>JAHLMH010000001.1:0-5721476 GCA_019915035.1 Auriscalpium orientale
TCCAGTACAAGGCCAAGATGTTCCCCGCTTTCAAGAAGCTGCTCGCCTCCACTTGGAACGAGCCTCGCGGCAAGCTGCTCAGAGCATGGTGCAATTCTCTGGTGATGCGCAGCGCGTCATTTCCGGGCAGGATGCGGCTTTATCCCACGAAGCTGAAGACGAACTGGCGGACGCAATGCACGGGATGGCTCTTGCTGTCGACGCTCGCCATGAGGAGATCTCGGAGGAGGAATTCAGCTTCACCGACGTGATGTCGTGGGGGAGGTGGTCGATGATCCCGCGCGCACTAACCCGCCGTCTTTGTTGCCCCCGTTGTCGCCACCCCTGCGGTCGCCACCCACATTGCGCACACCCCCGTCACTACTACTCACATCACTGGTGCTCCCGTGCCCGCTGCTCTTGCGCCCGCCGCCCTCGCGCCAGCCGCTCGGTTGCTGCCCCCGTTGCCGTGGACGCCGCCTTCAATTCCGGCCCACCTCGTCGCCTGGCAAATCGCACCCGGCACTTGCCCGGCACTGGCAAGAATCGTACGGCCCCGCCTCGTACGATCTCGTGCCTGATCTGCCAGGAGCAGGCACTGGCAGTGCCCGATGGAGCTGTGGCGAACGATTTGGAGCTGCGGCAGATTTGCCGTACAGTAGTCTGCATGCGGCCGTACGAAAAAGCGCCGTAGTCGCGGTGACGCCGTACTATATCGCTCACCTCGTCGCATCCTATCCACATCGCGTTCAGCTCCATCTGCCCGAGCCCGCTACCAGTGCCCACTTCGCATCCACCACTATGCACGCCTGTACCGGAGAAATGTGCGCAAATTGAGGTACGTCGTTGGCTCTGCCCGTCCTCGCTTGATACTGACAGGGCCTTTCTCAATCTAAGACTGCGCGCCGCCCGCAAACGATCCTATCCACGCTACCACCATCATCATCGTGCTCATTGCACCATCTCCTCGTTGTTCTGCACACCTATGCCTCACGCTGTTGGCTAGCCCGACGACATACGCTCGCGCGTCCCTCAGCGAGCCATGTAACTCATCGGCCACCTTGTGGACGTCAATGACCCCGACTCGCTCGGTTCAAACCACGAGAGATTTACTGTCGCGTCGCTGTGACGTTGTCGGCGTTGTCGGCAGCGAGCCTCAGTGCATGTCCCCTCGTTCATCGGTGCATCTCTCTGGTTTGAATCGCTGTCATCAGAATGGCTGATCCACAATGACTTCTGCCACGACGGCTGCCACCTCATTCGGGCATGAAGCTCGCCTGCCGTATGTCCGCTCTATACCGTTCACATTGCATCTAACCACCCACATTCACAGAAATTGCGACAATCGCCTACAGTACCGCTCCTTCGGGCGGCAGTTGCGCGACCTCCCTCACCCGACTCAGCCGCCCAGGCGGGTGCGTAGCAATAATCCATGGCCGCGCCCCCAGGCCACTTTTCTTTCGCTCCTGCTGTCGACGCTTCGTCTGATATGTCCGCGAAATCCTGGAGTCTCCGGAGCGCAGCTCCGGCGCATTTGTTACATATCACCTCATCTTGTCCGGTCGGACCACTCGGCGAATACGCCCTGGTGCAGGTTGCCGCTCCACCGCTCAACCCGTCGGCAGCGAGGCCTCTCCCGACGTTAGCCTGCGGCCCCTTCGGATACGGGCGCTAGGCGAGCGCCCGTGTCTCACTTTTTGGCAGCAATGGAAGCGCGGCGGTCAGGCCGATTAGGAGGGCATGCGCCGCGCGCAGAAGTCGTAGTGACGCGCACAGGAGCGTTATGTGATGATTGTGTCGAACGGTGTCAGCGAGACCGGTCTGTATGCAATATATTCACAATCAATGTTCGGCAACCGCTTCCAGGTACTTCCGGGCGGGTGTGCAAGGGTGTGCAACAGTGTGCAACGCGCGCGCCTTCTTGTTGTACGAGACTGATGAATTTACAATCAAGATTGCATGATCCACCAACTTTCTCACGATAGCCGACTCCCCAAGAGACTCCCAAGAGATCCGCGGACGCCGCTCGTATGTTATTTTTGTCGGTTGGTACCCCTCCTCCTCCTCCTCCTCTCCTCCTCTTTCTCCTCGGCCCTCCAAGTGCTTCTCACCGTTATTCAAGTGCCGTATCGGATTGATGTTGATTTCCCACGATAGCGCTTAGTTATCGCCTGCAGGCAGCCGCGTGCGTCGTCCTTGCCTTTGTCCTCCCAGCACAAACCACTTATCATGGATTCAACGGAAGATCCGAGGTATACTCCCAAGTTCCGGAGATTTCTGACGTCCCTTACAACTGCCCGAGCTCCTGGGTCGAGCTTCAGGCCCTCTATCACGCCGTACGACGAGAACCCCACGATCTTTGTGAACTCTACGTCTCTGCTTGACAGCCCCAGATCCCAGCAGCGTATGAATCAAATTGTCGTGGACCAACCCCCACTCCCTCCTTCTACCAAAATGACCCCACAGAAACCCAAGTCGGGTAGCAACAGGGTTTTCCTGTTAACGACGCAGCTTTGGGGCAGGCAACAGTGGCCGCTCAGGTCGAAGAGGAGCTCGGACCGGCGAAGGAGAATCCCAACCTCAAGCAGCTCTTTACACACCAAGGCTTTTGTACAGCCGAGCAGGCCCACCGCATTCAAGAGAGCATCCGCGTCAGCGGCCTTTTCGCCACCCCGGACGAGGCGGTTCCGCTTGAGAGTCCAGAGCAGAAGGAGATCCGCATGCATCGAGAAGATGGCGAGGTGGAGCATGCGGCGTTCTTGGATCGGATCGTGTTAATAGCTGCGACAGTACTTCCTGTGCGTGGTATATAATATCCTGTCCTTCGCATTCGCTGATCTTGTTGTAGGGTCGGTCGGTTCGCAGATTCTCGGCTGCTCGCCACAACTCTCCCATGTTCGGTGGCGCCGAGGATTCCCAACCCGACATCGCTGTCGTCAACTGGGAAGCTGGTTTGAATTATAGGTACTGGGCCCAGGTCTCAGCGTTGATCGAGACCACCGTCACCGCGAAGTCGACACGACCGGCCAAGCAACTGAACGTGAGGGCCTTCTGCGTCTTCGACGCTCAGATGGGGCGCCGTTTCGTGCTTGGGTTGGCATTCATCGGCTCGGAGCTGACTCTGCACTACTACGACCGACGAGGCCACACCATCTGCAAGCTTAAAACTTACACTCGGGAGCGACTAGTATCTATTGTCTGCATGCTCGCGTTCGCCCCAGATGAATATCTTGGTCATGACCCTACCATCATCCGCGATCCACTGGGCAAAATCAAGTGGATCTACGACAGTGATGGCAACAAGTACGAGTTCATCAAGATGCTCTACCACCGCCCGGGTATCAAGGGTCGAGGCTGCTCCATTGCCGCTGTCAGATTCCAGGGGGTAATCTACATCATGAAGGACGGTTGGATGGACCAGTCTCGCCGCATGGACGAGGCTGCGATTCTGGCATTCATCGGACAGCACCACGGCAGGGGCGTTCTCCAAGTCCATTCGAACCGGACCGTGGAGATTCTCCCGAGATACACAGCGGATGTCGGAGACCTCAGGAAGTGGTCTTTGTACGACAATGGGCCAGAACGAGTGCATAATCGGATGGTAGCAGGGCCGCAGTGTCGAGAGTTGCACACATGCACATCCACCGGGGAGTTACTTCAAGTCCTAGCGGATGTCTGCACGAGTGTGTCGTCTTTTCGCTTGTCAACGTGTCAACGTTAACTAACTGCTTCCTTGCAGCAATTGCTTTCCTCGAGTCGCGCGGACTAGCCCATCGCGACCTCTCGTTCCCCAACATCGCTATCGCCGAAAAAGAGGAGCTGGAGATTTCGGAGGCGTTAACGGACAGGGCTGGGAGAATTGAAAGCTCGTTGAGATTTTCTCAGGTCGGCACCCCCCCTGACGACGAGGAGACGTTGGCCAAGGGACATAAACCGAGGCTCGATGTCTGGGGTATCCTATTAGACGTCGAGTACGTTGTGCTGCATCATGAACGACCAGCGGATTACGTGCTGGGAGCTGATCGAACGGTATGTCGCTTCGATCTTGCTGATGAATTGCTCATTCATATGGTGCTAGGGATCTCCCGTCTTCACGGCAGTAGAGCTTCTCGACCGCCGAAAGTTCGGCGACGTCGTTGCCACGCATCGTCACGACCTGGAGTCCTCTTTCTGGATCTTCATCTGGAAATGCACAATGTTCAAGTATCCGGGATGCGCCTACATGATCATCAAGGAGAATCCCATCCTTCGCCTTGCCGACGTGGCTATGAACGAGCAAGACCTCGTTGATATCGCTGATAGGAAGATTGTGCTCCTCTCCACGGGAACATACGCGAATATTTTTTCGCCTGCGTTCCAGCGCCTTCGACCCGTTGCCGAAGAGCTATTCGAACTGCTTTTTCCACCTCCTCATCGCGTAGGTGAACGAGCCTGGCGAGTTTCCATGAACGTCACTGCTATGCAAGTCCGCGCCGTCTTCCAGAAGTACTACGACATTCTCTACGATCAACCAGACATTCGCCCGGGCAAGGACGAGGGAGACTACTACCCCGTTGACGCGGTCGAGGAATCCATCACAGGGGACCTCACGCCAATGCCTTTCCCACCCAAGCACGATCCCCGTGTGCGTACTATCAAGTCTTTCCCGGTTGTCCATGCTCCCTCAGCCCCCGACGGCCCACATTTGGCTCGGCCTGTTATCGACAAACGCGGCACCAGGCTGCAAGCGGTAGATGAACGACTCCCGGAACTTCCGAACAACCCGCCGTCCACGCCCAAAAGACAGCGCTCGAAGACGGCAACCTTTCCGTCCGTTACAGCGGCCGAGACGGAAGAATACAGGATGTCTTACGCCAAACGGCACAAGCTGGATGTGGTTGCCGAAGCGGACTTGGATGTCGAAGCGGGCTCGAATGCCGAAGCGGGTCCGTCGAACTCTGCCTAGGTCGGGCAGACGACTCCAGCTCGCCCATGCGGTCTGACCGGGCTCTGGAGAGGTTGTTCTGTCATCGGGAAGCAAGGTTGACCATGTCGTGGGTCGGTCATTTTATGCATTCTACCCTCATATCTATGCATCTCGTTCCTCGCGTATTCGAGCTTTCCCGTCTCTGCGTCGTCGTGTACTTTTAAATTTACGTGTCTGCCACTTCGTCCCTTGTTGTATCGTTGTTGTATCGTGTGATTGTCGTCGAATTCGTCGTGTCGCTCTGCGCGCTGGTGCTTCTATTTATATGACATGTCGTGTCGCTAGTGATGACAGGACCTGGACCGAACAGGACTGGATCGGCGCCGTTTCG
Source organism: Auriscalpium orientale (assembly GCA_019915035.1). NCBI lineage: Eukaryota > Fungi > Basidiomycota > Agaricomycetes > Russulales > Auriscalpiaceae > Auriscalpium > Auriscalpium orientale. The sequence continues at coordinate 5,277 of JAHLMH010000001.1, forward strand.
GACTTATGATGGCTGGAAGATGACTACGCACGCCCGCAGTGCCCCGCACAGGACTAGGCAAGACTTCCCGTTTTTACTGAGTCACGGGCCGGTGGGGGGCCCGGGGAAGTGGGGTCGTGGGAAGTTGCGGTCTCACTTGCTCCCGTCACGGCCCTCACTGCTGGCAGGCTTCCGAGTCGCTGCTGATAAGTCGGTCCCGCCGGTGGCGGTTTATGTCTCCTTCGCCATTGAAGAATTTGCGCGCATCGCGGGGACGCCGCCCATCCTGAGTGAGATCCAGGAAGCTGCGCTGGCAGTCAAGATTCTGATTCCTCGAGAATTCCTCGTCGTCATCCGCTCGAGTCCTGCGGGAGGAGAAGGAAAGGCTAGTACTCGAGGAGTAGACTTCGTGCTTCATCGAGGACGCGAAGGTTGTCGGGCTGGAACTTCAGCTTTCCCAGCAAGCTAAGGTGTTGAGGGACGGTGGCAGGTGTGTTTGCTTCGTGTCGTGTTCATCGTGAGCCGCGCTGACGTCTGTCCGGCAGTACGAGCAAACGAGCAAGGCGTTTAGCAAGCGTTCTTGGACGGGGCATCCGAGCCATTTGCAGCTGGTGATCGGGTACATGTACGAGCCCAACGTCGTCCACAACAGGAAGGCCGTCGGCACGGCATCCACCACTGCTACGGGCCTCCACGGCCTCCACTTGCCACCGCCGAGGTGCAGTGTGACCGAGACGATGGAAAACAGCGGCGCGGGGGCGCGCTCGGCGGGCGGCAGGTGAAATCTTTTGGGTGGCATCCGAGGACGGCGTCCAGGCCGCATTTTTATGGCGCGACGGGCGCAGCGTCCAGCACAAAATTAAATCCGAGGCATTGAGATGCGCGGGAGATGTGTTTGACGAAATGCGTCCTCCAGACCCTGCTACGATGGCGCGAACGGCGTCCAGACTTTAACCGAGAGGATGGTGCGGGTCTCGGGTCACGAAGCGGGACATCGTTTTTCTTAGGAGCATGATGGCTAGTAAGTTTTTTTTGTTTGCGCTACACGGATTAAGCTTACCGTTCGTACCGGCTGCAATAGGAAATAAGGCGAGGCTGGAAACATCTGTACAGCCTGAGTACTAGTCCCGAGGTACGGCGGTAGAAAGCGGGACGCCTGTATCAGAAGATGAAAATCCAAGAAACAAGACTGCGATATAAGTACCGCTCGCCTTATCTCAAGTACCGTTCGCGCGGCGAGCGCGGAAGGTCGTTCGCCTGGAGCTCGCGCGATGTTGACGCGTGAGAAAGGCGTCTGGGGCAAACGAGTTGGTAGAGTGTGTGGAGCTCTGGAGAGCGTGTGGAGCTCTGGAGAGCGTGTGGAGCTCTGGGGAGCGTGTCGGGGAGCAGTCGTCGACTAGACGAGAATAACGGTGAGCTTGTTGACCTGTAGCGCGCGAGGTCGTACTGAAGGCGTAGAGCGCCCTCTGTTGGACAGCGCGCGAGATGAACACTATGAATTTGACGTTTAACGAAGATTCAAGGGGTCAAAAGCGTACACGAACGGCACATATTATACCACTTCACGCCGAGACGATGGTACGCGTCTCGGGTCACGCGTCACGAAGCGGGCACATGTTTTTGTCGGGCGCATGATGGCTAGTAAGCTTTTTCGTTTGCGTTGCATGGATTAAGCTTACCATTTGTCCCGGCTGCAATAGGAATAAGGCGAGAGTCCCAGGTACGGCTGTAGAAAGCGGGACACCTGCATCTACAGGGTGAAGATTCAATGGGCAAGATTGTGATATAAGTACCGCTCCCGGCGCGTGCAGAAGGTCGTTCGCCCGGAGCTCGCGCGCGAGTCGACGAGCGAGAAGGGCGTCCGGGGCAAACGACTTGGTAGATGTGTGGAGCTGGAGACCGCGTCGGGGAGCAGACATCAACTATACGAGATTGACGGTGAGCTTGTTGACCTGTAGCGCGCGAGGTCGTACTAAAGGCGTAGTGCGCCCTCGGTCAGCACGCGAGATGATCACTGTGAATTTGACATTTAATGAAGATTCAAGAAGTCAAAAGCGTACACGATCGGCATATATTACCACCGCTCACGACCAAGGAAGTCAAAAAGGTCTACAGGGTTGCATGGTCAGTGCTCGACTGGTGTATGAGCTTACCCAATGTACGCTGACCTGGATACTAGAGCAGGCTCGCCGCCATGCCGCTTCCCTGCCCGTATCCCGCGCAACTCCACCGCTCATCGACCACGCCATCCCCTCCTCGCTGCGCTCTGCGCTCCGGCTGCCCTGAGCCACGCCGCCGCTGCCGCCGCCATCCCACGCGCCGTTCCTCCCCAGTTCATCATCGCAGATGCGGCCCCGGGTTGTACGAGAAGTTGTCGTGTTCTTTCTTCGAGTTCTGCGACAATGCCGACTTGGGCGCCGACGTGCTGTCATAGGACGCATTCTCGCTTTCCCCGGCCGAGGGAGCCGGTTCTCGCACAAGACCGGGCCTCAAGGCCCTAACGACGCGACGATAGATACTCGCAACACGGGTTCGTGGACCCGCTGGCCCGGGGCTGCCAGCGTCGGTCGAGGCTGTGACCGGAGCGCGTGAGCTGCTGGAAGAGAGCACAAGCAATCGGTACGTACCACTGTTCGTCCGTCTGAACAATCTCATCAACCTTTCTCCAAGACCATGACGGCGCGGGCCCGTAGACGCAGGACGGTTGCTTTGGAAAGCGGCCCGGTGTTCTCGTGCGGGTGCGGAGGGACGCTCTCCTTCGCTACCTCCAGGAGTATTAGGTTGCCGCATTGTCGTGAGGAGAGTGAGTAACGTGTGTGCTGGAACAGGCAGAGGTCAAGAGTAGAACTCGCGCAAGACACCAAATCGAGCCACATACGTGTGCCAACGTCTCCGTGCTCCTCTGCCTCATCACCGTCCCCGCCTGCCCCCTCCACTCCGCCAGAGGCACACCGTATACCCGCCACGGCCCCTGCAGCTGCTCCCGACACAGCCCCGCTTACAGCCGCGACCCATCGCATCGACATACACGGTGCCTCCACGTCCTCTGCACCCAACGCAATCCCTGCGCAATGGAGAAGCGCGAAGCATGATTCTCATGGTGCGTGGACCCTTGCATGTGTATACAACATCACAGCGCGAGCTCACTCTGCACAGCCGTCCGTGCCCTCCATGCGCCTGCCGCGCGTGCGCCCAAGGACTTTGATCCCTACCTCAGCGCAGCCTTGCCTAGGCGCTGCACGGCTCAGGCCAACATTGTCCCCCGTCACCCTCGCCCCGCTGCCACCTCAGTCGTACACTCCTTCGCAGTCGGGCGCGTCGACAGATCCCGCGATCGCGGACGGCAGCATGCAGACGACCTCGCGCATAACGGAAACAGCACTGCACGGCATCTATCGCGGGGACTCGACTCCCCGAAAATCCGCACGACAGTCCGCATTTTGGGCGACGATACCCTCAGTAAGACGCTCGGGGCGGGAAGCGTGGGGAAGGCAAAGCTTGCGTAGCATAACATTATTCGTGAAAAGGTGCGCTGTGAACTTGTCTGTCGTCTGCTCGAGGTATGAGCCCCCCCTCTCCTGCAGTTGGCTGTCAAGATTCTCCTCTCGTCATCTCCTCAGGCCGCCGCGGCGAGCGGGAGCAGCGCCGCGTTTTCGCTCGCAGACTGCAACGTCGCCCATCGTCTTCACCGGGATGTGGGTGGGCCGCGTTGAGCGAATTCAGCCATACTGACGTTGTGGCTAGGGCACGCTGGCTTGTTTGTGCAGAATAAATTGTACCCCGATGCCTTCTTCCGACCGGTATGCCATTGGGCATATTGCGTGCATTCACTGACCTTATCCTTCAGTTCTACACGTTCGTAACGCCGGCCTGTGCACACCTGCAAACCAGTCTCCCTCAATATTCTGCGAGTCAATTCTGTCTTCCGTTACACGAAGCGCACTGAAGTGCTCGTAGCCGTTCGGTGTAAGCTATTCTGGTGCCAGCAACAAGTACACCACCCTCGACACATCCGGCCGCCGCGCGCCGCCGCGCAAGGTACGCCCCGCCCTCCTCTTTCTCCACACCTCACCTCATTGCCGCCCAGTTCCACAGCTCCCACAGACCGCCTACCAGGCGCTCCACTCATCATACACATTCTTCGGACTCGGGCGCACGAACAACTAAATCGAGAAGCCGTTCGCGGGCTCGACGCAGCACACCACACCGCACCTCCTCTCGCTCGAGATGGCCATCCCAAACTCACAGCTCATGACCAACCCCGCTGCGCCCGATGCAGGCGCGTGGCGCAAGGAGCTGTATCTGCGGCCGGGCAGTGTATCCCTTGAGCTGGCGTGCTCGGCTGATGACATTGGGCAGATGGAAGATGAAGCGCTTTGACGTTTGGCGGGACGATTGAGGACGACGGCCAGCTGTGTGGACTACTCTCTCGGGCGATCTCATGGCTGAAAAATTGCCGCCAGCGTCCCCAGATACCACGCGTCGCGTCGATCGCGCTGCCATCGAGCCTGCGCCCCATATTATCGATGCGGGATTCTGCATTGTGAGTTGACCTACCCTACATTCATGCTTGCACCGGACCGCCATGCCACCCTAACGTCGTCCAAGGCCGGCCTGCCAATCTACCTCCGCCGCGCACGGACCCTGCAGACGACTCCGCGTGAGCCACATAAATCTCGAATCGCTGCGACGACGCGCAGCCATCTCTGCGCGTGGCCAAGAAAGTGGCGCTCGCGGACGTCTCAAGGCTCTCCCGATCGCCAGGCGTGAGCGACCACGCTGGACGCCGTGCAGCTCCCCGACGGTGACGGCGCTCACGGCTTGAAATTCCGGACGAGGCGCGCTGCGACGCTGCGCGCACGGTTCGACCCTCGCGCTTCTGTGTTAAGACACCGCCGGACCGCTGGACGCCTCACGCAGAGCATGGAGGGAGTCGGACCACTCACCAGGCTCTCGAAGCTGCCGTCTCACTCTTGCGCCGCCGTCTTTCCAACAGGAGGGGCCATACGACGGCCATATACGCAAAGCCTCCGCGCGCTCGTCGAGCAAGAGCGTGGGCGCGCGTCGGGCTCCGTTCTTGTACTGCGGGCCACGGACTTGTTGACGCTCGGCGGTGCCACGAGACGCCGCCACAGACTTTAGAGAACGACTTGAAGTCTGGAACTGGAGACCCCGAAGACGCCGTTCTCCTTGTCATAGGTGACGCCAAATCACTCTTCTCCCGTTCATCCAGCTGAAGCTTTTTATCATTCCAGACGAGACGCATAAGGGAACGGGCAAATACGCATACGCCAAGGTCGTCCGGTACCTCATGGCCAAGAACCCACATTTCCGGGTTCTGTCCCTCACGGCTACGCCCGGGAGCACCCCTGATGCTGTCCAGGCAATCATTGATTCATTGCACATAAGCCGCATTGAAATATGTGACGATCGGAGCTTGGACATCCGAAGGTACGTGAACGAGAAGGTGAGCCTTTTGCCGGTGCCATGCTATTCCATACTCTTGACGTCGAAATCACAGAAGATTGAACAGCACATTATTTCCATGAACGAAGAGATCTGTAAGCTGAGGAATATGTTGGCGACAGTCATGAAGGTACGCGCAACGCCGCATACACTGCCTCCCTATCCTAATAACATAAATGTAGGACTTGATCACCAAACTTGCATCCACTGGCCTTTTGAAAGGCAATCCTGACCCTGCCATGTTCCACCCTTATCGCGCTCAGGTCGCTATGGGCGAAGTTCACCATCGTCCAGAGGCAAGACAGCTATCCTGGCCATTTCCTTATCTCAAGAAGATTGGCGCCTTGGCCCGGGCCATAGGTTACCTGGTATGTTGCTGTTGTCTCTGGGTCACCGCCCGTGCACTTAGCGTCATCTTCGTTGGTAGCTGGAAGCTAGTCTATAGATGTGCCACACGTCACTCATGGCGGACTCCCGATCGCCTTCACCCCAGCCAACCCCCCATTTCCATCATCTCCTGAGCAATGAAGCCGTCCGACGGTGACTCGGGAGTCGTTCGTACGCACAAACTCAGCCCTCATCCCCAGTGAAAATCCCATCAAGCGCGGCCGAGAAGTATGGAGTGTGCTTACAATCCCAGTTGTGATCATATCGAGCCTTGCGAACTTGAACGAGCTCGTACTGTATCATAGTATATGCCACTGTCCAGAGTGTGAGTCAAGCTGAAATTACTCGATGTGCGTAAACAGCCACAGGGCTTGGGATAAGACGCGGCGAGCTGCTGTGCAGAGTTTGATCGAGCGGCGCTTACCTGTGGTCGAGCAGAAAGCTGGGTACAGAGAATGCACAACCAGACCCGCCCAATTGCGCGCCCGTCTTCCCCATGGGGTGGCAGCCTGGCGGTCGAGGTAGGAGGCGGTCGGCCCAGCGAGCTGCCGCGCAGAGTTTGATCGAGCGGCGCTTGTGGTCGAGCAGAAAGCCGGTTGCAGAGAATGCACGACCAGACTCGCTTGGCAATGATTGCGAGCCCGCCTTGCGCATGGAGTGGCAGCCAGTGAGGTGGGGGGTAAGACGCGGTCAGCAAGCTGTCGCGCACACTTTGATCGAGCAGGGCTTACCGGAGGTCGAACAGAAGGCCAGCTATTGAAAAAGCACGGCCAGACCCGCGCAATTACGAGCCCGTCTTGCGCATGGGGTGGCGGCCGGAGAGCTTGGGATAAGACGCCAGTCAGCGAGCTGCCGCGCAGAGTCTGATCGAGCGGCGCTTACCTGAGGTCTAGCACGACTGCGGCTGTTGAGAAGGCCTGGCGAATTCCGTCTAACTGCGCGTTCATCTTGCGCATGAAGTGGAAGCTAGTGGGGTCGCGGTAAGACGTGGTCAGCGAGCTGTCGCGCAGAGTCTGATCGCGCGGCGCTTACCTGAGGTCTAGCACGACTGCGGCTGTTGAGAAGGCCTGGCGAATTCCGTCTAACTGCGCGTTCATCTTGCGCATGAAGTGGAGGCTAGTGGGGTCGCGGTAAGACGTGGTCAGCGAGCTGTCGCGCACGGTCTGATCGCGCGGCGCTTACCTGAGGTCTGGCACGACTGCGTCTGTTGAGAAGGCCTGGCGAAATCCGTCTAACTGCGCGTTCGTCTTGCGCATGAAGTGGAAGCTAGTGGGGTCGGGGTAAGACTTGGTCAGCGGGCTTCCGCGCAGACTTTGATCGAGCAGGGCTTACCGGAGGTCGAACAGAAGGCCATGTATTGAAAACGCACGGCCAGAGCCGCGCAATTACGAGCCCGTCTTGCGCATGGGGTGGCAGCCAGAGAACTTGGGATAAGACGCGGTCAGCGAGCTGCCGCGCAGAGTCTGATCGACCGGCGCTTACCTGAGGTCTGGCACGACTGCGTCTGTTGAGAAAGCCTGGCAAAACCCGTCTAACTGCGCGTTCGTCTTGCGCATGAAGTGGAAGCTAGTGGGGTCGCGGTAAGACGTGGTCAGCGGGCTGCCGCGCAGACTTTGATCGAGCAGGGCTTACCGGAGGTCTAGCACGAATGCGGCTGTTGAGAAGGCCTGGCGAAACCCGTATAAACGCGTGTTTGATCGAGCGGCGCTCGAGCAGAAGGGCAGCCGCTGATAATGAACTACCTACCCCAGTCAATTGTTGGTCCGTCTGGCCCACGCAGTCGCAGCAAGTTGATTCGCTATAAGACGTAGTCAACCGGTCACCGTACCGGCCTTGGTCGACCAACACGTACACAACCCGTAGCTACTTGGTAGAACATTGTATTCACATAACGAGCCTTAACAAGCGCCGCCGGCCCTCCAGCCCGTTGCCGGCGCCGTCTGGTCATGCCGTGGGCGCCCGATTTTCCTGATGTCCTTCAATGTGTTTGTTCTGAGTTCTCCTCCCTGTACATGTAAAAACCCTGACGCTTATAATAAGGTGTCCCCAGTCTCCCCATGCATCCCTCGCCTCTCTTCTGCTTACCATCATGAAGATATCCTTTGTCCGCAGGTTGCCCAGCAGCTCTCCTCCCCAGAGTGACCGTCCCTCCACTTCCATCACCTGCTTTTAATGGCACGGAGCTAGCTAGGTCGTACTTCCTCGTCGCGAGGTACTAGCCGGCCGTGTCCCTACAGCCTCGCGACGCGAGGCCTGATGCGGGGTCCAGAATCGGTTCTGGGCTTGAACTTTTCGAAGACCAAAATATGAAAATGACGCGGGAGCAGAGTGCAGGAGTGTGCAGCACTAGACTCTAGTGGATCCCGAGGAAGCGCAGTGTATGGAGCCGTTCTTGCTTTCAGCCAACGGTCATGAAGGTCCGGAACCAGCAGCAAAATCGTTATACGCCAGGCCAAGTATGGCAGCAGATGTACAAGAGAGAATGAAAGATAAATGCAACAAAAATATGTACGTGCGTAGACAGCAGCAAGCCGCCGAAGAGCAAATTATGAAGAGGCCTACTAGCTACAGTCCGAGACATCAAACATGCTACACATTCCGTACGACAGGTGAAGACAATGGCCGAAGCAAATGGATACAGAAGGATGATTATGAGAGGGTGGAAGGAGATGCTAGTGTATACAATGGAGAGCAGGGTCCGTGTGGGAAATGGAATGGAATGATCATTGGGTTTTTTCGTTATGCGCGTCGTCGTTCGAAGTGAGTGCCCTGCACTGAGATCGTCAGGAGCGTGGGGTGGGTGAGTGCGTCTGCGTTCATCGTGCCGGTCATGCGCTTACGCGCGGAGGGCGCGCCAGCTGCCGCTGGGCGTCGCGCCGTGCCCGAACACGGGGCGCGGGGCGAACGCGGGCCTGGGGGCGACGTACACCGGCGCGGGGGCCTGGCGTGCGGGTGAGGGCGCGGGCGCGGCGGGGCGCGCGGCGCCGAGCATGACGCCGCCGGTGAGCACGGTGGTCTTCCCGCCGTCGTAGTTGGTGACCTCCTTCTTGGAGCGGTCGATGAACACGCGGGCCTGGCGCGCGCGCTCGCGGCGCGAGAGCTTGGACGCCTCGGTCGCGGCGGAGGAGACCGTCGTCGCGGACATGCCCGAGTCGGACGAGTCGGAGGAGAACGTGAAGTCGCTGTACGTTGACGAGCGCGAGCTCGAGCGGGAGTGCGTGTAGATGGAGTCGGCAGCGGGCACAGTAGTGGGGGCTTTGGTGGTGGTGCTGGGGAACTTGCTGAGCACGGGCGTCATCCACGTCGGCTCGCGCATCTCGTCCGCGATGGCGGCGAACAGCTCGTCCTCGTCCTCGTCGTCCTGGAGCAGGCGCTGCGCGAGCGTCGGCGGGGCGCGGCGGGCGGCGGCCTGGGCGCGGATCTGCGCCTGGAGGGCGAGCTCCCGGCTCATGTCGTCGACCTGGGCCTTGGCGTCCTCCTGCGCGGGCGCGGCGGCCCAGATGGTGATGATCTGGCTCTGCTGGCGGCCGAGCTGGCTGAAGCGCACGGAGACGCAGCCGGGGTCGACGAAGAGATCGAACTCGAGCCCGCCGAGGAGGGCGATCCACTCGGTCCACTGCACCTTGGCGGCGACGCATGCGGAGTAGATGGGGCGGGGCGGGATGGACGCGGGCGAGAGGGTGAGGCAGCGGCGGCCGGAGCCGCGCAGGGGCTCGGTGGGCACCCAGGACGGGGCGTAGTGCGCGGTGAGGTTGGCCTCAAGGGCGAGACGCAGCTTGAGGATGGTCGCAGCAGGGTAGCGCATCATCAAGGGCCGGGTAATGTAGGCGATGGTTTGGGCCACGGTGATGGCGAGGATGGAGGGGGTGGTGGTGGAGACGGCCATTGTGGTTGTGGGGGTGGAAGGAAGAGAAGAGTTGAGAGAAGAGTTCAAGTAGGGGATGCTGAGTGAGAATCGACCTGCGATACGATGCGGATGGGCTCAAAAAGAGTCTATGAGAGCGTGGAGATCGTCGACGGAGAAATGAGACGTGGAATGTGCAGCTGCGGATGGATAAAATAGGTCTAAGGCAGTGGGTCAGAGGCAGGATATGGGTATAGCGAACGAGACCGCTCACCTAACAACTAGCGGACGGGCGAAAAGGGATAGATGGCGAGGCGTCAGCGAGGAGAGTATGAGACAGGAGCGGAGGCGACTAACCCGGACTGAAATGAAGAGAAAGAAGAGAGGATGTGTTGAACTTGAACCCAGGAGAGGATGGGACATTCGGGCCACAGTCGCTGGATACTTATAGAGATGTGGGCGTTTGGGGGAGGACAATGAGTTCTTCGGAAACAAAAGACAGAGCACAAAGACAACTCAGGCCTATATGCCGCTTTAGGCAACAATGCCGCCCACTGTGGCACGTGATCGCGACCCTCTCAAAGACAATAGCGTCCCGCCTTTACGTCCAGCCGTCAATATTGGCACGCCAGCAGCCCTTCGACTTCTGATCCTGTTCGCCTGTCCGCCTTCCCGGCACAATTACCGAGCTCGCCACTATTGTCGACGCGAACATCCGATGTATGATGCGTGGCGGTCGCTCACCGCGTATGCGCAGCCGATACACATCATACGGGTTAATCGGACCCTTCCACAGGCACCTTGCGCACAGGAACGAGCAGCTGCATACACTGCATACGTTGCTCGCAGCATTCCCAACACCCTGCCGTTGCGTGCATCCCACACTTTTGTGTGCGGGGTTGCTTCGCCACGTCAAATACGTGTGCATTCCGTCCCTGACCGCATCCTGCGAGCATCGTGGCATACCAGCACAGCGGCCCCATCGCATGGAACCCTCCGTCCTGACAATAAGGTTGCTGGAGCAGAAGCACCCTCTGAGTTATGAAGCGCATATGAAACCCTAACTATCAGAAACATACGCCCGAACGTTCTCCGCGACTATTCGAGTACCCTGAACGGCATGACCCACACAATTAGCGTCCAGAATGCCGGGTGAAATGATGGCGCGCCGTGAACCCCAACTTCCGGCCAGTAGGTGTCCTGACCTGACTTGAGGATCGACAATAAGGTAGGCTGGAGACGAGTGGCGGATCGGCCTGACAACGAGCGTCCCTTAGAAGCCAAGTTCCAGCCAGTCCAGGTCACAAGCACGAGCCAAGGAATGTACCCAGAGTTCTCGGTATGACAGGCCCCAGAGCAGTCCATGCTGCATATCGGCAGCAAGTGAGTACAAACCCGGCTATACCAAGTGCGGTGCACAGGGACCAGGACGGGGAGCACGCGATCGACCATACGATAGCGCCCACCGACGCGCCTAGACGAGCAGCAGAAGAGCATTACAAGGACCGCAGCGGGCGAAATGAAGGCGCCGGGAGCGGCACAAGGAGTCGCTGGCGGGGGCGGTGAGGGGCGGTGCAGCACGCAACCGTGACCGCGTCCGAGTCGCATGCACGCTGTCCCTGTACCCACGCTTTTGTCAGAACAAAGTCGCATACAAAGAGGCCCAATATTCGTTCGCGACTTCAGACTGAAAATGAAATGGAGATGAGGAAGACAAGGCGCGAGAAGTACAAGGGTCGGGCTCGCGATCGGCGGTGGTGAAGCGACGGCGGGCGGGCGGCACGGCGGCCTGCCAGTGTCGGCGGACACCGAAACCCCGCTGCGACTCCGCTCGAACCTTAACTCTACTTCCGCAGCGCGACATCGACATCGACAACTCTGCATTTCCAGTCTCCGCCCCGCACTCTCAAAAAGCTCGTCGTCGTCGCCGTCGCCCCAGGCACCTCCGACCAAAAGCCCACCACTCGCTACCATGGTGCGTGCCCGCCCTCTGGCGCTGCCAAAGCCGAACTTCAACGCTAACGCCCTGCCCGCAGACTCTCGCCGTCGATCTCCTCAACCCCTCTGCGGAAGCCGAGTCCAAGCGGCACAAGCTCAAGCGTCTCGTGCAGTCGCCCAACTCTTACTTCATGGACGTCAAGTGCCCATGTACGCTCGCCCACTCCCATTCCCTGACCCGTGCGCTGACGTTGGGTGACCTATTTTTGCGCAGCGTGCTACGCGATCTCCACTGTCTTCTCGCATGCGCAGACCGTCGTCATCTGCGGCAGCTGCGCGGCCGTGCTCTGCCAGCCCACCGGTGGTCGCGCGCGGCTCACAGAGGGTGCGTCTCCCATCTCATCTGCATGCGAAGTTCTGTGCTGATGCGGGGCGATTGGCGTGCAGGCAGCTCATACCGTCGGAAAAACTGAGGGCAACTCACGCCGTGTATCTACCCCATCTGCTCTCTTACTGTTGTTGATCATGCGACGCCCTGCTTTCCTGCCTGCATTTGATTTGAATCTGATGCGAGATGCCGGCTGTTTAGCTGAATATCCTCGCCCTCGCCCAGCTGCTGAGGTGCTGTAGCTCCGAATTTACTGTGGGCGTAATACGCTATATGCCGCTATCTTGTGGGCATGCTCATCTACACGGTGCTGCTGCGCGACGCCTGATGTGATCTCGAAATAAGTTCCGAGGACTGCTAAGCGCCACACGGTGGGACCTGCGGCATTGGAGGCGCTGCATCGTCTCGCGCTGTCAAGAAGTGGAGGGATGAAATGGCGCACGGGGAGCCATACGACGCGCTAATCGTTACCACCGTCGCGAAGAGCGTGGTCGTGTCCGCGAGCTGTTCCCGAACACAACGCAAGCAATTGCTCGCGGTAAGTATGTGAGAGCAGTTGCCACGATCGCAGCACGCGCACAACATAGTCCTCGGGAGGGTCCTTGGCCTTCCGCGGGAGGTGAGGCCGCCGGGAACTCGGCACTAGGAAATCCTCTGATCCTCACTGTTTGCGCAGACCCTCTACTACCCCGCGCGCCTCCCGCAGCTTTCCGCAGCTCTTGACAACCAAAAAAAAAACAGGCAGGGGTATATCAACGCGGCTGGCGCCAGTGCGATTCGTACGTGACAAGGGCAGCTGCCAGCGAAGGGTTGCGGTATGGGTCTCACGAGTCACTTCTCGGTATGATTCTGTGACGTCAAAATGGCTCACAAATTTCTGGTGAGCTCCCGTTTACTGCGTCGTGACACGCTTGTGCTAATATTTTTCATCAGGCTAGTACATAAGCGCCAGTGTCTACGAGCGGGACTCATCCGTAGGCTTGTTTTGGCAGGACGAAGGAACGCTACGAGCGCTCGTCCACGTCGAGGACGTGAGACGTAGCATACAGGGCACATGGACACTGAACATGGCCGTTCGGCTATTACGTCCGTCACTATCCAACGCGTCAACTTGTCCATGTCCTACGATACAATCTATTCCAAAATCGCAGCAATTCGAAGCATTATGCCTATTCGCTCTACTCTGTATATTCTGCAGCGATGATGGACGCCGCACGCTCGCCCACAATGTACACTGGGATCTGAGGGTGCGAGGAGAGGGCGTGAGGCTGTGAGACAACCAGTCAGATCGTTTCCATAATTAAAAGCTTGCTTTGTCCTTACGAAAATGCTGGCGTCGGCGACGCGCAAGCCACGGACGCCTTTGACCTTCAGGTCCGGGTCCACCACGCCGCCTGAGGCACCCTTTGCGGAGACGGCAACCGTGGCTGAAACATGCGGTTAGCCACGTCCACATAAGATGGAAAGAGAAATTTACAAGTAGGATGCCACACAGTCACTGTTAAGATGCCCGTCAGAAAATGTTTACACATGCGTCTCTGGAAAACTCACCGGCATTCGACCGGATGTAGTCTTTGATCTCGTCCTCCGTCTGCGCTTCACCAAACGCACCCCACTCCTTAAACCCGTAGGGCTTGAAAGCCGGCGCCTGTACGAAGTCCCTAGCCTTCTTGATTGCTGTTCCAAAGTATCTCGATGGTCAATGTTTGTCCATCGACGAAGTCACAGCGGCGTTACACACATTGAAACAGCACGTGCACATCGATTTCTTCCGCAAAGTAATTCGGGTCTACTGCCGGCGGCGTGAATGGGTCGTTCGACCTCAGCGCAACCGTGCCGCGCGAAATTGGCGCCATGTTCACCGTCGGGATGGTGAAGAAGTTGCCCGTGCCCGGATCGGGGATCGCACCGTCGACGAACCCGTCGCCGATGATTAGCTCGTAATGAGGAGTCTGCGGACCTGCGGACAGGTCTTTCAAATTGCGGTCGGACAAGTCAGACTCGGGGAGCCGGAAGAAACCGGCCGCCAGCGCGAGAGGGTTCGTGAGAGGTCCCGTCCGTTTCGTGTCGAATTGCTCTTGCGCGGCTGCACCGGCAGCTGGGTCGCGACTGATCTGGTCTCTTGTCTCAGTGGTATTGACCGTCCACTGTGCAGCGTCAGACAATCCGGTACTATGCGGCATTCAGAATCGGAAGGAAACGAACCTTGTTGAACAGCGCGGGATGATCTTGCAGGTTCTTCCCAACTTCCGGGAGGTCCTTCACGACAGGTATACCGAGTGCGGTGAGGGAAATCCTGTCTCCAATGCCAGACAGCAAGAGCAACTTTGCAGAACCGACGCTGCCCGATGACACGATGACCTCCTTGTCGGCCTTAACTTCGTATCTAGGTGCTATAATAGTTGTCTATGTCAGTCACCTCACATATCTTGACGGAAAAGCTTACCGTCTGGCGCTGTTGTGAACTCGACGCCGCTCACGCGTGGCTCCGCGCCGTCAGCCGAGGGGGCGAATAGTAACTTGGTGACATGCACTCCGGAGACGAGGATGAAATTAGGGCGTGCGACAGCGGCCTTGATGTAGTTTCTCGAGGCGCTCCTATAACCTCCACCGAACGTCGACGGCATCCACCCTACACCCAACGGAGAGCCAGAATTGAGATCCTTGTTATAGTCGAAGCCGTCCACTTCATCGACAGCTGGTTGACAGAACAGGAGGCGTGAGTGAGGCTTACAGTTCCAAGAAGTAGGATTATGGACCAACCTTCGAAGGTCTTCTTGTTGAATGGGGTTACGTAGTTCGGGAGCGAGACGAGGATAGGTCCACTGGTGCCATGCACCGCGGGCTCGTATTGTCCCGTGGTGACACGTCCGTCCGTAGGTGGAACCCAAGTCTCCAGCTGTGGCGCCGCATATGAGTCTCCCATATGCACGACACCGGAGCCACCCAAGACGCACCTTCTTGGCAAACGGAAGCACGGACTTCCACGACCAGCCCTCGTCGCCGGTGATGCTAGCGATGCGATCCCAATCTTCCGCGGAGCCGCGCTGGGCCAAACCAAAATTCACCTGCACACAGATGCGCAATGAGTGACAGTGCTTTGTGTGCGTGGAGCGGACGCACGACGGAAGAGCCCCCCACGCTCTTCCCTGTGGGGTACGGGAACACGCGCCCACCAAGCCCCGCCTGCGGCTCGATGAGGTTCGGCCAGATGAGGTCGAGGTTCTGCGCCGCGCGGGGCGCCAGCAAAGGCACGATGGTCTCGACGACGCTGTCGTTGCTGCGCACAGCGAAAACAATGGCAGTCAGCTCTTGCAGATGCGCCGGCGGACAAACATACCCCTGGCCAGCTTCGAGAACAAGAACTTTGAAGGCAGGATTTTCCGAAAGGCGGCTGGCTACTGTGGCACCGGCTGTTCCAGCTGGGATAAGTTGGCAACATTAGCACATCTATTTCATGATGGGAAGAAATGACGAAACGCGCACCTCCTACGACGATGAAGTCGTATGCTGTCTGGGCGATTGCTTCGAAATTGGGAGAAGTCATGATTTATGTGGGTTGTTTTTCAATCATCATCTCCTTTTATTGAGGGAAGGCCCGCGGGTGTCTTCCGGGCAAAGCGCAGCCTCCATGCGATTCATGCAGGCGCGCAGCTGAGAGGGCTGACGCAGAAAAATCGCAAAGTGTAGTCAGCGCCGTGAAATAGCTCAGACATACACCAGAGACTCTGTGATAAAACGCAAGTTGTGAACAATCACACTCAGTAAAAACAGGAAGTCGCTCTTAGTCGGAGCTAGTCGTAAGATAGTCACGAAACCTGTGAAATTGACTAAATGTATGATTTCTTGACTGCATTCCTCGACTTGACAGTCGCCGCTAGTCCTAGAGCAGTGTCGCACTCAGTCACATATAGTCGAACATGCAGTCGTCTGTAGTCACCGGAGTCAGTCGATCGTAGTCAGAAACAGTCACCAATGTAGTCGAAGCTAGTCAAAACCCTTGTCATCCTTCAGTCGCGGGCAGTCGCTCACAGTCGCTCGCAGTCAAATAACTCGGGCTTTGCATTATTTAAAGACACGACATAAAGTAAGTACTAAGGGGATAGCGGCACGGCACAACAAGATAAGGAGTGGTGGGGAGTAGGTCCACGCGAACAATTAGGGTCCCCTCAAAGCGGCAGATCGTGTACTTCGGGGCTGAAGAGATGAAAAGAATCGTTAGAGTCAAGACGGCCGCGATGCAGCGACTTGTGACGCACCTTTCCCCCACTGGCTACCAGGATACCATAGACGTCGGCTTTGCTGGGTTGTGCTGACAGCGGGGTCGACAGAATAGCCGCAATGAGATCTGTGTAAGTCGTCAAAAAGATATTAGCTGAGAGAACAAGAGATACATACGTTCCTTACGCTGCTTTGAGTTCCGGGGGAGTACAGGCTTGTGGTCCTTCATCCAAGTCTTCAGCTGCGGTATCTTGAGCATCTGATCACCGCTGTTAGCTTGCAAATCATGCGGGTTGAAACACAACGCACCTGAAGTGAAGCCGCTGTCGCTGTCCTGTCATTACTCGGAATGTCCGATGCGGCCATCCCGGTGTCATCTTCAATGTCCATAGGGTCTACGCGGGCCTTGCCCTTGGACACGGGCTGAGAGAGGAACGTCAGAGTATACTTGGCTGTGCAACGTCGAGAACACGTACCGCTCCCGCCTCTTTGCACAGAGCCCGGGGTAGCTCAACCATCTCGCGCAGATAAGCGTCGCTGAGGTACGACGCAGATATGGCGTGCCGCGTGATGTTGGGGGAGTGAGGCCCGGACTATTCAGCAGAAGTGCTCCCCGCCACGCGAACAGCAATGAGCGGTTGTTGTGAGGACAGAGGAGACACCGGGACCGCGCTCTTGTGCTGCTAGACTGACGGCCGAGTCTCATTTTCAGGTGTCAAAGGCTGGGGGTGGTGCTGTGCTGCCCTCTCACCGCGCAAGACCGCTCTGGTGGCCCAGTTGGAGGTGCTACTTCGTGTTCGGTGTTGGAATGCGACAGTTAGAAGACGACAAAGCAAATGGGAACGCGATTTGCGCACCATTTTCGCCGTTGAGATCTTGATCGGCTGTGACGGATGCGTTGCAGGTGTCGCAGGCTCGCGGTGATGCTGGGCTGCTGTTCCGCTATGCAAGACTGGCTTGGGGGTGAGAGGTGTCGCGCTGTGCTGGGACAAATCTGTTGGGTGTTAGCATTCAATGGAGGAAACAGCAGGTGACGACGCACCACAGATAGATGCGTGAGGTCCTTGATTGCGCGCCACTCGTCCGTCGATATCTTGGTACCATCTGCATGTCGGATGCAGGTGTTCATGGCGAGACGGGTTGGAAGACGTGATTCCAGACCCATCATCGTACTTGCAGTCGGAGAAAGACCAGAGGAACTCAGAGGGAAGGTGACTTGGACGGGAAGCTGTTCTCTCATCTGGTGACAGTCTCTGACAGAGGGAGGTACGTCGACATGGTCGCAAACGATGCTTTGCTGTCATGCTACTCAACACGTGCACCTGCCACCGTGGGAATTCTGCCTCTGGCAGCTTACTTATCCGCTACACAACATCTTGTAGGAATATTGCCATACGGACAGACAGTTTATATCTTGTGGCCACATTCAGCTCCCACCATGTTGAGTAAAGATGCTCTTGGTCTTGGCGAGGAGGAAGAAATGAGTGATGAGGACAACTAGAGTATCCGCTACTGATATTCCTTATAGTCACAAGACTTTCTCTAGCCATTTTCATCTTGTACTTGGAAGACTTCACTTCACTAGTTGTGTCCTTTCACCTCTTTTGGCATATTACTCTGGCCCGCCCTTGGGTCAAATGAGTCGAGGCAAAGCGGTGTGTACAGTGCTGCATCCATCCCAATATTCCCACGCTGCTGTTATACCGGCACCAGAATCGAGTGGACTGCAATGCGACTGTCCTGCAGTAGTTTCTAATAGATGATGGTGACTGGGACAACCATATGTGCGACTGTGAGCGACTAGGATGAGCGTGCGTGCGACTGCAAGTGACTGGACAATCCATTTTGTGACTAAACTCCGACTATCACTGACTATCGTACGACTAGCTCCGACTAAGAGCGACTTCCCGTTTTTACTGAGAATCACACTCAGTAAAAACAGGAAGTCGCTCTTAGTCGGAGCTAGTCGTAAGATAGTCACGAAACCTGTGAAATTGACTAAATGTATGATTTCTTGACTGCATTCCTCGACTTGACAGTCGCCGCTAGTCCTAGAGCAGTGTCGCACTCAGTCACATATAGTCGAACATGCAGTCGTCTGTAGTCACCGGAGTCAGTCGATCGTAGTCAGAAACAGTCACCAATGTAGTCGAAGCTAGTCAAAACCCTTGTCATCCTTCAGTCGCGGGCAGTCGCTCACAGTCGCTCGCAGTCAAATAACTCGGGCTTTGCATTATTTAAAGACACGACATAAAGTAAGTACTAAGGGGATAGCGGCACGGCACAACAAGATAAGGAGTGGTGGGGAGTAGGTCCACGCGAACAATTAGGGTCCCCTCAAAGCGGCAGATCGTGTACTTCGGGGCTGAAGAGATGAAAAGAATCGTTAGAGTCAAGACGGCCGCGATGCAGCGACTTGTGACGCACCTTTCCCCCACTGGCTACCAGGATACCATAGACGTCGGCTTTGCTGGGTTGTGCTGACAGCGGGGTCGACAGAATAGCCGCAATGAGATCTGTGTAAGTCGTCAAAAAGATATTAGCTGAGAGAACAAGAGATACATACGTTCCTTACGCTGCTTTGAGTTCCGGGGGAGTACAGGCTTGTGGTCCTTCATCCAAGTCTTCAGCTGCGGTATCTTGAGCATCTGATCACCGCTGTTAGCTTGCAAATCATGCGGGTTGAAACACAACGCACCTGAAGTGAAGCCGCTGTCGCTGTCCTGTCATTACTCGGAATGTCCGATGCGGCCATCCCGGTGTCATCTTCAATGTCCATAGGGTCTACGCGGGCCTTGCCCTTGGACACGGGCTGAGAGAGGAACGTCAGAGTATACTTGGCTGTGCAACGTCGAGAACACGTACCGCTCCCGCCTCTTTGCACAGAGCCCGGGGTAGCTCAACCATCTCGCGCAGATAAGCGTCGCTGAGGTACGACGCAGATATGGCGTGCCGCGTGATGTTGGGGGAGTGAGGCCCGGACTATTCAGCAGAAGTGCTCCCCGCCACGCGAACAGCAATGAGCGGTTGTTGTGAGGACAGAGGAGACACCGGGACCGCGCTCTTGTGCTGCTAGACTGACGGCCGAGTCTCATTTTCAGGTGTCAAAGGCTGGGGTGGTGCTGTGCTGCCCTCTCACCGCGCAAGACCGCTCTGGTGGCCCAGTTGGAGGTGCTACTTCGTGTTCGGTGTTGGAATGCGACAGTTAGAAGACGACAAAGCAAATGGGAACGCGATTTGCGCACCATTTTCGCCGTTGAGATCTTGATCGGCTGTGACGGATGCGTTGCAGGTGTCGCAGGCTCGCGGTGATGCTGGGCTGCTGTTCCGCTATGCAAGACTGGCTTGGGGGTGAGAGGTGTCGCGCTGTGCTGGGACAAATCTGTTGGGTGTTAGCATTCAATGGAGGAAACAGCAGGTGACGACGCACCACAGATAGATGCGTGAGGTCCTTGATTGCGCGCCACTCGTCCGTCGATATCTTGGTACCATCTGCATGTCGGATGCAGGTGTTCATGGCGAGACGGGTTGGAAGACGTGATTCCAGACCCATCATCGTACTTGCAGTCGGAGAAAGACCAGAGGAACTCAGAGGGAAGGTGACTTGGACGGGAAGCTGTTCTCTCATCTGGTGACAGTCTCTGACAGAGGGAGGTACGTCGACATGGTCGCAAACGATGCTTTGCTGTCATGCTACTCAACACGTGCACCTGCCACCGTGGGAATTCTGCCTCTGGCAGCTTACTTATCCGCTACACAACATCTTGTAGGAATATTGCCATACGGACAGACAGTTTATATCTTGTGGCCACATTCAGCTCCCACCATGTTGAGTAAAGATGCTCTTGGTCTTGGCGAGGAGGAAGAAATGAGTGATGAGGACAACTAGAGTATCCGCTACTGATATTCCTTATAGTCACAAGACTTTCTCTAGCCATTTTCATCTTGTACTTGGAAGACTTCACTTCACTAGTTGTGTCCTTTCACCTCTTTTGGCATATTACTCTGGCCCGCCCTTGGGTCAAATGAGTCGAGGCAAAGCGGTGTGTACAGTGCTGCATCCATCCCAATATTCCCACGCTGCTGTTATACCGGCACCAGAATCGAGTGGACTGCAATGCGACTGTCCTGCAGTAGTTTCTAATAGATGATGGTGACTGGGACAACCATATGTGCGACTGTGAGCGACTAGGATGAGCGTGCGTGCGACTGCAAGTGACTGGACAATCCATTTTGTGACTAAACTCCGACTATCACTGACTATCGTACGACTAGCTCCGACTAAGAGCGACTTCCCGTTTTTACTGAGAATCACATAGCCTCGAGGTACGAGGCCGGCAAGGGACGACCCACTTAATTATTACTGAAATTAGGTAAGTTGTTATTCATTTAATTCATTAGTCGCCGTAAGTACCCCGGTCCCCGAGCCATCACTTGTTTTCGTATTCACCTAACCGCCGACCCGTTTAGAATTTACTCCTTCTATTCATTCACTGTGTGTCACGTCCTCGTAGACTCAGAGCCTTCGTCCGCGACACAGTAAGCGAATCGTGATGCTGAGTCGCCTGACACCCGACTACTGAGCTAATTGTCCCGGAGCGCGCGGGACTCATCGGGCAAGAATAAATTACATCTACCCACAGATGGAGCATATGCATGTTTTCAGAGCGCGCGAGGCTATCACAGCTTTGAGCTGGCAGGGCGCTCTTTGTCGGGATCTCGCACATCGGCACGCACAGCGCCCTCCTGGTTTGCAACTGCAATGAGCCTGCCATCGCGAGAGTACAGCTGGCCGCAATGTCAGACTTCTGCAGGCACAGCAAAGAACACCTCTTACGCGTCCTGTGACGAAACCGCGTCCAGATCCTGATGCCGGCGAGTTCATCTGCCATGCAGCGGTGAGTAAAGCGGAAAACAACTAGTAACTAGAGCAGCCGCACCACATAGAGAATCCAGTCGTTACATGTGAATTCGTGCCTGCCATCCAATCAGTATACCATGAGGATTCAGCTCGGCTTTAACATACTCATAGAAAGTGAGATTGTGATCCAAACTGGACTGCAAGGTGGTGAGTGTTATGAAGAAGTAAATACCGAGTGGTGAACGCACGATCATGCGCAGTGCCTCCTTGCCGTGTGCCCTCCCCTTGGGCTTCAATCCCAGCGTGAGCGTCACGCTGTGAATGCTGTCCATGCGACCACGTCAGCCTTGGCCCAGCACATGCACCGCACGCACGACGTACAAATGCAAGTCAGAAAGATACGCCAGAATACACTGCAAAACTGTCATTATAGTGAAGCATGAATTTTCAAGACGTCACGCACCTTCTGGTACGGCGCGGAGTAGTCCGCATCCTCCCGCAACTTCATCCAGTACAGGAACGTGCGCGTGCCGTCCGCCGCGACGACATGCCCGGGGTGCCGCACTGCAATCGGGCTGCTCAACCGCGCCTGTCCGCCAAATGCCCGTCAGCCCACCTGCACCTCCAGACATCCGCAGCCCGCGCACCTGAGCGTACTCCTCAAACCACCGCACAGCAGCGGGCGGCACGCCAGGCGCGCGGGCGCGGGCGCGCAGGATGTCGATATCCTCGGGGCTCTGATCTGGCGACGGCACGCACGGGATGGGCCATTGGTGCGCGGGCTGCCACGGTTCGGGCGTGTGGAACGAGCAGAGCATGACGTATACGGTCTGTCCTTGCTGCACGGCGCGCACGCAGCGCGTCGCGTACGACTTGCCGTCGCGCAGGCGCTCGACGTAGTACAGCATGGGGACCGTCGCAGACGCGCTGAGCAGAAAGTAGGCCTGTATGGAACGAGCATTAGTGGTGGGTCTCTGAGTATCTTAGGAGGGGGGATGTACATGGAGCGACTGTTTGGGTCGTCAGTTGATGAACTACGGTGACGGCAGGGGACTCACGTGGAGCTTGTACGCTGGGTCAACACATTTCGTCGCAGCTACTAGCGCCTGCGAGACTACCTGCCCGCCGAACACGCCGCGCGAGCGGAAAGGGATGAAGAGCCTGAGCGAGCGGAAGAGGTTCGTGTCGAGCTGCTCGATGTCGAGGGACGTCGAGATGCGCGAGGTCTCTGCTTGGTCGTGGTCGTTGATAGCATCGGCCATGGTGCTGCAGATGGATGAAAAGGAGTTCCGCCATGGCTGCAAGAGAGCGGGTGAATCATTGAAGGTGAATTTCACATTTCCGGCTGTTCGGCAATGAGGATTCCCGGACCGGACTCAACACTTTGCCACCTTGTTGCCACACGCATTTCGCAGCAGCACTGATTTTTTGGCAGGCACAAAATCCAAATTGGCTTGTAGCTATGAAGATGAACTGGGCCGCATCAAACACAGGGCGCGTAGGACGTCAGCCTCCGTTTCCGTACCTTCACGCTGGCGCTGAAGCTTGAAGACTGACGCTGTGTATGGCGGCTGTTGCCAGCTGGTTTGCCACACTCGGCAACATGCAGCAGCCTTCTGACGACGCTTGCGGCTGTGCGTATTGTACGCTAGTGCTGTTTCGGCCATGTCCCGAGAACGCCGAAAACCCCCCGCCTGCCGTCTCAGGGATGTTCAGAACGGGAAGCTGTGCGTACCATTTTTTCAAAGCTTGCAAACGCTCATCTGGACTCGGTCAGCCCCGCTCTTGGATTGACAAGCGAGATTTGAGGTGTCCTGCTCTGTCAACTGCGTGACAGCAGGCGTGCTATGCAATCATTTCCGCGTTTTTTGTTTTCTCTTCATACATATTTCAAGTGAGCGAGTCGGAGGTATTGTAAAGGTCGGCCCTCACGTAATTTGTTCCGGCGCAGGATACGATGTCCGAATACGGCCAGGGTGCTGTAGATCAAAATCTCGCACTCACCCAAGGCACCCATCTCAGTCGACGCAATAATCCCCCTACGCCTACCACAATGACCGACATGATGTCAGAGATCGAGGGCGAGCGGAAAAAGCGGGTGGTATGTTTTCTTCGATGGTTTGCCGAGTAAGTTTGGACGAGGGAAAAGACGCTGACAGAAGACACATGTTGTTCACGCAGTGCTACTTCTTTGACTCGGACGTGGGGGGTTTTCACTATGGCCCAGGGCATTCGTGAGCATCCCTTTCTCATTTTATGGTTGTCATTAGTCGCTGGCTGATTTCTTGGTATCCTAGGATGAAGCCCACGCGGATACGGATGTGCCACTCTCTGGTTATGAACTATGGTCTTTACAAGAGAATGGAGATCTTTGTAAGTCAAAATTATGGGTGATCGGACGTCCGGTGTCGACATTAGACCTGCGTGCTCAGCATATTTTCAGCGCGCCAAACCAGCAACGAAGCGTGAGATGACGCAGTTCCACTCAGACGAATACGTGGACTTTCTCAGTCGCGTCACCCCCAGTAATATGCATTCCTTTGTCCAGGAGCAACTCAAATGTGAGTTAGAGCTATCGTATCCACATCATGACCTAGCTGGAGTAAATGCCCGCAACCAGGCAACGTGGCGGGCGACGACTGTCCTGTATTTGATGGCCTCTTCGAATATTGCGCCATCTCAGCTGGAGGATCCATGGGTACTCCAGCACCTCTGTACAGTCTGGCTCAATCTGACTGATCTGCAGAGGGTGCGGCGCGATTGAACCGCGACAAGTGCGACATCGCGGTCAACTGGGCCGGCGGCCTGCATCACGCGAAAAGGAGGGAGGCCGGTGGCTTCTGCTATATCAACGGTCGCTTCTTCACCAATCTCATGGGCGTGTCACTGACCACCTGACTCGTTTTCGCAGACATCGTGCTGGGGATCTTGGAGCTCCTCCGGTAAGCCTGCTGACCAGAGCAACGTCGGTTCTTTTCTCACACCGATAGCAGTTATCACTCGCGTGTACTGTACATCGATATCGACGTGCATCATGGGGACGGTGTCGAAGAGGCGTTCTACACGACTGACCGGGTCATGACAGTCAGCTTCCACAAGTACGGAGAGTTCTTCCCCGGCACAGGAGAATTGCGGGTGAGTGGCTTTGACTTTTCTCCAGAAGGGGTCACTTCATGTGCTATTAAAGGACGTCGGCATCGGGAAGGGGAAGTACTACGCACTCAATTTCCCATTACGGGACGGTATCAATGACGACGGTTACAAGAGCGTCTTCGAGCCGGTCAGTCCCCCGCCTCCATATTAATTCCGTGGCTTAGCATGACAGTCCAGGTGATTCAACAAGTGATGGAGTCTTACAATCCTGCCGCCGTTGTTCTCCAATGCGGTACGGATTCTCTGGCGGGCGATAAGCTGGGATGCCTCAACCTTTCCATGAGAGGTAGGAGTGCGTCTAATACGAGGGATGGCGGGACTGACACCGCTGCTCAGGCCATGCAAACTGCGTCAACTTCGTCAAGTCGTTCAACAAGCCACTGCTTCTGCTCGGTGGGGGCGGCTACACCATGCGGAACGTCAGTCGTGCCTGGGCTTACGAGACCGGGCTGGCAACCGGTGTCGAGCTGGGCGCAGGTACGTACACCCGCTCGTCTTCTGATGAGGCTGACTGGTCTGCGCAGACATCCCGGTGAATGAGTACTACGAGTACTTTGGTCCGGATTATCAGCTGGACGTCAAGTCATCGAACACCGAGGACATGAACTCGCCTGCGTACCTGGAGCGCGTCAAGAACATCGTTATGGAGCACCTCCGGAACGTAGGCGGCCCGCCGAGCGTGCAGATGATGGGTACGCTCAGCCCCGTTCCCTCACCATCAGCGTACTGTGCATCTCACCACCGCTGCGCCCAGACATCCCGACGCTGCCCATTGATGCGGAGATGGACGACATGAACCAGGACGAGGACCTCGTCGACCCCGACGAGCGGCGGCCGCAGAGCTTGCTTGACCGGCGCGTGCAGGCGTCGGGCGAGCTGTCGGACTCGGACGACGAAGACGAGGGCGGGCGGCGCGACCATGCGTCGTACCGCGACACAGACTCGTCGAGAAGTGGCAACGGGCCCCGCCGCCGGCACGAGGGCGTGGGCACCATGACCGCGGGCCCAACGCACGGCGTGGTCCCCAGCGAACACACGACGGTTGCGCCTATGGACTCGGATGCGGGGGCAAATGGAGGGTTGCCGAAGCCCCAGCTTGCGGATGAGCAGATTTCTTCATCGCGGGACGGTCGCTAGTGCTGTCGTCATTGTATTTGCTGCAAATGTACCGTGTGACCGACGCAATGACTGGCAGAGACCTCCAAAATGCCCCAGAATAATGTGCGTGTTATTATATTGTTACAATAGATGCTAGAACTCCTCCACCTCTACCGTGAAACCGCACTCATGGCACACCTGCCTGCCCACGCCGTCCTCTCCTGGATTGGGCTGGCTAAACACATGTCTATGCTCCGCATCCCTACGCATCTGCCACACGCCCTCCCGCGTGCGCTTGCGCAGCTCCCGCAAGCTCTGCTCGAACTTTTTGTTCTTCTTCTTTTTCTTGTCCGCGGTGCGTTTCTCCCACTCCGCGTCGAGTGCCTCGGGGCTACCCCACTTCTTCCACGCGAACGCCTCCACTTGAAAGCGGCAGAAGAGCAACATGTTCGCGTAGGTGGATTGGTGCGGGTTGGCCTTGAGCATATGCGGGAGAAGGTCTTCGTCTTTGAGCTCGGCTAGGAGAGGGGTTAGTCAGAGAGGACCCGTTATGATTTGCGGCACTGACAGTCAGTCAGGAGATAGTCCTGGAGCCACTAATGAGAATACCGGTCAGGCGAGGACGCGGACAAGGCATACCTCTTTGCACTCCGTCTTCGTGAGCAGGCTGTACTTTTCAGGCTTGTCGTTCCGACATTTATGGCACACAAGACATCGAAATATCTTCCGATATGTGTGGTCCAGATCAATTGACCCACACTCTTCGCACTTGGGGTTACGCGATGGGTCAAGGTATACAGCTAGTAAGATGATAACAGAACCAAGT
Source organism: Auriscalpium orientale (assembly GCA_019915035.1). Taxonomy (NCBI): domain Eukaryota; kingdom Fungi; phylum Basidiomycota; class Agaricomycetes; order Russulales; family Auriscalpiaceae; genus Auriscalpium; species Auriscalpium orientale. Next base: position 31,438 of record JAHLMH010000001.1, read on the forward strand.
CAGTGCCGGCCAGTATGTCATACAAAAACCACGCACGAGGATCCAAACTCGCCATGGCCTTCTGCCGCTCTCGCTCCCGCTGCTTCGTCTTCAGATCCTCGTGCACCTCCGCGCTCTCCTCCACCAGAAAGCCACCCTTCGAGTTGACCATCTTAGATAAGTCGTAATCGAAATACTTCCCGAGCCGTGCGTCGCGCTTCAGCTTCTCCGGCTTCGACGTGGTGGGGGAGTTGGAGGTGGCCGGCGTCACCCCGATGGGCCGTTTGTTATTAACATTGGGCACGGAAGAGGTGGAAGCAGACGCTTCCTTCTGTCTCTGCTTTGCCTTTGCTGGGTTTCTTGGGTCAGTGGGACCGCGTGAATTCGGTAACTGATATTTACCTTTCAAGCGGTTGAGCTCTATGCGCTTCACCTGTTCCGGTGTGAGGTCGAGTCCTCCACCGGAAGCTGGCCGAGGAGGAGGTGTGACTGGGCGTGTGCTAGGTCCAGCGTGAGACATCGTGGTGGTAGGGGTACAAGTCGAAATGGACTGGCAGACTGACTCGCAAGTCGCGTCGGTCACACCAGCGTCACGCGACGCTGCCTCATAATTAACGCGTCGCTCCACAAGGCAAAAGGTATACTGATATCTCATATCACCAGTGACATCTGGCCAGAGCAAATACATTGACCAGCATGCACTACCGACTACTCCGCGAGTCAGACACCTCCAGCTCCTCCGCAAGCGGGGGCTTTGGCGAACCCCCCTCCGCCCCCGACGGCGGCGCCCCCGCGCCGTCCCCACCCGCCTCCCCATTCGTCGGCGGCGCATCGACGTCCATCGGCGCCAGCGCGGGCGCGATGGTGGTGTGCCCGCTGGGGCCCACGCCATGCGTGGGGCCTGCCGTCATGATGCCCACGCCCATGCCGAACTTGTGCGGCCGCCGCCCGTTGCTGCTCGACGAGTCAGCGTCACGATGCGACGCGTGGTCGCGCCGCCCGCCCTCGTCTTCGTCGTCCGAGTCCGACAGCTCGCCCGACGCCTGCACGCGCCGATCCAGCAGGCTCTGCGGCCGCCGCTCGTCGGGGTCGACGAGGTCCTCGTCCTGGTTCATGTCGTCCATCTCCGCGTCAATGGGCAGCGTTGGGATGTCTGGGCGCAGCGGTGGTGAGATGCACAGTACGCTGATGGTGAGGGAACGGGGCTGAGCGTACCCATCATCTGCACGCTCGGCGGGCCGCCTACGTTCCGGAGATGCTCCATAACGATGTTCTTGACGCGCTCCAGGTACGCAGGCGAGTTCATGTCCTCGGTGTTCGATGACTTGACGTCGAGCTGATAATCGGGCCCGAAGTACTCGTAGTACTCATTCACCGGGATGTCTGCGTAGACCAGTCAGCCTCATCACAAGACGAGCGGGTGTACGTACCTGCGCCCAGCTCGACACCGGTTGCCAGCCCGGTCTCGTAAGCCCAGGCACGACTGACGTTCCGCATGGTGTAGCCGCCCCCACCGAGCAGAAGCAGTGGCTTGTTGAACGACTTGACGAACTTGACGCAGTTCGCATGGCCTGAGCGGCACGTCAGTCTCACAATCCCCCGCATTACACCGGCTCCTACCTCTCATGGAAAGGTTGAGGCATCCCAGCTTGTCACCCGCCAGAGAGTCCGTACCGCATTGGAGAACAACGGCGGCAGGATTGTAAGACTCCATCACTTGTTGAATCACCTACACGCATGGTAAGTGACGGAGTCAGTATGGAGGCGGGGGACTGACCGGCTCGAAGACGCTCTTGTAACTGTCGTCGTTGATACCATCTCGTAATGGGAAATTGAGTGCGTAGTACTTCCCCTTCCCGATCCCGACGTCCTTCAATAGCACATGAAGTGACTCCTTAGAAAGACGTCCGAAACGCTCACCCGCAGTTCTCCCGTGCCAGGGAAAAACTCTCCGTACTTGTGGAAGCTGACTGTCATGACCCGGTCAGTCGTGTAGAATGCCTCCTCCACACCGTCTCCATGATGAACGTCAATGTCGATGTACAGCACGCGCGAGTGATATCTGGAACTGGTGTGAGAAGATACCCGCTGTCCTTCTTGTCAGTAGGCTCACCGAAGGAGCTCCAAGATGCCTAGCACGATGTCTGCGAAAACAAGCCAGACGCTCAGGCACACGCCTAAGACGCGTAAAAGAAGAGAGCCTGATACCATTGACATAGCAGAAGCCGCTGGCCTCGCTCTTTTTCGCGTGATGCAGGCCGCCGGCCCAGTTGACAGCGATGTCGCACTTGTCGCGGCTCAAGCGCGCGGCACCCTCTGCAAAACATCAGCTAAAGTGGACACAACAAAACAGAAATGAGGGTACCCATGGAACCTCCAGCAGAGATAGCGCAATAATCGAAAAGACCATCAAATACGGGACAGTCGTCGCCCACATTGCCTGGTGTGCGATTTCCAGCTGCGTCAACATGTGAATCTAATAACGCTCGCTTACACTTGTGCTGCTCCTTGACAAACGAATGCATATTGCTGGGGGTGATGCGACTGAGAAAGTCCACGTATTCATCAGAATGGAACTGTGTCATCTCGCGCTTCGTCGCTGGTTTGGCGCGCTGAAAATTCATGCAAGTAGCGTTAGACAGAATGTCCAGACTAGCAGCCCCGATGACCACCGTAGCAACTTACAAAAATTTCCATGCGCTTGTAAAGACCATAGTTCATAACCAGAGAGTGGCACATCCGTATCCGGGTGGGCTTCATTCTGGCGGACCGAGAAATCAGCCAGCAGCCAGCGAGAGCCATACAACGAGCAAGACATGCTTACGGATGCCCTGGGCCATAGTGAAAGCCCCCCACGTCCGAGTCAAAGAAGTAGCACTATGGAGGGCAGATGTTCCTTGGTCAGCGCCTTGTCCCCTGCTCACATAGCCAACCACATAAGAAACCTACCACGCGCTTCTTGCGCTCGCCCTCAATCTCGAACATTTCGCCGGTCATGGTGGCAGAAGGGGAGGATTATTGCGTAGGGGATGCGGATGTGTTGGTCCTGGTGAGTGCCAGGCTCGTTCGAGGCGAATCTGGCACCGGATTCGGAAGTTGTTTCCAGATGGAACAAAATTACGTCAAGTCAACCTCCTGCAATCCGAGCTCGTGGCAGACCACGACGAGCGCGAGAGAATATCAACAGCTAGGATTATAATCGTAGGGCTCATGTAAAGGCCATAGTACAGCATTATCGTGGCCAACTAAAGCTACACATAGGCATGACGGAGACAGTGCGCCGTGTATTATATCTTTGCCTTTCCCAACGGTGCCTCAGTTCCACGGGCGACTAGGGTAGAGGGCGCGAAACCAAAAGAATCTTCAAGTTGAATCCCCTGTGAGATGAAAGGCTCAGTCACTTGGACATCAAGGAGAAGGGAGCAGGACCCACAAGCTCTCCAGCGATTACTCGAACCTGGAAGGACATTATACATGAAAGAATGAGCTAAACGAGGCCCACTCACCATTGACCAATGATGCACACCATGCAGCGCTGCAAACCAAAGCTGCAGAGCAAATTCGTTAGGACGTGGAACTGCAAACAGGGTGACGCACGCACCTCTCTCCCGAAGGTCGTCTGAAACGTTTGTTCGTACGGCGTGACGGCATTCAATGTGATAGGGACATCCAATCTGCTCTTGGGGACAACTTCGAGCAGTCGGGCTATCGTTTCCTGGATAGCGTCACGCGCAGCCTGGCGGCTCGACTCCATCGGCGTGTTTCGCGACCGCTTGTCATACGAAAGGATATAAGGCGGCGACGACGTTATGGTGTCCAGCAGTAACGCAAAATGGTCGCGTGCGTGTCGAAGGTGCTTCCCTGAGCGGATGGGTAAGGGTGAAAGCCAGAGATAAAGGTGCTAGAGAGACGCACCGATGGTAGAACCGGGGAGATACTTCGAATGAACCACGAGCTGGTCGTCCGCAACCAGCGAGTTGTCGAGCAGGTCGATGGCCTGCTGGAGGACTTTAGTGCTGACGTCGAGGAGCTGCTCGAGGCTCTGCATCTCCGCGGGAGGAGAAGAGGACGACGTCACGGTCGAGGTGGGGGCTGTGGCCAAGTGTTCGTATGACAGTTCAGCGATGGTAGACACCTTGAGCCACGGAATGGACACAGAGGGTGGCAAGCGAGTAAGACTGGGAAATCCGGGGCGTGCGCCAGGCTATTTATTGTGCGCAGCGCCTTGCATGATGGTGTCCAAGTGGTTCCGGAGCGCTGCTGGGCATGCGGCAAGACGCGCGGAGGAGGCAAGGTCTAAGTCGCCCGCCGCATCAAAAGCATGTTTTACGGACGACCCGGCACGTAAAAGTTTGGTCAAGCAGAAAGCGCGAGGCAGCCTGAGGCAGCACCGAATATATTGAAATAATCTATGGGGATGTCTCTCTACACAATTGTGAACGGCTCGTAAAATCTTTGGGCCGTCCGCACTCAAAAAGCGAGAATCTGTCTCACAGAATATAGCCCGACCATCGTCGCGAGACAGCGGTGGGTGAGAGACTGGAAGACCAGCGGAAGCGTCAACCGTCGTCGTCGTTCTGGTTGCCTTGCTCGCTGTCTGCGCTGATGAATATATACGGCTGTGCTGACTAAGCCGACGATGCCCGTGTGCGGCCGTCGTCGCCAGCAGCAGCCCGCTCGCACTTCATCGCCTTCATCCCTCGCTCTCTCCAAATGCTTGCATCCCTTCGGAAAGCAGGTTCTTTCGCCCGTGTGAGTCCTGCGACTGGTCATCCATTCAGTTGATCCTCACGCGCTCCCAGGCCGCGTCTGCGGGTCAGAGGCGCTTCCTGTCCATCCACGAGTACCAGTCTGTGAATTTGCTCAATGCGGTACGTCTTTGAGCAGTCCCTCGGTTCGTGCGCTCACGGCGGTCTTAGTATGGCGTCCCAACGCCGAAGAGTATAGCCGCAAAATCCCCCGAGGAGGCGTTCGAGGCATTCAAGGCCTTCGGTCAGTCTGGCCATCATCTTCGCGCGTTGGTCATGCCCCCAGTCTGACGTTGATGCAGGCCCGACCGGTGCGGTAATCAAGGCGCAGGTCCTTGCTGGCGGTCGCGGTAAGGGGAAATTTGACAATGGGCTGCAGGGTGGTGTTCATAAGGTCGAATCGTACGTCCGGCATACCCTGACAGCTTCCGTCATCTGAACGCGTTTATGCAACAGCGCCGAGCAAGCCCGCGACTATGCCACGCAGATGCTCGGGGCCAAACTCATCACGAAGCAGACTGGTGCCGGTGGCCGTGTCTGCAACGCTGTACGTCGCTAGCTTCGTCGATGCACCGTTCTTTCCCCAACACCGTGCCAGGTCATGCTCGCGGAGCGCCGCGACCCCGGCCACGAGTACTACGTCGCGCTTCTCAACGACCGCGCGTCGCAGAACGTGGTCATCGTTGCCTCCCGCCAGGGTGGTATGAACATCGAGGAGGTTGCCGCCAAAGACCCCGATGCCATCATCACGACCGCCATCCCCTACTATGCCGGCTTCTCGAAGGAGTCAGCTCTCGAGATTGCCAACAAGCTCGGTTTCTCAAGCCCTGCTGCCACGAACGAGGCGGCGGACATCTTCCTCAACTTGTACAAGATCTACAAGGATAAGGATGCGACCCAAATCGAGATCAACCCGCTTGCCGAGACCACCGACGGCCATGTCCTTGCGTATGCGGTTTTTCTGACCGCGATCGACCGTGTTCTAAATGACTGTGTCTAGCATGGATGCCAAGTTCGGCTTCGACGACAACGCCGAGTTCCGCCAACAGGACGTGTTCGCGCTGCGCGACATCACCCAGGAGGAGCCGTCCGAAGTTGAGGCCCAGAAGGCCAATCTCAACTTCATCAAGCTGGACGGCAGCGTTGGCTGCCTGGTCAATGGCGCCGGCTTGGCTATGGCCACAATGGACGTATTGTCACTACATGGTGGACAGCCGGCCAACTTTTTGGATGTGGGAGGGTAAGAACGCTTTCATTTCATCGGAGTTGTCAGCGTCTGATGTCGCGTCCTTGCAGAGGTGCGACTCCCGAGACTGTCAAGAAGGCGTTCGAGATTCTCCTCGCCGACCCGAAAGTGAAGAGCATTTTCATCAACATCTTTGGTGGTACGTGGCGTCCTGGAGTACTACAAAACCATAAATTCAAGCAAACCATCAGGTATCATGCGCTGCGACTACATCGCTGAGGGTGTGATCAAGGCGACGAAGGAGCTCTCTCTCGAAATTCCCTTGGTCGTGCGCCTGAAGGGCACGAAGGAAGCCGAGGCGAAAGAGTATGTTTACCCGACTCAGTGTCCTATTCTTGACTAAACGTGCGACATCTAGGATGATCCGGGAATCCGGTCTGAAGATCATCCCATTCGACAGCCTGGATGAAGCCGCGGAGCGTGCTGTTCAGCTGGCCCAATAGAAGCCATAGATCGCTTGCGCTTTCGTTATAGGTCTTCCTGTAATAGTGATACCCTATGGGTCACCGGCTGCGATAGATTCATAATTTAAGTGCGCTTTCCCGGACGAGCAAAATCAGCGAAGGGCCTCGAGAGCAAGGACCAGAATGACATCCAATAATCACAATGAAAAAGTAAAAAGTGACGTAAGGTTCAGCAAACGAAAAGAGTCGGTGAGTATGTACGAGAAAAGTCGTCGATATATCTACCAGGACGGCCGACCATACGACGCTGGAGGTGCGTACCCGCTCTGCTGTGCTGGCGGGTGGTTCGACGCTTGCGGATGATGCACCATTTGCGCGCCATACGGACCCCTGCCGTCCCCGCGCCCCGCAGGCATGCCTGGCGCGTACGTCGGCTGCACATGCATCACGGGCGCATGCATCAGCACCGGGCTGCTCTGATACATCTGCATCGGCGGGCGCGCGTGCGGCAGCACGGGGCTCATCATCGCCGGCGTCCGCCCGCGGTTCTGCGCGCCCCCTGGAGTGTTCGGCAGCGGTGCGGCGTTCTGCATGAGGGGTGGCGGCGGTGCGCTGGCGCCGTACATGGGCGGGCCGCCGGGCGACGGGTACGCCATGTACTGCGGGTACGGCGACGGTAACGGGCGCATCACTGCGCCTGGCGTCTGCCCGCCAGGGCCGGGGAGCATCCAGTATTGCGGGGACGGCCCGTTCATCATCATAGGTCCTGAGACGGGGCTGGGCGCCATGGGGTACATCACACCGGGTGCGGGCGAGTGGCTCATCATTGGGGATGGATACCCTGGATATGCTGAGCGCATGTTTGATGGGACAGATGATGGCGGAGGGTAGCTCGGTTGCCGGGGCACAGCTGGATGCGACAGAGGCGACGATTGTGCTGGCGCCTTCTGAGACGACGGCCCTGCTGGCGCCGATGGCACTGTCTGGAACGCCCGCGTCACGTCGTGGAGGGACAAGCGAGAGGGGCCTGGAGCATGCGATACCGTGGGCGGTGGTGTCTCTCCGTCTTCCGACTTCACGTCTTGCAACGAGAAAGGTACGGTGCTGAGGTCGTCCGCGATCCCTTCCAGCGAGTTCACACTCGTGACGTCCGCTTTCGCGGACGGGTGCGCCCAGAGCATTTTTATTTGTTCGGGATCAGGACGGCGAGGTGAGTCTTTGATGGAGAGCGTCTTCGACCAGGTGACTGGCGTCGGGGGCGTCAGAGGTGCATGATCTGACTGCTGGGGATGTAATGAGCTCAGATCCAACGGGAATAGTGAGATAATTACCGAGCCATCCGAACTCTTACTCTCAGGTTTCTCGCGTAGACTTGTGGGTGACAATGACGGAGATAACTTCGCAGCAGGAGACGATGTATGTATCACCTCCGAGTCCGCAGATCCGGAAGAAGTAGCAACGGCGTGGCCATCCTCCAGCTCACTGGATACGATGAATCTGACGGACGACTTGGGCTGATCCAAGTCCACGTGCGAGTCCCGATAGAAAGCAACCGCTGCGCCTGCTGGCATCTTCGGTTGCGACCTCGATCTTGACCCTGTGTCAGCAGTTGTTGACGCGACGACGGTCTTTTGAGCAGAAGGGCCTGCTTGGCTTGGATCTGGAGGTGGTGAGCGGCTGACAGTCTCAAGTCCCCCCTCATGATGAGCCTCGTCTGCCTGATCGCCTGCGAATGGTGCGTTTCTGCGCCACGTCTGCTGCTCATCTGCACGAGGCCTCCCAAAGGCTCCTACGTCGACCACTTTGTTGTTCGATAGCGGCTTATCCGGCAGATTGACCTTCGGCGGCAGTGTATCGTGGTGGCTGGACACTAGCAGCCGAGTCTGCGGTAGGACGACCTTCACCCTCACCTTATTCTTGAACGCCGGGCTCTTGGCAAATAGCGGGTTTCTGCCAAACAGCACATCGTTGATTGAATAATCCTTCACGGTCATGCCTTCCACGGCGGGGTTCCACGACACATTGTCCATCCGAGCGCGTGGCGGTGGCGCACTGAACAGCTGCATATTGAGCTTCGGGGGCAACGCACGAGGACGTACGCGTGGCAAGTGGACATGAGGTGGGTGACGATGAGTGACTTCTTCCGCCAGCTCAGTCAATGTGACCGCGAATGTGATCGGTGGTACGGGAATGTATTGCACCATAGCTGGAGGGGTCCACTTGAAAGGCCTGGCATGATTTGACGGTGCTAAATCAGATTTCGGCACCTCAGCAACTCGGCCGTCCGTCGGAAGGCTGGAGCGATGGGGTTCCCTAGCGTCTTGACCGTGCATGACGTTCAAAGCGCCTTTGATTCTTGACATCGTATCGTCAAGAGCGGACATGGATGCTTCGCGATATGCAGGCGTCCGAGGAGAGCGCTGGAATCCGATATTTGGCGGGACTACCAAAGTCTGGCTAAAGGACGCATTGGAAGAAGCGTGTTCAGAAGGAGGGGCGTGAGATTTCGTCGGGGATTGTTGGCCTGAGATGGAGATGGCCGGGGACAGAGGGCCCAAGGTAGCCTCTGGCATGCGATCCTGAACGTGGTTGATAGTCGCAGGAGGCAGCTCTGAAAGAACCATGTGGTTTGGCTTTCGTCTCCAAGTAGACTCCCCGTCAATCCTAGACTCAGCGGTGGGGTTTGCTTGCGCGTCGAAGAAGTCGCTAGCAACAGAGCGTGAGGACCGGGATGAGGGTTGTTCTGTTTCCGACGGTTCCTCCGGTATCGGCTCTTCGACCCCGACAAATTTGCCCAATTCTGTGAAGTCAACCTCCTCTAAGCCTTCGTCGTGATCGAGGGATACGGCGGGCACCTCAGACAGCGAAACTGGGGGTAGAGGCGCTATGGGAGTAGGATTTTGGGCGGGTGTGAATCGCGGAGCCGTACGAGTGGCGAGCGGTGGTAAAGGAGCTGCCTTGCTTCTCCATGAAGATTCCGACGTGGGTGGGAGCCCGTTCACAGCTGTCTGAGGACCTCGGAACGACGGTGTTCGAGACATGAACGGACGTGGCCCTGCCTCTCGTTCTCGAGACGACGGTTGGAGAGATGGAGGGCGAGACAAAGGTGTCCTGTCGAGATAAGCCTCTGTCGCAGCTGGTGAACTTGCCGCGGGTAGAGCGTCTTCAGGCGCGGGATGCGTGTCTGCTTCTCGAGGTTCGACCGCCTATGACGTGGGTCAAATCATGTCAGGCGCAGTCAAGCGTCTTATGTGGCCAAGCATACCTGTGCCGGCGTTTCCAAAGCCTTCATCTTCGCCTCTAGTTCAGCTGCTTTCTTCCGCGCACGCTCCTTCTCTTTCTCGCGTTCCTCTTCCTCATGCTGGCGCCTAATTCGAGCACGCTCTGCTGCTGTGTGCATGGCAGCTTTGCGGGCGTCCTCAACATCAAGGGGTGAAACTGCTGGAGCGATAGGGGACGACCCAGAAGGAACAGCATCGCGAGAGCTACTCGGAGACCGAGCGCCTCTCATAGAAACGGGGGAGACATCTTCGCGAGCTGACGGGGGGGCGTGATGCCAAGGCTCTCGCTCACGAGGCGGCGGTTGCCTGTGTGGTGGCGGTGGCGGCGGAGGCAAGGACGCTAAATGTGGTGGTAATTGGCGCCCCCCTTCTCTCGAGGTTTCTCGCCTTGCTGAATGCGGAGGGAAGGTCTGCTGAGCGTTTGATATGCGCCTGCCTCGATCCCAAGGCCGATCTTCTGAGCCCTGCGATGACATGGAGACGCGCCGACCACTATCTCGGGATGGTCGATCATGGTCCAACCCATTCATGCCTCGCTCTGGGCCCTTCTGCAATAGCTGTACGTTGTGGTGAGGGGGAACGTCCCGAATCGGTTTGCTATCACCTACAACGTCGTGTGAGCAAGTAGTCATTGTATGTCTCTAAGTAGCTACATACCGTTGTTTCCCGGTCGACTGTGGGCGTTCGAATATGGCTCAAGACGGTTCGAACGCTCGTTGAACAGCACACGAGAGAGGTCTTGCGGGGACAAAGAAGAAGTAGAGGAGGCAGATGGCGCCGGATGATAACTGTCGCCTGGCCGAATGCTAGCTACTGGAGGCCTGGATCTTGGCCAACTTCGATCGAAGTCATCTGCAAATCGGTCCTCTTTGTTGACAAGGACAGGCTCTGAGGCGGCCTCGAGACCAGACTTCGCAGCCTCTGCGTGGTCAATGGGAGCGTCAGTATCCGTAGGCTGGATTTGATACTGCCTGCCGTCTCCAAACTCAATGACACCACCTAGGAAATCGTCGTTGTCTTCCTCCTACACGAAGGTCTTTACAACATGCATTAGCAACCAGATGCACTGTGCGTACCTCGTCCCAATGATGGGCATTGGGGTTCAGATGAACACCCCGGAACGTGTCGGCTTCGATGGCAGCCTGCTTTTGCGCGGGTCCGACTACAAGTGCAGCATTCTTGTCCAACGATCTGTCGACAGTCCTGACTATACGCGCTGTTGACAATATGAGGGGTAGTTAAAGGGGTATGAATTCACGAACCTTGAGCAACTTCTGCAGCTGTAGGGAAGTCATTCTGTACCTTCGCGTCCGCGCCAACGCTATGAAGGCCGCCAGGTTTCAGATTACCCCAGACTGGCTTGTTGTGTAAGTTCTTGAGGCCATCCTGTTTGATCGCAGGTGCTGCAGGCGCCACCCCACGTGGCTGCGGTTGAATAACCTTTCCTACATGAGGTAGCTGCGGAGGACCATGGGGCGCAGGCGAGGCGAGAACATTAGCAGCGTTGGCCGTTGAACCAGGCGAAGGTGCTACTGGGGGTGTGGCAGACGCAGGACGAGACCATCCTGGTCCGGTTGTGGTCGACGGTGGAGGTAGAGCCGTGAGTTTCGTGGTAACTAGGCGGGAGTGTGAAGTGGACAGCGTAAGAGGAGGTTTGGCTATATTATTGGATAGCAAACGGTCAAGCTTTCAAGCGAGTGATCCTGGTGCAAGTAGCGCACCTGAGGTTCCTGCAGATTTCGACGAAGTCGACGCCAAAGAGTTCTGACTTGAGCCCGGCGTTGCGGTATTCTTCTCCAGGAACTTCTTGTTGATATTGAAGGCACTGAACTTCTTCGGGTGCGGTGCAGCAACTCCGCCTGCAGGTGTCGCTCCAGAGGAGATCGAACCCGATGCCTGCGCAGACGGGAGAGAACAGGGCGGACCTTGGGCAGCATCACCCCCGCCTTCCTTCGACTCCTGGCTCGCGACAGGAGCGGCCTCTGACACTATGCTCGTCGCGTCCGATGGGGTACTCTCCGCGCCCTGGCCGTCCAACTTCTCTACCACGTCCGCTGACTCCGGGGTAGCCTGTGCGGAGGTGTCTGGATTCTCCATAAACGCGTCGTGAGACGCCACTGTGCTTTTTCTTCTTCTGAGCTCCGGGATTGGGCCCTTTGAATGGCTGAAAGGCCGGAGAAAGTTAGCGCGAGCCTTCCGTAGATGCGGTGGTCAGCGGAGGCGTACCGGAGGGTGGAGTAGGGCGGGGAGGTGAGGACGGGGTTGTCCAGCGCAGACGCACTAAAGCTTTGGCCAATAGTGGCCAGCGGAGGTGCATGGCCGGCGCTGTCGGCGCGGGCGGAATCAAATCGAGTAGTTTTCCGGTCCCTGTTGCCGCCGCCTCTTCTGAGACCGACTCGGACCAGTAAATTGCTACCGCAACAGCAGCTACAGTATGTAGCTCAGGCTGTGACTGACACAGACCATCGCCATGTAATTGGAAGACAGGTCAAGATGCCGAATGAATACAGTACAACAACGCTACATGACTACGACCCTCACAAGGCACCGGCCAATTCGGTCTCCCGCTTGTTGAGCCTGTGAAGCTCAGCCTCGAGCGCAGCATTCGCCATCTCGATCTGTAGGACACTCGAGATGAGCTCGGTCCACCGTGTCTCTAACGACGTGAGTTGGTTGCCCAAGCGCGTCTACAGAACTGTCAGATACGTCGCAATGAACAGCTGCGTACGCACCTGGGTGTTCTTTCTGTCTCGATTGACCTCTGTTGTCTCCTCCTTCAACTCCTCCAGTAGCTTTTCGGCGCGTTTTGCATCCGCTTCTAGTGCGTAGTTGTGTATCCGCCACGCATTACTGCCGTACTGTGTCAAGAGTGCGAGGTTGTTGTGCCTGAAACCGCCGGAGGGTGAGCGACGAGGATAAAAATGTGAAAGCCCGCGTACCTGATTCTCTGATGCTCTAGCTGTGCATGAGCGTTGTCCAATGCAGCCTTCCACTCCTCGTCCGTTCCAGGCGCCGCATGAGGTGCGGGTAGTGAATATCGCGTCGTGTCGATGGCAGTCAAGGGTTTCCGAGCCTCCGCGCGTACCATCTCCGCAGAAAGAAGGGGGTGATTCTATTGCAGTGCTCAGACATATATGAACGGTAATGCATGGCTTAATACGCACCGTGAACAGTTCATACGCTGGAGGTACGCGCGGATGTAGCGTTTCCTGCTGTACCTTTTGTGTCTCGACAGCTAGCTCATGTTGAACCTTCTCCCTGAGGACTGGATGCAGCTCAAGGTCGTTGTCATAATAAGGCAAGGAGTCGAAGATTTGAGGAGTTGGTTCAGCCATTTCAGTTGTGAGCAGGAAGCCGGAAGTGTAGTACGGGGTCGGCCGGCGGGCGGCGCGGAGTTTAAACGTGCCCGTTCCGGTCGACGAGCTCGCTGTTCACCACAGCGACCACCACGATGTCTCTCCGCATAGCTGCAGCGGCCAAAGGGCTGGTCAGAGGTGTCTCACCGCAGGCAGCGCGACCTGTCCGCGTCGCCGCGGGTCTGGCTACCCGCCAGCTTCATTCGTCGCGTCCGTCTCAAGGTGAGATATCTATCCCCACTCTCTAAGGCCGTCAATATTCACGGCTTGCCAGCGTCCACCTCTCCATTCACGGAGGCTACGTCCCCCAATCCCACGATTGCCACATACGCAGAGACCACGGAGAAGCTGCACAACTATGGGTCATACCTCACCCAGTGTCTCCCGAAATACATCCAACAGTTCTCCGTGCTGAAGGACGAACTCACTCTCTACATCTCCCCATCCGGCGTCGTGCCCGTCCTCACTTTCCTTCGCGACCATGCGCAGACGCAGTTCAAGCAACTGATGGACGTCAGCGGTGTTGACTTCCCCGAGCGCGACCAGCGCTTCGAGGTTGTCTACCATTTGTTGAGCATCCGGCATGCTGCACGTATTCGGGTGAAGACATACGCAGGGGAGGCGGATGCGGTGCCTAGCGCTACCCAAGTCTTTAGAGGCGCCGATTGGTGCGTGATATACCTGCAGTATTGGCACTGTTCTAATTTGCGTGTCAGGTTTGAACGTGAAACGTGGGACTTGTTCGGCATTTTCTTCAAGGACCATCCAGATCTGTACGTTTGTCCCAATCATGAATTAACTACTTTACTGATGTTTCCCCTAGTCGCCGAATCATGACCGACTATGGTTGGCATTTCAACCCCCGGCCCCGAGACTGAAACCAAGCTAACGCCGATTCCAGGTTTCGAGGGACATCCTCTTCGCAAAGACTTCCCCCTCACTGTGAGTATTAAGACAGCTGTCAGCCTACTGGGACTGTCGTACTCATTGGATTGCAGGGATACACGGAGGTCAGATACGACGAGGAGAAGAAGCGCGTCGTTTACGAGCCTCTCCAACTTACTCAGGCATTCCGGTTGGTACCCTCCTGTACTGTCACTTCTAGCTTCGCTCACGTTCTCCCAGCAACTTTGAATCATTGTCTCCGTGGGAGCAAACTGGGGAAGGTACGGAGCCGCGGAAGCCTGCTGAGTTCAAACCTCTACCTCCTCCCAAGCCTGAGGAGCCTCAGAAGAAGTAACGTTGCATAGATGTCTATTGGCCTCAATGCATGCTCATAAACCATAAATATTCATCGCCGCACATGACGTCTTTATGAGTACAAAATACGGCCTCCTCATGACCGTCTCAGGCATCTGAGGCAGATACATGGGCGAAGCTTTCGGCCTGCCCGTCGTCGTCCTTCTCCTTTGCCCACCCCATACGCGCGACAATATACTCTTGCCCCACGACCTCCACGCCAACTCGAAGAGCCTCAGCTACCAGGTCTTCTACCCAGTCGTAGTCGTCCCAGATCTTCAGCCAATTTCCTGGTACGGCCTGTGTGACTGTCGTGTGCACGAGCTGATGCGTAGGGTCGGACAAGTGGATGATGAACTGCAGATGCGAGGAGACAGTCGGTGATGGACCAGGGATAGTGAATGACGTGGTAAATGGCTGGATGCGGATATAGACGTAAGAGATTGTCGTTGGGTTCTGGGTGGATGAGGGTTCTGTTGGGTCTGGGGCTGGGTGGGTCTTGATGAGCTCCTCGAGATTTGCCTTGTGGTCATGAAGTAAGCGACCTATGTCGCGAGCACATCCAGGGAAGACGTACTTGTGCAAGCTTGAGCGCAGGCTCGAGCTCATCTACTGCATTCATTTCGCGCTTGACATCGCTGGGATCATCCTTGGGTTTCGACTCTTCGCCACGGTTAACAACCAGATCTCCGCCTTCGACTTGCTCTAAAATCTGTCGGATTGTGAGGACATTTTGCCGCTTGGAGAGCAAAGGAAACGTACCCGGGCAAGCGCGCTGTAGACAAGCCTCTCTACGCCTTCGTAGCCCTTCATGTCATGGCTCAGCCACACCTGGATAACCTCATGCTCCGAGATCGGAGGCGCGACAGCGTTTAGAATATCCGTAAGCGTAGAAAGCCCTACACGCCGGAAATCCTGGCCTGCCAAGCGTGTAAATACAAGTGCACGGCCAAGACCACAAAACGCGACGAACTCAGCTTGTCCAACTGAGCGGTCTTCGCGTATTCCAGAACACCTTCGCGCCATTTCAAGGCCTGCTCCTGCTTTGGCAAGTTCTTCACTTGCTCGTCGACCACAGACTTCGCTTGTTGAAGGGCCGAGGACGCAGTTGACCAAACGCTTCCCCATCCCCAACCGCCCGATCCTTGTGTCTGAGAAGAGTCGGCCTGAGGAGTTGCCTCCTGGGTGGGAGCTGCCAGACTTGATGATGATGCCGAAGGAGATGTGCCCTTGGCAGACGATGAGCCCGAAGCCAGCAGCGAAGGTCCCCCGACCTTGACCCTCTCCGTGCTCTTTCGGAGGTTGGGTGTGCCAGTCCGGGAAAGTGGACGATCCAGGTGAGCGGTAGTCGCGCGTGTGGGCTCCGAGCTCTTCTGTGTGATCTCGTCGAGGAATGCGAGGACGTCGGCGGCTTCCCCTGGATTGGCCGTTGGAGGCACAGCTACGGACGTGTTGACGCCGGCAGACACTGCAGCCTCCGGCGACAGCATGTCGAGGTCATCCAGGATCTGGAGGGCCTCCTCTTGCTTTGACTTTGACTTTGAGGCCATGGTGGTTGTAGAGAGTCCGACTCCGTCAGTTGTCATGCGCCCACTTTAGCAGCCGTGCGACTTGTCTCCGAGTCTACATAGTACCTTATCCGTCTTGTTTCACGTCTTGCTCGACACTTGAACAGTGTATGCTCGCTGTCCGCTCTGGTCTCCCTTCAGGACCATGGATGCAGTCTCGACGAAGCCTGCATGAACTAGAAGCTGACTTATCTAGTCCGAGCACGCAACGCCGCCCACGTATAGCGAAATCTCGAACTCTCACACTCATGTCGAGGGGACTATCTATCTAATGCCCCTTGTATACAGACAAATCTTTTGGGAGTCGATCCTGTGGCGCTAGCAACGACGGGCAAGCTTGCGAACATGGGCAAGATCGCAAACTTGACAATACTGCTCCTGGGTGCCATCCATCTTGGCCAGGCAGCATCGCATCCGCCTGATGTTCAAGAGCCTCTCGGGACCCCTCAGAGTCACAAGCGTATCGCGATCATTGGGGCGGGAACAGGAGGCATTGGGACTCTGCGGACCCTCGTCCGTGTCTTGCCAGAGGAGCTCTCGAGCGGCTGGGAGGTCGTTGTGTACGAGCAGAGAAGAGACATCGGCGGTGTGTGGTACGTCCATAATGTGGATCGTACTCTGTACGAATGCTCACGTTCAGTGACAGGCTGCCAGACCTCAATTCTCCCCGTCCACCTGAACTTCCCGAGACGCCGCTTTATGGACACCTCAGGACGAATGGACCTCATCCTACCAGTGCGTCGCGTCTTTCTCTAATCCCCACTTTTGCTCATGCCCAGCCATCTAGTGACGATGCCACATTTTCCATTCAAGCCATACACGAACCTCTACCCGCACCATTCCCTCGTGTGGCAGTACCACCAAGATATCGTTCACCATTGGAATTTGTCTTCTTACTTCAGGCTGAACCACGAAGTTACCGAGACGCGTTGGGTCGGGACGCCTGAGGCCGGACGATGGCGCGTGCAGGGACAAAATCATGGGCGGAACGAGTCCTTCGCATCCGACTTTGACCATCTCATCGTCGCCACTGGACATAACCACTACCCCCACGAACCCGTCATCTCAGGACTGGACCAGTGGAAGGCAGCCGCACCGAACCGCACCGTAGTGCACGCTATCTACTTCCGCGATCCTGCCGAATACGACGACAAGAACGTAATCATTCTCGGGGGTAGCGGTAGCGGACGGGACATCGCACAACAGGTCCTTCGCCATGCCAATACCGTGCGCCGCTCCATGATTTATAGCCATTTTACACTCATCGAACGATGCAGACCTACGTATCCCTCAAATTCGAGCCCGAAGACCACCCCCAGTTGCCATTTCCAAGGCTTCCGGGCCTGACAATCAAGAAGCAAGTTGATCACTTCACACCGCATAGCATCGTCTTTGTCGACAACTCCACCATCTCGGACGTCGACACTGTCATCCTCGCCACCGGGTATGAGTACCGCTTCCCGTTCCTCACCGCCGGTGGACACCTCGACATCGTCTCGGACGAGAACGAAGGCGAGGAGCACCTCACGACGAATTTGCGGCGGCTCCGGCCGCTCTACGAACACATCCTCTCGCTCGACGCGGCATACCCGCTCGGTGCGCTCTATGTCGTCGGTCTCCCGATTTACATCAACAGCGGGTTCAACGACGCCGCGCTCGGACTCTTCGTCGCGTACACCATCGCGTTTCCGCACCTGCTGGGCACGCGTGCCGAGCTGCTTGAGCATCTGCGCGCGGACGAAGCGAGCCAGCGTGCTGCCGGCCTCGACCCGCCGTATGTCGGTCACCGGCTCGTTCGGCCCGGCGGCGCGACGGTCTACCAAGACGGGCTGGTCGAGTATCTCCAGGTGCGCGGGCTCGCGGGGCATCCCGGTGTGCCGCCCTTGGGGGAGAAGTTCACGCCGACGTGGCGCACGTATGGGATGGCGCATGGCGGCGCCTTGCGAAGGGCGTGGACGCGGGTTGAGGACGCGGGCGAAGGAGAGGTGAGGCGATGGTTGGAGGGCGTCGAGACGGAGGAGGACTGGGCGGATCTAATTGCGAGGCTTGTGGAGTGGGAGGAGGGGGTTGAGGAAGAAGAGGGTACCTCAGTTCTGCTGGCTGCCGACGAGGACTACGCTTTTTGACGGGCGTAGTAGAAAGCGGCAAGCCAATGTCTGCGTAATCTCCACGACGAGAGTTTACATAGGTATGCTACTGTTCCTTATCGATCCTTTCACGACTATGACGCCCCAGTTTTTATGTAATCTGCATTGCATGCAACTCGCTCGCCGGTGCCGAACCCACTCCTCCTCCGTTGCCGGTGTGCGTATGCACACACGATGATAGGAAAGAATGGCCATATGATTGTTGCAGTCGGAGCCGACGCCTAGTCAACCCATATAAAGCTCGTCAACCTGGAAGTAATCGCCATCTCTTGAGACGATGACCAGCGAGGCTCCCAGCCGCAAAGTTCCCTATGGTACGTCTACTGGCCGGGGATATGAATTGTTTACAAGTTGATCTTCTTTCCTGTGTTGCAGTTCGGCTCGGAAAGTCAGGTCTGAAAGTATCGCGGATCATCCTAGGGTGTATGTCGTATGGATCGCCAGCGTGGATGCCATGGCTCCTAGGGGAGGAAGAAGGCATCAAACATATCAAGGCAGCGTGAGTTTTCCGATGCCGTTAGAAATTGTCCGATGCTCATCCGCTTCAGATACGATGTCGGGATTCAGACATTCGACACAGCAAATGTTGGTGCATCCGCTCGTGGATTACAGGCGATTTCATAGACTTGTCGCAGGTATACTCTAATGGCTTATCGGAAGAGATCCTTGGCAAGGCCATCAAGCAGCACAATCTGCCCCGGGAAGAAATAGTAGTGATCACGAAGGTGCGCGGCGCGCCGGTTCCACTTCTGTTGCTTACGGCCGCGCGATATAGGTCTGCGGCATCGTCGCCGGACGGGACGACCATGTTTACAAGTACATCAGTAGTAACAGTAACGTTGTGAATCCTGACCTCGATGGCTACGTGAATCGCTACGGATTGAGCCGCAAGCATATCTTCGACTCCGTTCAGAACAGCTTGAAGCGCCTCCAGCTCGACTATGTCGATGTCCTGCTATGTACATTCGTCCCTTGATGTTTGCAGTGCGTACGTACCCTGACCTCTCCTTTCGTTAGGCCATAGGTTTCACGAGGACACTCCCATAGAAGAGACAGTAATATTGCGCTATTTTCCATTTCCGAGCTTGGTAGCGCTAACGCGGTGGCTAGATGCAAGCCCTGCACGATGTCGTCCAGGCGGGATTGGTGAGGTATATCGGTATGAGCTCTTGTTACGCTTGGCAATGTACGATCCCCTTCGTCATGCATGCAGACTCACTCACAAAGCTCTCACAGTCCACCTCATGCAGAGTAAGCCCTTCGCCATGATGTCCAAATCCCCGCACAATCATACTTATACAGACTATGCCATAACGCACAATCTCACGCCTTTCATTACCATGCAAAACCACTACAACATCATGTATCGTGAGGAGGAGCGCGAGATGATGCCGACGCTGCGGGTGCGCCACCGTTCTTCGACTGGATTCCTGCTAGCCTCACATTTGGCTAGCATTTCGGCGTAGGATCTATCCCGTGGTCGCCGCTGGCCCGCGGGCTCGTCACCCGCCCTCTTTCTAACACTCATACAACTGCTCGGAGTGAAGCGGACCCGTGCGCATATCACTATGTCTTCTGAAAGGGTCTGGTCTGACCCCGTCGTAGGTGGCATGCAAGGTACTTGGACGGCGGTGGCGGGGATATCATCGCTCGGTATGGCGCTTGGCTTCTTGCCTTTGGCCGCATAAGAGTCACGACACTGACGACTGCTGTAGGGTGCAGCAGCTTGCTGATGTCAAGGGCGCCACGATGGCACAGATCTCACTCGCGTGGGTTCTGAGCAAAGACCGTAGGCCTGCGATCCTCCTCGGTTCGATATTGTCCATTGACAGAGTCTCTTAGCGGTCGCCGCGGCGGTGGTCGGATCTACGTCACTGAAGAACATATACGACCTGCTTGGTACGCGTTTAGGACTGCCTTTCCGTGTTGATGAGCATGAGATGGTAGCTGATCATGATCTGATGATCCGGCAGGTGCGCTCGACATCCAGCTCACCGCAGAGGATATCAATTTCTTGGAAGAGCCGTACCGGCCCAAGCCCATCCTCGGTCACTAAGTAGTAGCCGTAAATGTTCAGTGACCGTCTGCGCAGTCAATGCCGTCCGTCGTCGAACGTCTGGGGACGCGAGGTGCCGGGGAGCCGCCATTCACGATAGAACGCGAACTAGAGCGCGTTGCATGTGCTCCTGTTAGTTTGTCAGACACCTGTGCCGTGGTTGCCCTGCCGCCGATTTGTAGTGCGCAACGAAAGGGGACGAAAAGGTCGTCGTCTGTCAGTGTCGGGATTTGCCGAACCGTGGCGCGGCCAACTCGGACTTCAAGCCGCCGGGTAGACGAGTCAACTTCTGCATCATCTCCCATGCACGCCCGCAGATGTTGTTGCAAGCGATCAGGCCTGATTCTGTATTTGAAGGCCTTGTAAAAATGTGAGGCTACTGCATTCCAAACGATCCCAAATTCCCACCATGCTCATACAACCTTCCCCAACAGTCAGGACCGGAAGTCAGGCAGACTTCTCACTCGATGACCGACCGCACTGTTTCACCAACCCCCGTCCCCCGCTTTTCCGAGCTATCCGACATCCGATGCTTGTCATATGCCCACTGCCTCTGGACCGGTCCTCTCTGACAATCCAGAGCTTGCGCGCACTGTCCGCACTCTCCACATCGCCGAGTCTGATGCCACACCGCGGGCACTGATCAAGAAGCTGGCTGATTGCCTATATTGTGATAACAAGATCAGCGCGGAAGCGGAGGAGTTTGCACGCCGCACTAGTCATTTGATCGTCGCCGCCCTGGAGAAGATGATTAACCTGTCTACGTTCAAACTGGGGAAGTGCCGACTGCGTCGGCGGCCACCTTGCTTGCCGTTTGAGCCCGGGCCCTTGCAGGCAAGCATGGGAGGGATGTATTTCAGTCGCAATAAGACTAGTAGAGCTGTACTGTAGTGTGTGTTAGTAGAATAATATATTGAAAGACCTAAGTATGGATGTAAGTACGTGAAGTTGCGCTGAAATGCAAGTAGGTAGTATGCCCCGCGAGATTTCCCTCGCGCAATACAGCCGATTCAAAAGCCATCTAAGATGAGTTCCCGTGTCCTCCTCAAGGGACAAAGTCGAGTGACCGTGACGGACCCAGGGGGGCAGGCGTTTTTGCAAAACCTCCGGTACGGCGCGTTCAGCAAGAAGATCGCGGCATCTTGCGTGGCCTCAACGTGACGAAGCCATCCTGTCCGCGCACATACCTTAGGTTGGGGACGCGGAGCAGCGCCGCTCTCGTGACGAATCGGCATGCCATACGAAAGCACTGAGATATGTTAGCTCTGCGGAAGCATTGTGAGGAAACCAGGACTCAGCTGTTGATCTGCGAGGCGAAGGACCACGTGAAGGACCGTTCCTACTAATTGGCCGTTGATGCTTCCAGAACGATTCGGTGTAGTGATTAGGGGAGTCGGAAGGCGGAAAATCAAGAGGGGAGAACTTCCAGAGGTGATCGACATCGCTGTTGGCATGAAGGCGATGGTGACGACGAACGTGAAGACGGACAGTCACGGACCTGAACCGTGTCACTGCTAACGGTACGTGGGGGAGAACGTGGAGACCGGGCTCCTTCCTGAAGAGGGGCCAATAAGCAACCAGAGCACTGTCCTTTTGAAGTACCCATCGGCGTATGTTCAAGTTGTCAAGCTCCATCGCACACGCACGTCGCGACTGCGAGGGCTGGATGACTCTGTCATCCCGATCATGCCAGCAACGCAGACCTTTCAGGACGAAAATTGCGCTATGGGGGAAAATAACGCAGCGTTGCCTGCGCGGCGGGAGCGTCCTACGACCACACCATTTCACAAACTATCGATCACAAGGACAAACCATACCATATGTCGTTGTCAACCTCGCATCTCCTCCATCTTGGAAGCATTTTCAGCCTGTAAATGGCCTATCGCGCAGTTCCGGGGGCAGAGCACGACTTGGCTTCTTCGAGACTTTAATGACAACACGTTCTTCGAAGCGCTCCCAGGACCTCTGTTGCAGGAGGACGAGCGAGTACTGATGCGGAGTCGAGAGACTACGCACGGTGGGCTACAATAATGCAGCGGCACGAGAACCTGTGGCAGAAAACAGCGACTTCGGTTTTACACAGGCTGCGGCAGACGCAGTTAGGCGATAATTAAGTACTCGAGCTCATGATCAGTGGAAAGTATGTATACACTTACCATAATAGCAGCCCAATGTAATACTTACCAGCTAGCTGAGAGCAAAAGAGAGGATTCTCGACGGAAAGGAAGCTCAGCAGCGCAAGAGTTTCAGTGGGAGATATAGTTTGGGACAGTGTGAGACGGGCGCATGGCATCCAGAAACACGTGACACACTGTTTGCACTTGTTGTCCAGGGAGGTCGGGCGCTAATAATTACGGGGGTGCGAGAAACAAGCGAGAAACCTTGGCAAGCAAGGTAACTTTGCGATACGGAATTCCTCTCGTATCCAGATTGTCCTCAGCCCTGGCCGGTTCTCGCAGCATCTTGCAAAAATTTCCGCTATGTGGAGGTCTATGATAGCTCCCTTATGGGCCTCACCTGGGACACTGAGGTGAGTCTTGTCGCTTGGAACATCGTGGACGAAGTCGTGGACTGACCACTACGTTTTACAGCTCTTTGAACTATCAAACCTGACGCAGTTCCGATACTTCACCTCATATGTGGATCCCGAAACTGCGCCGGACATGACACGCCTTGGGACGATGCTGACGAAACGGTGTCCACAGCTACAGACACGCACTTAATCTTTTGTTGCCATCCGGCATGTGCTCATTGGAGTCGTGCGTTAGACGTTGTATCTCGATTTTGGGGCAATTCATGAAGACTTTTGTCCGCCGGCAAACATCGGAACAAGCTGAATGGTTACTGGCCTCACCTTGAGTCCTTGACATTGCGCGGCACGATGTGCGCACCGGCGGACAATGTCACATTCCTGAAGGAACACAAAGGGCTTCGACATCTGGATATCGACAGAACGGTGGGAAGCGGACCGCTTTGGCACGAGTACATCGACTCGGACGGCGAATTGGACGGTTCAAATGTCGGTGACTCGGACAGTCCCGACTTCAAGAAGGCTTTGGAGCAACGTCTGGAATGCCCATTGGGCATCCTTCCCAACCTAGAGACACTCTCGTGTTTCCCTGGCCAAGCCGTTGACATCTTGACATCGATGTTCGCCACGCCCAGGGCTAAGAGTGTCAAGCTTTTCTTGAAGGACGAGGGCAGAGAGTGTGATCACCCTCGCTGGGGGGAGTTTTGGCATAATTTCCCCCGTCCCCATCCCAAGGAATTGACCGTAGTCCGCCTGGACGTCTATGAGGCAACTGAAAAGTGGTAGAGGAGAGAGAGAACCATTTATGTAATTTCACCGTTGTCGCGCTGTGCCAGTAGCCTAGCTACAGAAACGAATTTCTAATACGTTGTGCGCAAGGCCCTCCATCGCGCGGAATGAATAACTTGAGAGCATAACAAGGTCCTGCGTCACTAAACCTCCTGGACTCAAAGCTGTCGGGATTTGCCATGAGGCCACGTCACCGAGACTCCATCATCGCTCGGGGGAGTTCTGGCATGAATTCGCTGTTCGACATACCAAGACGAAGGAACTGACCGTAGTCCGCCAGGAGGTCAGTTGGTAGACTTGGAAGTGGTAAACCTTCACCGCTGTGCCAGTAGCCTACTTGCGATCTCCGTAGAGATAAATCTCTGATACGACAGTGCCCAAGGCATTCATTCTACCATGCGGAGTGAATTATATGAGTGTGAACAATTTTTTTTTCTTGCCTCACTATATCTGCGGGATTCCATGCGCGGTACTACATGTCGCTCATCTCCTTTGCTCATAGTGTTATACTAACCGAGAAACAGCGTGCGTCAATCGCACGACTCGACGCATCGTCTCGATAGCCCCTCCCCGCATTTCAAGTTGTATGACTATACCATGACCTCCTCGTTCACGCCGCAGCCATTCGCAGCGGGACGATTCCACGTCATGTATGGATATAGGTGTTCATTTAAGCACAATTTGATATCCATACTATGCCATTTTTTCATACAGCACTACTTGGATGAGGCAAGGTGATCGATTATGCTTCGGGCACGTCATGAGTAAGGCAGAGTAACGCTACAGAGAGATCATACGGAATCGCAAAAGCCGACGCGGCCATGCGCCACGAGACGCTGGGATGGCAGTCCTCGGCTCAGTCACACCACGGATCAGTGTTTCCGTAGAAGCAATCAGCCGTGCTAACGCAGTACTGAAGGCGGCGTTAGAGAAAGCCGCATGATATCGCACTGCGACTTACTGGACTGCCGATCAGGAGGTTATCGCATGCACTGTCGACGTTGTTGTTGAGCTGGTAGAAGTCCGCCGTTGTCAGGTTGTAGAATGTGGCAATTGGCACACAAGATGTCTCAGTCGCGGTAACGTTGAGCGTGCAGGTCGGTGTGTACGCTGCAGATCGCGTGAGCATAGCATGTTCATGTGCTGGAAGGACTACTTACATCCTAAGCAGACGTATTGTCCAGGAGTGAGAGCATTGCCTGGAGGCAGAAGATCAGTGATCAAGCTGCGTCTGCGTAACGTCTGGAGTCTCACATTGGATGTCCGGGTTGAGCGATTGGATCTGGGAAGGGGTGATCCCTGACCATGAGTAGATGGTGCTACACGAATCGCCCGTTCTGCATGAAGGAAGAGATGTCGATGAGGGCCCGTGAGGTAACCTTTCATCACGGAGACATACGATATTTTGTAGGTTTCTGATGTCCATGTCAGCGCGGAGCCTAGGTCGTGCATTGTAGCGCTCACCAAAGCACGTCGGCCTCGGCCCAGCAGCCTTCACGCTGGTAAGAGACATCCCCCATAGGAAGAGGGAAAGGAAGGCGGCAGGAGTAGCAGAGGTGAACATGATGACAGCCAGGAGCGTGAAGTCCGAGAGACGAGGCAACGAGTATTTATACCTAGTCAGACCGAGTAGATTATCTCTGAAAGCCACGCGGCCAGAAGGTACGGCAGAGGTCGAAGAGGCAAGGCAATAACTCGGAACGACAACAGCGCACATGCTTGATGCTTCTGCTTGCAAAAACGCCATTCAACCTAATAGTGCTGATGCCAGCATACGAGACGACGAGGATGTATGTCGTCACGAACATCGGATGCCGGAAAATCCTCCGCGGCGGCCGCTGAAGCTTGATGCATTGATGGGCTTGTGTGGCAGTCATGCGCGAGGAACAGGTGTTGAGACGGTTCTGATGGATCCGAGAGTACTCCATGCGGCGGGGAAGCTGGTGGTCTGTCGAGAACTGCATGCACTGCGTAGAACGCGACCTGACCGTCGCGCTCCTTTTCCGGCTGTCTGTGCCCACGTCCAACGCATCACGTGACTCCATTTTTCCGGCCAAGCATCGACTCTGGACGCGTAACGGTATACGGCTCAAAGAGTCGCTGAGCTATTGAGAAGTCAAGGCACGCGAGTAAGCCTACCCATGTGCCAACTCCGCACGGACCGTATGAGGGAGGGTTGGACGCAAACAAAACATAACGACTATCTTCAAGGTTCTGTGCTATGTAAGGTTCAACGTTTCATGCACAGTTCGCATCCAGGCCTGTTGGCGTCTTATCCTCTCAGGGCCATACTCTCTTCCGTGGTAGGAGCGACAACAACGCATCATCGGTATGATCAAATTGTTCTGCTTGCGAGAGCGTCGGTAACACGGAGGCAATGCGTGCGACATTGTAACCTCTCAGTTCCAGGATTTCGCTACTTCTCATGCTGACAAGTTGACCGTGGTCCGCCAAGATGTCAGTGGATGGAATTGGAAGTGGGAGACATAAGAGAGAACCACTTAAATTTACCGCTGTCAGTATTGCCAGTACGGTATGCAAGCGCCGTACAGGGATGAATTTCTGATATGATTGTGCGCAGGGACTTGGGAGATGTCTTCACTCAATCTTTCTTCCTATCATCGGCGCGCTCCATAGTCGACAGTTGGTTCGATACTCCGAGCCATCTTGGAGTCCAAGAATCGATCTTTTGTCCATCATTGCCATTGAAGACCGCGTCAAGTAAGAGAAGTCTTCAGAGGTCATACGGCCCATCTGTATCGTCCACGAGCACAGACAAGCCCGGGACAGCTTCACGAAGCGCGTCCGCCCACCCATCGCCCATCTTGACATCGTCCAGTATGACCTCCTTGAGCGGGTACCCCGCCGCTGCGCGCCCAGCCAGCCAGCGCGGGAAGGCCTCCGCAAATGTAAGCTCGCGCCCATCTTCCTTCCACAACCCCACCTGCGTCTCGAATCGTCCGGTTTGGCGCAGACGCAGGGACTGAAGTCGGGGAAGGGGCCAACGCTTGGTGTCCGCCTCCTGGCTGTGCAGCGTAGAGACCAACGCGAGTCCTGCGTAGCCATGGAGGATGAGTCGGCGGATGCTGGACCTGGCACCAGATTCACTGCACAGCACGTCGCGGAACTCGTTGACTTGAAGCCCTACCTGCTCCAGACGTGGAGACCAGAGAATACTGTATATCCTTTCCGCGTACCAACAGGCAACCGTTTCTTGGTGCGCACCATTGACGACAATGGAGACCACAATGTCCGCGTCGCCGCGATTTTTGAAGAGATCCCGTCTAGGTGCACTGAGTTCTCCGTCGAATGTGCGCCAGGCTTCTGTTTTGAGGACCATAGACATTTTGGCGAGGACGGGGGCTGACACTCGCACGGCCGCTGGAGTGATGGGCCCCGGTCGTCGAAGAATGTCAGCCAATGCCGATGTGAATGCCCAAGGCTGAGTTGTCTCCCTTGACAAGACAGACGAGATAGTGATTTTTGCGCTGCTAGGTATGTGGAGATGTTGCAGGAGAAGAGCGCAAGAAAAAAGACTTGTCGCAAGTGTCAAATGCGAGAGATTCTTCAGCGTCACGATGGGGTAAATCGTTGCCTTGGTCGGGGTGAATGTATGCATGATGTCGAGTTTCTCGAGTCTTGGAAATTTCTCGAGAGTAAAGAGTACGTCTTTAATATGACTCAAACAGTATCGCTGTTGGAGGGATATTTCGAGGGTCGTCAAGTCGTGGGGCACGTATGATCGCCATAATGCACAGCTGGCATACGTCGTAAGGCTTCCGCCGCGGCTAGCTGTGCAATGGCCGCGTTCGAGTAGGCCGAGTATAAGCTCGTCGATCGGCTTGGATAGGAAATCGCCGCCACCCGGCGAAGCGCCGAGCAAGTGGCTTGCGAACCGCACGAGGGAGGATACTTCATTGGTGCGGATATGGAGCAGCCGTAAACGATCAAGACATGCAGCTACGGCCTCGGTTGTCTTAGATCCGGCGTAAGAATGGGAAATGTATGCAGAGAGGGTGCTATTGCTCGACCGAAGGACGACCTCATCTCTCCAGTGTGTATGTTTCCAATTTGTACGGTCGAAGTCAATGTGTCCCCATAGCCTTGAACAACTGAGCATAATCTTGCGCCAAAGTTGACAGACGTGACTTGCTCGAAGGCAGCCTTCCTTGCGTGAAGACATACCGCGGCAGTCCTGCTGGCTCCAGTCTTCGACGAAATGCGTAAAAATGCGAATCATGATTTCTGGTGGGAGGCGGGAGATGGGCGCAAACGCGTTGCGGCAGGAACGAATGATTGGGACGACGCGCATGACAGCATCCTCCTCGAGATCGAGGCGCGCAACTGCATCGGTGGATCCAGGGAGTCCGAGAGACGCGATTCTGCGGTGGATGACTGCGTCCCAAAACGCCTCGGTCTCGCGTCTAGAAAGAGGCTTTAGCGGAAGAAATACATACATGAGGGAGACGCACCGTGAATTTTCCGTCACCATCGTGACTGCCCTCTGCAACTAGCCTGCCGCACGAATCGTGCCAGAGGCAGTCGAACACGGGAGGACCACGCTACCAATAGGAGCCAGAACTAAGCGGGGAAGTACGCTGCGCGTGTATGTCTCAACCTAGAGCCAGAACTTGGAGCTTAAGAGTCGACGAGCTGGGTGTTGGTATGCAAAGACTGGCGCCGTCGGAGCTAGGCAAAAAAGTAGCTGCAGACAGTGAGCTAGGGCCAGCTCATGCCAGTCAGTGCGAGTCGGTGTCGAGCCTGGGAAGATCAATCACCTGCCCTAATGTACCGGTTTAGGGCAGGCAGACACGCGTCACAGGCAATGCTTCCCATCCTGTCCCTCCCAAGCTCACAACCATGGTCAACGCATGGTCAGTGCATCAAAAGAGCGCTTGGCCAGGAGGATCATAGGTAGGCACCCACAGTCTTCATGTGCCGCCAGACCCGCAGTCAGTGACTCACTGGTCGTCGAAGGTCTGCATCCGTCCAGGCTCCGGCGATATCGACCTCTCTCTATAGTGGGCGCTCCCTTGACCGTTTGCGCAGGCTCAATAATATTGTCATCGTCGCATGCCGTCGGGAGTCTGAGTTAGCGCGCTCCTCGTCTTGTCTGACCAAAAGGTCGGTGAGCTAGAATATGTCGTCCTCTATTAGGACGTCTGGTCGCGACCCGCCGATCCAGAGAACGACACGCTCTTCGGTGAGCCGCCATCACGATAAAGGCTTGGACTCGAGCGCTCACCGTTTGCCTGCAGACACCTGCGCCGTCCGCCCTGCTGGAGATTCGCTCGAGGGGCTGCTGACACGAGTCCATGCAACCCGGCGACTTTCTCGCAGCGTGTCGAGCACCGAACGCACTGCCCGGGTCATGTGGCAGAGGGGGGAGTGTCGACATCGAGTCTTCGGACGGTATGTTCATTGACGTTGTCCGTTCAGAGCAGACGCTGATGCGGTTGTCAGCTTCTCGCATTACACGCTCTCGGATGGCGGCCATCCACGATAAAACTCGGACTCGAGCGTTCACCGTTTGCCTGGCAGTTGCCTGCGCCGTCCGCCCTGCTGGAGATTCGCTCGAGGGGCTACTGGCGCGAACCCACGCAACCCGGCGAATGACTCGCAGCGTCCCGAGCACCGAACGCACTACCCGGGTCCGACAACCGACTATCGTCTGTCAACCTCAGCTAGGAGACGACTACCGCCCCATGCGCTCTAGCCCCGAATCATCACGCCGTGGAAGAGGGAGGATGTCGGGAATGAGTCTTCGGACGTTATGGCCATTGATTTTGTCCGTTCAGAGCAGACGCTGATGCGATGCTCTCAGGTGAGCCACCATCCACGATAAGGCTCGGACTCGAGCGCTCACCATTTGCCTGGCAGATACCTGCGCCGTGCCGTAGATTCGCTTGGGCCTCACGCTTGAGGGCTACTGACGCGAACCCCCGCAAGCCGGCGACTTACTCGCTGGGTCCCGAACACGAAACGCACTTTTGGACGCCAGCTACGGGGACTGAGTACCGGCGTGGCAGAGGGATGAGTGTCAGGATCGAGTCTCCGAACGGTATGTTCCTTCATTGATGTTGTCCGTTGAGAGCAGACGCTGATGCAGTTGCCGGCTCCTCGCAGAATAGTAGGGATTTGTAGCGTACCCCGCTGCCAGGGTCCTGGTGCAGTCCCCGCCGTGCCAGCGAGAGACGGCAGCGAGCGAAAGAAAACGCGACTGACAGTTGCACGCAGGTAGATCACATCCATGTGTATTCCACTGATCTCACAGTGCTGGCTACCGCCGACGAACCGATGACGCTCTGAGGCCCGCGCCACAGACACTTGTCCTCGTGTTCTCACACCCAGTTGTACGCCCCACGGAGAACTCCAGCATCAGCTCCACCAAACCGAAGCGACGGTCATGAAGCAGCTCAAGCCTCGCCTCAGCCGCCTTCGAGAACCCAGAAGCCGCACGGTGGCCCTTCCACTAGCAGAGTCTCCACCCATGCTTCGAGCATGTCGTGCTTAGATCGGCGGCTTGGGCTTCCGAGAATTAGCAGGCCTTCACGCACGTCACGTCGCGGGTACGTGCTCCACGGTTTCGACGATGTCATGGCGCCGCGGCGATCTTTGCCAGGTCGTATGTGGTTCTACTGCCTTGCAATTGGTCTCTGGAGTCTGGAGCGCGATGACGACCCGCTAGTGGCCACCGTCTTCTGCGATGCCAAGCATAATCGAAGCTATTTGACGTCACATCAGCTGCATAATTGAATTCAATTATGCGCGGTCAAATTCAAATTGGAATGACGCTCCATCACCGAATGCGACGCCACCTCCGCGTGTCGTGCACATTGCCACATCCCGCGTCCGGAATACCAGCCGCGTCCTCGTCGGCATCGCCAATACTTACTTGCACGTTTCAGAATGACGGTGCGCCTCGTCCACGCGCCCCACAGCATCAACGTCGTTGACTCCAGCCCCCAGGTGCTCCACCAGCGTGAATGAACTCGAAACAGGCCTGGCTAAGGCCTCGTGTAACGCAAGCGGCGCGGACCTTCCAGAAGCACGATGTCCCCGTGGCCGCCCCAGGGTCGTTCGTGAATCCAGCGTCCAGGACGCGCGTTCGGTATGACGGTGTGCAAGCGTGCGTCACGGCCTTGTGCCTCCAAGCTACGGACGCGATCCATTCGCTCGGGCGCGAGTGTATCATAGGCAAACGCTCCACTCTGGTTCCTCCGCAGAGATTTAGAGAGGGTAGGCAGGCTGATACCCGCTTGTCGAAACGGATGGCGCGACGATGTAATGTCATGACCGTGGTGCGATCTGATTCTTTCCGCCTGTCTCACATTGGTGCGCGGTTCCACTCGGTACTGGTGCGCTCTCGTACTTACGTGTGTGCCATTAGGATGCTCTACGCCGCGGTTTTCCCTTCACGATGTTCTGCCAGTATAGTCTTTGGTGACGTCACTGCGGCCGCGCACAATTGTAGTTATTTAATTATGCGCCGACGCCACGGCTCCACCGCAGTTATGGAATTGCCCGGCGAATGCGCAGCCATCTCCGTGCGTACGTACCCCCGCATTGCCACCATCCACCCCGCAACTCAATCGTCAAGATCTGGTTCGATTATCTATTACTACAAATCTTGGGGCCAGTGCGTTTTGTTATGATACAAATACAGGACGTGGAGTTCGGCTACGTAAGTGTATGAGAGTATATGCAGGGGGGATTGTGGGGATTTCGACGTCATTCAACGGGGGCCGAACGATGCCTGCACGTCCAGAAAGCTATGCGACAGCAGGGGAAAAGAAAAAAACGGGCAAGAAAATGAGATATGCGGGTTACAGTGCCGGCTGGATGGCGAAATGCGTCTACGGGCTGCTGCGAATATGTATGTATACTTGAATCTGTATCTGTGCGACTCCTACACACGCCAGTCAGATCAGCGGACTCGCAACCCCGTACGACTGGACGCCAACGCACCTCAGGTCTCCGGCAGGCCGCTCAGAGCCGCAGGTGCGCGAGGCTGCTGATGACTAGTATTCCCGCCGCCCTGCACGGTCAGTTCTCATCGGGATCGAGGCGCGGCGGGCTGCGGCGACGCACCGTTGCGGACGCGCGAGGGCGAGCGCGAGGGGGAGCGCGAGCGCGGGGCGGGCGCGGAGGCGGAGGCCTTCTGCTCGAGGCTCTGGCGCGCGGCGGTCCACTGGCGCAGCGTGTACGCGGCGAGCTCCTGCGAGTAGCGCTGCTTCTGCACGTCGATCGAGGGCGCAGCCATGCTTCAGTTCCAAGTCGGTTTTGGTGTGGGTGGGTGGGTGGGTGGGGATGTGCGGGCGGTGGTGGGAGACGGTGAGTGAGTTGTTGTGGTGGTGGCGGGAGGCGGCGTGTAGTTATATAGTTGTAGGGAGCGCAGCGGAGGGCGACTCAGCGAAAAAGCTGGCCCCACGGAGGGAGCAGAGCCATCATGACGTCGCGCGCGGGCGCCTCCACCTGCCGTTTCACGACACCTGCCATATCCGGCGGGCCTGGACGCTGGAGCGGCCGCGAGGCTCCCAATGTCGCTGTTATGGGGCTGCGATGGGGCACTGGGGCTGCTCGTGCGCTGCAACGGCTGCCCCAATGCCTAGTCTGCCGGGCATGTGGAGCGCTGGGCTTCATATTTTGATAGACTACTTACTCGCTGCTGCTGTGCAGAACGCTCAGTCTCGTCACGGCCGACGTCAATATGAGAGAATGGGAATGGACAGGTTGTTCGGGTAGTCACTTACGTACGTGGGCAAGAAATGAGATGAAATGAATGGCACTAACTATAAATCGGGCGCTGTGGAGTTGAGAACAGGAGCCTCCACCTTCCGGTGCTGCTTCATGGAAGCCTGGAAGTCTTGGAGGGCTCCTGTACACGTGTGTGTCGTCGCTGTGCAGTCGGAGGTGGCCAGCTGGCTATGTAAGAGGTTAACAAGCCGTTTTGGCGGTACAACCGCACCATTGATTCGGAAGGGCAGGCCGCGATCGCGGAGGATCTAATCTCTATCTTTGTTCCCACGCGATCTACGCGACGACTTCCAGCTCGCCACCACCGACGACGAGCTCGCCCGGCGCCGCCGCGTTTGCGCAAAGCTATTGACGCCCCAGTTCTCAGACAATTGATACCAAGCTCTCCACCACGACTGACTCAATGCCTTGAAGACCTTCGTCTCGAAGATATATCCATATGTTCACTCTTTCAGCCTGCTCACATGGACGCGTTCAACGTTCAACTCTCATATACGACATCATCCAGCGCTCTCTCTGTGGCTAAGGAAGTGACGCTTCGCATTACCTGACGAGCCGTACGTCTTGCCATACCGATTCCAAAGATGTGGTGCGTCGCTTAAGCCTCTCCAAAATTTGTCGCCCTCATGGTTCGACTCTCCAGGTCCTCCACCAGCGCTAGGATCGAGAGTGCAAGACATTTCTTCCTACCGATCATGCCGCAAAGCAGTAGGCTATCACCCTGCATCCTGGCTCTCACTATGGCGAACCTTTTCTCGAACCCAGGCTGAGTGTTACTCGGAACGACATACCTTCCTTGCATCTGGTCGGCCCAAACGACTTTTCATCGGGCTTTTCAACGCCGTGGGGTACTCTGATTCCGTCGTCTCCGGCTACAACGCGGGCACTGGCACCCTTTTACCTCGACCCTCCTACCTCAAGTTCATCGAAGACAGCGCGCGCCCGGCACCACCAACCCGCATCTCTGAACCCCGCCTCTCATGACTTCCTCCCTCGACCTGCCCTCCCCGCCCACGCCTTCCATTCTCGCACAGCATAGCCCCGTCACCCCTCATACAGCCATCCCGCACTGGCCACTGAGACATACGTCTGGAACTGAGCGTGGGAAATGTGTCGAGCGCATACATACAGCATAGGAGTCGGGTACGCCGCACCTTCGCCACTTTATCCCCACTTCCACCCTCTGGCAAGCCAGCGCATCATCCACAATGTCACTGTCTTGTACGTCCTCTCTTTGATCTCGCGGAAGTTGCGAACTGACATTTTGAATCGTTAAGCTCCCACCGAGCTCAGCGAAGTACACCTTCAGGCCATGCACGACGCGCTATGGGGCCGCGACAACCTACACGAGGTCTTCCAACAGGTCCCCGTCGCTCGCGTCCCTCCCCGCACCCCCACCCCAAACACACTTGCCGTCGATGCCCGCATCCCCAAGTCGTGTCTGGTGATGAAGCTCCCCGCGCGCGCGGTGCCCGGCCTCACGAGCGTCCTGGTCCGGCCCGAGTACGTCCTGGCGATGGATCTGGCGCTGGACGACTGCGCGATCAAGTACCCGAAGCCTGATATTTTGCCTGTGCGGCAAGCAGACGACGCGACCGCACTCGACGAGGCATTGACGTCGCCCAGCTGGGAGGCGCTCGAGGCGCTCTATGAGCGCGTGAAATGCAACAATTATCTCAACGGTAGCCTCGTTATGACGGGGCATCCGGGCGTCGGTACGCTCTGAGTTCCGATCTTCTTCTCGCACATTTCTCATTTCTGTGTTACCGCAGGGAAGGCTCTGTGGGGGTGTTTCGCTCTTGCCCTCCGCCTCTTGGCAGGGCGGCCCACCCTGTGGAAGGATAGCAACGAATGCTTCTACATACACGATTCCAAAGGCGTGACTAAGTACGACAACTCGATCAGCTGGGACCGTACAGGCGTGCCGTGGGGGATGTGGTTTCTTGTTGGCCCGAATGCCGACGTCGACATGACGTTGTCACAGTCCGGAGGGTATATCGTCCATATGGCGTCGACTAGACGCGCTGGTTCGACGAAATGGGTGGATAAACGCTCGGCAGTCCCTTTTGTCATGCGGCCGTGGTCGCTGGCAGAACTCATCGTCGGGTGCGATCCCTCGCGGAAATGTGACATGACCATGCTAACAGAATTATCAGGCAAACGTGCCGCGAGGAAGAACTGCGGTACCCTGAGGACGAAATCGAGGCATTCGCGCGCAAGTTCATGCCATCCGCCGGGATCGTATACGCGCACGTACCGCGAGCCCACGCTTACGAACAGGAAGTGGCGCGCAAGATCGACTCGTTGACTTTGCCATCTTTCAAGCGTGCCGTTGCTAGCGCCTGGCAAGCGGCATTCTTCGACGACGACCTCATCGCTTCCATCTTGCTCATCAGACCCGGCGAGGCCCGTTACTGCACCACAGTCTGCGTCCCCACTGCCTATCTCGACCGGCTCCTGCGAGCGCAGACAGCGTTGGCAGATGGAATGCCAGAATTTGGATGCCCGGCGTACGAGGATTGGCTGGTAGTAGAGCTCGGGAAAGGGAGGATATGGCGTGCCTAGATATACGGGCGCGGCCCCGAAGCAGTGTACGGGCCGACAACTTGGTTTACTGGACATGCACTACTCGTCTGCACGTCTCGCCTTCATCTCTGCGAATCCTTACTGCTGTTCGCTGGGACGTTCTGAGGCGACCTTTGATTCATTCTTTGTCGATCCGGGATGAAGGTGGCGACTGTCTTTCAGGTGGCGGTTGGCCAGAAACAAGGCTCTGTTCAGGCGGGAGATGTGCGATGGCCGAAGGACTTGGGCGCCGGAACTGTGTCTTTTGACCCCGTCGTGGAGCCCGATGCCGAGGCATGACAGAGGAGGGGTGGGTTGCGCCGTGAAAACGCTTTGTTCGTAGGCAGTGTATTTCTTGTCAGACATTGAGAATGCACGATGAATCTATGTCATTTCGTCGCAAAGTAATCCTACAAAGAATCGCGACCAACTCGTCACTCGTGGTCTGTACCGAGGTCTGCAGCGTTCAAGTTGTCGGCGAGATTGCTCAGATCGACTTTGGAGCTGTCGATATCGATAGCGGCCCACTCCTCCGTATAAACATCGCCGCTTCGGCTGGCTCGGATGGGAGGGGCAAAGGTAACTTCGCCCAGAAGGCGGCTCTCCGGGGTGGTCTTGTGAGTCGAAACATTGTCGCGAAAGATGGAGAGCTGTTTAATCGCCTTCTTCTCCTCGTCCAGTTCCTCCTCGGCCCTCTGCCGCCGCTTGACTGCTCCCTTCATGACCTTCCCCTCCAACTCCCCGATAAGTTTCTCCAGTTCCATTGTCTTCAAGAGCTTGCCTCCGCTCTCAGCATGGACAGACTCGAGATACGTTTTGAGCCCCGCTTCGGCAAAGAGCCTGACGTGATAACGACGCCTACTGTCGTTTTTACGCTCGAAGATTTTGTTCTTGCCTCTGTCTTCTATGAAGACGACGTGTCGAGCGGGGACGAGGAGGGTTTCGGGATCCCAGCCGTCGGGGATGAGCAAGCAGCCGGAACCCTCAGCCCAATTCGTAGATTGTGTACAGCTGGGGAGAGCAAACGGGGCAGGCTCGGCGGGCGGCTCCGCAGGTGTAGCGAGAGTGCCCCACCAGACGACGACCGACTCCTCGATCTCGACATCGACGTCGGTGATATTGCATTCTACAAGCAGCTCCCGGCACTTCAGAGCCAGGATGACGCCGTCGCTGCGAGAGAGGGCTCCGGGGTTCACCCCAATCCAAAGGATGACCGGGGGGCGAGTTTCTGGGATGAGATACGCCTCGTCCTTTTCGATCTGGACGATGTGGAGGCTGTGCCACTTCACCTCCATCGCGCGCAGAGCGGCAATGACCTTGTCGGCCAGACCATTCCCCCAGACCTCACTGAGCGCGGGATGGTACGCGGGTCGGAGCTTTTTGATATTGTCGTAGTACTCCTGTAGGCTAGTCGGTGCCGTCCAGGGAGTGGTGCTGCTGCGAGCGACCAGTTGCATCGACCCCATGCCAGCGTAATAGAACTTGGCCTCCATGTCGGAGGGAGGAGACGGGAGCGTAGTGGAGGAGCTCTGCGGCGGGGTAGTATCTCCCATAGCGGCTGAGGGTTGAAGAATGGTCGTCGAGGAGCGCGTCGTGCACTCTCGACGCTCGGCGTGCATCTGCATCTATCTGCAGGCAGACTCAGGAGTTCGCACGGTCGCGCCGACAGCCGCGTTCACTCGGACTCTACATATTTCTTGTCCTCTTGTTCTTCACTTGCAATTTCAAAACCAACTGGATCGTCGTCAATCAGTGCTAGCATTGTCAGGTTTCTAGACCACTGGCATCGCACTGGACTTCCCACTGGATGGTGGCGTCGCTAGGTGAACGTCCGTGTTAGTCTCATCTGCCTTGCATGCGCAATCTTCACAGCGCTTGAACAAACGATGGTTTACATGTAACACTGCTCAAGCGGCATTTAGGTTCCGGATTGACGCAAAAAGGGGCGCTTGCATCCGCGCCTCCTATTCGTCTTGAAGATATTTTTTCGCTCTTGCATCACTGAACGTCAAGTTTGTTCACCATGGGCAATGTACGCTCTCGCCAGTCGCCACTCTCTGAATCCCCTCCGCACCGAGAGAAGAAGTCCTCTCCTCCGTCATCTGTGAAAACGTCTAGCACCCTCACAGTGACCGGCGCGGGGATCAATTCCAATGCGTCGAAAGACCAGCCTTGCAAAGACAGTGATCCTATTGCGTCGAAAGACCAGCCTCACAGAGACATCCTCAATCGGAACGACAACGCCCTCGAGCTCATCCGCCTGGTCAACGAGCACGCAGACTTGACCGTGGCCGACCCCGAAGCCCTCAAGGCCGCGCTCTTCCATGCCATGGGCTACTCTTTCTCCGCCCGAGTCGAGTTCTCCCCGCCTGCCGAGTTCGTTGTCTACCTCGAATTCATCGAGGACCGGGCGCGCGGCAACTCCAGCCGCACTCAGCCAGCCGCGTCTTTGAGCGAGGCGGCGCTTTGCTTCCTCTCGCGCCCCGCGTTCCCGCCCGACTTCACACCATCTTTTCCTAAAAACCTGGGTACCACAATTCACGCCGAGACAACCAGGCAGTACATAAATGAGGAAGAAGATCTGTCGAAGATGAATCCGACCTTTCTGGCGGAGTGTCTGTTCGACTCGCTCGGGCTCAGGGGCTTCGGCGCGTACCCATCAACGGAGTTCATCCTCTTCCTCGAGTTCGTCGCCGCGCAGGTCATGAACCCCACCCTCCATTTGCGCAGTGCACCAGCCGAGTCCGTGGTCGGCGCGGTGTACTACTTCTCGTTCAGGAGGGCCGTCAACAGAGATATCGGGCCTTTCCCTCGGGATGCGCGCACGGCGCACGTTGCCAGTTTACGCGAAAAGGAGTTCTTGCAGCTGGTCGACAGGCATCCGCACCTTGGAGAGGCGGACCCGGTCGCGCTCGCACGCGCGCTGTACCGGTGCATCAACATGCCCACGGACACCTGCTGTGGTTGCCCCGAGCCTGAGAGTGTCATCGAGGCGGAGTTTCTGGATGACAAGGGACACTACAACGCCGTGCGAGCATTCCGGGCGAAGACGCTAGAGAAGGCTGCACGGAATTATCTGAGAAGACGCAGCTTCGATTGCTATACTAGTAATACTAATCACCACTGGCAAACGCCCCATGTGATGACCTACTCATACGAACGTCCCACCCTACTTTACACATCAGCCAAGGTCGCATGATTGTCATTGAATCTTTTTCAACACATGTACAGGTAGTAGTAGTGCCCACATGTTGTTTCTTAGAGGTCTCCCACTGCTGCAGCCGTCATGGCGCAGACCACCCGACAAGAAATTGCATCTCCCGTCTGCGTACTTGACCGCTGCACGGCACCGCCTGCCTAGGGCAGAGTTAGTGAAGCCGTGAGCGAAGCAGAGCGGGACACAAAGGTGGCACGCACGAGATGACTGACGACCACCCTGGAGTCTCCATGCATAGGTCGGCAGGCCGACTGTCAACCCCCAGGCGCACCGGCTTCAAGACGGTCTCTCCGTTCTGCTTCAGCGAGCTTCTCAGAGCTGGGAGCGAAATTTGGCTGAGTTCCCCGGCGGTCCACGGGTCTGCTGACATAATCTGCGTCCCCTTTCGTGTTGGGTCGTTTGCATTCAGTCTTGATGGCCGCAAGTGCCCCGGGCCCCTGGTGCGTCCGTCTTACTCTTCTTCAGTGCACAAGCACTCGCTAACTATTATGTTCTTGCAGAGAGCGCAAAGTGCATACACTTGACTATGTGCGAGCTTCCTGGTGCATACATTCTCGATGTCTCACAAGAAATACATGTCGTGACATGTCTTGTACGCGCATAGGGTCAATGATTGCATCCTATCCCCCCTATATATCCGTTATATTTCGGCTCTGGCATCTCGTGAGGTTGACCTTGTTCGCCATGGGCAATACACGCTCACGCCTGTCTCCATCCTCTAGCCGCCCTCAGCGCCGGCAGGGCAATCATCCTCCGCAGCCGGAGGGCTCTACCTCGCTCTCTCGCCAGCCCTCCTCTATGAGAACATCCGTCACCCTAACTGTGACTGGCGAAGACGCTACTCGGATCGATACAGGTGATTCCAACGCCTCGTCCTGCAAAGATGTCGTAAGTCTCTTTGTCGAATGACCGCCCTCATCAGCGTGATGTCTTTCCCTCAGCATCAAGAAATGTCCGAGTCTCATCCACAGCCGAATGAGTCGAACGTGGATCTTCTGCTGCCGAATGACGACGACCTCGACCTCGACCTCGCGCGTCTGCTCGCTGATCACACAGACCTGACCACTGTCAACACCGCGTCTCTCGCAATCGCATTATTCAAAGCCATGGGCTACTCCACCTCTGTCGGCTCCGACGCCCACTTTTACCCGCCCATCGAGTTTGTGATCTACCTGGAGTTCGTCGACCACAAATCCCGCGGCGACCCTGACCGCACCTGCCCCTCATCCTCCCTCATCGACGCTGTGCACAGCTTCCTCTCGCGGCCCCCCCTCGCATCCTCCTCGACGCCCCCATTCCCCCGCAATCTGTGCAACTTGGAGGGTCCCACCTCGCCAGAGGCCCTCCGGGCTTCCGTAGCCTCCGGCATAAACCTGTCGAACATGGACGAAACTGAGCTCGCCGCAAACCTGTTCGAGTCTCTCGGCCTCAGTGCGTGCGGCGCGTGCCCCGCCCCGCACACCGTCATCCTGCTCGAATTCCTCGACGCGCAGATCAGCGACCCCACCCTCCACGCGCGCACGGCGCCCGCCGAGTCCCTGGTCGGCGCGGTGTACTACTTTCTGTTCAGGATGTCCGCCGCCAGTGGATTCGCGGCAAAGCTGCCGCCGCGCGCGTTTCCCATGGCGTCCGCCGAGTTCGCGCGCGACGGCGACGCGGCGCTCCTGCGCCTGGTCGACGCGCACCCGGACCTCCGGGCGGCCGCGCCCGCCGCGCTGGCCGAGGCGCTGTATGTGTCGATCGGCATTTCGACGGATCCGTTCTTCGCGTGCCCTGAGCCGGAGGCGGTCATCCAGGCGGAGTTTCTGGACGACAGGCGGCATTACTCGCCCGATCGTGCGTTTCCGGCGAAGACGCTGGTCAAGGCAGCGTATAGTTACTTGAACAGGCGCGGGACGAGGGGTACGGTGGTTGCCATGCAGGAGTTGGGTTGTGGTTTTGTGACAGCGTCGTTCATCCCGCGTTATCGTGAAGGGGAAGGCCCTGAGTACACATAAATTTTACAGAAGCTATTCCACGCACGTCATACATACAGGAATGTTTGACTTGTTCGGAGAGAGTTTGCTAACTTGTTGACGTCGTTGGCGGCGCGCTGGCTTGTGCGCCGCGTTGTCAGTTACCGAGACATCTTCTACCATCTCTTCAGCAGTGTGTCAACATTCCGAACTCCAAGCCCACCGCGACAGCCTGTAGCACCTTCGTATCGACAACCACACTTCCAAACCAGCCAACGGAACACACGCAGTGTTTATCGCAATGCGGGGTAATTATCACTCTCCGACATATCCTATTGGAACACCTTTTCGTTCGCGCAAGAATACCCGCATCCCCGCCGCCGCGGGCAGTCATATCGGCGCGCGAATGGCCTGCATGGCAACTTGTGCCTGCATCCCGGGAAGAAAGAAAGAAAGAAAGAGGTGAGAATGGAGAGCTCAGGGCGGAGGACACCACTACTCACCGAGTTGTAATTGAGCCTCCCCTTGCTTCCTCGCAACCTTGTCGCGTGCACGTCACAGTGGGAAAGTGCCAGGAAGGCAGGGCGTGCTGGCCCTGTAGTAGCGCAGGATGGTGGCGCGTTAGACGAATGGGACGGCCGTGCGGAGGGCTTCTTGGGAGCTGCCGCCGCTGTCGGCAACCGTCTACGACTAGGCCGCCGTCGATCTGCTCAGTCCGAGTCGAGCTCACGCGGACGTGCCAGTGCGAGCTCGCTGCTCGAGTGCGTCTTGTCGGCGTTGTCGCTGGCACTGGTGCGCGGAGAAGAGCATTTCAACCAGGGGTGGATCTGACTCGGACGGGGGTCAGCAATGACTCGGGATAACAAACATCGAGCGCACCCTCCCATGTCGTCGCTCGTCGCCTGGCGGAAGAGACCGCCACTCACCGATTTGCAACCGACTCGCTCGCTCATTCGCAGACTCGACGCGTCGCACTGCACCCGAGCCCGGCGCATCCTTCCTCGCAACCTTGTCGCGCGTCAGCCGGGAGGAGCCCCAGTGGAATGTCCCAGGTCGTCGCCATCGCCCGCCGGATGCACAGAGCGTGTTCGCTGCCGCTACAAACAGCGCGGGGCAGGTCTGCTGGGGTGCGCGTTGGACTCGGACGGACACGATTGCCTCTGCGCTGGCTGTCAGCCTGTCAGTCGCGCGGGGGGTGCAGACACAATGCGCTGTGCGGTCGATGTAACGGCCGGCCGTCTGCGTGCGGAGCAGCGTCATTCGTATGTAGAGTCTAGATGAGTCGTGGTCACGGTTGAGCAGCAAGGGAGATAGATCTTATCGCAATGCGTTGAAGATAGCGCCTGCCTGGCTAAAAGATAAGATCTGTATAGAGATGACATAATATGCTGGGCGGGGACACCTGCCCGCTCTTTCCGAGTCCGTACGCTACTACATAGTCTCTTCGCTCCTCCTCGTCCTTATACATCCATATCGTCGCCGCAACTACCCCTGCCATGAGCCCTCCACCACATG
The DNA here is from genome assembly GCA_019915035.1 of Auriscalpium orientale. NCBI lineage: Eukaryota > Fungi > Basidiomycota > Agaricomycetes > Russulales > Auriscalpiaceae > Auriscalpium > Auriscalpium orientale. Next base: position 72,790 of record JAHLMH010000001.1, read on the forward strand.
CAAGTCCCACGTATCGTGGCCGTCACTGAACCACCGGTCTCTGACCAGCCTCAAGAAACGCAACATCGCCGTCCTCGGCGCCAGCTCAGCCGGCACGTCACGCTCGCCCCGCCTCTCCACGCCCAGCTACCGCTCACCGACTCGCCGACCCAGGCAAGTCGGCGCTCGTCGTCCGGTTCGTCGAGAACACCTTCCTCGGGGACTCCTATTACCCCGTCATCGAGCCAACTTATATCAAAAGCGCCAACTACAAGGGCATAGAGAATGAATGCAGCATCATCGACACTCGCGGCCAGGTGCGTATACTAATGCGTACCGCTGCCGCGTCGCGGTCGAGCCTCACCGCGTCCTAGGATGAATACTCCATTCTGTCCTCAAAACATGTCGTGGGCGTCGACGGCTTTGTCCTCGTCTACTCTGTCGCCTCCCGCGCCTCCTTCGAGATGATTCGAACAATCCATGACAAGATCGTCGACTTCGGCATAGAGGAGATTCCATGTGTACTCGTCGGCGCCAAGGTCGATTTGCAGCAGAGGTACGCTGTGCATTGCATTGCATGCTATCCTCCGCTGCTTGCCTCTCAGAGGAACTACTTACACTGATACTGTGCAGGAGACAGGTTGCACCGAACGAGGGCGCAGACCTGGCGCAGGCGCTCCGCGCAGCCTGGGTCGAGACGAGCGGGAAGGACGGCGTGCATGTCGGTGAGCGGCTCCCGCGTGCGCGCCTCACATCACCCCACCTCACCTCTGGATTTGACAGGGAGGGTCTTCGAGCTGTGTCTGGCGGAGATCGCGCGGGCGAGCAAGGCAGAGTCGTCGACCAGCCAGTGCGTTGGCATGTGACGGCCTGCAGCGCAACAGTCCACTGCACATACGCCCTCGTATTCGGACTCAGTCGCAGGCTCTTCGACTCTCCCTGATGTGCTTGTATGTACTTTGTATCGCATCTCCGTCTGCGGGCTCGTTATATGACATCCAGGCCTATGACTTGCTCTGTGAAACTTACGCCAGCGAGCAGTCATATCACGCGGGGGGAATTCGAGTGACGTCGTCACAAAAATCAGACCATGGCAGCCAACGTACCCCTCGTGCTGCGCCTGTTCGAGTAAGTGTATGCTGCCTTGACCAGGGACGCACTGGCACGGTTGGGCTCGGGGCAGATGTAGCACGGCGCGGATCTGCCTTGGCCACCCGGAGGTCCGGGCCCGGGCATCGGTGCGTTGCGCGCACCCCACTTTCCTTCCCGGCAGCGCGCTCATCTATGATCATTTGTGTGGCAGGTGCGCAGGCGTACGTAGTGTACTTCGGAACTGGTGCGCGGCAGGCATCGATCGACACTAGTACTCGACTTCGCCTCCATCGCCGCGGTTCCGCGACACCATCAAGTTCGGACGCAGCGCTCGTCAAGCTTGGCCCGTGCCGACACGCGCACTCTACCGCGCATCGCAACCGCCTCGTACAGCTATATCTTGCTTCTGCAGAGGGCGCTCGCACTCCCGGTTTATGAAGTGGTCGTGGGATATCTGGCAGATGGAACGTACCCATACTGTATTGATCACTGGACGGCGAAAGTCCATCCTAGGCTGCTGGCCAGAGTGGAGTGAACAGGAGTCGCCGAAGTCTTTGTGCCTTCGCCGCGGCAACTTGAAGCTTGAAGGTCTATCATCGCACTCAACGCTGTACGTTTGCGTTTTGACTCGGACCCAGGGGGAAGGTGGCGAGGTGGCGCGGAGCGGTGCGTGAACACTGAAGACGCGTTTTCTCGCAGTCGGCCGCGGGTGCTGCGTGTAAGTATTTCTCGTGGAGCGTACGCACAGCGAACCTTGCCTTGCAGATCACGATCAGATACATTCAGAATCAATTCAGCGCAGCAAGTTCTTCGCCGGAGTGCGTCGACGAGAGCGTCCCCGGGCCAGCAGCCCGTCCTCCCGAAGAACGCGTCGTGTACAGCGACGCGCGGGCAAGCACCGTGGACTCTGGATCTGCCCATTGGCAATTCACTCACTCGGTCTGTGCCGGGGGCGACGACGACGGATTCAGGATGGCTGCATATATCGGCGGAGATCCGGGCGTGACAGAGGGTCCGATCTCTGCTCGATGTTTGTTATTCGTCGCTGACAGATCCTCAGATCGTGTCCGCTCTGGGGCATGCAGTCTCCGACGCCGTGGTCCAGTCGACGCGCTTCTGCAACTCCGCCTTGTCAGCGGGCACTCGCTCCCACCCAGCTCGCGCCCGCGCCAACGCGTCATCTGTGTTGACGGATTCTGCAGTGGCCCTGCAGTGCGACATATACATGCAGACGCGGCCTGCTCGGAGTCGCGTGCAGACCAATCAGATCCCTCCAGTGGACGATCTCCTCCCCCGGTGTCTCAACAAGCTGTCCTCGACGTCATCCCATTGCGGCTCTCCGCGGACAGCGGCTCCCAAGAAGCCCTCGATGCAAGCAGGATCCAGATCTGCACCTGCACCTGTCGACACACCAAGTTCAATCCTGCGCGTCCGCCGCCCTAGCGTGTCGGTCAACGCGCTCACTTCGTACCACCTCGCCAGACTCACCCTCCCGCACTGCAGGGCGAGCACGCTCTGTGCATCCTAGCGGGCGGGCCATGCTGACGACCTGGCACTTTCCCACTGGTCTGACATGCGCCGAGGTTGCGAGGAAGCACTGAGCAAGCGATGTCGACGCGAGGTGGAGCATCGTCGAGTGTGCGAACGAGGACAATTGGAAATCGGTGCGGGGGTCTCTTCCACCTGCCCTTGCCCGGGACTCGCTCCCAACGCTGTCTGTCTCGACGTTTCCCATCCGATACGCCATGGTATACTCCCAGTGCACGTACGTTCGTTCCCCTGTGCTGGAGCGCGTGCTATCAGAAGCTGAGGGATCGCGCACAGCACGCGTATGATATGTTTTGCGCAGGACCGACGCGCGCTCCTCATGCATCGCCCGACTGCACTGAGAGAACTCAGGACCGCGATGCAGGAAGACAGCGACGCGATGCACACGACATCTTGCGAGGGGCGCGCGATGTTGCGTTGAAGACGACACTGCGCTCAAAGCGTCCACGTTCGACGAGGTGAATTGGAAATGCGGTGGGGGTGGGCTCCTCCGCCGGGAGACGATCGACGGATCGGGCAGCCAATTCGACGGTAGCGGCGACGCTGTCGAACCGGCGGCTTCGATCTGTGCTCGCTGTTTGTTATTTGTTGCTGACACCCGTCAGATCCCCAGATTCCGTCCGCTCTGGGGCATATAGTTTCCGGCACGGCGGTCCACGCGCCCACAGTCAAATGGCTAACTTCTCCACGCCCTGTCAGCCGCCCCAGCTCGTCGCAGTCGCTGTCCACAGCCTTTGGATTTCCAACGACCTCCATGTCGCTCGCTATATCAACCCCGCACACGCTGCCACGCCCTCTGCCCCGCCTGCATGCCTCTCTACGCGCCCTCGGCCCCCTTCCTCCTCCACCCGTTCTACCCGCGCTCCCCGCCGCCGACTGCCCCGCGCTCCACCGCCTCTCCACCATTCACCCCCCGCAAGCGTACGTCGCCCGCCCGCATACACGCATGCATCCGCTGACCGCGCGCGCGCAGGTATCTGGCCGTCGCCGCCCAGGTCGTGTACACCGGCATCGCGCCGCGCGTGCCCATGCTCGCGTGAGTCGCGCGTCGCGTCTGCGTGCGTGCGTGCGCTGATGGATAGCAGCCGCGTGTCGATCACGGACTACGAGGGCACCGTCGTGTTCGACTCGTTCGTCCGCCCGACGTGCGTGTCCCTCCTCTCAGCTGCATACATCCCACTAACAGTCACACACCCCAGGCACCCGGTCTCCGACTACCGCACTCCCGAAACCGGCCTCCAGCCCGCCCACCTCGCATCCGGTACTCCCCTCCCTCCCTCCCTCCTCCACTCCACTCACACGTGCACTGCACGCGACACAGCGCCGCCATTCACGCAGGTCCAGGCGCACCTCTGCGCGCTGCTCGCCGGCAAGCTGCTCATCGGGCACGCGCTGTGGGCGTTCCTCGCCGCCGCGGGCCTGCGCCACGCCGCGCGCGCGACGCGCGACGTCGCCGCGTACGTCCCGTTCCGCCGCGCGCTGCGCTGCGGCCGCCAGCTGCCCCCGCTGCCCGTGCTCGTGAACCGCCTCATGGGGAGGAATATCGCGCTCGGGCATGAGCATCCGGTGCGTGGCTACTTGTGCTGTGTGGGGAATGAACTTGGAGGGGAGGCTGATGGATGTGGGTGGGGGGTAGGTGGAGCAGGCGCGGGCGGCGCTGGACTTGTTCCGCGCGGTGGAGACGACGTGGGAGGGCGCGATCGATGCGGGGTGCTGGCCGTGCGTGCTCCCGCCGGTCGCGTATGAGGAGCATTTCACGTAGGGTGATGTACTTATTCGCTATTTATTAATTTCATTGACGCGCTCTCCTCTGCGTGCGTGCATCTAATCTTGCGCGATGTTTCGATGGCTTCGTTGCCCTCAAGGTAGCTAATTTGACAGTGGGACTTCAAGGTAGCTAATTTGACAGTGGGACTTCACGCTGGTAGCTAAATTGACTCAAGCTAGGTACTGTGACGCTGGGCCTCGAGCTGGCAAAGTCGCCGCAAGCCGCCGGGCCCGTAATTCTAGAGTCGCCAGGCGCGCACGGAGCCCTATGAATTCCCGCCGTTCAAGGTGTCTGTGGTACGTGGAATGTGCTTCCTTCTGCTGACGAATTTAATCCACTCTTTGCTCCGCGAATTCCCCCTCCTGCTGCCCTGCCGATCAGCCGCCATCCCGCGTGCACGCGTATACAGCCCCGACCTGCCCTCGCTCCTCCACCTCGTTGCCCGCGACAACCCTCGCGCGCCGCCTGCGGGATGCCGCGCGGGTGGTACGGCGTCGGGTCGTGGTGTCGAGCTGTCAGTTCATTCCGTCAGCTCGGCGCGTTGTTGCACACTCAGAGGTACGTACGTTCGTTGTTGCAGCCATTCCTGCACGCTGATTATATCCCGGCGCAGGCGTCGTTCGGTTCGTGGACACTGCGTCTGGACGCCACAACAGCATGCCGACGCGCCGCGGAGTCCTGCGATCGCCCTCGCGCGCCGTTCGGTGGGGCAAGAGCGACCGCCTCACGAGCGCGCGCCGCGGTGGACGACGCTGCGGGGCCCTCGTTTCCTCGAGGTACGTCTCGCGCGGCTTGTGAACGCCGATGGACGCTAACGTCGGCCCTTCGCTAGATCGCGCCGCTGGCGTTGCGCGCGAGGTGCCTTGCGCTGGAGTTCGTGCGCCGCGTCGCGCACTCTTGACGTGCTCGGAGGTTCAAAAGCGCGGCACGGCGCTGCGGCACGCCGTAATGGCCAGGGAAGGCGAGAGCACGGTCGGGAGGAGCGCGAGAGCGTGCTGGCCGCGCGCTGGGGCCTGTGGACGTGCCGCCGCCAAGTCGCGCATGCTGGGCGCGAGTTGGGTGGCCTCGGCGTGTCCCTGCGGATCCCCCGCGGGCTGGTAGTCGCGCGCCGTCGGCGCGTCGATGCTGCTTCGGGTGATGGCAGGGCGCGTCGAGTGTAGCTTTAGCGCGAATCGTGGACGGCTGCGGGCGGCAGGGATGGCGATGGTGACGCTGGGGACTCGAGACGGCGGGGCGCGAGGACGGAAGGCGTGGGCGACAGCGGGCGCGATGGCGCGTCGACAACTACGCTGAGGGCAGTTCAGCGCGCGGCACTTGAGACAGACCCGTCAGATTCAGCAGAGACTTGACAGAACGAACGGACGTACCTTCAAGACAATTTGAAAGCCCCAGGCGACGTGTCAACGACGAACCGCTGCGACAGCGCAGAACGCGCCGCTTGCAATCGACAGGCTTGGCGTCGCGAGGGCCTCGGTGTCGCAAAGAGCTTGGTGTCGCACGGCATGGCCTTAACAACAGGTAGGCCGGTGGAACGCCTCTGGGACCATAACTTTGTAAGTTCGCGGCCCGTTCACTCTGATAAAACAAAATGTCGACTTACTATGTGCCCCAGAGGATATACCGTTGTCGCGCGGCCCTGTGCGTCTCCCTCGCGCGCGAACGCGCAAAGTGATGCTTATTGCGCCACGCAGGTCTTCGCGCCGCGCGCTGCGGACGCGTCGGATGTCGAAGGAATGGCGCGCAGACTGTCATTGCGCTCGCTGGCGTGTCTTGCACATTCTATGCGCCGTTCCAGGCCGTCGGCGTGTTCTGACGACTTTGAAGCGAGGGGCTGGCAGTGGTTTCAGAGCTCCTGGACGCCGAAGCTTCGAGTCCGCGATGTGGCAAGGTGGAGGTGAAGGTCGAGGGCGGCGCGCGACGACACGCTCGCTGACTCGATGTCTTGCTGGATGGCATGACGACGGGACTAGACAACTTGACAGGCGGGTGACCCGCCGTTGTAACCTTCATCCTGGTAAGTCTGCGGTCATGTTGTGTTCAGAAAAATGTAGACTTACAGTGTGCCCAGAGAAAACATGCCGCCGTCGCGTGTACGCGCGGCTCCGGATGTCTCCCGCACGCCCATAGCGCAGGCCTTGACGATTGCGACACAATGCCCCTCGCAGAGCCGCACTGTGCGGACCCAGGATGCCAAAGCAGCGGCGCGCGCGGTTCTTATGCGGTTCAGACTCAATACTTCGTGCAAGGACCTGTTTGTTTATACATCATCGTTAGCATGCCCTGCAGATTCGACTCATAACGCAAAGACATACCTTTCAAGCAAGGATCCCACGATTTCCGAAGGGGATATGGGGTGCCGAATCTTCAAGTCCGGGCCAAAGTTGCAAGGCGAAGGTGATGGAGGTCGAGGGGAGAGGAACTTGGTGGACGGCGGGCCGCGCAGCGTGCCTGGCTGTTTGCGTTCGCATCAGTACGTCATGCACGTCCGTGTCACGGTTTTCTGACGCACCTTTAACTGTAAGACGACCGCGGAATATTTGAGTGAACGGCTTCCGGCGTCCGCGACATCGGGGCACCATTGCTACGTCGAACGCGATTGTTAGACAAAGACTGAACCAAAAAGAGTTCGAAGCTCACCTCAGCATTTGCAGAGAGTGGTCGAGTCGGCACGGTGGCGCAAATGCAAGATTGAGAAGTCGGCTAGCGGCGCGACTGTGGAGGTCCAGAGGCTGGCGCCGCCGCCGGACGGCGGGGAAATCATAGTGACAGAGATGGCCGGCCCGGGATCGAGGTTTTCTCATGCGATGACGCGCTGCAGCCGCCCTCGTCTTCGTGACAGTGTTTTACCTGCAGTGCAGCAAAAAATAAAATAACGTCAGTCGGCGATTCGCGTCAACGCGACGGCACGCACCTGAGCCATTCGTGAAACGCCTTGAAACCTCCTTGACGAGGCTGTGCCCGCGTGCTTTCGGCGCTTCGCCTTCTGCCCGTACTCGAGCGCAGCTTCGCGCTGGGGTAGCCGCACTGCGCGCACTGCGAGTCTGCACACGAAAGATTAGTATGGCTCCGCAGCGGGCAAAACGCGAGAGACGAACCCTTGTGCTGCTGGCCATGAGATTCGCGACTCCCGCAGCGGCGGCAGCGTGTCGACGCGCACCTGAGAAGGCGCCAGGAGAGTCCGATGATGCGATGAGAGGCGGCGGGCTTCGTGCAAATTCACACGAGGAATTCTGCAACAAAGTGCTGCGTCAGTCAAGTCCACAGACGAGTCGTCGCGTCGCTGCCGCTGCGCCAACTCCGACCGCGGCGACGCGCCGCTTTGCACTCTTCTCTCGCAATCCATGATGCTCACCAGTTTTTCGCAGTTCTCAAGGAGACCCTCTTGCGGTGGCTTGACGAGTGCGGCAATGGGTCGAGGTCATGGCGGACGGAGGTGAGGTGGTGGTGGTGGTAGAGAAGAGAGAGGGAAATGGTGCGTCGACAAGCCGCAGGGAATCGGCGGGAATCAGGAAGTCGTTGCTAACCCGAACAAGTGCCCAAGCTCCGATCGTCTGTGGGAAAATCAGCAACGGAAGAACTCTGCACAGCAAAGAAGATCGAAGGTGGAAGATAATTGCCTGTCATCCTGTGGCAACGAGCCAGAGCTTCATTAATCATTTCCCGGTTGCATTGCCAATCCAAACGGGCAGCTTCAAATTCTGAATATGGTGAGTGGTCAGACAGACAGGTGCTCGACATGTGATACAACAGGCCTCGAAACACTGAAGAAATAGAATACAGGACCATTTCAAGACCTCCGCATCATCCAAATGGTGCTGGGCACGCTTGCAGAGCCATGCAAGCATGCCTCGCATCATTTGGATGATGCCGAGGTCAGGTCCTGAATTTACCTTTTGAGAATGGGGTGGAAATGCGCCCGCGCCAGAGTACCGACGAGGAAGTGCGCCGCCGGTGCGCTGCCGGTGTGATCGGGTGAAGAAGAATAGTGGGGTGGTGCATGTCCGAGGCTACCGCGATGCAGCAAGATCCACGCGAGATGGTTAGCAGTCATGCGGGACAAAGCAAAGTCTGCAATGACACTGCGTGGACGCAGTGAATTTCGCGAGAGTTGGTGTTGCGCGCGACGCGGCGGCGCCGCGGCGGCGGCGCGAAGAGTGCGCGCGGCGGTCAGACTCACTTGTGGCCGACCCTCATTGCCTGCGCGAGCCATGTACTTCGCCTTCTGATTCCTGCCTCTCGTTTACCTCCCTTTCTGATCGTCAAGCTCACATCAGTCTTCGGGACGCCGCAGGTTCGTGAGTTTCTCTGCTTGCGCGCACAGCGCGCATCAACCGCGACTGTCCGAAGCTTACTGACTACACGCGCAGAATCGAATGCGAGGCTTGCAACTCTGGCGCGCTACTTGAACAGGGCGCGCGCGACCGACGGATGTTCGAAACCTACGTTCGAAACCGCCTGCAGAGATCTGAAGCGAAGGATATGCATGGTGTGCGGCGACTCTGGGTGAGTTTTGTTACCTGCTTGAGAGCTATGCATACGACAACTCGCTACCCCCAACCCATCCTCCTTTTGCGACAGAAGAGGCCTCGCATCTCACACTCTTTTGCTACAGGAATGGGTCTCATGTGCAGTGCAGCGAGCCGGCGAGCAATGGGGCAGGAAGTGTTTGGGCTCGACGGTCGAGCGTTGTCCTCGTCCTCGCTGCGACAAGCGCAGCAATAACTTCACATGTGAGTTCTCCGCACTTCTTCGCAGTTAGCAGCCGTATGACAACGCGCGCGGCCATGTACGCTGCTCGAACAATGCCCGAGTTCGCAGTCAGCCCGCTCTCCACATCCTCCATCCCCTCTGCGTCGTCCAGAATTGGCGCAGGCTCGTGTTCAACGCTCCCAAGTACTCTACCGTTGCACCACTCTTGGATTTCGACCCTCCCGACCGCCGCGAACAACGTATTCAAAGCCCGGATGCTCCGAACGCACGAGCGCGCAAACTGGTAACAAGACTCGCATGAAATTTTCCTAGCACACAACATCGTCCACGGCGAAGACTGGCGGGCATTCGGATTGCGGGCGCATCATGTATAGTACAGTGGGTTACCAATGACATATTCGATCAACTCCCGCGGCCGCCTGAGCTCCTCGAGCTCCCTCCGCTGCACGCTCTCGCTCTCAATATCCGACTCCAGGACCTCTGGCTGAGACTTCGCGCCCATCAACACTCTCCTGCGATCCTCCCGCGGGACTCCCCTCTGCCTGACGACGCGCTTCGACCCGGCGTCCGCGCGCATGCGCGTCTCCGGCCCCAACGCGCGGAGCTCCTCCGCCGTGAGCCTGCGAAAGTGCGTCTCCCGTGCCCTCCACCTTCGCAGATGCTCACGGGCCTTGCTGATCGAAGGCGCGGCCGCGCGGAGCGTGGACAGCGGCTTGACGAGGTCGAGCGGCCACCCGTCGATCGTCACGCCGTATCGTCGCGCGACGTCGCGCTCGTACGATCGCCAGCGCATCGACGCGTGGGGATCACCGGAGACGGCGACTGTGTGCGCGCGCTGAGCGTGTTGAGCGGTGGATGGGAGAGAGATGGACGCACCGAGGTCCGCGGTCATCTCGGCATCGAGCTCCAGCTGGAGTGCTCGAATCTCCGAGTTGTTATCTTGTCGTCCCTGCGCTGTGGTGAAGCAGTCAGAGAACGAACGCAGGTGAGCTCGCACGCGTACCTGCGACATCGCGCTCACTTTGCTGAACTTTTGGCATGGTGGTTTCGTTGCAGGATCTTGCACAAGTCGAAAGCGGCGCTGCGGGATGCCTACCCGTCCGCGCAGGGCGATTCAATGGGTACGATGCGACGCTCGAGAAGGTCCGTCGAGGCCCACTTCCACGTTGGTCGGCGGTGATCCCGTCGCTGTCGCGCGCACGAAGACATGTATCGCCGGGCCCCGATAATCATTTCCGTCAACATTGCGCGGTCCTCCCGCGCAATCAGAATCTTTTCGATAATCTCGGTGAGTCATTACCTCTCTACATAGCCAAGCCACTAAATTCATGCGACAGGCTCAATTCTTTGGCCGTTCTCGCGCGGGCACCACGGGACGTCGACTCCGTGAGTGGCCTCTTCAGCACGGCCGCGTTCTCGCAATCAGACGTGCCCTGGGCTTCCCCGTGTCCTGACAACGATTACGTGCACGTCAGAGTCTCGACGCGTGTGGGTAGGTCGATACCATTTCCTTCTGTGCTCACAGCGGGAGTTTACATTCGTGCGTCCGACCTCGATACTGTCCTGCAGTAAAATCTGACCGTTTAAAATAGACACCCCGGCGACCAGCAACGCCTCACGAGCGCAGACGGCCTCTCACTAACAGTCAAGACGAGCGGACCGCGAAGTCGACGGCTAAGATATTATTCATGGAGGTTCCATCGCCAGGCCTCTGCTTCTTGGCGCGACGCGCCGTTCCACTGGTTCGTCGCCCCATTTCACTGCGTTGCCACGCACTGACGGCGTCCGCTTTTACGCCGCTAGCTGTCCATCGCGCCGCCCGTGTGGTCCCTTCATCTCCGTCCACCCACATCCGCCGCCGCCCGCGCCCTCGACCGTCGACGATCCTTCAACCGCTCCCACACCACACTTCAATTTCGCGGAAGACGTCTTCGTGTCAAGTCGCGACCGGTGGTTCAGCGCGCGCGGCGAAGAGGCCGTTGTCAGCCGGTCTCGATGAGGCGACGGCGTCGCAGGAAAGGGTGCGGGGTCTTGGATGGGCCTGCGCCGCGCGGCCCGTGCCTACGTCTGGAGACACGTAAGTCCCCGCTCTTTTCGTACGCTTTCACATCTTTCACAGGCGCCGATCGAGGACGTCCGCGGGCGCGCCGCGCATAAATAGCTGGCCGCGTTGCGCCAGTCTCTCAGCACTCACCCTCTTCCCTCCCTCCCTCCCGTCATTTTCGACTAATGTTTGTTTATCCCCTTCACACGCGTCGGCATTGTACGCGCCGCCGTTATTCTGCTGGTAAGCTCGTCGTTTCGCTCAGCCCATGCTCGTCTTTGTGACTGATTTTGGTTCATAGATTTTTGGACAAGATGATGACAGCGCATGCGTTCGGTTTGGTGTGTTCCCTTTCCTTTCGCTCGCCTCATTTGTCACATATTCCCTTCACATGCGGCTATATTGTATGTGCCGCCGTTACTCTGCCGGTAAGCCCGTCGTTTCGCTCATTCTATGCCTGTCTTTGTGACTAATTTCCCCTTTATGCATTTCACAGTTTGCTGAGCATGAAGACGATGGCGCACGCGTTGACTTTGGTACGTTTCCTTCCCTTTGCTGGACTTATTTTCGTTCTGACTAACTTTTCCTGCAGTCTTTCGACCCGTGCGCTCAAGAATTCGTATATTGGGTGCACAAGATGATAATGTACGTTTTTTACTTCACTGTTCTACGCGAGTCTTTATGCTGATCGTTGCGTTCCTTTTTCCTCACAGTCTTCCTCATCCGCGAGCGCCGCGCACGCCGACGACGAGACTGGCGGCCTCGATGGCGACGGACCGGCGTCGCGTAGGAGACCGCGTTGCTAACGGCGGCCGCGACGAGCGCGGATGCGTCGTTGATGCCGCCGTCGACGACCTATGTATATAGTGTCTTAGAATAGCAATGAATACTCTTTTTGTCACGTACCTATGGCTTTCTGAGTCTAGTGAGAGGAAAAGCGCGGACTTGAACGAGCGGGACCGGGAACTCGCCTGTGAAATAACCAATCAGACTCAGGCAACCTGCAGAAGCGACATCAGCGCTTCACTCAGCAACCTTAGTTCATGTATACTACTACGCAATGATCTACACGATGCCTTCTAAACGTTCCCAGTGACTCGCATCCCTTCCCGCATCCTAGTCAGCCCGCGCGCTCGTGGACCAAGGCACCGCGCTCTCCCTTTCCTTCCGACTTGCGAGTTCACCCGGAACGTTGAAATCCTTCTTCTCCGCGACAAGACGCAGCCAGGGCGCGCGGACTCGCACGTCCGCGTGGGTTTCAATGAGCTCGAGACGGAGGCAGGCTGTCGACGTCATCCCGTTGCCGCTATCCACGGGCACGCACGCCGGCCATCCCGTCGAGTCGAGTGCAACGCGCCCGACAGCCCAACGCCGAGGTGAGCGCGTCGTCCAATAGCCTCCAACGCGCTGACCTCTCCTCAGACCTCGCGCGCCATCGCCAGCAAGAGCGAGCTGGCTCTCGGCATCCCGGGACGACGAGCTGGGTCTTCCACCAAGCAGGCTGGCACGCAAGGAGGCAAGCAGGGCGCGGTGCACGACGGGACGTCGACGTGAATTGGGAATCGGTGCCGGTGAGTGGTCGTCTCTTCCGCAGGGCGACGAGCTGTGGAGCTCCGGGCGTGACGCTCCGATAGCTCTGCTCGATGTTTGTTGTGCCTCGCTGACACCCGTCGTGCAGATCCCCAGAGCGCGTCCGCTCCGGGGCATGCCACGGTCTCCGGCACCGTGGTCCAGTCGACGCGCTCCTGCAACTCCGCCTTGTCAGCGGGCCACTCGCTCCCACCCAGCTCGCGCCCGCGCCAACGCGTCATCTGTGTTGACGGATTCTGCAGTGGCCCTGCAGTGCGACATATACATGCAGTCGAAGTCGGCTACGGACACTGCGCACAGCTCGAGTCGCTGGCATACTCGGACGCGGCCTGCTCGGAGTCGCGTGCAGACCAATCAGATCCCTCCAGTGGACGATCTCCTCCCCCGGTGTCTCAACAAGCTGTCCTCGACGTCATCCCATTGCGGCTCTCCGCGGACAGCGGCTCCCAAGAAGCCCTCGATGCAAGCAGATCTACACCTGCACCTGTCGTCACACAAAGTTTAACGTTTAACCCTGCGCGCCCGCCGCCCTAGCGTGTCGGTCATCGCGCTGACATCGCGCCACGGCGCCAGACTCACCCTCCCGCGCTGCAGGGCGAGCACGCTCTGTGCATCCTAGCGGGCGGGCCATGTTGACGACCTGGGACTTTCCCACTGGTCTGACACGCGACGACGTTGCGAGGAAGCAAGCACGCGATGTCGACGCGAGGTGGAGCATCGTCGAGTGTGCGAACGAGGACAATTGGAAATCGGTGCGTGGGGTCTCTTCCGCCTGCCCTTGCCCGGGACTCGCTCCCAACGCTGTCTGTCTCGACGTTTCCCATCCGATACGCCATGGTATACTCCCAGTGCACGTACGTTCGTTCCCCTGTGCTCAAGCGCGTGCTATCAGAAGCTGAGGGATCGCGCACAGCACGCGTATGATATGTTTTGCGCAGGACCGACGCGCGCTCCTCATGCATCGCCCGACTGCACTGAGAGAACTCAGGACCGCGATGCAGGAAGACAGCGACGCGATGCACACGACATCTTGCGAGGGGCGCGCGATGTTGCGTTGAAGACGACACTGCGCTCAAAGCGTCCACGTTCGACGAGGTGAATTGGAAATGCGGTGGGGGTGGGCTCCTCCGCCGGGAGACGATCGACGGATCGGGCAGCCAATTCGACGGTAGCGGCGACGCTGTCGAACCGGCGGCTTCGATCTGTGCTCGCTGTTTGTTATTTGTTGCTGACACCCGTCAGATCCCCAGATTCCGTCCGCTCTGGGGCATATAGTTTCCGGCACGGCGGTCCACGCGCCCACAGTCAAATGGCTAACTTCTCCACGCCCTGTCAGCCGCCCCAGCTCGTCGCAGTCGCTGTCCACAGCCTTTGGATTTCCAACGACCTCCATGTCGCTCGCTATATCAACCCCGCACACGCTGCCACGCCCTCTGCCCCGCCTGCATGCCTCTCTACGCGCCCTCGGCCCCCTTCCTCCTCCACCCGTTCTACCCCGCGCTCCCCGCCGCCGACTGCCCCGCGCTCCACCGCCTCTCCACCATTCACCCCCCGCAAGCGTACGTCGCCCGCCCGCATACACGCATGCATCCGCTGACCGCGCGCGCGCAGGTATCTGGCCGTCGCCGCCCAGGTCGTGTACACCGGCATCGCGCCGCGCGTGCCCATGCTCGCGTGAGTCGCGCGTCGCGTCTGCGTGCGTGCGTGCGCTGATGGATAGCAGCCGCGTGTCGATCACGGACTACGAGGGCACCGTCGTGTTCGACTCGTTCGTCCGCCCGACGTGCGTGTCCCTCCTCTCAGCTGCATACATCCCACTAACAGTCACACACCCCAGGCACCCGGTCTCCGACTACCGCACTCCCGAAACCGGCCTCCAGCCCGCCCACCTCGCATCCGGTACTCCCCTCCCTCCCTCCCTCCTCCACTCCACTCACACGTGCACTGCACGCGACACAGCGCCGCCATTCACGCAGGTCCAGGCGCACCTCTGCGCGCTGCTCGCCGGCAAGCTGCTCATCGGGCACGCGCTGTGGGCGTTCCTCGCCGCCGCGGGCCTGCGCCACGCCGCGCGCGCGACGCGCGACGTCGCCGCGTACGTCCCGTTCCGCCGCGCGCTGCGCTGCGGCCGCCAGCTGCCCCCGCTGCCGGTGCTCGTGAACCGCCTCATGGGGAGGAATATCGCGCTCGGGCATGAGCATCCGGTGCGTGGCTAGCTGTTTGTCTGTTGTGGGAGGGAGAGTGGGCTGATGGGAAGGTGGATGGTGGGGGGTAGGTGGAGCAGGCGCGGGCGGCGCTGGATCTGTTCCGCGCGGTGGAGACGACGTGGGAGGGCGCGATCGATGCGGGGTGCTGGCCGTGCGTGCTCCCGCCTGTTGCGTATGAGGAGCATTTCACGTAGGGTGATGTACTTATTCGCTATTTATTAATTTCATTGACGTGCTCTCCTCTGCGTGCGTGCATCTAATCTTGCGCGATGTTTCGATGGCTTCGTTGCCCTCAAGGTAGCTATTTTGACGGTGGGACTTCAAGGTAGCTAATTTGACGGTGGGACTTCACGCTGGTAGCTAAATTGACTCAAGCTAGGTACTGTGACGCTGGGCCTCGAGCTGGCAAAGTCGCCGCAAGCCGCCGGGCCCGTAATTCTAGAGTCGCCAGGCGCGCACGGAGCCCTACGAATTCCCGCCGTTCAAGGTGTCTGTGGTACGTGGAATGTGCTTCCTTCTGCTGACGAATTTAATCCACTCTTTGCTCCGCGAATTCCCCCTCCCGCTGCCCTGCCGATCAGCCGCCATCCCGCGTGCACGCGTATACAGCCCCGACCTGCCTTGCTCCTCCACCTCGTTGCCCGCGACAACCCTCGCGCGCCGCCTGCGGGACGCCGCGCGGGTGGTACGGCGTCGGGTCGTGGTGTCGAGCTGTCAGTTCATTCCGTCAGCTCGGCGCGTTGTTGCACACTCAGAGGTACGTACGTTCGTTGTTGCAGCCATTCCTGCACGCTGATTATATCCCGGCGCAGGCGTCGTTCGGTTCGTGGACACTGCGTCTGGACGCCACAACAGCATGCCGACGCGCCGCGGAGTCCTGCGATCGCCCTCGCGCGCCGTTCGGTGGGGCAAGAGCGACCGCCTCACGAGCGCGCGCCGCGGTGGACGACGCTGCGGGGCCCTCGTTTCCTCGAGGTACGTCTCGCGCGGCTTGTGAACGCCGATGGACGCTAACGTCGGCCCTTCGCTAGATCGCGCCGCTGGCGTTGCGCGCGAGGTGCCTTGCGCTGGAGTTCGTGCGCCGCGTCGCGCACTGTTGACGTGCTCGGAGGTTCAAAAGCGCGGCACGGCGCTGCGGCACGCCGTAATGGCCAGGGAAGGCGAGAGCACGGTCGGGAGGAGCGCGAGAGCGTGCTGGCCGCGCGCTGGGGCCTGTGGACGTGCCGCCGCCAAGTCGCGCATGCTGGGCGCGAGTTGGGTGGCCTCGGCGTGTCCCTGCGGATCCCCCGCGGGCTGGTAGTCGCGCGCCGTCGGCGCGTCGATGCTGCTTCGGGTGATGGCAGGGCGTGTCGAGTGTGGCTCGATTCGTGGACGGCTGCGGGCGGCAGGGACGGCGATGGTGACGGTGGGGAGTCAAGACGGCGGGGGCGCGAGGATGGAAGGGCGTGGGTGACAGCGGGCGCGATGGCGCGTCGACAACTACGCTGAGGGCTGTTCAGCGCGCGGCACTTGAGAAAGCAAGTCAGGTTTTGCAGAGCAGTTACACAGAACGAACGGACGCACCTTCAAGACATTTGAAAGCCCCGAGCGACGCCGTTCAGTTGGACGAACCGCCGCGGCAGCGCACAATGGGCCTCGGTGTCGTGCAGGGCTTGGTGTCGCGCGGGATGGCTTTGGCAACAGGTAGGCCGGTGGAACGCCTCTGGGACCATGTCTTTGTAAGTTCGCGGCCCGTTGACTCTGACAAAACAAAATGTCGACTTACTATGCGCCCCAGAAGGCATGCCGTGGTCACGCGGCCCGTGCGTCTCCCGCGCGCGCGAACCCGCATAGCGACGCTTATTGCGCCACGCAGGTCTTCGTGCTGCGCGCTGCGGACGCTTCGGATGTCGGAGGAATGGCGCGCGGGGTGCTTGAGACCCCGCACTCTGATTTGCCATTGCGTCGGCACGTCTTGCAGGTGATATCCGCGAGTCCAGGACGTCGCCGTGCTTCTGAATGCTTTCAAGCGAGGGGCTGACTGGGTTTTTCAGAGCGCCTGGACGCCGAAGCTTCAAGTAGGCGATGTGGCAAGGTGGAGGTGAAGGTCGGGAGCGGCGCCGCGACGACACGCTCGCTGGCTCGATGTCTTGCTGGACGGCATGACGACGGGACTACACAACTTGACAGGCGGGGGACCTGTCGTTGCGACCTTCGTCCTGGTAAGTCTGCGCTCCCGTTGGTACAGCAAAATATGGACTAACATTGTGCCCCGAGACAACATGCCGCCGTCGCGTGTACACGCGGCTCCGGATGCACCTGCGCGCGTCTCCCGCACACCCATAACGCAGGCCTTGACGCGTGCTACACGATCGACGTCGCCACGCTGCACTCTGCGGACCCAAAATGCCGATGCGGCGGCGTGCGGGGTCTTGTACGGTTCAGACTCAATACTTCGCGCAAGGACCTATTTATATATCATCGTTAGCATGCCCTGCAGGTTTGACTCATAACGCAAAGACATACCTTTTCAGCAAGGATCCGACTGTCTCGAAGACGATCTGGGCGCCGAATCTTCAACTCCGGGCCATAGTTGCGAGGGAAGGTGATGGAGGTCGTGGGGAGTGGAATATGGACGACGGCAGGCCGCGCAGCGTGCCTGGCTGTTTGCGTTCGCATCAGTACGTCATGCAAGTTTGCATCACGGCTTGCTGACGCACATTTGACTGTAGAACGACGCGGAATATTTGAGTGAACAACTTCCGGCGTCCGCGACATCGGGGCGCCATTGCTACGTCGAACGCGATTGTTAGACAACGAATGAACCAAAAAGAGTTCGAAGCTCACCTCTGAATTTGCAGAAGTTGGTCGAGTCCGCACCATGGCGCAAATGCAAGATCGAGAGGTCGGCTCGCGGCACGACTGTGCAAGTCCAGAGGCAGCCGCCGCCGCCGCCGGAGAAATCATAGTGACAGAGATGGCCGGCCCGGGGTCGAGGAATTCTCCTTGCGTGTGATGCGCTGCAGCCGCCTCGTCTTCGTGACAGTGTTTTACCTGCAGTGCAGCGAAAACAAAATAACGTCAGTCAGCAATTCGCGTCAACGCGAAGACAGTACGCACCTGAGCCATTCTGAAACGCCTCGAAACTCCTTGACGAGGCCTGTGCCCGCGTGCTTTCGGCGCTTCGCCTTCTGACCGTACTCGAGCGCAGCTTCGCGCTGGGGTAGCCGCACTGCGCGCACTGCGAGTCTGCAAAGGAAAGATCAGTACGGCTCCGCGGCGGGAAGAACACGAGAGACGAACCCTTGTGCTGCTACCCATGGAATGCGCGGCTCGCGCAGCGGCGGCGGAGCGTCGACGCACATCAGAAGGCGCCAGGGCCCAGGAGAGTCCGATGATGCGGTGAGAGGAGGCGGGCTTCGTGCAAATTCACACGAGCAATTCTGCAACAAAGCGCTGCGTCAGTCAAGTCCACAGACGAGTTGTCGCATCGCTGCCGCTGCGCCAACTCCGACCGCGACGCGCCGCTTCTCGCTCTGCTCTCGCAATCCATGATGCTCACCTGTTTTTCGTAGCTCTCAAGGAAGACCTCTTGCGGTGGTTTGACGAGTGCGGCGATGGGTCAAGGTCATGGCGGACGGAGGTGAGGTGCCAGTGGTGGTGGTAGAGAAGAGAGAGGGAAATGGTGCGTCGACAAGCCGCAGGGAATCGGCGGGAATCAGGAAGTCGTCGCTAACCCGAACAAGTGCCCAAGCTCCGATCATCTGTGGGAAAATCAGCAACGGAAGAACTCTGCACAGCAAAGAAGATCGAAGGTGGAAGATAATTGCCTGTCATCCTGTGGCAACGAGCCAGAGCTTCATTAATCATTTCCCGGTTGCACTGCCAATCCAAACGGGCAGCTTCAAATTCTGAATATGGTGAGTGGTCAGACAGACAGGTGCTCGACACAAAATAGAACAAGCCCCGAAACACTAAAGAAATAGAATACAGGACCATTTCAAGACCTCCGCATCATCCAAATGGTGCCGGGCACGCTTGCAGAACCATGCAAGCATGCCTCGCATCATTTGGATGATGCCGAGGTCAGATCCTGAATTTACCTTTTCAGAATGGGGTGGAAACGCGCCCGCGCCAGAGTACCGACGAGGAAATGCGCCGCCAGTGCGCCCGCCGCCGCCGGTGTGATCGGGTGAAGGAAAATAGTGGGGTGGTGCATGTCCGAGGCTACCGCGTTGCAGCAAGATCCAAGCGAGATCGTTAGCAGCTGTGTGGAAGAGAGCAAAGTCTGCATTGACACTGCGTAGACGCAGTGAATATCGCGTGGCGCGCGCGACGCGGCGCGGCGGCGGCGGCGCGAAGAGTGCGCGTGGCGGTCGGATTCACTTGCGGCCGACCCTCACTGCCTGCGCGACTCCTCTCCTTTGCGTTCGGACATCTCCATCTCGTCGACCTCTCTTTCTGGTTTTGGAACTCACATTAGTCTTCGGGATGCCGCAGGTGAGTTTCTCAGCTCGCGCGCTGTGCGCGCAACAACCACGACCGTCCCAATCTGACTGACTACACGCGCAGGATCTACCGCGAGGCTTGCAACTCTGGCGCGCTACTGAACAGGGCGCGTGCGACCGACGGACGTTCGAAACCTACGTTCGAAACCGCCCGCAGAGATTGGAAGCGAAGGATATGCATGGTGTGCGGCGACTCTGGGTGAGTTTTGTTACCTGCTTGAGAGCTATGCATACGACAACTCGCTACCCCCAACCCATCCTCCTTTTGCGACAGAAGAGGCCTCGCATCTCACACTCTTTTGCTACAGGAATGGGTCTCATGTGCAGTGCAGCGAGCCGGCGAGCAATGGGGCAGGAAGTGTTTGGGCTCGACGGTCGAGCGTTGTCCTCGTCCTCGCTGCGACAAGCGCAGCAATAACTTCACATGTGAGTTCTCCGCACTTCTTCGCAGTTAGCAGCCGTATGACAACGCGCGCGGCCATGTACGCTGCTCGAACAATGCCCGAGTTCGCAGTCAGCCCGCTCTCCACATCCTCCATCCCCTCTGCGTCGTCCAGAATTGGCGCAGGCGCGTGTTCAACACTCCCAAGTACTCTACCGTTGCACCACTCTTGGATTTCGACCCTCCCGACCGCCGCGAACAACGTATTCAAAGCCCGGATGCTCCGAACGCACGAGCGCGCAAACTGGTAACAAGACTCGCATGAAATTTTCCTAGCACACAACATCGTCCACGGCGAAGACTGGCGGGCATTCGGATTGCGGGCGCATCATGTATAGTACAGTGGGTTACCAATGACATATTCGATCAACTCCCGCGGCCGCCTGAGCTCCTCGAGCTCCCTCCGCTGCACGCTCTCACTCTCAATATCCGACTCCAGCACCTCAGGCTGAGACTTCGCGCCCAGGAACACTCTCTTGCGAGCCTCCCGCGGGATTCCCCTCTGCCTCACAACACGCTTCGACCCGGCGTCCGCGCGCATGCGCGTCTCCGGCCCCAACGCGCGGAGCTCCTCCGCCGTGAGCCTGCGAAAGTGCGTCTCCCGTGCCCTCCACCTTCGCAGATGCTCACGGGCCTTGCAGATCGAAGGCGCGGCCGCGCGGAGCGTGGACAGCGGCTTGACGAGGTCGAGCGGCCACCCGTCGATCGTCACGCCGTATCGTCGCGCGACGTCGCGCTCGTACGATCGCCAGCGCATCGCCGCGTCGGGATCACCGGAGACGGCGACTGTGTGTGCGCGGTGAGCGTGTTGAGTGGTGGTGGATGGGAGAGAGATGGACGCACCGAGGTCCGCGGTCATCTCGGCATCGAGCTCCAGCTGGAGTGCTCGAATTTCAGAGTTATTATCTCGCCGTCCCTGCGCTGTGGTGAAGCAGTCAGAGAACGAACGCAGGTGAGCGTGCACGCGTACCTTGGATGATGCTCTCATTTTGCTGAACCTTTGGCATGGGTGGTCTCGTTGCAGGATCTTGCACAAGTCGAAAGCGCCGCTGCGGGATACCTTGCCCGTCCGCGCAGGGCGATCCAATCGGCACGATGCGACGCCTGAGGAGATCCGTCGAGGCCCACTTCCACGTTGGTCGGCGGTGATCCCGTCGCTGTCGCGCGCACGAAGACACATACGCCGGGCCCCGACAATAATTTCCGTCGAGATTGCGCGGGCCTCCCGCGCAGTCAGACTCTTTTCGAGAATCGTGGTGCGTCATTACCTCTCGGGATAGCTAAGCCACTAAAATAAGGCGACAGGCTCAATGTTTTGGCCGTCGTCGCGCGGGCACCACGGGAAGTCGACTCCGTTGGTGGCCCCTTCAGCACGGCCGCGTTCTCGCAATCAGACGCGCTCTGGGCTTCCCCGTGTCCTAACGACGATTATGTGCACGTAATAGTCTCGACGCGTGTCGGTAGGTCGATACCATTTCCTTCTGTGCTCACAGCGGGAGTTTACATTCGTGCGTGCGAGCTCGATACTGTCCTGCAGTAAAATCTGACCGTTTAAAATAGACCCCCCGGCGACCAGCAACGCCTCACACGAGCGCAGACGGCCTCTTACAAACAGACAAGACGAACGGACCGCGAAGTTAACGGCTAATATTTTATTCATAGAGGTTCCATCGCCGTGCCTCTGCTTCTTGGCGCGACGCGCCGTTCCACTGGTTCGTCGCCCCATTTCACTTCGTTGCCACGCACTGACGGCGTCCGCTTTTACGCCGCTAGCTGTCCATCGCGCCGCCCGTGCGGTCCCTTCATCTCCGTCTACCCACATCCGCCGCCGCCCGCGCCCTCGACCGTCGACGATCCCTCAAACCGCTCCCACACCACACTTCAATTTCGTGGAATACGTCTTCGTGTCAAGTCGCGACCGGTGGTTCAGCGCGCGCGGCGAAGAGGCCGTTGTCAGCCGGTCTCGATGTGGCGACGGCGTAGCGGGAGAGGGCGCGGGGTCTTGAATTTGCGTTCGCAGCGCGGCCCGTGCCTACGTCTGGAGAAACGTAAGTCCCCGCTCCCTTCGTACAGTTTCACGTTTTTCACAGGCGCCGATCGAGGACGTCCGCGGGCGCGCCGCGCATAAATAGCTGGCCGCGTTGCGCCAGTCTCTCAGCACTCTCCCTCTTTCCCTCATTTTCGACTAATGTTTGTTTATCCCCTTCACACGCGTCTGCGTTGTACGCGCCGCCGTTACTCTGCTGGTAAGCTCGTCGTTTTCGCTCAGCCCACGCTCGTCTTTGTGACTGATTTTGGTTCCCAGATATCCGGACAAGATGATGACGGCGCATGCGTTCGGTTTGGTGCGTTCACTTTCCTTTTGCTCGCCTCACTTGTCACATATTCCCTTCGCATGCGGCTACATTGTATGTGCCGCCGTTACTCTGCCGGTAAGCCCGTCGTTTCGCTCATTCTATGCCTGTCTTTGTGACTAATTTCCCCTTTATGCATTTCACAGTTTGCTGAGCATGAAGACGATGGCGCACGCGTTGACTTTGGTACGTTTCCTTCCCTTTGCTGGACTTATTTTCGTGCTGACTACCTGTGTCGGCAGTCTTTCGACCCGCGCGCTCAAGAACTCGCATATTGATTGCACAAGATGATAATGTACGTATTATACTTCGCTATACTCTTCGAGACTTTATGCTGATCGTTGCGTCCCTTTTTTGCTCACAGTCCGCCTCATCCGCGAGCGCCGCGCACGCCGACGACGAGCTGGTGGCCTCGATGGTGACGGACCAGCGTCGCGTAGGAGACCGCGTTGCCGTCGGTGTCCGCGACGAGCGCGGATGTGTCGTTGATGCCGCCGTCGACGACCTATGTATATAGTGTCTTAGAATAGCAATGAATACTCTTTTTGTCACGTACCTATGGGCCTATTACTGAGTCTAGTGAGAGGAAAAGCCCGGACTTGAACGAGCGGGACCGGGAACTCGCCTGTGAAATAACCAATCAGACTCAGGCAACCTGCAGAAGCGACATCAGCGCTTCACTCAGCAACCTTAGTTCATGTATACTACTACGCAATGATCTACACGATGCCTTCTAAACGTTCCCAGTGACTCGCATCCCTTCCCGCATCCTAGTCAGCCCGCGCGCTCGTGGACCAAGGCACCGCGCTCTCCCTTTCCTTCCGACTTGCGAGTTCACCCCGGGGTCGAAATCCTCTTCTCCGCGTGCACTGGCGACAAGACAGGCGCGCGGACTCGCACGTCTGCGTGGCTTTCAACGAGCTCGAGACGAAGGCGGACTGTCGACGTCATCCCGTTGCCGCTGTTCACGGGCTCTCAAGAAGCCCTCCGCATGCAGAACGCCGGTCGTCTCGTCAAGTAGAGTGCAACCCCGCGCGCCCGACAGCCCAACGCCGAGGTGAGCGCGTCGTCCAATAGCCTCCAACGCGCTGACCTCTCCTCAGACCTCCCGCGCCATCGCCAGCAAGAGCGAGCTGGCTCTCGGCATCCCGGGACGACGAGCTGGGTCTTCCACCAAGCAGGCTGGCACGCAAGGAGGCAAGCAGGGCGCGGTGGGACGTCGACGTGAATTGGGAATCGGTGCCGGTGAGTGGTCGTCTCTTCCGCAGGGCGACGAGTTGTGGAGCTCCGGGCGTGACGCTCCGATAGCTCTGCTCGATGTTTGTTGTGCCTCGCTGACACCCGTCGTGCAGATCCCCAGAGCGCGTCCGCTCCGGGGCATGCCACGGTCTCCGGCACCGTGGTCCAGTCGACGCGCTCCTGCAACTCCGCCTTGTCAGCGGGCCCCTCGCTCCCACCCAGCTCGCGCCCGTCTGCCTCAACGCTTCATCTGTGTTGACGGATTCTGCAGTGGCCCTGCAGTGCGACATATACATGCAGTCGAAGTCGGCTACGGACACTGCGCACAGCTCGAGTCGCTGGCATAGACTCGAACGCGGCCTGCTCGGAGTCGCGTGCAGACCAATCAGATCCCTCCAGTGGACGATCTCATCTGCGAGTCTCCCCGGTGTCTCAACAGGTTGTCTTCGACGTCATTTCATTTCGGCTCTCCGCGGACAGCGGCTCCCAAGAAGCCCTCGATGCAAGCAGGATCCAGATCCGACCTGTCGTCACACTAAGTTCAATCCTGCGCGCCCGCCGCCCTAGCGTGTCGGTCATCGCGCTGACATCGCGCCACCTCACCAGACCCTACCCCGCGCTGTAGCGAGAGCGAGCACGCTATGCATCCTGGCGGGCGGGCCATGTTGACGACCTGGCACTTTCCCACTGGGCTGACACGCGTCGAGGTTGCGAGGAAGCAGGCACGCGACGTGTCGACGCGGTGGAGTATCGTCGAGTGTGCGAACGAGGACAATTGGAAATCGGTGCGGGGGTCTCTTCCGCCTGCCCTTGCCCGGGACTCGCTCCCAACGCTGTCTGTCTCGACGTTTCCCATCCGATACGCCATGGTATACTCCCAGCAGTGCACGTACGTTCGTTCCCCTATGCTCGAGCGCGTGCTATCAGAAGCTGAGGCATCGCGCACAGCACGCGTATGATATGTTTTGCGCAGGACCGACGCGCGCTCCTCATGCATCGCCCGACTGCACTGAGAGAACTCAGGACCGCGATGCAGGAAGACAGCGACGCGATGCAAACGACATCTTGCGAGGGGCGCGCGATGTTGCGTTGAAGACGACACTGCGCTCAAAGCGTCCACGTTCGACGAGGTGAATTGGAAATGCGGTGGGGGTGGGCTCCTCCGCCGGGAGACGATCGACGGATCGGGCAGCCAATTCGACGGTAGCGGCGACGCTGTCGAACCGGCGGCTTCGATCTGTGCTCGCTGTTTGTTATTTGTTGCTGACACCCGTCAGATCCCCAGATTCCGTCCGCTCTGGGGCATATAGTTTCCGGCACGGCGGTCCACGCGCCCACAGTCAAATGGCTAACTTCTCCACGCCCTTTCAGCCGCCCCAGCTCGTCGCAGTCGCTGTCCACGGCCTTCCTATTTGCAACGAGCTCCATGTCGCTCACTATATCAACCCCGCACGCGACTGCCCCGCCCTCCGCCCTGCCTGCATGCCTCTCTACGCGCCCTCGGCCCCGTTCCTCCTCCACCCGTTCTACCCCGCGCTCCCCGCCGCCGACTGCCCCGCGCTCCACCGCCTCTCCACCATTCACCCCCCGCAAGCGTGCGTCGCCCGCCCGCATACACGCATGCATCCGCTGACCGCGCGCGCGCAGGTATCTGGCCGTCGCCGCCCAGGTCGTGTACACCGGCATCGCGCCGCGCGTGCCCATGCTCGCGTGAGTCGCGCGCGTTGTGGGCTGAGTGCGTGCGCTCGCTGATGGATAGCAGCCGCGTGTCGATCACGGACTACGAGGGCACCGTGGTATTCGACTCGTTCGTCCGCCCGACGTGCGTGTCCCTCCTCTCAGCTGCATATATCCCACTTACACACACCCCAGGCACCCGGTCTCCGACTACCGCACCCCCGAAACCGGCCTCCAGCCCGCCCACCTCGCATCCGGTACCCCTCCCTCCCTCCTCCTCCCTCCCGCCCCACTCCACTCACACGTGCACTGCACGCGACACAGCGCCGCCATTCACGCAGGTCCAGGCGCACCTCTGCGCGCTGCTCGCCGGCAAGCTGCTCATCGGGCACGCGCTGTGGGCGTTCCTCGCCGCCGCGGGCCTGCGCCACGCCGCGCGCGCGACGCGCGACGTCGCCGCGTACGTCCCGTTCCGCCGCGCGCTGCGCTGCGGCCGCCAGCTGCCCCCGCTGCCCGTGCTCGTGAACCGCCTCATGGGGAGGAATATCGCGCTCGGGCATGAGCATCCGGTGCGTGGCTACTTGTGCTGTGTGGGGAATGAACTTGGAGGGGAGGCTGATGGATGTGGGTGGGGGGTAGGTGGAGCAGGCGCGGGCGGCGCTGGATCTGTTCCGCGCGGTGGAGACGACGTGGGAGGGCGCGATCGATGCGGGGTGCTGGCCGTGCGTGCTTCCGCCTGTCGCGTATGAGGAGCATTTCACATAGGGCGAGGAGTACTTATTCCTTATTTAAATATTCTCTCATTTCAATTTCATCCATGTACCGTACATGGAGTCATCCTCTTTCGTTCGAGCTCATTTCATTCATTGTACGACTAGATTTGACCCATATATACACGAGTTATCCTCCCTACCTCTTCCTCTCTGTTTGCGAGCGCGTCGTGCACTCGTTATGCTGCGGCCTTGACTGCTTCGACCGCGGGGTCGGAGACTACCCATGCCTCCGAACGATCCGCAAGATCTGACGACGAAGCACCGCCCTGACAGCATCGCCGCCACGTTCGAATTCCCCCGATTCCATTGCATGTGCATGCCACCCTCGCGTCGCGCAGCACGCATACAGCGCTTTCAGCCTCTTACACATTAGTGTAATATCAAGGAAACTGAGGGCTATCGATGAGTTTGCGCAGAGGCGAGGCTTCCTCTCAGCCATTTGACTGCCCCAGGCCAGAGCGGACGGGATCTGCAGATCTGACTAGGTGCTCGGCGGAGGACCACGCACCAATTTCCAATGGTCCTTGTTCGCAGACTCGACGGTGCTCCACCCCGCGTCGCCCACCACACGGGCCTTCCTAGCAACTTGGTCGCGTGTCCGCCCCAAGGGAGTCTCCCAGGTCGTCATCATCGCGCGCCAGGGTGCATAGAGCGTGCTCACTCTCGCTACAGCGCGGGGCAAGGTCTGGTGGGGTGCGCAATGTCAGCGCGTTGGAGGACGCGATTGCCTCTGCGTTGGGCTGGCATGTTCAGTCGCGCGGGGTTGCACGACAGGTGCTGATCAAGTGTGTGCACTCGATGGAACCTCCGTCCTTCTGCGTGCGGAGCACTTCCGAAAGGAAGGCGTGGGCATGACTGTGGGCAGGAGGGAAGGCCGCGAGAGGATGTTACAGGCTGAGGGTGCGGCTCCGGGCTCGCGCCCTGTCCTTGATGAGCTTGACGTCGAGGACGAACTCGGTGGGCGGGCAACAGCGTCCGAGTCGGATTCACCGAGTGAGATAGAGCACCCCACGGCGTTGCGTGAATGGTCCAGGTGAGGGCGTCCGAGTCGACTTTTCTGTCAGAGGCACGCGACGATGCGTGGGAATTGCTCAGCGACAATTGGACGCATCCGCGCAAACCCCTCTGGCAGCCTACGCCCTATCTCTTTGACCACGGACAATACGAGCGCACGCCCGGCGAAGACCCCTCCTTCGACGGCATTGACTGCCATGAGCAAACGCACCTTCCTCGTCCCAACCTCGTCGATCCCGGTCAAAATTGAAATTTGACCCGCTATCCGACTTGCTATCCGACCCGCCTTCCGACCCGCCTACCGACCCGCTTTCCGCAGGCTGTGCGGCCACGCTTTGCTAGGGTATATGAACCCCCCATCTCGTCGAGGTCGAAACACCAACCCACTTACCCACTAGCCAGCTCTTCAACCAGCTTGTTCTCCAACATGTCATGTACGCCATCTACGATTCGCCGCAGTTGTAAGCTGACTCTGAGATGTTCTAGCCTGCGCTGTCAGCGATTCACATCTTCATATCATTCACGACGCGTTATGGGGCCGCGATAATCTACGTGATGTCTTCCAAGAGGTCCCAGTTGCTCGCGTTCCTCCCCGCAGACCACAGGACGCGGATGACATTCCCGAGCACTGTCTTGTCCTCAATCTTCCCGCCTGTGTGGTGCCCGGCCTCAAGAGCATCCTGATCAGGCCCGAGTACGTCCTGGCGATGGATATGGCGCTAGATGACTGTGGGATCAACTACCCAAAGCCTGAAATTGCGCCCGTAACGCAAGCAGACGACGCGACCGCACTTGACGAGACATTGATGTCGCCCGCCTGGGAGGCTCTCGAGGCGCTCTATGAGCGCGTGAAACACAACAATTACCTCAAAGGTAGCCTCGTCCTGACGGGGCATCCGGGCGTCGGTACGTTCTGTGTTCCGATCTTCACGCACAGCTCTCATTGCTGTATTACCGCACAGGGAAGGCCCTGTGGGGGTATTTCGCTCTTGCCCTCCGCCTCTTGGCAGGGCTGCCCACTTTGTGGAAGGATGACAACCAATGCTTTTACATACACGATTCCAAAGGCGTGACCAAGTACGACAACTCGATCAGTTGGGACCTCTCAGGCGTGCCGAGGGGGATGTGGTTTCTTGTTGGCCCGAATGCCGACGTCGATATGACGTTGTCGCAGTCCGGAGGTTATATCATCCATAGGGCGTCGCCCAGACGAGTTGATTCGACGAGATGGGCGGACAGACGCTCGGCAATCCACTTTTTCATGCGGCCGTGGTCGCTGGCAGAACTTGTTGTTGGGTACGAACGATTTCTCGCCGACATGTGGCTTTGGCGATGCTGACAGGATCATTAGGCAAACGTGCCGCGAGGAAGGACTCCGCTACCCTGAGGAAGACATCGAGGCGTTCGCGCGCAAATTCATGCCATCCGCCGGAATTGTGTATGCGCAGGTACCGCGAGCCCTTGCTTACGAACAGGAACTTGCCCGCGACATCGAGTCATTGACTCTAACATCTTTCAAGGATGCCGTTGTCAACGCCCAACTTTCCACGGTACTCTCCGACGATTTCTTTGCTTCCATCTTGCTCGTCAAACCAGGAGAGTTCCGATTCCTGGGCACAGTTTGCATCCCCACTGCCCATCTCGACCGGCTCCTGCGATCGCAGATACCACTTCCGCCAGATGGAATACCCAGAATCGGGGAGTGGACTAGACGACGACAGCCGGTGAAGGAGGCGAGAGGGATGGTGAGGCCGGCCTAGATTTACGGACGCCACCCCGATGCAGTGTTCTGACTCTGGCTTTTTTTCTTCTCTTTTTTATGTATGTCGTTGCGGCCGAGAGCACTGATGCTGCGCAATACATTTCTTCAGAGAACTCGATGCGGTCATGTGATCACGCCCCCAGTCGCGTTGGACTCAGACCAGTTTGATGTCGTTGCTCTTCTGTCAACCACCATCTCACTAGAACACACCCTTGACGCGTCCAACATAAACACGACGCCCAGCTCAATCGTTTTTATCTTGCAGCCAAAGCGATGGCAGGCCCGTCGTCTGTGCAACTCGGCTTGCGTACGTCGTCACCACTCCCCCTTCTGACTGAGACCCTCCGACGTGAAAAGGCTGACCTTCAGATACCCCTCTCCTCAGCGTTAGATTCTCTACAAACTGTCCACACTGCGTTGTGGGGACAAGGCGTTCCGGGCCTGCGCAAGGCATTCAAAGTGGTGCCAGTCATTCGCATTCCTAGCTCCGCGAATGCCGCTGGACCCCCTATCCCTGCTCCCACCTCCATCCCTGACAGCTGCTTAATCATGCCTATGCATGTACTCTCGTCATTAGAGCTCGAAGGCATCATGATACGTCCAGAGTACTTCTCAACGATGGACGCCGTACTGAACGATTGCGGTGTCACTTACCCCAAGCCCGGACCTATACCCGTGACGCAAGTAGACGATGCGACCGCGCTCGCAGAGCCTTTGACGCCGCCCACCTGGGAGGCCCTCGAGGTGCTCTATGAGCGCGTGAAAACGAACAAATATGTCCAAGGGGCCTGCGTCCTGACGGGGCATCCAGGCATTGGTACGTGTTGCATTCCAGTTTATTGGTACAGCTCTCATTCTTTCTATGCGCAGGGAAGAGCCTGTGGGCGCACTTCGCTCTTGTCCTCCGCCTCTTGGCAGGGCTGCCGACTCTTTGGCAGGATCAAGAAAAATGCTTCTACATATACGACTCCCGAGGCGTCACCGAGTACAACACGGCCGTCAGCCATGACCTTACGCGTGTGCCGAGGGGGATGTGGTTCCTCGTTGACTCGAACGACAACCTCATTACCGTCGAAGTGGAGTTGCTGAGGTCAATGGCGTACATCATCCAGACGGCATCGTTGAGGGTAAATCGGACGGCTTGGTCGGGCAAGCGATCTGTGCTCACGTTTGTCATGAGGCCATTCTCATTGGCCGAGCTTATCGTCGGGTATGAATCCTCACTTCTCTATGCGATGACATCCTGACGAAATCGTTAGACAAACGTGTTACGAGGAAGCAGAGCGGGTCGCTGAGGAAGTCATCGTGGAGTCCGCGCGCAAATATACGCCGTCTGCTCGCCACATATACGGCCAAGCGAAACGCGTCCTCACGTACGATTCTTACCTGAAGGCGAAGGCCTCTTCCATGGATCTCAAAACACTAGAAGACGCTCTCAGCAATCCATACAATATGGCACTCGGGACCGATGAATCCCATCACGTACTACTTGTCAAACCGGGCGCATATCGTCACGAGTTTACCGTCACGATCCCTACACCCCACCTCCTCCGCCTCGTGGTAGGACGTCTGCAGCACCTGCGGACGTCGGAGAAAAACCGTTTCTACAAATTATTCCTTTCGCAATCGGACTCTATGTCCACTGCCGGCGCCATCCTGGAATGTTTTGTCCACGAGTTGCTAGTAAAAGGCGGAGTATGGGAAGTCTGGCCGTTAGAAACGAACACGGCCAAAACGCTGATCCACTGGACTTCGAGTGTGGAGGAGCGAGCAACCACTTCGCCATCGTTTCTCGTTCTGGGCGATGACGAAGAAGATGGAGTCGCCTGGGTTGCCACCGACAGCACACGACCGGTAGTCGGCACCACCCCGTACAATCTCGTACCCTTCACGTCGCTCCCCACCAACCCTTCATCGCGTTGCTATTACCGTCCCCAATCGCGGACTGAAGCGACTTTCGATTCATTTATCTTTGATCCCGAAGAAAAAATGGCGACTGTCTTCCAAGTCACCGTAAGTGAAAACCACGATGTTAAGGCAAGGGGAATGGTGAAGATGAAGGAACTTGGCGCGCAGACGGTTCGATACGTTGCCATCGTCCCTCCAGACACTTCTCTTGACTTCTATGTCAAGCGCGATAAGTCGATTGACACCGACGGGATCACGGAGGAGCGGTGGGTGATGCCCGTGGAGCAGATCAAGTGAGTCAGGCCCTATGTATTTCTTGTCATACATCGAGAATGTACGTACGACGATTTCTGTAGCCCATATGCGTTATAAAAATATGTATCATACGTTCCAAGGGATTTAACAGGAAGGCGTTTGCGAATGCGAGATACCCTGTCCACATCTTCCGACGCGTCTTCCTGGCAAAAAAATCTGTCTTGAGCGGACTGACCGCTAGCACAGCGCATGTCGAGATGGAGGGGAACAGTCATAGTACTGGCATCGGGATCTGCGTGTCAGTGGAATACCCAAAAATCCTGGCACCAGGTCATGTTGTTTATCGATACCACACAGGCACATGCCCCAGAACGGACGCGATCTGGGGATCTGATGGGTGTCAGCGACTGCGACGAATAACAAAGATCAAGCAGACATCGAAGTCGGCTCGTGGCCGGGGGAAAGAGAACCCACGCACCGATTTGTAATTGCCCTCGTTCGCAAACTCGACGGCGCTCCATTCGAATTCTGCGTCGCCCACCGCGCCCTGCTTCCAGCCTCGTCGCGTGTCAGCCAGCTTGGTGGGAAAGACACAGGTCGTCACCCCGGGATGCAGAGAGCCAGCTCGCTCTGTGGCGATGGCGCGGGAGGAGATGTCAGCGCGTTGGAGCGACACACTCACCTCGGCGTTGGGCTGTCTGGCGCACTTCTTGTGAGGACAGGCAAATTCTGCACTCGATGGAATGGCCGGCCTTCTGCGAGCGGAGGGCTCCTTGGAGTCCGTGGATAGCGGCAATGGGATGACATCGACAGTCCGACTCCCCAGCCTCCGTCTCGAGCTCATCGAAACCCACGCGGACGTGCGAGTCCGCGCGCTCTCGCACTGTCTGCTGCTCTTGTCGCCGGCCAGTGCGGCAGACAGCCTGAGGAGGATTTCGACCCCGGAGTGCACTCGTAGAGATCAGGAAAGGGAGCGCGGTGATATTGGTCCACAAGCGCGCGAGCCGACTTCCCCCTCCATAGCTTACTTTGATTGATACTGGTTGAGCTGTCTTAGTGCCACGCTGCGGCGGCCGACGACTCAACTGCTCCGTAGACAGTATCCATGCCACGGCCTCCACGCGTCCTCAGTACTACAGTACATGGCGCCAACCGTCTGCGAACATACGCGTGTCGGGCTTCAAGACGAAGTCCTTCGGGGACGACAGCAATCTAGTACCGGACGCGTCGTGGAATGGCTGAAGGAGATGTAGTCTACTGACGGTACCGGCTTCGGTACAGCAGAGTCAGAATACAGAATTCGAGACAGTGGTGGCTTACAGGGTGATGTGGAGGATGTGTTGGTCGGAGAACTAAGCATGAGGGGGCTGAGGTAGAGGCAAAGCAGTGGCAACGCGTTGCGGCGGCAAGAGCAGTCGATCAACCTAGGTTCTCCTTCAGCCTGAGCGAGGCAGAGTACTTAGACAAAGTCACCTAGGTCACGAGCTCAGCAGGTCCAGACTCCTACTGTAGCAAACAGCAGTTCAATGCCTGAGGCTCTGAGCAAGTGAGGCTCCGAGTCTGAGGCTCTGAGCAGTCACTGCGTTTAGGGCCCTGTTACTCGGAGTCGGAGTAGTAGGCCTACTTGAAGCGTTTAGACGCCGTGGGATAGATAGGATACTTAGGGATCAAGTTCGTGGGAGTAGCTCGAAGTAGATGACAGATCCGGAATTTGAGTAGGCGGACGCGGTCCTCCCCGTACTCTGATCAACTTCGAGCAGCTTCGACTTCAACTAGCCCTGGTACTCGGCCCCTTGTGAACCCTTGAAGCAGCTCGAAGTAGGTCGGCCATCCCAGGTCGTAGCAGGTAGGATCACGGGCACCGCAGCGCCTTGACGAATTTCGCCAAGTCGTCTCGTTGCCCTTGACCTCCTACTTGATACGTCTTGAGCCGCCGTCTACTCTCAGGATGCCTCCGAAACGCGCAGACAAAGGTATGGTGCGCTGCCCATGTGCCGCCTGCCATGCTGCGGGTCCTACCTACAAGGTCACTCGATATCAACGCGATCAGCACACTCGCATCAACGCTCAAGCCGTCGTTCAGGCCGAAAACCTACACAAGCGAGGTCTCATGATGGCTGGGCCATCCGTGGTGTCTACACCGTCTGCGGTCAAGCGGACAGCAGAGCTGGTGCTGACGGGCAGGGAGAAACGGGCGCATGTTGATCAGGAAGCGCATACATCCAACAGCAGGGCTCAGGTGCGCCGCCATTTCGTCAATGCTGAATATATACTCACTATTGCTATGCAGCAATCCGAGGACGGCTTCCAGGAGCCGCCTGTTTACGATGAGGAGCCGATGGAAGTCGACGCTCACGTTGCACCCGGCCCTCTGTCTCTGGTGGGCGCTCAGGACCGCAGCTTCCCCCGGCCACCTTCTCCTCCAGCTCTCCCTTCCCATCCTATCCAACCCCTCGTCGCAATTGGACATGCAGCTGCGTGCCATGAGTCTGAAGCGCCCTTGGGCTTGTATGACGACGACGACGACGACTTGCTTTATGCTGATGCCGAAGAACACCTTGACAACGAACAATCTGAGATAGCCCCAGAATCTGCAACGCAGCGCGTCGATGCTCCCAACGGCCCCGGTGAAGAAGAGCCTCTGAGCCAAGTGCAGGCTGACACTCCCAGCGTTATCTACACGACGCCGTCTTTTGTTCTTCCCGTTCCTTCCCCTCGTGATCCCGCGGCGGCCGTATACGCGGCATCACATCCGAAGTGGTTCGTCAGGGTCATCATCGTGTTGGTCGCTTTTCTGCACACGACATTCCAGCTCTCGTTTCGCGGGTGCAACATCGTCCTCTACACTCTACGCTGCCTACTTGTCGCTCTCAACACCATTCCTCCTGACGATCCTATGCCCATCACCCTTAACACAGCGCTGCGACGACTCGAGCTTGACGACCACTTCGCTATACTCATCGGCTGTGAGAAATGTGGTCGCATACACGAGCCGGACACTGCAACGACCGCACGGTGCGGCGCGTGCAATGCGCAGCTCTTCAACAAGCGCAAGCGCACCGTCGTCGAGTGGCTAGCCAAGAAGGATCCCCCGAGGCCGACACCAAAGCTTGCGATCCCATATCGCTCTCTCACCGCCCTCATAACTGAACTCCTTGCGCAGCCGGGGATAGAGGACGAGCTCGACACCTGGAAGTCCAAGATTCGTCGCAACGGCAGGCTGAACGACATCATGGACGGCGATGTATGCAAGAATTTGAAGGGTCCGGATGGGAAGCCGTTCTTCGATCCAACGTCTGACAACAGCGAGCTCCGCATCGGCGTAACAACTTCTCTCGACTGGTACGTCAATCTATCATGCTGCCCTTGTATCTCTTCTGATAAAACGTTCAAAGGTATGGGGTTTCACGCAGCCCTTATGCTCCTACGCATTCGAGCGGGCTTATTTCCTTCTGCTTCGCGAACCTGCCTCCGAGTCTTCGGTAAGTCACGTCAAGTTGTCGATATGGTCTGCCCCTGCTGACAACGACTATATCTGCTAGTTACCGTCTGGAAAATATGCTCGTATCAATGTTCACCATCGGCCCTCACGAACCCACCGGAGAGCAGCTACAACACTACATCGCTCTGATTGTAGATGAGCTCCTGCCGCTATTCCTGGAGGGCATTACGGTAAAGACACCTCGCCACCCTGAAGGTCAGTTGCTGTTTGCTACCAAAATACCCTGTCGCTGATTGAGCATTCCAAAGGGAGGAAGATACGCGTGGCGCTTGTCGCGATCATCTGCGATCACCCGGCAATGTGCAAAATGTCCGGGTTTGCAGACAAGTCACACAAGGAGGACCCATGTACAAAATGCGAGGCTGCGCTTGCTGATCTCTTCAGCGACGATGCGCTAACCGGAGGTAAACAATTTCTCCCTTTGATCCGGGGTTCAGCACAGCTAATGTTGGTCTTTAGAATTTGTCCCTCGAAATGGCGATGAGCACAAACGCTCGGCGCGTGTCTGGCTCGATCTTGAGACGTCAAAGGAACGCGACGAACACTTTTCAAAACACGGCGCACGTTGGACAGAGTTTGCGCGCCTGCCATACTTCGACATCGTCCGTATGACGGTCGTTGATCCCATGCATAATCTGTTGCTCGGTAAGGTTTTGTATTCTTCTTTCATTGCATTGAGCTCATGTATGTGCCAGGTGTCGTCAAGAATCAGTGGTATAATTGCTGGATCCAGAAGGGCGCTCTGCGCGCTACAACTGCTGCGGGTAACAAGCGTGAGCTCGCAGCAGTTCACGAGGCCTTGGAGCAGGTAAGCTTACCGTTATTGATGATGGTTACGTGCTCAAGGATGTGTAGCTTGAGGTACCATCATGGGTGGGTCGCCTACCGTCTCGTGTAGGAGAGCCGGCTGGCGGTTCTCTCAGCGCCGATGAGTACAAGTTACTGATAACGACCGTTGTTCCCATGATTGTAAGTCCATCTACATCTAACAGAATCTTCACATACTCAATCTAGTATTTCCTATAGCTCCCTCTGGTATGGGACCAGTTCTTGGCCAACGCAGATGCAGAATATGATCGCGCGCACAAGAAATGGGCCCAAGAATACAAGGCATGGCAGGAAAAGCATGCTCCCATTCCTGCCGACCTTCCTGCTGACCCTGCTGCTGCGCCGTCGTCATCGTCATCCACGATTCCACCAGCCCCTGCCCCCAATTCGGCGCCCCACATCCGCGCTGTTCCCGTCCCCACTTCGTCATCCACGGACACGGACCCAACTGCCACAGCCTCCGCTGCTACCGCTGCTACGCCTCAGCCTGTCACCTCGTCATTCACACCGCCCACGGATCCGAACCCCGCAACATTGATGGAGTCATCAGCACCTGCGTCTGGCAGCTCAGCACCATCAGCGCCATCCACCATTGCTACAGCTGTCGTATCGGCGATATCCGTAGCATGTGGTGCTGTGTCGACCGCCGCATCATCATCTGCAGCGGCGGCGACGGCTGTTGTTGCCGCCGTCAAGTCCAAGGTCAAGAAGAAGAAACCTATCGGACCCCCGATTGAACCGCAGCGTCGCATTCACAAATTCCAGCTCCGTCTAACCTTGCTGCTAGCGACCGCCATGAAGATAATCCTCTCGTACTCATTAACGGAAGCAAAACTTCAGCGAGCGGAGTCCCTTCTTTTCGAGTATCTTCTATTGTATAAGGAGGTAACTTTCCTCGTCCCTTACCGATATTTCTGTGACTGATTATCCCTCAGATATACGGAGTTGATGCGATGAAGCCGAATCATCATTTTGCACGACACATGATTCAACAGATTCGCGATTACGGGCCTGTCCCTGACTTCTGGGCCTTCCTCGGCGAGCGCCTCAATAAACTGATGAAGGGCTACAACCTGAATAACTGGGGTGGCGGTCAGCTCGAGATAACGATGATGCGAGCGTTCAACCGTGACGTCAGCTTGAAAAGCATTGTATGTCTCCCGTTTATTGTCGTGTACTTGCTGAAGTGAACACCTTATAGATACGATCAATAGCTTCAAACGACGGCAAATCAGTAGAAGACGAAGTATCACGGCACATTGCAAAGCGATTCTTGTCCGATGATGGCCCTGCGCGAGGCACTGTGGACGCATTAGGTGAGGAGGTTGAAGTCCTTGACGACGGTGCGCAGAATATTTGTCGTTTCGACTGCTTCCGGGGCTTGCTGAGAATATGCTCTTTGATAGCCCTTTCTGATCTGCCTGTTCAATTGGGCTCGCCATCGCGCAAGCCCGAGATAATGTCAGATCGTATCAAAGGTTCATTATACCGTCACTACAACGCGGAACGCAAACGCGTCTACTACCCCACCGAGCTCAGCAAGCCGAAGGCTGCGTCTTTCCTCCACACACGGATTCAGTGCTACAGTCACGTTCTCATTGATGGCCGTCGCATCACCCCTCTTGCAGAATCTCGAACACAGGTCGCGAGGTCGGCAATTGTAAAGGTGCTGATTGATGGCAAGACGTACGGAGGGGAGGTCTTGCGTGTGTTCGAGCACACGCAGAGTGGGGTCACCGGACGATTCGCCGAGATGCGTTGGATGGTGCGAGAGCAGCAGAGTGCAATCGAAGGGAACCCATGGAGCGAGTTGTGAGTCATCCATTGTCATCAGCAAAGATGTTCTGACAATACAACCGTTAGTCCTGAGCTCGACATTGAATTTTGGTCATTTGGCAAGTATCTAGACGACAAGTCACCCGGCTCCCCTCCCGCTGCCATCCCTGTGTCGCAAATCCGCTGCCAGCTCGCACGAAACCGTGTCAAGATGACACCCAAGCCTCCCCTCTGGATCACGTCGACACTTGAGAGAGTAAGCACCTCTCATTTTCTCGCCTACAGTTATTTACATACACCACGGGAAGCACGCTGTAGCTATGGGTATGAGCAACGACTCGGGCTCAGATGAGTCCGGGGATGTCGAAGGGTAAATGTAGTCCGTGCATGAGTCATCGCGGGAGCCGGTCATACGAGTCTTGTAACTGAATGGAAGCGCATTAAAGTGGTCGCAGAAGTATCAAGAAACGTCACAAGCCTTTGAACATCACGCTGCCGCCGCCTCTCCCCCTTCCACATCGTCAATTATCTCCGCATCGCCATCTTGTACCAACCCCGCCTCCGTAGTCGCTCCACCAGCTGTCGGAAGCGACGCCGTCCACGACGGCGGATCGCCCATCTTCAACCAGTCCGCATAGATGATGCGGTTGTCGTCCTTGTGAGTGTTGAACCACTCGCGGTTGATGGCGCAATCCCACGGCGTCACCATGGGGGGGTTGTCCGTCGTTCGGGATCCTCGGACGCGGTGCCCGTATGCCTTCCGCTGCTTTGGCGCCAGCTGTTTCCAGTGGATGTTCCGCAGCTCCTTGAATATAGCATTCACCTGATTGGTATCAAGTAAGTGTTTCTTCAGTTGATGAGAGAAACTCACCTCGTCCGAACGAAAGTTTGGGCGGATGATCTCATACACTGTCGTTTTCTCCTTCATCTCATCCGACGCATCGGCCATATTGAGCTCATCCAACATCAAGTCCCACCATTCTCTGACGGCATCCTCTTCTTTGTCGTCCGCCGTGAACCCTTCCGGTGCAGAAGCCTCATCCGACATCATCTCCGGCGTGATCAGTTCTGACGGGTCCGCGCCGCCATGCGCCGCCATATATGAAGGCACAGCGCTTCGTAAGTTTTTCGTCTTCTGGAAGCTCACATCAATCAGGACCGCCGCCGCTTAAAGCGCTGGAATAAGGGAAGACGCACTGTCTGCCGACGACTGTGCCAACGCGAACTTTGCTTGGAATATTGAGCCTTTCTCTTGACGTCGTCGTCCCCTTCCTGCCTCTTGTACTCGGACTTGAACCCGTTGAAGGTAATTTTTGCCATTGCTAGGATCGTGTCGGTCGTAACTTTGAAGGTAGGGTCGCTTTTCCACAGTGCGGTGGCTTTGTTATCGAGCTTTGATGCGGCATCAGTGCAGGTACGTTATAGGCACAAGAAACACTCACATCTAACTGTTGCAGCACGACATCCGCCGTCTTCTTCAAGAGAACTTTGTTAGCAGGGTGGCGGACATCACTCTCGAAGTTCGGAGTGAAGTACGTCTCCCCAGTGTCTTCATTTGTTCGCGGCGGTGCGCCTACCTGCCAGACAGGCCACGCTTGATTCGACAAGACGCCGGTGAGCTCTCGGATAGTTTCTATGACAGCGGCCTATCTTTTCGTAAGTCTTCACTCTAGCGCTGATGCAGACACATACTGACCGAGATGTCCATGCGCGCACGTTGCTGATTGGGACTAAGGCTGTGCTTCTTCTCCCTAGCGATGTCGACGAGTGGAATCTGGGTGGCTTGGGCCAGTCGCGTCGCATTCCTCTCCCCATCGTCCTCCTCCTGCTCACTCCCGTCCTCAAGCATCCGCCGCTTCTCCTTTGCGGCACGTTTCTTCCCCGTTCGTGTACGTCTGACGCGCACAACCGGCGTCGCTTCGGGTTCGGTCACAGCCGGCTGCTGTGCGCTGCCTTCGCTTTGCTGCTGCCGGGTTGGTGCGTTGCGTCCTTCCGTTCCCTGTGCGCGACTCCTCTGAACTCGGCGTCGAGGCGCAGGCTGCGGTACCTCATCGTCTTCATCATCGGCCTCAGGATCATTCATCATCTCTAGAAGCTCGGGATCGAGCACAGGTGGTTGTCGCGCGGGGGAATGAAGGGGAGTACGGCTCGCACGAGCGTCCACCCTGTTGCGAACCAAGGTGCGCCCTTCCTTGCTGTTGGCCCTTCGAGGGCTCTGACTGCGGCTAGAGTGACGATTACGCGTGTTTTCTTCGCGCCTAGAGCTCCCACCATGTGCGCGACCATCCCGGACGTGCCTCGCTCGCAGACGTCCCCGACCGCTCCGCGCAGCTGGCGATCCCACCTCCGTTCCCCCCAGACGACCCTGTACTCCCCCATCCATATCCTCCGTCCGCTGAAACGGCTCTCCAGATGGTGCCTGCGGCCCAAATCGAAGAACGTGCGTGTCCTGCAGATACTGCAGCTGCTGCTCCTTGCTCAGTGTTGGCCACAGGTTTTCGAGCCCTGGCGGAAGGCCAGCCGGAAAGGACATCCCTGACGAAATGCGATCGCGGTGCAGCAATGGAGAAGCGTGTAGGATGGCGACGATGAGGAGGATGCGACGCGACGACGCGACGCGAGCATGTATTGACGCGTTCCGGGCAAATTGCATTATATGACATTTGTGCCAATTATAAGCCCATATAAGGCCATATAACCGGCTGCAACCGCAGGGAGCCGTGGATGACAGTCCCCCCGATAGCCACTACCTACTCAGAACTACTCCCAGCTACTTGAGGCTCAAATACGATGGCTACTCGAAGTTGAAGTAGCTCATTTGATTGGACTTCGACCATACTACGAATACCGGTATTTCCGGAGCTACTTGAGATTTTCAGGTCCCAAATGCGGAGCTCGAAGTAGGCGGGCTACCTCGGACTACTCAACATCGTATTAGGTGGGCCCTGAACGCAGTGAGTGAGCGCTGGCCATCAGCAAAAGCGTCGAAATGTCACAGCGCGTCACAGCCGATTTCAGCGGCTGTAATTTGCGCGGCGGATTATAATCTATTATGAAGCCAATGTAATGTACCCCAGGCTTTTACATAGGTATTACAATGTTACAGTAGTGCTACCGGCTACGAATTAAAACAAGTGTCCGCGTCGCGCCCTACAGGCGCGCGAACCGAGCCATGTCGAGTCCCTGGGGCTCCTCCTCGTCGCTGTTCCGGTCTCCCTCCTCGTCGTCGTCGTCAGACTGTTCCGGGTTTCCTCCGACTTTGCTGCCGTATGTCAACTTGACGAGCTTCTTGGCGCTCGGTGAGACGGACATGCCAACGGGGACCGCGGCGCACGCCGCCCGCGCGCTTGAACACAGCGCATGAGCGATGCCGACCAGCCCATGGTGCGCGAAGCGCAGACGCGGATGCGCCTCGACCAGCTCTGTGCGCACCTGTCAGTGACGAACCAGCCTCGCGGTGCTCCGCCTCCATAGAACCATCGCCCGTCTGCACGAGAAGGTCGGGCACCACGCTAGCGGCTGCACTGCGGTCAGCCTGGGCACGTGCGTACGGTGGAACATCGTAGTAGCCTGCGGGGACGGAGGCAGCCTGCGAACCGCCCACGCTCGTACGCG
Organism: Auriscalpium orientale; assembly: GCA_019915035.1. Classification (NCBI taxonomy): domain Eukaryota; kingdom Fungi; phylum Basidiomycota; class Agaricomycetes; order Russulales; family Auriscalpiaceae; genus Auriscalpium; species Auriscalpium orientale. The sequence continues at coordinate 113,360 of JAHLMH010000001.1, forward strand.
AGAAGCTCGCCCTCCACGGTAAGCGCAATGAAATGAGATTCCTGCATGCCTCGGCCATGTGCGAGGAGACGGGATGAGCGCTGCGGGTGGCGCGAAGCACTGTCGTCCAAAGCTCGATCTTGATGGCGCCGACGATGGTGGGTAGAAGAACACACGCACTCTGTCAGTCCAGCACACATAATTGACTAATAGAAGCAAGACGTACAGTGTAAAAAAACGCCGAGTAGCGACGGCATCAGTCTTGCCCCCCCGTCCGACGCACGATTGAATACAGTGTCGCGACCGTGGTGCGCACTTCGGCCTAGATTTGCTTGCGAACGTCTCTCCATCTTCAGCTCGCAGACAGACGCGGCATTCGCTTCGTGCTGGAGAACACTGCCTCGCATTGAGCTCAAGCTTGCGTGACTAGGGTCACCTTTCGTATCTTGTCCACACAAATTCAGCGCACCTGCCCCGAAGACCGTGACGCACCTCGACAATGCAGGTTACGAGCTCAGCTCCTTCCTGAACTCGTACTTTCCATAAAGCTGATGCGCACCGTACAAGACAAACGGCACACGGTGTGGCACTGCGTCGAACAAGATGGCCGCGAGGATGTCCTGCATGATCCAGAACACTTGCTCCACAAATCAGCGTGCCGCGCCTCGGGTGTGTGTTTTCTGCAGCTGGTTGAGCCAGACCTGTGAAAGGAACTTCAGAAACCTCTTGTGAGACGACGCGAACGGAAGGACTCACGTCGTGTAAGTATTCCATCTCCGGCACTAAGTCCCGCTCCGTGTATATCGCTGCCTAGCGCTCCTTCTCCTGATCTGAGACTATATACACGACCTCCTGCGGCACGGAGTGGGTCCATCCTAGGCCTGGCTTGCGTGACCGCGGAGCCGGCACGGTGGAGCGGGAAACGCATTGTCGTCGGCACTGTTCGGTGCAGCAACATCGCCCTTGACGAACTGACTCGGGACACGGGTGTGGAACTGATACACATCCGACGCGCTGTCCTGCAACAAGTGGTTGTAGCATCGGGGCGGGCATGAAGAGGAGGGCGAGGTGCGTTAGGTCGTCTTGATGACATACGTGATCGCCTGGCGGCCGTCAAAGGCATCCTTGATGTGGAGGTTGACTGCGATGCGGGCACGGAAGGCCTCGGCGACGCGGGAGAGCATGCGGGAGGAGTCGAGGGCCGCCGTGCGGACGACTCTACGAGGACGACGGTGGGCAGGCAGCGTGATCCATGATCGCGGTGTCGAACTGGAGGAGGTGCGGGGGAGCGGCGAGAATAGCTGGAGTCTGATGGTCGGCGAGGACATCTAGACGCCTTGAACATGGGATTGCGGGCACATCACAGGCGGGGTTGGACGCGCCGATCCCGTCAGCCCGTGGTTGACGCTCTGGCCACATACCAGACGCGGTGGGGCAGCAACGGCGTGCGCGGACGCAGATGGCACGACAGGCACCGCGGAGGCCTGCGAATGTTGACCTGGCATTAATGTCAGCAGATCGCCGAGGACGCGCAGCGCGGCGCTGCAGACACACCTCATAGTGCCCGGTCTCGGGAGCTCTCGCGCGTGGATGCTGCCCTCGGCCTGCTCGCTGGCGCGGTTTCTTCTGTACGGGCAGCTGCGAGCTTGCAGCCATGGACAAAGTAGTGCGGAAAGTGCAGAATGCAACGTCTGAATGCAGTGCCAGCGTAGCAGCGCGTATGCCGGCTGGGTTGGACGAGCCGCCCCAGGCCGCTCCTTGTCTCGCAGAGCCGGAGGCATCTTCAGCGCTGTTGGAGGGGGTATTCTGATGGCAATTTTTTGTGTGCACGAGCTCCCGGCCGCGTTTTGAGCTTTCGCTGGTTCTAAAAGAGCGCTGAAATCAGGTGGGATTCAAGCCATGGACAGTGAACACACCTCAGTGCCGTCACGCCCGGTCAACTACGCGCATTGTGGACCCCGGCGTGGGATGCATCCGGCAGAGGTCAGTGACTCACGAGACCGAGCGCCAGACTTCTCGTGGCTAAAACAGAAGGTGGAGGACATGCATGCGAGTGTGGAGTAGCGGCTACAAGACGCGACTTTCAGTGACGGGCGACACCGACGTCGTTCACGGCATACCTCATTCTTGAGTCTTCGCAATCTTATATCCGCCTGGGTTCAAGCTAAGTTTAAGCTTTTGGGCGTTGGCGCGTGTGGGTGACGTCCATCGGAGGGCCCAGCGGCGCGCCGAGTTGCTGCTTGCGATCGATTCGGAGAGTGAGAGGAAGTTGCAGAGCAGGAGTGCAGCGGGACAAAAGCTTTGGGTGGAGAAAACGAGGAAGGTAACGGCGGCAGCATATTACTTGAACGGGCGTGAGGGACTCTGCGCAGTGGGACGCTCGGGCGGGCGACTCTGACGCGTCCGAGTCGGCGGCGGCGTCGCGCTTTTAAACTCCGCTCCTCACCCGTATATATAGGACCGTGAAGCGCATTCGCTGTTGGCAATGGCATGCTCTTTCATTCCCTCCTTCCTCTTGCTAGGACCGCCTGTGTAAGGCGAGCGAACGCGTAGGTGCGCGTAGCGCGCTCGTGTAGCGCCCGAGAAGCGGCGACACGAGGCTACCAACGCGCGGAGCCAGCGCGTCGGTTCCCTGCGGCCAGCTGGGCTGGCGCAGGAGCCTAACAGGTTGTTTGCACCTGTTAGGCCGTAGGCATTTAGGCCGTGCCTCCTCGCGCTCGAGGAGGCACGACTACATCCACTCACGTACTTACGCATCCACTGCTGCCAATACGAGCACACTGGTCGCGTTCTCTCTGAGGGACTCGCAAGTCGCACAGCAACCTATTACACTTTTTTGAACGTCCACAACAAGTGAGCAAATCGTTTTATTCAGCAAACTAACTACGAGAGTTACAGGATGCCGAGCAAAAAGACTAACAACAATCCCGCGCAAGGTGGCGGCCCTCGTACTTCCGAGCGGCTCGCCGCCAACAAAGGCGGGACGTCCACAACCCCTGTGGACTCTGGGCAGACTCAGGAGTCTGGCCAGATCGTCGATACGACGGTGCCCGACGACGGCGCCGTTGTCGTCGACGAAGGCGGCGGCTCCAACCAGCCTCCGCCGGATAATCCACCGACGGCGGGACGTCTACGCGATCGTCCGTCGACGTGGAGGATGTACTCAACCGCGAGGAGCAGAGCGACGATCAGTCGCCCACTCCGCCGCGAATCCCCACTTCCCGCAAGGGAAAAGGGGCCGCCCGTGGCACGAGGGCAGATAGCCCGCCTAGCCAACCGGCGAACCTGGGGAACGAGCTCCTCAGGGACACGCTGAACGACATGTTCGTTCAGCTCGGCCTGCACAGCTCGCAGGTCGATGAAGCACATCGCTCAGCAATGTATGCGATTGAGGCGGCCGACAAAGCGAGGGATTACTCCCGCGCTTTGACGGAGGGCCTCGAACGCATTGCCAGCCAGTACGGCTTCAGGCAGGTGATAAAGGAGGAGGAGGTCGAGATAAACCTCCTCCAGCCTACTGAGGAGGCTACTGCCAACTCGGGCAGGGGCCGCACTGTCGTAGTAGACAATACGGACGTGCCAATGAATAAAAAGCACGTAGTCATTGCGAAGAATGACACCTCGGCGCCCAGCGCGACGCCGAGGCAGGCCAGTGACCGCACGTCAAAGTCCTCAACCGTCAGGATGAACGATGACATACCGGCGCCGCGCGCCGGGTTCCACAACGCACTAAGCGAACAGAACGAACGCGCTGAGCGGCGGGCTGCGAAGATCGCAGGCACAACGCCGCTGAGTCGCGGTCGCGCCTCGGCAGCGCCGACGGTACGCGAGATCATATCGGCGTACAGCGACGATAATGATCACCCCGACGGGGACATCTCTGAGTACACAGAGATGGACGATGGGTTCGTGGCCCATACGCCCTACGCGGCAGGCTCTGCGCTGCCCGCGTATGCCAGTATTGGCCCGCATAAGATGACTCTGAGGGGAGTCAATGACTTGAACCCCTCAGGCAACAGGCTGAACGTGCCTGTAGGGGCAACCGCTCAGCTCCGTCCACTGCAGCGTATGGTCGAGATGGTCCGCAAGCGGATCGGCGACAAGTACGCATTGCCCCCGGGGCTGACGAAGGGTATGAAGCCCCCAATCCCCGAGGCGTATGCTGGGGAAGACGACCACCGTCGCATTGAAAGCTGGGGAGCGAATCTCCTCCGCTACATGCGACTGAGTGGAATCGTCGGTGACGAATACGACGCGTACCGCATCGACGTCACTGGGCAATGCCTGACAGGCGAAGCCGCTACCTGGTTCCACGACGAGGTAGAGTCCGAGACGCGCCGCAAGCGCAACTGGACTTTCGAGCAAGTGATAGTCGGCCTACACTGCCGATTTATCATGAGCTCGGGAACTCAGGACGCAGTCCGTGAGTTCTACAGCACCCGCTATTCGCGGAAGAAGGGCATTGCTGGCTACTTTAACGAGTTGCGCAGCAAGTCCGGTCGCCTGGTAGAAATGCCAGACGACTATACGTTCAGACAACAGTTCATGAGCGGTCTCCCTCAGGAGATCGTCGAACTGATGTTCAAGACGCATAGCGCTAATCTGGACGAACATACGTCCGCCCAGATACTCGACTTCGCACTGAAGTCCGAGTACAGCATCAAGCTGTCGCGCGAGCATGCGCAGGACTTCCGTCCCTCGGTGGTGCGGCCGTCGATGAACCAGCCGGCACCCCCGAAGGACAAAGAGAAGGACTCGCGCGGCCAGCCGTCCCGAACGACTGACCGTAAGCGAGACTCCCGACGATTTGAACGTCGGGAGAACAAATACAAGGCTAGCGTGCCCGCGCCACCGGCGGAACGACGCCGCGAAGAGCCCCGCCCTGAGACGAAAGTCTACAAGGACAAGGGCAAGCCTGGGTACAAGCCTGGCGTATGCTTCGCGTGCGGACAGCCTGGCCACTACATGGGCGATCCTAGTTGCCCAAAGAAAGGCCAGCGGATGCACGCTGCCCGAGTCGAAAGCGCAAGCGACGACCAGGCAGACCCTGAGTACGAGGGCGACCTCGAATCCCAGGGAGAGAACAACTCCGACGCAGACGGACCGTACGGGAGTCAGTACGAGTCCGCCGACGAATACGCGGAGAACCTGGAGAACCAGGGGTCCGACAACGAGTCGGACGCGGATGAAAACCCCATCCGCTTGCATACAATGCGAATGCATTACATGCAACTCGTCCCACAGGACGAGATTCCAGCACTCGAGGATGTCAATGATGACCTCGAGGTGGAAGACACCGACAATGACGTCCTGGGGTCGATCATCGAGTACCCAGACGACACCGTAGTACCCCCGAGCCAAGATCTCGGAGGTACGTACTACGGACCGTCACCCGAAGGCGACTTCGGTATGACGTATGCGGAGTTAGTGTCCGCGTATCACCCGAGCGAAGCGCCGGAATACGGGGACGCTGCCGTAATAGACGAGCAGGTCAAAATTAACGACCGCCTCCGCGAAGTAGAGGCGTGGTTTCAGCTACCCCGCGAACTGCGAGAGCAGCACGAAACCATGCAAGCCGACGCCACGGCAGCCGCGGGTTACCAGCCACTGGACCCACGGCACCTGGGAATTAACCCAGGTCATGCGTGCTCGCACCAGACGCTCTGCGCGTCGTGCTTCGCGTATGCTACGCACATTCGTCGCGCGGAAGATCGCGGAGACGAAGACCTCAGACGCGCGCGCCGATATTACGACGACGCGATCGAGGACCAGTTCAAACTGGGATTCAACGCTGCAATAGCCGCGGTGTGGGCGGAGCTGCGTGAATTCCGGCCCTCCACCACAATGTCTAGCGACTGGGTGAAAGGGTACCACGACGCAGAACGCGCGGTGCATGCGATACCTCTGAAGAAGTACCGCGTGTTCCGACCCGCTGCAGGAACCCCAGCTGCTAATATTGCGTCTGGGAGCGGTGAATCCGACGACGAGATACCGCCACTGGAAGGCGACCTGACCACAGGCGCCACCAGTACTGAGAATAACAACTCAGACCCTGCCCCGAATGTTCAGGGGGAGGGGACGCGTAGGCAACTGACGCGCACCGAGTCATCGGTGAATCTGTTCGCCATGCGCGCAAAAATTCAGCAGGCTAACATAGTTAGCCCGCCGAAACCCACACAGTGGGTATACTCAGCGAACATCCGGCGCAAGTCCACAGCTGAGGAACAGCCAGTACGAGACGCTGAGAAGCATCAAGTGCTGGCCGCCATAATAAATGTGGGCAACACGCCGATGTACGCGCTGTTCGACAGCGGTAGCACGACGAATGGGATCAGCATGGATGCTGCCCATGTCGCGAAGCTCGACGTGTTCGAGCTTCACGCACCTATGACCCTGCAGTTGGGGGTCATAGGGAGTAAGTGCCGTATTAATTACGGTACTAACTCGACTGTCACAGTCGGACAGCACGAGACGCCGACGTACCTCGACGTTGCAAACATCGAGCACTACGACGTGATCTTGGGCACCCCGTTTATGAGTGCCAACAAGGTCAAGCTCGACTTCGAAGACCACACGGTGAAGATCGCTGGTAAAGCGATTCCCGCTGTGGCCATTGAAGCCGAGCGCGTGCGCGCCCAGCAGCGCAAGTCCAACGGACGCACGCGAGCGGTGCACCCCAGGGTGCAAGCCGCACGTCAAGCATCTAAAGATGATGACGAATGAAGTGTGTCGGCAGGCTCTATGAGAGTAGGACCTGCCACCACCGAGGCGCCGCCCCAGCGCCCGGAGCCTGAGCCTCCGGATATTGGGAACAACTCGGAAGTTGACGAGCTCAGGAAGGCGTGGTACGAGCGTACGAAGGACCTGATGTGCCCTGTACCGCTCGAACTGCCGCCCTTCCGACAAGTCAACCACCGGATATCGCTGATAGACGAGAAGTTGAAGATCAACTTCCGCCTCCCGCGATGCCCGGATGCTCTCAAGCCTCAACTGGCTGAGAAGATCCAGCGCTATGAGCAGGCTGGATGGTGGGAGCGCCGCGTGGCAAGCGAGGCGGCCCCACTCCTGTGCATTCCCAAGAAGTCAGGGAAGCTCAGGACGGTTGTCGATGCGCGCCTGCGCAACGACAACACCGAGAAGGATGTAACGCCCTTCCCGGACCAAGACCAGATACGCATGGACGTCGCTCGTGCCAAGTTCCGTACGAAAATTGACATGAGCGACGCCTACGAACAGATCCGTATCGAGGCGAGCGACGTTTGGAAGACGGCGTTCGCCACGATCTACGGAACATTCGTAAGTCTTGTCATGCAGCAAGGGGACTGCAATGCCCCCGCTACATTTCAAAGACTCATGACCGTCATATTCCAAGACCTAATTGGAATTTACGTCCATGTATATCTTGACGATATATTCGTGTTCTCCGACTCTGCCGAAGAGCACGAGATCCACCTGAAGGTGGTGTTCGACCGCTTGCGGGCGAACCACTTATTCCTGAGCAAGGAAAAGTGCGATATATACTCGCTGAGGATGGACTGCCTTGGCCACATAGTGGACAAGGACGGACTTCACGCCGACTCTGACAAGATGGCGCGCGTCCGCAACTGGCCAGTACCCAGGAATCAGGACGATGTCCGCAGATTCCTAGGGCTAGTCCAGTATCTGGCACACTTCATGCCAGATGTCACCGCGTACACGACTCCCTTGTCGGGGATCATGGGTCACGGTCGTCCCTTCATTTGGGGCCCGCTCCAGCAGAAATGCTTTGAGCAGATCCGCGATTTGGCATGCAAGACTCCGATCCTCAGGCCAATAGACCCTCGGACCGGAGTACCCATATGGGTAATATGCGACGCATCGACTTATGGAGTCGGCGCCGTATATGGCCAGGGTGATGACTGGCAGACATGTCGCCCTGCGGGCTTCATGTCGAAGAAATTCTCCAATGCTCAGAAGAATTACTTCACTTATGAGCAGGAGACGTTGGCTGTGATCGAAGCACTCGCCAAGTGGTCAGACAAGTTACGCGGGAGGCATTTCACCGTCGTAACCGACCACAAGGCTCTCGAGTTCTTCGAAACTCGCGCCAACCTCTCACCACGGCAGGCCCGGTGGTGGGAGTTCCTTGCCACATTCGACAAGGAAATTGTATACGTGTCTGGCGCATACAACATAGTAGCCGACGGATTCTCCCGGATATACAGCAGCCCTGGTCCTGACGAACCAGGGACTGAGTATGTCCGTATGGACGAGGTTCTGGATCCAGACAGGGATGACCTGTCTCCAGAACGCGTCCTAGAGCTCGCGGCCCTCTCAATCAGAGAGGTCGTCGCCCCTCGAGATGTCGAGGCTGCGGAATTAGCGCAACATGCGCGCCATTCCGTAGAGCTGCCCACAGAGCGTAATCCTGAAGAGGACCAACCTGTGAGCAGCGCCCTGCAAGGAGGGCCGTCACTACACGACCTCGTCAGTGCAGACGTGGATTGGGCGAAGCTCGCCCGCTCCTCGTATGCACAAGACGCGTTCTTCGCCGAGATACGCGAACACCCAGATAGACACGCCGCATTCGAAATGCGCGATGAACTCATCTGGGTGAGGACGACCGGCGGAGAGCACCGTGTCTGCGTCCCAGACGCGTTGGTCGGGAAGCGCAAGTTGCGCGAGATGATTGTGAGCGCAGCTCACAACACCATCGGACATCTCGGAGGGCAGCGCACCGCCGAGTATGTACGCCGATGGTTCTGGTGGCCAGGCTTGGGCAAGTACGTAGACAAATTCTGTCTATCGTGCGGCACCTGCCAGACCACCAAAACGCTGAACAAGGCGCCGGCGGGACTTCTCAAAAGTCTACCGACGCCGGAACGACCATGGTCATCCATTGGCATGGACTTCTTTGGCCCGTTCCCCCCGTCCGACGGGTACGACTACGTGTGGCTGGTCATCGACCGGTTCACATCGTTAGTCCACTTGGTGCCGATAACCACGCGCACCAAGACCACGGAGCTCGCGACATTGTACATGCGCGAGGTGGTTCGTCTTCACGGAATCCCAGATTCCATCGTGTCCGATCGGGACGCGAAGTTCACGTCAATATTCTGGCGTGAACTACACCGGATCACGGGCACGAAATTGACAATGTCAACTTCGTTTCACCCGCAGACCGACGGTGCCTCTGAGCGTGCGATCCGCACGGTGTCTCAGATTCTGCGCAGCATGGTGCGCCCGGATCAATCTGACTGGGTGCACCATCTCCCGCTGGCAGAATTTGCCATCAACTCGAGCGTGAGCGCGTCCACGGGATACGCTCCGTTCGAACTGACATACGGGTACATGCCACGGATCACCAAGTTCCCCGTGGCAAGCACACCGTATCCTGGCGTACGAGAATACGCCAGACACGCACGAGAGTCTCTCGAGCGTGCGCATGACGCGATAATCGAATCTCGCGTGAGGCAGACGCTCCACGCGAATCGTCGCCGGACTGAAGGCGACGAGTACCGGGTCGGCGACCTGGTGTACCTGAGCACGCAGAACCTGAATCTCCCCAAGGGGAGAGCGTTCAAGCTCCTGCCGAAGTACATCGGGCCCTTCTCGGTGATCGAGGCTCGACCCGAGACATCCAACTACAAGTTGGATCTCCCAGAGGAGATGCGGAAGCGTCGGATTCACCCGACGTTCCACTCCTCATTGCTGAGGAAGCACGAAGTCAACGACAACGTGCTATTCCCGGGACGGGAACCCAAAGCGTTCTACGACTTTGGGCGCGCCGACGACGACGAGTCAGGCGTCCCTGTAGGTTAATAAGTATTAGTACCGGTAGTGACCGGTCCATCCATTTTTATTACAGACCGGTAACGAATTGATTATGTAATCACCTCAGAAATTGAGTCGGGGGGTAAAAATTGCTGCGATCCCATTGGATACGGAAAAATCGGCTAAAATCGTATAAAATAGTGAATAAATTTAGTCGGCATTGGTTCCCACGGGTACGGGACATAAACAAATCATTTTAAATGGTTATCGATACTACGAATAGCTACCCATAGGGCTTGGAAAAATAGGGGAAAATATGGAAAAATCAGAATGTATCTGGGGACATCACATGCTAGCGTACATCCAATCCCACGCATCAAAATATTCCCACGGTCCCAAAAAATGTTATTTTCAATTATTTGCACTGGTATGTAATCCTTCTTGTAGGCCCTGGAAATGTCTGTGGGAATCCTAAAGTATCTAAAAAAGGAAGTATTACATCTAGAGCACATCTAAAGGGTGTGCCAATGTCTAATCCTTTTGACTGCAAAATACTATGACTGGATGGGACCACAGACCCATGATGTATCCGTTAAGGAATATCCTGCAGCCATGATCTTCTTTACCTAAGCTACCAAAATTTGTACACAGATAGCTCTTATTATTTTAAGACTTCTAGTGTTTTTTTCATGACCCAAGCACCCCCTTAATTCTTCTTAAACACAATTTCATTACTATTTATGCTCTTGAAATTATATCAATACACATATTTTGCCTACTTCTGAATACATTTGGCATGTTCTGACCAATGACAATGCCCAGACAAAGTAGACCTAAGTTATCCACTCAGAGTAGTATTACTTGAGGCCATTAGTAAGCTGTATTCAATATATATATATATTATTTACATGTTTTGGCCCAAAAGAATCGAGTTTCCCTAATAGCTCTCCAGGATTTGGTCAATAAAATCTCCAGATATATTAGAGCACTCACAGACCATGCCCCACCAACTGCTATAAGTTTTGAAATCCAACAAAGACTTGGTAGATAATACTGTACTTCCACTCTGACACAGTCTCTAGTACTCCTAGTACTGTCCTTGTCCCAGATGCATGTGCAATAGCATATGGCCCCCTTTTTTTCCACTGAACCATGATATGTGGTATAAGTGGAGTTGATCATAAGCCAATGCCTAATGAGAACAAGGCCATTTATATGTACTTGCACAAGCCTAAGACCATTATAGATAATAGAGGGTATATCAAAGTGGAAGAACAGTACTATCTACTACATCTTTTGAGGCTTTCAATATTTTCTGCAGTCAGTGGGGCATGGTCTGTGAGTGCTCTAGAATATCTGGGGATTTTATCAAGCAAGCATTGGAGGGCTATCAAGCATACAATGTTCTTTTGGGTCAAATTCTATAAATATCTATGTATTGATGTATTGATACAGCTTACCATGGGCTAAAGATCAGAATGTAGATGAAGAAAATCGTCTTTTCTTTACCATACATGCCAAGCTATTTCTCATCATTTATAAATGCCCAGTGTCCCACTGGATAAATGCAAAAAGCTTTTATTATTATGATATCACTATAATAGATATCACATGATAGAGGATGCACTATCCTGATACTCACTACTAGGCTACAGTATGCTGTTAAATACTACACCTTCCCTATACATACATGTACTGTACAGTTCTAAACAGTTGTTCCCAGGGCCTACAAGGAGGATTATATACCAGTGCAAATCATTGAAAATAACATTTTTTGGGACCGTGGGAATATTTTGATGCGTGGGATTAGATTTACGCTAGCATGTGATGTTCCCAGATACATTCTGATTTTTCCATATTTTCCCCTATTTTTCCAAGCCCTACGGGTAGCTATTCGTAGTATCGATAACCATTTAAAATGATTCGTTTACGTCCAGTACCCGTGTGAACCAACGCCGACTGAATTTATTCACTATTTTATACGATTTTAGCCGATTTTTCCGTATCCAATGGGATCGCAGCAATTTTTACCCCCCGACTCAATTTCTGAGGTGATTACATAATCAATTCGTTACCGGTCTGTAATAAAAATGAATGGACCGGTCACTACCGGTACTAATACTTATTAACCTACACGGACTGGTGGACGAGTGGGTCGTCGACGCGATCGTGGGACACGACTGGAAGAAGGACAAGGTCCTTTTCCAGGTTCGGTGGGCCCTAGGTGACTACACCTGGGAGCCCATCGAACATCTGGAAGAGGCGGAGGCCCTCGACCAGTACCTCGCGCTACAAGGCGTAGCGGAGTGGAGGCAGTTGCCAAGGAAGATCGCCGCTCGCAAGGCAGCGCCTCCTCGGCACCGCCGCTAGATCCCGATGGGATCTGCGGCAGATCAGACGCCCATATGGCGTCAGATCGCTGCAAAGCGCCCATGAGGAAGATCTCTGCAAGAGATCTTCATCTAGGCGCGTGGGGCTTAAAAAGGATGCGCAGAACGCCGACGGCGAACTCAGCATCCTCTCGACGCTACCACCATGCAGCCCCAGCAGCAGCCCGCCTCCAACGCCACCGCTCCCGCCTCGTCCACCGCAGCCACTCACCCTGCCACGCAAGTGACAGGGCCTCCAGCCCCTACGGGACTGGAGTCGGTGAACACCGCGCCGGCCACGGGCTCGCCCGCCGACGCGATGAACACTGAGCCCGACGCGCCCCCTTTCTTCCCCACCAGTCCATGTAGTCTCATTAAAAATAAGACCTGTAATTACCGGTCGGCTCATTTTAATTACAGACCGGTAACGAATTGCGGCAACGCACCAAGTCACATGACTCATTAAAAATGGTGAAAAATGTTGTGATGCTATTGGGTGCGGAAAAATTGGATAAAATCGGCAAAAATGGTGAATATATTTAGTCAGCATTCGTTCCCACGGATACGTAACGGAAACAAATCATTTTAAATGCTTACCTGTACTAGAAATAGCTGCCCGTAGGGCTTGCAAAAATCGGGATAAATCAGGATAAATCGGAATATATTCGGAGGCCCTGATTGCCGGCCGAAATTCATTCCCACGTGTTCCGAAATTCCCACGGTCCCAAAAAAGTTCATTTTTGATTCTTTCGGCTAGTATATAATCCTCTCGGTGGGCCGTGGGAAAGTTTTTTGACAGCAATGCAGTACACAAATGATGTATAATTACATGTAGACCATTTATATAGACTGTCATGAGCCGAGTCCATTGCATTGTGACCCAAACGGAACCAGAAACCACAAGCGTATCTCATAAGGAATATCCTGTGGTCATGATCTTCTTTACGTAAGCTACCAAAATTTGTACATAGATAGCTCTCAATACTTTAAGACTTATAGTAATTTTTGCATTACCCAAGCCCCCCTTCAATTCCTCTCAAACACAATTTCTTAATCTTCATGCTCTTGAAATAGTATCGATGTACACATTTTGACTACTTTTGTATACACTTGGCATGGTATAACTGCTTGAGGGGCCCAGTCAATATGAAAGTGGTCTCTAGGATTATTCTTCACATTTTTGGAAGCCATTGGTAAGCTGTAGTGAACACATATATATATGTTTTGACCCAAAAGAATGGAGTGTGCTGAATAGCTCTCCAGGATTTGGTCAGGAAAATCCCCAGATATTTCACAGCACTCACAGACCATGCCCCATCAATTACTATAAGTATTGGAATTCTACAAACACTTGATAGATAATACTGTACTTCCACTCTGATATCCTCTAACATCTATAATGGTCTTAGGCTTGTGCAAGTATATATAAATGGCCTTGTTCTCATTTGGCATTGGCTTATGATCAACTCCACTTATACCACATATCATGGTTCAGTGGGAACAGAAAGGACCATATGCTATGGCACATGCATCTGGGACAAGGACATAGTACTAGAGGCTGTGTCAGAGTGGAAGTACAGTATTATCTACCAAGTCTTTGTTGGATTTCAAAACTTATAGTGGTTGGTGGGGCATGGTCTGTGAGTGCTGTGAAATATCTGGGGATTTTATTGACCAAATCCTGGAGAGCTATTCAGCACACTCCATTCTTTTGGGTCAAAACATATATATATGTGTTCACTACAGCTTACCAATGGCTTCCAAAAATGTGAAGAATAATCCTAGAGACCACTTTCATATTGACTGGGCCCCTCAAGCAGTTATACCATGCCAAGTGTATACAAAAGTAGTCAAAATGTGTACATCGATACTATTTCAAGAGCATGAAGATTAAGAAATTGTGTTTGAGAGGAATTGAAGGGGGGCTTGGGTAATGCAAAAATTACTATAAGTCTTAAAGTATTGAGAGCTATCTATGTACAAATTTTGGTAGCTTACGTAAAGAAGATCATGACCACAGGATATTCCTTATGAGATACGCTTGTGGTTTCTGGTTCCGTTTGGGTCACAATGCAATGGACTCGGCTCATGACAGTCTATATAAATGGTCTACATGTAATTATACATCATTTGTGTACTGCATTGCTGTCAAAAAACTTTCCCACGGCCCACCGAGAGGATTATATACTAGCCGAAAGAATCAAAAATGAACTTTTTTGGGACCGTGGGAATTTCGGAACACGTGGGAATGAATTTCGGCCGGCAATCAGGGCCTCCGAATATATTCCGATTTATCCTGATTTATCCCGATTTTTGCAAGCCCTACGGGCAGCTATTTCTAGTACAGGCAAGCATTTAAAATGATTTGTTTCCGTTACGTATCCGTGGGAACGAATGCTGACTAAATATATTCACCATTTTTGCCGATTTTATCCAATTTTTCCGCACCCAATAGCATCACAACATTTTTCACCATTTTTAATGAGTCATGTGACTTGGTGCGTTGCCGCAATTCGTTACCGGTCTGTAATTAAAATGAGCCGACCGGTAACTACAGGTCTTATTTTTAATGATGCTACAGGGACGCCTGTCTTCCCGACGTCGGGTCCGGCACTCCCAGGGGTGCCGAGACCAGCGACGGAGGGCGTGTCGGTGCACGCACGCATCCCCAATGTAGGGGAACCCCATTGGACATTTGATGGGGTGAGGTTCCAGTTCAGGCACTCGCACGACTGCCTGATCTGCACCTCCTTCGCGCGCCACCTCAGCGACGGCACGCCGAGCTGGGAGCACGCGGAGAACGCCTTCGACCGCGCTCGGAACACCCTCTTCGAGGATGGACTCGACCGCGGCCTCGCCTGGGCGTCGGAATCCATTGCGCGATACCGACAAGCCGAGGACGAGGCGCGTCGCGAACTCGCCGACGCAATCGCGGCGCGCGACGACGCACGAAAGACGGAAGACCGCCTTCGTGCCGAGCGCAACGCGGAACGCGAGAAAAACAAGAAACTCCAGGCGGAGCTGGAGTCTACGCAGCTGAAGCTGCGTAACTTGTCCCTCGTTCACGATGAACTGAAGGGCAAGTCCCTCGCGCCGCCAGGACCACCCATCGACGACGACGAGGACGACGTGATCGCGGAGTGGACTGAGGCGGTCGAGGAGTCCGCACGCCGCGCGAGCGGGAGCGGACAGCCGCCTAGCAAGAAGCGGAAGCGCGCCGTCGCGCCAGTCGCGTTGACGTCCGCGCTGCCGCCTGGCGCGCCCTCGCCGTTCCCCGACTCGCACCCGCCACCACCAACCTCCGCGGGCCGGCAGCCCGTTCCCGGGCATCCCGGCCGCCTCGGAGCACCCATCACAGGATGGGCGACCTTCAACCCTCGCGGGGGTCCGGAGGTCAAGGACCTCATGCTCGCCGCCGAGACCGACCTCGTCGCTTGGCAGCGAGCAAAGGCCCTCGTCAGCCCTGCCGCCTCTAAGCCCGGGAATTCCCGGACGCCCGCCGAGCGCACGCTCGCGGGCCTGTGGCCACGCGTTAAGAACAACCGGCCGGCTGCTGGCGCAGGGGGAGGGGTGAGTGCGGGCTTGCAACCCGTACCCAGCGGCTCGTCTCAACCGAGCACGAGCACGCAGCCCGCAGCAACAGTGACAGTGGCACCAGCCCCGGCTGCCATTGCCACCGCCGGACCGAGCTCGGCGCCGACACAGCAGACGAAGTCCAAGGGCAAAGGAAAGGCGGTGGAGCGCCATCCCGAGCCCATGGACACTGCCGCCGACGCGCCCGCCGCCGCGCAACCCGCCAAGCCATCCAAAGGCAAGGGTAAGGCCGTTGCACGGTCCCCCTCACCGATGGACGCCTCTATGGAGGAACCCGCGGCTCCCACCGCGCCAGTTCCGCCCTCAGAGGCTGCCCCAACCTTCCACGACGAAGTTGGGGCATGGGTGCGATATATATTCGCCAACCCATCCCAGCGACCCCGCGGAGTGCCCTTTCGCGACACTCCCGGGATCCCCGCGGGCTACCCGGACAGTGCGATGCTCGACCAGCATCTCGCGGTGCGCCGGGCCGGTCCCGCGGGGCGCGACGAATATCAGCGGCACCAGCGCGAGACATTCGTTCGCATGGCCGAGGAGATGTTCTCGGTACGAGGGTTCTTCGATGCCCTCATACGAGACCGCCGCTACTCCCGCGCCTCCAACCCGAACCCTGTCCCCTTCACCGGGGACACGCGTAACCTTACGCATAGCCAGATCGCGCATCACTTTGCCGATTGTGGCTATCGCCCCCGGACGGTAACTCTCTCCAACATGGAGAATTACTCCGTGGGGCGCCGTAACGAGTTCCTGGGCCGGGACCTCAACTCTACGGCTGATTGGCCCACCGAGCCAACGGTGGCCACTCTCGTGAAGCGCTACAGCGCGACACGCACTATCGCGGACGGGGTCTACTTGAACGAGTACCCCAACCGCTCGCTCGACCATCGAGCCCCCCTGATCTCAACGACAGGTGGGCCTACGACGGCCGCGGCACCCTCGACCAGCGATGCCCTCAGTCACTCTGAGGAAGTCACCGCCTCCGGCGCAGCCCCCGTGCAACACGTGGGTGACGCAGAGGCTACTGACATCTCCTCCTCAGCGGATGAGGCTGCGGGGCCCACCAGCGTCAGCAAAGACGTTGCGATGATGGCGCTCGCAGATACAGTTCCCCTCCCAGAGTCGGATGGGGAGCTGTAGGCACCGTACGAAGTACAGAGGGGCACGGCGCGTACCCGGGAGCCCCTGGCGCGGCTCCAGGGGGAGGATGTAAGGCGAGCGAACGCGTAGGTGCGCGTAGCGCGCTCGTGTAGCGCCCGAGAAGCGGCGACACGAGGCTACCAACGCGCGGAGCCAGCGCGTCGGTTCCCTGCGGCCAGCTGGGCTGGCGCAGGAGCCTAACAGGTTGTTTGCACCTGTTAGGCCGTAGGCATTTAGGCCGTGCCTCCTCGCGCTCGAGGAGGCATGACTACATCCACTCACGTACTTACGCATCCACTGCTGCCAATACGAGCACACTGGTCGCGTTCTCTCTGAGGGACTCGCAAGTCGCACAGCAACCTATTACAGCCTGCCCATCTCTTCCCTGCCTCTTAGATTCCTGTCGGTAAGTGCCAGTGCGCTCACATCGCATGCTGACTGACAACCGTCTAACAGTAGGTTCTTTCATTCCTTCGAAGAAGCCGGACTCTAGGTAAGCGCATATATATGCGCCGTCCCTCAGATGCTGACGGCTGCTTCCACTGGTACAGTATCTCGACTAAGGCTCCAACCATATAGTTTACGTTTACCAAAATTCAGTAAATACACGGTATACAGTAAGTACACAGTATATACACGGTAAATAAATGGTTTAAACGGTTGCCGAAGGGACCTGAATTGAGTGCGGGTTACACCAAGGACAACATGTCCGTGCGCAGCCAATGCTTCGCGCACATCAGCTCGGTGATCGTGCCTGCCTTGAAGGACGAGCGTGTCTCAGCGCAGACGTGTCTAGAGCTTGAGAACATCCGCTCGACTGAAACGGATGTCCCGGGTATTGCCAGAAAATCACGGGCCATACGTGAAATTGTCGGATATTCATGAGCATGTGCCTAGCCACCGCGAGACTACGTTAATACTGACATAAATGACACGAACTGCACAACACGGCGTACCTTCCACCATATCAACGGATGATGGCGATCACCACGCCCTCCCTCCATTGCAATCCAACGCTCCAGCTCCGAACGTGACGGGGCGACAGGCTCGTCATGAGGGAGGCTCCCGGTTACTTGAGACACCTGAGCAAGGAAGTCATCGGGATCATCTTGTGTGGGTGTCGGATCGGATGGGAGGTCCTGAGAGACTGGATTGGTCGCCTGGTACTCGGAGAAGGCATGCGCGAAAATTGTTGAGGCTCTCTCGTACTCGATAGGCCCTAGATTCTTGAACCATTCAAGACGAAGGCTTGGATGACAGACTGCATGATTGTAAGCCACAGCTGAATGCGCACAAAAGACTCAGAGAGCTTACCTGTAGCTATGACAACATAGTGGGATGCTTTGGCGAGCTTGTAGTAGTGTTGTAGCTTCTCGAGGCCAGCCGCGACCGCCTCACGGAGAGATAGCGGCAAGGTTTCATCAGCAGCGTGCCTCTCCAGCTCGCTCCGCATCCGCTCGTACATTGGCAGAACCCATGGGAGCGTTGGCATCTTTGAACGTGACATGATAGTGGTCACAGATGTGAAAACCTATTGGACATGATCAGACGTGTTCAGTTGTCGGTCAAAACAACACGCACCTTCAATATTGACTGGAAGTGCTCGAGAGTCTTCCAATCCGCAGGCTTCAGTGCCAGTGCATCAAGCTCAGCTCGCTCTCGCACCCATGCATTGATGGCCTGCAATACTGTAGTCAGTTGTTTCGCTACACATCTCGAGAGCTTACCAGTTTCAGAATCGCGCCACGCTCGACCATGGCATGCGTGTAGTTCCATCGTGTTTTGACATCACGTACCGGCATCAACAGACTGATCTTGTGGCCATTCGGTAGGCACTTGTCCGGATAGTGCTTTGCTGCTAGCCGTCGGAATGCTGCACGCCGAGCAGGGGAGGAAACGATCTTGCGGCAGATGGTGCGAAGCTGGAGGTGCGAGAGACGGTAAGGTCGTGGGAAGGAAGTCGAATGGGAGAAGACCGCACCTTCTCGAGCGCGCTCATCGAGCTGTATGTGGTTTCCAATTCATCTTCATCTTCCTCGTCATCTTCCGCATCTGACTTGTAGCCCGAGTCCTCTGGTGATTGTGCTAGGGCTTCGGCCTCGAGCTCTTGAAGTTCATCGTCGTCGGCTATATTGTAGTGGAATGGTAAGTGTTTGTTAAGTTGCATGTAGTAGTCATCGACATCCGGGTCATCTGCCTCCACTTGGGGTCAATGGGCCAGTGCATGCATGGCAGTACAATTACTCTTAATTGTTTAGGAGGGGAGGAGGGGGGGGCTTGGCTATTCAATATACAGCCCACTGTCTGAGGTAGTTATCTATGTACTTCAAGTATAATATATTATGATATATTATAATATATTGCAGATCTAACAAGGCCTGATACCAAGTTGTCTTATAAGGCTAAAGCGGGAGCAGTTGAATTCTTGTAGACTGTACTATATATAAGAACAGATGCCCTGTATCCTCTAGTTTGATATATATCAGATATAGCATTGAACTTCTCCTCAGTGATACACATTCTTCCAGTAGTTATTCCATCATGAAACCATGTTTCAGCTGAGTCTCCTATAATGCGTGCAGTAAAATGAGCATGTCCAAAATAAATAATACCTTTCAGCTTGTACATTACCTTGTTATTACTAACACCAACATGCATGGTCTGTTTTATTTTTAACTTTTTTGTACCAGTATATGGCAAAGCAATGCCAATTAGAGGAGGAGGATGAACACTCAAATCTGTAATCTTTGCTAAAGGTCTTTGGCATGCTTGACAGAGATGAGTAGTCTTTATTTCCAGTAACTTATTTAGCTCTGATGATACAGGCTGACTCACATCCTTCTCTAATGTCCAGAAAGGGGTGTTATATTGTCTGTCAGATGCAATAATGTTACAGGACATACACTTATATTTGATGTGAAAGAGGTACTTGTCACTTGAGAGCATCAAGCGGCAGAGACTATAGATATCAGTACCATTAGTATTATCCATTGGATATCCATTGGGATCCTTTTGGTGAAGCTGAGCTTGGAGAGAATTACGTGAATGTTCCAAGGTATTAAGGGGCTGTCCAGTCATGATCTGATTCCACCCTTCAGATATTAAAGTAATATAAGGATTTAGTGTAGCAACATCTCTATTCCATATTTGATCGTGACTGATGAATATTTGAAAAAGAATTGTAAGCAGGCTATCATATGCGCAACTCCAAGTGTCTGCATTCCATATATACCCCTTGCGCTCTCTCCCAGAGACAGCTAGTAAATTTACATTGCCTACAATTTTACGCCTCTTTACAATACGAGCAGGCCCATTTTCAGTGTTCAGTTGAGTTATTGGTTGAGTTCCTACTGCAGGCACAAACCCCTTTTCAAGATCGGTGTCATCATATTTTCGCTTTGTTCCCTGTGCAGCTAGT
Organism: Auriscalpium orientale; assembly: GCA_019915035.1. Lineage (NCBI taxonomy): Eukaryota > Fungi > Basidiomycota > Agaricomycetes > Russulales > Auriscalpiaceae > Auriscalpium > Auriscalpium orientale. The sequence continues at coordinate 133,610 of JAHLMH010000001.1, forward strand.
TTTAGGTTGGTTGAACGTTTATTTCCCTGAAATGTGACACGCTGCCATGGGGCATCTTCACCTACTTCTGGAATTACTAGTGGATTATATTTGGACCACTTAATAGAAGGATGTATATTGCCTGGCACATGGTCTGCTCCAACCCAGGCTCTATACTGCTTGATCAATGTGCTACATGTTGAAGCATTGATATTGCTAGGAAGCTCACCTATATAGCGCAACCGAGTAATTTCATCTAATAGTTCTAACTCTCTAAATTCCTGGCGCACATGACCAGGAAGACCCCCTGTTACAATGGCTGTGGGAAAGTCACGCATTAGAATAGTGCCATCCAAGCTTGCGCTTCTTGATAAACATGTATACATGGAGTAGTGAGTACGACACCTGAATGGGTCTACAACATTAAATGGACGTGTTCTTCCTTGTGATGCATAGTCTGTCATTGCAAAATTGGGTACAATAGGAACCTGGTCTCGAGAGATGAAGATGTTACCGTCATTGGGAGTATTGCATTTAATAGGTATAGATTGTTTGGACAGTGGCACAACATTCTCTGGCAGACCCTCAAGCTGAACATTGGTCGGCGGCTTTGTCAACTTTACAAATACAACATCTAGAGTTTCTCTGTTCTCGTCAAGTGCATGTGATTGCCAACCTACAACCGTGCCCTCTGCACCATTGGTGACACACACTTCAGTTGCTTCATTGCGCTTTATCATAACGGGTAGTCCATGACAAAGCTTGAGAACACCAGGAATGTTCATTGTAACACCATGAGGAAGACTATGAAGCTTTGCTTGCATTTCGGGAGGTACATGATTTGACTTTCGCTTTGGATCCAGCTGTCTGCCTTTAGATTTTACAGTGGTAGGTTCCCTTGATTTCCACTTATCAACACTATAAAAAGGCTTCAACACTTGATTTGTTTCTAGAGCAAAACGATCTGACATTGTAGTATTAATTTGATCACGCTGAGAGTTGAAAGCTGTGATTACAGACACAAAGCGAAAGTTGGGATGGTTTGGATCAACACCTGGATTTTGAGGCCCTTTAATTCTAGAGCGCAGAAGAGCAATGTCTTGTGGAGTGCATGATTTGTATCGCATGTTCTCCAATGCTACTCGGAACTGTGCATCTCTCTCTGTCTGTGAGCGTTGTCTCATATTCTGTCTCAAAAGGACAACAACTGTTGTTTGATGCCATAGAGCTTTGCCAATTGTTCTCTGTTGCTCTCTAAAGCCATTGGTGGTTCCTAGAACAGTGGAGACATTGTGACTATATAATGCAGGGCCCTTTGTCTGGATAGGGGGTAACTGTGCAAAGTCACCAGCAAAAATCATATTCTTGCCACCAAATGCTTGATCATCACTTTGTAAGGCAAGACTCATTTGCGCACTAATGTGATAGAAGTCTCCACAATCAATCATTGATACCTCATCTAAGAATACATATTTGACACTTTTCAATTGCTCACGAATGTTTGCCAAGGTGGTCGCTGCTTCACTGACACCAGATCCAGATCCTTCTCCTCCTCCTCGAAAGCCAAGAATTGAATGATAAGTTGATCCTGACACCAAAGCAGCTGCTGTGCCAGTAGGAGCCATTATCAGAAATACATAACTGCGCTTTTGCTTGTCAAAGAGAGCCATGAGGGCCTTGATAACCTGTGATTTACCTGTGCCTGCCATACCTCCAATGTGCATCTTAAGTTGTTCAGCAAATATATCTATTGAGTGGTTTGCTATAATCCGATAAGCTCGCTCTTGTTCTTCATTAAGTGTATATTCTTGGGCTACCTCATCAATAAGTTGTGCATCTTCTTCATTAACAGCTTTGAAGGTCTTGTATAAGAATTCACGGTCTACCACTCTGACTTTGTTAACATTATAAGACTTTGGTACACCATTAGTGGATGGTTCATTGTTCTTTCCTGCTTGCTGATACTGTTCCTGTTTCTTGTTTAGAATTTCTTTTTTCTTGTCTGACAGTACCTCCTTCCATTGCTTGCCTATCATGATATCTCCATTGGTAACCTCACTGTCAATACTCCATCCATTGATCTTGTCCGCTGTAGCCCAACCTCCATTCTGTAAAACTTGTTCAATTTCAGCCATCTGTATTGCTTTGTTTGCTGTTTTCCCACTCATCTCGTCAAATTGAGTACTCAGCCATTCAAGCTCCTTGTCATTCAGTGCTTCCTCTGTGTTGCGATCCTCATTATACTGTGTGTCTAGATCATCCTGGAACTGACCAAAGATAGGATTGAGCCCCATTTTTCTGTTTTCTTTTTCTGCAGCCTTGCGTTGAGCATGAAAATTATCTCGTGCATCATTACATTCATATCTTATGTGAAAGAATTTCATCAATTCAAGCTGTCGTGGAGTAAAAGTGTATGTCTCAAAGGCCTCCTGCCAAGTTTGACCATTGAGTTTGAGATCAGAGCCTATGCGCCAAGGTTTGAATAAGGTGAGCATAGTTAAACAATAGTCTTCATAATTTCCTTTGTCTTTTCTTGGTAAAGTTCCCCCAACAAAATTGGGCACAATTGGCTCATCTTCTGATGCCAGTCGAACACTATGTGTTTCATATTGGGGATGCCCTGCTAAAAACTGAGGGTACACTTTTGGCTTCTTTTCCTCCGAACTCTTTTGTTTATTGCCTTTCTTTGTCTTGGACTGTATATAGTCAGATGAACTATCGTCTGCTTCTGTATTATCAATACTCATTTCATAGTCTTCATCATCAGAATCATTCACGATTGTGCTCATATCATCATGATCAATATCCATCTCATCCTCATTATCAACAATTGTCTTTTCAGTGTCACTTTCAATCTCTATCACCATGTGCTCATCATTATTACCACCACCAATCTGTATTTTTAGATCTAGATCTTGGTCTATATCCATCATTTCATGTTGATGTTTGGGATCAGTATTCTCAGTTACTTCTTGTTCATTTGACTTTTTGCCTTTGGGAATCTTGAATTTGGTAGCAAAGCGACACCAATCGTAAAGAGTCATAGCTTCATAGTCCACAGGACGCTTGGTAAAATCATCTACGGTAGTCAATGCAACAATTTTCCCTTTTACTTTGTTGATAACAACACGATCTCTATTCTCCTCTTCAAGCTCCAGCGCATTCCAATATCTTTTCACTTCATTAATAAATGGTCGCCAATAAAATGTTTTAAATTTATGACTAGTGTAATGGTCAGGATGTCCTAACACATAGAGAGATGCCATTGGGCCACCAATTTCCATCTTGGTAGTCATAGAGTTTACCACCTGAACCATGATTTTGCGTGCCTTTTCCATTTGAGTTGCTGTTCCACTGAGAAACTCAGAGTTTCGATTGAAGACTGATTTGATAGCCTCTAACATAACATGAGTCTTTAAAGGTGTCTTGGTTATGTAGTCCGTTACATATGCTATAATTGATTTGATGGCGGTTCCAGATAAAAGACTGGCAACATCAGAGTTACATCGAATGAGATAAGTTAATGTTGGATTGAATGTGTTCAGCCAGGCCTCCCCGTGTTTCAATTCAATAGCCCCTGTACTCATGTCAACTGATGTCTCAGCATGTACATCACGAGGGAACCGTGATTTGCATGAGGAATACTTTTTGTTTGTGCAACCTGCATGACATCTATGACGATTGGAGCGAAAGATAAGTTCATCAGTAGTCTCCCACATACGTGTCCACCATGATTTATTTTTTGAGCAAGATATACATTTATCATCTTTAATTGTTTTATGATTGGAGCACACCTTGGGTGGATGCTCTGGCAAAGTACAAGTGGGATCTAAGCCACTGTCATCTTTTTCCAGGTTGTCTTGAATTTGATTATGAACATCATTCAAAGTTCCATTAATAAATTGGCCTTGATGTGAGCCTTCTAGATATTCTACCAATTGTCTTTGAAATTCAGAATCACCAGCTACAATCCGATCTCTTACCTCCTGTGGTGTTAATGCATTTTTTATCCATAAGAGCATGTGAAGATGTAAAGTCAATCTTCCCTGCTGTTCCACGGTACCATAGTAGGCAGCTGTTTTACCAAATAGGCCATCATGGTCTGCACCTACACCTAATACAACTCTGATAAATGTCTCAACCATAAATTTGAAAAAGCGTGCACCAGAAACAGGATTGTTTGCAATCAATCGATATCGCTCACTAGCAGTATATACCTTGGGATAAATATGTATATTCTGGTCAGCAAAATATAGTGCAATAGGATGTTTAGAATCTGTAGGTGCAAATGTTATAAACCATGTTGGAGCCCCAATATAACTCATGAGAGCCCAAAGTTCATTACGTTTATATTTGTTGTTTGTTCGTGAGCCTTGCACATGCTGAGCTACATGGTCCAAGTCATTTATAATTGCAAAGCACTCTTTCTCTGCCTCTCCATTTGCAGTTTCAAATTCACCATCTATCATTCTCTGGATCATGTCATTGAGTACAACTTCATTCACGTTCAGTAACCGCCTAGCAATATCTGGAAAAGATGCTTTTTGAGTTAGCAAATACCCCCCAGTATTGCTTCGTTTTATTTGCTCATGATTAAATGCAATAAGTGGGAACAAAGGTTCCAATTGAAAGCGCTTATCGTGATACATCAACAATGCTCGTTTTCGGGCACTATCACCAATTTTTGAGTATCCATTCTCATTTCCAATGCCACCAAGACCATAAGGGAAAAGCCAAGGAAAGGCTTGAGGGTATAGCTGAGGATTGTTATAGGTGCTTTCTGGTGTATCATTATGCCCTAGGCCAAGTGCATATCCATTTTTTGAATTTATGTAGTGAAGCGCAAGGGCTTTTAGCTGTGTACCAGACTTCTTTTCAAGCTCAGCACCTGTTAAGGTATGCATAATGAAAGGACATTCCCCTTCCGCTGTACCTTCTTCATCTTCAGCAGCCTTATTTACTGCCTTGTCCTCAGAGTCTTTCTCTGATGGAGGTATACGATAATCAATAATAACTGGAGGTTCATCTTCAGAGTAAGTCGCAAGATTTTCATAGGAGATGATAAGGTCTGCATAGTCTGCATGGTTAACTTTGAGCCATTCAAGGGCAACAGCTACTTTATTTCTACGCACAAGAAATGGGGTTCTTCGATGTTCTCGTGTTGTAGGACGAGTTGGTCCAATATATACAAATGCCATTACATCATCTAATTCATCTGCTCGAGGTGGTAGAACGCTGTAGATGCGTGGCATAGGCATTGCATACATTACTGCATTTGCAACCATTTTATACTGACCGGAGGCTTGTACTTTGATAACACACCCATTGCGACACACCCTGGCGATAAGCATCTTCTCTGCAAATGACAAACCTTGCAATTGTGGGGGCACCTCTCCTATCCAATTGCCATTTGCTAAAGCCTGTGAAGGAATCTTTCCTTTTGCCAAAATATCCAAGCATGGTCTACATACCTTTGAGCATGCCTTGTCAAGAATTGGACCCTCTTCTATCAAAATTGGGTCATTCACTGACTTGCGTTCCATCCGAGTCACAGGGTATACGCCATTTGTGTTCACAAGAAGGTTACGTTCAAAATCTGCTTCTTCTAGGGAAGTCATTGATTTGGACAGGGTTAGTGTTCCACACACCGCACATCCTTCTTCTAATAAGTTCTCTTTATCTATAGCATCACAATAATTAGTGACAATCTTATGAAGTAAAGTTGTAGATGGAGGCTTCGGGGGAAAGACTGCTGTAGAAGCTGGCTGGACTTGCACATGTTTAGCCGTCTTTATCCTTTTGACTCTGGGTTTATCAATCCCATGAAATTTGAAAAGAGTAGTTGCATCTGAACAAGCAGTGCACATATCAGCATGTAACATATGTCCCTCTATTAGATCATATACTTTTTCCATCTTGTCATTCCATTTGATAACCAAATTATGTACAACACATATATCCATTAGTTGAGGCTTGTGTAATCGAGTTAGTTCTGCCAAGGGCATTTTACAACGTATCCAGTGAGTATTACTATTGTCATTATTCTGCGGTAATGATGCATCTCCATTTATGCCATGGCCCCAGAATTCAAATTGGGAAAGCTGATGAAATTCATTGGTTGATGCAACTACCTGATATTGAATAAGCTCACTCAGCATCCATAGTGGCTTTTTCTTTCCACCTCCAACTAGTGTATACTTTGAATTCACTGTGATGATAGTAATATAACTAGAGATGCATATCATAATAGATATCATGATAACTAACAAGATAAGTGCTGTTACACTATACTGCATTTTTGCAATGGGCTCTAGCCCTAGTAGTCCTTTGACTTTGATGTGCTCCTCAGCAAGTGTCCATTGACAGCAAAACAAGTTGATCAGAGTGTGTGAGCTGCATAAGAGTTGCAAAGAATGCCCCATGGTGATGGTTCAGGTTCAAGTGCAAGCAATGAAATTTTCACCTTTGATAAGCAGCAAACATTTCCTACGGTCACATGACCACTTACACTGGCTGCTGTTGATTAATAGTACAACACATGAATTCGACTTTCTTATTCATTTTTAGTCACTCAAAGCTGTCACATGAGCTGCAGTACATTGAGTACTCCATGTAGCTGAAGAGATGAGAGAAATTGGTTGTGTCACTGCCAAGATATAAGGAAAACTGTCTAAGCCAGAGGGTGAGGAGGAGAAGAGAGTGTACTGGGACAACCACTGCATGCTTTTCTGTGGTATCTACTGCATTCAAACGGTCTAATGAATCCCTACACAATGCAAAAACAACATTAATCATAGCATGTCTTGTTACTGAGATAAAAAGCTATCACTATTGCCCAAAGGGGAACTGAAAAGCCTATAGCGAAAGAACGAGGGCGCGCACCACAACGCGCAGGCACCCCATCAAAAGCGACATTTTAGACCTCCAAATAGGTGAAGAGACGAGAGGAATTGAATGTGTAGTTGCCGAGATACAAGAAAATCAGTCTGAGCCAGAGGGGAAGGAGGAGAAGAGAGTGTACTGGGACAACCACTGCATGCTTTTCTGCGGTTCCTACTGCGTTCAAACGGTCTCATTAATCCCTACACGATGCAAAAACAATATTGATCATAGCATGTCTTGTTACTAAGATAAAAAGCTATCACTATTGCCCAAAGGGGAACTGAAAAGCCTATAGCGAAAGAACGAGGGCACGCACCACAACGCGCAGGCACCCCATCAAAAGCGACATTTTAGACCTCCAAATAGGTGAAGAGACGAGAGGAATTGAATGTGTAGTTGCCGAGATACAAGAAAATCAGTCTGAGCCAGAGGGTGAGGAGGAGAAGAGAGTGTACTAGGACAACCGCTGCATGCTTTTCTGCGGTTCTTACTGCGTTCGAGCGGTCTCATTAATCCCTACACGATGCAAAAACAACATTGATCATAGCATGTCTTGTTACTGAGATAAAAAGCTATCACTATTGCCCAAAGGGGAACTGAAAAGCCTATAGCGAAAGAACGAGGGCACGCACCACAACGCGCAGGCACCCCATCAAAAGCGACAGTTTAGACCTCCAAATAGGTGAAAAGACGAGAGGAATTGGATGTGTTGTTGCCAAGATATGAGGGAAACAGTCTGAGCCTGTGTATAAACAGTGCACTGAGACAACAGCTGGACATGTTACCACATAGCTGGGATGCTTTAGATGGCTATGTCTACCTCAGTGTGATACATGTACAACAGAGAAGGCAAACATGACATAGAAAACCGACAGTCAATACATAAAGTGTTATGCTTCAGCATAGTGGCTCCAGAGGGACCGTGGGAAACCATTTCCTAAAGTGACTTTCCTGGCATGCACTTTTTGGCCTGACTCATCAGAGAAAAAAACAATTAAGAGTAATTGTAAATGCGACGCTGAGAATCTTCTGAACAATTAGATTCACGACATGGGCGAGACACCGGATCTGCCCATTTGCAGGATGGAAATTAATTCCATATTTTGCCATGAGCAGTCGCCCGAGGACACGAGCAAGGACGTCGTTCGTGATTGCGTTGTCCATTGTAAGGGCTAGAAAGTGAAGGGACATCAGGCAAGGAGTTCTTTAGACATATTCAAAAGGTCGCTTATCTTATTTACAGATCCACGTCGAGTGATTGACTCGAAGAGTGCCTTGGCAGATCCATTACCCTCGTGCTCATGGTCGCCGAGGTGCCGGAAGTCAATCAGGCGTTCCACGAGCAACCAGTCATCGTCAATCCAGTTGGCAATTGTCCCGGCAAACGAGAAGATCATGCCTCGAGTCGTCCAGGTATCATTTGCGTATGATATCTTTGATTTTACGGCCTGAAACTGTGTGATTAGCAGGAAGCAGCATCGGACAGATTGCCACTCACCGCCAGCTCCTTCACCACGGCCCCATGCAGATCCGCAAAAAGATGCGCAACAACATTGCGCACAGCCGTATCTGTAGGAAGCTGATATGAGACCTGCAGGTAGTGAAAGAGCCGCTTGAGTGACGGCGCCTCGCCAGTTGTGAATGGTAAGTCCTCTTCAATGAGCCATGCGGCAAACAGTCGCATGAAGCCCTTGCGATCTGGATCGCGTTTTGGGTTGAGGCGCCCTTCCTCAAGGTATTCCTGCATTATCCGGTGACTCGCTAACGTGTAGCCGGTCTGAGGCGGAGCGGTCTCGGCGGTGGGGTTCGCAGCGGCAGCAGCGGCATCTTTAACTCGTTGGTCATGGGCTGTGTTCGTGTGCGTTGCCAGGTTACCCATTGCGGGGCGCTTTGGCTCGTCCTCAAATGAAGCACTGTCCACGGTGCGTTTAACAGTACGAGATCTGAGAAACACGAGTGAGTCTGAGCCTGATCACTGGAGCGAGTGTTTGCGCCGTACTGATCGCAGTATTTGCACTTAAACAGCCACCGCTTCCCCGCTTTTGGCTCAACAGTAGGCTTCGGGGGGTGCCAGTGCTGTAGGGTTGCGTTTTTTGGACCCCGTGTGCCTCCTGTTCGTTGACGGTGCGCTTCTTGCTCCTGCACGTTGCGTAGCGCAGACTGACCGTCGGACACACTGTCCTCCGACTCCTCTTCAGATGCTGACGCATCGGCATGTGAGGCACTCTTGGCCTTCTTCGCCCGCTTCCGCCGCCCTTGCGATGTTTCCTTGTGGTGCAATGTCAGTATGATGTCTTCGGATGTCACAGCATGCATGTAAGCTTACCTTTTTCTTCTTCTTTGACGATGTAGATGACCCTTTGGCAGAAGGGCCTGCGTTTGGACGCCCGGTCTCAGAGTCGGAGTCTTTGACAACGATGTAGTGCTTGCGCTTTCGGGCCTTCTAGATTTCTACAGGTGAGTGACGAGTCCCTTGAACTCCGGGCACCCACAAACGCGCAAACGTACGGCTTTCACAGGTTCCGCTATCATTTCCAACCCATCGTCATCTATATCGAAGGATGATACCGAGGACTCCGATGCGTCTTCCGCCGCCTTCGGTGGTTTGTACGACTTGTCCTTGCGCGAGTCACCTGGTAGCTCTGCCGCTGGTCTACGGTGAGTAATACGTTTGCTTCCTCGTATAAAAAGGCTCGCTCACCTTCCCTGCCATGTAAATGCGCAGCAAGGTGTCCCCCAACGCTCTCAATAACCCGACGCTTAGCCGCCTCAATAGTCTCTGGAGGTTGGACAGCAGGCACAGTCGTTGTCGACAGTGTGCCGCGTTCGGAGGTGCCGATGTCTGAGTCCTTCGCTTGGGCACTGGATGAAGATGTGTTGGCCGAAGCGTCCGCAGCATTGACATCGACCTTGTTGCTTCCAGTACTGTCCTCCGGTGTTCTCCTGTCCCTCCGGCGATGAGCACAAAATTGAAGGAACAGGTTGAAATGATACTAACAGTGAAGTCAAGAACTCGAGCTCAGAACACAACCGCTGCAACTTGATCATCATCGGTGCGTGGAACGCATCCAGCCCTTTTTCATCGACTATCCGCTCAAGATATGCGCACACAGCCTGCATGCCATAGCGCCCTCGACGAACGTGCGGAAGCCTGCCCGAGCCAGAGTCGCGGCAATCCTCCGCAAAAACAAGATCAAAACGTCGATTGAATGTTCCCCAGTGCGACTCGCCTTTGACGTTGGTCATTGTATGGTATAGAACGTCCGACTTCTCCCCAACAGGCACCGTTTCGGGGAGGGCTTTTGAGAGCACGCCTATGCGTGTGGTGATAGCGCGGCGCTCATCGACGGGAAGCGACATGGGGGGCTGCGGGTCGGAGGTAGGTATGAGAATCTGGTAGTAGACAAAGAGATGCTGCGAAAAAAATTTACGGACAAGATCTCAGTGCGCTGGGCAGTGTGAGGTGAATTATTTGGTGTCTTACTTTACCAGATTCCCAAATGTATCGAGAGAAATTGCCGCCATGTCCCAGAACAGCTGCAACATCGGGCCAAAATTACTGAATTTGGACTCAAGCAAAGCTTGATTAGACTTCTGTGTTTGAGAATCAGTGATGTATATTTGGCTTCTGATGGGATCGGAGCAGAACATATGGAATAAGCTGTGTGCAAGGGCGCGCACGAGTGTCCGACAAAGTCACGTGTACAAGTGTCTTGCGTGAAAATCTCTACTGCTCAGAAAGTATGAGCATTTGTTATGTTATGAGCTCAGAATATATTGTTTTGGCACTATCTACGTCCATTTGACAACCTCCGATACCTTAGCCGTAGATGCCCCGGCCTGCACGAGTCGACATAGACGTCACACAGACTGGTCACACAGACTGATGTCACACTGTAACTCAGATGTGACCAGAGCGTGTCGCACTTCACAGACAGTTCATGCCCCATGCTCCGGGGCCACTATGGAGACATATCGACGAACCATTTACTGTGTATAAAACTGTATAGTAATCGGTTACCATACCTATGCTAAACAAATAGTATATATAAATGGTAAAAACCGTGTATAGACGGTAAATAAATGAAATGGTTGGAGCCTTAATCTCGACTTGTGGACGCTGTGCACCCGTCGGCTCCCTAGGTATGTCGCATATACTTCTTGGCTTTCCTCGCTGATAGCACATCTGCAGTATCACATCGTCCAGGACTGCAACGAGCTCATAAGGTACGCTCGCCGCTTTCGACTCTTCTTTCCAGTAGCCTGATATCTTATCCAGTGCCTCCGACGGTCGTCGACGACTCCGACCAATCCTCGGCAAGTTTTTGCGTGCATATATGCACTGACTTTCGCCCTGTAATGTAACTCGTATCAATGGCCTACTCCTTACCCGTAATATCATATCTTCTGCATTATCGCGTCCGTCCGTCGTTCATTATCGGCTGTAATCAATATTGTACTGCTTGGAACGATACCCTCAATATGATATCATTATGATTGTTCTCACTGTGTGATAATGGATTATAATCTGCCTGGATTTCTATAATTTGAGCACCGAATTATGAACAGAGCGCCGTTTCATGAACAGGGCGGCCGATTCACAACCAAAAGAGCATTCTCATTATCGGTTATAATCCCCCCTCCCGCATTCCAGCGCATTCCAGCGAAACAGCGGATTATGGGCATTATAATGGATTATAATGCTACGAAAAATTTTCTCGATTTTGCTGATGCTGAGCACTGAGCACTAGCAGTGAGCGGCGCAATCGCGGCCGTAACCCTAGGTTGGGGTACGATCCGGTCCGAAGGCGGGGACAATCGGCCGAGAGCCGGCCGGCGGCGAGGCTTACGCAGGCGCTGGGCGCAGCTGCCTTGCGTCACTTCTACTCATGCTTCCACGTTCTCTCCGGGCATCTCGCCTTGCTGCTCGTCGTGCTGCACCAGTATCTGCCGTATCGACCGCACGCTTCACCCGCCGCACATTCGCAACACCTACCGACAATCACAAGGAGGGCCAGGTCGAGGACAAGGGAAAGGCGAAGGAGAAGGAGAAGGAGAAGGATGTACAGGAGCAGCGCAACGTCGATTTGAGTGGTCTCGAGGGGTTCTTCCAGCGGTATCACCAGGCGCAGCAGCAGGCCCAGAAGCAGAATGGTGGCGGCGACCAGAAGGGCAAGGCTCCCCCACCAGGCGGCAACAACAACGGCTTCAACCCACAGCAGCTCGCACTCTTCGCGACAGGCGCAGCCATCTTATATACGCTCTCCGGCGCCAACTCGTCCGGCTCGCGGGAGATCACCTGGCAGGAGTTCCGCACCGCGTTCTTGGACAAGGGCCTCGTCGACAAGCTCGTTGTCGTCAACCGCCAGCGCGTCCGCGTGAAGCTCCATTCAAACGCGACGGGCCAGATGTACCCCGCAGCGGCCCTGGGCGGCGGCGACTACCACTTCTCCATCGGCAGCGTGGAGGCGTTCGAGCGCAAGCTCGACGACGCGCAGAATGAACTCGGCATACCCTCACACGAGCGGATACCCGTCGCATACCACGACGAGATCTCGGCGTTTGGCACCATCATGAACTTTGCTCCCACCATCCTCTTTGCCGGCCTCCTCTACTATATGACGCGGCGTGCCGGCGGCTCAGCGGGCGGCGGCGGAGGCGGCATCTTCAGCATCGGCAAGAGCAAGGCCCGCATGTTCAACAAGGACAACGAGGTGCGCGTCAAGTTCAAGGATGTCGCCGGCATGGACGAGGCGAAGGAGGAGATCATGGAATTTGTCAAGTTCCTCAAGGAGCCGTCCAAGTACGAGAAGCTCGGCGCGAAGATCCCCCGCGGTGCAATCCTTTCTGGCCCTCCGGGGACGGGCAAGACGCTGCTTGCGAAGGCGACGGCCGGCGAGGCGAGCGTGCCGTTCCTCTCCGTGTCGGGCTCCGAGTTCGTGGAGATGTTCGTCGGTGTGGGCTCCTCGCGCGTGCGCGACCTCTTCGCGTCCGCCAAGAAGAACGCGCCGTGCATCATCTTCATCGACGAGATCGACGCGATCGGCAAGGCGCGCGGGAAGGGCGGGAACATGAGCGGCGGGAACGACGAGCGCGAGTCGACGCTCAACCAGCTGCTCGTGGAGATGGACGGGTTCGGGACGAGCGAGCACATCGTCGTGCTCGCCGGCACGAACAGGCCCGACGTCCTGGACTCTGCGCTGATGCGCCCCGGGCGTTTCGACCGCCACATCGCCATCGACCGCCCGGACGTGTCGGGCCGCCAGGGCATCTTCAAGGTGCATCTCGGGCCCCTCAGGCTCTCCAACCAGCTCCCGGAGCTCGAGGTCTTCGCGCAGAAGCTCGCGGTGCTCACCCCCGGCTTCTCCGGCGCTGACATCGCGAACGTCTGCAATGAGGCGGCGCTGCACGCCGCGCGGCACGCCTCCGAGTACGTCGAGGAGAGGGACTTCGAGAGCGCGATCGAGCGCGTGATTGCCGGGCTGGAGCGCAAGTCGCGCGTGCTGAGTCCGGAGGAGAAGAAGACCGTCGCGTATCACGAGGCGGGGCATGCGGTGTGCGGCTGGTTCCTCGAGCACGCGGACCCGCTGCTCAAAGTCAGCATCATCCCGCGAGGCGTCGGTGCCCTGGGTTACGCCCAGGTGAGCAACCTGTTTCTTTTCTCGCATGCAGCTGCTGATGGCGCCTATCCTTGCAGTACCTGCCACCAGACCGGTACCTCCTCTCGACCCCGCAGATGCTGGACCGCATCTGCATGACGCTCGGCGGGCGCGTCTCCGAGGAGATCTTCTTCGGCACAGAGAATATCACGACCGGCGCGCAGGACGACCTGCAGAAGATCACGCGCATGGCGTTCGAGGCCTGCGCCAACTACGGCATGAACACGATTATCGGGCCGGTGAGCTACGGCGGGCGCGAGGGCGCGCGGGAGAGCTGGACAAAGCCGTTCAGCGAGCGCACGGCGGAGATGTTGGACTCGGAAGTGCGCAAGATGATCACGTATGTGCTTGTTCTGTTTAAACATTCACCCCGCGTGATTGCTCACGGTGTGGTTGGTAGTGATGCTCACCGGCGGACGACGGATCTGTTGACTGAGCACCGCGCGGACGTCGAGAAGGTCGCCAAGCTGCTGCTCGAAAAGGAGGTCATCACACGGTCAGTTTCTATACCCCCGCCCGTTTGCCCAGACGTACTGACGCATTCTGCCGCCACCAGTGTCGACATGATCGGTCTCCTCGGCAAGCGGCCCTTCGTCAACCGCGGCGACGACATGGACAAGTGGCTCGACGAGAACCGCGGCGCGGAGCGCAGCGCGCCGCCGCCGCTCGAGGAGCCGCCCGTCGACGACCCGACACCCACACCGACGCCCGGCGTCGCCGCATCGCCGATAGACGAGAAAATGCTATAGTGGAGGATTCACCTTATGTTTTCTGTTGATCTAGATGGGCGGCGGGTGTAGTCTATGGTAGCAAAATATAATTGTCCGCAATGCATACACACACCACTTTCACACTTCTGCTTGGTCCTGGAGCGGCTGCGACGATGTTCCATCTGCCCTTTCAATTGTGGTACGTTCCTCTATCTTACAGTGTATACCTAAATCCACTCCACATATCCCCCTTATCCCTGCGTGCATCTTCGACGCTTTCATACTCCCCATTCCGCGCATCCGCATGCTTGTTGTCGACGCCGGTGATCACCTCGTCGCGCGCGCCGCGGGCACGGAGGCTGTTCTCGCGGCGCAGGAGGAGCATGTACGCGAGCGAGCAGAAGAAGCCGATGCCGATGTACGCGAGCACGATGCCGTGGCCGAGGCTGTACCAGGGCTTGTCTTTCGAGCGGTACTGCGGAAAGAAATGCAATGGCGTGGTCGTCAGAGGAATTGCGGTGGGGTGGGGTGGGGTGGGTGGACGTACGACGTTGGATGTTACTGCGCCGTTCAAGTTTCCGCTGGGTGGAGGTCAGGCTGGGAGTATATTGGTGGGGGTGTATGTAGGGCTCACAAGCCGATGGCCATCCCGAGGACGGCGCTGCGTTTGTAGGAACCTTCTACGTTGCTTGACACCCATGCGCTGCAAAGGGGTCAGAAAAAGCGCGAGCGTGGTCAAGGAGGAACGTAGCCTACACCGAGTTTGCTATGCAGTCGGGAACAAAGTTGAGCATTTCACGTACTCACATCAAGCCAAGCACTTACGGATGGTCGGATATATTGACCTAGCGCACCTCGTCAGCTGGCGGTCGAATAAAGACGATTCGGACGTACGCAGCTGCCAGATACACGGCGAAATACGACACGGCGGCATCCCGCGATGCGATGAGGATGATGTACCCCACCAGCCCTGTGCCGAAGAGCGCGCTGGGTGTGCGGCGAGGCCGTCAGCTGCGTCACAGGGTCACGGTGCTCTTGCTCACAGGTTGATATAGCCTCGCTGTCCGAGGCGGTCGCCGAGGAAGCCGATGATGCAGGTCATGATGCACGCCCAGGCGTATACCGGCACGGAGAGCAGGTTTGCTGCGGTTGCTTTGAATCCGAGCTAAGAGGCAGAGAAGTGCGTGTGAGTGAGCGAGCTGGGAGCTGTGGGACATGGGGTTCGCACCTCGTTCAGGATTGTCGGTGTGAAGAGCGAGAATGCAAATAGTGGGCCGTCACTGTGTAGCGTCAAACGAATTCAAAGGGCAGACTAGACAGTGATGAGAGTACATACAAGCCCATGTAGATACCCACTGAAAGAAAAAGCGTTAGCATCCCAACAGAAGAAGAACGTATGCATGCACTAACTCGCGATGTACGTCTTCCAATCCGTCAGCGCCTGCCGGACGTATGCCATCTTGAACTTCTCGCCCCCAGCGCTGAATTGCATGTCATCCTGCAGCCGGCGGACAATAAAAACACCTATCAATCATGTCCATGAGTTAAACCTACTCGCAAAGCGCGCAGCGAGGGTTCACCCACTCTCCGCCTCCGTCAGGAACTTGGCGTTATCCGGGAAGTCCTGGAGGACCCAGAAAGACGCTATGGCGACGAGAACAGTCGCCAGCCCCTCGAGGATGAAGATCCACGCCCAGCCGGGCTTCCCGCCGACACCGTCCATGTTGTGGATAGCAGACGCGAGCAGGCCGCCTGGGAAGGTGGTTAGAGGGGCATGATGTCGACGTGTGTTAGATGCGCACTGAATGCGCCGGCGACGGTGGCGGACGAAAAGAATACGGCAACCCGTGTGCCGAGCTCTGTGCGCTTGTACCAGCTGATACGATGAGCTTGATGCTGTCCTAAGAGTGCAGTGCATCATGAGACATACCATGAAAGGTAGAAGACTATCCCGGGGTAAAGTCCTGCCTCTGCTAGTCCAAGGAGAAAGCGAAGACCTGAGCGCGGTCAGAATCAACTTCTTGTCAGATGATGTCTGATCGTGAATCAGTACCTATCAGGTCTCCATAGTTGTGTGCAAAGCCATGGAACGTCTGATTGAAGGCGATGGGTCAGGGATGATGGAGGAGCCGCCGCGGCATCACATGAAGTACGTGCCATAACAATTCCCCAAATAAACACGATGAATGAGAGCCACCTGGAGGGGCGCAGAACCCGCAGAGCGAGATTACTCGGGGGCTGGAATGGTTGATAAGGTAAAGCAGGGCACGCGAGCATATAATTGAACACACCTCGAACAAGGAGTACGGGAAGAAGAAGACGGTCAGCGCAATCAGGTATTGCTTGTCCGTGATATGGAGGTCGCTCTCCATCCCATACAGCTGTGCAGAAAGTCGTCAATATGCGTTCATGCGAGAGGAAGGTGTATGTATGTACGCACCCTTGCATTTCCGATGCTGCCTCGATCCAGGAAGTTCATGAGATACAGCAAAGCCAGCCACGGCACAAGCCTCAGATCGACCTTACGCATAAGCTTCCGCTCGTCAATCCCCGACGTATCAATATCTGGGCGATACAAGTTGGACGAGCCGGGCGCGGCGACCACTTCCACTGCGTCCTCATCATGCAGTCCCTTGTCCACGCTGGATCTGCGCTTGCTGGATTCTGGGTGTCCGGACATGGAGGGTCTGAGGGAAAGAGACGGTGTGAGAAGCAGTGCAGCCTGCTTTTCAGGTTCAGAAGCCTGTGCATTGTAAGTTAGGTATCCTTGGGGTCAGGTGGAGATAAGCTGGAGAAGTGTCCGATCCCTCCAGCGCCCATGACTGACACTGGAGAGCACAGACTTGGCGCAGACAAAGAAATTGAGATATTTGCACCAGAAAACTCGAGTCTCAGCCCGTAGCAGACCTGCAGCAGTCGCGATTGAAGACTCTGCCAGTATCTCAAGCAGTGCAAGCAACTCCCTCGGAGGTGGGAAAGAACAACCGTCTCTTCGGCACCGGCCCACTTTGCCGATATTACGACACGTGCGATATAAAAAAGTTCGAGAAAAGACGCTCAACCTCCAACTTCCTCCCTCATCTGCAACGTCGACGCGCCAGCGATTGGATGCCACGCGTCGACGCTCTCATATGTGAGTCTCGTCTCTTTGGTGGTACTGGGATGAGTTTTCTTGCTGTGCACCAGACCGAGTGCTTCTGCGCGATGGTGATTTTTATTGCCGGCCCTCAATACGCTAGAGGGTCCTGATTCATTCTTTGAATGCGATTCTGTCTGATTAGAGCGTATTTGCGGCGGCGAGCCGGGCCATCATTTGTTCACTAAGGAACTCGCCCGACTTCACCGAGGTGTGACGTTATGTACAAATTACATACAATGTACATACGAGAACGACTGCCCAAATCATCGACGCGCGTTCCCACACGCGCGCTTTCTTTCGACTTCCCCGCTGTTCGCAATCATGGCTGGCCAAGAGCAGAACAACACTCCCTTCACCTTCGACTACGAGCAGCAATGGCCTGCCGACAACCTCCTGTCCTTACAGCCTCCAGATGGAGACCACAGCCCACCCGGGTGGGGCACCTTCGAGCAGAGCTCAGAGCAAGGTGTGTGTTCTTTTTCTTCCATCGTGTACTCGACAACTCATCAATTGCACACTTAGGATTCACTGGCATAGAATCCAACACCAACGAATACAGCTACACGGCAGGCGCACTCGGCCACACAGCCCCGATGCCACCTATGCACGCATATGGTCGTGTTGCGCCACGTCTCGTGTCCTCTCGGTCGATTGCCGCACGCGAAACCGCCGCCTTGCGTCAACATGCAGCGGCGGTCCGTGTACCCGCGCGGCGCTCAGTTTCCCCTCTCGCTGGTCCTTCCAGGGCACCTGATGCTACACCTGCGCGTGAGCTTTGGTATCCGGCTGCCTTCCGGCTCTCAAACTCGCCATCTCCACCTCCCTTCACTCAGCCACAGCCTGCTTTTCAGCCCCGCTTTTTTCACAAGCCTGTACACGACGAGCTCATGACCATCACAAAGTACACGCAGAATGGCATTCCGGTCACCTCGACGCCTCCAACCGCGCCGGCCACGCCGACTGCGCTGACCGCGCCAACCGCGCCGACCGCGCCGACTGCACCGACTGCGCCGACCGATCCTGCGCTGGCCGCATCTGCCGCCCCCGCACCTGATGCTCCCGCTGGACGCGCCACCCCAGCTCTTGCTACGCGTACCGCTGAACCGACGCGGTCCGGCTCGTCCGCCACTAAGGAAGTCAAGAAGCGGGTCCCGTTCACTGGAGGTGACATCATCACCCTCGTCCGGACGGCCATCGAGCTGCGCGTGTATATGCAAGAGCGCGGCAACATTACGAAGACTTGGGAGCTCCTTGCTACCCAGATGGCTGCGCTCGGCATCCACCACTCTGTTGCCGTCTTCCGCAGCAAGGCCGATGATGTTATCGCCTGGCAAGCCGTACGTCGTCTGCCTTCTACCTCTACTGTTTCTCATTAGCTTGTCTCTAGGACCCAGACACATGCACAGCCTCGCTGCGCAAGCTCCTTGATGACAGCCCCGATGGAATCACCATCGCTGCCCTGGCTGATGTTCTCAGCGAGCACAAGGCACAGTCGGAGGCGCAAACCGATCAGGAGCGAGCAAAGACTCTGAAGGTAGATTTCTCCTCACATTACAGGTCAATTCTGTACTGATATCTGGCTAGAAATTGACAGAGGATCAGATTGGTGGGAATGCGATTCGCGCAGCTGCGATGCGGGCCAGCCGGCGCCGCGCGGCAGCCGAGGATGGACTCGACGAGGTTGAGGATGCCGTCGCGCAGGTCGACGATGTCGTCAGCTCGCAGCAGCTCGAGCATGTTCAGGATGCCGTCAAAGATGCCGAGCATGCCGTCGAGGAGTTCGAGCATGCCGTTGATGAGTTCGAGCATGCCGTCAAACAGCACGCCGCTGCCACAGATCCTGACGACATCATCGTTATCGACTCCGACTCTGATATTGAAGTCATCCCACGCACCCCTCCCCGTCGTGCAGTGAAGATGGAGCCAGAGAGCCCGCTTCTCTCCGTCGATCTCAATACTCCCAAAGCCAAGGCTCCGCTGTCGAAGTTGTCCATCAAAGACGAGGTGTCGACGCCTTCTCTTTCCAAGCATGAGAACAAACCCTTCGCAAAATCGAAGCGTCCTCGCAAGACAGCACGTCTCCGTGACCTGCAGGATGACACTCCGAAGAAGCGACCACGGACGGACTTCGACATTGAAGGATATCTGGAGAGGCAGAGTGCGGATTCTCGTGAGTGGCAGAATAAGATGCTCGAGATGGTAGCGAGAGACCAGGCGGCTCGAGAGCTTGCTCAGCAGCAGACTGCAAAGTATCATGAAGGTATTCTTGCCCTTATCGGGAAGATGGCTGGCTCATCAAAGACTACTTAAACTTGGACATTCAAATACTGATACATACAGTTTTCACTTCTTCGTATGTAATTAGAACACTGGATAATCGTAGCAAGTGCTATTCCGCTAGTGGTGGAAGTACTCTGAAAGTGAAGGTGGTCTACAATCAAAGTACTGAGATACTTGGTTTGGACGAAGACAATTAAGTGCGTTGGTCAATAAAACACCAACTCGATAGTAGCGTCCAACAGGAGAAGAGTACAGCTGCATCTTCCACCCAGCATTTAAGAAAGGCCACGTACGCTGCACAATCCCAAATGCATGCTCAACTTCAATGCGTACTGCTGCCATCTGCCGATTGTACTCCTGTTCCTCCTCAGTCCTCTCCCCGGCACCTGAAAATGGACTTTGAATGTGCATGCCTACTCCGTACGCAGGATCACCGAACACTTGGAAGTATCGGTCCTCGATCGGCGTGTCTTCATCTACCCCTGGTCGCACCGCATGAAGTGCGCAAAGCTCCATCAGCCCGCTCGCTGCAAGCAAATGTGCATCGTTACGTCTGCCCTCGACCGGTCCAAACAGATGACCAAACATGCCGTTTGGAAGGACAACTGCCTGGAACTTCAGCGAATGCACCTTCTTGTGACCATTGTAGGCCTGACGCTGATGTTCTGTTGGGCGGCAGATGCGACGGATGGTACAATCAATGAAGCCGAAGATGGATGAGGAGGGGGAACCACGGCGTCTGATAGCAACGGAGTAGATGGCGAGATTTGTTGGGTGAAGGAGAAAGTCCTGATCGAAATCGAGGAGATGCTGCCAGCGGTCATCGAGGAACTCGGTGAGCTCATTGACGCACATCGAGATGGAGGACTGTGATCGATCATAGAGCATGACGAGTGCATATTGATCACCCGCAGATCGGAAACGTGCGAGGAGGAGGCACAGCGCCTCAAGACCAGTGAAGACATATCCGCCACTGGTGGAAAAGACACTTGGGATTTCCAATGCCTCCAAGAGCTTGAGTATCTCCCATGCAGACATCCTAAGAGGTCATCAAGTAGTTGTAGACATGAAAAGTTGCTGTATGACGCACCTAAATCGCCAGACACAGTCGGCTTGATCCAACCCGAGCAGCCAGTCCTCTGTGATCCGTTGCCCACCCTGACCTGGCCTCGGAGTTCCCTCAAATGGTGGTGGATCATTACTGCCATGACCCTGGGACAGGTATGCCGCGATTGAGGTTGACTGTGACGCACTGGCGAGCGTCGCAGCGAATGCGGGCTGCTGCAGAAGCCCGGGATCAGGGTCCTCTTCACTGAGAAGGACTGGCAGCAGTCGAGTGAGGAAAGTACGGAGCTCGGGGTCTTCTATGAGCCACTGCTGCAGCTCGTTGGGATCCACATCAGGCTCGGGATCCATGGTGAAAGGTGAAAGATGTCGTCGACGTGCTCAAGCTTGCAGCAGCGACAAGACAATCACTATCTTATCACGATGCTTATGCAAGCGGTGCTTGTCACACTCAGTCACCAATGTTCTTTCAGTCGGAAAATCACCGGGCTTTATTAAGATATAAGTGAAGTGGGCGCCGCAAATACGCTCTATTGTCGCTGACATCCTTCTGCTCAGACCTTTCCGTGTCCACGTAACGTACATTTCTGGGTTTGTCGTAGTACTACTATGCTACACAATGCAATTCGAATCCCTCCCTTTCAAGATGTCTTGATCTTCATATGCACCGATTTCGCCCGCGTGAGCTGGTCATAACCTGCCAAAATCACTGAATGTACACATCAGACAAGGTCACTCCTCGCAATCCATCGCGACACTTGCTCAAGCTGACTCCACGTCCGCATGGGTATTATTATTGAGACCCCTCTCCTTCGACGGCATTCACCCGCATGAGCCTCGTCGAACCCAGTCCAAATCGAAATCTGACCCGCTATCCGACCCGCCTTCCCGACCCGCTTTCCGCAGGCTGTGCGGTCACGCTTCAAGTCCGCCTGGCTTCCAGAGGGTATAAGAACCCCCCATTTCGTGGGGTTTGAAACATCTTTCCGCCCACTTATCCACCCAACCAGCCAGCTTTCCAGCCAAGTTGTCGTACAACATGTCATGTACGCCATCTCTTTTGTTTCGCTGCAGTTGCATGCTGATTCAGGAATATTCAAGCTCACGCTGTCAGCGACTCACAGCATGAAATCATTTACGACGCGTTGTGGGGCCGCGATAACCTACGTGATGCCTTCCGAGAGGTCCCAGTTGCTCGCGTTCCTCCCCGCAGCCCGAACTCAAATGATGTCGATGGCATTCCCCAGCACTGTCTTGTCCTGAAGCCTCCCGCCTGCGTGGCGCCCGGCCTCAAGAGCATCCTGATCAGGCTCGAGTACGTTCTGGCGATGGATGCGGCGTTGGATGATTGTGGGATTGACCACCCAAAGCCTCCAATTCCGCCTGTATCGCAAGTCGACGACGCAACCGCACTCGACGAACCTCTGACGTCGCCCACCTGGGAGGTCCTCCAGGCGCTCTATGAGCGCGTGAAACACAACAATTATGTCTCAGATGGTTTCGTCCTGACCGGGCATCCGGGCATTGGTACGCTCTGCATTGCGATCTTCTGGCACAGGTCTCATTTCCGTATCAATAATTGCTCAGGGAAAACCTTGTGGGCTCATTTCGCTCTTGCCCTCCGCCTCTTGGCAGGGTTGCCCACCCTGTGGAAGGATAACAACGAATACTTCTATCTATATGACTCCGATGGCGTGACCAAGCTCGACGTCTCGGTCGATTATGATCTTGGGGAACTGCCAACCGGCATGTGGTTTCTTGTTGGTCCGAATGCCGACGTCGACGAATCGTTGTTGCAGTCTAATGGCTATATCGTCCATATGGCATCGCCCAGACGAGCTCACTCAACGAGATGGACGAGCAAACGCTATGCAATGCGGTTTGTCATGCGGCCGTGGTCGCTGGCAGAACTTTTCGTTGGGTACGATTTTTTCGCCGACATATGGGATGACGACGCTGACAGAGTCATTAGGCAAACGTGCCGCGAGGAAGAATTGCGGTACCCTGAGGTAGAAATCGAGGCGTTCGCACGCAAGTTCATACCATCGGCCGGTATCGTATACGAGCAGGTACCGCGAGCCCACGTTTACGAACAGGAACTCGCGCGCGATATCGAGTCGTTGACTTTGACATTGTTCAAAACTGCCGTTGCTGATGCCCGAAACATGAAACTTTTCGAAGACCTCTTTGCTTCCGTCCTGCTCGTCAAACCAGGAGAATTCCGCTTCGTGGGCACAGTCTGCATCCCCACTGCCCATCTCGACCGGCTCCTGCGAGCGCAGATAGCGCTGTCAGATGGAATGCCAGAATTTGGACACCCGGAGTACCCGACATGGCTACTAGAGCTGGGGAGAGGGATGGGTAGGTGGACCTAGATGTACGGGCGCCACTCCGAAGCTGTGTATGGGCCGATAATTTGGTTTACTGGAGATGTTGGGCCTGGGAGAATGGCAAGGCGGTTCTATATGGCATTCTGCACTATTCGTCTGCACACCTCACCCATCATTGCGGATCCTTACTGCTGTCCACTGGAGCTTTCTGAGGCAATCTTTGATTCATTTTTTGAAGACCAAGGTGGCGACTGCAGTCGAAAGTTGTAATGCAGGAGACGTGCGATGGCTGAAGCACTTGGGCGAGACTGTCGGGCACGTATCGCCCCTGAAGGCAAGTCTTTCGACCTCGTCGTGGAGCCCGATGCCGAGGCATGACAGTGGGTTCGCCGTGAAAACGCTTTGTTCGGAGGCAATGTATTTCTTGACACACACTGAGTACGCACGATGAATCTTCTTGCCCACATGTATTTCAAGGACCCGTACGTTAATCACTTAATCACGATGCCATTTCGTCGCAAAGTAATCATACATATGATCGCGACTGACTCGTCACTCGTCGGCTGGAATGTCTGTACCGAGGTTTGCGGCGTTGTCGGTGAGATTGCTCAGGTCAACTTTGGAGCCATCGATATCGACAGCGGCCCACTCCTCCGTATAAACATCGCCGCTCCAGCTGCGGCTGGCTCCAATGGGAGGGGCAAAGGTGACTTCGCTCAGAAGGCGGCTCTCCGGGGTGGTCTTGTGAGTCAAAACATTGTCGTGAAAGATGTAGAGCTGTTCAATCGCCTTCTTCTCCTTGTCCAACTCCTCCTCGGCCCTCTGCCGCCGCTTGACTGCTCCCTTCATGACCTTCCCCTCCAACTCCCCGATGAGTTTCTCCAGTTCCCTTGTCTTCAACCACTTGCCTCCGCTTTCAACATTGACAGACTCGAGATACTTTTTGAGCCCCGCTTCGGCAAAGAGCCTGACGTGATAACGACGCCTACTGTCATTTTTACGCTCGAAGATCTTGTTCTTGTCTCTGTCTTCTATGAAGACGACGTGGCGAGCGGGGATGAGGAGGGTTTCGGGATCCCAGCCGTCGGGGATGAGCAAGCAGCCGGAACCCTCAGCCCAGTGCGCAGATTGCGTACAGCTGGGGAGAGCGAACGCGGCGGGCTCCGTGGGGGGCTCCGTGGGTGTGGGGAAAGCACCCCACCGGACGTCGATTGACTCCTGGATCTCGACGTCGACGTCGGTAATATTGGATTCTACAAGCAGCTCCCGGCACTTCAGAGCCACGATGACGCCGTCCCTGCGAGAGAGGGTTGCGGGGTTCACCTGAATCCAAAGGATGATCGGGGGTTGATACCCCGGGGGGCTATACTCCTCGGTCTTTCCGATGCAGAAGACGTCGACCCTGGTCCACTTCACCTCCATCGCGTTCAGAGCGGCAATGATCTTGGAAATCAGACCAGGGTCCCAAACCTCGCTGAGCGCGGGATGATAGGCAGGTCCTAGCTCTTTCGCATTTTCGTAGTACTCCTGTAGGCTAGTGGGTAGCTTCCAGGGAGTGGTGCTGCTGCGAGCGACCAGAACAGGGGCAGAGGGCAGTCCAGCGTAGTAATATTTGGCCTCAAGGTCGGACGGAGGAGACGGGAGAGTAAGGGAGGAGCTCTGCGGTGGGGGAATTTCTCCCATACTTAATGGCCGAAGGTCGAGGATACGGTCGTCGAGGAGAGCGTCGTATGGGCGGCCTGGCATCTGCATGCGGCGGACTGGCCGCGCGGGCCCGGAGTTCGCACGGTCGCGCCGACGTTGACTGAGACTCGGACTCCCTCTGCCAGCAGTGCCAAGTCATGTCTTCAACTTGATCTTGTCTCTTCACTTGGGATTGCAAAACCGACGAGATCGTCGTCAAGCTGGTAATAAGTACTGTCAAGATTCTAGGCAAGAGATGTTCACCGGCGCGGCACTAAACCCTCGCACTGGACCAACACTTGGACGGCGGTGTGTTCTTTTTGGCAAGGCAGCGAGCTGACAGGGTGAACGCTGTGTTCACCGAATATATATCTTCAGAACACCTGATAACGGTCATGTCACGATCATGCCCCCGGTCGCGTTGTCTCAGACCAGTGTACTTGCGCCGTAACTGCACTGCTGTCAATCACCCTCTCTCTCGACATTACCACGACGCCAATTCACTCTTCATTATCTCAGGCTGTCGCTAGACAATGCTAGACCGGTCGACATCCAAGGCACGGTTGCTTTCGTCGTTACCACTTCATCTTCTGATTGAGGAAGGACTGACCTTCGAATTCTTACCCTCTCCTCCGCAATGCAGCATTTCGAGGCTTTGCACAAATCGAAGGCAAGGAGGGCCTGCGGGACATTCTCAAAGTGGTTCCAGTTGTTCGCAGTCCTCGCTCACAGAAAGCAACGGACTCCCTCATACCATCTCCTCCCACATCCATCGTCTCATAATGGAACTGTATGCCTTCTCCTTGCCCCAGCTCCAGAGCATTATGGTCAGGCCAGAATACTTCCTGGCGATGGATGCGGCGTTGGACGACTGGCGTTTTCGACCCCAAGCCGGGATGTACCAAGCGCTGTAACGCAAGTCGACGACGTGACAAGCACTTGAGGAAGACTTGGCGTCGCCCACCTGGGAGGCTCCCGAGGCACTCTATGAGCGAGTGAAAGGGAATCATTATGTCGAAGGGCTTAGGGGGCTTCATCCTGACGGGGCATCTAGGCATCGGTACGCTGTGTATTGCATCTTATTGGCACAGCTCTCCTTCTTTGTCTATGCGCAGGGAAGACTCTAGCATACGGGCTCACTTCGCTCTCGCACTCCGCCTCTTGGCAGGGTTGCCCACCCTGTGGAAGGATGACGTCAAGTCCTTCTACATGTACGACCCCGAAGGCGTGACGAAATACGACACGTTAAGTGCACCAGACCGAATGCTTCTGCGCGATGGTGATTTTATTGCCGGCCCTCAATACGCTAGAGGGTCCTGATTCATTCTTTGAATGCGATTCCGTCTGAATAGCGGGCGCGCTCTGGACCACGTAATGCACATTTCCAAGCTGGTCGTAGTACTATGCTACACAATGCCAATATTTGAACCCTTCCTTCATGATGTCTTGATCTTCATATGCACCGACTTTGCCCGCGTGAGCTGGTCATAACCTGCCCAGTATCCAAGTGCAATCAGTCAAAGCCACTCCTCGCATTCCCTCACGACACGCACCGAACTTGCTCAAGCTGACACCACGTCCGCTGTCCTTCACGCCTGTCCACGCCAGCGCTGGGTCGAGGTAGTCGCACCTTTGCAAGCCTGCGTCAGCACGTTGCGGAACATAGCACGGTATCATGATCAACCTGTTGAGGAACACCGTGCCCGTGTGCAGTTCGTCGACGAGCTTCAGGAATGCCTCTTGGGACTCGGGGTTCTTCTCTGCGTTGGTCCAGATCGATGCTGTGAGGCCATAGGGCGAGTCGTTCATGAGGCGGATCGCTTCCTCATCCGATGAGACCTATTGAGGTCCAGATATGAGTATCCTTTGCTCGGTCAAAGGTGCCGTTGTGGGTTACCTTCTGGATTCCGACGACAGGGCCAAAGGTTTCCTCCTAATGCAATGCTAGTGAGCATATCAAAATTCGGGATGTCTGCACAGATACACGCACCGTCATCACTTCCATCGCTAGATACAGTCATCGTTATCTAAGGCCTCGACGTAAAAAGGGCTGAGCTTACTGTGGTCGACGTCGACGAGCACCTGAGGTGCGACGTATGTCGTACCCTCAAAGCTGGGGTCGCGCACCTGGTGAAAGACAGGTCGAACTGAGAATCCACGCACAAACGCACCCATTTGGCGTAAAGTGCTCTTCAGGTATCAAGGCCTTCGCTCCGGCTTCGACTGCGAGTGCAAGTGAGCACAGCAGGGGCAAAGAGACGAACATCACTCACCAGCGTCGCGAACCTGCTTGCGTATCCGCTCTGCGCTTGCAAGGCTCACCACAGGACCCAAGTTCGTACCTTTCTCCGTGGGGTCACCAAGCTTATATGACTGGCAGAGAATTCAGCTGATCTGAAGCAGAGAAGCGGGGCGAGTGGACCGTACCTTGACGACCTCCACGATCTTGGGGACTAATGCGTCATAAACGGATTCGTGGACATATACGCGCTCAACAGCACAGCAGCTCTGGCCGGAGTTGAAGAATGCGCCTGGTAGCCTGTGAGTCTCGGCGCAGACGCAGATGCAGCACATCTGACTGACCGTCGACAAGCTCCGCAGCTGTGTAGTCGAGATCTGCGTCCGGGCGAACGTAGGCTGGATCCTTGCCCCCGAGCTGCACTCCCAACGAGCATGAGCATTGGCCATGCCTCCTTGTATGCAACACCTACCTCCAACGCTACTCCCTTGAAGCCAGGAGCATCCACAGCCGCCTTCTCCACTGCATGGCCACCCGCGACGCTTCCGGTGAAGGAAACAAAGTCGACCAGGCGGTGCTGGATCGCATGCGCGGTCAACGCCGGGGTCAGATGGAGAACCTGTATCACATCCTCCGGGACGCCAGCGCGGGTCAGCGCAAGTGCGAACCGCTCGCCGGTGAGGGGGGTCTGCGGGGACGGTTTCAAGATCACAGCGTTGCCGGCGATGATGGCGGGGAGCACAGAATTGACAGAGGTCAAATACGGGAAGCTAATGCATCCAATGCTTATAAGGCAGCAATAAAGAGAGCGCACTGATGTACGCACTTCCAAGGGGCGATGACGAGCACGACGCCGAGAGGCGTCCGCCGGATGAAGCGGCGGAAGCCCGGCTTGTCGGTGTCTTCGAGACCTACATCGGCGAGAGACGACTCTGCGATCGAAAGCATGTATTTCGCTCGATCAAGGAATCCCCGTATCTCGCCAGCATTCTGGGAGACAGGTCTGGACATCGGCGTGGTCAGCGAGGCAGGTGCTAGTGGCTTGCGGCCACTCACCGGCCCATCTGCAGCGTGAGCTCGAGCGGGATCTCATCAGCCATCTTATTGAACTCTTCCTGTTCGTCTCGTCAATGTCAGACTGTGCATAGATGGTGGCGAGTACGTGCGGTGAACTTGTGGCCGATAGCGATCCGCTCCTTCAGAGGAACGCGGCTCCATGCTTTCTGGGCCTCCGAGGCGCGCTTGAGGACATTGTCGACCTCCGATTCAGATGGATATACGCGTGTGACGAGGGGCTTCTGGGTGTGCGGCGTGATGGTCGTCTGCTCAGTTGTGGAGAACGACATGGTGTAAGGCAAGTTGTGATATGCTCGATCATCAACTCTGGAAGTCGGAAGTCCGGTGCAATATGATCTTATCTCCCGTGTCGAGACCAGTGGGAGTGCAATATATTATCCACTCGAAATTCGTTGGAAGGCTGATCTACAGTCTACTGTGCGATGCTGCTCTAATGAAACTGATGAGCAATTTCAGCGCAGCGCAGGGCGCGCGCGTCGTCCGACGAGGATGTCGGGGAAGAATTTCACCCAGCATTTGCCTGAAGACGGTCAAGTCAGCCTGCCGCGTACGAGCTTCAGTAAGTAAAACAACGGACAAGCTTACCGCCATGGTCGAGAGACGTTGTGCACTGAATGCTTAGCCTCGCACCTCTCCACTGGCACCAGCAACGTTAGACGAACGCCTTGCTGTACACATCCTTCCCAACCACCTTCTCCAGCGCACGCAACCCCTCCTTCAGCCAATTCCTCACATCCTCCGTCTCCTTCCCCGCGACCCTCAAGATCCTGCCCTGCCCCTGCAGCGCGCTCAGCGACCACACCACGTCCAGCGGCTCGCGCACCTGGAACACGCTGATCTCCCTAAACCGCGCGTCCAGCTCGCCCACCAGCCCCTCCACCAGCGGCCCAAACAGCAACACCGTCGCATAGCACGCATACGGCGCCATCCTGTCCGCGAGCGCGCGCGCGGGCAGCGGGTGCACCGCGGCGGGCCGCCCGTCGAGCAGCACCGCGTCGCGCGCGGCGCGCGCGCCGCCCACGAACACCTCGTTCACGCTGCGGTAGCGCGCGAACGCCCACGCCTCGCCGCGCGCGCGCCGCCCCGCGGTGTACCAGTCGAGCAGCACCGCGGACGCGCCCGCCGCGAGGCGCAGCGTCTGCACCTGCTCGTACGCCGCGCCGCGGAAGCAGGTGACGGGGTCCGGCAGCAGCAGCAGCGCGCCCCCCGCGGCGACGCGCGCGTCGAGGCGCTGCCGCGTCGCCGCGAAGTCGGCGCCGGCGCCGCCGCGCGCGGGCGCGGCGCGGCTGCCCGCGCGTGTCTTGAAGACCTTCGTCGAGCCCTGGCAGCGCGGCCATGAGGCTGCGGCACGCGAGGAGAGAGCGGTGGACTGCGCACCTGCGAGAGTAACACGAGGCGGGGCCCGGGGCCGACGTCGACTGAGAGATGCACCGAGTCACCGCCGACGAGCCCCCCGCCGTACGAGAGCATGTAGACCACGCCGACGCCGTCCTGCACGATCCGCGGCGATAGCAGCTTGAGCGGGTATGTGTACGACAGCTCTGGAAATGCGATGTCTGCGCCGTGCGATTGTATGGTGATCTGGCCCCTGCCGGCTGTCTTGCCATGGTCGTCCTGCAACGGTGAAGTAGGGGCCATTGGGAGAGAGAGATAAGGGGTCCCGGTCAGCTATCGAGCGATGTCACGGTGCGCTAGCAGCATGCTTGAGCTGCCCGTTCTGAGTGTGCAGAAGAAGCCTGCGATGTACCTGCGATGTGCCTGGCAGTCGCGGCGTGTAGCAAGAGAGCGCAGAATGTAGGACCCCGCTCATTCACACGAGGCAATTATTGTCATGCTTCATATTTCCTGACGACTTATCAAAATAAACGGTACGGTAAGGAGCGACTGTGGGCGAGGGCTGCAAAACAACGAAGCTAGATCACAAGAAGGCAACGTAAACAGGAGGTGGGGAAGGGGCATGGGGTAGGGTGGTATGGGACGTGGAAAAAGGGACAACGAGCGTTCGAATCGGGGAGCAAGATAAAGATATACAGAAGACAGACACATAAAAGGATGTAGGGTATGTGGTCGTGATGGTTGCATTATACTAGACACACAGATGCAATGAGTCAAAGAAAAGATATGGTTAATATTTCCGCGTTGCTAGAGCGCGGATCTCGTAGAGATACGAGCGGTCCGAGTTTGCGAATACGTCTTCGAGCTTGCCCCGCCAGCCCTTGAGTTCGTTCCGATGGCGCACCTCTGCCTGCCGGCACTTCTCCAAGAACGAGTCGTCGACGTCGTAGACCACAGATGCACGCGAGCCCCGGTCGCTGCCGGACTCTGACGGACTTCGCGTGCGGCTGCGGGCAGGACTGGGCGTCTCTATTCGACTGGAGGCGGTGCTCGCGCTCGTGTCAGACGGCAGGGGCGTGGGGTTCTGGGGCAGGCCTGCGCGGATGGTGCCGCCCCGTGTCTCCCAGCCATCGCCATCCTCCTCGTCATCCGCAAGGTCGGCAAAGACGTCCGGCTCGTCGTCTTCGGGAGCCAAGGCCGATACCCAGCACATGCGAGAGGGGTCGAAGATCATGTTGCCGACTCTGCGCGCGCCGGAGGCGAAGGAGCCGACGGGCGATCCTACCGAGGAGCCCGTCAGATGGGTGATGAGAGCCGGTCGGGTCGGTGCCATGGCCGCGTCGAAGTCTCGGAGGGCTTGGTCGTTCCCCTCCCAGCGGAGCGTCTGCGGGTTCCACTTCATTTCGCCGACAACTGATGATACATGAGCCCTCGAGTCGAAGGCGTGCAGCTTTAGCTACGCACCTTTAGGGGCTCCGGTGCCACCCATATGTCGAATCAAAGTCGGCTTCCGCCTCGTGTGATTGACCGGCGAAGCCACCTTCTTGCGCTTCGGCGACGGGTCTGAAGGCGACAGCTTCGACGAGGAGTCGAGCCGCCCCGCCCGCTTCAATGTTCGAGGAGCGGTCTCAGGGCCTGTCATTGCGGAGTGAGCCTGAAGTGCACTAAAGTCAAAATCAAGAGCGTACCGGAGCCACTACTCGAAAGCGTGCGAGTGGTCTTTCTGCGGAGAGTGCCCTTTGGGGCTTCTTTGCTCTCGCTGTTCTTTGGGTACGATGCGCCAGGCACGCGGTTCCCGTACCCCACCGGCTGCACGCGGAAGCGGCTCTCCTTGTCGCGGTCGGTGGGCAAGTCTTCGAAGCCATCAAGCTCGGTGCCATCGCCATACGTTCGTATGCGTTTTGGCCGCCGTAGCAGCTTGGGGCCACCCGTGCCGCTGGGACTTGTTCCGGTCGCCGATTTCGAACGCAGGGATAATGATGAGGGAGGGCGAGGGGGTAGGGGTGATGTAGCGCGAGGGGTAGCGGACGATGAGGCAGGGAACACCGATGATATTGGAGGGCGGGCTTTAAGGCGCGAGGAGGAAGTCGGCATTGTCAGACGAAGAGCGGCCGGATTGGATGAAGGGGTGGAGGGTCGGGTCGGTGGCACAATATAATCGAGGCCACGGATCCTACTTGTGGAGCTGTGCGATTTCGCCTTCGAGGCCGCGGTCGGAGCATCGTAACGGGCGAATTGACTCGAGGGTCCGGCTCTTGGAACATCCGCCACCTGTGCCTGGCTAGTCTCCATGAGCGACGACAACGAGGCCTTGCGCGTTAGCTTGCGCTGCGATGCGGGAGGCGGTGAGGCGGGCTTGAGGCCAGAGTGCGACTTCTGGCCGCGGAGACTGCCGGTTTTTGCCGCAAGGAACGAGTTGTTGGCTGCTGAAGGGGGAGCAGAGAGAAGCGCCTGTTGATAAGACTGAGTGCGCTGCACACGTGGAGGAGGGGAGGGCGACATCTTGATCCTCTGCAGCTGGCGGGCAGACGAAGTCGGAGGGTTGATGGGCGATTTGGCGCGATCAGGACGGAGTCGCATGGAGGGTTTGACGGACAAGGGGCGGGAGGGAGCGCTGTTACTACGCAATCCCAGACCATGGGATCGACGCAGCGGCTGCTGGGTGTTCAAGAGAAGGCGACTAGGGCTGAAGTCGACGTCGTCGTCGATAACGAGGCCGTCCTCGATGTCATCTTCCGGATCGGGTAAGGCGGGTTTGACGGCCTCGTCGACAACGGGCATCTTCTTCTTCATTTCGAGCACCTTGGCGAGGTGTTTGGCACCAGAGCCAGACTCGAACAAGCCGGAAGGGATGACGAGGCCCTCCAGAGCATCCTCGTCCTCGTCGTCATCCTCCGTCTCCGTCTCGGGCTGAGATGCAGATGTCGAATGGGAAGATGCGGAGCCATGGTCGAATCCTAGAGTCGAGTATGCGTCGGAGGACGACTGTGACGAGGAAGAGTTCTGATCTGCACCCCACTCCAACGAGTTCTTGGAGGACTGGTGGGAGAGCGGGCGGAGCGACAGCTGAGTGAGATCCGAGGGGAGGGCAAACGCAGACTCGAAGTCCTCGTCGATAGTGGGAGCGTGTGGCTTCGCCTCGAGTTTCGGACGGAGGGTTGCGAGCTTGATGGTGGAGATGCCCTCGTCCTCGTCCTCATCGTCTTCATCGAGCGTCGATGGGAGCGGGGGCCGTATGGTGATCATGCCCGAGGTAGATTTCTTCGAGAGCTCTGATCTCGCCGCTATGCCCGCCACGACAGCCCGTGCCTTTGCCCCGCCCGTCTTCCCCAGGTCCATCTCCATGTCCCAGTCCTCGTCGTCGTCCTCCTTGTCGGAGTCTGCGATGAGGGTGTGGAGCGGTTCGTCGTCATTGAGCTCGAAGTCGGCGTCGAGCCAGTCTTCGGGGGGAAGGGAGACGGACGGTGCAGAAAGGGCGGTCATCCGGGGTAAACTAGTAGAATGAGTAGGAGTATGGTAGACCGGTGGGCCCCCTCTTGAAGGGGGTGTGTGATTGATGCGACCAAATGATTAGGGTAACGAAGGAACGAGGCAGGTGTGCGCCGGCGCGTGCAGCTTTTGAGCAGCACCGGGGCGAGGATTATAAGGAGGGAGGAAACGGCGTGCAGTCGGATAGCAGGGGCCTGGCTTTGCGAGAGCGGTGTGGTGGTGAAAATGCGGCTTGTTGACCGCCTCGTGTCTGCATTCCATCCTGGTCACACTGTCATTCCGTCACGTCACATACGTCCGTCACGCTGTCACCATCATTGTTGTGCCACAATAGCTCCCCATACTCCTCGCTAGTACGGCTTCAGTCGTCGTAGCTCCCGCGCATTGTGCTCGATCTCATCCTCGTCCTCGCTATTCGCCTCGCCTCCCTCATTGTTCTCGCCCCAGCCTTCCAGCGCCTCGTCTAGGCCGCTGCGCATTCGCAGGCCTCGCTCGGCCATCGTCTCGCCGAGACTGTTCAGTTCCCGCGCCGTAAATACGCCTCGTAGCCTATCAAACGCGAGCAGATACAATTCTGTGAGGCGTATATGTTAGCAGTTACATCGTTCGCACAGGCGGCCTACCCACCTTTGACCAGAGGGCATTGTCCGATAGCTCGGAATAGCACGCTTTTCGCTCGCTGCAGTTGCCCGACTCGGATCTCGAACTCGATGAAGATCCGCCATAAGACAGGACTGGCTCGCGTTCTGAGAAGAAACAGGTCAGCGAATGCGTATGAGGCCGTATGCGCTGTACCTTTCGTTGTCGACCGCAGCGTTCAGCCCACTCCGCGTTCGCTCAATCTCCCACTCCCAGCGGCCCTTCTCCCACCCAGCCACCCACACGTCATACACCCTCCTCGACACGCCTTTCTCCTTCCCGGCATCCGGGTCCACTTGCTCACTCAGGAGCCCTCTCACCCGCCCCCAAACGCCCTGCCCCTTCTGCATCTCCAAGAACATCCCCAAAATCGCCGTGTTGTTCGGGTACAGCTCCACGGCGCGCTCCAAACGTTCCCGCAGTACAGTTGGCTGTGCCGCACTGTGTAATGTGACGATGTGATGGAAAAGCATACTCAGCGACGCCACAGCCATGCTTTCCTGCGCGACAGTGCCCGCCTCCACAGGATCGGTCACAAACGCCGGGAGGCCCGCACCCGTGAGAAGCTCGAGGAGCGCCCCGAGCTTCAGCCATGCCTCGCGGGCCTTCCACAGCGCCGCCGGGATCTCGCGCGCCGTGTCCTCGAGCGTCCGCTTCGCGCGCAGGATCATGACGCCGCCCGTCCCCTGCACGCCGGCGGCGCGCAGGGCGACCTGGATGGCCGCGTCTGGGCGGCGCGCGAGCCACTCCATCTCGGCCCAGTCCCACCAGAGCGGGCCCGTGCTGAGCCGGCTCTGCGACGACGTGGGCGCGGTGAGAACGGTCTCGTACACCTTGCGCGCGTCATCGAGCCGGCCGCGAACGCGCTCTAGACGCGCGTGTGCGGCCCAGTGCGGGAGCGACTCTCGCGCAGAGGCGAGATACGAGCGGGAGAGTTTGAGCGCGCTGCGTATGGGGACGGGTGAATGAGCAAGCGACGACCGTGAGCGTCGAAGACGGACTTACCCCTTGACGCTGACAGCGGCTTCGAATGCTAAAGCTAAGACGTCCCATTCGACGTCTTCGCCGTCCGTCCTGCAATGCTCGAAGACGTGCCTGATGAAGTCGATATTCACTCCCCGGACGTCTTCGGCTGTCCACATCCCCCATCTCGCCTCCCCATTTCGAAGTTCTGATGCCTCGAGCGGGGCCACGGCGCGGTATGACCAATGCTTCACGGGCCCAAAGCTTGCCGAATACTCCAGCTCCTTTCCTATAACGGTCCCCGCCTGCGAATCAAGCGTTACTCGGCGGGTGTTGGAAGGGGATGGGAAGATGGCCGAGACATATGGCAGTGACGTGAGATGCGTATGGGTCCACCTGTCGTCGCTGTTCTCAGACGGCGCGGATGACGACAGGGAGGTCTCGAAACCGGGGATATGCAGACCGAGAAAAGAGAGCCAAATCAAGCGGAAGACGATCTTGGAGCGTGGGGAGGTGAGCACGGTGAGGAAAGGGCGGATGTCGGAGAAAAGGATAGTCGCGTATGGGTCGAGTTCTGCACGAGGGTCTGCAGAGCGCAACGGCGGCTGTGAGACCTGATCGGCGTTCCATTCGTCCCGCGCCCATCGTACGTAGGGATCTTCATGCACAGTCGGAGAGGGCGACGATGTAGAAGGTATGGAGCCTGGCCCAGGCTTGCCGGCGGCGACCCATCGCGCCCAGCCAGCGGCTCGCGGTTCACCGACTCGTAGAGCTTCGCTCTCCCAGAATTCTTCCAGGGCGTCCAACTTGTCATCCAAGGATTTGTCGGCCATATCATCAGGAATATTAAATGTGCTGTCATATATTTTTAGCTCACGTATGCAACGGGTAAACGGATTATCGTACAGCTCGGCTTGCGCCTGGAACATTGCCATCGAGCGCTCGACAAAGCCTAACGACGTGGGTATGAGCGCGTCAAGTGTAAAGCACACACCACTCACCACTTTGCCTGAGAGCCGCCGCCAGCCGCCAAAGAGTTCGGAGCCTTTCGAGCTCGTTTGTCAGAATGGAGAACACCGTCATTGCGTCGTTGAGCATTCCGTCCACGCCTCTGTCCGCATTGCGAATCCTCCAATTAAACCAAGCTAGACGTATCTCCAGATCGCCGGTCCGCAGCGCCTTGTCCCATTCCTCCGCAAGCCGGCCAGGCTCCCACACCTCTTCCCCAGCTTGGAGGTAGATGAGCCTAAGGCGCACTGATGGCACGTTCTTCGGCAGAGAAGAAAGGGCGCGTGAAAGGATGGCCAGAGTAATTTCCGAGCGCGCTTTGGGCGCGTTCTTCGTAGTCACCGGGATCTGAGATAGGGAATGTGACAGGAGGGCAAGCCAAGTGTTCACAGAGCTTGGGTTCGCCGAGATCTCCTGCTCCAGGTCGCGCATCCGTTCCTGGTGGGCAGTCAGCGTCGTCGTGTAGTCGTCATCGTCGGAGCTCTCAGATGCGGCAGAGGCAGAGGAGTCCGACTCAAAGTCAGAGTCTGCGTTGTCTTTCGGGCGTTCGATGGAGCGATAGTCCTCATTTCCTTGGCGCTGCTGACGTCGCGACGGCAGACGGATGAAACCCCCAATTTCGGGGAACTTGAGCGCTGTTTCAGCCGACGGGATCAGCCTGCGCGTTGGAGGCGCGCCAAGAAGGGCGCGAGAGCTCGAGTCAGTGATGGCAGGTTGCTGGCGAGGAACAGTTGAGCGCTGTGAAATACTCGGGGGCGGAAACATGCCTGCACCTTTCGCTTGCGTCCAACGCCGATCTCGACACCTCTGCTGCTCCTGCTTAAGGCCGTCCAGGCATTATTGAGGCCAAGGATCTTTCTGCCATCTGGCACATTATTAGCATTCAAGATGCGAGGGAGCAGGGCACATACATCCCACGAGGTGGTACCGTGGCACGTCTTTCGCGTCAGGACCGCCATACCGCACATTTAGCGGATCTCCCTTCCTGTCCGAGTAGAAAGTCGGTTGCTCCAGCGCGTGGTGCTCAACCGTCGAAGTCGTTCGGCGCTGGAGGTCCTCCTGAGCCT
Source organism: Auriscalpium orientale (assembly GCA_019915035.1). Lineage (NCBI taxonomy): Eukaryota > Fungi > Basidiomycota > Agaricomycetes > Russulales > Auriscalpiaceae > Auriscalpium > Auriscalpium orientale. The sequence goes on from JAHLMH010000001.1 coordinate 170,154, forward strand.
TCACTCGCTCGTCGTCGAACACTACGTCCTGCTCGCGGCGCTCAGACGCGACATCGTCGGCACGGGCATGGCGATCCCCTTTGCGTCTCTTGCGCTCCTTGTCCTTGTCCCTGTCCTTCTTCCTGCTCCTGCTCCGCTCCGATTCCCGCTCTCGTGCTGGACGTGCGGAGGACTGCGAGCGGGGCTCACTTGATTCCAGGTCAGGAAATGAGCTGAACGATGGGGGAAAGGAAGAAAAAGAGGGCGCAACCATGACTCGAGTGGAAGGCGCGTCGACGTCAAAAGAATGAGCGGGGGTAGGGAAGCTTAGGGTGAACGGTGCAGGCGGAGTCCAGGGCGAAGTTGAATTCAATCGGGATGAACGACCGCTCGGCTGTTGCCGCGTTCAGCAAAGCGCCTGCTCTTCCTCTCTCTTTTCTAATTTCCGGGGTCGACATATCTCCTGTACGCCTTCGAGAATTACCCTCATGTGCATTCTTTCCGTCTCGCTCTCGTCAACTTGGATTCGAACTCGTCTCGACCGGCGATTCTGTGCTAGTAGCCATCTCCGCCCTCGATGCAGGTATTGCAGCCGCGCTCGCCACTGTAAGAATCTGCCAAGGAAATCTATTGGTGTCGTCGACTAGGCATTCTATCTCAAATCTTCTGTTAGCTCACCACTTTGAAATGAACGGAGGGCTTCTTCATTTCGGTCAACCCGCTTGTCGGTGCGTACCCGTGCTGGCCACGTTCCGCCCGTCCTCCGACCGCGCTGGGCTCCGGCAGTCTGAAGCTCCACGACACTATCTTTCCCTGTTTCAAGGATAGCTCACTGTCTATCAACGGACCTCTGTCTTGCCCCCTGGCGAGGGGCGGCGCACTGTGGGAGCACGGTGCCGCAATCGACGATCGCCGGGTTAAGAGATGCGACTGCTCCTGCTGTTTTGTCGCCTCTGACGTTCACAGCACGGTTCACCAGCATGTGCCGCAGGTCTAATTATGTCCTTATGTGAGGTGCCTGGTGGGTCGTATAAGAGGCGCTACGCATGCAGCTCTTTCCGGCTGTCCCTCCACCCCTCCTCCTGGTGCTAAAGACCCACAATGGCAGTCGAGTACCTCGCGGCTCTCCAAGCCCAGTGCATTGTCATTGGCAGTGTTGTAAGCGCATGTTTCGTTGCGTCTTCTCTCCGCGGCTGACCACTTGTTCGTTAGGTATCATATCTCTGTTTCAAGCGCTACGAGCCCGACAGCCCGTTGGCTCTCGTTATCCTTCTGGTCTTCGTGCCCACCACGCTCATTTCGCTCACACACCCTTGGCCTTGCCTCACTTTGAGAACATGCTTTGCGGCGTGCCTCGCGCACACCACCCTCGTTTCGATCTTGACCGTCATCTATCGCATTTCGCCGCTTCACCCACTCGCGCGCTTCCCCGGCCCTCTGCCGGCGAAAGTCTCTAAGCTGTGGATGTCGTACGTCTGCGCCCACGGCAAGCAGCACATCTACTACAGACGCCTTCATGACCAATACGGCGACTTCGTTCGCATTGGTATGTCTACGGGTTCGCGACCCCAGGATACGAAGATGCTAACGCCGCTCGACAGGCCCCAATGAGCTCTCCGTCCGCAACGCGTCCGCGATTTCCGCAATCCTAGGTCACGATGGGCTACCTAAAGGGCCTTGTATGTAGATAGCTATTCTGCTCTGCCATGTGACTGACTTCATGTGACTGACTTCCCTCTGCCAGGGTGGTCGAATCGGCCGCACGCCCCAGTACTTGTCGGTCTCCGTGAGCACGGAGAGCACTCGCGGCGCCGCAAGGCGTGGAATCGCGCGTTCACTACCACGGCTGTCAAAGGATACGAGGAAATCGTGGTAAAGCGAGCGCGCCAGCTGACTGAACGCCTGGAAGGCCTCTCCCTTCACCGGGACTTCCCGAAAGGCAAAGGTGCTGTATTGGATCTCGGCCAATGGCTTTCCTACTTCGCGTACGTTCCTCGTTTATCTGCAATCAAATTGATAGATGCTGATCCTGATGTTCCGCTCGTAGGACCGATCTTATGGGAGACATGTCGTATGTTCCGCTCTTCGGAGTTACGTTTCCGCCCACTGACACGGGTACCTCAGGTTTGGTGGTGGGTTCGAGCTGATGCGGGACGGAAACGACGCCCGTGGCCTATGGCAGATGCTGAATGAGGGCCTGGAGTGGGTCGCATTCTCCATGTCCTGTGAAATCTCTGACGTCCGACACGTATTCTCAGGGCTACGGCGGCATTGGCACACGCTCCATGGACTTTCAAATTCATAGGCCTGATGCCTTCCATCAAGGCAGTCGTAGCTCGTGTTCAGGGCTTTGCCGATCGAAGCGTGGAAGCCAGATTGAAGATGGGCGCGTCCAGAAGAGACATCTTCTTTTACCTCGTGAGTGCATGCGTCTTGCGACGCGTGATGGTGCTAACGGACGATGTGAAATTCCAGAACGATGAAGAGCACAATGCCGACCGTCGCCCATCTTTCGAGGAGCTCTCTTCCGATGCGATGCTCGCCATCATCGCAGGCTCGGACACTTCCGCGACGGTCCTAACTGCGCTGTTCTGGAACCTGGTCAGACGCCCGGCTGCTTACAAGGCTCTGCAAGACGAGATAGACCGTGAATTCCCAGGTGGGGAGGAGCCAACGGACGCCACTAAGCTCAGCCGAATGGAGTGGCTGAATGCCTGCATGTGCGTTGTCGTATCTTCCGTTCCGAGGTGACGTGCTGATCATCTTCTGCGGTCCTTAGCAACGAAGCGGCCCGCCTTCATCCTCCGGTTCCTAGCGGTTCTCAGCGGTCGGTCATGCCAGGCATGGGTCCAGTAGCCATCGGCGAACAGTACGTCCCTAAGCCCGCTGCTGATAGATACCCCACATTGATTGGTTTTGCCAGCATCATCCCGGAAGGCACCCAGGTGTTTGTGCACACCTACAGCGTTCATAGAGATGCGCGGAGCTTCTCCGCCCCTGACTCATTCCTCCCCGAACGTTGGATTAGCCAGGCGACCCTTGCAGAAGACAGCCACATCGTGACACGCTTCGCGGCCCACAACCCTGCGGCTTTCCACCCATTCTCGTACGGCCCTGCTAATTGCGCTGGCAAGAATTTCGCGATGATGGAAATGCGTACGGCAGTGTGCTGGCTTGTACAGCGGCTCGAATTTCATCCGCCAGATGCAGGGAAGCCTGGCCCTGGTGTCAGCGACTGGGAGGATTCCCTCCGGGACTTCTACGTGATGCGCAAAGCCCCTCTGCGGATGCGAATCACGCGTAGGCACACCGACGGGGTCCCCAAGAATCACACATAGTCCGTTTCGTTTCTTCGCCTTTCTTTCGCTTGTTCTTTTGCTACTCTGTCGTTGGGTATGTTTTCTGATTTCGGTGTCAAGGACCTTTCTTCACATTTACTATGCATCTTTCGTTATCTCATCGTGCATTTTGGCGCGGGTCTCTCTCTGTCTCTCTACAAATGAAGTTCATTGCAGGCGACGTGACAGTGGCAAGGGCATAAGACCTAACCCCAATGTTATGTAACGGGGTTTTCGGCCGACGCCAGACCCGACTAGAACAACTGTACATCTGTCGAGTCAAGATGCCGCCAGAAAATACTTCGCACTCAACAGCTCGCTCTGACTCGCCATCCACGACCTCATACCCATCAATATGTCTCAACCCTCTTTCTGGTTGCGCTGCGAAAAGAAGGAGTTCGAGCGGCGCGCCGCGCTGACGCCAACAACGTCCAAAAAGCTGATCGATGCGGGGTTCAAGATCTACGTCGAGCGCGACGAACAGAGGATCTTTGACGATGCGGAGTACGAGGCGTACGTTGCTCCCGTACATGCACTGCTCTTGCCTGATGAATTTGTCTCAGCGTTGGATGCGAGCTCGTCGAAAACAACTCCTGGCCGAGTGCCCCGATCAGCATTCCGATCATAGGTCTCAAGGAGCTCCCCGCCTCTGATGCACCGCTCCCGCACACGCACATCCAGTTCGCGCACTGCTACAAGCAGCAGGCGGGCTGGTCGTCCGTGCTCGCGCGGTTCCACCGCGGCGGCGGCACGCTGTACGACCTCGAGTTTCTCGCCGACGCGAGCGGCCGGCGCGTTGCTGCCTTTGGCTTCCACGCGGGTTTCGCGGGCGCCGCGGCGGGGGCCCTCGCGTATGCCGTGCAGAGAAAGGGAGGCAAGCTTGGCAAGCTGGAGCCTTACGAGAACGAGGCCGCAATGGTCTCGGACGTGAAGGCGAAACTCGGGGGCAGCGGCAAGGGCGTGAAGGCGCTGGTCATCGGCGCTCTGGGGCGCTGTGGTCGCGGCGCGGTCGATCTTTTCCGCAAGATTGGGCTTGATGAGTACGTCCTCTGCGTGCATGTAGAGCCGTGTCTGATACTGCACCGCAGGGACGACATCGTCAAGTGGGACATGGACGAGACTGCGAAGGGCGGGCCGTTCCAGGAGATTCTGGACGTCGACATTTTTGTCAACTGCATTTACCTCACCTCGCGCATCCCGTTCTTCGTGACCAAGGACCAGATCGACGCCGACGGCGCCTCGCGCCGGCTAAGCGTCGTCGTGGATGTCAGCTGCGACACGACCAACCCCAATAACCCCATCCCCATCTATTCTATCAATACGACCTTCTCGGAACCGACAGTGCCGGTGCCCGTTGAGTACGTGTATACTTTTCGGATTGCCACTGGCAACTGCCCCCGTGCCGAAAAGCTTCTTTGCTGACGCGCTCCCGCAGGAAGGGCAATCCGCCCATGTCGGTGATCTCCATTGACCATTTGCCGACTCTGTTACCCAGGGAGGCGTCTGAGCAGTTCAGCACGGACCTGCTGCCGTCGCTGCTGGCGTTCCCCGACCGTCAAAGTGCGCGCGTGTGGACAGACGCCGAAAAACTCTTCCGAGAGAAGCTTGGGGAGGCCGTGAAGGCGGAGAATCTGTGATGCAGAAAGGAAAGATGTAAATTGCGAGGATGATGATGTCGTGCGGTAACATAGAGACATTGTGGCAGATGCTTCTGCGCGCGCAGATGATTCAGTAGCTGCGCCTGATGCGGAGGCGTCTATCAACGGTTCCCACTGGGTGTGTGGGCGACATATGTCTGCTGATGCAGTCTGTTGAGGTGTCTGCTACGGTCGTCAAGCAGGAAGAGCAGCTCAGGCTCGATCGGTCCAGGATCGTGGGCCAGTGCCTGCCAGGGCTCCAAGGTGCAGGGCTATTCCATGCAGAGAATCGGAGAAGGCCGCGCTGGTGACGGGATGTGGATGGTCTCCAGGAGAAGGTTCGGCCAGAAATATTGCGAGCCTACAGCTGCCTACAGCCGCATATTCTGGGCGCATGTTCTGACGGGTTGGGACCTGGTGGGATTGCGTACAGAGGATGAGGCGGTGTCGCGACTGAGGCAAGCGATCGACACGTAAGAAAATGCCCTGAAATAGATGGATATATAGAACAAGAGTTTCACCGTGTCATCTTTCTCTCTTTTTCTCCGTCGTGTTGTGTTCCCCGTCTATTGCGCTTTCTGGCTTTGTGTATCCTGGTTCCTTCTTTTCTTTCTGTGCGGTGACCGTCTCTTTCCTGTGCAATTACTATCAAATTACACGGTGCAGGTCGCCCGCAATATCCTCCAAGCATACCCCTACATCGTCCTCGCAACCTCCCATTCCTTTTCCATGGATTGCCTCACCTCCCCCGTCCCGCAAATTTCTATCTCTCCCGCGCCACCCACAGAGTCCCTCCCAGAGCCGTACTCGCCGTTTTCCACGCAGTATCCAGAGTCTGTGCAGCATGACAACGACGGATACAGGCCCTCCCTGCTGAGCCCGCCCCCGGTTATCTCGCCACGCTTCCACCGCCAGCCCTCCCCTCTCCGTCCCTCCGACGATGCCGCAGGCAAGGGACTTGAGCGCGAGCACTTCGAGGCGCTCCTCGCCTCGTCCAGAGAACGCAATTCCTCATCGGCAGGCAAACGCGCGCCAGATCTCCGTAAGGAAATCGCGCTCAAGACGCACAAGAGCAAGCAGCGTACGTGGCCCATCGCATACGCGTCTTCCGGTATCTGATGCTAGCTTAGTCGAGCGTCGTGCGCTGTTCCTCTCCAAGGTGGCCGCGCCCCCATCGCCGACCGCGACCGCGACCCCCAAGACGCCCCCAGAGTCGCCAGCGATCTTCCACTATTCGCTTCCGTCCCCCGGGCTCGTCTCGCCGCTGGCCCTGTTCGAGGCCATCGGCCAGCGCCAGGCGCTAGGGCCTATCAAGCCCTGGGTCGAGCAAGTCGACTTCCGTCGCGCTGACGGAGCGAAAGGCGCAGCGTCCCCGTTGCGTCCGCGTCTCCCTGTGAGCTCCGGCAAGGCGAAGCCCATGCCGTCGCTCGACCAGATCTCTGCCCATCTCTCGACGCATGGCCACCCCGTCATCGTCAAGGACGAGCATCACCGCGCCCCGATCGCACTTCCGGCCTTCCTCCGGTCGCCGTCCCCGCAGGCGCAGGAGCCCACGCCCACCGTGTCCGTGACGGCGGCGCCGGCCCCTGCCACCAAGTCGCGCGTGCCCCCGATCCTCATGAACCGCGCGCGCAAGCTGTCCGGTGGCGCGCCGCAGCCTCAAGAGCGCGCGGTGACGAAGCCGCAGCCGCTCGAGATCAAGAAGCCGCAGCCCCTCGTGCTCCCGCCCGCGTCGCCGCGCTCCCCCGTCGACTCGAAGCTGCAGATCACCACCACCGTCGTGCCGCGCTCCGAGAACCGCTCCCCGACAGACCTCACGGAGATGAACCTCAGCGTGCTCAATGCGCGCGCGAGCAGCAGGCGCGATATGATGTCCAAGCTCCGCCGCCGCATGTCCGGCGTCGACTCGTCTGCGCAGGGCCGGTCCGGGTACGACACCGAGGAGGAGGAGCGCAAGATGAAGCGCTGGAGCGCGCCGGCCGAGCTGCCGAAACGCGCGCGCCACGGCTTCGCGCACCCCGTCCTCGCTCTGCCCGGTGGCTTCTGAGCTTTGTATCACACATAAACTCAAACGGATTGTGGGTGTCCAATTTCTTCTCCCACGTATTATTTATGTTCGCGTGCATTGGTTAAACGACTGTTGTTTTGATTTCAGGGATATTGGACATTGTTTTCGCTATCGACTGCTGTACAATCACTCGGCTCGGTTTCTCGGAGGCTTCTGGTTAACTCTCTATTTTATCTGATCATTTCGCAGGACTAGGATTTTCCTGCTAGGATTTTTGCGCATTCGTACCGTTGATTTGAGCACAGGACCCTATAGGCTGTGCCTCTTAGTTCTGATACACACCCCACAGATCTAACCTCTTCTTGGAGCCCACATTCATTTACGACTAGAACCAGAACCAGTACACATACTAGAACAGTTCACTTGACCTTGGGCTGAGCCCTCTGTCTTGTGGAAATTCGACGTAGCAACCAACAGAGATTTTGAAATTGCAGCGAGACAATCGCACTGTAGAAGCACCCAGCAGACAACCCCTCTTCTAGCCTTATTCGTACAAATCCAGCGTAACGCGTAAAACCCACGGGAAGGAAATCTGCGACCCTCCCCCTCTCCTCGCATCCTCTGGCCGGTCCGCGCCTTTCTTCTCGTCCCCCTCCACGGCCGACCTCTCTATCTTCGACGCGCACACGTTGTAAGTTACCTTCGGTGCAGAAAACCGGAAAGGCGCCCCGCCTGCTGGTGCTTCTGCAAGCAGCGGTGAGGTAAACGACGGTCCGGGTAAAGGAAGGCTGCGCCAACGACGATACGCCGGCCCTGCACCGCGCCTCGGGATCATGGGGCGCGCCGTAACGCATCTAGAACATACAGTCGACGTTCTATGTGCGCGGGGATTCGCGTCAGTGCGTGCGTGCGTGCGTGAGTGCGCGGCGCTGATCGGGGCTTACGATAGTCTAAGCGGGTGCGTTCGTCAAGGCCCTCCTCGTCGGAGTCCGCCAGCGGGTCCGCGGTCTGGACCCGCTGCCAAGCTTCTGTGCGTGCACGAGTCAGTCAAGGGGGACGGTGCGATGACGTGTGTAGCCTCAACGTTGCAGCATGGAGGAGTCCTGTCGGTGCGCAGGCGCGGCGTCTCTGTTCCGGGCGCTGGTGTCTACAGCTGTGTGCGATAAGCTGCGTGCAGATGACGAAAGAGGGTGTGCGCACGTACCTGGAGGCGGCGCTGCCAGGAGGGGTCTATTTTTACCGGTATCTGTGGGCACATAGTGGTGGAAGGTGGCGGTCTTCGTGCCGTCCTGCGTGTAATATTGCTGGGCACGAGACCGACGAGAGGACGAGGATTCTGGGGCTTCTGACGGCGCGAGGTAAGCTAAGAGATGCACTTGCCATGCTGACGAGAGGCCGTACCAGGCGCGCCGTGAGGCGTTGAACTAGACGCGATCCTCGTCCTCCGGTCAACCTCACCACCGGAGACAAGGTCTTGCAGAAATACACTCCGTTGCGCAGCCATTTTCTTACCCCACTCTATCTCCTCTGGTGGGTCGATGTTCTCGCGCCTGTACTCCTCTTGGGACAATCGATTAAGCCAAGGAACCTTTCCAGGGTTCCGTAGCGAATATTCGTCGGCGAACGGGTTGGCGAGGTGTGGTCCCTCGTGGTAGTGAAAGATCATCCACAGAAACGCTCTGGCTCGCGCCTGCGAAGAGATGTTGATGGGCAGAAATAGGTCTACGAACTCGACAGGGGGGTCGAAATGTGTCGGCGAGAGCGTCTGTGCACAGGGTCGTGAGATGCATTTTTTCCTTCCACAGCACAGGCCGGCGCACCGTCGAAAAGTTGGTGAGAACAAATACGAGATTTACAATACTAGTTGGAGGAACTTGATTATTTTTCTGACGAAGAGAGATCAGCTGTGTCATTGTCGAGGCGCCACGCCCATTCACTCACCAGACGTGTGAGAATATCTGCGGGTGTAGAGGGAGGAGACGACTTTTGCTCTGATGGTAGTAAGGCAGCTTTGAGACAGTTCTTGATCCTGGGGGCATCCTGGACGTTGCCATCCGTCTTCTGGAGAGACGGCACGGGATGATAGCTCCGAAGCGCCGTCTTCATCTCTGGGAAGACTGGCTGACGAGTGAGACTGCGATCAGAGAGCGCCGTGGAGTGAAAAACGCACATGCCATAGTTGTGTTAATCCTACCTACGTTCGTAAGTAGAGAGATCTTGGCAAACTCGATGGCAAACGCCGGTGTCTCATGCATCTTGTCTCGCATGACCTTGGAGCACCGGGTCGAGTTGTAGAGCGCGTTGACATAGAGGTCGCAGAAGTTGACGCGACCGGGAGCCTTGCCCCCAGGCGTTTCGTCCGTGAAGGCGCGTGTGGAATCGGTGAAGATGTAGTGGAGGAGGTCGAACTGGACGTCCTCCCGGGTAAGCGTCTCCGAGTCGCCACGCTTGATCGCCAGCGTCTTGCGGGAGACGTACTGCGTTCTTGGAGACGGTGAGTGGCGTCGGGAGGGAGAGGACGGACGAGGGGGCTCACTGAGAAGGCGGCTGGTGAGAGGGCCGTTCCATGAAGGAAGTAATAGAAGCAAAGCTTGGGTTGGCGTAAGTAGGAGGGGGCAGAAGCCTTATATGTATGACAGAAAAGAAGGATGATGTGCAGAGCACGAGGCAGGAAGGCGGTCAGGGCACGAGGCAGTGCCTTCACCGCTCGAGGCGCGTTTCCCAAAATCCAGGGACTGCATGGCGCCGTTGCGTGTTCGCACGGAATGACCATTACGGATCGGAAGGCAGGGGACGGCAGGCCAGCAGACAACCGCGAACGGGTGCGACACGAACGGTGTGCGCGCGTCCGTCGCGCTGGCAAGGAGCAGAAAACTCACCAGAGTACAGGGATCAAGAGGCCATTGCTGCAGACGCGTCGTCGTCGGTGCGCCCGTGCAAGAGTCGAGGAAATGCGGCGATGACAGAAAGCTGTTGATCGAAGATATGTCGCTTGACGCGCCTCTCGTTTCGGCACCAATCCCGCTGACTCAGCCATCTCCAGATCCCGGAAGCAAATTTATTGTTGGCCGTTGCCTCGAGCTCGCAGCCTCGTGGTTCGCTCGTGCCAGCCCATCAGATCAAGTAGATAGTCCTCAGCCTCTACCGACTGTCTGCTGACCCCCAGCAAGCAACGTGTTTTGCAGTACGGCACCGAGGCGTCTCTCGTTGTCATAGCCAGATCTAGCCGTATCTACCTCACCTTCTTTGTCGCTGTTTCCCACAGCAAAGTCTGGGTCCACGTCAGTGGGTCCCTATTTACTACTTTTAATATTATTTGCTACTTTTCCTATCATTAGTCTGGCATACTTATCGATGGACCTCATGTCATGTCTCGCCTTTATTATGAGGAGCCGCCTCGATTGCAACGCGCGACGGATACAGGCCACTGAACACGGGTCTTCTGGACACCCGCGGGAGTGACCACATAGCGGACTTTGCTATCTGCAGAACGAGTCCGACGAGTCCGATGGCTACCCGTATAGGACTCGTTAGGATCGCACCACTAGAAAGTCAAGATGTGCGTCGCAAATAGGAGAAAAGAAATTGTGACACGCACTCTGCGGCCCCCGGAGACGCGCTGCAGCTCCAAGATTGGAGCATTGCGTCCAGGGTTATTACAATTGCATCGGGATTATAGTCGCACAATAAGACAAAGTTCCCATTCTTGGCCACTACCTCTGTCGTCCTGATAAATTACTCCCAAGTAGCTTTGAAGCCCATTTTGAACACGTCGAGCTTCAACGTCACCTTATCATCCTTGTTCGTACTGAATGATAGACGATCATTGTGCTGTGAGATATGTATACTTGCTGATATTGGGGTAGGTGATCTTGATGTCATCGGAGGCAAGCAACACCGTGGTTTTGCCATCTTTGTATGTGCGAAGTGGCAGACACGCGAATCACAGAACGGCCTAAGACAGGACGGTCAGCAAGAGCTTGTGCAACGCGATCAATCCTTACATGGATGCTGGCAATGGGTAATGCAAGTGCTAAGAGTGAAGTGTACACGCACGAGAAACCATCTTCTTACTAGCAGAGGTTCCGAAGATGCTGGATCGAGTCTGTCGTGGGAGTCGGAAGTCAGGCGATGCGAGAAATGAAATGAAAGCCCCGCTGACAAGCGGCACCGGCCTTTTCGACGCTGCGAAAGAAACATTTTCACCTCAGTTTGTTCGAAAGACCGAGCCTTTGAATAGCGCCTCATGAGTTCAAAGCATGGTGGCGGCAAGCTCCGCATTCACAAACGCTGCCAAGAGACCTGCATGATCACAGGCAGCCAGCACGACCAAGAGGAAGCGGACACCCACGGCCCCACGGTGAGACTAAGTATACAGAAGACAGCGAATTCACCAGGCGCGACGATCCACTGAAAGGAGTAACTGATACACACCGATGAATGTGACACTACGTGCGACGCATGTGAGACTGTATCCCCATGGTCGACGCCTCGCCACAAGTTCATTTTGCAGCGCAGACAAGTTCGTATCACAGCCGAACTAAGCGTCCGGGATACTGGTACAGCTTTTGGCCTTCCCGCGCCGGGCGCTTGCGCTTGCTTGGCTAGCCTCTTGAACTGTTGTAAGAGGTCGCGCAGTGACTCAAGCGGAATTCCAAATGGCGGGGGTACCACGGGAAGATGATGGCATGGCTATCAAGGAGGAGGGAATGCGGGCATGATACGGCCGAAGCGCAGGACTCGGAGTGCCACCGCCAACAGCACCAACAGCACTGAGGACTTCAGTTTTGCTGACACCAAAGAGAGCTCGTCAAACCCGCGACAGACTCGTCTTCAGGGAGATGGTCCTTCCTTCCCTGCGAAGCGGTCGAGCAAAGATTCTCCAGCAAGCGATATGCGGTTATCCGCACACAGCGAGCGCCGTTCAGTAGCCGTCCGCCAATCTTGTAAGCTGCATTCCAAGACATAAAGGACGAGTCTTGCTTTTTCGCGGTCTGCTGCGACTCGGACTCCAACAAGTGAGCCGTCAGTCATGGAAGGCGTTGATGATCGCGCATATATGTGTGAAGGTATATCTATCAAGGCTGTCGATGAACTTATCAGCAAGTCAAAGGGTTTCAAGAGAACGTACGGTCGAGATTCTGGGCTATTGATGAGATATAGGGTTGACGGGTTCGCGTTGGGGAGCCTTGAAGGGACGCAACAATGGGACACGGACTATGGCGCGCGAGCTCTTGGTACCGGACCTTTCAACGCCCTCGCGAGGTCGGTCGGTTTCCCTATGGCAGAAAATCGCGATGTCAAACGATCTCGAAACTGGGCCTGGAGCCTTGAAAGGGTCCCGGTGGTGAGCATGGCGGTGATGTGCTGCCACATCGACGTTCCAGTGGTCGGGCATGGGTTGAACGTTGAACCCATGCCAGCCGGCGTTCCGCTCCGACCTGCTCCGACGCTGCCGGTGTCGCAGTGGCTGTGCCCAGATTCTGCGCACTCGCGGCACGACTTGGGGAGTGTTTGCAAAATCCGACCGGTTCTTTGGTCTTAGATCTTGCCCAAGGCTCAACCAACGCCGGAGAGCCACCCACCACCAGCCAGTACATAGCTCATCTCGACCTCTTTTATGTTCTCTCGACTGTTCGCCCGTACCATGGCCACCATCGCTCGCACACAGCCGGCACCGATCTCCTTCACCCCAGAGGGCGCGGTCGCCATCTCCTACAACGCCCTCATTTCGTCGCCTCTAACTTTGTCGGCGTCCATAGGCGAGCAGAGTCGTCCCACTCCATATCTCCCTCGCGCTGATGCCGTTTAAATCAGAGCAGGCGTTTGGCTCGAAGCCGGATTCACTGGGGATCATCATCGTTCGAGACCTCCCACCCGTGTATCCGTCACTGCGCGAGAGGCTGCTGAGGTTGTCAAACTCGTTTGCCCATTTGGATGAGCCGACGCGCGAGAAGTATGCCGATGTGAAGAGCAGCTACAGGTGCGTGCAGACTTCTATCGCATGCCAGGGCAATATCCTCAAAAAGTTCCTTTGAAGCTTTGGCTGGTCTCATGGCAAGGTGTGGTCAGTCTAAGAACTGGTCTCAGCGGTCCGCTAATTCCTGCGCAGGAAATCATGAACGGCAAGCCTGGTGAGAAATACATCGCGAGACGCTCCATGAACCCGATCTCACCTGAAGACCAGACACCCTGAAGGGATCATACTACGCGAACCCCGTCGTCGACAAGCCGTCCGTCAGCGAAGCTCTGCAAAAGGCTTATCCAGAGTACTACGGCACCAACATCTGTGCGTACTCGGTCATCCCGATCCCCAATATCCAAACACCGATCTACCGCAGGGCCGAAAAATGAGCCGGGCGTCGAGGACTTCGAGGCGGCCTTCAAAGGCCTCGGCGCGTGAGCAGCCCTCTTCCACGCCAACCCGCGGCTCACTCAGAAAACCGCACCCAGATTTGTATTCGACGTCGGCTGCAAGCTCGCGGCTGCCTGCCAACCCTTCGGTACGTCATACAGAGTGCACGCACCGCAGTGCTACGCTCTAGCCCAGACTTGACTGACGACTGCAGCGTCCGAGCACCTCTCCGACGCCTCCCTCTCCCTTGCGACGCTGATCGCGTCCTCGCAAACCACGAAGGCGCGCCTGCTGCACTACTTCCCGCCGTCCGCAGACGCCCCGCTCCCGCGCGACGACGAGCCGGTCGACAGCTGGTGCGGCTTCCACCTCGACCACTCGCTCCTGACCGGCCTCTGCTCGGTGCGTCTCTCACCTTGAACCCCCGCCCACACACGTGCTCGCTCACACCCGCACTGCACAGGCACTGTACCTCCGCCACGACCCCGGCGAGCCCCCCGTCGACGTCGCTGCGCCGTCGTCCGCGTCCGGACTGTACATCCGCACGCGCGGCGGCGCGCTCACTAAGGTCGCCATCCCCGCCGACTGCCTCGCGTTCCAGACCGGCGAGGCGCTCGAGCTCGCGACGGCCGGCCGCCTGCGCGCGACGCCGCACTGTGTGCGCGTCGGCGCGGCGCCCGGGGCGGACCGCGTCTCTCGCGAGACGTTCGCGCTGTTCATGCAGCCCGACGTCGACCAGCCGCTCAGCGCGACCGAGACGTTTGGGGACTTCAGCAAACGCATATTTAGTGAGCATTACGAGCAGGAGGCACAGGCGGTACAGTAATACAGCACGCTGTGCAGAGGTACATGGATCAGTAACTATCGATATCACTAGGAGAACAGGAGGGGTGGGGAGGAGTCAAGCGTCCCATGTACATAGTGCAGATACACATATTAACAAAGATCTAAATGCGGGGCGGTGAAGATGGGACGTGTAGAGATCATGATCTGTGGCATGCAGTCAAACCTGGAATAGTCTAGTTTGTTGGTGACCGCCGAGACGCAGAAGAAACAGAAACAGAACGCGAACGCCGATGGTTCGACGGCGCGAGGACGTCGGGAAGCACCGACAGCACCGCAGCAGTGAGGCTGTTGCGCTTCGACAACGTCGGCCCCTTCTCCCTGCCATCGCTGAGCTGCGAGCCGAACGACGAGCGCAGCTCGTCGGGATCGGAGATGACACTCCAGTCCTCGCTCGGTGCGCCGCCGCCCCCGCTCGAGTTCTCCCCAGAGCGGGTCTCCGGCCTGCTTGGTGGCGACGAGGGCACCCGGTCGCGTATGGTGCTCGTGGCGTCCTCAACGTCATCCTCGTCGGCACCCGTTCGCCTGATGAGCAGCCGAGCATACTCCAAGTCCCGGTAGATGGCTTCTACGGCAGTGGCGACGCCGTTTTCCTATTAAGGGATGTATGAGATACTCGGAAGGCAGCGTCGTAGACTATGACTTACAGCGCGAATCTTCTCGCCTACCAGTTTGGCCCGCTCAATCTGCTTCACATCCGTAGTGGCCGCCCGGAGAGCGTCGGCCAAGTGAGCAACGGTCAGTTTCCGAACGCCGGTGCCGACGCCGAGCGCTTCGACGCGATCTGCCCAGAAAAACTGGTCTCCAAAGAACGGCCTGATGATGGTCGGTATGCCAGCTAAATACGTAGATGAGATGAGAGGTGAAAAAACAAGGCGAACAGTGAGATACGCACCTCTGAGACTGGCTCCCGTGGTACCCGCTCCGCCGTGATGGCAGGCAGCATCGATGCGCTTGAACAACCAATCGTGCGGCACCGACGAAAGAGGATATATTTGCTTGGGTAGAGGCTCTTCAGGCTCCGCAGCCTCGGTCGTGTTCTTCGACAGCCTGTCGGACCAGCCCTTGGACAGGATGGCGTAGACACCGCTTTGCACAATGGCATCAATGACAGTGCGGGTCATCGCCTTCGGGTCCGAGACAACGATGCTACCAAAGCCAATGTAGACAATCTTCTTGTTGTTCTTGCGCGCCGTGTCAATGAATTCCAAGAGCTCCGGCGGCGGAGTCCACTTTTTCGCGCTGACATCGGCGTCGTCGAGGAACCAATACCCTACAGCGATTGTCAATACAAGAGTGGAGACAGTGACATAGATCTACTCACCAGTGATCCGAATCCATTCCGGCCAATCTAAGGGTGCCGGGACAACGGTTGGGCTGAAGTTGTAAAGGAACGGAATCTTATGAGGTTCCATCTTGTCCAAAGAGGTACTCGAGATGCCAAGAGTATTGCGGCGCCATCGATTAATCTGTCCGGCAGTTCCTCTCCAGAAGATCTGGTCAAACATTACATAGGTCTATGCGATAACAGAATAAGAGGTTATCGACTATACGAGGAGAGACAAAACGCACCATATAGTTGTAGCTTCCTCCCATCTTCACCAAGTCAAAATCAGTAAGTGCTCGGACCAGTGATCAAGCCAACGTACCTTGCGCTCAGGCACAGCGAAGGCGTGCGGATACGCCCTCGTCCGAGACCACGTCATCGTGAACGCTCTGAAGTATGGGATGCGCAGCGCCTCTGCGATATGGAAGCCTGCCATAGCGCTCGGGCTCTCAATCAAGACATCGGTGCCCTGACAAGCCTCCCAAGACGTCTTCAAGAGATCGTCGATCCAGCCCCGGAACTATTGTCTTCAGTGAGGAGATTGATTCGCGCCACGCATAGTGAATATTCACCTTCTGCAAGCCCTCTCTGAGGAAGGAGACGGTGAAAGTCCCGTTCTCCACACAGATACGCATGAGTTCTGCAGGGTCGCCGCCGACGTAGCCGAACTCTATGCCATGCTACAGAGTCTTCAGTTTCGCGGTAGCTTCACGAACAACCCTAATCAGGCACTCACCGACTCCACCCAGCTCTTAAATTCGCCGTGGGTGGCAATTCGCACACGATGGCCGTCTGCCATCAGCCCCTTCGCCAACGCGATGTACGGCTGCACGTCCCCGCGCGACCCGATCGTCAGGAACGTGAAGTGCAGCGACTTCTCCGGCTTGAAGGTCAGGAAGGTCGATGACGTCGACGTAAACATCACCGCGGGCAGCGAGTCCGTCATGTTCTCGGGCTGCGGGCGCGGATCGTCCTCCTCGCGGAGGGGCTGCGGCCCGAACTCCTCCAGGATAAGCGCGTCGCGTTTCCCGGGGCTCGGCAGCGAGGGACCACCAAGGGCCTGTCGGCTGCGCACCTCCTCGATCTGCTTGTCCAATAGCTGTACGAAGGACGCGCGCCGCTCTTGCTGGTTGAACTCGAGGAAGAGCTCCTCGTGGCCCTTAATCATGACAACGAGGCCGTAGTGCCCGAAGCGGAACGCCCGTGACGTCTCCGTGGACAGAACGTCGCGAATAGGGATGATCATCTGCGCGTACTGTGAGTGAGGAACGCGGAAGGCTCGGGTGCGGCGTACTCTTGTTTTGGACGTCAGCGGGCCGCTCGACTTGAAGCACAGGTAGTTCGTGGAGATGTAGAGCCTGCCGAAGACAGGAAGCATGCGGAACACATATCCAGGGAAGTCTGCAACGCAGCATAAGCCGCAACCCAAGTGAATGTCGAGCCACACTTACAGCCCAGGAGTCTCTCCCTCTCATCGAATGCGAACGCATTCTGGAACTTATCTATGATGTCACCTTCCAGAGATGTATCCGGCGTTTCCAGCACGCTGTACCCGAGCTCCGGAGCGTTGCTCGACCGGCTACCATCCGTCGACGAATAGATCTCGGTCACCCCCTTGCCGTCCGCCGGGGGTGTGACCGCCTGGTTGATCGGCCCTGAGCTCTCCGAGGAGCTGCTAAACACGCCCGACACGCGCCGGGGCATCTTAAGCCAGGAAGGCACAGGCACCCAGTTTGACGGCGGCGCGGCGGCCTCCCGCGCGGGTGCTACCGCCGCGGGGTGTTCGCTCGGAGACGTGGATGGCGGGTACGTGTGGTCCGCGGTGGACGGTGTCGGCGTGATGCTCGACGGGCTCATGATGGTAGTTTCATGGCCCTCTAGTATGGCTGGGATGGCAATTCCAGAGCCGGACCGCGCCACGGGAACGAACGACGCGCCGTCGCGCTTCTGGACGTGCGTGAACTCCTCGCTGTCGTCGAGGTGAGCCGGGGCGCTCGCAGTGCGACTCGGTGTATTGTCCTGTAATGGGCGCAGGAGCGAGTGAGAGCCTGAACGGGGTGTGGGCTTGGACTTGGACGTTCGCCGTGACGCTCTGGGCTTTGGCTCGGAGCTTCCCGGGCGAGGCGTCCCCGCCGGGCGAGAGAGGGGTGGTGTCGATCAAGTACTCTGGACTTGGTTTGTTGTTCTGCGGGAAGCGGCGCGCCGTGGCGACTGCATCACGGATTTGGTCGAGTGAGGTCGTGATGTCGTGGAAGTAGGCGAAGAAATACGAGTCCACTGCGAGGTCGTCATTTCCGTCAATCACTTTTACCTCGATGGTTTCACTGAAGTCCATGGCATTCGCTTCTCCACATCAATGATCGTGGAATAGGGTATGGCGATCTAAGGAACTGTCAGATTTCCGTTTCGGCGATAGATCGAGCCAGCGTACCTTGACGCTATCACCCATGTTCTGGGCTTTGAAAATGACCCTCCGGATGGCCTTGACCCACTCCTCCCGGCTGGGCACGGAGTCAGCGGAAAGATATATTGTCTTTGCATTTGTGCGCAGACGAATATCTTTCTCGTTCGCAGGTTCGCACGAGATGGCGTAACGCAAGTCGATCACGCCGTGTGGGAAGTAGGGATCCTGCGACGAAGTTCGTCAACCGAGATCTGTACACAAGCGCAGTTGACACTCACTGACGACGACTGATACCACGACAGCACGTCGTTCTTCAGGACGAACCAGTGCTTGATCCATCGCTTCGTCCGCTGGGCCTTCTTGTACATGGCCCCAGACTTAAGCACTTGGTCCTGTTAAGTGGCGGCAATGAGCGCGGCTCAAAGAGAGAAGCAGCCGACTTACTTCTCTCGCCGGCATATGAGCGAAGAAACACAAGTACGAGTTAGTCAGATACATGTAGCCTTGCAGTACTGCGACACATATAATTAGCGACGAAGGACGCTCAGAGTGCGTGTTCACTCACAGACCGAGCGCATCAGCCAACAGGGCATTTCTGAACACGTGTTACGTTAGGGCGGACTATGCGAGGCAACGACCCTTGCTTGCCTGAAACAACTTCTGTGATCCCGCTAAGCTCAAAAACTTCTCCAAGCTTCTCGGCCAAGCGTGTTCGTCGACTCAATTTCACGGTCTTAATTGTAGAGATGGTGGAATGTCGTTGCGGGGTCTTCCGCAGGTATGCCGTTGTGGCGTGCTCCAATACAGGAGACAGACCCTGAAAGTCCTTCTTGGGCCTGTGCACTCTTGGACTCCTCGTTCCTGGGGTCGGAACCTCGAAGTCCTCCCCGTCTGTATCGTCGTCAGAAGTCACAGCGGCTGCGTGTGTTTCGGCCTCGTGCGGAGACTCTGGATCGAGGCCTTCGAACACGCTCTTAACGGGAGATAACGCGTGCAGGGACTCCTGTCGACGGGAGCGCGCTACGGGACGATATATGGTGTGGATAGACGACGCGAGCTGCTCACGACCTGCATGTAGTTTTAGTGATATGTGGGTTTGTGTCGAGGCTCGTGACGCACCTGGCTTGGTTTCGTCCTCGCTATCAGAGTCTGCAGGAGGCAAGTCGGGGTGTTCTTCGTCAATGTCGGGGTCAATTTCTGGATCATCGGCCCACGGCAGCGCCTGGAGGGCTTGGATAAGAGTCTGGGTTCCAGCACGCATCTGAGAAGCGCAGTCTCAGAAGGCACAGAATCCACCGCAGTACTGACGACATACCGACTTGTCTCCCTGCACTTGGGCAGCGGAGCTCCCCGCAGCAGGCTGGGTGGGAGAGCGGGGCCGTATGAAGGGGGATTCGTCGATGGGATCGGGCTTCAAAGTCATCACATGGACGGGAGGCGAGTCGTCGGACTGCGCTTTCTGCGGCGGGCTCTGCAGAGTCCCGCTTCCATCTAACAGGGATGAGCCGGGAGTGGCAAAATGAAGAAGCGTGACGCCACCTTCACTGTCAGTAGAGCTCTGCTTGCCCTTGCCCTTGCGGCTAAGTGAGAGCATGCGCCTAGGACTAGCCGAGGGCTGGGAGGGCGGAGACTTGGTGCCAACGGATTTGCTGCGTCCGAGCTTGTCCGTCGTCTTCTCCATGACGCGTCGCACGATGTGCTTTTGAGATGGAGGGGAGGAGGATGGCGGGGGATGCGGGGAAGGGGCGGACGAGGTGTTAAGGGAGGACGAGACGTTAAGGGATGCCGAAAGATGGGGAAGATCGAGAGGGCGGGCGGGGGCTATTTGGGAGCGGGAGAGACCGACCATGAGACGGTAGTGGCAGGTCGCCAACAAAGGTGGCGGGACGACTCGAGCTTTACCACAGGCTTACCAGCCAGCCTTCGGCTCAGCAGCGTCTACAGGCTAAACGCCGAAGACGGACGCGCAAACATGCTTACGTCAGCACACGAGGCTTCGGCGTCGGAGCGGACCCGCCAAAACGTGTTGGCCGTCATGCTCTCTCTGCCCCACCGGCCAGACTACTACCTGGGCTCCTCGTCTTCCCCCACACCCTCTCCTCCACTCCCTCATCCTTCTCCCAGATGAAGCTCTTCAAGCTGCGTGGCGAAGTCTGCATTGGTTTTGCCTCTCTCTTTTCGTAAGTCGCGGAACCAACTTTGCCATAGTTGAACTTGACGCCCGGTCAGATTCGCGGCCCTGCTCCTGCTCATCTTCGCCCATGTACGTCCCCTTATCATACCGGGCGATTCAACTACTCACCTCTGTGAAGGTTGGCCAAATTAACACCTCGTCGGTGCCTCGAGGGATCGCCATGGTGTGTGTCTTCACCGCCGCGAGGCGCCCTCACGAAACGAAACGCTGATCCTCTCCTCGTCCCAGGCAAAAATGAACGTGTCCCTCTACGGGTAGGTCTGTTCACGCCTGCCTCAGTGACCTGTAGCGCTCATTATGTCCACAGGCAAGCGCTCGAAAACGGGTTCGGCGACCCGATCAATGGCCTGTATACTACGAATGCCTCTGCACCCCTCCAAGCGCGCGCCGGCATTCGTCAACAGTACGAGTTTGGCCTTTATTCTTACTGCGCGTACATCGTCAAGCCCAATGGAACATGCACCAATACCACGATCGCACGACGATACCAGCCCTATACCGCTTTTACATCCGACATGTACCTCAATTATTCCCAGTTCACCGACTTCATCATCAACGGAACATCCTCGTTCAAGGACTCCGCGACATTAGGAGGCCATACCCACTCGGCGTATTACCTGATCCTCCTTGGCACGATATTCACGTTCATAGCCCTTGTGATGTGCGTCAGCCGTTTGTCACTCTCGCCGTCCGTCTGACTCCCGTGATCTCAACAGTGGTGTGATCAAGCACACATTTGCATTCCTCATCTCCGCGACATTCGCTGCCCTCGCAACGCTCTTCATCCTGGTCGGGGCAGCATTGTGGACATCAGCTGTGAACAGCTCGGAGGCCATAAATGGACTTGTGCTGGCAACAACCGACATCCCACTGGGAATAGAAGTCACCGCCGGGACTGGGCTCTCTTTAATCTGGGCGGCATTTGGCTGTCTTGTGGTGTCGCTTGTTCCGTACATGATCAGGTGCGTTACGTTCTTCCCCCTCCGACGGGACGACCCGAGGCGCGACGGCTCACTATCCTGCCCCGGCCTACAGTTGCTGCACATACCGAGGCTAGATCGACTGGTCAATGAACTCAACCAACTAACTGTTCGACGTCTTCGTCCGTCCTGTCCTGAGGCATGGTGCTTCCCGCCCGAAGCTGGCCTTCCCTACTTATTACTTATACAACGATTATCACGCCATCGAACAATGACCCGCAGGAATCAACTTTATGGACGATACGAGGATTTTACGATACCGAGTTTGCTACCATATTACCTAGAATGTACAACACTTTACTATGCGACCGCCAACTATTGAACCTCCTCGCGACACGCTGGAAGAACAAAACGCCCTTGTGCTGGTCGTCGAGGCCACTATCCTCGAATTGTGGGGGATGGCAACCGTTGCACACTTGGCGAGTGACTTCGAAGCACGAGGCGAAGAGATGTTCCGCGTATGGCAGGTGTCGTGGTATGCCGCTGCGGTGCTTTCCGACTCTGCACATGCCGACAGTATCCCAGCTGATATATCGTCTTGGACTGTAAGTAGTTTACCTCTCTACTGGCATCAAATTTAATTTGCCCGACTTGGGAGCCTCGGTGGGACCAGACACTCAGGCTGGCCGTCTCATTAGTGCCACCTGCTTCGTCTTGCCCGTGTCTTCCCGCAATATTCACGTCACATAGACGGCGAGTCTGAATCATCCTTTGTGCTTGGCAACTCGTCATTCACGAACCATTCATCGCTTTCCGCAACTTCCCGTTGTTAATATCGAGCGGCATATCCTACAGGCAGTCAGCTTAAGCTCAAGCGTCACAAGTGATCCGTGTCGTAAACTATGATAATTCCTTTCGGTGACTTCCCTCCTGCCCGCTATAAGTTCCCAAGAAGCCCGTGACCGCTAGCCGGATACCGATAGCCCATACATACGGCGGCCAACAGCGGCCAACCCACTCCGCCCGCCCCCGCATCGCAAAATTCGCCGAGGCCCCACACCCGCGGTCGGTACACTCTATACCTCGCCCGATTTGGCGGCCGTCGATCGAGGACGCCCCCCGACGGAGGCATTTTCCTCCCCTGCTGCCTGGCGCGCAGATCGCGCGGCTTATCTGGCGCGGGAGATCGGTGCTGTAGCGCATGGTGCACGCTCGGGCGTCCCGGTGCAATAAGAAATACTGAAGTTGACCCACCCGAACCTCGCGCCGGATCGGACGGCGTGCATGGGTTGAGCGATGCCCGACGAAGGAGGCGAGCTTTGAATCAGGCCCAGGTAGATCAAAGTTTCACGAGTCTAGATTTCTGTGCCTTCAGAAACAGTACAGCCGAGCTTTCCATTCAAATTTCATGCTCTAGTCGTCAAATCAGCTGACCTGGGGTGGTGGGACGACTAATCCGCCTTACCACTCCGGAACTCCGGGGTAGCTGTGCAGCACCGTCGGCCCTTTGATGTGGCCAGTCATAGACGACGGCTTTCGTCAATGGTATTACGAGGGGCACCCGCCGGCTGCCCAGTCAGCATCACCAACGTCAATCCGACGGGACAGCAGGGAACTTTGTCATAGTTCAGTCTGTATTTGGGCGCTATGGGGAGCGTTATTATCTGCGAGGGTGTGACAGGGAGCGCGATAGCACCCGTGATCGGAACACCAGTTCTGGATCTCGAGAGATTGGGGAACCGGCGTGCTGGGAACTTGGTTGGTACGCGGCGCTGAGGAAGAGCGGGACAGGAGGGACATTAACGGGCGCCGAAGGCTCTCGGCGGACAGGTTGAAACGCAGGCGCTGATCAAAAATACTCGATCGTGGAGAATATCGCGTGTGCCGGGCATAGTGCAGCGGCGGAGAGGATGCGTCATACAAAGGCAGGAGTTGTATTCGGGTTTCGTGGGTGACTCATTCTGAAACAATATGTGTGAAGAGTATTTGTCACTGACCCCGATGCGCAAGAGTTGTGTGTGCTTGTCGACATGGAAGGGTTGCAAGTGCTGCCAGCCATGCTGGTGGAAACGTGGACTGCGCTGTGGGGTAGCAGGCCAGCGCTTGAGAAATATGAGATGCGGTGCAGCATGCTACGGCGCTCTCTGTGTTGACTGTGAAGGGGATCGAACGGGACGAGGCTGCTGGCAACGGGCTACGTGGGCGTCGGCGGAGACGAGGTGAGTTGTGTGATGAGTTGCCGACGGCCGAGGCGGAGGTGCGGGTAGGATCGAGGCAGCCCCGAATGGACACCGTCACGGAGACGGTGACGCGGCGCCAGCGGCACAGCTTTCGAGTCTGAGGGGTGGGAATCCGGGCCTCTGCCGCCCAGACGCAGACGTGTTACTTGCCTCCGCAGCACCAGCTCCTCGCCCGATACTTAACCCCCTTCCCCCGATTCCCTATATATCTTTCACCATGTCCGACGTATTTGCCACGCTCTACCCAGAACTCGACTTCAACCAACCCCCTCTCCAGTACATCGACCCGTCCAAGCTCTCCTCTGACTTCTCCTTCTTCGACCCCACCCCCAACCAGATCGAGGCTCCCACACCGGACACGTTCGACACAGACCTCGAGCTCGACACTGACCTCCAGCTCTTTGACGAGCAGCTCCAGCTCTTCGAGCTGAACAACCCTATCCCGCCCCCGAGGGAAGCCGGCCCTCCCTCCGTCTTCTCCGAGTCCGCATACGAGTCCGTTGCCAATTCGGAGTCCATCTACTACTCCCCATACGCACCCTCCAACTACTCCCTCCCGGTCGGCATGTCTTTCAACGCGATGCACCTCAGTGACTACGGCGCCTCGGAGCGCTACAACGCGCGTATCCTCGGCGCGGACATCACCGCTACCAGCTTCGGCGCTCTGCCACCCTCGCCGCCAGTCTCCCCTCCCACGCGGGCTGCGCGTGCACAGTCAGACTACGGCGCGGCACTCCATGGCCAGCGCCGCTACCCTGCTGCGAGCGGCCACCCTAGTGTCTCCCCGATCAGCATGTCGCCTCAGCTCCCCATCGTCCCTCCTGTGCCCTCCGTCGCTCGGTCTCAGGCGGAGAGTGACTTGAACGCCGCCGGAGACGCGCGGGGCAAGATCCACCGCTGCCCCACTTGTAACCGGGGTTTGTCTGTGCTTTCGTGTCCTTGACGCTTTGACTAATACACCGCCTCGTTGTCTAGGTTTCGCGAGAGCTTATAACCTCAAAACACATATGGACACACATAGCGCGGACCGTGTGAAGCCGTATGCGTGCCCACATCGCAGCTGCGGCCGCTCGTTCTCGCGCAAACACGACCTCCAACGCCACCGGGCTGCCATCCATCGCGACTCGTCGACGACGTCGACAACGCCTTCGGCCCGCATTGGCGTGGAGTCCGGCCTGCGTGCCAGATGTGAGGACTGTGGGAAGAGTTGGGTGACGGGGCAGCAAAGGGGATGTGATTGTCGGAATGTCAAGTAGGTCCGGACGGTGGCGGTCGCGCATATCAGTTTCTCTCCATGCTTCTGTGAGGTCGTTTCTTGTTTCATAATCTCGCCTGTCCTGATCGCTTCTTCCATCGTCACGTAGAGCTCGGATTTCCCGCACGGTTGCCAGGCATGCCGCCTTGTGATGAGGAGCGCTCGTCCGGGGGCCATGCGGCTCCTGGGCGGGATCCTCACCTAGGTCGGGCCCGCCGCCTCGACATATCCCTCACGCACGCTACAGACGTTGACACACGTGCACGTACAATTGTCAGCTGGCCACGGTGCCCTGTATGCCCAGGAGATAGAATTTCACCTATGCACCCATCCGTGATTCCGTCTATGTTGGCCTCGTCGCTATGACTTTATGACTGTTACACAGTTTTGGCTATGTGTATATATGTACGATACTAGTTTCGCGTCTTAGAGCCGATCGCAAAAACAGTCTGCCGAACTCCCGGACGCCGAGAAGTCGAAGCCGATAATATATGCAAGAGTGACGCGACTGAGATCATCGCGCGATGTGGCTATGACGCATCTTTGACGTCGAATACCATGTCCACTTGCTCGATCTCCACCCCCGTCGCCGTCTTCGCTATAAGAGCTCTGGTAGCCACAAATGCAACGAACCACCTTTCTCTTTTACTTGTACCATGGCGGCAGCTATCAAGGACGCTCTTATGGGACCCGCGACCACCGCCAAGCGCAAGGATCTCGAGCGCGACATTGTCGAGTCTTCGAGTAGCGCAAACTATCTCACCAACGACCACGGCGTGAAAGTCGCCAACACGGACGACTGGTACGCCTGCTATCTTCGTCTTTGTATGCGTCGTGCTCATTTCTGGCAGGCTGAAAATCTCAGATGGCACGAACGTCGGCCCACACCTCCTCGAGGACCAGCTCGCCCGCGAGAAGATCATGCGCTTCGACCACGAGCGCATCCCCGAGCGCGTTGTGCACGCCCGCGGCGCCGGGGCTCACGGATACTTCAAGGTTTACGACGACCGCGCGTCCAAGTATACGTCTGCCGCCGTACTCACCGATCCGTCGCGCACGACCCCAGTTTTCACGCGCTTCAGCACGGTCCAAGGCTCGCGTGGGAGCGCGGTAAGCACCATGTTTTACAATTATATGCGCGATGTGTTCACGGGTATTTCAGGACACTGTGCGTGATGTCCGCGGGTTCGCGGTCAAGTTCTACACGCAGGAGGGCAATTGGGACATTGTCGGAAACGACATCCCGGTCTTCTTCATCCAGGACTCGGTCAAGTTTCCCGACTTTGTCCACGCGGTTAAGCCCGAGCCGCACAACGAGGTTCCGCAGGGCCAGAGCGCGCACAACAACTTCTGGGACTATGTAGGCTTGCAGCCCGAATGTAAGCGCGACAGAAGTCGTCTGCTGACTCCCGGATGCTGACTTGTGCTGCGTGCCCGCCATAGCTGCTCATATGGTGATGTGGGTTATGTCTGACCGGGGCATACCTCGCTCGTACCGCATGATGCAAGGGTTCGGCGTCAACACGTACACCTTGACGAACAAGAAAGGAGAATTATTCTTCGTGAAGTTCCACTGGGTTCCAGAGCTCGGCGTCCACAGTCTCGTGTGGGACGAGGCTCTCAAAGTGTGCGGGCAGGATCCCGGTGAGTATATGCGTTGCCTTCGGGCCGGGCGTATGCTGAATTCCACGACAGACTTCCATCGCAAAGACCTCTATGAAGCGATCGACAATGGAGCGCCGCCGAAATGGAAGTTCTGCATTCAGGTCATTCCCCAAGCCAGGGAGCACGAGTTTGAATTCGACATCCTTGATGCCACGAAGATCTGGCCCGAGGAGCTCGTCCCTCTGGAAGAGATCGGCGAGATGGTGCTGGACCGCAAGCCCGAGGAGTTCTTCCCCGAGGTCGAGCAAGTTGCATTCTGCACTTCGCACGTCGTTCCGGGTATCGGTTTCAGCGACGACCCTCTCCTGCAAGGTCGGAACTTCTCGTACTTTGACACGCAAATTTCACGCCTCGGAACTAATTGGCAGGAGGTCCGTTGTCGTTCGAGACGTGTCCTGCTTAGTGCGCTGACAATGCCTTTCAGCTGCCAATCAACCGCCCTGTCTGTCCCGTCCTCAACCATCAACGAGATGGTCAGATGCGGCACCGCATAACCGCGGGCACTGTCAATTATTGGCCGAACCGCAAGGAGGTCTTCCCTCCTGTTCCCGAGAGTCATGGCGGCTACGATACGTGGGTGTCCGATATCATCGCGCCCCTAATATGCCTTGTAACGTTTGCTTTTAGCTTCCCATCCCATGTCTCAGGCATTAAGCAACGCGTCCGCGGTTCCAAGTTCAAGGAGCACTTCAATCAGGCACAGCTTTTCTTCAACTCGCTGGCACCTCACGAGAAGCAGCACCTCATCAACGCAATCTCTTTCGAACTCGACCATTGCGATGATCCGGTGGTTTACGAATCCTACACGAAGGTGCTCAATCATATCGACTTCACGCTGGCGAAGACCGTGGCGACCAACGTCGGCGGTGTCATCCCCGACACGCCGGCGCGCCCCAATCACGGCAAGAAGAGTGCGCCGCTGTCGCAGCTCTACTACGCGCCAAAGGAGCCGACCATTGTCAGCCGTCGCATCGCAATCCTGGTCGCCGACGGCTTCAGTCTGCCGGAGGTGGAGGCGGTTCGGGCAGCCTTGGCGAGCGCGAAGGCTGTCTGTTTCGTTATCGGACCCAGGCGTGGCGAGGTGTACCCGCAGGGTGCGGAGCGTGTCGCCGGCAAGGGCATCCAAGCGGATCACCATTACGAGGGCCAGCGGTCTACCATGTTTGATGCGCTGTACATCCCATCGGGTGAACACGCTGCGACCCTGGCGAAGAACGGGCGCGCTGTGCACTACGTGAGAGAGGCGTTCGGGCACTGCAAGGCTATTGGCGCTGTTGGGGAATGTGAGCGCTACGCATCAGCTTCTCGACAAATTGATTGAACTTACGCGCCCATTATAAGCTGTGACGTTCTTGCGGGATGCCGTCCAGTTGCCAGGCGTCAAGATCCAGGACGACCTTCGCAGCGACGATGTCACCACCTC
Source organism: Auriscalpium orientale (assembly GCA_019915035.1). NCBI lineage: Eukaryota > Fungi > Basidiomycota > Agaricomycetes > Russulales > Auriscalpiaceae > Auriscalpium > Auriscalpium orientale. The sequence goes on from JAHLMH010000001.1 coordinate 197,742, forward strand.
CTATGGCGTCGTCACGACCGGCTCTTACGGCTTGAAGTCCGCTGCGACTGATGCGCTCAAGATTGGGCCGGGTTCGAAGGGCTTCGTCGCCAACTTTGCGTATGCTGTCAGCCTCCACCGCTGCTATGAGCGCGAGTTGGAGGGCTTGACCTCCCAGGTTGCATATTAAATTTTTCCATTGTTTCGTATCGTGAAGTTGCCAGTGTTGTATTTCATATCGCCAAGCTCTCTGTAGGATAACGCATCCATATCGCCAGTCGCTGTACGAACGTCGAAAAGGCATTCGAAATTTCATTGTTGTATGAAGTATGAGTTACGACCGATTTCCAAGAATCAGTTCAACAATCACGTACGCGTTTGCTGCTACGACGAGGACGCAAATCATGTAACCCAGGCAAGTGAGGAACCGGCCATTACTGTAGTCCACGTTCTCCTCCATCAAAGACGCTGCGTCGTAGGGCACCGCCGACTCGGTGTGCTCGTGTTCGCGCTCGTCCTCGCGGACCGCCTCCCCTTCGGGCACCTGTACCTCTGGCTTCTCTTCCAAGTCCGCTGGCGGAGGTGCCACCAATGTCTTCCGGACGGCCATCACGTCCTTGGACGACGTGAGCCACACAAGGGGGACGATGACGACGGGCAGCAGGATGGACAGGATGACCTGCGACGCGACGAGCAGCGTGTCGATGCCCTTGCGGCCCACGGCGATCGCGACGACCATCGACGGCACGAGCGCAATCATGCGCGTGACGATGCGCCGCAGAAACGGCTGGCAGCTTGATCAACGTCCCACGCGCGGGGAGAAGAAAGGGGGAAGGGTGGGCGCACCGAGATGCGCCACTTGATGAAGCCCTCGGCGACGATCTGCCCCGCGAGCGTCGCGGTGATGCTCGCAGTCTGCCCCGCGCAGAGCAGCGCGAGCGCGAATATGAGCGCCGCGGCCGTGCCGACGTTCTGTTTGATCAGGTCGTGCGCGTCGAACAGGCCTGCGGGCGCGCCCGCGGACTGCGGGCTCTCGAAGAACACGCTCGCTGCGATGATCAAAATCCTGGCGCGCTCCGGTTAGGATGGCAGATGGGACGCGGGAGGACGGGAACGCACGCGGAGTTGATGGGCACGGCGACGCCGAGCAGGCTCGTGACGATGTCGACGATGCCGTGGCCCAGGTGCGCGTGGACGAACGCCAGCGTGTTGTTCTCCGGCCGCACGAAGTTGTCGCGCCATTCTCTGTCCGCGGCGATGCGGTCCGCGCGCGTGATGGCGAATAGGGAGCGGAACCACACGCGCAGGCCGCGGCCGCTGTTCGGCGAAGCGTTCGCTGGCGACGGCAGGGGCAGAGGTGTCGTGGAGACTCTGTCCTGTGTGGAGAGAAAGGACCCGAGGAAGAGCGCGTGTGGCATTACCGTCGCGCCGAGGATGCCGACCGCTGCATGGAAATTGAGCCGTGGAATGCGAACGTTCATCTCATGCTTACCAGTGTAGAGAGCATTTGGACTTGTCTCAAAGAGCCTGGAGGAGGGCACAAATCCCAGAATTACGTGTGACCAGTTGGCGTGGACTCTGACGAGCAACACGATGAAGCTAACGAAGACCGCAAAAACCTGTACACAGTCAGACCAACTCCAGGTTCATCTCAAGATGGAGGGAACACTGAACAAGTGCTATGATAGTCAGCTCAAAAATCCGGACGGGTCGTCCCTTGCCCTGAGATGGATCGCCGAGGACCAGGAACACGAGCACGTCTGTCGCCGTGAGGAGGACCGCCGCCCAGAGTGGAAGGGCGGGGAACAATAGACAGAGGCCAATTGCCGAGCCCAGGAGCTCTGCAAGATCTGTGCTGATGATGGCGATCTCACAGAGGGCGTAGAGCGGGTACATGACGCCGTAGCGGACGAGGCGGCGGTGTCGAGGGCGATTATAGAGAAGCAGTCGGCAATGGGCCGCCAGGTCTGTGAATGAGCGATGAGAATGGCCTGCATTACTTGGCGTGGGATTGGTGTACCTAGACCCGTCACGCATCCCAGTCGACATGCCATGGTCTTCGACGAGACATTGTTTGTTAGCAGCGAGACCTGGTAAGACGCCGCGCATTTACCTGGAATATGACTGCGCCTATGCCTGCCATCATCACCACAAAGAGCATGGGCCGATAACCAAAGTCGGACCCTGCTTGCAGGTCTACGCTCCAGTTTCCTCTAAGACAGAAGTACATTGGCTGGCTCAGAGACAACAGACGCTATGCTAGCGGCTTACGGATCGAAATATGCCACAGCACATATTATGCCGACGCCAAAATGGCTCCGAACGTGGTGATATACCTTCTGCACGGCCTGACGCAGGCGGCCGGGATGTTGAGATGGGTATTTCTCGACAGCGCGAGCATCAGGGAGAGGGGCGAGCTCGTCTGGTGGGGCGTCCATGGGAGCATGGTGGGGGTCGAGAGGGGCAGTTGGGGAGAAATAAGTGACATTGCGAGCCCGGTACAGCGGGCCTATCTAGTGTTCGGTGAAGGGACTGGGAGCAAGTGGCGACTTGTTCTCACCGCCATGTCGAGCATCGTGGGACCTGCCCGCTGCGGTGGTCTGGGCGCGTCTTTGCCTCCGACGCGCCGCACAGTGCAATGGATGATATCAGCCTCAGAAGTCAGTCTGAACGCTGCGACGGCTGCTTATACGCCCTGGACGAGCAGCATGTCAGTTCACGCTCGGGCCGGTCGGCTTGAACAAACCTAACGCACCTGGGCACTCCCTCTTGCATGCATACCGGACGCCGCCTGACAAGTACCCCGAGATATTCCTTGAAAGATGTGTACTGTCAGATGGACAAAAGGACGAGGTGGTGGAGGGATGGAGGAGCCCATTTGCGCTTGTTTACATGTTTGTGCGGCCCGACTGAATCCCGGCGTCGCGATTCTGCAGGCGGACTGTGTCGCACGTTGGCTGAACCCTCCGCTGCAATGGACCAGAGCGACCTCCACCCCCAGGACGACTACTCCCACCGGTTCTTCATATGGCACGAGTGGATACAGGTGCGAACGTTCCCTTCTTCCCAGTGCATCCTTGCCCTGAGCGCACCTCGCGTCTTGGCAGGCCAACGGCCCGCTCAGCGCGGACAATGTCTTTGAATACTTTGCAAGCTCCATGTTCTACGACAAGCAGAGCAACAACCAGGTGCTCCGCATGCAAACCATGCACACCGGCATGCCTGTTCTCAACGAGGCAGAGGAGCTCAGGTCAGTCAGGCATCCGCGCCACGATCGACGCTCTCCGAGGGGTGATGCACGATGCACAGACGCTTCACTGGCATAGAGTTTGCCGTGGTGCATGCAGAACCTCCCACACTTTTCATCATTCACAAGCGAGAGCGTCTTTCTCCCGACCAAAGTAAGTCCTCCGATCGTGAAGCAGTCCGTGTGCCCATTGCTTTTCATGTCCAGCAAGGCCATTGGCCGCCTATTTCATCATGCACGATCGCATATATCAGGCCCCGGACATGTACACGGTGCTCTCCAACCGTCTGGTAGCCGTCTCCTGACCACAAACCGTGCACACACTATCACTGACGAATTGTGCTTTCAGCTCACTTCACTTTACTCACTGCAGTCTTCTTTGGATATCCTTCGAAGCTACCGACCCGATTACACCCCGAGGACAGGCTTCACATGGTCTATTGCCGAGTCATCCACCACAGAGCCTGAGAAAAAGCGTCGTCCAGACGATTCAGCGCCGCCTGCCGCCGCGGACCCAGGGTTAGAGGAGTCGCTCGAGAAGGAGAAGGCCTCCCTAGCAGGGGGCTCCAAAAAACTGCAGAACACAGCCTTGCTGCTAAATGCGATGCGCACCACGGGCGTGCACACTGCTCAGACGTTCGAAAGACACGCCCAGCAAATCACCGATGTGGACGCAGGCGCCGCAGAGACACCCGCTGCCGCTACGGCTCCTCGGTCCTCTGTGACGCCGGCCCCGGCTTCGGCGGCCGCCCAGTCAGCCACTCCCCAAGCAAGTTCGTCCACAGCACCGGTCCCGCAGGACTCTCAGGCCGTGAAAGGCGTGCCGGGCGCTGGCAAGAGAAAGAAGAAACGTGAGTGACATGAGTCTGATGACACAATGATTGCTCAGTCGTTGTGTAGGCACGTCGATACATGCTCCTGCTGGCTCTTGATGGATTTGTGGCAGTCTGCGGGAGCAGTACTATGTGTCATTGTGACCCTTCGGCGCCTTCAATTATCTTGGCCACGTCATTTCATGAAGGCTTTCCCCGAAGCCATACAACCCAGGGCGTTTTCTTGTCAGTGCCCGCGCATCAGCCAGAAGCACGTACAGTAAGTATCTTCAACTGATGGATACAGACCCCTAGTTCGTGTGCGCCAAAGACACTTGCGGCGTATTAGCAACATCTCGTGGGACTTTCGAATGCCGCCCTGACAATGTCTGCCTGGACATTGGTGTATTCTCCGATGTCGGAAAGTGCATAACTGGGGTTGCCAGTCTACAATATCATCGATACATTTTCACTAGATCCAATACAGCGCCGACCATGTCAGCCTGAGAGTTGTGCGACAGTATCCCTCATCAACGTCCGCCGACGCCGTTTAACCTGCCTGTCACTGGGCATGTCTGAGCAGGCGTCCGACGCCCAATGCCAAAGGCTTGGTGACCAGCCGACGCGGATGGCTACTCTGCGGTATGCTGTGGACGTGATCAATCATGACAGGCGCTGACTGTGGAACTTGCGGTCCGTTGGTAAGACGCTCAGGCAGCGAGGCGGGGCAACAAAGTACCTCGACTACAAATTTCTCCAAGACTAAGCATTCCCCGGATGATCTCGGCCAATATGTGGTGAACCTGTGCTTATCGACCAGTGAGGCTCGAGGTGAGGCGCGAATCCTTCTCCGTACATAGCGTCCAACTCGCCTCCAAACCCCATCGAACACGTTATTGCCAGTTGAAACCGACGCCCTAGAGAGTCCCAAGTTTGGCGAATCAACTTGCCGCGCACGCTCTTGTTACTGGCGTAGGCGGTCTCAAATGTATCGCCACCTCAGAGGGCCATCCCCATATTTGTCGCCGTCCTGGACCTCGTCCTCATCCTCGTGTATTTGGCAAGAGTCGGCGCGCATGCCTTGACGAGGCGCACTGTGCAGACATGGAGCAGGCGCGGCCATTCTTTATAACGGACTCGCCTTATGTGGTGAGCGACTCGCTTCAAATACCTGATCCCGCCGCCAGTCCAACTCTATACAAGCTCAGCGTCTACGACGGGGGAAGGAAGCACACTCAGGCTTGTACTGGTCGATAGAATACGTTGACTCTGATTTATCATAGAAGAGCAAGGGTTCACGAAGCCCAACATTCCCTCACCTGTGCGATCAATTAGCCACTGCCTCAGAAGGCTATGACAATGACACGTACACTTCTCTGCAATGCGGTAAACACCTGAAGAAGCTTTGGCACAGGGTCCTCCATTCGACCCGTGAAGACCGGAAGCGGCTTGTATGCAAACATCATCTTACTGAGGTCAAACCGGCCGAAATACCACCGGCGCCAATTGGTGTGGCAGCAATGAACTGTGTCCACCCTGAAATGACGATAGTTGAGTCATTCTCCAGCTAAGAAGAGGATGCACGCACTTGTCGATGTCACACAGGACGAGTGCCTGGTGCGCAATGTCGTCTAGTCCGAGTTCTTGGTCACCGCTTGACACGAAAAGGAACCTGTTGCGTTTCCCTGTTCAAGTATGAGTTGCAGCAAGTCACATGGAGCTAATAGATATACCCACCATCTTTCGATAGCACGAATTCAAGCGGGTACGTCAAGAATACCTCGCAGTAATGATCCCACCCTTCACGGCTCTCCATCGTCACCGGAGCATGCCGCACGTTGCTCTCAAGTCTTCCTCCTTCCAACTCTGCCACATGTAAAAGCATTTCGTGAGCAGTCATGTGGCCCTTGGTGGACGATGAGTACAAGGAGGTCACAGCGGATCAAAGTATTTACACACCCGCATGTAGGGATCGGCGTGCTGGTATATCAACTTAAGGTTATCGACCACCTTCTCAGGTAGTTGCACCTCGAAATCCGGACTGCCCCAAGGCAGGTTCCACTGATTATCCTCCTGTATACCCATGCGTACGACATCGTCGTCGTCGTTCAGGCAAGGAAGGTGCTCATGCTAAGCACGAGCGTCAACATTGTACGTCGTGCTGAAGCCGAAGACCGCCACACATTGCCGGAGTCAACCCACAGGCGCGCTTGAATACTCATGATGTGACGCGCATCCGCGCGATCGTGATCTAAGGAGCGTCTGTCACAATACCTGACTTCGGAGCCTGGATGCAACATACGGACGGGAAGATCTTCGAGTCGAACGTATTGTGAATGCTACAGCGGGACATGGTGAGCACTCGCTCGTTGGAATGAAAGAATCTGACGCACCCAATGGCAGAGCGTATCATATACCAGTTGACAGTCCTGAACGGGGATAGGGACAGACTTTTCAATAGAAAAGGTACCTGAGGTCTTATTCCTTATGATCCGTCCAAACATCCAGTGTGTTTCATTGTGGATGCCAAAGGGGATTGACGCAGAACTGAGTGCCGTACGTCAGCGATAGGCTTATTAGGACGAAAAGCAAACACACGTACGTGGTAGGTATGCACGAGTAGAGAGTGAAAGCCTGATCAACGGCTGTCGGAAGTGCATCTTCAATAGATTCTTTGTCCGAGCTAGCGAGCACCATGAGCTGACCGCCATAAGTGGCGATATACCATGGTGTAACACCATCTAGCATGTCCCCTACCGGTAAGTATAGTCAGTGGTCAGTGGGAACTTCTCAAGAGCACAAGCCACTCATACTGCCGACGTCGTGGTTCGAACAGAGCATTATGACACACTGGAGGCACCCCGAGACGTAGAACCTCTTCCCATTGACATCGACATGATCCACGTCTGTGTTGGCGGCACCGACGTTACGAAAGACGCCCAAGTATCTCTTGCCCCAGTTCTGGTGCATGAGCCCAAGGAGCAGGCCATGCATGAGATCTGCAGCCTTCGTTCGCATGATAGTCAGGCCGGACAGTACAATGAAGATTCTGAGTTTGACTTACATTCTCGAACGCAAGTGAGGGACCCTGACGGAGCAGGGGCTGCTGAGGTTCGATGTTACCAATCACATTTCTAACTTCCAACAGTGCTAAATCTTCTAGAGTCGCGAACTTGTCATAGTTCTGTTAAGACGTGAGCATTCATCCGCTGGTATGTAAGGAGCTCCTACCCCATACGCCTCTGCAAAGGCTATAAATGATCTGGCACACTCCAGCTCTAAAATACGTATAGGATCCTTCCGGACAATTCAGTGAGAAGAGAGAGAGGAAATCCAAACATGTCGTACCTGTCTAAACTCGATAAGTGCCGTTCTAACAGCTGGCGAGAGCACTAGCTCGAGCCGCTCCGCTTTCGCGGCCGTCGACGGAACGGAGACGCCGGCGGAGGCGAGAAGTTTCGACAGTTCACCTTTCGTGAGCATCTGACTAGTTTGCATGAGCCGCGAAGTAAAGTCTCCTTGAATATTCAAACGTACGCTTTCCACACGATGAGAACCAACTGGACCAGCTCGTCTTTCTTGGCTTTCGAAGACGAGGAGACACCGGCGGACTGGAGAATTTCCAGCAGCTTAGCCTTCGTAAGCTCCTCGCTGATTTTTATGAGGGTAAGTGCCTTCATCCACTGATCCTGAAACGCACGCAGCGGTTTGGAGTTTGGACTCCATGGCGAGGGATTGCTAGTGAGTGAGAGGGGTAGACTAGTACTAAGAGTATGTCACAGACGAGAACGTGACACCCCTTGAGCCCCTGAAAGCTTGAAGGCCTGACTGGCACGAGTCGCAGAACAAATCATCGTGCTGTGAGGCAATGGAGCCAAAATGGTGCACACGCAATTCCCGCTCACTATGACTTGCCCTGCTTCATGATTTCAGTGCGCGAGGAGGACATTTCTGAGCTTAGCAACGGCGGTGGCGGGGTGATGAGACGGAAGTATCATTGTGACATACCTCAGTCTCAGTTCCTCCAAGACTACGCACTGCATTGTCGCAAAACATGCTACTACGCATAGCCAAGTCGATACACCCTCGTAGAGTAAGGTAAGTTAAAATATGAGTAATTGATAAATTCAGCGCCGATCACGTACATACGTCGAACTGAGGGTTATGGGACACGTCGACAATATCCCTGATCAACGCGCGCCGACGCCCGTGAGCTTGCCTGTCAGCCATCCGAGCGGCGTCGGGATCCCTGCGCTCCGTGGGCCAACGCCGCCGACGCCCAACGCCAAAGGGTTCGCGGAGGCAAATGACTGCTTACGCGCCTGGGCGGCGTGTTGTACTATGGACGTGGTCAACGGACGAAACACTATCATGACCGTTGCCGACCCCGTAAGTATTGACATACCTGAGCTATCAATCTCTTCGAGATTGGTCTCCAAGACCAAGCCTCCCTGAATGATCTCAGCCAATATGTGGTGAACCTGTGCCCGTCGGGTTGAGGCTCGATGTGATGAAAGACCTCATCCGGCACGCACCTCGTCGAAGTGAAACACCAAGTCCAGCTCGCACACATTCTCGAACGCCCGGTCAAGCGACTCTACGAACACCTATAGCCCGCACTGGAATCAGTGCCTGTCGCTCTCACCGTGTCGGACAGGACGCGGACTCACCTGGATCAGATCGAGCACGCCGAGCTCGCTCTCTGACGCATCGACCACGAACACAAAGTGCAGCGTCGCGTAGCTGCGGTACACGACGCGCAGTTTCTCGTGCTCGTCCCGCCGCCCAAGGAAGTCTTCTAGCTCCGGCGCATCGAGGAAGTTACAAAGGCCCGCGGAGCGCGTGTTTATGAGGGAGTAGATTTTCTGAACGAGGGTCTGTGTGGATTGGTATATCGGCGTGTAGAACTTGGTGAGGCGGGGAACGCCGCTGGTGTTGACTGCGGATGGAGGTCGATGGTCCCAGTCAGCGTGCTTTGCATGTAATGTGGGGGCCGAGTCGTCCTACAGATGATGACCGAGTGAATCATATGTAGGTAGCGTTGCTGTCTCCTAGCACCGCTGGTGTGTGAATCAGAGCTCACAGACCAAGAACGTCAGCACCAGACCGAGGTACTCAGGTAGAGGTTAGAAAAACGACTCGGAGCGGGGATGGCGGAGAGAAGATGGCCCCGAGTCACGTTATGTGTCGACGCAGCGCGACTAATGGGGACGGGCAGCCCCAGCGACGCGCGTGTGGCCATTAGGTAAGCAGAAATCGTGGTAGCAGCGCGTCGCGCCACCGCCGCGCCACCGCCGCGCCTCTCGCTGAGGCTCGACATAGTTTGCTTCGTAGTTGAGCGGGGGTCACGAAAAAAATCCTGTGATCTTATAATATGTAACAATGCATGCCCTGAAATTTCTGTAGCTTAGGGGTAGGGCATCGTCACCACAGGATATTGCTTAATGACAGCGAGCAGCACAGCTTCATTCACCTCCGGACACGCAATTGCAGGTGCAGAGGGTGGTATAGCAGTAGGAAAAGAGGTCTTATTCTAGTGGTAGAGCTCACTATCCGCATCCGAGTCCGACTCTGCCGCAATACCTTCATGCATTTCCGTATCCTCCTCAGCAACCTGAGACCCAGAAAATTCCTCTGCCACACTCGTCTTCTCTACGCGTGATTTGTGATTTTGTATAGCATTAATGAGAGCACTGAGCTTGTCTTTCTTATTCTTCAAGTGCGACTTCTTCGGGATTGTGCTTGTCTTCGTGCATTTCACCTCTTCGCGTCGATGCCACGCGAGCTGCTCGTCGATGCGTGCAATCGTTGTTGTCTTCTTGTTCTCAAGGCACTCTTGCCACCATGCCGCATCTAGGTTGACAACAAGCGAGTCGAGGGCTGCCTCATTCGCTGTCGCCTTCGCCTGCCTTGCTGCTACCTTTGCTCGCGCCGCACCCGCAACCCGTCGATCATAGGCTGCCTGTTCATCGCGCACCTTGCGTCCTAAGCCTGCAGCGTCATCCTGTCGAACACGATCACGGAGAAACTTGCGGTCTTCCGGACGATTAAAGTGATTCTTCATCCAGCTTGCCGTGTCGTTCTGCTTGTACATAGCTTCAGAATTGAATGTTGCGCTGAGCGACTTGTTCGGAGCCTGGCGAGCTTGCACACGATAGAGGCCAAGCTTGCCTTCGTTAGGGTCATTCGTGGGGAGAAGGAAAGCCTTCCTGCGCTGTGGCGACGAGAGCTGCGCGATCCGGCCAGTCGACACGAACTCGCTCGTGAATCGCTCCCAAGTCTCAAGAGCACCCTGAAAAAATGCGACCAAAGCCCCAGAGAGATGGGGAAGCTTCGGCATGAGGCGATGCACTGCATAGAATGCGTCTGGACGCTGCCATTGCGCACCATCCAGGGCCCCAGTAGTAGGTGAAGCACTTGGAGACAGCAAGAGCTCGGGATTAGCGATGATGGCCCGGCAGTGAGCCTTGACACGCTCGTGGAATGGACCAAGATCCAACGCGTTGACAGTGCCCGTCTTTGAGCCGCGGATAGTACGCATGTATGGATGACTGATAGACTGCGAGTACAGCGTGAGGACAGCGAGTTCGGTGAGCGTCGGAACATCCTTCAATGCCTTGTACACATTGCTCTCCATGTGGTTGAACGACCGGGTCTCCTTCTTGTCACGGACGAGCTCGAGAAAGTCAACATAGAGATCAAGGTGGACGAGGAGCTCCGCTGCAGCCTCACAGTGGGACTGGTAGCGCGTGTTTGACGTGTCAGGGAAGCGCACCATGAAACCGATAGTCGCCTCGAGGAAAATCCGTAGGCTGTCCTGCTGGCCCTTCTTGTCGTCTTTATGGTGGAATATAGCGCCTGCGAGACTGGTGGCCTTGACTCCGCCACCGTCAGAGACCTCTGCAGCCCGTGCTTGTGCAGATGACGAGCCGGCTGCCGCTGCCGCCGCATTGTCGCGGTTCATAAGCTTGACCGGGGGCACCAGACCCGACTCCACCCACCAGGCCGCCATTCGCTTATTGCCGCCCTTGACCGAGTTCATTTCCTTGTGCATCCCGCATCCAGCCCAGACAAAGAGATCGACTTCTTGCTGCTCGTCCTCTGACAGCTTCGAAAACGCCTCCGAGCCAAGTGCATGACAGATGCCATCAAGCGCTGCAGAGTTCCTGTCCTTCTTCTCAGCATCAGACAGTGCGTCCCAGGCATCAGCTCCACCCGCAGCACGTATCTTCTCCTCAGTAGACTTGAAGAGGGCGTCGAGAAGCTCAGGTGAAGTCATCGACAGGAGAAGCTCTTCACCGCGTGTTGTCCTCTCGATGCGCGCTTTCCAGTCCTCGAGAAGCTTGAACAGCTTCTTCTGATCTTCTGCATGGTCGCTGCACATGCCCTTGAGGCGCGCAAGAATGTGAGCAAGGTCAAGAGGCTTGCGTGTCCCTAGCGGGCTCGAATTGTAGAGCTCGCAGACGGACATGAAGGACTTCTTCCAGCCATCAAGCTGCATCTCACTGGTATGGTTGATCGAAGAATGGATGCCAAGGAATCGCAGCTCTGGTTGGTTGTCGGCGCTCGATGTTGATGCGGAGAGTGGTTCAGGAAGAGGCGGACGGATCAGGATGTGCTGGGACTCGTAATTCAGATGCTTATGGGATGTGCCATCCCCGCTGAGTGTAAAACCTGATCCAAATATAAGCATATACTCAAAGAGAAAGAGGCAAACTCACTCTCTGTGCGCCGGAGCTCATCTCCGATCTGCAGGACGGCCGCGACACCGCCCTCGCGCACGATGCGTCCTGATGACCTCCGGTCGAAACTGCCCTCGACTTCTATCCCGGCATTCTGCAGCACAGTGTGCATGACGCTTGAGGCATTTTCCTGGGGCACACCGAGAGCCACGAGCCCTCGCACCGCATCGCGCGCCGGCTCCGTCACAACACCGCGACTGCCCTTGATATGGAACGTGGTTGCCTTTTGAACGGCACGCTTGACGACCTTCGGTGTATTCTTCACAGCTCTGTAGAGTTTCATCTGAAGAGTCTTGATTTTGCGTCGACTCTTGGTCTTCGGAGATGGCGACTGATTCTCGCCTGTCGCAGATGAGCCCGGGAGCGAGACAGGCCAAACAGGACCAGACGAGAGCAAAATCAAGTGCCCAGATGACAGAGAGACCATAGGAGAGCCAGAGGTCTGCGCAATATTGAGCTGTCGAGGAGAAAGCGGGACAGAATGGTGCTCGGTAGCCGTAGGGTGTGTCTCGGACCCGGAGCAAGGACCCTCTGCGAGACGAGCCTCCAGCTTCTCCACCTTTGCCTTAGAGCGTTTCAGGCGCCTGGTTGTGTTGTGCAGTAGTCGTTTGTAGTCTGTTTTCGGCTGGGTAGCAGGGGTGGGGGTGGGAAGCAGCGAAGTGCGCGAGCTTGATGGATAGTCGGCATGGAGCCTCGACAGAGCAGCCTGCTGCTTGCGAGATCGGCCCTTCCGACGGTATGTCATGATGGAAAGGCTAAAGGGGCATATATTATGCGTAAAGACGCGTTTGAAACGCGTGAAAGCGGCCGAATGAGCGTGTCAGAGCTATCGAGATGGGTGCATCGGAGGACGGAGGAGACGACGCTGACTAAGCTTGTCGCGGCTTTCGAGATGCACCTGGTCGTCGGGATGAATTTGCACTTCACATGCATGCTCTTAAATCGGGAGGATAATATATGTTGTTCTTATACTGCCCAGGGGAATGTTCTGCCAGATCGATTTTATCTTATACGCCCACAATCCATTGAAGACACAAAACTTGCACCTACACAGGTTCCAGAAGGCAGTACATTATAATATACAGGCCCGTGTAATATAATTTAGCGTGGAGAATACATACATTGAGTCTGTGTGTACCCATCCGATGCTTCACTTTGGCAAAAAAGCTTCTGAGTGAATTGAAAAAGCATCCGTACCATGTTTTTTGCTCGGTGGCAGGCATTTGGCTGTGTGCCACAGCAGATTTAATCTCCGACTTTTTGGCTGGAGCTGCCCGTCCCCACGACTAAGTCTTTGTCTTTTCGCCGGTAGGCTACCTACCGAATCCGGAAGGCGGCTTATGTCAGATTCTGCCGGCGCGGCGGCAGCTGTCGGACTTTGTATTCAGCTGTAAACACCGAAATAATAATGATAATAATAATAATAATAGTAATTATATCGAACAATGAGAACTGGCCTGGGGAATCCAACCAGTCGACCACACCACCCCTTCCCTCTCTTCCTCTTCCTCCCCCTCCCGAACCCTCGTCGTCCGCACTCACAGCGCTGGCATGTTGTTTTTTTGGTCAATTTTGCGTCAGTATTACATCGGCATCAACTTCTTCGGCTCCCTCTCAGGCGCGCCTGCCCAATCCGGCAACGTCGGCTCCCACGTCGGTCAAATTCCGCGACCCCGCGACTTCTCGAGCGCCCAGGAGCTTCGAGTGGGACACGAGAGTTGGCGGTTATCGAGGGGAGGATGGGGAATGGGAATGGGACTCGAGGGAAGAGTTTATGGAGTGGCTGGAGGATGAGCAGAAGCACCTGACAGTTGAGTACCTCACACTAAACATGGCGATGGGCTCTGGAAGTCCTCTGGACCACGAAGGAAACCTTCGTCTGCTCTCGGCAAGGCGCGGGCGGGAAGACCAAGTACTCGAAGAATTAGCGCTTACCGGCGGCTCCTGCAGCTGAATTGCCCGGTATGTTGATTCCCCTGCCTCAAGTAGATGTTCCGCCTCCCGAGACCGTGTTCCGCCTCCCGAGACCGCGCGGAACGCCCTCGCTGCGCTCCGTGCCGTGATGGATACCCACACTCCCGCCGCGCCACCGTAGATTACCGTATCCATCATTAATACATGTAATCTGCTTGAATCCGACGTGTTTTGGGTCTTAACTGCACTTCTACGCGTGAAAAAAAACATCATGACCACAGCAAATGCTTATCACGTGTCTGCCATATCCTGTGAAATGCCTCTCGCATTTAACTCTATTTATTTGAATACAATAACTGTGGATAACTACCGGATGAAGCGGAGTTACAAAAAAAGAGAGGTATCTACGGATGCCGAAGGGTCGCCGAGGCACCTTCCGGATTCGGTAGGTAACCTACCGGCGAAAAGACGCCAACTGCGCGACTACCGCGCGGCCTTGACACTTATCCATGCCCTCTCTTGCCGCCCACTGAGTACTAACGCACTACGCCGATCTGCCTGGAGACAAGGTTGAAGGTACACCCGAGTCGTTATCGCTTTGTTCGAGTCTGTGCTCGACGTAGCAACGTCAGCGTAGGTCAGCGTGCATTTGTTCTGTTGCCGATCGGTAGAGTCCAACATCCAAGGGCCGCTCCTTTTGTTCTTCTGGAATACTTAAATAAAGCTCCTGCCTGTAAGTAACATGTATCATTTTATCAACGTCCATCTTGCCCACCATATGCATGTCAACTCCTGCCAGCAAATTCCAGACCGATGCCCGTGGCATCCGAGTCGATGACCGTGGCATCCGAGTTGAACCCTGGCCGCGCAAGTCCTTCATCCACCCTGCTTATGGCGCTTATGTTGCCTTCACCCTCAATCCGATCGCTACATTAGAGGCTTTGGAGGATCCCATTGCAACTGAACAAGCAGCTGCTTTGATCACAAGGAAGTATGTGGGATATATCGAAGATGTCCGTTCTTCAAAGTTCCTCACACCTGGTTTGTGGCTAACTTCTTTTCAGGTCTTGGAGTTACCGTTGCCAGAACGCAGATACCACGAATGCACGTGTTACTTCCTCAGTAACAGCTTGCCAGTGGGATCGGACGCAGAGTATACCGAAGAAACCATGTTCATACCAATAGCCCCCGCGACACATCCTGACGGACGCAAAGCGATCGCACTATCTCCTTCACTTCCTTGGACCGGCCTGTATCATCACACCTTGAAGTCCCTTCAGCTGCGCGTGACCACGGATGCGAGCCGGAGCATTGACCACAGCTTGTCGCCGATGCTCTCCCAGCGTCAAATGCTCGACATGGCTCGCGCGAGGAAAGAGGACGTCGAGCGACATATCCAGCTGCGGATGGCTGCTCACCCATCATCTGTCACTTCCCCACCTCCCCCTTCTCCACTCGGCGAGGATGCGCACCAGGAAGCTTCTCCCTCCGGTTACAATTGGGAAGATAGGACTGTGTCTTGCGATGGGTCTTCTGATCTTTCGGAATCCGACGGCTCGTCCAGCCATGAGTCAGACTGGATACCGGACGATCTGCGGGACCCTTTCGCCATCCGGGAGGACCCAGCGAAGCAGTTTATGCCTGTGGTTGACTTCAACGTCGACCTCTCGACCGTCACTGAATTCGTCGATGCGAAACGTCTATTCGAGGAGATCGCCGAGGTTGAACGGTACGTGTACCGTTTGTCGTGGTCCTCATCCTCCTGACGCTCGGGAACCAGGATTCGGGCAGAGTCCGAACAGCGAAGCCG
The DNA here is from genome assembly GCA_019915035.1 of Auriscalpium orientale. Taxonomy (NCBI): domain Eukaryota; kingdom Fungi; phylum Basidiomycota; class Agaricomycetes; order Russulales; family Auriscalpiaceae; genus Auriscalpium; species Auriscalpium orientale. Next base: position 213,246 of record JAHLMH010000001.1, read on the forward strand.
GGAACGCATCGAGCGGTTGGAGCAGGAGCACATGGGGAGGGAGCGTCAACGTAATGCCTCTGCACCGCAGCCGAAGAGTGAGTGCTAGTGATTTAAATGAACAAGTGCCCTAATCATTTTCGACGTAGCTTCAAAGCTGGTCTCGCGGTTGATATCCAAGACGCGTGCTGAAGTCGAGGCAGATTCCACTTCCGAGAAGATCGTGGAACTCGAAGCGGAGCACAGAGAAAAGCGACGACCCTATTATAAGGCCGCGAATGGTAGTGAGCCAGGACTCTGCGCTCCTTGCATGATACTGACGCGCGCCATTGACAGGCATTGCTTCGTTTTCTCGTGCGATCATATCAATCGTGCGATCATGTTTACCATGCGGGTTGGGCAAACAGACGAAGGGATAGGCTATAGTCGTTAAGTCCTGAGCTGGGCTCAAGTTAGCTGTGTATGGTTCGAAAGGACTGCAAGCCAACATGCGCATTAAAGAGTTACACACTGCACAATGTTCATAATCTCGACGCAAATTTCTGCACGATTACTGGTCATCTCTAGGCAACCCCCAATTCGGCTGCAGTCTCCCCGCCAAATTGCTGACCGGCCCCGACATCCCACCCTGGCTCTTGAAGCTCTCCAAAAAGTTCTTGATGAGATGCAACTCCATTCCAGCATCGCCTTCCAACTCGTCCTCATCGTCGTCGCCATCGTCGCGATCAAGTGCTGCGCGCAGCTCCGCGTCCATCGCTGTCTCGATGTCCACATCCTCCTCCACTGTCGGAGCCTTACCTTTCCCCTTGTCTGTCTTCGGCGTAGCAGTTGGAGCAGGGGGCTGGAACGGGACCTTCTGCGCGCGCGACTTCTCGAGCTCGGCCTCCATGGCTTGCATCACCGCCTCGAACGAGTCGAGATTTGGATTGGCGTTCGGGCGCGGGCCAGGGACGGGCTTTCGTAGTTGAGATGTGGAGTCGGCAGCTGCCCTCCCAAGTTTCGTACCGGCGGCAGAGGGAGGAGGTTTGCTCTCAATTTTGACATGAGATGGCACAAAGGCTGCCGAATGGGTCAGCATATGGGACAGGCGATTGAAGACAGGGAACTGACCTCCGCGGCTTTGGCGCTCCCGCAAGATATCTCCCCACTGCTCGTCCGAGATCCCCAATGCTTGCCTCGAGAACTCTAAGAACTCGTCTTCCTCTTGCTCCATGTCCACTTCAATGTCTCCGACCACCTGCGGTCGGTCATCTTCTTCCTGTTCGTCATCGGGTCCCTCGTCTTCATCTTCAGTCTCGTCGTCGGAATCGACACCCTCGTATTTGTCCCGTAGCAAGATGGGCGCGCGTATAGGTTTCGTGCGCTGTTGCTCGGCGCTTGGGGCCGGGGTCGACTCGGAAGCGTCGGCCACTACATCGTTTTCGAGTGTTGCGGGGGCTACCCGCTGCGACTGGCTGTAGTACGACGCCGGCATCTGGCCATACTCTGATGGGTCAAGACTTGGCACCAGCTTGTCCATGGCTTCGCGCCGCGCCGCTTCATCAGGGACATCCTCAGCGTCCGACTCCGACTCGGAGAACACTTCATCACTGAACTCGCTGGCTTCGTCGTCTGAAGATTGCTCACTGTGGAGCATAGTCAGCGAGGTTCGCGAAAATTACGTCGCGAACTCACTCTTCGAACTTGGCGCCCTCGACATCGCCCTTTCCTTCTAGGAAAGTCTCGACTTTCTTAGCCAGCTCTTGCATCCTCACCGCCTGTACTTTTGCCGCGCGATCTTCCGCCGATTCTTCTTTCACGGCCTCGTCGACGTCCATCGCATCTGAAGTCAATTGAGCATTCTCCGCTGGCTTAGACGAGCTTAACTTCGTCTCTAGGACGCTGTCAAAGCTCTCGAAGTCGACGTTCAGCCAGTCGTCTGTATCCTCAGCCCTAGTAGCCGGCTGAGGGTCACTTGCTTTAGCAATCGCCACGTTTGCCTGTCGCGCGAACGATGGTCGGGAGGCATCACTGCGAAAACAGTCAAGAAAAAGATTGAAGAAGAGGCCTTGGATACTTACTCGTCTTGCCGTGTCTGAATGTAGACGTTGACAGCCTTGTCTTCGAGCTCCGTCCACAGCTGTGAACCTTCCACTTCGGATTTGAAGTAGCCCGCGGAAACGAGCCCTTGAATGTACTTCGCATACTCCGCATCGCGCCGAAGGGAGTCCTTCCGCGCTTCGGCCTGTAGACATCAGCACACGGACATCGCGATAAACTGAGGAGACTTACCGAGTTATGGATCGTCTGCAGCGTGGTCGTCGCTCGGTCAGCACGTCCCTTGCTTTCCTGGTAGAGCATTTCAAAGCCGCATGCCTGCAGGATGGCTATGAGTAAATGCCGCGAGACGAAACGGGGCCAACGGCGTACTATTTTCATCCCGACATCCTTCCATCGCCATTGCGGGCTGCCGTCACTCTCTTGCCAGCGACCGAATATCTTCGGAGGGTAAAACTTCTGGCCAAGAAGTTGCGCATATGCCGTCCTGGTGAGCGTCACCAGCTGGGGCACGGACGGCTCCGGAGGAAATCGGGCCATCTTGTGTGCTGCCTAGATGTTGAGGTTAGGCGTATGAAACGTGTTGTGGAATGTTCCTTACCCGTAATTGCACGGCGTCGCGAGTATAGAACGCCTCCACGGCGCGTTGCACCAGTGTTTTGTCTACCATCAACGCCTTGGCGATGTCGACAGGCAGATATGCCCGAGTGGAATGAATGTGTTTTCTCAGTGCATCGGGATACCTGACAATTGAGTCAATATTCGCAGCACACATGGGCAATCAGTGCGCTCGCACCCATTTATTCGCTTCCAGACAGCCTGGGAGACTGCAGACGGGGATGCAGTATCAGCCGCGACGTTCCGAAGCGCTGCCAACGCGTCTGACACGCCGAGAAAATGCTCGCTGTCGGCATTGGACGCGTCTCCCTCGTCGTCGCTCTCGCGAGCACCCGGCAAGCGACGCCGCCGTCTTTTGCTAGAGGGAGGAGACGAGTATGAGAGGGGGATCAAATGCAAGTTGGATTGGTAGATCCAGACCTATAAAGTCGTCAGCTGTGAAAAGAGACGTGCGATGCCTGTGCGCACCCTATTTTCAGCGATGTCCGGAGAGACCCAGGAAGGCAGAACTTCGGCCGCTTCGATCAGCATGAACTCCCCGTCCGAGTCATAGACACTGTGTGTGACCTTGAGAATGGGCAAATATGTAGAGGCGGAGGAGGCGCACCTGATGGCAAGATCCCACTTTGCGCTGATTTCGCGGAGGAGCCAGACCGCACACCACTCGTCGTCGATGGAGTCGCCGACGCGCATGCGCCCCTCAAGAATCCAACCGCCGGTATCCGAGTCTTCCACGACCTTGAGCTCGAAGGAATCGCGGTGCCATATGAAGCCAGAGAGCACAGAGTCGACGAATGACTGGATCGCAAGGGCGAAAGCTGTCACCGCGTTCCGGTCAGACGAGTCGGGCGGTGGATAAAGCGCATATACGAGGGTGTCCTCCGAGATCGAGGGTATTCTGTTTAGTATCTCGTCCATGGGCGTCGTCGTCGGAAGTCAAGAGGCAAACTCAGCGCTTACGTACGGGCTCGGGGTCGTCATTTACACTGTGTAATTTACAGTCCTGCGAAATTGGCTGCGGCGTCCTGCGCCAACTTTGAACAGGGCTAGTGATTGCTCGATTGAACGGTTCTACACTTCTACTACTTATAGGAAAGTGTCATGGAGCGAAGGAGAGTGTGCAACTTAAGCGCCGAAAAGAATGGGCCGTGTGAACTCCCGGGCCGTCGAGTTTCTGCCAGAACGACATCATCCTTCCCCCCGCGAATCTGAGCGACACCTCAAAAACGCGCGCAGCATCCAGAATCCAGGGGTCGTACAATTGCTAGAAGCGCTAGACCAACCCGGCCCTGTCCCTTGCATCACTCGCCGACACGCGACGGCCGCGCTGCTATGTAGCTTTGTTACAGGGACCAGACACGAGGCTGCCTACAAGACTTCCTTGACGAGGCACAAGTCAGCGGCCCAAGGACTGGCCCGAGGGACGGATGGATCAGCCGGGCGAGTGATGCGTCCGACGAGGCTCGTGTATCTCGGTCTGTAGTACTTCAGGTGAGTCAGTGATTCCTGTAGCATGCGTCGATAACTGAAAGTCATGCTGTCAAGTCGTCCAATCCGCCGGGGCTGTGCTGCTGGTGCTACACGGCCCAAATATGAATATGCAGCTTTCGAGTCTCCTACCCTATTCCGTCAATTCAATAACACTGGTTTTGCTGAAGATCACTTCGGGAGCGCGTGTATGCACGATATCACACGTGTAGGCGTCTTCCCGGGCGGCCGCAAGGCACTAGCTCGCTCAGTTCCTTGGTTCACTCTACACTGCGCCCAGCGCCCACGTGTATCTCACAAACAAGCGCTCGTCTCCGAGAGAAAACAACAACAACGGCCGTAATGCTAAATGGTGTCCGTGCAGACGGAGGGTCCTGCATGCGTCTGCCTCCCGCACGCCGCGCACGACTCTTGCGTGCGGCCATCTGGAACACTGGACAGGCGGGAGCATGGTGGGAGCCGTCGGCGAAGGTCAAGGCTTGTGGTATAACTACCCCTACCTCGTCCGGACTCCGCCCTTATATTCTCTAACAACGCCAACAGCACGCCGCGTCACGGTGCATCAGTTCCGCGCCGCCCGTTCCAGAATAATGATAGCAGGCAGACTGCCCCGAGGATTCGGTCCTGCAGAAGCCCATGCACGACTGTAATGTACCTTAACGCTGAGCGGGCGGTATCGAGATCCCAGGGCAGTTCGCTAGCCGAGGCCACGGGAGTCAAAGGACGCCTCGCCAGAGACATTAAAAGGACGCCAGTGGGCCCCAGCAACTGCATTCTTCTGAATTCCCCCACTGTTCCTGGTCATCTGCAGACAACGACAACGCTCGCCTTGGCCATCAACACTCTGAGTCGCCTTGGCCATCAATGCTGACCCCTAGCAGTCCAGCACCGTTGGAGGATGGAGACGTCTTTCGCTCACCTACTGCATACCAGCTGACCGAAACACCATGGTCGCCGCAGCATGAGTGGCCACCGCAAGTATTCCCTGATATCGGCGGCCTCCAGTACCCCGCCACCTTTCCAGAGGATGTAGTGCAGATTCGAGCGGGCCCACGAGCACCTGTCGCAGTCGGCGGCCAGGCTGGCGACACCTCCGATTCCACGGCGAGTACACTTACTCTTGGAATACTGCCGCATGCTCACGAAGCCTTGTGCTTGTGCAGACCGTCGAACAAAGGCTAGGATCGAGTGCGGTCTTTATCCCCGGGACAGCACAGCCAGGTCAATCTGCCGCTTTTTATCAGCCGTTCCAATCGACGGAGGACTTTGGTGTGTTCTTCAATTTCACGGCCTTCGCACCCACCACACCGCACGGGCAAGGGAGCTATTCGCTCGAAACCGGCGCTGCCGCGGGTGGCGCACCGATTTCGCCATACGCTGCACAGCTGCCCGCATACCAGGTGAGTATCTCATTGTAGACGGAAGTCGCGGCGCTCACGAGACGTCCATGGACAGAATGACTGCTACGATGCCGCATCGAACATCCCTATGGAGCAGCTCGCCATCGACCCAGGGCTCATCTATGACCCACCGAGTCAGGACAACAGCCCCCCGATGATGGCTCGGCGACGTGCCACGGGTATGAGAGCTGAGAGGAGGGCAGAGGTCAGTTCCAGGTCTGATTGCTGGGACATACCACTCACTGTGATCCTACAGCCGTACCCGGCGTCTCGTGTTGCGACGTCTCGAGCAGCGCATGTGTCCCCGACGGCCGCGATGAGCCAGCACTTCGCAGCAGCTGCCCACCAGGGAGGCCATGACACGTTTGACACGGAGAGCAGCAGCTTGCAATTTAACAGCGTGCAACAGCAGATGATCGCGTCTGTGCCCATCAGCAGAAACGCACGGCCGCGATACACCTCTGCGTCCGCGTCCTCGGGCGGCCTGTCGTCGGGGGCGTCGCAGTCGCCAACACCCGTCTCCGTCGTGTCGCGGACGCAGCACGTCCGTGCAGTGTCCGAAGACTGGGCGATGCAGATGATGTCCAGTCTCGCAGCACAGCAGGATCAGGTGTTCGTGCCGACGCGCTACACCATGGACGCGGTATTCCCGGATCCATCTTTAGTTGCGCGCATGCCTGCAGCTGGGGCAACAGGAAGTCATACGACGAATGATCTGGAAGACAAGGGTTCGTCAGCATCATGGCAAAGGACGAAGAACGAAAAAAATCAGAACGAAAATGTGGAGGTATCCAGGGCCGAGCCCGGCGCATATCCTTGGAAGGGGACACAACCGCGCACAGGCAAGGCCCTGATAGAACAAAAACTCAGATCAAAGACGAGCGACAGCAGGCAGGAACGCTCTGCGGTCAACATCGGTCCCCGATATCTAAGCTTTTCTCCCGCAGGGCCAAGTGCCTTGCCGTTGATAGGAGAATACGGGTTACCGACAGAGCCGTCTTTGGAGGGGGGGCAGCAACAAGCCGGCTATGAAGCAGAGAGGAGGGGAGTGGGGAGGGAAGGTGCGGGTGAGAAGAAAGTCGCCAGCAAGGTAAAGGCCCGGGAAAGGTATCCCTGCCCCAACGCATGCTACGGATGCCCCGAGACCTTCGGCCAGAAGGGTGACGCCGACAGGCATGTCGAAGCTCGGCAGTCATGCCACTATAGGCCCACCGCGAGGTACACCACGATGGACAGCAAGGAACTGAGGAAGTGGGAGATGGACAGAACATGTTCCTGCGGCAAGACTTATTCAAGAAAAGATGCCCGCGACCGGCATGCGCGTAAAGAGCATGGCTCGGTGCCGGTGGATAGCTGAGCGCGAACGCGGGGGGAAGACGCAGGCGGGGCGCACCATCGAACGAGGACTTTATGAATCCAATTTGTTAGTTATTGTTATCGATGGGGCAATCAATTTTTTTTCTTCTTTGGCTTGACAATGGCAAGTCTGGCAGGCGAGGTTCTCCGCAAAGACGGGGCGACGTGAAATCAAATGCACTGCCTGCAGTGACAGAAGTCAAGTCGATTCCGTACGGAAACAAATGGCGTTGCCTGTACGGAAACAAATGGCGTTGCCTGTACGGAAACAAAACGGGATGGAGACGCACAGGAGGCCTTGCACGACAACGTATTGTCACTCGCCTACAGTTGATGACGAACTTGGCTCCGGGAGATACCTGTGCTCTAGACAATTGACCGTGTCGATGTTGAACAATCGGGCGAATTTCCATGGCACTCACGACGTCGTTTCGACTCCTACATACACATACACTAGAATGCACAATAAATGCACGTATTGTGACAAACGTTGCCTTCACTGATAGTCACTGACAACATCACGCCGGTAGCACCGCGCGAGCCTGCACGGCCACTGAGCGAACAGATCTAGAGCAAGCAACGGCTCCCACCGGGCCGCCAGCACATGCAATGATGCGTTGACTCTATCCTGCGAGAAAATCCACGCAAGTCTACTCCGTCTGTCCTGGCTCACTCTCGATCTACTTCACTCAGCCTCGCCTTCATCAACTTTAGCTCTGGGGTTCCTCTAGCAGTGGCGCATCTATCTTTGGGCTATGGAGGGCTGTGCGGCCAAACTCTAGCATTAAATTGTGTACTGGCACCGCCTCGTCCATCGGAATAACCCAGCCATATTAACCGCCAGCTCCTCCACAAAATGCCATTGACCGGATTGCAATCCAATCATGGACTTACAATGTGAGCGATGAAAGAATCTGCGCTTGACATGAGCAACGAGCCTGGGTATCACAGCATCGCGGGCTTCAAGGAGTACTTACTGTAAATGCATTTGTAGGCGACCTCGAAAAGGTGCGCTCCTCCAGCTACTCAACGTCCGCACTCGCGCTCCCGGCACGATCCTGAGTTGATCCTGAGTCCTGCGACGGACTCACGTTGCGAATGGGTGGGCGGATGGCGTGCCCGGGAGCTCTGGAAAGCCACACATGCGGCATATGGAAACGCGAGCATGACAATGACAGTGGTCAAGGGCAAGGTGCATCGTATCAGCGTAACAGATACGTCCTCGAAACACCGGCTGCAGAATCGTATCAACGAAGTCTTGTCGCTATGTCGGCAACGTCAGACCACCGGCCCATCCGCAGACAGCGAGAGCAAGAAAGAAGACTCCTTCACGACAGACAAGCGCATCCGACCTGCGTACACAGCAGCCGCTGCCATGACCCGCGCCGCATCGCTGCCAGCACGACAATCCAGAATCAGTGCCGCACGTACATAGGACTGAGCATGCGCGTAAGTACCTGACTCCCGTCCGCACGACCGCCTCGTCCCCATTATCCGCAACCCAGAGAATGTCGAGATATGTGCTCGACGCCGTCAATCCAAATGACTGCGTGAGGGCGTCCTGGATTGCGCTTCGGACGAGGAGCGCGTCGGCGCACGCTGGTGCGAGCGAGAAGCGTATGTAGTGCGCGGTCGGAGGGAGAGGCGCAGCCATGAGCAGGCTGTAGAACTGCTATCGTGACTGCAGTTTTGTCGTGGTGTTGAAACGGCGAGTACTTCAGGTCGCTTGCGCGAATGTTGGGGATTACAAAGCTTCATATGTCGCCAACCCCACCGACGCGTCCGGACTCCGGAAATCCGACGCACCAGTCCAAAGTCCGCAGATAACTTCGCCTCCTGCTCGCCTCCTCCTTCTCTTCATCATCCTTACTCACCGTCTCTATGCTGCGCGTCGCTCTCCCCAGCCTACGCACGGCAATCCTGAAGCGTTCGCTCGCGACGCATGCCCCCGCACCGCGCGTGAGTGCAACGCGGCACGACTGGTCCAAGGACGAGATCCAGAAGATCTACGACACTCCGCTGCTCGAGCTTGTCTTTAATGCTGCTGCGGTGCACCGCGCGTCCTTCGATCCGAGCAAAGTGCAGCTGTGCACGCTCATGAATATCAAAAGTGAGTCGTGACCTTAGTACGCGGGGCCATGCTCACTCTGCTCCAGGCGGAGGCTGCACCGAGGACTGTAAGCACGCTCGCAGGCGCCCGTGCGGATCCGGTTAACTATTTAACGCCGCAGGCTCGTACTGCTCGCAGTCGTCGCGCTACACGACAGACACTAAGGCGTCGCGCCTCGTCGACATCGAGCCGGTCCTCGAGGCCGCACGCCGCGCCAAGGAGAACGGCAGCACACGCTTCTGCATGGGTGCCGCATGGCGCGACCTGAACGGCCGCAAGCGCGGCTTCGACCGCATCCTGGAGATGGTGCGCGAGGTGCGCGGGATGGGCATGGAGGTGTGCACGACGCTGGGCATGCTCTCGCCCGCACAGGCGCAGCAGCTCAAGGAGGCGTGCGTGTTTCGTTTCGTTTGGTAAGCGCGCGAAGGCTGATGCGTGCGGCAGGGGCTTGACTGCGTACAACCACAATCTTGACACATCGCGCGAGCACTACCCGAAGGTGCGTGCGCGGCTCGATTGTCGTTATCGGGGGCGGGATGAATGACAACGGCCGCAGGTCATCACGACGCGCAGCTACGACGAACGCCTGGACACTATCGCCGCCGTGCGCGATGCAGGCATTAGCGTTTGCTCGGGTGGTATCCTCGGCCTCGGCGAATCCGACATCGATCGCGTCGGCCTGATTTGGGAAGTGTCCAAGTGCGTGTGTGTGTTTTCCCAGTTGTCCGCGTTCTCAGCAGCTATCGTGATATCAGCATGCCTGAGCACCCTGAGTCGTTCCCGGTGAACGCATTGGTCCCGATTGCCGGCACGCCGTTGGAAAACAACGAGGTAATAAGGAGTTCTCTGGCCTTTATGCGCTGAAATTCACGCCATACAGCCTGTCCAACATCAAACGCTGCTCCGCACTATCGCCACGGCGCGCATCGTCATGCCCACGACCATTATCCGGCTCGCGGCGGGGCGGCAGCGCCTGAGCGAGAGCGAGCAGGCAATGTGCTTCCTCGCGGGCGCGAACGCTGTGTTCACCGGTGACGCGATGCTGACGACACCCTGTGAGTGCCTCCAACTTCAACTGCATTTTTGTGCTGCGTCTGATGTCGGAACCCGCGTCGCAGGCTCGCCATGGGACGAGGTAGGTCATATAAAGTGTCCGGGTAAGATGTGGGCATAACTTTTTTATGACAGGACAAGGCGATGATGGACCGGTGGGGTCTTGAGGGAATGGCGAGCTTCGAACAGAGCGGCGTCGCGAGGAAGGAAGCCGCACGGCTGGTCCCCGACGCCCCGTCGGACTCGGCCCCTGCCAATGTGGGCTCTGCGCATCCGCAATAGCAAACATAAACGTCGGTATGTCACGGTCTCGTCCGCCTAGCGAATCTCATAGCAACGTTGGCAGAGGCAGCTCAGCAGCGGATGACATATGTACACTACGCATATCTTGCATTTGGAATAGAGGTTCGATTGATCTCGAGCCACAACTTCAAGCCGCGATGATTACACGTTCATGGCTCAAGAGTAACTTGTCTCCACACGCTTACGTCAAACGGATCGCAAGGCTGGACGTGTAGAGAGGAGTTATGTTGGACATCGAACTCACTAGCGCACGTTGGACGGAATATCGGGGAACACGGAAGTTTCTTCACGATGGCGTTGAGGCCATTCCGGCGCTGCGCCACTGACCTCTTGAACATGTCGAGCTAGTGTCCGCGGCCGACTTACCCACAACGAGCCTGCATGACCTTCATCCAATCTGATTGCAAGTCGAACGTGAGTGGACCAAGCATGCTAACTTACTAAATAAGAAGCCAAATATATAGGGCAGTGTGCGTCAAGACTGAATGGAGCCTGGTACATAAAGTAAGGTGGCAGGCACCGTACGCCGTCTGACTCCTTAGGGCAAAATCTTCCTCGGGCTGCCGGCTCAATTGCCCCTCAACTACGCGTCCTTCGTCGTGGGCCGCGGCAGCACACGCTTATTCGGCGTCGACATGGTCAAAGGGACCTCGTACCGGTCTTCGAGAAGCCACACCCTCACGTACACTTTTCACAGGTTCCTACCAAGAGCAATTCAAACATTCAAGCGCCAATTAGTTGTAAGTACATGAGCATCCGTAGTCGGCATTAGTCTCCGAATCCCTGTTCCACAGCTACAAGGGCCGTCTAGGCCAATATACATTGATACAAGCAGATATTGTCGCCGCCGCGGGGGTCGGCTTCTCATTAGATCGCGGATATTCGCTCAGGCATCTGTGCATAAATTAGACAAGTAACGAAACAGATACGCGGAATCTGGCGCGTACAATACGAGGAGCCCGTCAGCAGAGTCGACAGCGCAGCGAGCTGCTCTTCCGTGAAACGCTTCGAATCCTCGTGCCAGGTGTCCTGGTGAGTCTTCTTGAAGTTGCTTGCGCATTTTCGCACCGTCGTCGAGATGGGAATCTAAAAACCCGAAATGAAACTCCTAGGACGGAAGATCAGTCGGAGGAACTCACAGGATCGTAAGTGTGCTCGGCGAGCACCGTCGTAAGCAGGTCGGGCATCCAGCGCTCAACAGTATAGGGGTAGCTGTCAACGAGAGCGCAGATGCCAAGGATTGCAGCGTGTCGCTGGCGAATGGCAGCTGTGTACGTTGGCGACTGCCGATTAGGAAGGGGTGACCTGCGGAGGAGGCGCACGAAGCGGTCCTGCGGAGAAATGTCTGAGCAAATGAAAACCGACCACAGGAGAAACTGAACCTTGAGTGTGAGCTGGCTTCGCCGAGGAGAAACACGAAGAACACCCGAGAGCGTGCTTTATAGAAGCCGAATAAGCGAGGCACAGGGCAGGGAACTCGAAGGGCTCACGTAGCGGCCATTTCTCTGACTTCGACCACGTCATCATCCAGGCATTTGCATAGAACCTGTTGATAACTGTGAATACGAACGAAGGCTCGCTAAATGTTATCAGTCAAACCTCGAGGATCTCCGTGATTTTCGCGTCGCTCAGAAGTGGGACTTGTCGGAAGTAGAACACTAGGAGATAATACTGCTACTTGAGCGATCGATGAAGTGAGAAGATCGAGGAACCGACCTTGGACTAGGGGCAGTGCCTGTAGGCGGACCTTCCACGACTAATGACAAGAACCATGAGAAGTGTCGGAAAGTGGCTGATGTGAAGAACGTACTGGAGAGTTCTGGATGGTTTCGAAGATCGCGTTCAGGAGGGGTCCGATGAGTGGCCGAGGGGGCGTTACGCCGCACATTCGAACGAGGAGCATTCGCGCACGGGAGAGCAAATCGTCGTTGTCGTTCACTACAATGATTATCAGTACAAGGCATGGCGGTCCGAATTTCCTAATAGTGATACCTTCTGTGAATCGGAAGAGCTCCGGCTGTATACAACGTCAGTTGAGAGCTCATCTCGTCAAGATGAAGCGCCGACATACCATGAGAGGAAGGATGTAGTCGAACACAGATGGTGCATTCGTGTCATGTAGTGTTTGGAACAGCCAGCGGCAAACCGTCGTTCCCACCCTGAAAACATTGTTGATGGGTACATTTTCTGGATAAGAGAAGGAAGAGCTTACTTGTCGTAGGTCGACTGGAATGCTCGCGATCCTGGTAGGCGCTCGGCACGCCACTCCGGGAACCGCTGAACAAGTTCATTGACCCGGTCTCGGTGGTAAGTGCCACGTATGCCCATGATGTCAAAGTCGACAGGCAATGTTCTGCATTCGCGTACGAAGACCTCCGCCGTGGGGATGGACACTTTGGTTACACGCTGCATGGCGATGAGCATTGTCAGTGCATTGAGGTATATTAGTCTGACCTTGATCTTATCCGCGAACGACAACAGCTCGCTGATATATCCACGAACCTGCGGTTAAATCTGTTGTCAGACAGCTCTATAGATAGGATGCGAAGCTTACCTCCTCGTGCTCGCTCGACAAATCTTTCCACACACGGTCGACGGCATCGTCGGTCCACGCCGAGAATTTCCAATTCTCTTCCTCATAGAACGCGCGGAAGAAGCTCAATGACTTCACAGCAGCCAGCGAGGACTCTCCGTTGTAGTCTGTGTTCAGGAACTCATCCAATAAGTAATCCACCAAAGTCTGATTCCGTCTGGGGTCTCGTTTATGGAATAGGTACTGTACGTCGGCGGACGGGGCTTCAGCAAAATGGTGACGAATTGCAAGAGAAGCATACCTCCACGAAGGACGTCCATATGGGAAGTGTATCCGTCTTGATCCGAGACCCGAAAGTCTTCTTGATGATAGGCATCGCCCAGTCCCAGACGCGCTTTTGGCTGGCAGCTGGCCAATGCTTCGTGCCGTTCAACAGGCCGGCCAGGAATTCGGCTGCACCGCGCTGCTTATTCTGGTCGGTGTTTTCAATCAGCTCTTCGACTTGAGCTTGAACGTGCGGGAACGCCTCGTCCTCGAGAAGTTGGACTGCATGTCGAATACTGAGAATCAGCGACACCCCCCACGCTATTCTGACGTCGTGCAGACGAACCGAAAGATTTCACTAAAGAGACGTTGTCCAAACTCATCAAGTCGGCGTTGGTCTCCGATGAGTAGTGCGTAGAGAGGTCCTTCCAGTACTTTTTGTCGTTCGCGTACTCCCGAATCGTAGCTTCCGCTTCTTCGCTGGCCGGATCCCACGGCTTGAAGGTTCCTTTCGACACATCCGGTCGGATGGATGCCGAGAGAGAGTCAGCCCATGCAACCCAGCCAGAGGAGACTTCGTCGACATATACTCTGGTATGTACCGTCAGATTGAAACTGATGAATGGCAGGTGAAGTGGGGCTCACGGCTCATCTCCCCCGGCCAACATGTCTATAGGCTCCCTATAGCGGTTCAATATTTGGACCGTGGTTTCATGAGAGGGATGCTCAATCGGGATCTTGCGCTTCAAAGGGTTGCGGTTCTTCTCCAGAACAAGGTCGACAGTCCCGTTTGTGTACGTTCGAAGCTTGATGAATCGTAGAGCCTTCATCACAGCTCGTTGAGAATACTAAAAGCGACGCCTGTCAGAATGCTCAAGTGTTGTATGCCGACTTAAGTGCCTTACATAGCGCTGGAAGGAGAATGTCAGCGCTCAATAGCGAGATTTCAAAGTCAAGGACTCACGAGAGAGGGGTGGTTATCGTATGTCTTGCGAAGGAGGTACTTGAGATGAGCTGCACTCGTAGGCTCATCCCTCCTGACTAAATTGCGCAAGACACGCGTGGCGAAGATTGCATATCGCCAATGTATCGACTCAGAATTGCCATATTCGAGTAATATTGCAAGCTTCATCACGGTCAATCAAAACCTACATGGCAAGAGAATGCGACTCACTGATTTCTGTGTCCCTGCCTCTTGAAGGGCAATCTTTTTCTCGCGCTGTTCGATGCAACGGCGCAACACGAGCTGTTCTCCCTTGTCCGAGTATGGAAGAAGAGGCTTGAACCGGTCCAGCGCCTCATTTAACAAGGAAAAGTCATATTCATAGACGAGGAAACAGGGCTCGACGAAGCCGTTGAAGCCTGGAAATGCGTCAGCTTTAGCGGGCGCCAAAGATGAAGCGTCTCACCAGTCTCGGTCACACTTGCGACAACGTTTTGTATTGATTGCTGACAATCGACACATGAGCAGGGCCTCGCCAAGATCAATAAAGTCGGCCAACCTTCTCATTGCCTTGGCACTCGAAGAGTAGTTTCAATGCCTCTGGTGCCTCTGCGTGATCTGTACGGAGTTGTGAATAAATATCATCTTTTGCTATGCTAAGTCGCGCCTACCAGACATGGAATACTTGACTAAGTTGCGAGCGAGCGGGCGAGTTAGAACATATATGAGTCGCAACTGAAAACTGCGCACTGAAATTGCTCGAATTTAGAGTCCAAAGGGAGCCCTTGATCCGGTCATCTTCTGTTCCTGGCTTCAACGCTTTGTAGAGGTGCGGGAGCACACGGCGACGAATCCCATCATAATTCTGGAACACCACTGTCAAACACATTTCTATCCCTGATGATTTAGACTCACAGAACACAGCGACTCCAACAACGCCTGGCTGGACCTATACGTATGTGTACACGTGAGTGCTTAGTTTCCAGTGAGAATCGACGAGCGTGCATACTCTCGGACTACGAATTCAAAGTCAATGAAGCTCTACATTAGACATGAAAGCATGCCCTCACCAGTTGCATAATTCCACAGCGCCCACTCAGCTACGTCGTCGATCAGAAGGTCATCGGCAGGCGTTCGTTTCCGCTCAATCGAATTCCACCTCAGACGAGCTGTATGATAGAGCCTTAACACGAATGTGAGCAACCTTCCTCAGGAGTAGGCTGTCTCGGGATACTCACCGAGCGCGTCGGACAAAGACCGCTCTCGGCCACTCCTTCTGACCCGCATACTGACGAACGTAGTTCAACTCGGTATCGTACCGCTCGCTTTGAACATAATAACTGGCGGTGGAAATTAGTTCGAGTCCTGAATGAGGGAAGCGGGGACGGACTTGTCTTTGCTATCACCATAATTCAGCATATAGACGCGGATTGACTGGATCTATGCGGCCCTTGAGACATATGTGGGCGGGGAGCATTGGACGGGGCCACGAACCAAAGCATGCACAGCATCGACAGTGTTCTCTTCGCCTTGCTGCCGTAAGGAAACGGATGCTTCATGCAGGAATGCGCTGAACCGATTGCGGACAGTCCAATAGTACTCCGCGCGTGGATCAGCAAAATCGGAAAGCGCAAAACCGCTCGCCAAGGGCTGGATGCCTGCAATCATTTCCGGAATCTCGTTCCTGGGTCTCGTCAGCCAACAGACTGCACAAAGAGGACTGCAGCTCACAAGATATCGGTAGTCTCCATCATGTACTGTGCTTCTTCTTCGCTGATGTGCTCCTTGGCAAACGTCGGCGTACCTGAGAATGCATTGCGCACGAAGCTCAGGTAACTGCAGCCAGCGACTGGTCTTTAGTGCACAGTTGCGCCGCGACGGCACAACGACACTGACCGGCAGAAGTCATTTCGCCAAACGCCATCACGTACAATGCCTAAGATAGCCATCAGAATCAGTAGCATAAAATATAACAACCAAACTTGCCAGGCTTGAGAAGGTCTTCAAGCTTAGTCATTGTCGGCTCTACGAACTCTCTGAAGAGCTCGAGGGCAAATTCAATTTCTCGCTCATTTGGGACGTGCCACGACACCTGTGGAGAAGTGAAAATGTGATCACGATACCTAATCCGCATTTGTCCTGACCTTGACTTCATCCGCCTTGTATCGCTTTCCCCAGTACTTATGGTGGTTGGCACGGAACTCTATAAGGTGATGAGCATCGTCACAGAATTCGATTTGACTGCGTACTCTCGCTGGACCATTCTTCTGGGTTCACGAACTTGTCCTCACTCGGGTAGGTGTGCGTGAGTGTCAGTAGCAAGCCCGACAAGAGCCTGCCGCTCCAAGAAAAGCCTCGCTTTGCAAATGTCTTGTCCCGCAATCGTTTCAACAGCGCAAGCAATTGATCCTTGTACTTGAGAATCTGCGCTCAAAGTCAGGGGACCTAATGGTGACATAACCGACCAAACTCACGGCCTTCCCGTCACTGTGAAAGGCTCAGCATAAGATCTGACCAGCTGAACAAACAGGACTCACTTGAAGACCGCTCCACGAAGGACAGTCAAGTCTGTGAGTGCTCGTCAGCTATGCAGAGCCAGATGTTCTATAACGCTTACTCCAGTAGAATGTGGCGTCCGAGGGGAGCGGCGTTGCGAACGACGATGTAGACCGCGTCGAGCACGCCCCGTTGTCAAGCTCGGTGTATATATTATGGATGCAGAAGGGTAGAAATTTGTCTAGCGTCTTCTCTGGATGGGCGTTCGCCACGCACTGGACGAGCTGATGCACGGCTCGCACCGCGTTAGGGCGCACGTTCGTGCTCGCATACTCGAAGATCATGTTGAGCACCATCTCAAAAAGGGGATCTGAGAGGTGGACGCATATCTGACTGCACGTGTTGGTGACGGCGTCGACCAATTGGACTGCACAATAAATGGGCACCGTGATACTCGAAATGCATAGAAGTCCAGACGCACCTTCGCTCGCGCCTCCGTCTTCTTCTGGCAGGTTATCAAAGAGCACAATCACCCGCCTGATAAATGCCGCAATCCAGTCGGGGAAGCCGCTCGTGGATTCTTTGAGCAGCGCATCTTCCTCGTCCTTCGTCAGCTTGGGGTCGGTGCCCGTCTCTCCTTCCAGGGCGTCGACGGAGACGAACGGCAGAATGCCATTTGCAGTCTCAGCGCCTTTGGAGACCCTCGCCTCACTATCGATCGCCATCGAGTCCTCCGAGGACGTCAAGTCGCCGAACTCGATGTACTGCGAAACTTCAAGGAGGAACGCCGTCGTGGCCAACTTGAATGGAAGATATGCCTCAGTGTCATGGCTGCGGTGTGAAAAGCTGGACTCACCGTCTTGGAAGGATCGTTCTGCAAAATGTCAGGTCAGATATGCATGATGAACTGAGCAAGTTCGGATGCTCACAAGGTCAATTCCAGGGATCAGCAAGTTCAGGATCGGGATGAGGTGCTTCGCGCCCGGGTAATACACGTCGCGACAGGCTAGTGCGGGGCCAATCGATCCTAACGCCCTGATAACTGCGATCGTCCGTTGCGTCTACATTCAAGCCATCAGTGAGAGTGAGGACCTCATCCTCGCGCACCACAAGTACCCACCTCCACCAGCGCCTCCAGCGACGGGACTGCGCGCTCGAGAATCGGGTATACGATGAGGTCCGGCTCCATCAAGCTCAGCCATTTCAGGCAGCTCGCGATATTGTTCGTCGTCTTGGAGTCTTCGGAGAACATGGCTAGGAGCGCGACGGTCCTCAAGCTCTTAACGAGCTCGCGCTTCATTTGCCGAGTCAGGCGGCGATGCTAAAAAAATAGGCAGAAATGAGGCAATTGTGTGTGTATGGGTGCATGCTCTTACCAGGGGTGTTTTGCAATCCGGCCGCTGTTCCGCGT
Organism: Auriscalpium orientale; assembly: GCA_019915035.1. Taxonomy (NCBI): domain Eukaryota; kingdom Fungi; phylum Basidiomycota; class Agaricomycetes; order Russulales; family Auriscalpiaceae; genus Auriscalpium; species Auriscalpium orientale. The sequence continues at coordinate 231,237 of JAHLMH010000001.1, forward strand.
GCCAACCTAGAATCCCATAGGTGAGCACACGAACCGACTAGGCTAACCACTTCTTTACGTTTGTTGAACTCATACGCGACGTACTTGATGAACGCGCTCAACTAGATACGAGTGCATCAGCAAACAGCTCACGCCAGCCTCACCGCGCGAGACAATCACAGCGTCGACTCATGAAACAGGACAACAATGAACACGTGACATACATCGTTGGTCCAGCTCCCGGAGTTCGAGGGATGGAAGAAGCTCTCAGTAGACGCGATTAGCTTAACCAAGGAGTCGAGTGCCTTCGACCCCCCTATGTAGGTCTTACCACGGCCCAGTGAGGGCACCTTGCCGAGGTGTGCGGTCAGATAGTCGCCGACGGAGCCGTTCATTCCCCGCGCGTGCGGGCGCGGAGTGTTGGCCCCTGATGCCAGCGGCGTGCCGAGCGGGGTCGGCGCGTTCGACGGGGCGGACGGCAGACTATCCGGCATGATCGAATACACAATGATACGGGCAAGGGATACTGGAGGGAGATGAGCGGATGCAGAGTAGCAGCGGCACAGACGCACTGATGCGCCAGAGTGGCTTGGGCCAGCGGGACACCTCGAAGCGCGCCTGGTTGTCAGCGGATGGCCCCGTGGTGAGCGACCCGGAATCTGCGAGGGGGATCTCTGCGGGAAACAGATGAGGTAAGGGCAGTTCTATCAGAGGCGTAGTGTCATACCCATGGACGCGAGGCACTTGCACATAATGAAGTGCCAGTCGTAGTCCGTGTAGATGCCGACGTCCTTGAATATGCCGGTCCAGAGACCGCCGTCTTTGAGGTCGTCCTTGGGCCAATTAGGCCGGCCCTCTCCTTCGGAGCGGGCGTCGTCGGGGATCTCGCCGATGCGAGCAGGGTCGCTGAGCTCCGGGTTGACATGCATCTCAGAGAGCTGGGAGAGGAAATGCAGCATGCTGTCATCGAACATGTAAGAGTTGACGGACTCCCAGATGCGGAACAGCATGGGGAGGTACGACTGCGGGTGGCTCTGCGGGAGGAACGTGAGCATGAGAAACTGCGAGATGAGGATGCTCTGCACAAGGCATGCGTGAGCTATCGGTTACGTCGGGCAGGCGCAGTGTGCGTACGTTCAAGGATGTCCCGTTCATCATTGGAAGGAAGCGGGCGAGCATCTCGTCCGCTGCGGCAGGGTGGAAGAACCTGCGGACGTTGCTCGCAATACGGCCCATGTACCAGGTGGTTTGGCTAACAAGGTAATGAGCGGCGCACGTGCCGGCGGGACGAACGGGCACGAACCTGACTTCAAACTGCCTGCGGGTGAGGAGGAGGTCCCGCTGAAAAATGTGCAGGGCGGGCATCCACGGCATCCGGATGTCCTTGATACTGAGCTTCTTCTTGGAGCGGGTGAGCACGTCGAGGGTGTCGGAGGCTGTGGCGATGATGTGCAGCGGGATGCCGGGAGTGACGGCTACATGGTAGTACACGTCGATGAGGCGCACGCGGGTGGCCACCGGGATGGGGTGCTTGAGGTATGTCCAGCTGAATGCCTGGTGAGCGGCGCGGCGAGCGGATCAGGGCATGACGCGTACTATGTGAGCATGCTGTCCCATTGCACGAAGCCGGGGTCGTAGTCCTTCGCCTCGACGCTCTGAACGATGCGCAGACAGATGGTCTCGAGCAGCTGTTGCGTCTGCGAGCTGGGCTCGATCGAGTAGGGCAGCGCCTGCACATACGACTTGAACTTCAAGAGTGCGGCCGCGTCATTGTCCTGCATGGACACCCGGGGCCCCGGGTCGTGGAGGGTGAGTGAAGACAAGTCGGGGACAGTCATTTACAGTCAGTAGGTCTTGGGGATTGAAAATGACGACGGGTTGCAAGCTGGAGGGGCTGTTATAATAGGTTATAATCGGCCCAGCTGTGGCGCTTGTGGGGAAGGTGGCGCCCGCCTACGCCTGCCTTGCCGGAGCGCTCTTTCACGGTCCCTTGTTTTCGAGTATTTTCAAAGGGAGTTCAGATGATAACGCAGCCGTCCGAGGGCGTAGTCAGGTTGATGGAGGAAACATCTCGGCAACGATTAAACTATCATATGACACTGGGCAGAGCCTAACGGCCACTAAGACCCTGTGGCCATGCTCTGCAATTTCTTCACGGCATTCGTCCGCACCATCTTCCACACCGCATCCCGCTGCGCCTGCACATCGCCGAGACCCTCACGGATCTCCTCTAAGCGCTCGACATACTCGCGCCCATCATCCTGCAGCTCCCTAAGCGCGGACAGGCACTTCTCGAGCGTCTCCAGCTGCACCTCGGGATGCGTGAACTGCGACTGCTCAAAGACAGGCGGCGGGCCGCTCGGATACGGGACGAGGAAGTGCTTATGGGCCGTCGGCGTGAGGTCCGGAGCGCGCGCGAGGCGGTCGTCTGCAGCGTCCTCGTCCTCGTCCTCGCGCTTCGGCACAAGCTTGTCATCTGCGGGGGGGCGCGCTGGGTCCTCGCTGATCACCTGCCACAGGCGCCCGAGTGCGCGCTTCATCGTAGCCTCGCCCTCAATGAGCCCGTTCGTCGCGCGCTCGAGGTCTTCCAGCATGTCGGCGCGGAACGAGTGTGTGTTGCCGCGGTCCATGACGAAGGATGTGTAGTTGAGGTGCTGCTGCGTGGGCAGCGCGTACGGCGCGGTGAGTGGCGGGGAGGGCGAGCGCATGTGGGGCAGCCGCGGCGGGGACGGCGAGCGTCGCTCCGGCGGTAGGAGGAGCTTGACGCGTTTCCGCGCGTGTTCCTCCGCCTTGAGATGCCACGAAGGTGTGAGCCCGGCGCCGTCCGACAAAAAGGAGGCAACGCACCTCCCAGTCCTCGATACCAGGGCCCCATGCGGCCATTTTGCCTTTGCGTATCCACCGCGCACCCTTCCCCGTTTTGCGCCCCCAATTCCCCATCAGAGGGTCGATAGGCGCGTCTTCTTGGTCCGAGTCGTGTCGAAGGGATGGGTAGTACCATGAGTTGCTGTCGTTTGACGGGAGGGTCGCCCCGAAGCTGCCCAACCCCCGCGGTCAGATGAGCGTGGTTGAGATAAGTACGGACAAGGCGCACCTGGGACTGGCTTCCTCGTAGACAAAAGACGCGGGGCGCTTCTGTCCGGCCAGAAAGTTGGGGTGGGACTGCTGGCTGGTGGAAGGTCTTGAAGAGGGCCGACTGAGAGGCGGGAGGTTCTGGGGGTGGTCGGTTGCCATGTTGATCGACATGTTCGCCCACAATGCGTGTTGTAGTGTTGTACACCTGCAGTGCAGCGCAGCGTTTCAGATGGAAGGCGACGATGAGCTCTGGATCTGGATGTCACGAGAGAGGAAGCCAAGTTCAAGAAACGTTTGGCCGGTGTACCCGGGCAGTGCAAGAAGTAATTGTTATTCCGGCTAGCGGCCCGGGTGTACGAATGCTTCAAAAGGCTTCCGAGACAGCGCCTCTCATCAACCTGAGACTCGGACTGGATGCGGCCGATGCTACTAGTTTATCGACCTAAAGGGCGGGACGGTCTGTGATTTATATCCCTCATCCTCCAGACTTATTATCTTAACGATAGGGAGTGTGTGCAACTTGCTCCGATGCTTGTGCTGATACTACTCGAGGGGGTGCACGCCTCTCATGCGCGTCGACGACCCATGGACGAAGAGTAGCGTGCCTTGACGAAAACAAGGCGGATCTCTGTCTGTTCTCCTACTTCTTGGTCACTGGCACCGACGGTGACAGTTTTTATGGCATTCGTGCTGATTACAGTGGTCGACATCCCCCGCCTTCCTCCGCCTTCGCATCTCTGGGATGTGACTCAAGGTCAGCCACGGAGCCTAGCTTCAGATTTTGCGTCACCGACGGATTCATGTCCCGGACGCACACGAGAGCAATGAAGAAGACGGGCAAAGCTCGACCAGCGCAGAGCATTCTCTCAAGGCTACCGGGGGGCAAGCAGAGGAGCGCAGCAAGCGACTGGGAAGGTGCAAACTCAGTCGATCTTCTCTCCAGCAGCAGTGCTAGAGCTCCGAAGTCCCAGCAAGGATCGACACATGGTACGCTCTCCCGCCCCCATTTGCGCCTTCCTTTCCGCACAACCTTCTTACTCCAATCCTTACAGAGCAAGTCAGGCATCCTGTTTGCGCCGGACTTGATGACACAAACACCTATGGCCGAATATCCTCCCGGTCTCATAAATCGAGGGCGTCGTCGGCCCATGATGCCCGTCGAAAGAGTTCGTCATCCTCCTTGAATTTATCAACGCCCATTTCAGGGATAGGCCCGGAATTCGCGCGCGGTACCGGCCAACTCCACTCCTCGGTCGGCGCGGTCTATCACTTCTTGCCCAGGAGGACCGCCAGTGTATCCAACAAAATCACCAGCTGGTTCTCCTGCAACGAACCAGGAGGAAATGGGCGCAGACACGAGCAGGAATTCTTACAGTGGTAAGTGACCGTCCATCCTGACCTCAGGAAGGCTAATCCAGCACGTCTGGCTCATATTCGAGCCGATTTCATGGACGATCGGCGACACTTTACCCCCGGCCTGCAATATGAGCGAAGGCCCTGGCCAATGCCGTACAATAATTTGAGAAGACGCAGTGTGAGATATCCGTGGCGGTATTTTAGCAAGAGCGGAAAGAACTGTCATATGGTTTGCCACCTTTCAGTTTACTTCAATACCAAGGTCTAGCGGTGGTGTCTTCCGCGTGTGGTCGGCCACGGAGACTGTGACTAGGTCTAGCGCGGTTGACAATTCGACTCTAGATCTGTCAATGCATACTCAGCTATATCCTCAGGGCCCGTTATAGTACGCATCATACTTGCATTCTATTTGCAATTATCAGACGAAGGTAACGTCAGAGGTTGATGTACCGGTATCATATACTTAGTCTCCGATGCCAACTACGGAAGACAATCGTTTCGGTACGGTCAAAGACTGGTCAAAGATGCTCCGAATCCTCACACGTCGATGAGATAGCCCGTACGATTCCCAATTTGGTGAGTTCCTGTAATTCACAGGGGAGTCCGAGTGGGAGCAGCAACGATCTGATGACGCCTCCCGACGGCGACCGATGGTCCCTGGCGAACAAAATGATAGTGGCTTTAAACTATGAACCTCTTGTACTATGATGACACGGTCCTCGAATGTTTGAATCAGTCTATTTACATCCGGTGAAGTCCATGCAAAGTCGCTATCCCCAGCACCGGTAGGAGAATATATACGTATACCAATGCAAGGAGCAAACACATAGATTGGAGGAAGGGCACAATGCAGGAATGACGAATGCGCGAGCGTATTAGATGGTATGTTACACTTGTAAGCGGGGTATGCTGCCACGGGGCGATGGCGATGAGAGAGGGGGACGTGGCGACAGCGAAGAGGACGACGGCGTCGGAGTGGCCCGGCCCTCCTCGATGTCCGGCGAGGCCACCGACGACTGCGTCGTCTCCGTCCCGTTGGCGGTGCCCGCCCGCGCGCCCGCGTCGGGAACCATGTCGATCGGTGCCGCGGCGCGATTAGCATAGCCAGATTTGACGCGGTTGTTAGACACGGATTCTCTGTGCACGCCAAGGGACCAAGCCAAGCCAAGCCACGCGCCAGTAAGCATGCTGCTCTCGCAAAGGCCGTAAACGGGAGCGCACGCACCGTATTTCTGCAATGAGGTCGTCGACGTCGTACCAAGCCAGCGCGCCGTAGGCAATACTCCGGAACCAGCCTAGTTGGTCGGCGGGGAGGATGTACGCGTGCGCGTGCAGGTGGTCGGTCACGGGGATCTTGTTGTCCCTGAATGGGGGTGTGATGAAGCCAATGCGGAAGATGGATGAGCGTGCTTGGAGAGGGGTGGACGAGTGGGAGGTGGGCGTTGCGGTCTGCGGGCCGAGGAGGGGGGAGGTTGGCGGGAGGAGAGATGTGAGCAATCTTGTGCCGAGCTCGCGGACGGTGACCAGGAGCGGGAGATCGCTGGAGGACTGGGCGCGCGGCGGTGAGCAGGCAGCATGCACGGACGGTTACAGGGGCATGGTGACATACGAGGGTATATATAGACGGGACGTGCAAGCTGCAAGGCACGATGAGCGCGGCCACGCACGCGGGGGACAGGGTGACTCACTTGAATGCGATGATGATGTGGCCCTTGCTGGAGACGGGGTTTCCCCGCTCTCGATAGACGGTAAAGTTGTCGTCTCGCCATAGTATTTCGTGTTGTGAAGAGTGGGGTGCGGGGGACAGCGGCGAGTCGAGGGCTGAGCGTCGACCCTGTGCGACGATGCCGCACATCGGGCAGCCTGGCTTTGGGGCGAAGGCCATGGGTGGAAGCGGGTGCGTGCGACGGGCGAGATGGCGGGGAGAGGTAAGAAAGCGTTGCGCAGAGGCCGTCCACGTGCACAGGCGCTGCCGCCCGCCGCCCAAGCTGAGGTTCGCAATGTCTGCTTCCGCCGCCATCCCTGCTTCCCCGGCAGCAGCCTTTCTCGCGTTCCGCGACGATCTTGACGAGCATAACGACCGTCGCGAACGTCTCATCAAAGTCCTCTTTCTGCCCCCGTTCCTGAGCCACAGCTGACCCCCTGCCCGCAGTGCAGTCGCGACATCACCATTGCATCCAAGCGCGTCGTTTTCCTGCTGCACAGGATAATGACGGAAGCCGCCTCAGATAGCCGCGAGCTCTCCAGCCGCGCTGCTGCCGAGGGCCACAAAAAGCTCCGGGAAGTGCAGGCGCTCTTCGCCAACATTCGAGAGGAAGTCCGAGGTGATCGTTTCTGGCGCTATCAGCACAACATATCGCCCGGCCTGCAGGAGTACATCGAGGCGCTCAGCTTCGCGCACTACCTCGAGCACGGCACCCTCATCACCTACGACGAGGTGCACAAGTCCTTGACCGATGACTCCGGATCGCCAGTGCGTCCGTCGTGTGGCGGTGTGACGTCTTGTCTCATTTTAAAACGATGACATCTCTGCAGTATTTTCCTCTGCCGGTTTCAGATTATTTGCTCGGCGTGTCTGATCTCACGGGCGAGCTGATGCGCTTTGCTATATCCTCGATCTCGAAGCGCGGCGGGCGTACAACGGCCTCTGAAGTTTCCAACTTTGTCCGGGGCTGCAAGGCCGGTCAGTCCCCCAAAATTCTGCTCGCCGTGCCTCTACTCACACTTGCCACGGCGCGCTCAGACTTCGAGGGCTTCACGCCGCACATCCGCGATCTCTCGAAAAAGCAGGCAGTCACGTCGCAATCGCTGCGCAAAATCGAGGAAGGCAAGCCCAACGTCTCTGCCAATCGCACCATCTGTCACGTTTATAGCGATGTTCTGCAGCGGCATACGCCATCGTCGTCCGGAGCTCGGAGTACGACCTCACGCCTGAGCAGCTCGACGACATCGTCGGGCAGGCCGTGTCTGGCCACGGCGACGCGTTTGACGAGCCCCACGGCTCCGGCCGCCGACGCGGGCGCGGCGAAAATAGCGACGAGTTCGACGAGTACTAACTATAAGCACACCTCCGCCCATGCCGCTGTACGTATAATTGTAATATCATCCGTGCCGAAGATATCTTTGGCGTGCCCTCCCACGTCCAGCGCCGCGAAACTATTCCTGTCTGATCTTGTGCACCGCGTTACCCGTCCGTCACGGCACCGGTGGCAGGATCCCACGTCGTGCATCATGAACCATGTATTTTCGTGCTACAACATGTAAAAATAGAGGAACCGGCGTGAGAGGGACGTACAGACAGCGTAAGCGACAAAACAAGCACAACAAACAACAGATGCAAGAGACAAAACAAAACTACAACAAACCAAGTCTAGATCAGGTCACATCGCGATACATACATACACGCCTTCGCCTTCGCATCGTGCAGGCAACCAACGCCCGCGCGCGGCCTCCGACGGGTGCACCGGGCACCGCGGCGCCGAAGGGGCTCAGAACGCCTCCGCTGGCGCGCCGAAAATCTGCACGCGGCCGCCGGGGATGTCGCCCACGGACGAGACGTACGCGACGCCGTCGGCGAGGCGCTCGGCGCGCAGGTCCACCCGCGCGCCGTCCAGGACGGCCTCGATGGTGTCCGGCGCGCCGTCCTTGTCCCGCGAGGCTGCGAGCAGCGCGAACGGGCCCGCGGGCACGACGAACGCGCGCGACGGGCGTGCGGTGGGCACATGCTTCTCCTTCAAGTTCTCCTGCTCCGGCTCCGGGGCAGACGCCGAGCCGACCTCGGTGTGCGAGTCCGCGACCGACTCGGAGGGCCCGCCCTCGGCGTCCTCGTCCTCGTCTTCGCTGTCGTACTCCGACCCCGCCCCGCCCTCGACCTCGCGCTTCGCCGGGGGGAAGGTCACGCGCGGCAGCGCGAGGCCCAGCGGCGCACCCGTGAGCTGGAGCAGGCGCATGAACAGCGCGCGGAAGAACGACTCCAACGGGCGCCAGAGCAGCGGGAAGAGGTACAGCACCGAGCGCAGCGCGCTCATCGGGAACACCTGCGCGCGCATCGGCTCTGGGGGGAGGATCGCCTGGTCCAGATACTCCTCGGGCGTGTCGTCCGCCTCGTACCCCCCCACAGCGGCGGGGCCGGGGGCCTGCGGGGGTGCCTGCGCGACGAGCTCATGCGGCGTGAGGAGCGCGGCGCGCACGCCGTCCTCCGGCGCGAGCGCGTGCAGCGGGCTGACGACACACGTGCCGCCGAGCGGGCCCGCGGCGAGGCGCACGCGCACGCGCGCGTGCGCGGGCAGGAGCGTGCGGCGCGTCGCGGCGCCGTGCAGCGCATACAGCTGGCCGCCGTCCGTCGGCAGCGCGAGCTCCGCCAGCGCGAGCTCGACGGCGGCCGTGCGCGGGGCGGCGGGGCGCAGCGGGACCGCGTGCACGAACGCGGGCTGCCTGTGCGCGGGGGACGCGACGAGCGCGTGCGCGGCGCGCACGCCGAGCCAGCGCAGGCCGAGCGCGGGGAGCGCGGCGGCGAGCTCGCGGTCGGCGGACGCGGCGCTGTAGACGCGCGGCGGGGGCCCGGCGCGCGCGGAGAGCGCGCCCGCGGCGGAGAGGCGCAGGCCCGCGCCGTGCAGGATGATGGGCTGGTGCAGCGCGAAGCTCGCCGGGCGGTGCGTCGGCACGAGGATGAGGAGCGCGGCGTCCGTTTCCGAGGCGACGCCCTTCGGGTAGTACCGCACGCTGCACGCAGATACAAGTATAATGTTTGGTCAGTGGATGCAGGCAGGCGGACAGGTCGGCGGACGACTGACCTCTCGTCGCCCAGCGCCCAGCAGCCCCACGCCTCCTGCATGCGCACCGCGCCGACCGCGCGCCGCCCGTCCGCGCTCTTGACGTCCGCATCTCCGGTGGGCGGCGGGGCGAGCCACGGGTCGCGGCGGCGCAGGACGACGCGCAGGTTGCGGCCGTACGCGCCGAGCCAGCGCACGTCGCCGTTCGGGTACAGCAGGCGGAACGTCACCCCGAACGCGAGCTCGTCCTGCGCGGGCGGGAGCCCCGGCAGGTGCAGCGCGAGGAACAGCGTGTGCGGCTCGTCCGGCGTCGCCTCGGGCGCGAACAGCGGGAGCTCCAGCGCCCCGTCCTCCCCCTCGCCCTCCTTGTCCCCGTCCCCGCCGGCGGGCGCCTCGAACGTGTGCGCGGCCCACTGGCCCGGCGCGCGGCCGTCGGTGGGCGCGCTCGTCCACGCCTGCACGCGCACGCCGTCGCGCGCGAGCCGCGCGAGGGTGTCCGCGGACGCGGCGTGCGCGCGGAAGAGCAGGCGCACGCCGCCGTCGCGCGCGCTCGGCGGGACGTCGACGGTGATCGCGGTGTCCAGCGCCGGGGAGAATGTGAGCTGCGACATGATGCTGTTGTCCTGGCCCATAGGCGGTGGGGAGCGGGCGGGGCGGGCGCGCGGGGGCGGCGGGCGGTGGTGGTGGTGGTGGTGGTGGTACAAGGCGAGGAAGTGGGCGGGCAGCGAGGGAACGAGGCGGGTATATAAGGGTGGAGGCGAACAGGTGGCTGCTGCGGCCTGGGCGACGATGACGCTCTCACAACTCCGGTCGTAATTCACAGGCGCCCACAAAGAGTCCGGACCACCGACTATCGATACAACAGCCCACAGCGTGGTGATAGCAAGAGCATTCAGCTCCAAGAAACGTGTCCTCCGCCTGCCGCCTGCGCCTGCCTGCGCCCTCTCGCGTGCCCAGGCCATCACGGGGGGTACCCCCCCATCTGCAGCCCTACCTGCCCCTGGCCCCCCATCCCGCCGCGCCCCGTCCCCCACCGCGCCCGCGCGACCTCGTGCGCCACGCTCCCCGGCCCGCCCTCAACCATGAACGCCGTGGGCGGCAGCCCACCCCCGCCCCCACCCCCGCCCCCGCCCCCGCCGCCCCTGCCTCCGGGGTACGGCTGCATACGCATCATCGGCGCCTGGTGCGCGTGGTGCTGGTGGTACGGGCTGCGCGGCACGAACGCGGTGAAATAGTCGACCGGCCACGCCTGCCCCGCGCGGTCGAAGCCGCCGTCCGCAGGCGCGCCCGGCATCTGCATCTGCATCTGCATCTGCATCTGGGGCGGCGGCGGGCCCTGCGGTGGCAGCTGCGGGCGGGGCAGGGGCGCGCCGCGATGCCCATAGTAGAACGTCGGGCCGTCGAGCGCGCCGTGGGGCGGCGGCCCGCGGACGAGCGTGCGGTGGCCTGGCGCATGCGCATGCGCTGCGTCCACATCGATGGGCCGCTCGGCGGCGCCCATCGCGTACCCCGCGATGTGCTCTGCCAGCCGCGCGGCGGACGCCTTCTTTGCGGCCTCCCTCTCCGCAACGCCTTCTTTCCATTTCCTGTATAATTAATGGATCCGAGGGCGTAGATCAGCGGGGGCTGTAGCGGAGATGGAGATGGATGGATGGATGGATGGATCGCGCACGCACTCTTTCCGCTGTTGCCACTCGTCGAGCTTCGCCCCGCCTTCTTGCCAGGCCTCCTGCCCGCTCAGCGCGAGGCTCTTCACGTACTTCTCCACCGTGCTGTCCATAGCGTAGTTCGGAATCATCGGCGTCTCGGGCGACAGCTGCGCGCGGCACAGCGAGCACGTCGGGTCATTGCGCTGCGGAAACGCTGCGCTCAGCTGCGGCACGCGAGGGATCGGAGGAGAACGAGCGAGCGAACGCACATTCTTCGCGAGCCACAGGTATCCGCACTCCCCGCAGAAACTGTGCCCGCACGGGTTCCCCACATGCGCAAACGCACTGCGCAGAAGATTCAAGAAAGTTAAGAAGAAGTCACAGTCAGCCCCCTCGCCGGCGACATCAGATTTCAGCGCGGAAACATGACATACAATAGATCACAGCAGCTAACGACAACGATCAGCCCGTGGCGCACAAAAGAAGATCGGGGACGCACATGGGGCACGACATCTCGTCCTCGAGTTCCTCCACGATGCGCCGGACAGCGGCTTCCGGCGCCTCCCCCCGCTCCTTGCCCTTCACCTTCTTCGCGGGCGGCCCCGGCGACAGCGACGGCGCGTGGCGCTTCGCCCTGGGCTCACCCGCCATATTCATAGTCATAGTCATATTCGTATTCGTAGTCGACCCGACACCCGCACCCGCGGGCTGCATCGTCCGCTGTTGTTGTAGATGCTGTTGTTGCTGTTGCTGTTGTTGTTGTTGTTGTTGTGCAGGCACTGCGTCAGTCAGCGTCAGCAGCGGGACAGAGAGAGGCAGTTAGAGCGGTGCACGCACGGCCGCCGGGTTGGAAATAGCGCGACGGCACTCGGTCGGCGGGCCGCACGCGCGACGGCCCCGCCACTGCCACGCCCGCTACAAGTCACAAATCCAGCCCGCAACAGATTCGCTGTCAGCCTTGTCACCGCTGCGCAGCGCATCCGTTACACGCACCTGGGCTCTGCTGGCCGTGCATGCGCTCGAGGTCGTCGACGAGCGCGTAGAACGAGTCGTCGAGCTCGTCGAAGGAGTAGTGGCTCGACACGGCGGAGGACGCGGACCCGCGGCGCACGGCCGCGGGGGCGGGGGCGGGGGCGGGGGCGCTGGTGAAGGGCGGGGCGCTCATGCCGGGCACGGCGCCCCAGTCGACGTCCGCGAAGGGGTCCGGATACTCGTCGAACGAGTCGTCCGAGTGATGCTGCGCCAGGCTCATGTCAAAGGCTACGGGTGAGTGATTGGGCGAGTGGGCGGCGTTGGGGAAAGAAAGGAAGGAAGGAGAAGGAGATGTGAGTGGCGTTAGGGAGAGAGGGTGCGATAGTAGGCTGAGGCTATATGCGTGTGCGAACCGTCACGGTGACGCCGCCCGGAACAACAGCGAGGGGCGTGGGACTTGGCCTGCCTGACGCGCGACAATGGGCCGGTCAGGTGATCGCAGACTGCGGCCACGTGATCGCCTGTGCGTCGGGGTCGCGAGCACCGCTCTTGTTGTGCTGCCGCGCAGAGGCGGTGAACAAGTACAGCGACGGTGTTGCTGCCTTGTTCTTAATGCATATAAGGGAGTTGGGAGGTCCGGAGCCAGCTCTGGTGCCAGGGGCGCCTTGCCGGGGCTCTGAAAACCCAGCGCCGCCGCCACCGCCCCCTCAGAAATCCAACCCAAAATCCACGCAGCATCACTACACGATCTCCCAAAATCCGTACAGCTCCTCGCGCCCTCCGCCCGCAATCAGCGATGCGATGCGATGCGATATACATATCCGCGATTACTTATCGACGCGCGATCGTCTCGTAAGAACGGCAGGAACGCCAGCGGCCTAGGAAAGCACGCCAGCTGTAGGCGCCGGAGCCGTCGGCCGCAGTATATACTTACCACTTACAGACCTGAGACCTAGGAGTAATTACACGGGATTACCATACTGCGGTGTCTCGGTGTATCCGACGCAGCAGATTGTGCGATTACCACGCCGAGACCGCGCAGCAAATGCGTCGATGGGACTGCTCGAACAGTGCGCTCAAAGTGCTCTCGTGGAGCGTGCCCGCGAGGCGCGCTCGCTCGCGGGCGTGTGACCAGCGCGCCCGTGTTCCACGCCTGTCTCGGGGGCAGACACGCCAGATGCGCCCGGCGTGATGCATATTCCTGCGGGCTTGGCGCGGCTGTGATGCTGCAGCGCGGTGGGAAATGAACCGCGCAGGCTTGGCGGCGTGGGACCGCGTTCGATGCAGAACATGTCTGTCCGCTTGTCGGTCATCAGGCGCACCCGATAGTGAAGTGGGGGGCGCGGAAGTCTAGTCGAGGGGAAGGAAATACAGAGGAGATGGTATGCGTAAAGCGAGTCATCGCATAAATACCGCGCAGTATCAGCACAACAGACAGACAGGTATGGCATGCATCAAATACACAGAGCAATCCGACCAGAAAAAAAAACACGAATAATAAGCGATTAAACCCAGACTGCACTGCACTACCCCCACCCCCACCGCCCTACATCGACATGGGATTGGACGCGCGCCGCCCGTGCTCGTGCGCGCCACCCCCGTTCCTCTGCTGCGGCGTCTGCTCTGCGGCGGGGTCGTGCCGCGGCGGGGTGAGCAGCGAGCCGATGGCCATCGCATCGCGCGCGCGGGGCGAGCGGTCCGCGGAGTCGCTGCGCACGGACGAGTAGGGCGACGAGGGGACGTGCGGGGGCGGCGAGGCGGAGGGCATGCGCGCGGCGTGGGGGCCGGGCGGGTACGCGTACGGGCGGGGCGGGGACGCGGACGCGCGGTGGCGCTTGCGGTGCGGCCGCGGGGACGCGTGCGGGTGCGGGGGCGGGGCGTCGCGGTAGGCGCTGCTGCCCGCGCCGTCGTAGGGGTAGGGCGCGGGCGACGCGAGCTGGGGTGCGTACGGCGGGTCGGCGGGCTGCGGCACCTGGTAGTACTCGAGCATGGAGCGGTGCAGCGACGCCACGGATGCGATGCGCTAGCGTGCACGACGTCAGTCAGCACACACAGTACATAGTGCATACGTGCAGGCGCACCTGGTCCTCCGCGCTCTTCGCGTTGAGCATGGCCATGAGCATCTCGCGGTCGCCGTCGCCGCGCGAGCGGTATGCGCCGAGGATCTCGCGCAGGCTGGGCGGCGGGGGCTGGGCGGGGGTGGGTGAGCTCGCTACGCTGGCACGGGCGGGGCGCGACGCTGACTGACCTGATCAAGGACCTGCCAGGTGGCGGCGAGCAGGGCCTTGGCGGGGGCGTGTGTGCGGGCGGGGCGGGGGGCGGGGTCGCGGGAGGGGGCGACGGAGGCCATGGGGGAGCGAGACGAGCATGATGGCCTGCGCCAGGTCTTTTGAGCAAGGCCAAGTGCAAGAATCTATCTTTGCATATCCGTGGCAGGGGTAATTATAGAATGCCAAGCCAATGTGCTATTTATTGCGCGGCAGTCGTCCGCGTGCCCGGACAGCCGGCGCGTCGTGTGGCGACGGGGTGGGCGGCGGGCGGGTGGCGGGCGGGGGGCGAGGCGCAGGGGCGGGCGGGGGGGAGGCGGGGTTAGGGCTGGAGGGGGAGGAGGAGGACGTCGCGCGCGGAGCAGCGGCGCGGACTGGGCAGGAACGCTTCCGCTATTTTTGACGCATTTGGGCTTGGCATGCCTATTCATAGGCTTCTCCCCGAGACACTCGGTCCCGCTGCATCCTCAGCGTCGCTCTCAGCGTCTCTCAGCCCCGCCTACGTGTCGCACGCTCGACGTCTAGCTCGTTGTCCTGGTGAACGCTTTATGTTTCTTGCCCGCCAAGCCTTGCCCAGCGCGCTCAGCATCAGCAACCCCCGGTCGTTGCCGCTCCGGGCCGGACTCTTTCGGCGCTACCCGACCCATTCATCCTCTGCTGCCTTCATGCAAGTGCTCCCTATCTTTGGCTAACTGTTATCATTATTCTCGTCAGTCCATCTTCCATGCCTGATTGGCGTCTACCATCTGAGCCCTACACCACTTCGACCCACCTACTCGGCCTCGTCTTCAACGCGCCTCGCCTCGCAAGAGCCGATCGCCCGCGAGCAGGCGTCGCAGCAACCCGCCGAAGCGAAACGTCTCGGATCTTCCACCGTGAAGAGGTTCATGATAATTATACCACACGGCACGCAACACACACGGTACCGGGGCAAAATGAATATGAGAACGCGCGCTGTGATGGCGAAGGCTTGGCAAGGCTGACAGAGTGCTCACCAGGACAACGTTGTTGCCGCACCCAAGCCTCGATCGCGGAGCGCCAGTCCTCCGAGAGAGCATCACTTACTTGCTCGGCTGGACTAATAGGACTATTAATGACCCTTAATGACCCCGCGTTCATTTCGACACCGGGTGCGTCCACGACGCCTAGAAGTGGTGAGCTGTTCGCTTCCGTCGACAATTGATGCTCGCTAAGCGGGGTGGTATTGCAGCCCCGTCAATAATTTTCATCTGTATTCATCAACTGGTGTATGCGGTCGCCTTACAGTATTTAAATCGCGTACGCAGACAGGGAAAATACTCTCATCCATTGCCAAGGCCATCGACACATGCGCACTCGTCTCCGAGCGAAAACAACGGCTGTACTGCAAAATGGTGTCCAGACGGCATATGTCTGCCTCTCACACGCCGCGCACGACTCCCGCGTGAGGACGTCTGGAGCATGGTACCGGTGGGAGCTGTCGGCGAAGGTCAAGGCTTGTGGTATGGCTACCCCGGATCCCTACGTCGTCCGCCCTTATATTCTCTGACAACGCCAACAACACACCGCGTCACGCCGCGTCAGTTCCGCGCCGCCCGTTCCAGAATAATGGGCAGCAGGCAGACTGCCCCAGGATTCGGTCCTGCAGAAGCCCGTGCACAACTGTGATGTACCTTAACGCCGCTGAGCGGGCAGTATCGAGATCCCGGGGCAGTAACGTTCGCTAGCCAAGCTCACGGGACGCCTCGCCAGAGACATTAAAAGGACGGGAGGGGCCTAGTGACTGCATTCTTCCGAATCCCTTCACTGTTCCTGGTCATCTGCAGACAACGACAACGCTCGCCTTGGCCATCAACACTCTGAGTCGCCTTGGCCATCAATGCTGACCCCTAGCAATGCAGCACCGTTGGAGGATGATGGAGACGTCTTTCGCTCGCCCGCTGCATACCAGCTGACGGAAACACCATGGTCGCCGCAGCATGAGTGGCCCGCCCAATAATTTTCTGACATCGGCGGCCTCCAGCACCCCGCCACCTTTCCACAGGATATAGTCCAGACTCCAGCGGACCCACGAGCACCTGTCGCAGTCGGCGGCCAGGCTGGCGATTCAACGGCGAGTGCACTTGCTCTCGGAATGCTACCGCCCGCATGCTGCTCACGAAGCCTTGTGCAGACCGTCGAACAAAGTCTAGGATCGAGTGCGGTATTCGTGCCCGGGACCGCACAGCCAGCTCAATCTGCCGCGTTCCAATCGGCGGAGGACTTTGGTGTGGTAGTCAATATCACGGCCAGCGGCTCCTCCGCGCCTACTACACCGCACGGGCAAGGGAGCTATTCGCTCGACACCGGCGCTCCCGCGGGTGGTGCACCGATTTCGCCATACGCTGCACAGCTGCCCGCATACCGGGTGAGCATCTTATCTCACTGTAGACCAAAGTCGCGGCGCTCACAAGGCATTCATGGACAGAACGACCGCCACGATGCCGCATCGAGCAACATCCCTGTGGAGCAGCCTCTCGCCATCGACCCAAGGCCTCAGGACAACAGCCCCCCGATGATGGCTCGCCGACGTGCCACGGGTATGAGAGCTGAGAGGAGGCCCGCAGAGGTCAGCGCCAGGTCTGACTGCTTCGACATACCACTCACTGTGGAGTACTACTACAGCCATACCCGGCGTCTCGAGCAGCGCATGTGTCCCCGACGGCCGCGCTGAGCCTGAGCCAGCACCTCGCACTGGCAGCTGCCCAGCACGGAGGCCATCACGCGTTCGACACCCGCCTGCAACTCAACAGCGTTCAAGAGCAGATGCTCGCGTCGTTCCCCCGGCCCGTGCCCATCAGCAGACACGCACGGCAGCGATACAGCCCCGCGTCCTCGGGCGACCTTTCGTCGGGGGCGTCGCAGTCCCCGACAACGCCGACACCCGGCATGCCGCCTGGGATGCAGTACAGGCCGATCGCCGTCGTGGCGCCGACATCGCCAGTCCCCGAAGCGTGTAACGACCGGTCGGTGCAGATGCCCCGTCTGGTAGCACCGCAGCCTCAGGTGTTCGTGCCGATGCGCTACGCCATGGACGCGACACTCCCGGATTCATTCCGAGTTGCGGGTATGCCTGCAGCTGGGGCAACAGGAAATCGTACGATTGATGGGCTGGAAGACGAGGATCCATCAGCATCATGGCAAAGGATGAAGAACAGAAAAGAAGAGAACGAAAATGTGGAGGTGCTCAGGGCCGAGCCCGGTGCATATCCTCGGAAGGGGACACAACCGCGCGCAGGCAAGGCCCTGAAAGGACGAAAACTGAGATCAAAGACGAGCGGCAGCAGGCAGGAACGCTCTGCGGTCAACATCGGTCCCCGATATCTAAGCTTTTCTCCCCCAGGGCCAAGTGCCTTGCCATCAATGGGAGAATACGGGTTACCGACAGAGCCGTCTTTGGAGGTGGGGCAGCAACAAGCCGGCTATGAAGGAGAGAGGAGGGAAGAGGGGAGGGGAGGTGCGGGCGAGAAGAAAGTCGCCAGCCAGGTAAAGGCCCGGGAAAGGTTTCCCTGCCCCAACGCATGCAACGGATGCCCCGAGACCTTCGGCCAGAAGGGTGACGCCGACAGGCATGCCGAAGCTCGGCGGTCATGCCACTATAGGCCCACCACGAGGTACACCACGATGGACAGCAAGAAACTGAGGAAGTGGGAGATGGACAGAACATGTTCCTGCGGCAAGACTTATTCAAGAAAAGATGCCCGCGACCGGCATGCGCTTAAAAAGCATTGCTCGGTGCCGGGGGATAGCTGAGCGCGAACGCGGGGGGAAGACGCAGGTGGCGCGCACCATCGAACGAGGACTTTATGAATCCAGTTTGCTAGTTATTGTTATCGATGGGGCAATCAATTTTTTTCTTTGACTTGACAATGGCAAGTCTGGCTGGCGAGGTTCTCCGCAAAGACGGGGCAACGTGAAATTAAATGCACTGCCTGACAGAAGTCATACGCAAACAAATGGCGTTGCCTGTGCGGAAACAAAACGGGATGGATACGCACATAAGGCCTTGCAAGACAACGTATTGTCACTCGCCTACTTGACGACGAACTTGGCTCCGGGAGACACCTGTGCTCTAGACAATTGACGTCGAGTTGAAACAATCGGGCGAATTTCCATGGCAATTACGACGTCGTTTCGGACTCCTACATACACGAGAATGCACAACAAATGCAATTATCGCGTAGGCACTGTGACTGTCAATAGCAACGCGCGAGCGAACAGAGAGGAAGAGAGAGGAAGAGCGGCAACGGCTCCCGGGCCGCCAGCACTGCATGCAATGATGCGCTGACTGCGAGAATTAGTTCCACGCCAGACGCGTCTCTCCTCCCTCTCGATCTACTTCACTCCTGGATCCAAGCTTCGCCTTGACCGACTTCAGCGCCTTCAGATCTGGCAGCAGTGGTGCATCTATCTTTGGGCTATGGAGGGGTGCGGGGCGAGTGACATCACATTCTGCCCACCCACATAACACCATGTCGAACGCCAGCAGTAGTCGACTCACCACCACCATGATGCCCCCTCTCGCCCGCGCTGTGCGCTCACTCTCGTCTGCTGCCCGCACTCGGGCCTTTACCACCTCCGCCTGCACACGCGGCCCAAACACCTACGCGTCCCCCGTCGCCTTCCCTTTCCTCCCTGCCAACGCGCTCCCCAAGAAGCCCACGCGCACAAAGGGCCTGACCGAGATCCGTGGGCCGTACTACTTCCCCGTCACGCACACCTACCTCGACGAGCTGCTCTCCGACTGGGGCGAGTACGTCGACGGCATCAAGTTCGCCGGCGGTGCCTTCTCGCTCATGCCGCAGGACCGCCTGCGCGGCCTCATCGACGTCGCGCACAAGCACGGTGGGCGCCGCCCGCTCACGCCGCGCCCCCGCTGACCGCGCGCACCGGCAGACTGCTACGTCAGCACCGGCGGGTACATCGAGCGCGTGCTCGCCGCGTCCGCCGGGGACAAGGACGTCGTGTCCAAGTACCTCCGCACGGCCAAGGACGTCGGCTTCGACGTCCTGGAGCTCTCCGCGGGCTTCCTCTCCATCCCGACGGACGACTGGGCCGCCCTCGTCGAGCTCACCGCCGCCCACGGCCTCAAGCCCAAGCCCGAGGTCGGCATCCAGTGCGTCGCGCGCGTCTCTCCGATGGCGTCTGACACAGCGCGCGCGCGTGCAGGTGGGGCGCGGGCGGCGACGCGTCCGTCAAGGAGCTCGAGGCGTCCGGCACGCGCGACCCCAAGTGGCTCGTCGACCGCGCGAACACGTTCCTCCAAGCCGGCGCGCACGTACGTGCCCTGCCCTCCCGCGCCCCCCACGCCCCGCTGCTGACCGCGTCAAGATGATCATGATTGAGAGCGAGGGCATCACGGAGAACGTGCCGTCGTGGCGCACCGACGTCATCTCCGCGATCACGTCCGCGCTGCCGAACGACAAGATCATGTGCGCGCCTCCTGCTGCGATATATAATACATGCGTCTGAAGACGGACCCCTGCAGGTTCGAGGCGGCCGATCCTGAGGGTGCGCCGTCCAATCGCGCGCTGCTGCGCTGCTGCTGCTAATTTGTGTGTTTATGCAGTGTTCGCGTACCACATCCAGAACCAAGGCGCGCACGCGAATCTGTTCGTGGATCACAGCCAGATCGTGCAGCTCGCGTGCCTGCGCAGGGGCATATGGGGCGCGGGGTCGACATTCGGGCGTATTGTCACCTTCCAGGATTAAATTCCTAAGTCGCTACCCGCCATGTAACTGGTGGCCAAGGAGGCCGAGAGCACCCGGTGTAAGATATCTGTATGGCCTACGTATGCAGCACCGTACTGTCAGAATAAAACCAATGGAACATCTGGTACATATGACCCTCTTCAAGGACGATTCTCTTCAAGGATGGAGGATCCGCGACCGCTTCGTATTCTGCTCGCCCACCTTCGCCGTACGCCCGCCTTCGCCGTTTTGCAAAAATAGAAACATTTACTTACGACTCTCTTTAAGGACGTGACCGCTTTACATTTGTATGCTACTCGCCCGCTTTCACCGTATATTGTAAAAATAGAACCAATGGAACATTTGATAATGACCTCTTCAAGGCCGAATGATTCCAGACTCCTTCCCACGTGCTCGTTCTCGCCAATGCGGCCCGAAACACCCGACTAAGAAACCGCAAAGGCTCGAAGAGCGACTGGCACATTTCGTCGGGACCCCGGCTGACCCCTCCCCGCCACCTACCTATTTGAGCTCGCGTACGGGCCCGCCGTCATTGCCGGGAGCCACGCCTCGCGGAAGCCGCGCCTGTAAGTCATGGCTGGCGAGTAGATAATGTACAGTCGATACTTTGTAACAACCCGGAATACATGCATGGATTCACAGATCTCTCAATTCCTCGCAGCACTGCAAAGCTCCGGCCTGTCCTTTTCCTTCATTCTCAGAACCCTGCTAGCGCGCGCTGACTGCTCGAGCCATGCAATTCTCCGGGACCTCATAGACAACGCCTCGACCATCCTTCAGGCGTTCTACAGCAATCCCAATACGTGCAAGCCTACCCACGAGTGGGCTTCAGCGATCACAACCCGCGGATACTGCGATGAGATCCAAGTGCTCACCCGAGAAGACACCGGCCTCCACTTTAACGCGAAGAACGCGACTGCAGCAAAACTAGAGAGCTTCAGCATTCAGAAACAAGCTGCAAAGATGCGGGATCACGCACCGACCCTGTGGAAGCTTGCAGGCTCGCTCCTCGAAGCCGATGAAGACCTGAGGAGGAGGAGGGAGACGTATGCCGCAAGGAAGCCCGCGAGCAAATTAAACACCGCCGGCGCCGGAGATGTCGAGCGCGACTCGGAGGAAGACGCGTACTGGGCGGAGTTGGGGGTCATTGAAGAGCTTGAGGATGTCGGTGGGGCGCCCACGACGACTACAGAGCCAGGCGAGCCAGGCGCATCGCTGCGTTCGAAGCGAGAGAATCTGAAAACTATAGTGAGTGGACTCAAACGACGCTGCAGCAAGGGCTGACGACGTGTACCTGTGGTAGAAGACGGTTGTAATCATCAGTATCATGATGAAAAACTCTAATCAGAGGTGCAACGCGTTCGCGAGCATCATCGGGCTCTTCGCGGATTTCCTGTGCGAATCATGCATCAGAAATCTCAACATGGGCGCAATGTGCACGACTCCTACCTTGAAGGTCTGTTCATTGCTTGTCTTACCGGACACTGACACCGCGCTGATCCCGACGGCTGCCAGCGCGTCGACATTCTGCTTGCCCAAGATACTCAATGCCGTGACAACAACAATTATGCCCTCCTTGTCAAACAGAAGAGGCATCATGAAGGTAAGGGTCTTGCCAAATCCCGTGCTTGCACAGCACACGACGTGCTTATCCTTCCGTAGGATGGCGTCGCATACTTTAATCTGTAGGAGGCAAGGCCTCTTGCCGAATTTCTCCTGCGTCCAATCCCGTATCTCTGAGAAAGAAGGAAAAGCTGTCCTGGGAGGCATGAACGGCGCGATAGGGTGTCGGCGAGAGGGTGTGCTGGCAGTAGGCAATATAGAGGTGAATTTAATTCGCATTTAGCTAGTCTCTACGTTACAAAACGGCGGCTCCCGGCAATGACGGCGGGCCCGTACGCGAGCTCAAATAGGTAGGTGGCGGGGAGGGGTCAGCCGGGGTCCCGACGAAATGTGCCAGTCGCTCTTCGAGCCTTTGCGGTTTCTTAGTCGGGTGTTTCGGGCCGCATTGGCGAGAACGAGCACGTGGGAAGGAGTCTGGAATGATTCGTGACCGCTTCACATCGCCCGTCTTCGCCGTATTGTAAGAATATAACCAATGGAACATTTCATGACCCTCTTCAAGGACGAAAAATTCGTGACCGCTTCACATTTGTATGCTGCTCGCCCGCCTTTGCCGACTTTGAGCTGCCGGTGCCGGTCTGAGCTGCGGGCGGGCGGGCGACAGCCGTAGCAGACGGCCGCGCCTTCCCCTCCACGGTCGACGCGACCGGGGCATGGCCCACCGCAGCCGAGAGCCCGCCCTTCGTACTCGCACACGCCCCGTCATTCGTCCACACGCCCGCGGACCCTTCCACCTCAACAATCAGCCCCGCACACACTCCCCAAACAAAAAAAGCGCTCACCGCCAGGCGTGTCGCCTTGCGTCCACCACTTCGCCGTCCACAGGTCCCCGCTGTATGAGCATGTACATAATCGTCACGCAGAAATGAACGCAAAAAGCAAATCAGCTACAGCAGCCGATGAGGGGAGGGTCAGTGCGGCCCGACGCACCCGAATGTCGCTTGCTGCCCGCCCGTGAACACCGCAGTGCTCGTCCACGCCGGCACGCCTGCGCAGCTGCCCGCTGACGGCGATGAGCCCGGCGCGCTGCTCGACGAGGTGGGGCTGGCCCCACTCCCCGTGCACGCGCTTACTGCATTGCCATCGTGATTCGTGAGCGAAACACGATGCAATTGAGTTAAAGTTATAACACGCACTAGCACTCCAATCGCTATTGGGATTATTCGCGGGCTGGGCGGACGCGTACCACTTCGCCTGCGCGGGGCGTCAGCGTCAGCAGCAGTTCTCCCGCGAGCCGAGGCAATCGGGAATCGCGATGCGCTAGTAAGAGTAAGTAAGTGGCACTGCACTAACCTGCCATACGTAACTAGATGGACGCGGAGGAAGCAGAGTAAGGATGGCCGCCGATCAGCGATACGCGGGCAATTACGCACCCGCCAAACGAGACCTGGGAGCCGCCAGGATAGTTCGATCCAGCGGCAAACGCAGGCGCGGCGCACGCTGGGAACGTGAAGCCCGTCCCGCCCGCGCCGACGAGCGCGTTTTTGATCGCCAGGTCGTACCGCCCGTTCGCTGCGCACACATGAACACGTCAGGGTCAGCGTCCCTCGCCGCGGTGCAGGGCAAGCAGAGCGCGCACCGAAGGCCTGCGACGCGTCCCAGAGCATCACGCCGCCGAACGAGGGGAAGCTCTTCCGCATCTGCACCGCGATGCTGCTCAGCGTGCCGATCGCCTGGTACCCCCCGCCAGCCGCGGTGCTGGACGCGGGGGCACCGATGTAGATCTTGACGTTCGGATTCGGGCTCGTCGTCCGTGCCCACGCGTCCCTGCGCCGGCGCGCCATTAGCATCAGTTGCATCATTAGAAAATAGAATCTCGGAGGCATGGATGCGGTGCGGGCCGCGCATCCGAGGCGGGGACGCACCACAACCCAAAATCCCAATTCTGCGACGCCGATCAGCGGAGGCACAGAATGAAAAGGCACGACGCACGGAGGCCGAGTTAAAATTCTGCAGCCCGCACGGGTTGTTGTCTGAGCCGTGCATAAGCCCGTCGATCACGCGGCGCGCAGGCGCTGGCACTCACAGAATTGTACGTACACCGCGTCAAAGCTCGCGGTGTTGAGGACGGTGCCCAGGGAGGCGTCGGGGAACACGCACTGTGGCGCTGCGGTGACATAGTACCTGTTTGCGCGACGAGTGTCCCGGTCAGAACGTTCTGATAGACGTGAGCGCAGGCAGGTTTGCCAGACTGACTTCTTGCTCGCGCCGGCGGCATGGGAGCGGATCTGATTCACGAATGCCGCGTAGCCTGTTCCAGAGCCGCCCTCAATGTCCAGGTCGACCCTGGTGGGCACCCTTTAATGATGCAGGAGACTCGGAAGGCGAGGATCATGCACACCCATCAAGGACGGCACTCCCGAAGGGTCGCGTCGAGCTTGTGCCTCCCAGGAACAAGTTCCATATCGTATCCGCAAAGGCCTGGGCTTGACTGTCGCCCGTGAAACCCACACCCCCACCTGCGCCGCCCAAGCTGAGGGTGACGAGCTTCCCTTTCGATTGGCAGAACTGAATGTCGGACGCGAGAGAAGCGCAGTTGGCCAGGTTCGTGCCGGGAAAGGTCGCGTTGTCCACAGGGTTGCATGTCTAGCAAGTTGTCAGATAGCTGTTACGACAGGACCATCAGTTGCAACTGTTACGTTTGCAAGGTTTAACGACGGCAGGCCACCCGTGCTGAAGAACGTGGTGATAAAGGCGACGGGGATCACGTCGATCGCATTGTCCTGACATACAATCAAGGTCCGTAATAACATAGAGGCGCCGATCTAAGTACGGACCTGGCAATAGGTCGAAAGGGTCTTCTGGAAGTTTGCCGTGTCACTATGCGTCGCGCCGTATGAGTTCTGACCCCAGTAACTGGGGAGGTTAAGCATTTTATTCATTTACCCCAAAACCTCGCGGAACATCGAACTTACACGGCGACCTATGGAGCCCGCATGGAAATCAGCTTTCACCGGACGCAGTCTGAATTGTGAAAGTTGATCGTACGTTATCGAATCGCGTATTGTCGAAGGCGGCAAACACCTGGACTGGATACGCGGCAAGAATAGAGAGCCCTGACAGCAAAAGAAGGCGAGTTGCAGGCATTGTGAGCATCGTGAGCCTTCGTTGCGACGGGGAACCGCCGGCACATGGACTCGTTGTCTACATCTTATACCAGCCGTCGAGTAGCAGAAGGGGATCAGACGACTCTTGCACAGAGGTGCGTGCTAGAAAAAGAGCACGTCAGGTAAATGGCTTATCGGCTGGAGAAGGACGGGAGCCATGCGCTTCAGAAGGTTGCCAGCAAAGCCAGCAGTTATCCATACCAAGCCAGCTGAGACCTGCCAGCTAGTCTGCGATAGACGTGAAGAATTATGCAGCGTGGAGCAGGCGGCATGGGCGATCCCAGTACGCTGACCATATGGATACAAATAAGTGTCCGCCACGGCAAGCACACAAGGCAAAACGAGTGCGTCTTCCGACTCTTCGCGACCATGACTGCCAGTGATCACGCGATCACGTGGGATTTACTTGCTGGCTTCGCGTGCCCAGACAACGCATTCAAGAAAGCAAGAAAATAAGTTCCTACATATATCAGAGCGCCTGGTACTCTAGCATCAGTCACACAGCCCGGCCGATGATGAGAGAACGCACCAGCAGACAGATGCCGAAGAGCGAAAGCAGAAGCCGTCTTGTGCACGGAGCTTCCTGGAAGGAGCAGCGTTTTACAGGTAGTTGGAGACAAATAGAAAGAGTGGGAAGTTATGGAGGCGGGCAGCGAATCTGCCTACCCTGCTTCTAGGTAAGGTCTGCGTAATAGGAGGCGGAGATCTCAGACGCCGCGGGTAATCATCTTGGGCATTGGCTGAGAAATGTGTACTCAGTGAGGGCTCGATTCGAGGAGTGACTGATACGCACCGACGAGCCCGTCTATAGCCATGTGTCAACCTTCCTACGCGGTGCGCAGAGCTCCCGGAGTCGTCCTGTGATCCCAATTGATGCCGGAAAGTCGCTGACAGCGGACGCAGGCTTCAACGAGCGTATTCGCGTCCAGCATAGACTTGACTTGTGTGGGGATCTGGGTAAAAGGTGGACATGTTGCTGCGTGCAACAACACCTCCGCGACACGATCTTGGGGTGTCGTGGATGCTGAGCGCTCTACTTTCCTCTGCCCGCTTGGTCACCGTCTGTCTGCCCGCTTGGTCACCGTCTGTCTGCCACGACAGGTCCTTGCGAATTCTTTGGGATCATGGCAGCCGCGGGCCCGGTGGATGCAGGTGGAGGGCAGGGAGATAACACGCGGTTCGACATTTTCAGCAGGCCACCAAAACGACTTCGACTCATAGAACGAGCCGGATTGCGTTTGATTGGAAGTGAGCCGGGAGCTTCTAGGCTTCAGTATGAAGGCATTTATCGGAGAACGTGAAACTTCAGAAAGACTAGCAAAGGGGCTTCGTGAAGGCAAGTCACTGCAAGCCGATGGACGTCGAACTTGGTTGGTCGAACTGAAGGACAAGCGCTCACTCCGATCGGGCGCTCGCGGCGGCCTCTGAGTCGCCGATTACGATTCACAACTCTCAATTGCTCGTCATCGTCGCACATAAATTAGTGTACGCCGCGTGGCAGAGGTATAGAGCCAGTGATAGGCTTGACTATCCCCTGCCCCAGCTATCGCACTGTCTCGTCGCAAGGGATGACCGTTCCAAGTTTGCGACTGCTGCCCAACGAAACGTTGCTCATCTGTCTCTTAGAATCGCGTCAAGCCGATGGCTGGAGACCTACAGAACAGTGTACCTTCGGAGCTCCGATGGCGTCCTAGGGCCTGCCGAACGCCGCCTGGAAAGTCCGAGGTTACCACACAAGTTGAAAGTACTGTTGGGATAAAGTTCGCTATCGGGTCCCAAGTTCAGAGGATCTCCCCGACTCCATTGGACCATCATCCTTCGAAATGAGCTACGGAGACAGCCATACTTCAACCGATACGCCGATCGGAGTCGGGTTCTCCACGACCGCTGTGCAGTCACCACCTCAGACAAGGAGCTCCGGGTCCTGGCGCGGACTTGCTGTCCGTTGGGTAGTTATGTACAGCATGCGGTTCTGGTCAGTCAGGCAGATGCGCATCCCCGTCAATTGAAACTATCGCGAGGCCCAGAACCAGCTCTCGGAAAGTGCCACACATGCCGGCAGACCGCTCGGTCCAGTAAGGTCGTCTGGACGCAGAAATTCAGGATCATGGCCCAAAAGTTAACAACTGGGACGTACCTTCGCAGCGCATTTGCATATTCGAACCTGTTGTCACTTCGCCGTAAACCCACTGGTGGGGGTGAGTAATGCCCACCCCGTGAACGGTGCGCGCAACGGCATGGTAAAACTCAGGACGATGGCGAAGGACGGTCCTGGACAAAATAGTGTCGCTAAACCCCACGGTGCCCACAGTGACCGATCAAAGGACATTTCGGGCAACGCGCATGAAATGCAGCTTGACATGGGCGTTGATGGCATTTATGTCACGGCGAAGAAGACTAGTCGACGGAACTTTGAATCTGGCGGCGCGTCAGCAAAACTGGCGCACAACAAAACTCGAAGATAAAAAAGAGAGATGGTGAGATTGTTTACAGTAAGTAATTTACAGACGGATTACAAGGATAAAAGCCCTGGTCCGGTCCGAGCGAAAAGTCTCCGGCTATACCACAGCCCGTGCACCGTGACAGCGGCATTATACCACAGAGCCTCCGCTCTCGGCCTCGGGTGCCGACAAATTTCTAACAGGATCTGCGCAGGTCGTCAGAC
Source organism: Auriscalpium orientale (assembly GCA_019915035.1). Classification (NCBI taxonomy): domain Eukaryota; kingdom Fungi; phylum Basidiomycota; class Agaricomycetes; order Russulales; family Auriscalpiaceae; genus Auriscalpium; species Auriscalpium orientale. Next base: position 258,432 of record JAHLMH010000001.1, read on the forward strand.
GTGCGATAGACAGAGGGGGAAAAAGGGGGCGAGGATGCGCACCGAAATAGGGGTGTTGCTGAGCTTCGCGTGCAGTGAGGCGTTCTTGGTGGTCGTAGCGGAGGAGTTTGTCGAGGAAGTCGATCGCCTCATTAGTGATGTACCGCTGATTCTCCGACGTGGTGAACCGCGACCACGCCTTGCGCCCATATCTACAAAGCATGCCGATGAGTATACGCTGGCGGGAGCGCACAAGCGGGTAGATCACGCACCGTCCGAGGATATCATCGTACTGAGCATCGAGCTCTATATCGTACTTCTCTAGATACGTGTACAGTTCGTCCGTGCCGAGGACCTTCGTGATCTTCACGAGCTGGTCGTAGTTGTCGTGGCCGTGGAAAAAGGGCTCCTTGCGGAAGATCTAGACCGGCGCGGCTGAGCGGTGCGCCAAGCGGCGAAGAGTGCCTGGGCGACGCACCATAGACGCAAACATGCACCCGAAGCTCCACATGTCCAGGCTGTAGTCGTACTCCTGGAAGTCGACGAGCAGCTCTGGGCCCTTGAAGTAGCGCGATGCGACGCGCACGTTGTACTGGGTTTTCGGGTGGTAAAACTCCGCCAAGCCCCAGTCAATCAGCCGTAACTGGAGCGGGTTGTGGGTCTTGTCAGCGGCTGGGTAAGCATGGGCGTGGCGGGTCGAAGTACCTTGCGCCGTTCATGGTCTATCATGACGTTGTGCGGCTTGACATCCCGGTGCATGATGCCTTTGGAGTGGCAGAAGTCGAGCGCCTGAAAGCGATTGAGATGTGGAGTGAGATGGGCGTGGCAGTGGATACGCACCTTCAGCAGCTCGAACATGTAATAGCGGACGTCATTGTCCCCGAACCGCGGATAAAGCACCTTAAAGTCGACGTTGTGCACATACTCCGTGATGAGGCTGGGAATCTTGGACAGCGGGTCGCGGACGACGTCGAGGAGGGCGACGATATTCGGGCCGCCTGCGAGATTCTGCAGGATTTTGATCTCGCGCTTGATTTTCTTTTTCTTGACGGGCTTGAGCACCTTGATGATGCACTTCTCGTCGTTCACGATGTTGACGCCCTCGAAAACCTGCGAGGACAGGGTCGTCAGAAGATTGCGCAGATGCAGATCGCGGCGGGGCTCGCGGACGCACCTCAGAGTACTTGCCCCGCCCCACCTTGCGCACGATCTCGTAGTGATCCTGCGAGCCCCACTGGACCTGGAGGTTGTCTGGCAGGGGACGGCATGAGGGGCGCCCATAAGAGAAATGGGCGGCGAGCGACACTGACCGTACTCGTGCCATGCGGGGCCGAGTTTGCCGTTCACGTCGGCATAGACGCGTGCTACGGACGTGTTGGCGGCTCTGCCCATCTGAGAGGCAATGTGGGACGGCCGAGACGATCGCGGTGGTGCGCAGAGCTCACTTGAAGTTGCCAGGCGCGTGGCGAGCGCAAGGCAGTGCAATATATTAGGCAGTCGTCTCCCACGCTCCCTGTGGCAAGTACGACATAGGCTCAAAGTACTCCGATCAATGCACCTCCACCGCATGCCTTCAGATCGAGCGTCACCAAAGGGATGGCCAGATGCGCTGAAGTATCTGCCGACCTACGTCTACCACTCGTCTGTGCCGCCTGCCATCCGATCTTTCATAGAGGGCGACACGTCCCGTCCTGGCGGTCACCTGCGCACAAAGCCCTCGCGAACGTGCGCCGTCCGGTCTATATCTACGCCATCGCACCCTGCGCACGGCCAGCACGGGCTGTTTGCGCTCGGCACGATCGCCCCACGGACGCTCATCATCGACTATCTCGGCGAGATCCACTGCGACGCGCGGGTCGACTCGGACTACGACCTGTCGCTGCACCGGCTGGCGGACGGGACGAGCGTCGGTGTGGATGCGCAGCGCATGGGGAACGAGGCGCGGTTCATGAACGACTTCCGTGGCATCAGGGCCAAGCCGAATGCGGAGTTCCGCGAGAGGAGGACCGCCGAGGGCGAGCTGAGGATGGGCGTCTGGAGTTTGAGCGACCGCATAAAGAAGGGAGATGAGATTGTCGTGTCCTACGGGAAGACGTGGTGGCAGGCGAGGGGCTTATCGGAGGCGCGGGCGGCCGCATGGGCGAGGGAAGAGCCCGTCGGCGAGCGATGAGGGACGCGATCGAGCGTGCGTGCATTGCGCATCGGCCTGCGGACATCGTCGCGTTGACAAATGCCTGCGTTTCAGGGGATTCATCTCGCGCATCGATTCACGGCGGGGCATGATTCACGGCCTGCGCGGGACACGAGGCTGCGCGGGGGATTCGCCCAGAGCCCGCCGTGCGCAGATGACTCTGGTTTGGCGGACACGACGGGAGATCAATGGATCTGGGGTGACACCGAAATGCAAATCGCACCGCTCGAGTCGGGGCGGGACGTGTGCGGCCTGCGAGGCGGGCCCTTCGTTCTTTCAGGGCGCGCAGAAGGTTCGCGAACCGCTGCTCACGATATGACTAACCGCGCTACGTCTTGCCGGATAATAAGCGCAAGACTCACCAGAGTAATATTGAGAGACGGGGAGGTGCCAATTGTGTACAATTGGCGCGGGGCACATGCGGAAAAAGTACAAGGTCACCGCCCAAATCGGTCCAGGCCAGCGATGGACGGCCTGCCGATGGAGATTAATGCGCGGACTTCGAGGTGATTTTTTTTTCGTCTGCGAGATGAATGTGCCATGGATTAGAATGAATGAGAATGAAGGATTGTGCGACTTTGCATGAAAGATTGTGCGAAGGGATCTAGGTACCGCACCCATGCTGGCAATGTGCCAATGGGGCGTGCCCCTGCATCTGGTGGCAAAATGAAGGCGCTGCTCCCTCGTCGACGATAGGACACGTCGAGGTAGGGAACACCACGACCCAGCGGAGCAGTGGACGGAGGGGAATCACTTGCCTGCACGGTCCAGTCGCAGCAAGAAAAACTGTAACCGCAGGACCTGTATGCGCACGTCGGAGTGAATCGGAGTTTTAGAATGTTCAGGAGCCAGCTATGTCCCAGTTTTGTTGATAGGATATTTTGGGATGCAACCTGCACGGAGCCCGATCAGGAACATAGCGTGGGCCAGCGCTATGCAGACGGCGCTGTATACAAAGACACACAAAATCTAAGGACGCTCCCGGAGAATACCTCATCAACTGTCATTGGGACGCTCATCCGGCACAAAAACCCACAGTAAAGAGAAATTAACGAAAGAGAAGGGTCGGGAAGGTGCAAAACAACAACAACAACAACCACTCTACCCACCAATTGAGGAGCGCGATGTTCAAATAAGTTGATATACAGTAAGTAAGTGGATGGCTTTCCGGGCCCTGAATTGTTTACATTGATTTGTTTAAAAATAATTTGTAGCTAACTAAACCGGGGCACAATTGTACGTCGACTGTATAGTGCAGATGTGTGCAAGCGGAGCCTGAAGCTGCGTGCACTGCACTATCTCTTCCATGGACTACGACGACTTTCATTGGCAGATACAAGAGGAAGAAGACGAGGCGGAGGAGCAATAGGAAGCAGATGCACGAGGGCGAGCAGCTCTTGTCACCGCTGAGATCATCCCCGACAAGCTGAGGCAATGAGTTTCCTGGGGAACAATAAGTACTATGCCGGGTTCCTCGGGCATTGTGTAGTGTCCTGCAGGGTCTTCACGTGAACACCGCGCTCAGGACGGGCTTGGACCATGAAACAAGAGCACCGAGGACGAGTGTCGGGTGCGGGGAGCAATGTACCTAGGTCCTATTGACCAGAAACATGCATTGGACAACTGCAATGCAATATACCGCAAAATAGTTAAACCCGCCGCTAGCGCGGGCCTTCAGGCAATACTTTATTTGAATGGATATTTCTCACAGACGTTATAATAGGTGCAATCCTTTTTTACCATCATTTCCACGGCCTACTCTCTCCCGGCTGTGAGAGCGGCGCGGCTGGACGCGACGCGTTTGAGCCACGTGTCAGCCAAACAGAGCCAAGCGCGTGACCGAAATTTCCAGCACTCGCCTTAGTTGCGTACCCCGTTCCCGTTGTCCACGACGCCTGCAATGCACCCGCGCATCTCTCCTCAGGGCATACACTCTTTCATCTCTTTCTACTCCTGCACCCGCCCATCTACCAAGCCTTTCCCCAGGAGCCGCACCCTCTGCCTTCAGGGCGGAGCAGCGCTCGCCTCGTCTCGGAATCACATCGCAAAAGTGCGCCCAGCTTTCCACAGCCATATGTGCCGCCCATTGAACTCTACATTTCGCAGCGCCAATTCCACACCTCGAGGCCAGCTCTCGCGCCGAAGGACCCGTACCAAGTGCTCGGTGTGAAGAAGGATGCAACGCCCGCCGAAATCAAGAAAATCTACTTCTCCGTGCGTCGCAACGTGTCCAAGCGTTGCCCAGCAGCTGACGCCCCACCAGCTAGCGCGCAAGTTTCACCCCGACACGAACCCAGACAAAAACGCGCAGGACAAGTTCGTCGAGATCCAGGAGGCCTATGACGTGTGTCGCGTCCCTTGCGTCCTCCCTTGACGAACGCTAACACGTCATTCGCATCGCAGATTCTCAAGGACGCACACAAACGGGCCGCTTACGACCAGTACGGCGCCGCGTCGCAGCAGCCTGGGTTCGACGCCAACGCGTTCGGGCGGAATCCCTTTGGCGGCGGAGGCTTCAGCGGGTTCCAAGACTTCGGCAGCGCCTTTGGGGGCGCGCGACAATCGGACCTGTTCGAGCAGCTCTTCGGCACGATGGGCGGCCGCGGTCGTGGCCGGGGGCCGCCCTTCCAAGAGAACGCGCCGGGTGATGACATAGAGGCCAGCGTCGGCGTCAGCTTCATGGACGCGGCCAAGGGCACATCGCGGACCGTCAACGTCACGCCCGTGTCGGACTGCGGCACCTGCACAGGGACCGGGCTGAAGAGCGGGGCCAAGCGCTCGACGTGCCCGACGTGCGGCGGGTCGGGCACGCGGACGTTCGTTATCGACAGCGGGTTCCAGATGGCGAGCACCTGCCCGACGTGCCATGGCGCCGGCACTTCGATACCTCGTGGCGGCGAGTGCGGGGACTGTTCTGGGGTCGGCAAAGTGAGGAAGCGGAAGAGCGTCAAAGTGGAGATTCCGGCCGGTGCGTTGTGCGCGCTCCTGCGCGAGGCGACGCGAGACTAAGGGGCACCGCACGTATTACAGGCATCGAGGACGGCATGACTATTCGGGTCCCCAATGCGGGCGACGCGCCGGTGACGGGCAAGGGCCCGGCGGGGGACCTGCTCGTCAGAGTTAATGTGGCGGCGTCGAAGATATTTAGGCGACAAGGCGCCAACCTCTACCATGAAGCCCGTATACCCCTGCACACAGCTCTTTTGGGAGGACGGGTGCGCGTTCCGACGCTGGACGGTGACGTTGATGTCCGCGTGCCGGGCGGCACGCAGCAAGGCGAGGAGATGGTTCTGAAAAGCCGTGGCGTGCCCCCAGTGTTCGGTGGAGAGAAGGGCGACATCTTCGTTACGTTTGCTGTTCAGCTCCCGAGGTGGGTCCATAATTGTCGAATTACGTTGCTCGGTTGTTGAGGAGGTGGTTCCAGGTCCCTGAGCAAGCGACAGCGGGAGATCCTGCAGGCGTACGCGGACGATGTCGAGGGCCGAAGTACGGGGACGGTCAAGACGGGCCCTCAAGATCCGCCAGATGGCCCCGCCGCGAGCGGATCAGGTGGTGGGGCAGCCGCAGGTGCCAACGCACCGGCCGAGGATGACAACAACGGTACGACATCTTTCCCTTCGCCAGCAGCACCCTCGCGTTCTACGGGCGGTGGCTGGTTGTCTCGTGCGTGGAGAAGAATAAGAGAGCTCACTCGGACTTGATTGCACGTTGTTCTGCGCCGCCATTATTCCGCCGTGGCAGGCCCTCGAGCTGGTGAGCGCGACGCAGACGCAGCAGGGGCGGCGAAGGAGAGCGCAGAGCCGGAGAAGCGACGGGCGACGGCCTAGACGTGTAGCGTACACTGGAAGCGTATTTTCGAATAATGGGAACCCCCGCTTAGCCGTTTTCTTTGCGTGTCGTCGGGTGACTGTCGGTTGTGCTGACGGCAAGGGTGCAGAGGTCCCACGGAGCGACTGACTGTGGGCGAGTCTCGACCGGGCGCCAGGCCGGCTGCCAGTGTGCAGGCTGCAGGCGAAGTGGCCCGGGTGCTCGCTCGTGGGTGCTGTTACGTGCGCGCGCGGCGACGATCTGGCTGCGAATCTTGGGGACAGACATGCGCTGGGAGCACCCTGATTCGAGCGGGCGTCGCTGGCTATACCTGTCCTTGGGAAGACGAGGACGAGACGCAGGCTCGCAGGACGATTCGCGATCAGAAGCCGCCCGCATCTTGCATCCGTCCATGAATGACTCCCTTCGCAGGTTCGTAAAGCCATCTTACACAAAGCCGTCACAAACGCGAACGCTATTTGTCTTCCATTGGCACATCAGAGTCTAAAGGCAACCTCTGCACAAGATCTCGCTCACAGATCTTCCACGGAACACTTGTCTTCACGTCTCCAGGCCATGCCGCTGCGTGGCCCCCGTTTTTGCCTTCCTCCTCCTCAGCTCGCCTTTGGCGCGCTCGCGACTATAAATGTCGCCCTGCCCATGCTCGTCCGACTCGTGCCCTCCTGCTCAGCCGTCCGTCCTAGCCAGCTGCAGCTGCGATGCTCTCGCTTTCCTTCCTCTGGCCCGCCGCCCGCCGCCCGTCCTGGCCCTCCTCCTCGACGCTCGCGCCCTCCAGCGCAGCGACCTCCGCGTCTCACCTCCCTGCGACCATCTGTCCCTCCCAAAACTCCCTGCAGAGCGAGAAAATCCGTGAGACGCCATGTGCGGCTGCGCCTCACTCGCCGCCGCGACTGTCCACTGCCCGCATCTTGGCTGCACATATCGGGTATAAATTATTACAGGCCTCTCGTCACCACTGCCCCGCTCACGATGCCACAGGGCTGCTCTCGCGCTCTTTCTCGCGACGACAGACGCGGTACGCGCGTTTTACCCATGCCGTCCGCGTTGCGCTCATTCCCTGTAAAGACAATCGTGTCCACCAGCCTCCCCACCATCCTCAAGGAGTTTGGTGGCACGCAAAATGAGTACACATGGGTCGGTGTGGCATACATGCTCACGCAAACCGCATGTCAACCCTTGTATGGGAGAATATCCAACCTCATAGGCCGCAAGGCAAGCAGCAACGTTCCTGATGGCGCCTCCCATATTGACCTTGTGCAGATCGTGCTCTTTTCCAGCATCTTCGTCTTTGCCCTTGGCTCGCTCCTCTGCGGCGCCGCCCGAGTAGGTGCTCCGCATGCTCGCTCGAGACCGCCGCTCACCGCGGCCCTGCAGAGCATGACGTGGCTCATAGTATGCCGCGGACTGTCTGGCGTCGGTGGAGGCGGCATCGTCAGTTCGGTCTGGGTCATTACCGCGGAAATTGTGGACGTACGCCGGAGGGCCATCTGGTCCCAGGCCCTGAGCATCACATGGAGCTGCTCTGCTATAGCAGGCCCACTCCTCGGCGGATTCTTCAGCGGTAGGTAAACTCGCAGGCCCAGCTTTTACGCTTCCTCACCCCTTCTCCCAGGGTCGACTTCCACGGGCATAAGCTGGCGATGGGCCTGTGAGTGGCGTTAGCCCTTCTGTATCCGCCATTTTCGCTCATTATCTAAGCGTGCAGTCTATCTCAACATCCCGATATGCTTGCTAGCCGTCCTGATCCTCGGCGCGTCGTTGCATAATGCAGGCCTGCGCGCCTCGCAGGACGCGTCCTGGAAGAGCTTTTGGCAGAAGTTTGACTTCGCAGGCCTGTACGTGATTTCCCATTCACTTTGTTTTTTCTCCCCCGGGACATCTCACCGATCTCGGCCGAAAGGTTCCTGTTCATAACCGGAACGTGCTGTATCATCGTGGGCTTCAGCTTCGCGAGCTCGAACGGCTGTGAGAACCCCAAAATCTCGCCCGCGTCGTGCGCCACGGCTGATTCATATCGCAGGGATCTCCGCATCGACGCTCGCCCCGATTCTGGGCGGGATAGCCCTTCTCGCTGGTGCCGGCTTCTACGAATCGTGGACTACGCGCGAAGCTCTCTTCCCGCCCGCGGCTTTCAAAAAGCTGAACATCGGTGAGTCCAGCGATACCCGTCACAACTCCATTGCCACTCATCTTGTCCACAGTCATTATCCTGACCATCAATCTCCTGCACAATTTCGCGTTCACCTCGGGGACATTTTATCTGGCTCTGTATTATCAAGTGAGTGCGATAGCTCTCTTTTATGTAAAAACTGACCGTTGATTCCTCGATCGTCAGCTGGTCGACTCATCGACGCCGTTACGGGCCGGACTTATGCTTCTTCCTTACTCCTTGGGCTCGTCCTTAGCATCTATGCCCGTAGCATGGTACCTTGGGTACCGGGAGAAACGCACTCACGACACAACTGGGCAGGTGCGTGTGATTACTGTCGGGCTGCTTATCGCGACGGTGGGCTTTGGTACGTTATTCGGCTGCCAGACTGGTGCCCAGCTGACAATGTCGCGCGCCCAGGGCTCCTGCAGCTCCTTCGCCAGGATACGCCTCTCGTCATGCAGTCGCTTCTGCCGTTGGTCGCAGGGTTCGGCCTGGGAATGCTGTTCCATGCGCCTTATCAGGTGTTCACGCACGCTCTGCCGCCGCACGAGCTCGCTACGGGCACCAGTGCCTTTTTCCTCGTGCGCTTCACCGGCGCGACAGTTGGCCTGGTATGTCTTTGCCCCGCCCGCGCCTTTCGAGGCGGCCTGCTGACGGCATGCGCACAGTCCATCGCTGGGGCGTTGTTCCAGAACAGCTTAGCGCGCAATATCTCGGCGTCGCTGGCGCTCGGAGGTCATCCTCTCGATGTGGCCCATTTGAATTCCCTCCCGTCATCGGCGGCAACACCACAACTTCTGCGGGCAGTAACGTTATCCATTCAGGTACTTCACTTTTCACTTTTTGACCATTTGCGTACACCGTCTCACCCATATTCCAGAACGTCTGGACTGTATGCGCACCCTGCCTGGGGCTCGCCCTTGTGGTAAGTCTCACGTACCTTTGCACCCGGTCAGCGCCCTTAATGCCGTGCAGCTATCCTTCTTCCTGCGCCGCATCTCGGTGTACCACGATGCAGATCCTGCGTCACAAAAACCTCTCGCCGTGCAGAGTCCCACGGGGGCCGATCTAGAGGCGGGCGAAAAAGCCTGAGCACACACATAGAGCTCGGAGGCAGTAGTACTGTATGTCATGATCGCCTGTTGATTGTATATTTGAATTCGTGTTGTAGCAATAAGACGATGATCTGCCATTGCGTAATGGGGGACGCTCGCGCCGGTCTCACCTCCCGTGGAGGGCACTGTATGTGGAAAAAGTACCACAAGGTCGAAGAGAGGGCCTTACGTGTTGCCGGGTATCGTGGACATAGAACATTCCGTAAGGGGGGCAAAATACAAGCGAGCCGACGAGACACAGCGAAGTTTACCGCGCCCAACGGCCCGGCGCGGAGGCCACGATAATATACACGCCTACCGAACGCTGGACAATGGATGAGCCGGCTTGCACTACATACTAGTACACGATCTAGGCGATATCTGTACTAGATACAGGCGGCTATGCATGCAACCTAGAAGGACCACATCGAATGTGAGCGCCACGATGGACAATCGGAGGTTCTGCGACAAACCACGAAAGCGGAAGAGCAGGGTCGCCGTCACCATTTACAGGCTTTCTTCGAGCCGTCCATCAGAAAGAGGTCCAGGCGCCGGCAGAGTACACAATGGCGTTTGCTACGTGGAGATGGCGAACCCTGCCACGGTGCCGACTCCCTTATCTGAGATTTGCGCGCCGTACACGGTGGACACTCACAGCCCTTTTAGTCTACCACTATGCGTCTGAAGTTTAAACAGCGGATCACGGTCTATCACGGTGGGCAGCATTGACTCACCAGCCGCTCTATGTGCATGATAAGACCCGGATATCTGATATCTGGATCTCCGAGTTTTGTGACTGGAACCAATGAGAGCGAGAGCTCTACTAGGGCCGTGATAATAGCAGGCCGAGGAGACTATGAAACCGATGAGAGGGGCAATAGGCGCCGAGATCGAGCTGAGCGTTTGGACGAGTAGAATGGAGAGCATCGACTAGTGATGGAAAAGGTAAAATATGGCAGCGGCCTCCGTTCTTTCCATAGTGGAATGATGCAATGATGACTCTGGGGTACGAGAATGAGGGTCGAGAGGCCGCCACACATCAGAGGCCAGAAACCCGACGATAATCGGCCAAGACGTAACAAAAGCCTCCGGGATCGGGTCGAAGACAGGGCTCGGAGGCAAATCAACGGTCCTCCGACATTTTGAAATTCGAGAGGTAAAAAGGGCATCAAGGCATGCACACGACATTCGGCGACTTCGCCAACGACAAAAGTCCGCGCATCCTGATGGGGCTGTGAAGAGTTGCGATCTGATCAGAAAACTGCGCCAACAGAGTCCGCAGCTGCGGGTGTATTAATGCCAGAGCGACCTGGCCGTCAAGATGAATCTGGTGTCCGACGCGGGGACGGGAATATGGGCACTGCTTTGGGGACGGCTATGTCAAGAAGCGTCATGAGTGCGCGAACCAGACGCAGCAGCCCCTGACCTAGGCCGCCGCGTGCAGCGGAGCCCCGCTTGATTCTGAACCTGAGGCAATAGAGCGAAAAAAGAATGGCATCTGCACCTGGAAAGCGATACCGAGTTTGCACCTTCTTTGAGCCAGCACCTTCGACTTACGAGAAGTTAGTGCCCCGTGCACATATACATAACGGTATAGCGTTGGCGGACGGGGTTGAAGCGTATATGTGCGATATGTCGAGCAGTCGACGCGCCTAGGCAGGAACCCTCCGCGGACATGAAGCGCGATCTTCGCACACTTCATGATGCTGTGCGGATCTGGAGGAGCGATCGCCCGGTTGCTGGCCCAGGATTAGCCTGCGGAAGCCAAGAAAAAGTTCGAGAGCGTACAGCAGGCGCGCACTGGCAGACTAGATTTTAGGGTGCTTCTCGCGAACTGTTCTGGCCATCGGTGGGAGTATACAGCTGAGCGGGATACTCTGAGTGGAAAGAAGCTAGGCTACCAAGATTTATTGCCCATGAAGACGTGGGGGCCATCGTGGAAGAGGAGCAAGAGAGTTAGGAAGCCCTGTGGAAGCCGCATTGAAGCCAGCATGCTCAGGGAGAAGCCCATGCACGTTACACGTTACGCAAAGGGCGAGAGAACGTGGATGTTGAGCGTTAGTCGCAAGCACGAGCTCGCTGTCGATTGGATCCGCTGAGCGCAGCGCTGGAACGTGTGTGAGGAGAGCGAGCGCGGCGGGGAGGTTGAGGAGGATGGCCTCCCTGTCACTGAGCTGGTGGTTGAGGTCGACTCTGGCAGTGGGAGTGCTGTAGTATGCAGGTCACGGGGCTGGGGGTTCTTGATGTCATCGCCGTAGCGGTCCAACAAGCTGCTCCTCCGCCTTTGACCATGGCACCGCTCTTGCTCCCGACGTCCACGACCGCCGCAATTTTTGCACACAACACCCAAGCGTCCCCCGCATCAAAAGGCGTGGTGATCAACACCAGCCATGGCAGCAAAGATAGTCAATTTTCAGGTCACACGACCTTATCGTCCTCGTTTATCACGCACCATTTCCGCCCGCCTCTCTTTCCCCCAACCCACCATGTCCTCCAACGTCGTCGGCCCAGACATCGCACCCAGCGTCCCATCCACTGCGAGATCCTTGTCCCTCTCGTCCTTGACTCCAAAATATGCTAGTCTGCAGACGCCGACCCCCACCACACCGCCAGTACTTTATTCAGGAGAAAGCCAGGAGGCAGAGGCCCTGGTCGAGGGCTTGAGGCACGTCCGGACCACACTTGACGCCAGGTGAGCAGCGTTTTTTCTCTCTAATTACGACTCACGGGGCCCCGACCGGCAGCATCATTTTTGAGCAAACCTTGCTTGACACCGGTCGGAGACCACCCGATTGCATTTTGCTTCGCATGCTGACACGACTTCTCTACAGGCAATACAAGTCTTCGGCGTTTGCAAAGCAATTGCTCGACCTTTTCGGCGCTCTTCGGGTCCCGTCATGGTACAAAACGACCGTGACGCCGCAATCTGTCTCCATTCGCAAAGTCTCCGGCTCCCTCACGAATGCCGTTTTCTTCGTGTCATCCTCCTTGACGTCGTCCCGGACACTTTTGTTGAGGATATACGGGCCGTCTTCCGGCTCTCTCATCTCTCGTCCACGCGAGTTACACACCCTTCACGTCCTTTCCTCGGCATACCGTATGGGCCCGCGCATCTACGGCACGTTCGAGAATGGGCGTATTGAAGAATACTTTGACTCTGTCACGCTCACCGCGTCAGACATTCGTGACATGAGAACGAGTGGATTTATCGGCGCGCGCATGGCTGAGCTTCATGGGGTTGACATCGCGGCCACCGAGCAGCCGCCTGTCTCGGCATCGACTCATGCCACAAGTCCGCTTCAGATTGCCGCGAAGAAGAACGTGTATTCCTGGCTGCCGCCTGCCAGGCACGTCCTCTCTCTCCCATCCTTGCCGCCCCGGGCCCGACACGCACTCGACCTCGATGTGTTCCAGAGCAAGTGGGAAGCATACATGCAGTGGCTGGAGCAGCAGGAGAAGGCACACGCCCCGAGCCCGCGCGTGTTCTGCCACAACGACGCTCAGTATGGCAATCTGCTGCGCCTGAACAAGCTCAAGGCAGGCCTTCCGGACCACCATCAGGTGCGTGTGTTTTCCGCGCCCCTCGAACGCTTCCTCACTCCACTTCTCCCCGCGCTTCCGCCAGATCATCGTCGTCGACTTTGAATACGCAGCGCCGAACCCGGCCGCGTTCGACATCGCCAACCACTTCCACGAGTGGACCGCGGACTACCACGGCGCGACGCCGCACGTCCTCGATCCCGCGCGCTACCCAACGCTCGCGCAGCGCCGCGTCTTCTACCGCGCGTACCTCGCGCACACGCTCGAGTCGCGTTTCGCCGACCTCGCGGAGGACGAGCGCGAGCGCCAGCTGGAGCGCCTCGAGCAGCAGGTGCGCGAGTGGAGCCCCGCGTCGCACGCGATGTGGGCGGTGTGGGGCCTCGTGCAGGCCCGGGAGGACGTCGAGGGCGTCGTGGCGCAGCCCGAGTTCGACTATATCGGGTACGCCCAGAGTCGGATGGCCGGCTTCTACAGGGAGCTGCAGGCGTTGGGGTTGTGACCGGTCTCTGTGTCAACTCATGATCTCTTCTTTCTTGGATGTTGGGATACCCGTGTTATTTGTGTACATTCTCTCACCAGTACGAACGTGTCTGTCTATAGAGCGTACGTATGTTTCACAACTGCAATATTGACCTATTTATGTCGAAGGGCTATGGGCAACGTTCATCGACAATCTGCAAGCTATGGAGCGTCGAAAGCGGGGTTGATTCATTCACATAAGATAAGAACATGATGATGGACAGCTGAGGATGCAATGTAATAAGGGAATAATGAGAAATCCCTCCGGGATGTAGGCGGGGCGGAACAAGAGAATAAATCAAGCTACTAAGTTGGATATGAGATGAGAGGGAGATAATCGGCGCAGCGGCGAGAATGTGTACAGGGCATGTGCAGCTTGTGTTTTAAAACTGGCGGCCGAAGAAACAGAAACGTGATGACAGAAGGCAGAAGAAACGCATGAGATGCCCCCCTACGGACGCAGCCAGGCTAGAAAAAGTACAGGACAGAACGTCCGACCACAGTCATGATCATTATCATTAGAAAAAACGAAAGTGGACCTCGAAATCACTTGAGGGCGGGCAGGCGGGTGGTGACATTCCAGCGGGCTACGTCCCGTATCGTCGTGCTTCACGCCCACGCCTTCTCGGCGAAGCGCGCGTTCGCGCCGGCCTCGGGGGCGAGCCACGGCGTGCTGCTGAGCTTCGCCTCATTGCCGGGGCTAGCGGACTGCGGGCCGTTGTGGAAGGGCGAGGGTGCGGCGAGGTGCCCGCTGCGCGCGAAGCTACCCCAGTTCCCCGCGCTGCCGGAGCGCGCGTGGCCATGCCCGTTGGGGCGCGCGGTGACGCCACTGTTGTCCGGCGTCGCAACGCCGAAGGGCGACGAGTGCCCGGACGCGTTGGGCGGCGTGGTGTTCAGATTCAGGCTCACGTCAGAGCCGTTGAACGAGTGGCGCGCGTTGCCATTCGAGCCTTTGTTGCTGGCGGCCTTGTTCTGTGCGAAAAAAGATATATATGTGAATAAAAAGCTCTATAAGGACAGCGGCGGACTACTGACCTGCGGGTAATCGACGAAATTGGCCCTCTGCCTGCCGAGATCAGGGCCCGCGGTCACAGGCCCAGGCGAGACGTTGCCAGACCCTTCGTTCGAGGGATACAGCACGCTGTTGGTGGCGAAGGTCGGGTACGCCGACTTGTGGTGCTGCTTCACCGCAGACGAGTCGAGGGAGGACGTGTCGACACGGAGAGACCCAGTGGGCGGGCGGGAGGCGGCCTGGTAGCTCGTAGGCGTCGTGTTCTCGCTGTGTGCCGCCGAAGCCGCCTCTTGGTTGCGCTTGGCAGAGATGCGGGCCAGGAGGGACACGGGCGGGTCGTTGGACTCGCTGTCTGAGCGTCCACGCGTCTCTGTGACCTTGGGAGGCGGGGCGCCGTCGGCACCGGGCGGCGCACCGGAAGCAGGGAGCTCCGTGTGGATGAAGCAGCAGCGCTTGCCATATGGGCACGAGCCCGAAACCCAGAACGTCTGTAAGGACACGCGGTCAATAGGTGCCGACGAAGAAGGTGCTGCGGAAGGATAGAGCTTACCCTGCAGATTTCAGTTTTGTACTTTTAGAATGAAGGCAATGAGCAACACGTCCGCCGAGAGAGACGAGAGCGCCTACCTTGGGATGCCTGGAAACTTTGCGAATCTCATCCTCGCCATGCGCGAACTGGCACTTCGGGCCATAGCGACAGGCACCTTTCTCCTCCCAGCTACGGCATAGTTCTGTCTTGTACAGTCCGAGCTTGCGGTTGTTGGCGCTGGGGCCGTTGCCATTGGGATCGACGTGTACGTTGCTCAGAGACGCAGGCGGGCTGCTCGGTCCCATACCGCCATTCATGCCTTGCCCAGGCAGGACGCCGTACGGCCCCGGATACTGCGATTGAAGACTAGCCGCCATGACTTGCGCAGCCACGCCTGCGGGCGCGTACGGATCCTGAGGAGGATAGAACTGATTCGGATACATGCCGATCGCCTGCGGCGGAGCCAGCGCGGCTGCATACATGCCTGGGCCCCCATATGGCGGGATGCTGCCATTGAGCAGCGCGGCGGCCTCCCGGAGATGAAGGGGGTCGGAAGCAGAGTGCTGATGCGTGCCCCGGAAGACGTTATGCTGCTGCTGGACGCGGGCGACGGCAGGGTTCTCGTGCGACGGCATCATCATCTCGTAGAGCTGCTGGGCGTTGCCGAGGGACATGTGGCCTGTGTGCGCAGGCGGCGCGGGGTAGCCTACGTTGGGGCCGCTCCCGATCATGCCGGGGACCTGGGGGTTGAAGCTGCGTGCTGCACCCGGGCGGAATGACATGCCGTTGGCGGCGCGAGGAGTGAACGCGGGAGGACTGTTCTCCAGGAGGGGCTGGTACTGCCGCTGCTGCACGGCATAGTCGACTTGAAGATCTTCGGAGGGGGCAGGGCCTTGCTGCCGAGCGTAGCCGGGCATCGACGGATACATGGGCTGCTCGTACTGTGATTGCCGATCGAGGGCGGACCACGGCTGCGCTTGGTCGGTGTCTAGTGGGCTGCCTGCCGTCTGCAGGCGGCGAAGGTCGGCGCTCGACAGACCGCCACTATACGAGTGAGGCCGATCCCGAGTCTCGGATGGAGTCCCGACCTTCAGCCCGAGGGCCGAGTTCTGGAGGGTGTGGCTGGAGCCCGACACCTGGCTCGAGGCTGTGGTGTCCGTGGACGAACCGCGCGAGTGGGTGGGGAGGATGAGGTGCTGGTCGGATGCCGGGGGAGAAGGGCCTGAGTCCAAGCTCGCATCGGAGGACGTCTCGAGGGGGCTCGTCTCGTGGAGCTGGACGGCGTTCATCTTGGACTGCGGCGGGGTGCGCATCTGTCCGTGCAGCTCGTCTCCGCTGTCAATGGCGTTGCCAATTTTCATCCGAACAAGCTCGTCGGCAAGGTCCCAGGAAGCGTTCTCGGCCTCGGGATTGACGAGTTGCCCGGTGCTGTTTAGGCGCCATCTACCGCCTGCAGCGTCCGGGTGCTCTGGGGAGGCGGCGTGTTCGAGAGGAGAGGCTCGGTTGAGGAAGGCCGATGACTGGTACTTGGGAATGGTCTGCGGGGACTGGCTATTGTAGGCGCTGTTGACTTGATGCCGGCGCTAAAGAACAAGTGCCAATCACACGAGGCGCAGTCAGCGCGCAAGCCGAGAAAGGAGGGGGCCGTCGACGTACGTCTGCGGTGGGGTCTTCCATGGCTGCAGCGTCTCTCGGTTGGGTCCAGTCGGCGACTTTTGAGGGCTTGAGGGCGACGGGTTTGCGGGGATATTCGAAGTAGGTATTCGCTGTCGATGAGAGAGTCGTAACTACGTCGTGCATAGAAAACTGGAGACACGATGAGTGCGCTGGACGGGGACGAGGCGACGGGGATGGCGCACCAGTTAACGATAAAACAAGCGACGGATCCGATGCTACTTGAGAGATAAAAAGGCGATTGCGGATGTATGAAGAATAATCGAGTTGCGGGGGGAGGAGAGGCCGATGGATGAAGAGCTGTGCACGAGAGATGAGAGACGGGGCTGTGAGATGGGCGGTGGACGTACTTGGAGGAGCTGCCGCCCGAGGAGGACGTGGAGGGCGAGCGGGACGGGCAAGGGTCTACCGGGGCTGGGCGTCGAGATATATAAAAGCGATGGAATGGAAGGGCGTGCGTGAGGTCGTCGTGAGGATGGCGGGGGGCGTGAGGGGAGCGAGGAGAGGAAGGGCGGGGAGATGGAGGAGGGCAAGAGGAAGGGGTGAGGCAGGGCTAGCCTCACGTACGGAAGATGTCCAAGGTTTTGATCACAACGTGCCCTTCGCAAGGCGGCAATTGCCAATAAATACGCAGCCCGGCTCCCGCTCGCCCGCAAACGATCAGGCCACACGCTGCCAATGCGTGTCTGCTCTTCGTAAGTATCGATGGGCCAGCGGACGTGGGCGTTGCGCGCGACGGAAACAAAATGTGTCGGCGGATTATCCGCCCATTATTTATGCGCTGGCCCATCAGCGGCCCAGAGGCAGTTCCTTCCCACGCTCATCCTACATACTCCACATACCACTGACTCACTGGGCCGCCTGCAGGGAACAAAGCAACCGTGCCGCCATCCTCAGAGCTCATCCACAGTCCTCTCGCACAGATCGCAATCCTGTATGTAATATCGCGTTCGCCATCGTTCTTTACGTCTCCTGCTTCATATCAGATCCGGGGCGAGTTCCCGTCGACCACTGCCGAGTGGCCTCACGCGCGCGTGCCCTCTTGCCACGGTATTCCCGCTGGAAACATTCCTTACACGTGCCCGTGTGTCTCCTACGTCCCGCGGGCAGCCTCGAGGTGCCGCCTTCGAAAATAATAAGTACATAGCCGGCACGTCCATCGCTCGCTTAGCCCACGCCACATGGCCGCGCTGCACACACATATATATTCGCACAGCGTCGGCGTCCCCGGAATCGGTGAGCATATACGCCATGCCGCCTGCTTGCGACGTCCTTGACTTTGTCTCCGTTTTATAGTGCCTCGTGGCGCATCCTGCGCGGGCACGACGTTTTGGCGGCCGAATACGAGCGGTCCGCGCACCGCGCCGTCGGCAAATCCAGGGCTGCTCCCTCCCACCGCCATGGTTATCTTCCAGATCGGCAGCAGCAGCCTCGTCACCCGCCAGCTAGTTTTCTCACCGCTGCCCAGCGGACAGGCCGTCAGGTATGCCTGTGCGATCTAGGCGGCCTCGTCATGCGTGCTCATGGGGATACGCCAGCGTCTCGTCGTTCGAGATGTCTCGCTGACGCGCAGGAGAAGCCCTACCCGTCGCCATCTGACCCTGTCACACCCACTCGCAGTGTGTATCGGGGCAGATGATGGATCCCCTATCGCAACTCTGCATCTAGGATGCCCTTCACGACTGCGGCGAGGCAGCCTCATGCCCTGACTCAGCAACGCGGAGGGAGCTCGACTCCCCCAGCCACGGCGAAGCCCCTCTATCGGTCTCCAACGCCACCCCTTCTCAGCCCTCGGAAGTCTGCATTCGCCTGGGGGCTCTCTTCTCGCATACATCGTCGGGGGCAATACGACCTGGGCGTTGACGGGGCTGACGATCGCGCGCGCGGGCCCTGTTCGAGGGTATGCGATGCATGGTCTGGGCCGCTCTGCACGGTCTTTGGCAAGCCAAATGCTCGAAGAAGGTAGGGGTGCCGTTATGTGACGTCTCGGCCGCTGCGTATCGACTCGTTTGATTGGTAGGCCTGCGATGTGCTGGATTAGACAGGCAAGAATACCGCGGGCGCGTGTCGAAGACGAGTCAGCCAGGTCGGCCTATCGCAAGAACTACCACGCGACCGCTAGCAGCGTTGGATGGAAGGAGACGTGAGAATGGTGTTGTGCCAATACATCATGCCTGGGCGGCGGGCGCCGGTCGTATGTGGCTCGGAGTTTGCTGAGGACTTGGTGCGGCCGGCCCATCCTGTCCCACCAAGCTGGGGTCGTACTATGCTGTTTGAGAAAACCCAGCAATATAAGTTTGAATTTTGTTTCTCGTATATATCGACCGTTGTGCGTGTTCGCCGCCCAGATCGCCAATCTCATCGACGCGATGGGGACTTGCCGAAAAGGGACAGTAGGATCTCAGCGACGCACGGCGATCTCAGATCTGGCACGGAAACAAATTCTGTTACTGCGTCACGTGCTTTGCCGCTTCTGTAGGTACGAGGGGGCGACTCGTCGACGAGGGAATCTGAGGGGAGCGGCTCAGTCTGTAGGACATCGCAGAGAATCGATGAGGGACGCCGTTGGCCGGCGTCGAGACTGTTCATCGATATTTGCACGGTCGGCGTCAAGTCGGCCGAATATCTGGTAGATGAGGAGCTCATGGGGCGGTCATCCTGCTAAAACTTGTTCCTCGGCGCCAGCCACCCATAAATCTCCTACGAACTACCGCTGTATGCATTGCATGTGTGCGATACATCCCACGTCGCGTACCTAGAGCAGCGCTTCTATCGATGCTCTGACACAACCCGCGGTGTCTTGCTGCCTCGCTGGCCCGCCGCAGCACTTGATCGGTGTTAGACAAGAGATTTCCTATTCCATTCGGTACAGTAGAGACATGATACATGGCCGTTGGACGGCGTGGCTGTTGGGATCGCACGGCAGAAGACAGAGGCATATGGGCACAGCATGATATGAGCGAGCTAGGCATCTGCGATCGCACATGAGGATGTGGAAGCATCGATTGCACGGGGAGCGCTTACAGTAGGACGTCCCGACAAGCATGGTTGACAAGTTTTGCAGCTGATCTTCATCGAATGCTAGCTGGTCCTTGTGCCAAGTATCCTGTGAAGCACATTCATTAATTAATACGCTTCGCAAGCACGGAGAACGTGAGGAGCAAACCTGATGTGTCTGCGGCAGCATAGCGTCAGTAATAATGCAGATTAAGGAATCGCGGATAGTTTCACCTTCTTGAACTCCGATGCAGACTTACGGATCGTCGTTGAGATGGGCGGTGGATCGGTTGCATGCGTGGCGAGAACTGCCCGGCGTGGGTGAGCAAAAAGTGGGGTGTGCACTCCAAGAAGCTCTACGACTCACTGTCCGTCAACGGAGGCAACCACTTCTCAATCGAATACGGGAAACTTTCGATCAGGGCACAGAGGCCCAGGATGGCAGAGTGCAGCGTCCGCAGGGCGTCGGCGTAGCCAGGGTCCCGGCGGCCAGGAAGCCTCGTCTTGCGCGCCAGTGTGACAAAGCGGTCCTAGAGAACATCAGCATCCGGGCACAGAGGACTTCCCCGGCAAAACTGTGCAGCCAGCCTGCTCACCTTGAGGGGGATGATGCTCTGTCTCTGCGACACCCTCACGATCCCAGACAGAGCCTTCGACGCCATCTCGCGCACCTCGACGTTGTCGTCCGATAAGCAGTTCAACAACGTGTCCATGATGTTCGACACGGCCGCGTCCGAGATGCCCAGTAGATTGCGATAAAAGAACACCACCAGAGTCGGAATGGCATTGAGACGGATGCGCCACGACTGTGGGGAACTGTGAAGACGAAGAAGAGCGCGATGTGACGGGCAACTTACTGTCGAAGACTTAATGGCCTCAACAAACGTCGCAGCGATTGCCTCGATGGATTCGGGGGGTGGAGCGACCGCCGAGAGAATGTATAGGACGGCTTGACTGTGCGCTTGCAGCTCTGGATCGTCGCTCAGCTCGGACATCCGGAAGAATTCCGGTCTAAGAATAATCATACAAACAGCGTCAACGAGATTCCACAAGGAAAGTAGGGTTGCGCACAGTAATGGAAGGATGAATGGGAACATGAGCGGCCCTTGGGGACTGTAGAACGACACCCACATCCACCGCAGGACTGATGGAGCAGGTCAGTTACGCGCCTGAGCAGTTTGCGCGAAGCCGAGAACTCACGGGTAAGTCCCACTTTATCGTACTGCAAGAAGGCGAAGGTTAAACTGCACCGGCACCAATTATACGGCGATGCTCACTTCGGATTGCGCGACCCGAGGTGGGGGTAATCGCTCCTCCTTCCATGCCGGGAACTGCTGGATGTGCTCTACGAGTCGCGAGACGTAGGGCACATGGCTGAACATAGAAGTCAATACTGATTGTCACAGGCGCCGTTGGACTGGAGACCAACCGAATCTTCATGGGGTCTTCGCCGTGACATGCCTGTAAGAATGCCGACACAGAAGGGTAGCATGGGCGCCACCGGTTTGTGATTATCATGTACAAATTCGTGGCGATAGACACCCGTATCTTCGAACGGCGTGAGATCAGGGGTGGCTCTGACGTCGGTGTGAACTTACTTCCGCAAACCCAACATTGGTGTTCGCAATGAACAGGTCAAAATACTTGTCTAGTAACTCGACATCCCGGTGGCCAACGTAGTCCATAAAACATCCGACCATAGTTAGGCCACGGGTGACTACATGAATGAGTCAGAGGGATGCGATATGCAATGTGCTATCGTCTAATTGCTCACCTGCGAAGGCAGAGTCACTATTAAGTTCTATGGGCAGGGAAAAGAATCCAGTTGGATAATTGGGCGTGGCGCCGTGGATCACGGTTGTCCAGTTGCGTCTAATCACGAGTGCTCAGTCATACATCTGTGTGTAATCCAGGACGTCATTTGCTCACATTGACCATAGACTCCCAGAACGCGATGGTGTCAGGCTTGATTTGTGGGTAAACGCGTTTCAGAGATGAGACCATCCATTCCCACAGCTTCTCCGAGAGCTGTTGGGGCCAGTGCTTCGAACCTTGACAGAATGGGCGTCAACCGGGGCTTACGCTGTGCGACTTGAACTTACCCCGCGCAAGGCCAGCCATGACCTCGGCGCCAGCACGCTGCTTGAAACGATCTGCGTCGAGTAGGAGCGGTTCTGTGGCGCTCATGATAAGGTCGAGATGTTCTCCTTGGAATGTTTTCGCTGTGCGCTTGAGTGAGCGGGACGGAGGTGAAGAAACGCTGGAGACATCTCTCACCGAGCGACTTGATGAACAGCACGTTGTCCATTCGCAATTCTGGCGTCGTTGTATTCCGGCTAGATTCCTGGCTCCAGAGCGCCAATAACTGCATGAAGTAATCATTCTGACCGACAGCTTCGTTGATGGCAGCGAGGGCATCTTGGGTGTCCTGAGCCCAGGTGATGGGGGCGGGACCAGCTGATACAGGTATGTATGCTTTTGTGGAAGATGCCCAAGCAAGGAAACCGGAGCCTGGCTTGTCAACGTACAAATTTCTAGAAACCCAAAAATATCAAATAAGACTTTTCCTGTTCCAACGGCATTCAACTCACTGTGACTGATCATCAGGCGAGACCGCCTGATGAACATAGTCGTAGTACTCTTCGTTGTTCTTCAGAGAAATCTGCCTGACGAACGGACTTGACCACTCATCAAGCCACAAATCCGTGTTCGACTTCGAGTAGGTTCGAACTTTGACCAGCGCCGTCATCCTGACGATTCCCCTATCTATGCGTGAGCTTACTAGTAACGCATCGAAAGTGGACAGAGCTCACTTTTCTGCTATTCCCCTCAACGATGGATGCGGGCTGGTTGTGTATGAAATGAAAATCTTGGCAACGTCTGCGGATGGGGCGACATCTCGGCGCAGGAGTCCGTAAAGGAACTTCAGTGCAATTTGAGTGTATCGCCACTGGATGTATTCCGTCAGTACTTCTGCTGCACCAAGTGGCAAGACGAACTGACGTGAGTAGTCGTCCTGTTCACAACCTCCACGATGGAGGCGACCTAGCATACAATCAGCAAATCATTTCCTTTCTTCCGTCGAGGATAGCCTTACCGTCGTAGCGTACTGTCCTCTCTAGCGTTCTTCCGAACCTGCGCCTTGTGCAGTGCTTCGCCTAGAAGGTCCTCATCCACCAACAAATTGGGAAGTCTAACAGAAGGGCTTCCAGGGCAGCCTTCACGCCAGGGGTCTCGTCCGTGTAGGTATCTGTGTGAGTCGTCTCTTCGTTGAGTTTCCGACCGCATCTTGTGCTAAAGAGGTCACAGCTTGTGGATGGAAGCTATCGAATAAAATCTAGTTTAGCAAAAGCGCATGAGAGTCGGAAAACTGAGGTCACCTTCTCCTGGTGCTGACAGGCAACAGGGCAAGTAGGGTGAGTAGCGGACCGTACATCGAGGATCCTTGGGATCTGCAGAAGAAGTGTAAGTTGGAAAAAAAATAGCTGAGGAACACAAGGAGACCTCACCAGCGATCGGCGTAGGTAGCTAATTGTCATATGAGCACGTAGATAGTGGGATTGGATGGCCAACTCACCGATACCCTTATTCCACAATATGTACATGCCCCCTTCATGCGATCGGGATCGTGCCTTGGTATGCATCGAAGAAAAGAGAAGTGGCAAATCAGCCGGGTTGACCTCACATAGTATACGAGTATGATGTAGCGCAGGAAGGCATCACATTGGCAATATCACTCAATCCGCAAGCGTTGTGCAAGACAGACTGCGCGTGCCTTATAAGCATTATGAGCGAGAAGCAAAATTCAAAATGAGGGCCAAGGAGCCGCGCACCTCTAACCCGAGTGTGGGCGACCAAGATAGCTCGAGAGGTCGCTGAGGAGGTCGACCCCCCTCCGTCCAGGCAGATCGACGACGGTACAGCGCATTGCATGTACACCGCGGGCACACTCTGGTAGACCTAGCCGCACGCTTCAAGAACACAAGACGTATGTTTTCATTATGCTTCGGTACGCCCCTGTTCAACCTAATCGACGTCGGCGTCAGTGAGAAAATCGCCATCACATAAGGAGGAAGTTTTTTTCTTTACACCCGGGCATGAGCGTAGTTTTCTGAAGGTAGTCGAAGTCGGCTCCTGCCCATCGCATAATCGAGGATGTAGACGTCAATTGTCCTTCGCCCACGGAGAGCACAGATCGATGTGGTCTTCGCCGTCGTGGCCTGTCTGAAGAGCAAAGCGCAGCACGATGTGCCAAAAACTCGCCAAATTTCTCGGTCGAAGGCTGACCACCTTCTGATACGAGGGTCTGCTGGGTCCTAAAGTGTGAAACGCTGCCTGCACGTTCAGCGAGGGGGCTACCGAAGCCGCTCTATCTAGCACAGGATTGAGGCCTGACTGCACAACTTTCTTCGGCTGCTCTTTGAACAAAGTAGATTAAACCCCGCCAGGCCGAAGAAACGACCAAAGATACCTATGGCAGATGAACACATGACCAGGAAGACGTATAAGGCGCACACCACCGGCAGAAATCATTGGCGAGCAAACGTTGTCCCATGAGCTTGCACTCGGCAGGAGAGCTTATACATTATCTAGAGTGGCTGCCACGGACCAGTCTCCAGTCTCCATGATGAAGTCTACTTCTGGCGCCGAAGCGCAAGCAATGGACTCTCAAGCTCAGATGTCTTGGACAAAAATGGGTGAAGACGCACCTGCCATTCAATTTGACGTCCTCTGCATTGATAACAAGCGGCCCCAGTGAATTATTTGGGTCCTTATCAACTCTGCGGCTTGAGTAAGACGTGCGGTCCGAGCTTAGGAGTTTGAGACAAACCGGGGGCTGTGTTCCACTCCTCAGAAGTTGACAATTCTACTACTGAAGAGGGGATATGCCATTAGGTGGTCATAATACGGGATATCAGGCGGCCGTTCCGCTGTAGCCTCGTTAGCTGAGCGGTTTTGTCGACCAGATGTGGAGCAGCTCCTTATCCCGCCTGTGTTTAAGGAGCTGGAAGCAACATGACGGGTCTTGAGGACGACGACGAAAAAACTAAGAACAGCTTACGAAGTCCCTTCATAGCCAAAGAACCGCGTACGATCGACAAGTTGACGATCGGATGCAGCAAGGTATGTGAGGTCGAAATTGTAACCACTCACAGTGAGGCGTATCCGGACGGTACTGCCTCAGACTGGACGTTGTCCGTATGCTCGAGGAGCAGTGCTCAGCTCCGCATTGATCGGCCGACAAACAGGAAGGGCAAGAGAACTTCGGATCGTCTTCGGGGTTGGCTCGCGCCAAGCTAGACACAAGCTGTCCGAAGGCTAACTGCGTTGACTTCGCGTTGGTGTGAGTAGGAGTTAATACCAACTCAGGACACGGTCAAAGAGGGGGTCAGAAGGTGAAGGCACACGACCGTACAGTGGCTTTTGAGCGACTTCAAAAAACGCTCCTTCTGCTGGCCACCGGTGGTCGTGGTGTTCTTCTTCCCTCCCTCTTCCGGAAGATTCTCATACAGCGCCAGACGCGTCGGAAGAGAGACGTAACCCAATCTGTCGTCGGTCAGTACTAGAGCGCTGTCCAGACAAGGAAAGGGCACACCTGCGAAAGACGCAGTACTCTCCCGTACAAGCATTCGCTCTTCGTCTTTGCTCAGTGTCACTGTCTCTCCAAAGTCTGTACCGTGTGGAAGATGGATCTCATCGCCCACCGACATTGCGTCATCGGGAGGCATGTCGCTCGGAGGAAGGCCTGACTGCGTGGAAGACAAATCGCCAATCTTGATGTTCTGGACCACGGAGATTATGAACATGGTGGCGCAGATTGTCTTGGTTGGGTCATTCTGCAAAATCATGACCAATTATGACCCAACTTCAGAAAGGCGACAAGTAACATACGAGGTCAATGCCCGGGATGCACAATTCAAGGAGAGGCACGATGTGCTTCTGACCTCCCAGCCAAACGCTTTCGCACGACAGAGGATGTGCGACAGAAGACAGCATGCTCAACACTGCTGTAGTCCTGTGAGTCTCGTTGACTACCTCAAGCCCGCCATACGCCCTGTCCAGGAGCTCAGGCATGATGAGATTAGGCTCCAAAAACGCAAGAGAGCGAAGAGCTCCTTGAGCGAAACCCATGGACAGTGGGTCCTTAGAGAACATGGCCAAAAGCGCAGGAGTACGGAGCGTGGAGACAAAGGCTCGTCGGATCGCGGGGGTAAGGCGATGAGTCTGCAAAGTGATAAACATTAGAGAGGCATGTGATATGTGATCGACGAACGATGGGTGTATTGCAGTGCGACTGCTCCTCTTCTTTCCAACGCTTACAGAATTCAGCTGTCAAGCGGTTGAGAAAGTTCGTCAACTGCAAAAACGTGAGCTACCAACGGCAAGATTTGTTGTAAGCCATACGCTCAAGGTCCACGCTCCTGAGTTGGACGGATGGAAGAAAGACTCTGTGCTTGTGATAAAGCGGTCAAGCGATTCCATTGCTTTCGAGCCTGCGAGGTAACCTTCCTGCCGCGCTGGAAACTTTCCTAAGCCCATTGGAGTAGGTGCAGAGTCAGCCCTGATTGGACCGTCAACAGCCATTGAGTACCCATCAGCTTCGCGAGGGAGTCTGAGCGAATATTGATCAGGGAGTGCAATTTGAAGGAGAGCGAACTTACTGTGTCGATTTATGGACTTCCTGATCCTCAATGACGGACTGTCGCCCTTACTATCGGCATACGCACCAGTCGTACTTGCTCCCTGTTAGAAGGAAGGAGAATGAGATCACAGAAATCTATGGTTCGGCTGAGGGCGTACCCTGGTTGCCCCGACAGGAACATCTGCAAGCGCCTCAGGGTATTAATCGCGAAAGGACAGACGTTATTCGCTTACTCATGGACGACAGAGCTTTGCCGACAAGGACTGTCCATTCCTTCTCAGTCCAAATTCCTATGTCTTTCCATCGCGCGCCGCCTTCAGGGCCGGCATCTCCAGAAATTCCAGCTACGTGCTCTTCCGCAAGATCGCCGACGAGCTCAATTAGTCTGTCATCAAGGAGGGATGAATTGAAAGCCTCCCAAATGCCAAAGATTGCAGGCATGTATAAATGCGTGTGGGTCGGCGGGAAGAATGACGTCATGACCGGGACCATGGTGAGGAAGTTCTGTTAGAGGAATGCGGTGAGCCGCGAATTGTTTTACGAGAAGTATATGCGTTCTCACGTCTTGGGTGAGAAGCGGGACGAAGAGCTCGAGCATCTCTGGTATCTCACTGGCAGGGTAGTAACGTCTCGACTGCTCTGCGATGTAAAGAAGAATGTTGACAACGTTTCGACTGTTCGCCGGTCATGTCACAGTATTAGATTACACGATGATCTGTAGTCGGAGGCCACTTACGACGCCTCGTGCAGCCTGGATTTGACCCAAAGCTCCTTCTGCAGTACACGCCACATCGGCTTCCATGGCAGCTGTAGATCCTCTACTTCGAGTTTGCGACGTGAGTCTGACTTGTTGGCGAGTAGTCGTGTGAACATGTCAGCCCAACTTCGGAGCACGCGAGGCTCTATGCCAGGGAGCACACATAGCTCGTAATACAGACGAACGAGCTTGGCGCGTATGGGCTTCGAGATAGGGTACCGCATGAGCAGCCAGCTGAAGGATGTTGAGTAAGAGCAGATATTTGGGGGTTTCG
Organism: Auriscalpium orientale; assembly: GCA_019915035.1. NCBI lineage: Eukaryota > Fungi > Basidiomycota > Agaricomycetes > Russulales > Auriscalpiaceae > Auriscalpium > Auriscalpium orientale. Next base: position 285,621 of record JAHLMH010000001.1, read on the forward strand.
GCACGTCTCACGCACCATTGTAAGACACCGTCCCAGGTCGCGAGGACAAGCCAATTCTTCGCTTCGGCGCATATAGATATGCGGCCCACGATATATTCGAGCTTCTCTTGCATCTCCTCCGGTGACTCACACTGATAGGGCACAGATGCGAGGTAGGAGTGCAATGACGCGCGTTGCTTCTCCATGGCTAGCTCGCCGGGGGTCAAACTGCCCGATCCCGCGACCGGGGAATCCGAGACGGTGGAGGAACCTTCGTCCTCCATGTCGATGTCGGGTACAGTCCCAAGATGGGCGTCTAGAGAATAGATGGACGAATGGACGTCGAGGAAAGAATTCATTTGCATGAGACGGGCTGCGGCAGGCAAGCAGAGGGATAGATGAGATTGTGCGAACCACCGGATGATTGTCACGATTATATATCTTGCGGACGCGATGACGAGGCCCTGGGTGACGCGTCGCGAGAGCCGTCTGGATCAGTATATATCGAATGTAGGACGCTGCGGAACAAGACAGATGATCGCGAGCACGACGCGTATGCACGTTCCGTCGCGCCGCCAAGACGCGTTGGGAACCCTGTCCTCGGGTTAGGTCTTCCTTCTCGTCAGCGAATTCGCGAAGTAGACTCTAGAGTCTAGAGTATACGCGTCACGTTCGTCAACGACCAGCTGCCGCCTGCAGCTATGCACCTTCATCCATTGCGCATCGCCTTCGAGGGGCATCTACCCCGATTACTGCGATCACCGTGTCACCATTCTCCTCGTCGCATCCCGCGGCGGTTAAGGACCTACGCTACACATCGCGACGCTGGAGGGTTCCAGCCAAGCCCGACCTCGTCCCTTCTTTCTCAAGCCTTGGACCAGAAGCAGCGTAGCTCACAGAAGAGTGACTCAGTAGGGCCCTTTCAGCTGGGGCTCTCCCAGCCGTCCTTCGGCGAAGGCGATGTGAAGAAGTGGTCGGAGCTGAGCACGGGCGGTAAAGGTGCGCGACATCTCTGTCATTTGAACGCGTTCCTCACCCTGTGTCAATGTAGCAATGCGCGCCACTGCTCGCACCACAAATTTCACCGTGATCCTCCTCGGAGCCGGTTTGACAACCGTCCTTGTGTACGCGTTGACATCCGAGTTGTTCTCGAGGAACTCGCCAACAGTCCTTTACAATGATGCCTGTGAGCGCATCAAAGCCTCCCCCAAGGTGCGTGAGTTGCCCTCACGATCTTGCTTCTACGTCAGACCGCTTTCAAATAGGTAGCCAGATATCTTCAGGGCTCCTTGACCTTCCACAACAATCCACCATCAGTCCTCCGTCCTCGTCACCGGAACCGACACGTCTCGTCGCAAATTGTGGTCGATTCTTCTGGGAGAGAGCATATGCTTCTCAACTTTTATATCCAGGCTAACGCCAATGCGCCTGATGCATCTTCCTCCTACTTTGAGTGGGCGTCGGATTGGGTCAAGGACACCGTGACAGACCTACCTGAGCTCTCCTGGAACGACACTGTGGCGTGGACGAAGGATCGCGCGACCCGAGCGTCGGATTCGGCAAAAGAACTATTCCGCTACCTGACAGGAGATCCTGTATCACCGAAGGCGACAACTGCCGGCGTCATGTCAGAGCGTTCGCGGCATGAGGTTCCTCCAAAAGAGGAGCCCAAGGGCGTGTGGGCTGGCTTCACCGGACTCTTTGGTTCTTTGAAAGGCGCAAGTCGGAAGGCCGACGGTGGCGTCGACGCAGCGTCGGGAAAGATATACCAAGAAGGCGAGGTCCATGCAGATCTCATTCGCGTACGCTCTCTCCCTTCTTTTGATGCTCCTATCTTCTAATGCGGTTGCTTCAGGATGCTGCAGGGTACTTTGTCTTCCGTTATATCCTCATCGATATTCCAAGTATGTTTCCTCGTCCATCCAGGTATACAGGTTCTCTTGCTGACTGCGCCCAGACTCCCAGGGCCGCAACCCTGTTCGAGTCTTTGTTGAACGAGCAGAAGGAGTCCGCGAAAATGAACCGGTCATTCGATGGGTACAGTCGTAAACTTGGGGCGACGGATGTTGCCTGGATGATATCATCCCAGCGCAGCAAGAGCTCCGTCTTTCCCTCAGTTGCCGGTGTACTGCGCACAACCTCCCCAACTCATACGACTTCCGTACTGATTACAATGCGGTCCATATCTGATGTACTGTACAGTAGTAATGCTCGTACTACGCGAGGGCAATGTATCCTGAGCGCTTGAGAGCCACTATTCACCAAATAGTTTTTGCACTCTTTTGAGGACAGAGTCCTTTGCTGGGTCTGCGAGGCTGCTACGTTAGTTGGGTTGGGCAAGCGAGTGGATTGTAACGCACCATAGGGATGATCTTTAGAGGGTATCTCGAGCAATGCGGGGAATGCCTGCTCGTACTTCTCCACCGTAGGACGGATCTTCTCAGCTATCTGTAGACCATTTGTTAGAGTACGAAAGATAATAAACGTGCGGACTCATACGTGCTGGTTGATGAGCAAGATGGCAATGTCCTTGCGTTCCGTATATCGCTTGAAAGCCTCCTCGACAGTAGACGCCTGTGTTTCTGAACAACAGATTACCATTAGTACACCTTCCCACTTATAAGATAGTTGCCCGCACTTGCGTCCACAATAAGGAAGTTTTTGCCCTGTCTCTCATCCACTTGTCCGATGCCGGCGAGCAGCAGCCCAGTGACGGTGTCCTGGCGAGACGCGTTGAGAACACTCCCGCAGCCGTCGATGTTGTACTATACCTCATCCCCAATGACTGCCAGAAGATTCCGGTCGACTTTCGGCGCGTTGGACGCCATCCTGTGCGGGAGTCAGATGCAAGCGTAGTACTAGATTCGTGAGGAGATCTGGAGTAGTTGTGTGCGCTTGTTGACGTGCCTGCCTTCGTCCCGACCACCACAGACGAACCACTCAACAGAATTCTCCATCTCTGAGGACACCCTCGTCTATAGGCTTTTTCCATCTCCTGGCTTGCATCTGATCGGAATGCGCGACTATCTTTTGCGCTCGCGATCCCTTCAATCTTCGAACGGGTACACATAGTACGCTCTTTGGGTTCACATGGCATCTCAATATTTGCCCGGCATATCAATATCTGCCCGCTCAACGTTGTTGAAGACTCGAATATACAGCATGATGCTCGAGGTGCATGCGCGTAGGAGATTCCACTAAGGACATGTGGTGTGCAGTTCGTTTGACAAGAGCAAAGAGTGCTCGGCACTCGGTGCGCCTCAGTTCCCTTCGCCTCCCTGCCCGTATCAACAGTCGCTCACAGTGAGGATTACTGTAGGAGACTGCATGGTGATTAAATCGATCAGAGCTCTGCCATCCTGGGTTTTTCCGGACGTCGCTAGAAATATGTAGGGTGCGCATGGTAGGCATCGCCTCTCCGCTCCATGTCTGACTAGTTTCCTTCGCAAGTTTGCATCTGTACATACCAATCCAACTTCCATTCGACTATCCCAAGACATGCTCATTTACTGTATCTTTACATGCCGTCTACAGAAACGTCTTTAGAAGCGTTTTCAGAAACGTTTTCAGAAACGTGGCCCCGACATTCCTCAGGCTGGCATCTCGTGCAAGATACCTGACACCCAATTATTTCCAGGAATACCACCCAGGCCTCACTCGTCATGCCCTCGAACGTGCAGTCGACAAAGCTGACCGTCTGGCACCTATGCGATCCACTGAGGCGGAGGAATTGTGCAAAGTGCATAGAAGGCGCAAGCCCGTGGAAGGTCGCGTCCTCGATGACCACCCGAGGGACGAGCGGTATGCCAGTGGGTCCCGACATTGCCTCCATCCATCCCGCCACAGCCTCTTCGGAAGTAACGACCATCTCCTCGACCTTAGGCGCATGGGCCAAAAGATCCTGCCAAAGCGCACGGGATGGGAAGTGGGGGGTACGAATCATGAGTCTACTGACAGCACCGAGGAGCTGAGCAGAGAAGGAGAGGAGAAATCCGTAATGCTCTGGGATGAGACCTCCTTCTTGAGAGAGCCCATTCACATCGAGCTGCAGCGCCCCGGCCTGCGCGACGCCAGAGGGCCTTGCGATCCACGAAATTTCGTTGGGCTCCGAGCTTTCGATGATAAGCTCCTGGAACGGGATGCCACCCTCCCAGTAGTCCGCGGGCAAATTGGAAGTCTTGTACTTCAGCAACTCTGCGTGTGTAAGCATGAACGAGAAGTGAAGATCCGCTGTATAGGGCAAAGCCACATTGTGAAGAAGTTTGACCACAAAGGCTGGCGTGTCCACCACTTGAAGATATTGCAAATTGGGAAGGACCTCTGCAAATCCTTCGTCTTCTTCGTCGTCGTCGTCTGGAAGTACGTAGGGCTCCAACCTCAGGACCTCCACTGCGTCGCTCATTTCTTCAAGACCAACGCGTAAGTCCCCCCATGTCCACCAAAGTGCTTTCTGGTCGACTAATTCGAGGAGCACAGTGGTTAAGACAGGGCTTTGAAACATAGGAATGTCCACATAAACCTCGCCACCCCTGACATCGACCAAGCGAAGGGAAGGGAAAGTCGGCCAGACAAATCGGGAAGGTTCGGGGAACGTCACATCTTCCCTAAATTCATCCCTATGCATCCCGTATTCATCTGATCGGATGCGCAGGATTTCTAGTGGAAGGGAAACGTTGTCTCCAAGGTTGACAAGGTGGTTTAAGACAACGGAAATGGGGATGGCGCGGAGGTGATCCTCATCGTAGTCGCCCGGGCTTCCTTCGATATGTATCTCGCGAACGCGCAAGATATTGTCATGCCTGACCGCGACCTCGAGAGGACCGAGAATGGGATGATGAGCGTAGTCGTTGCTCTCCAGACTGCCGCCATCGACATAGGCGGGTGCGCGGATCCGGATTGGGAACGGGTGGGTGCGTATGAGCCACTGCTCGGTCTCTTCTCGGTTGGCACCCGGCCGCGGGACAGTGAGGTGGGACCTGAACTCGCGAGAATCTTGCGCGATAGCATGCCATCGCCGCGAGACAAGGAGGAGGTTGGAAATGCGTTCGTCGTGATCTTCTTCCAGTGGGCCGGCCAGGGCGGAGCAGATGATTTCGTTCATGATCTCGACGGGCATGCGATTAATGAGATTGGGGGCGGGATTGGGAACGGGATTGAGGGGCTGAGCACCGTCGGCTGGTTGCTGAATCGTGAGGTCGGCCATCGGATGGAGGTTACACAGTAGTGCTGCTAGTGGGTATGTAGCCAAAGCACCCAGACTCCCAGTGGGTCTTTAACTGACTGCATCACAATTGGGATGATACTGAGATGTCGAATACAATGTAGCCCATCGTCGTGGGGACTAAAAATCACAATGAGCACTGGGAGTTTAGCGAGACAACTGAAAAAGACGCGTGACGACGAAGTACTCACTTATTGTGTAGAAGCCAAAGGCGCCAGAGGAAGAGAAATGATTGATTTTGTCTGGTTGCTCGCAGCACAGCTGAGGCTATATAGATTGCGCAACTTAAGCCGTTGACTTAGTGATGGTGTCAATATGTAGTAGATGCCCAGTACGTTGACGAAGCACAAGAGCAACCTGTAGAGCTCGAGCGCGTCTCCAGATCTCGCTCCGACAAAAAATTAATAGGCCTCATGAGGCTCATTGTAGTGAGCGCGGCGCAGAGCCCTACAGACTCCAGGTCGGGCTCTAGTCCAAAGTCAGCGAGGTCAAGATGGGCAGACAAGGCAGCGTGCGGCAAACATTATAATAATGTCAATCACGCGCAAACACTCTGACTCCAAGTGTTTGTCGCCGCCGCTTTCGCCCCCAAGTCGGCGTCGCTCTTCTTCTTTCCCCCACACCCTCCATCCTTCGCTCTCCTCTTCCCTACATCACCCTGAAATTAAGCATTTGCTACGCGCTGAACCAGCTTGCTCTCCGCTTCCGCAACCGCTTGCTCCTCGCTGCCGCCTCCGCTATCGCATGTCCCACCCATGTTTCCTCGCTACCGCTCGCTCAGCCGCTCGCTCTATGCTTTTGCTTCTGCTTGCTTTTGATCCAGCTTTATCATCACTAGGTCTGAATACGGGAATGCAATACAGCATCGCGCGCACGGAGTGGACGGTGGATGTGCGTCAGCATAGCGCGCCGGTGACACGCGGAGGAGCTCTCGTAGATTCGGAGCACTTATCCAAGCAACAGGTGAGTTATATTTGTGCATTTGCAGGTCTCAATGACAATCTGGATTCTGAATTGCAGGTCGCCGACACGCTCCGTCATCCCTTGGTCGCAACTCCATCACACGCGGTCGCGCAAGTTGCAGCCCCGAGCACCGACGTCTCGCCAACCCGCTCCGTGCCGCCCCCGCCCACCCTGCAATCACGTCCCCGTGCCACCGCCCATCGCACCTCGCGCGCCAGGTCTTCTTCGCGACGGACCTCACGCCGCACCGCGAGGAGCCACTCATCGCAGAGGCATACTTCTGGACTGCGCAGCGCGGGCGCAGGATGCCCGAGGACATCGAGGACGCCCACATCGCTAGTCGCGTTGCCGAGCGCCAGTGCCAGTTGGGGAGTATCGAGCATCTCTTGGCAGTAGCTCTGCTTAGCCGTATATTCACCTGTAGTAGCAGCGGCGATGTGTCAACAATGAGTACGAGATCTGGTTGTCTGCATCATACTACATGCGAAGAGTGCTCGGCACTCGGTGCGCGTCAGTTCCCTTCGCCTCCCTGCCTGTATTGAGAATCACCCACAGTGAGGAATACTGAAGTGATGATTGAATTGATCGAAGCTCTGTCCTTCTGGGTCTCGGACGTCGCTGCGCGTAGTAGGTTTCGTATCCCCGCTCCATGTCTGACTGGTTTCCTTCGCAGGTTTCCATTTGTATCTACCAATCCAACTTCCATTTGACTATCCCAAGACATGGAAATTCTGTGTATCGTTACATCTCGCTTTCAGAAACGTGGCCCCGACATTCCTCAGGCTCCAAGTAGCAGCTCGTGCAAGATACCTGACACCCAATTATCTTCCGGATCACCGTCCAGGCCTCCCTCGGCATGCCCTCGAACGCGCACCCAACAAAGCTAACCATCTGGCACCTATGCGAACCATTATAGCGTAGGAATTGTGCAAAGTGTATAACAGCTTCAGTCCCGTGGAAGGCCGCATGCACAATGAACAACCGAGGGATGAGCGGTATGCTAGCGGGTCCCGACATTGCCTTCATCCATCCCGCCAGAGCTTTTCCATTGATGACCATCCCCTCAATCGGCGCGCGGACCAAGAGATCGCGCCAAATCGCATGTGATGGGAAGTGGGGGGTACGAATCACGAGACTACGGACAGCACCGAGGAGCTCAGCGGAGAAGGCGAGGAGAAATTTGTGATGCTCTGGGAAGAGACCCCCATCTTCAAGGAGCCCCTGCACATCGAGCTGCAGCGTGCCGGTCTGCGCGCCGCCAGAGGGCCTTGCGATCCACGAAATCTCGTTGGGCTTTGAGCTTTGGATGATAAGCTCCTGGAAAGGGACATGACCCTCCCAGTATTCCGCGGGCAATGTAGAATTCTTGCACCTCAACAAGTCTGCGCGATTAAGTAGAAATGAGAAATGCAGATTCGCCGTATGGGGGAAAGCCACAGTGCGAAGAAGTGTGGCCACGCCGTTTGGCACATCTGAGACTCGAAGATATCGGAGATTGGGGAGAACTGGTTTGACTTCGACGATGTCAACATCGTCTCGTGGCAACACGGGCCAATCCAACGTCAGGACCTCCACTGCATTGCTCAATTCTCCAAGATCATCTTGCACGGCATCCCATCCATATGAAAATCCGTCCACGGTGGCTCCTTCAAGCGACACAGTCTTCAAATCAGGGCTTCCAAACAAAGGAAGGTCCAGAAAAACGCCGACACCCTTGACATCGACCAAACGAAGAGAGGGGAAGAGCGGCCAAGCATTGTCGTCGGGGTCCGGGAAGTCCACATCCATCATCCGCGGGTCCGAGTCTGCTCGGACGTGCAAAATTTCAAGCGGGAGGGAGATATTGTCTCCAAGGTTGCCAAGATGGTTTAAGACAAGGGTGATGGGGATGGGGCGGAGGTGATCGTGGTTGTCGTCGAAGTCGTCATCGCGGTGTCCTTCAATATGTATCTCGCGAGCGCGCAAGAGATTCTCCTGCCCGACCGCAACCTCCAGAGGGCCGAGAATGGGATGATGAGCGTAGTCGTCGCTCTCCAGACTGCCGCTTTCAATATAGGCCGGTGCGCGGATCCGGATTGGGAACGGGTGGGTGCGTATGAGCCATTGCTCGGTCTCTTCTCGGTTGGCACCCGGCCGTGGGACAGGGAGGTGGGACCTGAACTCGCGAGAATCTTGCGCGATAGCATGCCATCGCCGCGAGACAAGGAGGATGTTGAGAATGTGTTCGTCGTGGTCTTCTTCCAGTGGGCCGGCCAAGGCGGAGCAGATGATTTCGTTCATAATCTCGACGGGCATGCGATCAATGAGATTGGGGGCGGGATTGGGGGCGGGATTGGGGGTGGGATTGAGGGGCTGAGCGCCGTCGGCTGCTTGCTGAATCGTGAGGTCGGCCATTGTATGGAGGTTAGCGGTCGCAGTGCTATCTAGCCAAAGCACCCAGACTCACTGTCGGTCTTTAACTGACTGCATTACAATTGGGATGATACTGAGATGTCGAATACAATGTGGGCCGTCGTCGTAGGGACTATGAACACCAGTTTAGCGAGACAACTGAAAAAGACGCGCAACGACGAAGTACGAACGGCTGGTTATTGTGTAGAAGCCAACGAGCCAGAGGAAACGGAATGATTGATCGTCTCGTTGCATGCAGCACAGCTGAGATAAAATTGCGCAAGATAAGCCGTCGACTCAGTGACAGTGGCGATATTAGACGCGAAGTTTGTTGACGAAGCACAAGAGCAACCTGTCGTAGAGCCTGAGCCCGTCTCTCACGACGTTTGCGACTGTCTTGTTGCCACACCACACGTTGGGGACGTCGGCGCCGGCATAGAGCTGGTGTTTTGTGAGCCCGTTTACAGGATAGAAGTAGAGCAGTGCCTTTGCCATGAACATCTCGCGAGGAGTCGCGACCGTGACATGGCGGCGAACTTGAAGGCAACGAGTCAGGCTGAGTGCCCAGCCCGGGCCGGAGCCCGCTCGCGCCGCTCGGGCCGGCGTGGGAAACACTGGGGAGGTTCAACTTGGAGAGTCCGAGTTGAAGGTCTGTACGACGCATCGTGAAGAAACGAACCAGCTAGAGCCTGGTTGACAGACGGGCTTGCACGTCAGCAGGTTTACGGGGGCGGGTCGGAAGGCGGGTCGGATGGCGGGTCGGGAGCGGATAGCGGGACACAGCCTGCGGGTTGTGGCGTTTGCACTGCTTCGTGCTTGCTATAAAGCTCCCTGTAATTCGCAGCACAAAAATATCTTTCATTCATATCCTGTCATATCCACCAATTTTCTTCTCATAACATTCATCTCATATCCACCTCACTCATCTCTTGCATTATTCACTTAATCATGTCTTCTTCGACGCAAGTTAACACTCGTCGCCCATCATCAGATCTTGCGAGCTTGCGCAGCTATGCTCCTCTGAACCAAGGCTATGGCATGCTGCCCCGCTGCAACAGTATCAGTCCTGAGCCCTCGGGTAAGTCCGCATAACAACATTATGGACCATTCCCCCCCTGACATTTTGCCAGACGATTATTCCACAGTCTCCGATGACGAGAAAAACACGCACGATGCTGAGCTCGACAGCGAGACAACTGACAGCGACACGGACGAGGAAACCACCGACCAGCTCGAGTCCGATGTTGCGACTGCCGGCGACCTCCAAGCCACGCTGCCTACCGAGTTTAACAACCTCTGGGAGTTAGTACCCAGAGAATGCGCACGCCTATGCGCCGACTTCTCTGGCCGTCAGCCTGAGCTACTTCAGCTACTGAAGTGCATGCAATCTGTGGTGGAAGGCACTCCTGCTCCTGCGTCCCACCGGAGTAAGACCACGGTGGTGCGGCGCCACAAGAAGTTGTCTCGTCGCCCACAATTGGATGATATCAACGAAACCACCTCGGATGGGATTCGTTGGTGATGCTTAGATGATTATATACCTTCTCAGCAGCATGCAGGACGTGTAGCATACGGCGCACGTACTAGTTGTGAGTTAGAGACCGCTAGTACCGACGCACAACATCTGAGACAATCTACTTCATCTATCTACAATTATTTCTAAATAAAACTACAGTACACTCCTTCACTGCGGAAATGTTATAAATGAACAAACCATTGCAGACATATATTTCCCGTAGTGAAATTAAATTAATAAGGAGGAAGATCATCTAACGACTTGTGCCCATTCCTCTCGCTAAGACAAATCAGATGGCAAACGCTGGGACTCGTGAAGTGCGGCAATAGGCATAGGGGTTCGACGTTCAACGCTGCTGAGGTTCCAGGCAACGGAGGTGGTCACGCACATACTACAGCACATCGTGCACCGCTATTATTCCCTCCGCACAAAAATTCTATCAATACAGCGATACGATCCAGCGTCCCGCCCGCCCCTCGACGTAACCGAAAATCTCAAGAAAGGCACAATATGCCGAATGCGAAGCGCGAAATGCTAAGGGAAAGTAAGCGAAGTGATACTCGGGGCGGGAGGACGGAGGACGGGGACACAGGGAAGGCGAATTTTGGCACAATGACGCGAACGTGAAGCACGGAAGGAGAGTAAGGGCGCCTGTTCGAAGACCCAGCAACGAGGGGCAGGCGCGTGTGTATACTATAATGGATGCGATAAATCAGGTGGCAACGATATCGGAATGGATGGGGCGTCGGGCGGAGGGTTGACGCGGGGCGTGATGGCAAGTCCGTTGGGTACGTGTTGTATGTACACCATGTGTAACAAGTTTGGTCGTGGGGGAAGCACAAGTACAAGTCCGTGGGGAGGAGGGAGAGGCTGCTTCAGTCGATGCTCATCCGGTTTGGTCGGACGGCGAGAGAGGGGTATGCGCTGTGCTTGGAGGAACCTCGTCCTGCCGCTGCCTGCTTCTTGGAAACTGCGAAGAGATCAGATGGAGGAAAGACTTGTTATTCAGAATGTAGACGTACTCTGCTCCTTCAGCCCACGTCCGAAGTTCCGCATGACGATGGTCGCATAGACCAAGGTCACGAGGAGTAATATGATAGCAAGAACGGCTGCAAGACAGATGTGAGCTCGAAACGCAGGGTATTAAAGGAGCAACACGTACAGAAGGTTGTCAGAGACTCCCATACAGATTCGAACGCCGGGGTATGTCTCTTCACAACGACTTTGATGAGCTACGAAATAGGTGAGCAAGTCGCAAGATGCACGTGTGGATGTGCCTTGCCTTGTAGAAGAAATAGACGAGCGCGCCGATACAGCCCGAGATGAATGTGATCATCATCCACTTGTTCTCGTACCGGGCCGCCAGGTGCCCTTCGACGAGAAGAACGATCGACAGAGGCAGCGCCGCGCAAGTTACGTAGAACTCCCAGCCGTCCTTCTGAAGCACCAGCCAGATGAACTGGATGCAGAACCCGACCACGAAGAAGACGTCAAACTTGACCAGGCACTGGAAGATCTGGTACGACGCGAACATCCGCTTGATCTGGCGGTCGGCCCCGAGGAACTTGTAGACCTTCCAACCGAACTCTGTGTAGATCTTCCACCCAAGGCCGATGTAGGCGACCTCGGCGAGGCCGATGACGATGGGAAGGGCAGTTGTAAGGACATTCACGGGGAGGTGGGAAAAGCCAGCGTGAAAAGTTGCCTGGCCGAGGGTGTTTCGGATCTCTGTGGATTGGATGATGCCGTAGAGAAGGAAGAGGCCGTTGAAGATGCTGATTACCCTTTTAGATAATGCGCATATGTGGACAGAAAAAATGACCTACGTGAGGGCAAGGAATTGGAGGGTGTTGCGGGCGTACACGGCGTCTAGTGCCATGGCGAACTGGAAGACGCTGAGGAGGACGTAAGTCTCGACGAAGTGCTGAAGCCAGATATGCCACGCACTGAGCAAGAGCGAATACACTGAGGTATACCGGCATCTTGCGCGTTGTTGTTGCCAAGTCGTCGTTGTCTGACGCTTCGTGCGCTTCATGGAAACGGAGCAACAGATCACCTTGAATGGCTAAGTCTATTGTTGTCTCCACCAGAACTGTCAAAACGTATAGGCGGCAGGCTACAGAGTCGGGAAAGATCTGCGGGCAAGGTGGATCAGGAAACAAGACGGTCGGGAAAGATGGTATGCGCGCCTTCTGCCACCACTTCCGTGTGTCCTCCGGGAGGTCCGCCGACGGTGGGGGATACGCAGATGACCGCGGAGCAAAGTCGTCGTCATCGAGTTTCGCGTCATCGGTGTGCGCAAACGAAGTTTTCTGGGGGGGCGGTCTTAGCGGACGCACGCGCCACAGCAACAACACAGTGCACTCACCGATGAGGCGTCAAGGGCGTATGTCTTGTGATTGGAGGTGGGGTTGAAAGGGGTGGCGTATTGATCAGTGAGATCGTCGAAGGGTTGCTTGTACCCGCCGTTGGCGTACGGGTCTGGCGGCTGGAAGAGGTGGGGTTGCGGATGTGAGGATTGCCTGGACATGGCTGTGAGAGAGAGCGAGCGATGGTAGGACCGGCCTGGGTAGAAGAGTGTGAGGTGATAATGAGCGGAGAGCAACGGCGGTGCAAGGGAGCGTCGACGTGCGGAGGAAGGGACGCGAGTTGGAGCAAGCGGCCATGTCAACGGGCGGTGGCTGCTCCAGCCTGGGCCGCCGTGTGAAGACCGCACCGCATTCTCTCTCTACCGTAACGGTCACTCCATCCCGACTCGTAGTCGATCATCTACTGAGCTCGCTCTGCCCTGGTTACAAGACGCCGTCGCGGTCAGACTAGGCCGACAGCATCGCGCGCAACCTCGAGGCTATGTCTCCGCGCAGATCGCAGCAAAATCTGCTCTGGCCCGGGTCCGCATACCGCCGCACAAGCCTCGCCAGTCCGAGCCTTACCCTCATACCGCTCGTCCAGGAAGACCGGTATGACCAGGACCAGTTCCCGCCGATCGACCCGCCGCACAGGTATCGCGTATCCCGCAAAGGTACGTGTATGCGCCCGTCCTGCAACAAGCTCATGCCGAACCCTTGGCGCGCTGCACAGCAATCATCCTCTCTGCCGTGGCCGGCGTGCTCCTCGTCCTGATCACCGTCTTCATCGCGCTCTTCACCTCGTTCGTTCAAGGCAAGGAGGCCGACGCCGCAGCCTCGTCAAGCGCCGCCGCTTCTGCCTCCGCTAGCTCGTAGTCTCTCTGTCTCATGTCATACCGCCGGTTGTTGTAACATTCGCATGCGGCATGTGTATCCCGATGTATGTTTGCCTCAGGTTAATCACAAGAGCATCAGCTTTCTCGTCACTTGAGGCGCTTCCTGCCTCTACACACTGAGCGGTGTTCGTAGTTGGGAATATGGCGCCAGTACGTGCCGACGCGGTGCGAGCCGTGATGTACCTATTGTTCATCAGGCGGGAGAAGTCCCCGATCGTGCAGAGCACCAGATGGTGGCGTCGGTTTCGGGCTAGACGTTTACAGTGCGGAAGGATCCGCGGGTTCATGTCCATTCGGATCCAGCAGTCGTTGCAACATTCACATGTGTACCCGATGTATGATCTCCTCAGGCTAATCACAACAGCCTCAGCTTTTGCGTCACTTGATTTACGAGGCGGATAGGTGCTTCACCGCGTCCATCAGCATGAGCACTCGGCGACTGCGTACAAGCCTGCTCACCAGGGCCAATACCCAGCACCGTCCGAGACCCCGCTGCGATCTGTGTGCGCCCGCTGGGAAATTCGTCAGAAGATGTTGACGTGGAGGGAAATATTCCAAGCTCACGCGTCTTGGATGGATCGCGCGCAGATGTTCAGGCTCTGCGCTGTCGCTTGGAGGAGAAGCAACTCATCTTCGCTATCGCATTTCAAAGCGATCTTCGTCTGACTGAACCATCGTTGAGCATGCAGAACATTCATAAAGAACCGGACGCACCCTGTCCGCTCCCAATGGCGTAACAGCTGCAAATTCCGCTCCAGTCGGGTACCAGTTGTGTGCAAGGGCTAAACTCACCGCTGGATTTGTCTTTTGCAACGCCTTGTAACAAGCTAATGTCGCGTGCCTTTACGAGCCTGTGAATCAGAGAGGTGTTATCAATGATTGAATATGGAACGTCCTCACGCGCACCTGTAGGCCGCTCCGGTCAGCATCGCCCCACGCCCATCATGCCCGCAAAACTCACTGGGCAGCGACCTTCCCCGTTGTCATCTTCAAGTCGGTCCGAACAACAAGCACCTAATATTCCGAACGCGAATCGCTTAGGCCGCGTCGGGTCCAGCGCGACGGTCACGCACCAGCTTGCACTCCTCCAGCAGCCCGGGCCTCACGTTCGCCAGGTCCCCGTCATTCTCGGCATCAGAGTCGCTCCCTTCGTCGTCGGCCTCCGGACTCGCGGTTGCGGCGGGTGAGATGTCGGCCTCGGCAGACGGCTGGGATGGTGGTGTACGGCGCGCGGGATGGGAACCGAGCCAGAATCCCAGCGACGCGCTCGCCGCGGCTGCTGCGGCCAGGAGCATCAGGTCTGTGCGAGCCACGACGGTATTTGGTGAGCTTCACTCGGACATGTGCTGAGATGAAGACATACTTTGCGCAGACGGCATGGTGAGAGCAGTTACACGCACGGCGGCGGCGGCGGCCGAAGCGGCCCCCCGAGAAGTTGGCGACTCGGCCGCGACTATAGCCTGCGGCATCTGCATCCTTCGTCACATCTGTATATTCCCCTCTTCCATAACCTGGTTGGTGGCGGATTTGTTCATGTACACCATGGGCCCCAACGTACGCTCAAGTCAGGCGCAATCCTCTTACTGTCAGCCTCAGCGCCATGATGATATCCAATCGCGCAACGATGCAACCTCTCTGCTACGCCAGCCCTCGTCTTTGAGAACATCCAGCACGCTCACTGTGAACGAAGCAGTTATTGACACCGCCGAGTCGAATGACCATCTCAGAACTGTGGTTTGCTCTCCATGCCACTCGGAATATGACCGTCGTCAAATGCTTTTTCACCTGCGCCAGGAGCCTCTGAGGACGCCGAACACCAGTACGTAGTGCCATTTCACCTGGCATAGAAGTGGCAAGTGGCTGTAAGGCCGAGCACAGCGACCAATGCTGTCATTCCGAAGACAATATTGTCCAGCATCGTCTCTGAGCAATGTTTCTGCTCGCGCCTACCATCTGCCTCCTTTACGGCACCCGATTCACCCGATCTGCTCACAAGGGCGCTCTACAATGCCATGGGTTATTCCAGCGATATCCGCGGCTCCAACTCCAAGTAGTCTTCTCCCGCCGAGTTCGTCGTCTACTTCGAATTCATAGAGGATAAGGCGCGAGGCAACTCTAATCGCACCCACCGGGCTGCGTCTCTTTACGAGGCGGCTTACAATTTCTTCTCGCGGTCCCCCCTCCCGCCGGCATATACGCCGTCCTTTCCATACTCCAGCCTTCTCGGATCCAGACTCCCTGGTCTCAAGGTTTCGGCCCGTGCCCGTCAATAGAGTTCGTCATCCTCCTCGAGCTTGTCGCCGAACAGGACTTGGGCAGCGCATTCGTCAGGTCGGGTCCATCCACGTTCTTGGTCGGCGCCGTGTACCTGTTCTTGTTCAGGAGGGCTGCCAATGTATCAGGGACGTTACCACGAGGCTCAGCCGTCAGCCGAAGTACACCGAGAAGGTGGTGATTCTGCATGTACATAGGCTGCTGTGCCGGCCTCAGCGGGAAGATCATCTATTCCATCGGGCCGTTGTTCATTGCTGGCGATGTTATAAATGTGGTGTACATACCGCGCGCCGGTCCAACGCTGTATTCTCGAGCGCCCGCTTCTTAAAAGAGGCTATGAGTGTTCCACCGTGATACCAGCACAATCAAGTCCTGTGCTATCAATCCGCCCGCTTCCCTCCGCCCGACGTTGCTGCTGCCGACAGCGAGGAAAGATGCGAGGAACAGCGTGATTGGTTGGGAGAGAGCCGAAAGCCGCACGTGTGCTAAATAAGGCTACAGCGGCGGCTCACCGTCGACCATGTCTCGCATCCCAGTGCCAGCCCACCACTCCCCCAGCGCCCCCGTCCCCTTCCCTGGCGAGCGGGCTCTCTCACCCTCACCCGCATCTCGTCACAACTCAGCGTCTTCCGTCACCATGTCGTCGGTATCGGGTCATGGCGCAGACAGCAAGAAGAAGCTCGCGAAACGACATCTAGGCGATGAGGTGAGCCTCAAGCACCTCTTCCATGCGCAGATTGCGTTGTCGGTCGTGCGTTGTGCATGAGTCTTGCCTGCCTGAGCGAGTAGGACTTCCGTTCACGGCACCACTCGAGCGACACGCGCACCGCGGCGTCACGTACGCGGACCATGCTCACAATTTTCTTGTCAATAGGCCTTGCGCAAGAGGATAGAACACGAACTCTCGCGCAAACGCACCATCTCGACCACGCAGACCTCTGCGCCCGGCCGCCGACGCGCCAAGAACGTCGCCAAAGGCACTGTTGCCGCGCTCAAGCCTAGCCCCGCGCTCACCGTCCCCGAGACCATCACCGTCGCGGAAGCGAGCCAGCTCTGCGCCGCCAAGCGCACCGACTGCGTTCTCGTTGTCGACGAAGAGGAGGGACTGAGCGGCATCTTCACGGCGAAGGATCTGGCATACCGGGTATGTGCGCGCGCACCGTCTGAGACCCGCCGGCCTGACGATCTGCGCAGGTCACCGCCGACGGCCTTGACCCCCACACGACCCCCGTCAGCCATGTCATGACCCGGAGCCCCATGGTTACCCGCGACACAACCAGCGCGACGGAGGCGCTGCAGCTCATGGTGCAGCGGCACTTCAGGCACTTGGTACGCGACCGCCCCTCCCGCTCCACGTCACACTGACCGAGCCGCGCGCCGCAGCCCGTCTGCAACGAGGAGGGCAACGTCGTCGGCTTGCTCGATATCACCAAGGTCTTCCACGAGGCGCTGGACAAGGTCGAGCGCAGCTCGTCCGCGTCCGAGAAGCTGTACAGCGCGCTCGCCGGCGTGCAGAGCGAGCTCGGCGCGGGCCTCGGCACGAACCCACAGGCTGCCGCGATGCTCGCCTACGTCGACGCCCTGCGCGAGAAGACCGCGCTCCCGGACCTCACCACCGTCATGGACTCGCGCACCCAGCCCGCGACCGTCGGGCCCAAGGCGACCGTAAAAGAGGTCGCGCGCCTCATGGCGGAGCGCCGGACGACGGCGGTGTGCGTGATGGAGGGCACGACCGGCATTGGCAATAACGTGCCCAGAATTGCAGGCATTTTCACCAGCAAGGACGTCGTGCTGCGCGTTATTGCCGCGGGCTTGGACGCGAGCAGGTGCAGTGTCGTGCGCGTCATGACCCCGCATCCTGACACAGCTGCCCCGACGACGACCATTCACGACGCGCTCAAGAAGATGCACAGTACGTCCGCTTCGTCGTCAGGCCCAGCCCAGTCTCATCATGGTTTACAGATGGCCACTACTTGAATTTGCCTGTGGTGGAGGCTGACGGTCGCCTTGTCGCGATCGTGGACGTTCTAAAATTGACTTATGCTACCCTCGAGCAGGTAGGTATCTTGCATTGACACCGCGCGGCATCAACTAAGTAACCTGCAGATGAACAACATGACCGCGGAGGCCGCCGGGGCTGATGCCGGCCAGGAGCCTGAAGGCGGGCCCATGTGGGGTCGCTTCTTCGACTCTATCGGCGGACACGACGACACTGAGTCCGTGCTGTCTGGCTCCCATGTGCCAACCGATGCGCACAACACGTCCTTCAGCCTGTCGCACCTGCAACAGTCGCCGCACTCCGAGGTGCACCCGAACGACTCGGCTTCCGTCGTGGACGACGACCATGCCTCCGCGCTCGACGGGTACCCCAAGGCGAAGGGCATCCCCTCGATCGCCGGCATCGCGCTACCGCCCGTCGACGATGGCACCTATGTCTTCAAGTTCCGCACGCCGAGCGGGAACACGCACCGCTTCCAGGCGCGCCACGACAACATCGAAAACCTGAACGACATCGTCGCAGGCAAGCTTGCCTCCGACCCCTTCTTCACAGGCTTCACACCCGCAAGCGCGGACGACCCCATTCCGGACCCGCTCGACTTCAAGCTCGCCTACACCGATGCGGACGGCGACACTGTGCTCATGACGTCCGACAGCGACGTGACGGACGCCGTGAAAATTGCGCGTGGGGCCGGCGTCGACCGGGTCGTGCTGATTCTTCAGGGCGGGCGCGGCTGGGCGGAGGCGGGTGCGGGGAAAAGCGAGGCGAAGGCGGCGGCGGTGTCCGCTGCGGCGCAAGAGGAGATCAAGGCGGTCGAGAAGGCGGAGGCGGCGCTGCCGGAGGGCGTGGGCCTCGCGCCACCGGCTCCCGTGCATGCGCATGTGCCGGCAGACGACGTGTTCGGTATCCCGCGGGATATGGTGCTTCCTGCAAGTATCGGCGCTCTCGCGGTTGCGATCATTGCGGTGTTCACGGTGTCGCGGTTTACAAGGGATTACTAGCGCAGCGGGCGATTCATGAGAGTTGCTGGGTTCTATCTCTTAGTTATGATACCCATCGTGTCCGGGCCTAGATGTGCGAAATGGATGCTTCGTATGCAGGGTTGCTGACATCTCGCAGTAGACTGAGAGGGACTGAGGCCGCCCAAGTTCGAGTCGTGTGGTCGTGAAGTAGCCACATGTCACGTGCTTACTGCTAATACTCTGCTTCGAAATCCGAAGCCAGACCGGAACGCTCACTAGTCTGCCCACCTCCATACCCTAGCTCGTCGTCAAGGTGCGCGGCGCAGAATGTCGAAATCCGAGAGAGAAGATGTCCTCAACATGTTGGTGCGTCGCCTGCTTACTAGGCCCCGCGCGCACACGCTGAGCACATGTGTGCGGACCCAGGCGTCGAGGTTCTTCTCAGCGATGCTCGACGACATCGTCATGGACGCCGCGCTGCAGTCGCACCAGGAGGAGGCACGGAACCGCACTGTCTGCGACCTCTGTCACACCAGGTGCGTGCGCGCGCCGGCTCTGGCTCGCGGAACGGGTTCCTGATCGCGTTGTACATACGCGTCGTAGGTGCGGCCAAGGTGCGTCTCCTCTCCTCTCATCTCGTCTCATGGCACGGGTTGCTCACCCTCGTTGCTCCCGCAGTGCATGTGCCTAGCGCAGCGGGATACGCAGGGGTCCAGAACGGCGCGGGCAG
Source organism: Auriscalpium orientale (assembly GCA_019915035.1). NCBI lineage: Eukaryota > Fungi > Basidiomycota > Agaricomycetes > Russulales > Auriscalpiaceae > Auriscalpium > Auriscalpium orientale. The sequence continues at coordinate 304,900 of JAHLMH010000001.1, forward strand.
CTCGCGCCCCGCGACGCCTGCCGGAGACGCCAAGAACGGCGGCGCGAGCACCCCTTCGAAGGACGGGAACGTGGTGCTGGACTGCGTCAACTGCGACCGCCAGGTGAGTCTTGCCAGCTTTGGTTGGAACTGTATCGAATTGCTCCAGGTCGCGTCGAACCGCTACGCCGCGCATCTGAGCGGTTGCATGAACCTCGGCACTGGGACTCGCAGGGCAGCGACACGGACGGCGTCGTCCAAACCCAAGTGCGAAACTTCTAATCTGCTTTGACTTGCCACCATTGACTTTTGAATACTCTAAGGTTGGGCTCCGAGGCAGGGCGCTCCGCGTCGCCGTATCTCGACAACGGCAGCATCTCCGACGACAGCTCGCGAATACCCACGGCGTCTGCGAAGCAGCCAAAGCCCAAAGGCCGTCCGCCAAAGAACAGGCCAAAAGGTGTGTGACTGTCGCCACCGCGTGCAGCCGCCTGCTGACCAAGTCTGCTGCAATCCCGCCTGCAGACGAGTTGGTGAACCCTGCGAATCATAAGCGGGTACTTGCACATCGCTATCGTATCATCTTACTGTGTCTCTGAACGGGTGCTCTTTGCAGCCCGGATCGCCCCTTTCGTCGCCCCCGAAGAAGGCAAAGAAGCAGAAGCTCTCAGGTATAGCCTGCAATCCCTCTGTGCACACGTTACTGATCGTGCTTTAGGACCTGCTATCTCGCGTGTTAAATCTCTCGGCGATGGCAACCCTCCTCTGAATACTGTGAGTCCCACAGCCTTACCTCCAGCCGTGTCTAACAACCACCAGAACCAACTGCTCGGCCTCCCCTCTGCCAAATCTCGCTCTAATATACCCTCACGTCTGCGCGAGTCCTCCACCTCATTTCTCGAGCCCGACCCGTCTACGTCGCCTGACTCCCGCTCGTCCTCCCCTGGCACCGTCCCCGTCAGCGCCGCGACGCCCTCCTCGCACACCTCCGAAACGCTCAAGTGGAACCCGCCCGCCAATGGGCACGGAAAGTCAAATGGCGTCGGAAAGGAGAAGAAGCTGCCGCCCCGTCTGCCGAGTCCGCCGCGTCCACGTTCGCCTGTTATACGACGGCCCGAGACAGACTACCTTGTCGGTTAGTCGCAGCTTTAATTTTGTCTAGGCGGATGCTGACGCACGGGCAGATGTCGAAGGGGACGAGACGGGATCTTCCACAGACACAGACAGTGACTGACGCTGCTCTTTTTGCTCCCCCGCCCTCGATGCTTCCTGCTTTCCCCTCAGCTTGCGCGCTTACTTTCAATTATGTCGAGTATTCCTCTTGAACCGCGTCTGCCGCTATCTGTTGCTGTCCAACCACCATCGCTGTACCATGTTCCCATGCACACATCCCGGAATTGTCACCTGTTCTAGTCGCCTCATGAGTGTGGGCCCGGCCTGCAGCTTCGTTTTCAGTGCACATTATTCATTTGGTGCTCGGCCATGCTGCTTTTGATATCGAGCAGAGCTTGACTCTATCGTGATTGAGGTCTGCCGAAGCCTTCTCATCGTCGACTCGTATCCGACGGAGGGGCGCGCCAGCACGTGGTCGGCACAAGCTGGGCGATGGATGCGTACAGAGCCCGGCAGAGCGCGCAGGTGCAGTGTCGGGGTGCACGGCTCGCCACAGAGATGCTGCTTGGAAGTATGGTCAGTGTACCTTTGAGAGCCTGAAGCCAGCTTTCCCGATGCGCGTCAGCTGGAAGATGAGGGAACAAGACACATTCACGATGGCGTGCAGACTTCGGAGCAAACATCTCGGGTCCCCGCACTGAGCTGGCCGAGACTGTATGTCGAGCCTGCATCATCTGATTGCAAAATATGGTACTACGTAGACAAGTACGGATAGGTTAGGTGAGTATGCGTCAAAAGGGTTAATCGTGACCTTGGTAAAGTAAAGTAGCAGGCTTGCCGTGTCCCATGTCAGTCCACCGCTGACTGGCAGCCTCTTGCGCCACAGCCGACGTTAAGGGAAATCTGATACTACGTCTTCTCAAATAATAGAGCGCAGCTTCAACAAGGGTCTTGGCTGGAACTGCGCGATCGGGATTGTAGTGTCGCCGATCGTCCAAGAACTCCGCATAAATAGCACTCTCAGGATCGGGGGAAGTTGGAAAAGGATCTGTCTCTAGGCCAATGGCCTGGTATAATGCACGTGCCAATGTTGTAGACTTGATTTGCGTGAGGTCCGGATATTCGTCCACCAAACACAACAATAGACTGGCATACTCGTCGCCGACCGCCATTATCATCTGATCCAGTGCCGGAGAACGAGGCGGTAACTCTGTTGATACACTGGCAGCCCTCCTGAACAAGAACCGATACACGGCGCCGACCAAGGACTTGGCTGGGCACGGGGTAGGAGAGTTCGAGAATTCTGCGGCGACGAACTCGAGGAGGATGACGAAGTCTGTTGACGGGCACGGGCCGAAACCATTGAGACCCAGGGAGTCGAATAGACGTTCGGCCAGAATTGTTTGACACGCCCGGGACAAATCGTGCCCCATGGATACACTGACGGCGACTGGATCTGAGAAGTCTGGAGTAACCAAATTGCATGGAAAGGATGGCGTAAATTCCGGCGGGAAGGCGGGGCGGGAGAAGAAATTGTGCGCCGCCTCGTGCAGAGACGCAGCCGGGTGGGTGCGACTGGAGTTGCCACGCGCCTTGTCCTCTATGAATTCGAGGTAGATGACGAACTTGGTGGATGGATAGAAATCGGAAGAGTATTTGATACAGCTGGAGTAACCCATGGCATCGAAGAGCGCTCTTGCAAGATCGGAAGGCGTGTACGAGGCTGAACGCGAGAAGATAAACTGCGCAGCCTTGACGTGATCACTGAGTTCGGTTTCATAGCCGCTCGCCGCTTCTCCGACAGTGGAGGAGGTCTCCGAGTGCTGTGCCAGGAAAATACTCTCAGGCGGGTGAAGAAACATCTGACGCCATGACAGCTTACCGCATTGACATCACACAAGAGGTCGTCCGACTCGAAGGCATCGATCACCGATTTCTTCACAGTGAGCGTGCTGGATGTGGACTGGCAGAATAGCGGAGACGGCTTTGACGCTTCGAGTTCGCCTTTATGCGGTTGACGATGATGGCGCTGAGCCTGGCGATTGGAAAAGTGCACCGGACGTGAGCGTACGTTGCCCATGGTGAACGAGGTTAACACTGCCTGCACGGTCGAGTGGTCACCAAGAAACACCGTAGAAATACTGTAAGAAGACTGTAAGTATTTGACAAGAAACACCGTCAGGATACTGTCAAGTATTGCATGAAGAAATACTCAACCCCGCGGCTGTGGGCTATGGTGTTTCTCACGCAATCCTTCAAATAATTCTTCACAATATTTCTGGTAAAATACGAATAATCCTTCTACCATGATTTCCACAGTATTTCTGATGAAATACCCGACAGCGCATAACCTCCATGAGGGATCAGTGAGAATATATGAGTCAGATGAACATATAGGAGGAGCGGAAGCCGGGTGCAGATGGTGGTGGCCGCTGACAGTGAAGCACATACAGTCGCCAACTTGTTGGGCTCGGGCCGCCGCTTCCCCCGGGCCGCCTCAGTAAGCACTGCAAAGTATGTCTTCCTCGGAGTCGTCTCAGCTAGTCTCCGTAGCTGACTCAATGACAGATGATAGTCGATCTTACATAGTCTCAGCCAAGTCTCAGCACATGTCCCAGTAAATTGCTCATGATCCTCTCGTGGCTCGTACAGACCTGACGCTGCACGGCACAGCAGCCATGAAGAGGGCGTCGCTGGGATTCTGGATCGGCTCCCATTCATCCCACTGCCGTTTGCCGCGGCGGCCGACATCACTTCAAACACGAGCCCGTAGACTGACGAGGAAGGGAGCGACTGTGATGCCGAGAATGACGGGGACCTGGCGAACGTGGGCGCTGGGCAGCAGGCCCAAAAGTGCAAGCTCGTGCGTGACCGTTGCGCTGTCCTCGACGCCGCCTGAGCATCTCTCGTGCGGGATAGGTGTTGTTGTACGGAGCCACGAAGATGACAAAGGGGAAGTTCGCTGCCTGGTGAGTTTTTCGAGCATGGTGTGCGTGTGGATGATGCTAACCGTGGCACGGCCTACAGGTGCGCGCGAGTGCGTCCATATTCAATTGATGCCTCTTTGTTCGCTGGTTCTTAAATGCACGCGACGTTAGCTTGTTACGAGCAGAAGACGAATCCAGTGGTGAGTTTATAATTTGGCCGACCCGCGCAGCATACCTTTCCAAGTGATAGCGCAGAACCTTAACCTTTGCGCGCGATCCTTCCGAGCTCGCTGCGTCTCTCTCGACGACGACTGCTTTTGACGACCTACCAGAGTCTGGCTTAATCTGGCTCGCATCTTTCCTCGCTGTCGGCAGCAGCGACGCGGGAGAACAACCAGGCTTGATTATGCAGACCCGGTAAACAGCCTCTTCGGACAGGTACAACATACATACATCATAGCATCAACAGCAACTGTAACAGGTTCAGTAGCGGAGATATCCAATGTGAATGGCTGACATGCATGGACGCCGTCAACACTTTTCCAGGTGGAAAGAAGGGATTATACCCACTTGAAGTGAAGTACAACTCCAATCAACGACTACAGCTCCATTACTTCGCAATGGCCGACCTCCCGCCCCGGTTCTGCGCACGGGTCGACCACCAATAATAACCTCCACCGAGGATCGCGATCACGAAGAAGTTCGCTGGAAAGAAGACAAGACGCCCGAAGTCAACTATACAAGCACATAGACATCCATGATAGACACGTACCGAAGACAAATCCTGTGATTCCCTGGAATAGGTCCAGACCCAGGTGCACGATGCTCTGGACGAACTGGACGACGGTGGCGAGGATGGACTGGCCGAATGCGAAGATGGCGGTGAAGAGCGCGATGAAGGCGTTCACGAGGGACGCGCCGGTGGCGGTGAGCGAGCCCACAAAGTTGCCGAATGCTGACTGGATGGTGGGGGACATGGTGAGAGTGAGTGCGGGGCGAGTGAGTAGGGGACGAAGGCTATATGGACTCTGGAGGTGTGGGGTGGAGGTAAGCGCACATGATGACGTCATTGTCCGCAAGGTGACGGCCGTCCTAGCATCACTCTACATTCCACGCTTTCAACAGTTTGCATCTCGCCGGCCGGACCTACTTTTTTGTATCCTTGAAGTTGATATGAAGTTGAAGTTGGGAATTTCGTGTAGTCGAACGTGAGTTGCCCCAAGGCTATAACTTAAGAACATTCCTAAGGAACAAAGTCAACGCAGTTTCTCAAGTTCTCGGCATAACAGAAGACTTACATGGATAGCTATATCGTGCACCAGGCATACGTTACCTCGAGTACAAAGCACTCCTTTGCGATCTTACTAGGATGAATATGAGTGGGGAGGCGAGCGTTTCGTCGCCAACGATCACAATTCTCAAGTCCCACTGAGGGATCAAAACTGCGGGTGTGCCTTCGGGGACACAGAGGGTACGAGGCGAGGATGTGAAACGGTACGTCGTCCACCAGACTTGCGACACGAGGAGTTGCAAGGATGTCTTGATGTCCGTATGGCTGAGCCTGGAGAGCCACGAGATAAAAACAGGGAAATTGGGCGTGCCATGGGCCGAGGTTCCTTGCAATTGATGTAAAGCACCGTCTTGTACATGGCGAGGCGACAGAGTAACGATTGTCGAGCTGGGTAGCAGCTCAACGAGAGGGTTTCATGCGCACTGAATCTCAGCGGTCGGCGAATCAAGATGTAGCCCTGTGGCTTGATTAAGTATCCATGTGTAGCCCAGGCTCGAGAGCTGATCATGGATATTCGACGATCATCTGTCTAGAGTCAGCTACGGAGACTAGTCGTGGCACACACCACTGGTGTATCCACCATACGGCTGCTGACGCCTCCGACTTTTCGAGTCGAAAACGTAGTCGGTAATTCACTTCAGCGCTCTTCAGCGCTCTTTCATAGCTAGAGGCTGATGGATTCCCCAGGAGACGGCTAGGTTCGGATCAAATAAAGAGACGGCCGTGATAAGCAGAATGATCCCTCTCCCAAAGCCAAAAAACTCACTAGCGCAAAGATCTGAAACAACTTGGCTTCGCCTCCTCCATGCCGTGCAGGTAATATACCTGAATTGATGGTGTGGATACGACGACCCTACCATCAGGCTGGACTGGTTTGGGGTGAACGAGAGAGACAAAATCGAGGTATCTCTGTGGGAGGCGAACGCGAAGCCTAGCCCGTGGCGGTGCCGGGCCTATCGGAACACAAGCGAAGCTTTAAGCTTTATATGGAGGAGTGCCCAGCCATGCATATGTCACTGTCTATGCAGATGTCTCCTACAGCACAAACAAGACGAAAATATCATTTAGACTTGAACCGGAAACAACGCCTGTCTATGATACAGCACTCGCGTACAGGCAGACCCTTGGGCAATTACTGTTCAGCAGACAATCGCAGTGTCCTCATAAATTCACCGGCACCCCTCGCACCTCCGTTCTTCAGCGCGCAGCGGCGCCCGCAGGCGCGGCAGCGGCGCCAGGCGCAGGCAGCGTCGCGCCCGTCCAGCGACCGATCAGCCCCTGCACGGTCGCCCACACCTGCTTGATCGTCGGGTGGGTCTCGGGCTTGGAGACGTAGCGGTCGACCGAGAACGCGACGCGGTGCACCGCGTCCTTCGTGAACACCGACTGGAAGTAGCGCATGCGCACAAAGTGCGCGTAGATGATCGGCGTGAGGAACGAGTTGGAGAACGCGAGCGCGCCGAGCACCACGCGCGCGAGGATGAGCAGCTCGGTGTACGCGACCACTTTCATCGCGGGGTCGTAATTCGCTGTGCAGAATCGTCAGTTGGGTAATGGAAGAGGACGGCGCGCGGTGGGACGTACCCTTCACCCAGACTTGCAACTTCTTCGCAAGCTGGGGAGGCGTAGGCGCTCCGCCAGCCGTGGCCGGCGGGCCCTGGGGCAGGAATTGGGGCATCAAAGTCGTGCGCGTGAACGTGAGGGCGTGGAAGAGCGAGAAAATCGTGTATGGCAGGAGCGTAACTGTGTACGCCGACGCAAGTCAGACGTCGGTCGGCGTATCAGGCAGGATGACGTACGCGCGATAGGTTTCGAGGTCCACCAGAAGAAGGCGAGGATGAAATATTGTACATTCTGTAAAGAATGTCAGCTGCGCGGAAACAACGTTGCAGGTCGTGTGCACGTTACCTCGTCAGCAAGCGCACGTCGGGCCCAGGCGGCATTCGGTTGGGGGGCCTATATGATAGAAGTTGGTAAAGCGAACAGCGCCGAACGCATGATAGGCTGCTCACCCCAAGTGATTTCCTGCAGAAAATTATAACCTCAGCAATGAAGGGGGTCGAGTAACGGGTCCTACTCACTGGCAGACAATTGCGTAGCTGATGAGGGCTCCGGTGTAGCTCGCTGACCGTTATCAAGTGGTGAGACTTGGCCGTCGCCCGTATCTCGCAGAAAAGAGCACACACCTTTGTACCACCACGATGAGGCAGCCTTGAAAGTCACCCAGGCGAGGATGTATCGCAGGGCCGATATCAGGAGAACGAAGTGTCCGCCGGCCCAGATGTAATGCTGTCATAGCGCCACGGAGCGCAGTGAGCCCCTGATGCTAACGAAACGGCAGAACAACGGGTCCACAAACCTGAGGGGTGGCCATGGTGGGATTGAGCTGTGAGTTGTGAGCAGGAGAGTGGGATGAGCAAGAGGGGGAGAGAGGCTTTTGGTGTGAGGCAGGCGTCAAGTTGGCATTACAGGAGCGTTACGTCAGCTGACATGCACCAGGCACGCGGCCGACACGCGTCACTTCCGCAGCCTCTCCACCCTCTGGAGCAACTCGCGGAAGACTCACGGTGAGCTCGTCACACTGAAGACCGCCTGCACAAGGCGTTGAGGATGAGCAAATGAATTAAATTTTAAATTCTCAATGGACGACCTCGACCACAACTTGGACGCCCTCGAGCTCCGGGAGCTCGGATTCGAAGCCTAAGGAAACCCCAGACTGGAGTTGAATAGGCGAGAGCTCGGCGAACTGGCCAGGCTCGCGCTTTATATCATCCGCCGCGAGTGAATATATGCTGGAGCAACAAGTAGGTCCTCTATTAATTTGACTCGGGCCCCGGTTGGCACAACTCTCGGACAAGTACAACACATTCCCTTCGTCCTCTTTGACATTCTGCCGCCGGGACGTGGATAAGTTCATCAAAAGTCTGACTAAATGCCGTCTGATGCGTACCATTTTTCCAGTATACGCCTCGATAAAAATTGTACGTGGCTTCCACAAGAGTCGTCGCTTCGAGAGCGCGGTCAGGGTGGTAGTGGCGCTGATCGTCGCCGAATTCTGCGTTGATGGCTTCCCTAACTTGAAGGTCGGGGGGGTCTGGGCCAAGTCCGAATATATGTCCAGCACCAGTAAAAGAGGTAGTGCGTTGAATGGGTGGCGGCGTTTTTTCCAACGCTTTTAATCGCACTTCGCAGCGAGCTTCAACAAAAAGTAGTACGCCGCACCGACCGGGAGAATGAACGGTTCCCATTCTTCCCACTCCGGATCCTCACAGTATCAATATCTTTGACCGTCCATGAACTCGAAAAGAATAACGTATTCCGGGGAAGGTTGCTGGCCTCGGGGGAGGTCAAGCGCCCTGTACAGCGCTGAGGCCAGCTTGAATGGGTCGGCATTGGATAGGTTTGGATCGGCGGCCGCTAAATCGGAAAGGGGACGATAATCCCCAAGACGTTCTCTATCTGCGATCGACGATAAGAGTCCACTGGGTGATGATTGTTGAGGCCAGGCACCCGCAAGTATTGGTATGGAGCTTCAATGCTCTTCTCCACGGCGCGCCAGGATATGGTGGGCAGCGGCGGCGAGCGACTCAGCTGGGAGAGCTCGCTCGGGATTGTAACGGGCTCGATCCTCCGTGAATTCGAGATAGATGAGGAAGTCGCAAGGAAGTCGGCAGGAGGACACCAGTAGGTGTGGCAGTGGATATGGAGGCCAATTGCGTGGAAAGGGGCCATAGCAAGGACGACGGGGTCGACGGCAGACAGGTCGGAGTACTTGTCTGCCAGAGAAAGAAGGGTAGCGTCATCTCGGACCACGCACGGCTGATTTGCGCTCCTGAGACTCAGCGCGCGAGAGGGATGCTTTCTGAGACTTGGTAGGTAGTTTGTCCACAGCAATGGTTGGGGATTTGTCGCGAAGAGAGGGGCTCGACGATTTGAGAGGCGAGTCATCTATGAGCAGTGTGTCCGTCGACGAGGGCAGTTTTGAGTCCACTGGGGAGTAGGTATACGGGCGTGACCGTGCGTTTCCCATACTGAACAGCTCCTTGTGATGGTGAAGTTGCAAGACGAGTGCAAGATTAGACAAGTGCGAAGACTCCTAGTCCGGTCAGCGTCGCTTTGTCATCACCTGCATACTCGCCTACATAGTACCATATATACAAGACACTTCACCACTGCTACCGTGTCCACTGTGCGCCGTTCGGTCCGGTCTTCAAAGGCCCTTTTCTGTACACCTCCTTGTCGACCTTCCGCTTCCCTAGCGTCTCGATCCGCCGCTCCTTCCCACCCCGCCGTGATTGACTGCGCCCAGTCTGCTCGTCCTCTTCCTCGTCCCCATCCTCCTCGTCGTCGTCTCTCCGACGTTTTGACCCGCTCCGACCCGCACCTCCCTTGCCACCGCCGACCGTCACATTCACCCGCGGCGGCACCTTGAAGCCAAATGCCTTTCCGACCTTCGCGAGGTCCAGTTGGTTGACGTCGAAGATCTTTTTGAGCGAGTACGATGCATACGCCTGCAGATAGGCACGATAGCCTTCTTTTGCAGATGAGTGCAAATAATAGTTGTTCTCTAGCAGCTTTTCCAGCTAAAATGACGGAACAAACATGAGAACACGCTCCGCGCACGAGGACAGCGCGCTCACCTGAGATTGAACATTCTGCACCCGATCGGTAGCGAAAGTGAACTCATTCAGAGGCACCTTTGCATCCTTCAGGAACCGCAAGAAACCTAGCTCGCTCTCCAGCAGGAAGAGAAGGCTCTTGCCGACTTTTCCGGCACGCGCAGTACGGCCCACCCGATGAATGTAGTCCCGGGGATCGTCTGGTGGGTCGTATTGGACGATCCAGTCTACTCGTGGGATGTCCAGACCACGCGCGGCGACATCTGTGCAGAGCAGGATGCCTGTCTCGGCATTGCAGAATTCAAAGAACGTATTCGTTCGTTTTTGCTGCTTTTGCTGGCCCTGCAACCACCGTCAGCTCTCGTCACAAATTGTCGCATAGAGTAACTTACATGAAGATCGAGGACGGGGATGTCGATGTAATTCAGGAGTTCTGAATGATACTTCACGGACTTGCATGAAGAGAAGAACACCACGACTTTCTTCTTCAGGTTCTTTTTGAGGAATGTAAAGAGGAGGAGGAATCGGCGATCGGATGGGCACACGACGTAGCCTTGGGACAGGGTGGTCACGGTGCTGGTTTGCTCCGCGCCGTCAACGTCGATGTACAACGGCCCGGGACGTAGTGACATCCGTGCAAGGTCCTGCACTTTTGTGGTTTGAGTAGCAGAAAATAGCATGGATTGTCGGTTCTCTGAAGTGAAGGGATGAGGAAAACGGAAGGCAAGAGATCAAGCGTTGCGCACCGTTAGGGAGAATAGCCACGATCTTCTTCATCTGCTCCTCAAACCCAATTTCCAGTATTCGGTCCGCTTCATCGATAACCAGGACCTTCAAATTCCGGAAAACAAACCCTTTCGTGTTCTGAACACCGCATGAGCTTGGTCTCCTGCACATGCGCAAATGAAACGCACCTCTAGATGATCCAGTAACCGCCCCGGCGTCGCGACAAGCAGATTCACGCCCTTCACCAGCTTATCCACCTCCGCTCTCCTATTCGCACCGCCCATGATGATTCCAAACGTCTGCGAATGGTGTGTCATCAAGTCCTTTGCGACGCCGAAAATCTGCAGCGCAAGCTCGCGTGTTGGCGAGACAATGATGATCCCGGTGCCTGCACGCCCATAAGTACCTCAGACCACCGCAGAGGCCTGGACGCACCATTTCGTGGCTTGAACTTCATCCGGTGTAGCAGCTCTACTGCAGGGATCAAGAACGCCAGAGTCTTGCCCGAGCCCGTGCGTGCGGCCCCGAGCACGTCCTTCCCTGCTAGCGATGGCGGGATGGCCTTCTCCTGGATAGGCGTCATGGTTTTGAAGCCCATGCCATCGAGGCCTTTTATTGTGGGCTCCGAGAGCTCGAGCGTCGAGAATGGCTGCCGGCCGTCGACATTTTCTTGGGGCACCGCTTTCGGTGCGGATTCGCCTTCGCTATCCGACATTGACGGTGACGTTTAGTGCCAGTCTTAGTGCTCAGTTTTAGTGAGATGCCCCAGGGATAAAGTAAGAGGAGGGCTACACAGGCAGTGTCGCGGACGTCGAGGAGAAGAGAAATGTGTGTACGTAAGGCAGCAATCTCCTCTTCCGCTCGGACACCGTCCGCTTTCCCATGTCGTTGCGTCTGTGCCAGCACTCTCCACCAATACACCTGATCTGACTCTCGAGTCTTGTATGCAGTGATCATTGGCCTCGTGCTATCAGTAGCGTCTGCGACCGTCGGATTCATCTACGGAGCCGCACAAGCACGGCAGTCCGCCGCGGCAGAGCCTGCTACCGAACGCGAACCCCCACCAAGCTACCCGGAGGCTGCCGCCGCAACTTCAGAGCCTATCAACCGCGAGGAGGAGGAAAAGGACAGCGATGATGGAGAGTCTATCGCTGACGGCGACTTGTCTGCCGTCACAGCAGGCTTCATGCAGCCTTGCAAACTGGTGCGTCCCTGGTCTCATACGTCGCGCTCGTACAGCTCAAAATGGCGCGCAGGTCCTAGTGGTGCGAACAGACTTGAAGATGACACCAGGCAAGATAGCTGCCCAGTAAGCCCATTTGTTAGTTGATGTTAGGAAGGGGCTCAACTCACGGCATCTTAGGTGCAGGTAAGCATTGCGTACCTATGCTATTTATTCGTATGGTTGGTCAACGAGAGGCCCACAGCCATGCGACTTTGGCCTGCTACAAGGCGCTGGTGCAGAAAAACCCGAGGGTAAGACTTTGTATGGTTGTACGCGGCGACATACTCACCTGCGAGAACTTACAGCTCGTCCAGCATTGGGAAACTACGGGGTAAGGAACCCTATCACTCCTGTCTTAAATGTCCGCTCACCCACCTGCTTTGCAGCCAGGCAAAGATTGCCCTCAAGGCGACATCCGAAGACCAGCTGCTTGAGCTTGAGGCCATCGCGAAGAGCCTCAACCTCTGCGCGCGTGCTATTGAGGATGCGTAAGAGAACTCGAATTTCTTCTGCAGGGAGTATATCTAACTGGATCGTGGCCATAGCGGGCGGACACAGGTAGAGCCCGGATCGCGGACTGTGCTCGGCATTGGACCAGGTGTGTGTGTTGTGTGCATGGTCTCAACGCGGTCATCTGTCTTACTTGACCGATAGCACCAGTAGATCTCATCAACCAGGTGACAGGCGATCTGCGTCTGCTGTAGACTCACGAGCAAGCCGAGCCATTCTGCTACTGTGTTACCACAAATTAAATGTGGGAGCTGCCCTTAGTGCTCTCTTTTCACTGTCAGACCCAAGCCGGTGGACGGCAGGAGCCCAGGTGGCGACCTCCGGTTCCTCCTTACCGCCCGCATTCGCGAGGCGTGGCTGATCTCCGGGCTACATACAGGGAGCATCGTGATGAGCCTCCTAGTTCTTCGGGAGGTGCAATACTCCTCTCCCAAGCGGCCATCACGTCCTCCAACATCGCAATCTTCGATCCCTTCACCGGACGCAGATGATTGGAACTTTTCTGGGAATGCCCTCACCCGGATCACAGTGCCAGATTTCGAAGACAACGTCTTTGCCCTTGCTTCCGTTGCGGTTGGCTTGTGTACCCTCATGATTAGTCAGATCTCGATGCTGGTCGGAAGCCATTCACGTAGGCGCGAAAAGGACGGTCAAACTTATGCCCCGGGTTTCCCGGGGTCCCTCTCCTCCTGTCCGCCCACCCATTGCCTCAGCCGCACCGACTGGGGTTGGGCATATTTGCCGCGGTGGCTCGATGAGAAAGTCACACGCGGACTATGTCAGCCCATAGGGAACTCGAGGAGAAGAGAACTCGGCAGATGCAATCCCGAGCCCTGTTGCACCTAGTGTATTGTGGATGCTCACAAAGTCATTGATTTACACCCGGTGCCGGGTGCATTTTTCTTATTATACAGTTGCTTGCAAATCCCTGAGCGTACATTGGCCGTAGAGCGACGACTACTTCATCAGATATTCTTCATCGTCCTCGACAAGTTGAATGCCGCGGAGATGAGCGTGACGTGCCTGCAAAATCAGCTCTTTAGAAGGCGTGCCTCCAAGATACCAACAAACCACTCACGTAAAGCCTTGCACGGCGTTTCCGAGCCTGCAAAGAAAAACATGAGCACCGCAAATATGCCGTGTAGACGGAGTGAGCTATTACCCGTCGCCAGAAGGCGAAATCTCCTCGGTGCACAACCCAACGTGATTAGTGTATTGCAAAAAGTCCTGGCCAAGACAAATCAGCCGCCAGGGATATGTGTGGTCCCAAGCTGCACGCACCTCGAACATCCTGACCGCCCTCGGCAGCAGTTCTCTGTTGTACTCGCCTGCGCGAGTCAGAGCCTCGATGCACCTGGTGAAAGTGAAAGGCACGCCGCGTCAGGTGGACCCATCATTGGACACGCGCGCAGAACAGACCAGAGTGTGCACAGGCAGAAAGTACCCTCTTCTCCGCCTACGCCGTCGTCAGACTCTTGCGTGTTGTACCGGTATACCAAATTCTAGCCAATGATGAGATGCCGCGCATGAATACATCACGAGGTCGAGAGCATACGTTGGCTGTGAGACCTCCGCGCTCAGGGCTCTTCATGATCGCATTCAAAGTGCTCAGGAACCGCGGGTCAGACTAGCAATTCAAAGTTAGCAGCGGACCGACGCAGACGAGGAACGACGCACGGCCGTGGAGAAGAACACAAGCGGCATTATCAACACGGCCGAGTCCAAGATGTGCGTCTCGTCGTAGCTCTGCCCGAAGAACTGCTTCTCCGCGTTCCACGCCTTGTGCATAACCTGCTCGTAAATGTCGTCGCGTGCTTCAAGCCATTTCATGCGGTTGGGGGCAGGGAGCGAGCGCTTGTCGGCCAATCGGAGACCTGGGCAGCGGCGATGACGTGGACGTGAAGAGCAGTTAACATGAGTACCGCAAGGGCCGGTGACGATGTACCTCTGTCGATTGCAACCCTGTGAAAGACGAGGTTAGATGAGACCAGAACGATCAAAGGGTGATAAGTACGTACCACAGCATGATCTGTTGTATTGTAATGAATAAGAACACTTCGCACAACCACACTGCAAGCAGGATGCGCGACCCACCTTCGAATACTATTCAAGGAAACGTCAATGTTGCTAAGCACAGCACTGGGCTATTCGACTTACAGTGAAATGGCGTTTCTTGTTGCGTACTTCCCTGATCGGTGCGTGGCGAGTTAGGGCGACTTCTACATGTTCATTACTTCGGACTGACCAAATAGACCTACGACGCTCGCGTATCAGTCAAACTACCCCGCAGCACGATGACGAAGCAAAAAAGCAAGAGTACGCACAAATCCGGATCGTTGCGGTGTTCGACGACAACTGCGGTGATGAGCTGTCAGCTCGTGGCGAGTGCCAAATTTCTCAAGCGAACGTACAATCTACACTGCATAATTCGAAAGGGTTAATCGTTGAGATGTCCCATGTGAACTGTCTACTCACAGTTCGCGAACAGCAACCCTGCCGCATCGAATGCCTCAATGACTCATTCAGCCATTGTACACTGGATGAAATGCTTACCAAGTGTCATAACCCTGAAAGTGGCCACGGATTAATGTATGAATAGCGTGAAGGCGTGAAAAAACTTGCCAAAGGCCTGCCAAACTGGCGAGGGGACTTATGTCAGCGAAACGGCTGCACGGAACACGTAGGAACAAACCTTCTGGCCCAAATAGATACAATCCATTCTATTTGAAGTCAGTGCGGCTCACAAACGCTTGCGAGACAGCTTACAATTCGCCGTAGATGTCCTGGATGGATGAAACAGCAACATGAACAAATGTATGCGCAAGAAAATACGGTGAACTGACCAGTTGAATGTGATCAATAGCGCCATTTCCAATCCTAGGCGCAAACCGTCAGGTTGTCACATCAGCTCGGAACCGGTAGACAAACCTAACGGGCTTGGAGCCCTTGTGTCCGTCTAAATGCGTCAGTTCCAACTCTGGGAAGATCTTCTCGCCTGGACAGTGGTCAAACTTCAGGGGAAATGAAGGGTTGACGGGACGAGACGGACCGTGAATGGTGTACATGATCTGCAAGGAGCCGTCTGGGTTCCTGTCTTTCAGCCTGTCAAAAATAAAGTCCATGTAGGCTAGGGCAAATCAGTCCACGATCGAACGACAGGTGAAGGAAACTGACAGTTTGCTTCCTGCGTGAAACCGAGGCGAATGAGCGCATATAGCGTGAAGGACGCATCACGAATCCAGGATGCCCTTGAGCCATGGCGTTACAAATTGAAAGTAACCCGTCGTAGAAAAATACACACCGGTAGTCCCTAAAATCGCGGATGAGCCTCAAGCAGCACTTAATTTGCTGAGCACGTACCAGTTCCTTGTTCCTCCGATGTACTCGGGAAGACTGAAAGTAGGGCTTGCGACGACGGCGCCTGCAATGGACTCGATCAGTGCTAGACAGAGGACCCCCAATGATTCCACAAACCGGTCGGCTCGAAAATGAGAAGCTTGAGGGCAAGTGCACTACGGTGCACGGCCTCCTTCCAAGAGCCGTTGTAGGTTGACTTTCTGATCCAGGTGTTCCAATAAGTATTGGTTCCGTCAAGCAGATCACGGAGCAAGGTCTGATGGCAAAAGTTAAATGCTATTGAATGCACCTCATAACACAGACAAACCTTTGTGAGCAAGGGATCACTCTTGTCGCGAAGGGTAGAGGCCCCGCGCTGGAGCTCTGCGGACACGCGGTCGTCAAAAACCCCTCACAACTGCGATGTAGCCGGTCGACTCACTCTCTAACGAGACGCCAAGTTCCTTTGCCCGACTCTCACTCGGGTCGACTTCGGGCTCCCCATTAGCCGGTGGCGTCCTCAAGACAAACGTTACCACCTGGCCCTCCTCCAGCAGCAGGTCCGCGCTGACTGACGGACCCTTGTGGCCCTTGCGCGTCAAGTCGAGCAGCTTCAAGTCGACGCTCGGCGCCGCGACATTGTCTATGACGCTCTCCGCGACGTAGCGGAGATCGAGCGTGAGGTCTGCAGACTCAAAGAGCGCCTTCTGCTGCTTGGAAGAACCGTCACCGAGGACAACGACGGAGCTGTCGTCGTCGATAGTGGTGGTATGCTCATGCATGGCATAGTTGAAGGCAGGGGCGCATTCAACGCGGATGGGCATCTTGCCGCGGATGACCTGGGGCCCGGTAAGCGGGAGCACGGGATGGGGCAAGAAACATGCCTCGATGCGGCGGATGAGCCAATGGAGGAGCGGCTTGTGGGCGGACGCAGCCGGGTTGCGCGGAAGGAAGTCTAGCAGCGCCAGTGTTAGGCGAGTTATCGATCTTCCCTGAAGGGGTGCATTTTACCTGTCACGCTCACGACCCCTTCTTCGTTGAGGAACCTGGACACGGAACATGTGAGTGTGAACTGTTGCGGGATCCCGCGGGAGATCGCACTTGGTTTGTAAGACCTATTGGGGGTGATGATAAGCTATCAGAATATCGATGAGAGGGCAGCGCGCATACATTCGAGCTTGGCAGGTAGTTCTGCTTGGTCGTGAAAGGGACGGTGGGGGTAACGGAAAAGTGACCGCCCTAGATGCGAGTTGTGTTATGGCTATTACCAACCAGAACACCAGATGTGCGCACTTTGTCCTTGTCCAAGATGCGCGCGAAGATGGACGGAGAGTCGAAATAGGGTACGCAATAACTCTCCACTGAAGGAACGAAATCAGGGGGCTGTGAGGCGATCACGAAGGACGCGTCCTACCTGAGCCGTCAATGCTAACCTAGCTCGCGATGCAATTCAGCAAGGTGTGAGTTTCGGAAAAACGGAAACATACGAGTGCAGCCGTCCTCAAGTTGCCAATCCTAGCATGCCGAGATGTCAATAGAGGGTAGCGCATGAAATGCAGACCAACGCACAGGGCATGATCAGAGATGGCGACGTAGTCGCGGTCTGCGACGGGGGTGACGACGTTCATGTGAGGCTCAGCGACGTGCTGTGCTGGAGGGACTGTTGAAGGTTTGGAGGAAGCGGGGAAGGCATCTTTGGCGCCCATGGTCGATGGCTTCCGCGAATCCGCTTCACCCGGCCCCAGACTTTGACTATAAACGGTCCGGGCCACCCCGGAGTCGCCTCTTTCAATTCTATCTCCTTGCGCCTCTGTACCCGATCCCCGACTCTGACCACTTTCCACTTGCCTGAGCTTGGATCTGTACGCTCTACATCTGCCTCAGGGAGCTGATCCTCAGAAACCCTCCGCTCGAGGGCCATCCAAGACGAGCTCAGACGAGATGCACTGAGGCCGGCCCGGTGCAGCCCGGCGCTCGCTCATGAACAGCGATCGGAGTCAAATCACCTCGCTGCTGCAGCATTGCAGCCTTCCCCCATCCCGGTCATCTCCAATCGTCCTTTGGCGACTTGACATATCCCCGCACCAGTGTATGCCGAAGCTCCCAACCGCTCGCACGGTTGTACTTGCTTTCATCGCATTCCAAGCCCTTGTGTACGTGTTCCTGCTCTACCGACACGCGGATATGCCCGCTTCCAGCCCCAGAACGTACGAGGTGCGTGCTCTCTGACTCGGAGGTGTTTGAAGCATCGCGGTTAACCTCCGCTGTCCATCGTGCAGATCGTCTCGGGGTTTTTCGCCCAGGATGACCCTACCGTCGCCCTCGGAGCGGTAAGCAGCCATGAGCTCTCTCGGCACGGGCTGGATGCTGATGGTCATCTATTAAGACTCCACCGTTTTTCGGCTTGCTGTCGCGCTCATGGCCCCAGTTCACCTCGGCCATCGCCGACCTTGCGGCCAAGGCATCCCCGGACGAGTCGTATAAGGTCATCTTTCTCGGAAGGCACGGCGAAGGCTATCGTGAGGTTTTTCTTCCTCCTTATATTATGTGTGATACCAACTTGCTTTGCGCGCAGACAATGTTGCGGCTGCAAAGTACGGCGAGGAAGTGAGTCCCTCCGACACAGTCCGCCGATCGTCGCGTTAATTAATTGCAAGGCATGGGATGCGTGAGTTTCACCATTATACTGGGGTCCGAGACAAGTCTGGAGCCTTGCTGCAGGAAGTGGTCGCTGCTGGAAGGAGACGGCGAATCGACTTGGGGTCGTACGTCAACGCGCCGCTTCACTTGTTGAATAACCTGACACTACCCGTCCCAGCTGACCCCAATCTTACACCGCTTGGCGAGGGACAAGCTCGCAACGCGAACACCGCATGGCGGCTAGAGCTTCCCCACGGCGTGCCTATCCCAGAACGATTCTACGTTAGCCCAATGAAGCGGGCATTCCGCACCTACCAACTGACATTCGACGGCGTCCTGCCTGAACCTCGCCCCACTCCCATCATTCTCGAGGTACGTTTCCACGCTCTAGATGTCATGCGATGCGCTAATCATCCCGCAGAACGTTCGTGAAGAGTACGGAGAACACACGTGCGACAAACGCCGCACGCGCACCGAGATCAAAGCAGATTTCCCCGAGGCCGAGTTTGAGGACGGGTTCTCAGAGCAAGACGAGCTCTGGACGTGGACGAGGGAGACAAAGGCGCACGTCAACGAACGTGCGAAGCTCGTGCTCGACAGAATATGGGACAAGGACGCAGACAAGACCTGTGAGTGTCTCCGTCTGCTTGGCTGGTCGTGTGGGCCCTCAACTGTGTGGTGGTTCAGACATATCCGTCACCGCGCATAGCGGGATAATCAACGGGTTTCTGCGCGTGTTGGGCCGGGGAAGCTTCTACAAACTGCCTACCGGGGGTACGTATCTTCCTATTTCCCAAGGCAAGCACTGAAGCCGGCATTCGTCGCAGGTATAATAGTTGTCGTCGTGAAGGGCACCGTCACGAAATAAGCTTAGATTTATATCACAGAGAAGTGTCATAGATACAGCGCGTGAAGGATGGTCGCAAGTTTGTATCTTTCTGCTATTCATACAGGACATCGTTACTAGACGAAATAACTGACCGCATTGTTAAGGCTCCGTCGGACGGCGTCTCGCACCAGCTACCTGCCAGTTCCAACTCGCCCACCGCGGTAGGGCAGCTCTTTCAACCAGCCGCATCACGTCGATCGCTCGTCTGCCTACCAGTTCGCTGCGGAGCAGGTTATCTGATCTGCCAGTGGCTTCGGCCAGCCCGCACCATCCCCTTCCTCGACCGATGTACACAACGAGCAAAGAATTTACGACATGGTCACATACCTCGCTGTGGTCGTGCTTGCATGATGGCGGGCACGGACGCCTGGACCGCTTTTTGACCAAGCTCTGTCCTCTCTGATCAGGATACCCGGCTGGAGGGCGTGTGATCGCTGTTGCGTTTACGAGGGCTTTGCCAACATCCGGTTTTCACATTAATTTTAGATATTGCCTGCGCAGCTGAAAGTTCATAGATGGCCAAACCTACGATAAAAGGCGCCATCATCCAGCAAAGACTCTGGTGGGCGCGGTATACCACCATTTGTTCAAAATAGCTGCAAAGCGCCAGGCCGAAGGCCATTTTTATATCAATGCGGACGATGCTACCGGGGCGAGTGGGCTCACTACCGTGGAGTAAAAGACCGGCAAGCCCAAGATGCAGCCCTCCTGCGTGTGGTGGACGAGCATCCGGACTTGTCCCAGGCAGACACCAAAGACCTGGCGTATGCGTTGTATACAGCAATTGGTCTGCGCACCGTGCCAGCCCCCCGATCTCAAATTCCTGTCAGGGCGGTCATCACTGCGGAATTTCGTGACGATCAGCGCAACTACAATCCGGAACGTGCTCACGGGGCCACGTCTCTGGTAGAAGCGGCGTATAATTTCCTCTGGAGGCGCATTATGGACCGCGACCATCCACACTCGTAGTGCGTATACGGTGTGACCTTCGGCGACTGGTATCATGTGTGGTTTCTGTACAATCCGAAAAATCGATGAGATATTGTTCGGCTCCTGTTCTGAAGGATCCGATAAAGAGTTGTCGTCTTCCTAGTGTAAATGTATGACCAACTGGATGGTAGCCTATCCGTTGCGCTGCATAATCACCTTCCATAAGTGTGTTGCTGCAAGCATAGCTCACACACCTGCAAATCCTGTATCACACACAACGTTATACGCCTGCCGGTACAGCGTGTCGAGCCTCCCTCTCCTTCAAGTTCTTAACATATGTTGACACGAGCCGCATGATCCTCACTCGTGAACACTGCTGCTGCATGAAGTTGCGAGAGACGTTCCACCTACAGAGCTCTTGCTTCGTCATACGTTGGTGCTGTGAATTGCTCATCACTGTAAGTGATTGTTTGACTCGCGGTCGCCTGCCGACGCGTCTTGCCGAGGCAGCCGAGCGCGCGCAAGGCTGACGTCACGCGTCTGGGGGTTGTTTCCCAATTTGCAACTTCCGCGCCAACGCGCACGTCGTCTCGCCCCAACGCCCACCGCCACCGTGGAACCGAGTGGAACTCTCAAGTGGAATGCATGCATACGCTGCGGTGCGTCCTATAAAGCCTCTCGTGCCCCACTCCCTCTCACTATCACCTTCGTAAATTACCCATAAATGTCCAGCATCGCCCTCGCCCGAGTTTACCAACAGTCTTTTGAGACACACCCTAATGGCACCCTCGCGCTCGCAGGCGGCGCTCTCAATGCCCTCGGCGACGTCGTGGCGCAGATGACCCAGCAGTTGGTGCGTGCAAATCTCATTTTGAGGCTGCGGGGTGCTGAGATAACGACGCAGACCACGTCTGAGCATGAGAATCGGCCCCAGTATGACTTGACGAGGACGCTGCGGTTCTTCATCTTCGGCGCAGGAATGAGTGCGTGGTTTATCATACTCTGAAGGTGTCTGCTCACCGTATTTCCTAGGCCCGCTCATAGGCAGGTGGAACCGCTTCTTGGAGGTCAAGTTTCCGCTGCGGAGTGTCTCCGGGAAAGTGAGCATGGCTGCACTGTCTAAACGAGTCGCGTGCGATCAGCTCTTCATGTGAGTCTGTTTTTCCTCCCGTCTGCACCTTGCAGAGATGCTGAATGTTGTTGTAGGGCTCCAATCGGCGTACGTGTACCTCTGTCTCAACCTCTGTCGTCTCACTGACTCCTCCCTCATAGCTCACGCTCTTCCTGGGATCTATGGGCGTCATGGAGGGCCGCGACGCTGCACACATTCGTGCAAAGTTCCGTGATCTGTACCAGCCCGCCATCCTCGCCAACTGGAAAGTCTGGCCAGCAGCTCAAGTGCGTTCTGCCCTTTTTTCTCAATTTATTAGGACTTGGTGTTGACTTCCTTTTCATGCAGTTCGTTAACTTCCGTTTCATGCCCTTGCCTTACCGCGTGCCGTTCCAGCAGACATGCGGAGTGTTTTGGACGCTCTACCTCTCGCTCATTAACTCCAGGTAACGTATCTAGTGCATGTTCTCCCGCCAGGGACAGAGTTCTGACAGTTTATGACAGAGCGGATCGGGAGCAAGATAAAGGCGACGCCCTTCGCCACACATTAGACTGTTGAAATACGTAGACGATCCTCTGAGGAGTCGGTTTTGCTACTACTATAATGTCCCACCATGGGATGATATCTTACACTCAATATTTTGTGTTAGCTGTATAGTTTAGAATACGCAATGCTCTTGAGGAGAGTTTGCCATGCAGTCTGCATCGCCGGACTGAGGGACAAGACCTCCGATGTCTGCGCGGGGTTCTGGACTCGGGATCCGCCTGCTAGCAAATCGCTGAACAGCGGACTCAGGCTGACGATGACCCGCGGGACGTTCATCGACACTTCTTGGGCGCATTCGTCACCGATGAGCACATTCCGCGAGCTTGTAGGAATTGTAGGTTCCCGATCAGCTATCTGGATTGATTGCGGACGTCGGGAATCGGCGGTATATGCCAGAACGTGCTGATCGCCGTTGGCAGACTATGTTCGAGTTGCACTTCCAGTGCCACGCCGCCGTGACTCCGGTGTGATTTTGCACCAGATATAGAGCCCGTCAAGCATATTGATAATAAGGGGAGCCAGTGTCCTCCCTTAACGAGATCCCTCGTGAGCCGTATCTAGACGCACATCCCAAGATCGACAAAGGCCTCAGATGGTCGACTCAGATAAGGGAGCCTAGGATCCGCTTGAAGAGCGAAGGAGCAACTTATATATTCCGGACTGCGCTTGCTTGGGCAAGGATGGTACCGCGTTCTCCTTGGGCGCTCGCAAGATCACCGTCGCCCACACGCGCCGCGGACCACCTTATATATGTACCATGTTTGAGCATCCTCCCTCACGCCCGCATTTTGCCCAACCGCGTCGCTTGATCTTGCCTTCCTCTGCACCGCCCTGTGATGAGGACTCTAGCTCTCCCCGATGGCGTCATACCGTACTACTATACCCGCGACCATGAGTACGATTTTGTGGCCCGGTGAGTGCGCTGTTATACTCATAATCCTCCCTGTAGTTGGGAGGAATGGAGCGGCCCCAAGCAGTGTGAAGTAAGAAAGTACAAAGAGCGTACTTTGACCTGTGGGTATTCTGCTCGTCTTCCTTCGCTGACGTTCGGATAATCGTTTCCAGTGGCGAAGTGCACCGGTCTTCCGAACTCTTGCTTCTTCAGAGGGTTCCATGTCATCATCCGGGTCAATGACGAGCGAGCTGCTAAGTCAAAGAGCCGCAAAGACGCTGTTTGGAACAGCTGCTGGAAAATGTACGTGGTTCCCCTTCGAAGACACAAGCCTAGGAATTCATGAATGCTCTAAGCAAGCACACCAACGAAGAGTCACCAACAGTGAAGTTCGAAGTATGGGTGGACCGAGTCCTCAAGAAAAAGAAACGCATCGCGGATATTTCTGTTTCGTTTGCAGACCTGTTGCAGCGGGGACAAGGTCAGCGCGCTTCCACTACATTGTTGCTCCCAAGAGACCGATGACCCCACAGAGCCTCTCGCACTCCAGGTTGCATATCCTTCGGATAGTGTGGGCTCTAACTGCCTGCTCTATGTGGCCGCCGAAGAGATAGATATGGTGGCATATAAAGCAGTGACCAACGCGCGACAACTCGGAATGGCACGGTGGATGAGCGAGTTACAGACCCATTCAGCGAAGGACGGAGCATAGTGAGATCTGTCGATCCCTTGCGAAAGATATGTCATTGCGTCGGAGCGAGCGACATCGGATGTACAGACTCCCTGTCAGCATCTGGACGTCATGAGTGCACTGGCGGCACAGGATTTGTTCTCGATGTCGTGCAAGTACGTAGAACCCAAGGGCATCGCGGTAAAGGCAGAATGTGGAGCACGACGTATACGTTTGAGTTCAGGGAGGCTTTCTGCGCAAGGTGACAGTACGAGCGCAAGAGAGGGTTCGAGTGAGCTGGCGCGTCGGCTGGTCCAATATGTGCTTGACATGTGCACATCCTCCCTACACATGAGTCAATGCAACATCTAGGACATAGGCCATCGCAGGTACTCACATCGTGGCGAGCTCGAGCCTTCGCCCCAAAGGAAGATGCGCGCACAGCAGCCTACAGCCTGAGCGCATGGTGCAGTTTTCCGGCAGGTCGCACACCTGTTGTATGTGAGGTCGCTTATATGCCTGCGTCTATTCGAGAGGGAGGAAAGGCGGAAATAGCATTGTTGCTAGCACGATGTTCGTCGACATGGTTGCAAGGGAGGCGTCTGGGATGAAGAGGTGAAAGAAAGCGCGGCTGAGGCAAGGGCGGCTCACGTGCGTCACGATGAGCATCTTCGCTTTCGAACTGCCAACGACCGGATCGCTTTCTTTCGCGGACTATTTCGATAATGGCCCCCACTCCTACACCGCTCGACTGTCAGAGGCGACGCAGGCTCGAGCCAACCTACGCGCCTTGTTGAAGGAAAGCAAGCACGTCGACGGGGACAAGGACTATCTCAGGTTGGTCAAGGTATGCGTAACTGCTCCTGGGAGCGGGCCCACATTTTACGCGATGAGGACAGACTCTGGAAGAATATCTTCCGTATCTATACTCGATAATCAACTGTGTCGCGAGCGGCGATCTCATCCAGAAGAGCGAACCTGGTACGTCGGATTGCTCTCCCAGGCCACCAGTGCCGGACGACCGTCGTCTTTTCTTTATGAAAAACATCTCTGATGGCTGGCTGCAGTGTTCTCTTGGCGCACAACCCTATCCGCACACATATTTTCCGCCTCGCCACGCCTCTCCCTGCCGTCTTTGCCAGCCGAGTTGACGTTCTCGCTGCATACATTGGCCTTTGCTCTGTCCAACCTCGCCCGCCACACGGTATTTGCTCTCGGCTCGTATGAGCATGAGCGTGGCCTATCAGAAGCGGAACGGGTCGCGAAGGACGAGCGGCTGGCGTTCGCGGTCTCGCTGCTATGCCGTGCGAGCGGGCTTTGGGCGCACGTCGCTGAAGGAGTATTGGCGGATGCAGAGCGCAACGAGAAGTGGATGCAAGGCGTCGAGCGACCACCGGAGGTCCGGAAGGACGTCGCTTTGGCACTGTCCAAGTGAGTCTATCTACTGCTCACGGGCTGCGAGGCTCACGTCTTGAAGGCTGGCCCTGTCCGCTGCCCAAGCCCTCGCGATCAGGAAGCTTCTAACGAAGTCCGCGTACGACACAACCGTCTCCCCTGGGCCGCCTTTGCCGAAGTCGCACCCATCCCCGGCCCTCCTCGCCAAGCTGCACCTCGAGGCCGCCGCACTATGCGGCTCCGCGCACGCGCTTCTCACGCCCTCGAGCTCCGCGCAGTCGGAGGTCATCCAGCCGCTGCGGCAGTTCTCCGCAGGCGGGGCGGCCATGCACCTCGCGCTGGCGCACAAGTGGCTGGGCGTAGCCGCGAGCGGGGGCGAGGCGGTCGGCTACCTCGCATGGGCGAAGAGCGAGCTGGAGGATCAGAAGGATGGCGGTGGGAGGAAGAGCGGCGGCAAGGATGAAGGGAAGGAGGGGAGGAAGGGCCGGCGCGATCGGGTGCTGGAGGAGCTGAACAGCGTCACGGAGTTCTTGAGGCACTACAAGAAACTCAACGACACGGTGCGTCTGATATCTGTGAGTATTATTCTGAAGTTCATCGGGCCTTCGCTTTAGCTGTCTTTCGAGCCTGTGCCGTCGCAGGCGGAGCTGCAAGCACGCGTACCGGCAGGGCGAATGGCTGTGGCTGTAAAGCCTTTCGAGAAACCTGCACCCGCATTTGGGCCCGGGTCAGTGGAGTACGTTCGGCGGCAAGTAGAGGAAATCGCGGTCAGAGATGAACCAAAGGGTTCTTCTGGTCAGGGTGCAGGTTCGTATGCCGGCGCAGGCTCATATTTCTGACGAAATGTAACAAGTGTAGTACGTGGGGAATCGGGATGAGCTCGCGAGGGTGTTGTACCAAAATATAATCTTCATGTATAACTTTGCTCGTCTCTTGTCTTCGTTGCCGATTTTGTACTGAGGGTTGTTCCGCCACCAGCTCGTCTCCAGTAATTGCGTGCAGCGCATAATTGCAACAATCGCGGATCTCGGCCGTTTACCGGTGCACAGTGCGCGCAGGCTGTCGGGCGCGGGTCCTTTCCTTCGCACGTCCAACACCATGCCACAGAAGCGCCTTGATCTCGTTTTATCCCAGCTGTATCTCTTTGGCGCCGCATGAAGGCGTTCGGCACAGTCGCTCTCGTCTGGCTTCCGACTCTGGTGTGCGCTCTCGAGCTCAATGCAGCCGATCGCCAGCTGCAGCAACCTCTTGCCCCCACTGCTAAAGCTATCTTCACCCCCGGTCTTGTGAAGGCGATTCAGCGAGTGCTAGATGCACACGACGTCCCAGGGCTGAGTGTTGGCGTAGTTCACCCGGACGGCGTGGCTGAGTACGGAGGCTGGGGTGTCCGCAGTGAAGACGGTGATGGGATGACGAGCGATGTGAGTGGTGCCGCTTGAGCCTTGACTGCCAACTCAACAAGGCGTCGCAGACTCTGTTCGACATAGGGTCCTGCTCGAAAGCCTTCCTGGCTGCGGCTGTCGGCATCCTAATCGATGACTATGCACATGGGCGAAACAGCACCCCGCTCCCCGCGTCCCTCAAGAAACTCGATTGGGATACGAAGCTCAAGGACCTGCTGCCTGGAGAGTGGGAGCTTATGGACCGCTGGGCCCACGAGAGTGCTGATCTCGTCGACATCCTGACCCACGTGTCGGGCCTCCCAAGGTGCTCCAATGTCTGTCTACCTTCATAACTGGGACAAGAGCTGATAGGTGATCTACGCGGTCAGACATGACTTCGCGTACAGCCCGTCCGATACTCCAGCCAGCATGACCCGAAGGCTACGCTTCTTGCGACCCGCGTTTGAGCTGCGGCAGCAGTGGTCCTACAACAACATAGTAAGTATGAGACATTCATTCTCCAGAATCCCCGTTTAAACATCATCTTCTCACAGATGTTTATGGTGGGCGCCCACATCATCACAACGTATGCGGGCTCGTACGGCGAGTTCGTCGAGGACCGTATCTTCAAGCCGCTCGGTATGAGATCGACGACTTATTCATCGAAGGAGGCACAGAATTCCGGTAAGGTCACGCAGACGTGGACGTCGTTCGGACGCAGGATTCCCGGACTGTTTCCTGAGGAGCAGGTTGAGTTGATGGCCGGACCCGGAGGCATCATCTCCAATGTCGAAGACATGGTAAGTGCCTGAGCTCAGGACCGACTACATGCACTGAAACAGTCTTCTTCGTCTTCCGTCTTAAGAGCAAATGGGTTCACACAATCCTGAACGGCGGCGTAGACCCACGATCGAACTCCACGGTAATTCCGCCATCTGCCTATGAGAAGATTACCACCGCGCACTCTGTCATGATGGGGACTCCGACGCCGCCTCTCTACGGCTTTGCTGGCTACGGTCTGGGTTGGATGCGTAGCACATTTGCGGGACATGACGTGCGTATATCCACAAACTCACGAGGCCGTTCACCTCAGCCGTCGAACAGATGCTATATCACTCTGGATCGCTTCATGGATTCTCCGCCTTTGTGGTGGCAGCTCCGGCAGACGGCATCGGAATGGTCGTTCTAGCAAACGCGGATGGCAAATTCTCAGCCATCGAAGCTGTTTCCCACCTCGTCGCTGGAGCGATCCTCGGCGGTGACGCTCTTGGGCTTTCCTCTCACATGCTCTCGAGCGATGCGCTCGAGCCGCAGAAATCCCAGAGATCGAAGGAATGCGCTGATATCCCACCATTCGACTTCACCGGCACGTACCACAACGATGGGTATGGCACCATGACGCTTTGCAACCTCTCCAGCACCTCGACCTTGTGCAGTGGGGTCCTGACCGATTTCGCGCACTTCCGCGGCGATTCGCCTTGCGCGCAATCTCACGCACTATATGCTGTCTTCCCGAGGACGCGGACCACACACATACGTTTCGTTCATGTCGAAGACACGCGGTTCGACATGGAGCCTACGTATCTGTTTCCAGATGGATATGGCCGCAATACCACCCCGTTTGAAGTCATAATCACCGAAGCCCAAGCGACGTTTGTGGTGAGGCACGCAGAAATTGTTGGGTTTGGCTTGAGCGGGACGGTATTCGAAGGACCCACGATGAGGGAGAAGGAGGGAGGCCCCATTGAATATACTGCTGAGGCGTGGTTCGCGAAGACTTAGAGTGGGCACTATCTATCTGCAGCGTGTCCCAGCAGGGTTTTTCCCCCATACGAATGCATGTATGCATGGCGCGAGTACATAAGAGCGCGCGGCACCTTGTAATAACTCATAGGCAGCGTCGACAATCAGGCGCGATATTTATTGCAATACTGGGATAATCGCCGGGCCAGCGGTGGTCACGGATACAAAGCTAAGCATATGTGCGCGAATACAACAAAATTAGGGTATTTCGTAGCTATTAACAGCGATGAGGTGGAATCGAACGACTCGACCTGGCGCGTCGAGCGCGTCAGGGTCACGTGAAGCGCCGCAGTGGCGGCCGCACCGCAAACTTCCCCAGCCGGGTACTTGCAGTTGTGTGTGCTGCAGGTAGAGAATCCACTAGATCGACGGTGACTCGACCATTTGCCTGACGACTCGCGTGCACGTGAGAGGGAGGAGAGAGGAGAGACAGGCATTTTTCAAAGTCCGAAGAGTTCCGAGTCGCCTCACCGTGTGGCACCAGGTGGCACCCCCACCAACCCGTCATGTCCTCGCTCTCTACTGCGAGCGACGTTCTCGTTGCTATGTCTCCATACCTACCCGTGCCTTACCGTGCCCTTCCCCACGTTTTACCGGATAATGGCAAGAGAAGACAGACCCTGGACGACTGGAAGAAGAGCTTTCGCCAGAGACGCTTTCTGGACTCCTTCGCTGTCATCTGCACCTACCAGCCCCATGGCGCAGGTCTCGCTCTGGCACTGGAACGCTCCTCGAACATTGGTCTATACATCGCCACGAATCTCCCACCCACCGATGAGCTGCGAGGCCATGTCGAGAAGTACAACTCCCTTGTGCGAGCTATAGCCCGCGCCGCAGCAGGGACCCAACCCGCGAATTCAAAAGCTCTTCCCGCAGACGCTCTATCTGATGCAAAGAGAGATTTTATCCTGTACGTGTATCGCACATGTCTTCCGAGGCTGAAGCACAAGCTCGAGAAGCCGCGGACCAAGTGGCTCGTCAAGACAATGGGGGACAAACTCGAAGTCATGCGGGAGCAGGAGAGGATGGATAAGGCGGCCATATCCAATCTGCAGATGGTGCACGAAGACCTCGAGTATATCGCCAGTTTTGTGGAGCGTTACCGTGACGAGGAACCCGACGATGAAACGCTCTACACTTTGCACGTCATCTGCAAAGGGTCCTCACTGAAGCTGGATCAGGGACGTCCTGATTCGGACACGAAGGAGCAGGAGGATCGTTTCATTAACTTCCTCCCATGTGCGTAACACATTTCTCGCTTGCTGCTCATACTCACCGATATACAGTGTTCGACGGTCTCTCTGCTAGAGCAGTCTTCGAAAAGATAACCATCCTTGCCAACTCTGTATACAACATCATCAGGAGCGCGAGGTCCGCCTCTCTGCGGCAATCTTTGCAGACTCCTTGGTCCATCATCTGGATCCCGCCTCTAGAGCCGAAGTCTTTCCACGCAAACATCGCGGGTCTGTCCTCGATTGAACAGGAGAAGGTGCATGAGGCGATGGAGAGCTGTGGAGGGCTCACTCGGGAAGGATCTGACTACGTCAGTCCAACCTCCGAAGTCCACAGCGAGGCTACACTCTTCAAGTATGTCATCGACAACGACGTCGGCATCTATCCCTACGTCGCCTCCTATAAATTGTCCTGCTACCCATGCTGCATGCTCGTGCGGGCGATCAACTCCGCGCTGCACAGGAACGTTATGTTGAGGGGCTGTCACGGCCGGCTCTCCCTCCCGTGGTCGTACCCGGACATGGGCGAAGAGATCGAGAGCGTGTTGCGCGCACTACTAGCCAAGGATCTCGCCAGCTTGACCCACCAAGCTGCTCAGGAGCGTCTCTTCGCTCCCGAGAACGCGGAACAGGATGAAAGATACGAAAAAGCGAGAGCTCGTAAGCATCAACTCGTGTTGTTATGTCGATAATACTGACAATGTGTCACTGCAGGCTTTTTTGGGAGCAAGGTCGCTCTCGATTGATCGTAGTATGCACGTCCTGGAATACATCCCCTCCGCAAGTTTCCATACTCCTACGCACGAGCCCGCAGTCGGAGTATATTGTCGCAACTGCAAGCAACAGTATTTGCAAGTGAGGATGTGACTCGCATTAATAGACGTCGAGAAGGAGAGGCACCGACGCGCTGCCATCTGCATGCTTACCGGCAGGCGTATATTTGCACGTTGTGTATGATACAGGATGTTCAGGTGTGTGTGCGATGCTCGCAGCAACACACTGCAGGAAATCGATTAGCGCATTGATGCGATTCAACGTGAGTCTCTATCAAGATCAACATACTCGCTGTCCAGAACGGATTGGCTACCAGACCTCCATTTCAACTTTTCTTCCTCAGCTCTTGAGCAGCTTCTCGCGATTTCCTCGGTTCGTCAGGCCTCTTGTATAACCTGTCTACAAATGCAGCCGAAGTGCTGCATCGAGTGGTGTGTCATGCAAGTGGCGCTGATATCGATGGACTTTGACGAGCGATACTGGACAATATTACGTGAAATTGTTGTTTGCAAAGCCGAGCACGAGGAGTACTAGTGCCATTGGCGTCTTGGGGGAGAACGCGTGGATAGGTTGCGGAAGGTAGACTCGTAACCACTCTGTCTCGGCGACACTTGGGCATGGGGAGAAGTGTCGCTGACGCCCTCTCAAGCCGACAGGCCGCAGAGGGTCACCGGTCTAGGGTGTGCGTGCGCCGGTGCCGGCGAGCGGGAAGAACCAGCGCAGGGTTAGGGCAAGCGGCCCGCGGTCCGGACTCCGTCCACGGTCCAAGATTTTGTGTTGCGTCCGTCTCTTGGACTTGCTGCGCGTTTTTCAGACTAAACGGTCGGCCTGGCCCACTGTACTGAAGCCAGCCGGACGATAGCTTGCAGTCTAGACTGGGCTCATCAACTCCGTCTTTGCCCAGCCAGGCCCGAACTTTGCCCGAAACTTATGTCTTACTTCCAATCCCCACAAGATTTTGTGCGCGCCCTGAAGGCAGCATCGGACCCTCCGAAGCCCGGAGACCCTTCCAAAATCGACATAGCGCGTCAAGGCTGGTCGAATTCAACGCTTCATGTTGCAAACAAAGCGGAAATTGTCACAGAGTGGATTTTGACGCGTTTGTTGAAGGACCGCACGCGGGACCGGTGCGTCTACTATGCTATGTTTTTCCAGCATCGTCATGAAAAGATCCGAACAGAGAGCACAACCCGGTACTAGATGCGCGCTACTGGCAGCTGCTTACGGACATCGTGAATCCCGCAGAAGGTTCAAGCAATGGCGCAAAACCAACGAACAGGGCCTGGCTACGCCCTCTTGTCAACCGCGTCCCGGTTGCTCCCATCGTCACCTCCCTGCTCAGTTTGAACGCCCAGTGCAATGATGACCAGCGGATCACCCTGCTTGCTGCTTCATTTCCGTCTCTGGCTGTTCTGTGGGCGCTCGCTGTGCCCAAAACCTCCCCCGATACGCTACTGGAATGCTACGGCGCTGTGCTTCACACAACGGCAAGCTTTGCTATTGCTGAGGCGAAGCAGAAGCTCGACGCCAATCTCGTCAGAATAGCTTTTCTCGTCACGACGTCTTTACGGAGCGCCATAGCACATTCTTCCAGCAAGAAAAAGGTGGGTCGATCCTTTTTGAATTGGTGTCAGCCAGCTAAAGGCTGTTATCCGCAGATGACCCAGTCATTCACTCAGAACTTGCTGGAAGACTGGCTCAAGTCTTGCACCCAAAACTCTTATACGGACAGCAACGCAGAACTCAAGGCCGAACTCTATGCTGCGGGCACGGACCTGCTCTTCAATTCTGACACTCTCAGAAAACTCTGCGATGACCCTTCGTCCAGTCCTCTCTTCACGACCCTTCAAACCCTTGTTCTTGCCTCTCCCATCCCGGTCATTTCCACTCTCCCAGCCTTGCTGTCATCGTTTGCACAAGCAACACGGAAGCACCGATCCTCGTTGTTCCCAGGCACCTCTGGGAACGCATCAGCGCCTTCAGTTCGCTCGGCAGGGATGAAGTTTTTCGCCGCAGGCAAGGAAATACTGCCCCAGGCTCACAATGGTAGTGATACAGAAGCTTGGTCTGCACGGCTGGGACTGCTCAATGCAGTAGAGTCTGAAGAACTGTTTGGATCCGGACAGGAGGATGTGGCAGACGGTTTGAGACAGGATGTTCAGCTGTGTACCCAATGTTTGCAACAGCCCAGTGAAGGTAGCGCCCTTCGATCCCACTCCTCGATTAAATAGCTCACCATACCCGCAGCATCAAATGCAGGCCTTGCGCTTCAGTGCCTTTGCAGTCTAGCGCGGATAGACTACGAGCTTGTCGAGCCTTTCCTCCCGGCCATCCTCTTCGAGCTCCTGAGTAGTTTCCCTGTCGACTTGTCGTCGGCTTCGACCTGGGCATCAGAACTACTCGCTCTTGTCCTTACGTACCACATTCAAACCCGCACCATACCCTCATTCCTCTCTCTACACTTCGACTCGTTCACCAAACTATCGTCTCAATCAGCACATGCGCCTCCTACGCGCACGTCTTATTCCCGTATTATGGCATCGCCGGTGCTGTCTTCGGCCCCCATCGACAAGCTATCTCGTGCAATTTCTGTATTCGTAACCCCAGGCCAGACCTTGTCAACCGCAGAAGAAACTATCGCAGCCGTACAATTTGCCTGGGAGCGTTTCGACGCTGCTCAGAAGTCGGCAGCGGCCGATCGCGGCGCCGGTTCCCGGAAGAAGAGCCGAAAGTCTTTAATGGATTCAACCGACACCGCGAAGTCCCAGGATGTCGATGCCTCAGCGCTGGCGTTTGTTCTGACGGCCAGACTGGCAGCCGTGGTGCTAACCGCGCTGCCTCTCCACTCCGTCACTGATTCGGCGCTGGCCGCTATTCATCTATCCGTGCGCAGGGCCTTTCGCGGGGTACTGGAGGACGCGGTGGCTACGTCTCTCGGTTCTGAATTCGCCGAGGACGGCCGCTCTGTGGGTAAAAGGAGCAGGGACGTGGACTCTTGGGCCGTGCACGTAGTCGGCGCGGCTGCATTGCGATTGCGGTACGTCGTAGAGCGCGCAGGCAACTCGGTTTTGCCTGCCTCGGAGGGAGCAGAAGATGACCAGAGATTGGAAGCTCGAGTCGTAACGAGTCTGTCTTCAGACGTTGAGGACGTGCTACCCGAGCTGCGCGTGGAAATTGTACGTCGATTCTCCTCTTCCTGCCGTTTTCCAGGACTCACAGCTACTGTGATGTGTAGTACCGCTTTCTGTTGGGCGCTTCCTTGCATCGTGACATGGACTATCGAGAAAACCTGCTGGACTCCGTGTTAAGCTTCTTAGAGAAATGGTTGCCGAATGCATCGGTCTCTGATTCACACCCCGTGCCGTGGTCGGGTCTCGTTTCAGATCTCTCTTCGGGCCAGGAAGGAAGGGCGTTTGCTGCTATCGGACTTCTCCGCATGCTGCTAGACAGATACCTGCCTGCGATGAAGTGAGTCTTTTAGGCTTCCTGGACATTGATTAAGCTTATAGATAATCCCGTCATAGTGTGCACAGCGCTTCAGAGCAGAGGCAACGTTTCGTCGAAATCCTATTTGCCACGGGTTGTTTGGCACATGCTGTCCCTAAAGCCAATTCCAGGTTGACTGCTGGAGGTGCAGTCATGGAGTGTTTACGATCGGCAGTATTCTGGGAGCAGCACAACCTCCGCAGTGCGTCAATAGCCAGTCGGAAGAAGAATACCTGACTGACATGCCCTCCATCAGCTGTTATGTTCTCCGCATTAGATGTGAGGACCGAGGCTTTGGATGGATTGGACCTCAACGATGCACGCAAGGTCCAAAAGGCGAGCAAGGCGCTCAGTCCAAGGCAAAGGACGGACGCTGCAGAAGCATATGCCTTCCTCCTGTATGCGCCTAGCGAATATGTTCCAAAAGCGTCGAGAGGAGACATGCTCAAGAGGGCTGTCATATTGGACTTCATCCTCGCACGGAAGGGATCGAAACCGACGTCAGACACTCAAGCACTGCTGGTAGTGCGGGCGTTCTTGCTCCGAACATTTGTACACTTGGGGTCTTGTGATCATCAGGTAGGCTAGCCGATCTCTTTCAGTTAATATGTGCTTACAATTGTTAGATGTTGCACGAGTATTTGCAGCATTTGGTATCCTCTCCTCTCCCTACAACAGCAGATGTCGGTGAACTTCAGGAAGTAACCTATGACTTAACGCAGGTACATATGCGGTGCGTCATGTAGCAGCTCTTGTGATGTCCTCCTACTCATCAGCTGCTCTAGCACCGTCTTGCGCTCTGCCGAAAAGGGGGACTCAGATATGGTGGCAAAGACCATCGCGACCTTGCAGATGGCTCCTTTACTCGAACGAGACATGGTTTCTCATGCGGATGAGGCTGTCTTGCGCTTGATGAAGATCGCTGTCAGTGATTTTTCGTTTGCATCGTACGTTTGCCCTCTCATCTTGGTGCGTTGTCTGACAAAATCAACAGGTTACCGCAGCCTGTGGCATCGGCGATATTGACTCTCTATGAGCACGTTCTCAACAAGCTCAATGGACTCGTCAAAGACCTTACTTCAGATGCGGCTGTCCAAGCGGTTGCACTCGTAGATCGGCTTCCCATGCTGAGGTTGTGGAGTCAATGCATCACCTTCGCAAGCTGGCTTCAAGCATCCCGTGCGTATCATGCTCCCCAAAGATGTCTTCGTCTCAACCTGTCTCTAGGGAGACCCGCCCCTGGTCTTGGAATCAGATTAGTACAGGCACTTTCCTCATCACAAGCAGTAAAATCGCCGGACACTACCCTTGTCGTGCTTGGTATCCTCCTGGCCGAGTTCAACTCGGCCGCCGAAGGAGAGCGAACTCCGCAACTCGACCATGTTCTTGCTGCTCATGTTGTCTTCTCGCGCTCTTCTGATCATCAAGGTCGGACGGTATCTGACTCTAGGGGAGACGTGTGCTGATTCGCCAATAGATTGGGAACGGTTCGACGAGCTGATGGTCAAACTATTGCACAACCTCTCAGTGTCGGAATTCTCTTCGGCGTTGGAGCTGGTGCAGGAGACCCTCGCGACGGGCCTCCAATCGGAAGACGCAAATTGTCTTGTCCACCTCGCGTCGCTCATGCTGCACGAGGCACCGGAGAGTAAGCCCGTCCATCCTGTTTGTCTATCTGCGATGCTGAGCCTACCCAGGCACCCTGAAGATCGTCCAGACGCACTTCACGCGATGCTTGCATCTTTTCGTGAGCCAGTGCGCAGCGGGCACCGTGACAAGATCAGCACGGCTGCAGATCCTGAAATTCGTCAACGCCCAATGCTCTGACAGGGTACGTCTTCTCTGATCAGCCCAGCGCTCCGTGCGGTCATCACCCCACCATCACAGCCTGCTTCGATACGGACCCTGAACATGGGCACCATTTGGTCATTGCTCGCAAGGCAGCTCGCTGGCTCTGCGGTCCACGACCCCGAGACCGACGCAAGCACATTCCACGAAATAATCTCGATTTCGAGCGCGCTCATCCGCTTGCGCCGGGACCTCGTCATCCACACGCTGCCGCACCTCACCGCGGTGCTGCGCCAGCTCATCGCCGCGCTCCGCCGCCCGCGCGCGAACCTCGGCGCGAAGCAGGCGCGGCTCGTCGCGGACACGCTGCCCGCGTGGGTGTGCGCCGCGCAGCCGCTCGGCGCCGACGAGGGCAGGGCGCTCGCGCGGCTGCTGAGCACGCTCACCGTGAAGACGCTCGTGCGCGTGCACGGCGCCGCGCAGACGCCCGAGGCGCTCGCGCAGCCGATGTCCAAGCACGCTGCGTACGTCGTGCTCGCGTACGTCGAGGCGCTGAACGACCCGCTGTGCGTGCTGCCGGCGGACGTGCGGCGCGAGCTGCAGCCGGGGCTGTTCGTGCTGTGCGGGATGCTGAACGAGCATGCGCGGGATGCGCTGATGGTGTCCGCCCTGGATGCGAGTGGGAAGGCGGCGATGAAAGTGCTTTGGCGGGAGTACGAGAAGCAGCGTTACGTGGGGAGGGGCTAGAGGAGGCGTACATATTGCGGATCTTCTACACTCTAAGTAAGACATCTAGAGGTATACAGTATTTTGCGAAGAGAGGCACAGGTAATATGGCGTCTGAATGACCGCGAAGAGCTCGCAGTGCAGAATGAAGATAAGTAGCGATCCCTGCGCGGGTCGTCCGAGCTTCTCTCATGGCTTCCGGACGTAGATGTCCTTGTATTTGCCGGTACCCTGTTCCGACTTCTCTTGGCGCACAAAGCCAGCAGCCTTTTTCTCTTCGGCTAGCTCACGGACGACGTTGATCAGGTCG
Source organism: Auriscalpium orientale (assembly GCA_019915035.1). NCBI lineage: Eukaryota > Fungi > Basidiomycota > Agaricomycetes > Russulales > Auriscalpiaceae > Auriscalpium > Auriscalpium orientale. The sequence goes on from JAHLMH010000001.1 coordinate 341,201, forward strand.
TCGACGGCAGCCTCGGATGTTTGGAGGTGGACGACAAGCCGTGACCCGCCAAGCTGCAGGGGGTTTGGCAGTTTGCTGCCCCGCTCGGCGATTTCACCGTATGACACGCCAACGGGCTCAGGATCATAGAACACCTTCGACGTTCAAGTCATTGAGGCATATCACTCAGAGGGAAGGAGAAAGTCACTCACCATGCATGTCTCAGCAGCCCCGGTGATCTCGACGCCCAGCGCCGCAAGGCCCTGCTCCAGTTTACGAGCAAGGGCGTGCACGGCGACCAACTTCGGAAAGTTGTAGGTCAGGGCGTAGGCTGCGGATCCAGACAAGATGCCGATCTGCCGCATCCCGCCGCCAAAGAGCTTCCTAAACCAGCGTGCACGGGTGATGAGGGCCTTGCTGCCGACAAGGCAGGATCCGACTGGGGCGCCTGCGTACAGAGCTGCTATGAGCACTCGGACAAGTCGGCACCTGGCGATCACTTACCTAGGCCCTTGCTGAAACAGAGGCTGACCGAGTCGAACGGGTCGACGAGTTCCTTGAGCGGGATGCCGGTCTCGGCGGCTACATGCCAAATTCTCGCGCCATCGAGGTGCATCTTGATATCCTGGCTGTGCGCGTACTCTGAAATGCGGATGATTTCGTCCTGGGGGAAAATGCTGCCGTTGAGGGTGTTCTCGATCTCAATGACTTCTGTCGGCGCGCTAAAGATGCTGCGTGAGATGATTCGAAGCACGATGTGGGAGTCGCTGGTCACCTGTGTACGTCCGACCCGGTGACCACAAAGTTCTGGATATCCTCGAGCGTGAGGTGGTGAGCTGCGGCCCCGAGTTCAACGACTGCAAAAGGCCCTGCACGAAGTGGACAAACCGTTCGATGGTATTACGGGGATTGTATGCGCGCCGGAGTGAAAAGCGGTGCCGCCGGCCTCGTACTTGTTGATGTGAGCACGGTAGTCACAAAGCACTGAGTACGGTGGCTGTTTCAGGTGTGAGCGCAAGGCGATTTGGTTGGACATTGTGCCCGATGGCATGAATAGGGCCGCCTCTTTGCCGGTCAGCTTTGCCATGTGCGCCTCCAGAGCGATGGTCGAGGGCTCTTGGTAGACGTCGTCACCGAGAGACGCCAGGACAGCGTACTCGTACATCTCCTTGGTGGGCACTGTACGATCTTCAGAGAGCGTAGTATGCGGCAAGAAGTGCACATACCGGTGACGGTGTCGGCTGAGAAGGCCGGTGAGCAGTTGCACGGAGGAGATATGGGTGAGACTCACAGATGAAGCTCCTGGCAATCTGCTGCCTTTGCTTTTCATTATCGTCGACCTGTGTCTCGGTCAAGATGTCAAACTTGACGAGATTGGCGACCTGGGCGCGGGCGTCGTTGATGTCTGCGCCGGTCATATTGGATGAGCTCGACGATAGGGACGGACGGGAAGATGGTGGGAAGAGCCTGAGGGCGCACGCGGAACCTCCGGTATTTATGGAATTTTTACGGGAGGAGGCCTTGTATGATCTGGCTAAGTATCGGGCCAAACGGCCGATATACATCAAGAAACCCGGCCTGAGAGCGCCTCAAGAGCTCAAGCGTGGTCAAGCAGCAGGGTGATTCGAGAGACGCCTCGAGCGCACCCTCAGGTTGCTTGAGTCGCGCTCTCGAGCACCCTCCGAAAGCAGGCTCAAGCGCTCTATATCTGTCGCTTACTAGCGGGGTGGCGGCGGGGTGGCGCTCGCCGATCTCGATCCGCTGCGCGCTGATTGGCCCGCCGCCTCCGACCCGCTGCGTCGCTGTGCCCTCTCGCGGCCTCTCGTGCCTTTCCTTGCACCGCGCTCTCGTCGATAATTCGTCGACTCTGTCGCTCTCTGGCCTCTGGGATCTGCGCCAGGGCTCCGATGGCCCGCCGTAGCGCCGCAAGACGCCGCTTCCCGCGCACACACCAAAGCCTCGCAAAGTCGCGTCCGTTCCGCAAACGCCTACTACCAGGTGCTACCCCGCGTCTCTCCCCCGCCAACCCGCGCTCCCGTCGCTCCCCCACACGCCATCCACTGCCCTCGCTCGCGCTGTATGGCCCTCATCCGTGCGTATTCTCGTGTATTGGACTAGGTTGCTACTCACGCTAGGCCCTCAGCGCCCGCCCCACGCGAACCACTGCCCCCGCCCGCTCACGCCCTCCCACGCGACCGTGCACCGCCCGCAGCTCGCGATGCTCCCCCGGCGCGGTCGCGCAAATCGAAGGACCGCAGCGCGGGCGTGCCTGCGACGAGCCGCGCAGGTGCAAGCACGCCCCGACCGCTGTGCGATCCGGTCCACGGGGAGCGTCAGGTGGCCGCGCGGGGTGTAGTACGCTCGCGCGGCTCGAGCACAACGTCGCCGCCCGTCGCCCATCCACGCTTCCAGGCGAGCAGGACCGCGAATGCAACGCCTGAAAGTCGGCGCCGTCAGCTTCGCAGGCGTATCATCGCGCTGACGGATACGCACCAGCGGCGCCGTGCCCGCGCGTAATTCCAGCGCCGCGCGCACCGTCGTAGCGCCCTCCGCGCGACTCGCTCGTTTGCGAAATGCAGCCCGCCGACGCCCGCGCCCGCGCCCAACTCGACCTTGACGACGACGACCAGCCCGGCCAACGGGCAGGGAGCTGAAAGCAGTGGGCGCCGAGGAGCGGCGAGCAACGTGGAGGAAGCGGCGTCCAGCAGCGAGCCGTGCGGTCCACGCGGCGGTGTCGAGCGCGGCGCGTACGTGGATGGCGGCATTGCGCGCGCGACCGCGGCGAGGGGTGCTCGCCGCCTGGCCGGCGGGGCTCGCGCTGACCTGGGCCACGCACATGTCGTGCGTGTGTGCGCGCGCCTCGTCCGTGCGCGCGTCGCGGCGACGCCTGCTCGAGTGCGACGCTGGGCTCGCGTCCTAGAGGGGGAGGGCGAGGCGTTCGGGAGCAGGTGGGACGAAGGAGGGGAAGGATGCGGTAGGGCGCGGGGAGGATGTGGAAGGCGGGACGGGCAGGGCGACAAGGCTGGTCTTGTCAGCGGGCGCGACTTTGAGCGACGCCTCAGTCGCGGTCGATGTCTGGGACATGTCGACGTCCTAAAGTAAATAACATCAGCCTCGCCCGTGTCACATCGCACTGACAACTGCTCACCTCACCGTCAGCAATTCCAGCGCCGCACATACGACGGTCGTCGTCATGGCGAGCTGGTGGCCATTTGAGTGGCCAGGCAGTGCGCGGCATTCCACATCGCTCCCGCCAGGAAACGCCGTCCCGGACACGCCGAATTCCTCACGCCCGTGTCCTCGCGGCGTAAGGGCCAACGCAACGCCGGCGTGCAGGTGCTGGGATTACGGTGGCATAGTGGTGGAAGCCGAGCGGGGGATCTGTCGGCGTGCGCGGTCAAGGTGCGTCGGGTACACTCCCGACAACCGTCCGTTCGCACCGCGAACCACGCCAACAGCATCGGCGTGCGACGCTGGACGGACAGGTAGCGCGAGGGGCGGGCCATGTGCGGAACGACGCGACGACAGGCGCTGCTGCAGCCTGAGAAAGTGAGCACCGTCAGCTTAGCTGGCCTCACAATGCGCTAACAGCTACATACCTTACTTCCAGCCGTGAAACGCGATCCTGTTCGCCCAACCGACTACTACGGCCGCGCGCACGGCGCGCTGCGGTCGGTCGGTCGTCTCATCGAGCTTGTGTTCATGTTGGAGGCGCAGAAAACGCGGGTGACGCCCGCGCGAGCTGGCGTGTTGATAGTACGTACGGAACGGACGACTGCTAGACCTCGACGCGTGTGTGCGAGACAGCAGCGAGCCGTGTTGGGAACGACAGCGACGCCGCTGTCCCTGGGTGCGGTGGCGTGGCAGGCCAAAGGCGTGCCGATTCTTTTTCACATCCCGCGACCGTAGCAAGCACGGCGCGAGACGCAAACGCCGTTGGGGTCTGGCAAGCAGCGGAAGGAGAGTCGCGGTGAGCAGACCGGTCGCTGGGAAATCAATGGACAGAACTCACGAGTCTCGTTCGAACAGCGCGCGCAGGCATGTGGCAGCGAGGAGAGCCGCGCAATTGACGCTTCAAAGTTTTATGCGCGCAACACGCTGCGAGCGACGGGCGCGGCGCGCGAATGCTAGAGACAAGACGGCCACGGTGAGCCGTCAAAGTCATAACCCTGGATGTAAAAGCTTACTGAGCACTGTCGAGCAGCATCGTCCTCGCTACGCAGGGACGCGGGCAGAGGTCCAGTCAAGTTGGGGGGGATTTCGCGGACGAAGAGGCTGCGCGGAGGGGTTTTGCTGTCGGACATACGCGGCGAGCCGCAGTGCGGGGCGGGGGACCGGAACGACGGTGGGCAGAAAGACGCCCGGAGGCCGAGAAACGTAAAGACGGTGCGCGCAATCTGTCCTCCCCCCCTCTTAAGTCCGCGCTGATCTTTGCGCATGCTCTTGGCAGCAACCCTTGGTGACAGGCACGCGCCTCGCAGCGAGCCGTGGTTTTGGGTGCAAGTTGGGAGGCGGTGGCGAACTCACAGTGCGTCCATCGTGTTTCCCGTCCTCCGCAGTTCGCTTGAACAGCGTGCGTTCTGATACGACGCCAACTCTCGCGCGATGGGTCTCATTTCCTTTCAAGACTCACTACCATGCGCGTCGGCGGCCGCAGTCCAGAGCAGACGCCCGCATCAGTGCAGGTAGGTAATAAGGCCACATTCTCTCGGAGAAAAATACAAGCCCACGTCTGTCCGCACCTCCGACTCCACGGCGCGTTTCTTCTGCTTGCCACGCTGTCACGCTCCGGGGATTGGAGACCAGTCCAGACGTTTTAGGTGAGTCCATTCAATGGCTACCGAAATCACACACGAAGTAATTAACCCCCAGACCGCTCACTCTTCTCGGTCGCATCGGCAGAAGTTTCCTCCGCCGGCGAGTCGTACTCCTCAACGGGATCTTCGACCTCCGCGGGGCGCGGCGGGAGTGTGTATCGACGGACGATTTGAAATCCCGAGCGGGGCGTGTTAGTCTCGCGCCGTCTGGGCGCTGTTGCGGGCACGCGTTAGAAGCGGTTTTGAGACAGTGACGCAGAGCGAACGCACCAAGGGCGGTGTCTTGTAATGCGGACGGAGTCCGCAGCTGCTCCAGAGTCAGCCTCACAAACGGCAACGGCCGCCTTTGCGATGCTGCGATATGGGCAACGGTGAGTGTGTGAATTCGAGCGGACAGATGGAGAACTCACAGGATTTTGTCTTTCGACGGGCGAATTTCATGGTGACGTTGAAGTGCGCGGGCTGAACGTGCGCGCAAGAAGGGCAGAAATGGGCGCGGTGTTTTGTACTCGCTCTCGTCGTCTTCCGAACTGGGCACGCTCATCAACCAGCCACGGCAGTCGAGTTTCATTCTCTCGCCGGGGACTTTGTCCCGAGGACTCACGGTGCGCCCGCAATTCGTCTTCATTCCGCCGCGCACCAGTGGTACAGCGGTCGAAACGCCGCTCGCTTGAAGCGCTCTAAACGCGCCGCTCAAAGCGAAGCACGCACCAACTGCCTGGGTCAACCGCGCAAGTACGTACGCGCAGTGTAGGCATGAGGTCCGTTTCGTTCTCTTTCTTGCTTGATTCCGTGTTTCTTTGCTGGTTCGCAGCTCGTGCTCATGCTCGAGGCTGGGCAAATAGCCCGAGTTGGGCGTTATAAATTTCAGTCTTCAGTCCTCGAAACCGAACGGTCAGTGGTCCGATCGGCCCAGTTTGCTGCGCCTCTCCCATTTGGACAGGTTGCCGTCGCGACCAAGGACTATCGGATCGGCCATGGTTCTCGGTGAGTTTGGGTCACTTCATGCCGGCGCTGCTTTCAATTTTCTCACTGACAGATTGCCAACCAAGCTCGGCATGAACTGGGCAACGATGCTGCTATTACTCAGGCTCTTTCCCCGTTGGACTACCCGCGTTCCACGATGCCTCTGCGCATCAATTCCATCCTGTCTATCGCGCCGTTCCCTCGGACAAGCTTCATCTCCGTCGCCTGCGGTGCGCCGTCTTGCAACCTCGAATTCCCTGAACTCGCTCCGCCTGTTCTCAGGCTCACCCGGTGTTACGTCTTGTTCGGCTGAAAACTCCCTGCTCCCGCCGCCCTGCTTAGCAACGAGAAGATTTCATGAGGAAGCCCACACGTAAGTGCGTGATCCCGCTGTACTCATGTTTCTATATGTGGCGGGCTCACTGCGTATAAATACCATGGCGCACGCCAGGGAACCCCAGCTCATATTCCCCCGTTCGCATTCCGCACACAGTCCGCACCCCAGCTTTGTCAGTCCGTCCGCCGCGGCTCGTCGTCACCGCTGCACGCCGCTACTATGCTGCGTCATTTCCCGCAAGCTATGGCTGTGAGCTCCCCGCCATGTCGCTCGGATGTGCCGTTCACTGATATCTGCCCGTTGCACAGACATTATGACGCAAGAACGTTTGCTTCCATTATCAATCGTGGTGAGCTCTCGACATTTTCGCTTCAAGAATCATGTACACTTCCTCTATGTACGTTCACTGTTCATCGCTGTTACTTTGTTACCCGACCACAGCTATGCTTGTATGTAGATTTAATTTGATGACCCTCACAATGAATGATTGATGTCCGTTCAAAAGGCTGAAGATCTGACAGTAAGACTTGTAGCTGCAGCACGGCGCTACATTTGGCGGTGCACGGCCTGGTCCGCCACAGTCGAGGGCGCTCGGACGATTGGTTCCATCTCGAACATGCACACTTTCCGCCGTCAGCGGCGCTAGTTGTGCCTGCCTGCGAATTTCGCGCCCGCACCTAAAGCAGCAAGACAAACTGACGAACGAACAGGTTGCCGCAGCCCGTCGCATCGACGTGCGCGTCGGGCATCGTGACAAGATCAACACGACTGCAGATCCTCAAATTCGTCAACGCCCAATGCTCTGACAGGGTATGTCTTCTCTGATCAGCCAGCGCTCCGTGTGTTCATCACCCCACCATCACAGCCTGCTTCGATACGGACCCTGAACATGGGCACCATTTGGTCATTGCTCGCAAGGCAGCCCGCTGGCTCTGCGGTCCACGACCCCGAGACCGACGCAAGCACATTCCACGAAATAATCTCGATCTCGAGCGCGCTCATCCGCCTGCGCCGGGACCTCGTCATCCACACGCTGCCGCACCTCACCGCGGTGCTGCGCCAGCTCATCGCTGCGCTCCGCCGCCCGCGCGCGAACCTCGGCGCGAAGCAGGCGCGGCTCGTCGCGGACACGCTGCCCGCGTGGGTGTGCGCCGCGCAGCCGCTCGGCGCCGACGAGGGCAGGGCGCTCGCGCGGCTGCTGAGCACGCTCACCGTGAAGACGCTCGTGCGCGTGCACGGCGCCGCGCAGACGCCCGAGGCGCTCGCGCAGCCGATGTCCAAGCACGCTGCGTACGTCGTGCTCGCGTACGTCGAGGCGCTGAACGACCCGCTGTGCGTGCTGCCGGCGGACGTGCGGCGCGAGCTGCAGCCGGGGCTGTTCGTGCTGTGCGGGATGCTGAACGAGCATGCGCGGGATGCGCTGATGGTGTCCGCCCTGGATGCGAGTGGGAAGGCGGCGATGAAAGTGCTTTGGCGGGAGTACGAGAAGCAGCGTTACGTGGGGAGGGGCTAGAGGAGGCGTACATATTGCGGATCTTCTACACTCTAAGTAAGACATCTAGAGGTATACAGTATTTTGCGAAGAGAGGCACAGGTAATATAGCGTCTGAATGAACGCGAAGAGCTCGCAGTGCAGAATGAAGATAAGTAGCGATCCCTGTGCGGGTCGTCCGAGCTTCTCTCATGGCTTCCGGACGTAGATGTCCTTGTATTTGCCGGTACCCTGTTCCGACTTCTCTTGGCGCACAAAGCCAGCAGCCTTTTTCTCTTCGGCTAGCTCACGGACGACGTTGATCAGGTCGTCGACGGCAGCCTCGGATGTTTGGAGGTGGACGACAAGCCGTGACCCGCCAAGCTGCAGGGGGTTTGGCAGTTTGCTGCCCCGCTCGGCGATTTCACCGTATGACACGCCAACGGGCTCAGGATCATAGAACACCTTCGACGTTCAAGTCATTGAGGCATATCACTCAGAGGGAAGGAGAAAGTCACTCACCATGCATGTCTCAGCAGCCCCGGTGATCTCGACGCCCAGCGCCGCAAGGCCCTGCTCCAGTTTACGAGCAAGGGCGTGCACAGCGACCAATTTGGGGAAGTTGTAGGTCAGGGCGTAGGCTGCGGACCCAGACAAGATGCCGATCTGCCGCATCCCGCCGCCAAAGAGCTTCCTAAACCAGCGTGCACGGGTGATGAGGGCCTTGCTGCCGACAAGGCAGGATCCGACTGGGGCGCCTGCGTACAGAGCTGCTATGAGCACTCGGACAAGTCGGCACCTGGCGATCACTTACCTAGGCCCTTGCTGAAACAGAGGCTGACCGAGTCGAACGGGTCGACGAGTTCCTTGAGCGGGATGCCGGTCTCGGCGGCTACATGCCATATTCTCGCGCCATCGAGGTGCATCTTGATATCCTGGCTGTGTGCGTACTCTGAGATGCGGATGATTTCGTCCTGGGGGAAAATGCTGCCGTTGAGGGTGTTCTCGATCTCAATGACTTCTGTCGGCGCGCTAAAGATGCTGCGTGAGATGATTCGAAGCACGATGTGGGAGTCGCTGGTCACCTGTGTACGTCCGACCCGGTGACCACAAAGTTCTGGATATCCTCGAGCGTGAGGTGGTGAGCTGCGGCCCCGAGTTCAACGACTGCAAAAGGCCCTGCACGAAGTGGACAAACCGTTCGATGGTATTACGGGGATTGTATGCGCGCCGGAGTGAAAAGCGGTGCCGCCGGCCTCGTACTTGTTGATGTGAGCACGGTAGTCACAAAGCACTGAGTACGGTGGCTGTTTCAGGTGTGAGCGCAAGGCGATTTGGTTGGACATTGTGCCCGATGGCATGAATAGGGCCGCCTCTTTGCCGGTCAGCTTTGCCATGTGCGCCTCCAGAGCGATGGTCGAGGGCTCTTGGTAGACGTCGTCACCGAGAGACGCCAGGACAGCGTACTCGTACATCTCCTTGGTGGGCACTGTACGATCTTCAGAGAGCGTAGTATGCGGCAAGAAGTGCACATACCGGTGACGGTGTCGGCTGAGAAGGCCGGTGAGCAGTTGCACGGAGGAGATATGGGTGAGACTCACAGATGAAGCTCCTGGCAATCTGCTGCCTTTGCTTTTCATTATCGTCGACCTGTGTCTCGGTCAAGATGTCAAACTTGACGAGATTGGCGACCTGGGCGCGGGCGTCGTTGATGTCTGCGCCGGTCATATTGGATGAGCTCGACGATAGGGACGGACGGGAAGATGGTGGGAAGAGCCTGAGGGCGCACGCGGAACCTCCGGTATTTATGGAATTTTTACGGGAGGAGGCCTTGTATGATCTGGCTAAGTATCGGGCCAAACGGCCGATATACATCAAGAAACCCGGCCTGAGAGCGCCTCAAGAGCTCAAGCGTGGTCAAGCAGCAGGGTGATTCGAGAGACGCCTCGAGCGCACCCTCAGGTTGCTTGAGTCGCGCTCTCGAGCACCCTCCGAAAGCAGGCTCAAGCGCTCTATATCTGTCGCTTACTAGCGGGGTGGCGGCGGGGTGGCGCTCGCCGATCTCGATCCGCTGCGCGCTGATTGGCCCGCCGCCTCCGACCCGCTGCGTCGCTGTGCCCTCTCGCGGCCTCTCGTGCCTTTCCTTGCACCGCGCTCTCGTCGATAATTCGTCGACTCTGTCGCTCTCTGGCCTCTGGGATCTGCGCCAGGGCTCCGATGGCCCGCCGTAGCGCCGCAAGACGCCGCTTCCCGCGCACACACCAAAGCCTCGCAAAGTCGCGTCCGTTCCGCAAACGCCTACTACCAGGTGCTACCCCGCGTCTCTCCCCCGCCAACCCGCGCTCCCGTCGCTCCCCCACACGCCATCCACTGCCCTCGCTCGCGCTGTATGGCCCTCATCCGTGCGTATTCTCGTGTATTGGACTAGGTTGCTACTCACGCTAGGCCCTCAGCGCCCGCCCCACGCGAACCACTGCCCCCGCCCGCTCACGCCCTCCCACGCGACCGTGCACCGCCCGCAGCTCGCGATGCTCCCCCGGCGCGGTCGCGCAAATCGAAGGACCGCAGCGCGGGCGTGCCTGCGACGAGCCGCGCAGGTGCAAGCACGCCCCGACCGCTGTGCGATCCGGTCCACGGGGAGCGTCAGGTGGCCGCGCGGGGTGTAGTACGCTCGCGCGGCTCGAGCACAACGTCGCCGCCCGTCGCCCATCCACGCTTCCAGGCGAGCAGGACCGCGAATGCAACGCCTGAAAGTCGGCGCCGTCAGCTTCGCAGGCGTATCATCGCGCTGACGGATACGCACCAGCGGCGCCGTGCCCGCGCGTAATTCCAGCGCCGCGCGCACCGTCGTAGCGCCCTCCGCGCGACTCGCTCGTTTGCGAAATGCAGCCCGCCGACGCCCGCGCCCGCGCCCAACTCGACCTTGACGACGACGACCAGCCCGGCCAACGGGCAGGGAGCTGAAAGCAGTGGGCGCCGAGGAGCGGCGAGCAACGTGGAGGAAGCGGCGTCCAGCAGCGAGCCGTGCGGTCCACGCGGCGGTGTCGAGCGCGGCGCGTACGTGGATGGCGGCATTGCGCGCGCGACCGCGGCGAGGGGTGCTCGCCGCCTGGCCGGCGGGGCTCGCGCTGACCTGGGCCACGCACATGTCGTGCGTGTGTGCGCGCGCCTCGTCCGTGCGCGCGTCGCGGCGACGCCTGCTCGAGTGCGACGCTGGGCTCGCGTCCTAGAGGGGGAGGGCGAGGCGTTCGGGAGCAGGTGGGACGAAGGAGGGGAAGGATGCGGTAGGGCGCGGGGAGGATGTGGAAGGCGGGACGGGCAGGGCGACAAGGCTGGTCTTGTCAGCGGGCGCGACTTTGAGCGACGCCTCAGTCGCGGTCGATGTCTGGGACATGTCGACGTCCTAAAGTAAATAACATCAGCCTCGCCCGTGTCACATCGCACTGACAACTGCTCACCTCACCGTCAGCAATTCCAGCGCCGCACATACGACGGTCGTCGTCATGGCGAGCTGGTGGCCATTTGAGTGGCCAGGCAGTGCGCGGCATTCCACATCGCTCCCGCCAGGAAACGCCGTCCCGGACACGCCGAATTCCTCACGCCCGTGTCCTCGCGGCGTAAGGGCCAACGCAACGCCGGCGTGCAGGTGCTGGGATTACGGTGGCATAGTGGTGGAAGCCGAGCGGGGGATCTGTCGGCGTGCGCGGTCAAGGTGCGTCGGGTACACTCCCGACAACCGTCCGTTCGCACCGCGAACCACGCCAACAGCATCGGCGTGCGACGCTGGACGGACAGGTAGCGCGAGGGGCGGGCCATGTGCGGAACGACGCGACGACAGGCGCTGCTGCAGCCTGAGAAAGTGAGCACCGTCAGCTTAGCTGGCCTCACAATGCGCTAACAGCTACATACCTTACTTCCAGCCGTGAAACGCGATCCTGTTCGCCCAACCGACTACTACGGCCGCGCGCACGGCGCGCTGCGGTCGGTCGGTCGTCTCATCGAGCTTGTGTTCATGTTGGAGGCGCAGAAAACGCGGGTGACGCCCGCGCGAGCTGGCGTGTTGATAGTACGTACGGAACGGACGACTGCTAGACCTCGACGCGTGTGTGCGAGACAGCAGCGAGCCGTGTTGGGAACGACAGCGACGCCGCTGTCCCTGGGTGCGGTGGCGTGGCAGGCCAAAGGCGTGCCGATTCTTTTTCACATCCCGCGACCGTAGCAAGCACGGCGCGAGACGCAAACGCCGTTGGGGTCTGGCAAGCAGCGGAAGGAGAGTCGCGGTGAGCAGACCGGTCGCTGGGAAATCAATGGACAGAACTCACGAGTCTCGTTCGAACAGCGCGCGCAGGCATGTGGCAGCGAGGAGAGCCGCGCAATTGACGCTTCAAAGTTTTATGCGCGCAACACGCTGCGAGCGACGGGCGCGGCGCGCGAATGCTAGAGACAAGACGGCCACGGTGAGCCGTCAAAGTCATAACCCTGGATGTAAAAGCTTACTGAGCACTGTCGAGCAGCATCGTCCTCGCTACGCAGGGACGCGGGCAGAGGTCCAGTCAAGTTGGGGGGGATTTCGCGGACGAAGAGGCTGCGCGGAGGGGTTTTGCTGTCGGACATACGCGGCGAGCCGCAGTGCGGGGCGGGGGACCGGAACGACGGTGGGCAGAAAGACGCCCGGAGGCCGAGAAACGTAAAGACGGTGCGCGCAATCTGTCCTCCCCCCCTCTTAAGTCCGCGCTGATCTTTGCGCATGCTCTTGGCAGCAACCCTTGGTGACAGGCACGCGCCTCGCAGCGAGCCGTGGTTTTGGGTGCAAGTTGGGAGGCGGTGGCGAACTCACAGTGCGTCCATCGTGTTTCCCGTCCTCCGCAGTTCGCTTGAACAGCGTGCGTTCTGATACGACGCCAACTCTCGCGCGATGGGTCTCATTTCCTTTCAAGACTCACTACCATGCGCGTCGGCGGCCGCAGTCCAGAGCAGACGCCCGCATCAGTGCAGGTAGGTAATAAGGCCACATTCTCTCGGAGAAAAATACAAGCCCACGTCTGTCCGCACCTCCGACTCCACGGCGCGTTTCTTCTGCTTGCCACGCTGTCACGCTCCGGGGATTGGAGACCAGTCCAGACGTTTTAGGTGAGTCCATTCAATGGCTACCGAAATCACACACGAAGTAATTAACCCCCAGACCGCTCACTCTTCTCGGTCGCATCGGCAGAAGTTTCCTCCGCCGGCGAGTCGTACTCCTCAACGGGATCTTCGACCTCCGCGGGGCGCGGCGGGAGTGTGTATCGACGGACGATTTGAAATCCCGAGCGGGGCGTGTTAGTCTCGCGCCGTCTGGGCGCTGTTGCGGGCACGCGTTAGAAGCGGTTTTGAGACAGTGACGCAGAGCGAACGCACCAAGGGCGGTGTCTTGTAATGCGGACGGAGTCCGCAGCTGCTCCAGAGTCAGCCTCACAAACGGCAACGGCCGCCTTTGCGATGCTGCGATATGGGCAACGGTGAGTGTGTGAATTCGAGCGGACAGATGGAGAACTCACAGGATTTTGTCTTTCGACGGGCGAATTTCATGGTGACGTTGAAGTGCGCGGGCTGAACGTGCGCGCAAGAAGGGCAGAAATGGGCGCGGTGTTTTGTACTCGCTCTCGTCGTCTTCCGAACTGGGCACGCTCATCAACCAGCCACGGCAGTCGAGTTTCATTCTCTCGCCGGGGACTTTGTCCCGAGGACTCACGGTGCGCCCGCAATTCGTCTTCATTCCGCCGCGCACCAGTGGTACAGCGGTCGAAACGCCGCTCGCTTGAAGCGCTCTAAACGCGCCGCTCAAAGCGAAGCACGCACCAACTGCCTGGGTCAACCGCGCAAGTACGTACGCGCAGTGTAGGCATGAGGTCCGTTTCGTTCTCTTTCTTGCTTGATTCCGTGTTTCTTTGCTGGTTCGCAGCTCGTGCTCATGCTCGAGGCTGGGCAAATAGCCCGAGTTGGGCGTTATAAATTTCAGTCTTCAGTCCTCGAAACCGAACGGTCAGTGGTCCGATCGGCCCAGTTTGCTGCGCCTCTCCCATTTGGACAGGTTGCCGTCGCGACCAAGGACTATCGGATCGGCCATGGTTCTCGGTGAGTTTGGGTCACTTCATGCCGGCGCTGCTTTCAATTTTCTCACTGACAGATTGCCAACCAAGCTCGGCATGAACTGGGCAACGATGCTGCTATTACTCAGGCTCTTTCCCCGTTGGACTACCCGCGTTCCACGATGCCTCTGCGCATCAATTCCATCCTGTCTATCGCGCCGTTCCCTCGGACAAGCTTCATCTCCGTCGCCTGCGGTGCGCCGTCTTGCAACCTCGAATTCCCTGAACTCGCTCCGCCTGTTCTCAGGCTCACCCGGTGTTACGTCTTGTTCGGCTGAAAACTCCCTGCTCCCGCCGCCCTGCTTAGCAACGAGAAGATTTCATGAGGAAGCCCACACGTAAGTGCGTGATCCCGCTGTACTCATGTTTCTATATGTGGCGGGCTCACTGCGTATAAATACCATGGCGCACGCCAGGGAACCCCAGCTCATATTCCCCCGTTCGCATTCCGCACACAGTCCGCACCCCAGCTTTGTCAGTCCGTCCGCCGCGGCTCGTCGTCACCGCTGCACGCCGCTACTATGCTGCGTCATTTCCCGCAAGCTATGGCTGTGAGCTCCCCGCCATGTCGCTCGGATGTGCCGTTCACTGATATCTGCCCGTTGCACAGACATTATGACGCAAGAACGTTTGCTTCCATTATCAATCGTGGTGAGCTCTCGACATTTTCGCTTCAAGAATCATGTACACTTCCTCTATGTACGTTCACTGTTCATCGCTGTTACTTTGTTACCCGACCACAGCTATGCTTGTATGTAGATTTAATTTGATGACCCTCACAATGAATGATTGATGTCCGTTCAAAAGGCTGAAGATCTGACAGTAAGACTTGTAGCTGCAGCACGGCGCTACATTTGGCGGTGCACGGCCTGGTCCGCCACAGTCGAGGGCGCTCGGACGATTGGTTCCATCTCGAACATGCACACTTTCCGCCGTCAGCGGCGCTAGTTGTGCCTGCCTGCGAATTTCGCGCCCGCACCTAAAGCAGCAAGACAAACTGACGAACGAACAGGTTGCCGCAGCCCGTCGCATCGACGTGCGCGTCGGGCATCGTGACAAGATCAACACGACTGCAGATCCTCAAATTCGTCAACGCCCAATGCTCTGACAGGGTATGTCTTCTCTGATCAGCCAGCGCTCCGTGTGTTCATCACCCCACCATCACAGCCTGCTTCGATACGGACCCTGAACATGGGCACCATTTGGTCATTGCTCGCAAGGCAGCCCGCTGGCTCTGCGGTCCACGACCCCGAGACCGACGCAAGCACATTCCACGAAATAATCTCGATCTCGAGCGCGCTCATCCGCCTGCGCCGGGACCTCGTCATCCACACGCTGCCGCACCTCACCGCGGTGCTGCGCCAGCTCATCGCTGCGCTCCGCCGCCCGCGCGCGAACCTCGGCGCGAAGCAGGCGCGGCTCGTCGCGGACACGCTGCCCGCGTGGGTGTGCGCCGCGCAGCCGCTCGGCGCCGACGAGGGCAGGGCGCTCGCGCGGCTGCTGAGCACGCTCACCGTGAAGACGCTCGTGCGCGTGCACGGCGCCGCGCAGACGCCCGAGGCGCTCGCGCAGCCGATGTCCAAGCACGCTGCGTACGTCGTGCTCGCGTACGTCGAGGCGCTGAACGACCCGCTGTGCGTGCTGCCGGCGGACGTGCGGCGCGAGCTGCAGCCGGGGCTGTTCGTGCTGTGCGGGATGCTGAACGAGCATGCGCGGGATGCGCTGATGGTGTCCGCCCTGGATGCGAGTGGGAAGGCGGCGATGAAAGTGCTTTGGCGGGAGTACGAGAAGCAGCGTTACGTGGGGAGGGGCTAGAGGAGGCGTACATATTGCGGATCTTCTACACTCTAAGTAAGACATCTAGAGGTATACAGTATTTTGCGAAGAGAGGCACAGGTAATATAGCGTCTGAATGAACGCGAAGAGCTCGCAGTGCAGAATGAAGATAAGTAGCGATCCCTGTGCGGGTCGTCCGAGCTTCTCTCATGGCTTCCGGACGTAGATGTCCTTGTATTTGCCGGTACCCTGTTCCGACTTCTCTTGGCGCACAAAGCCAGCAGCCTTTTTCTCTTCGGCTAGCTCACGGACGACGTTGATCAGGTCGTCGACGGCAGCCTCGGATGTTTGGAGGTGGACGACAAGCCGTGACCCGCCAAGCTGCAGGGGGTTTGGCAGTTTGCTGCCCCGCTCGGCGATTTCACCGTATGACACGCCAACGGGCTCAGGATCATAGAACACCTTCGACGTTCAAGTCATTGAGGCATATCACTCAGAGGGAAGGAGAAAGTCACTCACCATGCATGTCTCAGCAGCCCCGGTGATCTCGACGCCCAGCGCCGCAAGGCCCTGCTCCAGTTTACGAGCAAGGGCGTGCACAGCGACCAATTTGGGGAAGTTGTAGGTCAGGGCGTAGGCTGCGGACCCAGACAAGATGCCGATCTGCCGCATCCCGCCGCCAAAGAGCTTCCTAAACCAGCGTGCACGGGTGATGAGGGCCTTGCTGCCGACAAGGCAGGATCCGACTGGGGCGCCTGCGTACAGAGCTGCTATGAGCACTCGGACAAGTCGGCACCTGGCGATCACTTACCTAGGCCCTTGCTGAAACAGAGGCTGACCGAGTCGAACGGGTCGACGAGTTCCTTGAGCGGGATGCCGGTCTCGGCGGCTACATGCCATATTCTCGCGCCATCGAGGTGCATCTTGATATCCTGGCTGTGTGCGTACTCTGAGATGCGGATGATTTCGTCCTGGGGGAAAATGCTGCCGTTGAGGGTGTTCTCGATCTCAATGACTTCTGTCGGCGCGCTAAAGATGCTGCGTGAGATGATTCGAAGCACGATGTGGGAGTCGCTGGTCACCTGTGTACGTCCGACCCGGTGACCACAAAGTTCTGGATATCCTCGAGCGTGAGGTGGTGAGCTGCGGCCCCGAGTTCAACGACTGCAAAAGGCCCTGCACGAAGTGGACAAACCGTTCGATGGTATTACGGGGATTGTATGCGCGCCGGAGTGAAAAGCGGTGCCGCCGGCCTCGTACTTGTTGATGTGAGCACGGTAGTCACAAAGCACTGAGTACGGTGGCTGTTTCAGGTGTGAGCGCAAGGCGATTTGGTTGGACATTGTGCCCGATGGCATGAATAGGGCCGCCTCTTTGCCGGTCAGCTTTGCCATGTGCGCCTCCAGAGCGATGGTCGAGGGCTCTTGGTAGACGTCGTCACCGAGAGACGCCAGGACAGCGTACTCGTACATCTCCTTGGTGGGCACTGTACGATCTTCAGAGAGCGTAGTATGCGGCAAGAAGTGCACATACCGGTGACGGTGTCGGCTGAGAAGGCCGGTGAGCAGTTGCACGGAGGAGATATGGGTGAGACTCACAGATGAAGCTCCTGGCAATCTGCTGCCTTTGCTTTTCATTATCGTCGACCTGTGTCTCGGTCAAGATGTCAAACTTGACGAGATTGGCGACCTGGGCGCGGGCGTCGTTGATGTCTGCGCCGGTCATATTGGATGAGCTCGACGATAGGGACGGACGGGAAGATGGTGGGAAGAGCCTGAGGGCGCACGCGGAACCTCCGGTATTTATGGAATTTTTACGGGAGGAGGCCTTGTATGATCTGGCTAAGTATCGGGCCAAACGGCCGATATACATCAAGAAACCCGGCCTGAGAGCGCCTCAAGAGCTCAAGCGTGGTCAAGCAGCAGGGTGATTCGAGAGACGCCTCGAGCGCACCCTCAGGTTGCTTGAGTCGCGCTCTCGAGCACCCTCCGAAAGCAGGCTCAAGCGCTCTATATCTGTCGCTTACTAGCGGGGTGGCGGCGGGGTGGCGCTCGCCGATCTCGATCCGCTGCGCGCTGATTGGCCCGCCGCCTCCGACCCGCTGCGTCGCTGTGCCCTCTCGCGGCCTCTCGTGCCTTTCCTTGCACCGCGCTCTCGTCGATAATTCGTCGACTCTGTCGCTCTCTGGCCTCTGGGATCTGCGCCAGGGCTCCGATGGCCCGCCGTAGCGCCGCAAGACGCCGCTTCCCGCGCACACACCAAAGCCTCGCAAAGTCGCGTCCGTTCCGCAAACGCCTACTACCAGGTGCTACCCCGCGTCTCTCCCCCGCCAACCCGCGCTCCCGTCGCTCCCCCACACGCCATCCACTGCCCTCGCTCGCGCTGTATGGCCCTCATCCGTGCGTATTCTCGTGTATTGGACTAGGTTGCTACTCACGCTAGGCCCTCAGCGCCCGCCCCACGCGAACCACTGCCCCCGCCCGCTCACGCCCTCCCACGCGACCGTGCACCGCCCGCAGCTCGCGATGCTCCCCCGGCGCGGTCGCGCAAATCGAAGGA
Source organism: Auriscalpium orientale (assembly GCA_019915035.1). NCBI lineage: Eukaryota > Fungi > Basidiomycota > Agaricomycetes > Russulales > Auriscalpiaceae > Auriscalpium > Auriscalpium orientale. Next base: position 359,234 of record JAHLMH010000001.1, read on the forward strand.
CCGCAGCGCGGGCGTGCCTGCGACGAGCCGCGCAGGTGCAAGCACGCCCCGACCGCTGTGCGATCCGGTCCACGGGGAGCGTCAGGTGGCCGCGCGGGGTGTAGTACGCTCGCGCGGCTCGAGCACAACGTCGCCGCCCGTCGCCCATCCACGCTTCCAGGCGAGCAGGACCGCGAATGCAACGCCTGAAAGTCGGCGCCGTCAGCTTCGCAGGCGTATCATCGCGCTGACGGATACGCACCAGCGGCGCCGTGCCCGCGCGTAATTCCAGCGCCGCGCGCACCGTCGTAGCGCCCTCCGCGCGACTCGCTCGTTTGCGAAATGCAGCCCGCCGACGCCCGCGCCCGCGCCCAACTCGACCTTGACGACGACGACCAGCCCGGCCAACGGGCAGGGAGCTGAAAGCAGTGGGCGCCGAGGAGCGGCGAGCAACGTGGAGGAAGCGGCGTCCAGCAGCGAGCCGTGCGGTCCACGCGGCGGTGTCGAGCGCGGCGCGTACGTGGATGGCGGCATTGCGCGCGCGACCGCGGCGAGGGGTGCTCGCCGCCTGGCCGGCGGGGCTCGCGCTGACCTGGGCCACGCACATGTCGTGCGTGTGTGCGCGCGCCTCGTCCGTGCGCGCGTCGCGGCGACGCCTGCTCGAGTGCGACGCTGGGCTCGCGTCCTAGAGGGGGAGGGCGAGGCGTTCGGGAGCAGGTGGGACGAAGGAGGGGAAGGATGCGGTAGGGCGCGGGGAGGATGTGGAAGGCGGGACGGGCAGGGCGACAAGGCTGGTCTTGTCAGCGGGCGCGACTTTGAGCGACGCCTCAGTCGCGGTCGATGTCTGGGACATGTCGACGTCCTAAAGTAAATAACATCAGCCTCGCCCGTGTCACATCGCACTGACAACTGCTCACCTCACCGTCAGCAATTCCAGCGCCGCACATACGACGGTCGTCGTCATGGCGAGCTGGTGGCCATTTGAGTGGCCAGGCAGTGCGCGGCATTCCACATCGCTCCCGCCAGGAAACGCCGTCCCGGACACGCCGAATTCCTCACGCCCGTGTCCTCGCGGCGTAAGGGCCAACGCAACGCCGGCGTGCAGGTGCTGGGATTACGGTGGCATAGTGGTGGAAGCCGAGCGGGGGATCTGTCGGCGTGCGCGGTCAAGGTGCGTCGGGTACACTCCCGACAACCGTCCGTTCGCACCGCGAACCACGCCAACAGCATCGGCGTGCGACGCTGGACGGACAGGTAGCGCGAGGGGCGGGCCATGTGCGGAACGACGCGACGACAGGCGCTGCTGCAGCCTGAGAAAGTGAGCACCGTCAGCTTAGCTGGCCTCACAATGCGCTAACAGCTACATACCTTACTTCCAGCCGTGAAACGCGATCCTGTTCGCCCAACCGACTACTACGGCCGCGCGCACGGCGCGCTGCGGTCGGTCGGTCGTCTCATCGAGCTTGTGTTCATGTTGGAGGCGCAGAAAACGCGGGTGACGCCCGCGCGAGCTGGCGTGTTGATAGTACGTACGGAACGGACGACTGCTAGACCTCGACGCGTGTGTGCGAGACAGCAGCGAGCCGTGTTGGGAACGACAGCGACGCCGCTGTCCCTGGGTGCGGTGGCGTGGCAGGCCAAAGGCGTGCCGATTCTTTTTCACATCCCGCGACCGTAGCAAGCACGGCGCGAGACGCAAACGCCGTTGGGGTCTGGCAAGCAGCGGAAGGAGAGTCGCGGTGAGCAGACCGGTCGCTGGGAAATCAATGGACAGAACTCACGAGTCTCGTTCGAACAGCGCGCGCAGGCATGTGGCAGCGAGGAGAGCCGCGCAATTGACGCTTCAAAGTTTTATGCGCGCAACACGCTGCGAGCGACGGGCGCGGCGCGCGAATGCTAGAGACAAGACGGCCACGGTGAGCCGTCAAAGTCATAACCCTGGATGTAAAAGCTTACTGAGCACTGTCGAGCAGCATCGTCCTCGCTACGCAGGGACGCGGGCAGAGGTCCAGTCAAGTTGGGGGGGATTTCGCGGACGAAGAGGCTGCGCGGAGGGGTTTTGCTGTCGGACATACGCGGCGAGCCGCAGTGCGGGGCGGGGGACCGGAACGACGGTGGGCAGAAAGACGCCCGGAGGCCGAGAAACGTAAAGACGGTGCGCGCAATCTGTCCTCCCCCCCTCTTAAGTCCGCGCTGATCTTTGCGCATGCTCTTGGCAGCAACCCTTGGTGACAGGCACGCGCCTCGCAGCGAGCCGTGGTTTTGGGTGCAAGTTGGGAGGCGGTGGCGAACTCACAGTGCGTCCATCGTGTTTCCCGTCCTCCGCAGTTCGCTTGAACAGCGTGCGTTCTGATACGACGCCAACTCTCGCGCGATGGGTCTCATTTCCTTTCAAGACTCACTACCATGCGCGTCGGCGGCCGCAGTCCAGAGCAGACGCCCGCATCAGTGCAGGTAGGTAATAAGGCCACATTCTCTCGGAGAAAAATACAAGCCCACGTCTGTCCGCACCTCCGACTCCACGGCGCGTTTCTTCTGCTTGCCACGCTGTCACGCTCCGGGGATTGGAGACCAGTCCAGACGTTTTAGGTGAGTCCATTCAATGGCTACCGAAATCACACACGAAGTAATTAACCCCCAGACCGCTCACTCTTCTCGGTCGCATCGGCAGAAGTTTCCTCCGCCGGCGAGTCGTACTCCTCAACGGGATCTTCGACCTCCGCGGGGCGCGGCGGGAGTGTGTATCGACGGACGATTTGAAATCCCGAGCGGGGCGTGTTAGTCTCGCGCCGTCTGGGCGCTGTTGCGGGCACGCGTTAGAAGCGGTTTTGAGACAGTGACGCAGAGCGAACGCACCAAGGGCGGTGTCTTGTAATGCGGACGGAGTCCGCAGCTGCTCCAGAGTCAGCCTCACAAACGGCAACGGCCGCCTTTGCGATGCTGCGATATGGGCAACGGTGAGTGTGTGAATTCGAGCGGACAGATGGAGAACTCACAGGATTTTGTCTTTCGACGGGCGAATTTCATGGTGACGTTGAAGTGCGCGGGCTGAACGTGCGCGCAAGAAGGGCAGAAATGGGCGCGGTGTTTTGTACTCGCTCTCGTCGTCTTCCGAACTGGGCACGCTCATCAACCAGCCACGGCAGTCGAGTTTCATTCTCTCGCCGGGGACTTTGTCCCGAGGACTCACGGTGCGCCCGCAATTCGTCTTCATTCCGCCGCGCACCAGTGGTACAGCGGTCGAAACGCCGCTCGCTTGAAGCGCTCTAAACGCGCCGCTCAAAGCGAAGCACGCACCAACTGCCTGGGTCAACCGCGCAAGTACGTACGCGCAGTGTAGGCATGAGGTCCGTTTCGTTCTCTTTCTTGCTTGATTCCGTGTTTCTTTGCTGGTTCGCAGCTCGTGCTCATGCTCGAGGCTGGGCAAATAGCCCGAGTTGGGCGTTATAAATTTCAGTCTTCAGTCCTCGAAACCGAACGGTCAGTGGTCCGATCGGCCCAGTTTGCTGCGCCTCTCCCATTTGGACAGGTTGCCGTCGCGACCAAGGACTATCGGATCGGCCATGGTTCTCGGTGAGTTTGGGTCACTTCATGCCGGCGCTGCTTTCAATTTTCTCACTGACAGATTGCCAACCAAGCTCGGCATGAACTGGGCAACGATGCTGCTATTACTCAGGCTCTTTCCCCGTTGGACTACCCGCGTTCCACGATGCCTCTGCGCATCAATTCCATCCTGTCTATCGCGCCGTTCCCTCGGACAAGCTTCATCTCCGTCGCCTGCGGTGCGCCGTCTTGCAACCTCGAATTCCCTGAACTCGCTCCGCCTGTTCTCAGGCTCACCCGGTGTTACGTCTTGTTCGGCTGAAAACTCCCTGCTCCCGCCGCCCTGCTTAGCAACGAGAAGATTTCATGAGGAAGCCCACACGTAAGTGCGTGATCCCGCTGTACTCATGTTTCTATATGTGGCGGGCTCACTGCGTATAAATACCATGGCGCACGCCAGGGAACCCCAGCTCATATTCCCCCGTTCGCATTCCGCACACAGTCCGCACCCCAGCTTTGTCAGTCCGTCCGCCGCGGCTCGTCGTCACCGCTGCACGCCGCTACTATGCTGCGTCATTTCCCGCAAGCTATGGCTGTGAGCTCCCCGCCATGTCGCTCGGATGTGCCGTTCACTGATATCTGCCCGTTGCACAGACATTATGACGCAAGAACGTTTGCTTCCATTATCAATCGTGGTGAGCTCTCGACATTTTCGCTTCAAGAATCATGTACACTTCCTCTATGTACGTTCACTGTTCATCGCTGTTACTTTGTTACCCGACCACAGCTATGCTTGTATGTAGATTTAATTTGATGACCCTCACAATGAATGATTGATGTCCGTTCAAAAGGCTGAAGATCTGACAGTAAGACTTGTAGCTGCAGCACGGCGCTACATTTGGCGGTGCACGGCCTGGTCCGCCACAGTCGAGGGCGCTCGGACGATTGGTTCCATCTCGAACATGCACACTTTCCGCCGTCAGCGGCGCTAGTTGTGCCTGCCTGCGAATTTCGCGCCCGCACCTAAAGCAGCAAGACAAACTGACGAACGAACAGGTTGCCGCAGCCCGTCGCATCGACGTGCGCGTCGGGCATCGTGACAAGATCAACACGACTGCAGATCCTCAAATTCGTCAACGCCCAATGCTCTGACAGGGTATGTCTTCTCTGATCAGCCAGCGCTCCGTGTGTTCATCACCCCACCATCACAGCCTGCTTCGATACGGACCCTGAACATGGGCACCATTTGGTCATTGCTCGCAAGGCAGCCCGCTGGCTCTGCGGTCCACGACCCCGAGACCGACGCAAGCACATTCCACGAAATAATCTCGATCTCGAGCGCGCTCATCCGCCTGCGCCGGGACCTCGTCATCCACACGCTGCCGCACCTCACCGCGGTGCTGCGCCAGCTCATCGCTGCGCTCCGCCGCCCGCGCGCGAACCTCGGCGCGAAGCAGGCGCGGCTCGTCGCGGACACGCTGCCCGCGTGGGTGTGCGCCGCGCAGCCGCTCGGCGCCGACGAGGGCAGGGCGCTCGCGCGGCTGCTGAGCACGCTCACCGTGAAGACGCTCGTGCGCGTGCACGGCGCCGCGCAGACGCCCGAGGCGCTCGCGCAGCCGATGTCCAAGCACGCTGCGTACGTCGTGCTCGCGTACGTCGAGGCGCTGAACGACCCGCTGTGCGTGCTGCCGGCGGACGTGCGGCGCGAGCTGCAGCCGGGGCTGTTCGTGCTGTGCGGGATGCTGAACGAGCATGCGCGGGATGCGCTGATGGTGTCCGCCCTGGATGCGAGTGGGAAGGCGGCGATGAAAGTGCTTTGGCGGGAGTACGAGAAGCAGCGTTACGTGGGGAGGGGCTAGAGGAGGCGTACATATTGCGGATCTTCTACACTCTAAGTAAGACATCTAGAGGTATACAGTATTTTGCGAAGAGAGGCACAGGTAATATAGCGTCTGAATGAACGCGAAGAGCTCGCAGTGCAGAATGAAGATAAGTAGCGATCCCTGTGCGGGTCGTCCGAGCTTCTCTCATGGCTTCCGGACGTAGATGTCCTTGTATTTGCCGGTACCCTGTTCCGACTTCTCTTGGCGCACAAAGCCAGCAGCCTTTTTCTCTTCGGCTAGCTCACGGACGACGTTGATCAGGTCGTCGACGGCAGCCTCGGATGTTTGGAGGTGGACGACAAGCCGTGACCCGCCAAGCTGCAGGGGGTTTGGCAGTTTGCTGCCCCGCTCGGCGATTTCACCGTATGACACGCCAACGGGCTCAGGATCATAGAACACCTTCGACGTTCAAGTCATTGAGGCATATCACTCAGAGGGAAGGAGAAAGTCACTCACCATGCATGTCTCAGCAGCCCCGGTGATCTCGACGCCCAGCGCCGCAAGGCCCTGCTCCAGTTTACGAGCAAGGGCGTGCACAGCGACCAATTTGGGGAAGTTGTAGGTCAGGGCGTAGGCTGCGGACCCAGACAAGATGCCGATCTGCCGCATCCCGCCGCCAAAGAGCTTCCTAAACCAGCGTGCACGGGTGATGAGGGCCTTGCTGCCGACAAGGCAGGATCCGACTGGGGCGCCTGCGTACAGAGCTGCTATGAGCACTCGGACAAGTCGGCACCTGGCGATCACTTACCTAGGCCCTTGCTGAAACAGAGGCTGACCGAGTCGAACGGGTCGACGAGTTCCTTGAGCGGGATGCCGGTCTCGGCGGCTACATGCCATATTCTCGCGCCATCGAGGTGCATCTTGATATCCTGGCTGTGTGCGTACTCTGAGATGCGGATGATTTCGTCCTGGGGGAAAATGCTGCCGTTGAGGGTGTTCTCGATCTCAATGACTTCTGTCGGCGCGCTAAAGATGCTGCGTGAGATGATTCGAAGCACGATGTGGGAGTCGCTGGTCACCTGTGTACGTCCGACCCGGTGACCACAAAGTTCTGGATATCCTCGAGCGTGAGGTGGTGAGCTGCGGCCCCGAGTTCAACGACTGCAAAAGGCCCTGCACGAAGTGGACAAACCGTTCGATGGTATTACGGGGATTGTATGCGCGCCGGAGTGAAAAGCGGTGCCGCCGGCCTCGTACTTGTTGATGTGAGCACGGTAGTCACAAAGCACTGAGTACGGTGGCTGTTTCAGGTGTGAGCGCAAGGCGATTTGGTTGGACATTGTGCCCGATGGCATGAATAGGGCCGCCTCTTTGCCGGTCAGCTTTGCCATGTGCGCCTCCAGAGCGATGGTCGAGGGCTCTTGGTAGACGTCGTCACCGAGAGACGCCAGGACAGCGTACTCGTACATCTCCTTGGTGGGCACTGTACGATCTTCAGAGAGCGTAGTATGCGGCAAGAAGTGCACATACCGGTGACGGTGTCGGCTGAGAAGGCCGGTGAGCAGTTGCACGGAGGAGATATGGGTGAGACTCACAGATGAAGCTCCTGGCAATCTGCTGCCTTTGCTTTTCATTATCGTCGACCTGTGTCTCGGTCAAGATGTCAAACTTGACGAGATTGGCGACCTGGGCGCGGGCGTCGTTGATGTCTGCGCCGGTCATATTGGATGAGCTCGACGATAGGGACGGACGGGAAGATGGTGGGAAGAGCCTGAGGGCGCACGCGGAACCTCCGGTATTTATGGAATTTTTACGGGAGGAGGCCTTGTATGATCTGGCTAAGTATCGGGCCAAACGGCCGATATACATCAAGAAACCCGGCCTGAGAGCGCCTCAAGAGCTCAAGCGTGGTCAAGCAGCAGGGTGATTCGAGAGACGCCTCGAGCGCACCCTCAGGTTGCTTGAGTCGCGCTCTCGAGCACCCTCAGGCTCAGGCTCAAGCGCTCTATATCTGTCACTTCTCTTGACCGCCCGGCCCGTTTTCCTGATGTACATAATTGGATGATAGCCACGCCGGTGGCGGTGCTGGTTTTCCGCGCCGTTCTCCTCGATCTTTGCTTTCTGTACCATCTCAATCTTTCCTCTTTTTCCATGGGCAACGTGCGCCTCATATCTAGTTTCCTCGCTCTGTCTGACGTCTTGTGCGTTGATCAGGGAGCGAAGGCGCAGCAGAAGCGCGAGCGCAACGCTGAAAAGAGTGCAGGCAAGGGCGCGAAGAGCCAGAGCAAGGTGAATGAGGCCGCCAAAAACATCATCTGCATGACCTGCAGGCAGAGCTTCGTGCGTTGTGCTGTCCCTCGTTGAGTTCTAGCATTCGCTGATGAATTGTCTTAGCTTTTGACCACCCGCGCTCCGGCGTAAGCACCTCCAATTCCTTGTTTGTGTCAGATCACTCATACTTCCTTAGCCTCGAAGAGCACGCTCAGAACAAGCATTCTAAAACCATGGCAGAATGCTTCCCGAACGCCAAGTAACGCCTTAGAGACACTTATACCACCTTCCGCATGCATTCGAGCTTCGTGGGGTTTGTGGGGTTCGTGGCAGCATACTGCATGGTCGATGATGTGACGCTGGGCTTGACACCCTCGCGTTTTAGAGTACGGGGGAAAAGTGTGTTTCTGCCCACCCGGTAACAGATATCGCGTCGTGCATCTAAAAGCCCAACACCCCGCCTGATGCGCCCCCACCGCCCCCACCTGCATTCGCTCCAACATTCTGCAACCGCTCGCCAACCTTCTTGTTGGCCTCGAAGAACTTGGCCACACAGCGGTCTATGCAGACGCTTTCTCCCTTGGTCAAGTCGCCTTCGGCGTATCGCGTGCTGATGCATTTCGCGTGACATGTCCTGCGCCGCGTGTAAGCCTCATGGGATGGAATGAGAAGGGAAAACCTGCGAGACGATGCGGTTGAAGATGTCGGTGACCATGTCCAGTCTGTGCTTGCGGTCAAGACGCGGCCAGCACGCGTAGTAGCTTGTAGCACGTACTCTTGGATAGCCATTTCTATGCGCTCAGGGTTGACATTCCCTGAAGGGGCAGCAGAGCCTCTACCGAACATAGACATGGTGGATTGCGTTCAGGAGGAAGGGGCAGGCCGCAGCGGGGAGGTGTTGTGACGGTGGGACGGGAGTTCGACACGTGCGGCCGCATTCGGCTTGGAAAAATTGGACGCGTCTGCGCCGCGCTCTCAGCTCGCTTTCCGCCGTCCGGCACGCAAACTGCGCTCAAGTACTTGCTGCTCGCGCGCTCTACCTAGTCGCCAAGAGTCACCTATGGGCGAGACAACAACCCTTTCGGTCCATCGGTGTCGCTTCGTCGACTACTCTCCATCTGCCATCACCGCTCTCGCATTTCCTCCGCTCTCACTGCCCTCAATCAAGGGGAAAAAGAAAGCTGCAGATGCAGCAAAACGGTTGAGGGTCGGATCGCTTGTTGTCGGGCGCGCCAACGGCAACATCGAGATCTGCGAATGGACGGGCAACCAGCAGGATATAGAGGCCCCGCAGGCATGGGCAGTGAGGAAGGTCCGAAACCCTGGGCATCTCTTGTGGTACAGTTTCTGACAGAAATTACCAGACTTTGTCGGGACCCCAACCCTCGACCGTGGACTCCCTCGCCCTGACGCTCCGCTTTCCAGACGAGCGTTTAGAGGACACCCCGACCATGGCAGACCTCCGTCTGTTCAGCACAGGCGGTGGTAGCGAACTCATGGAATGGGATGTGGAGCAGGGCTCTGTCAAGGTAATCTCGGACTACTGGGATGACCGCGCATGTCTGACATCTTTTCAGAGAACCCTACCTTCCCAAGGCGGATCCATTTGGTCCATCGCCGCAAACCCCGCATCTACAATGCTGGCTCTAGGTTGCGAGGATGGCTCCATACATCTCGTATCTCTCGAAGACGAATCTCTGCACCACCTCCGCCGTCTCGATCGCTCCAAGTCACGGATTCTGAGTTTGGCATGGGGCCCTCCGGTCCCTCGACAGCCTCGAAAATCCGCAGCTACGAACAGCGACGACAGTGATGATGACGACGATGAGTGGTCAGACTCGTGGATCGTAGCGGGGTGCTCCGACAGCAGTTTGAGGAAGTGGGACCTGGGGACGGGCAGGGTGCTGGACAGAATGGGGACGGACAAAGTCAGAGGAGAGAGGACGCTAGTGTGGACAGTTGGAGTCCTAGGGTGCGTTTCTGGTTTGTCCTGGCTTCATCACAGATATCCTCATCTATACAGCACAGTGACGGCACGATTGTCTCCGGAGACTCGCTGGGCATGGTAAAATTCTGGGACTCTCGGACATGCACCCAGCTGCAGAGCTTCGACGCCCACGGTGCCGACGTTCTATGCCTCGCCATCAGCCCAGTCAGTACCTCTCATGCATCATCGGATGTCACAATATTCATCCCAAATAGGAGGGATCTACCGTCTACAGCTCTGGGGTCGACCAAAAGACTGTCCAGTTCACCACCGTCATTACTCCGTCGTCTGGCTCCGCGTCCATACTCTCTGCGCCAAAACGATGGGTCCGTACCTCGTCAAAACGCATGCACTCACACGACGTGCGCGCGATGGCTGTCTGGCCGCCATACACGCCATTACCCTCCTCTCACCGGCGTACATTCCCCGTTGACATTGCTCCGATTCTCATGTCCGGCGGGCTGGATATGTCGCTGGTCGCTGCACCAGCCGCGATTGCCCGAACCACCAAAACGCGCGTAATCAACCCCCTTGTCACGAGTGTGGTTGCTACTTTCGAAGATGCGTATCACCGACGAATAGCGTACTCGTCCGGGTCCAACGGTAACACCGGAGTGCATGTGGCCCGGAAAGCGAGGCTGGTTATGTGCATGCGGGAGACGAGCGTGACTGTGTGGAGGATTTTGCCGAAGAAAACGGACGCTGAGCTCGAGGAGAACCCACGGCTGACCCGGAAAAATGATTGGGAAAAGGTCCTCGAGATGGATCTGAATGTGCAGACCAACCTCACTGCTGGCGCCATTTCTGATGATGGCCGGTGGCTTGTCGTTTCCGATTACTTCCAAACCAAGCTGTTCTCATTGACCAGTGTGAGTCGTCTGTCCTCGTGCAAGAGATTCAGACTGACTTGCAGAGCAGACGGACACTGGCGACATCACGCCGAAGCGATTACGCGACTTTCCGGACGTAGTCTCGTCGCAGCTACCTGACGCACATTCGCTAACGGGTGCATCATCTCTGACATTTACCCCGGACTCGTCTAAGCTCATCCTCGCAACGTATTCGTCCTATGTTATCATAGTCGACCTGGGGCAGGAGTCTGGGCGGCCTGTAGTCCTCCGCCGATTTGGCCAGCACCGAATGAAGAACGTCGTGGTTGGCGGCCGTGCAGTCAAGCGTCGCAAGGACGATGGTGACGGCGAAGGCGACGGCGACGTTGACGTCGACATGGCCGAACCCGCAGAGGACACCAGCCTATCCAAACGTGTCGTCGCATTGGTCACGCGCACCGCCATCAGCCCCGACGGGCAGTGGCTCGCCACCACCGACGATCACCGGCGCACACACGTCTTCAATCTCGACTCCATCCAGCACCACACCGTCCTCCCCACCTTCCCGCAGCCCGTCCATGCGCTCGCGTTCTCCCCTGCGACGCCGTCGCTTCTCGTGCTCGGCTTCGCGAACAACACGCTGGAGCTGTACGACGTCGAGGCGCGCCAGTTCCCCGCGTGGGCGCGCGCGCTGTGTGCGTCTCTCCCGCGGCGCCTCACGCATCTGCACGACACGCTCGCCGGCGTCACGCTCGCACCACGCGCGGAAGACAGCAGCGGCGCCGCGCAGGTCGCGCTCTTCTGGGGCGCGACGTGGCTGTGCAAGGTGCAGTTCGACGCGCCCGTTGGGTTCGGTGGGTTCAAGCGGCGGCGCGGGCGCGCCGCGGACGCACAGGAGGAAGGGCGCCCCAAGGCGCAGAACTTCAAGCTGCTCACGCAATACCGCCAGATCCTGCGCGCGGAGTATGTGGGCCCCGACGAGTTGGTGGTGGTGGAGCGCCCGCTGGTGGATGTGCTGGCAAAGATGCCGCCTGCGTTCTTCAAGCCCAAGTATGGGGCGTCGTAGATGCGTGCTTCTAAAAGTTATCTTGTAGCTATAATCTAATTCTATCTGTCAGTATCAACTCCTGTGTGATCGCTGTTGTGTTTACAAGGGCATTGCCAACAACCGCATTTCACGTTGACTTGAGACATTGGCTGTGCAGCTGAGAGCGGCAGACAGGTATGAATTTGACCACCCGCTGCACACAGGTCGTCGCAGAGTCGCCGCTCCCACCGCGACGGAGGAGGGCGGTCCTCGGAGGCGCCACGCAGCACGAGCCCGCAAAACGTCTCAGAAGCTGCTTGGTTTCATCTTGACCATCACAAGCAGCTGATTATTCCGGGAGGGACATGCACGTCCACGTTTCTTCCCCGTTGCTTCAAAGGCCGGAGGAAGGTCACCCTTCGAGTCCGTCGAAGGATGGCTCCTCTCACTTTTACGAGGAATTTCTTGGGGCATCCGCTGCCTATGCCCAAAGGGAAATAGAAGCAGCATATTTGAATGGTACAAGCGCCGCGGGAACACTATCCAGGGAAATGGGCCAGGCATCTTGAAGGCGGTTTCCGCACCCACGAGATTGACTGCCACGCCAAGTGGTGTCCCCCTGCCGACCTCGTCGTATGTCTACAATTTACTGAGGATCGAGCCCGTCACAATCCAGAGTGGATTCACCCGGTCGCTGGGCGCGGCTGCCGGTCACTTCCTCGCGCGGCGCGCCGCACAGGAGGCTCTCGAGAAACCTTACCGGCCCTGTGCAGACCGCGCGCTTAACCACAGAAGACCTGGTGCCGAGTCGCCGACAATAAATTTGTCGGACGAGCACCGGGATCGTCCCCTTCACGATCTGTTTACTGCAGATGCGGACCTATCCAAGGCCGATCCCACAGAACTGGCCGTAGCGCCCGTAAGGTCGCTCTTGAACGGTCAGAACCATCCACCAGACCACAGCAATCGGTCTGCGCACAGCCCCTCGACCTCAACCTCATGTCAGGGTGGGAATCATCGCGGAATTTCGTGACGATCAGCGCAACTAGTACTTGCAATCCGGAACGCGCTCATGAAGCAGCGTCTCTGGTCGAAGCGGCGTATGACTAGCTGTGGAGGCACGTCCTGGAGGGTGTTCCGGACTGTGACCTGGAGAGCTTTGTCAAGACTTTGTAAAGCGCTATAGACAAGACGAATGAAGACATCGTGCCTTGAAAGCATGCTGATGATGCAGTATGTCCTAAAAGCCCTAACCCTGCCTTAGGTCTTCATAGTCATCGGGTCGGAGGTCCGAGTCCGGGACCAAATTCACATATTCCTCCAGCACCCTTCTCATTTTCTCCATATCACCAACGACCACCTAGACATCATATATCTTTCATTATGGAAGTGGAGACCTGTGCAAGACTTCAGCGAGAAGAATGGGAAGTACTAGAGGCGCGTCGATCTCGATTCTTCACGCGCGACGGCGACTAACTACCTGCGATCCAGTCCATCTTCCCCGACTGCGTATCAAGCGGGTCCAGCAATGGCACGAAGAAACTAGAGGTCCCTGTTGAGCTTGGTGATACAAGGCCTGTTCTGGTCACCGACGACCTAAGCGGAGCTGCCGCAGGGTTTGCCCGCGAGCCTACTCAGCCTCTGTCGCTCTCGCTGGCTTCACTTCCTCCTGTACTTCTGGAACTCATCCTGCCGGCGACGTATCCTCTTCACACAGCACCTTTCATCGTTTCTATTCACGCAGCCTGCTCCTGGGTATCTCATAGTCTATTGCAGCAGAAGCTGCTGGCGATGTGGCAGCCAGGCGAGACTGTCCTGTACGACTGGGTAGAATGGATCCGGAGCGCCGAATTTTTAAATGACATTGACCTCGTGTCTTCTCTAGAAGGTCGTGATGTTATAACGTGCGTAATTCTCCCAAATTGTTCTTACCAGTCCATTGATACTCCTCAGAATTCCTCATCCAGCGCCGCACCTACTGTCGCCTTTGTTAGCTGCGTACGACCAGAGGTCACAATCATCCAAATTTAATCAGACGTCATACACATGCTCAGTATGTCTCAATGCACGCAAGGGCTCCAGATGTTTGCAACTGCTATGTGGTCACGTATTCTGTCGGGAATGTTTGGAGGACGGGTGGAAATTATACATCGCCGAAGGAGACGTACAGCACGTGGGCTGCCTTGACCCGCAGTGCGTGAAGGAAGGTCGAGAAGCCGACGAGGAGGAGGTACGGAGAGTGGTCACAGACGAGGAAGTGCGCCGATGGAAGTGGCTGCGAGAGAAGCGAATCCTTGACCAAGGTACGAATAGCATTTGCATCCGCTGGATAGAGCCTCAACAATTTCAGACCCAACCATTACCCATTGCCCCATGGCATTGTGCCAGAAACCAGTGGCGAAGCCACCGGTGGCCGTGGGTAATGAAGAGACAGGTTGGGAACGACTTCGAACATGCGACTCATGCGGATACTCCTTCTGTGCATTCTGCAGGCGCACCTGGTGAGCTCATAGTCTTCCGGATCTTGATTCATGACAACTTCTCTGACGACACGTGCAGGCACGGGTCTTTGACTGACTGCCCCATTCCGGTAGCCGAAAAGTTTGTGCTGGAGTACATGGAGCTTCCCGAAGATGCGCCCGAGAAAATAGTGCTGGAGAAGCGGTTCGGGAAAAAGAACATAGCTCGTCTGGTAGCCAAGTACCGCGAAGACCAAGCGAACCGGTCGTGGCTCGATGAGAGCACGATGGCGTGTCCAAGATGCGGCGTGCACGTGGAGAAGTCGATGGGATGCAATCACGTACGTCGGGACCCACTCGCGGTGACGTCGGGACTCACTCGTAGGTGGCAGATGACATGCGCGAAGTGCAAACAACACTTTTGCTACCGCTGCGGAAGCAAACTGAGCGCGAGCGACCCGTACACGCACTTTTCTACGAGGGGACAAGGCAACTGCTACGGGCGGCTGTTCGAATACGATCGTGCAGAGGACGAGTGGCAGCCGATGGCGGGGTTCGAGGACTTGTAGCTGTAGCTAGAGTGAATGCAATGTGGCAATGAGCCGCGGCTTAGGGGCGCGTGTTGAAAGTCCGCCTCGGATGTAGCTGCGAGGGGCCGGCGCTGTCTTGTCCGCACCGACTCTGCCATATACCATTTTTCGTTTCGAGACAAATCTGTTTTGGCTTTACTCCTATATTACCCAGCTCTACTCTCTCCTTCCTCTCCTCTCTCTTTCTTTCCCCCATCGTCGTCTTTTTTTTACATCCTGGCGCAGGAAGTATCCAGTCGTCGATACCATCGTTCCCCAATACCCTCCAACGTCCCCATACCCGCACCAGCTCTCAAACACACCCCACCCACACCGTCCTGCTTTCTCTCCGGCCCCTATGGATATCTACACAACAGCCTTCTCCTACCCCCGTCGCGCCCGACACTCCCCCACTTCCCTCGAGTTCTCGCCGAGTGCCCACTCAGACCCCTACGCTCCCTCGCCCTTCCAGCAGTCCCATTCGAACGGCCATCTCGACGCCCACGTCCCACCCTCTCCTAACGATGCTGAGGCGGTTCAGAAGCTCGCAATGCTCGCCATGGCCACCCAAGGTTGCCATGTCTCGTATGCCGTAGCTGACCAAGGGACGGGTTGGAACTTCTTGGTGTCGGGGGCGTACCAGCAAGTCATGTTTGCGCGAGGCATGATCCTGAAGGACTGCCCCATCCAGGTATGTGCATCTCCGTTATGCAACACCGCTTCTGCTCACTCCTTTATCCCCGCCGCTAGAATCGCGCAGCAATCAGGGTGACGCGCTCAGAGGTCCTCGACTTCCCCGCCTCGAAGCCCGCGCTCAAGCCGGACGTGCGTCGCCGTCTCGACGAGATCGCCTCTCAGACTTTGGCGCACATAGCCGTCGTCAACAGCCCCCTCTCGCTCTCTACGCGAACACCGCCTGACGGCATCAGCAGTAGCGCCGGTTGGACGGGGCTGGACACAGAGCGCGTGTGCGAGCTGGTGATCACTGGTCAGGGGGACGCTGTGGAGATTGCTCGCGTCCGGTTGCTGGTGATGCTGGATGAGATGGTGCGCCCGAGCTTCTCTACCATATCCGCCGTAATATTGACCCCGAAATCAGAGCGGCCTGCACGCCGAGGTGTGCGAGATCGACCAGAAGCTCCAGGCCATCGTTGCCGGGCGCAAGCGTCATGTCCTTCAAACCATACAAGAGGAGACCGCGACGAATATCTACTATCCGTCCCCCCTTCAGGGCCTCGTTGGCCCCGACGTGAGCAATATCGCCGTAGCGCCGGCTGCGCCGGGCGGACCTCCACGTTTGAACAAGAATTTGGTATGGATCACGGGCGAATTCTTCGGTGTTCAGCGCGCACGAGACATGCTCCTCCAGGTATCTCTGAATAAGGTGCGCATCCCCCGGCGCAATGTTCCGGCAAAACATTCTGATCTGGCACCTTCCCTGCATTGTAGAGCAAAGGCATAATATCGAGGGACACCGCCATCCTGCCACGGAAACTCGACTGGCTGGTGACTGACCGCGCGGAGGACTTGAAGGTCATAATGAACGATAACGCAACATTCATCCACTTCCCCCCAATTGGTAGCTCCACGAGTCTAATCACTGTCTACGGCGACCACCGGGTTAATATACAACGTACCATACGTTCCGTGATGCAGTTGGTACGTCTTTGACTTTGACTGCATGTTCTCGTCCTGATGGCGTCCCATAGGCATGTCAATTCTACGTCGCCTCCTTCTGGCTTCTTCCAACGCAGTTCAACGTCTTGCTGCCTCCGCCTTCACTTAATGCTAGCCAGGTTACGAGCATCATAAAGCAGGTGTCGAACGCCACTGGTGCCGAGATCGTGTTCAAGGGCATGTGTTTCGAGATGCATGGTCTGGAAATGGAAGTTCGCAGCGCTGTCAACATGATCTTGGATCTTGACATCGTGAAGGTGAGCTCGTGCCATCTCAACATCGTTTCACACGCTAACGGTTCGCGCAGGCTTTCCATCATGAGATCCGCTTCCAGATTGAGCTGGCAAACGAGCATCGCGAGTTCATCAGCGGCAAAAAGAACGGCAAGATCAATAAGATCATGCAGACCACGAGTGTCAAGATCAAGTTCGAGACGTTCAATGATCACAACTTCCTCATCGACATCGCTGGCAGCGACGCGTCTGTTCTTCAGGGCCTCACCCTCCTGCAAGAAGAGCTGCCCGCGGAGATCTCATTCCACGTTCCTGAGTCCTACCACAAGCGCATCATCGGTGTGGGTGGACGCAGCATCCAGCGGATCATGAAGAAGTACGGCGTATATGTGAAGTTCTCGAACGCCGAGGAGTTTGCCGCGCTGGGCGGATATAACGATAATGAGGACAACGTCGTGGCGCGTACGCCGGCTAAAAACGCTATTAATCTCGATAATCTAAAGCAGTCTGTAATGGAACTGGTGAATCCCAAGGTTAGTGTTGTTTTCTCGATGCCGTGCACTCGGTCTAATTTGATCTCACGATCTCACAGGACAAGGATTATATTCGCGAAACCCTCCCCATTCCCCGTAGATATCACCGCACGCTTTTGGGAGAAAAGAGTATCTTTATTCACGATATCGAGAACAAGACCAATTCGCGTGTCCGATTCCCCGACAAAGAGACTGCCTCCGATGCAGTCGATATATTTGGTCCCGAGAGTCAGATCCAGATTGCCGCCACAATGCTTCTGGTACGTTCTTGCCTGCTGTTTGGATCTGTCTCTCGCTGATCCGCATAACAGGACCATGTACCCTTCGAGGCCGACATGGCCGTCCCGCCTCAAGCCGACTTGCCGCTTGTATGCGCTTCCGCCGACTTCAGCGCCTTCGTGGAGCAGATCAAGCACGATCTGCAGGTGGTCATCACCCCGAACATCAAGCCCGCGGGAAGCGCGTCTGGCACCGAAACACCTTCCGAGTGTTCGTTCAAGTTCCGTTGCCAGCGCAGCAACACCGACTTCCTGGTCTCCGCTCGCGAGATGCTCGAGCAGTTCCTGCTTAATCACAACATCCACGTGTACCCTTCTCCCACTGCCCACACGCACAAGCGCGGCGATTCCTTCGCGGAGGCGTTCCCTCACTTCGATAGCAAGGTTTTGTCGACAATGCCGCGGACTCGCGGTCAGTGCTGTTACTTCTTTCACACCGTCTCTTCGGAAACTAATCACCATATTCCATTCTACAGGCTCCGCAGATCTTTCGCGGCCAGATCCCATGGTTGATCGGCGTCTACGTCTGGCCAACTCGTCTCCGGATGTCAAAGCGCTGTTTAACAACTCTCCTTCATACATCTACCACCTCGACGAGGCTCAGGAGAGTCTTGACAGCCAGGCCAGCTACGTCCCTGCACCGGTTGGCGAGTACTGGAATCCCCAACCGCCGATCGTACGTCCTCGGCGTTTCCTGTCAATGTCGCAATTCCATGACCCGCTGCCGCAGGGATCGGGGATCCCTTCCCGCACGCGGCAGTACGAAGACAAGCGTGGATCCGACTCGCTCCTGGAGGCGAAGCTCAAGGAGCAGATCACGAAGCCGCGCTCGCTGCAGAACCGCGCTCAGTCACTCGACCTGACAGTCTCGCTGTCGCGCATCTCGGAGGGGTCGTCGCGGTACCCGCCCCCGGACTCGCCGACCAACTCTGTCGGGGATACGGGGCCGAGCTCGAGTCCGACGTCCGCGACGGGGCCGTCGTTCCCGAACGTTTACGGGCACGCGCAGCGTCAGTCAATCGGCCCGGGCACGTCCATGCGCCGCTCGGGGCGCCTCCTCGACGATGAGGCCGTCGACGAGGTATCGAGAGTCATCTCCAATCTCGGACTATGATGCACGGAGCCGTGACCCTGTGGACTACGGCTCGCTGTAAAAAAGTTTTGTATCAGGAAGGACCTCGGACTGCATAGCGGTCCACGAGCGTCCTGCACTCCTACCTTCCTCATCTCGTCCATATATTGATTAGTTACATCGCATTTGTTCTCATCTGCTCTCATCTGGCTGCGCTGTCTCGTGTTTCTCCTCATCACTCATCATGTACCATATATAAAGATGCTCCTGGCTGGTCATATTCTTATCTCATTTCCTACTTGCTACGCAGTGCTGTGCTTATAGTGAAAGAGGTCTCCTTACAATATCTGAATACCAGGACATGCGCGAGACAGCCCGTACTTTCCTACCTCTAAGTGATCAAAGGCAGGGCGCCCACAAGCAGAAAAAAGACGTATGGTCTAGACTCTGTACCACATATAGCAGTCCTACCAATTTAAAATTATCACGGCCCTGAGAAGCCCTGAGACCGGTCCCGAAACCCCCAGATCTAATCTATGTGTATCGGCCTAAGCGCTGCACCTTCGTCCAACCGGCTACACCACTGGACGAATACATCTTTCCCTGCCTCCATTCACGACGCTGTCCTTTCATGTGCGTGTCCTTCTAGTATCGGATCCGAAGTTGACACCTTAGGCTTTTAGATAGCAATTAGGATAGAAATAGCCAGATATGTGGCCTGCTCACCGGGCCCCTCTTACAAACCCCGACTTTGATCGATCGACCGCCCCTCCTGCTCCTCATGCTGCGTTTCTCCTCGAGGATATACCCTCAAGCTGGCCCCGTCATCTCGCCATGAGCAGCGCAGCAGTTCACCGAATTCCCTCACTACTCGTCCGACCAGTTGGAAGATGGGTACGTACACATGCACCCTTGTGGCAAAGCCAAACTCTGACGATCGAGGCAGGGATAATTTGCCCCCGATGCCGACCCACCCCGTCTTGTATTGTGAAACATCCGTCCTCGTCAAATAGCGACGATGAATCATCCCACCGTCACTCTCCACCGTCCTCCCTAGCGCACAGCAAGCGCACAGAATGAACAGGTACGCACAGAATCGCCAGCAAAATAAAATAAAACAAACTAATGAGATGGACAGAACGGTGAGAAGTGCCGACTGGATTGTCGCGGCTGGCGCGTCGCGTTTGTCATCGTTCGACGGGTTGTCCTCATGGAGTGGCCAGTCGCAACTGTCGGAGGCGTGTAAGACGCTCGACGAGGACATCACCAACCTCAGCGCGGTTTTGCACGCCTTCCGCGTCCGCCGCAACGCCCTCGCGGCCGTCACCTGGCTGCCCATGGAGATCCTAGTGCTCATATTCAAGGCCCTCACTTCCGTCTACCCTCCCAGCCATCGCCAGCGACACCGCTGCATAGGGTGGGTTGGGGTCACACACGTCTGCCGTCGCTGGCGCGAGGCCGCCATAGGCTGTCCGGCACTATGGGCGAAGATCGACGTGGCGTTTCCGGCGCGATGGATGGAGGAGTTCATGGAGCGCGCGAGCTCCATGCCGCTGGACATCACCCTTGACGTTCCCGTGTCCGCGCACCTCAACGCGCGTCAGATGGAGCTGATCATCGAGCACCTCCCCCACACGCGCTCTCTGTCGTTCGACATTCACCGTGACGATCAGATTGCACCGCTCGGGCGCATTCTCGCGTCCCGCGCGCCCCTCCTCGAGTTCCTCAGCGTAAAGCAGGTGGGGAGCGCGCTGCCGGTCAAGATGCCGAAAATCCTCTTTTCTGGCGACGCTCCCAAGCTGGCCAGCCTCTGTGTGCGGGATATCAGCGAGCTGCCATGGCCCACGCTCGCATCGACGCGGCTCGAAACCCTCTGGCTGTCGGCTGAGACGCAACCATCCACCTCCCACCAGCCACCTCTCCATCAAATCCTCACATTCTTCTCCATGATGACGACCCTTCGTACCATCACGCTGGTCAATTTCGTTCCTCGGGCCGCCGAGCAGGCGTCAATCTGCAATGGCCACTTCACGCTACCGCGTCTTACCTCCTTCACTATCGCAGGCGATGCGGCCGACTGCACTGCACTACTCGCGCGCCTCCGTATGCCATGTTTGGAGCGACTCGAGCTGATGCTCACTGCTTCAAACGGCCTCGATTATGCGCCTCTGTTCCCCGTCGTGGCCAGTCACCTCGGCGGCCGCCAGGCGGCTCCCATCGACCTGTTGTCGTTCTACACCGACAATCCGGACCAGGTCATGGAAATTGCACTCCATCGGGAGCCCACGGATGCCGCCTCACTGTCTTCGGTCAACCTGTCGCTCCGGTGGGACTGGGACACGTCGTCGACACACCTCATGAAGACCCTCTGCGCCATGCTCCCGCGGGGAGAAGTCGCGACCGTTGAGATCGACGTCCGCATCTCGTCCGAGTGGAGCGACCTCTGGAGCGTCAAGGAATGGCTCGACATATTCGGGCGCCTGAAGGGCGTCCGCACGCTGCAGCTAACGTGCGAGCCCATCGAGGCAATCTGCGAAGCGCTGACCATGTCCACGTCGACGGCCCAGCCCGTCGTCGACTTGAGCGAATGGGAGGTGCCGAAGAAGACTCACGACGGCCGGAAGCGCTACTTCTTCCTCCCCGACTTGTCGACGCTTGGAATCCGCCGCACGGAGGTTTCACCGCTCCTGGCGCCCGCGCTGCAGGAACGCAAGGCCGCGCGGACGCGGCTGAGAAGGTTGTCCATCGCGGAGTGCTGGACTGCCGCGGAGTGCGTGGACCGGCTGCGCGATATCGTCAAAGAAGTGGAGTGGGACGACGTGGAGAATGGATATGTCGAGGATGAGGCCCTGTTTATGTGAGTTTTATCTTATATGCCATGTATACCGCATTTCGTAAGGAGGATGTACGATAGTGCGAAATTGTATGATAACTTCTGTAGCTTCATCTCCTTCGAATCAATTTCTCCCGTTCACGGATTTGTGTGACATGTGCAGGCGATCTTGAGACTGCATCTCTGAGGGAGATCCCCCGAGGAGCTCGAGGTAAACATGAGCAAAGGCTTCAGATAACTCTTGCAGCACTCAAACAACGCTGGTCCTGGCGTTCCATGATAGCAAAAAGACGAACAAGATTACTGTATAGATCACAAAGAGCAGTCCCGCTCGGAATGTCGACCATTAATCCGTAGCTGCTGAGACGAGCACTTGCAGCAATCACAGTCTCCATGCCCCGCCGCCTCGCGCATCCATCATGTCTTCGCCGGGAACGTGCGCTCGGTGTTGTCATCTCGGATTTCGTCCAAAAATCCCCGGTGCACTCTGGTCCCCATTTAGGGAGAGCCCTGGGTATATAACGCCACGCAGGGTCTGCCTCCCTGAGGTCGGGATGCATGTTCACCTCGGGCAGAAGGCGCTCCTCGGCTGAGATCGCCCTGTGCTCCATGTGTGGTGAAAGCCGGTCGCGGTGTGGAAGCTTCACGCTGTTGGGTGCATTCCCGAGCAGCAGGTAGTACGCGGGGGGCCTACCGAGGACATCGCCGGCGCCTTGCACGAGTGTCGTAGCGTGGGGTTGTTGGCGACAATTGCGATGAGAATGACGAGCTCCAGTGATGGGCATGCGCCAAACCGGCTGAGCGCGAGGACTTCGAACAAGATTCCCGCCAGTACGTTTGGGCCACAGACGTGCAGTACTACTTCTGCCCGGAATACGTGCCTGAGCGAGGCGCGGATGGAAAGCGAAAGAGAAAATCGCGTAGGAAGGGTGGCTGACTCGGAACGGCGCTCGAGGAAGCTGTAGGCCACTTTTCGCTCCTGTCGTAGGTCAATTGAAGCTTGTGCTCGAACTCATGGGAGATAGGTGGGAGGGGAGGATAGTACTTGAGCTTGACGTCCTGTCCTACGTATTTGAAGTAATCCATGGCAATCTAGAGGGCGACAGCGAGGAGACTGGGCAGACTGAATGGTGCCAGCCGCGTTGACCTTTACGACAATGGTCGAGCTCGCGACCAGGGATGGACCGAAGACTGAGGATTATAAACGGAATGCGGGTGCAAAAGGTCCCATAATATACACTCCAAAGCACGGGAAGGGCGAGGGCAACTTGACGATCCATCGTACCGGTCCTCGGAAGATACGCCTTTGATTGAGCCAATGACAAGGCAAACAGCGGATGCACAGGAAGGGCGCCATAAACTTCAAGTCAACCCGCAATAGCCGCACGGCCAACTTTCCATGAGCCGCATACGCCAAAGGAGATGGAGACGCGAGCACAACCATTAGAACCGCACTGAGCTGGAATGCGCATCGGATCCTAAGCCGTTTCCTGTCCTCGAACTGGGCATTTGGCGAATGAGGTCAAGTAAAAGTGTCAAAACGTTGGTGATGGGGCGGGTTCAAGGTGATAGGTATACTGAGAGGAATCTAGATCGACTCCCATTCGTCTGGCTTGCTTGATCAGGTTCTTGTACAACACAATTTGCGAGTGTATGTTGTTCGCGAAGCCTGCCATAGCACATGTCGATCAGACACCGGGATGAGAAGACATTGCAAGGCTAACTCACCATAGATGTTTGAGTATTTATATCTTTTTGCAGTGTCGTACGGCGGCAAGGGAACGAGCCTGCTGCGCAGGTGCAGCCAGAGCAGCTCCTCTAGCGTCCTGTGCGTATACTCTCGATCCGGATCGCTTATCTTCTCGAATTGCCTGGCGACGCCGTTGAGGTCGACAAGGTTGAGGCACTGGATGCCGTAGTGTTGGCGGAGCAGCTCAGCCTTCTCTGGTACTGCGTCGGTGGACGGTAGAGCGGGCAGCGGAACTCGTGCTCACCGACGATGTTCATGCCGACCTTGACTGTGAGACCATCCTCCATAATTTTCTGTCGAAATTACCAGTCAGTTACAGTGCTCATGGGAGGGAGAAATGATAAACGCACGATGAAGCGAGGGGGTATCACTGCGAATGTGAGGAACAGGCGAAAGACTCATTGCAGCCGAAGAAGCGCACCTTTGATCCTCTCAACCTGCAGCAGGACAATATTCGACTTCGTGGAGAGTTGTAGCATCAACGTCTTCGTGCGCTCCCGTGGCCGCGATATCTTACGCAGAGTCGATGCGTACATATCGAAACTGACAGGTCTTCAGGAACAAGTTTGTTTGAGAGACGAGTTCGGCGCACAGGCAGAGACGGCTCACCCTCGAAGCTGCCGTATGTACTGGTCGGCGGCATGTATGTCTTTCGCGAACGACAGCTTAGGCCGCGGGTAGGATGCCTCCCAGTTGTACCTCTTTATCCTCGGCGGTGAGCTTTCCGACAACGGGGGGTCTTCTAGAGTCTCTGAAGAGTCTGATGCAAGCGTTCGTGCGGAAAACGCGCGAGACGGTGGCGGTGGTGTTGTGCCATGGCGACCCCAGCCTGAGAGCAGACTGTGGTGCAGTGATGCTGCTGGATTGCGTGTGCTTGCGATGTACTTGTCAGAACATGAGAGAAGACGGAGAGACATGAGAGCGTGGCAGGACGCGTCAGGCGCTTATATATATCACCTCTCCTCCGCTTCCACCACCGGGACTTTGTTCTTGCATGCACCATGGCAAAGCTGCCTTTCGAAATCCAAACACTTTTCGTCGAATGGGTGTACAGGCTGTCCCAGCATGACGAAGTCGACTATGCTACCCTCCGCATCTGCGCTCTCGTTTGCAAGGCGTGGACCCCCACCGCTCAGCACCTCTTGTTCCGTCGCCCTTTCCCCGGCGCCTCCCGTTTCTACAGCGACAAAGTTAAGCAACGCACCCTTCTCCTCATCCGCACCCTGCGCGAGAAGCCCTCTCTCGCCTCCCACATCCTCACTATCCCAACTGTCATATCCTACTATGATGAGTTCCTCGATACCCCGCAACTCAAGCTACTAGCGCTGTGCCCTAGCATCGCACGGATCGATGCTATGTGTGCATTCGACCCGAAGCAGCGCTTCCAAGCTCGACTGCGCTCCCTCGGGCTGCGCCCTGTCGTCCTATGCGCTTACGGCTCTAGCAAGGCCATCGGCAACATTAGATTCATGGAAATGTGGCCCAGCGTCCGCGTTTTAGACCTCAATATAGAATCGACTGATGGCGGCTGGCCAATACGCGACATGTCCTCCGTGGAGGCCATATCTCTCCATGATGAAGAGATCCAGCACATCCCCCTGGACACCGACTTCCCCGCACTTCGCGATATGGAATTGGAATGTCATTCATGGGAAGACAACAACTTGGGCAGGCGACTTATCGGAGCCGACATGCTTTCGCGAATCCACACGCTGAGGATTTCGGGACCCCTTCCACCCCCAGAGCTTTTCGAGCACATCAAGTGCCTCGAGAGCCTGGTCTTCGACGAACTTCCCGAGAGCGATGCAACCATCTCGCTCAGACTTCCGGAGACCCTTCGCCGTGTCGGGTACCTCCTTGGCGGCGTCAGTGCCATAGAGTGCCAGATGGAGCGTGCCAAGAATGTTGAGCCCTTCATCTCAGCACTGCGCATGCTGCCTGAACTGCAGCACGTCAGTGCGACGCGCGTCTCGTCGCCACGCCAGCTCACTATGCTCAGTGAGGTATGTCGTGAACGAGGCTTGGAGTTTGAGGTGTTTGAAAATGTGAGCCATGTATGGGTGCGTCTAGAACTTATTTGTTGATGCGGCGCGGTGCTGATTTTCGTATCACAGCGCCCGCAAAATGTTGACTGGATTTGACGTAGTCGTCACAATGCTCTTGTTCGACGAGCAGGTAGGGTGTGCGCCGAGGAGAAGATTTTCGAACATATGTTTCTGAAGGGCAGAACAGGTGCGAGGGAAATGCAGACTGCGAGATAGCAGGTCAGAGTTGGACGTTGACTCTCGTTGAGGGCCCGCGGTGGGACGGGAGCAGTGTTGGGGCGGGGCAGGAGGAGAACGTCGCGCGACGACATCCGACACCGGTTTGCAGCTGGATTACGGAGAGACATGATAACGTGGCTCCGGGCAGGCTCGTCACTCTAGTATCGGCTAGTTTCGTTCGATCGTGTCGGGCGCTTAGTGTATATCACCTCTCATTTGCTTCCACCACATCGAAGACTTTGTTTCTGCATGCACCATGGCAAACTTGCCTTTCGAACTCCAGACACTGTGTGTCGAATGGGTGTACAGGCTTTCCCAGCATGACGAAGTCGACTATGCTACCCTCCGCATCTGCGCTCTCGTTTGCAAGGCGTGGACCCCCACTGCTCAGCACCTCTTGTTCCGTCGCCCTTTCCCCGTCGCCTCCCGTTTCTACAGCGACAAAGTCAAGCAACGCACCCTTCTCCTCCTTCGCACCCTGCGCGAGCGGCCCTCCCTCGCCTCCCACATCCTCACTATCCCAATTGTCATATCCTACTACGATGAGATGGACCTCGACACCCCGCAACTCAAGCTACTGGAGCTGTGCCCAAGCGTCGCACGTATCGATGCTATGTGTGCTTTCGACCCGAAGCAGCGCGTCCAAGCTCGACTGCGCTCCCTCGGGCTCCGCCCTGTTGTCCTTTGCGTTCACGGCTCTGACAAGGCCATCGGCAACATCAGACTCATGGAGATGTGGCCCAGCGTGCGCGTCCTAGACCTCAATATAGAAGAGATTATATCGATAATCAGTGATGACGCCTGGCCAATACGCGGCGTGTCCTCCGTGGAGGCCATATCTCTCTATGATGAAGACATCCAGTCCATCCCGCTGGACACCGACTTCCCCGCACTCCGCGATTTGGAATTGGAATGCCATTCATGGGAAGACGACGGCTTGCGCAGGCGACTTTTGGGAAGCAACATACTTTCGCGAATCCACACGCTGAGGATTTCGGGACCCTTTCCACCCCCAGAAGTTTTCGAGCACATCAGGTGCCTCGAGAGCCTGGTCTTCGATGAACTTCCCGAGAGCGATGCAACCATCTCGCTCGGACTCCCGAAGACCCTTCGCCGTGTCGGGTACCTCCTTGGCGGCGTCAGTGCCATAGAGTGCCAGATGGAACGTGCCAAGGATGCTGAGCCCTTCATCTCAGCACTGCGCATGCTGCCTGAACTGCAGCACGTCAGTGCGACGCGCGTCTCGTCGCCACGCCAGCTCACTATGCTCAGTGAAGTATGTCGTGAACGAGGCTTGGAGTTCGAGGTGTTTGAGAATGCGAGCCATGTTTGGGTGCGTCTTGAACTTTGAAAATGTTGATGCAGCGCGGTGCTGACTATCATATCACAGCGCCCGCAAGATGTTGACTGGATTTGAGGTCGCCCCAATGCTCTTGTTCGACGAGCAGGTGCTTGTTGCAGGTGGGGCGCCGAGGAGAAGAAATGTTTCTGAAGGTGCAGCGTCAGAAGTTGAACGTTGAGGGCCCGGGGCGGGACGGGAGCGGCGTTGGGGCGGCGCAGGTGGAGAACGTCGCGCGATGACATCCGGCACCGGTTTGCAGCTCAAATTCAATAGCCTACACCCGCTGAACAGGTGCTGAACCTCACCTCCATACTCATTGGGTCTCAATTTTCAACGAAGAAGAATATTTAGTGGACGCGCGGTGGAATCTTGTGGCGCTCAATGACTCCGGGCCAAGGGAAAACGACCGTGTGAGATGGTGAGCCTTGCTCCGTACTCAATGCTCACCTTCAGGTTCACCAAACACAGCATCTACAGCAAAATACGCGCCGCAAATTGTCCATGGTAGCTCAGTTGTAGCAGGCATGAAGATGGCGTCCGACTAGTTGACACTTACTAGGCTGATTCGTACGGTCGACGGTAGTTGCCCACTCAATGCCGAGCCGGTCAAATCGCGGGAACAGGAACAATTCCGCAAGCGCGCTTCTCGCAGCGAAGGCACCTTCTCCGGAAGTACAGAAGTCTACTCCGATCCGTAGCTTGATCCTATGGTATCAGATTGCAGAACATAATCACTGAGTAGTCATTCTGAAATGTAAGGGGTCTGTCGCTAATCGTACTTCAGAAAATTCATCGTGCAATGGATCGCAGAGTCATAAGTGTAGTACTGTACTCTTTCGATCATAGGCTCGCGTAACGCATAACGCGGCCCTGAGAGCCGAGCCTATTGGTGACACGGTCACGGATAACGATGGCCTGCGAGTTAACTTCCCTTAAAGATAGACAGGCCGTATTTTTTGGGTTCCTCCGCCTCTCATGTATATGTGTGTCAAATGTAACTTGTATCAAGTAAAGAATGCAATCAGGTGAAGGAGGTTTTTGACAGCATGCTTCTGCTTCACATCTAGCCCCAAAAGTTCCCCAAAAGAGCCGGGCCCAGTGTGTGTCGGGCATCGTAAACTACCCAGACATGCTGTGTGCAATACTTAATGTGTCTCGTGTTGAGTTATGTAGCTACGGACACTGTAGTGCTTAAGAACAATCCTTGTTACCTCCAGAAATCCGAGCTTATTTTTCTAGTTGTCACGCGTCACCCTGGTCTGCGAGCCTCGGAGGTCAAACGAGCCTACGCAATTTTTGGTCACGCAGTGACCCCCGCGAGCCTATGATCGAAAGAGTACAGTAGTCTCATCATCTTATACACAAATACAGACCGCAAACCAGTTCTGAGTTACTTCATGTTCGTTATGTCTACTATAGAGTTGTCAGAATTTCCAACACAACGGTCGCGAACGATACTCACAACCATACCGCTGGATTGTAGCCAGTCGTCAGAATCATCGGCATAACAGCAATCAATGGTCATTGATGCTCACATCTCGCAAGTATTCAAGGGTGAGATATTCAGTGCTTGATTTTGAGTCCACGATAGGATTATAGGTCACCAGCGCGCGAAGATCCTCGAGGAGAAGTTGATGTAGCTCCCCTTCGACCTCTCCGCCCAAATCCGGGCAAGACCAAGGAAGATCCAGCTTGCCGTTGCAGCGTTGTACCCTGAAATCGCGCTTCAGAGTACGATTCACTGCTTGCATGTGCATGACGCAAGCGTAACAGGACGCTTTAGCACGGCCGATGTATGGATAGATATCGACGCCTTTGTCGATGACGTACTGAGACTGCCTTCGCTGTGGACTACGGACTTGGTACTGGTATAATCGGCACCACTCTGAGCGACGGTGCCGAATCGCTTCATGGCCGTCTGTATTCGTTGCTGTTCGCGGGCAGGTAATGAGGAAATGTCGGCATGGAAATCAGGGGCTCCCGAAGGCTCGACCCAGATGACGGACCAAGCCGTCTGGAACGCTGGCCGCAAAGTGGCCGATGTGGCAGCCCGGATGATGTTGTCAACAGAGCACGCAAAGGCTGTCATCTTGTCGAAGTTCTCTTTAGCAGTGAGATTCCCGATAGCTATATATCGGTGAGCTTGAGGAACGAGAGCGAGAGGGATGAAATGCGCACATCGGAGATTGACGAAGAAAAGCTCTATGACCCTGTAAACATGCACGTAACGCTCTCTTCCCTCCTTCGTCCCAATGGGAGGCGGGCCCTGCTTCGTCAGCTTTGAGACTTCGAGGCAGGCAGCGTGCAGGGTGAACAGATATTCGTTCTTTGAGCCCGGCGGATCCGAGTCGATGTCACGCTCGATGATGTTGCAGATGGTCGTAAGATTTTGGTGAAACTGAGTAAGTTTGACAACGACCTCCTCGTGCGTACCCGATGGCAGGTGCTTAACAGCAGACTCAACTCGGTTGACGAGCTGCTTTATGCGCGGCTTTCGCAGCCGGGCCTTGAGTTTCGGCAGGCACGTAGTATATGCGTACGTCATGAAAGCGTCCACGGCCACTTTAAGTTCAGGAGAGTGCGCTATCATAGCCTTGAGACCAGAAGTGCGGCGTTCGGAGAGCCCTGTCATGGCGATATTGCGCACGTGAAGTTCGTAGTTTGTGACATGACGCTTGAGGGTGGGGGTGGCTGTCTCGGCTGTAGCCAAGTACAGACGAATCGCATGCGCCTGTGATTGTTCCAGGGCAACAGAGACATCGCATCCAGGTTCGTGGGTGAAAAGGGAAGCGATGGAGTCCAGGAGACGCTCTTGTCGATAGTTATCATTCGACCGACGGCGCCCGTACTTCAGGATATGATCCAGGACTTCGGGAATGAAGCGCAGGTGTGGAGACATAGCGACGAGAACACTGCTTGGGGAAGACAGCGCCTCATCAGTGCCACCATGCGACATGTGCTAACAGGGCGGACGATGATGGGCAGTGTCTGAGGTAAAATAGGACCGCCGTCAGGATATCAAAAACCTTTGCAAATATACCTCACACGCGTTGAGGTTCGTGATGTTGTTGCACAATGACCTCGTAAAAAAGTGGAGCCTGCGTTCGGCAATTGCTCGATGTTCCTTGAACTGATGCTCCCGTCATGCGACATTCTCGACTAGCAATCGTCCACGCACCTCACTGATGAGCCGCGGGCTACTCTTTTCACACCAAGTCCCTTGAAGTGAGAAATGGGATCCTTCTGAAGTCTTGTTGAATCCTGACGACTGGGCCAGGGGAGTGATGTGGTTGAGGATGAGTCGTTTAGGCTTACCAAGCTTGACTCGAGGCTCCTGCTTTCTTTGAATCCGATGTGCTCCCAGTGGCACTACGGCCAAGCATGTATTTCTCCTGGAGCGAGGAGCGTCTGGTACCCAAAATTCTTCGTGGTTACGGGTTCCCAACATGCCATTAATATCTTCGTACGGATCATGATAGCTACAGGTGATACTGATGTCGCGCGCCTTCTGGGAGAACATATTCTTCACCTCAAAGGAGGGAAGACGCTCAGTTGACAATCCATGGTACCTCGGAGAGCACAAAGTCGAAGAATTCTTGGTCCAGTAGTGACTGATACTCGCCGGAGACCTCCTCGTTTGTCGGACCCGTGCTGCCTGCACCCTTGGAACGCGGCGAGAGATACGAAAAGTGTTGTTGCAACAGCGAGAGCGTCCGCTTCGTTCCCTTCGACTCAGGCTGTGCAAATATGTTGAGCTTGCTGTCAGCGAAAAAAGCCAGATATATGCGTACCTTGATGGCCAGACCAATGTAGTTTGCTGGTAGCCCGTATCGGAGGACACTCTCGATGAACAGACGGACAACTTTGAGGTGCACAAGTATCTGGAACGCTTCAGAGAAGTTTGTGCGCGACAGCCGCAAAAGCTCCGTCTGCAAAGCGGTGAGACTTGACCTGCATGGAGGACACCTTGTCGTACCCAAAGCTCCTTCTCCGTTGTGTCAGCCATATCAAGTTCTTCACGCTCTTTTGAGAGTTGATCGTCCGAGAAATGGAAGTCCCTGACTATGTATCTGAAATATTACAGAGTCAGGCGAGCGCCTCTCGGCCGGCGAAGCGGGAGATCTCACTTTCGCTCACGGCATTGAGTGACGAATGTATCATGCGACTTCTTGAAGAGGATGACTGAGAACAGGGTATAGTCTTCGTCTGAGGCAACAGCTCTGCGAGTCAAGACGTGAAGATGATACGCGCGTCAGGTGAGTAATATAGGCACGTACGATGCTGATCGTGGAACGACCATCGGCGCTAGCCGCTCATAGCTCGATGTCCATTCCTTCGTGAGGTTCCTGGGCAAGCTCCATAAGAGCGCAATCGAGGGGGACTGGATCCACGCACTTTGGTACCGCGACCAGCAGTGTCTGTAGGTGCTCCGAGTCCAGTATGAAATTCTCCTTCGCGACAACATCCGCCAAGGACCGCACGGAGAGGTTTCCCCTGGGCCCGCTGGTCAGTGGGCATGCGGAGGCAGCGGGCAAGGGCCTCACGTCTTCTTGCGCTGCAGCTGGACCAACGAGCCTTTAGCCAAATTGTAGCTGTTCAGCTTTGCCTTCATCACGTTGTCTATCGAGTTCAGCTCCTGCGATGCCGAGGACAGACCAGTCAGCAGTCGCTCGCCCTCGCAGATGTCCATGCCGCTGCGCACTTTTACGAGGATATCCACCATATCGCGCAGCGCACGCTGCGTGCCATAGCGCCCCTCATTCCACTTCCAATCCCGCAGCAAATAATCGTCCACAGGGACCTCGTTGACAAGGATGTGCTGGGAAAGCTTGGACGGATCGTTGTTGAGCAGATTCCGGAGGGTGTCTACGATCTTCGCCACGACCGCGGTGAAGACCGCCTCCTGCTTCGGGAGCTCTTCTGAAAGAGAAACCAGCGAGTCCAAGGTGCCTGTCTGCGGGGCCGTAAGTCCGCGTGCAGGCGAAGCGAGGCGCGCCGATGCTTGCCTTGAAAGACGGGATGGACCATTGTCCTATGCTGCTCCGCGAGAACGTCTTGGACTGCTGGGAGAGCTTGGTCGTGATGTCCTGCAGCAGTCCCTCCGAGTCGCCGTCCTGAGGAACCGCGATGAGCCAGGTGCTTTGATCTGAGGGCATGGCAGTCACGACGAGCTCGAGGTCAAGGTCGAGCTGCTATAGAGTCTGTTCTCCCAATCTGGCAATCGCAGCGGCAGAGAGTCCCCGGAGTCCCGCTCGGAGCTGCCGAACGCGTCGAAATACAGCGTCGTACCACCACGACCATGCTGCGGTCCACCCTCCACGGCGGCTTCAAGCCTCTCGCTCGCACTCTCTCCTCGTCGGCGACGACGGCGCCCCTCCTCGTCTCGCCCACCGAGCTCCATGCACTGCGCGCCGCCGGCGATGTCGCCGTCCTCGACGCAAGCTGGCACATGCCCAACTCCCCCAGGAATGCGCGCGAGGAGTTTCTGGCCAAGCGCATACCCGGTGCGCGGTACCTCAGCCTCGACGACGTCGCGAGCGCGCACGAGCTCGGGCTTGCGCATATGATGCCGAGCGGCGAGGTCTTCGGGCGTGCTTTAGGTGCGCCGGATCAGCCAGCTAGCGGGTGCGGCCGCTGAATGCATAACAGAGGCTTTTGGCGTTACACCCACCTCGCACGTCATCCTGTGAGGCGTCGCCTTGACATCTGTGGGTCTTCGATGGGCTGACATTCGTCAGATACGACTCGCAGGGAATATTTTCTGCACCGCGCGCCCTCTTCATGCTGCGATCGTTCGGGCATGAACGGTCTAGCGTGCTCGATGGCGGGCTGCCTCGCTGGGAGGCAGAAGGTCGGTCCGTCGAAGCCGGTCCCATTGGCGAGACAGCCAAGGGCACATACCCTGTCCCAGCGTCGCCGAGCGACGCCGTGAGAAGTACGTCCCGTCCTACCCCGATTCCAAACCAATTGACTTTCTTCGGCAGGCTATGAGCAGATGGTCCAGAACTCGACCGGTGACCTGTCCACCGATCTCACCGCAGAACTGGTCGTCGACGCGAGGGCGCGCGGAAGGTGCGTTTCGCCGCTTGCCATACTTAGATCATGCATTTTGTCTCATCGGCCCTTCGAATTCTCAGGTATCTTGGAACTACCCCCGAGCCTCGACCGGGATTGCCCTCGGGGCACATTCCGGGCTCCTTCTCCCTTCCATTCGACACGTTTCTGCAGACCAACAACGTGCCGAACTCTGATAAAACCTACACCACCTACCTGCCTCCGGATGACCTTCGCAAGAAACTCGTGGATGCGGTTGGACCTGAGTATGCCCAGCAGGTTATCGACGGCGAACGAACCATTACGACTACTTGTGGCAGCGGCATGACAGCTGGTGTACTGTGGCTTGGCTTGAAGCTCATAGCAGGGTCGACGAAGGTGGCATTGTATGATGAGGTACGTTATGCGGGTTCTTTGCTCCTCCATTCCTGCCGTCGACTAAATATGCGACCGTGCAGTCGTGGACCGGATACGCGTCACGGGCGCAAAGTCCAATTGCGACGGGAGACAAACCTTGATACCTTCTACGCTTTGTTGTTTAACGAAGACAACATATGTACTGCGCTGAACACCCTCCAGAATGTGAGTACGGTGGATTCAATCCAGCACGAGGATCTAATTTCTGCGAGCTGGATACGCGCCTTCTCCACACCGTGACTCGCTTCTGGCCTCCGCAGGCTTTTCATTACCACTCGGAATGCGCTCGGCCCCGCATCAGGTCGGCTTCCATGGGCGGCAACGGGTCTGCTCGATTGGTTGACATGGCCGTGCCATGAGCCTTGCCACAGACGCCGACTCGGTCCCGAGCATCGCTCTGTCCTTCTCAGCAGACTGTTTCGTTTGTCGGTCGCCATCCATCACGCGCTTCATGGAACTCCAAGAACAACATCTGCATACGCCACCCCTGTAGCATCACTATGTAGCATACCTCCTTCCGTCGGCGCCACCCAGAGCCTCCGGAGGCGAGGCGACTCGTGATTGTGCCAGCGTCTATTCTGCCAGGCCTCGACGAGTCCAAGAACACGTCGACCTTCCCTCTGATGGGCGAAACTCAAGATGCCGTCTCACGACACGTTTGACGCTCCCACATATGATGGTTCTTGCATTTGTTTACGATGCAGGAGATTTGAAGCGTGGAAGGGATGACGCATCTCGTTTGACGGGTCGTTCCCGCCCGTCGGAGTTGAGTGCCTCATCGCCGATCATGACCGGTGCGTCCTTAGTCTTTGCCCAAAAGCCATGACGCAGCTGATTGAGCCTCAGCGATCGTTGACTACACTGCGCCAGCTGACCGTACCAAGCCCCGTCTAGTCGTGGACGCTTCAGGCGTTATTGCCCAGGGCAGCCTTCAACCCCAGATCCGGTGCGTATCCAGTGCAGAATGAACGTGGCAAACGGTATGCAGGCTGCTGCGGCTACACTCCGTTACAACTCAGGGGATTATGAAGATGCCGATGATAAGGACGATCTGACATGTTCGATGGAGGCGTCGCGGAGGCGTGTTGTGGGTAAAGAGGCGCTGACATCCGGCGCCCCATTTCTCCTGTATTCATTCAGGACCCGAGCTTACCCGCGACTGAGTAGTGAGTACGTATCTCCCAACCGACATCAAATGAGAGGTGTTGTACTGAATATAGTGTTGTTGCATTGAAGGTATACATGAGATAAATAATGCCTAAGAAATACACCTGGATATATTGCACATGCTGCGGCTGCTGTGGCCTCTGCCCTCCTCGTACATCTTGCTCGTCTGGAGTATCAGCGGCGCTATGATGCTGACCCAGTGTACTGCTGCAGCTCGTCGAGGACGCCCATGAAGGGCGGCGGTTGCGGCTGTATGGGCTTGCCCGATAAGCACGCCGGGCGACCGACATACCGCACCTCGACGCGATACTTCTTTGCCTTGCGGAGGAGTGTTACTGTCCACCTGGGGGCGCGGTCAGAACGGCGGGGCGGGGAAAGGAGACACGGTAACCACGCACCCCTCAGCCCACAAAGCATTGTATCCTTTGCTCGTGACCTCCTGCAGGAACTGTTGCTGCGCGAACGCGAGGGAACTGCGCAGGTCTTTCTGCTTGCGGACATCGAACACATATGTGCGGACGACCTCCTTCTCGTGGACATACAGGATGTCGAGATCTAGGGGGCGCGAGGTCAGACGCGTGAGGAGGCTGTGCGGCGAGCCACGCACCATCGTCGTCGTCCCATAGCGGGACGGGGTCGACGGCCTTGTTGTCGACGACCTCCCAGGGGTTCTCGTGTTTCCGGAACACAAAGAGAATGAGTGCGTTTGCGATGCCCATGTTGAGGAACGCAGTTGGAGTATAAGGAAAGAGAGGGGCAGATAATTTGGGGGTTAAAAGGGAGGGCGGAAGCCTCGCTGCGGACTGGAGTTAATAAGCGGTGAGCGAGGCAGACAGGCGCCGAAAGAAGACAATATGAGTCGCCCACGACGGGCGCGCCGTAGACTTGCGTGTTGTTGATTTGCAAGCGGCCGGGTAGCAGCGATCACAGATCAATAGATCCAGTTGAATGGGGGCCCGGCGAAGGGCGACAAAAGCGGCCGACCCGGCGTCCTCTCTCGCCTCCGACGGCTTGCGACCACTTCCATCGCCATCCCCTTCCGGCTGTCCACGTCAGCAGCATTATCCTCTCCCGCCCCCGGCACAGCCACCCCGCCTCTGCCGCCCGCCTTCCGCGCACGCACGCCGCTGCTCGCACGACGACCGCGACCCTCGCATCAATATTCAATGATAAGGGCACACCGAGCGTGATGCTGCTTGATCCTTGCTGTCAAAGTTGATTGACTCGGAAGGGACGGGGTCCGGATTGATAGTTGAGGATCGCCATTTGTGCCCGAGACACAGAGAATCGGAATCGAGATACATTATTCGCCCGGTCGTGAGCTCCATACGACCGTCTGCACACACCGCACACCGCAGCGCCTTCCGACTCGGCTGCCTGCGAAACATGTCAGCATTTGGTCAGCACTCGCTGCACTTGCGGACATGTTACACGAATGGGGTGACGGGCTCGGCCTTGTGAGACATCGATATCGCGGCGAGTGATTACTACCTGTGATTACCACTGGGGAAAGCGTTGTGGCGGTCGAGGGCCCTCCCTCCTGCTCGTCCGAGCACCCTTGGACCTGAAACGCCGAATGTGGTTTTGAGTTCGCGCGCGCCTGCACGCGAGCCTGCACGCCGAGGGCGCCCTCGGGCTTCTAGCGACGGCCGACGCAGCTCGGTCCGAGATCACACAAGCAGAAACGGCATAAATGTCATCAGTGCAGTGTTCGCCGTTCGGAGCATCACCAACCTACCCGCCCCATGCGCGGACACCCGTCAAATTTCAGACGCCAGTGTCCTCAAACAGCCTCGAGCCCTGTCCGATGAGCCCGTGTGATGCCGCGAGAATGGTTGGGGTGAGGTCGGCGTGGTGCGGCCCGTCGTGGCGTTTGTTTTGTAGAACTTGAAAGGCCTTTGGCTCCTTCGGCGACCCCGGAACTGAGAATGTTTTAATGAGGCTGCGTGCGCTGTCGCCTCAAGTATTATATATCAAGTCTCACTCACTTGGACGTCCAGCAGAAGCCCACTCACAGCGCATATAGCCAGCCCAGCCCTCGAGATGAGCCCCGCGGTGTCGCAGTTAGTCGACTTTGGGATGCCAGCTCTGCAGCAAGAGGGCCAAGTAACGAATTGCTTGAGCTATGGGGCCCAGCGGAGCGATCAGGCGAGGCCAGGGAATTTGAACAGGTGAAGACGAGACTCGGTATCGCGTGCTTCCGGCTTGTCGGCTCTCGCACTCTCACAACGAAATTTAGATCTTACAGAAAACTAGTAAGAGGCCTT
Organism: Auriscalpium orientale; assembly: GCA_019915035.1. Taxonomy (NCBI): domain Eukaryota; kingdom Fungi; phylum Basidiomycota; class Agaricomycetes; order Russulales; family Auriscalpiaceae; genus Auriscalpium; species Auriscalpium orientale. The sequence goes on from JAHLMH010000001.1 coordinate 395,609, forward strand.
GCTCTTGAGCAACGGGGTGAACATGGTGCGTAGGTCGGTGGTGGTCTGGGGAAGAAGGCAAAGGCGAAGCGTGACTTCGACGAAATTATCTCTTGGCAAACGATCGCGATTGCGTCATCGCCAGCCATGCATGGCCAAGCTATAGCTACTGCAAACCATACAATACACCATCGAGGCAATGAGACGACGCAGCAGGTAGCTTACTCCAGCTACTTCAACCTGACGCCAGACAATTTCCGATCGGCCGTGCTGTTTGTGCCATTTATAAGCCCGAAGACACTTTGACCTACTGCCAGGTGCATGACTCAATAATTCCGGTACTTCACGCGACTCTCACAAGCTCACAAATCTCGAGTAGTAGAAGTCCTACTTTTACCCTGTATCATTCGGAGCCTGGATGCCGTGATTGCTGACTCTCCGCCGCAGCGCGGAACGCCGAAAATCCTCCAAATAATATCAGATGCTCTCCGCAGGGTAAGTAAGTACGCAGTTCACAATGCCAACGCCAACGCGACGATCGCCCCCAGGAGGCCGGTAGCACCCGCGACCGCCAGCGCGCGCGCGCCGTTCGGCGTCGTCGAGGGCGACGTGGACGGCGCCGACGCGCTCGGAGCCCCCGATGACCGCGACGCCGGGCTCGTCGCCGACGCGCTGGCGCTCGAGCTCGAGCTCGTGCTCGTGCCGTTCGAGCACGCCGCGGAGACCGACGCCGTGCTCGACAACGTGAGGTCCGCGCACTACCCCGCCACGCTCAGCCGGGCGCACAAGACGCGTACGCATACAACGCACCTGGTACAGGCTGCCGTCGCCGCCGTTGAACAGCACCTGGATGGTGACGTTCGCGCCGTCCGCGACGCCGCTCACGCCTGTATGGCTCAGGTCGAGCGGCAGGCAGAACACGCCCTCGCCCGTCGCCGAGGCGAAGTTCTTCGCGAGCTGGTTGCCGCCCGTCGCGTTGTTGAAGTCGTTGAACGTGGCCGGGTCCTGCGCGGTCGAGATGAGGACGGCCACTGTGCGAGACGCGTAGGGTAGGTTAGTCGAAGCGCGTGTGGTGCGAGAGGGGAGGGGCGCGGACCGTTCCAGGTGGGGTGCTCGCTGTTTAGTGTGATGAAGCCCCCGCTTAGTGGGAATGTGGTGCGGTTGCTCACGGCCTGTGCATATCCGTCTGCGCACAGACGTCAGTCACATATGGGAGGCGAGAGAGCCAGGTAACGTGCCGCAGAATGTCGGCTCGTTGTCCTCGTCGAAAGGCCCGCGGGGCGCCGGGAACTGGAGCTGGAAGTGCGCGTGGGCGACGGTCGCGACGCCGGCCAGTACAGCAGCAACAGAAAAGCGCATCTTGGGGTATGTATGTGGACGGCTTGAGGGGGAGTAAGCACTGTGGGCTGGCTTTGGAGTGGGTGAACGACGAGGAGATGGTGATTTACATATTATAGCGACCAGCCACCGTCCGCATACGGCGGGGGTGAAAAACTTTTTCACCCCGCCTATTTTTCGGCGCCGGAAGGTCGCAGCGCTGAGACAGACGAACGAATCCGCTGTCCCCATGCCGTCTCAGCTGATCGAGCCTCAAACTTCTTGTTCCAAGAAACCGCCGTGGTGCACCGCAAAAACGTTATACATCAAATTAGACGGGCCAACAAGGTAACTAGCTGTAGGGTATGCATAGTCCATGTGTATCGACAACACCGTCGTCTACTCGTACACTTGCACTAGATGTAGTCTGCCTGAAATCACAAAACAAAACATTCGGAGCCCTCAAATCTTACACCAGCCGCGCACTGCCATACCGCCCAAACAAGACCTCTCCGATGCCCAGCCCCAGGATGATAGCGATGATGTAGGCGGCCTGGAACGTCCTGAAGACAGCCAAAGTCAGCAACGCTGACCACGACTCTAGCAAGGGAACACTCACATAACAGCCAACATAAGAGTATAGCCCAGGAGGGCCTGCAACGAGTATAGGACGCCGCGGGTCGCGTCGTGGGAGAGGACGAACGGAGCGACCATGCGGGCACTGCGGCGTCCAATCTTCACATTCACACCCTTCGGCACCTCAAGTGCGACGACCTCTATATCCAGCCCCTTCGCCTCCTTCCCATCCGAAGACTCCGTTTCGTCTGATACGCCGACCCCACGCTGTGCGCTCATCGCGAGCAACCTAGGCGCCGGATTGATGAGCAGGTCGTCTGATAGCTGGGAAAGATACGAACCTCTGCTTCCAGTGCGTCTCCAGCACACCGCGCGCCGCAAATAGAAAGCGTTCGAGGAGGGCCAAGATGACCAGGCCAATGGAGGCACCGGCAACCGCACCTGGCGACGACGGCGTCCAGGACTCGAAGAACAGCGTGTCCCCTCGTGTGAAGTGTAGGTAGGGCGTCATCTGCAGCACAACGGCGCTGCTGGCATCGGAAGTCGAGTCGGCCATGGGGAAAGATGGTGGAGAACGGTGGTTGTGATGTGGATCAAGAGATGTCTGCGGCGGTGGAAGACCATTTGCGTCGGCGGTTGCCGAGACAACAAGTGCAAATACCGCTGCCGGCGCGGCAGGGTCGGGAGGGGCGGCGTCGTATGGCTTTCAAATCCTTGTGTGCTGTGAGCGTCTTTTGCGAAAGTCGACGACGCGTACCGTGAATATATGATGTTGCGATGGGTACGAATATAGCCAGTAGACAAGATACGGGCAATGCCCCTGTTCAGCTACGAGCAACTGGCGAAAGCGGTCCACAATCGAGGGCTAGATCACAGAACCTCGCAGAGTTCGCAGACTAGAGCTTAGGATAGAGCACAGGAGGCTTGGGTTCTGAGCTTCGGAGAACTACGCTCGCACTCAGACCCAGCTGCTCTGACCAAGTCAGCACAGGCATTCAGTGTAGAAGCCGCCAAATTTGCAAGCCAGTCGACGGCGGACTTGTGGGACGAGGATGTCGATACTAGTGTGGTGCGGGCAAGCTTGCTGAGAACTACGCTCCCGCATGCCCGCGGCCCACCCTCCGCCGAGGACTCAGAGGTACCAGATAAGCAGATCATTCGAGAGGGCGACCGGGGACCCGAGCGAGGAGAACAGGCAGAAGAGGAGGAGGACGAGTAGGCGTTGGAGGGCCAGAGAGGCAAGGTGGTGATGGTCGTGGGTGAAGAGACGCTGGGGGCGAAGTGAGGCAGTTCTGCTCGCTCAGCCAATGGGAAGCGCCCGCGCAAAAGCCTCACGCCCGAGACTCCGGACACCGCTGCAATAACTCCCATCGGCAGATCCGGCACGCGATCGGCCGGCTGACGAATTGTTTGCGACAAGTCACGTCTCTCGCGCACGCTGCACCACTGCCACTTCCTCTCAGTCTGCTGAGCAACAGCGCGTTCAGTCGACAAAGACTCCATTATCGTCCCGTCTACTTTGAACCCACCTGCCCAAGATGATTCGTACAGCAGCTGCGCGCTCAGCGATCTTCGCGCGGGCGGCGCGCTCCAATGCGGCCGTGCGCCCCCTCCTGGCCGCACGCGTTCGCTACAACTCCAGCCAGCCGAAGCTGACCCCCGAGCAAGCAAAGGAGCGGAAAGCGCGGCTGGCTGAGACGGATGCGCTCCAAAGCGACTGGACGGCTCCGATCCTGAGCTACGAGACCGTGAAGCAGAAGTCTCTCCAACCCAGCGAGGTGCGTCCGCCTTCCCCTCTTTTCACGGCGACGCCCGCTTGACGTACGTGCGCGGACCAGAACGCGTATCTCATTGACGTGAGGGAGCCAGACGAGGTTGTGTCAGGCATGATCCCCTCCGCTGTCAACATCCCGCTGTCCGTCCTGTCTGGCTCGCTGAAGCTGTCGCCGGCCAAGTTCGAGAACCGGTTTGGGTTCAAGAAGCCGCAGCAGGGGCAGGAGGTTGTATTCTACTGCCGGTCAGGCAAGCGGAGTGCCTCGGCGGCAGACGTGGCCAAGCGAAACGGATATACCAAGTGAGTGGACTGTATGCGCCGTTGTCTCCGAGCCGCTCGGGTCTGACGCGTGCGTGCATTAGTATCTTCAACTACGAAGGGTCCTGGTTAGATTGGGCGAAGAGAGAAGGAAATCCAGCTTCGTGAAGTGGTGGATGAATGACTCATTGACTGTCCCTCTTGTATACATATCACTGCATGCATGGTTCTGCTTTCCATTTCCAGTGTCTGCTTCAGCAGTCCACATCCCTTCCGATGCTGCCAATTCGACCCATCGAATTTTGTGTGTGTCTTGGAGGACCGATTGCTCGCGCGCTGTCGGCGTGTTGCGCCACAGCACGCAATGCATATGCACGAGCGCGCCGAGACGCGTCCGACCGCAACGCTCTCTCGTCCCGCCAACATGTTCTCCCGTAATCTTCCTCGACTGCTCGCACAGCGGTCAATAGTCCACAGCCGACACTTGCACGCCGCAAGGCCTCCCCGGGCATCGACGTCTTCCTTGCGGACCGTGCAGCGGAGGCATATGGCTACGCCGCCGCCCCAGGTCAACGTCAACGCGTAGGTCTTCTGCCAGCACCGCGCTACTCCCACCACGCGTGGCATGCTTCTCTACCGTGTACAGGAAACCATGCTGATCATGGTACGTCTATCTCTACAGGGAGTTGTCAATGGAGCAGTACCACGAGTACTCGGATGAGTACATGGACAGCATGCTCGACTCGCTGGAAGCCTTCGTCGACACGGCGGCAGACCAGCGCTACGAGGTCGAATACAGCGTACGTGTCCATGCTAGCTCGCTTGTTCCTTCCCTCAGGACCTGAAGCGCGCTACGCCGAACAGAGCGGCGTCCTCACGCTCTCGCTGGGGCCGGGCGTAGTGTACGTGATCAACAAGCAGCCCCCGAACAAGCAGATCTGGCTCTCCTCGCCGCACAGGTGCGTGCAGAGTGAGGACGTCCGTGCTGCGTGTCGCTCGCTAACTCTTCTGAGACAGCGGGCCGAAGCGGTATGATTATTCGAAGGAGCTGGACGATTGGGTGTACTCGCGGGACGGACGGACACTCGGGAGCCTCCTGAATGAAGAGCTCGGCACCGCGACGAAGGAGAAGGTCGACTTGGGCCTTGGACCTGGGGGAAATTTCAGGGCCAGTCGGGAGCACATCCCGGGCCTGGCGGCATGAGCCCCCTCCTCTCCCGCCGATGGTCCACCTCATTTGTTTGCAAGTAATCTTTGGATGTATGCTCTATACTAATATGCCTAGTTAACGATAAGAATGCTGTCTTGCATGGGATGCTCAAGAAATGATGACACTGGACTGCAGATGGGCAGAATGGAAAGGGCGTAGGGATACAACGTTTGTGTGCGGAATGCAAGAATATGTGGTGAATGCAATGTCGATAGCACCGACACATTGACCGACATGGCTGGCCAATGGAAAATTGTAGATCAATGCCGAGCGGATTCAGCGGAGGAGCAGGGAAGAAACGATGGCTAGCTGGCTATGATGAGCCAGGAGACTCCGGGAGTGTGCGCCGACGTGCGAGAAACGCATTGCGCAGCAATCTGCGAAAGACGAGGCTTGTCATCAGAACGGGAGAACAAAGCACTGCACGGCAGGCGACTCACCGGTTGCTGTCCTCGTACCGTTCCTGCACCGACAGAGTCTCATCAAACGCGCCCTCGCGCCCTACCCAGGGCGCATAGCTCTTCACCCCTGCTGCGTGCCCAAAATCATGTGACGGCACAGGTTGCGAGAGCGATATCTGCTTGCCGGAGGGCACCGCAGACGGGGTGGATGGGTGCATCGGATTATGATAGCGGGCCCCATCGGACGAGGGCGCGGGCACCGGCGACGCCAGGACCCTCCGGTACTGGTGCTCCGCGTGCAGATCGTGCAGCAGGCTGTTGACCTTCGTGTACTCCGACGCGCGCAGTGTGGCTTCCCCGCGAGGGTCTGGACGTGGGGCGTCGTCATCCTCGATGTAGTCGTCCTCCCCGTCGTCGGCTGGGGGCGCGGGGCCCCACCCGCGCGAGGGTCCGTCGAGCGACGGTGCGAATATTCTGCGGCGCTTCAGGGCGTGGTGGCTGAGGTCGGACGACGACGGGTCGGGGGGCAGCATGGAGATGTCGGGGCTGGAGGGCGGGGGTGAGGAGGCGCGTTGACGCTTTAACATCGTGGAGGACGTGACGGGGACTGGGATGGTGGTGGTGGAGAAGAAAGAGCGCTGACGACGCCTCCTCGTGTTCGTTGGGAGAGGAGTTGAAGGTCAAACAAATGCATTATTGCGAGACGCGTCGTGTTCAATGATGTAAGCACGCAGGCTTCAAGTTGGCGCGGACGCCGCGGCCACAGTGCCTTGCTCTGCTTTTTATCCTGCTCGTCTGGAATAATGCTGAGTCGCTCCCGCAACAAAGCAGCGTCGACCTCGCTTACCGTCGCCAATGTGCGGTCGCTTTCGCCACCATGCTATCATCGTCCGCCGCGCTAGAGGACTCATTCAGATTGCTCTCCGCTATACTTCGAGAGTTAGTATACTTACCTGACAGCCCTCATATATGAGCACACCAAGCTGACTTACAAACAAACAGAACTCTGAGGCAGCGCTCAGTATTATTAAAACGACCACTTGCCCTCCCGAAGACGCCGTGCACTGCCTTCCCAGCTGGTTCGGGGAACTAGGCGGTCCCCCGAGGCGGTCTGCAGGCGAAATGCTGACGCGCCTCGGCAAATGTGAGCTACTGCACGGTGAGCACTCAAAGAATTAAGCAGTGAGTTCTGAGACAGTCTGACAGAGTCCCGTAGGCCACCGTTGTACTTATACCACCATGCATCCAATGCCACTTTACGCTCATGTTTCCCCTTCCCCTCCCCTTGCCCCTCCTCGCCTTCGTCGCCGGCGCGTACGCTCAGTTTGGCAATGTCTCTGACTATGCACCCTCCGCGAATGTCGAGTGTCCCACCGATCCGCTCGTCCGGCTCGTCTCACCGCAAGACCAGACACTCAATGCACAGGAAGTCGCGTACTACAACAGTCGTTCCGCTTCAGTTCTTCCCGGTCAGTGGCGAGCCTGGATTGGCGACGGGTCTGCCATAGGCTACGACCTCAATGATTTCTCGGGAAACATGCCGAAGATCGCGATTTCCGTTAGTGGAGGTGCATTTCGCGCAGCACAATATGGCGCCGGCGTGCTCCAGGCTATCGACGCCAGGAACGAGTCTGCGAATACATTAGGCACCGGAGGTCTCCTCCAAGTTTCGTCGTATTGGTCGGGGTCGTCTGGTGCGTCACGGTCGAGCTCAGTGTGCGACATCCTTGACCACTTACACGAGGTAACTTTGCAGGCGGGTCATGGTTAACAGGCTCCTTGTATATGAACAACTGGCCGAACGTCAGCGACCTCGTCTTTGGCAATGGAGAGGAATTGGGCGGCTGGTTGTTGGATTTGCCATTACCGGCCCCGAACGGCAACGACTTCCTTGACGAGAAAAATCAAGAATTTTACCGCGATGTCATCACCAGTGTCTCCGCGAAAAACATAACAGTGTGAGTATCCGTCACCTGAATTATTATCGTAGCGCTAAGTCAGAGATCATTTGGCGCAGCCCTACGAGCATTACCGATCCATGGGCCAGACTGATTTCGTACCATTTCCTCAACGGAACAAATACCGATAACTTCTTCTCAGGCGATGTTGAGCACGGCGCCGGGCAATTTTGGTCCCGCATCCCCGCGACGTCCTCCTTCGCCCAGCTCTTCCCTCCGTTCCCTATCGTTGTCGCAGATTCTCGTCCCGATGGTCAGACTACTGCCGACACGCCTCTAACTTCAGCAGTCTACGAAGTGAGTGTCCGTTTGTCATTGTGAATTATCTACCGAGCTCAAGACTATGCGCAGATCACCCCGTACGAGTTCGGCTCATGGGACCCGAGCTTGGGTGCGATGATGAATCTCACATATGCCGGCACACACCTCGTCAATGGACAGCCAGCCAACAACGCCGCTTGTGTGACTGGTTTCGACCAAGCTGGGTATGTGATGGGCACGAGTGCCAGTATCTTTAATGTAAGTCTTGTACCGATATGCCAGAGAAGCGTGTCAATGACCGTCCAAAGGCTGTTCTGGGTAGTTTAACTGCAGATGAAGACGCAGCTCTCTCGTTCCTCTTGGGTGCGAACATAACCGATGACAACGACGTGGCGATCTGGCCCAACGTATGTTTCTGTGCTGGGCTCGCGCATTTATGGCTCACGCTTCTTCCAGCCTTTTCAAGGTCTCAGCGCAGGGAAATTCCAGGACTCCCAGCATGAGTTTCTGCCACTTATCGACGGCGGCTTGAACGGTGAAAATGTGCCACTCGGACCGATGTTTCTGAAGGCGCGGGCCATGGACTTCGTCGTGGCGGTGGACGCGAGCCAAGATACTGCTGATAGTTGGCCGAAGTTTGTCTTTTTTTTTTCTTCCAAGACATGTATTAATCTTTTCGCAGTGGTACTGCTCTCATCGCGACATCGTTCCGTCTGTCGACCATCTTGAACAGCACTCACCAACAGTTCCCTCCCATACCCGCCAGCGCAAATGATTTCGTATCCACAGGCACGAATAGGCGACCTACTTTCTTTGGCTGCGAGCCGACGCAGAACCCACCGGAGTGGCCCCTTGTTCTCTACCTGCCCAACGCGCCACCACTTGACGGGAGTGTACCGCTTTCCAAGTGAGTCCCGGATCCTGTCGCTCTCCCGTCTCTATTGACGACGGCTTTCGTAGCATGGACACGTTCACCCTGCAGGTCTCGCAGGAGCAAACTGGGATCATCCTCGAACAGGTCTTCAATAACACTGTCGGGGGATTTCTCCCAAACACAACCGGCGCCGATCCGAACTGGCCCAAGTGCATGCAGTGCGGAGCCGTCGACCGTGCGCGCTACAAGACGAACCCCGTTACTCCGCGCTCGTCGTTCTGTCAACAGTGCTTCACGCAATACTGCTTTGACCCAGAGAACCCGCCAAGCCAGGCAGAGCTGCCCGGGCGCACCTTCGTCAGCCAGAAGCCCGAAGTGGAGGGGTTCATCAATACCGAGGATGACAGCAAACATGACCGGGTCGCCATTATTGTCGGCGGGGTCATCGGCGCTTTCGCACTGATCGCGGCAATTGTTGCTTTCCTGTATGTGCTCATTCTCGAGTTTCGAAGCGCATGTTGGGAGTCTGATGTATATCAACTTGTAGACTTTGGAGACGCAGCAGGAAGAACAGGTACAGCGCGGTGCATCGATTTGACGAATCTTTGCCGGTGCAGGACAGGCCTTATCGACGGTCTTTTAGTCCCAATCCCTCAGAGGCGAAGGCGTTGATGAGCGGATGAGCGGCGTATGGTATCCCACATTGTACGGAGCTCGTTAGACATACATGATGCCCCTTGTAGTTGTATTATTTATTTGATGACACCAGATAGTTTGCATGCCATGGCCGCCCTAGATGGCCTCCGTGTCCATCACCCCGTGGTCATTTCGTCTTCAATAGTGTGTGAAGAGATAATAAAAGAGAGCTGACGACGTTGGAGTCCTCGTTGTTGTTGGGAGAAAACTCAGAAGAGGGGCCCAAAGGTCAAGTGTAAACAAGATTATCGCGAGAGGCAGGCAGGCTTGGCGAGCAGGCTCAACGCCGTGTTCACGCGAGCCATGCTCCTCCTTCTCATATGCTGCTGTGCTTCCCAGGTTGGCCCACCGACATCAACCAATTTGTTTATTGGGACGCATGACGCGGTCACCTCAGAGATAACTCAAGCCGCGCATGCTACAATATCACAAACCATCGGTGTTTTACGAAGTCCACCGCCATTTCTGATTTCATATCGTACGTACGACTACCGCTTGTGTTCATGGATTCATGTGCCCCACATGACTACGCGGCTGGCTTGATTGCAAACCATTTCGCAAAGACCATATCTGGGTCATATTTCTTCTTCATCTCTTGCAAGCGTGCGATGTTGGATCCGAACAGCGCCTTCGTTTGTTCCTCCGACAAAATCACATCCGCATTCGGAGCGAAATGGCTTGGCGCATCGCTGTCTACACATACATCAACACATCAGCGCTATCCTGCATTTCAAGCTCCAATATGAACGTACTGTAGTTGGCGTATCCGACATTCGCCCTGGCATCGCCGACGGTAACCGTTGTCAGTCTTTCGATAACCTCGCGCACGCGGCGCAGCGAATCTGGCGTGTCCTGATCGTACTTGATTGATATCACGGTGGACAGGGTCTTGGTTCTGTTGAACGCCGTGGTCTCTGGCGGCACAGTGGATACCTTGACGAGGGACCAGTGCTCGAAGATGAAGGTGATGTGGATGTCCGGGTTCGCTTTGGACACCTCGTAGACTGCATCACGAACTTGGATGGCTATCTTCGCCGAAGGCCGCGGCAAGGACACAGATTTGAGATAATAATTGCCGCCATGCGGTACCCATGCATCCTATCCATTTCGGCGAAAAGCAGGGTCAGTTGGCGCCAAAAACACAAACACGAGTGCCTACCTGTAGCGCGTTTACTTCATCGTACGGCATTGCCCTGCACATGTCCGCGACGATCGGTTCTGCGGAACAGATCAGTTAGTCCCACAAGAGACGAGAAGGTGGTCACTGCTTACTGAGTTCGAAGAACGGCTTGAAATGCTCCCTGCCCTCTTCTTCAGTGCCATTGAAGAACAGCATAAGCATGATACACGGCTAATTTATATTGGAATCAGCGCCATCTAATGTAGTTTTGGTCTCCGAAGCTCACCTGTCCTCCGGGACCGAGAGCGACTATAACGTGCGCAGTCTCCTTCTCCGACATGCCTTCATCAAATTTGGTCTCCATGATGTGCATCACGTCCTCCATCGCCGGTGGCGCGAGGACGAGAAATCCCGCAAATACCGTCGTCGACTGTGCGTGCAGCTGGAACACAAACTCGGTGACCACACCGAAATTCGAGCCACCTCCGCGAATTGCCCAGAAAAGATCGGTGTTCTGGGAGGCGGATGCGATGAGCTTTTCTCCGGAGGCTATGACGACTGTGGCCTGAACGAGATGATCGATAACGAGCCCATATTGTCCAGTGAGGTAGCCGAAGCCGCCGCCGAGTGTCAACCTAGAAGTATGCCGAGCTTCAGTCCATCAGCATACAACTATCAATGCATATAAACCCACCCGCCCACACCGGTCTGTTCACGAATGAAATCGTCAGAACGTGCGAATCGAAAGTAAAATAAGAGGGGACGCACATGGCTGACGGTCCCGCTCGTCATGACCAGTCCATGCTTTATCGCGGCACCATTTACGTCGCTCCAGAGAGCACCTCCACCCACGTACCCGAGCTTGGTCTCGGGATCGATCCTGACGCCGTTCAAATGCCTCGACAGGTCAATCACCAGCCCGTCCTCGATCGAAGATGCGCCTGCAGGATTGTGCCCGCCGCCTTTGACTGCGATGCGAAGGCCCTGCGCCTGCGCATACAGGAGCGCGGCGCGCACGTCATCCTCGTCCTTGACGAACGCGACGACCGCGGCGCGGCGCTGGGAGTTTGCGGCCCAGCGCTTCAAAGAGGATTCGTAGTCTGGGTGGCTGGGAGTGACGATGTCGCCGTGGAAGGCGCGTTCGAAGGAGGCAAGGTCGGACATGGCGATGAGGACGCTGATGCTGAAGACAGTGTTTATATAGATATACGGTTCGTTCGCAATCGATCCTGTCCTTGGGCGCCTGTGTAGACCGTGTAATAAATTGAGCCATCCTCCATATATCATCATGTCGGCTAGCTGATCATATACATAGGGGCTGGCGCAGTGGCGCCAAGAGCACTGTCGGCTGCAAATATCGTGTCAGATGAGAGATATATCACAATGAGAAGATAATGAGCGCACTGATGAGAGAAGCTATACACTGACGGCGCCTTAATCTGCCCCGCAGCTTCTCAATACTAGCTAGTAGTTACTAGCAAGCGACTAGTACCTGCCGCGGCCACGCGTCGTCGGCATCCGTGAGCCTACACACGCCGTCAGTGGACATTAGATCGCGCAGTGCGAATAATGGTCGTAGCGCGGTCCGACTGTCTTCCGTGCCAAGGTCAGCCACGGAGATTGGGAATATGGTCGGACGCGTCGTCGTCTTTTTCCGGCTCAGCATCAGCTTGAGTTCAGCCTGGAAGAATTCTCTGGCGTCAGACGCAAGTCAGACGGAAGACCATGAGCCTGCGAAGCCTCAAGGAGACTATTCTTCTACTCCGGAGGTTCAGTCAGCGCACTGCGAGGGAGGCGGGCGGCTGCACTGGTTCTGATGTAGAATTTGCATTCCAGTCGGCGCTTAGGTGTTCCTCCCAACTGTATGTCCTACTATCAAATCACATCGGCTTGTTGCAGTAATGTTGACATGGACGACGTACCCGTCTGCTCTGCTGCCTGCCCGTCCTTTCCAATATTTGGCGCCAACAGCGTTCAACGGGCGTTTCTCTCAGGGCCGGCATTTCTCTAATCATCGGGAGTTGCATTGGCAGTCTGACATCGATCTTGCGCTGGTTGTCAGGCCTCACAGTGCATTGTGAAGGAAGAACTGTGAGAATAAGAGCGCTGCACTGGAGTGTCGTACGGACGGTAGCACGGGGGTGTCGTACGAGTGGTAGTGTTGCCAAGTGTTGAGGCGGGCCGCGGCCCTGACTCGGACCGGGGTACTTACATAATATACAGCAAGCGGCAACGAGCGCGCGCGGCTACTGCTTGGACGCTTCATTACAGCAACATCCCGCCATCGTTGAGAACCATCAACTTATCATATCCCATCCCCATGTCTCTCATCCCTACCAGCGCAGTATCTCTGTCTGCCACTTCTCCGCCCTCGCCCACCGTCACATGCATCCAAGCCGATGACGCAAACTCCCCACTTCTCCCCTTCTTTACGTTTGTGGTCACCATCCTCTGGAACGTGGTCATGGCCGTGCTCATCGTCGCGATCATCGTCGGCCTCGTCCTGATCCTCGCGGTCATCATCTACAAACTTTGGTTGCCGTTTTCCGACGCAATCGACTCGTGGCGCCAGAGAGCCGCCGCTGCCAGAGGCCTCTCAGAGGTCCCCTCCTTATGGAACCAGACGAAGTTCTACTTCAAGAGCTCGACGGGGACCAGGAGTGGGGGGGTTGCATCTGTGGACGACGAGGGCGAGAGCGTGTTCCTGTGGAACCGCAGCGCAAGCGCGCTCTCCGATGTCGAAGAAGGCCTTCGCGAAGATAGGGCGGTGGTTGGTCAGGGCGACGAGGACGCGGGGAAGAAATGAGTTGAGTTGGGCTCAGGCTGTGGCTCCAGGGGCAGATAAACACCACTGCGACGGAGAGATGACGGGCGACTAATCTCACTTGTTTGTACGAAGAACACCGGGCACCGGTGGTTTCGACCTGTATTCGGGTGGTTAGGTCGCTGACCCACTCTAAAAGAACAACTCCGAGACGACTTTCCGAGTATGAGCGGCCTCTGACGCTGACTTTAGTCTGCGTGTTGACATTGACTTGGAAAATGTGAACGCCAACGTTCGTCGAGGCTCGCCGCCCAGGTACTAGTGCTCTAGATCTGCGCCTCTCTCTCTTCTACCAGAGGCTTCTTACCACCCCGTCCGCCCCACTGCTTGCACGGAAGTACTGCAGCTGAGCGCTGAGCGGCCTAGACGAAAGTTCTCTCGCTCGGGGAGCGCTATTCGTGTGGAAGTTCCGGACGACTCGCGACAAGACGTACCGGACTATACAATGCAGGACCAGCCTGTCGCCCAGTCTGTCAAGATTCTGAATGTAAATGAGAATGTTTCTACCTTGTTAATGTATTACGGGGAAAACATTTGCGGGAAAAGACAACCCAAGGCACGGCGTACTTGTAGAGGCATTTTGTTACGAGGCTTGAATTCGGGCTGCGAGGGATATCTGATATACGCCGAGGCTCGAGATGTCTGAGATTATTTAATTCAGCCAAAGTGCATGTCTAACATCGCATTATCGTGGCTTTGTGAGACGAGCGCGTCCGTTTCGACCCCAGGGCAGAATGCGCCTGAAAGCAGATGCGCCGGCCACCAGACCTGCTCGTTCGTGCCCGCCCAGTCGAAATCGATGAGAAGCACTTTCCCCAGTGCCTCCGTAACCATGACGTTCGGCCTGCGCAAGTCGCCGTGGACGAAACCCTGCGCATACATGAAGATTACCGCGGCCCGAAGCTGCGAACGCGGGTCGGGCGACAGCGTCTGGCCGTCGCGCGTGCGCGACTGTTGGCCCAAGGACGGCCTCCATCACTACCATGAGCGTGCGCTTGTACCGCTTCGCGACCGGGTCTTCGGGATAGACCGCACCACAGCGAAGCAGCGCCGGGGCATAACCTTCTTTCGCAAGGGCGCGGCGTACCATTTCGCCGCACCGCTCAGCGAACTTGACGATGTCAATGCGGTACTGGAAGCGAACCGTTGACTGCTTGACCTTGCCATCTACCGTCAGCATGCCATTGCGGCCCCGTTAGCGCTCCGAGTCGTCGACGATGGTACGAGACTTAGCGCGAGAGAGGGAAGTCAGGTGTGGCCTCAGCACTGGTTTGGGACTTGTCGCGAAGAAGGGGGCATCCTTCAGCGTCAGACCGTGCGGTTGTTTCGAAGGCGAATCATCTTTGAGCGTATCCGTCGATGAGGGCAGATAATCCACTGGGGAGTAGACATACGAGCGTGAACGTGTGTCTTCCATGAGCGCTATGAAGTCAGACTGGCGGGCAAGCTGAGAGCTGGCGCGCGATCGTCGACTTTGGAGGAGCACCCGCACACCCTAACCCGCCATCCACCGATACGTTGAGGGACAAGAGTGGTAAGAATTGAATGTGTGGTTCGGAAGCAAGGCGCGACTCCGTCGGCGGGCGCGGGTGCAGGTTGCATAACATTCGCCTTCCGCATGCGTGTCGGGCAAGTGTCGGGACACTCGTTCTCCTCAAGCTGTTTGGCGTGCCACCGGAGCGAGCGCATGGCCGGACTGAACATCACGGCTCGGTCGACTGCGTTGCACTCACGCTGCTGACACGGACGACGTACCCATCTGCTCAACATCTGCTGCTCGTCGTCACCATCAGGATTCAGCGGGCGGGCGTTTCCCTGGTCGTCGCTTTGATAGTTCGACATCAGTCCTGCGTTGGGCGTCGGGCGGCATAGTGCATAGTGAATGAAGAGCTGGGAGAAGAAGAGCGCTGCACGGGGTACATGGTGCGGAAGGGAGACGCGTGTAGCACTCACGCGGCGCGTTGTCGCCGCTTGTCGCAACTTATGTATCAGCCGCAATGTGGAATGACTGAATCTCCTTGGGGCAGACTAGCTAGACTCGATTCTCAAGTAGCATGGGAAATGGCGGGATGTTCAATTTACGTAGAGTGCAGGATGTAGGTTACATTTGCTCGTGCTGCCGAGCGATAGCTCTACATATATAGATGAATCAAAACAAACGCGGGGATTTCTCCTCAAATTCCCCATCTGACTCCCTGAGGTAGATGATGATGTCCCAGTCAGGAAGGGGGAACGGCTTGGGCAAGGAAAGTTTCTGCTGTTTCATAAGACACTCCGACGAGGAGCTCTCGAGCGACTGCGAAGAGTCGTAGTGGACATAGGAAGGTGCAGAGACGGTGGCCACCTAACGAAAGATGCGTATGAGATTATTATAATCGAGGGCAAGGCAAGTGAACCAGAGACGTACGCGGGGACGCGGGCCAGCTGGACGCTGGATGACCGCCCTCGAGGCAGGTAGATGCTTGTCGACCAGCGACGGCTTCCAACGAGTGGACAGTTGTGGTTGTTCGGTCCCAGACGCACGCGAGAATGGCGGCCAGGCCGGTGCAGTGCGCGGATATGCTGCGGATGTCATGATGGAGACTGGTGGGCGAGAGTAAAATCGATTGGGTATGAAGTTATTGGTGGGTATTGATGCTGATGGTTGAAGTGGGTGGTTATGAGGTGATACCCCTTTCGCAGAGCGGAAGAGCGACTGATATAGTGCGGAGAGCGGATAGCTTGCACAGGACAGCGGAACGGCGGGTGAACACTTCTGTTGGGTGAGCGAGGCCGGTCTCAGATGAAACGGCAAGCGCAACCAAACTGACTAGACGAGAGCGGACATTATGCTGGCACAGAAGACGGTGAAAGAAGTATTACATCACAGAGATGTGCAGGAGACCATGACGATGGTATGCGCAAGATGATTGTGACCATAGACCACAAGTTAATTTGAACAGTTGTGACGCGGCACGCCCGGACCAGACTTGAATCGCGCGCTAGCGCAACGTCGAGCGACAGCGGGAATGGTAGATTGAGCGAGTCGAGGGTGCTGAGGAACACAGCTGAAAATGTGACCGGAGACGGGGAGATGGGGAGATGGCCCCGGAGAGCGCCGGCGGCTTGCTGTTAAACGTTGACGTGGAGCGGGTGAGCGCCATGAACAGTGAGCTGTGGCCCCATGCCTGGTGCCGTCGCGCGACGAGTCTTGTCTTTCTGCGCCGCAACGTTGCTCCCTTCCACCCGCGGGCCATTACCGTTCAACTCTGGCGTGCTATGTGGCAGTCTTCATTGCCCTCTCACCAGTTCTGCACCCTCAGAAACATATGTTCGATTTCTTCTCTTCGCATACATTTTCCTTCCTAGTTGCTTCCCCACCGCTGTTCGTCGGCTCGGCCAAGAGCATCGGGACGACTCCGTCAGATCCAGTCGACGTTTCTCGGGCGCTGTGACGCGGAAGTCAGCATCGCGTCGCATCAGCATCACGCTCTAGACGCACCCAAACATGGCGCACACTCTCAAACACCTCAAACTCCAAGCCTCGTTCACGACATACTTCACTGAGCATGGTGAGCTGGCGTGGCGACGAGGCGCGCGTCGCGCTGACGTGCTGCAATTCGGGCAGCGTGCGCAGTGCCGAGACAAAGGGCTCGGCATCCTTGTCATACTGCTCGATTGTACAAGTGCCGATGCTTGTAATGAGGTAACCGACACGGCGAAGGCTCTCCGGGAGTCCGAGCGAGGTTTCCGCATCTCTCTTGGGAAGCTCATCGAAGACCAGGTTCTTGAGGCATTCGACTTGCTTGAAAACGTCTGGGGGCGGAAAGGGTCCCGAAATCATGAGCGTGTGGATCCGCGAAAGCATCTTGGTCCCAAACAATCGCTTGCGCATGTTGTTGTCTTTCCATCTATAACATTTTGACTCCAAATCGCGAAGTGCCGGAAAGTCGATGTCTCCTAGCGGGATGATCTGTAAGTCTTCATCATAGATAGACATGGCCTCCACGGAGGACAGCTCGCGGATTGGCCAAGGTTTATCACGCATGCTCTCCCACCCGGTGAGGTCTAAGACGCGCATGCTGGGCCAAATTTTTAAAATGTTGGAGATGGCCTCTTTGTTGCCGCGAACGTGAAGTGCGATAGGGCGCAGACCGAGGGAACGCAGTCGCGCTCCGAGAGCAGGTCTCCAGAGGGCCGTCGCAACGAAGTCATAGAATACATCGAGCCGAATGATGCTCGGACAGAGCTCTAGAAGCGTAAATTGAGGGTCGTCGACATCCATGTCCTTGGATATAGTGAGTGGGATGGCGAGGATGTGGGTGGCGAGAGAGGGTCGATCGCGCAGGGTGCGCAGGAGGGGGAGAATGCGCGGTTTGACTATACATTTGAAGACGATGCGTGAGGCGGCGGGGTAGGGTAACGGGCGACGGAGCAAGATGCGCTGAGCTGTCGGCGTCCAGGCCTTGCAAACAAGAGCGCAGACACGGAGCGTAGCATAGTCGACCCTGTCATGCTGGGACAGCCTGTACACCCATTCGACGAACAGTGTCTGGAGTTCGAGAGGCACGTTGGCCATGGTGTGATGGAGGTCGGATGAGAGTCTTGTACAGTAAGCGCCATCACGGCAACGAGGCGCGGCGTCCTTCACTTGCTCTGTACGCTACTGGCCGCGACATTCGTCACAATGGCCGACATGGACGTTTTCGCCGCGATGGGCATCGCAGGCTTCGGCAAGAAGACCTCGAAAAAGACGCTCGATCCCGGGAGGTTCGACAAGAGCAAGAGGCTGGAGGTACGCACTCGCCGAGCTTGTGTCTGATGCCGCGCGGAGCTCGACCGTCGGTCTGCAGGATGGCGCCGCGCTACAGCCTCCACCTATTCAGCCCGCAGACGAGGAGCGCAGACCGGGCCCGTCGCGCAGCATGGGGCCACCAGCGCTGCCTTCGACGTCCGCCGCACCCGCACCTCCGCCGGACGGCGACGGCTCGGACGACGACGACGACGGGCCCGGGCCCCCTCCACCGCCGGCACCAGACGCCCTGGAGGAGCCGGAGTTCGACCCGGACGACGCGGGCTTCGACGCCGCGGCGGATGGGCCGCAGTTCCCCATCACGCACGAGCTGATCCTCAGCGACCACACGAAGGTCGTCTCCGCCCTGGCGCTCGACCCGTCCGGCGCGCGCGTGCTGTCCGGCTCGCACGACTACGACTGCAAGCTGTGGGACTTCGGTGGGATGTCGGGCTCGGGGCCCAAGCCGTTCAAGACTTGGGAGCCGGCGGGGAGCTATCATGTGCGTGACAATTCGGCTCGAGCGTGTTTCTCAGCCTAACCGCAGTTACTCGCATAGATTCACGATTTGAAGTACTCTAATGACGGGCAGCGCTTTCTTGTTATTTCTGGCACGTCTCAGGCGAAGCTGTATGATCGCGACGGGGAGGAGAAGTGAGCACCGCTTTTTTCAGCCGAGCTGAGGATAGACTGACCTGACTGGTAGGGGCGCCTACGTTAAGGGCGACATGTACATCCGTGATATGAAGAACACCTCGTTAGTCTATTACGTCGCTCAATGTCCATTAGCTTCATTCACATGTTGTAGGGGACACGTCGGCGAGCTGTCAGCATGTGCCTGGCATCCAAAGGAGTCGGAGACATTCATCACAAGCTCCTCGGATTCTACGATAAGGTAAGAAGCTAGGTGGTTTCTGTGGGACGAAAGCTGACGCTTCTCCTGTTACTTAGGATATGGAATGTTGAAAACAGGCGGAAGCAGAAGAACGTGATAGTGGTCAAGTCTAGGGAGCGAGGCGCTCGTACGAAAGTTACGACGTGTGCCTACTCCCCTGACGGCCGGTATATCGCAGGAGGTACGTCAATTTTTGCTCAAGCGAGAGTAGAGTGGCTCAAAAGACCCGTCTAGCGTGTCTTGACGGTGCGCTGCACCTATGGAAGACCAACTCAAACTTTGTACGGCCAGATATGACTGTACAAGCTGCCCATTCAAAGGGAACTGAAACGGGTTCTGTTGTGTTCTCAGTGGACGGGCATACCATTCTGACGCGGGGAGGCGACAATACTGTGAAACGTGAGTGTGATTCTCACACGATGCCTCACCGCCCTAACGATCCGTGAATAGTTTGGGATCTTCGGGCGTTCAAGAAGCCCCTCGCTGAGCGGGTGGGGGCTCTCACGCTCTACCCCACCACGAATGCAATATTCAGCCCTGACAACAAATACGTCGCCACGGGGAGTGGGAGCGATGGGCAAAGGAGAGAAAGGCAGCTTGTTATTCCTTCGCAGGGATACACTGGAGGTGGAGAAGCAACTGGAAGTCGATAGTACGCCAGTTGTGGTCCAATGGCACCCCAAGATCAACCAAGTACGTATAGCAGCCGCTCCCGTTTACGATGGACTGATCATCGATCGGTACAGCTGGTGGTAGGGCTCACCAGTGGGAAGATCTGCGTGCTGTACTCTCCGCATACTTCTCTGAATGGCGCGAAGCTGCTCCTGAACAAAGGACCGGCGAAGCGACCGACGGTCGAAGACATGTCGGATGCCGTGGCCGCGCCGACGATCCTCACTCCGCACGCATTGCCCATGTTCCGGGATGGGGAGATCGCGAGGAGCACCAAGCGGAAGCACGAGAAGGAGCGAATGGATCCCCGGAAGAGCCACAGGCCGGAGCTGCCGGTCACTGGGCCAGGTCGCGGAGGGCGGGTCGGTGCAAGCGCAACACAGCACGTCGTGCAGAACCTGGTTCGCGACACGACCCGAGACGAAGATGTGCGTGGTCTTGTTCTTTTCTTTTTGGCATTTGCGCTGGAATTCTTGGGTGCTGGGCTATCCTGGGACATCGACAAGTTTCATCGCCTTCTGATTGTCAGATGATGGCGATTACGATTCGGAGCAGTGCGACTGCGGACAGAGCCGCCTGGCTATGCCTATGCAGACAGCTGCAGCTGCTGTGCGGAGGCGGCTTGGTGTGGGGAGCGGGTGCCGCTTGACGCAGACGAGATTACCATTGTCGTGACGACGCACTTCGGGTGGCTGCCGGTCCGCGGCGGCGACTGAACTCTAATTGCGCACCCGACCCTCGCTCGAGCTGACCTTGCGCCTTTCCTTTGTCCTCCAGCCCCGCGAGGCGCTGCTCAAGTATGCCCAGGTGGGCGAAGACGACCCACAGTGGACTGGCGGTGCGTCTTTGTGCAGCTGGGGCGTCGAATGTGGGCTGATGCGCTTGGACGGTGTGTTTGTGCGTGTTGACGGTGTGATGGTGACGTGGAACTCCGCTGGAAATTCTCACAGCGTGGCGAATCAACCAACCGAAGCCTGTGTTCGCAGAGGCCGAGGAGGAGAAGGACGACGACGACGAGCTGTAGATACCTGCGTGCGTATAGACTACATACACTGGCCCGCGTGCCCTGGGCGCAGAGGGGGGCGGGAGGGGCTGGCTGGCGAGGACAGTGGAGGCCCCTGCGGCTGGAGATCGAACTTTATTTTTCAGCAGCTATATAAGCACCAGGAGGCCTTCGGCTCCCCTGTTTCCCCAAATCTTCCCTTGCCTCCCCTTCACCTGCCCGTTACCCCGTGACTGTCACGCGTCGCCCAACACCATGCAAGACGCGACGGCTGCCACCCACGACCCCGCCCCCGCCCTCGACGCCGTCGACTCCCCCGCAGACTCCCCCGCCACCCCCGTCAACGACGCAACCAACGTCGCCCTCAAGCTCGCAGACCTCTCCGACACCGTCACACGCATCCATCCCGAGCCCATTTCGATCAGAATAGATAAAGTGGACAACGCGTCGACGCTCCCTCAGGTCGGCACCCCTCTCGATCCAGGTGCGTGTATGCTCTCCTTTCTCGCGTCGCCGTCGTGCCAACAAGGCCTGTTCCTCAGACTCCATTCCCATTGCCGCCCCGAATGGGACGCCGCCCCCGCCAACTGGCGATTTGCTCGAGGATGTGAAGATGGCCGAAGAGGTGTCGCCCGTCGTGGCAGATGACGTGGAGATGAAGGAGGTGGTGGCGGAGCCCGCGACAGAGTCCCTACCCGAGCTCGCGGCAGAGTCTCTACCCGAGCCCGCCGTCAACGGTGCGCACGATGACGCTATGGACTACGCCGACTCTGCGGAGCCCCCGGCGACGCCTCCCGCTGATACGCCTGTGTCTCAACCCGGCGGCTCCTCGACGACCGCTGTAGACTCTTCTTCCCCTCATGACGATGACGCTCCTCCAGCAAAGCGCGCGAGGAAGTTCTCGGATGCCGATCAGGCGTCCACGCATCAGGCTGTAGTTCATGTAAGCTCACGTTGTCCTGTGAGCAACCACAGGTGTTCTAATACAATAGTTTTTCTGTGCAAAGCCCGCACCCGCGAGAGACACCGAGCGTACATCGACGTTCAGCGTAGCGCAACACAAATTCGCCGTTTCGACCATCCGCACCCTCAAAAAGCTTAAAGACTCTCAGCCGTTCAAGACGCCCGTTGACCCTGTCGCGCTCAACATTCCCCATTACACTTCCATCATCACCCACCCCATGGACTTCTCTACCATCGAGCGCAAGCTCGCCGCCACCAATCCCATCAAACCCGATCTCAGCGCCGACGTCCCCAGCTACCTCAACGCGGACGAGTTCGTCGCGGACGTCCGCCTTATCTTCAGCAACTGCGTCACATTCAACGGCCCTGAACATGTCGTAACTCTGCAGGGCAAGCGCGTGGAGGCGGTCTTCGACAAGCAGATCAAGCAGCTGCCGCCCCCAGAGGAGGTACACAATGATACCTGTTCTGTGTCCTGTCGCCTCTAACACCTCTCTATAGCCCAAGCCGCTTCCTGTAAAGAAGCTTGCCACCCCTCCTCCGCCGCCGCCTCCCGCTGTCCCGAAGAAGGCTCCCCGTCGGCCGTCAACCACCGTACCTGTCATCCGCCGTAACGATAATGACAGCGTTGGTCGTCCGAAGCGCGAAATCCACCCACCGCCCCCGAAGGACTTGCCGTATTCCGATGCACCCAAGAAGCAACGGAAGCGGGCCGCCAAGAACGACCGCACCAACGAGCAGCTCCGCTTCTGCTTGAAGGTCCTCGATCACCTGAACCGCAAGCAGCACGCGCACGTCGTGGAGCCGTTCTTGGCGCCAGTCGGTGAGTCGCTCGAGCTCGCCACCGGAAAATGTCTCTTACGCATACGACAGACTGGCAACTCCTCAACATCCCCGACTACCCCCGAATCATCAAGAAGCCGATGGACTTGGGGACTATGCGCAAGAAGCTGGAGAACGGCGATTATGTCAACGCGCAGAGGTTCCACGACGACTTCCAGTTGATGATCCGCAACTGCTACACGTACAACGCGGCAGGGACATTGGTGCACGGATTTGCCGTGGAGGTGGAGAAGCTGTTCAACGAGAAATGGAAGGACCTCCCCCCTCTCCACCCGACGCCTGTGAGTGACGATGACGATGATGAGGACGAGGGCGACTCGGAGGATGAGCGACAACGTGAGTTTCCATTATCTCCTCATATTCGTCTGTTTGACCATTGTCCACAGACCGAATAGCCGCGATGGAGGCCGAGATCCGGAACATGGAGAACAACATCGCCATGCTAAAGGGCGACGCTGTCAAGAAGCGGCCGAAGCCGGTGAAGAAGAACACCAAGAAGCCGCGCGACATGGAGGTCTACTCGCCTCCTGTCGCTTCATCTTCGAAAGCGAGCAAGAAGGAGAACAAGGCCGCTACGAAGAAGAAACCGGGCAAGAAGCAGCCGGTGCCGGACGACGACGCACTGTCCTTCGAGCAGAAGAAGGATCTGAGCGAAGCCATCTCCGCGTTGGATGTCACCAAGCTTGAGAGGGTCATCCAGATTATCCACGAGGGCGTGCCCGAAATCCGCGACGTGAGTTACATCTCGCTTCATCCGGTGACCCTCCTGACTCACGCCTCAGAACCACCAGAGCCAGGAAGAGATCGAACTCGAGATCGACACTCTTCCATCGGCGGTCCTCACGAAGCTCTACAACTTCGTCATCCGACCACTGCGCCAGCCGCCCGCGAAGCGCAGCCGCCCCGGCAAGGGCACGGGCACGGGCGGCTTGAAGCGCAAGAGCATGGACGAGAACCAGGAGGCGGAGAAGATCCGCGCGCTGGAGGAGAGGATGAAGCTCTTCGACCAGCCGGACGGCCACGCGGCACCACTCGCCGCGACCAACGGCCACGACAGCGAGCACTCGTCCGACGAGAGTTCGGACGACGACAGCTCGGAGTCAGAGTGAAGTGTGGTGGGGTGCTTTCGTGGTTGCTTTCCTTCTCGGTGTCCATAGTCGTCTTGCGTTCCAATGTCCGTATTTTATTCCATCATTCGCAGCATCGTTCTCCTCTCATCACTGCAGTCAACTCATACACCAAATTTATCGATACGGCGCTCTGTAGCTAGTTAGTAGTAGTACTTTACTTGAACACGACGGTTCCTCGCGGAGTATCATCCGTGCATTAATCTGCGTTCTCGGACTAGATGCAGAGGATCCAAGTGAAAGATGATGCTAATTGCATAGTTCGACAGGTGTGCATACAAGACAGATTGCAATATCGATAAATCGAAGGACGGACTACTTGCGCTTTCCGCCGCGTTGGAAACTCTGCCATCCCGCACGGCTCTTCTCGCGGAGCTGGTCCTTTTCTTTCTTGGCGACAGGGACTTTCGGCTCGAATGACGCCGGCACAATCGGTGAAGCGGCGACTGGAGGCGCAGGCTGCGACGCGAGGCTCGGTGACGAGGCCATGGGTCGGAAGCCCGACGGTGGTGGGGCGGGCGGCGGCGGATGCGACACCCAGCCCGACGTCTGCGGGGGAGCTTGCGCAACGGGCGGTGGTGGAGGGGGCGCTGCAGAGGGGATTTGGGGTGGAGGCGGCGTGCTGGTGGTGGTATCGAGCTTCGCCCAGCCCCCCGTGCGGAACGCAGGCGCAGGGTCGGGCTGATGCGTCGACGCTGGGGGCGGCGTGGTCGTTGTATCCAAGGAAGACCAGCCTCCCGTGCGGAACGCAGGGGCCGGCTGATGGTGATGGGCATCCGGCGCAGGCGCAGGCGCTGATGGTGCTGCGGGCTGAGCGCGAGACCAGCCGCTCGAGGATGCAGAGGGCTCTGGAGGCGGCGGGGTGGGCGGCGCGGACCCTGAGGCCGCCGAGGCCCACCTCGCAGGGGCAGGGGCTGCTGGCGTCGAGACGGTCGCCCACCCGCTTCTCTTCGGGGCAGCCTCGGCTGGCGCAGCAGCAGCAGCAGGCGCTGGGTCGAGGGCCGGCGCCACGACGGGCGGCTTGGCCATCTTCACCCCGGCCGCCGCGGCGATCTTGCGCAGCTGCTTCTCCTCGCGCTTGCGCTCCTTCTCGTTGCGCCGCTGCACCTCCTCCTCGGTGTTCTGCTTCTGGCGCTGCGCGGCCTGCATGTCGCGGAAGCGCACCTTGTGGTGGTGCGCGTAGGAGTTCGTGTGTTCGTCGTATTGCCCGACGTTCTGGAACTGCTTGTCGCAGACGGCGCAGTAGAACGCCTTGAGCGTCTCTGAAATTTCTGTTTGGAGCGCAGCGCGCTTGGCGACAATTTCCTGTGCCAAAGGCGGTCAGCAGGATGCATGGCGATGAGAGAAGGGCGTACTTGTCTCGCCTTGCGCTGGTCTTCGGTTTCCTTCCGCTGGCGCTCGGAGTCCAAACCCCGGCGCTGAGAGACGGTAGTCTCGATCATGCGGACATCTTGGCTGGTCTTCCCAAGGCCAGTAAGGTCCTGCTTAACTGTGAAGGGTATGGGGTCGACTCGACCTGTGCGTTGCGTCAGAAATATGTTCTCGAAAGGGCAAAAGGACGCACCATCGCCTGAAAGGCCAAGCGGCTGGCCCTCGGACCAGCCTAGCTTCGCAAGCATAGCGAAGCCCTTATTGGTGTTCCCAATCCTGGTGTCGACTGTGATAACTTCCCTAGCCGGCCCAGCGACGTATTCGTCGTACTTGTCCAGGTCCATTTGGTCATGAGGTTGTGGTGACGGCGTCCGCGAGGCAACAGCCATATTGTCGTCGCTGTCGTCGCCATCCATTGGCACGTCGTCATCTTCTTCTTCGCGTGGTCGCTGTTTGAGAGAGGACAAGGGCCAGGTAGTACAGAATATCGAAGTGCGAGCAAGGAGGGAGCACAAATGGTACCTTCAAGGTTGCACGCTGCTCGGCCTCTGGCCGTGACATGGGGATTGCGTTCCATCGAGCGATAGCCTCTGCAGACATAGAGTGGGACTGGTCGCGACTTCGTCGACGACGTCGTCGTCGAGGAGAAGGGAGCGCTGGCTACCTGAAAGGGTTCGCCCACGTGATGAACGTATACGCGCTCCCAGGCTGCGCGTCCGACGTTCGCAGCGAGTCAACCAGCCACACCGCGACACGCTCCCTCTTCTTCCTCCACCATGAGCTCCGACGGATACTTTGACGATGATCTGGACGATGCGTTTTTCCAAGAGCTCGATGCGATTGAAGCCACACAAATCGCCGGCCCTTCCTCCAAGCAACCCGCTCACTCACCGCCTCGACCTGCGAAGAACACCCCGCCCGCGCCGAACCCAGACGAATCGGATTACTTTGATCTGACCTTTGATGTTGACGAGACGGAGTTGCAGAAGCTCGATAGCGTGATCGAGGATGCGTATCGAAACCCGCCAGCTCCCCCGGCGCGCGCGCGGTCCTTCACGCGCGTTCCATCCAAGGGTCGTCAAACAACCTTGTTTGGTGATGTGCTCCCAGAAGCAGGCCCTTCTGGTAAGGCTCCTCGGCAGCCAATGCAGCGCGCCAAGTCTAGCACGACCGAGCTGTTCCGGAAGACGAAGAAGTGGGATCAGACCGCTTTCGCGAAGTCTGGGGCAAAGAGGCGGAAGTCCGTCAAGGGCAAGGAGAAGGCGACTCCGGAGGATGATGAGGAAGATGAGCCGGTGGAGTTCGAGCAATTTCCTGCACCTTTCGTGTCCCGTAAGTCTGAGTGCTTGCCTGTCGCTGCTTCTCCTGACCGCAGTTCCCTTAGTTGGGTGAGTTCACAGATACAGATGCGACGCGTTTTGCAGGCTGATTGGACACTAATCTGCCTGCTGTTGGAATAGCCCTGTGAGTCTTAAAATTTATCGCTCTCCTTCGCGTGCTGAAATACTTTCCAGCCGCCTCCTATGAAGCTAAAGCCCGACATGCTTCATGCCAGAACATGGGTGTTTCCACTTAATCGGCCGAAGCGCGATTACCAATTCAATATCTCGAAGCACTGTCTCTTCGACAATACACTCGTTGCCTTACCCACAGGTCTCGGGAAGACGTTCATCGCCGGCGTGGTGATGTTGAACTGTACGTGTCACCGTCTGCATGCAAGTCGCCCGCTGACAGCCTCCACAGTCTACCGTTGGTTTCCCGGCGGGAAAGTGATATTTGTTGCCCCGACAAAGCCGCTTGTCGCTCAGCAGATCGATGCCTGCCATAAGACCTGCGGCATCCCTGGCAGAGACGCCGTGGAGCTAACTGGCAATAACCCGAAACCATTCCGGGCGAGAGCAGTAAGTTCTGAACTGCGCGTCATGCCGATTTGCTTCTGAAGACCAGTCGATAGTGGCAGGAGAAGCGTGTGTTCTACATGACTCCACAGACTTTGGAGAACGACTTGAAGTCTGGAACGGGTGACCCTCAAGACGTCGTTCTCCTTGTCATAGGTGACGCCAGATCACTCTCCTCCCATTCATTCCACTGAAGTCTTCTATCATTCCAGACGAGGCGCATAAGGGAACGGGCGAATACGCATACGCCAAGGTAGTCCGGTACCTCATGGCCAAGAACCCACATTTCCGGGTTCTGGCCCTCACGGCTACGCCCGGGAGCACTCCTGATGCCGTCCAGGCAATCATCGATTCATTGCACATAAGCCGCATTGAAATACGTGATGAGCGGAGCTTGGACATCCGAAGGTACGTGAACGAGAAGGTGAGCTTTTTGCGGTGCCATGTTATATCATAGTCTTGACGTCGAAATCACAGAAAATTGAACAGCATATCATTTCCATGAACGAAGAGATTTGTAAGCTGAGGGATATGTTGGCGACGATTATGAAGGTACGCGCAGCGCCGCATACATGACCTCCCTATTCTAACGTCTCAAGTGTAGGGCTTGATCAACAAACTTGCGTCCACCGGCCTTTTGAAAGGCAATCCCGACCCCATCATGTTCCACCCTTATCGCGCTCAGGTCGCTATGGGCGAAGTTCACCATCGTCCAGACGCAAGACAGTTATCATGGACGTTCCCTTATCTCAAGAAGATTGGCGCCTTGGCCCGGGCTATGGGTTACCTGGTATGTTGCTGTTGTCTCTGGGTCACTGCCATGCGCTTAGCGTCATTTTCGTTGGTAGCTGGAAGCTAGTCCACAGATGTGCCACACGTCCCTCACGGCGGAGGCTGAGAACAGCGCGAACAGTAATGGTAAGGGTGGCGGGAATGCCCTCAGCAGCGATCCCAACTATCGAGCCTTCATGAACGAACTCAAGGCGCAGAAGGGCCGAGGCTTCGCTATCCATCCGAAGATGGAAAAGCTCAAGATGCTCGTGATCAATCATTTTACGCAAAGGGCTGCAGAGGCGGACGCAGATCCAGGACAAGAGAGCGCTGCCACTGGCGACGACACACGTGTCATGGTCTTTGTATCGTTCCGGGAGGCCGTCGACGAGATCGTGGAGTTTCTGAACCAAGAGTCTCCGCTTATTCGCGCGACAAAGTTCATCGGCCAAGGTACGGACAAACAAGGCAAGAAAGGTTTCGCTCAGAGGGAACAACTCGAAGTATGTTGCCTCAACCCTGACATGCTTAGCCATTGCTGAACGAGGACGATTTAGACGATCAAGCGGTTCAAGGACGGTGCCTTCAATGTTCTCGTATCAACCTCTATCGGAGAGGAGGGTTTGGATATCGGCGAGATTGACATGATTGTCTGTTATGAAGCGCAGAAGACGCCTATCCGCATGGTAAGCGTTCATAATATCTCTGCAAACCGACGCTCGGGGCTCATGGGCTCCGTTCAGCTTCAGCGCGTGGGAAGGACGGGGCGCAAGCGTGAGGGCTACGTCCACGTACTTCTTGCGGAAGGTCGAGAAGAGCTGAACTGGAACAAAGCTCAAGAAGCCTACTCCGACGTACAGCAGAGCATCGTCCGTGGAGAGCAGCTCGAGTTTTACGCGGACGTCGAACGCCTGCTGCCTGACTCTGTGAAGCCAGAGTGCGTCGAGATGGTCATGGAGATCGAGGAGTACGACCGTGTCGCGACAGAAAAGACGCGCGCAGTGGCATCACCGGGCAAAGGTGCCAAGAAGCGCAAGAGGAACGACGACGCAGGCAGGAATATGCCTGCGGGAGCAAGCACTGGATTCGTCACCGTGGCTGACCTCCTCCGAAAACAGGGCGGCACGAAGAAAAGGAAGAAGGACGAAGGGACGAAGGAGAATTCCGCCCTTACCGCCGAAGACCTTGCGGTCGCTGGCTGTGACGACGAGGATGACGAAGCGATCGAGGCCGGGCCTCTTGAAGCTCTGCGGCGAACGGCTTCGACTCCCGCTGTCCCCAAGAAGAAGTCGACCAAAGCGAAGGTCAAGCGGGCCAGTACGATGGTGGACGCTGCCAAGAAGACGAAGGCGAAGAAGAAGTCCAAAGCCAAACAGCTGTCTCCGTCACCAGAGCCTGAACCCGAGAAGGAACTGACGCTCAGTCAGTTCGAACGCCAGGGTGCTGAAGATTCCGACGATATGGAAATCGAGAAGGGCCTGTGGGCATCTCCCGCTCGCAGAAGAAGTGCTTCTTACGCGGAGAGATCTCCCACCCCGGATCCACTGCCGTCTCCCCCGAGATTTTCATCGCCCGATGTGCCTTTGGCGGAACAGTCCTTCATTGACATTTGCTCGCCTTCGAGCTCCCGTTCTCCTTCACCCCAGCCAACGCACCAATATCCCTCATCTCCTGAGCGCCCTTTAAGCCGTCTGACGACGAGTCGCTCTCGAAGCACAGTCTCCCAGGACAAGTCAGCAGCTCCCGTTACTCCGGATCGACTGTCTACTGCTTCGTCAACCAAAAATCCTGTGAAAACGGCCAGCGGAGATTTGGCATGGCTGCTAGCAGATTCTGATGACGCCGGGGCGGGCGGTAGCAGTCCACCTCGTCCGTCTGAACCATCCTCTCCTCGTGCTGTCAGCGTTTCGGATGACATTGAGATAGTGCAGGATGTCCGCGACGATGACGATGACTCCATATTGGACCTAGCAAGCCCCGATGCAGGACCCTCTACGAAGGCTCGTACTCCGGCACACCCATCGGCCTTGATGCCCCCTCCCGCGGAGCTCCCTGCACGTTTCGCGAATGCTGCTGAGCTTGCGCCACCCGAGCCTACATTCGCGGTCCGCCCGGCGGGCCGGATTCACAAGCGCAAGGCGGTGACAGCAGACCTGGACTCATCACCATTCCGCACGCCGCCGCTATCGCAGAAACGGCTTCATCGCTTCCGCGATCCAACTCCGCCCATTGTCACCGCCTCGCCACCACCGAGACGCGCGAAGAAGCTCAAATTCCAGGACACGGCAGCCGCCAGGAGGGCCAATCACTGGATCGACGTAGAAGCGTCGCATTCCGGGGACGAGGTCAGCGGCGGATCTTCCGATGCCGATAGGGAAGAAATGGAAGACAGCGACAGAGACTTTCTAAATGAAGGCTCCTTGACTCAGGTGTCGCCCTCGTACGATCAGTTCGCTGCGTATCGACAAAGCCTGCTGTCGCAAGCGCCGGGGTCAAGCAGAGCCCCTGCGTTCGCCGCGCCTCCCCTCAGGCGGGGAGGAGCGTATCGACCTGGTCTGCTTGACAGAAACCCGAGGCGAGTGGCTCACTCAAGCTCGCCGGCCCGCCAAGATGAACCACCAGACGAATACATGTTTGGGAGTTTCGTAGTCGACGATGATGCGGAGATATCTTACGTGCAGTCTAGCGATCCAGGTATATGATTCTTGTATTTGCTAATGCTCTGCATCTAATCCTGTGTTGTTGTTCGGGCTTGAGGATGGTCAAAGCGCATCGCGAGGCAGCCTCGTGGCTTTGAGTCCCTTGATTATAGAAGGTACGGTCCGATTAGGTGATCCTGGTTTGCCGACGCGCCGTGACGCGGGCTCTAGCACCGTCCCTTCCTCACCGATATAAGGCTCCGCCGCACTGCTGTTGTTCTTCACCTATACCATCACCTCCCACCATCGCCACTGTCGCTTTCCCCCTCCCTGTTCCTCTCTCGCCCTCAGCCTCGCTATCCCTAGCGTTGGGCCCTGCTAAGCATCCGCGCTTCACGACCGTGCATCCTCCTGCGCTTTCGTGAGTGCTCGCACTTGTGCTATGCCACCTTCCTCCCATCCACTTCAAGAGAGCCATCGTGCTCTCTCCTCTCCGTACACCCTCCAACTTCCTTCTAAGCCAAGCAGCGAGAGGACAGACAGCTCGTCGCTGGGCTGACTGTGTGCCACACGGTGGCGGCACCCGGATTTCGCTGTCGAAACCTTTCTGCATTGCACTACCAACTCTCTTTACCTTGTGAGCTCGCGATATGATCCGAAACTGACTGCATGCTCCCTAGATCTGCGTGCCACACCGACACTCGTCACCCCACTCTCGCCACCCTTCCTAGATGCTCTCAAGCTATTGGTTACTCCCGCTCAAGGCTCTCAAATTTATCATTGAATCCCGCAGCAAGCCCCGGAGTCCTTACGAAACCTCGCTATCATACCACTCACGCAAGCACCGCCTTGATCGCATTCAAAAGCGGGCAGAGTTCATCCATGAAGTCCGTGAGCAAGCTGTAAAGCGCGCACGGGCAAGTGGAGAGCTTTGTCGCGACTACGAAGACCCGCCCACGTCCGGAACTCCCACAAAGCGGAAGAGGTCCAACTGTGAAGCCCTCGCTGGTCTCGAAAACACGTTTATCGAAGAACGACCGCGGGTCAAGCCACGAGTGCTGTCACACTTGTGTCTCCATCCCCACCGGTCGCCATGGCCTTCTGTGCCGGAGGTGCGTTTCCTTGACCTTCCGCGTGACCGCGCGCTTCACTGATAGCCCTTTTGTAGCTACCGGAGGCCGACGTGCACATGATGTCTATGTCCTCTATCGACCCGCCCGCAACGGAACACGCCACGACGCCCGTCTTCGATTCATTCGCCACTTCCAGTGTCTCCGAGGTGGATATGGCGATGCCGTCTGACCACACAGCCAGCTCCTACGCCGACCCCTTGCCAGCATACGAGACACACGATTGGGCGGTCCCGAGCATCACCATCAGCCCGGCTGTCCTTGAAGGATCTCAGCCCAGCATGGAGATCCCGGACTCATCTGCTATCGAAATGAAGCCGGAACAAGACTTCACGTCGATAGCGGAAGATTTCTACTCGACGCCGCCAATCACCATCGTGCCTTCCACTGTGGTGAACGCGCCCGTCATTGACAAGGAGAACGTCGCACCTCTAGCCACGCCTTTCCTCCCCAACGAGCAGTCATGGCCGGCATGGTCGTCTTCTGCAGTAGACGAGCCCTCCTTGTCAAGCACGGAACCCTCCCTGTCAAGCACGGAGCCGTCGTGGTATCCATTTGCGGAGCCCTCCCTGCCCATCGGGTTGCGAGAGCCCGCCGTTTTACGCCGTCGTCGCAACATTGCCTTGCCTGACGACCCTCTCCTGGCCGAGACCGCACTTCCGGGTTACGGAGCTCCTTCGACACATCGCCACCACGAGAAGGTCTCGCGTAACCGCCATAATCCGTACACCAGGAGGTATGGGGAGCCCACGCGCGACCCACGACCCCGTCCCAAGCCCTCAGATCCCTCCCCACAGGGCGATCTCCTCGATGGTCTTGATGCCTTCTTGTCGCTGTCAACTGTACCTTTGATGGGCCGTCGCCCGCAGCCCTCGTCGCGGCAGCCTCGCCACCAGCCACTAGCAGGGTCTCTGCTCTTCTCCGATGTCGTGTTCATCAAAGGCGAATTGCACGTCAATTATCCCTCCGGATTCGATAATGCCTATGTCTTGAGTGAGGTCGACAAGCTGTTGAGCGAGGATGTCACCATCATTCCTCCGCCCTCCGAGCCCGAGGAACCCACGGAGCCGGTGTGCGAGCACGACGCGCTTGCGGATGCCTTTGCCAACACGACTCTGGAGCCTACCCACGAGGACTCGGCCCAGGCTTCCAACGAGGGTGAGGGCGATGCCGCCCAAGAGGAGCGGAGGTTCACGGAGGAAGACATCTTCGGTGTCGACACCGATGACGAGGGCTTCGACAGCGACGCGACTCGCGGGCCCCAGACGCCTGCCGCATCCGACGAGGCAGTCGACGCATTCCTCGAGACAGTCCTCGCGCAAGTGGGGTTGACAAACCCAACCGACTTGGACGTCTTCTATCCCGAGTTCTCTCCGGTCCTCACCGCCGAGGAGAAGGACATTGCCGAAGGCGACATGCTGGCGTCGCTCATGCAGCGCACGTCGGTATAGAGAGCGTCCCGACCGATCTCCCCATCCCTCTCCACATTTCCATCTCCCGCCGCATCTCTGCTTACATTGTACTCTGGCGCGCAGCACACGTCCTTTTACTTCTTCGTGCTGCACGTCTCTCGCTTTTGCCTTTTTTTCTTTACCTCTACCCTTTCTCCTTCTATCTGCATCTGTTTGTCTTTTTTCTTTCTTATCCACGGATCTGGCATAACAATCCTCACTGTATTCTACCATCGTCGTTGCTATCGCGTTGCTGTGTACTTGCTCTGTTGTACTTGTCGCTATCCAAATCAAAATCACCAACTCGCTTAATTCTGCTTGGCCGAGATCGACTTCGGTTCCAACTTTCAAATAAACTCGGTCGCGGACGCTCGTTACACTGACGATCACACCGGGCAAGTAGCGGAAAACCGCTGTGGCTCAAGCATGAGCCACTTCTCGTTCTTTACGAGCAGCCAGATCAACGAGCAAAATACAGAACAGAAGACAACCCGCGCGCCGGTTGAAGGGCGCGATATACAGCACAGCGCACGCGAATTATAACATCCCCATGCCGTCCTCGTCGGCATCGCCCCACCCACTCACGGCGTACTCGTCGTCGCCACCGTGGCTCGGCGTCTCCACAGACGCCGTGTGACCAAAGTCATCTTCCATGCGCACCTCCTCCTTGCCCACTGCGCTGGTCTCGACAGCTTCCACTTTAGGAGCGGGCTTGGGGGGCGCCGCTGACGGGGCGGTGAACCAGCTGATCTGCTTCTTCCCCGCCAACGGGATCTCGGTGCCTTTCGCCAGACCCTGCAAGAAAACCGAACGTCAGAACAGGATGTATGCGCGAGAAGTGTGAAAGGCCGACCTGTTCCGCTGCACTGCGAGTCCGGAAAGATACGACGACATCTCCCGAGTCGAGCGTCTCCACCGACTCGACCTGCCCGGTGGTCTCGTACCAGTCTCGCACCGCCTGCAGACTGCTGCTGGCCACGTCCTTCACGACGAGCTTCCGCGGCCGGTTGTCGAGCTTCATGCTCGCGCGCGGCGGGCCGCCACGCATCGCACCGCGGTTGTATCCCCGCGCACGCCCCCGACCGCGACCGCGGAATGTCGGGTAGCCGTAGGGCGCAGGTGCTGTTGAAGGCAACGCCTCATCGATGCCGAGACTCGCGGCCTAACAAATCGAGAACAAGGGGGTTAGCGATAATGGTAACAATAATGATGATATATGCGTACCTCGGCTTTGAGCTTGGCGAGTTTCGCCTTCAACGCTTCGGTGCTCTCGTCCTCGGTGTCCATGGTGTTCGCGACTGAATGCAGCTCGAGCTCCTTGTCCAGACGATCCTTCTCCTTCTGCTCGGGGTCCTCGGGATGCGGGGTGGCGGACGCCCGCGCTTTGACTACAATAGGCACAGCAGCCGTTGCGGACGGCGGGGTTGTCGACGCCTTCATTTCCTCGCCTAGTTTTCGCAGCCGCGCGAATAGCTCCTTCTTCTCCTCGGGCGAGGCTGTCTTCAGCTTGTCCATGAGCGTCTTCTGCTCGGCAATCTGCTGCTCGAGCAGCTGCTGCTTGGCAGCGAGCGCGGCGAGATCCGACTTCGTTGTGGCGGATGGCTTCCGCGAGCGCGGGGTGGCTGGTAGCGGAGGTGATTGCTGCGAAGCGCCCTCGAGCGCTGATGTTGACGCAGCAGGAGCGTGCTCTCGTCCAGCTACGCTGGCAATGAGATTTGCAGACGCGGCGAGCATCCGCTGCCCGATCTGGCCTTGCCCGTCCATCGGTCGGTGCCAAAACAGCTTGACGAACCGATTGCCGAACACTGCATCCTCGGACTTCCATGCCGCGTGTGCCTCCTCGTGCGTCGAGAAGCTGACGAGCGCCTTCCCGGTGGGCGCGTCGATCGCGACATTCGTGACCGTGCCGAACTTCTTGAACCACCCGTTCACAGAGTCGAGCGACAGCTTGTCCGCGGGAATCTTCTCCACGACAAGCGTCTTGTCGTCCCGTCGTTCGGGACGGAAACGCTGAACGTCGCCACCGAAGACGCCCGGCCGCCCAGCTCCCCGACCGCGAGGTGGGCGGAACCCTCGGCCATGTTGTTGTGGAAAGTGACCATGCTGAGATGGTCCCTCCATGGGTGAGTCCATATCCATGCTCGAAGAACCAGATGGCTGTGTGGGTATTGGACTGGGGCGACCTACGGCCGGCACGACAGTGGACGGACCATTCGGCGGCGGAAGTGCGGCGTCATCTTTCGGTCCCTGAGGTGTTAAGTCTTGGATGACTGGGAGCTCTCCAGATGATGTGGGTGGAAGAACCCGGCCCTCGCCATTTTCCACAGGATTTCGAGGCATGGCCGGTTGTCGAGGCGGTCGTGGACCCATGGCAGGCCCAGCAGGGGGCGCGCGCATGTCTAGCCGTTCGTGCGGGTCGTATGCAGCGGGTGCGCCGCCCATGCCAAACGGCATCGCACCGCCATTGGGGAACATGGGCATGAACATGTTGCCCTGCATCTGCGGGCCCAACGGGAACATGCCGGGGATGACAGCGTCCTCGCCGTGGCTGTACTTGCAGTATGCGCCCCGAGCACAGTAGCCGTTATCTGAGGAAAGTGAGCTCCCTTCTGACGCGCATATACGAGGGCACGCACTGTGGTAGTCGCGGCATATACCCCTCTTCGGGTCTGGCGGCCGGTACCCCATCCCATTCATCCCCGCCCCGCCATTCATGTTCATGCCGAGGTTCATGCCATTCCCATCCGCGCCCATGCCGCCTCCGTATCCCCCGCGCCCTGGTCCGCCACCTCGCCACTGCCCGTTACCCCGCCCGTCGTACCCTCCGCGCCCGTTCGACGGTCCATGTCGTGAGAAATGGCCATCTTGCTCCAACCGAGGGCCCTTCGCCGGGCGCATATCCTCATCATAATCCGACCCGCGTTTTCGTGTGCTCTGTGGTGACGAGCTGGTCGCCATGAGGGCGTCGAGTGGTATTGGAATCCCGGTGTCGACGGACTGGGAAGAAGTGGAGGGTGTGAGTGGTGACGCGGTATAGGGAAGATATGATTTTGTGCGGAGGGCGGTGAATAGTGTGTTGATGAAGCCGGGTCCCTCTGAGTTATACGACGAATATCAGTGAGCTGTGCGAGTAAATGGATTCGCATTTACGCACCTTTTTCAAGGAACTCGTCTAGTTGTGATGCTAGCTCCTTCCGTAGGTCATTCTCTGGGGCATTATGCTTGAGCAGGGCGAGGATGTAGTCTGCTAAGGCGTCGGGGTCGGCATCACATCTACCGAAGGGGCAGTCAGACCGCCTGCGCACGACATAGCGGGTTGGGCAAGTGACGTACATAGGTTCTAGTGTTTTCGTGAGCCATGGCTTGAGGTGGTCGGCGGTGGAGGGGTCAAAAATCATGATGGAGGCCACAATGGCCTAGAGGATGTGGAGGAAGGTAGGTAAGAGGGTAATGGCAGTCGTGCGCTGCGGCTGAGAGTGAGAGGCTGCGAGCCTATGCCTGACAGAAATGCCGCAAATACGTTGGTCACACTGTGTGACTAGACGTCACCGCGTCACCGGATTCAGTCACACCTCGAAGTACTTGTCGAGGGGAAAGTCGTAGAAATTTGAACTCAGGCGAATGAATTAATGACTATTGGCATACAATATGGCGAAGTTGGAAAACCCGTGTCACTTCATGCGTACAGGTATACAGTTCATTTCATGAAGTGCTGGCGTTCCGAAGAAGGCTCGTGATCCAATGTGTATCAATAGGCGTACGACCTGGTCTTCCAGCTGTAGGAAGACTACGACGCCAGAATTCTACGCCCAAGTAGACCACGCATAATGTGTTGGCCGCCGCCTTCAGGCGCGTCCCGTGCGTCAATCCGTGACGGCGGCACTTCGCCCGGAATTTATTCCTATCGGCGGGAGCAGGCTCGTAGCCCAGCTGGTCGTATCACTCTCTGAAGAGAAAACCATTCTAGCGTTGCTATCGTTCAATAGCTTGATGGTTGCGCTTCGGGAGTACCGAGTTGGCTGCGGGAAGCGACAGGAAGTCAAGGGTATGACAGCTGGTAAAACATTCTGATTCATGCGTGTAGATATAGACAAAGTCCAAAACTACTGCACCGAGACGGATCCAAGTGACTTGAGCGCGCAGCACTAGCTGAAAAAGCTCGAACTTCAGACTCCTCGCGCAAGGCACTGAGTTCGGACCGAGAACCGCGGATATTCATGCGAGCGTTTGCGTCCGTCTTCAAGCAGAGTGTCTTCACATCGACGCGAGCGCTCCCCAGAAACTCATAGAGCCCGCCCAGTTGCCTATAGTCGCTCTCTGGAGCACGAAAATCAGAAAATCAGCCAAGCGTCGCTACCACGAGCTCGACGATCAGAAAGCTCTCGCCAGTGGAATTACGTCTGCCCGCGCTACCCGCCCACCATCGCCATCCTGCATTCCCATCACGACAGCACGAGTGACGGGTCCCGAGCCATCAGCATTTCGAACACCGCGCCCCCGAGCCAGCATGTTCCGGTCAGATCGTGCGAGGAACGTGTTCACGCGACCATCATGTCCCTGGGGATGCCGTGTATCGCGCGGTCGTCGTGGGAGCCCATGAGCTATGTGGGGATGGTCGGAATTGTCGGGGAATGTCGGGTGTCGAGGGGGTGGGTGCTGGCGACGACGGCAAAGGGCAGAAGAGGGTAGGAGTCGACGAGTTAGGTTCGTGAGCGGCCGACGGTGCACCGAGGATGACCACGTCGACGAGATACATCCGACCGACGGGGAAAAGCAGCGGCGAGGCCAAATAGTGATAGCACACAAGGTGAGCCATGGTTAATGACGGCAAGGCTCGAGACGTTGACGAGGGCAGATGCAAAAGAGAGGTTGTTCCATAGGAATTATTTCCTTACACAGAGCACAGTAAACTGCGTGTAAGTGCTGGAGAGCAGGTTGGAGGCGAGACAAGGTTGGAAGGAAGGAAGATGGAAAAGGTATGGGGAGGGGAGGGAGGGAGGAGGAAGGATGCGAAAGAGTTGGTCGCGTGGAGATGAGGCTTTTATGCACGCGTTGTTTGCGCGTTGTGTCAGCATTTGCGCGCGGCTTGAGCGAATTTAGCGGTCCGACAATTCGCCATTGGTCGAGACTAAAAGCGCAGACCCCAAACACCCCGGCTACTTTAACTGCTGGTGTCCTTGCCCAGACCAAAACCGAGATCGCCCCACGGCCCGTCCACCAACTCCCGCACCTTGTCCATCTTCAGCCTCACGTCCCGCACCGCGTCCTCGCCCAAGAACACCATCACTGGCGGCTCGCCTTCCCGCCCCGCCGCGCGGCCCTCGCGGCGCACGAGGTCCACCAGCACGTCCATGCCGCGCGCGGGGTCGCCCTTGACCGGAATCCCGCGTATTGCGGCGACGAGCGTGGCCATCCCCGCGCGCGTGGCGTCGTAGTCCGCGATTGGGTTCTTGAACTCTAGGGGCGTGTCGAGAATGGTGGTGTCAAAGGTGCCGGGGATGACGAGGTGCACGCGGATCGCGAACGGGCGCAGCTCGACCGCGAGCGTCTCGGCGTAGGCTGCGGGAGAGCGCGGGCTTCAGCGCAGGCGCAGGGGCCGCGAGACGGATGGACGCACCGTGCACAGCGGCTTTGGATGCGGCGTATGCAGCTGTTTCACCATTCTCGTCAACATCCTAACTCACCCTGAGCGCATAGATCACCCACCGACCCCCTGCATTGACACGCACGCGTCAGCTTTAGCGAGCATACGAAACGACACGACGCACCGCAATCTCGTTGCGATACGCGGTGCGGCTCCCCACAATGAGGACCGCGCCGTCGCGTCGCGCGCGCATCTGCGGCAGCAGCGCGTTTATCAGATTTATCACCCCGAGGAAGTTCACGCGCAAGTGGTCCAGGAATATCTCGTCCCTGTTTTTCCCCCAGCGCACGATCCTTCAATGAAATAGAACTCGATGAGAGGACCGGCACGCACCCGAGCTCCTCAGAGACCCCCTTGAACCCGCCGACGCCGGCATTGCACACCACGACGTCCACGCGCCCCCACACCGCGACCGCCTCCTGCGCGATGCGCGCAATCTCCGCATACGGCGCCGCGACGTCCAGCTGCATGACGCGCAGCCGCGCGCGCTCGTCGTCGCTCGCGGATGCCAGGAGCCCCGCGAAGCGTGCCGGCGCGTCGCCGCGCGCAGTAGCGATGACGTGCTCGCCGCGCGCGAGGGCGCGCTGTGCGAGGGCGAGGCCGAGCCCCGTGGATGCGCCTGGATGGAATGGGTTCAAGTTGTCGATGTCGATCCTGGTGCTCCGAGTCCGAGCTATTGCCCACCTGTGATGAGCCAGACTTTCGAGGGCGTCGGGCTAGAGCCAGAGCCGCTGGTCTGTATGGAGGTGATGTCTGCCATTGGTCACCAAAGCCTGTTCTTGGAGTCAAGGGTGGTAGTGGGACGAGGCTTGCAGAGTACCTCGATGTCCGTCCATATCGCTGCCAATCTTATATGGTGGAGAACCGTAAGCGTCTCCTTTGCCGACCTTGCGCGGATGGACATGGTCCGCCACAGAGATATGTTAATTTAAGACAAAATGACAGGAGAAGCCGAGGCACGTTGCGTTCTAGGGACGATGGCTTCGTTCTCGAAAGAGTGCGGCCTGGAGCTAACGCCATGCGATAGCCGAATACTGGCTACTGACACGTCCACCAACGTCCACGAGGTTATAGCGCGGACCTCGGAGGTCAGAGGACTGATACTCCCGAAGCCTGCGAAGATGCGTTGAAGTCGGCCCAGGAGACGAAGGCAAAAGTGGCTAGACAGACAGGACAGATGTGATCAAGCTATCAGAGGCTATCAGCACCCTGCAGGCTGCAGTGGTCATTAATCATTACGTGGAGCGCTGCAGGGCGACGTCGACTCTATTAGTGTACCTATAAGCTTGATCGTCAGCCGGGTGCTGACTCGGAGACAGCTTCTAATCCAGGCCTCGAGGCAGCAATATCCCTGACTGTATAGAGTTATTGGACATTATTTTTATAATATTATTGTCCCCACCTTGCGTAGGGCTCTTGCAGCCCGCATTCTGCCTAAGCACACCCGCCAATGAGACAGCAAAATCAAAGACTTTTTATTGTAGTAGTATATACCACACGTCAACTGAGCGAGGTTGCACACAGTAGGGCGACGCCGTCACCTGGGAGCATGGAGTATGCGAGCGACCCGATGGTCTGCACGGTGCGGACACCTTCATGGTATTGACAGCTGTAACAGGCGTTCCTTCTCCGTCGGCTCCTTTAACGCTAGCTGGTCTTGCAGGACGTGAGCGAGATGGCAAGCGGGAGTGCTGGCGACCACCTGGCAGCGGAAAGTCACCAATGAGTGTGACTTGACAGGATATGTCGTCGTCTTCGGGAGGGAGGCGTCTTCCAGAGTATGGCTTGAGCGGTCGTAGTCTTCTGATGTTATACCTCCGAGGCTAGTCGCGAGTTTGAGTTTCATCAAGACTGGCCATGAGCCGTAAAAACCGATCCTTCTCCGCCATCTCCGTTAACGCAAAGCGGTCTTGTAAGATGCGAGCGATATGGGCAGTCGGAACGCGAGCGACGACCTCTTTTCGGGTAGTCCCTGGCTCGAGGAGCACGATATGACGGAATGTGTCGTCTTTTGCGGAAGGGAACTTCAATGTCTGTGCGAGCATGCGTTGGAGTGAGTTAAATGTCACGGCCTGGACCTTCGCTAAGAGCGACCGTTCGTACTCTTCACGATCTTCTTCCTCGTATATACTAAGAATGGACGGCGCAAACTTGCGATAGAACTCTTCCAAAACCTCTTCGGGCATGCGCTCTTCCTTCCGACGACAGCTCTGTCTGATGTTTTCGTCAGAATATCATACAACGGACGTAGGAAGCAACGGGATTACCCTGCGATCGCCTCTGACAGCGGCCAGGGTTTCATCACATATAGTCGTGCACGCCTTTTGCTCCTCCACTGCGTGCGCTCATGCGTCGCTGACGAAGTTTGGACGATGAAACATCTAGTTGACTGTAGGCGCTCAGGGACGGTAATGAGATCCTGGTTGGAATCGACGAGGCACCACGTCGTGGTCGGCAGGCTTGAGAACACGATCGGCTCGTTCATGTTGTACATCGACACCTCGTTGTCGTTGTAGTAGAAGCACCAGTTCGGATGATTTTGCCATATAGTCGGGAGCCCCGCTAGGACGCGGAGACAGAGCATGAAGCATAACGAGACCGACTTCCCTGCACAGACAGGTCGGTCAGTTTCGCGAAGTCTGAGGAAGTAGAATGAACCGTACCGATGCCCGGGTGGCCAGTGAGGCAAAAGCCTCCCCGCCGCGGTGGAGTAGTCGACACAGACTTGAACAGCTCTTCCACGTCTGACAAAGTCGGTGGCGACTCGTCGTCCCCAGTGAGAGGGCTCTTCACCAGCCACGGTAACGTGTGACAGTAATCCACGGCGTCCAGCATGAATTGGATGTATTCGCGCCTAACCAGGATACTTTCGAGCGTTGGAGGCAAAAGCGCCTGGCCAGGGAGTTCCATGACGACACATCTTTGCGGAACTTGGACGTCTGCGTGTTTGCCGTGCCGAACGACCTCGATCTCGCGGAAAACGCTGTTCCAGTCCTTGGTATTCCAGAGTTTGTTATAGATCTGACGGTGGTCCTCCAGACTGGAATGCACCGCTCCGAGTGGTCTGTAATGCGTGTTCAATTATACTGATTGAACGATGCGGAAGAAGCGTCATTCAGCAAAGACGAGCTTACTGTGGTGTCTTCGAGGGGGTAGTGGCGAGGTCTGAGCGCGCCTTGCCCTGCGAAGTTCTGAGGAGAAGTCAGCGGTGGAACAGCAAAATGTGTCCATGCCGTGGACGTACTTCGCACCAGGGGCCAGTTCCTCGCCTACGTCGCGACTTCGCTTCCCTGGCATGTAGTATCTGCGTTTATGAAAGGAATAGAGCGACAAGGTAAGGGGAGGGATGGTCAGATCCTTAGAGTGGCTATGGCCGGAACTTGCCGGATGACGACTCTGAAGGTCGTGAATTCTTCGCTGGTCCATAACACCAATTTTCAATCCACATCCCGCACTACACGCACCAAGTGCGCGCATGGGGCCTTATATTGACCGAGAAAGAGTATCGCACCCCACTGGACACAGTAGCGAGTACGCGTGAAAGACCACTGTTCGCTGATTCATAGCAGAACGAAGAGTATGCGGGGTCAGACCAAAATAGATAGGGTAAGGAACACGTTTGCACTACAATCAGAGGATAGAAGAGAACGCGTCGTGAGGGTCGTGAGGATACAGAACATAGTGAGGGGTGAGACATGGAGGTAAGTATACGGGATTAACAGCAAGATACAGTAGAAAAAACATATGGAAGGCATTAGGGAACACACCATGATTATGATCTTACACAATGCTTGTATTTCAAAGCCTGGGCGGCTTCTATGCCTTGCCGATCCCCACGGCAGTTACGCCCATGAGCGACTCTAGGCGCTCCTCGAGGCCCTGGCCGAGCCCCTCGCGCTCCCATTCACCGCCAACGTCGTCGACAAGGAGACCTTCCCGGCCCTCGCGAACATCGCGCTCGCCATAGAAGCTGTTGCGAGGGCTCGCCCCGGCGCTCGCTCCACCGGAGCTCTGCGGCAGGCCCAGCACCGAGGGTATATGCGGCGGCGGATCCGCGGTGGTTGCCGAGGTGGTGAGCATCGAGAGCGGAAGGGTCGAAGATGGCGTCGATGACAGAAGATCCGTATACGACATGAATGACAAGCGCTTCGTGGCGACGCGGGGGGACGGTGGGTGAGAAAGTGCAGTCGGCGACAGCTGCCGCGCAGACGGTGAGGAATGAGGAGAGGGGTCGTTTTGTGAAGGGAAAGGCGTGTCTGCGGTCGTTGCTGTCGGCGAGGCACGCGAGGAAGAGAAGAACGTGGTTGTGGGCGTGGGCGAAGTCGACGTGAAAGCGCCCGGCGGCTGAGGTCCCGTGCTCGATGTTGGGATGGTTTGCAGCGTTGGGCGCTGCGGTGGGGACGCCGGGACGCTCGAAGCTGCGGGCAATGGAAGCGAGACACTAGGAGACGGACTGGGCAGGCTCATTACCGCAGCAGGGCTGCGGCCGGCGACCGGACTGGGGCTGCGGCTGCTCAGCCGGGAAATGGGGCTGGCGAAACCACTGATCGACGACGAGTGCTCTGCGGTGGCAGGGGCGGTGACGGAAATTGACTGCTCTTCGGTCGGGGATGCGAGAACTGCGGCTGCGCTGTCCAGCACGGAGGGAACAGCATTGTCCAGCTGCTCAGTTGCCTTCCCGCGGGGAATGCGGTGCGGGTTCGTTACATGGGGAGGTTGAGCGGGCGGGGAGGATAAGGGCTCGATGTCGCGCTCGAAGATGGCAGAAGAAGACGAATGGCTGGTGAAACGATCACGTTAGATGTGTTGGATGAAATGGTGACAATGGACGAAAGAGGAAATAACGAAGAACGGCTTCAGGGTTGTTGTCCCCCCCCGGATCTTGTGCAGAAATATTCCTCGACACCCTTGATCGCAACGAGCACGACCCGTGCGGGTGGGGGCGAGCATCCGGCAGGACGCGTGAAGTTGTCCGAAGATGGCGGAAAGGAGAGAGAGTGGGAGGTGCGGAGTTGGAGACTTACATGGAAGTGGGCGATGAGGGTATTGAGGAAGGCGAGCGTGAGCCCAGTCTGTACTGGAGATGCTGAGACGAGCGACCCGAGAGCTTGTGCTCGCGGACTGTGTCTCTGGGAGGAGTGAGTGCGCCATTGGAGACGATGTGTCTGAGTTCTGTTGGCGACGAGGGGACGGCGGACGGCGACACTGGGCTAGCAGTGAGATGGGCTGACATCGAGATAGCAGAGAAGGAGACGTACGATGAGTGGGAGACGCCATTTAGGACGCGGGCTGGTTGGACAAGTTGGAGAAAGGCAGGATGGTTGGACGAGTTTAAGAACGGGATCAAGTGACGGGTGGCCGGCCGGCGCGCCGGCCACAACAACACCCCGGACGGCCATGACGTCAGTTCGCAGCCATGCTTTCCCTCCGACTGCTCCGTCCACGCCTCCGTCCACACCCTGCCCGCCGGCCCTACGCAACAGTCAACAGCTCCGTCCTCGTCGCGACCGCCCCGCCGCCCCCGGCCCCGTCCGCCGCCCCGCCCGCCGGCCAACCCGCCATCGACCGCGCCATCCTCGACGCTCTCGCGCGCACACCCTCCTCGTCTCAGACCGCCCTCCCCGTCCTCATACAGCAGTACCTAGACCGTGCTGGCCATGTACTAGACGTGCACCTGCCATACGAGCCCACTCCG
Source organism: Auriscalpium orientale (assembly GCA_019915035.1). Taxonomy (NCBI): domain Eukaryota; kingdom Fungi; phylum Basidiomycota; class Agaricomycetes; order Russulales; family Auriscalpiaceae; genus Auriscalpium; species Auriscalpium orientale. The sequence goes on from JAHLMH010000001.1 coordinate 439,730, forward strand.
TCGTCAGCCCGGCGAGTCTTGTTTGACGACATCGACGGGGACAGCGGCATCTACGCCGTCGCGCACGTCGCGAGGGAGGGCGATCGCAGCAAAATCACGCTGGCGTCGGGCTTTGCTATCGATGCTGCTGGCACGCCTGTAGTCGTCTCGTGTGCGCACACCCTGGAAGAGGTCTGTGCATATCATCCGCGTATACTCTGTCCATTCGTCGACCGCCTTGCTGCAGATCCGCTGGTCACCGCTCCTCGTCTTGCCTGCGCCGAGCTCCCCACTCTCCCCACCAGATCTCCCGCAAGCCCGCGCCTCCGCGACTTTGCTCCTCACACCTGCATCCCTTGCGTCATCTGCGCCGAGAACGTTGCCTGCATCATCCATACTCTCATCGCTCCACCGATCCGACTTGCTTCTTCTCGAGCCGAGCGCTCCAGGCTCTCTCCGCACGCTGCCTGTCTCACCGTACCCAGCACACCCCGGCACGCGCATACGCGCGCACTTCGTCACGGATGCGCCTCCCAAAGACGACGAGGGCTGGGCGCCGTGGCTCGGCGGGCTATATGCTAAATGGCTGCCCGGACAAGTCCTTGGGTATCGTGACATGGCGGGGCGCGAAGCCCAGGTGCGCATACATACCGGGCTGGACCTTGTGCTCTAGCTGACGACACCTCTGCGGCCCAGCCGGGGACGTACGACGCGCTCTCGCACATGCTCTTTCGTCCTCCGCCGCTAGCAGGGTCTAGCGGTGGCCCGATTGTCGACGAAGAGAACGGTGCGGTCGTCGGCGTGATGCTCGGCACACGCATGGACAACCGCGTTGAGGGTTTGCGAGGCTGGGGCGTCCCGGCCGAGGCTATCTTTGAGGTGCGCCTTCTTGTCCAATTCCCTCAGAGACGATTCTGATCATACTTGCAGATGTTCAGCTTGCCGGGTTTAAAGACCAGGAAGTGAAACATATAGGTCTGGAGAGCACATGGAAGGGCAGGTGCGGTATATTGGGTATCCCGACTTCTCTTCCGCACCATCATCTTTTCTTCGAGGAATAACTGGACAATTCCATAAGGTTGTAAGCCAGCTGAGCTGAATGACTAAGGTTTCTTGCATGTCTCACGCACATCGTTGATGCATGCTTGCGACAACGGCGGATATGTTGTCTACATCTGCCGTGCAGAGTAGGCCGCAAATGCGCATGGGGCCTGCTGCATAAGTGGTTTCTCTGTTTGAGTAACATGTTCAGAAATTGACGGGGACCTCGACGAGGGAGTGCTGGTTGTGTTCGCTGGAAGACGACCGCTCGCTGTCCTGGCCCGTAGACGAATCGGCGTCGACGGAGTCTTTGAGGGAAGAGTCATCGTAGTCGAGATGCGTTGAGCTGCGGGATCGCGAAGAATTGTTTGATGTAAAGGCGCGTCCGCAGATCATGTTTCGCACAAATGGACATTGACCGGGAGAAAAAAACAGCGGTAGATGCTTGAGGCAGCCAAGCTGCGAGCAGGTTCTTCTGTGCAAGGGGATGCAAGAGGCGCACAACATCGACAAAAAGCTCACTACGGCGATGTCGAAAACATCAGGGTAATTCTCCATCACATATGACGATATCTTACTAGACTGTGAACTCAGACATGCTTGAGTAGAATACTGCGCGAATGACTGCGACGAGAAATGTAGTCGTTGGATTTGGCGGTACACGGCCCGTACACCACACACCGAGCGACGCCGACTGGCATGAACTCTGCGAAAGAAACCTCACAGTTTCGAGTACTTATTTCGCAGAACACAGAATTGGTTTCCTTCGATAATTAGTACCTAGCATAGTTATACTACAAAAGCTGTTAGCAGGGTGCGGCGACATGGTGGTTTGTTATTCGGTGAAGGTGCGAAATCCATGAATGAGTCGGCGGATGAAAGCCCGCGTAAGTAGGCGCGCCGCCGCGCTCTCCCTCCCGCTATGATCGTCTTCACTATACCCCGCGATACTCTCGGTTCTCTGCGCATTGTTGGACCCAATTCGCACAGCATTACTCACAGACGTTGCTTTGTCTGCGGTTCGGTGGCGACCGTACCTGGCCCGCTTTGCTCAACACGAGGCGCATTGGGTGGCCAATGCGCTCGCTCTCGTGGGTCAAAGCGGGCGCCAGAAACAACTTAAAGCTCTGGCACCGTTGCTTGTCACCATTGTCTCTCTGACACTTTGCGAAGCCCACTTCTCGCCCGACTATACCTACCTTTTGCTGCACATCTCTGCTGGACTCGACTTGCACTTGGTTGGGCCTGGACATGGCGACTCTCACTCAGAACCCGCTCATCGCGCACTTCGCCGACATCCTCAACGCGGCCGTGCGCCCCATAGAAGACAGCATACAAAGCATCAACGCCGCACTGGACGAAGGGAACCAGACGCTCAAGCAGAACCGCGCCTTCCTCACGCACTACTCCAACGTCAACGAATACCTCATATCCGGCATGGAGAGCTACCGCGACCTCGGGCAGGCCGTCAAGTGCGTCTCCCACGTCTGCATGTCTCTCAGCCGCTACTGACATCGCCCGCCTGCCAGTGAGACCCTGGTAGTGCTCACAAAGTATGATGCCGTGGTCGCCGACAGAGGCACCGACCTGCGCGAGCAAATCCCCGCCCTCCCGACCTCCAAGCCCGTCTTCTCCTTCCCCACGCCCTCCACGCCCTCCGACCGCGCCGCCCGCGATGAGCGCGCCGCCGCGCTGCTCGCGCTCGCCGGGCCCAGCGCACGCGCGCCGGCGCAGCTGCTCACGAACGACTTCCCGCGCGACGGGCGCATCGCGCCGTGGTACCTCCCCACCACAGGCTCCCCCAAGATAGACGCGTCCATCTCGCAGACTCCGCCGTACCTTGCGCTGGAGCCCGGCCAGTACGACGACCCGCTTGCCCCGCGCTACGACTCGCTCGCCGCGCCGCTCACGCCGCTGCCCCCGCAAGCGCGCCCGGATACGGCGGCCATGCGCCTCCGGGAGCACGTTGAGAAGCAGCCGTACTCGCCAGAGAAGGCGGAGGCGCGCAGGCTCAAGGACCTCGCGGACCTCCGCAAGCGGTACGGCAGAGTGGTGCCCGAGCGGCCGCTGCTGGGCTGCCGCCCGACGAAGAAGCCAGAGCAGGAGGGGATGATCGCGATCAAGGTCATCCACACGATGCCAGGGGTCGTGCTCACGGGGATCCCTCCTGAATCGAGGCCGGATTTGAGGTTGGAGGACTTCTGGCCGGAGAAATACGGCCCTCAGGCGATGCGCGAGGAGGCGGCCGCGACCGCGACCGCGCCGGGAGGAGACGGAACGCCCCCGGATGCGCCAAAAGAGCCTGCTGCGCCGAACGATGAGGTGCCCATGGAGTGCGACGATGAAGAGGACGCTACTGATGCTGCCGAGGTCGAGAACATGGTCAGCTTGGTGGCTGATGCCGACGACGCCGTCATGTCTGTTTGCGAGCCCGTCACGCCTCTTGAAGATGCGAACACCGCACCTGGTGAAGATCGCACTACCGACTCGGGAGAGCAGGACCAGAAAAACGACGATGAAGACGACGAGGAAGATGAAGAAGATGAAGATGTCGAGCGTGGGCGCACCGCCAAGCGTATCAAGAATCGGCTCTGTTCGAACAGTCCTCCCCACCCCAGCAAATCTCTGACAGAGCCCCTCCTCTGGGCTCCCGAGCCCTATGTCCCTCCAGCACACGTCGCACGCGTTTACCAGCGCTCGTGGGAGGGCCCGTACATCGCGGAGTCGCCGCCAGAGTGGAACGACGATGACGATCTCAGCGCACCCGTGTCGCCTGTGGCTGGAAAGAAGCGCGGCCGTGAGGATGAGGAGGTCCAGGAGGCGAATGTAACGGATCATGCGGAGGAGCGTCCACAAAAGCGTCGGCGTTCTCCAAGGCTGTTGGGCTGATGATTTTACTGTATTTTTATTCTATCCATTGCGCTGTATCTGTTTACACCTTTGCTTTCTCCTTGCTTTCTCTGCGCATATAGTTGTACTGTTTCTGTTTTCGTTTTTGTCGAATGCAATTCACAACTAGACTTTGGTCTGCAAAATATTGCGTCAGCCTGTGGGCTCGTGAACGTCCATGAGCTTTGATTCAAGCGCACACCATGTACTAGTAGATCATCCAGTCCCGTTAATATAAATCAGGCACCTGCCTATATGACGGCCTACTAGATATGCCAACCTATGATATCCTCTACTCATCCACCACCACACTCCACTCGCTCGGGATCGCACCCGTCTGCCTGCCCACGATCTCGGTCCATAGCGCGCGCGACACGGGTCCCATGCCGTCCGCCTCCACGGGAATCACCACATCCTGGCCGTCGTACCCAACCCTGTCAATTGTGCTGATGATCGCCGCCGTGCCTACAGGCCATTCAACAATCTTTTCTCGGTAAATATGGGACAGTGACGCACCAGTGCCAAACATCTCTACAAGGCGTCCCGCTTGCGCGGCCTCGCGCACCTCCGGCATCGTCATGGGGCGCTCAGTAACGGTGAGCCGGCCTAGTTGTGGGAGGCGCAGAAGGCCGGACGCGTGGCTGCGCGCGAGCGAGAGGACCGAGTCGCGCGTCACGCCGGGGAGGATCATGCCGTCCAGCGGCGGCGTGACGAGCTCGAAGCTCCCGTCCTCGTGTTTTAATACGACGAAGAGGTTCATCGCGCCCACCTAGCAGCATCATATTAGATCCGCCGTCCTCAAGATCCTGGAAGACGAGTGTGGTGGACGGACCTCGGTCAAATGATGCTCGGGTCCGTAAAGCCACAGGTTCTGGACGTAGCCAAGCTGCGCGGCCTGCTTTTGCGGGTACAGCCCAGGCGCATAGTTTGCGCCGATCTTGAACGCGCCGGTTCCTGAACGTCACAAAGCGCGTCAGACAGAAAAACAAGGATCACGAGGGCAGACGCGGGCGGACCTCCTGGGGACGCGCGGACATGCTCCGTTGTGCCGTGGAGCGCGACGGGCTTGAAGCCGTCGGGGTAGTACGGGCCCACGGGGCTGCAGATCACGTAGAGCAGCGCGGAGTCGGGTGGCGAGATGCCAATGGACTCCTGCGTGCCGACTGCGTGCGAGCGCGGGTCAGCTGCATTTCAAGACACCGAGGCACAGGACGCACTGAGCACCGGCCGGATGTACAAACTGTGGCCCTTCTCCTGCGGGATCCAGTGCTTGTCTAGCCGTATGAGTTGCTTGAGAACGTCGAGCAGGGCCGCACCGTCAAAATTCTATGCGCATACGCAGGTTCCCATCAGTATGAAATCAGCCTTTTGTACCAGGGGAGAATTCTCACAGGCAGTGCGATCCGATGCGCGCTGCGATTCATGCGCGCCATGTTCATGTCCGGGCGGAACAAGGTCACTCGACCATTCACGTCGCGATAGGCCTTGAGGCCCTCGAAGATGCACTGCGCGTAGTGGAATACAGTCGCGCTGGGGTCGAGTGTGAGCGGGCCGTCTGTCGGTGTCAGTCAGATACGTGAGCGCGACGGGTAGAGAAGGAAGCGTACATGGGCGGATTTCGGGTGCGGCCCATCCGGCCTGCTGCGTCCACGGTATAGCCAGCATATGATCTGTCTACGTGTGCAGAATTAGAGGGGAAGTCAGAGAGTGAAAGAAAAGTGCGCACGAAGACATGTCCAAATTTTAGTGTCTCTGACGGTGGTATCGGCTTGGGGCTCGTCGTTTTGTGGATCTGCAGCTTCGCAGGCTGCGCACCCACCCAAAAAAAGACAATTCAACATCATCTCGCTGAGGGTTGAATCAAAACGTACGTCGATATCTGGGAGGGATGTCTGCGTGCCCGTGCCCGACATCCAGCGCACGCGGCCGCCGACGCGCGCAAACGCGCCAGCGCGCGGTAAGGAGCGCAGCGAAAAGGCCATGGCGGAGATGTGGGAGTTGGCGACGCAAGAGCTCAAAGCGAGAGAGACGCGAGATGCAAACTGACTCGAGTGCAAGTTCACAGCGAGCGTCGGCCTTCGGCTCGGAGGTCCGAATCAGGGCGCGCTCCTCGCACTTGTCCACGACCTCGCTTCCTCTCGACCTCAGGCTTTTCGAGTCTGTGTCCCCATCCACAGGGACTTGAGCTGTCTTGCAAGAAGGTCCTTTGGTAAATGCGTATTTGCCGGGCCCCCGCACTGCCCGCGAGTACTCCACATCAACATGTATGCCCTGCGCAATGCGGCAAGCGGATAGCGGTGAGCTGACAATCATACTTGCATCCCATCGACAAGGCGCTCAGCTGTTTGCCCAGTTACCAGTAGCTTCGTTGCTCGTGCCGAAAGACACGCCTCCTAGCTTACTCCACTCGACATCGCCGTGTTCTCTATGCCCCCGACTACGTTCCCGGCGCTCAGCCAGGACGGATGGTAGTACAATCCGACGAGGCTCTTCCTCGTCTGTCTCTCGCTCGAATACTCACGGTGCGCGGAGGGCACATTTTTAATGCCACTCTCGCACACAGCGCGCGGATAATGCAATCCCAGCAAGCCAGCGAACACTCTGCCGCCCCGGCCTCCCCTCCCGGCCTCCCCTTCGCCTACTTCTTGCACCCACGACACAACGCGCAACACAAAAAGCTCCGTGCGCCAGTGCTCTGGCCTAGTAAAAGCGCAGGTCCGTACCGACGAGCCTGCTTCGCGTGGAAATAAGTGCCCGACAGAGTCATGCTCTCGCGACCGACCTCCCCATGGTAAGATGAGTGCTGCGAGGCGTCGGCTGTCGGCCCATCATCGAATCTGCCTTTTGTGCACAGATCCGCCACCCTGAACGCCCGCTACGCATCCCACACAAGCACGCGCCGAATATATGTCAGGAGCACGAAGCAGAGAGGTCATGCGGCGAGCAACGCTCGGACGGACGCCACTTACGCGGAGGGGCAATATATAGTTATCATTTTATATAGCCGCAATATGATTCAAGTGCCTGACTGTACATGCAACATGGGGACTCGGGAGCTAGCGAATTCCACTCATACGTGCGCCAAGCAAAGTTCTTGCCTAGAAGGACTGTGGTGGCCGTCTTGCCTACTACGCTGTGGCGGACAGCCTGAGTACAGCTGGCCTGAGGCGCATGTGCAGTCGAATAATTGCGTAGGGCCGCTCCGCGGCAGGGCCCGCTACCAGGTCTCCTGCCAGTGTCTTGTATTCGAGAACACTTACAATGTGATTTTCAACTGGCGTTATGAGCGCTTTTCGAATAACGCCCGCCGAACCGTTTCGACAGACTTCAAACCCCTCCTTATTTGAGAGTATTGGCACACACGCGGCGTTTGTCTTCGACGAATGCGCACATAACGGCGACAGGACAACAACTTCAAATACAGCAGTAACAGTGGATGCTCGTGTACTGTGGGACTGCAGAAAATAGTCCGCGGCACTTTGTCATGTGAGTAAGTACCGGGTCAACGCGGCCTGCCAGTTTTCAATGACAGTTCCGTAAATGTCGCTGACCGTGCTCCCACCGCGAAGAAAAATGGGAGGCCGGTATCAATCTGAAAATTGGATTAGGATGAAGAGGACGCGAGCAGCGCATGGGAGTGCAAAGGGTGGTATGAAAGTACAGGTTTGTCGGATGTAGTGACTGGTAGCAGCGTTAGAAAAAGGAGCCATTTCGGAAAATCTGCACACACCATTACTGTTGCCATCGCGGGGAAAGGCGTTCGGGGCGCTCCGCGCGCAGTGATTCAGAGAGCCAGTCACACGCAACGGCGACATCAGAGGGGAGGCCGGAGGAGAGTGCAGTCTAAGACGGCGGTCACGGCACCTTTTGCATACCTTTTGCAGTATTCGAAGTAATATTCGCACGGAAGATGGAACGACTCGTTGAGAGGGTCGGGTTGTCAGCAATTTCGGAGCTAGGAAAAACAGGAGGAAGGGCAGGAGGAGGCACGCCAGTGAGGTTTGCGGTCATGGTAAATGAGCACTCCTGTGCCGATGACTGTGCGGCTTGTAATAGAGTAAAAGACAATAACGAAGTGCGTGGTCAAAGAGAAGGGAAAGACAATGAAGGTGCGGGGTGAGCCGAGGTTCGAACTCAGAGCACAGCTTTTTGCAAGATCCATCCCCGATTGCAGTAAAATCGGCCAGTAGTGCACTATAAGACCCACTACCTATACAGTAGCGGGAATGAGAAGCTGCGTCGCGTCTGTGGCTTGTGCCGGAACTTGCCGGTTGGAACGGTAAGTAACTTACTCGTCCGTCTTACTGGCCGCTAAGGTCGACGCAGTCGTCCACGCTACTCATGCGCTTTGCACCTTCTCCTTACGTTGAGACAACCGCAGTTCTCCCTGCTCCAGAATCATTCGAATGGCCCCCAGCTGTCAGGGCCATAACCGACCTTCTGGCAACGTCTAGTGAGGTGAAGAGAACTCAATAGCAACTCTGCCCACCCGGTGCTAAGCGTCTGGACTAGCTTTTGAAAGAGCCTGATCAAGAGCTTCGTTACGCACTCGGTGATGTGCGGCATCTGGCACTTAGTCTACAGCGCATGGTCAACGTCGAAAACTCCCTGCGTGGCGTGTCGCCGAATCCGAAGACGATATTCCTGGTCGCCATTATGAGGTCAATATTTCTCTCAAGCTTTCCCGAAGCCACATTCCTGTAAGATGATGCCCATTGTGCTGGAATTTTCTGACTTGTCGAGTGTTGTCACAGTGAGTTCGTTGACGTCGTGCGCCCTTTTCACCCCCTCGCACACAAGTCCCCCCTGGCAGATTGGCTGCCGAAAACATCGATCAGCGCCTTCTTGCTCTTGGCCAATGTCCCTTTATGCGGAGAAATCGGCGCGCAAGGATCTGCGAGTGCTTCCTCGCCCACCAAATCAGACGACCCATCGCGCTCCCCTACCTCAACACGCTTCAATGATCCCAAACCACCTCCCTCATCACCTACCTCCCTTGACCCTCCCATACACACCAATCTGTCTGAGCAGGAAAGTGAACGGTCGCCATCCACTGATGCGGGCGAGCATTCTCGTCTGTCCGAGACGGACACTTCTTCCGGAGGTGATCCTCGAATATCATTGCCGGAGATGTCCGCCCTCCAAGCCCACATGATATACCAGCCGCACAACCTGTCTTCGCCCCTTCTCTGCCTTCTCTGCGTGGCAGATGTCCACAACATTTCTGCCGTTGTCGCAAGCGCTCTGCATCAACGGCGTGCGTGGGGCATGCAGGACTCCGTCATTGTTGGAATGGCCTACACGCCATTCGACACGGTTGTGCAGCTGTATCTCGGATGGTTCAACGAAGATGACTCACCGACCGTGGAACCATATTGCATGGTGCGTCGTTTCTCGAGTCCGCCTCGGACCTGCGTAGTGCTTCTTGGATGCTCATTTGTCCTCTTGTCATTTTTTTCAGCCTTCCCCATGCGTGGCGTATGCTCCACCCCGACGATCCGCAGCCGGAGACGCCGCTTCGGGTATATTTGACGTTGCAGATCCCGCGCAAGCGGATATGCTCACAGCCTTTCTCTGCGCTTTGCGCCCTTCGATGCGAGCAGAGTGGAAAAGCGCCGAGGCTCGTGCGGGTGACATCTCAAAGAAGAATGCCTCGGGAAATGTCAGTTTCTGGCGCTCAGATGCTGCTCTGGAACGCCGTTCAGCAACGTACGACGGACAAGAAGCCGACTCATGGCAGGCTACATTGAGGGCGAAGGTCCTTCTCTGGGTCACTGAGGTAGATAAGGCAACGCATGATCGGTGGGACTGCCTTTGCCTGCCTCCATTCCTCCACTAACATGGCCAACTCTAGGTGCGTCCCAATGTGGTCATGGGCGTCGTGGATGCTGACTCGAACGGAAGGGCATCACCCATAGAGGAACAATGGTATGTCCTCGTTTGCTTCCTCCCAATTCATTTTCCTCATCGTGTACAGGGCAGGACCAGCTTCGGGAACGAGGACTCAGACCAAAAAGAAATCGGCAGGAGCTGGGTACGTCGCACGCAGCTTGCATAGCGAGGTGGAGGGACTTATGGAACACCAGGTCTCGGGCCAGCCGCGACCCCGCCCTCGACCCGTTCGTCCCTGCGTCCCTTCGCATCCCGCCGACAACTAACGATTGCAATTCTAGCATCACAGAAACCCACACCGCTGCGTCTAGCGACATCCACACGTACGTTTCAACCCCCAGCTCATGTTGTCGCTGTTCTGAGGTTATGCACCAGGGCCGCAACCGCGGAGCGGGTGGTCCGAGCGTCTGCGTCTAAGTTCGCTTTGTCCATCCTCTCACCTTTACCAAGTTGACCCAGCCCGGCAGCTTTGCCGCGTCAAAGACTCCTGTCCCCGGAGGCAACAAACTCATCACTCCCATGGACTTGTGGATGCGCGATCGAACGGTTATCACGCACTCTTTCTCCCCTGTCTCCATTTTGAAAGCAAACAAAGCACTCTTTGCCGGCGAGCAGGAGCCCGTCTATGCACAGATGGTCTCACAGTACAGCGTGTACGAGGATTTGACCGCCTTCTGCTTTCCTACAGGATGGTGGAAGAAGAACAAAGTACGCATTGTCTCTTTCTATCCCCAATGCATGTTGTAATCTTCATTCACAGGATCTTTCTGACGACATATCGCCAATTCGCCGCGATGTGTTTTCCGAGCTTTACGACAAGAAAAGCCCCCATTGGCGTCGCATGAGGCTTGACGTCGAGAGTGGGCGAATTGGCAAGGGCACTGACTTATCAAAAAATTCCGCAGACGCGTGGCTCGTCAACTGTCTCAACGCTAGCCTTGCGACGGTAGTGTCTGCCGTGGTGGACTCGCGCGTTCGAAAGCAGCAAGAAGTGCAAACCGGCCCTCTTGGCGAGACTGCCTGGCGGACCAGTTGGGACTCTGTCGCCGCTGAGATTGCGTCTAATCTTGCAGCAGCTGATCCAGACGCATGTATGACTTGGCACATGTACGTGGGACATCACTCTCCGACCTCCAGCGCTGAAGGAGAGGACAGGCTGGAAAGAATGTTGCAGCTACCGTGCATCGACGAGTCGATCAAGTTCAAGCCCGACCTCAATATAGATATCAGGATTCAAACGCGTCAAGTAATTGGCACGACCGAAGCCAAAATACTCGAAGACGAAGTCATGCTTGCGAACCTAGCATTGACGGCAGCGGATGACAATACACGGTCATATGCGGACACACTCAAGTGGCACAATGCTGCGGAGGTGGCCTCCGAGGCCGTCCTTCCACTGGCAGTCGCATGGAACGAGCACCGCTCAAAGAACACCCGAGCTTACGTCCAGCGCCGCGACCCGATGACCGCGAAATGCGACGGCCTCGGTGTCGTGCGGGTGTCCTTTTTCTTCGAGGGCGCCAATAAGTCGTGGATTAACAGATTTTCGCTTGTCAGCACCCGTCCGCTCCGCCAACGCCAGGGGCTGACTACCAAGGTGGATTTGATGACCGCCCGGGTCGTTGACAGTCAGCTCAAGTCGGCACGCCCAGATCCGGTATACAGCGCCGTGTTCCGCACCGCGGCACACTCGTCACCCACGTCTGAGCCCTCGGCAACCCACCGCCCTTCTGAACAGGCCCATCGCGATCCTCTACCCGCGGCGGCTTCTCCTTCTCACCACCCGCTAGCTGCACCTACGATGGACGACGTCATATTGGGTCTCCAGAATCAGAGGCTTGGCCCGGCGGACGCAGAGGGCACGGAGCTCGCGGAGGCCACAGACGCTACAGGCGCATCGGAGGAAGCAGAAGATGAGGTGGAGGTGCAGGAGGACGCAGAGGATTCAGACGATGAGTTTCTTCCTGACGAGGACCCTCACACGCTGCTCATCGCACTCATGGTGCATGAATATAAGAAGAGACTCAACTACTCTGCGGCAAACCAGGCTCGACTCGACTTGGTGGCGATGGTCAAATTCCTGGGGAAGCTCACGATCTTCGGGCTCTCTGTTTATGCGGTTGTAACAGAGGGACCTGTGGGTGTAGTCTTATTTGCCTGGGGGGAGGAGGTGAAGGTCACCGTGGAGGTGGAGGGTAGCTCTGAGTCGAAGGTGATCTCGCAGACGGTGAGTTTTTGATATCTATTGATCCGACTTCCCACACTGAGACCGGGACGCTCACCACAGCGTGTCCATATAGTGGATCGGAACGTCCGCGGGTTTGACATCTCGACCACGGCGGGTGCCATCAACTACGCCACCTTCGTTGCAAAAGTCCAACGTGTCCAAGCTAAGCGTCTGCTCGACATCATCAAAAGCGAGAACATCAAACAGAAGGTCTACGACATGCACAAGACTTCAACAGACAAATTTTCCTCAACGTGGAATATGAAACAAAGCGAGCCGAAGCGTCAGAGGAAGGCGGGGAGCAACTTGAAGGCGGCTTAGGACAAGCTTTAAATTGATGTTGGTACACGATAGCACTTTGCAACTGCAACATGTCCGTGACTCAGACTCTTTACCCTTGCGTTCGATCATGGCGTGCAGGCGATGAAGGACGATGGTTTGTTGATGCATATTACAATGCGCATTTCAGGTATAAATCTACAGCGCGAACGAACGTGATTACGACGTGCCTACTTCTACTTGCTTAACTGTTCTCCGCGTGTTGCAATAAATACTAGTTAAGTGAGTATGTCGGACTACGATGCGAATCCACCGCTATGCCGCCGCTGTGCCACCGCAGACGTCGATCGGGGCTTGCGCAGTCTTTGAGGAGATGCGGCGGGTTGCTGGTACATTGCGGACGGGAACGACGACGGCGGGCTCTGCATGGCGGGCACGGGGTGCTGCTGCGACATGCCTGCCGGCGGGCCGTAGGCGGAGGGTATAGGCGGAACGGGGGGCGAGTCGTTATGAGTAGTCAAGTTGGGCGTGGAGGACTGGCGGAGGCGCGACGCGGGCGGAGGATTAGAGTTGCTTCTCCGTTGCGAGAACGAGCTGGTATCGCCTGGCAAGGGTGCCGTCAGCCCATACGAGACAGAATGTCAGGGAATGAATGAACGTACGTGACATGCGCTGACTCTCCCTGCTGGTGCTGGTCGAGCGCCGCGGGCGCGCAGGCACCTCCGTCGGAAACGACCCGATGGAGACCCACCTGTCTGTCATCCCGCCGCCCCAACTCGCGCGCTGCGGGCTCCCACCAGCGAAAAAGGACACCGGTCGCCCCTGCGCGTCCGCGGGCAGCATGTACGGGTACAGCTCCGGCGCGAGCGGCGCAGGCAACACGATCTGGACGTTGCTATGCGGGCCGTGGGGCGCGCCGCGGATGGGCGTGCGGCTGCGCGTGGTGCCCGACGTGCTCGTGGAGACCATAGAGAACGGGCGGCTCGCGGAGCGCGTGCCCGCGCGCGGATGCGTGGAGGCGGAGGACGCGGAGGGCGAGAAGAGCGCGCCGGTGCCGGGCGTCGACGGGGACGCGTGCTCCGCGGACGAGGACAGCGAGGACGAGGAGGCGCTCGGCGGGCTCACGGCGCCGAAGGCCGGGTTGGGCGGGTCGAGCGCGAGCGGCGCGGCGGGCGACTCAGCGGTGTCGAGTGTCTCCTGCGTGCGGGTGGACGGCTCGCGCGAGGGCCCCGAGTGGAGGTGCGGCAGCAGCGACGCCTTGCTGCTGTGGCGGTAGGTCGGCTGGTCCGAGTACCACGTCTGCGGGCGGCTGCCGGGCTTGCCCTCGGCGTTGAAGGCGGCGAGCTGGTGCTCGCGCTGGTGGGCCAGCGGCTGCACGGGCGGCAACGGGGCGGCGCGGCGGCGCGACGAGCAGCGGGAGAGGGTGCGCCATATGATGAGGACGAAGACGAGGCCGGCTACGGAGGCGACGACGGCGATGATGATAGTTGTGGTGTGGGCGAGATGGGCGTGATGGGGGCGGGCGGGGGCGGTCGCGCGGGGTAGATGGGGAACTGGGTGGCGTCGGGTATTATACCAGGGCTGAGTAGGGGGCCTTGGCGGGGGAGCAGGCATATTGGTTGGGGGCAAAAGAGCGTGCTAGTGCATAGGCAGGGATAAATACGACGGGAGAATTCCTGATCGCTGGGCAACTGACGGGGCCTGTCGAAATGCTGATGAGTACCGACGCAGGGCCGGCTACTGGAATGCAGAAGACAGCAACGCCCGGTCAACGCACCTGGACGCTGCCGCCGCGCAGGCCAAGAGGGAACGAGCGGACGAGGCGGGCGACGTCGACGCTAGAGCGGGGCAAGACGAATAAATCCTTTCACTTTGTATTTTTGATTTTGTAGGCGACCTGCTCGACAAGCGTGGGAACGCCCTGACTGCGTGCCCAGCCGAGTCTGCTCATCGTTCCTCCCGACGCTGACCATGGCCGTCCACCAGCGACCGACGCCCTCCATCGCGTCCTCCTCGCGCCCAAAGCCGTCGTCTTCGACGCACGCGCCGGTCACCCTCACCAAGCGTCTCCTCTTTCCCCACCTCCCGCCCGCCGCCCCCATCCCGCCCCTCCTCCCCGACGCTCCCCCCGCCCTCAACACCGAGCTCTACGACCTCGTCGCCCTCGCCCTACGCGCGTACGTCACCCCCTGGTGGTCCAAGATAACCCGCTACGACAAGTCCTTCCTCCCGGAGATCACCCGCGTCGTTACCGTCGTCATCCGCACCCTCGACGCGCGCGCACGCGCCGCGGACATCTCTCCGCTAGTGTTTCGCGACCTTCCCGCGGCCATAGCGCAGCATTACGCCGACTACCGCAGCGCAGCGCGCAAAGGTGGGTCCTCGTACGCCGCAGGCGGCGCATCTGCGCACCCGCAGCTCTTCCATGCGCTGCAGCAGCACATCGGCGTCACGCCCGAGGGCGCGCTCGAGGAGGTGTATATGCGCACTGCAATTGACGCGGTTCTCAAGGCGTGTCTCCCCGAGGAGGACTGGGAGGCAGACCCGGAGCGCTATATCGTGCGCGAGATCGTTGTGAAGATTATCTGCACGGACGTCGTACCGCGAATAACGCAGCCGTGGTTCGTGTACAAGGCATTGCTGGACCTACTTGGCCCGGAGGAGGACATACTCAAGGTGAGCGTTTGTTCTCTGACGTCCTTGAATGTCTGGTTTTCATCGCTGTCTGCAGTACTCTGTAGCACCGTGTACTTACCCTACCTCCAATGTCATTTTACGTCTTCGCCGCGTGTCGACGCGTAGTCACTGACGAACCATCCAGCCTCCAGATTCTAGCCCCAGACGAGCAGTGCCTTCTTCCTCCACTCTGCCCTCATGGCACACGATCGTTGTCTTCTTCCTGTCTACCATCCAGACCATCTCCAGCACGGCCCTCGCACTCATCGCGATGTACAAGCAAGCCATCCACACCATCAAGACCGTGAACACGCCCGTACCAACCCCCAAGCCGCCATCGGCGCCAGCGCCGGCCTTCGCTGCCGCCGACATTCCCTCCGAGCCCACGTCGCCAACGTCCCCAGTCACGCACACCATGCGGCCGCCATCGCCTCTACTTCTTTCACGCTCACAAACGCCATCCGCAGCACCCCAATCTCTGCCGTCGAGTAATGGAGAGTCGACACGGCAGCCATCGATTGCAGCCATGAGCCCGCTGCCCCCTCATGACCTCGCACGACCCATTCTGTCCCTGTTCTCCGAGCTCTTCACGCTCCGAACACGCTTTGCCAGCAACGCATTCCTCGTCTTGCTCTCCATGCTCACGAGCGTCATCTCTCCGTTCCTTGATCGGTGCGTTCGGGTTCTTCCTATGCACACGTACACTAACGCGCTTGCAGCCTCCTCCCGCACCTGCTCTACACACGGTTCCTCTGTGCGCCATTCATCACGCAGGTCCTCGTCACATCGAAACGCGCGCTGTTCCCGAACGGGTATCCAGCGGCGGCGCCACCCGATCCGTCGCCCGAGGAGGAGCTCGCTCTGCGAGCTGCCTTGGCGCGGCGCGTCGCGAGCATTTTGCCAGGTGCGCAGCCCATCCATCGCACAGTCCAAGCACGCTCGCTGATAACAAGCACAGGGCCTTTGGGCATGCTGCTACTCGGACCACACCCGCCGCGCACGCTGGCTGCGCTTCTGGACCCGCTCGGCTCCCAGGCGTGCAATGCGCACCTGTTCATCGTGATATTTGACCTGATCCTGCTCGCATTGTTTCCAGAGTTGGCTGTGGGAAGCGGCGAGGAGGTGGCGAACGGAGAGGGTGCAGATGGCGGCGGCGATGAGGTTGGGTACATGCCATATTGACCGCATCAATAACCGACGACCGTTACCCATATTCGTCTCCGTGAACAGTGCTGCTGGGTGGGTGCAACTGAGTTACCTCGCGATAGACTCAGGATAGACTCCACCAATGTCGAGGTCGTCTGACTATCAGCCTTATACGCTGACTGCACCGCGATGCACCCTCAGGCTGGAGTCACCATGGTACAAGTGACTGCTGCAGGACATCGGGATCAAGCTCTCCCAACAGTCTAAGACGTTCTCGCGGAGCAGCATCGGTCAATGGTCCATCCCGTCGTCCAAGGCAAGCTCTGAAGAGCTCCCTATGCAGGCAGGGCAGGAAATCAGTCAACAGGTCAAACGTGACAGCTCTGTCGCTGGGCCTTCTAGACACTGGCAGCCACGCGTGCGGCACAATAAGAGCGGACTGACTGTGGCACCGCGTTGCTATCAAACTTGATCAGATTTGATCCCGCCTTTTTGAGGATGTCAGATATGCTTGTCACGATACGAGCGAAAGTTTGCATTGAAATGATTGAACAATGTAGCGCATGTCAATGAGAATGAGATATGAGTAGTCGTGTGATAGGCATTCCTATGAGAGTGATCAGAATATCTGGAACTGAAACCTCCTTGTTAGTAAATGAATCGAGGATCGACGTCCTCATCTTCCGCAAATACTTGGCCGACAACGCCTTCGACCTTGTGCAGCCACTGCGGGTCGGCCATGCAGTCCCGTAGGTGGAGCACGTCAAGTGCGGCCCCACGCCGATGCCGGTGCCCAAGCTCCCGCAAGAGCACATCGTCCATGCGCATCCCTGTACATTCGGCCCACGTGCTTCCCTCGCCGGATTCGTAGCAATACGATAGGTCAACTCGGTCAAGCTTGAGGGTGTGCAGCTGTGGCCACGCCAAATTGCCTGCTGCGGCGCGGCCGTATGTCCCATCGTGCATAGTGGCAGACAACGCCGAGCACAGAGCGACCCCCGCGTCGGCAGTCGCACGCAGCGTCTTCAGCCCCGTGGCTGCGCCAACCATGCCCAGCCAGCCCTCCGCCGGTGGCCTCACCTCGTCCCTCCGGTGATATACTTCAATCGACAGCGAGAGCCAGTGCCGCATTCCCGCTGACGCGCACAAGACGCGCACAAAGTCGTAGAACGTATCTTCGAGGACATCCCAACGAAATTCGAAGTCCCGGTTCCACGACGAGTGGTCCACGTCCACATCGCTGTCCACATCGCTGTGGGCGGCGCGGATGGCGATGCCCCTCTGGTTATACGAGACGATCTGTACGGCACGGAACGGATCTGCTGCGTACCCTCGCACGGGCGCCAGGAACGGGAACAGCACAGCAAAGTCGTCCGCCCGCCCGCGCGTAGCGGCCGCGACGTGCAGGAGGACCGTGTCGGGTGTCTGCACGTGCCGGAGGAACCCGAGGCACTCCAACACCTCGCCGCCGATTTTCAGACGTTCCAATGAGGGCAGATTGGCGATTTGGGATGCGTTCGGCGCATTCGGCGCAGAGGAGAACGGGCGCAAACAGTTCTCCAATGTGAGCGTCTTGATGCGCGCCAGCTGCTTAAGCGCGGCGATGAATTCCGGTAATGAGCGCGTGTGCTCCGAGACGTGCGATATGTTCAGGTAGACGAGGGTGGGGGAGAATGACGACAATGGCAGTATTTGGGCGCTGCGGATGTCCAGGTGGCGCAGGCAAGGAGCACTGTTTGCGAAAAGCGCATCTCGATGCAGGTCTTTTGGAGTGCTGTAGAATGTCGCCACCTCGAGAATGGGTGCCGGCATGGAAAGTAGTCGCGAGTAGTAAGTGGCACTGCCCCTAAAGTTGACCATAGAGATGGACCGGACTCGTTCGAGGGTGTCGACGGGCAGCAACCACACCGGCGAGTTTTGTG
Source organism: Auriscalpium orientale (assembly GCA_019915035.1). Lineage (NCBI taxonomy): Eukaryota > Fungi > Basidiomycota > Agaricomycetes > Russulales > Auriscalpiaceae > Auriscalpium > Auriscalpium orientale. The sequence continues at coordinate 457,781 of JAHLMH010000001.1, forward strand.
GGGGGGAAATGATCTCGTAAGCATACGAGACGAAGAGTGGGATTTTTTGGGACCGTTCGAGGATCGTGCGAGCCCACTGCGGGGGCAGTGGGAGAGCCAAGTGGCGCCAAAGTACGGGACTATCGAGCATAATGTGTCTCCAACGCTGGCAAACCCATGAGAATCGCACCCATGGTATGTTTGACGGGACGTGAACCATTAATGGAGTATAATTATTGTATCCATTGCCTGGCACGCAATAGGAGATAATGGTGACCAGAAGTTCGGGGGGAAGGCGCAAGACAGGCGCGGACGCGTTGCCTTGGTCATGTACGACGCTAAGCGGGGGGGATTTCGGCGCAAATGTCTCATCGAGCAGCGGGGGGAGACGTTGCGGGGAGTCGGTGTTGACATGCGACAGTTGCGAACGAGGACCGCTACGAGGTGGAGGTCATTTAGACGATAGCGAAAGAGAGGTCATCACGTACCTTTCGCTCGAGCTATCATGATGCACTTCCTGATCGTCCATGCTCCTCCTCACAGCTGATGCCGATATTTCACCTTCCAGTCCTGAGCTGGAAATGCCTCCCCGAGTCGGTGGTTGTATGCGTGTCGTAGCCACGTCTCGGCCGTCCGCGCGCACGTCAGATCTTCAGAAATTGATGCGGTCGATGTTCAGCGTGGATTCGCCGCGGAATGGAGTCTGAGTATACAGATGCTCTGTTTGCCCCGCCGTGTCTTGCTGGCAGTGTGCAATGTCAGCGAGTCGGCGAGTCGACGCAGAGTCGACGCGCTGGTCTGATTCTAACTCCGCACTAGCGGCCGCACTGCTGAGCCGCTCGTCAACTCAAGCGCCGTGGGCGTCGATCAAAGTTCCTCATGAACTATGGTATGACTCTGTGATCGCATCTGACACGGCCTAGGTTTCGTCATAGGCACTTTGACAAGCCCTTTGCTCCTCTACCGCGTACGTGGAAGCCTAGCTGACGCCGTTCTGCTGAGGGCAAAGATGCAGCATCGCTGTCATGGAATATGAAGCAGAAGGAATGGCGATGATCCGGGAGAAAAGTCGGGATACGTAGAGGAGCCAATATACATGTTCCTTCCATGAGTTTCCCGGAGGCAGAGTAGCTAGCTTCAACCTTTGCAAGTTCTGGATCATTACTTCTCTGTGATAACGCCTCACTGAACCTCGCAGACCCGCGCGTATGCTCGTACCTGGGTGTGCTGGGTACGGTGAGGCAGGCAGCGTGCGGAGGGAGCCTTCAGCGCTCGATTCAAGGAGAAGCAAGTCGGACCCGTGGAGCAATGAGTGTATGGATGATACGGGGAGGGCAGGCAACGTTCTCGGCCTAGATGACGCAAAACATGAAGGTGTGAGGAGTAAAGTCGCTGAGGCGCGGGCTTGCGGGAGATCTAGTGGTGGAAGTGGGTCGTTCGCTGGAGGCAAGACGAGGAGCGATGACCAGCGGATTTGCAGCAAGGCGGTCGCCGATGGACCGACAGGAAGGTCGTATGCACGGACCTCTTCTAGGGTGTGCGCGCACGAGACGACTACAGGCTTCTTTGCAACATCGATATCAAAGCCTGACACCAGCGTGGTTTTGCTGCGATCGCCATGCCTCGCGAAGTGTGCGACCGCATCGTTGCCGCTGTCCGTGTGGCCGTCGATGTCGTCAAACGAGACTCGACGTGCTGACGACGGAACGGAGTGAGCTCAGGTGGGAGGTGCACGCCTAGGCTATGGCCAGCGCGGTCTAGGTGCTGCTGCGTGAGGAAGGGGCGAGCGGTCTGAGACGAGGAGGGTGTGCGAGCGAGTGCGTCGAGGATGGCGCGGTCAATGGCGGGTTGGCGAGACCGACCGTCGACTCTCGGGTTGACGAGCCAGGTAGACCAAGGAGCGTCCACCTTACTTCCTGGCGAGAGCTACAAGCATGGCAGCGAGGACGCTGTTGAAGCATGAAGGACTGGGGGGACTCGAAGGCTAGACAATGGCAGTCTGGTGCAAGTCGGAGTGTGTCTCGGCGAGGCGGGCTGCGGTTGGGCTGCGGGCCGGGCGGGGATGACATCACGCGTGAGTTCTCCTAAAAGAACGCAAATCAATATCTACGCGCGACTCATCAGCAGACTCTCACCATGTCGCCGCCGCACCAGCCCATTCTTTATTCTTTCGCCTCACCAGACGGCCTCTCAGCCGCCCTCGCAGACTTCATTCTGAAGGCCCAGCGCGAGGCCATCGAGAAGCGCGGCAAGTTCCTCGTCGCCATCTCCGGCGGCTCGCTCCCAAAGACCCTCACCGCCCTCATCGGCAAGCAGGGCGTCAAGTGGGACAAGTGGTGAGCACCGTGCATCGCCCAGGCGCGCCCCCTGCACACGCTGACCGCCGCACAGGCAGGTGTACTACGCCGACGAGCGCGTCGTGCCGCTCGACCACCCCGACTCCAACCACAAGCTCGCGCTCGACACGCTCTACTCCAAGGTCCCCATCCCGTCCGACAACATCCACACGATCGACGAGTCCCTCCTGGACGACCTAGAGGAGCTCGCCGACGCGTACGAGAAGGAGCTCATCACCCAGTTCGCCCAGAAGGACTCGGCGCGCTTCCCCGTCTTCGACCTGGTGCTCCTCGGCACGGGCCCGGACGGGCACACCGCCTCGCTCTTCCCGGGCCACGCGCTGCTCTCCGAGGAGGACCGCTGGGTCGCGTACATCGAGGACTCGCCCAAGCCGCCCCCGCGCCGCGTCACCCTCACCTACCCCGTCATCAACCACGCCGTGCGCGTCGCCTTCGTCGCCACCGGCGACGGCAAGAAGGACATCCTCCCCGCGATCCTCGACACCCCCGAGCAGGGCCTGCCCGCCGCGCGCGTGCGCCCCGTGCACCCCGGCCAGCTCTACTGGTTCGTCGACGACCCCGCTGCGGCCAAGCTCGCGTTCCCCAAGACGCCGTTCAAGCTCTAGGCGTCGCCCGGGAGGCGGATGGGGATCGATCGGTCGGGTTGATAACCGGGGAAGTGTGGAATGAACGGAAGAAGTCTTCTCGGAGGTGATGGTCCGGCGTTAGATTTTATCATCGCCATCCGAGTGTAGTATGTATGCACCATCTCGCCCTCGTATCCTTTCTCATGTTTGTTGTTTCCTATGCCGTCCACTTACCGAGACACTTGGCTGCTAATATTAATGTTGTTCACGAAGATCCATGTGGGTAACCGGCCGAAGCCGCCCAGATACAATGGACCTCTCCCTGCAATGCATACCACCACGACTTATCTTCTTGACCATCTATGATCGGACATACAGCACGTCGCTGACTCGGGTTCGAGAGAGGGTAAATAGCCGTCCGAGCGCCAGATGGGGACAGTCTCGGAGGTAATGTTTCCCGCTGCACGTTGAGCTGCAATGATCGCAGTGACGCGAAGAGAAAAGTAGCCAAAAACTAGCAGGATCCGCTAGATCAAATAGACCGGTAGGGGGAGTCTTCTGCTGATACTCTCGCTGCTCGTCGACTCTTTGTTCCTCGACGGCAGAGACTGAGGCGCTGCGGAGGGCGTCTGTGAGCGTGACAAAAGCAGATGCGATGGCGGTCGCATGGTGCTCGTGCCAGGGGACGTTTGCGACGTGGGCTCGGAGGGAGTGCACAATTCTCGAAGGCAGTAAACACGCAGTCAACAACAGAATACTTAAATTTTGATAGTCCAGTAATAAAGTATGTACAGTCGGCAGGGACACCAACGACAGACCGTCGATGACGCGTAATCCTGCGGCACGGAGAGATTAGTGAGCGCAAAAGCAAGTCAGTCAAGAGATAAGAGCCCGCACCGGGTTCACGCACGCTATCGACTTCGATGCCCATGTACGAGGCCGTCAGTCACAAAGACAATCGCAAAGCAAGTGAGACGACGAGCGTACCGGCATGGTAACGGGGAGGCGCATAGACACCTACAAGAGGCGAGGAGGATGGAAGGAAGTGGGGGAAACGCTGGGGGTTCTGCGCATGGCGTCCAGCTATTTATGTGCTGCGCGCCCGCGGACGTCCTCGCTTGGTGCCAATGGAGGACAACAAGGGAGCCATATAAATATGTGGCTGCGGCGTGCATAGGACTAGGAGTATGGAGTGCATGTGTTCAAGCTCGTGCATATTACGCGACCGGTTGAGTGACTTGGTTCGCGGCTTCTCCAGTTTGTGCTTGAGCGTCGGCAGCCGCGTACAGAACGAAACACCTCTTGGCATCTTGAAGGTGTGCTTTTGAATTCCCGACCTGGGTCCCTGCCGCTGCGTGGGCTATAGCTCGCACATGAGAATTGTAAGTCTCGACGTGGCCTCGCAGCTCGTCGGTGGGTGGGTGACTTGTGGCAATGTACAGACCGAAATTCGATGAGCGTTCCAGGGCCAGAGAGACATCGTCGCAATGGGGCTTGTAGGCGCAGAGGAGAGCGATGGCGTCCAGGAGCCGTCTCTGGCGACGGCTGTTCTTCCAAATGTGCAGGGTCCGTTCTATCTTGCCATTATCCGCAGCGATGTGTGGAAGGGCACGTCGAGGTAGGGGAAAATATGTAGAAAGAAAGAGCAGCGAGGATGTCGTTCGTGGTAGACGGCGAGGACATGACAGATTGACTCGGAGTGGTGCAGACTTAGAACGTGTGCTCGTTGACTACATAGTACATGGGCATAAGGTGAAAAGGTGAAGTGGCGTTCAAAAACCTAAAGCGTTGTCGCCGTCATCCGGCAAGTTCCGGCCACCGCCACGACCGACGGTCACACTCGCTCTGCCATGTGCACCTCTGACCTTTAGGCCTGCTTCCAGGGTGCAGAGGACACAGCCGCCTGCTTGGACCCTCCGCGGTGATCAGCCTCCCCCTATCGAAGCTTTCGAATTCCGGGTGGCGTCGTCACACTGCTCCTGATGGTTGGCTGACATCTGTATAGGTACAGGGTCCACAATGGGTGGCAGTGCCTTCACTGTTCTCCAATTCCGGCCTACGTAGCTAGCGCTCGTGTGTGCAGCCTTGCAAGTGTCCAGTGTCTCTAGTATGCTCCCTTCACATGCCATGGCCTACTGCTCATGCTAGAAAAGTAGCCTGGTTCTGGCGTCGTATGCTTGAAAATGGCTCGGTACATGCCCTGTTGACTGCAGCCTTGTGCGATTACATGGTCCTGGAGGTCGGAGTGGACAAAAGCAACGGTGCGTGGCTCTGCAATTACGGCTTGATTGCAATGGTCAGACGTATCCTCGGACCCGGAGCTTGCTGTTTGTTCTTATGGGCGCTCTCCCGTATCCTCCTGCTTATATCTTGGGCCTCAGGATGCTGTTCCCAGCCTGACTCTTCCCCCCACCCCCCAACCACGCGCACATTGTGCCTCCCATCGCGTCGGTCGACGACGTTCAGAACCATTCCGGGAACCATCCGGTTGTCGAGTGCGCTTCAATTCTGCTCTCGGCGTAGGGGGCCACACGCTAATCTGCACATCGTCCACCAGGATGCTGGGGTTCTTCTTCCGGCTCTCTCTATTCCTACTTTCAGTGGTCAAGGTTCAAGTTATGAACCCCAGGACGGCATGGCTGTCGCTCGGAGGGTTTGAGTCCACCTCACTGCTCGTCACCCGGCTTTCGGGGGCCGGTTCCAACGGACCCAAGACCTGCTTCTACTCCGGAAGGCCCCAAGACTTTGGCCAATTCGTCTTCCCAGACACCCTGCTCGAAGCCGTCTTGCGGTACTACGTGGTGCCGGCTACCAAGCGCGCCATCGCCGCTGAGCCATGGGCTCCATCGAAGTCCGCGCTTGACGTCGTCCCGGCCACCAAAGCAAATGTGTCGGAATCCCACGTTGGGTCCGCCCCGAGCCCGAGCCCCGCCGCCAAACCAGTCTACGTCGGCCATAGCTACTTCATCGGATTCGACGCACCATTCGATATCGCCCACGCTCTCTCGGACGCGTTCGCGACGGACGAGCTGCGCCGCGCCGCAGTGAAGGTCACGGAGAACCCCGCTATCTGGCTCAACAAGCTTATCCGCTCCGGAGCATGGCGCCGGATAATGCACCTACTCCGTGCGGACGCTCCGCCTCTTCGCAATCTCATCATGTTCCTCTTCGCCGTTGTCCTCTTCGCCGTACTCCTAATCACCGTCATGACTACCGCCGTCTTCGGACTCTCCGTCCTCCCATCGTCCCGCGAAGGTGCCTCCGTTTTTGTTTACAATTTGTCTGAAGCTGGCGGATGCGACTCTGGAGATCTCACTTCTTCTCACTCCACTCTCCTCCACATCAGTCAACTTTACATGCGGAGTACCGAGGCCGACCTGGCACGGATACCGGCAGTTGTACCCGTCACTACCGAGGTACACATTCCTACCGCAGTCGACGAACACGATGAGGCGCACACCAGTCACCTTTCCTCGATGCTGGAGCCGACGGAATCCAACCGCCCTCCCCTTTCTTCCATCGAGCAAACCATGGCCGACCTTGAAAACTTGTCCACTAGCCGTCTCCTTCGTGAATTTCAACAAGATAGATACCGCCGTGCCGAATTTGGGGTTACCATCGAAAGAGGGACCGCCTCGCGCGTGCGTTAGAAGGGCAAGCGAGCGTCAGCGCAAGAAAAGGAAGGAAGCATGTTGCGTTTTGTTTGCTTCCACGACTCCCTGCTCATTTTTTCAACCGTGACACTTATGGACACCGTTCTCTGGCCAATGTTTCTTAATTCTGCTACAGGATTCACCTTTTGATTTTACTTGGCTTGGACTGTTTCTTAATTCTGCTACAGGATTCACCTTTTGATTTTACTTGGCTTGGACCGACCGCGTGTATTTGTTTTTCCTTTTTTTGGTCTCTTGTTTCCCCCTCGATCTGTCGAAGGTGGCGTTTTCAGACTTTTTGCTATCGGCTCCTTGTAATTGTCATAGAAAGCTACATGTCATGTTCCCCTGTATACATGCTCTGCGAGAGGAATTACTGCACAGAGAAATGAGCGGTATGTGTGCTACGCCGTGGCCGCCGCCGATGACGCTAGTGTGACTACCGGGTGCAGAGCAATTGAGCACGAAGAATGACAGGAAAAAATGAAGCTAATTGCCCAATGAGCAGAAAACAACTCTGCCAATACAAGCCGCCAAATAACAAACCGTTGAGAAGAGGGAGAGCATATGCCGACGACGGTGTTCGGGTTCAGAAGGCGGTGCGATCAAAATCGGCATGCGGATACCTGACTTTCAGTTGCTCGATGGCCCACCATGCCGGAGTGGCGAAGGTGAGATGTTCGCCCAGCCCAGAGTGGAGAATGCCGACCATATGACCCTCGCCATCGAAAATTAGCGAGCCAGAGTCGCCCCTGGCAGAGAACGAGCCGTGCTTCAAATCATGACTGTAGATGGCCAGCTCGACAGACTCGACGCCATGGGCATCACAAAGATAGGCCTCCAGGCCGGCGTAGCGTCCAATGGTGAGATCGGTAGAATTTCCGTCTTTCACGACCAGGAGGCAGGGTGCGCCTTTCAGGTCGACACTATCGGGAACAGCCAGGAGTTCGCGTGGGACACAACCGTTGATTCTGAGCTGGCGGGATGTTGCTGGGTACGTGAACGTTGTCCTGACGCGACTTTGAGGGTGGAATATGTCGGTCAGTTTCGCACGAGTGAGCTTGTCACCTGGAGGTTGTTTTCATTAGACAATGAAAATCCGAGAAAGACGAGACAAAACGCACCCAAATCGACGACGTTGCCCTTGAAGTTGCCCTTGAATTTCGCCGCGTCAACCTGAAACGTACCTATGTCCTGGGTGTATTTGTGACCCTGGGCATCGACGCAGACCTCTGGAGCCCAATCGACGTGGCCGATGTTTCGGCACGATATGTCAGCCTGGCATACAGTGTCCTTGTGGAAGGCCTCGAGTACGCGTAGATCCTTGCTCGTTTGGGCCAGCTTCTTCCGCTGAGCGGCCAGGAGCGCCTTCCTCCTCGCTTCCTCCCTAGGCTCCTCCTTCTCCGGCGTAACCTCCAGGTCAACAATCTGAGAAGCCAAATCATTGGCAGCGATACCGTGCTCGTAGACCTTTTCCTCGATCTCATCGAGGCCCCGCTGGAATCGACCGGATCCGGCAAGTCGGACGTACTGGGGAGGTGTGGCAGGGCCCGTGAACTCGTACTCCTTGGTGTGGTCTACGCCACAGAGCACGTGGTGAGTGCTCACACCGAAAACCTTGGGGCTATCGGCGCCGTGCTTGTCCTTGACCTCATGGAAGAAGAAAGCGACGCTGCCCTCAGCAAGGTTGTTCTCACTCTCCTCTGTAGCGATAGGCATTCCGAGTGCAGGAGTGAGGAAGCGACGGACATCGTAGGTGGGGTTGTTGTCGTTGACCATGGGCAAAAGGGGTCGAGTCCTTGACCGCTTCTCTACGACTCCCTCGTACCATTCAACCACTGCGCCCTTAACTCCATGGGCCTTGAGAATAGCGAGGACGTGTGGAGAAGCGTCATGCGCGTTCTCGGCCGTGGTGGTATTCGGGTGAGTCGCAATCCAGATGACGACAGGACCAAGAAACTTCGCCTCGTCCGTGCGGAAGCGAGCTGCAGTAATGGCTGAATAGCGGATGCACCGATCTTTCAAACACCGGCAGATTTTTGGAGCGACTGTGTCCCAGACAGGGTTGAGCGGGGTGTTAAATACTCCGTGGACGGTCTTGGTGGGGCAATGAATCCATGTGCCGAGTTTTTGTAACTTAAAGGGACTCTCGACGCGATTCGAGCGGTAGAGGAGTTTGGGGTTGGCAGAGATGCCACGATAGTAGAAGGCCCTTTCTGTGTCCGAGACAGCGTAGGGAGCAACAGGGGTGGCGTCCGAGGTGCCGACGAATTTAGAAAAGAATGGGGGATATGAGGACATGTGGAAGGCTGAAGCTTTCATGCATTGGAGTGTGAACAGAGACAGATCTAGACGAACATTGATAAGTGTGATACAGAGGGGGAAAAGAAGGTGAGGGACTCGCCTAGGAGTTCGGGGTGCTCCCTCATCATCTGCATTGCGCCCACGACAGGCCCGGAAATGTCTACAAGGGAGATGAGGTCAAGTTGGACAGACGCGCGAAATGACCCAGGAACTCGCCTTCGCCTAGAAGACCAGCTGCACGCAATTCTTCATCGGTGTATGGGAAAGTTTCTACATGATATGCTGGTAAGTGGGGAGGGCGACGGAAAAGACCGTAACACTCACTCGGAGGATCCATGTTCCAAGCGTTGACGTACTAGGGGTATGAAAACAGCAAAGCTCGCAAATATAGTATGTGATGACGAGCGGTCTGGGAGACGAAGTTACAGGAGTGGCGCACCTTGGAGACGCCTGCTTCCGCTTTTCTCGTCCGGATCGTCCTCTCCCATTTAGATCTCTCTCGCAATCTCCTGCTTGTGCACCGCCGCACCCTACATATCGACCATTTCGGCCTCAAACGTACTCCTCTCTTGGCCATCTGATTCGTGCATCTCTCTGGTTCTCAACAAGATGGATACCCAGACTCTCACCGTGCCAAAATCGGGGCTGCCCTCCAATGAGGGCCCGTCGTGGGCTGTCGCGCGTGCGCTAGAAGGGCAAGCGAGCGTTAGTTCAGAGGACGACTCGAGTGCGTTCATTTGATTAAACGTAAGTATACTTACCTTCTTACTGACTCTCTCGATTGCAACTCGATTGCAACTCTTCTAAACATCGTTCTACGGACATTGCTTCTTGAATTTGCTAGGTTAATATGGCTTGACGGCGATACCTGCTGCCGCTCCAGGTATTTGTCGTTGCGCTTGAGAAGTCCGCCCCAACTGAGTTTCCGCCAGCGAAATGCAGGTCCGGCGATTTCCGGCCCGCCTCTCGGACCCTCCGGCTCCGGGACTCGTCGCAACTTCAAGTTCAACTTGTTGAACCTCATGACGTTCACGGTCGCGCTCTGGTCCGCACTGGCCTACATCTGACAGCACTCACCCTGCAGAGCTGTGCTCCATGTGCTCATAATAATGGAGCCATTCTGCCATTGTCCTTGAAAACTGGGGCAGGGAAAGCTTGGACCATCATCTGCCGGCAGTCCTCTTCTTCAATCTTTCGAAGCTCTTCTGGTGGCGTTTCTAGGTTCTCGACACCGCTCCTGATGGTTGTCTGTATAGGTCCTCGATCGGGGGCAGTGTAGGCGTCTTCTGGAACCCTGTACTAGCTCCTGTGCACTCTTCACGTGCAGGCACCTAATAGTACACAGTCGCCTCGAGAATCTGCAGCCCGTAAGTGCTACCCTTCCTGCCTTTGTACTGGTAACCTGCCAAGGATATGCTATGAAGACGACAACCTTATACGAGTGGATGTTCCTGGAGATTGGGGGACAAGAACAACGGGGGCAGGGCCCCGCGCTTATGGCTCTATTGTTATGATAAGCTCCTTTCAAATCCTCAATTAGGCACAAGTACCTGTCCTAGGACTCGGAACTTGTTCTAATTGCATCAAGCGCTGTTTGACCTTGTAGGCGCGCATTTCGTCTATTGCTTATATTCTGGGGCCGCAGGACCCTTTCCCTTGTAATCAGCTTGACTCTCCCCGTCACCACTACGAGCATATCCAGATCGTCTCTCCCGCCTTCTCGCAACCTCTATCTTTCTGTCAACATCGATCCCTGCATAAAACGCGCAGAAGACTTGTACGAACGTCTCTCGACGTCGTGGCCCCGCACTAACGTGTACGCCACAGAGCATCCACACGACACCGCGGGCAGCACTCTTCCATAATGCTGTTCTTCTGCTACGTGCTAGTTGCAGTAGCAGCTATCATTGCCTCCCCGGTCATCCAGTTTCAGGCTCTCAGTCCGACGTCGACATGGGTTTCCCTCGGTGGCTTCGAGACGACATCGCTCATCTTCTCGTGGCTATCCTGCCCCTCCATCCTCCATCCCAGCACCTGCTTTTCTTCCGGGATGCCACAAGACTTCGGTGTGCCATTCCACCCGCGTACGGTATTCACCGCCTGGCGCGATCCGTCTTACGTGCAGCCGCCACACACCGACGTCGAGCCGGCCACCAAGGCGAACGTCTCGTCAGAATCCCACACCAACACCGCCTCCACCCCCATTCCCGCCACCAATCCAGACGCATACATTGACGAAAACGGACAATGTGACGCGCTCTACGAAGACGACCTGCCGCCACTGGTATGGGACGAGATGGCCAAGGCGCCGACTCCCGACGACGTCCCTGTCCTCCAGTCCTATGGCGACATCAAGGAGAGCGCGGGGCGTGCCATGCGCGCCGCCGCGTCGAAGCAATTCAGGACACCCGCCATCCGCTTCCGCCAACTCGTCCAATCCGAAGACTGGAACCACATCGTGCATCTACTCTTCCGCCCAGACACATGGCGCCTCTTCAAGGTCGTTCTGTCCCTCGTCACCCTGCCCTTTGTCGTCACGTTTGGAATGTTCATCCTTGGCTTGATCCACGAAGGTGAGCCACCTTACTTGCTCGCGGTCTGGCCATCACTGACGGACACTGTTCAGGAGACTTCACCTTCGGGCGCGCGTTCGCCACCTACCCGAGCGAGGTCTACGTGCAGATGGGCGATGCCCCCAAGGCCTGGGGGGCCCGGGCCACACCACCTCGTCCCAAGCCGGTCAATGACACTGCGACTGCCGCCAAGACGCGGGCCGACGGCGAGTCAGCCTCTCCTGCCCGCCCTCCCAAGCCGGCCAAGGACACTGCGATCATCACCAAGCAGCAGACCAGCGGCTCAGCACTGCTCGACTCTTCCACTGCTTCAAGGAACCCGACTTCTTTGACCCCGGCGTCGTCGGCAAGCACCGCAGACGATGACACGCACCCCGACAGCCTCACGTCGAGCACGATGACGATAACGCAGGCGATATACGACAGCCGTTCTGCGGCCCGGACTCAGACCACCGCCCAGCTCCCGGCTTCTCCCTTGCAGTCGCCTGTGGACAGAAAGGGGAAGTCTAAGGTGACTGAGAAAGAGCCCTCTACCCTGCAGCGCGACGCTGATGAGGGATACGGCGGCAGTCAGGTCACGTCGAGCGCAGTCAGCGCAACGGAGTCTGAGGTCGGAGTAGATGGGCCAAAAACGAACGGGGCGGCAAGCACCGCCAAACCCATCTCGACCTCCACGCCGAAGAGCGAGAGGAGCAGGAAAAAAGAAGAAAAAAGTAAACCAATGGTGATTATGCCCCCTAATCACCATAACTGCCCGTGGATTCTTTTTCTTCTTTTTCCTGTTCCTCTCGCTCTTCGGCTTGGAGGTCGAAATGGGTTTGGCGGTTGCTGTCGCCCCGTCCATCGTCGGGCTGTGTTCTCCGAGATTCATCCTCTTCGTGGTATGGATTTCATCATCCTCTGGACGCTGCGTCTCGACTTCTTTGTTCGTTTTCCCTCCATTCTACATACACCCCTTCTTTCTTTTTTCTTTTTGTAATGCTCGCATCTTCTGGACACTACGCCCCGATTCTGCCCTTTATTTTCCTCAACTACCTTTTTTTCCTTTCTTTTCCCTTCTCGCTCTAGCATCCACGAAACATGTAAACGACCAAAAACAGTAGAAAACCACACACATTTTATTTGAAACCCTACAGGCACACTTAACGGCTCATCACCGTTCTCAGGCGATAACTTAAAGCAGTTGCTGAGCATAAGAAGCGACCGATGTGTGCGAAGATACAAGATTCGTGAAGAGACAGATCGTGGTTCGGAAATTAAGTACATCACTGCCTCGACGGGCCAGGAAGGGTGCTCACTACCGTCCGACTGACCATGAAGGAGTGGCGAAGCGTAAAAGGAGGCAAAAGGCGTTGTAGAAGGAAAGAGAGTGGCCGCGAGGAGAGGCGGAGACTGTCGATACGGAGCGCTCAGCAGTTGCAGCCGTAAGACTGTGAAGACTCGGAGTCAATCCTGATCGGGTCGGGGTAATCGACGTATCTACAAAACACGAGTCACGGTTAGCGTCGAAATGCCGGCATCGAGGAGTGGGCGCGTACAATTGCTCCTCAGCCTCCTGCTGAAGCGCATTCTTCGCGACGGTCTGGAATGCCTGCTCAACATTGATGGCCTCCTTCGCTGACGTCTCAAAGTAGGGGATATTGCCTTTCGATTGGCACCACGTCATTGCCCGCTTCTGGGTGACCTGTCCCGCGCAAGGCACATAAGCTGCGTGATCGCGGGGCCCGCAGCACCACATACCTGCCGCTTGTTCTCCTCCATGTCAATCTTGTTGCCAAGCACCACGAAGGGGAAGTTCTCGGGGTCGTGCGGGCTGGCCTGGATGAGGAACTCGTCCCGCCAGCTGTCCAAGGTCTCGAAGGACTTGGAGCTGTTGACGTCGTAGACGAGGACACAGCAGTCCGCGCCGCGATAGAACGCCACACCGAGCGACTGGAAGCGCTCTTGGCCGGCGGTGTCCCAAAGCTAGCACGGCACCGACAGTTTAGCACCAGACGGCAGCGTGGAAGGAAGGCGACACGCACCTGCATTGTGACGAGGCGGTCGTCAACCATGACTTCCTTGGTGAGGCTGCGCGGCATAGAACAGTGACGTGGTCAGGGGAGTGTCATCCTCCGAAGAAGTGGGGAACACACAAGTCGGCGCCGATAGTGGCCTTGTACTGGTTGCTGAACCGCTTGTTCACATACTGGTTCATCAGCGAGGTCTTTCCGACCCTAAAAGACGCGTAGGCGAGAGGCGGTCAGGCAAAACGCGATAGGAAAGCGCTCGGGGTCACGGACCCACTGTCGCCCAGAATGATAACCTGCGGGAGGTAGTCAGCCACTGCGCTCAGACGAGGAGAACGAGCAAGCACATACCTTGAGGAGGACACGACCCATGGCAGTTGTACGACGTGAGAGATGGCGAACGAGCGAGACAGAGGGAGGAGGGCAGAGAGCGCAGTCGGAGTCGTCAAGCAAGGCCAGTTCCAAGCCTGTGCGGCCTTTACCTACAAGCGCGCCGGCCGGCGCCGGCCGACAGCCTCGCCGCGCCGGAGGGCTTCAGACTCATCTCACCGCGGCTTCACACAGGATCAGAACACACTCGGTTTCATCCTCCCCCTCTTCCAGCCATATATATATATGGCAGAACCTGCATGGCAAGAACTCCTTCGCCTGCGACTCACTGAGCGCAACTCCAAGGAGTCATCTTTCGCCCCCATCATCGACCAGTGTACGTTCCGATGTATCACACCACCGCAATCTCGCGATTGATCTTGCGCCGGGCAAATCTCCAGACCGACGATTAGCACAGCAGACGAAACTTCTAAAAGAGAGAAACGCGACGCTACTGCGAGCAGGCGCGAGTGTGAAGCAGAACCCGAGCAGTTCGACGGTGTTCGTGCCGGGAACGGGCGAGGAGTGCGTGCTGCACTTTACCTCTGCATACTCTTTCTGAATGACTCTTTGCAGGAACCCCGTGCGGCTAGCTTATCTTGCTTCGCTGGAGTCTCAGATATCCTCTCTGCGCGACGAGCTGGCCACTGTCTACAAGACCCAAGGCCAAAATGCTCAGCGTCTACTCGCCATGAACGAGACTCTCCGAGAGAAGGAGGAGCAGTCTCGGATAGACTCTGAGAACTCGCGGAAGGCTCGGGAGGATATTGCGAATCTACGGCGGAAGGTCGAGCAGCACAATGAGCTCATGGCAGAGAAAGACAGATCAATTCAGGTGCGTTTAGCTACGATTCATAGCACACATATCTGACACCCTGCACAGATCCTGCACGACGAAATCAGCACCAATCAACTCGAGCTCAACCAGGTCTATGAGCGAAACCAGAACCTGACGAACGACAACGCGAAGCTGCTGCAGCGCTGGTTGGACGCCAAGCAAGCGGAAGCCAACCAAATGAACGAGGCCAACGCGATGTACGAGGACATGCAGACGCGACGTCAGGCTGTGGTGAACTGGCGCAACGGGTCGGAGGCCGCGTCTGGCGCGGGGGACAACGCGGACGCGCAGAGCGTGTCGCAGAAGAGCGCACTGTCGGGAAACGGGAGCGTGAGCGGGGAGGAGAGCGGAGCGGGGACGAAGGATGGGACACGGTCTCAGCAGGAGAAGGGGGTGAATCTGACGCCGAATGGCTGATGGTCGATGAGTAGCCCGCGTTCCTCCTCGTATACCCAGCACTGCAGTACTCGCCATCTCGGGACTATGGAATACATCTCACGTGATCACGCGCGACAGCTGTTTGCGCATGCTTGGTGCGGCGCGTATATAACCCCGCACGCCCGCCACGCCGTTCCAACTTACGCATTCCTTCCCGCCCACTTCCTACCCCCACAGCCTCTATCCCCACAACCCACACTAGTCCTACCCTCTCTCTAGTAGAGATGCGCACGCCCGCTCTGCACTTCACCCTGCTTGCAGCCACTCTCTCTCCTACCCTCGTCGGATCCGCCCCGCTCCCTTTTACCCGCCCAGACACACCTCAAGTAGACTCCCGCCAAAGATCTCACACCGCCCAGCACGGCGGGCTCGGTCCTGTTCGCGCTCGCGCTCCCGTTGGCTCTCTGGCCCTTCGCGGTCTCGGTCTCTTCGACGTGATCTCGGCCAACGCTGGGAACGGCGGCCATGCGAATTCTGGCAAGGCAGTCTCCTGTGGGGGGTATGTAACTACTCGTCTCAGTCTCTCTATACTCGTCTCATCTCCCTTACGACGGCAGCTGCGACAATGGCGGCGGCAGCGGCGGCGGCGGCGACGGCGGTATACCTTCTTCCAACACAGATCTCGGTGGCTCTCCCGCGCCAAGCGATGGCCCTGGAGAAGGCTCTGGCTCTGCTGCTCCTTCTGCTGGCGGTGATCCTGCTTCCTCTCCCGATTCCGACTCTGGCGACTCTGGCGGCGGTTCCGACAGCGGCAACCCTTCATCTGGTTCGGGAGACGGCGACTCTGGCAGTGGCGACTCTGGCAGTGGCGACTCTGGCAGTGGCGACTCCGGCAGTGGCGACTCCGGCGATGGCGATCCTGGCGGTTCAAGTGACGACTCTGGGAGCTCAGGAGACGGCTCAGGCTCGGGCGCAGGATCCGGAGATCCTGCACAAGACGGGTCTTCGCCTTCGCAAGATGAATCCTCCTCTCCCCAGGACGACGCTCCTCAGGACGCAGCGCCTGCCTCCACTGACACCCCGCCCGCTGATGACGGCACTTCTGGCAACGACACGTCCGGCGCCGGCGACGACACGAATGGCGGCGGTCAAACTGCCGACGATGGGGGTTCTGGGTCCTCTGGAGATGGTTCCGGTGCTTCAGGCGACGGATCCGGCGACGACGATTCGGACGGCAGCTCTGGAAACGGCGATGCAGGAGATCAAGGCTCCTCAGGCGCAGACGCGTCCGACGATGGCTCCCCTGGCGCTGGCTCCGCAGGCGACGGCGCGAACACGACAAACAAGGATCCGTCTTCTGGGTCTGGGTTCGATCCTAACTCGGGCAATACCAACCTTGGCCTGCCTCCTAAGCCTAAAGATCCTTCGAACTCGTCTTTGAACGGCTCAGATTGCGATACCGACCCTGATATCGGCAACAGCGACCTCAGCGACCTCAGCGACCTTGGCCAAACCGAATCGGTAATCAATCTCATGTCGAACAACGCGGGAGATGGTGGAGATGCTTCCTCCGGAGATGCGATGGGGTGCGTGCATGCGGTTTCAAATTTTCGTCAGGTTCTGACTGTATGAGCCAGGTCCGCTAGCGGCAGCAGTAGTGCGACGTCAGGCTCCAGCTCCTCCGGTTCGGGTGGTGCTGCGCCAGGTGGCTCGGTAAAGGGTACCTCTGGGTTGGTCAACATCCTGTCGAACAACGCTGGAGATGGGGGAGACGCATCCTCAGGGGACACGGTGTAAGTCTGAAGCCGCATCATTGTGGATACGTGACTGACGACCAGTCTTTTTTTGTCTTTTTTTTTTTGCAGCCTTACTCGCACCAAAACCGCCAACCCGGCTAATTCGCTCTCTTCCGGAGCAGGCGGATTTGCGCCAGGAGGGTCGGTCTTCGGCGGTCCGGGGCTGATAAATGTGCTTTCGAACAATGCCGGCGACGGCGGCAATGCGAACTCCGGCAACAGCATGGCGTACGTCCGCACTTATATTCTGGATGACAGCATTTCACTTAAGATTTCCCGGTTCTACAGGAAACGTCGCCGCGATGCTTTCTCCGGTTCTGGAGGAGATGCGTCTGGTGGCTCGGTGGGCACTTCCAGTGGTTCTGGAAATGCCACCCGACCCTCCGGCTCTCTTGTCAACATCTTGTCGAGTGAGTCTTCACTGAGGGCCTTCAGGCATGTTGCTGGACGCCGATTATTCACAGACAATGCGGGTGACGGCGGCAATGCGGGCTCTGGAGCAGCTGAAGCCCAAAACGGGTCTGCATACTCCGGTTCGGGTGGCAAAGCCTCTGGCGGGTCAGTGGGAAGTCGCAACCGACACGATACGGGAGGCACGCCGAACGCCGTCTCAAGTGAGCACAGGCGTTTTGATCTTTGCGAGTATTACTGACTCTTTTATCTTAGACACTCCTGGCGACGGCGCCACCGCCAACTCTGGTGATGCGCATGCAAGAGATCGAAAACGCGGCTCTGCGATTTCCGGAGCTGGTGGCAACGCCAGTGGAGGGTCTACCAGTCGCCACGGTCACTCAGTGGTGAATCTGTTTTCGGGTGAGTACCGGTGCGTTTGAAACTGCGCGCAACTCTTGACATCGCATGACAGGAAATGCCGGGGACGGCGGCGGAGCCAACTCTGGTGCCGCAGTCTCAAGAAACAGGCGAAATGATGCTCACTCTGGTCACGGCGGTGAAGCCATGGGAGGCTCCGAATATGGTAAATCTGGCGTCGTCAACGTCATCTCTGGTAAGCATACAGCCTTCGAGACGCCTCTGTATGTTCTCAATTTCACACGCATGATGTAGGCAACGCTGGAGACGGTGGAAATGCGAATACAGGCAGCGCACGAGTTCGTGGCGAAGCTTATTCCGGCGCCGGCGGCAATGCCTCAGGAGGGTCGGTCGAAGGCGACGGCGGCCGCAGTTTGGTCGGCGTAGGAGGAGGTTAGTGAGAGCTCCCTTATCGTTGTGAACGTAGTTGACATCTTCTTCCAGGTAATGCTGGCGACGGGGGAGACGCATCCTCAGGCGATGCCAGCGCATCCGGTGGCGGCAAAGCGTACTCAGGCGCCGGAGGGCAGGCCCAGGGCGGTTCAATCAGGCCTTCTGAGGACCCCTCCGGGCGTCACCACTCCCACACCGCCGCCAACATCGCCTCTGGTGATTATTAAGGTCCTGTAGTTGCGTCGACAGCTAACCGACGCAATGCAGGAAACGCCGGTGACGGAGGAGATGCTAGCAGTGGGGACAGCGTCGCGACATAGCCGAGGTCTCATACATACACGTTCTTCGATCTTGCGCTTTGTGTGGCTGGTGTCCATGTACTTGTATCCCCTCTAATATTGTACATCTGACGATCACAATCTAGAACAATAGACATTTCCATTTCTCGATCATTTTCAGCGGGCGTCGCGACGGGCGAGGCCACGGAAAGTATAAATGTACACGGAGACTCACATTGCTTTTGGCTGGACGCATGTGTCCTTTGCACAGCACAAGAGTTGGTAGAGGAATCAGGGATCAGAGGGAAAAGACAGGTTAAAAGAGGCGGAGAAAAAGGCGCAAACAGAGCACAGTTGGGCAAGAAAGTAGCGCGAACAAATAAGAAGGAATAACCCTATTTCATCGTTGGCGCAGAATAAAAGGTGAGAGGAGAGATGGTGAAAGAGTTACAGGCACGAGTAAGAGCACACATTCTGCACGACACTGGATAACTGACGAGGGCCGGAAGTGATGGCTACATTAAGGTTAACACGCCAGAGGCAAACGTGCAAGGGACAGGGAGGAAAACGAAAATGCGATTACTGCCCTTGCTGCATGTCCGCGCCCTGCTGGCCAGCTGCAGGTTGTTGGTTGTAATAACCTGCATGAGACACGTTAGCCAACGAGACTCAGGCCGCACAAGGGTTAAACTCACTACTCCAGTAGTTCGAGTAATAAGTTGCTGGGTCGCCTCCGGGCCACTGCGCCGGGGCCGCTCCCCCGTCCGCACCCTGGGCGCCGACAGCACCGAGGCCGGGCGCGGCACCTGCAGCGCCGACCTGAGGCAAGCCAGGCGCCGCACCGCCAGGGCTGCCCGCATACGCGCCGAACCCATACTGTCCGTACGTATTTGGCTGGGGCATGCCGTACATCGGCTTGGGGATGATGAGCTGCGGTTGCCGCAGAGATGGATGTAAGAGACGTACCAGACTCCCATAAGGCGCAGCGCCGGCAGTGGGACTGATTGGCTGGACCGAGCCCCCGTCCGCCCTGTCCTTGCCCCAGCTACACTTGATCGGCCGGCCGTGCACCATCTGGCCCTGGAGCTGGATGATGGCGAGCGCGGCGTGCTCGTGCGTGTCGAGCTTGACGAAGGCGAAGCCTCTGTCGGCCTGCATGCGGATTTCGGACAGGTACCCGATGGACTGGAAGAGCGGGATGAGGTCCGCCTGGGTGCAGTACGGGACGAGGTTGCCGACGTAGACGGTCGAGTTGTAGGCGGGCGTCTGCTGCACCACGGACTCGTAATTAAGGGGGCCGCCCGTGAAGTTCATGGGGGCCGGTGCACCGCCCAGAGAACCGGGGCCGGGACCGAGACCGGGACCACCGCCGATGGGAGACGCTGGCGAGCCCGTCGGGCCTCCTGCGCCCTGCGTCTTTTGGTTGGCCCAGTTGACGCGGATGGCGCGCGAGCCGAGCCATTCGCCGTTCATGGTGGCGATGGCCTGCTCGGCATCGGTCTTGTCGCGGAACGCGAGGAAGCCGTACCCGCGAGACTTGCCGGAGTTCATGTCCCACATGACGCGGGCATCCGAGAGGGTGCCGAAGGCGTTGAAGGCCTTTGCCAGGATCTCGTCGTTGACCTCGGGGGAGAGATCACCGACGAAAACATGGTAGTGATTGGACGTGTCCTCCTTGTTTTGTTGGCCCTGGTACGCCCAGTTGACGCGGATCTCGGTGTCGAAGATCTTGCGCCCGTTGAGCGTCTGCAGGGCCGTCTCCGCCGCGCGCATGTCCATGTACTCGACGAAGCCGTAGTTGAGGCCGCCATGCTGGTAGTTGCGGTCCGGGATGATTTTGACGTGCTGCACAGGACCGGCGACAGCGAAGATTTCGGTGAGCATGTACTCTGTCACCCGGGGGCTCAGGTTCCCCACGTAGAGGTGAGCCCGTCGCGGCTGGAAGAGAGGGTGCACAGCATGCGATGTCAGATCAGATACAAGTAGACAGAGGAACAACGACGTACAGGGGCCTCAGCAGGAGTCATATGATTCATTGTGCTGATGCTTTAATGTACGAGGAGAAGATCTGGCAATCGGGGATGTTTGGGAGGAATATTTTGGGCGGGAAGACGGAGGACGCACGATAGAAACAGAGGAGGAAACCGTGAGCGACCGAGCGAGAGGAAAGGGAGAGGGGAAGGGAAGAGGAGAAGAGGAGAAAGGAAGAGAGAGGAGACAGAGACTAGAAACCGAGAGAGAGAAAGAGAGACCGGCGACGCTGTTGACGACGACGACGAAGACGATGGACGACTGAGGCTGCGGCGCGATTCCTGTCGCAATTCATTGGGCTCTCACGGCAATCTCCGAAACTCAGCGTCATAATTCGAGTCCGATCGTCCCCGGCACGTGCAGCACAGTAACTACATAACTAACTACGTCCCGCCGGCAGGTTCAGCAGCACGTTGCCCCCCGAGCTCGGCACGTAGCTCACGTTCGAGTTGCCAGACAGCGACTGCACGATCGCCTTGGCCGCCTCGATTTTCCGCAGGGCCACAAACGCCTCGCCCGCCTTGTCCAGCGCCTTGGAGATCGTCGACGCAGCCTCGGCCTCGCCTTCTGCCCGAATTACAGCCGCCTGCCTCTCTTGCTCCGCCTGCCGCCCGAACGTCAGCTTCACACAGCGTCACACGAAGCGCGCAAACGCACCTTCTCGACAATGAACTTAGCGCGCTCAGCATCTACAAGGCAGCGTTAACACCGAGCCTATCCTGTTCTCGACAGGTACCTACCCTGCTGGGCAATCTGTTTCGCCTCCACTGCCTGCGTGAACTCCTGTGCGATAACTGTCAGCGTCTCCTCCGACATGAGAGACTTTCGCGACTTGCCTTCCCGAAGGTCAGGTGCGTGATGGACACATCCTCCAGCTTGATATTGAACTCTCCGGCGCGCTGGAGCAGGTCAGCCCTGATTCGGGAGGAAACCTACAGCCACCGTCAGCATGCATATGCAAGTGGGGACCGGCATATAAAACTCACGACTTCACGCTGCGTGATCAACTCGGCGGCGTCAAATTGCGCGACAATGGCCTTCAGCACCTCATTTCCGATGGAGGGAAGGACCCTCTCGTCATAGTCCAAGCCGAGGCTCTGGTAGATTTTGGAGAGATGCTCGACGTCGGGACGTGACAGCACACGGAGAGTGATGGAGACCATTTGAAGGTCCTTGGATCCGGTGGTAGTCGAGATGTTCTGTAGCGCATATCAGGGCTGAACAGTCTCGAATCGGCGAGCGTCACGCACTCGGGGCTTAATGCGGCAGTCGTAGAGAATAGCGCGCTGGAGCCATGGAACAAGGAAGTGGGTGCCCTCGGCGGTGGCCTGTGTAGATACGTCAGGCTGCAATCCATGCAGGAGGTCGCTGAGTAGCTCGCACCTTGTCCTTCACTCCTGCGAACCTGTCGAACATCACAGCGCGAAAGCCTCCGGGAACGTCATACAGACTGGACTGCAGCGCGACGACGGCGAGCGCCACCGGGACTTGGATTGACGTGTCAGTTCTATTCGCTCCGACGCGAGAGCTGTCGACTTACTTGCAAAGCGAGCGGACGCCATGATGACTTGCGGAAGAGAGAGGTCAGCGGGCGCAGGCCCGCTGGTCACAACTTGCCGACGCGCTGTCACACGATGCCGCGCCGACGCGTCCCGCGCACTTCATGCACCCGACCACGACGCACGCACTGGCAGCCGCCAAGTGAAGCCCATTCTATCTTACTGGCTTGTACCTCAACGTCAACCTTTCTACCTAAGCTCAAGCTCAAATCTCCTCTGTTAATGCTTCATGACAAGTACGGGAAATGCGTAAACGTAGTGCTGCGAGGCTCGAGTTGATACTGCTACTGTCATTCAAAGAACTCTGAATCCGGAGTATGTGCCACTGAGCATCTGAGTACCTCGATCACTCTGTCTGCCCCTCGAACCACCGTCCTGCTCCTTTCTTCTCCCCGTCGCCCAGACAGTCGCCGTTGTTGATCTCTTCTTCGGCATCGGGGAACCTGGTTCCACTGCGGTTCCACTGCGACTCAGGTTCTCTCTCATCCTCCACACTGGTGTCCTCGTCTTCAGGCTGGAAGACTCGGATGTTTCGCCTACTGCCGCTGCTTCCAAGCGCTCGGAGTGCCAATTCAACGCTTCCTTCCACAAAGCGGAACGCAAGATGCAGGATAGCGCTGACGATGAAGATGGAGAGGAGGCTCCAGAAGAGGACCAGCATGCCGAGTAACATCATTCGGATGATCAACGTGATGGACGGGAGAGCCTCATCTGCTCGCTGGCGGCGGCGATGGGTTTGGTCACCCGAGAAGCGTTGGCCTGTATTGCGCCGGAGATTGCGGTGGATAGACATGTGTGATGTGGAGGGCTTTGTGGTTCTCGTCAGGAGTGGTAGACAATGGGTGGGTGTCTGTTGGAGGTGCCTCCTCCTCTCCTGAGTCTCTCAGCTCCTTTGTCTCACTGCGGTTGTTCCATTTCCGGCGTCGTACCCATGTGCGAAGAGCGACGGAGAGGAGCTTGAGAGCTGGCATGACTCGACAAAGAAATATACATTGATCGGTGGGCGAAGGGATTCAAGAATGAATGTACGAGACGCCTCAGGTAATCTACTATACTACTGGAGCACGTACCCGAGATGCCCGAGACAACTCTGTCATCTGATTGGTTGACGCGTCTCCATGGCAGCCTCCGAAGTTGTACAGAGTTGTACTCAGTGGAAGCGCCCGCCGACCTGCCCCGCGTCTCCTGCGTCTCGCGTCTCCGATCCGAACACACTGTCTATCATTACCCGGCAGACAGACTTAATACCTTCTATGGCTCCGGGCTCCCGCTGTTGCTGTCTCCACCGTCCGCCAGTTGCCTGATTGCGCAAGTCACAGTTCACAATATGGGCACAACTCTTTCAGTAGAGTCAAAGTAGAGTGGCTACGAGAATTATCCGGGTGGCTCTCCGTTACCTACAGGCTATGACACGATGGATACAGCTCTAAGTGCTGGTCCCGCGGGCAACCATCTTGGTGCCTCCGGAAAACGAATCAAGTCTAACCTCCCGACACAATATGCCTCAACGCCGGCCGCGTGCACACGGACAGATCAACCCTTTCCAGTCAGCTTTCTTCGTAGCATACATGTACGGGGCCACGGAGCTGCCCATCGGCAGATGGGCAGCGGATGTGGCCGTAGTTTTACTACGAAATACGAGGGCCATGTTATGACCATGAATACTTATATCAAACTGATACTTAGCCTGTATTCCTCACCAAGACATCGTTTCCGTCTCCCTCCCGTGCGGCGGCACGGGTTACGACTAGTAGAAAATACTGAGGGAGCATGATAATTAGCCGCGCTCGAGTGTAAAGATTTCGGCAACGTACATGATGTCCTTTACTTCAATGTTAATTGATTATCATGGCGATGCCAGTGCCACCAGACAGTAACGGTCGAGGAGCCGCTGC
Organism: Auriscalpium orientale; assembly: GCA_019915035.1. NCBI lineage: Eukaryota > Fungi > Basidiomycota > Agaricomycetes > Russulales > Auriscalpiaceae > Auriscalpium > Auriscalpium orientale. The sequence continues at coordinate 481,569 of JAHLMH010000001.1, forward strand.
TCTCACACGACAATCCGGCAATTGTGCGTGCCCACATTGATGCCATCCATGCGAGGCCCAAGATTTAACGTGGTTAGCGAAAGTGACGGGCCGCAACTTGAAGTTGTGCGCTTGCTCTGGCGGATGCTCCGTACGTGCGTTTCGGTTATTCAGGTCACTGAACCACTATAAGAGAACAGCGTTCGAGACGACTCTCCAAGTGATATCATTGTGAGCTGCTTCTCAGTCACAGGAGTGGTGGATATCTGCCTCTCCAAGTCGGACCACAGCCTTGAACTCATTTAATCCCCTCCGCCTCCTCGTCGCCCAAACCAACCATCGTCATGTCGTCACGGATGTCTTCTTCGACGTCAAGCGTGCTTTGCGCTGGGGTTCCGCAAAGACTCGCTCTCACCCTCCTCCATAAGAAGGGCAGGCTCGGAGCCTCTGCCGGCGACGGCGGCGGCTCTCCCGCGCCACCACTCGATTGCGTGGCACGAACATATCCAAAGACCAATGGCGAGGCACAAGAAGGCGAAGGCGGTGCTGACGCAGAGCGTGGCGAAGAGGATGACCCGTAAAACAGCTGCGATGTCGGCCTGGTTTGTGTCACCTGCTTGGGTGCCTGTGGTGATGGTGGGCGAGGGTAGAGGAGTGGCAGAGTAAACTGCGCTGGTCATTAGGATGAGAGACATAAGAAGGTGATGAGACATGATTGATCGTTCTCAACGAGTGGTGGCGGGATGTAAGCGAGCCCCTATGGCTGCACGCGCGGCACTACCATCTTGCCACATGGCCATAGCGGCTGGGGCCACTCGCGTTCGGGCGCGAGGGCCTCACGCGGTTCCTCGGGAAGACGTTCGACGAAAGCGTGGCTGGCAGCGTGATGATTGACAGCGAGCTGTCTCGACAAACCCATGTGCACTCGAGTGAGAGAAGCTCGAGAGTTTGTACACTGGACTCGACAAGCCTGACACGATCGCCGGGCAAAGTCAAGGAGGATAGGAAGAGATGCCCTAATCAGTAGAGAATATCTCCGAGTGCGGGACTATACTTCGAGTCTTTTAAATCCTCGACACGTCTGACGGTTCACCTTAAAGGCCTGTTGTAGCAGTATATATGCCGTGTATTTTTCACATCACCCTCCTGATTCTACTGTGATCGTTCCGTCTTCATCAATTCGTGATCGACCCGGTAAGCCGCAAATCACGACTGCTTGCGCCGACCGCAATACCTGTCGTGCCTGTCGGAATCTCCCAGCGCTGGGTGACCACGTTCCAGATCGAAAGATCATAGCGTGAGAGCTGGAGGGAGACCGACACAGACCCCCCCGCCGGGACGAAAACGTTGTCAAACCCTTTCAGGTTGTATGGAGCAGACTGAGCTGATGCAGGTGGGGAGGTGTACAGTTGCGGCGTCTACGATAGATGCGAGTCAGAAATCATACAAATGACGGACTTGAAGAAGCCGTACCTCGTGTCCGGAGAGAGTCCCGTTGTTTGCGATCGTGAAGCTGACCGTGATTACTGGGTCATGCAACCTTGCGACTGATTTAATACAGCACATCCGAGCCTAGCGTAGAGGGAGACTGACCAGGGGTCCAAGGACGAGCCAGGTCCGGACGGTGGCGTGCCAGTCCCTATCGAGCCTGTGATGCTCAGATTCGAGTATTTGAACGTTGTGTATGACAACCCAAACCCGAACTCAAATCGCGGGGAGATGCCAGCCTAGTGAGATCAGGTCAGTGGGGAACCTACATTTGCTAAGGACACGCACTGCGTCAAAGTGTCTGTAGTCGACCATCAGACCCTCCGAGTAAGGTATCTGCAGGATATTGCTGTTTGAGCTGGCGGTAAAAATAACCTGCGCTGAGTAATCGCTTGAACTCTTCGCAATCGTGTAAGGCAGGCGCCCGCTGTATGAAATCTCAGCAAATTAGCACATGTTTGGATTATGAGCTGACCTAGGGTTGTATGCGCCGTATATGACATCAACAAGGGAGTTACCTGCTTCTTGACCTGGCAAACCACTCCAGACCACGGCCGTGACTGTGCCGCGGGTCAATGGCAGCGCAGGAGGTTGACTAGGAGTTCCGCACCATTGACGTTGTTAATCCAGTTCTCCAGGATGATGGGGCCCACGCTATTGACCACCACTATCGTGTTCGCGTTAACACCTGCGACGGCTGCCACCAGAGCATCCTAAGCGCGGGCGCGAACGTCAATGCAAAGTCAATTATGCAAACTTTTAAGGGCTCACCCCCGCATGCCAGGCGTTGAGGTCGTTGCGGTCGCCCGCATTCCCTTCGACAGTGATGTATCCTTCCCCACTATCGGCCGTTAAGAAAACAAACGCCACGTTCTTTCCGGTCGCCACCAATGCGGCGGTGACGAGGTCGGTGTCAACAGTACTCGAGGACACAGTTGTGCCATCGGTCTTCGACCTGTTAGTAATTGCGTCGAGTGGCTATTCGCAGCATGAGAGCCTTTTGAAACTCAAAAGACGGGTGCGGCTTACAGTAATGAGGTAAGGGAAATTATCCGTTCTGCGAATCGTCCCGGGCGTCAGCAATGGCCAGTGTGTCAGATACGGAATATCAGTTACCCGCTTCCCCAGCCCATGGCCAGAACGCCGATGTCGGCACCTCGATCAGTAGCTCTGCGGCAGGTTCACTCAGTCGGTGGTGCGCGTAGTGAGTGAGACGACCTCACGCGTTAGGACCTGCGGGGTTCGCAGCAGCGCCGTTTCCGATAATCGCGATAGTCTTTGGGGCCTTAAGTGGCAAGGCATTGTTGGTATTCTTCAATAAGACAGTCGACGCTGCACCAATAGTGCGGATCAGGCTTAGCATCATGAAGTCAGCGACAAGCTTTGTACAACTCGTGCTCTATGAACCGCACCTGGCGTGATCGCCCTGCACATTGACGTGTTGATTTACGGAAGAGGCTGAGTTCCACGCATTGAAATTGACCGCGGGGTAGCCTGAGTCCTGTCCCAAAAGGTACCTAAGAATGCGTGAGGGTCCACCAAGATTTGCGTCGAGGTGGTGTACGAACCAGGCAGCTAGGATGCGCGTGGCCAGATCCTTCAAGAGACAATTGAGCTATCATTTGCAAATAACGATGAAGTGGAGCTTACGTCTATGCGCGCTTGTGTGACAGAGCCGTTGTTGACAGCAGCCACCAAGACTGGACCCCAGTAGCTAAAAGGTTTTTGTACAGCCCATCAACATAGAGGAAGAATAAAAGGCTGACGTTTGTCCATCTCCCAGTGCAATATCTCCAGGCATGGTCATCTAGTAAGGTCAAAATTAATCATTGCTCGCCTTCGATGTAGGGAATAATTTACGTCTAGTCCCTGGTTCACAGACAAAGTTGAGTGAGTGGCAGACCAATCTTTCAAGAAGGGTGAGTAGGAGGACGACCAAGTGGCCGCAATGTGCTAACCTGACATGACATCTTGACCGGACAACACACATCAGTCAGACTTGTGCGCATCAACGCTCGGGATTGCTCACATCCTTGAAACCCAAATTCCGACTTCAGAATGCCGTTCAATGTCTTGTCATTTTGGCAAGCATAGCTGTTGTTGACTTATGCCGAAGTCAATAGCATTAAATAGCTCTGAAGATGTGAACATACTCTGGTCTGGACACGAAGTTAGCAGGTCATTCGGACAATTGACAGAGGCGGCTTACTGTAGCTGCACATGACCGAAGCGACATTGGCTTGAACAGCGCGGAGGAACTACGGAGCAGCTCAGACGGAACCATAGTGCGGTGAGGTCAAATGGACATACGGGCGCAGCATAGATTTCATGTTGCTGGGGACAAATTCAGTCAGAATGAGATCACAAGGTAGCGGCCGAGCGCACCGTTCTAATCAAGGCTTTGTCAGACACTAAGACCGGGTACTACACGAAGCTGACTCACCTATCATCGACATTGGACGAACTTGTCGTTCTTGAATGCTCCTGCTCACTAAGAAATGGGGTTTGCTGACGTTACTCATTTGCTTTCATCAGCGGGAGAACACGCACTTGTTGATGTAGTGTTTTGCGGTGGCCTGCACGCCGGCCGACTGGATTCCGGTAACGGTCTCGAAAGCGCCTTCGCCGGAGAGGTACGGATCTCCTCCAAATCTGCAAAAGAAGCACTGAGCTTCGAAACCGTCGGCCAGACAAGAAGCGCACCCTTCCCAATTACGCCCTGCTGCCGGAGCACGAGCAATATTCCTACGAATACGTCAGCGGTAAGATATAGATGTGAAGGCGTTCGATTACATCATGGGTCCGAGAGCGACATTTACCCCCTTGCCACGGAACTCCGCACCCATGGCAGACCCGCGTTGGAGCATGAGCGAACGATTGAACCTATGCACGTTTAGAGCAATCCTCCAAGGGCAGTTATCTCTAGCTTACGTTGCGGCGACATTGATAGCTCTAGAGGGTTGCTACTTGAGAACAGCCAACACGCTCTCAAGCAAACTGTACTCACGGCGGGAACGCAGAGACAAGATCAGCATATCTCACACCCAGTGGGCTGTCTGTACAGATGCTCAGGCAGGGTTCGTTGATGCTATTATATTTGCAGTCTCACCTTCCAAGCACAGGCCGGGAAAGCTGATGGACGAGATGGCCGGGGTATTTCCAACGCAGTTCCCTGGCGTCCTGGTCAGACTGCCTCTTCGTATGCAATGTAATTAGACATACCATTTTCCCAACCCACACCTTTATCTCGTGTGAGTTCCTTCGTCGTATAATTGCGATAAAATTACATACCAGTGCCAAGATTCACTTTGTCAGTCAGCGATAGTTTTGCGACGGCTGCCTGGGCCTATGCAATGATAATCAACTTCGCTGCGACAGATGTGAGTATAGAAGCATACTTTTACGTATGCCTGTGCCCACTGAGTGGGAATGTTGGCTGTGTGGCCGTCGTCAAGCAATGCCAGACATATCGCCGACGTTGTCCGTACCTGGCGCGCTCGTCGAAGTAGGTGGAGCGGAAGAGGTCGAAGACGAGGATGAGGACGAGGATGAGGACCTCGATGAGCTCGAGGTCACCGTGGAGGTTGAAGAAGTCGAAGTCGACGAGGCCGGCAGGCATTGGGAATAATCTACAAAAACCAATGTCAACGACGTTCTCGGAGCAGGCCAATGACTGGACAAAACTCACAGGGGTTCGAGTACGTGCATGTATATCCACTGACGCATGTCGTCGCACCAGTCCTGAATGACCTCAGTCTCCGAGTAGACCTCAGCACAGCACCGCGGTGGATGGCTCACCAATTCTGCCCGCCGCATTGTCCGTAAGCACCGGACTGAGCGGCTGCAAGAGAAACTGCCACGGCGAGCACCGTGAAAACGGCCGCGGGTATCATTTTGCGCTGAGCTGCAGGAGAAAGAGATAGATCCCTTGGCTGCACTGAACCAAAAGCTCGCGTTATAAGAGTGACGCATTCCACTAGTAAGTGCAGAGTGTTTCCTCAGCAAATAGAGAACGGAGAGCCGCGTTTGCCCAGGACTGTATACCGGAAAAGATACGGGGACAGCGGATAAACGGCGGCGGGGATGGCGACAGGGAACGAGATGTGAGAGCACTGCGAGACGCGACACGAGGCCACGTTTATCTTCGTCGAGGGCTTCTGCGGGGAAGAATCGCGACGGCGACGCTGAGCGGGAAAGCAGGTTGTTCGGCTCACGCGCTCACGGATCGCCAGCAAGGCAGGAATTGCACAATATTAGCCGAGATTGCTGGTGACGTTGAATCACGCGGCGTGCGGGATGAGACACGTCGTACAAGAGACGGCGGACTTCTGTGCAAGCTGATTAGCCACGGCAACTGAACAAGCAAGAATTGCTTTCAGCACGTCATGCACTGTAACACAGAAGTGAGCACTCACCTTCGCCGAGAAATGAACATAAAAGTCTGAAAGCCACACCTCGGGGGATCCAAAGCAGCGTGAATAAATTCGAAATAAGTCCTGTATGCTGTATGATGTAGGAGATAAGGTATGATAGAATGTGCGTTGTCCCGACGAAAACCAAGATTACCATCACCAAAGCGGTTCTACGTCCTTCCAGCCCTTGGCACGCTGCTCCCAGTATCCGCCCACATACACCCATTCGTTGCCCACCTGCTTGAACCACCGCGGCTGGCGGTCCTGGCCGTTGCGCCGGCGCGCGCGCTGCACCTCCTCGAGGCGCTCCTTCTCTTGCTCCGCAGTGTCGAGGTCACCCTCCTCGAGGGCGCGCACGTCCGGGCGGAGGCGCGAGTCCGTCGGGGGGAGACGGCCACGCAGGTCGCGCGTGATTTCGTTGAGCGTGATGCCCCACGCCGTGAAGCCGTAGAACTGCGGTGACTCCTTCGGGAACGGCGCCGCGCGCCAGAGCACCTGGTAGTGCGACGCGCTCGTCTTGCGCGCGACCGCCTCGTCCCATTTGCCCTCGAGCGTCGCCGCCGCTTCGCCCGAGGGCGCGAAGACGGTGCCGTAAACTTCGTTCTGAGCGCCCCAGTAGCCATTTTCTTTGAATTCGACGACGCAGCGCGCTTTGGTTGTCAGGTTCTCGATGACCATGTTGCCTGAGTGCTCGAGGTATTTCGTACCCAGCATGAGATTGCGCATGAAAGACGATGGCTTCTTCCTGCGAACACATGAGTATCGCATCCTGAAAATCACTATGTTAACCCACCATTGGAAGTGATCCTGGCCAATCTTCACATGGTTGCTGCCAAGTGGGATGATCTCCAAGCTCTTTCCTGAAGGCGGAGAAACGCCAAAAACGGTCATTTGTCGGGAGTGCGCGGGCATCGCTCGGTGTGCCACGTACCCCAGAATTTCGTCTTCCCCGACGTCGTCGCATACAGCTCCCAGTCCTCGCTCTGTGCGTGGTACGCGAGGATCACAGGGTGGTGGCTGACCTTCTCCGCGACAAACTTCAGCCTTGGGTCCTCGAACGTTTCCCCGAGAAGAGGGTTGCTTGGGCATGCAGGTGAGTCACGACAGTACGCGGAGAGTGCATGGAGGACGTACAAGCCTTTCCGGCTGGAGCGATGTCGGGTGTGGTTGTAGCCGGACACAGCGAAGGCAGCGACGTAGCATAATCGCAGATTGGGGTCCTCGGTGCGAGCTGCCTCTGTGAGCAGATCGTAGTATTCGACTTCCTCGGCTGCTCGCTGGAGCAGCGTCAGAGGCTCATTGAACGTGACCGGGAACGAGATGTTGCTTAGATCCTGAGAGTACGTCAGTAACCCTCGGCGCGTAAGATGTCGTATATCCCACCTTGCCTACCTTCTTCTTCAGCACAGCGAACAGGCTGCCTTCGTCGCCAACTGGCCCGCTTGGCAGCTGTGTCCGGCGCGGGACATCCTGCGCCGCACTCAGCGTGCTTTCGGGATCCGTGGCGTCCGTCTCCTCGTCATGTTCTTCGCCAGAGTCATAGTCGCTGCTGTGGCTGTCGGAGGCGCTGGACCCCGCCGTCAGCCTGCTCTCTGTCCCCTCCTGCGTATCCGGCGTGGGATTCTCGTCGATGAGAAATTCCATTGCCCCCTCCGGCGCCTCCTCGGCATCGTACCAGATGCTTCCGCTGTCACTTATGGAGGGAGCCAGGGACGCGCGTGCGCCGCCCACACGTCCGACGGAGCCCCACCGGTTGTTCCGCGTAGGCGTCGCGCTCCTGTCGTGCGCCTCCTCGGCGGTGGTGGCGAGCGGTGAGCCGTGCACGGTCGGAGGGTTGCTGTCGAGGTTGGGAATGAGGTTCGCGAGCACGGTGTGTTGGGATCGGAGCACAGCGAGGGCCGCTTTGACGCGATTGTAGGGGGGCGAGGACGTGTCGATCGGAGTTGTCACCTTCTCCTCGGACGGCGCAGGTTCGGGTGGGCTGTGGTTGCCCGCGCTGTGGGCTGACGGGCTCGTGAGTCGACAACGCCGCGACAAGACGCAGATTTCGACAGCATACATTTCCGAAACAAACCAAACTTTGAGCCCGACTCTTTGGCGGCCTCCTTGACCTTGTCCTTGTCCGCTTTCAGCTTTGACGCGCTAGGAACGCGCTGAGCCTTCTTCGCATCGGCCTGCTGCCAGGCCTCGACCGCGCTCTCGAGCTCTGTCAGAGTCTGTTTGTTTGTGAGCACGTATTGCAGACGAGCTTCAAGTGTACGCACGACGCCGAGCTCCTCGAGCATGACGGCCGCCTTGTTTGTCTGGCTCATGCGCGAACCGGCCCTGCCCACGGAGGACCTGCGACTGAGCAATCTGCCATCCGCGGGTGGGGCCATGAATTGACTGCTCGGTGTTTAGCCGAGTCGCAGCATAGCGCATATATTCTGTACGGACCGGAAGGCAGCCATCCAGCCGTCAAAGTCCTCTGTGTTGAGACATTTGATGTGGAAGGTGGCTTGGTTGGAGTCTACGTGGATGTCCTTTGCGCCTCGGATGGTGGATATGGCGGCCTGGGGGACGATGACCTGGTCGCGAAAGGGCTTGCCGGGCTCGAAGGAATAGCACAAGAGGCCGGACTGGAAGAGGACAAAGTACCGCCGAGCGAAACCTGACATACGTCAGACAGTGCTAATCTTGATCAAATGTGCGAACCTTGCATCTTCTTGCGCCTCTTCTTGAGGACCCATCCTTCGTATACGACAGTGTTGGGCTCTGGATATTGCGCGGGCGACGCGGTGACTGCGGTCGTGAGGACGGGGACCCTCTTGGTCGGTGGGGAGTTCATCTGTCGTCGGTGATGCACGCGGACGCAATGCCAGGGCAATATTGAGGCTGTCCTGATCAGGAAAATGTTCCCCCTATCGGACGCGGCTTTAGCTGTGGCGCGCTGTCGCTCGACGCGTCGACGAAAGGAGAAAGCTGGCGAAATGAAGGCGGGAGCGGCCGGAGGGGATGGGGCAGAAGAGAGAGAGTATGGGGAACACCGCGTCGCACTCAACGGCGGGTAGACGCAAGAGACAACATGGTCTACAGAATCTATAGAACAGCGCCGGAGCAAGACACCTAATCGGGTAGGACGCTGCAGCACGCCGGTTGGCTCGCGCTGCTGCAACCTCCTGCAACAACCGGTGCGAGCTCGCGGCTGTGGTCGCTTACGGGTGCGATTTATTTTGTCGGCCGTTCGTTCGGAACATGCACGAAAGGGCGTACGCTCGCTGATTTGCAACGCGATTGGCAGCGTGCGGCTGAGTCAGTGTCGCCGGAGCAGCGTCCCACGGTACGGCCCGGCCCAATATAACTGGCCTAATCGCATGCAATCGACCCATCTCCTTTCCCTCTGACCATCATCGCTCTCTCCCGTCTCCAGGCTCTTCTCAACACAATGGCTGCACCCACGTACGTCCGTCGTGCATCGTGTCCGCCGTGCCCGCCCTGACTGCGTCTCCAGTGGAGATATCGGTCTCATCGGCCTTGCCGTCATGGTACGCTCGCGTTGTACGTTTTCATTTTCAAGTTGATCTAATCGTTCGCGTGCAGGGCCAAAATCTTATCCTCAACATGAACGACAAGGGGTTCAACGTTGTCGCCTACAACCGTACCACTAGCAAAGTTGACCATTTCCTGGCTAATGAAGCCAAGGGTACGCGTCGTTTACTTTCGCATCCGCCAAAGCATATACCCAACGCGTTTTTTTAGGCACGAACATTCAGGGCGCTCACTCTATTCAGGAGCTCGCCGCAAAGCTCAAGCGTCCCCGCAAGATCATCCTTCTCGTCAAGGCTGGCTCTGCCGTCGACGACTTCATCGCCCAGCTCGAGCCCTACCTCGAGAAGGGGGACATTATCATCGATGGCGGTAACTCTCATTACCCCGACACCGTACGCCGCGTTGCCGCGCTTGAGGCAAAGGGCCTCCTGTTCGTCGGCTCCGGTGTCTCTGGTGGTGAGGAGGGTGCCCGTTACGGTCCGTCTCTCATGCCCGGTGGATCCGCTGCCGCATGGCCCGCAATCAAGGAGATTTTCGAGAAGACGTCTGCTCAAGTCGGCCCGGATCCTTGCGCTGACTGGATGGGAGAGGCCGGCTCCGGTCACTACGTGAAGATGGTCCACAACGGTAATTTTTTCTCTGCGCATACAATCTGCATGGGATTGACCATCTTCGGCAGGTATCGAGTACGGCGACATGCAGCTTATCGCTGAGGCTTATGACATCCTCAAGCGTGGTCTCAACCTCTCAGAAGATGAGATTGCTGACATCTTCGACACATGGAACAAGGGTGTCCTGGACTCCTTCCTCATCGAAATCACCACCAACGTCCTCCGATTCAAGGATGACGATGGCGTTCCTCTCGTGACGAAGATCCTCGACAAGGCCGGCCAGAAGGGAACCGGAAAGTGGACCGCCGTCAATGCCCTGGACGCTGGCATGCCTGGTGAGTACCTAATCATTCTTTGTCATCTCCTTCTGTCTTGATGATATCCTTTAGTCACCCTCATCGGCGAGGCTGTCTTCGCTCGCTGTCTCTCGGCCATCAAGGATGAGCGCGTCCGCGCCAGCAAGGTCATTGCTGGTCCCCAGAAGGAACCCTTCCGCGGCGACAAGAAGCAGTTCATCGATGATCTTGAGCAAGCGCTCTACGCCTCCAAGATCATCTCATACACTCAGGGTTTCATGCTCATGCGTGAGTCCGCGAAGGAGTTCGGCTGGCATTTGAACTTTGCTGGCATTGCTCGCATCTGGCGCGGCGGCTGCATCATCAAGGTGCGGCTCATATTTCTTCCACGGCGTTGGTAACTCATATCCCATCTACTAGTCTGTCTTCCTGGGAGACATCACCGCGGCCTACACCAAGAACCCCGAACTTGAGTCGCTACTTTTCGACGACTTCTTCAACAAGGGTCAGTAGTCTTACCGTCATGGCTGCCAAAGTTCGTCCTAACATATGATAATGTAGCCGTGCATAAGGCGCAGCCCGGCTGGAGGCGCGTCATCGCACAGGCCGTCCTGTGGGGTATCCCGACACCTGCGTTCAGCACTGCGCTTGCCTTCTTCGACGGCTACCGCAGTGAGATCGTCCCGGCAAACATCCTCCAGGGCCAGCGCGACTACTTCGGTGCCCACACCTTCCGTGTGCTCCCGGGCAAGGAGAACGCCAAGCTCCTTCTCGGCCAGGATATCCGTGAGTCTCACACACCGTGAGTTCTGTGCCTCGATATTCACATTGTGGCATATCTGCAGATATCAACTGGACCGGCCGTGGCGGCAATGTCTCCGCGTCCACGTACCTCGCATAATCTACCGGCGTCGTGTGGCCCACGTCCGACAAACGTGAGACGGAAGGGATCCTTGCTATAGAGTTCATGTTCCTGTGGTTATCGAGTGTGCGAGCAGATGAAAAGGAATTGGTAGGATACGTTAGTAGTTGTACCACTGATGTAAAGAGATAATGCAAATCATGTCGCATATCCCGCTTAGACTGCAGACACTTCTTCGTCGTTCGTCTGTTATGTAATGGAGCCTTACGGAGATGCGATGTTGGAGGCGTTCGGGACGACCATCGTCATCCCAAAGCGGCAATCCTCCCAACATCTCGAAATTCCTTTTCTCCGCCCACCAGGACCATGTGCGGCATCGTTTTCTCCGCGCACTGGCCACGCGACGCAGATGCCAATGATAATCGGCAAGCTGACTCCCGCGTCCTCAACGAGCTGATTCAGCGCTTACAAACTGCGAACACTGCTAGAGGTCCGTGCCGTCAAGCAACGAGACCTGCTGGGGACTGAGACGCGTTCTGTGTCATTGTTAGGGCCTGACGCGCAGCAGACGCATCTGACATCTGTCGGCAGCGCAGAGCTCGGATTCTTTGCGTCCGAGCTGCGCCTGCGCGGCGACGAGCCCGTCGTGCAGCCGCACGTCCATGCGGAATCCGGCGACATATTCTGCTGGAACGGCGAGGTTCGTGTGCATGCTCACTGCTGATTTTACCGTGCGGTACTGAGAGAGGGTGCCAGGTCTTTGATGGACTGAATGTAGGCTTATACGGCGGTCCAGCAGGCCGATATTGACTAACATTGGCCGGCAGGGTGTCGACCTGCACGAAAATGACGGCGTCAAGCTTTTTGCCGCCATTGCGAGGCTCGGCGATGTGCTTCAGCTGCCGCATTTGCTCGCGACTGTCGAGGGACCGTGAGCCGATGCTAAGCGGCATATATCAGAGCTGACTCCGATGTTTAGGTACGCCTTTGTGTATTACCACGTACGGATCTTCCTTCCGTACTGGTATTGTAATGGATGCTGAGGCATCATGCACAGCACATCTCCCGCCGCGTTTTTTTTGCGCGGGACCCGCTCGGAAGGCGGTCGCTCCTCATGCATCGGCCATCTGCCGACAACCCATATTTCCTCCTGACGTCGGTGTCCGTGGGCCGGCACGTGGGCTACGATCTATCAGAGGTCGACACGGAGTGCATTCACATGCTCGACCTCCGGCACCTCTGCAATATGTACGATGTGAGCGATCTGCCATTGCATCGAAGTTGCCTTGCTCAATGCTCGATGGTGGGGCAGCCTGTGGACAAATTTGACGGATGCTTGCATAAGTTGCCGCGCTTTTCAAGCGCTATGGGTTCGGAAGATGCGCCATATGTATGTATTTTGTGATGGCCTGGGATGCACGCGGCTAATGGAGGTGGAATTTGGAAACACAGGCGGCACCAGCGACGATCAACCGGACTCTACCTTCCTCAGATCCGGAACCGCCGATGCTGGAGTCGCTAGACAGCATACCGAGTCATTTGTCTTCAGCCGTGGATTCTCTATTAGCTCAGCTGGATCAGAGTGTATTCCAGCAGGTACGCAACATCCCTCCAGTTCTTCCACGAAGGTAACATCGTTTTCTCCCTCTCGGTTGTTGGAGATTGACCCCGCCGGACAGCCGGTCCAGTTCGCGGGAAGCCAGAGTTGCCGTTCTATTTAGCGGGGGCATCGACTCCACCATGCTTGCGTTCCTCGCACACAGGCAAGCGATCCGCACCACAGTGCTCGAACGGCCATCTCACTCAGCTCGTGCCTCATTGCAGGCACGCCCCACTGGACGAGCCCATTGACCTGCTCAACGTCGCGTTTGAGAACCCCCGCAAAATTCGCGGCCAGCTAGAGGGCAACGTCGGCGGCATGACCAAGAAGGAAAAGAAAATCAGGGCGCGCAAGGAGGCGGCGGGGGAATCGGTGGAAGGGAGCTACGACCACGACTACCTCGTGCCCGACCGCGTCACTGGCCTGCGCGAAGTGGAGGAGTTACGGCGGGTGTGTCCCGGACGGCTGTGGAATTTCGTTCGTCTTCTTCAAACGTCCAAAAACATTACTAGCTCATCAATTATGCGTAGGTCGAGGTCGACGTTCCGTATTCGGAATCGCAAGGTGCGCGGTCGGCGGTGGAGTCGCTCATGTGGCCGAGACACACAATCATGGACCTCGTGAGTGAATCCTATATCTCTGCCGGCCGCGATGCTCACAGTCTCTGGACAGAGCCTCGCCATGGCCTTGTATTTTGCAAGTCGGGGCGTAGGAAAGATACGCAGCGGCCCAGACGCTGAACCCGAGGCGTTCACCAGCCACGCTCGGGTGCTGCTGAACGGTCTGGGCTCGGATGAGCTACTCGGAGGATACGGGCGGCATCGCACGGCGTACATCACAGGGGGCTGGCAGGCCGTCATAGACGAGGTAAGAAGTCCCGGTACCCCTCCCCGCATCTGCTCGCACCGCAGCCTGACTCCACCCGCGCACCAGCTGCAGCTCGAGATCGACCGCATCCCGACACGTAATTTGGGGCGCGACGACCGCATGATCGCCGCGCACGGGAAGGAGACACGGCACCCATTCCTCGCGCTTGGCGTCGTGCGCTTCCTCGCGGAGCTCCCTGTGCACCACAAGTTCGACCCGCGCCTGAGCGCCGGCGTCGGAGACAAGGCGCTGCTGCGTCTCGCGGCGCGAAAGGTCGGGCTCGTGGAAGCGAGTGCGCGGAAGAAGCGCGCGATGCAGTTTGGGAGCCATTCCGCACGCATGGAGAATGGGGTAGATCGCGGGAGTGGAGGATTGGACATATCTGAGATGACTGCGAGAATATGATCGATTGAGTGTTGGAAAGTACCTGCATCATTTACGTTGACACTCGCGCGCGGCTAGTATGCTCCTGCACTCGGACTTATTCTCTACTACTTAGGGCGTCTCGTACGTTCCTTCTTGACTTAGTAGCCCGGCGGTCGTGTGTCAGACTTGTCGAGTCCACTGTACAAACTCTCGAGCTTGTCTCACTGGAGTGCACATGAGTTTGTCGAGACAGCTCGCTCACTGTCCATCATCACGCTGCCAGTACTTGGCCATGCCATCCGATATGCGGAAGACCGGTTGAGCAATTGAGCCCGGTGATCACGTGAGGGCCCTGCAAATAATTGTCGGAGAAAAGTCAGTGGCACGGCTGCGGCTGACTCAGCCACGCTGCATTATCCTCCCATCCAGTGGCAACCGGTGCTCTCAGCTCAAGCTCAAGCTAGCAGCTACAGTATAGCGTCTCGTACTCTAACTAGTAACTGGACCATCTGGACCATGAATCTTGACTTCAACACCTTGCGCTCGAGCTCGCTTTTACGCTATCATCTTCTTCTCACTGAGCTGCGGGTCGGGTCTCCAGTACATATTGACCCTGCGGTAGTCGCTGATGCTTCCGGCCCGCCTGGGAGCGTTGCAACTACCCCGTTGCCAATACCAACCTTGCGCGGAAGACAGTCTTTCCGCCGGCAACACGCCGCATGGAAATTGTTTTGCCTTCTTCGACTGCATCTATAGGCAAGCGCATCGCTGCTCGCCGGGTCGCTGCTAATTTGAAGCTTAAGTCACCTCTGCTACGTTGCTCATAGTTCCTACAACCGCTTCATGCTTGTCATATCGATATCGTTCAATTACAGCTCTCCCTACCTTCTGTCCTCGCGCGGCCATGATACCGCTGTCAATTCATGCCTTCTCGCCTCTATCAGACCGTGTTTGTTGAGACTCGTACATGGCCGATGTTGATGCGGGTCTGCAGTAGGAACCCAAGCGGAAGAGACTACAACCTGGCGATGTGCGACCGCGTGGCCGGTCTGTATCGAACCCGGGGAAATCCCCACATTTTTCTTGAAACGACCTGCCAGTGCCAAGCTCCACCCTGCCTCGGTGAATCTCGCAGGCGTCCCTCAGGCTCTGCGGCCTCCCAGACCGATCGCAGGCCAATATTTTTCCGATATTGATCACGAAGTCAGTATTGGTGCGGCCCTTACATTACGTATGGATACCGTTGCGCAAAGGTATAAAACGCGCGGTCCCATTTTTTTTCTTTCAGGACAGCAGCAGTTTTGCTATCCCGGTCTCTAACACCCGCCATGCTTTTCCTCAACTCGCTCGTCGTCGCTGTGGCTGCGGCCACCAGTGTTCTCGCCAACCCAGTCATTGGGAACGTGACCGACTCTCCCGTGGCGCTGATTAGCCGCGCGGGGACGGCTAGCAGCACGGGCACAAACAATGGCTTCTACTACTCATTCTGGACAGACAACGGCGGTACCGTTACCTACACAAACGGTGAGCGTGCATGCGAGGCGTTGGCAATAGTCAGGCTGACCATGGTGTCTCTTTCAGGCGCCAGCGGAAAGTACACCGTTGACTGGAAGAACTGCGGCAACTTTGTCGCCGGCAAGGGTTGGAACCCTGGCTCCTCGAGTCGGTGCGTTGGTTGTGGCGTGGCGGGGTTCTTCAACGTCCGTTCTGAAACATCTACTGCACAGCTCGATTTCGTACTCCGCCAGCTACAGCCCCTCTGGAAACTCCTACCTATCGGTGTACGGCTGGACGAAGAACCCGCTCGTCGAGTACTACATCCTCGAGAACTATGGCACGTACAACCCTGCCTCGTCGCTGACTTACAAGGGAACGGTGACTACCGACGGCGCGTAAGTACATTTACTCCTGCCATACGTTCTCAGAGCTTACTCTCGCCACAGTACATACAACATCTATGAGGGAACTCGCACCAACGCGCCCTCAATTGACGGCACGCAGACCTTCCACCAGGTGAGCAGGCTTGAATTGCGATTGGGCATGAGACTGACGCGACCTCAAGTACTGGAGCATTCGCCAGAGCAAGCGCTCGAGTGGCACTGTTACCTTCGCCAACCACGTAAAAGCTTGGGCCTCGCATGGCCTGAATCTGGGCACGCACAACTACCAGATTGTTGCGACTGAGGGGTACCAGAGTAGCGGCTCTTCGACTGTCACAGTTTAATGTCATCGCAAGTAGAAGTGAAGGACATCATGTACGTTGACGAACTCTTTACACTCGGGCGCAGCTAGTATGCTCCCGCACTCGGACATATTTTGCACTACTATCCAATGATAACGCGTCTCGTACATTTCATCTTGACTTTGCCTGCCGATGATGTATGTTGTCTAGTATCAGCTCTCAAGCTTCTCGCGCTCGAGTGCAGTTCCTCATAACGTTGGCCGGTTGCGTTGCCTCGTGGTGGCAAGCAGTCGCGTCTTCGACAGGGTGTTCGAATTCTTGAGCTCGGTCGCTGGCCACTATGGTGCTGGTACCACTGTCCCAGCCACCGTGCCACGCGACAGGTAAATAGTGCTAGAGTTACGGCGTGTCGAAGATGGTGTCGAAGAGTGAGTTTGAGCTCGTAAACGCGCAGCTGGGCACAGGTCTCAAACAGAGGGCTTCAGGCATCGTTGCACAGCGCGCCAGTTAACCAAAACGTGAAAACTACGGTATCATTCTCATGACACTGGCAGAGCATGCATCATGAGGATTGTGCATGAACGCATAAACTGCAGGACGCCCGTGCGAACATCGTGACTTGCCCCTTAGCGTTTGTCGAACTTGGAAAAGAACGTGACTGAACTCACTTACATCCCTAACTCCACCTCGTCGAGGACCATCAATCATCTCCCATCACCTATATTTCTCAAACACTACCATTTCAGTTCATTCTGCCACTCGTCTGCCCCCACCCATCGACATGACCCTATTTCTCTCCCCGTGGGAGATCTTCGAGATCGTCCTGTTTGCTCTGTGGGCCACCTTCTGGTTCATGCTCTTCATCGCCATCTTCGTGGCCGTCGTGTTGGCCGCGTATCATGTTCTGCACTGGTCGCTCGGCGCATACGAGACGTGGCGGGAACGCAAGAAAGCCGCCGCCGCCGCCGCCAGAGGCCTACCCGAGCGCCCATCCTCACGGAGCCAGACAAAATCCTACTTCAAGAGCTCGACGGAGACCAGGAGCTGGGAGATTGCGCAATTGGAGCAGGGCGAGGGCGAGGGCGAGGGCGAGGCGACGGCGACGGCGGCGGTGTGAGTGAGTCCTTGTGGAATCCCAGCCGCCAGCGCATGCTCGCTCTCCAATGCCGAAGAAGAATCCGTGACGATACGACGATGGGTTTGTGTGGTCGACGAGGACGATGAGTTGGGCTGTGGTTCGAGGGGCAGACACGCACTACGCTGGGAGTGAGATATAGGAGCGCCGACGGACTTCACTTGTTCGTACAGCCAACATACTACCTGAGCCTCGAACAAGCTACGTTTCCACGTTTCCCGAGTCAATGGCAATGCCCAGGATGACGCAGGCCTCAGTAAATACACAGCAGAGGACGAAGTGCGAGTCTTCCGGAACGTTGTTTCAGTGGGAGAGTGACCTAAGCAGATTGGACCTGAACATGAAAACCCTTGACTGGACGCGTACAAATAGTTGCTTCGAAGCAGATGGCCGTTGAGTTGAGCTTGAGTCAGAGCTAGTCAGGGTCGAGGTAGAACTTGAAGTAGCGCCTACCAATCAGGAAGCGCGCTAATGTTGACTTCGGCGCTTCGTGACTTGGCCACGCACTGCGCCGTCCGAGAGTCCGCGTCCGCAAGAGGCCAGTGTTTTCTCTCCGTCCTCGCTCATCCCATCGATCACTGGCTACACATGCATCTCAAGGGGGAAAGGACTGCTCTTCGATTACCCCTCCTTACCCACAGCTTCTCAAAAACCTCGCTTTTGTCCGGGAACGCCTCAACAATCGGCCGCTCACATTGGCTGAGGAGAGGAGAGCCTCTACAGCCATCTGTTCCATCCTTCGAGAGATCTCGGCGCAGATGGCATCGTCACGTATCTCTGGTTCCGCGTCGCCATGCGGGACGCGTCCGTACAGCGAGTTTTCACCGAGTCTGGTTCCTCGAGTTCAGTTAGTCTCCGTAGCTGACTCAATTACAGATGATAGTCGATCTGCCATATGGCCGGGGTCCTTTAACGTCCGTCCTGAAACCTTTACTGCACAGCTCGATCACGTACTCCGCCAGCTACAACCTCTCTAGCAAGTCGTTGGT
Organism: Auriscalpium orientale; assembly: GCA_019915035.1. Lineage (NCBI taxonomy): Eukaryota > Fungi > Basidiomycota > Agaricomycetes > Russulales > Auriscalpiaceae > Auriscalpium > Auriscalpium orientale. Next base: position 499,884 of record JAHLMH010000001.1, read on the forward strand.
GTATGGCCGGGCGGAGAGCCCGCTCGTCGAGTACTAAGTACATCCTCGAAAGCTACCGCACGCCTGCCTCGTCGCTGACTTATATGTGCTCTAATGTCCTTGCGTGAGAGCAAGCTCCTTGACTGTGACTCGGACATGTGACTTGGCTGTGTGGTCGGAGTTGAACCTCCTATTTCTCTCAGCAACATCAAAACGGACTCGTCATCCCGCCGCCACTCACTGGCACATCGTTTGAGAACCATCAATCATATTCCACCACCTATGTCTCCCATTCCAACTCCCAACGCAGTACAGTCTGCCACTCCTCTGTCCTTGCCCACCACAGATGACGCAATCCTTTCCGCACTCGACGTTGTTGGGCTGTACTTCATCTGGGCCATGACCTTCTCCATCATCGCCTACATCTTCCTGTGCCTCACCATTGATTTTTGGACCGAATTGTTGTATGGAATCGCCACAGCCCTAGTCGCCCTAGTCACCGCCGTCGTAGCTGCCGTGGTAGCTGCCCCCGCCGCCATAGCCGCCGCCTCCGCCGCCGTAGGCGCCGTCATAGGCCGCTCCGAGCCCGCCTCCGCCTGGAGCCAGACAAAGCGCTACTTCAGCTTCAGAGGGAGGGAGACCAGAAATGGGGGGGTTACATCTATGGAGGATGACCAGAGCGAGTCCCTGTTGAACCCCCGCGCGCGCAGGCCCGAACTCCAACAAAGTTGAGGAGCGCATCGGTTAGCGATGATGGTTGGTTTAGGGTTTGGGCGATGAGGGAACTACATACCTGCATCATTTACGTTCTTATGATACCGCGTCTCGTATTTTTCTTATGATAACGCGTCTCGTACATTTCATCTTGACTTTGCCCGCCTATCATGTATGTTGTCTAGTATCAGCTCTCAACCTTCTCGCGTTCGAGTGCAGTTCCTCATAACGTTGGCCAGTAGTCTCGGAGTCGTAGTGGCAAGCATTCGCGGCTTCGACAGGGGTTCTTGAGCTCGGTCGCTGGCCACTATGGTGCTGGTCCCACTGTCCCAGCCACCGTGCCATGCGGCAGGTAAATAGTGCTAGAGTAACGGCGTGTCGAAGATGGTGTCGAAGAGCGCGTTTGGCCTCGCAAACGCGCAGTCTCTCAAAAGCGGGCGTCGGCATCGTTGCACAGCGCGCCAGTTCACCGAAACATGAGAACTAGGCGGATTAATGTCAATGGTACCGACCAGGTACTGACAGAGCATGCATTATGAGCGCTTGAGCCTAGTGCATGCATTGCAGGACGCCCGTGCGAACATCGTGACTTGCCACCAGACATATCGAACTTGAACGTGACTGAACACACTTACATCCCGCACCCACCTCGTCGAGAACCATCCTTCATATCACATCACCTATGTCTCTCATCTCAACTCCAAGTGCGCTTCGGTCTGCCACTCTGCCCTCGCCCACCGCCTCCGCCCAAGGAGATGACGGATTCTCTTCCCTATTCGTTCCTGTCGGCCTGATCTTCAAGGGGTGCCTACAAGTCCTGTGGTTCCTCGCAGCCGTTCTGTGGATCGTCTTCTGGATCCTGGCCTTCATCGGCATCGTCGTCGCCATCCTGGCCGCCGTTTGCGCGGTTGCGGAATGGTTGTGGGGCAAATTGCAGGCTTGGGGGGAAGAATGCGAGAGAACCGCCGCCGCCGCCGAGAGGTCTCCCTCCTCACGGAGCCAGACGAAGTCCTACTTCAAGAGCTCGACGGGCGGGCGGGGCGGGGGGGTTGCATCTGAGGAGGGCGCCGGCGAGAGGGAGTCCGTGTGGAACCGCAGCGCAGGCGCGCTTTCCGATGCCGAAGAAGGCCTCCGCGACGACAGGAAAGTGGTTGGTTTCGGCAGCAATGGCGCGGGGAAGAAATGAGTTAGGCTGTGGCTCGACGGGCAGACACTAAGCACCGCTGCGATGGAGAGATGGGGGCGCCGACAGACTTCACCTGTGTGTACAACCAACATACTACCGAATCCTTGTACAAGCTACGTTCACAGGTCTCCCGAGACAATGACAATGCCCAGAATCAACGCAGGCCGCAGAAGTACTCGGCAGAGGACGAAGTGCGAGTCTTCCGGAACGTTGTCTCAGTGGGACAGTGACCTGAGCAGACTGGGCCTATGAGAACTCTTGATTTGAAGTGTACAACTTGTTGCTTCGATGCAGTCGATGGCCGTTGAGTTGAGCGTGGGTCCGAGAGGTGGAAAGGTTCAGTTAGCGACCAATCAGGAAGCGCGCTAATGTCGACTTGGGCGCTTCGTGACTTGGCCATGCACCGCGCCGTCCGACGCGTTAACAGGCCATCGTCCTCTCTCCGTCCTCGCTCATCGCATCGACTCCTCGCTACGCATGCCGCATCCTACAGCGGAAAGGACTGCTCTTCGATAACCCCTCCTTACCCCCAGCTTCTCCAAAACCTTGCTCTTGTCCGGGAACGCCTCAACAATCGGCCGCTGACATTGGCCGAGAAGATCCTCTACAGCCATCTGTTTCATCCCACCTCAGATCTTGGCGCAAATGGAATAGTCAGGGGCGAGACATATCTCCAGCTCCGCCCAGAGAGGGTCGCCATGCAGGACGCGTCTGCTCAGTGAGTTTTCACAAAGTCCGACAAGTCCAAAGCATGTTGACCCGACCGAAACCTGCCCGAAGGATGGCACTGTAAGGCACTCCGTATCCCGCAGCTAACGATTCAAGCTATTTGTTATTCAGGCTGCAATTTATGAGCGCTGGCCTTGGACGGACGGCAGTGCCTACAAGCATTCACTGCGACCACTTGATCCAAGCAATCACGGGCGCGGACGATGACCTGAAGGTACGTTAATGCATGCCTTGGCATGGAACATCTTCGATTCGACAGCGCTACGTACAGAAATCACTTGTTTCAAATCAGGAAGTCTTTGACTTCCTGGAGAGCGCTGCTCGCAAGTATGGCATCGAATTCTGGAAGCCAGGTTCTGGGATCATCCATCAAATTGTTTTGGAGAACTACGCGGCTCCAGGAATGCTGATGTGAGTGCCGTACTGCATGTTCCAGTGTTACGTGGCTGAGAAATATCCCAGGCTGGGAACTGGTGAGATGACAGCACCTCGAATGGTTGACTCTGGCTCATGCTCTCCAAGACTCTCATACGCCCAATGCCGGAGGACTTGGGTTGCTTGCCATTGGGGTTGGTGGTGCTGACGCCGTCGACGCCATGACAGGCACACCCTGGGAGCTCAAGGCTCCTCAGGTCGTCGGTATGCTCTCAATCTGTCTGCGGAATGTAAAGTGTGTCGACGACAGTGCACAGGGATCCATTTGACAGGCACTCTCAATAACTGGGCAACACCAAAAGATCTGATCCTGTATCTTGCTGGCAAGCTCACGGTCAAGGTATATGCCTCTATTGAGCATTCTATCATTGCTCGATTGCTCACTTGTACCCGAGGGCGGCACGGGTCGCATACTGGAGTACTTCGGGCCCGGCGTGTCGTCGCAGTCATGCACTGGTGCGCATGAGCCGATTCATCAATCCCTGCCTAAAATTTAAGTTGATCCAGGGCTTGCCACGGTCGCGAACATGGGCGCTGAGGTTGGCGCGACCACGTCGACTTTCCCTTATACTTCCAGCATGCGAGCATATCTTCACGCAACAGGCCGGGGCCCTGTGGCTAACGCCGCCGACGAGGCTGCGGCCCAAGGTTTCTTGAGCGCTGACCCCGGTGCGGAGTACGATGAAGTCATTGAAGTGGTCAGTAAATCTCTCAATATGTCTTAGGAGTTTTGTTGAGCCTCGCCCAGAATCTGTCGAACATCGAGCCTACGATAAATGGACCGTTCACACCTGACCTTGCAACTCCATTGTCGAAATTTGGGTCGTTCATCCAGGAGCAAGGTTGGAAAGACGAAATCTCGGCGAGTCTCATCGGCTCATGTACGAACAGCTCTTACGAGGATATGGTAAATATTTCTGCTGCCACATTGGTACATGTTCACTGAAGTCTTTGTAGACTCGCGTCGCCGATCTCGCTCGACAGGCCAAAGCCGCGGGGCTCACGTCAAAGGTCTGCACGCCGAGGCGCATTTGAAGTATGTCACTCATACGTGAGAGCAGGTTCCATTCCTCTGCACACCTGGTTCAGAGCAAATCCGTGCAACTATGGAACGTGATATGGTCACCGAGGTTTTAGAGGACGTCGGCGCGACTGTTCTCGCTAATGCATGCGGTCCGTGTATCGGTCAGGTACGTCTTCCGGACTTCTCACCTTCTCTCGGACGCTGACAGGAATTTATAGTGGAAGCGAGAGGACAAGAAGGACGAAGAAAATGGTACGTGCATCCCTTATCTGGCTTTCAACGGGCTTGCTTGTTGACTTCGTCCAGCCATCTTGACTTCTTTCAATCGGTGAGCACATTCTGCATATATTTTTGCACAGTACTCTCACAAAGACTAGGAATTTCAAATCTCGCAATGACGGCAACCGTCTCACCATGAACTTCCTCGCCTCGCCTACCATTGTCACCGCAATGGCCTTCTCTGGCAAGCTCTCCTTTAACCCCATGACCGATTCCATTCCGCTTCCCTCAGGCGAGCAATTCAGGTTCACCGCGCCCTCCGGGATGGACCTTCCCTCGACAGGATTCACCGCGGGCGATGCCTCGTACTACCCGCCGCCGACGCCGGAACCACAGCCTGGCACGCAGGTGGTGATCAAGGAAGACTCACAACGACTAGAGGTGCTCCAGCCGTTTTCGAGCCACTTCGGCGCTGGGAATCGCAGAGGACTGGAATTACCGACGCTGAAGGTGCTGATGCGAGTCAGAGGGAAATGCACCACGGATCACATCTCTGCCGCTGTAAGCCTATCAGATTTGCAGTTTCACGAAGCTGACGCTCCGGCTCAGGGCCCATGGCTCAAGTACAAAGGACACCTAACCAACATCTCGGAAAACCTGCGTATGTCTTGCTACAGTTATCTGATTCTCAATTGGCGAAGCATGCTGATGTTCCTGTTGATGTCGTATAGTCATCACGGTGAGCTTGTGTACTCCAGGTGGCCTCCTGCTCGCAGCCTATCCAACATGTGGTATTTGCAGGCCGTTAACGACGAGGGTGGCGAAGTAAACGTCGCATTTGATCACGACGCGAACTCCGCGGAGAGCAAGACCGACACGATCCCTGGCGTCGCGAAACGGTTCAAAGCGCGCCGCCAACCCTGGGCGCTGATCGTTGACGAGAACTATGGCGAGGGAAGCGCGCGCGAGCACGCTGCACTGCAGCCCCGATTCTACGGTGAGATCGCCTTCGTCACAGGTTGTACTCGCGCTCATAGCTCTCAGGATGTGCGCTGATCATCGCCCGGTCGTTTGCGCGCATCCACGAGACCAACCTCAAAGTACGTCGTGCGGGTGCTTATTTCCCGGTATTCCAGTCGAGACTGATCTGTCACAGAAACAAGGCGTACTCCCCTTGTGGTTCGCCGACAAAAATGACTACGCACGTATTGGCGCAGGCGACCTAGTTGAGACTGTTGGCCTAGCTGGCCTCCTCAGGGGATATCCCAATACCGCCGTGCACGTCAGGGTGACGAAGCCCGACGGTGAAGTTTTCGAGATCCTCACCAAGCACACTATGTCGAGTGACCAGCTCAAATGGCTCGAGGCGGGATCGGCCCTTAACCATATTCGCTCGCAGATTAGCTAGGTCTGTAATGTACTTGCATATAAGGAATGGATAACCAGTGATGCGTTTTATTCCGCAAATCATGGCGGCCTTGGTCCTTCTCGGCCAGGACGAAGTAGAGTTGCGGGCAAGGCAATCCACGTTTGCAATACCTCGCCCGTGAAGCTTGAAGACGTAGAAATCTGCCAAGGGTGCCTCAAGGTAAGTGCCATTGAGAGGCATCAGGCGGATACCATGCCTCTGGCTTGCTGTTGACGTGCAGAGGACTTAATTATGTGGGATTCTGCGATGAAGCTCAGCACGAGAAATTGCTGTCAAGTAGGTATGTACGTACCTCTTGATGCGCGCTGGGCGGCAGTGGCAACCCATCCGGGATGAAAGACTGTCCTAGCGCTTGTAGACCAGCTCGGTCCAGAGCGACCGCCCCACCTCTGTCTCGCAAGCGAGAAAGCACACCTTCAGCCTAGGCCAGCGCGGCAGCCGGCATGCCCGCCAACTGCGCGACCTTGAGGCCATGGCTATCGCGATTGACGCCTGGCTTCAAGCGATACGAGTACGCAAAGTGGCCGTCGTGCGTCTCGTCCACGTCCGTGCAGAAGAAGCCGACGTGCTCGAATGGCCCTTGACCCTTGTGGTCGGCGGAGCATCCAAGCATGTCCGTCAGCTCGTGGAAGTGCGTCGCGAACAGAACGCGAGAGCGATTTGTGGCGTAGAGGTGTTGCACGGTCGCAAAAGCGATAGCCAGTCCGTCCTTGACAGTCGTACCTCGACCAACTTCGTCCATTATGACCTGTGATGCATTTAGATACGATTGTATGCACCCTCTTAGTTGCACGTACGAGACTATTCGGAGTTGCTCGGTGTAAAATCTCCGCAGTCTCCAGCATCTCCACCATAAAAGTGCTTCTATCGCGGAACAGATCGTCTTTCGCACCGACACGCGAAAAGAGGCCATCTACAATCCCGATGGTGGCATGATCGGCAGGAACATAGGATCCGGCTAGGGCTAGAATGGCCACCAAATCCGTCTGCCGGAGAAGCGTGGACTTTCCAGCCATATTAGGACCGGTGATAATGTGGAGTCTGGATTCCGGCGAGAAAGTGACGGTGTTGGGGGTGAAAACGCGTCCGTTGGAGAGCAGACCGAGTTCGACGGTGGGGTGGCGTCCATTGACAACATGGAATGAAAAACTAAGGGAAAATGAGACCTGTTCCGTGAAGCGGCAGAGAAGACTCACTCATCGGTGACAGTTGGACGCACGAACTTCATCTCGGACGCAAGATTGGCGAACCCCAGGGTAACATCCAGCTCGTCGACGACTCGTGCATTGCGTCGCAAAAGAGTCTCGTTCATATTGACCTGTGCAGTTCACCGTCAACGGGAGTTGCTGTGGGAGTTGTTTCTGACTACCTCGTTTCTCAAGAGCTCGAAAGCTTGTTTCTCGGCCAACGTGATATCATACGAAGTCTGCATAATCTCTTTGCCTAACCTTGACCAGTCCTTCGAATGCATATCATGAATTTTTGATAAATGCATAGGTCATTGAGAAAGCTCACTCTATGGAAGAAGCTGCTCGTCGACTTGTTTTCAGTCATGACAGCGAAGTCACCGGACGCCTTGACTTTGGCGGCATCCCGTTTCGATCGTGCTACGTGAACATGCAGGCCCTGCATAGGTGACGAGCGCAGGGTCAAGGACGGGGCATCTACAGAGCGTCAGAATTCGACCCTAGCACTGTGTTGATGATAACAGAGAGTCACCGAAGGCACGCTGCAGATGCCGCTCAAGTTGATCACGCTGCATAAGAAGCTCGTTCAACTGTGCATGGAGCGCGACGAGTTCTGGAGAAAACCTGGACCTCATTCAGCATGTCAGTCAAGGACCGATTGTACGAACATACTCTGGATTTATTGTCCAGCGATATTCGGTCTGAAACCTGGGCTCCTCCAAGGAAGACATGCCAGGACCTGACGAGGAACCGCTATCCGCAGCCTCGAATGCCTCGGTGTCTTCTCCTTGGACGTTGACGCCCTCCAAGGCTTTCCCAATTGTTTGCGCCAGCGTTTCAAGCGAGTCCATCCTGGAAATGAGAGCGTCCACGCTCGTCCACTCCTCTTGCGCAATACTACCCCTCTCCCTGCCTTCCATGAGTTTTTCCAGTTCGACTCTCTTCCTGATCGAGTCCCAAGTGGCTATCGTGCCGCTAATGGAAGACAAGTCCCCTGCATCCCCCCGTCCGAGAAGGAACTTTTGGACTATGCGGGTCGCGTCATCGATGCCCTGCAAAAGCTCCACCAGATCGCTGCGAAGGTGCGGCCGGGTGTGGAAGAACGCGACCAGGGATTGTCGCGCATTGATCTCAGACAGTGAGGTGCTGGGAGAGCCTGCGTGCGAATCAGCATCTGGTCGTCAATGGTGGCAGAGAGCCTACAAAGCCATCGAGCAAGCAGCCTTGTTCCGCTGGATGTCACGGTGCGCTTGACAACACTGAGCAAACTGCCAATGACGCCGCCCTCGCGCATGCCCTCCCGGATCTCGAGAGCCTTGATCGTGTGCGAGTCGATTTGCATGCGCTGCTCGATGCCTTCCCTGCTAGGCAGCGACAGGCGCGGCATGTGCTCCAAGAGGTTGGCATGAAGGTACGTCGTCAAAAGGTCAATGGCCGCCGTTTCGGACGCAGAGAAGGATAGCTTGAGCGACGCCTCTTCTGCGCTTGGTATGACATTATCGGTGTTGGATGTTTGAGACTCAGCGACATGAGCTTGCGACGTGCCAGTGGGAAGGGTATACGACGTGACGGTGTTTTTTTTTTTTTTTTTTTTTTTTGGGTCCGGATTAGAGTCCCGTTGCGGCGTACCGTATGTCGAGACTGTGGCTACGGTATATATCCTCCTGCCGATCCGTCGTTGTGCTCCCTCTCTCCCCTGCATCATCCCGTGAGTTGCCTCCGGGAAAACGTGAGCCTTGGCATGTCAAGGTTCCAGTGGCCGCGTGACTTGAGGGGCGCCGTCGTCGAGGCCCCCGGCGTACCTGTAGTGAGGTTCGATCCGAACTGACCCCTTTCCGTACGTACACTTTTGGCCCAAATCCGTACGTATCTGTACTCGGACCTCCTCTGACGAAGCCCATCCGTACGTATAGCGGATCGGACCTCCGCTCAGGCGCGTTCTGTACGTATGAAGGATCGGGGCTCTGAAATCGCGGTTTCTGTACGCATAAACCGCCAAAATGATATTTATCGGGCCCGTGCGTAGTACTTATGTACTGTCCTACACCTTTAAGGCTCTTCCACCAACTGGTTGCACCCTCGCTCGCCTGGGATGAGAAGCTATCCGTCGCGCGCTTCTGCTTCTGAAGCTTGAGTAGCTGTCAATGCGATGAGTCCAAAACATTGATCGACCAGATTGCATGTGCATCTTCATACACCTAAAGCCGCGTTGAGCAATGGAAAGGGAGAACAGAAAATGAGAACAAGGATGTTGCGCAGCCTAGTGCGGCACAGAAGCCGGTGGGCAGAAAACCTTGTCGCAAGAGTGTGATTTCACCGCGCCCGGCGTGGCACGCGATTCGGTCGAGAAGGCGCTGACATTGGACATGACGGTGAAACGCACGCTCTGCATGCACCTTCCCAACCCCATGACAGGGCATCTCGTGACACGCTTCATGGTCCGGCTTGGGAGTAGATGCTGCTGAGAGACATCAAACTGTGCAATCGATGTCAAGAGAAACGAGAGTAGGAGTTGAAGGCACGGATGCTGGATGTCGCTTGCGGACTAGGCCACCCTCACATTGAGTGCAGGCACACGACTATCAATCACGCACGTCAGTGGCTGAAGAGGGCCTGAAACGACTCAAAACATACATTCGACGAGGTATGGTGCGTATCGGCAGGGAGCGGCAGTGAGCCTCGGAATCCGCCGCGTCGTATTACGACCTGGACTCCAGCCCTTCGAGGCGGAAATGATTCACAGTGCTTCGAATGCGATATGCGGTGGCAGCGAGCGTAATCCGTCGTGGGCTGAAGTCGCACATCACCGTCACATGTACCCATGGACTCTGATCCAAAGGTGCAAATATGAAAAGAGATGAGACAATGGAAAATGAGGCGGTGAGGTCGGCGGCGGCGGATGGATTGATGTGGGCGCAAAGAAAACCCACTCACCACACTGAAACAAGCTGCGGCCTACTATTGTACAACTAAAGGTGATGCGATCGAGCCGCGCAGAGTTGAAGGTGCGAGGAGTAAAGAGATTTCCACGATTCCACGAGTCGGGAGGAGGTCAGTAGCATTCGGAAAAAGACAGCCAGCCCCACCTATACATTCTACCTAACTCCCCCGCCGAAGAACCTGGCCCCTGCGGGTCCCCGAGCCTAGGACTTCATGTAGAACAAAAATTCTAAAGCAGCGGCCACAAAACCGTAGCGAGATCAAGACGCAACTGGTTTATGCCACCAATGCGAACGTTAGCCGCAGGTCGTGAGGAGCGTGAGGAGTGATGTCGCCGAGATGGTTGCTGTGCGTTGGTGAGGACAGGGACGACGGCTCTGAGGCGCCGGCAAGTGGCCGGCGAGGACCCGAATCCGTACGCAGGCGGATCGGACATGGCCGCCGACGCGCCGAAAACGTACGTGACTGGGATCCGACATGCACTATAAAATGACCCACTTTCGTACGTATAGGATCGGACATAGGTCCCAATTTGAGGCCACTTCCGTACGTATGAGGATCGAACCTCACTACACATACGCCGGGGGCCTCGTCGTCGACTGGGATGGCCGTGGTGTCGACGAATGGGCGCTCGGCCGTGGCCTGTGCGAGGCGCGCTCGCTGCCCTTTCTCCATCTCTGTCCGTATTGCTGCATTGCGTGTGTGGGGTCGTCTCGTGTGCGTGCGCCTTGTGCGAGCGCGCCTGCGGTGCCGCTACTCCCGGCTCCTCCCCTCTCCGCCCTGGTCGGTGTCCGTCACCTCCCCTCTGCTCCTCGCGCTGTCCCCCTCTCTCCTGCCCATTCCTCCGTTCCCCTCGCCGTCCCTCGTCGCTTCCCGCTGCCTGTCCGTCTCCTCTCGTGCCGCTTCCGCTCTCCTGATCCCGCTGTCCTCTCTCCCGCCGCCTCCTTGCCTCTGCCCCGCCGGCGCCGCGCCGCGTCCGCCCACCTCTCCGTGTGTGCCGCCTATCCGTTGTGCTCTCCTAGCGCTCTGCCCGCGTGCACGTGTGTTGAACATGGCTTCGAGTTCCGCTGCGCCCTTTCTAAGCGTGTCTTTGCGTTGCCTCTCCTCTTTCTCTGTTTCCCGGAGGTCGCCGAAAGTATCGATGAACCGCTTCGTGTCATGGATGTAACGGAATAAGTGAGGGAATGCGGCGGGATTCGACAGGAGGTATGCTATTTGCATCTTGGTGGGTCCTACGGCCCTTGCGAGGCGATCGCGTGCGGTCGCATGTCCGGAACACTCGAACAGGTAGTGCCATACGGATTCTTCCGCTTCTCCGCACTCGAGGCAGTCGGGGGTGTCGGCCCGTCCGATGTGGTGAAGGTGCCGTCGGAGGGGGATGAACTTTGTGCGCAGCTGCATGAGCAGGGACGAGTGTCTCCGTGGTAATCGAGCTGTCGCCTTCCGGTACTTGCTCGATGGCATGGATTCATCTATGTCGTGCATGTGAGCGTATCGCGGCGAGTTCTCGAACTCGATGACTCTCCTTTCTTTCAGCGTTGCCCGGAATGCTTGCTTGGCGGCGGACTTGCTTATCGGGAGGCGCTCGCGTAAGGCGGCAGGCAGGTCCTGCTTGTCGCTGGACAGCCCTCGCGCCGCGGCTTTGGCTTCTTCATCGCTCGCTTCGTTTCCCTTGATGCCCGCGTGTCCCGGCACCCATATGGCTGCTATACTGCTGCCACGATGCCGCTTAGCTGCGATGTCGATGCCTGTGTACGCTGCGTCCAGAAGGTATGACCCTGGCTTTGCTTTCACATTTTGAGTGGCTTGAATGGCAGCGACATTGTCGAGTCGAATCGAGGCGTGTTGGACCTGCGCTTCGCGGAAAATTAGCTCGGCTCCTAGGATCATCCCTACCACCTCCGCTTCGTAAACGGTGTGCTCCGTCTCCTTTCCCAGGTGCATGTGCAGTGTGCGTGCTCGCCTTTTGTTCCTGTATAAAACTGCCGCAGCTCCGACGCCGCCGTCAATGCATGATCCATCCGTGTATACCTCTACGTCATCCCGCACGGCCTTGTTGAAAGCGGCGGTGATGAGATATCCCCAGGGCAAGGTCCCGGGAACGTCGATAGAAATGGAGGGAGCGAGCAGCCAACCGCTGGCCCAAGAGGTGAGAGATCAGGAAAGAGCCCTGCGATCGCGACCGCGCCCGACCGAAGAAACCACCCAGGACCCCGTGGGTCCTGCCCCGCGCCTCGTCGGTCGTGTCCTGCGAGGACTTCCCGTGCGCCGCGCTGTGCGCCCGTGCTCTACGATCCCGTCTCGACAGCTAAGGCTTCTAGCGAGGGCGCGCGGCGTGCGCGCGTCTACCCGACTTCCCCGTGTCATCCGTCCGTGTTGTCGCGGGGCCCGTCCGACCTTGTTACCTCGCCCGTACCGTCCGTCCTAACTGCTAACCTAGAAAACCATGTCAGTCCCTGTTACCTACCGCACTGTATCATGCCAGTCTGCGGTCTCTTCCTCGGGCAGCGTAGCCCATCTCGTCGCTATCGCAGCGCGACCGTGGCGCTGTTATACCGTTCACCTAAGTCATAGTCGGTGGCAGGTCCTCCCTAGTCGCGTTTGTCGGTCAGTCGGTACGATGCTGCTCTTTGAGAGGTGAAGTCTCGGGATTAGGCCCAAGGTCCAAAAGTGTCCCTACTACAAGTCGCATCGCGCCTATATACCGCTGCTCAGTCAGCTCTTCCCACGGCTCCTCCTTTCCCGTGCTACATCTCCGAGCTGGCGGTCGCAGGCTCGCGGGTCGGAGTCGCGCTACGTCGCGCGTGCTCCGCGACGTCCTCCACGCACTGGTACCGTGGTCGCGCGGTGCCCTCGACGCCCTGAGCGCGTCTCGGGTGTGGGTGGTTGGGCGATCGGGCCGGTTCGGTGCCTGTAGCGCTGCGGGTCCCATCATCCTCCCCCCAACTGAGCTACCGACTGTCCTCAGTCGGCATATCCCCGGACCGGCGCGGCCTATAAAACCCCATCACCAAACCCCTCCCTGAGCTAGCCGGCGTCGCGTCGCCTTTCCCCACTCAGTACCCTCACCATGCCGTGGTCCCCTTACGCATACCGCCTCGGTACCCTCCTCTTGTACCACCTTGGTCGGGCGCCCAGCCCGTCGTTCCCGCTGGCAGTCGCCGCCGAGGCGATTGAGGCTCGTGAACTCTGGGCTCAGGAAGTTATCGGTGTCATGGTACGCGCTCCGTATTCCCCTACCGCTGTCGCCCTCACGCCCCGCACCCTAGGACTCTCTTGCCGATTCCGACCCCAAGCTGATTATCCCCGTGGCTGAGCGCATCCTCATGCCGATCCTGGAGAACGCGATCGTCCTCGTTCCCGACGTCGAGGCGCGCTTCCGAGCGTGGGCGGGGCGCTTTATCCGCCCAGGCCCCCTGCCGACGACAGCGCTGCACTCGTGGACCTCCGTCGTTGATCGCGACGACCTGCTTGTGCCCCCGAAGGTCGAACTGACCGCCATGGTCGTCGAGATGAATTTCTGGACGGTCTATCGCAAGGGTGGTTGCTCGGTCGCGTCGTACCTGCACGAACTCGCCATTTTCCACGCCGTCATCTCCGACGAGCGACCCTTGGGTAACCAGACTTGGGTCGCGTACACCCTCCGAGAGACCGTCGAGTGGACCGCCCTTTGCATTCGGCAGTCGCGCGGCGGGACCGATTTCCTGTCGGGCTATGTCGCTCGTGAATCCACGGCCTGGCCGCTCTCCCCCTCGAACCAATGGGGCCGCAACCTCGGCGGACTCGGTGCACGTCTGCTCGGGCGGTTCGAGGCCGTGTACAGGGAGACCGTCGAGGAGCTCGCGGAAGCCACCGAGAACATCTCCAACTTGCAAGCCCTTTGGACCGACGCCCCTTTCCTTTTGAGCGTCGTCCATGATTCGTGCCGCTATGTCGAGGACGCGACCCGACAGTTCCTGGAGTCCGCTCAGACCGCGGCTCACGTCCTTCGTAACTTCCCCGCTGCCCAGTCCGGGCCCGACCTCTACGCGTCCAACCTCCTGGTGACCTTCATGCGTCATCGCGTACTGTCGCAGCTTCCCCCCGCCTTTCGCGACGAGAATGTTTCCGGGTCGAGCGACGGAGAGGCAGGTGTCGATGCTATGGGTCAAATCGGTGGTGCCCTCGTGCCGCTCGGGGGTGGCGATGGCGATGGCGCAACTGCTGGGTTTATCGGTGCTGGCGATATCGCCGTGATGGTGGATTACGATAGTGACGTCGGCGATAGCGATATCGCGAGTTCCCGCGGGTAGTGTACCTTGTAGTCGAGTCGCGACCGTGCATCCCGTGCGCCGCCCCTGTGCGCTTGCCACATGTTTGTCGCGGCGGTCGCGCGACCATCCCGACCTGCGCTTCCGGTGCGGGCTGGTCGCAGGGCCGGCTCGCGCATGTCTTGCCGTCCTGTTCCTATCCGTCCACATGTCACGTTGTACCACGCGTACGCCCTGGCATGCTGCCCCGAAGATAGCCCTATCTCCTTCATCGCACCTGGCCGCCAGCCTTCCTCCCCCCAACTGAAATCTGCGCCTGTCCTCAGACGCTTTTTCCTCGGGCGATCTCTGGCACATCCTAATCGCGTTGACGCTCCGACGGCCTATAAATTGACTAGGGTTCCTCTCGTAGCGGCGGGCAGTCATGTCGAATTCACTTGTCGCCGAGTCGCGCGCTCTCGCGCTCCTCGCGCTCCTTCTCTCCCCACCCGCCATTGATCTGGAGAGCGCCCCCGTCTCTTTTCTTGTTGCTTCGCGCGAGGATTGGGGTCGGAAGGTTGCCGCGCTCTACGTAGGTTGTCGCCATTTGCCTCGCGACCTGTTCTCACCACCTTGTTGTCCGGCACCGCAGGGCGAAGTTTCCACCACAGCCAAGCCATCCGTCATCCGTTTAGCCCATACGATCGCTGGGCCCGTGTTTGACGCGTTGTTCACGGTGGCCCCCGAGTCCCGCGCCGAGTTCGCGGTGTGGGGCGGTGCGCTTATTAGCGACACCCCGCCCCCGCCGTCCGCTCCTCGCGACCCGGATTCTGCGGTCCGTGCGATTGCCGGGTTTGCCTTCCGCAGTGGTCGCGAGCAGACCCGCCAGCTCTGCCGCATCAGCGAGGCGGCCCTGTGGGCGACCTATGAAGGCGGGCGCACGTCCATCGCGCAGTATCGTCGCGGCCTCGGCGAGCTTTTCATAGCGGCTCACCCTTCCGCGCGCGGGGCCGGCCTCGACGCGACCGTCCACTTAGAGTTCATCGCCGCCATGAACGCTTGCGCGTCCGTGTTGTGGCGCGTCAACGGCGGCGAGGAAGCGGTGCTGTCGGAGGTCCACCGTTTTGCGTACATGGCCGGCGAAGCGTCCCTACCCGACCTCCTGCGCATGCTCGCCCACCCCCTCACCGATGCCCTGGTGTCGCACACGACTGAGACCGTTGCGACCATCGCCGCGGTGCTTGCCACCGTTGCCGAGACTACCCATCTCGACAGTCGGCCCGGACGGGGTCATTGGGGTCCGTATGCCGACGCCTTCGATGCGGCAGATGGGTCGCTCGACGCGGCCGCCGCCTCCTACCTCCGCGACGCTCTGCAGTGGGCCACCACGATCGACACCCTCCATGCGCGTACCGCCCTTGAGGGTGCTATCATCGCGTCGAACCTGCCCGCCGAGCTGTTGTCGGACGTCATCGACGACCCCTCAGCATTCACGGAAGACCTCATCGCCTTCCACGCGATTCCTATGGGGTGGCCGAATGTTCCACGGCCTGCGCCTCGCCGTGGAGGCGCGCCGGCCCGAGGCCGCGGAAGCCACCGCGGTCGCACACATCGCGCCGTTCCCGACCTCGCGTAGCGCGACCGGACCGATCCAGAAACCGCCGCTAGAATAGGGACAGGGTCGATCCCCTAGCGTAGCCTTCCTTACTTCGTCGTTGTACGTCTCGTGTGCCCGCCCAATATACAGCTGCTGCTCGTAGCCCCACTCACGCGGACGGACTCTACGGATCGCGGGCAGTCGCGGGATATTGTCGGTCTTCGTGGGGTCGCGCGGGCGCTAACGACTTGGGAGTTTTCGAGCGCGGTCGGAATAAGCGCCAGCGCGCCACGCGACGGATGGCTGCACCGGGCCGAGGCAATCGCGGGATCAAATCAACGATCTCTGATCAGATCGCGTGCCGACTTGGGATCGCTGGCGCCCGGAAGCAAAACCGGCGCTTCGGTCGGGCCACGCGGCCGGGCGTTCCCACGCGCGTGCCCTTTGTTCGCTCGCGGGTGGCGAGTTCGCCGCTCTGCTCTCTTCTTCCTTCCCCCACCAGCCTCGTCGCCCCGCCCGATCCTCCTCACCATGGACGCCCCTTCTGTCGCCGACGCCACCTCCTCCCGCGCCATGCTGGATCCCCAGCTCACGGTGCTCTTGGGGCTGGCACGTACAGCCGCCTCCGAGGAGCAGCGCGCGCTGCTGCGCCCTCAGGTCAACGACCTAATGGTAACGTTCTGGTCTTCCCTTTCTCCTCACGTCCGCTAACGCTTCCTCCCCCCTTCCTTTCCTATTAGCGCGCCTATTACGACGCCCGCGCCCGCGGTGTGGCGTTTCCTCCCGCCGATCGCGCTCGGTTCGACGAGCTCGACGACGCCGTCCGTCCTACCGCGCCCGGTCGCGAGGCCGCGCGTGTCGACGAGGAGCTCCCCGCCGTCCCGCCGACCGCCCTTCGCCTCCCCAGTCCGCCCCAGGCCGTTGGTGGCGCCGTGAGCGAGGGCGAGCCCACCGTCGCCACTCGCCCGCCCCCGCGCGGACGCCCTAAGGTGCGTGCGCTGTGGCTCTTTCGCCCACACTCACTCACCTCGCGCTCGTCGCGCTCCCTCCGCAGGCTCGCCGCGTCCCTGCCAACCGCGCTGAGGTGGTCGTGCCGCCCCCGCCCGTGCCTGCCCGGCCGCCGACGGCTCGCGCCGAGCGCCACGCCGCCCGCTCTGCTGCGACCGCCGTTCCTTCCCCGTCCAAGACCGCGGGGAAGCGGCGCGCGTCCCGCTCCCCTCCTCCTCCTACCCCTCCTCGCCCGTCCCCCTTACTCGCCCCGCGCGCGGTCGCCCTGCGAAGAAGGGACGTGCTGCCTCCGCATCGCCCGCCCCGAGCTCGCGACCGAGCGACCCTGGCTCCCCCAACTTCGCCGCGGGCCTGGACGACTCCCTCTCGGAGCACGTGGACAGCGACGGGGACGCCCTCTTCCACCGGTCGACCCGGCGTCCCACCCGCGTCGAGCGGTACGCTGGCGACCGCCTCCCGGTGCGTGGTTCCCCTTTTCACATCGCCCCACTCTTCTCGGCCTCTCACCCCTCCTTCACCCCTCCTCTAGACCTCCACCCGCTGCTCCTATTGCGAGAGCTTCAAGAGCGGCCCCGCGCGATGCGAATTCAAGCCGCATCTGCTGAACAAATGCATCCGGTGCCGCGCGTCGCGCAAGGGTTGCCACGGTGCCGTCCTCGCTGACGGCTCGCGACCGACCCGCCTTCCCGCGCGCGCCGCCCGCAGCCGCCCCGCCGGTCCCCGTGCTCCGTCGCGTGCCACGTCCAGGTCCCGCGCCGCCCCTCGCGCCACGCGCGCGATCGCGGACCTCCCTCGCCTGGATGGTCCGGCCTTCGTCGCCGCTCCGTTCTTCGCGAAGTTCCTGGAGGACCTGCTCGCGGCTGCTGACTCCGCCGGTGAGTGCCAGCGCTCGCTCCTCTTCTCCACCGCCCGCTCATCGATCCTCCCCATCCCTTTCGTCCAGATTCTCCGCGCCGTGCCCGCGACCTGCTCGCCGAAGTTCTCGCCTCCGTGGACGCGGACGAGTATCGGTTCTCCCGCCTCCCTGCGGCTGAGAACTTCCCCTCCGACGCCGACTCGATTGCCCTCGTCAAGGCGGAGCTGGCCGCTAGCCAGACGGTCCTCACCCTGTGGCCGTACCGCCACGACCGTCTCCTGCTGCGCCTTGCCCAGTTGGAGCATCGTTTCGGCGCGCGGGCTACTGGCGATGTCGCGGGGCCTGCGGGTGCTGCGACTCCCTCTCCACCTGGGTCGCCTGTCGCTGGGCCTAGCGGGCTTCGCGAGCCGGCTTCCCCGACCGTTGCCACCATCCCGCCCAGTTCCGCGGCGGCGTCGACGCCAGGGGACGCCCGCTGATACGCCTCCTACGCAGGTGGCTACTGTTTGCGCAATTTCGCCGAATCGCAGCACTCGCCCGACCACTCTAGCTGAGACGTATATTCGACTCGCCCAAGCTCAGCTGGACCATAGCTGTCAACAGAAGCATCATTCACCGTTCCCTCGTCGCTCGATCGCGCTTGCTCGTACTCGCTCAGCGTCGGCTGAGGTTTCCTATCGTTTCGCTGTGTTCCCCCGCGCTCTACCCTCTCGCCAGCACTCCTACACGTCGCACAAGGTCGCACCAGGTCGCGATACGTTTAGCAATGCGTGCGCAGCTCGCGCGCACTCACCCTAGCCTTGCCCAGCCGTCTCGACGCGTTTGCACCGTTCTCCCAAGCCAGCTACGTCATCGCAGAAGTCGCCGACGTTGCCCGAGCCTCTAGACCGTGTTTGCAGAGTCGCAGCGCCTCGGATCAAGACGTTGCACCGCATCAATTAGCCAGCGACCCGAATCTCGCCGAAACCCGACGAAACACCGAGACATGATATAGCGACTGTCCCCTCGCATCGCAGCCGTTCGCCGACGTTCGCCTATGCGCAGCGACCTCAGCTATGCATATAGGACCTCCCAGCGACTCGCCGACGTTGCAGCGACGCGCAGAACATCGAGATATCGCCCAGCAACGCAGGAGACGAACCCCGAGCCCGAGATATCAGCGATCCGGATCAATGACCGCTTTTGATGCGTCGCCCTCGTTCCCCGAGAGTCTCGGAGACTTCGCCGAAGATAGCACAGCTTTGGTGTCCAGGCCTTTGATATTCCTCTTCTCTCATTCGCTACAATTCGCCGATGCTTCGCACGGCTTCGCTGACTACATCGCACGATTCGCGTAGCTACTCCGACGTGTTTTCCCATGTATAAGTGTAGCTAGCGACGTCTGCATGCAATAGGAACTTCTCCCCTCAGAGACAGCACCTCAAACTCGAGAAACTATCGTCTTTCACCTTCGCAGCGCATCGTTTAGCCCCTTATAAGCCTTCGACATCGTCTTCACCTTCTCAGCGCCACGCTTAAGCACTTGCATATTGAGAACCATCGTCCCTCGTCGCCCCTCGTCGCCCCTCGTCGCCCTTCGTCACCCATCGTCGCCTCCCTTCGCCCATCACCCCCAGCACTTCGCCTAACGTCCCCGAGCCTCGCTGTACCGTTGCGACTCGATCAGTTTCGCTTTCGTCGCTCAGCTTCGCCTATCGCTTCGCCACCTCCTCCCCTCATTGCGCATCTCTCGCTGCACTTCCCCAGTGCTAGCTACGCCTCTCCGAGCCCCCTGGTAGACCTGGGACACGCCCCCAATCTAAAACAGTACTACTCGACCGTGTAGGGTTTGGTTGTGTCATCTGACCGCCTGCGCGCCGAGTTTGGTCATCATTTGTGGAGCCCACCGCGAGGGGCACTACCAGAATTCTTCCAGGACGTTCATCTTCGACTCCCCCCACTCGACGTCATCGTTATCCGACTCGCGTCTCGTCGCTCGCAGACGAATTACGTGAAACCTTCGTCGTTTGGCCGCCTAGTCCAGGCGAACTCTTCTCTTCCGTTCCTAGCCCTTACGCGACTCATAACAACCTCTCCGACGTCTCGCATAGCGATAGCGAGGTTCAGCGAATTCTAGGAGACGTTACACCGTTCCCAGGAAGCCCTACTCCATCGCCATCGCATCGCGCCACGTCGCACCGCCTACCCGATCATACACCTCCCTCTCCTTCGCCACAGCCTTTGTTGTCGCCACAAGACCTCACCGATCGCATCGTTTCGCCGACCCAGTCTATCGTTAATCCGCTCGCATCACCCATCCTACCCGCACCAACCAATCTCCAACTTCGTCGCACCATGGCTACCCCTCCAGCTATGCCCGCTCGTGGTGATCGCACCGCTCCTACGTTTACCCCGACTCAGCCACGCTCGATTAGGCGATTTTTCGCCGACCTCGACATCCTATTCTTGCGATGTGCCATCGTCGACGACGAAGCAAAGAAGCAATGGGCGCAGAGCTATGTCCCTATTGAAGTCGCCGACCTTTTCGACGCTATGGACGAGTTCACCAACGCGACCACGACGTACAAGGACTTCAAGAAAGCCGTCGCAAAGCTCTACCCAGGCGCTAGTGAAGACAAGGCGTATTCCGTCGCCGATCTCGAGAACCTAGTCGCAGAGCGTCGCCTAAACGGCATCGCTACGATCGAGGAGTTTGCGACGTTCCATCGCAAGTTCCTAGCCATCTCCAGCTACCTTATCCGACACAATCGACTCTCTAGCCTTCAGCAGCAACGCGAATTCGTTCGAGCGTTCCCAGTCGAGCTTTGGCAGCGTGTCCACGCTCGCCTGCAGATCAAGAAGCCAGACCAAGAGCCAGAGGATCCATATCTCGTTGAGGATGTTAAGGACGCAGCCAACTATGTTCTCCATGGCACAGCAGCCTCTTCTTTTCGCAACGACACTCCTAGCGCGACCAGTCCGTCGCTAGCGACCGACCCAGTTGTCAAGACCGAGGAGCTACTCGCTACGCTAGTCCGATCGCTCACGCAAGCTATCCAGTCGACCGCAATCGCTCTCGCATCGCCCGCCGCGACTTCGCCTGCGTCAGGCGAAGCGAGACGTCCCGACAATCGCTGCCACTATTGTGGAATCGCCGAGCATCGTATCGCCAACTGCCCGACCGTCGACGAGGACGCTCGAGCTGGATACGTCAAGCGCAATCATGAAGGTCGTGTTATTCTTGCCAGTGGCGCGTTTGTTCCGAGCTCGATTACTGGTAGCAACCTTCGCGAGCGCATGATGGAATGGCACAAGAGAAACCCAGGTCAACGAGCCCAAGCGCAGATGATGCTCGCAGTCGAGCCGCTATCGACGTTCACGCTCTCATCTTCCGACCGCATCGCAGCGCTTAAAGCTGAGCTAGCTGAATTGGAAGGCTCTCGCGAGTCGTACAAGCAGGTCTTCGACGGCGTTGAAGTGCCCTCTCGTCGACCGGCGGCCGCGAAGCCTATGCCAGTGCCAGCAGCTGCCCCTCGAGACGTTCGCGCCCCAGTTCAGCATAACGCACCGCAAGTCCCTCGAGCACCAGCGCACCCGTTCGCCGACGCACGCGACGCGACCGCCGCCCCAGTCAAGCCTCGATTTGTCCCGTCCGACCCGCCTAAAGCTAACGCGACCGGTCGCGACGGTGCATACAAGACGAACGCACCAGTGCACAAGCCAGAGATCGCCGACCAAGTCTTCGCTCGCTCGATGAAAGCAAACTCGATCACGCTCACGTCCGAGGAATTACTATCACTTTCGCCAGAGGTTCGCGCCAAGTACCGCGACGTCGTAACGCCTCGCCGATCCGCCAACGAGCAAGTCACGTACACCTTGTCCACTGCAGACTCGGACGAAGTCGCCGACAATATTGTTTCGCCTGAGGCAGCTATCGCCGAAGCAGAAGCCAAGACATTTGCAAACTTCGTCCCCTCGCCTCGCGTCATCGCTCCCGATCGCAGTAACCCTCCGCCTGGCGTCATAGTTCTCGACGATCCCTATGAGACATATTTGATGGCTCTACCTCCCAATGAAGAACCCAAGATCCTTACAGCCGCTCGAGAGTCAGCCGCGATTCGCTCCATCGACGCGATTATCGACAACAAGGATACAGTCGAATGTTTATTGGACCCAGGCTCGCAGATTATTTCTATGTCTGAGGAGATTTGTCACCATCTCGGTCTCGCCTACGACCCGCAATTTCGCATTCGCGTTCAAAGCGCGAACACTATTTTCGACGAATCGCTCGGTTTAGCCCGCAACGTCCCGGTCCAGATAGCGGACATCACAGTCTATTTGCAGATACATGTCATCCGCAACGTCGCCTATGACATCCTACTTGGTCGCCCATTCGACGCGTTGACAGAGAGCATCGTATGCAACTTTAGGAATGAAGATCAGACGATTACCTTGCGTTGCCCTAACTCGAAGAGTGTTACGACTGTTCCGACGTACGCCCGAGGCAAGCATCGATTTCGAGTCCCAGCTGAGACAACATTCGCTGCTTGAACATCTCGCCGACGGAGAAGAAGTCGCCCTCATCCTAGAAGGTGACGATCAAAAGGTCCGCGCCATCGCCTATACCACGCTCGACTCAGCGGACGAGTCTTCGCTTCGATTCGCCTATTTAACCGCTTCCCACACTCGCTCTTTACTTCCCGACCACGCTGCGCCTGCTTCGTTTACTCTATCGACTTCCGACTTCGACCCGACCGTCGCGTCGACGCCACCCTCGTTTGCGACCGACTCTATCTCACATATTTATTCTCCCGATTTGCCTAAGCCGTCGCCGATCTTGCCCGACCAATCGCTCAATACCCCCGATCTCCCGACCCGTGCTACGTTCGCTAAGCGCAAGTACAAGCCTGTCGCACAGAAGGTCAAACCTGTTCTTGGCTCCGTCGCAGAAGAGTTTCGCATCGTCAGAGACATCAAAGGAGACCCGCTTGCATCGCTACCTTCGCTTCCGACGCATCCGCCGCCATTCGCGCCCACAGGTCGATATACGCAAGAACGCAAAGACGCTGTCGATCGCCAAGAGAGCTACTCGTTCCTACAGCCAGCCGAGCGCGACTTGTTGCACCATGTCATCGCTGTGCACAACGACGCATTCGCGTGGGACGATACGGAGCGAGGCAGCTTCAAACGCGAGTTCTTTCCCCCTGTACAGATCCCCGTCGTTCCGCACACACCTTGGGTACAGCGAAACATTCCGATTCCGCCTGGCATTTATAAAGAAGTCGTTGCACTTATTCGTCGCAAGATGGATGCAGGTACCTACGAGCCATCGAATTCTTCCTATCGCTCTCGCTGGTTCTGCGTCGCGAAGAAAGACGGAAAGTCGCTGCGAATCGTACACAGCCTCGAGCCGCTCAACGCCGTTACAATCGCACATTCTGGAGTCCCTCCTACGCCCGAGCATCTCGCTGAACAGTTTGGTGGTCGCGCATGTGGCGGCATCCTCGATTTATACGTCGGATACGACGAGCGACTCATCGATGAACGATCCCGAGACCTTACGACGTTTCAGACACCCTTTGGAGCCCAACGTCTCGTCACCCTTCCGATGGGATGGACGAACTCAGTGCCTATTTTCCACGACGATGTCACGCACATTCTCCAGCCAGAGATTCCAGCGATCACAGTTCCCTACATCGACGACGTACCGCTTAAAGGCCCCGCGACCGAGTATCTCGACGAAAACGGTGTCGCTGAAGCTATCACTGAGAACCCAGGAATTCGCCGATTTGTCTGGGAGCATTTCCAGAATGTCAATCGCATATTGCAGCGCATGAAGTACTCAGGAGGAACGTTCTCTGGAACCAAGTCAATTCTCATCAGTCGCGAGTTCACCGTTCTAGGACATCGCTGCACGCCAGAAGGGCGTCGCCCCGATGACTCGACCGTCTCAGTGATCCGCAACTGGGGCCCTTGTAAAGACCTTTCAGATGTTCGCGCCTTCCTAGGAACCATCGGAGTCTGTCGCATATTCATCGACTCTTTCGCCAAACGCGCCCACGTCTTGACTCAGCTCACTCGCAAAGGTGTTCCGTTCGAGTTTGGACCGCAGCACATAGCAGCACAAGAGGATCTCAAAGCAGCTCTGTTAGCATCGCCAGCACTTCGCGCTATCGACTACGAGTCGCCCGACCCTGTTATTCTCGCTGTCGATTCGTCCTACATTGCTATCGGCTATATCTTAGCTCAAGACGTCGAGACACCGAAAAGGAAGATTCGCTATGTCAATCGCTTCGGTTCTATCACTCTGAACGACCGAGAGTGTCGCTTTTCGCAGCCGAAACTCGAGATCTATGGCCTATTTCGCTCGCTGTGCACACTTCGTCTTTATTTAATTGGCGTGCGCAACCTGATAGTTGAAGTTGACGCGACCGCGATTAAGGGAATGCTCAAGAATCCCGACCTCGTTCCCAGCGCCAGCATCAACCGATGGATTCTCGCTATCTTAACGTTCCATTTCACCCTCCGCCACGTACCTGGTATTAGCCATGGCCCAGACGGTCTCTCAAGACATCGCGACGAGTCGCCCGTGCAACCCGACCAAGACGACGACTTTGACGATTGGCTAGACAATGTACATGGCTTCCTTCATATAATTTATCCGTCGCCCTCAGCATTTCGATCGCGCATACTTCCCCCTCCCGCCCACCCTTCGCCGGCATTCGCTACGCTCTCGTTGACCGAGGACGGTCAAGAAATCAGTGAGGAGGAGGAGCCCGAGCTTAGCTACGACGACGTTCCACGTTCCGACTCGGCGAAAGCACACGATAAGCGCGTACAAGCAGTTTTCGAGTGGCACAAGAACCCCGAGCGACCAGCTGATATGTCCGACGCAGAATTAGCCACTTTCGTCCGCTATGCGACTCGCTTTTTCATCGACGACACTCGCCTATGGCGCCGCAGTTCCGACGGTGCACACAAGCTAGTTATTCAGCCAGCCAGCCGACTCCGAGTTCTCGCTGAATGTCACGATCGAGCTGGACATCGAGGAGTTTTTGCGACGCGTTCTCTGTTACAGGAACGCTTCTGGTGGCCAGCTTCCGAGGCCGACGTCATGTGGTATGTTCGCAGCTGCCTTATTTGCCAGAAACGACAAGTGCGACAAGTTCTTTTGCCCCCGACCGTCGCTCCGCCTGCTGCGCTCTTTGCCAAGATCTACGTCGACACTATGCATATGCCGCCCTCAAATGGTTATCGCTACATCGTTCAAGGTCGCTGTTCGCTTACGCACTACCCCGAGTTTCGCCTATTGCGACGCGAGACCGCCAAAGCTATCGCAGATTGGGTCTTTGAAGATATCTTGTGTCGCTGGGGATCGCTCAGCGAGATCGTTACAGATAATGGTGGTCCTTTCGTCAAAGCGCTCGACTACTTATCGAAGAAGTACAACGTTCGCCATATTCGCATCAGTGGTTACAACTCTCGAGCAAATGGAATCGTCGAGCGCTCCCATTTCGACGTGCGACAAGCCCTATTCAAGTCCTGCGATGGAGAACAGAATCGCTGGTCGACCGCGGCACATACTGTGTTTTGGTCGGAGCGTCTGACGACTCGCCGTCGCATGGGTTGCTCGCCCTACTTCGCTGTTACAGGCTGTCACCCGCTGATCCCGCTCGACATCTCAGAAGCGACCTATCTTCTTCCAGCACCTACGTCTATCCTCTCGACGACTGATCTCATTGCGCGTCGCGCTATTGCACTCCAGAAGCGACATGAACACGTCTCGAGACTTCGCTCAAAGGTCTATGAGCATCGCTTAGCTGCCGCGATACGTTTTGAGCAAGAACACGCCGCAACGATCCGAGATTTCGACTTCAAACAAGGAGATCTAGTGCTTATTCGCCACACCGCGATCGAGAAGTCGTTGAATCGCAAGATGCGCCCTCGCTACCTTGGTCCGCTTGTAGTCATCTCGAGAAACCGTGGAGGCGCCTACCTTGTCGCTGAACTCGACGGTTCTGTGTTCGACAGACCCATCGCAGCATTCCGAGTCATCCCGTTCTTTGCGCGCAAGAAGATCGACTTCACTCTCGACGCCATTGACATAGACACAGCTCGACTCCGCGACCTCGAGGCATCGCAGTCCTTAGGCGATGACGACGATCTTGAACACGTTCCATTCGCTGAAGACGACGAGCTAGAAGACGCTCAAGCTGAAGATTAGCTCACCGTCGACTGCCATCGAGATACCCTTAGTTCTTTGTTCTCTTTCTTTTCCTCCCTCGCCCTATTCATCCGACCTGTTTCCCACTTTGTTCTGTTTATCGCACCATTCCAGAGACCAAGAAGGGACATTCTACCTACGTGATTTCTTTGCCTATGCTTTTCTACTTTACGTTTCTGCTTCCTTTTCATCGCCACGGCCCGCCGACGAACCACGCAACTCTAGCGACGCTCCCAGAAGATCAGGACGCACTCGCCAAAGACGTACGCAGTGACCGAGGACGGTCAAGACTTCAGTGAGGAGGAGATGATACGCCTCCTACGCAGGTGGCTACTGTTTGCGCAATTTCGCCGAATCGCAGCACTCGCCCGACCACTCTAGCTGAGACGTATATTCGACTCGCCCAAGCTCAGCTGGACCATAGCTGTCAACAGAAGCATCATTCACCGTTCCCTCGTCGCTCGATCGCGCTTGCTCGTACTCGCTCAGCGTCGGCTGAGGTTTCCTATCGTTTCGCTGTGTTCCCCCGCGCTCTACCCTCTCGCCAGCACTCCTACACGTCGCACAAGGTCGCACCAGGTCGCGATACGTTTAGCAATGCGTGCGCAGCTCGCGCGCACTCACCCTAGCCTTGCCCAGCCGTCTCGACGCGTTTGCACCGTTCTCCCAAGCCAGCTACGTCATCGCAGAAGTCGCCGACGTTGCCCGAGCCTCTAGACCGTGTTTGCAGAGTCGCAGCGCCTCGGATCAAGACGTTGCACCGCATCAATTAGCCAGCGACCCGAATCTCGCCGAAACCCGACGAAACACCGAGACATGATATAGCGACTGTCCCCTCGCATCGCAGCCGTTCGCCGACGTTCGCCTATGCGCAGCGACCTCAGCTATGCATATAGGACCTCCCAGCGACTCGCCGACGTTGCAGCGACGCGCAGAACATCGAGATATCGCCCAGCAACGCAGGAGACGAACCCCGAGCCCGAGATATCAGCGATCCGGATCAATGACCGCTTTTGATGCGTCGCCCTCGTTCCCCGAGAGTCTCGGAGACTTCGCCGAAGATAGCACAGCTTTGGTGTCCAGGCCTTTGATATTCCTCTTCTCTCATTCGCTACAATTCGCCGATGCTTCGCACGGCTTCGCTGACTACATCGCACGATTCGCGTAGCTACTCCGACGTGTTTTCCCATGTATAAGTGTAGCTAGCGACGTCTGCATGCAATAGGAACTTCTCCCCTCAGAGACAGCACCTCAAACTCGAGAAACTATCGTCTTTCACCTTCGCAGCGCATCGTTTAGCCCCTTATAAGCCTTCGACATCGTCTTCACCTTCTCAGCGCCACGCTTAAGCACTTGCATATTGAGAACCATCGTCCCTCGTCGCCCCTCGTCGCCCTTCGTCACCCATCGTCGCCTCCCTTCGCCCATCACCCCCAGCACTTCGCCTAACGTCCCCGAGCCTCGCTGTACCGTTGCGACTCGATCAGTTTCGCTTTCGTCGCTCAGCTTCGCCTATCGCTTCGCCACCTCCTCCCCTCATTGCGCATCTCTCGCTGCACTTCCCCAGTGCTAGCTACGCCTCTCCGAGCCCCCTGGTAGACCTGGGACACGCCCCCAATCTAAAACAGTACTACTTGACCGTGTAGGGTTTGGTTGTGTCATCTGACCGCCTGCGCGCCGAGTTTGGTCATCACCGCGCGAGCGACGACGAGTCGGACGAGTTGGGGTCGACCTCGCCCCCAGTCTCACCGCGCGCGCACCACCGATCCCGTGCTCCTTCCGTCGCCGGCGACACGGATGTCTCGCTCGTGCGTTCCGGCGACGGTTCGGCGTCGGTCGCGCGACAGTCGCGCAGCGAGGACGACGAGGCCGACGACGACGAGGACGACGACGACGACAAACCCGCCACCGAGGGCACGGGTGGTGAGGGCGAGGAGAGCAGTAGCGCGGCGGACGCAGGCGAGGTGTCTGCGTCCGTGCAAGGCGGTGCGATGGAGGTTGACGAGGATGAGTAGTTCCGCGCCTCTTTTCTTTTTCTTGCTCTCCGCTCGCGCTTGTGTACGATACGTAGCCTGTTAGTTTCTCGCTGTCTCATCGCTTCCGCCGGCCTCTTCGCTTTCGCCTCGTACAAAAATAAAAGAATTCTGTTTCCCCACCGCAAGGAGAGAAAGTAAGGTCTAGAAAGCAAAAAGAAATAAAAGTCCGCGGTGTATCTCCTTAACCTTTTTCTCACTGTGTCGCGACCTCCCCCCGACTGAGATCGCTGTCCCCAGCGACTGTTTACGCGTCCGATTCGACACTGCCGTTTTCTGCGGTATCGCTAGCGGTGTCTGACTCGTCGCTGGCTAGACTGGGCGGCTGCGGCGTCGCCGTTGCGGTCGCCGACGGTCCGAGCAGGTCGTCCAGGCGGCTACGTGGTACGTCGATGAACTCCGGAAGTGGCGGTAACGCAATACGCGTGCGAGCGAAATACGGAATTACTCGGAACTCCGCCGTTGGGCGGTCGAAGACAGCTCCGTGCAGATCGCAGAGGATGTACGGGCCGCTTCGTCGCCGCCCGATTACAATGAATGGCCCGTCGTACCGCGGCAGCATTTTCCGGTCCAGCGATTTCTCGAATTGAGTGAACCGTACTAGTACTAGGTCGCCTCGCTGGAAGCTGTAGTTCTTGATGGACGCCTCGTGTTCTCGCTCAAATACCAGGGCGTCATGCCGACGCTTGTCAAAAACTTTCGCGTGGATCGCGCGCAGCTGTGACCGCCGCTTCTGCAAGGCGATCGCTCGTCGCGCGATCAGGTCGGTGGTGGACAGGATTGAATCCGGCGGTGGAAGCAGGTACGTTGCTTCGACGATGTCAAGAGGCATGAGCGCTTGCGTGCCCGTCGCCGCGAAGTAAGGGGAGCACCCCATCCGTCGTCGCGTAGTTATCCTATCCGACCAAAACACCGAGTGCGCGACATTCGCCCACTTGCTCGCGTCGCCGTCGGCGGCCTTGTACAAGGCCTGTCGCACGTCGAAGTGCGACCGCTCCACGATTCCATTAGACCGGGAGTTGTATCCCGATATGCGGATATGTCGCACGCCGTAATCCTCGGAGAGGTGTTTCATTGCGGCCAAGTAAGGCGTCCCATTGTCTGTCACTATTTCTCGCAAGGCTCCCCAGCGGCAGAGTATGTCCTCGAATATCCACTTAGCAATCGCTTTCGCGTTCTCTTGTCGCAACATGCGCCACTCGGGAAAGTGCGACACCGAGCAGCGCCCCTGCACGATGTACTTGAAGCCTTTTGAGGATGGCATGTGCATTGTGTCGGCGTACATTTTTGCGAAGAGCGGTGCCGGTGTCGCGACCGTCGGAGGAATAAGTACATGTTTTACCTGTCGCACTTGGCAAACGTGGCACGACCGAACGAACCATGCGACGTCGCGGTCCATGTACGGCCACCAAAAACGCTCGAGCAGGAACATCTTGGTCGGATAGGCCCCGCGATGGCCTACGTCATCGTGGCAGGCTTTTAATGCTCCCATCCGCCGTTCCGGGGGCAGCACCAGCTGATGGCGACCTTGGGGCTCCTTCCGGAAGAGACTCGTCCCGTCTACGAAGAATTCCGTGCAGTACCGGAGGAAGGTCGCGTACTCTTGGTCGGACAACCCATCTGGTCGTTGCAGCGTGTCGTGCCACTGTCGCACCCGCACTATCCGGTCGTCTGCCTGCTGCGCCTTGACGTCTCGCTCGACCTCGGTGTACGACAGTTCCGGCGGCATCGCGTGGGATACGAACGTCGCAATCGCTGCGCGACGGCTTCCTGCCAGTGGGGCCGGTTTGGGACGGTCACTGCGTGGGACGTATGCGTTGACGAGGTGCACAAAGCCATACATCGCGTCGACCCAGTCGTCAAAGCCGTCCTGCTCGTTCTCGGGCTCGTCGCCTGGCTGTCTGCGACGTCGCGACATCCCGTCGGGGCCGTGGAATAACACCAGTCCCTGTAGTGTCATTAAAATGGATACCGGTAATTACCGGTCGGACCATTATAATAACAGACCGGTAACACATCCATTTAAATGACTGGACGTACGTCGTCGTACCGGTCATTAAAAATGCTTCGATGCTATTGGATACGGTAAAATCGGCTAAAATCGTCAAAAATGGTGAAAAAATTCAGTCGGCGATCGTTCCCACGGGCACGGGCACGAAACGAACCATTTTAAATGGTTACCGGTAAAACGAATTGGTACCTGTAGGGTTCGAAAAAATACGGAAAAACATGAATAAATCGGAATATATTAGAGACCATCAAATGCCACCCGATTTAGGCTCCCACGGGTCAAAATGTTCCCACGGTCCCAAAAAATCTCATTTTGTATTATTTACACCAGTATGTAATCCTTTCCGGTTGGCCCTAGGAGAACCCATTGACAACAATACAGCCCATGTATAAGGTGGAATTTGATGTAGACCACATAAACAGACTGTTCTAAGCTCTGTTGATATGAAGGGGCAGTGGACGGAACCACAAATGAATAGCGTATCTGATAAGGAATATCCTGCAGCTATGATCTTGTTTACCTAAGCTACCAAATTTTGTACACAGATAGCTCTCATGACTTTAAGACTTATAGTATTTTTTCCATGACCCAAACCCCCCCTCAATTCTTCTCAAATACAATTTCTTTACTATTTATGCCCTTGAAATCAGATCGATACACACATTTTGACTACTCTTGATTACCATTTGGTATGATCTGACAACTGTAGATGCCCAGTCAAAATGCAACTATTACATTTTTGCTTATTCTATCATTTTGAAGCTATTGGCAGGCTGCATTCAACACACATATGTATATTATTTATATGTTTTAGGCCAAAACAATGGAATATGCCTAATAGCTCTCCAGTATTTGGTCAGTAAAATCCTCATATATTTCAGAACACTCACAGACCATGCCCCACCCAGTGCTGTAAGTATTGAAATCCTACACAGACTTGGTGCATAGTGCTGTACTTCCACTCTGATACAGCTACTACTAGTACTAGTACTGTTCTTGTCTCAAATGCATGTGCAAATGTTCCTTTCTTTTGCCAAGCAACAATGACCTGCAATATAGGCTTAGTTGAGTATAATTCCATGTCCACCAAGAAGAGGGCTATTCATATGTACTTGTACAAGACTGGCACCAATATATCTGTTAGAGGGTATGTTAGACTGGAAGTACAGCAATATCTACTGAGTCTTTTAGGATTTCAATACTTATAACACTGGGTGGGGCATGGTTTGTGAGTGTTCTGAAATATATGAGGATTTTACTGACCAAATACTGGAGAGCTATTAGGCATATTCCATTGTTTTGGCCTAAAACATATAAATAATATACATATGTGTGTTGAATGCAGCCTGCCAATAGCTTCAAAATGATAGAATAAGCAAAAATGTAATAGTTGAATTTTGACTGGGCATCTACAGTTGTCAGATCATACCAAATGGTAATCAAGAGTAGTCAAAATGTGTGTATCGATCTGATTTCAAGGGCATAAATAGTAAAGAAATTGTATTTGAGAAGAATTGAGGGGGGGTTTGGGTCATGGAAAAAATACTATAAGTCTTAAAGTCATGAGAGCTATCTGTGTACAAAATTTGGTAGCTTAGGTAAACAAGATCATAGCTGCAGGATATTCCTTATCAGATACGCTATTCATTTGTGGTTCCGTCCACTGCCCATTCATATCAACAGAGCTTAGAACAGTCTGTTTATGTGGTCTACATCAAATTCCACCTTATACATGGGCTGTATTGTTGTCAATGGGTTCTCCTAGGGCCAACCGGAAAGGATTACATACTGGTGTAAATAATACAAAATGAGATTTTTTGGGACCGTGGGAACATTTTGACCCGTGGGAGCCTAAATCGGGTGGCATTTGATGGTCTCTAATATATTCCGATTTATTCATGTTTTTCCGTATTTTTTCGAACCCTACAGGTACCAATTCGTTTTACCGGTAACCATTTAAAATGGTTCGTTTCGTGCCCGTGCCCGTGGGAACGATCGCCGACTGAATTTTTTCACCATTTTTGACGATTTTAGCCGATTTTACCGTATCCAATAGCATCGAAGCATTTTTAATGACCGGTACGACGACGTACGTCCAGTCATTTAAATGGATGTGTTACCGGTCTGTTATTATAATGGTCCGACCGGTAATTACCGGTATCCATTTTAATGGACCTACAGGGACGCCTGGGAATAAACCT
Organism: Auriscalpium orientale; assembly: GCA_019915035.1. Classification (NCBI taxonomy): domain Eukaryota; kingdom Fungi; phylum Basidiomycota; class Agaricomycetes; order Russulales; family Auriscalpiaceae; genus Auriscalpium; species Auriscalpium orientale. The sequence goes on from JAHLMH010000001.1 coordinate 531,864, forward strand.
GGTACGTGCACCAGCACGAAATGGAACATCAGGATTGCTATGATCCACCGATTCATGCTGGCGGACGGTTCGATGTCGGGGTTCTCCAGCATGCCCTTAATATACCTCGCATCCACCTCGACGACCAAGTTGCGCACTCCGATCAGGTAGATTTTTAGTGCCCGCAGCGCACGGAATAAACCGTAGAGTTCCAGTTTCGGCTGGGAGAAGCGCGCCTCCCTGTCGTTCAACGCGATGGATCCAAACCGCGCGTAGCGACGCTTCTTGCGACTCTTCGGATCGTCGGCGTCGGCCTGGCACAGTAGGAACCCTACCGCGATCGGCGATGTATCGACCGCGAGTATAACCGGTACTCCTGATTGGTAGTCGATGGGTCTCAGGGCGGGTGATTCCAGCAACGCGCCTTTGAGGTCCTCCATAGCGGCGAGCTGTTCCGCCCCAAATTCGAACGGGACGTCTTTCCTCGTGAGATGTGTCAAGGCGTGAGCGCGATGCGCGAAATGGTGTATGAAAATTCGTAGCACTCCGACCGTTCCGAGGAAGGCTCGCACGTCCGAGAGGTCCCGACAGGGGCCCCAGTTCACGATTTTGGCAACGCGTTGTTCATCGGGGATGCGCCCCTCTCGTGTACAGCGATGCCCGACGACAACGATCTCTGGTGCGCACAGTATCGTTTTCCATCCTGAAAACGTGCCGCCCGAATAGCCCATCCGTTGTACGACCCGGTTTAAGTTCTGGAAATGCTCCCAGACAAATCGACGTATCCCCGCGTTTTCCGCGATGGTCTCGTACCGACCCTCCGCGTCTCGATACTCGCTTGCAGGTCCCTTTACCGGTACGTCGTCGATGAACGGTATGGTGACATGGGGAATCTCCGGTCGCAAGATGTGGGTGACGTCGTCGTGAAATATGGGCACCGAGTTCGTCCAGCCCATCGGCAGGGTTACTAGTCGCAGCGCGCCGTAGGGCGTTTGGAAGGTTGTTAAGTCGCGCGATGCCGGGTCCAAAGCTCTCTCGTCATATCCGACATACAGATCCAGCATCGCGCCACACGCCCGACCCGCAAACTGCTCCGCGAGCTGGTCGGTGAACGGCGGCACGCCAGAGTGCGCAATAGTAACGGCGTTCAGTGGCTCCAGACTGTGGACGATTCGCAAGCTCGTCCCGTCCTTTTTGACGACGCAGAACCAGCGCGACCGATACAACGAGTTGGAGGGTTCGTAAACGTTCGCGGCCAGTTTGCGACTGATCTGCTCCATGACTTGGTCGTAGATGCCCGGCGGTATCGGAATGTTGCGCTGGACCCAGGGCGTGTGCGGGACGACGGGAATCGTCACGGGCGGGAAGAAGTCCTCGCGAAAGTGACCGCGCTCGCTATCATCCCAAGCAAAAACCTCGTTGTGTTCGCACATGAAATGGTGCATTAATTTCCGCTCCTCCTTCCACAGGAAGTCGCCCTCGTGGACCACGTCGAACTGGTCGCGCCGCTCTTCCGTGTATCGTCCGGTCGGCTCGAAGTCGGGTGGCTTCGTCGGCAGCTCGGGCAGCGTCGCGAGTGGGTCTCCTTGAATATCGCGTATAATTCTGAACTGGCCGGGGAGATCGGCGAGCACGGGTTTAACCTTGAGATGCACAGGTTTATACTTTTTCTTCGTAGCTGCAAAGACAGCGCGCGCCCGCGCGCTGCTGGGTATCGCCTCGCAGCCTCGTAGCTCCTGTTCGCCCGCGAACGTCGGCAGGTCGGAGGGTGCAAGAAAGAACATAGGGGCTGACGGAACCTCCGTCGTCGCGTTCGTCGCCCGATTAAATATAGGAGGAGTCGATTCAGGCAAATCACAAAACGATAAATAAGTTGCTCGTAGTTCTTCGGGGGACTCGAGGAGTCGAAAGGGACCATGGCTTCTACGGAAATGGGGTTGGCGGCGTCGCCCGTGAGCTCCAAGACTATCGCCACCTCCGCCTGGTCCTCCAGCGACGCCTCTAGAGCCGAAAATCCCTGCGTTCGCCGATGCTCTGTATAATGCGGCGCGAGCCTCGCTCGATCGTCGGGACCGTCGCGGTGGCCTGCGTGTTCGGATCCGTGATCGTGATCGTCTGCCGTTCATCTACAAAGTTTCGCACTACGCTTCCTGTGAGGACGTCGAACGGCCGCCCGAGCAGGATGTCGTATGCCGGCGAGCGGATAACGTGAACCTGGACGTATAGCGTGATGTCGCCCAACTTGAGCGCGACGTTACGGGCGAGACCCAGCGACTTGTCGATCGAGCCGTTGGCCGACAACATGTCCAGCGTGATCTTGGGGTCGTACGACAAACCCAGGAAGTGGCAAATGTCTTCCGACATGGATATAACCTGCGACCCGGGATCGAGGATTGCCTCGATATGGGCCTGGTTGTCGACAAGGGGCAGGACCGCTCGCAACGCCGACGACTCCTTTGCGACAACCAGCGGGGCCGGTTTCTCCGCCGACGCGCTCATTAGCGTGAGGACCGGGTCGGAGAGTACAAGCGACCGGCGGGTGGGACAGCGGGCTGGCTCTGCACCGCCTGCAGGAAGGACGCCGGCATATGCGATGTGTAACTGCGGGCTCGCTCCCTCTCCCGCTCGCGGTCGTCCTCACCCATGTCGCCTGGTAGCTCCGACCAGTCCGATGGCTGTCCGACGTCGCCTATTACCGCCGTATGGAGCATGGCCATGGGCGGGTCGTCTTTAGACAGTATGGGGGCCGCCACTCTGCGCGGGGTAATGGCGTAGCGCAGCTGTGAGCGGACCTCGGGTGCCAGGGATAGCAGCTCGCTTTGCGTTAGGGTGACCGACGCTTCCATCGCGCGAGTGTAGACTTCCTTGGCGACCCCTTCATCGTGTATCGGCGTGTCCTTGGTGTAGGCGGCGGCTGGTTTCGTCCCCTTCCCTTGTCGGGGCGCCTCCTCGACGGGGATGTACGTCGCGTCGGGTACAGCGGCGAACGGATGGATGGGCTCAGGTTCTTCCGCGATCGGCTCCCCTTTGTCCTCCGGCGCCTCGTCACGTTCTTCCCCCGCGCGCGCGCCGTCGCGTTCCTCTTCCGCGTCCTCAGCCTCCTCTTCCTGCTCCGGTACCGCGAACGTAACCTTCGGGCGCTTCTCTGTGAGCTTCGACGGGGGAATCACTACTTCAGGGATCAGTTTCTTAGTGCGAGGACGCTCCCCGGGCAGAGGGCCGATTGGTCGCGGTAGGTCGCCGTTGCGTATCGCGTCCTCGCGCCGGGCGCGACTCGCGTTACGCCGCTCCTTAATGAGGGTCAACACCGCCATTTCCTGCCGCAACTCCTCTAGCCTCTCGTCGTCCGTAAGCGGCGGGATCAGCTGGATGAGTCCGGCCACAGGTTGGTCGCGCGCCGGTTGGAGTGGGTAATCGGTGACCGCGATGGGTCCCGACGAGGCTAGCATCATAGTTTCGGTCGGGTTCCCTGCCGCTCGCGCCGCCACGTCCGCGCGTAGACCCGTCTGGTCGGTGCGGTAAAACTCATCCACACGATTCTGTATCGAACCTGGACCGTACGGAACTGGCCTCCCGCTCTTGAGTACGACTTGATTATTCTCGTTGCGCACGACCCGACCGGTCGCTATGTACTCCTGCAGTACCATGCATTCGCGGATGAAGTGGTCAGGCCCGTTGCAAAACGCGCACCTAGCCCCGTCTTGGCCTGGGCCTGGGCGGGGTCGATCGAAGCGCGCGACCGACGGCATCATCGGTCCCGGCGGACCACGCGTGAAGGCTGAGGGCTGGGGTCCGACGTTGTTCATCATCATCGCGTCCGCCCTTCCCGCGCTGTACGCTTTCGCGATCTGCTCTGCGGCCTCCTTGAGAAGCGCGCTAAACTGTTCGACCTTGACCGCGGGCTCCTCCGTCTTTACCGTCGCGGGTGCTACGCGATCGGCCAGGACTGCCGGTGCGCTGAGCCCGACAGCACGCGGGGTGCTGGAGGTCCCGTGCAAGACGTATTTCGCCGCTTCTACGACCTGGTCCATCGAGTACGGCCCGTCGCGGTCGTGGTCCGGGTACTTCAGCTGGAGCCGCTGCTCGATCCTGTCCTGTAGGCCTTTCTGAAAGCCGCGCAGGAATGTGTAGCTCTGGTCCCGCTCGGAGATGCGCTCCCGGTCGCGAAGGAACTGCGAGATCGCGTAAAAGCCCCGATAATATTCACCAACGTCCCCGATGGATGCTATACCACGTCGCGCCGTCTCCGCGACGAGCTGGTCGAGATCGCCCATAGTGTACTTGCGCTCCTCGTCCGCGCCCGGGTATAACTCAATGATCGCGGCCACGAACTCCTCGAACGTCGCGTCGCCGCCATACTGCGGGCGGCTCTTCCACTCGTCCGCGGTGAGAACGTCCAGATAACGTATCGCGTGCTCTTTCTTCTCCTGGTTCTGACCGTCTTCGATACCGGCCCGAGTGAAGAGGTGCCTCAACTCCTCGAAATAGCGCTGCAGTTCGCGCGGCTTCTGATTGTCGAACTTAGGAGCCTGGCGGTCGCCGCGGGTAGGCATCGGGGTAGCCATGATTACTCGGTCGGAAGTACGGTTCGACGGGTTACTGGATTGCGATGTGGGGGAATCTGGTCGGGGAACTTGCGAGCGAGCGTCGCGCGGGCTGGCTGTTAAACGCTGGCGTGATCCGAGGTTTTCGCCATCGCGGGCCAATCGGGTGCTCGCGGACGAACGTGATGCCCTCCCGACGCCACCATCAATCAGCGCGACCACCTCGGGCTCCGATTCCGACGGGGTAAGCTCCGGGGACGACCACCGTCGCGACCTATCGCCCACTAACAACCGGCTCGGCGACTCCCCGGCGTCAAGAAGTTCCTGATGAAGGGACCGTTCGCCCTCCCAACCGTGATCCGACTCGTCCGACGGGACTGGATCCACTATCTCGTCTTGATCGCCGGGTTCCGCGCTCGCGCCTGTCTCGCCAGGCTCAGGAGACCCGTCCGACCTGCCCGACGTGCCGTCGCCATCGTCGTCGCCGTCGTCGTCGCTGTCGCCCTCTCGCTCTGTCCTGCGCCCCTCGCTGTCATCTCCCGATGCGTCTTCCCCGGGCGACGAGAGGTGACCGGGCATCGACCCCTCACGCTGACTGGTTGAATACTCCGACGGTGCCGCGCGGGGCGGTGCGCGTCTAGTGGGTGCCAGATAGATTTTCGCCTTTGGTGCCATCGGGTTGCTCGAGCGGTTGACACTGGCCCCCTCGCGGTGGGCTCCACAAATGATGAGATATCCCCAGGGCAAGGTCCCGGGAACGTCGATAGAAATGGAGGGAGCGAGCAGCCAACCGCTGGCCCAAGAGGTGAGAGATCAGGAAAGAGCCCTGCGATCGCGACCGCGCCCGACCGAAGAAACCACCCAGGACCCCGTGGGTCCTGCCCCGCGCCTCGTCGGTCGTGTCCTGCGAGGACTTCCCGTGCGCCGCGCTGTGCGCCCGTGCTCTACGATCCCGTCTCGACAGCTAAGGCTTCTAGCGAGGGCGCGCGGCGTGCGCGCGTCTACCCGACTTCCCCGTGTCATCCGTCCGTGTTGTCGCGGGGCCCGTCCGACCTTGTTACCTCGCCCGTACCGTCCGTCCTAACTGCTAACCTAGAAAACCATGTCAGTCCCTGTTACCTACCGCACTGTATCATGCCAGTCTGCGGTCTCTTCCTCGGGCAGCGTAGCCCATCTCGTCGCTATCGCAGCGCGACCGTGGCGCTGTTATACCGTTCACCTAAGTCATAGTCGGTGGCAGGTCCTCCCTAGTCGCGTTTGTCGGTCAGTCGGTACGATGCTGCTCTTTGAGAGGTGAAGTCTCGGGATTAGGCCCAAGGTCCAAAAGTGTCCCTACTACAAGTCGCATCGCGCCTATATACCGCTGCTCAGTCAGCTCTTCCCACGGCTCCTCCTTTCCCGTGCTACATCTCCGAGCTGGCGGTCGCAGGCTCGCGGGTCGGAGTCGCGCTACGTCGCGCGTGCTCCGCGACGTCCTCCACGCACTGGTACCGTGGTCGCGCGGTGCCCTCGACGCCCTGAGCGCGTCTCGGGTGTGGGTGGTTGGGCGATCGGGCCGGTTCGGTGCCTGTAGCGCTGCGGGTCCCATCAGCGGCTGCCTTCTTATTCCGCGCTATGTACGTCTTGACATTCGGCTCCCACTTCGGACCACGTTTCGTCGGCCAGATCTTTTCGTAGCGTCGAGGCGTGATCTTGAAGATGTGCATCAGTCGTTGGATCGGCGTCTTAGCGGTGCTTTTGTACGGCTTCTCGCGTGCGGTGTGTATGTGATAATGGAGCGGGTGCGTGTACGGGACGGTGGCAAGTCGTGTGGCGGCGTCGTGACATTTCTGGTCGACGATGAAGTGGAAGGGGGGGAGATCTGCATGCGCGTCGAGTAGGTCAGTAGCGGTATTGCGCAGCGCTCCTGTTATGCTTATCGTGGCCTGGCGTTGGACTCGCGCTAGGCGGGCAATCGCCGTCATAGAGCCCTTCATTCCGCTGAACGTGGGAGTAAGGAAAATATCAGCCGCGTATAACATCTTTGGAATAGCAACCGCGAGGTAGAACTGTCGCATGAAGCGAGTGGAAATGCCGCGCGAGGGACGGGCGAAACGTCGAAAGGTGTTGATCCATTTCGTGCCCTTCCGGAGGGCGTATGCAACGTGTTCATGAAAGCGCAGTTGGCGGTCAAGGATGACCCCCAGGAACTTGTGGGATGCGACTGGCTCGACGCGGTGGCCTCGTATCGTGATTGGCAGGCACGGGATGAGCATGCGCTTGTATGTCGACGTGAGAGTGGACTGCCGAAGCAGGGTGTTTTGTCCTGCGGCGCTGGCTATCGTGTCGATGCGCGTCTTCTCCCTCTTTCGCGAAAAGCACATCAGCGCAAACTTGTCAATAGCAAAAGCGCACATGTGTGTCGATGCCCATGCTAAGGCGCCGTTTTCCCTATGCATCATGTCTTGTAGTTTCGCAACGGCTGCTGTCGGGGTGCGCGCGATCGCTAGGTATGCCGTGTCGTCCACGAACGCCACGCCGTGCTCGCCGTCTGTCTCCCTGGGTATGTCAAGCAGGTCAGCATTGTAGAACTGGAATAGAATGCCCGACAGCGGGCACCCTTGGTCTACCCCGCATGGCATCGTCTTCGCCGTGGATTCGAACCCATCGAAGGACATGGTGGTGCGTCGGTCGCTGACTTTGAGCCTGATCCAATCAGTATATTCTTTTGGTACGCCGCGCTTTCGCATGTCATGCACCAGTCGGTCAAGGTTGATGCTTGGAAAAGCGCCTTTGATGTCGAGGAACAAAGTGCATGCTACCTTTCCATCGTGCATGGCTTCCATTGCCTTGGTCGTGACAAAGTGCAGTGAGTCGGTCGCTGTTCTCCCTGCTCGGCACCCGAAGTGGGTCTCCGGTAGGAAGCCGTGGTTCTCAGCTAGCTGCATGAGCTCGTCAGCTACGCACGATGAGAGAATTTTACTGATGGTCCGGATGAGGGCGATCGGGCGGTATGAGCCTGTGGCTGTGTAGTCCGCTTTACCTGGTTTTCGCAGGACGACAGTGCGTGAATCCTTCCATTCCTGCGGGTACCTGTGAAGCGTGAACGTGGCGCGGAAAAGAGCCCCCATGAACGGCACCAGTATGTCCTGACACTTCTTGAAGACGATGTTCTGTACTTCATCAGTGCCGGCGGCTTTGTACGGGTGAAGGCGTGCTATTGCCCGTCGTATCTGCGCGTTCGTGATGGGCTTGTACTCGCATTTGGGCGCAGGGTATTGGCTCTCGTCGAATCTTGTTTGTGCTGAGTTCGCGTCCGGGAAGAAGCTGTCGAAGAGCGCGTCAGCCTTCTGTGCGTTGTCCGTTACCTCAGCCCCATCTCTGTTAAGAGCCGGTATGCGCGTTCTGCCTCCGCCCATTGATTCCGCACTGAGGTACCTGTGTGCCGTCCAGGCGCGGTCTTCAGTGAGCTCCGCCAGGAACTCTTGGAAGTGGTCGGCTTTTGCCTTCTTGATTGCTTCCGTGTATTCGTTCCGTCGAGTGCGGTGCTCCTCGTGCGCTGGATGATCAGCGTCTGCGCGGAATACATACGATTTCCTGGCGTGGTGCCTGACATTGGCTTTCCGCTGCGTGAGTTCCTTCGTCCACCATCTCTTGGAATATGGGGTCGGCTTCGATAGCGGGACTGTTCGTGTGACCACTTCGGCGAGCGCGCGAGTGAGGTCCTCGTATGCTGTGTCGAAAGCGTCAGCATCGCCTATTTCACATGCAGATGTGGGGTCACCGAGGTGCTCAGTAAGAACGTCGCGGAAATCGTCCCAGTCTGTCTCGCGGAAATCGCGGCGCGCGGTCTCAGTGAAAGTGTGTTTCGCTGTGTCAATTACCGTGAGAACCGGGAAGTGGTCGCATTTGACGGGTATTTCCTCTGGGAGCGTGTGGCATTTTGTGACTCGTCCGGCAAGTTCCTCGGAGGCAAACGTGTTGTCGGGCCTGGTGTGGTTGCCTGTGGCGAAAGAGCGTAGCGTTGGGAGGTACTTGGGCAAAATCATCTGCATGTTGTAATCAGCTGTCAGTTCAATCAGGCGGTCGGCGGCCTGCAGATTCGCCGTAGTGAAAAGGTGGTGATTCCGTGGCTCATCCCACATGGGATGGTGTCTGTTGAAGTCAGCGCACCACAGCAGTTCTACGTTTACCTCCAGTCCGTCGCGCTCCGCTTGTCGGCGACGGTCATCAAGGTAACGCTCGAGCGCCTGCAGGGACTGGTCATGCGTGCAGTCGTTGTAGATGCTGAAAATCTCGATGACGGTGTTGTGGCTCGTGATGCGAACTGCGGTTATGTCGGGGCAGTCAATGGCGATTGGAGTCCAGAAACTGGTGTCGAGGGATTTGTGTACGAAGGTTACTGAGCGGGTTTTGTCGGGCAATTTTGCGTGTGAGGGCGGGTACACGACATGCCAATGGACGTTGGCAGTGGCGACTCGACTTGGGTTGATGTACGGCTCCTGTATGCAGACAATATCAGCGCGGTGCCTCCTGATAGCGTGAAGCATATCCAGTTGCGCCACGTTGGACGCGTTGCAGTTTTGCTGCCATATTCGTAGGCCTGTCTTCATGTTCGTTGAGTCGTCCGTCATTTGCGTGGGCCGCGGGTGGCTCGTCTGTTGCGCTCGCTTTCTGCGTCGTCCTCGCCGTCGTTGTGGTCCTCCTTGATCTCGCCGTCTTCGACTTGTTTGGGTGTCAACCAGCCGTCGAGCGTGTGTGCCTGGCTCGATGCGACTGACGCCGCGCGTGCGCGTCTGGTCTGCCAGCCTCGGTCAGCCTGGCGCGATGAAGGGGTCGTACCGCTATTCGTCTTAGGCTTCTTTCTGCCCCTTGACACCTCCTTCCATTCGGCATCCTCCAACGTGTGGCCAACCGGTGGCCTGCCTTCTGCTTTCGTCGGCGGCTGTACGACTCTGAGCGGGGCCTTCGTGGGGTGCGTCGCCCGCTGCTCCCATGTCCACTCGGCGTGTTTCGTCGGGAAGTAACGGTATGACGCCGTCGGGTCGCGGAGGGTCATGTTTGCGCGTTCCCGTTCAAAGGAGGGGCACGCTCGTGACCACGAGGCGTGTCCGTGTGTCTCGCAGCTAACGCACCAGTGGTCCTGCTCGCGGTCGCTCGGTGTGTTGCAGTCCCTCGTCAGGTGGTCGCCCCCGCATGTGCCGCACGTGTCGTGGTCTTGTTTGCACTGTGCCGCGAGGTGGCGCATGTACCGCTGGCACTTCAGGCATCGCCGTGGTTCTGCTAGGAGTCGTCGGCCTTTTACTCTTTTGCCTGCTATTATGAGCCCCGAGCGGATCGCGTCGTTCGCAGCTTCTTCCGAGTGGAACTTGACTATGAGGAAAGCGACCTTTTGCTCGGTTTTGCGGCGTTCCTGGGGCTTTATCCAACGTGTGCTAGCGATATCGCCGGCGGTGAGCCCGCTATCCTCCTCGATGCGTCTGCGTGCTGTCTCGTCGTCCGTCCGGTGGCCTACGGGAACGTATTCGAAGATGGTGGAGACTAGTCGGTCGCGGATGTGGATCGAGCCGGAAGCGAACAGAGTCTCGAAATCCGTTGATACGCCCCACCGCATCCTGTGAGGGTATCTGCCCGGACTTTGCGCATTTCGCGACCGCGACGCATCACGTGACATCGCGACCTTGCCACCATGATCGCGACCATGTCGCGACTCCCACGCCACTCAGACCCGTTACGCGATCATGCGCCCGCGCTCTAGAACGTTGCCACATGCCACCAGCACAGCCCTTCCCATCAGATTTCCATCAGACGCACAGCCCACGCTCCTCCCGACGTATCACCGACCATGCGACTCACGCCGCTCCCACGCGACCCGGGTACCGCCCCAGTCGGCCATTGTTCTCGCGACCATTGTCCTGCTTCCCGCGACTTAGCGCCCCCGACTTCACGATATCGACACTTCGACATATCCACTCCGTATCCGCGACTTCGGTCCCGCATTTGCTGAGCGCCTTGCGCACGAGTCGCAACTCAGCATCGCTGCGACCAGTCGCGGTCGCGACTTCGCACGACACTTCGATCGGAAGTCCCGCCGCGTGTTCTTGTCACCTGGACGCCGCCCTCCCACCATATATGGTCCTCCTTGTCCGTTCCCGCGCCTCGCGACCGCCGTTTCCCACAGTCGACGACGCTGCACGCTGTCTCCCACGCCTCCCCCATTATCCTTTGACAGCGCAGATCGCTCACCCGACCTCGTCGCCCGCCTCCCTCCTCGTCGTATGATGTCCCCATGATCCTTCCGCATTGTACGTACCATGTGCTACGCTGCGATTGCGTTTTTCCTTTGTTTCTTGATGTTCGACTACGAATTTCTCGATCGCGTGCATACGATAGAGTCGCTACGTATAAATACGAGTCGCGTAGACCCTGCAATGCAAGTTTCGTTCCCCCCTCCGAGTCAGTAGCACAATTGGTGCTTTCTGAGCCTCTCTCGTATCGTATAGTCGATTCGTTCGACTTTGTCGTCTTCGTCGTCGCATATCGTCCTCGTCCACGTCCACGTCGTCGCCTTCGTCCTCGCTTATCGATCTACTCGCTCTCGTCTTGTTCCATCGTTGCCCCGTCCTTGCGACTGCGTCGCCGGCTGTATTGTGCGTTCGCGACCGTGATCGCGTACGCCCCGGTGGTCGCAGCCCTTGTCGTAGACGTTCGACCGTCTGTCGGACGTTCTCCCGTCTTGTGTTGAGTGTTGCCTTTCTCCTCGACCTCTCGAATTCGTCTCCGGTCGATCGCGACCTGTTCGACTGCATTCTCGTATCCCCCTCTCATCCCCCCTCAGTCGGAGCGTGGCTACGATAGTCGCGGGACTCTGCTACTCCACTCGCACACCCGATCACGGTACCCTCCTCAGCGCTCTAGGGTCTCGGTTATAGAGTGCTTACCACCCTACTACCTGTGGGTGCCCATCACTTTTGGAGCCCACCGCGAGGGCATCAGCCAGGATTCCGCCGCGACCATCTTCCGCACCCTCGCCCTTCACTTCGCGTCGTCAGACTCGCGCTGCGACTCTAGCTGACGAAGTTCGCTCGAGCTTTGTCGTACCTCCCCCGCCTCTCGACGATACATCGGATCTCATCGACGACCTCTTCGAGGAGGTTCCCAGCCCGCAAGCAACTCACAACAATCTCCCAGAGAGCTCGTCTAGCAGCTACGAGCTTCTCGACGAAGGCGATCATCCACCTATCCCCGGAGGCTTCCATACTCCTACGCGATTGTACTCCCCGCATACTCCCTCGACTCCTGATCGTCGATCGCCACCAGCAGCGGTCACACCTCCATCGCCTTCGCCTTCGCAACCTGGCACCTCGATCGCACCTCTTACACGTCGTCCTCCCGTACCCCCAGCTCGCGTCGCAACTCCACCAACCACTCATCGCACCATGACGACTCCTATGCCCGCCCGAGGCGGCAAGACCGCGCCAGTATTCGACCCAGAGGACCCCCGCTCCATTCGGCGATTCTTCTCCGATCTCGAAACTCTGCTCGCACTCGCGGGTATCACCACCAGTCGGGAGAAGAAGGATTGGGCCAAGAAGTATGTCCCGATCAAGGTCGCCGACCTCTTCGACGATATGTCGGAGTTCACCGATCAGACCACGTTCGCCGACTTTAAAGTCGCAGTCGCCAAGCTCTATCCTGGCGCAGATGAAGATCGCACGTACACAACCGCCGACCTGCAGACCCTGCTCACGCAGGCGCGCCTCAACTCGGATGTATCGCTCGACGAGTTCGCGGAGTACTATCGCGAATTCCGCGTCATCACTAGCTTCCTCATCCGCAAGCAGCGCTACTCGCTCGAGCAGCAAAAGGCCGATTTCCCCCGCGGAATCCCCGACTCGCTCTGGGATCGCGTCCATGCGCGACTTCAAGTTCGCAAGCCCGACGTCATGCCGGGCGACAGCTACGATCTCGAGGACACCAACGCAGCCGCGCAGTTTGTCCTCCAAGCGAACTCGCGCTCATTCCGCATGGTCCCCGCGGTATCGGTCCCTCCTCCGCGTGCCGATCCTACTCCGCCGCCTCCCCCAGCTGGGACGCCTCTCATCAAGGCTGAGGACATAATCGCGTCGTTCATGCGCACCCTCATGCAAAACGGAGGATCGCTCCCAAGTGCGGCCCCAGTCGCACCAGTCGCCGCAGTCGCAGCCCCCGTCCCCGCAGTCGCGATCGCTCCCGCGGTCGCACCAGCGCCCTCTGCCGCCATGCAACGTCTCGCAGGTCGCTGTCTCTACGATGGGTCCTCCGACCATCGCATCTCAGCCTGCCCGGCGGTAGAAGAAGATCTCCGCGCTGGACTTGTTGTTCGCAACGCTGCAGGGAAGGTTACGCTTCCGAACGGAATGTTCGTCCCTGGGACCATTCAAGGCGAATTCCTCCGCGAACGAGTACACGAGTGGCATCGCCGCAACCCCGCGACGCGCCCAGCCGCTCAACTCTTCGTCGGCGTCGTCCCAGAAGACACTGTGCAAACGTTCGCGCTATCGACTGTCGATCGCATCGCTGCCCTCGAGCAGGAGCTCGCCACACTTCGCAGCCATCAAACCCATCAGACCAACGCTCAGGTCTTCGATGGCGTCGAGATTACTCGACCTGCGAAAGGCAAGCGACCTGAGGCAGCACCAGCAGCTCCCCAACCAGCTCCCGCCCAAGCCGTGCCAACTACTCAGTCGGACCAGGCCCCGCCTGCTCCGGCACACCCTTATCGCGGCGCACGGGATGCTACAGCTGCTCCGATCAAGCCCAAGACTGTCCCTGCGGACCCACCCAAGGCGACCTCTCGCGAAGCAAACTATCGCAACAACGCCCCAGTGCATCGTCCGGAGATCGCGGACCAAGTGTTCGCGAGAGCTATGAAGGACTCCACGATCACCGTCACTCCCGAGGAACTCCTCTCGCTCGCCCCAGAAGTTCGCGCTAAGTATCGCGAGGCTATCACCCCTCGTCGCACAGTCAACGAGCAAACGACCACCACGCCTCGTCGCGTCACTATTGAAGAGGTCGCAGACGAAGAAATCGTGTCGCCCGCCGCAGCGATTCAAGAGTCAGAGCAGCGAGTCTTCCTCAACTACGCCCCCGATCCTCGTCAAGCGACCAAGGAAGTCGTCTGGTCGGGAAGCAAGGAGCTCTACATGACCGACCCGGTGGAGATGTACCTCAACGACCTGAGCCCCGGCGAGGTCCCCGATCCCGACTATCTCACGGTCGCAAAGGAATCGCACGCCTTGCGATCGATCGACGGCCTGGTCGCAGGTCGCGCAGCTATCGAGTGCCTGCTCGACCCAGGATCGCAAGTCATCGCGATGTCGGAAGAAGTCTGCCACTTCCTTGAGCTCGCTTACAACCCCGCGATCAAGATTCGCCTCCAGTCCGCCAATCGCGAGGTCGCGTACTCGCTGGGCCTCGCTCGCAACGTCCCAGTCAAGTTCGGGGACATGACACTCTACCTCCAGATCCACGTCGTTCGCCACGTCGCATACGACATCCTCCTCGGTCGCCCATTCGATGTTCTCACCGAGAGCATTGTTCGCAACTTCCGCGACGAGGACCAGACCGTCACGATCCGCAACCCCAACAATGGAGAAGCCCTGACGCTGCCGACATTCCCGCGAGGCCACCATCGGTTTCGCAAGGTATGCCCAGGTGGACCCCATTGAAGAACTCGACGACGACGAGGCCATCGCCATGATCATCGAAGGCGACGGCGAAGATGTCCGTATTCTTGCATATACCCCAATCGACTCCACGGACGAGTCCGCGATCAAGACCGCATATATCACCGCCTCAGAAGCTCGCTGCCACTTGCCAGAATACGCTGCGCCATCCTTCTTGAACAATATCTGCCCTGCCAAGCCTCATGTATCGTATCCGACTGCAGAATCACATCTTGATGCCTCGTATAACCCGCGCAACTCATCTTCTTCTTCGCGATCGCAAGCAACTCAATCGACATCGCCTCCCAACTCTCGCTCATCGCATCATCTTGGCATCAAATCGACAGCATCGCAGCATTTATTGGACCCATCGTCGCCTTCCCCCTCGCCTTCCGATCGCGCAACACATGATACCTTTCTTGGCAAGAAGAAATACAAGCCGGTCGCACAGAAGGTCCGCCCCGTACTCGGCACAGTTCCTGAAGGGTTCCGCATAGAGCGCAAAATCATTGGCGATCCACTCGCTACACTCCCTCCGCTCTCGACGAATCCCCCACCCTTCACGCCTACTGGTCGCTACACTCAGGAGCGCCACGACGCGATGGACAAGCTCCCGAACTATGACTTCCTCACTCCTACCGAGCGCGACCTTCTCCATCACACGATCGCTCAACAAAACGAAGCGTTCGCATGGGACGACACTGAGCGCGGCAGCTTCAAGCCGGAGTACTTCCCTCCCGTGCAGATTCCCGTAGTCGCACACGTCCCGTGGGTCGATCGCAACATCCCCATACCCCAGGGCATCTACGACGAAGTCTGCAAAATTATCAAGAAGAAGATCGCCGCCGGAGTCTACGAACCATCGAATTCCTCCTATCGCTCCAAGTGGTTTTGCGTCGCAAAGAAAGACGGGAAGTCGCTCCGCATAGTCCATTCACTCGAACCTCTCAACGCCGTCACAGTCGCACACTCAGGCGTACCTCCGATGCAAGAACAGCTCGCAGAGCAGTTCGGCGGTCGCTCCTGTGGTGGTATCCTCGACCTCTACGTCGGCTATGACGAGCGACTCATCGACGAGCGATCCCGCGATCTCACGACCTTCCAGACCCCCTACGGAGCTCATCGCCTTGTCACCCTTCCCATGGGCTGGACGAACTCGGTCCCGATTTTCCACGACGACGTCTGCTTTATCCTGCAAGAAGAGATCCCGCACCTCACTGTCCCCTTCATCGACGACGTTCCGATCAAAGGTCCCAAGTCCGACTATCGAAACGCGGATGGCACGTACGAGACGATCCCCGAGAACAAGAACATCCGGCGATTCGTTTGGGAACACCTTACAAACGTCAATCGCATCCTCCAGCGCATGCGATATGCAGGAGGAACGTTCTCGGGCACCAAGTCGATCCTGATCGCACGCGAATTCACGGTACTTCGCCACCTCTGCACGCCTGAAGGACGCAAAGCCGACCCCACCACCATCTCTGCGATCACAAATTGGGGCCCTTGCAAGGATCTCTCGGATGTTCGCGCCTTCCTAGGTACGGTTGGCGTATGTCGCATCTTCATAAAGGACTTCGCGAAGCACGCCTGGCCTCTCACGAAGCTCACGCGTAAGGGAGAAGAGTTCGTCTACGGTCCCGACCAGCTCAAGGCGCAGGAGTACCTCAAGAATGCGCTCATCAACTCGGAAGCTCTTCGCGCGATCGACTACGGATCGCCTGCCCCAGTCATCCTCGCCGTCGACACATCCTTCATCGCAGTCGGCTATATTCTCGCACAAGAAGATCTCGACAACCCCAAGAAGCGATACTTCAATCGCTTCGGCTCGATCTCGCTCAACGATCGCGAGCGACGATTTTCGCAGCCAAAGCTCGAGATCTATGGCCTATTCCGATCGCTGCGCACCCTGAGGATATATCTCATCGGCCTTCGCAACCTCATAGTCGAAGTCGACGCAAGTTCGATTAGCGGAATGCTCAAGAACCCCGAGCTGGTACCCACTGCGAGCATCAATCGCTGGATCATCGGCATCCTCGCCTTCAAGTTCACACTTCGCCACGTTCCAGGCATCTTCCACGGACCCGACGGCCTCTCGCGACGTGTCAAACAGCCAGGCGATCCAGAAGAACCTCCCGACGACGACTACGACGACTGGCTCGATAATCTGTACGGATTTTTGCTCGCGACTGTCACCGACTCCGCCACCGTCCCCCCGATCGCATATCCCTCCCCTCCCTCCCACTCGTCGCACGCAGTGTTCGCGTTGACCGAGGACGGTCAAGATTTCAGTAAGGAGGAGGAGGAGCCCGAGCTCCGTTACGATGACGTCCCCCGCACGGATTCAGCGCGCAAAGCAGATCAGCGACTCGACCAAGTTCGCGCATGGATTGAGAACCCAGTACGCCCAGAAGACGCTTCCGACAACGAGTTCGCGGCATTTGTTCGCTACGCGACCCGATTCTTCTCGACTGGAAATCGACTATGGAGACGTTCAGCCGACGGCGCGCACAAGCAGATCCCCCTTCCCGATCGACGACTCGCCATTCTCGCCGATTGCCACGACAAGGTTGGACATCGCGGAGTCTTCGCGACTCGCTCCCTAGTCGGCGAACGGTTCTGGTGGCCATCATACGAGGCCGACGTGATGTGGTATGTGCGAACATGCCATATCTGCCAACAACGTCAAAAGCTTCAAGTCCTCATGCCGCCGACCGTCGCACCACCCGCTGGCTTGTTCGCGAAGATCTTTGTCGACACTATGCATATGCCCGCCTCAGGAGGATTCCGCTACATCGTCCAAGGTCGCTGTTCGCTCACCGCATACCCGGAGTTCCGTCTACTCAAGAAGGAGAACGCCGAGCAGATCGCGAACTGGATCTATCAAGACATGCTATGTCGCTGGGGATCGCTAGCTGAAATCGTCACAGATAACGGCGGTCCCTTTGTCAAGGCTCTCGAGCATCTGGAGAAGAAGTATCACATCCGTCACATTCGCATCTCAGGCTACAACTCTCGTGCTAATGGCATAGTCGAACGCGCTCACTACGACGTTCGACAAGCACTCTACAAGGCCGCGAATGGAGATCAATCGCAGTGGTCCCGCTCCGCTTACACCGTTTTCTGGTCCGAGCGCATTACCACTCGCCGACGGATGGGATGTTCCCCATACTTCGCAGTCACCGGTTGCCACCCGATCATCCCCCTTGACATTTCCGAGGCGACATACCTCCAGCCGGCTCCCGACTCCATCCTCTCGACCACCGACTTGATCGCGCGACGTGCGATCGCTCTCCAGAAGCGCCACAACCAGGTCTCCCGCTTGCGATCCGACGTCTATGCCTCGCGACGCGCCAACGCTGAGCGATTCGAGAAGGAGCATGCCCACATGATACGCGATTTCAACTTCAAGCGAGGCGACCTAGTCCTTATCCGCAACACAGCCATCGAGAAGTCGCTCAATCGCAAGATGCGCCCGCGCTACCTAGGTCCACTAGTCGTCATCTCGCGCAACCGCGGAAGTGCCTATATCGTCGCAGAACTCGACGGATCAGTCCTCGATCGCCCCATCGCAGCTTTCCGCGTCATTCCCTACCTCGCTCGTCCAGGCATCACTTTCGACATAGGCGAAGTCGACATCGACACTCATCGACTACGCGAATTAGAGGCAGCAAAGAGCCAAGGAGACGACGACGAAGAAGAGCCCCCAGGGTTAGACGACCAAGATGAAGACGAAGTCGCGACTTAGACTCAATCGCATCATCATTCGACCTTACTTTCCCATTCCTCCCCATCGCCAAGTCGCTCGCGTCATATCGCTGAAGCGCAGGTTCATTCAAGATCAAGGACCTTAGCCTATGAAGGTTTACTGAGGCTTAAACAAAATTCTCTTATTTCGACTAAGTCGCGATTCACACAAGTTCAAGAAGACAAGTCGCATTGTTCAAGAAGTCACAATCTACAAATACAAGTCCTTGCGATCGCGCCCGCGCGAAGTTCCCGCCCATCGCCTACTCCTCGACCTCCTCCCAGTCCCACTCCTCGCCCGGAATCCTCGGCACAATCCCGTCCACGTGCATCTGATGGAACTGCGGGTTGATCAGGCGCACCTCGTCCCACCAGCTGTTCACGAACGACTCCTTCTCCTCCCAAGTCCGCGCGACCATGCCCGCGCGCTTGTCGCGCATCGCCTTGATGACCAGTCACATCGCGTCCTGATGCTCGGTGTTCGCGGGCATGACGACCCCGTCGTGGAGGAGCCTGTCGATGTCGACCACGAAAGGCAGCTTGTCGGACCAATCGCGTGGACTCGGCGGTGGAGGAAGAACTCGGAGTCGGCGCTGCGGCTCAGCACGACTCTTGCCCTTGTCCGCAATCGGCACCGCGGAGACTGGGCGCGAAGAACCTAGGATCAAGTCAGCAAAGATGGAACAGGAGACGAAGACGCGACTCACCCGCGACCGGGACCTCCACGTCCGCGAACACGTCCAGCACTGGCTCCTCGAAGTCGGCCAAGTCGCGATCC
The DNA here is from genome assembly GCA_019915035.1 of Auriscalpium orientale. Classification (NCBI taxonomy): domain Eukaryota; kingdom Fungi; phylum Basidiomycota; class Agaricomycetes; order Russulales; family Auriscalpiaceae; genus Auriscalpium; species Auriscalpium orientale. Next base: position 550,601 of record JAHLMH010000001.1, read on the forward strand.
AGCGACTTGTCGCGCAGTACGACGTCTGGCGGCGACGGCTCAGTCGCTGCCCTCGACTCATCCAGGAAGAGCGGAGTGCGCTCACCTGGGATCGTCGCCTGCGTCTGCGACTCCATCGGCTCTGGTTCCACGTCTTCGACCACGACCGCGGCGGCTGGCGCAGTCTTCGCGGTCCTCTGTGGCCGGCGACCCACAAAGGAACGAGGCGCTACTGGGCAATAATTGTCAGCACGATGCGATCACGCGCAGAAAAACGACACGTACCTTGTGCGGTCGGCGACGACACCGCGACCGCCCTAGTCTTCTTGCGCGGCGTCTTGGACTGCGATTCCTGCGGCACAGCTTGCGGAGTAGGAAGCACGACCATCGCGCGCTTGTAATCCTCCGCCGTCGGAGTCGGCACGGGTCCGATCGCCTTCAGCGCCTTCGCGGACGGCTCGTGCCAACCTGCGACCGTCCCCTTCGTCAGCTCGATCGCACACAAGAGGAAACACACCACGTACCCTGGGCAGACCACCCGCGCCATGCGCACGCCTTCTTGGAGTGCTTGCACTTCGCGCAGCTCAACACCCAACCTTTGGTGCGCAGCTCGTCTTCCAGCAGAGAGCACTCGGGGATGGAGTTCGTTGCGGTTTCCGCGCAGTAATCGCAAACCTACGAGAATGGACGATCAGTACGCGATCAAGACGAAGAGGGATCGCGACTCACCGAAGTGGAGATCTTCCAAGCAAACTCCTTGTTGGCGATCCGCGAACGTAGCGCAGTCGCGCGCACCTTCTCCTCGGCGAGCCGCGCCTCGCGAGCGGCAGCGGTCTCCCTCCTCGACACAGCGGGGGCCTTCCGCTTCTTGGGAATCACCGCGACCGGCGCGGGGGCCTCCGACTCGACGTCCTGCTCCTCCTCGCCCGACCCGTCTTGCGATCCGTCCAACTCGTCCCGCTGCGCGACCGCGATCGGTGGGAGAGAGAGAGGGCGCGGCGACTTACGACCCTCCAGCACGCGCGGATCGATCGTGGCGGGAGGGGCCTGCGCAACGAAGGTGTTGACGGGTTCCGCGCTGTCAAGCATCGCAGCCCAGTATGCGTCCTCGTCCATCTGAAATCAAGGAGTTAGCGACCAATCGCGAAGACGGGATCGCATCACGTACCTCGGGTTCCCGGATCCTCTCCACCCCTTCCAGCAGCCCTTCCGCGACCGCCAGCCACGCATCCGTCCCATGGAGCGCGTATCGCTCCTGGAACCCGGTACGGATGACCGCGAGCTCGGCCTGCGCGCCTTCATAGCTCGCGCCAAATTTCTGACAGAGAAGAGTCAGTCGCTAGCAGGAACAAGGGATCGCGCATCACGTACCAAAGCCCTTGCCATCCCATTCACCCAAGCAACTTGCTCCAGCTCCGTCGCGTCCGCGTCGAACTTGTCGAATTGGGCCCTCGTCCTTGCGATCACTTTGGCGTCGGTCATGCGGATGGGGGTGATGTTGCGAGACTGCATTGTACGTAGAGCGCCAGAGATGAGAGTAGAGAGGAGGTGGAGATGCGGTCAGCCAGCGATCGCAGCCCGCCTTTTATCCTTTTGCGACATCGCTTAGCGCCCTCTTTGGAGCGATCGACTTCGCCAAATTTTCCATCCGACATCGCGCCACTTCTCGACTTCCCGACTCTCGCCGACTCACGGAATACGATCGCGGCACTGTCTCAGACCGACTAGGGATCCAGCTACACCGATCGAGCGATGTGACTCATCAAGCGCGCATGCACCGCCTCGCGACTAGCGCTCGCGACTTGCTCCAGTATCGTCCCCTCCGCATTCGTTCCCTCGCTTCCCACGCACGGCCCACGTTCTCCGACAATTCTCCCCGACTTCCCCCGTTTCGTATCTTCCGCCCCGACGTGCCCGCTACTCGCTTCCGACATACCCGCGACCCACTCCCGCATTCGACAATCCCCGCACCGTCTCACATGGTCGCACGCACGCCGCACTGACCGTGGACGGTCAGGATTTCAGTAAGGAGGAGGTGATACGCCCCACCGCATCCTGTGAGGGTATCTGCCCGGACTTTGCGCATTTCGCGACCGCGACGCATCACGTGACATCGCGCAGGCGTCCCTGTAGGTTAATAAGTATTAGTACCGGTAGTGACCGGTCCATTCATTTTTATTACAGACCGGTAACAAATTGATTATGTAATCACCTCAGAAATTGAGTGGGGGGTAAAAATTGCTGCGATCCTATTGGATACGGAAAAATCGGCTAAAATCGTATAAAATAGTGAATAAATTCAGTCGGCGTTGGTTCACACGGGTATTGGACGTAAACGAATCATTTTAAATGGTTATCGATACTATGAATAGCTACCCGTAGGGCTTGGAAAAATAGGGGAAAATATGGAAAAATCAGAATGTATCTGGGGACATCACATGCTAGCGTAAATCCAATCCCACGCATCAAAATATTCCCACGGTCCCAAAAAATGTTATTTTCAATGATTTGCACTGGTATATAATCCTCCTTGTAGGCCCTGGAAATGTCTGTTGGAACCCCAAAGTATCTAAAAAAGAAAGAATTACATCTAGAGCACATCTAAAGGGTGTCCTAATGTCTAATCCTTTTCACTGCAAAATACTATGACTGGATGGGACCACAGACCCAATGTATCCGTTAAGGAATATCCTGCAGCCATGATCTTCTTTACCTAAGCTACCAAAATTTGTACACAGATAGCTCTTATTATTTTAAGACTTCTAGTGTTTTTTTCATGACCCAAGCACCCCCTTAATTCTTCTTAAACACAATTTCATTACTATTTATGCTCTTGAAATTATATCAATACACATATTTTGCCTACTTCTGAATACATTTGGCATGTTCTGACCAATGACAATGCCCAGACAAAGTAGACCTAAGTTATCCACTCAGAGTACTATTACTTGAGGCCATTAGTAAGCTGTATTCAATATATCTATATATTATATTTCTATGTTTTGGCCCAAAAGAATCGAGTTTCCCTAATAGCTCTCCAGGATTTGGTCAATAAAATCTCCAGATATATCAGAGCACTCACAGACCATGCCCCACCAACTGCTATAAGTTTTGAAATCCAACAAAGACTTCGTAGATAATACTGTACTTCCACTCTGACACAGTCTCTAGTACTCCTAGTACTGTCCTTGTCCCAGATGCATGTGCAATAGCATATGGCCCCCTTTTTTTCCACTGAACCATGATATGTGGTATAAGTGGAGTTGATCATAAGCCAATGCCAAATGAGAACAAGGCCATTTATATGTACTTGCACAAGCCTAAGACCATTATAGATAATAGAGGGTATATCAAAGTGGAAGTACAGTACTATCTACTACATCTTTTGAGGCTTTCAATATTTTCTGCAGTCAGTGGGGCATGGTCTGTGAGTGCTCTAGAATATCTGGGGATTTTATCAAGCAAGCATTGGAGGGCTATCAAGCATACAATGTTCTTTTGGGTCAAATTCTATGAATATCTATGTATTGATGTATTGATACAGCTTACCATGGGCTAAAGATCAGAATGTAGATGAAGAAAATCATCTTTTCTTTACCATACATGCCAAGCTATTTCTCATCATTTATAAATGCCCAGTGTCCCACTGGATAAATGCAAAAAGCTTTTATTATTATGATATCACTATAATAGATATCACATGATAGAGGATGCACTATCCTGATACTCACTACTAGGCTACAGTATGCTGTTAAATACTACACCTTCCCTATACATACATGTACTGTACAGTTCTAAACAGTTGTTCCCAGGGCCTACAAGGAGGATTATATACCAGTGCAAATCATTGAAAATAACATTTTTTGGGACCGTGGGAATATTTTGATGCGTGGGATTGGATTTACGCTAGCATGTGATGTCCCCAGATACATTCTGATTTTTCCATATTTTCCCCTATTTTTCCAAGCCCTACGGGTAGCTATTCATAGTATCGATAACCATTTAAAATGATTCGTTTACGTCCAGTACCCGTGTGAACCAACGCCGACTGAATTTATTCACTATTTTATACGATTTTAGCCGATTTTTCCGTATCCAATAGGATCGCAGCAATTTTTACCCCCGGCTCAATTTCTGAGGTGATTACATAATCAATTTGTTACCGGTCTGTAATAAAAATGAATGGACCGGTCACTACCGGTACTAATACTTATTAACCTACACGGACTGGTGCATCGCGACCTTGCCACCATGATCGCGACCATGTCGCGACTCCCACGCCACTCAGACCCGTTACGCGATCATGCGCCCGCGCTCTAGAACGTTGCCACATGCCACCAGCACAGCCCTTCCCATCAGATTTCCATCAGACGCACAGCCCACGCTCCTCCCGACGTATCACCGACCATGCGACTCACGCCGCTCCCACGCGACCCGGGTACCGCCCCAGTCGGCCATTGTTCTCGCGACCATTGTCCTCTCCATTGTCCTGCTTCCCGCGACTTAGCGCCCCCGACTTCACGATATCGACACTTCGACATATCCACTCCGTATCCGCGACTTCGGTCCCGCATTTGCTGAGCGCCTTGCGCACGAGTCGCAACTCAGCATCGCTGCGACCAGTCACGGTCGCGACTTCGCACGACACTTCGATCGGAAGTCCCGCCGCGTGTTCTTGTCACCTGGACGCCGCCCTCCCACCATATATGGTCCTCCTTGTCCGTTCCCGCGCCTCGCGACCGCCGTTTCCCACAGTCGACGACGCTGCACGCTGTCTCCCACGCCTCCCCCATTATCCTTTGACAGCGCAGATCGCTCACCCGACCTCGTCGCCCGCCTCCCTCCTCGTCGTATGATGTCCCCATGATCCTTCCGCATTGTACGTACCATGTGCTACGCTGCGATTGCGTTTTTCCTTTGTTTCTTGATGTTCGACTACGAATTTCTCGATCGCGTGCATACGATAGAGTCGCTACGTATAAATACGAGTCGCGTAGACCCTGCAATGCAAGTTTCGTTCCCCCCTCCGAGTCAGTAGCACAATTGGTGCTTTCTGAGCCTCTCTCGTATCGTATAGTCGATTCGTTCGACTTTGTCGTCTTCGTCGTCGCATATCGTCCTCGTCCACGTCCACGTCGTCGCCTTCGTCCTCGCTTATCGATCTACTCGCTCTCGTCTTGTTCCATCGTTGCCCCGTCCTTGCGACTGCGTCGCCGGCTGTATTGTGCGTTCGCGACCGTGATCGCGTACGCCCCGGTGGTCGCAGCCCTTGTCGTAGACGTTCGACCGTCTGTCGGACGTTCTCCCGTCTTGTGTTGAGTGTTGCCTTTCTCCTCGACCTCTCGAATTCGTCTCCGGTCGATCGCGACCTGTTCGACTGCATTCTCGTATCCCCCTCTCATCCCCCCTCAGTCGGAGCGTGGCTACGATAGTCGCGGGACTCTGCTACTCCACTCGCACACCCGATCACGGTACCCTCCTCAGCGCTCTAGGGTCTCGGTTATAGAGTGCTTACCACCCTACTACCTGTGGGTGCCCATCACCGTCTTGTTGTCGGTTTGGCAAAGCCAGTCCACGAGGTCGCTGGCGTTGGCTTCCAGGACAATTCCCTTGTTGCGGAGGAGCGTGACGCCGATAAATGAGCTGCTGCCAGTCCACGTCTTCATCATGTCCACGGTTACGTTGGCTTTCGCGACGATCTCGAGTTCCGAGAGGGAGTGAATGTCGCTATCGGGTGCGTCTGGGTCTACGTCGAGTAGGATCTGACGTCTTTTCTCGTCGGATCGACTGAGGATGGTCTGGTGGTTCACGGGCATGGCGATTGTCGGTGCGTGTTTGCGGAAAGGGTCTGCGGCTGCGGCGTATGATGCGGGGAATGGGGTCATGGGTCGGTCTTCTGTCCAGTGCGGTGCCCTGTGTGTGTCGTCGAGCGGACGGTGCCCCCTCTCCTGTAGAGAGCGCGCGGTCTCCTGTAAGGTCTCCGTCGTTGTCTTCATCTCTCTTACGGCTGCGTCCAGTGCATCCCCTGTTTCCAACTGCCACTTCGCCGCCATCTGCTCCACCGCTGCCTCTACGCACTCGTCCACTGTGGCCTGTATCTTCCCTTCCACGAGCTTGGCGACGTCTTTCGAGATGAGGGCGCCCGCGGTGCTTGCGACTTGGTCCCGGCTCATCTGGCTCAGAATCTTCGCGACTGCGTACGAGCCGTCCTGAAGGTCGCGTGTGCCCCCGCTCGGAAGACAGAGTAGAGCATTACTTAGCTGTGCGAGCGAAATTTCGCTGAGGTGCGCTGCCGGCGGGATGTAACCCCTCTTTTCGAGATATAGCACAGCTGCCTGTATGTCGCTGATTTTGTATCTCTTCTTGAGCTCGTCGACTGTGTCGTTTTCGGTACGGGGTTCGACGGGCTGCGACTGGGCGCGCGTCACCGGCGCTTGTCTGCCTGCCGCGCTGGCACTTGCCTGCGCGGCGATTTTGTTGATCGGAGGCGGAATGGTGGAGAGAGTAATGCGAGGTAAGATATATGAGAGTAGTACGAGTATCTAGGTGCCTCCACGAGCGAGCTACAGAGTCGTCCGGATTGGCCGACAGAGTGTGCTGGTGGTGGTTACCGAGAAAGGTATATCTGACGGTGTTTTCTTCGCGAACGGCAGTCTGTATAGGGTGCGTGGAAGCATTTTCTAGTTCCTTCGAGAGCACGACCTCACGGGGGCCTATCCGGACGAGCTCATCGCGCAGACTTTCGAAGGTGGAATCCTTGGTGAAGAATTCGCCCGTTGAGACGTCGATCCAAGCTAGGCCAACAGACTGCGAAGAAGAATATGGCTCATCAGCGGTGGAGGCAGATCCAATGGAGAGGAGGTAGTTATTTTCGTGGCGGTTCAAGAATGGCTCGTCAATTAGTGTTCCCGGGGTGATGACGCGCGCCACGCGTCGATCAAATGTGGGCTTGCTCCCTATGACTACAGGGCGCGGAAACTCCTCGCACAGGGCAACAAAGCGCGCATTATGTTGAACGAGGGTCTCCAAATACCGTTGCCCGTCCCATGACCACGATGTAAATTTGATATTGAAGATACGTGCAACTTCTGCGGCTTGATCGAAGTATGACTGGAAGGTTCAATGGGTCAGTGAAGAGCGAAAATTGCAGAGCAAAAAAAACGGACTACGTAGAACTGTCCAACACGGGTAAGCAGGATACAGTGAGGGAACTTGGCGAGATTCTCCAGAATCTCAGTAGCGAGCTGATTTCGAGGTTGACAAGGACGGACTCCAACTTAGATTGCGTGCTAGCGTGAGATACGCGAGCGAAGATACCAGACTCTGCTGCTGACTCTGCCTTCATGCGACGTCAGCGCCGGTCCTTGACGGGCGCGTCTCTGACGACCCTCGCGGTCTCAGACCACAGGGGAACCTCATCCACATCTTCTATGAGAGCCTCGCTTGCTACGGGTGCCTTTCTGACGCGTTTTTTACGCGTTCTAACGGGTACGGTGGCTCCCAAGTCCGAGCCGTCAGCGACGGACCAGTAGCCGGAAGCGTGTCTGACGGCTGAGGAGACACGGGCTCAGGATGATCTGGGCGAGCTTAGAATACCAAGTTCACGGATGAGGGCGAATTGGCTGTCAATTGTTGCTACGGGACACCGTTACATCTGGGTGCGCACATCTATCGGCGGCGTCATGCTCTTGGCTTCCTTCCATGATCCCACAGCCCAAGAGGCGTCAAGGGTGTCCTGTTGGAGCGAGAGCCCGTTGTGGGGAGGTCCGCATACTTCTTGTTGGTAACGACGGCTCTGGAAGGGCTCGCGGATAGCGGGCGTGGCCAGACGCGTAGAGGAAATGGGTTGCGAGAACAAGACGGTGTGGATGGCGCGCTGACAGCAGTACAACAGCACTGGCAGAGGCTTGTACGGCGGACGCCAGCATGCGTGGACCAAGACGGCGAATGGCGAGCCTGAGGCGAGAGCCCGCGCCGCCACCGAATTCGGGCGGAGAGAGAAACACCGCTCCGTCCGCCACGCGCGCCACCTCCAGGCTTGCTCCAGGCTACAAACATTCGGGCACATATCCCATCACCTACATCATGACTTTAATCACAATCAGAATCATCTCAACTCCCAGCGCAGTACAGTCCGCCACTCCTCTGCCCTCGCGCATCATCGACTCGGATTTGGAGGAGCTCATAGCCGGTGTTCTCTGGTTCATACTCATCGCCTACATCGTCGTGTGCATCGCGTGCTATGTTTATGGATGGTGGGACTGCAGAGAACTCGCCGCCGCCCTCGCCGCCAGAGGCTTCTCCGAGCCCCCCTCCCCATGGAGCCAGACAAAGTCCAAGAGCCCGACGGAGACCAGGAGCGGGGGGCGGACACCCGTGGAGGAGGGCGAGAGCGAGTCCCAGGGCATCGGCAGCGCAAGCACGAACTCCGATGTCGGGCTGAGGAAGAGGACGAGACCGAGCGCTTGTGGACCCGCCGCGCAAGCTACGGAATCCGATGTCGAAGAAGGCACCCGTGACGACACGACGATGGTTGGCCGGACATGCTAGCCGCGCGCTGGGCGACGAGGACGCGGGGGATCGATGAGCTGGGCTGTGGTCCGAGGGCCAGATACGCACTACTACTGTGGGTAAGATATGGGTTGCGACGGATTTCACTTGTTTGGACGAAAAGCATTCTTATACACTACGTGCAGTGAATGGGCCGTTGCCCAGCACACGGCAGAGATGATTTTACAGCTCTTTCGCAGCCTGTATGGTATGAAACTTTCCAGAAGAGAGCGGTGGGGGCCGAGAGGGTGGAGCGTCCTGGAGCTCGTCGACGATGAGGGACGCAGGCGGGAGCGGAGGGGACAGTGAGTGCTTATGTTTCCCGAACAAGAGTCCAGCTTACCTCTTGCTCAATAAATCCATCAGTTCCGCTCGCCACTGGCGGGAGCCCTGGCTCATCGTCGACGAGGGACGCAGGCGGAAGCGGACGTGAGTGCTTATGTTTCCCGAACAAGAGTGCAGCTTACCTTTTGATCGAAAATGCCATCAGTTCTGTCGGCGAAGGCACTTGGGAAACGAAAGATGGAGATCCCAGTGTAAAACACACCCAGTAGGTCGAGGGGAAAGCGATGGTGGACGTGGTGAAGTTCAAGTCGCGCACTAGTGTTGATGGGCGCTATGTAGCCTTCTAAGTTCTCCTCCCACGCACGTATTTTCTCTGCAAAAGGACTCGATTTCGGACTGAATACTTTACCGTTTTGCTCGCCATGCACTGCGCCGTCCGACGCGTCAAGAGGCCGTCGTCCTCTCTCCGTCCTCGCTCATCGCATCGATTCCTGGCTACGCATGCCGCATCTCACACCGAAGAGCATAAACCACCCTCCTCACCCGCAGCTTCTCCAAAACCTTGCTAGCTGGTCCGGGAACGCCTCAACAATAGGCCGCTGACGTTTAGCTATATGTTGGTGCGGTTAAGTAGGTTCGGTCAGCAAGGTTGGAAGGATGAAATCTCGGCGAGTCTCATAAGGACTGCATCGAGTCCCATTTGAAGTATGTCACTCATACACGGGCGCAAGTCCCATTCTTCTGCACACCTAGTTCAGAGCAACTATGGGTTATGGATGGTCCCCGAGGTTTCAGAGGACGTCGGCGCCATTGTTCTCGTGCGGTCCGTGTATCGGTCAGGTACGTCTTCCGAACTTCTCACCCTCTCTCGGACGCTGACAGGAAATTATAGTGGAAGCGAGGGGACAAGAAAAAAGAAGAGAATGGTACGTGCATCCTTTGTCCGGCTTTCAACGGGCTTGCTTGTTGACTTGGTCCAGCCATCTTGACTTCTTTCAATCGGTGAGCACATTCTGCATATATTTTCGCACAGTACTCTCGAGTCTCACAGAGACTAGGAATTTCAAATCTCGCAATGACGACAACCGTCTCACCATGAACTTCCTCGCCTCGCCTACCATTGTCACCGCAATGGCCTTCTCTGGCAAGCTCTCCTTTAATTCCACTGTGACCGATTCCATTCCGCTTCCCTCAGGCGAGCAATTCAGGTTCACCGCGCCCTCCGGGATGAGGCCGTAAATGACGAGGGTGGCGAAGTAAACGTTGCGACCGCCGCTGAGAGCAAGAGCGACACGATCCCTGGCGTAGCGAAACGGTTCATTGAAGGCGCGCCACCCACCCTGGGCGGGCGCTGATAGTTGACGAGAACTATGGCGAGGGAAGCGCGCGCGAGCACCCTGCAGGTGCAGCCCCAATTCTACGGTGAGATCGCCTTCGTCACAGGTTGTACTCGCGCTCATAGCTCTCAGGATGTGCGCTGATCATCGCCCGGTCGTTTGCGCGCATCCACGAGACCAACCTCAAAGTACGTCGTGCGGGTGCTTATTTCCCGGTATTCCAGTCGAGACTGATCTGTCACAGAAACAAGGCGTACTCCCCTTGTGGTTCGCCGACAAAAATGACTACGCACGTATTGGCGCGGGCGACCTAGTTGAGACTGTTGGCCTAGCTGGCCTCCTCAGGGGATATCCCAATACCGCCGTGCACGTCAGGGTGACGAAGCCCGACGGTGAAGTTTTCGAGATCCTCACCAAGCATACTATGTCGAGTGATCAGCTCAAATGGCTCGAGGCGGGATCGGCCCTTAACCATATTCGCTCGCAGATTAGCTAGGTCTGTAATGTACTTGCATATAAGGAATGGATAACCAGTGATGCAATTTATTCCGCCAATCATGGTGGCCTTGTTCCTTCTCGGCCAGGACGAAGTAGAGTTGCGGGCAAGGCAACCCACGTTTGCAATACCTCGCCCGTGAAGCTTGAAGACGTAGAAATCTGCCACACAGGGTGCTTCAAGGCAAGTGCCATTGAGAGGCATCAGGCGAATACCATACCTCTCGCTTGCTGTTGACGTGCAGAGGACTTAATTATGTGGGATTCTGCGATGAAGCTCAGCACGAGAAATTGCTGTCAAGTAGGTATGTACGTACCTCTTGATGCGTGCTGGGCGGCAGTGGCAACCCATCCGGGATGAAAGACTGTCCTAGCGCTTGTAGACCAGCTCGGTCCAGAGCGACCGCCCCACCTCTGTCTCGCAAGCGAGAAAGCACACCTTCAGCCAAGGCCAGCGCGGCAGCCGGCATGCCCGCCAACTGCGCGACCTTGAGGCCATGGCTATCGCGATTGACGCCTGGCTTCAAGCGATACGAGTACGCAAAGTGGCCGTCGTGCGTCTCGTCCACGTCCGTGCAGAAGAAGCCGACGTGCTCGAATGGCCCTTGGCCCTTGTGGTCGGCGGAGCATCCGAGCATGTCCGTCAGCTCGTGGAAGTGCGTCGCGAACAGAACGCGAGAGCGATTTGTGGTGTAGAGGTGGTGCACGGTCGCGAAAGCGATAGCCAATCCGTCCTTGACAGTCGTACCTCGACCGACTTCGTCCATTATGACCTGTGATGCATTTAGATACGAATGTATGCACCCTCTTAGTTGCACGTACGAGGCTGTTCGGAGTTGCTCGGTGTAGAATCTCCGCAGTCTCCAGCATCTCCACCATAAAAGTGCTTCTATCGCGGAACAGATCGTCTTTCGCACCGACACGCGAAAAAAGGCGATCTACAATCCCGATGGTGGCATGGTCGGCAGGAACATAGGATCCGGCTTGGGCTAGAATGGCCACCAAAGCCGTCTGCCGGAGAAGCGTGGACTTTCCAGCCATATTAGGACCGGTGATAATGTGGAGTCTGGATTCCGGCGAGAAAGTGACGGTGTTGGGGGTGAAAACGCGTCCGTTGGAGAGTAGACCGAGTTCGACGGTGGGGTGGCGTCCATTGACAACGTGGAATGAAAAACTAAGGGAGAATGAGACCTGTTCCGTGAAGCGGCAGAGAAGACTCACTCATCGGTAACAGTTGGACGCACGAACTTCATCTCGGACGCAAGATTGGCGAACCCCAGGGTAACATCCAGCTCGTCGACGACTCGTGCATTGCGTCGCAAAAGAGTCTCGTTCATATTGACCTGTTCAGTTCACCGTCAACGGGAGTTGCTGTGGGAGTTGTTTCTGCCTACCTCGTTCCTCAAGAGCTCGAAAGCTTGTTTCTCCGCCAGCGTGATATCATATGAAGTCTGCATAATCTCTTTACCTAACCTTGACCAGTCCTTCGAATCCATATCATGAATTTTTGATAAATGCATAGGTCATTGAGAAAGCTCACTCTATGGAAGAAGCTGCTCGTCGACTTGTTTTCAGTCATGACAGCGAAGTCACCGGACGCCTTGACTTTGGCGGCATCCCGTTTCGATCGTGCTACGTGAACATGCAGGCCCTGCATAGGTGACGAGCGCAGGGTCAAGGACGGGGCATCTACAGAGCGTCAGAATTCGACCCTAACGCTGTGTTGATGACAACAGAGAGTCACCGAAAGCACGCTGCAGATGCCGCTCAAGTTGATCACGCTGCATAAGAAGCTCGTTCAACTGTGCATGGAGCGCGACGAGTTCTGGAGAAAACCTGGACCTCATTCAGCATGTCAGTCAAGGACCGATTGTACGAACATACTCTGGATTTATTGTCCAGCGATATTCGGTCTGAAACCTGGGCTCCTCCAAGGAAGACATGCCAGGACCTGACGAGGAACCGCTATCCGCAGCCTCGAATGCCTCGGTGTCTTCTCCTTGGACGTTGACGCCCTCCAAGGCTTTCCCAATTGTTTGCGCCAGCGTTTCAAGCGAGTCCATCCTGGAAATGAGAGCGTCCACGCTCGTCCACTCCTCTTGCGCAATACTACCCCTCTCCCTGCCTTCCATGAGTTTTTCCAGTTCGACTCTCTTCCTGATCGAGTCCCAAGTGGCTATCGTGCCGCTAATGGAAGACAAGTCCCCTGCATCCCCCCGTCCGAGAAGGAACTTTTGGACTATGCGGGTCGCGTCATCGATGCCCTGCAAAAGCTCCACCAGATCGCTGCGAAGGTGCGGCCGGGTGTGGAAGAACGCGACCAGGGATTGTCGCGCATTGATCTCAGACAGTGAGGTGCTGGGAGAGCCTGCGTGCGAATCAGCATCTGGTCGTCAATGGTGGCAGAGAGCCTACAAAGCCATCGAGCAAGCAGCCTTGTTCCGCTGGATGTCACGGTGCGCTTGACAACACTGAGCAAACTGCCAATGACGCCGCCCTCGCGCATGCCCTCCCGGATCTCGAGAGCCTTGATCGTGTGCGAGTCGATTTGCATGCGCTGCTCGATGCCTTCCCTGCTAGGCAGCGACAGGCGCGGCATGTGCTCCAAGAGGTTGGCATGAAGGTACGTCGTCAAAAGGTCAATGGCCGCCGTTTCGGACGCAGAGAAGGATAGCTTGAGCGACGCCTCTTCTGCAATTGGTATGACATTATCGGTGTTGGATGTTTGAGACTCAGCGACATGAGCTTGCGACGTGCCAGTGGGAAGGGTATACGACGTGACGGTGTTTTCTTCGCGAACGGCAGTCTGTATAGGGTGCGTGGAAGCATTTTCTAGTTCCTTCGAGAGCACGACCTCACGGGGGCCTATCCGGACGAGCTCATCGCGCAGACTTTCGAAGGTGGAATCCTTGGTGAAGAATTCGCCCGTTGAGACGTCGATCCAAGCTAGGCCAACAGACTGCGAAGAAGAATATGGCTCATCAGCGGTGGAGGCAGATCCAATGGAGAGGAGGTAGTTATTTTCGTGGCGGTTCAAGAATGGCTCGTCAATTAGTGTTCCCGGGGTGATGACGCGCGCCACGCGTCGATCAAATGTGGGCTTGCTCCCTACGACTAGAGGGCGCGGAAACTCTTCGCACAGGGCAACAAAGCGCGCATTATGTTGCACGAGAATCTTCAAATACTTTTGGAGGTGCATTATGGGGAAGCCGCACATGAGGATGCGTTGCCCGTCCCATGATCGCGATGTAAGTTTGATATTCAGGATACGTGCGACTTCTGCGGCTTGGTCAAAGTATGACTGAGAGGTTTGGGTCAGTGAAAATCCAAAATTGCAGAGCGAAAAAGCGGACTTCGTAGAACTGTCCAACACGGGTAAGCAGGATACAGTGAGGGAATTTAGCAAGATTCTCCAGAATTTCAGTAGCGAGCTGATTTCGAGGTTGACGAGGACGGGAATCATCTGGGACTCAGAGTTAGATTGCCTGCCAGCGCGGGATACGCGAGGGACGATACCAGACTCTGCAGCTAACTCTGCCTTCGTGCGACGTCGGCGCCTGCTCTTGACGGGCGCGTCTCTGACGACCCTCGCGGTCTCAGACCACAGGGGAACCTCACCCACATCTTCCATGGGAGCTTCGCTTGCTACGGGTGCCTTTCTGACGCGTTTTTTACGCGTTCTAACGGGGACGGTGGCTTTCAAGTCCGAGCCGTCAAGCGACGGACCAGTCGCCGGAAGCGTGTCTGACGGCTGAGGAGACACGGGCTCAGGATGATCTGGGCGAGCTTAGGATATCAAGTTCACGGATAGGAGCGAATTGGCTGTCAATTGTTGCTACGGGACACGGTTACATCTGGGTGCGCACATCTATCGACGGCGTCATGCCTACTGCTCTTGGCCTTCCGTCCATGGTCCCACAGCCCAAGAGGTGTCAAGGGTGTCTCGTTAGAGCACGGGCCCGACGTGGGGAGGTCCGCATACTTCTTCTTGGTGACGACGGCTCTGGATGGGCTTGCGGAGACGGCATAGCGGGCGTGGCCCGACGCATGGAGGAAACGGGTTGCGAGAACAAGACGGTGCGGACGACGCGCTGGCAGCAGTATTACAGCATTGGCAGGGGCTTGTACGGACGCCAGCATGCGTGGACCAAGACGGCGAGTGGCGAGGCTGGTTTGGACGAGAGCGGGCGAGGAGCGCCCGCCACCGATCAGCCCACCGCGAATTCGGGCGGAGAGCGAAAGACCGCTCAACTTTCTCCGTCCGCCACGCGCGCCTCCTCCCCAGTTCGCCAGGTATCCTCCAAGGCAGCACTTCAATCATGTCGTTCGCAGGCAGACGCAGGGGCAACAAGGTCAAGAAGGGGGTCCAGTTCACGATCATGGTCGTTGGTCAGTGCCCTTTGTCCGCCTTTTTTCGCTGGCATGCACTGACCTTGCGTCGTCGCGTTCGGGTTGGCAATTCAGGTGCTTCGGGCACTGGACGCACGACCTTCATCAACACGCTCTGCGAGTCGGACGTGCTCGGGCACAAGAACTCGGACAACCCTGAGACGGCCCACGTCGAGGAGGGCATCAAGATCAAGCCCGTCAACGTTGGTGCGTCGCGGATGCTCCCATTCTGGGCCGCGCGAGAATTTGCTTATTTGTTTGCGCTAGAACTCGAGGAGGAGGGTGTCCGCATCGCCCTCACCATCGTCGACACCCCTGGCTTTGGTGATAACATCGACAACGAGTCTGCGTGCGTCTCTTGTACCGAGCAATGCCCCGTTCTGACATTGCATGTCCTGCATAGCTTCCAGGAGATTGTTGGCCATCTCGAGCGTCAATACGACGACATCCTGGCGGAGGAGTCCCGCATCAAGCGTAACCCGCGCTTCAGGGACAACCGTGTCCATGCCCTCCTCTACTTCATCCCCCCAACTGGCCACGCGTACGTACAAGTTGGACTGCGGTGCCTCTTTTAGTGACACGACTTCCGTTTTAGCTTGAGGGAGATGGACATCGAGCTGATGCGCCGCCTCTCGCCTCGTGTCAACGTCATCCCTGTTATCGGCAAGGCCGACTCCTTCACCCCCAGCGAGCTGAGGGCGTTCAAGAAGCGGGTGAGTACGATGTTGGCTTGCAGTGACCACAGGGTGCTAAATTTCAATTGTGCAGATCATGGAGGACATCGAGCACTACGACATCCCTGTGTACAACTTCCCGTACGACGTTGAGGAAGATGACGATGAGACGATCCAGGAAAACAGCGAGCTTAGGGTCTGTAGCTGCTATAGAATGCATTGCATCATATTGACCCCGTTCCCAGGCTCTTCTCCCATTCGCCATTGTTGGTTCGCAGGAGGAGATCGATATTGACGGCGTGCCTGTGCGCGCTAGGATATACCCGTGGGGCGTCGCCGAAGTTGACAACCCGGCCCACTCTGACTTCAGCCGGCTGCGGAGTGCTCTTCTCAAGTCCGTTGTCATGTCAATCCCACGTGCTTCTTTGCTCACCGCGTCATATTTAGCTCTCATCTTGCTGACCTCAAGTCGCTGATTCATGACGTTCTCTACGAGACCTACCGTACCGAGAAGTTGTCTCGCACGGTGCACTCTGATACCCAGTATGTGACGCGTCATGTTTGTGCTCCCGTCGTCTAATTGTTGCGGTTGTAGCGATTCTTCCATTCTTCCGGAAGAACTTGCTACCCAGAGCGTGCGCCTGAAGGAAGAGCAGCTCCGCCGGGAAGAAGAGAAGGTATGGTTCTCTTTATCATATGACGCGCCATTTCTGACCGACAAATGTGTTAGCTCCGCGAGATCGAGGTCAAAGTCCAGCGCGAGATCAACGAGAAGAGGCAGGAGCTCCTTGCGAAGGAGGAGTCGCTCAGGTATGTCTGATGCCGTGCAGATCGCCACCGTAGCTTATCGTCCATCTAGGAACCTGGAGAGCCGGCTCGCGGCGCAGGGCTCGCAGCACGAGTTCAGGGATTGATCTTGAAAACAGGGCGGCTATTGTGGCCGTACGCGCACGTTATATACCCAGGTCACGGACCATTGTTCCCTCGTTTTGCTTTACTATGGGCCTTGCCCAGATACTCTACTTGTTGCTGTTCTTGACGCACTCTCGTTCACAGGGCTCGGCCCTTCTACAGCTTCGTAACCGGATGTTGACTGCCGTTGGTATACTTGCTCCGTGTCCTGTCGCTCGTTGAACTAGGTATTAATATGAGGCCTCTGCCTTGGATACGTGTGGAATGAGGTCGAAGCATGGATGATGTCTGATGGGAAGTGAAGGGCGATCATGAGGTCTCTCAGTCTTATCGAAAAGAGACATGCCGCGACGTGTGGAGACAAGGAGAGAGGCCGAGCTGCGAAGAGAGGAGAAAGGGGAGCTGAGCGCTGCGGCCGAGGACGGTAAGGACAAAGGGCTGGCTGGAGAGGCTACAAGGGAGCGGTAAACGTAGCGAGACGGCCGAGGATCGTGTTGGCGAACATTGGGACTCCGCCGGACGATAGACAAATAATCGATACTGTACTCGCGGGCAGCCGAGTCGCCTCTGTTGTTGCTGCACACCCTGACGCTGCCCCGCGCACACTGGCAGACGCTGTGGCCAACACCAGCAGCGGCGGCGAGCAGACGCCCAAGCCCGAATTTCCGGAATAGGCAGTCTGGTTGGCGGTGAGTCCTGGCTTTTCCCTCCATTTCGCCCTTCTCAGCGTCCTCCGCCTCGCCCACAGACACGCACGACGTCCTCCTCCTCCCCCTCCCCCGCCCACCGACGCCCACTCTGCAGTCTCATCGTCGTCCGCAGGCGTCCCCCGCGCGTCACCCCGCGTCCCGCCCTGACAACTCGACCGCACCTGTCTCCGCGCTCCCTGCACCCTCCCATTCATGCAACTTGGCGAGTCTCGCCCCCCCTCTGTCATGGGCAGGGCCACCGACTGGCAGCCGCGCTCCCAGTTCGACGCAGGCCCATCATCAGCCCCGCCCTCTGCCTTCGTCCCATCATCAACCATAACACAGCGACGGCGCACCTCCGCCCTCCACGCCCTCCCTCAGGCGCCCCCGCCCAACCAGCCGATACCCAGCGTGCCTCCAATCGATACCAGCGCGCTCCACGGCTCGGACAGATACTCATTTATGGACGACGACACTCCCAGCTTTCCCACTGCCGGCGGCTTCTCCAACTTGTCGCGTCCAGCCGCCTCCCCACGTCTCGCAGCCGTCGCCGCCTTTTCGCAGATGCAAGCGCGGCAGTTTTCCTCGCAGTCTCCGCCCCCTGCGTCCTCTTCTTCCAATGGACTGGGATCTCCCCCTCGGCAACCCACGCGCTCACCTCCCAACGTGGACAGGGAGATCGTCCCCGACCGTCTCTTATTGTCTCCGGTGGACCAACAAGCCTCGTCAGAAAACCCACGTCCCTCATCACGGCGGGCTCTTACGAGAGCCTTGGAGCTCGCCCGCGAGGCCGTCAAGCTCGATTCAACTAATGATGATCCATACGGGGCCGTGATCGCATATGGGAAGAGCGTCGCGCTCTTGAGTAAGGTAATGGAGCGTGTTATGCGTGGTGAAGACTCGACAGAGCTGCCGCGAAAGCGTGGAGGTCGGCGGAGAAGTGTTGTTGCTCAGGAGGAGGAGGTTAGAAGGCTCAGGGCAATCGTGAGTACCTTGTGCTGGACTACTGCCTATTCTACTGACACTTGCCTGTCACCCGCTGTCGCGAAAAGCATGACACATATGCAGACCGCATGAACATACTCAGCCTAATCTACAGTATCCCTCCTATGCCGCATTCTCCCACCTCCACCTATACTGCATCCATCTCTGCTTCTACTGATTCAACTCAACCCTCGTCCCCAACCTCCGGCTCCCCTTCCTCCGACTCTTCTGACCCTATTCCTCCCTCGTCTTCGACGCTGGTAGAGGACAATGCCGACACCCGCCGCTTCTCCCAAGAAACCGCCAAGTTTCGCGGCGACGTGTACTCCGCGACAGAAGGTATGCATCTTTCGTTACAGAAAATCTGCATCAGTTTTTGATCCGTCCTATCATTCCAGGGGCTCCCCCACCTTCTTTCCATCCATACGCTGCAGCCGCACGTATATCTGTCTCCGTGGAGAACGCGTCGCCGCCATCTTCCTTCAGTGTGAATAGGTCAACACTGCCCCCTGCCCGACCTCCCCCATCAGGCTCTATACCAACACGGCCCCGGGCTGCTTCCGCCCTTCCACCCCCTGCACCTCCGCCTCAGAACGCCTTACCACCGGCGCCGGACCAGGCTCCCCCTGTTCAACATCTGAATGTCGGCAATCGTGCTCGGGGCAATTCAACAAGTCACGTGCGGTCTGGGTCAAACAGCCGCTTGGAGTCTTTGCAGGAGGAAGGCGATCGGAACGATGTGCACCCGTTACAATCACAGCAACAACACCACTTCGACGTCGAAGAGGAGCTCCGGCGCCGTCCGCGCAGCATCGTACAGCCCCCACGAGACGAAACCCACCCTCTGCCGCCCTTGCCACCACCGCACAACGATGCGGAGGATGAGCTCATCACACCGCGCACTGTAGGAGACCACGAGCCGCTGTCTCCGTCACAGTCAGCCAAGTTTGGCCCAGCGAGACCGCGAGGCGTTTCGACGACGTCAACGAAGTCAGAAATGGCCAACGGTTTAATTAACAACTCGACGCTGATGGGGACCATATCGCAACGAAGGTCGAAGGTGTCGGCTCCTCCATCGTCTGGGTCAAGCTCTCCCAAACTGCCGGAATCCGTCCCTCCGTCGGCAATGCGGCTAGGCGGCACGGGCCTGCCCGTCACTTCAGTATATCCGCCTGGGTACACACGCAGTCGGGCCTCGTCGCAGCCAGGCCAGCGGCCAAACTTGTCCGGCCTACCGCCGACAAGCTTCGAGCTTCCCAGCCGCCCGCCATCCACCGTGTCATCAATCCCGACAACGACAGCGCCGATACCGCGGAAAACGTCTATTTCGACACGAAATGGCGCGCTGCCGCAGATTACGGTCGTGACAGGGGCGCTGTCACCGCCGCTAGGCACGTCCGCGCACCAGCTGGTGCCGCCGATCCCGCACAGCAACCTGCCGACGACGCCGACGTCGCCGCTGCCGCCCCTCGCGCCGTCGGACCCGATGCGCAAGCCGTACCACATGATGAATCTGCTGCGGCACACAATGACGAGCAAGTCGGGCGGGTACATCACGCGCCGGCTGCACGTCCCGCAGGAGGTGTGGTCGCAGGGCGGCGCGAAGCTCGCAAATTTGCCGGAGAAGGTGCGCGTCGTCGAGGTGCTGTGCTCTGCGCTCGAGGAGGTGCAGACCGTCAGCGTGGACCTGTTCGGCGCGGGCAATGTGAGCAGCGGGATGGTGATGGGCATCGGGAGCATTGGCAAGAAAGAGGGGGAAACGTGGAGCATGAAGCTAGAGGAGTTCTCGAACGTGTGCGATGGCGTGGTTGCGAACTTTGGCAAGAAGCTGGGTGTTGGGGAGGGTTTCGTGACCAAAAAGACGACTGGTGTATGTGCCCTTTATAACTTCGACGGAACGCTACTTACAGAGGCTACAGGTCACCTCATGGGGTGGCAAGCTTACACGTCAATTTGACAAGCTCACGAACCAACAAAAGAAGTAAGCGGCGCCACTCCGTACCGTCCGCTCTAGACACTTACGCACGATGCGCTTTGCAGCCTCGACTCACCGGCGTCTTACGTGCAGGGCCTGAGCAGGCTCTTCCTGCAGGCACAGCTCCTGGACGAGCATTCGAAGGCCATTTCTCTCTCGCCGCCAGCGGCCACGTACGCCGCGTTCCCACCCGAACTGCGCTCCGCCGTCGAGGCAAAGCTGCGGCGCTGTTCCGAGTTCTTCGCCACCGTCGTGCTGACGTTCGTCATCCGCGACACCGCGCAGCTCCTCGACAAGTACGTCAAGAAGTGCGAGAAGTGGCTCGCCGAGTAGTCCCCTCCCCCGCCCGGCGCGCCCTGTATCTTATGCTTCGGGACCATCTTGTGGATATATCCCGCCATCTTTCTGACTGCTTTCTGGTTGTCTGTGTCCGCCTTGTTCCTGTTGTCCCTGGATTTGGTTTGTGCGACTATTTTTTGCCTTTCTTCCGTGTCCCCCCTGCCTGCGTTTGTTCTTAGCGTGCCATACGTTACACATTTTGTTCATATTCCGCCCCCGCGCCCCCTCGCATACTCTGCACACACATAGTATATACCATAGTCCCGCCCTCGACGGCCTGCCCCATGCCAGATGTAGGATTAGCACTCATCGCTCACACCAAATGCGTCACCTCAATGCATTGTAATACAACCATTATAGACCAGTATAGACTGTTTTCACTACCATTTCGGACGCGTCTGCGACCACAAACGCTCGTGCGAGGACGACAGATATCAGGGCGATACTACTATTGTTGGAATGTACAAATATTATACAGCGCCGAGGCACGAAGCGAGTATACGGAAGAATAATTCAAGAATGCACAGTGAGAAGCGGATGGGAAGTCCTTGACGGAGAGGGGAGCGAATAATATACACAGTACGCATATCTGCGGGAAACCGAGGAGAGGCAAGCACGCGAAGTACATGCTGTGCGTACTCGGGAAAGCCTATAAACAGGAAATAACTTATGTACGATGAACTGGCGATATTCTACACTTTGAGCAAAGCAGGAACACGGGGGGTGGAATGAGTGGGCAACCAGAAGGAGCGGGGAAGTCAGGCAGGCGGAGGCCGAAGGAACGGGATGATGTGAATGAGCAAATCGGAGGCAGCGGAGCAAATGAATGAGAGTAAGCAGCGAAGCAGAAGCGATGGAACTGAAGTGAGGATTACGGATCAGTCGGCGCCGAGGTGGGCTGGGGGTCGGTCAAGATTGTACATCGCATGCAGGTTGATAAGGACTTGATGGCGCAGCACTGGCGAGAAGGGTCAGTCACTCCACGGAGAAGAAGACATTCACATCGAACTCACTATACGAGAAGTGGGATGCCGAGTCGGCACCCTCCTCATCGTCTACGAGCGGGTCAAGCGTCGCGACGATGTGCCAGGCCTCTGCAACGATCAAATTTAGTGGATCTATTTATATCGTCATGAGAACGACTGACGTTGTAATGGGCTTCTCTGCGGGCCATAGCGCAGGCGTGGGTCCACAGGGTGGTGGTGCCGGGGAGCCGGAGCGGGCGCGGGGCTGAGAATGCGCTCTAGCGGCGGGGCGGCGGCGGCGGCGGGCGGCGCGATGTCCTCGGGCGTCCGCTGGTCGTAAGACAGCCGGCGTCGCTGAAGCGGCGGCGCTGATCGAATCCCTCACCGTGAGCGTGAGCCGTTATAGACAACGATCGAGACCCTCACCTTCAACAGCAGCCTCGGCATCCTCTGGGGGTGTGCTCGGCTCGGGCTCGGGGCGCTGCCGCTTCTTCTTGTCCGCCGCGCCCTTGCCCTTTGACCCCCTGCCCTTCTTCACCTTGGCGGGCGAGGGCTGCGTGCCCTCCCCAGCCTCCTTTGCGAGGTACTCTTTCGCATGGCGTGCGAGGAAATCGAGGCGGTATTGGGACATCTTCGCGGCGTATGCCTTCTCCTCTTCGGTGTCCAAGTTCTCGAGCTTGAAGTCCTCTTCGGAGAGGTCGATGAGCCTAGGCACGAGCCCGCGGTGCTGCTGTGCGTGGTTGTCGGCAAAAGGGTTGGGTGACGATGGGGATTCGTGATAGTGGTAGACGAGCCAGAGGAACGCCCGCGCGCGCGAGGCCGAGGTGATGTGCACGGGGAGGAAGAGGTCAAGAAAGTCGATGTCGAGGCGACCGAAGTGGTCCTGGGCGATGTTCTAAGTGGAGTGCGCAAGGCGGTGCGTGAGTGTCTGCGTGAATAGGGGCGGGAAGATGGGGGGAGGACGGACCGCAAAGTGATTGGAGAGGACGAAGAGAAGGTTCACGATGCTTGTGGACGGCACGGTGCCCTTGGCCTGCGTAGGAGCACGCGTTAGGATGTGCCACTTCCTGATGAGGAAGAAATGGGAGACGCACGGCGCGCTCGAGTAATTCTGCGGGGGATACGGGCAGGCTGTTGGCCTCGTCCTGGAGTGTGCAGGCCTTGAGGATGGTCTTTATGCGGGGCGCGTCTTGGAGATTGCTGTCCGCCTTCTGGAGCGCAGGGACCGGGTGATATGTCCGGAGTGACGTTCGCATCTCCGGAAGGACTGTCAAGGCCACGGTAAGCAGTTACTCTACAGGCACGCGACGCCCGAGCGCGACGTACAGGTCATTGTTGTGTTCACCCGGCCGACGTTGGCCAGCAACGAGATCTTGGCGAAGTCGGTGCCAAAGTCCGGCACATCCTGCATCTTGTCCTTGAGGGCGCGAGAGCAGCGAGCAGAGTGCGTGAGCGCGTGGACGTAGAGGTCGCGGAAGGTGACTCTGTCCGGGGGCGAGAATGGGTCTGTGAAGACGCACTCCTGGGAGCCAAAGATATGGTCGAGAAAGTCATATTGGATGTCCTTGCGCGTGAGCGGCTCTGCCTCTTCGTGCTTGATGGCGAAGGCCTTGCGGCGGGCGTAGAGGGAGCTGGGGGCAGGGTGAGCGCGGGGCGACGAGCGGGGGCGGGAGACTGACGAGGAGGCCTTGGTGGCGGCCATGGGATAATGTCGAGATGAAAGGGTTAGTCTGGCATTATAAGAGTGGATGACTGTCGAGAAAGCCACGGCGCGCCTTCGTCCGCCCACACGGCCGCATTGGGCATCCCCCGCCCACCGCCACTGCCGCCGTGGCCAATAATTAGAAACTCCCGGCTCATCTCCCATCACCGTCCGGTGTACCTTGCGAACCCGACCGCCACTAGGTCCATCATCATCTTTGATGCCTCGCTGCCCGCTCACTGGTTACTGCATCGTTTCTCACCGATCAATGCATCTATGCCGGTACCGCCTTCGCGCACCGTTCTTTGCCAGACACTCTCTCGTCGACGGTCACCTCCCTCCTGGTTAAGGAGATGCTGAGCATCTCCCTGAGGATTTTCGTTCATTCATGACCTTTTCTTTCTTCTTCTACGCTTTCCTCCATGCTCTGACCTTTTTTTCTATCTTATCTCAAGCCGCAGGCGCGCCTAGTAATGTCTTCTTTGTCCAACAGAATGACCCGTCTGTCCAGCTCTCCTCTGGCTGGTCCACCCTCTCGTCGACGAGCAGCCTCGGTGGTACATTCGTCTCCACTTCGGAGGTAGGCGCGTCGTTCACGGTCAATCTACCTCGTACGTCATTTCCCGTTTGCCGGAGATTCTACCTCGAGACTGATGACCGACTGTAGTTGGCACTTCGGACGTCGAGTTCTTCGGGTTTCGCAATGCGCAGGCAGGCCTCTTTGCTGCCTGCGTCGACTGCAATCTTCAGAACAACCAACCGCTCAAGGTGATCGACGCGAACAGGGCAGGAGTGCAGGGAATCGGTGACCCGGTGCGCACGGCTTGTCTATGAATAGATGATTGATACTCAAAAATCACAGAGCGTTTTGTTCTATGCGGCAGGTCTCGATCCGACTGTCCAGCACGTAGTGACAGTGATCAATCTCCCGGATTTGCGTTTCCCCGATGGACCAACCCTTACCTTTGACGCGTATCTTGGTGAGTCCCAAGTCCTGCACTTTGCCGTTGCAGAATTAAACGCCAGTCCAGACACAACTTCCGATGCTTCTACATCCTCTAGCACGCCCTCTTCGACTTCTTCTTCAATTTCTTCTTCAACGACCACCTCCGGAGGCATTTTCTTTCCCGGACCGACTGTGACGCAGTCCTCCACCGCGTCCTCCTCAACATCGGATACCTCTACTTCCTCGCCTGCCGATTCTACCTCCCAACCGGTGTCCACTATCACCGTTACTTTCAGCCCCTCCTCCGTGGGTGGGATCTTCTTTCCTCCAATCACAACACCCGTCACTGGCATCCCAGTCTCCGTCACTGCAGCCCCAAACCCGTCACCCACGAACCCCGGCTCGTCTGCCCCACCCGGCTCGTCGCCCTCTGGCGGCGGCGGCGGCTCAGGGACGGGATCAAGTGGAGGAGCTGGAAATCCCACTGGAGGGCCGACTGGAAGCTCAGCATCCGGCAACCCGACAGCCACTGGCGCACCGGGCTCTACAGGCGGCGCCAACCCCACGGGCAGTCCAACGCCCACTGGGGGACCTGGTTCGACGGGCGGTACCAACCCCACCGGCGGCCCTTCGTCCCCTGGCGGCGGCCCCGGCTCGACGGGGGGCCAGAACCCGACGGGCAGCCCGACCACCTCTGGGGCGGGAGGCTCGAATCCCACTGGTACGCCCACGGGCAGCGGCGCGTCGTCGGGCGGGAGCTCGCCCACGGGTACCGGAGCGTCGTCGGGGGGGAGCTCGCCCACGAGCAGCGGCGCCTCGTCAGGCGGGAGCTCGCCCACAGGGTCCGGCTCTGGCTCTGCCACGGGCACGGGTGCGCCCACGGGTACCGCGACGTCCACAGGGACGGGCGGCGGCAGCGGCAACCCTACATCCTCGCCGAGCCCGTCCACGTCCTCCGCGCCCTCCAACGGCTCCCCCGGCACCAAAATGTCTACCTCGACGATCGTCGTCATCGCCCTCATCTCCGCGTTCGGCGCGCTCACGCTTATCCTTGGCGGCATCGTCATCTGCGTGACGCGCAGGCGGCGCCTCGAGCGCATCCAGCGCCTCGGGCCGTACTCGCAGTCGGAGGCGCAGATGGGCTTGAGGGCCGGGAGCGGGGGCAGCGGCATGCGCGCGCCGACGACCAGCTTCGGCGGGAGCTCGCGCGACGCGGAGGAGCGCGGGATGGACTTCGACTCGCGCGAGATCAGCCTGACTGAGGCGGGCATGAGCGGCGGGCCGGTGTCGTTCGGGACACGCACGGCGACGGCGACGGGGACCGGGACGCGCACGGATACGGGCGACGCGACGGTGGACCCGTTCAGTGACCGCCAGCTGAGCCGGTCTGTGAGCGACAGGAGCTACGGCACCACCGGCAGCTACGGCAGCGTTGGGAGCGACGGGAGCTACAGAACGGGCACCGGGACGGAGGTGAGCCTGTCTGCGAGCGACAGCGCGGAGCTCGTTGCGCGCACGCTCGGGCCGGCAGGGTCCATTGGTGAGTCTGCTTTGCTCATTGCGCGGCGAGAGTCATGAGCTGAAATTACGTTGCGTGTGATAGGTTTCCCGGAGCGTCCGCCCAGGAGCGGGCTGCGCCGCCTACCGACGCTGCCACCGACGCTGCCCCCACCTACATTGCCACCGACGCTGCCCCTCCCGACAGTGCCGGTGCCGTGGATCCAGAGGCAACCGCGCATGGACGGCGACTCGAGCTCTTGATGAGCGCCGCGCGTGGCCAGATCTGTTGACGTTCTTTCTCGTACCCATCTTCTTCTTTCCTCAGACCCGGATCAATGGACTTGTACATACTGCAGCTGTTACCTGACCTGTCTGCCTTGTATCTTGGTGCCCAACTGACATCCCTGACTGCTGCATCTCGCCCGAGCAGCCCAGTTACTACTCTCCCGTTAAATGGGCGCTCAAGAAGCGACAATTCAATCAACTTGAACGGACGGTAAAACAAGTCGGCGCCCGACATGGGCGAGAGCATCCATTGCAACCACGTCGGGTAACTATGCGCGCAGCTCCAACGTCTACTACACCGAAACGCAACGAAAGGCATCGAAGTTTGAAGGGCTAACACTAGTAAGAAAACACGCGTGCGGCATCCTGTAAGTTTAAGTTATGCGGTAGAGCTGGAAAAAGGAGCCGCGAAGCGATGTATTGGCCGTACAGTATAAACGCGGCCGTCGAAAGATATGATAAAGTGGCATCGATCATCCTTTGCGCTGTCGGCTCCGAAGAGGTCATCTGCAACAACATCGTCCTCCGCGGAGGCCATGTCTCTTCCGCTCGACACTGACTTCTCCGCACTCCGCGATTTGGTGCTGAATACCTCTGTACATGGGATGAGCGCAGGCGACTGATTGGAACTGACATGCTTTCGCGGATCCACACGCTGAGGATTTCGCCATCCCCAGAGGTTTTGGAGCGCATTAATTGCCTCGAGTATCTTGTCTTCCACGAAAGCAATACAGACATCTCGCTCGGACCTCCGAAGACCCTTCGCCATGTCGGTTACCTCCCTACCGATGTCAATCTCCGGACGGAGCATGTCAAAGATGCGGAGCCCTTCTTTTCGGCACTGCGCACGCTGCCCGAGCTAGATCACGTCAGTGCGACGCGCGTGTCGTCGCCACGACAGCTCGCCATGCTCAATGAAGTATGTCGTGAACGAGGCTTAAAATTCGAATTGTGTGAGAACGCGGACCATGTTTGGGTGCGTCTATAACTTGATGTTGATGCGACGCGATGCTGACTTTTCAAATTACAGCGCGCGCAAAATGCTGACTGAATTTGACATACGTAATCTCCCCAACTCTCTTGGTCGACGAGCAGCGGTGGGGAAGCGGTAAGGAACGGTAAGAAAGGAGAGTATATGCGCCAGACGACGGGGAATTGACCTATGCTTCTGAAGGGTTGCTGAAGGGGGCAAAACAAGGGCAACGGAGACTGAGCCATAGCATGCCAGAGTTGAACGTCGATGGCCCGGTTGCAGCATTGTTGTCCCGTGTAGCCTAGCCTGCACAACCACCAGGAGCCACCAGGACGCCCGAACAGCCCTACCAAGAGCTGTGTGAAGGTTGTCGGATATGCCGACGCCGGGTGAAAATGGCTGGCTGTGAAGCAGGCACTACTTATCTGAGAGCCGTCGACGCCTCGAGCACAATTCGCGTCCAAGGCCAGCTGAGCAAGTGCCCTGTAGAATGTGTGATAGCTGGGTGAAGATGACGACAAGAATCAAAGATGGGATGACTGCCGATGTCGCCGTCGCGGTTGAGAGCGGGCGCGTCACGGTCGCCAACATAATTAATTGTCACGGCTAATCCCAGCAACTTCCGCTCGTTAGTCTCATCCAGCATGCAACTCTGAACGCTCCTTGCTCTCTCCCTCCACCAGCCACGCACGGCCCATGCCAGCCTCCCCTGCGTCCCACCGCATTCCCACCACAAAGCCTTCGCTTCCTGCGCTTCGTCGCGAGAAGGATCGCACCGCTTCGTCAGACCCTCCCTCCGCTACCGACCGGCCCTTCCTCGTCAAACGCGGGCCCTCTTACTTTGAACGCTACCCCCGCCAGCCCTCAGCGTCGTCCTCGTCCGCCTCCGACTCCCAAAAACCCGCCCTCCAGCGACACCAGTCGCTCCCCAGATCCCTCGCCTCCAACGCCGCAGAACCCTCGTCCAAATCCAGGCTCGAGAACGTGCCGCCCCCACACTCAATGCTCGAGCAGGCGCGGGCGCAGTTGCACGTTTTTCCCAAGGCGACGGATCACCACCCAACAATGGCCGACTTTTTCGCCAACGACGGCGAGCTGACACCGCGCGCCGCTGCCCCTCCCTCCCGCCGACGGCCCCGCACAACCTCAGACAAGGCCAGTCGTCGCAGGCCGGGCGACATGGCCCACGTCCGCATATCCGACTCGTCGACATTGACCCAGGTGGAGACCCCGCCGCAGACGCCCATCGACTTTCCCATGCCGAGGCTCTTCCTCGACACCTTCCCGGTCGTCGTCTCTGCGCCCGTGTCGGGCGTCGAGACAATGGATGCCCTTGTCGACGGTATGAATGGTTTCGAGGGGGATGACTTCTTCACTGGGGTATCGGACCGTTCGGTGCGAAGCAAAGAGCGCGCAGACCGCTTCCACCCCTTGTACCAACCCCCACTGCCTACGCCGCCTCCAGGAGTCACGCTTGGGGGCGGTCTGCCGCGGAAATCGGTCAAGAACAGTGCGTCGCGGGAAGAATCCGTCTCCGCCCCCCTTCCCACCCCAACGTCCTCACGTCGACCACCTCGTCCCACGCCTTCGCGCACAGCGTCCGCGTCCACGATCACGGTCAACACGATCGCGTCGCAGTCAACCGCGGCCGATGACAGTCCTCCCGCCTCTCCACTGTTGTCACGACGAAACTCGAAGAGCATGGCGCCCTCCATCTCTGATATCATTCGGACATACGCGCCGGTTGAGCAGCGATCGCGCGCGCGGCCTGGAACCGCGCGCCAGTCCATTTACTCCAGCAGTCATGGGCACGGCGTGGTGCATGAGGAGGAGGTAGAGTCGGAGCCGGAGCCAGTCTCTCCTGAAGAGGAAGCAGAGATGGTTTCGCGCTCATCCGTGGACAGCATTGCCGATGAAGTCAGGAGAACTCTACGCAATCAGAGTGCATCTCCCGTGGTCCAAACGCCTGCGCCCCCAGTCTCCTACACCCGTTCTCTTCCTTCCCGACACTCCTTCATGTCCGACGGGTCATTCAACCTCCATTCTCCCCAATTCAGCCATGGCCCGAGCTCATATTACGCATCCTCATGGGTAGACCCGGACGAACAAGTCACACCTGTCGATTTCCAATCATCAAAGCCGACGCAGTCGCAGGCCATCGCAACGTACTTGCGCTCCTCGCGTCTGACCACAATCCTGAAGCTCACGCGTTCTCCGCACGCATCGATCGACAACCCGCTCACTGTCAGTCTTTCTGACCTGGGCAGCCCGACCGGCATCCCATTGGTCGTGTTTCTGGGCCTGGGAAGCGTCCGGTATGTCATGGGGCTATATGATGAGATGGCGGAATGCTTGGGTATCCGACTTATCACCATTGATCGGTGCGTCTTCGTCTATCGAGCCGCTCGTACATGATGCTCATGAGTTGCTATGCAGATGGGGCCTCGGTCGCACAGATGTTCCTAAGCACAAGTCTTCCCGGGGAATTCCAGAATGGGGGTCAGTTGTGGAGGAGGTGCTCGACTTGCTGCACATCGACCAGGTCAGCGTGATGGCCCACTCAGCTGGGGCGCCCTACGCGCTGTCATTCGCGAACAAAGTTCCCGAGCGGGTACGTGGTGACGTGTTGCTACTCGCACCTTGGGTTGGAGGCGTAGAAGGAGGTACGTGTCCTTTCACGCTATGTTCCTGAAACGATTAACACGTGTATCAGCGGGCTACAAGTGGCTGAAATTTGTTCCGAACGGCATCCTCAAGACAGCACAGGCCGCAGAATGGAAAATTCAAGCGTGGATGCTTGGCAAGCCGCCAACCATTGCATACCAGGGCATCGGTTTCGACGCCACAAGATCCACACCTCCTTCGCGACCATCCACAACGCAGCGGCGCTCTGAACCGCGACCGGTCACAGCTCCGGATGTCCAGCCGCGGCCGAGCATGGGCTCGAGCGTGTTCAGCGAATACGACGACCTGCGAGACTTCGACGGGCGTTTCGACAGTCGGAGTACGCTGGGGGTCAAGGCCAGCAATTCGCATCGCAACCGTGCTGTCAGCGAGATCCGGCCAGCGGCGCCGACGCGCAAGACTTCTCGAGGCTTCCTAAACCGCTTCAAAGTCCACAACAACAACAGCAGCAATCAATCGCCCGCAAGCGACAAGTCATCGCCATCTTCAGGGGGCAAGCGTTTGAAGGCGCTGCGCTCGATGAGCTCCTTGAAGGGCCGGTCCTCGACTGCATCGCAGAAACAGGCTGTGGCCAGGTCCCCCACGGCGCCGACGCCGACGACAGCCTGCCCGACCTCCCCAAGCCCCCCACCGCAAGTACCCAAGCCGATTGATGTCGATGTAGGTCTTGGCTTTGGCGACATCGACTGGGTCAAGGCGGTCGACCGCAGCTTCGACGATGCCAGCCCGACATCCGCCAAGCAGACCTTCTTTGAACCGTCGAACACCCTGTACGACCGCAAGGGCTACAACCGCCGCGGCGATGGACGACGCTCTGTTTCGTTCGGTGCGGCGGCGGCGTCGCGTTCATCCCCACCATCCATGATCAACTCCCCGCGCCCGAGCACGAACGGCTCCGCACCGTCCGCGGGCATCGCCGCGACGTCCTCGTACCAGGCCGCGCTGGGCAACGCGCTGATCGCGGCGTCGCACGCCGAGTCGTCGAAGGGCACGCACAGCGACCTGCTGCAGATCCTGAACCACGACCAGCAGCCGTGGGGCTTCTCGTATGCGGCGTACCCGCACCGCGTGCGCGTATGGTACGGCGACCGTGACGAGAAGATCGCGGAGAACGCGGTGCGCTGGATGGAGCGCACGATGCGCGGCGGGCGGTGCACGGTGAACGTCGTCAAGGGCGCGGACCATGGGCTCATGTACCGCAGTAGCGTCGTTGTGGAGGTGCTCGAGCGCGTGCGGGATATCTGGGCGGATGCGTCTGAAGGTGCGTTGGGCCTTCTTTGCTCTGGTCAACTGTGCGTCGAACTGACATGTCTACCTGGTCCGCATACAGGTTTATGATGCCTCTCTGGATGTACTACACTGATACAGTACTATCTTTTATTATACCTAGTGAATTTCTTATACCATTTTACTTCTACACTGCGACATCCGGCTCTACCTCCTCTTTTCTATCTCTGTCAGCCCACTCAACACCACTGTCACACTCCCCCTCCCTGGATCTCCATTGTCATTCGCTCACTGTATCATATCTTCTGACGGCCGCCTTTTAAATGTACGGCCCATACATCGCTTCACGGCCCCTTTTCCAGCTCCTACCGCATAACTTAAACTTACAGGATGCCGCACGCGTGTTTTCTTACTAGTGTTAGCATTTCGATTTTCGATACCTTTCGTTGCGTTTCGGGATAGTAGACGTACGTGGAGCTGCGCGCATAGTTACCCGACGTGGTTGCAATGGATGCTTTCGCCCATCTTGGGCGCCGACTTGCTCTATGCTCGACGTGGCATCCGCTCAAGTATGTGTTTGAGAGTGCTGCAGCTGGGCTTGGGCGCGATGCCATGGCCGAACAGTCCCTATTCACGAATGGCACAAGGCGACATGTTCCAGAACTGACGCGACTGATATTGGCAGTTATATCTCGACAATTTTTACAACATAGTATCCAACAAACTGCGGGATATGAAACTTCACGTGAGGCACTGCGAGTAGTAGTCGTTGGAGTACGTGCAACTGCCCTGGCTGCAGCAGGTGGCACCTAAGGACAGTTAGTTAACCTAACCGTCAGAAGCTACGCATTTGCTTACCGGTGTATGTCAATCCACCGCATTGGGCGTACAGAGCAACACATGATCCGCTCCCACTACTGCTGGAGCTAGATGTGGTGCTCGTTGAGGCAGAGCTAGTAGAGCCGGAACCAGTGCTTCCTGAAGTGACGGTAACGGTCGAGGAGCCGCTGCTCTGGTAACCCTCGGTCGCGACGATCTGGTAGTTGTGCGTGCCCAGGCTCAGGCCGACCGACGCCCATGCGCTGACGTGGTTGGAGAAGGTGACGGTGCCGCTCGTGCGGTGGCTCTGGCGGACGCTCCAGTACTTGATGTCCGGTCAGTCTCATGCTCCGCCTGCCGTCCAGGTCTACTCACCTGGTTGAAGGTCTGCGTGCCGTTGATCGAGGGCTCGTTGGTGCGGGTTCCCTCATATATGTCATACGTTCTGCAGCAAGAATGAGCTACAAGAGAGCTTCGCGGGATGAACTACACTCACGCGCCATCGCTCGTAAGCGTGCCTTTGTGCGAAAGCCCCGTGCTGGGGTTGTACGTGCCGAAATCCTCTACGACGTAGTACTCGATGAGTGGGCTCAAGGTCCAGCCGTACACCGACAGGTATGAGTTGCCGGAGGGGGCGTAGTTGGCGTTAAACGAAATAACGCTGTCGAGCAAACGCTTCAGTACTGTACGGCCGTGAAAGTATCCCCGGACAGTGCACGCACTTGCTGGAGGATCCGGGGTTCCAGCCTTTGCCGGCAACAAAGTTGCCGCAGCTCGTCCAGCTGACACTGTACTGTCCAGCAGCGCCTGCGGTACATTAGCGGCTGTCAACCAGTCAAGCTGCATGCACGCTCACCGTTTGTGTAGGTGACGGTGCCGCCGCCATCCGTCCAGAACGAGTAGTAGAAGCCGTTGTTTGTGCCCGTGCTGCTGGCTGTCCCCGCGCGGGTCGCCAGCGAGCTCAGGTTGGCGAACGGGTTGGCGAGAACGCTGGTGGCCGCGGACACAGCGACGAGGAGTACGTTGAGCGAAAGCATGGCGGTAAGCTGCAGAGACACTGAGACTGCTCCTGTCTGAAGGCAAGTAGAGTCGTCTCGCCGTTACAACAGACCGAGAGCTCGCGCTTTATATGTGTGCGCTGGCATCCCGGACAGAGCGTCAGGGCCGACAAAAAGTACTGCGTGATCGAACGTCGGATAAACGATGCCCTGGTGAAATGGGGTAGGGCTCCAGCGAAGTCCATCGAAGGGGTTTGGTATCCAATATGGAAGCGTCTCAGGCGGCCCCGAGATGTTAGCCGTGCTGAAAATCGCTTCGTGCAACCACGAGTGGGCCGCACGACAAAACATATGAGGGTTTGGAAGGGCGTAGAACGAGACGCACCCGAGGCTCTCCCGCTTCCGGTGGCATAAACTCCCTCGTTGTAAATTGGCATGCTTTCTCTTGCAAAGCTTCGCATCAATATCGGTTGGGCAGAGCCCCAGCTGACAGGTTGTCCTTCCGACTTCCTTCGTTCCTGTGCAGGTTCGCTGTGGACAGATGCGTGAAAAACTGCGACAGCTTGGACTGCGCACGTACGAGGCGTCGCCAAGGCTGAAACTACGAACGATAATTCAACGAGCTTCACGCGTAGAAGGAACGAGCGGACCGGCGAGGACCGTAGCCTCCCGACGATCCTGCGACTCAGCGCGAGCACCTTGAAGAGGACACTGCACTCATCTCAGCACAAGCTGAAGGGGGTTAAACCCACGAGAACAAATACAAAGGCCTCGAGTGTGCCAGTGGGACGTCGGTGAGACTCGAACACGATGTTGTGCTGGCAAGGGGAGCACCAAATGGTGAAGACTGAAACGATGACCAGTGACCAGCCCTCCTGATGCTTTGAAGCTCGAGGCGGGCTTAAACTTTGAGAGGATACGAGGCGGAAAGGCGTCGTCACTGGCAGAAGGATCGAAGAACATGCTCAGTTGTTCCGTCTCCACGCCGGATTCATGCCGAGTACCGACGTGTGTCGGGCCGCGCTTTCCGCCCGGGCCGGACCCGTCCGCGTGGTCTCTCCGTGACTCTCCGTGACCTGGGCGTAGCGTTCAACAGCCTGGAAGGCTGGAAGAGCGAGTTGTCGCAGAATCTTCTTTTCGAGTACTTAGATGGACCGTTGACTTGACAGCATGAAGACGTCGTGCTTGAGATGTGAAGCTTGGAGAAGACCGAGCCGACGAGTTGGCCTCACGGGTTGATCGGGATTTCAACTTCAACTTCTCAGACATCCCCAGCGAAATAAAACCTTCTAACATCTCCCATACCTGCTCACCGTCAAGATTCAGAAGAGTACCAAGGGACGACTCGGCCGCAACGCAAGCATGACAAGCGCGGGCCCTGGCGTGACCAATGCCGCTGCTGTTGCGGACACTACCCACAAGTTGTAGCTGGCGCCGGTGACTAGTACAGGCACTGCCGGATGGACCTAGTATTGCGGCAGGACGAAAGCAAGGCATAGCATAGTGATGGAACGACTTGTC
This sequence comes from Auriscalpium orientale, assembly GCA_019915035.1. Taxonomy (NCBI): domain Eukaryota; kingdom Fungi; phylum Basidiomycota; class Agaricomycetes; order Russulales; family Auriscalpiaceae; genus Auriscalpium; species Auriscalpium orientale. The sequence goes on from JAHLMH010000001.1 coordinate 584,830, forward strand.
CATCGCGCAACTGGTCGGCAGCAGTAAGCACGACAGTCAATCAACAAGCGATTGCCAGTCGACTGCCTGTGCGCGGCGCAGCATCCTTGCCAGTGGGTGGGTCGGAATCTGGTAGTTTCCATGGCTGACCTCACCCGCAGATAGCTAATTGATATTTGTTCTGTTCTAGGAGCTTGGCCAAGTCGCCGCCACGCGGAGTCAGGCGTTACTTTACTGGTCACCGCGTCACCTCCCCTATACGCTTTCTCACTCTGTCCAACGCCATCTCTTTCCTTTCAAAAACGCAGCCACATTCTGCGATTTTTTGCCCTAAAAGCTATACGATTGGGGTCTTGAAACGGCCTCCAAGCCACAGCCCGCAGCCCGCCCCAGACGTCCCCAAAATCCTCCGATTCTTCCAGAACCACCCGGTACAATATCCGTTTTTCCAACACCAAGAGCAAGGAACGGGACTCGGGAACCTCTCCCACATTTGTTCGTATGCCAGGGAAGCGCATTCGCGATGCAGGCGGGGCAGGCGAGGAACTGTCCCCTCGTGCCAAGTACGTCCATCTTGAACGAATCGTGCTGTTCCTCCGCTGACTTCGCCTCAGAACCTTTCGCACTGTCGGTTCCGCCACTGACGACAAGGGCAAAAAGCTCGCAGACGCTGCCACTCAAACCGACGAAGCAGACGTCTTCACCCTCCCGTCGAAACAGTCAGTCGCAAGCTCATCGATGCCGACGCTGCCACAGTAAGCACGTCTTCCATCAATGACGCTTCTCCCGCAATTTGATTGAACCTGATTTGCAGGCCGCCGCGAAAGGAGCAACTCCTTCTGGACGAACATCGCCAGATTCACAAAGAGCTCTGGGATAACGGTGACTGGCGCACGATCTTCCAGGAGATCAAGGTGGTTCGAGATGAGACATGCCCTCACATCTCAGTGCCGGAATCTTGTCTGGTCATGAAGCTCAAGGTCGGCACTGGGCTCATGCCTACCGCGCTTGACAGTATCTTAATCAGGCGCGAGCACATCCAAGTCTTGGAGGACGCGTTGACGTGCTGTCGCCGCGCCGCGGAGAAAGCAGAACAGGAGAGTTTTCGCACTGAAGGCACAGATGACAAGACCCCACCCACTTTGTCGGATGTGGAAAGGCTAATCGGCCTCATGAGAGATGCTCCAGCGTGGCGCGGAGGGATGTGCCTGACTGGCCACCCAGGCATTGGTACGTTTTATTCTATTTGGTTGGCCTTTGCGAAGCTGACGTGTCTACGCAGGAAAGACTGTGATGTTGTTGTTTACGCTACATCTCCGCGTCCTAGCGGGGGTATCCACCGTATGGCAGAGTCATCCTGGTCACCTCTTCTACTACGATAAGACTGGAGTGGAGCAGTACCACCTGAGCGAAGGTTACTCGTTCAGATGGATGTCTGCGAAGACTTGGTGCCTCCTCGATTCTAACGGGGCACTCGTCGACGTGCCGCCATGTCTACAAGATGTCGACTGCTTCATCTTCCAAGCTCCGTCACCTCGGTCGGAGCGTATGCAGTGGCTGAAGAAGAGGCCCCTTGCCTGTATATATGTGATGAAACCCTGGACACTAGTTGAAACGATCACCGGGTAATACCGTTGGTTTGTCCATGTGAATGATTTGCTTATGAAAAGATCAGACAGTGCTGCCGGAAGGAGGACTGGCGCAAACCCGAAGAGACCATCGAAGATTTCTTTCGCAAGTTTGCGCCATCTATCCGTGTACTGTACGGGTACGATTCTCTTGATGCATACGCCTGTGCGGTATCAAGTATGGCACAAAACGTGACCCTCGACTCACTCGAAGCCCTACTCCGAGAGGCTACGGCATTCGCCCATTCTTCTAAAGAAAACGACATATTCCATCATGTCATGCTCATTGAGCCGGGGACTCTACGCGATCTGGTCGTCGCCAACATCCCGACTGCCCATCTCGCTCATGTCCTGCAAGACGAGCTAGCGTTAAAGGAAACGGTGGAGAAGGAACGTCTGTTCCAAATGTTCATGAAGCACATGACATTTTCCGCAGGGTACATCCTCGACTACTACGGCCATGACATGATTAAGGCGGGCGGCTCATGGCCAATCTGGAGCTTCGCTTCCACGGATTATCCCCACTGGAAAGCGGACGAGCGAAGTTCCGAACCCGATGCCTACCTCAATGTAAGGCTACCTGGCTTCAGCATCGATGAGTCGCCAAAGTGCAGTGGTGGCGGGCTCGGCGGTCAAACATACAAATCTGAAAATGTCAGCGAGCTTTCGGCCCGCACATACTACACCCCAGCTTCCGAGTTCGCCTCGGATGCGACGTTCGACTCATTCCTCCTTGATCCTGAATCCCGCCGGGCAACAATCATTCGAGCCACAGCGGGAAAAACTTGCGATGTCAATCGCGAGAGCCTGCAGTGGCTGAAAGATCATGGCGTGCTGACTGTCCGGTACATCGCCCTGGTACCCGATGGTTTGGACGTTGAATTCATCGACAAATCTGCGGCCATGGCCGATTCTCCCCAGCCCGGTCCGTCTCACTTGGCGGACCCCGACCCCGTCCATGATATGGTGCAAGAGTATTGGGTTTTACCTGTCAATACTCTCGTGGGTGGGAAGACAACATGCGCGAGCTGAGTATTCTCCAAGAATATTCTGCCCGGCCTAGGCCGCCTCCCATCCTCTCCGCCGGTTTCCATCCACGACCGGTCCACGCCACCCCGCAGCACAGCAAAATCCTACGGCCCAGTGCGCAACTCCCGTGCCCAATTACATCATGCTTTGACGGTCCTAACTCTTTTCTACTTTAATGGCTTGTCACCTTTGCAGTGCATCAGTGTATGGGCACTTGTTTCATTCCCAGCATGTTAGTAACCAAATTCATGGCATCGTTGATCTTTTCCACGCCATTTTCAGGGCTTCTACTATCTGCGGGAGCGTCAGTTTTGATCTATCGCCTCGCGGAGAGGAGTTTTTGCTGCAGCGGCCTGCGGGGAGGACAAACGGATGTTTGCCCATGATCAGCTTGGGCTCGCACAAGTTGAATCCGTCAGCTCTACTCTGCCTCGGGACGAGTGGGAACCTGGCACAGGGACATGTCCAAGTTGATATTCGCGGGCTTCTGCCAGGACGTAGCTCGTGACAGTCGCCCTGGTTCTTTCCGACGGGTTGAACAGCCAGGATCAGGTTCGCTAATTAGCGGATGCAGCCTTCATCGCTTTCAACTTATCCAATCGCTATTCCACGCGTCAGCCCTCTGCAGCCAAGGGGAGCGGGTGTTAATATTAGTATCTCGCATGTCGACGATTCTCGGCGCTCAATACGCAGCGTGCGGCCGCGTGTCAGTTCCTTCGATCATCTCCTCCAGGCCGTGATGTCAGCGTATAGGCTCTCTTGATGTGCTCCGCGAAGAGCTGCTCTCTGCGACGGCGCTAAGGGATCGAAGGATCGAGGGTGGGTATGGCGGACTCATGTCCTTGCGCCACCTTCAAGAAGACGACGGGCCTCCTGATGCACCGCTTGGATTCAGCGTACACGCCGAAATCGACGAGAGTGACACTCCAAGCTCTCCTTGACGGACCTAGATACGGACAGCCAGGGAAATCTTCCTCGTGCTGGAAGCCCTACGCACGCTTGGGATCATAGTTTGATGCGGGAAAGTGGGCCTCGTTTTCGCTAGAGGCTAAGGCTACGGTAGCAAAATCCTTGAACTAGTACTCATTTCCATCTCTGCATTGACACTTGTACAACCGCGCACCGCCTTGACATTTAGCTGCACCGCAACTGATCTCCGATATGACCGACCGCTGCCGATCAATCCAGCTGGAGGCCATCCAGTGCAGGAACGGGGCGCTCGGCCTGGGGCGTGATGCGCGCGCCGTGGCGTCGTTCCTTCGACTCGCCGTAATCGACGATGGCAGACTGCAACGACGGACATCAGAAATTAGGGCCGATAGTGGCAACGCCAAACGTACGTGTGCAGTGACGCGGTTGTCCCACAGGACGACGGTGTTCGGGCTCCACTTGACGCGGGCCTGGTTGTCTCCGGTTCGATCAATATGATCGTACAGGAAATTCAAGATATTATCTTTCCGCACGAATCTCCTATGTGAACAGCAGCACAGCATATGCAGGCAAGAACCTACCCGACTCCTCGCGCTTGAGGCCGACGATGCGGCGCGTGAACTGCCTGTTCACGTAGAGTGCCTCCTGGCCGGTGACGGGGTGCCTGCGCACGACGGGGTGCACATGCTCGACGGGCTCGCGGCGCACGATTCCCCCGCGCTTCCCCGCGCGCGAGAACTCGGCCTGCTGCACGCCCGAGTGCACCGCCTTGAGCGTGCGCAGGAACGCGACGTACTGGGGCGAGAGGCGCTTGAGCGTCGACACCTGCGACGTGAACAGCGTGTCTCCCCCGACCGTCGGCTGCGCGAGCAGGAAGAACGTCGTCAGGCCCGGCGGCTGCAGCTCGTACGACACGTCCGAGTGCCACATCGTCGTCGTCGTGCTGTCGTCGAGCTCGAAATTGAACGTCGAGTTGGCATCCCTGCGCACACAATTGAATCAGTATTATGCGGTCGATAGCGGACAAAAAGGTGGAGAGCTGACTTGTAGACGAGGTGGAGCTCCGGGTAGCCTTGGGGATGGCCCGATGTTGGGTGGATGTGCAGCCGTCCGAAGTGCCTGCCCCAGGCGAGGTAGTACTCCGGGCCGCGGTCGATAAAGTCCTTTTGATCGCGGAAAACTAGAAGGCCGCGACGGGCCACCTGTCCGCACAGAATAGAAGGAAAATTAGACCGCTGATTAGCATCCGCTTGGCACACAAAAGGCAAGCGAGGGGAAGGGGGCGCACTTCGAGGGCGAGCTGATCGCGGCCATCCGAGTCAAGCTCCGTGAGGCTGACACCGCGGACCTCGGTGCCCAGGTTGGGCGTCAGGTCGACGACGCTAGACGCGTTTGCTAGAAAAGAGCGCGGATCTGGGTGCGCGAGCGCGCGTGCGCCTGGGTCGGCGTGGACGAAGGGTGTCAGCGGCGGGTAGGTTGCGGGCGAAAAATGAGGCAGGAGATTCGCGTAGCGATAGGCAGGCTCCTGGAGTTCCTGAGTGTCATTTGCAGGCGAACGGAGTTTAAGGGAAGGCACCGTGGCCGTTATTGTCTCGACGGTTGTCGCCATGTCGGATTTTCAGTACAGTTCTGCGCTCTCGAGAGTGTTAGAACGTTGTAAGAACAAGAAGAGACGTCCTTCATCGCTAAGATCGCATTGGACGAGGATACATACGCCATGGGAAAGGCGAAATGCGCCATCTGAGAGAGACCATGGTCGTGGAAGATAAGATTTGACTCGGGCGCCCGCGAGATAAGATGTCGGCTTAGCCGGCCAGCTTATTGTTTGCAGTGCAAACTCTGTCCACCGTCAACACAATTAGCCCGCCTGCTTTAGGATCGTTCACAATAACAGCCTCTCCTGATTCACGTACGCGTCGGTCCTCGCATCATTCCCGACCCTTTTCTGGCCTTTTTTCGACAAAGGAAGCGAGACTCACCCGCCCAGCCTTGTCCCCACCATACCAATTTTCCGCAGGAATTCTTTCGATTGCCCATCTGGAACCGGTTCTGACACGGCTTTTGTGTTGCGCCCCGTCTAGCCGTGCGAGAAGCCAAAGCAACGGCGCTTACTGCTATTGTGTTGGCCATGCCCTGCCACCTGCTCTGCTCGTCCCCTCGTGCTATGCTCCGACGTACACTTACTTTGCTGGTCTCGCGCCCATATAAGAGCTGCTGCGCGCCGGCTCGTTTCATTACCTAGCGTTCCCCCCTTCCGCCCTTCGTGCCCGGCCTCTCCCCTGCCCCGCACCCTCTGCCGAGATGGAGGCCATCACTCGCAACATCTCCCCGACTGTCTCCAGCGTCGCTCGCCTTCAGCACCGCCAGTCCCTCCCCGATGTCCCCGAGGATGTCGACGATGAGCTCATGGCTCACTTCAACGACCCCAACTACGACTTCGACGCCGCCTCTTCCACCGAGTCATGGTCCTCGGAGGACGCTGATGAAAAGACGAAGTGGACTGGCGGCTCTGTGACGTACTCTGGCAGCACCGATGTGGACACCGAGTCCCAGTTGTCCTCGAGTTGGCGCTCGCCAGAGTCCAAGTCTAAGCTCGACCTTTCGTCGCAGACCCACGTTCCTGCTCCCGAGTGCGTCTCAATTTTCTCCTTATCTGAACATCCTCTAATTTTTTTTTTCAGGGAGTCGCCGTACCCTGAAGTTCGTGCGGCCGTTTCTAACACGGATGACCCGGAGATGCTCGTCAACACCTTTCGAGTGTGAGTTCTGCAGTAGCTGGCCTTGTGCGTCAACTAATTAGCCTCGCAGATGGTTCCTCGGCATTCTCTTCGCGCTCATCGTGCCCTGCTACAACACGGTCATTGTACTGCGAAGTGGGCAATTCTCTAAAATATATTGAGGCAATGCTAACCTTTCTGCCTAGTGCCCTTCGTCCTCATCACGTCCCTCGTCATCCAGTTGGTCACCCTTCCCCTCGGCAAGCTCATGGAGAAGGCCCTCCCCCGCTGGAAGATCACTGTCTTCGGGTTCAGCATGTCCCTCAACCCCGGCCCGTTTACCATCAAGGAGCACGCGCTAATCTCCATCATGGCCAACGTTGTCGTAGGCGGTACGCCTGTCACCGACATCGCCTCGACAGAGGCGTTCTTCTACGGCAATCACTGGCCGATCGGGAAGCAATTCCTCCTCGGCTTGTCCTGCCAGATCCTCGGCTTCGCGTACGCTGGAGTCGTGCGGCAGTTCCTCGTATGGCCGTCGAGCATGATCTGGCCTGGTGTTCTGGTGCGCACGGCGATGCTCAACACGATGCACCGCACGTACGGCACGAAGGAGACCAAGCACATGTCGCGCCTGAAATTCCTCTACCTCGCCTGCATCTGCAGCTTCATCTGGTATTGGGTCCCCGGGTACCTGTGGACTGGGCTCAGCGTCTTCAACTGGGTATGCTGGATCGCGCCGAACAACGTCGTCGTCAACAGCCTCTTCGGCACGCTGAATGGCCTCGGAATGGGCATATTCACTTTCGATTGGTCGATGGTTTCCATCCTCGGCAGCCCGCTCGTCGTCCCCGTGAGTTTCTGTGCCAACTCGCACTCCGCGCACTATTCTTACTTCTTGCTTTCAGTGGTGGGCGCAGGTCAACATGTTCGGCACGTTCGTCTTTATTATCTGGTTCATTTCACCCATCCTGTGGGGTACGTGTCGCATACTTTCTTATGTCGATAGCAAATCTGACCAGGATTCCAGCTAAGAATGTGTGGTACTCGAAGTTCCTGCCCCTTTCTGCTCCCCTTGGCTTCGACAACACGGGCCTCCCTTACGATCCCTCCGCGATCATCACGGACGGCCGCTTCGACCAGACGAAATACGAACAGTACTCCCCGATGTTCCTGCCGATGACATTCGCTATCACCTACGGCACAATCTTCGCCACCTACACCGCTGTCATCGTACACACGTTCTGTAAGCAGCCTTTATTTTTCTCCGCTGCGAGCTGCACCCTAATCAACCCTGTCTCGCAGTGTGGTACCGCCACGACATCAGGAGGCAGTTTACCCGCACCCTGGCGGACGAGCGGGACATCCACTCGCGACTCATGATGGCGTATCCGGAGGTCCCGCGCTTCTGGTTTGCTGGTCTTGGCCTTATTGCCTTCATCATTGGCATCATTTCCATTGAAGTGTGCAAGACCGGCCTCCCCGTCTGGGCATTCATCGTCTCGCTCCTCCTCGCGTTCGTCTTCGTCGTGCCATCGGGCATCGTCATGGCCATCACCAACCAGCCCATGCCGCTCTCCGTCCTCTCCGAAATTATTATCGGGTACATACTGCCCGGCCGCCCGCTCGCGACCATGGTGTTCAAGTCATTCGCCACGAACACGGCTTCACAGGCGCAGGTCTACGTCAGCGACCTCAAGATGGGCCACTACATGAAGATCCCCCCGCGCCTCATGTTCACGGGCCAAGTCATCACGTCCATCATCGCCGTCATCTCCTCAATTGTCGGCCAGCACTGGGCGTTCAGCCACATCGAGGACATCTGCACGCCAACGCAGAAGGACCGCTTCACCTGCCCGATGCTGGACACCTACTCGACGGCCTCCGTCATCTGGGGTGGCATCGGCCCGCAGCGGCTCTTCTCCAAGGGCACTCTGTACTACCCGCTCATTTTCTTCTTCCTCATCGGCGCCATCCTTCCCATCCCATTCTACTACCTCGCGCGCCGCTACCCGCGCTCGCACTGGCGCTACGTGCACGTCCCCGTTGCACTGCTCGGCGTCGACATGGTGCCGCCCGCGAACGGCATGAACTTCTCTTCGTGGTTCATCATCGGCATCGTCTTCCAGTGGTTCATGCGCCGCTACCACTTCCGCTGGTGGATGCGCTACACGTACCTCCTTTCCACCGGCCTCGACGCGGGTGTCATCTTCGGCCTCATCGCGATCTTCCTCGTCCTGCAGCTCCCGAAGAACGGCGTCACGCTCAGCTGGTGGGGGAACAACGTGTGGATGAAGACCGCCGACGCGCTTGGCACGCCGCTCAACATGCTCGCCCCAGGCCAGACTTTCGGCCCCTCTCAATGGTCGTGAAGGACTGCAGACCGGTATTTATTTCTACTGTAACATTTTGTTCGCGACTGTGGTAGAACTTTGTATTCTTGGCTGTTACCCGGTGCTACCCCGCTATCTCCCCTTCTGCACGCCCACACGAACCCCATTTCCCCCGTCAAATACTGTGTATTTGTACATACATCATGCATTTACAATGAATGACTATCTTCATGAAATGTCCGCCGATGCAAGTGAATGAAGCCTTCTGAGTCCCTGAGCATGAGCACTTTCCACGCTCGTGAGACACGCCCCTTTTTACATCCTCTTCGTCGTATCTGAACTTACTGTCATCTGCTGCGAAGGCGAACCGGAGGCGGATTCGGAGGGGCCGATATAATTGCGCGTCGTCATGGCACGAAGGCAGCGCACGGGGTCATTGACTTGACTGCTTTGACAGGGAAATGGAAGACGATGAAGCAGGACAAGCTTTTACAACACAAAAACGGAGCGCGGAGACAATAGTACTAGGGAAGACCCCAAATCCTAACGTCCCGGCCGCTCAACCCCCAGATCTCCTTGCTCTCCGCACCAAACACCAGGTCAACGACCTCCCCGCCCTCTTCGAACCGCGCGAGCTCCTCCCACGACTTGTGCGCATGCACGCGCACGCCTTCGCTACCTGCGATACCGAGCAGCTGCGCAGTGTAGTCGTACGCGACGCTGTTGACCTTGAAGCCGTCGCCGAGCGCGATCGAGTGGCCCAGCTTTTGCTTGCGCAGGTCCCAGATGCCCACCGACGACAGTGAGTCGGGCGCGAGAAGGTGGTAGCCATTCTCCGAGAAACTGAGGCTGTTCACAGTGAAAGGCACCCCATCCGTCGGCACGAGCGTCGCAGCGACGTCGCCGGAGCGGATGTCGAAGATCTGGATGGTAGAGGCGGGTGTCCCTACGGCGAGGAGGCAGCCGTCGGGGTGGAGCGCCATGGACGTGAACGGCTCGTCGGACTCGGGTGAGCGATATAGCTGGTCGAACGTCGTGAGGTCGTGGACGGAGTATGTCTTGTCCTGCGAGCCCAACAGCAGCAATGTCGACGTCGGGTGGACGGCCAGGCCAGTCACGTCGCTCTTGTGCGTACGGATGGTGGAACGAGAGATATACTCCCCAGAGGCTGCCTCCTGGGACCAGACGCGCGCAATTTTGTCCGCACCCGCAGACAAGAGCAGCGTCGGCTGGCCCTCGCGCTCCCGGAAGGCGACGTGGTTGACCTTTTTTGTGTGGCCTTTCAGTGAGGCGAGCACCTTGTCTGTGCTTCGGTCATACAGCTGTACGACCTTGTCGTTTCCACCAGTCAAAAATTGCGACGGCTGAGTCGTGGAGACGGCGATGGTCGTGATGCCGGCGGGGGAGGCGGAGTGGAGGGAGGGGATGGTGTGCTTTGCAGTGAATGTCTTGACCTGAGCTGGTGTCGCGTACTCTGCAGGCACTTTGCGCTTCTTGCGCACGGCGAACAGGGCTTTGTGGGTTTCGTCAATCTCCGCAAGCGTCTTCTCGGGAAGGGTGCCCTCCGAGGCGGGGGCAGTCTCGTCGGCCATTTCCACGTCGCCAGAACCAGCGGAAGGGGTAATACCCATAGAAGCCTGCACGTTGGCAAGTGCTCTGTTGAGAGTAACTTATCAGTACAAGGGCGCATATGTGACGAGGTGCGCACGCACTCTCTGGCAGCGTCGCGTTCCCTCATAACACGCGCAATCACGCGACTAGCAGCGTCCTGGGTGTAGAGCGAGTAGCTCAGCTCCTGGCGCGTCGAGTTGTATTGCTGCTTGAGCGTGAATGTCTCGAGCACAAGGGCATCCCACTCGTTTTGGAGCGAAGTCAACAAGGCAGGGATGGAAGAGTGGGAAGGGGGACGCGGAGGTGCAGCGTTCGGGCCTATATGGGCAGCCGAGCATCAGCAAATATATCGCAGAGTAAGAAACTGCATACGCACTGGCTTTGACCGCGATGAGGTCGCCCTCCTCGAGTTTTTCTCCCGTTATTGGGTCCGTGCCATTCTCCGTGATGTATTTCTGTATGAGACGCCGCTCATATATCTGGCCGGACTTTGAGGAGACAACAGGGTCCTGCGGGGGCTCGCCAGAGATTGCGCAGAAGAACATGGTGCGCGGCGCTGTGACGGACGACGGTGGAAGGTGTCCCTGTGCTGGTCAACAGCGGCGACGCGCCAAACGCGAACTCGAGCCGTGTTGACGGCTGTTTGCGCTGCTGCTCTCGCCGTCCCGCTCCTTGCACACAAAAATGTCAGAAAAAAAGCAACAACTCGTTTTGTCAATCATCGACTTTTTGAACAAGTCCATAGAGGATGGCACCGTGAAGCAGGATGACAAGGAGAGTCTGGAGGTCGCAGGTGCGTTCCACCTCACTCGCCCCCGCACCTATTGCTTAGTGTCGGCAGTCCAATGCATTGGAGAGGCGTTCGGCGTCGATCCTTCCGACGAACAGCAGGTCGGACGCCTAAGCGTCAAGCCTGCCACCCTTCCCACCATCTTCGACGTATATCTGAAGACCCGGGACAAGATCGGCTCGCAATCCGCTCCAGCGGCACCAACCCCTGCCTCTGCGCCGAAAGGTCCCTCCGCAGACGACAAAGCGAAGGCGGAGAAGGCCAAGCAGCAGGGAAATGCACTAATGTCGTCCAAGAAATACGACGAGGCTATTGCGGCCTATACCGAGGCCATCGAGTTTGACCCCATTAACGCAATCTACTATTCGAACCGAGCGGCTGCCTACTCCAGCAAAGGGGACCACTACTCTGCCATCCTAGATGCAGAGAAGGCGATCGAGGTCGACCCGTCCTTTGTCAAGGCGTACTCGCGATTAGGGCACGTCTTCCCATTCCTCTGTCTGCATGACGGCACCCATGCTCAGGTAAACCCTCTAGACACGCACAGTATTCCGTCGCCGATTACAATGCGGCGGCTGCTGCCTTCCGCCGCGGTCTGGAGCTCGACCCATCCAATGCTAGCTTGAAGTCCGGTCTCCAGAATTCTGAAGCCCGCATTCAGTCCGACGAGCCAACATCTGTGTCACCCCCACGCGCGGCCTCCCCTCCGGGTACTGGCGGTGCCGGTGGTGCGGGCCTGGCAGACATGCTGCGAGGCTTCGGCGGCGGCGGAGCAGGGGGTGCAGGCGGCGGAATGCCTGACCTTGCGAGCCTTATGAATAACCCTATGATGATGCAAATGGCCCAGCAAATGGCGGCTAACGGCGGGCTAGAGAGGCTCATGCAGAACCCTTCTGTCGCCAACATGGTATGTCGAGCGCTAGCCGCTACGCCCCTTGCTCGCCTTGCTCACTCCGCCCTAGATGAACAGGGTCCAGAGCGGTAACATGCCTTCGATGGAGGAGATAATGGCGGATCCCTCCCTTCGTGACATGTATGACACCTCCGTTCTGTTATGAGACGACTTATTGATTGATCTTTCAGTGCCAGCCAATTCGGTGCCGGTGGCCAAAGGTAATGGGTACCTCTGCCTCTAGCCAGATGGAAGTTTCCATCGTCTGGACGTGATCGAATAATCGGCGGTAGAACATACGAGGACGGATTGGACGCGGATCACTGAATTTGTAGGGATACACGAAGACTAGTACAACACCGGCGGAAGCTTGGCAATACAAGATATTGAAAGAATACAGTAGCGCACGATGGTTCGGGATACAATGTTGTTTGAACGTTCGTGACTTGGTGGCGTCAACGGATCCTTCTCAGAGCAGACGCACCTTCTCCCCGTGTGCGTCCTACGCGGGCATGCCTTGACTGCTGGACAGCGTAGACGAGGAGTCTAACTCTTCGCTTTTGCAAGAAAGCTACGACATTCTCTGGCGTGAAGACCGGCACCAGATGCTAGCAACAAAGTACGCACCATATCAGGGCCGCTCCGAAGATCGGCAGGGACACCAAGTCTCAGTATCTTCACTGGCCCGAACGGCTTGGCAGTCTCGCTGTCCATGCGTCGACCATCTTCAAGCTCTTTGATGCGCTCCTTATAGTGCCTGACGAGGGAATTGAGCAAGCGATCCGGTTCTGTGAATGAGAGCAACCGACAGCTTTGTTCTTCGGGCCCAGTCCTCGAACTCTAATGCCTTCCGGTCAGCCTTCTTCGAATTCTGTCGCTCTACTTCCAGCTGATGTCGAAGCTGTGCAATTGTAGTACCGGCGGTCGCGAGGTCCCTGTGATATCGCAGCCTCGAGGTGAGGAACGGGGCAAAATATATGCGGTGTATCTCTCACCTGGTCTGTCCAGCTAGCGACGCCTCAAGACCCTCTACACATTTAGCGTTCTCCGCCAAAGCTTGTACGTCCTTCTCCCTTTGAGTCTCTAACTCTCGGATATGCTCGTCCTTTCGCCGGCAGAGGCTATGAGGAACATCAATATTTGGAGCAGAGGAACCGCCACAGAAGTCCACGGACCTTTGAAGATCGGCGAGCTCCTTGTCCCGATTTTCTTTCAAGCGGTGCAAGGACCGCGTGGTGTTGACGAATCCCCTGGCACCGACTCAGTGAGAATGCGGCCCGACTGCATTCGATTGACGACGGGACTCACTCAGATGCTCGATGAATGAATGCTTCCAGTTCGTCGGCGGGCAGCTCGGGGCCCCCGCCCGAGTCTCGAGAACCGCCATCCAGGCGCTTTCTCTTGCGCTGCTTCGAAGGAGTAAGCGTATCCGCCGAAGAGCCAGCAGCGGGCCGGGACGGCTGAGACCTAGAGCAAGATGAGCACGAGGACCGTTCGCTGAAGACATCAAACTTACTCCCAGTTCAGATTCTGCATATCATCCATGGCTGACCTAGCTTTCGCGAAAATTCTGTCATATCTGGCTTCGAGATTATCGCGAGCTGAATTCACGCGCTCTAACGCCTCTCGGGTTTTCCTCTCACCGCGCAGCGCCTGCTGCTTTTCCATGACCAGTTCCTTGTGCCGCCTGTACACCGTCTCGAGATGCCTGGTCAGGTCTTCGGAGTCGATGGGCGTCTTCGCGAGAGCGGCGGTCACCCGACAGGCGGGGCATTGCGTGGAGATGGACGGCACGCGGGAGCAGTCCTGGCAAAGATCATGCTCTGAGGCGCGCAGTGAGCAAAGTGGGGGGCTTTAAGAAGCGGTAAACGTACTGCAGTCAAGTACGAAGGCGTCCTCGGTGGTGATGGTGCATCCGCAGATACATTTGCTCATGGCGAGAGGCAACTTGGGGCTGGACGCGACTCGGCGGCCCGCCTAGTGGCGGCGACCAACGCGCAGACATCACGTGCCAGTGGACGTAAGTAGCAGTGAAGTTCAAGGTCTGTGACTCTGCCTCAGGGAGACTACCTCCAGAACCTAGCAACTTCCGCATCTCGAACAATTCTCGAAGTCATCTCGAAACTTAAGCGCTCAGGCTTCGCCTTCTGAATTCTCTGGACCGTTATTATTGCTACCGTCGTCGAAGCCGCGCTCGCAATTATCGTCATCGCAGTAGGCAGCTCGATCGATGTTATCCTTTGACTATCTGGGAAAGGCATTGGACTTGAGTTTCCTCCGCGAACAAACGAAAAAGGAACCTCCAGCTAGTAGCTTCACTGGGGTCACCTCTAGGATCAGAGACTCTGTGGCGAAGTACTAAATCAGGACTTTCGAGACGCTACTAGACGCACTGCACTGAAGGTGTCCTCCGAGATTACATCTGGTTACTCCAGTGATGCTGCTGTGCGGATCGCTTATTAGAGTCATCTCGGATACAAAAACTTGACAGCCACAACGACGCCTGCAATCCTCTGAAAACCTTGAACACCTCCGGCTTGCCACAATACCTCTTCGGAATAACAACACGCGGCTAAACACCAGCCGGTGCGACGGCCACATAGCGAATCTTCATGAGTAGATCGAGTTGCATATCGATTGTAAACGCGGGTATCATGACTCCGCGTCGAAAATGCACACATTACTATCTCGGAGGGCGCTGTGCAAGACGAAGGCAGTAGGCTCTTCCACGCACGTCATCTTGAGACCATCCCACCGGCAGATGCCAATGGACTTCACATAGAGGCTCTGGGGACACCACCAACAGATACTTCACCTCCACGCTTCCAAACGCCTCCATCATCTTTTTCCGCATCGCGCGAACCCGCGTATACCCCTCGGCCGAGCCCTCGTGTGACTTGGCCTTCGTCACCTGGCAAACCCACAGGGCCTTTGGCGACGCATCGTGGTCGATGAAAAGTGCGTCGAACAGTGGGTTGTCGGGGTTGGAGGGTGCGTGCAACCGGTGGCTGTCGACAGAAACATCTTGGATGTTGTCATAAAATGATATGCCTCGATCGAGCCTCGGGAGGCAAAGTTCAGGCAGATCATTTTCCGCAGGCACCTCATCGTCGACGTCCATAGACTCGGCATTGCCGTAGCTGACAACCTTGAGCTCTTCGTCGAGAGGTGTGTAGCGAAAGCTGGCACGGTTGAGGGGTAACATGCGCTCCATCGGCAACAGTGGAGGGGTCAATGCCAAGATGTCGGCAGGCGCATCTCTGCTGAGAACGTGGAGGGCAGACCCCTCGAAAAGCCATCCGGCGACTCGGAGCATGCTGGGTAGGGGGTAGGAATTGAGCAGGCGGAAGAAGACAGCAGACTTGAGAGACTCCTCCCGCCGGACCCAGTCGTACGCTAACAACCCGACGTACGCGGGTTTCGGTTCCACAACTGCATAGTCGGAGTGGAGCGTGTCCGGGGTGCTGCGCCAGACCATGGCAAGTTGGTGTGCAAGACGGTCGTCATTCCTGTCAGCAAAGAGCAGCAGGTGCTTCAAGCCTTGGAGCTGTTTGTATTTCCCGATTTCGTTCAGTGCGGCCTTGATACTGTCATCGGGATCTTGCCCCTGGACGGCCTGATATATCTCACCAGGCGCGGTCCCATACTTCTCGATGCAAACTGAGAGCGTCTTGCGGTAAGCCTCCTGCTTGTCTGCAGAGGCTGACTGAAAGAACGTCTGAAGAGCGAGCCTATTCAGAGATAGTTAAGCGACCAACAGCTAGGACGAGCTAAAGTGGACTTACCCATCGCTAAGCTCCTGCGAGGTCCAGGGGTTCATGGTGAGAGTAATTCCGGATCTCTGTGTCTTCCATCCTTTGTACCTTGCTGGGTCCAGAGAAGTGATGTGAATTGGGAAAATCATGGGACTACGCACGACGCGTTCTGGGGGAGGGGATCCATCCTCGTTGTTCGCATCGATGAGCAACCAGGGACAGTCGTCCCCAGGAATATTATAGGGCAGGCCTTCGTCACCCGCGCGTAATGGGTTGGGATGTGTGAAGACGCCTTTCCCGGTAAAAAGGAAGAAGTCGTCGTTGAGGTACACCGCAACGATACGGCCCTCTGAGAGTTGCCGCGCTACGGTGTACACGATCGAAAATGTCTTTCCTGCAAAGATTCGACTCAAACCATCGAACGCGCTGGATAGTCGCGGATACTGACCAATCCCTGGCTGACCTGTAACAACTACGCCCGACACGGAGAGATGGCGGTACCTGGCTTGAACACGGTCGTAAATTCTATCATACTCTTGGCGTTGTAGCAGTCTTCCCCCAGTGCAGTAAAGGAAATGGTCGGCCAGTGGCTTTTCGTCCGCACGGAACCCGTAGTCCTCCTCGGTGAGCGCCCCTTTTCCCCACAGCCTGGAACAGAACTTCTCGCCGGGGCCTGGTTCATTCTCTTCAATGTCTTGAAAGATCTTGGTACAAACTGGTAGGAGCTCGACTGTTATTCCATTGTGTTCGAGCTCGAACATACTGGCAGTCGCTAGATCTAGACGTTGAGCGCTGGCGCTGAGCAGATCGATGAGCTCGAGAAGCAGCCCCCGACAGTGACGCCATCCACGCCGGGGATCCGGACCGGACTATCGACTTGCTCCTGGACGCCTTCCTACGTGCAGGGCACGTCCGCAGAAAGAGCACATTAGTAAATACAACACCATTACCGCCATACCATACAGAAACAATTATAAGCTCCAGCGCACGTATAATATATAAAATTCAGCGTCCACTCCCTTCGCGCTGTAACTTCTCCGCCACTTTCCGCGCGAGGGTCGGCGGCACGCTGTCCAGCTGCGCTGGCACTTCATTAGAATGTCCCTGGCGACGGCGACCCGTCAACATCTGCCGGCAGCGAAGCGCAGAAGCGAAGCACGCACATGCGTTAGATGATAGCGCAGGCCGCTCAGCTGCTTGTACACGTGGAGGCAATTAGGGCGCGGGCAGGGGTGCAGCTTCCTGGGCTTCTTCGCCGGCGGCGGAGCGGATCCGGAGTCTATGCTCGAGGCGCGGTCGCCTTCGACTGGGGTATCGTTGTTGGAGTCGGGTGCGGATAGAGACGTGATGGCTTGCAGGAAATGCGCCTTGGAGCTGAGGCGGGAGATTCGTCTGAGCGAGAGGCGACACGAAGCGCGGCAGGGAAAAGCTTACACCTGGAGATGATACTGAAGCCCATTTACGCTCTGCGGGAGAATGTGAGAGCGTGCAGATCGCGGAGGACAGGGGAACGCACCTTCCACGCCTTGCCGCATCCTTGCAGACCACATCGGAAAGGCCGATAGTCCGGCGGCAAATCGCCTGCGTGTGCGTCCCGCACATGCTCGGACAGCTCCTTGGACGTCGCGTACCGCGCGCCGTCCGCCGTCGTGGTCTTTTCCCAGCACTGCGCGTCGCCACACGCATATCCCAGGACAGACGGGCTAAACAAAACTCAAAACTCGCGCCGGGAAGGTTAAAGCACTGCATGGCTTACTCTGGACTGGCCGCAAGGGTGGAGGAGAGTCTGGGTGGCGGGCCGTCGGGGTCGGCGGGCCTGGAGCGATGCGGTCTAGAAACGGGGGTCTCTGAAGACTGTTGAGATTGAGATTGGGATTGGGATTGAGAGTGAGGAGGTTCCGGAAGCTCTGTAGGTTCCGGAGGTATAGGGCTCGCAGGAGCAAGTAGTGATGCAAGTGACGACGAGAGGGCCGCAACTGTGGCCGGCGGCGAAGACAAGGGTGAGAAGACACTAAGCGGCGAGCTTGGCGGGGCGTGCAAAGGCGACGGGGACAGCGAAGGCTGGGCGCGCGCGCGCCGATCAACATCCTGCTCATGAGGAGCCGGAGTCGGCTCGTGTGGATGCTGAAACGCCTCTTCGTAGTGAGCGTAAGTAATGGTGAGGTCAGGTATCTGCTGATAAGGGAGTGCCACGCTATGGGACGGGGTATGGCGGCCATCCACCGCCAGCCTCGTTGCAGGCGGAATGGCTGAATCAAACGCGAGGTCTCTATCATGGGATGGGGTATGCCGTCCTCGGCCCCCCTCCGCAGGCATGGCATACTCCCGCCTCTGTGACGGCAGCGCCTGGCCCTGCGGCGGCAGATCTGGCATCGGCACGTCCACGGGCGGCGGGTACTGCATCGTCAGCCCGTGCAGCACGTCGTCCGGCAGCGGCGCGAGCGGCGGGGTCTGCGGGCGGCCGAGGATGCGGGTCGACAGGTCGGCGGTGGCGAGGCCCATGTCCCACAGCGCGCTGTCGTTCACGTCGATGGTGCCCCACGAGGGCTGCGCCTGCACCGCAAAGCCCGCCCACTCGGCCGCCGCGCCCGCGCGCGCGATGGACGCCTCCTTGCGCTGCAGCAGCCGCCACCTACCACCCACCACCCATCAGCGTCGCGGGCGCGGAGAGGCACTGCACACGGGGAGACGCACCTGTTGCGGCACCCGAGGCTGCTGCGCCTGAGCTCCTTGCCGACCTGCACCCACTTGCCGCCGAAGCGCGCGTGCAGCGCGAGCAGCTGCGCGTCCTCCGCGTCGGTCCAGGTGTCGCGGTTGAGCGTGGGGTCGAGCGCCTCGCGGTAGCGCTTCGAGCAGGCGTCGTCCGTGCGCCCCGGGATGCCCCGCGCGATGACGGACCACTTCGCGCCGTGCACCGCGTACAGCTTCAGCAGCCTGTCGTCCTCCTCCGGCGTCCACTGCACCTTCCGCACATTCGGCGCCAGGGAGTGCAGCCACCTCTGCGCACCATCAGTTCGCATCAGCATGAGCAGACGACATCGAGAAAAGGGTGTGATTTGGAAGGCGCGGGCGCACCTTGCGGCAGGCTTTGTTTGTGCGCCCGGGCACGCGCAGGGCGATCGTCTTCCAGTCTGCGTTCGCGCCGGCCGTCTCGACGGCGTGGCGCAGGAGCTCATCTTCGGGTGTCGTCCATGGGCGGCCGGTGTTCCGTTCGGCCATGCGGCGGGGGGCGGGGGGTAGGGGGGGAACGAGGCGCGCCCAGCTCTGAGTCAAGTGGAAGAGGGGAGCAGCATGGCCTTACGTAAGACTCGCCGCGCGCGCCACCAACTCCGAGTCGCAGCGCGCGTTCTTGCGTCTGTCTTTCACGCCCGAGCGGCGATTCTCACTGCCCGGCACTGCTGCTATCATGTCCTTGGTACAGGGATATTCATCGGACGAGGATGCGGGTCCCTCGAATAGCGCGGACGTTTTTGGATTGGCCGCTTTAGCATCTGCAAAGCGGCCGCGCATCGAGGAGCGCACCGAGTCGCAGCTGGCAGCGAAGAAAGCTGCCCCCGACGTCCTCGCCGAGGTCCGTGCTACTGATACTCTCATTCCACTAACATTAACCACGCATACAGGACCCCCTCAAACAAACATCCCTCATCACCCGGCCCACAGACACGCAAATGAACGTGAACATCCCGTACAGCGACATGACGCTCGCGGTGCAGGGCCCGGAGAACCCGTTCGGCGAGCGGCACCGCTTCGCGAACCAGAACGCGCTGGCGGGGCACGTCGAGGAGCAGGCGATGGACGAGCACGCGTTCCGCACGCAGCACCTCACGCACGCGATCCTCGGGTACTCCGCGAACCCGTCCGTCGACCCCGCCGCGCCCGCGTTCCTCGGCGCGCTCGACGCCGCGCAGGCGAACGGCTTCGCGACGATCAGCAGTATGCATGTGAGCAGCGCGGCGAAGAAGGCGCTGAAGCGCAAGCGCGGGGCCAAGGGCGATCTGGAGGTGGTGGACGGCGAGGGCGCGTATGCGGGCCCGTGGGCGGCGTGGGCGGGCGACGAGCCGGCGGGCCTCCCCGCGGGCGCGGACGTGGGTGAGGAGGACGAGGAGGAGGAGGTGGAAGAGGAGGAGGAGGTGGTGGTGACGAAGAAGGCGAAGCCCAAGCGCGGCGGGTACGGCGAGGAGACGTCCGTGTTCCATGGCAAGTCGATGACCGACTACCAAGGCCGGACGTACATGCACCCGCCGCTGGGCGAGGCGCCGCACCTCCAATCAGAACCTGGCACCGAGGAAACGTTCATCCCCAAGACGTGCATCCACACCTGGACGGGCCACACGCAGGGCGTGTCCGTCATCCGTACGTTTCCGAACACTGGCCATCTCCTGCTAAGTGGGTCGATGGACACGAAGATTAAGGTACGTCTCACGACGCGTGCGCGCGCCGTGCTGCTGCTCACCGCGCGCTCCGCAGCTGTGGGACATCTACACACACGGCAACTGCTTGCGGACGTTCCACGGACACGTTAAGGCCGTGAAGGACGTGACGTTCTCCAACGATGGGAGGAAGTTTCTGTCGTGTGGGTACGACCGGCAGATGAAGCTGTGGGACACGGAGACGGGCCAGTGCCTGCAGCGGTTCAGCAACGGAAAAATCCCGTACGTGGTGCGCTTCCATCCGGACGAGGACAAGCAGCACATCTTCTTGGCGGGCATGTCTGACAAGAAGATCATACAGGTAAGTGAGAATTCTGATATGCTTTTAGACCACGCCTCACCGCGCCGCCCGCGTTGTCGCCGCGCAGTACGACATCACTTCCGGGGAGATCACACAGGAGTATGACCAGCATTTGGGGCCTGTCAACACGATCACCTTTGTGGACGAGAACCGGCGGTTTGTGACTACGTCCGACGACAAAACGATCCGGGCGTGGGATTTCGACATTCCTGTCGTCATCAAGTACATAGCCGAGCCGCACATGCACTCGATGCCCTCCGTGACGCTCCACCCATCCAGTGCGTGGCGTCGAGCTCTGACAGGCGGGCTGCTGATTGAGTTTGCGTGCGCGCAGAAAAATATTTCGCGGCGCAGTCGCTGGACAACCAAATACTGATCTACAGCACGGACAACTTCCGGCAGAACCGGAAAAAGCGGTTCGCGGGGCACTCTGTGGCGGGGTACGCGTGCCAGGTGGGGTTCTCGCCCGACGGGAAGTGGATCAGCAGCGGGGACGGGGAGGGGAACGTGGTGTTCTGGGACTGGAAGACGGGGCGCATCAAGTCGCGGCTCAAGGCGCACTCGAAGGTGGTGATCGCGCACGAGTGGCTGCCGCATGAGAGCGTAAGGGTCATCTTCCGCCCGCGGCCTCCAGCGCACTCACACATTTGCATTCTTCGTGCAGTCGAAGGTGATCACGGCGTCGTGGGACGGCCTTATCAAGCTATGGGTGAGCGCTGCGCCGTCGTGCTTCGTGGACCGTGCTCATGGCCGTCACAGGATTAACACTCCACTCTGCAGTGTCGTGTATGTACTCGCCCACATCATGGGGCCCGTTTGATCCATCGAACTCCCGAGCATGGGCCGTGCATCCGCCCCGCTGGGCCGCGCTCAGCGGGTCTGTGTGTTTTTCGTGCGTTCGCGCAAATTCTGATGGAAAACGTGAGTGGGATGCGGGCCTGGAAGGCGCCTTCGCCGTGCTGGGTGCGCGGTCCGAGGGCTTCGAGCGTCGAGGCGCGCCCGCGGGCGATAAGTGAGTGCGTCGCGCACGCACGGGCAGCCCGAGAACGCGTGCACGCGGCGATGTTCCGATGTTCCAGAGGACGTACGGGCGCACGGCCGACGTGTTCGCGTCACTGCGGCGCGGGCGCGCGGGCCCCGATTGTCATTGTCGCGCGCGATCGCGTTCTGGCTCGCGGTGTGTCAGAGTCACGCGGGCCTGGGGCGCGGCGCGCGGGGAGGAATAATTGTCATGGTGGTGGGGAATTACGCGGGGATGCGTCAGAGGCGGGGCAGGGCGCTATATGGGGGAGTCGCCCTGCGCTTGAGGCGAGTCTGATGGAAGCGGGCGGTGATGAGAGGCAAACAGCGTTGGAGAAGGCGCGTTGCTGCATCGGAGGTGGCGGTGCGCAGCGGGGTCGACTCGGCGTCGGCGCGGGTGGCCGGGGCGGGGTGAGAGATGGGCCGGGGTCGGTCGTCGGAGGCTGATGATGATCTCGCGCTGCCTTTCCTGGCGTCCCGGCGGGATGGTCAGAAGAATCCACCCGTCGGAGGCTATGTCCATATCCGGCCAGGTCAAATTGCTACTGCGACCCGCGTGTCGTCCTGATCTGACACTTGATCCACCGTCTCACTCCCTGCATCTCCCGCCCGCGCGCGCCACCCAGCAACCCAGCAGCTATTGTGCCGCCACCGAGCGAGCTATTGTCGTTGTAGGCCGCCGTGTAATTAGGGCTGGTGGACACGCGGCGGGCGCAGGCACCGGCGCGCGTGCCTGGCCGCGAGCAAGGCGTCCGGCAGGCCAGGGCGAGGGATCATATTTTGGCGAGGCGGCCCATCAGGAAAAGTGGAAACGGACGAGGCGCGCGATAGGGCAGATAACCCGATGATGATTGACGCGCGTGCCGTACCGTGCCCTCCCGTGATCATCGTAGCCCCCGCCCTCCCATGACGCGCCCAGTCTCCAGCGCGGGTGCCGTCTGCGCAGAACAATAGGCGGCGGGCGGTGGTGGGTGGCGGCGGGCGTTGCGATGGGCGGTGGGCGGGAGACAAGAGGGAGGCAGGGCGAGAGGGTGCGGCTATTATTGTGAAATATGTGCCTGGTCCTGGATCCTGACACGTGGGACCCCGAACAACCACCGGTTCTTCTCTCAAGGTCTCCACCCATCTGCCATATATAAGCCCGCCCGCCAATCCCCTCCCAACATAATCTCAGACGCAATGCTATCACGCTATACCGCAGTAATTCTCCTCCTCGCTCTCTCCCTCGTCTCCGCTGCCCCCGTGCGTCTCCACACTCTCGTCTAACAGTGTCCTTTGCTCACGGTTGTGCAGGTCCCGGTCCCAGAACCAGGAGTCGGCGGCGGCGGAGGGAACACCGCAGACTGGCGTCGCGGCACGGGCGGCGGCGGCGGGGGCACCGCAGACTGGCGGCGGGGC
Source organism: Auriscalpium orientale (assembly GCA_019915035.1). NCBI lineage: Eukaryota > Fungi > Basidiomycota > Agaricomycetes > Russulales > Auriscalpiaceae > Auriscalpium > Auriscalpium orientale. The sequence goes on from JAHLMH010000001.1 coordinate 607,643, forward strand.
ACGGGCGGGGGCGGCGGCGGCACCCCCGACTGGCGGCGGGGCACCGACGCCGCGCCGCCGTCGTGATGCGCGCGTCGGCGACTTGGTTTTCTGAGGCCTGCTTGGTACGTCCCCCGCGTCTCCCCGCCCGCACGCCGTGCTCACCCGCCCGTCTGTCCGTCCGCAGGGAGTGCCGTGGTATCTTCTCTTGCGAGACCTGCTTTGCGCGCCCTGCCCGCACGGTGGCCGGGGCGTGTGTGTCGGAAGGTCCGGAAGGCTCGCGCGGTTATGCCTGTCTTGTCAGCACCGAGCTCATCCCAACGTATCTGTCGGATACCCCACGTTCCTTTCTTGCGGTGCCCTGTATTCTCGTTATTCCCGAACTCTTTTTTCTTCACTGGTTGTACGGCTGCGTTTTACATTTGTGTAAATTGCTAATTGCGATTCCATCGTCTTGCATGCGCGCGGGGAGCGGCCGACTGACTGTGATTGACACGCCAGCGAGCAAGTGTCAAAGGAAGTACTCAGAGCGGGGTCCGTGTGTAAGCTGGCTGCGCGTCCGTCCCGCTGACACGGTGCGCCTGCGTGCAAGCTCCGCGACGCGTTCCCAAGCACCGCTGCGTCTTCCGTGCGCTTCGCCGCTTCGCGCTGAGATTCGCTCGCCGCATCGGGCGCGGGGCACGCAAAGTCGGGCGTCATTGCCACAGCCGCCGACAAAGTTCAGGCTGCTGTCAGCGGGAACTTGAGAAGCATCACACAATGAATGTCGACGTCGCTTCGGTAATGAACCGCATGGGAGCGCGCGCTGTCCATGTCAGCGTCGGCGAGCAGCTGCCCGGTCGCGGCGGGAGCGAGTTCCTGGAGATGATTCTGTCAGTGCAATCTTCGCGCGTAGCATAGCACTCGCGGCGGCCTCGGCTGGCGGCCATGGGGACGGGCTCGGTTGCCGCGATCGGTCTTGCCGCCCGGCGCCCACCGGAGGCAGTGTCGGGGTCCAGCCCAGCCGCCGCCCCACCGGGCCCTCGCGCTCAATTCGCCGAGGGGGTTAATGCAGTACTTGTTAATGCGAGACGTGCTACTTGCTCACTACACCATGTATTTGCAATCTGCAAAGTGTGGTATGTATATGAGATGCATATCTACCGGCCTCTATTTTTTTAGCGTCCTTCGTGGCCGTCCTGCCTCTCAAAAGGCTCCATCACGCTTCTCGTGGTCATCTGGAGCATAGCACACGATTTAATGGCCTATAAATGTTGGTTATATTTTCAAGTCACCCAATGAGTGCGCTCAGTAGTAAACGGCCTTCAAAATGCCGTGCTGAACGTCAACGGACCATTGACGAGCGGAGAGGGACGGTGTCACATCATGTGACAGGCAGGTGTTACAGGGTGCTTGTCGCGTTTCCCGGTTCCGCCTCCGTCCTGCGTCTACATCCTGTTCGCAATGATCAAGGACCTTCTCTGCAGCGCTAATGACTGGGCCGAAGTCTGTCTACAGCTGTAGCTGCAGATATTGACATAAGGAACTCCGTTACACAATGTCATACAGTCTTTTCCTTGGTCTGTTGTTGGTCTGCATCCTCTCCTTCCGAGCACTCTTGTGTTTCATCTTCGAAAGCCCGATCGCGTCCGTCAAGCACAAAGCGGGTCTCGTCATGGGCTACAGGTCGACTTCACAGATTCCTTTTTCCCCTGCTCGCCTCTTGAATCAACTCTGGCACGACAGCTTTCCTCGAAGCAGAGCCCACCTGCATTGGATGCTCACACAAAGCGTGCGGGAGAGCGTTCTCGAAGAAAGCGACTGCGTGATCCAGTACGCGAACCTCAAGATCAGTGTCAAAGATTGCACGATGGAGACAGTCCGCGATGCGCACAATCCCGGGAAGCTCGCGACAGATACAAAACATTAGCTCTGTTCCTCTGGGAGCTCCTTGGCTGTCTGCATGACTTTGATAAAGATGTCTGGATGCTAGTAGGAAGGCCAATATCGAGAGCTTGGACGAATGCGCGACGCGTTGGGGCGTAGCTGGTATCACGTGACACGTACCCTTTCGACAGGCACGGCTGACCTTCTGCCCAACAGAGAGCTCGTCCGGCCAGATTTAAGTCCGGAAATTTATCCACGCAATCCCTGACAACTCCGGAAGCTATCTGCGTACTTTGGCTGGGATCGGTGGCTTGCTGAATATATTATGCAGTACTTCAGAAACCCCCGAAGATGGCTTCACTCACAGCACCTATACCTCGGTCCAAATAGACTCAGCTGTTGAGATTTGTGCTCGAGCATGTGTCCTAACATATGTAGAATAGATCTTGAAATTTTCTTGTTGAGAGGAGCTGAAGTGAATATTCTACAGGCATGCGCGCAAACCCTCCAAATCTCTTACTTTGACTGGAAGCAAGCCCCTTCTTCGAAGGGCGGCGGAGCCGGAATCTGAGTATGAAGAAGGCGGCTTGTTCCGAACCTAGCTTTAGGGCAGGTCTTTTCGCGTGTGCCGGCGCGTCCTCGCGCCAATTTGTCTCTCATCCCGCCTCCACCCCGCCTCCACCCTGCCCCCCGCCCCCCGCCAACCCCGCCGCCATGTCCCTCCTCGACGAGCCCGTACCGCAAGACGACCTCCTGCGGGACAGGACGCGCATCTTCGAGGAGTTCCTCACCTCCGAGTCCCCGCTCTACAACTACAAAGACGACATCCTGCGCATGCTGCGGCTCGACCAGTCCCGCCTGATCGTCAACCTCGACGACCTGCGCGACTACCGGCGCGACTTCGCCGACGGGCTTCTCAAGCAGCCCGTCGACTTCCTCCCCGCGTTCGACGACGCGCTGAGCACGGTCATACAGCAGGTGCACGACATGGACAAGCACGAGATCGCGGGGAAGGGCTTCGGCGTGGGGTTCAGCGGGTCGTTCGGCGACCACCACGTCAGCCCGCGCACGCTGCGCGCGGCGCACCTCGGGCGCATGATCTCGCTCGAGGGCATCGTCACGCGCTGCTCGCTCGTGCGCCCCAAGATGCTGCGCTCCGTGCACTTCTGCCCGGACACGAGCCTGTTCCACGCGCGCGAGTACCGCGACGCGACGTCCTCGACGGGCAACCTCCCGCCGACGTCCGCGCTCACGCCGCAGGAGGACGACGACGGGCACCCGCTGCAGATGGAGTTCGGGCTCAGCACGTTCCGCGACCACCAGCGCATCAGCATCCAGGAGATGCCCGAGCGCGCGCCCGCGGGCCAGCTCCCGCGCAGCACGGACGTCATCCTCGACGACGACCTCGTCGACAGGTGCAAGCCCGGCGACCGCATCCAGCTCGTCGGCGTGTACCGCAGCGTCGGCGGCGGCGCGTCCGGCACGTTCAAGTGCGCCGCCCGCCAGTCCATCCCTCTTCCGTAGTGCTGACGTGCCACAGGACGCTCATCCTCGCGAACAACATCATCCTGCTGTCCTCCAAGTCCGGCGGCGGCATCGCGCAGACGCCGCTCACCGACGCGGACATCCGCACGATCAACAAGCTCGCCAAACGCCGCGACATCTTCGCGCTGCTCGCCGAGTCGCTCGCGCCGTCGATCTATGGGCACGACCACATCAAGCAGGCCGTGCTCCTGCTCCTGCTCGGCGGCGCGGAGAAGAACCTGCCGAACGGCACGCACATCCGCGGCGACATCAACGTGCTCATGGTCGGCGACCCGTCCACCGCAAAGTCGCAGATGCTGCGCTTCGTGCTGAACACCGCGCCGCTCGCGATCGCGACGACGGGGCGCGGGAGCTCGGGCGTCGGGCTGACGGCGGCCGTGACGACGGACAGGGACACGGGCGAGCGCCGCCTCGAGGCGGGCGCGATGGTGCTCGCGGACCGCGGCGTCGTGTGCATTGATGAGTTTGACAAGATGTCGGATGTGGATCGGGTCGCGATACATGAGGTGATGGAGCAGCAGACCGTCACCATCGCGAAGGCGGGCATCCATACGAGCCTCAACGCGCGCTGCAGCGTCGTCGCCGCCGCGAACCCCATCTACGGGCAGGTGCGCGCGCCTTCCTCTCCTCACCCCCCGCTTGACTGACACTGACGCTCGCGCAGTACGACGTGCACAAGGACCCGCACAAGAACATCGCGCTGCCCGACTCGCTGCTCTCGCGCTTCGACCTGCTCTTCGTCGTGACGGACGACGTCGACGAGCAGCGCGACCGCCTCATCGCGGACCACGTCCTGCGCATGCACCGCTTCCTCCCGCCCGGCGTCGAAGAGGGCACCCCCGTGCACGACGCCCTCGCCCAGCCCCTCTCTATCGACAACCCCGCCTCGTCCTCCTCCACCCAAGAACCCACGGACACCAGCCCGTTCGAGAAGTTCGACCCGCTGCTGCACGTCGGCGTGCGCGCGCGCGTCTCGCGGACGCGCGCGGGCCCCGCGACGAAGAAGGAGGTGCTGAGCGTCGCGTTTATCAAGAAGTATATACAGTATGCGAAGAGCAAGCCTGCGCCCGTGCTCACGAAGGGCGCGGCGGACTGGATTGTGGGCGTGTACGCGGAGCTGCGCAATGACGGCGAGAAGGGCAACGAGAAGCGCGTGCGTCGCTCCCCCTCCCTCCCTTTGCGCGTACGATGGATTTACTTACTGACGGTGGTTGGTGGGGGAACAGACGTCCCCGCTGACGGCGCGCACGCTCGAGACGCTGATCCGGCTCGCGACCGCACACGCCAAGGCGCGCCTCTCGCCCAAGGTCGACGAGATGGACGCGTCCGCGGCCGAGGCGATCCTGCGCTTTGCGCTCTTCAAGGAGGTGCTCAAGCGCCAGCCGCGCAAGAAGCGCAAGCTCGAGGGCGGGCGCGCCGCCGCGCGCGGCTCCGAGGACGGCGAGGACGACGAGGATGAGGAGGAGGAGGAGGGCGAGGAGGAGGAGGTTGAGGAGGTGGTGGAGCGTATGAAGAAGCCCGCAGGGGTGCCTGCTGCGTCGCCGCCGCGCGACCCCATCTGGGGCGTCGACGGGGGCACGCAGGACGCGGACGCGGACGCGGACGAGGACGTGCGCATGGAGGACGCGGACGCGCCCGCGCCGCCCGCCGACGGCGGCCTCCGGCCAGAGCGGTGCGTGCCACCCTCACCCACCTCACCTGACACTCACGCTGACTTGCGTGCAGGCTGCAGCTGTTCCGCGGGCGCGTCGCGCGGCTGTGGGCGGGCGCGCTGCAGGACGAGGAGCAGCTGTTCCTCGCGGACCTCGTGCAGCACGTCAACGCGGGGCTCGCCACGGACGCGCTGTTCGGCACGGCGGAGGCGACGCTCGCGTGCCACGCCATGACCGAGGCCAACGAGCTCATGCTCAGCGAGAGCATCGTGTACAAAATCTAATTCTGATCCCCCCGCTGACGATGAGGATGATCCGCGCTGCACGATTTTGTTTTTGATCAGGCGAGGACGAGGACGAGGACCCCTAGTGTAGCCCCGCGTTCCTGTATGCTGTTGTGTTTTGCTCGCGCTGTCTGTAATTATATTGCGTTGTACGTGACCGCCCCTGTCCCCTGGTCCTGGGGCCTGAATTCACCCGACTGCGGCCGGCACCGCTGTCGCGCTGTCGTGAATGTGAATATGGCGAACGGACCGGGACTTACAAGGGGCTCCTCAATCCTCGCGTCTCACTTCTCAACTCACTTCTCAACTCGGCTGTGAGCTGGTCCGGGGGATTTCCGTGCTGTAAATCCTAGAGTAGGGTCTGTACAGTAGAAATAATTCGTAGTCCGCTTTCCCGTGCACGTGCGCTGCCCCGCAGCCAGGCCGTCGCCGTTGCCGCCGTCGACGACGTCTCTGACTATGCGCGAGACGTTGCGCCGAGTCCGCTGAAGACGGGCGCCTATGAGCCGACAAAGGAACGGGCGACAGCGACGTCGACCGGGACTTACCGTGGCATAGCGGGGCCTCGCGGGGCGCGGCTGAACGTTCGGGTGTGCTCATTGATCGACTGCGGCGGTGCCGACGCGCTGAGGGGGCGTAGAGGAAGGCGGGAGACGTCGTCGACGGCGGCAACGGCGACGGCCTGGCTGCGGGGCAGCGCACGTGCACGGGAAAGCGGACTACGAATTATTTCTACTGTACAGACCCTACTCTAGGATTTACAGCACGGAAATCCCCCGGACCAGCTCACAGCCGAGTTGAGAAGTGAGTTGAGAAGTGAGACGCGAGGATTGAGGAGCCCCCAAGATCGATGAAATGCACCAAGACACCGAGGAATGCTTGGCCAGCAGCCGACGGGCCTGCAGGGCGCAAGCTAAGCCACGGCGGCGGCCTCTTCGTCACACGGAGATGAACCGCAGGCGACAGCAGTAGCGCCGCGCACGTCAAATGCGACGCCATTTCCGCACCGATTGATCACATTGACATGACTAGGCCTATGCACAAAGACAGCCGACGCACCAGCAGCACCATTTCTTTCACCGGTCGCAGTCGGCGCGCGTGCGCGCAATCACGCACACGTCCGCGCGCGCGAGCTCCGGCGCGCCGCCCACGAGCGCGCCGAGCGCGCGCCGCCACGCGTCGTCGTCGTCCGGCGCGCCGAACGCGGCCTCGACGAGCGCAGCCCAGCGCGCGCCGTCCGCGCCGACGACGGCCGCGGCCTCGAGCAGGCCGCGCCACGGCGCCTCGACGCGCACGCCGGGCAGCGCCGCGCGGCACGTCTCGACCCACAGCGCGCACTCCGCCTGCACGAGCCGGCCTTCCGCGGGCGCGACGCGCCGCGCGCGCCGCTGCAGGATCGCGCGCTGCAGGACGTGCGCGGCGAGCCGCGCGGCCGCCCGCCGGTACACGCCCGCCACGGTCGCGCGCGGGAGCGTGCGCCGCAGGAACGCGAGGTGCGTGGACAGGATGGACAGCCCCGGGACGAGCGTCGGCGACACCGCGAGGTCCGACACCGACACCGGCGTGCTGGGGTTGGCTTGACTGCGGGCAGGGTGGGTGAGTATAGGTTACGCGGGAGTCAGGTGGGGGTGCGCGCTGACTGGGAGAAGTATGGCTTGAGGCTGGTTTCGACTTCGCCGCAGACCTGCTGCACGATCATGTCTTCGGCGCGGGCGACGAGGGTGCCGTATTGCTGGACTAGCTCCTCGAAGATGGTGCCGTCCGGTGCTTCATTGCTGTCAATCAGCGCCTTCGGATCTGGCAGCGATGGGTGTGTCTCCGCGCGCGCACGGAGCGAGGCCTTGTGGTTGATTTCGGCCCACAGCTCCAAGAAGAACTGCGCTTGCTCAGTCAGGGTGTTTCAAATTCACCGTGGCACGCACCAAATCTTCTCCCCAAGCCTCCATTGCCACCGCGATGGTTTTCGCGCTGACCAGTGCCTTGCACAGCCGCATCACGCCCTCCGTGCCGCTCGTCAAATGCCCTCTGTCTTTCCCTTCTGAAGCAGAGGTCCCGAGAGCTCCTGGTACCGCACGCGCGAACGCACTTGACAACGACTCGAAGGCGTCAAGTGAGGACGATATGCGGCCATGATACTGCTCCAGTAAAGGAAGCTGGACATTGATGAGAAAGCGCGTGCGCTGCGTGAACTGGGGCAGGGGAGAATATCGGTCCGTTACTTGCTCGACGAGGGATTTCAGGCGTCGTGCGGAGATAGTGGGGTGGGTGTCCGGGGGAGGGGCGCCGTCGACGTTGGGTTCATCATCGACAATCGTCCAAGCGTCCGGCGCACTGATGATTTCGTGGTACTGATCGAGAGCAACTGTCGCGTCTAGTGAGTAATTGTCATGTTCATTGTTCGAAGCACTCACAGTCCTTCTCGCCGTCCATCCACCGCTCGAACCATTCCTTCCGTCCGAGAACGACAGCACTGACACCTTCCCAATCTGCGTCTTTATCGGCGCGGCCGACCAATGTTCCTGCAAGTGAGAATCCGTCTTCTCGTAGAGAGGCGTCGAATGCAAGAGCTTGATAGATTGTATGCGCCAGTAGCGGCGCGTGCGGGAGTAGTGAGGGCATTGACCGTTTCAGATGGCGTGCAACGATCGGAAGCAGGTTGTACGTGAATTCGCGCTGCAGAATGGAAGCAGTCAGGACGAGGCGCTCGAAGACGCCAAAGATACCACACACCCATGCCACGATGTCGCGATATTTCGTAGAGGCGAGTAAGCTTTGGATGAAATTCTCCAAAAGAGGTTGATGCTCGTGCGAGACGTTGAGGATGTGGGTGAAGTACCACTCGGGCTACTCGGCAGAGTAAATGCACAGTACAGGACCATGAGAAATGGACTAGGTGTACCTTGTCCAGTTTGTTGGTCTGTCGAGTACCTTCGAAATGGTACTTGAAGCGCTGTGTAACGGGTTGGATCAATGCCTGCATTGCATACAAACCCTCCTTTTCAGCAGCGGTATTCTCAGAGTGTAAAGGTTCGCCGCTGCACGAAGACGGTTATAACGTGTGCGCAGATGACAAGATGATAACTGACAGCTCCTGCAGTCTTAATAGATCGAGGAAGGCAGCAGAAAACGCTCTTCTGTCCTCTTCTTTGGTCTTGGCAAGGTCCACAGGGAGAGGCCATTTGAGCTTCTCCGCCTCGGCGAGTAGCAACCTGTGTGATATCGTATATGACCACGAGGAATGACATCACGAACCAACTCACGCTGAAAGCGCGCCCTTCATGTCCACCCATGTCTTCTTTTGAACCTCATTGAGGAAGCTCACAACGCGCAGAGTGGTGTCCGCTTGACCAGTGACTTCGACGACCTTCGCGCACGCGTCCGTTACTGACGCTACGAAGGCTTGCAGTGACTGATATGATGAGATGGCAACTGGTCGTGTGTTCTGCACCTCTCGGATAGACTCCTCACTGCATCCCAATTCACGCGTGTCGAAAGTAATACAAAACGCGGATCGTACCTGAGTTGCAGAGCGCGGTGGATGACCTGCACGTATGCCTTTATGCTCTCCTGCTCCTTGAGATTCCGGTGCATCGTCTCGATGTCCTCAAGCAGTGTAGGTTTTCCATCCGGATTTGAGAAACTCGACAGGAGCTCGGATGTGAGGGACGAGAGTTCGTCCGTCAGGGAATGGCGCAGGAGCGACAGCTCTTGCGCTGTGTGAAGGTGTGCAGCAGCAGCGGACTGTGTCTCGGATATGACCTTTGCCAAGTTGTCCTTGGACTGCGCTAGCTGAGCTACGCAAGTTTGCTCAGATCGTGTAGGATGGCGATGGACTGCCACGCACTGTGTGTTCCAGCTGTTCGCGTTGTGTTCGCGCGTCCTCTACTGCTTGCGCGAGCGACGACAGGTCCTGCGAGGCATTGTAGCGCTCGTTGAGGATGCGCAGCGCCTGCGCTTGCGATCTCTCAGCGTCTGCGGGCTGGAGGAAGCGTTGTATCTGGACCACAGTGCTCATCGGAGACGACGGCGACGGGAGAGTGAGAGGCTGGAGACCACGTGCACGTGGCTACCCCGCGCTTCAAATTCACGTGTAACTGTCGGTGCGGACATGAGATGCTCGGAGCGTCAGACGTCGGCTCGTACTTGTCCTCATGTCCGTTCTCTCAACACTCAGGCCAAATCCTGCCCATGTCGCGCAATTTGCCAGCACTTATGCCAAACATCGTCCAGTTATCCAACGCTTTCTGACCACTGGCTTCATCGTATACGTCCTCAGCACAACCTACCGCAGTGTATCGTCGAAACCAGCCATACCGGCGTCGAGGAAGGGGAAGGCGCGTGCAAAGGGAAAGGACGATGAGTCTGGGAAGTCTACGAGGGTCGCCGTACGTATCTAATCCTCTGAGCACCATGCCGGCGCGTTGTTGACATGATCATTAGGTGGACGCTGTCTTCTACGAGCGACTGTCCCGTATCCTCCGACTGGTGATACCAAGCCTGCGCTCCAAGGAGGCATTGTTGCTGTTTATGCACTCCAGTCTGTTGATCTTCCGCACGGCAATATCCCTATACGTCGCTGCGCTAGACGGAAAGTGAGAACTATGTGCCCAACGTACGTACAATGCGCACAATTGACCTCGCATCCAGGATCGTAGCGTCTCTCGTGCGAGCTCAGACGCTGCCCTTTCTGTTCAACATCCTGCGATGGCTTCTGGTGGCCATCCCGGCGACGTGGACCAATAGCTGGCTGAGCTATGTGCAGAACAAGCTGGCCATCGCGTACCGTACGCGTCTGACAGAAGAAGTCCTCAAGCAATACCTTGGGGAGGAGCAGGAGGGCCCCGAAGGGAAAGTCTACTACAAGATCTGTGAGCTCTATCTCCGAGTCGTTGCTTTCTCTCAGGGCCATTAACCTTGGTATGCCTAAAGCTAATTTGGACGACCGAATAAAGAATCCAGATCAGTAAGCTTTTACGCGTTCTGTTCGAACACCAGCTGAACCGCGTGTTCAGAATGATCACGAATGACATACAGCGGTTCTCCAATCACCTGGCAGCGATCTACGCAAACCTCGCCAAGCCCACCCTCGATGTCATCCTCTATAACTATCAATTGTCACAGAACGTGGGAACTGAGGGCCTCCTGCTCCTCACCGTCCTCGTGCAGCTGTCTGCCGCCCTCCGTGCGTGACTTGCGCCTCCCACACAGAAGTCCGTCTAATATCCCCGCGCCTCGTGCACGCTGTCAGTACGCAAGCTAACGCCGTCGTTCGGGGCTTACGCCGCCATGTCGGCGCAGCTGTCCGGCGCGTTGCGACACACGCACTCCCGTATCGTCGAGTTCGCCGAGGAGATTGCGTTCTTCGGCGGCGAGGAGACGGAGAAATTGTTGGTCGAGCGGGAGTATGCGGGGCTCATCAAGCACGAGGATAGGGTTCTCGAAGGTCGCTGGTGGCATGGTTGTGTGGAGGAGGGAATTGTCAAGTGGTTGTGGGGAAGCTTCGGAGTAGGTCATAGTTACTCTCTATCCTCCGTCGCTTACTCACATCGCCTTAAGCTTGTTCTATGCGGAATTCCTGTGTTCTTCAAGATACCGGGCGCGCATAGCATGGACCTCGGGAGCAGAACCGAAGGTAAGTTACTTGATGCGCGAATCATAGCTGAGTTCACAACATCTGGACACTAGGCTTCGTGACCAACCGCCGTCTTCTTCTTTCTGCCTCCGGTAAGTCAGATATGTTTTTATTTGCGCGCTCTCCTAATCGTCCCCCAAGATGCATTTGGTCGCGTCATGTACTCGTACAAGGACCTGTCAGAGTTGGCGGGCTATACCGCGAGGGTTTCTATGCTTCTCGATACTATGCAGGACACGCAGAAAGGCAAGTTCGAGAAGGTTCTCGTGAGCAGCGCCAGCACGGATGAGAATGCGAAGAGTAAGATCAGGCTGTGACGTATCTGTCGCGGTTGCTCACATTTTTGGCCTGTAGTTCTCAAGGGTCGAGGACGGATCATCGAGTCCGAGGAGATCAGATTCGAGAATGTCCCCATTGTAACACCCAATGGTGACATATTGGTGAAGAGTCTGAGCTTCTACGTGAAACCTGGCGTACGTTAGTCTTTATTCGTCCATTTTCTCTTGCTGAGGGTCCCATGACAGCAACACCTTTTGATCGTTGGTCCAAATGGCAAGTGTTGCGCCGTCGTGGGTTAGTCTGATCCTTACACTGCGTTCAGGCTGCGGCAAATCATCACTATTCCGCATCCTTGGGGGCCTCTGGCCCGTTTACGGTAATATTTGACATCATCTATCCTGCCCGCCAAAGCTCACCTTCGTGTGTAGGTGGCACCGTACACAAGCCACCAGCCGACAACTTCATCCTCATCCCACAGCGTCCATATCTTCCTATCGGCACACTTCGGGACCAAGTAATCTACCCACACAGTAAACTAGACATGGAAGCCCGTGAGTCATCCCAGAACTCGCTCGGACACGTTTCTGAGGCAGGCGGTAGGTGGTGTGACGGACGAAGACCTGCTTGACATCCTCGCCATGGTCCAGATCGAGAGTGTCGTCGAGCGCGAGGGCGGCTGGGATACCGCGCAGGAATGGCGTGACGTGCTGAGCGAGGGAGACAAGCAGAAGATCGCGTGGGCTCGCCTGTTCTATCACAAGCCCAAGGTATGTGGCGCTGGTGAGTTTCCGACGCGCTCTGACCTCGTGGCAGTATGCTGTTCTCGACGAGGCGACGTCCTCCGTCCCGCTTGAGATCGAGGGCTTGATGATGGACCATGCGACTGAGCTGGGCATCACCTTGCTGACTGTATCGCACCGGCCGTCGCTGTGGAAGTACCACGCGATGATCTTGCATTACGACGGGCAAGGCGGATATGTCTTGTAAGTGCCATGGTCCGCCAATAGACGGCAATTCTGACGAATACTGCAGCACGAAGTTGGATGCAGAGAAGCGGTTGGCTCTGCAAGAGGAGAAGCAAGCATTGGAGACGAAGCTCCTAGAAGTGTCAGTACCCAATTGTGTTGCCGAGACTCGACGCGCTGACATCCACTGCAGACCCAAGATGAAGGCCCGACTCGCAGAGCTACTGGCTCTTGCGGAGCGTGATGCATGATGGCTAATTGACTGACACGCGGTTATGGTAGAATGGAAATTACCTTGTAACAACTATATGTATATCTACACCATCACAGGGCGTGAGTATTGCACGAGATGAGAACTGGGCGAGCATGAGATCCCTCCTTGCGGACGACACATGTAATTAGAATAGCGGGTAGGGTACTGCATCCGAGATTAGCAACGGACAAGGGAAGCAGCAAGGGTACTCACTATGCACAACCAGAGAAATTAACCTGCCCGACAAATGACCTCTCCCTCCAGACGCAGCTGCAACGCTTCTCGTGCCTCCAACCACTCGTGCTCCTTGCTGTCCGTCCTCACTACTGCAATCTCGCCCATACCCAGTGGCTTGATGGTTTGCGCGCGGCGGCCGGAGCATATACGGCGAATCTCGCCTATGTCCATGAATATTCGTTTGCTGGGCATGCTGATGAGCTGCATGTGCGAGAGCACGGGGCGGTCATTCCGATACTTGAGGTCGGCCCATATGCGGCGCTCGGCCTCGCCGACCTGGTGGAAGCGTTCGGGCGAGGGCTCTTCGATGGTGCCGCGCGTAACGTTGGAGATGAAGCCTGCGCGCAGGAGGATGTTGAGGATGCCGAGGTTTTGGGTTGTGTGGTCGACCGCGACGCGCTGGTGGCGTGCGCGGAAGGCGTTTTGGATGCGCGCGGTGAGGTCGTGCGGGCGAGGCATTATGGCGCTGCGTATGGGAGATGAGACGCGGCGCGAAGTGGTGCAGAGGACAGGCTGCTCACCGTTGTCAACTTTGTGAAAGTGACGAAGAGCGTCCGAGTCGCGGTGAGGCGCCCGTCCAATGGCAGGAAGACTGAGCGTAGGGTTAGGAGCTGCGGCTGTCGTGGGAATTCGGGTAGGAAGCGGTCAGGGCCGGAGACGGGGAGCCAATGAGGAATCACGGAGCAGTCAGTGGCTCGCCGTTTTCATGCCGTCCCGCCAGCTCCTCCCTCCTCCGCACACGACCATTATTTAACCCCGCATCGGCCAGTCCGTCCCAGCCCTTTCCCCGCACCGCCAGCCTTTCTCTCTCGCTCTAGACACCCCTCTTCCTCCCGACATGCACTATTTCTCCCAACAATTCAATTACGAGTGCGTCGCTACCTGTTTTCGCTCCCAGGGGCCTTCTGACCACGTATCTGCTCCCCTTAGTCACTCATGGGCTCGTGTCATCATCGGGATGTGGCACAAGTATCCCAATCCCCATTGCTCCCATGTAGTGACGGTGGATGTCGTTGACCGCTCGGTCGACCCACGAACGGGTGTCATTCGCACAGAGCGGATTTTGGGCTGTAAGCAACGGACACCGGTCTGGATCGTGAAGGTCCGTTCCTCCTGTTTCTCGTCTACTGCGCTTGCTGACTGGTCTGTCTTCAGCTGTTTGGCGGGTCGGAAGACGCGTTCGTCCGCGAAATTTCCTTCATTGATCCGTCGACACAAACCGCTACCATCTCCTCTGTCAACCTCACATTGTCGCAATTCGCGACATGCAACGAGATCATCCGCTACTCGCCAGCGCCGGGTGGACGCACGACCTTCCACCAAACGGCAGAGATCGAGACGCGGGTTGCGATGTGGCGGAGTGCGGCAGACAAGTTGGAGGGCTGGCTGGCGACGCGGTTCGAGCAGAATGCGCAGCTGGGGAAGGTCGGCTTCACGGACGTGCTGAGGCAGTTGTGGGAGGACGCCAAGGAGCAAAAGCCGGCGCACGCGGGTGCATAGGCATGTTTTCGCATCTTTCCGTTTCTCTGGGCCATAGAAGTGATGCTTGAGACCTATCCTTATGCGCACTCTTAGATTTACAAAAGCGTCACCTCCTACGGCGCCCATACCATGCCTTCACGACGACCACCCCCACTTGTACTTATGTTCGGCCAGCAATAAGGATCCGTGTAGATTCCCTTCTCATTCTCTGCAATAGACGCTGTGCGCAGCCGAGTACTCTCCCCCACATACTTCTGTACCCGTACAGCGCCTTAATGATAGCACATGTCGAACTTTCCTTCATTACAGTTGCTGATCATGAGTGAACGTTTAAATTTCTCTCAGAGAACGGCCGCAGGAGTCGTTGTGACTCTGATGTGACTCCAAAGTCACGCTAGTCACGATGACGTGGGGTCACACCTCCGTGACTCTGCCTTCAGTGCAGATCATCGCCTTGCGGGACGTCGCGGACACTCAGTACCGCTCACGGATTTTCCTATCCTCCTCAAACTCCCCCTCCGAGGACTGATTGTTCTGCCTTGACAGCGCCCACCTGGCGCCCACTCGGCATTTCGATTGAAGCTCAAGCCTCGTCGAAAATACTTACCGAAGGAACACCGCCGGTGGTTCGATCCTCCGTCCAAGCAATCGTTGCGCACCCATGCGATGGACGAGCTAGTCTCACATTGCCTCCGTGAAATTTCCTTCGATGGCGATCTTGGTGAGTTTTCCTTCATTCTAATAGCTGCCGGCGTGAGGTTCGATCCTCAATGACGTCTCTATTTTCTGACCATTTCTGTCCTCGTGTCAACGCATCTAATCTCATCTCTGTGTTACAGGCTGCGATGTCTCTCGCCTACGCGACTTTATCACGAACTTCTACACCAGGAGGCAGGTAGCACAGACAGTCGATGACGCGTATCTCGCGTTCGCCTGGGGGCTCATCGTCGGGCACCCCACCGTGCGGGTCGGCTTAATTCCACCGGGCACGACAACCGAGGTGTACATCGCACCGCAGACCAGCAAGAAACGGAAAGCGAAGGCGGAAGCAGGCGAAGCAGACAATTCTGCGCATGTGTCCGAGCTGCTCATTGTCGCAGACGCACACAGACAAACTCTGGAAGAGCTGAGAATACGATATGGAGACGAGCTCCGCATTGCTGTCGATCCCGAGACGGCTTTTGCTGCCATCACAGGCTCACATACGAGGGTTCGTTGATAATCGATGTGTCTCGTGTGGTGCGCTGAGCTTCGCTTTTTAGCCGGCGAAGTTGAGTCCCATGGTCTACACGGCTCTGCAGATCATCGCTCGCGCACGGCAAGACGGTATCAGCATCGTGGACATAGGCAAGAAAACGGGCTACGACCAAAAGTCTTGCTTCTACTTGATCAAACAGCTCCTGGAACTCGACCTCGTCGTCAAGCTTCGACGAGGAGGCGTCGGGGCGAACTTCTGCGTTCTAAAATATTTCTTCGACCACGATCCACTGTGGAAACAAATTCGTGAAGAGGCTGCGCAGCCCGCCGAAGAAGAGCCACAGGCGCCAGACGAGGCTACCCAGCCTGAGGAGAGTACTGAGAATGGCACGCCGGCGGTAACCGTCCAGTTCGAGCCTATCGATGCGAGGCATTTATCCAGTCTTCCCCTCGTCGAAGCGAGGATTGTCAAGCTCTTGAAAAACTCAGAATACTTCATTCATCCGTCGCAGAACTTGTTGGTGACCATTGTGCGTTAGAAGCATACATCGCTCGTTCATGTTAATCTGACTCTTTGCAGGGCTTCACAAATCCAACGAAGACCGACCGCCGCTTCTTTCAAAACCGCCTCCGTGACCTTGTCGAGAAGGGAGTCGTAGAACGCGTATCCGTACCCAGCGCCGGCAAACGTTCAGCCAACTCAACAATACCATGCGTTCGGCTTGTTACGGACGCTGGCAGCACTTCAGAACCTCCAATTGCTGTAGAAGTAGCTCCTGCGGCTGAACCTGCCGTTGATGACGACTTGACCTCCGATCTCCCTGGTTCGTGTGATGCATGGTTTCCTTCGTACAGCACTAACTTTGAACAGAAAGGACGTACGGTCTGAAAGCGAACGTAACGCTGCACAAGCAGATGATCGATCTACTTGAAGCATCGGGAACGGAAGGGATGACGTTGAACGTATGATTTATCGACGTGTACCTTGTGGATCTCTTTCTGACTGTAACCGACTTTCAGCAACTGTCCGAAGCGCTGGGAAACTTCGACCGACGGACGCTCGAACTCCTCCTCACCCGTCTTGAAAAGTTTCCACCGCCGTCGCATCTCAGCGACCTCGGCGTTGCCCAAATGATGGAGAACTTCGGCCGCGAACGACGTTATCGGTACTACACGTTAGCGCACTACCGCGCTGTCGTTGCACGCGATCAGCTCGACGATTCCTCCAGCGCCTACGCGAAAGTCGACTTCAGCAAAGTTGGGCAATTTGCTCCGGTCTCAGCGGGCGAGTTCTACGAAGAGGTGGAGGCGAGGGACAAATTTGTTGATGAGCTGAAGACGACGGGCGAGCATGCGGTGAAGCGAGCTCTCAAGGCTGCCAAGGTCAAATCGGCGTACCAGAAGCGAGGGAAGAAGCGTAAGCGGGAAGATGGGGAGGAGGAACGAGATGATGCAGCGGGGCAGGCGGATATGGAGGCACCTCCGGCAAAGAAACGGGGACGACCACGGAAAGTAACCCTTTCAGAGGAGACGGTTGCCGACCCTTCAGGCTCCACGCAGCCTCTCGCGCTGGCCGAGGAACCCATTCGTCCACCTGCGAAGAAGCTTGGTCGGCCCCGAAAGCACCCCATCGCGGAAGATGGCAATGCAGACGGTGATGCACCTGCATCAACAACCACTCCGAAGAAGCGCGGCCGTCCTGCGAAGGCGAAACCTCCTCCTGATGGCAATGATGCGAGCGCCGCCCCCGCAGTTCCCAAGAAACGTGGTCGGCCTCGGAAATCTGCCTCTTCTGCTGCCAGACCACCAGCGGTGACCGAGGCCGAAGTTGAGCATGACGAGCCGCTATCAGACAGCAACAACATGGATGTCCATGAGCGCCGAGTATCCCCGCAAATTGCGGTTGAGTCTCAGCTGCCGACCGACGTGGAACTTGCTGCAGATTCTCGACCTCCTCCGCCTCAGCCCAACCCACCCGCTACACTTGCCGAAGCCATAGAGGCAGCCACCGCGAACGAGCCCGGAAGTACTCGTCGCTCTAAACGAGTTACGAAGGCCGTCGTTCGAGAGGACTTTGTTCCTAGCAGTAAGCCAAAGACTCCTCAGCGCACGCCGCAAAATAATCGCCCTGCGATCGCTGTCCAAGTCGTGCAGTCGAGCTTTGAGGTACTTGGCTTGCCAGCCGACACCCCACAGCGCCATGCTGGTACCGCCGTTGCTCAAACCTCAGAAGGGAGTGAAATTGTTCAGAGCATCAGCACCCCTCTTCTCGACGCGAGTGCCCCTGCGTCGTCGGCCACGGAGATTCCTATTGACCCTTCACTTCTGTCTGAGGAAGGTAGAGCAATGCTTACTGGTGACAAGGTGCGTACTTGTGGTGCTAAGTACAACTGCTATTTTGCTAAGCATACTATTCAGGTTGCCGTCATGCCCGATCCTCTCTCGGTGACAGTTGACCAACCTGTTGGTGATAAACGTCCTGCACCAGACTCGCTCGTGCCTGAGCATGCTAGCAAGCGTCAGAAACTCGAGGAGAAAAGTAAAGGTGGCCGTCCTAAGGGCAATATGTCTCTTCTGCGGCGCGAGAACGAGCTCCTCCGCGTCCTGGAGGAGGTTCAGGGCATCGCAAATACTAGCTCTAAGGACTTCTCGGACGTTCACCTCGCACTTCTCGACAAAATGACTGCTGCAGGAGAGCTGACTAGCGGACCTCCTGGCACACGCATTGATCGGCGCACCATGGATTCGACGCTTGACAGCATGGAGACACGCGGGAAGATCAAGGCTCGTCAGAACATCCATTTCCTCGCTCACTGGCACTCAGCGCCAAGTTCGCATAGCCTATCTCCCCCACATCGAGCAGGCCCAGGTCGATGAGGTTCTCGCACAACTTGCGCAGAAAGCAACTCATCCCCAACCACCTCCCTCCACTCCCATAAAGCCAGTCCTCGTCAACATTCCAATAGCTGCAGCGCCCAAGGCATCACGGGTTCCGCCAAAGCCTCTCAGGCTTATGCAGCGGGAGAAGCCATCGGAGGGGCTGGAACATTGGAACAGGAACAAGGAGCGCGCGGACCAACTGTTTGAGTACGACGACAAGGCCATCCGCGAGATGCTACTCACAGAGAGAAACACCGTCTCGCAGTCGTACGGCTTCATTCTTGGGAAGGCGATCAGAACTCGGGAATTCCACGTGGGTGTCACTAAGCGCGTTCGCCGAAGAGAGCACCTCGCCTAGCGTCGTGTCTAAGGAGCAACGAATTGTCCATATCTCCCATTTCCAGGAAGATCTTACCATCGAAACATTCTGCTCCTTGGTGGCGTGTCTCTCTGTCGATGAGGATCTGAGTGCTCTCCTTCGAAATGAGGAGGGAAGGCGAAGTCTGTTGAAGGATCTTCCCGAGAGTATCCAAAACTCACTCCAGCTTGGTCGCGCCAGGGTTCGCGGGCGTGTGACGGATTTCCTCGACCTGCTCCATGGCCTTGGTGTAGTAACTCCTCTCGCAGAGACTTCGAGCGCGACAGCGGCTATTCAATGCGCGCCGAAACTGGATTGGCCGACATCCTTCGAGATTTACCGGAAGCCAGAGGAATCAGGCGGCCACGCTGCGCCTGTGTACTGGCAATTCCACGAGAGTGCGCCGATGTACCTGTGGATGCTTTCTCACGACGACCCGCCATTTTGCAAGAACATGCCAGTCACCACTCCGGAGGAGGTGAAGGCTTTCTGGGATCTTCTTGCTCGTGTTTCTCGAGACAACGACTTCTGCATGGCAAACCTCCTTCGCACCACTGAAGTCCCGGTGAGGCCGCCAGAACTTCGTGTTTGGCGTTCGATCCGTCGGCAAGCCGCTTGGACCTCCGAGTACGAGCTATCATGGTACCAGCGCCGCTACCTGAAGAAAGAGTTTGTTGATTTTTCCCATGGCGATACTCCCCTTCAGGACCCTGAGGCGGACCCGCCGACTATGGAGAGAAAATATGCTGGGTCTCAGCGAGCCTCTCGAGTCGTGCGGGACTTCTTCGAGAATACGCGAACTAAGCAGAAGCCCGACATCGAGAAATCTCGTGCGGCGCATGGAAACAGAAGGCATCCGAAAGAGCGAGGAAAGAAAAAACGGTTTTTGCCGAGGAGAAAGCAATGCTGATGCCAAAGTCGCCTCTGCCAAGGTTACAGCGGGAAAACGAATGGGCGGAGCTTGTCCGGCGGTTTCATGCACAGCCTTTGAAAGGGCTCAGCGGCGGACGAGGGTCAACCGCTACGTTTCGCGCTATTTGGGTTCTGCGCACGTGGGCGAGGGTCAGTCGATGGACCGAAGGTCAGGCAGGCATTCATGGACGCCAACATTGCACGCCATCAGGCTGCCGGCCGTCATACGGCACTCTAAGACCTACCACTGCGCCGATTCCAGTGGTAACTGGTCCCGTTGCAAGGCATTCGAACAGCTCATAGAGAGCAGAGGCGCTCGAAATCCGAGAACTTCGAAGAAAACGCAAAGAAAAAAGGGAAAGGCCAAAGATAATGGTTAGGCCTCCAAACATTGCTTGTTTGCACTGACGAGAGGCAGCTGTGGAAAGGACGAAAGTAAAGCGGACGCCGAAAAAGACTCCTGCTCGACGGCCATAGAATTCAGTGGAATGCAGAGGAAGACGAGCTGTCAGGACGCCTGTGTAGTCCTAGAGCAGAGCGCGTCTCTGCCACGCATGGATTGGTTGATCTTGAAACAGGTCCTTCCCCGGTGTGCCCAAGAACTCCATCAGGCTGCGGTGCCGGGCAGCGGGAACATCACAGCACTGAGGAACGTACTTAGCGCCTTGAGAACGGTGGTACTCCCTGTGGAGCAGCATAGAGGAACGGAGCATTGCCCGATGACGACCTCCAGCGCCATGAACAACTTCGACATTGTCAAGCTGCTCGGAGTTCCTGCGGGAACCATATTGACAAGAACGCTCTGTTACGTCGTCCGTAGGATCTTCATTGCCGAGCTCATGACGACTGTCATAGGCGGGTCGGGGGGACGGAGAATCGCATGGATGAGTTTCTCTTTCGCTCCCCGGCAGATATCTCTTGCTTGAGCGGGACGTGGAAAGTCACATCAAAGCCTGCCCAGCGCGATGTGGGATTTCATCTGGAAACTCGCCGTCGACGACGGTTCGCTGAGAAAGCGCGTGGCCAAGCATTCACCACAGATTATGACGAGATTTCGCCGGCGTTTGACGAATGCCTGACTCTATCGCATAGCAGAATCAGCTCTACAAGTATGCCGCTACCCGTGAGTGAGATCCATACCTTCGTCTCACCCTGTATTGCAGATGTATTCGGGACCCCAAATGAGCACTACGATCCAATCAAAGGGGTCCGCAAGGACTTACATAGTGCCGGAGAGGAGGCGATATCCATCGCGAGGACAAATCTGCGAGTCGTGGCGTTTTGTCCAAGCTCGTCCGTGATCATCATAAACGAAGGCCCGGAAGGACATTAAAGATATCTGAAGTGTAATTGCCTTTATGATTTTTGTTGCTTATTCTGACCTCGTCTGTCTTCTCTCAGGAACCAGAACGCGATCGGAGTGGGGCGATCCCTCGAGGACACGTTCCAGGGACGCAGCTGCTCTGGAGTTACTCGCAAGAGATCAAGAAGAGACTTGGAGAGAGTGGCCGTTGTGGCGTCTGGACGGGATCTAGCAGATGCTCGTGCATGGCCAACATTGATGCCAGGTTGGTCAGTTTGATAACGGGCATACGACAAGACGCCGACTATTTCTTCACCGCAGATCAGTTTCATAATTGACACGGACGCCTGCTGGTTACCGTGCGCGCCGGTCTTGAATGGACAGCAAAAAGTGGGAGCACAGTGCACACATTTAATCGACCGGCGTGCGTCCAAGATCATATAAATTCGCATCTCTCCAGCATCGACGATGACGAATCGAGACAAAGATTTCGGTTTCATTTTTTTCGCTGATCTTTCGGGCCTTCGGAGAAGAAGAGCAAACACCGCTCTGCCCTCACCCACTCCCGTCATTGAGCACGAGGAAGTGAGCGTGGCAGGGAAGACCCGCCCAAGGCGCACAGGGCTTGTTGCAAGGTGCTCTCTGATGGTTGTCATCGACTGGTCAAGGAGCTGGAGGCCAGGAGATGGGTTACTGTCATCGCGCCCGCAGCGACCGGGATAAAGAATACTTTCGCCGGAGTATGGGCGGCCCTCGAAAACCGGCGGCGCACGGGGCGGCGTCCAGCGACGGGACCATCGTGCGGGACTCGTGGTTAAGACATTTATGGGCTCTTTGTTGACGGCAGGACGACTGTGATGTGGCCCTAGAAACGACTGCCAGGACCATGACGAAGGTTGCCATCTGTTCCATGTGGAGCAACTGCTCGACGCGAGACTCCACTAGTCATATGCACAGGGACGCGTCCGTCGTCTTTGTCGCGAGTCCCATGCGCAGGCGTGGACAGTCCCTGTCGCGGGATGAACCCCTGTGCGCATTTTCCCGGCGCTTGGTCGACCATCGGCGGCCTTAAGATCTCGGAAATCTGGGACGCTGCCCAGCGCGCGCGGTGATTGGTGCGATCTTAGTCCGGGCCGGGGATCTCACAGGTGCGCATTTGTGCAAGTGCTCGGTCTGATCGGGCCTCATTGGAGATCGTTCAGGAGCGAGCTACGTGGCGGTTGAGATCAGTGTAGACGGAGGAGGTGTATGAGGTCTTGAGGAGCCTGCATGATGAGGGCATGTGCAGCGGCGACTGGGATCGGGCTTGCATTCTTCCCGAGTCGACGATGGCCACTGCCACTCGAGATTGAGGAAGAAGAGCGGTTCATTGGTTTTTGGGCGAGAGACGCTGGTATCAGGTTTCATTGAGATGAGGATGTTGCGCAATGCAAACAGAGGTGTAGCGTAGCTATTAATATCATATCAACACGTTGTAGATATAGCTATTGTGTCAGCATTTCGGATTCGCAGTACGTACTGGGCTCTCATGTGCCACTGCACAAACAACCGTTACAGTCAACAATTCAACATTTGACGTCAGATCACGTTGGACGAGCCCATCGATGATGTGGTACTTACCAGAAGGAGAAGGAAGGCCGATGTCGACGTCCAACGGTTTTTGGGGAACAGTGAGCGGGCCCCATGGCCCTCCAAGGGCGGGCCAAGGCAAAGGCTGGCCAAGGCCTGGACTTTGAGAGGATTGCCCTGGCAGACCCTGACCGGGTGTGGAAAGATAAGTTCAACCGCGATTTGGCAAACATCGACCAATAAAGAGCCTTCGCGGCTAGATATCTATCGAGATGTCTGGCGAAACGACTGTCTTATATTAGTTCTGCGTACAGTTGCGCGATACAGGGCCCATACAGGCCCAACTGACCAAACGCGGATGATGGGAGATCGTGTTGCTGATCATCTGTGTTCGTCTGTATAGTCTGGGACATACCGCTGAAGTATGGACGAGCAGCCGAGGGCAATGAGCCTGGAAGCGGTGACGATGGAGCAGGTTCAGGATCGGGCTTAGCGGACAGAATGGGGTCCTCCACGGGGTTGAAAGTAAGGGCGAGGGAGGCAGTACAGCTTACGGGAGAGAAGCCAAGAGCGGATCCCATGCCAACCACTCGACCGTGGGCATCGGCGCGTCTCGACTCGGCTATCGTCTACCTGGTTCGCAGCCGGCAAAGGCGCCCGCACAAAGCCTTCCTCTTCCCCCCGTCCTACCCTCCCCTCCCTCCTCTCATCCTCCACACAATGCACTCGGCTGGGCCGTGTTTCGCCACGCTCTTAACCTTCCTTTCTTTTTCTTCGCGACTGGTGGTCTTCCGTTCGTTTCTCTTGCCCTAGTGCATCCGCTTAGCCCCCCGCTCTCGAGCTTCAAGGCATATTCTTGGTAGCTAGTTTCTAAGAGCTATACCGCAACAAAGCTGATCTTGTGAAAGGTCCTCACGTTTCTGTGATGCGCGTTGAATGAAACAACTCGGGCACTGTCCACTCACGGCCAAACTGAAGCTGTGTGCTCACCTCACTTCATACGAGATGGAACAGTTAGGACGGGCTGTATCCAGTTTGCGGTTGCTGCATCCCACTCTCACCATTATCTTCGGGTTCTTAATTGCTTACGCTAACGCATTCGTTCTGCAGTGGGAAAGGATCCCGCCACTCGAATCACCGTATTTTACTTCGCCATTCTTCCGTCTACACTGCTCCTCCAAGTCATCTTCCGGTGCAGGCATTCTCAATCAATGCCGAGGCCGCGACCTTCCTTTTACTCCTGTCACTGAAGACACGCCACCGCGAAGGGCTTCTTCGTCCTGGGCAAACAGCTCCGGTTTTGCGACCAAGTTCCCCCAACCAGCCTTAGTGTCTATTCGTGTCAACTCGTATGGATATGGGGGCAAAGGGCGATGTGCCCACAACTGGTCGTCAACGTGCGGGGGTTCTCCCGTACGCGGCGGGGGCAGCTGTAACCTCCCCGTCGCGGTCTTCCGTCCCCCAGCTGTGCCCCTGCATCCTCAACCGCCTCCGTGGCATCAAGCTCCGTACGTCCAAAGCTACCGTCAGGCCCAGGTCACCAAGACCGTCTTCAACGTTGTTGTCGCCTCTGCCACCCCGAGGCAGGCGACACAGACGATCTCCCAACTCAGGACGCAAGAGTCTTCCCGCTCAACCCATCCTCAGGGTAACCGCACGGATGCGCGTACCATCAACCTGAACGGACAGATCGGAGTGAGATTGAACGGCTCGGCTTCAATAATGAGTCAATCAATTTGACAACAAAGCCTTGTCGCGTTGAATTGGCCTGTGAGACTGTAGCGTAAGCCGGTGTTGTTTTTTATCATGTTGTAATTCAGGTCTGATGCGATTTAGGCTGGACCAACACAAAACGCGAGGAGTGGCGTTCGTGCATTCCAGTTCTGGGTTATGGGAACGTCATCGTCGCAGTAAGTCGTTTGTATATCATGCCCCGAAGCATTACTGATTGGATGCGCAGCGCTCAACGAGTCCATCCACATATGTGCGCATATCTTTTAACATTTCATCCAGCTCCAGCTAACCGACAGACTCCTCAGACGCGCGTCTCTCCTTCACAGCATTGTCTGCGACCGCATGGGGTGCATTCCGATTTGCAACACAAAACAGCTTACACAAACGACTTCAAGCGGTCAAACAGAGGGCGCTGTCAGATCAATCTCTACCGAATTATTGGTCATCCCGTGCCAACGCCGAGATCCCGAGCCTCGCGCTGAACGTGCGGCCGCTCTTGGTGTATGGTTTTTGTCCTTCAGGGCTGATCAAGGTCTGTTGTTTTCTGCGGTACCCCTGAGTACGGTGCTTATGCGCGCGGCGATCAACACGTTGTTTCGGTGGCAGACCTTCAAGCGCGTTCGGGCGTCGATTGTCCTCAACCGCATCTACAAAGATCGTCCTTACGCTGTCCTTGTTATTCAGCTCTCCTTGTTCTTCGTCGTTTGGCAAGCGGCTCGCGTTGTGCTTTCGACCCAAAGTAACAATGGGGGCGATCGGCGCGATGGCTAGACGCAAGATTATTCAAGCGTTTGTGACGTTGTTCTTCTGGTGTGTGCGTGCCAATCAGCGTCTAAACTGAAGAATATATTGATTAACCAATCTAGTTACTCACACGTGGTTGGGATGGTGAGTGAAACGCCTGACAAATTGTCATTGATTTTATGTACTCTTCTCACCAGGGCTGATCGCCGTTCGACAGGACACTGAAGCCCGATGCGGGTCTTCCTCGTTTTGTCCATGTTGTTATTTGATTCCAGCTTTGGCGTCCTGTTCGATTCGGACCACCTTCGGTGGACGTTCGTACAATGGGGGTTTTCTTCGCGTCATCACCACTCGTCAGCGGTTGACACTGATCGCCTTCGTCGCGGTCTCTTCTGTCGGTTGTTTGTTTGTTTGAACTTCGACAAGGGCTCTGACCCGCTACCGTAAGGTCTAAGACGCCTGACCCCTCGGCGAAACGACCTCTCGGTGCAGTCAACGCGCAAGAGCCCCTCCCCGGCGACGACTTCGTGCCTGTGACATATGGCGAGAAGGGCGACGTTGAGAAGATCGACTTCCCTCGACGGACCCGCCTATCCCGACATCTCAGCCGCCTTTCGGCTGGGCGCCGAGGTCCCGCCACCGACGCAGATGTTCGCCGCCGGCAGGATGGGCCGGCCGCTTCTCTAACCAGAGCGCACAGCCGTGCGAGCAGAGCACGGACTCTGTCGCGAAACCCGGAGCCCGCGTACCTCCGAGGCTTCGCTGCATCGCACACGGCATGCCCTTCGTCCGTGCGGCCCGCTCGTCGCCAAGGCAGCAAACACAAGCCCGTCAGTTGCGTATCGAGATGGGGAGCTCTGTCCGCGGGTGGATCGGCGGAGCCGCAGACGTTGGAAGTCGCGCTGGGTGCTTGAGTGAATCGGGTTTTAAGGTTGAAACCCTGCTTTACTTTCGTACACATACCCACAGGGTGGTTCGTTGCTTTGTGTATACCAGATGCCTCCTTTTCTGTGAATCATAGCCGCCGGATATACGTATACGATATGGAAGGAATGTGGGGCAAAGTGGAGGAGGATGATCGTGATGCGAGAGAACGCAATGCAAATAGATGTGGTAGCAAACGTGAGATAATATAATGAAAGATGGATGGCAGCGACAACAACAAAACAGAGCACGCATTACATGTACACAAGCATTGGTCCAAAATCATGGCAGCAAGCCGAGGATACTAGAATTATATTATGTCAGGTTCGGGGGGGGGAATAGGCGGGTCGTAGTCGGCCACCGCAGAAGACTCGGGAGGCGACGCCAATTGAATGGACTTATCTCTTTCTATGGATGATCGCCGTGGGCGGGCGACCTTTGCGTGGTCGAAGCGTCCTCGACGGATCTCCACGGGGCGCAGGGCGGGATCTTCGCCCATCTCAGTCTCCCATAGTTGAGCAGGCGCCCGCGGGGAACCGACATTCCAAGGTGCTCCATAAGTTCGGACGGCGCTTGGGCGCATGAAAGGGCCACCGTTAGACATTCTTTGATGAAGGAGGAGCCAAAAGCTCCTCCGTGGTCGGGCTCTGGCAAAGGTGGGTGTGGGTGCGACGCGATGTGGGAACATTATCGCCCAATGCAGAGTAAGTACGGGATCGTGTTTCTCAAGAAAATGTAAGTGCTTCTGCTCACCATTCGTTTTTGTCGAGGTTGCTCCAGGGTTTTTTCCCTGTCGCAAATTTCCAAGGGACGACGCAGCAAGGAGACCAGACGTCCATGGCACATGTCGGCCACGAACTCATTTTTGATTGACTCCGGGGAAATGACATCGGGTGCCCGTCAAGCTGTCATGCCGAGCCCTCCTGCAGATACGGGTTACACAGAGGGGTCGACGTTGATCGTTGGATTTGTGGAGCTGGTGGCGAGCAAGAATTTTCGCGGCTCCAAAACGACGAACTTGATGACTCGAGATGATCGAGAAGGATATCTGCATGAAAGACAATCAGCTTTTGGACATACCAAAGTTAGCGAGGGAAACTACTTCTGGTGTGGTAGATGTCGCGGTGGACGATTCCTTTGGAATGAAGATAGGCCAAAAACCTCGAGCATATCGCATCGTGTAGACTGAACGATGCGCTGTCTTCTATCCGCCCGGTGTCGAAGAGAGCGCGGCCAAAGTTCCGCCCCTGACAATATTATTCGAAGATGTAGGACCTTGTCCCGGTGCCCCCCTCAAGCCGTAGTACTTCGAACACGTTCGGATGGTTGCTGCAGCATCTCCCATCACACGCCATTCGTCCGGTCGAAGATACAGGAGGCAACCCCGAAAGCCTCCTGGGACTCTTGATCTCCTTCACCGCCATGAGCGACCAAGAGTCCAAGTTGACCGCAGAGTACAGGATCAAACGCGCAGAGCCGATGAATCTGCCATTGTTGCCATCGGATGGAGATATGGGAGCTGAAAGATGCGAGGAAGACTAGAGAGCGATCCTCCCAATTTCTCGTCGTCAAGCACTTCGTCCCGTCATACGATGCTCAGCGTCGATGCTAGCTCCTTCCCTTCTCAGAGCTAAGGCAGCGGTGCGTTGTGCGCCCAGAATTGGTTCGACCCGGGCAGGTCGATTGTAGCCAGACGAGGACACGCTCTGGCCTGGGAATTGAAATCCATTGACTGACGAAGCTCGTCGTCCGCGTCCAGAGACCCGTCTTTGAGTATGCCTTCTGCCGTCCTTCTCCCTTCTGGCCTCGAGATGGAACGAGCGCGAGGATGTCCAAAAATGAACTATTAAGGAGCGTCATGACAGCTCGCGGACATTCTGCCGAAGCATCTCGAATTGATAGCACTGGGTATGAAGGATGTTGTTACGGCGTGTGCGAGGCAACACAAACTCCAGAGCATTGAACAGGCCCACTGAAGGTTTTCCTGTCGTTGGGGTCACAGTCGTCGCCAAATGAAAGAGACCCAGAGGATAGCCAGCTTGACTAGGAGCCGGGTTGAACTTGAGCAGTGTGCTGCGGTCATGGACTTCATCACATGCTGACAGTGCTAGGAAGCGAAGAAGGTACAGCTCTCCAGGAGTCTGGGACGTTTTTGGCATTTTGACAGAGAACTTCGCACATGGATGCACCACTTACGCTGGATTGGCAAGCGGTTGGTGAACGTCCAATCTTCCGTACTCCTGTTGACCAAGGGTCAATGGGCCTGCTGCTCCGACGATGCAAAGTGAGTGGCTTGCTGAGGTCGATTCGAATGGGCTGGCCGTCTTCATTCGATAGTGACGAGAGGACGCGGCGAAACTCCTTTTTCGCCAGCAAGAGGGCGGTTGCAGGCACCATCCGGATCAACCGAAACCCGGTTATCCTTCAGTCCAGGGTCGATGGGGTATGTCAGCCATCATAAACAAGGCCGTTCCAGACGAAACGCGCGCGAGGGGAAAAGAAATAAGAAGATAATCGGCCCTAGTCAGGGATAGGTCTGCCTATAGGTCGTATATGTCAAGACTTTCCGCCATCAGCCGCGGATGATGTCCGTGACGTGGAATGCTCCATCACCATGCGCCGGATATAGTCTGGGTGCTGGCGGAGAGTAGGCGAAGCAACAATGTAGGTCCCGTTCTTCTTCGAAGGTTTGTGTGTAGACAAATAGTGGTCTGTTTTCGACCAACTGGGCAATGAAGAGTTTCCAATGGGGGACGCCTCCAGGGAGTAGTATTCGGAGGAATTTGAACTTAAAACGTGATTGATGACGCTGAGAGGGTATGCTGAGCAATATGTTCTGTGGTGGATGGGTGCTTACGACCGAAGCGCTGTAGTTCGGTATCTTAGACGCACGCTATCCAACACTCACATACCAGAGGACACATCTCGTCTTCGGGTCATTGCTCTTTCGAGGGCCGACACCATTCGCGCTCCCATCGCATGGTTGACCATGACGAGATGTTTTGCTGGAGAGTCGCGTACCGCACTTGGGTGTCGAAATAGTTGGTCACCACGTAGGAAACCTCGCTCTTGGAGTGAGCTTGAATCACGTTATTCGCAGCACGAAGAAAGGGCGATGATGTGAGAGTAGACGACCAGAGTTGATTCCGCCTACCAGAGCTGACCCGCAGGGACCGTTGAGCGCGGACGTCATGATATGGCCATTGAGTCTAAATAGCATCCGTATCCTTGAAGTAGATGTCCTTCCGCGCCACTCTTAAGATTTCCAATGAAGAGCCTGAACAGACGACAGAGCATTCCGCACGACACTGTCGTAGTCGTCGGCTAGCATGTAGGGAGGTCCATTGCCAAGGGATCGGGAGCGAGAAACGCTCGTACTGGCGATCAGCGTGCACGCGATGCCTATGGTGAGCTTCAAGTCACTTCCGTCATCTGGTCGATGATGATAACTTCGGGATCCTGAGCTCTCTGTGCGTAGTCAGGTCGCACGCGCAAGCCTCGCCAAGGCAAGTCGGTGGGGAAGGAGATTGAGAGGGAAGCAGCTCAGCTCAAACGTCGGCAAGTTCATCTGCCTGAACACAAATCGGCGAGGTGGTGACTGAGCGGTCACAAGCGGCGCCAATAACAGAGTTGTGGACAGTGGTCATTGAATCCCTCGCGAACGTCATCTGGATGGGACTCCCTCTTTAGAAAACGCGCTCCATGGAAGGTCGTCCCGTCCGCAATGAGGAGTAGGAGTGTCAGGGCTTGTATCCTACTCCTGGCGGGATCTCGGTATTCGTTCCAGGCGCTGTGCCCTCGTCCAGAGTCTCGCATGCCGTCCCACTTCCGCAAGACATAATTTGCGTGCGAAGCGGAGCTGAAGGACGTTCGACCAAGTGATCAAGCGTCTCGGTGGGACTGGGAATCCTGGCCTAACACATAGGGCTGTCGGGCCGCGAGGGCCTTATGAGTAGGCTAGAGGTGTGGACGATATCCAGATGGGGGATGACCCTCGTTCCACTTGTTGCAGGGCGCTCGCCCAGGATCAGGGACTAGTTGTCAAGGTTCTTCGCTCGGAAATGTAACAACCTCGCTGATCACAGGTCCACAACCCTCGCCCTGCGTTTTCCAACGTTTCCGTTCTTCCCTCTGTGCGCTATCGATTCTTGGCCATGATACCATACCAGATATTGAGGTTGTTCTCTCGCGCCCCGAAGGTCGCAAGCGCGAACCGATATTCGAGTATTTTCTCGACTGAGGACGTCACCATCAAAGAAACGATGACAGCATGGTTTGCCTTCTAGGTCGCTCCTGTCCTCGAGAGTCTCTGGCTCCTAGGCTCGTCTCAGCATCAGTAGGAGGCCTGTCACGACATTCCGCTTGGCAGAGTCAAAGGGGTAACGCGACGCTGTGTCGCATCGCTCTTCCGCCATCAGCGGGGTTGGACAGCCCCCAGTTGGAAAAAAGGAATGTCTGGGTCATTCTAGGGGTCCTCAGGACCAGAGCACGGTTAGCGATCGAGGAACTGGGAGTATATGGGTGGTCTCTGGCGAGTAATGCGGGACAGAGGACGACGAGGAAGGAAGGAAGTGGTTGGGACGCTGGTGGAGGGTGGAGTTGAGGAATTGGCTTTAGACCGCGACTTGAGCCGTGCAGGGACCGAAGGAGCTGCTGGGAGGAAGATGTGGGGTGAACTGTTGAGGGACGCAGCGTCGGGGGAGGGAACGCTCCCGTCAGTCGTCGTTTGGTCGCCGTCGACCTCAGCGTGTGGATGGAGCGTTGGAGCTGTGCCGACGCATATGCAGGCCAAGACAAGACACACAAAGGCAAGATGTAGCAGGTCAAGGACCATAAAGAAACCTTAGGTTTACTGGTAAGTCCGCCGGTAGAATGTAAAATGGACCTCTACCATGGAAGGCTATTTACCGGGCTAAATAACACCGGTTATCTCTATATCACTCAGGACAACCGTTACAGATAAATAACGCGAACTCCGAGGTCCAATTACTGTAACCACATTACTATCATCGCAGCGCAAAATGGGTGTAGTAGAAAGCGAAAGGTGATAGCCTCGCATGGTCTTCAGTAGCGTACTCACATTGGGCGATTTGTCGACAGATAAAGGAGACTTGAGGGTGGTCCCAACACAGACGCGCTCTCCAATGCTCACGGAACACCGGCTCGCTAGAGGAGATTGGCGAGGAGTAAGCAGTACCTTTCAATTTGGTGGCCAAATCAATATGCCATTGCAGGCAGAAGAATAAGGTGGATCTCGCCCCGGCCACGAGCTCAACCAGCCAGCGCGCTGACAGTCGTGCAAGTAGGCCACAGAGTATCATCTTGGTCTTCTGAAAGCGAAGCTCGCCCGATATCGCGCTCAACTCCTTGAACCACCAACAAAGTCTGGCGGAGGTGGTACTGGTTTCGATGTGCAGAAGTCGGGGGACGCAAGAGTTGCGTTGATCGGGTTTCCTTCGGTGGGCAAGGTGTGTCGCTCGTATCGAAGCGGAGTCAGTTTTTAATCGAGACAGTGCAGTCCACGCTTTTGAGCAAGGTTACACACACATCCTCCGAGACTGCCGCGTATGAGTTCACTACCCTCACTGTGAGGCTCGACGCATCATTCAGCGGTTCCGCTCGGGCTGATCCCCTGCGCTGCTAGGCTATACCCGGGGTCATTGAGTACGAGGGTGCACGAATCCAGCTCCTTGATCTTCCGGGAATTGTCGAAGGAGCTAGCGAAGGCCGCGGTCGTGGGCGACAAGTGGTTTCTACAGCGAAGACCGCAGACATGATCCTGATCATGTTGGATGCTACCAAATCTGAGGAGCAACGGCGGCTACTCGAAATTGAGCTGGATGCAGTCGGGATTCGTCTCAACAAGAGAAAACCCGACGTCGTCTTCAAGCGAAAGACAACAGGAGGGGTGAGTCCTTCGCCTTCTCATCCTTTTCACTCATTGACAAAAGAATTTCGTTGCGAGATTACGGCAAGTCATCGCCTATCCTGTCCTCGCGCTGGTTTTGATGAACCCCTGCATGCAGTTCACCGCAACTGTCAAACTCACAAAGACAACCGAGAAGACAATCCGCACAATATTGGCCGGCTGTAAGCATTTGGGCTTCGTAGTAACAGAGGGAAATTGAATGCATGTTCAGACAAACTCCATAACTGCGACGTTATGATCAGAGAAGATGTGCGTACTTCTTCTGGCGGAATATCCCGCCTCTCTCAAAGTCTAGTAGATCACAACGGACGAATTCATTGACGTGTTGATTGGTGCGTCGTGGCCGTGGGGCTTGCCTAACTCTGTACTGATGATGCACTCACAGGAACTCGCAAATACATTCCTTGCCTTTGTACGCGCCTTTGCCGCCTTTGCTTCCTGGTGCAGAACTTATAGTCCGGTTTTACTCACAGACGTCTATAACAAGATAGATGCGATCAGTCTTGAGCAAATGGACAAACTCGCTCACGACGACCACACCGTGGTCATAAGCTGCGAGATGGACCTCAAGTGAGTTCACGTTTAGTGTGACCTGGACTCGCTCTGAAGAAGCGATGCTTTGCAGCTTGGACTACCTCATAGAACGTATTTGGGATGACCTCGGCCTTGTTCGAATCTACACAAAAAAGCGCGGCGCTCATCCAGACCTTGACGACCCAGTCTGCATGCGCAAGGGCTCTAACATTGAGGTGCGCTACAATACTCCGCCTCCTGCTGGAGGAAGTAATGAAGTTGTGTGGCAGGACGTGTGTAATGGGATTCATCGCTCTTTGGCTGCGAACTTCCGATATGCACTGGTCTGGTGAGCTCTGCCCGACCTTAGGCGTCTCGCCACATGCTCACAGTATACCTTCCCTAGGGTGAGTGGGATCGCTGTGCAAATGACAAGGTGTCCTTATGGTTTCCAAATACCAGGGAAAGTCCTCTAAATTCGCACCGCACGCACAGAAGGTGGGGATGAACCACCTTGTGCAAGACGAAGACGTCGTTTCCAGTGCGTTGTCGTAACGGTCTATCCTATTTGAGGGCTAATTTCCACCTACAGTTTTCACGAAGTGAGCGACAAAATCTATGCATATCTCCGGTACATAGTACGTAGCTGTGTGTGCTTCTAAGCGGACTATCTGCGACGATACAAGAGCTCATGTCACTAGGAAATGGGATGTCAGTTAGAGCGCTGTAAAATTTTCCTCCCAGCTTGCGAAAGCAGCGAGGGCAGTGCCACCGGTACGGCATCCGATCGGAAGATCTATGCGTGCGTTATTCCGACCAGAGTCGGGCCCGGCAACCTTATCCATAACCTTATCAATGCGGGAAGGGCGTTGAGAGGCGTTGAGTCGCGTGCCCATGGGTTTCGTGACTGTTTCGTGCCACTTTATTCCTGTGCAGTGTGCATGTCATAGAACGTGGCTGTTGTTCCGCCGAAGCGCGTCAGGGCCGCCGCAGCGTTATATTCAGAAAAACTGCCCAGTGGCACTGCCGCGGTGGCCTCCCTCTGACCGATTGGCGCTATGATCATCAGCGCGCAAAGGCTTATAAGCATCCTTCCTCCCCTGCACAACACAGACGCGTCCCCACCAAGATGGCGACCAATCCAACGCACAACCCCGACATCGAGCTGATCTTCCTGGGCACGGGCACTTCTGGTAGCCTCCCCAACGTGAGCTGTCTCACCGCTCCCGAGGACAGCGACAAACCCCCGTGCCATACATGCCTGTCGACGCTCCGTCCCGAGGGGAAGAAGAACATCCGCCGGAACACGTCTGCGGTGATGCGCATCGACGGGAAGGACGGGCGCAAGCGGTGCGTGCCCACCTGGCTGCTGATCGTCCCGCCGGCACTGACGTTTTGCCTCGTGCGCGCAGGACGATCGTCATTGATGTCGGCAAGAACTTCCACGCAGCCGCGATTGAGTGGTTCCCGAAGTACGGCTTGCGACACATCGACGCGGTTCTGATCACCCATGCTCACGCCGATGGTAAGAGCGCGTGCACTCCCTGAGAGAGCGATCTAATCGTTTGGACCATGTCTAGCGATGAACGGATTGGATGACCTTCGAGGTGCGTCGGCCTCGCCATGTTCCAGTGTGCATTGTTTCTGATTTCTTCGCAGGCTGGACTCTGCGCGGCGCTATCCAGACGTACATCGATGTCTACGCGTCGCAGGCGACCTACGACGAAGTAGAGCGTGCGTTCCCATACATGGTCTCGAAGAAGTTCGCATCCGGAGGCGGCGATGTAAGTTCCTAACTCTACTACCGCTGGCTCAGGTGTGAAACCTTGTTTTCCAGGTGCCCGAGTTTAAATGGCACATCTACGACGACAAGGTTCCTTTCGAGATTGAAGGCTCAGGGATTCATTTCACGCCGCTCATAGGTGAGTAGAATTGTTGCAAACGTCGGTCCTGTACTTGACACATCATCCAAGTGGAACACGGCCAATACTTCTCGTCCGAGCCCATCGCAGCATCCTCTCCTACCCCAGTCGGCGTCATGACCCCCATACCCTCCGGCACCAACACCCCTAATCTCGCGCCGCCGACGCTTCAAATTTCGTCTCTGGTCCTTCCACCCGCCTCGCCGGCGAAGAAGCAACCGTACATGTGCTTCGGCTTTAAGATCCAAGAGTCCATTGTATACCTCTCCGACGTGTCAAAGATACCCGAGAGCTCCTGGGAGGTGCTGGAGCGGCCCATCGTCGACGGGAAGCCTACGCCGCCTTTCGGCGCGGTTATCCTCGACTGCCTGCGTCCCGTCGCACATATTTCGCACTTCGGCATTGGGGAGGCCGCCGACCACGCGCGGAAGATCGGAGGCACGCGTACGTACTTGATAGGGTTTGGGCACGAGATATCGCACGAGGAGTATGTCAGGATCGGTGAGGTGGTGGGCGGCAAGAAACTGGATGAGGAGTCTCTCTCTCCGGGCGAGAGGAAGTGCATTGATATACTCAAGGAACACCCTGGCAAGGACGTTTGGCTTCGTCCTTCGCATGATGGGCTTCGTCTTTTGGTTCGACCGGATGGGACGGTGGAGGATAATACTTACGATACCTAAGCACAGGATCTTTCTTTCCGATTTGTAGACATCTCACCCATTTTGCTTACATCTAAATCGATTGTGCACTCTCAATGAACTGATGTTCACAAGCTAAGACCTGGCGGTAAGCGCACTGTAGCGAGTCGTCAGAGTTCCCCACAAATTTGGCGATTGATGCTCACATACATGCTCATATGGGACGGTGGTAAAAAGATCCATAACGGACTATACGAATAGGGCTCCGTAGTATGAACCCTATATTAGAGCTGCAGCTTGCGGAGGTCCTTGAAGAGAAGTTGATGTAGCTCCGCTTCGACTTCTTCACCCATAACCCAGGTGGGACCACGGGAAATTTCAGCTTGCCCTTGCAGCGTTGTAGCCAAGTACAGATGGATCCCACGCGCACGAGAGCGTTCCAGGAGACGACGTCATATACAGGTCCGTAAGTGCAAAGGGCAGCAATAGAGTCGATAAGACGCTCTTGGCGGATGTTGCCCTTCGACCGACGGGGCCTTTAAATTCGTAGGACCGGATACGGGACTTTGGGATTTAAACGCAGGTGTGGAGATACAGCGACAAGAACGCAGCTTGGGGAGAACAGCGGCGCAGTTCCCTGCGACATCGCAGATATGCCGACAGTGAAGTTGATGAAAAGGGCAGAGCAAACCAGTTCTCACGGCCTGTTCTCACTCGGAAGCCGGCCCGGCGGCGTTGCTGTTGCTGTGAAGTGACTGCTCGCCCGACGCCGACGCCAACACCTGCGCTACGTTCTGTATACTGGACATAAAACCTCCTCCGACAGTGGACGTGGCAATACTGGTCTGACGCTGTGCGCTCACCATGGTCGTCCTATGGACAGTCATCACATTCATTGGCCTTTCCTTCGTGGTCGACACGTACATCTACTTTCTGCGCCGAGCCTCGGATCGCCAACGTGACACAGTGAGGAAAGCACTCAAGATTGAGAGCTCTGAGCAGAAGAAATTCGTTGGGTTCTTCCATCCGTACTGGTACGCAGCAGCTTAGCGCGGTCTACCAGCTCATGAAGTCTGACTCTGACAGGCCCTCTGTTTGTATCTAGCAATGCCGGTGGAGGTGGAGAACGCGTTCTGTGGACCGCTATCGCGTCTATGCAGCGCAAGGACCCTAACATCGTGAGCGTCGTGTATAGTGGGGACGTAGACGTGACGAAGGGGCAGATCCTCGAGAAAGTGAAGGTGTGTTACCCTCATCTAATGTGCCAGCCCCTCCTCTCACTTCGTTTGTAATTCAGTCACGTTTCGACATCACACTGTCACCAGATTCTTTGCACTTCGTATTTCTGAAGTCAAGGAAGTTTGTGGAAGACTCCAGCTGGCCGAGGTTTACTCTGCTCGGGCAAAGCTTGGGCTCCATGTATCTTGCTTGGGAGGCGATGTCAAATTTCGTTCCTGACCTCTACATTGGTACGCATTTAACCCATCCTCCCTACATGTTTTACTCATGTTTATGCAGACACGATGGGCTATGCGTTCACTTTCCACGTTGTGGCGCTGCTCACTGGTGTGCGCATCGGCGCATATGTCCATTACCCCACCATAAGCACCGACATGCTTGCCCGCGTACAGACGCGTCGCTCCACCTACGCCAACTCGAGCGCGATCTCATCCTCTTCAATTCTGAGTCGTGGAAAACTATTGTAAGACTAAAACCTGTCCGCAATTTCGTCTTCACGCTGATATATTCTCACAGTTACTATCGCATATTCATGTATCACTATTCTCTCGCACTGCGTCGCGCCGCCTTCCTCATGGTCAACTCGTCTTGGACGAAGAACCATGTAGACTCCATCCTCAAACACTCGGATCCCTTGCTAGACGTGATCCATCTCCCACTAGTTCTCGCCGAGAAACTCATCTTCGCGAGTCGCCGAAGTCGTTCAGATGCACCTGCTCCTGTGAAGCTCGAAGAGGCGGCCATCGTGTATCCGCCTTGCGACACGCGCGAAATGTCGAAGTCCGCGCTGGAAGGACGGGAACGTCTTGTCATTAGCATTGCGCAGTTTCGGTAAGTCTCGGATTTTAGATTATAACCCGTTGATGCACCTCTGAGGCATCTACAGCCCTGAGAAGGACCACGCTACGCAGATCTACGCAATGCACGAATTAGTGCGCAAGCACCCTGACGTCGCTCAGGGTGTTCGCCTTGTCCTCATAGGCGGCGTCCGCAATACAGGCGATATGGAGCGTGTAGCGCGATTGCGTGCCCTTGTCGACGATCTGAATTTGACGGTGAGTGTTATCTCTCCCTAGGCGCAGGTGGAACCGGTTCTGACTGATTGAGCAGAGTTCAGTCGAATTTGTTCTCAATGCACCGTACCCCAAGATGTTGGAATACTTGTCGAAAGCAAGCGCAGGCTTGAATACCATGGTGGACGAGCATTTTGGAATCAATGTTGTAGAATTCATGGTGCGCCTAATCCACTTGCGAAGAGACGGAATAATAACGGCTGCACAGGCGGCCGGCGTGATTCCGATAGTGCATGCCTCTGGGGGGCCACTGAATGACATTGTTGTCCCTGTTGATGGCGAACGGACTGGTATGTCTGATGGCGCTCAGCGCTCTGTTTGTTTGACAAACTGGTTTCACAGGCTTCCACGCAAAAGATCCGGAGAGCTTTGCTGACGCCATATACGAAGCATTCACGCTTTCCCCGAAGGAGGAGCTTGTGCTACGCCAGCGTGCCAGGGACTGGGCGTTAAAGACGTTCTCCGAGGATGAGTTCGAGCGAGGATGGGAAGCGTCGCAGTGGTCAAAGTGGTTGTGAAGGCATGCAGATCGCTTTTTGTAATTATCTGTGTGCACTGTCTCCGCATCATGCGACCTTGAGAAGGCGCTGGAAGTGCGGCCTCAGAGCCACGAGGCGGCAAGGAACTTCAGGGTCGCGTGCTCATATGCTTACGTGATATGAATCTCTCCGCGCTCGCCCATATGAAGTTGCCGCCGCCACCAACGTCTCCACCACCACCCCACACCCGCCGCGCCTCTTGCCATCGCCACTGAAGCTGTCATAGCCATTCACTGAACAGTCTCTCACCAAAGTACCGGGATCGTTGGCAATGAGGTTTTTCTCGCAGTCCTTCTTGTACGAGTGAGTACACGCGTGTCAGAAGCCACAGATACGTGCTCACAGCGACGCAGCGATCCCTGGTCCATTGTTTCTTTGGCATTCTTTCTGCGGTATCCCAACGCCTATGCCTCTCACATCCTCTCATGCGACGTCATCTCGCGCGAGTTCTCTCCGTCGGGCTCGCTCTTGACCACGCGTCTTATCCTCAAGCGCGGGGCATTACCAAGATGGTTCCCTGAGGGTATCGTGTCGCGCGCGGAGAGCTGGGTGATTGAGGAGAGCGAAGTCGATCCAGAAGGGAAGGTGGTTCGGTGCCGGACGCGAAACCTGGACCACGTCAAGGTTATGCAGGTGCAGGAATCCCAGGTCTTCAGGCAGACGGAAGAGGGGTGCGTGCTTCTCATGCGGCAACGCACGCCGGATTCTCACTCACCTTTCCACCAGTAAAACATTGCAGACGACTGAAGCGAGCATCGTCTCAGGCTTCGGCTGGGGCCTCACAAAACAAATCGAGAACCACGGTTTGGCCAAGTTCAAGCGCAACGTTCAGCGGGTAAGTGGGCGTGCCCTCAACCCGCTCGTGTACTGGTTCTAATACATACACGCTATAGTCCCGTGAGGGCGTGTCACTCATCCTCAACCTCATTCGCCAGGCTCGGATGCAACCCATGACAATGACCTCCTCCTACTTGAGCCCGACGAGTGCTAGCCGGTACACGGCCGCATCACCTGCCGCCGACCGGCATGGGAACGATCTGGACTCTTCTGCATCGGAAGACGACCTTCGGATTTCGAGACAGGACTCCCGGAGTCCAGGCGCGGCATAACTTCGTCTCGCACATCCGAAAATTCGCAGTATCCGCCCCATACTCCCCGCTCACGGTGCCCTACGCGTACGTTTTGCTGTCCTTACGGTCTGTCATTAGTCCTTGTATTAGTATCATCATAGTTTGCACACGTCCGGGAACCGTTTCGAGTGAATTCTCCCATGCCTCTATGTAGTGCCCCGGCTCCGGTTCTACCAATTGTATGCATTGCGTTCTGGCTGCGGTGTAGCTTCGCGTGCATGCCCTTGCCTTCTCGATCATCTCGCCCAACGACATTCCGGATCCGTTGAAGACCCACGCGATGCTGGACGTTGCTTCCGCCCTCTCCCTTTGATTCCATAGACGTGAAGGGCCCGACTTGCTTGCCAGCTGGCGTCATGTACTTCCCCACGTCCGTCGCTCGCCAACTGAGCACGGTCCCCGATCTCCCGAACGCGACAGCGCAGCCCGTCATTTCTCTGGGCCCGAGCGCGCGCAAGTCGCTATTCTGCACGCTCACGAAGGATGGCATCGCGGTCTGGCGCGTTCGGGTGCGTTCCCTGGCTCATCGCTCGCACACTATGTGAACGCGCCTGCTGACGTGTCCTTTCCCTGCGCAACATGCTGCCTGTATAGCCCTTCGCTATCTTGGCCTATTTGTCGAGAACGCCCACGAGTCTGTTGGAGCATGGAGAGAACGAAGCAGTACATTGGTCTCCGGACGGGACAAGGATCGTTATACAGGTGTGTTGCCTGCTCGAGGCATCCTTGGACTTGTAATGAATCCATTCCGTTGTCAGACAACAATGTCATACCTAGTGCTGGTCTCTGTACAGTACAGACCCGATGAGACACCGTACAGCAGCCCACCACTTGGGTCGAGCAGTCAGCGCAACTTTCTCTCCGGCCCCGGCGAGGCAGTGCCGTTACAAGCTATCTCCCTCAACTTTGAGGGCGTGATACGCGTAGAAGGGACGCTGCTCAGGTGCGTTGGGTGCAGCAGTGCGGTCCAACACATATACTTACCTGAGGTGCAGCGTGTCCCCTCGGAGGCACTACATCTTGTTTTCCACGAAAAGCCCCCCTTCAATACAGCGGATCCCATGGCCTGCGACGGAGGACTCGGAACGCAATGCACAAAAAGAAAGCAAGGATTCGGGGTATGATAACTGGGTGCTCAACGAGCTGGACTTCCCTTGGCTTGTCGATCCCGATGGTGAGCATTGCACGCCCTGCCTGACAGCACCCTCGCTTGACACTCTCATCTCGAAGTCTTGGTCGTGGACATTACATGGTACCGCGGGATTAACGTTGAGTCGTGGATCACGTCGGACGGCCGGGCATACTTCGTCCAGCTGCACGACAGCGCATATTCGGAAACCAACGCATCCAATACCGAAATGGATCACCCGCAGGTTGGTTTTGGTGGTCCGTAATTTATTTTGTGTAGTGAATGACGTGTCTCTTAGATGAACGGGACAGGGCGCAAGTCCACCGAAAGCGTGCATTCTCCGACTGGCTCCCAGTGGCAGGGAACCTGTATACACGACGTGGAGGTGCCCAAGTGGGTCCAGAAGCGACGCAGAGTTGAGCCTCACGAGGAAGGTGCGAATGGATACGAGCTACCGAGACGAGCCGTCAAGGTTGCCGTGAACGCCAAATTCTCGCTCATAGCTATCGGCACTCAATGGTATGCATACTTCATGCAACACGTTCCAAAGCTGACGGAATGAATTTTCTTTGCCAGTGGCGACGTGGAATATACGAACTTCCCAGCCGAGCTCGGCGTTTCGCCTACGCCCCACGTCTTGCGGATTCCCCATTCCTTCGGCACGAACGAAAAGGGCCCGGTGCGGACCATGGAGTGGAGTTCTGACGGCTACGTTCTCGCCGTAGGGTGGGAGCACGGCTGGGCAGTGTGGAGTGTCGCTGGTCGATGTCTCGCATGGGGCTTTGGAACGGAAGATCAAGTCGATGAGAACCGGTAAGGGCCTTTGAACCACCAGGAACATGGCGTTGACGGAGGTCGACGCGCAGGTTTCAAGACGTGTTCATGAATGGCATACGCGATCTGGTGATCTCAGCTAGTGTTAGTGTTAGCTGTGTAGGTGCTGATCTTGGATACAGTTCTGGGTGTCAGGCAATCTGGAGCTGGTCGTGCTGGCACGGTCAAGTCCGAACTGTGAGTCGACTCGTTTCTTCGTTTGCTGGGTTCCGCTCACGGCTCTGTCATGTAGACCCTGATGGACAGCTTTTCGCGATTCCATTCGCCAAAAGTGCAGCAACAGGACAGCACATCCCTGTATGTGTTTGGCTCCCTTGGTGTGGCGTTCTGCTCACATGGTGATGTCCAGGACAATGCGCAATATGCCTTCCTGCAAATGGACGACCGCGTCCTGGTCTATCGTGGCACTGATCAACCCGACATGAGCGTCATCAATCCTGAATCCGACGTATGGCAACATGTCAAGGTCTGTCAATTGCGCCTTCTAGCCCATACCGTTGCTTGACGGCGTGGAAGATACCTCAACGGTATTTAGCAGCGAATTGGCCTGTGCGCTTCTCGTCCATCAGTGCCGATGGCCGCTTGATCGCAATCGCCGGCCGTCGGGGCATATGTCACTATAGCTCGACATCGGGGCGGTGGAAGCAGTTTGCCGACGAACTGCAGGAGCAGGCGTTCGTCGTGAAAGGTGGGATCCTGTGGTTTCACCACGTCCTCATCGCCGCAGTGGAGGTAGCCCGGTCATGGCAGGTCAGTAACGTCGCCGAGCCACATACGCAGGTCTGACGAGGCTCATGTCACAGATCCGGTTGTATTCGCGCGACC
Organism: Auriscalpium orientale; assembly: GCA_019915035.1. Lineage (NCBI taxonomy): Eukaryota > Fungi > Basidiomycota > Agaricomycetes > Russulales > Auriscalpiaceae > Auriscalpium > Auriscalpium orientale. Next base: position 649,209 of record JAHLMH010000001.1, read on the forward strand.
TCGAGCTCAGCAACAAGAATGTGCTTCACCGAGAACTTTTATCCGCGCCAGTGGTTATTATGTCGCTAGTTGAAAACTCTTTGCTTGTTTACACCCTCGATAACACCCTGCATCACTACCTAATCGTGCCCACCGAAGACACTATCAAGCTCCATTTATGTGGCAGCATCTCCTTCGAGGGTGTACTAGCCAATCCCAATTCCGTCCGCGCTCTCAGTTGGATGATTCCGTCTGCTCAGAAACGTGAGTGGTGCAAAGCCTGTTCGGAGTTGTGCCCAGACTGACCCCCCTGCTCAGAGCTCGGCGATCCAGCAGATGACTTGGCGGTCGCGACGGTACTCATGATGGTCGGCGGTCAGCTGGTGCTCCTCAAGCCACGGAGAGTGAGTATATCCATACGTATCCAGAGATTGATGTGTTGTGTTGATGGCTTTTCGCTCAGTCTGGTGACCAGGAGGTTCGCTATGACATGCAAATACTCGCCAACCGCATTGAGTTCTGCTGGATCCATCTACACGGTATCGGTAGTCTGGAGAATTCGCTGTGGGGCTTCGACGGACAAGGCATGCGCGTTTGGCTGAATGCTCTGGCGATCGAGGCGCCCCCGCCAGAGGACTCTGCCGCCGTGCGCGAAGATGTCAAGGAAAGCGTGAATATTCCGCTTGACTTCTACCCATTATGTGAGTATGCACTACACAGCACTAATACTTACTGATTATGTTTGCTAGCTGTTTTGATGGACAAGGGCATCATTATCGGCGCTGAGCACGAAATAGCCACACGGACGAATTTGCCGTTTGTTGCATTCCGCCACGCCACTAGCGTAAGCCGGTTCTCTGCTCTTGCTTGTTTTTTTGTAGATCGACATTCTTTCCACAGTCCCACCTATTCCTGCACCACATCCTCCTCTTCCACCTCGCGCTAGGCCAAGTGCGCGAAGCGGTATCGTTCGCAGACCACTATCGACACCTCGTCTTTTTCGCGCACGCGCTGGAGATCCTGCTACACACTGTTGTGGAGTCGGAAGCTACTGGAGATGAGGAGACGCAAGCAGCAGACGCAGGCGTGCTGCCGTCTGTCATCGAATTCTTAGACCACTACGACGTCGCGTTGGACGTTGTTGTCGGTTGCGCACGAAAAACGGAGATGACGCACTGGCGTCGCTTGTTCGATATCGTCGGGAACCCGAAAACGTTGTTTGAGGTGCGTTCTATCCACAACCCACACCTCGTCCAGCCCCTTCATGTCTTCTTGCAGACATGTCTGTCTTCCCAACGGTTACGCACAGCGGGGTCATACCTGCTCGTGCTACACAGTCTGGAGCAGCTTGAAAGCAACGACGACACGCTTCGACTGCTCAAGGCGGCTGTAGAAGCGTCGGACTGGCAGCTCTGCCGCGAGCTGCTCCGCTTTTTGCACTCGATGGATAGCAGTGGCACTGCACTGAAGGAGGCGCTGGCGCAGCCATTCATGGTGGATGTTCCTGCATCGTAGGGATTGGTGTTTAGTTGCTTGAATATTGTTGTATGGATCGGTCGTATACCCAACGCACACTGCTGTAGAATATTGTCGCAGGCCGACTAGGGCGCGGTGACGTAAATAGTGTGCCGAGCCGCCGGCTTCCTCGTCGCGTCCTTCGCGCTTGCTGGTCTCCCTTGGCCACGTCTCTGTCACATCCCCAGCTAGTAGCACTCCGCTCTCTCCCCTCTACGCACCAATCATGTCCGGCCAATTCGACGAAGCGACACAGGTGCGTAACGGCCGGTGGCACCCTATGTCGACGTGCGCTGACACGCACGGTGACCCGACCTGCAGAAGGAGCTGCAGACTTTCGTGGAGCGGGAGCAGGCGCAGGCGCGGGTGCAGCAGTCGATCCACAGCCTCACGAGCATGTGCTGGGACAAGTGCGTGGCCAACTCTCCTCAATGTATGCGTTTCGCTGACCATTATGCGCTTTGCGCTAGGTGCATCACGAGCACTCCGTCGACGCGTTTCTCGCGGGGCGAGGAGAGCTGCCTCGCGAACTGCGTGGAGCGGTTCCTTGACACGAGCTTGTTCATCGTGAACAAGATCCAGGAGCAACGTGGCCAATAGACCATCCTTCGCCATAACCTTCACCTCACCTCCACCCTCACTGGCATTTCCACTCAAAACCGTCATCGCACCCCGGTGCTATCGCGACATATAATATTGCATTACTAGTAAATCTCAGCAATCCAGATGACATGCAAAACACCTATACAACAGTCCAACGAGATACACAGTATAGATATGTGAATCACACCAGCGAGCTGGCAATTATACGCTCAAGCATATTGCTTCGAACCAAAGTACCCGAGAAGGGCCGGCACAAAGAACGCGAACGCGTCGAGCACCTCCCTAAAGTGCTTCAGCTCGAGGGGAATGACTGTCGGCGGAGAAGTCTCCAGCGACGGCGAGAAGGTGTGCGCCTCGAGGTAATGCGAGAGGAACGCGTCCTTCTCGTGCCAGCGCTCGCGTAGCCACAAGTCAAACGTCTCGCGCTCCGCCTCGGGCACCTCGACCTCGAGCGGCTGCTGCGCAGCGTCCGAGCCCCCGCTCGGCACCACGGCCGGGTTCGTCTTCGAAATGTCGCCGATGGGCACGCCGTGGGCGACATCGAAGAGCCGGATGTGCATGTGCACAGCCGGCGGGGGCACGCGGTCGAAGAAGATGGAGCGCAGGGTGTAGTAGGATTGGCCGTAGCCAAACGGCTCGATGCCTGTGGCGCGCATGTGAGATTGGCAGCATCTGTCGTGTGTGGGTTGACGTACCAGGGTATGCGACGGTGATGTCTATGAGTTGAAGGTTGGGTATACGTGGCGCAAGGGCTCGGAGGCTGTAAAGCAGGCCCGTGGACCGAGGCAGGAGGGTGTAATTCAGGTCCGGCTACGAGGAAGGTTCAGACAATGCACGTAACGACGGAGTGCGAGAAGCGACTAACAATGCCAATCTTGTCGGCATACTTCTTGCTGATGGGGCGGGTGTCCGCGCTGTAGAGCGTGCCCTCTGGGTAGAGGACGAATGTAAACGGCTTGTCCCGCTCCTCGGCATGGCGTCCGAGGGATGAGAGCTTCTCAACGAGGTAAAGCCGATCAGCCGCCCATGATCGGGCGAGGAAAATAAAGTCGAAGAATTGCATGCCCTGTGGCGGCGGCGCGTTAACGGCGTGTCAGTGGGCGCTAACCGGGGTGGAATGGGAAACATGCGCACCCAGCCGATTACGGGAACCCACTTGAGCGACTTCTTGAGCACGATGAAGATGTCGCGATGCGTCCCCATGAAGTAACACAAACACCACGCGTACCACCAATCTGCATACATCTGTGGGCGGTCGGCGCGAGGCAAGGGGCCGAGATGTGTGTGACGGTGGTCATGCGCACCTGATGGTTGGCGATGATGACCGCCTTCTGCGGCAGATTCAACTGGACACGACCGCTGGCATCGCGCTGGACAACATTCTCTATTTGCTCCTCTGTCAGTGCGCCAGGTCCTTCCTTTTCAAAGGTGACAACGAGGCGCGTTGGGGCAAACCACTGGCACATAAGGACTGTGGCACATGAGCCATTCCATCGGCACAGATATCTAGGTACACAGGGATGCCGGACTCACTTAACAGCGTCCCAAACGCGCCTTTGCTGAGGCGCATGCCGGTGTCGTGCCACGACCGGGCCCAAGGCCACGGCATAAGGCGCAGCGGCAGCAGGATGGCGAACTGGGACACATTGAGCATGATGCAGCCAAAGTTGAAGACGACGGCGAAGGCGAAGGCCTGGAGGGTCTGGCCCCATGTCCGGGGAGGTCGCTCTGCGATCTTGAGGGTGTGGAGATGTCGAGCCATGGGTGATGGGGGAAAGAAAGGGTGTGGCGGCAGACCGTCGGAGGCGTTGCGCGTTCATATAGGCGCTCATTGTGCCGTATTCGGCGCTGGTATTACAGAGCGCGTGACTTCGTACGAGGTGAAAGACAGTTACAAGGCCCCTTGTATCAGTATCTTATTGTTTATTGCCACGTCGAGTACCAACGTACGGGCGTGTCCGGAAAACCTGGGCCGCCGCGCGTCTACAGTATGTGTTTCAGGCTCTCTCCCTGCATGCGCACTCTCGACGTTCAAACCCACGAAACTTTTCTCCCTCTCGTTTGCTTCGTTTGCACTTCGTTGAGCAGTACACGGTCCCCGACTAAACCTAAACCACCTCGTGACTGTGCTCGCCGATCTTTCGAATCTCGTTGTACCTTGAAACAACAACGACGGCATCCGTGGATACGCAGTGACGCCTCTGTCAACAGCTCCCTTGCCCAGGCTCCGTTCTGGAGAAAGGCCGATATATGGAGCCTACGTCCTCGTCACCGATACAACGTCGCGGAAGCTCACGGAAGCTCATCATCGCCGCGGATATTGGAGTGAGGAGCAACGTAAATTTTTACTACGGGCCTGGCAATCGGGCAAGACAACAACGATACAGGCACAGGTGGCTGCGATGCGTACTACAGCTATATGTTTGGCGAAGTTTCCGTAGTGTCAACACGACGTGCGTCCTCCACCATTGTTTATATGCCTCGCTGATTCGTCAGTTTCGAGGATATTTCAGAACAAAACGTGCTGCCCACTTTCTTCCTGTCGTTCGACAGCCTGGCTCGCCATGCAAGGTTGAAGGCGGCATGTACATTTATAAACGACCAAGTTGAGTCTCCGCGAATGCCTGACCGAGATGTGTCCTGGTACTCCCCCCGCAAGGATGCCCAGAGATCACCTGCACATTCGGTACCTTTCCCTGGTTAAAGTTTCCCAGCCTACTACGTACCACAAGCGATCGAAGTTCGACGACGGGCATGCCGGTGGGTTTCAAGCCCGCCAATGGTTCGCTTCAAGTAGGCGCTTCAAAGCCCCCATCATTCTCAGGCTTTCCGACAATTGGCACTTATACATGGTACACTGCCAGTGCGCCCTGACAAAAGAACGGTACGCCCAGGCGCTACTTGACTGCCGTGCATCTTTGAGACCCGGATGCAACGGTACGAGCGTAAACTCATGGTGGTCATGTAGCGTCTCGAGGGTCAAACAGCCGACTCGGAGCTCGTGAAGGAGCTATCGTGGGACCAGCGGCTGCGGTTAAATGCATGCGCGAGCAAGGCCTGGATTACATCCACGGCGACTTGCGCGGGCCAAACGTCATGATCACAGAGGTTCATCGACTTCGATTCAGAAGGAAAGAATGGGCATGTCCGGTTCCCGGCGTATCTGCGCAACCGGAGATCAGACGGACGGTCTCATCTCTCAAGCTCACGACAATAATCTGGGAGACGCGCTGTATGACTAGACTCATGATGCATTCAAAGGCATCTTCCGTGGTGCGTCTCATCGATATATGTTGATGGCTCGAATCGCGCTTGCCTACGGCGAAACTTCAATTCGCGCCTCTCATCAGGCTAACTCACCGCTCAGGCTTGTATGCAAACAAAATAATCTCGGGCTACTATTCCTTCTTGTTCTTCAAACGGCAACTTCGAGTTGGGGCTCTTCAGCCTTTTGCCCGGGTGCGGAGCAATGAATCCCGGTCGACCCTGGCCCCGGCCCGGACGTCTGAACGCGCTCGGAATAACATCGACATGTTGACTCTGACCGTGACGATGCCTAGATGTCTCTCGGGTCTCCACGGCTCTTGAAGCTTGAGTCTTCTTTCATGCTCCGGGTCGTGAGCCAGGCTGATCGCTCTTCAGTCGCCATTATTGCCCTTGCCAGCGCATCGTTTGAATCTGGAGTCTGGACGTCTGAATCCTCTACGCCCCTAACCCGTGATCTCCCTGCAGTCACTGTCTGTTCGTCGCTGCCGGCGACTCGTGTCCTCTTTCGTTGACGTGTCCTCCTCCCACTGGCAGCCTCGATTTTCGGTACAATTGACCTGGAACCACCAGGGACTCCCTTCCTAGGGTTCAGGCCAGCACTCTCCGGTTCTTTGTCAAGTCATCTGTGCTCAGGCTCGTAAATTCCACCTCTGTCACGTTGCTCGCCGGTCCGTTCGCTCACTCTACGCGTGAAGCTCGTTGTATTCTCGTTCGTGGACACAATTTAGTCTGCCTGCTCGCGAACAAAGAACGACATCACAAACGCCCGAGGACGCCAGCCCACAGCACATTTTCGCAGAATTTCTCCCAGCTTCTTCATCAGACCCTGTTACGCCCTCCTGGCTAGGCCTTCTCCCAGCCGATGTTTATGCGCGACTTTACCTGCTGGCTTTGCTGAAGTAGTTGCAGCGAGCATGCTCATCGCCCCGGACGCGGAAGAGCTTCGGATGCCTCTAGTTCTCCAGCCTCTCTGGGCTCTCACCTGCCCCGTCCACGCCCCCCGGCCCGCGCAATGCGACACTCGATTGATCATGCAGGACCGGGCCGTCCTTCGCTTGGCGAAGTCATCCCCACAAATTTTCGGAAAAGCTCTCATTCTAGAGGTTCTGCATGTCATGATTCTCGATGGTCATCCCCTCCATGGCTGGGCGTTGTTTTTCCGATGGATGTCACGCAGAATCCGATGGATATTGCACAATATTGCTCTCGATGAAGCTCCACATGTGGACTGCCAGCGCACAGGCGGTATAAAAACGCGACGATTTATCCTTTCCGAAAAGCAGCAGCCTCAACTTATCTGTAGCTGAAACACTCGCCATGCTTTTCCTCAACTCGCTCATCGTTGCTATGGCAGCGGCCACCAGCGTCCTCGCCAACCCAATTGCGGTTGAAGAGAGGAGCTCTCCCGCCGCGCTGATGAGCCGCGGAGGAACGGCCAGCAGCACGGGCACAAACAACGGCTACTACTACTCGTTCTGGACCAACGGTGGCGGCAACGTTACCTACTCCAACGGCGAGTGTTTGGGCCAATGCAGGGACGGCTGTGCTGACCTTTTCCTACAGGCTCCGGCGGCCAGTACAGTGTCAGCTGGCAGAACTGCGGCAACTTTGTTGGCGGCAAGGGATGGAACCCCGGCTCCTCGAGTCGGTGCGTGAGCTGCGACATGGCTGGCATTCTTCGGCATCGGTACTAATGCTGCTCTGCTCTGCTCCACAGCTCGATCTCCTACTCCGGCAGCTACAGCCCTTCGGGTAATTCGTACCTGTCGGTGTACGGCTGGACGACGAACCCGCTCGTCGAGTACTACATCCTCGAGAGCTACGGCACGTACAACCCCGCCTCGTCGCTGACATACAAGGGCACGGTGACGAGCGACGGCGCGTGAGTGCATTTCATCCCGTTGTGTTTGCTCACAGCTCACCCTTGCCTCAGTACGTATAACATCTACGAGGGAACCCGCGTCAACCAGCCTTCGATCAACGGCACGCAGACCTTCAACCAGGTAAGTCGAATCGTGGTGGCAGCCTATTCACGAGACTGACAGGCCTCAAGTACTGGAGCATCCGCCAGAGCAAGCGCACGAGCGGCACGGTCACCTTCTCCAACCACGCCAGCGCGTGGTCCTCGCACGGCCTCAACCTGGGCACGCACAACTATCAGATTGTCGCGACTGAGGGGTACGAGAGCAGCGGCTCCGCGAGCATTACCGTTTAATGTAGCAAAACCCATGTCCACGCACTCGTTTCGCTCGCGCCCGATATGCTTTCTGTGCGTTGTACTCTCGCTCTCCGCTCTCGTATGTATGCTTTGTAAATGCCAATAAAAGGCACCCTGTTTTTGGATTTTGATCAGTGACAAGAAGCCCCTTGATGGTTCTGACATTCAGTTGAAGCTGAATCCGTATGACGTTAACTTCTGTTCTTGAACGCTATCCCAGTACGCCATACCTAAAAATGCTCAAGCCTCCGCATATCGACATAGATGATAGACCTTGTTGTGCTAGTGCGGCAGGACAGAAGAACGACAATATTGCTAGGGAACGACGTGACTATAGCTAGTACTACGACCAAGACAGTTGTGCGGTGGACCTAGTCATTCCGCCACTATACTATGCCATGCTTTCGTCCTGCGACACTTCTGGCAGTACCCTGTTTGCCTGTAACCACCGGCGCGCGCTGCGACAACAGTTTGATAAGTATACTTGACCTTGGCTGAATCCTGAATGTGGGCATGCGGGGATGGATGTTGTGCGTCTACAGCCAAGCTGCGAGGACGGCAAGAACAGACCGTCAATGGGAACCGGCGGAGAGAATGAATTCTCTGAACGGAATAATCTTGGGATTTGTGACTCAGGGCCGCGCGTGTAGACGCCGGCGTCACGGTCACGCGATGGTGACCGACTCTAACTTGAAGCCTCGACGACCAAAAGCTCACTCTCACTGAAGCTGAAGCTGAAGCACTGACTCCAACAACCCCACAAATGAAAGCTCAAATTTGCACTTATATCCTCAGATCATCTGGTCATCTGTTTTTACCTTGCGCTTGTACCCTTGCCGGCGCGTCATTTGAACGTGAACTGCTGAAGAACAGTACCACACCGATCCCTGACCCGCGCTGCAAAGTCTTTCAGTGATGCGCTTTTTTCATATGCAACGTCGAGATCTTGCAGCTCATATACTTACACTGGATCTTGCAGGGATAAATTCAGCACCCTCTCGTTAGCTTGCACAGTGCACGGTTCTTACATGAAAGGTCATCAGGCTCGTCGGTACCACCCCTGCTACGGTTCTATCCTGTACCACCCCTGCTACGTTTCTCGCCGGTCCGGTCGCTTTACTACGCATGAAGCTCGTTGGATTATCGTACAATTAGACGACTCAGCTGGCCTTGGCAACCACTCGCGAACATCGACGACACACATGGACGCTTCAGTCAACACCTGCATGGACTACAAAATGTGATTTCTCCATCAGACCCTGCTTGCCGAGACTCGCGCACGACCGACGATTCTGCGAGGCTTTGCAGGGGCAAGCAGGGCAAGTGCAGCGACCATCCTATGCGGAAGAGCCTCGGGTACGACTCGTTCTCCACCCTTCCAGGCTCATATTATGTGTACTAAACGCCCGGCCCGCTCCTAGCACAATAGCTGCAAATAACAATCAGCAGCTGCGTAGCCGGACCGTCCGTCTGCCGGGGAAGCCCCAACAAGGTTTCTTGACCGCCTTCGAAGCTCTGTTCAGCGTCCTCCATCGCCTTGGCTCAAGTCACTGCGAGTCACGCCAGGGCATCATTTTTCCGATGTTAAGCACGCAATATCACTACTGACACTGACGCCCATGTTTTGCAGGGCAGCGGATCGGTATAAAACGCATGAACCCACACCTCTCCAGTTCAGCAGCAGTCCCAGCACCTCTGCAGCTAACACTCGCCATGCTTTTCCTCAACTCGCTCATCGTTGCTCTTGCCGCGGCCACCAGCGTCCTCGCCAACCCAATTGCGGTTGAAGACAGGAACTCTTCCGCCGCGCTGGTGAGCCGCGGTGGAACGGCCAGCAGCACAGGCACAAACAACGGCTACTACTACTCGTTCTGGACCAACGGTGGCGGCAACGTCACCTACTCCAACGGCTAGTTTTTGAGCGAAGGCATTTCGGACGGCTGTGCTGACCTTGTCCTACAGGCTCCGGCGGCCAGTACAGTGTCAGCTGGAAGAACTGCGGCAACTTTGTTGGCGGGAAGGGATGGAACCCCGGCTCCTCGAGTCGGTGCGTGTGCTGTGACATGGTTGGGAGTCTTCGCCATTGGTACTAATGCTGCTTTGCTCTGCTCCACAGCTCGATCTCCTTCTCCGGTAGCTACAGCCCTTCGGGTAATTCGTACCTGTCGGTGTACGGCTGGACGAAGAGCCCGCTTGTCGAGTACTACGTGCTCGAGAGCTACGGCACGTACAACCCTGCCTCGTCGCTGACTTACAAGGGCACGGTGACTACCGACGGCGCGTAAGTGCATTTCCTCCTGCCATACGTTCTCAGAGCTCACTCTCGCCGCCACAGTACGTACAACATCTATGAGGGAACTCGCACCAACGCGCCCTCGATTGAAGGCACGCAGACCTTCCACCAGGTGAGCAGGCTTGAATGGCGATTGGGCATGAGACTGATGCGACCCCCAAGTACTGGAGCATCCGCCAGAGCAAGCGCTCGAGTGGCACCGTTACCTTCGCCAACCACGTGAAAGCTTGGGCCTCGCATGGCTTGAATCTGGGCACGCACAACTACCAGATTGTCGCGACTGAGGGGTACGAGAGCAGCGGCTCCGCGAGCATTTCCGTTTAATAGGCCTTTGGGGGCGCCATCTAACAATTACCGCGTATGCTTACACGCTCTTCTCGCGCACGGTATGCGCATCCGTGCGCACCTTGTACTCTCGTTCTCCGCTCCTGTATGTTCGTTTGTCGAGTCAAATGCCAATTCAAGGCATCCTGTTCACTGTCAGCCAGATCCTAGGTCTCAGTGGCACATGCTGGTTCCGCATTCAACTGTTTAACGCTCATTTGCCGCGACTAGTGACTCGCCTCCATTCTGCCGGCCCATGGAATTGCCCCAGTGACTTAGAAAGAGTAAGTACTTCATCGAATGGTACTCTACCGACGCTCACACGTTCGTTCGACCTCGCGGACGCATTGAGCGTGTCTGGGCCGTTGTCCGCAAAAGCAGCCGCGATGACTACGCCGGGGGACTTGCTACTAAGTAATGCGTCCCTTGACGGGCACCTCTGGAGTCCCTGAGTGAGCACTGGCAGGTATCATTACGGACCGGCCGTATGGCAGGTATTCGCTGGGAAGTCCCGATCAGCCAGTGATGCCAACTCGTCGGCTCGCTCTTCAACCTCATCTCACGCACGACTTCTTGCTGACGACACCTCTACTCGAAAAGATTCTGCAAGGGTGCCCCTGTCTCCAACTCTGTTCGACTGCAGCAGAATAGCGGTAACGGGATCAGTCGCAGGGCATCTTGAGCCATAATCAAACCTATCATCGGATCATATGACGGCGCAGATATGGATGGGCCATGAATAAGTCGAGGGTAAACGACGAGGAGCACTCGAAGAGTTGTCGGCGCACTTCAACGCTGTCATCGAGCGCCGGCACGTGACATGAGTCTGCAGCAAAAGTTCACCACGACGGCCGTACGCGACCATCAGGAAAGCAGTGACACTATCACAAAGAAATGTAAGGTCTGCTAAGGTGATTAATATATGCCATATATATCAGTTACGCCCTCCGCCAGCGCGAGGATGCGGTCATGATGAGGGTGCGAGCACCTGCCTAGCGAGAAACTGGGAGTGCTCAGGGCCTCAGGCTGCGCCTGCCCGGTATTGGTGGCGCGACGGTCTCGGCGGCCACGACAATAACGTTGGTTGTCCCAGCGCAGGACAACGGGGCGTCCCGCCTCCAACTTCGGGCAGAACTTGCGGTGCGCCGTGTTCGTCGCTGAACCAAGCTACCGACTCTGACCAAGAAACGACAAGTGTCTCGTAAGGCAAAAGACACAGTGATTAGACGACACGAGGAGCCGGAACTCTACACGGGGAGCTTTTTGTATTCGATGTATTTGTGACGCTTAAAAGTAGTTCCCAATATGCACTTGGTTCAAGAAAATGGTGACTTGACCACACCCGGCACTGCCTCCATCTACCTCCACCACCCTACCCAATGCAGCACCCTAACCGCTGCAAACGCCTGCAGCCGCACAGTGCTGATCACTCCCACAGACCGAGCACAGGTGCCGCACGGACGGGGGGTGGCCTCCCTTGCACCTGCCCGCGTTGAACGGCACGCAGAACTCGCGCCGCTCGGCGTGCGTCCCGACACCTGGCAGCGCAACGACGCCCCGCGTCTGCGGATTGAACTCAGCGATGAGCGACCGACCGTGCACCGTCGTGGTGGCTCTGCAGGCCTTCGCCGCGTGTCCCGTCCGTCCGCACATGATGCAGATGCTGCCGCGGGAGGCCGGGGGGTAAGGCTGGAAGCGCTGACCCGATTTGCGTTTGCGTTTGTGTTTGGCAGGGCCAGACTGCCCCTGGGCCGTCTGCACCTCTGCGCGTATCTCCGTCATTCTCTTGGCTTGTCGCTCATAGTAAAACTCCCGAACGTCGGCGAACAGCCGGAGGTGCCAGGCATCCGCGTCGTACGGGGTCCGATGCGCGTGGTACGCCATCCGCTCGTTGATGTCGAACGCAAGCAGCGCGGGGAAGACGGCCTTTCTGTCCTCGCACTGCGCGAGCCTGTCCCTGTGCGCCGCCCACCGCTCCACCTCGGCCGGCGTGTACCGGGCACCCGCCGTGACGAACTTGAGGAAGTTGCCATACGCTTCGAGCCAGTCCCCGTAGTCCAGGTCCTCCTCGCAGCCGAGCAAATCCGGGGTGAGCAGCATCAGCGCGTGTTGTTCGCAGTCCGAGTCTGAGTCCGAGTCTGAGTCTGAGGGTGCGCGCGTCTTTTTGAACGCGTAAGGTGTGGAGAAGAGGCGGCGGAGATTCTCGTAGGTGAAGACGTGCAGGCCGAGGTAGATACCCGCGGCCCAGGCGACGTCCAGCTCCCACGAAAAGGGGATTGGCCGCTCGTAGGGTGCCTTGACTTCGTTGGCCGCCAAGAATACGCGTCGCGGTGCCCGCACGGCGGCGAGAGGTGACGTGGTGGCCGCTGTCCCCTGGCATGCGCTGGGTATATGCGCACCAGTCGGGCCTTCCAGCCCGGTTGTATGGGGGATATTACTTCCCTGAGCTGTTTGCCCCGCTACAAGTATATTGGAGTCCACGATTCCCTGAGTTGTGTGTCCGCTCGCGAGCAGCTGAGCCACGAGAGCAACCGCGTCGATATCTTGCTGCGTCCGCGCCCCAGCCTGTCCGCTCACGCATCCAGTGGCTCCTCCTGATCTAGCGCTCGCGACCAGTCCTGCGACAAGGTCGTAGAGTGTATTGGTGTCAAGCATGCCTTTTCCCTGGGTCGCGCCAGTTGCGCCGTGGCCCATGCCGCCGCTTCCTGCGCCTGTATCTGATCTTGCATTTCCGCCTCCTCCAGCTACGGTTTCGATACCTGTCGCTCCAGATGTCCCCGCTGTGATTATGCAGTCGACCAGAGGTGCCGAAGGAAGAGTCAGTTGCTGGCCCGGCACGGGCATCGACGTGCGTCTAGTCATGACACTATCTGAGTTGACACCGAGTAGTCTAGCAGCCATGCTGTCGAGTAGAGGATAATGGAGAAAAGCGGGGGCGCGCCTAGTGGGTAGAGGCTTGAGCTTGAAGTCGAGCAGGATCCGGGATCGCGCTGCTTTTGCGCCGGCACGTGACATATCTACAGCCTGAGTATATCCCCGAAGACCAGCGAGGGGCTGCAGTCACGGTGTGTATACGAGACATGGAGGATTAGACACAAGCGCAGGGGAATGGATTCATAGATTCGAGTGAACGATGCCCAGTACTGTATTACTAGCCCGCGAACGAAGTGCTTTTTGGAATTCAACGATATCTGTGTCTAGATGCAGGATGTGACAATGCTGTATGGTATCCGAGTATCTCAGTCAGAGGGAGGGAGGGACGAATGCGCGGTCGGCAGGATAGGGAACGGAGGGGTATTACGGTGACGACGGATCCAAGAAGTAAATCAAGAACTAGGGAGCCAAAAACATCTTAAAATGAGTGATAAATATACAACAAAACGAAGTCTGCCAGTGGCAGGTATGCGCTCATGCGACCGGACGAACGGGCCCCACCCCGAGGCCCCGCGAGACGACCGTGTCTTCGCTGAGCGTCGGGCTTGGCTGGTTCTCCACTCCCATGAGTGTCGGCGCCTCGCTCAGCAGGCGTGGACGCGCCTGGTACTGATACGCAGGCACAGGCGCGGAATCGAACGCGCCGGGCACCGGCGTGCCCTCGTCCGCGGCGTCGTCGAACGTGCCCGCCACCTCCTTCGGCGGCGCGTCCTCGAAGCTGCCATAGCTCCCGCGCGGGCTCGTCGAGTACGCGCTCTGGAAGTCCGTGTCTGAGTCGTCCGTCGTGCCCGTGAGCGCGGCGGTCAGCGCAGGCGTGACGGGCTCCGCCGCGGACGCAGGCGGCGACGCGCCGAGCGACGCGCCCGACGCGATCTTGCGCAGCGCGGTGCCGTGCGTCGGTGGCCGCTCGTCGTCCGACTGTGAGGGCTCGTCCGGGATGTCGCCCGGCAGGAAGCTCGCCTTCGTCGGCGTGCGGGCCTCGAGCTCGGTGCTGCTGCGCGGCGGGACGTCCATGCGGTCCTCGGCGGCGGTCGCCGCACGCGGCGTGTCATGGCCGTCATGCGAGGCGGTGTCCGCGGTGCTCGGACGCGAGCGTGTCGAGCGCGTTGACGACACAGTGTTGCCGCGCGGTCGGTCCGCCGCGCGCGGAGGCTTCCCGACGAGCTTCGTGCCGCGCGGTGGGCGCGTGTGGCGGACGGTGACGGACTGCTGCGCCTCGTCACTCTCCTCCGAGTCCTGGACCTGCTGCTGCTGCTGCGACGCAGCGGACTCGCTCACAAACGCGTTCTCGAGCTGCAACGCAAGTTTCAGCCGGTCGACCTGCGCACGCACCGCGCGGAGAATGCTGACCTTGCGCTGGATCTGGAGCACCTTCTGCGCGATCTTGTCGCTGCGCTCGCTGATGCCCGCGTCGACCGCAGCCATCCCGTCCTGCTCCCTCGGGGCCTCCGCGGAGAAGCGCTTCACGTTCTTCTTGGACGGTGAGGTCGGCGGCGCTTCCGCCGAGTCGACGTCGACGTCCGCGTCCGCAGCCGCCTCCTCCTCCTCCTCGATAAGCGCGGCCTTGGCGAGCTCGAGTTTCGCCTGGGCGTCCTCCTTCATCATGAGCGCGTCGTAGGACTCGGCGAGCGTGGACTCGGTGCCGTACGAGCGCAGCTGCTTCTGCCGCGCGCCCGCGTCGCTCGGGCGCCGTGACGACACGCGGCTCGCCGGGCGCGAGTCGTCGTAGTCCGAGTCGTCGACGCCGACGGCCATCGACGCGAGCGCCTTTTCGATCTGCGCCTCGACCTCCGCGACCATCTCCGCGCGCTCCTGCTCCATCGAGTCCATCGTCTCGCGCATCTTCTCCAGCTCGATGAGTGCCTCCTTGTGCGCGTACTCCGTCTCCTTGAGCTCTGCGCGGCATTTAGCATACACTGACCGAAAAAAGGACAACGCTCGAGGTGACTCACGGTTCTGCAGCTTGCTCTTCTCGACCGCCGTCATCGTCACAAGCCCGCTCAGGCGCTTCGTTTCCCGCTGCTCCTTCCCGATCTTCGAGCGCAACTCGTTCGCCTCCAAACTCAGCTTCTCCGCGTACTGCTCGAACGTGACGAACTTGTCGCGCCACAGATCGCTCTCGGTCATCAAAAAGTTGAGCCGGCGCGAGAGGCGCCCGATCTTCGTCTCGAGGTCGTCGCGCGCGTCGACAAACGCCGTCGCGCGCTTGCGGATCGAGTGCTGGATGAGCTGCTCCGCGGCGGACAGCTGCGGCGGGCGCCGCGCGACGCCGAACGAGCTGATGCGCTTCAGCAGCGACGGCGGCTTCATCTTGTCGTGCAGCACCGCGTCGAATGCCTGGATGATCCGCGTCGAGTGCCACCACTCCGGCGGCTTGATCGTGTCCGCGACTGCCGCCGACGACGCGCCGCGCTTCGCCTGGATCTTGCACACAGGCCGGAAGCGCCCGGCAGGGAACGCCTCCTTGAACTCGCTGTGCGGCGGTGAGCATGGGAGAATCGCGGTAAACGATGTGACTGATTACCTAGGAACGGAATGGTCGGGGTGGTAGTGCGGTTCGAAGGCTACGAGCAGCCGCTGGCGGTACCGGTCGCGTTGCTGCTTGGAAGACACGACGCCCGATGGCGGGGACGCGCAGCTCCTGCAAACAATCAATACACGCACAACGAACTTGCACCCGCACTTACAGATAGTTGATATCCCTACATGCATACAAGCACCCTGATCAGCCTCCCGCCAAATTCCGAACAGGGAATAAGCTTACAGATCGACGACGCACACCTCCGGCGGGGGGCGCGCGCAGTACCTCGCTTCGGTGGCGAGGCCCATGATCCACGGGCCAGGGTCGTCGATGTAGATCTTCGCGTCGCGCGAGTGCACGGCCTGCAACGCGATGCCGTTCCAGCCGCGCAGCTCGACGAGGTACTTGATCGTCGACACCGCAATCTTCACCGACAATCCAGTTCAGCATCACGTCAGGTCGGGCAGTGTAGCACAGAAACGTACCCCGAGCATGGCCGGATGGCGCGAGAAGAACAGGATGCGGCCCGTGGGCGACAGGGCAATCTGCGCACACACATGTCAGACAACGGCGCGCTGACAGCAGGACTATCCGCATGTACCTCGCATATGGTCAATATGTTGTCGATATTGAGGGCCTTGAACAGCGGCCACATGGTGAAATTGATGTCAACGAGTCCACGGCCAAAGTCGAGCCCGCCGGGGAAGCGCGCGATGACCTCGAGGCTGGTGTCCGTGCTCGCGGCAGCGGGGTCGGCGCCCTTGACGGAGGCAGACGCGTCGAGCTTGATGAGGTCGCCGGCACGCGGGGCAGGGTGCGAGAGGATCTTCGAAATTTGCAGCGTGTGCGATTGCACATCCTTGGAAAAGCGCGCCCAGGAGAGCGTCAGGTAGTCGCGCATGAGGTCGTAGATCGGGTGCCGCGACACGAGGGCTACGCAAAATCGTCAGAAAAAGAGCCATGGGGGATGGAACAACGACGTACTCAGCGCGTACGGCAGCCAGAACACGGTGTCCCCAGGGAGGAAGAGCGTGCTCTCGCCGGGGTTGTGCCCGTTGACCGTGCTGGCGACCTCAAAGTCGCTCTCGCTCATCGCGCCGTCCGTCTCCGCATCCATATCCGTCTCGCCGTCCGTCTGCGCGTGCCCGCCCCAGGGGCCCCGCGCGCCGCGCTGCGCCGAGCGGCGCGCCTGCAGCGCCGGGTCCGCGCCGCCCGCGCCCGCGCTGCCCTTGGCCTCCGCGCGCAGGGACTTGAGGCGCGCGGCGGCGAGGCTCTGCGCGGACTCCTTGCGCGAGCGGCTCGCCTCGAGCGTGCGCCGGATCGCCGTGCTGCGCTCCGCGTCCGCGTGCGACCACACCGTCAGGCACACGCCGTGGTACGTGACGGTGCTGCCCGGCTCGGGCGCCGCGCCCTCGCCCGCCCCCGCCCCCGCGGGCATCCTGCTGCCGCCCGCGCTGCCCGGCGGGAAGACGTTCGGCGGCCCGAGGAACGAGGAGGAGGGCCGCCCGCCCGCGAAGGGGTCCTGGTACGGGAAGAGCGAGGTTGCGTTGGAGAGCGGCCGCTCGGAGGCGCCGGTGCCGGTGGACAGCACGGACGAGCGCAGCAGGCCCGACGCGGACGGCGCGAGCGGCGTCGAGGGCGCGGGCAGCGCAAAGGAGAAGGTGTGCACGGTGGACGCGGGCTGCAGGGTCGACGCGATGATCTCGACCTCGCGCGTAAACGACAGCTGTGCGATGATGATGATGATGATGCGTCAGTTCCCGTCTCCCTTCAACCAACCAACCATGCAAACGCGTACCTTGAGCGCCTTGGAGAGCATCTTGCCCACTTCTTGTTTGCTGAGCGCACCGGCGCCCTTGAGGATCTCGGTGTCGCCTTTTGCTCTTTTCTTCTTCTTGCCGCCGCCCGCGCCAGGGCTGACGGTGCTGCCGAGCACCTCGGCGCGCCACCAGCGGTTGACGGCGCCCTCGGA
Source organism: Auriscalpium orientale (assembly GCA_019915035.1). Classification (NCBI taxonomy): domain Eukaryota; kingdom Fungi; phylum Basidiomycota; class Agaricomycetes; order Russulales; family Auriscalpiaceae; genus Auriscalpium; species Auriscalpium orientale. The sequence goes on from JAHLMH010000001.1 coordinate 666,835, forward strand.
GTGGGCGAGGCCGAGGACAGAGTCGGGGTCAGCGAGGGTCCATGTGTGGGGGGCCTTGGGGAGGCCCGAGACGACGTAGAGCGAGGTGAGCGGGAGCGTCGGGGTGAAGGACTGGATGGGGGGCGCCTCGCGGGCTGAGCGTGTAGAGACTATCGAGGTGCGTGTCGAGGCGGGGATGGGCTCCATGGAGCGACGATGTTGGATGCCGAGGATGCGGGACGCCTTGTCTGAGCGGGCGGCAAAGGAGAGCTGGTTGGCGGCGGGCGAGGGGGGGGAGATGTTGATGTAGTCGAGCTCGTCGGCGAGGGCGTTGTCGTCGTTCTCGTTGGTGGACTCTGCGATGGAGGGCTGCTGGTGACGGCGGGTGTTGAGCGGCGCAAGGTGATCGGCGGCCGAGACCGAGCGGTAGCTTCTCGATGAGGCGACGCTGAGATTCGCGGCGGAGGTCTGGCTGAGCGACGGCTTGCGCGGGGCGTCGGGGGCTTTGGGAGCGCTGCGCTTTGGCTTTTGGTGGGCGTCGTTGGTGGATGAGTCGGACCACTCTGACTTGAGCTCTGCGACGGGCGGGGCGGGGGGCTGGGTGGTGGTGGTTCGTCGCTGGGATGCGCTTGGACGGCGAGCAAGCATGATGGGGAAAGCGAAGAGGCGCTAGGGAGACGGGGTAACGAGCGACGGTGCGCGTATGGCGGCGAGAGGGAAGAAAATAGCGAGCCAGTAACGTGAAGGGCAACATACGCCAAACATACGCGCTGAATTTTATTTAGCATTAGCGAGGCCCTGGCCCTCGCTTCGATTCCGCCACCCGCCTGTCCCCACGTGCTCCGAGAACAGCGCGCCGGTTGGCACAGCAGGCAAAGTTTTTTTGACTTTGAGTATCCTGCAGTGTTTGAGTAAGTCCTGCGCGCAGGGAGGATAAGCCTCCGAGCTGTTTGCAAAGTCGCGACGCGTGCGCCATCCCACCGGGTCGTTTCGTAGGCTCTTCCATAAAGGCCGTGACGCCGGCTCGGGCTCACCCTTTGCGGACGACACTCACGTATCAGTTTCTGTTGTGGGCGACGGAGACTCTCAGTCCCTCGTTCTTCTACCCCCGCCTTAATGGACATCGATGCCCAGGCCCTCTGCTGGGCGCCATCTGGCCAGGCGACATCCGAACAAAGCCACTTCCGCTTCAGGGCTTTCATTTGCTCTTCATTTCCCCGCATCACAACCCTGCACGCATGCGGATCTTGCTGTGCCTCTCACAATCTCACAACTTTCTCCATTATCAACATGTCCTGGTCACGCAGCTCCCTCGTTTCCACACTTCTTCAAGATACTTCAAGATGCCCTTCTTGGTCTGTCCATGCGGGCTGCCCAAGCAAGTTGTACGCAACCTAATATTGCCTTCATGATCGACGCCACCATCCTCATGATTCGGCGTTTTTCAATTATGGTTAGCCCGGTATCTCATACCGCCGACCGCGCTGTCGCCATGGCAACCTCCCATCCGAGCGCCGCTAGGCGCCGCTCCCGGCACCGGCCTCCGTGGTGCACCGGTACCCTCTGCGGCCGCCTCACCCATAGCACACCATCTCATCAGGCGTCTTCAATCTTTCTGGGCGCTGGCTCAACCATCATCACATACGCGGCGACCGCCAGACGTGGCCAATCCGGCGCCCCGCACTATCTTTGAAATTAGAGCCGCAGTGAGCCAGAGTGAGCCTCGTGCTGCATGACATTGTGGCACGCTAGACGTTCTGTAGCCGACAGTCGGAGGCATCGACTGGAGAAATGATGTGATCCGCGCCACGAGGTCACGTATGCATGGTATACTGGTAGGAACTAGTAAGTTCGTGGACCTTTTGTTGCGCGCTGGACCCTGGTGCAGGATGAGGCCTGGTTGAGTCACGTGTCGTTGCGGATGCAGGTCGGGCGACCCGGGGCTCTTCGACGACCCACGACTCCTCGGACAACTGCCAGGACACATGCGTCGCCGCGCTCGCCGTTGGCCCTCCAACGGTCATCTCCTCTACCATGGCAACTGGATTTCTCGGTATCCGGTGGTGCCACTAGGCTCTATGGGTGCTACAGCTTCGACCCGGACGTTCCCCGACGTCGACGCATCCGCTTGGTGGATTGGAGACTCACTACATTTGCTGTCAGTGCGCAACTGCTGTATCATGCCCTTAGGTCTGGACATACTGGTTTGCTCGGCCACGTTGACCAATAAACAAATCAATATCCCATGGTGAGTTCATTCCTAGCACACTACGTAGGTTGTTCTACTGCAAAGAACTGATGTAGGCATGCCCATGCTTCCTCGGCTACGCCCAGAAACAGCCCATATCTGCCACCATGCTCAGACGACATTCAATGATTCATGTTCAATCTGCGCGCTTGGGCCATTTTTCCACGTTGCGGGGCTCCCACTCCGAACGCTCTGCATCCACCTCCCGTCAATGTCCTTCGTCGGCGACGTGTACACGGTGACGTACCTTCTACCGTGTCTGCGCGCTTGAGCCAGTTATTAGCTTCGCGCGGCTCCCAGTCCGCACGCTCTGCATGCACCTCCCGTTAATGTCGTTCATTGGCGACGTCTACACGGTGACATACCTTCTACAGGAGCCGCCGCCGTCTCTGCGCGCTTGAGCCAGTTATTAGCTTCGCGCGGCTCCCAGTCCGCACGCTCTGCATGTACCTCCCGTCAACGTCGTTCATGGGCGAGGTCTACACAACGACATACCGTCTATACCTCCGACGGGGTAGGCTTGGCCCGACTGCAGCTGGAGCAGCAGCATGGTCGCAGTGGCGACGACGGTGAAGAATGAAGTAGTTTTCATTGCGCTGCTTTGGTTGCAAAGTGGCTGCCGTCTCTGCGTACTGCGGGCCTCTTTTTATGCACTTTCTCCGTGCTTCTTGCTCCCACCAATCTTTCGAGTTAGTGCTGTGAGAGAGCATGTATTTTTCTACGATGCGCTATCATGATCTTTCTCAAACAGATATTGAACATCTGCAAACTCGCGTGTGACTAGGTGACTCGGGAGTCGTCTGGAGTCTCCCCGCGCGGATCCTCCTCCACAGTCGGGTGTAAAGAACGGTGAGATGTCCAGCAAGGAATATTCAAAGCACACTGACAGAAGCTGAATCGTTGGGTCAAAGCTACAAGTATGAAAGCGAGCGCCGCCGCACGGTATACTCGATAATGGCCGCCTACGGCTTGCCGCCCGAGTTTCAGCGGCCCCTTCCAGCCTCAGTCTAATAATATCCCACGTTCTGCTCCTCACACGAGATCCCTTTGAAAGTGAGTGACGCCTCAATGACGGGCGCTGATGGCCACACGGTCGTTCACCATGAGGTGCAGCCTGATAATCACCTACGTTGAAGTTCTGCTCTCACAGTTCCCTATCAGAAGATGCGATCCCTATGCTGCTACATCATATGTATGTGAGCAGTGTGCCAGAGCGCATGTCTCCGCTGTCCATATAATGCTGCGCAGGTCAGTAATTATAACCGATCCCGAAGATGGCGGCTTTGATCAGACCCGCGCTCAAAGCAGTTAGGCCAGTCCTCCGTGTCTAGTGCCGCACCCGCTTGCCTTGAGTATGAGTTGGAGTCTTGAGGATGACCGGTGACCCGACAAGTGACTGGATGGAATCTGGCCAAGGGACTGTTTAATGATTCAACCCCGAGTTACTAGTATCACTGCAGGCGCCAACTTCATTAGCGCTGGTCCGTGTTTTGCATGAATATCACGTGCCGACGCCAGAGCTCCAGACTCAGCCTCCAGTCCTCTTCCTCCTCGACTTCATCCACCTGAACTTCCCAGCTTTTCCAAATTGTCCTCTGCTTGATAGCGTGACTAGGCGCACGTCGATGCCCGCGCCGGGCCAGCAACTGACTTTCACTTCGGAACCTCTGGTCGACTGCATCAGCCCTGCGGGAACATCTGGAGGGACAGTTATCAACAACGCAGCTGGAGGACGTGGAAGTGCAGGATCAGGCGCAGGCGTTGCAAGCTAAGGCTTGGGCGCGAGCGGTGGTACCGGCGCGCCCAAAGAAGCAGGCACGCTTGAAACGACCACACTCTACAACGCTGTCGCAAGACCCGGCGCGAGCGGTACCTCAGTGGAAGCCGCTGGAGATATGAGCGGACAGGATGGGGTGCCGGCGCAGCAAGACATAGACGACGCGGTTGCGCTGCTCGCTAGAGGATGCACAACTCAGGAACTCGTTGAATATATGCTTGCAACTGGACACAGGGCTCAGGCAAGTAATCTCGCGCTTACACCCGGGATGGCAGTCGCGAATGGGGCGCATATACCCAGCGCAGGCCAAGGGACCACGGCACTCCCCACCGCGCAGGCACCACCCCTCATCTCGGCGGCCGACGAAGTCGAGGCATCCTACGCGTGGCCAACTCACTTTTCGCGGGAGCTAGACGCCGCCTGGGCCGCGGGTATCTACCTCTGCCTGCACGTCTTCACCTACGAGAATCTGCGCCGCCTCTGCTACACACCCCACGCGTTCAAGACACGCCGCGCGCGGCGACCGCCGCCGAGGACCGCATGGACCGCCCGCCGCGCAGCAGCACCGAGCTCGAGGCCCGCACGCCGACGAAGGCGAGCTTCCTGCCGGGCGACATTCCGGACGATCCCTCGCAGCCGGACGACGAGCGGCCACCGACGCACGGCACCGCGCTGCGCAAGATCGCGTCGGGCGCGTCGCTCGGCGCGTCGCCGCCTGCGTCCGCGGCGGAGCCCGTCACGCCTGCGCTGACCGCCGCGCTCACGGGCACGACAGACGACTCGGACACGGACTTCCAGAGCGCGTACTCGACGAGCCCGCGCGGGAGCTGCGGCAGCTTCGAGGACGCGCCGCCGAAGGTGGCGGGCACGTTCGACGACGCCGCGGACGAGGGCACGCCGGTGCCCGGTGCGTTCGATTCCGCGCCTGCGCCTCCTGAGCGAGGCATCGACGCTCATGGGGGTGGAAAACCAGCCGAGCCCGACGCTCAGCGAGGACACGGTCGTTTCGCGGGGCCTCGGGCCCGTTCGTCCGGTCGTATGAGGGCATCCATGCCAGCGGCAGCCTCCTTTTTGTTGTAAATCTATTGTTCATTTTAAGATGTTTATGGTTCCCTACTGAGTCTTGATTACTTCTTGGATCCGTCGTTACCGTAATACCCCTCCATTCCCTCATTCTGCCAACCGCGCATTCGTCCCTCCCTCCTGACTGAAATACTCGGATACCGCATAGCATTGTTATACTCTACTACATATAGACACAGATATCGTTGAATTCCAAAAAGCACTTCGTTCGCGGGCTAGTAATACAGTACTGGGCATCGTTCACTCGAATCTATGAGTCCATTCTCCTCCGCGCGTTGAACGTTTTTACGACGAGCGCTATTTGGCCAAAGAACCACGACTGGGACGCCTTGTCGGTTATGAAGAGAAATTTGTCGTGCTCCTTGCCGCTCTTGTGCGCGAAGCGGATGCCCCTGTCCTCGATTGTCACGCCCTGCACAAGCGTGAACGGCAGCTCCCAGTCAAGCCGCAACTTTTTCGTCCAGAAGCACAACACGCGGGTCGCGGTTAGTAATACTACCTTGTCGCTGTTTGGCAGGTCTGAAAAGTGACGAAGGTTAGTGGCATGGCTCGGATGCGTATGACAGACCGTGCTTACTGATATGAGCGACATAACACTCTTTCCGGTAAGCACCATGGTCCAAGTCCTTCATCCAGTACTGGCCAATGGCTTCCCGTTCCGAGTACGGCTATGAGTCAGTCAGTCAGCATCGCACTCACAAAGACTCAGTACAGTCAACTTACAGCCAGGACACCATCCGATGGTATAAGACGCGGCTGACATGAAGCGTGTATTTGTGAGATGATGGACTGTATGCGATTGTTGAGCGCACTCACCGATCGCACCCTTTCTCGAGCAGGGCTATCGAAGACCATGGTTGTATTGCGCACGCCTAAGGACATTTTCTGTCAGTTAAACGTATGTCATTACGGCGAAGCCTGCGCCTCACCTTCGGATAGGTTGGAAGCCAAATCAAAGACACCCACGACGGGCTTCGTTACCACTCTGGCGGTCACGATGAGCTTTGCCCCGAAACACCGTATGCGTATGAGGTGTCTTACCCGACTAAGCCCTTGCCCACGCCTTTGAAGAAACCTAGAGCGCCCTCAGACTCGGCACCCTCGATGGGCTTCATCTATAAATACGTCAGTAGCTGTGTAAAAAGAGCATATCATACGCCGTTCTCAGACTTACGACGACGCCTTCAACACCACTCGCGACGCTACTTGCAAATGCCTCTGCACCTGCCGTCATCCCGTATCTGAAGTGAAGTCAGCAGGTGAGCTTGCTGATGAATCCTGATCCCTACATGGCATGGCGAGGTTTATTCCGTCTCTGCGCTATCCTCCGACGCTTCTGATACTCGGAGTCAAGCGTGGCAGCAGAAAGGCCTGCGCGCCATTTAGTAACAGTGGATGACGTAAGGCGGTCGTTTGCCTACCTTTCCCGAGGCTGCTCGCAACTTTGGTCACACTGTCTGACAGACCGAAGACGGTCTTCTTGACAAAGCTCGCAGCTCCCTGTCCAATAAGCTTAAGCGACGTCGCCTCCATCATGTATAGCCACTTTACCTTGGCAATGCCAACCCCAAGTTCACGGTTTCCGTGCATTACCACACCGTTGTAAGGCTCGTAGAAGATATCTGCCACCCCTGAGCTGACGTTCGTGAACAGACCGACGGGATTGCCGATGAAGTCCGCAGAGCCTAAGATGCGGTAGAGTTGCCGAAGGACTTCCTGTCGATAGTGGTAAGTGATGCGGGTTTGCAGGTCCGGTAGTGTCAGTCGCATGTCCTTGATGGCGAGGGCATTCATTTCCAAAGGAGCGTCGTTGACATTGCCCATGGCCATTGTAAGAGCATTGACGACAACAGCCAGTGGATTCCGTATGCTCAGCCTATAGGGACGAATGGTCAGACGACGCCGACGCGGAAGCCAATGTGAGATGCGATGCTCACTTTTCCTCGCCACTAACCCGCTCTGCTCGCATGAAAGACAACGCCAGCCGGATGGGTTGAAGCTCAAGGACTTCAAAGTACAGATCTGGCCCGCTTTCCGTGTCGACTGGCTCCGGGATTTCGTCCGCTTGTTCGATGAGCACACTAAAAGACTTGGTAAGCAAACGACGATGACCTGATTGAGAGGAATGAGAGGAATTACTCTTTCTGTCCCTCCTCCCATGAAGCCCCCTTGATACGACTGAGGTCGTACAAAGCGAACAGGAAGTCTTCGTCGGCTTCGATCGTTAGGGCCTGCAACAAAATTGAGCAATATTTGATGAATATGACCCCATGTTCTTAGCGAAGACATGTAAGTTCGAGAAGGTAAGCCACAACCAGATAGACAAACCTTGGTCATTCAACCAAAACAACGATGCTTGGATGCTGGGGAGTGCGGCGACATCGCTAGCTTCTTTGGCGATTGGCGTAGGTTGCAAAACTACGGGATACACCGCATCATGCAGCTGATTATCGATTTGCAAGCTGCCGCACGAGACATTCACTGCCTGGGCCACAAGACTGGTGGTGAAGTCGAATTTGAACTTTTCCATAGAAAAGTAGACCACTTCAACCAGCCGACGATTGACCAACGAGATCCCAATGCCCTTGAGATCCAGGATGAAGGCAAACGTGGGTTTGATTTCTTCAGTCACTGCTTCGAACGCCTCGTGATTGCCAGAGATGGTATCGACGCGGAGCGTCGAAGTGGAGGAACGAATCTTTGGACGATAAAGACTGTTCTCCATGACATAGTTTGTGATTCGGAGGATCTGTTTGTGACCTGACGCTCTGATATCCATGGAGACAACGCCAGCACCGCGTTCGGTCTGCAAAGGATGTCAAGTGGAAGCCTCTTCCCAGGCACGTCTTACTCACCGGGAACTTGAAAGGGACCAGATTGCCAATTTCCAGAATGTCGACAGAGCGGCGTGCACCGTTGACGGTGAGCAGCAGCTTCTTCTCCCGGGCAGCAGGGAAATCCCAGGCGTATGGAGCAACGGTCCGCTGTGGCAAAGAATATCGCGGGTAAGTGTTAGCTGCGGAGTCAGCATCGCCATGGGCCTGATCCTACGACATTATGAGTCGCCTGAAGTAGGTGCTCCCATCATAAGCTTACCGTCTGACAGAATGTTACTGGATAATCGCTGTCGTTTTCGATGGCGAATGGCCAATCATCGTCGGCAAGGTTGACGAAGGCGAATATCGTAGCCCCTTCCATCTTGACATCGATGCGAATGAGGTGCGTTATCTCTGACTGCCCGGGCTCCTTGAGCCTGAGATGCACGGAACCTATGTCTTCGATGCTAATCGGTGGCGACCTGGTGATGATTCAGTTAACACACTTTCTCCCGGCGCATCTGAAAAAAACTCGCCATTGGCTGTTAAGTCCAGGGAATGCCACCGTGAGCAGCTTCTCATAGCCTGAACGCATGGAATGCAGGGGCATTCGCTCTCCTGATTCCAGCTGATTGCGAGCGCGCGGAGCGACACCATGTTCGCGGAACGAAATAGGTCGAGAGAGATTGTTCTTGACAAGGAATCGTGGAGCAAGTGTGATGACCTTTGTCAGCTTGTATTTGCCTAGTCCTTCGGTCCACGATAGGCCGACATGAATTTCTTCGGATTTGCGCGTTTCGGATGCGATGGTGAGCTCTGTGTCGGCAACGGGTGCTTCGAAATTGATGACCTGTATCGCACATCAGCAGCTTCCCACCCGAGAGTCGTATTGCAAACCTTGGACCACGTGGATTCGCCGACCTTGAAGACAAACTCGTTGCCACCGTCGTTGGGATGGCTTAGAACTGGAAGGCGTTAGACGAAACGGCATAAACACGCATCGTTCAACTTACGGAAGGGCAATGTACCAGCAAGGACGTCTAGAAGAAAAGGTCGGCTCACAAGCTTGAATTGTCATATATACGTCTGACGTACCCGGGCGTTTATCCCCAGCTACATCTATCGGTTGACCAGCTCTGTTAGACCGTACCGACTTGATGAAGAACGGAAGTCTCGTCTTGTTGACAACAAGATATGGGCTGTAGATCTGTACTTTGAAGGCGCCACCAGAGTTGGAATACCGCCTGCCAAGATATCAACACCGTGTCTAGCTGAGGGCTCGAGGAATGCTTACACGTAGTTCAATCTCAGTTCCAGTTTTTTGCCATTGGGATCCTGCAGGGTTAGTTGACTCTCAACGTCAAATTCTGATTTGCTATTCGCATTGATGATCCCGAAGTCGCTAGGCTTGAACACTAAGGACAGCGAATCTTCGTCAAGGCGACATGATGAAACCGGAGGCTTGATGCACTTACCGGTGTCCTGGATCTCGACATTGAGTAACACCAGATGCCCTAGTTCAACTGAATGGATGGGCATAACGCCACCCTTGCGAAGATAGCTCCTCCAGTTCTGGTCCGTGTCCTTGTCGTATATCCTGTATTGAAGATTGTATGGCAGCAGATTCTCCAGCTCAATAGGCGCACGAAGGCGAAGATCAATCTTCGGATACCTCCTGTGATGTCCATTTGAGTCGTTTCACCTATGAGACTGAGAAGGTGACGCTTACCGCAGAGCTGAATTAGTAGCATCCGTCTCCACAAAGGCATGGAAGCGGAAGGCAGCCTCAGACTCATCGGTATGCGGGCACCTGAGAGTGAAGACTTGTCGAGATATCAAGTCCTCCCATCGTATCAGCGAGGACCATTCATACCCGAAGCCCTCTGCAGAAGCCATCAGTACGGTGGCTACACAGACAGCGAACTCCTTACGGTCGGGCCGGATCTTCACTTTGCCTCTTCCGACGACGTCGATTGGCAACGCGTAATCCTGCCCGGGTGCTTTTATTTACTCTTAGCAGTCATCAGACGCTTTAGATCGGGATTCAAACGTACCCAGCTTGACAGCGGTACCACTTTGCCGCCCAGACTCTTCCACAATAGTAACTTCCAGAGGATACAAAGTTTGATTGTGCACTTTGAAAGTTGAACGAAGTGTGACGAGCTTGATGTTTCCCTCCACCTTGACCTCGCAGAGGATCCTACTGTACAGTTTCTCGGTGCGCGGCCGCAGAGAGAATGTATACTCTCCTTCTCGGTCGACAGGGATTCCACGAAGTTGTTCCCACGGTTGCCCGACGAACTGTACGGCGATACTGTTCTCCCCCGACGTGGTGTGCTGAACGAATGAAACATCAGATAGTTGATCGCAGGCGTAGGAAAGCGATGGAACACACCTCACGCATGGTCCTCCAATCTTCGAACCGCCAATCCACAGAATCACCGTCATTCACCTTGACAGCGGTCGAGTCACTCTTTGTGTGAGTGCCATCAGCGTCAGACCAGATGTAGAGAGTTGTTCCAGTGCTATTGCGTATGCGGTATGGGGCGTTGCTGCCACGGGCTTTGGCAAGGACTTGCTCGCCTTCTTTGCTCCAGACGTTCATGGTCTCCACAAGAAGTTCGATGAACGTGGTACTCAGATTGACATTGAAGCGTTCGCTAGCAGACAGGGTTGCTGTCATTGCGCTTGAGGGGTGATCTTTGAAGACCTGTTCTTGCTCAGTGACAATCCGCCTGTGAACTTTGAGACTTACTGAGGCGGTGAACGTCCAGGGGTCAATTACTGCATGCGGCTGCGGTCAGCAACTCTCGACAACGCCTGGAATAGGAACACGAACATGGCTCCCAATGCGAGTTTGTCAGATTCCAATAACTGATGTACGTCGCCAGCGTGGTCGACGCTTGAAGCTACGAAGTGTTGAGTTGCGCTAATCTGGCTTTTTTTAGACCGACGCGAACACACCTCTCCCGACCAGTCCTTGGCATTCAGGCTGAAAGGTTTGACTTTCATGTACAGCATCGGCTGTTCGTGCAGGTCACCAATAAGAATCAGTCGGACACCTTCAAAAGAAGCCTTCAATTGTTCTTTGGTCAATAGTACGCGCGCTTTTCCTACAGCCTGCTTGGATTGATTTGATTGCGAGGCATCACCTCTGGACTTCGCGCCGTAACTTGTGGAGCGCTGGGTAAGCAAGGATGGCCGCTCAGGTGGAGCATCGGACTGCGTTTGTCGGCCATACGCCTCCATTGCCTTGTTAACAATTGTCAGGATGAGTCGGATATCTCTGTAGGATGCGCGGATAATGATTGGCTTGAAATTGAGCTCAATGCTCGTCAATTGGTGAGCTGAAGAAGTTCTGCTGTCCAAGGAGAGTGTCAGGTCAACATCATCCAATACTCTGGCCTCCTCAGCCCCTCGCCCCATCCGCGTCAAAGACATGCCGACTTTATTCACGTTAAGCGCTAGGATGCCCTGCACGCCGGCCCATGAAGTCAGCGATTGGCGGGTGTCCGAATATAAGGACGACTTGCCTGCTGCGATAATGATATCTGCGCTACTGTCAGGCGAACAGCCTGAGACTCGGCATTCATATCATTCTCCAGAATGCTGATGGAAACATCGTGCAAGTCTACCCGGAATTGCAAGGCGGGCCCCTGAGACACAGCCGGGACAGATTGCGACGACGTGATGGTTGCTCGCTGTGACTCTACTTCTGTGGACTGGTTCGGTGCACTGAATGCGCTAGTAAAAAACTCCAGCAATGCGAAGACAGGCGCGATCGAAAAGATTATGCGAGGGGAGTCGATTGTGAGGACTGCGAGCGAGGACGGGTGCGTGCCGCCAGAGGACGTGTACAGAAGCATGAACTGGTTGCGCTCGTGCTCGGCCGCTGGTATGATCTCCCGGAATTTCGAATTCCCTGGCGACGTGTTGCCCATGACAAACGAATGAAGGACGACCTGGGCCTCCATGGCGCCGTCAGACAGCATCTTGAGACGAACGCTGCTGTCATTGAGAGCGAAGCGGGCAATACCATGGTCCGCGAGATTCTGTTCGTCTGTTGCCCCGTCATCGTACAGACGCAGCTTGATCGCGTTGACGGTGAGCACGAGATCTACAGTGGTCCGCACCCTGAGGTCACCGCTCAGCACTCCGTCGATGAGTTCAGGATGCAGATCCTCGGCGAGGTCGTCAGCACTGTTTTCTCGGGAAAAGTTCTTCGCGTGCGGGGACCCGGTGGATGACTCGGCTTGAGCTGTACCCTCAGGAGCACCGGCCAATATCTTTGGGATCGATTGCGACAGTGCTATCAACATCTTGTACTGTCTCTGCGTCAGGGAGAGTTTGATGTCGGACACAATGACTTCGACCTAGACATACAAACTTCAGTTTGAGAAAGCGAGTTGGAAGAGTTCTTCCTCACTTCGGCGTCCGGCCGCGTGTTCGCAGTGTCATTGGGGTCACCGCCCTGCGTCACTTTGGCGACGATTTCGATGTCCTCGATCATCTTGAGAACGGAGGGCTTCCCGTCGTACACGACAGAGGAAACGAGTTGAATCCCCTTGAGGCTAGCCTGAGTCCTCGGCAGAGAGTCTGCGTAACTGTTGCTTGCACTGATCTCTCCAAGACGCATGATAAGTGCATCGGTTGAAGCCGCCGGGTTGGCGGGGAAGACGATGATCGGCGTCTGCACGGAGACCTTGAACTCCATGCGCTCAATCTCAGAAGCGCGCTGGACTGCGACCTCGGTTGCTGCATCATACAAACCCTTCAACCTCGCAAGCTTCATGATGAAGACGTAGATGTCGTGCAAAGGCTGCTCGACACAATGAAGCCTCACTGACGCCGCAGTCAGCTCCACAGTGGATTTGACGCCTTTGTATGTTTCCTTATCTTGAGGGTCAAAGGTCTGGTACTTGAATTCCGCGAGACGGTCACCCTCTATTGACATGAGCTTCTTGAACTCTGGAAGAGAGGTCTCTGTCGGAGAATCATCGCTGAGAGAGAGATTGCCAAGTCGGACATGAACGCCCATAGTGTTGGCGCGCAAGATGACAGCCGCGTCCGCAGTAGACAACGAGAGAGTTGCTATCTTGGCTTCCGCGTTGATCAAGATAACTGCGTGAGAGGTTAGTCATGAAGTTTGGGATGAAGAACGAGCCATGTACCTTGAACGCTGTCGAGCTTGACGAGTACACGAAGTTTATCATCGGACGGCGCCGCGGAAGCTACCTGCATACCTGCAGGTGTCTGCGGAGTGTCGGCAGCTCCGGTAACGGCTTCAGACGATTTGGGAACGAAAGTCGTCATGATGAAATCGTAAAGTGTCAGCACAGGCTCAGGTGCGGCACTGAAGATAACAGTGGAGATGTTGATGTCGACACTCTGGTCGAATCCCTCGTATATCGTCGCAAAATCCGGGGACGCCTTCTGTGCACGGGTGTAAGCCACGGTAAGCAAGTCCTTGCCATTGGCAGAGTCGTCGGCAGATGTAAGCACTTCCAATGGCTCTGCATCGGGTTCGATGAGGGTCATAAGCAAGGAGCTGGCAATGTCGTCAATTCGTTAGCTTTGGTAGACGGAACAGGAGCTCACCCAAGATGCACGCCGACCTTGAGGTCGAACTTCGCGAGCCCCAGCACGAGGGAGAAGCGGTTGAAGGAGACGTGCCCCAGGGGCTTCTCGCCGTCGGTACCTTGTGATCGCGATATCGATGCACGAAGTGTGTCGACGGCAAATGTGAGTTCGAACAACTTCTGCTCTAACCCACGCTCCTGAGAAAGGTTGGCATCAAACTCTCCACGACTACCTACGTTTTGACATACCTCACGAGTACGCTCAGTAGCATCGAAGAACTCATCAGCCGCAGCGTCCCCATCTTCTGTTTCATCGTCAACATTGTACTCTTCTCCTGCGATTCCGAATATTCCAGTAGTCAGATCATAGCCAGAAGGTGCCGCTGGCGCGGGAGCAGCTGGTGCAGGCGTGTCACCGAATCGAGGGATGGTCACATCGATAAGGCGCATGATTGCCTGGTACTTCGTATCTGAGAAATTGACCTGAAGTGAGGGAAGCTTTCCAGAAATCTTGAACCGAGACAGGTTGACAGCTGTCGGCACGATAGAATTATGTATCTGCAAGTCGAGGTTGATACGTTCAATCAAGTGAAGGGAATCCGCCTTGGAAGACACGAGGGCGTCGCGGCATGCCTGCAAGTCATCGCCCATGACGAACTAGACGCTGGTGTGAGCCGAATCCACTTGTACACGAGCCTTTAAGCTGCATACCTGGGCTGCCTCCAGCCTAAGAGAAAACTTGTCATACATCAGGGACTCAAGGTTGGCGTAGTCATCGTCTGTGTACTTCTGGTTGCGCTTGAGATGGATCTGACGGATGTCTTCCTTATTTGCCAGGTCGCTTTCGATAGCTATGTGTCCAGCGTCTACCAATAGATGCTTGCAGTGGTGACTCGTGATGCTACCAAGACGCGTCAGAAGGTTTCTGATGAAGCAAAGAGATTGATGTCCTACTTTTCTGGTATGATGATGATAGGGGCGTTCATATCCACCTGAAGATCGATCGTCTTGTGGCTCTGCAGAGCATATTCCAGCCCGGCTCGTGTCTCCTTTCGCAGACCTTCCAGCGTTTCACTCGCCACACTCTTTACTGACATCAGATAAGGCCAGCTGATGAGGAGAGGCTACTCACCAGAAGCGCTTCGACAGATTCTAGCTGATTGGCAGGAGGCTTGAAGAAATTGTAGATGGCCTCGACGTAGCCCCTGTGGTAGATGATCTCCATGTGTCGCATGCGCACATTAAGAGCTGTGTCTGCCCGCTCGTCCAAGGGATTCTTCTCGAACTTCACAAAGAAGAACGGCTCCTCGGAGTCACCTGAAGGGGCTGGCGAGCCTCCTGGGGAAAACGCATCGCTCTTCACGTGTACAATCTGAGGAAACAGCGTGTCCTTTGTGGTGCCGTCGAAAACTCGGAAGCCGCCTAGGGAGGCAGACGCCTCGAAATTGTCTCGTCGTTGGACGAATGCGGCCTGGAACGCATCGAAGATGATGGATATCACCTCCGTTGCCACACCGTGGGGGTCGCTCTTCAGCGCAAAAGAACCCTTCTTCAACTTGGTAGAAACCCTCATTTTGAGAGCATCGCGAGGTGCCTCAAAGGATTCCGCCAGTGCAGCCTTCTCATCATAATCAAGCATGTCGTAGAGCTCTTTGCGCTGCTGCTCTGTCATTGGGCCGTGGAAAGCAGTCTCGTCCGGCGACGGCTCCTTTGACTCGCTAGAACCCCATATCCAGCTCGACCAGCTGGACTGTTGACTGGCTTGTTTCTGTTGCTTCTCCTCTTCCAATTTCTTCCGCAAGGCGGTGTCCTTCCGGAGCTGCGATCGAGCAATGGACCTGTAAAATCGTATGTCTTCATAGGACAACTTCGTCTCGAGTGCTTCGAACATCGCGTTGTCCTGTTCGGGTGTCAAGATATAATATGCACTGAACAAAAATAGCGCAGACCTGAGGCGACAATACATTGAGTTGCTTCTTCTTGAATAGGTCAATATATCGATGCCGGTCGTCACGTCGCTCTGCGAAGAACGCCCAGGTCCACTTGCGGCGTCGTTCGTGAACGCCATCGACTATAGCATTCATGGCAAACTTGAGCAAGGCGCGAGGCCGGTTATCCTCCAGGGCCTTTTCGTCAGGTCTATGACGAGCGTACTTAACACAACCTGGTGAGTGACTATATGCCGGCACCGCCGATGCCACCATACCTGGCTTTTCCTAGCGTAGAAGTGGTACATCTCGACAAGCGAGATGGTGTCTCGATATTGGTTGTCGTCCAAGACAACGCCAATCTCATCAAACAGTAATTGGACGTCAAACCGTGGTATGTTCTTGTCTTGCTGGTGATTCATGATGATCTGCGACACAAAATAAGCGGAGACGAAAGCACGAAACACGGTCGCTACTCACCCTGCCCTCTCCCGTCACAGGCTTCAAAATAAATTGATGGTCCTGGACTTGGTCGTCTCGAGCAATCTTTGGCATCATGAGAAAAAATCTATTGCGTGCGAAGAAACATACCATTGCTGTGAACCGCTCCACTGCCTTCTCGTAGGGAAGGCCAGCCATGCTATTTGCGTCCGTGTCGAAATAGACGGCCAGCGACTCCAGCTTCGCTAGCTGTGATATCGAGGTCAATTTAGAAGTTCTTCCGTGTGAGAGGTGAATCGAACCTTGTGTATGCGACCCGCCGTGCTCTCAATGAAGGCCGGCAGCCACTCCTCGTTCACGGAGAAGGCAGAGAATCCGGCCAGTGTCACTCCAGCTGCGAACGGATGCTACCATAGCGGTTTATGAAGGATACCTAGTGAGAAAAAAGGCCCACATACCCCTGGCACGCTTAGTTTGTCCTCGTAGCGGACGTGAATGTTTTTGATCGTCACTTGGAGGTTGTTGATGATCTTGGCAATCATGGAAGCTACAAGACCTTGCTGCTGAGGGCTGTCGTCTTGGAAAGAGAGAAGGGATGAGCTATTAGAAACATGAGGTCTACCTAATGTTACCTTCGGTAGCTGTTTGACTCTGCATGTGGAGCAATTCTGCGTTCTGTAAACGCTCGGCCTTGGCAGCCTGCTGTCGGCGCTCGTTTTCTTCCGGATCGTCATTGCCCTGGGGCGAAGGGACAACCAGGAGATAGACATCTTCGATGAGGAGCTCGACAGGCTGGTTTCCCAAGTTTCTCCAATGGAGGGAGAGAGTGAACCTGCCCAGATGACCTGCCGCACGACGTGGGATGATTAGGACATGCACATCGTGTTAGGCGGGACAACACTCACCCTCTATCACATCAACAGGTAGACGGAATTTGTCTAGAGCACCCTTCTTAAGCCGTAGCTTCTTCAGCGTCAACTGGCCTGCACGCGGATGAATGAGCTATCAGAGAGCTGCACGTCTATCGCCAGCCTGCGCACCTTGGCCAATGCCATAGTTGACCTGGTTCATATCCAGATTCTCGACATATGGGGCAAGGATTCTGTTGAATATCTGGCCACGGACTGTCAGGAAGGCGCATTGCAGATGATGGGGGCAGTGCGCACGATGTTCAGGACCTCCTTGCCGGGATCAAGCCACCACATGGTGGTAGTGCTTGTGTAGGACGCTGCCTATTGGCGAATGGTGTAAGCTTCCGTCGTCACTGCGGGGGCGAGAGAGGATGTCGAGGACGTCGAGAGAGCTGGAGAGGCCTCGAGGAGCAAGGCGAGGGCGCGTCGCGCGTTCGGATACGTCATTGGATCTGTGATCACGCCGCGACACCGCCCCGCGTCCTGTTGCCGGTTGCCCCTCCCCGCACATGGCTACCCCGTGCACAACTTGTCCCCACCCCCAACGATCCATAGATTGCAATAGAACGGCCTCGTGCCGTCTAGCTGGCAGATGGCAAGCTTCGAATGCCGCCTCGCGGTCTGTCAAATGCCGCAGGTAGCAGGGCTAGAACACCCTTCCGTCCGGAGGTCCACCACAGGGCCGGTACGCCGCGTTTCGGCGTGTCCTGATGCATAACGACGGCAATTGGCCTCATGACGGGGGTATATATACAGCATGGCCGTACAGACACGGCGCACCCTTCGTTCGTACCCCCCGCAACTCGCATCCTACAATTCCCTTCAAATAATACCTGCCATGCTCACCGTTCAGCCTACGACTTCCCACTCCCCCAAGCCGGACCTCGGTGTAGAGATGAATGAGGTTCGAGGGCGTCTATCCGCGAGCATGCCGGTCACACGACTCACATGTCCCTGCCCCCGCACAGCTCGGCGATGTTCATGAGGCGTTAAAACCTATCACAGAGTGAGGGCGTCGATGGAACTGTGTCCTTTCGATGCCCTTCGTCTGACCGGAGTCCTGCCACTAGGTTGTTGGCTGGCTCAGCCGGCGACGGTACTCTCCGCCTCTACTGCACCGTGCCCACATGGTCGCCTACCTCTGACATTTGTACGTCTTCCCTCATCTCCTTCAATCTGCCGCTGCAACCGCCGGTCTGCGCAGGCATCGACCTCCACGACCTCCACGCCCTGCGAACCCGCTCTCTGCTCTTCATCCATGACCTTGTCTCGGCTCTCCGTGCCTCGGGGGTAAGTTCTTCATTTGTCTCGGCTCTAACCCGACACACGGGTCACTTGATTGATCATACCTACCGCCCCGCAGATACCCGCGTCGTATACATTAACCCCATCTAATTCCCCGCTGTGCTTCATTTGTGCCTCCCACTCGTCTCTGGACAAAGCAAAGGTGCAAAGGGCTGCGCACGAAGCATACATAAAAACGAAGTCTGGGGTTCGGTACGTAGTGAGGTACAAAGTACTAGGATGATCGGATGCTGACATGCTGTCCAGGGAGAAGGTGCTGCTCGTCCAGCTGAAGCACGGACCGGCGCTGGTATTGACCTGAGCACATGGCGCGCAGGGTATAGGTAGAGACCGGAAGCTCCCCGATATGTTTTCCGTACTGTTTATGAGCGGCATGAATCGGTAGACATTGGTCAGCATGTGATTAAGCGAGTGTGACCGAGCGTGACGGCGCGAAATATGAGGCTCGGATCGGACGAGGTTTTTCGCCAGCAGCATCCTCGACGTGACGCCCTCCCTTTTTCCTGTCCACAATGGCTCCCCTCGCAGACTTTCTTCTTCAACACATTCCCTTTCAGCTTCCCTTCCACTTGACTCACTATGTTCAAGGGGTATCCCCGCTCTCCACCCAGCCCGTTGTCGTCGGCGCCCTCATCACTTATTTGGTCACCATATTCGGCGTCCGCGAAATAATGAAGACCCGTGAACCGCTCAAGCTCACTTTCCTCTTCCAAGTCCATAATGTGTACCTGAGCTCGGGCAGCTTGCTTCTCCTTGCCCTCATGCTCGAGGAGATCCTGCCTATAATGTGGAAGCATGGCCCCTTCTACGCCATCTGTGCGACTGGGGGGCTTGGACAGAGTCATTGTCGCGACCGCTATGGCGTATGCCCTCCTGACCCTGTACTGGCTCTGCTTTGCTTACGCGATGAATTGCTACGATAAATATCAACACTACATCAAGTACGTCGAGAGCTGTTGGCGCACTGTTTTCCTCGCCTTGCAAGAAGAAGCCTCTTGGTGAGCTGGCCTTTCGGTAATCCACCTGCCTACTTCATCTGACCCTGTGCGCGCCTTTTTTTGCACGTCTTCCATCATCCGCAACTGCTTTCCTCTGGTCTGCTTCACGCAACTTAATAAACGGCAAGAACTAGTTCGTACGTCAACTTTCGACTTTCTCCGTTGCCATTTGTTTATGGCTGCGTTCTTCTTCTTCTTCAGTCCTGGGTAGTCATCACGTGTGAACTGAACGGTTCATGTGTATCATGTGTAGCGGCTTTCCAATACACCTCGAAATGGTGTTTGATTTGCTGTCAGCTTTACTACTACGGCGACGGCGGCGGTGCGAAGAATCTGGTAAGCGCATATTCCCTTCTGATCTACGACATTGCCCTCTGACACGCCCCGCCGTGGAAGAAATATTGGACAGGCCTGCAAATCACTCAATTCATCATCGACCTGTTCATTGTTTACTTGGCAGTTACGGTGATCTACCAAAGTTCCTACCCTGGTCCGCTTGAGATGGCTTCAGCTTACCGTACTTCGCGCACTTACTACCAACTTTGCCCTGTAATGGGGACCTTGGGCGGGAACCGAGTCTGCTTGGCGGCGCTGTCGCTGCGTCCTCTTGTCAAGCTACCTCCTCCTGTTCGTCAAGTTTACTTCGAGACGTACAAGAAGCCGAGGGGCAAGAAGCCTGCCGCCCAACGGCAACGGTGTTGCGAACGGGAACGGGTGCGTAAATCTGTGTGTGCATGCGGTATTGCCACATGAAACGCGTCTATGCAGATACAAAAAAGACTGATCATCTGCGGGGGACACGGGAGGAATCCGAGTCTGCATTGCTTCATTGATCACATATACCAGCAAGGCTCAAGGTTATTCTTTATATTCCGACGCTTTGGAACGCTCCTGCCCCATTCCCTCATTTCTTTACCGGGTTGTTGTGATATTGCGCGTATAATACTTGTCTCGCAGCGACTGGCTATCGCATCTTGGCTGCTGCCTAATCCACTCCTTGCCCGCCATGTAGACAATGCGAGGTCGTTACGAGAGAGTCTGGATGTCGGGTAACTCGAGGCAGATTGGCAGGCGGCGCCCGACGCCAAACCTTGGGCTCGCCGCGGCTGCGTCCAGCGAAACTCTAAGCATATCGCCACTTGCGCATTTGGTTACCGAGTGCAGAGCGTCCTCCGTCCCCCTTCGCCCATCTGTCCCCCGCTCGGCGCCAGACTGCGTGGACAACTCGCACGCGCGTCAAGCCTTGGCAAGCCCTGCACAAGAGCGCACGCTGATGGCAGACGCCTGGTCGCAGCCGACACAGCGTCGCTCCGGCACTCCTAGGGAATTCTTCATCTCGGTTGAGGTGTACATCTCCAACAAAGCAGCGGCAGCTCTGCGCAAGGTCTGCACTGCGCTTCCCTTTGAATGAGCCATGTCCTAACCCGATCCAGCCTGTACCGCGCAAGAAGGTTGATAAGCGCGAGTCTGCGAGGCCGCTCTCTGTTTTGACAGACGATAACCAACGGAAGGTCAGAGGTACGCATATAAAGCTGCTTTTACGTGTTTCGGCTCTTATCGTGGTTGCAGAGAAGACAAGTTGGCTAAATCTTGCGCGCGGCTCCAATGCCGGGGACCACTGGAGGCAGGCCACTTGCAGGATTGCGGAGGAGGGCGAGGGCTGTATTTTGAATGTATATATCGAGGTAAGCTCCCTTCTTGTCCTGCCTAAGGTCTGTAATGAACGTGAGAGTCAGGAAACGATCTTATTCCAATCCGTGTACCTCCATCTTCTTAACCATACCGACATTCGCCACGCAGACCGCTCGCTGTTCTTCCGAAGAAATTGTCTAGGGATCCACTGTGCTTCGTACGTGTCGAAAGCGCCTACGATGGTCGTTGATCTTATTGAGCTCTCCCGCAGTCACCAACGATGGAGCGCAACGCTGACGACAGAACCCCTCTACTTCGGCTTTCCGTCTACAGAGTCGCTGAATACGTGGCTCGCCCTCCTTCGGTCGTACGCGCTCCCAGAAGTCTACGGCTCAAGCTCGGAAGGAGGGACGTACCGCATCTGGAGACAGGTCGAAGTGACTTGCATCCAAGGGCGCCATATCAACACGCTTCGTCCATTGGGCAGTGATGTCCCAACCCCAACCTTGCCTGCATCGACGGACGGCGAGAGTCGCAACGAAAGCGAAGCTGTCGACATGGATCTATTCTGCGAAGTATACTTCAACGATGTGCTCTCGGGTAGGACGGTGGTCAAGAAGAGCCTCGGTGATCCCGACTGGCACGAAACCTTCTTGCTGACAGATCTCCCGCCGTTTGAGAGGCTTGCTGTTCTGGTATGGCGAGAGAAGAAGCTACAACGACCGCCATCGATAATTGGGACGGTCTACATCACGCTCCCTAATTTTCGACGAGGTGAATACGTCGAGGGGTGGTTTCCGATACTCTATGGTTCTTCCACCACTGCTGGTGTCCAGGCGGGCCAAATTCGTTTAAAGCTGAAGGTGGACGAGTAAGTACGCAGCGATGTCCCATGCAGTTGCCCAGCTGAATTCATCAGAGAGATAATCCTTCCCCAATCGGCTTACTCAAGATTTATGGACGTATGTGTCTTTCTTCGAAGGGGTTTCGATGCACACTCAGCTTCTGTAATTGCTCTTAGACTCTGGATTCGCGTAATTACCTGGAATGGATGAGCGACTTCGACACCAAGTTGAAGATGAAGCACCTGTCTTCTGAGTTGGTCTCAGTCGCCGTGGCCAAGGACATATTGCTGAACAGTGTCCTGGCACAAGCTGACAGAGAAGTAGACGGGACACCAACCTGTGCGTGGACTGGTCGTCTGTTATACCCCATCTTTTGCTAAGTCATCGATGCAGCCCACAATACCCTGTTCCGTGGAAATACCGTTCTCACGAAGACCGTTGAGCTCCTAATGGGCTGGTACGGGAAGTCGTTTCTGGAGGCCAGCGTCGGCAGCACAATCCGGCGTATATGCGCTGAGAACGTCGCTATAGAGGTGGACCCTCTCCGCGACCCTCTACGGCATAGCAAGAGCGTCAAGGATATCGAACGCAATGTGGAACAGCTTGTGTATTGGTGCCAGGAGATCTGGAACCAGATATATTCTGTGCGTGCGGAATGTCCGAGGTATGCAGCGAGGCTTCCTCTTGCACTTTCTGTACTGACTCCAACAGTGACATGCGGCGGCTATTTGAACGCGTTCGGCAGCTAGTGGAAAAGCGATACAAGACCAAGGGAGCCTCTGACTCGTCTCGCGATCTTCCGTGGCAAAGCGTCTCGGCGTTCTGTTTCCTTCGCTTCATTGTCCCAGCGATCCTTCACCCACATCTTTTCGGACTTTGCCCTGGTGAGCTATGCACCCAAGTACTATGAAGACGGTTCCTCTGATCTGCGTTGTCGATCAGGGCTTCCCGACCTCCCGGTGCAGCGCAGTTTGACATTGATTGCCAAAGTGATTCAAAGCCTTGCAAACCTCAATGCCGTACGTTTGTCCCACCATACAAATGAATTGAGTTGCCAATGCCTCTTCTAGACTGTACAGAAAGAAGAGTTCATGCGCGGCGTAAAATCATTCTTAGAAGACAGCCTACCAGCAATGTTCGACTACCTTGCGGTCGTATCGAAGTCTGAGGTGCTGTCCGCGACGCCTCATAAATCCGAAGAGCTTCAAACGATGCAGCGTGCTGCAAGAGTTCTGCGGGAGAGGAAGCAGAGTATGCAAGAGCTACACCGGGAAGCTATCCCACTACTTCCTCACCTGCTTGACATTCCACGACACCTTTCCGTCATTGCCTCCGCCATAGTACGTCAATGCGACGACTCCGGAGCGCCGCAAGATCAGGCTTTGAAAACTCTTTATATGCGCTGTAGCGACTTCGAGCAACAGGCGCTATTCCGTGTCAGCCGAGTCGCGGCTAGTGCATACGAGGCCGAGTTCCAGAACATGGCTTCATCTGGAGAATCGAGCGCACCGAGTTCGTACAACAACTCCCGAGTGGAGGCGGCAGGTCCGTCATCCCCTACTCACACACGGCGGCATTCTCGCCCCGTGACCGCGCCTGCCCTCCACGGATCGCCTCGTCCACGCGAGGCAATCTCCGATCCTTCACTGCCAACAACAAGCTCTGCCCACGCCCGAGGGTTCTCCAGTTCCCAAGTAGACGTATCGGCACCTGTTCAATCGCCCGCGCCTGACGCCTCTCCGGACAACGGAAGTTGGCCGATACGTCGGCGACTACCCCCTTCACATCCTCGATCCATATCCACAGACTCCATCCCGGTCTTTCGCCCGTCTTCGTCGAGTGGACCTTCATTCCTCGATTCATTACAGTCGGGTACCGAGGACACGAGCAGGTCAAAGAAGGGGTTCTTCAAGGGCATCTTACGAAAATGACGCGTCGGCATGTATACGTGCAAGCGATCGGTGGTACCGCGCTGTAGGTGCGTGGTGCCGCTGGCGCTGACTTGGATATCTGTGCACAAGGTTGTACATGTAATCTCAGTGCCATTCCATGTTGTACGCCAAGAGCCTCGCGTTCCGAGCCTTCAATTCCGATGCCCGTGGTATCATAAGCGGTCGTAAGTAATGCCGGTAAATTACATAGATGCAAAGCAAAAAGACGTGTAGCTGTGTCCGTGTGGTGTCATAACGCCGCATCTACTGACAGGGGTTTCTTCAGCAACCTCAAGACCTCGCCTGACACATCCTCCGAAGTGCTTCGTACTGTCAATCGACACAGCTGAAGAAGAGTAAACATCAATCTTTGGAAGCGACTACCCCGAGTGTTCACTTACTTTGGCATCACGATTCGGCTCTAACCGCAGGAGACAACCAACTTTGCCGTCAACAGACGTATGCAGGACGGCTGCACCCACGAGGTTGTTAGGGTTAGGGTCCACGTCGCTCAAGAGGTTGAGTCGATGCCCAGACACGACTGCCCTCTGTCTGTCGCGATCGATATCGCCGCCGGCGGTGAGGTTGATCGGGAAGATGCTCTGTGCCTCACGTGGGGCACCACCTATGAGTTTCCATCGTTCGAAGAATTCAGTGGGCCCTAGGTTGACGTGTTCGAAGAATCTCGTGAGGACGATGGGGAGGCGGATGGCGATGGTCTGATGAGCGCCAGCTAGGAACGAGATAGTGAGAATTGGTGGTGCCCTGAAGAACTTTTTGCATTCGACATGCAAGATTTGTTGTGACTGTGACCGAGCCGCGATCAACGTTGGAGGCATTTTGGCGAACGTCACGGACAGCGCCTCTGGGTCCTCGATGTCGAGTTTGGTAGTGAAGGATGTGAAGGGAGAGGAAAGTTTGTTGCCGATATACACAGCAACTTGACCAATGTGTCCCTGATACCGCGATTTGATGCCAACTTGAATCTGTATGTCTTCGTACAGAACACCATCGTTGGAGAATGTGAGTTTTTCGAACCAGCGGTCTACGTTCGGACCTACTGCCACATTGGCAGCGATGCTGGGCTTGCTGAGGAGCGCTGATGGGGATGCCACGCTGCCTTCGGGGACGGTGCCGTTTTGCGTCGCAGACATATCTAGACCGAGCAGAGCAGATATCGCGCTATTGGGAGGAGATGATGCTGAGCCGTTGGCAGGCGTCTCTCCAGTGGGAGTCCGTTTCTGTTTGCTGGCTTCCCGATCTGTGTTTACGTCCTTGCCGCCATGAACCCATGTCCGCTTGTCCTCCGTGGCTCCGTGCTTCTTGTTCATGCGTCCCACGAGCGCACTTTCCCGGGCCGGGAATGGAGGGATTTCCTCGCAGACGTTCTGCAGTAGCTCGTCATCATCTGGCCGCGATGCGAGCGCATAGAACTCGCATGCGCGTTGCTGCAATTCAGAATCAAGGACGTGACGATAGCGCTCAAAGATGTTGATGAGCTGCGGCTTGATCTCTGGAAAGACGTTGACCCATTTGATGTACGTCGATAGCAAGAGAGCTCGAGTCGGGGCCGCGCAGAACTGGGATTTCGTGTGAAGGACGTGGAGCTGTTCAATGGGGCTATAGCCGTCGTCGTTCGCGATGAGGTGTCCGTACTCGCCAAGGATGTAACCTAGGGATATCAGTTAAAACGAAAACGACTGGGTTCGACGGAGTCGTCGACATACCTCCCACTTTGACTAGACTCTCATGGGAAGCAGGTGACTTGAGGCGCTCATACACCACACGCGCCGCATACGCTTGGAGGTCCTCGGTGTTGGTGACGATCTGCACCACCCGATACCAAACTTCATCTCCAACATGGTCTCCAGCGGCACTGATGAGCTCGAGTATCGTGTCGACGTACCACCGGTAAGATGGGGCATACTTCTCCGTGAGGATGGCAATTTTCAAAACCATCTCCTCGCGAAGAGCATAGTCCGCCACCTTCAAATAGCGCAGGAGTTCTCCGACAATGAGCTCTGAGTTATCGACGTCGCACATGCTATAAAGGAGGTCGAGGGCCCGCCGTCGCACGGAAATATCGCGATCGCGCAAAGAGTGAATGACGGTGCCCTGATGCTTCTTGATGGCCTCAAGGGAATCCGCGCGAGCCGCCAAGTGAGCCAAAGTGTCCAAGCCTAGGTAGCGAACATTTGTCTCCTTGGAAGATATGAATCGGGCCAGAAGAACAGCTGCTGTGCCCACAAGAGGCGAGTTGGCATCCAGGTGAATGGACAAGCCGATGGCCTCGAATAAGACCGCGCGCTGAGCGTTATTGTGCTGCATGTTACGGGACTGTTCTGCACTGTTGTTCATGATGGTCTCTAAGACCGTGTATAATGTTGACTGAATAGCCGGATCGTCTAGATACTTGTGAGTCTATGTGCCCAACACGACCTCCAAACCGACGGCGCGTACCAGACGGTGGGTAGTATTGCAATAGCCGTAAGAGTTTGACCTGCAGCCATGGTGACGGCACTTTGTAGTATGCGTATGTGGCCGAGTATTCGTGCTCAACGACAAGCTGGTGATTTGCTTAGTTCAATTCAGGACAAACGCCACGCATATTTTCCACGTACTCGGTTTAGCCGGTCGACGGCCTTCTGGTAGCAGACGGCAAACGGCTCGAGGTGGTCCTGAGCGAGAGCCATAACCAATGTAGTCACGCAGAGAACCACACCCTGTAATAACGCGTCAAATAGCCGCCTCAGGCCTGAGGCCAGTTGTGGACTGACCAGGTCAAGATCATCCATGATGGCGACGATCCGCAGTGCCCATTCCGCGGCAGGGATGACGTCAGGGTGCTTGCGGTACATTCGCAAGAGAGTGAGAGCCGCCTTCTTTTTAACCATACTTTCGGATGTCCTGTGCTGGTCGTCAGCCAAAGGTGCTGGTATATTAATAGCCATACGCACGGGGAGATCAGCAATCGATGCACGTCCTCGCACAGGGCTTCGGCCATCTCTGTCCCTCCAACGTTGGCAATGGCATGCAAAGCCAAACAATTATGGATTTCGTTGTTGTCGTCCAAGTCTTTGCGAATGGAGTTGACAACAAGACGAAGGAAGTCGGAGTTCTCGTGCATGAGCAATGTCACCGCCAGGTATCCCTGCGCGCATGCGCATGAGCAGACACGAGTAAACAGAAGAGTAAGTGAACTCACAATCTGCTTTTCGCTGTACTTGTGACTGGAGATGAGATTGACGGCCTCCATATGCCCCACGTCCACCTTGTACCCGAGGATGTACGTATACAGGACCTTTGCCACATATCTTAATCGCAAGTCAGAGTCAGTCTCAAACAAATTGCGTACAACGAACGTACTTCTTCTTCTGGTAGCCATCCAAGTTGCCGTCTATGCAAGCGGTAGATGAGCTCAGCTGGCGACTTGCGCCGAGGTATGTACGGACCTTTGAACTTCTTTCGGATGTTCGCCATCTCCTTGTTTATTCGTTTCTCCTCCAGATCGCGGACTCTCGCTCCTCGTATGTCCGCGATGAACTGGGTGCGTCAATCAATGCGCGTTTAGGCGCGGGCTGGGCGGAAGGCATACCTGCGTGAGCCCACGCATGTTGGACGCCATCTTGGCGACCAGTCGTTTCAGACAGCTGAATGTAAAGTGGGGTTATTGGGGAGTTGTAAGTGACCTGTTGGAAGGTCACGGAGAGACCGCGCGAGGTGCGCGACGAGACGGAGAACGGGCGCCAATAACATACGCGCATGCTCGGGAGGTAATGACATATCAGTCCCACGTGGTTCTTGAGGCTTACATCCCCACGATCGCCATGCTATCGTCACATCCAACCAGAAAATGCGATAAAACTCCAGAAAACTATAGAGGTTGTATAGTAGTAATTGATCAATGAACGGGGATTGTGGATGCATGCATATAGCTACAGTATTGTGAAAAAGAGCTAGAGTACTTTGTTCTAGAAAGCGCGCGAAAGCCGACTCGGTGTACCCGGTCTCGAGTTGTACGCTGAACGCATACCATACGGAGTAGATTGCCCTGAGCGGGAGCCCATGGGGGGAAGCCTAGAAGATCCATAGGACGGAGAACCCATGGGAGTAGCAGATCGCGACGTGTTCCTCGATTGACTCGACGTGCGCTCGTCCGCATAACGGTTGAGTATCCCGACGACGTCCCTGGTCATATAGTCCAACTCCTTGACCTCTGTCGGCGTCAGGGCGTAGTTCTTCGGGGCTTTCTCCTCTATATCATCGTCGCCCGACTCTTCTTCTTCCCGAGAAGTTACCGGAGCGGTGATTCGCGGTCGATGTTTCCGCATGACCAGGCCCTCGAAGACCCGCGCCATGCAGCCTTCGATCATCGTCTTCAGGTTTTGGATGTCGTCCAAGGCATAAACATTGCCAACGATGGGCAGCCAGTCGTCACACTCCAGGCCTCGGGCAGTGACGGCGATGCGGTAGGCTCCGAACAAGACATATGTCATGGGATCCAGTCTGGTCGTCGTAACCAACGACATTTGCGCGTTGCTACTGGAGCCAGCCATCGAGATGTTCTGGCGTTTCTCTGCGAAGGCTATGATATGCTTTCCGACGAAGACGCCATCTTCAACGTCCGTGACTACTTCTCGCCTCCTGTGATTGACACTCGAAGGATGAATATATGTCGCCTGCAATCACCCCCAGCATGATGAGCGACACAATATGCCTCATATGAAAGAATGTCTGACCTTGTCGAGCTGCGTCCGATAGGTCTTCTCACCTGTGCGGATAGCAAACTTCGGCTGAGATGCGATGGCTATGAGCGCCGCAAGGAGAGGCTGCGAGTGGCCGTTGACGTTCAACTCGTGCGGCACCTCGATATCTTTACCCCTCCCTAGCAACTCGGCTTTGCCTCCCGCAGAGACGTCCAGGACACCGGCATGCTGCAGTGAGCCGAGCAGATGCCTCTTGATTCTCTCGATCATCAACAGCGTGGGCTTTGACAAGAAGTTGTCTGAGCAGAACCGGTTGGCCTGGACATAATCTCCTCGGCCCTGCATCGCCCACCAGGCGTTGTACGCCTCCAGAGTCGCAAGCGCATCCGAACGGAAGTCGCGATGAGTCCAGCTATCCTTTTGCCTAGCAGCCTCTGCTTTAAGGTGCATCGGAGATACGAAAGGATCGCGGTTCGTCAGAATGGCAGCCAAGGTCAGAGCTTGGTCGAGGCAACGGAAGAAGCTCCCATAAAGCACCAATCGGCCAACTTGAACCTCGACGGGAAGCTGGAGCAAAACACGACCAAGGGAAGTCAAGTTCTGTGAGTTGTCGATGGCTCCCACCATTTTCAGATCTGTCATGGCTGCCTCGATGCGCTCGGACGCTGGCGGTTCGATACATGCAGCGAGGACTTCCTCCACGGCCATCCCAGGGAAGTCCAATGCCTTGACATGCATGACCACGTTGGTCAGATCCACGCGCTTCATTTCCACTGTCTGATACGGGTGTAGTTCGTCAGCTCGCTTTTGTCCGAGGATACCGAAATATTCTCCAGGTCTATGGCGGCCCGCCCGGCCCGCGCGCTGGTTCAGATTTGACGAGCCAACCCATGCGGAAACCAGCGAGGACATGTGTCGCTGTGGATCGTAGCGCTGCTCCTTGATCTTGCCAGTGTCGACAACGTAGACGACGTCGGGGATAGTCACTGATGTCTCTGCAATGTTGGTGGATAGGATGATGCGACGGACGCCTGCGGGAGGAGGCTCGAAGATGATCTGCTGCTCAAGCACGGGGATGGTGGAATGAAGGAGATGTATGCTGTACTTGGAGGAGTCGTTAAAGGGCAAGCCGAAGCGGTTGTCAAGAAGGAGTTTGTTGACTGATTGAATCTCGTCCCAGCCAGGTAAGAAGACGAGGACGTGGCCATCATCAGACTGCTGCAGAACATGGGCGATCGTCAGAGCGATGAGCGGATACGGCAGTTCTAACTCGTCGTCCGCGCCTTTGTCCGATGGCGCTCGGTCCGATCTGGAAGCAGGCAGACGAGAAGAGATACCGCCCATGAGAGTATCCGCATCCACGCCCAGTTCCCGATGCAAGTACTTCGAGACCGCGAAGTCGGCGAAGACACTGCGGGCGACAGGGTTCTTGGCCAAAGTAGGGATGAAATCCTCCAGGAAGTGTTTCTTGACAGGGAAAGATCGTCCTGGGACCTCGACGATACCAGCAGGAGCGCCTTTCTCGTCGGGGAAGTATTGCTGGAACAGCGTCGGATCGATGGTAGCGCTCATGAGAACGACTTTGATCGGCTTCCCCTTTGCCTTGCGATCGGCAAGCAAGCGCTTGAGGACGACCAACAGGAGATCGGTGTCGACGTCGCGCTCGTGCACCTCGTCGACAACGATATGCGTCACGTCGTCCAGGTTCACGCCACCGCCCGAGCTGGCTTCCTGTAGGGCCATCTGCATCCGACGCAGGAAGATACCGGTCGTGCAGAACGTGACGGATCCATGCTCTTCTGGGAGTTTGGCTTCAAACCGGACTTGATATCCGATAGACCCGCGTCCCACAACTTGGCCCCGTTCCTTTGCTACACGGTCGGCCACACTGATAGCGGCTAGGCGGCGAGGCTGGGTGCAGACGACGTTGCAAGAGGCGCCTTGCCCTCTGGCAATATAGTCGTCGAGGATGAGCTGAGGGATTTGAGTCGTCTTCCCTGAGCCAGTTGCCGCCAAGCAGATCGTGACCTCATTGTTGCGGATATGTTCCATGATCTCGTCCGCACGTGTATAGACAGGCAGCGACTTCCTGGTCGCCCGCATCTTCTCCAACAGGGGGTCCTCCAGGTACTTGTCCCTCTGCTCCGATAATCGCTGCGACTTCGCTCGCAGGTGCTCTTGGGACACGGGTCGTCTGTAAAGCGGCGTACGACCGGCGGACGTCAAGGTCGACGTGACCGTAGAATCCGGGCGGTTTTGGTAGAGACTGCTCCGGCGAATGTCGGTACAAAGGTCACGTACTTCGTCCTCCAGACCCTCGCTCATGTTGAACGAAACTCTCGGCCCCATACCAAGGTCCTTTCCGGTCAAAGCGGCCTCCACAAACGCCTTCCACAGATCGGCGTCGCAGCTTTCGAGGTACTGCGTGACATCGATGTAGCAGTTCGTCTGCGCAATCTTCTTATTTGCGCCTAATCCGATACCGATGCGCCGCCCGCCCACGTTCATAATTGCCTCCCACGACGAGTTTCGACCACGATTGCCTCTGACTTCATTGTATGTGATGTCCGGTTTACCGAAGTTGTATCGGCGGCAGTAGTAATCCATGAACTGCCGGGCCCGTTCATATGTGATCGTAGAGCCGTTCGAAAGCGCAGCAGGGCCGGGCGGAGGAGCCTGAGGTTTTGTTGTATCTAACTTAGAAATGTAACAAAGTCAGCAGTGACTAAGATGTAGAGAAGCCAACACACCAGCCCACTAGCATGTAGCTGAAGGAGGGCGGAGAGAGCGGCGAACTGCTCGGCATCCTTTTTGTTCTGGTTATCGCCGATACCAAGAATGGGAGCAGCTCCATCTATCTCGACTGAAATAGTTGCCCTGAATACATGTGCATGTTAGTGAGCAGCGGAAGGTTGCGCGCACAAACTGACCTCCATCCATTTTTCCCGTTGATCGAGGCCTCCTGGACAGAATAGACGGGTGGTCCGCAACCCACTGCCATCATATAATTAGACAGCGGGGACTTTGGGTTATCCTCCCAAGCCTTCTTCAGCGGCGTGGCGGACGCGTAGGTCTTCTTGATATAGTCGGCATCGTTTACCGGATCGGATGGTGTGGGCAGGATCAGACCTGGAGCCCTACCTCCTCTATTTGAGAATCCAGTCGACCCAGATTTTGACAGTCCAGAGGGCCTGTGGGACCGATGACCGCGGGACGACCGTCCAGACTGACCATTGGCGGGTTTTTTAGATGATGACGCGAAAGAGCGCATGCCGCGACTTGTGGTTTGCGATAGATCTAGCCGCGGTGCTTTGCGAGAAGGTGAGTCGGAAGAGGACGGAGCGGGAAGGTCTGAGGGCCGGTCCTGGGAGCGGGCGAGGGCTTCGGAGGCGTAGGGTCGTTTGGGGGTGGGATGGGTAGAAGGACCGGCGGATAGACGTTGAGACAGGTCAAGTTGCATGAGGAGGCGAGAACCTGTCCGTAGTGACGATGCAAGGCGCATATGTACCGGTCACAGGTATCTTTTCGACACGGTCAGCGCATAATGACGGAGGGCGCGTTCGCCTGCGCAGGGACCGCGCAGCGAGGGAAAAGGGATTGCATCCGCACCTTTGTGGCCTGTTGGTACCACTTCGACGCCTCGTAACACTCTGGACAGTCAAGCGCGATGCAACGAGGGTGGGGAAATGAGGAAGATGGCGGTGAGCGGAGAGCTTGCAGCTGGCAGCAACCTTGGGCCTTGGCCAAGTAATAAGCGCCACCGGCGCAAGCCGACGCCGTTGTCTTATCAGATAACTTGCTTGAATAGCCAGCTGCGCCTTGCAGTTTCCTCTCGTTCCGG
The DNA here is from genome assembly GCA_019915035.1 of Auriscalpium orientale. Taxonomy (NCBI): domain Eukaryota; kingdom Fungi; phylum Basidiomycota; class Agaricomycetes; order Russulales; family Auriscalpiaceae; genus Auriscalpium; species Auriscalpium orientale. Next base: position 698,855 of record JAHLMH010000001.1, read on the forward strand.
GTTACGATATATACGTATAGTACAAGGAGATGCAACGGGCAGCTAGTGGTCGAACGGGGCGTTGGGCCAGCTCCGTACTGCATCATCTATCCCTTGAAGGTACTTTAACCGTACTGCCGCCCGCCGTGTAGCGTCCCAATCTTCTGACTCTACAAACGCCTCTATTTCTGCAAGAGTCTCTGAGATTTTATCTGAATAATGATATGAGCACGGAAGATGGGGATTAGGAAGCTGCGCACCATCATTATCCTTCTTGATAGCCACTGTATCTGCCTCAGAAGCCGCCTCTTCTAAGGCCTCGCGTGCCTCCATGACTTCTGTGATCAGTTCAACGTCACCAAGCTGCTCCGTCTCCGATATGTCTATGCCGTGTCCCCTCAAGATGTACTGCACGCGGGGTACTGGCAAGAGGAGGGTGTTGTACGCCTTATTGACAAGACTGGACAAATCCCGTGCGACGTCCACTTTGCGCTAGAGCGAGATGAGATGCGAATCGCAATCGAATTATGAGTCACTAACCTCGCCGTGAGGTGTCCAGATGTCTGGGTGGATGTACCTCTGTATATTGCGAAAGCTATTCTTGAGCCTGACCAGATCGACCTTGAAGGGGTTCGGGGCACTTGGTGTATCAAGAATGCGGTAGAAGTCGTGCTCTGTCACAAGATTCTCTATGTGGAAACACTTGGGGCAGGCAGGCAGCGGCGTCGGAAGAGGTGATTTGCAAGACGGGCAGACAGTCGGCAGGGCTCGAGCTGTCGAATTATGTCGCACGACGATGGATGCATAGCGAGGAAGAACTACCCGTGGGCGTGCTGCGTGCTTCAGAGTATTGCGTAGAACATTTGTGAGCTGCGTGTGCATGGCGGTTGAGTAGAGAATTGGATGGCCGCTGTGGTCCCGCAAGAGCAGATGACGTCAGCGGCCTTTCATTTGACCAAGTCGACCATGATGTCCGTCGCCAGCTAGTTCCATGCCAGGGGCAGAGCTGCCACAGCGCGCTCCTTTCCCTTTCTCCCTACCATGGAACCACCACCACTCCTCGCAGACGACCCTGCAGCCGCAGAGCCAGCCCGTCTTCGTCTTACACGGAAGAAAAGCCTCTTCTCCTTTCCATCAACCCCTGGCTTGTTGCGCTCCAAGAAACGCGCCGACACAGACGACACCCCACCCCCATCCCCCGCTCCAGCACGTTCTGTGAACACTTTCGTCAGACTTAGAGCAAACACTTTCTCGTCTCGTGGGGAGACGGACACCATCGACCCTGATGCTCAGCCTTTTGCCATTGATCTGGACGACTCGTCGCTGACGGACAGTGGCTCGGGGGAGGACAGGGATGTTTACAGATGGGCGGTGGTGTACGAGAATCAGCGCGGGTATGTGGCCTGTCCATGACAATAACGACGATCAATAACACGCCTTCGTTCTCCAAGCATCACCCTCTTCTCGACAGCGTACTACTCGCCATTGTCCCTCCTTCCTCATGACCCGCCACCCTTCACCATCCCTGAAGCTGACGGGCGAGGTGATCGCCAGCCACAGGTTTCATTGACCGACTACCCTCTCCCAGACGGCACGTGGCGATGGGTGTCGAACGCCTGGATGATTGACATGCGCGACGAGGGCGAAGTCCAGTTTGACGGCTTCGAGTACAATTGGTTCTTCCGGAGACACAAATGGCGCGCGCAGGTTGGCACAGCCAGTGCTGGTGGGTGGGTGCGAAGACGAAGGTGGATCCGACTCATGATGCGGCCCGCACGCAATTCGCCGGATCCAAATCTGCTCACGAACGGCGCGACCCCCGCGGCGGACTCGCAACCGTCATCCTCCTCAGATTCCTCTGCCCTCGATCTAGAGGTTGACGAAAAGGATGTTTGGAAGGGGGATGAGGGGGATTGGCGACGGTGCCGCCTCCTCATGCGGCAGCTCGTCACGGACGGGAAGAAGCTGGAGGTCTGGAAGGACTGGCTGGGCATTCAACCTCCGCAGGATTCAAAGGGGAAGAAGAAGCAATGGACGGAAGACGAATACCCTCTCGCTTCGGAAGTTGCGCACGACCTGCTGTCTACCAATTGGCGTCCCATTCACCCAAAACCTCCTGCTGAGTACATCTCCAGCGTGTTGCATGACCACGTACGTTTGCACAGCTTCTGGTCCGAGACCTACACTGACTGAATTTGCAGATCGAAGACCTCGTGCAGCTCTTTATATATCCAGATTCGAGAGCGCAGCTCCTGCAACTCTTGCGAGAAGCAGAATTCGCTCTTCCTGTCGACGACAGCACGCGTGCTCTCCTTTTCAGTCCCCGCAGTGTTGACTTTTGGAGCTACTCTCACAGTCTCTCCGAGCTTGGTGAGAGTGCTACAGAGGATGTTCTATAACGCCGCTTTATATGACCGATACGCCATTTCCGTCGCTTTTCTAGCTATGTTTTCAGTCGCCTTTCCGCAGTCATCATGTTTTCTGTCATCATCGCATATCACAATTATTACGCATGGCATAGCACTTTACATATTCTGTTTCTGAGAGCAGTGGTGCATAGACGCGAGGCTCGGTTATCACATGTCAGCGCTTCAGCGCACACAGACGGTCGCGCTCACCACCCGAGTTCGCACTCTGCTCGCCTCTGCTCGCCTCCCGGCGACCGTCGACCGCAAATTTGGACCATTCCTCCCATGTCAGCTCGTCATTGAGCTCGATCTCGCCGCGTTTCATCATGCGAGCGACCGACTTTCTCTTCAAGTCTCTGCCAAACGACCACCCTCTCCAGATCTCTCTCCGCACCTATTCTCTCGCTCTCTCCCTTTCTCTCGGCCCAGCCCTTCTCTCCTTCCTAGCATCATCCAAATCGCGCTCAAAAGGCTCGGGGCATGCGCTATCTTCCATCCTTCGACGCGAACTCGGTGTCACAGGGATCTCATTTGCGCTCACCGCTGCCGTGGGCGGCGGCGCGGCGCTCCAAGCGGTATGGAAAAAGCTCGAACTAGGCAAGGGCGACACGGAAAGCGGCAAAGAACGCGACCATGTCGACTCGAGCAGGCTCGACAGGTTCCTGGCGCGTCTGGCCGCCGTGAAACCGGCGTACAGGACCTTCGCGTGCAACGTCCTTTCCGCATTCGTGGCCATCGCGTTGCTGCAAGCGCGCCGGCGCTCAACCCCTACGCGCAAAGCCGACATACCCTTGACGGTGCCGCTCGCGCCGCCGCGGACGGGGTTGGGCCGGACTTCGGCGACGCTGGACTTGACGCTGCTGCTCCTAGTCCGCGCGGTGGACGCGATGGTGCAGAAGGTCGTGTTCCACCGCACTGGGGATGAGAGTGATGAGGCACGGAAACGGCGACAGAGCATCACTACCAAGCTGGATGCTCTAGCATTCTGGGCGAGCAGCGCGAGGTCGGTTACTTTTAACTGTGCAGTTTTATGTATGCTTACGTCGCTGTGTACAACGAAGAATTATGTGGTGTTTCTTCTATGACCCTGACAGGTTTGACTTTCCTCCGATTCATCGAGTCGGTCTCATGATCACCTGCCAGACTACCACGATCCTACGTGAAGTGGATCACCTCCCTAGCGAACATCGATTCCCGTCTCGTTGCTGCCCTTCGTTCTATTAAAGAGGGCGAGCTCTCCTTCGTCCGTGGCATCTCGCCAGAGCCCAATCCTCTTGTCACGCTATCCCGAGACTTGGGCTACCCTGCAGCCTGGGGCGATCCGAAACTTGTCCCTGCTTATGGTGGACCTGCTGCCGCAGCCGCCTGGAAGGCGTTGGGAGTCACCGGTCGAGGGCAAAGAGGCGGCATCCCCTGTGAGATCGTCCATGGCACCGTTACCGGAGGCAGCTGCACAAAAAACACATCCATAAGAGGCCTGCACGCGTTCGTAGAAGCACTTGCGCTCTATCTTCCTGTAAGCACGCGATGCCCGTCCTCGCATGTTCTCCTGTAACCTTTTCCCTCATACCAGGTCCACTTCCTTCCGCTCATTTTGACACGCCCTCGTCTACTGTTATCATATCCTGTAGTTCTCAAGACTCTCCTCGGCGTCTTCCGCAGTGCGACGTTCCTCTCGACCTTTGTCTCCTCGATATGGGCCGCCGTCTGCCTCACGCGCACCCACTTCCTCGCGCGCCTTTTCCCCGGCATCTCGCACGACTTCTACGACGGGCCATTCGGGTGCATCATGGCGGGCTGTCTGGTGTGCGGGAGCAGCATATGGATCGAGAACGGGCGCCGGCGAGGCGAGATAGCGCTCTACGTGATGCCGCGGGCGCTGCGGGCGTGTTTGTCCGATCGATGGCTGCGTAGTGGGAGCAGGAGCGTTCGGGCTCTTGAGCAGTAAGGCGTGCCCTTCTGATTCTAATCCGTCGCGGCTAATCATGATGTCGCTACAGCCTCGCATTCACTTTCTCCTTCGCCACGCTGTTGACGGCCGCCTTTCATCAACCGGAGCTATTACGCGGGCTGTCGAGGTGGACGCTGTCGTTCATCGTGAACGGACCGAACACCGCTGTTTGGAAGTCTGGTCCACGTCCACCAACTCCTCGGCCCAACAAGCCTGACTTGACGCCAAGCACGCATACCGCCAAACCTTGATCTTGCAAACTATAGGAGATTGTATGATACCGAGATATTATACCCAACACTATTACTGGTCACTTCCACTAAGCTCTCCACATATGCAAGGCGTGGTCGTAGAAGGACGCGCTTGCAACCAATGTGTCTGCGTCTTCCGCCGCGGCGTAAGACCAATCTACGCCGTATGCGAGCGACTCGTGTCCTTCGTATTTCTGGACGATTTCCCAGCTCTCTTCCGAGGCTGGCTGCGCGGAATCTTGCCCCCAAAGTCCCCGGAACCGCACGACTTTGAACCCGTCGTGCATGGCCGCGACGAGCAAGTGATGCGCACGAACGGAAGAAGGATGCCACTTCACTCGCCAGGCGCCGCCGCCGACGTCGGCTTGCGTGAGCGGCGTTAGGAGCTTGCGCGTGTCGAATATGCGGACCGTGTTGTCGTAACTGTGACGGTGAGGTTGCGTGCTGGTAACGCATAGACGAGGTGAGCGCACCTTCCGACGGCGAGAACATGTTCGACGTGAGGATGGCTCTGGATAGTGGTCACTCCCGCGTCAAATCTGTGGAGCCTCATGAACTCCTTCGTATCATCAATCGGATTCGAATGGGCAACGCACCTCTTGTTGATAGTGGCCGGGCTGTGGAAGCCTTGCCGGATGTCCCAGGCCTTCAATTTGAGGTCGTCTCCACCTATTGAGGAGCTCTTCAAGGCGCAGCTTGAATCGCAAATGAGAGCTAAATACCTGAGTAAATGATATTGGTGTCCCAATAATCCCAGGCAGCGATCCAGGGCTCAAAATCGTGTGCATGCCATTTGTTGCGCACAGCTAGACCATTCGTCGCGTCCGGCTCGAGTAGAGCCAATTTACCGTTTGACAGGGATACCACGAGTGACCCTATACCACTGCAGGGGATTAGGGAGAGAATTTTTGCCTCACAGAAGGTCCGAACCTAGTCGGGGACCTACGGTTTGACCAGTCCAGAGAGAGGCACAGTACATCTGACTCGGCACAGGGGATACTGAAAGCCTGGTCCAAGCGCCTCTAAATTACAGACGGTGGTGAATATCCAGCATGCGAAGTGACATGTATCATGCACCTCGGCTACATCCCACTCATGGATGGTTATGTTGCCCTCGGCATCGGCAAGGGCGAGAATGGGCTTTCGAGAAGCAGATGTATGGCACCTTGGGAAGGCTAAGAATGCCGCTGGGATCCCAGGTAAATCGGCTCACCACTTCATATCGAGAACAGCCGGGAGCGAGATCTCCTGGATTTGAGAGCTGCTCGCACTGAGCCCAGGCACCTTCGATGTCGTCGTACGGACTCACAGACTGTCTCCTGTGACATCGAAAATGAGACATTTGCCTTTGCGCGTCTGGCTCTTGGACTCCGCGACGATGGGATTGTGCTCCTCATCATCATCGTCTAGGTTGCCAAGAGAAAAACCGTCTGGCTGCGTCTCCAGCTTGTACGTCCCGCAGGCAAGAATGTTTGTCGCGTCTGGGTGCGGGCAGAACTCGGCGGAATCGGCAGGCCAGACAGTGTCAAAGGTCTCCATTGCCAAGTCGCAGCCCGTGGTCAACGAGCGGTTGGGATGTGGTTAGACGGAGTGAAGTCAAGTGGACTCGAGTATGCTGTAGCCTGCGAAACGGAAATGCGACCCGTTCAGTTTCACTGCAGCCACAGACGCGCTTCTCAGACCCTTCTTCCCGTCTGCCATCACAAATCTCGACACCTCTTGCCGACCTTCCCCATGGCAGACTTTGTGCAAGGACTGGACCCATCCAAGTTGGTCTTGGCAGAAATTGTGAGCATCCGTTCAATGCATCCTTCGGTGAACTGCGGTTTGACTCCACGCGTGCTGCGCAGGCCTTGACATTTACCATCGCCGCGTTTTCCTCGCCGGCCTACAACCTTCCCATCTTCCTGTTCGGCCTGTATGCCCAAGAAAACACAGAGGCCGTCCTGTCCCTGCAAGCGGTACGTTCACATTCCCTTTCGCCCTATGTTGGTCTATATCCACTCCTCTAGTTCTCCGCCCTCGTGGGCGCGTCCGTGATTGCGGACATCATCTGGCTCTCAACGAACTCGCAGAATTGGTTCGTTAAGCTGGTTAGCATTTTGATTCTCGTTTTGAAGGTACGCTTTCCTTTTGCCGCGCTGGACTGCTCCTGAACGTCGTTGCTAGCTCCCGACGTTCGTCGCGTTTGCCAGCGCCCTTCGCTCCCGGGGTGCGCATTTTTCTGGCCTTGGAGGTCTGGGGACAGATAACCTGAGCGGGCCTACCTGTGAGTATCCCTCTCCTTTTTCTTGATCCCCTGCTGACGTCGTGGCAGTGTGGTCAATGCCCGGGGGCTTCACATCGTCTGGAGGCCGGGACGGATATCAAACAGTCGACGATCCCGAGCCGGCAACCGCACGTCCACCAGCACCGCCGGCCTCCCATGCACCACCTGCTGCTCCAGGTGGATACCAGGGTGTATAATTTATACCGACCAAGGTTGTGCCTAAATTATTGTGCCACGATGATACAACGTTAGGACGCCGGTCGAGCCATCCTTTGAAAGATTCGAGCAGTGTCCCATCTCCATCACGCCAAGTTTCAACGCGACTTCTCCACCTTTCCGATTACTGACTGGTCCAGCGCGCGGTATCGAAGAGCAGCATACGGTCATCCAGTTGTGACAGGAGCTTTTCGAAGGCTTTCTCTCGGAGCCTATTCTACAGCTGGGTGACTACGAACAAATATTTTGTTTTCCTATACTCGTACAGAACTCACTGGCCTCTTCACCTATCAAGGTAGCTTCATATTATTGGGGTGATTTGTGTCTGCAATATCGCCGGCTTCCTGGCTTGAGGGAACGCTGAACGATCGCGAAGTCCTTTAGGAGATCATTCCCCGCGTCCTCGTCACCCAAATCAACCAGCGTCGCGTCGTCAGGAATGGTTTCTTCGACATCGGAGTTTGTGCTTGCTCTGCGGATGCACAGGGGCTCGCTCTCGCCCTGTTCCATAGATGCAACCCCCTCGACATTGGAGTTCGTGCTTGCGCTGCCGATACCCTGAGAATCGCTCTCGTCCTCCTCCACGGGTGCGACCCCGTTCCTGGTCTCTGTCGGGCTCTCGGAGTAGTAGTTTGTCTGGCTCCATGAGGAGGGGGGCTCGGAGCGGCGTCTGGTAGCGGGGGCGGCGGCGGCAAGGTCTCTACAATCCCACCATCCATAGACATAAAACGCGATGCACACGACGATGTAGAGGATAGCTATGACCCAGAGAACACAGGCTATGAACTCCTCGATCTCTGAGTCATCTGCTCGGGTGGCGATAGTGGGTGAGGGCAGAGGAGTGGCAGGCTGAACTGCGCTGACAGTCGAAGTGAAAAACATGATGTTGTGGGTGATGGGATGTGATTGATGGTCTGACCTCGACGGTGCGGGGAGGTGCGAGGAGGCCAGGTACAGTACAGAACACCCGTTCGAAGATTTGTAAGCAAGGCCACAATACAGCTCCCAGTGAGCAAGTCGCGAGGAGAGGTCGCGAGACTATGATTTTGCAGGCACTTCAGAGGCAGTCCAACGACCACAGCATCGGTATCTACTTATATGCTACTTCATGGTTCGACTTTCTCTATAGCCCCGGCCTCGATTCCGCTCCAGGTTCTGTCGTCCTCGCTCGCCTCCGAGGACCAGTCAGTCGACGACTCCGGCCCGCGCAAGACCCTTCCCTCTGTGACTTCATCTACCAACTCGCTCAACAGCTCAATCTCCTCCGCCTTCACCTCGGCCTTCTTGCGCTCGAACAGCCACCCGCAATCCAGAGATTCGCATAGAATCGGCTCCAGCGGCTCCGCACCAGTGCACGTCCCGCACACCTCATGTGTCTCCCGCAGTCGCTTCTCGGCAACGCGTATGCGGGAGAGCAGCTGTGCGATAGTCTCCTGCGGCGTCAGACAGCAATTGTCGCATACACCTAAACAACATTAGCTCATGTGCCCTGCGCATTGCCCAGAAACACTTATACCATCTGCTGTAAAACCCCCGCACGTGAAACATTGAAAGTTTCTGAAGTGCTCTTCAATCTTGGGACGGTCCATGGCGCTTGCTTCCACCACTCCCTTTTTCGGTGACATTAGCACAGCGTCCACCTGGTCCGAGCGAATCCGTTTAGGCATCTCATCAAACCAGGCCCGCACATCCGCCCCGACTAAATTGAAGACACGTTCGAGTGGTGGGATCAAGACACGCGAGATGTAGTAGGTCCCATCCAAGTGCTCGTGCCTAACAGCAGTCAGCTTGCGAGACAAACCCTTGAAAAAACGCACCTAGAATCGAGTAGTTCTTCTGGGGCAACCGCGCGATCAACGAGCCGCGTGTTTGGTGGTCCTCGGACAATAACATAGGGAATACGCTCTCCATACTGGGGCTCGTCGTTCGGATCTATGAGCATTCTCCGAGCTGCCACTGTGACACCCGGAGGCGGTGGAACCTTGTCGCTGACTGCAGCGTGAGAGGAGAAGGGAATGAAAGCAGCATAGTTAGCACACCTGTAAGTCCCCATTTTGACCTCACGCGCAAATATGAAGTCCTGTATAGAAACTTTGTTCTCCAGGATCTTAGACCACGACCGATAGCAATACTCCTTGACCTCGCTGAGGTCTTGGGAACGAAACAGCATTCTAAAGTGTGGTCAGGACGGCCCGGAAACGCGACATTCAGAGTGATCTACTTGAGCGCAGTCTCGGTCATCTTCTGTTGAGCAGGAACGCCATCCCTGCGCACGGTCTCTATTCCTTTAGCATCGAAGACCGGTTCTGTGTCGTCAGGGTTCTCGTATTTGAAGCCAACGTAGCGCTTCTTCGCCATGAGAACGCACGGCAGGTATACCTAGCGAGAAGGCCATAGGCAGGAGCTTCGAAGGCTGATGGCCGACGGCGTACCTTCTCGAACTTCAGCTTAACAGGCGCTGGGTTCAACTTCGTCACTGTGTCTGCGATGTCATGGCCGATTCTGAATGCTTGCTCCTTCGTCTTCCCGAGCAGATAAATGAACAGAGAGTCCGTATCGCCATAAACGACCTTGGCGCCCCATTTACTCGTGGACTCGATAAGCCTGACAGCCTTCATAATTCCGTCAATTGGTTATCGGTTACAAAGCGACCAGTTGCCTGACCTTCTCGAGCGTCTCCCTGCCGCTCTGGACGATACTGTCGGCTATCTCTACCGCGGGCATCCTCCCAGAGAATGTCGCGCTCGTATAGCCGTATGTTACGTTCGCGATATACTTTAAGCCGAGCTGTCTAGCATCTAATATGCGTCTGAGAGCCTGAGTACATTGTTCAGTAATGCCCTCGTCAGTTCAAGAAGAGGTTACCTTGTTTCCTTTCACACCCTTCATCGCCTGCTTCACCATGACTCTCGTGTCCAAGAGCTCCGTGAGCATGCGGCCTAAAAGGCCCTTCCTAACCTCCGATTTAACATACATTATGCCATTAGGTGCAACTGTATCATGGTGTCATTCAGCTATCCGTGGAATAGAGCTCGATGCATGCATACCTGTGATATGGTCCTTGAGGGTATCCAGTAGTCCGGGAGGGTGAGATAGTTCTGTGACACCAAACTTGTACTGTCCTTTGAAGGGAGTGACTCGTCCGAGACACGTAGAATAGCAATAATTATATGCGACCATGATTGAGGGATACAGTGACTGAAAGTCCAGTACGACGAGAGGGCTGCTGTAGAATGCCGACAGAGGTTCCATGATCAATGGCATACATTCCGCAGCGTTTTGGGATCCGACCTGCGAAGTCGCAGAGACAATCAGAAATGTCCATTAGTGTCAATATGATACGCACGTCTTGCCTGCTGGGCGATAGTAATACAAAGCTCTCGGGCTTAGCAATGCGAAACATAAAGGACTCGACTTTGAACTGAGACCCACGGCTGATCACAGAGAAAAAGTCAACGCAGAAGACACGGGCAAATTCCCTAAGGAAGGCTTTCTTCAGTTCGGGACCGACAGAAGAAAATGAGCGCTTACGCCGTCTTCGTGATGGTCTCCGCTGCGTCAAGCATCTCCAAGACCATGGTTGTACGATTGAGGAGATGCTGTAGCATTCTGACCCCGTGTGCAGGTACCTCGCTGTAATACCACTCAGTGAGGGTAGCAGCCGTGTACTTTGGTACCCTAACAAACCGTCAAGCCTATAGGGACTGCCAATAATAGAAACCCTACCTCCTCTGGAGTAAATGGAATACTGTGTTCTCGAACGTGTGATTGTTGAGATTCTGCTCCACGCGCATGATCCTCCAAACGTTGAGAGCGTGGCGGCCTATAGCATGGAATGTTGACGTGGTACGCTGGCCCCACTGTTCTGTACCGCCCGAGGCCGATCGACCGGGAGCGCGAGATATCTGCTCGCCGATGTCAAAGCCTGACACACAAATTCAATACGGTGGAAGGCCTGAGGACTGGTCGCGCACCGTATTGGCGCCCCCGCGCACTGAGATAACCCCAGGATGCGCTTTGTATTTCCCAACCCGCCAGGACATCCGGATCAAGATCCAAGATGGTGTCCACGACCCGGTTGAGCAATTCTAACTCGTCTGTCACACTCTCGTGCGAGAACCCGCGGAGCCTGCCATCGTTGAGGTATGTACTTTCGACTGCTATGAGCCCGGTCTTCAACGGTGGTCCGTCATCTCCCAGCTCTGAGTCCTGGAATGTGTAGCATACGACTGTGATGGCATCAAGTCCGGGGTCGGGAAGCAAGCTCCCTTGCGAAGGAGCTAACACAGTGGCCGGTGAGTACATGGCCGAACGGACTAAGGATACCTACCAACCAAACACCTCCAGAGACATAACCGACATGCTCTGCTTTTCTCTGATAGTAGCATTTGCATGCGTCGGAGGCGTGTCCTTCAGCCCATAAGGATGCAGTTGAGTAAGACCGTCGATCTGTGTGAGCGTCAACTAGAGAGCTGCGCTATAAAAGGACCAAAGATACCTGAGATCGTGCTGGCCGATTCGTCTTAGGGCGTACAGATTTTGGTTCTTCATTTGACTTCAACCACTTGCGGACTTCCCTAGCGCTAGGCGGGGCACCTGCGTATTCCCAGCCGCCAACACCTCTGCTGCTCAGCCTATCCAGAAAGACGTTCCGCTCCTCGGTACCGTCTGCCTTGTTGCGTTCACCCTCTCCTTCGGCCTTCCAGTCTTCAAGGACCTTAAGACCGTTGCCGCCTTTCAGGTGATACGTTAAACCAGCGAACTCCCAAGCTCGATCGGGGGCATCCGCTTCAACTGAATAGTACGGGGTGCGATATATCTTGTCGGCGACACCATAGTCGCCGATCGTCGACGTGACCTCGGCGACAGATGGCGGGCGTGAAGCATATTGATACGCGTTCTTCATGGCCTTCTTGGCGAAGGCCGAAAACGCTTGAGGGGCTTGGGTGTGTCGAGAGATCGAATGTGACAAGGCGCTGACCTCGGCGTCGGCTGCGGAGGGCGGTGAGGCCAGCCTGAGTCTCTTCAGAGGCCTTACTTCGTCATTGTCAATTCTCGTCATCGTGGACAGTTCGAAAGGCTCGTCGGCATGTAAATCAGTTGAGTGGGATTCCTCTATGGCAAGCTCTGCGAGTTCTCCATCGCCGATAGTGTCTCCATATAACGATGGTGACCTGGACTCGTCTCGTTGTGATATCAGTCTAAGCCGATGGTGCATGGTGAGCGTCCAAATGACATAGTAAGACCCGTATTGATACGAACGATGCGCTTTTGGCGGCTGCGAGCGACTTCTGCAATGTCTGGTGCTCTCGCTGTATCTCCATTTGTTCAGTGTCTTTCCAGTGACGAGGTGTGCGTCCTCCACTGGCAAGGCTGTCATTTTCCATAGAGCTCAACATGGAGAGTGACTAACTCGGAAGCGGCAGATGGCGTCCTTGACAACCGTAATTCGCGACCAGTACCACGAACACTGCATACATCGTCAGGGACGGGCCACTAGGTTGAGCTTGTGTCTCTCACGTTGCTGGGGTCTTCGGAAAGATAGTAGAAGAACGGAAGTTTGGCCTATAAAATTGTAAGTCACTGACAGCGCGATCGCCTAGATAATTCAAACCCTGCGAGCTTCAAAAAGGCCTCTTGAAAGGCGTTAGGTCGCTTGAGAGGGGTCTTCTGTACACTGTGCAAATTTGTCTCCCGACGCCGTGGAGTCGAACTGTTACTTTAAGAGATGGTCAGAGATGAGCACAGGGAAGGAAGAGCGAGTGTACCGCGTATGCCCAGGTGTGGCAGGTGTCCCGACGCGAGAGTGGGCATCTAAATGAAGGTCCAGAGCGGGGCCTTCCTCAGCTTGGTCTTGTTCTTGATCTGCTGGGTCCTCAAAGCCGACTTCAACCTCCTGCCCATGTTGCTTCGCCCACTCCATCTCCTCCTCTTCAAGGAGCACAGATAACTCTTGGCTAGAGAGCATACTCTCGTCAACCTCGACTGGAGCCTCATCTACTCGTGCGGTTCCGGAGACGTCTTCGTAGGGATTGAGGGAAGGGTGCTCCGCAGTATCGTGGGACGAAGGGGCCTTCTTACCAAAGGTCCTGAAGCGATGCTCCCAGAGCGCTTCGACGCTTTCGTACGTTGTCATGATCCACTTCGCCCACCCATCCTCCTTGATTTCGGCAGTTTGCTCCCGTTCTTTCTCAATCCTCGATCGTATCTCGTCCCACCATCTGGCTTCTGCAACCCATTCGCCGCCAATGCCTCTGGACTTCTCGCTGGGATCCTGGGGAATGTCCGGAGAAGGCGACAATCCTGCTGCAATACGGCGACGACGCTCGTCATCCCAAAGCTCGCGGACACCAAGAACCAAGGGCTCTGGGGGCAAAATCGGAGCTGGGATAGTAAGCTTGTGGTGAAGATGTCGCGCGGTAAGGCGGTGGCGATTGAGGATGTAGGGAGCAATAGTGTCTATCTCGAGAGGCATACGAGTTTGTCGGAAGTAAGAGGATAACTCAAGCCCACTGTCGTTCTCTTCGTCTTCCGGGTTGTCCTCTCGACCACGAACCCAAGCGCGGCTGAGTTCAAGCCCGCCACAGCCATAGAGCCCGAAGTCACAAAGGAACTGCAGGATGAAGCTCAGATGGCTTTCGAAAGTGTGAAACCTCGTCGCCATCACAGACCCCGATTGCATGATGGTCACAGCACGATTGAGGAAAGCTGGGTCGACGATGTATATCTTCAAGAACGGCGCGTAAGAGCTATGAAAGCCGTAGAAGTGGACGCCTTTGACAAGCACAACGGCGCGAACGAATTTGGACTTGGAAGATTGTGGGTTGCGCTTCAAGGAGACGGCAATGGCGTAGTTGAGGGCATGTGAGAGGCGCGCGATATAGCGGCTCACTTGAGAGCCACAGTGTTGATTCAACTCGAGGCGGTTTGGCAGCGCATATAGTTGGGCATACTACTCACCTGATGCGGGATTCATCTGACCGGGATATTCTACATAAAAGTAGGGGTACACTTGATGGATATGGAGACAACATTTCCTGCCGAGAGATGACGCGCCAAAGACACGTATGACCGGGGCCTTGGGTAGGGACGTGTTGTCGAGAGAGCCAGGTTGAGAGAGGGCGTAGTCTATGTGAGTTACTTGAACGTGTAAAGGTCGTGGTGGTTGTTCCATGAGCACATCATCAATGGTGCAGAGTCAAGAGTCAGCCTCAGTCAAGACCTTCAAGACGACCCAGGAGACGAACCACGTGCCGCTCAATCACCCGGACGCGTCGTTGAGTCTCGTGCTCAAACCTTCCTCCCAACTAGCATGCCTTCCATCGAGGAAACTCAAATCAACAGAATCACCGACCGCGTCGAGATACGCGTCAAAGCAAAAGCGCTCCTACAGACACTGCGCGTCAAGACAGGCCCTGGCACCGGCTATGAGCTCGGTCCTGGTACAACAGGTTTGGCCGCGATCTGCGCATACCTCGCCTCGCTTTGGTGCGTCTCAAGTATCTAAATGCAAACCCAAGACTTATTGACGCGTCAGGCTTGGGTACTCAGACGTGCCGGAGGATGTCGCGCAGAAGGCGGCGTGTCTCCACCCCAAGATTTGGCGGACCGCGCTCAAAACAGCGCAGGCAGCCCTCATACCGCCCACCGACATATCGCCGCGAAAAACGCGTGAGCAGAGACTGTCGTACGAGGAACTCGTGCAGGATCATAAGATTGGACGCGTTAGGCGCGTTGTGAGCTGGATGGAAGAGGTTGAGACGGAGCTGCTGCAAAATAAGACGTTCCGAAAGGAATTCGGCCTCGCCGCGGACGACCCTGTTGTAAAAGCTGCAGTGTTCGTCTGGGTGGGAACGCGTGTTCTGATGGTGCGTCGCGGCATCTCTCCTTAGGTTTCTAGCTGAGTCTTGGTTGTATACAGCTTAACGTCAAGATATCAGCAGAACCACTGAGCGAGAAGTACAACGTGTCCTTCAAGACACTCTCGTACCTCGTGGATCTACTTGGAGCATGCGCTGTCGACACGAAGAAGCGGCTCGTTGCTGCCGTCGCCGAACTGCGCCGCGAGGCCAAGAAAGCTGCCCCCGCTTCCACCGCGTCCCGTCCCGCCTCCCCTACCAAATTTGCCCTGCGCGCCAGCGGCACCAAGCGCAAAGTCGCCTTCTCCTCCTTGCCGTCCGATGACGACGACGAGGGCTTCGTGCCCGACACCCCGTCGAAGCGCCGGCGCACGTCCTCGTCCCCGGTCAAGTACAAGACGCCGCGCACGCTCCTGCGCGAGCAAGTGTTCCCGCCGGACATGAAGACGCCGATCCCTCCGCCTGCGCTGCAAGGCGTCGCGTCATCCTCGAAGCTTACGCTGGACCAGAGCGCGTCGGCGGTCGACGAGTCGAGCGATGCGATGGACATGGATGTCGAGCCCGAGGCTACCCCCGTCCCAGGTCCGTCTACGCCTCGGCACGCACGCTCGCAGCCCACCGTCATCGCGAAGTACACGCCGCGCCCCCGCCGGAAGGAGACGCCGAAGGAAGACGAGGCTATATTCGAGGATGACCAGTACGAAGACGAGGAAGTGGAAGAGGACGTGCTGCCCGCATCCCGTCGCTTCCGCCCCGTCCTCCTGGACCGCGCACACTGGTCGCAGCGCGCGCCGCGGCTGATGCGGCAGCGTGCGGCTGCGGAGAGAAGTAAACAGGTGTTGGTGGAGATGTGGGGGCACCCGTTCGAGGCGCTTCGGGTGGGCGTCGAGGCTGCGGGTTGATTTGCGAGGGGTGGTGCGATCTTCCTCAGACAACGTCTATGTCTGGTTGCACTGGAGGAATGTAAGACCCAGGTCCTTCCGCGGCTCAGACCACGCTAAGGATCAATATTAGTGTTGGTACATCACCTTGCCCTGGCAAGGTCTCTAGCACAGGGCGTGTTCTGACTGATAAAATTGCCTCGAAACTCCATCTTAGGCTGCATGCCGCGCGCACCCCCGCAATGCGCATAGCTGCCGCGCGCAGCGGCGCTTTTCGAGGATCTAGGTCATACGCGGGATCACGCTACAGTACCCTAAGGACACCACTCATCCCGTTTGTTCGCTCCCGAGAGATACCTTGGTGACGGCACGCCGTGCAAGAACGAAACCGAGATAGTACAGTTCAAGTACAGTATACACCGAAGAAGGATCAGGGCTATAAAACCGGAAAATGATGCATAGTCGACGTAAAGCATGCTGGAACCGTATGGACGGTGTTTGTGCTGCGCAGCATGGACAATTGTGCGAGGATAGATGGCGTAGGAATTATCTGGAGAGCGCCGCCATGACTGTGTCCGGAGTGACAAAAACAAGGCCCAAGATGTACAAACTTTCATGTGCTACCGCCAGATGTCGGTCCTCTTCGACTTTCTGTCAATCAGATGAGCATCGAGCATCTCCGACGATTCTTGAGCGCGATGGCACACCTCTTTCCTGATATACATCCTCACAATTTTACCGACGAAGCTGAGAAAGTCGACTAACACTAATGGGCTACGGTCGAGCTCGAGGTTGAGACTTTGCAGCATCACCGGGAACCCTTTGATCTGTCGCACGATGTTAGGTGCTTGGCGAGATAACGTCCGAGTCAGCCAGAGCTTACCTGAATCCGCAGCTCGACTCGTTTCATATCCGTGAAGGCGCATGTATAAGGAAAACA
This sequence comes from Auriscalpium orientale, assembly GCA_019915035.1. NCBI lineage: Eukaryota > Fungi > Basidiomycota > Agaricomycetes > Russulales > Auriscalpiaceae > Auriscalpium > Auriscalpium orientale. The sequence continues at coordinate 715,609 of JAHLMH010000001.1, forward strand.
TAACATCGTAGGAAGAGCGAGTACGGCGTCCACAACTCGGGGGCTTTCCTAACGGAGTCAGACGAGGTTCTACTGCAAGAGCTCGACTAGGATCAGGAGCGATGTTGAAGAAGGCGAGAAGGAGTGTGAGTCCCTGTGGAACCGCAGCGCAAGCACACTCTCCTATGCCGAAGAAGAGATTTGTGACGATACAGCGATGGTTGGTTGGTGCGATGAGGACGCAAGGAGTAATTTGTCGTACGAGGGGCACCCTCAGATGGCGCGCTCGGTCTGAGAGTCCGAGCAGTACTAGGCTTGAGTTGCTCTGAGTAATCCCTGGCACCAGACGCTAGCGCTTATAAGATTCGAACGGCTAATTCGGATGTTCTATAGGCAGCGGAGTATGAGACATCCATGAGCGATGTGCAAAAGATCGGGTCCGCAACTTCAGAAACCGATGCCTGCTACTGTGAATACCTCACAATAGTGACAGCACCTGTTGACCCGTCCAAGTCTCCCCAGAAGCTAGTTTCTTGAAACCGCGCACGTATCCTGGTTCGACGCACACAAAGCGCTCCCTGTGCAAATTTAATGAGGTATGGAGGCAGAAACATTAAAATTGCATACCATCCGCCGGCCTCCATGTCTCCAAGCTTACTCCCAGCCTCCGCCTGGGGATTCCAAACGGTGAGAGTATTGAATTCGTGCATCTTCACCTCTATTCCTCCACCAGGCCAAATCACATCGACCTTGCTGGGCGCATCCTCGTAGACAGAGTCCGTGAAAACCCTGACGTCGACAGCCTCTCTCTTTTCCTCCTTCAGCGTGGACCTGGCCTCCAGCGATGCTTCCGTCTTGTCGATGTAGTACTTGCCTTGCAGGGGCGTGATAGCGACGTCATTGGCTGGGGCACGGACGTAGGTATGGAGCAGCGCCTGGAACTCGAGGGCATCGGTGCTAGAGGGATTCCCGACGTGGAGATCGGTGCTGAGCTGATGCTCAGCCAAAGTGACGACGTAGGCGAGGGCGAAGGACTTGGCGTAGACGGCAGCAATGGTCGGGTTTGGATGCAAGGCTGGGAATCCGTCAGCAAAAGCTCTTAGTGGGTAACGATATACGCACTCAATCTGACAGAAACCCCCGCTTCATTGTCCATCACCACTTTGTCGACATCCCATACTTGATTTCTCGCGAAACCATGCTGGCTAAGCTTCAGATGGTCGGGATGTTCAGGAGCACCGAAACACGGGAACACGACGGGGATGCCGCCGCGAACTGGTTTGCTACCATCCAAAGCGGCCTTGGAAGAAACGAAGATGCGCTCGGAAAGCGAGGAGCTGGTCCTATCTGCTGCCTTCCATGAGATGACGGTGGCCCCGTAATAGAGGATCTCGACCGATGGGCCCTGTGCAAGTTGGAATGAGCCACGAGAGACTACGGTGACCAGGAGAGCTGCCGCACCTTTGGATGCTTGAGGATGATCTTGTCGTGTGTCTTTTCGATGGGCATGGCGTCGAGATGTGGTCGTCGGAATGAAAAGACCCGATATGCCAACGGGTGCGACCGTGGGTGTCTCGCCGCCCATCGTGATCGTGTACAGTTCTACGAAGAGATCCCATATGGATAGCGACGTCATGCAGTCCGAAATTCACGAAACCGGGAAAAGGAGGGCTTTCCCACGATCCTTGTCGCTCTTGGCTCGGCAACTTGGCGCGCGGCTGGGCTGCGCTTTTGTCTCAGATTCCCTGCTCTCCTCTCCCTCAAACCACGACATGTTGCCCTCAATAACCCCGCTCGCGCTGGTCGCATCCACTCTTTTGCTCCCATCTACGTATGCTACCTCTCTGTCTGCTTTCGCCCGTCGCGCAACGACTTGTAACGGTCATCCTGAGGTGCGTCTGCTTCACCCATCAGCATCGAGCACCTCTCTGAGGCCTTGTCTGGTAGCTGTGCGACCGAAGCTTCGGGAATGTCACCTTTGTTGGCGCCCACGACTCGTACGCCGTAGGAGTCAATAATCGTGCGTATGATTCCAAGTCGAGTAGTCGGCCTACCCGTTGCTCACTAGTCCCTTGTAGTCGCCACAAACCAGGACTACAATGGTAGCTTGTGCTAGTTTTGCCTCTTTATAACAACCGCTTATATCTGCAAAACCAGTTACGCAGCAGCTGAACGATGGCATTCGAATGCTCCAAATGCAGGCCCATAACCTCTCGGGCACCATCCAATTATGCCACACCAGCTGTGTACGTCCGGCTTCAGACTATTGCTTCACACTCAAACTCATAGATACCAGTCCCTTTTCAACGGAGGCACCCTGCAAAACTACCTGGCATCTGGTACCGATCAGCTTCACGCATTTTGTCTGATTCTTGCTGAAATTTGACGTCGTAGTGAAATCTTGGATGGATGCCAACACCAATGATGGTACTATGAACTTTTCATATGCAGCGGCATGGTCACTGATACGAAGTGACAGTTGTGTCGCTCCTCATCGTCAACTCGGACGGCTTCTTGCCCAGCGATTACGATTCTGTTTTCAAAGCTGCGGGATTGGACACCCTTTCCTACGCCCCTAGTTCTGCCTCCATCCCGGCCGGCTCATGGCCCACCCTCGGGAGTCTGATCGACTCCGGCACGCGTCTACTCACCTTCCTCGACGCTGGAGCCGACTTCACTTCCGTGCCGTACATCATTGATGGTGAGGCGCCTTTGATGCACGCGTTTGGTGGCTGACAGATGCAACAGAGTTTACCAACATCTGGGAGACTGTATTTGATGTCACGGACACAACATTCGATTGCAATGTCAATCGGACGAAGGGCGACCCCTCCACCGAAATGTACTTGATCAACCACTTCCTGGACAAGATCGTGCTCGGACAGCCCACGCCCGATCAAGCGAGCGCCAACGTGACGAATAGTGTGTCAGGCGTAGGGTCACTGGGGGCGCAGGTCGATACCTGTGCGGCTGCCAATGGGCGCAACCCCAACTTCATGCTTGTCGATGTGGGTGAATGCCGACTGATCCGAAGTAATTGGTTCTCACCCGCTCTCTAGTTCTACGAATTTGGAGGCGGAAGCGTCTTCCAGGTCGCAGCCACTGCGAACGGAGTGACGTACAGCCCGTCGACGCCCGTGCCGTCGCCGCTCACGTCGAGTTCTTCGTCGTCCGGCTCATCGTCGACGTCGACCCCGAACAACGCGTTTTCCGCTCAACGCCTCTCCGGCACTGGTATTGTGGCGTTGACGACCGTGACAGCCAGCGTTCTCATCGGGGCCTGGAGCATCCTGTGATTTGAATAGCCGCGCTTCGTCGTCTCGAGACTGCATTTACCGGAATCTACACAGACATTTAATAGCATTCAAACGGACTTGTATATACACCCAATGGCACTTGGAGTCTCGGACTTGTTTCCGCAACGATATGCGAAGGTGGCAGCGTGCTGCGCTCGCGCTGACGGTGGCTGAATGCTTGAGGAGCGCAACTCATGCTGTGGCAGTCTGAAGGCAAGTCACCGTACTGTGATCATCATCCGGAGCTCTGTTCCCTTCCGATTCCGCTCTCCGAAGCAGCGAGAACGTTAAGGGATGTGGCAAGCCCCACACCGTAGGTGCAGACGAGGTTTAGAAAATTCAAACTGGAGGACAGAATCAAGCCAACGCGTAGAGTGATTGTCGATTTCGCAATGCTGAGCTTGAGGTCTGACTGAAAAGTTCGTGTGGTTCGAATATGTGCAAGGTATTGACTCTGAGTCCCAGCTCAGAATATACAGTAACAAGTACGCTATCCCCGTGTCTGCCTGCCCAACCCGCATGGTAGAGACGATCGAACGACGGATATGAGCGTGCGAGAGAACGAAACAATGCCTGTCAGTAGCACGTCAGTGCCATGCGAAAAGAGGCGTGCACTCGCAACTTACCATTCGTGACTTTGTGATGGCGCCGTCGTTCCTTATGTCCATCATCGAGTTCCATTATTTTCTCGGATGAGGACTCGACCTCAGGTTTAGCACGTGTCTTGGCAATAAATCGAGAGATTATGTTGGCTATGCCAACGTTAAATCATCCGCTCGTTCATGTCCCGCCAATAGCAAACACTCACCCTTTTGGTTGTGTTGGGACGATGACGCATTACGCTGGCGTTCCCTGGCCATGTGCTCTTCGATGCGCTCGCGACTCCGCTGCTCAGATTCAGCACGGATTCTGTTATGGACTTGTCAGATATGGAGTGGACATTTCCTATGGGCACTTGTACATACCTTTCCACAGCGGCAATCTCCTCGAAGAAATATTTAGCGTCCGTAAACTCAACAACGGTGGAAAGGTCCACGTCAAAGTCGACCACAGGCATAAATTGCCTCGCTGGATTCTCCTGGACGTCGAATGGATCTCCGAGGGCTTCCCGAATCCAGTCCAGGTCGTCGCTGGATGCGTCGGACTCAGACAGATCAAAGGATTCCCCGTATGATGCACCATCGTCCAAATCATTATCGAGTCCGCTGTCGTCCTTTCTTGCCAAGGGGAAAGTAGTTGGTGACGGGGTGGATGTAGGGTGAGTGGCCTCGTATGCTGCGCGCAGTTGATTTTGGCGCTGAACGTCTTCGGAACTTGCTTCAATCACGTGGATGAGGTCGCTCATTGAAAGCATCGGCGACATGCTATGGTCAATGCTGGGACGAGGGTCAGTTGTTACGCGGAGGTTGATCGCGTCCAACGTGTGATGATAGAGGCCGACCCATGGAAGAGGAGGAGCTGGCAACAAGGCTTTCCGGCCTCCCGGATGTGTTGCCGGAGCAATCGGGACGCACATAGCTTCGTCAGTATGGTCGGTGTCCGATACCACTGGTAAGCTATTGCTGAGGAGGTGACACGTGCATTCGTGATATCTGCGTTCAGGCAAAGGGAGATCAAAAACCTAACAAACGTGCGGAATTAGAACCGGGCAAGGCTTGAAGATAGCGCGACTCACGTTGGAGATGTACCCCACATACTTCCTTGGCTTCATTGCAGCCGCTTGCTCAGTCGCGACCGGGTCCTCCAATGCCTCTAAGGTAGCGGCCGGATTCAGTGTGAATACAACATATGCGCCGTGTGTTGGGAGGAGGTATGTGTCGCGCGGGAGAGCCTGATCTTCGTCAGTCTTAGTAGTCATCGTCACAATATGCAGCTGGGTAGAAGGGGTGTATGCTCATGGCACACAGGACCGTCATAATTTTATAGCCACAAGAACAAAAGGAAGTAGAGAGCTCGGTCGCCAGGGGTTAGTAGTACTACTAGTAGTAGACTAACTCGCGATACTTACGTCATGGTAGTGATGTACTTAGCGAGAACAAGCTCGGAATAGCCTGATCATGACCGTACTGTATATCGATATTGATGCCTTGTTTTCTCTCGCTTATCTATGTAAATAATAAGGTCGTACTGGCGCTTACGGTCCTTGTTGCCTCCACACCGAGGACAGAATCAAGCCGACGCTTAGAGTGATCGTCGATTTCGCAATGCTGAGCTTGAGGTCTGACTGAAAAGTTCGTGTGGTTCGAATATGTGCAAGGTATCGACTCTGAGTCCCAGCTCAGAATAAGTATACAGTAACACAAGTACGCTATCCCCGTGTCTGCCTGCCCAATCCGCATGGTAGACACGATCGAGCGACGGATATGATCGTGCGAGAGAACGAAACGATGCCTGTCGACAGTGCGTCAGTGCCATGCGAAAAGAGGCGTGCACTCGCAACTTACCATTCGTGACTTTGTGATGGCGCCGTCGCTCCTTATGTCCCTCATCGAGCTCCAATATTTTCTCGGATGAGGACTCGACCTCAGGTTTAGCACGTGTCTTGGCAATAAATCGAGAGATGATGTTGGCTATGTCAACGTTAAACCATCTGCTCGCTCACGTCCCGCCCATAGCAAACACTCACCCTTTTGGTTGTGTTGGGACGCTGACGCATTACGCTGGCGCTCCCTGGCCATGTGTTCCTCGATGCGCTCGCGACTCCGCTGCTCAGATTCAGCACGGATTCTGTTACGGACGTGTCAGATATGGAGCGGACATTGGGCACTTGTACATACCTTTCCAAAGCGGCGATTTCCTCAAAGAAATATTTAGCGTCTGTAAACTCGACAACGCTGGAAAGGTCCACGTCGAAGTTCACAACAGGCATAAACTGCTTCGCTGGATTTTCCCGGACGTCGAAAGGATCTCCAAGTGCTGCCCGAATCCACTCCAGATCGTCGCTGGATGCGTCGGACTCGGACAGATCAAAGGAGCGCCCGCATGATGCACGACCGTCCAGATCATCATCGAGGCCGCCGTCATCCTTTCTGGCCAATGGGAGAGTGAGTGGTGACGGAGTGGATGTCGGCTGAGTGTATGTCGGCTGAGTGGATGTCGGGTGATTGGCCTCGTATGCTGCGCGGAGATGATTTTGACGCTGGATGTCGGCGGCCGTTGCTTCCGTCATGTCGATGATATCGCGCATGGAAATCATCGGCGACAAGCTGTGGTCAACCATGGGACTAAGGTCCGTTGTTACGCGGAGGTTGATTTCGTCCAGAGTGTGATGATAAAGGCCGATCCATGGAAGAGGAGGAGTTGGCGACAAGGCTTTCCGGCCTCCAGGATGTGTTGCCGGAGCAATCGGGACGCACATGGTTTCGTCAGTATGATCGATGTCCGATGATACTGGTAAGCTATTGCTGAGGATATGACATGTGCATTCGTGATATCTGCGTTCAGGGTCAGGTAGATCCAAAACCTAACGAGCATCCGGGATTAGGACCAGGCAAGGCTTGAAGACAGCGCGACTCACGTCGGAGATGTACCCGACATACTTCTTCGGTTTCAATGCAGCCGCCTGCGCAGTCGCAACCGGGTCCTCCAATGCCTCTAGGGTAGCGGTGGGATTCAGAATGAATACAACGTATGCGCCATATGTCGGGAGGAGGTAGGTGTCGCGCGGGAAAGGTTCGATTGGGATGCCATGCACATCCTCCTGAGTCATTGCGGTGGCGTGATATGCAGCTGGAAGGGACGGGAATATGCTCATGGGACACAGGTGAGAGCATCATTATTTTATAGCCAGAAGTACAATAGGAAGTAGAAAGGTCACCAGGGGTCAGGCGACGAAGAATAACTTGCAATCCTGTCATCGTGGTAGAGAACAACCGCGACCAGAGAACAACACTTCTTGTTTCTATCGCTTATCTAATAATTAGGTGGCCCAGGCGCCGGTGAGCGACCGCGCGCGACGTTTAACAGCTTGTCGACAGTACCCTACGTCCCATCGTAGGCTTTTGTTCTGAAGCTGATATCAATGGTCCAAGTGCTCTCTTGTATGCTGACACGTATAAATGTCTCCTGAGAGGGTTCGTCTACCTCCCAACACAATCTGCCTTCACCATCCTTCCATCCTTCTATCTCAAGATGACCTCTGACTTGGACCTCGGCAGCATATGGGTAGCGCACGCGTCTATGGAGACAGCTGCTTGGGATGCGCTGAGAGATGGCGCCCGTACTCGAATGTCCTATTCGCAGACAAGTCTCGGCTCTGTTGCGCCGACCACTCTTGGCTCTGTCATGACCGGCTCATCGATAGGATCATCATACCAAAAGCAACGCCCCGTTGTTGTCTCCAAACTTTTGCCAAAGACAGCAGAGGCTCAAGTTTTTCTCATGGGCACCTTTGACTCGGCACCGAGGTCCGAACTCGCCCAAGTATATCAACACTTCCTGTTGCCAGTATACCCCAATCCCCAGGCCATAGAGGACGAAGTGCTTATACACCCCTCCGTGCCGTGGAGAACAGGTGCTTGGGCCCTGGCACGACCGATCAGCATTTCCACTTTGGACTTCTGCAAACCGTGCGAAGACCCGGACAGTGGTGAGCGTGCGATGATGGACAATATGGCTTTGTCCATCTTGAGCGTGGCTAAGTTGAAGCGTGGCCTGGAATGGAGGCAGCGCATGCGGTCAGACCCGAGCTTCAGATCTGCCATGAGGCAGGACTTCATCGTATGCCCCTCTTCTTTCTGTGTCGCAGTTTCTCCAAAAGACTCAGCATCTGGTTTCTTTGTAGGCGTGTGAGAAGGCAAGGAAAGAAAAGGCAAGAGCAAAGGCCAAATCCGAAGCAGCACGCAATGTGAGCTATCAGCTTCACGATATCTCTATGGCTTGATGATAACCCATTTCAGAACTCACATGCGTCGGGTCCAACGCCTGTCAGTCTCGTGCTGCCGACGATATTGGAGCAGCCGATTGATGAAATCCACGCCGAAAAAGAGGGCTTGCAATTACAATCTGAAGATGGCATCCACACCGACATCTGGAGTGCCAGCGACGAGACACTACAAGATGGGTATCCTTCAAAGGTGTGTTTCTCTATGATACTTTCCGATTCTAAGCGGCTGAATCCTGACGACTATACTCTAGAGTCGCACGGAGTACAAGTCCTCCCTCATGAGGCGAGCCTCGAAGACATCGCTCAGAGCAGCGAAACATCTTTCCACGGCACTGCTGCACAGAGCCCCGCTCATGAGCCGTTCATGAGTTTGCCGCTTGTCCGGGAATATGAGCCACACTTGTGTACCTTTATGATATCAACATTCCACATACTTATTTATTTATTGCGTCTTTCAATATTCATGAGAATCGCCGAAATTATCAAACTGGCTAGTACGGTCTACTGCTGTCGAAAGTGTGTCGGGAATGACGGCCGACCTGAGTCCTCTTGATGAACCTGCTCTTCTGCGGCGTCATTATGGTCAAGCGTGCTGGTAGAAAATATCTGATCATGATCTCAAGAAAGAAGGCAGAGTTGCACCCGGCCAACGTTCGAATTCGAAAGGGTCAAGACGCTCGAGCTTGACAAACGCAGACATCGGCCTCATGGTCATCGACCGCGGGGTGCAGCTACGAGTTACAAAAATCTGCTGTGAAGTGCTCAGGCGGATGTTATACTCAAGGACAGTTTGGTAAAGCCCTTTTCTGTGACGCAGGGACCACGTACTACCGGTTGAGTTTTGGTTGCCGGCGGCAATACTTAGTTTACGAACCTCCGCTCTTTCCTGTACCGTTCGCGGGCTGGTTGACCCGGCCTCGGTCGTCTCATCCTTATGTTTGTAATAGCCCAGGTTGTACACGCGGGCTGAGGCTCGCGTTACCAACAGGAAGTGAGTCGGAGGCGGCCACGCGAGGCATGTGCGCTTACGGGTGGGAATTGAAAGCGGCATCGTCTGCGTTTATTAAAATTACCCTGATAACTCACATTCCGAGTCCCAGCTCAAAATTTACAGTAACAATGATCCTATCCCCGTGTCTGCTTGCCCAACCCGCACGGTAAACACGATCGAACGGCGGATATGATGGTGTGAGAGAACGGAACAATGCCTGTCAACAGTGTGTCAGTGCCATGCAAAGAGAGGCGTGCACTCACGACTTACGATACGTGACTTTGTTGTAGCACCGTCGTTCTTTATGGTCCGCGAGCTCCAGCATTTTCTCGGAAGTCGACTCTGCCTTAGCTTTGGCACGCGTCTTGGCAATAAGCCGCGAAACAATGTTGGCTATGTCAACGTTAATGAGTCTGCCCGTTCATCTCCTGCGAACAGCGATGACTTACCCGTTTTATTGTGTTGGGACGCTGACGCATTACGCTGGCGTTCCCTGGCCATGTGCTCTTCGATGCGCTCGCGACTCCGCTGCTCAGATTCAGCACGAATTCTGTTATGGACTTGTCAGATATGGAGCCATTGTCAATGGGGACTTGTGCATACCTTTCCACAGTAGCAATCTCCTGGAAGAAATATTTAGCGTCCGTAAACTCGGCAACGCTGGAAAGGTCCACGTCGAAGTCCACCACAGGCATAAACTGCTTCGCTGGATTCTCCTCGACGTCAAAAGGATCTCCGAACGCTTCCCGGATCCAGTCCAGGTCGTCGCCGGACGCGTCAGACTCGGACAGATCAAAGGATTCCCCGTATGATGCACCATCGTCCAGATAATTATCGAGGCCGCCGCCGTCCTTTCTGGCCAAGGGGAAAGTAGTTGGTGACGGAGTGGAAGTCGGGTGAGTGGCCTCGTATGCTGCGCGTAGCTGATTTTGTCGCTGAACGTCTTCGGACCTTGCTTCAATCACGTCGATGATACCGCGCACTGAGATCATTGGCGACAAGCTGTGGTCGATGTTGGGACTGGTGTCCGTGGTTACGCGGAGGTCGATTGCGTCCAACGTGTGATGATATAGGCCGACCCATGGAAGAGGAGGAGTTGGCGACAAGGCTTTCCGGCCTCCCGGATGTGTTGCCGGAGCAATCGGGACGCACATAGCTTCGTCAGTATGGTCGGTGTCCGATACCACTGGTAAGCTATTGCTGAGGAGGTGACACGTGCATTCGTGATGTCTGCGTTCAGGCAAAGGGAGATCAAAAACCTAACAAACGTGCGGAATTAGAACCGGGCAAGGCTTGAAGATAGCGCGACTCACGTTGGAGATGTACCCCACATACTTCCTTGGCTTCATTGCAGCCGCTTGCTCAGTAGCTATCGGGTCCTCCAATGCCTCTAGAGTAGCGGCGGGGTTCAGGGTGAATACAACATACGCGCCATACGTCGGGAGGAGGTATGTGTGTCGCGCGAGAGGTTCTGTTGAAATGCCATGAGAGTCCTTCTTCGTCATCGTGGTTTGCAGCTGAATGGAAGGGGGATATGTTCATGGAACACAGGCGAGGGTATCATGGATTTATAGTCTCAAGAACAAAAGGAAGTAGAAATCGTGAACAACACCATGTCTTGTTGTCTCTGCTACGCGGTCGACGTCTAAAGGCATGCGTGTACAGATGAGAATTGAAGCGGCGTCGTCGCTGTCAGTGTGTTATTGAGTTAAAGGCCTGCTTTGCTGCTGAAGTTGTATGTGTGGCTCACCTTCGCCGTGCGGTCCTGAGTGACTTCGGAAAGACGCGACGAGGCCAGAGTTTGCTGACCGTGACGCGAGTGTGACCAGCGCCCAAGTGCGCACGGACGCATTTCCGCTTCGGCCAGAAACTGCGCACACACGAGAATTGCACAAGAAACAGCCCGAATTTGCAGCAAGAACAAATGAGCTTCCAAAATTTCCGCCTGGACGGCGTGTCGGTTCAGCACATTCCCCTCCAGACCCAGGACTTTGTACCACAACCGCTCCCCGCATACCCTGCACCGGTCACCGCCATCTCCCCTGCACCCACATCCAGCGAAAATGGCGGCCCCCGCAGCGGACGTGGACCATATGGGTCGGGCGACATGGACGACGGGTACACCCTGGTTTTCGACAACATGGACGCGTTCCAGGCGTGGAGAGCGAAGGAGGAGGAGGAGAAGGTCGTCGAGTTTGTAAAGGGTGATACCCATGGGTCGAAGGCCGTTCCCCCCAGATTCAAGGACCATGTCAAGCTTGTCTGCGCTCGCCATTCGAGGAGTGGCAGGAAGAAGTACGTCAAAAAGTTTCCTGACCGTGTCCGCAAGGTGCCCAGTCGGAAGGTATGTGTGTCGTGTTTATAATCTGTTGCGTGTGTCTCCAATGCTCATGTTGGTCTTTTCAGCTCGAAGGCAAAGGATGCAACGCCTCAATGAGCTACAAGACGTACTTTGATACCGACGAAATACGCGTCTGCTGTGAGTACCTTTGATGCCATCGCTTGAGTTGCGAGCACTGACCTCCGCTCTTAGATATCTCACAACATTCGCATGAGATTGGGGCTGCCAATTTACCATTTACCCGACGTGGAAGGCGCGCCATGGCGGCCGGAAAACGCGTCGACGTTTCGCATGACGATACAGAGGGTACGCCGCCCGCAGCCTCGTCCTCGAGTATTAGCGGTGCGCTCGGTGGTCCGCCTCCAGCGTCGTCGTCGGTCCCGCACATGCCACATGCATCCACTCCCCAGGAGTCTAATTCTCCCCCCATGCGCGCCCATCCCCCCGAGCATCCTGTTGGGTTCGCGTCGCCGTATCCCCACTTCCCGTCCATGTCGATGCCGGCACCACCCGGTTTGGGGAGCGCGATTCCTCTGCAGCAGCACACGGAACGGGAGCGCTTGGAGCGCGAGCGCTGGGATCGGCTGGATATCCTCTACCAGAGCATTCGGAACAATGCGCGGCATTTCGAGTACCCGCCCCCGTCTGTCGCAGCGCTGGAGAGCGTGCTCATGCGGATGTACTTCGAGAGCCCGCTTCCTGGTCCGCAGGCCCCGTTCATGGCTCCCCAGCCTGTCTTGGCGCAAAATGGTCACCCGATGGCCAGTCCTATGCAGAGTGGAAGTGCTTCTGGTGAAGAGGACGACAGTTAGGACAGAGGCCTAATTGGCACTTACACTTTTTCGTACACTATTTGTTTCGCAGTGTGAGTGTGCTTTCAATTGTGCGACTATCTGCCAACGTAGATTTCTTGCGTTTTTCTTGTGACCTATACCGTACCACCTACCAAATATAATCATGATCTCTGCACTGGAGGGCTTGGCATACACTGCGAGAGCCGCTTCGCCGCAGTCGAAGTTCTCACGCTTCTGCAAGGACTCGAGAGCAACTCAAGACGCGCTCGCTCTCACACGCACGCGTTCTCCATCGTCCGTTTGCCTTGCACTCCTGTCTTAGTCTTCCGACTTGACGACTCAACGAAAACTCAGCATGTCATCCATGCGCAACTCCCTCCACCGGAGGAATCACAAAGAACGGTCTCAGCTTGCGCACCGGTCAAGACTCGGTTTCCTCGAGAAGCACAAGGACTATGTCCTGCGAGCTCGAGACTATCACTCTAAGAAGGACAGGATCACCCGTCTCAAGCAGAAGGCCGCAGACAGGAACAAAGATGAGTTCTACTTTTCCATGAACAAACAACGGACGGAGGTGCGTGTTCTTCTGTTCATTCCTGAAAGCGTAGCAACTGAAGCATGTCCTTCAGGGCGGGGTGCACGTTCAGGACCGGGGGAATGTCAGCCTTCCTGTTGACATGGTCAAAGTTCTGAAGGATCAGGACGAAAATTATATTCGGACTATGAGGACTGCTGGGTTAAAGGTGCGCGGAGGCCCACTGTGTTTGCTCCGGCGCTGGCTAACTGTCTACTCAGAAAATCGAAAAGCTAAAGGAGCAGCTGAGTGCGCTCGCCGATCTTCTGCGACCTGGTTCTCTAGGCGGTCTGGACGAGTCAGATGAGGATGAACTTGACGAGGAGGATTTGAAAATTCTCCAAGATGCGGGAGTGATTGCCGGGCCATCCAGGTCAAGAGGAAGAAAGAAAAACGGAGTGCCGGCGAAGCGTATCGTGTTCGCCGAGAGCGCGGAAGAAGGTGCGGACATTCTGCACTTTTACTGCGCCAAAAGACTCGCTACTCAGTGAACGCGATTAGCTCGACAATTCGCAAAGTCAACGAAGTCGGGTGAATCCGAGCGTGAAGCAGCGACTGTCGCTGCACAGGAACCTATTGATTTAGGGTGGAAGCAGCCGGTGGAGCCAAAGAAAACGAACAAGAAGAAGTCACGCCTTCCAGAGCCTCCGTCGCACGACGAGCGAGAAGCGCTCGCAGTAGAGCAACAGCAAAATGCATCGGTATGTACAATTCCAATCTCGCTGTGCAGTGTGCTTATCGCCTTGCAGGAACGTCGCGCGCGACTTTTGAAAGAGCTATCCGCACGCTTGCACAGGGACCAAATGCTGCGCTACGCTGAACGGGAGCTCGAGATGCAAAAGCTGCTCATGGGCAAAGGGGGCTCGATGAAGCTGAAAGGGGTGGAGAAGGTGGGCGAAGACGAAGGCGATTCGGAGGACGAGGAGATGGGGGACTCTAGGCGGAAGTCGGGCCCGGGCCCAGTCTCGGAGAAGGCGTACAAGCCGCGGGTGTACAAATGGCGCGCGGAGCGGAAACGATGAGCTTGGGGTTTGACTGAGCTCTGCGCTGTCATGAGATGTCCTTGCAATATAGCTTGCATAGGCTTGCATGGACGTTGTGCGGAGGGTGCACTTGGGGTGCACAGTTACTCCGGCAGAGTGAAGGAAGGGCTAGTCTCGTGACCGTCAGTAGCTGTGATGTCACAGGTATCTGCTATCGGGCCCCGGCGTTCCTGTGCTTCACTGCGCATAATTAGCTCCTCCTTCTCTCCTCCACCCCTTCTCCATCCCCCTTTGTCGCCCCCATCATGGCTATGAGTATTGCAAAGCACGCTGCAGCGGCACTGTCGCGAGAGAAGCCTCGCGTGAGTCTTATCATCTTCGCATATGCCGCTGATCTGGAGCTTGAGCATATTAGAGCTCAATAACCGAATGGGTAGACATCCTGACGTCCCCGAGCTATGATGACGAGGTTTATGACGGGTATGACCTGCACCTTTCTCTGTCTTCACGTTTCCTCTCAAACTGCATGAAGAATCCCACAACTTATTGACTCAATCGATCTTCAATCCTCTGGGTGCGTGCCCTCTCTGCCCTGCGGATCTGTATCTCAGACGGTTGTCACAGACCAGCGGAGGCTTCAAGGGCTGTTCGCAAGAAGATCAAGCATGGGAATACTCACCAACAGTACCGTGCTCTCGTTGTATGTCCTCAGTTTCCCCGCATGCCTCTCAGTCTCATCTCTAACGATGAAAAAATGCAATCGACAGATCCTGAATGCATTGGTAGAGAACTGTGGCCAGAAGTTCCTCTGTGCGTTGCTCCATGCTGTAACCCTTCGCGCTGCGGCTGATTGACGGCCATCCCAGCCACCTTCGCCGATGGCCAACTTACCGACGCCATCAAGCACCTTGCGACTGACTCCACTACCGATCCGAAAGTGAAGAAAAAGGTTCTTGCGGTGCTGTCGTCGTGGAATCGCCAGTTCAAGGACGATAGCAGCATGTCGCTCGTTGCAGGGCTGTACCGGCAGGTCAAGCCGCAGGAGCCTCCCCGGCGACCGCAAGTAGACAGGGAGGCTGTGGAGCGTGCGCGGGAGGCGGACAGGAAGCGAATTGAGGAGGATAGGAAACGGGTTGAGGAGAAGGCTGAGGCGAAACGCAGGGCGAAGATGGAGAAGGAAGCTGAGAAAGATCGTATCCGGCGGGATGAGGAAGCGCGGCGAAAGAAGACCAAAGAGCAAGCGCCTTGGAATAAGTCGAGGAAGGCGTTCAACTTTGAGCAGGTCAGTTTGAATCTTTGACCACAGATTAGTTTGGTTTGTTGATCGTCATGCAGGAGAAACCGCAAGTCATGACCTCCATCGCCAACGCCTCTTCCGCTGCGAATAATTTAGTGAATGCGATCACGGTCAGTACTCGACTTCCCATCTTATCATCCTCCCCGTGCTAACTGTCTTCTCCTCACAGTTGGTGAACACCGAAACCGACAGCTTGCAGGCTAATGAGCGAGTGCAAGAGTGCCTTGGTAAGGCCAAGCTAGCCCGCAAACCTATTGTCCGCTACATCCAGGTATGCACTTTGATCGAGCGAGCTTCCCCGCCTGACGGCTCGAGCGCATTTTAGCTTGTACATGATGAAGAATTCATTGGAACACTCATCGAAGCCAATGAACGGATAATTGCTGCCTTGGAGACGTATGACAAGGTAGGATGCACTCGTCGGTCACTACATGCAGGTCCTCAGCGCGTAATCTACAGCTCTCAAAGCCGGATGTGACGGAGAAGGACGTCGAAGACGTCCAGCAGGGTCTTGCTGCCGCGCAAATAGGCGACTCAGAAGTGCAGAAACTGCAGGACAAACAACGCGCTGCCGTCCAGCGTGCGGTCGTGCGGCGAACACGAACTGACGAAAGTGGCGATCCTCCGCCCAAGTCGCCCATTCACCCGGACTTGCAGGATCTCAGCTTTGGAGCCTTGGGAACCGAGCAACGGTCAGTGGTCGACAATGTTCATAGCACCGTTACTGAAGCCTTTTCCTTGCCAGAAATTTGCAACCGCCCATCAGGCCGAATTCACATGCTACATACGAATCGCAAGTCTACCGCCGCGGCTCGCTGTCCGACTTCAGTGACTACGAGTCGTCAGACGAGGAGACCCGGAATACCGGGCCCTCGGCAAGTGGTAGTCGCAAAGCGTATGTTAACGTCTCAGACGACGAAGGCAACCAACATGGCAAAGACGCTGAAGATCCCTTCGCCGATCCTTTTGCTGATTGATGGGCTGTTTGGTACGAGAAGTCACGAAGACCGCGATGTACAGAGAGAATGCAGAATCTATCCTATGGCAGTATACCTTATTTGACGGGGACATTACTTGTTCGTATTGTGGGTGTTGGTTGTCTGAGTCTGTATTTCCTGGACATGGAGGATACGACGGTAGCGATAGGAATCAAACAGGGTTACGGGACAGCGCAGCGTGCAATCTCATGTCCATTGAACAATGTTCCGCCCACCGTTACTGAGCCAAAAGGGCTTCAACACGCTGGGCAAATTCAAGCCTATGACGTCTCCCTTCTCATTGAAGCGGGCCCCGTTTTCAAGCAGGGCGACGATGAGCCTCGGTACAGCGACAGCCGTCCCGTTAAGTGTGTGCGCAAACGGTAGCCCAGATGACTGCGGGGAAGGTGGCTCCGAATCAGACGAGGGAGGTGGAGTTGGGCGGTAACGGATGTGCAGCCGCCGCGCTTGATAGTCTGTGCAATTGGACGTGGACGAGATCTCGCCCCAGCTGCCCCGCCCTGGCATCCAGGCTTCCATATCGTACTTCCTGTACGCGCTGGCACCGAGCTCCTCAGACGGCATGTCAAGCACCCTGTACGAAGATCCATTAACATCGCCGCGGAGAGGGTATTAAGGACGCACGCACCTGAATGGAAAGCCTAATGCGCCGAAGATTTCCACCTGGATTTCGCGGAGTTCCTCCATCATCTCCTCGCTTTTGTGCGCCTCGGTCACAGCGAACAGCTCCAGCTTCGTGAACTGGTGCACCCTATACAGCCCGCGCGTGTCCGCACCGCGTGCCCCGGCCTCCGCGCGGAAGGCCCGGCCCAGCCCCACGACCTTGCGCGGCAGCTGCTTGACGTCGAACACCTTGTTGGCAAACATGCCCGCGAGCGGGATCTCAGCCGTACCGGCGAGCACGAGCTCTGGGTGCGAAGACGAGGAGGGGTCGGCGGACCCTGAGAGGTGGTACATCTGTGCGACGGGAGGGTTGGTTGCGTGGTCGCGGGGATGAAACCCACAGCGCTTGGCGATATCGGAACGGACTACGTCCGGGGTGGTGACCGGCGTGAACCCGTGCTTGATCGCCACTGAGAGACCGTAGTTCGTGAGAGCCATTTCGAGGAGAGCGGCTTCGTTGACGAGGTAGTACCAGGACGATCCTGTGGTGGTAGCGCCAGATTCGAGGTCGAGGAGGTCGAGTGCATGAGCGATGGATACATGGTCTCGTGACGGGGATGACGGGATTGGTTCGGGACCATGGGTGGACAGTTCGAGGGCAGCAGACTCGGGCCCTAGCGGCGCAAGGGGATGGGTATCATTAGGAACAGCTAGGGCAAGAGAGAGCAGTTTGTCTTCGATGCTGGAGAGCTGACTTCCTAGCTCCGCGACGTCGGCTTTGAGAGCTTTGGCCTCCTCGAGCGCGAGGCTCTTGGCCTGCACGTCCTTGCCTGCCTGCCGGATGCGCTCACCCATAAGAGACTGGGCATGGCGCTTGGAGTTCAGGGTATTGGAGAGCTCTCTGCGCGCTCGGTAGAGGCGATCTATGTCCTGGACTGCGCCGACAGGTATAGGTGCCTTGCGATTAAAAGCATTGTGGGATTTGTAAACGACGTTCTCGGAGATGTCGCGGTAGTCGATTCGTGGCTTGGGCAGAGTAGAAGTCGAGACGTCAGCCGGCGTCGAGTAGCGACAGCGACCTTGGGGGCATCAGCGGGAGGCAGCGAGTGTTCAAAAACTGATCACGCACCAGAACGACGAGCAAGTGGGACAGCGCGGCGGAGACGCAGAGCCATGACAAGCGCGTCCCGTCACGCTTTGTCACACAACGCGTCTTTCATGTCTTCCTCCTCAGCGGCCAAGGGAAAAGCTCCAGAGCGCGTGAATGGTACAGATATCCCTTATGAACTCCCGTGGTGCGTTGTATACACTCGGTCTGTTCATCCGTCTGACAGTCTCACAGGGTGGAGAAGTACCGGCCGAATGTCCTGGACGACGTGGTCGGGAACTCGGATACGATTGAGCGGCTCAAGGTCATTGCCAGGGACGGCAATGTTCCCCATCTCGTCATCTCGGTGTGCTGCATGGTCTTCAACTATGTCTCCCACGTCTCTAATATCATCATAGGGTATGCCTGGGATAGGCAAGACCACAAGCATTCATTGTCTCGCACACCAACTCCTGGGAGACGCGTATAAGGAGGGTGTCATGGAGTTGAATGCGTCAGACGAAAGGTGTGTCCTGCGCTTCTTTGTTTACTCTCGCTCTGACAAGATTTGCAGAGGTATAGACGTCGTACGGAACAAAATCAAGGCGTTCGCACAGAAGAAGGTCACTCTGCCACCTGGTCGCCACAAAATTGTTATCCTAGATGAGGCAGATAGGTCCGTCTACATGAACTTCGTCATCTCAGCAGAATGATAATTGGTGCGAAGCATGACAGCAGGCGCGCAGCAGGCCTTACGGCGAACGATGGAGATTTTCTCCAACACGACTCGCTTCTGCTTGGCCTGCAACATGTCTAATAAGATCATCGAGCCAATACAAAGTCGATGCGCTATCCTCCGTTACGCAAAGCTTCGAGACAGTGAGATCTTGAAGCGGCTTTTGGAGATCTGTGAGCTCGAGAAGGTGCGTAGAGACTCGCCTCGCTTTCTTCCAAACTCACGCGTGGTATCAGGTGGAATACAATGACGACGGCCTGACGGCCCTCATCTTCACGTCCGAGGGCGACATGCGTCAGGCCATCAACAATCTGCAATCAACGTGGTCCGGCTTTGGCTTCGTCTCAGGCGAGAACGTGTTCAAAGTGTGCGACCAGCCGCATCCAGTCGTCGTGCAGAGTATCATCCGAGCCTGTTCAAAGGGCGATGTTGACCTTGCCATGGAGAAGCTAGAAGAGCTTTGGGACCAGGGGTACAGCGCCGTGGATATCATCGTGACAATATTCCGCGTTGTCAAGACATTCGACGAGTGAGCTCCTTCATCCTCCCTGCCCGGACATTGCTCAACCATTTCAGGTTACCGGAGTATACGAAACTCGAATACATCAAGGTATGTCGTGTCCGCTTTCTGCATGAAGCTCGTGTACTGATTTTGACGTCCAGGAAATCGGCTTCACGCACATGCGAATTCTTGAGGGTGTAGGCACGCTAATTCAGCTTGGAGGACTCGTGGCGCGGCTATGCAAAATGGTAGGCAGCGATGTTTCACACGTCACCATGTACTGAAGTCAGATTTTTTGGCAGAACATGAAACCCGAGCTGTTTCGTTTCTGAAGAACTTTGAGGCTCGTACCGTGATGTATCCATATTATGTTATTTGCTCTCGAACGTCAGTCTCCTTATTGACCTTGCTTCGGCTAAGCACTAGGTAAGTACCATTCGAATTCAGGGGCCCGTTTTCGAAGAGTCTCCGCCCTTCCTTCAATCGCCTAGCGCGATGCTGGTCATGAAGGAGAGGCGGGGTTGTCCTGAGCACCACCGATGTAGGCACATATCACTGTCACCCTCCACCCAGAGCGCGTTCTCGTGCGGCGCTCCCCGCGTTCGAAAGCTGCTCACGCTGTAGCCTGGCATCCTCTCTCTTGACGAGGATGTTCTTCGGCTACTCTGCTCGTCGTAAGAGCGATTGCCAGGCTCGAACGATCATCGGCCTCGATTCCCGGTGTGGTCTCGCGACGGCAGTGCTTGCCGCCGACGCTGTCAGACCACGCTCAGTCTCAAACGCGACACCCGAGGTCGACAATACTTTGTCATCTCCATATCCCATCCGCTCGTTGAGATTCATCGCAAGAGGCCCGAAAGACGACACACACTGACTCGGAATTGTCCGTGCAATATCAATCCACAACTATGACTGTTGGCTCTGCCCTGTCATCCATCTGCTTCTTCGCAAGGGCCTTGTGAATTTCTCGCCCAATTGCTTCAGCCATGGGCCACGGAACTGCATTCCCGATCTGCCGGTGCATCTACAAGGCTTCTTAACTCTTGCAAGAAGATTGGTGTCAGACTACTCACTGTCTTGACATCTTTCCGTAGTGAGGAGAACTGGAAGTAATCTGGAAAGCCTTGAGATCTAGCTAGCTCTCGGACTGTGAAGATTCTCCGGCACTGCATCCCCGAAAAAGTCAGCATCATCAAGGATACTGAAATATATGATGAAAGAACTGACATATGGATTTAGCACCCAACTCTGCTTGGCTGTTGGCTCCACATTGGTGACTGTGGTTCGGAAGACATCATTCTTGTCCAAGCGACCATAAAGACCTAGTAATAGGAAAGGGACATGTCATTCAGCATGATCAATACAGGTGTAGAATGCACATACTAGACTTGTAGCCACCCTTGGCCACTGCAGATGTGGGATGAGAAAACTGCCATTCCCACTGGTCCTGCTTGAGGGCTACAGGGTCCAAGTCAACAAATCACCTTCATTGCAGACAGCTCAAACAACAAACAGCGATAATCAGCACGAGCTTCCAAGGGGATACTAATGACCCTGAGAGACCAGTCAGATTGGAAAAAGAACCCCCAATATCAGGATAAGGCAAACCTTTCCACTGTAGCAGGCTTTAGTGGCCGTGTGAAGTGTTGAGGAGGGCCATCCGTGGAAGAGCCTGCCCTACAGCACTCTTGAAATGTAGTCCTAGGCTTGCTGTGGTATGGTGTGTCCTCTGGAAGGCCAACATAGTGCTCAGTCTGATCACAGACTACAGCAGGAATGCTCCTGTTATCAGCTGGATGAGGTATAGGCCTTGGACTCCTCCTAGATGCACCTTGTAAGAAAGGAAGGCAGTACCATGAATGAGGTGATGCTCACCAATCAAAGCGAGGAAGGTCTGAGATAGCATCATCAATAGATACACAGGGAAAAGGTGCTTTGCCCTTGCTACTCTGAATGGGATGAAGTGTAGGCCCATTTGGAAGCTTGATCTCCAGACGATCTGTATTGGGTTCGTGGTGTGTTGGTTGGGGGAGGTCAGGGAGGGGATGTTGATGTCTGGCTGCTAGCAGAATAAACCTGACCCGAGTTTGGGGGGTCCCATAGTGAGCAGCCTGGAGTAAGCCAAAGCGGACTTGATAGCTGACAAGATGTATGAGAGGTCAGATATACAGAAAAGCATGAAAACATACTTCATAGACACCAAAGCATGCACAACAAACTTCAATCCCCCCATCTCAATGCCATCCTCTACTCTGTATTGATCTGCTTGCACAGATTTGAGTCTGAAGCTTAGAAAGCCTCTGACATTCTCAAAGACACAGTAATTGGGCCTGAGAAAGTCAACCCAAGACAGTAGATTGAGAATGAGGTTACTCTTCACATCATTTGCCTTCTGGAACATATTGAGACGAGAATGAGGTTGACTGCAATAAATATCAAAGGTAGATCAAATCTGAGGAGATGTAACACTGACCAAGGAAATCCAGCAGTGATGATATCAATCTCTTTGGGCTTTGGAGGAGGAGGAAGAATTCCTGAGCCCAAGACATCCAGTGGTACACCATGAGAAAGAGGGATCTTCTTGTGCTGTTTGATAGCATAAGAAAGGACCTCATTGGCACATTGATTATAGACAGTAGTGTTGGGGGAATTCAAGCTGAAATACAAGCATCAGCAGCATTAAATAAGGCTCATAATATGCCACTTACTGCAGAGTCCTTGCTGCACTAGGTGAGATCTCGATAGCATGAGAAGTGTGAGCATGAAGAGACCTCTCTAGTCCCAGACTGAGAGCTCCAACTCCAGAAAAGAGGTCCAAGATCCTCAGAGGACGGCGAGCCATCTGCTTTTGAATGCTGCTCGCAAGTTCTTCCTCATCTGCATGCTGATATGTGCATGGGCCGCAGGATGTGAAGCTCGATATCAGTTGACGTTGAGACCACTGCCCCTTAATAGAAGGCAGAGTCCAGGTGGCATAGTAGTGGTCCAGATGCGCTGCACGCCATCCAGCAAGGTCGTGTACAACAGCTTCTTGCAAAAAGACAAAGACTTTTCGTATGAAGCTCTCCACTTTGATCGTCACATTCTCTTGGGTCAAGAACAGATGCCGCTGAATAGCAAATAGTAAACAGTCGACCGTTGCTACGAACACGCCGGCACACACCTCATCCTTAACAACATGGCTCGGGAGCCCTTCAATATCAGCGACACGACCAAGTAAGGATACAATCGCCGTACAGTCCTTGACGCAAGTGGACCTGATATGACCCACTCGGGCAGGGCCGTTCTCGCCTTGGAAGAGGATATAGTCGTCGGAGTGATAATTCTCCGAGCGGTATGTGACTCCATCCTTGATCTCCACCAGCTCATCTTCACTCCTTTCCTGCTGGAAGTAGTTGCAGGGAGGGCATTTAGACTCGGGGTCTTCATCCGGCAAGTCTTCAACAGGTAGTGGGGGTGGGATGTCAACGAAGGACGCTTCGTTAACATGATAGGCGAGGCTACCGACAATTTGTGTAAGCAAACACAAGGCGGCGTAGCGAGTGAAGCTCCACTGACCGATAAAAGTATCCGTCGAGGTTTTCCGGTACGTTGTCATCATGCACACGCTTGACTTCAATCTTGCCGACAACGACATCGAAGGAAATGTCGTCACAGAGGAGTGTGAGGAACAGCTCGCGCGGGTTGCCCATGTCCCCGAGGAACGTGCGCGAGCTGTGTTCGAACCAGTTTATATGGAACTTGGAATGCTCGCGCTTGATGGAGATGATTCTAGCGAACCTGGACCAATTGTGAGGAAAGCGGTGGCGACGGGCTGAAGTTGGACTTACCAGAAGAATTCGGCGAGGGTATCGTTGGGCTTCAACGCCTCCTTGCACGTAGGGATATCAGGCCCTTTCTCACCGGGCCTGTTTTCGTCTTGCCCCCGCGTCACGATGACCACGTCGCCTATCTTCGTCACAAAGAAAGTCAGTCTCCACGCGGCGCGACGCCCGTCCGGGTCCGCGCACCTCATACGTCTCATGGCCCAACTGCACCTGCGTCGCCCACCTGCGCACGCGCTTCGGGACGGGCGGGTACGCGATGCGGCGGCGCGAGTTGTCCGCGTTGGCGGCGAGCACGCAGTCCAGCAGCAGCGCGGCGTCCGCGGCCGTGCGGCGCGCCGCGAACGCCCTGTCCGGCGGCGGCGGGCGCTCGCCGACGACGACGAGGCGCTCGCGGAAGAGCCCGCGCGCGAGCCGCTCGATGAGCGGCGTGACGTGCGTCGGGTTCTGGTGCTCCGGGCGCAGCACGGCGAGGTCGATGTCGGTCGCGCGGTCGCTGAGGTCGCGGATGGGCATGTGGATGTGGCGCACGCTGCGCGTCGGGGGAAGCCTGGGGGGGAAAGTCTTGCATTGGAGGACGTCTTGGACGAGTGCGGATGCGCGCAGGTCGGCGGAGTGCGCGATTGCGTCCTTGATCGTAGGTTTCTGTGGGAGTATTAGCGTGTTACTACGAAGAGGATATGCAATACGCACGGCTATTCTGAGGTCCTGCGGTCGGACCTCCCTTTGGAGTATGTCGTGTTGCAGATCTTGAAGAAAGTCGGCATAGGATGTCGTGGGTTCGGAAGTTGCGGTATAGACAAGTTGCTGGGCGATCTTGTGGCTAGTCCAGAATGGCTGGTAGAATGCGTTGTATGACCTCGAGCAGTCCTTCAGAATGTACCATGCGTGCGTTGTCTCTATGTAAATCGGGCTAAATCCTTGTCAGCAAGAATTCGCCATTGTCATGAGAGCAGAAAGCACTTACTCGTCCTGTTTCGTATGGTCCACCATGTACCGCAGAATCGCGCTCAGACGCACACGGAGTCCACGGAATGCCTTGCAGTCGTCGTCGAATTCGTCTTCTAGGCCGGCGTCCTCTTCGTTCAGAAAATGAGGCGTGACGTAGCCTGCCGCCTCAAAAGCACGATCACCAGGCGCCTCGAGCTGGTCGAGGGTCACCATCTCGAAAGTCTTGGGATCGAACACGCAGAACCTGTCCAGAACGCGAACGGGCTTGTCATCGACATCGTCGCCGACTTCGTCCTCGCCGACAATGAGGGCACGGGCCTCCTCTATTTCCCCATCCCGAGGAGCATAAATTTTGCCTATGGAACGCGCGCGGTGAGTTAGCAAGGCGCGGCGAGCGCAGCGTGTTACGACATACGCGGGGGCGGAGGCAGCCGGACAGGCGCTTCAGACTCTGCGCTGTAAGATCTTTTCGGATTCTGGGTGTGGGACATCGATCAGCACTCCATAGCAGCAGCGTGCAGATGTTCAGATACGCACTGGCGGTGCTGCAGCGGACTCCGGCGGACCCTTGCGCTTGCGGGTGCCGGGTGCCTCGAGCCCGCCGTGCGGGGACTCTGCCTCGCCGAAGGAGACCTCGAACGCGCTGGGGCGACGGCGCGGAGGCATGGGTGCGTGTAATGAGGGCCGTGAGCAGGTGGGCAAGTGGCAGGCAGACGCGAAGGTCAGTGACAGAAGGTCACGGTGACCGCGCGCGGCGAGTCACCCGATTTGTCAACAAAGTCGTCCACGATGCAGCCATCGACTACTCATCGACATCCACCGCACCCCCATGGCCTCACCGTCACCACTGGACACGCCCGTCGCGCGGCGGCTGCGGCTCGTCAAGCACATCATCATCGTGTGCTCCGGGAAGGGCGGCGTCGGCAAGTCGTCCGTCTCCGCGCAGCTCGCGCTCTCGCTGCGCGCGTCCGCGCCGGGCGCGCGCGTCGGGCTGCTCGACGTCGACCTCACGGGCCCGTCGATCCCGCGCATGCTCGGCGTCGCCGCGCACGGCGTGCACCAGAGCAGCGACGGGTGGGTGCCCGTGTACGCGGACGGGCGCGCCGCGCGGCTCGCGTGCATGAGCGTCGGGTTCCTGCTGAAGAGGAGGGACGACTCGGTCGTGTGGCGCGGCCCGAAGAAGAACGCGATGATCAGGCAGTTTTTGAGCGACGTGCGCTGGGGCGAGCTCGACTATCTCGTCATCGACACCCCGCCCGGTGCGTCCGTCCCCCGCGCGCTCGCGCGTCGCTGTCGCGGCTGGCTGACATGCGTCAATGCATCGGTAGGCACGTCGGACGAGCATCTGTCCCTGCTCGAGCACATGGCGCCCGTCCACGAGCGGCTGTCCGCGGTGATTGTCACGACGCCGCAGGCCGTCGCGCTGATGGACGCGATGAAGTGTCTTTCCTTCACACGCACGGTCAATCTGCCTGTGCTCGGCATTGTCGAGAACATGAGCGGCTACGTGTGCCCGTGCTGTGGCGAGATCAGCAACGTTTTCTCGACAGGCGGCGGGCAGGAGATGGCGCGGCAGGAGTCCGTGCCGTTTCTGGGCGCGCTGCCCGTCGACACCGAGCTGGTCACCCTGCTCGACGCGGCCGAGCCGGAGGAGGCTGTGGACGCGGGGGACGCGGGGGACGCGGGGGAGCGGTCGTTTGAACTGCTTGAGCGATATCAGAAAACGCCGTCGGCAGCGCTGTTCAAGAACATCGTGGACGCTGTCGTTCGGACTCTTCCGAGGGTGGAGGAGCGATCGTCGTGAGGCGGCAGAGGTGCAGTCGAAGAAGTCCTCTTCTTGTATTGACTTACATTTCTACTACTTAGACCAAATGTATCGATAGATTGACCGGCAGCGAATTTTTACTGTAACCCGGAATAGTGAATTTGCCTAGCTCCGAATTCAAGGTCGCAGCGTGCGCGGACGATCGACCGACCGCGCCGATGCGCTTCCGTCTCTAATTGCCCTCGGTATTGAATCCGCACCATGCTAATGGAGCACCGCCGCTGAAGGTACGCCAAGTATGGGTGTCGCTCTGATTCCTCTGTTGGGTTACGTGGGCGCCGGCCGGAGTCAATACGCCTGTATTCGCAAGGCTCCAGCTCTGTCGAATGCCGCGCCGCTTGATAACTTACGATGTCGGTACGCTGCCAACGTGTTCGCCACCTGTCTGCACCTCGATCTCTCTGATAGACGGAGCTGCTCACGGCGCGGCAGTGACGAGCCGAAGCCTCTGTGCGAGTCTCTGGAGCTCAGTTCGGTTCGAACGGCTCCCTACGGTCAGGAGCGCGAGCAGTCTCGTACTGATGGAGAAAAATGACTGGCAGGGTGTACGAGAAAAGCAGTAGATGCCGCGTGAAGACCGATAAACGCAGCTCTCTGAATGCGAGGCACAGCAAAAGCGAATACTGACCTCTCCCCGTGCTTGCTTTTGAAGCGCTTGCTCAGGCCAGGGGGCGCAGGACGGCAGGTCGCGGTCAATTTTCCCAGAGGATGTCATACTCTGGCAGCATATGGTGACATTGCGCGACGGGTGGGACTTCTAACGTTGCTATGTGCTGAAAGCCAAAGGCGGAGAAGTACGTGAAGTGGAATGTCCCCGAGTCGAATGTAGGATGACTTCGAGTCGGAACGCCGCATGGAAGCGACATGCAGTGAATTTACCAGCCCGGAGTTTTCTTCTGCCCCTGCGAAGGCTGCAGCATATGGTGACGGTGACATTGCGCAACTTTCGGAACGCTCGGCCGGTGGGCTCCGGTGGGACTTCAAAGGTTGCTATGTTTTGAAGGCTAACCCCGGAGAAGTACGTGAAGTGGAATGTCTTCGAGGCGAAAGTGGAATGTCTTCGAGTCGAAACCCCGCATGGAAGACGCGAAGGGCAACAATTTTCTCAGCCGCCGGAATCTGATAACGCGTCGGACTGAGTTGCCCACCTGCTGGACGGGGCGTTGCCCGCCCTCCAGCTCGGGACGGCCTCGACCCAGGGCGTGTACGTAGGATGGGGCAGCGAGGCAGCACGCGGGCGGGCATGAGTCGGGAGAGGACATAGGTCTGCCTGGCTCACGCACCCAGGGCGCGTAAAAGGCTGATAATAGGGAGCTTCCAAGACGTACGGGCGACAGCGCAGTGGCGCTCGCGCCGTATCAGAAGATATGTGTGTGGGCTGGGCCGGATGGAGGAGGGCAGCGTGGTGTGGCGTGTGTGTAGGGCGGGGGAGGAGGACGAGAAGGGGAGGGCTGATCCAGACGGGGTCACGCGTCGGGGGGCCGGCCTCGTTGCAGCGCGTCGTTGCCGAGAATGTCAACCAGTGCGATGCATGTTCGACTTTTTCCGCCGCGGCCGTTCTTGCTCTTGACGCCTTTCCAACGCCCTCGGCCCCTTTCCGTATAATGGCCACCCTCCTCTGACCCTCACGTCATTCCCGCCTTCCCCTGCTTCCCTGCTCGCTGTACGAATACTTATACCCACACGCTATGCTGGCGCCTGTACAAGACCCCGCCCTCGACGCCATGTCCCCCATCGCTGAAGGTGCCTCCCTTGTCCGTCGCGTCTGCGGCTGTCTCACCTGCCTTTTCAGAATATCCGCCCGATTCAACATCCACGTCAACCGCACGCACACAAGGCGTCCGCCTCGGCAACGGCGACACCTCTCCCGATCCGTTCCGCCGCACCCTCCGGCGTCGCCGCAGCCGCCTCGAGCAGTGGCTGGACGAGCAGTATCCGCCCAGCCCGTCGCCCGCGCAGGGCCCCGCGAAACCCGACCGCTCGTCGAGCGCGTACGCGTACCTCGCGTACCCCGCACTGCGTCGGCCGCGGTCGCCGTCGAACGAGAGCGAGCGGGCGTCGACGATCGAGTCGTTCGTCCTCGTGGACTCGGATAGCCGGGACGGAGAGGACGACCACGATGTCTTTGAGGTGTGTTGTTCGCACACGTGACCGTATACGACGTACTGCAACTGACGCATTTCGCCCATTTCGCACTCAGTCGCGCCTTGCCTCGCCCCAGCATGCCGTGCCACACTCGTCCCCCTCTCCTCGCCCGTATTCCGCTTTATTTACGCCCCCCGCCTCCCTCCGCGCTTTCCATCTCTCCCTCTCCCCCGCCCGCCGCACCTCCACCGTCTCCTCCCGCAGCACGTCCTCCCCCCGCACGCCCCTCCACACCGTCTTCCAGCGCCAGTCCACCCTCGGCCACTCTCGCGGCCTCAGCGCAGGCTCCATGCCCACCACCATCTCCCAGAGCCCGTCCTCGCCCCGATCCACCCGATCCTTCGGCACATGGAAGTTCAGGCGCCCCAGCGTGTTCGGCGCCTTCGCGGCGTCAGAGCCCCCCGTCGATGAGGCCCGCGCGCGCACCCACCTCTCGCCGCCGCGCACCCATCTCTCGCCCCCCCGGCCGAGCTTCTCCTCCTCGCACACCTTCTCCTCGGGCACGACGGGCACCTCCACGGAGCTCTCCACGCCGCACAAGAGCCCCGCGGCCATCCGCCTCCCCTCGCCCGCGCTGCAGCCGCGGACCGCGTCCTCGTCGCTCTGGTCCCTGCCCAGCGATGCCTCGCACCTGCACGATCCCCCCGATTCAGACGTCACGGTGTCCATGAAGCCCGGCACCATCCGGTTGCCGTTCTCGCTCAAGCCCCATGGAAACAACATCCCGACGCTTCGCCATGTCCCGAGCATGCTCCCCGTCCCCAAGGACAGGCGCAAGAAGAAGCTCGTCGTAAGCGGCATCGCGGTCGGCGATGACCGGCGATACGCTGGCGTGAAGCAGTGGTGCGAGGTACCGTCTCATGTCTCTGCCTTGTGTGCCGCGTCGTCTTATTGCCGCCCTTGTCAGTCGTTTGGCGAGGTGAACACGATCACGCGCATGCCCAACGGCGACCTGCATGTCGATTTTCGCAAGGCGGAGGTCGCGGACACCGTGCGTCTCTTGCTTTGTTCGGCGCCACTCCTCGCAGCTAACGCGCGCCGTCCATTTCATCTCAGGTGTGCCGAATCAACGCGCGCGTGCATATCGCCCGGGTGGGCAGTGTATCGTTATCCTGGTACACGGGCAAGAAGCCGTAGACGCAGCCGCTCTTGTCTATCGTAAGTCGCATCGTGTCTGATTCATTTTTATTCAGCCGCTCATGTTAGGCGCGCAGTTATTGTCAAGTTATACCTGCGGACCCTGTATCTCTGGCGTGCACGATTTTTTACGAACTGACTATGCCCTTTATGACCTACATGCACACTGGCTGGCGACCCTGCGCGCCCGTTTCGTCTTGGCTTTACACGCGCCGGGCCACAGCCCCACCACATGCCTACTTCTGTACCTCATATCCGTACCTCACGCACGCCGCTGATCGCATACATACATCGTCTCATAATCTTCGCTGTACATTCGTCGCATCCTCATCTGCATCGTGCTGATACCCGAGCCCCATACCACATTTTGCTCACCACGCCTGGGACCTTCGACAGTTCGGTATTCTGTGTATTACCTGTTGACATTCTCGTGTCCCGTACGAATATGCATGCTCTATATACAACGCTTTCGATGACAGAGGACTGGTGTGGGCTACCCGGCCCCGCCCGGGGGCGCGCAAGAGCGTTTTCCTTGCGAGCGTAGGAGGCCTTGCTTTGTCCTTCCGTGTACATGGACTGCCCCCCGACCGGGTCTGCGCGAGAGCGCTTTTCCCTCTGCAATCCCTCTGAAGGTCTCTACCCGGGTGCTTGAGCGTAGGAGTCTAGGAGTTAGAGCTCCGCGCTACAGCTCGGCAAGCCCCGGTGGCTGCAATTTTGCCACCTTGTTCAGTCTGCCAACGTTCCTCTCGATTGTTTAGGACTTACAGAAGCACTCATGATACGGTGTTGCATCCACTGAAATATCCTAGCTCCAAATATGCTGTGGTTATCATACGATGAACGCGACCAGGCATGTCGGCACGTCAAGCCGAGAAGGCCGACAGCCCGCGCCACCGAGACCCTGTGGTCGTAGAACCCACGAAAACCCTGCACTGTCATTCGTTCATGCAACTGCTACTACGAATATGCTACGAATGAATACACGCTTGTCAGAAAAAAACCAAGACAGCACTACTGCTAGTGTGGGTATGCTCAGGGTACGGTCCGCCACTTATGAGTAGCAGGCCCGATGCATCGGCGCGTGACGTCGGCTGTGCGGAATTTGATGCCGTTGTGCACATCTCAGTCTCACTCCCACTGCACATAAGACTGGCCACCTCCCTCCGCCATGTCTCTCTACCCTCCTGTGCTCTCCTCTATTACTCTTACATGTTCGGCTCTAGCGATACCCCATCCAAGTTCCTCCCAGCGGCTCTAGACGAGCCCGCACCACTTGTTATTGTAGAAGGCTTCCTTGGAGGCGTAGGAGAGACGATCTGGGGCCACTTCCAGCACTATTTGAACGCCGAAGACGAGGCTGCTGGCTTCACGCGGAGACGGGTCATATTCGCCAAGTACGTTCTGTTCTTTGACGCGCCTTGGAATTGAATAAACGCTGATTTGGTGCTATTAGTGTCGGCCCAGTGAGCTCGTTGCACGATCGCGCGTGCGAGCTGTTCTACGCCCTCGTAGGTGGGACGGGTACGCGTTCATCTTCTCTCCTGAGTTACCCGTGGTCTGAAGCATCCGATTGTCCGAACGCAGTTGACTACGGCGCCGAGCACGCGACGGCCAACGCACACGGACGGTACGGCCGCGCACACAAGCACGGCCTGTACGAAGCGTGGTCCGTCAGCCGACCGCTACACTTCCTCGGACACTCAGTGGTCAGTACCCCCATTCCATCCACACCCACATCGCACTGACGCGCCTCTTCTCCCCCAGGGCGGCTCGACGATCGTGAAGCTGCAGCACCTCCTATCCACAGGCTTCTTCGGGCCCACCTACCACCCCGACATGCTCCTCTCCATCACCAGCGGTACGCCCCCCCCCCCCCTCCCCCCCCCCCCCTCCCCCTTATAACTCACTCACCCACCCACCCACCCCACACAGTCTCCTCCCCCCACCGCGGCACGCAAATCGTCTACCCGCTCGGCGAGCACGAGACCGCCGCGCCCGCCGTGCGCGCGCGCTCCCTCGGCGCGGCGCTCGCGCAGGGCGTGTACGTCGCGGCGTACCTCGCGCCGCTGCTCGGCCGCGTGCTCGACGTGCGCGCGGAGGCGCGCGCGCTGTCGTTCCGCGAGCGCTCGCTGCGCGGCGCGTGGCGCTGCGCGTGGGCCGCGAGCCGCGACGCCGCGCCGTTCGACGTCACGTTCGAGGCGGCGGACGAGCGCGCGGCGGCGGGCGAGGGCGCGGTGCATGCGCGCACGTATTATCGCAGCTATGCGGCGTGTATGGTGCGTGCGCGTTTTCTTCGGCGCGATACGGGGTGTGTGGTGCGCGGGCTGATTGCGTGCGGTAGACGAAGAAGTGTGCGGATGGCGAGACGCACCGGCCGACGCGTTCGTGGAGCTCGCTGTGGGCGTTCCCGCTGCACTACACCGCGCGCCTCATCGGCTCGTACGACTTCTCCGTGCTGCGGCCCATACCCTCCTTCTTCTTCCCGCGCCCGGACCACAACGCCACGATACCCCCCGCGCCGACATCTCCTCCGCCTAGAGAGGGAGAAGAATGCGATTTAGAGTCGGATATACCAGCAACGCGTCTGACAGAGGAGTACTGGGCGAACGACGGCGTCGTCCCGCTGTTCTCCCAGTGGCATCCGCTCGAGTGCAGGTCAGTCGACTGGTTGCTCGCGTGTGTGGGTTGCAGGACTTATTTAGCGCTGACGCGGACGCTGCAGGTCCACGCGGTGCCACCACCATACCACCAAGACGGGCGTGGAGAAGTTCAAGCTGGCTGAGGCGCCGCAGCCGGGCGTCTGGCACGTGCATTCATTAGAGGACGCGCACCATTCGTCGGTCATGCCCGTGTGGTGGGCCAGCCGGCGGCAGAAGGAGTTCTGGGCGGAAGTGGGCGCGTGGATGCGGGACATCGATCTGTTGAGAGCATAATGTATCGTGTTATTTGCACGTATATGGCACCTTTTGTATCTATTTACCTAGTTGACGGAATATCGATATCAGTTACAGCTCGCCTCTGGGTTTTGCAAATGAAACGGTCGAGGGACCGGTCTTTTACTGAGGCGTTGAGGGCTATGGCACGGGCGCTTATGCCTTCGCTGGCTCATGCTGCACAAAGGCTTGCACCAGGATTCGGATACGTATGACTAGGTCCTGCGCATCTACTTACTGCAAGCGTGCGTGCTCCGTAAGACACCTGAAATATCCACACAGCAGAACACAACAGCACCATATGCATGAACCTCGCTCGCAACAGCGAGCCAAGGCAATCAATAATTTATATGAGCAATAAATGAAATACGTAGAAAGGAGTGGGAGGAGTGGATAGACCAGCCATACGTCGTAACAGCTAACTAACTAACTAACTAACTAACTAACTGAGAACAGTAAATCGTAACGTACCGCAGTCGACAAATAGCAAACAGAGTACTTGAGAGATGTGTTGTTATGTTATGTTATAGGGGATTTTCCTGGACGAAGGCAAATAAATGCAAATACAAAGTGCAGGGATGAATGAATGCAAGTAGCAGAGCAGGATGAATGAATGAATGATACGATGGAGATGAATGGTGAATATAGAAGGGACGAGATACACGAATGAAGGTGGCAGGCGGGGGTATAATGGGAGTTGAGATGATCGACGTGTCTAGCTCGCATTTAGCTGTGAATTCCAGAATCCGACATGCTCCGGGCACCGATGGGATCGAAGAACGCAGGCGACGAGGCGCTCTGGCGCAGAGGCGGGCGGCTGGACGCGCTGTCCGACGCGCGGTAGAACTCGGATCCTCCCCCGGGCCGGCTCGCTATGTTGTACATGGAGACCGCGCCTCCATGGTTGCTCGCGCCCGCGAACGAGTTGGCGGGAGGCATACCCATGTTGTGCGAGGGCACATAGTCACGACGAGGCTGGCGCCTGACGTTTCCGTGGCCGCGCTGCGCGTTGTTGTAACGGCCTGGGCCTGTGGTCCTGCCGTTGGTCCCGGCGTTCGTACCATTCGCGGTCACGGTAGCATGAACCGGGCTGGGATGCACGGCAGGAGGCTGCGAAGGCACAGGCATAATAGGAGCGGGGGTCGGATACCAGTAACCGTGGTTCATGTAGCCTTGGCCAGGATAGTAATGAGGGTTGTACGGCACAGGCGTCGCCCCGCCAGAGCCCGGCGCCGAGTAGAACGGAGGGTATAGAGCAGGCTGCCATGGACCAGAGGCCGGCGTGGAAGCGCTGCGCTGCGCCTCCTCGGATTGCGTGGCATTCGAATGGGCAGAATACTGAGCGCCGGAGTCGTGTAGGTGCCTGTCCAGCGCCTCAGGGTGGTAGACAGGCATCAAGCCCTGGTCTCCCTGCATGAACCCTAAAGGCACGAGCGGACGGTGCTGGCTATCGACCTCGGACACAGGACGCCCGCTTTGCTCTGACAGCGACCGAACCGGCGCCGCCATCGGGTAGGAGGGATAAGAGTAGGCCTGACGATGACGTGAGCAGTCGTCAGACGTCAACATTTTGCCGCGACTGACCTGGTATAGCGCTACGCCAGTGCCCTCTGAGAGCGACTGCCCGACAGGTTGCGGAACAGGATACCCTGGTGGTCCAGTGGGCATCACAGGAGGGTACGGAGGCCCGTACCACTGAGGCCCAGGATAGAAGGCACCGTTAGCCATGGGGTAAGATAGGCCTTGGACTGCGGCCGGGGGATGGTGGGTCGGATACATTGGCACAGTGCCATCGGGGGAGGGCTGAGTGGGATAAGTCTGAGGTTGCGTCTCAACATTCCGGACTTGGTCTTGAGGAGCATCCGGAGTATGAAGTGAGTGCAAGTTAACACCCTCACCGCGCCGATGGCGCCCATCAATATATGTGAGTCGACCATCTATCATGGGCGTGCGCTGGTTCCCAGGTCTGCCGTGGGGGCTGCGTGCGCCAAATCTCCGATGCGAATCGACGGTACGCAATTGAACCCTTATTTCGCGACCATCGTGTATGCGGTTGTGCTGGAAGACGACAGTAAGCTGAAATGCTCGTACAGAATGAACGAAGGCGCTGCTTACCTGCTCCTGGATCGCTCGTATAGATGACTGAGGATTGGCGTAGGTGACAAACGCGAACGCGGACTTGTTGTAACCTGTCAACGGGTCAGAAACAGTCAAGCGACAGTACCAATTGAGTTTTACTCGGAGTAATAAACTTGAGGTCGACGATCTCTCCGTATTGCTCGAAGACTTCCGCCACCTTCTCCTCGGACCAGGCAGCGCTTCCATACTTGTCAAGGCCGCCTACAAAGATCGTCGCCGGATCGACAGGGCGCCTGTAACTAGGCCGAGAAGCTGAGTATTCTGGCGACCCGATGCCATATTCTCCATAGCGATGGCTATCGGAGACATAGGGCCGAGCAGAGCCAGTGCGAGGAATAGGTTGTGTCAAGCTCCGAGTAACAATGTGTGGCGAAAAGCTGCCGTTCTCCTGAGCGCAGTCAGGATCGTGCGATGAGTTTTCAGAGGCGCCGTTGTCCACTGGATGAAGGCCATTGGTTGACACGGCGCCCTCGCTGCGAGAGGGGATGTGGCGAGAAATAACTCCCGGAGTGACGGACCTGGGCGACGACAGACAATGAGCGACTGCGACTTACCAAAGTCCAAATGAAAAGTGAGCGCACCTCTGCTCGTCCACTTCATTGCCAGGGAGCGGTTCATCACCCCACGACTTCGAAAAGGTGCGCCCTGTTGTGGACCCAAATGCGAGTTCGTCACTTGGCTCACATGCCTCACTGATGCGGATGTTCGTAAATTGAGGCAAAAGAGAGTCTACGATAGACGGAGCCCCGCTCGCCTCGCCGTTCGCGGAGAGCTGACGAGATGAAGGAGCGGATCCGACTGTACCCGCCGCCGTGTCGACGTCTGCATCGACCGACGAGGAATGAGTGGCGGTCCTCAGATGGCTCGGTGCATATCCAGGCTCCAGATGTCCATCGCGCGAGAACCGGCGGTTAGGACTGTTCCACGCGGAAGATGTCGTGCGATTCGGAGGAGGCGTCAAATTTGACCTGATATTCGGACCACCCTGGTGGCGAGGAGGATAGGGCGCACGGGCGTTGGCCCATGTCACCGTGAGGTGATTCACGGTCCGAAGGGTCTGAAATCTCCCAGTGAGCTGCTGCACACTGGTCTGGCGATTCCTCCGCTTACCTGATACGCCGTCACGCAGTCGTCGCGATGTTGCCACTTGACTTCCCAGCAGCCGGTGTCCATGCAATCTGACTTTGGTGCACTGTGATGTTCTGAGGTGAAGCAGGTCAATATATGCACGTCTGCTTCCAGGCAGTGCATGGAGCGTACCAATATCACCCGAGTCCGAACGGCGAGCGAAATGTTCGATAGGACCAAAGGCGCTAACCACGCGATGCATCGTCTAGTCGGCAACAGTGAGAAAAGGCGGATCACATGAGGCAGCAAAGTCACTTACGTCGGCGTCATAAAGTAGAGGTCTAAAGAGGATCCCGGGCCCGCTCAGCGAATCGCCGGTATCCGCATCGCCGGCAGAACGCTCCAAGGCCGCATCCTCATTGAAGAGTGCATCAACAACCCTTTTGGAGTGCGCATATAGTCAGCCTAGACCCATGGATTGCGAGGTTCAAATGGATTGTTACCTGGACCCGGTGAGTCGCCTTAACCTCATCGCAGCCGCCGGTTGAAGCTGCGCAGCCGTCTCACTGGCTTCTCCCGGGACGCTTTCCACGCCTCCCTCCGCACTCGGCACGGTGCCGGTTGGAGTCCTATGCACGATGGATCAGCGACTGCAACGACGCGTGTTGGGGCGTGGCATACCTATACGATACTAGTAACTGTCGCTGATCGCGGGCGCGCTCGTACCGAAGACTGCGACCCATGAATGGCACAGGGCGCGCCTGGAAAGAGTTGATTATGTTGTCGGCGGCGTTGGCATCCTGTAAACCGGTTGTCAGACGGGAAGAGGGCAATACATATGCGCGATCTTACCGCGCAATAGACAAAGGCGCACTTGCAGGAGCCGTCTTTGGAGTCGAAGATCTTGTTCACCTTGACGCCGCCGGGCGCGTAAGCGGCGAGATGCTCAGAAAGTCGCTGTCCAAGCTCTGCGTGATCGACGCCGGTGGGCAGGCTGTGCCGGAGATCAGCTCTGAAGGGTGGGACGCGTAGCCGGACAACCGACCTGCCGACGAAGAGATTGGCGTCCTTGTATACGCGCTCATCGTTCCCGGGCGTGTTCGCGGGGCTCTTGGAGACGATTGGGATAGCGGGGTCGAGGGATGTGACCGCCACGGCGGCGGACGCGTTGAGGGACGCGCAAGACGCGTCTGACGAGGAGGCGGAGGGCGAAGGAGTCGTGAGAGAATCAAAACGAGTGCCCCAGAGACGGGTTGGAGGCTGGCCTTTAGGCGGCATAGAATAGTAAAGAGGGGATGAAGAAAGAAAGAGAGGACGACGGGGCGAGGAGGAGGGAGATGATGATGGAGAAAGCCAAGAGGAGGGAATGGACGCAAAATGGGCGGAGAAAGGGATCTGGGAACGAGGGCCACAGCGAGTGGCTGGGGAGACCAGTTTAGGAAGTGGACACGCCGAATTGCGCACGAAGATGATGGGAAGAGGATTGGACGGGTGCCGAATATAACTGCATTTGCGAGTTGTGTGGAGAACGGTGCGGCTGCGATACACATCGACGATCGCCCGTCGCCCATTTCGGCGGGCTTCTGTGTGACGCGGGGCTTCGACCGACGTCAGGCTCCGAATTTGAAGGCATCGCGTACATCGCCGCGCAGAACAGTCCAGAATGCATCCCCCAAAGCAGCGTCCCTTGCCACATCGAGCCCGGAAGATCCTGTCCGCGCCCCAGGCAAGCAGCCCGCCTGTCGCACCGGCATTCCCGTCCTCCGGCCTATTTTCTGTCACAGGTCAGCTCCCTCCAGAGTCATCCGACCGGTGGGAACTCACCCACACTCTCTTGTCCTCGAGGTTTTCATCTCCACACCGCGCGGTTCCAGCAGCAAGGACGACGACCAGCTAAGCCCGCGATGGTCGACGCGTTCAACGATCCTCGATACGATCCTCCTGCAACGTAACGCCGGCTGCGGTGGACAGCTGGGCGATCTCTGCCCCAGACCGAGTTGCTTCCAGAAAGCACGGACAAGAGCGGTGGCGCAAGGCCGCCATCCCGCGCATCCTCCAGTCTTCCATACCTTTCGCGAGCTGCAATGAAAGTCATATCGTTCCAACGGAAGGTCGAGAGGAACGGTGCTCCGTGGTGGCGGCGCGAGTCAGTCACTCCGCGAACACGACCGCGTGACAGCGTGACACGGGATTCTCTGTCAGTGTCTCCTCCACCCGCCGCCTTGTCCATCCCCCGGTCTTGACATTTTCTCTCCACCCATATTTTTGCGATCATGTCGGACGACGGCTACGGCGGTGGCGGCGGCGGGGACGACTTCGATTACGAGGGAGGCGGCTACAACGACGGGGCCTTCGTACGTCCATTATCCCTCCACGCCGCCGCGCTGCGTCCATCTCACCTGCACCCAGGACGAGAGTTACGACCTGCTTGCTGGAGGGCAGGAAGGCTTAGAGGGGGAGGTGGGCGATGGCGAGGCGCCATTGAACGGTGGCGAGGACATCAACGGCGCGGACCAGGACCAGGACATGCTGAACGGCGACGCGTCGCAGGCAGAGCCCGCAGCACCGCCCGGCGGCCTCACCGGCGAACGACAACCCAACAAAGTCCGCGTCACGACGCCCTACCTCACAAAATACGAGCGTGCACGCATCCTCGGGACGCGCGCGCTGCAAATCAGGTGCGTTTTTTTCCCGTCGCGCCCGCATACAGTGTCTGCTTGCTTGACTCGCCGTGCCGCAGCATGAACGCACCCATCCTCGTTCCATTAGACGGCGAAACCGATGCGCTCCAGATCGCCATCAAGGAGCTCTCGCAGCGCAAGATTCCATTGGTCATCCGACGCTACCTCCCCGACGGCAGTTTCGAGGACTGGAGCGTGTCGGAGCTCATCAGCGATTAGGCGGTGTGTTTCTACATCCATGTACACGCATCCGTCCGTTACCTTGTACTTATCTCCCCATTGCTTTGCCGCTGTGCTACTTGTTTTTGGATGCAAAGGTGTTGTTCGTTTTCTTTGGATGGCGTGCCGTTCGTACGCGGGACTCTCCTCTATACCCGCCACCTTCGCGTGGCCATGGTACCCACCTGTGGTTGCCTACGTGTATGTCCGGCCGCTGCTGGCCGCTGGTCAGAATAGCACAAAAGTATGCAAAAGTGCGCGGGCAGTCGCGCGATATTTACTCCTTATATTGTTTGCCCTATGAATCAGACATACCTAATGCCTTTCCCATCCTCGATATCTTGTTGGGACATCGCAGTCCGGCGTTAGCAGAACGACTATCTTCTCTGCCAAGATCTGAGACGTAGGCTCTGGTCCGGTGTGCACGCCATAATATCTACCTCCGCGAGGTTTAACCGACCTGCCTCTTCGCCATTCGACCATGAGCTGCCACTTACGTTGCACCCCGAGCTCCCCCCGAACTCCATGAGTAAATGCGCAATTATTAGATGTCAAGAACATCCCATCATCAAAATATACATTACAGCAATAATTTACGCGAGTACTGTACGTCCGTGCAAATGCAAGTGTTCAACTGAAGACATCTATGGTCGTGACTGCCGTTGCGCTATTAGTGGTGGTCCTCCTCCTCTTCCCTTTCGGCTGCGCCATCGGGGACATGACAACCTCAAACGGCTGCTTCTTCCCCCGCCCCCCGCCCGGGGCGCGCGCGCGGTCGATCCTGGGGGACACGGCCTTCGCCTTCGCCCCGCCGCCGACGACCTTCGCCAGGCGCCCGAGCTTGCCCTTCGCCGCGGGCGCCTCGAGGCCGTCCGCACGGCTGTTCGTCGCGTCGCCGAACAGCATCCCGCGCTCGTCCAGCACAACCCGCGCACTCGCCGCGCTACCAAGAGCGCGCTT
This sequence comes from Auriscalpium orientale, assembly GCA_019915035.1. Classification (NCBI taxonomy): domain Eukaryota; kingdom Fungi; phylum Basidiomycota; class Agaricomycetes; order Russulales; family Auriscalpiaceae; genus Auriscalpium; species Auriscalpium orientale. Next base: position 754,557 of record JAHLMH010000001.1, read on the forward strand.
CTTCGAGGGGCTGGACTCCCCATCTCCGTAATGCGATGTCGATTTGCGCCGCTTCGTGGGGGAGGAGGGCGGCTTCGCAGGCGGCGCGGACGGGTGGTCGGCATCGTCGCTCGGCGGCGGCATATTCTCCGTCCCAGGTGCAGAATGCTTCTTGCCATCTGCATAGACCGTTAGTGTTCGCGCGCGGCGGCGTTGAGGGGAGGAACTTGCTAGTTGCTTTCCCCGAGATGTCTTTCGCGACAGTGAACGCGCCCCGGTCGTCCTCGCCCGTCGCCACCAGCGTCTGCTGGATCTCCCAGTCCGCCGGGCGCGCCTTCTTCCAGTCCTCCAACACCTTCTCCGCCCACGCGTCCGTCTCACCTTCTATGTGGTAATCGATGATGCCGTTCCACTCGCTTCCCGGCGCGCCCTTGTTGATGTAGACCACCTGCCCTTTCAAGCTCTTGCCCTGGGACTTCGTCGACGAGGGATCGATAACGGGAGCGCTGGCGTGCACCGCGCGCGCAAAGTCCTTCACGAGCCGCCGGAGGCCGTGCACCTTGAGCGACGTGCCCATGATGACGAGCATGTCGGGCTTGCGCGCGACGTCGGTCGCCTGGATGCTGCCGATGTCATCGCCGAGGGGGTGTGCCTCGTCATACAGCACGACGGCGGGGCGGAGGGTTCCGATTCTCAGGGGGCGCGCGGAACGGGCCAGACGTGCCTCAGCTAAAGGGGCCAGTTTAATCGCGCCGCCGGTGACGTTAGAAAGATGTATGCGCACCACGCGACGTGCACTCCGGGCAGTCGGGCGGCAGCCCCTGGTTGAAGAGGCCGAGGTACTCGTCAGAGCACGGCAGGTCAACCGAGCAGTAGCTGCACCACACGCGGTGGATGTCGCCGTGCAGCTGCACATTGCGCACGTCCTTGGCGCGTATCTTGGCCTTGCCCTTGCCGGTCGTCTTTACCTCCTGACTGGAGCTTCCGACAAGACCGGCCCTCTCCTCGAGCCCATCAATGTTCTGCGTGTACGAGCGCAGGAGCTTCTTCTTCGAGTCGAGCGTCTTGATAAAGTGATGCGTCGGGGAAGGAGAGGCCGAATCGATTGACTGCTTGAGCTGCGAGATAAAGGTGTAGAAGAGGGACGTGGACGTGGGATCGCGAAATAGCGAGGCGTCGAACAGGTCGCGGCCCTTGAGCACCACGTCTGGGTAGCGCTGCTTCACGAGGTTATATAGACCATCTGAAGAGCGAAAATCCTGCGCAGACGCGTCAGCACGTGTCCTCGTGAAGCAGGCGTGGCTAGGGGAGGCCACTGACGGGTATGCCGCTTGAGCACGAGATGCCTGCGCCGGTCACGACGACGATGCGTTTGCTCTTCGCCACAGACAAGGACAATTGTGAGAGAATGCGGCGCGTGGGGCCATCTGACGAGGACGCCTGGAGGTCGAGCGAGACGACCATGAGGAGCGAGAAAGGGGGATGTCGGTGGGAGGGAAGGAGGAGGGTGGCAGGCGGTCAGCCGGCGTGAAAGCCGATGGGTCGCCCCAAAAAAGGTTTGTTGAATTTCCGCGTCTTTCTCACGTGCCCCGACGCGTCGTTGTTGACCGCGCCGTCCCGCCGGAGCAGCCGCTTATGTCCGTTCATCCTCGCTTGGATATTTTTGTACACTACGACAAGGCTACATACTCGCGACTACGGAAGGACGCGCACTTCCCGCTCGGACGTCGCAGTGCGCTCGTAGTAGAAGATCCCCGCCGTCGACGAGCAGCTGCTCTTCGTCGTCGAATCCAGCGCCTTGAAGCGCCCGAATTGCTCCTGCTTCGACATCAGCGTGGGCACGCACGCACAGCAACGGGAAGGACTCACAGTGCCGCTGACGTGGTTGAAGTACCAAACTTCCTGGAGGACAGTTCCGTTGTGCCCGCAGCCGAGATACGGGATGCCGCCAGTCTGCGCCTTCAGTGCATTCTGGATGTCGCTCAACGCGTAGGTCGTCGTGTTCGAGGGAACAATGCCAGCACTGAATGCGTTTCATAAGGACTGACTTCTTGTATTCGTCGCGAGGAAGACGTACCTGGCAAGCATATCGAATGTAGGGAACTGCTTGAAGGCCCTAACGACGGCATTGTAGAAGTCAACAACGTCCTGGTGCTTCTGGTATCCTGGCCCGTAGCAGGCAACATCGAACGTCTGCCATTGTACATCAGCTTGGCACAAACAAGGACGGATAAGAAGGAACGAACCGACGTGCACGTCGCATGCTTGCTGAACTGATCGATGGCTCTATTGAATACAAGATCTCCACCAGGAAGTCCTTCAACTCACCTCGTGCGCCCAGAAGGCAGTATTGGCCTGGCCCTGGCTGACCCAGTACTTTTCCACTGCGGTAAACGGTAAGGGCTGACTCACTCAGACCAGCAAGATACGTACTGAAGTCCAGCAAGTCGACGCGCCCATATTCGAGAAGGAATGTGTCCACAGTTGGGCCAGTGTACGCCGGCACTTTCGTCCCGTCCGGAAGAGTTGCCGGTGACGGAGCAGGATCATACTGCCGGGACAGGTCGCAGTATTGCTCAAACGACCTTCATGTTGACCATGGTGAGCCAAACAGGTGTGAAATAAACGGAGCACGATGCTCACCCATCGCAGTTGTCCGGCCAGAGGCCGTGGATGGTCCAGCTGTCCTTGGGAAGCAGCTGGCCCTTTTTCTCGAATCCGGTGTACGTGTCCCAGAACTGGGTCTGCAGGACGAGTCCTCCCGGCGTCGGCGAACAGCATGTGTTCTGTATGGCCGTGGTGTTCTCGCACGAGAACGTGAAGGGCTCGTTCACGCAGGCCGCAATGCTCGGGAAGGTGTTCGGGAGCGAGAAGCCCCTCTGCGCCATACCATGAGCGGCGGTCGAGGCGGCGAGAACGGCGAGGGCGCTGCGGAAAGCCATCTCAGCTGTGTCGAGGGATGGAGCGGGGCGACAGCGGACATACCAATGCCGTCCATCTTTTTATGCCGAAAATGAATGGCTGGAAAACATACGTGATGTGCTTATCTTAGCGACAGGTCCATATGCTTGTGGTTAATGATGTCGGGTGGGAGGGGGGCCCTAAGAGGCGGTGGTGCATCAGTCGGGCTGTTGGGCGGCGCCGGATGAGGCGACCAGGGGCGCACAGAGCCTTGCGCAGCGTGGCGATCGCGGCGACCACGCACGTTCACCGTAAATGTCGCGGAATGAACAGCATGGGTTTCCATGTGCGTGTGCAGCATGAGAGTCGAGGACGTTGTGGGCAACCTGACACCACCGCATGATCAGAGGCCGGCCGGAGTTTGATCCGTGCTCTCCTCCCCCGTATCCCCTTCAACTTGAACCTGCCCAACACCCAACATCTTGACATTGCAGAGTCTACACGACATAGACTGATGTAAATCGACCTCGATCTTCGTCTCTTTGCATAGCCCGTCGTCGGCCATCATCGACATTTGCGACATTCGCGATGGTCATTGTCGATCCTGATGGGCCCTAAAAATACCGGCAGCCTCTCAACGTTGGCCACATGTCCGCGAGACTGAACGTGCGTTAGATGAGTGCCATGTCATGGACTATTCAGCTCTCTGGTACGACTTCCAGTGAACGAACTCCCGTCGCTCCCTCTTCACCAGCAGCTTCATCACTTTCTCCCGCCACGGCGTGCTATTCGCCGCCTTGTACTCCCCCGTCTGATCGTGGTCCGCCGACACCCACTCGTGCACGCCCAGGTACTTCGGCGGCGGCGGGCGCCCTGCCGCGTCCGTCCCCGCGTACCCCGCCTCCTTGAGCACAAACCGCCGCGTGCGGATCCACCCCGGCACCTTCGACAGCATCGGTGCGTGCTCCTCGTTGAACCACCGGTTGAACTCGTCCTCCGCCTCCGCCTCCATGCCGCTCATGACGAACACGTACACGGGCGCCGGCTTTGCGGGGTCGTACAGCGCTGACGGCGTAGGGTCGGGATGCCCCGTGTACGCCTCGTAGAGACGCCGATCGACCGTCTCGAACCGCGGGAAGATGTCCTTCTCGAGCTCGCTGCGTTTCTCGGGGAGGAGAGAGTACGGGGGCTCCTGGGTGGCCTGGTACGAGTCGAAATCAAAGAATGATGTCCATGTGGGCTTCAGGCCGTCCGCCGCCTTTGCTCGAGTCCACGAGGACATGGATGGAATGGTGACGCGCTGGGGTATGTGGTCGTTGTCGAACCATTCATGGTACTCTGCTTCAGAGACTTTGGGGCCCAGCTCGGCGAATACGAGCATGAGTGCGGGTGGTGCCATGTTAGCCTTGGCTTGTCAGTGGACTGTACTACACTACCTATATACCGGGCCTAGTTCCGCATGGAGAATTCACAGACCTTCGAAATATAGGAGTCCGGGCTGCATCGTCCGCACGCCGACACTACACTATACAGCAGACTGCGCGCATACATCATCGGCCAGTTGGTTGTAATACTTGCTACAAATTACAGCATACAGACGATGAAGGGCAGGCATAACCCCATATACTCCCCTCCGTACAAGTTGCCGGAGACCCGCTACGCCACGAATCCGGATGAACACTATACGGAGGTCAAAGAGCGTTCAGGATCAGGAGCGCGTGCATAGCCGGAAAAGTCGCAGAGCAAGGTCATGGGCCAGACTGGACGTTCACCGGCGACGAAGGTCATAATCGCGCCCGGATCCGCTCTAAGCAAAGTGTCAATACCGATACCTATGTGACCGTTCCAGATGGAGACGCGTGCATTGAACTTGGTCCCATAGAACAGCTGGAGCCGCAGGCGACGATATTCCCTGATGCTGGCCTCGGTTGCGGACCGCGGGCGTCATGCTCGTTGGCGCGCTCGGGCTCTCGGTCTCGTCGTCCGAGGTCGATGACGTCGCGGTGTCGGCGCTGGAGGACTGCGCAGCGGACGATGCGCTGCTGGCTGTAGAAACGCGGTCCCGTGAGCACATGTGCTGAGGAGGGCAAGAGCGCATACAGGACGCGCCGGAGCATAAGTTCGTGAAACAGCCGTGCGTGGCCGCGACGTCCTCCGGGCGCAGGACTACGCTGCTGCTCGCGGAGGCACTTTGCACGCCGTCCCTGCGTGGGGATGGCTGGTCATCGCGCAGGTAAAATACGAATACGTACAGCGAACAGCGGACTGGGTCGGCTGTCTGCCCACACGTCTGTGCGCAATCGGGGAGCGTGGCCTGCGCTGCGCATAGCGTCGTGAGCGGGATGAGGGAAGCAACCTGGGAGACGAGGGCTGCGACTATAATGGCGTCCGTGGCCACTCGGCGGCAATGAGACGTCTCTCGAGACGTACCACGCATGTGCTGAAAGTCCGTGAACTGACACAGGTTGCTCCTGATCGAAGGCCTGGCTGAGTCCGACAGGATAAACGAGCAATTGATCAGGAGCGCTGGCGGGGGGCAGCTGTGGAGCAACAGCGTTCAGCTCGCCACAGAGTAGCGTTTCTGAGCCACCGAAATTTCGACAGGACGAGGCTGAACGCGGCCGACGAGACGCTTGACGGACGTCCGTTTCCAACTAACCACAAATGCCTTGCGAGCAAGTTATCGCGCACAGCTAATCAAGATTATGAGTCGCAGCCTGGACGACGCAGCCAGCAGCTTTGAACACCACTAGCGGGTCCTGTTGTCCATCATATTATGAAGCATATTGTGGTACTCGAGCGTCCTTGTAAAGTTCGTAAAAAATCGTAGAATCATCCACTTTGTGCGCCATCTAAAAGCGCGCCCATCAGCAAACACAGCGCAACGTCGACAAGAAACGATGCGCACCGTCCGCTGAAACTCCCGTTTCCGCTCACAGCACGACCGCCGCGCCCATGCCGAACGCACACAGCATCCCCAGCGCGCCCCACGCGCCGCCCATCTCCACGCGCACGCGCCCCGCGCCGTTCGGCGACCCACTGGCGCTGACCGTCGTCCCAGGCGTCGAGCTGCTACCACTGCTTGCAGAGCTGAACGGGGTCGACGACGAGACAGGCGACGTGACCGTATTGAGGCTCGTAGAGGACACCGAGGACACCGTACTCGGCGTCGTGAAGACCGAGGTGGAGGTCGCCGTAGTGAATGAGGCGATGGAGGACGTGAGCGGGCTGCTAGAGGGGGTGGGCGGCTGCAGGGAGGAGGGGAGCGGGGAGAAGGAGAGGGAAGGCGTCGGGCGCGAAATGGGGCCGCCGGGGTTGGAGGTGGAGATGGTTGCTGCATGTGCAAGGCGAGTGTATGCGGGGTGCCAGGTGTGTATGCGTCGTATGGGGGATCAAGCGTGGCATGGCGGGGACGTAAATATGTTGTTGAACACGGGGAGTGGACGGATGTATGCGCGTCGAATTGGACAAATGAGCGTCCAGTATTCATCATAAACAAAACTTAAAACGCACCGGCCGAAGCTACGCCTAAAAGCGCACTGAGGATGGCGAAGTGACGCATGTTGGGCGGTAAATTTGAGAGGTTGAGATGGAGGCGGCGGGTCGTACGCGTCGGAGGGGAGTTGGAAGGCGTGGAGAGAGAAGCGGGGTGCACAGCGCTTTTGATGCCTCTAGGCTGTCAAGGAAGGTGTCAATTATAGCCTGTGTCAATTATAGACTGAGTCAATAAGCGAGTCGTGTATGCGGCGGCGCGTGTCGTGTAGCGGTCTGTAGCGGTACGTACTTACCTGCACTGTCCACACGATGCTCAAGCCTTGAAGCTCAGTCGTTGACGGCAAGGCTCTGACAAGATCGAGGCGCGTGGTTATATGGGCGCATGTGTGCGGTTGGTCGACGCCGTCGTGTGTAGAGACCATGTGCACGTTGACGAGGATGGTTCGGGATCGCCCGACACGGGCGTCTTCCCCCGCGGCGCCTACTCTCCCTCGGCGTTTCAAGTTCAACGCCGCACACGCTGAGCCCTGACTCAGACCTGCTGCCGACCTATCCCCAACTGGCGACCACCCTTGCTCGAATCCTGCGTAGTCGACTTTGGACAGCGGAACCGCGCACAAAGCATACTTTTGCCCTCTGTCGCTCTCTCGAAGACTCGGACGTAACTGCCAGCGTACAGCGTCTCTTTCAGTACCTGGCCGACACAATCCCTAGCTTGCCACCTTGGCTAGAATGTCGCTGCGCAGCCGGATGAGATATAACAGAACGACAAATTTCTCAGCCACGGAGACTATCTCTGCTCACCGCGGGCCCAGACTGTCGATAAAGCGGATACACGAGAATCTCCGACGTCGGATGCGCTCCTGTCGAGCTTCTACCCGCGCCCCCGACGTTCCGCGGTCACCCTTCAACGCAACGCTCTGTTCAATAGACTCTGATCGATGCGCCTCCTAGCCCGCGCGGTATATAAATCCCGCGCACAGACCCTCACTCCTCCCGTCGAGCATAGGACTTGTTATAAGCCCCGCGCCATTACCATGAAATTCACCCTCGCCCTCGCCCTCGCTGCGCCCACCCTCGCCGCAGCCCTACCCGTCGTGCCCCCCGCCATCGCTGGCCTGCCGTTGTGCACCGTCACCACGAGTACGTCCCTCCCTTCTCCTCCCCAGCGCCCCTTACCAACCATGCTTCCACAGCCGATTCCGCACCCTATCCCTCGTCCGCCGGGCCGGCCGAGCGGTTCGTGACGTTTGCACCGACCGCATACGTCGAGATTTCCCCGCGCTTTGTCACATTCTGCGCGGAGATTTCGTAGTGGGAGTTGGAGGAAGAACTTCACTTACTCGTCTGCTGGGACGAAGACGTCTCAAATCCTTCAGAGATTGAACTGATGCAGGTGGGGAGGAGTACAGCTGCGGCGTGTTAAATACAGTGAAGCTGGTCGTGGCTTTGCGATCATTCCCGCTCGATCCTCTCGTCCTGTGGTTATCTAATCCCATCTTATCCTGTCCTATCGCTCTCTCGGAGACTTGGAGGGAGTTGCACGCGTAAAGCGTCTATCCTGGCCGATACGATAGTTCTCTTGCGACCTTGGCTAATTTGTTTTTGTTTTTAGATTCAATGGCGCTGCGAGCCTGGACAAGACATAGCAGACCCACTGTCTTCTGGGGTGCTGGCCTTGAAGCTGTGCAGCGTCCACGTTCTCCGCTCCCCCCTAAGCCTCCAATCCGTCGAAATTGCGCAAGCAGTGGGCCCAGACCGTCAATAAAGTGGATATAGGAGAACCCCCGGCGTCGGATGCACTCCTGTCAAGCTTCTACCCGCGCCTCCGACGCTCCGCGACCCCCCTTCAATGCTTTGTGCAATTGAATCTAACGCCCGCTCTCTCCCGTCGATGCGCCTCGGCCCCTGCGCCAAGGATGCATGTCCTCCCCTAGCCCGCGCGGTAGATATAACCGCAGACCCTCGCTCCTCCTGTCGATCATAAAAACTGCCATCGTCACCATGAAGTTTACCCGCTCCCTCGCCGCCCTCGCGCTCGCTGCGCGCGCCCTCGCCGCCGCCCCGCCCGCCGTGCCCTCCGGCATCGCCGACCTGCCGCCGTGCACCGTCACCACGAGTACGCCCCTCCCCTCTTCTCCCCTGCCCCCCTTGCCCACCTCGCTTTTACAGCCTCATCCGCACTGTACCCCTCGGCCACCGGGCTGGGCGAGCAATTCGTGATCGACCCAGTTAGCCGCACGTTTGCACCGACCGCAATACCTGTTGCGCCCGCTATCGAGATCTCTCCGCGCCATGTCCCATATTCTCTCGAGGATTGGTAGTGGGAGAGCTGGAGGAAGGCCGACGCAGGCCCGCTGGGACGAAGATGCCTTGAAATTTTCTAGGTTGTTTGGAGCAGATTGAACGGATGTAGGTGGGGAATTTAGAGGGAGACTGACCAGCGTGGGACTGGGGTTTCAAGACGTCTTTGGAACCAAGGTCAGACGGGTAGGCCAGTCCTTCCCGAGCCCGTGATCATCTCAAATTTGAGTATTTGAATGTGGTGGATAACAACTTAAACTGGGACTCGGACTCGATGCTAGCCTGGTCGGATTCGGGTGGCAGTTGATGAGCTCGCAGTAGTTTATGAGAAAACACACAGCGTCCTTATGGTCGACTAGCCACTGTCACGAGTCGGCACGGACTTGGAGGATAGGCATGATCTGATATGTACATCGCATGCCGCTTTTATCAGAGGCAGGCGGCGCAGTTGGGCTTGCGTTCGCTGATCATGATAGCCTTTGAGCCTTCTACACATGTCTATTCAATTGATACGATTCAAGTGAGGGGAGTTTATATTAGCCAAGCGCTGCCGCCCGGGCAGCCCGGACCCTGGATCCGCGCATCTTCAAATCATCCGACACGCGTCGACTCCCTTTGCGCCAGCACTCGGCCAACATTTTGTCCATGTCAATAACTACACAGCATAGAGTGATACACTATCTTCGTCTCTACATAGCTCTTCCTCAGCCATCATCGACATTCTCTGCGTTCGCGACATTCCCTGCCGATCCTGATGGTCCACGCTCTCAACGTTTGCCACATCGCAAGACTGAACGTGCGTACGTGTCATGGACTATTCAGCTCTCTGGTAGGACTTCCAGTGAGCGAATGCACGTCGCTCCCTCTTCGTCAGCAGCTCCATCACTTTCTCCCGCCACGGCGTGCTCATCGCCGCCTTGTGCTCCTCCGTCTGTTCGTGGTCCGGCGACGCCCACTCGTGCACGCCCAGGTACTTCGGCACCGGCGGGTGCCCCGCCGCGTCCGTCCCCGCCTCCTTGAGCACAAATCTCCGCGTGCGGATCCACCCCGGCACCTTCGACAGCATCGGCGCGTGCTCCTCGTCGTACCACCGATTGAACTCGTCCTCCGCCTCTGGCTCCATGCCGCTCATGACGAACACGTACACCGGCGCCGGCTTCGCCGGGTCGAACAGTGCTGAGGGCGTAGGGTCGGGGTGCCCCGTGTACGCCTCGTAGATGCGCCGATCAAAGATCTCGAAGCGCGGAAGGAGGTCCTTCTCGTGCTCGCTGCGTTTCTCGGGGAGGAGAGAGTACGGGGGCTCCTTGGTGGCCTGGTACGAGTCGAAATCATAGAATGCAGCCCAGGCGGGCTTCACTCCGTCCGCAGCATTTCCTCGAGTCCACGAGGTCATGGATGGGATGGTGAGGCGCTGGGGGATGTGGTCGTTGTCCAGCCAGTCATGGTACTCTGCTTCAGAGACTTTGGGGCCCAGCTCGGCGAATACGAGTAGAAGTGCTGGGGGCGACATGATGGTGGTAGAAGTGCTGGATGAGAACTTACATACAGTATCGGCCAAATTTCGCGGTGAGACTTCATACTTCGAAGTCAGGTGGGCGGCCGGGAGCGGGAGGCCGCGGCGGGAGCGGTCCGGCGGCTTGTCAGCATATCTCTTCTGTTCCAAGCGACATCGACATCGGTATCCGTCTCTCTGCACATAAACATCACAAGCATACGCGACATGCGCTATTATCGTGATCAGGGTACCTAAAAATACCCTTTCAACGTTTGCCGTGACTTGGCCGCCATACTAGTGAACGTGCGTACGTTTCTCGTGGACTATTCAGCTCTCTGGTACGACTTCCAGTGAGTGAATGCCCGTATCTCTTTCCGCGTCACCAGCCCCATCACTTTCTCCCGCCATGGCGTACTATTCACCGCCTTGTACTCCTCCGTCTGAACGTGGTCCGCCGACGCCCACTCGTGCACGTCCAGGTACTTCGGCGGCGGCGGGTGCCCTGCCGCGTCCGTCCCCGTGTACCCTGCCTCCTTGAGCACGAGCCGCCGCGTGCGAATGCACCCCGGCACCTTCGACAGCATCGGCGCGTGCTCCTCGTCGTACCACCGGTTGAACTCGTCCTCCGCCTCAGGCTCTGTGTCGGCCATGACGAACACGTACAAGGGCGCGGGCTTCGCGGGGTCGTACAGCGCTGAAGGCGTGGGGTCGGGGTGCCCCGTGTACGCCTCGTAGATGCGCCGGTCGGACGTCTCGAACCGCGGAAGGAGATCCTTCTCGTGCTCGCTGCGTTTCTCGGGGAGGAGAGAGTACGGGGGCTCCTTGGTAGCCTGGTAGGACTCGAAATCGCAGAACCCGGTCCAGGTGGGCTTCAGTCCGTCCGCCGCCTTTCCTCGAGTCCACGAGGACATGGATAGGATGGTGAGGCGTTGGGGCATGTGGTCGTTGTCTAACCAGTCATAGTACTCTGCTTCAGAGACTTTGGGGCCCAGCTCGACGAATGCGAGCAGGAGTGCGGAGGGTGCCATGGTCGCGGTCGGACTTTCGCTGGATGACTACCGTGACCTAGTGCTCTAATGATATAGACCTTTCGCGGGGGAGGATTCACCGCTTCGAACTCCGTTCCGGGTCCTGCGTTATCAGCGCGCCGAAACTGTATTATATGGCAAAGCTAGGCACCACGAATTGTACAAATTGTTGCTCATACGGAGTACCACAAGCTGACAGAAGATGGAGAGCAGGTCAACGAGTGATCGGGATCAGGAGCGCGTGCACATGTGTCACGAAGAATCGCAGAGCAAGGTCATTGCCAGAGTTCAGTCCGAGAAATCAGACGTCCGCCCAACCGCCTTCGTCGAGCTTGTAGGACGCCTCCGACTCAGGTTTGTCTGGGCTGTCGACGAGTTTTGCGACGCGTTCTTCGGCGCGACCCTTGCGCAGGAACATGCGGGTTGCAGATGAGTGAGATAGGATGTGGCCGCCGATGGGCTTCAAGGCGCCGCCGGCGACGAAGGTCATCGTCGCGCCCGGATCCGCTGTAAGTGAAGCGTCAATCACGATGCGTATATGTCCGCTCCAGATGAAGACGCGTGCATTGAACTTGGTTAGTGATCAGGATTGCGATCTTAATGGAAAGTTAGTAATAGTCGGGGAACAGCGTGACCAGGAACAAACATTGAACTCTTCAGAGAGCTTGGTGAGCTTTGATAGCATCTAGGAACCGAAATTGAGCTAATCCGCAAAGATTCATCGCGCTCTCATTACCTGAGCCAGCTACCCCAAAATGCCGTCAGGTTGACGCATGAAGTGTTGATTCGTTGACTTACTTTCTGCTGCCTTTCACTGAGTTCTCCGCGACCCGAGAAGTCTACTCGGAAGAGGGCCATGATGCTATCTACAATCTGCGGAAAGCATGCCATACATGAGCTAGAATGAAGACGACGATCAAGCGTACTCACCAGGAGCCGGAAGTCCTTGTCTTCTGCAAACCTCAACGAGCACTCGTTGATTAACTCCATTTGGTGCTCGCTGTTGAAAGCTCGAGCTGCAGATAGTCAGACATTCGCTACGACGGAAGCATGATATCCGACCGTACATACCATAGAGGATATTCTCAAGGGCCATGTCTCCGTCCACGCCAAAGCGTTCTGCAATAGACCGGATCCGGTCAGGACGAAACGTGCCTGCCGCATGCGCATATAGTGAGTGCCCATGCGAAACACAGCGCACGCGGAGCGTACCTTCAGTATCGACATATGCAACTTTCCCAGAAGCGCCGCCGAGCTCCGGAGGAAGCTGAGCAACCACACTCATCGTGTGTGCCAACTGGGTCTTCCCGGTGCGATATTCGCCATACACTTCATCATACAATGTCAGCAAAGCGACGTATACGCGCCATGACATGTACAACCTTCCGTGATTGATTGCGACATCAATCCGCCTTCCATGAAGACATCTGTCAGCGCGCGAAAGAGAGTGCCAAGGTAGGTATGCTGACCTCCTAGAATCGCATCGACTGTTTTGCTGCCTGTGCTCATGATCAGGACTCGCTTGCGTTTGTCCTGCATTTCCAGGCCAGTCGCAAAAGAAGAGCCCTACAATTGGGCTTCAGACACTGGAAATGCAGCGAGAAGCAGTTTCGGACTTACCGTGATCTTATGCGCTGCTTCCTGAATATATTTACTCAAATTCACGCGCATATAGCCTGGGAATCGCAATTGACTCACCTTTATCTTCTCTACCTTCGCCTCCGACATACCCTAGTGCAGTAAGCGACGTGAGATTCAGACTACTACAGGAGAATGATACTGCGCACCTTGATCTTCAGCATTTGCCTCCGGGTTGTCATGTTGACACCAGACACGGTATTGATCGCGGCACTCTGAGCACCCATTAACAACTCTCTAGCCAATCAAGATGGTTCATACTTTCAACTTCAAGATATCTTGGACATTAATGCCCTATGTGGCCAATCAGCACCGCAGTAGAGCACAAGAGTGGGTATATGCGCGCGAAACGGTTCCTTACGTGTTGCTGAAGTTCGTCCACTGAGTCAAAGAAGGGCGCCTGTATGCGCGACACGGGTCAGAACGCTAAGCACAGAGCACCGTGTGTGATCTCACATCTTCCACTTCTTCTCCAGGCGGGCTCGCTGGTCGCGAGGGCGGAGGCATCGTTTGGGAGGCTGCTCGGCGCACCATATCGAGAGTTCGTTGGCTGAATGAGATGAATATGGGTTGCGTATGCGTAAGTATGCGAGGAGGTGGACGTCGGAGGAGTGAGGGCGTGAGCGAACTCAGCGAAGCCTTCCCTCTACGACGCGGTCACGTGTACAATTCACACGCGCGGGAGAACGCGCCTCTGGGATGAGCGTCAGACGAGTCAGTATCGTACATTTATTGAGGGCGATCTTCGTGGATACACGTCGCTCAATCGTCCCATTGATTGTCATCAATCGTCCCTAGTACCTCCACCCCGTCGTCCTTCTTGTTTTTGCTCTTCTTCCTGCTACCGGAAGCTTTTGCGGGCTTGTTCGCGCCCACAGATGTCGCCCGGTCCTGAGCTGCATGTGTGGAAGACAATTCAGTGTCCATGTCATCGTTCGCGCCGTCCCCGGCTTCACTGAGACCTGGAGTGCGACTCTGCTTTCGTAGGGCGGATGGAGACGATTGCTCTGCCTCAGCACTGACTTCCGAGAGGTTCAAAGGTGTCCGCGCGCGAATGACCGGCGTCGGTCCAGAAAAGTCTTTCCCAGTCATCCTGGAGAGTGTTTTCATGTCTGTGCCGAATGTGATCAGTGATGCGAAAGCAGCAAGGCTTGAGCGGAGCCTACCATAAGGAACGCGATTATCAAGGCAATACGTGATTCGTGCGGGATTCTTCCTATCTTCACTCTTGAACTTCGCTTTGCAAGCCTTGCGATCACGACCAGGGAGTATGTACGATATGAGCTCGTAATTCTCACCAAACTGTGAAACAGCCTGTAGAGACAATCGTCAGTGAATGAACGCAGCTCGCAAGAGACGCTCCTTACTTCGTAGAAAAGTTCCGTCTCCTCTGCGCTCCACCGAGTCCCCCGGTACTTCTTCCCATATGAGGCAGAGTTTACGAACTTCGTCGCGTCAGATTCTTCGACGTGAGTGTAGTTCTCAGTGTCGTTGTCTTGCGCACGATCAACGTACAGCGATTCCTCGTCGACGATCGTCTCTCCGTTCGGACCAATGCGGATCTGGACGTTAAACCGACTTGTTGCCATAGACTGAGTGTAATCGAAACCAGAACCGGAGCCGTCTACAGTAGGTTCAGTTTCTGCACTCGTACCCTGGACCTCTGGCGGTGCTGGCGTTGAAGCACTGGACAACGGGGCCGCGGAACTGCTCGTCGATGGTCCCGCAGCAGCGTCGGTATTCTCGCTCGGACCTGAGGTAGCACTTTGGTTGTTCGCATCGTCATCGTTTCTTCCGTACTTCTTAGCCTCCATAAGAGCTTTCATGCGAAGGCGCCGTTCACGGTTAGAGTGTTTCCAGGCCGCGTGGTTGTCCAGAATCTGGGCTGCCTTGCTGCTGATACGTCCCTGCCCGGTGTCCTCGCAGAGGGTGGCCATTGTGACAACAGTAGGGTCGAGCTCTTCACCGGGATCTGCATTGGGGTCGAAGACCGGGGCAGCAGAGGCTGAACGAGACTTGCGCGAGCTTGTCCGCTTGCGTTTCGATGCAGCCGACTCCTCGTCCTCTCCTTCGCTGTCTCGAGAAGCACGACGAGCACGTCGCTTCCGTTTGGCTTTTGGTACGTCCTCCCCATCGGGGTCGTCCTGTTCTCCGTTCGCATCATTAGCGCGCTTGCGCCTGACCCGCTTGCTTGTCGATGCCTCTGCTTCGCCAGCGGCGGTAGCCTTCTTCTTGCGCGTGCGTGAGGGCTTCCCAGTGCTGACCGGATCGGGTGGAGCGGCATCTTCCTGCAGAATATCAGCGATAGCTGTCTCTCCGTTTGCCAGACGCGCAGCGTGTTCCAGGATGGCAGAGAATTCATTCTGCAGGTCGTCATGAGCGGGGGGCAGCTGATCGATGGCTGCTGTGCTCATGACGTCCGCTAGAGTTACTGTTGGCTCAGAGATTGAAGCGGTCCCCGGCGCGGCAGAGTCGGTGGAAGCGAGGGACTCGACTGTGGGAGGCACACGTGCATCGCTAGGAAGGGCTGATGACCGTACTGCAGTGGAGGGTATTGCTCGAGATCCAATGGCAAGAGGTGTTGGGGCAGCTCGGGATGGAGCTGTGATAGGCGTCGGCTGGGTACTCTGGAGACTTGGGGTGGAGAGACGCTGCGCCGAGCCTGGCAGCGGTACCACGTTCTGACTTGGTAGAGCACGGGGAAGAACTTGTATGGCAGGGGGTTGAGAACTGCCACGAATTATGTGAGCGACGTCGCCAGAGTGGGATTCCATAGATTCATCGGAGCCTCCTGAAAGACTGGGGACATGGGGCCTGACAGGGATAGTCGAGGGAGGAGGCATCATTGATGTCGATGCAGTCGCGGAGTCTTGGTCCTGAGGCCGTGCAGAAGAAGACCTCTGGCCCTGGGGGTCGGGAGTGGAGGAAACGCGCCGAGGTGCATCGGGAGGGCGAGACCGCGATTTCGCGACAGGCTTGAAGACCGTGCCTCCCTTCTCTGTAGACAAGTGAGGAACGATGATATAATGGAGTCTTGTTTTTCACTCACGGACGCGCGTAGACATAGTTGAGTCACTATCCGGGTGAGCTAATAACAGGCTCGCCGAAGGATTGTCGTCAAAGGCGTTGAATGCAAAGAAGCGCTCGAGCGCTTATTGGCTCGCGGGAGCTTCACGCTCGACAACTCGGACAAGGCTGAGCAAGCCTTGCCCTATCCTATCCTGCACTCCAAATGCTTCGCAGTCAAACTTTGCCAACCGGTGGGACACCAGGGTGGGAACACGATGAAGAGGTCCCGGAGGAGGATGCGCAGGAGGATATTGGGCCTCTCAACAGCGTCCCCGACAGGTAGGTCTCGATCCATGTCCCGCCTCCGTCTGCCAGCTGAACTATCGCAGTTTCGTGCTTGTAAACTCGCTCATAGGATGTACGAACGTCTTACTGTCCGACCCATATTTCAACCTGACAACTGGTTGCAGCTCGCGCCAAGTGGATTTCCTCGACGTTTCCCAAATTCTCGAGCAAGACGCGAGGAGGCAAAGCCGCGCCGGAGCCTGTTCCTCCTGCTCATGCTGCTCGTCTGCTGGGCAAACTCGACCTTCACATCGGTCCTCACATCTTTTCGGACGTGTCTCTCTATGAGGCGCATTACGTTCCTCCTACACAGCGGCCGCCCAACCCACCCGTCGCGCACCCTGGCACTTGGCAGGCAGCAGCAGCGTATGGAAGTACCCAATTTGTGCCGTACAGTCAATATGCTGCCCAATATCCATCGTCGATGCCGCAGACTGTTACTCCAAGTGCGCCCACGCCTTTCAGTTCACCCCCAGGGGAAATGCCTATGACCGCAGCAACCGTCAAACGTGTCAACGATGCAGCTATCTCTGACCCCATTCTTGCCAATTTCTTGCATCTTGCTGCCACCGGTCGTGCCACTCATGAGCAGCTCCAGACCTTACAACTGCTGATTCGATCTCTTGCCGCGGTTCCCGACTCCACACCCTCGTCGTCCACCCCCGCCCCGACGCCAACCCCGTCTTCCGCAGGCACCCCTTCTACTCAGACTCAGGCTTCCACTACATACCCAGTCGCCCCGAACGGATCAGCAGCTCCGATACCAATGCCGACCTATCAGTATCCCTATGCGTATGCGCCTCCTGTGCATTATCCGCCTGCGCCAGTCGTGCCTCCGAAAGAGCATGACATCGTCCTGGAGTTTCGCGAGAAGGCTTCTGATCGATGGCTACTGCCGCGGGGCCCTGTTGACTTGGAGCGTTCTCCCGCTGATGATGCCATCCGAGAAATCGTACTGTCTGTCATCTTGCCGTTCTCACAGCCCGAGAAGGCGCCGACCAATCCCGAGAGCGAAACTCCTGCTGTCGCAGCCGACCCCCCTGTGGAAGCCACCCAAGAGGTGGTTAAATTGCGGTTTACAAAGGCGACCCAGACGGTCTGGGACGCTTTGATGCACTGGGCCGGGGGACCAGCTAAGCTAGAGACAAATAAGGGCATTCTTCGTAGCATTGTATTCACTTCTCGCCTTCACTTATGCATGAGTGCATCTAACTAGTCTGTTCAGAAGCCGCCAGAACGTGCATACCTTGGATACCAATTGCGCGAAGGTGACCTCCTCAAACAATTGCAAAACGTAAGGGGATGAGTGATTTACAACTCTATGCTTCATCTCAAAGATTGTCCTACAGGCGGCCGCGCCCCCCTTCACCATGAAGACCATCAAACCTGCATACGGAGATAAAGCACGTCCAAAGCGGAAGGCAGTCCGGAAAACAACTGGCGACGCCTCTGCAGCCTCTGCAGCCCCTGCAACGCCGAAACGGCGAAAATCCGCGCAAGTGAAGCCCACCGTTGTAGCAAAGAAGATTGCCTGTGTATCCTGCGGGCAAACAGATGTTCCTTTGATGATGGGCGGACGTAAGCCTCATCGAAATTAGCGGTCGTTCTTCGACTGATTCCCCACTATCAGGATACTGTCGGCCATGTGTGGAGTCAGGAAAGGCTCAACCAGTAGCATACCCCGCCGTATCAACCCCCGGTGCTGCTGTTTCCGTCCCGAATACCCCCGCTCCTATCGTTTCTGCCACTGCCCCTGCCGCTGCCATGGCTCCCATCCTTCCCACTGTACCTACTTCCACGGTCCCTCCGCAATAGTTTCCGACGCCTTCAATAACAGAGCTACGTCCTGATCTTGATCCACCAGCAGCGATGTCCGAGTAGGTCTGAGTGCGAGTACGTGGGCATCCAGCACAACTAATCATTATATTGTACACTACATGTCGACCAAGATACAAATAAAGATAGTGTACGTGCGGTAAAATGAAAATCCCGGAATGCATGCGAAAATGCGATAGCTAAACTCACAACAACAACTCGAAAGCAACTCTAGTCGAAAACTCTCGCCCACCAGCCAATCCACCACATCACCACTGCAACCTGAGCACATACTATCGATGCCTCGACCAGCACTGCCGTCCACTGAATGATAGCGATCGTCCCAAAGAGAGGTAAAGTAATCCACCACAAACTCGGTGAGGCCTGCAATGGGAGCTTGTAGTAGGAGCAGAACGTGCTTGCTGCTCTAGACTGCAGGGCAGTGACCCCGAGCGTGCCAGCAAAAAAGATGACGAGCGCGACCCAGTGCCTGAAGGACCGCTTGGGCAACACTTTGATGGGATACCGGTCCGCTTCGCCTGTAAACTCGTTCCGATACCAAGGAATGATCAGGAAGTCTTGAGCATCAACGCCAATTACTTTGCCGTAGTTCCTCCAGAACGGAGTCACCGTGTCTAACAGGAACGTCAGAGCATCCATGCCAAACTCCCAGAGCTGCTGATAACGATCTTTGTAGCTCTCTTCCAAAGCGACGATGTGTGACAGCTGCGTCCGACAACAATTAGAAATGAAACTAACGAGTCACTGCCACTCAGAACATACCTCTGGATATACGGAAGACGTGTGGTTCATAGCGGCATTGTACTCTGCTTTAACGGCGGCGTGCAACTTCTTGACGCGAGTGAGCGTTTCCGACACCTCCGCAGCTCTCCTCGCGACGGAGGCTCGGTGAGTTTCAAGAGAATCCAGTGCTGCGCAGAGCGACTTGACGGGACCATCGAGCACGCTCCGGTCAGATGCGAAATTGACGGGGCTTGCATGCTGTAAGAAAGCTTGCACCACCTCGGCTTGTTCTTGGATATGCTGGTGGATGTTGTCGACAGCCATGTAACCCTTGAGGTAGCGGGTGTGCCCAGTGACGACAGCAGGATCATGAGAAAATGCATCTACGACGTTCGGTGGCAGTGCGGTATGAGGAAGACCGAGCGCCTTCGACAACCTCGATTGTACTGCCTCATATTCCTTGATACCGGCCGCGATGCGCTGCAAGAGGTGACGATTTCTGTAATTCTGTGATAGAGTATCCTCTAAAAGTCTGAGAGAATCCGATGAGCACCGTGGATAACGGCAGGAAAATGGTACGTACTGCGCCCTTCGCTCGTACTCTTGCTGTTCGGCTGCCTCATCCAACAATCGAGCACGCCGCTCGTCGTCCTGCAAGAACGTTGGCTTGTCCGCAGACGGAAGCGATGAGCGCAGTCCCCGAAGCTGCATGATACGTGCAGAGGGCACGGCAACAGCAGTCGCAGACGTGTCCTGCCGCGGAAAGGGAGAACGAGTGTTCTTCGCGGTCATTACATCCTCGCGGCCGAGAGCCGCCGATTTTGGAGGTTGCTCTGGCGTCTTCGACACGTCATGCCAGTCTTCCGCAATATGCTCATCCGGCTGGTCCTTGGCATCTGCGGCCGGTTGGCTGCGTGCGACGAGGTCGAGTTGTGGAGGGCGAAAGTGAAGCTTGCTCTTCCGTGGACTCCTCCGCGAACTCTTCGCACCATCCTCTGACCTGTTGTCCTCAGATACTGACTGATGTGATGATGAAGCCTCGTCGCTCTCATTGCCCCGCCTCCGGACTCGACTGGCGAAGTCACGAAGGTGGATGCCACTACTTGAGGGCGAATGAGCGTGCAGGTTCTGACTGCGAGTCGATCCACTAAAGAGACTGCTGTAGATCGAGCTCCGGGGAGAATCCGTCGGTCCTGGTAATGTTTGCTTCCATGGTCTACTGCCACCATCAGCGCTGGGCCCGGAGCCTTCGTCGATAGACTTCCGCATAGGATCGAGAGCGGGCTCAAAAGACACTTGGCCGTCATATGAGCGCATGCGGGACAGAGAAGCTTCCAAATGGTTGTGGTGAAGGTGTTCGAAGGGAAGAACAGATGGCGGGGTGCGTGGAGGGGAGACGTCGCGCATGGAAGGCGATCCCACCAGAACGTCCTCAGGGATAGTGTCCATTGCTGAGCGTCTCGTTTGTCCCTTGTAGTGTTCCTCCACAATGAGAGCAGTGACATGCCACGGTAGACGCTGGGGACCGCTCATTCCTCGCCGTGATCGAAGGTGCTTTTGCCATGTCATTGGTTCCGCTTGGTCCAAGGAGGACTGGACCAACGGGTCTAACTTGGCATACCAGTGAACTACCTTAACGAGATTCACAACACCAGATGGAGACTCCAATGATTGGTAGCGTCGGCGGAGTTGATCACTTGTGATGGCAGCCTTCTTCAGAGTCTGAGGCTTCACGGACGCTCGAATGGAGGCTAATTTATCTGTAGACGCTTTCAATTTGCAGGTGTGATTCTACTGGAGACGCTCTCACCGTCGAAGGCCAACTGTTGCCTCTCAACTGCATCCTTGCCAATCGGCATTGATTTATCCTTTGCTTTGCGCTTCGCCATCAGATGCCACTTCCTCTCGGCCTTGTCCTCTTCCGAGGCAGCCCCTGCCCAATCAAGAGTGGAGCCATCGTTCGTGGATGTCGGCACCGGGTGCAAGTTGTCGGGGCCGACAGACGGACTGAAGTCGAGCTCCGACTCCATGCTCGGCTTGGCAAACCGCGTCACCAGAGCGGGAGGCTTTGGTCCTGGGGAAGAAGACGACGAGTACGATGAACCACTGACTCTGATGGCTTGCTGAGTAGCTTGCAGGCGAGCCTCCCGCCGGATTTTGAGCTTGAGCGCTCGTTGCACGTCTTCTAAGATTTGGGGGTCTAAAGGCAAGTGTGTCAGGAAGCATGAAGTCCATCCCGGAGCTTGTACTCGCCTTCGTGAGCTACAGATATAATCAGACACGCATGCGAAGCTCAGAGTGAACGAGACGCACATAGATCATACTCGTCAGAGAAGATGCCCGGCTCTACGTCGTCCATTGCAGGCTCCAAGCTGCTAGCCAACCTCCGCCCCTTGTCAGGTCGTGTAACCTTCCCTGTTCCCTCTGTTGTCAGAGTCCGTCTGCGCAGTACAGTTGGCGTCTGCGTGCTGCTTCTGTGGGACCGAACAAGCGCGGTGGGACCCGTTGGGGCAGCATGGGCAGAACGGACACGACGTCTCCCATCTTTGTCCGCAGGTGCGAGCCCATCTTGTGCCGCAGAGGTGGCTCTGGCGGTCGGAGGAGGCCCAAGACCGATTGGAAAGGGTTTAGGTACAGCGTCGAGTTCCGAAGATGCGCTGCCGGAGTGCTGGTAGTCAGCTGCAGGAAAGTAGACTCGAGGCTGACGAGTGCCTGAGTTCAAAGGGTCGGGGGATGGCTGGTTGTGAATCATAGACGCGTTGTATGGCTCCGCAGGAGCCAGTAGAGCTCTGCGGTGCCCCAAGTCGTGGTGGTGGTTAACGTGCGGCGAGGCTCCAGGTTAGCCTACCGATATCACGTGTCCAGCGCGTCACCGAGTCGGTGGCCCTTTGGCTCGATATTCCGCTTTGACAGTGAGGTTACATTCCAGCGCGATATACAATCGTACTACATGACATTTTCAACAAGGCATTTGCAGTCAGGTCCTTCCTTAAACATTAAATCGCCCCACGGCCCTGCACGGCGGACGACACAGTGAAACGCCTCGTCGGTGAGGGGGCCACAGCACCAGCGAGGGCGTGTTCATTCTTGTCCTCGATGACAGACGAAAGCGACTCTGAGCGAGCGCGCACGAATGGGTTGAACCGCGAGAGTGGCGCCAGGCGTTTAGCTGGAGCATTGCTGGGGTCTGTATACCGAGGCGAAAAATTCTTCGTCAAAGCTTGCATGAGGCTGGATGGTTTCAAGCGTCTGTGGCCGGCGGGCTTTCCGTCATCATGGTGGTCATCATCGTTGTCGTTGCGGTAAGACGTGGGGTGAGTGACAGGAAATGGAAATGCATGGCGCACTACGATTCCATGAGCGCACAAGTGAGACGATTGGGATCCGGCACTTACTCTCCTGTGCCGCTTGGGCCTCAGCAAGTGCATCCAAGTCTCTGGTCAACCGACAGCGCGCTTGTTGCGAGTACAGGGTTGCATAGTTGTGGTTGACAGGACTCGACATTCCGCTGCTGTATGCGGAGGAGCTGGCAGACGGCGACGTCGGAGAATACAGAGGGCTAGTGGGGCTGTCCACAAATCCCGACCGAGACCTTCGCTCCTCTGCGCGTTTGCGGTATTTCAGCAACTGGTCGGCTTCTGCCCATGCTTGAGCTGTCGACGATATAAGCTGGTGATCAAGAGACAGGCCATGATCATCGCGCACCATGTTGGAGACGGTCGTCGTCCTGGCGAACGACTTCGTCCCACTCCGGGCTAAAGACATTAGGCGAAGGCGCCTCCTTCCTGCGATATCTCGGTGGTGTCTGCGGTGTTCGTGACTCATGTTGGTGAACATGAGACGCGCCGCGATGGCTTTCTGAGGTCGTGCGCCGGTGACGGTTGGGCCGAACATAAGCATGCGGATCAGGGTTATAGTAGGTGCGCGACATGACCAGTGGTGGAGAGGGCGAAGGAGCTGCTCAGCAGTGGGGCATTTCCTCAGCTTATATTGTCGAGAACGGAGCTGGGTTGTCGGCAAGCCTAAATGCCTTGCCGGCCACACTCGCTTCGCGCCCTGTCCGGAGCCACTCAGTCGATAATGCACAATGGTAAAGTACAAAGCAACTGGCGAAGAAGCCTTCGTACCTGTCCCTTACCAAAGACCAAGATCTGAACCAGATCCGAGAAGCATTGTTGGAAGCTGCACACGTGCTATTTTGTCGCGGGAATTGGTCAACGGCCATGGTAGACTGGCCAGCGGGGAATGTCAAACTGGCTTTTCATAACAAAAGGCTAGACGGAAGACAGACAGATGCACTTTGCGCCATACTACTTCATCGGGGGAGTCTGGAAAATGACCTGCGTTGCTTCATGAACAGACGCACGAACATTACGCTCGTGAAGGCGGAGAGGAAGTACCTGTGTAGGCTTCAGCAAATCATGCCACCTGTGATACCTGAAAGTTCTTACCAGGTGGCGACATAAGACGCATGGGCGTTCCGGATATCCACGTTGGGGACCTTTCCGATGGGGAGCCCTCGAGCAGCTCGCAAAGCCGCGTCACCGGCGTGGCCCTCTGTAAATAAAATTCAAAACAAGACATCGCTCCGACTGATCGTACATACCGAATATTTCCTCCACCAGCACAGGTTGAACGTTTGCAGGCTCGCCACCCGCATATTCTACCATAGCATCCACATCAGCCCAGTACCACTCTCCTTTCTCAGGATGGTTGTCGGGCGTGAAGTTATTGCGAGCCTGCGACTCTCGCAACATGCCGCGTATTTCGACTTCCCCGAGTTCAGCCTCGCCCACTGCAGACATTTTCTTAGCAGTCTTCTCATCGATAAAACCCCGGTCGACAAGCACAGTGCTGCCATTCGGCCGGACGAGGGGTGTGATGACATGGTAGCCGTGTGCGCCATCGCGGACGCGAGGCCCAAGGAGCATCGTATGTGAATGGTCCCATTTTCCACGAAGGATGACCTTTCGGTAGATGAATTCCGGTATTGCTGCGATGCTACGGAAAACTTGCATTGTCTGCATGACCTGGTTCGAGACAGTGCGTGACAAAACGTACTTGACATTATTTGGCAGAACGATGGGCTCTCTCTCCAGTTTCTCCGTTAACTCATCTATCAGCGCAACCTTCCACTTCAGACGCTGAACTTGCCAGGTCCCAAGAGCAAAAGTAAAAACCGGGATAATGCCCAGTAAAACCATAGTCGGGTTAACGAGTGAAGAGCGGCGAGCAGTGTACTGAGGTGCAGTGTGGGTATGCTCGAAGCGCGTCGCCCATGGTCTTGATCGAGGTAGATGGTGGGACCGCAGGCCTTGACGGAGACCTACACCCCAGAGACGCGACGCCATGCAAGAGCCAGAGAGCCGCGGTCCGCCTGGGGTTACCGCCGTGCCCGCTACGGTATGTCTACTTTCCCACGCTCGGGAGCCCCGGGTCGACTGACCTCGGGCTGCGCCCAGTGCGCGCAGCACACAACCTATTATCCACCTTTCCTTCAACAATGTACGTGTGCAGTATCAAGTTAGTGCCATGCGTTCTAACGCAACACGCATCAGGTCGTATGGGAGGCGACAGCAGGGGTTCGACATCGACGGCGATGAGGTCCACTATCCCACTCGACCCGTCGACAAGGACAAGGCCGAGCAGGAGTTGGTTGTGAATATCAAGAAGGCGACTAGTCCGGAAGAATCTGCACCTAAGCAAAAGCATGTTCGCAGTACGTCCTCCGCACATTGCCAGTCGGGTCCGTACTTGACTGCGCCTCAGAATGTATTGTGTATACCTGGGACTACCATTCGTCAATCTCCTTTTGGTCCGGGCTTCGCGTTCAGCCAATCCTGTCAGATGAGGTGCAAACCTTCAAGGCTCTCATCACTGTGCACAAGGTGCTGCAGGAGGGGCATCCAGTGGTGCGTGCCTTCTGCCTTCTGTTACTGTATCATCAGCTTAAACGCGTTCTGCCTTTAGACCATCAAGGAGGCTCAGGCTCAGACTTCATGGCTGGAGACATGCGCGCGCACAGTTGGAGCTGACAGTGGTCGAGGTGCTTAAACCATGACTTCGGCGCCATCTCACTCTTCATTCTGACATGCCTTCAGGGTACGGGTCCCTGATCAGGACATACGTGCAATTTCTCATGGCGAAGTTGCGCTTCCATCGCATCCGCCCTGAGTTCAATGGTCTCTTTGAGTACGAGGAATATGTCACACTAAAGGGCATCGACGATCCCAATGAGGGGTAAGTGATGTCAGTCCATGTACGGCGACGCGCGCTGACTTGTCTAGCTACGAGACCATTTCAGATCTCATGGCCTTGCAAGATCAAATCGAGTCCTTCCAAAAGTTGACCTTCTCTCACTTCAGACACTCCGCCAACAATGAATGCCGCATTTCGTCCCTAGTGCCGCTCGTGAAGGAAAGTTGGGGCATCTACCGTTTCATCACCAGCATGCTACGCGCCATGCACAGGAGTACGTGCTATCTGGCTAGCTTCGGAGTCATGTAATTGACTTGTTGTAGGAACGAACGACCTGGAGGCACTGGAACCTCTCCGGCAACGGTACAATGCTCAACACTACAGCCTTCGCAAATTCTACTACGAATGTTCTAACCTCAAATACCTGACTGGGTTGATCAATGTACCGAAACTGGGACAGGTGCGTCGCTAACGCCCTGCGATTTGGCAGCTCATTTAAGAGTCATGCTTTCGTAGGAACCTCCAAACCTGTTGGATAACGAAGATGCACCTGATCTACCAGCTCGCCCGACGACCGTCAAAGCGAAGACCCCGCCACCTGTTGCGCCTAGCCCCGACGCCGCTCAGATCAGTGAACAAGCCCGCATGCTCAAACAGTATGAAGATCAGCAAGCCGCTTTGATGGCACAACGAGAAGCTGAAGAACGTCGTCGTCTCGAGATGGAGGCTCAGGCGCAGCGCGAGTTCGAGCAAAGGCAGGCCGAGCAGGCTGAACGAGAGCGGCTGGCGCAGGAACAACTGATGCAGCAACAAATGTACCAGCTCAACAACCAAGCAGCTCAGCACGTGAACGAGCTCGAACGCGAACTGTTGGCCATGCGGGGTCAGTATGAGAGGGACCAACTCCTTCTGGAACAGTATGATCGGGTGCGTCCTTTAGCTTTCGCCCGTCGCCACTTACTCTTATCATTCGTATAGAGGGTTAAAGCTTTGGAAGGAGAGCTCGGCACCATCTCAGCTACCGTTGGAAACCAGTTGCAGTCCAAAGACGATCTCATCAAGCAGCTACAAGATCAGGTCACATTATGGCGAAACAAGTACGAGGCGCTGGCCAAGCTTTACAGTCAGCTGCGGACAGAACATCTCGACATGCTCTCGAAGTCCAAGCAGCTGCAGCTGAAGGCTAACTCGGCTCAGGAGGCTATCGATCGCATGGAACGTATGGAGCGTGATCTGAAGGCGAAGAACTTGGAATTGGCGGACATGATTCGCGAGCGAGATCGCGCACGATTCGACGTCGATCGTCAAAAGGCATCCCACAAGGATGAGATCGACCGATTACGACGCGAGGTCAACTTCGCGCAGGAGAGGGCAGAGGACTCCTCGCGGTCGAAGAGCTCTGAGATGTCCAGCATCCTTGCCAAGTACAACCGGCAAATCACCGAGCTCGAGGACTCCTTGCGGGTAAGCCTGAATTAGACCCATGCTTTCCTTTTGCTAATCGGTGCGCAGTCCAAGCAAATTCAGATCGACGACTTGCTTGCGAGGCTGGATTCCTCATCCGGGGACATGGAGCGCCTGCGTGATGAGAAGGATCAGGAGATCCTCATTCTGCAAGAGGGAATGGACAGCACTATCCAGCAATTACATGAAGCTCAGCAGGTGAGTTATACGGTATGTCGTAATCATGGTGGGGGCTAACCAAATCCTGCAGAACCAAGGCATCGAAGTGGAGGCTACCAATGCCCAAATCGACACCTTGATTCTGGACAACAGGAAGAAACTGAACGAGATCATCGGTATGTCCCCACGTTGCCTGAGCATGTGAACTGGTGTCAATGTCACGCAGATTCTATTCTCCAGGCCTGCGTGCAAAAAGTGGACGACGCTATCTACGAGCTCGAATCGCCAACTCAAGCCGGCAACCAGAACTCCACGCCGGAGTATACTCTATCTGTCATTGAGAAGTCTCTCAGCAACGCCACTGACTTCGCGACCGTCTTCAACCTGTACATCGACAATCAACCCGGCGGGGAGCACGTCGAGGTCATCAAGGGCGCCAATGAGTTCGCACAGTCTTTGTCCGATGTTCTCACCAACGTGAAGGGGATCACGCGTCTCGCGAACGACGACGATGCCTCCGACCGCCTAGTGAACGTCGCTCGGGCTGCCGGCGACGTCGGCCTGCGCTTCTTCCTCAATCTGCAGTCGTACAAACTCGACCTGGTCGACCGCAGGCAGCGCACCAGCGTTGCCATGCGGAACAACAGCGAAACCCGCAGCGCGCTCACGAAGCTCTCGGAGACCGTCGAGGCGATCATCCCCAAGGCCAAGTCGAACACACTCGCCAAGGCGAATGGCGACATCGGCGACATCGTCGAGCAGGAGATGCAGAGCGCCGCGCAAGCTATCGAGGCCGCGACCCAGCGCCTGCAAGAGCTCATGTCGCGCCCGCGCGACTCGAGCCGCTTCAGCGCCGTCGACCTCCAGGTGCACGACGCGATCCTCGCCGCCTCGCTCGCGATCACGAACGCGATCGGCCGCCTCATCAAGGCCGCCACGGACTCGCAGCAGGAGATCGTCGCGCAGGGCAAGGGCTCGAGCTCGATGCAGCAGTTCTACAAGCGCAACAATCGCTGGACGGAGGGCCTCATCTCCGCGGCGCGCGCGGTCGCGTTTGCCACGACGCTGCTCATCGAGAGCGCCGACGGCGTATTGTCGGGCACGCACTCGCTCGAGCAGCTCATCGTCGCGTCGAACGAGGTCGCGGCGGCGACCGCGCAGCTCGTCGCCGCGTCGCGCGTCAAGGCGAATCTCATGTCGAAGACGCAGGAGCGCCTGGAGCTCGCGGCGAAGGCCGTCACGGAGGCGTGCAAGGCGCTCGTCAAGCAGGTCCGTGCGATCTCCGCGAAGCAGGCACAGGAGGAGGACGTCGACTACAAGAACATGGCGACGTTAGAGTTCAAGAAGCGCGAGATGGAACAGCAGGTGGAGATCCTGCGCCTCGAGAAGGATCTCGGCGCCGCAAGGCATCGCCTCGGTGCCATGAGGCGTGCAGGGTACCACACCGACGAGACCGACTGAGCTGTGTTGAATACAATCAATATGCCGAATCTACAGACAATTGCTTTGGAATGGCTTCTAGCAATACGGAGTCTCGCGACGCAATACATTTCTATGCTCATGATGGAATGCATATCAGAAATTCATTTCTGCAGAGCTCGCATATATAGGCTACTGGCACAGCGCGACAACGGCGAAATTAAGTAATGGTTCTCTCTCTTCTCTACCACATTTCAGTTCCCGCACGGACGTTCAGGCGGACTACGGTCAGTTCCTTCAGATGGTGATCATGGGGGAAAGTACGCCAAAATTCCTCCCAGCGAGGGTGATCACCCTCTCTGCCCTCGTACTTCAAGAAAAGCTTGACACTCTTGGCCCTGGGCGTGGCGAACATCGATGTCAAAATGTCGACGGCTTGGCCAGGGAAACACGCGAGTGTCTCTAGGTTGGGAAGGATGCCCGATGGGCATTCCAGGCGTTGCTCCAGAGCCTTCTTGAAATCCGAACTGTCCGAGCCACCGACATCTGAGCCGTCCGAGTCGATGTACTCGTGCCAAAGCGGTCCGCATCCCACCGTTCTGTCGATATCCAGATGTCGAAGCCCTTTGTGTTCCTTCAGGAATGTGACAACGTCCGCCGGTGTACACATCGTGCCGCGCAACGTCAAGGACTCAAGGTGAGGCCAATAACCGCTCAGCACGCTTGTCCCGATGTCTGCCGGCGGACAAAAGTCCTCATGAATCGCCCCAAAATTGAGATACAACGTCTAACGCACGATTCCCATGAGCACATGCCGGATGGAAATAAAGATAAAGTACGTGCCTGGAGCTGTGGACACCGTTTCGTCAGCATCGTCCCAAGGCGTGTCATGTCCGGCGCAGTTTCGGGATCCATATATGAGGTGATGTATCGGAAGTGCGTCAAGTTTGACAAATCAAAAAGCTGTAAAACGTAGTGGTCAGTCCACGACTTCGTCCACGATGTTTCAAGCGACAAGACTCACCTCAGTGTCCCAGGTGAGGCCATCGAGGGAGTTATCATTGACCTCCACGTAGCGCAAATTTTTGCAAGATGCTACCAGAACCGGCCAGGGCTGAGGACAATCTGGATACGAGAGGAAGTCTGTATCGCAAAGTTTGAACGTGGACAGGTTAATCATCTTCTCCAGGGCGGCGACGATCAAAGAACTAGTGCGGCGTGCAAACACCTCCGCTTCCTCGCTGAATTTGTTACCACAGTGGTGGCAATCAGCCAGCTTCTTGATCAGTGCCCGCGGTGTGGCATCAGACTCGGCGATGTGGAGATTGCGGACAGTGCGCGCAAGCTCTGGACTGTCAGAGAGGGCAGTCCAGAGGCAGTCGGCATATGACAAGCATTGGATGTCGGATAGCTCGGCGATGCGGGGAACGGTGATTGTTGAAACAGTGCGGCCGGTCATTGAGTGGGAAGAGTAGCCCGCATGACTAGAATAAGAGTTCGCGACGGTTCGCGAACCCATTTTCGCTAACCTGCTCACGAGTCACAATCCGCCGTGACATGATGTCACCCCCGCCTGTTGGGTAGTACTACAATATCATTAGTACATCCTAGGTACACTATTTCTGCGTTGCGGTGCACTCCTGACACGCCGACCTGGCACCCAATTGGCAATGCCCGCCACTGAGCACTGAGCGCACACTTGAAGTGATGAACACCGAGTACCGCTCATCCGGAGCTCTGCGTTGACGTTGTGCGCCCCCCGGCCCTGCTCCTAAGCACTCACCCAATGCCCATCCATAACACCCCTCACAACGCCCTCTGCTTCGCCTTGCCCGGGATCACGCGCACGCCCAGGGCCCACGAAGCGCGCCGCATGGCGACCTCCTTGCTTCCCGCGGCCGCCCTCGTGAAGCCGCCGATCGTCGACTCTCGAGACACCGCACCCCGCGCGAGGCTGCTACAGCTCGGCACCACGGGCGACGGCGGTCGCGGCATGCCCTGCGATGGCCGCTTACCGTCATGTCCGCGCTCCATGTTTGCCGCGGCAGTGGGCCACGATACGTAGTGCAGGTGTGGGTCGCTGATAGTGATACAGGTTGAACAAATGCCAGCTGACCTTGTTTTCATCGCGAGACGTGATACCCCAAGCTCCCTGCACAGGCGGGCGGCACAAAGAGTGTGTATAAAACCGACTATATAATGCGTGGGTGTCTGTATGTGTATGAATGAATGAGTGAGGATGCGACAGGTGGCAGCAAAGAAAAATTATAGGCTAGCGCACAAAATGTCGAGCAAAGTATGCATGCAGAATTAACAAGGTAGAGGATAGACAGTGAACGGAGACGATATGGGAATATGAATAAGATAGAAAAGGACTGTGGCCAAACTAGTAAGAATGAATTGTGTACAACCGCTCCATAGAAGTAGCCCCACCAAAGTGAATGTCAATGAAGTCCGAAATCCTCCTCCGACGAGCTGCTCCGCACCGTGTCGAACGACGTCTTACCCATGTCCAAAAAGTTGTCAGGCGGCTTGTCCTTCTCCGCCTCGTCCTCGATGTCCAGAAACGACGGCTTACGCATGATCGAGCGCGGCGGCGCCTCCGCCGCGCTCGTGCGCCGGTTCCCATTCCGCCACGCGGGGGGCGGCGACAGCGGGGTAATGGGCACGATGCTCGCGCGGCTCGGCGGGCGGCTGGCCCCCGTGGCCGTCGCGGGGCGTGTGCGGGAACGTGGGGGCACCGGGAGCCCGGGCGACGCTGTATGCGGCAGGAGGAACGACGATCGATCTGGCGGCGGCGTGGACATGTTCCCCTGGGCTGTGGACGGTCGCGCGCTCGTAGGCGAGCCAATGCCAAGCGTTCGCGTCATCAGCGAGATGTGCCTTGCTGGAGGCTGCTGCGACATCCTGTGGCCAGGGCGTACAGAGGGCCCTGTGGTGGCGAAGCGATCTGAGTAGCGCAGCGCGGAAGGCGGAGAGGAGTGGTGCATGTCCCAGGACATTGAGTCTGAGAACGTGTTTGATAGCGATGTCGACACAGAGGTGAACGAGTCGCCTCTGGATCGGACGAAGCCAACAGTGCTCTTGCCATCCTGCACGAGGGCCTCCAGCTTCAGCATATCTGCAGGCGACATAATATGCTGCGGAGTGTAGTCGGTCGTAGAGATCGTCGCAGCGCCTGGACTGGATGGCGGTTCTTCATCCCAGAACGAAGATGAGCTGGTGTCCATTGGACTCGGAAGCGTCGAGTGAGGCGTTTGTCGATCCTCGACAGGCAAGCTGAACACAGACCGCCCATCCTCGTCCACCGAGTGGGCTTGTGAAGACGTGGAGCGCCGCAGGCTGCTAGGCCCAGAGAAGAGGCGCTTTCTCACCGGGACCGGACTCTGCGCCGCGCTCTTTGCTTCCGCCCCTTGCACATCGTCGTGGGAGGGTCCTCCATTCGGTGTGATGGAATTTGCGGAGTTGGTGTGACGGAGCGACGCCGGCAAAGGCGGAAGAGGTATACGAGAGTGATGGAACGAGCGCTGCTTCTTCACGAATTTGCCATCTTCCGGCGGCGATGTAGGGGTGGACATGCCGCTCGGCGTGGACGGCTTTCGCTGCAGGCTTTGCGCCGAGATGGCCTTCTTCAGGGTACGCGTAGGGCTGAACTCAGTGCGCGAGCTGCTCGAAGACGGGCGCGCCGAATGGGCTGGAGCTTTATCTCTGCCCCTGGTTTGACTCGGCGATGGCAAGCGCCCAGCAGAAGACGGCTTGTTCTCCTTCGCACGATACGCGTCTGGCCTAGTGAACTCGTGATTTGCGACGGCATCACGATTCGACGAAACAGATGATGCGAACGAGAGACTGGAAGACGAAGAAGCGGCGGAGTGGGGGACTGCGCGAGATAAGTCAGTGACCAGGGGCGTGGGAGGAAGGCCGGCGGTGGGAGGAGCGAAAGGGGGTTGGAGAGGCTGGAGGCGGTTGATGGAAGGTTGGCGAACGACAACTCGGGGGCCAAGGTCAGCGTCGAGGTGGCGGGCATCGGACAGCAGGGAGTTCTTTCGGTGCGACGGAACCCCCGCATCCGTCATACCCCGCGGTCGTGTCTTGGGCCGTGGTACATCGTTGTGAGCTGGCCGGCCTTTGTCAGTGAGGGTCGACGACGATGGGGAAGTGGGGAAGCGGTCATGAGAAAGAGGGGTTGACGGGGATGCAGGGACGGGGCTGGCGAGGAAGGGAGGCTCGCGCCGCACGATCTTCTCACTCTCCACGGTGAGCCTAAGAAACGGGTTAGTTTGTAAATCGAGCTTGAGCGAGCATGACGGAGTTAATTACCGCGAGGCGCGCCGACTGTTGGCGGGTTCCGCAGCCAATAACGGAGACGGCATGGGCAAGTTGTGGGATTGCTCGGAAGACGAGGCGAATGAGGCTCTGTGGTGCGGGTCCGTCCTCCGTGTGTGCGAATCGGAAGTGGAGGCATCTGAAAAGACGGAGAGACGAGAGTGGTCTGTGAGCTTCCTCGGGGACGTGGTATATTGGGGAGCCCCGACGGCAAATGGGTCCATGTCGGTGGTATCAAGAACGGACTGCTGGAAGGAGAGGTGCCTCCCTGAATGCCTGTCAGAGTGAGGCGTCCTGGGTCCTAACGAGTCCTCCCATGAGTGACCGGTGGATACCGACTTGGCCGGGGGGCGGCCATAAGACACGGAAGGGCCGTCGATGTCGCCGGTATGGAGGGGGAGAATGGGAGAGGGCGGCTCCTGGATAGCCAAAGCTGGACGCTTGGGCTTGAGACCGATCGCAGTGGCAATGTTGGTGAGCTTTTTGGAAGGCTTGAAGGATGTGCGGTCACTGAGCGAAAGCGGTGACGGTGAGAAGGCGGAGGAGCGGCGAGAAAGGGGACGCACTTGTTCAAAGACTTGGAGGAGGAGCGGGACCACCATCTCTGGGACTGCTGCGGTGCGGGAACTGACGGAAGGGCTGGAATCATGGACAGAGGAAGAAGGAGCGAGATAGAGGCAAGGGAGGAGATATGTACGGGGGAACGAGCGGGAGAAAGCCGCGAGATGAATGCGGCGGGGAGGGAGAGCGGGGGCGGGTCAGAGCATGTGGAAGAGAAGGAAGAGAAAAGTCGAGGGCAAGACCGGCGCTGGATACGGGCAACGGACGCGCGGAACTTCTTTACGTTGCAAGCGTCGAGCACGTACACGTTCGCCGCACTCCCGGGACCCTGCCTGCCGTGCATATCCTCTGCCCGCCTCCTCGACGTCCCCCGCCCGCACGCTGCCGCCCTCGCCCGTCCTCTGTCGCCCGCCGCCGTCGCCGCCGTCGCCCTCCCAATGCCCGCGGCCGCCGCTCGCTTACCGCTGAATATTAGGTAACTCCTGCCCTATCGAGATTCGGAGATGCAGCCGAGATCCTCTCCAAACCTTGTCCACAGCGATTCAGCCGCTCAAATCCTGTTCGCATCTCCACCATCTGTTCGCTCTCCACCCCCAGCACAGCACGTTTGTTCGCAACACTCTCCCGCCAGCACCGACATCACTGTTCCTGATTTACACAATTGCCCCTTCATTATAATATTTGTTCCTACTCCTCCCAGATGACCACATCACCGGCCCTTATCGTGTCTCTGCCCGTCCCAACAGGCATCCCGCTCTCCCTCTCAACACGCCGGAAGCGACATTTGCCCGGAGGCGCCTCTTGAGTAACGGCCGTGTCACCCTGGAAAGCCTGAAACGCAGAATCTCCAATCTCCCGACGCTTGCTCTAGGCTAGACGCCCGCCTGACGCGTTGACCTGATGTCCATTTGGCTTTCGCAGCGTTGACATGTCTACGCCGCAGACAAACCATTCTCGCGACAGGCCACTAGTGCAGTGGCAGATGGGAACCAACGGCGACGGGGGGAAGCTCAGGGTCCTCGAGGCTCGGGAAGCTCGAAGAACGCGTCGAAGTCCTCGGGAGCTTTATTCTCGCAGGCCAGCCTGGGAAATTCGTGCAGGGACCCACTCGTTGCTCCCAAACAGTCTGTATTAAAAAGCATATCAGAATAATTCAATCGACCCGACTTCGTTGCCAGGGCAGCCGTCCGCTTCCTTTGCTGGCGGCGGCGGTTGCTGCTGCCCTCTGTGGCGAGGCCGCGAGGCGTGTCCTGGCGTGTCTTCGGACGAAAAATGGGGCACCGAGCGGAACAAGACATTGGAGACCGGACGCCGCAATGGCGCCTCCTTGCGGTGGGCCGCTCGCTGCTGTCAGGCACTTCAGGGCACTCCACAGCCACACGTATACGACCAAGTGCGCAATAGAATGGCTGCATGTGTGTTAGTGAACATGGAGTGCAGCTGTGGCGATGAAAATAACGGAATCTCGCAAAGAGCAGCAGGTCAGCCTATTTCGGCCCATACGTCCTCCTCGTCTCTCGCCATCTGCGCTAGATGCGGCATGTCCGACATTGGGGCAGCCGCTGCTGGCCGCTGCGCATCTCGCGCGTCAAACAGGACAGGATTGCGGCCCGAGGGCGCGCGCAGCTCGTCGCTCTCGTCTTCCGAGATGTCGAGGTCCATGTCAAGACTGTGGCCAGCGCGTCGCGCCGCAGACAGGTCGATCGGCTTTGGACGCGCGAATATCGACTGCCCTGACCTGCAGAAGTGTGGGCATTAGACACGCCAGTCCGGGAATACATGATGGCAGGACGCACTGCCGTACGACGGTTGCCAGTCGCCCAAATTGCAGCACGTTCCGCGCCACGAGAAGCAGCGTATCCAGGATCTCCTCTTCCTTACTCGCTGCGCCGCACCCCGCGAAAAAGATCACCAACAGAGTCAATGCGCAGAACGTTGTCACGATGAGGTCGAAGACATTGAAGGGGTACTTCCAGAATTGCTGTCGTGACGCGGATCAGGCTGGGCACGCACACGCCGAGGCGAGCGAAGCACTCACACGACCAAACGCCAGGAACCGAATCGCTACCTCCGCAATCATAGCCGTGTTGATAATGAACTCGAGGACGTAGAACGAGAGCCCGGGGCACCCGTCCTTCAAGCTCAGGACTACTGTGGTAATGGACAGCGCCGCCATCCCCAGGTACAGCACGATGTATATTCGGGAGTGCACAAAGCGGTTGGCAATGCCTCGTGTGATCTCCCCGCGCGTCAGCGCATAGATGGAGCGCGAGGGCCTGCAGGAGACGGTCAGCGTGTCCGTCGCGGGCAAGATGCGAGCGGTGCGAACTGCGGTTGGGTCGGGGGACCGTTGAACTCACTGCGCGTGAGCGGGTCACGCTCGCCGCTCTCCAGGTCTCCAAGATCTTCATCACTCCCCGACATGGCGATGGTAGAGGCAGTTAGGGGAACGCGGCTGAGTCGTGGGGCATTCGTCGAGGACGCTCGTTGAGCAGGTTCGGCAGATGCCGGCCGCGGCTCGACGTTTAGTCACAGTCACAGCTTGGTCACAGCAGCTCGACTCGCCTCCCGCGTCCATCGTCCTCGTCGACCCAACACCTTTCTTTCACTCGTAACCTCCGAAACAGCAGACAAGATGGGTGGCGGAGACTTGAACATGAAGAAGTCCTGGCATCCGCTCCTGATGAAGAATCAGGAGCGGGTGTGGCTTGAGGAGAAGAAAGCGGTACGTCGTGCTCCTCATTGTCGTTCATATTGGTGTACTCATGCTATACCGACATAGCTCGAGGAGAAGAAGAAGCTCGACCAACTCCGCAAGGAGAAGGAGGAAGAGCGGCAGCTCCAGGAACTCCAGCGTCTTCAAGAAGAGCAAACAGGCAAGAAGAAATCAGAGAAACTGGAGTGGATGTACGCAACACCAGCCACGGGCTCGAGTCAGAATACAAACGATCTGGAGGACTATCTTTTGGGAAAGAAGCGGGTGGATAAGATACTGAAAGGTGACGAGAACGAGAAGGTGCGTGGTCGAGCCTCATACATGTATCCTCGGAATGCTGACCCTCATCCTCAGGTCGGCGCTGCGCACAAGAACTTCATTGCTGTGCAGAATGCCAACAATGTCCGCGACATTGCCGCCAAGGTCCGTGAGGACCCGCTCTTCGCCATCAAGCAGCAGGAGGCCGCTGCGTACGAGGCGCTCATGTCCAACCCCCTGCGTCTGCGCGAGATGCAGGAGCGCAACGGCATCAAGCCGAAGAAAGACAAGAAGGATAAGAAGCGGGAGAAGAAGGAGAAGAAGGAGAAACGGAGAGAGCGACGCGACAGGTCCCCCACGCTGCCGTCAGACTACGACGAACACGACCGGTCCTACTCAAGACGGTCGCCAAGTCCATACGACCGCCGTGCCCGCTCTCCCCCTCGCCACTCGCCTTCCCGCTCACGTTATCCTGACGACTACCCACGCCGGCGCGACGAGTACGCCTCCCATCGCGAGCGCAGCCGGGACCGCAGCCCAGACGACCGGTATCGCCACGAGTCCAGCCGCAGCTACGAGAAATCCGCGCGGCGCACAGAAGACGTGCGCCCCCGGTGGCCGCGCTCAGACGAGTCCGACAGCCCTCCCGAGCGTTCTACTCGTCGGGGACGGAGCCGGAGCATCGGCGACGATCGTTCCCGCGATGACCTCCACGCCAAGCGCGACCGCAGCTTGAGTCCCCGGGACTTCGACGACTCCCACCGCAAGCGCCCTCGCGTCAGCCCCCCGCGGTCACGGCCGGAGCCGCGGTCACGCCCGCCCCCGCCGCCCGCGGACGATCGCGCGGCGCGGCTGGCGGCGATGACCTCCAACGCGTCGGCCATGACGGACGAGCGGAAAGAGCGCCTTACCGCTTTGTTGGAGAAGGAGAAGGAGGAGCTGGAGAGGGAGGAGCGGCTGCGCGCCAAGTCGAAGGGCATGGGCGGGTTCCTCAGCCAGGAGCAGAAGAAGGTGTTCGGTGGGGCGGGTGGTCTGGAGGATCGGCTGAAGAGAGGGCGTGCGGGTCTGGTATCTCAGGCTGATTGATTGCTTCAGTCTTCGTCTTCGTCTGCCCTCAGGTTGATTGATTGCTTCAATCTTCGTCTTCCTCTGCCTCAGGTTGATTGATTGATTGCTTCAGTCTTCCTTTCCTCTGCCTGAGAGGATTTCTCAACCGCTGCCACCAGAGCGGAAGGTCTGGCTAGGGCTGATCGATAGTGTTCGCTTTCCTTACGATGTATATTGAGCCTGGTTAGCAGCGCTTAGGCGAGCTTGTATGACATGGCATTTGAGACATGGAAGACGAATATGAAGGAACGCGATACAGGGCATGATAGCGAATGCAGACAACATGACGGCAGATGCAGAGAACATGATAGCCAATGCAGAACATGATAGCAGAAAACACAGACACAGAGACTCGAAGAGCCGCCGGCAGGGCAAGGCACACGAATTCACCGGGTCAAAAGCTACGTTGATTCCGAATCATCGCTTCGCGAGTGAATGTAATGTGACAGCGTTTGGGGCGGTCCGCGAGCGCATGAACGAGTCCCCGTCCGAAGTCGGGGGTCGAAGCCTTCTGATTCTGAGAAGAGGGTTCCGTGCGTGACGAGAGGCGGAGTGGGGAGGTCTGGGTCGCTGACGCGGTTGGTCGCGCGCGTGAGGCCTTCGCGTGAGGTTTGCAGACCGAGGCAAGGATGGCGGCGGGGACCTAAGGGTCGACTGGCCGCTTGCTGATGTACTCGTCAGCAGGTCCTGTCACGAAACGAACCGCGGTGGGCACGTCGTGCCGCGGCGTCTCCCGCTGAGTCGGCGGGTGTGCACCCTTTCCAGACCCGATGGAGGAACGTCGCAAAGAAGGAATAAACTCACGGCTGGCTCGTCCACCTGCAACTCCCCGTCCCCAGACAGCGTGCTGCCATCCAGCGTGTGCTCAGGAGCGTCGGACAGTTCTCGAGGTGCTGACAGCGTGTGCCTCGGTCGGAAGCGACGGATCGCCGTCCCCAGAATAGGTCATCGCAACACGTCTGTTCTGTTCGTGTCCTTCGACTGCGCCGACCTTCGGATACCGACACCCTATCTGGTGAGCACATTGATCAGCCTTGGAGGAAATTTTTACGCGGGCTTCTGAGACGCCTCGCACCTTTCTTGTGCGTCAGCCTGAGGCGGTGCCAGTTCGCTTTGGGAAGTGCAACGCGTATGCTCGTGTGCATAGGGCATAGTTGAACGACACATGTGTGGGGAGACACAGGTGGTGGTGGAGTGCGGGGGAAAATAGCTTGAGCCAAGCTGACGGCATTCACTCTATATACGCTAAA
Organism: Auriscalpium orientale; assembly: GCA_019915035.1. Lineage (NCBI taxonomy): Eukaryota > Fungi > Basidiomycota > Agaricomycetes > Russulales > Auriscalpiaceae > Auriscalpium > Auriscalpium orientale. The sequence goes on from JAHLMH010000001.1 coordinate 792,768, forward strand.
AGTAGCCTCCTGGTCCAGGTCAGAAATCAATTATCCATAGGACTGGCCCAGTCCGTGAACGCTTCTCCGATCTAAGCCGGCCTCTGAATGATCAATTTATGTCGACTTGCAAAAACAGATACAACTCAGCCGTGTATGTGCAAGTGGGTACAGGATCGTTCGTGGCGACGTCATGTCGTGACGCATCTGTCGATCAGTATTAACCGCATTCGCTGTCCACGCTGCAAGCCGCAAATCTAGCTCGCACCCTGCTCGGCAAGCACGAGATGATTTGTTCCTTCGTGCGGTCGCCTGACTGTGTCCAGGGCCCTGGAGGAGAAAGTCTGGATAGACAAGGGTACAAAGCGCCGAACACGCGAGGCACCCGATGACCAGGGTTGTTGAAATCCCCGCGGCCGCGCATTTCCTGCGGGCCCTTCAGTTCATCGACTATACTACGCGTAGGTTCTCGTCGTCTCCTCTTCGCTGGCGATGGGGGCCCAAAAGTCCGGCAACGACGGCGTGTCGCAGGGGAATGAGCATATAGACACGCGCAACGAGACGGCTGCTTTATGCACCACCGAGCTGAGCCCGCATTTCCGTCGCCGAGTGGCCGCTGTAGCCCATCAACAGGGGCTCCTTGGGCGCTATCCGCCAGCTCAGTTGCGGGAGGAATAACGTGCAGCTCCCCGTGTCCTCAATCCATCGCTTGTTAGGGGCCGCTTCAACGGTTGTAGGAGGGGGGTGGGTGTACGATGGTATCTGAATCTGATGAGGACGGAGCGTTAGGTGTGAGGCTGAAGTTGGAATGGTAGGCTCGCTGTTCCGTCGGACGACATGTTGTTGAATGGAAACGCAGAGGCGGCGCATGGTATTAAAGTGGGTCCGGACCTTGGGCGCAAGCGGAGGCAGTAACTCAAAGGAGGAAGCGGTATGAGGGGAAGGAGCCAGGAGGACCAATAGGGCGAAAAAAATTGCGGTTGTGTCCAGAATGCTTTCCCCCCCGTTTTTGGGGGGGGGGGGGGGGGGGGGGGGGGGTCCGAGCGATTCAGGCAGCGAAGCTACTTAGTTTCAAACTTTAATATCCCCCGGTCTCTCTTAGACGGGCGACTCCCACCGCATACACAACGATAAGGCGATCATTACCCCCGGACCGCTCCGCCCACGGCCTGACTCGGAGAGTGCCAGGCGGCGCTTCGCCAGCCGCCACCCCCGCCACGAGCGCTTTTGGATGCATAGGGACCACGACAAGCCCGTCTGTTTTGCTCCGAGAGACAAAAGCAAGCCGTTTTCAGGCCAGAAGGCGGATTAAGCCATCGGTGATCTGTAATGTGGTACGAGTTTAAAGGGCAGTGTCAGGGTCCTGCTGCTGAAAATCCAGACCTAGGATCTTGAAGTTCCCGTGCACGCACACCGCCACCCGCGGTAGCCGTAGCCACACTACCCAATTGCATCGGCAAAATCCTGGACGGCACCAGACCACGCCGATGTCGGCATTCTGTCAGAATGAACCCCTGCATCATAGATGCCTGGCCACGTTCTCCAGAAAAACCCAATGGCGACTCCTATGCGGTCCGCCCAAACCTTTTTGCCATCGTGGCTAGCAACCGAGAACGGTAAGTAAGCCTCTTCGCAAGGATATGTCGAAACTTTCAAACTGTCTCCCCAGCGTCCGAGGACGACCGAGGCAATGACTCGGTCAAAACGTATCTTGGTCCCATGATATTTGGGCGCATCGCGACTAAATTTCTTTCTGTGAGGCGCCCGAACCGGAAACTTCGGCGTACCTGGCCACAACTGTAAGCCATTGAAGGAAGCCCGAGGGTCCTTGGCTGAGCTTGCCACGGACAGTGCCCGCGAACACTCCGCATCCTTGCGCTCGGCAGCTGTTGGAGACGCTCCCAATGCAATCCTGCTGATGAAAGTGGTACAGCCCCGTTCGTATCGTTTGGGATCCGTAGATCTGCGCGGGGCGAGGGACGGCGTAGGGACGATAACCTGCAAAGACGAAGCAGGCGAGTCGACGGCATTTTTCAAATACCTTGAGTTTGACGTCTTTTGATTAGGAGCTGTGGCGCAGTGTTTTCTCCCGTCCAAGTCGGCGGGAGCACGCAAGCTGTGGAAGACGGGCGGCGGCGATTTGGTGGGATCGACATGGGCATCGAGCCCTTGGCAAAGGCAGGAATAGGCCGAGCGCCTCGAGTCCTAGAGGTGAGAGGCCGTCGAAAACCCTGCACCGGCGGTGCCGAGTCAACTTGCAACGGCTGAGGCGGCGACCAGAAACTTGGGCACACGGGCGGCACACGACGGAGACAATTTGTAATTTTCGGCTCGTGCTACTTACGCACCACCCGCCACCAAACAAACCTGCGGACATCCTTTGGGTCCTCCTTCCTCCTCGGCGAACATAGTCGGCGGGTAATTGAGCTGGCGGGTGTGGAGGGGAGGAAGCACTCGGACGGCCGACAAGGGCTGCAGGCAGTGGCCAGGTGGGCTTCCAGCATTTCCTTCTTGCTACGGACGGCGCTTCGTGTCGAAAATTTCTCTTCATTCCTGTCGCGGAGTCGCCCCTGCAGCCGGCGGGTTACGTCGAAGGTGTCTCACTCAGTTGACGCCGCCTGTCGTTTGCTTCCGTCGCTGACTGGCGTTGGCCGGATCGACCGTTTATCGATCGCGCGTTGACATCATCGCCGACGTCATGGCACTGAGCCCATTCTTGGTTCTGTTCACTTGGACTTGCTCACAACCGCAACGGTCGACCTCTCCCACTGGCAAGATGGTGCAAAAAGGTGTAATAGGCGGGGCGGGGTTCCTGGTGCGTTTCAGTGTCCTGATTGTTTTTGTGAGTTCACTGACATTGCAACAGCCGCAACATCGCGCCCGATTTCCCGCGCCAACTCAATCTCCGGGGCGTCCGCGCAGCGTCATAAGTGTCTTCCAGAAAGCCCCTGACCGCCTGCACGCGCTTTGTCTCGCGAGCTTCCCGCTGCGCCCCCTCGCTCCGGGTGGCAGCGATATCAGAAACCAACACGTTGGTTCCTGCGGTTCAGGTACCGCATCTGTCTCGTCTCTTGGTCGGACTCCTGCAGGCTCGCCCGCTCAGTTCGAAGCCATCCAGTTGAAAGGCGCATATAACGTCGCGAAGGCCTCCAAGGCGGTGGTTCGAGCTATCCACAGGCGCGATGGAGGCGAAATGCCGCCATCAACATCGCGTACTGTAGGCCGAAGGCTCTTGGGCGAGGAAGCAGTTTTCGAAGCGTGTCCATACTCCACTGTTATCCGCCCTAGCCTAGTCTTTGGCCCGGCGATTCGTTCTTCATGTAGCGGGCGATGTGATCTTGGGAATTGGCGTGATAGCTTTCTGATATGGGCGCAGAGATTCGCCAAGCTCTCGTGATTCTTCCTGTCCTTCCCGTTTTCTGGTGATGGCGTCACGCGGATTCCCCGGTCTACGTTGGCGACCTCGCGACGCTCACGAGGTGATATCTAGGAACGACGAATGATTCTCGCCGCCGTTGCCGTAGATCAAGAAGCCGGCGCCCGGACAGTAAGCTTTGCTTTTCGTTATTTTTACCTGAGGCGGTTGTGAATTGACTTGTGGCCTCAGTTTCACTTTCCAGGAGATCATGCAGTTGGTTCTCTCAAGTCCACAACATCGCTATCGACCAATCGTCCCTCTGTAACGTGGTTTTGTTTGGGAGATGCAAGGAGCGTCCTGAACGGCTGCTTCTAACATCCTCACGTGACAGGCCCAGGTATGACTCGGTTTCCGACGTCAACGAGCCGCGGGTATAAAGGAGCCCTGATCATTTACATGAGCAGTGGAAACAACTTGCGCCACGACAATCTCCTATCGTCACCCCAACCCGAGACCCATGTGTCGTTTGATAAGCTTTTGTCAGATCACGCGGCGAGAGATTGCGATCCGTCCACGAGGTGTTGCCCAGTGTTGTAGTGCCGTCTGCATAAGTAACCCTGGACTGGAGACTGTCGAATGTTTGACGGTGCTGTGTCAGCCGGCCTGTGCGACCTTACTCAGTTCCAATGGGCGGGAAGGGAGAGTACCGTGCGCAGCGAGCACCAGGGAGCGGAGCGGCCGACGAACGCAAAGCGTATTCCGTTCCGGCGGAACGCAGCCACCCATACGGGGGGCCGGATAAGGCGTGGTCTGGCCAAATGCGGCAATCACGGTATTTTGGTGGGTGCTGTGGTTTGGTCTTTGGCCACCTTAAGAAAGCTGTCATGAGCCTCGATGATGCACGTCCAAGAACTCCCACTGTCACTATCCGTCCGTCCGTATAGATTCGAGACCTTCGCCCCATCAGAGCATGTCTCGCAGCCCGTAAACCAGCCTTTCGCGATGGCTCCGAGGACGCGACGAGTGCACGAAGCTGCACCCTGTACCCACAGCGTAAGAACCACAACGATCACGCAAGGCAGAATACAGGAGATTGCCATCATCACCATCTAAGGAGGCAGCCCTTCAATCATTTACTCTCTTAAAGAGAAATGGGGCGTCGTTTTCCATGGCCTCCTTCGCCGCGGTCTTCAGGTCGAGCCTTTTTTTTAAGTCCACGACAGAAATTCTCAACGCCTCTCCAGTCCATCGCACAACCACACGCCAACATCTACTTTCCTGCAATTCCTAAGCTAACAGAAGAATTTCACAAATTCAAGAGCTAATAAACTTGACGTCAACCTCTACATGCAGCCATTCGTCTTGGGAGAGGGAGGCAGGCTAGGTACGTCAACGCTCCACTCTATACAAACTCCGTACTGACGTCTTCATATCCCATGGCATGGGGAACCCTCCCTCTCAGACAGATGGGGGCGGCGCCGCCCGATGGGTTTCGTGGCTTGCATGTTACGATTACTCCTCTCTTGTCTTGTGTCGGTCTCCCTCGTAGCCGACCCTGATTACTGGCTGCTGCTTCTCCTGCGTGGTTTTCAAGCCGCTGGGTCGGCGGTACCGGGCGCAGGTATGCTTGCTCGCGGTCGCCATTTACCCCGTCGCGCATCATATTTCCATCATGGTCGCGGACTTATTGAGATATATCACCCCCGATGAACGAGGCGGTTCAGGGCATATTCAGCATTGGCCCCATGGTAAGTGACGGCCTCGCACTGGCCTCCTGTTTATCATACTGAACAACCGCCCGTTTAGGTTGTCCCCAGCATTGGGTCCAGTGATTGGGTGGCCTTCTTTCCCAGAGCGAGGATGGAGGTGAGTCAAGTCAAGCCTCCTTTCTCCCATGCATATTCTCAACCACTACCTCCCAGGGCATATTCTTGTTCATGTGTATCTGCTCCGGGATAGCGCATTGCCATCGTCCTGTGAGTTGCCACACAAATTTTGGTTCTACTTCGCTTTCCAGGCTGATGATTATTCGGCAGCTTCCTCCCGGAGACTCTCGATCCATCGGTGGGGCATGAAGTAATATAACCCCGCCCCTTGAAAGGTTACTTGCCGCTCTTGCCGAGCATGCAGACATCGTGAGCCCCGACGCGACACTACAAGCGCCCCCCCGCAACCTTTAACCAATCCCCTCCGCATATTCACCTGTCCCGACGTCGTTGTCCTCCTCGTGTGTCACGGCGTCATTTATTCCGTGTACTACGCGTCACTGGCCCGCTATCCTCGCTGTTCACAAAGCATACCATACCTCACCCAGACGACGACCGGTCCTTTGCTTCCTTGCCATTGTGGAAGGCATGGCTCGTCTGCACGCTGCTGTCTGGGAAGCTCATGGACCGGGATTATGCAGCCACCTAGATGCCCGATGCTCAAGAAGGCCCGGCGACTCTGAGGGCCAAATCATCGTGTTAATGCCGATTACCCAAAGTCGGGGACCAGACTCCCCATCGAGAACGCGCTGCGCACCGCTCTCCCGCTTCTCCCATCCACCTCGCCTCTTTCATCGCTGCGTCCTTGGCTACGTGTGGTTCTCCAGCGAAGGTCAAATCTCGCCGTTCCTCTCATTCCTGCAGACCATCAGTAAGTAGTTCATCATCGCCCTTCTAATTTTATGTGTCTCGTTGACATTAGTTTGCGCAGTGGCCTCACAGTGGTGTCCATCATGAATATCATTACCACCCTCTCCTGGTTGACTTGATGCCTTCGCAAGGATCTTCATCCTCACGCTGTGCGTAATTTCCTACCTCATAACTCTTGCACGACAAGACTAAAACTATTTTTTCCCTCCAGACACATGGTGCGATGCTTCCGGAGCGGGTCTTTTTTTCCATCATCGATACATCATCAATGCATTGGGGCCGCTGGACGTACATTGTCCTCGTGGCGGGGGGGGGCTGTATCCTTGGTCTCCTTTGTTGAATCGTGATCCTTCGCTGGGGCCCCGTTTGGAGATAACAACGGCGGGTCAGCAACGGCCTGAATATCAACTTTGGAAGGCCAATGCCAAGGCTAACTAGGAGAAGACGGGACAGAACAGAATTGAGGCCGATGGCCGCTTGCCGCTCTCGCCTCCTTCTACTGTAATGCTTTCCTTCTTCCTGCTATTGATATGGCTCACTCTTGTATTCGCCTAGCCAGCGTAGCGCACGATACATCTACATACGCCATTGTACCAGTAATACGCTCATGGAATACACTAACGCAGTATTTATCGACGATAGTAGGCCCCTGCTCGGACGAATTTCCTATCCTACGGACCTGGGTTTTGCGGCACGGAAGCGATTGCCAGATAGATCTGATCTGTAAATGGTAATCGCTGCTTCTCAATTCCTCGGGGTCACTCGCTTAGCCGCAAACTTTCCGCAAACGGTCATGTTTAGGATTTCGACACTGACATTCAAGTCGTACGTACGTTCTACCACCTAACCCGCGCCCCATTTGAAACCCTCACAAAAGCTATAAACCGTCCATGGAATCACCCGAATTCAGTGGTGTTCATGACGCAGGTATTGAAAGATGACTATACGACGTCCCTACAGTCGAGGTCGCTATCCCCCACATCTTGTCCGGTGGCGCCAGATATACCGGCGGGACCTTTTCATACGTCGCAAGAAAGTATGCAAATCGGTTGTTTTTCAATCTCGTCACCCAGGCTTGAACGATACCTCTCGGCGGCCGTCAAGGCTGTCCGGCGAGAGCTGATCTTGGCCCACACAGTGTTGTTTCTCTAACCGTGAATGTCATTTGATATTTACAGGGGAAATGTCGACAAGGTCGTCGTGGTTATCAGGACAAGACGATGTCCCGCCTTGGAGCGGTTCATCTTCCCATCCAGAAACATGATTAGACGTGGGGGGTGGAAGTCCTTCAATAAGAGACAGAGTTGTCCCTCTGGGTATCCCCTTTCCACATGCTGATAAGACACAACTAGTGAAGGGGCAATGGAGACCGCACTCCGGGCAATACTTCAGTCATATCCTTGTGAAGCTGAACAGATGAAGCGCCGCTAGGCGAGCGTCCACTATAACGGTACACTCTTGGCACCTATTCCGCTCAACGCCAAGGGTCTAAAGTATGGCAGCCGAAAACTCGTTTGCAGTTGTTCTGGAGCTCCGTGACGGCAAGCGCCGTCACAGCACACGCTAGGGAAAATTCGCCATCTCGAGAGTTATGCATCGTCGATTTTTGACTGAGCGACACAGGATATCCACCTCCCTGGTGCCTGCTACCCGCTCAACATCACAACCCAGGGCGCATCTGAGAGGCAGAACTACACATGGTTAGGGCTGTTGATACCGGAGTCATCACGTCGGCGGTTTCCAGACTGTTTCCGCGTCTTCACCGGATGCTTACAAGTTATCACATAGCTTCTCTCTTGCCCGTACAAGAGAGCGCGAGCAACTGCATGGCATCACAGCCTAGCGCCGAATCGAAGGGGAGCAGCGCGCTGCGTGACAACTTATTCCGGCCTCTGTTCCGTTATAGCGCGATTTGTAGAATATCCGCATTAGTCGTCAGGCGCGCGGCTGGTGCACGAGTAGGAAAAACGTTCGCCGTCAGTAAATCCAATGCTACTACTAAGTGTACAGTAAGTAAGTAAAGCAAGAGTATAATCTCGTTAAACGTCCACGCGTATACGTTGAATAATAGGGATGCTTCTGTCCCACTCTTCCATCGCCTGCAAGTCCGATATTCATTGACGCACGGCGGGGATGAAGAGACCGGTGACTCACACTCTTGATAGTTCAATCTGGCCGTCCGGCGAGATTTGTCAACATCTCCTTCATTTCTGCCATCCTCGCTTACTGGCATAATGGCTTGTTCGCGCAACGTCTCATCGCTGAAGGCGTCTGATGTCTGTGTGCTGGTCGTCACGGCGTCTCCAACTAAATGCCAGGGCGTCAGCTCGGCATCGAAGATGTCTTGGCCCCAGCTGACCTCTTTATTTTGACATCCAGCTTTCTCATTTTTTTCCACTCTGCTCCGGTCGTCGTCTGCCCCGCGAATAGCGTCTACCTTGTCGCGCAGGTAAGCGCCGAGACCTAGACCTGAACTGCCAGCATGACCGCTGATCACTGCGGACAGCCTATCCCGCTCAGCAGTGACGCCAGACAGATAGTCTGTGAGCTCTTCTAGATCGAGTTGCTTCTGATCGCGTAGCTTGAGAACACCCTTGTGTGCATGAGAGTACGAAAGCAGTGAATGTAAATGGATCAGGAAGGGGTCCATTGTGTTGTGCGTCTATGGGGGATTCAATTGGAAACATTACAAGACTATGAGCGCGTTTCACGTACTGTATGCCGAAGAAGAGCAGAGAACTCCAGCAGCGTGTTGGAAAAGTGATTCAATTGATCAGTTATGCCTGATTCTAGGAATCCCAGACCCTGCACGGCGACCGCCAAGTCATGATAGTCTGCCGTTAGATCTTCGCCGGATGATTGAAGGTCACCCGCTCATTTAGCCTCAGATGCAGCAAAGGCAAGAGGTTGCACATAGTGGCTTACCTGTAGTCCGCGAGCGCACACGGGTCCAGAGACGCTCAGAAGTTGTCAAGCTCTCCTCGAACTTGTCGACATTCTCGCGCATTGAGAGGAAGCGCTCATCTGGTTTCCGAACGCGGGCGAATGCATTCAATAGCGTGTCGGAGAGATTGTCAATGACGCCTTGCGATGAATCAGGGCCAGGGGGGTGAGCAACATGTTGGTGCATGATCACATGCTGGCCGTAATAGATTGAGCAACACAGCGCGCACCAAAGCAAAGCATTGACTACTGACCCATTCTGTCGACTCGAAGAATGCACGAACAAGTGTGCTTCGTTGTAACGTAGGATGGCGCGCCAGTCGTGCAAGGAAGCGGTGCAGGCTGGACAATCTTTAGCCAACTACAGAGTTAATGACGGCGATGGACATACTCCTGACGCCGCCGCTCCATGAATTCTGGGCTGAATCTGTCCCCAGTGACATATTCTGTTAGAACCAGTCAGTTGAAATGCGCAAGTATACCACAGTCGACGTACCAAGCCGATGTTTGTCAGGTAATGGGGGTACAACGCATGCTGGGAAGTCCTTGGCAAGGTGGGATCGAAGGAAGACAAAGTCCTGAAAGCGACGGCGGGCAGAAGGAGTCCGCGATGAGAATATGGGGAGGTTTGTCTAAAGAACTCGTGAGCTGTGAATCTGCTTCATGGACTGCGCAGCCGGAGTTACCTTCGCAGTCACCAGATACGAGACATATGCGTCTTTAGTATCTGGAAGCTCCTTGACAGGATCCTTGACCTGAGTGACGAGGTAGCCCTCCCACTTTGGATCGTGTGGGCCGCGTTCCTCCTCGCCTTCCGCATTGCTCTGCCTGAATCCAGGACGAGCGGGAGTGGAGACATCGTCGTGGGTATGGTATCCTTGTACAGCAGGTGATTCCCAAGTCACGCTGTCAAAGACGTCGTCCTCGTCGCCGAGCATTGTGGGAGATGGCGGTGGCTATTGCAGGGAGTCGGACGAAAGGAAGCTGAAGTGCGGGAGAGCGTCACCTGGGGTCATCGCGCCGCGTTAGCGCCTGCGGTCGCATAAGGGGGAAACGGGCGTCAACAGGCGACAACAACACGCCTGGAATACTTCCGCCACCACCATGGCCCGCAGCTGCACGCTGCTCGCATGCGCTGTCGGCCTCCTCTGCAGTGCGCTCGGCGCCGCTGCCTACGAGGTCCCGCTGCAGGACACAGACTATTCGCGCCAGATATGCTCGGGAATGTGGAGCGGTAGTAATACCTACATCAATGGTATGCGCGTGCCCACCCTTGTCCCTAGCTGCGCTCATCCTGCACAAGTTAGTTTCGATAGCACCTCACAGGGCCAGCTGGCCATGGTAATATACGAGTGGAAAGACTACCAGTACCTGGGCAAGGTCACTTCTGAGATAGATGACTTCCTGCCTGTGAGTACATCTCAGCGTGCCCACGCGCCCCTCACTCACGCACGCATCCGGCTCAGCAGAAGACGTACGTGTGCACATCCGACGCAGTCCGTGGAGGTTTCTGTAGCACCTCAGAACTCGGGCGTTTCATCCTCGATCTCCCAAGCGGCATGTCTATTGCAAACACCAGCTTCTGGTCTGCCCGTGTAGCCTTCCCGGGAGCCAACGGCACGGTCCCCGTATCCGACGATGCACAGCCAACCAACTCGTCTGGAAGCAGCCTATGGGACAATCCAGCAGGAAATCCGAAGCTGCCGCCTAGCGACTTTGACACGAATATCCGTGCACGCGCTCTCACGTCGCGGCAACAGGCCGGCCTGAATCCGAGCCCTGACGGCCTGCTCACATATCATGATCCTATACAGTATCTTGTTCGCGCGACGGGGTACTACTGTGTCGGTGAGTTGTAAGATCGGTACTTGCATGTAGTGTGCTGATACATGACTAGCTGTTGTACCTGTCACTGTCCTGCAGTCCTCGTCGCCAATAGAGCCGTCTGCACGTCAGTCATCTGACATTGTGCCAACGTACAAGGGCTCTGTGCTTTTCCAGAACAAGTTCTCTGGCCAGTTGGCCGCCACCGACTATCCAAAAGTCAATGTATGTGCATCGCACACTACCGCCATTCGTTAGTGCTGACATCATGCGCAGTTCTATTTGGCCATGTTCATCATCTATTCATTACTTGGGGCTGCATGGGGCTGGATATGTTATCAGCACATCACAGAGCTACTCCCTATCCAAGTGAGAACTCATTGGTCCAGCGAGCTGACGCAACGCTAAGCATTTGGATAGTACTACCTTTCATGTCTCGTGGGTTTCCTGATCATCGAGATGGTTGCCAACCTAGGTATGCTTTGTAAAATGAATGCTGCATTTACTAACCTCTCCTGTAGCCTACTACCGGTACCTGAATGCCCATGGGAAAGGGGCAGCATCGACAATTTTCCTGTTCGTCGTGGCGATCCTCGATGCTGGCCGCAATTCTTTGTCGTTCTTCATGTTGCTCGTGGTGTCGCTAGGTTTTGAGTGTTGTCCGCGACAATCTGGGAGGCACACTGCGCAAATGCCAAATTCTAGCAGCCGCCCACTTCGTCTTCGGAGGTGAGCGCTACTGTTTACAGGCATCCAACGGCATTAGCTGACAACCCCTGGAAGTGCTGTATGCCGTCGGAATCGTCGAGCTCGAGTTCGAATCAACCTCGGCGTTCATTCTATTAATATTCGTGATTCCCCTCGCCTTCACGCTCAGCGGCTTCCTAATGTGGATTCTTTACTCTCTGAATGGTAAGCATTCCCCCGGTCTACGTCCAAACGTCCATACGGCTCACACGATGTCGCAGCCACTATCGCGCAGCTCAAAGCCCGCAAACAGCGCTACAAGTTGCGGATGTTTCAGCGTCTGCAATATATCCTCCTCTTCGTCGTCTTTGTAATTGCGATCTTCTTCGTTGTGTCATCTTTGACCTTCTCCGGGCGTTTGGCCGAAGGCAAGCCTATATCTGCTTGTCGGAATCAAATCTTACGCTCCTTGCAGATTACGCCGCGAACAGCTGGAAGGCCCGCTGGTGGCTGTTAGACGGCTGGCTCTCACTGCTGTACTTCTTCTTCGCCTTCGGCGCAATCGCCTACCTATGGCGACCGTCAGCTCATAACGGCAGATAAGTGCTTCGTTGCTTCGCTGCAAGGGCTCCCCGATATTGACTTATGCTTCTGATATCTACACTGCTCATGTCCGAAGAACTTGCGCAAGATGAGGAAGACGCGGAAGACTACGACCTGGAAGCAATGGAATCTCGCGAGGACGTTGGTCACGGCCGGTATCGGGAAGACGACGAGGCGACCTTGGTCGGCGGTCACAGGGGACCGGCATCTGTCGGCGAGGATGCCGTGGTGTTCGAGATTGGCGATGAGGATGCCCACGACATCAGCGACGACGAAGACGATCCTCACAAGCGACAACGCACCCCGCGCAGGCGTTCAGAGGACCACCATGAGGAGGGCGACGACGAGCGGTCCGGCTTGATGAGAGCGTAGGCGCCCAAAAACAGGGACGATTAGACACTTTAGGTTTCATTTGTTTTTTGCAAGTGAGTAATGTATCATAATAGTACGGTACACATGCGATGAGGTGCGACAGCATCTAGGTTTCCGGCACAAAGCAAGACGACAGGAACCAAATCAATCTCGTACACGACCTGTGGAGGTGGTGTACAACCGCGGAGCGATGTTCATGCTTTGCAGTTCCTACAAGCATTTGTTTGAGTACAGAGTCCGAGATGAGGAACGAGAGCTGACACACCTGGAACAGCAATTTCGCTGCGTAAGGAATGTACAGCTGTGAACAAGTCGTCTTCGTCTTACAACCTCGGCATTCGAAAGTTTGCTTTTTCTGCAGGGACTAAGTCAGAACTAGTCTATACGAATCGTGCATAAGAAGTACTCACCAAGTTCGCTATCGCCGTCAAACCACAGCTGCAATGAAAGAGTGAGCGGCGAACGCTCGACAAGTAGACACACAGCTTACATATCACAGACGTGCAGACGATAAGCATCGCTGGCGTCGAATAACCGCTCCTTCAGGAACCCGGCTACACCATGCGATATCATACAATCGCGCTCCATTTCTCCGAAACGCAGGCCACCATCACGACTGCGACCCTCCACAGGCTGTCTCGTCAAAAATCTGCACAGGTCCACGCGCCCGAGAGTGAATCTTGTCGTCCACCATGTGTTTCAGGCGTTGGTAATAGGTCGGACCCAAGTAAACCTGTGCTTGCAGCTTGCGGCCGGTATGCCCGTGATACATCACCTCCAAGCCGCGCGATTGATAGCCCTGATTGAGCAGGTACTGCGAGACTGATTCGACAGTGAGATCGGTGAACGGTGTTGCATCGCCTTCGTTCCCAATCAGAGTCGCGACCTTGGAGAGGAGTGCCTCCACAAGATGTCCGATGGTCATACGTGACGGAATGGCGTGGGGGTTAATGATGATGTCAGGTGTAATGCCCTGCGCAGTGAAGGGCATGTCTTCCTGCCGGTAGGTGATACCGATTGTACCCTTCTGACCGTGACGAGACGCGAACTTGTCGCCGATTTGAGGTATACGTGTGGATCGGACGCGAATCTTGACGAACTTCTGGCCGTCGGCGTTCGTCGTGATCAAAACCTGATCCACTATCCCGCTCTCTGTGGTCTTCAGCGGGGTCGAGACGTCCCGACGGGTGTGTACTCGGGACCGCTGGCCCATTTCCTCGCCATCGGGAGGCAGGGGCGCAGTCTTACCAATGATGATGTCGGCACCGCTCACGCCGGTGCCCGGCGCCACCAGGCCGTCGTCTTCCAGCTTGTCGTATGTCCCGTGCTTCAGCCGCAGCGTGTTGTCATGCGATGGTTTCTCAAATTCTTCGAGCTGCTGCACGCCACTCCGTTTCTCCAGGTCCATGTAACTCCGGTAATAGATACTGCGGAAAAGTCCACGATCGACGGAGCTCTGATTCATGATGACGGAATCTTCCTGGTTGTAGCCGCTGTAGCACAAGATGGCAACAATCGCGTTCTGGCCAGCGGGAAGCTCTCGGAACTTCAGATACTCCATCGATCGCGTGGTCGCGAGTGGCTTTTGAGGGTAGTAGAGGATATTGGCCATTGTGTCCATGCGCACGAGGAAATTGGTGAGGTAAATACCCATGGCCTGCTTGCCCATAGCAGATTGGTAGGTGTTACGAGGTGACTGACCGCGATGTCAACATATATAACCGATGAGCCACGAATTGAGACATACCTGGTTATGATCAGGGAAGGGGATGATGCTGGCACAGATACCAAGGATCATGCTAGGGTGAATCTCGCAATGCGTCCATGTATGCGTGTTGATGCCCGATGCCGCCTTCAACCGCGCAGCAGGGTCGAACTCGTTGTCGTTCGCTAGTGGGTCAACACCAGTGCTTTGCAACCGCGAGTTCTCCAAATCCTCCGGTGTCATGCATATCATAACGGTCTCCTCTTCCTCCGCGTCCAACAGCTCGATAACACCCGACTTGACGAGATGCTGCCACTCGAAGGCATCCCCTGTGTCATCTCGGAAGCCCTGGCTCAACCACCGGACATGCTTCTTCTGCAGAACGAGCGACTGGTTCTCCACGACGAAAAGTGGTCGACATACACGACCAGGGTCGGTGTACAAACGGAGCTCGCGCTCGCGGATATCGCGCACGATGGACACCTCTGGATGGACGTCGTCCTTGCGACGCAGCTTCTTGAGGGTCTCAATGAGGTTTGCTGGGTCACGGTGGACGCCCATCCACACGCCGTTGACGAAGACCTTCGTCGTAAGAGACGACGAGTGCGCATTCTCCTCCAGGGACTCCAGACCCCACTCCTCCAAGAAGTCGATGATGGGTCCAGATGTGGAGCCGACGGAGATTGTAGCCATGAGCGCGAGATTCTTGACGAGACCACAAGCCTGTCCTTCTGGCGTCTCGGCAGGGCAGACCATTCCCCAATGTGTGTTGTGGAGCTGGCGAGGCTTCGCAATCTTCCCCTCGCGACCCAGAGGAGTGTTGCAGCGTCGAAGATGCGACAACGTGGACGCGTAAGTGTACCGGTTCAGCACCTGAGAGACACCAGCCTTGGCGGACATGGCCTTCTTCTGATCACCCCAGTTACCAGTGGCAAGGAATACTTGAGACCGTTCGTGATCGTGTTGTGCTTGATCGCAAGGTTCAAGTTGAACTCTTTATGAGTTTCGACGCACTTTAAGTGTGGAGTTCAGTACCGCCAGTAGCGCACCCAGATCTGCCCACGTACCTTCTGGAGGTAGCGATACACATCCCTCGTCAACTTCCTATACAGCATACGGAACAGATTGGCAAGCAATGGCCCAGCCAGATCCAAGCGCTTCTTCCCAAAGTGGTCACGGTCATCCAGTTCTCGTCGCTCCAGGGCGGCAAGGAGCAGTCTGTGAATCATGTAGCCGAAGAAATACGCCTTCTTCGACTCAGAGCCTTCCGACATGGAGACGTGAGGCAGCATCTCCTTCTGCAAGATCTCCTGGGCATAGCGTACGCGGCGCTCCTTAGACAGGCCCGTAGTCGTACCGCGATTACCAATGAAGTCCAAGGCAATCTTTGCTGACTGTGAGCGACCTGAACGCCAGAAAGCAGATATACACGTACATCGCGGCTCTGAATGACGAAGCCATCGTCTATACATGGCTTCAGCATTTCCAGCATCTGGAAGTCCTGCATATCGTAACATATATGCTCGAGGATATCCCGGTCGGAGATGACGCCAAGGGCACGGAAGACGACCCATATAGGAATGTCGACCTTGATGTAAGGAATTGTAGCCTTCATGACATTTCCGGACTTCATAACATTACGCGTCAGCGCGCCGAGCATGAACGAAGCACAATGCCAACTCACTGTCTTCTCCTGATTTCGATGGAACATCTTCACCTGGAACTGACTAATCGTCTTTCCACCCTTCTCAACGGCCGAGCGAATCTCGGCGAGGAAATTGACGGGGGAGGGCTGCGCCTTCGCGAAGACATACACATGGTTTGTGGCCATGCGCTCCTGCGCAATGAGGACCTTCTCTGATCCATTGATAATGAAGTATCCTCCTGAGTCATACGGACATTCGTTCAGGTCGTGAAGCTCTTGTTCGCCAAGTTCCGAGAGAATGCAGAACATGGACCGCAGCATGATGGGCAGCTGGCGGCGGATGAGCTCCAGAACTTCGCCACATATCGACGCGACGCACCTTTCCTATCCACACTTTCGGGTTTTCCGCCTGTGGCACGTCCTCCAGCTCCGTTTCCCATGTCATATCCCCCGGCTGCCCATCAGGATCTTCCCGTCCAGTCGAGAACTTCCTGAACACCTCGACATATATCGGCGCCGAATACGTCAAGTTCCGCAACCGCGCCTCCTGCGGGAAGATGGGCACCACGGAGCCGTCGATCTCCGTGATGGTCGGCCGCGAGAGGAAGATCTGGCCAAAGTGCAGCTCATAGCGACGCGTCAGGTCTGTCTCGTGGCCCGTGTGCTGCTCCGCCTGGTCGAGAACGAGGTCCGGGCTCTCCTCGATCATCTCCTGCATACTATGGTGCACGAAGTCGTTGAACGAGTCGAGTTGCTGGCGCACGAGGCCCCTTCTCGTCGAAGAAGCTGGAGATGACGGTCCAGCAGTCCTCCTGCGTGATCTCCTCATACTCTTCGTCGCCCTCCTCGCCGTTCACCTCCTCTGCGCCGTACGCGGGGTCCTCGTAAGAGGCGGGCTCCTGACTGGGAGACGCGGCTGGAGCAACAATGATAAAAAGGGCTGCAAGACAAGCGGCAGAACATGCGCGTACCGGCACTCATCGCAAGACGAGGACCCAACGGCAAGTGGAGGCGTGCGGAGGCTTAGACGTGCTGTATGAAGCACTGCGACACTCTTTCGGAGTGCTTTTGAATCTGTGGACGGAGGCTGGCGCTCGTCGACAGGGAAAGGAGGACAACAAGCTGCTGAACAAGACAGAGGTCTGCAGACTCGAGTCGACGCTGACCAAAGGACGGGCCCTCGAGTATTTGGTGTTGTTGACGCGACTTGCCTTCTCAGGTAAACTTTCTCACGCTGAGCAGTACTTATTTATCCCTTGTCCGTGGATGCGAAACTCGTGTAAGTACTACTCTACTGTCGTGGTGTACAGTCCATTGCATGTATATCAAAACGTCACTCGACTGCCGCCAAAAGATCGTCCATTTTGCCCACTGCGCTACCAGCGTAGCTACCCTGGGGAAATCTGTAAGCGCTGTCTTGATTCCGAACGGCAACCTCACCCCAAAGAGAACAGTGTGGTTCAGATAATGAAATAGTTCGTACAGATCTCCGCGCTGGGCGTATTGTTCCACTGGCTCGGTCTTCGGGAAGTGCGAGTGATATGTCGAGAAGAATGATGGTGGGATGCCGCCGAATATACGCGCTATTGCGAGGCTACAAGTGGCGGTATCAGAGTAAGTTGCTGTTCACGCATGCGAGCACTCACTCTGCCTCGTTGTGACCGTATAATGACGCCGGATCAAAGATGACGGGCTCGCCGGTGGTGGTGTCGGTGCCCGTGTTACCACTCTGCGCAGAGGTAAGCACATACTCAGAGCCGGCAGAAGTGACCGTACCCATAAGTCGCCGTGCAGAAGTACAGGGTCGATCTTGAGCTGGCCGAGCAACGCTGGGATTACCCTGCAGGACTGGAAACATGTAGACGCGCGTACATTTACACGGCGGAACGCACCTTTGCCTGACTTCTGCACCCTTCTCTACCAGCTCCTTGTACCGTCCTCGCGACTCGAGGGTACCCAGCAGGTCCCGAATCATCGCGTCGAAGCACTTCTCCCAGGTATCAAACCAGCCGTTCGCCAAACGCGTTGCCCCGCAGAACGTAGGCACATGGAAGCCATACCCGTGCGTGCTTTTGTGCCTATGCAACTCTGTAGCCATTCGCCTCCCAAGGACGGCGCCGGACTCGTCTGTGAGCGACTTGAAGTCCTTGTAGTCAGAGATGAAGAACGGTCGCCCTTCTCCATCCTTCGAGTCCTCCCCGCTCTTGTCTACAACCCCCAACACGTGCAGCGCCGGCGCCAAACCGGGCGCCGCTATGCCCATCGCTTTCAACGCCTCCGCCTCTCCCGCATACTGCTCTCTATGCCCCGGCGAACCGATTTTGACGAAGTAGCGGTGACCTGAGGAAGACTGAACGCGCGGGAGGGACGCAGTGAAGGTTGCCTCGGGCTCTATGCGCTGGAGATACCTGAGGACGAAAGACGGGATGTTTGAGCGGTCGAGCATGGCGAGTTGCAAGGACGCATTGAAGCGCATTGATCGTTCGTGGCGATAATCTATATAGTACGGAGCGTATAACGTAAGCAACCCCGATCTGGGGGCCGTGGAGCAGCCTGGCCCAAGGCACACATTTCTAAATGCTAGGAGTAAGCCTGGTAACGCAATGTCGTCAACAACACCACTCCAAAGCCTCAAGCTCGGGGACACAGCTCACCAGTCGTACCGTATCATATCGTCGGCGTTGACAAAGGATGTAGTGGCCAGATCCCGCGCCTCGAGTAATACCCACACCTGTCATTTCAGGCTTGTTAGTCCAGGTACGCCATCGTCATTCCGAGCAACACACCTTCAGCAGGGACGTCAAATTCCCAGATGGCATTCGCATCATGCTCTCCTGTGCAGTCATCTGCCGTCCCAGCTGCCGCAAGATCGGTAGCGCGCTCTTGAACAGATCCAAAGAGGGATCCAGCTGTCGACCGATGCCCTCTAGCAGCAAGATCGATATGACAGTGTTGATAAAGTCACCCTCCATCTTGACATGATGTTGCCGCACCGCGCGCAGGACATCAGTCAGGATGTCCGATATCTTTATTTGTCCGAGTGAGAACGTCTTGCGCTTGACCCCCAGCACGATATGCTGCATCTTGAGGGCGAACGTTTCCGCATCGATGGCCAGTTCCGGCGTGCGGCACCGCTCGACCATCAGCTTTCCCGTCCGATAGCCATCGAATTCCGCTACTGCGCGGAAGAGGTCTAGGAAATTCCGCCGGTTTTCCTCATTGAGGGTTGTGACAAGCCCCGCATCAATGAAAACAAGCTCGGGCAGGTAACCTTCTTGGCTGAGCTTGTTGAGCTCGGTGCACCACGCGTCTGGCGAGTGGGACAGGGCGCCAAGCTTTGCAACGATGGCATCTGAATCTGGACTCGTGGGGTCGCCGGCGTTCTCGGGACCGGAAAAGAGAGATGACCACAGGTTCTTGAGGACGATTGACGTTGACGATCGGGTGAATTTGACCATGATGTTCCCGGGATGGAGATCGGAGTGAACAAAGTTATCTAACAGGAGCATGTTCTGTAGAGACACGTCAGAGAGAGCGAGGGCAGGCACGAGAAAGAACGCACTAGGAACGCATCTAAGCCAAGTTCTGCAAGCACATCGTCAAATGGCCCCCCTCCATTCTTGAGGAAACTCTCCAGAGGCAGCGCCTTTTGGTACTCTTCCACCAATAGGTCGTTCGTCGACCAGACCGTCAGCGGCCTCGGGAATGTGATCGGCGCAGACCGGGTCATGAAATGTTCTTCAAAGGTCACCAGGTTCTCCGCCTCCTTTCGCAAGTCGACCTGTTCGTACATCATGCGCCCGAAAACCTCGACTTCCTCCGGGAGTGACACCCACTGCATGCCGGGGAACAGGGTGATTATGTGTGCGAAGATCGACATAATGTGGAGGTCGCGTGCAATGAGTTTGGAGACTCGGGGATGGAGCACCTTGATCGCGACAGCCGCGGTGGGGACGGACGGCGATGGTTCGGGGAGAATGACGGGAGCAATCGCCTTCGGTCCATGCTTTGGGGCACGCTTAGGGTCGAAGTACGACGGGGGAAGCAGGTCTTGCTTGAGAGTCGCGCGGTAGACTTGCGCAATCGCGCCCGTACCGATGGGCTCCTCGTCGAATTCTTCGAACACCTCGTGGAAGGGCCGGCGGAAGACGCGTTCTATGACAGCCTTGGTGTGCGAGAGTGAATGTGGTTTCCCCCGCGAGTGCATTTTGCCCATGCGCTCGCACAGGAGCACCGGGAAGAGGTCTGCGCGAGATGCCGCCCATTGTGCGAGCTGAGCGGCTTCGTGTCACTACGGGTATATGGGTGTAGACGTGTGCACGCGACTCACCTTGATGAATGTAGGCCCCGCGCGCTCCATCTGTGCCACCAAGAAATCGTACCACCATACCGCACCCCACTTCTCGCCTTGCAGTCGCGCGTCCGGCGTGCCCACGAGTAGCATCGGGGACGAGAGGAGAAGGGGTATGAACAGGGCAAAGAGATGTATGAACCGCCGTGTCGTGAGCAGGGGTTCCCAGATGAAGTCCCGGAGCAGTGCTTTTATCCGAGCAGACATCGTCTGCTCATGCTCGGAAGGTGAAGACACGAAAGGCTCTGCGGCAGGCTGGCTCGGGGAACATGGAATGAGGGCTGGGGACGCGAAGACTTGAGGAAGTAAAGAACCCGACGGGGGCAAGAAGTAAAGGGTCAGTCCGCCAGCAAGAGGTAACACCCAGAGTGGTATTTTTCGAATGCTCAAGCGAGGGAGGGCGGCGGGTGCGCGGGTGAAAAATGAAGAAAAGGCAGGGTCTCTCGCCCAGCGCGAGGCATGGCGTATACGAAGCGGCGGCGGCGGAGGGAGCAGGGCGAGTCTGAGGCTGGGTGGAATGGCGGAGAGTCGGAGGGCCATGGGAGTCCTTGCAGCTAAGGGAGAGGCATTGCAGAGAGCAACGGGAAGAGCTACAGGCGTCCGGAGTCGATGATGTCAAAATGCACGGACGCTTCCGATTGGCTGAGGAGCATCACAATGCATCTGGTTTGTACTTTAGTGTAAGTACTGACGTATGTATCATCTTGAAACTTTCTGCGAGGCTTTTGCGCTGTGTTCTGTAGCCCAACAATCTTAGGGTCATTTTTGGATGAGAGCTAATTACCGAGCGGTATCAACATGCCGAATAGTTACATAGCAAGGAAGCAAATCTAGTGCACAGGTAGCCCCCAACTAAATATTTTCGAACCCAAGTTCGACCCACTTTCGAAGGAGACAGACAGATCCTGGCAGCTCGGCGACTTCTTCATCTTGAGCAGCATCCTGTCCGTGCGTGGTGCACAGGTGGTTGCTGGCTAGTAGCTCCTCTGCCTCAGCGAAACTAATGGATGGCTGCGGCAGCGCGCCAGCAAGTGGAGGAGGGCGAGGGCGCGTCCCAGTGGCTTGGCAGCGCAAGCACGAGCTACGATGTCGAAGAGGGTATTTGCGAGCGGGTCGCACCTATGGAGGAGGGCGAGAGCGAGTCCCTGTTGATCCGAAGCACGAACTGCGACATCGAAGGAGGCATCCGTGACCAGACGACGATGCTCGGCTTAGGCGACGAGGACGTGGGGAATAGATGAGTTGGGCTGTGGTGCGAGGGCCAGATACGCTCTACCAATGTGAGTAAGATATGGATTGGGACCGATCTCACTTGCTTGTGCGAAAATATTATTATGCTTACAGTACTTGCTGGGAGTGCGCCGTTGCTCAGCACGGCAGGGAAGATTCCGATTGACCACTCGTTTTCCGAATTCCGCTGTTATTCCATTTTGTAACTAGCAGATGCCCATACTCCGCACGGTGTTCCTGAGCCAGTAGCGTGGTAATGCCCGGGGTCAGCGCTGAGATACACGCATACGAGCGAGCGCACAGGACACGCGTGCAGAGCAGGTGCCGATGTGGGAGGAGGCTGTATGCGCGTCAGTGCTCGCGCGTGGGATGCGCAGAAAGAACAGAACAGAGAGATGACGCTCTTGAGCATGGAGAGCAGGACCTGGCAAAGAAAGCTCGGACTGTAGAGCTCGGACAGTATGGACAGAAGAGATCGTGGTAGGTCATGTGCATGAGGAGGCAGCAGGCTCACGGCTCAAATATAGGGCTGCCGTGCCGACTCGGCGGTATCCGACGGCGCACATTGACAGGTCGGCGACGTGGGCTCGGAGGGAATGTCGGCGAAAGAAGAAGGCTGGCGCTGGGGCCGATGGCGACCTGGGGTTTGAGAAAGAGGTATATACGGTCTTGGAGGTGTGGACGGCTTGCTTGTCATCACAATGAGGGCAAGGACCGTGCTGGAGATGGTCTGGATGGTGGACAGGAAGGCTAGACGGTTCGTCAGTGACTACGCGTCGACACGCGAAAGGAATGTCATTGGAAATATGACGAGTACACGGTGCTAGAGAATACTGCAGACAGCGATGAAAACCAGACATTCAAGAGCGTCAGAAGTTAAGCGCTCACCTGGAGAATGTCCTCCTCCGGCCCAAGCAGGTCCAGCAAGGTCTTGTAACAGCTGTGTTATTCGCGGTGCGACGTCCGTGCCAACAATCTTCACGACGATTTCGAGCACAACATATAGCTCGGCTCCGCCTCCCGGTCCTCCTCGGGAAGACACGCCTTAAGGAAGAGGCTTTGTAAGGGAGACTGGTGCGTGCGCCCGCTGGCAGGGAGTGACCGGCAGACCTGCCTGCGTTACCTTGGGAAATGAAAAGAAGACAGGGACCAGCGCGAGGCCTGACGGATGCAAAGCGGTATGCTGGGTGGAGAGCGAGGGGCTGGGGCATAGGCTAAGATCAAGCTAGGATATCGAAGTGCACAGACGTTTCTGATTGGCTAAGAAGCGCCATTGACGTCACGCAGCCTCTTTCCCTCTCCTTTGAAGTCTTTTCGCTCGCAGCGTAAGGACTGACGTAACTGTACAGTTGTACATACTATTCTGTGAAGAGAAAAACGCCCGGCAGCGAGACATATAATGTAATACTAGCCCAAACATCAGGGTCATCTTTGGAGAAAAGCTATGCAGAGACGCCCAGCAGGAAGAAAGCGCCGGATGGCTACAGCCTGGAGGAACCATCGGGCACATATCTACCCCGCACTGCCAGGCTGTAGCCCCCAACATTTTTTTACCCCACTCCGACCCCACCCCGCAGCAGACAGCTGCTGTATCGGACCGAAGTCGCGGAACTGGTCCCGCCGTGGGAGAAATATTTACGCGTATTTGTGGTCAAGTACTTCCAGTTCGGTTTCTTACATAGTTAGGTCCGCCCATCCCGTTTTCTCTTCTGCACCGTCTCCCGACGTGCCCCCTACTGAGTGGGCGTCCCCGTCCATGGCCTCTCCTTATGCCTTTGTTTCTCTTCTAACTTCCGATTCTTATCTTCCTGGCGCCCTTACTCTCGCCGCCGCGCTCAGGGACGTCCACCCGTCTCCGGCAGCTCCTCCAGAGGTTGACTTCCAGACCGTATGCCTCGTCACGCCGGAGACAGTCGACGTCTCCAGCATCAAACTTCTGAGGAAGGCCTTTAATGTTGTCATTGGTGTGGAAATACTCGAAGAGGATAATGCTCGGGGTCTGCAGCTGCTAGGTGAGCATCCTCCTTCCATGCGCGCCCACCCGCCCTCTCCAAGAGCCACCCATTTCTATCTGTGCGATGATCGATGGCGGCCTTCATCCGTCGCTTAGACGCGTCGCCCGACGAGAGAGGACACCTGACCACCTCGGTGTTCTCATTTCAAACTTCGAATACGGAGTTTGCACCGTCTCCTGACCACCTCCCCCGCTGCTTATCCACCGGATCCTCCCATCACTTCCTATTTCGCTATCAATGTCGGGACGAGCTCCGCTCACTGCCACCCCTATGCCAATCTTACAGGTCGTCCAGATCTAACCACAGTTCTCACGAAACTTCACGCGTTCCGGCTCACCCAGTATTCAAAAGTCATTTTCCTCGACGCTGATATTCTTCCAACACGTCCACTCTCTCATCTTTTCACTCTCCCCCATGAATTCTCCGCTGTGCCCGACGTGGGCTGGCCCGATATATTTAACTCCGGACTACTGGTGTTCAGCCCCGGCGAGGACAAGTTCAACGACCTCATGACGCTCTCCAAGACAAAAGGCAGCTGGGATGGAGGAGACCAGGGCCTCCTCAACGAATGGCGTGGCTCAAACTGGAACAGGCTCAGCTTCACCTACAACACCACTCCAACCGCGGTTTACACGTAAGTCAAAATTTTAATTCTAGAAACTTTCATTTCGCGCCGGACGCGTCTCCTTGCTCACGTCACGTTCGCGCCCATGCAGATACGCGCCCGCGTATGAGCGGTTCGGCTCCCAGATATCTGCGATTCACTTCATCGGACCAAACAAACCGTGGTCCGCGATCCCCTGGCGCGCTCCTGGCTCGAAGGCAGCGCAAGAAGCGGCCTCAGAGGAGCTGCGGGTGTACGACTATGGATCCCTCCTGGACCGGTGGTTCGCCGTCTACGACCGCCATTACCGCTCTGCACCCGTCGTGACGCCTACAGAGTACGCGTCGCGCAGGTACGAAGCCGCTTGGGACCAAGATGCTAGCGTCGGCGCAGAAGCCTCTGCTCCTCCCCTCGTCTCCACTGCGGCCGCACCTTTTGGACTCGACGAATTGCGGCGGATTGCTATAGAGGGTTTCACCGGGTTGGGAGGCTCCGCTATGTCCCCCTCCGGGGATGGTGAATATTTGCGCCTGCCACTGGAGGGCCGCTTTGACTTGATGCGCCCCAAAAACGACCCCGCTTCCGAGCCTAGTGCGCCCTCGGCCTTCGACCCGCCTCCGGGATCCGGCGGCGAGGGCGGCAGCGAGGAGGGCCCAAGTGACGCACCTCATGCTCATGACGAGCTTGCTGGCTACGCGCAAGGCCAGACCAGCCAACAGGGGTATTTTGATTCTTCGGGTGCCCCGTCTACGCCGCGGGCGAGTCAGCAGCCATTGCATGGATCGCCGCCACGTATGTCCACTCTCCCTACCCCCGGGCCGAACGAGGTGCCACCTGCGCCCTACCTCGGTCCGCATTCTCTACCTCCCACTCCAACGCCGTCTCGTACGTACCATCAAGGCAGTGGCGGCAGTGGCGGCAGTGCGCCTTCGCAGAAACAGCCTGCAGGTCAGTGGCAGGGGCAGCACCCTCCGCCCGGCAATGGCGGCCCGCGGGTCCGCGCTCCAGCATCTGGACAGTCGCAGGGAGGCCACGGATTTTATTCGGCCTCGGCGCCATCGTCAGGTCATCGAGAAGGGGATCAAGGTTCTTCGCAACCTTTTGGCCAAAATTCTGCGCAAGGTGCTCCGGGCGCTGTACGGCAGGGTAGCGGGCATGGACGGGAGCAGCCGCAGGAGGGGCAGCAGTACGCGCACGGGCACGACTCTCAAGGTCAGTATCGCGGACCTGTGGGCCAGGGCCGAGATCATGGACCTTCCGCAGACCAACCGCAACCACACGTGCACTGGCAAGAGCCAGCTCATAACCAGCAGCAGAGCCAAACACCCTCGGCCCCGCAACACCAAGCGCCCCCGTCTCAGCAGCAGCAAACACCCCCGCCCCAGCATCCCCCACGTCCCGTGTCGCCTCCGATGATGACCTGGAACCCAGCCGTCGAACCCCCTCCCAACACTGCGCCGGTATCGAACTTCCCTACCAGTACGTACTTCCCGAACGCTTGGGACGAGGCTAGCGACCACCACACAGCCAGCGAGCATTCCCCGGTTCGCGACAACACGAGTCCTTTCTTCTCAGCGCCACCTCCATCAAGGATTCCGGAGCGGCTGCTGCAGGAGAGGCACTACGCGAATGTCCTGGGAGACCCCGGCACCGGTGTGCCAAGCCCTGACCGCTCAAAGGTCAAGCCTGTCTTCCCTTGGGAGGACTCCCCGCGTCACATGCCAGGTCGAGTTTTCCCCTCGTCAGATTCTCCACCACCTGGTGTGTTCTTGCAACCTGTGCCAGAAGCCTCACCTCCCCCCAGCCCGCCTACGCAATCCCCTCCACAATCGTACAGCCCAGTGTCGTACAGTCCAACGACGAGGTCTCCTGGGGGCCTTCCTTCAAACTTCGGCTACATGAATGCTTGGGACACCGTCCCGAGCATCCAGAAGTACGCGTCTCGCCTCATGCGCTCGCCGCAAGCCGCAACGCCCCTCGCTCCTGCCTTCGACATCGCTGAATCGCGTCGGCGGGAGAGCAAGCTCTTCAAGAGCTGGCATGAAGAGTCTGGCGAAAGCAGCATGGACGGCGACGATGAGGAAACCGAACCTGAGGAGGACGATGCGACGGCGACGGCTAAGAGGCGCTCCCGGTCGGGATCCTCTTCCACGTCGGCGCCGTTCTACTCAGGCAAGGGCAAGTCTAGGAAGGAATACCGTTCGCAAGGTGTGCAGACGATTCCTAAGGAGACCCGCCACCAGGGTGTCCAAGTGGCTCTCCTCGCAGTCCCATCGGATGCTGATCAAAACCGGTCTGCTAAAGACAGGGACGGCCGACCTCCGGGTCGCTCGCGGCAAGGCAGCTACACGAATGTGCCGCGCTTGCGCAACACTGGCACCGGCAACGACACGACGGACACGGCGGGCGTCGGCGAGAGCTACATGGGCGCCGCCCGCGTCTCGCCCACGCTGGGCACGCCCACGGGCATGCGCAGCCCGCGCATCATCACGTCTCCCCCGTCGTCCTCGCAAAACCTCGCGGGCCAAGTCCCCGCGCTGAAGCCCGCCCCGCCCAAGGCGTCCACCCCGCTGCGCCCGTCGAACCAGCGCGCCACCGCGTCGCCCATCCTGCGCACGATCTCGTCGAGCGACGCGGCGTCCTCGCCGTCGAGCGCGGGCCCGCCGGTGTCGCCTAGCGACCTGTCGGAGCTGCAGACGCCGCCGGTGCGCAGGGTTGCGGGACGCGTGTGGGACCCCGCGCGCGGCGTCGACATCTTCAAGAAGGGCTCGGAGGAGGTCCTCGCGCGCTTCCTGCGCATGGGCTCGTGGGAGGAGGAGCGGCAGACGCAGGCTGCGCAGAGGCAGCAGTCGTCTTCGCCCGTATAAATAACTCAGTCCGTGTAGCTATACACGTCACGTAATTTCTGTCGATTACTACTTTACTTTCTCCCTGCCATCGCGTTTGCTATCACTATCACTGTGTTTCTGTATACCCGGTTGATTCGACGGACGTTATGTTTCCACTGCGCACCAGACTGTACCAGCACCCGCTCTACTCTCGCTTTCCCGCCCCTTTTCGAATCTCTTTATTTCCTTCGGTTTCCGCACATCGCGCTTCTGTTCTGCACACATATGTCTGCACTTTTTCTGTCCCTGTTCTTTGTCGATGACATGTCTTCACACTATGGTCCGCATTCCGTGCAATATACATTGGATTTCACGCCACGTGCCCGTGTTCGAATTTGGCGCCATCGATGATGTCACTGCACTATGACGAAACGCGGCCAAGGGAGGACATAGTTGCTCCATTGACGGCCTCCTCCACTGCTATAAAGATGGACGTGTTCTCCTCTTGCTCTCCATTCAGCTCACACGATCCAGCCCCACATCACAATCACATTTTCTCGACCAATTTCCATTCAATTTCCATCCAATATGTCCCAAGCACCGTACGTCGCGCCGCTTCATGCATGCGATGTCAGTATGCTGACCAGTCGCGTAGATACGAGACCACCGCTGCCCGCGTCGAGACCGAGACTTCCACGGTCGAGCTCGCGAAGGAGGTCCACCAGCAGGCCCGGGAGGCGCAGGTCGCTGCCGCAGAGGCCGCGCTGATCGCGAGCACCTCGCCGTACCCCGCTAACGCTGTGTAAGTGCTCTTCCCCCTCTATAGTTGAGATGGTCCTAACGCAGAGTGAAACAGCCCTGCAAGTGACGTGACGACAGCTGCGAACGTTGAATCGCGCGCGAAGGACCCCGTCGAGGCGCAGGATATCCACAACCTCGCGGAACACACTGCTGGTGTTGCCCAGCACGCCGCGTCCACTGCCCATGTATGCGCTTAATCTCCGCGATGTGCCGCGCTTTAGACTGACATTACCTTGTAGACGAAGGGACCTGGACTCACCGGAGAGCCAAAGGACGCGCTCACGCAGCTGAGCACGAAGGCGTCGGCGATTACAGACTCCGCCGTCGAGCAGGGCAAGCAGAACGTCGCGTCCGCGTCGGCCACCGGCGGGTCGTACCTTGAGCAAGCGAAGAATCTGGCAAGCAACGCGATCGCCACCGCGCAGGTATGTGCGATCAGCCAGACTTCATTTGGCATTGTGCTCACGATTTGCATTGTCAGTCATACATCCCGAGCGCCACGACCACCAACGCCAGCCCCTCTACCACCACCCACGATCCGAATGCTTCCACCATTGGCTCCACGTACGAGACTGCGAAGCAGTACGCCGCATCCGCCACATCGGCTGCGCAGCCGCAAATCGACGCTGCCAAGTCGACGCTCCAGTCCGGCGTGGACTACGCCCGGGACACCGCGCTGAGCGCCATCGGCTACGGCCCCACCACTGCCAGTGCCACCGGCAGTGCAGCTCCGCCCAGGACCACGGGCGTCCCAGCGTCCACCGCCGATTTGGAGAGCGGAAGCCACACTGTCGCGGCGCCGTATCCTCCTACCGGGACGGCGACGGAAGCGCAGAGGATCGCGGAGGTGACAGGACGCGTCTAATTGGCCACGCTTTCTTGGAGTTTTCTGAGCATATATTCCCATTATTGTACTTGTAGCATAAATCGCACATAGTCTTGAATGCAAACATCATCAGATGCACATATAGTGCGCTATCTTGAAGGCATCACATACCACAATGGACGAGCATTATCGTCCCTGCCTTTGTTGAGCGACCATTATGTTGACCAC
The DNA here is from genome assembly GCA_019915035.1 of Auriscalpium orientale. NCBI lineage: Eukaryota > Fungi > Basidiomycota > Agaricomycetes > Russulales > Auriscalpiaceae > Auriscalpium > Auriscalpium orientale. The sequence goes on from JAHLMH010000001.1 coordinate 821,403, forward strand.
ATCCTCGGCACTGTTCTGGTACAATGACTGACGATTGTACAGCAGGTTGACGGCTTTCGTCGCGTTCGCAACGAGCTCTTCTTCTGGAGGCGCGGTCCCACTGTCCTGGGGTATGAGGGGCAGCGCTCCGACGCCACTGGTTGTAAGCAGGTCAGACAATGTCTGGATACTCTGCTTCAGTGTGTCCAAGTTCGCTAAGGGTGAGTTAGCGCCTGCATTGTCCGAGATACATGCACGCATACCCGTCGTCTGCGTAGGGCTCGCGTTCCCATGGTACGCCTTCTCACTGTGCGAGCGCGCCGAATCAGAGTCAGATGCGGTGGACAATGGCTGAGATGGATGGCAACGCACATGCCGTCCAGCGCCTCGCGCGCGAGGGTCTGCACCTCTGTGATGTACTTCTGCGCCTGCAGCAGGTTCTTCCTGAAGAGCTCCGGGGAGTTGGGATCCTGCTTCGCGGGGTCCGGGGCGGGCGCGGCGGGGAAGGACGCCATGTCGAGGGCGGAGGGGGCGAACGCGCCGAGCGACGAGGGGAAGAAGACGTTGGTGCTTGGGCCCGCGAATGCCATGATAATAGATATCACTGGGGGCACCACCCGTTGTGTTTCTGGATATTCAGCCAAAAACATTGTAAACACTGACGAGAAATTCCCATATAAGGCATTTTCCGTCGGTGTTTACAATGTATAGGTCAGAATCAGTGCGAAACACATGGGGTCGCGTCCCCTGTGTATGGATGCTGCCGGCACGGGGGTTGCGGGCGTTTGGGGTCGGCGCTGGGTGGGAAGCTCACTGCCGTTTTAGAGGCGGCGGGGCTAGCACGTTCTGCAAGCCTCTGACGTAAAGCCCTATTGATAGATAAGATCAGATTGCGCAGTGGAGCGTTCCGCCTGCCATCGCCACAATCAATTCGACACGACTTCCTCTCAACTCTCATCGACATCATGGTGCGTCTTCACTGTTTTCGAGGATTTCGAAGGCTGACTTTTTTGTAGGATAGCTTTATGAACCTCGCAAAGCAGGGCTACGAAGCCTACAGCCAGTCCCAGGGCGGCGGCGATTGTAAGCCCTTTTGCGATCGCGCATCTGCCCGTCCTCACTCGAGCCTGATTTTCTCTAGCTGACGCTAGGAAGACCGGCGGCGAGGAGTACAACTCCCCCCACCACTCAGGCCAGCAAGGCGGCCAGGACCGACCCCAATGTGAGTCTCGCAGCGCGTCGCTGGGCTGCTGCGGAGCGTCCCTGATCCATTGCATCATCGGCGTCTGTAGTCAACGAAGACGAGGTCGTGCAGACCGCGCAGAACCACAGCGGCGGGGAGAGCTCGCTGTTCAGCTCGGCGCTGGGGTTCCTCCATCAGAACAAGGTATGTGTGCGTGCATCGATTGTGGCGTGCGGCGATTGACGCGTGATTGTGGTAGAGCGAACACGAGCAGCCTGTAGACGAGGAAGCCGTCCAGTCTGCCCACCAGCAGGCGTATCATGAAGGTAATGCGGGAGGTCTGGACGCGTCCTCCTTGGGCAGCGCTGCAGCTCTGCAGGTGCGCACACATCGTCTTATTGTCTGCTTGATTTCCTTGTGAAGCTGACTCTGTATGACATCATAGACCTTGAAAAAGTTCACGTCCGGCGGCGGCGGCGGCGGTGGCTCGCAGAGCCAGCTCATCAGTCTCGCTATGGCTGAGGCGAGCAAGCTGTTTGACCAGTCCGGTGGAGCCAGCGGCGGCAACAAGCAAGATGCGGTCAACGGCGCGGCCATGACCGTCATGAAGCTGCTAGTGCAGAGCAAGTTTAGCTCTATGACCGGTGGCGGGAGCAGCGGCGGCATTGGGGGCTTGTTGAGCATGGTGCGCATGGGGCTTACCTTTTTTGACACTCTGAGTCTAAACGACCACCTCTTGCAGGCTTCCAAATTCGCATGAACATAGATCCAGTGAACCGCAGACAATCTTTGTAACAGTAAATGTCGAGGTGTACTCATGAGACATCGTGCTTTGTATATCTGACATCCATTCGATGACTCTTTCCTGCTCTGGACGCTGTCGTATCGCGAAGGTGGTTTGATCTTCTTGTGACGCTGAGCGGTGTACTATGTATGGCATCGTAAACCTTGAAAGTTGAGGTCCGGGCGGAAGCAGTGGGGCGGCTTGCTATGGCTGAGGGGAGCAAGCTGTTTGCACAACCTGGTGCGGCTACAAGCAAAATGCGGACAGTGGCACGGCCACGACGGTCTTGAAGATGCTCGTGCGGTGCAAGTTTACCTCGGCGACTGGTGGCAGCGGCCTTTGGGGCTTGCTGAGCTTCAGTTCGTCGAGCTTGGACGTCGAAGTTGCAGACGAGCATGGCATTTTGATTCATAGGCCGGGTATACGCAAAATGAACTGTACAGTAGGACGTGTTGGATTGATACAATAGCATAAGTTAGCATGAGCAAGAGGATAGCGAGATAGCAATTGAAAGAGAGCAAAACAAAACAAAAAAAACAGTAGGATGTGCATCGGGAAAGCATCGGCAGAGCAACATGGATACAAAGCGAAAGCAGAGCATTCGGATGGGATTCATAATCAAATCAAGAGAGATCTTCCTCCTTCACGCACCAGGACAAGTCCACAGAAGGCGATACGCCTTTGCGCGGGGATAATGTCGGTGCAGGATCGCAGCTTCCGCGGAAGTATAGAGGCTGTTCTGGGAAACGCGGTGGAGAGGAGGGAGGGGTTTCGAGTTCACGGATAGGCGAGTCGGGGCTGCGGGACGATAGGGAGGCGAGTGAAGGCGTGCGCGATACAGTGCTGCGTGGGGAGGACGATGCGGACGACGGGGTCCGTGGGTGCTCGCGATCCATTGAGGCAGGCACGACTGGCTGACGCCTCTTTGGTAGGGCTGCGATTTTTCTTCGGGGAGGTGCAGTGACACTTGGTTTGGCGGGAATCGTCAGCGCAAGCGCCGGTTTCTCCACATCGACGGGCTGCATTCTGGAGGTGGTGGGAGGCCCTGAGGGTGCTCGTGCGGGTGTCCGCCGAGAGATACCCTCAGTCTGATCGCGTCGTGGCGAAGCAAGTGATGGGACAACCGTTGAGAGGGGAGGAATGACGGGCTGCATTCTGGAAGTGGTGGGAGGTGAGGGTGCTCGTGCGGGTGCCCGCCCAGAGCCAGTCTGAGCGCTTCGTGGCGAAGCAAGTGGTGGGACAACCGTCGAGGGGGGAGACAAACTCCGAAGTGGCGGACTTGGGCGCGAGACCATCGTAGGCTTGGGGATGGGCGACGGGCTGCGAGGTTCTTCCTTACATGGGGACATCATGCCAGCAGATGTCACCACGGCGGAAGTACTATGCGCTTGGCTCGACTCGGCTCGGTCGCCTGGCGGAGGGATGGGGGACAGGGTGGTTGCGGCCGGTGGGGGAGACGGCTTTCGCATACGATTTGGCAAAGGCGCAACTCTGCGCCTGGTGGAGGACGCGTTCGATGGGGGCTGCGAGAACTTGACAACGACGTTAGAGTCCACACCTTGAGACATGAAGATGGCGAAAAACTCACTTGAGTATTGAAAGGACCAGCCAGAGAGACTGCCGGAGTTGAAGGCGCACTCTTCGCTGCCGGCATAAGAGCAAACATAGGTGGTCGTGACGCGCGGAGAGGAGCGGTGGCTCGGGGACGTCCGGCGCTGTCGCTAGGCACGATTCGCATCCCGTTGAAGGCATCCAAAATGGACACAACATCGGAGGTGATTTTGGGCTTCGACGCGTGATTTAGGGGATGGGATAGTCGAGGAAGTGGGCGATGGGAATCAGGCTCGGCGTCATTGTTTGGGGGATAGCATACGGGGAAGCTGTGGATGGGAGCGCTCCAGGTAGAAAGGTCGAGAGCGTCGGTACAATCACCCAACTATCAATTCGGGAAATGAGCATCGCGGCAAAGGAGAAGACGACTGCGTGCTCACCAATGCTAGTGTCGGGGGTTCGGCGGCGGGAGGTATTTCATGGGATGCCACACGAGCGCGGGGGAGAATGGAGACTGTGATCGTTGCATCCGTGTTATATTCTGTTCCTGCCACAGCAAAAGACTTCGCGACATCGCGCTGCGGGAGTGGGGTGAGTCGAGTACGCGATCATTGTGCAAATCTGGATCACGCACCGATACTCCAAGCCGTCTTGACGACGGGGATTGTATAAAAAAGCCGTCATCGCATTCATCGTCCACACTCTCCTAAAGTGACAGCGTCAGAAGATGTCCGATAATACGATCCTCGGTACTGACCTCGATGCCCGGGCGCAGAGGTCGTTTGAACAAGGGCAATGATGGAGAGTGCGGAGAGTGAGCCAACCAATTAAGGGAGAGCTTTACGAGATGCGACGCCCATGAACCCAACGTTCGTTTGTAACGAATGACAAATGTGACTTCAAAATGTTGTAGAATGTCCTGCGAGGCCTGACCCGACGTCACCATCAACGCAGCCGCAGAACGCGTAAATTGAGGTTCAGAGAGAGACTTGAGGCGATGGGCACTTTTGATGTAAAGATCTGAGAGACGCGAGGCAATTTGTGGGCCGATGCCGATGGCCCGCAACGAAGATGCGAGAGGTGTGGGTTCTGGAAAACGGATGCTCCGGGGATGCGAAACGCAAGTAGCAGCGCCATGATGGTTGCTTGTAGTAGATTGACGAAGTGGACGGAGCTGGTCCAAGATGCTCCGATAAAGGTCGGCTTCCTGCATACGGTGGTGTGAAGGCATGGCCGAAGGACGAGTCGATGATATGCGGGCACAGGGAACGGGGACGCGCTCTTCAGTTGGGCATCGTGGGAAGGGCACACTATTTGGTTCCACCACATCCCATTGTCATACGTAAGCAAACGGACAGCCATTGTCAGCTCGCGCGTACAAATTGCGAATGCCCCCCACATTGTCCCACAGTTCACCGACCACCCACATTCTCACCATGCCTTCCCGAAACGTTCGGAATGAACTCGCGCAGGTAGACTCAGATTTCCTCCTCGCATTAACACAGGGCCCGGCTGCTCTCGAGCGCTTTCAACAGAAATGGAGCCGACTGTGCCGGAGCGTCGAGAAGGCTGCACAACACGACCTCCTGGACGACGATGCATCATCCCTCGCCTCTGCCTCTTCGAAGAGATTGGCGATCCTTGCTCAATATTTCCTCGAAACAACGACCCTTGCCGACGAATACTCTTCGTCACTTCGCCACACCGTCTCCCAGAACTTGTCAGGCTACGACGCCCAAGCGACCTCTCATCCACGACAAGTCAGCGGCTCCGTGAAACCCTTTTTCAAAACCTTCCTGTCCCCAAATGACGAAGTTGATGACGCGGTCTCGCCATCGGCGTACCCATGGCTGATGAAGAATCTAGACAATCCTTATCCGTCCCTCAGGGAGAAGGAAGAGATGGCGCAGTCGACAGGGCTTCCTGTTCCGTATGTGGACGCGTGGTTCTGTTCAGTCAGGGATTCCATCGGATGGACGTCGCTGTCCCAAACACATTTCGCGGGATCCCCCGCTGCCACTATCCACGCAGCGCGCCTTGCGTACTTGGAAGGCGGATTGGGGTTGTCGGCCGATGTTGTTTTCGAATTCAACATCATGAAGGGGTATGCAGAGACTTTGTACGTCGGTCTAGGCCGCGACTCGGGCGGAGATGTGGCGGGCGTATTAGGCCCGGATACGAACCCCTCCTCCCCCCTTCTTGACCACCATGCGACATCGCTGGATGTTGGAAATGATTATCTGGAAGAGGAAGACACAACGCCTCCCCCGCCTATCGCCGGTACGAAAAGGCGTGCCACAGACGAGGACCCAGCAAGCGTGTCAAGCCAGGACTCGAGAATGTCAAAGCGTACAAGGTACGCATTAGTCGAACGTGCATTCTGTCCCCGCTCAACGTTATTTAGACTTAGTCCTGCTCCACCTGCGGCCGTTACTCCCTCGCCCTGGTCGCCGTCCAATTCTATCTCATTTCAATTCATCGATCCCTCTGCCACCGTCACGTCCTCCTTCCGTCCCGCAATACCTGCCGTCGCAGATATGAATCTGCCTGCAACGTCCGTCGATGCCAATGCAGGTGCTTCCGCGTCCGCGTTACTGGCCGAAGCTATCTCTGTTCGTCCAACAGAGTCAGCCGAATACAGTCCGAGTGTGCTAGGAAAGCGCGCCGCGTCTGATTCGGATTCAAGTCGCCAGGCGAAACGGGCGCATATCCTTCCTGACGTTGGCGAATCCTCCTATGCCTCGTTGCCCATGCCAACGAGCTCTGTGCCAGCTAGTCCTGGCTATCGACCCTCCGCTCCCTTTTCCGATCCAAATTCAAACCCCGACCCCGCGCACGCAACCTTCGTTGCTCTGGACCGAACATCTGGCTACGAGGCTGCGAGCTCATCCCTTTCGGAGTTCGCATTCGTGGACCCTATTGTACGCACCGAGGATGCCCCACATGGTACGCAGTTACGCGCTATCCCTGCGTCATCCAAGCTCATCTCTCCTTCAGCTACAAGTAGTCCCCACGAGACTGCTGTCGGCGACCCATTATCACCACTCTCCACCGATCTCGCCGACGAAACAGGATTACGCTCATTGGACGACTTGTTCCAACTCCCTCCTGACGAGTCAATCTTCCCGCCATACAACGACTTTGTGACCTCGACGGAGGAGATTGACTGGTCTTCATTTGACGAGTTGATTCGCTCTGCGTCTGTGTCCTCGGGGTCATCGTCGCCATCACTCTCTGCCTCCAGTGTGGCATCCCCTCTCGGTGATTCACCCTCACCTTTTGGCGATCCACCCCCTTTAGACTTGCTACAGGGCTCGTGCGCTGCCGATGGCAGTTCCATTGATTTTGCATCCTCCCTCCCTCTCGACGTTAGCGTCTGTGACGCTGAACAATTTAACCTATGGGCTTCACTTTTTGACAATTTGGCTTAACTTAAATCACTTATGGCTCGCTGTCTATGTCTTCTTACCTCCCTCGCTATGTCGTCATCTCTCTATCTCACCATCTCTCTCTGTGTATTTTGTCCTCTCTCTCTTTCTCTCCCTCTTTCTCTCCCTCTTTCTCTCCCTCTTTCTCTCTCTCTTTCTCTCTCTCTCCCTCTTTCTTTCTCTCTTTCTTTCCCTCTCTCTCTGTATTTTTTCATATGCTTATTCGATATGTACCTGCGACTGCTCATGTGCCATGTATTTCTAATGCTCTCTCTTCTGCCAATGTCACTGTCTCAACGTCACACGCTCCAAAACATTCCCCCGATGTGGCCTTTCCGTTCCCATCGAATCTGTAAGGGTGGTAAACGCGAGCGCGGGTGGAGTCGACTTGCGCATCATCTCGTCTCTGTAGACCGCTATCTAGTACGGCTCAGCGCTATGCCCTTGTCAAGTACATCTTCTTCGCACTATCAGTGGGATACGAAGCTTCCTCTGTCAGCCATCTTCCAATTCACGCATGGCCGGCTCTATTATCGACAGATCCTGACATGTCTGGTCAGCATCACTGTTTCTATGCGTCAGGAAGGGTGATATTCAAAAGTATGTAGGTATGTACTATCGATGTAACAGATCCTCCTGTATAGGTTCTCTATAGATGTAACGGACCCTGCTCCTGTATAGACTTTCTATCGGATCCTCCTCCTGTATGAATTCTCTATAGGTATATCACAGCACATCGATCAACTCGACTTTCCAACCAGCGTCACATCTCTATCGTGCTTGTGGCCGGCAGCCATATCATAGAGCACCTCCTTGTCGCCGCTCCCTTCGACGAGCGAGCGCAGGCGCCCATCTTCGATCTTCAGGAGCTCATTGGGCTTGCCGAATTCGACAATGCGTCCCGCATCCAAGACCATCTATTCAAACCGTGAGCACACATAGAAAGTAGTGGGTAGGACGGTGCGCACAATTTTGTCAGCGTCCATGATGGTCTGCAGACGATGAGCGACGGTGATGAGCGTGACGTCGCCCTTGAGCTCGTTGCGCAGAGACGACTGGATGATCGTGTCCGTCTCGTAGTCAATGGCAGAAGTAGCTAACCACAATATATATATCAGTTATGCCCGTAATGGAATGGCAGGTGCATTCAGTGACCTTCGTCGAGGATGAGCAGTTTGCTACCGCGCACGATAGCCCGGGCCAATGCGAGAATTTGGCGCTGACCCACGGACAGGTTGCCGCCGCCGCCGGCAATCGCGCTGTCGAGCGTGACGCGGCTGTCGTCGTCTTCGGCTTGGATGGAGAACAGTCCGGCTGCGCGGAGGGCCGAGTTCAGTGTGGCGTCGTCGTACTGATTGAATGGATCGAGATTCTCGCGCAGAGTGCCGCTGAGCAGTTCAGGCTAGCGGCGCAAGTCAGTGCAAATATGGGCATTGAGCCAGTGCAATGTCGACTGACCATCTGCGGGATGATGGTGATGCTCGAACGCAAAGCCTCGAGGTTGATGGAGGAAGTCGGGATGCCGTCGAAGTACACCGTGCCATCCGTGAAGATAGCACGCAAGAGCGACAGGGTGAGAGAGCTCTTGCCACTTCCGGTGCGACCAACTCCGAGAAGAAATGAGCAGGAGAGACTGAATTTGTGCCAGATGACTTACCAACGCCGACGCGTTCACCCGACTGGATGTGGAAGCTCACGTCATGGAGGACCTTGGGACCGTCCTGCCAGCACATCGGTTTAACCATAGCCATTGCCACATCGTGGGCAGCGGCGTACCTCCGAATAACGTGCAGAAAGCTTCTCGACTCGGAGGTCACCGCTCGCCGGCCAGTACGCCGGAGGTACCCCATCCTTAGTCGACTTGGGCTCCTGCTCGATCTTGATGTACGCAAGGATACGTTCCAAGCTGAAGAAACGGATGAGCGCTACCCTTTCACGTGTTACTATGGGTCGTACCTGTTGCCCTCAACCTCAAACTCATTAAACAACAGGACCCACCAGAGAATCAAGCCGCTGAACCCGACTAGACAGAGTGGTTAGCATGCTGATGCCGCTGAGCAGCCCTAGGTACGCACCGGCCATCGTGAGAGAGAAGCCGGTATTGGACGGGAGGGCGGTCGAGCCTTTCGGTCCATAGATCAACCACGCCCCAAGAGCAGAAGCAAAGACGCCGCCGAGAATGTCAGCGCGGAGACTGACCCATCTATTAAGATTGTAGAATGTGCGCGCAGCCCTGGTGTACCGATCGATACGGCTGTAGGATTCCACACGGAAGGCAGCCTGTGCGCCGTAGGCACGGATCGAAGCTGTAGGCATAACAGGCGTCAGATAATGCGCCAGCATAGTCGTAGGATTCGCGTACTGAGTCCGGCGATGGCAGCACCAAAGTGGCCGAGAACGGGCGCACGGGCGTTGCTCATCTCGCGTTTGACGGCGATCTGAGCACGCATGTAGATCTGGCCACACCAGCCGCCCAGCGCGAAGACAAGGACACCGGGTATAAGGAATACGGGTGTTAGCACGACCACGGCGCCGAGCTTGATCAACATGGCCACCGAGAGTTCCACGACCACTGACAGGGTGTCAGCGACAGGGCCGTCCACTGCCGAACTTCGTCAGTAATGGGAACAGCGTTCGGATTTTCGGAGGACATACGAGCGCCGATATCCTGCGTGCAGCGAGCAATGACTCGGGACGTTGGGGTAGTATCTAGCCATCGGAGGGTGGTGCCCAGAACGGATTGTATGAGGCGGCGATGTATGCTCTTCGACGCCCTCAACGTGCCAAATACGTAGACAGCGCCGCCGATGGTATACACCACGATGGCTATAGACGACAACAGGCATAAGATTGCAAGATAACTGAGCCAAATTGTTTAGCATGCGCCGCGCTCCTGAAATGATAAATTAGCTTACTAGGTGATGCTGACTTCGGACGGGTCCGAGACGAGATCGTACTGCTCAGCCCAGAGTCCCATCCACCAAGTCTGAGTGGACATAGCCCCATCGTATAGAAACATACCACCAAGGAAGACGACCCAGAACAATATGACGTGAGAGCCGCCCATGGCCTTGAAGAAGAGTTTTACTGAAGAAATGTGCCCCGTCAGTCGCTACCACCCCAAGTGGTGAATGATGTCGCCCGCACATGACTCCCAGCTAACATGGCCCTCCGCGACTTCCTCAGCGAGGATGAGCTTGCCGTCCGCCTGCTTGGCTTTCTCATCGGGGGATTCAGCGTCGATCTCCTTGTCGTCGGCCTGGATCTCTTGGAGCTCCTCTTGGAGTTCTTCCTGCAGAACGTCGTCCTTCGCGAGGGCCTCGGAAACAGAGCCACGGCTGACAATGGTGCCATCCAGACCCAAGGACACGACGTACTCCGCAATCGGGCTCGCCATTGCGACATCGTGGGTCTAAAATGCATGTCAGGAAGGGTGCCAGCGTTCGGACAAAATGCTTCACTTACCACAAGGAGAACAGTCCTTCCGCGGATGAGATCGCCTTTAAAGCACTTGTCAACAACCCACCGAGCAGTGTGCACGTCCAGGGCGGCAAGCACCTTCGAGAGGTCAGTCTCAATATGGTGGCGCAACCAACTTCGTGACACGCGCGCGCGCGCGACTTTGCATAGCTAATACCACTCCCATTTTTCACTCTATACCAGTAAAACTGCACCATTGTGCATGTATTTAGATACTCTATCGAATGGTCGGGCCACTTTGTCTCGTTCTGAAATTTGGACTGAGCCGAGCCAATTTGGCCGCCGGATACATCACGTGACTGATGGCTCCGGGCAGAATCCCGTCGAACGAGGATCCTCGCTTTCTCCAGCCCCTCTCACACACCCTAGCACCATGACAAGACCATCTAAAAAGTCTCTGACCGCTCGAAATGCATCGGGACGCTTTTTCGCGGCGAAAAAAGGCCAACTCCACTCGGAACCTGAACCCGAGCCCTCCGAGAATGAGGAGCACGACGTTGACAGCAAAGACTGCGCTGGCGGCGTCCTCAATACCATGGTCAGCGATTCTAGCGACTCAGATGATGAGTGGAAGGAGATGCCGCAGCCACTCACCTGGGATGAGCGCCTCGAGCAGAGAAAGGAGACCCGGGCACGGATTGCTGCCGAGAAGCTGGCTACTGCACGACGCGCGGCTGAGCAAGCACTGGACGGGTCTGCAGAGCGATCAGGAGGGGCAAAGGACAAGACTGGGAAGAAGAGAGGTCCCTATCGCGTTGGAGGTGACTCTGAGAGGTCGGCACGGAAGAAGAGGCAGCGGATGCTGGAGAGTGTCGTGATGACGGCGGATTCTGCTCCCAACGTGCAGAACAAGGACCTGGTGCGACGCATTCAGTCAATAACAGCTCGCAAGAAGTGTAAAAAAGCGCAGCCCAACATCACCTCATTCTTCTCTATCAATGAACGCGTGGAACCCCGTCCATCCTCCGCACACTTGCCCGATGACGAGCCGCAAATTGAGGAGGAAGAAGAGAGCTCGGATAGCGACGTTGTGGAGCTTCCGGTGCCGCACAACAAGCAGCGCGACACGCCACGGGTGTCCGGGCTGGTGCACAATGGCCTTGAACACGCGATGGATGCAGACGTGGCCAGTGATGATGCACAGAGCATTAATGGCGATGGCGCACCTGATCAGGAGATCAGCGACATTGTCGAAGAGGCTGAGGAGGTGTTGGAGTGGACAGATGTTCTGGAGGATGCGGGACAAAACCTGGAGCCAGCGGAGCTGCAGGCGTTAGCGCGGAGTGGTCTGAAGACAGCGCGGCGAAAAACTCACAACTATCACGCTGAGGTCCTCTATGCATCTCTTGTTGACTTCTACCAATGGCTACCCCGTCAAGGACGCAAGAAGGCGGCTGCACGCGTGGCACGGAAGATAGGTCGAGGAGCGGCTTTTGCGCGCGTGCTCTGCGCAACAGGCACGCTTCTTTGAAACAAATGGTGCATTGCGCGCGAGTCGACAGGGATGTCGAAAGGAGAAACACGGGCTGTTGGTAGTGCTGCCGCGGTTCGGTTCTGAACCATGGTTCGAACCTGAACCAGGTTCGGTTCGGGGCTTGGTCCGGTTCAGGTTCAAGGTTGACCTGAACCTGAACCAGCGGTCCGGTTCACGGTTCAGCGGGTGGTGAACCAAAGGGTATGGTTCGAACCTGGTCCGAACCAGCCGAACCATGAAGTTTTTCCCAACCTCTGTGTTGGCAAAATTAATAGGAAATAGAATGTTCTTACTAGAATAAATTGTGAATGAGTAAATCAATTGCTATGAGGGGGGGAATCCAAAAAAGAATCTCAATCAAATAGATCATCTGCCCTTACAATTGCGCGTGGGAGGCTTGCCGTTGACGTCAGCCGCACGGCACCTGCTGGCTGCATATTGAGGGAGGTTGAACATGCAATGCGCTGATGGGACCCAGCACGCTACGGACACGTAGACCGGCCCGGACACCAACCCACAACAACTCAAACCCACCCTATCGTAGACCGCAAACCCCCACATTGGGACATAGGCGGAGCCGGGCGGCGAGGGTTCGGTGAACCAAGACGAGGGGGCGAGAGCCAGCCGAGGGAGGTGGCATGGCGGGAAGTGACAGGTAGGTTGCAGGAAGGGGCACAGCACTGGTGAACCGTGAGAAGTAGCTTAGGCGTGCGCACATAGAGTGTACTTGTACAAGTGATGACAAAGCAATCTACCCTTGGGAGTTGACACCCGAGAATTCACAGCTCAAGAATCCACAAGTAACGCTCCTTGAACACAATAGTGAATTAGTGTAATGGGGTGCCATGGTTTGAACATACGAATGAGCCTTTCGAGACCAGGGAAAGACCTAGCGAAGAGTCATCAAGTCAAACGGGCTTAGGCGAACACGTTGGGCGAAATATGGCATGGGAGTATAATATTGGTTGATGAGATGGATGGTATGTGTGCTACGGGAATGATGGGACTGACGTTTGTAGGCTAGGGGAACAACAGGCACCGGGAGGCCGTACGCACCGTCAGCGAAGGGAGTGTCGGCGAAGTGTTCGCCAGCGGATTGAGAGGGTGCCACATGCTCAAAGGATAACGGATGGGGAAATGGTTGATTGGGTTACAATCATGTAGGGAGCAGTGCCTTGCAGAATCCACGAGGTGCATATCCCTGAAGCTAACCAAAAGGAATTGTAATGAGAATGCCCTTAGTATCTTACGGCTCACGCCAGATGAATCAAATCCACATATAGAGACGTGGGGCATGGACTCACGGGGGCGTGAGTGGATGTAGAATACAAAGGAGTGCTGCCCGCTCGTCGTCTACGAGCGGGCCCTAACTACTGCCCATCCACGTGACGCTGATCCGTGGTTGATCCGCAATGCGGATCAACCGGCCCATCTCCCCAGCCCGAGCTTTACAGGCACCAGCGCCGGCTTGTCTTGTTCAACGCGAGGCCATCACATTCATGCAATGGCCGTCTACCTTACAGGAATCGTAATGAGGCTGAAGAGGTCTCAAAAAAAGAGCGACTCCCATTGAGCTTGAGAAATCCTTGAGTATTGAGCTAGAGTGAAGAGAGAACATGCTAAGTTGCTCATGCCTTCATACAGTATCATGGGCGCGCATGTACACTTGTTGTATGTGCGCTTGCTGAAGTAATCCCATGGCCAGTCCACCTGAGTTGCCCGACTTGCTCAATATCTTAAGGAGACAGGCGCCTGCATGGTTCTTAGCTACTCTTGGCAATAACATATGGCTTTCTTATGTTTCTAACTCAAATATAAGCAAATTTGAATTGGTTCTTGGTTCAAACCAAGTTTGAACCAGAACTGAACCAGCTGAACCGGTTCGGTGTGGTCCGGTTCGGGGTTCAGAAATTCTGTGAACTGAACCAATGGTCCGGTTCGGGGTTCTAAAAATTTTGGCCCGAACCGGACCGAACCGAACCGTGGCAGCACTAGCTGTTGGATGACGAGGGCGTGGAGATGGGTGTTCAGCGGTGGTTGAGGACTCTGCAGATAGGCACGGTGAGCATTGTCGAGACATGCATGACGACTAATCTGACCTTGACCACCCTCGCAGGTCAACCCACAGCTGCTGCAGCGGCATGTAACTAATCACCTTCTTCCTTCCCTGAAGACTGAGAAGAAGAGAATCAGTCGTGAGACGGCTCGTCGCTGGTTGATTCGGCTTGGCTATCGGCGTAAGCGGCACATGAAAGGGATCTACTTCGATGGCCATGAGCGAAAGGATGTGAAGCGCAGACGTGCTGCTTACATTGGTGAAATCAGTGCCTTGAAGCGGTGCGTTGTCTTTCGTGAAGTTTGTATTCGCTGTGCTAATTCATGGGTCTTAGATTTATGGCGCGTTTCGAGGGACCGGACATGGAGGAGGTCAGACCGATATTGGGCGAGAGCGAGAAGGAACATGTCGTCATTGTCCAGGACGAGTCCGGGTTTCACACAAATGACTCCCAGAACGTTGATTATTGGCTCAAAGGCGACCAACAAGTGCTCAAGAAGAAGGATCGTGGACGGCTGATGATGGTATCCGGATACATGTGCGAAAAATATGGGAACGTCGCGCTCACTCCAGAGATGATTGAGGCCAATGCAAAGCTTCCTGACGGCTTGCGCCTTGAGGTCACTGACTCGCGTGTCGTGATATATCCTTCGTCGAAGCCAGGGAGTGATGCGTTCTGGAATTCAGATCAAATGGTCCAACAGGTGCGATGCCTGCCGTTGACGGTTTGTCTGTCACGCTGATGCTCGGTGCAGCTGAAAAATGCAATTAAAATTGCCCATCGTCTCTTTCCTGACTGCATAATTCACTTTGTCTTCGACAATTCATCGTGTCATGACTGCATGCCAAAGGATGCTCTTTCGGTCGCAAAAATGAATGTCAACCCCGGAGGAAAGCAGCCGATGATGCACGACACTGTGATCCCCTTCGATAATCCATTTGGCAGAGGTGGACAGCCACAGTCCATGGTGTTTCCATCCTCGCTCCCGGCCAGTCACCCATACAAAGCTCATGAAGGGAAGCCAAAGGGAATGCGAGTTGTGCTCGAAGAACGAGGGTATCTCGGCGCAGGCACAAAGGCGCTCGTTGGTGACTGTGCGAAGTGCAAGGCGCGCAAGGCACGAAAACCCGCGGCCGAAGTGCCTTCCGATGATGCCAATATCACCGGACTTCAGGGTCTAAAATCAGCTACGGATGTTCGTAGGATATGGCATGTTATCTTAAGTATATACGTAGTATTTCCGAATCTGATATATTCCTGATATTCTTCGGAATGACTGACTTTCCTAAGAACATCAGGTGGGTATATCGAGCTCGGCAAGGGCCCGCGGCCCTCCCGCGCGGCTCGCAGCAGCTGTAGAAATTCGCATAAAACACATATATTGTTGAAACTATTTACAGGCACTACGGGGCAGTAAAGACACGCGTGTAAGACGAGATAGAACGAGAACAAGACGGAGAATTGCATATTTACAGCCTACACGCGCGCGTGCTACCCTCGGTCTTGATGGGCCCCGCTCGCGCACCCGTTCTCTGAGTAGGTAGCGTCGTCCATGATCTCGTCGTTGCGCGCCCGTCGTCCGCGCCCTCATCGCTATCGAGTCCCCTTCTTCGGATTTGACGTAGTTTCGGCGCTGTAGCCGGGTGCGCGTCGCAGAGTCGTCCTCCCGTGCGAGGCGTCGGCAGGCGTCGGCACTGTTGCGGAGAGTACTCGCCTACAGAGAGTAAGATGACCGCATACCGATGCGTGTCTTGTCGATGACGAAGCGGGCCTAGCGCGTGTGGTCGCGGTCGCAGCAGGACGACTTCAACCTTTCGGTGCGGCGGGCGAGGAATCTGGTTGCGTGCGATGTGCAGCAGGGGCAGCAGAGGCGCGTCGTTGTCGTTGTCGTTGTTGCCTTCGCTGTCACAACGGTGAGATCAGAAGGGCTCGAGCGGTGGTTACACACCTGCCATCACTCTTCTCATCCATTCTTCTTGCTCGGCCTGAGCGGGGCCCGCGCAGTCAACTCCATCGTTCTCGGCGTCCTAGTTCCGCGCCCGCTGTCGTTGTCCTCGCGTGCTAGTGTTCGCCGCTTGTTGTCGTCGTCGAAGCCAGCGCTGTCACGATTTGACATGGTTTCATACCAAATCGGGCAAAACCATACACCAAACGGCCCACCGCTCCAGGTTGAATGGACATAGCACTATATCCAAGACCCGGCGATCAAGCGCCCCAGCGCACCTGGACAGTCGGGCATGGTGGAACCACGCAGCACTGTCTTTCACCCCTACCACCATCCGCATGTCACTCACTTCATCGTCCAGCTCATCCTCCGGCGCCTCATCCCTGTTCTCCACGCAGTCCATTCCTGATTCCGGCATTGCCTTCCCATCTCGTCCTGGAAGCGCCGGGTCATCACTCGTGTTTGCACATCCGGCGGCCAGCACCTCCACCATGTCCCACCGGTCATTCGGCACCCTTGATTCCCGCATCTACATGCCCTCCTATTATGCCCCTCATTACTCCACTCTTCCCCCTCCCGATCATCGCTACCGCCATCTTTGCGCCCAAGGCGCACACAGGGAAGCCGATGGGCGGATACGCTGGTTCGTCACAAGCAACCCAGGTCGACCACGACTCCGCACCCATGACTATGTTTACCTGCGGAACACAGACACGGGAGAGGAAATGTGTGGACGGATAGGAGAAGCTGAGGAGGTAGATGGGCGTCGTGCGGTGCGCTTTGTGGTACACGAGCACGACCAGTTCGAGGACATCCACTTGTGGGTGGACTTTGAATGGGCTCACATTCCCCACCGACGGCGGTACAAGCTTCATCAACAGGCACTAGTCCCAGTAGCGGCCATTCAAACAGCATGGCGGCGGATGCGCACTCGACTCTTGACGAGCAGACGCAGATTCTAGAGCAGGAACTCTTTTCATACCTTCCTTTACTACTTTTCCTTGTTTCTCCCTTCATCTTCTACCTACGCAGCCAATGTTAAGCCCTTGGGCTGTCTCTGAGGGCTTGGAGGCATGTCTCTGGATGAGGAGTTCTCGCCAAGCTGACTGGAATGTTCCAGAATATTCCCATGAGTCAGGGTGAGTCACTCCTAGTCAGGATGAGTCATCTCTCAGGGGAGTCATGTCCAGTCAGGGTGAGTCATTTGGAGTCATGATTGTACATAGCCTTCAATTAGTCAGCTAGCACCGAAATGGTATTTAAAGGGGGGCATTCTGGCTCTCAGCAGTCAGGCTCTCCCCATTCGTTGAACCTCCACTCCGAAGCAAGCAAGTTTAAAGTCCGTCAAGATCATCGTACGTTGGTTCAGCACCCGGCTGCCAACATCAAGTCATCGAGCATTCAGATCAACATCCTGGTTGGTCTAGTCAAGTCAGTCAAGTCCGTCAGGTCCGTCATACGTCTGGTTCAGCACTTCGGCTGCCAGCGTCAAGTCACCGAGCATCCAGACCAACACCCGGTTGGTCTAGTCAAGTCAGTCAAGTCCGTCAGGTCCGTCATACGTCTGGTTCAGCACTTCGGCTGCCAGCGTCAAGTCATCGAGCATCCAGACCAACACCCGGTTGGTCTAGTCAAGTCAGTCAAGTCCGTCAGGTCCGTTATACGTCTGGTTCAGCACTTCGGCTGCCAGCGTCAAGTCATCGAGCGTTCAGATCAACATCTGGTTGGTCTAGTCAAGTCCGTCAAGTCCGTCAGGTTCGTCGGGTCTGTCATACGCCTGGTTCAGCACCTCGGCTGCCAGCGTCAAGTCACCGAGCGTTCAAGATCAACATCCGGTTGGTCTAGTCAGGTCCGTCAAGTCAGTCAAGTTTTGTCAAGTCCATCGTACGCCTGGTGCAGCACTTCGGCTGCCAGCGTCAAGTCATCAAAGAGTCCAGACCAACCCCGGTGGGGTCTAGACGAGTCAATCAATTTCTTTTTTTTTAGGTGGCAGCGTAGTCGCGGATTGCACATCCCATCCACAAGGACTATCGGCTATCCCCACGAACAACAGAGAAGGCCTCGAGAAAGAGGAAAATCCAGGTCCCTCTGACTAGGAAGTTTGTCATCAAACACACTTCCGCACGACATCAATTTGGAGCCCACCGCGAGGGGTATAGCCTAGATATCCTTCTGGGATCTCCGCACGATACGCACTATACCCACCAATCGGATTCCCACTATCTCCCAAGTTTACCGTCCCCAACGAAACTATACCAGTTATGACAAGTTCATCGAAATCCCATCATTCTAGCCACCGTTCGGTGCATACCATGCCGCCGCCAGGCGATGATGATGCCCCCAAGAAATTTACCGGTTCCTATGCCAGAGTTTTACGATTCATCAAGCACTACGAGAATCTTCTCCAGCTCAATAATGTCACGGACGACAAGGAGAAGTGCGAGACAATTTTGGATTATTGCTCGACGAAGATTGCCAGGTTTATTCGAACGCTAGAGAGCTTCCAGAGCTCTGATTGGAGCGCCCTCCGTGCGGATCTACTGGACCAGTTTGACGCGGACCGCACATCGAAGCGGTATAGCGCCCAAGACCTCATGGAGTTTGTGCGCAAGGAGCAGAAGAAGAGGATTACCACGATCACCCAGTTCAAGGACTACAACGTCAAGTTTAGGTCGATATCCGGAGAATTATTGGCCCGCAACAAGATCGACAAGAATATGGAGAATACGAATTACTGGCTAGGGATTGGGAAGTCCCTACGCCAGAAGCTGGAAACCCGAATGCTCATGGAGGACCCCAAGCTTAGTCTAGATACGGCCTTCAAGATGGATCTCGTCTACAAGACAGCGCTCAAGCTGTTGGCACGCGATCGGTTCGACGCGCACACCTTCGCCGACCGAAATGTGGACGACGATGCCGTGGCTAGTGACACAGAAACGGACATCGCTTCTGACTCCGACAGCGACGATGAGTCAGACGATGACGACCGTGGGTCGCGGCGCAAACCCCGCAAGAAGAAGTTATACAAGAAGCGTAGTCAGAAGACTACCTACGATAGCGAGGCCGAGGAAGAACGCTACGATCGGGAGTATGTCCGTCGACGCACGCGGTCTGCTCCTACCGCCCCTTCCAAGCAGAAGGATGTCGAGGAGTTAATCACCCAGTTGAACGGGATGCGCCTCGATGACCCGAAGTACGGCCTCGTATACTATCAAGCCATGAAGTTAGACGAGGATGTCAAAAACGTTGTTCGCGCACCGATAATAACGAACGCGGGAGCAGGAGGCCCAGACCCACTCTCCCGCCATGTCCACTTCGCCTACGACAACCCACCGCATCTCCTCCCGCAGGCCCCAGGAAACGCGTACGCGAAACCACCGTTGAGCGCCGCGAACGCGGTGGCGATCGGTACGAACTATGCACCAAGTGGGCCCGGTGGCTATGTCGGCCGAGGGCGCGAGGAAATGGTTTGCTATGGGTGCGGAGAGAGGGGACACGGGCTGAACAACTGCAGTCAGGTTGCCGAGCTCGTCAGCAAAGGAGTGCTGGTTAGGGGACCTACAGGAAGGTTCGATAGGCCTAACGGACGACCCCTGCGGAGGATGTACAATGAGTCACTGGTGGATGCCCTCCGACGGGAAACCACGCAAGAACAACCAGCGAGAACGCACCTCATTACGGTGGATGACAGCGGGGACGAATCCGACGACGAAGGCGACATGGGACGCTGGGTGATGAGTAACGTGTTCGAAGACAGCGACACCGACATGGAGGAATTTGTATCCGTCATGCCCGCTGAGCGCTCCGTTCGCACCACGCGAAGTACGCGCGCGAAGGCACTGGACGGCGTATATCCACCACCTGCGCGGCGCAGTCAATTTAAAGAAGCCGCCAAGGACGCGAAGAAGAACGCACCGGCGGGAAAACGCCCAAGCGATGTCAAGGGACCGGCTCCCACTGTGATCGAAATGTCCGCACCGCCAACACGAGAAGCAACCCCACAGCCGAGTCAAGGGGAAACCGGGCGGCCGGTGCGACTTCCAGAAAGGCCTGATCGCCAAGGCATTGCAGCCGAAGGAACCGCGTTGAAAGCACCGTACGGGTTGCGCAGTGGAACAGCCACCGGTAACCACGAGTCAGCAACAAAGGTGCCGAAGAGGAAACTCGTACCTATAGAAGTTCCCGGTCCCGAATATGACGCGGATCGCGATGAGGATATTCTGGAAGACCCCATGGAACGCCAACCACCGCGCAGTGGGAAGGGAAAGGAAGATGCGGCTGCCCCGGAAAGCGCGCGCCGAGGCAATGGCCGTCAGAACGCGCTGACGCGTCGCGTCAATGCCCCGAAAATACTCAGCGAAATCTTGAAGACGCCGGTGGAATTGGCCATGGGTGACGTGCTCGGGGTCTCTAAAGAGCTTGCGGCGTTGCTGGCCGAAAGCTTGAAACTAAAATCAGCTCCCAGCGTAGGGTCACAGGCGAACGCACCGGCCAATACCTTCTTGAATACCGGCGTACATAAGGCCGTCGAAATGCTCATCAAGATTCCTATGATAATTAACGACCAAACGATCAATGCAATCATTGACACGGGCTCGCAAGTCAACATTGCGAGCCTAAAGACGTACCATGCCGCCATCAAACAGCCGTTGGATCTGTATCGAACAATCTCCATGAACGACGCCAACGGCGGACGGGGAATCCTCCGTGGGCTGGCCAGCAACGTAGGAATCCAGTGTGGAGACGTAACCACATATGCCGACCTATATGTCAATGAACACGCACCTTTCGAGTTGCTGCTTGGCCGGCCTTGGCAGCGCGGTAATTTAATCGATATTCAAGAACGAACAACGGGAACCTACCTGATGTTCAAGGATCAAGACGAGCCGGACGTTCCCCGCTGGGAACTGAAGGTGGTTCCAGAACTACCAGGGTTCGACAGGGGACGTCGGACAACCTACGTGTGCGTCGACACACCACGAGAAGTTGTCACCGCGCACATAGCGGTTGGACGTGAACGTGGTCGGGAGCAAAGAACGAAGTCATGGACACGGGAGCGTCGCGCTGGTTGGATAGGGAAGAAACGAAGACCAGAGGTCCAGGTTGTTAGTGACCAACCTATGAAGATCAGCCTAGAAGATCCGTTAGTGGACGCGCAAGCCAGAGGGAAACGTACTTTTGTGTTCCCTGGACACAGGGAACTCGCGAAGCTAGCGACAGAGCGACCGGACGAGCACGGCAGGAGGGATAAAAGCCAGCAGGAAAGGGCGCAGAGTCAGCGCGACTCCTCATCCCAGGAAATCGCACTCACCTCGCCATCTTCGCTCATCCAGCCTATGAGCTATCCCTACATCCCCACTGAAGACCTCTCCTTCGACCTCGCCCTTGAACATCGTACCCAGCCGCGGACGAGCCGACAAGTTCGCGGTGGGTTATACCCATTCGACCTACCATCGCGAAACAGCGGAAGGACGCCGAGCGAACATGTTCACCGTGTCCTAGCGGAACAAGGGTACCTACAAAGAACCAGCCAGAATCTGTCAGTGGTGTTATCCAGCGCGAATGCTTACGAGGTCGGGGTGGGCAGAGACAGTGAGGGAGCGCCCTATCGCGATCTCGTGCTCTTGCACGCCGCGGCCGCGTCGGGAGCTCCGGGCCGCGCGCGACCGGTGCGGCTGCATGAGGCTCACGCCTACGTCCGCCTTTTCCTCGACGTCGAACGCGATCGCCCATCCGAATGGATCATTCCTTACCTGAGCCCTGGGCCAAGTCCACCGGCACCCCCATCGGCACCGCGTGTCATCCCGTATTCTGTCAACTCATCCTCTACCGAATCCATCTCGACTTTGTCTTCGTCTGGTAACGAGGCAGAGAGGTACGCAGGAGAACAACACTCGGTCGACTCCTCAATCACTGTCAACACCACTGGGTCCCGCCAAGATGCCCAGGACCAGCTTCGCGAAGAAGCGCCTGCGGTCACCGTTGCTGCCCTGGCGCGTCCCGAGGTTCTGCAACGACTTTCGCGCCAGCCAAGACCACTGTTGACCGCGTTCAACCCGCACCCCGAGCCGGAGGGAACATTCACACTGCCCAGCACAGACTATACCGAAGTTTTGCGCCAGCAGTTTGCTGGGCTCGGAGAAACGGCGAACTCAGAAGATAGCGACTCAGAGAGCTCGGTATGCACGCGAACAACTTGCTCATTATGCGGCACTAACAGGACGCGTCGTAATGTGCCTACCCCTCAGGATGAATACGAGCCCGCGAGTTTCGACATGGAACTGGACGTCGCGAGCTCCGGCAGCTCCGAAGACGACGAGTCCAGCGACGGCGACTCGGTGAAGTATACGTCCGAATGGCTCGAAGACTTTTTGCAACGCTGGCGCGAGCAGCGCATTGCTGCCATCACGAGCTTGAACCCGGAGGCTGAAATACGGCATGCGAATGAGAAGGTGGCGGTAGCGCGGGAGATGGCGAGGGAGACACCCCCGAGGAACAGGGCGGATGAGCTGGACATAGCGCGTACGTTCCTGCCCGACTCAGCGCGACATCGGTTCGACGAGCTGACTTGGTGGGGCAAAGTGCGCGCTCTGGCTGGCCGAATCATGCCCAGGGATGGCGCTGCGTGTACCACGGCCCCAAGCGAACCTCCCACCGAGCCAGGACCACGGTCTCCGCATCCCGTTTCCTCGGACCAGACCATCTCCGTCTACGCCGTTCGCGTACCCCACCAAGGGAAGTCGTTTTTCCTGGAGGCTGACACGGCCATGAGTAGTCAAGAAGACGAGAGCCAAGAAGAAGCCGACTATAGGACCGCGTCGTCAGGAGACGAGATATCGATGGACGAAGATGAAGGGGTAGAAGGCGAGTCGTCGGCAGCAGCAGAATCCGAAGGTGAAGGAATGTCAGAAGACGAGGAAGGAGCGGCCTCCGAAGCCAACGAGGAAGAACTAGCCAGGGGCCGAACACAATCCCCGGGCAGCGTAGAAGAAGGCGGCGCATGATCCACGTCGGGCGGCTCGGTGGATTCGCTACCACCTCTTGAAAGTATTAGCGACTCGGAATCCGACGACGGTATCCAGATCGCTCCGAGACCGCGACGAATTTTCGCAGCGCCGCTTTGGTTACGCTGTGCCCAGCGCCGGCTCGCGCTGCTCCGTGCCCGAGCGGCACTGCGCGACTATACCGTGCTAGACCAGGATGAACCGGAGGACAGGGCGCCACGCACCGCGAACGCCGTGATGGTTGGGGAAACGCACATCGAGAGTCCGGAAACCGACTATGGTACGTTCATTGGCAACAGTACGGTTGGCCACGCGCTTGGCTCACCAACCCGCAACGGTGCAGCATTGCGCTCGATGAACGCCGAACCTGCGCCAAGCTCAGGCTTGCATGGTCACCACAACAGCCCACGGCGTTTGACGACGGTGTCGCGCGCCTCGTTGCTCACCAGCGCGCCTACCGACAATTCCCCTGTCAATGTATATTCCGTCTTGGTCGACCTTCCTCGACGAGATACCTTTCACTCCAGCGTGGCCCGCATGCTTTACGGCCGAACAGTGCGCCCGGACAAATCAGACATGACACCTCCGCTGTCGCCGCTAGAAATCCTCGGTTATCCCGTGGATGGCACGACGACGCCGGAAGAAGGCGAAGAGCCCGAGGGCTCCGATTGCTCGATGGACGAGTGGGTTCGTGCGGATGAATTAGAGGAAGGAGAACTGGTGGAAGCGGTCACGAAACACGAGGCGCACACGACAAAACAGCGTGAGGAGCCACGCGTGGTAGTCACCGGTCCAGACACAGAACTTCCGAGGGAGACGACGGATCCTGAGGCTTTCGAACGCTTGCAGATGCTTGCGAGCGTGGCCGCACAGGCGGCACGGACTATTCAATTCGAACAGGAGGTGCTCCGGCGGAACGAACTGGGAGCCCAGGATGGTATGATTGCCATATCATCACTTTACTTCGTGCACGAGGCGCTGACGCGATTCGTCGTCGCAGTGGCCAGCGAGCTAAAAGCACATGAACCCCAGGGGCCTGCCGCAGACGCCCTACTCACCCCCGTCCTTTCCCCGCGACCTTCCTGGCCCAGTGTCAGAGACGCTCGCCCACCCGCATCGCCGCTGCCACTACCCGACCGCCGCAAGTTGTTCCCCCGTCCGGGAGAATACAACCCACTTTTCGATCCGCGCGCCTCCTCGATTGCCCGCACAGAGTACTTGTACGGAGCACGCGTGCGCAGCTCAACTTTGGCACCTATCCCGTTCTTTGGTCACCAGCGCACTCGCCCCAACATTTCGCCCCTGTACCCCGACAGTTTTCTCCCCACTGTCTCCGAAGAAGACGAGCTGGCTGGTATGAGCGGACCGTTCGACTGGGATTTCGAGGGTGGGCCCTCAACGGACGAAGAAGACGAGGAGAGCTTTGTGTTCGACGGGCAGCGGGATCTGCTTGAGCACCGGGGGCTTCTCTATGATGGAGAATCTGGCCGCGACATCACCCCAGCTATGCACGCGTTCCACCTCGCCTTGGAGAAGCTCATCGCGGACCTCATCATCATCGAAAACAACGACAAGGAAACACAAATGCAGATCGAGCAATTCTACGCATGGATGAACCGGACCGCGAGCATCCCCTGCCTCGACCAGATTCCTTTCGACCAGCGCCCCCACCTCCGCCACTTCGTCACTCTGCGATCCTTTCGACGCATCCCGGGACCCATTCGACGTCAGATGTTTCTACCCGAAAATCTGGCTCGCATGGAGCCGGTCATTCGCTGCGCCTACTTCTCGCTGCGATGCGCGCCATTCCTGGGTTCGCGCGACCTGGACCGACCATGCCTCACGGATCCCGAGGTCATTTTCAACATCAACTTTATGGCACTCCGTTTCTGGCGGCGCGAGTTTGCCGCCTTCTTTCGCGCGCTCGAGGCCGCACTGCCTTCATCCGTGCGCAGCGAGCTGTGGAACAAGTCGTTGGCCCTCCTCCATGATGTGCAAGTACAGGACGAATGTGGGCACAATATCTTCCTCAACACAAACCCCTTGTTTCGACCCAATGAGTCCGTCTTCATCTGCCAATACATCAAATGGCTGCGAGAGCACGGAGACGTCAACCTGGCTGCAGGGGTCAGCTACATCCTCGACTACGTGTTTGGCGATCAGGCGGAGGTCCGTCACCTCACCTTCAGCCAGTTCCTTGACGTCAACGACGACGCCCCCGGCGGGCTCGAAACGCACGCATCATGGGTCGCCAACACTATGCTCGACGAAGTTTGAGGAAGGGCATGAGGTTCGCGTTTCTTTCAGGACTAGAAAACCTTCGCTGAACTCTCCGGATACAGTGACGACTCAAGAAATCAAGTACCCCAAGGTTAACAATGATTGTTCCCCGCGGACGCCGCGCGTAGAAGCCGCCGCGTCGCTGTACAGTATGCTAAAGGTTCTGACTCTACTTTTACCGCGCATTCGTCTAGATTTCCCTTTCTGCGCCTCGTGCGCTTCTGAGTTGGACAATTGTCAGTGTACACTAATGCGTTCGACGGGGGAGCCTGAGCTTCGCCCTACGCACGATACCCCACAGGACTCCGTACTTCTTACGCAGCTCCCTCTTCCCTACGTCTCTATGTCTCGCGCGCAGAAGGCGCCCACTGTACGAATATTGAACTACGGCTACGATACGGAGAAGGTTCCCCAGGACAGTTCGAAATTTTCGCAGGTCTCACGGGAGGAGCCTGCAATGCCATCGGTTTTCTCGTATTCTGTAACACTAAACGATCACGACACCCTCACGAAGAATGGATTATGGAGGACGAAGACCTTTGGGTCAAAGAAGCGTGCCCGATGCGAGAAGAAGAGGTCGGGCTTCGAACACGAGTTGGAGGAGATGTATCGGGTCATCAAGAAGTACGAATCTCGTGCTGCCAATATACCCCGATTCGGCCCCGGATCCGAACACGCCTCCGCCACATCATTCACTATGTACAAAACGGTCGACAGGAAGGTCAAACCTGTGCCTGGGGTATTCCCGCAAGAGGCGCTAGTGCGCCGAACGATTCCCGGTGACCCATTGGATACCCTACCGGAGTTACCCATACATCCGCCGATCTTTTCCCCTACGCCCAAGATCACCGCCGATCGGCTAGAGTCCATGGAGATTAACCAGGATAAATTCCTGTGGCCTGATGAAGAGCGATTATTTCAATATATATTCAAGGTTCACGAAGACGCGCTAGCCTTCGAGGAAACGGATCGCGGAACCTTGCGGGAGAGCTACTTCTCCCCCTATGTTATTCCCACGGTGCCGCATGTTCCATGGGAGTGCCGAAACATACCTATCCCGCCTGGGATAAAGCAGAAGGTCATCGATCTTCTTCGGGACAAAATCAAGGCGGGCGTGTACGAGCATTGCCAATCGGCCTATAAGGCCAGATGGTTCTGCGTCCTCAAGAAGAACGGGAAGCTACGAATTGTGCATGATTTGCAAGACCTAAACAGGGTGACAATTCGGGACGCCGGGGTCCCGCCGGTGTTGGACGATTTCGTAGAACCATTTGCCGGACGGGCTTGCACCTCCGTATTCGACCTATATTGGGGATTCGACGCACGAAAGCTGGACGTCTCCAGCCGGGATATGACAGCATTCCTCACCCCATTAGGATTACTTCGCATCACATCCCTTCCCATGGGATTTACCAACTCGCCAGCCGAATTCCAGAAGTGCATGGTGTTCATCCTTCAAGATGAAATCCCGCACTGCGCCAATATATTCATCGATGATCTATGCATTCGCGGACCCCCTACTCAGTACTTGGACCAAGACGGGAATCCAGAAACCATCCAAGGAAATAACGGGATCCGGAGGTTCATATGGGAACACGCCGTTGACGTAAACCGGATCATGCACCGCATGAGAATGGCAGGTGCCACGTTCTCAGCTGCCAAGCTCCAAATCGCGCGACCACGTGTCACAATCCTAGGGCAGGAATGCACCCCCGATGGACGGGTACCGGACCATGGGAAAGTGGAGAAAATCACTACGTGGCCGCCGTTGCGCACACCAAAGGATGTGCGAGGATTCCTGGGGCTATGCGGGACTGTTCGCATTTGGATCCCCGGGTATTCACAGATTGCACGGCCCCTGACGGAGCTCACCCGTTTGGACGCGGAGTTTGTGTGGGACAAGCGGCGGCAGGAAGCATTCAATCAACTGAAGAAACTAGTCTCCAGTGCTCCAGCCCTGCACCCAATTGATTACGAATCGGATGATCAGGTCATCCTATCGGTGGACTCCAGCAACATCGCCGTGGGTTTCATCCTGTCACAAATTGGAAAGGACGGAAAGCGACGGCCAGCTCGTTATGGCTCGCTTCCCATGAGTGAGCGGGAATCCCGCTACTCCCAACCAAAGCTTGAGCTGTTTGGACTCTACCGAGCCCTCCGGCATTATCGGCTTTATATTATTGGGGTCAAGAACTTTGCGGTAGAAGTGGACGCGCAGTATATCAAAGGAATGCTCAACGAGCCGGACTTGCAACCGAACGCTGCTATAAATCGGTGGATTCAGGGAATCTTGATGTTCCATTTCACCCTAATTCATGTACCAGCCATCAAGTTCCGAGGACCGGACGCCTTGTCACGACGACCACTGGCAGAAGGTGAAGAAGCAGTATCCGACGACGATTCATGGTTGGATCTGGTCAGCCTGTACGCCGACATAGAACCCCTGCCCATGTTGCTGGGCCACGCTCAGAGGGCAACTTATGCCCTGGAGGAGCTCCCGTCATACAGTGTTACCGCCTCAAAACAGGAATCATCGCTTCAGCAGATCAATAATTTCCTTCGGACCCTGGAATACCCCGAACATATTCAGTCCGGGTCGGTGCAGGATCAGAAACGCTTTGTTAAAAGAGCCACTCAATACTTCCGGCAAGCGGACAAGCTCTACAAGCGGAATGGGAGGAAGCCGCCCCTTCTGGTGATATTGGATAAACGCAAGCGAATTGACATCATGACCAGCGCCCACGAAGGGCAAGGTCACCGAGGAGAACTGGCGACATTCGAAACACTCCGAATCCGTTTCTACTGGCCGCACATGTTTACCGATGTACGCCACCACGTTCAGTCGTGTCATCAGTGTCAAGTCCGGGGAACCAAGAAGATGAAGATTCCCATCACAATTTCCACTCCGGCAACATTATTCAGCAAGATATATGTGGACATTATGTTCATGCCCACGGCAGCCTCCGGTCACAAATACATTGTAGCAGCAAGGGATGACTTATCCCGAGCATCGGAGGCCCGTGCTTTGAAGGACCCAACCGCTCAAGCATTGGCTAGTTTCTTTTGGGAGCAAATCTACTGCCGATACGGGGCCCCAATCCAAGTTGTAACCGACAATGGGTCCGAAATGGAAGGCGCCTTCAAGACCTTATTGGCAAAAATGGGAATCCCACAGATCCAGATATCCCGCTATAATTCTCAAGCCAACGGGGTGGTCGAGCGCGGACATTTTATCATACGCGAAGCACTAGTAAAGGTGTGCGAGGACAAGATTGGGAGCTGGCCGGAGAAGCTGCCGCAGGTCATGTTCGCTGATCGAATCACCGTGACCAAGTCAACCGGATTTTCCCCATATTACCTCATTCACGGAGTCCACCCGGTACTGCCGTTCGACCTCACCGAAGCCACTTTCATGATCAATGGGTATCGGGCAGGACTGTCTCAAACAGAACTATTGGCGCTACGAACTCGGCAGTTGGAGAAGCGACCAGAGGATATCAAGCACGCAGCCGAGGAGTTAGCGCGGCACCGCTTTGCGTCAAAGGAACAGTTTGAGCGAAGATTTGCCAAGCGGCTGACCACTACCGAATTCAGGCCAGGGGCATGGGTGTTGATCCGAAACTCCAGGGTGGAAAAGGAAATGAATCGAAAGCACAAGCCACGGTATGAAGGGCCATTTCAGGTGGTGCGACGAACCAGAGGAGGATCATACGTTGTCAAGGAGTTGAGTGGAGCCTACATGCGCAACGGAGTAGCCGCATTTCGTCTGGTGCCGTATGTCACTCGGGACCGCAAGGCGCTGCAAGCACTAGCCGATGAAACCTGGGCCAGTGATCATTCCAGCGACTCAGACTTTGAAGCGGATGACAGCATAGAGTGGGAATCCTCGGACTATCCGACCGATGACTAGTTCATGCAGCATCAACCGGGGGCGGTTGAATTTCATTGTTCCCCGCGGATGTCACGATTTGACATGGTTTCATACCAAATCGGGCAAAACCATACACCAAACGGCCCACCGCTCCAGGTTGAATGGACATAGCACTATATCCAAGACCCGGCGATCAAGCGCCCCAGCGCACCTGGACAGTCGGGCATGGTGGAACCACGCAGCACTGTCTTTCACCCCTACCACCATCCGCATGTCACTCACTTCATCGTCCAGCTCATCCTCCGGCGCCTCATCCCTGTTCTCCACGCAGTCCATTCCTGATTCCGGCATTGCCTTCCCATCTCGTCCTGGAAGCGCCGGGTCATCACTCGTGTTTGCACATCCGGCGGCCAGCACCTCCACCATGTCCCACCGGTCATTCGGCACCCTTGATTCCCGCATCTACATGCCCTCCTATTATGCCCCTCATTACTCCACTCTTCCCCCTCCCGATCATCGCTACCGCCATCTTTGCGCCCAAGGCGCACACAGGGAAGCCGATGGGCGGATACGCTGGTTCGTCACAAGCAACCCAGGTCGACCACGACTCCGCACCCATGACTATGTTTACCTGCGGAACACAGACACGGGAGAGGAAATGTGTGGACGGATAGGAGAAGCTGAGGAGGTAGATGGGCGTCGTGCGGTGCGCTTTGTGGTACACGAGCACGACCAGTTCGAGGACATCCACTTGTGGGTGGACTTTGAATGGGCTCACATTCCCCACCGACGGCGGTACAAGCTTCATCAACAGGCACTAGTCCCAGTAGCGGCCATTCAAACAGCATGGCGGCGGATGCGCACTCGACTCTTGACGAGCAGACGCAGATTCTAGAGCAGGAACTCTTTTCATACCTTCCTTTACTACTTTTCCTTGTTTCTCCCTTCATCTTCTACCTACGCAGCCAACGTTAAGCCCTTGGGCTGTCTCTGAGGGCTTGGAGGCATGTCTCTGGATGAGGAGTTCTCGCCAAGCTGACTGGAATGTTCCAGAATATTCCCATGAGTCAGGGTGAGTCACTCCTAGTCAGGATGAGTCATCTCTCAGGGGAGTCATGTCCAGTCAGGGTGAGTCATTTGGAGTCATGATTGTACATAGCCTTCAATTAGTCAGCTAGCACCGAAATGGTATTTAAAGGGGGGCATTCTGGCTCTCAGCAGTCAGGCTCTCCCCATTCGTTGAACCTCCACTCCGAAGCAAGCAAGTTTAAAGTCCGTCAAGATCATCGTACGTTGGTTCAGCACCCGGCTGCCAACATCAAGTCATCGAGCATTCAGATCAACATCCTGGTTGGTCTAGTCAAGTCAGTCAAGTCCGTCAGGTCCGTCATACGTCTGGTTCAGCACTTCGGCTGCCAGCGTCAAGTCACCGAGCATCCAGACCAACACCCGGTTGGTCTAGTCAAGTCAGTCAAGTCCGTCAGGTCCGTCATACGTCTGGTTCAGCACTTCGGCTGCCAGCGTCAAGTCATCGAGCATCCAGACCAACACCCGGTTGGTCTAGTCAAGTCAGTCAAGTCCGTCAGGTCCGTTATACGTCTGGTTCAGCACTTCGGCTGCCAGCGTCAAGTCATCGAGCGTTCAGATCAACATCTGGTTGGTCTAGTCAAGTCCGTCAAGTCCGTCAGGTTCGTCGGGTCTGTCATACGCCTGGTTCAGCACCTCGGCTGCCAGCGTCAAGTCACCGAGCGTTCAAGATCAACATCCGGTTGGTCTAGTCAGGTCCGTCAAGTCAGTCAAGTTTTGTCAAGTCCATCGTACGCCTGGTGCAGCACTTCGGCTGCCAGCGTCAAGTCATCAAAGAGTCCAGACCAACCCCGGTGGGGTCTAGACGAGTCAATCAATTTCTTTTTTTTTAGGTGGCAGCGTAGTCGCGGATTGCACATCCCATCCACAAGGACTATTGGCTATCCCCACGAACAACAGAGAAGGCCTCGAGAAAGAGGAAAATCCAGGTCCCTCTGACTAGGAAGTTTGTCATCAAACACACTTCCGCACGACAGCGCGTCCGAGTCCGAGGCGAAGGCGAGTTGCGGTCGTTGGCTGGACACGAGTGCGACTAGGACGCGTCGATGGCCTTCGGCTGCACGAGGTGGAACTTAGCGAGGATGGACGTCATGCATGTTTGCTTACTTCCGGCGTGCATTGTTGTCGTCGTCCGTGAAGTCGAGGAAGACCTGCGCGTGTCGTGGTAATTGCCGTTGCTGTCACAACAGCGTTGACTCATCACTGTCACAGAGACCCCGAGAATGTATCGCTACTAACGCACCTGTATTCGAGCCCTGCATGACGACCCCTCCTTCCCGTTGCCTCTGTATCTTCGTTACTTCTGTATCTGAGTTGACTCTGGTATCGGGGATGCTGTTTGGAGTGTGAGTGAATTAGCGCCGCGCGTCCAAGCCAAGTCGGCACCCAGATAGCATTAGCGCCAGCAAAGCACACAAAGCCAGAAGATGACGAGGGTGCTCGAGAGAAAAGCTCAGCGAGGCAGCATCGGCCTCAAGTCACCAGCAGGAGAGCAGGGAGTCTGCAGAGTCTCAGTTGGTGGTGGTTTGGGGGTGAACGGCTGCCAGCGCACGACTTCGCAGAATTTGCTCTGCGCACTCTCGCATGTGATTTCGACCTCTCCGGAGTCCGAATGCAGTGAGATGTTGGGGACTCCGCACGCGCGCACGTCATCGACGTGGCCGGATCGGAGCGACGCGACAGGTCATGTGCACCGTACGCAGAGGAAGGGAGAGGACATTTGGGGACCTGGCTGATATTCATCCGATATATACGGATATACACCCTATCCTACGAATTCCCGCTGCTGGTTTTAGGGCCTGAAGTCCGGTGAATCCGGACTCGGAGGATTCAGATGACGATGAAGAAGATGGGGAGACAGAA
Source organism: Auriscalpium orientale (assembly GCA_019915035.1). Classification (NCBI taxonomy): domain Eukaryota; kingdom Fungi; phylum Basidiomycota; class Agaricomycetes; order Russulales; family Auriscalpiaceae; genus Auriscalpium; species Auriscalpium orientale. Next base: position 853,388 of record JAHLMH010000001.1, read on the forward strand.
TGCTGCATGCGTCGCATTCTTGCGCTGCAGGAGGACTTCCGGCACCAAAAATCTCTGCTCGAGCTTGTGAGGTCACCTCACTGAATGAGATGATTGCAGCTGACGCATTGATATCTCAGGTGATCAATGAGGCCGGCGACGTGTGCCACTTCCTCCCGAAGTTTCATCCAGAGCTCAACCCGATTGAATATTTCTGGGGCTGGACAAAGCGCTACTTTCGCGAGCGCTCTGGCGGCAGCTTCCAGAAGTCGAAGGCGCTTCTCAGCGAAGCCCTCAATGCTTGCCCGCTTGTGACCATCCGAAGATTCTTCCGCCGCAGCGAGAGGTACATCAGTGTATATGAGCTGGGTGCCACTGGGATAGCAGCGGAGTATGCTGTGAAGAAGTACAGATCCCACCGAGGGGTGTCTAAGAGGGATCTCGATGCGGCAGATGAGGAACGGAAGGCGAAGGAGGTCAAGCTGCGGGCGTCGTCAGGTCGGTGACCCCGGCAGGATTTGGCCGCTCAATTAGGGTTAGGGTTAGAAATATCTTATTTTCCGGAGACGGCAGATTTACTGTCAAGTAGGGGGTACTTTCTTATCAAAATTTCATTCTTAGGCCCAACAAAAAAGAATTCCGGCGCGACATGAAGTTGGTTGCGCCACCATACTGGCGAGTGAAGACTGCCGAAAGACTGACATCGTCGAGAAGAATGATCTCAGCAGACGAGTAGATCGCGCGCGCCAGAGTAACACGAGCCTGTCGATGAATGGCTAAGCGCATAAGATAACAACCACCAATTCGTGACTGCGTACCTTCTGGCCGCCACTAAAGAAGAGGGAACATTCAGTGGCGCCCCACGCAAGTCGCTAGAGAGATCCACATCATACCTCAAAGTGAGACCCTTTTCTCCAACCTCCGTCTTGTCACCAGCCTCGAAGAGGCTAAAGTCACGCTTGAGTCCGCACTGGTGTACGACTATGGACCGGTTCAGCAGAGTTCTGGAAAAGCTGTAATTATGCGCCAACCTTTCTCATAGCGAGCGTCATCGTAAGGCGCTCCGAACAGAATGTTGTCCTGCAGTGCCACGTAAGTACGAAATCTCCGAGAGCTGCGTCGCGGCCTACCCTGATCGTCTCATTCTGCACCCAGGACTCCTGCGCCGCATACGCCACACCGCCCTTCCTGGGAAGTTGGTACCAAGACCCGGGCCCGAGCGGAACGAAGTGCATCTCCCCTGCTCCACAGTTAACACGCCGATTGAGAGACAAACCATGCACACATACCAAGCAGCGCCATCAACAAAGAAGTCTTTCCGGAGCCTGTAGGTCCGATGATTAAGTTGATCGCGCCGCGCTTGAAGTGCAGCTGGTCATCGATGCGGAGCGTAAACTTGCGACTAGAGGGAGTAGCGGTGCCGTCGTTGGCATCCTCGGTGGACCATGTAAAGCTCGCGTTCTCAAAACCGATCACGTCCTCGTCGAAACGGGATGCGTCAGGGAGCGTGGCGCGAGCAGAGTCTTGCTCGGGACCGGCAAACTCGTCCAGAAGCTCGGCCTGCACACACCATCAGTAAAAAGCACTCGCTGCTCCGTATCAACAGTGCCGACCTCGTGCAAGAACTCGCCCAAGCGATCGAGAGAGACCTTGGCTGCGCGGACTAGTTAGCAAGCGGACGGATAGCACTAGCAAAAGCTACCTACCTTGAATTAACTTCGGAAGATCGGAGAAGAGCATGTAAAATTGGTCTCTCATCATATCAAAAACTACGAACGAGTGATGAGCCAAATTGAGGTGCACACAAGCAGACGACGGCGGACGTACTGGCCACAGAAGAAAATACGGTGGAAGCTGCGAGTAATTTCCGTTAATTGAGACCGATTTAGTTCTCAGAGCATATTTACGCTTCATTTTTTCTTTCATGATGCCAGTCTAGTCGCATGTCAACGCACTTCAGTCTTGCGTAGACAAAATCATGGCTCACATAAACTGTGAAGGTCGTGATCATCTGCAGGGAACACCGTGACTCATCAAGATACAGCGCAGGCCCGCAGGGCAAAGCCTGAGACTCGGCCACTTACGACAAAAATGGGAATGATATTACTGTATAACAATAGTAAGCAACCACTCAAAGACGAGATACGACGGGATAACATGCTTGAAGTTGTTGTTGACGAGGTTGAGAAGCTGGCGCTTCTTGACGAATTTCAGCTCCAAGTTCCGCTTCTCAGCGACCTTGTCGTCGATCTTGGGCTCCCAGCCAAACAGCTTGATTATACGGAGGACACCCATGGTCTCAGTGACCGTTTGCACACGAGCATCACTCTGAAATCTTTTCAGACTTCCTGCTAGAGCTCGACAGTGCCAGCTAAAGACGTACTCTTTTCATTATCTCTTGCTGAACAGTTTGCATCATCTTGGCGACATACCCAGGAAGTGGGAACAGGACAACCATCACGGCTATGCCAACGAATGCACTTTATCGATCATCAGATGGCTTCTCTTCTTAGAGAACCACACTTACCTCCAGCCCAGGATCGCGTACAAGAACCAAATGCAAAGTGCGAGCTGGAACGGTATGTGCAGGACTGTGAGGACGCGTCAGCTGATTCATCGTGATTGGCATGCTGTTCCGAACTCAAGAGAAGGAAATCACGGCCGCCCGTAATGTTGCCCAAATCCGTGGACACCAAGTTGTTGATTTTGCCCACCAAATTGCTCTCCTTTTCGTTAGCTCCAGATTCCGGAGTCTTCGCCTCGCGATGTGTCGCCTTTCCCTTGCCCTTGACAGTCGACGAGTGTCTGCTTGGGGTGCTAGCACGTACAGTTTCGTTGCTGCTTCCGTTCAAGCCCTCCACAGTAGGGTGTCCGGGTTCGGCGGTGAGTTCTGATTGCAGCTCGGGAGAAGTGGTCACGCTCAGGTCATCTGGGGTGTTCACTGTGCTCGTCCCGCTCTTGGCCGTCTCGGCCTTCATACGGATGCGCAGCGCATGCTCGAAGACGAGTTGCGTGATGATGCCTTCCATGCGGACGAGAATGCCTGTCTGAGTCCGTCCACATGAGAATCAGGAGAGGGGCGTAAGTCTGCTGTACTGAACCTACACCAATGAAAGTGTACCACTGAAAGGCGAGCGCTCCAACCAAAGGCCCAAGCAGCAGGCTGGAGATCCAAACCCATGGACGCACCACGGCACCTTCGCCATGAGTCTCGAGATAGCTGCAACCCAAGTAAGAAATAGCAGGGTCGACTAAGCTACGGAACTCACTCAAGCAGACGATTGATACCAACAGGGCCGAAAAATCCGGTGATAACCTGTAACATCAGCTTTAATGAATTCTGATAGTGGCATATCAGATTGACACCTACCTTCAAGATGAGGAGGAAGGTAAGGACGATATACTCGCGCGCTGAGTCTCGTCAGCTGAGTTCACCACCGTGATATCTGCTGGCTTACTGAAAACCTTCATGAACCCGAAGAACAGATGCCGTTTTGGACTTCCCGAGAAGACGTCCAAATGCTGCGCACTGGGATTAACGATGATGTCGATCAATTGAACATAGCTGGTGCTCACCTTGAAACTTCTTTGCACGAGGATTTTCGCATGGTCATAGTCTGCGATAGGGGGCAGTTGGTCTTGCGAAAGGTGGGGCATACGGTTCGCTAGGAATATGATAGGGTCCAGGAAGGCATAAAGCGCCATCGAGAGTATCGAAGCCGTTTGCTCTGGATTCGGTACAAGGGTCGGATTCTATACTCCAATGTTAGTTGTTCCGTTAGACACCAAAAATCTCATCGTACCTTGGGGTCAAGAGGGATATATTTCCGAGGAGTAATGAGCGGGATCATGATCGACGCAATACCAAGTGCAGCCATCTTAGCCCAGAGCAAGGGACCCTCGCGCTTGTCGAGTGGGGTAAGGGTGAAAGTCGCCAAGGGCCACAGATCCCGGTATGCGTACACCGCAAATGCAGAAAGCAAGACGATGGTGAGGTGCCGTGTAGCCGCCGTGGCGCGCTTGTACGCTGCAGCGACCGACAAAAATGCCAAAAAGGACGCGTATAGCTAAACAGAGCGATACATCAGTGCCGTGAGCGCGAATGAGGTTCTATCAGACTCACATATGTGACCGCCAGGATGAGATCAATCCATTCGCGCTGGGTGTAGCCATCCTTCGCGCGCTTGGAGCTGGCAACCTGGAGCCCGAGGAGGGCGACGACGGACAGCAGTCGCACAAATTTGAAAACAAAGATAATGTTGCCGCCCAAGTTCCTGATATGCGCCTTGACCTCAGACACGATCCCCGTCCTACTTGCGTCGGCATCGGACTCGTCGAGCTCCTCATTGAGCTCCTCATTGGCGGTGGAAAAGGCAGCCGCGAATCGGAGTGGTACAGTGGAGGACAGAAGCGCAATCACCCATACCAGAGCGGAGGCGGCTGCCACATAAGCAGGGATCACTAAAGGGTGCAACCAGATGCTGCAGTAGCTGAGGGTGAACTTCTGCCGCTTCAAAATAGTCTGGCGAAGGACGTACGCGTTACTGAAGAAGACAGGGTGCCCCGCGTTCAAGACAACTTGAGTATAGCCCATAGCTATATCACAGCCAATTCGTCGTGATGAGAGACTCCCCACTGGCAGTGGGCGCCAAACACACACGCGGTGCCGAAGCCTGTACCTGGAAATTATTTGAGTAAACTTCTTGTGAGCTATATCCCGCAACGTTTACGAAGTCGCCTTCCGGACTTCTGAGTCATTGGTCGGAACGGTCTACTGCGTGCAGAAGCAGAGCAGAAGTTTGAAGCGTGGCAGACGGGCCGGCTGGGCCGTTACATCATGTGATCGCGTCGAGAGTTGCAGTTCCCCTCCGACTCGGAGTCCTCCAAAACCTGTCCCTGTACATTGAAGTTCTTCACGATCGTGAGCTCATCACCTTGCTTGCCAAGGTATCTCCCGCGCGAAAGTGTGTCAGGCACATTGAATCTTTGTGCGTGTTTAGTCTCTTGCAGTCCTCCCTCCGAGCAAGGTTACAATGATGCTGAGCCTGCGAAGTTTCACTCTGTCTACTCCGCCTCAGGGAGACTATATGACAACCCCCCGGGCGCGTTTCGGGCCCTATTGACCGTGGCAAATAATGACCTACGTCGGTTGCTCTCCGGTGATACTCATCCTCACTCTGATGCCGATGGACAGACCGTCTCCCTCGGACCAGCTCGCGTTGACGCCAAAAGAAGCATGCTCCTCTTTATCGGATGACTCTCAAGGCCGCCATTGACCAGACTTTGAGGAGCTTTGACAACGGACTTGTTCTGGAGAACTGGTCCTATGTCCGTACGTACCGTACCCTGTGTGCAGCTGTATCTATGCTTGCACATATCCATTGTCAACGAGTCCCGACAGGCTTGGTCGGGATCTCTCTTGCCACGAAATGCAGAGCGTCAAGAGTCCAGGACCGTGGAGGCAAAAGCTATTCAAAGCATAGATCCCTCATGTTGATGATGCGCACATCATAGCGTGCGAGACGATCGCGCGGGTGCCCAGCTCTATGTGCCCTCAGATCGGATATGACCCATGTCATTTTCGCAATTCATAATATCCGGATCTTCCGAGTCTGACGGGAGCCGCCTTGAGTACTGTATATGTATTAGGGTGTAAATCACAACAAGTACTTTAGTGTCGTTCAGTGGACGCATCCTCTATGCGCCATCGGCCTACTTCCCGCATGGCTTCTTTGTCCCCTCTGCCAAGGTCCGGCATACCCAGCAGGGACCCTAGCATCACCCAAGGATCCTCACCGCCTCCATGTCGCAGGACCTCGTGCTTGAACCTCTCCCCTGCATTTCTAGAAAGAGGATCCTCCGCGAACGATGATTTCCAGACACGCGAGGCGATAGCGCGATCGAAGAGATAGGAATAATAGGTTGCGCCGTAACCAAAGAGATGGCCAAATTGTGTTTGCCACGATGTTCCCTCAACGTAGGGAATGAGCGCCTTAGATGATGACAATTGCGAAAGTATGGATGTCGAATCGAAGTTACTTTCCATGGCAGCCGCTGAGTGGTAAGTCTGATCCAGAGCCGCCAGGAGGATCTGCCCGTACGTGTCGATGTTCCGACACGGGTCCTCATGATGATTGCCGACTTGGGAGGAAGTCTTGTCTCCAGACCCGAACAGGGCTAGGACGGTCGGCGACGTAAGGAAGTGCTCCATGAGGATGGACGGCAGTTCGACAAAGTCAGTGGCGCAACGGGTGCCTGAGACGTTCTGATAGTCCGTCCGTCCTATCATGGCTGTAGAATACGTTGTCAGTGGAAGGAGAGTTGACGGCGACGACGCAGAACGCACAGTGCATGGCGTGTCCCATCTCATGAAACAGAGTTGTCACGTCGGACCACTGGAGAACAGGCGAACCGCGGGGGGTCCGGGCGAAGTCTGTGAGTAGCACAACAATTGGGAGTTGAACCTCCCCGTTCGCCGTTCGCCGGCGAGTTGCTGAAGCGAAATCCTGGGATAACCTGTGAAGCATCTGCCCTTCCTCAGTCTCGACCTGCAGATCGCCCGCTTCATCATCGTCGTCCGTCCGCCGCGAACATCGCACCGTGTAATGCGCTGCCCCGCTCGCTTTGTGCTCTCGCGCGAACAGGTCCGTATAGATCCACCCCACGAGCCCATCGTCCTCATCCAAAACTTCCAACTTGCGAACGTCCGGATGCCAGACTTCCCCAGTTTGGACATCAGCTGCACGGAGTGAAATTCCGTACATGTGCTCAAATAGACGCGACAGCGCTTTAAAGCATGTGCCGACAGTCAGAGGAGGGAGGGGTATTGGAGGAGCGGGAGGATCAGTCGGGCAGTAGAAGTCTCTGTCCCATGCCTGGATGACCGGAAGAGTCGGAGAGCCGATGTGGACCTGCTTTCGTGCGCTCAACGCACTGAGCGCTTTCTGCGCGTGAGGACGGGTGTGGTCCATCAAGGTCTCCAAAAACTCGTTCACGTTTTCTATGTAGGAGGTCACGTCGGGCGATACAGAAAGGTCGAAGAAGTTCGCTCACCGGGAGACTTTGCCATCTTGTCGCCCAATGCCATGTGGGCGAAGCTTGGGGAGCCAACTAAGGAAGCTAGCTTCCCACGAGCACGTAGAAGTCCCTCGAGAACCTGTATCTGACTGGGGGTGCTCGAGTTGGCAGCCATGTAGAGTTTCCGGCGAGGCTCCTCCTCAGGCGCAGAGCGCATGATCATCTGCGCTTGAAGGGAACCAGGGTATACCTGCAGGCCACGACCTGTAAACCGAGACTGCCGCTTCAGTCGCGCGCCCAGACCCTCATCCTTGAGGCCTTCGAGTTCGGCTGGCTTGATGACGGCGGGAGATTTGGAGCTGTTGGCTTCCGAGAGGAACTGGCGGCCGAGGACAAGAATCCTGGAGGATAGGGATACAAAGCGGTCTCGTTGCTGAGGGGGTAGATTGATGCCGGACTTTTCAAAATCTCTCCAGAATATGAGAGCGGTTTGGTGTGCTTCCGGGCTGAGTGTGCTCGTGACGAATGGGTCGGATAGTACATCTCTAAGGACCTATACGGGGGGCAGAGGACGTCAGGGAGTAGCCCAGGGAGTGAGACGAGTATACGCACCTCGTAAAGTGCGACGTTGGTGTTTAATACATTCATGTATTCACATAATTGCTCATATGCTTCATTAGCGGCCTCCACCCAAACTCCTTCAGGATGGGAGTTCCGGACAAGTTCCGCAAGGTCAATGACGGAGCAGAGCATGTCGCTCAGTCGATCCAGGTTTTTCACAACCTTAAAGAGCTCTTCCCGGTTGTCCCGCGCCCGGACGATGCGCTCTGTGAGGAGGTGTGCGCGCATGATAGTCGCGTGGGTCAGGTCATGGAACGAGGAGGGCGTTGTCAGGGATGATTGACCGAATAGACCGGACGAGGAGATCGAATGTCGCGTCGCAGGGTAGTCGAAGAAGGACACGAGGTCGAGTGTTTCAGCAGAGGTGGGGGATGGGCGAGTCGCTGTAGCTGCCGTGGCCAAACGTCGGGGCTTGGAGACATAGCGGCGACATCTGGACACGCTGTGAGCTGTGCTGTAGAGGAAGGACCTCGCATTGCGCGCGAGCATGAAGTCGGAGATGAGGGGAGGGAGCAAAAGAGCGAACACGCATCAGCTCATGAGGCAGTCACTAAATTCGCGACTTCCATCGGTTTCCTTTCTCGGATCCCCAGCGCTCTGACGTATAGGCACACTCAATAGCGCCGATATTTGTTGCAGGGAGATTCACCCCAGCGAGCGAGTGGCTCGTCCTGAGCTCGACTCCTCTGGACCTGCCTGGCCTGCCCATCAGCAGAGCGCTTCGCCGAGTTCGCTAATCCCGCTCCCGCTCACACTAGGTGACAGTTGGACTGCAGATAACTAGAATGCAATTGAAAAATGCAGAAATAAAATAAGTAGGCGACTGATCATGATGCGATATGGGTGAGAGATGCAATAGCTCAAGAAAATGCCAAATGAAGAGTGATCAATCTAAGGACTAAAAAAAGTGAGAAAAAGAGATCCAAGGTGGTGAAATCACGACTCCATGCTAGGTGCAGGTGATAAGCTGCCCTCCAGAGGAGGCGCCCTGGCAGAATCGATAGAAGTAACATCGCTTCCGGCGGGACCTGCAGCACGGGGAGGGGGAAGTTTGGGGTCGCCCGCCTCCAGAGGTGCTGGGATAGGTTCGACGGCATAATACCAGAATTTGCTCTTCTTGCGCCCTGCCACCTGTTCCATGGCGACTTCGGTGGCTTTAACCGCGGCGGCTCCCGAACTCCTCACGGGCAGCACCTTCTCCTCCGGCATATCAACGCTCGCACCGTCAAAACCAGAAGTGACGCTCGCGCTATCCTCTGTGCGTGCACGCTTCGGTGGCGGCTCGTCTAGCGGCTCGTCCAGCGGCTCATCCAGCTGTGTTTCAGGCGGTGCACCCAGCCGCCGTGATCGCCGTTCCCCCCGCCACTGAGTCCAGGGCTCTTCGGCTGCCGCACGCTTGTTGTTGCCATTGACAACTGCTGTTCTGGTAGAGCGGCGTCGACCATTCTCCGCTGCTGCCCGTCGACCCGTCGAGCCAGAAGCAGAGTCCGACCGCGCGTTCACAAAGTCTGCCTCCTCGTCTAAGTAGCCTGTATCGTCTTCCTGATCGTGATACTCGTCGTCCTTCTCATTCTAGAAGCGTAATGAGGCATCCGTCATGAGAACCGGGGAAATACAGCTGCACGTACGTCGCTATCGGCGCCGTCGTAATAGACATAGTCCGGTCGACGTGTCTGGCGTCTCGTCCGCGTCTGTCGGATCTCTGCTTGTGCCATCGCCAGGTGGCGCTGGTGAATCTTTTTGCGTGCCTTTTGAATCCGCTGTGAGACGTGCGTGAGTACAGGAGTGGTCACGAATGAAGCAGGAGCGAGTCCAGAAATAATCTGATTACACACAGTTTCCAGCGATTCATATAACGAGAAAAACTCACCGCTAATTCTTTGTCGATGTCTTCTATCCTACTTTCAAGCGCAGAGAGGAGTTTGATATGGGCGATTTCGGGCTTGGCCTTTTTGGCTCCAGATTTTGGAGGCGGAGGAGCCGACTCCTTCAACTTTTCGACCAGCGCCATGTATTCTTCGCGTGAAGACGAGACAGCTTTGAATGTAGCGGTGATCTTCCATGGATTTGTCGACAGATACACACGCGGTGAGTCTATCGTTCGAGCATTGCAGTTGGAAGTGAACATTTGCGATAAGATACCAGTGCGGCAGACGCCGCGTTGTCGGAAATAAAGCAGAGCACGGGGGACGTCAAGATCAGCGCAAATATAGACAAATAGTGAAGAATGAGCGCACGGACCATCGACAACCCAGTAGCGTTTTTTCGAAATGTCCTGACCCAAGGGGAAGAATTGGAGGCTTTCACGGCTATGCGGGTCGGTAGGGTCCACGATGGGCTCGTCGCCGACCTCCTTTTTCTTGTGCTTATTGTGAGAGACTCCCCAGGCGCGATCAATGAGTGACTTGATCTCAGTGCTATGACTGAGCTGCATCTCCACTAACTGTCGTAGAACACGGAGCTAAACAGGTGATGAGCATGCGTGAAGGTCAATGTACCGGCAAGACGCGTACCTTGAGGTCCCAACTTGCCGCAAAGAATCCGCCGTCTAACCCCTGAAATGGATCCACGTTCACCCTCAGATCCTCGTCCCAGAACACGGATCTCTCCGAAGTTTTGAATGAGTCCCCGAGAACAGCGACGACCGTGCTCGATATTTGATCAGAGCTACGGGGCGCACCTGGTTACCTCACTTTCCCGGCGCGAAATCAAGGACACATGGAAGTTGCTCACCTCACATTACGCGCTTGCGGCCTCAAGTTGAGCACAAAACGCGTGAGGATCTGCGTCATGACATGCCCCGGCTCATGTGTGAGGAGTGCGTCCTCGAAACTGCCGGAGGAGAACGAGGTTAGTACACGCGAGGGCCGCATGGAGCGTGCCACGTACTCCATTGGCGAGTCCAAACCCTCGACCTTCCCTGGTAGTTGGGTATACTTGCACATGAATGAGTACACGAACAGAGACTCCCAGCGATCTCTAGGGTGCGTCGCATTAGACGGAGGACATATGTGACTCTTTTTGTCGGCGGCGGACTCGAGAGGCAGCGCCGGCATGACTGTGGTGAGGAAAGAGCGAGGCAGGGGCCGCAGAGGCTGATGGACGGAGCGAAGAAGCGAACGCGGGTTTACGCGCCGAGGCTACATCTCGTCACCTATTTCAGGCGGTGGAATTGGGGTGGGACAAATAGATTACAATAGTACCCCAGGCACCCGTCAGTACAAGCTGGCCTATAGATCCTATGTCTCTACGTGATCCTCGCACACAAAAAACAGTGCAGACGACGTGCACGCCCGGTGAAAGTGAAGTGACTGCAAGGCTCCGGGGAATAGATGGAGACTGATAGAAGTCCAGGATGCGGCACCCTGGAGCACGGGGCCGGTCTTATCCTGGGCCAACCTGCGAGCGAAACGATTAGCTGTGCCTCTGCACGTAAACAACGCTGCCGTACCTTGGGGATGTCATGGTGCTCGCTGAGAGACTCAAGGTGTTCATTAAACTCGTGGACGCGATCTTTATGCGTCTTGTTCGCCAGCTTCTTCACCTTGTCTGCCAGCTACAAAGGAACAGATGTGAGAATAAGCCGACCGGAGACGCAATTGTTACGCACTCTCTTCCGTTGCACCTGCTGGAAGCGCTTCTCAGCTGCAGTCTTGCGGTCCTGGCTGCTGCTACTCGCTGCAGCAGCCGGGGAGTCCCTGCCGCTGCCAGATGGAGAAACAGGTACTGGTGAGAGCGACTTCTCCGCGACGACCTCGCGGCTAGGCTCCTTGTCACCCTTTGACTTCGATTTCTTCTTCCTACAGTATGGTGAGTGTTTGTTGTGACTGGGACGCCGAGAGAAGACCTACTTCTTGATACCACCGTCGGCCACACCCCCCTTGATCTTGAGGGAGCCACCTGGGCGGAAGTCGTAGTCCGACATCGTCGCGGACGAGCAGATGGCTGTTGGCAGACAAGAGAGCACGTGTGCACGGGGTCCGGCCCAGGAAGCATTGCCCAATGCGGCAGGAGGCTTGCCTCACGCTTCTGCCGAGTCGACGTCCGCAGCTGCTCGACCTCGTCTCCTTGTCCGTGGTCGCGTCTGTCAGCCCACGGCGTGCCCTCCACGCTCCCGACATTCCAACGTCTTTGACGACCCCTCCTTGCCATGGCCATTCTCTCGTCTCCCTTACTGGTGGTCGCCTCAATACCGCCTGTAACGCGTTACTTCACAGCGGCGACTGTCGTTTTCTCCCTCTTCTACCTTTACAGCCAATGGCAGAGCGAGAATGGCGTTGCTCTACCCTACCTCACACTTATACCCGGGTCAAGCCTGTTCTATCCATGGACGCTCTTCACCTCCGCATTTGTTGAGACCAGCATAATCGAGGTGCGTCGTGAGCAAGCCAAGTCGATGTGACCAACACACTAATATACGTGCAGCTAATTGTCACCCTCATCCTCGTGCCTGCATCGCTCAAATACTTGGAGAGGCTTTGGGGATCTTTGGAGACTCTCAAGTTCATCTTCGTGACCATCACCATCTCGAACGTCATCGCGCTGGCCTTGAACTGGATAGAGTTCTTTGTGCTGAAAAATGCCGATCTATTCCTGTACGTCCAATCCGTTCTGCAAGGCTTCCTGGTCTGACCTCGCGTCCAAGGTATGGCATGCACTACCATGGACAAATGGCGCTGCAGATCGGTATCCTCGTGGCGTTTACTCAACTCATTCCGGAGCATCAGGTACAACTGTTCGGTGTTCTCAGAGCTCGCGTCAAGGTTCGTATCTCTCAATACTATCTGTCTTACTGCCGGTTTACCTCTCTCTCGACAGACATTGCCAATGGCCTACGTCACCTTCTCGACTGTCATGTGCATCATCGGCTTCCAGTGCCCCTACATCGTCATCCAGTTCGGTTGGCTCTTCTCTTGGATATGGCTCCGCTTCTACAAAAAGAATGTCGGGGACGCGCTCATCGGCGGTCCTACGTATGGCGATCGCAGCGAGACTTTCGCTTTCATCCGCTGGTTCCCTCCCTTCATCCAGTAGGTCTTCATAGCTTTCGTTTACTCCAGGTCCTCATGGTCACCTAGCACCCCGATAACCCTGCTCGCGAATACGGCGCACACATACGCGACGCGATTCCATCTCATCCCCACAGGTGGATCAGACGTGGAAGCCCAGTATTCGCAGACACCCGGGGGCACTCGCGCTGAAGCTGAACGGCGAAGGTTCGTATTCTTTCTCGCACCGATGTAGACATGCTATTGACAACGCGTCTGCAGGGCTATGGCTTTGAAGGCCCTGGACCAAAGGCTAGCCAACTCTGTAGCGCCGCCACCAAGCACATCACCGAATCCCACGGGACCGCGGCAACTTCCTGCAGCAGCGGCACCCAAAGCTGATGCGCCTGTTGTACCGACTACGCTCAGCACACCCGAGGAGACTGACGAAGGGGATTTGGGGAAGGTGTGATGCGTTGCACTTGCTACGCCTGGCCGCTTGCTCGATTCATGTTGAACTATTCTCGCACATCTACATACATGCCGGTGTCTCAAATGTCATCGATAATTAAACGTCTTGCATCCTGCGGCCATCGCAGCAGCTCTGTCTTGACTTTGCTTGTCGGCGAATCACTCCCGAAATAGCGCCAAAAAAGGAAGTCGGGTATAGCGGCAATTGAAGCTGTTCCGTTCAAGCAGCTGTGCTCCTAGCCAGCAAACAGCTGCTACCCCTCGCCTCGCAGTACACACCCTGGCTGCATGACCCCAATCATCTAACATGGCCCGTAGACCGTCGGTCGTCTCTGTCTCTTCCGTTGCATCGACTTCTACGCTGCCACACCTTGCCAAGTCCCCCTCTATATCGACCTCCCCACTCCAGAAGTTCAAGACACCGACTTCGCCATGGCCACATCGAACCGTCTCTCTCTCGGCAAACTCAAAAGCTGGGCCCTCTGGAGACATCGTTGACCCGGACGAACTGTTCACCAAGTTTACCGTGGCGGAGGTCAGGACCGTGCACAACCGTCTGATGTACGTCCTTCATTCCCTATTGGGCATGCACTTTCTCTGACGCGTTGCGACGCGTGTAGAGCCGATGCAGATGCTAAGCAGGAGGAGCTGCGGCTCATGGTTGGGTGCGTAGCTTCACTTGGCTTCCTAAAGTTGTGCTGGAACTGTAATACGAAAGCGTAGGGAACGGTACCGGGACCTCCTCCAGGCGTCAACCTCTATCATATCCATCGCGAAATCTTCCCAGAATGTTTTGGAAGCACTAGAAGACATGAAGACTTCTATTCCTAGTGCGGAAGAGGCTCCGCAACTAATACGGCGCAGTCAGTTGAGTGGGAAGGATGGTGCGTCCTACTCCCATTTGGTTGCTTCGCGTTCATAACACATCCTCGAACATAGACACACATCTGCAAGTGCTTCAGTCCTTGGCCGCACACATGAAGCTACTGCTGGATACCCCGGAACACTTATGGCGACTGCTGGAAAAGAAGAAGTACTTACATGCGGGCTGGTTATATCTGCTGGCCCGCGTAATACACCGAGCACTACTTCGCGAAGACTCCGAAGACGACGATAACTGGAAGGCTCATGGAATTGATGTCGTGGTAAGCCTTACGACCGTCTCCTATATTGCGCTACTAACGCGCCTGTACAGGAGCAATTCCCTCTCGTACAGCGTCAATGGGATGCTGTTGCACAGTTTCGCACCCAAATCACCTACAAGGCTACTCTGTCCCTCCGAGAGTTTAACAGTACAGTTTCGGTACGTGAGGGTGCTAAACTCGCTGCCGTGGTCGCTGATGGCTTCGCTGTAGGACATCTGCTCTGTTCTGTTGACCCTCCACCTCCTCGAGTCTCGCCCTCTATCCGACACTCTATCCACCTTCCTCGCCCAAAGAACAAGAAGCCTTCAATCGTCACTATCGCGAAGTCCAAAAGTCACGCAAAATGGACAGTCATCCCAACTCCTGAACGGAAGCGCAGGAACGAAGACCAAGAAGACAGTGCTTCGTGAACTTCGAGAGGCTTTTGAGGGCGTGCTCGAGGTTATCGCTCTGACAGTGGGTGCTGCGCGTGAAATATTTCACGATGGCAGCTCTGCACCATCCCTCATGCGACACTGTCTGCAGCACATCCAGTCAGACTCCGACCCCGAGCCTTCACTGCCCCCAGAGCTTCACATGTCAACGCAACATCTTCTCGCCAGCTTACCGTCGGCCTCGCACTTTGTCCTTCTCCCTCCGACCATACGCTCCTACAAGCCCTACATGGACCTCTCGTCATCCACGTCATCGATACCTCCGGACCAGCTCTCGCATCGCCTCCAGGAATGGTTCCAAAAAGCAGTGCAGGATCTGCAGGCTGCTGCCGAAGCATGGTTCTTTGACCTGAAGGCGCTGAAAGACGTATGGACGGTTCGGGGCTGGGTGAAGGAGTGGGTGGCGAAGGACGGCCGATTTGAGGAGAATGAGCGTGCACATCTGACATCTGCGTTGAACGTCCTGGTTCACAAGCAAGCTACGCAGATCTGGAAATCCGCCTTTACCGATATGGAGACGATTTTCCAGTCGGAGCTGGGGGCAGCTGTGACTGCTCTGCGAGAGGGCGCAGACAGCTCGCTGTCGGGTGTGTTTTCTGCCAATCTGACCCGCGACAGCTACGCTGACGGTGTATGTAGAAGTGTCACCTGCGAAACACTTATTCCAGGCCCCACCGACACCTTCAGCCTTCGACGCAAGTCAAGGGTCAGCTAGCATGGTCTCGTCATTCCGGAAGTACAAGGCTGCGCTGCATCGACAAGTCTCCGGACGCACACCGCTTCTTGAGAAGGTCATGAAGTCCGTGGAAACTCGTGCAGCTGCATTGCATAGCGATGTCCAGGCGGTAGATCACAGCGAAGAAGACAACACGTACGTGTCCTGGATTTTTAAACCGCCTTTTTCTCCTGACATCTGTGCAGCGAATTGAACGGCCACTTGAAGGCGACCTACCGGCCCTGCGCTGAGCGATCGGTCACCTTCCTACTCGATTCGGTCTCTTCTAGCATAACGGCGGTCACCGGCGACTCTGGTATGCTCTCATTGCAGTCACTTTCGAGCCCTGCTCACTCGAGGTCAGCAACAGATGTCCACGTGCTGGCGTACCTCAGCCGAGTAGCGGATGAGATGTCGTCTTCGCAATTCCTGTCTGACTTGCAGCTTGGTTCCGATTCTGGCAACCGTCGGTATCTTTTTTGGCTCGCCACAGCTCCCACTGACTGCTCTCTGACTGTAGACGTTCATGAGAAGCTTCATGAACTGTACGAGCTAGGCATGGAACGATGGAGGAAGCTCACCATTGCTTCCATTGTGGATCGCTATCGGGGAAATTCAATTAGACATTACATTGGGAAGTGGTACACATGGTAAGCACCAGATCTCATTTGCCAAACATTCTTACTCATGGTGGAGTAGATGGTCCTGCTCCAGCCAATCCATCGTCATCCTTGATGGAGGCCCTATTGGCGGTGTCGAATTCCGTGCAAACTGTGGCAACGTCTACTCGAAAACGTCCGCGGAGCCTTGCCGAGCTGGTTTTACGAGACTTCATGAGTTCATTACTGGACGAGCTCGATGACACCACCGTTGATAGTGAGCGACAACGGGATTCTCTCCTTTGCGATGTGAAACTCCTGCAAGAGCTCGCGAGTCTTTGGGGACCAGAATGGTCCAAACTCAGCTCGCGGCTGAAGGCCACAGCCGCTCGATTCGGGCAGGAGGTAAGAGCACTACGCCGCAATCCACGTCTTCGTTGTCTAATCTATGCACAAAGCCGCAGACCAATGGCTCCGCAGACCATCCCCCCAAGCACAACGGCGTCTCCCCTTTCCTGTCCCGCACACAGGTCCTCCTTGCGCCCATCCTACCTCCACCCCCACCAACATCGCTGCCAGAAAACGCTCGTCCGGAGGGCCTCCTCCGTTTGGGAGCTCCGATTGTAGACCCCCAAGTTCAGCCCGCGATGGAGCTGGTGAAGCCGGGGCCGCGTTTCGGGCTGCTTTTGGTGGGGAGCACATCCATTCGATAGCTTATTGCGAATGCATACTATTTCCGCGTCCTTCTCGCTCGATTGCACGGCATGCAGTGTGACGCGCGCTGACGGGTACTATTCAGTACCAGCGAGTTCGGGTGGGAGCCGGTCCCACAAGGCGGGGAGGTAGCGCTGGATGCGCTTCCGCATCTCCTCGACCGTCTGCTGTTGCTGGGTAGATTCGATCAAGATCCGCGCGCTGTTCACGTCAGGCCGGACGTTGTCCCGTCCGGACGGCATCTCGACGCAGAGCTGCCGCGTGGCCTCGTCCAGCTCGCCCAGATGGCAGAGGCACTGCAGCCAGGTGTGCCAGTTCTCCTGTGTGAGCTGATACCCGTCCGCGCGCAGCTTCCGGTGCACCTCCTTGGCCGCATGCACCGCGCCGGCCCGCGCGCACGCGGCGAAGATCACGTTGAAGCTGCTGCTGTCGACCTTGCCTGAGAGATACAGCGAGTCCCACACGCGCGTCGCGTCCTTGAAGCTGCCGGAGCGCTGGTACGCCTCGATGAGGTGGTTATAGCACGGCGTGTCCGGCGTCACGGAGGCGTCGATCGTGAGGAGGTGGTGCGCGTGGCGCAGGGTCGCGAGCAGCTGCTGCAGGCGCGGGATGTAGTCGGGTGCAGAGGAGGGCGTGTGGATGGCGAGGCGCGTGATCTGCCGGAAGATGTGCGTGTACACGTCTGGCGACATGGGATGCCCGGCTTCCCGCATGTGCTTCGCGATGTGGAGGTACTCGTGCAGGAAAGGGGTGATGTCGTCGGCGAGTGGGAGCTCGCTGAGGGCCGCGAGCACGGCGAGGTAGCCTGGTCCATCGAGGGGCGCGTGGTCGTGACTGCGGATCGCAGCGTATATCTGCTGCGCTTCCTGCACACTGGCAGAGCCGCGCAGGAGCAGGACGGCTGTCGACGCGGTCATCGTGGCGTCCTGAAGGACCTTGCGCTCCCGCATGTCTGCCAGCAGCTCTATGATCACCGGGAAGTACTTGTCACGGTTCCGGGATGAGGCTAGAGTCCGAAGGAGTGTCTGGTAGAGTGAGACGTGGGTGGTGGTTTTCGTAGCCCAACGCTTCGGAATTTCTCCCGCGTAGAAGTCGCGGTAGATTTGCAGAGCGCGGTCGACAGTCGCCTCGTCCGGGGCGCGGATAGAATTCGTGCACAGGGTCCGCACGACTGGCTCCGCCAGCAAAGTCACGTCGATCCCTGCCGCCTTGGCTTCGTCGTACAGTTGCAGGGCCACCCAGGGCCTCCGGGCCGTCGTGGCGTTGTTGATCAAGGCCAACCACACATCTGGCCCAGCTTGGATGCCCGTATGCTCCTCGAACGAAATAAGGTCCTCGATTCTGTCGGAATGGTCGAGGAGAGCGAGGAGCGTGGCGTCCGAGGCCTGCAGACCTCGACTTCGGAGGGACTCATAGAGCTGCAGGGCAGCAACCTTGCCCTCGTTTTGGAGAGCCTCATTGATTTTCTTGTTCCACTGCCGATCGACCCTCCAGATGCCGGACTTGTCCCGGAGTGTGCGCTTCCGGTATGCTTTCTCCACGCTCGCCGCGTCTTCGTGTCGTCCCTGGCTCGTGAATCCTTCTACCATCATGGTCAACAGGGCTTCGTCGAAAGGAAAGCGGGCAAGGAGAGTCTGATGGGTGATGCGCAAGGCCCAAGAGCGATGTTCGGAAGGTGGTTCCTTGAAGAGTCTGCGAACCATGTACTTGTATGTCGCATTGGAAGGGAGACAGCCAGAGTTTCGCAAAGGGCGGATAGAAGCCCACATATCCGCGACGGTGCGGTGCGATACGCAGTGCTCGTAGAATATATGCCACTGGTCCAAAGAGGGTCTGATGCTTCCTGGCTTCTTCTCCATCGCGACAATCCACCGACTGATGGCCTCCGTGTCCTTGCCTCTCGCTAGGCCGCGAATGATAGAGGTGTGCGTCTCGAGTGTGACCGGGAGTCCGAAAACGCGCTGCATGTCGACCATCATCTGCTCAATAAAGAGCATGTCGACAGATTGCCCTGAGGACGCCAGGTTGTAGAGCGCGTCGTGAAAGTCCAACCGAGTGAGCATCTTCTGCTCGTCTTGCTCGAGCTCCATCCAGCGTCCATTGGTGGCGGCATTCGATAGGGACAGGTAGGCATCGCGCAGGCCGACGGACACCCCGGTGATGCTGGAATCCCAGATTTGCTGCTGGAAGTGCTTAGCGCGGTCCGAAACCTGGCCGGAGATCAGAGGCAGGACGTCAGGGTTTTCCTTGGCCCATTTCGAAGGATGGGAGACGGAAACAGTTGATTGTGGGCGCCGCCGAGGGATGTGCTTGAACCTTCCGAACGTCCTGGGTCGGTACATTCCATGCGGACGCGACGGCTTGAGGGTTGGGTTTAGACACGACCCGAGACCGACAAATTTGTTGCGCTCACCGGACGAGTTCTCCCTGACTTCTGACCTCTCCTGCCGCCCAAAGTTGTGGATAGATGGATGTCGACCGAGTTGCAGTGCTGACTGACTTTCACGCGTCGCGCTGTCGAAGGCCGTGGGAAAGCTTGCGCAGAGGTCGTGACCGACTCGGACCTGCCCTCTCCACGTCAACACTTTCCACATCACCAACAGCAGCCCACCGTCACCCCGCCTACACTCCTTCTTCTTACCCCCCGCCATGTCCGACAAATTCCAAGAGGTTTTGGAGATCCCCAAGAACTACATCCGTGACGGAAACCAAGTATGTCATTGCTTGCTGTCCCCGGCCTGCGCTGCTTACACCGGTCCCCCAAAACCCAGTTCCTCGTTCGGTGCACAAAACCATCACAGAAGGGTACTTCCTCTGTGACCCCTGCTTCGTGTTGAGCTGAGATTGTGTCACCAGAATTCGCTGGTCTCTGCAAGGCGGTCGCCATTGGCTTCGCTGTCATGGGCTTCATTGGCTATTTCGTCAAGCTGATCCATATCCCCATGTGAGTGACGTGTCCGCTCTGCATGTGTGCGATACTCAACGTTCGCGTTCGCAGTAACAATATCCTTGTGTACGTCTTCCTCTCTTCCACTACGTTGAGTCCAGCTCCTGACTATCCTGCAGCGGAGGTGCATAGGCCCTTTCTTCTACTCGGGAGCGTTACGGCTATGATGATTGGAGGGGCCCCATGATGTACGAGACGTCAGAGCGGCTGCGGATCCTGGGGGGAGGCAAGACGCTGGCAGGTCGGTGTCTTCGCCGCTCTTGCCGATGGGTGTAGCGGTGTGGATGACACAAAAGTGTAGTTTTGTCTACGATCCATTCCTTAATGTTGACTCTCAGTCTACTGCAGCTTGGTTGTGTCGTTCGGATGTGACTGCGCGCCCTGGTGTCGACTTCCTCCGACACGCCGACGCGTGCAACCTCAGGCTCGAGTTCGCGTCTGACTGAACGCTGATGACCAGGTTTGCTGTAAGCTTGCCAGGTGGACTGCAAGAGCTCCACAACGCTCGAGGAGCTCGGTTCCGAAGTCCCGACGTTGGCCAATGGCCGGTGCCTGGAAGGTTGGAGCATCATCATGCGATGCCTCCACGTTCCATGGCCGTCCATTCCTCCCGACCTGCCAATCGCATCCTCGTTCCTCAGTCACCTATGACGAAATTCGCCGTGGACAGAAACATGCGGGACCAAGGAGCTCGCGCTCTTATAAGCAAACGATGCCCCACTCTCCCTGCTCCCTCGCCTTCTGACGATCTTCACGACCCGCGACGCCCGCTCGCAAACCTTGATTATACCTTAGTGATACCGAGATCAAGATGACTTTGCTCTTCAGGGACATGCGAAATTACACCCACAGTACGTCTTCCGTTCCGTCCTCCGCATATTACGCGCCCTGACCGGAATGGACTTGGACTTTTATAGTCGCCATTGTGCTGATGGCCGCCACGGTGCTTGGGATATCCGCATACCTTGCAAGCGTGTTCTTGCCCCAATACCACCGTGCGTAGCCTGTTCTATTCCGCCGTGAGCCTTGTTTGACCAACGCCTACTTACCATAGATGACTATACGATCATGTCGTTAATACCACCTTCGTGGACAATTTTTATACTCATCATCATGTATGTTGTCGATCTGTCTCGAACTGGAAGGTCAATGACCAGGCGACTTGCAGGCATCTAAATGGGACTCCTCGCGGGGAAGTGTTCTTCCTCTTCATAACAGATATCCTTTGGTTGAGTGAGTTTGTTCTCCGATATTTTTCACTCTTCCCGAATGCTCATGCACAGTTCAGCCCTCGCAGCTTGGACATCGTACGCCTGTTTTCTTTTGTGTCAGATTCAACAGCTCATAGGCAGAGACAGAGATATGATCGGGTCCACGCAATGTGACGCCTTGGCCGGTCAACGCACACCGACGATGAAGGGCACAAGTACGTCTACCAATCCACTTCCCTGTGCCAACATGTTTGACGTCGCTCTCTCCAGTCTCGTCACGATCTTACTGCGACCTCATCAAAGTAATCGAAGCATTCTCATGGGCAGCATTCATCATCCGTACGTCCTCTCTCCTCACACCCAGCCCATATCATCTCACATCCTCCCCCCACAACAGTCCTCTTCTGCTTCTTCATCACCATCCACCTCGCCAACCGCGGCGTCGTCTTCGGGCGCCCCGAAATCTGGCGCGAGGACATCAACGAGCTGCCCTGGTTCGAGCAGGCGCCGGGCTTCCCTGGCGCGTACGACCGCTACACGCGGCACCCGCACGGGATGCCCGCGTCCGAGACGTACGGCTCGAATGTTGTGCAGCAGATGCCCGGGCATAATGTCGTCATCCAGCCCGGGTCGAGGGGCCAGCCGAGGGTGCAGCAGGTGCCTTCGGCGTATGCGTAGTTTGTGATTATGACAGGAAATGCGGACTAGACTGTACGAGTGATACTTAATGCTGTTGTACTAAAATTGTATCAAATCATATCTCTTACGATGCGAGCGTTGCCGACCTTACCCACCCTCCCGTCATAGCAGATATTTTGAGCGACTCGTCATGCCGCCGTTAACAAAAGAGCATCCCCGTGAGATGAGACTGCGCTGCAGTACACACAGTATAATTCCCGAATACCCTAAACGAAAAAGCTGAATATACAAGATTGAGTAGCCTACTTGGTTGAGCAATGAGGGTAGGCAGACGAGAAAACATGCAGCAGTAATGATAAAAAGCAGTATGATGAGTGAACGTCCGGTGAGTGCGATGAGATTAGTGATGCCTGGTTGGTTGAACAATGCGGT
The DNA here is from genome assembly GCA_019915035.1 of Auriscalpium orientale. Classification (NCBI taxonomy): domain Eukaryota; kingdom Fungi; phylum Basidiomycota; class Agaricomycetes; order Russulales; family Auriscalpiaceae; genus Auriscalpium; species Auriscalpium orientale. Next base: position 875,300 of record JAHLMH010000001.1, read on the forward strand.
CAGGCTGGGCGAGCCCGTCTAGAGGAGTAGCCCTGGCGTAATGTTGAATGTCTATGATGGTCCGTCTTGCCTCATTAGGCGTAGTCATGGGCGGTCTCCTCCACTGAAGGGCAGTCGCACTGTGGCCAAAGGTGAGCTCATGTCGAGGGGTGATTAACGGCGATGCTTACAATTAGGTTCAAGTCGCCGTAGGCTGCAGGAGAGCATACAATCAGTCAAGCCCACGCGAGCACGAAGAACCAAGCATACCATCGTCAACTCGAGAAACAGTTGGCCAGAACTTCTTTTCGTGAAGCCACGGCGCAGGATATGCTGCCTTTTGGCGCGAGTATGGGCTGTACAGGACATTGAGCGTGGAAGAACGTGATTGGCAGTAATTCAATAAGACTGACCGTTTCCACTCTTCCTCGGAAAGAGCGATGACAGACATGGGGTGAGGGGCGTTTTTCAGTACATTGTTGTCCCGAGGCTGCTTGCCAGCGATGATCTCATCGACTTCCTCACGGATTTTGATCATGGCGTCGCAGAACCTGTCGACTTCCTCCAGAGACTCCGATTCCGTGGGCTCGATCAGCATGCAGGTCGAGATGGGCCACGAAACAGTCGGAGGGTGGAAGCCATAATCCTAAACAGCATTCAATAAGATAAAGAAGACAGAAGATGCAGATGGCTCACTTGAAGACGCTTCGCGAAATCCGTGACTTTCAAGCCCGCGCTCTTGTCGAACTCCGCAAAGTCGATCAGCAGTTCGTGCGCGACGCGACCATTAGCATTGTTGTACCGCAAGCTGTAGTGGCCAGACAGCCGATGCGCCATGTAGTTGGCGCTGAGCAGCGCGATCTTCGACGAATCTGCGAGTCCTTGACCGCCGAGCATCTTGATATACGCCCATGAGATGAGCAGAATGGAAGCGCTTCCCCAAGGTGCCGCTGCAACGGCATCGATACCCTTCTCACCGCCCGTGGCAACGACGGGGTGCGAGGGAAGGAAGGGTGCGAGATGCTCAGCGACACAGATAGGGCTAAGGTATGTGTCAGTAAGACTTGTTTGAAAGAGAACACTAGGCCAACATACCCCATGCCAGGTCCGCCTCCGCCGTGTGGACTGTATTATGTCAGCACACAACCTTCGATGGACAGACGAAGGGAGACGAAGGGCGTACATAGCGAAAGTCTTGTGGAGGTTCATATGGCAAACGTCTGCTCCACAGATCGCAGGATTCGTCAAACCGATTTGAGCGTTGAGGTTAGCGCCGTCCATGTAGACTTGGCCACCGTTGTCGTGGATGATTTTGCATGCATCTGAGATACCGTCTTCGAAGACACCAAACGTCGAGGGGTACGTAATCTGTCTTCAAATGAGATTCCGAATACAACGACAGGCACGCGGAAGAGCACGAACCATGAATGAAGCAAGGCGATCCTTGTGCTTCTCGGCCTTTTCCTTGAGATCTGCGAGGTCGAGGCTACCGTCTTGCAAGCTCTTCACCGGAACGACCTTCAAGCCCGCCATAACAGCCGACTGCATGCAAAGTGAGTGTGAGAGGGACATCAGATTAACTCCGACACTTACAGCGGGATTTGTGCCATGGGCGCTGAGCGGAATCAAGCAAACATCGCGATGCTGCTCTCCCCGAGACTCGTGATACGCGCGGATGACACTGAGACCAGCGTATTCCCCAGCCGCGCCCGAGTTCGGTTGCAGAGAGCATGCATAGAATCCGGTGATCTTGTTGAGGTCGGCTTCCAATTCCTAAGATACAAAGTGAGCAAAATATTTCAGTGTCACGCAGCTGACCAGCTTACCGCGATGATCTCCGCATAACCCTTGACCTGGTCCGCCGGTGCAAAAGGATGCACCGAACCGAACTCAGACCACGTCAGTGGGATCATGCTGCTTGTGCTGTTGAGTTTCATCGTGCAGCTGCCGAGGGGCGTCATGGAGTGCACAAGAGACAAATCCTTCGACTGAAGATGATGGATGTAGCGGAGCATTTCCGTTTCCGAATGGTGCCGGTTGAAGACAGGGTGGTGGAGGAAGTCCGAGGTCCTGGTGAGACCCTCCGACACACCTGGCGTGAGGCGCGAGACCGGCGCATTGTCGAGGGTCACTGTGGGTGCTTTGACGGCCGACGAGAATACGTTCGCGAGACGCAAGAAGTCGACAGGGCCAACGCTTTCGTCGAGAGTAACTCCGACGTGCTTGTCGTCCACGATGCGCAGGTTGACCCCAGCTGCCACGGCAGACGCGTGAAGCGCCTCAGCAGAAGACACAGCGCCAGTGACGTCCAGAGTAAGCGTGTCGAAGAACTGGCCATTCGTCACCTTGAAGCCGTAGCCCTCAACGATCGTCTTGAGAAGCTGGGTCAGACCGTGGACCTTGGTTGCGATGCGCTTGAGACCGTCCGGGCCGTGATACACCGCATACATGGCGGCCATATTCGCAAGAAGGGCCTGACTCGTGCAGATGTTGCTCGTGGCCTTCTCGCGACGAATGTGCTGCTCGCGAGCTTCAGATACGCATCAGCAACCGTGCTGAGGTGGATCACAATGTGCACTCACTCTGAAGCGCTAAGCGATACGCAGGTTTGCCAGTAGCGTCCCGACTCCGCCCAATGAGCCGACCAGGCATTTTTCTCTTCAGCTTCTCAGTCACCGCGAAGAAAGCACCATGGGGTCCGCCATAACCTGCGGGAACGCCAAACCGTGCAGAGTTCCCAAGGACGATGTCTGCTCCCCATTCACCCGGAGGCTTCAGCATAGTGAGCGCGAGCAGGTCGGTAGCCACCACCACGAGAGCACCGGCGGAATGCACGGACTTGGCTAGCTCAGCGAAGTCGCTGATCTCGCCGTTGACATCGGGATATTGGAGCAGCACTCCGCACAAGTCGGACCGCAGGGCCTCGTCGCTCAGAGCGGTGGAGGCATCGCCAATGACCAGACGGATACCGAAACCCTTCGCGCGCGTGCGCAGGACCGCGAGCGTCTGTGGCAGTACGCCATCGTCGACGAAAAAGGTCTTCTTTTTCTGGGCAGTAGAGGCGAAGGCCATGACCATGCCTTCTGCTGCAGCCGTCGCCTCGTCCAGGAGCGACGAGTTCGCGATGTCCATGGCCGTCAAGGACATGATCATCGTCTGGAAATTCACCAGAGATTCCAAGCGCCCTAGAAATCACAAGCCATTAGTGCGCGCCAAACGCAAGCCAGACAAACTGCGCACCCTGGGCGATCTCGGCTTGGTAGGGCGTATATTGCGTGTACCAAGCGGGGTTTTCCATGACCTTGTGTCTCCTCCATGAGCGCGCTATCGTGGTCAAGTGAAGCAATCACTCACATTCCGCAAAATGACCGGAGGAACGACCGCATTATGATACCCCATCCCGATGTAACTCTTGAACGGCTTGTTCGCGCGACCCAAATCCTTCGCCCGATGTAAAAGTTCGTCCTCACTCAGCGGCTTGATCTCCTCATCCGTGATGGCGTTCGACGCGACTCTGACTTTCGGCGGCACGGCCTGGTCCACGAACGCATCCATCGAGTCGTACCCCAGCTTCGACAGCATATACGCAGCCTCCGCATTGTCAGGGCCGATGTGTCGGTCGGGAAATGTGTCCAACGGCGCGAACAGCGACGAGGGCGGCTTGGCCGTCGCGAGCCCGCGCCGTGCTATGACGAACGGCGTGCGCACGCAAGCATGTTGGAGGGCGAGACGTCCGGCGGGCGACGCGGACGGAAAACGAAGAGGCGGCATCAGCTGGAGGTGCGGAGCAGCTCACCAACGAGGGGCACGTCGGCGCGGGTGGAGAGAGGGGCCCACAGACTAAAAAAAATGGGCTGGCTGGTCATTGTGATACCGTCGCGTTCACCGAGCCATTCACCGAGTAGATCGACCTCCTTATCGTCCGCCTCCGTCGCGCCGTGCGCCTAACCGTATTCCCGAGCCAATGGACCGTAGCACGTAAAAACTTTTTTTACCGTTCTCTGACTCGGAGCAGCGTCCCGTCTCGGCCGCTCGCCTCGTGAATTTTCGCCTCATTACAGGCTATCAGTACGAGGATGCAACAAATCTTTTGTCAGGATAGCCCTAGTTCCTCAGAGGAGGCCGCCAGCAGTACGTCGCTGTCGTGTTGCTAACCTTGTATCGTGTGTCATATCCGCGCATACGCCGGATAACACAAAACGTAACGCGAACTTTGACGCGAACAAACTTAGATACCCAAGGCGTTGATTGTGGCAAATTAATAGTACAAATGCACGACAAGGTGAAAGGAACCGTACGGTGCGGAACTGCGGTGTCCCGCGTCCGAGAGAGAAGCCGGGGCTGCTCTCGACTGTATTTGAAAGGACATCATGACTATTGCCACTGCTTCCGCGACGAAGGAGAGCATCGGTTTTTGCTTCGACGCACACCAGATAAAGGCACGGTGCCACCGCCACGACATACTATGAGAGTCCAGACTCCACAGACCCATGCCACGGTCGAGCTCCCCGCGCGCGACTCCGAGTCGTCACGCTCATCAGTCTGCCGGACAGTCATGGATCTTGATAATTGTACGCACCTTCCTACCCACTCCTGATTGAAATTGCGTGCATGCATTTAACTTCTAAGTGGTCTTGCGTAGAGTTCGGCGGGCAAAGCGAGTTCGAAGATGGGCGCTTGCGCTCGCTCGTTGACGCCGAGAGCGGCGGCTACATAGTGCTCTATGCCATCGCTGCACGCATTTTCGCGTTGTTCCTTGCGAATCCCAACCCAACAATTACTGACAACCTGTTGAACAAGGTCAGTCCACCAATTTCCAGAAATGAGCGAACGTTGACTCTGAATACTCGTCCGTCCTCTTTGCCATAGCCTCGATCTGTGCGTCATCATGCCTCCCCCGCCGCTCCCGTTCGACATCCACGCGCGCATCATCCAATGTGTCTACATCATCTCGCAAAGCCACGACGTCGACTACGCCACGCTCTCCGCATGCGCGCTGGTATGCAAGGGCTGGGTCGCCCCCTCACAGCGCCTCCTCTTTCGCCGCATCGTCCGCCGTAAAATAGGCGACAGCGACGGCCAATGGCTCGGACGCGTTGCCCCGCTGCTGCTCCGCGCACTCACGTCCCGCCCGCAGCTCGGCACGTACGTGCGATTCCTCACAATTGGCACTCGAATCAAGCACCTCCCCGACGCCTTGGACAGCACCCTCGCGCTCCCGCTCCTCCGCTACTGCCCTGATATTGCGCTGCTCCGCATTGTCGGCGACTCGGGAATTGTGGGCGACTCGGCGCAGGATCTTCAAGGCCTGCAGGCAGTCGGACTGCGCCCCTCCGTGCTTGTCTTTACCGTGCTCATAGCGCGCGACGTGGTGCATGCCATGCTCAAGGCGCTGCCCAGCGTGCGCCACGTGGTGATGGAGCTCGGCGGCGGGCTCGCACCCCCTCCGACCACACAGCTGCTCTCCGTAATGAGCGGGACCACCATTGATATCGGCAGACTCCCCGAGGGGGTTTTGTTTGAGGATCTAGACGTTCACTACTTGTCCTTAGCGGAGAACATAACAAGTGTCGAGCGCGCCGTTGCCAGTAACCTGCGCACCCTTATAACGTGGGTAGTGCCCTCCAGCGTTACGCTCGCGCACCTCACGGCTCTCGAAACCCTCATCCTCATCAGACTGCCCTCCCCCCCCGTCACACTCCCGCGCACCCTGCGTCATTTTGGATTCCACGCACATCACGGAATCCCGCCGGCTGGAATGGCCCAGTCTCTCATGGACCTTGGCGCTTCGCTGTCGGAGAGCGCGCTTCCCGTTTTGCGCGTGGTATCGGTGACGCGCTGCTCTCACCCGTCTATACGACAGACACTAGAGCAGGTGAGCACCGTGCGCGGTGCGGAATTCATTGAGTATGTGGATCGTGAGGCCTATCCGGTGCGTTTTCACGCAGATGTACAGCAGCAACGTGTTCTGATGACATCGCAGCGACCGCAATATGTTGATCGGATATGGTGAGACAGTTTACACCGAGATTTCGAATACAAAGTAAAACGGATATGTACTGTTATGAATGCCACAAGATAAAGGGCTTGTCTATGTACAGACAGTCCAATATGGTGTCACGGCATGAGCGCCAGGCCGTCTGTATACACATGGCGCAGGAAGATGATCACACCCTCAGAGTGCAGTCTGTCCAGCACTTCCCGTCAGCATCAGACAACGGGAGGAAAGAGGGGACACGTACGGTGGCGTCTCAATATCCGTGTCCCGAACACCGTGAATACCGTCCTGCTCGATGTCCTTCGCTACAATGCTGAGAGCCTTGTTGGCGCTGCGGGCCTGCGCACTTCCAAGCTTGTCTTCGTAGTAGTCATTTGTAGTGAGAAGCCGTGAGAGCGCCTGGCTCGCTTGGCTCTCGACAGAAGACGGATTGCCGCTTGTCCTTTGCACTGCGACAGATTGGAGGATAAGTGGCTGCTTGCGGAGTGTGGGCGCAGATCGGACGAGCTCGTACTGTGTTGACACTAAGTTTGGTCTCATGACGGAGACAACGCAACTCACAATCAACTCGTGGACTGCATGCGGCGACGGGAGGAAAGCGTCAGCTTTTGTGCAGACTAGATCTAAAAGCACAATGGTCTTTAGAAGCGTTAGTCTGGCTAGTTGGTGGAGAGAGCTGCGTTGACCCACCTCTTGCAGAAGCGTCTCCACTCCGCCAGTCGTGTCTAGGTTTTCCAATTTGTTCGCCAAGAAATCGAGAACACCAATGATAGCTTTCCAGAGCTGTAGCCATTCATACTCTGGAGATAATGAGAAAGACTTCGTAAAATGGAGCCCGCGGAACACATACCTAGGCGTATGTGTTCATTTTGTAAGGACCATATGACGCGGTGCAGAAGACGAATGCATGTCCTACGTGGCAACATTGTCAATATCTGCATAAAAATGGAGACGCAGCAGCTTACAGATAAAGGTGGACCTCTAGCCGTTTGTGTAAGTTGTGTCGAAGCCATAGGACAGAGGTATCCAGAAGTGCGCAAAGTGGCGGACGTGGAGGTGGAACCAAGGGTAGAGTTGGCAGCCTCTTATACAGAAGATGAGAGCCTTCAACCAACTACACATATACCTCGACGCACCTGTCGACATAATCGGATATCATATGGGCTTGGTTCGCACAAAGCGCGCAAGAACTCTTGCTTTTCGATACCAGCGAGGAGGATGTTCATGGATAAGGTAGCATAAGAAATGGCCCGAGCCGAGGACGAAGACGTAGCATGGGTCAATAAGTAGGATGATAAGGATATAAGGGTAAGCGCTAAAGGTGTCTTCGCATTCGCGGGCGGTTTGTCGGCGTCGGTTGAGATGCCTTGTGAGAGAACGGCGACGAAAGTGGGGTTTCTCGTGAGAAATTCGAATACAGGGAGCAAGACGACGCAAGCTTCAATAGGCCTAGCGTTAAGATGATGAAGACTAGTGAGAGGAGGATCGTTTGCCAGAAACAGAATAAACCTACTGGTTCTTGAAGAGCTCCCTAGGAGGGTCAACCTGCGTCGAGGCAAGCGCTCTGTCGGGACGAAGCGACGTCAAGAAAGACCCAAGAGTCGACGCCATAGTCGGAGGCGAGTCGTCGGATATGGCCTGGTACGCCCTAGTAATCAACGTTTCAGCTTAGCATAGTGGCCAATGCATACTCAAGCGTACTTGACTGCAGCCGCGGATGCGAAATTGGCTGCCCAGCATATCTTTTGCAGGAAGTCGGCGTCAGTGGTCTCACTTATTTGTTGGAGATACGGGTTGAGTTTCGCGGCGTCAGACTTGTGGAAATTGGCAAGGAGGCCAAGCAGCAGCAGCGCCTCGAAGGCGAACCTTCCGGTCTCAGGACCCTTGGTGAACTACGACGCAGGTAAGGTGCATGCGTGGATGCACTAAATGGAGAACGCACAGACACAATAGCAGGGAAGATATCTCTGCGAAGAAAGTATGCGCCAGGACTGAGCTGGTTGATTCCACACATGAAGATGATCACCAGCTGCAGCACGTCATGGCGTAGACCAGCTTGAAGCAGGAAGAAGGTGAGCGCCTGACCACCCCATAGTGACTTGAGACATACCTGGTGCGTTCTCATCACCGAGCAGATCATCCACTGTGGCCGAGAAGTCCTTCCGCAGCGTATGAGTGCCAGCACACGACGCTAGACATAATAACTTACCATGAAAAACTTGTCACTCTTATTCACTTCTCCAGCAAACATCTCCATGACCTCCCAGCCGGCCAAATCACTCTTCCTGAGTAGACTCCGAGTGAGCACGGTCATGATCTCAACCGCATGTGCCTTCCTGACATCGTCGTACGGCGCCTCCCGCATGTGCTTCAAACATGTCAAGAACAGGGCACCCAGAAGCGGCTACTACACACACGCGTGGATAAGATGGACGTGACCCGCAACTTGGAGAAAGTGGTTCTGACCTTCAGATGCCCGAGGAAGTCCTCTTTCGAGATGGCATTGAGCTGTTCCGCGATATAGGCGCGGTCCACGTCTAGTGATAGATATTCACGCCAAAAGGTATCTGAGCTTTCCTTTGGGTTGATTTGAGTGGGAGTTAGTCCCTGCTTGGAAGGTAAGCAACTGAAGTTCGATGTGAACAGCTACTTGCCTGGAGGAGTTTGGAGGAGAGCGTGACGAACTTGGACACATAATTGATAGAGTCCCTCCGCCCATGCATGGCGTTGGAACGAGGCCAGCCTAGTTGAAGGACCTTGCGAGGTGCGAAGCTTGTCCTGAGTGAAAGGGCAGAGGAGAGGACGATGACGCGAGGCCGCGCCGCGACGCGCCGAGAATGAGGCGCTGCGCTCTCTTCAGCAAGTCTTTCTCCATTCGCCTCGGTGGGACCGAGTTGCTGCATTCGACCACGAGCACCCAAAATGCTCACGACCTTTTCGAGCAAGAGCGGCAGCACAACCGCGAGCATGTTCTACCGACCGCCTACTGTCGCCGCGCCCGCCTACCCCGGCGCCGTCGCGCACACGCCCGCCCCCGCTCCCCGACCCAATGTCACAGACGACTATGAGCGTGCGTGCCATTCATATTGCATTTTGACGCGTAGCTAAATCTCGACGCGTTTTGGAAGGCTGGTACACGGAGCCCGCGTCCAACAACCGCATGCTGCTCTCCCTGCGCTCGAACATCCACTCTGAGATCGCATGGTCACTCGACCGCCTCTGCCGTCTCTGCAACAACGACCAGTTTTTCTTTCGCACTATCCCTGGCCTGACCGACGCGCTTTTCGAGTGGCCGGAATGGTACATCGCGCAGAGCGAGAGGCCCGCCGCAGATTTCACCGCCCTCTTCTCCATCTCGCCCGCAGAGACGCGTATGCGGCGGCATGCGCTGGAGGCCATGTTCGTCATGCGGAACGCGGCAGTCAACGAGGCCAATGCGGACGCGCTGGTGAGCCACAAGAAGACGGTGCCGTTAATTCTTTCCGCGCTGCACGCCGTCAAACCCACCACGGACGAGAACTCGGAATTCTTGCTTCACGCAATCGACTTGTTCCAGCATGTCGCCCCGACGTTCATTCTCCCCTCGCGCTCTGCGCCGCCTACGTCCAGTCCACTCGGACCCTTGCTAGAGATTGTCGGCACCTCCAACCGCTCGCTCATCATCTCCTCCCTCACCTGCCTCAATCTCCTTTTTACCAATCACGCAGTCGCGTCTCATCTATCCCCCGACTCGCCCGCTCTCGCTGCGTCCCTCCGCTACCTTCCTCTCCTGTCCGACCGCCCATTGGTAGACGCGTGTCTCAACTACCTATATGCGCACCTCTCGCATCCGACCATGGCCAAGGCGTTCTTGCTGCACCGCGATATGCCGAGCACCCTCAAACTCCTCGTCTGTCAGATTATCTCGGAACAGCTCGAAGAAAACGTTGAAACCGAGATAGGCGGGCCCGTCGCTACTGCTCCTGCTGTTGCCTCTGCCACTAGGGACCACGAACTCACTGAAGAGGAGCTAAAAGGCATAATCGCCATGCCAGAACCCCAACGGTGCTTTGAATGGTAAGTATAATGTATTTACAATGATACAAGACTGAATACTGACTTGCTCATACAGGATGAGACTCATGTTTGTTGGGCATCCAGAGGGCGAGATGACGCAGGTTGATTTCTGGAATCTCTACAAGGATATCTTCGTCCCGTACCAAGAACAGTACCATCTGTTGGTCGCGTCCGACGTAATCAAAAACGTCAACGTCGTCTTCCCCCAAGCGCAAGCGATGGTTCTCCCGGGGAACCCCCAGAGATTCGTGGTACGCGGTGTGGATAGGCGGAAAGAAGACTCTCCAAGCGAGCGCTTCAAATGCCAATGGGGCCGCTCGCAGTGCGAGACGCCGCCATTTAGCTCTGCTGGGGAGCTCTATGATCACGTCCTTGGGCACATCAACTCCATTGACGAGCAGCAGTCGGAATGCCTGTGGTCGACGTGTAGCCACGGCGCCCTCGCGAAAGCCGATCTCCGCGCTCACGTCCTCACGCACCTTCCGAGCGCGCAGCCCGCTCCGAAGCACCCCATCCAGAGCGACACGATCACACTCCCGCACGCGGCATACCCGCACCCCACGCCTGATCCAACGACAAGGCCGCTTCCACCGCCACGGCATACGAGCATGACGGTCCGCAAACCCATCATAGACACACCGTCGAGCTCGCTCACGGCGTTGCTCTGCATCCGGATACTGTTCCGCACGTCGTTCGCAGCAGTGGAGGCTGCGCCGCGGGTGGATGCGGACCACTTCGGGTTCCCTGGCGTCGTGGAAGAGGAGGAGGGCCACGAGGAGATGGAGATGGAGGTTTCTGCGTCTGAGCTAGAGTTGGAAGGGGGAAGACGGGGCAAGAAGGCCTTTGTGGGGGTGCGGAGACTGTTGGAGGGTGTTCGGCTCCGAGAGGAGACACTGAATGACTGGATAGCCGAAATGATACAAGCCGTAATGTAGACTAGGTCCTTCTACTGTCTTCCCTGTATATATTCTCAGGCACAACTCCACATGCTATGGTTGTACTGAGCTGTACTAGGCTTTACTGCGCAGCAGGGCACACGCGCCGCTTCAGTCTACGATAACCGTCGTCGGCGTGCAGTGACAGTCAACTATCAGTAGAATTATAGCACGTGATATCCAAGCGCGTCGCGTCGCGCTTGGCAGTCGCGCCTGTGGCGTGAGATCTGCCGCTGAGGCGGTGAAGATATCTCGATCGGATTTTCCTCCTAATAGTACCAGCTTGTCGCCATGACCAAGCACATTCTCTTTCCTCGACTTTCTCAACACAACATAGGGGAAGTTGAATGGCCATGCTCAACATCTGGACATGTCGACGCCTCGAGGTCCACACGGCCCTTGCGCCTAACTAACGGCTAGCCAAGTGTAATTTGGTTCAAAAGGATGAACATGGAATTTGACGCGGGGAAGAGCGGAGAAAGTTTCAAAGTCAGAGATTACGCCTGGACGCAGTACAGTACATATGTCAAAACTTGCAGCCTGCCTGGTACTAGATTGCGCTGCGGACGAGACGACGAGTGTGCTCTCGAATGTGACGCGGCGAATAGAATGTAGATTTTCCAGGGCCGTGGCAGGGCCAGGCCGGATAGGATGCCGGATCTATGGATCTGAGATCGCACAGACATGAGAAATTGATGGCTAACGGCCCCGCAGGCGCGCGAACCATGTGGTCCTCTTGACTCTGCCTCTTGCCTTTTGACCAGGACCTCCACAGCCGGCGTCGCTCGTCACCCAAGTCACTCTTTCCCCCTTACCCTCACATCGCACACTTGCAGTGCAGAGAGGCAGCACTACAGCCATGGACGACGCTCAAGTCGTCTTGAACGCAGGGCATTCGGTCTTCTCCACAGCGCTCTATAACGTTCGCAAGAGCAATGCGTACGTCTTTTTCAATGCCGTTGCGACGCGCGTTCACCCCGAGCTGCAGCATCTGGCTGCATCCTTTTGTGATCCCTGCGTATGTGGCAGCCGCCTCCGCTCTCATATGGGTGATCAGCCTTCTGTTCTCCTTTGGACCACTCAAAAAGCTCGTGGCGCGCTTCTCCACACCCGCCGAGGAGCTCGACGAGTCCGACGCCAACGCAACGAGGACGGGGCTTGTTTCGGAGGTCAAGGCGCATATCAAAAAGTTGGGCGGCAACACTATCTTCGTTTTCAAGTTTCTGCGACTGCTCTCTGTCCTCGCCCTCCTCGGGCTCCAGGTCGCCACCTTCGTCCAGGATGAGGAGCGTCGCACGGGTGTCAACACACTGAGCAAGCACTGGGGCAAGAAGCACAAGCATCCCAAATCCGCGAAGGATGGCTTCACAAAACGCGAATGGATTGATCTCATCCTGTCGATCACATATGTGAGACTCAGACAACATCTGTTCACCCTGGCCGGTCTGATCGTACTCCCCTGACCAGCTCTACGCGTCCTTCTTGGCATTGCTGTCTGTCGCTGCAGCGTACAAGCGGGCCACAACCGCTGCGAGGCATCTCACCATCGTCTTGCTTTCTGCGTTTGCGGTGTACGCATACCGGGACTTGTGGCCCTTGGCGACTTTCACCCTTGTACCACTGGATCAGCGCGAGGGTCCCTTGCTTTGGGCGAGAATTGCTGTGCTCGGCGTCGCGTCGATCCTGATACCGCTCACTATCCCTCGGAAATATGTCCCTCTTGACCCTAAGGTATGACGAGATTTCTGTTGACACGCCGAAAACTAACGTCGAAATTCAGGACCCGTCCCCTGAACCCAATCCAGAGCAAACCGCCCCAATACTCTCTATGGCGCTATATACCTTCTTGGACCCCATCGTCTTCCTAGCGAACCGTGTGCCCCACCTTTCACATGATCAACTACCCCCTATCGCAGACTATGATCATGCGAAGAATCTAGTGCGAAGAAGTTTCAAGGTGAGCGCCCATTTATGTCCGATTGATCATCTCTAACGCCGGTGCGCAGCACTTGGACGTCTTCTCGGGAAGTCCCAACCGCCATCTGTTCTTCGGCTTCATGAAGGTGTTCAGTAAGCGCGCAGATATCATGATGGTGAACCCAGCTCACGAGACATAGCGCGCGAGTATATCGCCCTTGCCTTCCTTATCAGCTTGAAGGTCGGTGCTAACCTAATATGTCACTATTAGAATGCATTTAAAGCTGATATTACAGGTCATTACCGGGTTTTTCGGCCCTGTTGGGATCAATCGTCTGCTTGCGTGCGTGCCGCAGCTTAGCTCACGCGGCTAGTTCTTATTTTCCTTCCAGCTATCTCGAGACCCGTGGCGAAGGAGCCGTAGTGCGCCCATGGGTTTGGATCTCGTGTCTGTTGTTCGGTCCTTTGGTTGGAACGCTCGCCATGCAGTGGTATATTTTCATTGCCGTGAGTACAAGACACCCGCGTCTGCGCTCCTCCTCTGGTTCTTACGCGCTCGGACTCAGACTGGCATCCTCGTGCGCGTTGAAGGCATCATCACGCAACTCGTCTTCGAGCATGCGCTGCGCATCCGCATGAAGGCCGAGACGGCCAAGAGCGGGACGAGCACAGTGAACACCCCGGATAATCGGAGCGAGGCCAGTTCTCCTGACCTAGAATCGGAAACAGTAGCCGAACCCGGGCATCCTGTCGAGGAGGGCTCGAATGGAAGCAGCGATGAGACCGTGCGCGCTAGTACCCCAAGCGTGCACTCCTCGACTGCCAAGGGCAAGGGCAAGGCGAAGGAGCCCGAGGCCAAGACTCCGGAACCTGAGGCCGAGAAAAAGGAGAGCAATTTGGTCGGCAAGATCAATAACTTGGTGTCCACGGATTTGAGCAACATCACGGACGGCCGTGATTTCCTTTTCCTGGGTTCGCATCATCATGGTAATTACTATGCATCAGCTGACCCGTCCCTCACAGTCCTCTACATGCCCTTCCAGCTCGCACTCTGCATCTGGTTCTTGTACTCGATTTTGGGCTGGAGGTGAGTTTGTTTGCCGGTATTTTAGGGGAGATGAAAAAAACATCTAATTAATTTTTCAGCGCATTTGTCGGCATGGCCGTGATGGTTCTCCTGTTCCCAGTGCCTGGATATGTCGCCAAGGTGATCCAGACCGTTCAGCAGGAGGCAATGAAAAAGGTGCGTCTGGGCTGGCAATTGTCTGAGTGGCGAGTCTCAAGGACGGCAGACCGATGCTCGCGTGCAAACGGTCACCGAGACCATGGGGGTGCTCCGTATGATCAAGCTGTTTGGCTGGGAGCCCAAGATCGACGACAAGGTTGCTGAGAAGCGGGACGTGGAGCTGAAGTTCATTAAGAAGCGCCAGCTTCTTAACCTCGTGAACGGAAACTTGAAGTATGTCATGCCATCGCGCCTTGTCTTTGCTTCGTTGTTGACCATAATCATTTAGCTATGTCATTCCCGTCTTTGTCGTAAGTACAGCTAGACTTTTTCATCGCGCTATCTGTTGATGAGCGATCCTTGCAGATGATTGCAACCTTCTCAGTATACGTGAGTCCATGAAATTGCCTACGCCAAAAATCAGAAACGCTGCTGACATGATATTAGACTGGCATCATGAAAGAGAACATGAAGCGTAAATAATTTCTCTGGAACTGATTAAATTGGTCATAATTGACAAAATTCCCCGTAGCTTCCACCGTGTTCTCCTCTATGGCCGGTACGTCCGCGCATTGTCTCTGATTACCCACGTCGGCTCAGGCTTGATTCACAGTCTTTGATATCATGAGGGACCAGCTTCACAGTATCTTCTTCATGATTCCGATGTTCATTCAAGGTCAGTGGCTTTTGAGGATGCTCTCTTGCAGCGTGCTAACTAGTCTGCGCAGCCAAGGTCTCTCTTCAGCGTGTGGACGAATTCCTCCACAAGGTAGGCCCCGTTGGCACGAGTCCAACGAGTGTAAATTGCTGAACGTGTGTGCACAGACCGAGCTTCTTGACGAGTTTGCCGGTCCAGAGGAAGAAGCCGCTCGCGCCATGCTGACTGACGCCTCCCGTTTCGATGAGGACGTGATCGGCTTCGAGAATGCAAGCTTTACCTGGTCGACCGAGGATGCCAGCGACGGCACCGCTACTCCCTCTAGTCGCAAGTTCACGCTCCGCATCGATGACCAGCTGCACTTCAAGCGCGGCGCGATCAATTTGATCATCGGACCGACGGGCTCCGGGAAGACTTCTTTGTTGATGGCGCTGCTTGGTATGTGTGCATGGTTTGTCTCTGCAATCGGCGTGTTAACGGTGAAGCAGGGGAGATGCACTTCGTTCCGCTCGGGCCAGGGTCTTGGTTCCACCTTCCCAGGAAGGGCGGTGTGGCGTATGCTGCACAGGAGTCCTGGGTTCAGAATGAGACGATCAGGGTAGGCCTTCGCGCAGCCGTTGGAAGTTCTGTACTTACGCGGCAAAACAGGACAACATTCTGTTTGGAGCGCCGTACGATGAGGCGCGCTATGAGAAAGGTCGGTGAAGAACTATTGCTTTGCCACCAGTCTGTTGAACCGCTGTATAGTTGTGCACCAGTGCGGACTCAAGCGTGACTTTAGCCTCTTCGAGGCTGGTGACAAGACGGAGGTTGGAGAAAAGGGTCTCACGCTGAGGTACGGTTGAGATTTACCCGACACTGCATGGGGCGCGTGACTGAATGCTTCCTTCTTTTCAGTGGCGGTCAGAAGGTACGCAGTTACGAATTGGCGGGTTTAATGGCATGCCCATGCCCATTTATCTGCAGGCTCGTGTTACTCTGGCGCGCGCCATCTACTCGTCTGCGGAGATCATCCTTCTCGACGATGTAAGTGCTTCGGCTGTGCTCACTCGCTAGCGCTGACTTGTGGACTGTGTGAAGGTACTCGCTGCCCTGGACGTGCACACTGCTCGGTGGATTGTTGACAAATGCTTCAAAGGTGATCTCATCCGCGGGAGGACCGTGCTCCTTGTGGTAAGCGAAGCATGTTGTCCGATCGCTGGCACCCTTCCTGACATGCATTCCAGACCCACAATGTCGCAATGGCGAGCCCGATCGCGGAGTACGTCGTGTCCTTGGGTCTGGATGGCACCATTGCCAGCCGTGGCTCTGTTTCCGAGGCCCTCGCGAAGGACGACATTCTGCAAGGGGAACTCCAAGAGGAGCTCCAAGAGATCCAGGCCGACGACAAGGAGATCGACGCCGAATCCCCCGATGAGAAAGCCAAGCAGGCGGACGGCAAGCTCATCCTCGCCGAGGAAGTCGCTGAGGGCCATGTCAGCTGGGAGTCATGTGCGGGCGACACAATCACCACTTGAGGAGATAGTGACTGACTTCTTCACAGTGAAATTGTTCTTCAAGGCCCTAGGCGGCTCGCACGTCATCTTGTTCTGGGTCCTCTTCCTCGGTGGTATGATCCTCTGCGACATGGTTATGTCTGTCCAGACTTGGTGGATGGGATACTGGGCCGAGCAGTACGATCTTGTCTCGGACCCGTCCGAAGTCAACATCGCCTAGTAAGCTATTTTAGCATTCAGGAGTGTGGCGCATGCTAACCAATCTTGCCCAGCTATCTTGCAATTTTCTGCCTCTTCTCATTTGTAGGCATCTTGGTGTATACTATCGGGAACGGTGTCTACGTATTTGGCACCTTGAGGGCGTCAAAGAGCATCCATCGCCGCCTCGTGCAGTCCGTTCTTGGCACGACCCTCCGCTGGCTCGACACTACCCCGACGTCCCGAGTCATTGCGCGCTGCACGCAAGATATTCGCGCTCGTATGTTCTACAAACTATAACATTGTCGCTACTGCTGATGACTTTTTTTATAGTGGATGGCCCCGTCGCCAACAACTTCGCTTGGGTCGTCGAAATCTCCGCGACCATGTTGATCAAGCTCGGTGCCGTAGTCGTGCTCACGCCAATATTTGTCGTGCCCGGCGTCTTCGTTTTCGCGCTCGGAGGCTGGTGCGGCCAGATCTACATGCGCGCTCAGATCGCCGTCAAGCGCGAGATGAGCAACGCCCGTGCTCCCGTTCTCGGCCACTTTGGCGCTGCCATCGCCGGACTCAGTACGTTCATTCTTGTCCTGATGATGACGCATTGCTTAACGCGTGTATTAATGCAGCTTCCATCCGTGCCTACGGTGCACAGGTCCCCTTCCGGACGGAGTCGTATAAGCGTATCGATCGCTACACCCGGGCCGCGCGCACGTTCTACAATCTGAACAGGTGGATCAGTCTCCGCATTGACATCCTCGGTGGTGTCTTTGCGTCTGCCCTTGGGGCATGGTTGATCTACGGACCGCAGGGCTCGACCGCCCTGCCGTCCAATACCGGCTTCTCCCTTACGATGGCCGGTGAGCATGTATCCTCTAGCTCCGCGCCAGGCGCGTCCTGACATTTGTTTAGTCGGGTTCAGTGGCATGATCCTCTGGTGGGTGCGGATTCTCAACGACTTTGAGATCCAGGGCAACAGGTGCGACTCATTGGTATACTACAAAGGGTAGTACTGATCAGTTTCCTCAGCTTGGAACGTATTCTTGCGTACATCAAGATTGAGCAGGAGCCCAAGTCGACGAAGGATGGCGTGCCTCCAGCGTACTGGCCGGCGAGCGGCGACCTTCGCGTCGAGAAGCTCTCTGCGCGTTATTCAGAGGTACGCAGATGCATTTACTCGTGGAACTGAGCTGCGACTAAATCAACATACAGGATGGTCCCAAGGTCCTCCATGACGTAAGCTTCCACATCCAGTCGGGTGAACGCGTTGGTGTTGGTAAGTCTCGTGCTAGCTACATCTCCTCGTTCGGTCTCTCATTTTCTTCGCAGTTGGTCGCACGGGGAGTGGCAAGAGCTCTCTTACCCTGTCACTTTTGCGCTGTATCTTCACGGATGGCACGGTGTACTACGACGGCATCCCGACTTCCTCCATCAACCTGGACGCTCTTCGTTCGAACATCACCATCATCCCGCAAATGGTTAGTCCACACAGCACTAGTGTCATTCGTCAAGCTGACCTGTGTCTCTAGCCTGAGCTGCTCAGCGGCACTCTGCGCGAGAATCTCGATCCATTCGATCAGTATGACGATGCCACCCTGAACGCGGCCCTCCGCGCTGCAGGACTTTTCTCTCTCCAAGCCGAGGACGACGACAGCCGCGTCACGCTCGACAGCGCGATCTCCAGCGGCGGTGGCAACCTCTCCGTTGGTCAGCGCCAGATCCTCGCTTTGGCCCGGGCTATCGTGCGCGGCAGCAAACTTCTCATCCTCGACGAAGGTTAGTGAATGCTCACTGTCATTTTGATATGGGCATAGCTGATATATCTTTCGTGGCGTAGCTACTTCTGCCATTGACTACGAAACGGACACGATCATTCAGTCGTCTCTGCGCAACGAGCTCAAGGGCGACGTTACCCTCATCACCATCGCGCATCGTCTGCAGACTATCATGGATGCTGATAAAATTGTGCGCACCCTTTTTCCCACTACTGATAAGAAAGCGTGCTCACGTTCGAGCCATAGATGGTCTTGGATGCCGGACGCATCGTAGAGTTCGGCAAGCCCAGCGAACTTCTGAAGATCGAAGATGGGCGCCTGCGTTCGCTTGTTGACGAGAGCGGCGACAAGGCGGTGCTCTATGCCATGGCTGCCAGCCATGAACATGCTAGAGATGTTACATTGGTCGGCCAGTCGAGTTGATCTGACGTGCTCTGATATATTTGTAGATAATCTATACAGGATGTGGTAGGATCTGTTACATCGATAGCTACTAGACTCGTTCATGATGTATGCTTCGGATACCTTTTGCCTTTACGGCGCTGGGCCCTGCTTTTGGTGGCAACAAAGACCCCGACCGGACCTGTCCGGAACAGTTGACGCTGGATGTATGCAGGCAGAGATACAGCTGCGCACAGGGTACGGTACGTACGGACATAGAGCCAGTTCTCCAGGAGAAGTCTGTTATCAAAACCTCTCAAACTCTGCCCCAGGAGCTCGTCATGGTGGCCTTGATACACATTTCATTGTTTTCATAGAGAGGAACATGCTGGCGCAGCTGGTCGCGAGGGGGACTAGGTGTGGCCACCGGTCGCCTTGGGATCAAGATGAGTATTACGGGAGAGCAAACGACGTGGGCCATTATTTGCCATGATATATGAGATGACAAGGGGGACGCACATTCAAGTTCGCGAAGAACTTGTACGGGGACAGGAGAAGCCACTGCCGCCCGACAGTAACTAGCCGGACGCGATCACATGATGTAATGGGAGCCGGCCCGTCCCGGCGGGCGGCGCTCGCACGGTGACATAGGCCTGCAAAGAGCCTGCATCATATAGCCTCATACCAAGACCCGAGAAGCCTGCAAGCTTCCGAAGCTTCAGCTTCTCGTTCCAACTACTAAAGAAGTCCGGAAGCTGACTGCCTCCTCGCGAGAAAGTTACTAAAATAAATTTTCAGGTACAGCTTCTGGCGTCTGGCGCCAGGTCTCTCCACATTCAATATTAAGACGAGTTGGCGGTGATACGGATGATCTCCTGCAGCTATGGGCTACACGCAAGTCGTCTTGAACGCGGGGCACCCTGTCTTCTTCACAGCGCTCGACAGCATTCGCAAGAGTAACGCGTACGTCTTCTGCCATGCTATTTTGACGCGTCAGTTCACCCTCAGCTTCCGCAGCATCTGGCTGCACCCTTTTGTGATCCCGGCGTATGTGGCAGCCGCCTCCGCTCTGGCGGGGGTGATCGGGCTTCTGTCTTCCCATGGACCACTACGAGTTGCGGCCCGCTTTTCTACCGCCAATGAGGAGCTGGACGAGTCCGACGCTGATGCAACGAGGACGGGGATCGTGTCTGAGGTCAAGGCGCATATCAGAAACTTGGGCGGCAACATTATCTTTATTTATAAATCTCTGCGACTGCTTTTTGTCATCACCCTTCTCGGGCTCCAGGTCGCCAGCTTCGAGCGCGCAAAAGAAGGCTGCACCGAACGCGAATGGATCGATCTCATCCTAGCAATTACATATGTGAATTTAATACAACCGCCTTCCCGTCCACACCTGATCTGATTAGCTTGCCCTCTTCAGCTCTACGCGTCCTTCTTGGCATGGTTGTCGGTTGCTGCAGCGTACAAACGTTCTAGAACCGCTGCACGGCACCTCACCATCGTCTTGCTTCCTGCACTTGCGGTGTACGCATACCGGGATCTATGGCCCTTGGCGACTTTCACCCTTACCCCACTCGACAAGCGCGAGGGTCCCTTGCTTTGGGGTAAGATCGCTGCCCTTGGCATCGCGTCCATCCTGATCCCGCTCACTACTCCTCGGAAATATATCCCTCTTGACCCCAAGGTATGATGAGACTTTGGTGTCTAACGGAACAACTAACATCGGAATATAGAATCCGTCCCTTGTACCGAATGCAGAGCAAACGGCTTCGATACTCTCGATGGCGCTTTATACCTTCCTGGACCCTATCATATTCCTCGCGAGTCGTGTGCCCCACCTTTCGCAAGATCAACTGCCCCCTATCGCAGACTATGACCACGTGAAGAATCTCGTGCAAAGAAGTTTCAAGGTGAGCGCCAAAAATGTTCAATTGATAGATATCATCTTTAATGCCGGTGCGCAGCATTTGGACGTCTTCTCGGGAAGTCCCAAACGGCATCTGTTCTTTGGCTTCATTCAGGTGTTCTGTGAGCCCCCGAATATCAGGATGGCGAACGCAGCTGACGAGAGTCAGCACGCGAGTATATCGCCCTTACCTTCCTCCTCATCTTGAAGGTGGGGGTCAACCTAATATACGTCACTTTTAAAATCCATTTTAAGCTGATGTTACAGGTTGTCACCGGGTTTTTTGGCCCTGTTGGTATAAATCGTCTGCTTGCGTGAGGTCCCCAGCTTATTGGACCCTGCTAGTTCTTACTTGGGTTTCAGCTATCTCGAGACCCATGGCGAAGGTGCTGTGGTGCGCCCATGGGTCTGGATCTCCTGCCTGTTGCTTGGGCCTTTGGTTGGAACACTCGCCATGCAGTGTTACATCTTCATTGGTGTGAGTACAGCAGACACGCTCGTCTTCTGCCTCTCATGTGGACGGACTCAGACTGGCATCTACGTCCGCGTTGAAGGCATCATCACGCAACTCGTCTTTGAGCATGCGCTGCGCATCCGTATGAAGGCTGAGACGGCCAAGAGCGGGACGAGCACCGTGAACACCCCAGATAACCGAAGCGTGACTATCTCCCCCGACCTGCAATCAGAAAACACAGCCGAACTCGGACACCCGACTGTGGAGGGCTCGAACGGGAACAGCAACGAGACTGTATGCGCTAGCACTCCAAGCGCCCACTCGTCGACTGCGAAGGGCAAAGGAAAGGCGAAAGCTCGCGAGGCCAAGACTCCCGATCCTGGGGCCAACACAATGGAAAGCAATTTGGTCGGCAAAATTAACAATTTAGTGTCCACAGATTTGGGCAACATTACGGGGGCCCGTCAAAATTTTCTTCACTTGAGTTCAGAACAGCATGCCATTCACGATGAATCAGCTGACGCACGTCCTCACAGTCGTGTACATGCCACTCCAGCTCGCCCTCTGCATCTGGTTTTTGTATGCGGTCTTGGGCTGGAGGTAAGTTTGTTGGTGGGTCTATAGGAAGATTACCCATCTAATGGTCTATTGAAGCGCATTTGTTGGCATGGCCGTGATGGTGGTCCTGTTCCCGCTTCCTGGATATGTCGCCAAAATGATGCAAACCGTTCAGCAAGAGGCAATGAAAAGGGTACGTCTTTAGTTGACACTGTCGAGCTCGAACAGGGAGTCTGAGAAGATTTTAGACTGATGCTCGCGTTCAAACGGTCACTGAGACCATGGGTGTCCTCCGTATGATCAAGCTGTTTGGCTGGGAGCCCAAGATCAACAACAAGGTCGCTGAGAAGCGGGACTGGGAGTTGAAATTCGTCAAAAAGCGCCAGCTTCTCAACCTCATCAACAACAACTTGAAGCATGTTATCCCGTCGTATCTCGTCTCTACTTGCTTACTTCTTATTGGACAGTAATATCCTTCCCATCTTCGTCGTAAGTGATCGAGTCTCAGGCTTTGCTCTGCGCTGTGTGTTGACAGGTGTTCCATGCAGATGATCACGACCTTCACAATACATGTGAGCCATGATTCTGTCTCCGCAAGACTGAGGGGCGTTGACATGCGACTAGACTGGCGTCATGAAAGAAAAAATGAAGCGTAAATATGTGCTGAAAACTAAATCGGTGTCAATTAACGAAATTCCTCGCAGCTTCCACCGTTTTTTCGTCCATGGCCGGTACGTCCGCCGCCGTCTGCTTGTGGGCACTCAATTCGGCTCACTACTCGTTCATAGTCTTTGATATGATGAGGGACCAACTTTACACGCTCTTCATTGAGATTCCGACGTTCATTCAAGGTAGGTGGCTTTTGCTGGTGCATCCTTCCGCTTCCTAACTAGTCCGCACAGCCAAGGTCTCTCTCGATCGCTTAGGCGAGTTCTTGCACGAGGTCGGCACCGTTGACACGAGGCGCGAGTGCTTGTTACTTATATTGTTTGCAGGCCGAGCTGCTCGATGAGTTTGACAATCCCGAGAAAGAAGCTTCTCGCACCATGCTCACTGGCGCCTCACGTTTTGCTGAGGACGTGATCGGTTTTGAGAACGCGAGCTTTACCTGGTCGACCGAGGATGCCAGAGACGGCACCGCTACTCCCTCTAGTCGCAAGTTCACGCTCCGCATCGATGACCAGCTGCACTTCAAGCGCGGCGCGATCAATCTGATTATTGGACCCACAGGCTCTGGGAAGACTTCTTTGTTGATGGCGCTGCTTGGTATGCCGCCTGGCGTGTCTCTGCAAGTTTCTTCTTGACGGTGAAACAGGAGAGATGCACTTTGTTCCACTCGGACCAGGATCATGGTTCCACCTTCCCAGGAAGGGCGGTGTGTCGTATGCTGCACAGGAGTCCTGGGTGCAGAATGAGACGATCAAGGTAGGCCCCGTGGCGCAGCCATCGGAAATACCGTACTTACGCGGCACTGCAGGACAATATTCTGTTCGGAGCGCCTTATGACGAGGCACGCTATGAGAAAGGTCGGGAATGAATGATCGCTTCGCCACCCAATTTGTTGAACAGGTCCATAGTTTTGCACCAGTGCGGTCTCAAGCGCGACCTAAGCCTGTTCGAGGCTGGTGACAAGACGGAGGTTGGAGAAAATGGTCTCACCTTAAGGTATGATATCTAGCAACTTGCGTGGGCCGCCACTCAATGTTCCCTCTTCTTCAGTGGCGGCCAGAAGGTACGCAGTCATACATTGGCGGTTGTTATCGTATGCCCAAAGCCATTCTTCTACAGGCTCGTGTTACTCTGGCGCGCGCGATCTACTCGTCTGCTGAGATCATTATTCTCGATGATGTCAGTCGTTTGGAAGTTTTCACTCGCCGGTACTGGGACTTACGTCTTCAAGGCTCTCGCCGCCCTGGACGTACACACTGCTCGGTGGGTTGTGGATAAATGCTTCAAAGGCGATCTTATCCGCGGAAGGACTGTTCTCCTTGTGGTAAGTTAAGCATGTCTTCTGGTACCGTTCTTCACATGCATGTTCAGACGCATAACGTTGCGATGGCAAGCCCGATCGCGGAGTACGTCGTGTCCTTAAACCTTGATGGCACCATTGCCAGCCGTGGCTCCGTTTCCGAGGCCCTCTCGAAGGACGACATCCTGCAGGAGGACCTCCAAGAGGAGCTACAAGAGATGCAGGCCGATGAGGACTCGATCGACGCTGTCTCTCCCGATGAGAAAGCCAAGCGGCCGGACGGAAAGCTAATTCTTGCTGAGGAAGTTGCGGAGGGCCATGTCAGCTGGGATTCATGTGCGTGCAACACTATGCATGACTGGGACGGTAGTGGCTAACGGGGCACATTTTACAGTGAAACTATTCTTCAAGGCACTGGGCGGCGGCTCTCACGCCATATTGTTCTGGGTCCTGTTTCTTGGCGGTATGATTCTATACGATGGGGCTCTGTCCACTCAGACTTGGTGGATGGGATACTGGGCTGAGCAGTACGATCATGTTTCGGACCCGTCCGAAGTCGACATCGCCTAGTAGGCTATTTTATCAGTTCAGGAGCACGGCGTATGCTAACTCATTTTTTACTCAGTTATCTTGCAATATTTTGCCTGCTGTCGCTTATAAGCATCGTGGCGAATTCCATCGACGGCGCTGTCTATGTATTCGGCACATTGAGGGCGTCTAAGAGCATACATCGCCGCCTCATACAATCCGTTCTGGGCACCACTCTCCGCTGGCTAGACACTACCCCGACCTCCAGAGTAATTGCTCGCTGCACGCAAGATATCCGCGCTCGTATGTCCTCCGAAAATCCGAACGTTGTTGCCATTACTGATAAACTTCCGCGCAGTGGATGGCCCTGTCGCTGACGCCCTGTCTGGGGTCGCGGACGTCTCAGTGGCCATGTTGATCAGGCTAGTCGCCGTGGTCGTGCTCACTCCGGTATTCATTATTCCCGGTGTTCTTGTCTTCGCCCTGGGAGGCTGGTGCGGCCAGATCTACATGCGGGCTCAGCTTGCTGTGAAGCGCGAGATGAGCAACGCCCGTGCGCCAGTTCTCGGCCACTTTGGTGCTGCCATCGCCGGACTCAGTACGCTCAGTCCTGCCCTGATGCTGACACATTGCCTGACGTGTGTATGCTTGCAGCTTCGATCCGTGCCTACGGTGCACAGGCTGCCTTCCGTGTGGAGTCATACAAGCGTATCGATCGCTACACCAGGGCCGCGCGCACGTTCTGGAACCTGAATAGATGGGTCAGTCTCCGCATTGATATTCTCGGCGGCGTCTTTGCTTCTGCACTTGGGGCGTGGTTGGTCTACGGACCGAAGGGCTCGACCGCTCTGCCGTCCAATACCGGATTCTCTCTCACGATGGCTGGTGCGTACTAGGGCAGCTCTGCGGCATCGGCATGCTAACGTCTTCGTCCAGTCGAGTTCAGCAGCTGGATTCTTCTGTGGGTCCGGCTGCTGAATGAATTTGAGGTCCAGGGCAACAGGTACCACGGATTAAAAATCGTGAAAGGGCAGCGCTCACCGGTTTTTCTAGCTTGGAACGTATTCTCGCGTACATCAACATCGAGCAGGAGCCCAAGTCGACTAAGGATGGGGTGCCTCCGGCGTACTGGCCGGCGAGCGGTGACCTTCGCGTCGAGAAGCTCTCTGCGCGTTATTCGGAGGTGCGCAGCCGCACACCCCGTGGGAAAAGCCATGATTGAACCGATGTCCAGGACGGTCCCAAGGTCCTTCACGACGTGAGCTTCCACATCCAGTCGGGGGAACGTGTCGGCGTTGGTGAGCAGTGTGGTACAAATTTCAGATTTTGCCTCTCCTACTCATTCCTTTGAAGTTGGTCGCACCGGAAGCGGCAAGAGCTCTCTTACACTGGCGCTTTTGCGTGCTATCTTTACAGATGGCACGGTGTACTTCGACGGCATCCCGACCTCCTCCATCAACCTCGAGGCTCTGCGTTCGAGCATCACCATCATCCCGCAGATGGTTAGTCGACATTGCACTAGTAGCTCAAGCCCATTCCCCACACTGACTTGCGCCGCGCCGCTAGCCCGAACTGCTCAGCGGCACTCTGCGCGAGAATCTCGATCCGTTCGATCAGCACGACGACGCCACGCTGAATGCGGCCCTCCGTGCTGCAGGACTGTTCTCCCTCCAAGCCGAAGACGACGACAGCCGCGTCACGCTGGACAGCGCGATTGCCGGCGGCGGCGGCAACCTGTCCGTGGGTCAGCGCCAGATTCTCGCATTGGCTCGGGCTATCGTGCGCGGGAGCAAGCTGCTTATCCTCGACGAAGGTTAGTAAAATCCAGCTGTCAGTTACAATACGGGCATCACTGATAGCTTTCGTGGTTAGCGACTTCCGCCATCGACTACGCGACGGACACAATCATCCAGTCGTCTCTGCGCAACGAACTCAAGGGCGACGTCACGCTCATCACCGTCGCGCATCGTCTGCAGACCATCATGGATGCTGATAAAATTGTGCGCCCCTTCCTACCCATTATCTTCCTATGCGTGCTCACTTCCGAACAGATGGTGTTGGATGCCGGACGCGTCGTAGAGTTCGGCAAGCCCAGCGAACTCCTGAAGCTCGAAGATGGGCGCTTGCGTTCCCTCGTTGATGAGAGCGGCGACAAGGCGATCCTCTACGCTATGGCTGCCAGCCACGAACACCCTAGAGATTTCACATTGGTCGGCCAGTCGAGTTGATCCGACGTGCTCTGATATATTTGTAGATAAACCATAGAAGATTTTCTAGGATCTGTACATCGATAATACTTACTCAATTAATCTGCACCAGTCGAAGCCGTTGAGACTGACATTTCGGACCGGAGTCAGACTCCGGACGCGATCACATGATGATGCTGGCCTCCGAACGCCTGTGCGCGCGGAGAGCGTCCCAGCAAAAATACTTTCGTCTAGAATACAATTCAATTTAATCATCGATACACCTGCACTACAAGGAAAGCTACATGTAGCGGTGACTCATAAAGCATCGCGAAGCTATAGTACAAACGAGAATAAACAAGCGTAAGTCAAGTAACGCAACATCAGACACCATTACCAGTTCGTATATTCAGAAATCAGAGAAAAGCATTCCCTTTCATTACCCACTGCCAGTTGTCAGCGCGACCCAACACCTCACTGCCATTCTCCCCCAACATTAAGGCGCGATCCAGAGGCAACGCCATTGTCCGCGAAGACGTCCTGCCGTTCGCGCGAGCCGGATGCCCGCGGTGACTCAGCAGTAGCTTGGCTCGTCGAGAGAAGCACCTCGACGACGTTGCCAACAACTTCTGCCTCCGCGTCCTGCGAAATCCTGCCACCGTCGGCGACCTGAGGGATGTGCACGCTGACAATGTCCTGCATGGTAGGGAACTCAGCCTCGGTGAATCCCATCTGAATCAATGTCAGTTTATACAGTCAACGGGCAGCACCATCATCGAAACTCACGTCGTTCAGCGTATCGACGACCTGCTGCGTCACCTCCTTCGAGACCTCGCCATTACGAGGTTCCTCGTCGACCTTCGGAGCATCGCGGTGCCGAGTTGCTCCGCTGATAGTGTGATACCTGCGTGGGCTACGGGGGCTACGGGGGCTGCGAACGCTGAACATCTCCAGCTGAGGGAAGCTCCCGCGAGCGTTGCTGATGATTTGTGTTGCGCTTGGTATCCAGGACGCAGGCCTGTCTTCAGGCGAGCGGACGGGGGTCGTTGGACGTGGCGTTGCCGCCTCATCGTCCTTCGCGGGCTCGGCAGAAGCTTGGCTAGTCCCGGCGATCGAGCTGCTCAATTCGTCAGCAACATCGCCCTGTAATCCGAAAAGTAGCACTAACCTATCCGGGATCGAGTCTTCTCCCTTCGCCTCCATCCCCTTGCGCCTTTCCTCACGCTCCCGGCGGTAACGTTCCTTCTCTGCCTTGTAGTTCTCCTTGGCAGCTTCCAACCGCGACTTGGCCTCATGGGCACCACTGGCGCGCCGGGCGGACGAAGGTGAAGCTCCATAATACGACACCTCCGGCGGAGGAGGCACCATGGACGGTGCAGCTTCCGCGGCAGCACTCGGAGGCTTGTCAGGTCCGGCGTAGGGCTTGAACTGACTCCACGGAGGGATCTGTGGCGGCCCAGTGAAAGGGCCAGCGCCAAAAGGTGGAGCCGAAGGTTGATATGGTCCAGGTGCAGACAACGGAGACATTCCCGGCGGGGGTGGAGGCGGAGGCGCTGTACCGGGGGGAGGGGGGCACCATGCCTGGGGACTGAAGCCAGGTAGACCAACCACCAGTTAGAATGGGGCGGTGGCGGAGGTGGCGGCCCGTGCGCCCATCGACCATGGAAATGATGTCCTTGGCCGGGCGATGGCGGCGGAGAACGCGAGTCGCGGCGAAAGTGACGATGATGACCGTGACGTCCGTGGTGGTGGTGAGGGTGGTGGTGATGAGGAGGTCCGCGATGGCCTGCAGGCTCGCCGGGAGGCGCATCAGGAGGACCACTCTCAGTGCCCACGGCGGAAGGCGGCGTCTGACCAGGCTCGCTCGCGACGCCGAAAGAGCGGAGCACGTTCGCGATGGCTTCAGTAACTCGCCTACCGGCTTCTTCCTCTGCAATGCGATGAGCCTCTTGGGCGGCTCCCTGCATGCCCTGCGCAGTGTTGGCTGCGGCAACCCGCGCGTTCTGAGCTGTCTCCACAGCAGTCTCCTGAACCTTCAGAGCAGCACGACGGATGTCCTCTGCGGCGCGATGGACCGACTCACGATGGGACGCCCAGTACGATCCACTATTCACGTTTCGCAACAGGTTCCGCATGCTCTCGGACACCTCCGGATGGGCCGAGATGACCGAAGAGATGGTGTTGAGAATGCTCGCAAGGTCGTTCGTTAGCGACGCAGCGACGACGGGACTCGTGTTAGGCCCTACTTCAGGGGTAGGAGGATCGGGGAACTCGGATGTGCTCGGGACTTGACCTTCGGGAAGAGGGTCGGCAGGAGCCATCATGGGAGGCAAGTGGGAAGCGCTAGACCTCTCACTTGGTGTCGCGTTGACCGCAGCCTCACGTACCGGAGTCGAGTGCGCAGGAGGCGGACCGAAAGTATCGGAATGCATGGATCGAAGGCCGTGGACCTGGACATGGATGGGAGGCTTGGTAGGGCTCTGATCGTCGATGATAGACGCGGAGGACGAGACATCGTCTTCGACCGTTGGACGCCTATCCGTCGCCTTCTGTTTGCCTTTCTCCTCAACCCAGGTATTCTCCATGTCGGTCACTATCTGCGTAGACCTGTTGCTCTGGAGGGTAGGGCGGCGGCTGTGCACATCCTCCGAGTCGTCGCTATGGACAGTCTCCACATATCCGTGAGGGCTGTAGGGCTCGCCAATGCCCATGGGGGAGGACAAGAACGTTCCGCTAAGGGGGAGACGCTCCCATTCATCCTCAACCTCGTAAACGAGGGGCACAGGCCCGCCGAAGGTGTTCCGCGAGCTGGATTCGCGTGGGGTAGCGGGCAGAGGCTTACCGTCGGCTTCATCCGGAAGTAGCCCCAGGTCAGCTACACGAAACTTGATGAGCTGATTGGGTTGCGTCGTTTCGTAGAAGTCGTGCAGCTCTTCCTCTGAGTTGAGAGTAACCTCGTCCCCGTCGACATCGACATAGAAGACACCGACGCGCTCGGCCGGAATGGAGTAGAGAGACTGGATCTTGGCGGCCAAAACCTCCCACGAAGGCCGTTGAGGAAATGAGACGCGACGGTTCAGGCCGCCTGCGCCAATGGTTAGCTTGAAGTTCGTTGTCGTCATGATGGTGAGAAGGAAAGAAAGAATGCGGGACGTTCTGCAGTGCACTTCTCCTATATTGGCTTTAGAGCTCCGCCTGCTGCGCCGCAGGCAACGTCATCAAATCTTATCTTTGTACCGCCACCAGCGCGCACACTGCGCCGCAGCCTCCATTCCCTAGAAAAACATGCATACATGTGGTTCTACGCAAATATCCCCAGCCGTGGATCCAAGTCTGTCGGATTGTTCATCTGGCCCGCTGGCTTTCAGCATCACTGGAAGCGAATGGCGACGGAATGGAACACGCACCCTCAGGTCTGCGTTCAGCCTCCCGATATCCTCCAGCTCGCTCTCGGTCAGATCGAACGAGTTACAGCCTAGATTCTCCTTGATACGTTTCACAGAATTGCTTTTGGGTATAACCGCGATGCCACGTTGCGTTGCCCAGCGCAACAGGACCTGGCTAGGTGCTGCCTCGAAGGTCAGTACTCGTTCCGCAGCTCGGGTCGGATCTCACTTCTGTGATGCGCTTCTGCGGCCTTCACGACTGCGGGCTGTTCCAGCAGACTCGTCACTCCCTCGAAACCCAGCTCGTAGTAGCCCTGCGGGCCGAACGACGAGTATGCCGTTAAGGCGATGCCAAGGACTCTGGTCAGCCTGACCAAGGCGTTTTGCGTCAGGTACGGATGTAGCTCGACTTGCACGACCTGTGGCTGGACACGCGCATATTGTAGGACGTCCAGGAGCAACGCGCCAGCGACGTTGCTTCCGGGGGAAATTATTCGTCCATGGCAATCCCCAAGTGGCGCGTACTCACCTCATGCCGACATTTTTCACCAGCCCTTCGTCGACGAGCTCCTCCATCGCACGCCATGTCTCTTGATACGACACTTGTTCTGTGGCTCTGTCAGCAGGGATTGCAGCTGCCTTGGTCGGCCAGCACTCACGCAGATGCACTTTCCCATCCTCTTCAAACCAGCCAGGCGGATACCGTTCCTCGGGGTCAACATACTTCAAGGAGATGGGGAAGTGTATAAGGTACAGATCGAAATAGTCGATGCCCCAATGTTTGAGCTGTAGTTTCGCCGCGGCTTTAGCCTGCAGGTAAGTAAGTTAGATGTTAGCGTTGTACTCAATGAGGAAATTCACTGCGGATATACCGACATTATCGTGCGAGTGGAAGGTATTCCACAGCTAAACATAGCAAAGGTGCCGATGAGATGAACTCAAACGTCTACGTGTCGACTCATCCACTCACCTTCGACGTGATGACTAGAACCCAGTTGGGTCAATGTGAACTGCAGCGAATGTGCATACGGACTTACAAAGCTCATCGCGTCTCACCAAGCCCTCTCTCAACGCTCGTTGCACCCCCTCACCTGCTTCCTTTTCGTTTCCATAATCTCCGGCGCCATCGAGCAGACGCACACCAGCCTTGATGGCGTTATATACGGTCTGATATATCCAGCCGCTCGGACGCTTTATGAGGGTGGAATTTGTGGACCACGTACCTCTGCACACTCATCGTTCGGTATCTGCTCGATAGAATCAGGCCGGTGCACTTGTGGGTCATGTTATACACCAACCTTCCACAGACCGAGCCTGTACCCCATGCAGTCACTTGTTAGTCCATTAAGACAACGGGATCAGTTTCGATCGCGCTCACCCAACGAGAGGCATCTAATCCCGATCCTACTATTAGCCAGATAGAAGCGAGATCTCACTGATGATTAGAACGTACTCTGTGCCCAGTTCTTTTCAGTACAATCGTCGCCATGTCTCCCTCCCCGATGCACGATGTACTGTGGATAAGCCGATGAAAAGCGGATCACTCGAGGAGGGGGGCAGCAAAGCTTAATCTTCAACTTCATCACTTCAATATATATAGGCAGCAATATCCGGCTGTAATTCACGTACGGAGAGGTCGATCAAACGAGAATGGGGTAAATCGGCTTGTTTTGGAATTCGGATCGCGGATATGGCAGCACAAAGTGAACACAAGACCTGGCGGCATCCTCCGGAACAACGTTTCGAGAGGGCGGCTTGGGAAGGTCCTGAGAGACAGGCGAGAAAACAGCGGTCACGCGTGTCGCCGCGTGAGTTTGCTGGAGAGGTGGACGCAGTGCTGATGATCAGAGGGTGACTTCTTTTGAGGTAATAGATCCCGGAACTCTAACGCAAAGTAATTGTCGAGTACCACGGATGGCGTGCGGAATTCGGAAGAGTGGTAGACGCTTGGGTCCACACGTCGCTGTGAGACACGATTAGTAGCGCGGAACCAATGACTGTATGTGATTCTGGCGCTTGTATCTGAGGTAGCGATGACTTGGTCCGCGGAGAGGAAGCTGACATGCATGTACCTGCTCGCCTGGCTACATGACATCGAGGACGACTCGAGGCAGCCCTGTCTGCGTATAATGGTCAACAATGTCAGGGATGGAATCGATCGAATTTTAATCGTAATCAGAGACTGAACGATGCTCACCAGGGTCGACGCGACTCGCTGCGTATTAGCGCGTCGTGCGGCACGTGATGTCCGAGCCTTATGTCAGGCCCGGGTGTTTCCCCGCCAAGTCGAGCCAACGCCAGCCAACGCAGGTCACTTCACTTCTCTCGCAGAGTCAACGATGCAAACTCACCTCTTGCAACAGACTCTGCTCATGCGCCAAAGCCCATAGAATCAATCCTTCACCATCGGCATGCGCTTCCATGTCCTTGGTGTCGGCGCAATCGGCACTCTGGTCGCCCACCACCTCCGCGAGACCCTCGACCCAAAGCATGCTGTCGTCCTCATCCACAAAAGCGCCGCCCAGCGCCGCAAGGCCATCGAAAAGAAGAACACCATCCGCATCGAGGCCAACGGCGTCTCCCTCTTCTCCTCCGGCTACCGCTCCGAGTTCTTCCAAACTCCCTCGCAGATGCGGTACGACCGTCGGGTGCGCGAGAAGCGCGCTGTGGCTGCAGCTCATGCGGAGGACGCGGGCGTTGTGGAGGAGCAGCTGGACGTGGACGACGGGCCCGCGAAGGAGATCGAATCGCTCATCGTCACGACCAAGGCGTACTCCGTGCTCGACGCAATCAAGGGCCTCCTCCCCCGCATATCGCCGAAGACAACCATCGTGCTCCTGCACAACGGTATGGGCGTCTACGAGCAGCTGCTAGCAGAGGTCTTCCGGAACCCCCTGCAGCGGCCGAGCTTCATCGTCGCGAGCAACTCCCACGGCGCGTGGACGAAGTCCTACCTCAACTGCGTGCACGCTGGCCAGGGCGAGATCGTCTTCGGCATCGCCGCCGACGCGCACGCGCCGGACTTCGAGGCGGGGCTCGGCGACCCGTACCCCAGCGACCACTGGCCGCCCCCGCTCGACAACATCACCACCGGCGCGGACGCCGGCGCGGCGCGGTACCTCTCCCTGCGCAACACCGTCGCCGCGCTCTCCGCGCTCCCCGCGCTCAAGTCCTCCTGGCAGCCCATCGCGCGCGTGCTCGTCGCGCTCAAGCGCAAGCTCGTCGTCAACTCCGCCGTGAACCCGCTCACCGCGGTGCTCGGGTGCCGCAACGGCGACCTCCTCGACTCGTCGAGCGGGCGCCAGCTCATCCGCCGCGTGTGCGTGGAGGCCGCGCAGGCGTTCGCGCTCCAGGAGCAGGACAGCGGGCTCCCGCCCGGCAGCACGTTCGGCGACGAGCTCCGCGAGAAGCGCCGTCGCGTCGACGCGGGCTTCAGCCGGCTGCCGCCCGCCCTCTCCGCGGACGCGCTCGAGGAGGAGGTGCTGCGCGTCGCCGCCGCCACGGGCAACAACATCTCGTCGATGCTCGCGGACGTGCGCAACGGGAGCTATACGGAGATTGATTATATGAACGGGTATCTCGTCGGGCTCGGGCGCGCGAACAAGCTCGACATGAGCACGACCACCGCGCTCATGCACCTCGTCAAGATGCGCTCGAGCCTCCCGCTCGACAGGCTGTCGTTCAAGTTGTAGTGACGTGCGCATCGGCTGTCCTGCCTCCACATGCTAGCTCACTGCCTCCCCAGCTCTGCGCCCGTCTTGGGAGCGACGCCCACGTCTCCGAAGGCCTTCTTCTCCCGAAATAATCACCCCCCAACTGTATCTCCCACATATCGCACGCCTAGATCCCTACGGTCTTCGAAATCTAATTGCACATCAGCGCGCCGGGGATGCCGCACACGCACTATCGCCCCGCAATGAACCCGCTAGCGTCGTCGTCTGCTGCTC
Organism: Auriscalpium orientale; assembly: GCA_019915035.1. NCBI lineage: Eukaryota > Fungi > Basidiomycota > Agaricomycetes > Russulales > Auriscalpiaceae > Auriscalpium > Auriscalpium orientale. The sequence goes on from JAHLMH010000001.1 coordinate 908,855, forward strand.
GTCTGCAGGCCCGCAACCCCGGTCAATCAGAGAACCATGACTCACCGTGCTTCGGCGCCTTGCTTAAGTATTATAGGCTAATTATCTGCAGCGTGTCCGAGGAGGGTGTCCGAGGTCGAGCGACGGGTGCTCTTCCCCGCAGGATCGGCCACTCGCACCCGTCCAGGGCCACGCTGCGTCCGAGTCCCCATCCCGCAAGCCAGCTGCGCCCAGGGCCGACTAGGACTGGAGTACGTACCGCGCGACACACCTCCCTGCGCGGCAGCCTGGGAACGCGCCCTCTGCGCAATCACCTCGCTGTCACGCCTCGACGCATTCCATTTCTCTGCTGACTGTTCAACTGTTGGACAAACAAAGACCCGCGCGCGAGATACCCGGCAACAATTGCACCATCTCCCGTTATTCTGTGGTCGGTGGGAGAAGTGTGTACGTTGTGGAATTCGCCCGAGGACTGCGTGGGCGAAGCACGCACGGCATGGGCTGCCTGTCGGAAGCGGGGCACTCGGGCCCGGCGTTGCGGGCCCCTCGGACGTATGTCAGACTCACAGCGCGGCCGGGGTCATGGGGGGGGGGACTTCGCGCGCCTCGAGCAGGCTTCTGAGCCTCCTTGCTCGCGGCGGCCGTCTGGCCTGCGTGTGCTGCTGGCGGGCTCGCGGCCGCTTAGTGAGTGCAACGAGGCTGCAATGCGGCGCGTCTCAGCGCTACGCATGGGGAGTAAGACCTGCGCCGCATGACGGGGGTGGCTTGATGCGAGTGATATCATGGTACGCACACGGAATTGCAAAGTCAAGTCAAGAACACAAGTCTTTTCATGGCGATTACTGTATCTACAAACAACACCGAGCGGCAACACGCCAGATGCCGTACTCTATTACCAGGCATCTTGCCAATGTCAATCCGCCGACTCTCTAGGTATCAGACCTAAAACTAATGATAGTTAATACATATGCACAGCAATGCGGAGTGTAGGGGGGAACGAAAACTAATAAGTAGTATGGGCGAGTGAATAGCGAATATAGCGAGCGTTCGGTTCAGGACACAGGCAGCACGGCGGCGACGGTCCTCGGAGGCATCAAGCAACGCAAGAAAGCCCGCGCCTCCTGTCAATCAAGCCGGGAAGCAGCAGTGTACGAACGTCTCGACAGCCGAGCCGAGACGTGTGAGTATGTGGATGTGGGCAGATAGATAGCAGGGCCGCTGCGATGTCACTGTCAATGCAATTGCATATGCGATGGGGGCGGGATCAGATGGCGTCGGGGAGGTCCAAAGAGCGGCGGTGGTCGTCTGCGTGCGCCGTGCCCCATTTGACCATCTTGAACACGCCGCCGTTCCAGTCCTCGACGCGCCGGCCCGCGAGCAGGGACATCGTCGAGCGGTCCGTGCCGAGCAGGCCCATCCCGCTCGACTGGATGACCGCGTCGACGAGCAGCGGGTACCTGCCCGCATCACATCATCATCATCAGCCCCTGCGCCTCTATCCATCGCAATATGATCGCGACGTACCAGCGACCGTACTTGTTGACGGTGTCCTCCGCGACGTGGTCCGGCGTGTACCAGCCCATCAGGCGCACGGCGTCCCACCACGCGGGGTCCTGCTCGTCGGAGAGCATGATCACATGCTCGGGCACGATGCCGTAGCGCGCGCGCAGCTCCTCCTGGGTCTCGGCGATGCGCCGCGCGTACACGTTCATCGTCGGGAAGCAGTCGCCCCGCGGCACGTCGCCGCAGTACACGCCGAAGTCGTTCGCCCGGCGCGCGTGGATCGAGATGTACTGCAGGCCCCAAGGGCAGTGTCAGTGTCAGTGTCAATGTCATTGCCAGGGGCGCGAGATTGAGAGGATGCAGGGAAAGTGGAAGGGGAGGGGGGATTGGGGGACGTACCGGGGGGATGACTCCGTCCTCAGGCACGCCAAACATGCGCCGCAGGTAGCCGTCCGCGATGGTCTGCAGGCGCGGGGTCCAGCGGAAGTGCTTCGCCACGAACCGCCACGCAGGGCTGAGGTCGTGCTCGTATTCAAATGACTGCGACAACGCCATCAGAACATCATGACGTGCGTGCGGCGTGAGATGCGTACGTACCTCGTGCGCGCAGACATAGTACAGATAGTCGAAACACGCGAGGTGCTCGTCGGGCGGCAGGCTGACGTGGTTCACGGGTGACGGAAGCGGCTCCTGCAGGTAGCGCTCGCGCACGCTCGGGTATGTCAGCGCTGCGATGGACCAGAAATGGGCGTGCGGATCGTGCTCGTAGCCCGGGATCTTCTGCAGGGACAAGGGGCCGGCCGTCCACGAGATGTCTGCGCCACATAATTATTGAGCATGGTATGGACAGGGCCGTACAAAGAGGTACGTTACCGAGCTTCTCGAGTTCAAAGGCGTTGGTGAAGCGGGGCTGGGACTCGCGCGTCTGGACGGCCTGCCACACGCTCCAGCAGCCGAGCTCCTCGACTTCCTGGCTGTTCGGGTCCTTGACCTCGTTCCACTCGAGGACCGGGATGCCGATGGTCCTGCTGAGGTAGTCGATGTCGAAGACCTCGCCAAAGGGGATGGTGCCGGCATCGCCGCCGATGTGCGAGGGCGTAAAGTTGCCGACAATAGGCACGCGCTCTGTTATCATGGCGAGGTAGATGAGATTGCCCTGACATGAGAATGTGGTCAGAGGGGGATGGCGCGGGCGGAGAAGCGGCGCACGAATGTCATCACGTCGTTGGCTGCCAGCGGAGATGAGCACGGAACGGGAGTCATGGAAGGAGGAATATAACGCACTCCAGCCAGCAGAGATCCAGGAGGTCATGTATTCCGTATCATTGCGCAGATTGTCTGATGAGGGCATAGTGTCAATAGATCGCAGACTCAAGGATAATATATATGCGTACCCCTGAATTTCTGTGTGGGTGGGCCGAGGAGGGCGTCGAGACGATCTGAGCGCAGGGGCTGGATGTTCTCGCTGACTATCTCTAGGGGCGTCGGAGCCGAGTGGAAGGCAAAGAAAGAAAGGGCGAGGAGGGTGAGAGCAGCCATGCCTGAGCCGAGGGCAACGAAGAAACGCCTGCGGGACCATCTAGAATAGTGGTAGGAGCGGGGCCAGGTAGGGGCGTCGTCGAGGTGGACATCTTGGAAGCCGAGCAGGGAGTGTGCAGAGTCGGGGACGTCCTGGTCGAGACGGCTGAGGCGTTCGAGGGAGACGGAGTGCTTGGACTCGTCCATGGGGGCAGGGAGAGATGATGGTTGGCGGGTAAGAAAATACGGCGCATAAGAGAGGGCGCCTTTGTGAATTGGGTGACAGGAGACATGGTCGATGGGCTAGAGATGTCAAGGCGAACGCGACCTGGAATTGCCCTATCCGATCCGCGCTATCTGAGATCGAGCCGCGCCGCCGGGTCCCCGACCCCGATCTGCCGACCCCGTTCACGCCTTTCCGCTCGCGTCCGCCAGCTATTTACACGGCCATGCACGAGCCATCCCCCGCGCTTGCCCCTGTCCCCCAGCCAAGGCCCTTGGTCTCCACCGCCCGCCCTCGTCCCTCCAGCGCTCGCCTCTCTCCACCATCATGGACGCCCAGAGGCAAGCGTCCGCCGCGCGCGTCGCCACCGTTGTAGCCTTTTATATGTTCGCCGCCCTCGTGGTCAGTCTCGGCCTCCATCCATTTCGCTAATTTGTTGCTCACCGTGCGCCCTGTCGCGCTTAGATGGTATTTGTGTCAGTCAAGTTCTCGACTATCATCCCGCACACCCGAGCCCCTGATCACATCTTCAAACAGGAACAAGGCCGTCCTAAACTCTTCCCCGGACGTGCCCCTCCTGTTCCTCTTTATACAGCTCATCATCGCCGTCGTCCTGCTCCATGTCACCTCTGCCTTTTCCCCGAGAATAGAGATCCCGCGCTTCGACCTCCACGTTGCGCGGAAGCTCGTGCCGGTCGTGACCGTCAATATCGTCGGGCTTGTATTTAATACGCTCTGCCTACGCGACGTCGAGGCGTCTTTCTTCCAGGTCCGTCCGCTCCACTTGGATATATCCTCCGAGACACGACCTGATCGTGTGTTGATAAATAGATCGCGCGCGGTCTAGTCCTCCCTCTGACGATCGCGGTCTCGTCCACCACGACGCAAACCGCTCCCCCGGGGCGGGTCTTGGTCGCCGCCGCCGTTGTCGCGACCGGCTTCTTTGTCGGGATCGCGCCGGAAGGCGGCCTGCCGACCACGGCGGTGCCCTCGACGCTGGGCCTGTTCTACGGCGTCCTCTCGGCGCTGTTCATCGCGATCCACTCGGTGCTCGTCAAGGCGTCCCTCCCGCACTGCAACAACTCGACGATCCAGCTCGCATACTGGACCAATGCCGGCTCCGCCGTGATCGTGCTGCCGTTCATGCTGCTGAACCGGGAGCCCGCCAAGGTCGTCGCCATGATGGCGGACGCGGACTGGAACATGAAGGTCTTTGTGTGGGGCAGCCTGATCACAGGGTTCTTCGGCTTCCTGCTGTGCATCGCGGGCCTGCTTAGCATTAAGGTGACGAGCCCGATCACGCACATGTTCTCCAGCGTCAGTCGCATTTCCTTCACACTGTGCGGAAGATCAGAAGCTGACGCTGCTTCGCGCTCACTCAGGCCGCGCGCTCTGTGATCCAGACCTTGCTCGGGGTGGGGTTGTTCCATGACGTCTTGACGATGTAAGCGCCTTCTCTCCGCATCATCTGCGTGCGGGATGCCGACATGTGGGCCGCACAGCAATCGCGTTGTATCGCTCGTGGTCATCTCGTCCGGGACAATGTACGTGAGGTGCTGATTTCAGCGGATCCGAGGGGGCTGATGGGTGCAATGCAGGTACTACACCTGGGTGAAGTCGCAGGAAGGGCCGCCGCCGGCGCCGCGGCCTGTGGACCTGGAGGCGATAGGCAACGGGGACAGGCACCGCAAGGAAGAGGAGGTGCTCTGGCAAGCTCCGGAGAAGGACTCGGACTGACGGACCGCATTGCACGGACTACATCCATTTACTCACGCGAGCAGCAGAGAACTCGGACGCTAGCACCGCGCACTTTACCTGTACATGCAACGTTACCTCGGGAGTTTCTCAGCCTCTGCATCCGCCGGCGCGGGAGTAACGCGAGTAAATTGCGCGATAATTAAAAACTCCGCCCGATGGCATCTGACGCGCGTGGAGTGCCGTCGGACGCGTCGCGCGACTTGTTTCTCGCACGACTCCCATGCGGCCATCGTCGCCGCACATCCCCATCGCGCACATCTGCACCGACGACCAGCTGTTCCGCCTTGCTTCTCTCTGTCAACGCCTGTCACGCCCGCGTCACCGATCGCAGACCGCGCCCCGGAGCCTGTCCCGCCCGTCCCTGCCTCTCACGCGCGTTCTGCACGAGATCCCGCGAGGACCCCTGCCCCCCCACCCCGAATATCTGCTCCCGCCCTACGATCGAGGTCGGGCGCCCGCCGCAAGCGTGCGGTGGAGCACCCTTATTGCGCGGTATTTTTAACTAGGCAACATGAATCCTGTCAGGCGTTCTCGAGCTCGCTCTGTCGCGTGGACGACGAGGCTACGTGCGCCGCAAGGCCCGCCTGCAAGTGCCAGTATGTTCCGCGATTGGGGGCAGGGACGCGACGGAGATACGCCGTCGCTGCCGTTCCATGATCGGCTCGCATGGAGGGACGGCATACACGGCACCACGCCTCCTGTCCAGGAGTGGTTTGACGCCTCCGCCAATATGCATATGCCTTCCGCACCGTCACCGGATTTTCCTTATATTCCACGTCGATCGCGAGCCTGCCTGGTCCCCCCGGCCAGCCGCTTTTCCTCGCCCCCCACCCGCCATGGCCCCCTCCATGCTCGCGCTCAACCCCCTCCCGTCGCCGGACGCGTCGTCCGACGAGGAGTTCGACTTTGCCGGCACGCGGCGGCACGAAGCAGCAGCAGCAGCAGCAGCAGCAGCAGCGCACGGGGCGCTGCGGTACGAGCGCAGGCTCGGGGACAGCGAGCTATCCTACTACCTGCCGTCGCGCGCGAACGGCGTCAACGACATGTGAGCCCGCCCGAGACGCATTCATTAATGTGAAATGACTGACGGGGGCGGGGCAGGTACCTGCACCTGGGGTTCACGGCCCCGGACGCGCTGCTGCACGTCGGGCGGGTGCGGGCCGTGTGGGCGATAATGCGCCTGCGCCACCCGCTGCTCGCGGCCCAGGTCGTAATGCGGGACTACGACGACGTGCGATTCGTGTGCGTCCCTGCTCTTTCGGCATCCATATCCCTGGCGTTCTCACGGTCGCGACATACAGGTACACGCCACCGGCGTCGGCTTCAGACGCGCTGGCGGAGGCGGACAAAGAGCTCGAGTACAAGTTCCAGACAAAGGAAGGTGCGTCGAAGGCTCTCCAAGTGGAGTTGCCGCGAACACGAACATTGACGGCGGCGGCGCACAGATCTCATTGAAGCTTATCTGAACGGGCCGCGCGTGCTGTCGACGGATAGACTCTCGTATCTGATCGTGTCGCGCACGCCGACGCCGGACACGCAGCTGCCGACGCCGCCGCACTCGCCGCTGCTCGACGCCGCGCCGCCCGCGCGCACGGCCGACTTCTCGCTGCTCCTCTGCGCGGCGCACTCGATCGGCGACGGCATGGCGCTGCACGCGTTTGCGAACGACTTTTTCGGGCTGCTGGGCGGCGCGCGGACGCAGGCCGAGATGGACGCGCTCGTGCACGACGAGTGGGCGCGCCGCTGGGGATCGCCGCCCGCACCGGACCGGGTAAGCGTCGCGTGCCTTCGATGACGCGTGTTTCCTGATTGGTCGCCGGAATAGACGCCGCTCCCGCCGAGCATGGAGGATCGCCTGCCCCGCCAGCCCGGCAGGCTCCGCGACGCCGTCGAGCGCGTCGACTTCCAGAACAACCTCAACAAGCAGATCGTACGCTCTTCTCTCCTCCCCGGGCTCGCTGAGTACTAACTCGGATTACAGGGCGGGCAGTCGTTCCCGCGCCGCGCAGACAAGACGCGGCACACCGTCGTCCCCACCGTCGCCTTCGACGCGCCCACCACCACCGCCATCCTCAAGAAATGCAAGGCCAACGGCGTCACCATCGCCAGCGCGCTCTTCGCCATCTGCAACGTCGCCTGGGCGCGCATGGCCCCGCGCGCCGCCGCCGCGCTCCCCATGATGATGTACGCCGCGATGAACGTGCGCCCCTGCCTCGCCCCGCTGCCGGCCGACTCGTACTGGTTCCTCGCCGTCGGGTACTTCAACGTCATCCTCCCGAGCTTCCTCCCGCCCGCCCGCGCGCAGGAGCGCGCGTTCTGGCTGCGCGCGCGCAGCGCGAAGGAGCAGTGCGCGCGCGCCGCGAAGACCCCGCTGCTCGCCGCGCGCAACCGCCAGATGGCGCTCAAGCGCGGCGCGCAGGCGCGCGCGTGGGCGCGCGAGGACGACGCGCGCGACGCGGGCACCTGGGTCGCGCCGCCGCCCGCGCCCGCGCCGCCTGTCGAGGGGACTCAGAGCAAGCCGCCGTCCGTGGCGCTCATGGGGCTGTCCATGCTCGGGAACCTCGACGCCATCTACAAGCACGCGGCGTTCCCCGCCGTCGCGATGCACACGCTCACGACGGGCTCGCGCCAGCGCCACAGCGGCATGCTCCTCTTCGGGTACACGTTTGCGGGCAGGCTCTGGGTCAGCCTCGGGTACGACGAGAACGGGTTCGATGGCAAGACGGTCGAGGGCTTTTGGGCGGGTGTCAACGCCGCGATGGACGAGCTGCTGGTGCGGAGCTAGGGGCTTGCGGTGATGGACTAGCTGTTTTCTGGGGGGACTTGTTTTGGACTTCGTGCGCGAAGTGGACTTCATATCTTGTGTACGTACGAACGAACGATGCCGTGTGGGGGTGTATCTATTCTTGCACATATACTTGTTCCTTTCGCCATTGTCGGCAAATTTGGTTAGCATCACCGTTGCTATGTCAGGAATGGTGGTATTCAAATGTAGGTATGTACTACGATCGATGTAACGGATCCTCCTCTTGTATAAATTTACTATAGATATGTCACTGCCCATCAATCACCTCGACTGTCCAACCAGAGTCACCTCTCTGTCGTGTTCGTGGGCAGCAGCCATGGCGTAGAGCACCTCCTTGTCGCCGCTCCCCTCGACAAGTGAGCGCAGGCGCCCATCTTCGATCTTCAGCAGTTCGCTCGGCTTGCCGAACTCTACGATGCGTCCGGCATCCAACACCATCTGTTCGGACCGTGAGCACGCATAGGAAGGTAGTGGGTAGGAAGGGGCGCACAATCTTATCAGCATCCATGATGGTCTGCAGACGATGCGCGACGGTGATGAGCGTGACGTCGCGCTTCAGCTCGTTGCGCAGAGACGACTGGATGATCTTATCCGTCGCGTAGTCTATGGCAGAAGTCGCTAACCACATAACATGTCATTTATGCCCGTTTTGTAACTGACAGGTTGCCATGCACTAACCTTCGTCGAGGATGAGCAGCTTGCTCCCGCGCACGATAGCCCGAGCCAATGCGAGAATCTGGCGCTGACCCACGGACAGGTTACCGCCACCGCCGGCAATCGCGCTGTCCAGCGTGACGCGGCTGTCGTCGTCTTCGGCTTGGAGGGAGAACAGTCCTGCAGCGCGGAGCGCCGCATTCAGCGTGGCGTCGTCGTGCTGGTCGAACGGATCGAGATTCTCGCGCAGAGTGCCGCTGAGCAGCTCGGGCTAGCGGCGCAGGTCAGCGTGAACTTCATTGGGGGATGAGCCGGCGACTAACCATCTGCGGGATGATGGTGATGCTCGAGCGCAGAGCCTCGAGGTTGATGGAGGAGGTTGGGATGCCGTCGAAGTACACCGTGCCATCCGTAAGGATAGCACGCAAAAGCGCCAGTGTAAGAGAGCTCTTGCCACTTCCGGTGCGGCCAACTTCAAAGGAAATGAGTAGGAGGAACTAAATTCATACCACATGACTTACCAACGCCGACACGTTCACCCGACTGGATGTGGAAGCTCACGTCATGGAGGACCTTGGGACCGTCCTGCACATCGGTTCAATCATAGCCATTGCCACGTAGTGTGCGGCGGCGTACCTCCGAATAACGCGCGGAAAGCTTCTCGACTCGGAGGTCACCGCTCGCTGGCCAGTACGCCGGAGGCACGCCATCCTTAGTCGACTTGGGCTCCTGCTCAATGTTGATGTACGCGAGAATACGTTCCAAGCTAATGTACGATGAGCGCGCTACCCTTTCACGTGTTTTAATGCGTAGTACCTGTTGCCCTGAACCTCAAATTCATTGAGGATCCGGACCCACCAGAGAATCATGCCGCTGAAGCCGACTATACAGAGAGATTAGCATGCCAATGGCGCTGAGTAGCAGGAGATACGCACCGGCCATAGTGAGAGAGAAGCCGGTATTGGACGGCAGGGCGGTCGAGCTCTTCGGTCCGTAGATCAACCACGCCCCAAGAGCAGAAGCAAAGACGCCGCCGAGAATGTCAACGCGGAGACTGACCCATCTGTTCAGATCGTAGAACGTGCGCGCGGCCTTGGTGTAGCGGTCGATGCGCTTGTATGACTCCACACGGAAGGCAGCCTGTGCACCGTAGGCGCGGATCGAAGCTGCAGGCATACAGGAGTCAGGCAATGTGTCAGCATCAGGCAGGATTGAACGTACTGAGTCCCGCAATGGCAGCACCAAAGTGGCCGAGAACGGGCGCACGGGCGTTGCTCATCTCGCGCTTGACAGAGAGCTGAGCGCGCATGTAGATCTGGCCGCACCAGCCTCCCAGGGCGAACACGAGGACACCGGGAAGAAGGAATGCGGGGGTGAGCACGACCACGGCGCCCAGCTTGATGAACATGGGCACTGAGATTTCCACGACCCCAGACAGCATGTCAGCGACAGGGCCGTCCACTGCGGAAAGTTGTCAGTAATCACAATATGTCAATTATTAGGGGGGACATACGACCGCGGATATCTTGCGTGCAACGGGCGATGACTCGTGACGTAGGGGTGGTATCAAGCCAGCGGAGGGTCGTGCCAAGAACGGATTGTAAGAGGCGGCGGTGTATGCTCTTCGACGCCCTCAATGCGCCGAATACGTAGACAGCGTCGCTAATGGTATACACCAAGATGGCTATAACTGACAATAGGCAGAAGATTGCGAGATAACTGGGCCAAATTGGTTAGCATGCGCCGCGCTGATGAAATGATAGAATAGCTTACTAGGCGATGCTGACTTCGGACGGGTCCGAGACAAGATCGTACTGCTCAGCCCAGTATCCCATCCACCAAGTCTGGGCAGACATAGTTCCATCGTATAAGATCCTGCCGCCGAGGAAGACGACCCAGAACAATATGACGTGAGACCCGCCAAGGGCCTTGAAGAACAGTTTCACTGTGAAGAAGTATTCCCCGTTAGCCTACAGTCTCAGTCACGCGTGGTGTTGCACGCACTTGACTCCCAGCTGATATGGCCCACCGCGACTTCCTCAGCGAGTATGAGCTTGCCATCTGCCTGCTTGGCTTTCTCATCGGGGGATTCAGCGTCGATTTCCTTGTCGTCTTCCCGAATCTCTTCGAGTTCCTCTTGGAGCTCCTCCTGCAGGATCTCGTCCTTCGCAAGGGCCTCGGACACAGAGCCACGGCTGGCAACGGTGCCATCCAGACTCAAGGACACAACGTACTCCGCGATCGGGCTTGCCATTGCAACGTTATGCGTCTGATCATGCATGTGAACAGCGGTACCAGCAGAAGACAATGCTTCACTTACCACAAGGAGAACAGTCCTTCCGCGGATGAGATCACCTTTGAAGCACTTGTCGACAACCCACCGGGCAGTGTGTACGTCCAGGGCGGCGAGAACCTTCAAAGAGTAAGTGCCAGTGCCGGCGAGTAAAAATTACCAATGCACTAACATCATCGAGGAGAATGATCTCAGCAGACGAGTAGACGGCGCGCGCCAGAGTAACACGAGCCTGCAGATCACGGGCTATGGGCATAGTATAACAACCGTATATTTGTGACCGCGTACCTTCTGGCCGCCACTGAGGAAAAGGGAACATTCAATGGCGCCCCACGCAAGTCGCAAGATAGATCGCAATCATACCTCAAGGTGAGACCCTTTTCTCCAACCTCTGTCTTGTCACCCGCCTCGAACAGGCTGAGGTCGCGCTTGAGACCGCACTGGTGCAGAACTATGGACCTGTTCAACAAACTGGGTGGCGAAGCGACTATTCATTCCCGACCTTTCTCATAGCGAGCCTCATCGTAAGGCGCTCCGAATAGAATATTGTCCTGTGGTGTTCTGTAAGTAAGAAATCTCGGTGCCCGCCCGACTGCGCTTACCCTGATCGTCTCGTTTTGAACCCACGACTCCTGGGCCGCATACGCCACACCGCCCTTCCTGGGAAGGTGATACCAAGACCCTGGCCCGAGCGGGACGAAGTGCATCTCCCCTGCTCCACCATTAGCACGACATTCGCAGATAAAGACAGGTACACATACCAAGCAGCGCCAACAACAAGGAAGTTTTCCCGGAGCCTGTGGGCCCAATGATCAAATTGATCGCACTGCGCTTAAAGTGCAGCTGGTCATCGATGCGGAGCGTGAACTTGCGACTAGAGGGAGTAGCGGTGCCATCAGTGGCATCCTCGGTCGACCATTTGAAGCTTGCGCTCTCGAAGCCAATAACGTCCTCGTCGAAACGGGAGGCATCAGTGAGCATTGCGCGAGTAGCGCCTTCTTCGGGACCGGCAAACTCGTCGAGAAGCTCGGCCTGCACACACTATGAGTATTAAGCACTCGCTGCCTCGTATCAACGATGCCGACCTCGTTCAAAAACTCGCCCACGCGATCGAGAGAGACCTTGCCTGGGAGACTGATTAGAAAGCGGAAGGATAGCGCCAGCCAAAGCCACCAACCTTGAATTAACCTCGAAACCTCAAAGAAGATCATGTGAAGCTGATTCGACATCATATCAAAGACTACGAACGAGTACTGAGCCAAATTGCGCATAGGCAGACGACGGTGGACGTACCGGCCATAGAGGAAAAAACGGTGGAGGCTGCCAGACAATTCGTTAATTGAGACCGATTTAGTTCACAGCACATATTTACGCTTCATTTTTTCTTTCATGACGCCAGTCTAGTCGCCATGTCAAAGCCCTTCAGTCTTGCGCAGTCAGAATAATGGCTCACATAAACTGTGAAGGTCGCGATCATCTGGGTGGAACTCTGATTAACGCACAGCGCAAGGCTAAGCCTGAGACTGGGTCACTTACGACGAAGATGGGAATGACATTACTGTCCGATGATAAGTAAGCGACCACTTAGAGACGAGATAAGACGGGATACATGCTTCAAGTTGCTATTGACAAGGTTGAGAAGCTGGCGCTTCCTGACGAACTTCAGCTCCAACTCCCGCTTCTCAGCAACCTTGTCGGCGATCTTGGGTTCCCAGCCAAACAGCTTGATCATACGGAGGACACTCATAGTCTCAGTGACCACTTGCACGCGAGCATCAGTCTGAAATCTTCTCAGACTCCCTGGTCGAGCTCGAGAGTGCCAGCTAAAGATGTACCTTTTCCATTGCCTCTTGCTGCACGGTTTGCATCATCTTGGCGACATATCCGGGAAGCGGGAACAGGGCTACCATCACGGCCATGCCAACAAATGCACTTCAACGACCATCAGATTGTTTTTCTTCTCAGAGACCCACTGACAAACTTACCTCCAGCCCAGGATCGCGTACAAGAACCAGATGCAGAGTGCGAGCTGTAATGGCATCCACAGGACTGTGAGGGCGCGTCAGCTGATTCATCGTGATCGGAATCTTGTTCCTAACTCAAGAAGAGGAAATTACGGCCGCCCGTAATGTTGCCCAAATCCGTGGACACCAAGTTGTTAATTTTGCCGACCAGATTGCTCTCCTTTTTCTCGGCCTGAGGTTCCGGAGTCTTGGTCTCGGGCTCCTTCGCCTTGCCCTTTCCCTTGGCACTGGACGCGTCCACGCTTGCGCTGCTAGCGCGCAAGGTCTCATCGCTGCTCCCGTTCGAGCCCTCCTCGCCAGGATATCCGGGTTCGGCTGCGGTTTCCGATTCTGGGTTAGGAGAACTTGCCTCACTCCGGTCATCTGGGGTGTTCATAGCGCTCGTCCCGCTCTTGGAAGTCTCAGCCTTGATACGGATGCGCAGCGCATGCTCGAAGACGAGTTGCGTGATGATGCCTTCCATGCGGACGAGGACGGCAGTCTGAATCCGTTGACTGAGAACCATAAGAGGGCAGTGGGTCTGCCGTACTCACACTAATGAATATGTACCACTGCATGGCGAGCGATCCGACCATAGGCCCAAGCAACAGGCAGGAGATCCAGACCCAAGGGCGCACCACGGCACCTTCGCCATGAGTCTCGAGATATCTGCATCCCCGGTGAAAATTAGCCGCGTCGAATAAGCTATGCAACTCACGCAAGCAGACGATTGATACCAACAGGGCCAAAAAACCCTGCAATGACCTGTAACATCAGCTTCAGATGGAATACGAGAGTATGTCAGGTTAACACCCACCTTCAAGGTGAGGAGGAAGGTAAGGGCGATATACTCGCGCGCTGAGTCTCGTCAGCTGGGTTCACCACACTGATATTCGCAGGCTTACAGAACACCGTCATGAAGCCAAAGAACAGGTGCCGTTTGGGACTTCCCGAGAAGACGTCCAAGTGCTGCCACTGGCGTTTAATGATGTCCATCAATTGAACATAAGTTGGCGCTCACCTTGAAACTCCTTTGCACGAGATGTTTCGCATGATCGTAGTCTGCGATAGGTGGTAGTTGGTCGTGCGAAAGGTGGGGTACACGGTTCGCCAGGAAGATGATGGGATCCAGGAAGGTGTAGAGCGCCATCGACAGTATGGGAGCCGTTTGCTCTGGATTCGGGACAAGGGATGGATTCTACATTCTAATGTGAGTTGTTCCGTTAGATGCCAGAAATCTCATCACACCTTGGGGTCAAGAGGGACATATTTCCGAGGAGTAGTGAGCGGGAGCAGGATCGACGCGATGCCAAGTGCAGCGATCTTAGCCCAAAGCAAAGGACCCTCGCCTTTGTCGAGTGGTGTAAGGGTGAAAGTCGCCATAGGCCACAGATCCCGGTATGCGTACACCGCAAACGCAGAAAACAAGACGACGGTCAGGTGCCGTGCAGCTGCCGTGGCGGTCTTGTACCCTGCAGCGACCGACAACGATGCCAAGAAGGACGCGTAGAGCTGCACAGAGCAATGCATCAGAGCTGAGAGCAACGATGAGGTTGCGTCTCACTCACATATGTGAGCGCCAGGATGTAATCAATCCATTCTCGTTCGGTGTAGCCATCGTACGCGCTGAAGCTTGCGACCTGAAGCCCGAGGAGGGCGACGACAGACAGCAGCCGCAGAGACTTGAATACAAAGATAGTGCCGCCGCCCAAGTCTTTGATATGCGCCTTGACCTCAGCCGTCCTCGTTGCGTTGGCGTCGGACTCGCGGAGCTCATTGGCGGTGGACGAGTCGGCCGTGATTGGTCCATGGGAGAACAGAAGCCCAATCACCCACGTCAGAGCTGAGGCGGCTGCCACATACGCAGGGATCACAAAAGGGTGAAGCCAGATGCTGTGGTAAGTAGTGACGTTCAATGCACACGAGTCAAGGTAGCATGACAACAGACGTACGAGTCACTCTTGCGAACGTTGTAGAGTGCTGTGGAGAAGACAGAATGCCCCGCATTCAAGACAGTTTGAGCGTTGTCCATAGCTGTATCTCCTCCAGCCCTTCCTGATGACTGCGGAGAGACCGGGCACAATGGCGGCGCCACTGGACGAACACCCTTGTAGGAGCTCAGATTGCGGTGCCGAAGCCTCGAGAATTTTTTGATGAGCCCTAAGCCCTGTCCCGCAATATATTTTAGGCCATCGCCTTACGGCTTTCTTCATCGCTTAGAGTCTTCTACTACCTGCTGAAGCTGAATGTCGAAGCTTCAAGCTTCAAGTGAAGGCCTATGTAAACCGCGTGCCCCCGGCGCCGCCGGCCATCAGGAACTTGAGCGGGCGCCCGGCGGGCCCGGGGGATATAGGCCGGCCCCTCGCATCACGTGACCGCGTCCGTGGGCCAAGTTCAAAAACCATGGCAGCGGATGGCACCTACGTCGGTCTCGGGGGATATCACACATCCTCATTCTGATAATTCCAATCTGCTCGCGTTGACTCTTCTCGCCTAGCTCTGGGTAGGTAAGACAAAGGTAACGATACGGCTGCCACCAGTCACGCTCACGAAGACGCTCGATATCTTTCGGACGAGTCTCACCGCCGATTTCTAGTGCAGATTTGAGTGACTTGGCAGCTGCCTTGCTCTGGAGAACTGGACTTGATATCCGCAGATCCTATGTACACAATAGATATGTACGCATCTGTGTGCAGTTGTATCTATATCCAATGTCAACTCAGGTCTGGTCGAAAACGTTTTTGCCAGAGGGGATGCGTCAAGAGTGCTGCGCCGTTAAAGCAAATGGCATTCAAATGTACAGATCCTAGCAAATCCTCTTTAGTTTTCATCTACAAATACTTACATCAGAGCACGTCGTTTTAACTCGACTGGCCGACCAATGTGACATCTCTAGCGTGTTCGTGGCTGGCAACCATAGCATAGAGCACCGCCTTGTCGTCGCTCTCGTCAACCAGCGAACGCAAGCGCCCGTTTTCGATATTCAGGAGCTCGCTGGGCCGGCCGAATTCGACAATGCGTCCCGCATCCAAGACCATCTGTTCACAGACCGTGAGCGCGCATTCCAATGAATAGGAAGGTAGTGGGTAGGAAAGCGCGCACAATTTTATCAGCGTCCATGATCGTCTGCAGACGATGCGCAACGGTGATAAGCGTGACGTCGCGCTTGAGTTCGTTGCGCAGAGACGACTGGATGATTGTGTCCGTCGCGTAGTCGATAGCAGAAGTCGCTAACCACAATGAATGTCAGTTATGCCCATATTGTAACTGACAGCTGCATTTTACTAACCTTCGTCGAGGATGAGCAGCTTGCTCCCGCGCACGATAGCCCGGGCCAGAGCAAGAATCTGGCGCTGACCCACGGACAGGTTGCCGCCACCGCCGGCAATCGCGCTGTCTAGTGTGACGCGGCTGTCGTCGTCTTCAGCTTGGAGGGAGAAAAGTCCTGCGGCTCGTAAAGCTGAGTTTAGCGTGGCATCGTCGTACTGATCGAATGGATCAAGATTCTCGCGCAGAGTGCCACTGAGCAATTCAGGCTAGCGGCGCAAGTCAGTATGAAGATTGGGGATTCAGCTAGTGCAATGTCGACTAACCATTTGCGGAATAATGGTGATGTTCGAACGCAAAGCGTCCAGGTTGATGGAGGAGGTCGGGATGCCGTCGAAGTACACCGTGCCATCCGTAAAGATAGCACGCAAGAGCGACAGTGTAAGAGAGCTCTTGCCACTTCCAGTGCGACCAACTTCAGAGGAAATCAGTAGGAGAAACTAAATTCGTACCACATGACTTACCAACGCCGACACGTTCACCCGACTGAATGTGAAAGCTCACGTCATGGAGGACCTTGGGACCGTCCTGCACATCGGTTCAATCACAGATATTACCACGGAGTGTGCAGCATACCTCCGAATAACGCGCGGAAAGCTTCTCGACTCGAAGGTCGCCGCTCGCTGGCCAGTACGCCGGAGGCACGCCATCCTTAGTCGACTTGGGCTCCTGCTCGATGTTGATGTACGCGAGAATACGTTCCAAGCTAAAGTAAACGATGAGCGCTACCCTTTCACGTGTTTCAACGAGTCTCGTACCTATTGCCTTGCACCTCAAATTCGTTGAGCATCCGGACCCATATGAGGATGAAGCCGCTGAACCCAACTAGACAAGGAACTTGTTAGCATGCTGATGCCGCTGTGAAGCCCTAGATACGCACCGGCCATCGTGAGAGAGAAACCAGTATTGGATGGCAGGGCGGTCGAGCCCTTCGGTCCGTAGATCAACCACGCCCCAAGGGCAGAAGCAAAGACGCCGCCGAGGGTGTCCATGCGGAGACTGACCCATCTATTCAGATCGTAGAACGTGCGCGCGGCCCTGGTGTAGCGGTCGATACGCTTGTATGACTCCACACGGAAGGCAGCCTGTGCACCGTATGCACGGATCGAAGCTGCACATACACGCGTTAGGCAATGTGTTAGCATAAGGGCAAGACCGAGCGTACTGAGTCCCGCGATGGCAGCACCAAAGTGGCCAAGAACTGGCGCACGAGCGTTGCTCATCTCGCGCTTGACAGCAAGCTGAGCCCGCATGTAAATCTGGCCGCACCAGCCTCCCAGGGCGAAGACAAGGACACCGGGTATGAGGAACACAGGGGTGAGCGCGACCACGGCGACCAGCCTGATCAACATGGCCACTGAGATTTCCAAGACCCCAGACAGGGTGTCAGCGACAGGGCCGTCGACTGTGCGGAAAGTTAGCAGTAATTGCGATATCTCGCAATATTCAAGAGGACGTACGACCGTTGATATCTTGCGTGCAGCGAGCAATGACTCGGGATGTCGGGGTGGTATCTAGCCAGCGAAGGGTGGTGCCCAGAATGGATTGTATGAGTCGGCGATGTATGCTCTTGGACGCCCTCAACGTGCCATATACGTAGACAGCGCTGCCGATAGTATACACTAAGATACCTATGACCGAAAACAGGCAGAATATTGCGAGATAACTATGCCAGATGGGTTAGCATGCGCCGCGCTCCAAAAATGATCGAATGACTTACTATGCGATGTTGACTTCGGACGGGTCCGAAACAAGATCATACTGTTCGGCCCAGTATCCCATCCACCAAGTCTGGGCGGACATCGTCCCATCGTATGTGATCATACCACCGAGGGAGATGGCCCAGAATAATATGACGTGAGAGCCGCCAAGGGCCTTGAAGAACAGTTTTACTGTGAAGAAGTATCTCCCGTCAGCCTACCGTCTCAGTCACGCATGGTGTTGCCCGCACAAGAGTCCCAGCTGACATGGCCCACCGCGACTTCTTCAGCAAGTATGAGCTTGCCATCAGCCTGTTTGGCTTTCTCATCGGGAGATTCAGCGTCGATTTCCTTGTCATCTTCCCGAATCTCTTCGAGCTCCTCCTGGAGCTCCTCCTGCAGGATCTCGTCCTTCGCAAGGGCCTCGGACACAGAGCCACGGCTGGCAATGGTGCCATCAGAGCCCAATGACACGACGTACTCCGCGATCGGGCTTGCCATCGCAACGTTATGCGTCTGATCATGCATGTGAAGAGCGGTACCAGCAGAAGACAATGCTTCACTTACCACAAGGAGAACAGTCCTTCCGCGGATAAGATCGCCTTTGAAACACTTGTCAACAACCCACCGGGCAGTGTGCACGTCCAGTGCGGCGAGAATCTTCAAAAAGTAAGTGCCAGTACCGGCGAGTGAAGATTGCCAATGCACTGACATCATCGAGTAGAATGATCTCAGCAGACGAGTAGACGGCGCGCGCCAGAGTAATACGAGCCTGTAGAAGAATAGCTATGGGCATATGATCACAACCGCCAAAGTGTGACTGCGTACCTTTTGGCCGCCACTGAATAAGAGGGAGCATTCAGTGCCGCCCCACGCAAATTGCTAGATAGATCTGAATCATACCTCAAGGTGAGACCCTTTTCTCCAACCTCCGTCTTGTCACCAGCCTCGAACAGGCTTAGGTCGCGCTTCAGTCCGCACTGGTGCACAACTATAGAGCGGTTCAGCAGACTGCTGGCAAAGCCACATTTTTTCACCAACCTTTCTCATAGCGTGCCTCATCGTAAGGCGCTCCGAACAGAATGTTGTCCTGTAGTGTTCTGTAACTAAGAAATCTCCGTCGGAGGCACCACTTCACTCACCCTAATTGTCTCGTTTTGAACCCACGACTCCTGGGCCGCATACGCCACACCGCCCTTCCTGGGAAGGTGATACCAAGACCCTGGTCCGAGCGGAACGAAGTGCATCTCCCCTGCTCCACCATCAGTACGACCTTCGCAGAGAAAAACCAAGCACACATACCAAGCAGCGCCAACAACAAGGAAGTCTTCCCGGAGCCTGTGGGCCCGATGATCAAATTGATTGCGCCGCGCTTGAAGTGCAGCTGGTCATCGATGCGAAGTGTGAATTTGCGACTAGAAGGAGTAGCGGTGCCGTCGCTGGCATCCTCGGTGGACCATTTGAAGCTCGCGTTCTCAAAGCCGATAACGTCCTCATCGAAACGGGAGGCGTCAGTGAGCATGGCGCGAGCAGCGTCTTCTTCGGGGCCGGCAAACTCGTCGAGAAGCTCGGCCTGCACACACCATCAGTAATAAGCACTCATTGCCTCGTATTAACGGTGCCGACCTCGTCCAAAAACTCGCCCACGCGATCGAGAGAGACCTTGGCTGCGCAGACTAATGAGGAAGCAGAACGATAGCGCCAGCCAAAGCCACCAACCTTGAATTAACCTCGAACTCTCAAAGAAGATCATGTGAAGTTGACTCGACATCATCTCAAAGACTATAAACGACTCCTGAGCCGACTTGGGTGCGCAGAGGCAGATGACGGTGGACGTACCGGCCATGGACGAAAAAACGGTGGAAGCTGTGAGGAATTTCGTTAATTGAAAGCAATTTAGTTCTCAACACATATTTACGCTTCATTTTTTCTTTCATGATGCCGGTCTAGTCGCATGTCAACGCTCTTAAGTCTTGCGCAGACAGAATAATGGCTCACATAAACAGTGAAGGTCGTGATCATCTGCAGGGAACGCTCATCAACACACAGCGTAGGGCAAAGCCCGCGACTGAGTCACTTACGACGAAGATGGGAATGATATTACTGTCAAATAATAAGTAAGCAACCACTCGAAGGCGTGATATGACGGGATAACATGCTTAAAATTATTATTGACGAGGTAGAGAAGCTGGCGCTTCTTGACGAATTTCAGTTCCAAGTCCCGCTTCTCAGCGATTTTGTCGTCGATCTTGGGTTCCCAGCCAAAAAGCTTGATCATACGGAGGACACTCATGGTCTCAGTGACCGTTTGCACGCGGGCATCACTCTGAAATGATCTTAGTCTGCCTGCTCGGGCTTAACAGTGCCAGCTAAAGACGTACCCTTTCCATTGCCTCTTGCTCGACGGTTTGCATCATATTGGCGACATATCCAGGAAGTGGGAACAGGGCTACCATCACGGCCATGCCAACAAATGCACTTAAACGACCATCAGATTGTTTTTCTTCCCAGAGACCGACGAACAAACTTACCTCCAGCCCAGGATCGCGTACAAGAACCAGATGCAGAGTGCGAGCTGTAATGGCATCCACAGGACTGTGAGGGCGGGTCAGCTGATTCATCGTGAATGGCATGTTGTTCCTAACTCAAGAAAAGGAAATTACGGCCACCCGTAATGTTGTTCAAATCCGCGGACACCAAGTTGTTGATTTTGCCGACCAAATTGCTCTCCTTTTTCTCGGCCTGAGGTTCCGGAGTCTTGGTCTCAGGCTCCTTCACTTTGCCCTTGCCCTTGCCCTTGGCACTGACGCCTGGGTCGGTAGCGCGCACGGTCTCATCGCTGCTCCCGTGTGAGCCCTCCTCGACATGTCCGGGTTCGGCTGCGGTTTCTGATTCCGGGTCAGGAGAACTGGCATCACTCCTGTCATCTGGGGCGTTCAAAGCGCTCGTCCCGCTCTTGGCAGTCTCAGCCTTCATACGGATACGCAGCGCATGCTCGAAGACGAGTTGCGTGATGATGCCTTCCAAGCGGACGAGGACGCCAGTCTGAATCCGTTCACTGAGAACCATAAGAGGGGCGCGGGTCTGCCGTACTCACACTGACGAAGATGTACCACTGCATGGCGAGCGATCCAACCAGAGGCCCAAGCAACAGGCAGGAGATCCAGACCCATGGGCGCACCACGGCACCTTCGCCATGGGTCTCGAGATAGCTGCAACCAAGTAAGAACTAGCAGGGTCCAATAAGCTGGGGAGCTCACGCAAGCAGACGATTTATACCAACAGGGCCCAAAAACCCGGTGATAACCTGTCACATCAGTTCAAAATTGACCAAAAAGTGACATGTATTAAGTTCCCACCCACCTTCAAGGTGAGGAGGAAGGTAAGGGTAATATACTCGCGCGCTAAGTGTCGTCAGCTGGGTTCACCGTCCTGATATTCGCAGGCTTACAGAACACCGTCATGAAGCCAAAGAACAGATGCCGTTTGGGACTTCCCGAGAAAACGTCCAAGTGCTGCGCACCGGCGGCGTTAACGATGTTCATCAATCGAACATAAGTGGGCGCTCACCTTGAAACTTCTTTGCACGAGAACTTTCGCATGATCGTAGTCTGCGATAGGTCGTAGTTGGTCGTGCGAAAGGTGGGGTACACGGTTCGCCAGGAAGATGATGGGATCCAGGAAGGTGTAGAGCGCCATCGACAGTATGGGAGCCGTTTGCTCTGGATTCGGCACAAGAGATGGATTCTATATGCCGTTATTAGTTGTTCCTTCGTACGCCAAAAATCTCACATACCTTGGGGTCAAGAGGGATATATTTCCGAGGAGTAGTGAGCGGGATCAGTATCGACGCGATGCCAAGTGCAGCGATCTTAGCCCAAAGCAAGGGACCTTCGCCTTTGTCGAGTGGGGTGAGGGTAAAAGTCGCCAAAGGCCAGAGATCCCGGTATGCATACACCGCAAACGCAGAAAGCAAGACGACGGTGAGGTGCCGTGCAGCCGCTGAGGCGCGCTCCTGCGCTGCAGTGACCGACAACAGTGCCAAGAAAGACGCGTAGAGCTGAACAGAGCAATGCGTCAGAGGTGTGAGCAAATGAGGGTTTGTCGACTCACATATGTGAGCGCCAGGATTTGATCAGTCCATCCGCGTTCGATGTAGCCATCGTACGCGCTGAAGCTGGCGACCTGAAGCCCGAGGAGGGCGACGACAGACAGCAGCCGCAGAGACTTGAATACAAAGATAGTGTTGCCACCCAAGCTTTTGATATGCGCCTTGACCTCGGCCGTCCTTGTTGCGTTGGCGTCGGACTCGCCGAGCTCCTCATTAGTAGTGGACACTGAGCGGGCCGCGAGTGGTCCATGCCAGGAGAACAGAAGCCCAATCACCCACGTCAGAGCTGAGGCGGCTGCCACATACGCAGGGATCATAAAAGGGTGAAGCCAGATACTGTGGTAGTGAGCTTGAACACGCGTCAGTATAGCATGGCAGAAGACGTACGAGTCACTCTTGCGAACGTTGTAGAGCGCTGTGGAGAAGACAGGATGCCCCGCATTCAAAACAGTCTGAGTGTCGTCCATAGCTGTATGTCCACCAACTCGTCCTGAGGACGGCGGAGAGACAGGGTACTTATGGCAACGGCGGGCGCCAAAACCTTGTGGGAGCTCACTGGATTGCGGTGCCGAAGCTCATAGACTTTTCCCATGAGCCCTGAGCCCTTGTATCCCGCAATGTTCAGGTCATCGCCTTACGGCCCTCAGCATTTGTCAGAGTTTTCTACGCGCCGAAAGTCGAAGGTCTTCTACGCGCCGAAAGTCGAAGGTCTTGGAGCTTGAAGCTTGAAGTGAAGGCCTATGAAGCAGGATCGGGGCTATCGGGGAGGGTCGGGCCCTTGCATCATGTGATCGCGTCTGCTGACAACTTCAATGGTCCTTCAAGTTGGAGTATCACGGTCGTCCCTTGGTCGCTCTCTAGTCATCCTCAATCTGATCCCAATCATGCAGCTGATGGACAACGTCCGACCAGCTCGCGTTGACTCTTCACACCTCGCTCTGGGTAGCGCAGGTACTACATCACACCATCACAGAGCAAGTCGGCACCGCGATGTCCCGAAGGTTGACGAGGAACCTCGTAATGACGAGGTCTCGAAGGAGGTGACGCAGCAGGTCGTCGGATACGCCCAACGACGTGAGTCTGAGCATGGTGCTGCCCATTAACGGCAGACTTCACTTCATAGATGGGATTCACTGAGGCCGAGTTCCCTACCATGCAACTTGACATTGTCAGGTCGCAGATGATGGTAGGATTTCGCAGGCCGCAGAGGCAGAAGTTGTCTGCAATGTCGTGGAGATGCTTCTCTCGCTTTCTCTGGACGAGCCATCACCGCCGGCATCCGGCTCGCGCGAACAACAGGATGTCTTCGCGGACAATGTCATTGCCTCTGGATCGCGCCTAAATTTTGGGGCGAATCGCAGTGAGGTGTTCACAACTGGCAGAGTGACGATGTACAGCAAATGCTTTTCTCTGATTTCTGATTGTACGAACTGATAATATTTGGTGTCGATCACGTATGTATATGATGTTGCGTCCAGGGTTTGACTTACGCTTGTTCATTCTCATGTGTACAAATAGCGGTTACGATGCTTTATACATTATGAGACGCCGCTACATGTAGCTTTCCTTGTAGCACAGATGTATCGATGACGAAATTGAAATGTAATCTCCACCTTGACTGATATGCTAGACCTTTCTAGACACAAGATCGAAGACCATACCGCGGCGACAGAGTAGACTGCAGTGCCCGAATGTTTGCACCCACGTTCGTTTCTGGATCGATGTAGGGAGATTCACTAGGCGCCTGGCAATAATGGATGCTCGTTCGTACGATTAGATGGGGAGTCGAGCGAAACCCTTGCATTGTCCCGTGACGACAGAACGTACCAACAGCCAGCTGAGCAAAACAGCATGCCGTACATCGACAGGACAGGACCCGCGGCCCAACGGCAGGCAACTTCCAAAGGCTGCGGAGTCAAGAAGATCCCTCGTGTAGGCGCGAAACTGCGACGACACTCCGAAGATTTTGGTACTTGATCTGGATAGCTTGGGTCTTGAGGCGGGATGCATCCTGGCCATCGGCACAAGTGCCTTGCGACCTTCGGCACCGGGCGAGACTTGTGAACTGTGAAGAGGAGAGATCATGGAAACCGATAAATTTTCGACAGTGTATAAAGGAAATCTCCGGCCGAAGGTTCACACTAGCGTTTCCCTCCTGTGATCGGATCGTTGACGAAAATGCGTCTCTGCTTGAAGATCATTGGTGAGAATTACGACAAAAAGCACAATAATCGAAGGGGAAGGTAAATGGGTTTGTGTCGGGCTAAAGGCTGCAGACGAGTGTGCGCTGGCAAAGGACATATATATTGGGCCGTTGCGAGCCTCATTGCATTTGGTGCCGCCGCGGGAGTCGAAAATCAGGCAAAGACGCGCCTTCCGAGTCCGACGGCCAACGTCAGCACCACGTGAAACGGCGAGCAGCAGCTTTGTTCTCCATCACCCTAACAATGGTCCGACGAACCAGGGCTGCACGGCGGGCTTCCAACTTGGCGAGGGGGCCGCTAGACGGGCGACGCCGTCCTGACACCCGAATAGGAAGGTCCTGCGGTTCAGTGCTTTGTCCTCCTCGTCCCTTTCCGAGCTCACCTCGCAAAAGCCCAGGGCAGGACAGCGGCACGCACCACGCGCACTGTGATGGTCTCGGGAAGAGCCTCCCGGACCTAGCTAGATATGCGGAGATCGCGCCCGGGCGCCCGCTGTGGTGACCATGGAACGTGCCGCGGTGAGCGCGTTGGCATCACCCGCCCGCCCATATAGTCGCAGCATTTTGCCGGCTCTTCTGGCATTTTGCGCACCCCGCCCCCGCTCAAATGAAAGGCGACGTATCGACACTGCTGCCTGGCGCTCCTCTAAAGGACGTTCAGACCGGCGCACCTCGCACCTTTTGCTCTCGGCTTGCCTCCGCTTTGGCGAGGATGTGGCTTGGTGCTGGGACTGCAAAGAGACGACGAGGTGAGCACCGCGTTCTTTCTGTCGCTGTGGGTTGTTGTTGGGCGGTGGCAGCGGCACGGGCATCTGGCCAAATAGAGTCCATTGGCCATGCGCCCACATGGACAAACAAGTCTTGTTCTGGTGCCAATTGGGCCCCGTCCACATCGATTTGCAAGCCCGTTTCTCTTCAACTCAGCGAGCCACTCTCCGCTCTCTTTTAAATGTCCTTCCACCGTGGCTTCCCTTCACACTCCTCCGTTCTCAGATATCCGCCAGACTGCTTGCTCACTCCCCCAACTTTCCTCCGTCCACAGTTCTATCTAGCGCCCTTGCACTGCTCAACATATCACGGCCACGGAATATGTCCGAAAAGGTGCGCGTTGTACTCGCACGCCTGTACAGAAAGTCTAATCCTCTGTCAAGAAGTCGTCAGTCGCGAATGCTCCGCCACCACCGCCGCTCGCAGGGAGCTCCAGGGATACCCGGTCCTACGATCAATGGGAGGAAGATGTCATCGCCGAGTATCTGCGCCGACAACCCGAGCCGACTGGCCCAGATACTTACGAGACGGCGAAGGAGAGCCTCATCCTCGCAGGCAGATACAAGGCTCGCATCCAGGTCATCGTCGACAACCTCCCCGAGTTGGTCAATCGACCGGAGCTCAAAGTCGCAGACACCCTCGCCGAGGCAACATGGAAGCGCAAGGTCCTGCTGTACCGCTTGTTCCCCATCAATCGCATGCCCGTCGAAATCCTCTCCAACATCTTCCGCTTTGTCGTGTGGTCGACGACGGATGCGCATCACACCAACGTCCTGCGCCTGCGCATGACATGGGTTTGCCGCCACTGGCGCCAAGTTGCTATCGCCGATCAGACCCTCTGGAACACCATTTGGTTCCGGGACAGCGCCCCGTTTGATCGCTCCCTTGCGTTCTTCGACAGGGCTGGCACCGCGACGCTCGACGTCCGCATCAACGAAAGCAAGCGATACTACCAGACAAGAAACGAACAGCTCAGGATAACAGGCCCACAGATGGAGGCCCTCGCGGACGTTCTCATGACCAAGGTCGACCAGATCCGCACGCTCATCTTGGTCGTGGAGTCATGGCCACCCGTCCTCGTCCTCCTGGAGCGGCTCTACCGGGCGCGGACCCCTACACTCCTCGAGCGCCTCGAAATCCACCGCACTGGACACCCTTACTTGTATCCCGGACCCGCGTACACCTCAGCCGAGTACCATAATGCTTTGCGGTTATGCAACGGCGACGCCCCATCCCTAAACTTCCTTTGTCTTAACGGCATCCACCTGAACTGGGACTACTCTCCCATGCACAATTTGACGACTCTTGACCTGCGTCGTATGCCGTCTTATGTCGCACCATCGATCGCTCGGTTTCGCGAGGTGCTGAGGAATAGTCCAAACCTACGGAAGCTGGCCATTGACGGCGCGGGCCCGGAGCACAAGCCGGAGGACACCACCGACCTGGGACCGCCTATTGACCTCTTACACCTCACCACCCTCGTTTTCGGCGATCTCACTCCAGACTATGCAATCTGGTTCAACGCAGGCATCCGCGCGCCAAACGTCCGTGACCTCACGCTGATCAACCTCCTCCTGGGAGACTACGGGCCCGTTCTCAAATTCCTCACCGGACGGTATCCCAATGTCGTCCTTTTGACCATTTTCAACATGGAGGTCTTGCAGACGGCGGAGAACTTGCGCAACATGACGCGGTGGCTTCTGTCCATGCCGATCGTCCAGTACTTGCGTATAGCCTTACTGAGACCGCACATGTTCGCGCCGTTCCTTATCGATGGTCGATTCCACGCTGAGGACGTGCCACTGAACCCGACTCCCGAGGAAGCCGCGAGAGTTGTGTCCAGCGGACAACGTCTCGCTGTCTTTCCAGAGCTGTCAACGCTGGAGTATCAGCACATCCCATCAGCAGCTATCGTTGGGTTCGCCGCGCGCCGCAAGGAGTTAGGCATACCGCTGGACCTCGTCTACATCAACAGGATATGGCTGCCGCAGGTCAAGGAGGAGGAACGCAAGGAGCTTTTGGCTGTTGTGCCGACGCAGGTGTGCATGCCGGCCATAGTGACGCCGGCCGAGGAGCGCCTGTGGGCGACGTACAATTATGGACCGGTGATCGATTCTACTCCACGACGAGCACTTTGAGGGGGTCACTTTGCTTTCGCTCTGCAAACTTCGAGGAGGTCGCTTTGCTTTCGCTCTGCAATTTGCATATACTTATTCCCTTGCTGTCTTGATTTACTTACGCATATATGCTGCATATCTAGCCATCACCACTATAATTATACCACAATGCACTGTCGATTCCTGAAGTGATTACTGCGAAGGATGAATATGGGGCCGAGTCTAACATCGCCGAAGAGGCCGAGTCACCGGACTGACGCGCGTGTGTCACGGATGCGTGAGACGCGACGCGCTTGTTTGTTTGTTCGTGCGTCGCGTAACGCGCCGAAAGTTGATGCAAGTTCACTCCCGCCTGCAATTCTCCTCCCTCCCCCCGCCTCGACAACGTCCGCAAAGCGCGTCACAAGCGATGCCCGCCGTTCGCAGCCCGTCGTCGACCATCTCGCCCAGTCCCTCCCGCTCGACAACACCCGCGACGGCACTCAACCTCTATCTCTCGACGAACGATTTCACGAGCACCTCCGAAGACACAAACAGCGAGGTGCCATACGTGCGAAGAAGAGCCTCTGAAGAGCAACTCAAGATCCTCCGTGATGTTTTCGAAGCCAAGCCGTATCCAACGCGGGAGGAGCGCAACTCCCTCGCGCTCGAAGTTGGAATGTACGCGTCGCGTCGCGCACGTATATATGACACTTCCTCACAACCCTCATCTCATAGGGACTACAAAGCCATCACAGTATGGTTCCAGAACAAGCGTCAATCAGAGAAACGCAAGGCGTGGACGAAGAATGCGCGTGCAAAGAAGCGTGCGCTCGCGAGGCAGGAGGCTCTCGTGGCGACTGTCAAAGCCCCGCCAAGTTTTAATTCTGGCATATCACTGGACCGCATAGCGTCCATGGCCGAACGCTCCTCGTCTTCATCACACCACTCATCCGCAGTACCTCTGACTTCGCGTCCTCCTCTCACCCCGCGACGAGGCGCGTCTGGACGCGTGTCTCCTTCGACTCCGATCCCACGATCAGAATTGTGGATGCACATGCCATCGTCACCTCCCGATGCTCCCCCTTCACCAGCTGTGGAGAAGATCAGGCTGTCGCTATTGCCTCCGAAAGCGAAAGCAGTGAAGTCTCTCGAGTGGGCATGCGCCAATGCACGACCAGGCAGGAGGAACGCGAGAGGGAAGGAGAACCGGGCTCCGAAGACTATCCTCTCTCCGACTGCGCGCCGCAGCTATGCCGAGACGGAGGTAGACGCTTCGGAGACGGAGACGGAGCCCGATGAAGCTGTCACTCCCTCCCTCAGCTTGGCTTCCATCGACGGCTTCGGAGGGCCGATGAAAAGAGAGCCAGACGAGGAACCCGCCGGAGACGTAGAGGCGGCTATGTTGTTGCTGGGCTTCCTCAAAGGTCAATGACGACTTTGGCACTGTCAATAGTGTATAAATGTGTTGGTATGTTCTGTTCTTCATGTTTGTTTTCACTGCCCGCGGATGCCACGAACCCCACGAACGATTGACGAATGCTTGTTTTGACGATTCCCTGCATTTCCATACGGCGTTCATACCGAGTCTATACCCAGGAACCTTGGCCTTTTTTATTCGTCTTTATCACGCCCTGCCTTTCTTGCACTCCATGTCATCTTCTGTAGTCAAGTCAACAATCGCAATGTCTCTTCACCTAGGTACCACTTCACTATGTCGAAACGAAGCTTCCAGCCTCTTCTTCCAGCACTAGCAGCGACCCCACTGGCACTCCTTCGGTCGAGCCGGCTTTGAAGCGTAGAGGGCTTGGGGGCCCGCAGAGTACGGGCAGGCTTAGATGACAAGATATGGATCGAAAGAGCGGCGCGCGCCGAGACTCAGCCTGCTCTTGCTTTACAACCGCCACGATCATCACTCCAGGCTCTTCGGCTTGGTCGCCTACGCACCAGTCATTCTCTTTCTGGACTCTTGTACTCGTATCTTTAACATCAAGGATGCGTCCTCCTACGCGTACCACTCGTTCGACCCGTGGCCACGCCGCCGCCGCTCAGCCGGTCAAGCCCAAGCCTATAGCTGCCCGCCCAACATCTACTCCTCAGCCAGCACAATCTATCCTCCCTGAAGCGTCACCGAAGAGCGTCGCTGTTGACTCGGCTGCTGCTAATGTGTCTGTGGGTGATATTGACCGGGAGCATGCTCAAGGCCCGAAGAAAAAGGGGAACCGCCACCGCATGACCGAGGAGAAGTTGGCAAGATTGGATGCTGTATTCGAAACAACTACACATCCATCGCGTCTTGAGAAGGAGGCTTTGAGCGCTGAGCTCGAGATGTGTGTTTATTTTCTTCGCGTCGCGCAGACGCTCAGCCATACTTACTCTCTCCTAGGAGCATGAAGTCCATTACGATCTGGTTCCAGAACCGACGCCAAACGGCCAAGAAGCAGCGCGAAAGCTCCTCTACCCCCGCCGCCGCCGATCCGACTTCTACGCACACGACCGACATCCTTTTCTTTGCGTCTGCTGCGTCTGCTCCGCCTGTTCTGATGTCTTTCCCCACCAAGTCGCAACCCTCTCATATAAGCTTGAACCACAGCACTTCATCGCACTCGCTCACAGGCTCTGGATTACTGCCTCCTGCTCCAGCCCCACCGCCTCCTAGGCTCCTCGTCCCGCTTCCTCGGAGACCGCTCGCCATGCTGGCATACAACACCATCTACCCACGCTACGGACTCGAGCGTACTCGCTCGTATCACAACGGCGCTTCCAACCATCCACAAAGGCCGTCTACCGCTGAACCTGCTCGCGGCCTGGCTACTCGCACGACGTCGGTACTCCCGCACGACCTCTGGAAGCACATCCCGTCCTCCCCCATCGAGCAGCGCATCCCCTCATCGCCTGACGTGAGCCGCGCCAGCGATGACGCGACTCCGACGATGAAGAGGCCGGGGACTCTCGAGTGGGCGTGCGCTCTACATGCGAAGCGGCGTCGCGAGAATCCAGGAGCACACTGGGAGGACGACGAGCAGGCAGTGGATGCACATCTCGGCCCGCAGACCCCGCCGCGCATGCGTCGCGGGTCGGTATCGTATCCTACGTCCGTGGCGCGGGTTCCCAACGAGTATCACGCTTTGTTCTCGCCGGACATCGTCAAGGGTGCAGTGTTGCTTCTTGGGATGAAACGGGCTGCCAGCTTCGCCTGAGCGCTACCAGGGACTATTCCCTATCTTCCACACTACATCCTCCTTCATTTGCTTCGGATCTGTATTCTCTTCTGCTCGTATCTTGTGTCTGTACGTCTTTGGACCATATGACGGGTTGTCTCCGACATGCTATACATATCCATATCCAATGTGGTGGATGCGCTCACATAACCGCCGAGAGAGATAAATGCGTTGTGACTATATGGATGCAAATTGCAGGGTACATGATCAATGCAGTAAGACGACAGCGGTACCCAATGCTATGGCTTTTTACGCTTCTTGCCGGCGGAAGCAGGTGATGATGTTGGGGGCGTCGAGCTCGACGAACTCGCCGGGGACGGATAGCTGGCGGGCGGCTCAGCGCGGGAAGTCCCATTCACTTTCGTTTTTACAGCGAGCGGGCTAGTGTTGGTCGTAGCGTGGTTGCCGTTGACTATCGGCGTCCCGTTCGAAGCCTGACTGGGGAGGTTGGACGAAGACGGTACTAGAAGAGAGAGACGGAGTAAGAAATCGCAGAAAGCGAGGCACACTGCATTATAGCTCACCTTTCACAGCATGCTGCCGGAACAAGGCCACGAAAGTGCCCATCTCAAAGCCATCTACGTGTCGTATGACCCGTGCGCTGGAAACCGCAGGTGCGTCCCCATCATCGTCGTCGACATCCATCTCCTCGTCCGAATCGTCGCTGTCCTCTTCGGCCTGAGGTCGAGCTCCGGCAGGTGTTGATCCCTCCGTGCTAGCGGCTGCTCTGGGCTGCAGGAAGCTGCTCATCAGCGAATCGAAAAGCGTCTCCAGCGGGGGCATGAGGTATGCAGGTGCATCGAAGATGTCCGACAACTCCTTGCCGTTCCAAGTTCGAGGGGCGGCAGTCGAGGGTGGAGCTGGAGCTGAGACGTCCGCCAGGGCGGCTTCGCCGAATATGTCCTGAAACAATGTGTTTCTCGGCCGGGAAGAAGTGCCCGACACGAGACCCGTTGCACTTGAGCCGGGGCTTGTTCGCTGACGGACGTCGTCCCCGAAGAACACGACATCCCATGCCTCCGTGATGCCAACAATATGGAAGGAACGACTCGCATCTCCAGTGCCGGGGTACCATGCACATTTCCGCAGTCGAAGCGGAAGGGTGCGCGTGGACTGAAGGCGGTCGGAAGTAGCACGGAAGATTGACACCTGTGTTGGGGCGCCATTGACGGTCGACGGCTGAAACACGGCGAAGGTGTTGTCGACAGGATGCGGAACAACCGCGTTAACAGTTTCAAAGATGCGATGCCAAAGAGCTGCGGACCAACGAGGTCAGCGGCGAAAGTGGGCAAGACCATCACACATACCGGTTTGTGTAACAAGGTCCCACACCACGACGTCACGCAGCCCAACAGTAGCGAGATACCTGCCCCCCTCACCAACGAAGCAGACAGACTGTATGACACCTCTGCTTTCCGGTGTGCTGAGCATGTGCAAGAGAGCGTTCGTGACTGGATCGTATATGGCGACGGAGGCTTCGAATGGCACAGCAAGTAGTGATCCATCCGGCGACCACGAGGGGTGGTGAGGGGTTTCTTGTCTAAAAGTGACGCTGGAACGGACAACCCAAAATACTGGACATAATGTCAGTTCTCGCACTTTTGTTCCCTGTCAAAAACAACTGACCTTCTGTCGCCCCAGTCCGCTTATCCTTAACTGACCTTGCCCTCCAAGACTTAAGGTTACCGTCCTCGCCAGTAGTGACAAGTAAAGTTGCGTTTGGATCGTGATTGGAAGGAGAGAAGGCGACTCCAGTTACCCGGCGTAGTCCATGGGGCCTATCGACCCGCGTGTTCAGTATCCAGAAGCCTGAGCTTTGATCCCATTGCCAAATCTTGAGGTAGATTTCGCCATGGAAAGAAGCATCGCCTTCACGGACGTCCACCGTAGCCATCCAATCCCGGAAGAGGAGATGACGGCGCGCTCTACACGCGAAGGCTCTAAGGCCTCTTCGTCTTTTCTTGACACGCGATTCGAGGGAGAGACCTCCAGCTCGGCTATTAATTTTGACGCAGATGGCGAATACGTCTGCAGGGTTGAAGGATGTGATGATGGGAGTATTAGTGTCGATGACGGAGAATGTATGGCGAGTGGTATGTGGTGTTTTGCTGTGTCTGATCGACTATTAGGATTAATTGGATCTGCGCCATTGTGAGTAAGAACACCTCTGCACAGTGTAAGCCACGCACCAAGTTTTATTCGCGAGTAAGACCTTGTAACCTTCAACCGTGCAGCGCTGACGAAGACGAAGGTTGCATCTGCTAATCCTAGCAAGTACTCTTCTTCTCCAGCGCGTGATACCGCAACGCTCACTATCGGCGACCCTACTCGAGGCACAAACTCTCGTTTCCCGGATTGGAGCTGCCAGATGACCAGGACGGACTCCTCTCCACCACTGAGCAAGTAGGCGCCATTCGGTGTGAACGCTATCGATGCGACCGCGTGCGCGTGCCAGTGCAGTGTCGTGGTAGGCGCGCGTTTCTCCACCTGAGCAGCATGGACAGCGATCGTTTCATCCAGACAATACCACAACCGAATGTTGCCCACCGCGTCTCCAGTCGCGAAGTACTCCTCCGACGGATGGAATGCCAAGCACGTCAGGGCTTCTGGAGACACGAACTTGACGAAACCGGCCTTGAGGTTGGACATCGAGGCAACGTAGGCCTTGTGCCCACCGACGGCAACGAGCCACGATCCACTCGCAGAGAATCCGAGGCCATGCGTAGCTCGAGTCTTTCCCACCGAGACAAACTCCGACGGTTTTTGCACAGCCCGGCGGAGCGTACCAGCTGTTACGCGTAGAGACATCTTGAACACAACGCCATGGTCCTTGTGGCCTCGCGCTTTCTCTACGAGATTGAGATCAGCAAGCTTCCCATGGTTGAGAAGTGGTCGGCGCACCGAGCTTCCTCTTCTTCTCAGAACGACCACCCGCAACGAAGACGTATCCCTTGTATCTGGGATGTGCAGCTAGGTGATAAACTTCGTGCTCCGTGTGGATATTTCGTATCAGGACGCCATCCACGAAGTCCCATACTCTGATGTGGCCGTCAAGGGAGCCGGTGATCAGCTGGAACTCGTTTTGCGGGTTCAAGATCGCAGAAGTTATGGGTCCAGCTGGGCCGGTTTCCAAGGGTGGAGCAGACAGAGTGGATACAATCTCGCCGGTGGACGTCGAGTAGATCTTCACCGAGGACCCGACCGCAGAGAAGAAGTAGCTGTGAACGCGCTCGTGAGCTCCGCAGAAAAGTTGCCAGTCGACTGCGACGCACCTTCCATCTTTCGAAAACACCGGCGGCAGCTTCCCAACCCCAGCATCTGTAACAGAGGTCCAAGACCAAGGAACCCCTTGGTCTGAAGGACCTACCTCAGGCGCACTCTGCTGCTCCTCAGCGCGCGCACGACCCTTCCCCTTCCCTGACCGCTTCTTTGCTGCTTGAGGACTCGCTGGCAGTGGAACCTCGTGCGGCTGGCGAGATGTGGGGACTTTAGACTTGGAGGCTGCCATGGGCAGCGTTGAAAGTGGTGGCCTCAGTGGACTCAGCAGGACCCATAACGCGGACCCGCGAGCAAAAAATGTGACCAAACACATCACCCCGATTGGGCATCTTTACCCATATAGGGTCTGTGGCGGATCACTTCGCAGGCAGAAGATGATGGCGACTCTACCTCTCGTGGAAGTAGTTATATCTGCGAATGACAGGACTCGATATATCGCGCAGCTGGGGACCTTTTTAGGGTATCTGCCTCGGGGAAGGCATCATCTGAGCAGGATATCTTGAGTTCGAGACATATGTCCTCTGCAAGTCCTCTGAGTCTAGCAACTCATTGGCACAGTCCTGGCGAGGGTATGCAGTTGAGATGAAGAAAACTTCTGAGTTCGAAGACATATGTATGGGAGATGTGGCCCGTTTTGTGCATGCTGGGTCAGCAGCGAATAGGGACTGGATATAGTACGGAGGAAGTAGCATACATAGCTAGAGCACATCAAAAGTTAACGATAACACATGCTGGGTAATACACTAGTGCGAGTGGGAGTAGGGAATACAAATCCGTCCATAGAGTAAAACAAAAGAACGTGGTACACAAAACGAGGATCAATGCTCGTCACTCACTGTTTCATCACTGAAGTCGTCGCCTTCGGACTCCTTGAACCCAATGAAGACTCTCATCACCCGGGAGGGCACATTAAAGTCATCATCTGGCGCCGAGGCACGAGCATCGAGGATGGCTTTCCGCCGCCGCTCTTCCTCCAGAAGCTCGGACTTGAGTAGCGGCTCGCGCTTGGGTAATGAGTATCCGAGCTCGGAAAGCGAATACCAGAGGGATATGCGAGCATATATGTCGCTGAGTACGACGCGTCAGAAAGTCCACGTTCCAGAAGTAGGATAAGCGAAGAACTGACGACTGGAAACGATCGAAAGCCTCCTCGAAGCGCGCCCGTGCCTCCCCGTCTTCCAGGGTGGGGCTCGTATCCCACCCGACCTCCGCAAGATACACAAGCGCGCGCTTTGACCGCTGCAGAAGTTTCAGCTCCTCCCACATGGCTTCTTTGCACCCGAGAACGCCCAAGAATGCGTGGTAGAGGTTCATAGCGCGCGTCCGGTCGCCCATCCTCTCGATCGCCTTGACGGGGATAAATGAATGCGCCGAGTAAGCGCTGTCCATCGTGGTCGACTCTTCCTGCGGAACAGCCCACGAGGCTGCGGGCAGGCCAAGGGCGGAAGCGTTCGCAGCGCGTGTGCGTTTCGGTGACGACGACGACTCGAACGTGGTGCCGCTCGCCAACGTCCGCGTGTCCGAATAGCTGCTGTCGTCGCTCTCCGCAAGCAGGTAGCTTGAAAAGACGCCATCGTCACCATGGCTGTCCAAAGGTAGGGACGAGTCAGACTCTGAGTCAGAGGCCGAAGAACTGATATAAGTAGAAGATGGTCGGGTATTGGGGTAGGACGGAACGTCTGGTATGTTGGCAAATGAGGTATCGGTGTCGCCGAAATAGTGTGTTGAGGGGCGAGTGGCTTCCGGAAGGGGCGGCAGGGGTGCAAGGTATGGCATGGCGAAACTTAAACGAGGTGCGCTGACGCATCGAGAGAAGTACGGTGTGAAGTAACCCAGAACGACGGCTGTAGGAGTAGATGCATGAGGATGTCACACACGTAGCCATTGCCAGAGAGAAGACACACCTGTTGGCTTCATGTTTATGAACCTACTCTCGAATATGGACTCGAAAAGCAGCTCCAGGAAGGCGTGGTCGTGAGACCCCCTGTTCACCGGGGCCGGCGGCGGCGGCGAAGGCGGGGTAGCTCCTGAAGCACCATTGGTGGGTTTGGCAGGAACTGCAGTTGACGGAGTCTTCACATGTAGGGGTTCGGTGAACCAGCGGGGGAGGACGGGGAATATGATGTCTGTCGCGACTTGCGAGGTGAGAGGCATGTTTCGAGAGAACCGGCAGGCTGACCTTCCTCGATAACTTCGATGAACCCATCCGGTTGAAGTACACGATGGATTTCCTATAGAAGCAGGGATCTGTCAGGACATAGCTGACTCCTCGTGTCAAGTTGCAAACCTCGAAGAGCGAGCTCCACTGGAAGCGCAAGTGAGCGAGATGTCTCTTCGTGAAGATACGATGCGCACCTTGTGTTCTGGAACCCCGCGTGCAATTTTGACAATGTGTACGTGGTCGAACGTCTCATCGTCAAAGGGGAGCTTCGTAGAGATGCTGTAATTCGAGGCTTCAGAGGCGAAGGTATCGGAGGACACTGTACTCACAAATTCCCATGCTCCCATGTTATCCGACGAGCAATGGAGGGTTCCAAGTACTCTAAGGGGATCTGAACATTGACAAGGTCGTAGCCAACGAACTCGGTGTCTGGCCAGGCGCGAGCAGCGTCAATGGTCCACATTCCGGCCTTGAGACAACGTAAGACCCCCTAGCTGGAAGACACACATGGAGGGTGACGTACCCCACAGCCTAGGTCGAGAACCTTCTCCGGAGGATACGATGGCGTCGTCACCATGGTTGGTCTGTCCATGAGAGACTTCCACATGTGGTGGTGAATTGCATCCCTGCCGACCGAGTGAGGACCGTGACCAGCGGTGGACAAAGTGAGACGCACCGGTCCATGATGTCCTTATCATAGGACATTGGGTATGGCGCCTTCTCTGGCTTGAAGTCGTGATGCTTGCGGCCATACTTGCTCACGAACTGATTCTCCCTGGCCGTGCGCGAGGGCCTGCGCGCGTCGACGGTAGTCGGTTGACTGCTCATAGCCTTACAGCAGTGAAGAGGGCGAATATCTGGAGCGACAGTGGGGGATGGGTAGCTGTCATGAGCGTGGGCAGACGGTGCGAGGAAGGCGCGCGCCGGCCGGTGAGGGCAGAGTAGCGAATGGGGGAGGCAGTTTTGTGGCGGCGCGGCTGCAATCAGAAGTGATTTGGTCCATCAAGCCGTGCATGTGTACCGAAAGGGTCGTGTTGCCGGGCTCCATGGCAAACGCTGCTGTTGCGGTCCTGAGTAAATCAGGCATCGACACCATCTCGAGCAGTCCCGACGGCGTTGCTCGACGACCCGATCTATGTCATAATTAACTCGAGAAATACCGACGCCTCGGTAGCCCAGAGATTTCCCCATATGTACTCAAGATCCCCGAGGCCCGTGCGAGCTGCAGTGCGCGTGTTGGAGGGCTCCTGGTATATGTTGTGGCCAAGAGCGTGTACTGATGATGGTCCGAAATGTTTTCTGATATTTCTGTTGTGTTCCTGGACTGGCGCACATGGAATAATGAAGGCACACGGCGCAAGCGGCGATCTGTCCGCGCGCTGTGCTGTCCAGCAACATGGCTCTGACAGATCAGGAACTGTCCCCCACACTTGCCACAAAGCGGACCAACGCTATCATCAACATTCACATCATTCAATCTTTAGCTGCACAAATCAGCGCCAGGCCGACCACCGGCCTCAGCGCATGCATGCCATGACAACTCGGTGGTTTCTCGCAAACAAATGTGTCATCAGAACTGACAGAAGGCCCCAAGCGGATGTACCGTTATATCTGTACCCTGCGTGTGAGACACCCAAGTCGGCCATCCACGCAACTGTGCGATTGTCGGACAAAGTGCCCGGCAAGGGACATCTCGCAAGGGTGGAGTCGAAGCTTAAGTATCGGGGGGCGAATGACAAGAACATATTCCCGCAGCAGCAGTCGGCCAGGCGTTGTCTGTTGGTAGATCCTGTTGCGGGGCATAGATTACGACAAGCTACAACGGCCCTTGCAGATTACCGCAGCAGACCGAACGACAGTCGAACCATTCGAGATTGTTTGCGGTCACGACGGGGAATTTTGTGATGTACTCCGCCAAGTATTTGGGTTCGCAGCCGAATTATTGGCGCACGTGCTGCTCCAACGGTGCCCGCCACTCCTGTCCTCGACCTCGATGCCTCGCAAAAAGCCAGCATCGGCCAAGCAGCGCAAAGCCCAGCTCCAGATAAAGCGCGCCGTAAAGCGCGGGGACTTAGATCCAGAGCAGATTCCTGCCAGTGCATCCTCCTCAGGCTCTCGCAGACATCCTCACTCGCGCGGCGCAGCTCCCTCGGCTGCGGGAGCGCGCTCGTCCAATGCAGCGACGGTGGCAGCTGCTCGTCGCCTTCAATCTGCCTTTGTGAAGCTATCTCCGGACCTTCTCGAGAGATCGAAGGAGCTCGCTGCAAATGTGCCCCTCCCGCGCCCGATCTCTCCTTTGAGTGCGATCTGGCGCTCGGAGAGTGGTCGGATCGACGGGGAAACGGAAGACGACATGCGATCGCAGATGTCCTGCATGCGGCGGCCGAAGTGGAGATACGAGATGACGAAGAACGAGGTGGAGAAGAACGAGGAGGGCGTGTTCGCCAAGTGGTTGGCCAAGATGGACGATCAGGTCGATGCGTGGGTGAAGCTGGCCGAAGAGCAGGCGCAGGCGCGCGCTGGTGTCGACGAGGACGGGAAGCCAAAGCAAAGCACCGAAATGCCCGTGTCCCCCACGATATATGAGCGCAACCTGGAGGTGTGGAGACAGCTGTACGTCCTCCGCCCGAGCTTGCGCTGATCTCCCCCACCATTCACGCATACCTGCATCCGCTATTGCAGATGGCGCGTGACAGAGTTGTCGCAGATTATGCTCCTCTTGCTCGACTCTCGGTGTCCTCTACTCCATCTCCCTTCGTCTCTCTCCTCGTATCTCTCCAATTTCACGCAAATCCGCCTCATCTTTGTGCTCACAAAAGTCGACATCTCGGGTCCTGAGCGCGCGGAAGCTTGGGCGGCTTACCTGAGGTTGCGCTATCCTACAGCGCGTGTCGTGCTTGTCGAGGCATACATTCAGACGGCTGCATCTGAGGGCGCCACCGAGCGGAAGCGAAGGTTCGAGCCTCACATTCCTCAGACATTCAAGGAACGGCTTGTGGTGGCGCTCAGAGAAGCCCATCTAGAACTGCTGCAGCCACCTGAGAGGATACGCAACGATCCGGAGCGACTGCAGAAATGGAAACCGAGAGT
The DNA here is from genome assembly GCA_019915035.1 of Auriscalpium orientale. Lineage (NCBI taxonomy): Eukaryota > Fungi > Basidiomycota > Agaricomycetes > Russulales > Auriscalpiaceae > Auriscalpium > Auriscalpium orientale. The sequence continues at coordinate 947,548 of JAHLMH010000001.1, forward strand.
GAAGAGGGAGGTCGACTGGGACGCAGTATTGAAGGCGGGGCCCACTTCGCATATCTCGCGAAGCGTGAAGGACCCATTGCCTATGGCAGAAGATCAGAACAGCGAAGATGACGATGCGCCAGAGCCGGATTTTTTGACAGTCGGCGTGATAGGTGATGTTCCCTGAACTGCTGCAAGTGCGATGATGCTGAACGTAGGCGGTCTTACAGGGCAACCAAACGTCGGCAAGTCATCGCTGCTCAATGCTCTGTTTGGCACCACGAAGGTTCGGGCATCCTCCACGCCTGGAAAGGCACGTCGCTTCGCAGTTTTACCTCAACAGCATTTCTGACGATAGCATGCTATCGTAGACAAAGCATTTCCAGACACTATTCTGGGCTTCAGATATTCGGCTCGTGGATTGCCCAGGCCTCGTCATGCCTGATCTCGTCCCTCTGGAGATGCAGGTATGTCTTCAAGACGTTCAGCTCGTTTTGTTTTACGCATACATTCTGCGCAGGTACTCAGCGGGATCCTCCCCATCGCTCGTATGCCCGCAATCCCGCTGTGTATCAATTTCGCCTCCCAGCTCCTCCCCCTTGAGCGCATCCTCGGCCTTGTGCACCCATCCGTAGCCTCGCCGCCTCCGCCAGATAAGCGTACCTGGCGAGAGGGCATGCAACGACCCGAAGAGAGTAGGACGAAGGAGATAAACTGGACTGCGATGGACATATTGTCAGCTTATGCGGACAAGAAGGGGTGGGTCACGGCAAAGGCTGGACGGCCGGACGTCAATCGCGCTGGGAACGCCAGTGAGTCTCACTTCATCCAGTGGCTCTCTGCATATTCACAGACAGCTTTTCCTAGTACTTCGCGCGCTGGCGGACGGTAAGATCCGTTGGGCGTTCTGGCCACCAAACGTCGATCCGACGACGCTCGAGGTGGGCGGTAATGGAATCTGGATGCCTGTGCTCTCTGGTAATCACGAAGACACGGACCTTGACGAGAGCGAGGAGGAAGGGAGCAGCGACGACGAAGAGGTCGGCAAGGACAAGGACGAGGACTCTGGAGACGACAGCGAGGCCTTATCGAGCGAGGATGAAGGTGGAGGGGAGGCGGTGGGCGGTGGGCGGTTTGCTCTGCTGAATATCGCCGACGAAGAAGGGGACGAACATAACCCAGATGATGATTGAAGAGAACCCCAGTGAATCGGCAAGACCGACAACTGTACCGATTAGTCATTCACGAAGTTGGCATATACATCGACGTGAATATGAGGAAATAAACAATGAGAAATTCGACAAATGAACTGGGAGAATAACCTCTAAAGGCCCACGGCCTTCCGACCGATGCTGACCATCAGCCACCTTCCTTTGATGAAGCTCGAAAAGAAGCTGTTGATGACGATCCCCCACAGGGCATCGACATATCCCAATCCCCAATACTGTCGCCAACAAATGAGCCCATCGGCCATATTTACAAGAAGACCGTAAACGCACCCGTCCGTTGGTAATGATAATTAGCTCTGTGCTGCCTTTGTAAACACTTGTCGGCTCGCTGCCTGCGAGGTACGCCAAGGTGTTGCTGACGACGACTGCATTGTGCGCTTCGTACTTGGCGATCTGCTTCTGCTCCTGCCAGTCGGTCGCGTCGCCTGCTGCGTAAATATTCTTATACCCCTTCACCAGGAGCGTTGGCTCCACGCGCAGACGGCCCTCTTGGTTGAAAGCGTCCGACTCGAGCGATCCCTTCAGCCATTCGGTCGCGGGTTTGCCACCGCGACATAAGACCTGAAGTGCAGCTAGAATGAGGAGTCTCCGGAGGAAAATTCATATGGAAGCACGTACAACGAGGTCCGTCTCGATTTGCTTGCCTCCGCGCGTCGTGACCTTCCCGGATTTGATTTCAGGGTCGTCGACGACGTCACCCAACACGAGTTCCACGCCTCGTGCCCGTAGATCATTGGCAAGACGGGTGCGGAACTTGTCAGGATAGGTTGCGTTGAGCAAGAGCGGCTCGGAGTGCACGATGGTCACTTCGGTGTCGGGGTGGAAGTCCTTGATCTCCCCGGCGAATTCTGCGAAGAAATGTTTGGTGCGCGTGACGGAGAAACTTCGTAAGGGGCACCGTACCTTGTCCAACTGCGCCACCCCCGACCAGCAAGACGTGCTTTGCGGCGGCGAACTTTGCACGCCACTCGTTGACGTGCGCGATGGCTTTGTCCCTGCCACCATCCGGGAAGTCGATGGCGCCTTGCCAGTGAGAGCCTGGCGTGAGCACGAGCACGTCGTACGGCACGGTTTCGCCGCTCTCCAAGGTCACAATGCCGCCCTCCGCGGCACCTTTGTTCACCTGCACGCTCACGGCCCTCCCGACCTTGATGACGCCGTTCCCGTTCACCAGGAGGTTGTCGAGAGGGATGAGTGCGGTATCTTCGAGCTTCTGCTCGGCGGTGGTGGTCATGCGCACAGCGGCCGGGAGGTGGATGGCGAAGTCGTGCGTGGTGATGAGGGTGAGCGTATGTTTCGAGGGATCGAGCTTCTTGGAGAGGACGCGGGCGATCGGCGCGCCTGCACCGCCGCCGCCGACCACGACGACGTTCTTCTTTGCAAGCTGGCTAGCCATGTGTAATTGACGGTGAGGGGTAGCGGGGCAGACAAGTGAGATGTCGGAGGCGGGTCATCTTTTCGTGATGAAAAGCGAACTGGGGAGGCGCTCAGGCGCGCAGCTCGGTAAGGACAGTAAGGCTTACGCGAATAGCCTGACGTGGACTCGCACACGCGTATTTCCCGCCTGTCGCGGATGACTGAGATGTAAATACAGCGCTGCTGGTCAGAGCTACAACATTATTTAGTTAGGTGACACCGATCTAGCTCGCTATATGCAAGACAAGATGGTGCTCTTCCAATATGAACGCGTAGAGTTAGCGAGCGTGTCTGTCACGCGATCGCACGTCGAAAACACGTGCCCAGAGGATATGTGACGAGCCTCGTCCGCTGCGACGACGACGACGAGAATGCTTTCCTGGTTCAATCGCTCCAAGCACACCGCGTCGTCCGACAAGGAGAAAGACCCAGCGCCCAGCACAGCGCCCACAGCCAGCTCCTCCGATCCGAAGCCGTCGGCCAATGCGGCCTCAGCACCCGCAGCGTCGCTCGCGGCGCCAGAGCAGCCCAACCGCGAGCTGACACGGTCACCGAGCCCCATATTGCCCCCCAGCCCGACAGCAGAGCAGCCAAAGAAGCGCGCATTCACCGCGGCCCTGAGCACCCCGCACGATGCAGTCCTCGCAGAGCTGCACGACCACCACCCAGGCCACGACCCCTCGGCGCGCATCGACGCCGCCCCACTGATCACGCCCCTCAGCACCGAGACCCTGCCCACGTCCTCCATCGCGCCCTCGGCACCCCCAGCGCCAGCCCCGCCACCGCCCCGCTGTACGACCCGTTCACCGGCGCGCAGATGGGCCTCATTTCGCCTGCGCGGGACAATGCGCCGTCCTCCGCCGCGGCGCAGGAGGAGCTGTGGGCGCACCTCGGCCGCGTGCGCGAGCTGCAGGCGTCGATCGCGGGCATGCATGTGACGATGGAGGGCATCGGCGTGGGCGAGCAGGCGGTGCGCGGCGCGCGCGTGCGCGTGCGCAGCGGCGTCGGGGAGCATCTGGAAGTCATGGACGGGCGTGTGGACCAGAATGCGCACGCCGAGGCGGAGGAGCAGAAGCGTAAGGACCGCGAGCGCCAGTTCCAGCAGTCGGAGCAGCGGTTCGAAGGGCGCAAGGAGGAGATCGAGGCCATCATGGACAAGGTGGGGCATCTGTCCACCTGCTGTATGCATCTTCAAGCTGACACGACGTGTAGCTTGGGGAGCTCTCACAGGCCCTCGCGACCTTCCACGCGCTTGATACGCCCATCGTCAACTTTGACCAGGCGTCGCGGACGAACACCGGCGCCTCCACCATGCCGACTCCGCTCTCGCGCAACGCCTCGCGCGCGAGACACCCTGGTGATCTGCGGCGCTTTGCCAGCGACGCGTCCGATCAGTACCTCGACAGCCCTTTGAGCATGCAAATGCCACTGCCTATCGTCGAGGAGCCCGAAGGCGGCGCGCCACCTGCGCCGCCCTCTGCGTGACGTTCGTCTGTCAACGTGTATGTACACCGCCGATGTCAAAGGATCTAATGGGTACGTTAACAGTATGTCCTTGGAGTGTTGAGAGGGTGATTTGACCGTCATGGCACTCGCAGCAGGATTTGCAGCGCCCGTGCTCCAGCACCCCGCCCCCCAAACCGCCGTATGTGGGAGACGAAGATACTCGGCAAACTAGATTGCCACCAACCTCCGGATACGCCTATGCCATACGTGTTCTGCGGCAATATGAGGCCTCCAGCTTCGACTCCATCAAATACCCGAGTTCTCCACACACGATATATGTAGGACTTCGCTGGATCGTGTACTGGAGTGTCGAAGCACACGCCAGCTCCATCAGTATCTACGATGGACGCCCGATGCGAGTCGTGGACGGCCCTTTACAGTAACATGCCAAACAGGTTCCCGTTCATTTCCGGCGGAGTAAAGTCCATTAATTTCCTTTTACCTTCGCGCAGCCTGGAGTACATGCTGAGAACAAAGGTGGACTACAAAAAGGAGAAGGGGTACATGGACGAGGCCTGCTCGTAAATAATCAACTTGCTAGTGGGCAGGCGCTGCATATGGCAACAGAACAGACATGAAGAGATGAGGAATGAATGAGCATGCATGAGCAGAAACAAAATATCCGAGCAGAAGAAGAAATACCGACACAGTAATCCCAATCCCTACTCACCCGCCCAAAATCTCGAGTGCCGCCCTCAGCTCTTTCCGCGCATGCTCCGCGTCCTCGTAATCCAAAGCCGAAATCGCAAACCGACAGTGCTTCTGCGCCTTTGCAATCATCTGTAGCGTCAACTCTGTCGGCGGCTCTGGGATCGGCACATGCGAGATCGGCGCGGCCAAAGCAGCAGGATGCGGCGGCGCTGCGATGAACGGCACATGTGGTGGGGGAGGAGGTGGGGCGATGTAGGGCGGGGAGCTGGGTGGGGACTGGCGCGGCACAAAGTGCGTCGGGGATGGCGCGCGCGGCGGGACGGGAGGCGTGGTGGACTGCAGCGAGGATGTGCGACTGCGCCGGCCGGTGGACGCAGGAATGATCGCCGGCGGCGGTATAGCCGGAGGACTATTCAATGACGTCGTGCGGTTTCTGTGCGAATGTTTTGACGAATGTTTTGACGACGTTGACCCGGCGGAGGACGGGGGGGAGAGGGCGGCGGGGCGCCATTGCCACTGCCACCACTGCCATGGCGCCCATGTCGCGAAGTTTTGATTGGAACGGGCGCAGACCGGGGGCCCTCTTCGCCGACAGTGGACAAGCCCGTACGCGGCGGTGAGGGCGGTACATGCGTATTCGTCGGAGGCGTGGTGGGCTTGTGTGGCGGCGCCTCGTAGAAGCCCTCGTCCTCACGGCCCTCGAGCTCGTCACTCAAGTGCACGCGACGAGGTGGATGTGATGGAGGTGAAGAAGGTGCTGGAGGTGTGGTTACCGCGGGAGTGGCTGGGAACGAGCTGGAAGCAGGCGCGGCGAGCAAGTCGTCTGTGGAGGCGGTCACAGGCTCTGCGCCGGCAGGCGGCATCGGTTTGCGGCCCTCCCGGATGGCCTTCGCGATATCGGCGGCGCGCCACTTCGAATAACGCACTTTGTCCTCGTGCTGCAAATCGTGTCAATCACGATTAAGTTAGATCGAGAGAAAAATGGCACACGGCAGGCATCAGCATGGGATCCGATATGCAAGCGCCTAGGGCTCACCATCTCCCATGGCGTCTTGTCCTCAAAGACTTTCAACACCTCCAGAAACGCAGCGGCTGCGACGAACTTTTTCACCGTCATCCGCGATGCAGCGCCACGGCGGTCTTCATTGTCCGCAGAGGTAAACACCCGCAGGGCATAGTTCTCCACGTAGGCCGACGAGGCTGATTCGACGTCAATGGCATCCTGAGGGCCCAGCGCGGAGCGGAGACTCTCTAGGGTGGTGAGGAGGGCACCCAGAAATGCGCGATTAGTCGGCCCCGGTGCTTTGAGAGTGATACCGACTTGCGCGGCGTGATAAGCACCTGATGGTGCCCGTCAGCTATGGTTGAAGGTCAATTATTTGACCACGTACACCAATATGAGATGATGGGATCCTGAGTCTTAGTTTCTTCAGCGCGTTGTAGGAAGGTCGTGAGAGGCTTCAGATCCGCCGGGATGGGTGGGAGTCCGATATAAGACATGGGTGTAAATGGGCACCGAGACGATGAGCCGGGGGATTGAGAACAGGAGAGGCGGGGGCAGTGGGGGAAGTGCAGCTATATAAGCTTTGCGGGTGGGGAGGCTCCAAGCAGTTGTAGAGACGATCTCGGCGGATATCGCGTGGCCCCGCGCTTACGAGTACACCTGGCCTCTGGTTTGGCTCAAGCTAGATGTGGCAGGAGAGATCCGGAGAACCAGTAGGAAGACGAGGAGCAGCGGGGTCGTGCAGGCGCGCACTCCACTCGGGAACGTGTTCGCGGTCTTCCAACGAAGGAACGCGCGCTTGAGGGCCTTGGTCGACACGAGGCAGCCTAGTGGCACTCGGATAACAAAATCACGAAGACCTGGAAAGTGTTGAGGAGGAGTTGGCGAGACCAGGCGAGTCAATGGATTGGCTTGGCCGCTGCGCATGCAACCCTACTGTAGGGCTTGACGTCGGCGCCGCCAGGCTGCGACTCGGCGATCGGCTAGTCGTTTCTGCTCTCCTCGCCATCTCCAGCGACACCGACGATGATGTCATACCGACTTTCCTATTCTTCACCTCTCTTCACGCTGCGTGTTCTCGGTGCCATTCAGCGTCATCATTCGCGCGCCCGGGCTGGACTGACCGGACCACTCACTGGCACGGGACGCGTGCACACCCGACGCGTCGATTGCGACGTCGTCGTCGTGAAAGGGCTGTAATGGTTGTATGGAAAGTTGTGTAGGCCTTGGCATGACCTAAACAAGCTGTGGTTGGACTTCTAGAGGTCATCGTACGTCCTCTGACGTCACATCCTCCCCGCATATATCTTCCTGACCGTGCTCCTCTCGTGCAGCTCGTCTTTCCACATACCCATCATGTCCCAGTCACTGCCACAGTTCAAGAAAGGCTTCCAGTATCCTCTGCAGGACCAGAACCTGCCCGGCGCTGAGCACAAGCTCGACCCAGCACCCGTCTTCGACATCACCGCTGACGGCAAACCGTACAAGGCAGCGGGGAAGTTGGAAGGTCAGAAAGCAATTGTGACGGGGTGCAGACAGTGGCATCGGTCGCTCTGTTGCGCTGTTATATGGCGAGTTCATCACTTTTTCCATCATATATGCCGCTTACCTGCCTTTCTCCAGCCTTAGAGGGAGCCGATTTGACGCTCACATATCTTCCGCAAGAGAAGGACGATGTTCAGAAGACCGTCAAGCTCATCGAGGAGAAAACTAAGGGTACGCGGAAGGTCCAGGTGCTAGAGATGGACCTCAGATCGGAGAAATCCGCCAAGGAGCTCGTCGAGAAGCATCTCAGCTTTCACAAGAGCCTCACCACGCTGTGAGTCCTGGGTAACGGGTATCATAACCTTTGGATCTGGTCTAATACGTGTATATGACAGTGCTTTAAACCATGGCCGCCAGATGGCTAACACCGACATCACCACGCTCTCCTCGGAGAATTGGCACGAGACGTTTGACACGAACATGCATTCTTTCTTCTACATTGTCAAGCATGCAGTCTCGCACATGCCGGAAGGCTCTTCCATCGTGTTCAATGCTTCGATCAACTTCGCCGTCGGACACCCTGAACTGCTTGACTATACTGCAACCAAGGGCGCCATCATAGCGTTCATGCGTGCGCTGAGCAATCAGATTGTTGGCGAAAGAGGCATTCGAGTCAATGGTACGCATACATGCGCGTTCCAGTTTCACACATCTTGACGACTTGACTTCCCTTGATAGCCGTCGCCCCCGGGCCCATCTGGACGCCTCTCATCGTGTCCACAATGACCGAGGATTCGAAAAGACGTTCGGCCAGTCTGTTCCAATCGGTCGTGCTGGACAGCCGATCGAGATAGCAACGTCGTTCGTGTTCTATCCAGCGCAGACTCCAGCTACATCACGTTCGTATTTTGGATCTCTTTACGTGCTAGGATTCTCACCTCAACTCTGCAGCGGGCAGGTGCTCCATGTCAACGGCGGGGTGGTCATCAACTGATGTTGAGAGGAGACATCGCCGCCACAATAACAAAGATAGATTGTAAGATTAGGCCAGCACGCTCTACTGCATCAGATCGTCCGTACTCCGTAACCTGCAGCTTCGGGGACTCCCTCGAGGATTGCCGGTCCGACTTGTGTGATGCCCCGGCTACTGATGTGCTGTGGAGCAAAGCTCTCGTCTATGTCTGCGTGCGCTGAGGTAGACTCTCTGCCAATCCTCCTTGTCGTGACGCCCAAACTTTGAAAACATCGTACCGCGCTCAGGAATAATTTCGCAGACACGAGGTCGCGCTCCACCAGCCACCTAGCCTATCCCAGGACAACTTTTTCCATCCCGTTCTCATGTTCTTTTCGTGACGCGTGACGAGTTCGGACACAGAAGTGCGCGCAGCTTCACAGCCTCGCACCACGAACTGCAGTAACGTGGAGACTGTCGAAGTCACGCCGATTCCGCTGTCCCTGGTTCGTCTCACAGGTCCTTATTGAGTATCCTTGGCTTCGCTTGCGCCGTCGAAAATCAAACCAGACTGTCCACAACCTCGGCGATGTACTCCACAAGCGAACTTTGACCACTGCAAACTAATATATTTCGAGCGTCCACTAATGCACAGCGGCGTTCTCTCAAGCGCCAGCCTCTCCGCACCTCGTCGTAGACACGAGGCGACCCCGCCCCCGCCCCCGCCCCTCGTCTATATCTATATCTATCTCTGACCCTGCACTCCCACACCGTTTTGCGCCTCCGCCCCTCACCCTTACGAGTTCGCCTCCGCCTCCTGAACCGCCCGCACCCGCTGTTCGAGCATCATCACACGATCCATAACTGAGCCCGGCGAACGCACAGCCTTTGGCCGCGGAGGCATTTGTACCTGAAGGCGCGGACTCGCTGCGGGGCGGGGCCGCGCAGCCAGGGCATGGCGCTCGTGTGACGGGGGGAGATGGCGGGGGGGAGCGCCGTGCTGGTGGGCGAGCCCGAGTCTGGAGCTGCCGACAATGCTGAAAGTGTACAGGTTGGACTCGGCGGACCCGACTGCAAGGACGCGAGGGGCGCAGCTTCCGCGGCCACCTCGACGGGGTTACAGAACGTATCGTCTGGATGACGCACCGAAGAGGCAAGAGAGGACGAGTTCCCCGTCGGCGTGCTCTCGCCGCGAGCTCGAAGTGGGCCAGACAGATCACTGTTACTGACATCTCGTGTTTGCAAGTCCGACAATATGAACGTATATTGAGCGCACTCCACAGCGCATTGTCTGGAGGCCGCCTTATGTGATGGCCGTCGGAGGGCCGCAGCCTGGGACGGTGCCGAGATGCGTAACGGTTCATCGTGGGCCCTGACGACTGGCAGACCCGAGTGCTCGTCTGCATCTTGGCTGCGCGCAAGCTTGTCCCTGACCCGCCGTGCGAATGACGATCTCGCGCCCGACGAAGATCTGACAGCGGCGTTGCCGTGAGCGTCGGCCGCTCGCCCGCTTTCCTCGGTGCCTTTACCTGCATCAGGTCTCCTCCTGCTGCCGGCATCGTTGCCATCTGCCTGACTGTCGACTTGACATTTCGGAGCAGGCGCTCTGCCCTGGGATGATGTTTGCGCCTGACGGCCAGGGCCCGAGCCGGCCGTCGACGCGCTCCCCGCGGCAAGGATTCGAAAGGGCGGCTTTGTGGCGGGCCGGGCGGCTGCCGTAAATGCCTGCGGATGATGGGCGGATGACGGTGTTGTGAGCGCGAGCACGCGAGCGTGCGCAGTGTAACGAGGTGGGAGAGCTGCGGTGCCCGTCGGAGTCGGAGTATCCGCTTCCGCCCAGGTCGCCGTCTCCGTTCTCGTCAATCTGTTCGTCACATTCAATGCCATCTGGACCCTGGCATGGTGGCCGGGTGTGAAATGATCTAGCCTCAGCGTGCAGTCCAGTTGTTCGTCGGTCTCGGAGTCAAGCCTGGCGCGCGGCGGGGAGGCAGCCGTGTCCGGAGTTGAGGGAGAACGCTTGGAAGCAGTGCTTTGCAGCAGGTGCGTCAGACAGCGCAGTGGACGAAGGCGATGGGTTGGCCACAACAAGCTTCGTGGAACGCCGTCGCTTAGGCTTGGAGTCATGGCCGGCGGATGATCCGGTGCGCGAGGCAGTGCTAAGGAAGTGGGACCTGTAGTAGGGCGGCTGTTCGAGCGAAACAGATGCCTGAGTAATTAAATCTGCATTAGCGAATTGCAATGAAGATAGAGCAGCTCAGCGACAATCGGAAATGACGTCCATTAATCACATCCAAGGACAGATGGAAGTTCTGCCAAGGATCTAAAGTGAACGTATAGAATGCAGCGGAACGTACCTCGTGGGTGCTAGGAGGCCGGGTCCTGTAAGGAGGCAGTGTCCCCGATGTCGCATCACTCTCGTGCGACCTGTGTACCGACTGCGGCGCTTCGATAACCTTGTAGTACCGATTGATAGCAAGCGCTTCATTTGGAAGGGACAAAGAGGGTGGAGGGTCGACAGAGAGCATGGAGACAACCCGGACCGGGAGGACCACCGACAAGTCCGAAGTGAATCCTGGAGCTCCTGAAGATGCGGTCACTGTCACGCGGAGCGTGTAGTCCATGGCAATGAGTCGTGATCTGGCTATCGAAAGGGCATCCGGCTATAAAAGACCGTCGTCACTATGTGGCCCGTCAGGGCAAGAGAAGTCAATGTTGACTCACTGGAATCAAGATAGAGTGAAAGAACTCGGTTTCTTCGTTTTGATCGACACCCGTCCACCACCCTTTCGCGCTAGCATGACCTTTTGATGCCCGTTCTCCCAATTCCAACTGACTCTCCGCGACATCTTTGACGAAGGAGCTCGTCTCGTACGACTCCAACTCCTTCTCTGTCTCGCCCTCGTTCCCGCGGGTAGGACGTGGCCGATAAACGGACACCGTGCGTACCAGAGCAATTGCGATGCCACGCACAGCTCGTGACGTGTCGTTGCAAATGCGTATGTGAACGTAACACCGCTGTCCAGCAAAATAAGAGAGCCGTGGCAACCGCGCGGTCAATTTGAGTTTATTGCAACGGTTTTTGCCGCCGAGAAAAAGCGGCTTTGCTGCCGTCGAGACGAGTGGGCGTGGAGCAGGTGCGAGGATGGATTGCAAACAGAGTTGGGGCCAAATTGAGCATGAACGGTAGAAGTGAGCCAGTGAGCGCCTGGACGTATCCGCATCCTTGACTTTCACAGAGCTACCAAACCGCGCATGAGAACGCGCAAGGTCACTAAATTGCAGCAGAAGCGCACTCACATCATGACGATGTACCGGACAGCTGCACCTCCTTGGAGTTCCACGTCACCTTTGGCGTTGCCTCCATTCGGGTTCACAGGAAGATCCATCTCGAAGGGAAGATTGTGCACGCCTTCCCGACCTCTTCGGTAGCCTTCAGAGTCGGTTTCGTCCGGACCATCGGCATAGATTTGGTCGCTCGCATAGCTCGCCTCCTCCAACATTCGAGAGTGTTGATAGAACACATGTCGCGCGTCCTCATCCGAGATACACTCGAAACCGACAACGCGCACCTTGGCGTCAGCGAGAAGCACAGGGGATTCCTTCTTCGCGCACTTGCGTACTCGGAGGGTGAGATTTCCGGAGAGTGACTGTCCCTGCACAAAGGTGTCGCTTGAGAGCACGAAGTCCACCTCGACACGCGCACGCGATTTCGCTCGCTCGAGTGTCACGGAGCTGGCTTTGTTCCGCATCCACCGGCCGGATTTCTGCCTCGCGACGGGAGAGTTTCCCAGCGGGAGAACAGCAGCACCGGGTTTTAGTTTGGCGTTGGCGTTGCCGAGGAGGGATTTCAATTCTGCAGATTTTCTCGCCGGTGAAGCACCGGTGCTCATGATTGTCCCTTGTCTTTGCAGCCGTGGGGTGGGGGCGTCGGCCGCCCCATACGACCGCGTACGACCTGTTCGGGAGATGTTTCGCGCTGCGACACTACCCGTGGGTGACATCGCATCGTGTTGGAGGTATTGAAGAGGCTGAGCGCTGGGCGCTACACTGCCTCGAGCGGTGCCATCGCCTAGTCCGGAGGGGGGTAACCCGTCTTGGACGCGCACGATGGGCCGCGGGCCCTTGAGATTTGATGTGGGACGGGAGGGGCAGAGCGTGATGCTGGAGGATGGGTGAGATGCATCTGTCGAGACGTAGACGCCCAGCGCGTCGATGGCGCCAATTGGACAGGCGAGGGCGGTGGGAGACCTTGACCAGCGAGAGTCATTTGCTGTGACATCAATTCCTATGCCTGTAGCACGTATGGACATCGTGTGAGGGTTAGACGGAGATACGCCCGATTAAGAGCAGTGCGGGGGGAGATGAGGAGGAGGAGAATGTCAGCCGCATGTAAACGCCCAACACTGGAAATTCGACCCACGACCGTCAGACCTGGACTCAATCCAGTGTCCCCTATCGCGTTAATGATATCGTAGGCGAAATTGATGCGTGAACTACTTTGCGGGTCTTGGGTGCCGCATAGCATGGCGGTGTGTGACGTAGCAGCGGCGAGAGATGGGCAGGGTCTTGTGTGCCGCCAACTGTTGTTTGATACTTGAAACAATGAACGAGGTGGACTTCCCGCTCTGATGAGACCCAGACGCAGAAAGTAATCAGCAGCGAGAGGACAACTAGACATGAACTTTCGAGTCAGACGACTCGCCTGGCGGATCGATCGAGCCGCTTTGGCCCGGTCGCTGGCCCCTGCATTCAATATTCACTGTCCGCGCTCAGCGCTCAGCGCAGCCTCCGCGACAAATGACTTTAAAATTTGGTTATTATTACATGCGTGATAACAGTACTGTATCGATGTTGCGAAGGGAATAACGGTAGGAAGCAGCCAGCGACGGGAGGACGAAAAGTCACGAAACGAAATAATTTAATGCTTAAGTTTCAAGGTAAAGATGAGTTGTGCGCAAGAACGGCTCATGGCCGAGAATTATTGAATAGGACCCAATTACCAGTGTCCAAGTCGAACGGCCCGCCGATCGAATCCAACTTCCAACCAGGGCTCAACCCCTTCCACCCTACGTTTCGAGTCGTCCAACCCAGCGAATCCGACCCGATGATAAACGCCAGCGGCCGCCGGGTTGTCATGCGCGACGAAGAGAACGACCGAATGCTTGTGGGACAGAAGTGCCTTGGTGACATGGCGCACCAGACGCTCCGCGCACCCCCGCTTTCTCCATCGAGGGTTCGTGTAAACCTTGGTTATACCCGCGACGGCGTCACTCTGCCTAGTAACGGCAACGATTGACGCAATCTCCGCAGGAGCGCTCCCGAGGTTGGCTTGAAGGACCCAGACAAGGCCCTGGCGGATTAGGTACTTCGCCTCCTTGCGGGCTCGTTTCTCCGTCAGAACGAAGGGTTCCTAGATATGAAGTGAGTCTTAATCTCGCCTAGCACTTGGGATGGATCAACTGACTGATGTTGATGAGAAGCCCAAGCAGAGCTCAGCGACAGCAGAGATATCATTCTCTGTCGCGAGTCGTGGGAGATACGAGAGATCGGGAAAGATCGACAAGCACCGGTCGACGAATGTCTCGCGTGTGCAATACGTATGCTTGGCTGCGTAGTAGGGTTGCTCGTAGGCAGCGATGCCGGTGAGTTGCGACCAGAAGCGTGCGAAGAGTTTGGTCACGGGCTCTGGAGCAAATATTGAGAACACCCGCTGCGGTCCGACGACAGGCAACAGGGCGTGGACAAGCTGTCCAACGCGGGGATAGAGGTAGTCATGTGTGAGAGCATCGAATGGTGCGGTCGGAAGAATGAAGATTGGGTACGATCCAAAGGGACCTTCGGTGCAGGAGAGGATGAGGTCCAAGGTGGGATGGGAGTCGAGGGTGCGAAAGGTGGAGCAGGTCATCCACAGCTGGACGTCCTCGCCGCCTTCGGTGTGCAGAGACTTGAGAGCATGTGGATAGATGATGTTCGCGCGCCTTTCGTCTTGGCGCAAGGCGTCCCACACCGACTGTGGCAGGACAGAGGCGTGCTTGTAGACGTTGACGACGTGCTGGGAGGTTGGGATGGGCATGTCGAAGAGTGACTGAAGGAGATGCGGAGAAGAAAGTATGATTGGGTACGCGTCGAATGCAAACCTTTATAAGACACTGCATGCAATTTACCGACGCACTTGGCTTGGTAACCGGGCGTGTCCTCTCGCCACCCAACCAAAGAGTCATCGGCAGATCCAGACAGGCACTGGCCAAACGCGAGCATGATATCAAAGTCCTTCGGGATGGCTCCCACGTACCAGGACAACGTTCTTGGAGTGATTGCAGTGCAATTTCGCCAAAGAGTACAAGGACTAGAACTCATAAGACGCATCAACACTGCTCCGGACAGATATGTCAAGTGTTACAGCATGGGGATAGGGATCATAGGATTAACGGAGCTTGCTGAGAACGAGTCAGCACGGACTCTAGTTGACTACGGATCACCTGCGGCGCCCATGTGGGTGTTCATGAATTGGCACGTCCGCAGAATGAATATTAATCACATACGAGGGCCTCCAAGACGACTCTAGGCTAGGAACAGATACGATGATGACCACCCAAGTATGGTCAAGGGAAAAGAGTAAGTGGCAACGACCGGAACGCCGGTGTGCTTGACGCCCTGAGAGACGCCGGATACCCACAGCGGAGCAGATGGGAGGCGAGTTCAACATGGGCGCAGGCACCGCAATGGAGCGAGAACGGGGGCAAGAGCCGGAAGACCGAAGATGCGGTTCGCTGGCTGGTTCGGAGTGATGGGGTGATGACTCGACGGCAATCGAGTCAGAGCGCAGCACGGTGGGCAACAGCGGCGAGCCAAGTATACGCAAGCGTCAGTGGAACGTACCAGGCTGCATTGCCATCATGGCAACCGACAGCGCTGGTCACGGCCAGACGCGTACGCCTGTGCCCCACGTGCCGCCTGTTTGGCCCTGTTGTTCAACGCCTTCGGTTCCTAACACGCCCAAACACACTCCCTCTCGTCCGTCATGGCCGATCGAATCGCAAAGTCTCATTCCAATATCTCCCAGCGCGCGCGCTCCCGTCTCAGCCTGGAGAGAAAGCCCGTCTTCAAGAGTGTTCTCGCCAATCCGTTCGCCGCCCAATGGTTGCTTCCCGACCCTCTTGTTCGGCTCTTACGCTGACGCAGCATACGTGATAGGCCCTCGCTCCCTCCAGACTTACAGAGCAGCATTCTGACTCAGGTTGTCTCTCTATTCGTCGGAGTGGCCGCGTTTCACGGTCTGCGGGAGGAGGCCCACGTGAGGAACAGACATCTGAAGCGGAAGCTGCAGCTGGAAGCAAAAGCTAAAAAACCGCTCGCCGAGTCGATGTCCGTCGGGGGTCTCGAAACACCTGCTGTACTCGAGGCCAGCCCACCGCATGCAGAGAACCTCGCTCTGTCGCCCGCTCTGCCACTATCTCCTCCCAGTATCCTTCGTTACATCGCCCTCGGCATCAATGAAGTCTCGAAGCGACTTGAGAATCAAGCTCGCCGGCCTGCCCCTGCCCTGGTCGACGTCACCGCCGACATCCTGCGGCAACCTCCGCCCATCAAATATGTTTTTGTCTGCCAGGAGGATGTCAATCCCGCGGCACTGATTCGTCATATCCCGCAGCTTGTTGCGACCTGTAATTCTGCTGCGCAGCCGGATCAATCGGACGCCCCACATGCACCTGTCAAAATTGTGCCCCTGGCCCGAGGAGCAGAAGCCACGCTAGCCACAGCTTTAGGCCTGCGACGTGTCGCAGTGATGGCTGTCGCCGTGAGTACCTCTGTGTATATGTCACATCGCTCGGCCCTGACAAGCATCGCAACAGGACGGACTACCTGGCCTCGTGGACGTGGAGCCTCTTCTTAATCGCGTCCCTCTATTGCCCGCTCTTTCTATGCCGGGAACATCTATGGAACCGACACATATCAAGCAGCTGCGTACGACGGCGCCTAAAGACATGAAGGCCGCCAAAGAACTGAGGGCTGCGGGGAAAGCCGCCGCCAAGGAGAGGAAAAAGCTAAAGAGGGCTGAAGGGAGCTCTGGTGTGTGAGTCTCTGCCATGGGTGAGAAGGCTGCAGGGTCGGATGCGGTTAGCTCTACAATACAGAATGGTTACGTATAGGTCTTCTCGAAACAATGCCTCCCTACGACGATGCCTGCGTATGTTGTGCAGAAAGTTCAAAGAACGTAGCAACACTTACAGGACGAATCTGAGGCTGTAAGGTTAGGTTTACGTGCGCCCACAAGCTGGCTCAAACTGAGGCTTCAGCTATTCACCGCTCAGCTTCTGCGACGTCTCTATGTTCATCGCAATCATAGGAACTCAGCTCTCTGGGAAGTCGACGGTCGCCAAGTACCTCCGTCTAAAGGGCTTTACGGCTGTGAAAATCGTGGATTCCAGCATACCGGTGAAGAAAGAGGATGCGGAGGTACCATGGTTTGCATCCGTTGGTCTTCAGCGCTCGGATCTGATTCCCATGATGCTTTGCAACAGTTCCTACGACTTGATGAACTAGGGGGCCAGAGTCGTTCCCCCTCACATATATCAGATGCCGGTGCAGACCGCGACATCGACACACCATTTGATTCCGTCGCAGGGCTTGGTGACCTGGACCTTAACACTACGGCTTCTCTTCAAGCTACCCAGCTTGGACCCGATCAATCACTAGATTTCTCATCAGCCGCCGACCTTCTGGATCATGTCACCAAGTACTGGCGCTCCAACTTTGTCACGACTGACCTCAGAACTGCGGACGTCCTGCAGCTGTTCTCTAAACGCCCTTTTTTCTTGCTCATCAACATCGACGCGCCAGTCCTTGTGCGCTTCGGCCGAGGGAAAAAGTGAGTTGACCGGTGCCATCTGATAGTCGGGCTTTATTGATCTATCAAAGTACTCAGACAGGATCGCTCGAAACGTTTCTGTGCGCACACGATGCGCTGCTCTACGGGCAGATACGAGGCGCCCACGGTGTCCTTCGCCACCCATCCTCACTTAACAGCATGCAAAAATATGTGAACATGCACGTGGTCAATGATTTTGATTCGGTTTCCACCTTGTATGCGCACCTAGACGAGCTGGACATTACCGACCCAGATCGTCTGCGGCCAAGCTGGGACACGTACTTCATGGTATCTTTCCTCTCACGAGGGGTGAGATGCTCGCCTCACCCATATCACTCTTCCGCAGACACTGGCATCGCTTGCATCGATGCGATCGAATTGCATGAAACGCCGCGTCGGCGCCATCCTAGTCCGGGATAAACGCATAGTCGCCACTGGGTACGCAACTGTGCTTCCGTGCGAATGATGGACTTACAGTCTGATAGCTACAACGGAACGCCCCGCGGTCTCACAAATTGTAACCAAGGCGGCTGCGCGCGTTGTAATAAGACAGCATCTCAGAAAGAAGCCTGCCTGTGCCTACACGCGGAGGAGAATGCGCTGTTAGAAGCCGGCCGGGAACGTATCGGTGGCGGCGCCACCCTCTATTGCAATACGTGGGTGTCTAGCTCCTCGGATCCTAGGCTGTGACTTACGTAGAACCTAGATGTCCCTGTCTAACATGCACGGTGAAGATCGTGCAAATGGGCGTTACAGAGGTTGTGTATAATCTGAGCTACAAGGTGTACGTAGAGGCGATCTTTCATTTTCACCACATTCGCTCACTGTGTTTCAGCGATGATCTCTCGGCCCGTATATTCCACGAAGCTGGGGTCCAGCTTCGGAGGCACGCACCTCCTCTAGTGGACACCGACTTGAACTGATCGTCACCCTTTTCTGATCTACATACCTATATTACATGGTCGACTACTTCGACTCGTACCCTAATATGCGTTCTACGTTGGCTTCGATATTCCAAGGGTTGTCTTTCAAATAAGCTACAGAGCCCTCCACGTGCCCGGCGGTCGCAGACAGAGCCAACCATACTGCGTCTTCATTATTCCTCGCGATCGCGATGTACAGTTCTCGCGCACAATCTTGCAATTCTTCATGAGCTTCGCAGTGCAGGAACCGTCGGAAAGCCACTATCATCTCCCATGTGGACCTATCCTGGACACGCACGCCCTTCGCTGTGGCCGTCATGGTCCGCAATATCGACTTGTAAAGCCTGTGCGACTGGGTATAGGCCGACTGCGTCCCCACTCTGCCGGGCCCTCGCCGAGTTAGCGCGCTCTGGGCATCCGCAGTGTCAAGCTGGCGTAGCATCTTTACGAATAATGGCCAGACGTCGTCCCAGATGCGTCGGAACATGAAAGACCCAACATGAATGCTCAAGGTTTCGATCAGATGAGCGGCTGCAGTGACGACGAATGGCTCCGTGTCGCCGAGTCGGTTCAAGATAAATGGCCATGCATGGTGAATGGAGGTCAGCAATGCAGATTCAGGAAGCACGGGCACGGAAGATGAGAGGAGGGCCAGTATTTTAGACCGGATGAGAGCAGATTGGTGGGTCAGGAAGTATATGGAACGTGAGACTATTTGCTTCGTGAGCGTCTGAGTTGAAGTGAGGGGAGGGTCTGCGTTTGGGTCTGCCTGCTCCTTTGCGCCATCCCCGCCTTGTTCTTTTTGAACGTCAGGTTCTCCCCAAGCGCGGCGCGGCGCAGGACCATAATCGGTGGTGTCCTCTTCTACGTCGGCTTCCTGCTTGCGGGAAACAAACCACTCAGCAAATGCATCCATCCGCGTATCGTCCGCAGGGGGCACGTCGATCGAGCTCTCGTCCTCCTCACGAACGGCATGACTGTCCTCGTCTTCTTCGACAACCTTCACCACTTCGCCCAGAACTTCCATTAAGCCATCCACCACGATCTCATATCCATGATACTCGTCCAATCGGTCAAAGCACTCTTCAACCACGTCGCCTGCCTTCTGGACGACGTCGTGTCCTATGAGTCGAACAAGGACAACGAGAACCTTCATCGCGTCAGTGTCGAGTCGCTGCCGGCTCAACCGCCGCGACACTGCGTCGAGCGCGTAATCGAAATTTGACAGCAGCAGGTTTGCCGGCGATGCATACGATGTGCTTGTCGTAACGAAGCTGAGGGTCGCGAGGCCCGTGGCGGACAAGTGGGAATTCGGTGAAACGATAGAGTGAAGGATCGGGTAGAGGCCGTGAAGGAGCAGAGGCGTGAACCGTGCTTGAAGAATTCCAGAGCAGATTGCGAGAAGTTGAAGAGATAATGAGGTGTGCAAAAAGGGTTCGGCTACTCGCCTTGGCGCTGGAGCCGCAGCGTGGTGTCTTATGCGCAGTGAGTCGTCCAGGGTGATGAGTCCCTTAGTATGCTCGATGTCAGGATATGCCTCGGAAGGCTCATCCTGGGCTTCAAGCGAAGGCGTATCAAGAGCCGCGTCTTCTTCCCAGAGCTCGGCGATAATCCTGACAATCCCCCGAGCCACCTTCTCCGTCCTGCGCAAGCGTCTGCCAATTCGGAGAGGGTTCGAATTCTGGTCCAGGTTGATACCTGCGATACCCTCCAATAGCTGACACGCGCACCAAAGTGCAGCAGTAGATTTTGAATCCCTCGGCCCTCGGCCTACGCTCACGAACCACTCGACGGCAAAAAGACCTTCCTCTCGCCCAGCAGCCCCCAGGGCTTTGAACATCCTCTCCAAGCTTTCTTGAGTAGAACGAGTCGCCACATGGAGCAATGTCAGCTCGGGGAATGGCACAAGAGTAGGATCCCCGGAGTCATTCTCCAGCATCAGCTGCCCAGCCGAGGCAGTGGTGACGGTGACAACTGGAGTGTCAAATTCTAGCACAGAAAGCAATCGCCAGCCCCATTTCTCGATGCCACCCATGGGACCTAGGAGTGCTCCCAGGCCTGAAGATACGGCTGAAAAGGCAGGTGGGCGCGAGGAGTCATCGGCCGAGGGAACGGAGGCGAGATGACATATCGCTTCTATTTGACGTGCGACATGCTCGACCTTGGCATCGGAGTGGGATGGCAGTAGACGAGGAATGGCAGCTAGGCTGTCCCGCGTGATTTGAAGTAAGGTCTGCAGCAGCGGATGCCGCACCTTGGATGACGGACCCATGAGTTCTTGTAGAGCATGGTGGGCATGTGACGACACTGACACAAAAGTAGACTCCGATAAGGAAAGGATAAATGACAGAAGAAGAGGCTGGGCCTGGGGCAGAGTGAGAGACGTGGAAGCCAAGACCGACAAGGACATGGAGGACAGGCCGATCAAAGCGCTGGGAGTTGGGTGGGAGATAAGGGGTGTGAGTGTGTTGAGGGCGATTAACAGTTGAGATGAGGTTGCGCGCAGCCACACCGAAGTACGCTTCACGTAGAATGCTCGATCGGGGGGAGGCACTGTGCTGTCAAGGCCGGTAAGGGTAGCAAGATCGTCCAGGTCGGTCATGCCCCTCACGGCGCCTTCGCTGAGACAAACGTCATCTCCAACAGCCCGGATGACAGCTTCTTGAAGCACCGACAGTGCCCCGGACACGATATCACCGTTTGCCCATCCTCTCGCGACGGAGGTACCGAGAGCCAATCTGGTCATGGCGCTGACCACACCGGGAAGAATGGTTGGGACAAAATCTTCTGGCAAGTAAAACAGCAAGAAGGTGCGTATTGCCTGTAGAGAAAGCCGTTGAAGGGGTGGATGGGCTGCGCCTGCAGTAACGATCAAAGTACTAAGTATCTGGCCAAGAATGGGGATGAAGCCGGTAGTTTGAGCATGAGCCGTATATTTGGAGAGGGTTTCGCTTGCATTGGAACGGTTCGAATTAGCTGATGTGGGTTGTTCTTCATCGGCTCGTTGCCTCGTCAGCGCGAAGAGACATTGGACAGCAGCCTCCTTAGTCTCATCGTCCCTTTCCTTGCCCTTGCCCTTGCCGCCTTCGGCGTCTCCGATGATGGTACCGCAGAGCATGAACAACTGTTCCCATGTTTTGAGGTCGCAACTCCACCACCAGGTCTCGAGAAGCAAAGTGAATGCATGGAAGAGCAGTTCTAGGACGCGGTTGGGAATGTCGTCTGCTTTGTTGAGTCTGAGGATAGACATCAATGGATACGCCGTGTATGAGATAAGAGCAGGCGTTGGGGCATGACCGGAGATGTTCAGTTCCTCGAGTGTGGCCGCGAGGTCTTGCAAGAGCGACAACACGATCGGTATGTTTGAGCGGTCGGCCAAGCGCGCATGCTCCAACAGCGGGACACAGCGCTGTTTTAGCTAGAAAATCGTGTTCACCGACATGAGCCTACAACATACGGGACACTACGCACCTGTCGAAAGACACTCTGCCCTTGAGCGTCGGGCATGGTGACCGCACACTCGGACTCGGACTCGCCACAACTGGAGACTCAAACGGCTCAGACGGGCATCGGGCACGCACGTGGCTTGCCGATGTCCGTTCCGAGGTCCGTTACTTGCCTCACAGTTTTCTCTTGTGCAGCCATTCCTTTCTGTGCCATGTCTTGAGCGTCATTTTTCTTTATTCTGCCATGTCTGCGTCCCCCCGCATCCTCCTCATTGACTCTTATGATTCCTTTACCCACAAGTGCGCCTGCCGTTTGCCATCGCGTTGGCTGCACAGTCGACTGACTCCGTTCCAGCCTTGCTGCCCTCTGTAGACGCGCCGTACCAGATTGTCACGTCCACATCGTCAAGAATGACGCTCTATCTGTGCGGACGTTAGCGTCCATCTTACCATGCTTCTCCGCCGTTATCGTCGGTCCTGGCCCTGGGTCTCCGGATAATCCCCACGACATCGGTGTCGTAAAGCATCTCTGGAAGCTATCCCAGGCTATAACGGTACCCGTCTTCGGTGTATGCCTTGGTCTACAGAGTCTTGCCATCGAATCCGGTGCAAAGCTGCAGAGATTAAACGTGGTCAAGCACGGCCAGATCTCGAGGATTCACCACGATGGCACCGGGCTCTTCAAGGGCATAGGGGACATACAAGCTGTCCGCTACCACTCGCTTCATGTGGAGATTTCAGACCAGGACGATGTCGAGCAGCTGGCATGGGCGGATGACGGCGCAGAGAATGGGGCAGTCGTGATGGCCGTCAAGCATAAGGTCAAGCCGTTCTGGGCCGTCCAGTACCACCCAGAGTCTGTCTGCACGTCAGGTGGAGGGGTGGAGGTTTTGCGCAATTTCTGGAGACTGGCAAGAAACTGGCACGTTTTTCACGATCGGAAACCCGAGCCATGGAATCGAGACATACAGTCCATTGTCGGTCCGGACTGGCCACAGCTCCCGCCTCCGTCTGTTATCCAGAACGACTTTGCGACTTCCAATGTGCTTACCGCGGTCTTGCACCTTCCACAGTTATCCGCTGCTAATGTGTGCGACCTTCTAGATGCTCAAGAGGAATCTTCCCCCTTCGCCCTCCTGGAATCTGCGGCCCAGCCGGGCAAGTACTCTATCATTGGCTGCATCTCCAGCGACTCGCCAAGAGTCACATATTCAATCGGTGATTCACATGTTCGCGTTCGTCAAGGCGCCACGATCTCGCTTCGGCCTCTAGGACATCACGACATTTGGACTTGGATGAGCCGTTTCATCCGACCCTGGAAGGCGAAGAAAGGCGTCCCGGAGATCCCGTTCTGGGGCGGCTTCATTGGATACCTGGGATACGAGCTTGGGGTGGAATCTCTGTCTATCCCCCTTCGATCGCGCAAGGGTAGCGCTTCTAGGCAGCATCCAGACGTGAACCTTGTTTTCGTCGAACGGAGCATCGTCATGGACTCGCAGACTGGAGACGTCTTCATTCAGTCACTCAACCCTGACGATACACAGTGGCTCCAGGAGATGACTACGCATCTCCTGCAAGCCTCTGAAGAGAGCCATTCTTCAACCCCAGTTGGTCCAATCTTCCTGCAACCTCCCATCGTCACACTTCCGGACGAGACAGTCTACAAGTCGCGCATTCAACTAGCCAAAGAGCACCTGTTCGCTGGCGAATCGTACGAGCTATGCCTCACGGCGCACACGCACATCACTACCAGACCTCGAACTGGTCCCACAAGCTCGTCTTGGGATTTATACAAATTACTACAGACCCGCAACCCCGCGCCACACTCTGGTTACCTCCGTCTTCACCCCACAACCCTTCTTTCATCCTCGCCCGAACGTTTCCTCTCCTTTTCACGACCCCCGCACTCGAAATGTCAGCTGCGACCTATCAAGGGTACACTTCGCAAGGCTCCTGGCATTACGCGTGAAATCGCCGAAGAGCTTTTGGCGGGCAGCAGGAAAGAGGTCGCTGAGAACTTGATGATCGTGGACCTGATCCGCCACGATCTGCATGGCGTTGTAGGGGACGACGTCGATGTGAAGCAGTTCTGCCGGGTGGAGGAGTACGAAACCGTTTGGCAGCTCGTCAGCGTTGTTGAAGGTGGATCATCACACGCTTCTGGCGAGACCACCGTTCTAGATGCCCGAGGCGATCTTGGTTGGGAAGTCCTCAAGAGAAGCTTGCCCCCAGGTAAGTATCACTCCTCTTACAACGTGTCGTCGATTGAACTTCTTGATGTGAAGGGAGCATGACTGGGGCACCCAAGAAACGCAGCATAGAGATTTTGCAAGACCTCGAGGACAACGATCGAAGTGTGTACTCCGGCGTATTTGGATACTGGTGCGTCGGCGGGGCAGGTGACTGGTCGGTCGTCATCCGCAGCTGCTTCAAATACGACGGTCGCTTTGAAGCGCAAGGTAGCGAGGTGGTGGACTTGGCACCTCCGGCCACGGAGGAATGGACTATCGGAGCGGGCGGGGCTATCACAGCGCTTTCCGAGGTAGACGCAGAATGGGACGAAATGGTAGTGAAGCTCCAGAGCGTTCTTCGGACCTTTGAGGCAGCTGCGCAATGAACCTGCGCCCGATGAAGGCTTCAACCCTTTCTTCCTTCGTCCCTTGCTAGACACTTATTCATCAGGAGGTCGGCGCCGGCATGATCGTATCTTTATAATTTGTTTTTGGATACCCTTTGAATTCAACTTCAATAGATGTATAATGGTTACTGATCGTACAGGCTAATCATACGCGACTCCACTCGCCGACGCGGCTACTTGTGCATACTACCAGAAATCCCATACGCCCCTAGACTACATGTTCTCTCATGCCATCAAGGCGATATGCCTCAATTCGCTGCGCAAAACGTCAGAACTAGCGCAAGATGTGACGAGAGCATACTCACTTCTGCACCTGCTGTCCGACTTTCATCGGCTCGTAGATCGTTTCCTCGGTGTCGTCCGTGCTAGAGCCCAGATTCTCTGTGTTCAATCTCATATCACGAGCACGGCTGGCCAGCGACGGTATAGGCGCTAAGTCATAGTCTGACGATAGGTGCCAGAAGAACGTCGAAGAAATCCGAATTAATGGGCGATCCGCAAACTCTTGCTTGCGCCGGTTGATCGTCTGCATGTTGAGATTTACAAAACACATCTCAGGTAGGAATGAAAGCCATCTGCGCACCTCAATTGTCGCCTCGTTGACAACGACTTCATGGAAGCCAGCTTTGACGAGACCTCCCGTGAGATGCTCAAGCTGCTTCCCTGCCTGTACAAGCAGATAACGCCCTGTTGGCGGAAATTTGACCAATATACGCTTCCCAGAGTTACGAGCCCAGATATGAAGGCCCGGATATCGTGATCGTCCGTGGATGGTCAGGAAATTGAGATCGGTATGGAAGCCGGCGAGGATGGTATCTTTCTTGCCAAACTTCACCAGGTCGGATGCCGTCGGTGCAAGAAGATGTGGCCTACTGACGGTGAGGGATAGGCCAGGCAGGACAGTGAAAAACATACCCGTATCTTCCCGCATCTGTAAACGTCTCTCTTGACAGACCGAGTCCAACGGCCGCCATTTGAGCCAAGCCCTCGACACTTGGGTTCACGTCAAAACAAATCGAGGGAACAGTATCACCAATACTCACGCATTTTTCATAGATATACCCCACTTCCCCATCGTCGGCTCCCACCTCTTCTTCAAGCCCTCATCCTCGGGAACGACGTTTGGGGCATTCAAGCCCGGGAATTCGGTCTCGTAAGTCGGACGATCCCCCATTCTCCAGAAGAACCTGCACTTGGGATCCGGATCGTGCGCCGTGATATCCAGGGGCCGCTCCGAGGGTTCCAAACGCTCGATGACACGCAGGCATGGCTCGTCCACCGCACACTTGGGCTTCTCGGTGTTCTCCAAGGTGACACCCACTTGGTAGCCGAGTTCGGGGCGCTCATCCTTTTTCAACTGGGGCTCTGGCTGTGCGAAGTAATCCTCCAAGAGGTCCAGGAAGGTAGAATTGTCGTCTTCCAACACGCGCTCATCGTGCAGAAGTAATGCGCCATATGTTATTAAAGCGTCCGCTGCCTGATGGAATCATGTGAGACTGATATATGCATAGACCAGAATCTTACCCTCTTGCATTCAGCTTGGACTGCTTGAGACTCCAAGGGTTGGGATCGGAAGATATCAAGGTCAACAACCGGCAAAGTTGCAGACATGGTTCAAAAACAGCTACATGTAATGCGGGAGCAGATCAGCATAGATATATTCTGAGAATCAAAGACAACGTGCCCGAATCAAGCCCAAAAGCGATTCTTTTGAACGGCTAAAAGACTATGGAGAACGGAGAAGGATAAAGAGCAATTGTTTGCTGACTAATAAAGCAGCTCTCGCAGGCTCTAGCCCTCTCTGCGGCCTTCTGCGGCACTCAGTGTGGCTGACTCAAAAGTGCCCTAGCCCGGCGCCACGCCGCACAAGACTCCCTGTACCACTACACCCACCACCACAACATCCGTCACCATGATCAAGGTCGGTTCCCCATCTATTCCTAATCCTCGAATCTCGCTTAGGCGCTTTGAATCAGATCTGGAGCATGAAGAAGAATGAGGAGGCGGCGGCGAAGAAGAAACCGAAGACCAGTGCGGCACAGATCCGAGTGCAGAAAGGTGTGTAACGAAGCTACACGGTTCAAGCTCTTCTGACTCTCACTCCTGTCTGTATAGATTTGACTGAGCTAGACTTGCCGCCGACCATGACAACCCTCTTTCCAGACCCCGCCGATCTTCTTAACTTTACCCTTACCATCACACCCGACGAAGGTACGGCGCGCTGATTTTACGCGACAGCGTCAAACTTTAACAGATTCCTCAATTATCTGTGGCCAGGCATGTACCAGGGAGGCGCTTTTGTCTTCTCCTTCGTCATCAACTCAAACTACCCACACGAGCCTCCGAAAGTCAAATGCACCCAGACAGTAGGTTATATCTTCGGAATCTTTGCTTTCTCTGAACACACCTGTCAACAGATCTACCATCCTAATGTCGATCTTGAGGGCAATGTTTGCCTGAATATCCTCCGAGAAGATTGGAAACCAGTTCTCAACCTGAACTCGGTGATGGTTGGGCTGCAGTACCTCTTCTTAGAGCCCAATGCGGACGATCCGTTGAACAAAGGTGCGTAGAGCCGTTCTTCATAAGGCGGTATCTGACTCGTCGTATCATACACCAGAGGCGGCTGAGGAGCTACGCAAGAATCGAGAACAATTCTTGTACAATGTGAAGCAATCCATGCGAGGCGGATACGTCAAGGGCGTACAATATGCTAAAGTCAATGTGTAACACTGGCCAGCATTCCGCTCCATCGTATATATTTTCATCATACTGTGCGTCGTTAATCCAAACCGACACTCACCATACTTTGCATGTACATCCATTCCATCGGGCCTGTTTCTTTCATTGAGCTGGGATCGGCTACGAGCGCTGTGATATGACATAGACAAATAGATGAGTTGATCTTGCGGGTTGTACTGTAAGTACGTCGTAGATGTTTTCACTCGTGGCAGTTCGTAGCATACTAGCTCCCCCTGTATGTCGTGTAGGAGTATGGGCTGATCAACAATGGGATGTGATAGTGTTCGTCTGGATTCGCCACCTCGAACGTCACCTACATTGACAGATTAATGAATTGCCATATTGTGGCCGAGCTCGAACCTACGGACCTCGACCCAAGGGTAGAAAGATTTCCTCTCGGAGCTCTCAAAATAATCTCTCGTTCGGAAAGTTATTTTGTACAAACCGCCAGCTCTCAGCTTCGCTGGAGCCTCAGAGCTGCCAACCCCGGACAAGAGGTCAAGGCATCTACCATCGGAGTTTGTCGTTCTTTGCATGGGCTATTAGAAGCGAGCTAGAAAACTTCGTATCCCTACGCACCCTACTGCCAACAAATCCCAGCTGTCTTCACCCTGGTTTCTAGCTGGCTGGCGGTATTCCAGAAGGCGCACCTCCACTCCTGCGGCCGGCTTCCCCAGAGACGAGTCAAGAACTGGACAGATAGGGTATTATGAGTGCAGGAAATAGCTGCCAAAGACAGTGAAGTACTATGGCACGTTATAGGCGACTTCGACATGGGTGCTGAGAGGACGATTCGAAGATGATCACTGCGTGCGCAGGTTCCGGATGAATCTTATCTGATAATTCGCAGATCGGGTGCGTCTGCCTGGCGCTTGGCAAATCTTCCAGTTCTTCCACCATGGCTTCCATTGCGGACACCCCGCCTCTGGGCAAATTTCTGGCATCAACAGGTTAGCAACTCTTAGTATGGGACCTAGACGTTTATAGAGTCAACATCCAGACAAGAAGACGCGGGATAAGGCTATCAAGAGCTTGTCAGCTTTCCTGTCGGACCCAACCCGCGCGGCCTTGTCCAAGGCAGAACTAGAAAAACTATGGAAAGGGATTTTCTACTGTGCGTACCTCCTGATGCTTTCATGCTTGTCCCATGAGCTGTTTTCAGGCTTCTGGATGTCGGACAAGCCATTAGTACAGCAAGGACTGGCTAGTGAACTCGCCGAGCTTCTCTTGACAATCAAGCCTAGCACATCGTCTTTAGCATTCCTTCGCGGATTTTGGCAGACAATAGTGCGTGAATGGAATGGGATAGATCGGCTACGGTGCGTGGTATGCTGGCCCAGATGTATCCGCGTGCTGACCATCGAACAGAATCGACAAGTACTACATGCTTGTCCGACGATACGTGAACGCGTCTTTTCGACTTCTCTTGCGCGAGAAATGGGACTCAACCTTATGTCGAGAATATAACGACATCCTCACTGCTCCAGGAGGACCTTTATGGTATGCTTCGTTTGCCCGCCGCGTTTCTTTAGTGCTGACCAGCTGATAGTCCCAACGACAACCGCGTGCCACTGAGTTTGGCGTACCATCTTTCCGACATATACCTGGAGGAACTGGACAAGGTTCTCAGTCCTTCGACAGGTAGCGACGGAGATGAGCTACCCCCGGCACCTCTAGACACCCTCTTGTCCCCATTCCTTGGCCTCGCTGCGAGAACAACCTCAAAGGACACCTTCGAGCGTGTCCGGTCCGCGTTTCTCAATCCTCTGTTTGAAGCGCTTACCACAACACACACCGATGAGCCTCCGTCACAAAAACGTCGTCGTCTGCTGGAAAACGACCTCACGTCTGTGGTCGACAGAACGCGCGTGTCCGACGCTGCAACAGATCGGCCTCTGGGGAAGCCTGCACTTCGTCAGGCGCTCTTGAAACAGCTCTTTGATGTCGCGAGTGATCCCGAGACAAGGGACTCGAACAGGCGGAAACTGTACGGCTTTTGGAAGTCTTACATCGAAGACGACGAAGATGAGCGGCCAGTAGACGGCAGTTGAAAAGGTGCGTGAATGATTTTGAGCACTTCGTGTGTTGCTCATGAGCCGTACATTTGTCTAAATTACAGATCTTCCAGTCCTCCGATGATAGTAGAATAGTAGTGGTCCTCCAGCACGTCACAGGAACCACCCACTAGCGGGCGGAATGTGCGATTTAGGCTTCGCAGTGATCATGCTGCAAGGTTTCAGACCGTTGAATGTATCCTCATTCAAATTGCGAAACTGACCTTGGTTGATTCCGGTATTGCCGCCAAACACCGTAGCCGATCAGGCTCTCAATGCCCGCGAAAAGGAGGAGAGCCTGCGGAAACCGGGTCAGGCCGTGAAGTGAAGTGTGTAATAATGACTGCTCACTGGACGGCGTGCGACAAGGGCTGGGGCAAACGACATTGTGTTCGTGTGGTAGTCAAGGGTGAGGGTGATAGACTGAGCTGGTTATTCGTTGACTGTGGGGATGCTAATGGATGCTCTCCAGCCTGGCCGAGGTACACCCTTTATACGAACGAGAGCGTTCTAACTCGCCGTCATCCCCCGAGTGTTGATGGACGAGACGAATCCATAGGAGTGCGCAAACGGCGAGGCTCATTATCTCGAACATAATGGACTGCTCTCGATGGCATCGGGATGCCTTACCCCTGGAGTCCATGCGAGCCGATGAATGTTCTCGACGCCAATTTAAATCACCCCTGGAGTGCGTTTGGAACCAGCCCAGTGATGCACAACAGGCGAGAGGCAGGACTAGAACACGCCTAGTAGGCGGGGTCCCGGCTGTCTGCGGAACTCGGCCCGATGCCGGCGCCATGGCGCTCCGTGCTCCCTCCGAGTCTAGCCCATGTCTTGGAACAGACTACATGCACATTACATGTCAATGGGATGCTACAGCAGACTCGGAAACCATGTCCAAAGGGGTGAGTCCAAACTCGTTTTTCAGCC
Source organism: Auriscalpium orientale (assembly GCA_019915035.1). NCBI lineage: Eukaryota > Fungi > Basidiomycota > Agaricomycetes > Russulales > Auriscalpiaceae > Auriscalpium > Auriscalpium orientale. The sequence goes on from JAHLMH010000001.1 coordinate 977,371, forward strand.
CTCGAACTTCCTTCGGGACGCTCTGCATTATATCGGCGTGTTCTCCTTGCTGCTGAAGGTCCAAAGTCCCGAGCTTTGCGGCGAGAAAGTGCGCGGGTGTATTGCCTTGGTGGTCAGGTTGGTCCCATGAGCCGGCGCCAGCTTGCACGAGCAGGGCGACAACGTTGGCGTCCGATGCGTTCGACTTCGGGAGCGCATAGTGAACAGGGAGTCCATCTGCCTTGTCTTCGTCAGGCATACACGCGATATGCAAAGGCGAGTGTCCAAGAATGCTGCGGCGCTGTAACAGCGCACGCACAGCAGCTGGCTCGAGCCGCTCTTGAAGCTCCCCTAGGACCCAGCGGAGAGTCTCGGCGCTTTGCGCGGCAGCGGCAAAATGCACGACAGTCAAATGCATGATGGGAGTAACATAATCAAGCTGTGCGCCTGAACGAAGAAGTGTCTTGCTGATGGCAAGTTCGTTTCTCCACACCGCAAGGAAAAGAGGGGTGATCATGCCCGTATTGAATTCCGAGACGTTGGGGTTGAAAGCGAATACAGACATGGAGAGGGGTGGTGTAGTAATGGTACGTCGGCCCCAAGCCGCGCCAAGGGGAGTCGACTTCGTGAGGTCTGCCGTGCTCCTTCGACAAAGCCTCCGCCCGCTTGTTCCAGTCGTCGGACGGAGAGCGAGAAATGTAGCAGGACACATCCGCCCCGGCTTCTATGACCTTCAGTGCGATATCGATGCGCCGGGAGTTGCTGAGATGAGGAAGTGGTTCGCATATAAGCCATTCTAGATTGGTAAGGACCTGAGCGTCATGCTCGACGTCCACACCCTTGACGGCTCCAAGAGAATGAGGGTGATACAAGTCTTTCCTTCTGGGTAGAAGTTGGGATTCGGGGAGACGAAGAGGTTCGGAGAGTAGGGACTCCCAAGAGCGGCCAAATAGTCCCGTCACGAAGTCCCGATGGGTGTCAACATTCTCCACCCATGTCTCGCCCCACACAAACCGATACCACTCCTCCCATAAGTCGTCTTCGTCGATCTGTCCATCCACACCTCCTGCAGCGATGATAGTGTCCAGGTTATCCCACTGCCCAGCACGCACTGCTGAGCGAAAGACGTTGTCGAAGTGCGGATAGTCCCGCTGACATGGATCGTTCGGGTCTGCGCCACGTTTCAGCAAGTCGGCCAGATACCGCGGATCGGAGTGCGCTGCAGCAACGTGGATAGGAAGTGTAGGCATGATGCCGTTCCGGCTATAGAGGTAGTCATTTGCATTGATGTCCTCGCCAGTTTCCAGCAACGACGAGAAGATATCGTATCGACCTTGTCGAATGGCCTGAATTAGCGAGTCATCCGCATGAAGTGCCTTCCAAGCAGACAGTCCGACTATATGGTCAGCTTTCTGTTCTGTCGAAACACTGGGAAGCTCAAAGGACAGGAAGGTGCGAGTGACGAAGTACTTACTCGGACTGGTGGTCGTTCATCAAAGCGTTGCGAAATTTGCTGGCGGCGCATGTGCGCCCCTGCCCTGCATACTCACTTCACGGCGTAGACATGAGCGCTTGAGCTCGGAGCCATTTCTATGCTTGAAGCGCCATATGTGCAACATATTGCCTTTATATGTCAGGAAGTTCTCTCTGCAGCAGTCTAGTCCATGTACTCTGTTTCCACCAATCGTCCATGCCATCGATGCGTTCCCACAGCGTCTCCTCGTCAAGCCCATAGATCTCATATTTGCCCCCGTCCATTGACCGGCCATCTCGCTTCGCCACCTCGAGAGCCGCCTTGTTCTCACCCCTGATAAAGATTAAAGTCAATTCGATGGGCTTAAATGACTCTCGTACCTGAGAAGCTCCAAGAGCTCTTGACGATCCGGGAAGAATAAGCGCGGCTCGAGGACAGCGAGGATAGCGAGCGAAGATCGATAAAGGAATGAGTCGCCTTCGAGGAGAATGACATCCCATACGCGGGCACATGCCTCGAACGGTAAGTGGTCAAGAAACAACGGGAGTATCCAGTCTGGAAGGTATGCGGAAGGGGATATTTGATGCTGTTTGAAGTTGAAATAGACTGCAACAAGACATCAACGATAGTAACATGTCAAGAACTCCAAGACTTACTCTTCGGCATTCCGTCAGCTAAGAGGGTGTCGAATATCCTGGCCACGTGTAAGTGTGCTAGCCAGATGGATTTATTTTCCTGCCCACCTATAATATGCCTCGACCTGGAAGTTGCCATGTCCGTGAGCGCATCCTGCATGACGACAAAGCCGCACGTACATCATCTTTTGTAGAGAGGCCGCCATAGAATGCTCGCATACAGTGCCGCTCGAGCAAATTCCTCAAGACGATGAACCCCTGCGTGGCCGGCATGTTGAGCAGGATCATTGCTGCGATCCGCGCGATACCCTTGGTGTAGCCCAGGCCCTCGTCCGAGCGTGACACCACCCATGCGCACAACATCTCTTTCAGCTCCTCGTACATTGGACCCGTCTCTGAGTGGAAAATATGTAGGGAAGGAAGTGTCCGAACAACGTCATCTTCGATGAGGCTGAGAGTAGTCGTTGGGAAAGTGCCCGCGGCCAGCGCGCGCTTCGCTCGCGCTAAACATATTCGAAATGTGTCTTCGCACCATCATCAGAGACGAAACTATGGGCAAGTGAATGAGACGTCCACACCTTTACTCAAGGCCAGTGCATTCCCAACAGCGCGCTCCCACATAGTCGCTCTTAGCTTCGTTGGGATACCTTTCCACCACAGTTTCCGCATGGCAGGGTTATGATGCACCACCCTCCAGTCGGGCAGAATTTCCTTCTCCCATATGTGCAGGGACTCTTCTATTCGCCCCTCCCGAGCAATACGTCGCTCCTGCAACGCTTTTCGACGTTTTTCCTCTGTGCGTAGAATACGATCGGTATGGACGCGGCTGATCGGCCCGAGGGTACGTACCCGCCGCACGACTGCGCTTCATCATCTTCTCCCAGTCCGCCATATGCTTCTTGTCCTCTTCACGGCTCTTTGGAGGAAGGAATGACGGACGGGTTTTGCTGACGACTCTCTCGAATATGCTCGGCCCGACTGAACGAGTTGGTTTGTGGCCAGATGAAGGACGCTGTGGTGACTGTGGGGGTGCTAATGGCGGGAGAGGAAGGGTAGGAGTAGAAGAGGCTCTGGCATCGGTTGCGGGGACGGGGACGGGTACTGGACTCGCGATACTAGAGACTTCAGAGTTCACGGAGTTCGCGGAATCGGGTTGCACAGGAGATTCAGGTCGTGAACTGGGGTGTACTTCGATCGCGACGGGATGATCTTCAGAAGCGTCGATGTATACGGCGGGATGGTCATGCTGCTCATCATAGCGGCCGTCGTTTTGGGCTGGAGGCGAAGGAGTAGATGGGAGCGACTCGTTCATATCCGTGGGGCTAGCAGCAGGATGCCCATTTGTTTGCACATGCGCATACTCATCGTGGTGCGCGGATTCCTCCGACAGCGAGATCTGGTCGAATTGCGCAGAGAGTTTGCGACCACCCAGAGAAGGAGGGGAAAGATGACTGGTAGAAGGTGAGCGTGAGCGTGAGGAAAGGTGTGATAGGCAATGAACTCTGACGGGGAATGCTCGTCGCGGCCAATGTCTAGGGTAGACACAGACGCATCCAGAACGTCCGGGGTGCCCTCCTCCCCTGCCGATAGACTGAACTCCTGATCTGCCTGAGCCATGCTGCGAGCCAGCTCTGCGCGTATCGCGGCCGACGAGAAGTCGTACGAGTCTGTGTCGATGTCGTCGCCATCCGAGAACGCATCGTCGAGGTAGAACGATTGCGGAGTGGGTTTTGCAACACGTACGGGGGTAACCAGGTCAAGCTCGTCGTTCGCCCAAGCGTCGCCATCGTTCATGGTGAAGAAAATGGCAGGAGGAGTATAGGTGCAAGGGTCTGCAACGGGCTGCTCGGATGTCCGACGCGCCCATAGAGAATCCACGTGATCTCGAGGGACCGCGGCTTCAAGGGCTTCAACGCGACTCTCACCAGCACCAGAGGAACACCATCGACCAGGTCAAGAGGAAGGTGGGACAGACTCACGCTTTGAAGCCAATGTTTTGTGTCTGACATCGGGTACAAGCTACTTATGTCATGATTGCAGAGGTCCTTCTTGTCCTCGCAGGGCATTCGTCCTCTCTATTCCCCACGGACCACGCGGTTCATCCTGCTTTTGAGCCACTCTTGCACCCTGGAGAGAAGCAATGCCTCGAGGCTCTTGGAATAATTGCGTACCGATATCGCAAGATCAAGAACGCGTCCTCGGAGCTCTCGCGCAACCGCTCGCGCTATGTCTGCGCGCTCTCAGCCGCACTCAACCAGATCCTCAAAGACGAATATGAGGCATTGGTCGTAGAAAGCGAGGCCAAGGTTTTGCAGCGCGACTCAACGCTGGTTGCAAGCGGATCATTTGTGCCTTTGTCGTCTATTCGCGCCGTCTTTGCAGAATGGGACGCTCCCCTCGCGGCCCTAGAGTCACTCGTAGATCAGCTGGTGGCCGAGACAGCTTGGAAGCCCGGACCACTTATTGACTTGCTCCTCCAGCGCTCTACCACGGGCACTCACCGTATCGCGAGTATCATGGCCCGCCTTTCCGTCGCAGTGCAGCGCGTCTGGAGGACGCAGCTAATCTCCTTCTTAATCCACGGCAGCCTTTCCGGCGCGGACCCGCTTGCCTCCAAGGACTATACCCTTCTAGATGGACAAGTGCCTTCTTGTGTTTCTGCACAGTCTCGAGACTCGATCGCATATGTCGGTCGGGCTATAGGCACTGTCAAAGCTGCCAAATGGCAGAATCAATTCCCGCGCAGCCTAGCCCTTGACCACACTCTGAGACTAGAGGAGGTCCTGGTCGAGGACCAATATGCTTTTGACAAAATCATCTCCGACATTCGCACCAACGTCAGCGAATGGCTTTGGCTCAATGTTCTCACTCCGAGAGACGTGGACGAAGCTATCGACTCTTTGTGAGTCGGAATGGGCTGTTTGCTGTGACTCTCGCTTATGTATCGCTTTTCCTGCAGAGCCAACTACTTCCTCATTCGAAATGGCGAATTCAGCCTGTCCTTGATTCGTGAAATCGAGCGGCTCAAGATATCCAGACTCACATCTCGCTCTGGACCTTCCACCATGATCCGCGAGCAAGACCTCCATTTGGCGCTCTTGCGGGCATCGCTGGGGACCACTGCCCAGCATGATCCCTCATTAACCCGCTTGCGCATGCAACTCCCCTCTGGGCCCCTTCGGCCCCTTCTACCGTCTCTTTCCAACCCTCGAAACCTCTCCATCATCAGCAATGACTTGGAAGCCACCACGTTCGATGATCTCCTTCTTGGAACGCCCCTTACCCTGTCATACACCGTCGAATGGCCGCTCGACCTGTTCTTGCAACCGTCTGATCTCCGACTATATGCCCACCTTTTCGCCTATCTGTCTTCCCTTCGGAAGACCCATACCCGAATACATATCTGCTGGACAGCCCTGTCGAATGCGCAGCGCGCCCGGAGACGATGGACAGGACTTGGGGAAGGCGGCACTGTCGAGGACCTAGAGGCGCGGCAGGGGCTTCTGAGGTGCGGCTGGGGTGTTGTCCGGGAGATGAGCTGGTTCCTGGACAACCTGCTGGGATATGTTATGACGGATGTCATTGACACCGAATTCCGGAGATTGAAGATGCGGCTGAATAACCCGAACAGCGGAGATAGAGGTCAGGCTTCGGACTCTGGTGCCAGGAGAAGAGCCTTTTCGACTACGTCGGAGACGCCTGTGTCGGAGGAGCTGAAACCCCTTGATGGACCTCATGCAGATACACATGGAGCTCCCTCACCGCCGTTGGATTTTGCGACGTTGCGCAGCATACACAGCACATACCTCGAGAGGCTCCTTGGTGGCACTCTCTTGACGAACCCCGCCCTCACCGCGATCATCAGGCCTCTATTCGAATTATGCGAGCAACTCGTCGCTCAGGTTGAGCGCTGGGGCGGTGATGTCCTCCCTGCTCTTCTGTTCGAAGGCAGCCTGGCGGCGGGGGCAGACGACGTTGGGAAAATGGTGAAAGAGCGCTGGGCTGTCGTTTCCGAGATCAACGAGGTATGCCCGCACGGTCGCGCTTCTGCTTGCCCTAACCTCTATCTGATTGAAGACCCTCCATACGTTGCTTGAATCATTCTACGAGCAATTGAGTTTATCAACGTCACAACCGCTCACGGCGCGGGCAGACGCGTCGAAGTCTGCGGTCTTCAACAGCACGCTGAACGCGTCGGTCTTTGGACACACCCATTCTATCCGGGCAAAAGATGGGAGACGATCCGACATCGCCGGGGAGGTGCGCAAGCATGTTGAGCGCCTGCTCCTGCGCCTCGACTTCAATGGAGAGTTTTCAAGGCCGAGGAAGACGAAAAGTGGAGATGTTGGCGGGAATATCCTCCAAGAGGGTGGATTAGCGTAGCATTTCGTACCTGTGCGGATCGTATATTGCGCCTGACTGGCCCATGCATGGTGTACTGTGTATAACTATAGTTGAACGAGGTGAAATTGTGGGCGGAGAGCCTGAGATCTAACCGGTGGCCGATTATCTGAGTCGCGTAGTGATAGGGCAAAAAGCAATTGGAATGTCCTCGCAGAAGGTCTCGGACATGTCGAAGGCTGCCACCCGGCTGGCCCACCAAGCTCGTCTTCTCTCCCATACCACCACCATGGCCTCCCGTTCGTGCTTTCATTTTCTCTCCCGCTCGCTAGCTAACACGTCCCAGAGTTCACTACCCGCGTCATCGGGGCACCGAACACCCTTGGTACGTGCCTCCGCTGCTCGCACCCTGTCGCATCGTGCTGATCGATGCCGCACACATCAGACCATCGCGTCTATGTCGAGCAAAATGGCAATGTCGTGTCGCCCTTCCACGACATCCCCCTGTTCGCGGACCAGAACAACGGCATTTTCAACATGGTTGTCGAGGTTCCCCGCTGGACCAACGCCAAACTCGAGATCTCCAAGGAAGAGTCCTTCAACCCCATCAAGCAGGACATAAAGAAGGGCCGTCTGCGCTTCGTCCGCAACTGTTTCCCTCATCATGGGTACATCTGGAACTACGGTGCTTTCCCCCAGGTGCGTGTCGTGTTCGCTTGCGACAGAATAGCGCCCGTCTCATAGCGCATAGACCTGGGAAGACCCCACCCAGCAGCACGCCGAGACCAAGGCCAAGGGTGACAACGACCCCTGGATGTCTGCGAGATCGGCGAACAGGTTGGTTACGTCGGCCAGGTCAAGCAGGTCAAGGTCCTTGGCATCATGGCTTTGCTCGACGAGGGTGAGACCGACTGGAAAGTCCTTGTCGTCGACGTGAACGATCCCCTCGCGTCCAAGCTCAACGACATCGAGGATGTTGAGAGGCACCTCCCCGGCCTCGTTCGCGCCACGAACGAGTGGTTCCGGTGCGTTTATAATCACATAGAGCCCGTGCTGGCTGGCTAATCTTCTTTGATATGCAGGATCTACAAGATACCCGATGGGAAGCCCGAAAATCAGTTCGCATTCTCTGGCGAGGCGAAGAACAAGAAGTATGCCACAGAAATCATCCACGAGTGCCACGAAGCCTGGCGCCGTCTCATCACCAGCGAGTACCAGGACATCTCAATGTATGTCTCTCTGTGATTTATGCATGAATACTTTGCTCAAGTGTCAATCAGCCGCAACATCACGGTCCAGAACTCCCCTGGCTTCGTTCGCCGCGACGATCCCGCATACACTGGCATCCCTGCCGACTCCAGGAAGCCCCCTGCGCCGATAGATCCCGCTAGTAAGCAGCGACCATGAGTTGATGTTTCCGCATGAATTGACGTTTTTCTTGCCACCAGTTTCCAAGTGGTTCTACATCTCATCGGCCCAGATCTAGGTATACCGCTGATGGGTGCAGACCGAGATCAAAAGGCTTGTTGTAGGATCGTCAGCAAAGTGTAATAAATGAATATTTTCTCCTTCTCTGAGGCGATGATGAGCGCGAAACTGCTCGAATTAGTACAGCATCACTTGAGTGTGCCAATACCGAGTGATAATCTATAGCTACAAGTCATTTTGGTGACAACCCAGCGCATCGTGCAATCAATCAAGTTTTCGTCTCATGCCTTATCAATATTTCCGTCCTGGACAGGCGGATACCGACAATGGCGATCGGATATAAACGTCACAGTCCATACACCTGAAATTGCGCGGTCAGCATATATGCGTCACTCAGCGGTTGCATACTCACCTTCCATGGCAGAGAAAATGGAGTATTCGTTGCTTGTCACACCAGACACCGTGTGCGTCTCGAGAACCTTGCCCGGCTTGCCGCCCTTCCGTGTACTCAGTTCTGATCGCTGATATGTGAACGTAAAGGGAGGCTCGCCGATGAGGGTGAACTTGATCTCAGCCTGGTCACCTGTGGACGATCGCAGCGTCTTGATCAGCGTTTTTCTATGCGGAAAAGCTGATGACCAACCCTCATGGATATCTTGGAATATCCGCTTGCCCTGGCCGACTTGTGCTGAGGGCAGCGAATGCACGGTGTACCCAAGATCCGCCACCACCGCTTTGCACATCTTTTGCTGATGTGCAATCGACGTGATCTTGAACTCCCCAGGTTGCTGCAATGCCAGAGAGAATGGTGACAATTTGGCTTCCTGGGTGTGTGACTTCCCGTTCACGCGGTACCTGCCAATCCCACGTGAGCTGCGCCCCCAATGCACTCTGCAAACGACTCACCCGACCGTCCATGGTGGGATACCCTCCAATTGAAATTGAGCGGCTTCGCCGACACAAAAGTGCTCGCGCCGATCGAAGGGCACGATGGCAGCAGACTCTGCTACGTCGACCCATATCGACCTCTCCCGTGGATGCGAGATGATCTGTTCGCAATGCCATGCATCGCGGACGGACTCGATAGTGACCATGTGCGGGCCGACAGTCTTGAACGTATGGTCAGAGAGGTCCAATTTCCATGCCGTCTCGTACGTCATGATGGTCTCGGTGTAGCTCTCACTCGAGGCATGGTTCTTGACAGAGATCGTCAACTCGAAGGGCGGGGTGCCTTCGAGCAGGACCAGTCCATCTGACGATGTCCTATCCCGCGGGGCAAAAGCGTCATACAGGCAATACGAAAGACGGTTGGGGCTTCGGAATCGGGCCGATGGACGCATCAGAACTTCCTGCTCGAACAGCGGCCGGTCTGAGCGTGGAATGATGGCTGCCTTGTGCTTCGACAAGGGATACGCAGTGTCGCCCACTTGCTTGACCTCGTAGTAAAGGCGCCCGGGTTCAGCCGTATGCAATTGGAATCGGGTGCGGGGCTGTATGCTGTTAAAGGTCGGCTGATCGAGCAGTTTTGTGCCACCGGATTCGGTTGCCCTCGCGATGTTATACTGGATTTGGAACGGCGGTCGACCTAACGACAATGAGCAAAAGGACTGCACAAGGGCCGTAAGGTATTCACCTGTAAGATCAAGGTCTACATGGCCGCTAGCGCCTTCACAAATCGTCGGCAGAATGTATGTTCCGTTGTAAGGCTCATATTTTGCTTCTGTGTCTGGCGAGAGCATAGCTGAAGGTCTTGGAACCCAGTCAACTCTGTATGTCGCGGCGTCCTTGGCCACAGTGCCGGGGCATTGAGAATCTTGTATCTGAGCAACACTAAGTCAAAACTTTTCTGCCCACAAAGGCGTTGGATAGTCTGACTCACACCAACAAGTTCGTAGACTCCTTTTTCTTTTACCTGCAGATGCCCATTTGGTGTCGACATCTTTGAAGTAAGCACCACGTTTGGCTGATCGCGAGTCCGGTATTTGACGCGCCAAGGCTACAAAAGAGGTCAGGCCAGACTCTGAGATGGAAATCAGTTACACGGACCGGTTCACCGGTCAGTCTCAGAGGCAGGTTAGCCTGCTCATCCTCCAGGATGGTGATCTGTCGTTGATGTTCCTTGCCATAGAATTTGACGGTTGGTTTCACCCGCCGTACGTTGACTGTAGTACCAGGAACGGACAGAGAACGTTTGCATCCGGAGGAGTCTTCGACGCTCACTGAAGTGCGCAAGGCGCGTGAGTCAGAGAACTCGCAAGACGCACGCATATACGCACCGATATTGACATCGAATGATCCACCCTCACGGTCAACGTCTTTGGGGATAGTCAGCTGCAGAGTTTTGCGAGCAGTGTCGATCTTGGTGAAGGAAATGATCTCGGAGCCCTTGGGCCCTACGAGCTGTACATCCAAATTCCAAGGTCCTGTACCCTGCAGAAAAATGAACAAAGGCGACCGGCGCATTTTGTCAAAACACCCACCCGGAGCTCAGTCTCCAGCTCGACAGTGTTGCCTGAGCAACTGTTGATAAAGAGCTTCTCGCGTCCCGGATCCCCCGAGTGAACGAAGCTCGCAGAAGCGAGCGGGTGGACGATCTGATCGATGCTGGGCCCTTTGAGTTCGACCTTGTTGTAATTGGCGTCGCTGAGATGGGAGAAGGAGTAGATGTAATGGCCACTTTGTGGCGGCTGCAATGTCATCTCTCCACGAGAAGTCAAGAAGTTCTTGACAAGTTCTCGGGGAGGCTCCTTGTCGCGCTGCATGCGGTAGTACACGGAGAACGGCGGCGTTCCATGCAAAACGAGGGAAGCTGCCACGCCAGTGTCGCCAGAGCTACAAAGGCGTAAGTCCCTCGGATTCAGGTGTGTAAGACAAGAACGCACCATTCGTGTATACGCCTCCACTCTATCTCCGCCGTTGGTCTTGCCAACTCGACCACCTTGCAAGTATCCGGACTCAACACGTCTCCCTCGCAGTATCTTCCCTTGACGTCGAGGACGGTGAAATCGCCAGGAGAGTTAGTCTTAAAGACGGCTTCACGATGGTCAGAGTTGGTCTTGACGGCCTTCTGCCACGGACTGAGACGCTTGTTGATAGGCCTTCCGAACTCGTTGGTAGGCGGCTGGTACTTCACCGTCACGTCCCAAGGGCCATCAAGAGGATCAGCCTCCACCACAGCCATTTGTAGAGCAACATCCGATCCTACGCGCAATGATGTGGGTTGCGACGGTCCACAGCCTTTGAACGACACCTTCGGGCGACCGAGGACGTGTAGAGTTCGGCTGAATTTCGTGCTACTGTCCGCGATGGAACCGTTCACGACCTTGGGCGCGACGGAGGACCAGGATGAAGGTGCGAGGTTCTCGACATTCCCAAGAGCATCGGTGAGGCTCTCCAAAACGTAGGTGTGGGTGCCAAGAGCTTCGGCAGACAGAGTCAACGGAACGTGGACGTCCTGAGCTGCGGGATACGACGATACCGAGCCGGAATGGGAAGCTCCGTCGACGTGAGAAGGCTCGATCCCCTCAACCACAAAGTACTCTCTGCGCTTGTTGATCTCCTTGTACCACTTCAGGCTGAGAGGCGGCACGCCGTAGATACTGAGGCCGAGCTGTACATCCTTGTCTGCACCGGCGAACCCGAGGCCCGGCGACGCACAGCGAACGTTATCTCCACGGGTCAGCGCGTCGTCCTCAACGAATTGGGCACGCGGGCAAGGAGCAACTGTCAGCCTGGAAGGATAGATGATGCGTGCTTCAACGCCAGATGGGTCGCGCACTTCGTGCAGATGGACCGTGCCAGGTTTTGTGAGGCGAATGTGTACGAGTGACTGTGTCTTCTGCAGGCGCTGAGGATCTCGTGGACCGTCGTCTTCGTCGTCTTCTTCGTCGTACTCGTCGTACTCGCTTTCGTGCTTGTCCCGGTCGCCACCAGAGTACCTCGAGACCTGAAGGCTGTCCTGCCGCGAACTCTCAATTGCCTTGAGGTCCTTTGCAGAGAGCGTGACCGGCGGCACTTTACCGCCCTCGTGCCCGAGAGGCGTGATGGAATACCGCAGCAAGCTTGGATTTGAGTTGTTCAAGAGGACGGGAATGAGCACACTGCTGGAAGGTGATGACAAGCAATACGTTTGACTGTGGGGATTGAGCTGCGCCGTGCTAATTGGTGACATCCGCACGATATGCTGGCCGCCAAGATGGGCGTCCGAGTTGCCATAGGCTTCGCCTCCGATAAATCCTAAGGACAGGGTAGACAGCAGGCTGGAGAAGCTGAGCGCGCTCTGTGTTGAATATGCACCAGCATAATCTATCACCTGCGCTTCAGGAGGTTTCGCATCGAAAATGTAAGGGAACGCACCGTGGACAGAATCATGAGCGTCCGAACCCCCAAATAGATGTAGCTTGATGCCACCAAATAGCAGGCCATCAACTACGAAGAGCAAGAGGATCTGTATGATGACCATGGCCTTGCTGTAATTGAGCCGGGGTATTCGAAGCTGGGCAAGTGCGACACAGTACAAGAGGTCGACAAGAAGCCATTTCTGGCCATATGACGGTGCTTGACTGCTCTCGGAGAACAGCAAGTATCGAGTAAAGTCAAATAGTTTGATAGCCTATGAAATGTCTGGTCAGCGAAGGAAGGGGCAAGTCTGCCCGTGGCCCGGCAGTACAGACGCGCAGGTTGCCATGAGAAGTGCGCACCTGGAGCAACAGCCCAAAGCTCAGGGAGTACAGCCTCTGTGATGGTGCGTCTAGGTATTTTTCAGGGATGAGGGGTGGTGATTGTCGTGACGGTGGTGGTGGAGCACCCTTGCTGGACGAGTCGGCCATGAGTGCGCCGTGTCCGGCGAATGCGTGTGTTGGCGCAGCCCTGCGAGGAGGTTCCTGCGAAAAGACGTTGCAGAAGTAGGATAGAACGATGCCCGACTAGGTCGTGAAGGTGAGAAGGGCTAGAGGAAGCGGCAAGCAGAACAATAGCCCTGTTCAAAGTTGGCGCAGGAAGCCGCAGCCAATTTCGCAGGACGCAGCCGCAGGAGCACAGCGTGACATTAAGTAAGCACGCGCATATCAGTGCGATTAGATATGTAGCTGATAAGGACCAAGGTGACTTCACGTTTCCCGTCCTCTCACCATCGTAAACTTTCTCACCCTTAAACTTGATTCTCTGACCATCGCAATGAATATAATCTGGTACCAGGTGCTTTCGCAGGTACTGTGTCAATCAGCTGGCTTCTCAGAATTTTGTTTGCTATTTCAAGTGACTTATAAATGCCTTTGTATCAATCCCACCCTCACTGTACATTCTCGTCCACCGCGCCCATTACTCGCTATTGCAATTTCGTCGTGACTATGCTCCGACGTGACGGTAACATCGTGCCGCATTCACTCTCACCGCGGACGCCCCTTGGGCGACCACGACCCTTGCCATGACCCATCGAAGCCGGGTGATATAAACCGCTGTATGCGGAGCCATTATCATACATATAGGCATTCTGTACTCGTAGCGGCGCCTCTATAGCGCGTAAAAGGCTGGATCAGAGGGGCCTGCCGTCGCGGGCACCTGTCGAGCGCACCTGTCGAGCGCACCTGAACGCGCGGCGGGGCGACACCTGAACGCGCGGGGCGACGACTGCACGCGTGGCACCGGGCTTGCACGTTTGAAAGGCAAAAGAGACGCACCGTGGCACTTTAAAGTTAGGTAAGCAGACGTCCTTTAGGGCGACGCTGCGGCGCCCGTGTCGCTGAAGCCTGAGTGGAGGTCGGATCCGCAGGTGCATACCTTCTACATGTCGCCGTTCTGAATTAGCCATGAGGCAGCTCCGGCACGACTTGCCTCATTGGCACAGGTACAGAGGAAGTCCTGAGTTGTCGGCTTTCTCGATCTCCCGGGCAGCTTGCAGACGAGTTTCAAGTTGTGCAGATTTTCAGCCCAGAGAATTCTCAGCGCGCCTGGAGAAGAAACCACCCGTTTCCTGGGTCTGATACCTTGCGATTGCGACTCTCCTGGCCTGCCGTAGCGGTCGAACATAGTGGGAAAGGCGTAGGAAAGGCGGCGGACTGAAGAGCTGAGTGGAAGCCAAGGCGCGGCGACGCGGACCGTCAACGGCACCGCCCCCGTGTGACGATTAGTCACATCCCGTCACAATCTCGCAGCTCCTGCGGCTGCGTCCTGCGAAATTGGCTGCGGCTTCCTGCGCCAACTTTGAACAGGGCTAATGACTGAACAATGCGGTTGGATGCAGGACTCTGTACGCGCTGAATTCACGTGATCGCTACGTCGTCGGCTGAGGCAGGCTGAGCGCTGAGGCAGACAACTGACAGTACTTGAGAGAGAATGAGACTTTTGAGTCACTCCCTCATGAACCAAGGCCGTACGCGTCATATTCCCCCCATCGGCAGAGGAGGCAGTAAGACTTGTCTGTGGCAACGCGAGGTCGCTGGAACAAGCAGTACATATATCTTCTCAGAACAAATATGAATACAACACGTCTACTCCTACGACCGACTGAGGTACCAGAAGATCAGGTATGCCCCGACAAAAAGAAGCAGCTTCTTCACTTGAGGATCAAGATTCGTCACTGCTGATGTGTCGATAGCAGGTGCAGAAGTCGATGAGCTGCCAAGGGTGTGTCCCTTGCCGGTAAACGCAGCCGGAGTTGACTTCGCTGCAGACGGCGAGCCAGCGTGCTTCCGAAGCGCCGTTTCAATCCCACTTAGGAGGCACATATTTGATGAGCATGGTATGCATAGCAAGAAAAAGGGGGCACATACTTTCGATCCGCACCACGAACTTGGTCTACCTTCGTAGAGCCCTTCAAAAACACGAATGTGGGCCTGGAGGACAAGGTGAGGTCGAGCAAGCAAGGAAATGCCGGAATTCTCACATCGCGGTGACCGAGTACTTGCTGGCAACCTCCTGCGCGGCATCGACGTCGCACTTGAGGAAGTTGACGTTCCCATACTGCTTGGAGAGGGCTTCGTATACAGGCGCAATTTGATGACACGGCCCACACCTAGTTATACTGTGCATCAGCAGCCATACCTCCAGTGATGTAGAGACCCCGGGCGTACCAACTTGCGTGGAAGTCAATGACCTGGTCGCTGAGGATCAGCATGCGCAGGACGCGCGCAACCTGCGTGTCAGACTCACCGACACTTTGTCCTTGGACTGAGACAGTATGCTGCTCAGTTGTGCTAATGTCGTGAGATGGGTAATAGTCGACATATCGCTGCCTGGTATATTGCAAGAGAGTGAGACGGTGGCGAGAGCAAGCCTGAGTAATTAGCGTGTATGCGGGCAGCACAGCCACAGGCGTGTTTGGTCGATCACGTGGATACCACAACAGCACCAAGCGCGTACAAAACGGTGCGTTGATCGCGTGGGCGCGTCTTCTCTTCTACATCCACTACCACCTCCACCAAGTCCCCTCTACCTCCAACCACTCGCGTTGGACCCCGCCGCATTCAAGGAACAACACACCGTCTCACTTGACACTAGTCAATAATGTCTGGACGTGGCAAAGGTGGAAAGGTAACGCAGAGTTATAGTTCTTGTCCGCGTACATCCTTAACCAAACGTCTTCAGGGTCTCGGAAAGGGCGGTGCCAAGCGCCACCGCAAGATTCTTCGTGACAACATCCAGGGTATCACCAAGCCCGTGCGTATCTCTCCATACACTGGTCGTAAGTGCTGTCCTCACACGTCTGCCTTTAGGCTATTCGTCGCCTTGCCCGCCGTGGTGGTGTCAAGCGTATCTCCGGCCTCATCTACGAAGAGACCCGTGGGGTTCTTAAGATCTTCTTGGAGAACGTCATCCGCGATTCGGTCACCTACACCGAACATGCCAAGAGGTACGTTCTATATGACATCTTGCTACGTCCCAGTGCTCATTGGGTGCCGACAGGAAAACCGTCACTGCACTCGATGTCGTATATGCCTTGAAGCGCTCTGGCCGCACGCTTTATGGTTTCGGTGCTTAAGCCATTTCACTGCTACGCTGTTTGGGTTGCCGTATGTTTGTACATGTAACAGTATGAATCTATGCCTGTCTGCTACAAGGCGCGCTCAGTTTCGAAGAAACTGAATTACCGGGAATAGAAGTACAGAGCTCTCGATGAATAGGTAAACAGATAACTCAGGGAGTCATGGTATATGGGATAGCGTCTGTGGTGAGTACGCGTGTAAAAGTCTGACTGCGTATGAGTGTGGAAAGAGACTACGCCTGCGATAAGTTACAATCCCTCGGCGAGATGCTCATAGAAGGTTACCAAATTCTTGATACCAGGGCAGATGGCCAACCTCACCCTCTCACTCTCTCCAACAAGGATTGTGCCCCTCCGCTCAATCCACTGGGCGATGGTCGGCTTCGACGCCTCTCCTGTGGTAGCCTTCCCATCCCTGACCATCTTCGCCAGGCCGTCACGCCTGATGCACCACTTGAGCTTGCGCATGATAGGAAGTAAAGAGCGGGAAATCCAGGGTGTCGAGGACTCCACGTCAGGAAAGACGTGACTGTTGTATAACATGTGCATATCATGATTCCGAGGGCGCTGCCGAAGATTGGACGCCACGATGTTGGACGCGTATCGCCGTTGCAAACGGACGGAGGTCTCGTAGTGGGTGACAGACTAGAGAAGTCGCCGTGCACCTGTCATTCAGTGAGTCCGCAAGAGTCAAGTGCTATGAATGCTTGCCAGCGGCGAGTAGAAATACAAGCCCATCCTCCAGTGGCGCTCAATGCCGAGACCTCGCATGACGCCGCGATGCACCAGTTCGGGTACGCTGGGGCGAAGTGGGGCACCCTCCGGACCAACGGCGAACAAAGAATGCGAGACGCGAGAGGGCGCCACGACGAGTATGCGCGCTCGATGGAGCACAGGGTCTGCGGCGAGGACAGCGAGATATCCCGACGCCGCCGCAAGCGCAGCAAGATCAGGAATATCAAGATACGAGACTGTAAACAAAGATCAGGATGCAAGTGCTTCAAAGATGAAACTGCCAGGACGAACAGATGCGAAGGATGATTTCTGGCGGCGTTGCCATTAAGCCCCTGCTCGCGTCCGACATCATACGGGCACGATCGACCGTCTGTTGGCGGGTGTCTGAGGACGAAACGGTATCTGAGGAGGACATGATGGAGAGCAGACAAGCGACGGTCAGAGAGCCCAGCTGCTCTGCCGCGATATAAGGCGCTGGGGACAGGACACCGAGCTCAGCTGCGGATTGTTGATCAAGAGAGCGTCGACAGCGGAGGGGAAGCGCGACGACCGTGTTGCTCGTAACCGGGCCGTGTGGGGATCGCGGCGCGGGTCGAGGACGCCGGTGACCCGATTTGACGACACGCCGCCGCCGCCGCTGGCGCCGAACTTGGCGCCGGAACAGTCGCTGACGATGTCCGCGGATGCAGTGGTCCAGCTGCTTGGACGCGTGCTGATATTCTGGAAGGGGACGATCCTGGATGATCCCAACGCGCTCTGCGACGAATCGAGGTAACGCGCTGCCTATCTGGACAGTTCTGTCGCGCCACGTCTGTTTCTCGTCTGCAGAACCGCATGCTGGGGCAATTTCTAATAGCACTTTCCATTCATTCCTTCTACTGGACATCCTCCCCCAAACGCAGCTCAGCTATTTCGTCGTATATACGACCATGGCCCCCGAGCCTCTCTTGTCTTTTCCCCCGTGCTGCTCCTCCCGAGCTGCACCACCCGCTGCCCTCGCTGCACGTCGTCCTCCAACCCTGCTCTGCACTCGTCATTCGTCACCATGCCGGACACCCTTGAGACCGCGCAACATTTCATCTTCGTGTACGTCCCTACTTGTCAACGTCGATATATGCGCTCATCGCGGTACGCAGGACGCAAGTCTATTTCTGCTGTGAGTACTAGCCTTGTATTTGGGCAGCCCCGTTTGACCATCGTATCTTCGATGTCCAGCCATGTGTGAGCCATCTTTTTACACATGCCTGGCGTCGTCTTATCGGTCTGCATACAGACGCTGTGGTGCTCTGGGACTGGGTCATCAGTCTGCCTAGAGAGTGGCAATACGTAGGTCTCCTCGCCCGCCTCTCCTCTTATTTTGTTCTCATGGCCGCTGAATAGGTCTGGAAGACACATTGGACGCCAGTCAAAGTTGCCTACCTCTTCTGCCGGTACGATCACGCGCATATATCCGCCTTTCCAGATCTTGACCACCGCCGACAGCTACTGGGTCATAGCCGTGGTTCCTTATCTTCTTTTCTCGTTCGTCACGGACCATACGATGGAAACCTGCCAGAAGATTTACAAGGTGCGCGCTAGAGACGAAGGCGCCGCGATCTTTTTGCTCACGCCTTCCAGATACCTGTCGCTCTTGCACTTTGGAATCAAGTCGGATCGGAGTGTGAGTGTATTCTCGTCAATTGTATGCTGCACGTTATGACGCTTTGCTCCTCTAGCCGTGCTACTCATTCGCACCTACGCCTTCTTCAATCGGAGCAACGCTATTCTTGCGGCCCTTCTCTGCGCCCTGGGAGGCGTCATCGCATACCAACTATACGTGGACACATCGCAAATGCTCGGTATGTCCGTTACGCAGTCCACGCTGAGCAAAACGTGACCGGTTCGCGTCAGTCCTCCCGTTTGTTACCCCTCCTTTCGTGAGTACTTCGTACCTCAGCCCTGTCAGCGCTCTGACTGTTACGCAGGACAAGGGTCCTTGCTTCCCTATGTCGAAGCCGCACTCTGCCCATCTGCTAGGTGAGACGATACATCACATCGTGTCTTTGCCCCGTGAGCTGACCGATATGCAGGCTTTTTCGTACGTGGCAGAGCAACTCATCGTGTTTGAGATGCTTACTTTAACCATCGCCAGATTGCTCCTCTCGGTTTCGACACCCTGGTTACTATGATGACTGTGTGGAAAGCATTCACCATCCGGCGTCGCAATGGCGGACCGAGTAGCAGGCTGATACAGACATTCCTTCGAGAGGGTGTCTTCTACTACTTGTTGATTTCCATCGCCAACCTGGTATGCTGTTTGTCGCTCTCATGCGTCGTCGTGCTTACACGCCTCTCCCAGATCAATGGCATCTTCTACCTCCAGTACGTAGTCTCGTCGCTCACGTTACATGACTCTTCCGCTTACCTGCATTCGAAGGCCTCGCCAAGTCATTTCCGCAATCAACATTCCCCTCAGTGTCATGCTGAGCCCAGTGCTTGCCTGTCGTTTGGTGGGTATTCATGTCAACGCCTCGGTTGATTGCCTGACACAGTTATAACCAGATTCTTGACCTTCGTGAACGCGGCTCGGAGACTGTCACCCATTCGGATGGGCAAGCCTACGGATCGCACGGCTCTCGAGGTGCACAATATGGGATTCAGTTTAGCCAGCATCGATCCATCGCAAGCTCAGGCGCGGTACAGAGCGGGTTCACAAGGTCTCGTACGACATACGGAAAGCCAAATGCCGCCAATGGAGTCGTCCTCAGCACCCTTGGGAGCGATGCTGGGCCGATCAGCGCCGACAGCGACGTCGAGCTCAAAGGCATCCACCACGACGGCATGGACGACGAGATCCTAGAGGACCTCAAGGCGGGAGATTTGGGCCTGAGTGGAATTCGCGTGGATGTTGAGAAGACGTCAGATATCATATAGACTACAGGGTGAGACGGGCTTTGCCTTTCAAGGCGTGTTTTTTCGCGGTTGTATTTTGTTATCGTCGTATTTCGCTTTGCTCTCTGTGGATTGTGGCAATGTTGTACATAACTCGGTTACTTGTACCATGACTCCAGGTCACTTTTACATAAATACTGCACCTATTCCATCCTCGCTGATGTCGAGCGCCATGCACTTGACTTGAACCAGGGAAGCCCGACGGCGAGCGAGATACGTACTAAAAGCTTTCGTTATATGTGAGAGAGCGAAACGACTCTAGCTCCTGCTGAGACACAGCTCAAGGCATGCCACTGCTACTGCTTACATGGGTTTTATTATTAGCGATACAGTTTGATACGACCGGTACTACTGAAGTAAGGCAAGAGTCACATCGAAGGATAACATAGCAGAACAATCGGCATGCGACACTAGCGGGGGCGAGATAGCGTTCTACTGTAAGGGTGCAAGGTAGGTCGACGACAGTACTACAAATACAGAAGATTTTAGTATTCAGTAGGCGATAGCACCATAATTACTCTGCAAATTCAAGATACCAACGTTACCCGCTCTAAAATTCATGGACGGGCGTGTTCGTAGAGAAATTGATGTTCGTGAATTCGGGGCCGAGCGGGGTGCCCGCGGAGCCCATCCAGAAGTTCTGCGTCTGGTCGAAGCTGAAGGGGATCGGCATGGCGGACGGCGGGCTGCTGTTCGTGGACTTCGGGGACGGCGACGTGGACGTGCCGGGCTGCGAGGTGGGCGTGCTCTGCCCGGGGCGCGGCCACCACTCGTACCCGGGCAGGTACGACGTCGACGGCTCGATGCCGGGGATGTCGATGCCGAGCATGTGCGCGAGGATGCGGTTCGACGGCTGCACGGGCGCCGGGTGCGTGCCGTCGGGCGTCGACGCCGCGGTGCTGCGCTCGAGCTCCTCGAACGCGCCCTGTTGGAGGATGTTGGAGCTTTTGTCCACGCCGAACGCGTCCTCCGCGTGGCGCTTCTGGCGGTGCGCGCCGGAGACGAGCGCGGCGAGGAGGCCCTTGTCGACGGAGACTTTCGCCCCGTTTAGGAGCTCGCAGGCGCGCTGTGCGCTAGGCCAGATGGTCTGCGGGGGTTACTTCAATGACGGAGTGCGCGAAGAGGCGGGAGGGCTCACCCCCATTTCCTGCAGCGCGCATAGGATTTGCTGCAGCGAGACCGAGCTCTGGACATTGGAAGGCCGCATTGTCACTGCGAAAGATGATTGTCAGTCTGCGACCGAGCTAACTGTGCTATCAATACTAACGAGTAACAACGTGCATGATTCTACCGGGATAAGATTAGCGAGGGACCACGCGATGACAATATATTGTATGCTCACCCTGCTGCAAACATGTGTTGTGTGAGCAACATGGCACTGCGCCGCAGACCATACTGCTTCTGATACGCAACGCCTGTAGGAGAATTAAGGTGAGACACTGCCTACGTCACTCTCCCAAAATCCACATACTGATGGTTGTGACGTGTACCGCGGCGGTCTGGCATATGTCAAAGGACTTCAGGGCAATGGCATCGGACTCGCGGGTGCCGGAATGCTTGTGGTTGTGACTCGACACTGGCCGCCACTTCGGTATGCTGCACAACCAGTCAGTTCTGGTAAACAATTCATGCAAGATAGAACTCACAACGCGCGATGCAATAGAAGCACAGCGTTCCAGTAGGTCATGTGCAGCATGCATATGTTGGGAGGCGGCACATATCGCTGGCTCGCGGGGTCGTACGCCAGGCCTTCGGGCAGCTCGCTATACCATTGGTCCATGCGTGCCTCGAGCTCCACCAAAGCAGCGCGCTTCGCCGCGTGTGAGATCGGGCGCACGGGGTAGATCCTGTCCATAATTGTCCCGGTGATACAAACTACAGCAGCTGCGCATCAGTGGCCTGCAGGGACGGGGGCAAAGATGTGCCAGGCGCGGGGAAGATACGCACTCAACGCGGCGCCGGCCCGGAAGCACATCATTACCCTGCCTGGCACCGGGGGGTTCGTGAGCGCCGCGGGGTCGATGGGGTGTGGCTGCCAGGGCTCGTCCGCGTCAATCTGGGGCCGGAGAAGAGCAGCGTAGTCCATATCCGTCAGGCTTTGTTCGATAGAGAAAGGCTGAGTGTATGCACCGTACCTCAGGTAACGGCGTGTCGAAGTTGGCTTCCGCGATCGCAGGGGGCCGGCCCATATATACAGCGGTGTATCTGGCACATCGGGCACATGAATCTTACGTGCGCGGGGCATATATGAGGGGCAGGCAACTGACTTGTCCGCACGCATTGCAGCCCACCATATCTGCTTCCTAGCTTGTAACTCCATGGGAGAGAACATGACCTTGTCGTGGATTTGCCAGTGCGCTGCGTCGCGATGCAGACCGAGGTCCTGCGCCTGTGCGCGTAGGTCAGTGCGCTGCTATCATCGGCCATATCGCTTGCAGGCGTACCATGCGCAAGCCCATGCCTAGAAGAAAGGGGCGGTGAGTCTCGGTCTATGTGTGATGCGAGAAGGTCTTACCTGTGTACAGCCACCCATGCTCCATTTGACCTGCGGGCCGTGGCTTAAGTATGGAACGATCTTCAGCAATGAAAGCAGGGAAAAGCCCACCGATGCCGAATTCTCGCAGCCCCAGCAGCAAAAGGGCTTGACACGTTGTCACGCGACAATAGTGGTATACCCGATCTACAAATGTGCAACTTCAATACGGCTATAGTGTTCGCGACGAGCCGCAACGCACTCAAGACCTCGCGGGCCTGGACCATGTAATCTAAGCCAGCCTCCCAGATGTTGCCCGGTGAAGGTGGTGAGTCGTCTCCGTCATACCGAGCGGCAATGGCGAACATTGATAGAAGCAGCAGATTCGAATAGTGGGGCTTCTCGGGTAGGCGGCTAGGGTCTTGGCTACAAGCGACGAACACGCGTCAGTCGTGAGGTCATCTGAGCGCCTCCCGAGAGGGCGTCATGGCCCGAGGAGAAACTTACGAGTGTCTGATGGGAGAGTCGTCAATATCCATCAAAGAGAACGTAAGGATCGTTATGATGGCACTCACGCAGCCTCATAGTCCTTCCAAAAGAGCGTTTTGTGTACGACGGGTAAGATCGGATGCACATAGGTGAAGTAAAGGGACAAAAGGTGACGTTGTACTTGCTCCGACGGCAAAGTCACGTTGACGGATTCTTCTGGGATGAACTGATTTATAGCAGGCGGCCATACCCGCGCCATGGGTAAATTCCTAGGAACGCCGGTCAGTGGGAGGAAGGTGTGTGGGCATTGCCGTCACGGACCATACACCGCCGACTTTGCGTTCGTCTGTTCGGTCGGCCTGCGACAACAAATGCAGACCACTCGCGGCTCCGTGATAGCGAACCTAAATATTATTGTGTTAAGTAAGGGGTTTGCTCGTCTAAATATATGCGCACCTCTTTGTTCTCATCTAAAGACAGCTTACCCAACGTCGAGGCTGCCTCGGTCTCGTCGTCTGACTCTGCAAGAAACGTAACGTTGGGAGAAAAACTCTCACGACGACGTGCGAGGTACTGACCTGACACAGTGTCTAGCTTGTACAGGCCGTCCCAATTTGGCTGCTCGACATGGCCGTTGTCCAATCTGCGTCGCTGGTTTAACGGTTGCCCGCCTGCCGTCGTCGAGTTCATCTCCGTCACGGCGAAGCGGCTAGATAGACGGTCTTGCCACTCCAAGGTCGGAGTCACGAGCATGGAGTTGTCTGCAGCTGACGTGAGATATTTTTAGACGGTAGTGCCTGTTTTGCCTACTGGACGAGACGATCTCTCGCGACATGCGCGACTGTCGCCGTGGACGAGAGGGGTCACGCGAAGACTGTGTGTCGGCCGAACCACTGAGAATGGAGGCGAAGAAGTCTTCCTTGGTCATTGCTGCAGAATGATTCTGACGCCCAACGGGACCCTATAGATCGTTCAGCAAACAAGGAGGCAAGACCGGGGAGGAAGACTTGCAAATGGACCGGCATCGACCCTGGCGAGAATGTCTCGGGCCAGGTCGTCTCTGCGGAGATTGGTGAGAAGTTTTTGGACTTGTGGGTCGGACGAGGATAAGATGGCGCCGAGCATGGCCTCGACTTGGTGCCATCTCTGCTCGATCGCGTGGATGTAGCCCTTCGGAGGACCGCGCTTAAAACTGGGACCTGCACCGCAGAGTGAGTCGTGACACCGACGAAGACATAGATGCGAGAATTACCAAGGAAGGTGCATGCTAAGATTAGCACGTTGTAAGCGCAAATCGGTTATGGAGGTATTGGGACAAGTACGTGCCTACACCGGCAGCCGAGCAGCTTTTGCAGGGGTCCGAGTCACCCTGGAAACGCTCGCACTTGCTCTTGGTCTTGCGACACTGGTCGCAGGCTGCAGGGATGTCGGGGTGAGTGGGGGGGCGGCACTCGTGCGGTAGGGGAGAGAGACGCACCTCTGCTAGAGCGCTTCCTTGAGGGCTCTGCATGAGACTGGTCATCGTCTGAGAGGTCTAGGTCGTGCATGGATGGGAAATGTGGAATAAGTCTGGGACGGGGTTAAGTACGAGGGAGAGCGGTGAGAGCCGCCCCCAGAGTCGACCCGCTCAACGCCGAAAGCGCGAGCGGCATCCCGTGACCCAGATCGGCTGGCCCCCGATCTCGTGTGCCTTGACGGTCAACCCCATTGACACCCTCTCCTTCCGACTCTGTCCTCCACCCGCCGGACCCGATAGCCAGATATCATCCCCCGCACGAGCGCCGCATCGGGTACCAACGGGTCCCCGCCCGCCCGCAGGTTCCCCTCGAGCTCAGCGCGTCCTCGTCCCGCAGTTATCCCGCGAGCGACGCAGGCATTCGGGCACGCCCTCCGAGTGCCCTCGATCCGCCGTCTTCGACGTTCGCCGGCGGGCTTCACCGACCGGTAAAAAGCTGTAAAAAGCCTCCCGCGTCTGATCCGAATCAACGATCGCCGATGTCTCGGGCAGCAATAATTTCGCTTGCATATCTAACCCTTCTGTTCAGACTTTCATGAGTGCCGTGTCTCATACATACAGAGAATGCCAATAAAATAGATATTGCCCAGACTCTCGCGATACAGCTATCTAGCCCGTCACCGCGCCGCACAGCGACCGCAATAATGACGCCGTCGCCGATTATCTACGAGCAATGCTATTCAGGTGTCGACGCAGAATGTACATTAAACTTTTCTCTTCAGGTTCCGCAGGTTTGTAACATCGTGACGAAAGAAAGCAGCCGCTGGTAAGCACACAATGTCCTCTCTGGCCCGGAGTAAGTAACGACAGACCAGGCATTGGGGGCAGTAAAATCTAGAACATCCCAACGCCATGAGCTAGGACACAGGCGCTTTACGCCCAGCGCAGACGCACCTAGCCCTGCAGCGTTGTCTGCGTCCGCTGGATCGCCTGCGTAGCAAAGTACCGCACGTCCGCGTCCTGATCTGTGCGCAGCTCCTCCAGCGCCGGCGCGATGCGCTTCTGGATCAGGTCGACGCCCTCCGGCGTCTTCCCGTACGTCGTCGCGAGCACCTCTAGCGACTTGGCGACGTTGAACCGGATATTCGGGATCGGGTCCGCGGCCAGGTGCAGGAGCGCATCGAGGATTTCGTTCTGGATGATCTCCAGGTTCAGCGACGGTGCGATGGTCTGCGGAGCGCGTCAGCGGCGAATCGCGATAAGAACATCCGGCGTCTGCACGCACCCCGATGGCTTGGCACCGTGGTCATCCGATACAGGTAATTTGGATGCCCGCCCATGTTCACGACCTTTGGGACGATGGCTGTCCTTGCCCACTCGACCCCAAAGACTTCAGTAAGCTTCTTCAGGTTAACGGTCGCTGCCTCGCGGATGCTGTAGACTGTGTCGCCAAGCCACGACATGCAGAGGTTCGCAAGCTGCTCGTCGAAGAATGGCTTTCCGAGCTGTGTAGCGAGAAGAGGGATATACTCAATGATCGCCTGTCGCACGCGCCAGGACTTGTCTTCCGCGAGTTCGACGATGGCGGGCAGGAGGCTATCGGACAAAAGCTGGATGCCAATGACTAGAACCGATAACGTCAAAATGTACCGTAGAGCCGACATCCACGGGAACTCACCTTCATTTACTTGCTCAAGCTTGCTGATAATGTTGAGCCGGACCTCGGGGAACTCGTCTTTGAGAAGGTGGAGGAAGAGCTGCAAGAGGTGCTCGATGGTAGCGTCATTGCCGAGAAGGGGAGCGAGACCAGTGATCTGATTGGCGAGTGCGGCGCGGACATGCTGAGAGGTGTCCTGGCACAGCTCCCGGACGAACGGAATGATGCGGGCAATGATCACCTCGCGCTCTAGGAGCTTGGAGAAACCTGAAAGAAGACGCTCGGCGCACGACCGTAGAGTATGCGCATATGCACGTACCAGGGATCTGCCCAGCCGCTGCCGTCCGCACCTCCGCCTCATTGTCCTTCAACAGCTGCACAAAGTGGCCCACCAGCTCCTCCCGAACAAGCTCAACCCCGACAGCTTCGGAGAGCTAGGAGCGGTCATGGCCATATAAGATCGCCATCGATCCGGATAGGAACATGCGCTTACCGCGTTGAAGTGATTCGCAGCCATGTACCTCACCCGCCAGCTCTTATCCGAGATGCTCTGCCTGATTTGCTTCAACAATTGCTCTTTCACTTCGGTTGGCGTCAGCTGCTGCGCGATCACGACCAAGTCCTCCACGGTCAACAAGCGGACAGAGTCCTGATCATCTGCTTGCAGGCGCCGATATATTGAGAGTCCGTCTGTGAGGACGTGAGGCTTTGACAGATCCTTCGCAAAGGCCTAGGAAAACGATCAGTCGGCGATCCAGTCCACAGCGAGCAGCTCTGCGCACCCCAAGCCATTTTGCCGCCGCTCGCCTGACCATCGGCGTGTCATCGGAGCCCAGCGTGGCGAAGCCCTTCCGCAGGTCGTCCTGGATGGCGGGGGACACCTTCGCGTACACGGGGGCATAGAGGGCGGCGGAGGATGTGCGGGAAGTGAACCACTCGCCGTGTGAGAGGCGGTTGAGAAGGGGGATGTAGTATTGCTCGATTTGCTCTTGGGAAAGCACAGCTGCGATCTTGGTGATGGACTCCGCCGCCTATCGCGCAGAGAACGTCGTGCGATAGCAACAACATCGCCCAAGCCACCTGGTTAGCTGGGAGGACGCTGGATGGGGCGAGGGAGGGGGCGTGCCTTATCTCTGACTAGGGTCTCCTCCACCGCCGACAGGTTTTCGAGCGGGCCCAACAGCACATGGGCATGTTCGGGCCCGCCGACGTACTCCTCAAAGCTCTTGCCCAACTCTTCCGCGAGGGCGAGAAGGACCTCATCTTCGTCGTCTACGGAGTCTTGCAGGAAGGGTATAAGTTCGTCGCGCGCGCGCTCGGGGCCTAGGGCGAGGGCAATGGTGGAGACACGATGGATGGCGTTCAGGCGCAATTGCACGTCCTCAGAGCGTAGCTCATCCATGAGCAGTGCAATCGGTGCAATCTTCGCGTTCGTCCGTCAAAACTGTGGCGAGAGACGTTGTGGATGAACGTACCTCATCGGTGCCAAGTCCTGGATCCATCATGTAGTCGTCTGTGGCGAAAGAGTCAAGTCAGGCAGCAAGGCCGTCGCTTTGAAGATAAGACGCACAGGTGAAGGTTTGTAGGAATTGGGGGTGGATGAGGGCGGGGAGAGAGAGCGTTGAACAAAGTGGACGGGTTGTTCTCAGATGACCGTATTGGGATGATGCTACTTCGACAGGCGAGTGCTCAAACCACGCGGCGCCACATGTACACCTCTGCCTTCCCCCTTTGGCCCTGCCCCACACATAACAACCGCACATTTCGGATATGTCCTGCCCGCGCGCTGTCCACAAGAGCAGCTCATCAGCTTGCTACCCTTTATTTTGTCGCCTCTTCGTATGAGCGTCTCACAAACCGACAGTCGGACGAAAAGGGCGCAGATTGATGTAGATATGTATAACCAAATGCCAAAAACAGTACACTCGCGAAGCTACCAAATTGCACATCCTCCACTTCTCGAAAGACGTCATCCCGCCCTACATCAAAAGTTAGGAGTATGAAACAAAAGTGAAAAAAAAGTGCTCACCAATTCCAATTGACGACACTACGACATCGCCGAAACACATAACGCAAAAAAGCCCTCCGAAGAGGGGCAGGGGGTTCCAAAAATTGTGCGAAGCTCGACAGGAACTCCGAAGAGCTCGACCGTCGTCGAGAAGGCGCAAGCCTCTCGAGTCGCGGGGTGAGGGAGACGAGCTCAACCTCATGATCCTACCTCGCCGGTCCCGCCGTCCATCGGGCGAGGCCAGGCGGGTCGCGCAAGGGCAAAGCCGTCGCACGAGTCGGAACATCCTCACCGGAATCTATCCAGGCGAGAGTCCGAGCATAGGAATCGCGGCGCCGCGGCCGGTCTCCTCCGCAGCGGGTCGGCCTGGGTGCGGCCTCTGGGTCATCGTGGGACTGAACTCGCCTCGTTTCGAGGAGTGAACAGGTTTGACGGGTAGGCTGGGTTCCAAGGCACACCGAAGCGCGCAAGACCCGTCGATAACCACCGCTCTCGCGGTTGTCTCGTGCGGGTCGACATGGGACCGGCCAGCCATCCTGCGCTTATTGTGCTCTTGTACTTCGGCGTAAGCCCAAGCCTTGTGTGGCCGTGCATGGTGACACATGATACAGTGAGCCTTGCGGCTGTAGAAGGATCTTTGGCGTGAAGCGAAAGCCCGTGGATGCCTGAGCCTTGCGGCCGTGGAGGGATCTTTGCTGTGAAGCGAAAGTCCGTGCGTGGCAGTGCGCGTGCAGGTGTGCGTGCGAGTGAGCGTGCAGGTGTGCGTGCTGGTAAGCGTGCAGGTGTGCGTGCTGATAGGCGTGCAGGTGTGCGTGCAGGTGTGCGTGCAGGTGTGCGTGCAGGTGTGCGTGCAGGTGTGCGTGCAGGTGTGCGTGCTGATACGCGGGCAGATATGCGCGCGGGTAGCGGGTATGCGTGCGTGCGTCGCCCGACGAGGCCCATCCGGCTCGTCGAGGTCCAGTGCAGATACGTCTCCTAATGAAGGGCGACGACATCCGGTGCCATTTAGGCGGTTATGCCATGTCGGCGTGCCATTGCGGCGGTTATGCCATTCGGCGTGCCATTTCGGCGGTTATGATGCGTTTATCGGGGGCATTGCCCTGGGTCTATGGAATCGGCGCGTGTCCGCAGTCCTGATTCGGTACGATCGATCGGGTCGTCGGGTCAACGTAGGCGTACGGCCATAACGAGGCCAAGGGTGCTAGGTTGCAACTTCGCCCCGCGCGATGACGCCCGGGGAGGCACCGATAGACGTCGCCGACGTCCTCGTATGCCTGGGTCGAAGCTGGCCGCAGCGGTTTCAGAATATAGCAGTCCGGGAGGACAGGCTCGAGCTCGATAGCGAGATGACAATGTCTGCATGAAACGATCAATGAAGAGAGAAGCGATAACGTGCGAAGTACTGGGATGTGCATCCAGGTGGCATGAAGATACAGGGACTCTTGTCAGGATTGAAGCAAGTGGCTTGGGCTAGGATGGAGCCTGTAGGTGTAAGCAAGGAAAGGAGAAGCTCATTTGCCTATCTGGAGTGACTGGACCTCGTCCGCCCGTCGAGCTGACGGACGAGAAGCGTCGATAGCGGGGCGAACCCTGCCTCGTGCGCTTGGCTCGAGGCGGCCGACTAGAGAACCATAATAAGGACCAGATGGCGGGACGGTGTTGATGAGCGGTCGAGAGTAAAGAGGCTGGTGCCACACATCGCCACGAAGGGTAGAGGAGGATCCGGGAAGATGAGGAGAAGGCGGCACCGTGCACCATGATATACTTTTCGCTTAGAGTTTAGGGCCGGTCGCTCGCTAGCGTGGCCGTGGGAAAGATGCTGGCTGGAACTTGCAAACGAGGCCCGAGCAGCAAACGACGGGGGCCACGGCACGGTCGAGCCTGTGCGGGCAGACCGTAGCATAGCCGCCCGCAGGCCCATGTGGGGAACGGGGGACAATAGACGAGGATAGACAACAGGCGCTGTTGTGCGGCCCCGGGAAAGTGATCTCGGCTAAGGCGGCGGAGAGTTCAAATAGCGTTCGCTTGGCCGTGGTCCGATATAACAACGGCCACCGCGCCGGACCCCATGCCAGTGCCAGAACCATGTCCTCCTCGTCCGATTTATCTCTTCCTCCTACCACTCCCTTCCCCGTCAGAATCATATCCATACACACAAAGCCCTCCTCCTCCATCGCCCGCGGAACTCGCCTCATCACATATGCCTTCAAATCAACAGGCACTCCCGGAGCGCCCTCTGAGCTCTTCGGCACCTGGGACTCTCCGGTCGAGGGCACAGTCAGTAGGTGGTACATCAAGGAGCACGACGTCGTTTCCAGGCCTACGCGTGTCGTCTCTATCCAGGAGCCCTGCAAGCATGAGATTCAGCAGGGCGGCCTCTGCGCAGTCTGTGGTGCAGACATGACACGGTGCGTCCGCTGCCCCCGTCGCACACAGCAATCTTTGCTCATGCTATGCAGGCTGGATTATACCGGCTTCTCAGATGTCAATCGCGCGTCCATCCAGATGACGCATATCGCGAACGGCCCCACCGTCTCCTTTGCGGAAGCGCAGCGTATCGAGCGCGAGACCGCCGCTCAGCTGCGCAAGGCTCGCAAGCTGTCTCTTATTGTCGACCTGGATCAGACCATTGTGCACGCCACGGTCGACCCCACTGTGGGTGAGTGGATCTCGGAGGGGGAGGCATGGGAAGAGCGGCACCGAAAGAGAGCTGGCTCGGCGGGCAAGGACAAGGCGAACGGCGAGGAGGATGATTCGGATGACACGGTCTCCGATGATGACGACGAAGTCAACCCAAACTGGGAGGCGTTGAAAGACGTCAAACGCTTCCGCCTGGGGCCTGAGTCATTCGGTATGCCGGCTGCCCGCCCATCTGGAAAGGCGAAAGGCAAGGAAAGGGCACTTGAGAACCAGGGCTGCCTCTACTATGTTAAACCTCGGTGCGCAGCATATATCCATACACCGCGAGTGTCCACTGACCGCTTTGCTGACAGCCCAGGGTGGCAAGAGTTCCTCAGCCACGTCGCCACCAAGTATGAAATGCATGTTTATACGATGGGTACGCGTGCTTATGCCGAGGAAGTCTGCGCGGCCATCGATCCCGAGGGGAAGTACTTTGGTGGCCGACTGTTGAGCCGTGATGAGAGCGGAAGTGAGTGCACATGCCCTTTGTGTTTGCGAAGTTCAACTCACAGCGCGTGGAGGTATGACACAGAAGAGTTTGGAACGTTTGTTCCCTGTGGACACTTCGATGGTTGTTATCATAGATGATCGTGCAGACGTATGGGATTGGGGGCCCAATCTCGTCAAAGTCATCCCTTGTGAGTCAATCCCACATTTTAACTCATATGGAATGCTCATATGACTCTCTCATTCAGACGACTTCTTCGTCGGCATCGGCGATATCAACTCGACATTCTTGCCCAAAGTCGACGCATCTGCACTGCCATCAATACCTCCAGGCAGCCCAGGAGACCCAACACGAAGATCAACGCCTACACCCCCGCCTGCTCTACCTGTACCCGGTTCTCCATCATCACTATCCTCTGACTCCACACTCGTGGCCGCTGCAGATGTTGCCGAGGTCGACGAGGCAGAAATTGTGAAGAAAGATATGCTCGCACGAAATTCTCTGGCTCTGGAGGCACAGGTTGAGGAACGACCGCTAGCCAAACTCCAGGAAGTGCTGCAAGAGGAATCTGATAAGGAGGAAGACGCGGAGAAGGCCATCGATAGCACATCTGCTGAGGAACCTTCAGCGACGCCACCCGAATCGAAGCCTCCAGAAAGCCCCAAACATCACCGCAAGCCTCTGCTAAAGAATGACGATGTTGAGCTTGAACGAGTAAAGAAGGTACGGCCTTTAGGATAAACGCATATGTCTAGACTGACACGATCTCTCAGATACTGGACACCGTACATCAACGCTATTATGATAATTACGACAGGTCAAAACGGCCGACGAACTCCAGGACGATCGTACCGCGTTATAATGCTTCCAAATATGATACGAGAGTAAGGCTTGTCCGATTCCTTCATGGAGTTCGTATCCTGACAGGCTGGACAGGAACTTATCATTAATATGCGAAGGGAGTCTCTATCTGGAGTGCATCTTGTGTTCTCCGGCGTAATTGCACTTGGCTCCAAACCTCAGGACTCAGACGTCTGGCTCCTTGCGGAAGCCTTCGGTGCGAAATGTTCCACGGAGATCTCCCGACAAACCACACACCTCGTGGCTGCTAAGGCGAGTTGATACCTAACCTGCAACACACTATACATGATCTGACGCGTTTCATGTAGCGCACCGTCAAAGTCGACCGAGCCCACGAGCGCGGCGGCATTAAAATAGTCTGGCTCGCCTGGTTTGTGGACTCGATCGCGCGCTGGGCGCGGCAAGACGAGACGCCCTACCTCATCTCCGACCTCCAGCAGCGCCCGGACGCGCCGGGCGCGGACACGGCGAGTTCCTCGCCCGTGTTGGATGCGAATCAGATTTCGTCTGACCCGGAGCCCGATGCAGATGACTGGGACGTTGAGCCAGGTGAGCGAGTTGGCAAGGGGATTGAGGGAGGCGGCGAAGGCGAGGGCGACGGTGAAGGCGAGGAGACCGCAGATTTAGAGGAGGAGCGCAGAAGTATGGAGCGCCTCGACGCGATGGCCTTCGAGTTCGAGGCGGATGCTTGGGCGGACGCGGACCGTGAGGTTATGGAGGCGATGGCGGAGAGCGACGACGACGAGGAGAACGCTGATGGGGAGGACGGGGACGTGAGTGAAGGCGGAGCAGTGAGCAAGAAGAGCGGCAATGCGAGCGATTCGGATGCTCAGAGTGTCACGAGGTCAGCGATTTTCTTGTTCTCCTGGCTGCTGTTTGATTGACAGTGGGTTGTGGCAGTGTCGAGTCCGCATCGCGGCGAGGAAAGCGGAAACGCATGCGCAGTATAACCCCGCTGGAGACCGCGGGCGCCCGACCCGATGACGACGAACTCCTGCGGTCTCCTCTCGCCAAGCGCAAGAAGATCGCAGCAGATCGACGCAACTCTTCTAAACTGAAGGAGTCAATAGTGGACGAGGAACGGCCTGGAACCCCGCCGCTTCCGGCACCTGCCTTCGATCGCCCCGAAGGCGACGAAGATATGGGAGACGAGGATGGCGGTGATTCTGACTCTGACTCGGACTCAGGCGATGATGACGACGACGACTTCTTAGCGCGGGAGCTGGAGGAGGAGATGGGCTAGCCCGGGACACATACACTCCCGACTCACGGTGTCTTTATTTTTTCATATCGGTGGGACTCTATCGTCGTTGTGTGTGTATAATGTATTGCTGTATCATACTATACCTACCTGTTTCACAAGCCTAATCACTTTGGGGGGTATCATTTCAAACCATACAAGGCAAGGGTAAGACGTTACACCAGTTTCGAGTACATGCACTGACCGAATAGAATAATTACTCTCTCACACACCACGATCCCCTCCTTGCTACTACCTGTCCTGCACTACAATCCACTCCTGGGACGGGTTCTCCTGGGAAGGGTTCACCGGCACCGGCAGCTGTGACGGGTTCTCCAGGTGTTCGCAATATAGCTTCCACAACTTGCCGACCTTCCGCCCCGTCGCATCCTTGAATATCTTCTCGTCGTACTGCTTGTCTTTGAGGGACTCATTGATGTCCTGCACAGTGCCCTCGCCGTACCGCTCCTCCAGCCAGTGGAGAAAGTAGCCTGTCGTTTGGTAGCCCGCGTCCCAGCGGTCCCCGCCAGTTGCACGCCAGTGCGGAGGTACGAAGCCCGCACGCAGCCGTACCCAGTCTGTAGACGAATTCGTCAGAGGCTGAAGCGAGGATCCGTATTGTGGGCGTATGAGCGTACCGGCGATGCCCTCGATCAAACCTCCTGGGCATGTACCCAACGCATTGTACTGGAAGCAATGCACGACCTCGTGCGTGAGCACGCCGCGGATCTCTTCGGCCGCGCGCTGTGAGCTGTTCAGGATATGCTGGCAGCTGAAGTGAATCTCCTTCTCTGTGGCTGATCCTGTAGTATACGCAACGCCGTCCATATCCCGTAGGACGAGCAAGATCGACTCGAGTCTAGATACAGAACAGGCGGGAGTCAGCTCAAGAGTAAGCAACAGACGTTCATGAAAGGGGTGTTCACTTTGCTGGTGCCTTCTCCGTCGTAACGTAGAGCCACTGCAGCGTAGCGATGACCGCGTCGCGCATGACTGTCGTAGCATCGACACTGTCTAAGAAGATCTTCACGCCTGGACTGGACAAGTCGTCGATCTTCAGAATTAGCTTTGGTATAGGCCAGTCGGGACGCGGCGGGGGAAGGGGTGGAGGCGGGGCCATAGTTGTGCAACGGATGCCTACGGAGGCTAAGATTGCCGCTGGTGGAAGTATGAAGGCAACGGCTGTCTGTGCCAGGGCATCACCAAGTTCAGGTCAATTGGCGCACATTAGCGCCCGCCCGTGATGCTCGCGCGTGCATGTGAAATGCTGCGGTACACCATCATGTACTTACAAGGTACGTGCGTCGATGGACATAGCCAATCCACTTATGCAGTCACCAAGAACGCATAAGCATGTGATGATCGGTATGATAGGTATAATTAGTACAGGCTCGCCGGATCCCAGACTACATATCCTAGAGGAAGGTGAGATATCACAGCACGCAAGTTCGGTATTGCAGAGCGTAGGAGGAACCAACAGGTCACAACATGGTACATTCATAATGCTACACGTCAGAAACTGCAGAGACACATCAGCGAGAGACATAATGGGTGAACGGCGGATACTGTCTCACCTTCCGCAAGACAAAATAGACAGAACCATCAGTTGCTTCGGATGCCAGCAGCAGCCTCTACGCGCAGGACCTCGTCTCGCAGCGCATCTATGCCCTCCTCCAGCCAGCAGCAGTATTCCACTGCTCGGAACAATACACCGCTCTTCCCTTTCGTCTTCCCCTTCCCGCGACTGCCACTGCCTTTCGGCCTCCCGCGTGTCGGCATTAAAGCTCCTGGATTGGCTCCGGCGGGAGCGAGGAGGGTTGTCAATTGCGCATAGCCTTCCCGGATCGCGTTCCGTCGCTTCTGTTCCGACATGATGTGATTCAGACGTTTCTGCGGACTAGAGAGCAGTGGCTTGGTGCGTAGAGCACCGTGAAGTGGTGGTGAGGATGGGGAAGGGTCTAGTGGCGGGAGGTGACGGGGAGAGGTGCGCCTGGGGCCCGTCATGGATGCGACCGAAGGGGAGGGGTCCTCCTTTGTCGGCGAATAAGCAGGTGCGCTGGGTGTTGAAGTAGAGCTGGAGCTCGGCTCATACGATGGGCTCGTCTGCTGAGCATCATTGGGGGCAGCCTCCGGGTCGAATTCCCAGTTGAAGTTGTCGAGGAAGCCGAAGAGATCTGTAGTCTCTGATGCGGAGAACAAGCCTGCTGAGGACGGAAGCGGTGGTGGGGGAGGAAAGAGAGAGTTAAGCGACGGGTCGAAGGCAAACTCAAAGTCTGCAAACGGAGCTGGCGGACGGTCTGCAGGATGAACGTGCTCTGGCGAGGACATGTTGGCTGATTGAATGAGAGGTGCGGGGTGCGGGGAAATTGCGCTCGCTCGGGCATCACTGTTGCCGGACTCCGACCGGTGGCCGGAGCTTGGCGGCCCAACGGCCCGTCTCCGTGGGCAGGCCGGCTCCCATACGAAGCGACCGGTTTCCCTCCGATCATTTGCTTCATATTCGACGCAGTTGACGCCGAATATTTCACTTTGCCTCTGCATCTGATCTATATGGGGCGTCATCTCGACTGGTCGGACGGCAAACAGCAGTACATAAGCCGTTGGCGCCGGAAGCGCCGCGCTGCTATAAGCGATCCTCCCAAACTCAGACCGAGCACGGACCTTGCCCGACTTTCCTCATCATGTCGGCCCTCAGCGAGCCATCCCCGGCCCAGGATACGGCCCCGCCGTCGATCGACACTCAGCAGCTGCAGCAACCGCCACAGCCAAATCTCGTCCAAGATGCTCAGCTACAAGCCCAGCTTCAGCAGAATAACGGCCAACAGTCTATCTCTGATAGTCGAAAATGTATGGCTCGCCGCCCTCGCCGTCTCCTCCGTCGTGCTCACTGCTCTTGTCACTAGCCAAGGCACCTGCCGTGAGGCGCGCATGCACCGCATGCCATTCCGGCAAAACTCGCTGTAGTGAGGTTCTGCCATGTCAGGTAGCGCTCCCCGTCGCTGTCCCCGTCTCATTGATCAATGCGTACTGCGGCAGAGCTGCCTGAAGCGCGGCATCGGCGCTACTTGCGCGTACCCGGACCCTGAAGCCATCGACCACAGCTCACAACAGCAGACACCTGGTTCGTCGTCACTGATGTCATTCATGCCCATGTCGGCTGAGGCAACGTGCGTAGCTCCTGGCGTTCCCCAATTCACGGGTGCCATTCCTCCTTACAATCCAATGCAACCTCCCAGCCTCACCCATCAACAATACTACGAATACAACGGCGCGTTCACTGGCGCGTCCACATCTACGTTCCGTCCGAATAAGCGACCACGACCGCTCACAGAAGAGGAGGCCGCAGCAATCACGCGCAACTTCAGCCGTGGAGACTTTTACGTTGGGACGAGCGCGCCCATTCGAATCGACCCCCGTTTGCCTGTGAGGCTGACGCTAGGGGAAGGGGATCATGTCCACTTCACTATCGGGGAGTCGCTGGTGTAGCTCGATCGTTAGCGACATGCAGATGCTTTGTTTTGCACGTATGCTCTGTTTTGTACTCCGGTAACTTGCTCTCGTTTGTAAGTCTGTAAAAAATATTGCGATGTCATTACGAGGGTTATGGAGCATTGTACTCAAATACCCTCGGACGAGATGTGATGCTGAAACGTCGACAGTCGGTACGAAGGAAAGCCCGCGCACGATTATGTCCAGACTGGCAACCAGCCAGGTCTTTACGAAGCCGGCGACTGGCAAGAAAAGTACTGACCATGCATGTCACCACTTGCAGAACGTGATATGCAATTCGAGATCCAATGCCTTAGGTTTACGAGCAAAATTATGTTTGGGGGAACCATAAACCGTGAGGGAATTCATGATGTCATGAACACCATGAATTCCCTCATGACCTGACGAGAGTGGGATTCGAACCCACGCCCTTTCGGACCAGATCCTTAGTCTGGCGCCTTAGACCGCTCGGCCATCTCGCCTTCTCGTGAGGTCTCGCGCTGTGATTTGAGACGGGCGTAACTTCGGCCGGCACCGGAGATGGTTACGTCAGTTCTATGCGGCGTTGTCCTCAGCTCGGTTTTCCTCCCGTAAACCCAACCCGAGGTCTCTTGATACCCAGTACCTCCCGCTCGACGCAGAGGCCCTCCCTCTCCTCTCGCCGTAGAGGTGGCTCTTTTCTATCAGCATTCGCGCACCGCCACCGCAGCTTTCTCTGTGACAGTTTCGTTTTCGGAATACACACGCTGCACGCTGCACGTCGGCGCTCCAACCCACGCTCTCTCCACCCACGACCTTCGCCTTGCGAGTCTCTTTGACCGACCCCCGTGCATGATACCTCCCCCATAGAAACTCCATTCCCATGGCCTACAACGGTGGTGGTCAGCGCCCACCGCGCGCTGCACGACCCTCTTTCTCGCAGTCCGCCCAGAATCCCCTTCCACCTATGCCGAGCTCTCCCCCGTCGTACGCCGACCCTGTGTCTCCCTATGGCGCATACACGCGGCCGCCACCACAGCCCTATGATGCTGGCCGCGGGGCCACCAACGTCTCTTTCCAGGCAGTTGAACGTGGCGACCGCAGCGCGCCGCTCGACCAACCTGGTCGACAACGGCAACATTCCGCGTACCAAAGCGTACAGCCCTCCAGCCCCGATCCTGAAAGTGGATTTGCCGAGGATCCATCACTTATGGCGAGAAAGAAGTCCCTTGTTCGTCCGGACCGAGAGAAGATCGAACCCGGTCATCGTCAGTGGCACTACAGGACACATGCCGCCCAGTTCGAGGGAGCCAATGCTAATCTGGTGCAGCCATCAAGTACGTTGCTCGATGTTGTTTTATCTGACGCCATCGCCAATATTGATCCACTCTCCGAAGCGACCGGAAATGCACCAATGCGGGATCCGCTACGCCGCGGGCGCTCGTTATTGGGGCGCGAGCAGGATGTCCACGAGTCGGGCTTAGCTTTGTTCAAGCGCGGGGCCACTTTGCGACGAAAGCGACTTGCGGCACCTGAGCCCGAACCGGAACGTCGCAGGGGTTGCTTTTCCAATATCCCCGGCCCCCATGATGCATGGGTCATGTACTGCTATCTCATCACCGCATGCGTGCCCTCATTCCTGCTCAGATCGTGTGGTATGTACTGCGTTTCCCCGTGTTTCCTACATTTCCAATATTCAGGTCCTGATGACGCAACGCAACAGGGATTCGTAGTCCGGAGCAACAACGCGCGTGGCGCGAGAAGATGGGTTTGCTAAGCATCATTGGGCTCCTCATGGCGGGTGTTGGTTTCTTGACCTTCGGGTTCACGGAGGTTGTTTGTGGGAAGCCGCCAAATCGTTTCCACTCGGGGTTCATCGACACCGGCTCAGTCATCATCCATGGATACGACTACGACTTTTCCCACTTCAATCATCCGGCGGTGGGCAGTTTTGACGGTCACAGCAATCCGCTGTTCGAAGGCAACTGGAATGTCGCGGGCAACGACGCCTCTTTCCTCTTCCAGAACACCAATGGGAATTGTCAAGGTATCATCACGAAAGCGTCCAACTCCAGTATCACGGGCAACAACGGCCACCTGGATTGGTATTTCCCATGCAACGTCTACAACCAGCACGGGACGTCGGCCGTCAACCTGACAGGATACGAAGCCTCCACGAACTGTCATCTCACGACTACCGCTCGGAACCAGTTGTCCCAAATGCATCCCCAGGGTCAAGTCTACCTCAGCTGGGATGACGTTCGAAATCAGTCGCGCAACTTAGCAGTATTCGAGTCGTAAGTTGCCTTGGTCTACGCCTTTGTATAAGTTCTGAGTTTCGCCTAGATATGTCCTGGACTTGAGCCTCCTGAAGTGGCTGAACAAGGGGGAGGTCAACTATCCGCGGATTTTCGACGAGATGATGACGCCCAATGGAACTTTCAACGGCAAAGACATCTCGATGTACATGATGCGGACGGGCCAACGTAAACTCGGTCACTGCCTCGAGGACATCATCGGCGTTGGCTTCATCGACACCAACACAATTGGCTGCGTCGCCTCAGATGTCGTGCTATATGTCTCCTTGGTTTTCATCATTGGTGTCGTGGCCATCCGCTTCGTCATGGCCGTTATGTTCGCATGGTTCTTTGGCCCTCGGATTGGTGCGTTCAAGCACGAGACCTACGAGCAGCGGATGCAGCGTATGTCAGAAATCGAGAACTGGACGAATGACATCTACCGTCCTGCTCCTAGCGACTACCGGCCGAACGTTGCGAAGAATGGCCTTACTCCTAACAAGAAGGACAAAAAGAGCCACTTCCTTCCTCGGCAGTCCCGCTTCACCCCCTCGGAGAACGTGCTGAAAGGCCCAGGGGGTCGTCCTGTCACAGCATATGGGACCGTCGACACCGTTCCATATAAGAAAGGCTCCGCCATGAGCGTTTACGGTGCCCAGTCGTTGTCTGGGAAGAGCAAGATGACGGACGGTCCTTACCGGGACTCGAGAAGTTCGACTTCCTTGGCTGGCGGCTTCGTCGACAATCCCTGTCCATTCCCTCTGCACAACGTCGTCCCGCAACCGCCCTCCGACTATGAACCATTCAACTTCCGTCTTGCTCATACAATCTGCCTTGTGACCGCGTACTCAGAGTCCTTCGAAGGTTTGCGCACAACGCTCGACTCCCTGGCCACCACGGACTATCCAAACAGCCACAAGTTGATCCTGGTCATCGCTGATGGCATGGTGAAGGGTGCCGGTAACGACAAGACGACACCGGAAATCTGCTTGACCATGATGAAGGACTTCGTCATCGAGCCGGAGGACGTGGAGGCTCATTCATACGTTGCCATCGCCGACGGTCACAAGCGTCACAACATGGCGAAAGTTTATGCCGGTTTCTACGACTACGACGACGCAACCGTCGAAATTTCCAAACAGCAACGCGTGCCGGTGGTTCTCGTGGCGAAGACAGGCAATCCCCTTGAGGCGAACGATCCAAAGCCAGGCAACCGTGGCAAGCGCGACTCGCAAATTGTTCTCATGTCGTTCCTTCAGAAAGTCATGTTTGACGAGCGGATGACGACGTTCGAGTACGAATTCTTCAACTCGGTATGGCGTGTGACGGGGATCAGTCCGGATCGGTACGAACTCGTACTTTGCGTCGATGCGGACACGAAGGTCTTCCCGGATTCCCTTACGCGGATGTCTTCATGCATGATAGAAGACGAGGAGATCATGGGTCTCTGCGGTGAAACCAAGATAGCGAACAAGGGCGAGACATGGGTCACCATGATTCAAGGTGCGTAAACATCCACCTCCACATCGTAAGTAGCTGACGCCGTCTTCAGTCTTTGAGTACTACATCTCGCACCACATGACGAAGGCCTTCGAGTCTATGTTCGGCGGTGTAACCTGTTTACCCGGTTGTTTCAGCATGTACCGCATCAAGGCCCCGAAGGGTGCGTCTGGCTATTGGGTCCCTATCCTGGCAAACCCGGATATTGTGGAGCACTATTCGGAGAATGTGGTCGACACCCTGCACAAGAAGAACCTGCTCCTTCTGGGCGAGGATCGGTATCTGACGACGCTGATGTTGAAGACATTCCCGAAGCGCAAGAACGTCTTTTGCCCTTCTGCAGTGTGCAAGACCGTCGTGCCGGATACGTTTGGGGTCCTGCTTTCACAACGTCGTCGCTGGATCAATTCGACCGTCCACAACCTCGCTGAGCTGATCCTTGTGCGTGACCTGTGCGGCACATTCTGCTTCTCCATGCAATTCGTCGTCGGCATGGAGTTGGCCGGTACCCTTGTACTCCCAGCAGCCATCTCGTTTACCCTTTACCTGGTCATCAGCGCCATCATACCCGGCGGCCCTAACACGACTATTCCTCTCGTGCTCCTGGCAATCGTGCTTGGTCTCCCAGGTCTGCTCATCGTCATCACCACCCGCAAAGTGGCCTACGTCGGCTGGATGTTGGTCTACTTGCTATCACTGCCCATTTGGAACGGCCTGTTGCCGGCGTACGCCTTCTGGCATTTCGACGATTTCTCATGGGGTCAGACGCGTATTGTTGCTGGCGACAAGGCCGGCGCCGGAGATCACGGCGACAAGGAAGGAGAGTTCGACTCAACCAACATTGTCATGAAGCGGTGGGCCGAGTTCGAGCGCGAGCGACGGTGGAAGAGCGGCACCCAGTCCAGGGACTCTGCTTTCTACGATCCGAAAAGTAGTTCGCCGAAGCGGTCAGTATGGTTTGTGATCGTCTTGATGCAGAACGCTGACATTGGTGTGGGTGTGGCAGGTACTCCACCGTGTCCAACACTGACACCGGAATGACTCCTGCTTCCCAGGGTTTTGACAGCAGCACTGCGGATTCGTATGCAGTCAACAATGCCAACAACAACCGCCAACGACATGACAGCAATCAACTTCTCACCCTACCGGCACCGCTCGCTCTCAACCGTCCTGCAACCGCCAACGCAGCAGGCTCGTCCTCGTCTGTCGCACGTTCAAGCGAAGATGTCTACAGCGACGGATCCTCTGGGCATCAACGCCTTATCTCCAGCCCCGCCTCCGCCAACGACTACTACCCCGAAGACACCTATACCTCTCCGGCGTCGCCGGCGCCCCGCTACGGGGGATCGCCCTCCCAGGTCCCATTCGAATCCCATGTCACACGAACCGCAGGCGGAAGCAACGCAGTCTTCCGTCAGGCGACCGTCTCCAATCAATACCCGGTCGAGACACCAAATTACCATGCACCTCAGGCCGGATACTCTGCGTATGCTACTGAGCCAGATGAATATGTGTCGCCGGCGATGAGCAACGCGACTTCGTTCTCTTCGGCCTCCCCGGGCCAACACCCTCGGGGTGGGCGCGGCGTGAGCCTGTCGGATAATGGCCCCGTACCTGGTCCCGACGGTGTTCGCCGCGTCGCCCGCCCTTCTGGACGTCGCCCGTCATCACAGACACCGCAACAAAACAGGTATTCACGGTCAGGTTCTTTGTACGCGAACCTCCCACCTGGTGCGGCGCCACCGGCCCCTGGCGGCTTCAAGTGAACGAGAGTAACGGACCTTACTATCTGATGTACAGACATGTTTTCATGGACATATTATCAGTTTCACGACGCTTCGTATGCATCTAATCGGACCTTTTCCTTTGCCTGTACGCTTTTGACGCTTTCTGTGGCTAATGCTCGCGTTCCAACCAAGTGCCTTTGGACTGGGGGTGGCATGGACCATATTCACGATTGCGTACGCTATTTCATTGACTCATCTGTTCCGTTCTCTCAATACCACCCCCACGTCACCGTCACCGTACATTACATTACAACAAATCTTGACCCACGAGTTGCACGGAGTTGATGGCACTGCACTGTACTCTCTATGCAATGCAAAGTAGATATCATACGCCATCCAGTGAGGTGTGAGTTCGGACAGGATGCCCGAGCGTCCCCGCGTCGACCCGGCCTCGCGCGACTCCGAGCTGACGCGCGCGCTCGACGCGGCTCTACCTTCACCACGCACCCCAATGTCCTCCTCGCTATAAAGCCCCTTTCGTTTTTCTCGTTCAACTCAAAATGTCTTCCTTCCAGACAATACGTTTCCGCAGACCTACCAACAACCAAGAGGCGGAGAAGCCCCCTCCTCCACCACCAAAACTCAGGCATACAGGCATCCTTCAGGACCAGCTTAGGCGGTATGTACGTGCTGCCTTCCCTCTGACTGCGGTTGTGACCGGGTTTCAGAACCGCACGCGCGCCATGGTCACCGAGCTTCTCGCTGGCGCTCCGGATACTCATGCTCGTCCGCTTCACGGGCGCGATGTATTCCAACATCCAGGATTGTGACGAAGGTGCGTGGTCGCATTCTTTTGCATGTTCTCTGCGCTAAGTCGCGTCTCAGTCTTCAACTTCTGGGAACCCCTTCACTACCTGGATAAGGGCTACGGCTTCCAGACATGGGAAACCTCGCCTGTGTACGCCATTAGGAGCTGGGCGTACATCGTCCTGTATTACCTCCCTGCCAGAGTTCTCGACGTTGTGATTCATGAGTCAGGGAAGGTGCGCCTGATATCTTTCAATATGACTGACGCGATGACCCACAAGCTTGCAGAGGCCAGCATTCTTCATGGTTCGCGCCACTCTCGCCCTCATCAGCAGCGCTTGTGAAGCCAAGTTCTACGATACTGTCCGGGAGAAGATCAATAACCGCGTTGCGCGGTACATGTTGTTTATGCTGGCGTCCAGTGCCGGCATGTGGAATGCTTCTACAGGTGCGCTGTGCAGTCTCCGGTCTGCGGTCTCCATGCTCACCTTCCCATAGCGCTCCTTCCGTCGACGTTCGCGATGTACACGAATACCCTGGCTTGCGCGTATGCATTCCTGCCTCCCAGTAGTCAGGAAAGTGGTCGCACCCTACGTGCGACGCTGCTGTTCGTTACTGGCGCTTTGGTAGGATGGCCGTTCGCCCTCGCCCTTGCCATTCCTTTTGTCTTTGAGGAGCTCTTCGTTTTCGGCGGAGATCGTGTCCCTGCATCTGCGTGGGTGGACTGGATCGTTGGCCGGTGGACGAGGCTCATGCTCAGCGGAGCTGCTGCCGCTCAGATAGCCGTGAGTGCTCATTCGTATGTCTAGCTGCCACCTAATGATCGCCACCTCGCGCAGATTCCAGTCATTCTCATTGACACTTTCTTCTACGGCAAAGTTGTCGCCGTACCGTGGAACATCGTGAAATACAATGTCTTCCCAGACGCCGCTCGTGGACCAGGCTTGTACGGGACCTCCCCGTGGTATTTCTACGTCCTCAACCTCCTGCTCAACTTCAATATCGTCGTTCCCTTGGCCCTGATCTCACTTCCCGCTCTTTATATTACCTACCGCGTGGATCGACGCCGGCTGGGTGTCTACACTGTGAGCTCGGAAACGACTTCGCCATACACTCTTCTGGGGTTGCGCCTGTTGCCCTTCTACCTTTGGCTGGTCATCCTTACGGTGCAGCCGCATAAGGAAGAACGCTTCATGTATCCCGCGTACCCATTACTGTGCTTCAACGCGGCCGTGACGACGTATCTGATCAGAGGTTGGCTAGAACAGGCTTTCATCAAATGGACGAAGTCGCCTTATAGGGTACGCGCGACCTCTCAGCCCATGTTTACCCCTTCTAATCAGCCCTCCTAGGCCTCCAAAACGTCCATCTTCAATCGAACCACTCTCTTCATCGTGCTGCTTTCAATGCTTATCTCCCTCTCCCGCATTATGGCCCTCTGGAAGTACTACCACACCCCCATGACCATCGCGTATGTCTTCGAGAAGGAAGAGGTGCCCCACCTGCTCAACGCAACCGGCCTCCTCCCGTATACGCTTCCTCCGCCAGAGCTCATGTCCGAGTACAAAGAGCGGAAGGCCAC
Organism: Auriscalpium orientale; assembly: GCA_019915035.1. Taxonomy (NCBI): domain Eukaryota; kingdom Fungi; phylum Basidiomycota; class Agaricomycetes; order Russulales; family Auriscalpiaceae; genus Auriscalpium; species Auriscalpium orientale. Next base: position 1,021,570 of record JAHLMH010000001.1, read on the forward strand.
AGACCGCGAGGACGAGGACGACTTTGACCTCTCTTTGATCGAGCAATTCGGACTGCGAATATGCCTGGGAAAGGAATGGTATCGCTTCCCTGGTCATTATCTCGTGCCAACCGGCGTCAGGGTAGACTGGATCAAGAGCGAATTCGACGGGATGCTGCCAGCGCACTTCCAGGAAACAGGCAGGAACAGCAGCATCCGTGTTCGTGCGACTGGCACGAGCGCTGTTCCCCTCGGCCTGAACGACCTCAACAAGGAGGAGCCAATGCACTATGTGAGTGCAGACAAACATGATCGCTACTTTGTCACTCATGGAGGGGCCACAGGTCGACGTCTCCTCTTGTGATTACCTCATTGATCTGGACTTTCCGAACGATCCCATCGTGTCGCCAAACGAGCCGCGCTATATACTGGACCATCAGACATGGGACCCTATAAGCTGTCTGCCCTTCCTGGACGCTCGGCATTCGTCGCTGTTGACCCGAACGCTCTGGCTGCCAGGAGCAACGTGGCAATCACAAAATTCCTTCGGAGATTACTGCCTTTTGAGGAATAGGGAAACGGTTGCGCGGAAGATCCGCCAGGTGGAGAGTAATAATATGACGGAGTGAGATGGAAATCTGGAATGATAATATTAATAGACTATTTATCCGGTTGTGTCTGCTGAGTCTGCACCTGAACGATTTTGCCACAAAGAGATCAAATCTTGGAGGCGAGATGGCCGAGCGGTCTAAGGCGCCAGACTAAGGATCTGGTCCGAAAGGGCGTGGGTTCGAATCCCACTCTCGTCATGTCTGCTAAGAGATATGAGGTGTGCTAGCCTGTGGTAGTAGGCCTTGTAGGCCTTGTAATCTCCGGAGCATTTTATACTGCGATTACTTGTTCGGCGGTAAATTTTTGCGATGGGCACGGGTCGGCAATCTATGTGTACTAATCATTGGCATGCCTCAGTCATCACCAAACATTATCTTAAGGTTCTCGAGACTCTCGGAGTTTGCCCCACTCTTACCCCGGAAAGCCTCTTTCACCAAAGCAGTTTTGCGCTTCTGTATCTGCAGTATGCGACCCTCAATGGTGTTCTCCACCTACAAAATTGGTCAGAGCAAAGAAGACATAGTAGCAGAACCGCCGGCAGCGTACAATGAAGTGTTTCACGTAGACCGTCTTTTCTTGCCCGATTCGATGCACGCGGTCAATAGCTATGACGTCCATGCATCAGCTCGCGCGGAGAGAGTAATGGCTCTCGTCTGTCGTCTGTCCCTTACCTTGATTCTCGGTTGCGGCATTCCACCAACAATCCATCTACGACGCGTCAACAACTACGGGGGACGCGATTTCCGTGAAGAACCATACCATGAAGACGTGGTTGGCAGTTGTCAACTGCAGCAAGGTCATGATCAGTGCCTTCTAGTGCAGAGGAATTCACACGACACATACATTTAATCCAACGCCGCCGGCTTTCAAACTGATGATGAGCACCTTTGGATTGCGCGAGGGTGCTTTGAACTCGGTCACGGCTTCATTCCGTCGACGAACATCCATGGACCCGTCGTAGCGATACCATGGCAAATGCTCTCGCTCGAGCATGGCCTGGATGAGATTCAAAAAGCTGGTGAATTGAGAGAATACCACCGCTCGAAAACACGGGTCTTGGTCCTGAAGACGCCCTGAGGGTGATTGTCAGCACGCAAGGAGATCAGCAAGAGCCGACATACTGAGGTTGTCCGCCAGAGCACTCAGTTTTGTTGAGCTCACGAAGTCATTGCGACGCAAAATGACCTTTGGTGGTGAACTCGACGGCGTTGCGTCCTCACGCTTCCGTGTTCGAATGACCTCCAACAGTTCGCCTTCCTGCAATGATATAAGATCCGAGGTTCAAAGTCCTGCACGTCCACTGTACCTTGACAGGACCTTTATTGCAACTCGGACATCGGCCATCCTCATTCTTCGACACACATGCCTCCAAAAAGGCGACGGCGCAATCCTTACAGCTAAGGAAAAGGTCAGCCTATCCTATCTCCGTTTGGTATAGATACGATACCATTTATGCATGCATTCAGGAAACATCATAGGGATCTCCATGACATCGAGGCAGATAGGACATTCGTCTGCATTTTCGCTCTCGTTCAGGCCATTCAATGTGTTCTCAGCAAATGCGTTGGGCGTGCTCTCCTCGTCGTCCTCGTCGCCTGCAAATTGCTTGATCAGGGCATCTATGTCAACAGAGCCGTCGCCGACAGGGTTCGTGAGCTCGTCACCGGACAGTACGAGGCTAGGGTGAAGGACAGCTCGGCGCAAACTAGCGGGTTCGTTAGCGCTGTCGTCGCTGCGGTCTAATGGGGCCCTACCGCATAAGCATGGCCAAAATGTGAGTATAGTTCTTATTGACAAGACCCTTCGCCTTCAGATCCTCAAAGTTGCGCTTAGCATCGTTGTAAATCGAGTCGTATAGCTTCCTCTCCATAGAAGAGAACGGAAGGGTTTCGATGACGATCTGGGGCAACGTTCAGCGTGAACAAAATATGATATCGCATACATACGTCTTTCGCAGGAAGATCCACGATTCGCTTTCCATCACTGTCCCGCATATTCTTTTCCCTTCGCAGAAGCACGCTTTCCAAAATGACTTGTACAATCTCAATTGCCTTCGGGTCATGGGCAAGGAACGGAAGCGTGATGAACCTGACGGGACGTTATCATCTCTAAATGCGCAGCGCGGTTCAAGGCCTGGAAACGTACGAGCGGAAGAAGGCATGGTCGGACCAAGGTGTGAAATCGAGGAATTTCCTGAAAGAGCAGTGAAGGGCACTAGGTTTAAGCCGCAACGAATGACTCATCGATTGAGGGAACTCACAGTAGCGAGTAGAGATCTTCAAGCCGGTTCACAATGGGCGTGCCAGTCACTGCCCACCGGCGTCTGGCATGTAAAGCATAGACCGCCTTCGCGGTCTTGCTGAGCCGCGACTTGCAATGATGTGCTTCGTCAAGAATAACACGCATCCATTCATCTGCAAACGCTCAGCGATACTCTGCAAGTATTGAATGCACATACATCTGAACAGTGGTGATGCGTTATCTCCAGACTTCTCCACCTTGGCATGTTCGGATGCTAGTACGCCGTATGATGTGATTACAACGTTGATGATATCTTCGTCTTCGACTGCTGCGTCTAGGTCCAGCCTGTTCTGCCCGTGCCAGACATGCGTTTTGATGGTGTTCGACTTGCTACTGCGCTGCAACTCTTCGGACCATTGGGTCAGGAGAGATGTCGGCGCGACAATTAAAGTCGCAGAGGGGCCCTTCGATGTCCTTGGAGCACCCTGTTGGACAGATCGAAATGCCTTGTCGAGTCGAAGTTGACGATGTTTGCCGGTTTGTTGGCGATCCGCCGAAGTAGACGTTGGTGAAGTGTCTGGGCCGCGGTTGGTATGTATAAGGGCTGATAACATGATGGTCTTCCCCATGCCCACTAGAAACAAGAACTCTCAGTTACATCGTAGGGGGTCGTTCAACTATGCACGTACTCTCTGCAAGTAGCGAACGTGAAGAGTTGGTTTCAGTCAGTGCGCTGTAAATTTTCATGACGACATAAAGCCCTACCGTCTCTGCAAACGACATGAATATTTTACATCAAAGAGGCCCAAGCAAAACCACATACGCAAGAATGCCGCCTCTGCATTTCCTCTCGGCTTTCGGGAAATCCAGACTCATTTCACCCGAGTAAGGGTTGAAGTAGAACGGTTGCTCATCCGCCGTGAGGTCGATAATTCCGTCCACAGGTTCAGAAGGGAAGCGATACCTAAGCCGATCTAAGTAGTGTCGCAAAAGCGGAAGTAGAGTCAGCTCACTCGTTCCACAGCGGGTGCATTGCCTCGGCTTCTCTAGCAGACACGATGCCCAACTCGAGAGAATGCATCCAGCTAGAGGACAAAGATAAGTAGGGCCCCCGCAACGAGATAGGAGGTTGGACTGACTTCAATGCTTGCTTTTGGTAGCCTCGCAAGTTCATCGCAAAGGAGTCCGATGGCTCCATTTCTGCTAGCTTCTGATCGTGCTGTTGCGCACTAAATACCCGTCATCAGCAACTTGGAAAACCGAAAGGTATGCATGCCCACCGTTTGTAAATCAAGTTGAGTTCGTTTTCAGATAAGTCTTCATCCTCTGCCTCGACCTCGACTTCCTCGCCGTCGCCAACAATCTCAGTCTTGACACGCTTTTCGGGCTTTGCATTGTCCTTGGTCCGCTGCGTGAGCTTAGTGAGATCGTCACTGTCCAGCTCGCCTTCCGCTTGCCGTCGAATTTTGGACATATCGCTTCCGTTGACGGGTTTCAAGTTCAAGATGCCGAAAAGATGCAGCAAAGAGGCCTTTCTCTCCCGCAAAACCTGCTCTTCGGACGTTTCATGGCCTTCATTAAACATGGTCCTGGGAGGAGCTATCGAAGAATCATTGAATGATTTGAAAGCCGACGATTTGATGTACACGGAGAGCGAGACGATGAGGTCTGCGCCTGAATGCAGCACAGCTGGGCACTCAATCATCGTGCTACCTCGGAATTCCACGATACCTACAGGAGCTCAGCATTGGAGTACAATGAGAGGAAACACGCGGTACCAAGTTCAAGCAATCGAGACACCCACTTGGCCACTTCATTTGGCAGCCGGCCGAATTCTAGAGCAGGATTTGTTATCCACAGCAGAACCCACGTCCGCTGAATACATACCGAAGCCAGCCCTGTTGGTCAGACGCACGACCGTATGAGATTTCTTCTTCGACGGCTTCAGTGGCTGTGGCTTGAGCATGGTGGCGAGGGATAGCTGCTTCCCTTTGCCCTTCGACGATGAGGTCTTCCCTTTAGTGACGGTACGTCCCTTGGAAGGTTTTGACGACGGTCCGTCGTCATCCAGGTCATCACGTTCTACAAGAATCTGATCACCAGACTTCACGTAGCCCTTTCCCTTGACCGTGCTCCAGGCGTTTCCGACAACGAAGGAACCCAGGTAGGCAGATCGGAAGGGAGGCTGCTTGGCCGGCGGAGAGACGCGTCGCCGTTTAGCCGGTGGGGGGCTGATCCCGCGAGGTGTACTGAGCGGAGACGAAGCGCGCGAAGCACTGGACGCCCGCGAAGACGAGGGGGCCGGAGGGATGTCGTCGGGTATCTCGTCGTCGACGAGAATGGTAATGGGTCCCTGGGTATCGAGGGGAGGAGTTGGAAGTATAGGCACATGGTATGATGACTGAAGCTGGGAATCCTCTTCTTCGTCGCTCACATCCATGAATAATGGTGTCCGCATGCGTGAAGTAGTACTAGCTGGTGGAGCCTCCGAGAGACCAGGAGTAGCTTCAAGGCCCCCGACGGGGAAGTGGGCGTCTCCCTCATCGTCAGAACCGACAAAAAAAGGAGGTCTGGCAGACATGGGAGTGTCTAAGGTGAAAGTCGCGTCGTGGTCGGAGTCAAGAGACGTGTTTGCTTCGCGCGAACGCGTCAATTCAGAGTCGCGCCTCCGACGCGTCGACCAAACAAGACCAACCTGTCTGTAAGCCGGGCCGCAAGGCGCGTCTCAGAAATTATCGACTGCACGCCTGCACCTTCCTCCGGTCTCCCATCCGTTACACAAAAATGCAGCGCGGGCTCCCCATGGTGCGTTTTTAATATGTCGCTGCGACCCAGCTACTTACCCTTTGCAGCAACCCACCGTTGTCCTCTTAAAAGAGGGCACGGACACTTCTCAAGGGAAGGGGCAACTATTGTCCAACATATCAGCATGCCTCGCAATCGCGGAGACCCTGTCGAGCACCCTTGGACCGAGAGGCATGGACAAGTTGATCGTCAACGACAGAGGCACGGCGCAGATTACGAACGATGGAGCTACCATTCTGAAGCTTCTCGAAATCGTCCACCCTGCTGCGCGCACTCTGGTTGACATCGCGCGCGCGCAGGATGCGGAAGTCGGAGATGGCACAACCAGCGTCGTGTTACTTGCGGCACAGTTGTTGAAGGAGATTCGGGGTTATATCGAGGAAGACGTCAGCCCACATATCATTATGAAAGGTTTTCGTCAGGCGTCGCAACTCGTGCGTGTACTAGTTGTTAGAATTCGGCTCAAAAACTCACTTATTTGCAGGCAATCGATCATATCAAGGCCATCCAAGTCACTGTTGACCGCTCAGATCCGGAGTGAGTAGCCTGTGCTGCTGTCTCATCCTTCGATCTCGAACTTTGAGCAGGAAATTCCGGTCCTTGCTCTTAAAGGTCGCATCAACATCGATGTCGTCCAAACTCATTCATTCCGAAAAACCGTTTTTCGCTACGATGGTTGTCGACGCTGTACTGTCACTGGACCAAGATGACCTCGACGAGTCGCTCATTGGCGTCAAAAAAATACCCGGAGGGGGCATGCAAGACTCTCTTCTCATTCGCGGCGTCTCTTTCAAGAAAACGTTCACCTACGCTGGCGCTGAGCAGCAGCCGAAATCATTCATTAATCCCCTTATCCTGTCTCTCAATGTGGAACTCGAGCTGAAGGCCGAAAAGGACAATGCAGAAGTTCGCGTCGACGCTGTCTCCGATTACCAAGCTATCGTCGATGCGGAATGGGAAATCATCTACCGGAAGCTTCAGGAGATTGAAAAGACAGGCGCACAAGTTGTTCTTAGCAAGTTGCCCATCGGTGATCTTGCTACGCAATGGTTTGCCGACAGAGGCATCTTCTGTGCCGGTCGTGTTCCTGCTGGAGATTTACGGAGGGTTGTCCAGGCTGTTGGCGGCTCAATACAGTCAACAACATCTGACATTTCCCGGGAGCACCTGGGTACATGCGGGTCGTTCGACGAGCGCCAGATCGGCGGCGAGCGGTACAATGTTTTCGAGGACTGCCCGAAAGCGAAGACGTGCACGCTGCTTCTCCGTGGTGGTGCTGAGCAATTCATAGAGGAGGTGGAGCGCAGCCTTCACGATGCAATCATGGTCGTCAGGCGAGCGGTGAAGAATGGCGAAATCGTGGCTGGTGGCGGAGCAATCGAGGTACGTTTTGTTGCGTGCCGTTATGTGCGCCTCCTGAATGTACCCCCAGATGGATTTGTCCGCACATATCAGGAAACACGCGCTTTCTATCCCGGGAAAGCTGCAACTCGTGCAGACTGCGTTTGCAAAGGCACTCGAAATCATTCCTCGTCAGATCTGCGACAACGCAGGTTTGGATTCGACAGACATCCTCAACAAGCTCCGTATGCGACACGCCAACGGCGAGAAATGGATTGGCGTCGATGTTGACGGTGCGGACGGTGTGCGCGACAACTTGGACGCGTTCGTTTGGGAGCCTAGTCTCATCAAGGTGAACGCGATTAGCAGTGCTGTTGAAGCCGCATGCTTGATCATATCCGTGGATGAGACTGTCCGGAACCCACAAAGCGAAGCCGTAAGCCTCTCACCCTTGTTCTTGGGGAGTCTATCATACTAATGGCCGAGCCTTGCCATCTAGCCGAGTGCCGGTCCAAAGGCGCCTCCCGGGACTGCCGCACGGGCTCTTCGTGGACGAGGACGTGGGGGTGTGCCAAGGCGATAGAGAGTCGCTTGCACGTCAGAGCAGTACACACTCTTGTTACAACATTTGAAAAGATCATAATGCTAATGACTGTAGAGCATTTCATGCGGTTCACCTGCTGTATCGAGGCAGAGGGAACCCACGGCTTCCTCACGTGATACGACAGAGAGGTGCGAGGAAGTGCTTCTTCTATCGCGCCATTTCGTCCCCAAGCTCGCCATTGTCGAGAGCACCGGCGCTCGGCCATAATCAATGCCCCAGATCAACAAAGTGCCTGCTTAAGTCTCACCCTTATCGCGCATATATAGGCAGCCCTTGAGCTCCAGTTTTTTGGATGAGTTTGTGGACCCCTCAACTCGGAACATCATCATGGTGGACATCAAGCCCTCAATAGACGAGAAGGTGTTCGGGGACACTGTCGCGGATGAGAAGCGCAGCTTCGACTCGTCGGTTGGCACTGCAAATAATGCGCCGCCCTTGGGTACGCCGCTCGACGATGATTCGCGCCCTCGCGGTTTTTGGCGTCGCTCTTTGCGACGAGACCTTGATTCCGTTGCAACACAGCCATCGGTGTTCGACGACCCCGCGACATTGGAGATCTTTCGTCCCCCACCGAGATACGAAAACGCCCATCGCTTTGATCCGAAGGCGCGCTGGACATGGCGGGAGGAGAAGGTGAGTCTGATGTCACTTCGGTCCAAGCAATTAGCTAACTTGTTTTAATGTCAAGCGTTTGGTCAGGAAAATAGACCTCAAGATTATGGTCTGGGCATTTATCATGTTCTTCGCGCTGGATCTCGATCGGACCAATGTGTCCCAAGCCAACACCGATAATTTCCTGCAGGACCTACATATCACTACCAACGACTTCAACTTGGGCAACACCCTCTTCCGGTTATGCTTTCTCTTGGCGGAGTTGCCGTCCCAGCTAATTTCGAAGAGAGTCGGTCCGGACGTCTGGATTCCTTCGCAAGTATGACAACTTGTTTATCCCTGCTCTCCGACTGTAGCTAAATTGTTCTGATTCAGATGGTTCTTTGGAGTATTGTCGCGTGGTCTCAATACTGGATAACGAACCGGTCAACGTTTCTTGCTACGCGATCTCTGCTGGGGCTGCTGCAAGGCGGGTTCATCCCAGACGTGGTGTTGTACCTCTCTTACTTTTACACCAAGAACGAACGTGAGCAGACTCGACAGCCTCTTGGACTCGTCTTTACTTCCCATCATTTCAGTTCCCATTCGCTTAGCCTGGTTCTGGGTTTCCAACTACCTGACTGATATCGCGGGTGCCTTCCTGGCGACCGGTATCCTGAAACTACGTGGTCATAACGGCAAGGCGGGCTGGCGCTACCTCTTTTTAATTGAGGGCGGCTTCACATGTTTTGTTGGTCTCATATCGTTCGCGCTGATGCCCCCTGGGCCCACGCAAACGAAAGCCTGGTGGCGTCCGAAGGGCTGGTTTACTGAACGGTAACGCGATTCTTTCATCAAACTGTGACTTCGTATTAAATGTGTCCACTAGGGAGGAGGTGATCATGGTGAATAGGTAGGAGCTCTGGTGCCAACGTCCCTGGATGCACGGACCTGACTTGCAACCAAGGGTCCTGCGCGACGATCCATCCAAGTCAGACATGCACAACCGCCAGGGCTTGTCGCCCAAGATGATCTGGCAGTCTTTGATAGACTGGCGGATGTGGCCACTATATATTCTGGGACTCGTCCACATGAGTACGTCACCGACTTCGGCGCGCTACCACTTTTGCTCACGCAGTCACCACGTATAGTTCCCACTGGACCCCCTCAAGTTTACCTGACACTCACACTGCGCAATCTAGGCTTTAGTACGACCAAGAGCAATCTCCTCACAGTTCCCGCCAAAGTAATAGGTACAATCGGCCTTCTCGCGACCGCATACCTCAGCGAGGTTATCAACAGCCGGGTCCTCTCCACTATCATCCTGCAAATCTGGGCTCTTCCACTGCTGATTGCGCTGTATACATTTAATACCGAGACTTCGCCATGGGTGTACTTCACCGTCGTCACGCTCATTGTGGGTTACCCTTACGTGCATCCCATCCAAGTCGCGTGGGCGTCCCGGAACTCACACAGCGTTCGCACGAGAACCGTGTCAGCATCGCTGTACAATATCTTCGTTCAGGCTAGTTTATTCTTCTTCTTCGTTTTTTGGAATCCAGCTTATTGTCTACTCGGCGATTTCAGGCTGGTGCCATCATCTACGTGAGTGTCGCTTTAGTGATGCAAGGTCACTCGCCTGACGTTGGTGGCAGGCAAATATATATCAGAACAGCGACAAGCCTCTTTGTAAGCTAGTTCTGAGTCTTAGACGCGAACCTGTCGAGTGACCGAGGATATTCTTGCAGACAAAAAGGGCAATCGCGCACTCATCGGAATTTGCGCCATGAATATAGTCCTCTACATCTTCACGTACTATTTCTATCGCCATATGAACAGGCGCAGGGAGCGAGTTTGGAACGCCATGACCACAAAGGTGAGTAGTACCACAAGGTCTATGCCTTGCCAGCATGAAGTAACGTCATTACAGGAAAGAAACGAATATCTCGAGACCACAACGGACACAGGAAATCAAAGATTAGACTTCCGTTTCGCGTACTGAACGGCGCGACCTCACGTGTAGCTCCGATGATACGATATATTAGCATGCATATACTAAAACCACTAAGAGCGCTAGGCAACGGCCGCACGAGCCTTTTTGCGGAGCCTGGCCCGACGCTCGCTCTCCTTCATGCGCCGCAAGCGATCTTTGGGATCGATGAACTTGCCACCAATGTCGACAAACTTGATAGCTGGCCGACCGGCTGCAGTGCCGCTCTTTGCCACGACCTCCGTCGCCGACCCGCGCTCGTGATGATGGCCGAGAAGGTCGTCGCGGGACTTCGCTGACTCCTCCTCGATGCCATGTCGCACGGCGTCGTCGCGCGCCTTCTTCAATACATCAGGAAGGACGGGTTGCTGACGGGGCGTCAGCGTCAATGAGGTCGAAAGAAACGCTGAGCGTACCTGTCCTTCAACCACAGGCTCCCAAAACATACGTTGGTATCGAGCACGAGCCGGGTCGTCGCCTTCGACTTGATCTAGCACGTCGGACTCAACAACATCCATTCGACTCTCGACCCAGTCCGCTTGTGATCTGGAGATGGCTTCGTCTTCTTTGATACCTAGGAGTAACTCCATTCCTTCACGGAAACCTGTCTGTAGCTCGCGGCCCTGTGGCATGGTTCAGAAACTTCGGGTAACGACGTCACACGGACAAGTTTACCTGCTACAGCACAGAAGCAAGACAGAGAAATCAAGTCAGCATTCATGGCGTAATCTTGGCACAACGCGTTGATAGTTACCTATGTGCGTAAAAGGTGAGCAAGAGCATCGACAAGGATAAAAAGCAGTTCAGAAGAAATTGAAGATTATAACCACGGGTTGGTCTTCAAGACTAATCGTATTTCACACATCATATGTGGCTTGCGCCATGGGCAAAGAAAAGATACGAACCGCTTTCCAATGTGCTTCGAGGCCCTGCAATCGCAAAATTGCATCCATCCGCTTGATACCCACGTGGAACCGGCCGGACAGGTTGCGGACAGAATTAACCTTGGGATTGTGCATGTATAATCTGTAGAAATGCTCTCTCCTCGAATTGGAGATTGGAATGGGCGGTTTGAATGAGGGATTCAGGGGGAAAGGCTAATACGTGGACCGTTGAGACGGACGCGGACACGCAGCAGTGTGACGGACTCAACTGTTTGATCTCCCAGCCATTTCTTAGGCGTGTCTGCTAATTTGAAACGCTTCCCGACAGTCTGTAGCCAGTTCGAATACGAAGGGTCGGTCGGGGCTTTGGGGGCTTCACCGGTGTTGGCTTCATCCTCGTCTACGTCGCGATCGAAAGAGGGAGTCGCAGGCAGTGCGCGCCGAACTGAAGTCGAAGAGATACTACGAGATGAGGTACTGGCGGCCAGCCATTGCTCTGGCCGAGAGGAAGATGCACCGCGAATACGGCTGAGCATCGGTGACGCGGTGACGGCGAAGTACGACTTGAAAACGGACAAGTCATCCCGGCTCGGCGTGCGCTGGGTCGTTTAGGGCCGGCTTATTCGCGTGCGTGCAGACGGCGCGCAGTTACTCCTGAATTTCCCTTATGTCGCCTCGTCTGCAAACACATTCAAGGTGACCCATGGCTTCGAAACTAAGGAGTCTTCGGCAGGGATATGCCTCTCTGACACCCCCTCAATCTATGACCTTCCCGACGGACCAGCCATATACAGACGTCCAAAATTTCATACTCAACTCCATCCTCCTCGATGGTCATCTGCAGAGATACCCACCCTCAGACTTCTACCAATCTACCTTTTGGAAGTGGATCATCTCTCATCTTGAGGCTCTTATTGGCGACGAGGCGGGTTTTTCTCATCGCCCCAGTTCAAGGGAAGCTAAGCGACTCGATGCAGGATTATGAAGTAGACGAACGAATCTATGAGAAACAGATCAGTTTGTTAAGTGCCAGGTAGGCTTGATACACATGGCTCTGGTGAATATTGCCAAACCACCGCCTCGCAGGAGAGCTCAGGATCTGGCAGGGTCTTCTCCACCCCCGCCGTCCTATGTCACTCATTTCTGGGGAAATCGATCCCCAGACGCGCCCCTTGAGGACCTTGCCGAGTATGCGTCGGTGACTTTGTACGAGTCTCAGACCACCATCGAAAGCGGGACGACCGGACTGCGCACTTGGCGTGCCAGTTTCGTCCTCGCTCAGTTTCTCATCGACCACCCAGGTACTGGTCGCCCGTCCTTCCCATGATCTGTCCTGATTATTGGAAGCAAAGACACTGTGCGTGGGCACCGGGTGCTTGAGCTTGGGTCCGGAGCTGGGTTCCTGGGGCTCGTGATAGCTTGCCTCCAGCAGCAAGATGGACAGGGCGGGCAAAGGTCGGGGCTGTGCCTCACGGACGTGAATGAGGAAGTCCTGCAGCGGTGTACACAGAACGTAAACCTTCCATGCAGTACGCTATGTTCCATCTATGCATATGCTGGTCAACTGAAGTCTGTACCAAAGATGTCTCTTCGTCGCTTCCCCACCTCGACGTGCGACGCTTAGACTGGTCTGACGCCGTGAATCCAGATCTGGAGTCTTCCATGCAGAAGAGCCTGAGTGATTTGGATGCTGATATCATTGTGGCCGCTGACATTGTATGCGTCACCCTCGGCGCCCATGTCATTCTGCAGTATCTGACGGTCAGCATATCCAGCTTTACCACCCTGACATCATAACGCCCTTCCTGGCAACGCTCCGCCTCGCGTTGCTATGTGATCCGAAGCTAAATACGAAGACCGCGTACCTGGCTTTGACGGTCAGAAACCAGGAACTCTTGGATGCCTTTCTTCGCGCTTCCAGTGAGCTTCGCCGTATCAGCCCATGAATGTGTTGTATCATTTACTGTTCCTGCAGCCGACATCTTCCATCTTTGCGTTGAGGATATCTCGTCTCGTGCGAGCGACCATCAATCGTCTTTTCTGGTCCCAGAGCGTATCGACACAGAGAATGTGATGGTAGTGCGGGTGACACCGAATACGTAGTTCTTCAAATCATTTGTCTCTACGTCCACCGCCGTCGATCGGTGAAGTGCTCATTCGGCATGCATGTCCTTGTGGCATATCATCAATGATATATGACTTCTTTTCTATTGAGCTATTATAACCACAATATTTACAATAATGTGCGGGGCTAGGTGCTAGGTCTACAATACATAGTACACATGTTTATACTATGTCCACAGTCGAACAGGAACAGGAAAGCAACAAATGAACGTGAGGGGGTTCATGCAAGACCCGGCAGAGAAAGCGAATAACCAATAATCGCGACTCTAATAGATCAAGAAAAATCATAAGACGCGGGAGGCCTTGACCGCCTCGAAGACGCGTAAGGAGCGGACGAAGGTGAGACCTTCCGTAGTTTCTGGTGGGTTCAAAATGGTGTAGCTTGAACCGCTGTAGCGTTTGGCGTGAGAAGGCGTGCGCTTGAGTTTAGAAGGGGATGCGGTAGGGTCTGAAAGGCGAGACTGTTTCTCCCGCGATGGTTCCTGGGCGAATTGCTCGCTCAGGCGAAGCTCGGGGAGGTCAGCGGGCCAATTGAAGCGACGACGGCGGAAGCTGCATAACCACATTTCGTCAGTGTTGATGGTAGCCAGCAGAAGCTAGATTACGCACATTTCGTATTCCCACAGCGCGTTCTCCAGCTCCTCGGGTGAGGGCCCGCCGACAGCCATGAGCTCACTCGTGAAGTCCCGGATTGCTGCTCGACAGCTGAGAAGGGTGTGCAAGTTCTTGCTCGAGTGCATCTCGACTTCGGCCGGGGACATGGGGATGAACGTAGAGGGGAAGATAACCAGGCCCGGCTGTTGATAAGGCACGCCTGCGGGCGAGAGGCGGGCGGCACCGAGCATGGCGGCCGCCTTCTTGCTGAGCGTCGCAGGGAGCTCCGTTGGCGGCATGGGGGCCAGCGATGCCTCGACGGCCTTGCCCTTCTCGTCCTTCTTCTCCTTCCGCTCCCAGTCGATCGTCACAGACCATCCGCGCTCCATGTCTGGGTTCTGGCGCATGTCACCCTCCACACCGTTCATGAACTCGCGCGAAGGTAGGCAGACGTGGATCGTCCGCGCATCGTCGACATTCTCGGGGCCGTACCCACTCCGCATCATGCTGAGCAGATACTCTGCGGGCCGGAGGTTCATTCCGTATTTGCGCTGGAGCATTCCGGAGAAGATGGATTCGAGGTCCTGGCAGTTTTTCATCTCGTTCTCCCACTCTTCATACGGGCTCTTGGCGCTTTCTCGGGCAGAGCCCATCTTGCGCATCCCCGGGCGAATGGTCTGCTCGCGATCGGAATCGTCAGACTCAGAGTCATAGCTAGAGCTCGCCGGAGGAGAGCGTGAGGTGAAGGTAGCCTTGACAGGAGACGAAGGGGCAATGTAAGGGAAGTAAAGCTGGTCATCGATGACTTCGAGGCGTCCGCCGGCACGGAGTACGCGGCGAATCTCCGCCAGAACGAAGCCATAGCTTTCGAAAGGGATGCAGAGGTTGAGGTTTGACAGGCGTATGAGATCGAAGGATTCGCTGGGGAATGGCAGCGCGTGCGCGACACTGTCGACATGTCAGCCACAGGACGCACGGACGAAGGCAGGGAGACGCACAAGTTATGCCGCACCCAGGTGATATTGTCTGCCACCGACCTGTCCAGATCCCACGCGCCACTGGCGAGATCCACCAGGTCGAGTCCATACACTTTGGCCTTCTTCCAACACGTCGCAGCTTCAACAACCCAGTCACCCTGGCCGCATCCGAGATCAAGCACGCGCGATGGTGGCTTGTCACGGTAGTCATGGAACGAAGGCGATCCCTTTGGCGTCAGTTTCTGCATGAGCGCATGTGAATAACGGTCACTGTCAAGCCGAGTCAGTCAACGACGCCTGTGAAAATATCAGAGGACACTCACTTCTCTAGTGCCATCTGATCGTAGGCCTGCATGTATGGTGCCTCGGTCATGTCGAAAGGATGAAAGCGCACCCCTTCCTGCCACCGGAAATTCTTCCGCTCCATGAGAGCGGCCTTCCTCTTCTCGTCCTCATCTGACAGGGGTAGGGAAGATGCGCTGGACACAGGGGACGGTTTGGAGAATGTCGATGTCGATGGCGAAGCAGGTGAGGACTCGCTCTGGTACGCGAAGACGGAATGAGTAGAGCGTCGTCGGCCGGCACGTCTGAGCAGGCCAACAGCGCCGTGCTTTGTTGCATCTTGAACCGGTGCTTCTTGAATGACTGAAAGGTTCGGAGGGCGACTGGCGTCGGGAGCTGGGGAGTCTCTGCCGGACTTCCGACCTCTCGCAAGGGCTTTGGGAGAGAACGCAGTCATAGCCGAAAGATTCTTGAATGGGTTGGAAGTGAGATAAAGAGAGTACGATCTGCGTCGCGGCGGTTGGTCCGAAACTAAGCTGGATGTGGAGGGTTGGGGATCTGACAAGTAGACAGACTGGCGAACGAAAGTCGAGAGGCGGTTAAGAGACCGGGACAGCGAGGGGCCTTCCATTCTGATTAAGGGGACGAGGTATTTTATGGCCTGAGAACGTCAGACAAAGCGAGCAAGGCGGGGAAGCTGCGGCCACACCTGGATAATGGCACAAACGAGAAATGGGAAGTACGATAGGGGACAAAGGGCTGCCGCGCGGTGAGATGTCTATGACAATGGGTGTCTGAGTGGGAGGTAGAGCGGCCACGCGCAACCGCTTGCGCGTGCGGACGGAGGCTGGGGCTGGCAAGTGGTGTGGGGATGGGGGCAGAGATGGTGGTGGTCTAAAGGAAATCGACAAAGCTCCATCAAGAGCTTGATGAGTGGCTCAAGTTAGCGCGGCGTGATGCTGGGACATGGATGATGAGCCGCTGGGTGCGGCGTCAGATGTCAGAGATGTCGACGGGCAGTTGACCGTACCCACGACCGAGAACAGCGGCAGAGCGCTACAGAGATTCAGGGGCGCATCGGGACCCATTCCCCACTCCGACCTACGATCGGCATCTGCCGCCGAGGAGAGGCGCGGGGCACAGCCATTGGATCGGCTTCGCAGACACGTTCAAGCGCTGCATTGACTCGTGCCCGTCTACTGCTGATTACACGGCCCGCAAACGCAGTCTCGTGCCACTGCGTCTGGGGTGAGGCAAGACAACGAACACCGCAAGCGGCAGGCGAGGCTGTTCTCACCACGATATCCCTGCCACTTCCCTTACGGCCCGACGCCACTGGCTTCTCGGTCGACTAATCTTCTTCCTTGGCAGGCGGAGGGCCGCACGGTTGCAACATGCGCTAAGACACACTTAGTAACATTGACGGAACAAGCGACGCAATACGAACCTCGGTCATTTCGAATTTGATGCGGCCAGTGGCTTCGCCGTCGGCGATGGCGAGGTAGGAATTCAGCGTCGGGTGGCCGACGATGGAAGACAGAGTGTCCCGGTGCTGGTGCGTCAACCAGTCGCTTGAGAAGAGTTGCAGCAGTCATCTATGAATGGACGCGATAGCATACGCACTACTTGCTCATGTCGGCATGTCCTGGAGTGATTCTCCATCAGAGTTATGCGCATATGGCGAAAAGGAAGAGGTGTCGTACCGGTCCCCGTGTACCGAGCGTGGACTGCATACGCGTCGTATACTCAGTAAATATACGTCGCTGACGACGCACGGACGGACTCACGATGCTCGAGCTGTGTGTTCGCCGTGTACCTCAGTTCAGACGACTACAGAAACGGCTAGATGTCAGTCTCCGTGCATCCGGGAAGAGTTTGGGTGACAGACCATGACAAGGAAGGTGTTTGCACTTGTTGACAGGTTGGTTGGTCCAATGCGCGTGGTAGATGAGATAACGGCATATGCATGTCAGTTGGCGTCTTTTCGCCGGTAGGTTACCTACCGAATCCGGAAGGTGCCTCGGCGACCCTTCGGCATCCGTAGATACCTCTCTTTTTTTGTAACTCCGCTTCCTCCGGTAGTTATCCACAGTTATTGTATTCAAATAAATAGAGTTAAATGCGAGAGGCATTTCACAGGATATGGCAGACACGTGATAAGCATTTGCTGTGGTCATGATGTTTTTTTTCACGCGTAGAAGTGCAGTTAAGACCCAAAACACGTCGGATTCAAGCAGATTACATGTATTAATGATGGATACGGTAATCTACGGTGGCGCGGCGGGAGTGTGGGTATCCATCACGGCACGGAGCGCAGCGAGGGCGTTCCGCGCGGTCTCGGGAGGCGGAACACGGTCTCGGGAGGCGGAACATCTACTTGAGGCAGGGGAATCAACATACCGGGCAATTCAGCTGCAGGAGCCGCCGGTAAAGCGCTAATTCTTCGAGTACTTGGTCTTCCCGCCCGCGCCTTGCCGAGAGCAGACGAAGGTTTCCTTCGTGGTCCAGAGGACTTCCAGAGCCCATCGCCATGTTTAGTGTGAGGTACTCAACTGTCAGGTGCTTCTGCTCATCCTCCAGCCACTCCATAAACTCTTCCCTCGAGTCCCATTCCCATTCCCCATCCTCCCCTCGATAACCGCCAACTCTCGTGTCCCACTCGAAGCTCCCGGGCGCTCGAGAAGTCGCGGGGTCGCGGAATTTGACCGACGTGGGAGCCGACGTTGCCGGATTGGGCAGGCGCGCCTGAGAGGGAGCCGAAGAAGTTGATGCCGATGTAATACTGACGCGAAATTGACCAAAAAACAACATGCCAGACGACGAGGGTTCGGGAGGGGGAGGAAGAGGAAGAGAGGGAAGGGGTGGTGTGGTCGACTGGTTGGATTCCCCAGGCCAGTTCTCATTGTTCGATATAATTACTATTATTATTATTATTATTTCGGTGTTTACAGCTGAATACAAAGTCCGACAGCTGCCGCCGCGCCGGCAGAATCTGACATAAGCCGCCTTCCGGATTCGGTAGGTAGCCTACCGGCGAAAAGACAAAGACTATGCATGTCTAGCCTCGGCTTTACGAACAACGTATCTACTAGGACACCTATCCTCAGACGTAACACCTCCCGAGTAGTCTCCGTGCTTGGCACAGAACAGTCGTTCTGTTACCTCCGGAGCCCTACTGGGCAATCTCCTGTAGCTTCGCGAATAGCACCTCCATCCGCTTCGCCGCATACAGCGGGCTGGTCGCAACCAGCAAGTCATCGAGGGTTTCGTACTTGGCCTGGCGGACATTCCCCTGCCCTAATATCTGTAGCAGGAGACTGAGATGCGCAGCACGACAAGCCGCAGCAGGCCGACGCACCGAATATCCGGCAGACGAAAGGCCCACCTCGATGTCAGGGCCCTCCAAGAGCGTGATAAGAGCAGCAGCGTCCTCAGGCGTCGATCGTTTGACCTCCCCTCGAGCCACCCCGAACACCTGCTCGCTGAGAGCTTGCTCTAGCTCCGTCCGATAGAAGTTGTCCGGGTGCTGAGGAGACTTCGAAGAGCTGCTCATGGTAAAGATATGTCTATCTCAGCCTGGGCATGCAGTCCTGTCAGCGAGATTCATGGGCCATCCATCGATAACGCTACCTGTCAGAGAGAGTAAAAGAGCATGCTTGATCATCATAGATGGCAGTCTTCAACGCATGAGCGCCTCCAAGCGCGCAGTTAGTAACGACCCGATAAGTCGGCGCCTCATATTTGCTAGCCGCCGGCGGCGACTCAGACTTGCACCACTCTCGACTGCACACTTGCTCACTCTAGGCCTCTGACAGTCACATCATGGCGGACGACACAGCCAAGATCAAGAAAAAGCTCGCCACACTCATGTCCTCCCTCGGGGAGCTCGAAACCGCGCTCGAACCGCTCTTCGCGCAGTCCCTCCCGGAGACCGTGCTGGGCTTGGAGACCGTACAGCAGGCCAAGCTGCAGGTCGCCATCCCGTACCTCGTGTATGACTTGGTTTTCAGTCTGTTTCTTCTCTCTGCCAAGGCTGTGTGACGCTGATACTGGTCGTGTGGACAGTATATTTGAAAACACAAGGCATAGACCCGAAGACCCATCCCGTCATAGCTGAACTCGTGCGTCTGCCTTACCTCTCACTCTAACGGCCCTCACTTACGCGTATCCCCTAGGACCGCGTTCGTCAGTACTTTGACAAAATCAAAGAGGCAGAGGACCCCGCCAAACGTGCGTTCGCCTCGCCTCACCTCTCCCCAACCAACCCGTCTTCTCACACCTGGACACCCCACAGGGCAATTCGCGGTGGACAAAGCCGCCGCGACGCGCTTCATCAAGCACGCGATCAGCCAGGCCAAGAACACCGAGCCCGTCGCGGGGCCGTCGATCCACGTGCGCTTCGACGACGACGGCGCAGCGCAGGACGTGCGCGTGCCGGCGAAGGTGACCGCGAAGATGCGCGAGCGGGCGGAGTACCAGAAGCGCATCCAGGAGGAAGACAGCGAGGACGAGGACGAGGACGGGGAGGGCGGGGAAGGGCTGCAGATCATCGACGATGACGCGGGGGACAGCGAGCGCGTGACGGCGGCGGCGGCTGTCGATCGCAAGGGCAAGGGCAAGGCATCGAGTGCGGAGGTTGTGGCGCCTGCAGCCGGGGCGAAACGTCGTCGTCCTGCGATGGACCCATTCGCCGGTGAGTCCGCGTCTTCCCGTCTTCAATTGCTACCAACTCATTGCCCATCGCAGGCTACGACGGCGCGCCGCAGAAGTCCGACAGCGCATCCTCTATTTCAAAGAAGGCGAAGACGTCGTCCGTGAATACCGCAGATGTCGCTATGGAAGATGCGCCGCCGCTCCCATCCTCAGCTGCTGCAAATTCTGACAGTGCAGACAAAAAGGCAAAGAAGAAAAAGAAAAAGCGTCCGATAACTGGATAATCCATCTGTCCTTGGTGTCGGGGTCCTGCTGTGCGCATTGGCGCGCACCAGCTCATCAGGATATAACATTACATCTCGCCCTTGAGTAAATCTGCGGCCCGCTACTCGTACATACATACATACTAAATCACAGAAAATGTACAACAACAGAGAAAGTCGAATGGTCTACCCGTAAAATGACCTGAGGCGAGGAAAAAGTACATTACAGTCTTACATTATCGTGCATCCCTCCCGGTCGTTATCATTGAGATCCAGGAGGTTCGGGGACGCCACAGCCGGGGTGCGCCTCCCGCCCGGCGACCACCACCTCCCGCGGCTCGTGAACAGATCGTCCGCGCCGCTGCTGCCCGAGCCATTCGCGTCGCGGCGGCCCTTGCGGCGCTTGTGGCGCGCCGCGGCGACCGCATCGACCGTCTGCCACGAGTAGAACGTCTTGAGCACGACGCGCGCGGGGTCGCACTCGTCCTGGCCGACGCTCAGGCCCTCGTCGTCGCGCCCGTCTAGGAACGCGAGGCGGCGCGCCTCGTACGCGCGCCACCCGAGGCGCGGGCGCGTCACGCCCGCGAGCTCCTTCACCGTGCCCTCGCCGACCGCGCGGCAGTCGACGGCGGTGATGCTCGCGTCGGGCAGCGCGCGCTGGCGCACGAGCGCGGCGAACTCCTTCACCACCGCGCCGGACATGCGTGTGCTGTCCGCCTCGAGCACGCGCAGCCGGAGGCAGTTGCGCGCGAGCGCGAGGAACGCCTCGTTGCTGAGCTGCACCGCGCACGACACGACGAGGTGCTCCAGCTGGGAGCCGGGCGTCGCGCTGGGCCTCGGGCCACGGCTGGCGTCCGCGGGATCGGGCGGCGGGGTGATCGCGCGGAGGACTGCATCTGTGATGTCGCTGGCATTCTCGAGGTCTAGCTTGCGCAGGTTCGGCAGGGTCTCTAGCAGGAGGACGAGGCCATCGTCTTTGAGCTCGCTGCCTATCCCGCCGAGCTCCAGCAGCTCGAGCTTGGGCATCGTGTGTGCGAGGTGCGCGCAGGCGATATCGGTCAGTAACAAACAGGAAGAAAGACAGAGGTGTCGGAGGCGCGTCAAGCGTCGACGATACCGTCTCCCTTCATTGGGGTCGCGACCGGCCTCTCGAGCAGACAAGACAACTGTCTCCTGCTCGGGTAATTCGGCGTCTTCATCGCATGAAACGAAGGAATCCAGAGAAGAATTGTGCAGGTCTCTGCAATGGCTGAGATCCAGAACCTCGAGATGCGGTGCCGCCTTCCCGAGCGCATCCATGACGCTGTCTGAGATGCCCTTCAGTCCTGACACCCGCAGCTCCCGGAGCGCGAGGTGTTGTCCATCCTTCAAGGTGCAGGACGCCAAAGTACGGATGCCGGCACCCGTGATGTTCTTGCAACGGCCCATGTCCAGGACAATTAACCGCGGATTGAACTCGTAGATGACCTCGCACGTCTCGTTAGTCACGGCAGGCAGCCCTTTCACGCGGAGCACCTGCAGCGCCGGACAGCGGCGTAAGAGGTGGTGAAAAGCGGCCGTGGTGATTGCGGGGCAGCCGCTCAAGTCTATCGACGTGAGCCGCGTCGAAGGGAGGACCCCGAAGCGGTCGCGAGGAAGACACAGGTTCGTTGTGAGGCTTTCCAAAGTCGACGCCTGCAGGGTCGCGTGCCCAGCGAGATCAAGGGAAGTTATGAAGGGGCCGGAGCTAGAGGCAATGTGGAGGATCTGGGATGCAGGCATCTTCGGGAACGATCGCAGGTTGAGCTGCGACCAGAGCTGCCCGTCAAATACTAGACCCATCCAGCACTTTGAAACCTAGACGGTATCGTAAATCAATTCCCTCGAAACAAGAAAAGGGGTTCTGGGGTACTGACCCTGCTGAAGCGAACGAGCTCCCGCACGCCCTGCTCCCTCCCGACCCAGCGGTGCTTCGATGCCTTGATTGCTGTCCACCTGCCATCACGCACGCGGCGCGCATGATCCTCCTCGTGTATGTGAACAAGCAAGCCCAAAATCTGCAGCCGCAGCTCTCGCGGGAGTACATTGTCGAACGCATTCAGAGGAACAATGGTGGGAAGCGGGGTAAACACGTCGCCCGTGCTGGGAGGGACGACGTCGAATGCGGCAGGAAGGGGGAATGGACTGGAGTTGGAACGGCCTTTGCCCTTGACGGGTGAGAACTCCGAGACAAGCCTGCCATTGTATACCGGGTAGTGGATGGGGACGCTGTTGACGAGGCCGTCTATATTGAGCTGAGAGAAGGGCGACGCATCGGAAGCCTCTCGCGAACGCGTCTTGACCTCGCGCCTCCATGGTGCGAAGCAGCTTCCTGCACCGTCCAAATCGTCGCTGGGGACACCCTCCACCGGAGTTGTCCCTGGGGAGCCAGGAGCCGACGGTGGATGGCGGCGATCTCCGTCCTTCATAAATAGTTTGCGGGCTAGAGCGCCGCCCTTTGACGTCCCGAGCTTGACTCTGATACGAGATACCGATGCCGCCAGAGAGTGTGTGGAATGCATGGACAGGTTGGACAGTGATCTCCGCCGGGACGGCATGCGCGTGAGGACCGGCATTTCTTCGCGCGCGTGGGCTTCCATGAGGCCGTCGATGGAGCCGGATTCACGACCCGTCGGGATCGTATACCCGGAGCCAAAAGACGATGGCCCTGCTTCAGAGGTGGTGAGGCTGGGGGATCGATAAAACTCCTCGTAGTCAAAGGACGTCGGGGAGAAGGTGAGAGGCGGAAGTGTCGGCGGGAGGTCAAGGCGGCCTTTACCCTTTCTGCCAAAGGTATCTGATATGTCCTGCTCCATGCCATCGTACATCATCGCTGCGGCAATGTCCTCGTGTGCGTCGTCTTGCGAGCTGCGGCGCGCGAAACGGCCAGCCAAAGGCGACGAGGAGGACGCTCCGGCGTCGGAGTTATGGGCGGGATCGAATGACATGGAAAAGACGTCAGAGTGGGCATCATCAGCGCGACGATCGCGAGCGTCGATGTCCATGGGCTGGGAGACGGCCTTGCCTTTGGCACTGGACATGGCCGCTGACTGTGGCGGCGATTGTGTAGACGGCAGGGATACGACGAAGTGGTCCAACGGCGGGCTGGCGGGGAGAGCGTCAGAGGACATGAGGCCGCTGCTGGCAAAGCGAGAGGAGGAGTGGAGGCGGCCCGTGGACGCAGCCTTATGAAGAATGTGAAGGTGAGGGGACGGGTCGTTATCGATGTGACGGTGATGGCTCATGGCGGGAGGGATACGGAAGGGGGCGGCAGCGGGGGGATGGGAGCAGTGAATGGGCTAGTGTCAGGGAAAGGGGGTCGCACGGGCGATGGCGAGACGGGGAGGGAGAGGCATGCAGATGGACGGCGGAGGGCGCTGGTTCTGCTCAAGCGCGTCATCCAGCGCGTCGGGGCGGACATCGGGGCGGACACCGAACACCGGGAGGGGTTATCTCGGATTCCCACGGGTGCTTATTTATGCAGGCGGACATGAAATGCGGGGCGGGGGACGCGCTGAGCTGGCCGAGTTGGGTGCCCGGGGCCGCGACAGAGCCCCGCCGTGCGCACGGGCGGGTGACGCAGCCTGTTGCAGACAATAAGGAACCTAGATAAGCAGTGTCGTAACCCAGCTGGGCATGCATCGTGTCCGCTGCACATGGCGTCCGCGCCGCCGCCTTCTCCTTCCCACATCCTCAGACAACAGCAGACAACTGCAATTAGAGCATCAAATGGTACGGCTGATAATTCGAAGACTGTCGACGACGAAAGCAAGCGGCATGTCGGCGAAAATGTCCAGACAGACGACTGTACATGAGAGGCGAAATAGTAACCTATAGCTATAAGAAAAACTAGTGCTTGAGAAAGAAACCACAGCGCACAAGGAGCAGACCCGCACGAAACTACAGTACCGACAAAGCATCCGACCACGTCAAAAATGTCACACGACGCAACACGCGTATAGCACGCTCACTGCGACCCATCGGCCCGCGGACCTAGGCGTCCTTGGGCTTGTCCTTCTCCTTCGCAGACTTCCAGTTCGACGTTGCCAGCTTGAACCTGCCCGCCCAATCAATCCGTCAGCACAGCGCTGCGACGGGGCGTGTGTCGAGCCTACCGCTGCTGATGGGGGATATCCGGCTCGTCTTCTTTCAAGCGGGCCATCTCCGTCTGCATGAACTTGTTGTATGCGGTGAGCTTCTTGCGGCCCCCTCCGCCGGAGGATTTAGCTGCGGGCATGTTAGCAACGCCAGGAACAGGGGGGAGCCGACGACGCCGACGCACTCTTCCTCTCGGGCTTTTCTGCGGCGGCCTTCTTCTCTTTCGGTGCCATGGCGCGCGAAATGGACCTGGGGCGGCACGGACGAGGCGCGGGGAGGGGGAGGGCGCGGGGGACGCGTCGAACGTCGTCGGAGCGGGTGACGCGACGGGAGCGGGAGTCGGGCGACGACGATGAGCGAGCGTGCACGGGGGGGCGAGGGATATAAAACTCACGAGAAACGGGGGAGGTGTGGGCGGGAACGGCGGGTGCGAGGCGACGATGCGGTTAGGGGGAGAAAGGGCGAGGGTCATTTTCCCTAACTTTAGCGGGGTCTTATAGTGAGCGTTCAACTGACAGCACAATCGCAAACTTCGATCGAGATCTCCGCGCTGCACTCAACGGACCCTCCTGCCACCCCGAGCGCACCGTCGTCCGCCATTTCCCATTACCGGCGCATGCGCGTGTGCCGCCAGCTGCCCAGCGCGGCGCCGCCCACCGACCTGGCAGGCCCTGGCCCGGCTGCGCGTCCGCACGTGCGGCCGAGAGGCTGCAGAGTCCAGACGTGTCAGCGGAGTGCGCGGGGTCCGGCTGCGGATACGCAAGGCGCGTCGCGTCACGCCCTTCCGGGGTGTCTGGACGCGTGCCACATGGAGGTCGTTTGATCCCGCACCCACTGGGAATTGTTTCCGGGGCCCTCTCAGCTCTCTGCCGCGCACCCCCGACCGTCGGAGGCCTCTAGCGACCGTGACGTGATCCCTTCGCATTCCAGGGCCTACACCCTTGTCCTCCAAAATTCACCTCCCTCCCCTCGTCACAAGCTCGCGTCCTTCGCACCGCCCACCGCCCGCCCAACACCCGCAATTCCCTCCACAATGCTCGCCCCGTTCACAATACCCGTCGTAGCGATCAGGAACTTACGCCCTGAGCGGTCATCAGTCATTGCTTCCGCAAAGAAGCTGATATCGCTGCGCTTACCTTGGTTCTGGCGGCCTGCCCAGCGTAGTGCGGCAATTTCCGTGTACGTGCAACCGCCCACGAAAAACACGACAGTGATGGTTGTCTGGTCTCGTTGAGCTGCTGATAATATGCCCCAGCGTCAAACACAGGGTCCACAGACGGTGCAATTGGCTCACATAATGAGGAAGCTGAAACCTCGCCGCCCGCGGAGCTCGCCCCCTGCTGCACAACATCAACTGTCTTGCCCGGAATGCTCGCAACGACATCCTCGAAGCCCTTGAAGCCGACGATGGGATGCGCGTGGACCTTGGCCGCGGTCGGTTTAGAGTTGTCGGCCTCCTCCTCAGACACCTTCTGCTTCCCAGCGGGATTGCTTAGAACACCGCCCTTTTGCGCAACACACTGCACCAGGCGCACGCTGATAGGCGCGTACCCAGAGTACACATAGCTGATGTCGTTCTCCAGCTCGTCGAGCGACTCGTTGCCGTCGAGGAGGAGGCGCAGGGACTTTCTCAGAGCGACAAACGGGTATTTTGCTCCGGCAACCGCGGCAGGCGTCGAAGCGGGCAGGGGGTTCGGCAGTAGAACGGCGAGGGGTGGCGCGGCGAGAGAAAGCAGCAGGGGAAGGAAGTTGTAACCATACGTCTGGTATAGTAAATATGAGGATCCTTCCCACGAGAGATGCGCGGACTTACCTGCAGGATTTCGCGCTTGATGTTCTCGAGTGTCTTGCTTCTGATCCCCCCGGCTGTGATGCTGGCAAGACACAGCAGCCGTATCACCAGTTGCATGTCAGCGCCCTGGGCCAACAACTCTTCAATGGCAGTGACTTGACCGGGCACGTCATAAGATGCCAGCAAGTCTACGCAGATCAGAACACGATGTTGTAGAATGGACCGCAACGCGCCGCTCACTTTGTTGTATCTCCAGTGACTTATTGAATACGTCGGTCCGCGTGAACGGTACGATGATCTCCGAGAGCCCAGTGTCTGGTCGATGGGAACAATTGATTCGTCAACGCCCGGGTAAACAGATGAGCACGCACGGAGGCGAAGAGCCTGGTGCTCTGACTGCAGGCCTCCTAGCTTGCCAACGAAGTCACGTAACTGAGCCACTGATTGGGCCTGATGTCTCGCCTGCGACATATTCCATTATTAGGTTTGTGAGCATGATTCTTCGTTAGGAACCTACCTTATAGTCCTCATCTAGCCGACGGGCGACTCTGTTGAGGCGTTTCCCCACAGAGGCGAAATTGAGGTCACGCAGCTCCGCATATATTGGATCCGTTGCAGATGACAGGTGGTGCTTCCTCCTTTTCTCTTTCGCAAGAGCGGGCGCGGGCGCCGTGGACGTAGACGCTGCGGAGGGTGGAGCGGCGGGATTGGGTGGGGCGTTCAAAAGGGACACAGGCACTTCGACATGACCTGAAAACAAGTTAGACCATACTAGGCAACGTTGAATACGACATACAGTTCTTGATGCCGACAACCTCGTCAATAAGACCCTCGTAGGTGAGCTGAGTCAAGAACGGTGTGATCATGTCCACGCGGCGATCGATGACCACCAGGGAATCAAACTTGACTGAAGTTGCGAGGGCAGCCTCTGGGCCGGTATTGGCCGCGAGGCGAGTATGTCGGACAAGCAGATCTGTCAGGCGCTAGAATGCTTATTCAGAAGATAGCACCGTGGATGCAGAGCGGTTCCTACCGCTGCACAGTCGCCTTTCCCCACAATCCTAGGGAACAAACCGAACAGCTTCTGCAGGGAGTGGAGAGCCTGAGACGCGTCGTACACAGCGGTCTCGTCGCCGTCCTATGGGAAACGTCGGTTTCAATACTTCGACACACATCCGAGCCTGCACAACACACCACCCATATCTCCTTGAACGCGTTGTCGTTCTCAAGGGAAATGACATCGTCGGCAATCGGAATGAACTGCAGGTTGTAGGAAGAGATTGTCACGTCACCCAGTACGCCTTCTTCTTCGAGAACGCGAGTCACAAGGGTGGAAGTGCGGGGGACAAGGAGCAGCGTGTAAGTGTGCTTCTTCGACTCCCTTGCGTGGCGCTTGATCTGGTCTGACGTTCTTACTGATTCACCCAGACCGGTGCCTGAGAAGCCGTTGAGGGAACATACCGGCTATAATCTTCACCCAAGTGATGCGTGGCCGGCAGAGGTACACGATGTTGGTGGTCACGGCCGCGAGCGGGCCTGCCTCCAACCAGAACATCTTGTCGACGCCATGTTGCTGCGCGCCGCAAGTAAGACGAGCTGCTGGATGGACACGTCTTTTGACACTCACCTGAAGCAATGACACCTCCGTCACAAGACTCAACGGGCCCGCTAACGACGGGTCAAGAACGAGGGTCTTCCCACCATTGACCTGAACGCGGGTTTCGCGGGTCAACTGGCATGCGCTGCTCCGAGACATATAGCCGACGTACTGAATTGAGAGCATGTATGAGAGAGTTCCGGGCTATCTCCTTGAGCAAGGACACGTCGAGGACATCCTTGAGGCCTGTTTGTGGGGGATTGGACTCTTCCGCTGTGGTGGTGGGCGCAGCCATGATATGCCGTGGTCGCCGATCAGAGCCAAGTTAGCGGCGCGGAAGCCGTCTCGGCCCGCGGCCGCCGACCACTAGCCTCGTCACGCCCCAAGTTTTCCAGCCAAAGCGTGTTTACTGGTATGCTAAAAACGTGTTGAACGATATGCTACAGAGCCTATGTGTACACCCATGCAATGTCCTTGTGATAACTTACACTAAATTGAGTTTCGCCTCGCACTCTGACCCTTCTTCTTCCCTTTCTGCACCGCGTCCTTCCCTTCGATGTACCCTGATGGCAGTTTTCCTTCCTCCTCCCACTTCTCCAGCATTTTCAGCGCCTCCTCGTACCCTTTCTGCTGTATCTCCTCGTACTTGCTCCACTGAAGCGTGCCATACTGGGACTACTCTCAGATGGTGCCTCCAGACGTGCCGGATCCGAACTCACCTCTTGCACGGGCATTGCCATGTACAAACAGCCGCGGCTGACCTTCGCTTCTTCCAAGGTCCGAACGCTCGACACGCTGGGGAGAACTCAATGTCAGAAGCAGCCTTCAATATATGGGTGAGAACACATACTACGCCAGCCGGCTCTGTATTTCAGTGATGGCCGGAATGGTTCTCGCGTTCGAGAAAGGGTTCCAACGGTTCACGAGAAGCCACCAGCCGGACACAGTATCGCCAAAGTTTCTGGGAGAGTTATCATCGATCTGATAGGCCTGCGTCAGTGCATTTCGGCATTCTCTTTTCCCATACTACTCACCGAGCCGACGTCGGCCGCGAAGACGGCACTAGCTCCCATGTCAAACATCGTAGACACCTTAGCGATTTTAATAAGATTACACAGGCGAGAAAGCATGCAGAACGCACGGGCAAATTGTCCACTGTCGCCGATAATGAGTTCACAAGCATTGGAAGAAGCTCAAAATGAACTCACGATATCCGCCGTCTACCAACATGTTTCCGTTGTCGCACAATGGGGGGAGCAGGCCAACCAGGGTCATCGAGGCACGGATGAATCGCCATGCATAGCCTGTTTCATGTATCTCCATCCGCGAGTTGTTTATGTTGGCGGAATTGCAGAAAAAGGGCAGCCACATGTCCTCGATATGCAGATCGTAGAATGCCTGGGGGTCTTAGCTGGAAACGAAATCGTAGGAGTTCAGATGTTACCTTGTACAGTGACCGATTGAACTCGTGTCCCTGATCCCGCAATTTTGTGAAACATTGCCATATGTGCAAGAGGAGAGAGACGTACCGTGGTATAGGCAACCAATGGATATGTGACATCCGATAGCATCCGCCAAATATTTCCCATTCGCCCACTGAACTGCTTGGCTCTTCCAGCACTCCAGATAAGGTCCCCTTCTTTGGCGTAGAGGCCGCCAATGAAGGCCCCGATACTCGTACCTGAGGACCGATGAACATCCTCTGACTGATCGACAACGATCGATACGCACCGCCGATATGGTCGATGGGAATCCCGCACTCTTCCAAAGCCCGCAGAACACCCTGTTGGAAAGAGTGTGTATCAGTTTTGGCGATAGACGGGACTGCAAGCAATGTGACTCACGAGATGTGAGATGCCGCGCGCACCTCCTCCCCCGAGAACAAGTCCTATCGATGTTCCGCAGATCCTCCGCGCGACCCTCGCGAAGTCATTCGAATGTGGCTGGCGCTGAGGTCGCACATCGGCACGGCTGCCGCGGTATTTCTGGATCTCGTTCTGAACTCGGTCTTTCAGAGTTTTCAGTGCGGCGACAGCCGCTGGATCTTGTGACGGAGGCTGAGCGGATGCTTTGGGTACTGTCATCTTCAGCCCCTACAAGGAACATTTGCAATCATTAATGTGCTAGAGCTTTAACATCGAGAGTCATACCGGCAGTTCAACGTGGATGTGTTGGTGAACCCAAGGACGATTCTGGCTCGAATGTGATGAGGACTCGATGTATAGCTGGCGATCGACAAACCTTCAGCCACTCGCGAGTCGAACCTGCGAGAACGGAGCGATCTGGATGCAGGAGCACGAGCTCCTTTCTGGCCGTCGTCTTCATGGAGAGCAACAGACGTTCGTACTCTCCAATGGAAGGGTCATCGCCCATTCCCACCAACAGGACGTAGTCGGCCTAGACTGGCCATTAGCGTCGTGAACATCCGAGAAGGATGCATACTCACCTGACGAACGCATGTCTGTGTCCAAGAACTGTTGACCGCCGAGTCTGCGACATAGAGCACGATCTTATATCTTTGCTCTTGGTCCGCTAACCAAGCCGCCGTCTTCAGCTTGCCCATTCTGGTGAACGCATGTCGTCCTAGTATGCTCGACACCGAAGCTTGATTCAGGTACGATGTTGAAGCGCCAATGCCCTCAAGTGCGGAGTGTAGCTTTCGCGCGAAAGCATCCACTGGTACGGATCGAGAGACCGGAAGAACGGCCACGGTCTTCAAATTGGCGTTATTGCGGCGGATCTCGGTAGGTGTACTGCGTGACCTGGCGACTGAGGAAGAATCGACTTCACTTCTAACTCGTGACGCGATCATGCGTAACAAACTGAGCAAGGCGTAAGTGAGGCTTCGAGGCCGAGCGACTGAGGACTCACAGGGCGGTAGTCTGAGGGTTCCTGACAACAAGGCTTAGATATAAGAGGCAGAGAATATGCATTGACTTACCTTGATGAAATTGCGTTAAAAAGCGTTTGCGGCATACGAATGAGTTCGGTGTCACGAATTGCATGCACGGTATTTCTCCGCGGTGTGCTCGTGATCACGTCGATCTCCCCGGCCGTATCACCTTGACCGTATTCAGCAACTATGTTCACTCCGCCCTGCTCGCTCTCTGTGATTGCACGCAGTCGTCCGTTGATGACGATATAGAAGCTATCGCTGACATCCCCATCCCGCCAGAGCACTTGCCCAGCGTTGACTTGCATCCAGTCCAGAGATGCGTCGATTTGCAAGACTGCGAAGAAAGTCAGGATAATGCATATATTTTGCGACAGGGAGGTTCGCACCGAGAGGCGACAGCAGGGATATCAGTCTTTTTGCCAATGTCAGTAACACGATGGGCTGTTTCTCCAACAGACGCTCCAGGGCATGATGAGGAAGGAATCCCACGTATGTATCAGTTTTGGCCACGATATCGACGTAGGATGCAGTATGGGACAAGGACGCTGGAGATCGCCATAAATTATGGACCTCTCGGGATATGAAGGACACATACCGAGATAGCCAGCGATGCCGCCGGGTTTCACAGTGAAAAGTGGTTGGCGGCCTTTCGGTGGGGACGCCTTGGGCGTGGTTCCGGGCGCCCGTTTCTTGGATGACCTTCGCCCTGAGGCCGCGCTGGACCCGTCGTCGCTTTCAGATTCATACCAGGATTCTGATGTCGGAGCCCTCGAATGCTTGGTCTTTTCAGAATAGTCATGTCCTTCCGAAGGAAGCGATATGTCAAGAAAACCCTCAATGACGTAGAACAAACCTGTGGGCAAATGTTAGAGAGGTTGACAGCGTACGTACCACAATGAAGCATACCAGTATCCCGCTCGCCGGCTTTGGCCAGTTGTGTCCCTGCCGAGTAGAATAAGATCTCGACCTCGTTATCGAGCCCATTCATATATCCGCTGCCAGCAGTGACGGATGACGACCCTCCTGTCATACTGGAACCATCATCGCCCATGTCTAGCAGGGACAGAGATCCAAAGGAAGAGGGGAATAGTTCTGAACGAGTAGTGTGTCCACTCTCAGTGGCAGAGAAGCCAGGAGAGGCCTCCACAGAAAGGTCGCCGCTCAGCGGAGGCCGCGAAAGTCCGATTGACACTGCGATGCACCTCATTACCTCCTCGCGAAGATCGAATTCATCCTCCTCCAGATGCACCAATTTCGAGTTGTGGGTATCCTTGGGTATCTCACGGCGAGAGAGGGAAGGTGTGTTGAGTACGCTGAGACTACGACTAATGGGTCTGTACGCGTCGGAGGCTGTCGTCGAGCTATGCAAATCTCCAGCTTGCACCAAATGACGTGACGAGCGCGACCCAACGGGGGGAAATACTGTCTTCTGGGCAGGAGCAAGACTGTCTGTAAGGTTCGGCGCGGACGTCAAGCGGTCCATTGCTGGAGACTTGGCAAGCAGCGAGGATGACGACGACGACCGACTAAAATAATCCTCCTGGTGGACATCGTCGTGGTCCTGTTTACCAACGCCGTCGAAACGCTGTCGCAGTTGTTGCATTCCACCTCCCTGGTAGAACGATCGAGGCAACGGGTGACAAGCAATATCATTGATGGCTTTTTCCGTGCGAAGGACCTCGGCAGTCAGCCCAAGATACTTGTGCGCCGCATTGAACGTGACACGAGAGAATCGAGTCATGATGACTAGATGGGCAATGAGACGCTGAACAGATCTGACCTGGTGATGCGAGACGTACCCTGGACTATGTGAGCACTGGCTTTGGGAAATTTCTTCGTAAGTCGGCGGAACGCCTCAGCAGGGATAAATGCTAAGGTGGCATCCTCTGTCGCTCGAGCAACAGTGCCGTGATGTATCTGCGTCTTCGGTGTCGTCTTTTGTCGTGGTGGGACTGGTCGACGTGGAGTGTGAGGGGCGGTCGATGTTTCCGTGCGAGGAGACCTTAGGTGAGCGAAGGGAGGGGACATCGGCTCGATACCATGAACTGTAGACCCAGACGAAGACACAGATGGCGACCGCGAGCGCATTCTTTGAGCCAACAAATCAAGGTCTAGTTGTGAGACGTCAGAATCCGCGCGACTGGGGCGATTGGTGGGACGCAGTGGATCATCTGTGGTAGGAATACTCTCTTCGTCGGTTTCGCCACCTTGCCAGCTCATCTTCACGTCTTCGGTAAATAGACTGAGAATCGTGAAAAGGCTGGATAGTGTGCCTCCACTTCCGACTTCGTTCATCAGCTCATAGCCATTCATGTCCTCGTTGTCCCAAGCGCCGCTCTGAAGCTCGGCGGGCTTTCCGGAAGGCGCATATACCTGCACCATTCCATCGACGACGCAGTAAAAGCTCTTATCTTGGTCCAATGACAGACTGTCTCCGGCGATGAGCCGACGCGTTTGCAGATGTCTAGCTAGCTCATGGAACACCTGGATAGGGCATGAGCTGAGTACACGACCTTGGAGCCAAACGAGGTACGCACAGGTTTCTCTAGGAAGCCAAAGACGCGCACAGCTTGCAGAAACTCGTCCAGATAGTTGTGGAAGGCAGGCGGTGCTTCGGTGGTATTGACATCCGGATGTAATTCTTGCGCGTCGGGCTTCATGAGGGGAGGCTCTTTGAGATGCGTGTAGATGTTGAGGTACCGGAAGCGAATCCAATAGTTCAATGCAATTGCCGAGAGCACGAATATGATCGCAAAGGACCAGAAGTTGAGCTACGGATATTACCAACCAGTCAGTCGAATGCAAGGCACAAAAGGCAATGGCACGCACGGTGAGAGTCATCGAATAAGACAGGATGGAATAGATCATCCGGGGAACAGTGATCGTCGCAAAGGCAATCAATGCCTTGACCCATGATAGAAGGTAAACTAGAAACTCGTAAATCATTGTGGGGAAGCACGAAGATTGCAACTCACGGACAACCCAGAAGAATGCTGAGAGGAAGGAGACGACGGGATGCCGGTCTCCTGGGTCCATGTTGGAGTCGAAGTGGACGGTCGTTGCACCGTCCATGACGCCCGAAGCTCTTGTAATTTATATGCGGCCGAGGCAGATGGTGTAAAGCGACAAACGTGAACGACTCCCGAATGTCTGACGTATTTCGCGTTATCCGGGCCTCACGTGGCCCGCGTACCACGCAACTCCAGGCCTGAGCCTGCCCTTCCGCGCGCAATCCGCGCGCTGGCCCTTCCCATTCTACCATCGATTACAGACCCTGAGATGCAGAAAACAATAGATTCATTTCGTACAATACGCCGAAGGGGCAAAGTCGATTTGCACAAGGGGTATCCAACACCCGTTCGGGTAGAATGATAAATTACCGCATAAAGCATACGAACGAAGGGAAACCTGTAGCCGGTACAGTAGCTTACACAAGGGAATTCGAAGGGGCGCCAACGAAAGATCAGAATCCAAACAGTCTGAATACCAGATACAATACTGATCCGGCAAACCGAACGGCGGACAGGCCAGCTCTGGGAGACGGTGAAACCCCATACTGAGCGAGCGAAGATGGTGAGCACTCACAAGGCAATGAAGAGGAAGCTCAGATACGGGTTGAAGCTCGCGTCCGCAGTGGTCTCGACATGCTTGTTCACCCAGTTTGTGAAGGCAGTGGACGTGAAGATCACGATGAGCGCGCTGCAAGCCAGTCAGCCAAGGAATTCGCGATAAGAGGTATTCGGCACGCACATGTTCGTGCCGACCCAAGTCAGGACGACGTTCGTCCGGCTGTTTCGGTCGTGATCAGCTTGCTTGGTGGCAGCGTCTCGGTGCTCCTTTTCTACTGGAGGCGGGTGCTGCAGGGACGAGCGAGCAGCGGTCCACAGCTGGTCGACATCCTCGCGTTGCGTTGGCAATTCGACTTCTATAACGTCTTTGCCATCGTCACCCTTCACCTTCTTGGCGCCGCCGAGGTCCTTGGTCGAGCCATTATCCCCCTTGGTACCCCTATCGTGAGCGGAATCAGTACATGGTACAAATCAGTCAATGGTACCTCCTACCAAGTAACGTCATGCAAGTTGCACATAGCATACATCACTGGTAAGGGTCACGTCAGTTTCTGGTTTCGTTCTTCGGCCAAGAGACGCACTCAAGATGTTCACATCTAGAGACCACGATTAGCTTCACATTTACAAGACCAAAGAAGCAAGACTCACAGCTAGGGAGCAAGAACAGGTACTGAACGAACGATGTTATCATGTGCCATGGCTCGAGATGGATTATCGAGCTGAAAAGGTAGAGTCCATAGGTTGCGGCTATGGAGATGACCAGCTCCCGGAAAGTCTTGTTCGTTTCAACAAGACTTCGAAGTATAATTCAGTTTGTGAGATGAGTCGACAATAACAGACTTACTGGGAGATATTCTTCCATCCGTCGAGGGTGTGCGGAACGGCGAGGTAGATCGTGTAGCCCGCACACCACAGTGTGATGACGTTGCAGAAACCGAACAGAACCATGGCAGCAACGTACGTCCATTTTGACCCCTGTTAAACCAATTCAGCTTGTACCTATCTCACTGAAGACCCATGCAACGCACCTGCGGACGATTGCCAAGGGAACAGACGGTGACAACGAAAAGAAGAGAGAGGTAGAGCTGAAGGCCGACTCGTCAGAAGCTTGCTGGAATTCAAACCAGCCCGATCACCTTCAAGAATACTTCGAATACATCCTTGCCCGCTCCTTTGCTCAAGAAATGAAAAGCGTCGTTGTTCGAGTCCGATGTAGCCGAGGACACCAGCTGAGTACTCTTCAACTTCAATTTTCAAGGAAACAACACGTGAGACTCACGAAGAAGAACGCGAGGTAGAAATTCGCCAAGGAGGTCCACGTGAAGATCAGCTGAATGGCATTATAGATGAACTCGATCTGCCGAAGGGTCAGCCTCTGCGTTCCAGTCACAAAACCGACCGACCTGAAGAACGATCTTGCGGAAGAAATTCTGGCCTGAAGTCCAAATCCTGAAGAAGAAAACGGTGGCGTGGATGGACGCAAAGAGCGAGCCGTTCAACCAGCGACGGCGTTGCGAAATGAACTCGGGGACGGTTGTAGGCACATCCGTCGCGGCTTTGGCACTCTTCACATACTTCAAACTTCATGGGAGTTCGTCAGCTGTCACAGCACCGACGGAAAGGCCGAAACGTACATCCAGCCTTCTCTTTTCTTAGTCACAATCTCGAAGCACAGAATACGATCTTCCGCAAGATACATATTACGCTCTGGAGGTGGAAGGCAATTGTCGTTGGTCAGAGTGACAGGACGGCGTAGGGGCTTGGCAGCTGACCGAACAAGCCAGCGCCATTAGCGCCACCTCCGTGCATGGTCTCTCCCTTGAAGTAAGAGGCCAGCGGGCCCTTCCCGTCGGGGCCGTTTTGAAGGGCCTTGTACCGATATGCACTGAACGCTCCGGGAAGTACACTAATGTAGCCGAAAACACTCTGTTGACGCCGACATGAGGAAATGTCAAACACCCAAAGCGAGGAAGGCGATTACTTACCTCCAAGGGCTTGTCGAGGATATTTGACATTTTATACTAAAAGATGGGGTAAACGACAATGTGCACTGTGCCGGAAAGAGCACTCACCTCGAAATTCTGGGACGCTGCTAGAGGGCTTGTAAGCAGCAATGAGCAACCCCGTCCTGTCTCGACACAAATCCTGCACCACGATTCGTCAGCTAACGGCGCGGGCCATGTTTATTTGCTTCAACACACTCTCCACAGGCACCGCCAACATTAGAGTGCTTGTCAAAGCCTGCGATAATAGTTCAGGGAGTGCAAACAAAAGTGGATATTGCAACATACACTTCCAGAGCTCGTATATCGACTTTCCGGTGGGCTTCGTCCCAACATCCAGAAGTACGCAGACTGTGAGGGGGCCGAGATCAGCATTGAGGCAAAGCCTGCGGTGCGTAAAAGCTGACCATTGGGCTTGATCAGAGGACCAAAGGCATTGAAGAACCACCTATGACTGTTGAGCTTCTTCTTGTTCTGTTCTTTCAGACAGAAGATGATCTGGACAGGGCAGGCTCCTTGTGAAACTTCGCCCCGTTCGGAGACGACAACACTGGACGTATACCTGGAGAGCAAAGTCAGGCAGATCAACTGAGCTTGATGACCAATAGACTCACTCGAAGATGTGGGCAGTCACGTCCTTGCCAGCGACGGAGTCTTTGGCAATGCCTTCTTGGTACACGCCCATCTGTTATGCTAAGTTAGACAGACACACGCTTTCATTTTAAGAAGACGCACCAGAGCGAGCACATGGAGAGTCCGCTTGTTGACTTTGCTTCGTCCATCAGATACAACGCAGACAACCACCTTCTTCCATCCTTCAGGACCCCACATCTTCGATCGATTCCGGCCGCACAGATGTGCAATGTTCTTGATGACGCTAAGTACAATCCCGTCAGCGGAAAGCTGCGAGAGAAGGAAGAAGATACGTACGAATTCATAGTGCGGACGAACAGTACTTCATCTTCGTTGTACATTGTCATCACGATGAACAGCTCCGTTGTCCGATTGTACAGGTACGGGCGCAGCGAGTATTTGGAGCGCATGAAGTCGTCGGGGTCGCATGTCGCGGCGGTGTAGCGCATCTTGGTCATTTCCTCCGACATTTCCAAATGCTTCGGAACAATATGCGAGGGGACTAGGACATCCAAGACGAGGTTTCCCTGCTGCAGCTCGACGTGCCGAACTGACCTGCGGTTCAGCATCTTCTGGCGAGCTGCGGAATACGCCCCGCCGCTTGGATCGCGGAACATGGGCGGGCGGCCACTCTGCTGGACGGGGGGGTAGTTCGGCTGGTTATAGCCATTATATGGGAGGCCGGGCATGGGAGGGGCGCCATGGATGCCGACCTCGCTCATCTCGTAATGGGGAATGAGGTGGGCTTCTGAGCCAGTGTGGGTGCTGTGGTATGACTTGGTGTCCCATTTTCCCCCATCGTAGTCCTCATGGGTGGGTTGGCGGGTGAGCGGAGTGTTGTGAGATGGGTATCCGCCGGCAGGGGGGTATTCAGGCGCAACTCCGGGTGCGTTGTAGGCATATGCCGTGCCGGGGGTAGGTTGGGCGTAGTAAGGATCGTGAGGTTGTTGGTAGGCCATCGCAAGAGAGCGACTCGTGTGGGGGTGGAGAGCCGAGAAACAAGGGAGCGGGATGCCTGCGGGGAGGCGAGGGACGACGAGCTGACCAGAAACTCGAATGCGGTGAGAGAGGAAGATGGCTCGTTGCTATACACGGCATAAGCGCGCCGTCTTGGCCGATCTTGTGCATCTATCTCCGCTGCGATAGGTTGATCTTTCCGCTCCCCGCTGTTGTAGTCTTCAACTTCAGCGCTGAAGTTGAATCAGCGTTTGAACTGCATCTTCGCGCGTGTTTGAAAGGGAGAAAAATTGGCGCTACGGTAATACAAGTACATATGGGATGACGTGCTTGACATAAAACTCGACCGCGCAGTGTCACCGCCCCGCCACCCGGTGATGCAGGAACTGCCTCGCTGCTCTCGCGCGGTGTGTGTATGGTCACTGTCAGCCTGCGAGCAACTGGCACTGACAGGCGCCATCCGTGAAAAGCGTCGGCGGCGGCCATTTCCAGAAAGATGCGGAGGGTTCTGAGAAAATCGCTGGATCACTGCGCGCTGTCTGAGCGACCAAGGAAGCGAACACGCCATTCGCACAGAAGGAGGTGCTGGGTATGGAAGCCGAGCCTCACGGGTAACTTGAGCAGAAGTATCGAGGCAAGCTCCTGACGGGACCCAAGGGAAGGAAGCAGGCTAGCCGGGGCGAGGGCAGCGTCTATCAATCTAATCCGGGGTCGGAGCAACATCGGCATCGTCCAGCCGATAAAGCCACTGAGATGATCACAGAATGAGAATCTTCGAAAGGAGTTTGGAGTTTGGAGCTGCGACTCGGAAAACAGCTAGAGCTTGCAAGTACAAGCGCTCTTCACCCGCCAGAGTTGCCGAAGGGTAACAAGGACCTTTTGTTGTACGCCTCCTGAGTTCTGGGTCGCAGCCTAGACACGTTGTTCGCGTCGAGGGCATCAGCGGGAGAACAAGAAGACATGCAGAAGGATTGAGTAAAGCGATGAGGGAACGGCGACGCTTACACGTTGTTGTCCGGTATAAAAGCCACCCGCGCCATCCGTCTGCTTTCCCACGCCCAGCCCGCCCTGTGCCCCTTCCTCTGCTCCCCTGCCGTTGCCTCTTTCTCTCTCCCGCCATCCTCCTCGCTCTAATTGCCCCTCCTCCCTCTCTCCGTTTCTCTCTTCTCGAACACACATACATGTGAGTGTTCTCCCCCGTCCCCGTTTCTCCCACTCTCCTTTATGTTCTTGTCGACTGCGGAGCGCTGTCAGCGTCGTCGCTTTTGCACCCTGCTATACTCGCTCGCGAACACATCTCTTGCGCAGTGGCGATCGAGGCCACATCCTGTAACACCTCTACTTGGCTTGGGGCAGTTTTCGGTTCATTTGGTCCTCGGCGGCTGTGATCCTAATATCCCTTGGTCACCCACCATGGCAGGCGCAGCCCCCATATATCTCCGCTTCCTCATACACCATACACCCTCCCTACCTGTTTCCTTACCGCCTTTTACATCTGCATTGTCATCGTCGTCATCGCTGACAATCCCCCTTTGCAGACCTAGCTTGCTTTTCCGATGGCCGATTCCTCCGCTCACAGACTTGACCTCCGAGTGGGTGGCAAGTACAGGCTTGGAAAGAAGATTGGTTCTGGCTCGTTCGGTGCGTGCCCCCCATTTCTTTAGAATCTCTTTTTTTGTCTTACTATATGCATGCAGGTGACATTTACCTGGGGATCAACATCATCTCTGGCGAGGAAGTCGCCATCAAGCTCGAGTCGGTTAAGGCCAAGCATCCCCAACTCGAGTACGAGTCCAAGGTCTACAAGACCCTCGCGGGTGGCGTCGGTGTTCCCTTTGTCCGCTGGTTCGGCACCGAGTGCGACTACAATGCGATGGTCATTGACCTCCTTGGCCCGTCGTTGGAGGATCTCTTTCAACTTCTGCAACCGCAAGTTCTCGCTGAAGACCGTCCTTCTCCTCGCCGATCAATTGGTATGTTGCAGGCGCTTCTCCGCCGGCGTTGCTGTTAGCTGACTCATATTTGTAAGATCTCGCGCATCGAGTACATCCATTCACGCAACTTCATCCATCGCGATATCAAGCCTGACAACTTCTTGATGGGCATCGGCAAACGTGGCAACCAAGTTAATGTCATCGACTTTGGTCTTGCGAAGAAGTATCGTGACCCGAAGACCCACCTTCACATCCCGTACCGGGAGAACAAGAACTTGACTGGTACTGCCCGCTACACCTCGATCAACACCCATCTCGGTGTCGAGCAAGCCCGCCGCGATGACCTAGAGTCGCTTGCATACGTCCTCATGTACTTCTTGCGCGGCGCCCTTCCCTGGCAAGGCTTGAAGGCAGCTACCAAGAAGCAGAAGTACGATCGCATCATGGAGAAGAAGATGACAACTCCCACCGATCTGCTTTGCCGCGGATTCCCGCACGAGTTCGGCATCTTCCTTAACTACACCCGTGCCCTGCGCTTCGACGACAAGCCGGACTACTCATATCTTCGCAAGCTCTTCCGGGACCTGTTTGTTCGCGAGGGCTACCAGTATGACTACGTGTTCGACTGGAGTGTCCAGCGCGGGGCGCAGGATGAGGTGGCGAGCGCGAGC
The DNA here is from genome assembly GCA_019915035.1 of Auriscalpium orientale. Taxonomy (NCBI): domain Eukaryota; kingdom Fungi; phylum Basidiomycota; class Agaricomycetes; order Russulales; family Auriscalpiaceae; genus Auriscalpium; species Auriscalpium orientale. The sequence goes on from JAHLMH010000001.1 coordinate 1,061,678, forward strand.
TCGAAGGCGGCTGGCGGCAGGCGTAAGGTCGTCCAAGAGGACGAGGGCGAGCCGCGCGCCAGCGACAGACAGTGAGTGAGCAATCGACGTTTCTTAAGTTGCGTCTGCTAATACAACATCCTAGGCTGCGTTCCCACACTCGTCAGATGCAGGCAACAGCTCCTGGCGCCGTAGGACAGCAACGCGGCGCTAGGAGGGATGGCGAGCTCTGGTAATCGGCTTTAGGTTCCTTGTTTTATTTGCTCGCCCGCCCGGAGTCCGGCCGAGGAGTAGGAGTGGAAGAAGTCTCTCGGTTGCGGTTGGTTCACCTCGTCTCTTGGCTCGTCGATTATAGGTTTGGGTGGCGGTCGCGGAAGGTTTTCGCCCGGTGGATGCAGGGAAGGAGAGGCGAAGAGGTCGGGGCACGCCCGAAGGCTGGGGTTCGACGTTGAGAACCCCGAGAGTTGCCTTTCATCCCATGCGTCAAGAAAGCACTGCGCACGCCGGGCCCCTTTCCACCACGTCCCTCAAAGGGACTCAAGCCAACCAACCAACCACCCACGTCACGGTTACATTGCCATCATTTTATCGCCCACGGACGCTGTCTCGTATTCACGCCTTCCCTCACGCCATGATCATTTGATCGTCGTGTTCGGTCGGCTGCATCATTGCCATTCCCCCAGTCTGCCTTTCTTCCACTGCGCCCGTCCCAGTCGTGTTGCATTGTTGTTGTTCTAGCCCCCTCTCCCGTGATGACGTCTTAATTCCCTCATTGCCTATCTCATACACCATCGCCACGCTCTTTTCATTTATTTCTCCCACTCCCAGGTACATTGTGTCGAGTAGCACTTTGTTGTCCTCCTTCCCCCCACCTCGCAGCTCTGTACATACGCTACCAGAGCTTGACGAGGGTGAGCGGAGAAGGAGAGGGCGCCGCGTCCAGTTTGATCGGACGCAGTTGTATGATATTTGGAGGACGTGGTGGCGATGGGATTCCGTATTTCACGACTAGATGTATGGTCTACGCGCGTCGCTCTCGTCCTTTAATGACTACTCTCATGACCTGTTTCTCTCATCGGCGCCCCAGCCCTTCCATACGAACGTGGACTTGTCCTCACCATACACCCTCTCCATCCCACACCGTCCGTAAAACTTGTTCAATGGCACTGTTTTGAAATGGATTCCAGAACAAACATGGCAAATTCCAACTACTTGTCGTCGGTGATGCAGATACTAGTACAACATGTGTAGGCCTAACCGAGCACTCACAAAGCAAAGCATGTATCGTCATGGACCAGCCCTGTCGGCTTGGTGTCACTCATGAACTGTATCTCTTGGGATATGGCGATCTCCATCCGTGACTCCAACGGCACCCCGGAGAGGTTAGAATCTGGGGACGCACTTATCTGTCGCAGTCGCGGACTCAATGTAGGAAAGCGGGTAGGCCTACTGTTCATGTCACTCCGCGTCAGTTTGAGGCATATGAGAACGAGGACAAGGGTCGGATATATTCCCTTCGCGGGGTAAACGTGTCAACGAGGCTGTCCAAACGCAGCAAACGATTACTCACCGTAAGCTGCGGAATCATGTGGTTGAGGACATAGGCGCCGTCTTGCTTCGTGGCGAACAGGACCAGGAGCAGCGCCTGGGATCGAGTCAACGTTGAACTGAGCGCGACGCGAGAAAATATCGTACGAAGGTGCAGCAGTACAGAGAGCCTGATTCGATGAGCAAGAGGGACACATGGCGATGGAGTGGGCTGGCACTAGGCCCCAGGATGCGTCGGATATCGCAATGGTATACCCTACACATACAGGCTCAGCAATCAATCGCAAATCATTGATATCGATATTACCACGAGTTGTAGGTGATGATACCTGTCGCGGCCGCGTTGGTGGCGAGTGTCATGGCAGTCCAGCTGATGCCCCAACGACCACAGGTGTCAGACAGGCCATCTGCCTCGGATGAGGACTTTGCACATTCGTAGACCATGCCGATACCAGTTGCTATTAATTTCTGATCAGCACCGATCGCACACAACAGAAAGGCACGGCGTACCGAGGGACCCCAAGAAAAGAACAGCAGGCGTCAGACATACTGGAACGTTCTTCCTCCAGAGCGTCCATGCACGCCAGAGCATGATAGTGTCACCCAAGAAGCACTACACGGTAGTCAGTAAAGCTCCATATACCTACTTGCATTCTATCATACATTGATAACCTCAAGTGCGAGTTTGGTGTACTCAGGCGAGGACGATGGAACAACAACCATATGAAGTCTCCCATCGTCAGAAAAGACGAGCTTAGACAATGCCTGGTGAAGGCATAGAGCTGCATGGGCGGTGGCCAAACTGTACATGACCACGGTCATGCCAGTAAACCACATGTTGACAGGCGTTCTCGGCCGTTGGATCCTAATATGAGGATGAGCAGGGTCGTTGAATGCAACGAGTCATAAACTAGCTCACACCAGGAGGTAGATGGTCGTGCCAAACAGAATGGTGTACATGCCTGTACACGGTTTAATCCTGGAGTTGAGCCAAGTATGCAGTGACTTACCGTGCAGCAGAGTTTCGCAGTAGAGAGCTGTGAGATATACATGGGGCTGGGAGATGCTGAACGCCATGTCATAACACCGGGCCACCTCGAACTGTTTAAAGATTCAAAAAGCCAGGCGCGAAGCATTCCAACTTGCTCAGTTGCATGGGATGGATGATTGCTCATGGGAACAAGAGACTCAGTGGGAAGAGCTTCTCCAAGACTTCACCATGCACATAACTGGTGTCTTTGGATGACGAGCATAGAAAAACTCTTTAGATTCAAAAGAACGTCGAATCTGAAGGTGTTGACGCGCGAGATAAAAATCCAAGGACAGATAGAAAGAAGATGAGTGAAAGAAACCCGGGGCGCCGAAGAGGTCCGGAGACTGCCGAGTCAGCATACATGCAGTGGCTGTCGTCTAATTGGCCAAACATATCGACCACGTCGCCATCGTCGGAGGTGGACGCGGGCTCGCACTCTCTCACCTTCCGCCATGTCACTCGCGTCCAAAAAGGAGGAGGAGCTTGGCCTCAGCTCTTACTACAATAACAAGACCACAATCCTCCAAGAAGCCGCGTCTTCAACGAGTCCCCCATCAGCCCGCGGAAATGCAGGGCGTTGCTCACGCGTATAGTCTATCTGCTCTATATTGGCGAGAACTTTGGTACCCAGGAGGCGACAACACTGTTCTTTGGAACGACTAAGCTCTTCCAGCATAAGGACGTGAGTAATTCACATCGGCGCGGTGGTAGGCTTTCTAAATGCACCCTCTCGCAGAGTGCGCTCCGCCAAATGGTGTACTTGGCTATCAAGGAACTCGCCCTTACCGCGAGGATGTCATCATGGTCACGAGTAGTATTATGAAGGACATGCAACCCAACTCGGAGGTGATCTACAGACCGAATGCCATACGCGCACTGTGCCGTATCATCGACGTGCGTAACAGTGCTTCTGCTTGCGTGTCCGCTCTGACTATGCAGTCCATGTAGCCGTCCATGGTGCAGGGTGTGGAGCGCTTTTTCAAGGCAGCCATCGTTGACCGGACGCCGTCTATCTCCTCCGCTGCCCTGGTCTCGTCGTATCACTTGTTCCCAGCCGCCAAAGATGTTGTGAAGCGCTGGGTCAATGAAGCGCAGGAGGCTGTGAATGCGAAGAGCTCGACTGGTCTGTTCAGTGTCAGCTCTGGCGGCTCGTACCTCGGTTTCGGTTCTTCGTCGACCTCGAACAGCGGATACTCTCCCATGCCCTCCACCAGCTTCGTCACCCAATACCACGCTCTTGGTCTGCTCTACCTCATTCGCCGGCAGGATCGGATGGCTGTCACCAAAATGATCCAACAGCTGGGTGGTGGGAAGTCAGGCTCCGGAACAGCCCTAAAAAACCCTATGGCCTTGTGCATGCTCATCCGGTATGCCGCGAAAGTGATGGAGGAAGACCCCAAGTACGTCTCCTCTACTTTGTTGTATGCGTTTCATGTCTTATGGTCATCCTAGTGTACAGAAGCAGATGTTCGATATTCTGGAGGGCTGGCTCCGACACAAGAGCGACATGGTCAATTTCGAGGCTGCTCGCGCCATCTGTGAAATGAAGGGTGCGACGGCCGGTCAACTTACACGGTCAATAGCTGGTAAGCGTCCCACCAACTGCATGTTGGCCGACGCTCATATTGTGCATACTAGTTCTCCAGCTCTTCTTGTCCTCTCCAAAAGCCACCCTTAAATTCGCGGCGACGCGTACTCTGGCTGCCCTTGCTCTCACACATCCCGCCAGCGTCGCTACTTGCAACGTAGACCTCGAGAACCTCATCTCGGACTCTAACAGGAGCGTCGCGACATATGCCATCACAACCTTGCTCAAGGTCATTGTCGCTTCTACTCCAGGACTTTTTTTACTCACGGGGAGTTGCAGACTGGGAACGAAGCTTCTGTTGATCGGCTCATGAAGCAGATCACAGGCTTCATGAGTGAAATCTCGGACGAGTTCAAGGTCATCATTGTGGACGCGATCCGATCTTTATGCCTCAAGTTCCCGACGAAGCACGTCGCGATGCTCGGCTTCCTGTCCGGCGTTCTGCGAGACGAGGGTGGCTACGACTTCAAGCGCGCCGTCGTCGAGGCTATCTTCGACATGATCAAATTCATCGGTGACTCCAAGGAGCAAGCCCTCTCTCACCTCTGCGAGTTCATCGAGGACTGCGAGTTCACCAAGCTGTCCGTGCGCATCCTTCACCTGCTCGGCCTGGAAGGCCCGAAGGCACTGCAACCCGCGAAGTATATTCGGTTCATCTATAACCGTGTGGTGCTTGAAAATGCCACTGTTCGCGCTGCGGCCGTCTCGAGCTTGGCCAAGTTCGGCGTCATTGACGATGTAAAGCTGCAGAAGAGCATTAGCGTTCTGCTGAACCGGTACGTACTGCGTGTGATGGCTCCCATATGTGCCAAACGTGCTTTTTTAGCTGCCTTGACGATGTCGATGACGAAGTCCGTGACCGTGCTGCCTTATACCTTCGGGTCATCAAGGAACCGCCTCTCGCGGTGACATATGTTAAAGATGGTGAGTCCTGAGCCATGCCTGGGAGTTGCTCACTGACCCGTTCATAGACTCAACATATTCTTTGGCCGCCCTCGAGGCCAAACTGGTGACATATGTCAACAATCCGGAGGCATCAGCTCAGCCTTTCGACACATCGTCCATACCGAAGGTCAGCCGACAACAGGCTGCGCAAGAGGTTACCCGTGCGTGTTTTTGTTCACGAGTTGCCTCAACCGTTCTGACTTGGCGCGCAGGACCGAGCACCCTGGACACCATCGGCGCGCCATTGGCCCAAAAATCATCGCCAACGCCACCCCCGCCGTCCGCCGAGGAGACACGGTCGTCCTATGCCTCACAGATTGCGGAGGTGCCGGAATTGGCATCATATGGGCCTGTTTTGAACAGCAGCGCCAAGCCCACTCAATTAACAGAAAGCGAGACAGAGTATCAGGTTTCGTGCGTCAAGCACATATTCCGTGAACATATTGTCTTCCAGGTACGCACTCCTGTCATCGCCCTCAGAGTCATAAATAGTCCTGATCGCCCGGTATTAGTTCAATATTTCCAATACATTACCCGACACTGTCTTGGAGCAGGTTTCCGTCATCATGCAGCCCTCTGCTGATTCTGGCCTGACCGAAGATTTTATTATACCCATTCCGACACTATCATCCGCCACTTCGCCGGGTATTGTATACGTCTCATTTACGCGGGATGCACCAGAAGTGTATGCGATGGCCTCATTCCAGTGCCTCCTCAAATTCATCAGCAAGGAAGTCGATCCGGGTACAGGCGAGCCGGAAGAGGAAGGCTATGAGGATGAGTACCAGCTGGAGGAGGTCGAGTTGAGCGCCGGCGGCGATTACATCGTGCCGAGCTACGCCAACTTCTCTGCGGACTGGGACCGTCTGCGCGGTGCTTCGGCGGCGACAGAGACATTCGCGCTGTCGGCAATGGAGAGTATTCAAGGTGCGGGACCTTACGCTGATGCCCGTGCTGCTTCTGATCCGTGCGCAGCCGCATGCGATTCCATCATCGAAATCCTGGGCATGGAAGCTCTAGGTGGGTCGCAGACGGCAACATCGACAACGGTCCACACGATGCAGCTGTCGGGCTTGCTGACGGGGGGTGGTGGGAAGATCCTGGTGCGGTGTCGCATGACGTTTGCGCGGGGGCAGGGCGTGACGCTGGAGGTGGGCGTGCGGGCAGAAAAGCCAGAGGCGTGCGACCTCGTTCTTTCCGCCATCGGAGGGTAGGTACAGTAGCCTTGCAGATTGTAGATACACAGACATCGACTGTGAGGATATGTATGTGGGTGCGGACATTGCGGAAGGGCGTCTGGTGCCGACGCCGACGGAACTGGATGGCCCGTAATCCCGTGTGGGCGTGCGTGTGTGTCGGGGTCGAGTGATAATGTTGCGGGGGCGGAACTAGCGTCTACACGCGCGGGCGGCCGGTTCGCTACCGGATTGTCAATCATGCCCCAGCTGGGGTCGTAAGACACCCGGCTCCCCTGTGCTCGCAACAAGAGTTCATGGTCCCACTCGCTTCTCCTCGTACTCTTATTATACCTCGCTCCCGCAGACCCCCTCCGCCATGACAATGTCTTCATCCCTCCCGACACCACGCGTCATCCATGTTGAGACTCGCGGCGCCGTGATTCTGCACGAGGAATCTCCCGAGGTGCATGCGCTCCTTCTGTGCATGCCAGCCGTGCTTGCTGACTGATTGTGTATGCAGACTCGCGATAGCCGGGGCATATACCTCCCAAATTACATCGAGCCGGTCTCGCACATCGCCGTGGACGTGAGTCTGCACTTCGACTTCGATGGCGCAATTCGTCCCTTACATTCCCATCTGCTTGCTTTCTTGCTAGATTGGCGGCTCGTTGGCGAAGGTCGTCTACTTTACCCGCTCGCCCGATCCCCCGTCCTCGCCGTCCATCATCTCGAGCAGCTCCCGCAGCCCCCTCTCCACCCCAGGGACCTCCTCACCCCCTTCCGACGATGCCTTCCTCCCCCCACCACTCACGAATCCCTCCCTGTCCAAGCAAACGGGCGCGCTGACCCCCATGGTCCTCGATACTCCCTCCATCCCCAGCGGGCTCTCGGGCCTGCAACAGAGCCTCCTGCACGATTCGCTCCTGCAGCGCGCGTCGCTGCAGCACTTCCCCGGCGGCTCGCTAAACTTCGAGCGGTTCGAGACGGACAACATAGATCAGTGCGTTGAGTTCATCCAGGCGTTGATAGAGCGCTCCGCGAAGATCAACGGTGTGTCGATCGAAGAGATGCGCAAGGGCGTAACCATTATGGCGACTGGCGGCGGTGCGCACCGATTCTACGAGCTGTTTCAGGGCACGTTGGACGTGGAGGTGCGCCGGGAGGACGAGATGGAGTGCCTCATCGAGGGCCTCAAGTTCATCACCCTCATCCCCGATGAGGTGTACTTCTTCTCGGACGAGCTCATCCAGTCCGTCGCACATCCGCCGGCGGCGAGCACGCCTCCAGTTGAGAATGGAGTCGTCATGGAACGCCCTGGCCCGAACCCGCCGAAGTACGCGGTTACTTTCGAAGGGAAGCCCACACCACAATTGCCATGCCTACTCGTCAACATCGGCTCGGGCGTTTCTGTTATCAAGGTCGACGAAGACGGCACGTTCGAGCGTGTTAGTGGCACGAGTCTTGGCGGGGGAACGCTTTGGGGCTTGCTTTCGCTGTTGACGCCAGCTACCACCTTTGACGGTAAGATGATCTCTTGATGGGCTGTCTGACGGCGTCCTGATTGTGTTTCACTCCCCAGAGATGTTGGCGTTCTCCGAACAGGGCGACAACGCGACTGTCGATATGCTTGTTGGGGACATCTATGGCCAAGATTACAGCAAGCTTGGGCTCAAGTCGACAATGATTGCCAGCTCGTTCGGCAAGGTGTTCAAGAAAGGCAAAGAAAAGAGGACGTTCTCACCCGAAGATATCAGCAAAAGCTTATTGTATGCAGTGTCAAACAACATTGGGCAGATTGCGTAAGTTTGTCAATCAGCTCAGCGTTGTCGGCACTGACACACACACAGCTATATGAATGCAGAAAAATACGGCCTGGATAGAATCTACTTCGGGGGCTGTTTCATCCGAGGACATGCGGCGACCATCGCCACACTGTCGTACGCCATACGGTTCTGGAGCAAGGGAACGAAGCGCGCGTTGTTCTTGCGGCATGAAGGCTTCCTGTGCGTCTATCGTCTCTTCCATTGCGTGCATTGGCGTGCTAAATCTGTCGTTGAAGGGGCGCTATCGGTGCATGGATCAAGAACATTGACGGCGACCGAGAGGATGCGTGACTATATACTTAGCTGATCTATTACTCTATGCTATCGCGCACTATCTTTATATGTAACATTACCGACTAATTGCATAGTAGAAGGCGCCCCACTAAGCATCCGAGACAGGAAGAAAATTGACTCGGCTGTGCGGATGCTAAAGTGGCAACAAAGATCGGAGGCGAAGGCTGTGTGGCTGGTCATATCGCCGATGGACGAATGCCGAGGGATTCCGGTTGCGTCATAGCCGTTTACGCCGCGAGACCGGTGGACTGCTTTGCATGCAGGACCGTCCGCCGACATGAACCAGCGGCGATGCTTTGACAGAGAGTTTGCCCACGGTGATGCTACGTTCGCACAAGGGAAGATGTGATGGCGACCAAGGGCTCAACAAAGCTCCTTTGAATTACATAGCCCTTTCGGGGAATGAGGTAATAGTGTGTGAGCTGGTGTCCTTGTTGCTGATGGTGGGCACGCACGACTGCCAGAGCTGGGCCAAACATCTACTGCACTGATATCCGGAAAGCAGAGAAAGTGTCCGACGGAAAGCGGGCGGTACGGTGGAGGCAAGGGCGGTGACCAAACATGGCATCGAATGAGAATCTGCGAAGGATTTGACCGTGAGAAGATGAGTTCATTAGCGATCCGACAGCTGAACCGTATAAGCTGCTATAACTTTTTCTACATGCGCTGTTCTCTTCTCTCCCTGTACCATATTCCTCCGCCCCCCCGTCCCGTCCCTCCCCCCACTCATGGAGTTCTCCTCCTGGCCAGCAGAGCCCGATGAGCCTCCCGCTCAGCCAGAGCCCCTCGACAAGCCAAAGAAGCCTCGCCACCGTCATACTGCCCTGCAATTAGCAGCCTTGAACGAGCTCTATGACAGGAACGAGCACCCGCCCCTCGACGAGCGCACAGCGTTGGCAGAACGGCTCGAGATGTGCGTCGCAGCTCTCTAGTGCCTTCTCCCCATTGACCCCATAGCTCTCGCAGGGAGACAAAGACCGTCAACGCATGGTTCCAGAACAAACGGGCATCCAGCAAAAAGCGTCACAGGGGAGCGCCCGCGGCACCTCTCGACCTCCCGCCCATATCTGCCATCTTGGCCTCCACCTCCAACTCCTCCTCACATTCTCCTCCCCCAACCGCCCGCGAGTTCGATGACTATTCTGCACACGAATCTTTACCCTTGCTACCTCCCCCTCGACTCGATCCAGCTCGTAGTGACTCTGCACCTCCCATGTCCCGTGGAGCGAAGGCAGCAAAGCAGGACCAAGGTCCGCAGCAGCAGACGGCGTTCTATGCAGGCAATCCCGAACACCGACATACCTACGAGAGCGCGAGCATCGAGCCTCCCCCCCGTCCGAGGATGCGTATGCGACCGACATCATACCAAACAGATGAACTGCGCAAGTTCTATCTGACTAATTCGCATCCCACTAAAGAAGAACGGGAGGATCTCGGAAAGCGAATAGGCATGTGCGTGGATCGCAGCCCGATACAACTACTATCAGTCCATCTGACAGCTTTCAATAAGGCGCTACCAGAGTGTCACGAACTGGTTCCAAAATCAGCGGAGCTTGGCCAAGAAGCGCCAGGAGGAAGAGGACGACTTTGAGAAACCTCACGTTTCTCGGGCGGAGTCCCGACAAGCCGCCTCCGAGGCGCCTCCGCAGCGCCTTACGAGCATGTCCATTGCCTCGCTTATTCATCGGGACAAGTCACCATCCGTCGACCCGTCCATTGATTCGGCTTCATCAAGGGCGTCACCGTATCGCATCACCGTCCCCGCACATCGGCCGAGGCGGACAAGACCTGAGCCGCATCAGCTGGATGCACTACAGAAGCTCTACAATCGCACGTCCAATCCTTCCATTGAGGAGCGTGGGGCTCTGGCGCTTGAAGTTGGAATGTGAGTTGATAAGCTGCGAAGTTTTGTGACGGGCGTCTAGCTGATACTCCGTTATTCGCAGGGACCTTGCCAAGGTGACGAACTGGTTCCGGAACCTGCGGCAAACAGCCCGCAAGCGAGCGAAAAAGCCTGACGACGACGGAGACACCGACAGTGTCGCCCGCGACTCTGCTTCCGTCTCTCGCGCCGCCACGCCGTCGGCAGAGTCATCCTCAACGGGGATTCGCGAATACGATCGCAGCCGCGATGTCGATATACATCCCGAGCCGATGGTGACTGAATCGGACCATTCCAAAGAAACTTCCGCCCAGCGCAGCGCTCGCAATGCCGGGGCGCAGTCCGAGCCCAGTCACGACCGAGATGTCGACATGGACACGGAGGTCGATGAGCTCCTCCCGGATGGAGATCACATGGAGCTAGATCGTATGGATGAACAGACGTTCGGGCCGCGGCTTGGCCAGCACGCCCATTCTGACGCTGGTACCGATGACGACGAGTATCAGGAGGTCGTCACGCCGTCACCTTCGTCCTCGCCGTCGCCTGCACCTCCCAGCTTTGCGCCAGCGAGCTATTCTCCGCAGCGGCGCCAAGCCGGCGCCGTTGTCGATGTCGATGACGTCGACGTTAAGTCCGAGGAGTATGCCCGTCTGGAGAAGATCCCAGGCCGCGTGCCCGGCGTCAGAGTGGAGGATGCCCTATTGCTACTTGGCTTCCACCATCATATCGCGCACTAGCTATTGTGAGTTCTCCCGCCCTATCAATGTGATGTGAAGGCTCACATCCCATTCCCGCAGTATCTGAACCAAGAGACACGCTGTTTTCACGATGCACATAAGATATATTCCATCTACAGTACTTGCGCCCAAATCTGGACATCTGCGCCTGCTAATCCTGCATATCGGTTTGTTATGCTCTGTTTCACGCTCCACTGCTTGTGTTCGCGACTGCGCTAGTGCTATCCCGCAGGTCGTGTCATCTATCATCCGGCCACTTCTCACGTTCTGACAATCACGTATTTAATCTTTTTATTCTTCCTGCACCGCAATATTGCTCTCTTGCTGCGCCACCATTACATTACCATATTACCTCGTCGCAATTTGTTGTAGCCCTCGCTCACGTGTCGTTCTAATTCTCCCAGTCTCTGTGTTGTGCCAATGACATCGGTTGGGATATTCCTCATGCAGCGTGGGACGCGTTATAAGGATAGGATGGGCGATTGCTGTCATCGGCGGACCTAAGGGCAATTGCAGGTGATTGTGCGTGTCTGGACTTACGGTCTGGACCAAAATGCTCACGTCCACCTGCGAAGATATTGACCATCAGATACGTTCGCAGAATGTTGAACACCGTAAGTCCACGACGGCCGGGTATCACGGTCGCCGTTCGGAAAATGATTTGACAGCGAGTGTTACATGTGGATTGCCAATCATGCTTGCTGAGAGATACCAATAAGCAAGGGTAGTACCTGTGATGACCGAACAGCCTAACGGTACGCGGTCGGCGGGCGCGCATCAGCCGTAAACCCAGTGAGCTGCTGATAGATATACAAGTTGGACTTACTAGGTGGCGAGTTCACAGGGTGTGAGAGAGCTTCAGCGCATGGACACCGCACGCACCAGCTTGGTTCTAACTCTCGAAACGCTTGACTAAACCGTCGACAAACTTGGTCGCACTGTGCACAAAGTCGAGAACCGAAGCTGTGCGCACTCAGTCGCATACTGCCCGCTCTACGCCGTCGCGGGCATGTGCAATCGTGCTCCCCCGACCATCAGACTGGTTGGCAGGGAGAGATGCTGAGCGTGTCGACAGGTATCCCAATAAATTGGTGGTTGCAAGTAGTTGGCAAAGTCGGCAAAGAGGAGCTATATTTAGAGCCTAAGAGGGAGGGCCCGAATTCCGGCGAGGCGAGATTCCGGAGGCATGTGCTGAGTCGGATACTTTGCACATCGACGGTCTTGCATCCTGTCCTGCCCGAACTTGTCACATCCTCGAGGAGCACTCGCGCGTCGCTCAAGTCCGTCTTCCCCTCATGCCGCAAGTCAAGGGCGACAACAAGACGACATCGAGGATTATGAATCATAATGGTTGATCCCCAGAGTCGTGGGGAAAGCTTTTTAGAAAGGAGAGGCCCATGCTGCTTACTAACTCAGTTCTGACCTTTCGCGCAAGGGTGGCGGGCCGTGCTGTCGGGCCGTGCTGTAGTGTTGTAGACAACATGTTATTCAGGCTAGTACTAGGACGGCCTTCTTTATGACTTGATACATAGATGATCCAAGGTTGCGTCTCCCTTCGCAGCTGCGCACTGGCACACGGGTTGGTGCCGCAAGGTTACCGATCAGTTGCCGACTATTGACAAACCTGGGCTGAGAACTTACATGCCTTCACAAATGAAGTACAGGTGTGATAGAATTCCGTAGCGATGATGTAAAGCCTTGAAGGTGTGATCTCTTCATGCCAGCATTGTCACGTGCGGTACTACGGGCCACAAGGTAACAGGACGTAAGTTGAAGTAGCTACCCATCGAACTCCGTCCTCGGGACGAATATTTAACAACAGCAACAGATATAAAGCTGGTGTCAATGCCATCAGATCCTGCAACGAGTCAACGCTCAGGTTTGCCCGGCGTGAATCCATGGGCACATTTTCTCGCTGGCGCGTAAGTCACCTCATCCAGCTCTCGACAGTGTCGACACAAGTCCTCATCCACCGCTCTGCAGAGTTGGAGGTCTAGCCTCTACCATGTTGACTTCTCCCCTCGACGTCTTGAAAACGCGACTTCAGTCCTCCACGAGTCAGCGACAACTTCCCCCCCAGCCTGTCCCGGCTCGCCTCCCGGGCATGTGGCCACGCCATGTCCCCCAGACCGCCGGCGTCATTCACAACATCCTCTATGCAGAAGGCTGGCGTGGCCTCTTCCGCGGCCTCGGACCGAGCCTCTCCGCTGTGGTCCCCGCGATGGCGCTCAAATTCTACGTCTACGGCAACTGCAAGCGTCTCGGAGCCCGCATGCTGAACTGCGCAGAGGACACGGCGTTGGTCTACGCGCAGGCTGCTGTTGCGGCGTCTTTAACGGTCTCTACGGCGTTGAACCCTGTCTTTGTCATCAAGACGAGGATGCAGCTAGACGTCCGGACTGGCGCGGCCGGAGTTACGGCTCCAAGCAGCCTCCACTGCGTCCGCAGAATCCTCCAACAGGAGGGCATCCGCGGTCTGTACCGAGGCCTGGGCGCGAGTTATCTAGGCACGGTGGAGACGGCCTTGCAACTGGTTCTCTACGAACAGCTGAAGCAGCTATCTCGCCCAATCTCGACTGGGCCCAGCACGCAGAGTGATGCGACCTGGGGTCATGCAATCAAGAGTTGGGTCGGCACTAGCGGAGCCGCGGGAGCTGCAAAGCTGGCAGCAGTTTTGGTCACGTATCCCCACGAGGTCTGCCGGCTTCCCTTCCCTTCCACCCATCTCCTCTTGTCTCACATAACCGCAGGTGCTGAGGACGAGGCTACGACAAGCCCCGATAGAGAACGGAATCCGCAAATACGTCGGCGTCGTGCAGTGTTTCCGGTTGGTTAGGGCAGAGGAGGGCTTGGCGGGGCTGTATGGCGGCATGACGCCGCACCTGATGCGCTCCGTTCCGTCGGCCATCATCACCTTTGGAGTCTACGAGTGCGTGCTGAGCCTGCTCGGTTATGCTGTACGCAGTTGAGATACTTAGTACTGGTGAATGAGGCAAATTTCCTGGTCTAAGAAGCGCGCAGTCAGCAAGCATGGGCATGGGATGGCTATCGATACTAACGCAACATCGCGGCAGTGACGGAGAAAGGGTAAGTGAGCCATGGGGGCGTGTCCTGCAAGTCGGTGAGGGTAGAGCCTTAGTAGAGCAAGACGGACGATGATCATTGATAGTAGAGCGTGCGCGCAGGCACCACACGTGACACGTCGCGTGGCCGTACCCGAGTACCTGGGTCCTGCTGCCAGCCCGTCGAGCGGCTCGATCGACGACTATCGACCCCCCGAACCCCGACCAACGTCACAAGGATGGTGTGTGCCATAGTCACGGATAATTCACTTACTCTTTGTGCATAGTCAAGATGTCCGATTGTTGACAAGGCCATAATGGATCGTGATCGCAAAGTCATGCTACGAATTTTCGAACAAGTGATGGTCGACTCGCGCGTTGTACTGGACCGGCAACTTTCGCAAACTCGTGCACAGCTTATCGATTGTGACCTAGCGCCCTGTAAGTAGCGGAATGCTAAGACCACAGCCGCCTCCACGTGCCTCCGAGTCTGCCTATGGATGGTCTCTGACGACGATCACCAACTTGGAAGCTTTTGACGACGGTCACTAACCTGGAAGGCGCAAAGGACGAATAGGGCGAATGCGAGATGCCGAGGATAGCGGAAGAGCCAGAAGATCATGTCCGTTGCAGGCCATGAATTCCGCGCAGAGTGACCAGGCCTCAGGTGAGGTGTGTTGGAGGTGAGTAAACGAGCGGGAGACGCATGGATGCACTGCTTCTGCCGGCTCAGCGCACTCCTGGTACAAAAGGTAGGATAAACATTGGTCTTTCTCCAGTGACCTCCCCCGGTTCTCCTTGTCCGGTCTTGTCCTCCGTGAAGTCGCCCATCTTAGCTTCATTTTCTTCCATTCCCGCCATGTACTCCCGCATCTCATTGTCCCTCGTTCTCTTCACACTCGCCTCCATTTCCTCCGCCGTTCCGGCCGTTGTCTTCCCACCCCCGGCAGCGTCCATCTCTGTTGTTGTCAAGTCCTCGTCCACGGCCAATAACGACCTTGCAGCCGACCGGAAGAAATCTTCCTCCGCACCCACGCCCTCCAGTACCTCCAGTACTCCGCCTGCTCCTACCCAGTCAGGATCCCCGGGCAGTATTGCCGCGCTCCTCAAGGACCTCTTCCCCGTTTCCACGGGCTTGGTGTCTTTCACCACGGTCGCCGGCGCGCCGGGTGGTCTGCCTCTCTCAGACAGCACCCTCCGTCCAACCAAGCAGATTTCTAGTCTTCCCCATCCGTACGTGCAGTCGCCCGGACCCAACTCCAAGCTTGCCATGCAGGCCCACTACAGCAAAGGATCGTGGACGTTCGGCTCCGGTCCCCCTGGTGGCTTTGATATGTACGCGGCCGGGCCCGGGAGCCTTAATGAGGCTCTCACCTCTGCAAAGGAGGCAACCTTCGGGTATTCGGTGTTCTTTCCTAAGGGATTCGAGTTCAACATGGGTGGCAAACTTCCTGGCTTCTGTGCGTACTTTCAACCTTTGATCATAATGCCCCACAATGAACTTTTAGTCGCTTCTTCAGACGGTGGTATCAGCCCCACTGTTGCGACTAGCTGCTCCGGTGGTAGCCGGGACCCCGACTGCTTCTCCACCCGCCTCATGTGGCGTATCAATGGTGCTGGCGAGGTTTACACCTACCTTCCCCCATACGATGAGCCCCAGTACGCCGCGAACCAGAGGCAGTGCGATGTCCCGCCTTTTTCTGAATGCAACCCGATTTACGGCGCGTCTGTGGGCCGCGGCGCGTTCCACTTTACGCCTGGCCAATGGACCACCGTCAGTCAGCGCGTGCGCCTCAATGACCCTGGCCAGGCGAACGCTGAGATCGAGCTCTTCGTCAATGGCCGGTCTGTCATCCTAGTAACGGGTTTGATTATTGCCGACCAGGCGTCATCCCGGCTTCAAGGCATGCAAATCCAGACCTTCTTTGGAGGTACGTACTTCAAAGTGCTGTGTGAGATACCAGATTGCTGATCCAATTTCGCCCTGTACAGGCCACACCTCAGATTGGGCATCTCCCCAGGATCAAGACGCGTACTTTGCCGATTTCTCGGTCGCCGTCATACAGAAGTTCTAAGGGCTCAACGGCATCCACTCATATCCCACTCACGACCACAGACCCCGACTGACGACACCGATTCGACTGTATCACATAGCCCTAGTGCCCATTAACGCTCCCCACGCGAACCTCGATTTCTACGCATTTACCGGTCAGGCCCCACGACGCAAGACGCCTATGGACGGTCTGAATTCCGTTCTGTCATATTGCTTGCTCACTGTTGTGCATGAGGCGGAACGGTCGCTAGGGTCGGCCGGAGTCTGCTACTAGATGGATGTATTTTGTAACGGCTTGGTGGCGATACTGGAGAGCAAACCAATCACTTAGTTTTCGGAGGCAATCTGCTGAGGATAAGTTGCATATCGACGCGTCGCATCCGCCATCTAGCCTCGAAGAGCAGACAAGTCAGATCCTTAGCAGAAATCCTGCGCTCATCGCCACGCCGTTCATAGCGAAATGCAAGGACGTTCTGTCAGCCAGATGGATGCCGGTAGCAGTTCTGCGGAGGATCTTCCAGCCACCTTGCTCTTCGCATTGGGTTTCGGCGGTGCGTCGCTCAGCTCCGTCCTCTGCCAAGATCAGGGTCGACGATGGTGTGTGCCTTGGTCAACAGACAATTGAATTCACCGAATAGGCTTAAGCTTACTCTATACACAGTCAAGATGTCCGATTGTTGACAAGGCTGTAATTGATCGTGATCGCAACTCGGGCTAAAGGATTCTGGAACAAAAGATGAGCGGAGTACTACGGGTTTCACAGCGAGGTACAGGCGTCGGGCCATGGGCAGAGGAAGGATGGTCGACTCTTGCGTTGCCAGAGTCATAGCACTAGTATTGGCACACAACAATATTGGCTCGCCGTACCCAGGTGCGCACGGCGGAATCACAATGCGGCGGATTGTGGCCGTAGCTCAGCCGTAACTCTACGTGGCGAAGAATGTTCTCGATCATGATTCAAGGGTGTAGGACCACAGCCGCCTCTCCACATGCCGAGAAGACCATCACCGACCCGGAGCCGGATGATCACGTCCGCTGGGCTGGTGTAGCGGTAGAAGGGAAGGCAGAGGGACGAGGAGTGTGCCGCATGCTTCAGCGTAGGACGAGCAGCCTTCAGTTGAGGTGTGCCAGAGGTGACTGAAGGAGGGGGAGACGCGTCGAGATGAGATGTAGACGCGGATGGATGCCAAGCGAACATTACTGCCGGCCCGGCGCACCCCCGGCGTCTCTGTACAAAAGGGTTGGAAAAACAAACGGTGGTGGCTCCCCCCATTCTCCTTGTCCGGTGTTGTCCTCCCTAAAGTCGCCCGTCGGCACTTCACTCTCTTTCCATCCCCGTCATGTACTCCCCCATCGCCTTTTTCCTCGTCCTCTTCACCCTCGCCTCCATTTCCTCCGCCATCCCCATCGCTCATCGTCACCGGAGGTCATGCACCCACCACGTTGTCTCCCCACCCCCTGCCGCATCCAGCTCTGTTGTTGTCAAGTCGTCGTCAACGGCCAATAACGACCTTGCAGCCGGCCTCTCGACATCTTCTCCCGCACCCAAGTCCTCCAGTACCTCCAGTGCTCCGCCTGCTTCTACCCATTCAGTATCCCCGAGCGGCAGTTCTTCGCTCCTGAAGGCCCTCTTTCCCGTGTCCGTGGGCGCGGACTCGTTCACCACGGTCGCTGGCGCGTCGGGTGCTCTCCCTCTCTCCGACAGCACCCTCCGCCCAAGCAAGGAGATTTCCTCTCTCTCCCATGCGTACGTGCAGTCGCCCGGACCCGACTCCAAGCTTGCCATGAAGGCCCACTACAGCAAAGGATCGTGGACGTTCGGTGCCGGCACCCCTGGTGGCTTTTCTATGTACGCGGCCGGGCCCGAGAGCCTTAATGAGGCCCTCACCTCCGCAAAGGAGGCGACTTTTGGATATTCCGTGTTCTTTCCCGAGGGATTCGAGTTCAACATGGGCGGTAAACTTCCTGGCTTCTGTACGTCATTCAACTATGATGTGCATCAGTGAGCTTATGTTCGCTTATTTCAGACGGTGGTATCAACGCCGATGTTGCGGCTACCTGCTCTGGTGGTAGCCGGAACCCCGATTGCTTCTCCACCCGCCTGATGTGGCGCACCAACGGCGCTGGGGAGGTTTACACCTACCTGCCCTCTTACGATGAGCCCCAGTTCGCCGCGAACAAGAAGCAGTGCAATATCCAGCCTCAATCTGATTGCAACCCAACTTACGGCGCGTCTGTGGGTCGCGGCGCGTTCCACTTTACGCCCGGCCAATGGACCACCGTCAGTCAGCGCGTGCGCCTCAATGACCCCGGCCAGGCGAATGGCGAGATCGAGCTCTTCGCCAATGGCCAGTCTGTCATCCACGCAACGGGGCTGATCATTGCCGACAAGGCGTCGTCCCGGCTTCATGGCATGCAGATCCAGACCTTCTTCGGAGGTATGTGCTTCAAAGTGCTGTGTACCATTCTCGATTGCTGATACAATCTCGGCTCTACAGGCCATACCTCTCCTTACGCATCTCCCAAGGACCAAGACGCGTACTTCGCCGATTTCTCGGTCGCCGTCACAGAGAAGTTCTAAGGGCTCAACAGCATTCACTTATCCCACTCACGACCACCGACTCCCGACTGATGACACTGACTCGACTGCATCACATGGCCCAAGTGCCCATCTACTCTCTCTTACACATCGCACCACGCGAACCTCGATCTCTACACATCTACTGGTCAGGCCGCACGACGCGAGACGCCTATGGACGGCCTGACCGCCGCTTTGGTTTATCTATGCTTTGCTGACTGCTGTGCATGTGGTGGAGCATGGTCGCTCGGCCGACCGGAATCTGCTACTGGATGGATAGATTTTATAATGACTTGATGTCAATCTTCAGGAGAATAAACCAGATTTTCCCTCTCTTGCAGCCAGTTTCGTTTGAAGTCTCATCGCAGTGATGAATAAGTTGCTTTCGACGCAAGCTCTCATATTGATCCCATGGATTAAATTATGCGTTCTCCGATAGTCAGTAGTAATGCAGAAACAGCAGCGACAGACTGGCTCCGATCAAAAAAAGTAAAATCCACTTTCTACCATCCCTCGCGCGCCTGCGCGCCTCCCGCAACTGCACATTCCCCTTCTCCACATATTCGCTGCTCGCAATCGCGTCCTCATACAGCTGGTCTGTGACCTCCGTCTGGCGCGTGAGCTGTGCGACGAGCTCCATCTGCAGCGCGCTGATCTCGAGCAGGCGCGCCTCCGCCTGCTGCACCGACGCGAGCGAGTCCTCCACCGACTGCAGGATCTGCGCGTTCTCGCTCTCAAACTGCTGAATCTGCGACGCGGTGAGCTCTACGTCGTCGTCGTCGTCGTCGTCCGAGGAGAGTTCGTCCGGCGGGAGCGGCGCATACGTCGGCGCGGTTGGCGACGGCCCGGCAAATGCCCAGCTGCTCGCGAGCGAAGAGGACGCGTTCTCCAACCAGCTAACACCCCCGCCCTCCGTCTTCTCTTCCTCGGCCATGTTCATGTGGAGCGCCTCGCGCGCGGCACCGGACCCAAGGGTGTGCGTGCGCTCGGTCTGACGTCGCACACGCTCTTCCTGGAGTTCCTTCTGGCTTTGGCTCGCTTCCGTGAGGCGCCGCGTGAGGTACCAGGTGACTCCCGAGTTGTGCGCAGCGACGAAATCGGAGATGGCAGAGGCGCTGTCTTGTTTGAGACGCGCGGGAAGCAGTCGCAGTATGGGATTGGTATCTTTTGCTGCAAGCTCTGCGCGTCCTGCAGGATCGACTTACATGAGATACGCTAAAATCTGAAGAGCAGGTAGGCGTACGTCTTTCCAGTGCTTCTAGATCCTTCACGCGGTCCGCACAGCGCGAGAGAATGATCCGGGCTTGCAGGTCTATCTGGTCCCGCTCCTCGTTCGTGAGATGTCGTATGTCGGCCCACGTTTGGTCTCCAGCGGATAAATCAAGTGTTCGCGCATCCTGCCGGGACAACGGAGGAAGGCGGGCGTGTACGTCTAAGTATGGACGTCGGATGTTCGCAAGCATGCGCGTGAGGGTATTGATGTGATTCAGCTGGAAAGCAATGAGCAAAGAAGTATACATCAAGCTGTGTAGAGTGATCACAATGTTGTGCGCCTCCTTCATGTATTCCTGTAGAAAAGGGAGACCACCCTCGACCTGCGGATCGCCGGGGACATGACGCGGTGGCCTATTGAGCTTCCGACGCTTTGAGTCCGGGAACTCCTTTCGTTTCTGGCCAACGAGGTCTCGAAATTGCACGGTCTGGTCGTCAAAAGCCATCCAGAGTAGATCCAACCCGGATAGGAGAGGTGTAGAGGAAGGCAACAAAGGTGCAATGAGGACGCAAGCGAGCGGAGTGTGCCCGACGGTCACCACGTCGCCCGCGCACGTGGACGGATTTAGCGGTCCGTCTAACTGTCGAGATGTTGCATTGCTCGCATCCACCCCCATGCTGCGCAGTAGACTGCAAGCACACATCTCTTTCTTTGAAGTATACTATCGAGTTGGAGGTATATATAAAAAGAGAGGCAGGAATCTAGTAAAGGAAATCCTTCAGAAATAGCCTGAGCGCTACGTATACATCGCGTGCGCTGTCGGCCGAGAAACACCAGGTATGCAGCTAGGCAATTTCTGATACTTGTTGACCTCATCGTACAGTTTGGTGTCTAAGGAATAGATAAGGATTGCGCAAGAACATTGGCACGGAATCTCGCCTAGACAGGCCTGCCCGATAATTTCATGCGCCTCGGACGCGCTACAAGTTCAAGTTCATCTGCTTGAACTCCTGGGTCTTGTTTCCTGATTATGCCGCACTTTTAGTTCCTACTTACCGATGCTGTAGCAAACAGTCTCTTAGTATAAAAAGTGAGCCGTTGTCTGCCGCAAGGCGGGACGCCGGGTTATGGGTATGCCGGCCAAGGTCGGTCGGCCGAAGTGCCGACTGCTAGATATATCGGAGACGGTACCCCGCATTGAATTGTTGCCAACTGCCATTGACCTCTTCTCTTGCACCATGTACCGCGTCCACACCCTCGCATCGGCGACGGCAGGGCTCGCGCGCTCTATACGACCCATGTCGTCCAGTGCATATGCACAACCTACCGCCCTTTCCATTGACCAGCCATCTCCTGCTGAGGAGACCGCTGCGTTAGAGGCTCGCATCGCATCCGTCGAGGCCTTCTTCAAACAACCTCGGTTCGCATCCCTCAAGCGTTCATACTCAGCCGCCTCCGTTGCGTCCAAGCAGGGCACCCTCCCACCACTTCCCCTGCCCTCTACTCTACTCGCAGACAAGCTCTTCGCCGTATTCGACAGAGCCGCAAAGGAGGGCCGGCCGGTGCACACTCTCGGCGCTGTCGATCCTGTCCAGATGAGTCAGATGGCTCGCTGGCTGGAGGTCATGTACGTGTCGGGTTGGGCGGCCAGCAGCCTACTTACCACTGGTAACAACGAAGTCGGCCCGGACCTTGGGTGAGCACCGTTCATCTAGTGCGCGATGGACCCGTCTCACTTCTGTGTCGGTGCGCCTTTGGCACAGCGATTATCCTTACACCACTGTACCTAACCAGGTCCATCGGTTGTTCCGAGCGCAGCAGCTGCACGACAAGAAGCACCTGGATGCGCGCTTGGAGGCCACACCCGAGGAGCTCAAGAAACTTCCTTACATTGACTACCTTAGACCTATCATTGCGGACGCCGATACCGGGTGAGTGAGATACTTCGCACGCTTCCTACCAATCGTTGAGGCGGGGCATTAGGCATGGTGGAACCTCGGCGGTTATGAAGCTCGTGAAGCTCTTCGCAGAGTCTGTCAGTACAGATATCTCATGCTGTGTTGTCAGAAGTTGACTAGGTATAGGGTGCGTCAGCAATCCATCTTGAGGACCAGCTTCACGGCGGCAAGAAGGTATACATCTTCCATCCAGATATTGTGGTCAACACTCATCCATTGTCTCACAAAGTGCGGCCATCTCTCCGGGAAGTTGTTGTTCCGACCGGTGCCCACATTACACGCCTCATCGCGGCGCGATTCCAGCTTGACCTCCTCCAGCACACCATGCTTCTCATCGCGCGTACCGACGCTGAGTCCGCCCGCCTTCTCTCGTCGACTGTCGATGCACGCGACCACCCTTACATCCGTGGTGTGCCTGCATCATTTCCGGATGGCTCACGTAGGCTCAGTCTCGCGGAGACGCTGGATCGAGCGGAAGCTGCGGGGAAAAGCGGCGCTGCTATTGATCAATTGGAACTGGACTGGTTTGCAGGAGTCAAGCTCACCACGTTTGACGAAGGCGAGTGGGTCCTATCTGCTGGCTTCCCTGCTGACTAGTTTGAATTTTTTTTAGCTGTCGAGGAGGCGATTGATGTATCTAACTTGACCGGGGAGCGCAAGGCAGCTGCCTTCAGAGAGTATCGCACAGCCGTCAAAGGGAAGACTAACAGTGAAGCACGCGACATTGCTGCTGACATTCTTGGGGCGCAGGTTGACTGGGATTGGGATTGTGCGTACTACCTGGGCTGTCTTGTCTTCATCTCGTAGCTGACAAGGTTGCACAGTGCCCCGCACACGCGAAGGCTATTATCACACGACTGGTGGGATCGAAGCCGCCGTCTCTCGCGCATTGGAATTTGCGCCGTACGCGGACATGATCTGGTTGGAAACGAAAGAACCCAATCTCAAGCAGGCGCAATCTTTCGCTCGTCGCATTCGCGAGAAGTTCCCGGGCAAGTGGTTGGTCTACAATTTGAGCCCAAGCTTCAATTGGAGTGCGCACGGCTTTAGTGGTAGGTTCCTATCCTCTAATATCAGACACATTTTTGAGCCATTGGCTTTCTCCTTGATTTAGAAGCGGACTTGAAGGCCTTCGTATGGGAGTTGGCCAAGGAGGGCTTTGTGCTGCAACTTGTTTCCCTTGCTGGCCTGCATAGCAATGCTCTAGGCTTCGCCGAACTGGCGCAGAACTACAAGACTGATGGCATGCTTGCGTATGTAGAGAAGGTGCAGCGGAAGGAGAAGGAACTAGGCGTTGACGTCTTGACACATCAGAAATGGTAGGCATTGAACTTCACGTCTGGTATTAAGAGCTGAATCCAGGTCTTGCTTTAGGAGTGGTGCTGACTACATTGACCGCATCTTGTCAACTGTCTCGTCAGGCTCGTCGAGCACATCTTCCAAGGGAAAGGACTCGACAGAATATAATTTTTAATGTACATATTTACTTGATCAATACCTGCACGACTGGGTCGAAAATATGTAAAAGCACGGTCACGTGATCATGTTTCACTTCGTCGCGGTGCGCTCACGGTTCCTCCAATAGCCCTCTCACTCATGCCCCTGCGGACCAAAAAGTGCGGGTTCAACACATGGATGGTAACCTGCTCACAAACTGCTCATGCACGTCGATGAGCCTTGCGATCTATGCGCGCTGGCCCGACCAGTCCTGCGTTGAGCCGGCCCTCTCGTGCCACACGCTCCAGTGAGACATTCACCCGCGCCTCTTTCTCTCGTATTCTCGACTTCGTAAAAGCGATGCATTCCCGCCTTCCGCCTTCCGACCCGCCTTCCGACCCGCCTTCCGACCCGCTATCCGACCCGCCTTCCGACCCGCACCTCGACGTATAAATACCACTCTCTAACAGCCCAACAGACTCATCAAATCGCATTCACTCACACTCATACACACTCATACCCACACAACCCAACTTTCAATCCACCCATACCCACTATCAGAATGAAGTACTCCGCATCCATCGCTGCCCTCGCCGTTGTGCTTGCGCAGGGTGTCATGGCCGTGCCCCAGGCGGGCGCATCGTCACCCGTTATCACGCAGACGACGACCAACAGGGTAACGGGGTCTACGACGATTATAGACTCCACCCCAATCACGCAGACGACGACAAACCGGGTGACAGGGTCTACGACGATTATTGACTCTACCCCAATCACGCAGACGACGACAAGCAAGCCGACGGGGTCTACGACGATTATCGACTCGACCCCACTTCGGTCGTCGACTATCTCACCCAATACCTCGACTATAACGACGATGACGGCTTCATCCACCACTATCACGTCGTCGTCGCTCATGCCCAACTCGTCTGGCATCATCACTTCGTCGACGCATATGCCTAACTCATCCACCACCATCACGACTTCCTCGCGTATGCCGAACACGTCGTCAATCATTTCGTCAACCGGCTCCGTAACGTCGTCGATGCTGCCTAACACGTCGAGCATCATCACGACCACGTCGACATCGACAGGCATGCCCAAGTCGAGCAAGCTTCCCCCGTCGTCGTCGGGGACGCCGATCACCACCACTGTTGTGCCGCCGCCTCCGCCGCCGGCCTCATCTCTGCCGCCGCCGCCTCCGGGCCCTGGCCCCTCACCCGGTCCTGGTCCTTCGCCCGGCCCTGGCCCTGCACCCCCCAGTCCTCCTGGCCCTGCCCCGCCGTGTCCCAGCTGTGTGTGCCCGCAGCCAGGGCCTACGCCTTCGCCATCGCCGCCCAACAACATGACGATGACTTTGTCCGCGACGTATGACAACACTTTCGACAATAAGGCTGGGTCGATGAACAATGTCGCCTGCTCGAATGGCCCCAACGGTCTTGCTGCACGCTTCCCGACATTCGGCGATCTGCCCTCGTTCCCCAACATCGGCGGTGCATTCGCCGTTGCTTCTTGGAACTCGCCCAACTGCGGTACCTGCTGGAATCTGATGTACCCCGACACGGGGCAAGTCGATCAACGTCATCGCCATTGATGTGTCTGGTGTCGGTTTCAACATCGCTCAGCAGGCTCTGGATAACCCTGACCAATGGTCAGGGCACGCAGAAGGGCAAGGTGCAGGTGGTAGTGCACCAGGTGCCTGCATCAGCATGCGGTTTGTAAATTATCAACATTATCACCATTAGTACAATTAGATACCGCAACCAAGTATTCCCAGTAGCATAAATCAATCCAACATACCTTGCATTCAAATTCTACTGTCTTCTCGCAAACTTCTATCGACCGCAAAATGGCTTTTTTTCTACACCTTCATTTCATTTTCCTCCAAGTCGCTTCCCAATCCTTTCTTCTCTTTTGACAATTTTTGCTTTTCTTTCACTCTTTTGCTTTTTCCCTTCTTGCCCCTCGAAATTGACTTCGTCCATGTTCCGGTGACAAGTCTCATGTACTCTTCGCAGCTATCCACTTCAAGAGAAGTTATACAAAATTACCGATTAAATTACAGCAAGAGATCAAGTGTAGTAGGACGTGCCGAAGATGATAACGAAAATGCAAATCGAGAACAAAGAAGAGAGTACATCCAGAGTCCAGAGAGCTCCTCCACATCATGATACGCTGTGGTCTAGATCATGGTATGGATATGACAGCGACGGCGTCTTGCCGTGGCCCATCGGCGGCGTGTCGATCAGCTCGAATTGGTCGTCCTCCTGGGACGCCCGCGGGGTCGAGCTCAGGTGCACTGGCCGCGGAGGTGACGGCGGAAGCGTGGTGCCCGAGACAGCAGGCGAGGCGATGTGCGAGGACTCGTACGACGACGGCGTGTTGCGCCCGCTGCCGCCACGCCTGTGCCCGTTAACGATATCCGGCGTCGGTCCTCGCGAGCGCGAGGCGTTAGCGTTCGCGTACTGCTCCGGCAGCAACGGGCTGGGCGGAATATCAGAGAGCGGCGATCCGCTCACGATTGAGCCGCGCACGATCTCCATCACGCTTGGGCGGCGTTTGCGCGCTGGGGGCTCTGGTAGCGGCTTGCCATCCGTACTCGAGCGACCCGACGTGTCCGACGCGTTCCCAGACGCCTGGGAGATGCTTGGCGAGCGCCATGACTTGAGAATCGACTTGCGCGTGCTGTTCTTCTGGCCATCTGGCGGCAGCGCGGGTGAGGGGAGTGAGTCCGCCTTGTAGGACCCGGTAGCAGAAGGCGGACGGTCGTTCTGCCGCAGCTGAGAATCGCGGGTATATTGGGGCTGATATGAAGATGTGCGCGGCAGCGGCGCCGGCGGTGGCTGCGGCGATCGGCGAATAGGGTATGGTGATTCCTGATCGAAGTGTATAGAATTGATAGACGCGTCAGTTCGGGACTGTTGCAATGCCTTGGATGTCATGAACATTGGCTCCGGGGCCTGTGACGGACGTCGACGTGGAGGTAGCAATGCGTTGGTGACGACCTCGTCTTGTGTCGGTGATGACGCTTTCGGGACTGGCGGCACCGGTGCCGCCTGAGCAGCAGTGAGAGGTGGCTGCGGCGAGGTCCTTCCTGAAGGATCCTTTGCTTGCGCCTGTGCAGCCAATACCACTCCTGCAACGGATGAGATTGACGACTTCCTGCTCTTGCGCCACAGCGTCCGGATACTCCTCACTGGGTTGAGAGCTCGGTTATTCTTGGCAAGCTGCTCGTCCGTGGAGTCAACGGAGAAACGGCTGGTAGGTGCAGTTGAGGCCTTGCCCGAAACACTCGTGACGCTCGTGTTTCTGCTGAGCGAGGATCGGCGTTCAGGAGGGATCTCAAAGGTCGAATAAGTGATCCGAGAGCTGGGAGCCGATGGTGGCTCTCGTAGCTTGCCGTCTTCAGACAACTTCACAGGCACGGCCGGTAATGGTGGCGTTGGTGCGGATGGGAAGCGACCGAAAGGATCAGGGGATAGAGGGATAATGGGAGAGTTCGTCGAGTCGAGCTTTCGTAACGATGGCGGCATGATCTCGGGATACGATGGCTCATGCCCTTCAAGCTCGCGCCTCCGCGCCTTTGACTCCTCGGATTCCAAGTCCTGCGAAGCAGTTGAAAACCGTGATTTATACGGGGAGACGGGAATATCCCGGGATACGCCGTTGATAGCTAGCTTCGGCGGCGAGGGGAAGTCGTCGAGTCCCATCGACGCATTTGCGTCCTCGTCATCATCATCATCAACGGCATTGGCCAAAGAAGAGTACGGGACTGCAGGCCAAACACCTTTGCCAGTAGCGCTGGAATGGAAAGTCAGCATGCACTCAAGCGTGCCGCATAAGTGCTCACCCAGACTTCCGAGAGGGAGGACTGCCGGTCGAGCCGTTCGTAGAAAACGATAGTGACTTTGCCGGCGGCGGCGTCGCCATCCCAGGGACAGACAATGACGCCGAGTGAGGGGATGCCGTAGGAGCCTCCTCAAGTTCATGCTTCAGCCTTCGAGGAGAGAACTGGACCAGTGCCTAGAGTTGGAAGGGTTATTGATCGCCCCCTGGGACGAAGATATTGCGGCGCACCCTCTCAATCTCATCCAGCTTCGCTTTCATTGCGTACTGGCTTCTCCGACGATCCTCCGGGTCGGTCTCATCGAACTGGACGAAACGCGTACACGTCACTTGAGTTCTCTGCAGCAATTGCATCCTACGTACCTCTCCCGAGTCTTCAAACTCCAACCCGAGATCAAGGTCTGCGAAGAAGGCGCCGACCCTCTTCTCCTCATCCTGCGGGGTCTTCACCTTCCTGAGCGACGGCTCGCCATCAAACTCGCTGTCAGGACTTGACACCCCTTCCGTCAGGTACGCCAATTTCGCGCCAGAGCTTGGCAAAGAACTCGGCTCGGTGGCGGCCATCTGGCTTGCGGAAGGTACGAGGCGCAACGGCGGCGGTGCGGCCTTCCTGAATGTGGTGGTGGTGACGGTCTGGCCTCCGCGTATAGTTGCGGCGGTCGTCGGAGAAGAAAGGTCCTGAGTTTGAGACTGCGGAATGTCGACAGAGAGGAGCGGACGCGAGTTTGGCCCCCAGAGCTCCTTAACCTCCTTCACGTCATCCTCGGCAAGAGGCTCTTCGTACTCGATTGGCTCCGCCAGTGCCGAGCTATCCAACGCGACAGGAGCGACGCTTGGGTCGGTGGGTTCGACTCGGCCTGGAGAAGCAGTAGCCCAAGTTTCCTCGTCAGTCCCGATAACATCAGCCAGGGGATCCTGGACAGCAATCGTACCAAAACGGGCTGTCTCGTCCTCGTCCAACTCAATCGGCGATTCCAGGATTGGGTAGTCCTCTTCGACAACATTCGTCTGCAGGAACCTTGGCACGGCCTGTCGATCCACCAACTTGAGCGGTATAGGGGCCGGCTTCGCAACCTCTGCCTCGCTACCCTCCTCGACCAACTGTGAGCTGCCGTGCTCTGCTCGTACCCTCCCCTGCTCATCCCTCTTCTTCCGATTGACCCTCCGACTCCGCACCCACGGCTCATACCAAGCAGCTTTCCTCTTGTCAATATCGAACTCAACCTTCGCCAATATAGGGATGATCGACGGCGAATTCAGTCCTGGGAGATCCAACGAGGCGGCGCGTGAACCTGGCGGAAAGGACGAGTCGGGGGTATTGATCTCGGAATGGGACGGATCCGAAGAGGCCGTTTGAGTGCGAAGGTCGGACGTCGACGACGGTGTGGACACGCTAGGCGTCAGCGGTGTACCCAAAGGAGTGTTGAGGCGCTCCCCAGAGACCAGTGGACGTAGCGGATTCGCATTTGACGGTATTTCATGCAAAGCCGGAGACGACCGCCCGTCAAAAGCAAAGCCAAGACCGACAGCGTTCGGCGTGGGAGCACGAGGTGGAGTTGACCCGTGCTCAGCTTTCGCAACCCGCGCCCACAGGTGTTTCCAAACGTCGTCCGACAATCTTGGACCCGGCTCTTCACTCGGGTCGAGTGGGTATGCTCGTGGGTCCGGACTGCTCGGGTTGGGAGAGGATGTGACGAGGTAGAGGATCATGCCAGCAGTGCTCGGCAAGGCGTACTCCTTCGCAATGGCATAAAGCTGAAGTTGTAGCGTTGGGAAGACGGGAACAAGGGTGCCGCGACGAAATTGTGTGTGATATCCGGACGCGGAGGACGGCGGAGGTGTGAGCTCTAAGCCGTCGGTGTCCGTCTCGTGGGGGAGGTGTACTGGCGGAACGACGTGAATGAGGTATTTCGACTGGAATGAAGGTGATGCCGAATACGTGGTGAGATGGGACGTGGACACGACGGATGGCGTTGGCGAGCGCCATTGGTCTGCACTCGAGGACCTCGGCGCGGAGGTTGAGAGGATGGATGGGTCTGGGGAAGGTGACAGAGGTATGGGTGTGGATATTCCGAGGGCGTTGGCTAACTTTGCCAGTCGATGCGGTGGGATAGGTGTGCGTGGGCGCGGCCATGACGGTTGGGACGTTGGTGAAAGTAGCGCATCGGCCGGCGGGGACTCAAATGACATGCCGTGGCGTGAGCGTAAAGACAGTGTACAGAGGGCGTGAGCTCGAGTAGATAGAGTGGAGGCGGAGTCGCGCAGGAAGAGGCCGACTAGATGCTGTCAAAAACAGGTTGCCAACATAGCACAACTGGGTATGCGGGGCAAAGGTAAGCTTGAGACGGGCGAAAGAGGTGGGCTGGTGACATACGGGGGGCGCCTCGGTGTCAGGACGTGGTGGAGAACGGGGGCGGGGGGTGGGGACGGCGGCGGCTGTAGCGGCGGAGACAACTCGAACGGTGAGCGCGGAGACGCCAATTATCCAGCGTGGGAACACGAGCTCGGACCTCTCGAGTCGTCCCGGTTGATCGCAAAGTGGCTAGCTACCACCGTTGTTCTGGTGCACAACCAACTTCCCCGCGTGGTCCTTTTGCCTTGTCTTCAGGCCAACCTCACTGCCTCATCTCTCGCACAAGCCAGCCATCAACGATTTGTCACTCGTTTGAGGCCCATCTCTCCCGACAGGCCCGACTCAGGACAACCAGGCCCGTGATGCGCAAGCTCTCGCCAGTGATGGACTTGTTGGCCGTGATGTCTAGTGCGTCCAGCCCGAGCACAGCGTGCTCGTCCACAACGGTTCCTAGATCTCAGTGCCACACCGTCATGCTGAGCCGGTCGCACTTGCATCAGAAAGGTCCCATCTTGACGGAAGTAATTCGAGCGGTCATACCTGCGACTGGGATGCTTCCTCGGCACACGTCGATTTATTAACCAGCATTTGAGCCTGTACCGCAGTCACACTACTAGAGCGCCTGTCCTGACGCCACCAATACACATCGTCGTATGCGTGCGTCGACGATCTCTTGGCAGAGGCCTTTGTGTGCTTTGTAGCCTGGACGGGCGACGGTGGACATACAGAATGGTTGTCGCTACGGGAATACAAGGGTGTTGTGCTGTCAAAGCCGTGTACAATGCACAAGGGA
The DNA here is from genome assembly GCA_019915035.1 of Auriscalpium orientale. Taxonomy (NCBI): domain Eukaryota; kingdom Fungi; phylum Basidiomycota; class Agaricomycetes; order Russulales; family Auriscalpiaceae; genus Auriscalpium; species Auriscalpium orientale. The sequence goes on from JAHLMH010000001.1 coordinate 1,091,978, forward strand.
CGGATAATGGGGGACTTTTGTGGGGGGCAGCGTGAGAAAGCTGGGATGGTAGATAGGCAGACGATGGGGACCGATTACGGGTTGGTTCTCGTTCTTAGTTCTCGTCCGAACGTAAAACGAGGATCCGCCACTTCCTCCCCCTCCTCCTCCCCCATTGTCCTCTTGTTTCTTTTTCTCCCAGGTTACCTTCTTTTTTTCTGCATATAGTTCTCCCTCGTCCCCCGCCAACGACCCACACGACCACCCACGACGACATGGACCACCACCAGCACGATGATCACGGCGCCGCGAACCTGCCTCATGGCGCGCCCTATCCCAATGCCTTTTATCCTCCAGATGAAGACCAGCAGCCCTACACCGGCCTCGTGTATGCTCAAGGCATGGCTCCCGGCATGGGCCCGTATCATGTCGTGCCAGCCGCCCCTCCTGCGCGTGTGTATCTTTCACCGACATCCGCTCGCTTCTGCTCCTCGTGTTGATCAGATTCCCCTTCCCTTGCATTCACTCTCGCAGGCCAATTGTCCAACTCGGACCTCCAGGCATACCACCTGCGCAACATGAGCCTCATGGCAAACGCCCAGCAGCAGCAACCGTTCGATGGTCAGCAGGTCTACACCACCTCGCCGCGCACTCAACACGCGAATTTGATGCTCGACGCCTCGCCCCCTCCGCCGGCGAGCCCCAATATGTACGACCCTCTCTCGCCTCCGATATCCGGGTCCGACACTTCAGCAGACGGCGCATACCACTCCCGGAACAGCAGCACCTCGTCGTCCCGCGCTAATAGCCTTGTACACCGCAACCCTTTGCGCTACAACCCGACGCCATCACCCTCGGGGTCCTCCGGTCGACGCAGCCGAGGCCGTTCCTTCAACGACTCAGACGACGATATGGGCGTTTCCCTGGCAGAGAGCATCGCGCACACCCGGAAGGAGGCGACGCGGAGGCAGCGTATTGAGGCGGAGCAGCGCCGCCGCGACGAGCTTCGTGACGGCTACGCGCGCCTGAAGGACGTGTTGCCGGTGTCGAACCAAAAGTCGAGCAAGGTCTCGCTCTTGGAGAGAGGTCCGTCGCTGATAGCTTCATGGTCCCGCGGTCCACTGATTGACTTACTCGACCAGCAACTAACCATATCGTCCAACTGGACAAGATGAACGCTCAGCTCCAGAAGCGGCTCAATGCAGTGGAGTCAGAGGTGCAGAGACTGCGCTCGTTGAACGAGAAGATCTCCTTGGGCTCCGGCAGCACGCCTTCCCCTGGGATGTCGATGGGGTTGGATTCCCGTCCTTTGTCCCCGCCGCCAGAAGATGGGAGGCTGTCTCACTCGCTTGCCTCGGTGTCGGGTCAAGACCTCCCGCGCGAGGATTCCAGTCCCTCCCCATCGGACGACGACTTTTGACCATTATTTCCCGCGCGCAATCCAACTCTATCCACTTCCCATTTTTCTTGTCTTTCTATTCTGCAACATCAACTGTACTCTTCCCTGCTTCATATCTCGTCATCCACACCAGCATTTCTACATAGGTCGGCGCTGTCGGAACAAGGACTGCCTCGGCTTTCGGAGACATTGGTCGACACAGGCGTTGGAGGTTCGCGCCGACGCCGCGCGTTGCTGATCCTCCTTCGCTCGTTGGTCAAACTTTGCGAGACTTGCGACTTGACGTCGTGGGCTGGCCAGCGGGAGCTCAGATCCGAGTTGGGTTTCGCAGACGGCTTCCAGCTGATGCGGTATCATATCTTGTCGATCTATGCTTCCATCGTCTCGCTCTTCGAAACGGGCTTCTTTCCTGGAAGAATACGCGTGCGTCGTACCGGCTCTCACCCTGCTGTCAAGCGGAACCCCCTTCCTCTATCGTCGAGGCGACATCGTTCTCCTTCCCATCTTCCTTTCCGTTGCGATCACCCTCCACATATCACCATCTCCGAAATCCCCTACGATGTCCAGTCACACATACGTATCAGTGCACATCTTACGAAGACTTCCAACGATCTCATGACTGCAGAGACATTCATGCACGCGTACGACGATTACGAACTGGCGGCGGGACTGTTGCGGGTTAGCGCAGAGAAGGCCGGCTTTTCCATCCCCACGTCACTGCAACCGTGCCGGCTCCTCTTGACGAGGTTCAGAGCCTTTCGGGCGGAGTTGACGAGGGGTTGAGGGTTGGCTTCTCTCGCTGTGTGATGTATTAAAGTGTATGTCGTGTACTCAGTAGTCTGCTCGCTAGTGTTTGCAAATAAGATTGTTGTGCATATCAAGATTCTCGTCAGATATTACATCCTGCTGAACCCTACATCTGTGCATGCGGTGACAGGCTAGTCAGAACTTCCCGCCGAAGCCAGCGCGCCCGTTAAAACCCATTGGTTGTCTGTGAAAGGCAAAGATTGCAAGCACGATATCGATGAAAGACAGAGAGCACCCTCGCCAGAGCACCGCATTACACGTGTCGACTAGCCATGAGGACCGCACCGAGGCGATACCGAGGCCTGCATGCGCTCGAAGCAGCCATCGAGAGAGGGCAGGTCAACGCGTGTCCACCGAGGGGCCTGGGGAGAGCAATGCATCAATAATTAGCGGTCGAAAACGCGGGGGAAATGAAATGCTGTGCCGGCAGCGGGAGCCAACGAGGCAGGGATGGACACGAGGCGCTTTCTGATGGTCTTTCGCCATTCCACAGGTTAGGCGATCGGCCTCGATGGAGTTCAGCGGCGAAGTCAGTGGCGCATGCTAGTCTGGACGCATCGACTGGCGTTGACAGCCTGCGTTTCTGCCCCAGACACCGTTCATCTCGCAGGGCAGAGTAATAACGAAGAGCCGATGAAATGGAGCGAATTTAGCGATGTGTCCTACAGCTGTGTGGATGGGCGTAACATCGCCTACAGATATGCTGGCATGGCGTCTCGGCGCAGAGCAGTGTATCAGGTATCAGGGCGCAAGGTACTGCCCTATGGCGATAAAGGCGATGTTGTGTGAGTCGCCGAAGGAAGTACATAGCGTCCCATAGGCCATACAAATAACCGTGGCCTTGCTAGCATCCACTTGCAGGGTATCATGTGCAGGAGGATTTAATAGAATGCGCGAGATAGTTCTAACTGAGGTGAGAGGTATCCAGATCGAAGCCGATCTGGATGGATAGACGGGGCGCCAATTCGATCTCACGTAGCCTGCGACCTCCGAGCGCCGGGTAGCGAAGGCGCTGTGTCAGAGTTGTTCCAGCAGAGAAGGCGGAAGCGTCAGTCACAGTGATGGCGGCGGGGCGCCCCCCGAAGCGCTGCGGCGGGCGCTGAGGCTGCGGGGATGCTGCGAAGGCGTCGCAGGGAGCTTGGTGGCGGCGGGAGAAGAGGGGAGCAGCGGGGTACCTCCTTCGAGTCTCGGCGACAGGAAGCAATCGACAGCGGGCCGAGAAGGCTAAGCCGCGAGGCAGGCGTGAAAGGGCGAGGACTGCCCGCAGCGGTGGTAAGTAGGCTATCGGGAGATCAAGCGTGGATGGCGCGATAGTACTGCCTCCGAGCACACGAGCGACAATGTGCCGGCCCCAAAAGGCCAGACTGGATCTACGCAAGAACGGATGTATGGGACCCCCGGTGGGGTAGACAGCGTCATGGAGCGAGTGCGCAATACGCCACATTCTGTGGCCGTCGGCGCTGGGCCTCTCTTGCGGGATCCGCTTCGAACCCAGGGCCAGGGAAATGGGGAAGTAACGAAGCCTTTCTAACGGCGGCCTAGGGGTCAGAGTGCGAACCCGCCCGGAGTTGTTAAGTGAAGAAGAGTGCTTACGACCCGCCGGGGGACGGAAATCCCTCGGAACCCGTTAGGGCCCAGTGCGAAGGTCAGCGGTAAGACCACAGGACGAGCAGCGGGGCGCTGAATCCAAAATATTATGGCAACAGACATTCCGTACACTGTGTGAACGGTGGGATTCGGGACGGGTCGCGTTCGCAGGGAGCACCGGACCTAGCGGGGTGTATTTTTGCGGCGAGAGCCACATGCGAGATGTGAAGAAAAATAGTCACTTGAGACACAGGTACAGGAGCACGAGCGATCCGCCGATGGCGATTGAATCGCTGAAGATGTGGAAGTCAGTTATCCTTGCTGGCGCCCGGGAAGCGCTTTCATTCGGAAGGTCCATTGGAATGGTGAGCAAATAGCGGAGTTCCTGTGATGCAGTGAAAGGAGGAAAATAGGAACAGCGATACGGAGGCCGAACATCGAGCTCACACAGAAGATCCTCGGACGGAGAGTCCTGGCTTGACCCTTCGAGTTCGACGTCGCTCGGCCGAGTCCAGCGTACACCTAGCCTGGGGTTGTGTCACACTGCGTCATGGCGTGACCGGCGGGGAACGTGCGCGCTGCGCCCCCGACTCGTGTTCCCCAGAACATCGACCGACTCCCATCTTCCACGGCCGCTGGCCTTCACGACTGACGACTCTCCCTTCCCCTCGGCCTCTCTCTTGCTGTACGATACGCTCTTCGATCCCTGCGCCTCGCGATACCTCTATACTCTCGACTGCTAATCACTGATTACTCGGCAAGATGTGGTAAGTACCCATCACCGCAGTCTTTGTGATGCCGTGCATCTGACCGCTCTGGATGCGCTCCAGGTGTGATAATTGCTTGCTCCTGCTCCCTCTGGTGCGTTTTCGCTCCAAGGAAGAGTGATTGGATGAAACTCATACCGCCTGTCTATCTTCCAGCGAGGTGGTGCGATTGCATGGGCGGTGGTTATCTTCGTATGCTACCCTTTTGCATCTGAAGGGTCATCTCTCACTCTGTGCGTAGCTGTACAGTGTCGTTGGCGGTATTCTGCTCTTCAAATACGGCGAATTCATTTTCTTCGTCTATCCGGAATGGTAACGCCGTCGATCTGCAATTACTGCTCTTGCTCAAAATGCACGTCACAGGCAAATATACGGTGGTATCTCTATGGCCGTAGGAGGTGTAGCAGCTATCAATGTCCTCGCGCTGTCTAATGTTTGCTTTATCCTTTCGTCCCTTTGGTCTTGACTGACCACGCACATAGCGGTCATATATCTGGACAAGAGTGTGCAAGTTCGTTTGGCCAATGCTTGTCGTCATATCCGCGGTTCGTGCGATCATCATCATGGTGGAGCTTCAACGAGGGTGAGCACCTCGTCTTTCTCCCCACCGCCGTCCTCCGGACTTACAGCGCCTTCCGGATCACAGGAAGGACAAGATTCAATGGGAGTGTGACAATGGTGGTCAGCTCTGGACCACATCCGCCGAAGCCGGTTACGGCAGTGGATCCATCCCGTCTGCATTTTGTGCCAATGGCTTCTCGAGTCTCAACGCCGCATTCATCGTTGCGTTGATTGTGGACCTGGTGTTCCAGGTGCGTGCCATCGTGTGATACGAGGCAGAGGCCCCATGATACAGAGCCAAGCAACTCATTTCCTGTGACAGTTCTACATGATGTTCCTCAACTGGCGCTTCTCCAAGAGGCTGGAGCACTACTCCGGCCTGAAAGGTCCATTCTACGGAGGTGCGCCATCACACAGCCAGCCGTCGGATGTATTTGACCACGCGGTTGCATACGCATAGGCTACTACAACGCCTAGTTGACGGCGACGCCATCCTTCTCTGCTCTGTCACGGACACTGTCTTTCCTTTTTCTCCCTGCATCTGGTCTGCTCGAATATTAACGACTCCTCACGATTTACGACATTTTACGCTCCAGCTTCATCATGACTTATTCTATAACGTGTGACTGCCGATATTCGGCGTTATCTTCATTATCGGCTGAATAGCCTGTGAACTCTGGACGGGGCGGCGAGCACCGGGAGCGATCTACTGCGCTCAGTGCCGTTACCGTTATTTAAGCCTGCGATGGCTGGTCTCGGTGTCCAGGGGTGCCGTGCCGGGACTCATGAGCGTCGATGAAAAGGCCCATAATGGAGTGTCAGATTATATTAAAACCGCACCGCTGATCGGAAACCGACGACGAAAGAAAAGAGGGGGAAAATGAAAGAAACGTGTAGCCGCCTGCCTCGTGCCCGGTGCTTCGTGAGGAAAAGCTCGGCTGGATAAGGCGAAGGGAGACAGCGGGTCAGTCCACGGCGCCAGTGACGTCTTCGGCTGACCGGATCTTGATGCGAGGAGCGGGGGAGATAGTCGGATGGGATGTTGAGGACGGTGCTGGGAAGGGGGACGGGTGGCGAGGACGGCGGGGGCGGGCGAGGGTGGCGGGGGCGGCGGCGGGGGCGCAGGTGAGGACGGGCCGGAGCCCTGCAGCCGGTGCCGACGGAGGCAAATGTGGGCAATGATCGAGTTGTGACACTGCGGCCGGTCAGTAGGTCCATGTGTAGCTGTTGCGCACAGAAGACAAAGCGTGAAGGCAGCGAAGGGCGTCGTCGGGGACAAGGGCTGGGGGACAAGGGGGCGAGGCGCCGAGGCGGACATTGATAGCCTGCGAGATGGATGGGCTGGCCAGACAAGCGGGGACTTGGCTGGGGGAGAATGGAACCGGGCTGCAGGGCCCCAGCTGCCCAAGCGGGAGATGCAGTTGTGGGAAGGGCGCTGCCGCATAGAGTAGTGGACGGATATTCGCCGAGGCAGGGGTAAGTATGAACGCGGGCGGTAAGAAACCCTAGTATTTCCCCCGAGTCCTTACGGGATAGTTAACGGCCACGAGGCAGCCATCCGCCGCCAGGGTCTTCCCCTCTTATAAGGACGGGCCTCTCCGATAGCCTGATCCCCACTCCTCCTCCCCCTCCGGCTCTATCTCTTCCTCCTCCCGCCCCATCCGCCGGCTCTCTTCTTTTTATCTCGTCCTGCTATTGTTGCTCGCCTGTACAACCCCCTGCCACTTTGTTGTACTCTCCTCGGTTAGCCCTTGTCTCCCTCCATCTTCCCTTTCATCTCCTGACAACAGTTTCCGGCCCCAGCGTCCTGGTTTTATTCTCTCTCATTTATTAAACGATCGCCCGTCCACGACCCAGTCGCATCTACTCCCACACCCCAGCCTCACTCTCTACCTGCAACTTCATCTCAATGGAAGGCCCCTTCGAGCAAGTTCTTGTTGACCTCCCCAAGAGCCCATTCATGGATCCCTCGGGCAACTTCTCTGCCTACGACTCGCTGAGCGGTCTCGACGACCTTCACTACCCTGGCTCCGAGCCCTTTGGCATGACCGCCCTTCACTGTGAGTAGTAGTATCGCCTCCTGGTCCCATAAGTACCTCGCTGATGTCCCTCGTAACCCAGCCTCCCCGCGTCTTGGGTTCCCCTCCCTGAACCTCGCCGCCCCCATGTCCGAGTACACTTACGGCAGCCCCGCCTACACGACCGGCTCGCCCACGCGCCCGTTCACCCCGCCTCAGGGCGTTTACCCGGCGCTCATGAACCTTAGCGCGGGTGAGATGTCCTCCGACAGCATGCAGTCCGGCCGTACCAGCCGTGGCAGCGGCACGCACTCGCCCTCGCTCGCCGCGGTCCCGCGCTCGCACCGCTACAACCCGATCAGCGTGCCGATGCCCACTCGCAGCACCCGCGAGCGCAAGCGCCGTGCGACCAAGTCGGACGACTTCTCCGACGATGACGACGATTTCCACCCCACCGTTCCCGCCGGCACCTCTAACGAAGTGTAAGTTCCGTCAGCCTTTGTCATTAGGGTCGAGGGCTAATCGATCCTTTGTCCAGGCGCCGGGAGGAAATCCGCCGTCAGCGCATCGAGTCGGAGCAGAGGAGGCGCGACGAGCTCCGGGACGGCTACCGCCGCCTCAAGGACGCCCTTCCGGTCTCGAACCAGAAGTCGAGCAAGGTTTCGCTGCTCGACCGCGCGACGACCCACATCAAGTACTTGGAGATGACCCAACAACAGTTGCAGACCAGACTTCAGCAGGCTGAGGCCGAGACCCAGCGACTACGCCAGTGCGTACCGCCTGTCGCCCTTGACTAATATGAGACGCTGACATATGTTGCTGTAGGGTGAACGAGGCGTTGATGCTCGGCACTGCCGAACAGCGTCACGCCGCGGCCGCCGCTGCCATCGCTGCTGTGCCCCAAACCTCATTCTGATTGCGTCACGCAGTCGGAAGGCCAGCAGGCAGCCCACCTTGGCTCGTGGTCTTTACGAAAAGCGGATGGCTCCCCTCCGCCTACCCCTCCGCTTATTGACGACGATCGATGAGATCTGCCAGGATTGCAGGTTGACGCATCTTTATTTCACGCATGGACATTGCCGCATCCCCTTTTTTATTCTGCATTATCCCCTATCCCCTCCCCTTCATCATCTTGTCATCCCGGTGCTCTTTGCCCGCGGGAAGATCCAGACTGGCTGTGCGTCAGCGATGCACAACCTCATTCCTTCCTTCTAGGGTTATCTGGTTCCGCAGCCGAGCTGTGGGACCCTCCACTCATTGTCCGCACTGCGCCGGACGGTCGACCCGTGGTCGCCGCCCAGGCCGCCGACAACCCGCACCATGAGGCCGACGACAGGCGACACGAAGACGGACTCCTACCGACTGGGTCGCAGCCAGCGGCGACACGACACTGACGCAAGACCGGATGCGCTGCAGCTTGAGGCCCCTCCCTCCAGTGCGAGCGGAGGCCTGCTTCGCTCACCGTCCGGCTCCTCTTGTTCTTCACACCCGTCGCATGTCGCCCTTGCTCCCCATCGACAACCACCCGTCTGCGCATCGAGGCGATCTCTTCAATGAGCCATCGTCCTCGCTCCCGCGCGCCAACACACCGGCATCCTGTCCGCCCCTCCGACTCCTCGCGATGCACCCCGACCCTACGAAACCCCTTCCCTCCAGTCACCGGATCACGTTCATCCCTGCCGCAACCCACCGCGCACATTAACGATTATTATCACCTGATTTATGTCCCCTATGCCCCACACGCGATCCCCCAGTCCACTGTTGGCGCCTGATCACCGTCAGTGGTAACGACTGTCACGCCCCACCCACCTGCACCCTTCTTCCCGCCCGAGCTTGCACTGCCTCCCGGCATTCACGCTCGTCAGGCTGCCACGGACTTGTGGGGGTGGCTTGTCAACCAGCATCCCTCGCAGCATCAACGCCGACGCCATCATCACTGCGCTCTCCGGACTGGCCGCGTCCCGCATTACGGTCTCTACGCCGCGCAATCTCCGGGTCCCTCGCATGTGCGCTTCCTCGTCTCTCGTCGGTGCGGCTAGTTCGCCCGCGAAGTCTAGAGTTGAAGTGCCTTGCTTGAGTGGTCTGGGGTGCGCGCAGCACGGGACAGTCTTGCGACCGACAAGGCTGGTTTTGGAGAGTTGGGGCACTGTTCACGCTCGCCAGTCGGGTCCGGTGAACATGTCTCGCTGCAAGATGAACTAGCTACACGTTGTCCGCTCGCGATGATTGCTTCCTCCCCCCTATGTCCTTATGCCTACGAATCGTCTCATGCCTCGACTCGGGTGCCGCGGAACGTCCTTTCGCCGCCCAGTCACAGCAGTTATGCAGCTTAACATTACTACACATTTCTAGTCATTAGTTGTCCCTCAGGCGCTTCGTCCTGTAGCTGCTCGATGCGAAGGGTTTCTTCACAGTACTATACTTGCTAGTATCATCTCGACGCAATGCGATGACTTGACCTGGAGTTCTTCTGTTGAAAGGCGAAAATTTCTTGTCAGCCGATCAAGCCGAGATGACGGATCTCGTGATGGGCACGCGTTTGCATGCAGGCGCGACGCGCAGCAACGACGCTCTGACTTCCCCATTTCTACATCTCCGCTATGACTCTACGCTCACGGTTCCAGAAATCTAGTGACCGTTCCTATGAGCACGCGTATCAAGGTTGCTCAGGCAAATAGGGGGTATACATGCACCAAAGCTTCCGCGAGCTTATCAGCGAGATAGCGCGCAGAGAGCGGCCAACTCGCTCCAGCATCTACCTGTGCGCTTCCGTGTACAGCAGCGCATTACCCAGCTGAGGGAGCGCCAGACGTAACAAGACGTTCTGCACGTCGCGTGAGTTTCCCTGCATATCATTCATCTCGTACAGATCGACATGACCGCAGACGGCGACATGCGCAAGGAGCTTGAGAGCAAGTCAGGCGTGGGTCGATGGTCCGTCCTCGTGTTTCGCAGACACTGTTCGCGTAATGTGACGCGACAAGGCTGTGCAGCGTACCGGAAGAGAGCAGACCGGATTCCGTCAAGAGGCGGAGGACAACATGCGGAAACAAGACAAATTCAAGGCGAACGGCGCCAGGAAAGCGAGATCAGATCCCAGGATAGCGTGTGTGTTCGCCACGCTGGCCTCGTTTGACGGTATGCGACCAATTGATCGCGGACTAGACCAGCGTGCTGCACGATTTCAGGAGCACGATCGCAGACGCGGCTTGATCGCCTCGGAGAAGTGTGTAACGAGCTGCTGGGGTGCGTTCACCCCTCTTCATCTGGTCGGAGTCGGGCAGGCGGTGGGCATCGCTAATGGCCGCTGGGAGGATGTCATATTTCCAAGAGCCTCAGGGAGATGCGCTCCCCGAAGGCCCCCCGAGGTCTGAGATGTGCGTGTATGACATCGGGGCATCGTTGTCACGGTATGTTATCTGCAACTGAGTCTCGTCATTTATTTTTCTCGTACAAGTGAACTACGTACAACGGTGCCGTGCCAACTCTGTTCTAACTTAGCAGGGTCAGTACTCGTACTCGCGCTCCTCTTCGCCCTCTCTGCCCAGATTCAGCCTCTCCGCGCCGAACGTCTCATCGCTCTGCTCTCCACCGTAACCTCTCTCCTCGCTCCTCTCATACCCACTCTCCTCGCTCCTCCCATACCCACTCTCCTCACTCCTCCCATACCCACTCTCCGCGCCTCTGCCATACCCACTCTCCTCCCCCCTCCCATACCCGCTTGCCTCGTACTCATCCCGACGACCATAACCACCCTCGTCTTCATGCTTTGACCGCCCATAGCCTGACTCCTCCGTTGTTTCCTCGTAACCATCGCTGCGCCCATACTCTTGGCGGCCCTCGCCGTGGGTTCCCTCAGAGTAACCGTACCCGGAACGAGACTGGCCATACCCACTCTCCTCGCTCCTGCCGTAGACATTGCGCCCGCCTCCGTACCCTGAGTGACGCTCCGGCTCGGCCTCCTGGCGACCGTACCCGCTGGCGTACTCAGATTCGCCGCCACCATAGCCGGACTGCGTCTCGCTCTGGCGACTGTAGCTTGCCTCCCGCCCGTACGTTTGCCTCTCGCCGCCGTAGCCGTCCTCGTCGCCGTAGCTCACCTGCCTGCCGTACCCTTCGTTTTCGGCCCGCTGATAGGACGGGTTGTAGCCGCTCTGATAACCTGCGTTCCTGGATCCACCGTACGATTCTTGCTCGTCGTAGGTTTGCCGCTGGCCGTAAGAGCGGTCTTCTTCATCGCGCCGGGACTCGCCTCCGTAGCCGGAACTCTGGTGGCCATACGAATTGTATTCTTCGGTCCGACGGGACTGCCTAGCGCCGTAGTCGCCCCCGTAGGATGATTCCTCGCGACCATCGTATTCCGACTGGCGCTGGCTGTCCTCAGATTGGCCGTAGCCGCCATATGCAGATTCTACAAAATATTGTGAGGGTTTCTGACTGCACTGGGGAACTCCTTCACGGACCTTGTCCATAGTGCGCCTCTTCGTTCCGACGTCCGCTGTTACCGCCCGCTCCGGTTAGGTAGTCACTTCCTGCAGTAAACTGTCCGGAGGCACCGTATGCTTGTGACTTCTCGCCATGCGCTCCTCCAGGAGTTTCTGCGGTTTCGTCGTCGGAGCCGGGACGTTTATTCTTACCCTCACGTACGCTTTCCTGAATGGCAGGTAAGCTTTCATACATATCATATACCACTTTGAATCTAAGATGCCGACCTTTGTCAGCGAGTTCAATATGGTCTCGCGCTCATCACCGGTGCTGTCAAGCCAGCGTTCCAGCTCTTGGAACATAGCATTCTGAATATGGGACCGGCCCGTGTTGTAGTATGGGTGATGGAACGCCTCGAGGATCTGAGGACAAGAATGTCATCCTAGGTTTCAAAGGAAGGCATGAGTGATTAAGGACTAGCCTGATTGATGACGTCGTCGGGGTTCTCCTGGTAATCGAACCAGGCGTTGACCAGTAATTTCACACTGTATTGCACGACGACTTGCGCAATCTTCCCGGCCTACGAGTAGACGTCGAACGTCGAACGAAATAAATACTCATCCCTACAACGGAAGCTTACCGGCTCGTTGAGAATCAAACCGAAATGATCCTGTGAGCAAGAGAGTTTCAGAAGACGCAGGCCATCGGCGGACGATCCGAGAATTTCAATACCTTTGAAAGAAGACTGTGCGAAGGATCGGACGCGTGCGGGTTGGTGAAGACCTCATACTGATCCTTTGAGTCGATTACTGCCTTGCTACCTTCGCCAAGAACGCCTGTCACTTGTGACAGAATGGGCTACAGGACTCTAGCGCGTCAGGATTGATACAGCAGTACTAGAGAAGCCATATACCGTCAGCCAGGGAGCCAAAATAGTGTACACGTCTGCCAATTTGTGCGTCAATTTGAAAGCAATGACGGAGATTGAGCAAAAAGCCTTACAAGCGTTTAGAGCGTCCGTCAGGCCGTCAATCAAATCGCTCAAGCCAGGAATCTTCTCGATTTGCTCCACGACGGTGCGGAATACCCCGTCGCGCCACTTGAGCAGCGCCCAAAGTTGCCGCTGCACCTCCGGCGGAGCGACGTTGTCCGGGTTGAACTGATACGCCTGCGACTGCTGGTGGAGATTCTCCCCTTCGTCCATATTTCCACCCCCAATCGGGAGCTTGGACAGCAAGCCCTTGAGTTTTGAGATCATGGAGTCCTGGTCCGAGCTGGATGCCTCGTTCATCTTGTTAGTCAGGTCGGTGACTGAGGCCTGGCTGAGGTGGTCGGTAGCCTCGCCCATAAGAGAGTGTAGGAAATCTGTGCGCCAATCGCGCATGATGAGCACGACCTAGTGAGCACACACAAGCAGGTCGGGACTCGGCACGAACCTGCGCCACCGAAAGTCCCCGTTACGAGAGGCGGAGCAGGGCCATTAGGGGTGTTGATAATGACTGAAATTATGGCATCAAGTCATTTACATACTAGTAGCTTTCCAACAAGCCAGGTCCTTCACGTACCTCGATCGCCGACATGGCAAAATACTTGCTCGTGGCCCATCTTCCTCAGAGCAATCTCGCACCAGTTGCTGTGGGCGAGAAGGTCCTCCAGGGTATGCAAGCCCGTCCCGAGGAGCCGATATGCCTCGAAGAGTTCTGGCCCCTCGCGGCCTCCAGCGCGCCTGCCGCGGTCTATACAGGCCCGAAAGACGCGTCGGATATGAGCCGTAGAGGTGTCCCATCCCCGGTTGTCACTCGCCATGTAATTCTATGCCGAAGATCAGTGGGGTCTCACTGCACTCCTGGTGCATCACGAGCTACCTTCATTCCAGTGCGCTCGTCGATCTCGAGCTCCTTTTGGCGCACCGGGGGACGGAGCTTCGGATGAATCCGACGAGCATCTCCCTCTTTTTCTGCGTAGCCTCTGCGGCGACAATTAGTTTTGCATGCACACAGACCTTCGGCTACTCACTTTGGGTTGTCGATATGTTCCTATCCGCAGTGTGATCAGGAGTCCAAGTCCAAGGCGTAGGAGGGCGCTTACAACAGGAAGGTAAACTCCCAAGCGCTCGGCAGTGACCTCAAATTCTTCGGTTGCGAAGCCGAAGGTCTACGCGAAGAAGTGACGAGGAGATCACGTGAACAGGTCGTCAGACCCTACCATGAATCCGAGGACTGCTACGATGAGAACAAGGGTGTCGGCGGAGAGCTTCGTCAACCCTGCGATGTCCATGGCCTATGGCCGCGGGATCCCGATGTCAGACGCAGCATCTTGAGAGCTAATCAATGGGCACACCTGGGAATAGTCTCGCAACCAGTTGCCCTAGGCAAGGCGTTAGTATCTGTAGCATCCAAAGGACACAATCGCGACTCACGAAGTACACCTTCTTGACATCACCCTTGTTAAACTTTTTCCCTCCAGAGCCGGATTGCAGGAGATTATGGGCAAAGCTCAGCAGACTTGCACCGGCAGCGCCATGGCCCGCAGTCTTGGCTAATTCCGTGAGAATATTCTCAATGTCCCCATGGCGGAATGCCTTGTCTGTAAGAGAGGATTGCGACGAGGATCGCACATGATGCAGTCGGCAGCCAAGGGCAAACGGTGGCGTACCGTTCAAGTACGAGAAGTCAGGGATATCGCCAGCACCAAATGCCCTGACCCGGGCTGGCGCAAGGGCTAGAATGACGGTTAGAATCAGTAGAGTTGAAGCAAATGGATGCATTGCAGCGCGTGGGCACAAGAGCTAGAGATCCTCAGTATTGGACAAGATCAGATATGACCGCTTCGTCACGGTCCTCGCCAAGCCTGTCTCACGAACTTCGCCAAGCCATGACGCACATTGCGCGTGCCAGCGCCGGTGAGATACCATCGGCGGGCCGTCAGCTGCATCGACTCTGGTATAGACGGAGACGACCGTCGTGCCAACGATGTGGCCGTGCGGCAGCTGCTTACCAAGCGCCCGGGTCTCGACTCATCCCCCAACTACAAACAGCCTGAGCGCAGCGCAACTGAACTACAATGCATGAGTATACTGTAGACGAGACATTCGGTCGACGATTGCTATCATGCCAACTTTGCCTTCTTCGCCGCAGGCTGCCCTCCGTTCGGCTTCTCACTGCCCTCCTTCCTCTTCTTCATGCCCTGCTGCCCTTTCATCTCCTTCACCCGATTGCCAAGCGCCACCGCCACCTGACCCACCTCCGACTCCAGACCGTTAAATATGATCGCGTTGTTGATCATGAGGTCGATGTCGGCTTCCCATGCCTCCATAGACTCGTACTTATCCGCGTCCAATTTTTGCCGGATGGTGAGCAGGTCTCGGGCATTCTTGCGCGGGATGATATCGAAGTATTGGGGGATGCCCAGATATACAGGGTCAACAGGCTCTCTGAAGACGTAGGATCTACAAAGACGTTAGAATTTCTGAGATGAGACACACAGTCAACGCACATGGGATCCTTGACCAAGTTGTTCATCAGCGTTTGAATACTGCGCTTCTCGGTCCACGGCATCTTCCTCTCCATGACCTTCGTCCACTCCCTCTTGAAGACCCTCTCGACTGCGTCCGCGCATTCCACAGGATAGGTGGTAGGAGGATTGAACAACCGACAGTTGGCGATCACGAGTTCGATGTCTTTCCCCACCTCTTCGTTCGTGGTGTATTTGCCCGAGTTCACGTTCGCTGTTATCGTGCCCAGATCCATGGGTTGCTTGATTTCCTCGAAGTACCTGGGATTACTATTAGCACATGAAAGCAATTGAGAATACAGGCGGACATACGTCGGGCAACCGTCGAGCACAGGATCCACCGGTCTGGCGAAAATTCCAGCCTCCGGCAGTTTGAGGAGAGTCTTCAAAAGATCCTTGACCTTTGCCTTGTTGATCGGCGTCGACGTGACTTCAGACGCCTTCTTCGAGGGCTTAGGCGGAGCAGCGGGCGGCGCAGACGAGGAAACCACCTCCCTTTCTTTGCCTTTGTTCGACGCGCGATGCGAGTCTAGTGGTGCAGGAAGGGGGGGAGTAGCGGAATTGGCTTCAAGCGGCGCCGAAGGTACAGGTCGCTTGATCTTGATCGAGCTCGACGCCCTGGGAGTTGGGGCCACTTTCTTCTCTTTCTCGACAGCAGGGGGCTGTGGACTCTTACTGGGCTTCTTGCTGGGCGACGCCAAGGCCAAGATCTCGTCATCTTCAAGCAGGTCGCTCTCGTAACCTTTCTTCCGCTTCCCGGGTTGGGCTGAGCTCTCCGTAGCCCGATGGTGTTTCTTGTGCATTGCTTCCATGGCGAGTACCTCCTCAAGGATGTCAAGAGATCCATCGTCCTCCACTGGTGGCGGTGGGGGCTCGTCAAGCTTCGGCTTACGGATCTTCGGCACCTTGGCGGTCGATTGGGCAGCTTTTGCAGGCGTCTCTTTGACCGGTGTCTCCGTTGACCGTGGAGCAGGTGGGCCGCCGAATTTTAGCTTGATCGAAGGTCTGGGGGCGGGTTCGACGGAGGCTTTCGGCACTTGATCGGCCAGTGCGGAGGGCCCGGCCCCTGCCACTGGAGGAGCAGCAGGCAGAGCTTTCTCGACCGGCTGAATCTGTTTCGGGACCCTTGATTGCAGCGTATTGTTAGTCCTTGCCCATTCTGGTTGCAAGCAGCCCAGGTGAGTACTCGACGCCTTTGCAAAGAAGCTACATGGTGGCTATACCTTTATCAAAAAAGTTCTCCAGCGCGGCAGCCTCGTTGTATGCGTACGACTCAGGCATATTGTACGTTTTTGCGTTGCGGATCATGAGACGAAAATCGGCTTCGAGAGCGAAACGATCTTTGTAAACACCATTTTGCAGCTTGGCAGATATATTGCTGAGGTCCATTGGACTTCGAATGACGTCAAAGTAACTATACAGCGTTGTCAGGATTGCGGAGATGAACGACGCGCCAACGAGACTTACTTCGGAGCATGATCTCTCACTGGATCAACTGGTTGCAAGAAGATAGTAGCACGCTTGTGAGCGGTCAACTTCCGTAACACCACTTGTGCGACGGTAAAATCGACCGAACTCATGCCACCGCTACGGCCCTTAGGTTCCTTAATCTTGGGGGGAGCATTGCCCTTGTCTTTGATCTTCGACTTCGTCGAGGTTCGGAATGCCACACCCTTCTTGTTCGTCGTGGCTATCGGCGCCTCCACACTAGGCGTAGGAGGCAGCTTGACGATGTTCGGGTCTGTCGACGTGCCCGAAGGTAAAAGACGAATCTTTGGAGGTGCGGGCTGAGGCAAAGTCGGGCGGCTCGCAACCGCGCTACCAGCCTTGGCTGCTCGGGCAGGCTTAGCAGGGCCAACCTTGAGCGGGGGAAGTGCAGAAGGTGTTTCGACTATCGGAGTCGGAGGAGGAAGGTGAATAGAGAGCTTTGGCGGGGCTTCTTCCGCCCCTCGAATGAGTATGTCTGCCAGTTTCAGGATGGACCAACGAACGTCTTGGTCGACATCAGGTGCACTTGAGATGTTTATGTCAATACGACTGAAGGACAGCTTCCTGTTTGGAAACTTACAGAGCAACGGGCAGGAGAAATTCTCTGACTATCTCGTTTTTCCCGACCTCCTTGTCTTTCCGCAGCGCTTTGATCAGGAGGTCGACCTCACTTTTCTTGTTCTCCTTCACTTTTTCTTGTGTAACGCCGTCTTCCTCGATGAGTAATGGGTCTGTTTCTTTTCCTGAGCCCCCCTTCAATTCGCCCATAGTGACCAGCAGGGCAAGAGACTGGCAGGCATTTCGGGCTACATGGCGCCGAATCACACGGGACGAGTCATGCGCTGCCACCGCCAGAATATAGCGCATGATCTTAGGCGTGTACCACTTTGTCAGGAAAAGAGCGTCGAAAGCCGCGATCCGGACTTGCGTGTAATTGCCCTCCCTTCGAGAACACGCAGTGAGCATGCGCGGTATGTACATAACGGATTGTGACACACCTTGTCAATGGGAAGAAGACACGCGGATCGTTCGGTATGAGGCCAGACACGCTAACTATGAGCCTGAACTGAAGAAACCATAAGTCAAAGGTGGCGAGGGCAGATGAAAGACCGCTTGTTACCTCTAAGGCGGCGATGGTGACGACGTTGTGCGGAGAAGGAATGAGTCGGTCCATGCTCCTATACCTGTCCACCTCAGCCAGAGATTCCTTGAGTAGATTAGCTTCTTCGAAGCTCTGATCGTTAGTAGCCTCCGTGGGAAACAGTTCACCACGCTCAGGTGGCAGCGTAGACACGCTAGCACACGCCAGCGCGGAGACAAGGGTGCAGATGTAGAAGGCATCGGTATACTGTGATTTGTCAGCGATGCAACGACAATCAGTAGTAGCTTCTTACAGGGTTAGCGGTGTTATCGTTGTACTTTAGCTGGTCGATCAAAAACTGGCGTACGACCGCCGGGCATTTCCCGTTCTCGAAGCGCACCGAGGCAACTGCCCTAATCAATGCCTGAAGGAGCGCACAACGCGTCAATGGATGACTGTGATGACACCAAAGTACTGCATACCCGCCGTACAAAATACTCCGGGTAGTCCGAAAAGTCGTTTGGCCTTGGGACGTAAGAATGGGCAAACAAGTCTTGCTGAGCATCTTCGGGCTCGTAGCAATACCGCAAAAATAGCTTGAAGAGATGGAATAGGCCAAGGAAATCGAGTTTCCGGTAGGCGCACTATCATTACAGACATCGTGAATAGAATGAACAATTTAACAACGGAATGACGTACTGTGACTAGTGCGAGTGCTGCTTCACAGCGCACGCGGAAGAAGTAATTGGACACCAAAACTGTCTTCGTCAATGTGCTGGAAATGATGGCACTTGGCATCCGGGACAGTGCATTGACGGCCTGAAGCGCCTTGAGCTGAGCACATACGCATACGACACGCTGAACGAGGAACCGCACCTCTAATTGCGCAATGACATCCCTATCTCTCTGGAGCTGAGACACCCACATGAAGTCGGGTTGGTCGAATGCGATGGCCGCAATCCACTCGAAGTCCGCATCCATCCGGATCCACTCGTATGTCGCGCCGTTCATTGTCTGCTCGTCCTCCTCTGTCCAGTCGGCAACCTTCCAGTTGTCTCGTTCTTTCTCCTTCTCCCAAATATCCAGACCGAACCCCATGTCCACCATTCCCATCGCCTCAGCAGCCTCGGCATCACCCTCTGCCGCTGCTTGAGCCGCTGCTTGTCGCGCCAGGTACCGCTTGGTGTTCCGGCGGACGCGCTTATACTTGGTGTTGAAGGGTACTTCATATCGTTTGAAGGGACTTCGGATGTCAAGAACGTGTTCGTATGGTGTCCCATCCGCCTCATGGATGCGAATAGTCATTTGACCCTGCGAAATATGAACAATACTGTAGCGAAACGTGCGTATGGACTAACCTCGAAGAAAGCAACTGGCTTAAGCATTGTCTTCCTGATCTCATCATGTTCGTGAGCTTTCCACGCTGGCGCATCCTGTCGCATTGTGATCTCGACAGCCATTTTCTTCCTGTTGAAGCTTGCCGAAAACCCGAACGCCGGACAACCACTGCCATATATCCACTGCTCCGCAAAGGACCTGAGGTCAACTCCACTGACTTTCCGACACGTGCGAAGAAACGCATGAGTCGATAGTGCGTTGTTCATCATTTCCCCGGAGATGGCGGATAGAAAAAGCTTTGGCAGGACGCGAGACAAACCCAGCGAGGTACCAGATTTGCCCAGACGGCGATCTAAGATATGGAGAGCTAAAGGCGATTTGAGATTGATAAAGGACAGAACGGCAGAGTCGGGTGGATCTTGAAGCATCGGCTGACATATTGGAGGCATAGACCCGCTGTCCAAATCTACCACACGCTCCATGTCTTTCTTCAGGCGAAATCGGTATTCGTTGTTGCCAAAGAGCTTCCGCAAGAATAATCCCGTGATGTACAAGCCCAGTCCATTGACCAACCAAAGGTCGGACCACACCTTTGGTTGGATGTTGATGCCGATCCATTGACAGGCGAGGGCATGACTCAGCGTCTGTCGGGTCTCGTACACCTGGTCGATAGCATCGTCTCCATGTAGGAGATCGACCGTCAGAATGGAAAGCGTGGCCGTGTCGAAGCGCAGAGTAGGCAATTCGTCCACAAACACGAGTTTGTGTGAGCCGAAGGGATAGGAGCCGAACTCTGTCGAGTAGAAAGTCATAGCCTGTCGGAGGAAGAGGACAGAGACAGCAAGGAGGGCTTCGTGTCCAGGGAGGCAGAACGCGTGCATCAACGGCTGGGACGAACTGCTTGAATCGTCGCCCGCTACGTCGCCTGCCGGGATGGACAGGACATGGAATGGGCCTGCTGCGAACCCGATATGCTGCACAGAGGTGGGGAAGGTCTGTGAAAAGACGAAGATGGACTTGTTAGAGTTGAAGGGGTGAGCCACCTGAAACTCGGAAGTAAGTGACCGCGCAATTTCCAGTAATCACTGTATCCAGCGAACCTGCTCAACCAGCTCACCGCTGCAAACCACTAGTGTGGGATATTCGCCTTGCTCGTCTTCATCCTCCTCGCCGCGCATCCCAATGTCCCGTTCTTCAAGAAAGCGTGGGACAACGAATTCAAAATCCCATGTGCATCTCTCCCAAGGGTTGTCAATGCAAGGAACCCAACACCTCGCAGCATCAGGCGACGAGGGAGTCGTGAATACGTGAGGAACACGCTGGGCGCCGTCATCAGTTTGGAAGGAATGAACCAGTAATGAAACGCACATGAGGATACGCGTCCGACGGCAGCACAAAATTCAGTCCCTCGACTGGATTGCGGACGCTGTATTCAATCTTGATGGTGATAGGAGCGAAGTCAGGAATGACGATCTGCGAGGTTGAGGCGCCGGGCGTCTGAGGTTCAGGTGTGGCGGCTACGAAGGAGAAAGCGTGAGATCGAACATTGAGGAAGGCGATACACTGCGCACCTTCACTTGCAATGAGACCAGCCGTAGAACTTCCTGATTGCTTCAGCGACACCTCCTTGGGAATCGCTATGGAAAGCTCTCCCTCCTCGCCTTCCGCGAGGGCAGAGTAAACCCTCCGCTTTAGCTCAGGATGATTATGAACATCCTGCGGATTTGACACGTTGATGTTTGCTAGAGGATCGTAGTGGATAAAATCCGCTTGGTGAGAAGCCACCGTCACACTATGTATGGCTGTTATGAACAGTGAGAACGCGTCGCAGCACAAGGTATGACATGGTCAATGCTCACTGCACTGGCGGGAGTGGAGATGAACGGTCTTCAAATCCTTGCTGGTTGGAATTATGGTAATCTCCGTGTAACCCTGAGGCGTGAGGGTCAAGCCGCCGCGACTGGTGAATGAAGGCAGTAGACGACGCACCCATAAGGTCCCAGAGAAGTCAATCTCTAGAACAACACTCTGATGACTAGTATATACGAAGATGCGTGTCAGTAGTCGTGCCACGACCGAGAAGTGGAGATACGTATATAGAGAAACCGCGACGGAGGTTCTCGCGCTGCATCACGTTGACGTGACTGTTGAGCCCTGTAAACAAAGCTAGATGCTGACAGACGTGTTTAGAATGAAGCAGCAGTAGGCAGATTGTGGGCGCAATCAAAGGGGAGGAAATGGGTGGGAGAGGTGGAGGTGGGATGAGACGGAAGTCCGGCACACCTGCAGCTGAGAGACTGGAGCTCGCGTCGGACGTCCCTACCCTGCTTATGTCATCTACTCGGCGAGCGCTAAATAAATGAAGCTCACCGCGATTTGCATCCTACTACTACTACGTCTCCTCACCATGCCCTCAAAATCAAAGTCGATATACAGGCGACCAGATGCTCAACACTTTCAACTGGTGCATCGCTCCCAGCGTGATCCTCTTTTCCATGACCCCGATGCAAGCGAGCATGTCCTGAAGCCATTTATTCGCGAGAACGACAAGAAGGTGCGTCGATAGCTTCGTGCCTGTGGTTGTGGGTTGGAGAACTGATATGTCTGTAGGGGAAGTCAAGGGCGGAACTCGAGGAGCTATTGTCTCCCTCCGATCTTGCTCACGACGCGGAAAGGGCGAATCTCGGCGAGGCCTCCCTCTATGGAGTATACTACGACGACACAGATTATGACTACATGCAACATCTACGCACCGCCGGCGTGCAAGAAGATGGCGTCGACTCTGTGCTCATCCAGGCTCCCGTACGGAAAGCTGCTCCCAAATCGAAAGGTACCCAAGGAATTGCTCTTCGAGACCTTCCGCCCGAAGCCCTTCCGTCCTCCACTGAGCTGCCGAGAGACTACGAGAGCCAGGAAGCTGTACCAACATCCATAGCCGGCTTTCAGCCCGATTTGGATCCTCATCTACGGCAGGTCCTGGAGGCACTAGAGGACGATGCTTTCGTCGATGATGGACTGGAGGATGACTTCTTCGAAGAGCTCATACACGACGGCGAGCGCGACAGCGACGAGGCCTTTCAATACGAATTTATGGAAGATGGCGTTGTCCAGGGCGGAGGCAAAGATGAGCCGCCAGAGAGTGAGGACGGATGGGAGGCGCGCTTCGCAGCTTTTCAGAAGCAGCGGGAGGCGGATGAAGATGGGTCGGACGAGGAGCATTTCGTGGGAGATGAGGACGCTGATACTGTCGGGCATCTGCCTGAGTTCTCCGTCGTGGGTGGGAAGAAGAGGCGGAAAGGGGGATCGGACGCCTCAGGCTACAGTATGAGCAGCTCTTCGATGTTCCGGAATGAGGGTCTCAGAACACTCGATGAGCGTTTTGACAAGGTGCGTCTTCCGAATCGTCCGTGACTCTTTATCGCACCTGTCTCATGAGTTGCCATTAACGATTGCCTGTAGGTTGAGAAAGAGTATATGGAAGACGGAGACGAAGATGATGACGCGGAGGCGTACGATTCGGACGATGCGCCTCAGTTGATCACATCTAGAGAGGACTTTGATTCTCTCATGGACGACTTCCTGGACAATTACGAAATTCTGGGTGGCAAGATGAAGCCGTCATTGCATGGCACTGGCCCGGAGAAGCTTCAGGCCCTGAGAGTCGCTATGGGTCAAGATAAGCGGGTGAAGGAGAAAGGTAGTGACGAGTCGGAGGACGATGACGAAGATGTCTATGCTGCGCTCGAGAGAGAAGATAAAAGGGACCGCTGGGATGTTGAGACGGTGTTGAGTATGTGTTTATCATTGCATGGTAGACGTCCGCCTAATGGCTCTCAGCCACGCATACCAACTTGGAGAATCATCCTCGTCTCATTCGCGCGCGCCAGAGTCGACCTGTACCCCAGATTCGTTTAGACCGACGAACAGGCTTACCATCAGTCTTGAAGGCAGAAGATGCCAACACTCGTCCGAAGTCTCCCGTGGATGAGGAAGGGCCTGGTCTGTCATATTCACTCACTCTCCACTTGTACATCCTCACCCTTTCTTTGGATATAGCGCGAGTCACGGTCAGCCGTTCAAGAGAGGAGACGCTCGAGGAGAAGAAGGCCCGCAAGGCTGCGGTGAAGACCGAAAAGCAATCCCGTCGTGTCGAGAAGAAGGCAAGCAAGCAACAATACTCAGCGGCGATCAAGCAGCAGACAAAAGTCATAGCAAGCAAGGAGACCAAAACGCGCAAGTTGTAGCGCTCACATTGCTCGCTCAACGCTCAGAGTTATGAAGCAGCTTGGATATCAATGTTCATATGCGGGTATAGTACAGTACATGCAGTGGTAGAAAACGAAAGCGTGAATAGGTCATCAAAAGTCATCCATGATATTAGCTACCAATCCGGCCACAGTTCTAGTAAGTTGTTGCCGTCCTCTTCAGGTGCGTCCTTCTGCTTCATCCACCTGTCCGGGACCTAGCTCGCGAGTGAGAATTCGCCGCAAGCGAAATTGCTGCTTACGTACCAGGGGGAAGTAGCGTTCCATAGCACTGACGAAACGTTGCCGATACTGCTTTGGTGTCACGATTGTCGGCTCGCCCTTGCCAGCACCTCCCAAAAATGCGGACTCCTTTACCCAGCTCTCCAACTTTTTGTCCCAGGTGTACGTTCGGACATAATCTTTCAAAACGGTGAAAGGAAGTACACAGCTATGTAGACGTGATTGAACATACCGACGATGCCGACAACGAGCTCATTGTTGGTGCTGTCCACGCCTACGACCAAGGAGTAGTCCATCACGTTGATGTCCGCTAAGAACCTGCTGTCGTTGTATAATGCACCTCGCAAGATGCGCTTAGAATGTTCCCGGAGATAAAAAGGCGCGAGGTGGGCAGCTGATGCGGCGTTAGACATCGCAAAAATCACAAGACGCGTCACGTACTCTGAACCAGGTTTTCGTCTAATAGAACCTCATTCTCCCTACCGGTCGACTGAACATGTCTGCCTCTTGTGGAGCCCTTCAGGTCGTAGATCTGAAAAGTGCGACGTCAGGAAGTGTACCGTTATGGGACAGGTGCAGGGTCTGACCTTCGAGAATCTACGATCGTAGAACAAATTTTCCATGACAATCAAGTTCATCTGAGTGGACTTCGATCGTCCTGACGACCCCTTGTCCTTACTAGCCTTCCTGAAGGAGATCTTGTAACAGCCAAACACTTTTGCCAGGAGCGTCGGCCGCTGCAAAATATCACTCATGTGTGCCTCGGCTCAGAGAAATAAAACATACATTGGCAGACACCGCGGAAGACATATAGTCAAAATAAGCCGGGGCAAAGGTTTCCATTGTTTGAACTTCGGTCCTTGACATCTCTTTGGCAATGAAGCGATCATCTGTAGTAGACTGTCAGCTCTTCGATGTCGGATGATAATACTGACGGGGCATGCCTCGTGTTTTCAAGAAGGCCGACCCAGATTTGCCGCCACTCGCATTCCACTTGACACATCTTGCAAGTGACTCAATCATGCTCTTCTCGCAGTCATATGTTCGGCGCAAGGCGTCAAACTGTTCAGGGTAAAGAACAGTACAGCTGATGGTCAGGCCGCCGCTCTCGAATGCTGAGGGTACAATGAGCACCATTACGGCGAAGGGGCTCTCATCTAACTCACTAATGGCCCATGGGAGCTTAGAAGAGGGCACCCGCAGTTCGTCCGTGGGGTTGCCACCTTCTGAGGCATCTACATTCACGACACCCCAAGTGGATGTGGACTCTGCAACGGAACGGTCATCTGGCATGAAAGCCTCACCGCCGTCGGTTAGACGTGGCTCTCTTGCTTGGCGTTTCTCTGCTCGAGATTTGGCCAACATTTCTCTGTATTGCGAGGAACTGGGCGTAACGTTGTGGTTAGCGCCAATCACCACGATGAAACAAAATAACTAACCTCAGAGCCAGGGCGATAATTGACGTGGGCTCATCCGTGCGCACCACCATGGACGAGTCTCGAAAGATGTGTTCGGGATCGGCCATTGGGTCATCGACCTCGAGGTCGGCGCGACGCGGCACTTGCTGCGGCCAGAAGCCAGATAGCGCCTTGAATAGAGAGGTGCGCTCCTGTCCAGGGGGACCAAGATCCAAATCAGGAGGGGGCGAGATAGATCCTTTCGTGTCTGAAAATGTTGCAGGGGATGAAGGAATCGAAGATAATTCTTGGTGTGAGATGCTTGGCGAGTCAGGCGTGGTAGACTGACTGTCGCCGTCAGGGGCGGCCACCGGCGGTGCTAAAGATGGCTGAAGTGTTGCGATTTCTTCTTCACGGACCTCTTCGACTGTCACCTTCGGCAGCGTGGTAGACGCCTCGGGAGATGGCTTGTCCGAAGACTTGCGAATATCGTCTTCGTCTCCGCCTTCATCATCGGCCTCGCTCGAGGAATCTGAGGATTCAGATTCGTCTTTGATAGCATCCTTGACACTATCCAGAATCTCGACCTTCGCCCGAGCAGATGCTACGGGTCGGGCGCGACGACCTCTGATGACGGCATAGCGACGATTGGCGCGCTCAGTGTCCTTGTTGATACGCTCAAAATGTTTCGCGATATTGGACACTTTGCTTCCAGGAGGTACAGCTCCGCGTCGCAACTGCTTTGGGACGGTGGTAGACGTGACGCGCACGGACGTCTTGTCTTTCCCCGCGGTGCGACTGGGTCTGAACACGCTAGGATTACGATCTGGAGCAATCGACCCATAGGCCTTGGGCGGAGGGCTAGTCCGACCAGCTTTGATGGTCGATTCCGAGCTCAGCGTAGTCAATGGAGGCCGCTTCTCCGGGGAAGGCTGACGTGATGGTTCTTTAGAGTCGAATGAGGAGCCAATAGGACCAGGAATGCGGCTGGAGTGCGATGCAGCACGAGCAGGTCTGCGTGTCAGATACTTCGAAGCAACATTGGCTGCGTAGCCTTGTTCAAAATCTGACGTAGAAGGCCTCCTGGGAGGAGCGCGCTTGGTTCGCGTTCGGTTCGGCATGCGAGGCGCGGGCCATGGCCCCGAGAACTCCTGGTCGCTTTCAACGGAGTCTATTTGAGGGGACATCGCGGTCTTGGCAAGTTCTTCGACACCTTGTGGTGGCAGAAATTCTTGATACTTCTTGACTAACTCGGCTACGCTCGGATGTTGAGCTGGGCGTCGGGGCAGCCTTGAGCCAGGCTTGACATTACGAACTGGCTTACGCGACTCCTAGTATGCAACGGTCAGTACACACAAACTCGACCCATACAGATAAACTCACCGGTTTGGGAGGGTTGGCCTCGCTGCCAGACATTGCAGCATCGAGCCTCGACGCTCCGATGGTAGAGTCACTCTCAGGATCGGACGTTTTCGTGGGGGCAAGTGGCCGATCTTCGCTCTCGTTTGCTTCGCCTATGGCTGGAGGAATATCGGAAGTGATATCGCGCGGACGAGTCGCACGGGAACCTTCAGGGAGGCCCTCCGACTCAGACGCCTCCGAAGCAGAGGAGGTGAAGGAATCGCCGGTCACTCGACGCATAACGGATGGGCGAAGAGATTCTTCGGCCTCAGAGACACTTGAAGAAGGAACCGGATTGTCGTAGGCACCAGACAAGTCATATCTCCTCGGCCACATTGCGCGCACGGTCCCGAACGCCGACGATCTGCGCCCATTCTTGTCGACAAGGGGACCCTTGGGTTTGGGTAGCTTGTCGAAGTCTGCCTGCCATGCCACGATCTTGTCCTGAAGATACGAGCGAACTTGGTTGAGAGCCAGCGTGTCCGTGGGGGTGGAATCCCTGTAAATGCGATTGATCAAGCGTCCGACTTCTATCCTCTCCGTTTCGGCACGAGTGATGAGCAGATTTATTTCCACAGTCAGTTTGCGTCGACTTCTTCGTCTCCTGTTGCTGCATCGATATTAATCAATCGGAGGTCGTCTACAAGAGCGCTATACCAGACAGAATTGCGTTGCGTAAGCCGCTCATAATCCGCATTCTTCAGAACCAGCTGGGTCTCCGGACGAACGCGGATGCGCATAGGAGGGTAAACGATCTCGTGCAACACAATTGGATCTGCCTGGAAGCGAACCGTAAAGCCCCTGGTCGCGAAGTACCGTATGTGGTGCTGATAGATATTGTGTTCGCAGCCAGCACCTTGGACTAATTGCACCTCTGCAGGGTAGAAGTGCAGCTCGAGGAACTTGGCAAATGAGTAGCGCTGCATCTCCTCAGAGACTGGGATGAAAGGCGTCGCCGAACCGCATACACGGCAAGCGCTCCAGGTGGTGATGAGCTCAGGAGCAGGATACGGTCCGCGACCCACAATTTCGCCGTTCCATGCCTCAACGGCGACGAAAAGACGCGTTTCGTTGTGTACAAAGACCTTGCAGTGCCGCGACAATGGCTGTGTGCAACCCTTCCTGTGCAGATGGGCTGCTTGGGATCCCGGGTCCACGCCATGACATCCGCAATCGAACCCTCGATGAACTGGCCTAGAGTGCAGTCGTTATCACCGTAGTATGTGATGTACCGAAGGCTAGGAGAGAAGCACGCAGCATTGAGGCCGTACTCGCCGATAGGCAAAGTGAATTCCCAGAGGCTGATCGACTGGTATTTCTCGATGTTGAAGTCATCCGGGTTCTTACGCAGGTACCACTCCCAGACGCGCTGCTGCTCTTGATGCTGCCATTTCACGAGACTGAACTGACTCTCCAGCGCGATGTCTTCGACCGTCTTGAGCACAGCTGATTTTTCCTCAGCAGGAGTGTGCAGCGGCCCCGGGGAGTTCACGACAGAGCCAAATAAAGTGGACTGGGTGGATGATCCAACGTAGTCAAAGTAACCGGGCTCATCTGGGCGAGCCGAAGGGGTAATAGAATCTTCGAGGGGTGTCTTCGGCAGTGAGGGCACTGCGAGCAGCTCGATTTGCGCGCTTATATCCTCATGCTCGAAAGTCGTGGGCGTAGGCGTCGGTGATACATCCAACGATGGCGCAATCACGGGTTGCTTCTCCTCTCGCTGAACAATTTCATCTTCCCACGCTCGTTTGACACGAATGAGCTCGTCGTCCAGTTCCTTCATGCGCCGGATGGGGTATGGTGGAAGAAAACGCAGAGTGGCGGAGACGGAGATGAAGGTAGACAGGTATGGCTCCAGCGAGTTTTGAATGCGGCGCGATAATCGTAGCTGCTCCGCGTCTTCTTCCGGGAGGTCCGCCTCATTTGGTCCAGGAGATGGAGCTACAGATGTCACCGTGACAGTCTCCACAGGCGGCGGAGAAGAGACCCGGGGAGTGGTGGGAGATAGCGGGAGGGTGAGAGGAATAGTGCTCGTGGCGATGTTCGAATGGAAGCCATAAGACACCGGAACTGCATCTGCACTCAACGCTGGTAACGAGATCACCGAATCCTTCCATAGATGCGTCTCTAACTTCAAGCTGCGCACGATGAACGTCAGAAATCGGGTGACCTTCTTGACACGCCGGAGAGTCTCTAGGTTACCTCCCCTCAAAAGGATCGTGCACCCCATTTCTCGATAACAGCCTTCAAATCGCATATATGTCTTGCGACGTCCCGGGATCAGAGGGTGGTCGAAGGTTTGTATGCGGAATTTCCCACAATGGCCAAGGCGGGGCTCTAATGCCAATTTGTCCATCGACGAGAACACGTCGCCTTGAATCATGCGAGAGACGAATTGAATTGCAGAAGGTTTAACCGTGCGCGCAACTGCAATGTTGTGTTTGGCGAGCGCATCCAGAGCCAGACGGGAGACAGACTTCTCCACGAGAACCACGTGGGGCCGCAAGGCTGCGATTCGGCTGGCCAGGTTCCCTAGGTACTCCTTCTCCTGTCGAACGATCTGCCCAAAATGCATGTATTGGCCCTCCACTCGACTGAACTCCAGTGGAAAGGTGACGAGCATGACTCGGGGATTGCGCTGGTTACGGGACATGGACTTATGAGCCACGTTTTTGGTGATGACGGCCCCGTCCACGTATTCAGAGTCCTTGGGTGAGCCACCCGGAATTTTCTTGATCTTGACGTAGCGACGAACGTCCATTTCGGGGCCCTGCCGGTGTGGATGGGCCGTGAACGTGAGCTCACGGGCGATTCGAAGAGCCATCTTGAGCAGAGTTTCCTCCCACTCAGGTAAGTTGGGTATGTCCTCCTTCGTCAGCATCTGCCGCAGCATCAATCGCAGGTGAAACATCGACAACATGTTCAGTTCCTGGGCGTATCTGAACAAATATAAGTCGACGCGCTTCATGCTCAGTAACTGGTGCTTACGCAGTGCTCTCTCGTCGTGTGCGCCACCCTGGTTCGCCTATCATCAAGTCTGTGAGCCTACTCTGCACGCGACTCCGGATGAAAGGCGTTGACGCGTCAAAGTCCGCATATGACTCGTATCGAGACCTTGCAAGACCGTGTGGACCCGGACTGTCTGCGTAGTCTGGAGAGCTCATGGGGAACTGAATGGAGCTCGTGGCACCTTCACCTGGAGGAGCGTCAGGGAAGTCTATGGGAGTCTTTGATCCAGGCCCGATCGGGGAGTTATCGTGCGAGTACGAATTTGGCAGATTATCGGGATACTTGTCCTCGTCAACGAGACCACGTCGGAACGGCGCTATGACTTTTCGAGGGAGTAGTCCCCAAGGATCGCCCTGAAGTAGATTGTCGGGAGGTGTGATGGGGCGTGAGCCAAACCCGCTTTCGTCTGAGCCCGAAATTGGGCGGTTCGTCTCAGCGATGGAGAACAGGTTGAAGGGTTCATCCGTGCGGCCAAATAGCTGGGAGGCAGCGAAGGGCGACTGGGGATGTCGTCCAAGCCCGAAAGGAATAGAATCCGACCCCAGCTGATGAGCTGCAAAAGGAGATGCCGAGCTGGAGACAACAGAACGGTGGTCATCTTCGTCATCTTCGTCGACCTTGGCCAATTTGTCCAAGCACAGGTTGCATACCCGCACTGGTCCGTCATAGCCAAACCTGGCACCTTTGATGATGTTGGAGGCGCATCGAGAACAAAATATTTGACCTGCGTGGCGTTTCAGTTTCATGATGCTGAGAGATGGTCCAGGTCATGACAAACCGCATATTCGACAGTGATGCTTTCGACGCCAGGTAGTGAAAACACTCTTGCAGTCGTAGCACTCCTTGCAATTCTCATCATCCATCCAATAGTCGCGAGACAGACCTGCGATATTTTGAGAGACATGCAATCAGGACCTTAATGATAGCGCACCTTCTCCCCTTAATCGTCTGATGACTTTCGACACTGAGGCCGACCTCTTGACTGGATTGGCAACACTGACTGCCGTGCGTATACTCCTAGCATCATCTTGGATAGAGAATCCTGGGATCGTCGTGCCATACATTCCGCCATCATGAAGATCAGGCAGGGGTGAGTTGAGAAACGCGCCTCGGGATGGCGGTCTATCGTAGTCTGCGTTAAAGGACGGGGCCTCGGAGACCACTGGGGTGAGCGATACGAGGGGAGGCGCGACATTGGTGGGCACAAGGGCGAAAGGTCGTTCTGTTGAAGTCCGTGAGGCCTCACCAGAAGACGTGCTCTGCATGACAGCAATGGACGGTCGTCTGCGTTCATCGGCTGGGACGTTGGTAGCGGTGGTGGTGGTGGAGCCTCCAGATCCTGTCGACACTGCGGAAGATAGAGGAGCAGTGAACGTATTCTTGACCTTCGATAACAGGGAAGATACAATGGCATAGGAGGACTGATCATTTTCATCCTCTTCGGAGAACGGGTTGAAAGATGTGAGGCTAGCTACATCCTCGGTCAACCTAGTGTTACTCTGCGACGCAGTCGATGGGCCAGATGAACCGGGAGTCGGGGAGTATGGATATGAGTCCATATCAAGTGTTTGACATCAAGACGGACGGGAGACGAAGAAGAGGAGCATGGAGTGCTGGGGCCGGCACAGCGGTGGAGGGCTTCGGAGACGCGACTCGGCGTCAGAGCTGACTAAGCCATTTTATGTACTATGTAGTACTTGTTGGTGCTCTTGAACCTCTTATTCCCTATAGGAGGGCGTAACACGCATGAGAGCTGTTGGTCTCGGAGCGTGTACTTGTATGCAGAGAGGTTGAAGCCAGCTGCTATCGCCAAGTGATGGCAGACGCGCGTCCTCGAACGCGTTCATGTTTGCGGCACGTGCCTCTCACCCTCTTCGACCGTCCTTCACAAGTACAAGTGCGCGCTCTTCGAAATCGAACGCAACGAATAGTACTTGACCTCTTATCGCAGAGGCAACCCGACAAGCGTCCCTTTTGATCGGCGCTTCCTGAACGCGCCACACGCGAAGGCCTCCCTCCTGACGCTCCCCACCGACCCTCCTCTAACCTAATCGCAGTACACCATGGATGACGACGATGCCGATTACATGCAAGGTAGCGATGACGAGGTCCGCAATCTGTCCATCTGAGATGTATTATGTACAGTCGTCGATATCACCTCACCTCCTAGGATTATGGCTTTGACTACTCGGATGGCGACGATGGCGACGACTCCGGGTCCGCTGACGTCGAGAACATGTACTACACCGCGAAGTGTACGAGCCAATGGGCTTCTGGTTCGGTCACTGAAGCTGACCTGGGAGCATAGCAAAGAAAGAGGATGACCCTGAGCAAGCGCTGAAAGAGTTTGCGGCAATCGTTGCACAGGATACCGAGAAGGGTGACTGGTGCGTGTCATATCGTCTCTTACGATGGTTAATAACTCTCATTTTGCGGTTCAGGAGCTTCAAGGCGCTCAAGCAATCCACGAAACTTCTCTACCTCCATCTACGCCGACCGACCGACGCGCTTAAGACCTACACGGAACTGCTGACCTACACGAAGTCGGCGGTGACTCGAAACTACGCCGAAAAGACAATCAATGGCATTCTCGACTACGTTGGTGGTGGGAAGGGCGGTCCCGTGGAGGTAGAGGTGCTCGAGAAGTTCTATCAGGTCACGAAAGACGCTCTGGTCGAGGCCAAGAATGATGTAAGTGGTCCTGGATCCTGGTACCCTGAACATAGTCTAACATGTATCGCAGCGCCTCTCAGTGAAGACAAATCTCAAGCTGGCAAAACTGTGGCTCGATCGGAAGGAGTACGGTCGCCTGTCCAAGGCAAGTCAAGTCAGATCACCCTTCCTTCGGAGTCTCATGTCTCTGTGTATTCAGCTCATTCGCGAGCTCTATGTGGCGACGGGAAGCGGAGGGGACAGCGATGATCAGTCGCAGAAGGGCACACAATTGCTCGAGATTTACGCTTGGAAATCCAGATGCACAATGAGACTCGCAATATCACGAAGTTGAAGGTATGCGCGCTGAACACACGTTCCGTGTGTACGGCAACTCATAATTTTGATGCAGGAAATCTACAACGCTTCGAATAGCGTACGCTCTGCGATCCCTCATCCGCGCATTATGGGTATCATCAAAGAATGCGGTGGCAAGATGTGGATGGGCGAACGTGAGTCCTCAAGGTTTTTTGAATCAATTCTCTTGACAGTTATGAAAAGGTCAATGGAATCGCGCCAGCGAAGATTTTTTCGAGTCGTTCCGCAATTATGACGAAGCTGGTTCACCCCAGCGCATCCAAGTTCTCAAATATCTCGTCCTCGCAAATATGTTGACAGGCAGCGAAGTCAATCCTTTCGACAGTCAAGAGACCAAGCCGTCAGTTTTTTTAGAACTTCTACGTAGTAGTGATAGGCCTGACCTGGGTATCCAGATACAAGAGCGACCCGCAAATCAAGGCTATGACAGATCTCGTGGATGCTTATCAACGGCGTGAGGTGCACGCTGCAGAGAAGATTTACGAGGTCGGTGGGACGTCCGTGACCACGAGCTACATCTAAACAAGGGACGCAGACAACCGATCGACGATCATGGATGACGCCTTCATTCGATCGTACATTGGCGAACTGCTTCGCAGCCTGCGCACGCAATATCTCATCGACCTCATCAAGCCCTATACCCGCCTGGAACTCTCGTTCTTAGCCAAGGTACGTCGCTAATCATCGTGTGCCCGTCAATCTTTTCATGTTGTCACATTTAGCAATTGAACGTAGACACGGACGAAGTGGAGGTGCTTCTGATTGAGCTCATCCTCGAGGGCAAAGTAGAGGGTAAGATCGACCAAGTCGCTATGCGTTTGGAACTGGACAAGAAGTGCGTCTTCGCGAGACCTTTTCAGCTGGGACTAACAAAGATCGCAGACAAAGTCTCGAGAAGAAGCGGTACGCCGCACTTGACAAATGGACGGATGCGTTGGAGTCCGTTCATACCTCTGTCGTCGCCAAAAACCCTGGCGGTGGAGGTGTGGCTCGGGGTGTCGACTTTCCCGATACGTTTGGATATCCAGACGTAAAAGATCGTTTCTAACTTCCACCATATCGTCTGCTGTTCTTGCCATCGTTGTCCGCCATAAGTCATTACTGTATTATAAGCAAGTAGCGAGTGAATGTTGTGAATATGTGACTGGGTAGATGGTCGGCAGTGTTTGAAAGAAAGGTATAAGAGATCTTTCTACGTGTCATCAGCACGAGTCTTCACAGGCAGGTTGAATGCTCACCAGGAGGCAGACGGACGGATGATGGGTTTCCACTCGTATTTCCACCCCTCGCGTGACGGTGTGTCTGTCGGCACCCGGAGCTCCCTAGGGAAAAGGCCTGGCGGCCGCGCCTCCAACGCCTTCCTCTCAACACCCCGCAAAGTCTTCGCCATTGCCACCTCCTCCTGAGTCCGCACGCGCGGGTCCTCCGGTCTGTTCGCTTCCCGGAACAAGTGCGGGTCGATCTTCTCGAGCTCGTCCATCGCCCGGCGCATGCACTCATACTTCCTCGCCAGCTCGGCCTCCCGCTTGCGCCGCACGTGGCGCAGGTGCAGGAGCCACGCACGCTCTATGGTCTCGTGGGCTTGTTTTGAGGGCACAGCCCTTTGGAGGGCGCGACTGACGTCTGGGCGCCAGGTGCCGGTCGGTGTAGGTTTGTTGCGCACGTTAGGCGGGTAGAGGGTGCGGCGGAGGATTTCTTTGACGGGGTCAACGGATCCTTCGCGCCTGCCGGCATGACGCACGGACGTTTGAGCGATGCGCAAGGGGAACTGCGCGTGGCGCGCGGTGAATATAGACGAGGACATGAAGAGCGAGTGCGGTGCCAGGAAAAGTCGAGAAAGCGCGAAACGACTCGGAACGCTGCACGTGATGACACTGCGTGCTGGCAGTCGCAGCCTTGCTCAACTCTCAGCTAACCTCAAGATGTCTCTACTTCGACTGGGGCGCCATTGTGATACCTCCCTCCGCTATGCTTTTTTGCAAGTAAGCGCCTGTACATAGCGTCGTGACTCAACTGATATTGTTTCCTCGTCAGAGCGTAGGGCCCAGTCGGCAGTTCTCCGCGAGCTCGATTCTGCTCGCGCGTCGGGCTCAGAAGTCGTCCGGCCCGTCCAAAAAGGCATTGGCAGCGAGGGCCGCGAAGAAGACGACTCGTAAGAGCATATATGACTCGGAGAAAATGACCCTCGCCGACGCGATCAGTGTCCTGCGGGTGCGTCCATACACCCTTGCGCTATTGTCACCCATACTGACGAGGGCATGGCAGGCAGTGGAAGTTGGTTCGCCGACCGCCATGTATGAGCTGACCGTGAAGACGGCCATGCCTCGAGGCTCTGCCATCCCGAAAGGACGTATATCCCTTCCTCGAGAGCCGAAGAGCAAGGAGAGGGATCGTATTCTCGTCTTCGCCGAGGGAAGGCCAGCGGAGGAAGCCAAGAAGGCTGGCGCTGACATTGTGGGCGGAGTTGAGCTTGTGGATGGCGTAGGTCCATCTCTCCTGGTCAGCTGTTGTTGCTAAGGCGGAATGTTCTACTAGGTGGTCAGCGGGCGCCATCAAGCGTCTCTAATTCTCTGCACACCGGCCCTCATCAGAGCTATAACTCCGCGACTAGGGCGCGTGTTGGGCCCTCGTGGTCTGATGCCCTCTGAACGCCGAGGTACGGTCACGGACGACATTGCGGGTTACATTCGCAGACTCGTAGGGACCAACGAGTGGAAAGGCGACAAAGCCGGCACCATCCGCGCGCCCATTGCAAAAGTTCGCATTTACATCATCTGAACTTTGCAAACGGATTTTTACGTGTCTCAACCAGATGGACTTCCCAGTCGAGGACGTTGTCAAGAATGTCCGACATTTCCTAGGTGTTGTCAAGCGCGCAACCGGGAACCAGCGTGACTTTGCCGCCGAAAGGTCGCAAAAGAAAGGAGCAGCTAAACCTGGTATGTTTTCAGAAAGCACGGAGGTCTCATCTACTGACCAATACCAGTGAACGCGATAACTCGAGTTGTTCTAAGCTCACGGCAAGGGCCGGGAATCCAGGTGTCTGACATCTAGCGATGGCGGGGACTACTTGTATTCATCGAATAATGCATGCTATAATCTATCGATACAGATGAGGTGGGAGTAGTGAGAGGTTATGATCAAAGGCTGGTAGATGTCAAGAGGATGCCCACAGTCACGAAGACGAACGCAAACGCCGGACTCGTTTTTCCTTCCTCTTCTTCTTTTCGATTTCCTGCGAGATACGGTCGTAACTGGTCTCAGGCGTGACAGCAAGCTTCAGCTTGTCGCCGCGTTTGCCGATGTCCATTCCCCGGACAGCAGCCCTCACGCTTGGCGCGAACGGGCTGATACCGTACCTGGGGTGCGTTCTTCGGCGCGTGAGGAAAGATGTCACCCCAGCTTGCCTTGCGCGCGTCGTAGTAGGGTTGCTTGCCCTGCGACTTTGGTATTGTCATTCGCATGATTTTGCCTGGAAACCGTCAACGAGGGAGCGATGCAGTGCGGATGTTTCATACCTTCAGGCGCGCACACGTCTAGGATCACATGGCCACTGCGTTTGAGGGGACTGAACACGAGACGGGGCCAATGGAACGCCTCCCTCCGCAGCGCTTCTTGCACATCTGCCAGGTTTTGGGGCTCTGGCTCCGAGGCGGCAGCCTCTGCGCTAACCGGAGGCGGGGACGCGGGTAGGAGGGTATGGTCCAGGGACGCATCCTGAGAGTCTTGATGAAGCTCGAGCACGGTCAAGGGAAGATTGCCCTCATGCTTGCGCTGCTCTCGGAGCCCCACTTCCCCGGTCCGTCCTACCCTGATGCTAGGCATAGATGGCCGGGAGCCACGCCGTATAACTACATACGAATACCCGATATCTTCATGTCCTGTACCGGAGTGCTTGGTCAGTCGCACAAAGGGCGGGCGCTGCAGCCGCTGTGAGAACCCGCAAACCGAACGGGTGGACTCCGAGTGATACAAGGGACAGGCACCATCGTGCGGACACTGATCACCAAGTGTTGAGCAAGAATCCGACAAGTAGACGGCAAACAAGTGGCGTACCGGGGCTACGACATGGGACCCGCGTATTTGGCTGTCAACCATCGCGGGGTCTTCGACTTCTTTCCGGCCCATCTTGAGTATGTAGTCCCTTGCCTCAATAATTCCTTCAAAGCCGTCACGCGTATTGTGATCAATGAGAACCTGGGCGCAATCAGCGTCCCCCCCAGTATTGGCAGGGTTGTTCTACTCACGATTGTTCCTGCACCACTTTCCCACATCTCCTTCACCAAGCCTTTCTTTTGGAGAGGGGTCGACAGAGAGGACAAAAAGAACGCAGACAGAGCCAGACTGTTGGCCCCCTCTGAGCGCCCGGTTTTATCGTTTTCGCGGAACGATTTTTGCCAGGAAATGGCAATCTCGTTGTCGACACCTGCATTTGTCAACACAAGGATTGCGTGGCAGGAGGCTTCTGACCTTCCAACAGACGCTTTCCGATGCTAACCAAACCTTCCCGTTTGTCAATGCCACGATATGAAGTAATGCTAGTGTCGACTAGACGAAGCTCTGTTTCCGAGGCCGGGTGTTCGGCAGGGCTCTTTTGGAAAACGTGGGCCGCCGCCCTGAGGTACAGTCGGAGAATCAAGATCAGGACGGGATCCAGCGCCTCCATCAGACGCAAAGGTTACGCACCATAACCCACTGCCTGTTGCGGCACCCCAATCGCTGATGCTTTCGACGTTGAGAGCAGAGCCCAACCGATCCTTGGCGTGTTTGAGGACGGCGTGTATTGCGGAGTAATGCGCCGGCAACGCAACAGATGCGAATGCAGTCCCGTCACGTTCCGCATGGCGGGCCGTTTGCTTGCGAGACTTGTAATGTGCATCATACGTAGCATCCCAGCCGTCCTGTTCCTGGAACAAGCGCTTGGCATCGTTATGCACTTGGCGTTTGTCGCTATCTGAAAAGAGGCATTGTTGTTTCCTTAGGGGATAACGTCAAAGAGGACGGCACGTACCAGCTATGAGTCCGCTGATAGCATTCTGGAGCTCTGGAGGTATGACAACAGACCCGACTTGCTGGCTTCCAAAGTGAGCAGCAGGAGACTTGCGAGTGCCACGCTCGTCTGACGCATCTTCTTCCAGAGCAGTGAATTCAAAGTCGTGGTCCTCAGCTGGGAAGACCTCCAATTCGCGCAGCGTCGGTCGGCCACTTTCTGGCGGGAAGAGCTTGGCCTTATGGCTGAGAAGGGAGACATCGACATCTTTCAAAAGCGCTTTGAATGAGGGATCGATGTCGAGCGGCGCATTCGGATGGTGCGAGGATAGGACAGCGTTGGAAGAGAGGGTCCGTGCTGGCGCACGCAGAGCTCTCCGGAGAGGCCTTTGACATCGGAGCATTCTGATGCAAGGCTGGATTACAAGGTCAGTCAAGTACCTTAAGAGCGCTGTGTGAGCTCACGGGAAGGGGTCGACCGTTCTGGAGGAGCTGCCAATCGCCACGGGTCGTTCGAAGGACCTGACCTGAGGCGAGCGCACGCGTCTATTATGTAACACAGGTCGCGCGAACTCGAAGGCTTTCTCTCTATGCCCACATACATCTGCCGCCATGTCTCCAGCCACCGACTCTGAGCGCCCTTCAAAAAGAGCCAGGACAGAGGAACCAGAAGATCGGCACATCACTGAATCTAGCCACCCTGAGCAGCATGCAGCAGTGCAAAGCGTCGATGAAGACCTGTCGGACAGGGAGGAGGTTGACGTCGACAACGTCGATGTCGCGGCCCGTGGGTCGGATTTGTACTTAGACACAGTGCGCGCGCTGTTTTCTCTTGCTCTAACACAGTGTTTAACTGTCTACCTAGATCAACCGTGCTGTGCTGGACTTCGACTTCGAGAAAGTGTGCTCTATTTCCCTGTCGAACATCAATATCTACGGATGCCTCGTATGCGGTAAATATTTCCAAGGCCGCGGTCGTAAATCATACGCATATGCGCATTCAATACATGACGACCATCATGTCTTCATCAATCTTGAGAGCACGAAGGTACGTGCAATTACGTTGCGCTGGGGCCGTTCTTCAACGTCGTCGACTAGGTCTACGTGCTCCCGGATGGATACCCTGTCTCTGATCCCTCGCTAGAAGACATTTCATTTGTACTTGCACCTTCCTTTACTGCCGCCGCAGTAGCGACACTCTCGTCTCCGACGCATCTGGCTAAGCCATTCTACGACCTGTCATCGAAACCATATCTTCCAGGCTACATAGGCTTGAATAACATCAAGAGGAACGACTACATGAACGTAGTGGTACACTCTCTCCTCCATGTTGCTCCGCTTCGAGACTATCTCCTACTCTCGCACTTTGGAGTCAAGCAAACCGAATTGGTGAAGCGGTTCGCAGCTTTAGCCAAGAAAGTTTGGAACCCTCGCCTATTCAAAAGCCAGGTCAGCCCGCACGAGTTTTTGCAAGAAGTTGGGCGTGCTAGTGGCGGAAAATTTAGAATGGAGGTCCAAGGTGACCCAGCTGAGTTCCTGGGTTGGATAATCAATCAGCTCCACAAGGACTTAGGTGGAACGAAGAGAAAAAATTCCAGTGCGTCGGCGCCTTCTTGTCCTCGCTATCTCCGGCCGCTCATTTCTGGTGGTTAGGTATCATGTTTAGCACATTCCAGGGGGAGGTCCGAATGGAGGTACAACAGGTCGTCGTTCGCCCCGAGGCTGCCGAGAACGACAAACCTCGATTTGACATTGACAGAGGTATGTCGATTGGGTTGATGCCGAGGATGCGATCAGAACAACTCTCGCAGAAATCAAGACTACTACGTCCCCATTCCTCTTTCTTGCAGTCGACTTGCCGCCACCCCCGTTGTTTCAGGATGCTGTGGAAAAGAACATCATCCCACAAGTCGGTATCCACACTGTGCTCACGAAGTACGACGGAGTTACAACACAGGCGAGTGATTCGGATCACATTATCTCGGTGGCATTCATTTTCGTATTTGTAGGAATCAAGGGGCCAGTTACGGCGTTTCAAATGCCAACGTCTTCCGCCATACATTATCCTTCATTATAAGCGGTTTACGAAAAACAACTTTGTTGAAGAGAAGAATCCAACCATCGTTAACTTTCCTCTTCGAGGAGTGGACTTCCGTGATTGTAAGCCCGTCGCTTATCGTTGTCGTCACTCATCACCAACACATTAGTGCACAGATCTAGAAGCCCCGCCATCGCATCCTCACACGGTGTACGACCTGGTAGCGAACATCACACACGAATCGATAGCCGGGACAACTCGCGACAAGGAGAACACGGTTTGGAAGGTGCAACTACGGGCGGGGGCTGGTGGCGGAGACAACGAAAAATGGTTCCAAATACAAGATCTCATCGTAGAGGAGATCAGAAAAGAAATGATATTCTTGGGAGAAAGTTTCTTGCAGGTTAGTTCTCCGCCTGTTCACGTAGAAGGTACGCTGACAGCCCACGTTAGATATGGGAACGCCGACCAGATCGGCAAGAAGGGGTGCAGCAGGCAGATGCATAATAAGTGATGGACAGGCTCTTCTTTACTTGATACATATGATGCTTAGCTTCGTTATACCGCTTGTCGGATCCCCGGTCCAGTGAATGACAAGGACACGACGATGTATGCGCGCTATTGTGTATCATCAAGCACGGGCGACAGTAGCCGGTCACACGACTTCCGTGCGCGAGCTACTAACATATTTCTCTTGGGCAACCGCGCTTCGGGGGTGAAAATGTAACGGTCACCGGCAACCGGTCACCAGCATGTCCACCTTACTATTGGCTCTCGGTACGTGCATCCTGCGCAGCGCCGACTGTGCCTATCGCATCGGATCCGGCGGGGCTTTGCGCGGAGTCCGAGTTTGCGACAGTGTCGACGGCAGTGGGCGCCACGGTGACTCCGCCTGGCGGAACAGCTCTGGGGCATCATAAGCGTCTGCGTGGAATCCGTGTGATTCCTCTCACCGTGAGGATTGAGCATCCCGCTCTAATAACGGTTTGAATATGTAAATTCCCGATACAATGCCTGAGTGTCGAGGGCAAAGTCATCCCGCAGAGCCTCCAGACGGACTCCATGTCAAGACTGACCTGTCAGGCCCGCGAGGAGGTAAGGCGCAATCCGATGCGACATTGTGCAGCCTTGGAATGCGAACAAGAGGCACGAGCACAGCCGTCCCAAGTCGGTGTGTCCTGAGTGCGGTTGTCAGTGCGCTGTTGTCAGAGCCGATGACTGGCCAATGGTAGGCGGTGCCGGCCCTGTTCGAGGTCCTGTTAGCGCTGACAATGGCGAAGCTGATAAGCCCGTACTCCCGAACTAGAACAGCAATTTAGGTCTATCAGCAGCTGCGGTGTTCGATGTTGTCGTGGTTGGCGCGCCCGAGAAAAAGGTACGACGGCTTGGATAGCCGAGATCACCACGCCTTTGACGTTGTTTCTCCCGCGTGGCGCCGCTTCGTGGAACACACGCCTGCTTGCTCGGCACGGTGCAACTGCGTGTCTGCGGCCTGCGCTCGTGGCCCGAGTGCAGGATGATGTCTTTCCAATGTCGAGTGAGTTCTTTGTCGACGTGCCAGATCGAAAATTTCATATTTTCAGCCACAACTACTTGGAGACGCCAAACCGTCGTTCACGGGCGGCTACCTTGCTCAGATGTGGAGCGTCCACATAACTACAGGTCCGAACAGTGTTCGATGACAAGGACTTGGTGATAAATGGCGCTGTCTATGATACCCTCTCTAGATGACTCCCAACTGTGCCAGAACTTGACGGGCGGCCCCTTCTTTGGCTGTCGCTCGCAAGGGCGCGGAGAAGGAACCCATGACTACGCCGGAAACTACGCGGCAATGTCAGCCCAGGGAACAAATCGGTTGAATCGTGCCTACTGCTGGCGACCACGGTCCAGCGATTGACCGCCTGCGGGTTTTCGGTCGTGGCGTAGCTCAGCATCTGCAGAGTACCTTGGCTTTGGAGGTCTGTTACTATTGGTAAGCATTTGTATAGTATGAGCATGAGTTACTCGCAGTTGTTGAGAATAACCGTCGCTACAGTAGCAAGTGAGCAGAGTGTCACAGACAGAGACAGACAACCCCACGTACGAGGCTCCGATGCATTCATCGTGTATGGGCAGGTGAAAATGAAGACTGCAGCAGGAGGTGATGGTTGACTGCGCTCTCTTACCAGCCTTTATATCCTGGCGCGGACTCTGGGAGGGCCTCGTCCCTCGCCCGGCTACAAAACATAGCATCTTGATGTGTCGAGTGAGAATTGGGATATGCGATGAAGGGGCAACGCACCACGCGCCAACCCCAAGACAAGTCATCAAGACTAGCGATGATGCCCGGCCTCTGGACAAAGTAATCAACTCACCCACTGGGCCGGTTTATCAAACAGCGGGTTGCCACCCGGAAATTTCCAGTACGAGGAGCGTCACGTTCTCGTCCCCTGACGACCCGAGAAACGACTTCGTTTCATGAGAGTCACAGGCGCAGCAGCTCCAGACTAACAGGTGTCAAAGGACGAGATATGTGTCCCTTACAGATTTTACCGGAGCTTACGCACATCCGCAGATAGGGCGAGACGTCCTGGCTATACACGTCAGTGGCAAGGTCAGCAGGGAACAGAGTAGGCAGCCGCCTACCTGACGGACGATTCGTGAGAACGAGCCAGACTTGACCCCAACGATTCGTTTTACACATTTAGAGCGACATGCCATGCGTAGAAGTGATGTCACGTCTTGACCTCAGCTGAAGAGATCAAGTCTGATGCAATTAGCGCCAACACTCAGAGATACCATTTACGACGTACGCCGAGCAGTTTTTAGGCAGGCGCCGATAGATCTGACGAGGCAGGGCGCCACGGAGAATGGAGCCGTGGCGGTATCCGGAAAACCTGTGAAGGCCACAGCTCTGCACACTTCGGGAACAAGGACAGCGCCAGTACGTCGCTCAGAGGGCGCCCGCGCCTGTATAGGGGAAAGAGAACGCCGTGCGGCG
Source organism: Auriscalpium orientale (assembly GCA_019915035.1). Lineage (NCBI taxonomy): Eukaryota > Fungi > Basidiomycota > Agaricomycetes > Russulales > Auriscalpiaceae > Auriscalpium > Auriscalpium orientale. Next base: position 1,134,272 of record JAHLMH010000001.1, read on the forward strand.
AGTGAGCGTTTGGATCAAAAGAAAAGCGCGGGGGAAACAATATATAGAGTTGTCACGACGAGAAGTGAATATGTAACTTGAACAAGATGATGTGCCAGTCGGATGAAAAATGAAATGCAGACAGTCCAGCGAAATGACGTGAGAATCCCATGAATATATAGGAAGAGATGCCGGGACAGAAGTAAGCCTTGCAGCCGCGAATAGCACCTACTGCGCGTCAAGCTGTTGTCGCGGTTAGGATGCGAAGGGCTTCTGTAGCGGCGGCGTCCCGAGCAAGATTCTTGTGCGTGCCCGTGCCCGTGGCCACTGCCCGACCATCAACTGCAAATAAATATTAAGATGACAAAGGCAACGAAGCTGACGTGGCATACGCTTGCAAATGGATGTCCACTCGGGGGCATGGGGTGGCCCTGAGGAGGTGTCCACCCAGCTCAGCGACGTCAACGTGCCTTGAGCCTGGAGGTCTGCGAATCACATCATGAGAGGCGGTCGTCGGGCGGTCGGCCGTTGCGTACAGTTGTTCAGCGCGATGGTCCCTACAAAGGACAGGGGGGGCGCGTTAGAAGTACGTTGCTTCATGTCTAGTGAGCTCACTCACCAGTTGACATGTTTGGATTGCTTGCGGAAAATTCGAGCCAGCGGATGAGACATCTTATAGTAACAGAAGCGACGTCGAGCAGGCAGAAATGCGTTTCTCGCACCGAAGATGCACTCCTCATTCAACCGCGGTCCGATCCGATGGAGGGCAGGCCGGGCAATATTAGGGGTCGCGCGGTTTGCAGGTGAACGGCCGCGGAGGACTGAGCTCCAGTGTTGCCGAAGAGAGCCCCTCGATTGGTCTAAGAATGACCGATGCTCGGGCGGGCACCACAAAGGCGCGTTTAGTGCAACGTGAAAAACGCCGGGGTCCAGCTCTTGGGGTCGTATATTCTGTGTTGGTGAACGGAGACCCTCGACGGTGATACCAATGCGGAGCGGACGGAGGGGCGGCCAAGAGAGGAACAGTACGCAGACGTGCGAGGCGTCATCGAAACAGCGTGGCTGGATCATCCTGAGTTCAGTCCGAGGAGAAGAAGAAAGGGAGACATGCTATGAGCCTCACCTGTTGAGGACGTCACTGGCCGCACCTAGCCGAGAGAGCGATCGCTCATCGACACCCAAGGCGATTGGCGAAAATGGAACGGAGCCTGAATGTGGTGCTGGCGTGTCGGCATTTTTTGCCATCAGGTCGCTTAACCAGAGCAGTGAGCAGCCGACACAAGGGAACGAGCCGCTTTTTTGGCAAGCTGGGGTCCACGGGGCATGCAAGAGCAGGGTCCGCCGACGTTCAGCACCAGTCTCTCGCTCCCGTCACGGGCAGGCGGTATCGTGTTGCGCACCTTGCCATGTGGTTCCATCAGCAGTCGGAAGCATCGAGGCCGTCGCGGCGAGTGAATATGTCGAGTGTTGCATCGTCCCTTGAGCAGCGTTCGCTGGCAGCAACGCACTGCAGTGCAGATCTGAGCAGATTAGCTGTAAGGTTTACGCAAAAAGCTTCCGCGACACCTCCGTGCCGACCAGGAAAGGAAGAAGATTGACGGGTATGGTGAACGGTTCGAGGGAGAGAGAGGAGGCGCAAGGGCTGGGGGACACGGCTGGCCACGCAAGCCTGGTGATGGCCACCGATAAGGCAGGGGCTCAGTCATCTGCATCAGTCCTGAGAAATCTTGCCTGAATATCCTGCCGTGCTTATGCCTCGAGCCCGAGAATGCAGCATGGCAGTAACTGGTGCCGCGATGACTTGGCTCAAGGCAGACTCGAATTTCAAATACCTGAGGTACGGTTCACAGCGCGCAACACGACAAAGTCGCGCCGTCCCTTCCCAGCGGTACCGTCATCAAATTAATCTCCAATCGCCAGCTCCGTGCGTCCAGGCGGAATCGACGGCTATAATTACTGGTGCTCGCCCACATTAAAACAGATGTGTGGGGCCGGCGACTACTACCATTGCCTATTTGGGACGCCATAAAGCCTCAAGGCCGTCCACTGGCAGCGACACAGGCTTCGCGCAGACAAGGGTTGCGGTGACAACTGGGACGTCGCACTAACACTCTTCACTGTCATAGGAGGCCACGAGTAACATTACAAGTATGGATACGGCTACACAGGACGGATACATAATAGCTGTAGACTTGGTTACAGTAGACCGAGCACATAGAACAAAGTTCGTCCGAGAGACTAGTATACGTAGCAAATGTAAACATGGTCATAGTGAATCGAGAGTATCGTCCATTTCAGCGGCGAGGTCAAGATAATTAAAGGTGATTAATGCAAAACACCGCATATGCGGAGGAACTGATAGGCAGCGTGCTGCTTGGCTACACTCCGAGAGGTCGCCGTGCCGACAGCAACGACCTGGCCTCTTACTAGGAAATGCAATAATGAGTTGAGATATCTTGAGAATCAGAAGGCAGACGTACGCTTAGCGTAGGCGTAATGGTTTGCCTGGTGCTCAGGACCAGACTGACCGTAGTCCCAAGTGAAGTAGTAGATGTCCCCAGTCGCTTGGAGGTGGTTGTTGAGCATCAGCACGTAGTCTGGCGGACTGGGAGTCACGATCAGTGTTGCTGCTGTTATTGCGCAGTGACTCACCGGACATAGCAGAAATTCAGACGAATGTCTCAAGAGTGCGGAAACGCGCCAGGCGAAAGTGGGTGATGTGGGTGGCTTGGTGGGTGGCAAGCAGACGAGCAGTATAGCATTTATACGGAAAATGACTGGTCGACATAGCCATATTCCGCAATTCACCGAGCGAAAGCGAGTTCAACAACGGTCCTGATGGACCGTCCATGGTCCCGAAACAACAAGAGTGACTGCCTGACTCGAGTCAAGTGTTCCTCGGATGTCTAGAATGCGGGTCGCAATCTAATACGCGCAAGTGGCACCTCTCGAGCTGATGACGATGGTAAGATGCAAGGGGATAGACTAAACTGCGGCTGATGATCAGTGAGCTTCGGCCAAGATCCGCTGCAGTTACGAGAGACCCCGGATAATGCGATATCCTTCAAAGGCAAGGAAGAAATGCAGCCCCGACTGGGAGGGAAAGCGAGCACAAGCATGGAGCGAGAGCGGCTGGATGCCACACAGAGAAGTCCGCGGGTGTTAATGCCAGGGTGGCACCTCCACAAGCTGCGCAGTTGACTCCGGTGGCCAGAAGTTGCGACCTGCAGGGTAAGGATATTCGTTGTATATGCATCCTGACTCGATAGTAGGCGCCGGTCAACGGGTATTGCAGTGCTCCGGTGGTCGCTTTCAAATTGATGCCGCTTCAGTCGTCTCCTAGACCTCGTATCGAGTTCTGCGGTGGACGATAACGCTTGGAGGGCCGCTGCGGTGCTGCGGGACCATCAATAAAACACAGAACAGCCTTCCTTGTGTTTCACCGAGTCAAACATATGTCGCCACGGCAAATATTGACGTACAGAAAATGGAGGCCGCGCTACCGGAGGCGACTCAGAAGCTCGTCTTTCATGAACGGCCGGGTTCAACAAGCCTCGAGTCATGCATGAGAAGCGGAGCTCGCCGCGGGTGCCGACGAGCGGCTAATACCGCCTGATTGCTGGAAAACGGCAAACGTCAGAAATTATCATAACAGCCACCAAGACAATACCGCGGACAGATCTTGACGGGCGTAGAACAACAACGTATGAGGGGGCGCTCGGAATGCGGATCGACATAGTAGACATTGTTGGGAGGAAGTAATTGGACGTGATGGGGAGGAATGGACGACAACGGATCTCGGATGAGTATTGACGAGGACCAGAAGATAGAGATTTTTGCGCGAGGACTGGACGGGCGACCTGCAGGGTGCGATGGGTGGTCGGGTTTACAGACTTGTGGTACACATGGTTGTGAGTCGGAGGTTGAAAGATGTCACGGGGAAAGCCGGTCGCTGAGATGCGAAGTGCGACTGTTCGCCGCCCCGCCCTGCTTCACCGCCTCTATCTCGTCCGTCCTTTCCAGCCATCCCCGCGCTGTCCTCGTCGTCGTCGTCGGCCTCAGTGCTCATTGCTGCACCCAGGTCATCCTCGCGAGCCTAGCCCCTCACAACCCACTCATCAGGGTCGCTTCCCACGCCCAATCAAACTTGATTCAGGCCCTCTCAGGACTCTGCCTCGTCTCTTTTCGTCGTACAAGACGACGTACGTGTTCTTCATCCTCGTTGCTCCTTTCTCATTATTCAACATCTTTTGCGTAGCCAAAAGACTCTATCTCGTCAGATTGCATCACTTCGAGTTCCATTCGTAACCCATCCTCCCCACAGTCATGTCGCAAGGCCAGGGTGATATCCAGGAGAGGATTGCTGCTGCTCGTCGTGAAGCAGACAGCTTGAAGGAGAGGATCAGAGCGAAACGCGAGTCGTCGGCTGATACGAGCTGTACGTAGTTCTCCACCGCGTCGCTGCGATTCCACTCACATGTCATCACCACCAGTACGAGCGATGGCAGCTGAGGTCGACCCGTTGCCGCGTATAGTCATGCGCCCTCGCCGTGCTCTCAGGGGACATCTCGCGAAGATATATGCCATGCACTGGGCAACTGACAAGAGACATCTCGTGTCCGCTTCTCAAGACGGAAAACTCATTGTTTGGGACGCCTACACCACCAACAAAGTGCACGCCATCCCTCTCCGCTCAAGTTGGGTCATGACCTGTGCCTATTCGCCATCCGGAAACTTCGTGGCGTGCGGTGGATTGGACAACATTTGCTCAATCTACAACCTGCACACCAAGGAGGGCAACAGCATCAAGGGAGCGCGGGAGCTGAGCGCTCACTCTGGCTACCTCTCCTGCTGCCGTTTTATCAATGACCGTCAAATCGTCACGAGCTCCGGCGATATGACCTGCATGCTCTGGGACATTGAGGCCGGCGTCCGTGTCGTGGAATTTAGCGATCACACGGGAGACGTGATGAGGTGTGCGATACATTCTTAGATATGAGCATATTTTCACCTGCGTTGACAGTCTTTCCTTGGGTCCCAACCCGAATACGTTTGTTTCTGGGGCTTGTGACGCGACGGCCAAGCTCTGGGATATCCGCAGCGGCAAGGCTACCCAAACCTTCACTGGTCACGAGTCGGATATCAACGCCGTCCAGTACGTGTTATCGTGGTCACGCTTGGATTTAACTGAACTCTTGGCCCGTCTAGATTTTTCCCCAACGGCGACGCATTCGCGACTGGCTCGGACGATGCCTCCTGCCGGTTATTCGACATTCGCGCGGACCGCGAGCTGAACGCCTACACGCACGACAACATCCTGTGCGGTATCACGTCCGTCGCGTTCTCCATCTCCGGGCGGATCCTCTTTGGTGGGTATGATGACTGGACGTGCAATGTCTGGGACACATTGAAAGGGGAGCGTGTCGGCGTTCTCACCGGACATGAGAACCGCGTCTCCTGCTTGGGTGTCAGCACAGACGGCATGGCGCTCTGCACCGGTAGTTGGGATAGCACGCTTAAGGTCCGTCTATCGACGTTCGCATTCCAGGCGTATATTGACAGCGAAATAGGTTTGGGCGTAATTTGCATAATGTTATTTGTAGCCGCCCACATACCCTCCATTGCTGCGAACAAATCCTCGGCCTTCACCATGTCCTGTATCTCTCGCTTTATATCATGTCACCTAGCTGGCTACCTCTCGCCATTTTCCAGTCTGTCATTACCGCCGATGACTATCTTTCCTTGCTACCGTCAGCTTCCAAGTTCTTGTGCTATACAATGGGTTTTCCTAGCGTCCTCCTCGTCTTTCTACTCGTCTCACATTCTTATGTCTTTCCAAAGTCTTGTCGTTCGTAGTTGCGTTATATATTTCCCCAAAAACACATTCAGTCTTGGATTCAAACTCGTTGAGCGCCGGTGATCGAAGAATATAGGCACGTGGTTGCCGGCGGCCAGGTAACGCGACGCGACACGTCTCACTCGCACAGTCCCTACGCCTGCCCGCCTGCCATCCATACCGGTCTCTGACGACGATCACGCTGTGAAGCCCTTCCGAACGTTCAGAATAGTCCATGTCAGAAGACGACCGCGCGGCAAAGGCGGCCAGAGCGCGCGCACTTGTTGGTACATCGAATGGTGCCATAGTCGATGTCTGACCGTTGTTATCCAGCTCAACAAGAAGAAACAGCAGAAGAAGAACGGCGTTGGGGCGAGTGCGCCGTCGCCGACGCCGGGGTCGCCGCTTGTCCGAGCGTACTCTCCAGCACCGTCTCCTCCGGTGCCTGACGATGACAAGACCGACCTGGGAGACCTGTGCGTTATGCCCCACTCTTTCGTCCGTGAGTTACTGAAAATGTCTTGCACAGCTTCGAAAAGCCGAGTGTCGATGGTACGGGCCCGGAAGTCTCCTGGCTTGCATCGCTGCCGCGGGTGGGCACCCCGTCCGTAGTCTCGCCAACGGTCATTTCGCCCATACATTCGCCATCACCGAGACCTGCGCAGACTGCGGCCCCAGCAGCTCCTTCTCTTCCCGCATCACCAGCGCCACCGTCACCAGCACCAATCTCCAACACGGCGCATACACCCGCAACTGCGTCGCCTACCGCGCAGGATGAGGAAATCCGCTCTCTCCGCTCGGAAATCCAAAACCAGCAGCAGACCATCTCCCTGCTGGTTTCAGAGAAGGCGTCGCTGAGTGCTGATGTAGAGCAGCTAGGTGGTATTGAAGCCAGTGCGTTCCGCCGCGTCTGTCCCCTGGACCCAACTGACGGAAGCTCCCATCTCAAGGGGCGAGGGAAGCGGAGTCCTCTTTGGCGGAGGAACGTGCTACCTCGCAGAGGCTACGGGAACATGCCGAGCAGCTCGAGACCGCGGCATCTTCGAATGCCGCGCGTATCGAGGACCTTTCACAGAAAACGAAGGAGCTGGGAGACAAATACCGTGATCAAGTAAGTAGATCTTCATATGAGCTTCTCTGAGACTCATTAATGTCTGCAGGGGCGGGAATTACAGCTGACGAAGGGCTCCGCGGAGGAGTACCAGGCCAATGCCGAGCGGTATCTGCGACGTGTGCGTGAACTGGAGGATCAGATCCAGAGTGACGACCGCGTAGAGCGGTTGGAGGCATCACTCCAGAACGTCCAGGATCGCGCAAGCGAGCTTGAATTTCAGCTGTCAAAACTCAAGCAGGTAGGAAGCACCTCATGTTTGGAGTGCGCATATAATATTAATGCAAAGTATCACACAGGCCCACGCTTCTCTGAAAGCCGACCGCGACGAGATCGAGTCCGCGCTGCGTGCCCGAACCCAGTCGGAGGCGGAGTGGGCCGGAAAGCACGCTGCGCTCGAGGGGCACCACGGACAACTCCAGGCTCAACTCAAGTCCGTCACAGCGGGAGCAGACGCGCTTTCCCAGGACAAAATCACCCTCCACGGGCAGCTTGCCGAAGCCCAAAACGCGCTTGTCGCCCTGCAGGAATCCTCCTCGCGGACAGCCTCTGACCACGCCGCGGCCAATAGGCAGATAATGTCGCTGCAGAACGAGCTGCGCGCGGCGACGCGGCGTGCGGAGGAGGCCGAGCGGCTCCAGCAGGACCTGCAGGCGGAAGGCACGTCCTTGATGCGATCCCTGGAGGAGATGCGGCCGAAGATCGTGGAACTCACCAACGCGAAGCTCGAGCTGACGGACAGGCTCGCGGGGCTGGAGCGCGCGCTGCGCGAGCGCGACGGGGTCATCGCGCAGCTCGAGTCGTCGCTGCAGGAGGCGCAAGACCAGCACGAGTCCGCGCAGGCGCAGCTGCAGGACGCCGAGCTCAAGCGCGAGCAGGACCGCGCCACGGCGCAGGAGAGCGTCGTCGAGCTGCAGCGCGGGCACACGGAGCTGCAGAGCGAGCTCGCGGAGGCGCACGCGAGCATCCGCGACCTGGAGCTCGAGCGCGCGAGCCAGCGCCAGCTCGCGGGCAAGCAGGCGGACGAGATCGACCGCGTGGTGCGCGCGTCGCACCGCCTGAAGGAGGACGCGGCGGCGCTGCGGCGCGCGCTGGACGAGCGCGAGCGCGCGGCGCTCGAGCACGCCGACATCCTCGAGCGCGCGCGCGCGGCCGTCGAGGGCCTGCGCGCGGACGTCGCCGCGCGGGACGACGAGCTCGCGCAGCTGCGCGCCGAGCTGTCTGCCGCGGCGGCGCACCCGCTGTCGCCGTCGCTGGACAAGGAGATGCTGAGCGCGCTGAAGCAGCAGCACCACCTGGAGCTGTCCGCCGCGCAGTCGCAGATCCGCGCGCTGCAGACGACGGTGTTCGAGGCGGAGGCGCTTGCGCACAGTTTCCAGAAGCAGATCAACACGCTCGAGGAGCAGCTCGCGCAGCGGCCGTCGTCGCGGCCGTCGAGCCGGGCGCGCACGCACTCGGACGACCTGCGGCGTGCGTCCCTCACCTCGCGGCGGAGCAGCGGCGGCGTCCCACCCCTATCCAGCCAGCCCGTCTTCGGGGCGAACTTGTCCCCGGAGACGCGGCACAAGCGCAGGGTCAGCCTCGGCATGCTCAAGGCCCGGATCGACAGCGAGGTCGCGGCCGCCTCCCACCCGTCCTCGCGCGCGATTTCACCGCTCCCTGCCGTCGGCGAGGGCCCCGCGTCGCCGCCAGAGCCGCCATCTCACTCTGGCGGAATTGCCGCATTCAAGCGTCCGCAGTTCTTGGACGAGGCACACGTGTTCTGGTGCCACTCGTGTCGTGGCGAGCTGGTCATTTTGTAAAGTGCAATATGGAACCTCGATATATATATATGTGTACCCTACTATGGAGTGCTAAATGATGATACAAGATATCGTCGAACGTATTAGAAGACAGCGTTATGTTAGAGAGTCCGGCGTGAAATGTCGTCACAGCGCTCCGGTGCGCTTTGTCCTTAAATTTCGAAGCTTCTGCAGCAGATCCTGACAAGCCACAGGGGATGAGAAAACACACAGACGGGCAAAAAGAAGGGAACGCACCTGGACTTCCTCCGGGTGGAGGCTGCCCTTGTGACCGTCTTCTTGAACGCCGTGTTCGATGCTCTCCAGGATGTCGCCGAACAGGTCGCGGTAATCGACCCCAAAGAAGTTGGTGAGCTTCGCCGCCCTGCGCCGGCGCCTTTGGAACGAGACCATTTCCGCGTCTGCGGACCCGAGTTGGAACTGCGAGGCCAGGGAGAGGGTCGACGATCGGGTGGGCAGCGAGCGCCTGCGCTCTGCGCGGATGCTCCGGGCATCGGCCTCAAACGGCGGCTGCGGGGTCGTGGGGGAGCTCTCGTCGACATCGGGCAGCTCGTTTGTGATGAGCTGATGCAGCTCCGCGAGCGATTCCCTATCGTCCTGCAGGCGGCCGCGTGAGTACGTGCCGTGGCGGTCGTCAGGCGCCATGCTCACCCGGTCCATGATGTCATTGAGCGAGTTGAGCGAGTGCCGGTAGTGCTGGTAGATCGCAGACGTGCGGTTGTTGAAGACGATGGGGGACGAGGACGTGTGGGAGCTGCCGGGGCTGTCGTGGTCGAGGAGGAGATTCTGGCTCGATTCGGAGCGGCTGGAGCGGCTGCTGAGCCGCTTGTTGTTGCTGCTGACTGGGCGGCCCTTCTTGTTGATGTAGGCGCTCTGGTTCATGTTGCGGCCGGTGGGGGACGAGGGGAGGCCGCCGGGCGAGGAGCCGTCGCGCTCGAGGGACGAGACGCGGGCCGGCTCGAACGTGATGGGCGACGACGAGGGGATGGGCGAGTGGCGGGTGTGATAGAGCGTCTGCGGGGGCTGCACACCGAACATCTGGTACACAAAAAATCAGTCAAGGCTGGCGGCGGGGCAGAACGCGGGGGGACAGCACCTTCTCCATCTTGAGGGCGCGGCGGACGTTGATGGCCTTTTCGCGTTCGTCGAGGTCCTCCTTGACCCTGTCGACGTCGTCGTACCATGTGCTCTTGAGCTCTGCGGCGGAGGAGCTGCGCCTGCGGAGACGGGCCCTGTCGGTGGGGGTGTCGGGGGCCATGGGCGGGGGGAGGGCGGGGGCGGAGTCTGTGAAGCCGAGGACGAGGGCGGGGGGGACGCGGGAGCCGAGGAAGCGATGGAGCTTTGCGAGCTTCTGCCTGTTGCGCCTGTGCTGGTCGATGTCGGCGAGGAGGTCGTCGTGGAGGAAGGAAGGCGAGTCGAGAGAAGAGGCCGAGGGCGAGCGCCGGCCGGGGCTGGGGCACGGCGCGTGACCTGCTTCCTCCGCCTCGTCGTCCGACAGATCAATGAACGAGCCTGCGTCGGTCGCCTCGGACTCCCGCCGCCGCCGCCCCCGCCGCCCCGCCGCCCGCCCGCGCGTGAGGCTGTCCCACTGGGCCTCCTCGATGGGCACGCCCGCCCAGGGGGCGCTGAAGCGGCGGCCGCCGAGGGCCGACGTGGGAGACGCCCAGCGGGAAGCCGGTGCAGGGCCGGGAGTGTCTTCGCCGCCCGCAACGGAATGGGAGATGCGGTGTGCGGAGGCGGGGGGCTCGTGGTGGCGGGGGGAGACGGAGAGCGGGGACGGGACCTCGCCAAAGAGGTTTGCGAGCTTGCGGGACCTGCGGACGAGGTCTGCGCGGGACTGTGCGGTGAGGCGGTTGGTGGTGGGCGGGACGGGCGAGTGCGAGGCGGAGCGGGCGGGCTGTGCGGAGATGGAGCGACGGAAGGTCGGCTTGGGCGTGTTGGGCAGCGGCGGCTTGAATGACTCGAGGCGCCCTGTCAGCGGCGGAGACGCGCACGCAGAGAAGGACTCACCGTGGCATCCGTGTTGATGCGAATCTGCGATCGCCGGGGCAGCGTCGAAGGCGGCGCTGGGAAGAGCGGAAGCGTCGAGTCCTCCGAGTCGTCCGCGGGCGACGGCGAGCGGCGGGCGTCGGGCGGGCACTCGGGCGACGACGGCGAGTGCAGATCGATGAACGAGTCGCGCGAGGCCACGGACAGCGCGTCGACAGACGGGCGGACAGCCATCCGCGACAAAAGGAAAGGCAAGAGAGAGATGCGGACACCGCCCCGTAATATTACCCTCGGCCAGCGGCGGGCGCGCGTGGGACTATCAGATCGGGTCGAGGCCGCCACCCGCGTCGGGATCCAGTCCATGTTTATGTATTTACTGGAAGCGCGCCCTAGCCATGCCCGTCGCCGCGCCGCACGCGGTTGAACTTGGGCAGCGTCTCGCGCAGGTACTCGGCGTGCTTGCGCCGCAGGTCCGCCTCCTGCACCTTCCCCCGCCCGCTCCACGTCCGCCGCGCCGCCTCGGGCCCATACACCACCGTGTACTCGTCCAGCACCTCGTCCTCCGTCGGCACAACAAGACACCCCGCCCCGATCACGCAGTACGACGACAGCCGCACAGTGTGGTGCACCCGCGCCCGCGTCGACACCGTGTTCATGTTCCCCACAGACGGCGACTCCACCCCTGCGTGCGTGTCAGACCAGCCCGCGACACAGCACAAAGGCCACCTACGGCACTGGATCTCGAAAAGATTGTCGTCGCCTATCCGCATGACCTCCTTTCTCCTATCATAATTAATTCGCGTCAGGCGAGGATCAGCGACGTGCGCGGAGGGAGATGCACCTGTTCACGATGATCGCGCTTTCTTCAATGATGCAGCCCGCCCCAATCACTATGGGCCCTGCGATCGCAAATATCGTCGCCTTGGGGTGCACTATCGTCCCTGTCGCAACCCTCAGCCGCCGAGAGACGCTGCAGCCACGCCACGCCGCACCTGAGCCGATCGTGATGTCGCCCTTGAGCTCGACATCCTGGCAGACAACCGCCTTGGAATGGATCGTGAATTTGTCTCGGCTGGAGGAATCAGCTCAGAAGTCACCCCGGAAAACAGGAGAGACGCACATGGGCGGCATTGCGGTGGCTCGTCGTCGACCGGGAACAACGCGCGCTGGCCGCGCGTCCGGCGCAACCGTCAGAATAGGCAGGAGGACTTCCTATTTCAGTCGGCTCTGCATTATACTCCAAGATTGTATGTAGACCGTGTCGCCGACGTCTGAGGTATTTATGCATTCATGTGTAAGCACCAATCGTACAGATAATAATCAACAAATGAGCGAGGGTAAGCAAATGACGTGAAGATAATAAGTACTATACATAGCGAAAAATGCAGCAACTCTACGCGGGCGTGTGGATCTTCCGGGGCGGTAGCGGGGGCTTGGGGCTGGGCAGCGCGGGCGACGGCGGGTCGCTGCCGCTGCCGTTGTGCTGCAGCGCGCGCGGCGCGAACGCGAGGTCGCTCGGGCGCGGCGAGCGGCGCTCGTCGTCGCGCGACGCGATCTTCTTCAGCGTCGTCGACGCGAGCGACGGGCTCCCGCGCGCCAGCACGTCCGCGGGCGGCGCGCGCGGCGGCGACGACGCGGCCGCGGACGACGGGACGCGCGGGGGCAGCGGCGGCGGGACGAGGCGCGGGCTCACGGGCTGGGGCTCGACGGTCGAGGACGACGACGACGACGCGGCGTCCGACGCGCCCTGCTCGTCCGCCTCGCCCGCGCGCCGGCCGTCGAGGACCTGCGACTCTGCGGACGCGTTCTGCTTCCATAGGCGGTAGACGCCCTGCACGCTGCTGAGGACGCTCTCCGCGGGGGGCGCGGGCTGGGGCGCGGGGGGGACGTAGCCCATGGCCTGCACCTCGCCCTTGTGGCTCGCGTGGATCCCCGGGATCGTCATCGTGCGCGCCTGCGCGGGCTGCTGCCGGATCGGCGCCGTCACGGGCGTCGGCGGCGAGATGATCGTCGTCGGGCCCTCGGGCTCCCCGCCGCTGCTGCTGCTCGGCCGCCCGTTCGCGCTGCCTGGCCGCGCCGACGGCGACGGCGACGGCTGCCGCGCGGCGACCTCGACGGGCGGTGGCGGGACGCGGTAGCTCAGCGTCGCGGCGGTGTCGGGCGCAGGCGTCTGCGAGCCCTCCGAGCCCGCCGTGTACGACGAATTGGACGAGGAGCTCGCTTCCATGGACGCCAGCGAGCCCGTGACGCTCTGGGAGGAGAGACTGCCCGCGCGGGTCTTTCGGTACACGTCGGTGACGGAAACGGGCGACGATGTGCTTTCAGATTTCCGCCGCAGGTGCCCGTTTTCCCTCTCCCTCCGCTCCTCCACGGCAGCGCGCATCTCAGCGTACGTCGTCTTTGGCACCTTCTCCTGCTCTTTGTCCTTGTGCTTCCCCACGTGGTGTCTATTACGGTGATCCTCGCCGTCCGGTATCTCCTCCCCATGGTCTGTCCCGTTGTGGTGCTTCTTCTTGCCTGCCCACGTGGCCGTCCACTTCTTGAGCACCTCCTTCGCCGTGTGATTGGCAGACTGCGCGTCGTTGCGCTTGAGCGTGGAGAGCAGCGACGACTGACTCGACGAAGCCACGGACTTGGTCGAGCCAGACTCGAGCCTGCTGGAGCTGCTCGTGCCCGGGCTCGGATGCAGGTTCTCCAGAGACGGCACAGGCGACGGCGTGCGCGATAACGAGCGCTGCGAAGGCGACGTCGGCCTGCTCGACTTGCGCACACCCAGAAACCGCTTCTTCTTGCTCCCTGTGCTGTGCGACGAATCAGTCGTCGTGGCGGTCGACGAGTGCTTCAGGTGCGGCATGCGGTGCTTCTTCTTGTCCAGCTTCGAGTCCGCGTCGGACAGCGAGATCGTCTCTGGGTCGTCAGAAACGTGGTGTGAGTCGTCGTGCGTGAACCAGTGGTGCTGAGACTTTGCTGACGATGGCGTGGACACGGACGGCAGATGCTCGGCGGCGTTGGCCTCGGTTGCGGCATGCTTGAGGGTAGGTGAAGGCGACCGCGACCGGTCGTCCGCGCGCAGCTCACCGGTCGAGCGGGAGCGCTTCAGCGGGTGCGCGGCGGTGAGGCGGTCTGTTGCAGGTGTTGCGAGCGTCGTGTCCACATTCGGGGGAGGTGCGGACGCCGTGGACGCGTCGTCGTCAGCGACTTGGGTGTGCGCGTGGTCATTGTGATTATGTTTGTGATGCCCTGCGCCGGTGGACGCAGGCTTCTCCCGTCGACCAGCATCTGGCCAGATCCCCCCGCGATGCTGGTACTTCGAACTATCAAAATAGGCTATATCGTCCATGTTCGGCAAGACTATAGATTCCAAGATCTACGAGCAAGGCGTCACTTAGCAACAAGACAGTCGCGCGATCAGATAGGACACGTACGACTTCCTTCAGGCGCGACTCTATCGAATGGAGAATCATATTCCAAGTGATCTGCCGGTCGCTCACGACAGGCTCGACGTGCAGCACCATCTTCGGCATCGTCGTAAATGCATACCACAGCCGATTGCTAGGCGGCCGCTTGATCTTGATCACCATGTTGCCCTCGAGCTCGCGAAGGACCACGGCTAGCACCAGCTTCACCGTGTGCGTCTTGAACCCTAGGGAGATCGCGGCGGTCGCCTGAATCGTGATGCGCAGCTCGCCTTTGTACTGCACCAGCATCTCGACCGAGGCGTCCCCCTCTTTTGTGAGCTCCTTCAGCATCGGCTTGCCGAACGTCACCGGTGTCTTCCCCATGTCCACCTCGCTCACGAGCAGCTCGGTGAGGAAGTTGGCCGCTTCACCTTGGAAAGCTTCTTCATGAAGCGGCCGATGATGTACGACTCGAGAAAATCGGTGCTGTAAAAGCTGAAGAATATGCGCCCGAGGAGCGCGTTCAGCCAGCGCATCGGGATGACGTCGGGCTGCTGGTCGAGGTTCGAGATGAGGAGGTCCATGTCGGCCGGGTTGAAGATGGCGGTGAGCGGGGAGAGCGTGGACGAGTTGGCCTGGTTGTCGGACGCGTGCACCAGCGCAAAGTACCAGTCCTCCATCTCCACGTTCGAGCGCACGAAGATGTACCACGGCGTCGACGAGTCCAGCGCCTGCTCGCGCGCGAGCTCCTTCCTCCTCTCGAGCTCCGCCAGCCGGTCCTTCTCCTTCTGCTTCTTCTTCCCGTTCCCGCCGCTCTTCTCCTCCGCCTTCTCCTCGACGTGCTCGTCCACATGCTGCATCTCCCGCGTCAGGCTCGGCAGCCCCGGTCCGCCCTTCGGCTTGAGGCATATCGCGTTGCGCTTGCTATACAGCTCGCCGTCGAGGAGGCCCTCCGGGTACACGACGACGTCGTGCCCGCTGAGCTCGATCGCGGCCTCGCACTCGGTCATGCCCTCGTCCTCGTAGAGATACAGCACCTTCCCCTTGAGCACCACGTACCACATGTCGCGCGGGCGCGAGCGCTTCGGGTCCTTGGAGCGCGCATCGAGGAAGGACTTCATGAGCGTGACGTACGAGCCGTCGATGGACTGCTCGTGGAACGTGCGCCGGACGGTGAGCCAGCCGCGCCGCGGCTTGGGGAGGTCGTGCAGGTCGAGCGGCGGCGGGTCCGGGGTGACGCCGCGCCTGTCGTCGTCGATGCGCTTCTCGAGCGCGGAGGGCTTTGCGGGGGCGCTGGCATCGGGATCGGCCACGGGCACGGAGGTGTAGAATGTGTACGCGAGGACGGAGATGATGAGGAGGGGCAGGAATGTGAAGCCACCGAGGACGTATGCGTAGACCAGCGCGCGGAAGGACATGGGGGGCAGAGACCGCCCGGCAGCGCGACAGAGAGCGACGATAAGACGAGGCGAGACGAAAGACGGCGAAAACGGACAGCGAAAGCGGGCCTGGCGCGGGCTGCTGGTGACGCTCCTCCTGAACACAGCATGGCTACATCGCTCGGTCTTCTCACGCCTCCACATCGCCGCGCGGCCCGGCCTTGCAATTGCTACATAATCCTCTCTTTTCTGCACCAGAGGCTGCTCTGCACCAGCCATGCCATTGCAACCAACCATACACATCTAATCGAAACAACTATGGATACAGAACAACACGAATACCTCCGTATCAGCACGACGAGCCCGGATCGCATCACCCATCTGCTCCCGGCGTCGCGCGCGCACACATCACCGGCAATGCCGCGTGCGGCTGCGTCGCCCCGTCAGCGCCCGCGAGAACAGCCCGCGGCGCACCTGCTCCTCGACGCTCGGCAGCACCGCGCGCCAGTGGCCGCCCGTGTACTCCCAGCGGCGCGGCGCGGGCAGCGGCTTGGCGAGCAGCGGCGGGAACACGTCGTTCACGACGGGGTGCGCGGGCACGACGAGCAGGTTCCCGAAGCACGCGTCCTGGAACGGCACCCAGCACGACGCGGCGGACGCGCGCGCCTGGGGCGCGCACGGCGTGATGATGATCGTCGGAATCGCGGGCTCCGGGCTGCGGAAGACCAGCTGCGCGCGTAAGTACGTGTCAGTCACGATGGGGCGTGTGGGCGCGTATCCAGCTCACCTCCGTGCTGGGCGGCTCGTCGCTTTTGCCACCAGCTCCGTTGCGCGCCCACTCGTCTGCGTCATCCTCCACCGCATCTTCGGGCTGTCACGTTGCGATAATATTATGACGACCGGTCAGCTGCCCGCCATGCGCACGAAGCACCGCACACGACGCACCTCGCGGCCGTCCTCCGCGCCCGCGGCATCCTCCTCCGCAAACTCGAGCTCCGCAAAGAAGGGCGCCGCCTTCTCGAAGTCCTCGTAGAGGGTGGTCTGGATCGCGCGCAGCGTGCTGCCGCAGAGCCCCGCGACGTGCCGCCACGGCAGCGTGGGCGCGGCGGGCAGGAACGCGGCGAGCGTGTCGACGCTAAGCGACTGCATGGCGATGGCGTCAGTCGCCCCGTGCCACGGCGAACACAGCTGAGGATACCCACGACGCTCGTCTGAATGGCAGATGCAGAATCGTTCTCCGTGGAAACCAGAGACGGGCGCCGCGCCTCGAAGGTGACGTCGACGTCCACCCTGCGCGCGGCGACCCTGCTGTACAGGTTCTTGATCATCCCAACGTATCACGGGTGCGTATGACGGTGCAGAAGGTCGAGTCGTGCCGGCCGCCGGCGTGCGTGGCGTCTTGGTTCTAGTGTAATGGCGGGCGAGTGGGATGGGGGGTGGGTGCGCTGGAGGGCCGCAGAGACATAAAGCGAGAGCGTGCGCGCGAGGAGAGCGAGGCGCAAGGGCAAGCGGGATCGGCGGGTGCGCATGAAATAGCGTGCAAGGCGCGCCCGGCTACACGCTCGCCGGAGCCCCGCAATCCCGTGACCCTATATTATGTAACTCCGCCCACGGTCCCGCAGCAAATATTCAAATTGCCATCTCTCGAGCGTCCTCATCCATCCGGATCTCGCAGAGTCTCGCAGAGTTCGCACACATCACACGCCTCATTTCCCTCGTTATATCAGTGCTGTTGTTCCCCCGGGACAAGTGGGTCGCGCAGCTCGCCCGATGCGAATGCACACAGCTGCTGTAGTTGCCTCGTCTTCGCTTGCACAGCTGCAGGTCCTCTCAGATGACCGCCTCGGCCTATCTTGACCGCTTGAACATCTACGAAGGCGTACACGTGTACCGCCACTGCGCGCCCACTCGCTCGCTGTTCCCACAGAGCCACTGCTATTGCATGCGACTCTGCCAGCTGGATATTGCGCGCCCTCCCATGACATAGCCAGGCCTCGGTTGCCGTCATCATTGCGTGTGTTCGGGCTCTCGGGCGCGCTCTGGCTGAACGTATTCGCCCGCCCCAAGCGCTGCACCCTCTGTGTCCTCCTCCCTGGATCGCGCACGGGCTCAGCTGATAGTTTCGGACCCTCCCTACCCTTCCGGCTATGCATTTCTGTCGCGATCCACTGTCAGTGTTTCTCCGGAAACGCCCCTATGATTCCATCCAGACACTGATCTCAATTGTATATGGCTGGCGCTGCTCAAATGATGATACAATCTGATACCGTGACCGCCACCACCTGCGTCGCCAATGCCATTCGGCCCCGCAGCCCGCACTGCCCGTCATCAATCAATAAGCAAGCAGCCTCCGTAGCTCGACTCCAACAACAGGCGTACTCAGAGCGTCACGAAATAATAGCCGTTCTGATTGTGGCCGGCCCCTGGATCCCGCACGGCGGCTGAATGCAGCCGCGCCCGCGCGCTGCGCAGCTGCCGCAAGGGGCACCATCCCCGACGGTGGCCGGTTGACCGCCCCATTTACGGTACACAGGCAGACGCTATTTTCCGGAATTCTTAAGACCAGCGCCAATGATGGTTTTTAAGAATTGATGTCTTGAAGGATTTGGTAACTGATTACCGATTTTCTTGAAAACGTGGATTCTTAGCGAATTCGCCAAACTGCTCTTAAGAATGTCTGCAAACCTGTTCGGCATCCCTCGGCATCCCTCAATAACGTTGTCCGCCGACCTCTGCCGACATTTGCCGCCCTCTGCCGCCCTCTGCCGCCATGCCGCCTCGGCTGACATGTCTGGCTCAGTGCAACTCGGTTTGCCCGTTGGGAGCCTCTCATTTTATCTGAGCCACAGTATATAAGAGTAGTGAAAGTTATATTGCGGCCTATAAATGTATACAAAAGTTGTGTCGTACTTTAGCACGCGGAACAGTTCGCGGTGGTTCTTCGACCCCCTCGCCATCATCGGCGCCATTGTCCGCCACCTGTCGTCCCATTGGTGTCCGCAATTGGATCTTATCAGAGGAGGTTGCTGGGCGATAAGTTACAACGATGCCCCGTCGCGGGACAGGATCACTGTGCTTTCACTGAGTGCACGGCCTGTACTGCTGTCATGGCATCGGCTGCTGGCCCCAGCATGCGCAGCGGCCGCGCGGTGGGCCATTTCAGCCGAGCCCTGGAATAGAGCGGGATGTAGCCGCGTGAGTGTGAGTGAATGCGGGTAGTGATCTAGTGAGCGCGGCCCGGGTGCGTGCCGGGTGCGCGGTGAGTGCAGGGAGCGCGGCCAGTTGTCCACGGAGTGAGAAAGGGCTCAAATATTTTCTGTAACAGAAGAGAGAGAAGGGGAGTCGGAGAGATAATGCAAGTATTCGCGCTTGGGATGGCAGCAAGTGTCAGAGCGACCGGCCCTAAACTGGCGGCGCACGTGCGACATGTTGGTTTTCCCTTCCCTTCGTTGTTCACTCAACCTCGCACTGTCCCGCAGCCCGCCGGGAATTCCTGTCCAGTGTCCTCTGCCACTCGCGCTCTCCGGTCGCTCTCGCGCCTCCTCGCTCTTGCCACTCTCGCGCTTGCTATCTTCTCGCTCGCCTCCGCGCTCTCGCCGCCCCTCTCGCTCGCCTTGCTGGCGCTGCTCGCTCCTTCGCGCTCGTTCTGTTTTCCAACATCTGACCTTCTTGCTCGGCTGTGGCTTGCTCTAGGCAATTTAGGCTAGCTATGTACCCGCCATCTGTCCTGCTGTACTGGGTTGCCTAGGCTCTGGATAGACGACTTGACGCTGGCATAGCAGCAAGGGCCAAACAGGGAACGAAAAGAACGCGGGTCGTCGTTAGCGGCTAGGGCGAGGGCAACGGCGAGAGCGACCCGAGGGGAGGGCGAGGGGAGGGCGAGGGCGAGGGCGCGTGACGAGGACAAGACGGCGACGGCGCAGACGACAAGCTGACGGGACGCAGTATATTATTTAGCTTCTTCCTGTGTACCCGCCTTTGTATGAGATAGATTCAAATATATATCCTCGTTGTCCTCTTTATGTAGAAAAACAGTGAAGTGGCCTGGCAGGCAGACGAAGAGGACGAGGATGGCGGCATTCCTTAGTCATCACAGGATCGCCATCAGATCTCGTCAACTAAGCGGATTGAAGCTCCGCTTCTCTTAAGAATACATCGCATTCAAGAATTTCTGAGGGGCGACCGATATCAGAACCGCTTAAGAGGTAAACATTAATCTCTTAAGACGGGTTCTCTGCAGAGATTTCGCCTCCAACCGTCCGCCTGTGATATGCCTTGACAAATTGACAAACTGCTTGATCCCCGCCCGTCGCCAGGGCGAGCGCGACGTCGACAATGTTGCACAGTGCATCCGAGGCCTTACGCGCGACAACCATTCTCCCTGTTGTCAAATTTATTTCTGTGCCGAGCGGGTGCGGTAATTTCGTGTGCGACTCACTCAGTCTAGTCTCACATAACCGTTTGGCTCCGGGCGATCGGGGTGATCTGCGCGGGGCGGGGCTGCAGCCGGTTCCAGCTGACTGGGACCCGTTCGAATCTCTATAATTATACACAGGCGGACGGTTGGAGGCGAAATCTCTGCAGAGAACCCGTCTTAAGAGATTAATGTTTACCTCTTAAGCGGTTCTGATATCGGTCGCCCCTCAGAAATTCTTGAATGCGATGTATTCTTAAGAGAAGCGGAGCTTCAATCCGCTTAGTTGACGAGATCTGATGGCGATCCTGTGATGACTAAGGAATGCCGCCATCCTCGTCCTCTTCGTCTGCCTGCCAGGCCACTTCACTGTTTTTCTACATAAAGAGGACAACGAGGATATATATTTGAATCTATCTCATACAAAGGCGGGTACACAGGAAGAAGCTAAATAATATACTGCGTCCCGTCAGCTTGTCGTCTGCGCCGTCGCCGTCTTGTCCTCGTCACGCGCCCTCGCCCTCGCCCTCGCCCTCGCCCTCGCCCTCGGGTCGCTCTCGCCGTTGCCCTCGCCCTAGCCGCTAACGACGACCCGCGTTCTTTTCGTTCCCTGTTTGGCCCTTGCTGCTATGCCAGCGTCAAGTCGTCTATCCAGAGCACTAGGCAACCCAGTACAGCAGGACAGATGGCGGGGTACATAGCTAGCCTAGAATTGCCTAGAGCAAGCCACAGCCGAGCAAGAAGGTCAGATGTTGGAAAACAGAACGAGCGCGAAGGAGCGAGCAGCGCCAGCAAGGCGAGCGAGGAGGCGGCGAGAGCGGAGGGCGAGCGAGAAGATAGCAAGCGCGCGCAAGAGGTGGCAAGAGGGAGGGCGCGAGAGCGACCGGAGAGCGCGAGTGGCAGAGGACACTGGACAGGAATTCCGGCGGGCTGGGCGGGACAGTGCGAGGTGGTTGAGTGAACAACGAAGGAAGGGAAAACCAACATGTCGCACGTGCGCCGCCAGTTTAGGCCGGTCGCTCTGACACTTGCTGCCATCCAAGCGCGAATACTTGCATTATCTCTCCGACTCCCCTTCTCTCTCTTCTGTTACAGAAATATTTGAGCCCTTTCTCACTCCGTGGACAACTGGCCGCGCTCCCTGCACTCACCGCGCACCCGGCACGCACCCGGGCCGCGCTCACTAGAATCACTACCCGCATTCACTCACACTCACGCGGCTACATCCCGCTCTATTCCAGGGCTCGGCTGAAATGGCCACCGCGCGGCCGCTGCGCATGCTGGGGCCAGCAGCCGATGCCATGACAGCAGTACAGGCCGTGCACTCAGTGAAAGCACAGTGATCCTGTCCCGCGACGGGCATCGTTGTAACTTATCGCCCAGCAACCTCCTCTGATAAGATCCAATTGCGGACACCAATGGGACGACAGGTGGCTGGACAATGGCGCCGATGATGGCGAGGGGGTCGAAGAAGAACCACCGCGAACTGTTCCGCGTGCTAAAGTACGACACAACTTTTGTATACATTTATAGGCCGCAATATAACTTTCACTACTCTTATATACTGTGGCTCAGATAAAATGAGAGGCTCCCAACGGGCAAACCGAGTTGCACTGAGCCAGACATGTCAGCCGAGGCGGCATGGCGGCAGAGGGCGGCAGAGGGCGGCAAATGTCGGCAGAGGTCGGCGGACAACGTTATTGAGGGATGCCGAGGGATGCCGAACAGGTTTGCAGACATTCTTAAGAGCAGTTTGGCGAATTCGCTAAGAATCCACGTTTTCAAGAAAATCGGTAATCAGTTACCAAATCCTTCAAGACATCAATTCTTAAAAACCATCATTGGCGCTGGTCTTAAGAATTCCGGAAAATAGCGTCTGCCTGTGTACGGACGCGACCGACTAGCTAGTCTCCGAATTAGCTGACCTTGTTCAAATATAATCTCGGCAGCGGTCGTTGTATTACAAGGGCTGACCCTCACGGACCTCGAGGCGCGACCAGGACGACGATCGTCGCATTGCCTTATATTCGCATTCTGCTGTGCGCCGCGGCGCCGGCCTCCGTGGAACCCACTGGGCAGGGCCGTCCGCCCTGGTCGCACCCTCGCCACGGCGTACTAACAAACAAGAGTGCCACCAGGGCCGCACGGGGCGGGCGACTCGGACATGCCGAAAGCGAGTGACTCCTGCCCAACGATCACACCAACCCTGCATCCCTACAGGAACGCATCCGAGCTTACGACCCCAGATGCATCTCACACCGCGAAGCAGTCAAGCACCGGAGGGCCCCATGTGAGTCCGTCGTCATCATAAATCATGATTGTCGTAACTGGCTGCGTCGAGACCACGTACTACACGGCCAACTGCTGTACACCGCTGCAATATTCTGCGTTGTATTGTATATGGTGCTTCGAAAGAGACTGCCGGATGGAGGAAAAATTGCGTATAATACAGTGCGTTTACGGAAGATGGGAGGAAAAAGACAAGTCTGCTTAGCGATACACAAGATGGGGTTCTGCAAGGTTCGTCGTATCTGGATCTAGAAGCCGGGCACAATGAGAAGAGGGCGACAGCGTGTGGACAGCGTGTGTGAGAAGGCGAAGACGGCTAGCCGGTCGCACACACGACTGCACGCGAATGATGGCGAAGCGAAAGCTTAATTCCAATTGATCGTCTCAGCACCGTATGCACCGGGCTGAGGCTGAGGCACCGTGAAGAGGTTGCGCACCGAGTCGGCGACGGGCTGGCAAAGGAGCGAAGACGGGGAGAGGGTGCCCGCGGAAGCGAGGTCGGGTGGCATGCAGGCCTGCTGCTGGGGCATCGGAAATGCGACGGCCGCCTGCTGGTCCAGAATAGGGTACGGGGGGACCGCAGCCTGGAAAGTCCCTGCGCAGACCCCGTAATCCTGCTGCAGGTCCATGCCGATATGCTCCCACCGCTCATCTCCGCTGCCATCATCCTCGTCATCTTCGTCGTCCTCATCATCATCCTCTTCATCTTCCTCATCATCATCATCCTCCTCCTCATCTTCCGCATCTTCCACCTCCTCGATGGTCGCCTGGCTGACGGGGACAGCCCAGGCCTCGGGGGCGGGGTTCTCCTGTGCGGGGAACACGGCGGATGCAGCCAAGAGCTCGTCGATCGTGGGCGAGGGATTCTTTGTCCATTCGGGATTAGGGTGGACGGGGCGCGGGTGATAGAGGGCTGGCGCGGGGGCTGGCGGGGGGGCGGCGCCGGGACAGGCGCGGGTTGTACGTATGTGTGCGGCTGGTAGTTCGGAACGGCCGGCGCGGAATACGAATGTGCCGGCATATGGGGATGTGCGTGCTGCACGGGAGCCGGGCGCGCGGAAAGGGTGTGTGGGGGGAATGCTGGGGTGGCGTGCAGGGTGGTGGTCGTGCTTGTCGTGGTCGTGGTCGTGCCCATCGAGTGAGAGCGGACGGTGGTGACGGTGGACTGGGTGAAGCTGGATATCTGCTGGGGCGACTGGAAAGGCACAGATGGATGGTAGACCTGCATGGGATGGTTGACGGGATCCTGATATCCCCAGGACGCTGTGGGAGGGCACTGGGCTGTGCCAAGATGTTAGGATCATGACGGCATGAGGCAAGTGTGGGACGTACCGATGGCGGAGGGCGCCAATCGCTGGTGTTCGCCATAGCCGAGGGCGCCATAGAGGGCTGATTTAGATGGGGTGAAACCAAAGTGGTCTGGATAGTCGGAGGCCATGTGGAAGGGCGGGTCCTGGTTTTGGCAGTGGGCAAAGTGGTAGGGGTTTGGGTCTGCGATGGCGGGGTTGGACATGGGGCCGTCGTAGACGGGTGTGTCTACGGTGGAGGGGGAAGCGGGGAAGGGGGAGAGGGGGTGGTAGTAGTGGGAGGGGGAGGCAGAGACGGGGATGGGACGGTCGTAGGAGGAGCCCGAGTAGTTCATGTTGGATTGCGGTGGGTGTGGAGAGGCGCGGGGTATATATACGGTGGTCGGTGGGCGGGGACGGGACGCTGGCGCGGGGGCTGTTGTCCCTGGACGAGGAGTCGCCAGGGCCGCCACTTGCGAATTAGAGCGACAAAGCCGAAAGCGGCGAGAGAACCTGCGCCCGCCGGATCGGGACATGGAGGCACCGCCACCGCCGCCAGCGTCGCGCAGTCCGTGTCTTTTGTCGCTTCCATCAGCGGACATCGCCGTGGGAGACGCGTGTCGCTGTACGTGTCTCGCCATGACGGCGTCTCCCCAAGAAGCCCAGCGGCGTTCCAATCCCTTTGGGATCCTCGCCTGGACGATCCCAACTGGGATTTGCACAAAGACCGACAAAGAACTCGTCCCCGCCGGGCTATCGGCCCAGCTTCCATTTGCCATCGCCATGACTCTCGAATAAAAAAACACACAAACTATCGAAAGGAATGCAGGCCCAATCGGGCGAAGACTAGACTGGGAAGAACAAACGCATACATCCTCACTCGGCCACCGCCAGCCCCCCCATCGCCCGCTGGATCTCCTTCATCGCCTGCTCTGCGTTGCCCGCCCCCACCTGCCGTGGCGCAAGCCCAGGGTGCCGCACACCCAGCGCTGCCCCCAGCATCCGCTTCCCAGGGTCCCCGATCCGCGGCCCAGACCCCGCAGGCGGCGGCGCGCTCATCGCCAGGATCGCAGGGTCCGCAGGAGGCGGCGCCGCCCCGTCCGCCAGCGACGAGTTGATCAGCGAGTCCAGCGTCGGGTGCGACGGCAGCGACGGCAGCGCAGGCGAGCCCTCCCGCCCGATGGGCGACACAGGCCCCCCCACCAGCCCGTTCGGGTGCGCCTCCCCGCCGTGCCCGTTCACCTGCACCGCGCTCACGCTCCCGTTGCTGCGCGAGCGCTGCGGCGGCAGCGCGACCGACGCCGACCGTGCGTTGTGGCCGCGTGTCGCACCCTGCCCGCGTGAGTTGACGTTTTGGATGATGGTCTGGGCGTCGGGCCCGTCGTACGGCCGGATGACCGCACTGCTGTCGCTCGTGGGCGACGAGAACGTCGCGGGAGGGTTCGCGAGGATTTGGAGATACGCGCGCTTGGCTGCGGGAGAAGATGCGTGTCAGCGTTGCGCTGCGGCTAGACCCGCATGCCCAGCGGCACACAGAAGAAAAGAGACTACGCAATCCGGAAAGAACAATGACTGACCAACAGTAGCATCCTGAAAGACAATCAGCAGACTCGTATCGTCTATCCACTTTATCTTAAACCCTCCATTCACGGTCTCCCACTCCGCGAACGCAGCGTGGATGTCGCGCGTCTTGAGCTCCTTGGGGAAGCCAGTTAAAGACAGGATGCGCGTGACAGAGGCCGAGAGCTGCGAAAGAGAAGAAGCCATTGGGGCGGGTGTATGCGTATTATCGGGACGAGATCGGAAGAGGAAGTTGGAAAGGGGCGAGGAAAGGACAGCTGGCGTCGGCGCTGTCTGCAGTGGGTGCGTGGAAGATATGCTGGACAGCAAGACAAGCGCAGAAAGCGAGCGGGATGGGCAGTGTTGTACAGCAGAATGGGGGGAGGACTAGAGACTGGAACAGGGCGCGCCGCCGCTGTGCTGCCATGCACCCCCGCCTAGTACCACTGTCCCACGCCCCAGCCCTCCTCCCCAACGCCTCCCAGTCTGCCCGCCGAAACGCGATCACCTCCGCATCATCCCTGCTAGCCGCGCGACCATCCGCACGGACCACTTTCCACTCTTCCGGCTGCCGTGTGATGCGCTGCTGCTGGCTGGTGCCCACGCTGAAGCCACAGGTATCCGGGGTCCCGCCCGGCGCGTGCAAGATATCGGCTCCGCACGCTCTCTCGCCTTGCCCAGGACAGCAACTGCCTGTCGCCCCGCCGCGAGCTCTGCATGTACGGTAGCAACGACCCGGACGCCGACTTTGTCCTGCGCGCATGGCACGCCATCAACGACATCAGCGACCAGCTCTCCCTTAACCAACAGTATGCCCACTCCCTGCTGCTCCAGACAGAGCGGCTCAAGGTGCGTGGCCGTCGTGTGCCCGGCCATGGCGCTCACACACGCCCCAGTCAGAGGCCGCGGAAGTCAAGACAGACTTCTCCCTCAGGCGTTTCAACGTCGACATCACGCGAGGTGCGTGGCAGCTTCTCTGCTGGGCGGCGCACGCTCACTTCTCACATGCAGAACGCTTCGAGTCTGAGCTCGAGCGCACGAATGCGCAGATTCTCGTCGAGAATCACGCGCTCGCGCAGGAAAACAAGCAGCTCAGCATCCTTCTCAAGGAACACGAGCAAACCATGGACACTATCATGGCCAAATTCCGAAGCCACACCGTGCGCCCGCTCTACCCTCCACCTATCATTCATTCCACTCTGACAGAGGCGTCCGCAGTACGCCGCGGACCAGCACGCGCACACGCTCACACGGCACTACGAGCACCTTCTCGCCGCCGAGCCGTACATGCCGCCCGACCCCTCGCAGAACCCCGCGCTGGCGCTCTCGCTGCACCGGCTCGCGCAGGGCATCCGCGCGGTCATGATGAGCATGGCGGGCGAGGACCCCGCCGCGCCGCCGCCCGACGACGCGCACGAGTACCACGAGATGGAGGAGGAGCCGTGGGCGCGGGAAGAGGCGCAGCAGCGGCGCCGCTCGTCGCGCGTGCCCCCGCCCGACGCACAGGGCCTCGAAGACGGCGAGGGCGAGCATATACCCATCCCCGCCGCCGCCGCCCCGCCGCCCCCGACGATCTCCCTCGACCCGCCCTCCCGCGAGCCGTCCGTCCGCACACACACGCCCTCCGCCTCCACCTCCTCCCAGTCCTCCCAGTCCTCCTCCGCTTCCGCCGCCCCCCAAAGCCCCCCCTACATCCCCCTCGACTGGGCCCACGCGCGCGAGCTCGAAATCGCTCGCCTCGCCGCCGAGAACACGCGGCTGCGCGCGGCGCTCGGCATCGACGCCGCCTCGCTCGCCGCGGCGGGCGTCCCGGACGTCTCGCCCGCGCTCCCGCCCGCGCCCGCGCCCGCCCTCGCGCGGCGCGGCGGCGCCGCGCTCGCCGCGCACGCGCACTTCGGGGCCGCCGCGGAGCAGAACGACGCGTTCAACACGGGCCTGCGGCTCGGCTTCCGCGACGAGCTGCACCCGCCCGCGCCGCCGCCCGCCGCGCCCGCGCCTGCGCCTGCGGGCAGCGCGAACCCGCTCACGGACGGCGCGCCGCGGTTCGGCATCGCGGGCGCGCGCGCGGCGAGCGCGGGGCCCGCGTCGGGCGTGTTTGTCAGCGCGGCGTGGGCGGGCGGGCAGGGCCCGCCGCCGCAGAAGCCGCCGCCGCTGGGCATGCCGATGGGCATGGGCATGGGCGCGGGGGGCGGCGCGCCGGGCTTGGGGCGCGCGATGGAGCTGTCTGGGCCGGGGATGGGCGGCGGGGCGAGGGGACGGGGGCAGATGCTGTTTGGGGGGCGGGGCGGAATGTGGGGTGGTAGCAGTTGGTGTATGCTTTTTTGTACATGCTCTGTGGATATCCTCGCTTTCGTTCAATTATTCGCTTCCCTGCATGACTTTCACGGAGGTTTTCTCGCATGGCTAATTCACAGCAACAAGAACAAAATTCGTATAAGCATCGCAGTATCGTGACGTGGACTAACTACAAGTGTCATCAAGCAGTCTCTCTAGGGTAATCATAAACAGCGGGTATAGCATCTCCCCAGCATTACCAACCACTCGCCCCCCAGCCCAAATAATTATAAGAAAGAAGCCAGAATGAAGGACCGAGAACGGGTATGCGCGACCCGACTAAAATCGTACAAGGTATCGTAGAGCGTGCGTATGGCCGTGGGCGTGGCCGAGTCTCAATATCATACACAACAGAAAGCAGCAAAGCAAGCACAATATACTACAGTGCAGAATCAACGAGGCAGAGCAAGTCCGCAGTCCATGTGCAACGAAAAGAATAACCGACAGCAACTTACTGCGCGTCCCGCTCGTCCCAGACGACGCGCCAGCCCCACTTGAGCGCGCTCTCGCCGCCGCCGATGGCGTCCGGCGCGGCGCGCAGGTGGTGCACGTCCCACGCGACGCCGAGCACGCGCTCCGGCGCGTAGAACTTCTGCGGCGGCACGCCGCCCGTCTTCGCACGCCGGGCGTTTGCCACCGCGCGCGAGAGCATGTGCCGCGGGTTCGCGACGGGGCGCGGGCGCGGGGCGAGCGAGAGGTGGTCGAGCGTGATGGGCTGCTGCGCGCGGTGGTGGAGCGCCTGGCGGAAGAACGGGAAGGTCGTGGGCAGGGAGGACGGGGACGGGGACCGCGAGGGAGAAGACGGCCGCGACGGCGGTCGGCGGGGCAGATCGCGCAGCACGAAGAGCGCGTAGGGCTCCGCGTGCGGTTCCTGCGGCTGCGTGCCGAGGAAGTGCGCGACGTCCGTCTTCTCGACGCGCGAACCCTGCGGCCGCACGCTGCGCGCTGGGGACGCTGAAGGCGACCGGCTGACCGATTCTTCTGGCGCGTAGTCCGCAGAGGCGAGCGTCGCGAGGGTGGCAGATACGTACGCCTGCTGTACCCGCGCAGCCATGGCCGCAATCGAGCGGACGGCGTTCCATGCGGACTTGGCAGGCGCGCCGCTGTGGGTGTCTTCCTTGGCCAGTATGTTCGGGCTCGGCGGTTGGCTTAACGGGACGCAGCAGGTAGTCGGCGGGGTCGGGGGTACAGTGGAAATCGCTGGGAAGGCCGTCTCCGAGCGGGGACTCTTCCACGGTCACGGAAATGAAGCACTGCGCGTGCTCACGCCCGCACGAGTGCTTCTGCGCAGTTTGGTCTAGTGGAGGCAGCAAATTCGACGGGCCAGACAGAGCTGTTTGGAGCGGATGGGACTTGATCACCGACGAGCTTGGCGTGGTGGCAGCGGTGATCACCGACGTCGTCGATTTCCTCGAGCCGAATGACAGCCAGGATGACGGGCGCGACATGAACGACGATGTGGAGGTGGAGGTGGATGCCGCCGACGCGACCGAGTCGTACGACTGGAACGAGGCCGCAAATGCAACAACGCACGCCTCGCACTCGCGTGGCACAACGTCGTCGCGCACACGCGCGGGCTGCTGCTCTCGTGCCTTCCCCTTCAACTGCCACCGCTCCTCTGACTCCCACCGCACCGCCTCCAAAAGGACGCTCAGAAGCTCGCGCTCCTTCTCGCGGGCGCGGATGGTAGCGCTGGAGCTCCCGCTCATAATCAGACTCGACTCGCTGCCGGACTTGACGTCTTCTCCAGGGAAGAGCGCGCCGCGCATGCTCGCGCGCACGTCCTTGAACGGTACGCTGCGTGCGTTGTGTGTAGCCGGGTCGGCGAGGGCGGCGAGGGCCACGCGGGTCTTCGGGCTGCCCACGTTGCTCCTGCTGGCCGAGCTAGACGCGGACGACGGCATCGGGAAGGCGGTGTATGTAAACCGGTCCGAGTCGGCAGACGGGGACTTGCTGCCGAGGACGCGGTACGCGGGGGCGCCACGCGCAACGAACACGGGGTGGCCGCGGCGCTCGCGGTCGCGCTCGACGGCCTCGAGCTCGCGGGCCATGCGGACGCGCTCCTTGCGCTCCTCCTCAGCGCGGGCGCGGGCCATCAGCGCGGAGATGCGCTCGTGGCGGGTGCGGGCGAGGACGGCGGCAAAGGCCGACTCGGCTTGGGCTATGTTGGCGGCTCGTTGTCGGGTGCGGCGGGCCCGGACGTCCGTGCTGGAGGACGAGGTCGAGGCGGTGGGAGGCGGTGCATGTTCCGGCGTGGCGGGAGGCGGTGAGGAATTGGGTGGGGGTTTCGCGGGTGGATATGGGGATGCGGGAGGTGGCAATGTGCACAGAGGCGGCGGAGAGGGTGTGCACGCGGGGGTCGAGCGGGGCATGCGCGTCCTCTATTCGGAGGGTGCGGGTGCGGCGGTGGGTGTGCAGCGGGGTCGGGGGGTCGGGCGGGGTGAGTGCCAGCGGTGTGGTGACGGGCGAGGGGGACGAGGACGGGGAGGGGATTGCGGGGCGGAGAAAGAGGTTGTGTTTCTCTGGGTCGCGGGGGAGCGGGTAGCGATCCATGGAGGCGAAGGCTTGGCGGGTGCGCTCGCGCTCCTCGGATGCCTGACGTGCCAAGGCGACGGGGGAGATATGGCGTGAGCGACCGCGCTGGATCATGGCTAGCTGCGATGCGGAGACGGGCAAGTAGGCATCAGTGGGTCGCGTGGGGCGACGTGAGCTGCCAGCTGCGTCAGCATGGGTGAGGCGGGGAGACGGGGACGACGGACCTGTGCGTGGCTGGGACGGGGACGAGGGCGGGTGCGGGAGAGATGGACGACAGGGTGGAGGAAAGTCGGGGAGGAGGGGGATGCGGGTGTGGGAAGCGGAGGATTATGTATGTTTCCGTTGCATCAAGTCTTATCACCCAATCCGCATGCGTCAACACGGACCCACACCGCTGCATCACCACGCCCATCCCCCGCCGCCCAGCTGGCCACCGCCCGCCCCATTCTGCTCTCTCCCCTGCCACGCAGCGCAGAACCCCGCCTCGAGGCTCCCCGAATCCCCCGCCGTCCCCCCCGCCTGTTCGCTCCCGCCGCCTTGTTCGCGTGCACACAAGGGCCGCCACTGCCCCGTTGCCCGTTTGACTCGGCCTCGCGCGGTGCCTCACACGGTCCTGGGCCGCCACCCGCGCCTCGCCACTGCGCATACAGCCAGGATCAGCCGCGCCCATCTGCCCCCACCATCTCCCATCACCGCTTCAGCCGCATCCATCAGCCCTTCGCGCTACAGCAAGCCCGTCGCCGCTCGCCGTCCGCGGCCCTCTGAGACCTCCGCGCTGACATCACCACGTTGCCTTTCCTCCGCGATTCCATCCTCCGCGAACGCCCTTCGTGCCCCGCAGCAGCCCACGCACCACCCCACGTTCCCCCCCTGACTCACAGCCGATACCCATCGCCCATATGCTGCTCCGCTTAGCCGCCCGTCACATTGCCTTCTCTCCCCTATCATCCCCTTGTTCAACCGCGTTCTAGGTCAAAGCGAACGCTCTCTACGCAAACACATGTCGTGTGCCTCCTCCGGCTGCTCCATGTCCGTGTATGTCGCTGCG
The DNA here is from genome assembly GCA_019915035.1 of Auriscalpium orientale. Taxonomy (NCBI): domain Eukaryota; kingdom Fungi; phylum Basidiomycota; class Agaricomycetes; order Russulales; family Auriscalpiaceae; genus Auriscalpium; species Auriscalpium orientale. The sequence goes on from JAHLMH010000001.1 coordinate 1,165,232, forward strand.
TTGTGCTGCACGTATTCCCAGCCTACGTCGCGCTGACGGCACTCAGATGCCACCCGGTATTGCATCTGCATCTGCCAACCATCCGTTGACGCATCCAGAAAGGCCCTTTGTTCCCAGTCGCAGCCCAGCGAGTCGTCCAAGGAACACAGTAATCCGCCACCCCAAAAATACACCCCCAGCCGAGCACCGTTTATCCGCATACAGCTTTGTATCTCAGCCCATCTCTTGCTTTGTTTCCCGGGCGAGTGCCCAATCAGCGTCGCCAGGCTATCGATCACCAAGACACGCTTCCCTGGCTTACGATTTCGATCCCGCCTACTGCAGATTCTGGCCGTGGGCGGCGTCTGGACTCTCTCTGCCTCACCACCCTTGACCTGGTTTGCCCTGCGATACGGCCCGCGATAGGCGCGCCAGCTCTTGGCCTTCGTAGGGCGCTTCCTTTCGGCTCACCCAGCCCAGTGCGCTGATTTCATTTGCGCCGCCGTCCTACCTGATTTGCGATGTCCGCGTGCTCGTGGGCGCGAGCCATCGCTTGTGAAGGTATCGTCCAATGCCCCTGACTAGGACCGCGCCATCGCACAGGCTGAAGCCTTCCGAAACAATACAACATACGTGTATGTTTTGCCTTTGGGCGGCGGGCTGTGGCCCCAGGCAACGCGTCAGAGAAGGGTGGCGCGCGTATGTCATTCGTATGTCCATTTAGCCAAGTCTGATCGGGATGGCGGCAGGCGATACAGCTTGCAATCGAGACGAGGTGGCCTTGTGCCGCGGCCGCTGCTGATATATCATCAAGGACGCTACTGTAGATGCCTCCTTTGCCTATACCGGCTGGCCGCCGCATCTCGGCCCGCCTCGCCTCGTACTAACTTGTCAAAGCTCAGGTTCGCATCCGTGCCTGATCCAACCGCTCGCCTCTGTTCGCCAACGCTCTCGTCACTTCCGTCAGTTTAACTCGAATTGGGAACGGCACGACGCCGTTTATATTTTTTGATGAATTTTGCCGCTGCCGCGGACGAGGTCTGTTCCGTACATATGTTGCCAAGGCCCGACGCCGCGGCTGCAGCTTTGCTTTTCTCCCGTGTACGCCGGATTATGGTCGTAAGTGCCTCATCGTTCCTTCACGGTCGATCTGCTAAATTCATGTCTCAGGCAGTGGCCTGAATCTGTACTTGTATCCTCCCGGCTGAAGCGTGTACGCGGTTGCTAGCTCGTTTGCTCAAGTCCGTTTCAGGTGGCGGCCTAAGGCTGTCCTTGTTACTCGCCCGCTAGTGCGCACGTGCGGACCGCCTTCATCTCGCCAACGACGATACCGCACCACTTCGACAGTGCTCGACAGACCAGGACATCATGTTAGCGTTTACTTATTATTCGGGACCTGTATCGTTATAGCCCGTTAATTGTCGCCCTTGTCCTTGTGTTCGCTTCGATGAACTTGCCATTTTTATTGACGGCCAGCATCCATCTGCCCAATGGGATCTCCGCCTCGCCGCTACTGCACACCCGTCGGAACAAGGCGCACCATTTTCAAGCTCACACCACCTGTCCAATTGTCTTGACATCTGCCGTTGGTGAGCTACCCAATTTAGGTCTTTCTTTCAGGCCGGCGGTGCGTCGTCCTGACAATTGTGGGCACGCTCACGACAACCACCGCCTCGATTTCCGCGCGTGTACGCCACACCAATGTGGAGCACCCTTTGTGGTGCCTGGCTGCCCGTTGTCTATCTGCTGGCCATCATCCGCTATCATTCATTCCAGCGTGGCGCGCAGCCTTCATAGCGGCTGTCGTTGTTCTAAGGCTGCTATCTCGCGTAACCCGCAGCGGCGCGCAGTCCTGCCATTAAACTCTGTTATGCTGGCACGGAGTGGAGCTCTGCTCTGGTTGCGCTCTCACCTGCTCGCACACATGTGCCAATTCCGTCATCGCCCTTCATCATCATCGCCCTGTCCGTGACGCAAAACGATTTGCTTTGGATCGAGATCCGCTCGACGCAGGCGCTCGGAGTCAGATAGCCTTCGTGCAGTGGCGCATGACACAGGATTCACGGGCCTCGCCTCGAGCCTCGACGCCCCTCCCCAGCCCAGCGCGCCCGACTCGTTCACATGCACGCACGCATGCATGCGCAGCGGGCGGCGGCGGTGTCCTAGGAACGCTGCCAGCCTGCGTGCGAGAGGCGACTTCTATCGGATCGCCACGAGGCGGCGCGCACGCGCAAAGTCGATATCGCGATAATCCGCGCGCGGCGGCGAGTGGTGGCGGGCATCGTGCCCGCCACGGCGGTTCTCTATCGAACGCGTCGTGCGCCACCGTTCTGCGCGCTGCGTCGACGCCGCCAGGTTCTGAACCCGTGCCAGACGGTGGTGAGAGCGCTGCGCATCCTTTTCGAATTCACGTGAGGCGACGTGCTCGCGTCGGTGCTCGTGACGCGCATATCCTGGCTCTGAGCCTCTGAGTGGTTCCTTGGCGTTGCGGCTGACCTTGACACAGAAGCTATTCGTGCTGTTCCGGTGTTTGGGTCCTCGGAACGCGGGCTGCCATCCCATGGATGAGGGTTTTCGCCGACTTCTCCTGTCATGGACCCTTGTGAAAGGGCCTGTGCGGCCGTCTTCGCTTCTAGCCCATGTCGCCGTGCGTCGGCTTTAGAGCGCCTGGGGGGCGGGGCCCGCAGGTGGAAGACCCTTGAAACATAGAGCTCGGCAGGTTCCTTGCACGAAGACTTTGATTGAGGCCCGCCGGCGCTCGTTCTGGTGTTCCCTTGCTCCTGTCCGTCGAAGCCTTCGCGCACCGCATATATCGCTGCGCAATCGCAGCTTGCCGCGCGCGTCCTGCGTCTCGGGCGTATTTTTGCCTCTCGAGTAATCTGTACACCCGCTTCAAGTTCTGCGAAACCACGGGGACTTGCAAAAAGCGCAGTGAGTCCGATTGAACGCTGCTCGAGTAAGCTGACAGTGATAGATCTTCTTCCACGTCATGGAGTAGGTCACCGAGTCGTCTCACGCAGTGAGTCCACCGAAGTACCTCCGCAAATGTTGGGGCATCCATCTCAAGCGAAGGCAAGCATGCGTACCGATGATTTTTGTATGCCCGCCCCCAAAAAAGTGAAGTGTCTATGACTACGCTGGTTTTTAGTTCCTTACGTCCGTCGGCTGCACACTTCGCATTAGCGTGGGCCCGACTTTGGCGGAGACGATGTCTGAGACCCGCGGCCCAGCTCGCGCATATATACATATGGGCCTGCTTATAGTGGTTCGACTAGAAGATTTGCCTGCGTCGAGCTTCCGCCAGGTGCTCTCATCTGCGCGCGCCTGCCAATGGGCATCCGGACCCGGATCGTCGCTGCCCAAGTCGTCTGGCAGACCGCCGTCATTGGCGTGCCTTCCCCATGCTTCCCCATGCCCGCACCACCTTGTGGGTGTATTATAATTTTAGGCGCCCCATCATTCCGGTCACCGTTCTTTGGGCGCTTCCTCGGACCTCACCAAAAGATTTGGCAGCGCATGCATGCATGCGGTTCGCTGGTTCACCGGCCACCCTGCATGGCACGAAACTCGGAGCCGCGGAATGCCCTCGATTGCTCTGCCGTGAATACTTACCACACACAATCACAATGCTCATGCCCGTGGACTCGGAGGGAAGGAGGGCCGTGATTGACAAATTGCCGATACCGCGCGGTACCGTTAGGCTCGGAGAGGGGCGTTCGCGCACTAGTACTGTACTGCCGTGCCGATGCAAGCTCAGTTGAAATCCTTTGATCCATGTACGCAAACACGAGGCGGCGGCGAATGGCTAGCACAAGTGCCAACGTCGCTCACCCTGGATACATGGACTGTATCAGTCAGCCCAGGCCCCGCGTTCGCAATGTCGACATCACATTCAGTTCTGCACATATCTTTCTGATCATCTGCGCGGAAGTAAGCATCGCCACCTCGCTTGCGTGGCCGAGGTTTTCTGATACTTTCTAGTGGTTCCTGTCAGACGCGCGCGCGCGCTGTAGTTGGCAGGCCATACAAACTGGCCTGCTTCTCGTTGTCCGTCGATCTTTGTTCCAAAATTTCAACAACTCCGGAAGGGTTTGATCGACGGTCTCCTAGAGCTCATTATTATTGATCTCACCACATGTGTATCACTGAGGATTGGAGGTGGACAAAGAAAGCGACTCAGCGTGCAGAAAGCGATTTTTCTACGTATCCAACTCGTGCTCAACTTTATCGGTATCCGGATGTGAAGGTGATCCCTCTCGTTATGCGTTGCCGACCTTGTGCGGAAGGACGCCACAAACTGGGAAAATCCGTCTCTCGTCCAGTTCGCATGCGTGGGCGTTCAACTCACGTCGCCCGCCAGAAGCTGTGGGTTCTCGTATACTTCTATTCATGTCTGAGCGCGTGTCTCCTCGTGTGAGGAACACTTGTCCGGAAAGAGCTGGGTAGCGCTTTGGTGACCAAATTTACCGGCGAGCACCCTCTCCTGTGGCAGTCCTACTAGAGCCACAGCGGCGTTCTCCAGTTTGAAATTTGACGACAGCTGGAGTAAGCTTGATGAAAACCATCTCCATTCACGAAATGCCCGCCGTTGGCCGCATAGGTACTACTTCTAACACCGCAAGTTCCATGGGGGAACACTCGCAGCTTCATTGCTGGCGCAGTGGTATCAGTTCAACACCCGACTGTGTGTGGCAGGCCTGGTTGTGGCTCGTCGTGTGTACTGCAGGGGCGCCTAGGCCAGAAGCGGCCTCAATTGAATTACAGAAGTAGGTACAACTTGAGCGCGAGAAGGGCAAAACAAGATTTAAGTGGAGCGAACTTTGAAACAGAGTTTGTTCCGCGTACAAATGACAAGAACAGCGGACGAGAATGAGACTGAGGGACGGATGGAGCGAGTCGACAGGGGTGACGCTGCGAAGATACGTTGAAGGCTGAAACAAGACTGAGAGAAGGTAACAGGGGCTATAGTCGAGCTGCAATCGTGGCCGAGGGAAGCGGACGAGGTGACGGCAGCAGGGCAGGGGTATCGCGACGAAGGAGTATAGAGCCTGGCGGGGTTCGAAGCTTTCATGGAAATGGACCGCGTGGATGAGGTGTCACCGAATTGTAATAACAGATGGAGGCGTTGTATACTGGAGATCCTCGAGGGGGGGTGCCTGGGCAGAAGATGAGTCCTTAGTCTGTCATGATGCTGGCACACGTACATGAAAGCTGTGCTTCAGTTCAAAAGTCTCCTGTGGCCGAGAATGTGCGGCGCCTAACTCTCCGAGACCGTTCCCTGTCGCGCTGAGTTGAGGAACACGTAGGGACCCGCATGCGAGGTCCCCGCATATCGGTCGTCACGAAGCCTTGTGTCGAATCATCGTTCTTGTTGAGATCGCCAGGATCGGGCTTAGAGAATTGCGGGTCATCGTCAGCAGCAGTAATCGACGCCTTGCTGGATCGAAGAACAGGCGAGTCCTGCGGGTTCAGAACAGTGGCCCAGTAGTCGACAGCATGCGGCCTGTCAAGGTGAGGGAACATGCCATCCAAAGCATCGTCGAGGCCGCCGGTCGAGAGGATTTCAACTTGTGAAGGCAGCGGCAGTGTACCCGGCGAGCGGGAGAGGTCTTCAGTGTATTGATCACCTTCGGGCATCCCGCCGTCCGACCATCCGAGTCGGCTGAGTCGGCTGCCTGTCTCTCGAGACAGCGCCGCGTTGAGACTCTCCTCGAAGCAAGCGTTCAAAGTAGAGATCCTTTTGTCGGTCCATGTACGTCCTGTAGGTGCCGACACTCTCCTGGATACCGATTGCAGGTCCGAAGATGGCGGCTAGCCAGTCATAGTACTGTTCGCGCGCGGAACGGAGAACAGAGATCGCGTCTGGCTTGACAGGCGCACATTCATCTGCACAGGAGAAGTGCGACGTGGCCGGAGAACACGCGGCGGACGCAGGCGAAGAGGTAAAGCAAGATGCCGGGCTCGAGGATACCACACTGCTGTCGAAAGACGGGGAAGAGTCCACGCTGCAATCCATCTCCTGGAGCTCAGCCATGCGCTCAAACAAAGGCCGTGAGCGATACGCATATTGCACATCGCCGATAGCGCGATCGATGGAGAAATCCTCGTCAAGAGGGTTCGTAGGCGGGATGAAATCAGACGTCAAGTCAAAGTCTTCCGACGTGAGCTCGGAAAGATCTGGTGTCGGGTACGCATCCGAATAGTAATTGAGCGGTGGATCGTCCGGAGCTGGAGAGGGACTGAGCTGCTTGCGTTCCACCTTCGACTTGCGCGGAGCACGGTGCGGCTTGGCGAGAGAAGGGGTGACGATGCTTGGGTGTGTGCGTCGGCGTTTTGCCTGGGGAAGCTTAGGACTCGGAGGTGCTGCAGGCGGAGGCGGAGGCGGCAATGTCCGAGCAGGCCTCGCGCGTGCCTTCAAAAGTTGAGTGATGGTGGTTGAATGTGAGGGCGACACATACCTCAGGCCAGAAACCAGATTCTTTGCGGGCGGGTTTCTCGTCTTTGAGGCAGCGGAGCCCTCGGCTGTGATAGAAGTCGTAGATATGGCGCCGATCTATGGCAAACTTGACCTGGATGTCGCGACGAATGCTGAAGGACGGCATCTCGATGTTGCCTGGGACGATATGTCTTTCGAGTTCGGCGACGAGGTCCGGGCCGAGTCGAGCTGCAAGACTCTCTGGGTTGACGCGACGACGCTGAGGCGGGCCAAAGGAAGAAAGGTCCAGCTGAGGGAGGGTTTCTGCGCTGCTAGCAGACTGAAGAGCGACATCTGGCGTATGCACGAGTTGAGGTGCGGGGTTATCCGCAAGAGGATCTTGAGGAGAGGGGGTGTCTCGACCTACAGCAGACTGCATATCTATGAAGAAAGAAATGAAGAAAGAGAGGATGAAGGAATGGACGTGTTGGCGAGCGACGACACGAGAGACGAACAAGGAGCAGAGTGGAGTCCTCATCCAACTGCATGACCCCGAGTACCGCAGTCGCGATGATCACGAGATTTCTTCCCCATATCATGTGACCGTCCTCAGTCCTCAGTGACCAGTCTGCCCCTCGAGGCTCGGGCCTCCTTCGCTATTTCGATGGCTCGCTTATGACGCAGGGGCTCGCCTGAACTATGATATACAGAAATAGTATCTTCACCGAACATCAGAAATACAGACTCGCCGCAAACACAACTGAAGATGTTGATCAGATCACTATGCTACCAGAACGTCTGGGCAAATTGAAGGACTTACTGTCGCGTTTGATCTTTAGTTGTGCTTCTTCCATTTTCTTCATCAGTTCCGCATCGCCAATGACGCGCGCCGCATCGCGCACTTCTCGGCATGTCTCGTCCAGGCGCGTAATGACTCGTACGACGGTTCCTTCGGCCACGTCCGTCAAGCCCGTGATTTGTTCGAACGGCTGCCAATAGCCGTGGTCAGTGTCGGGCCCGGATGGTTTTGACATGTGCTCACCATTCCCTTCGCCCATTCATACACGACCTCCATCAAACCGAACTTTAAGCTCGACCGAAAATCATCCGTCGACACCTTATTCTTCGTTTGTACTTGTCCAACACGGTCAGCGATCGCAAGTATGGCGTCACGGCCCTCCTCAAGTCTCGGCGGAATGAGTGGCTCGACATCGGTCTTTTCTTGGAACACAAAGGAGGAAAGGAGTGCCGCAACCTCGGCAGGATCATACGCGGCGAGAGTGTTCTCCAGAATGAGCTCAGTCAAGATGAGCTCGTTGACTGAATTAATCTAGAAGCTGATTCAGGTCCCACCGCCCTGTATACGTTGGTTATGGGACGCCGCACCTCGCAAGCCACTCGACCCTTTAACGACACGGTTGAGTTCTGATCGATGAACTTGAGCTCCTTGAGCACTTCGATCCTTTGCTCGTAGTCCGGTACAAGTTCCAGATTCTGGTCCGAAATCGCGAGCTTCAGCTCGGAAATTCTCTGGCGAAGAATCTTCTCTGCGTGGAGAATTGTGTACTGCCAATGCATTCAGTGTTTTTTGGCTTCACTACAGCGATCTTGACTCACATGGTCTTCAAAATCCCCGCAGAGCTTACAGGCAGCATTATCCAAGCGTTTGAGCAATTGGTTTCTCTTGTGAAGCAGCTCTTGGAAGTCGAACGAGCGTATCCGGGCCCAGTCGTTCTCGGGAATTTCGTCAGCGGAGATCCACTCGTTCACGATGCCTCCGAGGGTGATTATCGCGTCTGTCATGCGGGACTTCAAGTGACGGTCCACGACTGCTTCCACGTCTATCTACAAGTAGTCGTGAGCACGGGACCAGGTGCATGAGAAAGCACAGCCGTACCTTTGCAATGCGGCTCGTGACCAGAGCAATGCTGGTGACGGCGACGACAGTAAGCTCGTAAACACCATTCTCAACTTGCAGGAAATGTGGACTTGGTGGCCAGCGCGGAGGAATGTCCTGGGGATCGGCATTTTCGTCTTCCTCTGTACATCAGAATAGCGAATTCCCACCTGTCGTTACTAGGCGTACCATGCTTTCTTTCCTTGGTCGCGACGTCAACCAGGGCAAGGACGAAATAGCACTTGACTTGTTCTCGCGCGGGCGCTGATCTCAGCAATACACCAGCGTTCCATCGGAAATGCTGTACAGCGTCTAGGTCAATCCATTCAAGAGACGGTTGGTGGCGACATACCCCATCTCTCAATACAACCACCCTCCCGGGAGCCAACACTTTCGAGCCCTGGTTGTGCGCGGCTGCCAGGGTCAAAAGACGTTGATTCAGTTCCACAATATCTGCGGACACGTCATAGTATCTGCTAATATCAGCCAAACAGATATCACAATCAAGTCTCGGCAGCGTCGAGAGATTCTTCTCTTTCTATCAGTCGCGCAGAAAGAGTGAGATCATGCCGTCGATGTTGATGAAGGGACGGCGCTTACTTCGATCACCTGCTTCTGCTGCTCTGGCAACAATCGCTGGGAGGCGTTTTCAGAAAAGCTGCGCTTGATCATCTCCTCCACCTTCAACGCCTCAACCCTAAGAAGGTTGAGGATCATGTTGTACGTCAAGCGGAACTGGGACTGTAGTTTTCCGGGCTTTCCCAAGATCATGGTCTGCAGGGTTGTTTGCTGTGCTCGACAGAAAGTCAGCCGCCGGAGACCATCACGCATTTAATCACAGCGACGTACCTCCGGTAGCTCATCGCCCGCCAAGATGATCACTGTACCTGTGGGGTCCAGGCCACGCCGCCCCGCTCTCCCAGCCATCTGGGTATATTCCCCGGGTAGAATGTCCCGGAAACTGCGTCCATCGTGTTTGCGAATACCGGAGAAAACTACACATTTAGCCGGCATGTTCACACCCTGCATTACACGTCAGCCTGTTTCCATACGATCTGTAGGAGGGCAGGCGTACCATGGCAAATGTCTCCGTGGCGAAGAGCACCTTGACTAAACCCCGCGCAAATAGAATCTCGACAACCTGTCAGCAAAATGTGAGTCGAAATTTTCATGGCGATCGGCCCAGTATAGTTACCTCCTTGACAATTGGGAGAAGCCCTCCGTGATGCACACCAATTCCTCGTGAAAGTAGATCTCTCATTCTGCCGATCTGTGGCAGCTTCCTGTCCGAGCCTGAGAAAAACTGTCAACGGACGCCCGATGCCCAGCGCGCCCGAAACCCCACCTTTCAGCCGCATCACCGCTTTCTCAATTGTAACGTGGACCTCGCTCTTCTCGACCGCCGACGACAAGTCCACGTTGGTCAAGGTCGATGCGTTTTCCTCGCAGCGTTTTTTTGAGAGCGTAAAGACCACGACGGGTAACAGGTTCTTGTTTCGGAGATGGCCAATGAGGTGAATGTAGAGGCTCTTGTCCACGACGTGGAACGTCCGTGTCGGGCCACGAGCGGCGCCTCCTCGAGGGGCACCGCGCGCCGGTGGCCCGCCACGCCCGCCAGGTGCTCCGCGTTGACCGCGCTGTGGAGCCGCACCGCGTGCCCCCACGCGCTGCACGGGAGGTAGGCCAGCCGCCTCGCGTTCTTTGTCTTGCTTGCGACGTAGCGCTTCCCCGGCTTCTTTGTAACTAGAAAGGAAGGGGTCTGGGACACGTAGTGTCAGCGGGGAAAAGAACGTACCCCAGAGCCAGGAAATTCCTGTCCGCGTCGACGATCTTGTACATCTCGCGGCCAGCGTAGAGGTAATGCTCCAAGGGGACAGGGCGCTTGGCGGTATAAATGACATAGATGTCCTTCTTCTTTGTTCGTCTGCGCGCAAAATGAGATCCGACCCGTAGAGGTCGCGCGACACAACCTACCCGACCCAGTCGGCGAATTCCTTCGCGTTCGGAACGGTCGCCGAAAGTAAGATGATGTTGACGTGGTCGGGGAGCATGATAATGACTTCTTCCCAGACCACGCCACGCTGCAGTGTCATTGAGAATTGTTCTCACTACCTGGAAGCAGAGACCTAAGCACTTACTTCAGCGTCATTCACGTAGTGCACCTCGTCGAATATGACAAATTCGACGTCGCGAATTAAGTCAGCGCCCTTGTACAACATACTACGCAGAATCTCCGTGGTCATTATCAGACAGTTGGCCTCGGGGTTGATTTGTACGTCCCCAGTCAGGATGCCCACGGAGTTCGCAGAGAAAGTCTGCTTGAAGTCGCGGAACTTCTGATTGGATAACGCTTTGATCGGAGATGTGTAGATAGCTCTGCGGCGCAGCTCATTAGCATTGAATGGGTACCCGCCCGAGAAGCCGCGCACCGTGTCATGTGCTTTTCGGCGAGGGCGATAGCGTACTCGGCGACGACCGTCTTACCCGCGGATGTATGCGCGGCGACGAAGACTGAGTCGCCCATCTCCAGGTGGTACACCGCTTCCTTCTGGAAGGTATCGAGCTCAAAGGGATACTACGCCGCATGGACGTGAGGACAGTTAGGGGAACCCGGGCCTTTCGACGTACCTTGTGTGCCATCTCCGGCACGAGCTGACGGAAATTTGTCATGGGCTTGTTCACGTCGACAACATGAGCCCAGTCCTTCTTCATGATCACCGATCGCTTCATTGGCCTATGGGCGGACGACACCGGGTTCAATTGCGCTCTCTGGCGAGCGAGACATTGGGATTCAGAAATGAAGTCATGTGTCGAGGGCTGGACCTACAGATGTCGGAAGAAGGTCGTCGATTTCAGATGACCGCTGGCCGCCGTCAGCACCGCGGCTCGGTTGATTGCTTGGGACGTCGCCGGCGGTGATATGGCCGTTCTAGCGTGTCTGGAAATGAGTTTCCGGTACGAGGTGAATGAACAACGACACAGACCTGGTGGGCCACTAGCTCGCGCTCTACCTGCACATCGTCTAGCTCGAGAAGATCCGCACTGTCAGGCTCCTCGCCGGGAAGCCTCAAACCGCGCGAGAACCCGGGAGGAACAGTTCGAAGACCTTTGGAAGTCGACGCAGAATGACCATTCTCCGTCGAGTCCGGGACGACCACCTCAATTCCACCGGGCCAGAATGGCACATAGCCTGATTTCCCTCTGACAAAGTTCTGGCTTGGTCCTGGGGCACGATCGACGGACGTAGATGTCAGGCCTGTAACGAGCGGAGGGTTCGGCACCTAAGGTCCATGTCCCATCAGCCCAAGTAAATTCTACTTCGAAGCAGAAAAAAACCTCTGAGTATCCTGTGACGTGCCCACCGAGGCCCGTCCGGACGAACGAAAGCGTTGTAGGTGGTGGCGATGGGGCAAGAGTGAGGAGCGACGGGATCTCCAACTCATGCTCCCAGTGTCTGACCAAACGCGTTAGCGCGCACTCAACATGTGCCAAGCAATGATCGCACTCACATTTGGTATCTTGGCAACCAGTGTGCGGGCAGCGATTCCTTGGGGAGGAGCAGCCGTTCCTCGATCTCGCGATGAATTTGTGCGCGCGAGGGGATTCCGTCCAGCCCCAGTCCAGCCAAGATCTTCCCGGCGTTGGCATGGCGGGGTGCGACGATTTCGTCGACTGCGTGCGCGATGGTGGACGTCATGGCATCGTCTGCACGGAGGCGGCGGCGGTGAGGCGAAGTCACCAACTTGACTGGACACTGCGCCGCGGCGGCGGTTCGGTCGGTGACTCGGACGCGCGGCCCATGTAATTTCCTGGCGGTGTCGAGGGTCCCCCTGACATGCCTCTCAACGACTCGTACTCAGCACGCAGCGCGTTATGGACGACTCGGACTCAAACGCAGCGATAATGCTTCTGGCAACACCGCATACGCCTTGATCGAACTCTCTCTCGGCTATCTTCGGTATGTCGCGTTCTGCGAAGCTCTGGCTCCCGCACACGCCGCTCGGCGGATTTGTGCACGGGTCGTTGCCGGTGTGCAAGTGGCCGGGTGCAGAATCGCCGGCTGCTGCTCTGTGAATCCTGCGGGAGGCTTGGCCGCGGTGTCGGTCGTGATTGTGCTTTCCTTCTGCCGGCGCCAGCTGGCTCTGGCGGGTGTTACTCTCTGGCCCGCCGCCGTGGGCACTCGCCTCTCAGCGCGCCGAGCCTATCCGAGTCCCATCGCGAGGACACGCAGCGGGCATCCCTTCAAGAACAAGGGTGACCCACGCGGCCGCAGTCTCTAACACCATGTGAGCTCCGTCAGCTGCATTTCGGCGCCCGGATGTCCTCTGACAGATGTTGTGTAAAGCAAGCCCTCTGAGACGCTCACCGACTCCGCCGCCCCGTCCGCAATATCCCAGCGCGCGCGCTATCCTCGGCGCAGGTTAGGTTCGTGCCGGCGTCAGTGGCTGCCCCACGTTTGCGTTCCTTCTCTTCGAACGCATGGGAGCACGCCCCATCCCCTCGCAGCAGCCGCACGAGGCAGGCGAAAGCGTCCGACGACTCTGTTATACCCGCCGACCGTCCGCGCGAACGTCATCGTGCGCCAGGAACACCTTTCGCGGCCTCCGGCTGCCTCGTTGGCTGCCTTCGCCTTGGCTGCGCCGTCTTCAGTTCTCAGGCGGTGTACAGCCATGGGCAGCACGCCCATCTCCACCGACGCGTCGATACGCCGGTATCAGGTTGGGGAATGCGAGATCCGACGGCACGCACCGCAGCGTTGCTCCTTCTGCGCGCGTTAGAACGGTCCGTCCCGCAGGTGTCTCTGCGGACCGCGGCTAACTGTTCCGCCAGCGGGCGGTTTACCTTAGCAACCAGGCGTATTCTTGATGAGGTAGTTTGGACACGCTGGGCATCTGACAGCACTGGCAAACCTTGAAGCAATATCAGCTGACCTCGACTGTGGGGATGGACGTCGTCAATAAGATATCATGAGAGCGATTCCAGTGTGGGGTAACTAGATGATGAAGATGATGTGATGTATGGACCAAGATACAAAAACAAAGCAAGAGAAGAGATACAGATAGAGACGAAAGAGCAATATGATGCTATGATACAGAGACCTTGCGAGCGTACACATTCTCGACGCGGATGTAGGTGACTGTCCGTGCTTCCTTGAGCTCTTGATGGGCGCGCGCCTGCAATTGATCCACGAGCGATTCCGCCAACCCACTTCCCAACAGAAGCGGCCGACCTGACGCGAGGAATGACTGTGATGGAAGAAAAGAAAAAAGCTGCCGTGAGAAGTTTCGCATAGACGAGAAGGAAGCAGCTTACATAGATATCGTCGCGGAACGTCTCCGATATTGACCGCTTGAAGTGATAGTCAGGCTCGCGCCGCGACATGAATGGTGCGGTGGGGATGAAAAATTCCCGGTACACAACGTCCCTGAGGTCTGTGCGCTGCGATATCCATGGTTGCAGCATGTTCGCCGCGTCAGGGCTGCCGCCGCGCTGCCGCACAGCCATGTTGAGGGCGTTCATCCAGCGAGGGAACCACGGCGGATGCATGACGGCGGGATCGGTGTATATTGGTCGGTGGTCCTTGTCATAGACCCGGAAGTCAAACTCGTATAGATCCATGAGGCCATCCGGTCGGAGAGTCTGGCATATGTGATCTATCAAAGTATGATAGTCCTTTATCTGTAAGAGACAGGGCGTCAGCGCCGAAGCCATCGTGAACCGGCGACAACGCTATCTATGCGCAGGAATGCGGACTCACCCCAGAAGAAATGAGGCGCGCATGCACGACGTTGAAGTCGCCGTAAAAGTGCTGCAGGCCTAAATTGATATCGTCCACTTCGCTCCTAAAATAGACACAGTGAGTGGGAGAGAAAACGGTCAAGACGGCGGGGCGGTACCTAACATTCTCAGGCATCTCTCTGAAAACATTAGGAAGAGAGTCATCATATTTGTCGTCGTCGAGAGAGTCAGAATCAACTTGCATAGCCTGCATTGGGACCAGGTCTACCGCAACACATTGGCTATGCGGGAACTCGCGCGCAATGTCCATGATCCTGACGCGGACATGAGCAGCCAGCCCTCCTGGGATGGGACGAAGAGGCGTACCAGCTGCCGCTGCCACAGCCGAGATCAAGCACGGTCTTTGGCTCGCCGTGGATGTCCTCCGCCATGACCTCGTAAATGGGCGGAGCATATGGACCCATGATCTTGCGGAACATGGCGTGCTGCTTATCTGATAGGCGGTGAGGAGGGGTGAGTGGGGAGAGGCGGGGGACGCACCGAGCCTTTCGAGTTCTTCGTCGTCCGCGGGGAGGCGGTAGACCTCCGAGTAGTTGTTCACGCCTCTGCCGTACTCATGACGGTAGGCCTGTGCGCGCAGCGAGCTTGTGACGGAGTAGACGGAGGGTGCGGGGGATGCTGAGCGCATGGAGACATCATAGGAGGTTGCGGAGGAGGCCTCTGAGGATGCGGGGAAGAAGTCTGATTCAACGTCTGAGTCGTGGTCGTCGTGCATGGCTGGCGGGGTCGCGGGGGAGGGTGGTGCAAGGGGGCATGGACGGGGAGGGTATATAAAGCAGATTGAGTTTGGGGTTCGATCGCGGAGTCTCTTGGACGGGAGACGCGGTGCGAGAGAGACGCACCTTTGCCGGCGGATAATGCTCTGTGTTTCCGTCGGCAAGGCCCGGCCTGGTCGGCGCTCGCCCCAACACCGCCGAGTTGCACACACCAGCCTGCTCTATACGGAGTCCACCGTCCGTCCTCGCTCTCGCTGCCGGCGTCTCTGCTTATCCCCGTCCTTTTTGTCCTCGCCGACTGACCCTACTTGATCCCGGTCTCTATCTCTCTCCCCGACACATGTTATATATCTCTTCGGTGCCGCACCGACTTTCTCGCCCGTTTATCGTGCCCACCTGCCTGGCGCTCTAGCCCGACAACATAATTTGCGAACGCCTTGATGCGCCGGCTGGGCGTCCGGAACACCGCAGCATCTTTTCGTCGCTTACGTCGTCGGCGGTCACCTCACCCATCAATATCCTGCCGTCCGTCGCAGTCGCCCCCGTCCAGGAGCCTCACAATCGACCTCCGTCCTGGCTCTAAAATACCCTCGCTTCCAAAGAAGCGCGAGAAGCACGTCCCCGACCTAGGCCGCGTTCTCAGTCGTCACATACTTTTGCACCCTCGCACGTCTTGACACAAGAGCGCCGAACGAGGGTGCGAAATCGTGGCTTTCCATCGACCAGGTGGTGACCCTTGACGGCCTTGCGTCCATGCCTCACTTCTTGACGGTGCCTTTGGCGCGACACGTTCCGATGAATTAGTGTTCGGGTCCAGCCCGTCCTCCACCGACGGATTCCCTAAGCAGAAGCCTACCCACTAGCCGTGCGGGCACGAGTCGTCGGATAGTCTGCACTAGGGAATACGCTCGGTCAAGTAGACATGTGGCTCATAATACATTGCGAACGTCACCCTTGTCCCACTGTGGCACATGCTTTCAGATAATGTACGTACGCTGCCCACCGCACCTAGCGCTTCTTTAGCGCCTCGAACCGTTTGGCCAGAATCGTGAAATCATCTTCCGCAGGTGGCGGCGGCCCAGAAGGCTGTGTCGGGCCGCCTGCCTGCTGCTTTCCATCCTCATCTTCGGTGGGAGGGAGGTCGGGAAGCATCGGTGTCTTCTGACCTCCGCTCTGCGGGCCAGCCGCGCTGGACGCGTCCGCGCCATCCCCGGACGTCTTCTCCGAGAGCGCTTCCTGCGGGAATGGGCAGGTCAGGCAAGCCAGAGCAGGAGCATGCCCACGCTCGGTGATCGCACAGAGCGCACCTTCACATCTCCTCCGCCGGTGCTATCTTCCCCACCGCTCGGCCCTGGCACAGGCGTGCTGGGCGATGTCCACCGGACACCGTAACCTTTGGCGATCTCGGTCAAGTAAGCGTCAACTAGCTCGGCAGAGGGCATTTCGACGCTCAGTTTCTTCATCACCTGTTTTCAAATTTAGCCGCCACAAGGGCCCTGGCGAATTTGCCGAACTGCGGGCCACAGCAACTGCAGGCTCACGCACCCTATCGCTAACGCAGCCATCCCGGTTTTCCATGACCGCCGCCGAAAACTCGCGCCCGTATTTGTGCATGAGAAGATCACGCAGGATGTGCAGCTCTGCGGAGATGGGGTAAGCCCGGCGCGTGGACATCGACATCGTGCATGCTCGGAGACGTGCCTTTGAGTTCTGTTCTGGGCGCGGCGTGTATGATGCAGCATACGCCCTCGTTGACGGC
This sequence comes from Auriscalpium orientale, assembly GCA_019915035.1. Classification (NCBI taxonomy): domain Eukaryota; kingdom Fungi; phylum Basidiomycota; class Agaricomycetes; order Russulales; family Auriscalpiaceae; genus Auriscalpium; species Auriscalpium orientale. Next base: position 1,181,797 of record JAHLMH010000001.1, read on the forward strand.
CGGATCGGGCTCCCGCGTACTGGGAAGGGTGCGGTCGGCAGGTCGGCCACACGCGCACGCGCAAGGCACTCACTTCTGGTCCAGCAGGCCAAAGCGCGCTATCAACAGCTCGCAGTAAAGTTCGATGAGCTCAAGAAGCTCGAGGTAGACGTCCTCATTGATGACTGGGGCGATGCAGGAACGATAAGCCAGAAACTGACGATGGGGAGGATGGGGTCTCACTGTTCTCAACTCTGATCCTGGCGGTCTCGGTCTTGCCACGCTCCAACAGGGTGGCGACATCGCGGCGGGCGGCCTTGGCCTGTGCTTCCTTCTTCTCCTGAAGGGTGCGCAACCGCTGCACAGAGAGGCTGCGCAGAGAATATGAGGAAAGGCGCGGCGAGCAGCAGATTGAGGTGATCGTACCGGAGCTGTACCTGAGCGAGAAGCGGCGATGTGTTAGGATTGCAGGATGTATGAGGCTACCGTGGCCGACATGCCTTTGCTTTGGTCGCGTTCCAGGGCGGCATGGTCGGGGTGTGGGTTCGGAGACGCGCCGACCGCCGCCGTGCGTCAGATCTGGGGTCGCCGGGGTCCGAGGCCCGCACGACTGGCTCCAGGGTCGAGATGACGTGATAGGGATCTGGTCACTTATGGTCCGTAGCGGCCTGCTCATTGGACGGCGGGCTGGGCTGATAATGCTTACAATCTGTTGGAAAATGGTGTTGGGGTCAGATGTTCCACTGGAGGCCAGGTCGGTGTCCAGCTCTCGTAAGTTAAATGAACAATGATCGACAGCCGTCTGCTGATCCGACTCTTGGCGGCTCGCGTTCTCTCCCGGTGGCAATTCGTCCAAGGCGCCTCGTCAGCGACCCTGCACTCGCTCACCGGCTGCGGCCTGCGCGGCTCGCTCTCAGTCTGACTGACGTCCAGCGCATCCTCAGCCGACACACCACCAGCATGCAATGCACGCCTCAGCAGCGGTGGCACGGCCAGCGCCTGTATCCTCCCACTACACCCCATCAATCACTCGCTGCCTTTCCGCCTCTTCCCACCAGTTTCATCATTCAATCATGCGGTACCCAGCACCCGTGGTGGACAGACAACCAACAGGGCCTGACGTGAACGGCACAGTCGGGGCAGTACACTAATTCATCCCGCCGACGTGAGGCCTGATTCGAGCGGCGCGAGGAGTGGATTTATCATGATGGTCGCTAGGTCGCCTCCCCTCGTCCCACGAAAGAGGTCAAGCCTTGCGCTCCGTGCAAATCCTGTTCCTGCTCCTCCCACAATCCACTCGTTGGCAGTGCGACGTCCTGGCAGACCGCATTTCCTGTGTACGTATGTTCGAGCGCGGCCTCGACTACACCATCATTCCTGTCTTGTCCCCTTAAATCATTGCTGGACTACTTATCCCCTTCGATTTCTTGCCGACACGGCGCTCTCCTTTGACCCCCCACCCTCCATGACCGTTTCAACAACACACGCCGCCCGCCAGTCGCTCCGCCTCCTCATCAGCCCCCCACCCTTACACATCCGCGCGTCTGCGCTCGGCTCCTCCGCGCTTCCGTCCCCGTCGCCCCAATATGCGCGGAGAGAAGTCAGCTACGAGTCGCCGTCCGGGGAGGCGTACGAGCGCATATGCTCCGTCATCTGTCTGTACGATTTCACCTCTTCCGACCGCGACCACTTGCCTTTCAGCAAGAACGACATCCTCGAGATCGTGAAGCAGGAGGACTCGGGCTGGTGGGCCGCGGTGCGCAATGACGGCTCGGAAGTGGGCTGGATACCCGCTGGCTATGTGCGCGTCCTGACCGAGGAGGCGGCAGAGAAACTCCGCAACTTGCGGGAGGAGACAAAGATCCCGGAGTTCAACCTCGACCAGGGCTCAAGGTCGGCTCCCCCCAGCCTGAAGCGGTTACTGGACTCGCCACTGTCCTCGGGTACGACTTTCTCGGAAGACGACGAGTCGGTGGACACGAACAGAGTGCGTCAGGTCTCATCTTTGTTTCAACCCCTGCTTGCTGACTTGCACTCGCGATCAGCTTTCAGTATTCGATTTTCTCACTCCTTTGGAAACCGCAGAGACAGAATACTCTAATCATCCTGACCGAAATCGTAAGCCCGTCCAGTTGACGGACGACGAAGTCAAAGACTCCCCGATCCTCTCGGTTCACACCCAGCCCCACCGCCACATCCCCTCGCCGATTAAACTCTACCCAGCTCCAGATCCGAGGGGACTCTTCCGGCTGGACAAAGCACTACCGGCATCACCATGCCCGACGTCCGCTGCCCCGAACCCCGACGAACCCGAGTCCAAGCTCGGCATTCACAACCGTAGCCAGTCCAGCGGCGCGATATCCCCGCAGGACCGTAGTCGACGACGCCGCCCAGTGCTGCTCGATGATCATTCCTCCCTGCAGCGCCTGTCCTCCCTCATCCAGACGCACAACCTCGAGCAGCTCAGCACGATCCCGAGCCCGGGCCTCGCGACACCGCTCTCGCCCGTCGCACCGCCCATCACTGGCCGAGCCGGGAAGATCAAGCAGCTGCTCGGCGACGACGACGCGCAGGCGTTTCATAATGCAAAGCGCGCCCAGGCTAATCTCCCATGGTATCTACGCCCGAAGCACGGCGATGACGAAATCAAACTGGACTATGATGGTACCGTCAAGGCGGGCACCCTTCCCGCGCTGGTCGAGCGGCTCGTAATTGATCCACTGCGTAAGTGAATTTGGCGCCACTGCCTACGTGTATCACGGCTGATGCATGTGTGCATGGATCAGGCATGTCGCAGCAGGAGGCGTTTAGACGCGCGTTCCTGGTGACGTTCCGCACGTTCGCCACGGCCATCGAGGTGTTCGACCTGCTCGTGGCGCAGTACGAGATCGACGCGCCGCCGGCGCTGAGCGAGGAGCAGTTTGAGCTCTGGAAACGCGAAAAGCTGCGCCCGACGCAGAAGCGCGTCCTGACCGTGCTCACGATGTGGCTGGAGGAGTTTGACCTCCTCAACCAGGATCCGGAGGTCGCGCCACGTCTTCAGGAGTTCCTGTCTCTGATCGTCAGCCCCGCGGCCATGTCGCTGACGGCCAAGCACATGCTGATTTCGCTGGAACGCCTGGTGCGCCCGTATTCTGTTCGGTCAATTGCTCGGGAGCTGACTCCTCGTTACAGACATTTGCCGAGCCAGTGCAGCAGGATCCAAGCGAGCGGCGTCCGTCGAAGCGGTGGAAAAAGATACGCAAAAACGATACCTACGACTTGGTGCATATGGATCCGTTGGAGCTCGCGCAGCACCTTTGTTTGTTCGAGCACAGCCTGTACGTCAAGGTACGAAGTCAGGAGTGCTTCACGTGGACGAAGACGCGCGAGGGCGATGCCGTCAAGAACATCTCAACATTTTGTGCAACGTCAGACCGGCTAGCGAATTGGGTGAAAGCTAGCATTTTGGAAGTGGATGGCCTCGGGAAGCGGGCGAATGTGGTCGACTTTTGGATACGCGTTGCCGAGGTGGGCTCCGTGCATCCTGTCCTTTGTGGCGGCGGCGCTGACGTACGTGCAGAAATGTCGAACGTTGAACAACTTCTCGTCAATGGGTGCAATCGTGGCGGCTTTATCGAGCACCGTAATCTCCCGGCTGCACTTCACGTGGCTGAACTCGGGCCGCGAATCGTCGCTGGAGCCGCTCCTGAAGTTCAACGCGCCGGGGGGCAACTACTCGTACTATCGCGGCGTTTTGGAGGCGGTCGACGGGCCGTGTGTACCATTTGCGGGGCCGTTCCTGAAGAGCATCGTCTACGCGCAGGACCAGCACGCGGACAACGTCGTCGTGCAGTCGCCGACGTCCCCGCAGAAGCAGTTCACACTTGTGCACTTCGTCAAACGGCAGAAGTGGTATGAAATGACGCACGCGATGCTGCGCTTCCAGAGCAAGTCATATCCGTTCACGGAGATTGCGGGCGTCGCGACGTTTATCCAGGGGCAAATGGGTAAAGCCGCGGGCAAGGACGAGCGCTGGTACTGGACCCGGAGCGACCAGCTGCAGCAGGCCGAGCTCCTGCATGCAGATATCCGGAAGGGCCTCGAGGCTGCTGGGTTCTGATCTATGGACCATGTTTGTATGCGGACACTTTATTTGTGTACTACTACTTCGATTTTCATTTGTTGACCATTTAGATGTCACCCCATCTGTACTTATGTTTCCTCACACTCATTATACCTTACGTCGCCAGTCGACAGTGTATAGTTATTACTCAGGCGAATACCAGGGAATTCAGGGGCGGTTGCCGGAGCTATGACGCAGATCCCAACGCGAAAGTCCGCATATATCATGTATGAAAAAGTGAGGGAGAACGACAAGGAAGAGATTAATATACAACGGTATGAGCATATGACTGTTGGCTGTGTAGCAGGAGACAGGATGTTGAATGATCTAGGTCAGGACGTCCACACAAGCCGCAAGTCACGTCGAAAGCCCCGTGGACGCCGGAGCACCGGCGCAGAAAGGACGACTGATCGTTGCACTCAACAGTTGCATGGCTCGGTTGTCGCGCCCGCGCCCTGTCTGTTCAGATCAACGCCTGTCCTGCCCGCCGAGGTACCCGCGCGCCCAGGCCCTGCTCTTGATGCTGGAGGGGCAGTGGTGGGCAGTTTCTTGGCTGCCAGCAGCTGTCAGAGTGGAAAGTGCGGGTAGCGGAAACGCACGCACCAATGGCGGTGAAGATATCGGAAACACCCTCGCCGGACTTTGCGCTAGTCTCTGCCCACATGAGCCCCTCTTCCTCAGCATACTTCTGCGCCTCCTCCTGCGTGACCTGCCGCCGCGCCGCGAGGTCCGACTTGTTGCCACAGAGGGCGATCACGATGGAGGGGTCGGCTTGACGCTGGAGCTCGCGGATCCAATTACGAGCCTTCTCGAGCGAGGCAGATTGAGTGATGTCGTATACCACGACGGCGCAATTTGCATTCCGGTAGTACATGGGAGCCTGATAAGACGGTCAGTGCGAGCGCTAGCGACGCCATAAGGGGACGCACCAGGGACTAGAAGGAGATGCCGGATATTGGGTGAGCACTGGAATGGGGCCATAGTGAGCTGAGCTACCTTGTAACGTTCTTGTCCGGCGGTATCCCTAAGAGCATTGTGAGCATATGAAGAGCCATGCAACGACGGGGCAAGTACCATATCTCGAACTTGACGGTGGTGCCATCATCCAGGGCGACTGTCTGAGTGAGGAAAGCGGCTAACCAGGATTCGTCAACAGCGAGCGGGAAAGAACGTAGAGGAAAGAAACGCACCGCCTATTGTGCTTTCCCGGTAGTCATCGAACTGGTCCTTGACGAAACGGAGGACAAGACTGGACCAGGGTCAGTCGACTGCGCGCCCCACGTATCAGGCGAGGTAGCGGTACCTGGACTTTCCGACGGCAGATTCGCCTGCACGGGGATGGTCAGTGGCGGGGCAGTCTGCGCGAACATGCGACGCACCGAGGAGGACGAGCTTGAACTGGAGCTGCTTGGACATGGTGAGGAGAGGAGTGAGCGTCGTGCCAGTGCGGGCTCCATGTGGCGGATACCGGCGCTCAGGCACGTGGGAAAGTGGCTGCATCCACGGATTTGTTTTTCTCCTTTCCTTCGAACTGTCTCAACTCTCTGTACACGCGCGCGACGTCGTGTGTTGCAAACCGCTCGGCATCCCCGTCAAGCCTTGAGTCTCGCACCTGAGCTCTTGCTGCGAATCCCCTCGTCTGCGCCCCCTTGGTTTTCGCTCTTTTCTTGCCAGCCCACGTCACAACTGTCGTCGCCCAGCTCCCACGAAGACAGGCTCGCAAACTCGTCTGAGGTGTGAAAGATAGGATGAGTCGACACCATCCGTATGGCCCGTACGACAACGCCGGCCCACGTAGGGGCGGAGGTGGCTCCCCCGCAGGCCCAGGTCCCGACAGAAGCTATCGTTCTCATGACGGCGGTCCTCCTCGTGGAAGAGGCTTTGGTCGCGGTCGCGGTCGCGGCGGTGGCTCGTTTGGTGGTGGACATGGACATGGACATGAAGCAAGTGCTGCGTATGGTGCTTATGATCAAGGCCCCCCGCAAGGCGACATGGGTGGTTACAACAGCTATGGCGCCGGCTCTACCTCCCAGGACGACTCATACTATCAGAATGGCAATTATGGAGGCAGCGCGTCGTCTCAGTACGGCGCTTCCGACCCGTCAGGAGGCTACAATCAGAGCTATAGCAACTTCGAAGGTACGCAAGGATAATTCAGCTCAAATTTGGGAATCGGTCATCGCAGGCATGAGGACAACGCGTGTTGAGGCAGTCCGTCATTTGTTTCGAGCGTCTTTCCTACCTGGAGGCACCAGAGCATTGCGAGCTTGAGCTATCGTACTAGCAATGGCCTCTTCTCCGAGGTCCTGGTCGTCGCAAGCCTGTTGCACCTCAGCTCGCCGTTGCCTGAGTCACTTTGTTTGTTCTTCGTCCTCTAAGTGGTCTTTCAGCCGCTTGAGCAATTCGCCCGCGACGCTTCAGGACCACATATACGAGTCCGTCTGTGTGGTCCGAGAGCTTTCGTCACGCTATGTCCCTACTCTTACATTTATGTTTCTTATCCCTCGTTGCGAACCGGCTCATCTCATGCGACATGCTTGCTAGACAATTCAGGATCCAACTACGGTGGTGGTCCCGGCGGCGGTTTTGGGAACCGAGGTCAGAAGCGTGGTCCAAAGCGCGAAAGGGATGATAAGGTGCACGAGTCAATTATTGAAGAACGCATCCAGCGCGAGCGGCCCTGTCGCACCCTCTTCATTCGGAACATTAAGGCGAGTGTCACAGCAAGAGCGGCCTTTATCCGTCCGCTTTGCCATATAGGATCGCCGACACTAATTGAGCTCCATTTCTCGCCTGCAGTATGAGACAAATAGTGACGAGGTTCGTCGTCAGTTTGAGGAACACGGTGAAATCAAGACCTTCTTCGATCTCATTGCCAATCGTGGCATGGTATTTGTCACTTTCGTGAGTGATTGTCCGGATCGCCGCACAAATTGAACTTAAATTGTTCGTTTAGTTTGATCTGAGAGCAGCTGAGAGAGCCCGAGAGAGATTACAAGGTTCTGAGATCGCTGGCAGGCCCGTAAGTTCCAGGGCGTTTTTCTTCCCATTACGTGAAAGTTGACAGCTGCTTCCGCGTTGTCCAGATTGATGTGCACTATTCTCTGCCTCGTGATGATAACAACTCAAAGGGCAGCGATAAAAATCAGGTAAATCGGTGGAGCTCTATCCTCTTCCACATGTAGATCTAATACGATATCGTTTAGGAAATGCAAGGGACACTGATAGTATCCCTCAGAAATTCTGTGTCCGGCCAGTCGATCGACGACAACGAGGTGCGGAGGAAGTTTCAGCAATTTGGTGACGTCAAATCTGTCCGCCCGATCGGCGACCGGAATGAGTACGTCCTGCCCTTATTATATTCGCCTTGTCGGGATTCTGAACACCAATCTTCGTTAGTCAACGCTATGTCGAGTTTTACGATATCAGGGTAAGTAGATGCACCGAATCATTTGTGGACTGCCACATGTCTGACATACTTTTAGTCCGCAGAAGATGCCTTTGACCGCCTTCGACACCAGGGCTTGCAAGACGGTGTGATGGAGATCATCTTGGGATGGGAAGAAACTGCCGGCCCCGCCCAACAAAATGGCTTCCGGTAAGTCTCATTGCATGAGCTGACATGAAACGCGGTTGATAGGATGATTGCCTTAGCCGTGACGAGCGAGACTTCTACTCCAGCGGCCCTGGTGGCGGCGGCGGCGGCGGCCCTGGTCCCGGTGGTCCTGGTGGGGGCGGACGCGACTGGGATGATGGCCCGCGCGGGCCACCGCGAGGCAGAGGTCGCGGCCGTGGACGAGGTGGACGTGGCTTTGGAGGAGGAGGCGGAGGAGGTGGAGGTGGAGGTGGAGGAGGTGGAGGTGGCGGCGGCGGAGGCGGCGGAGGCGGCGGAGGCGGCGGAGGAGGTGGCGGAGGCGGAGGGTACGATGACGACCGCCGCCCTCATTGGGAAGACCGTGAGCGCTCCCGGAGATTCGATGACGACAACTACGGTGGAGGTAGAGGCGGGGGACGTGGCGGCTACGGTGACCGCTTTGACCGCGGGAGGGACGCCTACAACTCTGGCCCTCCGCCGTCGAGCAATTACAGCGCGCCGCCACCACCACTTCCTGCATTCAACGAACCGCCGCCTGCTGCATTACCTGTGAGTCTTCTGTCGCTTTTGCCTCTTGAGATGGTCTCATTGTTGTCATTGATCAGCCGCTTGATGACCGACTGGACCAAGCGCGTAAAGTGCAACAGGTGAGCTGCAACATCTATCGTAGGACAGTGGATGGTTGCTAACAGTCGGCGCAGTTGTTGGCAGCTCTGAAACAGCCGCAGACGGGCGCACCCGCTGCAGCGCCCCCTCCACCTCCACCGCAACCCCAGCCGCCGGTCCATGTACCACAGGCGCCGCCTGCACAAAATCCATACTACCCGCCTCCCACACCTCAAGCGCCGATGGCCTATCCCATGGCTGCCAACCCGTCCGGGTATCCGCCCATTCCGCCCGCGGCTCCCCCCGCCCCGCAGCCGGCCAGTGTGCCAGGCCAGCTCGCAGGGCTACCTCAAGGCATCCTCGCTTTGCTGCAGAACGCCCAGTCTCAACAGCAGCAGCAGCAGCAGCAGCAGACGGGCACACCGCCCCAAATGGGCGGCCCTCCGCCCGGGCAATACGGGGGCATGCAGTTGCCACAGGTCGTTCGGCCGCCCCTGCCACCGCATCTCGCGGGTCCACCTCCTCCTGGCGTTCCCATGCAGCCTGGTATGGGAGGCGACTACTCAAACTCGCAGCTAATGTCTTATCTGGTGAGTAATACCTTGCATGTGGCAGCTTGTGATTGGGTACTCACGGGATTCCGCGCAGGCTGCCGGTAAACGTCCATGATGTGGACCAACCGGAGGACGGGAACCCGCCAACGACGGCTCCTTGACGCCGTGACAACATGGTGGGCTGGTTGATTGTACAGTATTTATACACTCATATGTTTGTTGACCATTGGCGTTCAATGTATATACATGGCCGCTGTTCAAGTGTTTTCCATCTATGTGCTCTTCTTTCGGAAACACACAGGCTCGGGTGTTGATAATCTGCGCATCGCTGTAGGCGCTGTGTCACGGCCAGATATGTTTCATCGTGATAGATCGCAGCATGTGCTGCGCCGCGCCGTCGCCGACGAGTGCGACGGCGGCGGAGAGCAGCGAACAGGTGGGGGGACGTCGAGGCGGAGGATGAGCAAAAGAGGAAGGAGGTATGGATGGAAAAGGGTAAATGCACGGCGAGGTCAAGCGGCGGGCGCTGTGACTCGTTCTATCGGTCGACCATCTGCCCGCAGCAACAGCAACAGCGACGCCAACAGCTGGCCGAGGGTTGTGCGGCTGCGAGACCCTCGAGCGCTGCAACGGCGGTCCGCGCGTATGACGTACTGCCGGCTGTCCCATATTTGAGAGCAACCCGCCGCCCGGGCGTTGCCAGTTGCCACCTATTCTCTTTCTTTCACCATGCTCGTCCTCTCCACCCTGCACAAGCTCCTCTCCCAAGTCCTCTCCCACCCAGACATCCACTCTGCCGCCCTCCTCACCCCCGAGGGCCAGCTCGTCTCCTTTGCCTGCCATCCGTACAGAACGAAGGATGACATCCGTCTGCTCGTCGGCCTCAGCAGCGAGGTCTGGCAGGAGGAGGGTGACCAGGGGATCGCCACAGTTGACAGCGAGGTATGTCTCCGTGCGTTCCCTCGCGTCATTCGCTGACGTTCATCGCGTCACAGCTCGGCCGCATCATCGTGTATCCCGTCCAGTGGGTCCCTGTGAACAGCACCAAAGACGCCTCGCCAGCGAGCTCGTCAAGTGACCAACCGCGCGAGAAACCCGCAATGCTTCTCGCCATGGGCGCATCAGATGCTGTCGATTGGGACGAGCTCGAGGCGAAGGTGCGTCATCTATCAAGTTCGATCGCCTCTTGCTCACGCGTTCGTGTTGGCTGCCTGCAGGCAAGAGACGTGACCGCGCGACTGGGGCGCTCGGTCAGCAAGCTGCGGTCGCCGCTGACGGCAGCCCCCCACTCCCCGCCAACTGTCGCCAATGCGCGGCTGGCGCGGTGACGCGTTGCTGCGTCCGCTCGCTAATGAAAAGTAACCCCTGGTACGTCGTCTGGTGCGCTCGCCCTTGTTCAGCCCACTCACACGTCTGCCTGGATACCAGAAGGTTCAACCTTTCAGCCATGCTATAATCACTCCCGACACCTGGCAACGAACCCTGCGACTGAACTGTTCGCTAAGCCCATACTGTCTGTAATTTTCCCATCGTACCTTATTGCACCCACACATCGCCGTTTGCTCTCTCGGTCACCCATAGAAGTCTGCTGATTCGTTGTTTGCACATACCTTAGTACTAGCCCTTAGTCCATAGACGCTATGATAGTTCAAATACACATGATATTTTTGAATGACGTTGGAATGTTCGACATGTCGGCGCGGCCCGACGCCGCGGTGACGCACAACTGTCACGGTTGCACCGCGCCCACCCGCCCTCGTGCGTTCAACTCGGTGCATCACTCGTGCGCACTCCCAGCAAGCGATGAAACGATGGTCTGCCTCTACCAGCAGCCGTCTCGCGCGTTCTGCCGCCGTCGCACCAACGCGTCTTCAACCACACTCGAAATATTACAGCGCGCTCGGAGGCAAACCCGCCCACAGTCCTTCGTCGGCAGCTGCCTTCCCCCCGTCATCGTCACCCACGCCAACTCGACAACCAGACCCCCATGACCTCGTCAAGCCCGAGCTCGACGCCCTCCGGGGCAGGCTCTTGAACCTGCTCGGCTCCGCGCACCCCACCCTCACCCACATCGCCAAATACTACTTCATGCACCCGTCAAAACAGCTGCGCCCACTCCTCGTGCTGCTTTTCTCGCACGCGACGAACGGCCTTGGGCGCGACTGGGACCTGAAGAAGTGGGCCGCGGAGAACGAGGGCGCGCGCGGGCGTGCGGCGGAGCTCGACGAGCCGCTCTCGCGCCCCGACGTGCTCAATGACTGGAACCCCAGCATGCCGGACCACACCGCATCATTCTCCACTGTCTTCCCGCTCGTCTCCCCAACGCCGCACACGCGCGCGGCCCCGCCGCTCCCCCGCCGCCGATATGCGTCCGCACTCGCAACACCGTCTACACTGCTTCCGACGCAGCAGCGCCTCGCGCAGATTGTCGAGATGATCCACGTCGCGTCACTGCTGCACGACGACGTGATTGACGGCTCGGACCTGCGCCGCGGTGTGCCGAGCGCGCCCGCCGCGTTCGGAAACAAGTTCACGATCCTCGCGGGCGACTTCCTGCTCGGTCGCGCGTCCGCCGCGCTCTCGCGCCTCGGGGACAGCGAGGTCGTCGAGCTCATCGCGAGCGTCATCGCGAATCTCGTCGAGGGCGAGATCCTGCAGCTCAACAAGGTTGCGCAGGAGAGCGGGGCGCTCGTGGACGCGCGCGTGGGCCGAGAGAGCTGGAATGTCTACCTCAAGAAGACGTACCTCAAGACGGCAACCTTGATGGCAAAGGGCTCACGGGCGGCGGTCGTGCTCGGGGGCGCGAAGGAGGGCGAGCTGTGGAAGGAGGTCGCATATGCGTACGGCCGCAACCTGGGCATTGCATTCCAGGTGTGTATCTATCGATGTATCGCGGCGGTTTGTCTGCTCATCTTCGGACCCCGTGACCTGCAGCTTGTTGACGATATTCTGGACTACGAGGCGGGCGAGGGCACGCTGGGCAAGCCCGGCGGGGCAGATCTACGATTGGGGCTCGCTACCGGTCCGGCGCTGTACGCATGGGAAGAGCACCCGGAGATGGGCCAACTCATTGCGCGCAAGTTCGAAGAAGATGGTGATGTCGAAAAGGTGGATCGCCTGCTTTCATGCTGCATCTCCGCCTTATTGATTCATGAATATGCAGGCACGAGATCTTGTGAGGCGCTCGTCCGGCGTCGAGCGGACACGAGAGCTGGCGATAGCGCACGCGGACAAGGCGCGTGAGCTGCTGCAACATTTACCAGACAGCGACGCCAAGAGCGCGTTAGATGCGTTGACAGTGCGTGTGGTCAAGCGGACGTGGTGATTTGTTTGGTGCTTCATCCTAGAGGACATTGATAGACCTATACAAGCACGACTCGTAATTACTTACCACTCAATCATTTCTTCGACATCTTGAACACTGATGTGCCAACGCAAAATACCTCTGTATATCGCCCTCGTTGACCGTCAAAATTGAACGAGTGTTTTGAATGTGCGTTCATAGATTATGATGCGCAAGAGTATACACCGTACCCATCTCGAATAACAATATCCGCCCACTACCGCACTAGAGCTGGCTCCAAAACAAAACCATGAATGATCTCAGCCATCCAGAGCCCAGAGTGCTCCCGCCACCTATCCAACCACCCACGTCAGATAGAGAGTTTTACTTCCGCTTCTTCACGGTCGTCTCGTCCTTCTTATCACCACCGGCAGGCGCGACGGGTGCCGTTTCCGACGTCTTCTTGTCGTCGGGGGTGGGGGCATCGGTCTTCTTCGAGGACTGGAAGGACACATCAGCATTGGCGATACGTGGACTTAGTGATGGCAAGGCTTACCTTCGCAATCGGCTTCTGCTGGCTACCAACAAGGCCGAACAGGACACCAATCATACCGAAAAGTGTGAAGACAGTGCCAACGAGGGCGGCACCGGTCTCAGGGTGGGTCTTGAAGGCCCCGATGGGGTCCTCACGCGCCAACGCAATGAACTCAATCGCCTTGGAGCGGAGGAACTCGATCGGGTTCTCCTTGAATGCCGGCGTCTCAGCCTCGTCGTCCTCCGGAGCATCCACCTTCGCGGCCTCCGCCTCAAGCGTCTTCTTGATGTCGAAGGACTCGGCGGCGAGAGCCTTGGCGTCCTCAACAGAGTGGCCGATGTAGATGTTGTCGAAGAGGATGTCCTCAGTCATGGTCCAAAGTTCAATACCGACACCACCCTAAGCAGAACAAAAAATGGGTTGACGTTCATATGGGTATGAAGATACACGCACGATCTTCTCGAGGCTCTTGACAGGGGTCAGATCCTCAAAGTAATTAGGGTTGTCGATTTTGCGGGGAGCCCATGGGCCCTTGTACTCCGGGTTGTCGATTTGAGGAGGGAACCACTTGCCCTTGTACTCGGGGTTGCGCTTGTAAGGACTGATGGTGCAACCTAGATTAGTACACGAAGTTGTCCGCCAAGACGGTGACATACCGCTTCCACTCGCCGCAACCAGACGCCTCCTCGCACTTGGGGTTGGGAACTGTTGGCGCGATCCAGTCACCGTCCTCCTCATCGTCCCACTCCTCAGGCTTCTCAGCGTCTGCAAGATGCGCGTCAGCACAACGTTGTCACTATTGACAAGGCTGAACACACCAGGGTCGGGGACGGAGGCCGGCTCGTCATCAAGCCAGTCAGAGGGCTTCTCAGCCTCCTCGTCAGGGATCTCATACGGCGCGTCCTCATCCCAGTCTGCAGGCTTCACGGCGTCAGGGTCGGCAATCTTCTGAGCGTCGACCCAGTCCTCAGGCTTCTTGTCCTCGGGGTCGTCTATCTCCTTGGGCGGGTTCACAGGAGGGGTGAAATCCTCGAGAACGCTACCCTTGTTGTGGCTCTCGCCATTGAAGAGAACATCATAGGTGTTGTTGGGGCTACGTGGCGCCATGCCTTTAGTTGCTGAACATTGGCGACGAATGAGAGCGCTTACTGGAGAATGAGCGTGTAGAGGTTAGTCGTCTTCTCGATGGAAGGCTTCGGAGGAAGAGATAGGTGCTTCTCCTCGTACTCGCCAGTCTTGGGGTTCTTGTGGCGGAAGATGAAGTGGACCTGTTGGGGAGTACGTCAGAATAACGCAAGCAATATGCGTTGCGCATTACAAACCTTTGTGCCAGGGCAGGTGAGATCAGGACCGAACATGACCACCCAAGGAGTCTTGTCCGAGAACTCCTTGCCGCTGGTCTGGAAGCCGTCCTCGAGGAGCTTGACGTAGCCACCACCACAGTTGCCACCCTTCTGGTACTTGACCTCATACTGGACAACAAGGGGCTTGTCGGAGACGTCGATGGGTTTGGTGAAAGGGGCAGAGATGGCGTGATGTGCGGCAACAGACTTGGCGACGAGACCGAGGTCGCCCTCAATGACGGACGTCGTCGGCTCCTCCACAGACCATTTACCGACGTAGCTGAACGTCTCACCACCGACGGGCGTCTTCTTCGTCGCCTCAGACGGTGTCCAGCGGTCATCCCAGCCCTCTGTGAACTGCTCGAGGAAGGGTGCTTTGATTTCCGTAGGCTGAAAACGACACGTCACGAGAGAGAGATACTGCGGAGGTGAGACGACTGACTTTGAAGACAGGCTTGTCCGCTGCCGTCGCGGTAGTCGCGACGACTGCAGCAAGCAGGGCGTGAACCGCTACGCTTCGCATCGTGTACGAAGGACCAAGACGGGGGGTAAGTAGAAGAGGAAGAGGAAGATGCTAAAGAGAGGGAAAGGTGTAAGGACGAGAGAAAGGCAGATGTGCGGTGCTAAATGTGTTCGGCTACGACGGTGCCACGTATACACTTCCCAGACTTCCCACGCTTCCACCCCGGCGCGCACAACTCCAGTCGATCTATTCGCTACATACATACAGCATCCTACTCTACCCAAGCAAATCAGCATGCCCCGACGCAGACAACGCCAACTGTGCAAAGAAACATCAGCCTGTCACTCGCATGCAACAGCAGAGGACACGTACCACAAACTCGTCGTCCAGATACTTGGAGACGGCGATCTGGTCTCCGAGACCTTTTCTCCGACGCGTCTTGAGCACAAGGTCGCGTGCCAGCGCCTGGCCGGACGCAGGTTCCAGCGGCCGAAGCTTGATGCTGCTGTCAGTCGGGTCGCCTACAGAAACCTCCACGTCAGCATCGAAGCAGCAACTGCCAGGTCATCACACGTACCGGGCACGATGGACCAGTGGTCGAAGACCTGCAGGCAGAACGCCTGACCTTGCGTTGCTGTTCGTAAGTCCGTCTCGAAGCCGTTGGCGTCAATCACCGGGATAAGCGCCTTGACGGTGTACAGCGGGGACCCGGCTTTCGGAATATCCTGTGTTACGTGTCCTCGCCGGCGAGCAAGCACGGTGTAGACAGCAGATATGCAGTCGGCAGGTGCTTGTACCTCCACGTAGTACACTGGCTCCATCAACCTCGGAGTCGCCTGGCGTGCTAAGAATGAGTTGCGAGCTACGTCAAGACGAAACGATCTTACCATCAGGAACGACGAGTAGCAAACGCGTCGAGCCGTCGGGACGATCTGTCCACCGCCTCGGAAAATTGGTTCCTGGGCCAAACTCGCATCCAGTATGCGGAACTTGACGTTGCGCATTGCTATTTGGCAATCTCAGTTCAACCTCCGGGCGATACGATACGACAACTGCTCACGTTCATCACATAGAGGACCTTCTCGGGCACCCCATTGAAAGCCCTGTTTGATGTGTTCCTTCACCGAGCCGAGGAGTTTCTTGTCAATCTGAAGGAGATTAGACATCACCAACACGTCTACTGTACGGAACAGTTCACCAACCTGAGAGGGTAATGTATCATCTAGGAGCGCATTGGGACCACTTTCGTCTGGTCCGAAGGCCCATATAGACCGTGACGCCAGCAGGTCCCACTGATACTTCTCCTCGAAGAACTTGCCTCGCTCCTTTGCGGACATCCGCATATTGACCCGGCCTGTCTCGATGTCTTCTGCGATACCACGCTCCAAGGGCTCGGCGATCATCGTCAGGCGATTTCTGCAGAAGAGTCAGATGTCAAGTTGCCACATTTTACAACAACTACGTCACATACTTCTTGTTTGGTGTGTCTGCATAACACTTGAGAGCGCTGGTCTCGAGCACCGTCTCACAGAACTTCGTCACAGGATCCGAGACCTTAATCTCTATCTCGGAGAAGAGTCTGCGTAGATCATGCAGGACGCAATCCAGGTAAAGCTCGCCTGTGCCGATCAGCACGTGTTCTCCACTTTCTTCAACCTTCGTTGAGACAAGAGGATAAGACTTGTTTATGCTCCGCAGGCCGGAGAGCATCTTCGGTAGCTCTGAGGGTGCAATAGGCTCGATTGCTACTTTGAGGACAGACTGCGTCATATGTTTGATTGGCCGGAAGATGTAGAGGTCATCATCAATGTCCACGGCTGCCAGTGTCGCTGTTTTAGTGATGGACGCGTCCACACCACCCAGAAGAATGAGGTTGCCAGCTGGCACTTCATCAACTGGGATGAAATATCTAGCATCGCCGGCCAAAATCAGTTAGATGAGACAAACAGTATACCTTGAGTGCACACCTTGATTCACTGACCCAAATGTCGTCTATCTGCACCTTCATCATGTCTTCTTCGTCTTCTGGTGAGTAGCCTTCCCCTAGAACCTTAATGTCCATGCCCTTCTTGACGGTTCCACTGAAGACGCGCCCAAACGCCCGGAATGACTGGGCGTCGGTCGTGTGATAAAGCTTCGTGACATGTACCACGACAGGACCTTCAGGGTCGCTAGTCTTCAGAGAAGCCGCTAAGTCAGATGTAACCGGGCCCGTATACGTTCGTTCCACCTAACGCGGTCCGTGAGCTTTCTCCTGTCAGGACGCTGTTATCGTCTCACCTTATCGGCCGCCGCCTCGACAGGATTTGGAATACACTCCACAATCATATCGACCAGACCAGTTGACGTTCCAAAGAATTGGTCCAGCACGGCCTTCAGCAACGGTCGCACATCCATCTTGTACATGACGGGCTTCAAGTGTATGTTGAGCCCGGTTAAGGTGTTCTTCAAAGAGTCGGTATCCTCGCTGAGTACTTGACTATAGAGCTTATACAACGGGTCGAGGATGAACTGCACGAATGAGCGAGTGGACTCAGGATCCGCCGCTTTTCGAGTGAACTTTCTTGTCTCGTTGTTGAAATAAATGTCTCCCCACAGACGGTCCGCGAAAGATGCGACATCCAGAGGACCTGCGCTGTATATGAGTAAAAGAACATGATCGTTGACGTAAAGACTCGCCGTATGTCTCAGCATACATCTGAGCGAAAGACCGCAGCGTGAAGCACCAGCCCATGTCTGTGCTCGCGAACGCCACATTCCCATTCTCCGGACTTAGACGAAGTTCAGGGTCAGGGTTTATCCCGCTGCACAAGATACGGATGAGCAAAAGGAGCTCGAGAGTGTTCCGACACTGACCCAATGAAGGTGTTTATTTCCTCTATCGTGTGCTTAATCTTGTAATAAGCGTCTGCAGGCTTAATACGAAGCTCGAGGATGAGGCGATCGATTTTGTTCACTACTAGAGTGATTTTGACCCCTTCTTGGAGTGCGTGCCGAATGATGGCTTCGGTATTGACCATTATCTGAGAGCGCCGACTAGCATGAGCTTTGATTCGAGCAAAGGAAAGGAAAGCAGGTGCGCACCCCCTCAACGACATCCACAACAAGTACGACACCATCGACCAAACGCACTGCAGACGCCACTTCGTCGACAAAGTTGACATGGCCAGGCGTGTCTACGAGATGTATCAGGTGCGACTTCCCAGCTGTGTTCTGCAGAACGAGCGACATTGGCGAAGACTTGATCGATATTGAGCGCTCCCGCGACAAGACGTGGGTGTCCGTGTAACGGAGCTTGCGTAGCCCTATTTTTCAGCTCTAGCGTGTCTGTCATGAGCAGTGAACTCACGGGCTTGTCAGCGTCCCAGTCTACTCGATGAGTCTCGAAAACCAGCATATCCACAAGAGCGGTTTTCCCGTGGTGCAAATGTCCAACAACCGCCACATTACGGATCATCTCAGGGAAGGACATGAGGTTCAATAAGAATCTGGCCACTTATTAGCGGAAGTATTCAAAATCGAATACACGACATACCCCTTGTCAAATCGCGTCTCCGGCAAGTCCTTCTCCTCCACAGTCCATTTTCGGACTTTGACTGGGGCTACAATAGGCTCCGAAAGCGGTTGTGCATCTTCCTCCTGTACGAGTGTCTCGACGTCGGCGCCGTATACATCGCTCGCGGATGGGTAGTATTGCTTGTCTTCATGAAGGACGACAGCATTATGGACAGGCTCTGGATGAAAGAATCAGTGTCTACGGCAAATGACAAGTAGACGTCAGACGCACCGTCAACCTCCATTAATGCTCCCTCCGCGTCGCCCATAGGTTCATCCTCAAAGCCCTCTAGAGGTTGCTGTTGCGGGGCGCGTCCAAAGTCCTCCTGGACCGCAACATCCTCATCATCCGACTCAATGTCCGCGCCAATGTAGTTGCCGAACTCGTCATAGTCTTCGAAAGACGCCATATAGGCAGGTAGGAGGCAACACGGAGGATGAACGCGTGGGGCAGTGGTAGCGCAGTAACAGAGAGGGCTGAGATTTTGCGGGTGACCAGGAGTTGCGGCGCTGGTAATGTGCCCGCTGAAGAAGGTGAGCAACTTGCCTGGATACTATCCAAGTGCAAGGGCGTCCGAAGTGGCGAACTTTGAAGTCGAAGGTTTCGCAGAACGCGGACGCGTCGAGCTTCCCACGCGCCATATTGAGATTCACCGCCAATGGCACTCAGGCTGGTGTCCGTCTAGAGACTCTGCCTCAGCGAACGCTCAAACATGGCATCTCTCTCAGACGATACTCTGCGCAAGGTGAGACTTCTGTTATCTTCGCTGCATACCCTCGTTCGATGCCGTCTCTCGTAGATTTTGGTTCAAATCCAGCAAACGGCTGTTCAATCGCAGAAGTCGCTCGCTCTAACACGGCAGCAGATTAGTACGAAGGAGCGAGAGCGCAGGATCCTCCAGCTGACTATTGATGAAATCAACCACATGGAAGGAGATGTAAACCTGTATAAAGGTGTCGGGAAAATGTGCGTTACATGTGCCGTTTGGCGCGCGCACTGACCCGTCTTGGCAGGTTCATGATGGAACCGCGTCCGGCGATGGAGAAGGACTTGAAGGCGCAGGAGAAAGGCCTAACGGATGACATCAGTAGTCTCAATAAAAAGGTGTCAGACCCTTGTGCCCTCTGGGTCGACCCTCGCTGATCTCCTGCGTAGGCGAAGTATCTGGAGAAGCAGTTTAACGACGCACAGTCTCAACTACGCGACATTGTATGTGTCAAGCTTGCTCCTTGATTCAGCCACTGAGAGCACTGCGCGGTCACAGTTCAACAGCGCTCCTCGGCAATGAGCTGTTTCCTGATATCTCCGTGCATGTCTACCCTGTCCCATCTGTAGCCATTAGATCCGATCGTGCATCTCATTTTCCGTCTTCAGCGAGCTCTGTTCATCCTGGTATCCGAAGGCAGCGCGGAGAATGGCCGTGTAGGTCGAAGGGATTTTCAGATGCGCTCAGATGCCCTCCGCGCTCAAGCATTTTTACCTTCGAAGGAAGCCCGCGCTAGACAAAGGTAAGTACTAGTGAATTATGATTTCCGCTCCACCGCGTGAGCAACTTGAAGGTCAGCGATTTATCTGAATGCATGGCCACGACTTTCTCTCGAAGGCTCACCCCGATTTCAGGATCGTATACGTACCGATTCCGAGCCACTCCGTGTCTTTTCCGTCCAGCCTAGGTGACTACGGCTTGGGCTCTTGAGGGGAGACAGTGTTGCGCCCCTGCCCCTGTCTGAACGCGACCAGCTTAATCACGCATGATGGCCACTCAAACAAGTGACGTGATGTTCGCTTTGCAGAGCTCTTTCCGTGGTAGTACCGCACACTTTGATCCTAATTGTGTGCCACCAAGTCCTCGTCAGGAGCACCTGCGACCGTCCTCGCACTCCATTATCCATCATCCCTTTCCTCTGACACTCGAACTCACAAATACAAACCCTTCAATACTTTGGTTGATCGTGGGCCACCGATTGTCTTCTCATCGCCGCTCTCTGACGCCTTATTTGTCACGCCGGCCTTGTTACTCGAACGTCTGATTTGGATAGAGATCATAACTTCCAGGAGCTTCCTTTGATATAGGAAAGGTAGGAAACGATTGCGGAGACGAGTGCGGCAGGCATGGGTGTAGGCTGCTCTACCGCTGGTGCACCTGACTTATTTGGATTGTGGAAGAAGATGCATTCCTGTAAGCGCCCACCTGTTTCTCTTGTGCACTACGCAGGCTGACGCTAGAAGATTGTGCGCATGTGCTGGTTCCCCATTACATTGGACCATCCATGCGGCGAGTGACCCAGAACCTGTCAAAGAACGAAGGGGCGGATCGGTGAGGTGTACCATTTGCGGTGATTGATACATACAGATCAGGACAGCAATAGGACACGCGACCCTTCCTCGTGGCACAGGTTATAAAGGCTGGGTCAGTGGGACTTCAAAACGGTCTCCATCCTCCATCATCACCGTGATGTCTCTGTCCGACCGCAAGGCGGAGGCTCTTCAGCTAAAAGCCGAAGGAAACGCTCGATATCTGAAAGGCGACTACCAACTCGCTCATACAGCTTACTCACGAGCGATAGAGAAGGACCCCGCCAATGCTGTCCTGTTCGCCAATAGATCGCAGAACCACCTGTCGATGAAAAAGTAAGGCTATCCGGTCGACAAGTCGCGAAATCTTCTGTCTGATAGCGCGGTAGTTTTGCAGACGCGGCAATCGACGCACGGAAGGTGAGCACATTCCTGGATAGGCTTGGGCGCATCTCATTTTCGAGTCAAGGCCACTGAGCTCGATCCCAACAACTCCAAAGCATGGGCGCGTTTTGCAAAGGCACAACAAGTACGTGTATCGTTAGATCGTTTGCTCCGTCAGATTTCTCACAATATCGCCATTCAAGGCCCTCCTGAACTATCAAGCGAGCGTGCAGTCTTGGAAAATGGCCCTTCAAACGGGTTCCCAGACTTCCACGCCGTCGCCAACTCTCCGCGAGGAATGCGAGCTTGGCCTGGAGGCTGCGCGACATGCCCTGGATGCCTCGGATGAATCGTCGTCATCGCGTCCTCGAATTTCAACTGCCGCGAGGAACAAAACGAAGACTCCTCTGGACAGGGCAAAGCTTGTTGCAGGCTCGATGGGAAGTAAGCTAGGCGGTATCATTAAAGGTCCGCCCACCAGTGTAGGACCTCCTTCATCAGTATCGAGAGCTGCTCTCATCACTATTTTCTCAACTCTAGGCATTCATCATTCTCAAGGGCTGCGAGGTGGGCAAAATCCAAGTGTTGGTCGCGCTTCTTGACAAATTTGATCGCAGCAACTGAACAAAGCCCTCCTCCTCATGGCTTCTCCGGGGAGAAATCCAAGTATCCATGGGCAGCCAACCGTAGGTTCAGATATTCAAAGACGGATCGCTATATTGATCAGCAACACTGTCAGGCTATGATGGAGCTGACCGACGCCCTCCTGACGGATCCCAGAATTGTGGCCATGGTCCCTTTGAACTGGGTTCCGCGATATAATGGCCAAGGTGATTCCTGAGTACTACTCAATGAGTCGCAACTAATGCGCTAGTAGCGAAGTCGGAGGCCGCCCACTTCGGGGCTTGGAGTGTCGAAACATCCAAGGCGCTTCAGGAGAAGGCGCTTCAGAGCCTGCGGAAGAATGGATGGATTAAGACCCGCAATGCCGTAGAGACAACGGTCAGGTGTGTGTCCATACCGGCGTACCCTCGCGACTGCTCATACGCTGCGATCTAGGAAATGGATCACCACCGGTTTTCTCTTTGGCGCAACGGCACAAACTACTCATTGTCTCACGCAGCTAGAACAGACGCTAGAGTTTCTTCAATGGGGCCGACGGACTTGGGAGGATGTATCGAACAGTGACCGCGGCGACTTCTTCGAAATCCTCTTCATAAGAAGAATCCGGCGCCTGTACCTCGCGTTATACGTTGAAGTAAGCCCGTTGGCTCATGCGCGTCATCGCTTGTCTCTGATTTGTATGCCTCAGAGATGGCTCATAGATCCCCAGTTTTCTTTCAAAGGTCGCCGACCGGATTTCGTATACGACATTGCACAAGCTATGGTCGACGAAATTGAGAACGACATACCACGCTCTGACGAATTGCAAAACCACGATGTTGCTTACGTTCTTTGCTCCTGGCTCTATCCTCTTGCCGAAGCTCACTCGTGAGCTCACATCCAATGCCCTGTGAGGCTGACATTGTTGACACGCATTCGTGCCCCTCAGAATACTTGCGTTGGTGCTAAAACGCAAGGGCTATGCGCTAGAGGCCACAGACGAAGCGCAGGCCCTAAAGTACTACGGCAAAGCCATGAGCCATTATCTCGAAGCTAGTCGATCGTTCCCACAAGACGAAGAGAAGCGTCTTCGTATGTTCAATTCGTTCGTTGTTGATATTCAATCTGACCAGAGCATCAATTATCAGTATGTCTCGCAGGCGTCGCCGAAACCAGCGCGCGAGCAATCACGACAGTTGGTGATTACATTAGCCTATGCGACAAGATGCGGACGCTTTTGCCGAGGGTGGAAGAGATATGGGAGTTTTCGTCACTGCAGGCGGCCAGGGAACAATCCCTGCAAATGATTTACTCTGTTGACGACTCTTGCCGCAAGGCCCTGGCCAGCGGCGAGTGTACAGCAACTTCGCGTATCATCGCCAAAGGGCAAGCATTCGTAATCGACCTCATCGATGTATGTCGCTCTCAACTATTCCATGGATCATTTTGGTTTAAGACTTCACTGACAACCAACCTTCCCGATCACACAGTAGCTGCAATGTTCAGTCGTCGCCGATCTCCTTTCCCGCCAATCTTGATGCTCCGCCCATGTACAGTACGTCTCCATCGCACGCTATTGAGTGCAATAAATGGCTCGTTGTTGTGCTCTGCAGATGTTTGAGATAGAACGAGAGCTTGTACTTAATCTTGTTGTAATCCATGTCGGAATGCTGTCGCGTGAATCTCCGGTTCCAGCCGGCGGAGACTTGACCGCGCTAACAGTAACACACTTGCCATGGAACGCCGCAGCACGCTGTAGACGTCTTGTACTACAATGTAAGCAGCTCCCCTCGGGAACGGGCGCGATCGTGACCGATGTCGCAATAGTTGGCACTGGTAGTCGCGGTCAGTTCCCACTGCTGCACACTGGCCGTGCCGGCCGTCATGCGAACAACGGCTCTCCGCCTCTCTCACATCGTTCGCCATCTCTCCACATCGTCCAGAGCACCCATGTCATATCCATCCACTATCAAAGGTGTCGGAATCAAGCAAACGGGTGGCCTCGAGGCCATTGAGGAGCTGTCCTTGCCGTTTCCTGAGGTGAAGTCAACAGATCTGCTTGTGAAGGTAATGACGCTCTTGGCCGTGTGAGCAGGCGATTATGCTGACCATCGGACCAGATCGTGTATGGAGGGGTGAACTTCATCGACACCTATATGCGGTGCGTATACCCGTCGTTGTTTCCAACGACTTCAACTCACATAGTGGGACAAAGTTCGGGGCTTTATCCCCCTGCATTTCTCCCCCTTCCCATCGCCAAGGAAGTTGCAGGAGTCATTGTGGAGCTGCCGAAGGACGAGTCTGTGCTCAACAGCGCAGCCTTCAAGGGCCGTGGCTTCAAGAAGGGCAGTAAAGTCGCAATCGTAGGTGCTAGATGCCTTTCCTAGCACTGTGATGCTCACAGCATCGTAGGATGTGACGGGCTCCTTGAAGGAGTATGTTTCCGTCCCATGGGACGGGAATGTTTTCCCTGTCCCCGACGACATCCCAGTCAGAGTAGCGGCCGCGGCCATCCTGCAGGGCATTACGGCGCTGGGCCAGATCACGGAAGCTTACAACGTCAAAAAGGGCGATACTGTCTTCATCCACACTATCGCTGGTGGTGTAGGCTTGCTACATGCGCAGATTGCCAAGGCGCGCGGCGCAACGGTCATCGGAACGACGTCGACACCGGAGAAGGCAGCGCTTGCAAAAGCTCACGGTGCAGACCACGTCATCTTCTACCGCTCTGAGAATGTGGTTGAGCGTGCCTTGGAGATCACGAACGGCGAGGGAGTCGACGTGATATACGACGGTGTGGGAAAGGATACGTGAGTGCCCATGGGTCTGTTCCCTGCCTCTTGGGCTCATGGAAACTGTCATTTTACTCAGCTTCGACGATGACTTCAAGTACATCAAGCGCAAGGGGACCATTGTGTCTTTCGGAAACGCGTCGGGGCCTGTACCTCCGGTCCCACTGTTCAAGCTGACAGAGAAGAACGTCAAACTGCTACGCCCAACGTGAGTTTTTTGAGTTGTTCCAGCATCTTCAATGCCAACCCTCGTCCAAGCGCTGTGAACTGGGTCGCGAACGTGGAAGAGCGCGACCGATATAGCTCAGAACTGTTCAAGCTCGTGGCCAGTGGCGAGCTGAAGATTAACATCTTCCAGGACTATCCGTTCACGGCAGAGGGCGTACGCCAAGCGCAGAGTGACCTGGTTACCGGGAAGACGACCGGAAAGCTCCTCATTAAGGTAGCAGATGAGTGAATCAGTCGCGGTTAGGACAGGTAGCGCTGGCGGATGGTATATTTGACAGTCGTGTATTGATACGGCGGTGGCGAGTGAATCGTGTATTGTAAACATCAGGCAGGGATATGAGCGATCTTGAATGACTGTCGCGACGACGTGTCGCACGACACAGGAGACAGACGACATGATGGAATGAGACCAAGTGCGCGTGCTGGCCAAAGGAATTAGCCGGGACTCCTCCGCTTGCAGCCGCCTTTCTCTCCCAGACTGCGACGCAAGAAGCGGGCCCTCCTTCGTCAATCCTCCTCGCGCCTGTCCACAAGTCACTCTTTACCCTTCGGTCTCTCTCTGTTACCCGCTGCGCGTACATCCCGTTTTTATGGAGACACCACACTTGGTCCTCGTCCCGCCCACTCCTCAATACAACTCCAAGTCCTCAAGCTCCCCGCCGCCTTCACTGTCTACCGCGCCGTCTACCCCGGAGCTCAGCCAGTCCTCGACCCCTGACCACGACCGCAGCCCCTCCGAGACCACCATCGAGATATACTCGATGTACGGTGACGACACCATGGTATGGCCCGACGACAGCCCGAAGAAAGATACCGACGGCGGCCACGACTTTTCATATACCAACACCTCCCAACTTTCACATGAAGGCAGCACGTACTACAGCATCATTTCCGACAGCCGCCGCTCGAGCACGCCCATGAACAATAGGGTGTCCGCGGACAGCCGGGCATCATCCACCAGCTCACCTTATATTGCATTTCTCGACGAGCCACCACCGAATCCACGCGCCAGCAGCTCGCACGCCGTTTCCAGCCCTCCCCGCAGAAGAACAGGTCATACCACGCCGCCGCCGAAGCAACGGTCACTTGACAGCAACGGCGGCCTTCCGACACCACCGCGATACCTCAGCCCCAGCCCCCCGCAGAGCCGCCCGTCCTCGCGCTCCCGCGACTCGGAGATTACACACAGCCCTCCGCCGCCCCTACACCTCGTTCCAAACGGCTCTATCTCGCGCCGCACGTCTTCTCGCGCTACCTCGAGCCGCCCGACAAGCCGCATCACGCCGGACACCCATCAGACATCGATATCCGCTGGGCCTCAGTTACACAAGAAGACGAGCAACATTTCGATAGCACCATCAGAGGGCGAGGACCCGGACTCCTTCCATGTCCGCAGCACGTACGCTCAGCTTGAAGTGTGTGGTGTCAAGGGCGACGGGCTCGAGGAGGGTGTCGAGCGGACGCGCGCCCGTGTCGGCGGCAGCCGTCAGAGCGAGCTGCTCGCAGCCAACGCAGTTGGAGACGAGAGTGAGAAGACCAGAGAGCTCACCCCGCGAGAGATCGCTATGTTCGCCAGTATCGATCGGTGAGTGTCTCTCGTGTCTTTCCGCCGACATGCTGACGCCATGGACGTTCAGATACGGCTTCTTCACAACTCCTTCTCACGACCGTCTCGTCCTGCTACCTCGTTCAGCCTTCTTGAAGACGCTGTCGCGCGTGGGCAAGCCTGTCACTAATGGCAGTGCTGCTGCACAAACACTCTCCCGCCTACCCCCGTCATCCCCACCAGTCAACGAGGCTGAGCGCATGGAAAAGTGGGGGCGCATGCTGGAGCCGAGTGTCTGTGATCACGGCGGTAACGTCGAGCTCTGGGCGATCAAGGGTACGAAAGAGCACAAGCTACGCCGGCGCGTGTTCAAGGGTATCCCTGATCGCTGGCGCATGGCCGCTTGGCAGTCCCTCATCGACGAGCACGGGCACACGGGGAAAAAGGAGACGGCCAAACTCATCGCGGAGTATCGAGAAGCCTTGGACAAGCCCTCAGAATACGACATACAGATCGATTTGGATGTGCCTAGGACTATCAGCGGCCACGTCATGTTCCGCACTCGATACGGTCTCGGGTACGTCAATCATCACTTTCTGATCAGAACTACACGGACTTACAAACCGCCTGCTCAGCCAACGCTCCTTGTTCCACGTTCTGCACAGTTTCTCCTTGCGGTGCAATCGGTGCGGCTACTGCCAGGGCATGGGACCTATCGCGGCCATGTTCCTCTGCTATTTCGCCCCTGAGCGAGCATACGCGTCGCTCGTACACTTGCATGACTCGTTCCAAATGCACGACATCTTCAGCCCTGGGTTCCCGGGCCTCCTCGAAGCGATTTACGTGCAAGAGCGCGTCACGGCGGATTTGATGCCTGGCGTCTACGCGGCCTTCAAGACGCACATGATTTCCACAACGTCGTATGCAACGAAGTGGTATATCACACTGTTTGCCAATTCCGTGCCGTATCAGACGCTCCTGCGACTGTGGGACGCGTTTCTCCTCGAGGGCCCCGATCTTTTTGTTGTGGTTGCTGTGTCCGTGATCTGGGCATATCGGGGTGAGCGCGCTATGTCCGCTACATAATTAAATCTCGGGACTCACGGTTCCGTGCACAGATCACATAACGGCAGAGTCCGCGAATTTCGAGACCGTGCTCTCGCTATTATCTTCCTTCTTCGTTCCCGAGGACGAGGACGTGATGCTGAATTGGATCGCGAAGGTGCTCGAGAACAAGAAACTGCGGGCTGACATGGTCTCGTGGCGTTCGGAGTGGAAGGGCCTTGTCGCATCCGGCAAAGATGGGCAGGCGCTATTATAACGTTGCCTTGCGTTCGCTGGTTTCCTTTTGCATCTGCATGGTATCACTGTACAGTCGTGCATCATCCTCCTGCTTTCTGTATGTCTACTTTCCGTCTCGCATGGTGGACTCACCTTCACTCTTTCTGTCGTCGTGCATTCACCTTACTCGCATCGTTTTTATTCGCAATTATTAATGAACGTCATCGCGTTGCAACGTGTTACGTTGAATTTGTTGTTTGGCTAGCGGTGCACGTCCAACACACGCATTTGTGAAGGAGATAACATCTCCTTCTTCCCGGGAAGGCAGGCGCGGGATGGGCGCATCAGCGGGCGCTACGGCTAAGAGCTCGCGCGCATGCCCACCTGCCATTCCTAGACAACGCACCTTCCCAAAACGTATGTTGTTGTACTCGCTGTACGACGAGTATGGGCATCCTTCTCTACCGGCCCTGCTTGGGCCTTGCAGCTGCGCGTATATAATGCAACACAATAGGGAATGTCAAAGGGAACAACAAGGTCCACTTGTCCGTTGCGAAGAGCACCCACAGCAAACAACAGCCCGCTCCGCTCCCGCACACAATTAGCCGCACTTCCATTCCCGAGCACACGCCTCCCCGCCCACGTCTTATATACATCGCGCCCGCAACCCTTTGTTCCCCAGTCAGGCTTTGCCTACATCGCGCCCATCCATCCAATAATCTCGTCGCATCCTCTGTCTACCATCATCCATCACTTTTGCTCTCTCACATCCTCGCATCATTCATTAATTCTCACCCGACACTCCTTATTACCACCGAACGCACCATGTCGTCCCAAGGCTACACCACCGCCCCCGTGTCCGCGGCCGGGTTCTTCCCCACCGGACCCTCCGCCCCGCATGCGTTTGCGACCATGCACCAGTCGCCACGCGACTCGCACGCCATGTACGCCGCGCTCGGCTCGATGGTGCAGAGCGGGCAGTCTGGCCAGGCCAGCAATGGCACCTCTGGCAAGAAGGCAAGCAAGAAGTAGGAGGAGGGGGCGTTCGCATTGGACGATGATGATAGAGGGAGCACTCTCGGACTTGCTATGGATCTAACGGAGGTTTACGACGAGCGAGGAGTACCGTCTCGCGGCAGTGTTGACCACTGCTGCCCACACCCTATTCGACCTTTCTCTGCATTGTATGGATAGCACTCGCGCATGCACTACTGTATCATTTCCTGACACATATATCACTGTAATTATCATCATGCTTGTATGGGACAAACAAAAGAGAGGGGTAGCAACGCTATTGTAGCGCTGCACGGGAGCATATTGGCGCGACGCGACGCGTCTGATCACGCGTGCCAGGGGTTTTTCCCATGGCGGCGGGCCGCGAGAGCCGGTCGGAAAAGACGAACGCTCTCTCAGCCCGCCCCCGCGCCCACGCCTCAGCTCCCCCCGTCGCCGTCGACGTCCACCATGCCACAACGCCCGTCGCCCACCATGCCCATGACCACCAATCCCCACGCCATCCAGACCGCCTACTCCCTCTCCCTCCTCTCCGAGTACACACACACCCTCGACACCATCCCCATGGACATCTCCCGCCAGTTTGCTGACCTCCGCGAGCTCGACGCCGTTCTCTCCGCATCCATGGCCGCCATTATCACCAAGATCAACCGCCTCGTCTTCCTCATCGAGAACAACTCCACCCCCAAAGAGGAACGCCTCTACCTTCTCGGCGAGATCGCCGAGGAGGCTGCCCGCCTCAAGCTCGGTGGGGAGGACAAGATTCGCGTCGCTTCCCAGGCCGCCGACGGGCTCAAGAACCACCACGAGCACATGACGGCCCTGCTGCACCAGATCCCCAACTTCGACACATCCGTCCTCGCGAGGCATACCGTCTACCCTCACGTCGCCCCCCGCTCATACGCACCCGTCTCCATGTACGAGGGCGGCAGGCGGCGCAGGGGCGCTCTGCTCACCTCCTCCGCCAACGACTCGACGCCGGCGAAGCGGAAGCGCGGAACACGCGACGACGACACAGATCCCGCCAGCGGCAGGACACCGCGTAGGGAGCGGATCGTCGATGTCTCCCAACGCCCCAAGAATGGCAGTCGCGCCAGAAAGTGCGTCCCCACCTCTCTTCGCGCCACACAAATGACCAACCCTATCTCTCCTTTTCGTTTGCAGAGTCGATCGTGGCGGCTCGCCCACCGAGTCCATCCTCTCTGTCACCTCCCACCAACAGGCATACGCAGCTCAAGTCCAACATCCTCACCCCGCCGCGCGGACCACCACCACCGCGCGCACCAACGGTGGCGGCGCTAAGCGCCGCGCTCGCCCAACCGCGTCGACGCCGACTGATACCTCCGCGAAGGACACTGGCTTCGCCGCACCGCCCCCGTCAAGCCACCCCTCCCTGCCGGCATACCCGTCCGCCCTCCCGGGCTGGTCCGGCCCGGTACACGAGCGCTTGCAGGGTCCCGGGATGCCCGTTGCGCGCAACATCGTCCCGCCCGTCGCGCTCGTGGGCCCAGGCGTCGACGGTGGCGCGAGCCTCGTGGGGGGCGCGAGCAATGGATGTGGGTGAGCAGGTGGATGACGCCGCGGAGGGCGACGACGGGAAGGTGTATTGCTGGTGCAATATGGGCAGTTTTGGGGAGATGGTCGCGTGCGACGACGCCGAGTGCGTGCGCGAATGGGTGCGTGCTGTTTGACCATGGTATATGCGAGGCATATCGCTGACTTTTCTTTGTGCAGTTCCACTTGTCGTGTATCGGGCTCCAGGTCGCACCGACGGGCTCTTGGTACTGCGATGATTGCAAGGGCAAGCCCAAAAATAACAAGCGCGGATCGCGTGGCGGCAAGAGAAAGTCGGGTGGCGGCACCGTACGGACTGCCCGTGCAGCGTCGACTGCATGACATCATGCTTGGCCTGGAGTTCCTGTATTTTATGATTTTGTGCACCAGTACACGTAGCCTTCCGTATTCTCGGATGTTAATGCAACGAATACCCACTCTTCCTAACCATGAATGTTACGACAGTGAATGGGGATGCATTGACGGAGCACATGCCAGTCAGATACCAGCCAGATAGAATAACATTATAATGACAAGCTAGCCCTGAAGATGATACTCAGACTTCCATCAGCGCCGCTTCACATCGCGACGGTCATCGCTCGGCGAACGATCTCTCCGCTTCCTAGATACAACCACGCACATGAGACTCGTGTGGCACTGCTACTGAGTCGCCTGACTCACCGGCTGCGCTCGTCATGGTCCCCTACCGGGGTCCCGCTTCCTCTGTCGGTACCACCGCCTCCTCCTCCGCCACCGTAGTCCAGCCCGTCCACCGCCTGCGCATCCTTGTCGCGGTCCTTGTACTTGTTTTGGTTGCGCGGGCCGGTGGGCACGTTCGGTGGCAGGGGGGACGCCGGTCGCGCCGGTGCAATGGGGACACCTACGAGTCCACGTTAGCTTGTGCAGGCGGAGATGCAGAATGTGAAAAGTGCACCTCTGCCGCGTCCAGCGTATGCGCCGCGCACGCCGCGCATCATGCCACGGTTGCCTCTGAACGGGACCGCGCCACGGTTCGCGGCCGGCACCACAGGCGTCGGCGCAACCGGTGCCTCCATCTGCTGGTACATCTGCTGCTGCATCGCGGGTCCTGTCGTTCAATCAGCTTCACTTCCTAAGCCAGAAAATGGTGGACCACGCACCTGCATGTACTCCTGCGGCATGCCCATCGGGCCCTGGGGCGGGCCCTGCGGGTAACCCTGCTGGAACCCGCCGTCCTGCATGCCCTGCATCTGGTCCGGCTGCGGCGCCTGCGGCGCGCCGTCCATGCCCATGTCGCCGCCCATGCCGACCATCATGGGGTTCATCATCTGCTGCATGTTCATGTTCCCCACGTCGGGGCCCATCATCGCGTTCACGTTCATACCCGGCGCGCCCATCATCTGCCCCGCGCCGCTGTTGTTGAGCACAGCGTTCGTGCCCACCATGACCATCGTGCGGATCTCGGGCGGCAGCTGCGCGAGCTGTTCTTCAGGCATGCCAGCGAAGTTCTGCTCCGAAACTCATCAGTCAAACACTTTCAGATGCTTCGGGTTGGAGGGTACGCACCAGGACGCTCGCCTTGAGCACGTTCGCCACCTCCCCAAGGTCGCGTCGTCGGTAGCAGTATGCATCCCAGCTGATCTCGTCGAAGCCGTAGTTGAACCAGTCGCTGATGTCCGACCCTGGGCGCCGCCACGGCTTTTCTGCGAGGTTCGCCATGTCGACCTCGAACACGGGCCGTCCGTCGATCGTGCCCGGGAGCGTCGGGTCGATGGGCGGATGGGATGGCGGCGCGGTGACGGGTGGTAGCGTCGACGGGTCTGGCCCGTCGTCGGTGCGCGCGACGGACTCGGGCTGCGGGGATGTGGAAGCAGATTGTGTTTTGATGGCAACGGGTGGCTGCTGTTGTGAATGTGCGGATGGGGCGGGGGCGGGGATGGCAGAGACAGAGGGGCGGGTTACGGGGGTGCCACGTTCGCGGGGCGTGTACTCTGTCGTGAGTGACGGTCCTGGTGCGGCTGGTTGGAAGGTGAGCATAGTGCAGATATACAGCACACAGGGATGGGTTAGGACACACATTTGCTGGGGGTATAGGTAGAGCTAGTGTTCCTCGCTGCAGCCGGCCTATTTGGTCTGCCGAAGAAGTAAGCTAGAACTGAGGAGATGAGTCTCTAGTACACGCACCGTAAATCGAGGCTGCGCGTTGGGGGTTCCATAATGAACTCGATATCCTGCAAAACGTCTAGTCAGGTTGCCAGCCGTCGCCCACGACCACGAGCACTCACTTCGTCGCTCTCGTCTTCCTCCTCTGCCTCCGCCTCTTCTGCGTCGCCGTCACCTTCAGCCGCTGGCTCACTATGCACTTCCGGCGTCGGCGTGGTACTCGGCTTGCCCCGCAAGGGAAGCTCGTCCTCGTCCATGTCGTCCACTCCATTGGCGAGACTGGGCTGCTTGGGCGCGTCTACGGGCGTGTATGCATCACTTGAGGCTTCCCGTTTCGGGAAGGGCACGCTAGATTACAGCGGGTGAGACAGGCGTGCTGGGACTTGGCTTGCTAAGACTCACTCTGGTACTAAGGACACGCACGCGCAGAGCAGAGATGAGCATCAAATATATTACACTTCAGCGCAGCAGAAGTAGAATACAGGCGCCAAGGTTGTCGAAACCACTAGAACAAGTCCTCACCGGTGGGTGTGATAGGCGTCACGGGCGCAGAGGTTGGGGTGGACCGGACTGCGGGGGCCAGCGAGGTTGAGGATTCGCCGTAAAGGTACTCGTCGTCGTCATCCCTGGGTAAAGGTTTCAGAGAAGTAGTAGCTTGATCAATTCGGCCGGACTACACACATGTCTGTTGCAAAGTTTTGCGGCTATTCCACCCACTCCGTCAATGTGGGCGAGACAAGAGGCTCTTGCCGCAGACTCCCGCCAACCAAAGATCTGGACAGCACGTGGCATTCAAAGTCCGACTTCCGTTCCGTCGCTTTCTTCCGTGCTCACAGAAAAGAGCGTAGAGGGTAAAAGACAGACATTTATGTATGCGGAACGATAGTATGCAGGTAGTAAGATGGGGGCAGAATAAGTATGAAATCCTACGGTGTCCCTGCCTGGGCTGCCTGCTCATCTTCCAGCCCCTTCTTCAAACCCTCTAGTGTCCTTGCCAACTTGCCCCCGCTCGCCTGGCTCAACACACCTGCAAGCTGCGTCGCCGGGCTACTCAGCAGTCCTACGATCTGCGCGCGCAGAGTGTCCAGCGTCGGCAGTTTCGCGACGTCTGTCACCGCAGCCGCCTTGAACACCCTCCCCTCGATAAACGCGCCCATGAGCGTCAGCTCCGGCTGCAGAGTTGGGCGCACGCGTTTCGGACGGCGGCCGGGGTTCGGCGGGTCCGCAGCGGCCAGCGCGGCCTTTTGCTTGAGCTCCTCGGGGGTGGGCGCCTTGGGCTTAGGCACGGTGCGCTCGATCGCGCGCAGGATGGCCTGGAGCTGCGGCGGGTTGAGGTTCGGCAGGCTGAGCACGGCGAAGCCCTTCGACACCGTGCGCGCAATCTCGTCGCTCGTCTGCGCGTCGATGGGCGAGAAGTCGCGTAGGGCGACGCCGAAGATGGACGTGCGGATGATGGACAGCGTGGGCATGGCGGGCTCAGCTGGCATCGCGCTCGGGCCCGGCTTGGCTAGCGAGGGCGAGGGCGTCACATGGCGGGCAGCGGCCTTGGCAATCTCCGTGCGCAGTTTTATGAGATTGGAGATGGAGAACTTGTCGTGTTGAAGGAAGACGAGGGGGGAATTTGTGCTGGTCTCGAGAAGGCGGATGTATTGGTGGTAGAGGAATGTCTTCTTCTCCGAGTACGGGCGTGGCACAGGCTTCTGGGGGTACACCCGCGGAGGCTTCACGGAGACGCTGTACGTGCGCGCATGTTGTCGAAGGAGCGCGGCGCCGCTCTTGTGTGTCGAAGGTAGAGACAGCATGCAGAGCGCGCTTTCAAGCTCCGACGCGCGAGCGGACGAAGCTTCGTCGACTGCAAGTCGAGCCGTCATTTGCCTTCAGCCAAAGTGACCAAACGGCTTTCACCTCTTCAAATCGACCGGTCTGCAGAAATAAATATTTACTAGACCTCGTCTCTAATACAAAACTCCCAAGTGCGATCTTCTCCCCCCTCTCCCGTCTTTCCCTGCCCGTGCATCCTTTCTCCCTTCGTCATGCGATGCTCATACCCCTTCCAATCCTCCCGATGAAACGCGAACGACCGGAGGAGCGTGTAGTGTGGATTGTGAGGCTCGTTCATTGCTTTTGGAGGTGGCGGGTTCTTCGCCAATCTAGGCACGTCCCTACACGAGTTGTAGCATCAAATACACGCGAAATAAACCGCGACATACCACTCGGTATACGGCGGCACGTTCCGCAGGGTGATGAGAATGGTCCCTCGTGAACGAGTCTCTCTGCCATCCTGTTCCGTCTCACTCATCTCCTGGCCGTCGTCGTCGTCGTCGTCCTCGGAGGGCTTCTTCCGCCTCCGAGCATGCACTTGCGGCACTGGGCCAACAGCCAAAAACCGCTCTGCGGAGCGTAGGAATCCCAGTATCAAGACCTGGTTGGACAGGATGTTTCTATCCTGGTCCGTAATGCCCTTCCCTTGAGCGCACTTCCTACGTTCAGCACGCCGCCACCATGAAGGATGGCGTTGCTCACCTGCATGGGGGAAGTTCCACACAATCCTATCGTACCTCCTGTTCTTGAGAGGGACAGCCTTCTCTAGCTTCGTCGCGTCAACACCAAAGTAGACCTGCCCGCCCTTTTCGCGCAAGACGCGTACGTTCTCCTTCGCACCGGGGTATTTTTCGTAGCACTCTTCTTCGGTGTCGTACGCGGTCGCAGTGACATTGACAGAGGGGAGATGCTCGAGAGATGGAGGAGGAAACACGACGAGAGCCTTGGCAAAGGAAAAGTCGCCTTCGCCTATGAGCAAGATCGTGTCTGTCGGAGCAAAAGGAATTGTCGGGCGGCGGGATTTTGGCACGGCCTTGGCCTTGCCCTTCGGCCCCTTCGGCTTTTGCTTGAGCTTCTGCT
Source organism: Auriscalpium orientale (assembly GCA_019915035.1). Classification (NCBI taxonomy): domain Eukaryota; kingdom Fungi; phylum Basidiomycota; class Agaricomycetes; order Russulales; family Auriscalpiaceae; genus Auriscalpium; species Auriscalpium orientale. The sequence continues at coordinate 1,216,556 of JAHLMH010000001.1, forward strand.
CTGCGGCGCGCTCCGCATCCTTCGCCTGCTGATTTTTCTTGAGGCGCGACTGCTGCGAGGACAGGGCAGCCCTGAGGGATGATTTCTTGCCCTTTGCCATGGAAAGCCAAGAGCGAAAGAGATATGAGATCTGCATCGGGGGGCTGCTGGACAACATGGCCAAACACCCGCCCGATTGGCGTGGCAGTGTCTACGCCTGCCACGTCCAATCCACCCCGCCGCCTGCAGACCAGACCTTCTTATATCTCAACATCCGCTGTCACTCCTTTCATCTTTTCCATCATCTTTCTGCAACCATGGTACGCCGTCTGCGCATGGGACTATGCTCTGGAAACTGACATTCCACACCCGCAGTCTACGAGCTCACGCGAGATGCGCCAACGGACGAACCAGTTCGATAGCAAGGCCCGCGCAGGCAAAAACCCTGTCAATCCGTCACGCAAAGAAAAGCTGGAAAAGCAGTCGCCCGTCGGCCTCTGGGCACTCGGGCTTGTGCTGTTCGTGATCGTCGGAGGAGGTCCGTCTGTGCCCCTCAACGTATATCGCGCCGTTTCTGACTGTCATTGTTTGCAGTATTCTTCGAGCTCTTCCGAATCATGTTCCTATAGATGGATGCCCCAACGTCATACTTCCCGTCGCGCCGCGCGCGCACAGCGTCTCTGTACATCATGCACCCTGAGGGCGATCTGTTTATTATTTTATCTCTTGACCGGTTCTACGCCTGCAGCATGATCAGATAGAAAGCAACCTCCGCATCGAGCACATCAGTACACTCTCCCTACGTGTCCTCTTCCATCTCCCCGGAGACGCTAGCACTCGCGCTCATGCTCATGCTCTGTGTGCCGCTGCTCCGTCCCTGAGGACCCGTGCTCTCCACGCCCTCCATGGGCTCCGCCGCCTCCAGCTCTTTCTCCTGGACACGCACCTCGTCGCCCGCCCACACGTGCATGGTGGGCTGCCAGATCATCACGATGTTGTCTTCCGACGTGCTCGCCGCCGTCCACTTCTCCCCCGTCCCTGGGGCCCAACAGAAGTCTGTCGGACGTGCAGTGTGGCCTGTGCAATTCCGCACATGTAAGCATCCATCCGGGCGCCGGACATGAGGAGCGCACCTCCGTGGATGAACATGAGTTCGGGCGGTCCGTCTTCTTGGTCGTCAGGTGTCTGCTCTTCGCCGATATGCGACAAGTCCCACACGCCGATCCTCCGGTCGCCAGATGCGGACGCGAAGACGGTTCTGTTGTGTGGTGACCACGCCAGGTGGAGGACCTCGTCCGTATGCGCCGTGAACACATGCAGAGGCTTCCCGAGCCTCTTTATGTCGTGCAGCCAGATAGTCTGCGGCGTATCTCAGTCATCCTGTGACTCATGAGAGATGGAGAGGAGGTTCACCTTGTCGGCGCTGCCTGTTACGAGCACATTCTCGTTTTCCGGGCTGAACGCAACGGCCAAGATCTCCTGCTCATGCACCTGCACAGACGAAGTCGAGTTCTTCTGCCGGGTGTCCCATCTAGACATACATCTGCGTCAGCGGAAACATACTAGTAGCCATTATACACGCACATTTTCAGCATTTTGTCATCACCCACGCTGGCGAAGACATTCTCATTGTTTGCATGCCAGTCTACATCCCCGACCACGGCTGTGTGCTCGTCGAACACATTGAGAGGCTCAATTGACGGGTTCGCCTTCTGATAACCTCTTACATCCCTGGAAGCTCGTTAGGCCGGACTTGCACAGATCAACCGAACCGCACTGCGCACCAATGGCAAATAGTCTTGTCCTCCGACGCCCCAAGAATATGCCCCTCCTTGTTCGGGTTCCACGCCAACCCAAACCTACCCAGCTATCAGCACGGTACATCTCCCACTACCAACGAACGACTCACCCTTCCCGATTCTGCCCCACCAGCCGGATGTCCGGGCGGCACACGCCCCCGCGCTCCGGCTCGCTCGAGTGCTTCGTGCGGTCGAAGACAAGCACCTCGCCCGAAACAGCCTTCGTCGCAATGAGGTCCGGGTTCTGCGGCATGTAGCGCGCGCGGTTGACCTCGCCCGGGTGGTTGATGCGCTGCACGACGCTCACGCGCGGCGTGGGCGGCAGCGTGTGTCCGCCGAGCTCGCCGCGCTCGTCATCGTACGCCGTGCTGTCGAGCGTGTCTGCGCCGGGCCCCGAGCGCTTCGGGATCTGGACGGTCGCGATCTGCAGGTAATCCTGCGCCTGCGAAGAGGTGTGTGTGCCGAGCAGGAGGCGGTGGGTTGTGTAGGGCTTGTTGGAGGGCCTGCATGTGTGGCGAGCGCTTTAGGGAGATCGGAGACAGGGAGAGGAAGGGTGCGCACTGTTCTTTGTCGGGGAACCATTGGCACGTCAGACTTGGCCAGTCGAGGGCATGGGTGATCAATAGGTCGTAGAGGTACGGCGCGTTTTTCTTCCTGATAGGACGCGACTGTCAACTGACGCGCTCAAGGATAGGATTGTCAGATCCCTCACCATGTCTTGTATTCCTGCGGCACGGGAGACAGTAGCGATTAGCTACCATGATGTGGGGACGGTCAAATGGGGTCGGCGAACCTCATTGATCAACTTGTTCTCCTCCTCGGCATCTTCATACTCGTCGTCCGCGACCGTGGGCTTCATTGTTTGCGAGCGATCCGAGAGATGAAGTACACCGTTAGGAAAATTCCGCAAGCCGGTGCTCTGTGCGTGTTGCCGGTGTTGATCAGACGCGACGCGCTCTGAGTCTCGCGTCTCCAGTGGCCTTTCTCACGGATGCACATGCTCTATGTCTCAGTGCCCAGCCAGCTCATACATTCTACAGCGACAACACGTCCAGCAGCTATCCAGCGAGGCCGAAGACCAAAGGCATCGATACCACTGATAATGTCCGTGGGATGCAAAGCGGCTCTATATTAAAATATGACGGGTGCGGTGCTAGCGGACACGCGACGCCTACTTCGAATCGCTCTCCCACTTGGCAACGAGCTTTTCGAGGTCGAAGGAGGGATCTTCTGGGTCTGTGACGACTATGGGGAAAATTCAGAGGCAGCTCAGACGCGTTCGTAAGGGTGGCAAGACGAAAGAAGCACCCGACGGCTTCGCGTCACCGACGGGTAGGGATGCGAAGCGAACGGAACTTGGACAATGAACAACCGTCGGAGCGGTTGCTCGTATGCGCGAGATGACGAGTGTCCACGGGTTGAAGGCAGCGGGCGCGGCCTCTGCGCGTGTGCGCACGACGAGAAACGAAAGACTCACCACCATCCTTCCCGCCCTCCTGCTTCTTCTTCCACGCCTCCTTCGCCTGCGCAATCAAAGACTCCCTTTCGTGGATCGCGTGGTGCGCTTTGTCCGCGTCGTGCGCTTTTTGTAGTGACCGGCGGTGGTACACGCCGTAGAACACGCCTGAGAGGAGCGCGGTGTAGCGAACAACCTACGCGTATCAACCACGCGCATGCGACCGAAACATAAACATAAGAGCATAGAGAGCTTAGTGGGGTTGCGCAAGGCGGAGTAGGGCACGTACGTTGACGGTGGAGGAAACCATGGTATGACTATTGCCCGCAATGCGACCTACGAGAGCGGCCGGAGGCAAACAGGAAGAGGGCCTGGTGATGAAAATTTGTGAGGTTAGCAGGCGAGATCTGGGGCGGGGCAGAGTCGGCGGAGGATGCGTACCGGTGTTGGAACGGGGGGGATTGTATGCGTGAGCGAACCAGTGAGCGGAGGATGTCGGCCAGCAAGTTATGCTTATGTCAGCATTTGCAGGCGAGGCCCGTTCTACTGCAGAGTCGAAGACGCTTATAGTCCTACTTTCACTTGTGCTCGTGCATCTCGCGTGCGCACTCCGTAGCACACCATAGTGCACCGCTTCTCTCGGAGGATCCCAAGGGACCAGAGAGCCGTCGGCCGCTGAAACCTCTCGGACTTCACTGGTTTCTTGGCTGCTCTCGAGCACCACTTTGTGCCATATCCATTTGTATCAACATTGTCTCTGTCCTGTCGGCGCTGTCTATCCTTGTGTTTTCAGTCGCCGTTGCCGGAGCAAGATCGGCCGACGGACAGAATCACAGGGCCACAGCAGAATATATAGATAGGCGCACCTGCACTCACCCTCACACCCACGCTTTGAATCTGCAAGTGCACCGTCATGTCCTCTGGGATCTCGCCTGAAGCGCCGATTGAAGGCGGTTGCTATTGCGGCAAGGTGTCGTACAAGCTCACCGCGCCGCCGACGCTGAGGGCATACTGCCACTGCACGCAATGCCAGAGACTCACTGGTGCGCTTCCCACACCGACCCCTCACTGGCTATCTTGTTTGCTGAATTTGCACATATATTTCTAGCATGTCCGTTCGTCCATACCATACATTTCCCCGCCTCCGCCTTTTCCTGGACGCACACTGCACACGACCTCATGGCGGCCGACCCGCCGGCCGGGATGCACGCGTTCCAGAATCCTGCGAAGCCACACAAGACGCGCTTTAGGTGTGCGGACTGCGGCGGGCAGGTTGCGTCGCGCAACCTGGAGACGCAGGCGGTGAGCGTGTGGGGCGCGCAGCTCCAGCGCGGGGCAGACGGCCGCATCGAGCGCTGGGCGGAAGTCCGTCCGACGGCGCATATTTTCTACGGTACGCGCATGCTGGATGTCGACGACGGCCTGGGGAAGTGGGAGGGCTATGAAGGGCGGTCCCAGCGTATAAATTGAGTGTGCGTGGTGTGTGCAAGTTGTGTGGTACCTCCGAATAAACCTCATGGATGAATATGTTGATTAGTCACGTAGCATACTACGGCTAGGTAACGTCAAAGGTAATACGCAAAGTCGTGAAGGTAAAAGTCCGTGAAACATGCGTCGTAAAGCGAATAACGGCGTGCAACGATGCATGCAAGTAGGTACTATGATACTGCAACCTGATACGAAAAGGTTCCCATAAAATTGTCCTCGAAATGCCAAAGTTCGCGAATGAAAGTTCGAAGAGTCCACAGTGCAGCGCTGCAGGGAATCAGGTGTCCGAAGATCGTAACGAGATTGTTCGTGCGTAAGGTCCTTGCGATGCTCAGTCGCAGTTGAAATAGTTGCCCGGGATGACATTCGGACAACCTGCTTGGTCTTTGGGCCCAAAGACTGCGTGAGCCCGCCGGATCCACGTAGATCAAATGGCACGCACCCTTGTTAGTTGGGCAGTCTGCGGGGTCGTCGCAGCACTTGATGCACGCACGAGGCCCGAGAGGCTCGACAAGCTCAACGTAGTGGTTGTAGCCGAGGCACTGCGAGCCCTGCGGGTTTCCCTTTCCGCCGACACCACCGCTCGAGTCGTACTGTCCACCTGCGTCGTTGGGGTTAAGACGGCTCAGATGGCTGGAGTTGATGCAGCCGGTCACTTGAGATGGCAAAGATGCCTTCAGTATAAAGGACGACGGGTGCTGAGAAGTATAATGTAAACGCACACTGGGCGTAACGTCCGCCATTCTTGCCCTTGCCGGACTTGAAGGCAACCTGCCTCCAGAAGTCGGCCGGAAGCTGACCCTGCTGGGTGCTGTAGCGGCCCTGGGGAGAGCAGTAGGTCTTCATGCCTCCGGGATGTTCGCTGTCCCCAATGTTGGTGTGGGGGTCGCGGGGCACGATCATGCTGGACAGACACATCGATCAACATTGTGACAAGACAGGAACAGATAATGAACGCACCAGAACTTCTCAGCATTAGTGACATAGACGATGTTGTCGACGGCGGCGCGCGCCTGGAGGGGGTTTACTCCGGCGGGGGTGGCAATCGCGGAGAGGACGCCGACGATGGTGAGGGATGCAAGGAGGGTGCGGAGCATGGCTAGAAGTATTAAGTGGTATGGGGTATGAGGGGGAGCCAGGGGAAAAGCTGAAGAGGCATGGGCAAGACCCGGGCGTATTTATCGGACGGGAAATAGTCCGCATGATCAAGAGACAGGGCGGTCAAGAAGTCATCGAGCGGCTGGCCGGGACCGCGTAACGGACGAGTGCGGATCCCGTGTTCAGACGACGGGTGGTTGGTCATGCATGCCTGCGACGACCTCAGGACAGGGCCATGTGGGCTGGACGAGATGGTGGGCATGTTTGCGGGAAGCTATGAGCCTAGTAAGTCATGTCTATCAAGCTGAGGCAAGTCTTTGGAGGACAAGGTAGCGGTGATAACAGGCCGCCCCGAAGAGCCGCCCGTCGAGGATCGAGACCCGCTCGGAACCGGACCGAAGGAGCTGTGCGGACAGACGAGGGGGCAGCTGGACGACGCGAGAGACGACGACGGGTGGATATTGGACGCTCTGGGCTGCGGCGACCGAGCCTGGTGAGTACTTCTGACGACGTCGAAGCCCAGGCTTACCTCATCTGGGTTGGAGGCGGGCCTTGCGAGAGGAACGACGACGCGCGCCGGCCGATCTCCAGATGTTCCGCGCCTCGCCTTGGATCACGTACGACCCGCCAGCTCTCCCCTCTCCCGCGATGGACGCAGACCACGACGCAGACCTCGATGCCCCCCAGATTTCCACCCTCCGCGAGGAGGACACTCCCCCGCCCCCACCGTCCCCCGCAGCAAACCGCGGCAAGTTTCGCGTCAAGCTCCTAGTCAACGAGCCAAAGCCCGGCACGAAGTTCATCACCTTCAACGGCGAAACAGGCGAGGAGGCTGCAGGCGCGAGCGACGCGCCCGACGACGAGGACGCCCCAGAGGACGACGAGGAGGACGAGCTCATCGACGATGACGAAGAGCCCGTCTCGCGCACCGCGAAGCGCACCCAGGCCAAGGGCAAGGCTGCCGCGAAGCGCAAAGCAGCAAGAGCTGCCACTGGTGCGCCTGCCAGCAAGCCGCTGACGGCCTCATCTGAAGCAGTCCCGCCAGAGAGTCACCTTGCGACGCACAGCCCGCCGCGCGATGTCTCGGACGTCGCGAGCGTCGAGGCCGCCTCGCCTATGCCGCCCGCTGTCGTGCCTGCGAAGCGGAAGGCCGTGCCGAAGGGTACGACCGCTGCTCAGCGGGGCCCCAGGAAATCTAATACCAAGTGCGTCGCCTGCTGTTCTGGTTCGTGCTTCGTTAAGGGGCCTGTAGATTTAAGACCACCATCACCATACCCCCGTTCGTAGAGCCGGCAGACCTGAGCGAAGGTGCGCATGCCTCTTCCTGCTCCCCCGGAGTTTCTGAATAAAATGCCTTCAAGGCTACACCGGCACAGCGCCCTCCTCCCCCGTAGTTGCGACTCTCCCCCCATCTCCCTCCCCACCTCCCGCCCCCTCTCTTCCCTCCACCTCCGCCGCCCCCGCCGTTGCTCCGCCTGGCATCCCCCCACCTCCCGCGCCCACGCTTCCGCCCGACGTGCCTCTCCCAGTGTACCCGCTCCCCACGAAGCCCTTTCCCGTGCAACCTGCGCCGAAGCTCAGCACAGGCTACGCGCCGATCGTCCCGCTCGACCGCACGGGCAAGAAGCCGCGCCATTGGCGCCTCGCGCGACGCGAGGTGCGCGGCATCGCCGGCGGCCGCTGGCTCGCGCAGACGTGGGTCGGCGCGCAGGGCTCAGAGCTCACCGCGGAGCCTGCGCACGGCGGTGGGATGGCAAGCTTGACGCTCCCGAAGCTGCCTGCGCTGACGCTGTCAGCGTCGATGGGACGGGGCCGCGGGAGGGGTGTAAAGTCTGAGGTGGCGTCGACGGCGTCGTCGTCGCGGGCACCGTCGGTAGCGCCTGAGCCGGGCACATTGACTCCAGTAGCGGCGCGCACTTTGACGAAGAAGAAGTCGGCGTTGTCGACAGCCGTGGTCGACGCTCAACCTATGGAAATCGACACCGAAATCGCGATGATGACCTGAGCTTCTCTCGCTCTCGTCTGCTTGCATGTTTGCTGCTATCATTGTCCGCACTTTTCTTCATATCGCATCTCTGCAGCCTCTGCTATGCTGTGTCTCCCCCGCATACTGTCTTCTGGATTACTATCTCAGACTCACATAATTTATCACTTTGATTTTATGCCAAAAAAGAATAATGTTCATTGAAAGCAAATACAGCGACGGAGGTAATCTAGCTCTTCCCCTTGCTGTCGACTTTTTGCGCTATTCATCACCGTATGAGTGCTTGCTTTAACCATAGCTAAACGGGTGCTTACCCATGGTGATGCGGTCGCCCAGCGACAGCGCGATGCCCTGTGTCTTGCTGCGAATGCGGACATGTCCTGTGATCGTCCCCGCCTCCGTGCGCTCGATGCTCAAGTTCGCTAGTGCGTCCTCGCCTGCGCCAGACGATCAGATGGGAAACAACAGCACGACGCAAATGACATACCAAAGAGTGACCGCGCATACAAATTAGCGGAAAGGAAGTCGGAGTCGCCGGCCATGGCGCCCTCGGGTGTGAGGCACGCCATGTTGGTCGACTTCATGATGTGCTTCAGGTACTCGCGAGGGTCACTGAAAGACAGCGAAGTGAATATCCGGACATGGGTGCATACATCGAAGTATACGTACGACATCGGCGTGGCCACGTTGACGCGGTTTTCCCACTCAAATTCTGTCCACATGCTGCGGAACTGCAGAGATTCCAAAAAAGGTCAACCACGATCTCTATCGAATGCACGAAATGAAGCCGACCTGTGCCTCAGTGCAATACGCTGGTTTGATGTAATCCATGATATCGATGTGAATATCATTGAGGATCACGGCCTGCTCAGAGAGATTGGGCCCCTCCCACAGGATGCTACCGAAAATGACACCCGTTTCTGTCGACGAGACCTTGATCGTCGCCTTGATGGATTGGAAGCCGTGCGGCGCAATTGTGAAGACCGCGGGACGCTCGACGAGCTTGAGATCGCCGAGCGTCGCGAAGTCGAGGCACAGATTCTGTAAGGTGTCGGAGGTTTGGTTGACGAGCAGTACATCTGCAGACCTTTGGGGTCAACAAATGTACGGTTGAACGAAAGCGAAAGCGTACCGAGCATGATGTCGAAACCATGCACTTTGACGTAGGCCTCTGCATAAATGGGATCGGAGAAGCCTGACAGTGACAACATCAGGATCTGCAAACGTGTACAAGGAGAGCGAACATACCGGTGAGCTGAGATATACGACTGAGGTTGGAAATGAAGTCTTCGTGCACTTCGGCAGCGCCCGTAGCACGGCCGACGTCCTCGTCGTACTGTCAAGACTCTTAAGTTAGACCTGACCGGGCAAAAAATGCAACAGTCTCACGTCGAGGACATCGTCCGCCGCCTTCTTCGAGAATTGGCGGAAGGTCAACAGGTCGTCCACCTGCACGATGGTCTCCTTCGTCGCCTCGAGCGCCTTCTTCTCGGCCGCCTTTTTCTGGGACGAAGTCAACGCTATAGCCAATCAAGGGAGGGCATTCAAGCGTACCTCCTGGGCGACGATCATCTTTGAGTACGCCGCCTTCGTGTCGCTCAGGAAAACATCGTGCACAGCGGGCTTGTCCTCGAGCTCGCTTAGTGTCTGGATGCAGTTGAGGATGCGCTCGTGGGAGTCTTCGTCAATGGGAGTCGCGACAAATTTGGACTGGCCGACGCGGATGATGGAGGTCATGATGAGCATTGCCTGTGTGTCATACGTATTAGCACATGTTGTCGGGTACAACGTATGAGCTGCACCTCTGCCCGCAGGGAGTTGATCTTCTGGGCATCCTTGGACAGGTCATCTACCCGCAGGATCAGCTTGGTCAAGGCTGACGCGAGAACGGTTCCAGTGAAGAAGTCCCCGCCCAGAATCAAGGCTGCGCCAGGTCAGGTGAGTATATGCGCGTTGTATACTGCGAAAGGCGCGTACTCCGCAATGGTGGCTTGGCGGCAGCCTTCACAGCCTCCAGCTTCGCTGTCGATGTGCTCGTGAACGCCGTCTCCGTCGCGTACGTGCCGTCCGCCAGCACCTTGGGCTTCGACGTCGGAAGCTCCTTCTTCTCGCTCTCCTCTGGCTTTGGCTCATCCTCGCCGCTCGCCTCGTCAAGCAAGCGCTGCTCAGAAGCGAGGATTGGAAGCTCGCCAAGAACCTTCCGAACCTCATGGAATGCCTCAAAGATCTCTGGCGCGCTCTCTAGATATTCGCCGAGAATCCACAGGACACCGCGGTAGACCTTCCCGGACTTGATCTCGTGAAGCGCCTGTATGAGTCGCTCCGTGATAGATGCCCGAAGTGGCGGGAACTTCTCAACAACCTCCCTAGAGCCCGTGTGAGACCGAACGTCGCAAGGGGGAGGGACGCCGCGGAAACTTACCGGACGAATGCAACGACATCGAGAGCGGACGGGTTGTTAGAGTCGCCCAGGAATTCAATGAGCGCATGCACGACGCTGGCAGCAACTTCTGAGAATTTCACGGCACAGACATGAATGGACTGGATCAAAAGCTGGCGGTACTCGGGAGCCTTGCGGAAAGTCAGCCACTGTATCCTTAGCAAGAGGTATTAATCACCTTCTCGTACTCCTCCTCTTGCGTCTTCTGCAGTTGCTTCTTGAAGAACAAGACTACCTCCTCCACGTTGCGACTGGAAGTCATGCTCAAAGCAATGCTGATGGCCTTTCGGCGTACTTCGATGTCTGCGCTGGACAGGACTTGGAGAACGTCCATGATGAGGCTGTCGAAGACATGGCCGTGCTTAGAGCGGAGAGTATCGAGACGGTCGAGGACGATGAGCTTGACGTTGTTGTCTGACTCCTTTGCAACGAGGGAGATGAAGGTTGATGCGGCGGCTATCCGTGTCTCCGTGTGAGGCACACCTGCGCGTCTAAAACGTTGCAGCGGAACACACCTTTCACGGCAGCAGCGTGTTGGGTCAATCCAGTGAGCGTAGTTGCTGCCTCATACTGCACTGCGTGTGATGGCGCATTGAGAAGCTCGAAAATGACGCGAATCCACCGGGGCTGGGCAAAGCGGTCTGCGTGTGGTTTCTCTGAAACACGAAACCTGTGCGCTCACCTTGTGCGCCGAGTCCGTCTTGCAGTCGAGGCGAATTACATCGATAATCGCCATTTGAAGCAACTCGTCGAGGCTAGAGATTTGGTCGTACACCTGGAGCACGTACTCGACCGCCTTCGGCATCGCGCAATTTGCCAGGAAGACAAACGCGTTGCGCTTGCACGTCGCGTCGTTCTCCGCGGCGAGGAACGTCTGTATGAGCTCGGGTGCATCGGGGATGAGGTGCTCGAACTCGCGGTAGATTGTGTAGACGGCGAAGACAGCATTCTTGCGCACGTATGAGTGCCGGTGCTCCAGACATGACCGGCAGATTGGGATCAGAGGCTCCAAGAGCTCTTGCTCCTTGGATATTTTTTGGAGAAATCGGAGGGTCGCGCCACGGATATATTCATTCGGATGTTGCTGAGAAGGACGATGGGTGCAAGTTACTAGGCCCAGGCCAGAGAACTCACCAAGTCATTTCGGACGGCATTACTGGTAGAGGATGAGTTACGAAGGTGCCGTTTATGTTATATGATAGACGCACACGACAAGAATCATCTCCTGCTTCAGCTTCCCATTGTCATCATACTTCGGACAGACCTCCCAGTAGAAGTGCAGCAGCTTCTTCAGTTGCTTGCTCCGTGATGGCATACAGTATTGGATCACGGGCATGAGCAGGCCGGGCTACAGATTGGCGGGTCCATGTGTTCATGTATGGTGGTAAGGAATGTATGGTGAACACGCACTTGGGAGTTGCCATTTATCGTCGAAACTATGATCTTCCGCAACGTGTCGATCTTGACCTCGTCCGAACCTTTTTGAAGAGCAGTCCTAAGGTCTTGAATGGACGGCAGCTCGGAGCTGTCCTCATTGACTACGGTATAGCATGCTGCCTCGGGATTTGACATGGCAAGCGGGAGGAAGATGAACGGGAAGCGCGACAAGAATTCGGAGGCGCTGCCGCAGCTGCCGTCGCGGACACGACGGCCTGAACGAGTCGACCAGGAAAGGAAATCTTGTGGCGACTGCTCTAGCTCCTCCTGCTGCCTCGAGGGACTCCTGCCCGTGTGCTAGCTCATACCAACCGAGGGTGCAGCTCGGGTATCTTGCTACCCACTATGTCAAACACCCAGCTTCCCGAAGACCAGCTGATCGAGCTTCTCCTACAACTCAAAGTGAGACACGACGCTCGTCGAGTGTAAAGGCTACTAGAGACAATACTCTTCAGAAAACAACCCCAGACCAAGCCAAGGGAATCCTCAATCAGCAGCCTCAAATATCCTACGCGCTGATAGCCCTCATGGTGAAGATGAATGCGGTCAATGTCGAAGTTCTCGAGGTACGACGTGTCGGTCTTACGTCGTTGCGGCAAGAGGCTTGACATGCTGCCTAGAAAACATTGACTGGAGGGGCGGGCCCGCAATTGAATGGCGCAGCACAAGCAACAGGGCCACCACCAGCTGCTCCTGTCTCTGGGGTGCCGCCGCGAATGCAAACACAGAGCAGTCGAACCGGCACTCCACAGTACCCTACGCCTCCTCCTGCGGCACCTTACGCTCAAACTCAACCCGTAGCCGCACCATACCCTCAGACTCAATCTGTAGCCGCACCAACGAGCTATCCAGGATTCACCAATACGCCACCAGGGCAGGCCACTTATCACAACACCCAACCGCCGTCATACCCACCACAGCAACCAGCTCAACCCAGTGCACCTGCTTTGCCTGGGATTTCAGAGGAGCAAAAGGTACGCCGTTACATTCTGGAACGCGCACTCATTAAGTTTTTGCTAGGCTATGATTATGCATGTCATTAGCATGACACCGGAGCAAATCAACCGCCTTCCACCAGCTGAACGGGCCAATCTCATCCAATTGGTAAGTCTTCAACCGCCACTCGTACCGGTCCACCCGACTTAATCTCCTATGTGCCTTCTTGTAGCGCGCTACGTTGGGCATTCCTTGAGTTTCTCCGTCGGTTCGGACATGTATTAGACTCCAATAATGTACACCTAAATCAACGATAGTGGATTCAATCGACCGAGACTCCCTTTAGCCGCAGCTCTGATTTTGCTTGGGATATCTCCTGCAGACGGAGGGTGAGACTGAAGCACGTAAGGAGATACGTGTCACGCACTGTGAGCAGCTCTGTATACGCGTCTGTGCACTCTCTGAAGGTATAGAGGCCGTGCCCTAGCGACCAGAGCGCGTAGGAACCGAATGACACGAGAAGCCACCAGGGCAGCTATGAGCGTGGCTAAGCAGGCGAGACATGCAATGAGGTGCTACGCGACGTACCACAACCAGGATTTGCGTGGCCTGTTCCTCGGCGACGAGAGGCATAGGGAGATATTGAAAGAAGGTGAGGAAGTAGGCAATAGACACGACGCCCGAGTAGGCTGCTACGCGCGTAGCCCTGGTCATCTTGTGCGGTGCAGAGGGTGTGAGGAGCGGTGTGGATGGGTCGAGGACGGTGTCGTGGCGAAACATCTACGCTCTATTGACGTGGGAAAGCACCTCCACAACGGGAGGCGCACGCGACGTGTCCAAGTCGGATTGAAGTCGCGAGTCCGCGACCATCTCCCTGTTCCCCTCTCACAGCGCCCCCGCTCTTGCTGCACGAGGCATGCCGCCTCGACCATTTCAGAATCTCTCGTCTGCGCACGCCTACGCGGATGACTCAAACCTTACTCCTCGCACACCCCACTCTCGCGCCGGCCGCGCCGAAGAGGCATTCACAGACGTTGAGCTCGAGCAGTTCGGAGACGATGACTACCGGGATTACACTGCCTCTCAACAGCAGCAGGAACCTCTCCTAGCATCTTCAGCAAGTGCTAGCTTTCCAACCACAGGATACCGCGCCAGAGGCGACGACGATGCGCTTGCCCGCTCTGTCTCCTTGCCCACGCGCATAGCGAAATGGCTAGTGGCCAGAGCCGGATTGGTCCTGGGGTCGCTTTTGGCCGTGGCACTTTTCCTTTTAATAATTGTTTCATACAAGCGACCAGAGGCCCTCTTGAAGGCCATTGGCGACTTGAACGCGACGTCCGCAAGCAGCCCTATGCCTTCACAACCAATAAAGGGCGTCTCATTGGCATCTCAGGACATCATTTCGTACGAGAACTATACCAAATTTCCACTGGACCCCATGGAATATAGGGCGGAGTGCCATAAACTCACGGGAGACCGCATGAAACCCATGCCTTACTGGAGCGACCACATGCACCAGGACGTGATCCATCACGACACCGTGGACCCAGGAAAATACCCCCTGCCAGAGGGTGAACGCACGCAAATTTGTTCCAAGACCATAACCTATATGCTGGATGGCCACGTGGGACTGCTAGCAGATATCGCGATTATGGCTCAGGTTGCGGCTTTGGCTAGAGACGTATGTCATCGCCCGCGGTCAGGCACGTCCTCCCTCGAGTTGACGTACCTATCACAGCGGAATCGAACGTTCTTGGTGGACGACACTTATTGGAACCGTGGAAAGTATGACTTCCCAAGCTTTTCGAATTTAACTGGCGCTCACGGGCGGCATAGATGGTCGGATCACTTCCAAGACGTGCGTGCACGTCAACCTGGTCCTGAACCTGGCTGTCGCGCTCCCCCACCGGAAGGTGCGATCACAGTGTGGTATCAATTGGCCCCCACTGAGTGCCGACCTGCTCAACAGAGCTCGTAGCGTGTCCGCGAACTGCAAGGTAAGAAGCTGTTTACACCGCACGTTGTTACAGACTGTTGACGAGCATAGACATTGGGTATGTATATTCTCACAGCGCCGTAGATTTTCGTCGTCACCTCGCACATCCAGGTCGTCAACTCGCGCACGGCCAAGTACCATCTTGGTAACGGCTACCACGACGAATATGACGACGCGTGGGTGCATCATGCAATCTTCGTGTCGTGTACTCACCGCGGTATAGATACGGACACTATCTCAATAGGTTCAAGCCAATATATGCGCGTTCAGACGAGTCGCTGAGGAACACCATACGCCCCAACGCAGCAAACGCGGCACTCATTCGGTCTGCGCGCCACGAACTTGCGTCACATATACCTGATGCCTCGAAGTCGTTCGGCGCTATCATCCCAGACCCCCCATCGGACCATGGCAAGTACATTGGCGTGCACATTCGCCGTGGGGACGCCTTCGGTCACTCGTGGAAATATCATAAGAAGTACCTTCCTATCGAGGACTACTCCAACGCCATTTCCTCCAGCTGGAATCGGCTCTTCACATCCCCGTCGTATCCACCTAAACCCATCGTCTTTGTTGCGTCGGACGCGCCGACGTCACTGGACGAGCTCCGCCCGCTGCTTCCGTCTGAGTCCATACTCTGGTCTCTCCGGGATAGCAAGAACGCTGACCTCCGAGATGTGGCAAGCCCCGCGCCGTACGTGCAGGCGGACTTTGACGAATTCGAGCTCGAGGACAGGATAAAGCAGACCCGCGGCATGATCGTCGACTTCGCAATTTTGAGTGGGTTTTGGGCGTGGGATGACGACGTCATGCCCGCAGCCGTTGTATGCACAATTGGGTCTGTCATGACATTGCTCCTTGAGCTGGTTCTCGCGTCTGACTACACCTCGTTCAGTTCGAATGTATGCAAACTATCGGCAGTTGGCCTTGGATGGGACCGCGCATTTGGATACGGCTACGTGGATAATACGAAGGGCGAAATCGACCGAGCACACATGCGGTGGGTCGAGATAGACGAGGCGGGAGTCATCGAACCTGCTTGGGACGCTTATCAGATGTTTGACTGAATGCATTAACGGTATAAACCCGCGTATTATTCGTGGCTACATTAATTCGTCATCATGAGAGTCCATGTAATACGTGATGGTAAGACATGATGAAAGAAAGTTATCTAAATCGAGGCGGCGCACACCCGGGATCAAGCTCACAGCTGGCTTGACCGTCAGCGGCTTCACGTTGCCCTCTCCCAAGGCAGCTCACCACCACCTGCCTTCTCGCCCTCGCGCTCTGGAAACGCGCCGACGTGAAAGCTGAGGTTGCTGTTCCCATAACGACCAGTTGAACTCTGACCAGTCCGGTTTGGCGACTGGGTTGTATGGGAGATCTTGCAAATTCATTTCCGCCAAGAGGTTGCCGACGCGACACTCATCCCAAGGACTCGGCTCCAAAGTTGCGGATTCAGGTCCTGCGAATACAGACAACTTAGCATCGATGCGAGGGACGCTGGGTAACGGTACTCACCGGGATCCAATTCAACGATTTCTGTCCAGTCACTGTGAACGATAGTCGGTGAACTGTGCGCCCAGGTTGCGGCGGATAGGAGATAGAAAACATACATGTCTTGGAAAAAACGGTGTTTTCTTGCGTTCGCAAACGTTATGCGCTCCTGCGGATCCGTCTTCAGGAGCTGGATACAATCGCTTAAGCACTGAGAACGACGCGGAGCAGAACAATTCGCTAACCTTCGATAGTAAATCACACAAGACATAAGGCACGCGCTCCTTGAACCTCAGGTCTTCCTTGACGTTCCAGCCATGCAAAAAATCAGCCAAATCGTTCTCAGGCTTGTGTCCCTCGAAAACATCCTGTCGGAACTCTGTCAGCCTGAAGCATTTGATCAGTTCATCGAGCTTCATGCATACCTCTCCATGGAGGCAAAGACGTGCAAGGAGTACGCCATAGTCCCAGATATCTGCGTGGTAGGTATGTACGGAGCTGCCTTCTAAAATCTCCGGTGCCGTGCTGGTCCAACAAGTGGGCGGTTGGTCCTTCTGTTGGTGGGATAAAGCAAGCCGCCCGTTATGTCTTGACACCACCGATGTGACACCAACGTCTCTATGGACGATGCCATAGGAATGGAACCTTTCAAGACCTATGAGCTAGCGAAAACCATGAGCTGTTGTTTTTTTGAAACGATCCGTCCAAATGACGCACAACTTCAGCGGCAATGTCTCTGACTGCCGAAATGCCGAGCCCTCCGGCCTCCTTGACACAAGTTGACATCGGCATATGGTATGTACCCTAGATATGACCCCGAGATGAGTACTACTTACTTTGTTGTCGGTGTGATATTCATAGACTCACAGTCACGAAGCACACGAAGTCTAAGGTCTCGAACGATGACACGAGCTTCGTGATAAGCTCCGAGCCCTGCGTCCCGACTATCTTTCGCGTGCGGCTCTCGCGAAGCCTTTGCTCGAACGCGTCCTTGTCCACCACTAGCGCCGCCTTCCAATAGATATGGACCGACACTAGGAGTGATTGGCCGTTCAAATCTAGCTGCGCTTCGTACACCGAGCCGCACCCTATGGTGCCAAGGTAATGTGTGAGCGTGATCACTGCGGGCCCCACTTGAAAAGCAGCTCGGGCATCCATATCCGTGCTTATCAGACGTGCACGGCTCCCACTAGAGAGGTGAGGCTGCAGTCCGGGTGGAGCCTGCAATCCTGGAGGAGGATGCCATCCGGGAGGAAGATGCCATGGCCACTGGCTGTTAGATCGGGGAGACGGCGGCCGTAAGGCAGGGCCGTCTGCGGCACGAAAATCGTGCTGCACTTGCCGTGACTGCCTGTTGATGTCTTGAAGAAAGTCGGGGCTCCTCGGTGGCGCGATGGGACCAAATTGCCCAGCTTGTCTCTGAGCAGGCAGCAACTCGGGCGGTCCGGACGTGGAGAACATCACACGCGGCGCCCGGGCTTTCGCCAGTGGTAGCATCCCCGGGCCCGAACCGGAGGGCTCGTTTTCAGCAGGTGCATACGCGATATGACGCGAGGTGGACGTGTTTTGCAAATCCGGGGGGTATTCTGGCCCTAGGGCAGGCGCGAACAGTCCATCCAAGACAGAAGGCGGCGGGGCGGCCACACCAGCCGGGACGAGTGCAGGCAGCCGCCACTGAATCCTCGATGGCTCGCCGATTGCATTAGTGGGTGCAGTTGGTTCATGCCACGGATCGTTCTCATCCGTATCGAAGGCATACTGGAACAAGGGGGAGGCGGCCACTTCGTCGAAGGTCATGCTTTCCGGTTCTTCCGAGATGATCGGGGCCACGAACAGCCCATTGCTGGGAGCTGGCACTTCCTGCGACACTGTGTCGAGATCCCAGTCATCGTGCAGTGTTTCGTCCCGCAAAGCTAACCCGAGAGCATGAGATCTAGTGGAGCCTGCGATGGCTCGGACGGAGGCGTCAGTTTCCGTGCTAGGGTTCCTGTGAGAGGACGTAGCAACATGAGAGTTGACGTCAGAACTTGAAGAACGGCGAGCATTGCCTTCACGGCCTGAAAGTTGGCTGAGACGCGTGGCGTCGTTGGGTAAACCAGGGTCACTGTTGTCGTCTGAGGGAACCACGTCATTGATCGCGCTGTGATATGTTGTCGCCACGGAGTGCCGACTGGCAGAAGCGCTCGGCGCATTGGATGAGAGTACAGTTCGGGTGGCGGCGGCGAGGTTGGGAGCAATGTGCCCCCCTGTGGCGTCATTGTTTCCGTCGCGAAATAGGCTTTCTCCGGTGCGACGAGGGGGGCTGTCACCCAGGAAAGAGTGCCCAGACTCGTTGGGTGAGGAAGATGAGGCGATCGTCTCGGTGAATGAGGAATAATCCTCTGCTGTGAGCCCAACCTGCGTGTCGGGAAGTGCTTGGACCGATGAAGTGACCCAGATAGATGGTATCTCCAACGAGGGTGGGGCGACGGAGCCGTCTTCATGTGCATGCGATGTGTTGAAGACCTCCGTCGTCACAGTCGAAGCTGCGATCGAGGCTTTCCGGAAGAATCTTCTGACATACCTCTTGACGTGAGAAATCATCGTGGTCGTGAAGCGGGATCGAGGGGAGTGGAACTAGATGAAGGTGTTTGGAGAGGATGGATGCGCTTAAAAGAATGCGGGCTAAATCGTAGCTGTGCACTTGTGAGAGGGCCCAAGCTGGTCTCCAGTTACCAGGATGCAGGCCTTGTGTATCCCATTGTGTGTGACCACCATTATCACAACAAATGTGGCGATGCTGGGTTGTCTTGCACGTAGGCAGGATAAGAGAATTAAAAGGTTGGAGACGACTTGTATTCGGACAATGAAGATCGGCTATTCGGCCTTGTCCGAAAAATTGCTGTTGTTCTCGGCAAGCGCTACAAGGTAAGGCTGCAGTGTATAATGCTGGACGGACAGGTGTGGGCCTGAGGCCTGAGGCGTTGTTTCAGGTTGATAGGAACCGGCGCTTACCTCCGTACAACGTTGCAATGACGGCGACATGTCTATTAAGACTGCATGACGGCCTAATAAATCGGAGTTCTCTTAGAGAGAGCGTCGTGCCCCCGCTTGGCCCGAGACACGCGTCAAGGTGGCCAGTCAGATGACGCCGGCAGCACTGCGCATCTGTGCCTACGAAGCCACCCTGGAAGGTGCAGGTGTGGGGATGGCGGGGGTTGTAAAGGCGATGGAGGAAGCGTGGCAAGGAGCGGTATGCGCTGCAGCGTGGGTGTGGGCGTCGTCGGTGTCGGGATAATTGTCGTGGATGAGTCAGCGAGTGCAGGGCAACCTCGTCGTCGATGAGTCAGCGAGTGCAGCGGGGAACGATGTCTGCTCGGCGTCGGGAACGGAGACAGACGGCTACAGACGGTAGCGGGGGCGGGGACCTGAATTAGAGCCTGAATAGGCAGGGGTCTAGGCCTGG
Organism: Auriscalpium orientale; assembly: GCA_019915035.1. Lineage (NCBI taxonomy): Eukaryota > Fungi > Basidiomycota > Agaricomycetes > Russulales > Auriscalpiaceae > Auriscalpium > Auriscalpium orientale. The sequence continues at coordinate 1,236,111 of JAHLMH010000001.1, forward strand.
GCATGGACACTGCAAAGGCAGCTCAAAATGCGCTCTTATAAGGCGGGCTCCAGACCGCGCTCTCCCCATCGAATCCTGCCCGCACCCGCCATGAACACCGTCACGGCGCCTCTTCCTCCCTGGCTCAGGAAAGCCCACGATCACGACCACATCAACCTCGTCCTCCAGGTCCTCGCAGACCGCGAACGCGCACGCAGCCGCGCCCGTGCTTCCTCACGTCCCAGAGCAGACATCCAGCTCAAGCACCGTCTCCCAAACGTCCCCGCCCTCCTCCACACCAAAAATCCCCTCTCAGATCACTACTCCGTGGCGGTGGCTTGTGCACCGGAGAACCGCCTCTGCAATCGCTACTCCGATATAGAGCCATATGATCGCACACGCGTAGTGGCGGGCAGACGCTACTTCAACGGGAACTGGGTCCGCGAGCGCGCAGGCGGCCGCTGGGCAATTGCGACCCAAGCACCGCTTCCACACACCGCGCACGAGTTCCTCAGCCTCATAGCCGGCCTCGATCCGGGCCTCCGACCACCGGGCGAGCCGCATCTCGCCTTCCACCGCGTGCGCACCGTCGTACAGCTTACCCCGACTCACGAGGATGGCCGACAGAAGGCGCACGTCTACTTCCCGTCCGTGCCAGGCGAGTCCTGGGTCATCCAGCCGCAACAGGGGGACCCTGGTCTCCCACCGCTCAAGGTCACCCTTCTCAAGAGCGAGGCCATGCCCTCACTACGAGCCGTTGTGAGCACCATATCGGTGTCACCCCTGTACAATGGCACGCCGAAGTACACTTCGATTTTCCATCACCTGCTGTACCACGCGTGGCCGGACCACGGCATCCCAGAGCCAGAGGATCGTGCCTCTCTGGTCAAATTTATCCGACTTGTCTACAGTACGAATGCGGATACCACGGGCCTAGCGGAGCAGAACCCTGACCCCGAGCCCCCCGTCATGGTGAACTGCTCTGCAGGCGTTGGTCGCACGGGCGCGTTTCTGGCGATCAGCTCGCTTTTGCGCTCAAATAACCTCCTCGGCCTTCCCCCACCCCCCTCTACTCCATCCACACCGTATCCTCCCACACCTCTCGCGGGATTTTCCCAATCGTACTTCACGACGAAGTCGCCTGTGCAATCGCCTGTGCCGTCCGCTGTGCAAACGTCCTACTTCTCCCCACGTTCCCCCACACAAGTGACGTTTACCCAGTCCGCACCCCCTGCGTCCCTCCAACCCTCGCCATTAGGCCCGCTTCCGGACTCTGTTGCGTGGGATGAGGTGGCCCAGGAGGTCGATTCGCTGCGCGAGCAGCGCCCGAACATGGTGCAGCGTCCTGAGCAGACGGTGCTCATCTACGAGGTTCTCATCGCCGGCTTCGTCGCAAAAGCGAATCTAGCAGCAGCCAAGGGGCGGTAGCGCGCGCCTACTCTGGCAGCATTGATCGACTCAGTTTTGTAGTAGCAGCGGACCATGGCCCATCATCTGTATTTAATGCTCAAGACATCTGTAGCACTTATTGTAATAACTAGATACCCGACTGTACATGTTGTTACCGTGTCGTAGCTGCTGCGTATGTACAGTATTTGTGCGAGAGCGTGTACTGTAGACCAGTGAATGGTACCAACGGTCACGCATAACGCGGGGCCCGTTGTGTTGTCAATCAGGCGAAGGTCACGCATAACAAGCGCCTCGTTGTAATGCATTTTGGCCGTCAAAATTTGGGCAGTATTTTGATTTTTCTTCTCATGTCGAGTAAGCTACGGTGTATCGAGACTGCCCCAAACCATATGCCTTCTATTCAGCCTCAGTTTCCACGAAGAAATCAATGTTTTCCTCATCTCCTACCCCGGCCAGCTCTCCATCAATGCAAACCACCCGAGCTTGGTCGAAACAGTGCGCAGCCTCCGAGTGTGGGAGTGCGTCATCTGGGACTTCGATACCAAGCGAATTTTTGATCACAGCTGCGAGAGGTATGTCTGTGTTGTCATCACCGGGCTCGCCGTTGTCGAATTCAACAGGCACCTCCGAGTCAGCGTGATCCTCGCTTGCAACAGCTGTATCATCTTCCGGCCCAAAAATGGGCCCAATTTTGCCTTCTATCTCTTCTCGAAGCTGTGCATCTGAGTGAAGATATTCGCGGAGGGCGGTACGAGCCTTCCGACTGGTGACCTGAGAGAGGTTCCATTCCTTTGCGACACACTTTTCCCATGCCTGTCGGGAGAATCTGAGCTGCAGCATGAATCAGATGTTGCGTAGTTGGATACCTTTTTGACTATCTCTCGTCCATAAGGACCCTGAAGAAAATTCCATACGGTAACCATCGGCTTCACCGTAGCGTCGCGCAGGACAGGATATGATGTCGTGAATTTGATGTCTTCGGCCGTCAACCCTGAGGCAATTTGTTCGCGATGCGATGCAACCAGAAACTCCAACTCTTCTTGCGCCAGACGGTGCTTGATGATGCGTTGAAGACCCACATCGGCTGGCTGAAATATGCCTGTACCTGGAAGGAGCACTGTTCATCTGGTCTCGCTCGAGCAGCTGCAAATGACCGATGACTCACAGTTTGCAGGAACATAGACAAAGAAGACGTTCGGGTGACGTTCTCGTAGATACTCTCTGAATTCTGCTCCAGTGTGCACGGGATAACAGTCTAGGAAGAGGACACTCTTCTGATTGGGTGTATCTCGCAGGTCTGGGTCGGCATCGATCACTCCACATACATAGGGCTCGTAGATATTCTCCATCCACTTGAGCAAATATATCAGAAGACCGTCAGCAGAGAGAAAAATGATTCATGTACCTCTTTCATTGTTTTCAATGTGCTAAAGTGGCTTGTTTTCTTCGCACTAGCGGCGTACGCAAAATTGAATCCAGCGGCGAGCGCATCGGGCATGCCCACGGCATCCTGCGACGGTAGCGAACGTTTCGTTGCACCACTCCACAGCTGTTGGAACGGAAGCATCTCCCCGGATGCTGAGCTAGCTACCAACAGTGTGTATGCTCGCTTCTCATCGTTGGCGGCGATATCAACCTGTTTGTCCCCACGGCGGTGCCAGCTTGAATTTTTTGCTGTGAGCAAAGTTTTCCCCAGCTGATCGACATTGATAAGGAGCTGACAGCGCATCGTGAATCAGCTCAAGCCTCCTTCTCCCTATCTCACTCACCTTCAACGGGATATCGTACTCTTTCATCAAGTTCACAATCCGGAAGAATGCTCGCTCGCAGACTTCCACCGCATTGCTTGGGATATGGGCAGCCACCCGGGTCCCTTTTCGAATGGACCAGTCGAGAACGCTAGAGAGGAAGCTACGGACATATTCCTTGCAGAGATGGTGCGTCAGTCATTTCCTCATCTTGAACACAAGAGAATCTCACCTCAGAACACTTGAACTTCAAGAGAATGGATGGCTGCTTCGCTTCAATAGCTGCGAGGAGGATAGAGCGACCAAGTCGGACGCTGATCGGGACACCCGAGGTGCGTAGCTGCGTCAGCTGCGTCTTAACGTGCTCAATGATGTCAGGATATGGCTCAAGGACTCCGGTACGGCCAGAACGTGCAGCAGGCTTCTGGGCCGCCACGCTCTCCAGTGTCTTCTGCGACCAACCCTTCCCTCCGTCAGGCTTGAGCCAATGATGAATCGTTCCGCGATGTAATTTCTTGAAGAGTTTTGGGCAGCGTTGCTTCAAGCTACGGACCATGTCCTCTGTTGACCACATGCACCGTGTAGCCGCTTCGTCGATGTGCACCCAAAGGAACGGGTGGAACCAGTTGGTCCTCAAATGCGACTTCTCTACAGCACCACCCCTTTTCCCATTTCGCTTCTTCTTCCATGTCGCATCTGGCCGTGTCAGCTCAGCAAGACCCTCCATCTCCGAGTCGGAGCTGCTATTGTACTCAAGATTGACCATCTATTTTGTCGTGAGTGGAGAGAAGGATGTCTGCCAGATTGCGCACCGTTACTATGCTCTTGCTCGCCGGTGTGTTGTCCTTTTCTTTCTTTTTCCTCTCGCGATGACGCTGCTGTCTGACCCGACTCTTCTCCTTTTTCCTAGCCGCCTTCATCTCACGTGCAGCACGTTCCCGCCTTTCGCTCATCTCCATCTCTTCCGTGGCTGCCATCATTTCTTGGTGAGCCTGCTCCTTTTTTTCCTCGGCAGTCAGTTTCTTCCAACCAAACGACGACAGCAGGCTTGTTTGAACGACGTTGGTTGCATTTGCCCGTGCACTGGGCTCATTCTTATGAGCGGTAATTGAGTAATAACCCACGAAGAATATGTGGTGAGCCTCACATTTTGTTTTGGCGGGGTCTCTTTCTCGCTCTCACTGCTGTCCAGGACTATCACTGCGCTAGTAGAACTTCCCCCCGTCGCGACTGCCCGGCGTTTCAACGGCGGTTCTTTGTTTTTCATGCCAACGTCGTCAACATGTTGCCTCTTTCGAGCCGCCGAAGCCGTCGCTCGACTTGGTCTACACCTGTGTGAGTGTCCGAGCTCGCAGTCACGACATTTGATACACACCTAATAGGCACCTTGGCACCAGCTGTCGTCGCCGCCTGGATCACACGCTCCAACCACTCGCGGACAAGGCCCCGCTCCGCTACGGCTTCCTTCGCTGCGACCTTGAAAATTCCAATGAGCCCATTCAGCCGATCGCCGCGCTCTCGGAGATGAATGGTCGGGTTCCGGTGTGTTTGGAAACAGACTTCTAGACAGCGGTTGAATGCAAACCAAGTGCCTTCTTCTTTGATGTGGTCATCATCCAAGCTGAACCAATATGTCGACTCGTGGTCTGGGAGCAATGGAAGCGATGGCGGGAGGTTCTTCAGTAGGATTTGGAGGTGTTCTATCCTACGTATAAGTTCAATGGGCGGTCCAGAGGCTGCTGCACCGCCAGCAGCCAGCTTCTGCGCTCGAGACATGGAGATGAGAGTTCAGTGAGGAGTTGTGCCACTCCCCACTGCTCCGTTATCCAGAGGACGGTGTTCTCGTTCATATTTATTACTCATGCAACTTCGCGATCGCCGCTACTGTACAGATATCGCGCCGTAGCTGGCCGGAGAATCCCGTTGTCAACTTCCCATTTGTCACGCATAACGCGGGCCCCGTTGTGATGATCGGAGATCTAGGGGTCTGTCACGCTCGGGGGCCCGTTGGTACCATTCACTGGCCTACAGTAGTAGCCAGCGCGTCGGTCTCGGGGCCGAGGCGTGGGACTTGGCGCGTCGCCTTTGTCTGCGCTGTGCCAGCTTCGCAGCGAGCAACGCCCACCTCAGCCACTCTTTCCGCCTCAAATGCACCTTCAAACACTCTCATTATCCGTGCTCTTGCTGCTGAGCTCCGCGCGAGCCCATGGCCAAGACGAGCACTCGCAGGAACACCTCAGCGACAACGCCCAGTATGCGCAGACACATGTGCGTAGTGCTTCCTGTCATGAAGTGGCGCTTGCTGAACGGATGCTCGTGTACAGATGGCTACTGAACATCACATGTGCGTATATCTGGACTTCAAGGCTGGGAAGAAGTGAGCTGATAATCCCGCAGAGACTCGTTCGACCTTCCGAGCTTCTTCCAATTGCACGACCTGAATCGGTACGTACGTCCAGGCTCAGAGGTATTGCATTTGCTTACCTGCGTGCAGCGACGGCGTGTGGGATACCGAGGAGGTCGAGGCTATCTACGGCGTGCACCACGTCTACTCGCAGAAGAAGTCCAAGGTGTGTCTCTTTACTCCCGCACGCGACTAGCAGGGTGTCTGACCAGGAGCACAGGACGACGAGGAGCATGCGGCCAAAGCGAAACTCATCGTCGACACGATCTACAAGAACATGGACAAGGACGGCGACGGCAAGATCACGCAGGCCGAGTTCGAGGCCGTCGGGCTGGATGGTCTGCCCAGCTTCGAGAACCTCGGTGCGGAGGGCCACCATTACGACGTCGAGAGCGGTGCGGCCTCTCATCATCCTCACGCATTTGCATTTGCTCATCCTCTCCGCCCGTCCTGCACATGCAGAGTTCTTCCTCCACCACGAAGGTACGCGTGCACACACACACCTGCACTGAGCCCGTCTGATCCCCTGCTCCCCAGAACAATATCACAACACACCCGAGACGCAGACCGACGACTCATACACGCATCCAGAGGACCTAGAGCACTTCGCGCACCACGAATCCATCGAGCACAAAGAGGCGGAGCGTGAGGCGAAGTACCAGGGCATCACCGTCGAGGAGGCGCTCGCGCAACACGATGAAGCCCCGCACGACGCCCCGCCGCCCGCCGAGCACCACGACACCGAGCACCCCGACGCGCCGGCGGAGCCCCACGACCCAGTGCCGGAAGGCGCGCCGCCGCAGAACACGGCCGCAGTCCCCGGGCCCAAGAAGTACCCGCGCCCCGTGGACCCCGCGTCGGTCGACCCTGCAGTGCGCTTCCGTGACGCGAAGGCGGAGAGCGAGCGCCTCGGCGAATGGGGTGAGGGCAGCGCTGGGTATTCCCCGCCGAAGCGGCCTTCCGAGCGGATGAGGTGCGTGCCGCGCAGCGATGATTGTACTGAGTGCGCTGCTGATGCGCGTGGTGTTGTATAGGAAGAATCTTCCGTACAAGGTACGTGGCGATATCATGAGTTGGGTACATGCTGGAGAGCTGACATTCAGGATCGCATGCAGTATAAATTCCGCCGGAGCTGGGGTGATTTCTAGACGTGGTACGTTTCATTGTAGGTTTGTTCGGAGAGGCGGGTGGTCGAGACTGCTTGGTTGTCATGCCTGCATGTTGTGTTGGTACCGTCTTCTGCGCGCATCTATCGTATTTTTCGGAGCAAGTGATGACCAGCCAGCCGAAGTTAGGATGCGAAAGGGGTATCATGATTGCAGCGAAGACAAACAACAAACGATAGGGGAATGCTAGCAATGAACGATTATGATATTCCGGATCAAGTCCTGTATAACAAACCGACGACTGCATCACTGCCCCTCGAACATATCCGCAAGGAGCCCCCGCTCAACCTCTTCCCAGTCGACATTGCCGCCGCTCGTGTACACGCTCTCGTAGCTCGCGATGCTGACACCGGAGAGGAAGGGCACTAGGTCGCGGATGGAATCGACCTGACGCACGCCATTGAGCATCGGCTTGCGGAGGCGAGAGCTCGGCGCAGCCGGCGTCGGGAATGACGAGAGTTGTGCGATACTCTGGTTGGCATCCTGAAGAGCTTGGTCAGACTTTGCACTGGGTTCAAGATAGCGGCGGGCGCACCTTGGCTGCGGGCAGCCGGCTGGCGATCTCCGCAAGCTGGTCAAACATTGCCTCCGAGGGAATCTCGTCTGGTCGGTACACCGCATCAATGTTGTCTGTCACGAAAGCCCATTGATGTCTGCCATTTTGTCAGTTCAATTCAAACTGATGTGTGTAAGTGAGTAAGGGCATACACTTGAAATTCCTCTGTCTGTACAACAAGGAGCAGGTCCATGAGTTTGCAAGCGGCCAGGACGAGAGTAAGGGTGTCAGAGCCATCGGACGGAAGCTCTGCGATGATTTGGTCGAATAGACGATACTGGCATACTGGTGAGCTACATGCTTCCAGTGCGTGAACGGACCTACCAATTCTGAAAGGATCACTGGCCAGAAACTATCCAAGTTGTGCGGACTGAGGCGGCACAGAAGCACCCGGACACAGAGGTAGACCTCTGCTTGCACGATGGGGGCCGACAAGTTTCGTAAGACATCAACCAGCTTCTCTTGAATGGTCGGCAGCGATGTCAAGAACTGATTCTTTTCGCCGCACAAGAGAAGATAAGATAATCTCCGGAGGTTCAAGGAGCGCAGCAGGTTCTCGTATTCGCGATTGGCAAAGATATTGGTCGAGGGTGCGGTCGTGACTTTGCCTTCCATGGTCAAGCATGAGTCCAAACTCATGGCGAAGCAACAGTCGAATTTACCTAGGAACTCAGGGAAGGCGGTCTTGTCCGTGTCTATCCAGCTCCGCGTAATGGATCGGAAGTCGCTCCCCGCATCTGATGACGAGTTGAAGAACCTGTTATCGCTGAGAATGTCGGACACGACGCCACGCCATGCTTTCAAAGCGGCGGACAGGCGAGACATCTCCCTGAGAACACCGAGAATCGTGCTCTCAATGTCCAGTGGCCTGTCATATCGTGAGTCCATCAACTCTGATATAAACAAAATAGATACCCACTTATTCTTCCCCTTGATTACCGGCGTGACGATGTAGTACATGATATTAGTACATGCCGTCAGCATCTTGTCGTTGTCCATGAGGAACTTGCGCAGACGTGGCAGCGCGGTGTTAGCGAGATATTGCACGATTTGCATCTGAGATTGATGTCACTACAACGGGAAATCATGCGCTTGTGCGGAAGCCCTACCTGCTCGCCTTGTTCCAAGGAGAGGGGTAAGGAGGTTGAGCTGGCGCTGGCTTTCTCATCAAGCTTGATCTCAGAAACCGCTGCAAAAGCTGGTCAATAAGTCTAGTCGACGAACGTGAGAATGCTTACCTCGAGGCAAAGGTGAGTCGCGGCCATTGATAGGCAACACATCTTTCTGCCCTCTCCGCATCCAGGAAGTTTGGTCGGAGCGACTGACAGATAGGACAGCAGTATCCAGAAGCTTCCCATACGAATCCTGAGGTAACATGGGCATAGGAACCTACAATGCTAACCCAAAATTTACGAACCTGTAATTCCTTGCGTATTCGGCGATCCTCCATTGCCGTGGTCTGAATCATCTTGTCAGCGAGAACAGAGACACACCTGCACGGATAAGGTGATTTGAGATAAGGAAACAGTTCTTGATGAAAAGGCTAACCTAAGCACAGGGAAAACTTGATTCTTGAAGTCCTTGACATTGGCGATGACGTCTTTCGCTAGCTGCATGAAGCGACCCCAGACTTGGACAGCTAATGGACCTTCAAGTTGGCCGAGGTACTGCTCCAGGAACTGGAACAAAATTGCATCGGATCTATGCGGTGGTCTCAGCATACATTCGCGGAACGCAGAGCAACGTCGCGCACACATTGGGGTTAACAACTTGTTTCCGAGTTCGCTCGGACAAGCCAGAAACGCGGTATGACACGCTCTCGCAAACCATGTGGACGACTGTCTGGGCACTTGATGTCAATGTGTCGACCAATTCGAAGGCCGCTGAGTTCTGGTTTGCGGTGATGAGGTCGACAAGCGTTGAAGAAATTGAAACACTGACGGCGTTGTCTCTGTACCAACATTCTATGATCGATTCCAGGACCTCGGCAGATTGTATGCGGAAGAAATGTTCGAAAACTCGGCGACATCGTGTTCGCGAACGACTGCATATTTGGCTCAGAGACTCATCTTGAGGCATCCACGGTTTAGACTTCGGCCACGCTGTAGTTGTCCAGACACTGAATAAGACCCGAATGCCTTCATGTAACGAGCGATAACCAGGTGAACGACTCTGAAAAGCCACTGATCAATAGAGGACAATGAGGAAATAAATTGACTCACTGTCAATTGCTCGTCTGCGCCGATGGGAGCCGACTCTGATGAAAATACGTTCGTTACGATCCCAAGGAAACCACCTGATTCAGATGTGGGTGGTTTTTCTGCCGGTACTTCATCCTCGTCGGGTTGACCAACATCGGGCGCAGATAGACTGAGAAGAATGAGCCTCTCAAGAGCGTTGAGAAGCATGATGACTTCAGCATCAGTGGTCATCGATTTGAAGTCCTCGCCGGCTTGGCTATTCTCCAATACCCGACGGATATCAGCAAGACTGGAGCGAAGCTGCCGGCCTACACAGTCGCTGAGAGGGGACACAACTGCATGCAAGATATTCTGGAACTGCGGAATCGTCATCAGAATGAAGTCAAGCCAATGCTGCAGCACGGCGCGATTGGACAAGATGGCGAGGCCATCGATCAAAGTCTGAATCAAGAGCGGGTTGATATGGAAGCCGGGTGGCTCTTGAGAGTCGTCATGGGAAGGAGGACGTTCGGAAAGACCATCCGGTGTATTCGGGGGTCTCGGCGTCCGCGTGCCTTGACTGGCGGTGGTAGCAGATATTACTGAGTGAAGGAGGTGCAATAGTTTGTTCTGGAGTTCGAGGCGTCTTGTGTGGATAGATAGATAAAGCTTGCCAATCACAGCGGCCTGAATTCCGTCGAGTGTGAGAACGTCGATCTCTCCACGCGCGACGATGGCTTGTAAAAGATCAATCGCTGTCGATTGTATGGTCGTGTTCATAGGCTGCATTGTTGCCACCCGCTTGTGCTTGCACTCGGATTGCAAAAACCTTTGCTCGCATTTTAGCGCATCATGCTTTTAAGATATTGTTGTCTCACTAACCTTGTTAGGACCTCAACCAGCACATCTTGGTAGGTCGCGTCGGGGTGAGTCACTCCAGCTACGTGGCGTAGAGGGTTAGTCGCTGGAGATGCGACGCAAAGAAAGCATGCCTTACCTGCTTGCACACGATCAACCAGGCCGGCGTGATGTGATCGACGAATGAGGCTTGTACCAGCGGTTTTCCCAAATCCCTGCCCTCCGAACTTGACGACGGACAGCAGAATTTCCAGAATGTAAGTAGTGTGAGACTGATCAAAAGTGCTTTCATAGGAATAGCCTTGAAGTTGTTTGTTATTGATTCTAGTCACAGAGGGCGTTCGGCGTAAGGCCGGGTCGAGCAAGTCGAATAGAAGCGGGTCGAGCACCCTGTGAACATTGAATGCGGTTTTAAAAAAAATCACGGATGTGCTTACGTACCTCAAGTATGATTTGAGGCTGCACCGCATCCAAGTTTCTCCAACCCGGCGAAGATGAGGGTCGTCGTTCTTTAGAGTATCCAGCACGATCATAAGGGGCACTTTGAACGCGAAGCCTGGCAGCATGTTGTCCTCTAATAACTGCTCAACTTTGCGGGGCCTCGACATGATATTCAGTGTCGCGTACCTGTCAACCTCCATAAGACGCCGAAAGCCTCATACGACCCCTCATTGTTTCTGGATTCCGGGGAGGTGAGCCCCTGCGCAATGATAGACTCGATATATCGTCGCTGAGTTGAATTCTCCAAGGCCCAAATGAGACTGACTGCACGCGCATGGTAAGTCGAGTAGGATGGGCGGAGGTAATGAGTCAACTGTAATGAGGTAATCGACGGTTGGCGATATGTGGAGCAAGCTGACGGCCACGACGTACACTTCGCACGACCTTGAACATGATGGCACGATCCTGGATATTCACCGTAGGTTGAAGCCGTGTACTTTGCTGCAATGCGACAGCTAGAGATACCACACTGTCGACGAGCGTGAATGTTAGGTCCTGTGATAAAAAGTCAGCTTGGGGACGCCATCGATACAAGGAGTAGTACCTCGACCTCTAGAACTGTGAGCGCCGAAGATAACCACTCGGAAGGATCCCACTGAACATCGACGCTGGGGGTGGTGTCCGCTTCCAAACCCTCAAGGAGCTTGCTCAATAGCAGGAGAGATTGAACAAAGAGCTGGCGAGTGTGCTTCGCCGCGGACGACTTGCCGCACGCCAGACTAAAAGCTACAAGGTCCTCGAACGCAGCAACAAAAGGTATGCGCGGCGAGTGTGAAGGTTTCCAGGACTCGCGAGGTATATCGATGCCGTAGAACACACAGGCAAAGCCGTATGATCCTTGTTCGCCAGAGGTTTGATTGTTGGCTGCTTCATGCGACTTCATGAGGGCTGAGGTAGGGATCCGCTCTAGGAGCGTCTGTGACAGCCTCAAGACTTCAGTGACGATAGGAAGTGATGCTTTTGTGGCATCCTCCGAAATAAGATGCTAATGCACTAATGTCAGTTCCTCTAGCAATCTTAAAAGCAGGACCATTGCTCACCTGCAGAACTTCAAGTAGAGCATTGAAGACGATGGGCAAATGTAAGCTTTGAATCTCATCATCTCGTACATGTATGGATGTCAAGATGAACTGCGCCAAACGAGCAGCCTGTCGATACCTCCGTCAAGTCACAAATGGAGCAAACAAATTTACAACATGCCTCCGAGCGCTTCCCATCGCCATGGATCTCCGCCATGATAGCTGGCATTAGTTGCTTCCAGACTATTGACGGCTCGACGGCTTCATAAAGAGTGTTGGCTGTCAACACAACCTAAGACGCGGCATGTCAATGCGGCGTTGTTGTCAAAGCAAATAAATCGGACTCACATCTTCGCTGACCTCGGCCCCGGACTCGAAGACAACTTTCAAAGCGCGGAATGTGTCCAATACCAGAGCTTCGGTAAGCGGACCGCCAATCTCCCACTTGTCCATCAAGGAGACGAAGATCTTGAACGGGCGGGACTCTGAATATTCCAGAGAGGGTGAAAACATCTCTTCCTGTTTGGTCGTTGAGACGGGTGATTAGATTACAGGGAAGATAAAACGTACTCGTAGTGTCATTCGCAAGAGTTCCAGTGAATAAGCTCGAAAGTAGGTCGCCTGATGTTCAGGATTCTCGTCTGACCCTAGCAGCCAGGAGTAGAGCCTGCGATTTAGAGAGAGATCACGTCTCAGGACAACACCAGTCGCCGCCCGCATCAAGATTGCACTATCCTCCGCGGAAGCCTTCCGCACTGCGGCATGATCGAGACGTAACGCCTGTAGGAGAAGATCAAGCGCGCCACGACGAACAAGCAAGTTGTCATCTTCGAGCGCCGCGGCAAAGGCACGAATCATAAGTCCCACGTCTTGCCCGACAGAAGAGCTTATGTCTGTTCAACAATTCTTGAGATTTGTGGTCGCTGCGAGATGGTATATGCTCACCGTCATCGGCATTGAACTTTGGAAGTCTACGAGACAGCAAGTTCAGAGACGTGCCTCTGGCTGATGGAGTCGTCAGCATGACGAGCCATACGTTCTGGAAGAAGAATGATGGGGAGACAGTGCCGGAAAGTCGGTCCAGGAGTGTGAGCACCTATGACAAGATGTAAGACCATTTCCCGGTTATGGGAGGATCTATTGAACTCAGACCTTGTCAAAGAATTCCCCAGTCTCTTCTTCCAGCCCCGGTAACAGAGCCAGAATGAAGGACTTCATGACGGGTCGTAAGCCAGCTTGCAACGGTAGGAAGTAGGTGTCGTAGATGTTGAGCAAGGTTGGCTGGATCAAGCGGGTTCTAAGATCAATCGAACGGCCTTGTGGGAGCTCGTACCTTCACAGATGTTGCGGAGTACTCGAAAAAGGGGAACAGTCCAGATGCCCACAGGAATAAGTCGCGTTTAAGGCCCTCCGACTTGGAACCAGTTAGCGAGAGTCCCATTCAAAGCGAGAAAATGCGCACCCCAACCACTCCCAATATGTGGGTGTACACGTCTAGCGCTCTTTGATGTACACCGCTCGGGAGAGCTGGGTTCAAGCACTGAGATAGGCGTTTCGCGACGATGGCTTTCCGTGGAATATCCTTGAACTGCATGTACGCTTGAAGGGTCTGACATGTCATAGAGGTCAGAAATGGTAGGTATTTGAGAGGTGCGAAACGCACTTTAAGCAACTGCTTGAGGAACGCAATGAAGTCCGCCCATTCATGGACGTTGTCGAAGGCACTCAGACACTTCTCAACCTGTTGTGTGTACTTCTTGTATTTCGGATCGGACGCATACGACTGCAGGAGAGCTACCAGCCGCGTTGCTCATGAGTTGAAGCACGGCAAGACGCAGACAGACACACCACGGTCGTTGCTTCTATCCGTGAAGCGCGTCACACTACCCCTGCCCGCGCCATCTAGCCCGCCTGAGGCCATAGTTTCCCGCGCTTGGCAAGGAACCGCTCAGAACAATGGAGATGATAGGACCGTTCAGAGCGTGCAAAAGCCTTGCCGCAGCAGGCGAGCCGTGTTATGCTATGAGGTGACACCGCGGCGCGCGCCGCGACCGCGAATCTTACGTAATATACCTGTGTCCAACTCGACTCGTGGTGATATCAAAGAGGTGGCTTGGTTGCCGAGTTGTAATCGGACACATGGTACAAGGCAGCTTGAATAGTACAAACAACTTGGATAGGACCGAGCTACAAAATGCAACCTCTAATACTAGTCCCCGCTCGCCGAGGATGATCGCATGGCCTCGCTACGCTGAGCAATATACCTATTCAACTGCGCCTGCGCCCAAGTCAGCAATCAATATACGCATGCTCAAACGAGCTGGCTCACAATCCTTTCATCGCCCACCATGTACCCAAATTCCATCCTCTGAGAAGCCTTCATGTCCAAAAATTCTGCTAACGAAACTCGTGCCAGGATCGTGGTTGCGGCGAATCTGTTCATGCCGTCGACACCAGCCAACTGGTACTCATCCTGTGTGTCATTAGGCTCGTTTTTCTGGTACTGAGCGATAACTTGCCTCTTGTTCGTCATAATCCAGCCAACCCCGATCGCCCCACATGGCAGCGCCTGAATGGCGTTCCGCCATATCTCCGGTCAGTCTTGCAAACGCAGCAGCCCGGTGGGGAGATTCCGCGAAAGCAAAGTAAATAGCAGTATCTGCACGTTTCGTGTTGTACGTTTCAGCCAGACACAGGTCTCTTCTCAGCCTCTTCACGGCCTTGGTCACCGGCAGAGTATAAGGGCTGGGCTTGACGGCGTCCTCAGAAGTTGAGATAAAGCTCGTGCTGCCGTTGTAGGTTTCGAAGACGACCAAGAGGTGGTGATAACGCCAGGACAGAGCTTCCAATCGAACTTTGAGCGAGCTCCCTTGCGATGGAAGTGACAAGAGAGAAAAGAAGATCATAGCCGTGTCGCAGTCTAGCGCGAGATCTGCGCCATCTAGATAATCCCGCGTCACCAATTCCACAGAGTATTGCTTTAAGCGGAACGCCCTGACGAGAGCACGGTTCTGAGCAAGGTCGATAGAGCATAGATATCGGTGCAGGGAGGTGGGAGAACTGTAAGTGTTGGGTAGGAAGAGTGTGTTGCGATCGACGATTTCCTCCGGTACCACGTCCGTTTGAACAGGAGTGTCTTCGGCGTCTTCAACGCTTGACGATGATACAAATGATGGGTTAATCGCTCCAGCGTGAGGGGCTCAGAATATGGAGCACGCCCCCGCAGCTGCATAAACTCAGACAGGGCGTGGCGACTTGATTTCACGGGAGTGGTACTGTTCATAGGATAAATTCCAGGAACGACGGAGGGAGCATCCTCGAGTACCGGTGCTTGCAGAGCCTGTATTGGAGCAACGCTGAGAACAGTAGAATCGGCAGACACCCCAGATTGAGAATGAGGGGCAGACCGGGTACTGTCCAGTGACAATGGAATGAAAGAGTCTGGGAAAACCGCAAATTCCGGCTCATGAGAAGCGTGAGGTGAGAACAGTTCCGTCATGGCGGGGTTGTCGATGTCGTCTGTGAACAGAAGGCGTCCATGGTCTGGATGTGAGTCCACGATCGAGTTCACTGCTTCACAATGCGGGTTCGACCCTTGAACGAGGTCATGATAGAAAGGACGGTCAAGTGCGTGCACCGAGGTGCACCGAAGAAGCCCCGAGGACGTCGTCGCGGTGCTCCGGTCAACCAGCTCCATCTTCTGTCGTTTCGGGGAAGGTGATGCTGTATGCTCAGTCTCGCGAGCATCCCATCCTTCATGGAGGACATCTGCCCCATTCAGTTGCGCCGCTCTCCGCCGTTCGTCGCGCGTAAGGATCAATCCAGCGGCAGTGTCGAAGTGGCAGAGCGCCATAGCAGCCACAGCTTGCTCGTCCGAGTAGGGAGTAGCTAATTGAGTAGAAAGTCGATCCAGATCAGACTCTTGATTGAGTGGAGAATCCTCCCCGCAGAGGCTCTGAGAGAGTAGTCCTGCGACAATACCCTCATCGGAAGAACCGGCCGCTTCGGATAAGGTGGCGTCTCTGATCGAGTCTGCTTGAGCCACTTCGCTGTGAGGAAGCGCCTTGATTTTGACGGGTCTGCAATCTACTGTCATCTCAGCGCACAGACCAAGAAAAGAATGAACTGACACCCAGGAAAGCTCGAGGTTCAGCGATTTGAACCCCTTCACTGGTGTGATGAGATTCATGGCACTCGACGACGGCGTTATAGACTTCTTTGACGATCGGCAAACCAGTGACGCGAGATTGACCGGGAGTAAGGCAGACGAAGAATGTTCAGTGGGTGGAGGTAAATTTGGAACTATGTACGTTTGTGTTTGCATTCCTAGCAAGATGACCACAGAGCGCACCTTCCATCAGATAGTCCTCTGCTTCGTCCAGTGGTTCGCGCATGACAAGCTCCATGGGATCGTCGGGGATACAGGAGAGCAGATCCCCCAGATATTGTTCGAAACTTTCTCCATCGTCCGTGAAAGTTGTGTGTGGTTGGTCTAGCGGTAATGACCCATGCGAAGACGGCGGGAATGGGACGACTCCTGGCAGCCCGAAATTTCCGAGGAATGGGGCAAGGCTACATACAATCAAATAAGCGAAGGCGTGATAGGGTAAGACGACGAACCTCTGTCCTTCATCAGGAACTTTAGCTTCCGGCAAAAATTGGCGACCATCAAGACTTGTCTCTCTCGGCATCAGCATCTCTTCTATGCACACCCATGAATAAGTCCACAATGACTAAGTAAATGGCTCACCCATCTTAGCATTCATTAGCCGATTTATCGGAGGCAGCTTTGGGTTAGGTGAAGGCAGAAACAGCTCGTCGACATCACTCGTGCCGTCATCAAGTCCCGGTGTAGTTGACGGGGATGACGATATCGCATAGGCTTCTGCATTACAGACAGTCAACAAGCTGGTGTGGCTGGAACAAGAGAGCGGGTATACGCCAGCCATTGACGATAACTGTGTTCTGGAGTAAGTTATCAGGGTCTGAGCTTGGGACATCAATCAAGGAAAGCATCATAGGCAAGTCGGCCAATGACTTCGGGTCATTAGCAATCCTTGGCTCCGAAGAAAGGACTCTTGATCCCGACAGACGTGACCTCGGGAAGACTGGAGGCTGCTCCAGCTCTGGGACAACGTAAGGCGGAGAAGCGCATCGAAAGAGAGATTGAGACGATCTGGATATGTGCGCCTCTTCGAGAGGGGGGGCACGAAAAGGATTGTCGCGGATGGCTTCTCTTGCAGCCATACTCGTCAAGGCATCCACGCTGAACCGCACGTCTCTAGACATCCAGTAAGCCCATATATCTGTCGGGTACAATCTGTATTTCCAACTCACAAGAAATCGCGCAAGGCATAATTCACATCCTCTGGCTCTTGAACGTTGATATTGACCATCCCAATATTTGCGACAACTTCTCGAGACGACTGAGGAAGTTGCTCCAGCATTCCAGTAAATCCCGGATCCGGTGTGTTAGTGATGGCACGATGACTGAGAGCCGAATGGGCGGGAAGAACAAGCGACTTTTCGTAGTTGACTGCGTGCCGCTTGTATAAGCTCCATATAGATCGCAGGGATCAAAATTGGCGCATACATTCGTATTGTGAGCCTCGCACCCACACATCGTCGAGTTTCGATGTCCGCTTCGATTGGAAGCAGTCCTTGAGTAGGTGTGCGGCATCTTTCTCCGTAGTAAGTTTCTCCTCTAGATGTAGCGGCTCCGCAGTGCAGTGGGTTTTCAAGAGATTATCAAGAGGGTCGGTCAGAGGAGCAAGTGAATGGCGATCGATGATAGATATCGGGACTAGACCCTTTGAGAGAACCTATAGAACAGTCAGATACTGTTCAGGTTATATCTACGGGTGCGGTGCGTTGAAATAAAGTAGAGTAGAGCAGACCTTGTATACGTGCAAGTTAGTCCAATTGTGGAAGTCAGTGGTGAGGTGTGCGTAGACATGGTCGTCAAGCAGGCGGTGTATGTGAGCGTGTGCGTCCAATGTGTCTTCGTCGAGCATTATTCAGAGGTAGGACGCAAACGGCACGCGCTCATGCAAGTCGAGAGCAAAGTGACGTCTGCGCGTCCGGTCCGGGCGCGTCCATAACTTCAAGCTTGAAGTCTCGCGCACCACCGACTGCGTTACACCGCACACCTTCCTCAGACTCTATCTTTTGATACCACGGTTCCTGCCGTAGGCAAACGTTGGATCTTTTGATTCCCCTGGTGACACTTCCAACAAGCCGATGCCATGTGGGAGCGAACTCTGCAAGACCTCATCCGCGGCCTCCGGGCAAACAAGAAGGACGAGGCCAAATTCATAGCGCAAGCCGTTGATGAGATCAGGAAGGAGATTAGGAGCAAAGACATGGAGTTGAAGGCTGGGGCAATTCTCAAGCTCACATACGTACGTGTGCCCTCTGCATTGCCGAGTCTGTCTGAACTGCCCTCCTGCTGCTTCAGCTAGACATGCTTGGTTATGACATGAGCTGGGCCTCATTCAATGTCGTGGAAGTTATGTCGTCGCCTAAATATCATCTCAAGAGCGTGGGCTACCTCGCCGCCTCCCAATCGTTTGGGCCTGACACGGATGTACTCATGCTCACGACGAATCTCTTGAAGAAGGTGAGGATTTTACTGCCGGGTGACTTTCTAATGTTTATGCTCTTCAGGACCTCGTATCAAACCCGGGCGACATCGCTATCAGTCTCAACGGTCTCTCTCACTTCGTGTCTTCGGACCTCGCTCGAGATCTGTCCCATGACTTAGTTGGAATGCTCAATCACTCGCGATCTCACATCCGGAAGAGGGCGGTCATTGCAGTATACAAGGCCTTGGTCAAGTATCCCGACGCCACCGCCTTTGCCCTCACGCGGATGAAAGAGAAGCTTGACGACTCAGACCAGGGTAAGCGTCTAGCTCTTCTGATTTCGTCGAAGAACTCATGCCTTTGCGACACAGGAGTCGTTTCGGCCACTATCAACGTTCTGTGTGAGCTTGTTCGCAGGAACCCTCAGGACTACCTTCCATTAGCCCCTCAACTATTCCGTCTGCTTACGACTTCGTCCAACAACTGGATGCTCATCAAACTGATCAAGCTGGTCAGTTCCCTGGAGCTTGCAAGTACACGTCAGAGCATTTACACTTGTCCAGTTTGGTTTTCTTTCTCCTTACGAACCCCGGTTGGTCCGGAAGCTGCAACCGCCGATAACAGAATTGATTTCGACCACGCCTGCCATCTCGCTGCTATACGAGTGTGTTCACACTTGTATAGTCGGCGGTATGCTACAGATGCACTCCGGAAACTCTCTGGCAGAAATGTGTGTCACGAAGCTGGCAGCATTCTTACAGGATCCAGATCAGAACCGTGCGTTCTTCAGACAGGTGATTGAGAATGAGCTGACTTCTCACTCACAGTGAAGTACATCGCGCTGCTGGCTCTTGTCAAAATCGTCCCGTCACATCCACATCTTGTTGCGAAATATCAAGACGTGATCATGACCAGTGTAAATGATCAAGACATCAGCATTCGCATGCGCGCACTTGACCTCATCACAGCAATGGTAGGTCCTGTTCTCTGGTACTTGTGATCGGAATGCTCATGAAGCATCTGACGTATAGGTCACTCCAGACAACCTCCAGTCTATCGCACAACAGCTTCTCTCCCATCTCGTCCGACCAGATCCATCGACCGCCCTTCCTTCCGCCACCCAGTCGCTCGCAAACGTGACCTCCCCTTCATCCGTCATATCACCTCTTTCGCCTTCCCAATCATCCGCCTACCGCCTCACGCTCTCCCAGCGCATTGTTGAAATTTGCTCGCAGGACACGTACGCCAACGTGGCCGATTTCCAATGGTACCTCTCCGTCCTCGTGGACTTATCATACGTGGCAAACGTGGACATTGGCAAGGAGATTAGAGATCAGCTTGTTGACGTAGTCAGCCGCGTGCGAGCGGTACGCCGATGGGCAGTGGAGTTGATGATTCGGTTGTTGAGCGACGATACGTTTCTCCGCAATGCGAGAGAGGAAGGTAGCTGTGCTGAGGTCCTTTGGGCAGCTGCCTGGATTGTTGGCGAGAATAGCAGGTGCGCATATGCGTATCTCCTCTGCAAGTGCTTTCACTCCTGACGATGGCTATGTAGCGAAATTTCCGAGCCACACAAGCTACTCCAGTATCTTCTCCAACCCCAAATTGCAACACTAGCTCCGGAAACCATCGCAGTATACATTCAAGCTTCAGTCAAGTTGTTCGGAGTCTGGGCCGCAGGGCTGTCTAGGCAGTGGGACAATGACGACTTGCCGAAGGTGAAAGATGTCGTGGAAACCATCATTGGCTGCATGAGGGAATTCGCTGCAAGCGCTGATATCGAAGTCCAGGAGCGGGTACGTCAAATTCATGTGGACATTGCTCCAGGATGGCAATTAATTTTATATGCGCAGGCAGCAAACGCTCTGCAGCTGTTTTGTTTTGTCCGCGCAGACATCAACTCCTTCCGTCCTCGCACAGACTCTATAATTGCGATCGACGGTGGCTTCGAGACTAGCGCGGAAGACCCAATATACCCCAAAAGCTTATTGCTCATCAACCCACTCTTTTCTTTGTACGAACTCAATCCCGTCAATCTAGCTGCGCAAAGCAACGTCCCCGTCCCAGACGGCTTGGATTTGGATGCGTGGATCGTCCCTCCGCCGAGAGAGACCTTCCTGGAACCAGCAGTGGTCGCTGATGACGACTTACTACTGAAGAAAGGCAAGTCAAAAGGCAAGGGCAAAGCGAAGTCAAAGGAAGGGAAGGCCGCGAAGAACAGCAGGAGGGGTGGTGAAGGGGTGGTGTTGACTTCTTCTGAAACACCGGAGACTCCTGAGCAGCGAGCGGAACGGGAGCAGGTAAGCCAGATAATACTTATTATCATGACATTTGTTCAACATCAGCCCTTTCGACTACAGCAACGCCTGGCCCGTTTAGAGCGACAGCGCGAGGACCCGTACTACATCGGTGACAAGACGCCATCTCGGCCCGACCCAGACGACATCGATTCCATACCAGTCGTGCATCTGGATGACATGCCTCCACTTCCCGCAGCCAACTCTGCCGCGAGCCCTCACTTCTCCAGCCTTCTCCGCGAGTCCACGCCGCACATATCTACGGAGCCGGTCGTCGTAGACCGCGACGGTGAGATGCCCGAAGGCGCAATGCTTTTGCCACCCCTGCCTCCTTCCCAGAAACCCTCGCGGCCGATCACACCACTGTCCAACGGCGCGTCTGCCCACGCGCCGCCAGCATTCCCAGAGTATGTGATCGAGGACGAGGTACCACGCACTGGCACGCCAGAGCCCATCAAAGTGGTGCGCGCCAAAAAGAAGGGCACTCCTGGTGCTAAGAAAAAGCGGACGCGTCCGGCAGAGGTGGAGGGCCTTCAATGAACAACTATTTGAGCATTGGACGCCGAAGCATGTAGGGATATTCTGTACAGTGATGTGATATAGCCAAGCACGAAGCTTAAGCGCGTATTATGTCTGGTATATGGGTAGGATGGGGATACACGTGCCGCGCTCAGAACGGACGAGGATAGATGTCTGGCAACGATACAGTGCGGAACTCAAAATGAGGCTTCGGTGGCTGAAGGCCATTGCAAGAAGTGCGGTACGAAAAGAGCAGCAAGTAGACAGCAAACATGAAGCAAGGTCCATATCCAAATCTTCAGCCATCTCTCACCATTAACGGTCGTCTTCGACGTGTTCGACGGAGTCAACAATTTCGTTGACGAGCTCCAGTGTCACGCCGGGTATTGTCCGCTCGGCTTCAGTGAAGGCTCGTTGAAGAGCGCTGAGCGCGATACGCGCTTCCTGTGTGGAGACGCGCGGGAACAGCTAGGTGGCAGCTTAGAATCGTCACGAACAACCATATACAACGGGACTTACCGAGGCAATGGCAGGTAAAACCACGGAGTCCAACATCGTGGTATCCGGGAGATCGTCGTCGGGCACATGATCGTCAGTGTCCTCGAGATCGTCGTAGTCATCCGATGACTCTCTGCGAACGCCCTTAGCCTCCACAGTCCCAACAGAGCCATGGCGCACGGTAGCTTGTTGATCGAACTTCCGTGGCGTCGGCGGGTTTGAAGGTGGCAACGGCGGCAGCTGGTCACCCTTTGCAGTGAGTGACGACGAGACGGAGGTGCTGGTATCCGCGCTCAGTCCTCTTCGAGGAGCGACGCCGCTACTCATAGACGACTCCGAGCCAGACGAACCCCGCGACCGTGTCGTTCCGCCATTGTACTCCCACGTCAACGGCGGTCCAGAGACTTGGACCGGGTTCGTCTGGGTACGTCCGATCGTTCCTGGGCGTGCGGCACTGCGGACTGTGCCAAAGTCCCACAGATCCTCGGGATCATTGGATCCGGACCTGCCACGGAAAAATGTAAGCGGGTCGTTGAGGAGATAGGAAAAGGCACGATGCTCACAAATCCTCAGCGCGATCCTGCGCCTCTTCCTCCGCGCGATCTCCGCCCTCCGCCTTCCATCGCTCGTGACGCTCGATAAGTTCAGTCAGATAGCTCGTCTTTTTCGCGAGACGAATGAATTTGTGCCTCAACAGGTCGCGGGCTGATGGGCGCTAGACAGGTCACGATCAACGGGGGTTTTCGGGGTATGAAAAACGTGAATACATACGTCCTTCGGATCTCGTTGAAGGCAGAAGGACACAAACTCGCGAAAAGATTTAGAGAAGCTGACATCGAGCTGCGGCGGAGGGTTCTTTGGGATGAGAAAGAGTACCTATGCTCGGCGTCAAGATCAAACCATTGGCTCCCATCGACGTAGCATGGTCCCCGGGGGGGCAAGTGACGTACCTTCATTGGATGAAGCTCTGCATATGGAGGCTCGCCCTTTGCCAGCTCGATTGCCGTGATGCCTAAGCTCCATATATCGGCCTTATGATCATACCCACTTTGCTTGATCACTTCGGGTGACATCCAGTACGGGGTGCCGACAAAGGTGTTCTTCTTAGCAGACAAAGTCCCAGAGAGTTGCCCGGAGACACCAAAGTCAGCCAGCTTCACTTCGCCTCCAGCGGAGAGGAGGATATTGGCGGCTGAGGGAAGCTTTGTAATGGAGCAGCCAAGATGTGATGCAAACAAATACCTTTAATATCCCGATGTAGCTTGCCCTCGGTGTGGAGGTAGTCCAGCCCGCGGAGAAGCTCGCGCAAGATGATGGCAATGTATTCCTCTCTGAAAACACCTGGCTTCATCTACGAGCCAGCTTGAGTCTAAACCAGAAGAGCTAGCTCGCCACGAACTTACAAGGTCTGAACAAGATCCACCAGAGCAGTACCTGCAGGAATGTTGTTACGCCGCCCAGACGCGTAAACGTGAAGCAGCTTGGACTCACTCCATTACGATCCAAAGGTTCGATCCTTTGAGGTATGACCCATGGTATCTGTGATGCGTGGAGCACAGGTCAGAGGCCCGGATACTGATGCGCCTGAGCAACGGCAGAGAGCGACGCACTTGGTGACATGAGGAGAGTCGAGCTGCGACAGTATTTGAATCTCCTGTTGGATATCTTCGATCTCGTCCTCAGCACTCTCGAGGTCTATAATCTTTATGGCCACGGTCTTCTGCGTGCGTTTATCATAGCTGAAGAACGCGAGTCAGAAATCTCGAGACGCGACGAGACCGGCAGTACGCACCCTTTGTACACTTCTCCGAAAGATCCCTTCCCTGATAAGTTCCGCATCTATCTCAGTCCCACTCTGTCTCCGCAGCTCAACCGCGAGACGCACCGATCCTATCCTGCTTCACATAAAACTCCTCGGGATCTGAGTTTGGATTGTCCTGAGAAGGGTCGGGACGGCCATGGTATCGATCAGACACGATCGTGGACGTGGAGAATGGGAAGGGGCGCACCATGGATAACCAAAGGAGGTGGCAAGGATATCCTAGCAGGTGTGCACGCTGTTGTGCTACTTATGTCCAGGCTGCGTTCAGGGTTGGGCCGGCACCAAAGAGCTGAGCCTGGTGAATTTGGGATGGAGCTGGGATGAGGTTTGTTTTATTGAATGCTGAAGGGCGTTGTAGGCTTAAATAGGCCGTGCAAGGGAGGGACAGTCTGTGTTCTGTGTAGTCCACTTCGAGGAGCGTCAGCCGCCTGCTCTCGCCGTCTCGGCTCTTGCCGTGCCGATGTTCACTTCCCTTATCCGGCAAGGTATTTCGTTGCTGCCATCGACCACCAGCTCCTCTTCATCCGTACCCACAGCTCTCGGCCCTCTCGACATCTACGTATCTTGGACTCTGGAGTAGCTGCGTATGCGGTCTTAGGACTTATTGATGCAAGCGCCGTTTGACACTCATCGTACATGCCTGGGTTCCACGTCTGGATGTGCTACGCCGGTCGGACTCCTCTCTGCCTCTATAAATGCTTCGGTGAAGCCAGCCAGCGCCTTTACTAAGACAGGTCACCCTCTCTCTGTTGATGCAGGAATGCCAATCATACACAAGTCATATATCACGAATACGCAAACGAATACGAAAAACAACGCCACCGGACACCAACGAAACGGTACCAAGCAACACATCCTAAGCACCCGTGTCTCCCTCCGAGCTCGAACCAGAAACGTCCGTCGACACGCACTTCAGCATCGGCATCGCTCCCTCGATCGGTGACAGCGGAAGCTTCTCCCGCAGGTAGACCGCCGGCGGCTTCTCGGGCAACGTCCCCGCTAGTGAGCCCTCCGAGCTCTCAGCCCCTCCCAGCGCCTTCCACTGCACTCCGTTCATCCCTTCGGCGCCGGAGCCTGCCTCGTGGCCGGGCGGGGCTGTCACGGCGGTCGTCGTTGCTGCGGGTCGCTGACGTCGCATGCGCTGGAAGGGCATGCGCTCGAGGTAGCGGATGATGAGGAAGCATGCGGTGATAAGCACGAGGGCTAGGACTGCAGCGACGATGATGTGGACGTGGTCCTGCAGGGACGTGGTGTCGGGGCGGTCCAAGGCAATGGGGTTCGCGGTGACGGTGGAATTGGGTGCGAGGGAGGTGGACGGCCGGGCAGCCAGGATGGGGTGCTGCGGCTGGATGATGGTGGGTATGGTGGACAGCCGTCTGTCATTGTGAGGATGCGCGCGCGACGACTCGAAGGTGAGGATAGCCATGACGCAGACGTGGGAGAGAATGGATGGCATGAGGGGCCTAACGTCGGGTAAGTGCAGATGGCAGAGATGTGGGACGACTGGGATCACTTCTTGCCGCACTCCTTGTTATTTATGTGCGCTGTCTTGCCCAGGATGCCTTCCGGACTGGCAGGCTGGACTCAAACGGCGAGACTGCCGACCACATGCCTATGCGTACGCGGGTCCTCGTTTCTGGCTTGCATTATTGCTGGCCAGTAGTGTTCCGAGCACAGTATTTCAGGAGTGGATTCTATTCCAGTATTGAGAGAACACAAGTGTGGATATCGATATACGCGCTGCGCCGTCCGCCTGGTCGGAAGCGCGACGCGTTGGCTGGCGGGCACTGGCACGTGCTCGCGCGTGGCGAGGCTATGTAGCGGTCGTCGCATTCAGCTCTGCAGCCGTGTTCAACCGCAGCCACACAAGTCGTTGAGCTCCATGGTGTCGACGAAGAGACGGGTTTCTAACCCTGCCAGCGACGCGTCAATCTCCCCAGTCCGGCCAATGAAACGTGCTAAGCATAGCCAGGATGACGAGAATGATGACCTCGCGGCCATTCTGGCGCAGATCAAGCAACAGGAGGATAGCGAGGCCCTAGCGCGACAACTGCAAGAGGAATGGAACAACGAAGCTGCTGAGGATCGAGTGGAAGGATCGAGCGGCATGCATTTGGATGCCAGTGAGTTGTACGCCTTTCTGACGTGGTCAGCCACTGAAGCCCCTTAGGGTCACGGAGTAGCACGAGGCAGCAACAGAATGTGGCTGCAGGAACTTTCCATAATGTCTCGTCGTCTGATTTCTTTGAAGAAGAAACACCGGACACTCATCTCGCTCGGGCTCGACATTTGTTCACGGGCGACAGGCAATGTCCAGGCTGCAAGGGGAAGCTGAAGTCACCTCGAGGCTACGTAGGCTCCCCCGACTACGTAAAGCTTTGCTATTACTAATATATATCTCCGCACAGCCAACATTCTCGGTGCATACACCTGCTCCTTCGGTCGTCAGCCTCTTGCACCTCCCATGCAAGAAGTGCAAGAAAAATTACTGCAGGGCCTGTCTCGCAGTCCTCACATGCGACCTCGCATGCAAAGGGACCTTCAAAAACTCCAACTGTGTTGTCGAAAGATGTTGCACAAACGTGCGTGCAATTGCGCTCTTCGAGATCCTTGGTGCTTTCGATCGTCTATCTATCGGCGAGAAGGAGACCTCTGCCGCCCGCGCCGCAGCTCATCGCCCGAGTAAAGTGGCCCACACAGTGGGTCCTGGTGGCACTGGGTATGGTACAGACAGGTACACTGGCAATGCGCCCAGTCATACGGGGCGCGGTGCCAAGGCTCTGTCAGTGGACGCGCGCAGCAAGCAGGCGCAGAATAGCGCCGAGCACTGGGACGAACTTCTCGTCCGCGCATTCACCAATATAACGACTTTTCTGCCCGATCCTGACTCTGAAAACGCTCAAGCCTTCGATCTCATTCCCCACGAATCCCTCAGGCATCTCCTCTCACTTTCGCTACTCCCGGAACTGCTAGGCAGCCTCTTGCGCAACGACTCCGTCAATGACTGGGTCGCCCGGAGCGAGATCTATTATGCGACGCTCAAGCTCCTGCGCCGCCTCGCCGACTGTGAGCTCACCGTCGGTCTCCTCATCGACCCGCAGTGGGAGAAGAACAGAACGTGCGGCATTGAAGTGTGGATGTGGAAAGAGGGTGAAATCGTCTGGGATATGACCAAGGACAAGCGCGTCTCACGGACGGTGCCCCTATACTCGCACTTCAAGAAAGTGGTCAAGCAGAGCGAGGCGTTTCTTCTGGGTGCGCCGCAGCTTTTGGACGGCGGCGACGCCGATGTGGAAGCCATGGCCATTAAGGCGACATCCCTCTGCGGCGACATGATCGCGGCGCGGGACGACATCGTTCGCGCGATGAACGTCCTCGGGAAGAGCGATCCCTCCCTCGGTGATGGTCCGTCTCAGGCGGCTTCACTGGATTCGTCTTCCAGGAAGGGAAAGGGCAAAGGGAAAGGCAGGGATTCTGCCGAAGAGTTGGAGCGCAGCTATGTGCGCGAGTGCGAGCAGCTGGCGTTCAAGCACGTCACGCTTTCCGTAGCTCTCAGTAACGGGGGTCTGAGCTATCCGACCTTTCACTATGCACCTAACGTGCTGCAGACGGCGGCGGCGACCAGAACCCCGAAGGACAGGTTTCATCTCGTTAAAGAGCTGGCGACAATGGCCACCAGCTTGCCGCCGGGCGTATGGGTCCGTGTCGACGAGGTTCGCAACGACGTCATGTGAGCTTGTCACAAATCATATCTTCACCTTGCTTCTGAATCTGTGTCTCCACCTACAGAAAGATCATGATTGCCGGGCCTGTAGGGACGCCATATGAGGGTGGCCTATTCGAATTCGACTGCTTTATGCCGATGACGTATCCGCATTCTCCCCCGCTCATGCACCTACGTACGACAGGCGGGGGCAGAGTAAGATTCAACCCAAACCTGTATAACGAAGGCAAAGTCTGTCTTTCCTTGCTCGGCACATGGCCTGGACGGTGAGCGCTGCCCTGTATTTGTGACCCAATTTGTCAGTGATGCCGTTTGTGCAGGCCGGAGGAGCAGTGGTCCTCGACGTCGACTCTGCTGCAAGTTCTCGTAAGCATACAGAGCATGATATTGATTGATCTGCCCTACTTTAACGAGTGAGTTGCCCTGAGCTTTCAGCGGCGCGGACTTTCGTGCTCATGTCCTGGGCGTGCAGGCCTGGATACGGTACGGCCAACAAATCGGATGCGAACAGCATCGCGTACAATAAGAACATTTGCTTGCAAACGCTGAAGTGGGCGATGGTGGAGTGGATGCAAGACGAGCACAAAGATGGGCTGTGGGCAGTAAGATCATTTCTTCCCAACCGATTTTTGAACGCATCTCATCTTGCCTGCAGGATGTCATTACTTCCCATTTCACAATCCGTGGTGCTGCTATTCGTAGAACGTGAGAGCTTGGCATTCATCTGGGGCATGCATGATTTTGACCTGCTACTTAGCATTCAATCATGGGCCAAGACCCAACCACTGATCCAGAAGTACGACGGCAAGATCAGTGGCAATTCTTACCATGCATATGGCGCTGCTCCGTCGACGGCAGCGACCAATTTAATATCAGAATATGACCTAGGTATCGAGCGCGTCAAGGCTTGGAGACACGACGGAGTTCCAGCTGGCTAGGAAGGTCTATGCGATTACACTAATTGTGATGGAGTGTAAATAGTAGTCTGTGGTATGTCGGATTGTTTCCAATACACTTGTCAGTAATTTATAGATCAAATATTTTTCCTGTGTTCCTACAAAAAGAATTGTCAGAAGATGCGGCGGGAAGATGGCTGAGGGAGTTACTGGTGTGTGTGTTGTCTCGTGATCGACATGAACAAATGCACGCTCGACGTTCGGGAGAACCTCGATCTTGTCTTGAAGTTGTTGGCTGATGTCGTGAGCCTTCCATAGTGGCGTGTTGGCGTCCATGACGATGTCAACCTCGACGAAATAGTCCTACGAGCATAATCAGCATACTCTATCCCTTCACATGTCATTAAGCTACGCACGGGCCCGCTCTGCAATAAATGAGATGCCATTAGCGAGATTGACGAAAAAGTCGACGGTGTACGAACGTGATAAGCGCGAACAGTATCAATCTTCTCTATCTCGTCGCTGAACACAGCTGCCTTGTAGATGATCAACTGTAGGAAGTCGTGTGGCGCTGACTTCCCCGCGAGAAGCTCGAACTGTGTGTATATTGTCCGGGTCCAAGCGATGATGATCCCCAAGCCGATCTGGAGAAGGTCAGGCATCGCCCCAAGGTCCCTGGCAACAAACAGTGCGTACGATGATGGCCCCCATCGGGTCCAAGACTACGATCCGGCGCATTAGCCACAAAGAAAAAGAGGATGCCTCTTAACACATACACCACTCCAGTTTACTGCCACCAGCTGACATTAGAAGACCTAGTTATCATTCGCACATCAATTCCACCCGTGTACATGAGGCGCAATGTTATGAGGGCCGTAGCCTTACCGAAGGAATTCAGAAAGAGGTCGTTTCTGTGGTCTTCCCAGAGCACGAAGACTTGATTTGACTTGTGTCGCAGAGAGTAGCAGTAGAGGAAGAGGACAAACTTGACGCCTGTGAACAATGAGGCGGGGCTCACCCCAGGCGCAGGAACGTACCTAGTGCGGCGGCAACAGCTACGATCGATGGTATGTGGAAATCGTTCAGGCTGCCACCATTGTGAGTTATGAGGTCACGAACGGACTCCACGATGACAACGAGGTTGACGGCGCCCATTCTAGGCAGTCAAGTCAGCCTTGTTTGCGATCGTGTACACAGAATATGACTTACAAAAAGCCTAATTATAAGCATGGGTGTTCAGCAAGTCCGTGCATGTTTAGAGAGGGATACAAACCGTATACGACATTTCCTATCGTTTCTAGTCGTGCCCCTCCCACAGGCCATTTGTTCACGTCCATTCTGCTGGCCTTCACGTTGATCCAGTAGAGCATGATGTTACTACCTAGGTCGAAGACAGAATCGATACCTGTGGCGAGCAAGGAGAACGAGGATGAGGACGCTGCGCCGTATACTGCGTCAAGGACATCAGCGAATGTTCCATCTGCACTGACACATTATGCTCACGTTGTAAAGCTGCAAGAGCGAAATTCGCCGCTAGGCTAGCATGAATAGCTATCTTCACCTGACTCTCAGCGTTAGGAGAATGTGGCGCGAACTGGTAATAATAGCATACGGGCACCCGCGCAGACTCTTCTTCGTTCTTGGCGTCTTCGGTATGCTCCTCCATGGGTTTCAAGAGTGACTCGATTAACTGGAGAAAGACAGATGAGCAGGGCGGACGCCAAGGGACTAGGTAATCCCACGTTGTTCTGTTTGCGATGGTAGCTCGCTAGCCGTTTGCCACACTTCCGCCTGCGCAGCTGGGCAAGTTCATCGTCCGTCTTGATCCCGTTGGAGAAACAGAAAGGGTCGTGCGGTCCAGGCTTAAGGGGAGTACGCTCGACGTCTGCATCGAAGGATCGGAGATCGGGGACCGCCATGACGGCGTCCTGACAGGACGATTGAGCTGAGCGACAACGCACGTCGAGTGGACAAGAATACTAACATTGTGACTGGAGGACGGCGAGGCTGAGCCTATGTCGATGTCGACTGAGTCCTTGGTATTGTGGTTCAATGTGGACATGCTATTGGGAAAATGCTGCGAGAAATGGGAGAGAATTCAGGGAAAATGACGACTGTGGGAACGGATCCGAAACAGCGGTAAGCGGGAGGAAGCTGCACGTAGTTACCACTGGGCTGGGTCTGTGCGGTACGCTAGTCCCCACCCTTCCAGCAAGCTGAGCCGAAGAAGTGTTGCCACGGGAATCCGAGCAGTAAAGGTTGGAGGTAAGTAGGAGGGCAGGCGGTGCTCCGACTCGGCGTGGCAGTGGGAGCGTGACACAAGTACTGCGCCGGTGCGTGACAACTTGACGTCGTTTATTTTTGGCATCAGATAGCACAAGCGACCGTGTCCGCTGCACTAACTCACAACCATCCTCGCGGGAAACATGGAGTCTGACTCGTCGCTCAGTCTGCTCTTTCTGCTATTGGCGATGCTCTTGTGAGTGCTATCCAGACATAAGCTCTCTCCACGAGTGCCCATGCAGGTCCAGCGTGTGCGCTCTGGCGTGGTTCATGCTGTCCTCATGCATGGGAGAGCCAATGAAGAGGGTCCTTGCGGATCTGTGGCAGTCCGCGCAAGCTAGCGGCAGAACAGGCTCCACTGCCAGCCGCCGCCGCCGTGGTCAGCTAGGTGGAGAGGTGGAAATGTGGGAAATGGAAAGCCGAAGGAGGCCGTGACGAATCATTGTGGTACGTTAAGCACACCAGATGACTTGTCCAGTCCAAATCGCAATTTATGCCCTCTCGCTGCAGCAGGATGAGAGCATCTTCACCACGCGTTATGCATGTCAAAGTCGCTCCGTTCTGCTCTCCGCATTCGCTGCCGTTGCTGGACAGACAGCCACTCTACGCTGTAAACATCGACGTATGTGCGACGCCAGCTAAATATATCCCAGTCTCTGTGTCGCCCACAGCTTTCACATGCATTCAAATGTTGACTGGTCTGTCGATATGAATAGCCTGAGACACAGGCCCACGTCCAACTTTCCAGAATTTCCGTCGCCACAAAGTCTAGGTCGCCTCTGCATCGCGTTTCGGACTGCTCAGAGAGGTCAAGTCGTTGTGTCTTCGACCGACACGGGGTAATAGAGGCGGCCAGGCCTCGCATTTCCTCGTGATTATGCGCTCTAGCTGGTCTGCTGGCTGACACTCGTCGCCATCGAGGAGGAGCCCCTCTCTTGCCGACGCATAAAAGGCAGGCCATTCGCTCCCTATCGTCCCCATTACCCACTCCCCACTCTTTCTATACGCATCCTCACTCCTTGCACATACGCTTCTGCTTGGATCTCTCTTATCACCGAACCTTTGATCCTATACCTATCACCTTAGTCGTCACTATGAGATTGCCGTCGAGCTCGTCTCTCTTCCTCGCATCCTTGGCTGTGTCGTCGTCGTCATCGTCGATCTCGGCGCTGGCTGCCCCTGCCGGCGACGCTGGCCTTTCCGACGCCAACCCAGCAGCGAACGGCACGTACTCAAGTCCTCCGCGTCATGGTATGTCATTGTCAACTGCAACTTACGCACTGCTACTGAGCAATGTACTGAATCCACCTTCCAGACACGAACAAGAGGGAGACATTGGGTGAAGTCGTCGGAAACCTGCCCATCGTTGGAGCCGCCCTTGGACCCTTGGTTGAAGCTGTCTTGCATACTGCCGGCCTGACGGACGCAGCGGCCGCAGAAGTCCCGTCCGACAAGGCGCAAGCAACGATAGAAAGCGCGACCAATGCCGTCAATGCCGCCCTGCACAATGTGGTCGCTCAGATGGCAGTCAAGCCACCGATCCCAGGAGCGCCAGCCGCCGCACCCGCGGGGGCGCCTCCGCCACCAGCAGCGCCGCCAGCCGCCGCACCTGCAGGGGCGCCTCAACCCCCGACACCTCCCCAGCCGCCTCACAGACGCGGAGTGGCTCCGCCTGCGCTCCCTGTCGGTCCTCCTGCGCCTCCTGCTGCCCCCGTGTCCCCCGGTGCCCCACCTGCTGCTCCTGCCCTGCCTGTCCCACCCCATCTGCCCATCGCTCCTCCTTCGCCCCCTTCGCCCCCTTCGCCCCCTGCGCCACCTCCGCCGCCCCACCGCCGCGCTGACGACGATGACGAGGGCCCAATGCCTTCTCCCTACTCCCCTACCCCTGCCGAGGCTGGCTCACCTTATCCCTCCGCTGCCGCACTGCTCTTCTCGCCACCCATGCCTCGTAACCCACCTAATACTCCCGTTGCCCGCGGCGATGATACCCCCCCTCTTCTGGCCTCGAGCACGCAAAGCTCTGAACCCTCCCCGACTGCTTGAGTCTTCTTTCGCATCTCATCTGTAATACGCTTTTGCCCGCCTACATACATAACACCTGCCTGCAATATCGACTACCACACATATATACCAATAGCACCACCTTGCAATTGCTTGCTCGAATATTTATGTGTTTCAGTAAAGCCGACGCGCAATTGCTGCAAGCTAGGATATTAAAATTCATTTGTAATGCGAACGAGAGTGAAGTCGACCTCCACGAAACACTGCGAACTATCTACAGTATACATGACTGAACGTTTCGTCCATGTTCTAGAGAAGACTCTTCACACCGCCCTGCTTATGCAGGGCCGCCAAGTTATCGGAGCCACCAATGTGCTTTCGGTCTGCATACAAGGATCAATGTCAGGACAGGTGAATCGTTTGGGATTTAGCGAGACGCACTGATGAAAACGTTTGGGACAGTGCGCTGTTTGGTGAGTTCGGCCAGATAGGCCTGGATGCTGTCACCATCCTCCACGAGATCGAGCCTGTAGTGGGAGTTGATTCACAATCGATGGGAGAGAATGGGCGAGCACCTACTCGATGACCTTCGGCTCGACTTCGGGGTACTCGGAGGAGAAAAGGGCTTTCGCACGCCGAGAGTAGGAGCAATAAGATTTGGAGAAGATGATGACTTTGTTGTCAGCGATGGCTTGCTGCACGTCTGGTCAGCTCGTCGCAGGAAATGGGAGGGAGAGAAGGGTGCGCACGTCGACGGTTTGCTTGACAGACATTTGTTTGAGTTGGCGGGGAGACGGGTTGGACGAGGAGACTGAGGATGTGGAATACAGGATGGATAGCGGTGGGAAGAGGCAACGGGCGGTGGAGGCGGTTTTATACGCCAGACGAGGGAACATGATGACGATATCTGCCGCTCTGCGGCGTCTTATTCACGTCCTCACGTGCTCACACCGCTCGATCACATGCGCGTCGGATACTGACACACCGCCGACACCGCCGCCGCCTCAAGTTCACTGCGTCCCGCCGCTGCACATGGCTCTCACCGTCGCAAGATATGTCGCCCGCGCCATGGAACGCATTGCGCCCGTCGGCCTTGCTGAGAAATGGGACAATGTCCGTGCATCCATCCCTGGGTCGCCGCTTGCTGATGTTCTCGCAGGTGGGGTTGTTGCTAGGTCCAGCATGAATCATCTACTCTGCTGTGCTGTGCTCTGAAGCGTGCCCGCAGAGGCGCCACACCAGCCCCAGCGCGACGCACACAACATCCTACTGACGGTCGAGTGAGTCAGAGTCCGTGCGCTCTCGCCCGACTGACCATGATCCTGTCCGAAATAGTTTGACCACAAGCGTCGTCGAAGAGGCTCTCGCACTCCCCGCGTCCGTGATCATCTCGTACCATCCTCCGATTTTCCGCCCGCTCTCGTCCTTCACGCTCGCGAACCCCATCCAGGCGTCGCTCCTCCGCTGCGCCGCCGCCGGCATCTCCGTCTACAGCCCGCACACCTCGCTCGACTCCGTCTACGGCGGTATCAATGACTGGCTGGCGTCCGGGTTAGGCAGGGGAAAGGTCGAGCTAATCCATTCCGAACATGAGAGTGGCAAAGGGGGGACGGGCAGGATCGCCAGGCTCGAGGAGAAAGTATCCATGCAGACTCTGCAGGAGCGCATCAAGGCACATCTGCGCCTCGAACACAGTGAGTTGGTTCCTGGTGGGCCCGCACATAGGCTGATCTGATTCCATACCCAGTTCAAGTTGCGCTGAACACGGTGTCGCCGGAGAAGGAGATTGAGTCGATCGCCATATGCGCGGGCTCAGGAGGATCCTTGCTGCTGGACGTGGATGCCGACGTCTATTTCACGGGCGAGATGGCACATGTATTTGGCGCTATTCTGGTGTATTTAATTTCTTAGCTCACCACCATCGTCACAGCACGAAGTACTGGCAGCCATTGCGGCGGGCAGAAATGTCGTGCTCTGTCCGTTTCATCCTCTCCACATCCCGCTATCCTTACTGACGCTCTGTAGGCGGACACACGAACACGGAACGAGGCTATCTTCCGACACTCGCATTAAAGCTTCAAGACACGTTCGCCGGCGCCGACGGGCAGGAGTTGGGCGTCGCCAGCCAACTCTCGGTATCCATCAGCGCAAAAGATCGCCATCCTTTGGACATCGTATAATTCGGTCATTTTGCATGAATGTGTTCGATCATGCAACCGTTATGGATGATGATGAATTGTATTGTTATTATGATGAAGCTGCAAGTACGTAGTAGTGCGACAGATGTCCGGCCACAACCACAGCAACTGTATCTATCGGTCAACCTCACTACGAGATAATCAGCGGATGCACATGTCAGGAAACAAAGGGGACGCACCCGAACACCAGGTCCATCGTGCCGATGATAGCAACAACGTCTGCGATAAAGTGCTGTTGGAATATCATGTCAATTAGAACGCCGGGAACATCAGTAAGAGCCTTACATCTGGAAATGAGATGAGCAAACGGCGACCGCGTGGACAACAGAGGGTCACTCACGTCTCATCATGAAGTCAGCACCCGCGAGATGCGCAAATCCGGGCGCACGGATGCTGCAGCGATAGGGACGGTTTGTGCCGTCGCTGGAAAACGATGAAGGCGGGATACGAGGTGATACGAGATGATACGACGTACGACACAAGGTAGACAGCCATTTCGCCCTTGGGAGCCTCGATGGCGGAATATGTCTCGCCGGGAGGGACTGAATAGCCCTCGCTAAAGAGCTGCAACCATGGTTGTAAGCTCAGGTCTGTTTTGGAAGGCAAGGATCTGCGAAACCTTAAAGTGATGGATGAGCGACTCCATGCTCTCCTTCATTGATGCGCGCGGTGGCGGAACCAGCTTGTGATCGTCAACCTTCACCGGTCCCGTAGTGATTTTATTCAAGCACTGGACGGGGTCAGCGACCAATCTCACTGAGCATGTACCGAAGCTAACCTGATTGATGATGCGCAGAGACTCGCGGAATTCTTGCACGCGGCAGAGATACCGGTCATAGCAGTCCCCGTTCTTGCCCACAGGGATATCGAATTCGACCTAACTTGCGGGTGAATACGCGGAACTCGCAACACCCACGCCGAGCGTACCTCGCCGTATTTATCATACGGCGCAACCTTCCTTATGTCCCACTTGATCCCGCTACCACGAACCATAACGCCGGAGAAGCTGTAGTCCAGAGCTTGCTGAGCCGTGACCTTGCCAATCCCAATCGTGCGCTGCTTCCAGATACGGTTCGCCGTGACAACCTCTTCGATCTCGTCGACACGCGAGCCAAACTGCGTCGCCCACTGGAAGATGTCGTTGAGGAGCCCGTGGGGCAGGTCGAAGGCTACACCGCCTGGCCGGACGTAGGCGGAGTGCAGCCGGGCACCAGAGACACGCTCGTAGAACTCCATGAGTTTCTCGCGCTCCTCGAAGCCCCAGAGGAATGGCGTCAGGGCACCCACGTCCATGGCATGAGTGAGGACGGCCATCAGATCTGGTGGATGAGTCTGAGAAGGGTGCGCCGTGCGTAGACGACGAGATACGCACGGTTCAGAACGCGAGTAATCTCTCCGAACAATGTACGGATCCATTTGGCACGCTCGGGGACTTCAATGTTGAGAAGCTTCTCCACGGCGAGAGAGTAGCAGAGCTCATTCGTCACTGGGTGTTGTCATTGTATCTGCGTGAAAACGGGACAGCGAATACGCACTCATGGAGACGTAGTCCAACCGGTCAAAGTAGGGCAACGCTTGCGTGTATGTCTTGTATTCTATCAGCTTTTCCGTCCCTCTGTGCAGGAGGCCGACGTGCTATGGGGCAGGCCATAGACATGAGTCGACAAGAACTCGGATGACTTCGGACATACGCACTGGATCGGCGCGCAGAATCTCCTCCCCATTAAGTTCCAAAATCAATCGAAGCACACCGTGAGCAGCAGGATGTTGTGGTCTGACGTCCTCTCGAGTGAGCTCCTTTCGCATAGGGCGAGCTGGTCCCCCCAAAACTCACCCGAAGTTGACTGGACGGCATTTGATGTGTCAGACAGAACATGAGTTGTGAACAGATACGGACATACCAGTAAAATGCCTCATTTGCGACTCTTTTTTCGAGCCCGTCTCGGCCAAGATCTCAGTTGCAGTCATCCCGTGCAGGTCCTCCACGATGTGGGTGTCGAAGACATGCTTGCCGCTGCGCGTGTAGGCGCCTTGCGAGTCCGACTGCGTCGCCTGAGCTGCGAGTGACGGTGTCGTGGATAGGAGGCGACGAGGCGCACAAAATAGTGAGCGCGCCAGGTGGCGGCGAAGGAGAGTCGAGGCCATCGCGGATGACGACGAGGTTGAAGACACGCCGACGCTGGCGCTGGCGAGCGACGAGGGCGGACCAATCGGGGCGGATGCAAAGTCATTCCCACGCGCGTGAGACGGACAAGTGGACTCAAAGTGGACTGGAGTGCCGCCGCAAGTTGTCTGCCCATCCCATCTTGCTTTCAAAATGCGTATTCTATGCAGCTGGCTAGGCGTTATCTGTATCTCGGTGTGCTGTGCGAGGTCTGCACGCGCGCAGGAGCAGCCGTGCACCGCCCACGACGGTAACAGGTTCTACGACCTTACCCCGCTTTCCGGAAGGTATGTCTTCATTTTCGAACTTCTAACTGGCATCTTCGTGCGTTTGGCTCAAGTTGGATAGGAAAACAGTAAAGACTACACGTTCAAATCTCCTGATGGTCAAGAGTTTGCGCTCAATGTCTGCAAGCCAGCGCACTACGATACCTGGAACATCGGGGTAGAGCACCCGGAGAACGTCGCCGGTGTGACTCGCAAAGCGCGTGGAGACTTTTCAATAGGGTAAGGATCCTCTCTTCTGGATACACATGGCCGTGGTGAGTTAACCGATGCGCAGAGAGTTGAACACGACCGTCGTGATTCGGGACAAGCACCCGCTCATCGTACTCACGGAGGGGTCCATGTGCCCACATGCCGAACATATCCGCGCGATGACTGCCATCCGATTCATATGTGATACCTCGGTCTTCGGGTCTGGTACGTTCTCAGCGGCGAAAATTATCGAAGGGCTGCTCCTCACAGTCGACATTCAGGGGCCCCGCAACTCGTTGCACAGCTCCCACCGGACGACGCGGAGGCGTGTGCGTTCTTCCTGGAGTGGCGGACACATGTAAGTGTACCGACGGCCCGCCGATCCTGCCAAGTCACACGTCCTGACTTCCTTTCAGTATGCATGTCCCTCGGGGAAAGCGGCTGGATTCTGGGGCGGCTTTATTGCTGTGCTGTCCATCATGTGTGTACCCTATCTCCCCGCATCGCTGAAGGTTTTAGGCTCATACCTTCCCAACGCAGCGCTATGATCTTCCTAATGCTTTACGTGGTCGGAGGAACCCTGTACAATCGATATGTGCTCGGGCTGCGCGGCTTCGACCAGCTGCCCCGCATCTCGATATTCTCATTCACCGACACGCTGGACTACCTTTCTGGCGTCTGTGACCGCTTCGCGGGGACGCGTGCCCAACGTTGGCATGATGGCCCTCGTTCCTGGGGAGGGAGCGGGCGAAGGGGCTTCGAACGACTGCCGGTCCTTCCAGAAGAGGAGGAAGCGATGGTGGGCGGCCAGGAGGGGTCCGAGCGCTCCTCCCATGAGGACCAGGTGGGGGACACGACTGCGACTGGAGGTCTCGTGAACGAGGGCGTCCACTCGGGCGTGGCGAACGGAACCCCCGGCTCTATCCGCTTGTAACATAGCGCGCCCGGGCCTGCGCTGTATCTTGGCGATTGTTGATTCCTTTGTCCTTTGTGCGTATGGAAGCCGAACACAGGCGTGCTGCGTGCCCACTTGCCTTCACGTAATGCAAGGTGCTTAGTCTCGGAAGTGTTGGCCATTGTAACCACCTGACCTATTCATCTACCAGCCTCGCCTACTTAGCGGGTGTGCAGGCACTGTATAGCACGAGGTACTGCCCTTTGTGAATACCGCGCATGGTGTTAGTCACGAACAGACGATTCCTTTGGGCCCCTCGTGCGTTCAGGGCTGCTGTGTAGAGGCAAGGTCTATTTGTTCATTCAACGACCACCTCATGGCCTCAACCCCGTGACGGGCATCAAAGCAGGTGTAGGGATTGCAGACATCCATGGGCGGCGGCGGCAAGCCGCGCACATGGCGCTGAAGCTGTTCAATTGACAACGTTACCTACCGTCTGCTTCGAAATCTCTTCGAAGCTCTGTGCCATTCAACGTTGATTTTCATTAACCGGTGCCATTATCCTCCTGTCTCTCCTCGGTCCGATATGCATGGCGCATGAGTTGTACAGCGGCAAGTTCCTGCGTTGTTCTTTGTTCGCCGTATGCCGGATTGCGACTTCAGGAACCATGGGCCTATGCATTTCGTAAGTAACATAGAAGCTCACATGTATATATGACAGGTAGACTCAGACGCGACGAGGTATACGAACGACCACTATCGTTCTCGAACAACAAATGACAATAATAAGAATTCTAACTTTAAAGGAGTGTGGGTGGAAAGAAGGGACCGTGGCGAAGTCCTACTGTCTGTGTACCCCGCGGGAAAAAGTACTGTGGCTTGGAATGAAATGGAGATGTCGCTCGCAAAGGCCCACGTAAAGTTCCACACAATCAAACTCAGAGCGCGAACGCCACGCCGGTGATAGCGCCAAGAACCATTACAACCATCGAGCCGACGCCAGCGAGGTTGGGCCCGAGGCCCTGTGCGGCGTTGAACGGAGCAGGCGAAGACGAGCTGGCAGGAGCTGCGGACCCGCTGGAGCCGGCGTCAGAGCCGGTAGGAGCCGTCGTCTGCGACGGCTGCGTGACAGTAACACCAAATGGCGTGGTCGATGAGCTCGCGGGGGTGCTCACGGGCTTGACTCTGCAAAAGGAAGCCGGTGTGACAGCACGTCATTTAGGTCGAGAATGAGGACATGAAAAATGCGAGACGCACGAAGAAGTCGGCGAGGTGCTGTGGGAAGACGAGGTAGACGAGGTAGGCGAGCCCGAACCCGTTGTCGACGACGCCTGAGCAGGATTGACCAAGGCGGGGAAGTCTCCGCTAGTGGCAAAGACATTGTTCTGGTTGCTGTGCGCCAATCAGTCAGGATGGCGCCTGTCGCCTGGAATTTTATCTACTCAACTCACCCGACGTCAATGGCCTCAAGAGTGTATCCATCACTTCACAGCGCAGCAAAACGTCAGACTCGGATCGAATGCATAGGGCGATGAGGCCACTCACCCTGCAGGAATGACCGGGAGGACGAGGGTGATGGTGCCAGCAGTGCTTTGGACGTTGTTCGCAATAGCGAACGTGTTGTGGAAGACTGTGTTCACAAGCTGGATAGTAATGACCTGGGGGTCATTGGGCTGCTGTGTCCAGGAGATTGTAGTCTCTGCGGCAGAAGTGACGTTTTCGGGCGTGTTGAACTGGAGGGCCGAGACCAAAGGAAGGAGGGCAACGAGGATGCTGACTGGGCGTCAGCGCAAGCAAAAACAGCAATTAGATGGCAGTATTCACCTAGTTTTGGCGAGCATGGCGAAGAGAAAGGCGGGTATCGGGGGCTGGGGACGTGAGAGTCGCGGACGAACAAGCGATCCGGCCTCGGTCCAAACTTTTATATATCATTCACGTGCCACCAATGCACGATCGCAGGCACGGTATATTTAGCACTCATTCACAGGCACGCCAGCTGCGCCGTACACCGCTATTACTGGAGTGCTACCGTGCAAAGTACTCTCGGTCAAGTCAGACGGGGCGACGTGTTTCCAATGTCAGTAGATCTGGACCAGCCGTCAACACCGCACAAAGAAAGCGGGTGAAGGCGACTTGCCTCATCGAAAGGGCGTGTGTCGCTAAAGCAGCTCTCCCACACTTCATTCACAGCACGCTCAGCCGCGGCTTGGTCTGGGCATGCCGGGTTCGCCATGACTGACATGACGGCCCGACGGCGCACGCAAGCCTGGAGATGGCGCGTCAGACAGAGCAACAGATGCAACACGAAACGTACGAACCTGATGCTGCTTGGAAAATGACACGAACCCTCGCTGCAACTCACGCGTCCATGAACAGTCTCCGCTTAGACTATTGGCGCGTATCTATCGAGCAGTCAGAACGGGATGATCGAGTGCAGGACACACCACACACCTCGCTACACGCATGATGCCGCAGGTTGTTCCAGTCTACGTCGAATTTGACGTGGTCGTACATGTGTACGAGCTCGTGGACCATCGTATGCTCCATGTGCTTCTTGCTCATGAAGTTCCCCTGGCACATTACCACGGCGCCCATCTGGGGGTAGAATCCTCCGGAGCGCACTCGGTCGCAGGGCACGCATGGGAAGTGCTCCGGTCTAACGTCGGCCCCAGCCAGCTTGAGGTGCTTCATCATGAAGACTACCGACGGACCTGGTAGTTTCATTATTCGTCAGAGTTTACATGAATGAGCGGGAGCCCCAGAACGCACAAATACTGACTATAGGTCAAGATTTCCTTCTTCCAGCGTTCACAATTACGCTGAGCGATCTCGTAGACCCGCTCGTCATGGGCAATGCCGACCCCAGTCAGCAAGGAGAACTCCTTGCGCCATTTGTCGAAAAACTTATTCTGGGAAGAAGGAGTTGTTGCGTTGGACGGTCCACTTTCAGCGACGGAGGGAGTAGAGGACATCTCGACTGTCTTCCACGCGTTTGCAGGCTAAGAGTGCTACCGCTGACTAAGCAACGCTCCAGCCCCGTACACCGGGCGCAAAGCAAACAGGTTCATGGGGAGATCCAAGGGGCGCGTCGCATTCGCGTCATTCCGAGGACTGGAAGGAGACTGAGGAGAAAATGCCCAAAAAATGCACGCTGATTTAATCGTCCGCGTCGTCTGCCACGTCGTCCTCGCGCAAACCTCCCATCTCGACATCGGGCTCCACCCCATTGATGGGTTCCGCCACGGCATCCTCCTCGTCACCCACGTCGGCGTCCTCCTGGACATCGTCGACATCCTCCTCCACGTCTTCTTCATCCTCCACCTCACCCTCACCGTCCAGCCCTTCGACAGGACCGACATCCTCTTCCGCACCAGCATCCGGCATTTCCTCGTCCACATCCTCTGTAGGCCCGTGGTCGGCGCCGTTGGGGTAGCCGGGAGGCAGCGGCGCAGACGTCGTCTCGTCCACCGCGCGCTCCTTGCCCTTGCCACGCGCGGCGGCTTTTCCCTTCGCCGCACCGGTGTTGGGGGGTGGTGCTGAGGCGCTGCCCGCAGGAAGTATCACAGACGTGCCTGTGCCTCGCCTTCCCTTCAGGTTGTCGCGGTATACTGGCGGGAGCACAATGGAAGGTCAGCGCACATGTGAAGTTCGCCACGGAAGATGCGTACTCTGCAACTCCGTTTGTAAAGGTCCTACGAGGTCGGCAAACTCAATCTGCTCGAGTGCCTTTAGAACGTCCGACGCAGAGATGCTCTTGTGCTGCTTGGAGGTGGAAACATCGTGAGCCCTACGGCGCGTCAGCTGGCGTTGCCTAGGAGTGTACAGTACAATACCACATACGTCGCCGCTAAAGAGCCAAATTAATGAGATCTAATGGACAATAACGTAGAAAACAACAGTACGCACCAAGGTAGTTGATGAATACAGTAGCGCCCTTGACAAGAGAAAGGACAGTGTCCTTCTGCAGTTTCGTGTTGTCTGGAACCTGTCAACGCGTCCATCTCGTCAACCCCAAGGCACCCATACGCTGATAGACGAGCACGCACCGCGGACTTGGCGATCTTCATGACCAGCGCGCGCGGGAGTTCGAAGTTCTCAATGCCCTCCGACACGGCATCCTGCTGCGCCTGCGCTGACACGGGGGCTGCTGAGTCTTTCCTTGGCATTATTCAGGAGGTGCGCCCACGAAAGAGGCGGGGAGGTAAGGTGCTAGGCCGGTGTGGCGGTGTGTGAGGACAAGGAGCGGAGGAGGAGCGGGGGCCGTGAGAACGGCCTGCGCGTCGCGTCGCGTGCGACGCGTCTTGCTCCTCCAGCTCAGCCTCAGCTTGTCAACATGTCACCCGCCATCCAGTTCGTGTCCTCATATGCTGCTGGGCTTATTCACGTCAAGTCGTACCTTCCATAGAACAAGGAAGTCCCATTGAAAATCTCCGGAAAACCTTGTCGACCCTGCCGTTATGTCTTCAACACGTCTCAGCTTGTTCCTCGTTGTATCCCCCCGACTCCCTTCAATTACGCCACGCGCCCTGGGAGGCCCTTGTGGGCCCTTGTGCCTATGCTGTCACTGCGCCGGAGACTTTGTTCTTGTATTACTATTTGTTTCCCTGGGACTCCCGGGGGCCGCGGATCCCAGGAACCTCCCTTCTCGACTCGGTGGCAAGCCATATACCGGCCCCTGCTCTGTTCTCCTGAGTCAGGTCTCTTGACAGCTCGGCTATAGAGTATGTTCTGGGCCTACCTATGTAAGCTGCTTCCCGGCGGGCGCCGTTCATCTTGACCCATCTTTATGCATATCCGTGTCTCTCATCTGCCGATGCGACTGCCCTGCTGGTACGAGAAGGTCGTGAATTGCGTTACTTCTGCTGCTCGGTGTGCGTTCCTGCCGCACTGTCAGGCAAGTCCCCTGACCGCAGCCGGCAAATAGTTTACATACTTTTTTCGACTTCTTCACGACCCGTCATTCGCCTCCCTTCGACGCCAGACCTGCAGAACGCTCACTGAGAAGCGGAAGAAAAATACAGGACTTCCAGCTCAGACGGATCCATGGAGTAAAGCTAGCTTTATGCCAGCATCGAAGTAACACTAAACCGCGAAATTTCTCCAGCGCCGTGAGCACCACGACTTCACTTCGAGGGGCTCCACCAGCGTGCTGACACTCTCCTCATCTCTGCAGGTCCAGGACACTGGCCGCGGCGCCGCGGTGCATGCGATCGAGCTCAGTTTTGTCCCCGCGACACTCAGCCCGGGATGGCCGCCCTTGCCCGCCTCGTTACAAGATTCGCTCGCCAACACCATCGCCAATTCCCGACCACGCGACCCTACGCGCGTTTCGTCCTTTTTCTGCCCTATCTGCGCCCATCCGTGCCGCGGCTTGGCGGCTCGGGGTGCGTGCTGCCTCCGCGCCCGCGGAACACCGTCGACCCTGGTGCGTGCCTCGCGACGCGCCGGCGACTTTGCTGCATCTGATCAACGCAGTCCAACTCAGCATCCCATCAGCATCAAGCTAAACCCTCTCTGGGCGGGCCCTGCAGGCGTGGCTCCTGGCGGCGGGCGGGGTTCGTGGTCATCATGATTCACTTTCAACCCCGCACCCGCAGGCTGAGCTGCCGTCGCCGCATGTGCAATCTTCGCCGCATCGTCGAGA
Source organism: Auriscalpium orientale (assembly GCA_019915035.1). Taxonomy (NCBI): domain Eukaryota; kingdom Fungi; phylum Basidiomycota; class Agaricomycetes; order Russulales; family Auriscalpiaceae; genus Auriscalpium; species Auriscalpium orientale. The sequence continues at coordinate 1,279,933 of JAHLMH010000001.1, forward strand.
TCGATAAGGACGCTGCGCGGCCGCCAAGGCGCCTTGGGCGCCCGCCGCCTCGGTGCGCATCAAGAACGTGGGTGCGAGGGCTTATCCTGTAGCTGATCCTGCTTATCCTTGGCCAGTACGGAAGATCCGTCGCTAGCAGGCCTGTGTCTAAGCCTCGTGGTACGGGCGGGGATTGATGGACGGGCGAGATATTCGGAGCTTGCGCTAGGGCCAGCAGGCGGAGTGCTCTGTGCTGCGTGTTGATGCGCCCATCGTCGACGCCCGTTCGTCCTTTGTCTTCCATCCCGTCGGTGCGTACGTACACCCGACTCCCCGCAGCAGACCGGACTCCACACCCCGCGCTTCGTCGTTGTTCGTGATATATTAGTAATAAACTCTGCATCGAAGTGGAAGCTTTGCTTTTTCTGGAGGCCCACAAACACGCGTTGGCCTGCATGCAGGTGCGCCCGGCTGCAAATCGCCCGCCCCACTGGCCACGACTGACGGCGGGTGACCCGCACTTCTTCTTTCCCGCCGTGCCGCGGTCCCGAGTGGCTCGGGCAACACGAGAGTTGGGAACTGGATTGCCCTGGTGCGCCAGATGCGCGTGTCGCACGACGCATTACAGCGATCATATTTCCATTGACGCGCCGCGCCACCACGGGCTCGGGAGGCGAACAAAAAGAGGAACAAACGTGTGCCGTGTACAGCGGGAGCCGGTGTGATATGAATCCCCAACCGCCCGCTGTCCGAGGACATGCAAGGCACGCGAGACCGGCGGCCGCTCTGCGGACGCGGATGTCGGGCCCGGCTGGCGACGCGTTTCACAGCTTCGCGGGGCTCGTCCACGTCGGCCTGCGTTTTTGCTGTCATCACACAAAGCGGCGTGTCGGACTTTTGCACAAATGACGAAAGGGCGGGCCGCTCTTACCTCGAAGGCCAGCAAACCTTCCTAATGAAAGCGAAAGGAAGCGCGCGCAGGTAAGGGCAAGTCGCGCCGTCGGTGTGACTGAATGCAACGAACCTTGATGTTGCTTCCCGTGTACGCACGTCTACTCTCGGGGCTCCAGGCGTGTGCGATCACCGCGCGTTCGACGTTCCCATGCTCCGCCGCGAGGACGAGACCGCGCTTGGTGCTCTGGACTGCGTCGGGCGAGTTGGCCACGATCTGCTTCGCCCACGCTATGGCCGTCGGGAGCAGTTGGTCCGCTGGGACGACTGCGTTGACGCTGATCGCCGGCATCGCATCAGCGGGGCGTCGAGCCACAATGAATGGGGAGGGCCCTCACAAGCCGAACCGCTGCTGCGCCTCTGCCGCCCCCACGGTGCGGCCGAGGAGAAGCATCTCTGCGGCCAGCTGGACGCCCCCGTGAGCAGCCCCGCTGTGCTTGGCCGGGCGCGGGCTGACGTACCTGGTGGCCCGCGACGACGCGCAGGCGTGGAATGGCTGCAAGAAGGCGGCCGGGTCAGGCGTGGGGCGCGCTATTCCCGCTAGCGATGTCATCACGAACCTCCCATGGCCGCGACAACTCCCCGCTTTACTTCCGGGAGCGCGAAGGACGCCGCGTCGCTGGCGATCACGAGGTCGCAGTTAAGCACGATCTCCATGCCCCCGCCGAACGCGCCGCCGTTGACGGCTGCGATTACCGGCTTGGGGGAGACACGTCGGGAGAGCGCGCCGAAGCCGTGTATGGACGCGGCGATGTTCTCCTGCTCGTCATGGCTGCCGCGCTGCCGCTTCGCGAGCCACCTGCGCGGCTGCGTGATGAGGTTACGGCGAGCACGAGCGGGGACAAAAACGCACGCCTTGAGATCGGCGCCGGCGCAGAAAGCTCTGCCCGCGCCGGTGATGATGGCAGCCCTGTATGTGATAAGTTTTAGAGTTGGAATGGAGCGGTCGCTAGGGAGGAGAACAATAGCGGGGACTTGCCAGAGGTCGGGTTCCGAGTCAAACCAGCGCATGACGGCGTTGATGTCGTCGTGCATGGCGTCGGAGACGGCGTTGAGGGCCTCGGGGCGGTTGAAGCATAGGAGGAGGACGTGTGCGTCGGGGAAGGCGACGGTGACTGCGGGGGAGAGGGCGGGCGGGGGGCTGGCGAAGGGCATGGTGGGGTAAGGCGGGGTATGGAGGCGGATCGGATAAGCCATGTGCGTCGCATGGTGCGTCATGATCATCGCATCCCGCGGCCGCAGCTCCGAGGCCGACGGGACGAGTGGGCCGGGGAGCCGGGGGGATTGGTTCCGCAGCGGGGTGCCTTTGTGTGATCGATGGCCAAGGACGCGTCCGCACGCAAAATCATGATGGTAGCAACTGCGTTGGAATCAATCTGATGATATACTGTAACAGCTATGCATGTACAACTCGGAGACGCCGGATATCTCTGCCTCCCCCTCTGCATTAATGACGCCTCCGAGGCCAAACTACGCCCAGCATGTCGGGTGAATAATACGATGTCGATGGTGGTGGTACACAGAACAGAACAATGATGGATATGGAGCGACAGCAATGCACAAGACTGGGTGCGGCGCGTGAGCGGACGCGACGGCGGGCGGCGGGCGGGGCACTCACAGTACAGACACGGCGCGGGGCGGGAGAGCGGACTATTGGGCGCGGCGGAAGGGGCAGTTGGGGGAGTGGCTGCCGCGCCAGCCGCAGTGGCAACACTGGGGCGCGCTCGCGTTGACGGGGACGCCCTCGGCGGCGACGGGCTTGCGTGCGTCGGCGGGGACGGGGGTGGTGTGGGTGTGTGCGGCAGCGGAGGCAGCGAGGGCGATGGGTGCGGACGAGTGCATGGCGAGTGTGTGTGTGCGGGTGGGTGCTGGTGGGTGTCGGAGCGGATGGGCTGACGGAGGGCGGACGGGAGGAGCTTTTATGTGGAGAGCGGGAGGCCTGCATGGGGACCAAATTGGGGAGAAGAAAGAGCGCGACCATGGCTGGCCCGAGCGCGCGGCGGGGTCCAGGGACGTTGCGGAGAAAAACAAAAAGCGAGGCGAATTTCCGATAAAGTGATATTGCCAGGAATGGCAGATGGGCCGAGAATGGCAACATGGCCGATTGATGGATTGCCGTCTATGAACAATGCACCGGGCGTGGGAGCACGCCCGCATGGGGATCGGGGGCGCAGGGGCCGGGGTGCAGGCGCGCGGGGGCTGCTCGACGCGGTCACAGGAACAGGCCCTTCGCAACACGCCCCCTTCGCAACGCACCATCATCTATACTTGGTCCCCACTCCTACGCCACCGCCGCCGCCTGCACCGTCCTCTCGACGCGCTCGCCACGCCCCAGTCACCCGCCCGTCCCTTCTCCACAGAACATCCCGCACATCCGGCCCACCCACCACACATCATCTCTCCGTCCGACGCGGAACGAGCCGCACCAAGTCCACCGCTGCGCTCTCTCTCAACCGAGCAATCCGATGCCTGCACCGCCTGACCGCGCCCAGCGCCCCCCGCGACAAAGTTTGAGGGTCCACCAGCCTTGACTAATAATCAGACATGTGTAGGACAGGATGCTGATGCACAACGTGCACCGCGGAAGAACGCTCCCATCTTACTTACTTATCCTACTCTAACTGTTTTACATGTTCACAACTCCTGCGCTCGCGTCGTGCCGTAACGCCCGATACGCCCAGTCATCCACCATGGCGCTTCGGTGCATGCGCGTACCACTCTGGGACCGCGTTTGCCCTCGGCACGGCCATCTTCCGCATCTCCTTGATCGCCTGCTCTTCTTCCTCCGCCAGCCGCCGTGCCTCCTCCTCCCTCTGCAGCGCCAGCGCCCGCTCCCGCTCCCGCCGCCCCGCCTCGAACCGCTCGCGCTCGCGCAGCCGCGCGTCCGTGTGGAACGCGATCGGCACAGGGATCGTTGGCGCCGCCGGCCGCCGCCCCGCGTCCAGCTCGCGCTGCGCCGCGTGCAACGCCTGGAAGTCCGGGACGCGGTGCGCATCGGGGCGCTTATGCACCGCATTATCCGCGTCTGCATCGTGTCTGCGCGCCTGCAGACGGGTGTCCAGCTGGAAATGGAACTCGATCGGTTTCGTGGGCTTCGCAGGCGGCAGTTCACCGGGCTGAATTAGCCATCGCACCACAATGTTACGGCACGGTCAGTGGGGGGTACGCGAGTCACGGTCCCATGGGCGTGCTCACCGGACGAGAGACGGGCTTCGCAGGGCCTGGCTGGCTCGAGGTCGTCGGCGGCGCAGCCTTGTCCGGGCGCGCAGGGCCAGGCAGCGGCGCCGCGGGCTGCTTGGACGCGTCTGTGCGCCGCGCGTGGCTGCGGGATTCCGACGTTCCTGGCTTCTTGGAGGAAGAAGGCCCTCTGTTGTTGATCGAGGCAACACGACGCCCGTGTACAGCCGTTGGAGCAGGCCTTTTCGGTGGAAGCCTCAGGCTGGAGGAGGAAGACGCTTGCGGCTTCCTCGCGATCGACGCAGCTGTCTTTACACGTTTCGCGCGGGCGTGACTGCCCGCCTGGCCCTGCTCGCCTGCGCGAGGCGCGTCCGGATCGATCACGGGCGACGCAGAGCGCTTCCTAGACGGCCGCATGGGCGAGCGTGGTGGTGGGCGTGTCGCATGGGTGGCCTGTGTAGCTGTTGGCGCGCCATCGGATTTGGGTTTTGGGGGCGACAGCTGCGAGATAGTGAGCGGAGCGACGAGGTCCCGTGAGGGTCCAGCGTAGGCGCCGCCGGGCGATCTGTCGCGCAAGTCAGATCTACCGGCTTTAGGAGACGCGGCACCCGGCAAGTCAAAAATGCCTCCGTCTGCAAGCGGCGAGACATCCTCCTGCTGAACAATTTTGCCGATATGCTCAGTGTCACCCCGAATCATCTCCACAGCTGCGACGCTCGGCGGCGCGTGTCCTGATAACGCATGCGCGGGCTCGGAGGGTTTCGAGGCATTTGATTTGCGTCGTGTCTATCGGGCGTGCGAGGCGAATTAGCGTGCGGCTCATTAGAGCTCATTCGCTCTCGTATCACGACGGTAGAGCACGCACCTTTTCAGGATGAATTTGCGTCGGGATGATGCTGAGGAGATTACGCGACGAGAGCTTCCTGGGGCTCCGTCGGAGAGGCAGAATTACGGGAAGACTGGATGTTGCTTGGCCGAATGTCGCATCGGCCGAATCTTGTCGTTCGGCTTTCTCTGTTGGGTTTTCGGGCACCCGGGACTCGCAAAGCTCCTTTGTTTGTCGTTCTAGCTGTCGGTTAGCTACTCGCTTCTGTCTGGCAGTAGGCATTTAACTCACTGCGGGGAGACCGGCGTCCCTTCTTTGCCTTTGCAGGAGACGACTGCTGTGGGGCATCCTCCGCAAAAGTAGACTCCATCGCATCCTGCAAGTCAAGCGCCATCTTGCGTGCCGGGGTGAGATCTTCCAGGGTGAGCGGTTTCTGTGATTTCCGTTGTGTCATCGGGGTGTTGAGGATGTCGTCAAAGCCTCGGAGGAAGTCTTGGCTGTCCTCGTCCATGAGGCGCGTGGCCGATCCGGCGTCATAGGGAATTTGGAATGTCATGGAGACATCGGAGACGTCTGGAAGGTGTCGAAAGCTGAGGTCCAGGAGCCGCGAAGAGTCCGGGGGCTGCATAGCGTCGTTTGAGAATCGGTGATACTGCGCGTTGAGCGCGGCGCGCGTTGGATCGGGAGCGTAGCAAGAAGCGGGTGTCGCAAGTCGTGAGCGCAGGATGATGGCGGTCCGGGGCTGAGTTGGGGAGACGCGAGGCAAAAGGGGCGGGGAGACAATGGCAGAGGATAGGCGGCCACAACACGGCGCACGGTTCGACGACGCGACTTGAACACCACGTGATCGTCTTGCCCGATAATTGCTCCTCGTCGTACCGACTCATTGAATGACTCTCATCATCAGCCGCGTTCAGTATTTGCCTTCAACTGGCCCAGGCCAATCCATTGATATTTTGCTATTATTTTATTCACACATAAATGACCGCTTAAGGGAGGCATCAAGCAGGGCGCTGGCTCGACGAGAAGTTGCTCCTGCAATTTCGCTACGCGGGCAGCATTCGCCCCTTCATCAAATGCGGATATTACGGACGCCCTGCAGACGCTGGACCGCTCCCTGGGGACCAATCGAGGTATGCCAGCGCGCCCGCCACCGCAGTCGTGATTGACTCCTGTTCATCAATCTACAGGCACTCCGAGCACCGCACCCGCTTCCACCTGGGCCGACCAAACGTCGCATTATTTCTGACAGCATTCATGCCCGTGCCCTGCCGTCCCGGGACCCAGGAGCCCAATCGCCTGCATGTGTGGCGTCCGGGGCGCGCTTGCGCCGATGCATAAAATATATGTGTCCATGTGCGCGCTCGCTCGCCGGCGGAGGGCCTGCCAGGCGAGATAGCGGGCGAGGCTGTGTCCGCGCGCCCGCCGTTCATATCGAGCGAAGCTGCCACTGCGCGCCAGAGATATTGCGACGCGGTCATTGGACGCGCCCCCTCAACGTTATCCGCGTCTTCCATGCCACAGCTGCGTCATATCGCGCAGAAGACTAAAACATTGAGGGACACAAGGTGTGTAGTTATTTGCCTTCTTCCTCGATCATGATTAAGCAATGTCATGCTCACCGGCTTCGTCGCTTCCCTGCTGAGGTGGCTGCCTGCAGACACCGGCCGCCGGAAGTGCCATAACAGAGCACCGCGCAGACATGGAGGCTGGGCAGACTTGGCGGGCTTGCTTTGTCTTGACGCTGAGAGCCCACTATCTGTTCTTGGTTAGTCTAAACTCGCTGCATTGTTCAAAGCTGCAATTCTGAAGGTTTGCATCTCCTGAATTCCGTGTCCGACGGGACCTACCTGGACCCCCATTCAAATACTTGTGGTACGATCGATCCTGCACGCGCTTCCAACACTTATCCCGTTCAGGAATTCTAAGACACGCATAGCCGCTGGAAGATTTGATCGCAAACACGAATAATACCTGGAGGAACAACGCCCAGGTACGAGTGAACTGAGCGTCTACAGCCGCGCAACCGCAGCAGACTCCGCACCAGATGTTTGAAAACCGCATATCCATTTAGATGCCGTACATTTGGGTCATGTTGTACACCAGATAAGGAGGCAGGACAGGGCAGCTACTCGTCTGTGTTGGTGCCGTCAATGAGATAGAAGACCCCATTGGCCGCCTAAAAATGACAGCTATGAGAAGGCGGGATGGCATAGAACAATGACAGCGACACAAACCTTCTTCATTTGCACGATCTGGACCTCGCCGTTGAGGAGAACTCTGGTCCACTCGGGTGCAGTCGCATCACCGTCTATCGCTGTAAACGAAACGGTCTTCCCAGCGGCAAGGGTTGCGAACGTATGCCCCGCAAGCGAGATTGGCGAGTCCTAGCGCGGCGATGTGAGCGTTTGAAACGCGACGCCCTACGTCATATACGCACTGGGATGATATGCAGGGATACCCATCGCTCGACATTCTCCTTCGATCGGCCCTCGAACTCCTTCTCTGATATTTCTATATCATCCTCAATGGAGATAGGGCCCTGGTGACTGCGAGCGTCCTCTCGGTTAGCTGGCCGCCCGCAGAGAAGATATGGCGACTCACGGCTTCCGAGCCAGTGCCATTACGGCCTTGTTCGTCGGTACCAGGAGCGAGATATTCGCATTCTGATCCACGAGCAGGCGGCTTGCCTTTGTTTCTCTCGCGTAGGAGAAGAAGATAGAAGCGCGCGATTCGACGGTGAGCAGGTCGAAAAGGGTGGGCTCTGTGTGAGTGAGAGGCTCCGGCACCGCGGGCATGATAACTTGGTCCTGCGCTATGGTACTTGCAGCGAGGGAAGCAAGGACTGTGAGAGCGCTGAGAATGCCCCTCATAGTAGGAGGTGGGCTTGGGACAACGTGTACAAGGCGAGTTCGTGGGGTGTGGCGGGTGGAAGCTGCGCTGCGGACGAGCGGAGCAGCGTGTCGTCAGCCGTCTTCCGATTAGGCTGCCGACTCCAGCCGACCCGGCACCGTGGTCCGGCCCACCACTGGCCCACCCTGCCTGTGAGGCTCACAGCCGCAGGGTGCTGCAAACCCACGTCGACCCAATGCCTTCAGTTTCCATCGAGGCTGAGGTCACAATCGCCGATGTCTGTCGGCGGTCTTGAGTCGCCGCCGCGTCCAGGAACCATGAGGACGTTCAACAACAGAACGACTACTATCAACATCACTTCTGGGGAAGCTCGTCGACGGTTTCCACGTTGTGCGCGACATGAGTCGTCATTCGCAACGGTATCTGTCTCGTTATCTCATCTGCTCTCGACCCGCATACTCAGTATCAGTGTTATGGCCGAGAGTTGCCGGTGAGCGTCTGACGACTATCTCGACCATCTCTTGATCACCGTAGAGTGAGTACCAGAAAAACTGTCTGCTTTGAGTGGACTACGTGTCCCTGTTTTCTCACTCGGCGGTTCTACGTGCCCTCACTTCCGTCTTGACTACAACATGCGCAGGGCTGACGCTCGCAGGCAACGTGAAGGGCCTATGTGGGTTTCTACTAGTATCTCCGTATCCCTTATCCCTTACGCTATTGACACATCACTTGCAGTCTTTTATCAGCGCCGCCATCGAGTCAACATGTTCGCCTCAGAGGCAAAGACTTACGCGACGGGCAGTTCGGCGAAGGAGCTGTGAGCAATTTTTCTCACCGACGAGATCATTGCTTATATGAGGCCTCTGGAGCAGAAGATGATGATAGCGCCGTCAGGGAGCTGGTGTCTGGACGGCAGACTTGATCATCACTATTCGCCGCTGACCCAACAACGCCGGACTGTCGCGGAAACAGTAGGTAAGACACTAGAGGTATGGCACAGTGCACTATTGACGCCCAGATGGTATCTTGGAAGGCGTCAAGGAGGCCCGTTGACTGACTACACGTGTTCGCGCACCGCCCTAATCAGCCCCATACCCCGGGCGCGTTCTTCTGTGTCTTTCCCCGCTCGCTCTGTGACTAATCGTGTGTGTCCGCGTGTTAGTCTGTCCCTGCGGAAGACATTGTCCGCGCGTTCTCGTGGGTGATTGACCAGGGTTGGTACGTCGACACTTCTGATCCACAGGTCGCCTGCGTTAACTCGTGAGTTAGTCCTCCTACTGGGGGTCTGAGTGGTCCGCGCGGTAGTATCGAAGAGGCCATCTGGTCTACTCGAAAAAATTATTGATACCGCTTCCGACGTGACAGAGACCGCGCACAAGCAGGGCTGGCACTCACCCGTCGCGAAGCAATGTCCATACAGTTTTGCGCCATGGTATGTATCCCCGCGGACACTTCACTTCATGACTCACGTTGTGCAGCCTTCTCAACCGAGACTGCCCTGATGGTCAATTTTTTTATGTGAACCAACGGGCTCTTGTGCAATCTGTCTGATCGAGCGGAGCGCTGTGCAAGAAGTACGGCTTGGGAACGACGGTTTTCTCTGCCCTTGACAGCCGGCATCTTGACGGGCAAGCCGTTTCCCAACGAATGCTTCTAAAGGCCAGACGCACGTTGACATGGTTCTCAGTACAGCAATGGTCCAGATGGCTCTCGAGTCGACACATTGGAACTGCAGAAGCGCGTCGAGTTTTTTCGAGTCCGCGGAGAGCCGAGCTCAGATCGAGACTTTGACGAAGCTTGTGAGTGTGCTGACATTCATGTTGCACTTACTTCATAAGCATGGCTTCGCGCATCTCGCTCTGGCCTAGGTCGCGCGGACGAGCACCGTCATCCTCGGAGCGACGAAGCCCGAGCAGACTCCCGACAACCGCAAGGCGCTGAATATCATTTTAAAGCTACCGCCGGAGAGTCTCGAGAAGATAATGAAATTTTTCGCTAGTACGCTTCGGTCTGTGAGTTTCACCGGCGATGTTGAAGGTTTCGGAGACAACTGACACAACTTCGTGGGGCCGCTCGGTCGCCTCGTGCTCAACGTTCTGGGAGGGGTGTGACTGGTCGAGCACTTACGAAAGCAGAACATTGGCAGTGTATGACTGTACAGACGTACCGGCGGTACAGTACCGGTTCGTCGAGATCGGATAGATCAATAAAATCGCTTTGCGTGTTGGCGACGCGTCTTTTGAAGAGCACGTGCTGTCTTTAGGGCAGGCGTCTGTTTAGGACACGTACAGCTTGAACGCATTCACTGCCGGTGGGTACTCCATCGTCCGCCAACGCCTGCAATCGTCACTTCAGCGAGAGCCCCTCGTAAATATCGTACAGACAACTGCCAGAGAACCTCAGAAAGGCATTATGGTGCGCAGATTGTCCGTGGTTTCCGCTACATCACCTCACTGCGCATCAGGTCGTCCTCGCAGCGTCTATATGCACGAAAGGCGGAAAAGGTATGCAAATGGGACGTTTTCATGGGCTTTGAACAAATACTAACTCTCCTGTGTGGTTTGCAGCGGTGGTATCGCGCCAGTTCCGCGAGATGTCGCGAACCCGCATCGAATCTCTGCTCGCGTCTTTCCCGAAGCTCATCCCGCCGAACTCGCAGCATACCACCATCGAGACGCCTGAAGTTCGCTATGTCTATCAGCCCCTGGAGGACCTATACATTGTTCTCATAACCAACAAAGCCTCGAACATCCTCCAGGATATAGACACCTTGCATCTCTTCGCGCGCGTAGTTTCCGACATGTGCCGCAGTGCGGACCAGCGGGAGATCGCCAAAAACTCATTCGAACTGCTCGGCGCATTCGACGAGATTGTGAGCCTGGGCTACCGGGAGCAGGTCAACCTGGTGCAGGTCCGGAGTGTGCTGGAGATGGAGTCTCACGAGGAGAAGATCCAGGAGATCATTGCTCGGGTGCGTCTGTCTGCCCCCCTTGTTCCTGTGTGCCGTCTATCTGATCTTCTGCCATAGAACAAAGAGGCAGAAGCCAAAGAAGAGCTGAAGCGCAGGGCGAAGCAGCTGGAGATGCAGCGGCGCGAGCAGCAGAAGCGCGCTGCCTCCGGAGGCAACACTGGCGGTGGCAGCTACTTGGGCGGTGGGATGACGGGATACTCCCCTGTGCCGCAGCGCTTCGATTCTCCATCAGCTGCTCCCGCGCGGACAGCATCGCCCGCTCCATCTTCGGTGCGGGCCCCGGCCTTCAAGGGCAGCGGCATGAAACTTGGCAGCAAGAAGAACAAGCAGGCCGAACTCTTAGATGCTCTGGGCGGTGCGCCACTCCTCTCGGAAGACATGTCTGTACCCACTACCCCGGCGGTTGCCCACACCCCTGAACCTGTTGCCGTCAAAGATACGAGGGGCAGCTTACCATCCGTCACGGCAGAGAGGTGCATGGCACGTCAAGTCTTCCGCTATTTCAGTCTGATTCATGTTCCAATCTAGTGTGCATATCGTGACCAGGGAGACAATCACCTTGTCCTTGTCGCGGGAAGGCGGCTTGGAGTCCCTCGAGCTCAAGGGCGACATGAACCTACAGGTGTCGGATCCCTCTCTGGCCCGCGTCAAGGTGGCGTTGCAGCCCGCGCCTTCCGACTTCGGGCCCGAGCTCCAGTTCAAGCAACATCCTAACGTCGCTAAGTTTGCGGCCAACAAGGACAGGGTCATTGCCCTGAAGGATCCCGCACGTGGCTTCCCGGTCAATCAGTCCCTTGCGGTGTTGAAGTGGCGATACGCCGGAAAGGACGAGAGCTACGTGCCGCTATCAAGTATGGGACTTGGAGTCATCACTTGTTCCTGACTGACCATCCTTCTTCAGTCAACTGCTGGCCCACGCCGTCGAATGACGGGACGTGCGATGTGAATATTGAATACGAACTGGAACACGAGAACATCACCCTCCATGATCTCGTCATATCCATACCGCTGCCGTACGTAACAGCGCGCACAACACGTCCATGTGCATTTCGATATTGACGAACCTTAATAGGTCTGGTGATTATCCCAGCGTTGCATCGCATTCCGGAGAGTGGCAGCTAAACCCGTCGAGTCACGCAATTGACTGGTCGATTCCTTTGGTGAACGCGGATGAGCGTTCGGGGTCCTTGGAATTTTCCATCAGCGGCGATGATGTCGGCGTGTTCTTCCCTGTCAAGGTCGCGTTCGTTGGCCTAGGCAATATCGTCGGAGTGCGCGTTGCGTCAGTCTCCCGGGTTGACTCTGGGGAGAACGTCACATTCTCAGAAGACGCTACGTTAGCAGCTGATAATTACTTGGTCGTGTAATACGTAGAGATATTACGCCCATGTTCTCTCCGCTACGACATTGCAAAGCCAAAAAAAAAACCGCATGTATGGAAGAAACATGAGTAATCAAATTGAAGTCCGTGAAGTGTGCCGTGTCCGTGTGTGCGTAATGTGAGATACGAGCCAGTGCTCGAATGGGGCAAGGATTGTCTGTGTCCATGATGTATGTAGTAGTCCGAGTCAGCAATATCATTTCAACCTATCGTCGCCCGAGCAAGTCCAGCAGTCAGGCCTTCGAGTGCCGACGCGGATGCCGACCGTTTGTATGTGATCCTCTCATGCTCATCTGTCGGCAGAGCGCTCAGCCTCCTCATGGTCCTGTCCGGCGCAAGTAATTTACTTGACGGGTGTGGCGAGCGCCGACCGGGCATGCTCTCCCCCAAGCCGATATGATCCTGCGCGGCTGCCGCTTGCGGAGATGCGGAGTGGGACCACGGGCGGGATGCCGACATCAGAGGAGGGGCGAGCACAGGCGAAACGAAGAGCGGTGCCGGGCTTCGGCTGATAGAAGGGGTGTATGGATTTGTGGAGTTCCTGACCCGTGGCAACGGTAGCGTGGTGCTTTTGGGGTCCAGAAGAAGCTGGAGGGCGAGGAGGCAGGCGAAGGCATCGTTCCCGGCGTTGTGCAGGGCGTAATCAATGTTCAAGCTCAGCGAGTGCAGCAGGCTGCGCAGCGAAAGCATGGTGTTCGGAAGGCGGGGCGTGCCGTTCTTCGCGTCGAGCATAGCCCCTCTGAGTCCTGCTTTGAATAGGCAGGCCTCGAAGGTAGGCACGTCAATGATCAGCACGTTGTGAGGCAACTCTGGAACGCGCAGATGAGCGGCAGTCGAGGCGGTTAGACTAGGAACACTTACTGATCTTCATCTCCTCGAATCGCCGGAGGTCTTCAGAGACAGCGTGGGAGACGAGCACAAGGCTGTTGGCTAACGTCTCGGAGTCCGGACTGGCAAGGCTGCTGATATAGAGCGACGGGCGTGAGTATGGGCTCCCAAGCGGGGATGAAGAAGGGGTGAAAACCTGATGGTGGCCTGGATAATCTCTGACAACTTAACTTTGGGGATGACTTGGCTGTCTCCAAACTGGCGTTGTGTCAGCGGTGGTGAGGACAGGCGGGCGGCAGAACCTTACCGCGTACTGGAAGACAAATTCCAGCGGTCAGCATGAAAGCCAAAGTGACTGAACTCTCTTACCTGCCAGGGGAATGTGGGGCTATGTTTGTTTACAATCTTGCCCGCATACTCGCTGACGATGTAATGGCCCTTACTGGACAGGACGCATGAGCCGAAATGGGAACAAAAGCCAGGCAACCACCTGAACGCACCGGTAATTATCCTCTGGTACTGGCGGCCAGGTCCCGAGCCTGATGGCAGAGGTCAGCAACCGTCTGGGAGGTTATCCTCGGGCTCACGTGTACAAGTGGCCGCAGCGCACAGCAGCATACCCCCATTCCAAGATAGACGACGGATTTCGCTCGGAAGTCTCCAAGTCGATTGCTAGGAACGTCTTGTCCTTTGCCTCCCAGAGTTCCTGTATCGCTCTAGGCTCACCGCTGCGGATCCGCGTCTTCAGGGCAGCTAGGAATACTGCCGGCAGCGTCGCATGCAGCTTCTTGTAAGACGCCCAGTCGGACACGGTGCGCAAATGACGTTGATGATTTTCAAATGGGTCAATCTTCAAGATGTTATCGACGACTGGCAGCGTCTCGCCGAATCTGATGATGATGACTGAGACGAGGATCTGCGTCCTGCACCGAGACCTACCTCGTCTTGATCATCTTCACAAACGCCCCAACAGATGTCATGCGGGTGACAATGTGGGCTCGGCCGGTCCAGGTATCTGTGACCGTGATCACTGGCCAGGAGAAAGCCAGGAAGTCCTCGAAAGAGTTGAAGAGGTGACCCCATGAGCGCTCAAACCTGTGGTATGCCATCAACACTTCCGGCTGTCTGCGAGCACCGGAAGGACCCACCATGGAATACTATCGAGCTGGAAGTAGCCCATATATGCGGTGTACACCTGTGATGGATGTGATGTGTTCAGCGCCGCGGCCGGGTATGACGAGCATGCCAGCGTACCGACTGCAAGTCGCAGTCCCAGCCGCGAACGTCTACGAGATGGAAGTCAGTCATGTCGTCGTGAGGTCGTCAAGAAGAGAAACGGGGAGAAAGAGAGATTCGGAGCAGCCGAGCGGAAAGCGGGAACTTGTGGCCGTCGGAGACTAGTCGTCGCTAAGCGCGGATGTTCCAAAGAAGATAAGCTTGCGGCCAGAGCATTACGCATTTGGGATAGTGGACGTGCGGCGCAGAGGGCGTCCGCCGCCATGCAAGTAGATGCCAACCACGCCTGCGTGTCTCAGTCTCACACTTGATCTTGTATGCATGTGCCGCGAGGTCGGGTATATAAACGCAACGGTGGTGATAGGACACATAGGTGGTGCTACAGGTCGAGTTATATAGGATACAGTTATAATGCTACAGTGGACAAGAGCGCCGCGAAAGAACAACCTAGTGGCGCAGAAGATGGTCAGTGGCGTGAAGACAGCGCAGGCGTGGGCATCGGTGGTCAGAGACTTGAATGGTTCCCGAAGGAAAACACCCAGCGTGCGAGAAGCACGTCGTTGAATGCAGATGTTGTGCATCCTGTGACGGCCATATGAAAAAGTGAACTTACAAGACCCGCAAAACTGTGACTGTAGCATAAGGCAAAAGGGACGCCAAAAATAACTAGCGGGCCGTTTCCAGGGTCTGCGAACAGAACAATGGTCAGAAAGGTCATAGAGCAGTCGCTGAGAATGCTCAGTTATGGTTCGCGTTCGTCTCAAGTGCATTGCTGCATCGAAGTGAGCTGAGTTACGAAAGATTATCATCAAAGGTGCGCGACACGAGCAAATCTGCTGTCACTCCCTTCGAGATTGGAGCGAACACTCACCAGTATCAAGTATTCGGGGGATCTTGAGCGCAGATAACTACGAGCCGACGTTCATGGTGAGTGGAGACAAGTCCAGAAATAGAACGAACGACGCACGTGGCAGGAGCTGTACAGTAGCATCAAATAGAGTTTGCGTTTCAGCCTCCGCCCGCCGAGGGAGAAGCGCCGTCCTGCCCAGCATCGCCCGCACCATCGACAGGCAACCATGCAAATCTTCGTCAAGACCCTCACGGGGAAGACGATCACCCTCGAGGTGGAGTCTTCGGACACCATCGACAACGTCAAGGCCAAGATCCAGGACAAGGAAGGGTACGCCGCGATGCACTCGCAGTCTGACTGTCAACCTGAACTTTCACCCTTTCAGCATCCCTCCTGATCAGCAGCGTCTCATCTTCGCCGGAAAGCAGCTCGAGGACGGGCGGACTCTGAGTGACTATAACATCCAAAAGGAATCGACACTTCACTTGGTTCTCCGGTGAGTTGCAATCCCATTCCGACGTTCCTATTCCCTGACGCGCTGCTTCCAGTCTCCGTGGTGGCCTCATTGAGCCGTCACTGAAGGTGCTTGCTAGCAAGTACAACTGCGACAAGCAGATTTGCCGCAAATGCTACGCCCGCCTTCCTCCTCGCGCGACCAACTGCCGCAAGAGGTCATGTGGCCACTCTTCGCAACTCCGCCCGTACGTGCTCTTTATCTCAACCCAGGTGGCAGTGATTCACAGAACTACAGCAAGAAGAAGCTGAAGTAGTCCACACGCTTCCTGGCAGTGCGAACGCTGGTGCCATCCCTCCGCTGCGGGTTCGGCTTCATGTATCCTTACAGCTTTGCAATGCATGTTACCTTTCCATCCATTTGTAGTTATCTCAACAGCGAGATAACTTTCTACATGAGCACGGCAGTCGACGTAGGTAGTCGTGATGATTGGAAGTTAGTGAATATCTACAGATCACGTGATGACATGCACTTCGGCGCCTAAAGTCCTGCAGGGGCGTACCGCCGCTCTTCCAAACTCCTCCTGCGATTAACACTAGGCTGGCATTTTTCCTCCCTCCTCCCCGATTACAAAAGTATCTTCTTTTTCATTAATGGCTGGGCCAGCTCGAAACGGTCGTTCAGGAGGAGGCAGATCTGCTGCCTTTACGCGCAAGTCAAACGCGACGGGATACGCCAAACGACAGTCGAGGAAGGCAACAAGCTCGGGGTTTGACGTTTACGAGCATCAGCAGCAAAAGGTCAGGCGCGGCAATGTGAAGCTGACGCTCGACAAGGAGGAGGCAGCGGAGTTCGGCGAAGAATCCGACGATGAAGTGCAGCGCAACGCACTGAGGGCACGGCTCATCGGGGAGACAGTAGACAACGAGCAGATTGACCCCGATGACGACGAGGAGCTCGACAGTGACGAGGCATTTGAGGAGAGCGACAATGAACGCTTCGCGGGGTTCTCTTTTGCGTCCAAAGTGCGTGTATCGTGATCTATCTATCCTACACGGCCTCATCTTATGTGTAGGGGAATGCCAGAGGAAAGGCAAAGCCACGCGGCAAAGTAGCGAGACCTACTCGCCTTGCAGACGTCGATCTGAATGAGGACGAGGATGGGGAGATGTCAGAGGCGGACCACAGTGAGCAAGACAGCGGCGAGGAAGAAGAGGAAGAGGAGGAGGGTGAACCAGATGAGTTTTTCGATATCCTTGACGTCTTGGATGGCCGTGCGGAACCAGAGCATGACGAAGGCAAGCCGGAGCCTCCTGCCGCTCAAGAGGCTAAGGTTGGAGTTTCCGGCGATGAAGAGGATCGGGGAAGTGAAGACGGCGACGAGGATGAAGAGGAGGAGGAAGAGGAGGAGGACGGGAGTTACGACGATGATGAAGCGGCTGAAGAGGACCAGATGCTGCTGTCAGCGGACGAAGACGACATGGATCCAGACGCCCTCGAGGGCCTCGGGAACTTTGTCTCCTCTCTCGATACGGCGCAGAAGCGGAAGGCAGATGATGACCAGCTTCCCGGAAGCGCCTCACGTCGCAAACGTAGGGTGCTCACCGAGCGCACTGAGGCTGGCGTGGAGAGCGAGTTCGCAGCCCAACCATCCAGTAAGCTATTCTGCATTTGCCTACGCAGGAGTCGCTCATTTGCGTTATCCTAGTGTCTGGAAAATTAAAGCTTGACGACCTCTTGGCTCCTCTCGCGTCGCAGTCGACTAATGTTCTGTCGTTGAAGAAGTCGGCGAAAGCTCTGACTTCAACTCGTACGGGAGGCGCGCCTCTGTCTGCACCGCTCCCGCAGAGGACGCAAGAGCGACTGGACAGAGAAGCAGCTTATGATCAGACGAAGGAGGAGGTTGACAAGTGGAAGGACACAATGAAGCAAATTAAAGAGGTGTGCAGACCTCTTGTGAAATCCCAGAGCTCACTGACATACCCGGTTCTAGGCCGAACATCTGTCTTTCCCATTACAAGCGAAGCCTATCGGGCGCACCTCTAATCTTGAGCTTGCTGCGAAGTTCAAGGTACGATGCAACCATGAACCATGAACGAGCTTGCATTAATTAGAATATTTCTCTAGCCTACTACAGAACTCGAGACTTCTATTGACCGACTGCTCAAGCAAGCAAAGATGCGCGAAGAGGATCTTGCCAAGACCGAGGAACTCAAGATGAACCATCTCTCAGTGGAGGAAGTTGCAGCCCGTCGAGCTGAGGTCGCGAAGGCCCGCGACCTAATGTTTCGCGCCGAGGCGAAGGCTAAACGCGTCGCGAAGATCAAGAGCAAAACGTACCGACGTCTCAAGAAGAAGGAGAGGCAAAAGCTTGCGGCGAAGCTCGGCGAAGACGACGACGAAGATGACGAGGAGGTGAAGCTCCGGAGAGAGGTGGAACGCGCGAAGGAGCGGGCTACGCTGCGGCACAAGAACACTGGCAAGTGGGCGAAGGCAATGAAGTCACGGGGAGAGCTTGACGCGGATCAGCGGCAAGACATCCTGGATATGCTGGACCGAGGGGACGAGCTTCGAAGGAAGATCCGTGGGGAGCAGGGGAGTGACGACAGTGATGAGGACGGGAGCGACGAGGACAGAGGCGTGGAGGGTCTGAAGGCGCGGGCGTTCGAGGAACTCGCGGAGCTGAAAGACGATGACCAGCCGGAGACGGTTGGCAAGAGCAAGAGCGTCTTCGACATGAAGTTCATGCGTGATGCGGCGGCGCGTGAGCAGTTGGAAGTGGACAGGCAGGTCGACGACTTCGTGAAGGAGATGGGCGGGGTGGGCGGGATCGGGGATGAGGATGAGGATGGAGAAGCGAGCGCGTCGCAGGACGCCTCCGGTGTCTCAATACAACGAGTCGGCGGTCGTGTGTCGTTCCGGCCAGGCAATCCAGTGAGTGCACACCCATCGCCTTCGTCTTGTTATACTGATCTTCTGTCAGTTATCAATTCCCTCGCGTCAACTTGCTCCTTCAGAAACATCCAGCACGACGTTGAAATCTACAGACCTCCCGCCCCACGCCCAGCCGTCTCTCTCGCCCGTCGAGTCAACAACTTTTGATCTGTCATCCGCAGGGCCATCACACGGAAAAGAAAAAGAAATTAACCCATGGCTCGTCCCACGGATAGACCTATCCAAAGTAGGCCCGAAGAGGAATGAGGTGATTGTGGGCAAGGACAGCACCGCCGCCGTCAAAGCCAAGAACAAGCTCAAGAAGCGGGCCAAGGAGCGCGAAGAGGAAAAGGAGCGTGCTAAGGACGATGCGGTTTTGGAAATCTCGGCGGACCATATGCTTATGCTCCCTGTCACTGCATCGTCATCATCGGGGGCGGGATCATCCAAGCAGAAGCGGCCGAAGAAGCCAAAGTCCTCTGCATCAAGACCCTCTGATGGTGCTCGCGACGAGGATGAGGATGGGAATAGTGAAGTCGAGGAGCAGGAGCAAGCGTTGTCAGGAAAGGGTAAGGCTAAGGCCAATGGGACCATGGCCTTCCAGCAGCGCGATCTCGTTGCCCTGGCGTTTGCAGGTGACAATGTTGTTCAGGTCAGAGTTCCGTTACAGACAATTCTATATATTCGCTCATAGAGAATGCAGGAGTTTGAGGAGGCCAAGCGACGCGAGATCCAGGAGGATGCACCGCACGAGATTGACACCACATTGGCTGGCTGGGTATGCCCTTGCTGTCCCTTTCCTCTTCCACTCACCTCACACCGTTCAGGGCTCATGGGGTGGCACGGGCACGCGCAAAGCCCCACCCAGACCGCACCTCATCAAGAAAGTCGCGGGCATTGATCCCAAATCTCGCGCGGACTACGGCAAGGCGCACGTCATCATCTCAGAGAAGCGCGACAAGAAGGCGGCGAAGTATCTCGTGAAAGACCTGCCGCACCCGTACACGAGCCGCGCGCAGTTCGAGCGCAGCCTTGAAACCCGCGTGGGCACGGAGTGGAACACGCGACTCGGCTTCCAGCGTGCGACGTTGCCGAAGGTGACAAAAAAGGTGGGTGTCTATCTACTGTCTTTGAGCGTGGTGATGGACTTCCTGTCATCCAGATGGGTACGGTCATCAATCCTCTCGAGAAGTTGTTCTAAGATCCGTGGATATCTGAGGCATAACTGTTGCATTGTTCATCTATCTATCACCCGCATCTTGAATGGCACTTGACAACGAAAATTTCTCAAAATGCATGCAGTGCATGTAGACTCTATATTGCGCCTACATGCTTCCAATGCGACATGTCGCGTAATTATGGTCATAAGTACAGTGTCTGCGCCAATAAGTCCAGTCCGTGTGCTATGATCCCTTCCCGAGAATCAAGCTGATGATTACATATCCGTTCGCCACCACCACGACCAACCAGATTGCGAAACCGGAACCCGTCACAATCCACCCATTGCTGAAGTCTACGAAATCTTCGCCTTTGCCCTCAATGTCGGTCTCGCGTGCTGGCTCCTCGTCTTTGACGGCAATTTCGTCGGCGGTGGGTTTGCGTACCCGCATGACATCGCGAGAGGACGTCAGGTATACCAAGGGAAATACGATGAATGGGAGGACGATCGATAGCACAACTTGCGAGGCAACGAGCATCGCATCGATGCCTGATCGTCCGACGGAAGCAGCGACAATCATGGAGGGAATCAGACCCAGGACGCGAGTGAGAAAACGGCGGAGGAGCGGCTGCGAATGAATGAAGATGAGCGAACGTCAAATATTCATGGAAGGGTACTCACTGAAACACGCCAGCGAAGGAAACCCTGGGAGATGACCTGACCGGCGACCGTGGCCACGATCGATGCACTCTGTCCCGAAAATAGAAGCGCGAGCGCAAACGTGATGGCGGCACCTGTGAGACGCAGGTCAGTCTACATGGACTGAGAAGGCGGATTTCATCTCACCTTGGCCAACGAGGTCTCGCAAGGTTGCGTGGGCATCGAATAAGCTCGCTATATCCCGAGACCCCCCAGCTTCACCGTAATAGAAGACGGCGCTCGCTAGAATCAAGATCCTGCGCAAACAGATGAGGAAAGGGCGAGTTGCGCAAACATAAGAGACGCCTACAATGAGTTGATAACTACAGCCAATCCCAGCAAGGAGATCACAACGTCTGCGATGCCGTGGTTTAAGTGGGCGCGAACAAAAGAGAGGGGCTTGTTCTCTCGTTCAGAATGATTTCGAGGCTCAGCTTCGCCAGCGTCATCGGGGACTTGGAATTGGTGCATGAATGACTCGAAGCATCGTGCAATGTGGCCTCGAATTCCTGACTGGTGAGGAACTGTAGTAATTGATATATTGTCTGACGACTCTAGGGTGTGTGCAAGAGGCTTCGTCGGCCTTGAGGACACTCTATCTTGGGTTGCGAGGGCCGAACCGAGGAATAAGCTGTGAGGCATGACAGTGGCACCGATGATACCCACAGCTAATGTGAACTGGTTAGCACGCGATGCGTTGTGTTTGGTGTGATGTCACATACAAACGTAAAGTCCGCCGTCTTTGAAAATTGCTTTGGATGGCAGATATCCATGAAATGCATCGCCCCAATCGACCCGCACAGTCGAAATTATGATGCACATGCATACAAGTACTGATATGACCTGTTTGAGCGTTAAGAGCGCATGTATCGATCCGAGACGTGGTTGGACATACCAGGCCAGCTATGAGGAGCTCGAACATCTTCACGGGTCGGCCGCCAAGGGGATCGTCCAATGCAAGGATGAGGAGGACATCGAGGGTTGTGAGAAGGACGCCCGCCCACAGCGGAAGCTTGGGAAATAAAAGATTGAGTGCGATGGCGGACCCAAGCAGCTCGGCCAGGTCTGTGGCGACGATGGCGACCTCCGACAGGGCATAGAGGGGGTAGAGTGCCGCCCAGCGATATAGTCGAGTGTGTTTCGGGCGGTTGTAAAGCAAAAGCCTACAGTGAGAAGCTAGATCTGGACAATGGTCACACAATCAAAATCAGAACGGAGATTCAATCTCATAGGCGAACAATGTTGGCATACCCAGGCCAGTTACAACGCCAAGCTTGCTGGCAAGACACTGCGGGAGAGTCAGACGTTGCGCTCTGTATGACGCCCACCGCTCTTACCTGGAGTAGGACAGCAAATATGCCTGCCAGCAGAACAACGAAAAGCAGCTTGTAGCCGAACTCTGATCCGGCCTGCAAATCTACGCCCCAGTTTCCTCTGCAAAGAGGTCAGCCCGGCCCGCCGAGAAGACAACATGCGCCGCTCACGGGTCAAAGTAGGCAACAGCGCACACCACACCGACGCCTGTGTGCTTGACGACATGATCCCAGACGACATGGGACGTTGCACGGATGCGCTCAGACCATGGCGGCCGCTTTTGCGACGGTCTCGGCGTAGTGCGCGCGGCGTCTGAGGGGTCATCGGGCAATGGGGAAGGCTGCATGCAACCGGCGGGGAGACGAAGGTGATGGTAAGAGGCATGGAGGTTGTGGCAGGGGTTATACCCCGAGCGGCGACCCGCCGTTGTGGGTCGAACGACAGAGCGGTACCCTACCCGGCGGCGGCGCTCCAGTTCCCGCCTCCCCGCGCACGCCATCGGCCGTCCCGCATCATGATCGATGCCTCCTCTACATCTGCCCACTCTGGCGGCACCCTGCAGTCTTGTCACCCCCGCCAGTCCGTCGCTTGTCCCGGCCGAGATGCCCGACACGATGACGCTCGAGTGACTCAGTGACAAATTGAAACATTTCTCGCACACATGCTTGTATCGCTACATTGACGTCCCTCACGGCAGCCTCTCCTGCATGTCCTCCAGCGTATCCCCCAGCTCATTTGGCTCAGCCTTTTTCTGCGGCCAGTTGTCCTCCACCTTTAGGACAAGCCCCTCCTTCGCATTAGGCTTCGGAATCACGTGGAAGTGGACATGGTCGACGTGCTGGAACGCCAGCTTTCCGTTGTTCTGCACCCCGAGATATAGGTCACCGTCAAGCCAGCCTCATCGCGATCCTGCGCACCTGCAAGACGTTGTAGTCCTCTGCCCCCGTCGCCAACGCCACTTTTTTGATAGCCGGTCCGATGTCGCTCAGGTATTCATCGGGCAGGTCCCCGAGCTTCACGGCGTGGTCTGTGCTCTGTTCTTTCAGTGGGCGTAATGGTGAGAGGTCTGAATTGCGTTACGCTTTGGGATGACTAGCGAGTGCCCTTTCGATACAGGATTGATGTCGAGGAAGGCATAGCTGATGGACATACCTATGTCAGAGCCATCGGACAGGACATATAGCAGAAGCGTACCTATACTCCGTTTCGTAGACTTTGTAGCTGGGTATCTTCCCTGCCGCACAATGTCACTCTTTCATCCCATCCGCGCCCCGAGAGGGTACTCGCCTTGTATGATCAAACAGAACAGACACCTGCCGATTGTCAACATGCAACTGGATCTCGAATGCCATATGGCTGCACTCACTTCTCGTCAAGTGATGCCATATCTAGGACAAATACAAGTCTGCTGGACGGAGAGTGTGCGACAGTGTGGGGGGTTATCTTGCCTGAGATCAGTGCACCAAGTACTAAGCGCCGCCTTCGCCTCTTGAACTGTTCTTTCACCCGGCAACTGACGAACATCACGCAGCCTGCAGGCGACGGCGCGGTGACGCAGTGTAATCACCTGCCGACGATTGCCATTGGGCTCAAGCCAACTTGGCCTCCGTAGAACACCTAGCCAGGCCTGGAGCACTATGGCCGCAGAGCCCAGAATCACTGTCGAAGTCTGCGTAGACTCTCTAGACTCCGCCTTCCAGTACATTTGCCTTCCGCCAGCTCCTCATGGTCAATCACACGCTAACTACGCGCCCGCGATGCAGTGCTGTGAACGGTGGGGCCGACCGTCTCGAAGTCTGCGCGAACCTAGGTCTCGGGGGCGGAACGACTCCATCCGTTGGCCTCGTCCGCGCTATACAGCGTGCTTTCCCGGATGTTCCGCTCATGGTCCGCTGAGGAGTATCTTTGAATGTATTTCGCATGCGCTGATGCTTCACCGTTCAGGCTATGGTGCGCCCTCGCACGGGAGACTTCCTGTACTCGGCCTCTGAAATCGAAGTCATGCTTGAGGACATCCATGCGCTGAAGGAGGCAGGCGTCGCGGGGCTGGTATTTGGAGTGCTGAACGGCGACGGCACCGTTGACGTGCAACAGACGCTGGCGTAAGTGATGCTTGTCTGCGCGGGGTGCTCGGACTTCAACAACTGAGTGCATTACTATGCAGACTTGTCGGGGCAGCTAAACCACTGCAAGGCAAATGCTCAGCATGCATTTGACAATCGCAAGCCTGATCGTATCTGTCAGTCTGCTTCCACAGGGCGTTCGACATGACTCGCGACGCCGAAGAAGGTTCGCTATATGTTCCGCTCCAGACCGGCCAGCGCTGAGACGTATACCAGCGCTCGCCGCGATCTCCGGAATACCTGGGGTGACTCGGATCCTGACGAGGTAGATTGAAACCTCTTTATGGGGGCCGCAAACCGCTCAATATGCACGCAGCGGACATGGTCCCTCTGTGCTGTCTTCCCTGCCAACTCTCCAGCGTCTTTTCCAGAGAATCCAGACCAGCCAGAACGCGGCACCTTGCATCCTACCAGGATCTGGCATCTCACCCAAGACGATCCAGACTGTTTTGGACGCCCTGCTTCCCTTCGGTCTAAGTGAGGTTCATATGAGCGGCGGCCGCTGGCGCAGTGGTGAGATGACCTACATGCCGGAGGGCATGGGGATGGGCGTGGGAGGTGCAGGTGAGTGGGGCGTCTGGGAGACGGACGAAGCTGCGGTGCGGGAGGTGCGACTCGTTGTGGATAAGGAAACGACCTCCAGGCAAGGTTAGGATGTGTGATTGACGTGCGTGGATATGAATTCTGAAGGTACGTCGCTTATATTGCGTGAGTGACGCATGTCTTTGCACTCGGAGGTCATGCCCTGATAAATTGTTCCGCTGGGAATGACAGCTCGCACTGTAGATGCTCCAGTACGAATATATGCCAACGGTTTGCAGTTGCAGGGTCAAGTTCTATCCCAGAGGACTCTGTCCTGGAAATTAGCCTGGCTGCATGATGATTGCCACGGAAACTCATCGTGTCTCTACTCGCGCTGCGGTGGAGCGAATATCCCGTGGTACCTCGCCGCGTGCTTCTACTTCAAGCTTGTCTCGTGACCGCGTCGCGTCGAGCCGTTTTGGGCCAACTAGTGCTGAGTGCACCACTCAACGTACTCAACTTGCAACCACCACCTCCTCAAGGCTCCACCGCTCCTTCGAAAATGCAGAACACCATGCTCTCCTTCTTGCTCTTCTTCTTCCTGGCCGCGGCAAATGCGCGTCACCTGCCGATACGGCGGGAGCCGCCGGCGGGAGAACCGAACACGTACGTTTAGAACCCCCACTCGTCCTCGGTACCCGCTGACGTTAAGAAAGTGTCTGGCAGAGATGGGGAGAGCGGATGGATGCGGTCCCGCCGGCGGGATCGAGCACCTTCAATCCGGGAACACTGTCGCATCCGCTGAGCTCGGGCGGTGTGCCTGTCAAAGAGCTCCTCGAGGCCGAGGGCCTGCCACTGCTTCCCGGAGGCTCCTTACCAGGAGTTTGAATGCGGTAAGTCCTGACTTCGATGCATCGTCACTCCCGTTAACGAAGGTGACAGGCATGTCGACGATGGACGGCGGCTCTCGTTTGAGACATACTCACCACTAGTCCACGCTCTTTGACTGTACTTCCAGCATGACAAACTAGCGCTTTTGAGAGAGATGTGCATCTTGGATTATCCGTGCAAGCATACAAGCCATGGACGGGTGGGTATGATGGTAGATGTAGAGCAAGATAGTTTTGCTCTCAAAGTGCCTGCAAGCCACAGCTTGGTGACAACCATTGCCAGACGCGATGGCGATGGAGAGACATACCTAAAGTGCTGTCCCCTTCCCCAGCTCCCAGCGCGCAAATTCCAGCACCTCGAGCCCGCCGCTGTCCTCCCCATCCTCGTCCAACACCAGATTCGTCTCCCTTGCCCACTGCGTGAGCACGTTCCGCACCTTCTCGTCCGCAGGCAACATCGAGAAAGGCTGGTCATACAACGCAGTCTCGTCGGGAGCGTCGGTGGCGGGTCGTATGGATCGCGTGTCAAACCCAACGATTTGACGTGCTAGTGAGCGCTCGAACTTCTCCAGGTCCTTCAGAAACGCGTCGGTGGTGAGGAGGGTAGTTAGGCGAGGAGATTTGAGGCCCATGAGTGCAAGGGATGCGATGCGGCCTTGCGAGGGTAAATTCACGGACCCGTGCGCGTAGGTGGCGAGGCGGAGACCAAGGGACTGGCTGGTCTTCGGGATGGGATTTGTCGCGACGGCGGCCACGCGCGCCAAGGCGATCTTCTCGCCGACCTTCGCTATTGTGTCACGGATAGCGGTGCCGACCGTGCCATGCGACTGTGACGGTGCAGTTTGCGAAAGAAGAGGAGCGTCCAGGAGCAGGTCGAGCGGAATGGGGTGGATGTATGAGAGCGCCTGCTCGTCGACGTCAGCGATGAACGCAGCAGTATGCGCAATGTCGGCGAGGAGCTTCCCAAAGAGCGCGTTCCGTGCGACGAAGTCCGTCTCGCAATTGAGCTCGACAATCGCGGCGCGTACGCCGCCCTTCCCGGCACCGTTCTGTGAGCCCGTCCCGGACGAGAGCACGGACACACCAATCAGGCCCTCGCTCGCCGTCCTGTCCGACACTTTCGCGGCCTTCTTCGCACCAGAGACGGCGAGGTCATTCTCCAGCCAGACGAGCGCGGCGTCGACGTCGTTGCCCGACGCGCTCAGCGCCTCCCGGGCCTTGGTAATCGAAACCTCCGTGCGTTTGCGGAGCTCTGCGACGAGTTTGAGAGATGGCTTTTCTGCGGGCGTAGAATAGTGTCTGAGCGCGTTGAGTGCGGCATGGCGAGGTCTGAACATGGTGAGGAGGTGGGTAAGGTTGTGCGCTGCGCTGGCTTCGCTTTGGTGACGCGCCGGCCCGGCCGTATGTTTTTGCCTCGCCTCGGAATCTCTTGCTCGTACTCGTCTGCCACCGTCGTCCGCGTCCCCGAGCGGCATATATTCTCGCGCCGCTGCCGCTTTTGAATGCTACTATGGACGTGCCAGGTTTCAAGGTCCCCTCTCTCGTTCCGCAGGACCTCCTGCTCATACAGGACCTCGTCGGGCAAACCGTGAAACCGGGCATTCCTCCAGAAGACGTGGAGCCATATGCAGCCCCTTCAGCGACAGCGCCTCCAGTTTCTGATGCCGACTCGATTGCTAGCTCCGGAGCCGACTCAGACAGTGAGGAGGAGGTGGAGGCTGGGATTTTGGCGATCGACGACGAGGATGTCCCTATGGACGCCCCAACGTAAGTCTATACGTTTCAGCCACTGCGTTGCTTTTCCAATTCACTGAGTCCTCAGCACAAAAGAGCCTTCTTCCTCCTCCTTGCCTGATGACTCTTCCTCGTCGGACTCAGACTCGAGCTCAGACTCTGAAGACGAGCTGCCCGCTCGAACACAGTCTTCCGCCGCTGCACATGAACTAGACGCGGATGATGATGACGACGAGGAAGGTGGAACCGCAGTATCTGCTTCTGGTCTTCGAACGAAAAACGAAATTCCTGAAGTCGAAATCCACATCCCGGAACTCACAGAAATTGGACCCGACGAGGACTTGGAAAAAGTTGGCGAGATCATAAACATTGTAGAAAATGTGGTCATCGTGAAGGGGGCGGCGTCTCACGTACAAAACAGAGCCTCCGAGAAGGCTCTGGACTCAGATACGTTGCTATTCTTCGAGGACAGGAAGGTTTTAGGCTATGTCGGTGAGATCTTTCCTCCATGTGTGCCGCTTCTGAGCAACTCTCCAGATCTATGAAACGTTTGGTCCCACGTATCAGCCCCTATATCAAGTCAAGTTCAATCAGTCATACCCTCTTAACCCCGAAACAGTGCAAGTATCGCGCGAAGTCTTCCATGCACCCCGACGAAGCAACTTCGTATTCCTGAGCGAATTGAAACGTCTGAGAGGCAGCGACGCGAGCAATGTGCATGATGAGGAGCCAGCTGAGTACGAGTTGGAGTTTTCTGATGACGAAGCTGAGGCGGCTCATAAAGCACGACTACGCCAACGGTGTGTACCAAGATGTCTGTATGCATGTTCGGCACTAATGAACGTCCTGGAAGACGGCAAGGCTCCAGGGAGCCGTCTGCCTCTGCATCGTCAAGACATTCAACGCCGACACCAGCGCAGATGAGAGACCAGGACATGTCTTCTGCAGACATGCTCTATGGGTCTAATCCTTACGACGAACACGGTGTCTACGACCTTGACAGTAGACCCGGTCCTTCTCGCCCACCACCAGTGCCGTATGACGACCCATACTCAAGCGATTACCATCTTGGTGATTTGTCCCAGCCCGCTGAAAGTCGATCAGCATCTGTGCCGTCTCCCGAAGATCGTCCTGTACCATCGATGGGTGGTCCAAGTCGTCCCCGTGGCCGAGGTCGTGGACGAGGTCGCGGCGTTGTGCGTGGAGGACGTGACG
Organism: Auriscalpium orientale; assembly: GCA_019915035.1. Taxonomy (NCBI): domain Eukaryota; kingdom Fungi; phylum Basidiomycota; class Agaricomycetes; order Russulales; family Auriscalpiaceae; genus Auriscalpium; species Auriscalpium orientale. The sequence continues at coordinate 1,308,029 of JAHLMH010000001.1, forward strand.
GTGATGGAGGTCGTGACGGTGATGGAGGTCGTGGTCGTCGACCAGAAAGAGGCCGAGGCCGAGGCCGGGGTCGTGGAACAGGTAATTATGGGTTCTCCGGTGGCCCTGTGGAAAGCCATCCAGCCTCGGACCAGTACATCCCTCACACTGCACGCTCCCTGTCCCCAACATCCCTCGCCATTGCCAACGCAACGGGCCAATATCCACCGCAGTCCCAGTCGATGCCAGTCTCTCCATCCGAATTGTATGGTGGCCAGTGGGCATTCAATCAAGCACCGCCAGTACCGCAGCAGCAGTTCACGCCGCACTTCAATGCCCAATTCGTTCAGCCGCACATCAACCCGCGCTTCGCATCGGCATTTGGCCTCGACTTGCGCTATGCGCAGTCGCAATACACTGCATATGATCAATATGGTCCGGACGTTACGAATTACGGTGGCGAATGGGCGGATGGCTGGAGTCAGGCGAACGGTTCAGCTGGAAGTGATGCCCAGGGAGGAGGCAGCTGAGACGTTTGCCTGTTGACTGCTGTCCTTATCTCTCTTTGTCGCTTACTTACGCCTGAATTTGTGCTACGCGATGCTTTATGCGTGCGCAGTGGCTGAAAACTTGAGTACATGGAAGTTTGAGACGGCCAGCGCCTGAAGGCGCGCACTCTATAGTACTAGTCGCAGCGGTGCCGAAACCCGACAGGCTCCCTGTCGCGCGCCGCGTCGCTGGGCTGCACAGTGCACCAGGCTGCACCTCGCCGTCCAACGCGAGAACGGCCGCATCGCTCAGTCTTCCCTGCAAGAAAATGCCGGCTGCCTTTGCAGAGAACTCTGCAGGCCCGTCACGGGTGGTTGCATCTCCTGCGGCGTCGTCCAGTGGGGTGCTCACTCCGAAGACCGCCATCCAAACCCGCCAGAGACGCATCATGCCCTCCAGGTCGCGCAGAGGCGGCCCTGGGGTGGGCAGCGGCGATGCAGACTTGATGATACTCGAAACGTTGAAGCGGAAACGTACGTGGGCTTCTTGCTCTGTGGTCTGCAGCTAACCATCCGAACCGACGTGTTGCAGGCGAGAACGAGCCGCTCATCCCAGCGAGCACCAAGTTCCTGCTCACCACTAATTCGTCTCTTATTCCATCGTCAACGTCAGGGGTCTCATTTGAGATGGAGCTCAACACGGTCGCCTATGATCGCTACTTCGACAAGCCGGAGGTGCTCAAGGCGTACCGCGAGCAGCAGACCATTCAGACACCGGAGTTCTCTCGTTTGGAGGCGCACGCGACTGTTGGTGGCCGCTTTCGTCCACGGGGTGCAGAAGATGTCAGTCGTCAATATCCCTCTCGTGTCAGTCTATGCTCATGATTTACTCGACACGATCTCGTTGTGCAGGAAGGCGCAGACACCTCGGACGCTGCGTACGAGAAGCGTCATAGAAAGTACGAGACGTTCGAGAAGCGGCAGCGCCTGCGCGAAAAGGAGAAGCTCAAGCACGAGCACTACAAGCTCAAGGAACGCATAGACCAGCTGAGCGCCATGGACGCAGCCGCCTTCCTCTCTGTTCCCGCATCGATGTTCTCGTCGGACCCAAAAGTGGAGCCGAACGGAGACGCCGTCGACGGAGAAATTCCTGTGGAACATGCATCACCGTCACGAGAGGGAGAGCGGAGGAAGCGGCAGATGCTCGATGTCGCATACAACCTGGAGGAACGCTATCGCACCCTGCTCAACCCAGATCATAACCGGAATTCACAAACCAATATTTCGAGACAACAGAGTGTCGCTACTTCTGCCGGCCCGCCTGTCAATTCTATCGACAAGGAAGAGGAGGAGGAGCAGGAGGAGGAAGAAGAGGAGCAGGAGCAGGAGGAGGAAGTAGAGGAGGCAGAGGAGGAGATAGAGGACGAGCAGGAAGAGGAGGAGGAAGACGAGCTGGAGGAGGAACCTCCTTCCGAGCCCATCCCCCTCAAAGCAGAAAAGCAGAAACTCAAGTTTCGAATCAAGTTCACCCCGCGGGGGTTGCCCTCCGATCCTCCCTCCCCTAGTCCCAAGCCGACCCATCCCCTCTGGTTTACCAGAGCACCCAGAGGACCCCGTGGCCGTTTCACCAAAGCAACCGTCTCTTCGCCGCTGGTGTCGGACGACACGCCTGTGGCGTCCGCGTCCGCTCCTTTACCCCGAATCGTCCCCTCGTCCCCGGATGCGACGCCTTTCTCTGGACGAGGGCGTGGGCGGGGGCGGGGGCGGGGACGTGGTCGTGGGCTCACTCGCGGGCTCGGTCGTGGACGTGGGCGCGGACGGGGAGGCGGAGGCGGCGTCAACGGGGTGACGCATGAGCACTCCCCGTCCGGGAGCTCGCCCGACACGCGTCCGTTGAAACGCACACGGGGGCAAGACCCCGACCCGTTCCATCTGCCAGAGTGGCACAATGGATCCCCAGAGCGCGACGAGATTGACTCGTCGTCGTCCGAAGCAGACTACCAGAACTCCGAGGGCGACTATCGGCGTTCCTTGCTGTACACGACGGCGGTGCGCAGTGCGAGCGCGCCGAACGCGCGCCATACCCCGAGGCATGTCACTGTGTTCGGGATGAAGCCTGCGGATGTGCTGAGGGAGGAGTATCATGAGTTCTTCATCCCACCGTGGGCATGGCCGAGGAACCATCCGTCATTCGTGGAGGACGAAGATGAGGAGGGGGAGGAGATACATCTGGAGGCGGCGTCCTCAGCTACCTACGCAAAGTCGGACGTTGCGACCGACGACGTGGCCACGAAGGATTCATAGGACATGTCACCACATTCTATATTCTATGGGGTCGATCGTCTTCGTAGTCTCCTATACTTATTTATGATTATTTGTGAGCAGTGAATTATGGCTCTCGTTCTGAGCATTCCGAACGCATGCACTCTATGGTGATGAGTAGTGTATATAACTAAGCACGGACGGTGCTCTTCGCCTGGACCGTCTTCGTGAGCCCAGAGATAATCTGCATCGCCTTCCGTCTCTGCGACAAGCTCAAGTCCCTGCGCGCCGCCAATGTGTGCCGCGCATACGACACGGTTCCAAGCACGGTCGAAGAGACCCGACTGCTCAGAGACCCCGAGAACAAGTGCTCGTACGCGCCTTTTTGCTGAGCCCGCGGCTGCAGTGACGCCTTGGAGGAGGGCTTGACGCGATGCGAGCGCGGCGCAGGCTCGGCCATGAAGAGGGCATCGAGGTTGGTCATCTCGGGACTCGACATCTGGAGCTTGAAGGTCTTGGTTCCCGGTGCAATCATCGTGTCTCCTGCACCGTCCACCAGCTCGCTGACTCCCCTCGCCCCTTCCTTCTGCTCCGGCTCCGGCTGCACTGACCGCGTCACCAAACTCGCGTTCTCCGTCATCTCCGCTTTCACCTCCGCCTCTGCTGCAGACATCGGCTTTTCAACCACCTCGGAGCGCGGAGCGGCACGTTTTGCAGCAGGCTTGGCTTTAAGGGTGGCCTCAGTCTGTCGTGTAAACTCTGCCTTGCGAGCCGAGTGTTCCCTGAGTCGTTTGACGAAGCTGGATCCAATGGTGTTGTCACTCCAGCCCAGGTTGACCGGTCGCTTGAAGAACCGGCCCTCGGACTCGCGCGAGTGGGACGGGTTGACGGATCGACGCGAGTCGCGGTTATGTGATTCAGCTTCGTCAGTCGCCGTTCAGCATGGCAGACAGCATGAAGGAAAGGGAGAACCGTACAGGTCGCAGCAGTCTTGGAGCGGTCGTTAGTCCTCCGTGGTGGCCGCGCTGCGGCGTTGGCATTGGCTGGAGATGCATCAGTAAGGCTGTCGGAGCAATAGAGCTTGGGAACGCACAGATCGAAATTCCCCCAAAGCTGCTGGCTACCGGAAACTTGGGCCGTTGGTGGCCAGCGACAGGCGCGGGGGTGGGTTTGACGCCGTCCACAGCCAGTGTCTGCCCCGCCGGCTGCGAGATAGCGCGAACGCCCAGCCGCGAAAGGGAAAGTTGCCTTCGCGATTGGCAAAGCATGGTGGCCGCGCGGGCTATTTTGGCGTCGTAGACGGAGAGAGCCAGGACTCGAGGGCGCTTCGACATGCAGCCACGACGAATGCCGCTTTCGGACGGCGCGCGCTTGCGGACTCGGAACGCGTGGGCATGCACTACGTACACCTCCTTCGATTTCTATTCCCCACAGCTCGCCTTTTGGTCGCTGCTTAGATCTATGGGAAGATTACTTGGCCGAATCGTCGTTGGGCTGACTTTAGGCCTCATATCCTTCATCTCGTACTCTGTCCAGATCTTCGTAATATGGCCATGGTATGGCCGTGAGCTTTCCATCGAGCTTCTCGTCCTATTGGGACCATTCAAGTGCGCTGCAGTCATCTTCATTCAGGTCAGAGATGCTCATATTTTGTCACAGCATCTTGGTTGGATTGCTTTTCTGGAACTATTGGCTATGCGTAGTGACGGACCCAGGCTCTGTTCCGCATGAATGGGTGCGAGCTCCTTCCTGTCACTTGGATACCTGTTAATAGGCCTGCTCTTAGCATCCGGACCCTCATTCTGCAGATGGTTATGAAGTGAAGGCGCTCACTGGGGGCCCACGCTTCTGTCGGGCCTGCAACCATTACAAACCTCCCAGGGCGCATCATTGCAAGCAATGCAAACGGTACGCTTCGACGTTCTGGACTATGTTCCACTATTGAATGCATCAAATTTTAGCTGTGTGCTGAGAATGGGTGTGTCATATTTGACTTCGTACCGCGCTCGCCATGGTGCTAATTGCTGCCTTTGCCTCCATAGACCACCACTGCCCTTGGGTCAATAATTGCGTTGGCTACTACAACTACGGGCACTTCATCCGCTTTCTCTTTTATGTCGACATAGCCTGCTCGTATCATGCTGTCATGCTTACGCGGCGCGTGTTTGATGTGATGGGCCAGTATTACATCGTGAGTGCCGTTGCACAACGGAAGACGCTCAGGCCCTGATTTCCACAGGAGGCTGTTAGCAATACAGAGATGGTCTTCATTATCTTGAACTTTGTAACATGTATACCAGTCCTCATGCTGGTAGGAGGATTCAGGTCCGCCGACCCTACCGCGAGCGGACGAATTCACCGAACTAATCCTTTTCATAGTCTTTACCACTTCTATTCCTTGTCTGGAAATACTACAACAATCGAGGGTTGGGAGAAGGACAAGGTTGCGACGCTTGTCCGCAGAGGGAAGATCCGAGCTGTGCGTCACGTACATCTTCCTTACTCAGGTTCCACTGACTTCAGTCTCTGCAGATCAAGTTCCCATACGTAGGCTGCCACCGTGCTCTTGCTGTTCTGTGCTAACTATCTGTGTAGAACATCGGCGTCCGTCGCAACTACGAGTCCATACTCGGCAAGAACCCAATGATGTGGTTCTGCCCCACCGTTCCTCCAGGCGATGGTCTTAAATACCAGCTCGCGGAAGGCGATGGTAAGTGGGTTGAGCTATCTCAGCAAAGGGCCGAGTACGAGAGTGGGGAGTACCCGGAACCATGAGGGCTGCTTGCTGTGGCAGGTGGGCGCCGACTGCTCTCTGCGGTAGTAAGTGCTCATGTGTTCTTTCCAGCCCATTTAAAATCTTATCTCGATCTACTCTCCTTACCGATGCGCTAACCCCGCCCTTCCTAGGTGTTGAAGTGCAAGAGAGCTGGCCGCCCCGAGACCCCACCGCCGTCAACCACGACGCTGAACACAAATTTGAGCTGCCCGACTCACCGTGGACCTACGAGAATGGGTCCGTCAACCCCGACCTTAAACCTTCCAGCGCACGTGCGCGCCGGCGACACCCTGTCTCCGCCGTCCCACCGTTCCACCCGGACTACCAGCACGCGGACGACTACACTTCGCCTGAGACGTCCGACGACGACTACGGGAGCGATGGCGGCGAGTACGCGGAGGGCCGCCTCGGTGGGATGGTCCGGCGCGGCTCAGAGGGGTACGAGGTGCGCCAGGTGGACAGGGAGGAGATTCTGAGGCGGTATGTCGAGAGCCGCGGCGAGGAGGCGGGGCGGTATAGGCGGTACGTGCCAGAACCGCCGAGCGAGCCAGACAGCGAGCCGAGTGAGGGAGACGAGGTTCCGCTGGTGCATCGGGTGAATCGATGGAGGAACGGAGAGTCGATTGCATAGATTCGTGCATCGAATTGATGACCTTATTTACTGCTATGTTTTATCGTCTTGGCCATTCTCCAGGACTATTCTCTGGGACTCTTAAGTAGGATCGTGTATATCATAATCATAGATGGTAATCCAGTTAAAGAGAGGGTAATAAAGTTACAGGTAAGAGCGAAATACTCAGAGAACATAGCAAAGCGAAAGCAATAGTAAAAGACAAACACCGACCTGGAGATCTGCATCACACTCCCACCTTCTGCACGAATACCTTCCACGTCACGCCACCCTTCTCGCCAAGCTCCAGGACGTGAGCGCCCGCGGGCACCTCGACATCCCACTCGTCCTCGTCCTCGACGGCGGACTTGAGCTCCATCTTGTCGAGGCGCACGACGATCTCCGGCGGCGCGCGCTTCGGCGGTAGCTTCACGCCGTCCTTGATGCGCACGCCGCCACGCCGCCGGCCCTTCACCCGCGCGGTCTCCTTTCCTTTGCCCTTCGATTTTGTGCTGCCCTCCTCCATGTCTTCGTCGTCTGAATCGGTCTCTTCCTCCTCCTGCTCGTCCTCCTGCTCGTCCCCGCTGCTCTCATCGTCGTCATGTCCGTGATACTGCAGGTTGTTGATCCGCAAGGCACGTTCACCTGGCCCCAATCTGAGTGCCCAGCTCCGCACGCCGTCGCGGTGGTCCAGGTGCAGTCGCCGGCCGACGGGTGCAACAATAACAGATAGTGATTTCAGTGGGTCAGGCTGCGGCGGCTGCGATGGCGTCGGCGAGGGCTGAGCAGCTGCTTGGGCGTAGTTCGGGTAGTGATGTGAATTGAATGTAGCGCCTGTCGCCACAGTAGTTGGTGCCTTTGACGTCGAGGGCACAGGGGAAGATGACGACGTCTGTGCAGAGGTAGCTACACTGTTGTGGCCTCCGGGAACTTTGAGAGTGAGCGAGCTTGTTGCTGCGCCGGGAGACGTGGCTTTCGCAGACGCGACAGTCGGAGCAAGCCCATTCGCTGCTGCAGCGGCGACTGCTGGCATCTTGAACTTGATCTTGCCATTGGACGCCCGAGGCGGATCCTTCGCACCGTATTGCGAGAGCGCAAACGGTGCGGGGAGGTCGGACATGAGCTTAGCGAAGTGCTCCTGAGATATAAGCTAGGGTAAATCGATGCGCGGTGAATGGGTGCGAATAAGCGCACCTTGAGTTGCAAGGCGGACTCCCAGATGGCCGTGTGGTCTTCGTTGAATTGCATCGCATTGGAGAATACCAACTCAACGTCGGCCGCGAACTGTGCTGTGCTGTGGTACTCTTTGCGCTTAAGATGTTTCTAATTGGTGTTAGACGTGCGCTCATGAAGATGGGGATGGGGGCAGGCACTCACAAATATCTTCTCAAAACTCATCGGCTTGGTGATGGTTTTGTAGTAAATCGCCCACTGCTTCTTGTTCGGGAGCTCCATGAACGGTGTAGATAAAGTAGCACCTCTGCAGGAGCTCGCAGAGTCAGTGGACAGACCCTTCCGGGGAAGAATAAAACGCACTGATCGTCTGTCTTGGCGACAAGCTTCTCAAGCCTTGTCGTGAGCAATCTGGTCAAGCTAGGCGCTTTCTTCTTCTTCGCAGCCTCATCGCCCGACCCCGTCTTCCCTTGGCCATCCTCAGCTTCGTCATCGTGGTCAGCTTCCGCGCCCTTGGTGTCGCCAGTCATGCGCGCGTACTCCCGCAAGACGAGCTTCTGGAAGCATTGGGAGAACGATCAGGCTCGCTCGCAAAACAAGTCGGGTTGCAACGTACATGCAGAGCTTTGGCATCCTGGAAGATTTGACTGTCCTTCACATTGTAACGCTTGGCGTTGCGAAAGCAGGTTTCCAGGTCGTGCTTCACGTCGAGGAGCGTTTTGTAGTCGCCGGTCCCAATGTGCGTCTTGATCTGGTCGAGCGCGATAGGTTTCTTGATTTTGGCATAGTAATCTGGGTACTGGCGCTTTGACGGAAGGCGAGTGAAGTCAAAAGACAGACTGCGGCCGCTGCAGTGTTTTGAGAAAGGTGTGAGGGAGAGACATAGGACTGGCGGGGGTCGAAAGAATGAGAGGTCGGTCACGCACTCCTTGTCTACCGCATCCTTCACGGTCTGCCACAGCTTCAAGCCTTGCTCTTGCACCGCCGCCAATTGCGCCGCATCGACTGTGTCATGTTCCTCTGCCTCTGTCTTCGTTGCGGACGTGACGTCGGCGGTATGTTGGTCGGGCTTCTTGTCCTCGGGGGACGCTGGTGTCTCCTTGCGTCGCTTCGCGCGTGGGGCGTCGACATCGACCACGGATCCGCCAGACCCGAGCTTTTCCAGCTCTCTCTTGGACATTGCACGATTGACTCTAGTCGCGGCTGTTGGGCTACCGAGTGGTATGGATAGACTGCTTCCTGTTGAGCATATAGCTTGGTGCCGGTGGCCGCCAGCGCGTGATGTCACGTGCTGGCGTGACGTTGTGTCAACGAGCGAGCCGTGCTCACGCCACGGTTCTGGGACGGCGGCCTGAACACTCTCCTGCCTGGCCTGACTGCAATTTGAGAGACATAGCTTGGTACGCATACATCGCGTACCGTAGCTAGTGTACTGTGGGGATGCGAGTCTGGTTCTGACCGTCACGGTGTGATGTGTGTCACGGGTTTGCGATGTCGTGTCGAGGGATTGGGGCTCCTCGATTCCCCGTTTGGGAGATGGAAGCGGCGTTGAGTCTGCGGTGGACATTCGGCCTCAGATCTGAGACATCATCGTAACCGTGGAACGAATACGGCATCGTCGCCGCAGCGCTCAGGCTCGGCCGTTTTCTTTTTCTCCCGCACACTCATGTCTGCGGCCACACAGAACAAGCCCGTCGCCGTCTGGTGGTCCAATGCCGTCTTCTTCCTCGCCGCACACGTCGCTGCCGCGTACGGCCTATACCTTCGCCCACCGTCCACTGTGCCGCGGACCACGCTCATCATGACAATACTGCTGTGGCAGCTTGCGTCCTTCGGGTAGGTCGTCGCGTCCCTCTTCTGACGCGCATCCTTGACGCGCCCACAGCATCACCATCGGGTACCACCGTCTCTACTCCCACCGCGCTTTTCGCGCGTCATTCGGCGTTCGCTTGGTGCTGTCTTTCCTGGGCACTATGGCCTTTCAGGGCTCGATAAAGGTGCGTGAGCTTGACTTCCTGCAGCTGCCGTGTATGCTGACACCACCCAGTGGTGGTATGTGCTTCAATTCGGCGCATCTTCCGCGTTGGCAGGACTGATGTGCGTCTACTGCTATAGGACGCTCAGACACCGCCTTCATCATGTACGTACCTCATGATGTCATCCTCTTTGTCAAGCGCTGATGGCTCGGCAGAGATTCACTGACGACGAGGAACACGACCCGTACGTTGTCACGCAGTATGCGATATAAATGTCCTGACGCGATTTATACTGTAGCTATTGCGCCACGCGTGGGCTACTCTATAGCCATGTTGGTTGGATATTCTACAAGCCCAAATATGAAAAGCTAGAATTCATAGAGCGCGACGACCTTGAGGCTGATCCCGGTACTTGCACCCTTTCGCACATCTCGCGACCACTTGCTGATGTCAAACGAGCGCAGTCGTCCAGTTCCAGCACCGATACTACGGTAAGCGCATGCATATATCCATCCAGAAGCCCCCTCAGAGCATCTCCTGCAGTGCTTCTGGCGCTGTTCTTTGGCTTCGTCGTCCCCACGCTACTTGGCTGGACCTGGGGTGACGCAAAGGGCGCATTCATCTACGGCGGCTTTGTCTCACGGCTTCTCAGTGAGTGGCACTCCGTCCACTGACGGTCAAACTCACAGTCTTCGTCGAATAAGTCTGGCATTGCACATTCCTTGTCAATTCGTGAGCCTATTCCCGCCATGAAATGGGTTACACAGTTGATCATCTTATGCCACAACAGGCTGGCACATTGGGATGGCTTACAGCCGTATACAGATGAAAACACTTCTCGAACGAACCTCGTATGTACCTTTTCTCTTCTTGCTAGAACCTGCAGCTGAATAAGTGTAGGTTCTCGCGTTGCTGACTGCAGGAGAGGGCAATCATAACTTTGTGAGTAGCAGTTTTTCGTTATTTTGATGGCTTACTTACCCTCTGACCAACCATAGCATGTAGATGTCATTGTCGCTGCAGTCGACGTGTCTGATCAATATTTCCTTTACTGTAGCACGCCTTCCCGCACGACTATCGCTCAGGGCCCGCAATTCTCGACTGGGACCCATCGAAGTGGGTCATCGCGTCGCTGAATACACTTGGCTGGACGTGGGGATTGCGACGCGCCGACACCAACGATATCAAGGATGCCATACAACAGATGTCAGGAAAGCACGCCGACCATCACGGTCCGTATACAGGATCGACGCAGGAGATTGCAGAATGGGCAGGCGCAATATGGCAACGCAGGGACCAACTAGACGACTACTTGCGAACCAACACCTGTGCTTGTGTCGTCGTAATAGACGGGTATGCCGTAGATGCTACAGGTTACATGAAAGAGCACGTACGTAACATTTCAGGCTCCCATTCACTAATGTTCTCTGACGTATGTTTTGGGTTGACCAAATAGCCCGGAGGTGCACGACTTTTGCGAAGCTACGCACTTCCCATTGGATCCCCTGACGGCTCGGAAAAGTGGAAAGACGCTGGGTGGGCTTACAATGGCGGGATGAACAAGCACTCGAATGCGGCGAGGAAGCGCATGACCCAGCTCCGAGTGGCTAAGATAGCATTCGAGCTCTGAGGGTGCCAAAAAGCAACGGAATGCCCGACTCGTAGGTCGATAGAGGGTGCTTATTGCAAGTTTTCTAGATGTTATGACGCCGGTGTCCTCATGGCACGGCCCTGGACTGGTTTGTAGAAGAATAGAAGAAACTGATAATTCAATCAGCAGTCACAGACGCCTCCGTGGTTTGCGCGGCGATGGAGTTATGCAGCTAGGAAAGGAACTGATTTAACAGTAGGCGCGTGTCGCCTCGCCGAACAGCGATCCGACAACATCCCCGACACCCATCGCCGGCGTAACTCACTGGAGTACCATTGACTTCGTCCTACCACGCACTACGCGTGTGCCTGCAGTTTCGTGCTTCTCGGAAATTCCGCCTGCCTCGGGTCGCACCCTCAATCCGACGTTGCTCCATTTTCCCGGATAAACTTGCAGTCCTCCCTCCGATTTACTTTAACGGCCATGGTTTTAGGAGACACAAGATACTCAGCCGCGACTACGGTGACATCACATGATGGCATTAACCACTCACCCTTCGCCGAGTACGGATCATCCTAGGTTGATGTGAGCGCACGCGTCAATGTCCCTGCCCGCATATATGACAGCCAAGTTGCTGCTCGGCTCCTCCAGCCCTCCAACGCCGCAATGCACGCCGCTTTAACCGCATCTCTGCTTGCTGTCCTGGCCGCCGCGCCGTCCGTCCTCGCGCACGGCCAGGTCCACACGTTCTACACGACGTCCCCGACCGCGACGTGGACTGCGGCGGATGCGTACGCGTCGGCAAACTCCAGCAGCCCCCTCCGCAAGCTGAACACCTATGGCCCTGTGCCGGATTTCACGACTGCAGACGTTACGTGCGGGGTGAGTCTGTCTTTCTGTTTGTCTGACGAAACAACGAACGAGGGATGGTTTTCCAGCCGGGAGGAAACACGCCGGTATCTGTCCTCGCGCCCGTGAATGCTGGAAGCACAGTGATCTTCGACTGGGGAAGGTACGAGAGTCGCTCAGGCTTTCTCTGGGACATTCAGTTAATGTGTGGTCCGCAGCTGGAGCTCTGATCATCCAGGGTACGCATCTATCCCCTACTCTGACGTCCATAGTGTCTGACTATTTCCCAAACACAGCCCGGTAAGAATCATCTGCCCTCTAACGTGCCGTGTGCTCACGCTACTCAGGTCATGACCTACATTGCAAGCTGCACTGGAGGCTGTGCGAGCTTCAAGGGCGACAGTGGAGCAGTCTGGGTCAGTGAGTATATGTTTCTCTATTTCAACTGAGCAGAATCATAATCATAACTTCTTCGCGCGTGATAGAGATCGACCAGGACGTCTGTGAGTTTTTGAGCTGCTACAATAATATATCCTGGCTTACCGTCCCTTCAGACAACCCACAGCGGACGGCGTATCCTTGGGGCGAATCTATTCTTCATAATTCGCCTTCCCAATATAAAGTGACAATCCCCGCCGGCCTTGCTAATGGGCAATACCTTCTCCGCCACGAAGTAAGTAATCGGTCCGACATATCGGTAGCTTCCTGAATTGCTCTTAGATCCTCGGCCTGCACGTTGCCAGCACATACATGGGAGCTCAGTTCTACCCGTAAGCTGTGACTAGGCGTCATATAGGTCTTTGCTCATTTGGTTTGGCACAGCAACTGCGTGCAGATCCAGGTACAGAATGGCGGCAGCGTGTCCCTTCCCAGTGGCATCGCGCTCCCGGGTGCCTATAACCCGTAAGTGCCCTCACCACGTGGTCGAGCGCTCCACTCATTGCTTGGAAACCTTCAGAAATGACACGAGCGGTGTTTTAGTCCAGCTTTATCAGATTGAGGACAACCAAACATGCTACGTCGCACCAGGTCAGTCTTTCGCCATAAAACTCCTTGGCTGTGTACTCAAATATAGCATATAGGCGGCAAAGTCCTCCTCCCGTAAGTCAACCTTTGACGAATCTCGTGGCAGTATCAGCGATTCTAATCGGAGTGCTCGGGGAACAGAGGTGGCACTGGCGATTGGGGCTGCGCTGAATACGGCAGCTGCGGCTACACTTGCAGTGCGGGCAGCAGCAGCGCGACGGGCGCCACTGGTACCGGCAGCGCGACGTCGACAGCCAGCGGTTCTTCAAGCTCTGCCGTTGCCAAGTACGGACAGGTAGGATACGCTGTCCCTAAGCCCAGAGCGTTCACTGACATGGACTTTCGCAGTGCGGAGGAGAAACATACACGGGCTCGTAAGTCAACAGATGCAGTCTTTGCGGAGGTGTCGACTGACCAATGGCCAACAGGACGACCTGCGTGGCCGGTACAACGTGCACGTACTCGAGCGCGTACTACGTGCGTCTCATGAGTTGCCTCATCACCGCATCGATCACTGACCATTCCGAAAGTCTCAATGTCTCTGAGCTACAAGCAGAAGTAAGATATTTTGTGCAAGTACGATTGCCATCAAATGCAAATAAACGCTCTTCTTCTCTGAGTGTGAGCACATATACTTGATCAGTCGTACATATCACCTCCGGTGGCCAGCGCCTTGGGATTGAGCTCTCTGCATCGCAACACAGAAAGGTATCTTTCCACCGTTGACTGGCCATTTCTCGGAATCATAGCTAGCACCAAGCCGTGGCTGACCCTGCACATCCGCGTCCAGTCGATGTCAATAAACAATGCGGCATATACTTATCGCCATGCACATGCCAACAGAAGGGGTTTCAGAAGCCCTTCACCTGCTCCTCGCACCAAGCCCAGACCTTCTGCCGCATTTCCTCGTCTCGCGCCCACGTAGAGGGAAGCTGGCGAAGGGCCCAATTCGTGAGGTACTGCATGCGTGACGCGGAATTTTCAGCTGTGATGAAGACGAGCATCAAAGAAAGCTCACCTCTCCGTTCATCTCAAGTGCCTCTGGCGAAGTTGCGGCATACAACTGTGTTATCGCACCGTAGGAAACATCGTACAGGATCAAGTTCATCAGTCGTCGCAAGAGGTTAGGCGCATGACGTTGAAGCTCGGTCTTGATGCCGCCTGGCAGGGATGCATCGAGTGAGACGAAATGAGACGAAATGTATAATTCGGATGTTCATACGACAACGCACCTGGGTGAAGCGAGATAGAGATGACCCCGTCCTTGCCATACCGCGCTGCAAGCTCGTTCGTGATGAGCACGTTGCCGAGCTTGCTCTGGCCGTATAGACCTCGGTCTCCTAGCTTCTTGCGCGCACTGAGCGACTCATCACCCTTCAGCAGAGTGTCCCATTGCACACCCCCCGGCACTTTATAGATTTCGTGTGCGATCGAAGACACGTTGACGATGCGGGGACGGAAGGGCTTGCCGCTCGCTTCCCCCTTTGCCGTGCGAAGAATTGTGGGAAGGAGGAGCTGGATAAAGAAAAAATGTCCTGAAAGACGGGGTCAGGATCGCATTCGAAGCAATGTATTGACACCAAGTACCCAGGACGTTGGTGCCGAACTGGCCGTCATAGCCTTGCGCTGTCATGAGACTCAGCGGAGGATTCATGACACCCCTAGATAAACACCTTGTCAACGTACTGGGCAGACTCATGAAGCTAACGCACATACCCATTGTTCAGGAGCACATGCAGCTCTGTCTCCTTGCTGATGTATTCTTCAGCAGCCTTACGGACCGAAGACAAGTCCGCCAAGTCGAGCTGAAGAAAGTGAATATCGTCCTTCCCTGTCTGCTTCTTCAGGTCCTCAATCGCCTGCTTGGCTTTGCTCTCGGAGCGCGCTGCCAAGTAGACTTTGGCATTACGGCTCAAAAGTACCTAGCGACATCACGCAAACAATAAACCGTGAGAACACGACGACGACGCACGGCGAAGGGGCTTACCCGGCACGACTCTTTGCCGATTCCAGCGTTCCCGCCTGTAACGAGGATGACCTGCCCAGACAGATCGGGCACTTGAGCGGACGTCCATAGAGGTTTGGGCGGGAACAGCTCGCTGTACAATCCAATCTTTTCCGGCGGGGCGAGCGAATTTGTGGACATGGCCGGAAGGATGTGCTTGTAGTAAACGCTGGGTTTCGCTGACTTATATGCCCCTGAGAGCCACTGACGTGTACAACCTAGGGCGGCCGGCAAGTAAGGACCACCGGGGTTATCGAGGACATGGAGGACTCGGCCTCGACCGGCGATATGACACTACCCATCCGCGTCCAGTCGATGCCAATAAATACTTATACTCGCCATGCACATGCCAACAGCCTAAGCGATTTCAGAAGCCCTTTACCTGCTCCTCACACCAATCCCAGACCTTCTTCTGCAACTTCGCGTCTCGCGCCCACGGAGAGGGAAGCTGGCGACGGGCCCAATTCGTGAGGTACTGCATGCGCGACGCGGAATTCTCAGTACTGATGAAGACGAGCAGCGATCACAGCTCACCTCTCCGTTCATCTCTAGTGCCTCCGGCGAAGTTGCGGCATACAACTGTGTTATCGCACCGAGGGAAACATCGTAGAAAATCAAGTTCAGAATTCGCCGCATGAGGTTGGAACTATGGCGTTGGAGCTCGGTCTTGATTCCGCCTGGCAGGAATGCATCGAATGAGACGAAGTGGATTACTCGCACAGTCGTACAACGCACCAGGGTGAAGTGAGATGGAGACGACCCCATCCTTGCCATACCGCGCTGCAAGCTCGTTCGTGAAAAGTACGGTACCGAGCTTGCTCTGGCCGTATAGGCCTCGCTCTCCTAGCTTCTTGCGCGCACTGAGCGACTCGTCCCCCTTCAGCAGAGTGTCCCATTGCACACCCCCAGGCACTTTGAAGGCGTCGTGTGCGATCGAAGACACGTTGACGATGCGGGGACGGAAGGGCTTGCCGCTCGCCTCCCCCTTTGCCGTGCGAAGAATTGTGGGAAGGAGGAGTTGGGTGAACAAAAACGGCCCTAAAAGATGGATCAGAATAGCGTTCGAGACCGATATATTGACGCTGCGTACCCAGGACGTTCGTGCCGAACTGGCCGTCATAACCTTGCGCTGTCATGAGGTCGAGCGGAGGAGTCATCACACCCCTAGACACCTCGTCAGCGTACTGGGCAGCACTCATATGCTAACGCACATACCCATTGTTCAGGAGCACATGCAGCTCTGTCTCCTTGCTGATGTATTCCTCAGCAGCCTTACGGACCGAAGACAAGTCCGCCAAGTCGAGCTGAAGAAAGTGAACATCGTCCTTCCCTGTCTGCTTCTTCAGGTCCTCAATGGCCTCCTTGGCTTTGCTCTCAGAGCGGGCTGCCAAGTAGACTTTTGCATTCCGGCTCAGAAGTACCTAGCCACATCAAACGATAAACTGTAAGCACACGACGCACAGAAAAAGGGGCTTACCCTAATCGACTCTTTGCCTATCCCAGAGTTCCCGCCTGTGACTATGATGACCTGTCCAGTCAGATCAGGCACTTGAGCGGACGTCCAACGAGGCTTGGGCGGAACCAGCTCGCTGATTATTCCTATCTTTTTGGGCGGGGCGAGCGAGTTCGTGGATGGCATGGTTGGAGTGTGTGCTCATAACCGCTGGGTTACGCTGTCTTAAATGCCTCTCTGATGGCGTGACGTGTACACCCAAGGAATACGAGGGAAATTGATGGAGGATCATGTCATCGAGGAGGTATGCCGACCGTGCGCGGAAGACTGTCAAGCGAAGTAAATTTCAAACGTTTTTCACTGGCATATGGCACCAAGAGCCGCTCAAGCCGACGAAGAAAGAGAAGGAGTCTGTACAAAGCAATGAATTTGGGACTTCATACAAGAGGATGTACACACAACATTTCTGATAATAGCATTTTGACGGCCATATGGTATCACCTATTCACCACCATATTATATTTCTATGATGTCCAGTCGATCGTCAATACTATCTACTGACCACACCAGATATGGGCCTGCAACTCATCGTGTTGTAGCCTCCGGTCGCGATGCGTTGCACGTCTGACGTTCAGTCTACGACGTCTTGGCTTTATCCGTCCGTTGAATGACCGGCAGGCCCAGACGCGTGCTGATGCGATACTTGTGATGATCGTCTTTTATGCAAAGAGTCCTGCCGGAACATGTGGGTGCCAACTGCGATGACAGGATACTTCGACCACTCACAGATCTACGGAAGAAACGTCATGCGCACAAAACTCATACAACGGAAGGGAACGGCACACTTACAAGTATCTCCTTGAATCAGGTAGTATGATCCAATCGCCTTGCAGCCATATGTCAGTCGACGGCTATGGAATGTTATAGGGGTGCATAACTGACCGTGAAGACGTGCCACCAAGAATGTCCTAGAGCATCGTCAGCGGGGTTCTGCACGAAGCGTCACCACTGCCTCACCCTCAAGTAAAAATGCCGCCGGCCACCCAATGACCCTCTTCCACGATGTTAACGCGTCGCAAAAGATATTATCCAGGTTCCAAATCAAGAATCCCAGAGCAAACGTCGCCGTGCCAGCGCCATGCAGCCAGACAAACAGGCTCTTCTTCTTGTCCGGTATGCGCAGGGACGCCTCCGACCACGATACGAGGTACACCGCCCGTGCCTGTATTATAAACATGAGCGTCGCGAACACGACTTGATGGTATACCGGGTTGCGGTAGAACAAGCTGTACTGCTTCATGAGATACAGAAGTGCGACGTGAAGGGGTGCGGACTTACTAGCTGAGTGTGAACAGCACGTCGAATGCGAGAGAAGTGGTTAGCAGAAGCTTGGTGTGCCCAGACTCCATCTCGAAGCCCGGCGAGCTATCGAATAGCACGAACACGCAATAGCTGGCTACGTAGATCATGGGCAGCTCGTCCGCGAGCTGCGCCTCGTATAACAGTGTCGCATGAAAGGCAAAACTGCCTAAGCCAACTAGTGCAACGCCCTTTCAATGAAGACGGTGTCAGTACGTAGCCGACTTACTTGAGGACTCGGCACAGGACGAACCGCAAAACCTCCGCTGTAGCGCTTCGGAAGCTTGGCCTTCGAAGCGACGATCGCGCCAAAGATTGCAACGCCCACGGTGACAAGGTTTGAGAACGAGTTTGCCAGCTCTGCGATGTGGTGGGAGAACTGGTAGTTCGCCTGAGGGGGTATAAGCGATCTGAACCCGTTGGACCGGATTGACGACGCACCTCGCACCAGTCTAAAGTGGCAGTGACCGGTCCCCAGAATCCGTGCTCGCCAGGAAGATGACCGCCCATCGCTCGAAGTCGCGCACAAATTGAAGGACAGGGAGGGGAAGACTCAGCGGACTCGATAGCGCCCGAATCCCGACTCGGACTCGGATGCCCCGCGGCCGCGCACACGTGATAAGTCCTGCCAGGGCTGGCGAAGGGCACAGATTGGAATAATCCAGCAATAAATACTGTAGCTATGTACAAGCTCAACACCCGAGCACTGATCTCACAGGTATATCCTCCTCAGCTCCGTTGCAGCCGTGATGCGCTTGCAGATCGGACACAACCCCGTCGACCCCAAGCACTGCAGCCAGCACATTCGACAGCACGTGTGCCAGCATCCCGTGCTCACAGTAGGCTCTGCATACGCGTCCAGGCAGATGCGGCACCCCACCCCGCCTTCGGGCACGACCAACGTGGCGTCCTTAGACTTGCCTTCGGCCATGCCAGTCGACGGACCTTCTAGTGATGGGGTTAGGACGTCCGCGTCGGTGAACTGTACCGCGCCAAACACCTCGACGTCGTCGCCGTCGACATCCACCTCCTCCTCGATATCCGCCGACCCGGACTGACGTATTGTAAAGCCGAGCCGCTGTGCACTCGAAGGCCCTGAACGCAGCCGCAGGCGTGCAACCCCGTCGGGGGTTGTGATCTCTTCCCAAGGATCGGCGTCTGCATCTGCGAGGCCGTCCACGTTCCCATCTACGTCGATGTCGGCATTTGGGTCAGCGTCAGGAGGCGGTGAGATGTTGGTTGCATCTTGGAGTGCGGCGTGGGCAATACACGAGTCGACGTGCGCGTTCACAACGTCGAGATCGCCGAACACTTCTTGGTCGCATATTGGACATCTCTGTCCGGCACGGGCTTTGCCTTTGCCCTTGTGCAGGGGAAGTTCATCTTCATCGCGCGTCACGTCGCGAAGGGATTGGTTGCGTTGCTTTCTCCGCTTCTTGAAGGCGCCAATCGCTTTGACAAGGCGGTCGGACGACGCAGCGCCCGAGGGAGAATAGATCGCCGACCGCCGACGTGCGCTTGAACTATTCGCATAAAGGTAAGACGAAGTTGCAAACAGAGGTGAGGGAACGCACGTCGCGCCTGCACTTGCATAGGGATCATTGAAGGGATCCAGATCACCGACATGGGCAAGGACGGCATGTACACGCTGAGTCTCGAGCTCCTGGTGCTGCGACAATAGACGTATGGGAATGTGTTCCGCGCAAACGGGACATTGACGCGTTTCAGCGCGTTTCTCTGCGATGTGTATAATTTGACAATGAGCCAAGAGGGCATAAGACCGAGCACTCACGTTTCTTCAAGGGACGCGCCTCAGGAGGTGGTGACGACGTGCTTGCCCGGCTCGTGCTCGCAAGGGACTCCTCATCATCCTCCAACGTCTTGTCTACGTCCACTACAGCGCGTTTCTTGCTTCTGAAGAGCCAGGCGCGGGGTGTTAGAGCTCTGGTCATGTACTAAAGAATTGCATCGCACTTTGAGGGCACCCTTGTCGGCATCGTAGTGCGCTGTGTTCGGGGCACGGTGTACGATGTCTGTCGGGCGATGTGCGCAGCGACTGCGATGGCGGGGGCGGCGGCGGGAGGATGGATGCGGAGAGCGAGAGACGGATGGCAGCCATACGGAAGTATCGGCCGATCGGCCCGCAGCCAGCCGGCTTGGAGGATTCGTCACGCCGAGGTCCGCAACTTGGCCTTCTACGTTGACCTCGGTCGTCTCCTCTCGGTCCATCTCGTCGCGGAAACGTCGCTGCCATGCGCAGAGTGCCATATGGGCTGGTCAAGCGCGGGGTCTACCGGCCGCGTCCGCGCTACTCCTCGACAGCCGCGAATTCGACCGTCCAAATCACCACCCTTCCTAACAAAATACGCGTCGCGACAGAGTCTACGCCAGGGCACTTTTCGTCTGTAGGGCTGTACGTGGACGCAGGCACGCGGTATGAGACTCCGTCGAACATCGGCGTGAGCCATTTCCTGGACAGGATGGCGTTCAAAGTGCGTATGCGAGCACAGACCACAGAATGGCAGAGTAACATACATCTTTTTTCAGAGCACCTCAACGAGGTCCGACGAGGACATAGCGGATGCCGTCAATGCGCTTGGTGGCCAAATCATGTGCTCGTCATCGCGCGAGTCCATAATGTACCAGTCCTCGCACTTCCACCAAGCTACCCCCCTCGCCCTCTCCCTCATCTCTGACACCATTCAAAATGCCGCTTTCAACGCAGAGGAAATGGAAGCGCAGAAGGACGCCGCCCGCTACGAGATTCGCGAAATCGGCGCGAAGCCAGAGATGTTCCTCCCAGAGGTGCTGCACGAGGTCGCGTACGGCGGGCGCGCGCTTGGGAATCCCTTGGTATGCCCGGAGGACCGCGTCGACACAGTGGACGCACCGCTTATGCGCGAGTTCATGAAGACGTGGTATCGGCCGGAGCGCATGGTCATTGCCGGTGCTGGGATGCAGCATGAGGAGCTGGTGGAGCTGGCGGACAAGTACTTTGCACCGCTGAAGTATATCCCGTTGGAGGTGCCGTCGCCATCGACACTAAGGCCCAGCAGCCTCAACCCGCAGATCCCTACCACCCTCCTGTCCGGTCAGACGCCCTCAATGATGAAGTCTCTCACACGAGCAGCGTCGTCGTACCTGTACCCGACGCCAACTTCGGGCGGTGTTTCCCCCTTGGGTTCAACGTACACAGGCGGACATCGGTTCATCTTCAAAGAAGACTCACAGAAGTTGGGCAACGAGTTTGACCACATTTATATCGCGTTTGAAGGTGTAGGCATCCACGACAATGACATCTACGATCTTGCCACCATGCAGGTTCTCCTCGGCGGTGGCGGCAGCTTCTCTGCTGGTGAGTACCCCTACTCCTTTAACGGTTTGGGTATGATGACAGCGTGTCCTTCAGGTGGACCTGGAAAGGGCATGTACTCGCGGCTCTACACGCACATCCTCAACCACCACTCGCAAATTGACCATTGCGCATCCTTCCACCACATCTACACCGACTCATCGCTCTTTGGTTTGTTTGCTTCCTTCGCGCCCGCCGACACTGTGCGGTACGGCAATACTGCCGCGCAAATCCTCCCGCACCTCGTGCACCAACTCAGCCTCCTGCTGTACCGCCCTGTACCCTTGACAGAGCTCAGCCGAGCGAAGAACCAGTTGACTTCCAGCCTCGCGATGGCCTTGGAGAGCCGTGCCGTAGAAGTGGAGGATCTGGGGCGTCAGGTGCGCTTTCCTACAGAACGTGGGCTATCGCACTTGGAGTGACGAGCAACTTTGCAGCTACTGGTGCACAACCGTAAGGTCCCTATGTCGGAAATGGCCGAAAAGATCGCCCAAGTCACACCAGAGTCGTTGCAGCGCGTCGCGAACCGAATTTTCAGCCCACAGTCAGGCGCGAAGCCCACGCTTGTCGTGATGGGAAAGGATGACATCCCTGACTGGCAGAGTACCTTCAAAAAGTACGACGTTGGCTCTCCATGAGCTATGCATCTTTAGCACATACACTGCGTCTGCACACTGACTAGTACTATATTGCTACATCTAATCATGAGTTCTTGCATACCGAAATCCCCACTTGAGTCCGCGCGTATGTTTAGTAATACCATCCATCATACAGCGACAAGCGTACACTGGTCGTACACGCGATAATGATACTCCGCACCCCTCTATATGCGCGCACTCACGCTCTCGGCATCTTCATCCACTTCGACCCGCGCCCTGTGCTCAAATATACATGCGAGTCCGGGCCCGCATCCATCCACGCAGATTTCTGCGACGGCACCAAGTTCGTCACGCGGAAGCGCTGGCCCTCGCGGAACGCGCCTGCCGGGGCGCTCTCATCGAGCGCGAGCGAAAGCACGTCCCACACCGTCACCTCGACAACACGATTGGCGGGCCGTCGCGACGTCACAGCGTCTGTCATGAAGAGCACACGAAAATTGCGCACGTCTCGCGGAGGGACAAGATCCTGTGCGGAGGAATGTGAGTGAAGCTGAGCTGGTGAGAGGGGAAGGAGTGGTGCACCTTGAGCTCACGTTCCATGTCGGCGTGCATGGTCTCATGCAGCTTCGCGATCTCCTCACGGAGGTGGCGCGCGAGCCAACCTGCGACGTTCATAGAGATGCCGAGTGTACCGAGCTTGTAGTCTGCCTTGTCGAGAAGCCGTTCGTAGTACGTCTCGACTTGAGGAGGAGGAACGTCTGGAGGCATGAAGCGCGGTTGATGACGATGTCAGTTAAATTGTGGCATGAACTTACCAGTGTCCTTCGGCCGGAAGTTGTCTCCGACCTTCTGCTCCAGCCGCTCTGCCCATTCATTGAAGAAGAAAAATTTGTCCTCAAAGTCACGACGAATTCGTTCTTCCTCCTTCTCCCTTCGTTTCTGCACAACGTTAGCACGTGATCACCGACGACAAACAAGTGGCGCACCAGCCATGCTTCATGCAGCTTCATTTCCTCTTTCTCCTTCCTCGGACCTTCTCTTGACTTCTCACCATTCTCGTCTTCAAAGAATTCGATGAAACCAATTGGGTAGACCTGGTCGAAGTCAGGCGAAGGTAAAGAGTGACAGCAAATTATTGCAGACCTTCGTTACGACGAGGTCCAGCTGCTGCACCATGCCTCCATCGGGCGTCAAGCTGTGGAGGGTCGCGACGGCAGACCTAGGCTGGAAGCCTAGCTTCGCGTCCCAGGGGGCAAGGTGCGAAGCGTTCCCTGAGAAGACGAGATGGACCTTGCCATAAGCTTCCAGCACCTCGCATGCCTCCGCATCGCGGGAAAGCTACCTACAAATCAGAATACATGCTTAATCACTGATTCACGCCGAACTCACCTTGGCTCCTGCTACAGCGATCTTCCGGCCAACGCGCAGATTGCCCTTCCTCACCGCCCGCGCAAGCGGCTCGTCAACTTCTGCGCGGAGACGGTACCATCCGTCTGTGACTTCAAGCTCGGGATGAGGGATGATTGGCAAACCATCCTGATCGACCCCTCCCTCAGACCAAAAGATGTTGGAGACGCAAAGCACCATGTGCGAGCTCGCGGGGGCGTCCTGTGTTGTGATGAGCCTCAGCGCCGGCCGCGCGCCGCCATTCAGCTCACGCTCGTATCTGCGCCTGCTGTTCAGACAATATTGAATCGAAAAAAAAAGAGGCGAACCGGTAGCGCAGCTGACGTATCACCTCATTCCAGGACCACCGTGGGTTGCTGAGATTTTCTCGCAAAGGGTCGAAACACGCCATACCGGCGAGCTTCCACAAGATGAGTCGCCAGTGGTTGTCGACCCAGTCTTGCGTCGCGAGGGTGCACCCAAGGGCTTGGAGCGCCTCCAATGCTTCCGTTGGGCCTGATACAGGAAGGGGATCCTGACTCGATAATGGGGCAGATGGGGGTGCGTTGAATGAGTAGTAGATCGCTGTCTCTGGATTGATCTTTTCCAACTCATCGACGTTTCTGGTGAGCATATAGTCAATATTCGACGTCCGACTTTGGGTTGCAAGGAGAGCGTACATTCCCATCGCGACCAGCTCAGCAGCGGTATGCATCTGGGGCCACAGATTAGATTCCGAGAGGGTCTTCCTGTTTTCGGGCGGTCCTGAATGAGCTTCAGACAAACACAAGGGCGCAAAGTCAAAGCAGCGCTCACTCAAATCAAAGTACCTCGGTCTTGTTGGGGTCGCCTTGGTCGCCCGTGGTGTGCTGCTGACACGCACTTGTGAGCTGACTGACTCAACAGCAGCCGCAACGGCTGCCCGCTCTGAGCGAATTTTCTCCTCCAACTGAGACCGCCCTGGCTCCCCCGGTCGCATGCCCGGTTTGAACGGCGTGATAAATTTCTTCGGCCCAGCACCGCCCTTTCTTAGTGGCGTCACGCCTAGTGGGCGAGGCGGGGTAGAGAACGCTGCCTGTCGCACAGGCGTCTCCATTGCCGCGCCAGGGACGAGGGGGCGGAAGGCCTTCGCCGGTGTAGCAAAACTCATCTGAGATGGCGGAGGAGGATTCGGGTTGAGCCTGGAGCTGGTAAATGCGGGCGTCGACAACGGTGCAGGCGAGCCTCTCATTAGCGGCGACTTGAACGGTTTCACAGCAGCCTTGCCCTTCACGTCGACTAACGCGGGTATCTGGAACACAGCGCGCGGAGTCGAGAAACTTGCTGATGCTGGGGCTTGGCTGCCAGCGGGAGGCCTTGGTGACTGCGTAGAAGAATTGACCACCGGGCTCAATGCTCTGCGCGAAGGCGACGTCACAGCGGCTGACTTTTGCGAAGTCTGAGGAGACTGGGGCTCCGGCGTGGTCGTTGGCGGTATGGCGATGTTTTCCTCCTCGTCCGCTGCGCGCCATCGCTCTTCTGCTGCCTTCAACGCCGCAGGAGACGGCACATAGAGTTTCCCGGTAGCGGCAGCGAAGCCAAGGAAGGACGTTCCACGGCTGGTAGAAGGCTCCGCAGAAACGGAGGCGGCGTTGGTGAAGCCAACAGCAGGAGGAGCTTCCGCGAACCAAGCATCCCAGTTCCTTTGTGGCGGCGGGTCGTCGGAGTCCGGGGTGGGCGAGCGCGACCTGCCTGCCATGTGGGTTGCGACGACAGCGGCTGAGGTGAATGTTATTGAGGGTGAGGCAAATTGTGCAATGGTTGGTCCCCCATTGTCTTTTGTGGGATCGCTATCCGGTGTTGACAAGGGTTCGTCGCTCAGAGAAGCGCGGTTTCTCTTGCGTGATGGAAGAGAAAGCGCGGACTGGAAGCCTGAAGACTTGGAAACTTCGGATGTAAAAGGGTCGTCCGCATCGTATAAAGACTCGGTGCTTTGACCTGCCTGCTCCTTGATCAACGAAGTCGCAGATTTGAAGCCAGATCCTGACGCCTCCAACGATTCTCGAAGCAGCCTTTCTCCCTGCTACCGGTGTAAGAGCCGCTCAAAATATAATCAATATAGACTCACCCCAGCGTTGTAAGTCTCCTGTGAGTTCGCTATATGATGACCATAGTACGATTCCCCGAAGTCCGGACCGCTTTGCATGTGCTGTGACATGCTCACTTCGAGAGCATCGACGCCTTTAAGCTCCGCTTGGCTGGGAAAGTCAATTTGATCATCATATGTAGGTGAGGACATCCGCTGTCGCTTGGGCGAGGGTGAAGGCGATTGAGACACTGCATGCTTGTGAGATGACGACTGTCGTCGGATATCTGTGACGGCTCACGATAGCCTGCATTCTCGGCCTCCGCAGGCATTCTCGATATGGTTGAACAGCAGCAAATTCAGCGGGATTTGATGCACAGCGCGAGTAGAAAGGCGGTCGAGGAGCTGGTGGTTGAAGTTGAAGGGAGGGTGTGGTCGATCAACAGGCGGCGCGTGTTGCGAGTCGCGACGCGGCTGCGTCACGAGATGAGCTTACGTAGCGCGACTGTGACGCTCAATATCTGCTTGACCATCCTTTCATTTATACACGGAATAAGGAGAGGAGGGGTATCAAGAAATACAGAAGGCAGAGGGGCTGTACATGCTGGCTGGGCGTCATAGTGAAAGAACGACAAAAACAGTCAAAGGAGCGTCGTATATGGCGTGTAAGTAATACGCAGTGCGTAGGTGTGTGAGCAGATGCTCGAGTGGAGCCAGCTTGCCTAACCGCAGATGTTCGGGTACTCGAGGTTTGTAGGATTCTGTGGAATCCAGCCGCCCGCGAGACCGGCCTGGTAGGACCACTCGTCTGCGTTCTCCGCCTTCCACGTCCACTGTATCCAGCCGCTCGCCTCCTCAAACGTGATGACCTTCGTAGAAAGCATGAGTATATGCACATGCACGCATAACGGGATCGCTCACCTGTGCCTCCCATGTCTGCCGGAGGAACGTCTTGTAGGACGAGCTGAAGCTGGAGGCGGAGCCCGTCAGGCCCGTGCAGCTCCCGACCTTGGTTGACCCGGGGTAGGACCCATCGTAGCGGGCGCCGACGCCGCGGCCGTTCAGATACTTTGCGCAATCAGTCATGGCGGGTGTCCATTCGCCGACGATGGTCCAGAGTTGATTATTGTTGAAGTTGACAAGGTTGGACGCCTCATTGCAAGCCGTGGAGATGTGGTCAGCGTTGCTAAGTGCTACACCCTGAATGCGGCGAGTCAGAAGAGCTTGGTTAATAGATCAAGGACTACTGACACTCTGGGAGAACATCTGGTAGATGTGCGTGTCCATCGCCACACCTTGGTAATTAGGAGGGCGCTGAAAGCCGTTCCAATAGCTAAGAGGCTGGAATGCGTCGTGGAGAAGCACGAGTGTCTGGCTCTGCTGGCTTGTTCCATAAGGGTACCTGACACGGGTGGCGTTAGCCCAGTGCGATCATGTGGACTGAGGACGGCCGTACCTGATGTTTCCGTACGAATCATACCAGTATTGTGTCACAGCAGACAGAACAGCGGATCCATCGAAGCCCGCGGGCCTGAAAGGAGGCAGAGAACGACGGTCAGTGACAGTCAGTGCGCATACAAGGACTACTCACTCGTTCAAAGGCGCAATGACCGAGGCCACGTTGAACTGGCTGGCAAACTCCGATGCAATTTGCTTGATAATTGCATCAGTTCTGGCAATGTTCGTCGCGTTGGAGTGCCACTGTGGGAATGACATTCTCTGCCCCGAGTTGTCGAACCTGGCGGGCGTCTGAGCAAGCTTGTACGGGAAAGAGGCCAGCACCACGTACCCGTTCTGACTTCCGGGGGCGCCGTGGAGATCAATGATGAGCTGGAGACCATGGTTGGACGCCCATGTGACGGCCTGGCGCAAGTACGGAAGTTGGCCGGAGATGTATGGCTCGCCAGGACCAACGTCCCAAGCCCAGTATCCGATGGGCAGGCGCACGTGGTTGAGACTGCGGAGATAAGGGCCGTCAACAACGCGTCCACAACGCGTCAAACAGCGTGTCCGCCGCATGCAGCCCCGAATTGGCAACAAAGTTGTACGCACCCAGCGGCGGCGATGGCGGCGAAGTCAGCCTCGGTGATCCACGTGTTCCAGTGGTTCTGCAGCGTCGCGAGGGCAGTCGACCTGCTTTGCAGCTGGCCGAAGGTCCACTCGTCGACGATGGCGGTGTTGCCGGTGCCCTCGAAGAGACTTGGTGTGATCCAGGGCTACGAGCGGGACGCGTCAGGCGTGCGAGGGCGAGCGTAGACGGGCCGAACGCACCTCCAACACGAGCCAGCCCCCGAGATTGACGCCGCGGACCTTCGTGGAGCCGTATGGGAACCCGCCAGTCCAGTCCGCCTGGAGCGTAATGTTGGACGAGGGTGCCGCGACGGCGAGGCGAGCAGCAGAGAGCGCGGCGATTGCAGAGGCAACGAGGCGCACGGGAGAGAGGCCCATGTAGGCTGGCAGGGCTGGGGGAGGGGGAGAGGGAGGGGGATGGGGAGTGTAATGCATGCATAGCGATACTTATATATGCTGGTCGAGCTAGTGCAGGCCTAGTTTGAAGGGCGGGTTGTGGCATCGGCAAGAGGACGCTTGCGGCAACCCACCTGCGCGCCTGCCCGATTTGGCTCCAGCGACGCCGCGCAGGCCGGCGCACCAACCTCCGAGGTCTCCGTTCGCTCGACGCTGCCCACAAGCTCCATTTCCGAGAAGCCATGGCATCCCGCATACACTGCGCAACAGCCGAGGCAATCACACCGCCTGATACCGATACCTCCCTCCAGCTTCGCCCATTCGTCCATGCGCCTCAACCCAGGGCATACGTGGCATACCTTGAAAGCCGAACATGTCCGCAACAGGACAGCCAAGGGAGAAGTTCGAGCAATGCTCGGCCAAGATGAATGTGCGCTGCCAGCTGTCGCCGTCCATATGGCGACAACACCACAAGGCGCGGGCGTGCGGCGAGATCTCACTAATCAAGAGGTAAAGCCCAAGGAATCAGATCAGGTTCCGTTGGACGTGTAGCCCCGCTGGGGATACGCTGGGATTTGCATCACGTCCGTACCTTGAGCTTGCAAGCGTAGTAGACCTCCTCGCCGTTTGTAAACACCGTGGAACAACCTTGGACACGCTCGTGTCCTGATGATGAATATCGCCAAGATGAAGTCTCGACGCGACTGCGTCAGCCATGCAACCCGGAGTTGCCAATGAAATCACCGATACGTGCGGGGAGGCGAACGGCGGAAAGCCTCGACGGTGGCATATGGATAGGCACGGAGCCATACGCTTCGTCAGAGCCCCGACCCACCATTCGTGACTGATGCTTGGGGCACTTTCCGGCAGGGGAGTCGTAAGGTCCACCTAGCCAGACGCCAGGAATTGATGCCGCGGGATAGTCCGTGCTCAACGATATCAAGGGGCTTTCATCATAAGTTGGCAACGCCCAAAGTCACTGGCTACGATTGTGCGGGCAAGGCAAAGCAAAAGCCCGGCGTGGCCGAACCTGTGAGAGTCAAAGGTTGGTCTAAACAAGGGCAACTATGACACGTGTTGCTCACTTTGAGTGTGCGAGCATCGTGGCACGGCGACGCCAGTCTAGGACATGAATGTCGTCGCCAGCCTCTGACGGCAATCAGCGATTACACTGTGCCAGGTCACGCCAGCAATCCTTCCGAGTACGCACCAAAAGGCAATATACGCTGCCGAGGCCCACAACCGGCACAGGCGTCCTGTGCAAAAGAGGAGGCTCTGCAAGAAGGACACTCCATGCGCTATGAATGAAGAAATTCATAATTATCGCAATGCTGATCAGTGTTGCTTCGACGCCGGCAGGCACTACAATCGAGAGACCTATGTCCTCGGTGCCGGAGAAAAAATGCACCACGCTGGCACCCACCGTCGAGCGGGCGCCGAAGATGCGCGACTGAGGCGTCCTCCACGACGATGACAGGCAGCTTCGGATGTGGAGCTGCAGCCACACTGGTAGCCTCGTGTGCGTGGTACTGCGGATGTTTTCCTAGAGAAAGCATCGCTAGTGGACTAGAGGAGGGGAACAAGTTCGACGGGCGAATGGGAGTTCGACACGAGGATGCAAGTCCGGAGGTAACTGCAGATAACAGGACATTCGCCTACAGCGTCCGAGAGTCCTAGTCTGGATCTCCAACGAGAAAGGCCGATGACCGGGAGATGAGCTGCATAGACTGCCAGCGGAGTACTGACAACAAGCATGAAACGGCGAAGTGGGTTAGAATAGCGACACTGAGGTGCCACGTGACGTGTGACACGGAGTTCCGGGTAGCCTGGGCAAGCCAACCTCTCCGGGCTTCAAGCAGCACTTCACTAAATTCGCAGGACCTGACGTGAAAGGCACTTCAACAGCCTGTGCCAAAGACAAGCGAATGTGATCATGAGGCTTCGACGACTCACGGACACCTTTCTGCACATTTTCGAGGCTCGTTAATGATAATACGAGGCTTACCGTGCCAAGGGATGACGAAACTTATGACAGTCGTGGGGCCGCATCATCGAACTTGAGAAGTGATTTGAGAAATGACTGCGAAATAGAGAAATTCTACGCACCGGCTCTCCTGATCTGGGACGCGTTTCAGCTTAAAGTGGGCAAAGCTCTGAAGGCCATCTTTCCAACTCAATCCTCGAGTTCGCCCAGTCCAGCACAAAGCGTCCCGAGCCACACGGTACCTCTTCTCCCAGCTTGCCGTGTGCAACAACACGGCGCTGCATGCACATGTGCTCCCAATCCTAGAGCATTCATTCTGGTCCTGAGCACATGATGACACGCAAAGTAGGACAGTCACAGTCGTTTGCCAGTTAGCTGCGCATGAGCTCGTGAGGTGGCCCAGATCGTCCAAGGCCAACACCATTTTTGACAGGGTGACGGGGCAAGCTGGATACAGGCCACAGACGAACATTATTGGAATCGGGGATATTTTCGCCCAAGATCGAAGGAACACGCTGACACCCAGCGCATATCGGGCCTCGGTGCGGAGTCCATCATGCGGTGGACATCGGCCGTCGCTGTGTCATTCAGGTCGACATATATTGTGGCCGCGGTTTCAAGGAGCGTGATCTAAGGTGACGTTTACCTCTGTCAAAGATCGAGCAAGACGGGACTCAAGAGACGTAAAAATGCCCATATCTGAGAGTGTGGTGCAGGGGTGTCCGAGATCGTCAACTGACGGTATAGTGGAGAAATGACAGCAGGCTCATCAAGGTCACCAAAGTGTCGACCCGTGTACGGCTTCAAGAAGTCCTTCTAGGCGAATGCCTCCTTCCTCTCTGCCGTCAGTTCCGTTAGCTCATCCTGCGTGACTAATTCAAAGGAGCGAGGAGCAGAGATATCTCGGCAGTACGTGGTTGCAGAGAAGGCGTTTGGGGAGAGAGGGGCAAGGACCAGGCGCAGGGTGCCGGTTACTCATCCGCGGAGACAAACAGGCGCGATCCTCTTGTGTGGTCACCGTAGCTTGACTTATGGTGTCAGAAGACAGTATTTACGAATATAAGAGATACTCGCCATCGTAGGGCGCGGCGGCCAAGGGTCCTGACGAAGGCGAACTTCAGCAGTCGTTCGCGCTGAGGCACGAGGTAGAGATGTTCGCCAGGCCACTTCGTGCTCCGCGCCACACAGTGAAGTTCCAACAGAGTACGTATCAGAGAGCTTGGGGATTGGGCAAGCGTGGTGCATACGCTCAAGGTCGTGAGGCAGTTCAACGGCTGCGATATTTGCCAATTTCTCTTGGGTCTCCGTGTCCCATCACGCTATCATGTAAGCCCTGTTCAGGACATACGGTGTCGCCGAAATCGATGCTCAGCGCCTCTGTCAGGCGCTGCTATCCCTCCAGTCCAGTGATTTGATCAGGAGGAATATCACGTCGAGCGAATGGTACAACGGGCGGTGATGAGTGGCAGTATGAAACTGTGTGCCATGACGCGACGGCTGTGTCCGACTCGGAAACCAGTGCACGTTCCTCCTGTTATCACGCCCGTGCCCTAGCCCATAACGTCCCTCTCTCTTCACCACCACGACCACTACCACTACAATGTCCATCGACGCTCTCCGCGCGCGGTACGAAGCTGCCGGCCAGGGCCACCTCTTCCAGTACTGGCCCCAGCTCTCCCAGCCCGAGCGCGCCGCGCTCGCCGCCCAGCTCGAGGCGCTTAACATCGAGCGCGTCAACCGCATCTACAAGAAGGCCGTTGACACGGAGGCGGAACTCGCAAGCGAGAGCACGGTCGAGCCCATCGAGCCGCTGCCCAAGGAGGCGACGGACGCGACCGCAGGGCAACCGGAGCGGGTTGCAGAATGGCGCGCGGCTGGGCTGAAGGCGGTTGCGCGCGGGGAGGTCGGCGTGCTGCTGATGGCGGGTGGGCAGGGCACGCGCCTGGGCAGCTCTGCGCCGAAGGGGTGCTACGATATCGGGCTGCCTTCGCACAAGTCGCTGTTCCAGTACCAGGCGGAGCGGATTGCGCGGCTGCAGAAGGTTGCGGAGCTGGAGGCTGGCGTCGCGGCGGGGTCGGTCATCGTGCCGTGGTACATCATGACGAGCGGGCCCACGCGACGCCCTACAGAAGATTTCTTCAGGGAGAACGCTTTCTTCGGGCTGAGCCCCGACAACGTGATCATCTTTGAGCAAGGTGCGCGGACTTGTCCTCTCTGGGCATATTCGAATCTCATACCAACGTTGCAGGCACACTGCCCTGTCTCACTATGGATGGCAAGGTGCTGCTCGAGACCACGTCCCGTGTCGCCGTCGCGCCTGACGGGAACGGCGGTCTATACGCGGCCCTTCGCGCCCCTCTGTCCCCGTCCGACAAAGCGCGTACCGTGCTAACCGACCTAGTGCACCGCAAAGTGCAATACGTGCATGCTTACGGCGTCGACAACTGCCTCGTGCGCGTCGCGGACCCCGTCTTCATCGGCTACAGCCTCACCAAGCAGGCGGACTGCACCGCAAAAGTCGTGCCCAAGACAGAACCCACGGAGGCCGTCGGCGTCGTCGCGCGGCGCGGTGACAAGTACAGCGTCATCGAGTACAGCGAGATCTCAAGCGCCCAAGCTGAACGCCGCGACGAGAGCGGCGAGCTCGCGTTCCGTGCGGCCAACATCGTGAACCACTTCTACACAACCACGTTCCTCCACGACGTGGAGGCATTCGAGAACGACCTCGCATTCCATATTGCGCGCAAGAAGATCCCCCATGTCGGCGCGGACGGGACCATCGTCAAGCCGACCAAGCCAAACGGCATGAAGCTCGAGATGTTCGTGTTCGACGTTTTCCCGTACACGAAGCGCTTCGCCGTGCTCGAGGTTGAGCGCATCGAGGAGTTCAGCCCGTTAAAGAACGCGCGGGGCGCGGGTGTAGATGACCCGGACACGAGCCGCCGCGACCTCCTGGCCCAGCATCGCCGCTTTTTGGAGCGCGCCGGCGCAACCGTGGAGGATGGCGTAGAGATCGAGATCTCACCCCTCGTATCGTACGCTGGTGAGGGCCTTGAGTCCGTCAAGGGCAAGACCTTCACGCGCTCTGGTGTCGTCGGCTCCGTAGAGGAATTTGACGCGCTTGCCTGACCGGCACATGCACCGGGCGAGCTTGACTTGTTAGCAGACTTTCGGACGTTGGCCACTGTAATTCATACCCCGGACAATCGCACGTACCATAGCCATACTGTAGAAGCCAAATTCAACAAGAGTACCTGGCTCAACTGAATGAAGTTTTCCGCGCAGCCGCGGATAGAAACGACAACTTGAAGGATCCGTGAGCGAATGCAAGTGATGTGATGATGATAGTCTGTGAGTCAACCTGCTACAGCTTCGACAGTATTTGTCCCATCGGTTAACTTCGATCCTCGGCCCCTCTTTTCCAGCTCTTCTCGAAGAGATGCAAAT
Source organism: Auriscalpium orientale (assembly GCA_019915035.1). Lineage (NCBI taxonomy): Eukaryota > Fungi > Basidiomycota > Agaricomycetes > Russulales > Auriscalpiaceae > Auriscalpium > Auriscalpium orientale. The sequence goes on from JAHLMH010000001.1 coordinate 1,340,875, forward strand.
AGGCGTTGGGTGCGCTCAGCGTTGGGCTTGGTTGGCACGATTAACAAAGCGATCGCAACTCAGAAAATACGCTTCTCACCTCTTTGCAACAGGTTATTAGACGGTCTACTAGCATGGTCTGCCCCTTCTGGGCATCGTCCAGTTCTTTACGGATTTGTTGGTTCTGCAAGAGCAAGAGAATTTAATCCGGTATGTCGTTTGGAACACTGGGAGAGACTATACTTCTTCGTCAAATTTATCTGCTCGTGCCTTCTCCCCTTCAGCGAGCTGCTTTTGTTCGGCAGCTCGCGCCCGGGAGAGTAGCACCTCGAGCTCCTTCGATCGAATAACACACTCAAAGTGCCGTTCTCGGAGCTCATATTGTCGGAGGACCTCTTTCAAACGTTCGCGAACGCTGATACCCGCGGTTTAGTGCATCGTAAGTAGAGTCTTGCAGATGAGCGAGACTTACACGCCGTCGAAGATCTCCTCTATGGTACGGACAGCCCTGGAAATCAACATTAATCGCAAGAAAACACAGGAGATCGCTACGACGCACTCAGTCGGGTTATCCGTCCAGTACTTGCGCAGCTTTTGGCGACGCGGTTCGACCTCATCCTGCGCAGATTGAGTCACCCTCTACGAACTAGATTCGCAGGAGACCCACCAAGATCTCTGTTCCTGGCCCATCCGTCAGGTCCATGATCTCCACCGCCAGGAGTTCATCCCCATCCTCCATCCCCGCCTCCTCCGGCGTTTGCTCCGCATCCAGATTCCGGCCGCTATGCGTGAACACAAACTGCATATTCCCACTCGGACTGTGGCCCGTGGTGGCCGTAAACGCAGACACGTCTGACTTGCCACTGCCGTTCACCATCACGCCCCGCGCGTCCTTCTTCGCCGCACCGTTCTCCATGCGCTCTGTCCACGCGGCGAAAAGCTTGGATAGCTTCGTCTTGCGTGAGATCTTGAAGAAGAGCTCTGCGCGGTACCGGCAGACAACCTTCACCACGATGTCGGGCGACTCGCGGTACTTCTGGTCCTGTACCTTTGCTTTATCGGCACGCCGGCTGATATCAGCTTTCATTTGCACGATCTGCGTGTGTGCCGTGAGGGGAAGGCGAGTGTGCGGCACGGCGGTTTACGTACCTCGTCGTGCGCATCCTCCACTGACTGGGTCAGCCGTTTGCCATCCTCCTAGAATCCGTGTCAGTTTGTGCGCGACGGAACGTAAGTGTCGGGCAGACCCTCAGTCTCTTGTTATCCTGTGAGGCAGTCAGATTACCTGCGAATGTATGCAGCGCATGACTTCACCTTCTGCAACTCTCTTGCCAAATTCTCCATCTTCACTTTTGTCTGATTCGCCTTGGTTAACTGGCTCTTCGCTACAGGCACATGGTTCACAGGATAGAAGAGTCGTAAACACAAGGCACGCACCTGCATCCTTGTCCTTCGTTAATTTCTGCTTCTCCTTCTGGTGCTCCCGCTCCATGCGCTTGAACTCTGCAAACTACAGGAAGCGAGGCAGGTTAACAAGCGCAGCAAACGGTAGCAAGAAATGGGTTGCCTCACCAGCTCGATGTATTTTGCGTGAACTGCCTTCTCCTCCATACCCCGCACTGACTTCAATGCCTCCTCCGCTGAGCGCCCTAGTCATTACCATTGGACTCGACTATAAATGCGCGCAATCGTACCGTATCTTCGCTCCTCCTCCTCCTCCATGACCTCCTCCTCCTCCAATGCAGCGATCCGATGTCTTACACTCTCGTACACAGTGGCCGGGTCAACTGGGGCCGGCTCCGCCTTCTTCTTCGTCTTTGAATGACCATTCGCGGGTGGAATGTAGTTGGTAGTTGGTGTGGGTGCAGCCTTTGCGGGGAGGGGGGGTGCGGGGGTGCCATTCACGGGCGGCGGGGCAGCGGAGGTTGGGGCGGGGGCGGGGGCAGGAGGAGCGGGTCCAGACGGCGGTGGCTTAGCAATTCGAGGAATTGTCGCTGTCTGAGTGCCACCGCTCATCGCTATGTACTCCGAAGAGTGTTCACAGTGTCACAAATGGCTGGAGAGGCGGCGGTGTAGAGAGTGTATGCGTATGCGTCGGCGGCGGGTTGGAAAAGGCGCGTCTCGCTAGCCACAGACCCGGTGACTTCGATTGAGCTGCCCTGCCGTGCTCGGTAACCGGTGACCGTTTCGTTCAAAACTTGTGCGCGCAGTTGCTGGTGTTCAAGGAGCGGGGGTGAGGTGGATGTGTCAGTAGCAGTGGAAAGAGTGGTGTGCGGCGCGCGCTGGATGCGCGTTTGTCCAGCGGTGTCTGCTCATCAAATGCGCATTTCAAGGACTGTGGATTACGCCTTTGAATCAAACTGCGGGTTCACAACTGATTCTGAGGAAGTAGCAGCAAGCGGTTTGCGCCTACAGTCCGAATCTCCCCTCACTGATCACCCAACTGACCCGGGCCGCACTTACGACAACCTGCTTGCATGCGTCGTAGTCAGACGCACATAGCCTGCCTACGAGACGCACACACTAGTGGATGCTGAAGCGCGGTACTTCAGTTGAGCCAGAACAGCTGCCAGCACGGCTGCGAGGATTGAAGCTGTCGAAGGAAAGTTGTCCGATTCGCCGACGAGTCGCAAGCCGCGGCAACAATGCCGCGGCTTGCCAATGTTCCTCCGGCTCCTCAACCGCTCGAACGAGCTGTCTCAGCGATCACAGCGCTATCACCGCACGGCTTTGAATATTGCAGTGTCACGTCCACTCCGGGAGTGTCTTGCCCCGCTGCAGTCTGCTTTAGAGCATCTCATACAACAACCACTTTATCTCACAAGAAACTACATAGCGCTCACTACGCAGTTACCAATGCCAAACGCGCAGACACCTCCGCTTGTGCGCGCACTAGGTTTGCAAGATACGACATCATCAATGTATCCTATGACATAAACTTGGCAGCTGATCTTGGGCATAATTCAGACTGGAACGCACCTGTAAGCTGCTCGCGAATCCTCCCTTTTCAAGCTCTTCTGTGCCCGCGCCGAAAGCATCCATCAAGTAACGCCCAATCGCCGCGTCTCCGGGCTTTTCGCCTGCGACGACGGCTTGGACATAGGAAAGCACGCGGTCAAGCATCGCGAGAACAGATTCGAGGGTCGATTCGAGCAGTGAGAGGTCGGTCGTAGAAACAGGATCAGAAGGCGTGCCCAGGAGACGGACTAGGAAAAATGTCAGATGAAAACGCAGAATTTGCAACTGGGACGTACTTCCGCTGCGCTCAGCATCGTTGAAACGGAGATCCACTGGTATGGGGACAAACACCGCGTTCTCCGCTTTTGGGTACACACCGACAGGGGAGCTTGGCAAGAAGGGTGAGGTAAAGGTCTAGCAGACGGTGGACCACGATATACCTGATGTACGCCTTCACACCAGGCTGCTCTCCCGCCACAGTGCCCGTGTTGAGTGCGATGTGAATGGCGGGGTACGGCGCGGTCTCTTGCGAGTAGAAGTTTTGGATCAAAGCAGAGTAGGTGTTCAGATTCGAACCAGTCGAGTACCTGTCCCATAGTCGTCAGAAAACAACGCAATGCCTACGCAGAAAAGAATATCGCACCAGCCAACGATGACCTCCTTCGGACTGATGCGCTGATTGAGCTCGTACATCGCGCGATGGTACTCCATGTCCACGGCGACCTGCTCGTCCGTCTCGCTGTGCAGCACGGCGAATGAGCCGCGCACGTCAACGGAGTCATCGTTCTCTGAACGCAGGCCGAGAAGGGTGCCGATCACGCGCTCCTGGGTGTCTGTGCGGCGGAGGTAGTGGTCGAGGATGGAGAAGAGTGCGGCAGGGTGGATGGTCACGGAAGACGGCGGACGACTGTAGGTTTTGCCACGCGTAAGAGCTGCGGGACGAAATGGTACAGTATAGGCCAAAAGACGCACTTTGCAGGGGCTGAGGACGAGGGCAGCGGTTGTAGATGCACTGCGGAGGTTGATGGACCCAGCGGCATTTTGGAGATAGCAGAAGCAAAATCTGCCGCATTTGCCTGAGTGAGAAGAAAAGATTTCAGCGACAAGGCGACTCACCTGCAAGGTACGTTTTGTCAAGGCCAGAGGCAAGACAGGCGGAAAAAGCCATCGACGCGCGCTCGGTATTTGCCGCCACGTCTTGCCTGCAACCACATCCAGCGCACGCCTCACCATGCCTTCCGAAGAGACCAAGGTGCGCTTTCTTCATCTCTAGTCTTTGACAGTGGCAATCAAGCTCATACGAGTTCATTTCTTCAGGAAAGAATCATCCGCGCCGTTGACTTTGGCCGGGTGCGCTCATGAATGCTGAACACACGTTGCGCACGCTGACGCGCTGTCTGCTTGTAGACCGTTCTGCACTACGGCTGGATCCCGTTCATCATCTACGTCGGATACACGCGCAGTAACCCGCAGCCGTCCTTGATCAAGTGCGTCCTTGCTCCTTTGTCACTCTGTCCGCGCTGACCACGGCGAAGGTTGATGAGCCCTCTGGCATGATTGTTGCACCACACGTCTCACCCACCACTCGCATGCCTGTCTACCATAATGCATCTGCAAAATAATACTGTTCGTCACTGGCTACGTGTGACGCGTTAGTCGAGTCACCTGTGTGAGCAATCATTTGATTTTGGGAGGTGAGCCCCTCGTCCTTTCGCGTGTGGGGGACGGATCTGCATGATTAGCTTAGTGGAGGTGACCTGCGGGCGAGCCCCGTTCGGTCACCCTGATCCACCCGCCACCTGAGGTGGCTGGGAGGGCTTGAGGAAACATAAAGGCCAGATATGACAAAAGCTGCCCTTCTCCTTGACGTGTTCATTATCTCGTGAGAAGCAAATTTGGTTCCTTATACCTTTCATTGACAGTGTGGCAATCCGCAAGATGCTCGGCTTGGTGTTCACAACGATCTCGGTGGTAGAACGGGAATCACGGAAGCTTCTACCCGGGAATGGTTGGGCTTCCTAATAGCAAAAAGACCCCACCGTGGTTCGAACACGGGACCGTAAGATATTTGTAGGCCGTTCACCACCTCCAGGCGCCTACGTCCTCGACTTTCGTAAAACAATCAGCAAACCCAAGCCGGCACCCGCGCAGGCTGGCTTGTCTTCTATTCCCGAGGAGATCGAAGAGCCCCCTGCGCCCGAGTCCGCCACTGCCGACCCCGCTGCAGACTCCGACGAAGCCCGCCTCTTGCTTTGCGTCGATGCCTTCCTCGCCGAACACCCCAAGTTCAAAAAGTGTGGCGATATCGCGAGGACATTCCTCGACGCCGACATCGACTGCGATATGATTCTCGAGTACGATGTCGACCGCCTGCGCACGGTCGTCCCCACGTTCACCGTCGGCGCCGCAGATAAGTTCAAGAAGTTCAGTGTACAGTGGCTCCAGGAGCATCCCCAGTAGCGCACTCCCTGTATGATACCCCACTGTCGAATCAATACTCTGCCGCAGTTGACTCTGCAGTCGCGCCACCCTCTACCATCACTACGCAATGATTTACAGAGACTCTGTAGCTCAGAGGTAGAGCGATTGATTGCAGTAAATAGTATCAACAGGCCGCGTGTTCGATTCACGCCAGGGTCTGCTGTTTTCTTGCAGTGCGGAGGTTCGCCATTGGAACTCATCCGCTTGTGCACCTCATTCTCCATGGCACGTGCCAGATGGGTCTCCACATGTCGAACTTCACACTTGCCACGTAGTATCTTCGCTAAAGAGAATTTTATACCCGCTAATTACGATACTGTCCTCGGAGTAAGTATGCATAGTAACCAATATTGAAGACCATTATACACAAAGTATTGAACGTAAATCATTAAGAGAAGTTCACCACGTCCCCCATACGAAGCTTGTCCTCGTCGGCACGTCCTTGTTCCGTGCAATCTCAATGAGCCCACCTCCATCGTTCGTCCTCTGGTAAACAACAATACCGCCCTCGCCCACAACGCCACCCGCAACGAGGAACTCGTCATTCAGGCCCCCAATAGACATCCCGCGAACCTGCTGCAGTCCCGTGTACACCTGATCGACAAGATGCAGCTGCGGGCTGATCTTGTAGATGGCGATGGTGTCCCCGCGCGGATCCGTCGTATTCCCGACATTGCGGTTCGAGACGTAGATGAAGGCGTCGGGGTACTCGGTGTTAGGCGTCGGGATGAGAATCTCAGCCGCGGCAAACTGAGCATCCGTCAGGGTATTACTAGCTCTTGCCCGTGCATTCGCACGGGTTCTGTAGCTACTAAATGATCTTTCTAAGTTTCTTAGCTGTATGTAGGCATTTTCTTTTCAAAAAGAGGGCCCCTCCGTGCCGGGCGGCGCCCGGCACTCTGGGGCCCCCGTGCTGGGATTATTGTGCTATAGTAGACTGCCACTGTGCCGTTCATGATTTCCGCTGCACACCACCGGAAATACTCCCCATTCATTTGCTTACTCTCGTTACTGGCAATCAGTGCTGAAGATACCCGTGCTCGGCAAAACGACTTACAAATACTTCCTCCTCCGAGGGCCTCCTGCCCGTGCGCCATTCACTTCATGGTCCTGCCGCAGCCCTGCCCGTGCTATGGTGCCCGGACCGGCGACCGGCATGTCGCGCGGCTGCCGCCGCTTCCCTTCATTGCTCCCGCGCGCGCCCGACTCTGAGTCCTCTCATGCCAGCTATCAATGAAAGTATAGCTCCTGTATGTACACATACATTTGCATAATACAGTCCAATCATGCTCTTCCAATACCTGGTTCGACAGCAAACTAAGGAATCATGTCCGCAGTTGCTGTGCACGTGACCGTGGAATCCCTCAGTGTGCAGCTGCCGTCGGCTTCGGCCAATCAGATCGCTCAAGTCAGGGAGGTGCCGGGCATGCTGACGTGGCACGGGCGCTTACCAGACTGTGGCTTGATCCCCAGCCAATGAGAACGGTCCTATGACTTTTGGCGCCGGGACTGAGCTGCTTTCTATTAGGGATTGGGGATGGTGGACAGTTGCGCGGTGATTTCGGAGGTTCCGTTCGGCGCAGTCGGGATGGGTTGTTCGGTCAGCGTTGACGCCGTTTCGTGAACGGTATACAGGGTGTCGTCTAAGCGCCAACGAGGCATTAGGTACGCCAACCTCGTGAAAACGAGGAACCTACTGTAAATAGCAATATGACGTGGGCCACTGCCTTGCGGCTGGGCTATCTCGCCTTGGATTTTCCAGGATCCTGGAGTGTCGTCCTCGACCAGTCGCCATATTTTGTCCGCACCCTACAGAGAACAACGCGTTCAGTGGAAGCTAGGGCCAGTCAGAAGTGACCCTCACAAGATCGGGGACAAGGATCTCGTCTCCGTTCTCCAGTGCCATGTGCGGGTGCGACACTGACGCGGGGAAGGTGATGAGTGGCGCTGAACCAAAGTCAAGCGCGTCAAATGTGGGCAATACGAGCCCGTTTCCTGAACCGAACTACAGCGCGTTGAGTTGTAGCGAGTGCACGAACATGATGGAGAAACGCACGTTCATAATTGCCACATCTCCCGTGGATAATGGCGCTGTGAAGGCTGGGCCATTTCCTCCTGAACTTATCTCTCCCTGTACGTCGCTCAGCTGGCCTTGACTCTCGATCAAAAATGATTGCAGAGCGCCTTCGGTATTCTCATTCACAGCGCTGGAGCAGAGGTTCATATGAGCTGACATGCTCAAGGAAAAGGAACTCACTAGAGGACCGAACTATTGGTGGGGTGCAGGGCTATCCAGGATGGGTTTGCTCCCGTCGTGGACTGGCTCAGCAGCGTCAGGGAAGATATGTCGGTGTTGAAGGCGTACGATGCCACAAACGTGCTGTACCCGCCAGCGAGGATCGTGAAATTCACCATGATGACAACAGGCGCAGCCTGTGGGTTCGTAAAGCAGAAGATCTGGACGTTTGAAGGGGTGGAGACGACGTCAAGGGGTAAGAAGGTGCTCGCTTTATAGTCACGTCCAGCGTAGCTGCAATGGTTTCACAAAAAGGATGGAAGCGCTGACAAGGAAGCTAGCGAGTTGTTGTCTGCATTGTTCGAGGGCTAAAGGGTAGCGCCTGGAAAGGGGATTGTTGCAGGATACGACGCAGAACAATGGGCGATGTTAGCCGCCCAGCCGAGACACCCGCGTTCCGCGGGCTTCCAGGTTACGGACAGTCAACAAAATCATCCTGAACAACACAGGTTGAACGCTGTTCGACGTCCACGATCAGGCCACGCATTGGAATGATGGCTTATCATCCCATGAATGTCATCACCCAAGCTCGAGCCGTCGCGTCAGTGTGCGGCGTCCATTTGCCAAGTCGTCGTCTCCGAGGCCACGGGAGCAAGTTTGGTGCTTTGTGCTTTCACTCGAGGAGTCGAAGGTGGAAAGTGAGCGCGGCATACGCTCGGAGTCAGCGGGCTGCGCTTGGTCTGCGCAAGGGCTGCGGGCGTGGGAATGCATGCTCAGGTCCCATCAGCAAAAGTGAGAAAAAATTATATAACCGGTTATAATGATCATATTTTTTTGGTGGTTTTGCTTTACGGGTCTTGGTACGAGACAAGTGGTTTTGCCGATGCCGTCGTACCCGACTCAACACAACTTCATCGCTGATTTATACCGCCTTCCATTGCGTCTCAGTACTGTGTAATTGCGCCGTAATGGGCGCTGCATCGTTCGTCAACGTACGTAGGAAAAACAACAACAACATGCGATCACCTGGCGAGAATACTTCTAGTTGTAAAGGTATGCTTGTTTTCTCGACAGGTGTGTCGCGACAATGGCTTCCCAGAACGCAGCGCATGTCAGGTCCACGAAACTTCTACGAGAGGGCGCTCACTCCGTGTACGCACTGCGTTGTCTTACCACCCAGCTGCAGAAACGTGGAAATGGATGCATGTCGATAGTTCGTCGAATCTACGGTTCAAGTGCCCACCTATGGCGAGAGATGACCAGATCTATCCCAAGATCCGAAGCCAGGGCAGAAAGACGATGGATGTGCAACCAGAAGGCCTTCATGGAGGTCCCGACGATGAATTCGCGTCTCAAAGTGTTGCATTTGAAGATAGCAGATAGCAGAAGTGCTTCGCAATGCGCGACCAAGGTTAAATTAGTATTACACCACCCATAATCTACCATGCACTCTATCGAGACTTCTCACCATAGTCTCACTTACAATGTTACTGCTCACATGTAGCCCACCCCGGGTTGTACCGTCTGCATTTCCACCCCCGGCGTGCTACCAGCCCTTCCTCTATCCGCACCAGACGAGTGTGGCGCCGGACTAGACCGTCTCGACGAGCCCGGTGTGCCACCAGCCCCGCGTCCGCGAAAGGACGGCGTGCCTCCCCGCGTCGCAGACGGCGTTATTGTGCCTGTGCCCGGCGACGACGGCGGCTGCACGGCACTCCTGTTCCAAGGCATATGCTGCGCGAGCCATCCAGTCCACGTGCGCGCCGCAAGGGCGCGCTCACGCTCCTCCCGCTTGCGCTCAAACGCTGCACGGTAGCGCTCGTATGAATCGCGGAAGGCGCGGTCGACGCGCGAGGAGAAGATGAGCTCGCCACGCGGGTTCGTGGTGGGAGGTATGGAGGGTATGGGCACCGCGGAGGAAGAGCGTTTTCCTAATCGGGTTGGTGAGGGCGTGCGTGGCGGGGAGGACGACGTGGGAGATGTGCTGCGCGGAGACGTGGGCCGGGGGAAGAGGTAAGAGAGAGGGTTGAACGGGGATGTGCCCGGCGCCTTGCGCAGGTTCAGATACATGTTGAAGTTGCGCAACGCGCGGTTGGCGTGTGGCACGTAGCTGGCCGACATGTCAGAGAGGGGCGTATAGAGCGTTGCGCTGAACGCACCGATTTGCGTAGCCGATCTTCTCTGAGTATAAGCCACTGGCAAAGAAGAGAAGCAGTGTGGTGACTGCTACGAAGAGCAGCCCGGAGGCAACGTAGGGGTGTAGTCGAGCATCTGTGTCAGGCCCATGAACTTCCGGGAGGACGTGTTGGAGAAAATATCGATATGGTATGGATAGGAAGGACGTCTGCAGAAGGACTTCGCACAGCAGGAAGAGGATGCAAACAATCAGCTGGAGAAGTAGGACTGGCGGCGAGTATGACGTGGTCAGCACTGTGCTTTCTCACCAGAAGAGTGTATGCAACGCACATTGGTATCGCGATTTGCGTCGATTGAGCAAGAGCGCATTTGTTTTGAGACGCTCTTCGAAGAGCAGGAGGTCGCGGTGCGTAGCCTGGTCGTTTGGAGGAGAAAAAGAGGACTTGTCGGCGAAAAAGGCCGACTTCCTGGGCATCAGCGACTGTGGTGGGTAAAATGCGACTGAGCGAGACAGATATACGGAGACGCAGCGAGGCTGAAGCGTGCAGAGCTGAGACTCAACGCGGACATCGAAGCCAACGGCGGCGGGAACGTCCGCGGACCGGGCCGGGACGCCCGCGCTAGTTCTTCTGAGTCAGTTGATGCGCCGGACTGCCTCTTAGAACAGAACGACTGTCTTCTGTGCCCACTGGCAGGTCAGCCACGGAGACTACGGACTGCCTCCGTGCGCCAACAATTTCATCACCGCCTGAGCCTCCTGCGGCCGCGGAACTGCAGAACCATCGGCTCAACTGACAGACATGGCCGCATTCGTCGGCTTTGAGCTCGCACAGCGATGCGACAGCGCTCCAGTCGCCCTTCAGGTGCGGCGCGCAGTACTTAAAACACACCGAGTTCCTCTCAAAAATGACACGCAGTCCCCTTCACCATGCCCACTGAGCACTCCCTCCCCACCCCGGCATCCGTGGCCATTATTGTCCTGCTGTTTCTTGTCGCGCGGTGGTACAGAGCCCGAGATCCCCTGGTGCGTGTGCCCACACTGCCCCAGACCGTGAGATGGCAGCTTGAACCCTGCAAAGTTGCTTGCCATTCCGACTGTAGGATATTCGGCGCCCTTGCTATCCTACATCTCTGCTATACGATATTTATTCCGAAGCAAGGAGATTCTGGATGAAGGGTATGCAAAGGTATGATCAGTCCTTGTTACCGAAGCAGTGAATGACCTTCTGATCTCATGTGCGCAGTACAAGCCGGGCGTCTTCAAGATCCCGATGCTCTACCACTGGGAGGTTATTGCCACAGGCTCACAGCTCGTTGAGGATATGCGTAAGGCCCCAGACAACGTTCTGTCCTTCGAAGAGGCCGTCGCGCAGGTGCCCTTCCTCGAAATATCCAAGCGATCGTGAGACTGATACTCACCCATCCTCAGATCCTGCAGGTCGACTACACGCTCGGACCAGAAATTCGCCACGACCCATATCACACCCTTATCATCCGCTCGCAACTCACGCGTAGTCTTTCTGGCATACTTGCGGATGTGCGCGAGGAGCTCGTCACTGCCTTTAACGAGTTAATCCCGGCGAAAAACGGTGAGCATGGCGCACTGTAACTCAGGGTCTACTGGACCTCACCCGCGCGTATTCTTCAGCTTGGGTGAAGGTAAATGACGTGCAAGACACACTAAGAAAGATTGTCTGCAGAACCAGCAATCGAGTGTTCGTGGGAGCGCCTCTATGTCCGTGCGAGCTCATTTACTCTGTCGGCCGGAACTTACTTCCCGTTACCCCAGGCCGGAATGAAGATTATCAGCAACTCAACATTGACTTCACGAGAGATGTCGTGAAGGCCGCATTGGTCATCAATATGTTCCCCGACTTCCTCAAACCGTAATGACTTTCCCACTTGTGTCCCCCATTTCTCACAATCCTTCGCAGATTCGCCGCTAAATTCGTCACAAACATCCCGTCACAGCTGCGGCGACAGGTCAAACACCTCGAGCCTGTTATCGAGGAGCGGCGGAAGCTGTTCCAAGAGCACGGAGGTGTTTGGGATGACCGACCTGTACGTCACTTCCCATAAAGTCACCTTGGTGATATAAACTAACACATATGCAGAATGACATGCTCACATGGTTAATGAGCGCAGCCAAGGGCATCGAGCAGTCTACACAGCAGCTGGCGCTGCGGCTTCTCAGTGTCAACTTTGCCGCCATTCACACCTCCTCGCAAGTGCGTCCATTTCCTCCTTCGACGATACCCACGCTAACGCATGGGGACACCCAGAGCTTCACCCATGCGCTGTACCACCTCGCCGCGAACCCAGAGTACATCCAGCCGCTGCGCGAGGAGGTCGAGACGGTGATCGCCGCGGAGGGCTGGACCAAGGCCGCACTCGGTAAGATGCGCAAGGTCGACAGCTTCATGCGCGAGTCGCAGCGGGTCAACGGGCTCGCGCTCGGTGCGTCCCTCCACCTTCACCTCTCCCGCCCTCCGCCGAGCTAACCCGGGCCTTCGCAGTGAGCATGACGCGCCTCGTCCTGCAGCCCTTCACCTTCTCCAACGGCGTCACGATCCCCCCCGGCACCTTCCTCTCCTGCGCGTCCGCGGGCACGCACGCAGACGAGACGCACTACGCGCAGGCAGACACGTTCGCGCCGTTCCGCTTCGCGGAGAAGCGCGACGTCGAGGAGACGAAGCACCACCTCGTGTCGACGCAGCACGACTTCCTCGCGTTTGGGCACGGGCGGCATGCATGGTGGGTCTTTCTCTGTCACTTGCGTGGTACGTGTGGGAGCCTGATGAGCGGGCAGCCCGGGCAGGTTTTTCGCAGCGAGCGAGCTCAAGGCGATGCTCGCCCACCTAGTCCTCACGTACGATGTCAAGTTCGAGGATGGCCAGGGCTTCCCGCCGAACATATTTGTCGGCTCGGCATGTGTCCCGGGGAAAGCAGATGTCCTGTTCCGGAAGCGCCAGGCATGATCTGCAATCGCTCGTCTATTTTTCGACATGCGTCATATTTATCTCTCATATGTACACACATAGTCTGATCAATGAAAGTCGGTCAAATACACTGCCATACAGCGCTTTATGACACAATTCGGCAATCGTACAGAGGTCTACACTACGGAGGCCAAGGCTGCGAAGAAAAGCGAAGAGGGGATGGATGAGACTAGGAGACAGGGTTGAACAGGGATGTGCCCGGCGCCTTGCGCAGGTTCAGATACATGTTGAAGTTGCGCAAAGCGCGGTTGGCGTGTGGCACGTAGCTGGCCGACATGTCAGAGAGGGGCGTATAGAGCGTTGCGCTGAACGCACCGATTTGCGTAGCCGATCTTCTGAGTATAAGCCACTGGCAAAGAAGAGAAGCAGTGTGCTACGAAGAGCAGCCCGGAGGCAACGTAGGGGTGTAGTCGAGCATTTGTGTCAGGCCCGTGAACTTCCGGTAGGACGCGTTGCAGGAAATATCGATATGGTATGGATAGGAAGGATGTCTGCAGAAGGACTTCGCACAGCAGGAAGAGGATGCAAACAATCAGCTGGAGAAGTAGGACTGGCGGCGAGTATGACGCGGTCAGCACTGTGCTTTCTCACCAGAAGAGTATATGCAACGCACATTGGTATCGCTATTTGCGTCGATTGAGCAAGAGCGCATCTATTTTGAGACGCTCTTCGAAGAGCAGGAGGTCGCGGTGCGTAGCCTGGTCGTTTGGAGGAGAAACAGAGGACTTGTCGGCGAAAAAGGCCGACTTCCTGGGCATGAGCGGCTGTGGTGGGTAAAATGCGAGTGAGCGAGACAGATATACGGAGACGCAGCGAGGCTGAAGCGTGCAGAGCTGAGACTCAACGCGGACATCGAAGCCAACGGCGGCGGGAACGGACGCGGACCGGGCCGGGACGCCCGCGCTCGTACTCCGAGTCTTCAGTCAGTTGATGCGGACTGCCTCCGTGCGCCAACGATGTCATCACCGCCCGAGCCTCCTGCGGCCGCCGAACTGCAGAATCATCGGCTCAACTGACAGACTTGCCCGCATTCGTGGGCTATGAGCTCGCACGGTAGCGGCCGTCATGGCGATGCGACAGCGCTTCAGTCGCCCTTCAGGTTCGGCGCTGCGCGCCGATCACTATACTTAAAACACACCGTGTCCCTCTCACAAATGACACGCAGTCCCCTTCACCATGCCCACTGAGCACGCCCTCCCCACCCCAGCATCCGTGGCCATTATTGTCCTCCTGTTTCTTGTCGCGCGGTGGTACAGAGCCCGAGATCCCCTGGTGCGTGTGCCCACACTGCCCCAGACCGTGAGATGGCAACTTGAACCATGCATAGTTGCTTGCCATTCCGACTGTAGGATATTCGGCGCCCTTGCTATCCTACATCTCTGCTATACGATATTTATTCCGAAGCAAGGAGATTCTGGATGAAGGGTATGCAAAGGTATGATCAGTCCTTGTTACCGAAGCAGTGAATGGGCTTCTGATCTCATGCACGCAGTACAAGCCGGGCGTCTTCAAGATCCCGATGCTCAACCACTGGGAGGTCATTGCCACAGGCTCACAGCTCGTTGAGGATATGCGTAAGGCCCCAGACAACGTTCTGTCCTTCGAAGAGGCCGTCGCGCAGGTGCCCTTCCTCGAAACATCCAAGCGATCGTGAGACTGATACTCACACATCCTCAGACCCTGCAGGTCGACTACACGCTCGGACCAGAAATCCGCCACGACCCATATCACATTCTTATCATCCGCTCGCAACTCACGCGTAGTCTTTCTGGCATACTTGCGGATGTGCGCGAGGAGCTCGTCACTGCCTTTGACGAGTTAATCCCGGCGAAAAACGGTGAGCATGGCGCACTGTAACTCAGGGTCTACTGGACCTCACCCGCGTGTATTCTTCAGCTTGGGTGAAGGTAAATGACGTGCAAGACACACTAAGAAAGATTGTCTGCAGAACCAGCAATCGAGTGTTCGTGGGAGCGCCTCTATGTCCGTGCGAGCTCATTTACTCTGTCGGCCGGAACTTACTTCCCGTTACCGCAGGCCGGAATGAAGATTATCAGCAACTCAACATTGACTTCACGATAGATGTCGTGAAGGCCGCATTGGTCATCAATCTGTTCCCCGACTTCCTCAAACCGTAATGGTTTTCCCACTCGCGTCCCCCTATCCTCACAATCCTTCGCAGAGTCGCCGCTAAACTCGTCACAAACATCCCATCACAGCTGCGGCGACAGGTCAAACACCTCGAGCCTGTTATCGAGGAGCGGCGGAAGCTGTTCCAAGAGCACGGAGGTGTTTGGGATGACCGACCTGTACGTCACTTCCCATAAAGTCACTGGGGTGATATAAACTAAAACATATGCAGAATGACATGCTCACATGGTTAATGAGCGAAGCCAAGGGCATCGAGCAGTCTACACAGCAGCTGGCGCTGCGGCTTCTCACTGTCAACTTCGCCGCCATTCACACCTCCTCGCTCGTGCGTCCATTTCCTCCCTCAACAATACACACGCTAACGCATGGGACACCCAGAGCTTCACCCATGCGCTGTACCACCTCGCCGCGAACCCAGAGTACATCCAGCCGCTGCGCGACGAGGTCGAGACGGTGATCGCCGCGGAGGGCTGGACGAAGGCCGCGCTCGGCAAGATGCGCAAGGTCGACAGCTTCATGCGCGAGTCGCAGCGGGTCAACGGGCTCGGGCTCGGTGCGTCCCTCCACCGTCACCTCTCCCGCCCTCCGCCGAGCTAACCCGGGCCCTCGCAGTGAGCATGACGCGCCTCGTCCTGCAGCCCTTCACCTTCTCCAACGGCGTCACGATCCCCCCCGGCACCTTCCTCTCCTGTGCGTCCGCGGGCACGCACACCGACGAGACGCACTACGCGCAGGCAGACACGTTCGCGCCGTTCCGCTTCGCAGAGAAGCGCGACGTCGAGGCGACGAAGCACCACCTCGTGTCGACGCAGCACGACTTCCTCGCGTTTGGGCACGGGCGGCATGCATGGTGAGTCCTTCTCTGTCACTTGCGTGGTACGTGTGGGAGCCTGATGAGCGGGCAGCCCGGGCAGGTTTTTCGCAGCGAGCGAGCTCAAGGCGATGCTCGCCCACCTGGTCCTCACGTACGATGTCAAGTTCGAGGATGGCCAGGGCTTTCCGCCGAACATATTTGTCGGCTCGGCATGTGTCCCAGGGAAAGCAGATGTCCTGTTCCGGAAGCGCCAGGTATAATCTACAATTGCTCGGTCTATTTTTCGACACGAGTCATATTTATATCTCATATGTAACACACATAGTTTGATCAATGAAAATCGGTCACATACAGCGCTTTATGGTACATTTCGGCAATCGTACAGATGTGTACACTACGGAGGCCAAGGCTGCGAGGAAAGGCGAAGTGGGGATGGATGAGACATGCAGGGGCAGAGATGGGGATCATGCGAGGTGGGAAACGAGACAAGAGAAGATATGAAAATGTGGATGAAAGAATCATGAAGTAGAAGGATAAGGGGATGCGTCCGTCCCGGAGGGTTGTAGAATGAATAGTTCGATTCCGGAACGAGGTGAGATAACGCGGTTAGGCGAACCGGACCTTCTCGCCAGGACGGCCCTCGGACAACAGCACAACAGCCTGAATTGGGTGTCAGTGAGCGGAACACATGCGTGACCAGCCTTCAACACTCACGTATTTGCCGCTGATCTTCCAGCCGTCTTCCTCCTTGTCGAGCTTCTCTGCGAGCTCGTCGCTCTCGAGACCGACCACTACATCGCTCTTGATCGTGCGCAGCGAGCAGATCTTGGGTGCGCCGGCTGCACTCGCCATGGGGCCGATGGCGACGTCGAACGGCGTGGACGCCGGTGCGGCGCAGTCGTACGTCAACTTGCGGTGGTTCAGGTCGCCCTTGAAGAAGACAAGATCCGAACGCGACAGGTGCAGGAAGAGATCAGGGGCCTCGCTGTGGAGGTCCCAGAAGGTGTACCCGGTACACCAGAAGGGATGCTGCTCGTAAACCCACTTGCCCTCGCGCTCGTATTGCTGGAATGGTCGTTAACCTTTGTGTATCTGGCAGCGGGGACGGTACTCACCTTCCAGCGCTGACCAAGACGACGCAGTGACTCGCGCTCTTGCTCGGTCGCCTTGGGGAAGAGGTGGCCATACACCATGGTGTTGAGCAGCCACTCCCAATCCTTTTTGGTGACATCAGAGACGAACCACGCGAACCGCTTGCCGTGGAAGCGGATCTGTGTCGCGAGGCCACTCTGAATGAGGAAGTCGGCTAAAAGCGCGTAATGGCGTGAGTCACCGGCATGTGAAACAAACGCGTGACGTCATACCATAGACGCAATCGCAGTAAAGCTCGAAGCCCGCGTTGTCGAGGACAAAGTCAATCCGCCCGCCCGTCTTATGGCGCAACTCTCGGACGGTATCCCAGACCTGGGGGAGGTGGTTGCCCAGGATGTTCTTTTCCGTCGCGGCAAGGTGCTCGCCGCCAGTCGACTGCAGAGACTTGATCTGCTCCTCCGTCATGTTGATGAGCAACGACAGGTCAGTGGAGTTTCCCCAGAGGCAGACTAGCGCGGGTGATAAGCATATATGCGCCACTATCAGAGATCGACGAACCTTGCGTGAGTTCCAGGAACATCAGGCGCTCAGCCTCGAGCCGCTCAGCCGGCGACAAGTGCTCGCCGAGGGTGAAAGGCTCCGCAAAGCGCATGGAAAGCTCAAAGACGGCGTCTGCTGAGCGCGAGAAGGTGTCGCACTGTATGTGCAACTAAGTAAAGCCATCATAAGACGACGGCAGGACACACCTTTTGCCTGTAAAAGACATCGTAGTCGGCCCAGTACTTGGACACGCTGAAAGCCTCATGGAGGCGGCGGTACTTGTACGCCTCGGCAAAAAGCCATGGCGCGTTCATGAAGTCCTTGCCTGATATGGGGTTCGTCACCGTGGTCTAGCAGACAAAGAAAGACAGTGTACCTTGGAAGTACTTTGCGATCTCCTTGTTCCACAGGGCAACGTCGGCCTCGCCGTCGTCGATAATGGGACGCAACTTGGCGTTGCCGGAGAGATCAGTCATGAGGACGTCCATGCGCTCGATACACTGGACGAGATCGACGACCTTGTCCTCCGACGACTGCTCGTTGAGGGTGCGGAAGGTGTCGTCGATGGCCTTGCCGAGGATGGTCGGGAGGCGGACACCCATGGTAGCGTGAGCAAAGGAGTACTCATGATAACCGCGGTACGCCGGCCACGGCGGGTTATTAGGGTCGATCTAGAGGAGAGGTGAGAGAATGTCGGCGGGGAGAACGAAGAGACACGAACGCGGGTGGGAGTGCGCGGCCATGGACCCTTGATATCCTTCTTGGAGGGCAGATGGCCGAGGTGAAGGGTGACCTTGGAGGGTGCAGAGTTGCCCGCGGGGCCTGTGTTGGGCTGTGCGCTGACGGGGAGCTTTACGCCGTTGGCGGACATGGTTTTAGACTGTGGGGGGAGTTGAAGACGCTTTGCCGAGTCGTCGCCGTGGTCAGAGGGACTGGGTGTAGGAGGAAAATATTCGAAACTGGAAGAATGAAAATCGAGAGCTGAAGAGGACATGTGAGCGGATGGAGTGCGACGGGGACGACGACGGCGGGGCTGAGACGCACCGGTTGTTCTTTTATATGGGGAGAGCAAAAAAACGCGTAGGCCAGTTTCAGAGAGGTAGAGCTTAAATAGGCAGGTGGAGTGACGTCAGGGTGTTGTGGCCCGATCCCAGCCAATCGGGAGGACGCCCTGGCCCGAAGCGTCGAGGTGGATCGGCCGCGGTGGCCTGCGCTCGCATCGCCGCGTCGAGGACGTCGCCGACGTCGCACACGGCGGCCCCCGTCGTCTGTGGCCATCGATGGGCGGCCACCCCGTCACGTAAGCGCGACACCGATAACACCGTGTTGTTTTCTGTTTTCCACGGTGATGATCCGTTTCGGACTGACCGCGCTCTCGTTCCCGGCCCCTTTCTTCGACCCCACGTAGACGCTCGCCCGCACGTCGTTCCAGAAGACGAGCGCGTCGCCAGTGCAGTCGGCTGCCCCGCCCCACCGCCCCACCCCCAGATTTCGCCGCCAGCAATCACTCCAACGACGCGTCCGCACGTGAATCGATGGCGGCGACGCGTCTCCCACACACGTGTCTCCCCGGCATCCGCACACCTCGTATCTCGACACGGCGTCCACCCCTGTTGATGCCTTTCTTCGCAAGGTTCATCTCGCTCTTATCTTCCTTTCATCCCTCAGACACGTCAGATAGTCGGGCGTCTCCCGCCTACCGCCACCGTCCTGCCTTCTGCGGCCACTGCCATCACCACAAACGTCCACTCAACGTACACAAGAAGCCCTTCCACGCCGCACGCTGCTTCAGCGCCTCCGGGGCGTTGTCCGTTAGACCGCAACGTGTTCTCCTCGTGTGGCCAATATACCCTTTGTCGTGCGTGTTCTTATTCTCAGAACCTGCTAAAGCCCGCCAGACACCATCCCTGCGTCCCATTGCCTAAGCGACGCTCACCCTTGCTTTGACCCCCGGTCTCCAGCTGACTGCGGATACCGTCCCTCCTCCCCCGATTCTCGCCTTTCATCCTCTTCTGCTCCCAGTATGCCCGGCGAAGTAAAGTTCAATTCCTACGGCATTCCTTACGTCGTCGAATTTGCCAATGTGTCCATCTGGCCGCGGCCTCCGATGGGCTGGGCGGACAGCGCCAGCGCCCTCCCGGCCAAGGCGCTGTCCCCGCTGACTCGGTCAAACACAATGCCAAACCCGCAGACGAACAAGCCGCTGCCCTCGCTGCCAGGCGAGAAGCGCGGACGCAGCAAGTCGCTCAAGATCTTCCGCACCAAGACGAGCGCGCCGGGTGCGCACAAGGAGCGCGAGGAAGAGGCGCCGCCCAGGCGCCCGGCAGTGAGGCGGAATACCTCGACCCTCACCATGGGCGCGCCGTATTCCGCCCACCGTCACGCGAAGGTCTTTGACATACCCACCCCACCTCCATCCTCGTCGGCGGTGTCCAGCTCGCAGTCGACCCTGGTCGACCTCCACTTTGACCCGGAGATCGAAGGAGATCTCGAGGCTCCTGACACAGACGCCGCCGCCGACCCCGTGTCAACCCCGACGGGCAGCGACTTCCACTTGCGATCTGGTGGGCTTTTCGTCGAGCTGCCACCACAATCCCACCCCTCTTCTTCTTCCACGCCACTCCCACCGACTTCCGACATCGCGCACGAGCGCAAACTGCACAAGATCAGCAGGAAGATCGCCAAGGCTGTACTCGCGGCCGGCATGGACACCCCTGCGAGCAAGAACGCGCAGACACAGTCGCACGGGCAGAGCGCATGCTCTGCGAAGGGCAAGGGGGAGGCCTTGTTTGCAGGGACGTATGGACAGGTCCGGGCCGCCTTCCGCAATGCAGGGCTTGTGACGACGCCGTGTGAAGGGGACGGGCTCGCGGATGGTGCGTGCATCTTTCACTCTCACATCCCTCATCTCAGCCTCTTACCCTTCCATCCTCGTTTTTTGTATACCTTACTGACTGCTTCTCGGCATTTAGCCACGCGATTGGGCGCAGTGTTCGTCGCGAATCGAAACGACCACGGCACGGTCGTGTTTTCGACGATCGTGCTCTGGGGATGAGTTGCCCCCACTGGTGCCGGCCAGCGTTGTGCTTATCTATCGCTACCCTGCACACGCGGCCGCTGGGGACGTCTCGGAACGCCGGTGCGTACTTCATGTTGAGCGGACTTTGTGTGCACAGCCTGCGAGGATCGGGCTGCACCGTCCGGCTCGTGTCTATATTTACGGATGCATAACGACATGCGAAGAGAGTGAGGTATGATATCCTTATGCACTTCGTTTCTATTCTTCTACTATTGGCCATCTTTGATTATAACGACCGAGGATCAGGACATGACTTCCGGCCCCCTTTCTCCGTCCAGGACACACGCTTTCTGACTCCCACCGCGTCGCCATCCTATCATATAATGTGCAGTATCAAATAGAAACGTGTAGATCTAATGTACCATCACGAGTATATGCGCCAAGACGTTTAGGCGCCCGCCCATCAGCTGCTAAATATCTGAGATCTGGGCCGCGCTGCCACTCGTTCCTCGACCCCGATTCCCCGACAGCCTGGAGTTCAACATCTTGATCCGACTTCTGAGCTCGTACACGCGATGTGTCAAGTGCGCGCGAATAGGAGAAGTTCGCGAAGCTGTCGGACGGTACACGTATTGGCGAGCTGCGAGCCTATTCGCGCCCTGCCCCCCGGAGGTCATGGGCACGTCCACGCGATGCGGCGCCTCGGAGGGCGCGCAGATTTGTTGCTCGGGGGCGGGACCAGGTGCATCAGGTGCGCGCGCCGTCGTTGTCGGCAGCAACCAGTGACCCCATCTGATAAGCCGAACAGAGGTGACCTGCCGCCGCATCGTGCGGGCAGGGCGGCTATACTGGACCACAAGTCCAACATCCACAGCATATGTCGGCCTTCTCGATCTTCTCGCAGCAGGTACGCGGCGTGTCTGCTCTCGACTCGGCGAAGGTTGGGTCCCGACTGTTCTGATACAGAAGCCTTCGCGCTCGGGCTTAGGCCTCGATACCCCCACGCGTCTTAGGCCCATCGATCGCAAGAACAAATATGGGATTGTCTTCCTTGTAGGCGCACTCGCGTCCTGAGGCCTGATCAGCTGCAGCTTGTTTCTGCAGACGCCAGGTTTGTATTGTGTTCTAGGCCGTCCTGCGACAGATTTGACCGACAGGATCCCGCGTAGCTCCGGTGTTCTATCCACATCACCTGGAGTTCTGTTTGTTCGTTGACAGCGAGGGAAGCGCACCGCACCCCGTGCTCTGTATGAGTCTCGAGAGCCCTCTTGACATCTTCCCCCCAACGCCACACCCCGGAGTACACGTGCATGCGTTGCTAATTCTAGGGCTTGAATTGCAACTTCGTGGAAGCGAGTAGTCTGGATTGGAGCGCCGCGGGACGTTGGAGTCGGCGGTGCAGTGCACAGAGCCCATTTGTGCTTCGACACTGCTCGAACTGAGACTCGGACAGCTCGATGGGTCCTGGTTATAATTCCGATGGCGAGGATGCGCCAAGGAAACCTTGAAAGAATGTTGACGGTCGGCTTACGTACTACTATCTACTAGTACTCTACTCAGTCGTCCAGCATTTCATTCCGACAGTCATGATGATAAGTGTCGCACCATTATGATCCTTTCATGATTGCGCCGAGTGCTGTGCTGGCGCTTGTGCACCTTCCTTCAAACCCTCACAGGATACTTACTCGCAGGACCTTCGGCGCAGATAATTTCGCGGCAGTTACACCTGGGCTGCTTGTCTTGCACTCCACCAGTCTTTTGATCCGATGCAGACATCGGCCTAGTAGTCTTTGATATCAAAGTGTCCCTGGTGGCATCGGATTATAGCGCTATCCGGAAGGTTCGTCTTTCTCGATCTACGCAGCTGGTCAACGTCCTCAGGACGCCAAACTTTCATATGTTCTAGCCCACCGCGCAATCACTCATCACACCCGGATCAACTTAAGGGGTCCCATGGAGTTCCGCCTGCTCGTCGACAGCGACGAGGGTAGCGCAGGCCCTGTCCTCTCCCTCGATGGCCGGCGTCAGATGCGTCTCACCGAGCCCCTCGACATTCTTTCTCCCAACGCCATCATTCCCGACTACACGTGCGTCTCCTACGTGTGGGGCCCCGAATCCGAGCGCGTTCAAAATGCCATTCACCCGACCGTACGCATGTCCACGCACACGCTCCCCGCGCTTAGGGCGGCCACGCGCGCGGTTGGCGGCGGCGGGTTCTGGATGGACGCGTTCAGCGTGCCCCTCAAGCACCCGGCAAAGCGGGCTACGCTTGAGAGCATGGGCTTTATCTATAGCAAAGCGCGCCGCGTCGTCGTCGTGCTCGCAGCCTCATCGATGGCCGCGTTTGCGGAAATGGCGACATGGCACTCGGGCATGCCGGGGCTCCCACCGCGCGCTCTCCTCGACGTGCTCAACGCGGACATGTGGGTGCGAAGCGTGTGGACGTACCAAGAGGTGGTGAACAGCCGGCAGCTGTTCTTCACGAGCGACGAGGGCGACCCGAAGATGGTGGATGGCTCGTCGTTTCTCAACGGCTTTGGGTACTTCATGGAGATATACAAGAAGCGCCACGGCCTGACTCCATTCGACATCCGCGAACGGTGGCCGTACTTGGACGCATTCGACGACCTGATCGCAGACTATATGACGGCGAGCTACGGCGAGCGCTCGGCCTACCAGATTCTCGCGTCGATGCAGCGCCGCGTGTGGAACGAGGACGCCAACTACTTCTACTCGATGATCGGCGCGATCACGACTGAGCCGTCGCGCCGTACGTCTAATCCAACGAACGAGACCTTGGCCGAGGCGTTCATGATCGCCTGTGAAGAGAAGGGGGACTACTCGTTCGTTTTCTCCGCCAACGAGAGGGACCCTCGGCCGGGTATGGGCTGGCGTCCTAAGCGCGAGATCCTGAAGTCCGTGCTGCCGTGGCACACCTACGGGGATGGACAGCTGGGAGAGCGGGATTCACGCGGCGTGGTCACCCTGAAGGGCATGGCGCTGCTCGACCGGGCCGCAACGACCGTCAGCGATGCTGCTCGCGACATCCTTGTGCGTATCTTCCAGGTCCGCGACGTCGACACTACGGTCGACGTCGTCCACATCGCCGCGCGCCTCGCGGTCGCGCTAAAGCAAATTGGGTTTACGGGCAGCGATACGCCGGTCGTGAGTTCGACCGGGCTGTTCTTCCCGCAAGAGCCACTTCCGTTGGAAAATGTCGCAGTCTGGGTGTCGACGAGCCTTGTGTGGTCATTCGGGGCGCCAGGGCTCGCGGTGGTGCAGGATGGGGGCGGGACGAAGGTGTATGTCCCAGGAGTATTTGTGGGGGACAAACTCAGTCCTGACGTGGGAGTGGATTTTATGTTAGATGAGCGTCAACTTCGCCTCTAAGGTACTTATGTCGTGTTGTGGGCATGCGCCTGTGTCGTATGCTATGCAGCTGATACTGTGGGCGGATGGGGGGAATGAAGAACAGCCAGTGCGGCGCTACTTACACAGGCTGGCAGTATGACAGGGTGATGGCTTTGAAATGGCCAATGCAAATAGCCTGTAGAGTTCTGGGTTTTGTGATGGAATTGCGGTGTTCAGTGGCAAGTTGAATGAAGCTGAGTCGCGTCCTGGCATTTACGTAAGCAGCCACAAGCAGTAGTACTAACTTCCTCTCTTCCGGCCCTTGTTCACCTTCATAAGCCTCTATATATGTCGTTGGCGCCCTTCCTGTGATGTTTTTCCTCAGCACACTTCATGCCCCCGCGGTTTCCCCCACCCTTGACCTCTCTCATCAGCCGAAATCACTCTCAATTTGCTCCCGTCAAGTCGCAATGGCGGAACCCCAACGACATCCTCTCCATCCTCATGATCATCGGCGGTGACATCGTCCAACGCGCAGTCGCGCAACTAGCGGGCTCAGGACCTTACGGATTCACCCCAGTCGCATTTTCGTTTGGCTGGGTGGCATACTCGCTCACTGCCGTGCTGTCCGCGGTTGGGGATGGTCGTCTCATGCCTGTGACAGACTGCCCATCCATCCTGGTCAATGCGAAGAACGGCCATGTCCGCACGAACGTATCATGGGTTCTCGGACGATTTCTACGTGACCACCGCTCGCGATTCCACCAAGAGGAGAAAGGTCTCACCGTCACCGTGTATCGCACCTCGCACACCAAGGCCGCAGGAGTGCCAACGCGCGACTGGGTCTATATCAGCGGGGTGACCACCATCATTGTACAACTTGCCGTTGCCATTATTCCAGGCGCAATTCACGGAAATTGGGTTGTCTTCCTTCTGACCGCAACCGGGACACTCCTCGCGCTGGCCGGCGGTGCACTCCCCCAATGGCGCGCAGAGAAGTGGGCTGCGCGGACGCTGCGTGCTGTCGGCAAGCGTGAAGTCGTCAGTTTGACACGCGGGAACGGAAGCAAGGATGTTGTCGTCATCATCGGCGAGGGCGAAGGGCTCAAGCTGGAGGACTTAGCCGCATCGCGCGACGTGCGCATGCGCTCCACGGTCGTGATCACCTGCGTGCTTGCGGTCCTCTGGATTGCACACCTCCTGACCGTCGCGGGCCTACAAAACGACGCATGGTACTCATTCGCGGTCGGCGCGCTAGGCATGGTCCAGAACGTGGTCGCTGCGGGGGCTCGACGCGAGCCCGGCGCTCATGGTATCCACCTGGAGGAAGTGGGTGTAATTTACGAGAGGAAGGTTTTCGCGGCGCTGCGAGCAGCCGAGGCCATCGAGGGCGGCGTCGGTATCTCCCTCTTACCGGTCTTCTTCCCGGGGAGCTTGACGAAGGAAGAGGAGGCTTGGAAGAAGGAGAGGAGCGAAGCTCTTGAGCTGGCGCGTGAGGAGAGGAAGGCAGCAAAGGCCAACCAAAAGGCCGAGGTAGAGGTGAGAGCCGTTTGAGTGAGATCCTGGCCGGCCGGATAATCGTGTAGAGGTGAGCTTGCGGGCTCAATCATATTCTGCCAAGAATCCTCATCTTCAAACCTCTCAAGTCAGCGACTGTACTATACTGTGCTTTCACCGCATGCATGTCTGACATCCTGTGACCATCAGCCCGGGCCGCAGCAAGCCTGGGAAAAAATCTCCGAGTCACAAACACTATCCTTCGTTATCGTCTCTGCGTCTTGAGTCTTGACTTCATGGCAAACGATCCAAAGACCCACGTTGTGATCCTTGGTGCTGGAGTTATTGGACTATCCATCGGCCATGTCTTGACGGAGGGCGATGGTGCCAGTCGTTTCAAGGTCACCGTGGTCGCCCGTGATATGCCCGAAGATCTCAGCAGCCAAGGTTTCGCTAGTCCATGGGCGGTGCGCTCCCTCTCGATTCATCGGATCTCATGCTGATTCGGATCTTATGCTGATGCAAATGCAGGGAGCTAACTGGTCACCAATGCAGTATGACGAACGCCTTCACGGGTGGGAGAAGCATACATTGTGGGCGCGCTTCCATGTGTGAAGTGCCTGACTGACATCGCCTCCGAAGCGACAAGCTGTGGGATATGATACCGACGGGGTTGGTGCTGGTGAGAAATTCCATTCGCGTCTGGTTTTGTGTCGTCAGCGCTCATGAGAACCTCGTGGTCGTCGTGTTCTTAGAAATGTCCATCACGAATTTATTTTGAGACGCAAGATGCATTTGGTGCTGCGTGGTGGAAGGACATCGTGCGTGACGTATGTTGAATAATCTTCTTCCTATGGCGACATAATTGGTCTCTCAACAACACTGGACAGTTTCGCGTCCTACCAGACGACGGAGGTCTTCCGCCAGATGTGAACAGCGCTGTGGAGTTCCACACCGTTTGCCTTAATCCTGCACTGTACCTGCCATGGCTCAAGTCGGAGCTGGAAGCCAGAGGAGTAGATTTTGTCAAGCGCCGGATTGGAGGCTTGGATGAAGTTGGGGAAATGGCAGGTGACGCAGGCGTTGTAATCAACGCAACCGGGTTAGGTAGGCGATCGGGTCAAGTGTCTGCATGATGCATACTGACTCTGCGCCCAGGTGCGCGATCGCTCTTTGGTGTAGAAGACACGAAGGTGTACCCTATCCGCGGGCAAACTATTACTGCATATGCCCCAAATGCCACGAAGTTCATCACCGTGATCCCAAGTTGACACCTGTTCAGTCAAAGGCAACGAAGTGATTCTGATATTTATGCCTCCAGATCCTCCGAAGGGCGACGACGCAACGTACCTGATTCCGCGCCCCGCCCCGCAAGGCTCCGTTCTGATTGGGGGCACGTTCCAGACGCACAACTGGGACACATCTGTCAACATGCACACGGCGCGTGAGATCTGGCAGCGTGCGGTGGCGGTCGTGCCCGCGCTAGCCGAGCCTGAGACCCGCATTCTCAGTCACAACGTCGGCCTGCGGCCTGCGCGCGAGGGTGGCCCCCGCGTTGAGGCCCAAGTTGTGGAAGTGCCGAGCAAGGGCGAGCTTGTGCCACGGCTGTCTGATAGGGAGGAAGGGCAGAAGAAGAAGGTCTTGGTGGTACATGCGTATGGCTTTGGGTGCGTTATTATGTGCTTGTTATACGACGGCTTTCATCATATTCCGCTTTATTTTTGCAGGCCTGCTGGCTATCAACAATCATGGGGTGCGGCGGAAGAGGCTGTGAAGATTCTGAAGGAGAATCTGCCTGTGTCCAAGTAGACGCAACCGAGCGAGGGCAGATGGCGACAAATGAGAGAGTATTGAGATACTATGAGCGTGGCTGACGCCTTGCTAGTCATCAGAGCTGTGTCCCTGTGTTGCACATGGTATTGTCGGTCGACGCCGCATTCGTCGTCCTCATATTGGCACTCACATTTCTCTGTTCGCAGCATGGCTCTAGGCTGCGCACTTCCTTTCCCACTGACCTGTCTTCTGCCAGTAATTCTCTTGTTGTTTTCTTGTCAATTATCCCCATGCACTGAAGCTCTCCATGTGCTCTCTGATGTCCTTCTCGTCGAGGGTGATCAGCTGCCGGACAGAGGGCTGACAATGACAGGCCCAATCTCTGCGTTCTGCACCGCCGGAGGCTCAGTCTGCCATCTAGGCTTTTTGCTTGCTGTGGCGCGACCCGAGCCTCGGATGCCGCGTTCTGTGTACCTCCCTCGGGGTAATCTCCTCGCTTCCACGCCCGGAGGATTGGTACTCGCATACAGCGTATTGGCTTTTCTTCCATCGGGCCCGCGCGGCGCCATACACCTCCTGAAGGCGTGACCTTTCTATTCCGCTGCCGATAGACTCATCGAACACACTGCTTCTGCGATATGGCGCACATCACGCATGGGCGTGTTGCTCCCACATTCCTCGCATGGTCCGGTTCTTCTAGAAGCAGCGCCGACTCCACAAGGCCAGGAGATGCCCGATGTTTTCCCATGCTGCTTGGCGGCGGCGGAAGGTGCAAGTACTGACGGCCAGCAGGAGTATCCATCCCAAGCAGCCGCGACACGGCAAGTGGACTCTCACATACGCGGGGGCGCCGGCACCTTGATCGTGGATGTGGACATTCCCTAGCTGGTGACGTTCCCTAGCTGGCTAAGTGTGTGCTATCGGAGCAGGTCTTTGAGCTGCGGATCTTGTCGGCGCGGTGGGAGCAAAGCTATAGACTCAGTCAGGCGCCGCGGGACCGGCGTGATGGACGCGTTCTTAGCTTCTGTTGTCGTGACCCGGGTCTCTCAGCGTATCTCGAGCAACCGCTAGGGTTGGACGCGGAGCACAGCAAGAACCACGACACGCCAGAGCTTGACCTGATGATGTTTCCTGGTGCCCGCACTATAAAAGCACCTTCACTCGCTCCGTATTGCTCGTGGTCCAGTCGCGACTCCCTCCCCCCGCCCACGTCTTGCATCCTCTCCCACCATGTTTCCGACCGCCTCGCTCACCGCCCTCTTGGTCCTCGCTGTGTCCGTCGTCGCGAAGCCCATCGTCGTTCGCGACTCCTTTGTCACGCTCCCCTTCGCTAAGAAGCTCAACATCACTGGCGCACTTGACCTTGTACAAAAGGATCAAGCTCGCGCACAGGCGCTGCGCGCGCATGGCACTGCGAGGGCCAACGCAAGGGCACAGGGCCTCAACCCGAACAGCGCCAGTGCGGTGACCAGCATCGGCGTGACCAACGTGGCGCAGGTTTACGTTGCGACCGTCGGCGTAGGCAGCCCCGCAACTTCCTGTGAGTGTGTTGTTGTCTTCCACAGGAAAGATGCTCACAAGTTCTCACAGACAGTCTGCTGATTGATACCGGGAGCTCCAACACCTGGGTCGGTGCAGGGAAGAAGTACGTCAAGACCAGCACCAGCACCCAAACGTCGGACCGCGTCGTAAGTCGCTTTTGCCTCCCTGTTGGACAATCTATATCTGATTCTCTAATTTTAGTCGGTCACCTATGGTTCAGGATCTTTCTCTGGTACGTACTTCTCATGATGCAATAGTTTCTCAGCCTAAGCATCTGGTTTTGGGGCTAATCAGGCACTGAATTCACGGACACTGTCTCTCTGGGCTCCGGCCTCACAATCACGAAGCAGTCGATTGGAGTTGCCAGCACCTCGGAGGGCTTCGATGGCTTCGATGGCATCTTGGGGTAAGTGATAGCTGTTATTCTTATCAACTCCCATGCTGATTGTTCCCAGAATTGGCCCTACCGATTTGACGCTGGGTCAGTAGTCCGAATCCAGTGGAGCCCGAACAAAACTGATTGCTGCTTGTTTAGAGACTCTGTCTCCGGACACCAACTCGGAGATCCCCACCGTCACAGACAACCTCGCGAGTCAGGGAACGATTCCGACTGACCTCGTGGCCGTGTCCTTCGAGCCCACGACGAGCACTTCTGTGACGAACGGAGAACTTACCTTCGGTGGGACCGACTCCAGCAAGTTCACGGGCTCTATCACCTTCATGTATGACACCGTCTCGTACTCAGTCCTCGGTGTATCTGTGGACTAACTGGCATGGTCAGCGGGCTCACTGGAACATCCCCGGCGAACGAGTTCTGGGGCATCAACCAGTCCATTCGCTACAGCACCAGCACGACCATCCTTTCCAGCACGGCCGGGATTGTTGACACTGGCACCACTCTCATTCTCATCGCGACGAGTAAGAAACGGAGCTCTTCATCCGGCAGTCAATACGAGCTTCTGACGCGTACGCAATAGATGCTCTCACTCGCTACAAGAGTGCCACCGGGGCCGTCCTCGACAATACCACAGGCCTTCTGAAAATCACGTCCGCGCAATTCAGCAATCTCAAGAGTCTGTTCTTCACCACTGGCGGCGTGAGTACCCTCCCACAGTCGCCGCAACGATCTGCCAACTAACGTCTTCTCTTCTCCCAGACGACTTTCGAGTTGACGGCGAACGCGCAGCTGTGGCCTCGTTCGCTGAACACCGCCATCGGAGGTTCGGCGAGCAGCATCTACCTGGTCGTCAACGACATTGGATCTAACTCCGGTGAGGGCCTCGACTTCATCAACGGCTACACGTTCTTGGAGCGCTTCTACTCGGTCTTTGACACGACCAACAATCGCGTCGGCTTCGCCACCACGTCCTTCACGACCGCCACTACGAACTAAGGATCATAGGCGAAGGAGGGTGCGGGTTATTTGCTGCAGGTGTTGTGTTGCTTGTGCTGTAGATTTCATACATCCGGTGTCGTTTGGTCTCAGGCTGTCAGTTGTAGAACGGGTCGGTCATTATGAAGTGGCTTCTATTCCAATCCTCCCTTCCCAGAGATGGCAAATATACGCCCCAGAAGCTGATGTATACAGCGCACCATCGGTCTCTCCAGCAATCCTCGACCCTCCTCGCGGGTTGCACCCCCCCCCCAGTGGAACAAGAGCATTTAGAGCTTTGCCTTCGCCTGTGCCTTGGCAATCGCCGCCGCCCTGCTCTCCTTTGCCTTGTCCCTCAACAGCCGTCTCAGCAGCTTTCCGCTCGGGTTCTTCGGGATAAGCTCCACGAACTCGATTCCACCATCGAGCCACTTGTACTTTGTCTTCACATCTGCGACGTGCTACACGCATGCCAAGATCCAGGTCAGCACCCCCGCCTTAATTGACTGCACTCGTCGGAGAAGGCTGCGCACCTTGTAGATGCTCGCCTTTATCGCGTCAGCTTCGGCGGCTGAAGACGCTGCACGCTCCGCCGTGGGCCCGTGCAGCACAACAAATGCAAAAGGGATTTCCCCGCTGAAGTCGTCCGGCACACCGACGACGCATGCGTCTGCAACGTCCGCATGTTGCAGGAGGTGCCCCTCGAGCTCTGCCGGTGCGACCTGGAACCCTCGCACTTTGATGAGTTCCTTGAGCCGGTCGACTATAAATAGTTCCCCGTTGTCCGTGATAACTGCCTCGTCGCCGGTGCGCACCCAACTTAACTCACCACCATTAAGCACTGGAAAGAAACAAGACAGTACAGTGGTAAGAAGCTTACCCGTCAATGAATGTCTCTGCGGTCCTGTGAGAGGCGTCAATAAGACTTTCGGCGTTATAAATTGACAAACGCACGCTTTGGGGTTCTTGTGATACCGCAACGTGTTTGACGGACTGTGTACGAAGAGCTCTCCGGGCTCATTCCTTCCCGCAAGGGAGCCGTCTGCCTTGACGATGCGCATCTTGACGCCGGGTAGTAAGATTCCAGCACTGCCCGACGATCCAACCTTCAGCATCGGCTCTGTCAATGTCACGGCGGTCGCGGTCTCCGTCATTCCTGTGAGCGCGCACACTCAGCATCAGAACGAGATGTGGCGGCAGGGATGCGAACGACACACCGTAGCCCTGCCCGATATCTGCATTCGGAAGAACCTTGGCGAGTTCTGCGATGAGCGGGCCTGATAGCGGCGCGGCCCCGCTGTAACAGAAGTGAACATGGCTAAGGTCGTAATTTTTCACGAGCGGGTGCTTAGTGAGCAGGACGATCATTGGCGGTACAACGCTGCGAGGAGCACACATGCATATGTAAGTGTATTCACCACTGTTGGAAGGCAAGATACGCACACGAGCGAGGTGATGCGATGCCGAACAACACTTTCGAGGAAATCGGGCCATGCGAATTTAGGCATGACGACAATGGTTGTCTGTGTCGGGCGGGCACATTATACCGCGCACGATATGTGTTTGAGGACAGAACACTTACGCCGACGAATAACAATTTATGGATCTGGAAATGCGTCAGGACATCGATGATTTAATGCGTGGAATGAATGTCAGTGCACTTACGCCCATAACCAGGCCATAGATATCTCGGGGTGATTGAGCAGAGGCAAGCGCTTGGAATAAGACACAACTCACGAAAGAATGGAAGGACTGACAGCGGCACAGAGTAAGTCGTGCTCCAGGCGGCGGTGTTTTGGGATGCTCACCACCTGTGACTACATCACCAACGCGAAATCTGCGCTTCTCGGGAGGAACTCCAGCTGCTATCTCAGTGCCGAGGTTGTGCGTGGTCATTTGCAAGACGTTGGCGACAACGTTGTAATGGCTGACCGCGACTGCCTAAGAAAAAGACACGCGAGGTGAGGCTGACACAGACAGACGAATATACACCATCATACCTTCGGAGGACCAGTCGTTCCACTCGACAGACTGAAGAAGGCGACCTTCGTCTTGGCCTCTCCGGGTGCTAGCTTCTTTTCTGTGAAATTCAACTTGTTTCGGAGGCCATCTTCGACCAACTGGTTGAAGCTAACGTGCGACGTGCTCGGCGCCGAATCGAACAAGACGATACGTTCGAGAGGAATGCCGACTGCTTTGCATGCCTCTGTCACGGTCCCGAGCAACGGTGGCAAAGTGAAGACGATGGTAGTCTGCGTGAGCTTTAGCTGGTGGATAAGCTCATCAAGCGTGTAAGCTGGATTTGAGCCGCTGCAGGCTAGGATCAATACATGGTATGATATGACAAGGGCTTGAACGAGCTTACGTTACTACACCCCCAAGTCGGTGCACAGCCCATATGAGGATAGGGTAGTCTGCGTCACAGAGACCGTCAGTCGTGTACAGCCGGGCAAGAAAGTGAGCTAGTATCACCAATATGATTAGGCGAATAGATGCACACTTGTGCCGAGCGAATACATGTCAGATTACGGCGTCATCCGAACGGTACTGAGCACGCACCGACATCTTTGTCACCTGCCGATGATGCGATCAGGATAGTCCGTAGATTCCAATGCATTCGAGGGAATGCGCGCACCTACACCCCACCGTCTACTGAGGCCATTTGCGAGGGCGTGAGTCCGTTCGAACGCCTGAACGTGCATAGCATTGAGCCAGCGAACACAGACAGAACCAATCATTACACGCACCTCCTTCTCGTTGACTCTGTGGCCGGTCGCGTCGTTGATGAAGAAGGGAACGTCGCCCCGTGCGGGTCGGAGAGGATGCTGGTGGTCGAATACAAACTGCGGGATGGTGAGGTCGTCCGGGACAGGCGCGAGCGGAATGGTTGCGAGAAATTCTGACATCGGTAAGTACGGGAGAGGCACTCAAGTTGTTGAAGGCAAGCTTTATGCAGGCACCAGGTTAGCAGGTGATACATGCGCACTGCGGTACGGCCGGCAGGGTTGTTCACCGGGTCTGGGGAAGAGATCCGAGATCCACGCACAGTCGGGCTTTGTGATATGACGTTGGGGCAAAGCACTTTAACAGACTAGTGCTCTTGAAAGGTTTCAAATTAGTGAGTGCATGCCAGCAAAGGGGGAGTTTGTTTTGTCCAGGCTCCGCGGGACTCATGTGCCGCCTATGAGCGGAGTCCGCGATCGCGCGCAGGCCAGCGCGCTGTTTCTACCCCGCGAGTAGCATGGAGTCGCCAGTCCATCCACCCGCGATTGAGATGATGCATTCCGGCTTGTCCGGGGTACGTGTGTGCGCGGGCCCTCCTCGATGACTTTAACGTGACGTAGGGTCCGTTGCGGGCGCGACGGCGCGAATGTACCGTAACCGAGGTCATGCGCATTGACTGCGCAGTGCGCAAGTGTGCCAAGATTATGCGAGCGTCGAAGGGAGGATGGTGGTGTTGGCAACTCATAGATGAAGCGGTGAGATGCCGATCGCGTCCTCGTGATTGTCCGCCGGGACGAAGAGTCATACACAGCTTCTTTACTCGGCGGCATTCTCAAATGTTACGGTGACAAACCCGGTCTGTGGTGCCGGTGCCTGCTTGAGGGCTTGAGGGCTATCAATTGAGCCTCCAATGGCGAGTTTAAGGGTGTCAACTCAAGGGGGCCGTCTCCGCGCAGTTGAGGAAAACCCGGATTTGCAATGCTCTACATAGGTGTCTCATATTATCTCGCCGATACCGTTACGCCTACCGTGCTCCTTACTTTTACGTTTTTATGACTGGAATCCAGCTTACTGTCTACTTACTCTCCGAGTCCGGGCGCGCATGCGAGACATAACACCCGCCCCGCGGGCCCGGCGCGCCGCTCGCGAGTCGCCCGAAGGCAGACGCCGTGTCGGGCACGAAGGTATATTTCTCGGTTTCTGACGGGCCAATATACTGTCTCCCCCCCGCCTAATATATGCCGTGCTCGAGGCAAGGGAGATGCACGTGACGGACGCGTTCTGTGCGTCGACGATGCCCAGTCAAGCACAGAATGGTAAGCTGGCGGCGTTTCTCTGGCACCATCGCCCACTCTGCACGACCGTGGTTCACTTTCCAGCGCACACCATGATTCCCAGTACTGCCGCCCTCACTGCATGTATCATTGCTCTCTCAGTTGTCGCCAAGCCCATCGTTATTCGCGACCCCCTCGTCACACTCCCTTTCGCCAAGAAACTCAACATCACCGGTGCACTCGACCTCGTCTTGAAGGACCAAGCCCGTGCACATGCCCTGCGCGTGCACGCCGATGCGAAGGCAAACGCCAGGCTGCTGGGACTCCCCATGAACAGCCCCAGTGCGGTAACCAGCGTCGGTGTGACGAATGAAGCCCTTGTCTACGTTGCCAGCGTTGCTGTGGGCATCCCGGCGACATCCTGCGAGTCTTCTGGGATTTGCCACCTGATCCGATTCTAATCCAGAGTTCTCATCACAGATAGCTTGCTCATCGACACCGGGAGCTCCAACACCTGGCTCGGCGCGGGGAAGCCGTACGTCAAGACCGCCACGAGTACCCAGACCTCAGACCGCGTCGTAAGTAGCTCTTACGTCCTGATGGTACAATCTAAATTTCTACGGCTATCAGTCGGTCACCTATGGTTCGGGTTCCTTCTTCGGTGCGTACGTCTCAAGAAGAACTAGTTTCAAAGCCTCAGCTATGATTTTGGGGCTCACTAGGCACTGAATTCACGGACACTGTGTCCCTGGGCCGAGGGCTCACAATTGCGAAGCAGTCGATCGGAGTCGCCAGTGAATCGTCTGGCTTCAGCGGTTTCGATGGAATCTTGGGGTAGGTCGGATCTCAGGTGCGATCCTCTACCTGCCATGCTGACTAGGACTGATCGACAGAATCGGCCCTACTAACCTGACGCAGGGTGAGACCAAAGTTCAATTCACCTGTGTCCGTTGATAGGAGTTGTCAATCAGGAACGTTGAGTCCGCACAGCAACACGCTGATCCCGACTGTAACGGACAACCTAGCGAGTCAGGGCGCCATTCCGACGGACCTCGTGGCTGTGTCCTTCGAACCGACAACGAGCGATTCTGCGAATAATGGCGAGCTCACCTTCGGTGGAACAGACTCCAAGAAATTTACGGGCTCTATCACGTTTGTGTACGTCACTGGCCCCTACTTGGTGTCGGGAGTCCCGTACTCAGTGTTCGAAGGATTGAGCAGCCCTCTGACGAAGACGTCCCCGGCGAACGAGTTTTGGGGTATCGACCAGTCGATCCGTTACGGCACCGGCACAAATATCATGTCCAGCACTGCAGGGATCGTCGACACCGGCACAACGCTCATTCTCCTGGCAACTGGTAAAGTGCTTCGCGTGGCTGAGGTGCGCGTCTGATGATGATCCTCTGACGTAGAGGCATTAAATCGCTACATGACCGCGACCGGTGCTGTCCTTGACACTGACACAGGCCTCCTGCGCATCACCTCCGCGAAGTTCGGCGATCTAAAGAGCCTATTCTTCATCACAGGCGGTGTTAGTAGTTCGGCAGTCCGTTACGAAGAGTTGCGAGCTAACGACTTCCTAACTTCCTTTTCTCTCAGACGACTTTCGAGCTGACGGCCAACGCGCAGCTATGGCCTCGCTCCTTGAACACGGCCATCGGCGGCTCGGCGAACAGCATATACCTTGTTGTCAATGACCTAGGATCCCCCTCTGGTTCTGGCTTCGACTTCATCAACGGCTACACGTTCCTTGAACGCTTCTACTCGGTATTCGATTCCAAACACAAGCGCGTCGGCTTCGCCACTACGAAGTACACTCACTCCACGTCGAACTGACCGCGTGGACAAGTGTCCCTTTGGCGGTAGGTTTTTCACGCTCTTTTCAAATATTTTGTTGTGTGTTAGAGATGTCAAATTGTCCTGTGTCATGCATGTAACACCCCCTTTGTTATAAATCCACCATAATAGATGTTGCGCATTGAATAATGGAGGTCGTCCACTCAACCAATGGTGCTTCCCGCGCGCGCCGACTTGCTACGGATAGACGTGGCGAATGTCTATTGCAAGCGTATCCGCATGGTTACACGAATGTCACTAAGATGTAAGGTACTCTACAACAACGTTTTCGGGGACATGGTATTCGGGCTCCAGTGGATGCTCCCACTTCATATCAATGTTTGTTACTATCAATCCCACCACCCACCAGGCGGCTCCCCGTCTGACTGCGACCGACCATGGGAGCCGTTCCGTGAGTTTGGGGGCCGAGTGTGCGGCGGGGGTGGGGGCGGCGGATTGCCACTGCCGTTGTCTGTTGTATCATTTGCATCATTTGTCCTCGAGCCAAGCCGGTTGAGATAGTTGAAAAAATTGGGGAGCGCCGCGGCTGGGCTGCCCGGGCCAGTTCTGCCCGACGGATCGGCTTCGGTGCCAGCGGGCGTCGGTCCACCGGAAGGCGCACTGGATGGCCCTGGTGTGGGTGCGGCACCTGGGGCGTGATGTTCTGGTTGCGGCACGAGCTGATAACTATTGCGATGACCATAAGCAAAACCTTCAAAGAAGACTAGAAAGAGGCGTACCGGCACACAGGGCAAGTGCCACTCGACTTCAGCCAAGGAATAATACAACTTTCGTGGAACGGATGTTTGCAGGGCAGCGTCAGAACTACTTGCTCGTCGGGATCTTCGGTGTGTAATGAGAACTGCTCTTTACAAACGGCGCAATCGCGTTCCAGCGTCGCAGCTGAGAATTCGAAAGAAAAAAAACGATGAGTATATGCACATTAATGGCAAAGATCAATGGACATACAGCCTTCTTCCAATACGTGGCGGTCGAGTTTTGCAATTACCTCTTCTGTAGCAGGAACCGGTCCATGGGAATTGGAATTCTCCATCATCTGAGTGATTATCTGGTCCAGTGCTGCAGGTAGACGATCAGCATGATAGGTCAACCAATCGCGGGAAGCTCACCTTCTTGATTGAACACATAGTCTCCCCATCTCCCATCCTCCGGTCCTCCCGCTCCACCAAACAAGTTAAACATCCCAAAGGGATCTTCTCGTCCATCTCGCTGGGAACGTTGGCTGAGCATGGAAAGTAAATATTGGGCCATAAGGGGGCCTGCTATTGCCGGGCTGTCGCCGCCGGAAGGGCTGCGGGTTACAGATGTCAGTCAGCTTGAAAATGATCAAGTGGCACAAAAGAATATACGGCGCACCCAGATCCGCGACGTGCCTCACCCAGCGTTGGTGGGCCTCCTAGCACCCAAGTGCGCGTGCCTCCGGAGGAGCCTCGACTGAATTCTAGTCGGATGCCCTGCAAGTAGATGAGCGCCGAGTGGCCCATCTGGGAGGAAGCACGCACTGCATTTGATCTTTCACGATTGGGAGGAACAGAAGACGCCCCCGTGTTTGTGGCTTGTTGTTCCCGGGCGCCCTGGCTCATAAGGCGTGTGAGATTTGCTGCACACACCTGTCAGTAGATACTCGGGCGCGCTTGGCAGGCAGGACGCACTAAGGAAAGACTCGAAGCCGAGATCAGCTCCGGCGTCGTCCACGTCAATTGCAGGCCCTGAGGCTTGGAACTCGCGAGGGTCATCTGTTTCGCCTTCGATCTGCGTGACCGCCCCAGTTACAAGATGCCGGAGAGAGTAGCGTGGCACCGCCAACGCACCTTCTCGACGAATGTCCCATTACATGACGCACAGTGCGGATCCGGTACCTGCAGATGAACACATGGGCTCGAAAGGATGCTCTGCGATAGTTGAGAGACTACTAACCATCAAAGGGCGCATCTCAGCGTGGCACTGCCCGAAGAGCGTAAGCGAATTTGGGGGAAGAGACGGCGCGCAGCCACTTACTTCATGGCAGTACCACATTGGTTCTCTCCGGGAGGCCATGATCGCTGTTTCTATGGCCGGCGGGGTCGCAGGCTAACGTCGTTGGGTGGTAGGAAGAGAGATCGGACTAGTGGGCAGTGGGACTGCTCTGTCATCCGCGTCAATGACGCCAGGACTGCTATATAAAGCAATCAGCACCGTTCGACGACATCTTACCCACGCACACCTGTGCCGAAACAACCATTGTCTCCCTCAGCCTGTTCCTCTGCAGTTCCGTACGGACATCAGACAACGAATCGTCCTCTTGTTTTCCCGGACTGTCCTCTCGTTGTCTCGCCTTCGTTACGCCTTGCCGAACAACGCAGTCTTCGTGCAAGCGTCCTTGGGAGCGAATAGGCTCTGTGAGTTGATCGTCCTCCTGTACGTGCCGGGTGACCGGTGATGAGTCTGTACTTGTTCCCTATTATATGACCTCTTCGAGCGTGAGATCAACATTCGGGTACTACTGATTGTCTTCTCGGCCGTGAAGGTGTCTCCATTCGTTGCTGAAGCTCTCGTCCATACAGGTCGCGATCGCTCATCGCTCAGAGTCTGGCTGCCGACACTTTACTTCGCCCGCTTCGTCTTCGGAAGCGACAGTGTCCACACGTCAATTCATGTGAGGATGTATTAATGCCGCCACACCTCAGCGCAATCGTTGCAACTACTTGAAGTACTTGAAGTACTACTACTGTACGTGTTTTCGTCGACGTCCATCGGCGCATGTGTGGTACCAACGGGTGTTCGATAATTGTACGCAAGTATGAGCGCTGTGCGTCTTGCCCTTGAAACTGCTGCGCGGTCGATAGATAGTTCCTGGTCCGCTAGGCCAGGTCTTCGCGATTTTTGGCGTGACATCAAATGTGACGGTCACATCGAAATTGTTCGCCCACGAATTTGAAATTGTTGGCCTCCGGCCGTTTTTGCTGCTGAATCATCCGATTTTGATATGTCAGAGGGTTTGTAACTACTTCGATGCTGAATCAGCAGCGTTTGCTCGCCGGCTTGCTTTGTAATCGTTATTGTGGTGCTGAATCATGCACGAATGTGGCATTATAGTATAGGGTCGACCGCCGGGCTCTGCCAATATTTTCTCATCGATATCACCAAGGACTCCATGGCTAGTAGTAGTACACGCCCATCGGTTGCGTCGCCTTCGGCGCGGAGGTCACAGACAGTGTATGATGCTGACTCGCCACCGTCCGTTCCTGCTGCGGACGAGTCTAATGGTCAATTTTTTGGGCACGGGTCGTATATTGATGTCAATGACAATATTGGACTTGAACGTGTAGCGAGCGGGTCTAATGGTCAAACCTTGGGTCACGGGCCGAGTATTGAGATGAGCGGTGATGACCGCGGAGTCAGGACGGTTGCCTTCCTGATACCGGATGGTTTTGAAGGAGATCCTGCCTTGTTCTCGGCGTTCGGCCGGCCTGTGAAGCTTTCTCTGCTCGATCAATGGTATTCGTATTTGACGGCTGTTCCTCACGAGTACGTGGCTGCGTCGTCCTTGCCGTACACGTCCCCGGGTACGCTGTGGGTCCGCACTCCTGCGCTGCGGCTGTTGATAGACGGCTATCCTCGCTGGACTAGGTCTGATCTGTTTGGGATTGCTCGTTTGCATGGCGGCGGTGTTCGTACTGACGCATTGAGGGATGAAATAATGAATCATTTATCGCGTGTGCACCTTTGTGATGCATCGTGTACTTCTATTTGTTATCTATTTTCTCCTGTGCGCTACGAGCGGATAGCTCCTGCAGTGCGGGTACCTGTTCGACCGCGGCTGCCTTCGCCATCTCAGCCTTTGCCACCTGAACCGCGGACTGTTGAGCCCATCGATGAATGCGGTTTTCCGTATTTTCCGTCGGAGGGTGAGCGACTTTCCATCATGCGGGAGTATCAACAGTATGTTCGGCCTGATAGATGGGTGTATTCTGCTTGTGCCGTGTGCGGTCAACGAAAATTTGCCGACGAACTGACGCGTACGTGTATCGACGATGTACCTTTGGAGCTTCTGCAAAATGAGCATATACCGTCATTTGCTTGGCCGGAAGAGTATGACTTTGACCTGTACCAGAACGCCTTTCTTTGTTTTCACGGTATGCACTCTACAGTCGAGCTTGATGACCTTGAGGTTTGTGATGTATGCGCCAGGTCTTTGGCGCGGGGGAAGCAGCCTCGGGATAGTCTGGCGAACTTCCAATGGTACGCACGGGAGCGTTTGCCGCCGGCCGTTGCTGAAGCCTTCCGAACGGCAACGCTGCATGAGCTGCAGCTGGTCTCTGCGTGTCGAGCTACCCAGATTACGTTGACTTACGACGGCTCGAGTGGCGTTCCTGGGGCTCCACAGCGATTCAATCGAGGTAATGTTGCCATAATTCCACAGGATGTTGGAAAGCTGCACACCTTTTTACCTCCATCCCCATCGGAGCTTCAGTTTAGCATGTGTGTGGTATTCGTGTCTGCCGGTGTGATACCCGACATTCGCACATTGCCGCAATTGAGACCTGTGTTCGTTACCAAGAGTCGGGTGGAGATTATGTTGAAGTTCCTGACCGAACACAATATTTTCTACAAGGAGCATGGAGTGACTTACAGCTCCTCGAATCTGGACGCTCTTGTAGGTGCTGGCAACGCCTCCACGCCAGCGTTAACTCCTGCGATCGAGATCTGTCAGCTTGCCCCTGCGCGGGGTGCACGCGCCGATGCGGTCAATTCCGGCTATGCAGACAGGGACGGTGTTATAGACGTGCCTCCGGATGAGAGTCTTTTAGAAACCATAGGGTTTATCTCTAGCAATCGAACTGGGTTGAGCGTAAATGCTTCGAAAGCTGACGCGATGCAGTGGTGTCTGAGTGGCAGACCGTACCTGAACGTCCGAGGAGGTAGTCGTCTTTTCCCGGATCGTGATCCGCGGATGTTGACTTTCGTGTTTCCTCAACTTGACCCATATGGGATAGGCGGGTTCCATAATGAATTGAGGTCTCGAGGGCAGACGATTAGCTTCGAGCGACAGATGAGGAACTTGCTGCGTATGTATGACTCTCCTTTTGAGCGCGATCCAGCCTTTCCGTTTGTTGGCTGGAACATAATTCAGAAGCTTGATGCGGTTCGCAATGTTAGGTTCAAGATAAACCATGCGGCTTACCGTCAGCTGTGTGCTCAGTTACTAGGATCCGAGGATATTCTTCGGGATATGTGCGCGAAGTGGAAGGAGGATCGTCATGCCGTCCCAACAACCCGCGAAGAAAAAAGTGTGGTCCGGTTGTTAAATCAGTTTCGAGCTGTGGCTAAAGATTTGAGAGGAAGCGCAGGGTACAAAGTGAACATGCGTAACGAGATTCGCGGGGTCATGAAGACGTACGGTTGTCCTGCTCTTTTCATTACGCTCAACCCGTCCGATGTACATTCCCTTTTGCTGCATGTGTTATGCGGTCAACCAGAGACGACATTCCGGGGTATGTCGGCCTATGAGAGGGCAAAACAGGTTGCGAGTAATCCCGCTGCTGCCGCTGTGTTCTTTGATATCATAATGAAAGGATTCATCAAATTTGTCCTTCGCTATGGGGATGAGCGTCCAGGCCTTTTCGGAGTCTGTGAGGCGTATTATGGAACAGTCGAGGCGCAAGGACGGGGATCGCTCCATTGTCATATGCTTGTATGGCTGAAAGGAAATATGTCGCCGGAGGTTCTGCGTGATAAGCTTACGGGAGACGACGTCTTCAAGCATGACATGTTCGGATGGATAGAATCTGTCATTCAATGTGAGTTGCCCGGAATGACGACAGTGCTGCGCAAGTCTCCGGCTGTAGTGAAGCCCGATGCAATACCAGGTTTTGATCCTAGGCTTGATCAAGGACCTGAGGTTCTTGCAAATATGTCGGAAAACGAGCTTGAGGAATTCCGGGGCGTCTTCAAGGAGTTCGTTAAGGAGCTTGCTATTGTGTGCAATTGGCACGTTCATCATGAGACCTGTTGGAAGAATCTGAAGCGAGGGGAGCCCCGCGATGATGCGCACTGTCGGATGAGAATAAGCGGTGAGACCAGGGCACTTACTGAGCTCGACCCCGAGACGGAATCCATTCTGCTGCGGCGACTTCATCCATGGATAAATAATTTCAATGACGTAGTTCTGTTCTTGCTTCGGAGTAACATGGACATCAAATTCATAGGTTCTGGGGAGGCGGCAAAGGCCTTGGTGTTCTACATCACTGATTATGTGACCAAGTCTTCTTTACCTTTGCATCTTGGTTTGAAAGCATTGTTGTATGCTGTTGAGCGTAATGCGCAATTACATCCTCCCGGCAGCGACGTGGATCCTGAAACCGTCTATGACAGTCTTATAATTAAAACCGTCAACTCGCTTATGGGTGCGGATGAGATGTCTCACCAACAGGTCATGTCGTACCAGGTGGGTGGCGGGGATCGTTATGCGAGCGACCGCTTCAGGATTTTGAATTGGGGCGATCTGCATAGGTACATTGCCGGTCTTGAACGAGAGGTCACGGGAGAGCATCTAGTTGACGACGTTGACGATCCTGATGATCCCGGGCCTGATAGTACTGTCGGAGATGCCGCTGTAAGCGCTGTGATATCTATAACGCGGGGGAACATACGTATGAGCAGTTTCATAGAGGACTACAGATTGCGCTCCGATGAAGAAGAATTTGAGCAGCTTTGTGTCTGGGAACATGTGGCTTTGGTACACCGGATGTGTTTGGTGTCTCGAGACTCTGTCGCGGAAGACGCTGATGAGGGAAATGTCGACGTCCCTGCCGAAGGTGGCGATGTAGCTGACGCAGGCTCTGGTAGAGGCTCAAAGCGTGTTAAGTTTCTGAGCAGCGACCATCCTCTGTTTGCTACGCATGTTTCGCGACTTCGGTCCGCTAGATTCGTACCGGTCGTTCTGGGACCTACAATACCTCGTCGAGATAGGTCTGTGGAAGAGAAGGAGCAGTGGGCAAGAGCGATGTTGATCTTGTTCAAGCCTTGGCGTACACTGAATGACCTCAAAGCTCAGCATCAGACTTGGATTGAGGCGTTCGACGATTACGATTTTCCGCAGTCCTCGCTCAAGGTCATTGGAAACATGCATGTTGAAAGCGAGTGTCGTGACGCACGGATCGTGTATGATGCCGCGAGGAGACAAGGTGTTGTAGGCGACTTGATCGAGGGCTCTGGAGGGGTTCAGGCTCTAGGTCCGGAAGAAGAAGCCCTACGAGAACTTACTGAGCAGTCGAACTCGTTGTTAGAAAATGTGCTCTTACCGGCTCAGTATCTGGATGGTCAAGATACAGGCATAGATGAAATCGTACCGGTGGATAATCGAGAGCGTGCACGCATAGTGCAATGTCTAGATACTCTTCAGCGGGCTGGCGTCGTTCAGACCCGGCAGACCACCTCCGAGCACTTGGTTGTTAGAGATGCCTGCGGATACGGGAATGATGATGATCAGAAAGCGCAGAGTAAGATGATGAAAGAGTTAAAGCGGGTGAAGCGTCCTGTCCCTGGTCGGTCTGTGCTTTCCCCTGGTGCTGGTAGCGACGGCACTGGATCTGGGGCGCGTGCTCAAGATCCTAGCATGTTCATTGATCAGTTATCGGACGAACTTGATGAACGGCATCCCGGTGATGCGGCTACGTCTGGTAGTGAGGCTACCGATATCCTGGAGAGTGTCGTCGACGAGATGAACCTGCGTGGTAATGATGAGCAAGAGCGAGCGATTCGAATGATTGCAAATCACGTCATCACTGGGTCTTTGGATCAATTCTTGCTCTACGTATCGGGGGTTGGGGGAACGGGCAAAAGTCACTTGATTAAGTCCGTTGTACGGCTGTTCTCAGCTCTAGGCATGAGCGACAAGGTCTTCGTAGGTGCTCCCACTGGAATTGCAGCCTGCCTCATTAGCGGATATACCGTGCATTCATTGACGTTTCTCCCGACCAGTGAGTACCAAAAGCGAGATAAAGAGCTTAGCGACGCGTGGGCCGGAGTTAACTGGCTGATAGTCGATGAGCTCTCTATGATTTCGGCACTATTTCTGTGTCAAGTTTCACAGAGGCTGGCTCAAGCGAAGGGTCGTTCGGCTGATCTCGACGGTTTGCCGTTTGGAGGTGTTAATGTGATATTTCTTGGGGATTTTGGTCAGCTGAAACCCGTTCAGTCGAAATGCCTGTTCTCACAGAGTTTACTCAGCGGCACAACGACGGGATTATCTTCACGGGCGGCACAGGATGCCTTAAAGGGTATCAACGTTTGGAGGCAGGTTGACCGAGTTATCGAACTGCGGAAGAATTGGCGTCAGACGGATGATCCCCAGTATGCGGCCATTGTAGGTAGGATTAGGCTAGGAAGGGGGACTGACCAATCGGTGCACGGCATCTCGTCTGATTACAGCGTGCTCTTGGGACGTCTACTAGAAAATATTATAAAGAATCACCCCGAACAACTTGGGAATTTTGTAGATTGCCCCGTGATTGTGGCGAGGAAACGTCTAAGAGATGCGATCAATGAGCGCGTATCTGTCGCCCGAGCGAAGGAAGAAAGTCAGCCTTTGTTCAGATATTTTGCCAGAGATAGATGTTCACGAAGCTTGGTAGGTCCGCATCTTGCAGCTGAACTTCGTTTGGCAGGGACTTCCCAGACGGATGACATGTTAGGCGTTTTGCCTCTGTTCATAGGCATGAAGGTCATGATTACGGAAAATTTGGACATCACTCACGGCATAGTGAACGGTGCGGAAGGGATCGTGCGTGACGTGAAGTATACGGAGGGTGCGGACGGCAGCAGATACGCAGACTGCGCTTATGTTCTCATTAAAGGTTGCGGTTTAAGCTGTCCTGGATTGCCCGCGGATATTGTCCCCGTTTACACTACACGAAGGTCTTTTCAGTATTCCCCGTCTGATGGGATAAGACGGTCGATCTCTCGGGAACAGCTACCGATCCTACCTGCGTATGCTTATACAGATTACAAGAG
Organism: Auriscalpium orientale; assembly: GCA_019915035.1. Taxonomy (NCBI): domain Eukaryota; kingdom Fungi; phylum Basidiomycota; class Agaricomycetes; order Russulales; family Auriscalpiaceae; genus Auriscalpium; species Auriscalpium orientale. The sequence continues at coordinate 1,385,664 of JAHLMH010000001.1, forward strand.
TCAAGGTCGGTCTCTCGATTATGCTATAGTGGATCTGGCTGGGTGTCGAAGTCTTCAGAGTCGTTATGTCATGCTTTCGAGAGTGCGCACCTTGAAGGGTCTGGCAATTCTGCGATGGTTCCCTGGAGGCCAAATATCCGAGCCTTTGAGCCATGAGTTTGGCGTAGAGTTTGCTCAGCTCGCCAGCCTTGACAAAGCGACAAAAATGCGTTACGAGCAGGAACGCGCTCGGGAGCATGACGATGCTATGATGCTCTAGAGGCAGCGCGATACAATGACGGCGGTTTCCCCGGGCCCGAGACAGATCGTCGTGGGTGCATCGGTACTTCGTCGGGAACGCTGCCGACGGCGGTTCTCGGTCTCGTCTTTGGTCTTCATTTGACATCCCCCAGATCCTGAAACCTGTCACGTATCCGAAAATCCTGCCTTTCGTGCCCAGCCTCCACAGCAAGCTCATTTTCTGCCAGCCTCCGATTCAAAGTGTAGTGAGTCGTGTTAATTCTTGGTTTGTTATTTGCCGGTGCGTGGCCTCGTATTTCTGATTGGCACTTTGTTGGCGCATACAGCCCATGACCGTAGCAGCTGCACACTGGAGCACCGCCAGACGTATGCTCTGGATGATGTATGCGCGCTGGACTGCTCGGCGAAGACACCGGTGCTCGCATGTGCGCTTCACTGGGGATTTTATGTCAATTGATGTTTCAGACAGATACGGATTTTGCACAACCATCATCTGAAAATCGCAGGAAACCGTTCTGGTTAACAGTCATGTGGGCCTTATTCACGTTCGATTCACGAATGGCAATCATGCTCACAGGGTTAGGGTGCCCTGCGCGACGAACTGCAGCCAGAACGCACCTGCGGACAGCGCGCCGAAGCTGCTGGGCAGGATCCACAGCGGGATGAACGCGCCGATCCAGAGCAAGAATATCACGATCGTGAGGCGCCGCCCGATGTACTGCGACATGCGACACAAAGCCTGCGAGGGCGCCGCCACTGCCGGCAGGCGTAAGGTTAGCGTATGTTGTCAGGCCAGCAGGGAAGGAACGTACGCGATAGCGCCACAGTTGCCGATGATCGTGGCGACGGTCGAGTGGTACGAGTCGAAGTTCTTGGTTGTCGTCAGATAGGTCGGGTACAGGTCCTGCGAGCCGTGCGATAGGAAGTTGAAGCCTGCGCGCAGCAGGTCGTCAGCGGCCATCCATCAGAAGCGCCAATGTCTGAATACAGCGGCGCGAGTAGACACTCACCGGTCATGAACAACACCGCGTAGATGCACAAAATCCAGTGTTTCTTGAGCATGTCGCCTTCCAGGGCGAGCCAGCATGCCAGCTTGGCGACGAAGGACACGGGACCGAGGATGGCAGCTGGGCGACCCGTGGCGAAATACGGTCTCTTCCAGCCCACTTGCAAGCCTGTTGTGCTGCTCCCGTATCCACTGAACCCGCCGCATCCTATGCCGACTTTTTTCATGACTTGCAAGCTAACCTGCCCACTTGCCGAGCTCTCTTCCTGCTCATCCTTGTTTGTTCCTTCGTCCCCGTTTTCCCTGCCGCGCCGCGCCTCTCGTCGACCCGTCATTGTGCCCCTGAGCATCCCGTCTCGCCGCTCCCGTGCCCGCCGAACCTGTTGATGCCGTCAGCCACCCACACCTGTGCACCTCCGTGTCCGTCTCGCTGCTCCCATTACAGCTGAATGTGCCGCATCCTATGCCGACTTTCTTCAAGACTTGCGAGCCTGCATGCCCGACAATGTTGTCCTGCTGCCCGCTCGTCCTCTTTAGCTAGTTTCGACTAATATCTGTGAGTGGCAGGAGGTCAACAGGCTTACGAAGTTTCGGTGTGTGTTCCGTGAACGCGGGGCTGTTCGTATGAGCAAATAACGGGCGAACGTAGGAGATGTAAGACCCCGCGATATGGTATCGTCCCGTCAAATCGTGTGCTATGCCTCGGCCGCCTACCGGGCGACTTAAACGTTCCATGTACATGAGCTTGCAATTTTGTGGCGGTACGTATCCGCGATCGCACGTTGAGAAAATTCGTCAGCCCTGCACAGCTAACGGCGTAGGGTTCGGAATTCGAAAAGCACGAAATTGGTACCAAGCCACTGCAGGCATTCATATTGGTACAGGGATGTCTATATGTGTAATGTGCTACTCCGGTTTGCGGGGAAGCAACCGAATGCCCGCGATCAGTCTATCCGCCAGAGTCTCCAAATACTTGGCGCGCTCTTCGCACTTTAGCTGGTTGACGGCTCGTCCATTGAGATCGCGCCATTGGAAGAGGGATCCGCTGGTCCAAGCTGTAAAGGAGTACCTCACCCCCCGCGACATCAGTTCCGTGTTGTAATGATGGAATGATGCCGATGGAATCCATATCGGCACCCCGGCGGCGACTTCAAATGCCATCCCTAACTCCTCCACCACTAGAAGACAATCACGGCGATGGTCAAAGTCCCCGAAGGGAATTATGAGACAGTACCCTGGACCCAGGTTGAAGAAGTCGACGTGCCGTCGACAGGATACGTCCCCGATGTTGAAAGCGAATGACGCGAATGGGTAAAATAGCGCTTTGCACCCAGTTCTGCCGTCGATCCAATCCATCGCGTCGGCGTACCGGTTGTATAGTTCTGGCGCCTCATGACGGAATATGCCTGCATACGTGGTAAGTTTGAATGTAAATAATGCGTTTAATATACGACGCACCCGCCGTGTACGCTCGCACGTCCTCCAACATGTCGCGCACGCGATCCGCAACTTCTTGATGCTTGAGATAATACGACGACAGGCGGGGTTCCTACGAGTGGATAAGCTTTAGCTTCTGTAGCTATGCGTGTATAAAACGAACCGTCTGTGATCCCCGGTGAAGCGCAAACCAATGGGTCTTGAAGTTTCCCCGCATGTTGCGGGAGAATGAGGACGGGAGGTCTTCGAGGAGAACGGCCGCATCCATCAGCGCTTTGTTGATCCACGGGATAGTAGGATCGCTTCCTGAAGTCCACCCTCGAAGAACGACGAGTCGCTGAGAAGCGTCCCAGACCTTTACCCCGGAGCTATAAGGCGTTTCATTTGGGCAGATAAAATGCTTGGCTTGAGCCACTTACCCTTTACCGGCTTCTATTGTTCTAAATGAGAGAGGCTCCGTCTTGGAAATCCTGCGACCTACATATGGGCTCTTGTTGGTTAGAACGCCGCCTTTATGAGGACTATCTCCTTGAAGATGCGTATATAGGGAGACGGGGCCTGACAGGTTGTTGGTCTCATGCCTTCGACGATCGACGTGGGCCTGCGCACGCAAGGCTGCCTTTGCGCGGTGTCGGCTGACGGGATGCGACGCCTGATTGCCGAAGGCTGCGCTCGCAGCGTCTTTAGCGTCGACGCCCTCAGCAAGGCCCGCTTTGATTTCTTCAACCAGGTTGACACATTCTGAAAGCGACGCGTGAGCATGTTCATCTTCCCCGTCAGAATCTTCGTCCAGTGCCCAGGAAACTCGAGTGAACGCCGATGCCATATGATGCGTCGATGTCAGGTCGAATGGCGCCGGAGTTTCCGGCGGAGGTAGGGCACGGTCGCTATCGAATAGTGCAGACATGCTGGGCGGATTTCCTAGAAGAAACGATACGTCAGTAAACTCATGCACGCCGGATTGCGTAAATGCGGAAAGGAGCCCCGGGGTCAATCGACAGGATGAATGCACCCACACTTCGATGACCCACCAGAGCTTGGGACGCGGTGCGGGTCTAAGGCTCGACAGGACGAATACATCCACGCTTCGGCCGACTTCTGCACGCGCCCATAGCATGCAAGGTTCGTTGCGCGCGCTCATAGCAATGACAGGACGAATACATCCACTCTTCAAAGCATTGGCGGGTGACGCCTTGGGAGATAGAAGGTGGCTGACCTGGGCGTAGGGAATGCTCTGGTGAAGGGAAGGAGCTGTCTGCAAGGGCCTTATATATGTTATGGACAATAACCGCGAGGAATAATAGAAAGCTTATCAAAGCGGAGTTGCGGCTTGGTACGGCCATAGCTTGATGTGGTTTTGTTGAATCATCGCCGTGCAAAGCTGTCGGCACAGTGCTCTCGATCGTGATTGTGTCCAAGCCGGATAAGGCACGAGCGGCCTCAACCCCGCCTGTTCTTTTTTTGTCGCGCTTTGTCTTGGCTGTCCGGGTGTGCGGCTACAGCTGAAAGTTGACTTCAAAGCGCGTTGATTGCTTGGTACGTGGTCGCGTACAAAAGCAACAAACCTACTGTAGCGATGCTTGGCTGATACACGCGCGTGACCGTATCCCCCTTTAGCTTTGCCTCACTCCCTGCCCGTCTGCTGCCGCCCCGGTCTGCTCCCAGCAAGTAGCCGAGACGAAGCGATCCGCCGGGATGGGCATTCTCTAAGCTCTCTTCAAGAACGCCCGCGCCGTTGGTGGCGATGCCCGGGATGCCGAGAGGAACTGTTTAGATCAGATTCACAGCGTCAGCTGTGCATGTCAATCTTCGAATGACGATATAAAGGCGCAACAGGGATCGTGTGGACGGGAGGGCATTGTGAACGGCGGGCGGCTCGTGCCTCCTCAGGCCTGTGGCCGCCGTCAAACGAAAGGCGAGGCGGGAGAGCTTGAAAGGAGGGTTCAATTGCTGTACATGCGGTGCGGAGAGCGACTGCCTTGAAGTAGCTGATGAACAATGCCAGGTATGTGACAGCACGATTCAACGACCAATTCGGTTAGCATGTATATGGGTGAAAAGAGGTCGTGACGTACTACTACCTGTACTGCACGCGATGCATTGGGGCGCCGGTTGAGGATGCAAGGTCCAGCCTGCGGGTCGGCCTGTGCTACGACCACAATCGCGTGCCACCCTACACATCACCTGTCGTCGGTCCGGGCCGTCGCTACTGCGCACATTCTTCAAGAATATGCTATCATCGTTCGAGGTATCGCGCACTCTGATGGGCGGCGTGCTCTTGTCGCCGAGACGTTCGGGTGAGCACGAAGGACTTACAAAGGACGGCTCAGGAGAGGGAGTAGCAAAAGCTCGCGCCCCCACCTCGGTACCTGTACTCTTCTTCTCGCTCGGCGCCCTACCGCAAGTGGCCTGCTCGGCCAGGACAGCGCGAGGCGTCGGCGGAGCGCATTATGGAAGGCGCGACGTCGAGCACTATGCGGAGCGCGGCGGGGCTGTCGAAGCACAGGTGCCATCCTGGTGAGAATATCGAGTAGGTCAGCGCAAAAGATTCGATTGCTTGGAAGCTGACGCACTAGCGCAGCTCCCGACCGGCGGCCTCAGGCCAAGTCTTGAGGCGGCAGACGAGGCGGTGGACGCGAGAGTCAAGGCACGGGCCGGTTTGCCGCAGCCCCGTTTGGAACAAGGCTGCGTGGCTGTTCTACCAGCTCGCGATCGAGCTGACTTCCGACCGCACAACTTACTAGCCCTGGTCAAATCTGTGACACCGGAGCTCGCAGGTCGCTGAGTGTGTATGTCATTTTCTATCGCCATTGCCAGACTCATAGCCTTTCTGTTCCGCATTTCACCTCAACGTCCTCAGGCTCTGCACAGTGCACGCCTTCCATCGTCGCGGCCCACCGGTGAACCGCGTAATTTGGAAACAATCAGATGGGCTGCGGCGTCCTGTCGAAGAGAAGATGAGCTGTATGTGCGGTTGGTACGTGTACCTCTTGCTGCCTGCTGAACACCCACGCTAACCTCGTACACTTCGCAGGAGCCCTTATGAGCTTGCTTTGAGCTGCACCATGTGAGTCGCACTATGTGGGATGCACTGCGTCAGCCACACCGTAATGTACCAGGAGAGACGGGAAGGTGGCCACAGGCGGCGATTAAGCAGCGGGTGCGTAGACTCCTTTAATACGCTTTACGAACCCTCGATCAACGCGCCTACTTCCCAGGATATATAGGGAGGGCATAATGACGCTAAGTACACTGTTTGACGCCCCAATAGTATTATACGGCTCAGGTTTACTACTCCTAGAAAGCGTCTATGCTTATAAACGACGGTATGCATACATCATCCACTTTCCCCCCAGTCAGCCCGGTCTTGTTTTTTTGTATCTCTGTCTGCCCCTCGCTCTGATTACAATGCCTCCACAAATTTGCCGCTTGGCCTGTGTGTACGCGACCTCGATCCTTCAAACCGCTGTATCTGCAGCTCACCACCTCGGACCATCGAGCAGCCGCAAAACTGTAGCCTCCTTTCATGCAAAGCTTTGCCTCCAGATTGCGCCGCGCAAGATGAACGATACTATCAGTTGAACCTGTCAACACCGCAGCCTAGGTGCGGGAGCTCGCTGTCTACGGTAAATCACTGCTCTCTCATAACCGCTTGCTCATCTTCGCTCTCCAGGCTCTCCCTCAACCTCTTAAACCGTATACCTGTGTTCATAATGCGAGGCCTCTTGCTTTGTTTTGGGTTCACCGGAAACGCAACAGCAATTATCTAAAAAGGGTAAGCTTTCGTCTCTCGACAGTATCATGCGGCTCACCGTATTCATCTCCGTAGCCGTCCGCAAAAGCATGACGTGTTTCAGGTCGTAGTGAATAGTGGTTACAGGTGCGTCTGCAGGACGTTTCCCCCTATGGACTGCTATGTCGATCGTAACAGCGACATCCACGAAGTCTCCCTTGTTGAAAACGATAGAGTCGCACTCCCGATATTCTGTGTCGGACACCCGACGACCGAATACGGTCTTGTCCACGACACGCCATCGAGCCGCCACCGACGGTGTAAGTCGTTTGGGATCGTCTGACGCATTCACTACCGACGCGGGGGGCTGTTCCATACCTGCCACCCTGGTGAAGACACGATGGCCGCAGTATATTGGCCCGGAGGAACGCGCTTTCATGTTTCGATTGTCTAGACAGCCCAGTCTCTTAAAGATGTAAGTCTCGGTCTCGCTCAACGACGAGCGTTGATGGTTGAATATGTCTTCGAAAGGGCCTGGCTCCAACATGACAAACTGCGTAGCCTTACACGCGTTTTTTTCCGTCCTGACACGCTTCACGGTGAGTACTCAGAGAACACGATGATACCGTCGCTTACCCGTCCCAGTTGCCCAGCGTAGCAAGATTGTACGCCCCTAGTATCCCTTGCAGACGGATTGTTATCTGATACATATCCCTGCTGTCATCTGCATCCAGATCGCAATCTTCTCCATCGACATGGACGAACAAGTGCTGTCGGGACAGGTCTCGGCTGAAAAGATGGGGTGCAACTTGAGCCCAGAGCGCGATATTCTCCAGTCCGCGCGGCACAATCTCCCATTCGTCCATGTCCGCCTTTTCCGCCGTATCCATCGGCCATCGGCCGATCTTTGAGGGCCATAGGTCACGAACCAGGTGAGTTTCTGTAGCATCTTGCCGGCTGTCAACGCGCATCTGGGCACTATTGCGCATAGACGAACCTTGGATGAATGACATCGCGAATACTCCGGACCGTTGCCTCGGAGTGGAATGCTTTATATATTTCATTTTCATTCTTACTAATATCTACCCGGAATACTCGATGACTCTCCAAACGGCTTTGCAAGGATTGCACTGGACGGACATGAGTCATATTCCTTTGTCACTTCTGCGCGGCTGACAAATTACGGGGTATATAGGGTCGGCCCTCGTAGCTGTGTATCTCCAACTCATACTTGATGGCCGTGAACAGCAACAAGCGTAAGGATGCCGGAGACGATACCGTTTCCTCCAACAAGAAAACGCGTACAGGCAGGGGCCGTCCGATGGAGACGCAGGCTGGTGACGAGGGGCCAGTAGAGCGTCCTTTACTGCTCGTACGTGCTGACTCTCTATCGACAGTCCCGAAAATGTAGCGGATAACATCGCAGAGGAGCATTCGGACGACGGGTGAGTCATGTTTTTTCTATCGATACTGCCCGGAACCCTTATAGACCACTCAGGAGGGACACGCCCTCTACCATGCCGGACGATGCGCACACATCTGAGTCAGTAGTTCGACTTTCATGTGCGTCGTATCTGATCCTCTCTAGCGTCATTCAACATGTCGTCGAAGCAGCGGTGCAGGAAGGTCAACACTCTACCAATGCTCCTCCCCCTTCGCTCGCAAACGAGAGTGACGTCCAGCTTGCGGATATTCCGCGCAGACCTCTTCTATCAGAGTCGCTCCGGCGGTTCGCATTTTTCTTTGTGCGAGAGGTCTTGCTGACGGCCCTCCCAATCAGTCGTCTACAGGGGTTCGTTAATTTCTCGTCCGACAAGGACAACACGTACTCTGTAACAAAGCTGCCCTCGGACTTGACTTGGGGTCCATCTGGCGGCTCCAACGCCAATAACGTGTGCCGGGCGGGATCCAACATCCCGATCGTGGTTTGGCATGTGGGTGAAGTTGTCAAGTTTTGGTTTTTCAAGCAGAACGGGGATCCCGCGGACAACGTCTCTCTGACCATCGAGCCCTTAACTGCTAACGGGAGATATGCTGTTCAAGCAGTCGCTAAGAAGTTCTTGGATCCGCGACGCCGAGGTGATGTCCCCGAACTTCTCATGTAGCAGACTTTGCTCACAGCTTCTATAGCCGCACTGGAGCAATTTGGAACCGACGTCAAAGCGTCCAAGTGGCAGACAGCTCGCATCCCTGGAGAGCGTGCGGTGATGGTAGGATCGCGTGCTCGTTTTTCTGATTACTCCGCTAATACCTCCTCGACAGGCCGTCCCTTTCGATCGTGTGTATGACGCGACAAGCAAGTACATGCGCCTCTCAGACATGCCTACAATAGATGCGGCCAAAATCAAAACTGGCGACATCGTGCTGCTGGAAACGTACATATCTCGGTATGTCGACAAGGCCGACAAAATGCACCGTCAGGTGTACACCATGAGGGCGATCTCGCTTCTCCTTAGTGGCTTTCCAAAGGCCGGGACTGGGCGGGATGAAGGAGTTGACTCTGGGTTCGACATCGTCCTGTAGGCCTCCGTGCGTGCTTGGTCATTGTTCTTTGTAAGATAGATTAGTACGCTGCGCGTACGACTCTGCGCTGCTTATGAATCATGTAGCTTCCAACCTGTATATAAAGTGGCTTGAGTGGGAAATCAGTATCCATCCTATTCACAATGTCTCTGCCCATCGTGCACTCAGAAATCTCACACGCCGAGATGACCGGCCGTCTGTGTCAAGCCATAGAGCTTGTCAACTTGTTACAAGCCATAGCCCGCTGGGCCGCGGAGATAAACCACCCGCGCCTTGCAGAGATCATGCACACTGTTCGCCTGTTCATATACCTCATCGCCCTCTACCCAGGCACCGACAACCTCTTGGCGACATCGTTCGGGGCCATAATGGATGTCGTCCAACGGTACCTACGAGTTCTCTCTATTTGTGTTCTAATCCCTGTACTGATCAGTTCCCAATAGCCTCGAGGTGTTGCTCGTCAACCCTCATGTTAGCTTCGAACCTACGATCGCTGGACGCTTCTTTCCCCGCCAAATTAACGACATCGTGATGCAGGTGCCTGGAGCGTCCCCACCCCGCGCTTATAGGTGTATAGACCGTCCTTTTGTCGGCTTACCCGATCTCGCACGCACGCAGTCGACACTCCCCCCTGTGGAGCTGATCCTTAGAGCTGGATCAGTTTGTCGCCTGTTGGTCAACATCAATCCCGCTACCGGTTGGTCTGCAAATACATTGGTCGTTGTGCAAGACCTCTCCGACACTGTTGTTGTCGTGAAGAACTTGGTGGATAGCAGCGGGATACTACTCCCTCGTTGGCTGTTCTGGTACCTGTCTATTGGCAGCGACGTACGCCATACCCGTGCTCAATTCCCCCTGCGAGTCATTGGACAAGACTCGCCCCACAAAAAACAAGGCGAGCATCCGCCGAATCCTTTTCTAGGAGAATCCCAGCCGATTAAACGTACAGCACTTCCAAATATCGCAGACTTGATCCTATTGAAAACCACCAAACGCCGTTCTAAAGCTGCCGACTACGAAGATATCGTCGACTGAGAGGGTCGAGGCGGGACGAGTGTGAGACTCTGAGATGACGCATCGCCCATGTGTGACAAATGCGGATTACTGTACTGTTTTTAGTAAGGCGTTCCTGATCTAGATCCGGCTGATAAACGTAGCCGGCGGCATATCCCTATTAGTTGAAGTCCGTTGTAGCCTCATTTCGTTTAAATTCTACCGTGCGCTGCGCGCCCTTCTTTCATTCCCCCGGACCTAAGAATGGCCATTACGGTGTGTATCCTATAAGCATGACGGCTTGAAACACTAAATTGTCATAGCGATGTGAAATAAGGGCTATGTATATCGGCGTCGACCGACCCCCGCGAGTCGAAGCCATCGCTACCATTCATCAAGATGTCGACATGGGTATGAGCCTCCCGCTCATTGACCACTCCTTTGAGCTGCCTCTGCGCGTGCACAGAAGATATGTCACCATATCCGGCCCTACCGGTCTCCCCAATCGATTCGTCATCTATTATACAAGCAGTGATGTCTATCCAGTCAGCACAGCGATTGCGCACTTCCTTCCGGGACGGCGCTGGCGGGGAGAAATCTTAGTCTTCCGTCAAGCGGTCTTCGGAGGACGATTAGTCAACCTACGTCCTGGCGACGTAGGCCTTGTCTGGAGGGCCGTCGCTGAGTGAGTGCATCTTCACGGTCATCATCTCTGACGCTCACCTGCGCTTAATAAGATTCCTGGACACCGTCGAGGTTTGAAATCTTGTACACGGGCTTGTTCATGCGATGCTGTAGTATTTAAGTGACTGCATGAAATGAAATAAATGCACATGCCTCTTTACTACCCCACGAGAGATGAGCTGCGTCGCGAGACGCTGCGGGCCGCGGCCGGGGATCTATCCCGGGACAGAGGTGAGATGAGAGCTTGCGTACTGAATAAGTACCCACATTGGGATGCCACGGTTGAAGTGCGTACCTTGCTTTGCTTTGACCGTTCAAGAAGAAGTTGATGGCTATAGCGAGTCGAGGACATCCTCTCAAGCGAAGCCGAAAGGAGGCAGACCGGCTACCGGACTCTCTTCATTCATGCGTCCGACACGCCGCCCAATAGCGTAGAAGACCTGATGCTCCTCATCAGTGGGTCGTCGAGAGATGACGGTCGCTCGACGTACACAGGCAAAGACTCTCTGAAAGACGTACGAAAGCTTTATGATAAAGACCGATCCATCTACGGCTGGTACTATTCCTTGCGTGTGCCGCAGACTTGTGTTGGGGCAGGAGAAAACACGGCCGCGAGATCGATAGTGTCTGCTCTTTTGAAACCACGCGCGCAAGCGGTATATGGAACCGTCAGCGTTGTTAAGGATGGGCCTTGGGCCACTAGAGCGGAGTGGGATGACGGCTACCTTTCCATTGAAAGGTTCGCTTCTACGCTTTGGTGGTATCTGTCCGGAGAGGCAGAGATAGATCAGGTGTTCGGGGAAAGGGAGCTTGAGAGGTTCCTGACCTTCGGACAAACATAGACTACAAACGCGTACCTCCTCTGGTAGTCAAAAATAGGTCTTGAGTACGACGATGAGGTCTCGATTACGACGATGAATGGCCTTACCCTGTGACCCAGGGGAGGCTGCTCGTGATATCCACTGACTCCTGAGGAGAAACGTTCAGCCTATCTCTTTACAATTTGAGCGATATTAAAAAAGACGGAACGCCGGTGCACACCTCTATGTTGGCGACAGGCCTCCCATCTAGCCAGCCAACAATTGACTCTAGGTCGCCCTCTATCCTTATACACACCTCATCTGGTGAGATACACGGCTCCTCCGAGGTCCTGAAGTCCACGCTCAGGACTGCTTGCCCTCGCTCTCCCGTTCGCGCCTATCTGCATCCGTAGCGTTTCGGTGTGAAGGTCCCCGACCGTACCTGAAAATCTGGATCGCGGTATCAAGATTTTTGGGGTGCTTACCAACCTGGAGACGAGACCCCGGTAAGTAAGCCATGGCTTGCTAAACAGCATGACTTATCGCGGTGACTCATCGTCGTTGAAGGAAAGGCGGTATATCTTCTGGGATACAGATGAGTAGCAATGTTGAATATGATGTCCTGTACCAGGCACTGCACGCTTCTTCGACTGGCGGTACCACTGATTCTCGACTCTTTCTCCCTAGAATGCCTTACGGTTTGCAGGGGCGTATGTCGATATTGGGGACGCACCTCAAAATTGATCTTACTAAGGCGCTGGGAGGCCTATCTATCGGCATTTGTAGATAGTCCCGCGCGGTTCCGGGAGGTCCTTCGCAACACGGCCTCAGTGACCTCCGGGTCTACGGTCCTGCATTTCCTTATGAAGAACTCACCTTTTGATGCATCATGGCAGCCCGGGGATCTAGACGTATTCTGTTCAATAACATCAGCAGAAACAGTGTTAGACCACCTCACTACCACCGAGGGATACCACAATATGAATCCGACCCACGATATTGGCGCTGACGAAGACGAGTACATGGCGGACAATACCGGCGGGTTGTTCCAGGTTATCCATCTCAAAAGACCTGACGGCAAAGAGATCGACTTGGTCGTGAGCACGCGACAAACACCCTTATGGGCCCTCACCTATTTCTGGGGCACGCTCGTGCTCAACTATATTTCCGCAGACGCTATATGCGTCACGTACCCGCTATGGACGTTGGCCGGCATTGGGCGTCTTCATCCCGAGCGTGCTTCCTTCTTTCAAGCCAAGCAATGCGTTGCGAAGTACACTGCGCGGGGTTTTCGTCTACTCAATTTCAACTCAAAAGACAAGCCCTCGCACCATTCGAAATATTGTCCTCGCGTGCTCCGAACATTCTTTGACAGCGCTTGCCTAAGGCTTCCGTTCGACGTACCCGATGGCACGGTGCCCCACGGACTCTCCCCTCCTGTCCATCCCGTCTGGCGTTACGGAGGGCCGTGTAAATCAAATTGTCCTGGACAAGCGTCCTATGGACTTTGCTTAATAGGGCACCAGTCCATGGCGATAGTCTGAGCGACCAGGTGAGCTGACATGATCTAGATACATCCTATCAGCAACTGAGTAAGTAATATAAAATGGCATGAATAATCCGATTGTCGGCGCCGCGCCGTGGTTTTGGTGCTTCCCATGAATATAAGACGGCGAGGGCGAGCGAAGAGTGTAGTATGACGCCCCAACGTCCACTCTTCTTCTTCACTGAGTCGTTCAGTTCCTTGACCCTCTCGTCAGACATGTCGACTTCGACCGCGTCCACCTTGAGCAACTCACCTTCCTCTCTGCTCGCCTACCCTCAATCCGATTCCGTCAACACCCCTCCAACGGGTCTCCTTCCCATGCCTCCTAACCCGTCGCTTTCGTCTCACCCCCCCGATGTTCCCGACGACGAAACTCTGTTTGGGCCCATCGACCCCGCACTCCTCACCAGCTCACCGGTTCCTGTACTTACCACTGCGCCGCCTGCGCCCCCTCCTACCCCTCCGCCTCATGTGTCAGATCTTTGGCACGCTGTGATCGAGCTGACCATCAACATGACCCGCATCGACAACAGGGCACTCACCTCCGGGTGCTTCGAGTCCCACAAGGTCCGAGCGGCAGTTCGCCTTTTCCTCAATTTTCTGTCACTGTTTCCGGACCCGTTTCACCTTATGTCCGTGGCCAGCCATGTCCTGTATGCAAACGAAGCTCGGTGAGCACCCTCGTTTCGTTTCCGCCATGACATGAGACTTACCCGGCGCGCCCCAGACTTGACTCCCTCTCCAAGCGGCTTTGCGCTCCCACGAACCCGGACAGCATCTGCCCCCCACTTTATGCTGCGTGCCAGATCAATTTCGTCATACTCAACATGCTGGGCATGCCCGAAAAGGTTTACCATGCGCAAGACTGTTCCCGACTTACCTTTCATCCCGTCAACGACACCAACCACGGTCTCCTTCCCGACGCTCATCTCCGCCTCCGCGTAGGTTGCATATGCACCCTAATGAAGCCCATCCCCTACCGCGAACTTCCTTTGCACACCATCGTGGTCGTTGTCCGGCTCTCGGAGGTGTCGGTCACCGTCAAGGTTCTGCACGATCCCGTTCCCATCATCCTCATGCGCTCCGACTTCATCTTCTATCAGCGCGGCCATCGCTCATCGTTCCGGCGTCGGCAGATCCCTCTCCAGCTCGCCTATCAGCGTCACTATCGCCGGATTCTGTCAACCGCGGAGCTGACGAAGAAATGCATGGAGGACTTGCCGCTGACGGGGGAGGACATTCATGATGATGGCATCGCGCTGGTGGACGACATGGACGTGTATTGGTCAGATTCGACTTCGGAAGATTCCGACAGCTCCCCTCCTCCTCTTGAGCCTATCTCTCCCCCTGCTTAAATGTGCGTCGTTTCTTACCTGTATTGTTGACGTCTCTAACGGCTTCGTGTAGTGTCTGGGCTCTGGCCAAAAAAGCGGCGCTTGATGCGCTTGCGAGACTTTTCCTTGTCCTGAAATTCCTTATCAAATACTGTAACTCTTAAACTAACGCCAGCTTAACATAACCCTTCTATAAAAATTACTATCCTTGTCTTATGTTATATACGGTGTACGATACTGTTTGAAAATATCAGAAAAAAACCTTGACGATCATCCCAGTGGTCTGAAAAGAAAACCAGTAATATGGAATAATTGCGGCCAAGATCTATTGTCTCTGCTTCGCAGCTTGGATCTACCAACTTACTACGCAACGCACAGAACACGGCCAATATTCACTGTACTGCTTGTCGCGCGCGGTCTGCCCATTGTCTTCTCTGGCTATGATCAAACAAATAGGAACGAAGCGATTGGTCTATTAAGCGGCGGACCAGGCTGTGCCCGGAGGGCGTAGGAATACAATGCTATCGTCTTTGTGTAGAGAGTAATCACCAACGTGACCACGTGGCACGTGCCAAGAACAATGGACACCGATGCTTCCAAACACGCGTCAACAGCGCGTTGAGAATTCGCGTGACCGTGTTCGAGTGCACTTTGCACTTTCCCTCCGCACCGTTCTGCTCTGCAGCCATGGGCACCCTTCTCTCCTTCTTGATTCACCCATTTGATACCCTGAGACGCCGACGCAATGAATTCGACGAAGGCAACATCGATGACTTGCTCTACCACCTCACCTTGTTTTTTGCGTTCGGCATATACACCGTCTTCAGGCGATACCAGAATGCTAAGAACAAGGCTGTCAACTTCCACGTAGCGCCGCTCGAGGTACGAAGCTCTGCCCTTCAGCCCCTCTATCAGCTGACTCTCCACCCGCAGGCCGCGAAACCGAACTGGACAGGGCACCATATCGCCAATGCGCACCTAAACTCTCATCGCTACGACTCCCAGCTCCTGCCACCCATTGGCGAAGCTATTGGTCGTGACTACATCACCTGCTTTGACCCTGCCACTGGCCTTCATCTCGACACGATCCTCGCGGACAACACACATGAGATCGGAGCCAAAATTGACAAGGCTGCTGCTGCTCAGCTCAAGTGGAAGAAGACGACGTTTGCAGACCGCCGCCGTGTTGTGCGTAGCCTGAAAAAGTGGCTCGTCGAGAACCAGGAGCTGTGCGCACAGACCGCCTGTCGCGATACTGGAAAGACCCGTACGTCGCCGTGCTAGCTCATGAGGCGTACAAACTGCCTCATTCATGCTTCAGTTGTCGACGCTGCGTTGGGAGAAATTCTCACCACTTGCTCGAAGATGGACTTCTTGCTGTCGCATGGCGAAAAGTACCTGCGGCCAGAGACCCGGTCTAACCCGCCTTTGCTGTTTTACAAGAAATCACAAGTGCACTATGAGCCACTCGGCGTCGTCGCGGCTATTGTATCTTGGAATTATCGTATGTGGCCTGCTCTTTTTGTAATGTGTCGCTGATTGAGGGTGTTCCTTTCAATAGCCTTGCACAATGCGTGGTCGCCTATCTTGGCTGCTATTTTTGCGGGAAACGGTATTGTTCTGAAGTGTTCAGAAAACGTGGTCTGGTCGTCCCAATGGTTTGTTCGCGCTATCCAGGAATGTATTCGCGCCTGTGGCTTTGACCCGGAGCTTGTGCAGGTGGGTAGAGCTGGCCTGCTCTGTCACAGCTTCGTTCCTGACCCAGTCGCATATTTTAAGCTCGCTTGCTGCTATCCTGACCAAGCGGAAGGGTTGACGCGGTCACCGAAAATCAAGCACATCACATTCATCGGCTCGGAATTCGTCGGCCGGCAGGTCGCTGTCGCCGCGACCACCCATTTGACCCCCGTGAATCTTGAGCTTGGTGGAAAGGACCCCGCCATCGTTCTTCCTGGTACCGATGTCGACAAGTGGGCCAGCATCTGGATGCGTGGCATTTTGTACGTTCCTTTACCACTTCTACACATGCGAGCTGCTGAATCTATGGCTTCTCGTCCAGCCAGAATGCGGGTCAGAACTGCATTGGCATTGAGCGTATGATCGTCCACAATTCGATCTATGACGACGTCTATCAGACTATATTGGACCGCGCCCGTTCCTTGACTGTCGGCGCAGGGCTCTCTGCCAGTACCGGCGTTGGGACATCCGTCGACGTGGGCTCAATGATATCGCAGACGACCGTCCTACCGGACGGCCAGACTAGGGATCGCTTCCAGGAGTTAACGGACATTGTGAATAAGGCTCGTGATGCCGGTGCGAAGATCGAGCTGGGTGGCGAACGCTACGATCAACCGTACCTTACCCACGGGGCTTACTTCAAGCCTACGGTCGTCGGCGACGTCACGCCTGACATGGACATTGCGCAACACGAACGTACGTCGATTTAGTAGACCATCTTCGTTCGTCGACCTTACTCGGTGCAGTCTTTGCACCTGTCGCGGTGTTGATTCCCTATGAAACGATCGAGGAGGCCATTGAAATCGCCAATGGGACCAAATACGCGCTGGGAGCGAGTGTTTTCGGCCCCGACAAGTACCAGGCGCTTGAAGTGGCCAAGGCGTTGGAATGTGGAATGGTGTCGATCAACGATTTTGGCGTATTCTATGTGAGCTCTGCTCTATGTCAAAGAAGTGTGCCTGCGACTGACCCATGTGCAGTTGAAGTAGGTTGCGAAGGGATGCCGTGACAGAGCTCCGCTGATGCGTGTTACAGCCAAGATCTACCATTCGGGGGTACGAAAGGCAGTGGATACGGACGGTTCGGTAAGCGATTGCATGACACGAGTCGGTCGTATTCTAACATTTGCCTTTAGGTGGGCCGGAGGGTCTCAGGTCGTTGACCAACCCGAAGGCAGTCGTCGTCGACCGCTGGCCTTGGCTCATCCAGACGAGCATCCCGCGGCAGCTCGACTACCCGATACAGTCGCCCACACTTGCTTGGTGCGTAGCTGAGCGCTCCCCGCTGCGATAATACTGAAGATGATGCAGGGAATTTGTGAGCGGGCTGACGGGGCTGTTCTATGCGGACGGGTGGCGGGCACGGTTGGAGAGCCTGCGGCTGCTGATGAACGCCAACCGGAGATAGCTGATGAAGATGACGACCTGGACACGATATCGATTGCTGCTAACATATACCTGTGGATTTGATTGAATTATTGACTGACTGGCACATGGCTCGGGTGTCGGCGTCGGCGTCGGAAGTCCGAATGCGGGGACAGGGCGCTAAATATAGAGCTTATCATCTCCGCACTGCGCAGGTCATGCCCTCATGCACATGCACCCCTCCGCCAACTGCTCTCTCCCTCGCGGTTCCCCACACGTTCGCCTCAGTTTCCTCTCAATTTCCAACGTCAACCTCCCAGCGGTTCGTCCCGTCAATCGCACCTCTTCTCTCGGCATCTGCTGCCGTGAAATGCATCACGTCGTCCGCATGCATCTCCATGCTCGCCATATGCAGATTGGCTTCCTCACCTCGCGCTCCCTATCCTGCTGCCCCGCCCCCGTGAGAGGAGAAGGGAGCTACACTATCTGGGCGGCGGCAACTATATAAACGTGCGCCGCAGCTCCTGGCGCGCGTCTCCCTTGTCTTGGGATCAACCTCCACTCTGCCATGCTCACTGTCGCGTCGCTCGTCCCCCTTGTGCTTGCCGGGGCTGTCGTCGGGTTGGCGCCCCAGATTTTCTCGCCTGTCGATACCCAGAACCTCTTCAAGCGCGTCGACTCTGGATGCGGGACGTCGGGTCAGACATCTTGCTCGAACACCACTGTGCAGAAGAACCTGTGCTGCTTCCAGGCTCCAGGGGTGAGTAGTACAGCACACCACACCCCTCGTTATCACATTCTCAACCCCGTGCGCGCTCTCGCAGGGCCTCCTGCTCCAGACTCAGGTGAGCGTAGCTGCATTCGCGATTTCCGATGTATATTCACATGGGAGAAGTTCTGGGACACAAACCCCACAACCGGTCCCAGTAACAGCTGGACTATCCACGGTACGTCGGTCCCTTCACGACGGGCATTCCCGCCTCTGACGGCCATGGATATCGGTCAGGGCTTTGGCCGGATAAGTGCGTTCGTGGTGATCTGCTGCCGGTCTTTGTATGCTGACCAGCACTGTCACCAGCTGCGATGGCACCTTCCAGGAGAACTGCGACTCCAGCCGCGACTACACGGGAATCTCTAGCGTGAGTGAGCACTAGTCTAATGCCCAACGAACGTACACTTATTTGTTTTGACCAGCTTCTTACGGCTCAAGGAGCAAGTGACACCCTCTCCTTCATGGAGCAGGTCCGTCTTCCAATCGTTCAATTGTATCTCATTCATCTGAAGTCGCGATGTAGTACTGGGTGAACAATGACGGGACTAACGAGGAGTTCTGGGAGGTATGCATGCACGCGCGTTGTTGTTCATTCCTAGTCCTAATTCCGTTTAGCACGAGTGGGCTACCCACGGAACGTGCATGAGGTGAGTGACACGCACGTTCATATGTGAGCTATTTCCGATCTTTGTCATGCCTGCAGCACTCTCGAGCCTTCGTGCCTTCCATCGGGCAGTCCTAAGGGCGCCGAGGCAAGTCGAGTTCCATTCCCACTTCGCCCGCCAGCAAATACTCCTCCTTTCTAATTTTATCTCGCTCCACTTCCATCAGGCAGTTGCGTTCTTCCAACAGGTTGTCGCTCTGTTCCAGACACTTCCGACCTACGAGTGGCTGTCCAATGCTGGCATCACGCCGAGCTCCAGCAAGACCTTCACGCTGTCCCAGCTCACGACTCCGCTGAAAGCCGCATTCGGGGTGTGTTGCTGCAACAGCACTGGATTCTGCGGCGCCATGCTGACTAATCTGTTCTAGGGAACGCCTGCTATCGACTGCACGTCCGGCGCGATCAACCAGATCAGCTACTATTTCCACCTGAAGGGCTCCGTGCTTGATGGGGAATTCATTCCCATTGGTGCGTCATTCATATGTGTGGGAGAACCGTGGCTGAGTGTTGCTGTTCGTATGACAGACGCGCCCAGCGCAGGATCCTGTGCCTCAAGTGGATTGAAGTACCCATTGAAGTCGGGCTCGCCCGCCAGCACTACTTCTGTAAGCTCCATGTGATCCTCTTTGATATGCCTTTGACAGGCGGGTGTAGAGCCACACGTCTACGTCTTCCAAGTCCACGTCTTCTACGTCCACGTCTTCCACGTCCACGTCTTCCACGTCCACTTCTCCCACAGGAACTGTAGGATCAATTTTTTTGTAGGAGAGAGTGAATATATGACCCATGCACACGCAGGCTCCGGGGAGCATTCCTACCAAGGCCAATGTCCAGGCGATCACTTCTTCAGGATCTGTCGGCGGCCTGCTGTCAGCGGGGACATGGTCGGTGCAGACGCTAGCCACCTACACAATCTCGGGATCTCCGTCCAGCTTCACGCTCACATCGTCGAAGGGCAAGTGCGCTGTGTCGGGTTCGACGTTCTCATGCGGCAGCAGCGTGTCCACTGCATCCACGTTCTCCGCCGTACGTTTTGTGTTCTCTTGGTTGTGTGGTGTGAGGCTCATTTTCGAGCGCGCTTTGTTCGCAGGTGTCCTCGGGTGGCGATATTCTGCTCGCATTCGAGGGATCTACAACGTTCTCAAGCAGCGGGACGCCAAGTGGCTCAACTGTAGAGACGGTGTTCACGGGGTCGAGCGAAGGGACAAGCTACTCCCTCGCGCTCGTTTCTACATGATGAACACGGCACGAATGACAAAACGAAATCACGAACTGTTGTATATATATGCACTAGCACGTCTGTGCAAAGGGATCATGACCAGCTGTGACTTGGCATGTGATCCACTCACTCTCATCGTGGGTACCGCGTGGCCTCTGGGCTCTTGATTCCACTACCACATGCCGCCGCCTTTGCAGGACCCGAGTTTGCACCTTGCGGTGCTGCCGCGTTTGTTCTTCGTATCCCAGCAACAACCGGACCAGCCTATTCCCTTATTGCTATTCGAACAGCTGCAGCAGAAGTCGTCGGGCGCATTTCTATCTATCACCAGGACGTCCGAGGAGATCTCGATCGTGGGGGAGTGTCTCGATGAAGACACCGCGAGCGCATACCTGTCGAAGGCGAAGGCAAACTGGAGGTGCATCAAGATCGCAGGGCCCATGGATTTTGGTGCAATGTGATCCGTCGTGTGATGAAATTGGACTGATACCGCTCCTCAAAGGCTTGACGGGAGTAATGGCGGATCTCACTGCGCCGCTGAAGCAGGCGAAGATACCCATCTTTGCGCTCTCGACGTGGTACAATCCTTTCGCCATCATGAACAACCATTCGTTCTCAATTCATGGTTGCCAGGAACACGGACTATATCCTTGTCCCAGAGAGCGAAATCGACCATGCTGTTGAAGCGCTGAAAGAAGACGGTTGGATAGGACCGGGGAAGCTCCTATAAGGGTCCAGCCGATTTTTGCATATATGAGGGCCCGAAAATGGCCAAATCCTCAGCCGCGAATAGCATATTTGAGGCCGTTTTGGCTCAAGGTCCAGCCCATATAGCATATTTGACGGCCGGCAGCCGGCATGTTGACCGGAGGTAGGGATCCGCAAGTCCTCACTGCTAACTCTCCAAAAATGTAATTAGAATTGTGAACCAATTCACTTCCTCTATCTGAGTTCTCAACGTCTGTAACCGCTCTCGCCAAAACCCAGCACGTCCTCGGGAGTACCTCAACTACGTCGGGGTCTGGACATAAGCATGCAGACCGAATGGCCGCTGCGACATAGGGTGACCGCGCAGGGGAAACAAATTCGAGTACCGTTATCAACGCGCGCTGTGCAATGAAAAAATAACAGACATAGCGAGAGGACGGACATAGCGAGAGGTCTGCTTCTTCGCTCTAGATAGGACCGCTAGTTGCCGACCACGCAAATAAACATCTGCCGGCTCGTTCTCTGAGCATGTGTTGCCAGTAACGAGCAAAGAGATTATGGGTAACATATCGCTGACGACTTACCTTTCCCAATGAGCTCAAGCCTCATCCGCAGACATAGCGGAGCGCTGGGCAGTTTCGTTATGTGGGGTATCGCGCGTTCTCGAATATGTTGGCCCTTGGTTGGCCCTCGGTGTGTAGAAAGTTCGGCGTGTATGACATTAAACATGAGCCCGAATCACAAGTATGGGCCGAACGAGTGAGTGAGTGTTGGTAGCGCTAGTTAGAGGCGCGGGCTCACCGATCTTGTAAAGCTACTCAGGCCGCGCGTCCTTGACCGAATCCGTGAGTGTCTCAGCATGCTGGGCTGTCTCATAGCCGCGGGAAAAAAATCTAGAGGAACCGGCTTCGAGTCAGCTGGATAGGGAAAACCACACGGACACTGGGATTCGTACCGAGAGTCTACAGCGGCTGCTTCACATCCCGTATGTACCTGACATACTACTCATTTGATGTCCGTATATTGACTGATAAGGACCCATTCAGCATCGCACGATCAGAGGGTCCACTCACCGACGATGGAGAGCCCGAGAGAGTCGAGCCCGAGATAGTCGAGCACTGCATGAACGCCGCCGCGCGCCGTGATGTCTCGGAGGTGATGTCACAAGTGCGCATACCAGTGCCGTCCGTGTCTTCTGGCGATGGTAGTGGGTGCTATGTTATGAATGATGGGGTGGAGGAGCGCACGGTGTACATCTTTCGCGAAGGTGTCTCCCCGCTTGAACCTACGAAATGTAATTAAAAACAAAATTAGATATAAAATTGCATCACGTGATCCTAAGCCCCAGCCGTTTTAGCATACTCCGGGCGGAAATTTTTGCATATTTGAGGGCGAAATTGGACCCTTCCCTGGGCTGGACCTACATAGGAGCTTCCCGGGTCCTGGTTGGATATTCCTTGCAAGTGCTATATTCTGAGAGTCTAGTTTCGCGACGAGCGGCGATACCATTCACTGAAGAAACTTGTCGCGCAGATCTGGGTTCTATGTCGCGTCGTTAGATACTGTAGTTGTACAGAGGCTCGCATATCAAACAACTCATTTGCGTATCTGCTTATCCATCCGAGATATCAAGTTACTTGGTGGAGAGCAATCGGCGCGGACCATTAGTAGTCTATTGAGGAAACTAGTACTGCGCAGGACTGACGAGGGGATTCAAAGTCTCGCAAACGGGCTTACCATATACTTGTAAGTACAGCCTGCGGCTGCGATACTGTAAGTTTATCGTCTTATTATGTAAATAAATAAATAAATCAGCCTGTCCCGGGGTCCGTTACTGGGTCTTACAATCATACCAACGTCTAGGATCGTGCCCAAGGCAATATTGCATGCGGGATGGTTTCGGATCAGGACAAGCAAAATGAGGCGAAACGGTGCAGGGTGCAGCGCTGTCGCTGACAAGACTTTTGGGCGCCATAAGTAGCCGGGCCTGTACTTACATTGCTCTACGTCGCAGTCGCTCGGAACCACCCCTCTCGTCTTTCACTCTCCCTCATACACTCTCATACAGCGCTCATAGAGCTTCCTTCGCGCCCCTGAATCTATGTCCTCTCTGCCTGGTCCAGGCCAGCCCCGGCCTCTGTCGACCTCGGAGGGCTTCTTGCTGGGAGGACTTGCCGCCTGCATAGCGGTATATGCGACCACACGCGTCATTGGAAGCCATACTCATCCTGTTGTTCAGGTCACTTTCTCAAACCCGGCGGAGGTCGCGAAAACGCGCCTGCAACTTCAAGGCGAGCTTGCGAAGGGCGGCGGCGTTAAGGTGTATCGCAACGTGTTTGACGTGTTTGCAAAGACATGGCGGAATGAAGGTGTTCGCGGTATACAAAGGGGCCTTCCTCCGGCTGTACGTTGTAACTGCCGTCTTATAGGGACAGTCACTGATTCGTGAGAGTAGTATGCCTACCAGGTATGAACCTCGGCGGCTCGTGTGCCTTGCAGCTATTTGACTGTGAATCTCAGATTCTCTTGAACGGCTCGCGTCTCGGTATGTTGCATCGGGTCCCTTGCTGTCTCTTTCCTGAACCCTTCAGGTTTTTACGAGCCCTTTCGCAAGTCGATCAATCAGGCCGCAGGGCTTGACACGGCGGTGCAACATCCTGTAACGTCAGTCATCGCTGGAGCAGCTAGCGGAGCCGTCGGAGGTGTGTATGCCTATCGCTCTGAATCTCACCCATCTCACATGTAGCACTAGCTTCTCTCGGGAACCCTTTATTCTTGATCAAGGCGCGCATGCAGGTAAGTCGCTGCTAGTATAAATCCCCTCACTGCTCAACGGCTGTGCAGGCGTACTCCCCCGCGCTACCAGTGGGAACGCAGCACTACTACAAGCACTCGTGGGATGCTCTGCAAATCATATATGCGAAGGAGAAATTCCGCGGCATGGTGCGTGGCATCGACGCTGCGATCCTGCGAACGGCGATGGGGTCTTCGGTTAGTCTCGCGTGTCTGGCAGTCAAGCAACTCGGCGTGACCAATCTGCATTCACAGGTGCAACTTCCGACTTATAATTGGACGAAAAACCAGCTTGTGTCGCGGGGTATACTGCCTGCGAACAGCATATGGACATACCTGGCGAGCAGCTCAGTCTCTGGCATCTGTGTCGTACGTGGATATCCCTCATCGGTTGGCCTGATTTTCTAACATCATCTTTCAGCTCATAATGATGCAGCCAGCGGATACAGTGAGCTTTAGCATCTCTTTCCATATTCATTCTCACTCATAAATATCTCAAGGCGTTGACACGCGTATACAATCAACCTACAAAGCAACTCCCGAACGGCCGGATCGTCGGGACTCTTTACAAAAATCCCTTCGATTGTTTGTGGAAAACACTCAAGACGGAAGGCCCCTTTGCATGGTACAAAGGTACACTGCATTATTCTACTGTGAGGAGTCCTATCTGAGCGATGAACCATAGGGTCTACGGCACATTTCCTGCGAATAGCTCCCCATACGTGCGTTTACTGCGAATTTACCTGCGCAGTGTACTAACTCGACTCCGTGTAGGATCATCACGCTCACCGCGAACGACATCCTAATGAGTGCATACCGGAAATTGCGTCATGGGTCCGTTCTATAACCACAGCTGTAGATTAGAGATTAGACGCATATGATTCACACCTAGAATTCCGGTGCCCTATTATATGTTTGCATTAATACATGTACTGCTAAGCACGAGGTATCCATAATGTGCATGACTGGGGACTTTGGCAGACACTTGAGCGCTCGAACAGAGAAGAGGGCCAATACTCACTGGCACCGTAGGCTCTACGCATTTCACTGATTTCACTTCTGAGTGGATATCACACGACAAGTCGGGTGGCCGGCCGGCTTGTCGGATGCTTCGTCGCAGCGCCGCCCGCTGGCACTGTACGCCTCAGGCATTGAAAGGAGGGCCAGTGTAGGCCACAGTGCGAAGTGATTTTAGGCTTCATTACATTCTCTGTGTTGCAAAACTCTTTTTCACGCTCTTGCCGTGCCACAAGTTGGGTGGCACGTCGAGATTACATAACCAGTGTAGCGCGTTGTTGAGTATCAGTAGCCGCCTGAGCCGCCTTCGTCACAGTCCACCATGCTCTGCCACGGTTAGCTCTGGAACGAACGCGGCCATGCAGTCGCTCAACACATCGACAGTGGTTCTAGTCGCTGTCTTTGCAGTTCTCCTGCCTATCGCATATCGCGTCGTCTCTTCCCCGCTCGCTCTCATCCTTCTGTCCCCGTTCTTGGTCGCGTCCTTCGTCCTATCATTGATTACGCTCAATGTGCTCCTCGGTCATCTTTTGGACGCAAAGGAACGTGTCATTGGACTTCGTTACCCGGCACCCGCGCGCCCCTTGGCCTTCTCAACTCCCGCCGCCTGGCAAGCCGTCTTGATACGATCGCAGTGGGCACACAGACCGCCTCATTCTCTCCCCGACCTATACCCGGATTCTCCAATGATATCGACGGCCGTTAACGATATCCTCATTCTAATTGTCAGAGACTTCGTCTTGTCTTGGTACAAGGACTTGTCATCCTCCCCGTCTTTCCCCACCGCGGTCTCTGCTACGTTGCATAGCTCCATGAATCGCCTGTTGGCCCGGTTGTCGTCCGCCGACTTGTCAACCATTCTTGTCAAACGTCTGTTGCCCATCATCACAGCCCATGTAGAGCAATTTCGCGAGTCCGAGGTTGCCTTGCGCGGTGCCGGCCTAGAACGCAGGCTCACGGAGTCCGAGGAGCTAGACATGCTGCTGGCCAGTCGTTACGCCGGGAAGAGCGGTACCAGACTTCATACTGCCGTGAACAACTTGTCATCTAGTTTCACCAAGCAGTCGGAAGAAGCGCATCTCAAGCAGCTCATCGAGAAGGTCCTCCCCTTGGTGCTTCCCGAGAAAGAGGCGAGAAGCTCAGCTTTGAAAGTCGTCGCCCGAGAGATTGCCGTTTGCTCCGTATTGTACCCCGTGATGGATATGTTTGCGGATCCCGATTTTTGGAACCGGACTATCGGGCAGCTGGTGAGTTTAATCAGTCCGATGCGCCGTGGACATCTTTGACATCCTTTCAGGCCGGAGCAGCCATTCGCCAACAGTAAGCATCCCGTTTGTCTCAGTTACGCATTGTGACGTTGGAGGTGCAGGCGACTCATTACCAAGGTGCGGAACGTGCTAGAGGCTCAGCTACCACATCCCAAACCGAGGTTGGCCACGGCAAGGGCATCAGTTACCGACACCATCACCATCCGCACGGATGCGAAACACTTCGAATCTTTCTTGAGGAGTATCAGTCACACTTCTTCTTTGCTCGACGCTCGACGACTGAAGAACGATATCATGGGGGAGATCAGACGGACGAGGGTGCTACTGGGTATGCGTCTCTGAGAACATACATGGGCATACATTCTCACAGCGCCCTGCAGCTAATCATGAAAGGGAGGATTGGATCAACGGGGAGAAGACCGAAGATGTCGTAGCGTTCCTGGACAGATTATACACGGCCAAGAGACAGGCCGAACTGCGTATTGCTGTCTTAGGAGGCAACGATGATACAGTATGTATTCGAAAATTTGCTTGGTCAAGTTCTTACATGGCGAGTAGAAGTCCTCTTTACCCGACGCTCCACCCTCTCGCCTAAACCTACGCGACATTCTGGGTAACCCAAGCTCATTGTCATACTTCATGGAGTTCTTGGACAGACGCAATAGGGCTCTATTGGCACAGTTTTGGCTCACGGTTGAAAGCTTCAAGAATCCGTTGGAGTCGTTCGACTCAGGCTCCTCCGACAATGAAGACGACCCTATCCATGATCCGTCCCTCGCCTCCACGGCGAAAGAGGACATCGCAATGATTTATGAGCTCTATTTCTCCAGCTCGTCGCCCCACCCAGCTCTGTCCGCCATCTCCGCGAAACATGTCTCCGCGATTCGCGGCTTTTCCTTAAGCGAGACGATGCCCTCCCGTACAGTCGAACGGAAGGCTCGCAGGAGCGTTATGCTCGCTCAGAGACAAGTAGAACACACCATGGAGCAAGACTTCGAAGACTTTGAAAGGTCTGAGCTGTGGTTCAGAGTTGTGGAGGACATCAATGCAAGTCGAGGTGCTACCAGGGACACTTCCGTACGTGGTCGCAGTTCTTTGTCGGCCAGCGCCGAAGCGCTACCTGCGGGCGGTCGGATGGCCTCCCCGGCTCCCCTCATGTCGCGCACAGAGTCCCTCCCGTCCTTGAACTTGCCACTCAGCCCCTCGGCGCAGTCTAGCTACGCAGAATCACTCTTTCCAATATCACCCATGGATTCCTCACAAATTTCACTGCCTCGGCCATCGCCTTCCAATCTCGACGTCCTCATGTCGCCCCTGCCGGAGGCCGATACTTCCAATCGCGCGCCGCTTTTTGACGATCCTGATGACAATACGAAGAATAGCCGCGAAAGTCAGTCGACGGTCGAGGCCATCCAGGCCGCCTTGACCGACATCATTGCCCTTGACAAGCAGCAGACGGACAAACGCGCGACACGTCCATATTTGACATCTGCGAACAGTGTCTTCGACTCCTCTCCTGACCCGAGTCTTGTTGTTGATGGCCCGCGGGGCTCTGCACTCGAGGACATTGACGAAGAGGAGAATGCGGAAGCGAACGCAGATGCGAAGCAGGAGAATTTTCAGCTCGCAGGCCCAGGCGACCTGCAGCTCTCGTATGAGATCGCTCGACTCTCGGACAAAATCTACACCTTACAGACGCAAGAAGCCATGCTTGATACCCTCATCAAGAAGGCCGAACTTACAGGGGATGCCCAAGAGCTACGTCTTCTCCGGAGATCCAAGTCTGCCATGTCAAGGGAATACCGAGAAGTCAGCTTCCAGCGCTCGCAGTACGAGCAGCAAGAGATCGCGAATCGCCTGGTACCGGATCGTACGAAATTGACGATCGTGAATTCGGTCGTTGGCGACGAGGGTGGCCGATCTGTTGTCCGGTACCTCGTGGAAGTCCAGCAACTCGGTCTGGACGGCAGTGTCACCACGGGATGGGTAGTAGCTCGACGTTATAATGAGTTCCTCAACATGCACAACAAGTTACGAGAGCGGTATGCCTTGGTTCGGGCGCTGGATTTCCCGGGGAAACGATTGGTGACCTCGCTCTCTGGAAGTTTTGTGGACACTCGACGTGCTGCTTTGGAGAAATACGTGCAGGTATGATATTCTTGATTTACTTTGGTGTCTTCCGAGCTGACTTCATCCAGAATCTCATCCAAATCCCGGCTGTCTGCGAAAGCGAGGAACTGCGGGCCTTCCTATCTCGCAACTCGCCTTTCATTGTATCCGAGCCTGAACCTACAGCCTCTAAAGCTGGAGGTGCATTTCCTGGGACCGGAATTGTCCGCAACGTGTATCACTCCGTTGCGGAGAGCATTGATGACATGTTCTTCGGACCATCAATGCTGGACGTCATGATCCAGCGTCTCACGCGACAAGCAGCAGAATTGGCAGGCATCGTTGGGAACTCAGTTAACGACGAGGATGTGGTCGCGCAGGCACTACGCGCTTCCGGGAAGACCGGGTCAGATGACACATTGCTTCAGTTCTCCGGCGATCTTAAACCTCTTGAAGGCGAGACGAGCTCGTCCACCTTCTCCGCCCCTATCTGCGACCTCGTCTTGGCTGTTTTTGAGCTCAATAAGAAGAACAACTGGCTGAGACGACAAGCTATCGTTATCATTATGCAGCAAGTCTTAGGAAGCACGGTGGAGAGGTGTGTCTGTCTCCTGAAACCAGAGCACGTTGACTGACTTATGGATCAGGAAACTGCGAGAGACTGTGAGCTACTTGACAGACGAGCCACACATCATGAACTTCATCAACATGTTCCGTGATGCGCTGTGGAGTGGAGGTCAGTTGAGGACTCAGCCTACTTCACGCTCGCCTGAGGATAAACTACGTGCACGAGATGACGCGAATCGCATGCTGTCCGCTTTGATGCCAGGTGGGTGGGCCTCCTCCATCGGCGTATCGAGGAAAGTGCTGACACGTTCCCGCACGCAGACCTTGCCGCTAACATGATCGGTCGATCGAACGCACGCCGTGGGGCTCGACGCATTTTCGCTGTCCTACAGAACAGACGCCTGAACCAACACATCGCATATACCATACTTGACGAGGTGAGCGAGTTTCTCGTTGATAGCATTCTCATCACTGAACACCTTCCAGCTTTTTGCGGCATTGTTTCCTGAGGTGTTCCAATGAGATCGTTTGTCTACGGCGTCCAACCGTGACTCATATCATGTACTATATCGTTTCTCATCACTGAACACCTTCCAGCTTTTTGCGGCATTGTTTCCTGAGGTGTTCCAATGAGATCGTTTGTCTACGGCGTCCAACCGTGACTCATATCATGTACTATATCGTTTCGCCCTCACCGTCGGCCCTGCTACGATTCAGACTCGATAGCCACCGTAATGGGCGGTTCAGGACCCTGCTCTACCGGTGTGGCAGAGCCTTGAGGGTTCGGTGCCGGCGACGATGCGTCCTCCTTCCGAACTTTGTTAGGCCGACGATGGATGACTGGAATCGCAGACGGATCGTCGTGCCTATTGGAATCCTGATCGGTGTAACGCAGATCGACAACGTCAGGCTCACTCACACTTTGATGGTGTGCAGGATGTATCCTCCAGAGCCAGTTGTTGTCATTGTCGGATGTGTACGTCCCGGCAGCACCTACCCTTAATCAGTGTAAGTATAGCTTAGACGCAAAAATGTGACGAACTTGGTAGCGTCGCAGAAAACTCTCGGAGACACTGGGAGCCAGATACTGTGGATGTAGCCGAAGTGTGGTTTGGAGATCACTGACAGTCTGGAGTGTGATTCAGCTCGTCATAAGCCGGCAGTTAGTACAAAAGCCAAAGGACAAACCTGCAGGTGTGGACTATGTACAACTATGTTCGCCGAACCATTAAGATATGGTGACAGCCTCTCCAGTATTGAAAATGGGTCGTATTCGCTGGCTACGATCAAGCTGATGGCATAGTGAGCAGCCGCACCTCCGAGAAATATATGAATGCAGCAAACCCGTCGAATTCGCCTGCAAAGAGCTCCTCCCGGGTGCCGAAGAGGATGTCGGAGGCCGCCTTCCGTTTGTTAACTCGCACCTTGGCTTTGTCGGATAGCGCTCCTCCTGAAGCTGAAGGCTCGCCTATGGTTACTGGGAGCGAGATCAGCTCCTCCCTGATCGGCGGCCACGCATAATGGGGCTCACTAGGCGTGTACTCCTCATCTGCAGTAGCCCAGTTGAGAGATGAAAGGATCGGGGTAACCAGTTCCTTCGGGAAGTTCATTTGCGTCATCACAGGATATGCAGGTGGCGATTCGACGTCGCATATAGTCAACAGGCGACCGCTGCCTGCGCAAGTAAGATGAGAATAAGACGCGGATGCTGATGGACACGAAGACTGACCCCCCAATCTTTCAAGGATGGCAGAGACTACCATACCAGAAGCATCGTCGACGGCAAGGTATCGACCTCGTGGTTGAACGTTAGCAAGGTTGAGCATTTGCGAGAGGCTATCGATTCGAAGGTCACGAATACGATTTTGGTCCTTTTTGAACCAGTACTCGCACACGTTGAAGAGAGTAGGCTCAATCGTGGTGAACGACTTGGAATATCTTCATCTGCAGACTCAGTCGTTGTTAACGGGAAACAGACGGCAGTGCTCACTTTGCTTCCTTTCGTTTCTTATACTTGTCTTTGCTGTACTCTGTCTTCAGTGAATAGTTCGCGTGCATTTCTATTTGCTTTTTGATGATGTCCTGGTAAGACGAAGTGAGGTGTGGGTACACGTCGTGTGACTATAATCACTCACAGACGCATGAACACCGGATTGCTTCAAGGACTCAATTTCATCGGCGGTTAATGGTTGCACATATTGGCCGTCATTTATGAGTTCGTTTGTGGCCTCCGTATCCTCTGATGCCAGAAAACATGAGCAACGTTTTTGCGCAATGAATTTCACTGCTTACCGAGCTCTTCAATCGACTTCGGCAGCACCACCCTCAGCTTTTTATCCACGATTTCATGTGTTAAGCCATACGGATGGCCGACCAGCTCGCTGACGTGGAAAGAGCCAAATTTCCCTAGATTGATTGTCCTGCTGTGCGGTGAAAAAGACACGGCACATGTCCCGGAATCGCACTCACGCATCAGCTTCGAGCTTGAAATTCCTCACGTCGCCGGTCGGCAAGCGAAGCAGCACATTGTCTCCAATTTGGATGACATTTATTATGGGCGGAGGTGTTGTCAGCGTCGATGAGCTTTGTCCGTTTGGTGGTTCTGACATTGGTACAGCCAGAGTGAAGGATCTTTGAATGAGGCACAGAAAACAAGAGCTGCGGCAAACAGCCGTACATACCGCGGCCTCAGGAAGGCTCGCCGCACAATTCCACCCGTCCGCTTCTACCGTCACACCGACTCACTTGAACATTCTCCAACTCAATGGTCCACGTTGAGGAAGTCCCGGACGTCGACAGGTCGGTGAAAAAGTCCCAGAATCACACACCAGGTCTCCCCAATGAACTATCATATCTGATCACGGCATTCCTCCCGTCCGAAGACGCATCTATGCGTTCAAAGGCTTATCTAGTGCTCTCGTCGTACTGCCAAGGCGTTCGCAGTTCGCTGAACGCTGGCCGAGAAGGAGAGCAGGATCCTGCCACGGCGTCTCTGTTCAAGACATTCGCACCGGTCGTAGAAGCACGAATAGCAGTTCCTACGGAGAAGGAAGCTCTGGTTGGCCTATCATTCCTCTCCGCTCTGTTCCAAGTCGATTGGCAGAGCGCTTCCGCCATCTTCCAGCAAGACGGCATTGTCACATCCATCGTCGACATCCTAGACTTGTATCCATCCGAGACAGTCGCTCGAGAGGCCGCTCACCTGTTGTCGCAGGCTTGCGGTCATAAGGCATGTCGTGCTGTCATACCTGATGACTGTGTCAAGTGGTTGGAGGCGGCCACCCGGCAGACAAGGGACGCACCATTGCGAGCATCCGCAGCAGTGGCGATGGTCAAATTGTCTCGCGGGGGTAAATCCGACAATGCCGAGATTTCAGGTGTTGTGGAGGCATCAAAGGGTAGTGCCGACGATCAGCTGGTCGCGCTCATGAAGGGGCTCATCGTCGATGGGGGCAAAGAAACCGTCACTGAAGCGGTGGAAGGTCTGGCGTATCTCAGCGTCGAACCGCGCGTGAAGGAAGCGCTGGCGAAGGATGCACCGTTCTTAGCTGGACTTTTCTCCCTTGTCCCGACTCGCAAAGGCTCTACAAGCTCCTCGGGAGCCGTTCCAAGCCACACACTCCTCTACGGCATCCTCACACTCATATCCAACCTCTGCATATATCGCCCGAAGTTATCAGGGGAAGACGCACAGATAGACAAGCTCAGGCGAATGGCAAAGGCTGGGGCGTCGGCGCCGGAGGGTAACGTGCTGGACGTGCTGGACGACGATGAACATGTCAAGCAGCGCGGGAGGAATTTAGTGAAGGCTGGAGCGCTGCCGGTTGTGGTCACCATTGTACGACTCGCCGACAGCGAAGGTGTACGCATCACAGCTGGGAGGGCACTCCTCAACTTGGTCGAAGACAAAGAGAACCGAGGGAAGGTCCTCCAGAGCGGTGGCGCGAAATCTTTAGTGGACATCATCAGGAAGTCTCTTCCCACAGGCACCTCGGATGAAGCAAACCCGCTCACCCTCGAAGCCATTCAGGCTCTGGCCAAACTTGCTATCACGGCCTCTCCGGTGCATGTCTTTGGCGCCGACCCTGGTGCCATGTACGACGCCATTCGACCATTTACGATCCTCCTCACGCATTCTGCTTCGACTCTCTTGCAGTGTTTTGAGGCCATGATGGCTTTGACAAATATCTCATCCCACAGTGCTGAAGCGGCATCCCGTGTCGCGAAGGCTGATGGCCTCCTCCTGAAGGTCGAATTATTGATGCTGGAGGACCATACTCTTATTCGGAGAGCCGCGACCGAGTTGCTGTGCAACTTACTCGCCGGGTCAGACGACTTATACGAAAGATACACCGGTGACGGTACCTCCGGAGGTGCGAAGTCGAAGTTACACGTCCTCGTCGCGCTTTCCGACGTTGACGACTTGCAAACGCGGCTTGCGGCGTCCGGTGCACTTGCTACCCTCACATCATCTCCCCACGCTTGTCGCTCTCTCTACGATCTGGAGATTGAGCGCCATCGAGTGATGCGCATATTCATCCAGCTCATTGATCCTTCAGCACTGGACGCTGAGCACGATGAGCCCGCCGTGACATCGGACCCTGGCCTTGTGCATCGGGGCATTGTCTGCGTACGCAACTTGTTTCTTACCCTCGAAGCCGACCTTAGAAAAAACTTGATCGGAGAAGTGGAGACGGCTGCCCTTGTGCAAAGCTTATTGACTGTCGTGAGGACCAATGGAGGAAACCCGGGGGTTTTGCGGCCGGCGGCGGAAACCTTGAAATGCCTGGTGGATGCTGGTGTCACTATTACCAGTGTATGATGTTTTGCACTCCGTTGTACCAATGTAGTTGGTGTAGTAAAATGGCCTGGATTGAAAGGAGGCGGACCAGGTTTGAGTACGAGGCCGTTGAATCAATGTCTCGAACGTACCACCTGCAGGATTGGTTCAATGGTTGGGCCGCGGACAGGAAGCCTGAAGGGTATCTAGGGCACCACGTGACAATGTCAGGAACGAAGCGCGCGCGGTCGGAAACCCTGCTGCGCTACCACTGCCTCCATTATCCTCGTCTCAGATCGCGACCTGACCTCCCTTTCCAACCTCACCCTCCACGACTGCGGCTTCGAATGGTATGCAATGTCTCTTGGTATGCAGTCGTGTCTTGACCTCCGGGATTTGCAGGCGCCGTCCAAGAAGGCCGGAAAGAAGGCTACAGCAGCTCCGAAGAAGGGCGGGGCCGCAAAGGTCGCCAAGGTGCGCCACGAGCACTCTTAGGGCATGGATCTAGCTGACATCCGGGGCTACAGGCTGACTGGAAAGAAGGATTCAAGAAGAAGACCGTCGGCGTGTCCGACATGACGCTGTTGACCACAATCAGCAACGAGAGTGTCAACGATAATCTGCAGAAACGATGGCAGAGTGGTGAAATCTACACATACATCGGGGGCGTGTTAATATCTGTCAACCCTTTCCGAGGTGCGTCACCTGCACTTATGTCTCGCTCTTCGCTTAGTGCCTCTGCTGCTTTAGATCTGGGCATCTATACCGACGAAATCCTTGGCCGCTATCAGGGTAAGAATAGGCTCGAGGTTCCTCCCCATGTGTTCGGCATCGCAGAGTCAGCATACTACAATATGAATGCCTACAAGGAGAACCAGTGTGTCATCATCTCGGGGGAGTCGGGTGCCGGAAAGACGGAGGCCGCCAAGCGGATTATGCAGTACATCGCCGCCGTATCCGGTGGTCAAGACAGTAGCATCCAGCAGATCAAGGATATGGTTCTCGCCACCAATCCTCTGCTGGAAAGCTTTGGATGCGCGAAAACGCTGCGAAATAATAATTCCAGTCGCCATGTTCGTCTCCCCCGCCAGATCGGAGGGTATCAGCTACTCACGTCTTCACAGGGAAAATACCTGGAGATCATGTTCAATGACCGAGCAGAGCCTGTCGGTGCTCAGATCACGAACTATCTGCTTGAGAAAGGCCGGGTCGTTGGCCAGGTGCAGAATGAGCGCAATTTCCACATCTTCTACCAATTCACGAAGGCAGCCTCGGCGGAGCAACGCGGTGCGTGCTGTTCCACCCTCAGCTAAGGGAGACATGGCCCTTACGTTGTCAATTAGAGGCTTTCGGTTTGCAAGGGCCAGAAGCATACGCGTACACGAGCGTCAGCAATTGTTTGGACGTAGAAGGCATCAGCGACCCTCAGGATTTTGCCGACACCATCGTATGTACATACACTCTCCGGGTTTGATCTGTCTGATGCCCTAGCAGAAAGCCATGGACGTCGTTGGCCTCACTGCAGTTGAGCAACATGAGATCTGGCGGATGCTTGCCATTGTCCTTTGGCTTGGGAACGTCCAGTACGAGGAAATGGATGACGGCAATGCTTCCGTCTCCGACACTGGTGTCACCGACTTCATCGCCTATCTCATGGATGTAGACGGTGCCCTTGTACAAAAGGTGCTCACATCGAAGGTGGTGGAGACGCAACGAGGTGGACGACGAGGGTCTGTCTATGACGTCCCATTGAACCCGGCTCAGGCTAGTGCGGGAAGGGACGCGCTGTCTAAGGCGATTTACAACAACCTGTTCGAGTGGATCGTGTCTCGTGTGAACATTTCAATGAAGCCTCGTGGATCAGTGCAGCAGTTAATTGGCATCTTGGTGCGTCCCGGGTGTATCTGACAAAGGCGCAGCTCATCACTTGACACAGGATATTTTCGGGTTCGAGATCTTTGAGGTAGAGTTTATCGCGTGGCAAAATCTTTTGCAATGTTTGACAAGTCTCACAGGACAACTCGTTCGAGCAACTCTGCATCAATTACGTCAACGAGAAGCTTCAGCAAATCTTCATTGAACTGACACTGAAGACCGAGCAAGAGGAATACGTTCGTGAGCAGATCAAATGGACCCCCATCAAGTACTTCAACAACAAGATCGTGTGCGACCTGATCGAAGAGCGACGCCCGCCGGGGATATTTGCCGCCCTCAACGATGCGTGTGCAACTGCTCATGCTGACCCCAGTGCAGCAGACAACAGTTTCATGCAGCGTACTTCCTCTCTCGCGAGCAACCCGCACTTCGAAGCTCGCGGCTCCCAGTTCTTGGTGAAGCACTACGCCGGCGATGTCATGTACAACGTAGCTGGGATGACGGACAAGAACAAGGACGCGCTGGTCAAGGATCTTCTGGACCTGATTTCTAGCAGTAGCAACCAGTTTCTACAAACGCTCTTCCCTGACCGGCCGGATCCTAACAGCAAGAAGCGGCCGCCGACAGCAGGCGACAGGATCAAGGTGACATTCCCTCGCAACTGCGCACGCCAATGCTGACTCCGCACGTAGGCTTCCGCTGGCGCCCTTGTCGAGAATCTCATGCGTGCTCAGCCATCGTATATCCGCACTATCAAGCCCAATCAGAACCGCAGCGCCTCCGAGTACGACAGTAAAGCTGTTTTGCATCAAATCAAGTATCTTGGTCTACAGGAGAATATTCGTGTTCGGCGCGCTGGCTTCGCGTACCGGAACACTTTCGAAAAATTGGTCGAGCGCTTCTACCTGCTCTCGCCAAACACGTCTTATGCAGGCGAATACACGTGGTCTGGCGACCCACGTAGTGGATGCGAGAAGATTTTGACAGATACCGGAATTGCCAAAGACGAATGGCAGATGGGTGTCACCAAAGCATTCATCAAGAACCCGGAGACAGTGAGCATACATACCTGCTATCTCTATTGAATATTGACGTTCTAATCATTGCGCAGCTTTTCGCCCTCGAGACGATGCGCGATCGCTATTGGCACAACATGGCAGCGCGTATTCAACGCGCTTGGCGCAATTTCATGCGTTACAAGCACGAATGTGCGAGGCGCATCCAGCGTTTCTGGAGGAACAACAAGGAGTCGATAGTGTATGCGCAGAAGCGGGACCACGGTCATCGGGTTCTTGGTGACAGGAAGGAGCGGAGGCGCTTCAGTCTTCTCAGCTACCGTCGCTTCATGGGCGATTACCTTGACCTCAACGGGCAAGATCCTCTGGATCTGAAGCCCATCTGCAGCGTAGCAGGTGCGTTTTTGAGGATTTGACACACTTTGCACTGGGTGACGTTGACTGTGGTTGCAGTCAAGGAAGAGGTCACTTTCAGCTCTAGGGCACAGCTCCTCGTATCGAAGCTTGGCCGATCTAGCAAGCCTAGTCCACGCTACTTGGTCGTTGTACGTGTCCTTTCTTCTATTGTCTGTGAGACCATTTGACGACCATGTCAAAGACTGCTAAAGCAGTCCACATCCTTGTCACCAATGCCAACAATGGTATAGTGCAGACTGTGCTGGAGCGCAAGATCCCCATTGTCACGATCAAGAGCATAGCGATGTCAAATTTCCGAGATGACTGGCTGGTAGGTAGCGCGTAACGAAGTCATTTGACGGAACTCAATATTTGCATTCAGGTGCTCAACCTTGGTACTTCTGAAGAAGGCGACCCTATCCTGCACTGCTATTTCAAGACCGAACTCTCTTCTATCCTTGTACAACTAAGCTCCAACAGCATCACCGTCCTGATCGGCCCAATGTCAGTGGCACATAGTCTAGCTTCTCTTGCTTGACCTACCGTATCTTTTCATTAGCATCGACTACTCGAAGAAGAAGGATAAGCGCGCTCAAATAAAGACGGTGCGAGATGAAACCGTGACCAAAGACGATCTGTACAAGAGCCACACTATTCATGTTCCTACCGGTGAGCCTGCGAATAGCAGGTCCCGACCTCCCGCCAAGCGCAAACCTGGAGTGGTCCGTCCCATCACTGCTGGAAAGCTCTTGAAGAGAAGCGGTAACTCAAAGGTATGAGGATTCTTGCGTGCCCGCTGGAATTCTCACTGATTGCATCGCCGCAGCCAACTTCGTCAAGGCCCAAGCCTGCAGCACAACCGTTACCGGGGAAATCAGCTGCACCAGCAGCCAAGCCAGCCTTCGCAGCAGCAGCCTCTGCTACGTCTTCCAGCGGACCGCCGCCGCCTCCGCCGCCGCCTGGTCGTCAACGCGCGCCGCCTCCGCCCCCCGAAGAACCTGATGTCCCTATGTATCGCGCAAAGTTTGCATTTGATGGGCAGGAAGGCGAGATGTCGTTGGCAAAGGATGACTTAGTCGAACTGGTCGAAAAGGATGACAATGGCTGGTGGCTGGTGAAGAAAGGCGCGTCTGAGGGTTGGACGCCTAGCAACT
The DNA here is from genome assembly GCA_019915035.1 of Auriscalpium orientale. Taxonomy (NCBI): domain Eukaryota; kingdom Fungi; phylum Basidiomycota; class Agaricomycetes; order Russulales; family Auriscalpiaceae; genus Auriscalpium; species Auriscalpium orientale. The sequence continues at coordinate 1,423,399 of JAHLMH010000001.1, forward strand.
ACCTGGAGCTTGTCCCTCCGAAGCCCAAGGCCGTTGCTGCCCCTCCCCCACCGCCACCGCCTCCGACTGCGCGCCCTGTACCCACCCCATCCGCCGCATCCCGCCCCGCCGCTGCGCCCGCGCCGAAGGTCGTCGTCCAATCCGTCACTGCGGACGTCCATGCCAAGCCCGTGTCCGTTTTCCCCGGAATGGGTGCTTCGAATGGCGGCCCCGCACCTTGGAAGAAGCAACACGCCCCCACGGGCTCCAATGCAAGCTCTGGTGCTTCAACTCCCGCAGGCTCTCGGCCGGTGAGCTCCCTGGCAGGGAAGCCTCCGCCACCCATTGTAGGGAAGAAGCCGGCGCCCCCGCCTCCTGGGGCGAAGCCAGGGGCACCTAAGATCCCCGGCAAGCCGCCTGTGCCGGCGGCAGCTAGGCCGACGCCCCCTCCTGCAGCGTCTCGACCTGGTGCTGGTGTTAGGCCTAGCGGAGGTGCACCGGGGCAGCTGGACCTCGCTGCTGCTGTAAGTTCAAATTATTCCGTTGTTGTCGCAATGGTGCTGACGCGGTATTCATAGTTGGCAAAGCGTGCCGCGCAGGCAGGCAACAATTAACATTCTTTACCGTCTGGTACGGCTGTCTAAGCCTGGTATGTTGGATGGGTAGAACGCGGACTTGTCATGAATATGAATGTAAACGGTATCCATTAGATGCACTAGTTGATGGGACACATAAGAATGCAAGGTTTGAGCAGATGTGGTGGGTATACACAGGTGGGACCGGCATTTCGATTCGATGTGACGATGATATAAGAAGAGAATGGGATGGGGCTTGTATGCGTCCTGCGGAAGTGGTAGGGTTACAGAGGGATGACGCCCCCGCATGCATCCTGAATAATAATAAAAGAGAGCAATGGCGTCTATGAGAGCGTTACTGTGATCGGCGGGACATGGCGTGTGCGCGGCTCGGACACCATCGTCTCCACCTCGTCCTCCGAGTCTGGTACCGCAACGCGCGACGGTGTCAACGGTCGCCGCGCGGCGTCATCTTCCGCCTCCGAGTCCATGTCCGTGGAGAGCGTGATGTCCCCGGGGTCGAGCGTCGAGCGTACGTCCGACGCGTCGTCCCCGCCGCGCCATGAGAGCACCTCCTCTGCGGACAGCACCTTGCCACCTTCGCGGAAGTCCTCAGACGTGCGTGCGAGTGCCGCGCGCCCGCTCTCGAGCAGGACATCCAGCAACCCCTTGACACGTACGAAGACCTCGTCATTCTTTCCAATTGGTGCATTCTCGTCGTCCTCGTCCTCCTCCTCGTCGGGTTCGTCATCATCGTCGGCAGGCAGGGAAGACTTGACAGCGCGGTAGGCGCGCGGGGGGAGGATGAGGCGCGATTCACGGAGCTTGCGACGGAGCTCGTGGATCTCTTTTGCCTGACGGTGCTTGGTGGACTCGAGAGAAGCGTTGATACTAAGCAGAGAGCGGTTAGTGATCTCCAGGTCCTCGATCTGCAGACACATTCGTAAACATATCCCTCAGCGAAACGTAAGGCACAACCCAAACCTTGCGATGAGACTTTGCCTCTGCCCTGATCTTCCGTTCGGAAGCTGGAGGCTCGTCTTCGCGATCCCATGATGGACTACCCAGGCTCGTACTGGAGTCGCGTCTTGAAGTGGGGTCGAATAGGTCCACCAATGCATCAAGCGCAATCGTTTGTCCAGCAGGCGCGTCGGGCACGTCCCCATGTGCTTTCTCAGACGCGGCGACACCATTGACGTGGGAATTTAAGGTTGAGACCGTACTGCCCGTGCCTGTGAGAACAGAGCTTGGCGCCTGGGACGCAGAAGAGCGCGACGAGCGAGAAGAGAAGGACAGGGTGGATGCAGGTGGGGACTGTGCTGGTAGTGGTACAGATGCAGGGTCAACCTTTGGTGTGATCGTGAAGTTCGGTGGCCTGAACTTGACTTCGGGGTGATCGTCGTGTGGTGTGAATGATTGGAAGCGGGTGGTGCTTGGACTGGGACCTATTCGAGGGGAAGCATAACGATGCGGGTTGGCTGATGGTGAGCCTGAGGTGATGGGGTATGCAGCCAGTGGTGAGGTCGATGGTGTCGGCGAGGGTGGGTTGGATATCGCGCCAAAATCCGGTATAGACGGCGCGCGCGATCGCGCGTGCGCTACTGGGCGGGTCGTCGCATACGTTGGTGACGACGGATGCGAGAGATTGGACGGCGTAGATGGTGCACTGGACAAGCCGTTCGCGCGTGTGAGACCGGTGGTGACCTTCGCCTTCACCCGCACAGCTCCAGAGGACGAAGCGGCGCTGTCAGGCGACAGGTGCGTCCTACTTGGCGACGCAGAGCGGAACTCGGCGGGATGAAACGACCCGCTGCCTCGTCGTTGGCGTGCTGAAGCTGATGCCATGAAGGCGGGGTCGGCTGGTGTCCCAGTTAGAGAGCGCTGGCGAGATAGTGCGTGGGCGGTGAGCGCGGCCTTCGGCTTCGACGTAGGTCCGTCGACTGCAGACCGCGAGGTAGAGACATTGCGCACATGGCGCTGTATAGGCTTATAGGGTGAGATGGGGCGTTTGTACGGGGAGACCGGACGTGGGAGGGCGGAGCTCGAGGCGGCCTTAGCGACGGAGGTTGTCGTGCTGGAAGACCCGGACACTTTCCGGTTCAGGACCGTCGCACTGCTGTTGACCTTGGCCTTGGGCCGCGGCACGGGCTCTGAGATGACGCTCGAGGGTGCGCGAATAGGCTTGGAGGGTGAAAGCGGGCGCGCAGGAGGTCGATTAACGATGTTGTTGAAGTCTACCTTCGCTGTGACCTGAGGGAACACGTTTTGGCAGGAGCGAAGATGGACGGCTGACAGCGCACCTTTCTCTTCGATGGCGCCTCCATCGCAGAGGCGAGAGCGAAGGAGAGGAGGAGGGTGAGCGCCTGATGAACGTTGCAGTAGCGGGTTGCTGCCACTCCGCGCCGGAGGCACCGGAGCCGTTGGACGCTCGAACAAGTGTGTCCCGACCACTCTGATGATACATTGAACATCTACTTGTAGCCCTTCTTCGCCAAAACATCCCCTACAACCTTCTCGACCAGCGCCCGGACACTCTCAGCCCCGCCTCCGCCCAACGCCGCGACCACACTCTTCTCCACATACTTTCCGACCATGTCGACCTCAATGTTCACCTTCGCACCAATGACCTTCTTGCTAAGCGTGATCTTCTCCTGCGTGTGCTGGATCAGCATGACCCCGAAGGTCCTCTCGGCATCGTTGACCTCCGTGAGCGTGAGTGAAGTCCCGTCGATCGTCACGTATCCTTTCGGGATAAGGTAGGGTAGCAGGGATGGCCGTGCCGGTGTAGCCTCGGGGAACTGGAAGAGGAGACGCAGCGAGTCGCCATCGGCGCTTTTGGATACGAGGATCGCCGTGCTATCGACGTGGCCCTATGCAGGTCTGTTGGAACGGGCTTTGGCGTAGTCGAGGGACTGCCCACCTGCACGAAATGACCACCAAATCTGATATGTGCGCCCATCGCGCGTTCCAAGTTCAGTTGGTCGCCTACCTTCCGCTCGCCTAGCAATGGCTTAGAGGTTTGCGGGCAGAGAGCATCGAACCAAACTCACCAAGGTCGGTTCGCTCCAAAGTCTCGTTCGCCAACCAGACCTCGAACCATCCTCCCTTGTCCTTCGGGTCGAACTTTGTGACCGTAAGACACGCTCCGTTGACTGCTATGGAGTCACCGATGTGACAATCGTCAAGGATAGCGGCCGAGTCGGAGATGGTCAGCGTGCATCCGCCGCTATCGAGGACGATGGACGAGACTGTCCCTAAGTGTTCGATCTAGACGATAGATACCTTGGTTTCAGCGTCAAACAGAGAACGCGTAGAAGAGCCTACAAGACCTGTGAACATGACAATAGTACTGTCTGAGTCGTGGTGCCAGCTAGTGAGAAACTGAAGACGAAACGGTCAGCGGCGTGCGCCGAGCTTCCGGGTCGATGGCACACACTCCTTAGTTTCTCTCACTCACTTCGACTGCCCGTTCTTTGCTCCTTTTCATTTCCCTCGCCGCGAGACAAATCTTGATACCTTCAGGTGGCATCACACAAGATATGCCTCCCAAACAAAGGCACCCGCGCCATTTTGATCCTGTAGAGGAGGCAGTCAGGAAACGGACGATTTGGCAGTCCTGGGCAGGTGCGTAGCTCGCACATCGGACGTTCCAGGGTCTCATAATCAATCTGTTGCAGCTATTCCGGCACCTACGCGTCTAAAGATATCCTTAGGCATATGTGCTGTCGCCGTCGCTGGCATATTTGTCTCCGACCGTCTGGAAGCAAGCGTGCCAGCTTCTCCCGACAGCACGACATACAAAACCTCCTCCAAATCCTGACATGCGCCAATCCGTTGTATTGCCTGTAAAGCATACATATCAAGGGGACTCATACATCGGAGAGGATGGGAAGCTATGGAAACAGTTAAGACGTTAGGCAGGATGGGGAAGGGATTATGTGCTGCAGGCCCGACGGAACGATGGTGCGTCGTGCCCCGGAGAACTAGTAGTCTGGTGCAACTCCGTCATATGGATCCTCTACTGGGCTCGTCAACGTCGATCTGCCGGTGTTGGCACGCTGCAACTCGCTTCCTCGCGCGCCGCGGTCCTGCCTTTGCGTGTCCGACCTACGCATCCCGGGGACCCTACTCCGCTCATACTCGTGTTCCTGGCCGTATCCGCGTGCTTCGCCATAGCCGTGTGCTTGGCCGTAGTCGTAGACCTGCGCCGGCGGGGAGACGAAGCTCGCGTCGCGGGGCGCATACACCCCGGCAAACGGGTCGGTATAGCGCTCTGCTGCGGAAGGTGCGCGCAAGAGCGGACGTGGGGGCACCTCCAAATGTGTCACCGCCATGATCACCGATGTGCGTGTCCTGGACCCTCCCAGCCCGCTGCTTGTCTGCCCAAGCATGTCCCCGCCTGCACCCCCGTCGTCCTCCACCTTGTACTCCCAACTGCCCTTCTCCCAATCTGGCACTAGCTGCTCGACGCCCCGGTGGTGCTTAGATCTCCGTCCACCGCACACGTCCCGCAGGAAGCCCCACCATTGGTCGAAGAAGACGACCGCGAGGATGCCGGCGCCGATGACGCTGACGGCGATGACTGCGACACCGATAACGCGCCAGTCTGGTCCAGTATGTTCGGACACTGGCGCTTGTCTTTCCTCTGTGCCAGCGACGGGCACTGAGGTGGGTGTGTCGGTTGTTGCACTGGGCGAGGGCGGTTGTGTGTGCGGGGCTTGGGTCGTCGGTGGTGCGACGGTTGGTGGCGGCGGAGTGGCGGTAGCGGGTGCGAGTGCACGGGTTATCGTGCCCTCTGAGGGCTGGGGTTGAGTACTTTGAGTAGTTGGCGTCCTGCCGCCAGCGCTCGTAGAATGTTCAGCGGTAGAATGTTCAGCGTGGGTGGAGGCCGGCTCCGTGTGGTGTAGGACTTCGGTCGTCTGCGTGTCGAGCCCGCCCAGCAGGCCTCCGAGCTCGCGTTTTGCTACGCCGCCAGAAGTGTCTTCTCCTGCAGGTCTTCTGGGCGGAGGGATCGCGAGTGCCGTGCTGAGGAGACCCGCTGAGAATGAGAAAAGTAGAACCAACCAGAGACGCATCGCACGACGCCGACAGATGGCAGACCCAGCTAGCCACGTCCCAGATAGTGCGACTAGGTTGAATATAGCGTGCCGGTGTGCTTCAAGAGGCTGTAGCAGGTAGGCCGAAGAAACACGCTGAAACTGAAGCGCGTCGCGCAAGGGTGCAGGTCACGTGGTTGAGCTTGCGGTCCGAGTCGACAGTCGGCGCCCGGCGGTCGCAGCCTTGGGACTACCTAACCCTGCATTATTTTTCGTCTCCCTAATCATCAATATATCAAGGCCTCAAAGTCAGTATCTATTATGCATCTTTATTTGATTGTATCTGTATCTACCGTTGCAAGCTTATGAACAGCGGGCTCCCAGTGCCGCTCTGACGCGCGAGCTCGACAGTTTCTTTCCAGCATCATGCCTTGGGGTTTTCTTCTCCTTATCATTCAAAAACAGGTGGATATTGATTTCTTGTGGCTCTGTAGGAGATCCACGATATGCTTGGACGGGGAGGGAGGCCACGCGATCACGTGATGTGTTGCGGGCGCGTTGGAACCCCGGCCAGCGCCTCGTTGCATCGTTGATTGACACCACCACGCTCTCCCGTCCCCCGCCGGCTCTGGCTCTGGCTCCCACCATTTCTCTGTACAATATTTCCCATAATGTCTACATGGAAGATCAACTACGAACATGACTCCGACGCAACAGTTGCCCTCAAGAAGCAAATCGCAAATCAAGGTAGAGCCCTTCCGCACGCTCCACGGTCGGACGACAGTGACGAAGTCGCAGATAACCGCTGCGCAACGCTTGAGAACCAACTGCTTAAACTAAGGGAAACGCTGGAAGAGACGAAGGGGGCGCATAATGAGAGTATTTCCAAGGTACGTCTGCCACCGCCGCTCCCGTCCACACATCGCTGACTCTATCGCCTGGAAGTTACGACAAGAGGCTGACCGCGCAGTTCGTCTTGATCAAGAGCTCACAGAGCGCAAGGAGAGCCTCGACAATGAGAGATTGACCCGTCAGAATGCGGAGAACGCTCTTCAGAACGCTCTAGCCAAGCTCAAGGAGGAGGAGGTGGCGAAGAAGGACCTTCAACAGATCATGGAGAAGATGTCAAGCCAAAACGCAGGCTCTACCACTGCCCTCACGAATATCCAGCGCGAGAAGGCTGCCCTCGAACGCCGAGTGCGCGAGCTTGAAGTCAACCTTCAACATGTCGTCAGCTCCGCCACCCCCAGTCGTCCTCGGGCGTCCTCCCATGACGGCAAAGTCCTGGCCTTGCAGAGAGAGCTCGCTGACACCCGAGAAGCCTCATCGAAGTATCAAGTGGACTTGACGAGAGCAAACGACAGGCTTGCTCGGCTCGAAGCGGACTTGTGCCGCGTCGAGAACGAGAGGACCACGCTAGAGCGCAAATTGGGAGCACGGGTGCAGAAGCTGGAGGAGGAGCTACTCGAGAAGGACGATGACTTGCAGCGCCTGAAGGGACAGCATGGCGATATCAGCTACGCGCGCGAGAGGGAAGAGGAGCTGATGAGGAGAGTGGAGGAGGAGGAAGCAAAGGTCGCGGCCATGGAGCGTCTGTTGGCTGGCAGTCGCGACATGAAGACCATGGAAGACGCACTTCAGAAAGCGGAGAAGAAGCTTGTCATGGAGATGAAGAAGGCGAAGGGCTTGGAGGAGAAGAACGTCGTTCTCTCAAGGGGAAAGGCCGACGCCCTCGCAAGCCTAGGCGAGTCGCAGGAACAAGTTCAAGCTTTGACGATCGCGGTCCAGGACAGAGACGCTCGAATCGCCGCTCTCGATGCCCAAGAGAGGTATGCCTATCCCTCGCTGCTCGAGATGTATGCTCACGTTTCTCAGTGACCTTCGTGTGCAACTCGAGCGAGCACAACACAACCTTGACCAAACATCGTCTACAGACCGCCCCAGCAGCACGACGTTCGACGCCGGGCTCAAGTCTCTTGACTCATTCCCTCATCACTCAACCCCGACCATTCGCTTCACCGAGTCTCTCGCACCTCCTCCGCATATAGCTCCTCCTGAAGACGCGGTCACCGAGGCTTCATTAGAGAAACTCCTCGCGGCGATTGAACGCCTGCGAGCTGAACGCAATGGTCTCCGCCGCGACCTCGAGTTCCTGCAATTGGAGTCAAAGTTCACTGTTGAATCACTGGAACGCAAGCTAGCGGAGGCAACTGCTCCATCTATGACTACGATCGAGCCGGCCCTCGTTGGGAGCCTTCGACAAGAAGCCATGGAACTTCGGGAACAACTTTCTCGCTCTGCAGGGGCCTCTCACCTGGATCTCACAGCTACGGCTGCATTGGTGGCCATCGGCCATCTCCAGTCTCTCATTGATGAGAACGCTGAGGAGCTACTGCGATCCCGTTCCGAGCTTGCATTACTTCGCACCGATGGCGAAGCGCAAGCTCGGGATGCTTTCGAGAAGTTCGAGGTCATGCAACGAGAACTTCGCGAGGCCACTGACAACCTCTTGGAAGCTGGCCGTGATCGCGACAACCTGTCGGATCAAATCAGCCACCTTCACGCCGAGGTCGACGACCTCCGGGAGGCAGCCTACCAGGCCAACGAAGAACGAGCAGACCTACGAGGCGCTTTGCGTGAAAGGGAAGAAGAGCTCGACGAGCTTTCCCATCATTTCGCGAATGTCGAGGCATCCCGCGACTCGCTCTCAGTTCAAGTTGTCAATTTGGAGAATGAGGTTGCTTTCGCACAATCGGAATTGGCCAATGCAGAGGAGCGCTACCGCAGTCTCCAAACGGAACAGCTGTCGTCAATGTCCTCCACTCAGGTCACTCGCGCACTCCGTGAGCAGATCAACGAGCTCGAGGGACGCGTTATGCGTAGGACCGAGCAGATTGGTATCCATCAACACGACATCAAGCGACTAGAGACGAATCTGCGCCTGCAGGAGGAGCGAATTGACGAGATGTCCGGCGAGTTGGAGATGGCGATAACCGACAAGGCCAGCATGGTGGAGGATTGTGCCGAAGCTCGTGAAGCCCGAGATCGAGCGTTACGGAGGGTGGAGGAATTAGAGATTGACATCGAAGCTCTGGAGGAGCAAGCCAAGAGCGCCGGCGCGCACCATGCTCAGGAGGCTGCCGCTCTGGTGGCCGCTTGGTCGGACGCCGCCACGAACGCGAAGGCGACGCGTCAAGCGCATCGCACGGTATTGGTCAAGGCGAAGTCCACTGTATCCGCGCTGGAGCAACAGTTGCGGGAAGCTTCCTCCCAATACCTCAACGCCATGGAACTTCTCCACGAGGGGTCCATTGCTCTTGAAACCTCGCGGCAGGACATCGCAAGTGCCCGTGACGAAGCTCTCCAGACTGTCTTGGCCCTCTCTGTCTCACAGTCTGCACTGAGTCACACTCGCCGCACCCTACAATCCGAGCTAGGGCACAAGGCCCACATCGCTGCCGAAGTCGAAGCTTTGGAACAGGAACTGGACCTTCGTTCGGAAGATATCAGCAAACTTCAAGAGAGTCTACAAGCGACGCGGGAACAACTTTTACACGACAACGCCAACATAACAGCCATACACGATGCCAAACACGCCGAGCTCGAATCTGAGATGGCTCGCATGCAGGGCGCAAATGCTGACTTGACCGCCCTGCGAGTAGAACTCGAGAGCAAGCTGGCGCATTCCAAGGAAGAATTGCAACATTTTCGGGAGCAACACGAGCAGTTGGCTGGTATGAACGGCGACGCCGAAAACCAACTTACTCTCATGCGTAAGGCCCATGCTCAGGAGATTAGTGACCTTCAGCAGCAGCTCGATGCGCAGGAGGCCCTTCTCCAGAAGGCGAAGATAGCTGGCGCCGAATTGGAGGCGACACACCTGGCTGCCCAGGCAGCCATTGCAGCTGAGAAAGTGGATCTCGAGGAGCAGTTACGAGATGCCCAAGCGCAGTTGACCGCCGTCAATGAGCGTCTCGAAGCGCTCGCGGGCAAAGAAGTTGAACGCGACGATCAAAGACTGGCACTGGAGGAACGTCTCACTCACGCTGAAGAGCAACTCCGCGCCGCGCTGCAAGCCAAGGACGCACTGGAGGCAACTTATCAGCAGACGGCCGACGAAAGTGTTATCGCCAGAGCTGACTTCGTAAAGCAGTTGACTGACTCTACGGCCGCCCTGGACGCTCTTCAGCGAAAGTTCGACTCCACCACAGAACGTCACGCACAGGAAGTCGGGTCTTTACAAGAAGAACTTCAAAGTCGTCAGGAAGAATCACAGCAACTTCGTGGGCAATTGGAGGCCGAGTCTGTTGAGCGCGCCCAGGAACAAACGACGTACATAGTGGAGCGCAAGGCTGCTGCCGAACGGGTGGACTCCGCCGAGGCAGCCCGAGACGAGCTCCGTCGGGAACTTTCTGCTGTCGAGGCGCAACTGCAAGAGATCAGTGACCTCTATGAGGAGCAGCAGGCGGAGAATGCTCAGATCGAAGGCGCGAACACGGAGCTGACGGCGGAGCTGCAACGGCAGCTATCCATGCAGCGTTTCCTCGAGAGTCAGGTCAAGCAAGGGTAAGGCTCCTTCTGCCTCTGCCTTCTGTGACTCGAACTGATGGATACCGCCACCTGTAGCGAGCGCGAGATGGCCACGTTGAAAGCGGAACTCGCCCGGGTCCGCGATGAAAGCGGCCGTGCGGAGGCAGAGGGCAAGAAAGCAGAGATGGAGCTCGCTCTGCAATCTGCGCGTTATGAACACACTGTGTCTTCTCTACAGAACCAGCTAGCAGCGCTACAGGCGGCTCCTAAGCACGAGGACGCCATCAGGAAGTATCAGGACACTGTGAAAGAGCTCGAAGGACGGGTAGCAGAGATGGATGATCTGCTCCGGATCAAGACGCAGGAGATTGAGGAGAATGACGATCGTTTCCTCCAGTGCGTCGTCATATCCTTCCAACTGTCCCAACTGAGCCTCACCTCTTTGTACAGACACGAGAAGGAAAGGCGGAAAATGTCAACAAAGATCGACAATCTCACTCGGAAAGTTCAAAACCTGCAAACTAAGCTAACCGCGACGAAGGAGTCTGCGCCTCCACCACCGATACCTGTAGCTTCGACTTCTAAGCAGAGCCCCACTGTTCGTCCATCTTACGCTTCGCATCAGCCTCCACCTGCTCCTCCGATGCCTCCGATGCCTTTCATGCCTCCCATGCCTCCCACTGCCGATGTGCCTCTGACACCACGCTCCCGCTTCCGGATTGCATCAGGTCCGTCAGCTATATCAAGGCCCAAGACCCCCGAAAGCCGGTTCATGCCCCCAGTCTTCCGTGCAAAGACGCCAGATCCGAAACAGAACCACGCCCCCGTCTTCTTGGGCTCCATGCAAACCGCTTCATTCATTGGCAAGAAACGATCGGCGCCGGACGACGTTGATGAGTCTACCCCTGTGCAGGGTTTCACCCCGGATGGCTTGCTCGACCCGGACCGCAACGCGGAGTCGACACCGCGAGTCCGTAAAAGCTTCCGATCAGGGCTTGGGTCGGGCTTTACACCAGTCAGGAACACCACGGCTCGGCCAATGACCACCCTGTCTCCGGTCAGAGATGCCATCCCACCAGTCATCTTGGACGTGACGAACAATCCCCGTGGACCCGCCCAGTCCTCCAAGCGAGGTTGGTTAGGGAAAATCAGAGGCGGCGCATCCAGTCAACCTGCTCCGACTCGATCCGTGGCTGCGCCACGCAGTAGCAGAGAGCCGTTAGGGCACTCGTCGTAGCACTTTCCCTGAAGTCATTATGGACACATACGCTATCGCACCAATATGTATTGTTAGGCAGTCATTATTCTATGTTTATTCACCGTTTCCTACAATTCGTTTTTCATGAGTCTCAATGTGGTTCAGCGACTCGCGCTAAAATATCCCGCCGGGAGCGAGGGGCCGGCTTGGCCCATTGAAGGGGCTGGCAAGGGCTCACTGGGCTTAACTGGGCTCTTGACGCCGGCAACCGCCTACATAGGCATCGCGACATGGAGCACTCTCTTCACACCACTTGACTGAACGCGCCATGTTTTCCTTGCTAGGTCGACCAGAGCAAGTCGACTTCTCCGCAGAGCTTCGCGACGAGCAGGACTGGAAGGTCGGGACGCTGAAGACGGTTGAGCACTACTTGGACGTGGTTGCGTTCGCCGTGGACCCTGTGACAAGTATCGTTGCAGTTGGTGAGCTCCTTGACTTCGACCCTTTGCATATTCATTCAATTTGCATTCGGACAGGAACCATCGGTGGCTCAATACGCATCTTCGGCGCACCTGGGGTAGAGACGGGATTGACTTTGCCTACGTCGGCGCCGGTCAAGTTTCTCCAATTCTCCAGCAATCTGATCAAGCTCATTTGTGTCGGTCTGTATCGTACTTTCTTTTAGTCTGTGCGCATGCCATTGACGCGTGATATGAAGATGAGAATGACAAGCTATACCTGTGGGACCTCTCTACGTTCGGGCAGATCAAGCTGGAGGCTACCTCGCGTTTCGAGCGGCCTGTAACGTCAGTCATGCACGACTAATCTCCATCGAAAAGTAATATGACGCTGAAGGCCTAATTCCGTCTAGCTGTCTTACGCTCTCCCCTTCTCTCACACATGTCCGTGTCTCCGCCATGCCTGGATAATGACCACTAAGGGCTTTCACGCTTACAGGCATATATTGCCCTTGAAACGGGTGTAGTGAAAACTTACGACCTGCTATGTCGGCGACAGTCAGATTATTCGATACCGAACGCTTGGGATTTGTATGAAGAAGAGTTGGCGGGAAGTGGTATGATTGTAGACAAGGATGGGTCATCGTACGTTCAGATTTCTCCATGAGTTTCTACGCTGAATCCTCTTCAGGCGAATACCAATCGACGTTGTCATTCACCCTAGAAACTTGAATCTCATCTTTGTAGCATATGGAGGCAAGCATCTGTGTCCCATTCGTGAAGCCCCAACTCAATGTTTCCAGGTGGCATTGTACTCATTGACATTGTCCGTGACGCCAAGATTGTGCATGCCATTGTCTAACATTTTGGCTTGCAGAAGGAACGCAAAACATTGCGAACATATGAACTTCTAATTCCCGCTGGCGCTCCTGGCGGAGCAGGGTACACCGATCCAGTCAGTCCTCTTACAAGATTATATGCGTGCTCTGACTCGCTCTGCAAATTCAGGACCTTCTGAAGCATCGTCGACCTTTAGTTACATCATTGACATTTCATCCCGCCGGCCACTTCTTCGCGGTGGGGCACATCGACGGGTGCATTGCATTCTGGGCGGTCGACGACGATTCCCAGCCTCTGCTTGTCAGAACGCTTGATCATATCGACGTCCAACTCGTCGATGGCGAAAAGCTTGAAGAATATCTCCCCGATGGCCCGCAGTCTGGCAACGCCCGGCCGCCTCACGATCCCCGGGAACCTATATTCAAGCTGGCGTGGAGCGGATATCCCAACTCTTCGGACCCACGCGGGGGAAAGACATCGGTTATAATCCTCGGCGGACAATTCAACGGAGATCCGTTCGGCATCAATGTCCTTTGGCTGCCGGCATTCAATCCTCCAGCTCCTCCCGCATCGCCTCCGACAAGCGAGAGTTTACATCCGTCTTTCCGCAAGGCCATGCGCGAGTCCCTAGAACCACTGGACGCCTATTTCTACCGCACTCCGGGCTTGACCCAAGACTTCCTCCTTATTCCCAGGAACAGCCCGCACTTTGCAGGGACTTACGATCCCGTGGCAATCCTTCTCCTGTTTGAGAGCGAAGGACACACTCGAACGGTAGAAGCGCACCAGTTCCCGCCGCCTGCCTTTCTTGTACCAACGTCGGGAGATATGGCGCATGACACGGTGGCTGACGACACGGATGCTCTAGAGGCGGATCTAGCGTCGACGCTACAGTCAATGAAGGTGGTAACAGATCCTCAGAGGCTCGAATTACCTCCGGCTTTGTGGAGTGGCCCGCACGCCCTTCTGCAAGCAAGCCTAGTGTCTATTGACCGAGTGGCATACGAAACCTTGTCGGCCGGTGGACATACACCGCCGATGGAATTGACGCTTTCCGGAGGGATCGCGGTACCAGACGACGGCGTCCTCAGCGAGATTAAGTATGCGAAGGTACGCAACGCAGAAAGAGCCGGCCGCAACCCACGCTGACGCTATCGCCCAGTTCGAGCCGTTCCGGGTGCTCCTCACCATACACAGCGGCCTGAGCATCTGCATCACAGACATCTCCGTCCAGCAGCTGATACCCACGACATCATCACCCTTCACATCTGCATGTCCTCGCCTTCTTCCCGCCCTCAGCATCGACGTGTTGTCGGTGCTTGGAGCACCAAACATCGTTGCGGCCATGCCGCACGGACTTATGGAGCAGGCGCGGATCAGTAGTGCATATCTAACGACGGAGGCACTGGAGGTGGCAGTCACATTGAGTAGTGGCGAGGTCATTGTCTATCAACTACGCGATCAGCCGGGCCTTGGTGCTAGGGAAAGACATCTGAAAGACAGTCAGTTGGTGCCGCTGGAGCATCTCCCGGTCGACGAAGGCCTGCGCTTCAAACCTTATTTCATGCTGACCAGTTCCACACCACTGAGTGCGTTCGCAACGTCTGATATCGGTGAGATTGACGCCTGTTCCCTTTGCCTGTATATATCTCACATACATGCGCAGGTTTTCTCGCAGCTGCATACCTAGATGGATCGCTTTCCGTCGTCAATATGCGCGACCCCTCGATTATGCTCCACATTGACTCCGAAAGCCAACGACAGAAAAAGCATTCAATTTTGCTGCACAAATCACCCACGGTTGATCCTGTTGCCGACCTAGCCTGGACGATCTGCAATCTCAAGTCAGGTGCGCCTACCTCCTTCCCACCTCCTTCCCGCTATTGCGCGCATTGATTGCCCTGACGATGGCGCAGACCCCACCCCGCGCGTCCGCCTCGTCGCCGTACGCGCATCCGGGCAGACACAGATATACACGCTGACGCGCGACGCGCATGGTGCGTGGTCTATCGCTAGCCCGCCGCGCGAGGCGGATATAATGCAAGGCACGTTGCCCGGTGGTACGTTCGTGCTCGACGCGCGCACGGGCGCGCCGTGCAAGGCAGACAAGAACCGCCTTGCAGTTGCCCTGGCTGCGGAGAACGCTAGCCCAGGTGCTGGTGAGGACGACGGGCCGCGGTGCCTGCTCGTGGTCGCAGGTTACAGAGGTGTGAGGTGCTGCGCGGACCTGGGCGAGGCTGGCAGAGTGTCGCGCGCGGAGTGGGGAAGCAAGGCCGGAAATGTGATGTTGGCGCAGGTTGTTGAGAAGAACGGTGTGGCATCCTTTTGTTGCCGGTGTGCGCTGTGGTGCTAATGCAGGATTTCAGGATCATATGCGCTGGTCGCGGTTACCGACAAGCACGAGGCCCTCGTGTATTCTTTGCCTGCTCTCGAATTTCTGCACACTCTTCCGCTACCTATTACATCACCATAGTAAGCTTTCCTCATCTATCAGCCCTTCTTATTAATATCTGCCTACCAGTCCTCCTTCTCTCGATCCCACCGGCGACTTTGTCACCGTTACGCCGCTCCGCGCCCCATCCGCTGTCACCTCATCCGCCTCGCTCCGGCCCCCGCGTGCTGCCTCACCCACGCCGTCGTCTGCCTCACGCTCCTCCCTCACTCCCTCCCGTGCCTCCTCCATCTCCTCTGCTCGTCCGCCTTCCGTCTCTCTGCCCCCGCCGGGGCCCGCCCGCCTCACGCGCCTCGACACGCTCTTCAACGTGCGCCGCGGGTACCACGTCCCGCTCGTCGCACTGTCCGACCGGCGCGACGGCCAGGCGCTCCCGCCCGTGCCGCCGCAGCCCCTTGCAGTCAGTGCAGGCCCCGCTGGCTGGCTGAGCGCGGCAGGTTCGTGGCTTGGCGGGATGGTGGGCACGGGAAGCGTGAGCGGCGACCAAATAGACGCGATGCGTGCGTTTTGCTTTCTCTCTCTCTTTGCTGTCGATGTTGATGTGCTAATATCTTGTGGCTGAATGCATTTAGTTGCGGGTCCGGATCGCCCGGTGCCGGAGAAGCCTGCGCCCCGCGGGGCTGCAGGGAAGTACGCGGAGTGGGAGGACAAGCCGAAGGGTCTGGCGGCAGAGGCAGCGAAGACGAACAGTGCGCTGTACAACCGTCTACATGCTGCTATTTCGGAGCGCGGGTACGCATTGCGCACGCTGATATTTGGCCGACCTTTCTGATGATTACACGGCTGTCAGGGAAATGTTGGGAGATCTGGAGAACAGTTTTAATTCCCTTGAGGAGGGAAGCAAGAGCATGGTTGCGCAGGTATGTGTTTTGTGGTATGCGACCATCATACGTTCATGCTAAATGAGTTTGGTAGGCGAAAAGGTTGGCGGCGAAGGAGACTACGAAGAGTTTTTTCTCTTTCCGATGAGGAAGATTTGGTAAGTAGCTTACCGTCACAAGTGGTGACTAGTATCGGGAGGCTAATTCTCTGTGTAGTGATATGCGATGAAGACGTGCTGAGAATGTATTGGTACAATACCCGATAAGCCTAATGACACTTGCAACCCATGTACAACGTATGCTTCAATGCTCCAGGGAAAAGGATTCGTAATACCTCAAAACAGCTGCCTAGGTCTCTCCGTTCCCACCCTTGCCCATCAGGACGTTCGTCAAGCCAGCCGTGATCTTCTTACGCTGCTCGTTGAGCGTGCCGAAGAATCCGTCGTCTGCGGTGGTCTCACGCTTGTGGTCCCACTCTTCCGTATGGTGCGTGACCTGATGCGCATCGTTGAGCTCCAGGGTGAGCAACGAGTTCACTGTCTGCTCATACAAGCGATCAGTGTTCATGTGAGCGTGTTCAAGTAATTGTATGCGCACCTTGAATGGGGAGGATGCATTCGCGTCGCGGAAGTATGCGACATCCTGATCGATGAGCATGAGGTTCTTATTGAGGGCCGGCGGGTTCTCGAGGAGACGGAACTTGGATATATCTGCGCGGGGGAAGAGCTAAGCGACGCAAGGTGAGTGGCGTATGTCTGCGCGGGAGAGTGGGTACGTACCTTGGGCAGCGCGTCGAACTGGGCGCGGATAGAATTGACACCGCGGGCGATCCCAACAGGATCGTGGAAGACGGCGTCGGCTGTGTACATCTCGTACGTGCTCTGCGACGCGCAAACAATCAGCTTGCGCCCTCCGGACGATCGATGGCACCTACCGGCTGGGGCTTGCACGAGTACAACTCTTTCAATTTTACGAGAATACCCTCCTCTTCCGGGCCACTGGGCTTGCGGTCAGGGAGATTGCGGGTCTCCTCTGGCTTGAGGCCCGAGGCGTTGACGAGGTCGTCGTTGTTGGCTGGCATGGGTTTTGCGTTGAAGGCGTATCTGCGGCGGGACGAGAGAGAGCAGCGGCCGATGGAGGGTGCGCGGGTGATGAGCTGGTGGGGAGACGGCGGGACGAAGATGACCATGCTTTATATGTTGGTCGGTGGGAGAGAAGCAGCGATGGACGGCGGGCATCGCGAACGTGGTTTTCTTTGGGCAGGACGCGTGCAACGATGATGCTTCCTCGTCATAGGCCTGCTTCCGTGCTTTGTCGCTCCACGACTTAAGAATTGCAGCGCCAAGGTTCTGGGTCAACGCCCGGGTGGCGTGCAAACCGAAAAGGCAGTGGCTGCCGAATGAAGTCTTACTAGCGGCCCGGCGCACAGTTGCGCCTCGACTGCACCGACATACGTGTCTACAGTTACCTTGCACCTGCCCATCGAACGCTCACGCAATCCAGACCCATACAAGCACAAGCCATCATGGCAACATACGACTCTCTTCACCGACAATGCCGCACTCTCGAATCTCTCTTCGACACCAAGCTCACCGCATACGCGCGCCTCGCGTCCTCAATCTCCCGCGCAGGGCCCGCTGACTCCGAGAACTCTGATCTGGAGGCTGGCTGGCGAGGCAGAGAGGCAGAGGTTGAGGTTGAAGAGCTGCTCGAGAAGGTACGTCGTATCAAATGGCAGCGAGCAGAGCTTGCTCACGGACGGCATGCGACTTCTTGTTACGCTGCGTGGTGGGTATAGCTGGGAGAGACGAACGCAGCACTGGACAAGGTCGCCTCCGATACGGAGAACCCGCCGAGCGCGTCGATGCTGCGTGCGATTCAGCGGCATCGAGATGTGTATACAGACTATGGCCGTGAGTTCCGGAGAACGAAGGTGTGTTCTTCGCACTGTTCGCTATGGCTTAAGAGATTGACTCGTATGGATGTCAGGCGAACGCCCAGGCAGCGCTGGACCAGGCAAATCTACTGACAGGCGTGCGGAACGACATTGAGTACGTGCTCTATCGGCGGCCCGTTCTGAAGGCCCTGTACATGCGCGCATGCTAACTGCTATTCAGTGCATACAAGTCGTCTGCAGCAGACCAACTTCTTGCCGAACGGGGCCATATTGACGATTCGCACCGCATGATCGACGAAACCCTCGAGTGCGTAGCCTTCGTAGTCTGCCAAGACTTCTCTATTAGTTGACCTTGAGGCTGTTTATACCCACAGACAAGCGTACGAGACGCGCTCGGAGTTCTCCAGGCAGCGCTCATCACTCGGCAACATTCAGACGCGCATGGTCGGCGTGCTCAGTGTGTACCTCCCCTCCCCTTCGTCCTCTACTGCCTATTGGCTCGTTCACTCACGCGTATCGTCTGCAGACACGGTGCCTGGTATCAACAGCGTCTTGTCGATGATCCACAAGCGGCGGCGGCGAGACTCATACTCAATCGGCGGCTTGATTGGCGTGTGCATTTTCGTGCTGCTCATGTATGTGTTCCGGTAGGAAGCTCTCGCCATGCTGTTTCTTCTGCGATACCCTTACTATTACCTTCTCCGCGGACATTATTCCGGGCCATGCGTGCCAATCTAATTGTATTCTTTCTCAGTTGCTGGTTTGTTGTGTGCTACAGTGTTTCCGTTGTGTCCTCCTACACTGGTATGTTACAGATCTCAAGGCACTCACTTCGCATCCAAGGTCTCTCCTCCACTCTCCTCCCCGCTGTCCCACTCATCATAGCTATAATCCCGCCGCCGCCTCGCACTCGACTTGCCCACCTTCTTCTCCGCACCCAGCGGCGCATGACCGCCCTTCAGAAACGCGCGCCAATTTTCCTCCAGCCGACGCACCACGCCCCAGCCCTCCCGCGCGTCCTCCGCCACGATCTCGCTCCCATCTACGACCTCTGGGTAGTCCCACGCGTCCTCAACGCGCCACCCGCGCGTCTGCGCGATCGTCAGCACCATGCGCCACGTCTCCTGCGCGGACAGGTGCGCAAAAGGATAGTCCGACTCCGCGAGGAGGCGCGTCGGCGCCGCGGTGCGGATGAGAGCGAGGTGATTTGGCGAGCGCGCGTTGATCGCAGTGGAGAGGGAGAGGTACACGTTGGGGTGGTGTTTCTATCAGCAATGAGCTAGCGCGTCCAGTGCAACATACCAGGAGTGGGTCGCACCTCAATGTCGACCCACACCTCCGGGCTGAGTCCGCAGGAGTGCAGGTCCACGCTCACCGCACTGAACGAGGGGCCGTGGCGCGCCGCTGCGCGGTCAAACAAGGCGCGCGTCGGCGCGGGCGCCTTGACGCTGTGCAGGGAGACGGGGCGGCGCAGCTCCACGGCGAGCGCGAGCTGCGCGTCGAGCACCGCGAGCTGGTGATCCAGCGGTGTCGTAAACGGCGAGAGCGTCCGGCGTGACCAGTCCGCGAAAGGGTCAGCGTGCTCGGAGTCGGCGGGGGGGTTGGTCGTCGCAGGGGCAACGGCAGCGGATGAGGGGTAGGGCACACGGGCGGCGCGGTCGATGCCAACCTCGCCAAGCATGGCGGTCGGGAAGGCGACCAGGTTCGTGCGCAGCTCTTCGAGAACGTCATCCAGCGCGCGGGGCTCTGCAAGTCCCGGCCAAAGTCGCTGGAACGCCTCTTCCCTCTCCTTGCCCTTCTGGCCACTGTCCTTCAAGTCCTCTCCGCCGCCTAGGAACAGCGCACGATAGTGCTCCTCGCGCGCCGGCGGGGGGCGCTTTAAGGAGATCGCGTGCGTCCACCACGGGTGGTACCCAAATGCGGGCACGACGCGCCCGGGATGTGTGTGCGCGAGTGCAGCGACTTTGCTCTGGTCAGCTGCGCGCGAGGACATGGCGACGAGGGTGTGTGGCAGAGCGGAGGGCGGGAGGGCATCGGGGGAGAAATCGGGGTCATCGGTGGGGTGTGCGTGTGCGTCGACGATGTGGGCGAGGACGGCGGGCGGCGGGAGCGGCGGCGGCGGGGAAGACATGGCTGTCTCTGCGATTGGCGGGCTGCTGGTCGTGATTGGCGGCGGGCCGGCGGACCGCTCAGGTCTTCCATCGCGTCTCCGAGTCGACGTTGGTTGCAGTGACCGTCTCGACGTTGACCTGACTCGGACATCCGGAACGTACTCGCAGGTATGCCTCAATTTCCTCTGCGGCGCAGTAATTTCTGATCGATGAATCCTGCTCAGCGTGCATGCTCAGAGCCTTGCGCGCCGCCCCCGTTTTCCGCGACCTCGCTGCAGCCGTATCTTCCACCTCCCCCACGTTCAGAGAGGCCATGGCAACGACAGCTTCTGCCATCGACGCGTCTCCACCAACCGCGCGCTGGATGACGGAATCACTCGACCGCACCGCTTTCCGCCGTACCATCCCCGTGCTCGCCGCGCGCGTGCCCGCCGCAGAGACAACGGCTGTCCTCAAGGCCGTTGCCCTTCGCAGGTGCCCATCCATCATCTCCATCCCCCGCGCTTTGTCCGAAAGCCTGTCACAAAGATTGATACAGATCCCTTGGTGCCAGGTCCATCATGAATCTGCCGAAGGTACGCAGCGTCGTCGGCGAGCATACAGACGCGCGCAAGCTGGTGCTGCTGCGCGTGCAGCGCGAAGGTGAGCCCCGGGCTTTCTTGATCAAGCACATCACCCGCGTATGCTGCTGGGCCATGTGTCTGAGACACCGCATCATGTCCCACGCGCCGTGCGGTGAATCGTGATGCTGGCATCCGGCCCCTTGAAAGTCCCCGAGCTGACGGCTTGCAAGCCAGCCGACCTCGCGCCCGAGGCAAAGGAATATCTCCTTTCGAAGGATGCCGAGCTCACGACGTATACGCTCGAGCTGGACTACAATTACTGGACCGCAGGTGCGTTGAGTTCATTGCTGTTTACGGTGGACCTTTGCCCAAAGATTATGCGCAGATGAAATCCTGCAAGCCGTTTTGCCTGAAGAATTGCTCCATGGATCGCCCACTGGCTTCGCTATCACAGGCCATCTCGGTAGCATCTCATCAGTGCGCATCGTGTCCGTCGGGTGCTGATGTTCCTCTGTAGCGCACATGAATCTGAACGATGAGTACCTGCCCTACAAACACATCATTGGACAGGTCATCCTAGACGTACGCGCCTCCTCCTCATGCTTGAGTCATAGCCCTCATCCGGCCTCTCATGATAGAAAAACAAACGCCTGCGGACGGTTGTGAACAAGCTCGACTCCATCGACACGCAGTTTCGATTCTTCAAGATGGAGCTGCTCGCAGGCGACCCAGACTACATTGTCACCCACGTGCGCCCCTCCCTCTCTCCTTTGTTAACTCATCTCACTCGGTCCGTTATGCAGCACGAGTCAAATTGTGCTTTCACGTTCGACTTCACGCGCGTGTACTGGAATTCACGACTGCACACCGAGCATGAGCGGCTCGTGGCGCTCTTTTCGCCTGAGGACCTCGTGGCGGACGTGTTTGCTGGTGTCGGGCCGTTCGCAATCCCGGCGGCAAAGAAGGGCTGCGCGGTTTTCGCGAACGACCTCAATCCAGAGTCGTACAAGTATCTGCAGGTCAACATCGACGGCAATAAGGTGCGCCCTTGATCTGTGATGGAATCATGGGTCAAGACTGACTGGTAAACAGGTGGGAGACCTGGTGAGGGCGTATTGCGAAGACGGACGCGCTTTCATTCGGGACATCGCAGGGCGTGCAGCAGCAGAGCCACTCTCTGGCTACGCAGGGCCGAAGACCTCCCGTTCACAACAGGAAAAACAGCGTAAGCTGCAGCTAAAGCAGCTAGCATCCGATCCAGACCCGTCCACCGCGCAGACGCTGCCTGAAGACTCCTCACCGTCACCCCCTGTCCCCCCACGGCGCCGAATCGCGCACTTTGTAATGAACCTGCCCGACTCTGCAATCACGTTCCTCGATGCGTTTCGAGGCCTGCTAGCCGCCTCGCCCGATCTCGCGGGCCTCTACGCCGACAGGATGCCCATGGTGCATTGTCACTGCTTTACGCGCGAGCTTGAGGCCGCGGCCGCAGAGCGCGATATCCGCACGGTAAGTCCGCACGCACTCTCATCGGCGCCCGCTCGCTGACCCGGTGCGGCTTCCGTGTGTGCAGCGCGTGGCAGAACGGCTCGGGTGGACGCTGGGCGACCAGGACGAGGTGTCGCTGCACCTCGTCCGTTCCGTTGCGCCGAACAAGGACATGTATTGCATCAGTTTTAGGCTCCCGCGGCAAGTCGCGTTCGCCACTACGCTACATGCGTGAGAAGCGGGGCATAGAGGCCGATCCAAAGGCAAAGGCATTTTAAAATGGGATGGCGGTGTTTGGGGAGTGGGTTGCTGCACGGTGCGGGAGACGGCGAGGTGGGATGGGATTGGCCGATGTGGGGCTGGCGGGTTTCAATGCGCGTTCTGCCTGCCTCTATACACGTTCGAAGTCAAGTAGCCTCGTCGTGACGCCCAATGGACGTGCGCGCCTGCGGGAGAGATGCCGTCGCGGCAGCGGGGAATTGCCTAATTGAGGGGACAGCAAAAAGTGTTGATCGACTCCCCGCGCGTCAGACCCGCATCTTCCTGCCCTCTCTCGCGTCCTCTCCATAGACACAGCGCCCCCTAGACCGCCGCACCCTCTGCCAGCGGATTCCTCTTCACCGTCTGCAGCACTTACTCGTATACCTTTCTATTCACCCCGCCAACGCACGGCACCCCACATATATACCCCACACCGTAATTCCCTCCATAGTCCCTCAACAGCAACATGATACCCTTGCCGCCCGTCTTTTCGACGCTGCACGCCGATTCCCATGAGCCGACAACCGGCGGGGCCGCCGAATCAGGTACCGCCGCGCGCATGGTGCAGACGGTGAAGAGCGCCGTGCGCACGCAGGAGCCCGAGCTCAAACGTTGGCGGAGGACGTTTGACGCGAACGCAAAGATTGTGCAGGACGGCGAAAGGTGCGTCTCATTGGCTGCCATTCCGCTTTATTTCCGCAGAGCTCTGATGGTCGCTTGCCCTGCCCGCTCCTCCGCGCCCGCGCGCTCTTCAACGCTGCTCCCGGTGCCGTACCACTCAATCTACTGAATCTGTGGATAAACTGGGCGGCTGGCCGGGCGCGCAGGTATCTCGACCGCGACCAGTTCGTCAACGCGATCGCGCCGTCCGCCGACCTCACGCGCATCGGGCGCGCGCAGTTCGCGGTCCTGTTCAAAGTCGCGGACATCCAGAAGCGCGGGCGCGTCTCTTGGGATGACTTCACCGTCTTCCAAACGCTTCTCAAGAGATCCGATGCCGACTACTATATTGCCTTCCAGTACTTCGACACGTGAGTGCTGCGTCGGGCCTGGGCGAGGCGTGTATGAACGGGGTTAACGCGCCGCACAGGGACGGCTCTGGAACAATCACCTTCGACGAGTTCAAGAACACTTTCATTGCGAACGTGGGCCCCGACGCGATCCCGTTCGACTTCGATTGGTGCGCCTTGTTCTTCTCGTTGCAAGCCTCGGTGCTTATAGCGATTCTAGCGACTGGGTGAAACTCTACCTTGGGAAGAAGAACGGAGCACATGTTCTGGGATGTAGGTTCTCGCTCTGTGCAATGTGGTCCTCCGAAGGCACTCACACGCAGGCTAATCATAGACAATGAGTTTACCCAGCTCATGAAAGGGCTGCAAGGCGAGAGGCTGCGCCAAGCATTCAAGTTCCTTGATGACAACCAGGATGGTTTCATCAAGCCTGATCAGTTCAAGCGCATCATCCTAGTACGGGCAGCTTCTGCTAGCCTTTTGAAGCTGCCTCCGCTGACAGCTCTCTTTTCTTAGGAAATTGCAGGGCATAAATTATCGGACGCTGTGATTGAGAGGTTGCCGACGTTGACTGCGCTGACACCAGGTGGACGGATATCCTATTCTGAGGTCATCGCCTTTCATAATGTCATCCGAGGTGGGCAAACTAGCAGCTCGCAAAGAAACTGATTGTGGACGCATTCATCCTATGCAGAGATGGACATGGTCGAGCGGTGCGCAGGCGTCTGTTTCGCATCTCAAATCAGTGCTGATGGCCCAATGACAGCGTCCTTCGCGAGGCGACCGCAAAGTCCAAGGACGGTCGCGTTGACCAGACAGACTTCCTAAATCATGCTTCCTCGTCGTCTCGGTATTCTCTGTTCACGCCAATGGAGGCATCGATCATCTTCCACTTCGCAGGCCGAGGCGTGAGCCAACAACGCTTGGCGTTGATTGACTTCGCGCAACTGTTGGACCCACGGTGGCGCGCGCCTGGTGACATCGAGGAGGGGCCTGTCGTTGCCGTGGCCGGGACAACCGTAGCATCGGTGCTGCATGATGTGGCGGCCTCGGCGTACAATTTCATCCAGGGTGGTACGTGTCGCCGTACTTCCGCGTCCACGGCAATCTAGTTCATCAATTAATGTGTTGTGGTAGGCATTGCGGGGGCTTTTGGAGCAACCATAGTATACCCCATAGACCTTGGTGCGTGCATGCTTTGAGACTTCCGAGGGAGTTTAGTGTTGACATGCCATCTGTTTCTAGTCAAGGTGTGTTCGGACCTTCGCCATCAGATATCATCATTTTGCTCATTAAGGTGGTCATGGCGGCGAATAGACCAGGTATGTGTTCATCTGTCATATTATACGTTCGACGCTGATGCTTCACGTGGCGCATAGGATGCAAAACCAGCGAAGCTCGGTCGTTGGCCAGGTACTATACGAAAATAGCTTGGATTGCGTTAGAAAAGTATTCCGTAATGAGGGATTTTTCGGTTTCTACCGCGGACTGGGTCCGCAGCTCATCGTGAGTTTTCCCCAGTTGTAGTTCGACATGTCATCACCGACACGCGCTGACCGTCAACAATGTTAGGGCGTGGCGCCAGAGAAAGCGATCAAGTTGACCGTCAATGACTTCGTCAGAGGGCGCGCAATGGACCCAGAGACAGGCAGAATCTCTCCGCTGTGGGAAATAGTAGCCGGAGGAACGGCGGGAGGCTGTCAAGTGGTGCGTTGTGAACGGCACCCTCATGGTGTCTGACAGCATGATTGACGCGCGACGGCCTAGATTTTCACGAACCCCCTCGAAATTGTGTACGATCCCTGCTCTGCTGTGCAGTCTTCCTGACATGACGATCCTTTCCGCAGCAAAATCCGCCTGCAGATTCAGGGCGAGGCCGCCAAGGTCGAGGGTGCGGTGCCCAAGGGTGCTGCACACATCGTGAGGCAATTGGGCCTCGTTGGGCTGTATCG
This sequence comes from Auriscalpium orientale, assembly GCA_019915035.1. Taxonomy (NCBI): domain Eukaryota; kingdom Fungi; phylum Basidiomycota; class Agaricomycetes; order Russulales; family Auriscalpiaceae; genus Auriscalpium; species Auriscalpium orientale. The sequence continues at coordinate 1,448,570 of JAHLMH010000001.1, forward strand.
CGGCGCGACGGCGTGCCTACTGCGCGACATCCCGTTCTCTGCGATCTACTTCCCAGCGTACGCGCACCTGAAGAAGGACGTGTTCAACGAGGGCTACCACGGCAAGCGACTGTCGTTTGTGGAGACGCTGACCTCCGCAGCTATCGCGTGCGTGTTTCTGCTGTCCCGGCGGATCCGTGTGATTGACGGCGGTGGGAACCAGCGGTATGCCAGCAGCCTACCTGACGACCCCAGCAGGTGCGCGCGCCCGCATTTGACGTATTATGCCTGCCTGTAGACTGACTGCCGGCGGGGGCAGATGTGGTGAAGACGCGGCTGCAAGTTGAGGCTCGCAAAGGACAGACGTCGTACAAGGGCTTAGTGGATGCATTTTCCAAGATCTGTGCGAGGTGTCCTTTATATATGTGATACTGATGCGCTAAATCTGCTCGCTTCCGATCGGAAAGATCGCGAAGAAGGATTCAGGGCACTATTCAAGGGCGGCCCCGCCCGAGTCCTGCGCAGTAGCCCCCAATTCGGGTTCACACTCGTGGCCTATGAGTACCTGCATAAGGTGCGTATTGTACACGCTTTGCGGGAGAGCATAATTGACGCAGCGTCGTCCGTACAATGATGACACAGCTCTTACCGGTGCGGACATCTATTACAAACTGTGGCAATTGAATTGACTGATGCGCGCCCGACAGTACCCATACAAAGAACAGCCTCGGGAGGTGGAAACTGCGCTGACATCGCGGCCCGACGATATCGCCAAGACGCGTGCGCGGAATGCGCTGAAGATACTGCTGGACGTGCACGGAGACTTTGGACGGCGGTCTACGGGGGGGTCGAGCTCGTCGTAGGGTAGCATGGCGGATAATATGTACGCGTTGTCTGCAGACGCTATCTATTGGTTCTATCGGGCTTGGCGTTGTGAGACAGCAACGGCGCTCAGCGGGCGGCCTGGTATCAATCGGTCAGCCAATGGACGGTGAACGGTGTGGGCCAATAGGGAGGGCACGGCAAGCGGTGCAGTCTGGTTGGTCTCTAGGACAACACATCAGAGCCCCGAGATGTCCTTGGCCGGAAATTTTGATGTGACTGGCTGATGAGCCGGTGGCGTGCATTCCCGTTGGGTCAAAAGGATCGCTCCGCGTGCCTTTCGCTCTCTCCACCGTTTCCTTTCCTCCCTCGCCCTCTTTTTTCGTTTCTCTCCCTCTCTTTTTCTTCAGCGGTAAGTCTCTGCCTCTGTCCCCCGTCTGCGCCGCTCACAGTCCCCCCGCAGAGCGCTTGCGCCTAGCACAAGCCTCCCGCACCCCACGATTACTGCCAGCCAGTACCTCTTAGCGTAGATCGCTACTTTTCGTTCTACCCGATCTACCTCTCGTTTTCGCGTTCTTCGACCCGCTTTTCTTTCGGCCTTTACAACAGACCAGCCTTTCTTTCATCATGAAGTCCTTCATCTTCGGCCTTTCCCTCGCTTCGGCAGCCGTTGCCCAAGTCGTCAATGGCGGCGTGTCGATGGTCCAGATCACCCCGACCCCGGCGGCGGCCAACAACGCCCAAGCATCCTCATCCTCGTCCTCCTCCGAGTCGTCCTCGTCGTATGGATCTTCCTCGTCGGAGGCCTACAACCCCTACGGCGCCTCGTCGTCTTCTTCCTCCGCGTACGACCAGCAGTACCAGCCGCAGTACACAACGACCCCTTCGTACTCGTCGCCCCCGTCGCAGTATACCTCGCCCCCGTACGACTCGTCGTACTACTCGTCTTTCCAGTCTGGCGGGTACAAGAGCATGGACTGCGGGTACGGCTACTCGAAAAACTCGGATGGCTACTGCGAGCAGGAGTCTTGGGTGAGCAGCGCGCCCACTGTGCGCGCGTTGCGGGATTGGCTGACATTTTACGTCGCTCACAGTATCAGACTTCAGGCTGCTATGCCACGACCATCATCAACAAGTGAGTTTGATTGAGCGTGGGTCATGCCGTGATAACTGATGCGGCGCACACAGCAACGAGTACTGCGACAACAGCTACAAATACGGGTACGGCGGCGGGTCGACGGTCACCAAGACGGAGGTCCAGACGCAGACCTACACGGAGACCAAGACGGTGACTGAGACCTCGGTGAGTGCCCCCGTTGCCATACCAGCGTGCGAAGCTTACACAGGCGCCCACAGACCAAGGTCGTTCCCACGACTGTCACCCAGACGGAGTTCCAAACTCAATTCAGGACCGACTTTGAGACCAGGACCGAGGTCATGACCTCCACCGAGCTCGTGCCCACCACGCGCATCTGGACGTCCACCGAGATCATCGACCACACCAGCACCGTCGAACACACCCTCACCGCCACCGAGACCAAGACCCAGGTCAACGTGTACACGCAGACCGCGACCCAGACCAAGACCGACACTGAGACGCTCAGGCAGACCGAAACCGACTTCGTCACCAGGACTTACGAGACGACGATCGTCCAACCGACGACGTATACCAGCCTCGAGGTCTCCACCAGGGTGATCGACAACACGAAGACGATCGAGGAGACGAACACGCAGACAGTGGTTGACACCAAGACCTACGTCCAGACTAACACTGTCACCGACACCGCGACTGTCACGTCCGTCTCCGTCAGCACGATGGTCGAGCCCACGACGATCTTCTCCACGTACCTGAAGACTGAGGTCATCGACAATGTGCGCTCAGATCTAATTACTTGTGAACATCGCACTAATTGTCGTCCGTGTGTTAGACCAAGACCCAAGTTAACACGCTCACGGCGACCGTCACGCAGCAGCACACCTACCTGCAGACGCTCACCGCGACGCAGACGCAGACCGCCACTGAAACCGTCGCTGAGACGGCACTGGCGGACTGCCTTGGCAAGGTACGTGCTATGTTCGCCGCTATCGGTGAATACACCGCTGACATGCTTTTGCAGTGCAAGTCGAGCAGCTGGGGTCTGAGCAGCGGCAACAGCAACTCGTACAACACGTACGCGTCGCCCTCGCCCTCGTGGACGACGAGCTCGTACAAGGCCGCGGCCACCAAGTCGTCTGACTCGTCGTCGTACGGCTCCTCGTACGGCTCCTCGTACGGCTCGTCATACGATAGCTCGTCAGGCAACTCGTACGGTGGCTCGTCGGGAAGCTCATACGGTGGCTCGTCGGGGAGCTCATACGGCGGCTCGTACTAAGCGCGAGCGCTTCTGCGAGGGCCAATTGAGTACACTCTGCGGGTCGGCAAGGGTTTTGGGTGCACACGGACAGATTTTCGGGGACCGGACCATTTCACCTGCCGTTCATACACTTCATTTTGATTACTGATTAGCTGCCTGACCCGTCGCTGCGGTTCCTTAATGCGTCTTCGCGCTGTAGATACTCACCACCTTTTTTCTTTTCATCGCTCGCTGCACGCCTACATTATTTGCTTTGCATCTGCCCTGTATACCAATCGTGCTGTGGGTCTGGGGCTATAAGCATTCGGTCGAATACTAGAGACACGGACTAAATTTCAGCACTCTAGGATCGAATGACATGTACTCCCAGCCAGACCGCAAGGAGCACAAGGGCGTTTGTAATAGGTAGCTATGCGCGCGGCTCCTACGGTACTGTACTTAGGCGGCGAGCAAGTAGTACTATAGGCTCCGTGGCTTGACTAAAATAGTCGTTCGCCGACGAGGCCGGGCCTCCACGTAGATTGGCCTCCACGTAGATTCATTGCTTTCGTCGCTGGTGGCGACGACTCGGATGTGCCGCGTATCACTGTCTTGGTTGCCGTTATGATATTGACTGGAGGTGTCCTGCAGCTCGCGGACGTCCTGTGGTGCTGCCAGTGGCCTATAGCGCCAGTGGCTCCCACACGGAGGATGACAGAGACTTGACGCAGATTGCGACATACGGCCGCGGCCTAGTCATCGACTCGGCGCAGTCCCAGTTCTCAAGTGGTTCATCTTCACGTCGCGTTTCGCCCGCCATCTCCTCTTGATCCACTCTTGATCTCCGCCACCGGCCAAGCTCCGTCATAATCCCAGTGCTAAATCACAGATATCCACACGTGCTGGTCCCAACATGCCGCTGAACATCGCCGAGGATCCGCTCGCACTGGCTTCGTTCGCAGATGTGAAGGAGGACTTCGCCATCTTTTACTCGTCGCGCGACGACAAGGGCGTGATGTGGTGCCCTGTGAGTATCTGCTTTCTCTATCACCTGCCACCCGACCCGTCCGTCTGCGTCCTCGGGCGGTGTTCTTCCTACATATCATCATAAGCGGAGCTGATTGTGCTCCGATTCGACTTCGGCGCTATACCGCCCGCGTTGTTCGTTTTCAGGACTGCCGCGCCGTCGAGGACGTGGTCGAGCGCACCTTCACGCCTCCGGAAGGCCCTTCTGGACTCATCATTTACGTCGGGCAGAAGCCAGAGTGCGTCGCGTTTTGATTGCGTATGGCGGACCCGCGTGCTCATGCAGTGCACCTTTCTTGTGTTCGGCTCGCTCACTGTGGCGCTGCGAAAGATGGAAGACGCCCGCAAACTATTTCCGCAGCACAGTGTGGGACGTGCAGAGCGTACCTACCATCGTGCGCCTCCGGGATGTAAGCATGTCGCTTTGGCACTGGCCACGCTCGACCCTGACGGTGCCTTCCAGGGACAACGGGTCGGGCAGCTAGTGGAGGACGAGATCCTGACCCGCCTGGCATCGTTCGTCAAGCAGTGATGTTACACATGACATCGCTACCTTTAACGGGCATCCGAAATTACATCCTTGTCTGGGTTGGCATTGGCACTGGCACGCCGACGTGCGCGAGTGTGTGGCGCGGGCTGTGCCGCCGTCTGCGTCGGACAGTCGACCGTGGGGATCCCGGCTGGCCATCGCGATGCGGTGTGTTGGGACCGGTGTCGTTGTTCTCGTTCAAGCCAGTGCACTCCAGAGTGGTCGTTCTGACACTCTTCTCGGCCGTGGCACCGACGCGAACGCATGTGGCATCCGTTCGTATCCTTTATCCGTTTGGACCATCCGTATGGACCAGACAGGTACGTACTTTCTGTGGTATGAGTGTACGACGCTGCATGCCCTGCCACCAGACCCCTTGCATATTCCTTCCCTGAATATGCTCTATTCGTACCGCCGAGCGCGAGCGCGTCGTCTCGGTAGACAAGTGTTCCTGTGGGGATTCAACATCTTTGCAGACGACTGTGCTCCATTCTACCAAGACGTGTCGCTGGTGTGACCGCGCCGTGAACCCCTAAGCCGGGGCATGTCCCTGTATCGTCGCGGGGATGCCCTTGATCGTTGCTGCGCAGGAGAGGGACACATTCTGTCAGATCGAATCGCCGTAGCCTTCTTGGCATGGCAAAGACACCCTCCTGGCGCCCATTTCGCTCCGTTCTTGGGGCCACAAAAGGTATCCACGCTGCGCAGCACTGGCGGGGCCGCTGCGTTGATATCCGCCGATGCCGTGGTGCCTAGACTGAGGGTGGCGGCAGGCAATCAGTTTGAACCACCACCAACCGGTGCACCCCCATGCCGACTCCCCAGCCCGGGGGACGAGGTAATCTATTAAGTTTCGGATGAAAACAGGCGCCCCCGCCGGATGATCAGCGTCTAAGGATATGGCGGCCATGATCGATTCGTCTCATGGGCGCGGATGCACACGCTCACAGGGGATGCGATAGACTCTGCAGGCTGTTACGAGAGGTGACAGTCGGCGCGGATGGGGCTGCACGCGGCTCGCCGGGGATCTTTAATCGCCAATATGTTGTATAGGCCGCCATCAGGAGAAGGCCTTCGCGTGAGCAGCCAGCACCCGGGGCGGACGCGTAGCATTGCTCGACTTTCGGGGCTGGCGGAGTGCGCAGGCGGATGAATTGGCGCATCAAAACGAAAGTGACGTCGGCTGCGCGGACGACATTTCGTGCGGTGCGTTTCACGAGGCTTTGAGGCAGTCGAGGGCTGAGATTCGGCAGGTGGCTGCGGGCCTGCGGAGAGAGGAGGCCCGGCGAAACAGGTGGCAGACCACGGACGTCGCCGAGCGGACACGTGCTCCCTCGGCGTCTGCGCCCGTCGCACAGCAAAGTTCGCTGAAACGGCACTCACCACGCTCGTTACCACCGTATCATCTCGCGCACATCTCTATGCTGCAGAGCCATTCGGCTCGAACACGCCTGCGCTCAGAGGGATCGGCTTGCCCGTGGATTCGTGCTCGACGGTCGGCAAGCCGCCCGTGTCCTCAGGCTCTGCTCGCCGTCGCCACCACGGACAGCACACCGTGTATCTGGTTCTCCGCGCTCAGCATCTTCGCTGCCACCCGCTACCAGTGCCCTCTCTTCCCAGGCAGTCATGACTCCAGCCGAGTCCACGCAAATTGCTCGCCAATTTGCTCGCCATATGTCGCCGGAGGTAGCGCGTACGGCGCCTCATCGCCCCGGGCGCCCATCCACTCGCGTCTCGAGTCATTCTGCGCTACTCGCCGCCTGCGAACCGCTCACCAATCTCTCGTTCTCCGTCTCGCTCAGCCGAGTTTAGCATGCACAGGATCTCAATACCTGCGCCGCATCCGCCGGTACCTCGCAGGTGGTGCCTCGACCGTCTGTCGCGATGCTGGGCTATAAAGGCAGCTGTGGTATGTGGGCTGTATCAGTATCATAATCACTCTCCTTCTCCAGAGTTCTCTTCTTGCATTCCCTCCCTCGGCTCCTCTCCTTCTCTGATGCCTGGCCTCACCCCCATCCACTCCAACCCGAACACCATCGTCGTCCGCCACGACTCCGCTGCGGACTTCCTCGACGCGACCTTCCCCACCCTTCGCCGCCATGAAGAGTCCGCCAACATTGTCCTCGCGCACGCGCTCAAGCTGCTTGGCAGCGAAGCTGCGCTGACCGGATGTCACTTCATCAACGAGTCAGACGTCCGCCGGTGGTGGAGCGCCTCAAATTCAATGAAGGTCTCTCAAGGCCAGGCGCACTCGTGTGCGCAAAAGACCGAGCCATTTTGGCTGACTGTTTGGTCGTCTCCCTCTCCCTTCGTCCAGCCCACGCTCGACCTCGTGCTGGCTTGCGTCAATTGGACACTCGGCGACTATCCCATCTTCCTCTGGACACCCAGAAACCCTGCACACCTCTCCTCCTCGTGGCTGGTCCCGCGTATCGAGCTCGTCACCGACGAGCTCGCACACCTCGTCCCACGCGAACGCGTCTTCTCCGTCTTCGGCATGACGCCCCTGGTCAAGATGTTCAGCAAGTTCTGGTCCGACATCACGGGGCTCTCCATCGAGCCTGAGCCGTTCTACGCGGCCTCCTATACATACTGCACCCTCGGTACATTCATCGAGCACGACGGGCCGCTGCCCGCGGGCCACAACATTCGGCGTGCGACGGCGGATGATCTCGAAGGCGTTGCGCAGCTCTGCAAAGAATTTGCCGACGACTCGGTACGTGCGCCTCCATGGTTCTCGGTCCCACGCGTGCTGATGGATCCCTGCGTTAGATATACTTCCCGATGTCCCTCGAGCGTGGCCGAATCGAAGCGCGAGAACTCATCGCGAAGGGCTGCATATGGATCTACGAAGCGGAATGCGAGGTGACGACCATCTGCGCCGTTACGCGCTCCACCCAGACCGTGTCCGCGATCACGAAGGTGTACACAACGCCACGGTGGCGGCGCCGAGGCTTCGCCGAGCACCTCGTCCGCGATGTCACTCGCAGGTAAGCCAGCCATATCAGCATCAAATTCCGCGGTGCTCTGACGATATGTTCACAGGCTTCTCCTCGATTGTGGAAAGAGCACCGTGACCCTGTACGTCGGACACGCGAACAGCGCTCAGCGCGTGTATGACCGCGTCGGGTTCGTCGGACTGTGCGGAAAGGACAAGCCCCAAGGAGTCGAGGACGCGCTCGAGCTCGGCTTCGTGACCGGTGCCCCCAGAGGCCACTGGTAACTGCTCCACTTTCGCTTTCTTCCCTTCCAATCTTAGGATTCTTGAAAACTGCCATATACGGACATGGCTAATAATCGTCTTCCCTTCCATCTCGATCCCCGCTCTCACTTACCAGCCAACTGATTCGACATCAGTGCTCTCGTGTTCTCGCTGCAATTTTTACTGTATCAATAGCACTGCGTCCGCGATGTTGTTGCCTAGGAACATTACATTATTATCACCTAATCGCATGGACTAGCACTCTCGTGCTCCCCCCGTACATACTCGCACATACTCAATAATCTTGACCACGGACTATTCAATAATATATTATCCGCTGTTGGCCGCAAATGCAGTCTTGCGTGTGCAAGGTTCGCTCGGTATTAGATCGGGCGATGAGCTAACTTCAAGCACGATATTGTTGCTCATTCATTCTTGTGCCGTCGTAGCAATGCAGTTCCGACGGATGTCCACTGTAAAGCATCTACGCACTGGCAGGACCAGAAACGGATGAGCCATATCGGCCTAGGCAGATACGCGGATGCGCGCCATTCTGGCGTTCAGACATCAGGGCGTCTTCGTCTTGCGCGCCCCGTCCACAGTGTACTCGCCCATGGTTACAGATGCCGCGTGGCTTGATTGACAGATTGGTGTGTACTTATATTGTTATGTTGAGAGCGACGTAGCATGCGTAGGGCGGCGGCGTGGTGATTCTACGCAATCCGGGCAAAATATACCCGCCAACCCGTCTCATATGAACCCCAGGCAATCACTGTTGCTGTTATTATGTTATGTACTCCCCGCACGCAGCATGCACACGACGGGTAACACTGCCCCGCCTGCTCCATGGGCCAACTGCCCCGCCAACAATCCCTAATTTCCGCGTTCGCGAACGAAATCTCCGCTTTTGCCGCCCGCCTTGTGCGTGACGCATATGTCCCCAATGAGCATCTCCCTCCCCGCGACGGCCTTGAGCATGTCCCACACAGTGAGCAGGCTGACGGACACGGCCGTGAGCGCCTCCATCTCGACGCCCGTCTTCCCGTCGCACGCGGCCGTCGCCGTGCACCGAACGCTGTGCGCATCGTTCGCGGCGTCCGTGTGCGTTTTCAGAGTGACGGAAACGTGGGTGAGCGGCAGCGGGTGGCACAATGGAATGAGGTCCGCGGTGCGCTTCGCCGCCATGATGCCGGCGAGCTGCGCGACGGCGAGGACGTCGCCCTTCCCGCGCGCCTTTGCCTTTGCCTTTTCTAGCGCCGAGAGGTCGTCGGAGGGCGCTAGTTGGGACTGAGATCCAGAATCGTTGTGGAGTGCCGGTAAGAGGAGGTCGAACGCGACACGCGGGAGGTAGATGCTCCCAAAGCGGTCGCCTGACGAGAGGAGGGAGCCTTGGAAGTGACGTCTACCATGGCGGGCCGACCCTGTGAGTCTATGTGTGTGAGCGTGGGTGAGGCTTCGCCGGCATTTGTCGATCTGAGGCGAATTTGGTTCTGCAAGGGTCGCTGCGAAGTCAACAGATACACGGGGAACTTCTTGGTCCGATGACCGCGAAGCAACCAAGCGCAGATTGTGATTGGATGATGCGCATGGGTGCCGTAGCTGTAATGTTACCTGGTACGTAGACACGCGATCAGCGCACCGGGGGGTCGGGCAATAAAATGGCCACATACACATGGTGCACGTATCGATACAAGGGTGATCAGCCGCCAATGAGAATCATGGGTCTATTCGTGACAACGTCGATGTCTTCCATACCGGCGTGTTTCTCGTTCTTCCCGCGCACAGCACGGCCTATCGTCTGCAGCAGCGTCGTGTCGTCCACGCCCATACGCATCTGATCGCGCAAAGAGACTTCCTTGGCATCAAAGAGACAGACCTGGGGCGGGCAGAGCAGTCAACTGTGAGAATACTGTTGCTGTTTGACAGGCGGATTAAGCGTCGGCGGACAAACCTTTATTTGACCGTCCGCCGTGAGCCGCAGGCGATTACACGAGCTGCAGAAGTGGTCGGACATGCTGCTGATGAAGCCGACGCTGCCACGATAGCCTGGGATGCGGTACGAGCGTGCGGTGTCATTCAGCTCATCGTCAGCCTTCATAATGTGTGGATGCCGGGCAGAAATTTTGGAGAGCAACTCCACTGACGGCACCATCTTCGCTTTGTCCCACTTGTTCCCTAGGCCAGAATCATTTAGACCCTTGGCTTCAGGCTATATGGTACACACCTGTGAACGGCATGAATTCGATGAAACGGACGGAGAGGTCTTGATCTTTGGTCATCTCGACGAACTCGAGCACTTCCGAGTCGTTGAGACCCTTGATGACCACAACGTTCATCTTAGTCTTCAAAACTGGGGTGGCCAGAGCCATGTTGAGCGTCTTCAGCACCGCTTCGTGACCCATGCGCCGCGTCATGATCTCAAACTTGAACGGATCTAGCGTGTCCAAGCTATAGGGGTTATGGGTAAATTTTCTAGCGGGCTAGAAAGTCACATACCTGAGGTTGAGATGAGTCAAGCCGTTCTCCACCAGCGACGGCAGGTGCCGATGCAAAATGAGGCCGTTGCTAGTCATCCCGATGGACTCTAGCCCATATTCACGGAGCGCGTTTAAGCGGGCTATATATGCCGATGAAACAGAGGTCATATATGAACAAGTACAGGGCACACACCCACGAGGTCCACGATGCCTTTCCGAATGGTCGGCTCTCCGCCGGTCAATCGTATCTTTGTGACGCCGCTCTTGACGAACAAAGCAGCCAAACGGATGATCTCGTCGTTTGAGAGAATGTTTTGTTTCGGAGACAACTCTACGCCCTCCTCAGGCATGCAATAGAAGCCTGTCGTAACCGTCAGGAGGATGCGCAGTGGATCAGACGGTGCACATTCACATCGCAGATTGCACCGCTCGGTGAGGGATATACGCAGGTAGTTATGGCGCCGGCCGAAGGTGTCTACCAAAGACGGAGATCCCGGGTGGAGGGAATCAACTGACGCGAGCTTTTCCTGTGCGCATCGATGTTGGAGATGAGACAGTCGGACGACGAGCGGAAACGGACCTGGATGAGGGCTCTGCGGCTGAGCGCGACCGGCTGTGCGTGGGCGAGGCTGGATGGGGATGTGTATCGACGTGAAACTGATGGCAGTGGCCATGTTCGAGACGCGGTTGATCTAGCAGCGAGCATGGGGGGCGGTCATGGAGGCCAGTGGCGTTGACTCGAGCGTGAGTTTCGTGAACTCGTCCATCGCCGGCATCTTCCGTTCACTTACCAGCTGATGAACCGTTCTGCCCACCGATGGCAAAGAGGTTCCTTCCGGTCCCTTAACGTCCTTAGTTACGTTGTGCATTTGACCGCCTCACATTATTACCCTGGTTTCACAGCTACGTTCATGGAAGCTATCGCCGTCTGTCAACTCGGAGTGGATCCTATCGCAGCGGCGGCAGTCTCTACGTCGCAAGGAGTAATGCAGAACATCTCTTCGCTGGTCGGTCATAACTCACTGGACCGGAGCTTCAAGCTTCACCTTTGTATCTAGGCCAGTCATACGGCTCGTACCTTTCTCGAGTCAGGCACTCTGGCAAAGTCAACTCCCATTCGTCCATCATGCCAATCATTAGCAGCATCCACCTCGGCTATGTTTTCTGTCCGAGACGGCTAAACACGACCTCCCAGTCCGAGTAGTGGCAGTGCATAGAGTTTTTCATCGAGTCATGGAATAAGTATTGAGCGAGACCAGTACTGCCACCAAGTGTGAAACACACTGTAATGACTCGGTCGACTTGCCAGATGATTTTTGTGGGGATATTGCCAGCAAGTTGCTGTGAAGCCTGTTGAAGCTCGCGTACCCCGCTTATGTACGTCACTTGATCAGCTGGAGCGCCGCGGAAGCAGACCGCCGCGCGTATCCCCACCATACTCCTCTGCCCCCGCTGCGTGTATTCAGCCTGCACGATGCTTTCCCGACTCGCAGCACGCAGCCTGCGCCCGAGTGCGCTCCCGAGCGCAACGCGCACTATATCCGTTCAGGTGACCCCCACCCCTGCACCCCGCCCGTGTTGCTAACGTCCGCGCGTGTCCTGTCATGGCATGTTAGAACATCTTGCACGGCTCACCCGAGGCGAAGGATGCAGGTGACCTTGAGCCGTTGCAGCACTCCAAGATTGTCGCGCGCGGGAAGTACCTCCACGCATTCGAGGGTGCGTGATGCGCGCGTCCATCTCGCGGGCGCGACTAACGGCGCGCGCAGTGCACACGGTGAAGCCGGACCAGGTTGATGAGTATAAGAAGGCCGCGTATGTCCCATGCGCTGCGACCTGGTGGAAGTTGCCAACTAACGGGTTGCAGGGAGAAGTATTATACGGGGCTGAGGGATGACGAAGAGCTTCAGGTGAAGCTGTCAGGAAACTATGAAGCCGTCGTAGGCACGCAGGACACATTCTGTGCGTCCATGAGCTTCTCAGACTCGATATTCGCTGACGTCGTCCCCGGGTAGACCACATCCTCGAGTACACAGACGAAGCAGGCTTCGACAAGGCTTGGAAGAAGGTGCTCAACTCCGAGGTGTGCTCTTCGTCTCTCAACCGTTCGCTATTGCTAACCTATGCTGTCCAGCACACGAGCGCACACAATGCATTGCGTCCATTCCTCCAGTCCCGCTCCACACACCTCGCGCAGGAGTTCGCCTTCCTGCCGACGGCGCCCCCGCACGAGGAAGGCGGCATCTTCGAGCTGCGCGCGTACCAGCTGCACCCAGGCCGGCTGCTCGAGTGGGAGGCCGTGTGGTGCGTGGGCTATGCTACCACGCGCGAGAATGTGTTGGCTGACTGTGGGATAGGCGGAAGGGCATCGAAGCGCGCAGGAAGTTCGTAGAGCCCGTCGGGGCGTGGTACTCGCAGGTGGGACGGCTGCACCAGGTGTATCACATGTGGCAGTATCCGTACGCTGGTTCTCTCTTGCGCTCCCGCCCTCGTTCTCACTAGGGTGTGCAGGGACCTGCAGACGCGGAAGGAGAAGCGCGACCAGGCATGGCAGTTGGACGGCTGGGCCGACACCGTGCGCAAGGTAGGCTCTCGCACGCGCAGACCGCTGATCATCACTCACGCACACCTGCAGAGCTCGCAGCTCGCGACGTCGATGGACTCCTTAATCATGGTGCCGCTGCCCTTCAGCCCGCTGAAGTGAGCGCTGCATACGGAAGGCGCTGTAGTGGAGGGCCTCTCGAGATACCAAGCCTGCGCGCATAGGCATACGGGAGAGGCATGATTTGGTGATCGGCAATTGTAGGATAATATCTGCTCTGTTTTCCACGTTCTTTTGCACATTTCCTTTTGTCACAATGATGAACACAATATTATTGCAGCAACTATCGTTACGGGGGAGGTCGTGTATTACATCATGGGTCCAGAAGAGGAAGCGCGGTTTATGAGCTTGCTCGCATCCGGGCAGGGAAGCACGTCACTATCCACTGAGACTCGGAGCGCAAGCACGACCGCCCGGCTCATGGCACCCAGCTCGAGATGAACGACCCCGACGTCGTCCAGCCTCTGCGCGCGTCGTCCTCGCGCACGTCCCTCACAGCCGCACAACCCGCAGACATGCGTGCCCCACGCCCCGCGCCCTCGCGACCCAAGCCGCGCCCTCTCAGGCTCCCAGAGCCCGTCCTTCCTGCAATGCCCCCATCTACAGCCCAACCATCCGACTCCCCGCACCGCTCGACCCACCCCATCTTGCGCTGGCTCGGACGCAGCCCGTCCTCCGCGTCCATCTCCTCGTCCTCCTTGCCCTCCAGCTCCTCCCTCCCGCCTTCGCCACCCTCTCTCGACGCCCTGCAAGACGCCCTCTCCTCGCCGCTCGCCCTGCCTGCCCGTCCCCCGCCAGCACACGCTGCACCCCCCGCACCCTTCCTCGGCACACGCGCCCCGGCTGTCCTCCAGACGCTCGCGCGCGCAACCCTGCCCACCGCCGCGCTCTCGCGCGTCCCACCGGCTGCGCACCCGTACGACCCCCCGCCAGACGCGCCCTACGCACCCATCGCCGTGCAGCACTCGCCGCCGGGCCGCTCGAGCGTCGCGACTCTCCGCTCCCTGCGCGACCGGAGCAGCAGCAGTGCCAGCGGGTACTTCCCCGCGACCCCGGCACGGGAGCCGAGGCGTGCGCCAGCAGCGCAGAGCTTCGCGTTCAGCACGACGAGTGCACCGTCGTGGTGGTGGTTCCAGAGCGAGAATAAGGAGAATGTGGATCAGATGCTCAACGAGGAGGATCGTGCGCCGACGGTGGAGGAGGAGCATTCGCACTTGAAGCAAAAATGTGCGTGTTCGTCATCGTGGCAGTGTGTCTTGTGCTCACGCCATTCCTTCCAGATGTCTCCCCGAAGCACCCTGTTGTGTTCTGCCATGGGCTACTGGGTTTTGACTCTGTCACCATCGGCCCGGCAATTGCGCCTCTCGAGGTCACGCACTGGCGCGGCATCAAGGAGGTCTTGCAGGCGAATGGTACCGAGGTGCTCATGACACGCGTACCCGCCACGAGCAGCCCTGCCGACCGTGCGCGCGTGCTCGAGAAGAGCATCGAGGATGCCTACCCCGGCCGATCCGTGCATCTCATCGGCCACAGCATGGTGCGCTCCTTGCATTGTTCTCGATTTCCGTTTCAACGGCACAACTGACCGCGCTTGTTAGGGCGGCCTCGACTGCCGCTACCTTGCCTCACATTTGCGAGACCACACGTTTAAAGTGCTCTCGATCACGACCGTCGCGACACCGCACCGTGGCTCCGCGTTCGCGGACCACTTTCTCGACACAGTCGGCTCGGAGCGGTTCCCGACGCTGCTGTCGCTGCTCGACATGCTCCCGAACGGCGGCGGCGACGGCGCGGCGTTCGCGTCGCTCACGCTTGACGCGATGGAGAAGTTCAATAGAGAGACACCGGATGTGCCGGGCGTGAAGTATTTCAGCTGGGGCGCGGTGTACGCTCCTGGGTTGATCGATACATGGAAGTGCGTGGCGTCTCCTGGTATGGGCTCGTGCTATGCTAATTGCAAGTGGGTAGGTGGCCACATTCTGTCATTTTGGAAAAAGAGGGCCCAAACGACGGGCTTGTCTCTGTCGAGTCCTCCAAATGGGTGCGTCTCACTTAAAAGCTAAACGTTTGTCTTTTAATGCTGACTGACGCCACAGGGCACGTACCTTGGCACGCTCGAAGACGTAAACCACCTTGACCTCGTCGGGTGGATCAACACCGCGCGGTACAAGTGGGCGTCGCTGCGCGGGCGCGAGATCAAGTTTAAGCCTGCGACGTTCTACCTCGGCGTCGCGGACCTCGTCGCGCGCGAGGTCGACGGCGTGGCGCCCGCAGATGCGGGCGGGGACGGGGTGAAGGGGCTTGGGAGGAAGGTTGCAGGGGAGGGGACGAAGGGGACGGAGAGGCGGAGGAGCGTGGAGGATGCGGACGATCCGTGGGATGCGGCGTCGGATAGGGAGGAGGATGCGAGGTAGCACGCGTTGGAGAGGGCATATTTTTATTATGGGCGGATATAATGCGTATCATATTGTTTTCACTTTAGATAGCACTACAAGGCTCGTACTGCAATAATGATTGTAGGGACAACCAGGACCCACATCCTATGATCCTAAGTTCTCGATCCGCCGGCGGCTCGGTCACCAGGCGTGCGAGTGACAACGCGGCCGCGGGCGTCACACATCTGTGGATTGACGTCCATGACGGCGACAGCAGCGCACCCCAAGCTCCCGTCTGTTCTGCCCTCACAGCCCGCGATTCAAGATGGTATGAACCATCGTAAAGATGAGTCGTGACGGTGGCTGATGGCATCACGGGCACATGGATAGTAATCAGCACGAAAGAGCAGATAGCCACCGGCGCAGCGCGGGTAACCAATCCCTCAGAGTGAGCATAAGCAGCTCCCGAACAACGTCTCACCCTGATATAAGCCCATGCAGGACGCCGATCTTCATATGTGCGTTTGACGGTGAGTGCTGATGGTACGCGTGCCGGGATGTGCGGCAGGCTCAAGGCAGGCAGAGTGCAACCGTTTGTTCCCCTCGCGGGATCGCGTGATGATGCACCGCAAACGGGACCACAACTCGGAGCGCGACGACCATATCATCACCTGGAATGAGTAGTGCCGGCGAATATTAAAAGCATCCGTGGGCTTGAAGGGACACGCTAGGAACTTTGGTATACGCGACTTTGGCGCTATACGTAGACGGCCGGGACCGAGCGCGAGAGAATCACGAATGCAGTGCAGGGGTGTCGAATGAGCGGGCATCATGCATGTATAGGACGTTGATAAAGGTGGAAAGGCCTTGCAGCGGACTGCGTGGACAGGTCGACTGGGGATCCTGGCCTGTGCTGCCGCGGGAGAGGGTCGCTGCGGCATGTTTTAGAGGCCAGGGTCACTGAGCGGGGCAGAAAAGGAGAAAATAATCCTGCGCGGGCGTGGGAATCTGCGAGCCCAATACGGGGATCAGGTGGTTACGACGAGTTGCACGCTGGAAGAGGTCCACCGTACAGAAGATTGAGCATTGCAGGCAGGACCTGTCTCCGGTCCTCTGCCAGCCCCTCCCCAGCCTTCCCCCGACGACGACGAGCCAGCCATACCGTCTATCTTCCCAACCAGAACAAGGAGAATGTCCTTCTTCTCGCGGAAGAAGCAACCAAATGTCCGTCCATTCACGCCATTTCTTCTCGTCCTGCTCACCATTTCTCCATTCTCCAGGACAAGCAGCAGCAGGCGGCCGCTGCCGCTCAAGCTGGACCCCGCGACAGCGACGTGTAAGTTCTACGCTCGTGTGCCAGCTCGCCGTTGCCCATCATCATCACCCGCGTTCGCAGGCCCCAGCAGCAGCAGCCCTCTCCCGCCTCGCTGGCCCAGTCGGCTTCCGGCTCGCGCCCGCGCGGCACCAGCCCTGGCAGCGCACCCTCCGCCCCCAACGGGCTCGCCTCCCAAGGCCCGTCACAGCCGACCCAACAGCCGCCCCCGCAACAGCAGCCGACCCCGCCATCACAGCTGCAGCAGCAACAACAGCAGGCCTCTCAACCTCAGCCCTCTACGCAGCCCACGCGCCCCGCATACCCATGGTCCGCACGGCGACTACACCTCCTACCGCCCGTGTACATCTCAAAACCGAGCGCGGCGTCCACTTCCGCGCCATCTCCCTCACCGTTTCCGCGCTATGGCCATGCCCTCCCTGCGACTGCGACCTCCACCGGCGAGCTCTACCTCTTCGGAGGGCTCGTGCACGAGTCCGCGCGCAACGATCTTTATGTTTTCTCGACGCGCGAACTCTCCGCGACTCTTTTGCAGACCAGCGGAGAGATCCCGTCGCCGCGAGTCGGTCACGCCAGTGCGCTCGTGAGCAGCGTGCTTTTGGTCTGGGGAGGGGACACGAAGACCGATGCGCGGGCACGTCCTAATGACAAGCAGGACGAGTCGCTTTACCTGCTCAACCTTGGTGAGTTTCTGTTGTAGCTACTTTACCCTGCCCATGATAAGAGATTGACACGGCGGCAGGCTCAAGAGAGTGGACACGTGTGGGTGTATCGGGCCCAGGACCGGTCGGGCGGTACGGCCATGCAGTAACCATGGTGGGGTCGAAGTTCTTCGTGTTCGGCGGTCAGGTCGACGGGGAGTTCCTAAATGATCTATGGGCGTTTGACCTTAATTCGCGTATGTGGCAATCGTTTTCATTCAGTGCGGCACAGCCTCATTCAACCTTCATCCAGTAAAAACCAGGGCTGCTTGGGAGCTGCACGAACCCCAACCCGGATCGGAAAAACCAGCGCGACGAACAGGTCACGTCTGCGTTGCTCACGGAGACCGAATCATCCTGTTAGTCCCTTGCTTGCCTATTCTCGGAATGTTATTGAACTTCATGACGTAGCTTTGGCGGAACTGACGGCCAGTATCACTATAACGACACTTGGATGTTTGACGTCCCCACCCGCCGGTGGAAAGAGCTGCAGTGCATCGGCCACATCCCATCACCCCGAGAAGGGCATGCGGCCGCGCTCGTGGACGATATCATGTATGTGTTCGGCGGGCGAGGTGTGGATGGCAAGGATCTGGGAGACTTGACTGCGTTCAAACTGTCGAGTGCGTCTATCGCCGCACGCGTCTATGTGGGTCACTGATGGGCTGGCAGGTCAACGATGGTTCACGTTCCAAAACATGGGCCCTTCCCCAAGCGGCCGCTCCGGCCACGCTATGGCGTGCAATGGGGCGCGCGTGTTCGTCCTCGGTGGAGAGTCTTATGCCGTCGCGAAGCCAGACGAACCAGCACTAGTCCACGTCCTTGATACCAGTGCGTTTTCCTCCTCCTTTCCCTCCACCCTTGCGGCCAAACAAGTCAATGCAGAACACATCAAATACCCTTCTACTGATCCCAACGCCGCGAAAGCTGCCCAAAGCGCAGGGGACAAGGGGGACAAGGGGCAGCGGCCTACGCGCAAGAGCTCCGTAGGGGCTGAGCTTGGCCAACAGCAGCCGTCCCAAACGCAGCCTTCCATCAATGGCGTGCGCGCCATGTCACCGACCTACCAACAGTCGGTCGACCCAGAAGACCTCCGCCGTGCAATGTCTCCGCCGAACGCCCGAACGCCGAAGGTCATCCCCAACGGGCTCCCCTCCCAGGTATATCCGACCACGAACGGGAGCGCGAAGGGGAAGGGCCCGGTGCGGCCGCCTCGCGACGGTGACGATCTGCTCACCGATGAGGGCGACATCTCCGCGTCCGAGTCGTACATCCGCGACCGTGCACTGTCTCCCGAGCAATTTAACCGTGCGCGAAGTCCTGCAGGCCGCGCTTCTCCAACAGGCCCCGTCAGCATTGCGAGCATCGGCGCCGCTTTGACCAAGACCAACACACGCAGCGCGTCGCCGCTGGTGGACCGCGTCAAGTCACCCGAGGTCGGCCAGCCGAGCCCGGTGTCTGCGCCCACTGTGAACGGATTCGCATCGCACGGCGCGAAGCCCGGCTCGACAGGGAATGTCACGGCGGACCTGATACGCGATCTGAAGGAGAAGGAGACGGAGGTGGACACGATGAAGCACAAGGCAAGTTGGATGAAGGCGGCGCTGATACAGGCGTCCCGTTCGGGTTTCATCTACGCAGACGCCGCGGATGACGCGCCAGAGGACGTGCTGCAGGACCTGGATGGGAGTCAGTCTAAGGTTGCGGAGACAGTAGTCAGCCTGAAGCAACTTCGTGCACGGATGCAGGTACGTGCAATCAGCGCTCAGTGCAACCGAAACTCTAGTTATAACGCAATCTTTGCAGGCCAGCATCGTCGACCAGGCACGGAGTGCCTCAGAGCGGATCAGCGAGGCCGAGCGACAGCGGTCTTCCGCCGTGCAGGAGGCCGCGTACTACCGCGCTAAGCTTGCCGCGCTCGAGGCGTCGGCGGAGGATGGCGTCGCGCGTCTAGAACGTGAGCGCCTGGCTGAGCTCGAGCGCCAGCTCGCTGCCGCGCTTGGGGAGCGAGCAAGTCAGGATCGCCGAGTTGCAGAGCTGACAGAATCGCTTGCACTGAAGAGCTCACTACTAGAGCAGACGGAGGCGCAGGCGCGCGAGGTAGCCCAGCGCACGACGATCCTGGAGTCAACGCATGTGCGCGTGTTGCGCGACCACTCAGAGATGCAGGAGCAACACTCCCAGCTCGACGCGGCACTGCGCGAGCACGCAGACCGGCTGCTCGCGCAGACGTCTGCCATCGAGCAGAAGGACGCGGATCTGGCCAACCTCCAGGCGCAGGTCGACGAGCTGCTGCTGTCACGCGACCAGCACGTGCGCGCATTGGAGCAGACCCGCACAGCGCTGCAGACGGCGACGAACCGCTCGAGCGAGGTGGACGACCAGAACCAGCGTGCGCGCGAACAGATCCAGCAGTACGAGGTTGAGCTGGCAGAGCTGCGCGGCGAGCTCGAGTCGCGCGTGTCGGAGGTCGAGTCGATCCGCATGCGGCTCGCGGACGTCGAGAACTCGTGGGCCAAGTCGCGCGAGGAGGCAGACGCGTTCCGCGCGCTGACAACGACGGGCCTTGGCGAGCTGCTTGACACGCACCGCGACCTCAAGACGGACGAGGACCGCCTCACGCGCGGGCACATGGAGAAGGTGCAGGCGATGGAGGCGGAAATTGCATCGCTGCGCGTGATGCTGAAGGACGCGACGCAGCGTCTCGACGACGCGCACGCGGAGCTGACGCAGGAGCGGCGCCAGGCGCGCGGGAGCGATGCGGAGGCGCTGTCTTTACGCTCACAGATCGTTGGGTTGCGCACGCAGCTCGGGAACGCGGTCGCGGAGACGGGGCGCATGCGCAAGGACCTCGCGGTGCGCGACGCGGAGTACAAGCAGAAGTCGAAAGACGCTGCGGACGCGGAGCTACGCCTGGACATGCTGCGCAACTACCTCGCGGAGAACGATATCGTGCTCGACAACGACGGGCTGCCCGCCAAGTCGGACGAGCAGACGTCGCGCGTCGTGGAGCTCGAGACGAAGCTCGCGCAGTTCAGCCGTCTGCAGGAGAAGACGGAGCGTGAGTTGGAGAGCGTCGTCCGCCAGAAGCGCGACGCCGAGACGCAGGTCTCAGTCATCTCGAACCAGCTCGATCGCCTGCGAAGTACTCAGAGTCCCGCACTGGTGCGCAACGGTGACGATAGCTACTCGAGCGATACGCGCGCCGCCGAGGCGGAGCGCAAGGTCGAAGAGGTGGAGCGCAACTACAAGACGCGGATGCAGCAGCTTGAGGACGACTATCGCCTTGCGGTACAGCTTGTGAAGTAAGTGATATTCCTAGTTTGACTGATGATGGGTCTGATGCGATTAATTGCAGGGAAACCGAACGGCTGAACCGCAGGATGAAAGACGAGCTGATGAAGCAGAAGTCGCTCAATACGGGGCTTCTGTCAGAAGTCGAGTCACTTCGGAGCGCGTCCGGCGCAGAGTCCAGCTCGCGCAATCGTGTCAATGGCCGCGGAACACCATTGTCGGATGATTCGCGCGTCTCTGAGACACTGCGGAGCCAGCTCATCGACAGCCAACGCCAGTCGCAACGTCTGTCCAACGAGAACAAGGACTTCCGCCTGCGCATAGACTCTCTGGAGAAGGATCTCGGCCACATGCGGGACAACCTCGTCGCAGCACAGCGTGAAGCGAACGAACGCCTTTCTCGCGTCGAGGAGCTGGAGCAGGACGTGGAGCGGTTGCAGTCCTCGCTGGTCATCGCACGTGGGGCGCAGGACGAGACATTGCTGGAGAAGATCAGCAACGAAAACAACCACCTGAGGAGAGAGAACGAGCAGTTGTCCCACAAGATCGGGCTCCTCCTCGAGGACGACCAACCAGCGTTCAACCGCGATCGCCCGATATCCGGCATATCTGTGTCTGACCGCCCCGTGAGCAACTCGAGCTCGGACGGGCTGGGCTACAGCGACCGTTTATCGACGGGCGCGGACTTCAGCGACTGGCAGCGGCAGCTCAACTCTTTGAGCAGCCGACGACCGCTGAGCGATTTCGAATCCCATGCATTTCCTTCCGGCCACGAGCGTGTCCGATCGCGCTCGTAACAGTCGTTTTTGATCTTTATTGTCCTTATTTGTTTCCTTTTCGTGCAGATACCCTATTGATTACGACTCATTACTGCTGCTGTCGCTCACACTCGTTTGGCGCTATCATCTCCTACTCTACTTATTTCTCTTGCTTTCGCGACCCGACATCGTCTGGTATATTTGCATATATATACTCCTAGCTATATGGCCTGAATGCAATCATGCATTGAACACTATGTGTCTTCGTCTGCGGGAGCACCAGCTGCTCGCCTTGTCCACTCGACGGCTTTCGCCTTCACGGCTTCGGCGCCGTCCTCGTCGCCGATCTTCCGCTCCAGGCTGAGCCACTTCTTGAAGAACGATCTAAGATGTGGTGTCAGTTATGCGCCCGCTGAGCTCCGCCTGAAAGTACTCACTTCGCCTTGTGGCTCGTCATCTTTCGAGCGAGGACGCGGTCGAATATACTTCTAAAGGCGAGCTTTCAGTAAACATCAGCGCGATATGGGCATGCAAAACGTGCCGTATGCTCTGGATATCCTTCTGGGCAGCCTCCATGTCGATGTAGATCGACCATAGATCCCAGCGCTTCGGGTGCGAGTCGATGATGCCCTCGAATATTGTCTTCCCACGTTCGGGATCGCCTAACTTGTATTCGAGTTGGGCAAACTTGGAGATAGTCTTCAGGTCTATGGAAAAGCGTCAAAGACCGACCAATATGGGGCTCGCATGTGCGAAGACGTACGTTTGCGCTTCTCGAGGCTCTGCAAGCTGCGCGGGAGCAGCTTCCGGGCTTCCTCGATGTCCCCTTGTCTGAGATAGAACTCGCCGAAGAGTGTCCAAACTTTAGAGGAGTGGCTGAACTTTTTGCACGTCTTCTTGTACTGTTCTTGCGCTTTCTGTAAAACCAGCGCGATCAGCTGTGTCCCATCGACGGCATGGGCAGACCTACGTCAAACTTCTCTGTTTGGTCCAAGATCGCTGCCAGGCGCAGGTGGACGGTCTTCGAGTCGCAGTGTCGTGCTGCATCCTTGAACGCGACATCCAGTGACTCTTCGGTGCCGTAGATGTTCTCGAGATTTAGAAGGGCAATCCAGACGTTGAGCTTTTCCTTCTCCTCACGGAAGTTGATCGTCTTCAAAGCTCGCTTTGCGATTTCACGCGCCTTGTCGATTTCCGAGAGTTGAAGCTGGAAGGACATGTATTGTATCCACAAATACGATGAGTTTGGCGATCCGAGCAGCACACGCTCAAAGTCATTGTTGGATTCCGGCATCTTCGAGTGCATGTCGGCGGTGAGGTCGAGCTCGACCCCCTTGCGCTTCTTCCTCCTCTTCTTTCCAGTTATGTCTTCGGCGTCACTGTCGTCCGACGACTCCGAGCCGGAGGCACCGTCTTCCTCCGGATCACCTCCAGTCCATTGGAAACCACCTTGAAGTTTCAGAGATGGCACTGGGAGAGTAGGTTTCGATGTAGTAAGTCCCGACGCCGAAGGAGTGTTGGGCTCGATATCGACGGCCATCGGTTCCACATCTGATTCGTCTTCTGATTCTGAGGGCAAAGCCTCAGCCTCTGATCCATCGTCTCCTGGCACGTCAGCCATGTCCGCATCGTCGACGACACCTAGAGGTTCCGCATTCTCTTTATCTTCCCCTGATTCATCTTCCTCGGGCTCTAGGTTCTCGTCTGGGAAGTAAGATGGCTTGAGGCCGAAAGAGATACGCCGCTTCTGTGGGTCGATGGACAGGATGATTGCCCGAACGCGGTCACCCTCCCGGAAGCTCCGCAACGCTAAGGTGATGTCGGCATTCTTGTTGTCAGACAGCTGAACAGCGAGATGTCATGTCCATTTTTGCCGATAAACAACATGAAATTACGGACCTCAGACTTATGGCACAGGCCAGAAACTTTAGAGCCGACGATCTCGACGAACAGCCCGTAGTCTTCAATCTTCTTGACCCGTCCGTCAATTTTCTCGCCCTCGTGGAAGTCCGCTAAGGTAAGAGAGGGTTCGGCCGCCTTTCTTGATAGGTCGCCGGAGCGGAATGTCATTTCGACTTGCTTCTTCTCTGGATCGACGCTGCGACTGATCAGCGGGGATGTCCAATGCCCTTGTAGGCGACAAATACCTGAGGATGCGTCCTTTCACCAGCTGGTTGACCTGAAAGCGCGGTTTCCATTCCTTGACGTACTATAGGTGCACTCAGAATCTGCCAACGCCGCAAGTCAAAACACGAACCTCGTCGAACAGCTCTTTGATCTGGACGCGGGCATCAACGTCTCTTCCTAGCGTCACGAACAAGCCGTGCTCGGCGACGCTCTTAACAAAGCCTCGAACTGTCTCCCCCGGCTTCAAATCGGCGATTTGAGCAATTTCCCTGTCGACCACTGGGGATTTCTCGTCAAGGCGAAGTCTCGACGGCCGAGTGGAAAGCGTCAGCTGCTTCTTTTCTACGTCGATTGCAAGTACGGTGGCCCTGACGATGGTGTCGATGTTCGGGAACGGGTTGCCGGTTTCGTAGTCGTCAGACGCATCCGCAGGATGGAGGGTGCCCGTGATCTGAGAGGACAGCTTCACGAGGGTGCCCTTCCTGTGCTGCCGTAGCACGCGGCCTCCGACGATCTGACCAACCGTCACAGAGTCCAGAGTGAGGGCCTGCTTGTGCTCGAGGGCGGGCTTCGTCTTCGGGCGGTTGGCGACAATCACGAAGCCCTTCTCCGGACTCCGCGTCACCACAACAAGCTCGTCAAGTGCCTCGCCGACCTTCAGCGAGCCGCGCAGCTGCGCGACGGGCACACTGCGCTGATTGGCCAGATTCTTCAGCGAAAGCAGGGCGCGGATTTGCGTGGGTTGCAGCGTCAGAATGGCGTTCTCCTTGTGAACCTCGGAGACGACACCCTCTACAGTGCTACCGATTTCCACTCCGCTGATGTCTGCGATGCCTGCGTCAAAAGTCGCAGAAGCTTGTCGGATACTGGCAGTGATATTATGATCCTCGGGGTGCACCGCGATGATGCGGACTTTCACTGGTTTTCCGACAGAGAACGAGTTGGAGAGGGGGCCAACCAATGCCTCGCTGTGTAGAAAGTCAATGCAGGCACCAGAGACCGAAGAGTGCACGGTACCTTGCCTCTTTTAGAGGTACAGAACCTTTGATGTTGTTAAAGAACTCAATCTGCAGACGCCTCTCGGAGACGCGAAACACCACCGCGTGTGTTACTACACCGACTTTGGCGTCTTCGAACTGAGAGATGATGGGCAGGTCCGATTCTACGAGCGTCTTCTTTGCCGTAAGAGCTACGCGCCTTCGCTCGGGGTCAACAGTAAGGACCTAAAGTATAGCTGGATTAGTATTTCCGGACTTCTTGTTGATTAGTACGTACGCGACACTTGATGCTAGCTCCAGGCTTGAAACGTTTCTGCGGCTGCTTAAGGGTAATGTCCGCATAGTGATTTGGGAAGACTACGCCGTCTACGTTGCCGGAGATAGACACGAACAAGGCAGAGTCTGCGAGCCGCTTGACAGTGCCTTTGATAACCTCCCCCACATTCACGTCTGACACCTGGAGAAATTTCTGCTCCATTACCGACTGCCGCATGGACAGCTGTAGAAGGCCGTCAAATACGATATAACCTGTTACGCGGACTCGATGGGACGTGTTGACTTTCCATGCGCCGGAGGTAGGTGATAGTGAAGGGACATGATCATCGGAGACATGAGATATCTGCAGGAAGGTCTCTAGAGTCAGTACTGTAATATTTACGAACGAAACACACTCACATGCACAAACCCTCGGACGCCGGGTTGTACCTCGACTAACAGCCCACGTTCGCTCTCCACAGCGACCACCCTGACCGCTTCGAGGACTGTGCCAACAGGATAAGCCTCCTGTATGAGAGGGCCGTCTTGACCGTCTACAGGAACAGCCTTCGATTGCAAGTTCACGACGTGCTCGGCCAGTGAGAGCGCAAAACGCGGTGGCGACGATCCCGGAACCTCATATAACACCCTAGCCTTGACTTTTTGCGCAGGCTTGAAGTTCTCCGTGGGGTCGCCTGGTGGAAGATGATATTCATCGATAGTGCCGTCGAAGAATCCTAGCACCTGGACATTAAGTCCTAAAGATGAGATGGCGGTGATGAGGCATTGCACTAGCTCTCCAGGTAGGACAGAAGTGACAGAGGATACTTCGCTGAGCTATCAATTACCATTCTGTGAGTGAAAGAAGGTGCTCGAATGATCTCTGTCTTACACAGGATGCACGAACGCTGTTCGGAGCTACCGTGACATTGCATGTCCGACCATTGCTTGACAGCTTTGAGACAGCAACATCAAGTAGTCGACCTACGTGCAGTCTTGAGCCAACTTGGTACACTTTTTGAGCATCTTTGAATGAGAGGAAACCGGAGACGTCCGGTACGCCAAGTGTCAAGATATACCCGTGGTCTTCAACACTGGCGACGGCACATGAGAGTGTCTAGAAGTCAAGGACAATTGGTTCAGGATTGGAGGAGACAACGTGATGAAAGGCCTACAAATCCTGGCTTCAAGTCCATCTTCGCAACTCCGACGTTCACTTGCTCGGGAACTAGGCTCAACTCCACCCTTCGACTGCCACGTTCGGCTTCGTCTCTGCCACGACCCATACCTGACGCCGTGCCGGCTGCACCGGGAGCATGAACAGCCGAAACCACGCACCGGACGTACTGCCCGGGGCTGAAGATATCTTGCAGGTCCGGGACTCGCGATGGCTTCATTGCCTCCTCCTCCTCCTCCTCCTCCTCCCCTTCCCCCTCTGACTGGTCATCGGAATCCATGTCCATCGTTTCCAGAGCGCGTGTAAGCTCCGTAGATATCTGGGTGATAGGTATGTGGCCCAGGAGCTGGTTCGGGAGAGAGACGACGAGGGCGAGAGGTTGGATGGACACAATCTCTCCCAGAATTTTCATGCCGACCGAGATGCGCTGTAGCACAATCCCAATTGAAGAATCAATGATGCTATGACCAAAGCACGCACCTTATAGTTGAGATGTTCTACGCGCACTGCGTCGCTTTTGCCGCCGTCCTCGACGGCCTTGCCCTTGCCCTTTACGTCCGACTTTCTTCGCAGTTTCTTCCCTTTCTGCGCTGCATTGTTCTCCTGCTAAATTTGAGAAGTTACAGAGGACAGCAGGCATGAGCACAGACGTACCTTGAAGAGTTCTTCGTCGGCCTCCTTCACTGCCTCTGCTCGAATAGTCTTGACTTCCAGCGGCGTGTAGCTGGTCCCACCACCGCGGGGAAAGTCGATCTCTTCCCCTACAACACTTGCCGTATGCTTCGGTGCCTTCTCAGCCGGCGACGATTTGTCCTTCTTGCCCTCTCCCTTCGGCGTGAGCTTGGCTTTTTTGGCCTTGGGGACAGACGCGGCGTCCTCCAGCTGCCGTTTCTTCGGTGACGCGCCTTTCGACATGCTGGCTGCAATTCGGAGCCAGGAAGACTGTGGTGGGGTAGAGACGGACTCTGCCGCGTGCGCGTGAACGCTTGAAACCTGCGCCTACAAGTGTCGACAGCGAAAAATCTTGGTCCGGGCCGCTAGTAGATCTGAGATCCGCCAGTGGATGCGTACCTAAGCAGCCTGTCGCGTCTGTCGCGAGTCGGTCGTTTGTCCACTGACTGCCGTCTGCAATTTCGTCGCTGTATCAGAATGGGTGAGTCAAACTTGACCTTGTTAGATACAGCTGCTTGACAACAACACACCTTACAGATTACCAGGTGTGTTTGTCTCTTGGAGCTGCCAGGACGCCTCTGATACACTGTTTTTGCTAGAATCGCGTTGGTTCCAAGTTCGGTGGTGGTGGTGTTGCCGGTGCGTCCGAAAGCAATGTCGACAGGAGAGAACGTCTGCGTAAGCTTGCTCTGGAGACGATCGACTTGGCCAAGGTTCGTCTCAGTCAAATTCTCCCTCAGGAGTAGAGGTTCAACACGGGTCGCTCTCCCCGTTATAGGACCCTTACATCCTTCGCAACCATCTCGGCTCTCTCGAATGCCGTCTCTGCCTGACCCTTCATACCAATGAGGGGTCCTACCTTGCTCACACGCAGGGTAAGAAGCACCAAACGAATCTCGCCCGTCGCGCAGCGCGCGACATGAAGGACAACCAACTGCAGGTGGCGCCTCAGCAGCAAAGCGTCCAGCGCAAAGTTTTCCTCAAAATTGGCCGCCCCGGCTACCGAGTCACCAAGGTGCGCGACCGGGACACTGGGCGAGAGGGCATGATGGTGCAAGTCCACCTTCCCCAGATCAAGCCCGGCGTCACGCCCCGGAGGCGTTTCATGAGTGCATGGGAGCAAAAGAGGGAGCCACCCAACAAGGCTTATCAGTATCTCATAGTAGGCATTTTCAAGCACTCTTGGACCGTGATGCTCAACATTTGTCTGCTCTAGGTGGCTGCCGAGCCTTACGAGACGATTGCGTTCCGAATCCCGGCTCGCGAGATCGAGGACGAGTCTGAGGATGCTGGATACTGGAATTGGTCACACTGGGATCCGGACACCAAGCAGTACAGCTTCCAGTTCATGTTCCGGATGTACCAGTAATTCTCTCAAGCCCTCCAGGTCATGCGCTGTCGTATGGCTACGTTATACCTTCTGGTGCTCTTCGCACATGGACTTGATTGGACACGGGTCCGTGCCCTTGACTGCGTGATCGCACTAACGCTCGAGCGCGCTGGGTGTAGATAAGCGCATCGATAGCTCCCCGACATCAACGTATATACTGGCTCCGTAGCAAATAGACGCAGCGGGCCGGCATTGAGGTGGTACCGAGGCTGCAAGCGTGGAAACACGCTGGCTTGGATCACGGGCAGATTGTGACAAGGAAAATCGAATGGTTGACAGTTTGTGATTGGCAGGAGCTTTCGAAAGACCGGCTGGGGAGCAGACAACGAGGCACCCGGGAAATGAGGAGCACCTGGGAGCAGCTGGACCACGCTGCGACCATGCGTTCGGCGAATCTGGCCCGGTCTGCAGACCGTCTGCGGCGGGCAGCAGCAAGCGACTGAGACCGCTGGCCAGAGCTTTACTAGCCTCTTGAGTTGGTGGGAGTGTCTTGTGACGGAAGCAGTGCCAAACTGGGCGCGCGGAATGACGAAGCTATTGGAAGCTGTCGCAGCGACCGCCACCAGCGCAGCGCAGAACGAGCCTCGAGGACATGGAGGAGAACTGGAGGACACAGGTTTACGGCCTCGAGCCGTTTGAGGAGGTGAGTTGGTTGTGTACATAAGCGCCGGCTAGGCGAGCTGCAGCAAACTCAACCGGTTCGCGCTTGCAGTCGCAAGGTGGCTTTGAATCGGCCTCATCCACCCCAGATGCTCGCCCTCTGACTCCCCCTCACATGGAAACAAGAGACTCGCCATCGCCGACAAAGACGGCGAGGACACGCAAGTCTCTGTTCTCCCGCAAGCACCCAAAGCGCTCCAGCACCTCGGAATCCGTCACCCCCTCCCACCCAAAGAGCCTCCGCTCCGTCGACCAGCAGTCGCTCGCAGATGACACCACCGACACCCTCTCTCGCGTGCAGTCCAGGGACTCTTTCACTCAGGTCGCCCCCTCCATCATACCAGAGCCTCTCAAGGAACTTCCGACGTGGTTCAACAAGGAGGGAGAATGGGCCAGCGCGACCGCTCACCAATTCCGCGCACGATATCCCATTCACAACCCCGTCGGGCCCCGTGTCTACAGGAATGTGCATCTCAAACCGGCATCCGCTGGTGCCCGCCCGTCGTCGGTTTTCTCACCCTCCTTTCCCCCCATGGCCGCCGACCACGTCGACTGGGTCCCCCCACCCAGCCGTACACCCTCCGGCACGCCTCTTCCCACACCTGAATCCTCACAGGTGCGCATACCGGACGGGGCAGGTAAGACCCGCTCGCGCAAACCGTCGGCCGTCTCGCCACAGGACAATGTCGACCTTCTTGATGTCTCGGACCCTTGGGGCACCAACTGGCACCATACATCACCGTATGACGGGATGGGATTGACGGGAGAGCGGAGTCCTGTTACAGCAGTGTCACCAGACAGCCCCGAGGTGAGCGCATACAGCGCGCTCTTCACGCGTTACGAACTAAATCAACTCGTGCAGCAGACTCGGCACCCGCCTCGTTCTCGCATGTCGAGTTTGAATGGTGGTTCGCGCCACAAGACGACCACCCCTTCGCCTCTGTCACAATCCACTTCCGCTGTGCATCTGCAGACCCAGACCGCACCGACATCCGAGGGACCGCCTCCGATGACGCGTAAAATGACGAAAACACGGAAGCCTTTCAGTGGTGTCTTCGGCGGCCATGCGAAGGACGAGCCTGCTCGCCAGACAACGTCAGCACCGACCACACCTTTGGATGCTACGATCAATATGGCGTCGTCTGAGAACAGCGTCAAGCCCATCGCGCGCAAACCGTCGCTATTGTCCGCTCCTCCTATCTTCGTGCCCAAGTCTGCGTCCACCACATCGATCCCAATGTCGACTTCGATCTCTATTGCCAACACTGAGAAGAAGCAGAAGCGAGGTAGTGTGTTGGTTCGGTTTGCCAGACGGTTCAGCGTCATGCGCCGAGGGACCCGTGGTCACAGTCGGGAGCCAAGCGTGGATGCTGCCGACGACTATCACGCCACTAGCCCAACGGAGAACAACCGCCGTCCGCTGTCTGCGCCTGTACGTGAAGCGTCGCCGGAGAAGCCGCCTGTACATTCCAGGCAGAGTACAGACACGAGCAAACGCGAACCAGCATCTGCGCCAGCAGAGCAGGGCCCGCCAGAGCTCGCGCCCATGTCACCATCCGAGCCTTTCTCGATGCCCGAAGTACGCAGGGATTCCGTCGGTTCTCTAGAGGCTCCGTTCTCGATCGGGCGTCTGACCATCGCCAACCCTGACGCACCCAGTTCGGCTGACAACTCTCCAGTCGTGGAAGGCCTCACCCTACCTTTGGACGGCGCTATCCTGGGTACGACAGCGTCGCGCGGCCGTGATGAGAAAGCTCTCCCGATTCCCAAATTCACCCTTGAGGACTCGGGGCCAACGCCCGTTGTCGAGTCGCCTGAGCAGCTGAAGCCGCCTCCCGTGTCTTCTCCGGGACCTTTGTCGCCGACGTCACCAACCGCGCCTCCCCCTCTTATTATCCCTCCACAGACAGGCTTGTCAGTATCATCTCCACCGCTGAGTACCGATGCGCAGCCATATTCCCACACTCCCTCTCCCATAATCATCGCGAAACCTCCTCCTACAGCCCCTACCCTTCATGCGTCACCATCAGCACCTTACTTACATCCTGCCGTCGCTAATGTTCTTGCTTCATCACACTCCCTTGACGATTCTCCGCTTTCTAAAGCATCTATGATTGTCAACCCTCCGACTCCATACCTCGCTCCAGTGCAGATTCCCGGCTATGCTCAAGTGCCGTCACCTGTAATCACGCCTATCCCCTCGTCCCACTCACGCCAGCCGGACAGCTCTATTCCACCTCCATCAACCACATCTGAGAAGCCGCCATCGTCCAGTCCTACCAAGCAGCAGGCACCAAACCCAGTTGCTCGCCCACCGTCCCGAGAGCTATCCCCGACGAAGGAAGGTAGTCGACATGTCAAGTCTTCGAGCTCTGTAAGGCGCGAGACAGAAACCTTCAAACTCGTGCGAAGCCCATCTGCGGGCAATGTTCAGTCGTCAGGTGAGACAATCGTGGCCCAAGGAGAGCATTGGGAGGTTGTCGGTGCTGAGTCGTCGAAGAGAACAAAACCGGCCAAAGAGGAGACGAAGAGGAGCAAGGACAGCAGGCGGGAGAGTAGGCGTGTGGAAAGAGAGAGGGAAGAGCGCGAGAAGGCTGAGGCCATTGAACAAGTGCGTGACCAACATCCATCTGCTTGTCGTATACTGACGTTGTCGCAGGCTGCATTCCGCGCATCCGCTGCCGATTCAGCTCGACACACTGAGTCTCGGCGGTCGCACGCGAAAGAGGGTAGTTCTCGGAAGCGGTCCAGCCGCGATAGCCGTGAGCAGCACCGTCGCTCTGTTGACGAGGCATCCAGCCGCCCATCCAGCCACGTGCCCGCTTCCACATCCCAGCGCCGTTCAGTCGACGGCGCGGGCAGCACCCGCCCGCCGAGCCGTATCCCGAACGGCGCACCGCACCACGAGCGCCGTCCATCGCTATCGAACCGTCCGACATCCGACATAGCGTCTGCCGCCGAGCTCAATGCTGTTCGCGCGCGCGAAGTCTGGGAGATGGACCGTCTTTTCAAAGGCAGGAGTATGGCTTATGGTCTGGAAGGTGCACAAGTCGTTTACGCTCAGTCCATAGGAGACGGCTCGAGTACAAACGGCGACACGAGGCGCTCGAGCACGCTCACAAATGGGCAGGGACCGTACGGTTCTCAGCACACGTCGTACAAGCTGCAGTCCGGCTTCCACGGGCAGGGCTATGGGACGAACCAAATCCCCTTCCCCCAGCCCGGTATTTATTCGAACGGCGCGGCAAGCCAAACCGCGCCGGCACCGTCCTATCTATACCCCAGCGGCGTGCGCTCCTACCCCGATATTTCCACTTTACCCACCATATCCTCCCCTGAGTCATCGCCGCCGCGTCGCTCCAAGACGAATCCGCTCCCGGAGCCCCCACGCTTGTCGCCTTATAAAGCGCCACCGATGCCGCCGTCGCTCGCGCACCTCGACACGCCCGCTTCGGCGGACTACTGGGCGAAGGTTGCGGGCGTTGTTTCGCCCACGCACTGATTGATACCCTGTTTTGCAATGCGACAGCTTCATTTTACCCGCACGCATCCCCCCACCTGCCTATCTCCACACCCACTACGCAATTCCAAGACATTTCATTTCATCAAGTTTCTAGATAACAGACTTCCTGCATTGCTCTTTGTCTCTTTCATCTCAGGGTACTCTTCCGCACTGACACGATTTCATTTCTCGGGCGTGCTTTTTTACTCATATAATTATGGACCAGTTATGTCTGTCTGTACTTTCCCTGACAATGTTGCTTCAGACATTGATATGTTCATTATGACCAACTACCTAAGTAATAGAACAAGCAGGACTGCGTTGTATAGTACATATGAACGGATTGGACAATTTACTCCGATGAAAGTCATAATGGGGGAGAAAGAGAAAACCCGAGCAGTGCGTGAGGGAAAAAGTTAGAAAATGGAAACCGCTACATGGCCCGTCTATATGCGCTACAATTATTCTCTTGGGTATTCTCGTGGATCCAAGGGGAACGCGGTCGCCGGGTAGTCGTCCCAGACCCGGTCGGCGTCCAGGAAGCGGCGCAGGCGGGCTACTTGTGAGGACATGTGGATCACGATGATCTGCATCTTGATGTCGAGCTGCAGCCGGAGGATCTCCTCGCAGGCCTGCAGCGCGGACGTGCGGGTCGCCACGAACATGTTACCCTCGAAGCCGAGCGTCTTCAGCGCGTCGATCATTTCGCTGAATTCGGCACACCATGCGAGGACGCCGAGCTGCAGTGTGCAATTGCCAATGAGCGAGGCGTGGAAAGGAAGTGACCGTGCGATATGTACCTGTCCGTACTGTTTGTACCGGCCATACAGCACGTTCGGCGCGGCTTGCAAGGCATAACCGAGCATCTCATTCTGCTCGATGACGCCAGGAAGAGGGATGTATGGCTCGGCAGGAGTTTGTTGGCCCTGTACCGTATGATGTCAGCGCCGCAAGGCACTTCAAGCCGCAAGAGTGCCCACCTGCGTCCTAGCCGGAGGCGGCTCCTTGAACCACTCGTAGTTAGAATAATCTATTTCACCCCCGAAGTCCACCGTCTCGGTGGGCTTGCCGAATACATTGAGGGGAGACATGGCGTGAAAGGATGGAGGAAAGGTGAAGAGTTAGAGGGCTTGCGGTGCGTTGCCGCGAC
The DNA here is from genome assembly GCA_019915035.1 of Auriscalpium orientale. Classification (NCBI taxonomy): domain Eukaryota; kingdom Fungi; phylum Basidiomycota; class Agaricomycetes; order Russulales; family Auriscalpiaceae; genus Auriscalpium; species Auriscalpium orientale. Next base: position 1,481,932 of record JAHLMH010000001.1, read on the forward strand.
GACTGCGATGGGGGCGTTGGGCTGGGGGGAAGGGGCGTGGTCTTATAGGAAGCACGGGAGTGGCGGAACTCGGCTCGAGGCTTGAAGAGGCTGTGAGATCCGAGATGCTAGGTAAGCAACAAGATAAAAGCGGGAGGTGCGCGCGAAGAGATGACGTACAGACAGATACTATATCAAGAGGCGGGAGAAGGGAAACTGCAGCGAGCGGGATTGCCGAGGGCTGGAGATAGAAAAGCTGAGGCTGGGATTGCTGCGACGATACAGTTAACCAATGCATCCCAGGAGAAATTGGGTAACCTACCTGAACTTTGGTAACGTCCCTCTTTCCTGTAGACCGGGTGTGGGACTTCTTCTGAGAGTCGACGACAGAACGCCGGTAGTGTGTGATTGTTGCGCGAGTGGCGGAGGAGTTGTTGCGCGACCTGGGCCGGGTAGGGAATGTGGCGGCACGAGGGGATGGAGAGCTATTGGGTCGATGGGACGTGGACGTAGTTGACGAGCTGTATCGTGATGACCGGCGACGATTTGTAACAGTTACAGTAACCTCCGACGGTTTCTCGGTGAAGGAGTCGGTGAACGACTCGACTGTCGTATACGTATCCTGGGAGGAGCTGGGCTCAAGGATATCGACGTGGCCGCGGACGAAGAAGGCCTCGCTGGGTGGTACTGGAGAGGAATGCGGTGGAAGGATGTGAAGTGGGGCTGGAGAAGGTGGGGGCAAGACTGGCCTTGCAACGTGGGTTGCTGGCGCTACTTGAAGCGTGGACTCGGAAGTAGTCGGCGTCTGAGAGCGGGCGGATGCAGGAGACGGCGGGACTAGGTACTGGAGGAGGGACTTCTCAAGCTCGTCGACGTTGCGCGCAAACCAGGAGGGCGAGGGAGGAACAGAGGACGATCTGCCGAAGGAAAACCGGTGTCCGTCTGTTGGCGAGACCGGGGGAGATGCTGTCAAGTCGAGGGGATCAACGAGGTCGTACTTGATCGTAGGAAGCACAGGCGGTGGGGGACTGCGTGGAAGCGGCGGAAGCGGTCGCGTTGGTCGCGGGAGCCGAGTGTGGGGGAGAGTGGGCGCTGGCTGTCCGTCAGGTGCTGGCTTCGGGCTGAGGAGCAAGGATGGGGCAGATTGAAGACGGTTTCGAGGGCTGATTTCACCCGATTGGTCTCCGGGCTTGTGCGAGGTCAGGAAGTCTTCGAGTGACCCGTAGAATGACTGCAAGGAACGAGGAGGGTATGCCCCGGACTGACGGTGGGCGCGTGGGCTGGTCCCGTCGAACGGAGGGAATGTGATATCGAATGTCTCGGGAACAAATTGCGGCAGGAGTTCAAGGCGAGGTGCAGAAGATTCTGGAGGGCTGGCGGAAACGTGTACACCACGTTGTTTCCTGCGGGACTTGGTGCCACTGCCAGAAATATCAGCGATGGGCGTGCGAAAGGAAGTCCTGAGCGTCGCTTTCGTGAGCGAACCGAAACGCCGTAGGGATGCGGTAGCCTTGGTCAAGGTCGTGGAATGGGAGGCCGTCGAGGGCGTCTGTGCGAGGGGCGGGGGCGGCGAGAAGGCGACGAGGGGGCTCGTAGGGCGCGACTGGGCGGTATAGAAAGACGCGGATGAATCGGCGCCAGTGCCCTCGGCTTGGGCGAGTTCCTGGTCGGCAGCTGCTACACGGAATGGATCGCGATCGTAGAAGATGGACGAGTCGTCGGATATGGGCGCGAGCTGGGAAGGGTCGGGTGTCTTGACGCGACCGCCTGTGGGGGTCGGGATATGGGTGGGAGGTGCGGGGAAGTCGAGGATGAGCCTGAGCTCGTGCGAGTCGCTGCTGGGTTCAGACGACGAGTGCTTGGACGCCTTGCTCGAGCTGCGGAGGCGGGCGGGGAACGTGGACGCCTTGTCGATCGAGCGCTGCAGCGAGGGGGTGCGGGAGAGAAAGGATGGGCGGGAGACAGACTCTGCGGGCGAGCGGTAGTCGCTGTGTGAGGCGGAGGAAGGGCGCGAGGCGGCGAACAAAGCGTCGGGGTCGGGCGCCTCGGGACTCGCCTGCTCGCCAAGCGCGTCTCTCTCCTCTGGCGGTATCTCCCCCAGCGACACAGTCTCGAAGTCGTGCTCCCACTCGTCTTCCGCACCAGGATCTTCCTCGAGCACCGTACTCAACAGCTTGCTCCCCGCCGCACCAGTGGCTCGGTCTGGGTACAGGCGCGCAAGGGTGACAGAAGGGGACGCGGAGGGCGGCTTGGTCGAGCTGCGAGAGCCACGAAGGCTTCGCGCGAGCTTCGACCGGATGCTGATCTTGGATGAAAACGTCGCGATCGTGGCAAGCCCTTTACTGGAGGACTTGCATGGGGGAGGGCCTTGCGACGGGCACTCCTCGCCAATTTGTGCGAACTCGGGCGCTACCAGGCGGCGGGGCGTGTCAACCTGATGGCAAAATCAACCGGGTGTTCCCCGGCCGCAAGAAAGGAACAGAGCCACGGACATCTGCCTCGTGGGCGGCGGCGCTGACTGTTGCATGGGCGCGCTGCTCGACATCTCACACATTGGTACGTACACTGGACGGTAAGACACCCTGACACGAGGATGATGGCCACAGCGGAGACTCATCGCAGTACTCACAGGCATTTCTTCACTGGCAGACTGTGCCGATGTCGCGCGCCCGGCGTGTACGCGACATACACGTGTCTACCGCATGAGATAGCGCTCGTGTTTGCGCGCACAGGATGCAGCCCTTCCAGTAAGCACATGGTGATGCAGAAGCTATCAGGGTTGTGAAAGGGGCTCGGACGTCTTGCACCTTGAACTGCGGCCGTAGCGTTGGGCAGCTGCACGGCTGGGTAGGTGATGAGATGCTAAGATGCTACTGAGCTTCCGATTACTAAGCCTAGTTCTTTACATCGTTCATAGCTCTCAATATCGCCTATGGCGATGACAAGTACCTGAGGATTACTTGCCTTCCCGCCTTTGACCAGAGAGAACAGGGCGGGAATACTGAACGCTGGCGCCACGAACAAAATGTCAGCTAGTTCAGGAAAGATACATGCAGCTATACTACGACAACAAGCTATACTACAACAAAATGATGACGACGGCGAGACTCTAACACACACAACAAGTGATGACAGCAATATATAAAAAAACACAGCAAGTTACCTCAAAAGAGCAAAGGTTGTTCTTCAGCGTGGCGCTCTCGGTCGGATCCCCTCCGCCATGCCTGAATGGCCAACCTTGCCCAATGCAGCGCACCTACAAGCCTACCAAACACGCCTAGGCCCGACGCCCCCTCACCCTCCTTCCGAACCAAGAGCACCCCAGCCGCCCTCTCTGCCATCGAGCCGACCCCCAAAATGGCCCATACCAGCCCGAGCACCGCGAAGTCCCCGCCCCATGCATAGAACGTCCTCCGGTGCTCCTCAGGGTACGGCAGCGCGATCGTGCGTGTCCACGAGCCCGGTCCCTCCTGTGTGGGCTCGCGCGCACCACCTAGCCCCGCGACACCACTCACGGCACCGTCGCCGCCGTCGCAGAACAGCAGCGCGCTGCCAAGCTCCTCCGCGCGCACACGGGCCTGCTCGAACACCGCGTGCCCGACGGCGGGGTGCCATGTGTGCGCAGGCGCGAGGATGAGTGCGGGGCGCGAGGAGAGCGGCGCGAAGGGGGAGGGTGCGGCAAAGTCGAGGCAAATAGACGCAGATAGCGTGACTGGGCGCGTGTGCGGCTTGTTGGGTGTCCACTCAGTCGGGCGGTGGCCGCGCGGAGTCGAGACTTCGAACTCGGAGATGGTCGGTGGGACGCGCGATTCGGCGAGTGAGTACGATTCGGCAACTGCAGTTGGGATGAGAATGAGTATTTGTGCAGTGAGGAGATATACATACTAGGGACAAGATGTCGCTTGTAGTATTCCGCAAGGACCCCGTTGGGACCAACGAGGACCAGTCCGTTCCTCCGCTGACTCGGACGAGCGTGTCGCCAGTCTGGGTCGTCTCGCGGAATGGGTTCCTCGAAGCCAATACCGATGATGGGGCCCACAACGCGCCTCTGAACTTCTGCCAGTATTTCCGCGCGCTGGGTCGGGTTCTCGAAGCGCACTGCGCCTTCTGGCCACAGTAGGACCTTCGCGTCATTGTGCTGCGCAGATTCGGTGATGAAGCGCTCGAGCGTAGTCATGCGCTCGTTGGGTCTCGGAGGCTGAGGCAGGATGCAGCCAACAATGAGGGGAGTAGACGATGTAAGGTCCCACGGGCGCAGGGTGTGCAAGGGGAGGAAGAATGATGGCGCGGCGAGAGCGAGGAGGCTCACACCGAGGAAGAAGGTATGCCATGAGCCCCGGGACACAGCACGGCTCGGCGGGATGACGTCGAGCGGTACGTCGATGAGCGGCGATACGGCCGCGTCCTCCATCTCCAAGTCGATGGGCCCAATGAACCATGCACCGACAGCCTCTGCGCACACCACGGCGAACGCGCCGACGACCCAGTTGATGCCCCAAGTGCCAAAGACCGGACGCATCCAATCATATGCATCAATCCCTAATACAGGGCTCCATGTCTGAAGGTGGCCAAGAGGGCTTGCGAAGGCCACACCCTGCCAGACAGTCGCCCACATGGCGGGGAAGAAGGTGATTTTGGACCATGGAGTGCGCATGTGGAGGCTCGTGCGGTCGGCAAGTATCGTGGTTATTGCGATACCGGAGGCGGCAGACGTCATAAGCCACAAGGAGAGTAGGGATGAGAAGGTGGAGGAGAGCGCGTTCAACGATGGTAGGACTTGGGAGATGCTCGACGCGAGGGACACGCAAAACCATGTGATGAGGAGCGTACGGGGAGCATGTCGGCGTGGCAGAATCATGCGAGTGTAGATGAGCAGGAGAGATACGAGAGCTATGAGGGGGCAGAAGGATGGTGTTGGGGACAGTGCGGAAAGTGCAAATGCTGTCGCCAGCGCCGGGAAAACGACGTTAGGATGGTCTATGAATGCGATCCGCCTGATGGAGCCCTGCATGGTGAGTTTGAAAGGCCCGTGGGCGAGGTATGCGCCCACGAGTACGATGCTTTATAGCTGCGGCCAAAGGTGCTGCGCGCGGCAGAAGGCTGCAGTGGCTGCGGGGAAGGACCTTCAGGATCTAATCTTATCTCGACGTGCCCGGCGAACAGACGACGCCGACCACTTTGCCGACCACCGTAACGTTGACAGTTGTACGGTACCGCCCTACACATTACCGTCTACTTATCTATGCAGCTTCAACTCCCTCCCCCTCTTTTCCGTGCTCACCACCATGACCGAAATCCTCGCAGACATCCCCCTCGGCCCCGTCCCGGACGATCTCACCATCCCGCAATTCGTGTTCGAACACAAGCATCCTCTCAGACCCGCGCGGGGTGATGTCCCCTTCTTAATTGACGAAGAGACCGGCAAGAAAGTCGGCGAGACCGAGGTGCGTGCAGCTTTGGCTTTCGTCTGCCGTGCGCTGACATGGCGTTTAAGCGTACGAACGGACGCATGCCCTGGCAAACGGCCTCAGTAGAAGGTGGGATGTAGGTACGCGCCTTCGATTGAGTTCGTCGGAACATATGGGCTCTCCTGATCGCATCATCCTCAGGTGACAAGGATGTCGGTGCGTACTATGTACCGTTCAGACGCCGTAATCTGACAGATGTGCGCCTGGCACAAGTATGCGTCTATTCGCCTAACCATATCGGTGATACTGGCTCACACTTTCTTGTCTGACGGTACCCGACTGAACTTTTTTTGCGGGGCAGACTACCCTATCGTAATCTGGGCCGTGCACAGGCTGGGGGGCATAATAACGTCCGTTCGTTGAACTGTTGGAAGTGCTTGTCATAATGTGCTGATCGTCCCTGGCTTCCAGCGGCTCAAACCCAACATACACAATTGATGAGCTTACCCACCAGCTTAAGCTTACGCAGACTACCATAGTGGTCACCGTGTCACCGTTGCTCGGGATCGTAGCAGAGGCGTGCAAGGCAGTCGGCATTCCTCCCGAACGTATCGTCTTATTCGATTCGGCGTCGGGCACGTCGTACGTCAACGTCGACCAATTGGTCGAGGATGGTCTCAAGAACAAGCTGAATTTCGCCGAAAAGAAGCTGGCTCCCGGAGAGGCCAAGACGAAGGTCGCCTTCTTCAGTCTGTCGAGTGGAACGACTGGTCCTCCGAAGGTATGATGGTGTATATTCGTCTGTCTGGATCAGCCTCACCTCGCGTGTCTTTCTAACAGGCAGTCGCGGTCAGCCATTACAACCTTGTCGCCAACGTCTTGCAAATGTCCACGCACAACCTCGGCGCTGAAATAGCAGCTGGAGTTCCTCCTGAGAAGGGTAGGCTTCGAGTTGGTGATGTTGTCACTGGTGGTGAGCTCCCTATAATGCAGTTTGCTGAAGGATGATTAACTCTATACTGCTGTCAGTCCTTCCTTTCTTCCGTGAGTTCCAAGTCTGTGTTCGTTCTTCGTCTTGGCCCCGGCTTATGTGAAGTAAGATATCTATGGCCTGGTGCTGGGTGTAAGTGCATTTGCGTTCACTTCGCTTGTTTAACGATGCCATGATGAATTTCAGATCCACGAAATGCTTTTCCTAGGCGTAAGTTTTCTATCCACTAGGTAGACTTCGTGCGCGCTGAAACGGGCCCGCGTAAAGACAAGCATCGTCATCATGCCGAAATTCGCGTGGCCCGATTTCCTTGAAAGCGTCGTCCGACATCGCATCACGTCGCTTGTGTGCGCATCATCCTCTTGTCCAGCGAAGATCCACTCAGTGTGCTTTTCGCAGCGTTGTGCCCCCCATGATAGTCCTCCTCACTAAACACCCGCTCGTGAAGAACTACGACCTTAGCCATGTGCACTTCTGCTACAGCGGAGCAGCGCCGCTCTCCGGCACATTGATTTCAGAGCTCGCCAAGGTCATCCCCAACGCGAATATCGGACAAGGATACGGTGTGTTGTCGCAGTCCGCTACCCCATCTCGTCGGTGCGCTAAATGTGCGTTGACAGGGATGACGGAGACCGCGACCGCCGTGAGTTTGACCGAGCCGATGCTGAAGGTTGGCTCGTCAGGAAGCGCAGGCATCCTGCTACCAGGCGTCAAGGTCCGCATCGTGAAGGCAGACGGCTCCCTTGCGGGCAGGAACGAGCCTGGGGAGCTCTTTGTACACAGCCCGTCGAACGCGCTGCGGTACCATCAGAACCCGGAAGCGTGTGTGCTTTCATGGGTTTAGCGCTGTAAACAATCTCTGACGGTCTCATAGGAATGCAGAAACTTTCATCGACGGGTACGCTTCTAATATTACTGCTGCGGCGCTTCGTCTCTTTCGTTGCGCCACTGATGCGTGGTCACTTAGGTGGGTGCGCACCGGCGACGAGGCGATCATCCAGGACAACGGGGAGCTGTTTATAGTCGACCGGCTCAAAGAACTCATTAAGGTGCGGGGGTTCCAGGTCGCACCGGCCGAGCTCGAGGGGCACTTGCTGCAGCATGCGGACGTCGCGGATGCATGTGTTGTCGGCGTACCGGACGACTTCAGCGGGGAAGTCCCTCTTGCATTTGTTGTGCTCCACGCGCCCGCGGCGGAGCGTGCTGCGTCTTCTGCTGCTGAAGCTGACGCGATAAAGGCAAAAATTTACAAGGTGCGCAACTTTCTCGGACGAGTGCAGTGAATTGCGGAGGTGCTGACTTGTCTCTTGCGTATGCGGATAGCACGTCGCGGATGTGAAGACAAAGTATAAGTGGCTCGATGGCGGGATTGAGTTCGTCGACGCGATTCCGAAGAACCCGAGCGGAAAGCTGCTGAGGAGACTGCTGAGGGGCAAGGCGAAGGATATCAGGGCAGCGGCGGTCGCGAAGGCGGGGACGAAGGCAAAGCTTTAGGTTCCCTTGTGCCACCAGAGCTGGTTATGCTTGAAATATCTGGATACATGTATTTTCTTTGCATTGCGAGAATCAAATTGCCCGATATTCGAGATATCAGGTGATCGCGTGCGCCGCGGGCGCTAGTGCACTCTTGCCATGGACGACGACCAAGAAGCCGAGCTGCGCAACCCTTTTCCATCCCCACCCTCTCACTACGCCAACTACACATCCCGCAACCTCAAACTTCTTGCCCTTTTGAATGAGCGCACCGCCTCATCTCCCGACCCTCCGCCGAACCAGCGCGATGCTCTCTCCGATCAGCCTGACGTCCCGGAGTGGCCGCTTGTAGAGCTTGAGCCACCGCGCGTGGACTGGATCAGGGAGGAGGGGCATTATAACATCTTCGGGGATACGTGGTTTGTGCGTGCCGTTCACATTGGCAAACTAGGCATGGGAATGTGACTTGACGGACATGCCCAGCTGAAAGAGACGATACCCTCGCTTGCGGAGATGGGTGGGCATCAGCTATACCCAGAGGACCTTGCTGTCGGTACGTTGCTCGTCATATGCAGTGCGCTGGCGTTGATTGAGATCTAGTTTGGTATGATCAGATAGACGGCCTGCGCTGCTCAGTATCTTGCGCTCCATGCTGCTAACGTACTCGTCGATGCTGAAGTCGATGCTCGTCGCACCGAGCATCAACGCGACGGAGCCTCCCGCGTGGCAGCGTGAGGTTGAATGGATCACGGTTCTCGCGCAGAACATCATGGCCGCCGCCAACGACCTGCGTCCTGTGCAAGTACGATATGCGATCTTCCGTTGACTATGAGAAGGGCTGATTGAGTGGACAGGCGCGTGCAAGTCTTGAGCTCATGATGCAGAGGCAGGTCCAGCTGCGGAGGCAGGAAACGAAAGCAATCCATGAGTGCGTTGGAGTTGTGATCTATGGTCCCCATGTTTCATCCAATGGCCTGTACAGAAAATGTGACACTCTCGAAGTACAGCTTGCTGAGCTGCGCAAGACAACACAGGACATAAAACAGGTTGGTTTGCCGCCTGTCAATAGAGCGCTAGCATACATGAAACAGAACGCCCCTCTTAGGCCGAAGATGCAAAGACGCAAGGCGCCGAGTCAGATGTCAAGGTGCGCTGGTCGCCTTTTCATGCGTGACTTACTTGATGAACGGTTGTCCTAGACCCCTCACTTTGCACCTCTGCAGATTGAGGACGTCCTTCGTTGGGCTGAAGAGATTTAAAGCGGACGCCTCGTGATTCTGTCATCGATAATCTGCGACTCCATCCCCGCTCGATACCCGCCTTTGCCATTGAGCTGGCGGCAGGCCCGCTTCCCGGGCGCTTTGACTGCGCAGGGCACGAAAGCCGTTAATCGGTTCAGGTTTCAGGCTCCCAGATGAGCTCGCACCGTATAGTTGTCTCATTGTGCCGAGTACCAGGGAAACAGTGAGGTACAATACATAGCTCGGACGTTGGCGAATTAAATCTGTAGTTTGCGGCTGTGGCTGTGGCTGTGCTGCGGACAACTTGTTCAATTGGCAGTACCGTGACTTCGCGCGTTCAACAGTCGACCGACCTTCCACCTCCGATATCCTTTCTTCCCCCTTGCGCTCCAACGCAACTTCAAATATCATAGTCTCGCAATCGCACCCTCATTTGCGTCTCTTCCACAATGTCTACACGACGGAGAATTGGCGTCAGTACCGCGACCACCGAAGCTGCACGACGGCAGCTCATGCAGCCAGTGCCATGTTGGGAGAAAGTATGGGTGGAGGCGGCCCCTGGGACGACGCTGAAGGTCTACAAGTGGGTGAAAACGGACAAAGTCCAGGTGCGTAACGCGCGCAGCACAACGCCATCCGCGCGCCGTGAATTCATTATGCCTCGTAGCATTTTAGCGATGATGAAGGAGGAGTCGATGAGCCCCTTGTTCCGCTTCCCGACGAGCCTGAGGTTGTGGAGGGCGATGAAGACATAGACCAGGATGAGCCAGCTGCGTCCGTGCCGCCCGATAGCGCCTCGCGCGACGTATCAGAACCCATCCTCGCACCGTCCGAGCTGCCATCCAAGGCCCCGACGCCCAAACCACACCCACTGTCCATGTCCTTCCAGGCATCATCGCTCGAGGATGAGACGCAGGAGGAGGTCACACTCCAAGTCCCCGACATCATCGACACGGGGCTTGACGTCGGCGACGCGCTCAACCCGGACGGCCTGGACGACCTGGATATGTCGCAGCTTGGCCCCGACGGCACGGCATTCGAGAGTGCGGGCGACCTGACGCAGATGGAGGCGACGGACGCACTGTTGGGCGGCGAGATGATGGACGCCTCGCTTGCGGAGGACCCGTTTGCGCTGCCAGAGTCGTGAAGCTCGTTTGCAGTTCTTCCGATTGACGTCGGACATTAGAGTCTTGTTGGTACAAATGACTGCCCATCACTCAAGTCGTGTCGCCGTGATGCCCGCTAGTAGTACTACGATCGCATGTGTCGGATACGCATGGTCCGCGCTGATGAAGAGTCCCGTAGACTTCGTAGACAATCGCAGGCGTGTATGTGGGTATGAAGATTTTACCGGCATCGTCGCGACAAACCAGTACTAAACCGGCATCCCGGTCGGATGGATCATGTATCAGGCTCGCGGCTGGCAGAAGCGACACAACCTTCAGAGTACATAAAGCAACGCAATCTTCAACCGGGCTTGTTCTACGCCCCCTTCGCTGCCGCACACCATGTCAGAGTTCGTGTCGCTGTCAGGCCCGTTGCCACATGTACCGGACGACTTGACGCTCGTGCAGTTCATTCTCGACGCGACACACCCCACCAGGCCCCTGCGGCACCCTGACTCACCCTGGCTGATCGAAGATGCAACGGGGCGCACAGTTTCATTCGAGGAGGTACGCTCGCCTTGTGCGCCAAGCATCCGGGGCACTCATCTCTCATTTCCTAGATCCGCACTCGCGTCTGGGGGCTTGCAAATGCTCTGAGCTTGAAGTGGGACATCCGTGAGTGGCCAGCCCGTTGTGCATCCGCATGTCTCGGCTCATCTCTTCTTTCTTTTCAAGGCGAAGATGAAGTAGGTACGTAGAATCGATACCTTCGTGACGGCGACCCTGACACGAGGCGCAGTGTGTATCTTCAGCCCCAATCATGTCGGTGAGCGGACACTATCCCCTCTCGCATATGACATCCTCAAACATCAGCAGACTATCCCGTTGCCATGTGGGCTACGCTCAGATTGGGGGCCATCGTAACGTCAGCAATCACGAACCACGTATCTTGCGTGCGATCCTAACAATTGTCTCAGCGCCGCTAACCCCGCATACGGCGCCGACGAACTGGCATACCAGCTGGAGACGGCGAAAGCGGTGGCCATCATCGCACACCCCGCGTTCCTTTCGGCGGCCCTGAGCGCAGCGAAGCTCGTAGGCATACCGCCGGGCCGCGTCATCCCGCTGGATGCGAGCGTAGACACGGCTCCGTCCAAAGTCGCGCCGAATGTTGACGAGTTGATCAAGTTTGGGTTGGCGAACAGGGCGAATTTCCAAGAGCGACGGCTGAATCCTGGGGAGGCCAAGACGAAGCTGGCTTTCTTGAGCTTCTCGAGTGGCACCACAGGCAAGCCCAAGGTGATGCACCCCAGTCGCTGGCACGCCCGAGGCACCTTGCTGACTTCGCTGTAGGCAGTTGAGATTCCCCATTTTTCTCCTATAGCCAACATCATCCAGAAGGCTGCCCACGTCAAATTGAATGAGCCTTATACCACATGGGAGAATATGCGCTTCAGACCCGGTGATGTCGGGACGGCAGGTATGTCTTTGGTCCATAGTGCCTTGTCCAAAATTGACCTGATATTTAGTTTTGCCTATGTTCCGTGAGTCAGCCTCTGTAGCTTGACCTTGCTCGGATACTCATATCACGTTGTAACAACCAGACATATACGGCCTGATCGTTAACGTGAGTGTAGGCTAGCTGCGACGAACCTCATACTGATTAAATGACAGACTCATTTCCTGCTGTTCGCCGGGGTGAGTATTGTTAGCTGCGACCTGTCATTCTGCTTCTGTCTCACGCGGAAATAGCAATCGCTCGTTATCACGCCGAAGTTCGAATTCACGAAGTACCTCGACAGCATCGTGAAATATCGGATAACACACCTGCTGTGAGACTCTTCTCACCAGCTTCCATCCAAAAATGTCTCAAAAGAATTCTGAAAGGGTCGTTCCTCCGATGGTTCTTTTGCTGTGCAAGGTAGTCATCTATCCTTATTTGTCTCCCACAACGTTCACTCACCGCGGCCCAGCATCCAGCCGTGAAAAACTATGACCTCAGCCACGTCCGCTTACTCCTCTGCGGTGCCGCCCCGTTGTCTGCCCAGCTCGTTTCACAGCTCGTCAAAGTTATACCCAATGCGCATATTGGCCAAGGCTACGGTATATATCTCCCTTCTCGGCGTCCTCACGTCTGCCTTTCTGACCTTGTGATAAATAGGCATGACCGAGACGGCGACCACCGTCGCCCTATCTCCTCTCTCACAGAAGCTTGGCACGCCGGGCAGTGCTGGACAACTCGTGCCAGGTGTGAGGGCGCGAGTTGTGAAAGAGGACGGATCCCTTGCGGGTCCGGGCGAGCAGGGTGAACTGGTTGTCACTGGCCCATCGATGGCTCTGAGGTATGCGAACAACGAGCAAGGGTAAGTATAATCTCATCCTCATATATATGGTGGCTTGATTCTTGTGTCGCAGTACAAAAGAGACTTTCATAGATGGGTGCGTTCTTGCGACATTTCAAAAGCGGCTTCTCATCAGCAAAAATGTTTCCAGATGGGTGCGTACTGGAGACGAAGTCATCATAGACAAGAACGGAGACCTCTTCATTATCGACCGGCTCAAGGTACCAATTCTCAACTCTATTTTCTTCCGTGTTGTTCATCGAGGCATATATAGGAAATTATGAAAGTCCGTGGGTTTCAAGTCGCGCCAGCCGAGCTTGAAGGCCACCTCTTGACCCACCCCGACATCGCGGACACCTGTGTCGTCGGCATTCCTGATGATTACAGCGGCGAGGTACCCCTCGCGTTTGTTTCGCTGCAGCCGCATGCTTCACGGCGCGTCGCGTCCAATAGTAAAGAAGCGGATGCACTCAAGGCAGACATAGCCAAGGTACGTCCGAACGACTGCAGACAAATGAGTACATCTAATCGTTGTGGGTGGCCTTGTTTCAGTTTGTGGCGGACCACAAGGTCTACTATAAACGCCTCGCAGGTGGTGTTGTATTCTTGGATGCTATTCCCAAGAACCCTAGTGGAAAGTTGCTGCGGCGGGTTCTACGGGACCAAGCCAAGAAGCTCGTAGCCGCGGGCTCTATTACCCCCTCACAACAAAAGACCAAGCTCTAGGTCATCTTGTCTCGAGTGATCCTTTGCTTGAATGTAAATCACCTATCTAGACTCCGTATACATAAGTTATAAACATATGCTTACCTTCATGCTCTTGAATTTGCCGGAGACTTCGCTTACATAAGCCGACGACGCGCTAGCAGTCCCAGCCGGCTCTCTTCAGCTTCTTTCCACCGACCAGCAACGCGCGATGGTGCGACGAATAGCTTCACAGGTGCACCAGCAGGCTTCACGCCTCCTGCGCGCAGACTACCTCAAGCAGCGGCCGGCGTGGCACCAAGCCGTGCTCGACCACCCACCGCTCCCGCTGCCCGCCCGCGCCCCGCCGCCGCGCACGTCGTACGACACACCTGCGAAGAAGCCGCATGTGCTGCCGCCAAAAGCCACCCCTGGCCCGCGCCCACTGCCGGTTGCCTACGTTGAAGACATTGTACGGCGGCAGTTTTTCAGGGACCACCCGTTCGAGTCGTTTCGGCCGCGGACGCTGACGGAGAGCGGCGCGGTGGAGGAGGAGCATCTCGTGCAGGGAAAAGCGTGGACAAGGCTGAGGCAGCGCGGACGGAACCCACTTCCAGAAGAGTGCGCATGCTCCCTCACACTGTCACACGTCGACTCGTTTCGCTGACCGCGTACGTTCGCAGTGCTGTGCGCTTCGCTGTGAGCCTGCATGAACACCACAAGCTCCCCCTCACGGAAGCGTACGAGACCGCCATCGCGCAGTTCCGCTCGCTGCGCTCCGAGCACCACGTCGCCACGCGCTTCGCCGCGCAGGAAGCCGCCGCGTACGGCGCGCGCTTCGCGCCCGGCGCGGTGCAAGCGGGGTACGACGCGGAGGAGGCTGTCATTGCCGCGCGGGCGGCCAAGGAGGACTCGATCAGCGAGGGCGAGCTCGTCGCGCGCAAGCGTTGGCGCGCGGTCGTCGGCCGCGGGCAGGCGAGCGACGAGTGGACGCGCGGCGAGGCGTATGTGCGCATGTGGCGCGACGGGGCGCGCCCAGACTACAGCGCGCTGACGGAGCCCGTGCTGGAGGTTACGCAGAATAGGCACGCCGTGGCGAGCTCGAACGATTATATGGCCGTGAGGCAGCCGAGGGGTCAAAGAGCGTGATATGTTATCTGCGTAGTAATATACATCCCATCATTGTCTTCTCATGGACATGGGCAAACCTGAATTGATGCACTGTTGATGCTTGGGCGAACGGTGCCGCCGACCACCCTGGTCCACAAATAACCTCGATGGCGCCGCGTTGCCACACTATGTGCGCCGGACATCAAATCTGGTGTTCAGACGCACCCAGGTCCCAAGGATATCTGTCCACAACCCTGCACGCGTTCTGCATGATCAGTGATGAGCGTTGCGAGCGCTGAGCAGCATGAGGAAGCTATGCATATGTAGGGGGGGTGACCGTGGGTGGGTGGCTGAAGAAAGGGAGGAGGTCACGGTGCCGCCGGATGCCGGGCAGTTTAAGTACTTGAGCTCCCTCCTCCCTCTGCTCTGCATGCCGCCCCCCAACAGACCATGCCAGAAACGCAGTCTCCCCGTCCAACTCTCCCCGCCTCCTCCCTTGACTTTGCCCTCCCGTCCAACTCCCCCAATACCTCCACCACTGCCCTCCCGCTAGCAGACGACTTCAATCCCCTGCTATTCCGTTTCCGTCGCCCCAGTCTCCTTGCACCAAAGGCCCTCTCTGAATCCCGCCTCACCAGCCCCCTCACCACGTCCTTCCCCCGCTCTCCCCTTCGCCCCTCCTCCGCCTCAGAGAGCGACCGTGACCGCATGTGGGCAGACAGTTCTCCCTCCAGCAGCTCCGACAACGTGACCCCGCCGCTGCAGGGCGACAAGGACGTAGGTGCAGACAGCGACAGCAACATGAAGACCAGCAGACCCCGCACCCCTCCGCGCAAGCCGTCCTCAGCGTCGTCCTCAGGCATGGACGTCACCGCCGAGGCCTACACGCCGCATCTTCGCCGTCTCTCATTCCCCGTAAGTATGACCTCACGTGATTATCGCATCTGAAGACTATCGGCTTGTATTCCAGGCGTACAGAGACCTATCCTCTGGACGCCCTAGCCAACACGGTTATAAGCCTTCTGGTTGTGTAAATCTCTGGCTCGTGGGAGTGCTCGAGTAGTGTCAGCAGAATGCACGTCCCTCAAAAGCCACGATGTTTTTGCCTTCTGGTTTTGGCGTGTTTATCGCAGCGCTAATCGCCTTTCTCACCAACAGCCCAAGATTCCGCGAATCCTCAACCTGCTCTCTGAATCGCGGCCCGACGAGAATGAGGTCAAGTCCGAGGCGCAATTCCAGCGCCTCGTCGCGTCCTTCTCCGAGCTCCCCATGCAGCCTCGCACACCGCGCGCTCCGTCCGATCGCGGGCGCTACCCTGAAGAAGCGGGTGACGATGTCCAGCGCGAGGACTCGCCCAGCGACGACGACGCGGACGACGAGGATTTTACGACTTTCTCCTTTACGCCTCCGACTGCCGCGAGCGACTCGATTCCGATCGGCAGGAGCCGCGCGACGCCCGCCGCCAGCGTCAGTGGGAGCGTGAATGGTGACGATCCATCTATGGACAGCCCGGGCGGTATGATGGCGATGGACGTCGATCTGGTGCGCCACATTCCCCTGCGTATGCGAGCGTGCCTGTGCTGATGCTCCGTATGTCCTAGCCGCTATCTGGTTACGGCTCGCCGTCCCTCTCATCGGCTGCTGCGGCGAGCATTCATCAATGGCGGTATACGCCTCCGCCCACGGCCTCCGCAGTGCGTACGAACAAACGCAAATGTACGTGCCCCATCTCTACTCGCGCACATGCACTGACCGCGCCACGCAGACGACGAACGCTTCGAGCCATACCAGTCCGCCTCGAAGCGGCGAGCCGTGTCGCCCTCCGTGTCGTACCTGCGCGAAACCCACTCCTCACTGTCTCCAATCTACATCCCCCGCACCGCGGGCCGCACACCCGGGCCCATGCCGATCCCGCTGCCTGGCACGGGCTCCAACGCAGGCAGCGTCGCGTCGTCGCCGACGGTCGGGCACAACGGCGGCGCTGCGCTGGCTCTATCGCGTCAGAGCCTTGCGGGCGTGGGCATCGGTGGCAGCGGCAGCGGGAGCGTCGCGTCGAGCCCCACGATGCGCGCGTCGATGAGCCTCGCGAGCCCCATTGCGCGCCCTCTGCCCATGCGTCTGAATGGGCGCCGCGGCAGCGATCCCGAGGACAAGGAAATCGATGGCGCGGGAGATGCTGTCGGAGGGTTGACGCTCGGGTAGCGTTTGGAGGGGGACGATCTTGAGCTTGCTGCATATATATTCATCCACGCATATGTACTATACGCATTACATCCACATCGGCATAGGTCTTGGGCTTCCGGTTTCTATATCATCGGCATTTTACACTCTAATCCTGTGTGATCCTGTGTGTTCGCGTGCCCTCAATACTCGTGCCCAGGCTGAGGCACCCCAGCACACAGTCAGCTAGTCCTGCTCACCTACTGCTGCTCTCCTACTGCCGAAATTGTGGACAGAGATGAGCGCGCGCGATGCTGGCAGGCTGCAGCGTTCCACAGCGCCGTTGTGGGATGGTGCGGGTAAGAACTACAATGGCATATGTGTATCCCTCGCTAAGGATTAGCACAGCTAGCGACCATTACATCGTTGCACAGTATGTATGCCTCGTATCTGTCTCAGCTATAGTAATCTGCAATAAGACTGAGTCAACTGAAAGGCATCTGCGTATGCTCTCGGATTCCTGCGCGCACTTGGCGCGCGGCGCCGCCAGCCAACGCAGCCGGTAGACCATGCGTCTGCGCTGGGCGACCGAACCCGCTCTAGCTCAGACCGGCCTCTCACCATGACAATTCGCACATCGCATCGTGGGTATGGAATCAAACGTCATGCATTGCCTACGGGCAACGCGCCTGCCGCACGCGCGACCTCGTCGACGCGCCTGCGGAAGCCGCGCCACTGTGCGCTGCCCGCAAGGAGGAGCGTGCCGTGCTCGCTGGGCGTGTCCAGCGGGACGTGGAGCTTGAGAAACGGGTTCGCTACGGAGCGGTAGTATGCGAGGTGGAACGCTTTGAATATCTGCGCGGGCGATCGTCAGCGGTAAGGTGAATGTGAAGGAGAGTGACGAGGGAACTGGGAAACGCACAGCAATCACGTCTGCGTCGCGGATGACGGCGTCGGTGAGGGTGAAGGCGACGATGATCTTTACTTTGAGCGGGGTCACGTAGCCGTACACGGCAACCTCCTCCATCGCGTACAGAAACCCCAGATAGCTCTCTGCGTTCTTCGGCGCCGCAGCGACTGTCACGCACAAGGCAGCCGTCAGTCACTCGTCGTAGCAGGGACAATCGACGAAAACGGGTGGGATGGGATAGGTGGAGCGAAGGGGCACGGATACTGACTGCGCTCGTCGATCACGTCGAGGCTGGTGTGCGCGAGGTAGTGGTACTTGAGGAGATCATCGGACGGAGATGAAAGGGCGCGGATGAGGATTGGGTAGTTCTGCGGGGAGACGAAGGCGACGGCGGCGAGCCCCAGTTGCGCGGGCATCGTGCACTAACTTGAAGTCCTTGACTTACGAAGAGAACCCTTGGCCAAGCTGACGTAATGAAGGCTTGCGACCATTCAAATCGATTCCAGTCTAGACCCAACAGAATACATGACAGCTATGTGGGATCCCCGTATCGTGAACGAAGATAGATAGGGCGATACAATACTGAGTACAAGATTATCCCAGGACTCGTCATGCGTTCGGCTTGCCAACCATTCTCCAAAGAAAATTGAAAACCCACGACTTTGGCAGCCAGTCGAAATATTTGAAAAGAGTAGCGTTAGATCCCAGCGTCATGTACGCGGGCGGCCGGCTCGCGAGTGCCTTCCCCACAACCCGCTGAGCAAATACGTCCGTGGACAGCGCGCCCGCGGCCTGGCTGCCATGAATGCGCTTCAAGATGCTGTCGAGATAATTGCCGTACAAGGAATCCGGTGGAAGGGAGAATTTCGTTAGAAAATTTGCTGCGAAGTTGGACTTGATGCCGCCGGGTGCAACGAGCATCACGTCGATGTTGAAGGGCCGACATTCCATAGCCATCGTCTGTGTAAGGGAGTGCAGGGCCGCCTTGGACGCGGCGTAGACACCTGACCATGGCGTAGGACTGTCAGGGGATAATCAGCCCATAGTCAACGCGAAGAACAGACAAAGCACGGACTATAAACCAGCAATGGACCCGATGTTGATGAAGAGGCCGCGCTTTCGGGCGGCCATGTGAGGCAACACCGTGCGGCAGATGCGGATGACGGAGAAGACATTCGTATCGAAGGCATTTTCCACTAACCTACCATATGGATTCAGTTGACAGGTAGTGAGGCAGGGAGCATGTAACTCACTCCATCGAGACTTCCAGTGTGGGGCCTGAAACCGCGTCAACGAGGTGGCAAGTCAACGCCGGCGACAAACACACCATGCGCTGCGATACCAGCATTATTTACGACGATGTCGATCCTGCCCTCTTTCTCTATGATTGTGTCAATCACTTCCTTGACGGAAAGATCGCTCTTGACGTCAAGGGCCAGGAGGTCGACATTGGACGCCTTCAAGCCCGACATCTTGTCCAGATTCCGGGCCGTGGCGTACACCTTGCAGCCATGTGCGGCGAAAGTCTGCGCGCTGTGGGGCGTTGAAAAGACTGGATCTATGACAACAGGATCCGAAGCATACGCACAGATGAGAGCCAATGCCGCCGTCTGAGCAGCCAGTGACGAGAACAACCTTGTCTGCCATGCCTCGGGAGTTGTAGAGCGTAAT
The DNA here is from genome assembly GCA_019915035.1 of Auriscalpium orientale. Classification (NCBI taxonomy): domain Eukaryota; kingdom Fungi; phylum Basidiomycota; class Agaricomycetes; order Russulales; family Auriscalpiaceae; genus Auriscalpium; species Auriscalpium orientale. Next base: position 1,501,007 of record JAHLMH010000001.1, read on the forward strand.
TGCCAAAGGGACGCTAGCTGGGTCGCCCTCTGCCTGGCTCTGAGTGCGAGAGCGAGCGAGAAAAGGCGCCGTCGAGGACCATGCTTCCTTTGCAAGTCGGTCCGTCGGACGGATGAATGTGCTAGCGCCAAGCGAGGGAACCCGCGCCGGCAACTGCCAGTGCCCCTCCGAGTCGTCGCGCCCACTGGCTCAGCTCTTCACAAGCGCACTCTACATAAGGAGGCCTCTTCACAAGCGCACTCTACATAAGGAGGCCACCCGCAGCGCCTGCCTCCCACATACATGTCCACACCCGCCGGCGACTCCGCCCGGCTCACAAAAAAGCAGAAGAAAGCCAGCGCCTTCCGCGACCGCAAAACACATCCCAAGCCCACCAAGTCGAGAAGAGACGATGCTGGCGATGCTGATAACGCCGTTCCTGTCGCCGAGGATCAAGATGTGGCTGATGATGCGCTCGGTGAAGAACAAGGTGCGCAAGGTCACTCCCGGGCGGAGAAGCACGGGAAGCAGCAGGCGACCGGGCGTGGGCGACCGCATGGCGGGCTGGTGGCGGGGGACGGGGAGGACTACGCGGACGCGCACGCGGAGGGGCGCAAGCGCAAGCGGGGGAAGCAGTCTGCTCGCGCGGATGGGTCTGAGCGCGGGGAGGCGCAAGACGCCGGTAAAGGCGAGCAGGACGGGGCGGGGCGCCGCAAGCGCGCGCGCACCGACGCGCCTGGACGTGCGCCCCGTGCCGAAGGCGGCGAGAGCGAGCCAGAGCAGCTGGCCGTTTCAGGTGCGGCAGACGCAGCCGGCGCGGAGGACAGCGCGCAGGTGAAGGGCAAGGACAAGGGCAAGCAGCGCCTCATCCTGTTCGTCGGTGCGTGTTTCGATGTCTTTCCTACTGCCCCTGCCTGACCTCGGAACTCTTGGAAAGGCAATCTAAAATATACAACCTCGAAGGCTGACATCCTAGCGCACTTCGCGGACTGCGGTACGTTCTGCATGCCTCGTTCCACAGAGCTTGCGCTCACACCTCGCAGACCCGCCGCCCTCCATCCGTCTGCTCACGCCCAAGACATTGAAGCCGGGTGCACCCAAGACCAAGTCGAAGGGATGCGCCTTCCTTGAGTTCAGCTCACGCCCTGCGCTGCAGCAGGCGCTCAAGCTGCACCAGTCCGAGCTTGACGGGCGGCGCATCAACGTCGAGTTGACGGCGGGTGGCGGCGGGAAGGGTGAAGCGCGCCTTGCAAAGGTCAAGGAGCGCAACAAGGGGCTTGCGGCTCAGCGTGTGCGTATACCCTATCAGCCATCCACTTTTCTCATGCTGACTGGCACTCGCAGACCAAACGCCTGCAGAAAGAGGCGGGCGTAGGGGCTGCGGATGACGCCGTGCCGCTCATGGAGCGACCACAGCGTTTCTCGACGACATCGGGCGAGGGTGATGCCCCGCCGACGAAGCGCACATGGACCGTCGGCGACGTGGACGACGGCGAGACACACCGCGGCGGGAAGAAAACTAAGAAGCGCGGCAACAAGAAGACGAAGGCGCTCGGGACGGGGGTCAACGCGATACCTGTGGGATAGAGCGCTTCGTTTGTTGTGTTTTCACGATCTAGTGGTGGTACAACGATATTTCATGGGCTCGCTGAGGGGTTGCTGAAGGTGTGCGGAAGGGCCGCAAGGTATTAAGACTAGAGAAGTATATACAATGCGGTTTAGATCAAAACTTAATTATCAATGAGCACCTGGGGTTATCATATGTTCTTCCAAGCTCAAGAACCAGCGCGGACGAGAGTCGCATGTAGTAAGTAGCTGCGGGCGCTATATCTCGAAAACTACGTTCAACTTCCGAAATCGTTGTCGGCACCTAGGCCTTTATTGCGGGAAGACCGTCTGCGTTTTACAGGTGTTGTTTTTGGGCCGGCGGGTTTTGCCTTTTGTAGGGATGGGTAAGGGTCTGGAAGGGCTCGCACACTGCACTGCAAGCTCACCTTGCCCTTGCGCTTTCTAACGGTGGTCGCGACGACCTCAGTATCCGACTCAGAAAGAGGCGTCAAATCGCTCGCATCACCGTCTCGCTAAAAAGAAGGCATTGAGAATAGAGACTTCTGTTGAAGAAAAGCAGCCTCACTTGAACTGACGCTTCCCCCTCGGCTTCTGATTCCATCGGTTGGGATTTCTGCAGGCGCTGCAGCTCATGCACATAAGCGGACGTCCGACCGCCCACTGTGAGCCACTTGATTGTCGCGGGCTCTCCATCTGGCTGCGAGACATTCTTAAATGAGTCAACTAACACCAAGAGGCTGGGGACTTACGAGCTTCAGTGGTATGTAGTCCTTCGGTTTTTTCTTTCCCTTGTCCTGCGCGGCATGAGCATGTGGCGAAAGCACTTTGCCGGCGGAGATGCGACGAACCCATCGATGCCTGAACAGCCAGTCCTCTGGAAACTTCGAATCATCTGCGTTGACCTCGACGGCAGTCTTACAGACCTCTGCAGTCTGAGCATGCAGTGCCGCAATTTGCTCGTCCGAGAGCGTGTTACACCGTTGTTCGGGATGCACTCTCGCATGATATAGGATCTCATCTGTACCATTCATGCGTCAATGCACAACTTTACTGGATCGAACAGGGCTCATCGAACGAACCTGCGACCCAATTGCCCACTCCGGCGCTGAAGGACTGATCGAGCAACAAGGCTTTGATGGGACACGACCTCTTGACTGTACCATGCTTGAAATCCTCCATGCTTGGCATCGACAGAATTGGATCGAAACCCATGCTCGAGATGGGGGGTTCGGTCAAGGGACTCTGGCACAGCCGGATGCGCCCTAGTCGCCTGGCGTCGAGGAACGCTACTTCGATTGGCGAGTCAGACTCTGATGCAATATGCAGAATGCACTGCCAAAAGAATTAGATAAAATATGATCAGGACGATGTTGAGCCTGTGTGCCCTCATCCGAGGTAGCTTACCTTCATGAAGCGGGGTGGCCAGTCCGTCGCGGCTTTTCGAGGTCGCCCGGCTTCGCGGTAGTGCACCGGAGTCTCGCCTCTAATCTATGATAGAATGGATCAAAAAGTAGGTATCATACGAGCCATTGGGAGGCTACATACCTGCAGCATACCAGTCATTCCGAAGTGAAACACGGGCATCTTCCCTTCCCCGTCGAGCTCAAGGTAAAACACCTTTCCTAACACATGACTCTGTTCAGAATGCGCTATCATTTGTGAAATGTTGCGATGCTCACCATATCGACCTACTTCTTTCACAGTCCGTCCGGTGATTTCTGCAGCCTATTTCCAGCAGTGAGCAGGCGCGCGTATTACGGGCGAACGAGAACACGCACAAAATCACTGTGGGTAGTCCCGGAGAAGACGATAGTGTCTTCGGTGGTCTCTACCTTCTCTATGCGCTTATTCAAAGCGAGTGAGCGGAGTAACTTGGCGGCGCGTTCCACCTCTGCACATCGGTAAGTTCGTTACTGGCTCTCGGTTGCGCGTACTGAGGCAGCTAGCATCAGTGAGAGAGGGCACCTGGGAGTTCTGGCATTGTGACACTCGGTAGCCTGGTTGGCACTTGGCGAGCACGTCGAGCCGGAGAGAAAAGGGTTTGTGGCAAAAGCTCTCTGGATTACTTACCACGTGTTGATCTCAATTGCTAACTACCGTACCCTTGGCTAATCTGACTTCCACCGTTATATCGCTCTTTTAAATCAAATTTGCACACAATGATCCCATAAAAGCGCGGGTCTCAGAGTACCAGCGTGATTTCGCAGCCGTCGTTCATGTCAGTGGCAGTGGAGCACCGCGACCTCTTGCTAACAATATACACCGCATGAAGCCCCCCTCAGCGTTCTCTCGTTCAATTGTCTTTTGTCTGGGCGTAACAGAGGAGCGTCAACTCGACACGACTGCACATGCGGCTGAGCATGCCATTCGTTGAGAGTCCGGTCCAGACGATCGAGGGTACCGCCCATACCCATGCGATGACGGTCCCACGGTCCATAGGTCCATGCAGGCTTGCATGCTCAAGTATATACACACCACATCACCAGACACGCACACAGTCCATCATGAAACCAAGATGAAGAGTAAGAACTATCCCATGAGATTAGAACGCGCGCCTTGCAGAGTCAGGACTGCGACTCACGAAGACAATAAGCACACCGAAAACCTTCAGCATAAGCCAGCGGTTGCTTGATATGCTCGCGTAGTACTTGAGCAGTTCTCGCTGTGCGCCGCCGACGTTCGCGGCAATGTCGAGCGTATCCGCGTCGATGCGCTGCACCGTTTCGCGCTGCTCAGCGACCATGTGTGCGAGTTGGTTGAAGATTTGCCCCAGTTCTGCGATTGTCGATTCGATGGACTCGATCGCGGTCGAGCGAGACTGGATGTAGCTGTCCTACTCGAGGGAACATCACGTCAGCGGCGGGCGAGGAACAGAGGGTAATGAGGCATGCCTGTTGCTCGACAAGCTGCATCTGCTGGAACGCGCTGCTGCCGCCGTTCTGCATCCCCGCACCCTCTTCGACTTGTTCAAGGTCCAGCGCGAGCATGCCGTTTGGGTTGGGTGTCGCGCGGCCCTTGCCCTTGCCCTTGCCGTCAAAGGGAGTCGCTGACCCGTCGCCCATTGGATCTTGTCGCTGGGTGCTCGAGAAAAGGTAGGAATCTGACATTCGCAGTAGGTCAGGCGTGGGTTCCAAATGGACAGATAGAGTGGGGGCGCACTTGAAGGTGCTTGGCTTGCGGCTGACGCGGTCGAATACATGAACTGTTCTGTCCGGTCCTTCGACTCTTTCATATTCTTTCGACGGCTCTCGTCAAGCGTACGAAACCAAGAAAGACGGGGCTACGCACCTGTGTTCGAATCTCCAGCACGTCCTTGAACGTCATGCTTGTGTCCGCGAGCTTGTTCTGCAGCAGCATGACCACGTTATGGTTGTGCTCGTCGACCTGCTTGCCCTCTGACGAATTCGTCGCACCCTGCAATCTCCGCTGTTTCACATACGCCTGCAGAGTAGCGATCTGCTTGTTGATGTTCGCAATGTCTTGCTTGATCACGAAAGTGAGCTCCTGCACGGTCCGGTCAGTCCCGGTGACTTGATGATGAGACCAGACCGCACGCTAATTTCTACTGGGCGGTCATCGAATAATGTCTTTCGCTTCGCCACTGCTGAGTGTCAGCCGGATCGCACGCAGACAGAACGCGGCGACGCACACTGGGCAAGCTTGCCAAGCTTCAAGGTGGTGCTGCTGATGTCCTTCCCAATGGCGGACGCCATGCGCGAGAACTCGCTCTTCTCCCCGCGGTTGGGGCCATGCAGCAGCCGCTGGCTTGTGGCCGGGACATTGGACCTGCTGCGTATCGAGTCCACGCATGTGCGGAACTCGGTGGTGCGGTCCTGGACGGGCATGGTGTCGAGGAAGCTAGAAATAATGTAGGGCTGTCTGTGGGTGCCGGTGCGGCTGGGAGGTGGTGAAGGAGCGTCGGGTGCACGATGGCAGATGGAGAGACGGAGACTGGTCCACTTGGTCGAAGGCACAGCGGTGTGACCGTCACGCTGCCTACGCGTCTGTGACGCTGTGTGACACACTACGACTACGGTTGGGGCTACTCGGCGCCCCAACGTCAGCGGCGTGCTCCCGTCTGCAATTCAAGACTCTTCCTTCCTCCCAGAGTAGTGTGAGTCGCTCGGCGCTGTGAGGTTTCCCTTGGGCACGTAACACAGCGGTCGTTCATGCTCCCTGCTCGACGTGCTCTTACGTTCAGAACCAGTCCGCATACACGCTCCTCGGCAATCCTCACCTCAGTGCTATATAGCAAGCCAGCCTCCGCACCCACCCCGTTCTGCTCGCCCTCCCGCGCATATATCCGCCCTGCACGCCCCGCTAGACCCCTCATGCCCAACTCCAACTCACACTCCCCCATGCCCCGCTCCAGGATTCTCGTCCTCGGGGCAGGAAACTTCGGCAGCTGTCTCGCTGACCATCTGGCAGACTCCGAGCATGACGTATTCATGTGGTCGCGCGAGGCGGCCCTCGTCCAATTCTTCAACGAGCACCACAAAAATCCGAGCTACCTAAAGGACCACGACTTCCCTCCCAACATCCGCGCCATCGGACCTGCCTTGCCCGAGGCAGAGTTCATTAAGAGCGTGGACGTGTTGCTGTTCGCCATTCCAACGGAGGGTGTCAGGTAAGCGCGCATACATACAGGGGCACCACCTTACGGACACGTTCTTCTGCCCATAGGTCGACTTTGACCCAGCTGCGCCCACGCCTCGACGAGAAGGATCTGCCTCTTCTGATTTTCGTCAACAAGGGCATTGAGATCTCAACCAATGCTTTGACGCTCGAGATCGTCGCCGATACGTGCGGCAAGGACATTGCTCGGGTGGCGACCTTCATCGTAAGCGTGCATGCCACAATCTCGGGTCCCTGGCTAAATTGGTGTGTGTTCAGTCGGGACCTTCGTTCGCGAAGGAAGGTAAGGCCGAAAACTCGGACAACCTTCTTATTGGCTGAAGCGCCGGACAGTCGTGAGGCGCCAACCGACGATGGTTTCCGTCGCCTCGTTGTCCAACAGCCACGCCGAAAGGGCGTCTCAGGTTTTCCATCAGCCATGGTTCCGGTGGTTCGTTTCGTTCAAGCGCTATGTTCTGCCGATGTCTAACCTTGGCCCAGTTACACAGGCAACGATCCCATCGGAATCGAGCTGGCGGGGGCGCTAAAGAACGTGTACGCGATCGCGACGGGGATCGCGGACGGGCTGGGATACGAAAATAACACGCGCGCGAGTGAGTGGTACGACCGCAGGCACGGGCATCTGCTCACCTTGGCAGTGCGGCATCGCAGGCTTGATTACACGGGGATTGTCTGAGATGACCAGGATAGGTACGGCATATGGCGCGAATCCGCTGACGTTCCTGTCGCTGGCCGGCGTCGGCGATCTATTCATGACTTGCAGCTCGCCGACGAGTCGTAATTACACCGTGGGCTACCGACTGGGAAAAGGCGAAACCCTGGAAGAAATCATGCGCACGCTGGGAAGCGTTGCGGAGGGAGTTACGACCGCGAAGGGACTGAAAGCGGTCGTGGATGCGCTCGGCGTCCCGGCTCCGATCGCGAATTCGGTGCGTGGTTCTTGCGGCGCGCACATGGGGATATGCTCAGGGCGGGGGATTGTCAGGTGTACGAAGTGCTGTATGAAGGTGCGCACGGGTGTCCGGGCGGACGCGCAGGGCGCGGGGTTGGCTGACACGTCTGCAGGCAAAGACGTCGCTGACCGGGCGCGGTCGCTGATGGAGCTGCCGCCGTTGCGCGAGCTGGAGCTGCCGACGCAGGCGGGGGGGCCAGTGCGGTCGCTGATGAAAAAGCTGGGGCTGGACGGGTAGCAGTGTACGGTGCGCCGGAGTGAATAAAATATTCGAGGATGATCATGCGTGCGGGGCAGATGAAGCCCCGATGGGCCGGCACAACTCCTGATTACATGATCATAATCTCGTATCGAGATCGTTCCCATGCAAATTTTGTGAGCGCCCAGCGCATTCGCCGTCTGCCTGCGCTGCACGCTCGCTCTTTGCTCTCGACCCTTCGTTGGCCCGCCCGCTCCCTCCTGCCCCGCTCCCCCACGCGTCAAAAGCCTCCCAGCTCCCGTCCCCGTCCCCCGCGACCCCCTCTGCAGCTCCAAAATGGTCTCGGATCTCTGGAAGGCCAGCCAGGACGGCAACCTGGCAAGCGTGCACGAACTCGCAGCGCAGGCCACCCCCGCAGACCTCGAAATAAAAGGTGCGTTCGCAGCCCCTGCCACCCCAGCGCGTCGCTCACCACCGCCACGTTTTTTTCGCCGCCCCTACAGACCAGGACGGCGTCACCCCGCTCATCGTGGCAGTCAAAAATGGCCACTACGATGTGGTCAAGGCGCTGCTGTTTCACGGTGCGTGCCGCCTACACATGCCTCGCCAACAGCGACCTGACACCCCGCCAGGCGCCCACCCGCTGCACGCGTCTGCCCAGGGCCTCCCGGAGCAGTACACGTCAGACGCTGCCATCCTCGAGCTGCTGCGCACCGCCGCACCCCCCAAAATAAACCCTGACCTTGCCCATCAGGACCAGGGCTACGCGCAAGACCCCTCCCTCATGCCGCCCAAAGGCTACTACCTCCAGCCCCCTGGCCCCTATGCCTACTATCCAGGCATGCCCGTGCCTCCCCTTCCCGAGGGCGGCGTCCCCTTCTACCCGCCGCCCGTCTCGCCGGCAGAGGACCAGGGGCAACAGCAGCCCTCCCCGAACGCGCAACCCCCGCCTCCTCAGTCCGGGAACATGCCGCCGCCGGAGATTGCACGCCTCATTCCGTGCAGGTACTTCCCTGCCTGCCGCTACGGCGCGTCGTGCATGTTTGCCCACCCGCAGGGCCCGTTCTATCCGAGCCCCATGTCCCCGCCCGCGCAGTACCCTGCGCAATACGAGCCCGCGCCGCCTCAGGCCTACCCGCCTAACTTTTACGCCATGCCCCCTCCACCGTCGTTCCAGCCCCCGAACGGCCTCCCTCCCCCGCACCTCACGCCTGTGTCCCCGCAGTCCGCCTCGCAGAGCGCGCCCCCGCCCCCACCCTTCGCGCATCACGGCGCCAGCGCGGAGATCCTCTCTCCCGTCCAAGGGCCGTTCAACCCCAACGGCGGCCCTGGCCCTGCGCCCTACGGGCCCATGTCACCGACGTCCCCGTCGTCCTATCCCCACGCGAACCACGTCCCCGTCCCGCTCTCTGCCCCTCCGCTTCCGCCGCCTCAACACATGTCTCCGCCCGGCCCGCAGTCGCCGTCCGCCCCGTACCCACAGCCCGCGGTGAACGGGCCGTACGAGCAGCGGCATGACGGCGCTGGACAGTACCCCCCGCCGCCCCTCGCACAGCGCCCGCCCCCCGATACGAATGGTGTGCATAAGTCGCCACCGCAGCAAGGCCCGGACGCGTTCGGTCCCAACGGCCATCGGGAAGCGACGGCGAACCGTCGGGGTGGTTTCCGTCGCCCGTCATTCGCGAGCAGGAAGCCACCGTGCCTCTTCTTTCCGGCTGGTCGCTGCAGGAATGGGTGCGTGTCCTTGCGTAATTTTCTGATGTCCCCGTCGTTCATGCTGACCTCGGTAAACCTCATCCAGGGATGAGTGCCGCTTTCCCCACGTACTGCCGGATGCCTCGGCTCCTCATGTTCCTGGCCACTTCGGCAGAGGTGGACGCTTCCGCCCCGTTCATCAGAATGGGACTTCACATCTCGAGGAGAAACTCGCCAATCTCGGTCTCCGGGATGTATGTGAAGTCTCACTGATTCCCCTGATGAAATTTGATTTACACATTCTTTAGGACGGGGCACCACAAGCCAGCAGCGGCAGCACGACGCCCTCCGATCGCCCGCGACCGTCGCCCAGCCACAAACAATTCAGCTCGCTGCCCAATGGCGCGCGTCCGGTGCGCGCGCCGGCGCCTAAGCAGCGTGTGCCCGGCGCCGACGAGTTTCCTGTCCTCGGCGGCGCCACGACACCTCCTGCACGGAGCCCCGGGCCGAACGGGCACATCGGCCTTTCTGGCCCCACCGCCGCGCAGGTCCTGCAGGCGCCCCCGATGCGGCGTGGCGACTCGAAGGATTCGCTGTCTGCACCCAATGAGCCGACGCCCGAGCCCGCTCGGCAGACACAGGTGCGTGAGGTTTCTCGTGCCTGCGCGTGTGCCAGCTAGGGTGCTGATGGTTATCGTGTGCAGGCTCCCAAGGCTGCCCCTGAGCCGCCTGTGATCCCCGCTACCTCACGGGAGCACGTCGTCAGCAGACTGCCCATCTCCTTCGCAGCAGTCGCGAACGGTGCCGCAGACCACTCCAAGGAGGTTTCCGTATCCGCGTAAAGCTGCCCACGGGCAGCGTGCATGCGCACGCGGCCCTGCCGACCCCTCATTCGCTCCATGTCGGTGCGCTAGTCGTATCCCCCACTGTCTTTTTTTTAGCCTTGCTCTCTGGTGTGATATCGTCACGCTGCAGTCTTCGTCTATCGGTCTTGGTCCATTCATTCGTCGCCTTTTGCCCTGTCGCCTGTCTTACTATTATTCCGCATCCCACGGACTGTCCGTATCCTCGCATATCCATCCGCACGACCTCTCACAGTTCACGCCCATGTCCGCGCATTATGTCTGTCTGCCATCCTTCGTGTCGCTAGACCCCCGCTCCGCTGCCGCTCTCCCGTTTCTGCTACATGCTCGTTTTGAGTGCTCACTTATGGTCCGGGTTATTTACAGGTTGTTCGTCGTTACGAGTTATCCTGTCATACTTACTACTGTTAGCTACTTAGTCTGCGTTTGATGGTGTCGAGGTGTCTGTCTGTTGTGCTATCCATCGGCGTCGGTGTCGCGCCGTACGTACAGTGCTTATTTTGTGGATGGGGGTTGTGTGTTGTACCTTTTGTTGAAGAGTGATATAGGATGTCAACTTAGATATCCGTTGAACAACCGGATGCTCAATGCCATTTCTTACAGCAGTGATAAAGGTAGGTCGGTCGAAACAAACGGCGCCTATGGGGTTTTCACAGTCAGAACCAGGTGAAGCTACGGAGATTCATGGGGTCCTGCAGGGACTCTTAGGCATGAGCGGGTGACTACAGACTTTGGCGAATGGGAACGCAAACATGAGTACTGTTCAGCCCAGTTGACGAACGCGGCATCGCAGAACATCTGTTCGGTCGTATTAGTAGCATCATCGCCACTGGATGAGCGAAAACACTTGACCGCTCGACCGACCAATCAATATCAGCACGAATTCACTGAAACCATCATTCGTCGCCAAACATCGGGCTCCGGCAAGTTGTTGTGCTCATAGTCTCAGAATTCACGAGCGACACGAAGAATAGTCGGTGTTGGTCTTGTCTCGGCACTAACCTTGGTAAATAAAATCATATACATTCCGAGCTTCGTGTGTGACATTCTTCATTGCCTGGGCTTCCAAGCCTGCAAGTTACGCATCTCTACACCCGGCGTCTCTGTGACAGCCCCAATCTCATACACACTCTCCTGTCCGGCGGCCGCCAGGCTTCGGCGCACATCTTCCACATTTCGTGGATCGACAACCAGGACCATGCCGACACCGTTGTTGAACGTGCGCGCCATCTCGAGCGGATCGATCCGCCCGTGCTGCATCAGAAAGTAGAAAACAGGCGGCAGATCCCATGCCGACGCATCAACGTAGCACCCGAGGCCCTTCGGCAGCACGCGCGGGATGTTCTCGATGAATCCGCCGCCGGTGATGTGCGACATGCCCTTCAACAGCCCCGCTTGCACAGCAGGAAGCAACGCTTTTATGTAGATCTGTGTGGGCTCGAGCAGTGCACGTCCGAGCGTCGTTTTGTCGTCCCATGGACATGGGGAGGAGTATGAGAGACCCGAGAGCGCCACGACCTTGCGCACGAGCGAGAAGCCGTTAGAGTGCAGCCCGGACGACGGGACTCCGAGGAGCACGTCGCCGACGGTGATGTCCGGCTGTGGGAGTAGCTGCTCGCGTTCCACGGCGCCGACGGCAAAGCCTGCGAGATCATAGTCGCCTACACGTGGGGCCGTCAATTGCAATCTGCTGAAACAAAGGAGTATATGCGTACCGGGCTGGTACATCCCAGGCATTTCCGCAGTTTCGCCGCCGATGAGCGCGCAGCCTGCGAGCTGGCAACCCGCGGCGATGCCTTTGACGACCTGCGTGGCCACGGGGACATCGAGTTTGCTGCACCCGTAGTAATCCAGGAAATACAACGGCTCAGCGCCCTGCACGATCAAGTCATTCACCGACATGGCGACGAGATCGATCCCTAGCCAATATGAGTTCACTAGTTGGCGGGGATGTGCGTGAAATATCGCACCTACAAGATCGTGGATGCCGACGTCCACTGCGACTCGAAGTTTTGTTCCGACGCCGTCAGTGCCACTTACAAGGATCGGGTCTTTGTAGCCTGTCGCCTTCAGGTCGAAGACACCCCCAAATCCGCCTATCTCTGCATCGGCGCCAGGACGGCGGGTCGCACGCACGTATGGCTTTATGTTTTCCACCAGCGTGTTTCCGGCGTCCACAGACACGCCAGCTTGAGCGTACGTCAGTCCCTGAGCGCTGTCCTCCACTGGCTTCCTGGGACCCCTGCGTGGGCCTCCCGCAGCGATGGTGTTGACACCTGCATACGCAGCCGCCCTATTCGCGATGTCTTTTCTGTACGTCTTGCCTTCGAATTGAACCTGGTCAACACCGGCATACGCGGCATCCAAAGCTGCCCGCAGTGTCGGCGCGTGTGCAGAGACGGCGATGACACGGCCGCCAGAGGTCTGCACAACGCCATCTGACTTGGATGTCCCGGCGTGAAAGACAACGACATCTGTGCTGGCAAATAAGCACGAACAGTCGAACAGTGAGACCGCTTGTCCGGCTACTTACTGGAGGGTACATCGCCAATGGTGATTTCCTTGCCTGTGGAATAGCTGCCGGGGTATCCAGCGGATGCTAGCACGACGGACACTGCAAATCCGGGCCGCGACGCTAGAGTCACTGCATCCAATCGGTGCTCGACGCATGCCTACTGAGTTGTCAGCAAATGAATCTGCCGGATTATGAGGCTGAATACCAGGATCACAGCCGCCAAGTCAGTGTTGTCAGAAAGGAGCAACATCAATGCTTCTGTTTCTGGGTCCCCGAAGCGGACGTTGTATTCGAGGACCTTGGGGCCAGACTCGGTCAACATGAATCCCGTGAAGAGAAGGCCCACGAAAGGGTAACCTAAAGAATCAGGCTCGGCTTTTGCTCGGGTGGGACCTAATTCAGTGGCAGACGTACCCTCTCGTCGCATGCCGTCGATCGTGGGCTTCAAAGACTCCCGCATGATCTGCTCCATGACCTCGGGCGTCGCGACAGGTGCCGGCGCATATGCACCCATTCCTCCCGTATTCGGACCTGTGTCTCCATCCCCGATGCGCTTGTGGTCCTGGGCCGCAGGGAGGGGGGTGACAGTGTATCCGTCCGAGAACGCCAGGACAGAGAGCTCCGGGCCGACGAGCAGCTCCTCAATGACGACCTCGTCGCCTGTAAAACTCTGAGTTCAGGAGATCATCATGACAATCATCGTTCATACCCGCTGATCCAAAGACATTGGAAACCATGATGTCCTTCAGTCCCGCAGTCGCGTCCTCGACCGTCTCGGGGATGAGAACGCCTTTCCCGGCCGCAAGTCCGCTCGCCTTGAGCACAACTTTATGGCCGCACTTTTGCACATATTCGACAGCGTTATCAAACTCTGAAGACTTGAACACGCGATATGCAGCGGTGGGGATGGAGTGCCGCGCCATGAAGTCCTTGGAGAACGCCTTTGATCCCTCCATCCGGGCAGCGAGGGCGCTGGGGCCAAATACAGGGATTCCCACTGCAGCACATGTTATGTCAAGCATCTTCCTCTCCCTGTGCACTCACCCTTTCGGAAGAATCCCTCGACGCCGTCTACGAGAGGCTGCTCCGGGCCTGGCACAACCAGGTTAATCTAGCAGCCAGCATGAGCAGATCGCCAGGAGGGAACTGCGGACGCGCACCTCATTCTCAACAGCCCACTTCACTATTTCCTTGAAACCCGCAGACCCGAGGTTGACATTCGACACCTTTGACGATCCCGAGTCCGTGCCGCCGTTTCCCGGGCAGATGAAGACATGCTCCACGAGGGCGGACTGCTGCAGCTTCCAAGACAGCGCATGCTCGCGACCACCCGCACCGAGTACGAGAATGCGGAGAGACATGGTGACTTGCTGTGCGCACACGGTATGGTAGCCAACAAGACGAAAAAAGTCACCCGGGATTGATTTAGCAGATCTCGGCTCAGATAAGATAGTGCCATCCAATCTAATCTACCTTAAATCGTCCGCGCAAGGTCGGCAACGTTGGAGACTAGGTGTATATCGAGGGTGTATCCTGGTGTATCGCAAAAACTTGAAACTGCATCTGGTCCCTAATGCACAAAAATATAGCTGCAAGATAATGAGATAGCATACATATGCGGCAAAACACAACGTTAGGGTCATACAGTGGATGAAGCACAGCGTGAATGGAGCACAAGAACGTTAACAGGTATTATGGCAGCGGTATCGTATATGAGCAATCAATAACACAACAAGAAGTCCCGGGTATGTAAGTATCACTTCCGCCTCGTCAACCGCCGCCCGCCCTTCTCGTCCCGCACATCGTACACCTCGCGCTCGCGGGGGCGCACGCCATTCATCGCGCGCGGTTCAACCCGCACCTGCTTCACCTGCGTCTTCGCCCCGCCCTTGCCGCTGCCGAACCCGAAAAACGCTAGCAACCCGCCGCCGCCACCGCGTTCCGGCTCCGGCTCCGGCAGCGCAGCGGGTGCGCTGCGCTTACGGAGCAGGTTCGGCGCACCGTGGTGGATGGGCACCGTGCTGGCCTTGCGCTGGTGTCCCTGCCCCTGCGCCATGGTCGGCACGTTAGTGGCGCGCGGATTTTCGGCGAAGCGGAGGCGGGTGTCAGGTGGTGGGTGCTCGGGATGTGGCGCGAGCGGCGCAGGCATGACGAGGCGGCGCGGGACGTGCGACGGCTGGAGCGAGCTGGTCTGTGAGGAGGATGAATGCACGGACGGCGGCGGGAGGTGGATGTCGGGTGCGGGCGGCCGATTCTGGTTCATCGCGGCTAGCGCCTGCGAGGGCGGCTCGTAACGCCGGGGCGGGTCACTGAGCCGCTGAGCCTGCGGTGGGGGCTGAGGCTCACGTTGAGACTGAGGCTGCGGCGTCGGTGCGGGAGGCGTGCGTGCGGAGGGCGGGGAATGGCGAGAAGGCTGGGGAGGCGGACGGGAATTCACTTGGGGAGGTGGAGAGGGCTGAAATTGTTGCGGAGGGAGAGGCGCACGCGAGGGAGCAGGCGGACCTTCGAAGAAGCTGTCAGGGCGCGAGACTGGTGGAGAAATGTAGTTTGTCGAGGGCGCGTTCTGATATCCCTGCTCCGGCCACGATGGAGGCGCGGGTGCGAACATTCCACTTCCACGTCCTGTGGGCTGCTGGTAAATACCATTCTGCCGACTGCCATTCATTTCACTCGGATACATTGCAGACTGCCTTCTTGACACGGGCGGCCCATCGCGACGCATATCGGGCGGCGGCACGTTGTCGTAGTGGCTGCGACGGTCTTGGATGTTCCCACTGCCATTCCCAGTAGCATTGGCGTAGATTTGAGACTCCCGCCGCACCTGTTCAGGCATGGTGCGCTGGCCGTCGCGGGGTGCGTGTTCCGAAGACGGTCCGAAAGACTGCATGAGAGGCTGATAGGCGCGTGGGTCGGAAGGCCTGTACTGCAAGTGCGCGCGCGGCTCCATCTGCGGGGCAGGCTCCGGCATGCGGTATGACCGCTCGCGGTCCATGGGCATGCGTGGTGCGCTCACAGCTTGCGCGGGTAGGGTCTGATTGCGGCGAAGGGGAGAGTCAGATGTGGACGGGTAGCTGGTGAGTTGTGGCGCAGCCATATAGTGGTCTGGTGGGTATGTGGCGGGTGCTCGGGCGAGCGGGAATGATGGCGGCTGGTATATCGAACCCTTCAAAATCTGCCCTGGCTTGAGATTGAGAACCATTGGGTTCGCGGAGGACGGGTGGGGGTGTGAAGATGAGTGCGGCTGGGATGGGATGGGATGTGAGCTTATGAGCGACGAATTCACATGGGTGGCAGTGGTCACCCACGGATACTGGTTACGCACCTTGTGACGCCTGCCAGGTCGCGAGGCGGGGAAGTCTTCATGCACTGGCTCCAGTTCGATGGGCGCACCGTCAGGCGAGAGCTCGAGGGGACGGCTTTGGCCGAGCATGGCGGCGATGGCTTCGTAAGGTCCTTTGTGATGCACGGCAATCCCGTATGGGGTGGTCTCGTCGAGTTCGTCGATGCTGTCGAGGTCCTGGAGCGGGACGGCGGCGGGTCGTGAGGCCGACTTGCGACGAGTGCGCTCTGAGGGACGATCGGACGAGCTGGGCTGGGACTGGGACGGTGCAGACTGTTGCGACGGGGTGGACTGAGCGGAGTCGTCGGGTGGGTGATAAGAGAGGACGACCGGGCGGGGTTTTTCGTCGATGACGCGGGGGTGCAAGGACGCGGAGTCATCAGTGCCTGATGAGCTGACGGTCTCGGCGTACGAGGGCGGCGGTCGAGCGGGTTGACGCGTGTGCCGCTCCGCCCGGGCCTCGCTGGCTTTTCCGCGGGGCGTGCGAGGAGACGAGGGGTCTGAGGGTGCGATGTAAGTGGCGTCGTCGGGCGCGCGGGAGGAACGGTCCGAGCTCCGGCGCTCTGACGAGGGAGTGGAGCGGCCCGATGACGACGAGGCGGACGAGGCGGACGGCGCGGTCGACGGCGGGATGAAGTAGACGTGGCCCGCGTCGTTGGGCGTCGAGGGCGCAGAGCGGTCGGGGCTGGCGTACGACTGCGGCCGGCTCGGTGCGGTGCTGGCGGGGACCGGGATTGGAGCGGACCTTGTCGAGGCTTCAGAAGCTGGGAAGCTCGGAACACGCGGCAGTGGGAATTGGAGAACAGACGTGGCAGACGTGTTCGTAAAAGAGCGAGGTGGCGAGTCGATGTTCCCGATCCAGTTGTGCGGGTTCAAGTGGGGGTCCACGGCGAAAGCAGGGTCGTTTATCAACGAGCGACGGAACACAGGCGGTGGCGACCCAGCCTGCGAGGCCAGGATGGGCAGCGGCCGCGACGCCTGACTCTGCGGCGTGTCTGTGTAGGGATCATAAGATGCGTTGGGCGGGGGATTCCACACCTGAAAGCCGTTGGGCTGCATGGGAGGTCGAGGATAGGCGTGATGGCCGCCGCGCGGAGCAGGCGTGAAGGCCAGGCTGCGGTCGTCGTGGACAAAGTCGGGGGTATCCGCCCAGCGGTCAAGCGAAGGATTGTGGTAGAAGGATTCTGAGGCCATCGGGGGGTCGAGAGGGTGCGGGCCCTTCGCTGATGGGAGAAAGGCAACGGCGAGAACAATTGAGCTGGGGGCTCTCAGATTGACCGCGGCTGGGAGGTGGGGATGAAGCTGAAGAGAGAAGAGGAATGTTGAACTTGCTGGTCAAACCATGACAAGCATTGCACGTTGTCCTTGACGGCAGGTGCACCGCAAGAGATACCTCGCCTGCTGCATCCGGACAACCACAAGGTCCTCCTCGTCCGGCCCGCCCGCCCCGCCCACACGTGCCCGCGTTTCGCGTCGTCACCGTCGCGTCCCCTCAGCTGCCTCCTCACACCACCCATGTCCACCGACGTCTCTGCCCTCCGCGCACAGCTTAAGGCCTTTGAACGCGACTTCAAACAACAGCACGGCCATGGCCCGTCCGTCGACGACATCAAAGCCGCCGGTTACGGTTCGTCATCAAATCTTTCATCTCAGAGACACATCCGTGGCTCATCACTGCCCTCGCGATTCCGCAGCTGAACGCTACAAACTCTATAAAACGCTGTCAAAAAAGGCGCTTTCTTCCTCATCGTCACAACTCCCGAACGCGTCCCAGTTAGATGCACGGCCGTCCACGCCGCCACGTTCCCTCCCTCGTAGGCCAGAGCCTTCTGCATCTATCATCCCCAAATCCCGCGCCATTGTCACGGAAATTGCCTCCAGCGCGAACCCCTTCTCTCCCGTAAAGGACAAAGGCAAGCAGAAGGAGAAACATAGCAATGACCCGCCCCTTCCCAGTCCCTTTGCGACCGCGGGCAAGGTCAAGTCAGCGAAGCCGCTGCCGAAGCGCCTCCTATCCCCCGATCCCTTTCCTCTCATTGAGCCGTCGCCGCTTTATCAGACGCGCCAACCGGGGCCTAGCAATCCCGTCTCTCGCGCCCGCAAACGGCTGCGCGGCGAGCCTGTATCGCCCTCTCCCGTGAAAGAGAAACGCGCCCGTGTTGCGCCCGAAGCGGTGCTCCCATTCCCCCAACTCAGCACTCTCGTTGCAGAGGACAGTGACGCAGACGACGAGTTTGCCGACGCTAAGGAGCTCTCCTTCGTCGCCGACTCGCCCGCGAAGCCCCTCCCGAAGGGCAAGCTGCTGTTCGACGAAGACCTGTCCATTTCTCTCAGCGCTACGTTGATGGCAGCTAAATCCACGCTCAAACGATCAAAGTCCAAATCCGCTTCCAACGGCGCCGGCAGTGCTTTATTCGGGGCACGATCACAACGCGCGAGGAGCATGTCAAGGTCTTCGGACGAGCTCCCACAGGTTGATAATCATGAGAAGCTACCATCTATGCCGGAAATGAAACCGGCCGATCTCAAGGCGCAGAAAGCGTCTGCGACAATCGCCAAACGAGCGCGTATAAACGGTTTTGCATTCGCAAAAGACAACCTCTTCGAGGTTGCAGAGGCGGCACCTCTGTCGGCATCACAGCAGCGCCCCGCGGAGGGAAGAAGTACCAAACGTCCTCTAGATGACGAAGATGACCCTACATCCCAGCATCCCATTCGACTTCCCCTACTTCCCCCGTCACCGCCCCCAGCCGGTACAGGGTCAGGTGCCTCTTATAAGGGCAAAGGGAAAGCCGCCAGTCGGAAGAAACCGAAGCTCCTGGAGGGTATGGCAGCCGATGAAGAGAGCTCGAGCTCCGACGAAATGCGCGTCAAGGTGCGCGAGTTTACACACCGCCGGCCCACGCGCGACCCCGACGCCGATTTCGACCCCATCCTCGGCCTTGGGGCGTCTGATCGGCCCCAAACCGCCCACAGCTTAGGTCCCGCGAGCGACGAGGAGGCCGGAGATCTCGACGTCAGCCTCCCCGACGACCTGCGACGGCTCCTCGCGATCGACCCCGCGATGGCGCTCGACGCCCACGAGACCGGCGTTGTGAAGAATGTGCTGTATGGCGTGCGAACGACGCACTACGATGGCGAGAAGGGCGGCGACATATGGGATGCGGGCGAGGTGGGCGGTGGCACGGAAGGCGAAGAGGACTGGGAGGGCGAGCCCGTGCCGTGGGAGGTCGGGGAGCTCTAGCGTGCGCATGTATGGCACCTGTTTATCATCTGCAAGAGAGCTCGGCTGCCCGATCTGCTCACTGGCGCTGCGCCTGCACTGCTGCGATGGCGAGTGCGAGGCGCGTGAGGGGCGTGGACGCGCCCACGTGAGACAACGTGCCGACCGTGCCTCCGCCATCCCTTCTTCCTCGTCCCATTTCACGTCGCAATGCGTCTCCGTGGCTGCCTGCCGAGCCTCACCATGGCCATACGCCCTGTGACCCGCCGACTGCTGCCCGCTTGCCGTGTCTAATCTTGTCTGTTGCAGATGCGAGGACTACGACCTTCATCATGACTTTCGATCGTACAGCCCGCGGTAATGCCCTCCGCCAGCCCCCAGCCAAGTGCAAGTGCAACGCCGCAGCACGGAGGCGCCTCCGCCCACAACCCCCGTGCGCGGGGCAAGCGCGTGCCCATGGCGCCAGCCCTCCCCAACGTGTGCGCCTGCCTCGCAAGTCTCATAAGTACCCCCGCCGTCCCCACACCTTGAATGTCTACCACGTCTCTGACAGATCGCATTCTGTCCTCCGTTTCCTTCTCCATCCACCCGCGCCTCCGTCGCCAGAAGTCGACCGCGTCGCAGCAATCCACGTCGCAACAGGAGCCGCCCCCGGAGCGCCACTCGTACAGATCGTACTCCGTGTATCAGCAAGCTAGCATGGCCCCGAACGGTATTCTGAGAGATTCAGAAGCGACACACAAGATGATGGAGTATGTGCTTGATGCGCCAGGTGGCAAGCGCATGCTCTCGCGCCTGGCGCGCACCTCGAAGGGTTTCTGCGAGCCAGGCTTGAGTCTGTTGTGGAAGGAGCTCGACTCCCTCATGCCGCTCATCTCGTTGTTCCCGAACCACCTCTTCAAACGGGCCAGACGTCCCGGCTTGGGCCTGGTGAGTCTTCCGAGGCGGAAGTCGGAATACTGTCTTGCTGATGCTGCGCTTGTGAAAGGCACTGAACCCCGACCCAGAGGACTGGAAGAAGCTTCTCGAGTATGGCGAACGTGTTCGTCGCCTCACGTACGACGAGAGCTCTAAGAGCATCTCGCCCTCCATCTTCCCGGTCATCGAGGAGTTCCGTCCCCGGACATACATCCTGCCCAACCTCACCACCCTTACCTGGCGGGCAGAGACGTCCGCAGGCCTCGATCGCATCAACCTTTTCCTCAACCCAGAGCTGGTGAACCTCACATTGGAGCTCAGTGGACGCTTCCCCCAGATCAGCACCCTTCTCGCAGACATCTCTCTCCGCACACGGCTTAACTCGCTCTCAGTGAGCACGCACACGAGCCTACCGGATGACTTTGCCCGCCTGCTCGCGCCCCAGACCGAGCTGGAGAGGATCTTGCTCATGGCACCGGGCGCGCTGGCCCCTGGCGTGGGCAAATGGCTCTCCGAGCTCCCGCGCCTGCGCAGCCTGCAGTTGGACTTGACCGGCCGGTCGAACATCGCGGTGGAGGGCTTCTTCGACGAAGTGGTGCGGTCCGGCTACACGTCGCCGGCAAGCTCGGTGGGTTCCCGCGACAGCGGTGTGTTCTCGGGCGAGGACATTGACTTCTCGTCCTTCAAGAAATCCGCAATGCGCTTGACAGAGGACCACACGCCCATCCACGGGGCGTTTGCGAAGATGCGCCAGCTCACGCTTACCGGCGAGCTCTCCAACGTTGTCACGTTTTTAAAACACGTCTCGAGCCCGCTCACGCAGCTCGAGCTCATGATCGAAGACCCGTTCGACAAGGCGGACTGGCGTGACCTCTGCACACTCCTGTCGCAGTACTTCGGCGACAGCCTGCAAGTACTCAAAGTCTCCGCAAGCGGCGCGTCCCGTTTCAATGACCTCGTACGCTCGACATCGCGCGCCGAGGTCGTCGCCCGGCGGATCTCCCTGGAGGGCCTCGCAGCAATGCCGCGCATGTTGCGCCTTGAGATCGACCTCCCCGAGTCCGTCGTCTTCCACAACTCGGACCTCGCCATCCTTGCCCACGCATGCCCCAACCTCGAGGTCGTGCGGCTTGCGCCGACCGCGCGCTTCCCCATCTCCAATGGCGCACCAAGTCTCACCCTCGAGGGCCTCGTGCCACTCACCGCGCGCTGCCGCAACCTGCACACGCTCGCGCTTGTGCTGAACGGGGAAGGCCCGACGTCCGACGAGATCTACATGCACCACGCGGTGTCATCGCGCTCGCTGCTGCGCCTGCACCTTGGACACTCGTGGATTCGCGACCCACTGCAGGCCGCAATCCTCATGTCGCACCTCGTACCACACGCGGACACGCTCAAGTGGTTCCATGAGAAGAATCGCCCAGGATTCATTGAGACGCACGCGCTGGGCTGGCAGCGCGTAGCGGACATGCTGCCGTACCTGCAGGTCGTGCGCTTGACGGAACGCTGGGTTGCTGCGCGCCACATCCCAGAGCCCCGTCACCTCGTCGAGCAGGCAGTAGATGCGACAGTTTCTACCAGGGACAGGGCCGTTCTCGCTGTTACGAAGACGACCAGCGTGGATGTCCAGGCTACACCGGAAGTCGTCAGCTGCGAAGTTGAGGCATCCCCAGAAACGGTGTCGGTGGAGATCGACGCAACACCTACCTTTGCCGATGAAGAAATCGACGCGGAGCCCTCTGTGTCGGAGGAGTCGGTCCTGGCCTCCCCAGTCACGACCTCGCAGGAGGTCGACGCCGTCATCTCGCCAACTATGTCACAATATGCTAGCTATGCCTATTCAGAAACGTCGTCGGAAAAGCCCGCAACCACGGGCTACCTCCCGCGACTACATGTGATTCCCCTCGTCAACGGCGCAATCTCGTTGGCGTGGAAGACTATGGTATTCGGACCCAACTTTATGACCGCACGTATGCACGACATCTGGTCGCTCACTCCATTCCACACGCGTCTCGACAAAAACAAATCCCACTGGAGAAACCCGCTGCCGTGGCCACCTCGGGGATGGAAGTGATGACGGTCGAGTCGCCGACCGACGAAAAGGCAGCTCAGGCGAATGGCAGTGTTTCTCCTGTCTGTATATGATTTTTTACTTACCACGGGCCGCCTTGCTTACGACTACCATACTTTGGTGCTGGCATCATCGTAGGATAATTTTCAACCGGACAAAGAACCCGACGCACTTACTTATGAACTGCATGCTCCCCAATTTCACACACCTTCAAATATCCCCGCCCAAGATTGTGCACATGAGGATCCGAACATCAATATTGACAGCAATGCAACCACAGTCTCAGAGAATGCGCAGCTCTTGAATCTAGCTGCAACCGTGCAATCTTCGGACCTCGTTGAAGCTCAGCCGTGGATGGAGGAGCAGGTATCCAAAACCGGAAACCCTAACCCTACTCCTGGGCTTCTGGCGCGCGCGACGCGTCAGTCTGTGCGGTATACCACTTCGCGCACGCCCTCATCGCCTACCGGCCCATCTGTCACCATGTCTGACTCTAACAAGAAGCAGGAAAAGGACTATACTTCCGAAGTTGACGAGCTTCTTCCACAGGCAAAGTCGCTGGCGGAGGTGAGTTGCCTTCATTTCGCTGCTACCCGTGTCCTAACTTTCTCCAAAGTCCGGTAAACGACAGGAGGCCCTTGACAAACTCTATGCATTGGAAAAACAGTCGCGTAATGTGAGGGTGACGACAATTTTGGAGAGCCTACTTGCTTAACGTGGTCTAGGCTTCCGACCTCAAATCCACTACGCGGCTAGTCAAGGCGATCATCGAGCTCAACTATGAAGCACGAGACTACACGCAACTGAACTCGAGCATCAATGTCCTGAGCAAGAAGCACAGCCAACTGAAGGGCGCGATTCAAGCCATGGTGGAGCTGGCGGTTACTTGGTTAGAGGAGGTCCGGGAGAGGGATGGTACTGAGAAGTGGCTTGAACTCGTAGAAACACTACGGACAGTAACGGAGGGCAAGGTATGGGGCCTCATGGTTTGTTTCCGTCCGTCGTTAATCTCTTTGTGTTCTTCAGCTCTTCCTCGAAACACCACGAGCCCGCGTCACCCTCGCCCTCGCGCAACACCATGAGTCGCTATACCGCAACCCTAGTGGCAAGCCCGCCACATCTCCCCGAGACTCCCTCATCGCCGCCTCCGACCTCCTCATCGATCTTCAAGTGGAGACATACTCGTCTATGGAGCGGAGGGAGAAGACGGAGTTCATTCTCGAGCAGATGCGTCTACTCCTGGAGGTCGCGCGGCTGAAGGACTCGGAGAGCGGGAAGAAGGATGACAAGGACTCGTTGGGTGGTGGTGAGACGGAGTGGGTGAAGTTCAAAGTTCAGAGCCGCAAGGTCAATGAACAGTTTCTGAAAGAGAAGGAGAATGAGGTGCGCCAGAAACATTCCGTCTAATCTGTAATATTCCTTTGCTAATGAGCCGCCCCCAGGATTTAAGGCTGAAGTACTATGACATGATGGTGCAATACGGCCTCCGCCACCACGCCTACCTTGACGTTGCCAACTACTACTACAAGGTTTGGGAAACGCCTTCGATCAAGGAAGACTCGAACGGCAAGGGCAAAGCGGTATGTGCGCCCTCAATGCGATATCTTCTTCCTCTTACGCCACTTTCTTCAGGCACTCGAACACATAGTATATTATGTCGCATTATCGCCTCATGATAACCAGCAGTCAGACATGATGCACCGGTTATACAATGACTCGGCTCTGGAGAAGCTCGAGGTGCAATAGTACGTCGTTGGTTCTCAAAATCCTGAATTGCTCCTCATTTCGTTTGCAGCAACCTCATCAAGTCGTTCACGACTCCAGAGCTCATGAGGTGGCCGGGGATCGAGTCAGTGTTTGGCCCGTTCCTCCGTACGACGGACGTCTTCCAAAACGACAAGCACTGGGAAGACTTGCACACGCGAGTGATTGAACATGTGGGTTTCTCTCCGCCCCTCATGCCCTCAGACGATCCTTAAGCTGAGTTCGCTTACAGAATATCCGTGTGATCGCAAAATACTACACGCGCATCACCCTCACGCGCCTGACGACGCTTCTTGACCTGACTCCAAACCAGACAGAAGAGACGCTTGCCCGCCTCGTCGTTGCTGGCACCGTCTGGGCACGCGTGGACCGCCCTGCGGGCATCGTCAACTTCCGCAACAAACGCAGTGCCGAAGACGTGATGAATGACTGGAGTTCAGACATGCAAAAGTTGCTGGGTCTTGTTGAGAAGACCTGGATGGGCATGAACGCTGCGCAGGCCGCGCAATCGCGGGTGAAAGCGTGATTTGTATCGATAGAGTCACATTAATTGTATCGCTTCGTTTTTCTACTGGACGGTCGCCAGTGGTTGAATGCGGGGAAATGGCGGGCCGGGGAGGGTCTGGGGAAAGGTTGCCGGATTGGTGCGATGGTGCGAGAAAACTCCCAGGCTACCCCGCACTCGCAACAGCCTATCGTCACTTGCACATCGACCATCCATCGCGCAGCTTTCCCGCCAGCGCATCCTCCCCTCGACGCCCGTCTGCGCTGAGCTGCGCATCCTCCTCCCCCCGTCTGCGCACCTGCATAAATAGTGTCTCGCGATGGTGGGTCCTTTGTCTTTCCATGTGGCGCACACTAAGGGGCGTTGTCTGTGGCCAGTCGTCGCATCCGCCCGACAAGATGTCCGAGCATGACAAGCACCAGGAGCACGTTCTCGGGCTGCGTCTTGCCCTCGGTAGCATCCTCTCGCCCGTGCGTCCCCTTTCCTCTCATGCTCTCCGTACGGTACCTCCCATCTTGGCTCCGCCACCGCTCCCATCCTGCGTTCGTCGTCGTCGGGACGATACCCACTGACCGCGCGCCAGAAACGCCCGCCACTGCATCACTCCGCGTCGGGCTCCTCCTCGCCCCTCCACTCCTACTCACACCACCCATCGTTGACCCACACGCCCGCGCCTGAAACCCCGCCGCTCCCGCCCGCGCCGCACCCCACGCCCGCGCACGCTCTACATCCCGTGCACACGCCCTCACGCCTCGTGCGTTGTGTCTCTCCGCCTCCCCATTTCCTGCTAATAGCGGGCTGTAATCAGCATTCGTCGTCGTCCGAGTCTGCGCACGCCACACGGCCGCCGACGCCGTCCCCGCCGAGTACGCCTGGCATCGCGACGCCGCCGCTGCACCCGCACGACGACCACGCGCACCCGCATCCGCATCCACAGATGCCCGCGCACGCGCAGCTGCCGCCGGCGGTCGTCGCGGAGCTGAACAGTGGCACGGAGGCAGAGGTGCGCGCGAAGCGTGCACGCTTCATCGCAACGCTGCAGAGCAAGAGCGCGTGGGACGCGATGGTGCACGGCTCGTGGATGTGAGCGCCCGTTGGGCCCCCAGTTGAGTGGTTGGTGTAAGTTGGCGTGTTTTTACGGGAGCTAGCAGCAGACGTTTTCTCTGAGGTTTCCCTTTTTTCTTTATTTTTCGATGTACTTCTGTCCGCGCCCCTCCGTTGTCCTGGTCCGTTTCATTCTTTTGTTGATCTATCAGTGTTGTGATATACGTATAGCTAGTACTAGCTGATGCCCGTGCGTTTGCCCGGGTTCTGAATCTACACTGCGTTGTTGAAGACTTGTATTCTAGTTTATCTGCTGAAAACCAGACCCACCCAAAGCCCCTCTTCGAGCCGGCAGGGTTCGTCGACCTCGCATGCAACACGTATCAGTGCAGTATTAGTATGCTGCCTGTGCGACATTCGCAGAGCGGCAACAAATTGATTTCGCCGTGCTACCTCCAAGTCAACCCTGTCAGGTTATCTGATGCTCTAAAATGCTCCATTTTGTCCCGTCGCGGTGTAGGCTAGCGCTTTTGACGAGTTCCAGAGCGTGCAAGTCAAGAGATCCCAGCACTCACTCTGTGGACTCGAGTCACTCGACAGCCAATCGGCTTAGTACATTGGCCGCTCGCGTCTCGACTCGCGTCTTTCTCTCGACCTGCTGCTACTCACACAGCAGTAGGCCTTCGCAGGTTTCCTCCCCCTCTCAGGCTCCTGCCGCAGAACCTTCGACCACGCTTTTCATGGTAGACCTGGAGTTTACATTCACATAGCGCCCGGACACCCACGCGTCACCACCACCACCAGAACTCTGGATGTTCATCTCACACGGAACCGAAAGCGAGATGCCCACGCCCTCAATGCTCCTCGCTGCACTGGATAGGCTGTACCGTACTGCTCCAGGTACACTCACAGGCCCGGTCTCCCTATGGAAGAATTCTCCCTCCCTTCCTCCGAGGTTTCCTCTCTCTGACACCCTGTGTGCACTGTGCCCATGATTCTCTCGAGCGCGATGGCTCTAACGTCACTCTGGGGGCCCGCATATAGTCCCACTGCCTACGTGTCCGCTCCTGCCTGCTCACTGCACTCCTGTCCGCCACATCACCCGCCGCTGGTCCGCCATGCCGCCCGCCAAGAAGCCAGACCCACAGCACAAGATGGTCCTGACGACCAACAGCCTGCGCAACACGACCATCTCTGTCGATGACGATGCGATCTACTACGAGATCGTCACGCGCTTCTGGCACCCAAATCTGACCAAGATATTCAAACTTGAGAAGGAGCTCCGCGAGATGGTCCTTGTTGCGGAGATCGAGCGCCCGCCGAAGGGGGTGGCAAAAGTGCGGTTCGGCGGGGAGCACGGGGAGTGGATCAATGAAGATGAGTTTTTGAGGTGGGATTCGCGCACGCGGTGGGCTCGCGCTGTCTCCAATACTGGACTGCACAAGAAGTCTGACCTGTGATTCATCGCAGTGGTGGGACATTCACTGGAGGAGAAGGCGTCGAATATCGATGGAAAACTCATAAACGCCGCCTACAGGTCAGAGCTCGTATCCTTCGTACCATAGCCTGAAAGCTGACCTCGCATGTCTCGGTATCCAGCTCGTGCGTGCGGATGACGAGGAGAAAGTCCCTCTCGTGAAGTACCATACCTTCCGCCGGCATTTTCTTGTCTTTCGAATGTCAAAGCATGCCTGGTTAGAAGTGAAGCCTGAGGCTACAATGCCATGGAAAGGCTTATTGGTGCGCAGCGTTTTACCAGCTAACCCTGGAGCAACTTATTAAATCTCTCCTCAGCGAGCTACCTGTTGGTCGAGAGAAAGCGCAGGGATAGCAGCATATTGGTTCCGTCGTTCTCGTGAAAATCTGAAGCACCACTTTTATCGAAGAATCATCAATGAGGATCCGCTTTATTGAGCGAGTTTTCTGCTATGATTGTCGATTATCTCGCAGACGCGAAAACAAAGCAGGCATCCAGCAAATGTGGATACCTTACCGAGATCATTTCCGACGCTGGGGATCGCGTCTTCAATACCTATGTTCTGCTTCTGGAGCTCTGGTCTTCGCTTCTAAACACTAGCTTTGGCTAGTAACCTCTCCACGGACGTGTGTCCAGCCACCGCGACATGTGTCTCATTCGTTCTCCCGACATTGGACTGGTATAGCCACAGTCCTCGCGTCGGCGGTCTTTACTCTGACACTTGTCTTGTTCTATGACGATAGCTATGCGAGGATCTGTTCTCGCTGCGCATACAACGGCACAGCCTTGCGGTGCCATGTTCTGTCTTAGAGCCTGGCCGACTGAGCGCGACTCGGCCTGGCGGCAGTGTATGTGGGGTGCAGCGAGCCGGCCGCCTGGTTCCGAACGAGACCAACTTCCGAACGAGACGAACATACTTAGACACATTACTTACTCCGCGCGGATGCATATCGAGCCAACCTGTGGCACTCGCAACGACACAGGAGTGAGTGCATGCTCCCAGCAGCCCTTGAGCCCCCAAGCGTACATGCTAACTATATTCTCATCAAAGCCGTAGCTTCTCATGCTTTCAGATGTGTGCAGCGGCCCGCAGGAACTCGTTCGTACGCGGAGGATCGCAATATACAGGCGGCGACGATGTATTGCTCCCTGACGTCACCGCGCGGAGGCATTCTGCGCCGCCAACGACCCGCACAGTCGCATCTATCCAAACACGCACTGACTCCGCACGGGCAGCCTGCTTCCGCGCGCGCCTTTGTGTCGCTCGCGAGCCGCCTTTCCCGGCGCGTGGGCGCCGAACGCTCGCAGCGTCGCTGGTCGTGTCTCGCCCCCGTCCGCACGTCGGCTCCTCTATGAATTGCGACAAAGTGCCCCTCTGCCATGGTCCCCTATGGGCTGCCCGTACCGCATATAAACCCTCCAGACTTTGGCAATATTCTCTCATCGCTCTCACTCACCCTCACCACCCACCCACCCACCGCGGACCCACCCCGCTACCTCATACTCGTCCTCTCTACGATGCGCTCCACCTACTTCGTGTCGCTTGCCGCGCTCTGCACGCTGGTTAGCGCCGTGCAGCCTGCGCCCGCTGTGGCCCGCGCCTTCGAGGCCCGCGAGGCTGAAGGCCGCTACTTCCAGCCCGGGCCCGCCCGCCCTTCACCGTCCAAGCGTGCGGCGCAGCCCTCGTACAGTGGCGGCCGCATCCCGCTGGAACCACCTCTGACGATATCGAAGCGATGGGAGTACCCGCACCCGGGTCCATCTCCTCGCCCGAAGCCTTCCAATGTGTACCGCAATTACCAGCATCCGTCACCCAAGCCGTCGAAGCGCTGGGAGTACCCTCATCCGGGGCCGTCTCCTCGCGCCGAAGCCGTCGAACGTGTACCGCGACTATCAGCACCCGTCGCCCAAGCCGTCGAAGCGCTGGGAGTACCCTCACCCGGGTCCGTCCCCTCGTCCAAAGCCTTCGAATGTGTACCGCGACTATCAGCACCCGTCGCCCAAGCCGTCGAAGCGCTGGGAGTATCCGCATCCCGGCCCGTCTGGCCGTCCGAAGCCATCGCAGGTGTACGCTCGCGGGGAGTACGGGCTTAAGCAGCACCGTCCTTCACCCCATCCGAAGCCCCCCTCACCCGCAGCCTTCGAAGCGTTGGGAGTATCCCCACCCTGGCCCGTCTCCCCGTCCCTCTCCTGCGCCGTCGCCCTCGCCGTCCCATCATCCCTCGCCTTACCCCTCGCCCACCACTCTACAAGCGTGACGCAGAGGATGTGGAGAAGCGCGAGCCCAGCCTCGAGCAGCTGAGTTTCGACCGTGTGTCGGACATGCTCTGCCCGTACCAGCTGTGGGCGTGCCCCATTCCCGGGCATACGCTCTCGGCGGGCAGCAGCAAGTACGAGTTTGACGTCGGCGAGCTTGTTCGCACGGGCTTTGAGTGTGTCGATTTGCGCGGTGATCTTGAGAGCTGTGGCGGTTGCGGCAGTCTGGACAAAGCGTCAGTTTTTTCCTTTATTTTTTAACTCTGACTGACAGATTACTTGTAGGCACGATTGTACCTCTATTCCCCACGCTCGTGGTGTATCTTGCATGCACGCGCAGTGCGCAGTCGAATCTTGCGCTCCTGGCTATAAAGTATCTTCCACTGGTGACTCTTGTGTTCGTGCGTAGACATAGACATGGACATGTGGACTATTCCTAAGGATTGTACCTTCTCGTCATACTGTATTCTGGATGTAAAAACGTGTCTTACGCTGCCTTCTGAACATTGTAAAATATTCCTGCAAATTATCTATTTCTCTTTTCCAGCCTCTTTCTCGATCAACACAAAGAAAAAATTTGACACATTGGGTGACTTCCGCAGGGGTCTACGGACGCCGTAGACAATATTTTATAAACGATTGACGCGGCGCCCAAGCTATTGGGTGCTCGTCCGCTTCCTCGGGTCGCGACTGTTGCGTTCTAAATCCTCAAATCTGTAGAGGGGTCCGACCCCCTTTGCAGATGTGTCTCATTCGTTCCCCCGATGTTGGACTGGTGTAGCCAGTCCTCGCGTCGGCGGTCTTTACTCTGGACACATTGTCTTGTTCTATGACGATAGCTATGCGAAGATGCTGTTCTCGCTGCGCATACAACGGCACAGCCTTGCGGTGCCATGCTCTGTCTTAGAGCCTGGCCGACTCAGCGCGACTCGGCCTGGCGGCAGTGTATGTGGGATGCAGCGAGCCGGCCGCCTGGTTCCGAACGAGACCAACTTCCGAACGAGACGAACATACTTAGACACATTACTTACTCCGCGCGGATGCATATCGAGCCAACCTGTGGCACTCGCAACGACACAGGAGTGAGTGCATGCTCCCAGCAGCCCTTGAGCCCCCAAGCGTACATGCTAACTATATTCTCATCATAGCCGTAGCTTCTCATGCTTTCAGATGTGTGCAGCGGCCCGCAGGAACTCGTTCGTACGCGGAGGATCGCAATATACAGGCGGCGACGATGTATTGCTCCCTGACGTCACCGCGCGGAGGCATTCTGCGCCGCCAACGACCCGCACAGTCGCATCTATCCAAACACGCACTGACTCCGCACGGGCAGCCTGCTTCCGCGCGCGCCTTTGTGTCGCTCGCGAGCCGCCTTTCCCGGCGCGTGGGCGCCGAACGCTCGCAGCGTCGCTGGTGGTGTCTCGCCCCCGTCCGCACGTCGGCTCCTCTACGAAATGCGACAAAGTGCCCCTCTGCCATGGTCCCCTATGGGCTGCCCGTACCGCATATAAACCCTCCAGACTTTGGCAATATTTCTTAGCGCTCCTACTCATCCTCACCACCCACCCACCCACCGCGGACCTCACCCCGCTACCTCATACTCGCCCTCTCTACGATGCGCTCCACCTACTTCGTGTCGCTTGCCGCGCTCTGCACGCTGGTCAGCGCCGTGCAGCCTGCGCCCGCTGTGGCCCGCGCCTTCGAGGCCCGCGAGGCTGAAGGACGCTACTTCCAGCCCGGGCCCGCCCGCCCTTCACCGTCCAAGCGTGCGGCGCAGCCCTCGTACAGTGGCGGCCGCATCCCGCTGGAACCACCTCTGACGATATCGAAGCGATGGGAGTACCCGCACCCGGGTCCATCTCCTCGCCCGAAGCCTTCCAAGTGTACCGCACATTACCAGCTTATCCCTCCCAGCACCGAAGACCCAAGCACCTCAGCGTTGGGAGTATCCTCATCGGTGGCCGTCTCCTCGCCCGAAGCCGTCGAACGTGTACCGCGACTATCAGCACCCGTCGCCCAAGCCGTCGAAGCGCTGGGAGTACCCTCACCCGGGTCCGTCCCCTCGTCCAAAGCCTTCGAATGTGTACCGCGACTATCAGCACCCGTCGCCCAAGCCG
Organism: Auriscalpium orientale; assembly: GCA_019915035.1. Classification (NCBI taxonomy): domain Eukaryota; kingdom Fungi; phylum Basidiomycota; class Agaricomycetes; order Russulales; family Auriscalpiaceae; genus Auriscalpium; species Auriscalpium orientale. The sequence goes on from JAHLMH010000001.1 coordinate 1,532,129, forward strand.
TCGAAGCGCTGGGAGTATCCGCATCCCGGCCCGTCTGGCCGCCCGAAGCCATCGCAGGTGTACGCTCGCGGGGAGTACGGGCTTAAGCAGCATCGTCCTTCTCCCCACCCGAAGCCCCCCCACCCGCAACCTTCTAAGCGCTGGGAGTATCCCCACCCTGGCCCGTCTCCCCGTCCCTCTCCTGCGCCATCGCCCTCGCCGTCCCATCATCCCTCACCTTACCCCTCGCCCACACTCTACAAGCGCGACGCAGAGGATGTGGAGAAGCGCGAACCCAGCCTCGAGCAGCTGAGTTTCGACCGTGTCTCGGACATGCTCTGCCCGTACCAGCTGTGGGCGTGCCCCATCCCCGGGCATACGCTCTCGGCGGGCAGCAGCAAGTACGAGTTTGATGTCGGCGAGCTTGTTCGCACGGGCTTTGAGTGTGTCGATTTGCGCGGTGATCTTGAGAGTTGTGGCGGTTGCGGCAGTCTGGACAAAGCGTCAGTTTTTTCCCTTATTTTTTTTCAACTCTAACTGAAAGATTACTTTGCAGGCACGATTGCACCTCTATTCCCCACGCTCGTAGTGTATCTTGCATGCACGCGCAGTGCGCAGTCGAGTCTTGCGCTCCTGGCTATAAAGTATCTTCCACTGGTGACTCTTGTGTTCGTGCGTAGACATAGACATGGACATGTGGACTATTCCCTAAGGATTGTACCCTTCTCGTCATACTGTGCCCTGGATGTAAAAACGTGTTTTACGCTGCCTTCTGTACATTGTAAAATATTCCTGCAAATCTTTTATTTCTCTATTTCCCCGCTCTTTCTCGATCAACACGAAGAAAAAATATTGACATTTCATCACCCAAAATTCTATCCCGTTTATTCCGCGCCTTGAACACTATCACGTACTATATCTCCGCAGCACAATTACGTGAACTTGTCAGAGTTGCATGTAAAGGTATGCCCATGTGGCCCGACGCGAATTCGACGATTAATCCTGCCATCGAGGAGATGTCCGACGCTGGGGACGATGCCAAGCCTAAGGGTATGTTCCCGGGCAGCGGACGGCGATCGATATGCCGAGTATACGCGCGTCGGTGATCGGTGTGCGCCGATATGTCATCCCGATCCCGTTGTGACGCGGACGGCCGGCGGCTCTCGCACTGTCAGCATCTGAATTGTGCAGGGCAAGCGCAGGGGTCGCGAGGCGTTAGTGTCAGTGTCAGAGGCACGTAGATTGATGGTGCGGTTGGTATGGAACCGCATGCGAGGCAGCTGCGGCGGAAGGCGGCGGACCCGGCGGGACAGGAAGCGACCGATGCAGAAAGACACGCCACCGGCAGTCGAGACTCGAGACTGCATGCCCGCTGACTCTGCATTTGTTCGCGCACCTGGCAGAGTCAGCACGCCGGTGTCACTGCGATTCTCTGCGCGCCTTTGGTAAGCAAAAGCCGACGAGCCGACGGTGCGCAGGGCAGGAAGCTGGATGGCTCGACGCATCTAGCTCGGGACTCGGGCGGGGCGCATGCACGGATGCGAGCCTATGCGAGCGTGTCGTTAGCAGCCCGACGGAGCGCCGTCGGTCGATGAAGGCAGCGCACGATTGGCCATCGGGCACTGATTATCTGGATAATTTCCGACGGGCGCATGGGCTGGTTGAGTGGTGGACAGTGATGGGCGAGCGCACTGGGGAGGAGGAGCGGTGAGTCATCTCAGCTGACGCGGTAAAGGGCGGTGGCTGGCGGTGGCCTGATTCAAGGCGCCTACGTATACCGTCGAGTTCTTCGCCCGCTTCCCGTTATTATATCAATCGTCCTGCCGGTCATCGCGATGCCTCTTTCCTCCCTCTGCCCCCGCCCCGGCCATCCGCCTCGCCCACTCCAGCCGCTCCTTTCCCCTCCTCGTACACCCGTCCCGTGAATGTCTCGCGCCTGCTGAACTCCCCGCGCGCCTCAACACCTTGTCTTCCTCAACCGCGGCGGCCCTCGCCAGTTCACAAAGCTGGCGTTCCCAAACCCCCCTTCTCTCTTCATACCTCCTCCTGCCTCGCCGCCCTCCGCATATACTGCCCCGCCACACACCTGCTCAGCAAAATTCAGCCCCGCCCGCCAGAGTTTGTCCCCTTGCAACGGAAGGACGATCCACACGACAACGGCGCGCCCACCAGCCCGGCAGCCACGCCTCACTGGCGCTTCGACCTCCGGGTCCGTCTCTGCCTGGCGGTCTTGGGTGGCTCCCAGCCTGAAGCCAACCCCATGAATGTGGATGGCCCGTGCGATGATTCCCCTCGCGCACCAGATCCTACCTTCATGATGGCTCTCACCGCCCTTGTTATGGGCGCCCTCGGATTTTTAGCGGTGCGCGCCAGTCTATCTTTGCGCATTCTGAAGCGTCTTTCCTTGCTTCTCGGAACTGATATCTTTGTATGCACAGAGCATTGTGGCAGTCATCCTACCGTTCATCGTACCCGGCCTGCGTAACATAGATGCAGTACCTCCCCCCGCGCGGCACGGGCGCCCACAACGCATCCAATCACCCGCCTCACCCGTGGCCGAGCTCAAGCCCGCGTCCCCGCTCGCGTCGTCCGACTCCCTTCCCGTCGCGGACACTCCTCTACCCCCCGCCGACGGCGACCACCCGGTTCACGTCTCCTTCACCAGCCCCGGGCCTTCACACGCCCACGTCCCCATCCCCATCATTGTGCCGCCCCCGCTGAGCGAAACTTCCACTTCCGGCGCGTCGCCTCTATCCTCCGCCGAGACACTCGCCGATGCCTCCGCACATCAGCTCGCCCCCAAGCACCCGCTCAAGGCGACCCTCTCGGTGCGACTCGCCCACGCCATCCGCAGGCGAGGGACCGCGGCCGCGGCCGCGCCCGCTCCCACACTCGCCGCTACGCCGGCATCCCCTTACAGCGCGTCCACACGCCGCCCCCTCTTCGGGCGCCGCGCGACGACGCTTAGCGCGCCCGACGTGAACGAGCCGTCTGGCCACGAACAGGCCGTGAGCGAACTCGGCGAGATTAGCGCGGGCGCGTCTTCTGGCGCCGAAAGCGCTCGGGAGCGCGGACGCTTTGGGTTTCGGGCACTCAAGAGAACAAAGACGCTTGGAGGTGGACACGGTACGTACTCACACATCAGATTCTGCGCGCTCATCGCAGCCTCATCGCGTTTGATATGCATCAGACTCGCGCGAGCACTCCGCCTCGGTGCCGCTCCCGCCCAAACCCTCCGCGCTCAGCGTGTCTGTCGAGTCCCCCACCGCAGTGTTGCCAGCGAGCCGTATGACCCAGTCGCCCCCGCCCATCGCACGCTCGTCCCCGCCGCCCGCGGAGGCGCTCGCGCCGCCCCCTGTCCCACCCGCGTCCGCGCCCGTTGCGTTCCCCGGGCGCCCGTTCCACCGCCGCGGATCGTCCACCGCGTCGTCGCAATCGCAGACGAGCCCTGATCCGCGCGCGCGTGCCCGGCGCTTCACGTCGCTGCTGATGCGCTCGCCCGCGGCCCCCGTTGCCACACCCCTGCCCGAGTCCCCCGCAGTGCCCGCGACGGCGCCGCCGGACTCGGCGAAGGGCAAGCGCGGCAAGCTGAAGGGCCGCGTGCACTTGCACGGCAAGCCCAAGGAGCCTGCGCGCCCCGCGCGCACGCAGCCGTACGGCCCGCCGTACAACGTGCTCCCGCCGGAGGCGGGGCATTGGGGCGTCCCGGTCGACGACGACGACGAGGACGCCGAGGCGCACGTGGAGAAGGAGAAGGAGAAGGAGGGGGAGCGTGAGCACAGGCGGCGCAAGCGCCTCAGTGCACCGGCGGGTGGGCAGATGTCGATGGCGATGGCGAGCAGACATGTGCGGAGGGACAGCAGCGTGCCACGGTAGCCATCGTGGTTGTCAGGTGAGCAGTTCTGCGCTTCGTGTTACAGAGCATGCATTGAGGATTTCTGGCAGCCCCCTCCTGCTCGTCGCTGTCTGCACATCTGTATCATATAACCCGCATACATTCACTCCTCCGTCACTGTCCACTTGTCTTCTTACTGCATCACCCCCCACAACCCCATTTCCCCGTGCATTTAACCGTGCATACCCCGCATCGCATATCCCCATCCACCCCATTCCTTCGTGTGCCTTTCTTCTTCTGTTGTCCTAGTCATCAATCGCGCTGTCCATCATTATTTATGCTGTGTGTAGTGCGCATCCATACATACATTGCTAGTCGTGCTGGTACATAGCCGTAATCTCGGTCGCTCGGTCAGTTAGTTCGTTGTTTTGTCTTACTGGCGGGTTTTAGTGGTTAGTTAGTTGTGCTGGATAGCCAAGCGGGCTTTGTGTAGCACGCGTTGGCAATAATGAAGAAGTTCAAATTGATCAAAGTCTCTTTTGGCAAGCTGGATTGGCCTAGATAGCGTATTCGGCAAGCGGGCTGCCTGCGGGGGCGCCCGCCTGGGCCCGCAGACCCTGGGCCTGACTACCCAAGCCCCTCCGCCATCCCATCGCTTGTCAACAGCGCAAGCATCGCGCTGACGACGGCGTTTTCCTTGCCGACATCGAGGGCGTTCCCAGCCTCCACGGAGCGCATTAGCTCCGAGTCCAGCAACCGCCTACGCGCACATCGACAAGCATCATTAGCGAGATGAGCATTCAAATGGCCATTGAAAATAGAGACGCGCACCGGAGCTGTTGGACAAGGATGCCGATGCGCGGCCAGGCCTTGAGCCGAAGGAACCCCTCGCGTCCGCCGATCGTGAGCCCGCCGGCGATGTGGTTTACGTGGATGTTCCCGCCAAAGAGGAGCAGCGCGTATAGCGGGACCTGACAATGCAGCAGATAAGCATCGCGAACGCTAAGACAAAGGGGTACATGAAACAGGGCGCCGGCGGGCGATAAGTTGCGACGCGCATGCAGGGCATGCCGAAAGAAATATTGAAATAAGATGGAGGGGGCCACGCACCTCTGTTACGTCGCGCAGGAACACGCGTCCCGTCTCGACGCGCGCGAACGACACGACCACGCCGCTGCGCCACGCGCGCTCCGCGAAGAGTGCGCTCGCGGGGTGGATCCACACGCGCGCGCCGCGCATGTCCGCTGCTCGCCACTCCTTCGCGGTCGCCTCGCGCTGCACCGTCCCGCCGGCGAGCTGCTCGAATTTGAGCGCGCCACGCGGCAACGCGATGCGAGCGACACGCGGATACAGCGCGGCGAGCAGCAGGGCCTTGAGGAGCGGCGTCGATCCCGAGTGTGTGTTGAGGGCTGGCGCACTGGGCGGCGCAGGCGGGAGGAGGGCGGCGCCGGTAAGCGCGGCGTGCAGATCGCCGCGCAGCGTCGTGATGTCACGGATGGTGGATGCAGAGATGAAGTTCTGCGTCGCGTAAGGTCATGGCAGGGAGAGGAGGGAGGGGCTGCGTACCTCCTCGCAGTAGTTTCGAATGAAGCCAGGGCTCTTGCCGTCGGCGTGCAGACGCGCGCACTCGTCGTATGCGTGCGCGTCGGTGAGGATGTCACTCTTGTCGACGAGGAAGTTGGCGCGGGCTCTGTGAGATAAAATGAGCGTTGTGTTCATACCTACATATGTAAGGCAAAGGCAGACAGACTTGTTTGCCTCGTCCCGTTTGTCTATGGGATTCAGGAAGACGGGCTTCGAAGACAGACACGCAGCTATGGTCAGTATCGGATCCAAACACCGGAAGATAGTCGCCAGAATGAGCATCTAAAAGGCTTGTGAGTTCCGAGCGATAAAACGCGGCCACCGTGCCCACCTTTCCGAGCCTGAGGTCGACCGGCAGGAGCGCCTGTCAAGAAGGTTTAGAGACTTCAATGTAGGGAGGGTTATCATAATACGGACCATATGGCGACCCAATGCTGTAAGATTTCCCTCTGAGTTGATGGCCCCAAGCTCCTCTAGAATCTCTAGTGCCTTGTCCATGGCTGCAACAGCCGGTGGGTCAATAGCCCGGCTCAAGAATTTCTGCGCAAACTCCATCAGCATTTCCCCAGAGCCGACTGTGAGACAGCACCGACTTTAACATCTTCGTGCTCCTTGGCGGACTTCACCGTTAAGCAGATACTCTCCAACGGCACACGGAGGATCTCGGGCTTCGGAAACGCAGGCCACTTGCGTTCTTGCGCGCGCGTATAGAGTTTGTAGCAGATGCCTGGTTGTGTGCGGCCCGCGCGTCCACGCCGCTGGCGGGCAGCCGCGCGGGTGACCCATTGTTCGACGAGCTTTGTGAGCCCGCTGTCGGTGTCGTACTGGGTCTCCTTGACCTTTCCCGCGTCGACAACGTACACGATGTCGTCGATTGTGATAGAGGTCTGGAATCACATTCGTCAGGAAGGCGGGTGGACGGCGACGATATAGCTACAGACTCACCTCAGCTACGTTTGTGGCGACGACGATTTTCCACTTTGGTGTCGAGGCAAAGACCGCGCGCTGTTCATCGCTGGAAAGATTGGCGTGTAGAGGAAATATGGCGGCCTGGCCAGCTTTGGGAGACGACCGAAGGAGATCAATACACTGCCTAATCTCCTGCACACCGGGTAAGAAGACGAGGATGCCTCCCTTCTTGTCTGCGGTGGAGATGATGTGGTTCACGACGGCTGCGACAAGCTGCACGCAGGCGAGTGTCAGAAAGTAAATGGCTCTTTCCAGGCATTGCAACTCACGGAGAAGTCGATTCGGTCTGATCGGATGACAGCTTGTACTGCTGAGGTCGTCCGGTGGTCCAGCCCGGCGTAGTCTTCATCATCATCATCTCTTCGCTTACCTATCTTCCCCACTGCGGGACGATAGTCTAGGTGTGGCATCACTTCTTCAAGGTACCTGCAATTTCAGGTCAGTGGCGAACAACGGCTATGCAGGTAAAGACACACTTGTCGGTGACAGGGTGTGTGAATCCGGGTATGGTGAGCAAGGGGGCGCCGTTGAAGTACTGGACGAACGTCTCATGGTTGATGGTGGCAGACATGAGGACAACCTTCAGTGTCGGATTGACTAACAGGAGCTCCTTCAGTTCCAACAGCAGGAAATCGCCGTCTACGGAACGCTCGTGGACCTAAGTTGGGAAATCAGTATAGCTTTCCTGACATTCAGAGTGCAGTGTTACATACCTCATCAACAACGACGTGTGAAACGTCGGAAAATTGATCCCCTGTGCTGAGGCGGCGAAGCAAGACGCCAGTCGTACAGAAGAGAAGTTTTGTCTTGTCTGTCTGCTTGCTCTCACCACGTATGGAGTATCCGACTGAGCCGTCGTTCATACGCTCAGCGTGGACGCGAGCAGAGACGGAGATGGCAGAGATTCGCCTGGGCTGTGTGATGAGGATGTTTGCCGTCGACCCTTGCCCGCGAGCGATGAGAGAATCCAATATAAACTGCGGAACTGCGATGCTAAAGGTCACTCAAGGTGATCTCTTCCAACGGCTCATGACTTACGCTGAGTGGTCTTCCCGGAGCCTATTGGTATGTATTCAATATGGCTGCGAAGACTCAGAAAGACGACTGACCAGTTTCTCCTACGACGATTACGACGCGAGACCTATCCAGCATGGACAGGAACTCGCCATGTGATTTGAACGCGGGCAACCTCTGCCGTACGGACTGCATCTCCTCCCATTTAGGGTTCTTCTGCAAAGCCTCGAAATCTACTTTGATTTGTGCATCCGATCGCGGATCTCGGCGTCGCGGACCAAACCTCTTCTTCCTCCCCATCTTGACGTCCATTGCCTCAGAGACAGTGTGAGGGCCATCTGCCGCAGGTTTGGCCGGCATGAGGTGCTTCAGTGTAGCAAACATATCCGGAGGACCTTCGTCCTCGACGATACCCCACTGCTCCTCGAGCACAGTCATAGCGCCTAGGCAGATTCCATGGCCAGACTCGGCGATTTCTCCTTGCTCGAAGGCCTCGAGAAGTCGGGCCAAGAGGTGCAGACGAACATAGGCAGGGACCGAGGGCGAAGTGACATACATAGGCGGCGGGCGCGTAGAGCTGTTGTAAACATAGTCCGGAGGGATGACAAAATTGAGCTGAATCGGGGCAGAGAACAGAGGCATCTGCAGCGTGCGTTCGTCCAAGTATGAAGCACCCATAGACGCGATGTCTTCCTCGTCGATCTTCTCATCCGGCTCATCGTCCAGCAAGGGCCGTTTGGAAACCGATTTCCAGTCCGCGCCCACGAGGCGCCTGTTGAGGGCAGCAACGAGTAGAGACCAGTCTTCCAGGAGTTCTGTCTTCGCGGTGCATTCCCGGACGACATGTGCGGGAAAGCCGGCCAGCTTGATTGCACGCTCCTCAATCCAGCGCTTCTCGAGGCTATCCTCTCCGCTGTGGATGCTCGTGACAAACGGGTTCGACGTGTTATTGGCCGGGAGGAAGCGCTGCGGAAGGTCGACTTCGGGAATGTGTAAGATGAGGTATTCGATGCAGGCATCGAGGGGGCTCGCGGAACGTAGGAGGTTGGATGTGAGAGCAGAAGGTCGGGAGAGGAACGTGATGGCGCTGCGGACTTGCGGGGCCTTGAATCCGAGGTTCTCCAGCTGCTGCCGGATAGCAGGAATGCTGTCCTCAGATAAAGTCAACGCAGCGTCCTCCTCCGTCTCAGGATACGCAGCCATGGTCTGGCGAAATCAGCCTCAGACACGTATAACGAAAGAGATGCAGTACCTTCTTGATCGCACTTTCGACCAGGTCGCGCAGATCAGTCGCCATCTTCACCTCCGGCGCGCTCGAGAACTCATTCGACGTGGGAGACGACTGTCCCGAACTCTTCGCTTCCAGCACCTCCGCCTTCTTCTTCACCGCCTTGTCCTGTCGTTCATCCACGCCTTTGCGCGCCGTAAACGGATCAGCCTCGTACATCCACGCCTGGTGCGCCGGTGCAGCCTTATGCTCCGCAGCGAGCTCATTCCAGTATTCACGTGGACCCTGGGGCAGAACGCGATTAAGCTGAATGCCATTGCAAAACTGTGGATGGGGTGACACGGTTGCTGCATTGTCAAATTTACGGCGTTGGCGACGAGTTGAAGCAAACGAACACGATAGAGAGCGTACGTGGCACCCCAATGGCGCGCCTCGATGGCCGTGGGTAACGAATACGGAGGATGAGGCTCTAGGCGGACGGATTGGCGCTCTTGACCGGTTTGCTTGTTGTGGACAAGTCGGCTCAGAGTCACGATAAAAGAGAAACCGTCACCGTGCCTCCTCTGCAAGGCATGAGATCAGCATAGCACGCATGGCTGCCGTTCGAATCGGACGAACCGTGTCGACATTAGGCTTCTCCCATCCATTCTTCTGACACCTGTTCAATTTTTAGACAAAAAGCTTTAGGCAAAGAAATCAAAAGGTACCTCTCTTGGAGTAGACTGAGAGGATACTTTGACCCAGGAGGGAAAAGCGGCTTCGGGCCAGCGTCGGCAGGTGCAGGTGCGAGAGCAGCGCTGGGTTTAGCGGAATTTCCGGCATTGCCTGACTTGACGATTCCTTTGCGAGGAGGCATCTAGCTTTCTATCGAAATGCAGGGGTTGATCAGAGGACAGAGTTGTTGGCGGAGCCGGCGACCCATCAGGGCTTATATTGCCAGTGCAGAGTTGTTTGAGTCAAGAAACGGAGCCGTCGCTGGCACCGGCAGTTCCGAGCAGGTGCTTAGCAAGCATCTATCGAAGACTAAGGAAGTGTACCTCTCAAGGTGACTCGGAACAACTCTTATAACAGAACAACTATCTTCTGTGCTAAGGTACTAGGAGCGAGTGGTTTCCTGGCGATTTCAGATAGAGCGCCAGACGCTGAGAGTGACGCCGACAATTACTGCTATTACCATATCCAATGCTAGAGCTCGTCAATTGCAGTTCACTGATGCTACACATTATTGCCGTCTTCTTATCGCTTCGTATACAGCCAACAACTAGATCTATGTCCTCCCAAAAACCTTACCTTACCGCCTCCTCCCAGGCCCGCTTCCCAGAACCACCATCTTGTTCCCCTTCTTCCGCCTCCCACCACCTCCTCCAACCGTGGCGCGTTGCTCAAGCTCGTGCCACGCCGCGTCCACGTCCCAGTCTTCATCCACCTCGCGTGCGCGCGGTCGTGTAGCCGGACGGGTGGTTGGCGCGGCGTGCAAGGTCGAGGCGAAACTGCGCGCACCCCAGGCCCCACTTGGCGGCGGGGCCGTGGGCTCGTGCTCCCGCTCCGAGGGCTCCTCGACGCTGTCAGCGCCAAAGACCCCCGGCCCGAGGTCGGCGCCCACCGTGAAACCACGCCCAAAGTGCGCTTGGTGGGCAGGGTACTCGCGAGACAACTTCTCCCGCTCGCGCTCCTCCGCCCGGGCGCGGGCGCGGTCGTCCTTGCGGCCCTTCTCCTTGCGCTTCGCGCGGCGCGCCTTGAGAGCACCCTCAAAAGCGCGCAGGCCTTCGGCACCGACGACACCGCTCAGGTCCACCTCCGTGAACACCACGTCTGCACCTTCGGGGATGTGTGCAAGGTACTTGCAACGCTTGCGCAGGTCGTCATCCACTGAGCCCTCGTCGATCGACTCCACGCGCACAGTGATGGTGTCAGGGAAAGACGCATAGCCCTGGAAGTGCGCGTTAAGAATCTTGATCTCCAGCGGAGGGAGGAAGATCGGCATGCCAGAGGCAGCCTGGTAATAGTAGTACGTCGAGGTCGAGTGCGGCGGCGGATTGACGTTCTTGCGCTGCTTCGGAGGTCGGGCGGGTGCAGGTGGAGTCGCTGCAGATTGTCGTGCTGAAAGGTATGCGTCGGGGACATCGACAGGGTCAGAATCGCTTGTCGACGCCTGCCCCAACCTGCGCCGTTCGTGATGCGAGACACGGGCGCGGATCTCGTGTTCGAGCGATAGGGCTCTGTCGATAGCGTCGCGAAGCGGCTCTGTGTCCAGAGCCTCTGCCTTCGCGATCTGTGCCTTCAACTTCGCCTCCGCCGCGTCCACAAATGATAGGCCGAGAGTGTCGCCCATAGAAGTCAGGGCACGCCTCTCTTCCGCCAGCTCGTTAAGATCCTGGGTCAGATTCTCAACGAGATACTGAGGTGTGGCCAGCATAAACTTGGAGTACATGTACACGTCAGGCGAGAAGTGGAAGGGCGCCTGGTGGGGAGGGAGAAGATCGGAGGGCCATGTGGGCGAGCGGGGCAGGGCCAGTGTTGTGATCTGGGGTCGTTGCATCAAACGCATGCGAAGCATAGACCCTGGACGAGGCGCAGAGGCTGCAAATGCGTCTGCAGACACCGCCGAGGACGATGCGCGAGGTATCTCTGGCTCATCCTCTGGCTGCGCAGGCGGATCAAACCAGTGGACACTCTTCAGTTGCTTCTCGTTGACCGAGTCGAAGCAGATCGGGCATCGAACCCACTTGAGGTTGTCCGACGTGTTGAGGTAGTGCAGGATACAAGGGAAGCAGAATACCTGCAGATATTGCACGTGAGAACGCAATATGCAGCAAAGACAACGTCCCAACGATACGGACATGTCCACACTTCGTCATGCGGGGGGCAGTGGGAGGTGATAGACATATAGGACAAGTGGTGTGTCCCTCCTCCTGCGGTAGGCTGTCCCCGCCGCCTGCAGCAGAGGCCAGCGCAGAGTTACGGGGAATGATGACTTGCAGGATATCGTGCCATTGGAAGAAACTGCGACCAGAGTCAGTCCAGAGCTGAGATAAGGCAGAACTGTATAGCGCACATGTCGGGATCGGCAAAGTGTACAGTGTAGTCGCCCATCGGGTTCATCACGAATCTATATTGTGCGTTGACAAACCCTGAGACGGCGCAGCGCGGATTCGGGTGAGATGCGGAGGTAGGATGCCAGTCGGGATGCGTTACGCACTCTCCTTGTTCCAGACGCCGTGCTGGGGGCCATTGCGGCGACTTCGGCGCGGAAGACTCTGTAACTGAGTCTGCCGTGGCGGAAGCGTAAAGTTTAGCAGGTGGTTGAGCGACTGCGACGACGCCGTCTTGGATGTGCGCTTGGGCGTGGGGGTCGCGGGTGTCGACTGAGGTGCGCCGCGGGTCGTCATGGTGCTACCAAGCAAGGGCAAGGAGTTGAAGAGGCAGAGAGCGGGGAGATGTGGGGTGCTTCCCGGATGGGGGAAGACAGACCACCACGGATGTTGGAGGGAGAGGACAAGCCTGCTCGAAGGCCCGCGTCATAACAGCTCTTACTGACTCAACCGGCAAGCCCGGGCAGCGGTCCCGACATGGCAACTAGCCGGCGGCTCACCCCATCGCACTCGTCACACAGAATTCAAGCACATAGCGAGTACATACAGCGGAGTCGGCAGTCTGGAGAGTAATACAACACATTGCCGATTGCTCGACTGCAAAATGTCTCAGTGCCTGCTCAAGGCCGAGAGGAAGACGAAGAAGATGCAGCAGGTACCGCATTTCCTTGCCCAGACGCTGGGTCATACTCTTCCGTGACCTGCGCCTGCGGGAAGATCGACGCGTCCGCCTCCCATGTTCCTGGAATTAGCGCTACAGGAAGTAGCCATGTCGCCGTCAGCACGATGCCTTGACCTTCATGGACAAGATATCATCAGCACCAAGTCCTTTGGGCATCCCTTAGGACAGACCTTTGTCGAACGACTTCATCGCACCCCAGCTCCACGCAACGAACCCGCCAATGTAACCGAGGTACGGCACGAGGCGCTGTGCGATTAGCAGGCCGGGGCGAAACTGCGGCGGAACGACCGTCAGTGGGACGTGTCCCAAGAGCCACTGCAGCGCGGCAGTGAGGATGGCAGCGCGTTTCGCCGCTTCGAGCCGCTTATTATTGAGCACATCAAGGACCGGCGGCGGCAAATACCTATGGTCCCAAATCGACAGGTAAATCGAGCAAACACATTAAGATTCGGAATGATAAGAATACGAGGAAACTGCACGTACAGTCGATAGCCCCACCACGTCGCCTGGAAGGAGATTTTGTCCGGGCTCGGCACCCAGCGAATCTTCGTCTTGACGATCTTACTCCCCTCTGACGCCTTGTCCGCCAGTGCCTTCGTCCCCTCCGCGACTTTGTCGGTCCAGGCCTTGCTCCCCTCGACCAGCTTCCCTTTCCACGTTTCGAACCAGCCTGTCTGTTGCTCCTTCTGCTCTCCTTCCCCTTGAACTGTGGAAGCTTCATCGGGGGCAGATGCGTCCTCCTGGCCAGGCGGTAGGACCGTGGACGTAGACAGTGGGGAGCGTGGCTCGTATGACTGGAGCATGGATAGACGCTGCGCGGGCCGCTCATACTCAATAGTCTCGCCGTCGTCGTAGACCGACATGATATCCGACCGCGCGAGCTCCACCTCGGAATCCTCGTCCGGCTCCAGTGGGGCATACAGCATCACGCTCCCGTCGTCGTCGCTGTCCGGATCTTCTGCGAGCGCGCCCGGCTCGCTCGCACCTGCAGCCGGCGGCGGGGGACGAGAGCGCAGGCGGTCCAGGATCGCGAAGACGGACTGGCGGCCCTTATCGAGCGAGCCGCCCATGATGCTCGCGTTGCTCAGCAATGCCACGAAGCCGGAGTCCTCAACAGGCGGGGCTGGCGTGAGCGGCGCGGCGCTGTCGGATGCACCGGATGAGGTGGTCGCGTCCGTAGCGGAGGGTGTGGGGAGGGGCGCGCGCGAGGAGATGAGCGCCTGGATGCGCTTTGCAAGGGAGAGCGGTTCGGGTGCGGCAGTACTGGGTTCACCAAACGGCGTACCCGGCATCGACACATAAGGGCGCTCTAGTGTGGGGGTCACGCTACCGTCGGCATGTGCAAGGAATGCACTCCCTTCAGCGTGGACGCGATCGACCCCTGTTTCTGCGGAGGCAGCGCGGTTGAGGTTGTTGCTGAGCTCGGGTGGTAGGCCTCCCGAGGTGGCGCTCGCAGATCGCTGGTATAGTGGCTTCGAGGCTGCTGGTTCCGGAGGAGGGATCGAGGGAACACGATCGTTTGGTGTGGGCAAATGCTCTGCAGATGGCTCCTGCGGCTGTGGGGAAGAACTGGCAGAGTCTAGAAGCCACGACGATGGCGGGAAGGTCGGGGGCTCGTCTTTGCCCTTGCCCTTCCTCCCAAAGCGCACAAAGTTCTCGAGAGCCTTGATCTTTTGCCGTGGAAGGCTGGCTTTGGAATCGCGCGAGGAGGAAGCTTGGAGCGGGCGTGAGGGCGGGCGGGGACGCGAGTCTGTTCCATCGCTCATAGATCGGCTGAGGCGTGCATGAAGGGAAGGTCGAGACTTGGGACTTGTCGGAGGAGGGGATGACGCTTGTGAAGATGAACTCATGGTGGTCTGTTGTCGGGGAAGAGATTAGCGCGTGAATGTGCAAGCTCAGCTTACTGCAATGATGTCATTCGGACCACTCAAGTATCCCGCCTGCATGCGGAGGTATTTCTCAGCCCTCCTCAGCCTCGGACTATGATGGCAGGCTGCAGCTGCGTTTCTCATCGTCTAGCGAGGTCTTTGTAACTCTCTTTGCGTCCGCCAGGTCCGTGGTCGCTGGCGACAACTCGGAGCTTTTGTTCTAGGCCTGGCCACCCTGCAGCCTGCGGTTAACCCGTTCAGCCTTCAAGGAACGCTCATCTCGTTTCTCTCAAGAGGGCGACTTTCTCCCGAACCCTCAGCAGGACACTGGAGACGCCCCGTTCCTGTGCGCGATCGCTGCCAGCACTCAGTACTATTGTGAGTTCTCGTATTCGCCAACTCGATGCTGTGCATTGTTGCTATGAAGCCCAACTGTCATCCACTCATGAGCAGGGCTGTTTCCATCATGATCAGGGCTCCTCACGACCCTGATCAATCCACCAACGGTGAGCCAGCGCCTATATGCGTCTAAATGCTGAAGCGTTGATGCGCCAATATATAGATGGCTTCTCAGGCGGGCGAGTAGCTGTACCTTGAGCTTTCTGCCCTCCTTTTCCACACCCACCTTTCACTTCAACGTTCAGCCTCATCGCAGGTCGACGCACCCTCCACTCTCTTTTCTGTCCATTTTGAATCAAGTGAGTTCCGTTCCCGTCACTGTGATGCGCCGCGCGCTGACAAGACCCGAGTTTTTGTTACCATGCGATTTCTCTGCCTGGGATGTATACCAAGCAAGCGCCAGGTACTGGAGTTTGACGACGAGAAACCTCGCTCGCAGTTGAAGGCTCCAAAGCCGAAGAAGTACAAGAAGCAGAAGGCGGGGCCGGAGTCGCCCGTCGTGGATGGGGAGTCGCCTCCGTGGGTGAATGGGCACCAGGTGTTCAAGCTCAATGCGGATGGGACCGGGGGAAGTGTGGTGTCTCGAGATAAGAGCTATTGAGACTACTGAAGTCGACTTGGAGGTACGTGGACAAATTGCTGGGATTTCTGGTCTGCAACTGACGGGATCCAGCTATGAACGTGTCTGCCCGTACCCGCAGTACCTGCATATCCTCTTCTGTTACGTTTTCTGGGACGACAGGCATGACCTGCGCCCAACACATTGGCACTCTGCCAGGCCGCATTTGCGCTAGGCGCGATTTTTCAGCTAATTTGAATCTATGTATCATACCGGATAGCCGTCGGTCCTGAGGGCTGGCATGGCCGGAACTGTCGGAGTGCCTTGAACCAATCGAAGGTTACAGCCAGCGCGCCTGGCCGCGTGAGTTGGTAGGCTCGTGTGCGGTCTCCGAGCGCAGTGCCTCACAAATTAAATTGGGTTTTCTCGCTGTCGTTGAAAGCGAATACGAGAGAGCAACGAGAGCCTTCAGCAAAGTCGTGGAGCGACAAGTCGTCAAGTCGACGCGCCGACAGCGGGGCACTCGGGCCGCGGCAACAATTGGTCCCGTCATTGGAGTGATCGAGGTCCTGCGTGCTTTCCACTGTTGTACCCACCGCTCCCGTTTACAATTATCAATACCCGTCTCATGCTCTGACCACCCTCACAACTACCCAGCGCACGCTCTATACCCACTAGAACTCGTCAGGATACCCTAGAAATCCAAGTCATGCCGACACCTGCCTATAACGGACACGGGCGCCTCGTCTTCGCGCCGGGCGGCCCACGCGGCGAAGTCGAACCTTCCATCCTCAACCTATGGGCTTCCCCTCCGTCCCACACGTCCTCCTCCGAACCTTGTCCCCCGTCTTCCTCCCCCATCGCGACGATACCCCCTTCATCCATACCGGACCAGACGTCCTTTACGAAACCCACCTCACTAACGACCCCAACGTCACCGACGATCATCCCGACCTCCCTGACGAACCACACGACCGCCTTCCCTTCATCTTCACCCCCCGGATCCGTACCATCAAGTACTGTTAACACGTCCCTAATGACTGCTTTGTCCAGTGATCCACCTGGCGCATCCTCTACGCCTCTCCCGTCGGCCTCCGGCACCCCCGCGCAATTCGCGTCCGCAAGCGAGTCCGTGTGTCTTGGTCACGGATTAGACGCGTCCGTAGACGGTCTCCTTGCCACCATTGTCATTTCAGGCGTCATAGGCCTTTTGCTATGGGTACGTCCTCACGGTAGCTACCACAGGAGCCTGAACATATCTTTGCCCAGTTATTATTCGCTATTTTAAGACCGAAATTTCGTCAAGTGTATGGGCTTAGAGAGTGGTTTCTGCAGGAAGGGTGCGTCTCGGTGACTCTTCTTCATCCACGCAAGGCTCACCGCTTGCCAGAATACGGCCCAAACCGCTGGGTTCGTCATTTTGGGCGTTTCTGTTTCCCTCCGTGCCTCTCGTGCCCTCTATCTCCCGCGACACTTCCAATGCGGGTCAGTCCGCTGCCGCAGACGCGCGTATCTTTCCCTCAGACGAAGAGCTCAGCCAACGAACCCTTTGGTTCTGCTTCCTTATGGTTGCGGGCTGGTCTATCGTTGGGCTTGCAGGCGCTCTGCCTCTCTATCTCGTCGACACGCCCTGTCTGTCCAAGTCGGCGAATGCGCCGCGATACATCGGGGTCTACTCGACTCTGCAGGACATGAGCCTTTTACGGCTGCTTCAGCTGCTCGACAACAAGGACATCGCGACATCTGCGTCAGTTGATCTACATGTGCGCGCGCTTGTAAACGGCACTGATGTCACTTGGCGCACCCGCGTGCGCGTCATCATTCTCACCGTGCTGCTCATTGTGCTCGGTATCTGGCCCGCGCTCTGGAAGATCATCAAGGAGTTTAATAAGCACGTTGCGTACCGGCGCAGGTGGCTAAATGTACACTTGCGCGGCCAGGAAATGGGCTGGCTCAGCGTGCGCCACGCTCCTGGTTTCGCGGGCTGGGGCGAGATGCGCTTGAAGGACTTTGTCAATAAGACCGGCCTCAGCTCGTCAACGGACATCAACCACAATGCTGGCGGCTCGGCTACACGGCGTCGTAATGGGTCCAGCGCCGGACACGCTCAGCGGCATCGGGATGGGGACTACTTGTCCAGCGCGGAGGAGGCAGGCTTGCAAATCGACATCCAGAGTCTCTTCTCAATAGGGTAAGTTCTTCCTTCGCGTCATCCATGAGCCGGATGCTGAAAATCAAGCTCAGGGATACCCAGCGCCTTGCATTAATGATTGAGGAACGTGATGAGATACTCGAGAATCTTGAAATTGCGGAGACCAAGTATATTTCCTCGTTTCGCGTCTCAACACCGGAGCCCTCGATAGCAGACCTGGAGCCACCACCTGCCAGCGAAAGCGATGGGCGGCCGAACATAAGCCGCCCTATGCCGCTTGGGGGATCGTCTTCTCAGGTGGAATTGGCTTCTCACCACTCAACTTCTTGAAGCTGATAAATTACACCAGGGCACGAGCTCACGCCGCCGCCGCCGAGGACGCAATCCCGCGTATGCGTCGTCCTCGCTCTCCCCTACATCATATGTCGCACCGTCGCAGTATTACAAGCTCGGCCATCCTAGGGGTGTGAACGGCGGCCGACTCGCAGACGATGAGGATCGGGAGACAAGCTTCACAGACTCAATCCATCAACGCGTGGTCGGCACGCGCTTCCAGGAGATCAACCGAAACTCGACACATATTGGGCAGCTACCAATGGGCAGCCACGTACGCCTCGAGCACGGTGTACTCGATGCGGCATCTCCCATTCCCCCCGTAACTCCGAGTGAGCCTCTGTCGTCCGAGCCGATTCCGGATCCAAGACGATATGGGCCCAACTACGTTGAGCATTCCACGGACTCGGAAGAGTACGCGTCGTTCTCACACGAGCATCATCCCGTGTTACAGATGAACCTGTCTGACCTGGACATCGAGGATGTCTTGAGCGCGGAGTGGGTCGACGTTGCGCACGAGGCGCCTATCGACTTCAGCCACTCTGAGACGCCCCCGCTCGCCCCGCCAACGCCTACCGTGGCACCCGAGCGCGAGCAGCGCGGCAGCATGTTCGCGTTCGTGCGGAGGCCAAAAATCTTTGGGCCTGCGCCGTCGGAGAACCGCGACACGTTCCCGCTGCGTGCGAGGGAGACGCCAGAGCGAGCAAGCGACGTGCCGCCGCCGCACCTGCGCGTGCAGCGACACCCGCCGTTTGTGCGCCCGCTGACGGGTCTCGACCACGATGGCCTAGGGCGCGTGTACGCGGACATTCGCCACTGGCGCACGAAGCTCAAAGTGATCAACCAGGAGATCAGCCTTGCGCAAGCCGACGCGTACAATGACATTGCGGACGGCGCGAATATCCGCGGGTGGCTGCTCGTGGGGAAGGGTCTGCGGCATATCCCCGGCGTGCAGTTGATTGAGGGCCGTGCGAAGGAGGATGTGCGTTGGGATATTCTGCAGACTGGTGGGAGCAAGATGGCGAAAGTTGGTTTCTGGGTGACGGTGCTGGTTAGTGCAGCTGCACTGGCTGTTGGTCGTGAGTGGTTTCTCAAGGGACGGGAGGTCGGTAAACTAATAATGTGTTGTGTGCTCAGTGGTTGCAGCGGCAGGGCTAGCCGTTGCCAGCGCCCCCGAGTTCGCCCACTATCTGACGTTTCTCAAGCCACTGGCGAATCATCCCAAAGCATTCACAACTGGACTCGCCACCGTGCTGGCCCCCGCCGCGGGCGCCACCTTATTCATTATCATCCTTTTTGGCATCATGCACCGTGGGTAGCAAATGCCTCATACGTCTCTCAGTATGCTAACTATCTCACAGTCATTTCACGCGCAACTGGCTCAATATCTATCTCCGGGGGGCAGCTTGTGGTGATGAAGACGATGTTTTACATCGTGACGGGCGTGGGTGCGGTGTGGTTGATTGTCGTCGGAGCGATCCTATACGGCTTAGGTGCGTTGAGCATGAACACCCAGCGCACTAGGACGATCGCGGACGGGTCGATTTACATCAGCGTGCTCGTGCTCGCGATTGTCATCAACCTCGCCGTTGCAGGCCCCGCGCTACTTATGCTGCAGCCCCTGCGGCTGCGGCGCGTGCTGCGCGCGGAGCGCGCGGCGGTGACGCCACGGCAGCGGTTCAGAGGTAAGCACTGAGCAGGCGCCGCGTGCGATCGGGGGTGCTGATGTCGTGGTCTTGGCATTGCAGCTGTGTACCCGCGGACGTACAACCCCGTTTTCGCGATGGGAAGCTGTGTCCTCGCCGCCGTGTTTGCGTCCACGTTCACTTTCATATTCCCGTTGCTCGGGCCGGCAGTGTGTGTGCTTGTCTTCCTTACCCTCGTTGGTACGTCGCGTGACCGGTTGGAGTCTTTGCATGGAGCCTGACTGACGGGGTCGCGTAGCGCATCGTTATCTGGTGGGCTACGTGTACGGTCGCACACAGTCCCAAACCGGCGGGTTGCTGCAGTTGTGGCTGATCAAACGCTTTGGGACGCTGCTGGGTTTTCAGCCCATCCTGCTCGGCCTTATCGTGCTCACGCGGCACCTGTGGCCAGAGGGTGGCGTTCTCGTCGGGTCCGGCGCGGTCGTCATCATCTTCGTCGAGATATATACACGATGGAAGATGCGCGAGCCGGGGCGCAGGTCGCTGAGCAGCATTACACTGAACGCACTGGAGACTTTTGAGAGGGCCGCGCGGCCGAAGGGCGAGCGACCGATGCTCGAGGAGGAGGGTACAAGCCTCGTGAGCTCGGGCCGGCTAACGCGGACGCGGGGCTCGTTTGCTTCGATCCTAGACATGATGTCACTCACGCTCGCCGTCACGCCGTCGCCTTACGAAGCCCGCGGGCCAGTACCGCTCCGTACGTGCAACCCGTTCGTATCGCACAAGTCTCCTGACATATCGCCCGCTCCTCAGAAACTGAAACACTGGATGACCTGACGGCCACGGAGCGCGCGGCGCGAACGCACCCCGACGCGCCGCCACGCCTTCCTCCGCTGCCGTTCGCGGACCACGCGGAGGAGATGTCGGCCATTTTGTACGCGCCGGAGCTGATTGCGCCACCGCCGATCATATGGCTGCCGAACGATGCCGCTGGGGTCGCGCGGGCGGAGGCGTACGACCTGCGCCAGTACCACGAGCTACGCGCCACGCTCGACGTGCGCACGAAAGACGATGTGCTGCCCCGCCGGCCGGTGTCAGCGCAAGCGCAGGCGCGATGATGACTGATGAATTCACGCTCGGACCCTTTTGATCTTGGTCTGCGGTGCGTCGGACTTTTGTTGAAGAGGATGGACGCATGATTGGAATTTTGAACAGTTTGCTCATGATCTTACGCGTTGTGTATATCCTAATTTACTGTTTTATGACATGAAACGCTTGCACGGATGTGGTTCTCCGGGGCATTTTGGAGCGGCTTTGCGCAGATGACTAGAGCGAAGCACCGCTTGCGGCGCTGATATTGACTCCATTCTTTCAGTAGCCTCATCCTGCCGGCCGCGTCTCAGTATAGGTGGCAAGGAAGCAGCGCACTCGCCAACACTCAACCGAGGTCCTTGCGCCCGTGTATCCAAGTCTATCGGGGGCGCGCTTACGGGTTGCGATGCGGCTGGGGGCGGGGAAGGCGATATATTATGTGTGTCAAGGGCTCCACGGGTATCGAAGCTCCATGCGCCGGTGCGTTTGATTGGCTGTGTGTAGCATCCGACGGTGCTCACGGCCAAGTACTGTCTTAGTCGGGGGCGATGAGGGATAGGATAGGATAGGATAGGATTAACCGTGCCGGCCAATGCTCGAACTGGCTTTCCTACGGTTTAAAGTGCAAATGGTGTGTACTATATGTAGTATCGGCCGGATCAGATTATTTAATTGTTGACTGTCGCAAGCGGAGATGACGTGAGGGGATTGAACTCCGCGAGGCGTTGAGGAAGCGCGGGATCAGGGAACGGAGCGGAGCGAAGCAACGGCTCCATGCCCGGCACCAGCACCCTCCTCCGCGCCCTCTCCACTACCCCA
The DNA here is from genome assembly GCA_019915035.1 of Auriscalpium orientale. NCBI lineage: Eukaryota > Fungi > Basidiomycota > Agaricomycetes > Russulales > Auriscalpiaceae > Auriscalpium > Auriscalpium orientale. The sequence goes on from JAHLMH010000001.1 coordinate 1,553,380, forward strand.
TTTCCCACAAGTGGCCTTATATGTAACATCGCCCGCCTCTGCACGTTCGTTCCATCCGTCTCCCCCCTTCCCTCCCCATGCTCGCACAGGTCCCCGCCAACGCGCACGCGCCCGCAACGCAAGCGGACCCAGCACTCGACTCGCTCAGCGCGTACGCCCGCGCTCTGCACGACTACACGTTGCACCTCTGGATTGAGTCACTGCGCCAGGCGGAGGAGCGCACGCGCCGCAAGGCAGAGCTCAAAATGCAGCAGAAGGATGCCGCGGTGACCGCCGCGACGCGGTCGTAGTCACCGGAGACAGCTTTCGTGAAGGTCAGTGCTCGTCGTGTTATCAGGTCATTCTGATATAAATTACCTTCTTCCGGACAGTTGAAATTCCGTGTGCGCTTCCGAGTCCGAGACGAAGTCTCTCGCAGCACCCACCTGACACCTATTGTCCCCCCCACCGTCGCACGTCCATCACATCCAACCGGCCCAGTGTTCGCCATCTGCTGCATTGTAAATTGTTATCAGCCCGTCACGACTCCAACTGTATTATCTTTTTACTTCGGCGACATCCATCTCCATCGCACACCCCCGGATACAACTCACATGACCAGTGTTATTATCTATTCGCTACTGCGCTGGGTATCCTTCCGGCTTGTTGCGCTTTACCCGTGACGGATTTGTAGATGCTATGCAGCTCACCTGAATATATTCGAATGCACACTTCACTGCCTGCACAGTCGAGTGGCACACCAAGAAGTACTGTGGAAATAACTGTAAAAAGACTGTACGTATTTGACGAGAAAAACCTTGGAAATACTGTAAAGCACGGTATTTCTGATGAAATACCCGGCTGTGCAGGCAGTGCTTGCTCGAGCCAGGGCGCGCCGGCCTGTGGGGTCGGCGCCTCCTTGTGCGGGAGGATTTATCAAGTGTTCGGTAATCGGGCCATGCACACTTCGGTTGTACGGGAAGAGTCACTTGTGCGATCGAGAAGCTGTAACGATGGACATGGAAGGTTTCCGGGAGTGAGGCCGCGCCGAGTGAGGCCAAGTATGTAGGGGCTGAGGTGAATAAGCGCTGCTTCCAGAGGAATCGACGCTGGTCCTGCAGCGGTGAGGATGACGAGGGACGACACCATCTCACTGCAACGTCGCTGCCATGCTCGTTCGTCGGGATGATCGTGTGCTTGCACTGCACAGCGCATATACTTCTCAACGTCGATCTGGACTTGGAAGGCGATGGCGCGCACCCAACGTATCTCCAACTTGGACCGGCCATTGTTGCAATGGTTGAATAGCTGAATGACAGTGCCCCAGCTACAGTGAAGATGGATGGTGTTGAGATGGAGAGGGAGAAAACGAGGAGGCCGGCATCGACGGCGCACGCGTGATCGGAGCACCTTCCGAATAAGGCGCGTGCTGGCGAACGTGCCCTGCAAGCCACGCCGACATTATCCTGCTCAATACCCCTTCCTCCCATGGCCATCAAACTCACGCGGTGCCCTGCTTCTGCGTGCGTCGGCTACGCCGCTCTGCGGCCGCCAATTTCTCTACTTATACGCCCGACGAGGCGCTATGGCCCGCCTGTTCCGCCCATCCCCCACACGCCCAGCAACCCTCCCGACGCGCCTACGCGCGGTGCTGAAGCGGCTTTGGCACGAGACATGACGCGCTACATGCGTCTTCTGGTGATTGCGGGCGCGTGCGTGTATGCATCCGCGCAGAGTGCGCAGCTGCCGCTCGGCCCGTCGACGTTCACCGCGCCCGGCACGTTCCCTACGTCGCTGTACAAGGCATACTACAACAACCCAACTGCGACGTCCGCGCAGCCCCAGCCAGTCATATCGGACCCTGTCAGCGTATGACTGACTCCTCTCCAGCGCTACAGTGCGCGTCTGACGGTTCTGCTTTGCTTGTAGCACAAGATATATCCGTTCTCACTGACGAACCCCCAAAGCATCCCCGAAGTACGCATACATACACCTGCCTTTCGTGACGTAACTTACCCGCACGTAGAGCAACAACCAGGACCCCCGTATCCTCCCGCCGCGCGCGTCGGACGCGCTCCTCCTACAGATTGCCATCTCGCAGATCACCACGCTCGCGGCGAACCCCGTCTTCGCGAACAGCACCTGCGCGCTCTGCCAGGCGACCCTCGAGGTCGCCAAGTTCCTCTCCCTCGCCGCGCCCACGAAGGGCCCCGCGTTCGCGGTCGCATTGTGCACGCAGTTCAAGCTCTCCAGCACATGCGCGGCGACGTACGGCGGGACCTCACTCGGCGCAGTGCTCACGCAGGTGTTCGCGAACGCAGACGTCGGCGGGTATGACGGGCAGGTGCGTGACCGCCCGCGCGGTGATGCCTATTTGCATCCATGTTGACTGGGTGCGATGGTGCGGTGCAGATGATCTGCCAGAACTTCCTCGGCGCGTGCCCGATGCCTCCGACTTCGCAGTTGAACCTGACCGGCTGGTTCGCGAAGCCGAAGCCTAATCCACTGCCGCCTCCGAAGACGCCCAGCGGGGAGCGGCTCAAGGTCCTTCACCTCTCGGACTTCCACATCGACCCTCGTGTGTATTGCCATCAACGGTTGCTGGGACATGTACTTACAGGGGTTGGTCACATGTAGGGTATGCTACGGCCGCTGAGGCGAACTGCACATCCGGCTTGTGCTGCCGTACGAACAACTTCAACACACTCAGCCCGAACACCACGCTGTCGGCAGCGCCGCGATACGGCGCATACAAGTGGTACGTGCGCTACGTGGTATTCCGTGCTGCGTCGTCATCTTGGTGTCTTGGATTAGTGACACGCCGATCTCGCTCGCCGCCGCCGCTCTGGAAGCGATTCCCGTGCTCGCAGGGACCGAGAAGACCGGGTTTGCCTTGACGGTGTACACGGGTGACCTCGTGGCGCACGATAGCGAACCCCAGCTCTCGCGGTACGTATCATGCATATACTGCATCTCGCGTGCGCTGATGAGTGCAATAGGGACTACATCTTGTACACTGAAGTAAGAGCTGATTCTTTCTGAGCGTAGCGCGTACTAAATACATCTTTGGCAGACTCTCGTGTACGATCTGTTCAGGCGCACCCTAGGCTCTGGCCCCGTCTACGCTGCGCTAGGGAATCACGACAGCTACAACCAGTAGGTTGAGTTCAACTACCGTCGCCAAGGTGCGTTCTGATGCCTGTCTTCCAGAGCGCAGGACGCCACGCACTCTCTCGGCGGGCAGCTTGCACAGCAATTCAGCTGGTAAGCTTCTCACTTCATAGACTCACGCGTTCATATCCCTGACACGTCGCAGGAATTACGACCACGTCGCCGCGCTGTGGGAGTATGAGGATTGGATCCCGGAGAGCGCAGCGGACCTCGCACGGGCCCATTACGCTGCGTATGCGGTGGAGCGGAAGGACGGCTTACGCATTATCACCCTCAACACCGATTTGTGTAAGCTTTGAGCTGTAACACTGACTCTCTCATACTCAACTGCTCGTTCCAGGGTATCGGTAAGGAACGGTCGAGCACGTGCGGATGTTCTGCTCACCAGGATGACCTCGCAGCGCGAACTGGTTCAACTACGTCAATCTCAGCCACCCCGACACATCCGGCATGCTGCGCTTCCTAACAGACGAGCTGCAAGCTGCTGAGGACGCAGGTGACCGCGGTGCGTGTAGTTATAATTTGCGAGAGTTATGCTGGCTAATTGGCAAATGTGCTGTAGCCTGGATTGTTGGGCACGTTTTGAGTGGCTGGGATGGTACGAATGCTCTGGAGAACCCGACCAACCTATGTAAGCCCTGAGCATACCGACGTAGTTCGCGTTATTCTAACATGCTGTCTACAGTCTATCAGATGTTGGTTTCCTTCGACGCTGCTCTTACGGGAATGAACTGACTTGATTATCAGTGTCGACCGCTTTTCGCCTCACGTCATCGCCAGTAAGCATATATTCGTCATTCATACACATGACACACCTCACCGAGTTTGCCAGACATTTTCTTCGGGCATACGCACGAAGATCAGCTTTCGGTAAGTTCACTGGTGGGGCACGGCGGTGAAGCGCCGCTCATGTCGTTGCTTTTGTGGGTTAGATCTTCTATGAGAACAACGGGACGAGTATCGCCGCAGACACCGCGCTCGCGACGGCCTGGGTGAGTTTCCCGCTATGCATCATACATCTTGGATGAGCGTGACGTCTCCTGGCAGATGGGGCCCTCCATCACCCCACTCACGAACCTCAATTCTGGCTTCCGCGTGTATGAAGTCGACTCCGCCGTGCGTGCCATCTCTTGTCATGACCTTTAACCACTCACGCTTGCTCCAGACTTTCGATATCGTCGACGCCCACACGTAAGTCGCCCCCGACGTCACTTCAGCTTGCTATTCACGGCTAATAATCTTTCTTCAGCTGGCGAAGTGACGTCAGCTCTTACCCCGCGCTCGACCCGCAAACGCAGTTTGGGCCGACCTATGTTTACGAGTACAGCACACGTGAGGCGTATGGCGCGAACATCCCCTGGGGCACGAATGACCCGCTCAATGCCACCTGGTGGCATCATGTCACAGAACGTACGCCCTCTCCTACCTTTCTCCATCTGACCCAATTGAACTGAGACATGCGCGCACTCACACCAGAGATGGAGGCAAATTCCACGCTTGTCGCGGTGCGTGTCTTCGTGCTGATGCTGACGCGCGCTGGCAGCTGACTGTAATTGATGACCGTGAATCGCAGACCTTCAACGAGTTTCAGGGCAAGCAGTCCGTCCTCACGCCATCGTGCACGGGCGACTGCATTACGGCGAAGATCTGCTACATGCGTTCCGGCTCGACGACGCTCTCAATCCAAAACTGCCCGCGCGGGTTTGGCTCGGTGCAGTAGGGATGTGCAGATGCAGGTGGTTCATCTACTTCAATTTATTCGAATATATGGTGGTTATGGTCTGGGTCGCGGTGATTGTGCCAGTGGTTTCGCAGAGGTATGACCCGTGCGGCAGCGTTGCGCTGCGGCGAAGGCCGCAGTATGTGCTTCGCGCGCGCTAACTCGTGTGTCTTCGTGGCGCATCTAGAGGGGCTGGGCAGCCTAGGCTTCATAGACGACAATCGGCCTCAGTGCCATGTCTTGCCATCTGCGATTCTGCAAGGCATCTGGAGCAACGATCAGGCTGGGGGTGAATCGGCAGGGACGCGGCTGTAGGCTCAGGGTGGCGCAACCATCTCCTTGTCTCCTTTTGGATATGCTCGTCTTTTTTTCCGGGGCTCGTCCCAGCGTTTATGCGACTGATTGCGACACGCAACAGCACATAACGCTGCGCGCATGCAGGATCATAGGTGCTGGCATTCTGACGGAAGGGCTGTGGGAAGGTGGGCCATTCAATATGGCGCGAAGACACAAGGCAACCCCAGGCAGGGAGATGCCGGATGGGCTCGCAAACTTGAAACAGAAAATATTGATGTGAGTGGCCGGCCGATCCCCGAGCGAGTGACCGGCTGCAGTGGCCAGCGCGCCCGTGCTGGATAGAGTTACAGCAGTCTCATGATGACATGTTGATGGACGTAAGTTTCTCTCCTACGCGCCGTGGTGTGAAGGCGCGAGGCCGGCCTCGAGGGTCGTCGAGACTGGACGAGCTCGACGAGGAACGGTGGGGCCGACTCGGACGCGGCAAGCTTCGGCACGGGCGGCTTTGGTTCAGGACCTCACCAGAGTGTCATCACGGCTACCCGACATCTTCCTCCGCCAACTCGCACGAAAAGCGTCCGATCACGCATGTCTCTCGATCGCACTCGTTATAAAGGCTCTCAGGGTTTTCGCCATCCGACACAACCCGCCGCACCATGACCGACGCCAACCACTCAAACCTCATTCTTACACCTAAACTCCCTCCCGAGCTCTGGCTCCTCATATTCCGCCACGCGACGGACGCACTGTGGTCCACCACCCACGAATACCGCCCCTTCCAAGCCCGCTTCGCGTCGGGGGACGTCTGCGACGCAGCGCTGCACGTCAAGCGCGCAATCGTGCGCGTATGCAAGCAATGGCGCGCTCTCGGCGCCGACATGTTCTACGAGGACATCCGTGCAGGCCCGGGCCTGCCTGCCCTCATTAAGACACTGGACCAGCAGCAGCCCGAGAACATACCTCGCCGTTGGGTACGCCGCGTTGTGCTGCCCTATACCCACTCGGACACGCCGACCTGGCGCCCGACACCCGCCGTGCAGCTCATGGAGCTCTGCACCGACATCGATGTGCTCGTGCGCCCCCCGCTTCCGAGCGGCCACCCATACGTCCTCCGCTTTGACTTCCCCACCACCACGCCCACCTTCGCCCGCCTGCGGCGCATCGACTGGTGGCAGCACAACGACGCCGCGCGCACGGACGGCATCAACGCACTGGACGACGTGCTGCGCCACGCGCCGCACGTCGAGCACCTCGTTCTTGGCGGCGACTTCCACCTGACGGCCCTGCGTCAGCAGCGCCTGATGTTGCCGCGTCTGCGCACGGTGCACATGCGCCGCGTCAATGCGCTGGGCGTGCGCCAGTTGTGCATGTGGACGCTTCCCGCGCTCGCGCACCTCGTCGTCGAGACTCCCCTCCCGCCGAGCGATGCGTGCGAGGCCGTCTGGGAGAAGTACGGTCCCCAGCTGCGTGTCGTTGAGCTCGGCGCTGCGGGCGACCAGCTCGCAGCGGTGCTAGCGGCGTGCCCGGCGATGGAAGAGCTTAACTACCATGTCCGCGCGACGTGTTTGCCGCGGGGAGTGGGCCACGATACACTGCAGCAGGTGGGGCTCTTCGTCGAGGAAAAGGAGGATATGTGGAAGGATGTGGAGGAGCATCTGAGCGGGTATCCGAAGGATGACTTCCCGGCACTTACACAGTTTGTGCTGTATAGACAGGACCGGGCAAGTGTCCTCGCGAACTCACGCTTCCGCGAGATGGAGGAATCGTTGAAGATCATCGGAAGGTCGATTACTCTCGAGTACGTGCTGATATTCCTTTCTGCGCCACTATCACTCAATAATGACCGCAGGGCCTGACATGTGTTGGGTATTCTGGTTCGAAACCGGAGATAGAATTCTTGCCATCATGATACCTCTGCTACCTCCTAAGATACCACCATAGATTTAGACTTGCCTTTGAGCAGATTTATTTAATAACGAAGATCTAGACTTGCCTTGAGGTTCATATGATGACAAGCTCTCCTCAAATGCCCTCTGGGACTCGCAAGGCACAGCCGGGGATCGCTGCGTACAGTATACGAATTCTGCCCTACGACTGCGACTTCCCCAGTTCCTGCAGCACGCGCACGAACCCCTCCGGATCCCAGATCTCTGTCCCGCCATATGTGATGCGCTTGCCCGTCTTCCCCGCCCACTCCTCGAGGTTCCCGTACTCCACGTACCCCGCACCGCCGACCATGAACACAATGCCGTCCGCAAATGCCATGCGCCTCCCACGCCCCGCCGCCGCCGCTGCATTGCGCGGCGCGCGGGGGTCAAGGAACACGTACTCGTCCGTCTCTTGGAGCGACTGATTCGACGCGGCGGACGGGTCCATGAGCGCCTCTGCGAGGCGCGTGACGATGCAAAGCTTGTTCGTGGGCAGGAAGTTTTTCACCCCCGAGATGAGGTTCTCGAGGCCGCCGTCTTTCAAGCGCTCTGTGATCTGCGGGCGGATTCAGTTCAGCGTCGCGCGGGGGAAAAGTGGATGCTTACCCCTTTGCCGAGGAACGTGAAGCCTTTTAATAGCTCGCCACCCTGCCCGCCGCCGCCAACCACAGGTGTCGCGCTCCCGCCGGCTGCGCTAGGCACCATCATTCGCGAGATCTCCCGCAGCCGCCGCACGTATTCGAACGGAGCGATGTCAACGCCAGCCTTCTTCAGCTCGGCTTCGAGCTCTCCGATGTCGTCTTTCGAAATCGCATTGTCCTGTGAAGACAGGTAAAAGACGAGCACGAGGCGCAGCTGGTCGAGCGGCGTAGGGTGGCCCTCGGACTTTGGCGCACGCAACGTCTCGAGGATCGTCGCGACTGTCTGCTTGCTGACGGCCTCCTCCGTGCTGAAAAGCTCATCAAGCCCGCGCGCCTTGATCTGCTCGAGCAGGGCAGTTGCAATGTTCATGTGCGTGTCGAGCGTCGCCTTGCGCGCGGTCAGCTCGGGGAGCTGGGTGATGGCCGTCTTAAGGTGGGCGGCATTCGCAGACAGGTCGCTACGTACACGGTGCTGCACGTCAGTAAAAACCAGAGTAGAAGCGAGGTTCCGAGAACGTACAGTTGCGCAATGTCGTTCACGTCGCTGACGCCGGTGGAACGCGTGATTTCGGCGGCGTCCTGCTTATACCGGTTCAGCTCTGTGTCGATTTCATCTGCAACTTGTGGGAACGGATTCGCTGCATTCTTTGCCCAGAAGAAATCCTTCGAGTCCAAATCGTATGCTTTCTTCTGTGGCTGTGTCACAGTGACACGATTCAGCTTCATTTCGAGGCAATCTGAAACCAATGCTTGGTATGTCCAGCCGTGTGAGAGGATGGGTACCAGGTCGATATTTCGGTCGAGGATTACGAGCACTACCGAATGACGTCTGTCAGAACGCATGGCGTCGTCCGAGCCTGCTCCTACGCACCTGGTCGCTGCAGGTTTGAGAGCCCGCCTGCTGCATCCTGCGCAAACAGCGAAGAACCCTGCGAACGCGACGCGGTGATTATAGAGTCTCGAATCTTTGTCTCAAGCTTCTTGGCGATCATCTCCGCGGCGTTGCCTTTCGGTGCACGGATGATGGGGACTTGCCCTGTCGTACATGAGGCCGTCAGAATGCGACAATTCGTGAGAGGCACCATGAGGCAAGCACACCGATAGTAGCAACCACACTGAATATCCCGCTGGCTATTCGCTCAATTTCTGTCTCGATTTGCTGCTCCGAGGATGACGAGAGTTGAGGATAGCGTAGGAAGTTGAGGAATGCGAAGGACCTGGTTGACTGGGCGTCTCAAGAGATGGAGGTGGCGGCGGCGGAGGTAAGAGCGAGTAGAGTGAGGCAGATGGTGCGATGAAAGAGAGGTACTGGTCGACAACCTGAAACGGTCTCTGAGGGGAAGATCACAAATTGTGAGCCAGACACACACCTCTGAGACCAGCTCGCCTGTTCCATCCTTTGCTACTGAAGCTGCCAACTCCTCCAGTAACGACCTGGGAAGAGGTTCCGAAAAGTTCAGGTGGAATGACTCATAGAGACCTTTCTCCAAGTCCTCTGCTATCCGCCGGATATTAGCCCGCGTGGGCGACACAAAGTATATGGCAGGGACGTCGGACAGCGGCGGTCGTGATGAGTGGAGTTGTCTGCACAGACACAGCGCGTGAGCAATGCTGGTCGCCCATACGAAGGCCACGCTAGACATACACGTGAAGGGTGACGCCTATATCGCGGAGGTCTTGAACGCGCAATACCGTCGCGAGGACATCCTTGGTTTCTTGGTCAAGCACAAGGATCTTCCACACAGGAGGGCCTGCCGGCTTGACTGGGGAGGTTTTGTGTGTAGTCGCAGTGACGGCATTGTTCGAAGGTTCTACCGGTTGATTGAGGTTCAATAGGGTGAGCAGGGCGTTGGTTTGCGCCTGCTGCACGGTTGTTGCAGTTACAGCCTATAGAAGACGCTGAATGGGGCGCGATGAGCCATTCACACGTGCACATACCTGCTTCAGACCTGTGCTTGCCATAGAGATATAGGACGAGTAGCTCTACCCGGGTCTTCGCGCCGTTTTCGATGAGCCTTGAAGGTATTCTGGACGAGGCACTGGCAGAGGCAGTTGGCTGGGCGGAGTGGGCCGACTGAGTCGCGGCTGCGAGTTCGGCAATTCCACGTGGCCGTAACCTACTATGCTGATTGGTCTCGCCTTGCTCACAAATCATCTCTTGCCAATAACATCTTCATTTTCTTCTCCGACAATGGGCAGGCTGCAAGACCTGCCTGCTGAGCTGTTCGACGTTATCCTCGACCATGTCCCGACAATTGACCTCCAGCAGGCGACCATGGGGCTGACCCGTACCCTGCCTACGCGACATATCCCCCAGTCTCATCTCTTCTATCACGTTAACCTCAAGCGCCCCGAGCAGATCGACCTTCTTCGCCGTGATCTACGTGCATTTCCCGAACATGCGCAACTCATTCGCAAGTTCAGCCTCAATATGTGGACTGTTGACCCAGACGTCGCCCTTAATTTCGTCCGCACGCTGCCAAAGCTGATCTGGTTGAGCTTGTGCATTGGCCCGAGCTTCGTCCCAGAGCATCTGGAGGATTTTTTGCGACCCCCATCCATGGCCTGGATTTCCTCGCATTGCGTTTCAGGCCATAGTAAGTTTACCACCTGCATATGTCGCGCGCTTGTTATATATAGCAGGGTATTGCAGCGTGAAGAAGGCCAGTTACTACCAATTCCTTAAGGTACGTCCTCGATGCGGCTCCCGTCTCTGAATGTCTCGCTCATGGGCAATTATAGGGAGTCTACTTCGACTCCGCTATCCTCTCTCTAGCTAAATGGCCAATATCCGACCTTCCGACCCTGTCTATCACACAAGACCCCCTCGACCCGGCTATCGCACCTCCGGGATTTGCGCAGCCGCTCGTTTTTTTCCAGCTCGACGCGGTGCACACGCTACTCACGTCTGCCGCGCTCGAGGCGCTCGAGAACTGTCGCTTGCGCATTCCGGACCGCCAGGTTGGCAGCTTCGTCTACACGAGCCCCGCCGCCCTGCCCAGCGTCGAACTGCTCGACCTCTCCACGTGCAGGGTCTACGAGAAGGACATATATTCCACGCTACGGCGCTTCCGTGATCTCCGGCACCTCATTGTGGACAGGAGCAAGCTCTGGCGAGGGGAGCGGGGAGCGCGTGAGTGGGAAGACCTCGGAAAGGCGATGGCGACTGTGGGTGTGGGGCTCGCCAGGGAGCGTGAAAGGCAGTTGAAACAGTGGTTGCTGCAGCAGCTCGCGCTGCCACCACCAACTGAAGCTGGCGAGGAAGGAGACCAGGAAGGTGAGCAGGAAGCCCATCCGCCGCCTCCGCCACCCTCGCCGCCTCCGCCACCCTCGCCACCTCCGCCACCTGAAACGCCGTTTAAGGGCAAGCGCAAGGGCAAAGGCAAGGAAAAGGACAAAGTCAAGGGCACGGGCAGCACGGGCACAAGCACGGGCAAGAGCAAGGACAACAGTGGCAAGGGCAAGGGCAAGGGCAGACGCGGCCTAGCCACCGCTACCATCTCCATCCGCGATCGTCCCTCGCGATTTGATCCAGCGCCGCATTCGTCCTCGCCGGCCGCGGCGGCCAACCTTCAAAAATTCCGCATTTTGCCCCTGGCGCCCTCCCTCCGCACGATTTCATTGTCGCCCCCAGCGAACACGCCCGTGGCCAGCCACGCCGCCATCCGCGCAGACTTCGCCCGCGGTTGGGCCCAGGGTCTGGTCATACTCTCCAGCATTCGCGCGCGCCTGCGCACGTCGTGGGCGCAAGGCACGCGACTGCTGCGCTTCGCGATGCTCGAGGATGAAGAATTTGTGCTGTCGGACATCGGGTACGACGGGCTCGTCGATGTGCTGGGGGACGAGGATGAGCAGTTTGCGTCGCTGGTCGGGGGCCGGGTGCCGGTGCTGTGTTTGGCGGGGTCGGGAGAGCGGGAGGGATATGACCATGCGCCGGGATGTGGCCACCGGAGGGCTTGGAATGTCTTCGAGGATAATTTATAACTATCTATACAATGGTAACGTCGGGTGGCGGGTTCAGAATCATTCGTAGTCTCCCCTTTCCTGGTGTCCGAGTCCAAGAGGTGTCCGAGTCGCCGGTGGCCCGGCTCTGTTCCAGAGCACGTGACGGTTCGCGATTGCCTTCCTCTGGTCAGACCCACGCGTTCAACACCCCTTACCCCCCACCGCCATCTGCTCACATGCGACGCGCACAGAGCGTTCGACACACGGCGCGGCCGTCGATGGCCGGGGGATTTGACGACCTCGGCGTGCTGAAAGAAAACCCGGAGGAGATGAGCGAAGTGGCTCTGCGGAGGCAACTGCTCGAGAAGGACAGGGAGAACGACCGCGTAAGTGACCCCATACATCGTTAGGGCGTTGATTGACTGGCGGGTGGGGCTGTGTTATAAGCTTCAGGCGCAGATACAGGGACTGCAGGCGCAGCTCGCGCAGCGGCCACCCATCGAGCGGATCCAGGCGGTCGAAAAGGAGTACCACAACCTGGAGTTGTTGCTCCAGGGAACTCAGCGCGAGAACGAGCGCGCGATGGTTGAGCTCGAGCGGTGCGTCGTATTGTGGCATGTGCAGGTCGTCTGGCGCTGAAACACGTGTTTGTGTGTTCGTGCAGGGGGAAACAGCGAGAGAAGCTGCTCGAGCGCGAGCTCTCCAAGCTCGCAGGTGACAATTGGCAGGTACGCGCATCCCCGCTTCCACGCCCTTTCTGTACCCCATACAACGTATCTCACCCGCGTTTTTGCCGCGTGTCAGACGAACTTGGAGATTGCCCCCGCCGCGACGTCCTTCGTACCGCGCTCCGCCACCGCGTTCCATTTGACGTCCCCGCAGCTCGGCTTCGTCGCATCGCCGACACCCGACGCATCCGCGCCCGCACCACCGTCTCAGGCGAGCGTCGAGGCGACCCTCGCGCACGTCGAGCAGGTGCGTCTGCTCATCCTCGGCATGGAGCAGCGCCTGCAGAGCCGCGAGGAGTGCCTCGTGAAGACGATCGAAAAGGCGGAGGGTGAAGGCGCGCGATTTGAGCAGATGCGCAAGAACGTGTTGGAGGCGAAGTCATGAGACATTGAGCATGTGGGTTTCTTGCGGTGCGGCGTGCGCGTGCGGTGAGCGTGATGTCGCGCGGAAGGTCGGTGGGATGGAGCCTTGGAGGCCGGTTTGGGTCACGATCTGTGGATTATTGCATCTCGATTTGTTATATATACCCTCGATGTACTGATACCTGTATCTATGGACATATATTCTGGATGATCTGATGCTTGTATTCATCCGATGGTTCAGTGCATGCTGCTTGCGGGTGAAAGCTTCGATTTTCGTCTAAGTCTCCCCGCAAGCTGCTCACGAGAGAAGTTTCTATTCACATCTGCGTCCGAGAGACTAGGCGTATGCTGAAAAGTGGATTTTTATCGGAGCAGCTTTTGCGTCGATTGATGCTCGGATGATGTGGCTGTGGCGGACGCGGAGGCGACCCATCGCGCAACGCGCCTTCGGCAGGCTGAAATTCTCTCGAAATTTATGGGCGGGGAGATGGTGGTATTTAATAGCACAAACATGTCCCTTAACCCGCCTGGGAGAGTTTTGGTTGTGGCAGAAATATGTTGGTTGTGCGCGAGCAACGGATGCGCGTGGGAACTTCTGCCAGTGGCTGTGGCTTAAACGCGTCCGAATTCGCGGGGCTTGGTCCGTGCGTCGCGTTGACTGCGACCGGCGTGGGAAATACGTTCGGAGCGTGAACGTCGTTCGTCGTTTTCTCGCCTCTTCCCCCCTCTTCACTCTCCACCCACCACCACCACCGCCGCCCGCCTCCCGCCTACTTTCGACCTTTTTTAGCTCAACAACTCCTCTCAAGCAATGGCTCGTACCAAGGTATGTTCCTCTGTGCTCAAGAAGTCTTGAGGTCATCGTTGCTCATCGTTATCGCCAGCAAACCGCCCGCAAGTCCACCGGAGGTTGGTGTGGAGGCCACCCGTCTCATTTCTTCTGCCCTTCTTTTACATTCCCTGACTTGGAATCTCAGGAAAGGCCCCCCGTAAGCAGCTCGCTACCAAGGCTGCCAGGAAGACCGCCGCCGCCGTCAGTACCTTCACCCCAGATCACATGACACTATCATTGATGCTACATTGTCTTGACCTGCATGTAGGCCGCCACCGGTGGTGTGAAGAAGCCTCATCGCTTCCGCCCTGGTACCGTCGCTCTCCGTGAGATCAGACGGTACCAGAAGTCCACTGAGCTCCTCATCCGGAAGCTCCCATTCCAGCGTCTCGTCCGTGAGATCGCGCAGGACTTCAAGGTTTGTGCTGCGTTGTTGAGACTGTGATTGATACTGAATAATGGTGCTTGTAGACCGACCTGCGCTTCCAGTCGTCTGCTGTGATGGCCCTGCAGGAGGCCGCCGAGGCCTATCTCGTCTCCCTCTTCGAAGACACTAACTTGGCTGCCATCCACGCGAAGCGTATGTTTCTTCGTCTCATGCCTGTTCGTGAAGTGCAACTGACTGTCATTGCGCACAGGTGTCACGATGTATGTGCTTGCATGAGCCCCTAACGTCGACACTGATACTGACTCTGTTCCTTTTACAGCCAGCCAAAGGATCTGGCCCTGGCCAGGCGTCTGCGCGGCGAGCGGTCTTAAGTGCCCAGACCCTACACCTCCGTACCTTTATCTGCTCTCGTCTCGTATTATGTTCGCGTGGCTGCCTTGTGATAGCTCGGCAAGCTGTGTATTGTAGCTCGGTGATGACTTTGCCCCTCTTACTACATAAAACCCGGTATGACCTTCAATGGTGACTGTTTGGCTGCTGCACGCGTTGTGGGGGTATTGAGGTGAAACAGAGGTGTGACGGTAGAACTGCAGGGCAGGCGCCTGGACAGCATGAGAGCGGGGTCCCGTGAGAATGGCGCGCACTCTTTGCGGCGACTGGCTGGCGTTGCTTCCCCGGAGCCACCCGCATGCGGATCGATTTTGGCTGTCGGTTGTTTCTTCCCGTCAACGTCGCATCTCAGGTGACTTTGCATTGGTCCTTGGCGCCGCTGACTCGTGGGCGCTGCGTAGGCGCGAAGCCGATACAAGTTGGTCCACTGACTGCACAATACCGCACCTCGAGCCTTCTCCGTGCTGCATGCCTGCGACGACAAAGGAGATAGCGCAGCTACTGTGTCCCCACGGGCGTACATCGTCCCGTGATGTATGCATGGAAGCCCTATTCCATAATGACCTCCGTCTCCAGTTCGGCAGACTCGGCGTCATTCCCTGCGTGCGCCTCATCTCCATTCACATCTGTCAGAGATGTCCGCTTCTCCCTTGCCAGCTTTGCGCCTCTCCGGCGCCGCATATATAGCACGGCATCTCCACTGCAGCTGCCACTACTAGTACCTACACCATCATGACCGGTGCCGTGGGCAGAACTCAGAGCGAGTCGGCCGCCTATGCTGAGCCGTTGCCGCGCAAGCAGGCCTCGACGGGGGAGAGCTCCGCCGCCATCTCGCAGTCTTTCGACGACAGGGTCATTCCGTCCTCCCATCAGTATCGCACAATCGTCCTTTGCTTTGACGGCACGGGCGATCAGTTCGATGCCGACGTGCGTGCCATGGGGTCGAGTATCTATGCGCCAAAGCTGACTGCGCCTCCGCAGAACTCCAACATCGTGCAGTTATTCTCGATGCTGAAAAAGGACGATCGGAGCCAGCAGATGGTCTACTACCAGGTCCGTTCGTTCGGCATCCTGCACTTGCGCTCAGTGTTCGATCTGGCTTTCAGGCAGGCATTGGAACCTACACGGTCCCGCAAATCGCGACGCCCTTCATGGCGAGCCTCGACAAGACGATTGACATGGCCATTGGAAACCATCTCGACGCGCATGTCATGAGTGAGGAGGCCATCTAATCTCGCATGACGGACACTCACGCCGTGGACAGGTGGATACGAGTTTCTGATGCAGAACTGTACGCACCGCCTTTCAACGTCATCACAGTCCAGCTCACACCGCCCGTCCAGACCAACTGAGGACAAGATATGCTTATTTGGCTTTTCTCGCGGCGCATACACTGCGCGTTCTCTAGCAGGCATGATCCACAAGGTGCGCAGTTCTACCGTATCAATCATTCTGGACCTAGAGACGACGTGCCCACTATAGGTCGGCCTCTTGCCAGCTTGTAATCATCAGCAAGTGCCATTCGCATACAAAATGTACACACGGGAGGACGAGATAGGCTGGAAACAGAGCACTGCATTCAAGAAGGCGTTCTCCGTGGATGTCGAGATTGAGTTCCTCGGCGTATGGTATGTGCTCGCTTCGTCCGCACCTGTTCTGCAGGCTTAGGTCGCGCGGAAGGGACACTGTGAGCTCTGTAGGCCTGATCGAGCGCCGACTTCCCTTCACTGCATCGAACACGGCCATTCGGTACTTCCGGCATGCCATCTCCCTGGACGAGCGCCGCGCGAAGTTCAAGGCAAAGCACTTCCAGCCGAGCCCGCCGCACGTCTGTGACCTCGGAGTGCGGCCGGGCGACATGCCACGCTCTAATCAGACGCGGCATCCGCACTCTCACCACCAGGATCACCGCCACACGTCCGCAAAGCACCTTGAGGAGCACTACGACGACGGCCCGCGCCCGTCGGACAGCCTGGAAGTGTGGTTCGCCGGGTGCCACTGCGGTGCGTGCACCTCTCGCACAGTGCATGGTCGAGCTGATTAGGGTTGCTCCAGACGTAGGCGGCGGCTCCGTGCCCAATGGCACGCGCAACAGCCTTGCGCGCATCTCCCTGCGCTGGATGATTCGCCAAGTCTTCCTCGCAGGCACGGGCATCCAGTTTCACCGCAACACTTTTGCCGACATTGGCATGGATCCCCGCCTCACTGTATCCCATCGTGCTGCCGCGCCCGCCCGCTCTCCCTCCGACTCCAATCTCACATTGAAAAGCCCGCAGATGGCGCGGGAGCAAACGGATGGAACCTCGTGGAAGAGCCGCAGGCCGCGGCGGACGCGGCGGCGACAATGCGCTCGGAGGAGGACGAGGACGCCGCGGACGCTGTGAGCCCGATATATGACATGCTTAAGCTGAAAAAGGGGTGGTGGATTTTGGAGGTGCTGCCGATCCGTCAGCGCGTGAAGCAGAAGGAGAATCTGAAATGGGAGCATGATATTTCGTGAGTAGCCTTGGGGCATGTCTGTGTGTGTCGCTCACAAAGGCATCGCCGCATCTTTACAGCTGGAACCTCGGGCGCCCGCGCGTCATCCCGAAAGAGGAGGGCCGCAAGGTGTACATTCATCGATCTGTGAAAACTAGGATGGAGACGCAGGACCTAAAGGGCGGGAGGTATAAGCCTAGACCGAAGTTGCCCGATGATTTTGAGTGGGTAGATTGAGCCTTCCCAGCGTAGTTGCTCTTCTTCTGCTGCTCTTCACCAGTATTTCTTCTCTCACCATTTCGGTGCTGATACGCACAGAGTGTTATGCATTTGACTCGCCACATGAACTTTTTAAGAGGTGGGCCGAATGATGAAATCCGACACAGACCTGGGATAAATGTGGCGCCCGGAAACCAGGGAGGAGGGGGCGGATGTGTGACTGATCTGATGTGCCTTGCCGACGCTCGGTACGGATACAGATGTTCGACGCGTCCATATCACCTTGACGCGCCGCCCGCTTCGCAATTGGAGCGCGCAAGCTTTCTTCTTGTCTGGACAGTGACTGTTGAACCATCATGCATCACACGTCAGGTGCACGCAACCCACCCCTCCGCTCACAATGGCAAGTCATTTCGAGCTTTGTGGCCCTCTCATGCCCACGACTTGCCTAGCTTGCAGCGCCTCGACTTTCAAACGAAGGCAGTGCGCGGAGCGGAGGGTATGCGCAGTATCCGGCTTCCCGCAAACGCGAGCGTGCAAATCGTTGTTGACTACTGGTGCGAGCTATGGCGCCGCGGGGAGTTTTGTGCAGCGACGCATTCCTGCTGCAGAGATCAAGCCCAAGAAGAGCGAGGGCCGCATTTTCTCCCAACGCTGGCTATCATCTCGACGGAATCAGCTTATTGCCCCCACACCACGGTCGACGTACAGGCTTCGGGCAAGACAACTTGAAGATTTCAACTTTGACTCTCCGCTACTAGGCCACCTTGACCACGGCCGCCCTGAAAGCCATCGCTTCTCCAGAGATGCAGGGCCTCATTGTGGCTGAAAAGGGACGGAGAGAGCGTGAAGTGCTCGACTTCGCAGCGCCGGCCGCGATCGCCCTCACTCGCCTCGGAGTTGCTCGTACTACGGGACATCGATTTCGGCTGGACCCCCGTTCCAGTTGGAGCGGGAGTTCGTGAACATCGGGGACGAATTCATCAACAAGAGCAGCGGTGCCCGGTGGAGGAACTGGCGTTGAAATCGTGCGCAGCCGGTGCTGAGGGCCGTATGACGACGGTGACATGGACTGGTGGTGAAGATCAGGACTGGTTCGGCGGTGCAACGGGGCGGAATTGTCATCAAGGGATGGGAGGACAGTTTTACTGAGAGAAACGCGCGGCAGGCCCGCGTGCTCGGTGCATATATATAGTAGCTATAGCATATCATCCAGCTCCAAGAAAACTTTCAGAAATCACTCTAGTAGACATGTAAGTATCATTCACATTGAGGGGTTTTGTGGGATCCGAGCGCGATCTGTTGCGTACAACGAGTACAGTACTTGTGCTACAGAGAAACAACGTAGACAGCGGGAAAAGAGCCCAGACGGCTTTACTTTGCAATTCCGTTCAGTGCGGTCACCTGACGTTGGGACCCGGCCCCGCGCTTGACAAATGGTTAACTGGCAGAAAATATTTACATGACGAATCTATCAGTGCATTGGTCAGTAAATCCGTGATACGTCG
Organism: Auriscalpium orientale; assembly: GCA_019915035.1. NCBI lineage: Eukaryota > Fungi > Basidiomycota > Agaricomycetes > Russulales > Auriscalpiaceae > Auriscalpium > Auriscalpium orientale. Next base: position 1,571,967 of record JAHLMH010000001.1, read on the forward strand.
GGAAATGATATAAGTAGTCAGCCCTCGGTCAGCCAAGGCAAATTGTTTCCGTGTCAGGAGGAGGATAATTCAAAGGTCGAGGAGATCGAGGAGACGTCGCTGCGTGGATAACATTATTTATGGTGAGGATATGTGATGTCGCTCAATGGATCGGGAGATCGAGATCCATCGGCTGAGTAATCTCAACAAATAATATCACGAATGTTCGCTCTAAACCGCGCCGGGCGCGGGCTGCTGCCACCGCCCACCGCGCAAGCTCCCACCCCCATGGCCCCCTCCGCAGAAGCTACCAAGGCCATAGAACCACCAAGACAGCGTCGTCGCCCTGGCCGTGTGCCAGTCTCCTGCGCGGAGTGTCGTCGGTTCGTTCAGTCGTGCTCTCTGTGCGCGTCTCCTGACCGGTTTATTCCCCGCAGGCTGAAGCTCCGCTGCGATCGAAAAGTGCGTCGTGTCCTGACGTGTTATCTGTCGCAGTTTTCGAATGGGTGTTAGGTGCCTTGCGAAACATGCACGAAGAGAGGGTGTGCGGCGATCTGTCCCAACGGTGCTTCATCTTGACAGCTTTACGAGGATCGCGAGACTAACGTATGTGCAGGTTCGCTGGCTACCGGGAAATCTAACAACAAGTGCGTACCGTATATGCGTGGCGTTCTGAAGTTTATTCTAGCTGTCAGGTATGTGTTGGCTAATACGGAAGAGCTGCACGCGCGGATAGACCGCATGACACGGCGCATCCGCGAGCTCGAATACGGCCTAGGCACCTTACAGGCAACCGTATCAGACGAAGTACACCCCCTTCTGGGCGAAGAGTCACTCACGTCCGATGGCCCGTCTGCTACACTGTACCATGCGTCCATTCCAGAAGCCCTGCCGTCAGGGGGAGATGATGAACTCATCGACTCGTTGGGTTAGTCGCGTGTTCCGTACACATCACCGAGCTCACCGAGCTGTTATATTGTCCAGGGACACTGAGCATCGGCTCCCGAGGCGACTCGCGATTCTACGGGGCGTCCGCGCGAGGAGAGGTAAGCCAGGTTTTGGGAAATCACCTTGTACCATTCTAACCCGCCCTCCTAGTATCTGTTGCATGTAATTACGGACGTCACTGCATCCGAAACCAGCTCACATGTTGCACTCAGGCTACCAAACCAAACGACACAGAACCGGTGTTCGAGTGCTCACGGCTAAATAAACGCATTCTCGCCGTACCCTTTCCGGAGGCCTCGCCCAACCAAATAGACCCAGAAGTCCGGCAGATGGTGCTATATCATCTGCCATCTTACGAGGAAACGAAGAGGATGTGCGACGTTTTCATTGTGAATTCAGTTTACATGTGTGCCTGGCCTCTTGTTGCGCGGCCCTGTCTGATATTTTCTCAGTCCTACCTCCGTCTCCCGGGAAGAACTCGAGAATACGGTTGAAATTGTGTATAATCATAGGTGCGTCTACCTTGTGAGGCTGCTTGGTAGCGCTGCTTCATCCTTTTGCTTCAGAGCCACCCCCGACTGCGCACCGTCATCCCACTACCTCGGTCTGCTCTTCATAATTTTAGGCATTTCCCGCTTGTTCGAACACGGGTCAGACACCGTGTTGGACGCGCACGAATACTTCGTGCTGTCCCGTGTGGCTCTGACTTTTGATTCTCCAATCACGACAACGACTGTGACCTCAGTACAGGCCATGGTGAGCGGGTTATAGCATCCACGCAACAATATCAACTGACAAGATCAGACCTTTATGGCTGAGTATCTGGAGTTGAGCGACGTCAATCTCGTTCCGACGGGCTGCGCTAAGGCTTGGATGTATCTTGGCCTGGCCATGAAGATGGCTCACAGTGTGCGCTCTCTTCTCTCATGTACCATCGGCTGTGATTGACGATAGCGTTCCCTTCAGATTGGACTCCGTAAGTATATTGGTCTAACTTTGGTGGGTATTCTTCATGATAGCATCCATCACGCAGACTTGAAGAGCGCGCGATTTCGCCTGGATGAAGCGACTGGTGAGCGACGCAGTCGTGTGTTCTGGCATCTATTCAAGGTAGATGCATGGAGTGTGAGTGGTTTATCGCTTGTCGCAGCAATGGCACTTATTGATCGTCTTTGAAGAGCTTCACTTTCGGCCGTCCTCCTAGCACCTCCCTCGTATTCATCGACACGGACCTGCCGGACGAAGATCGGTGCCCTGTCATCAATAATCCAAATGAGAAAGGCGAGATGGGATGTGCGAGAATCCATTCATTCTTTCGCAAACGTTCTTGACCAAATTTCAGTCCACTGCTGGAACCTCCTATTTGCACGCCTGTTGCACACTGTCATGACGACTGCGTTCTCGGCAAAGCTGCCCGCATACTCGGCCATTTTGGAACTTGATCGCAAGCTGCGAGACTTTCACGTTCCGGAGTACTTGCGCCCGACATATAATGAGGTCGACCCCCCCGGGAGTTTTCTGTCCCTTCAGCGGTGGATCGTACTTTCGAACAAGGAGTGGGGTGAGCAAGCCCGCTTTGTTAATCCCTGCTTGTCTCAAGACGATGTCATTAGCACTCTTGAACATTCATCGAGCATATTTCGCCCAAGCCATGCGCGAGAAACCGCACGATCCCCTCAAGCACAAATATGGTTTATCCGTAATGGCTCTGTACCGGTCCGCATACCGGCTTGTTGAAGGCTGTCGCGCTGCTGTGTCCACCGCTCCCCCGATTTTCTTCAGGTCGAACATAGCCTGCTCGAAAGTTCTATCCGCCGCCGTCAGCTCCCGCTTATGCTCTTGTTTGCAATCGCCCTGAATGTTTTTCCAGATCGTCATGTGCCTCGTTGTCTGCACCGCACCGACATCCAATCTAGCCACACCCGCCTTGGATGTCCTAGACAAAGCCCAGGCGATCTTCCAGAAGGGCGTGGAGGGCGGGGCCTTGCTGGCAACAGATAATGCTGTGAGTAGCCGTGCAGGTAGACGGAAAATATCTGCGTTAACATGCTTCCACAGGAGGCAGTGGCGAACTTGCACAAGCAGGCGCATGACGTGATGAACAAAGACCATAATGCGCGCGCGTCGCCGCTGAGCGCAGACGAGCTCGATCGACTCTGCGGCATGACACGCGTCGTGACATCGGACCCGTCTGTCTCAGGCGTCGCGTCACCGGCAAGGAGCGAGCTCCTGCCTGCGGAGGACCAGATCATGAGCGACTACACCGCGCTCAGCGGCGTGTCGCTCCCGGCGCACGTCGTGCCCTTTGCGTTTAGTGATGTGTCGGCGTCACCCCCGCAGCCCACGCAGCCGTTGTCGTCGTTGCCGACATCGTTCGTGCGGCAGGATCCCCAGCAGTCCGCAGCGCCCTCGCTCATGCAGGACAGCACATTTCCGGGCGCGGGATTCCCGCGCCCGCTGGCGCAAAGCGGCGTGTTCGGGATGGGACAGCAGCCGCAGACGCCGTACATTCTGGATGCATCATGGCAGGATTTTGTGCGACAGTTAGGATTCTAGAGCTGGCAGTGTACATGTCGATGTATTTATTGAATCACATATAGCGTTATAATTCTTCATTAATCTTCGATGTTGTGGATGTACGAACGTGCCTCGGAGCCTCGCCCGCGTCCGGCTTGGCGGGGCAGCCACCCGCGCGTCACCGCTCCATGCTACAGCGAGCCCCTCTGTACATGACCCCCATCTCTATCCTACGCCTCCCGCCTCCATAATCTCCACATCACACAATGGGCTATATACCCTCCCCTGCCCTTGCAAACCTCAAAAATTACTCGTACAAGGGTGTAGACAAGTCCGTGTTTCCCGCCGGCCAGCGCATTGCGTGTCTGACGTTCCCGAGCAGATCGCTACTATCCAACTACGTGCTGAACCCGTTCTGGACGTGGTTTGTGACCCTCTGGCCAAAGTCGGTCGCGCCGAATACCGTGCGTACGCCTTACTTCCCTGTGTGGTACTACGGCAGACTCACGAAATGCCAGATCACGCTGTCTGGGCTGTCCATTGTGCTGTTCAACTTTGCAACGTTGCTGTACTACGACCCGACATACCTCGCAGAGAAGGGGGGCGCGACGGGGCCCCCGCATTGGGTGTATTTCACGTGCGTAACATGACCCGTACGGTGTACGGACGAGCTCTGACGCGATCGTACAGATGGGGCATAGGCCTCTTTGCATACCAGACGTTTGATGCTATCGATGGGTACGCGAGCACTATGTGCACGACAGGCCACAGCGTCTCATCAAACGTTTTCAGGAAACAAGCGCGGAGGACGGGCATGGCAGGTCCCTTGGGCGAGATGTTCGACCACGGTGGGTCGCACCGTCCATAGCGCAGACGAACGGCCCTGATGCTCTTGGCAGGATGTGACGCGATTAATACCACAGTGCGTATGATTGAAATTGTCAGCTGCCACGGATCCGCGTCCGACACGTTTACAGCTTGAGGTCATCTTGGCGTCGCAAGCGCTCAATTTAGGCAGGTCATGGTGGACCGTCGCGTCCCAGATCGCGACGCTTGCGAACTTCTACTTGACAACATGGGAGGAGTACCATACAGGTAGTTATAAGGGCCTTATTTCCCTGTTCCATGCTGAATGCTCTCGCAGGCCAGTTGTACCTCGGCGTGTTCTCCGGCCCTGTGGAAGGGATACTCATGATCGTGGTCATCTACTTCTTGTCCGGGATTTATGGCCCGTCGTTTTGGGATCAGGGAATCCTGACAGTGACGAGGCTAGAGCATGTGGAGGCCATTGCGAAGCGCGTCCCTAACATTGGTCTCAACGAGGCGTTCATGGTTTTTGGTGCTCTCGCGCTCGCCTTCAACATTATTACCAGGTGAGTGTGCGTCTCTTCACAGACCTCGCCATTCAGATTCAACTCCACGTTAGTTATATGAACGTCTACACGGCGTGTCGCGCGTCGGGCCGCAGCGTGCTCCGGCCGCTGCTATATCTGCTACCATTCCCAGCCTCCGCGCTGCTCCAGATCGCGTGGATGAATCATCCGAAGCTCATGAACTCTGACGTCCTCCACTCGATTGTGTTTGTGCCATTCCTCTGCGCTTGGGGCCTGCAATTCGCGCATCAGGTAGGCCGCATGATCCTCGCCCATGTCACAGGGCAGGCGTTTCCGTGGTGGGACGCCATGTGGGTCTGGAGCATCCTTGGTGCGGTCGATGCGAACCTGCCATTCCTTATTGGACGGTGCGTTGCTCAGTCAGAGCATGCAGTCCAACGTGGAAGAGACTGACACGAAGCACAGCCCGCCACTCATCCAGCACTCACCCGAGAACACAGAGAAGCTCGTCTTCGTGTATCTCGCGGTGTCATTCCTTTCGTACGCGCGTTTCGTCGTGCTCGTCATCAACGACATCACAAACTACCTCGGCATCGCGTGCCTGACGGTGCGCAAGAAGGACGCAAGGGGGGTCTGGCGGACGGCGATCCCCGATGGCGAGAAGAGGACATGATGCGTGATGCATGAATTCGATGATGTGATATATAGATGCTCGATGTCTGGATAGATCTACGAAATGAACCATGGCCACCAATAAGCAGTAGTGCCAGTGCATGAGTCCTCAGCTTGAAGCTTGAAGCTTGACGCTCCGACTCGGAGTCGGTGGCACTGAGCGCATAGAGCAATATTTCTGCAGGATATTGCTTGCTATCCTTGGGGTATTAAATTACTCCAACAAATTTCTCGCAACGAAATGCTGGATTTCTAGCTGATAGAGATTAGACAGATCCCATTTCTAGCGGAATGAGGTTGAATAACTTCCGATCTCTGGCAATGTACACACTGACAACCCAGCTATCAACCGAATTCCCACAGAAATGTTGTTCCATGGTGTGGCACGCGAGTGTCACGGTCACCGGTTCTCTGACTCGCGTGTGCCAGTACGGTACCTTCCCCACACCGCGCCGGCACTCACCAATACTGCACACCTGTGCATGACTCTACATCCACTACATCGATGTCTTCGCCCGGCGACGACGACGAGTTCGACGTGTACGACTTCTCTGAGTTCACGGCAGCCGACCTCGCGCTCGTTGACGCGGTTGCGGCGCGCGAGCACGTCTCCGGCGCCGACGGACGAACTCGTGCGCACGCTGTTGACGATTCTGAAGCAGCCAGCCCGCAAAAAGGGCCATTCGGTGGACCCCAGATTGCTATCGAACTCGAGCCGGCCGCTAACGATGGTATTGTTAAGATTGGGGGGAGCGGGAAGTCGGACGGGAGCGGCGGGAAGAGCAAGCGAAATCAGGGACAAGGGTCAACGCCAAAGAAGGAGAGTGAACGAAGTCCGTTGGAGCGGTATAGAAGGAAGAAGATCCTGACCGTGTCGGACCTCGTTGGGCCTGCATGGTACGCCGCGCCGCCAGGACCAGTTCTCACTAGCTGTATCTCACAACACCGGTGCGCAGGTGCGAAGTGCAGTTTGATTACGGGCTTCGCCAGGGCAGGTCACGCAAGCTCACGGATAGACCTGCGTCATTCGTCTCTGGCGAGGGGAAGGTCATTACAGTGGAGACGGAGGTCGCGGCTGCCAATGACAAGATTCTACAACGCGGCCTGGTACGTGGTGTTGCCTTGTCACGCATGCACGCTGATGGAGGCCTCGTAAAGATGGTTCATAAGGTGTTGGAGCGTGAAGTAAAGCCGGAGATGGTCTCCGTAACTGTTAGAACTGATGAAGAACGTTGGGCTTTACGGTGCGCAGCCCTTTGTCAGGATATCTTGGCTATGCTACTGACGACTATTTAGCCTCGTGAACATGCTATCTTGTCTAGACAGCCTTATGGAGCTTGGTATATGCGTAAGCAGGAAGTCTTCCCCCTTCGTGGCAAATTTTGAAGCTCTTTGCAGCGTGAGATGCCGGTATTCGGCGTCGTACATGGGGTTGTAATATCAGGCATTATTGTGAGCGGGATAGATCAGTGCCTGCTACTCCAGCTCATCCCACCCACAGGATGAAATTGGGCGAGATCCAGTTTCGGAAGCGTGTTCACCGGTGAAGACGAAGAAACGGGCTCCGTCATCTGTCCCTGGGACACCCCAGAAAACGAAGAAGAGCCGAGCGCCATCGTCCACCGAGTCGCAGCCGCTGTTGACCTCGTTCTTCCCCTCGCCGTCCAAGCCTCGCCTTACGCCGCCACCGTCCTCGCCTCCTCTATCCCGCACTTACACATTACACATTCTCGACACAAAGACCCGGCGGTCTTTATCCATCCCCTCGGACGATGACGCCCTCTCGTCGCGCTTACAGGTCATGCTCTACCAGAAGCTCCTCTCTTCGCTCCTCTCCCCCACGTTCCCATTCGCTGCCCTCTGGGCGCGCCTCTCGCTCAACCCCTTCCGGACGCTGTCGGACAAGTTCCTCGTCGAGGCAGGCATTGTGCAGGACACCCAAGAAGCAGTCATGCATCCAGTCACCCTCGACAGCCTGGTGGATCAATGGCGAATGGCGGTTGCATTACTCGACATCGATGGCGTCTCGCCCAATTTGAGCCTAGTGTATCGCTCGCAATCGCCCGAGAAAACGCAGAAATTACCCAGAGTGACGATCGCGATGAGGGCCGCTGAGCAGGAGGCGCGCGATCTGGCGCGTGCGATCGAGGCGAGCCTGCGCGACCCGGAGTTTGACATCGAACGCGCTCTCGAGCAAAGTAGGAAGGAACAGAGTGATATGGACACTTTGAAACATACGCCGCTGGAGGCTCCCGGCGGGGACGCTCACCTAGCATGGCTCGCGCAGGACGGCATGCTGGAACGAGTTGGTTCCAGCGATTTGGAAACCGTCCTTGAGGGTGCGAATCCTGAGGATGTAGGAGAAAGTGAGTTCTTGCTTTCCACTCGGGGCTTGAGCTCGCCTTGCTTACGTTTTCTGCAGAGGCATCTCCGGAGCCCTCAGATCTCAACTTGCTCACTTCCTCGGAAGCCACCGACTTCGAGATCCCGAAAGAGTTGCCTCCAGAATCTTCACTTCCTCTTATCGACGAAGTCCCGGAGTCTCAGATACTTGGGCGCAAGGAGTTCCGCATGGACGGCAAATTACTCGACACACATCTGCAGAGCATCCTCCTGTGGTGGCACGGGAAGCGGGCGCCGCAGGGCGTCGATCTCCAGCATGCCAAGCGATGCTTGTGAGTGACCTGTACCTCTTGCACTCTCTTGGCGCATCCTCATGTTCCAACCCAGTTCGTGTGAGTACCGGGAGGGCTGCGAGTGGAGGGAAAAGAAGGCGCTGGAGGCGGCGACGAAACACAACGCCACCAGTCCACCACTGCTTTGATTATCTGTACTAGCTCTTGCCCGTGCATTCGCACGGGTTCTGTAGCTACTAAATGATCTTTCTAAGTTTCTTAGCTGTATGTAGGCATTTTCTTTTCAAAAAAGAGGGCCCCTCCGTGCCGGGCGGCGCCCGGCACTCTGGGGCCCCCGTGCTGGGATTATTGTGCTATAGTAGACTGCCACTGTGCTATTCATGATTTCCGCTGCACACCACCGGAAATACTCCCCATTCATTTACTTACTGTCGTTACTGGCAATCAGTGCTGAAGATACCCGTGCTCGGCAAAACGACTTACAAATACTTCCTCCTCCGAGGGCCTCCTGCCCGTGCGCCATTCACTTCATGGTCCTGCCGCAGCCCTGCCCGTGCTATGGTGCCCGGACCGGCGACCGGCATGTCGCGCGGCTGCCGCCGCTTCCCTTCATTGCTCCCGCGCGCGCCCGACTCTGAGTCCTCTCATGCCAGCTATCAATGAAAGTATAGCTCCTGTATGTACACATACATTTGCATAATACAGTCCAATCATGCTCTTCCAATACCTGGTTCGACAGCAAACTAAGGAATCATGTCCGCAGTTGCTGTGCACGTGACCGTGGAATCCCTCAGTGTGCAGCTGCCGTCGGCTTCGGCCAATCAGATCGCTCAAGTCAGGGAGGTGCCGGGCATGCTGACGTGGCACGGGCGCTTACCAGACTGTGGCTTGATCCCCAGCCAATGAGAACGGTCCTATGACTTTTGGCGCCGGGGACTGAGCTGCTTTCTATTAGGGATTGCTAAGTTATCGCCACGATAGACAGGGGACATTCATGTTGTACACGATTGCTTATACAGGAGATAGTATGTCTGTTCATGACATGCACCACTGCCACGGTGAGCGCGATCCGTACTCAGTCAGTATCGTTATGGCACAACTTATCTGGCAGCTGCTCTCTTGTCGGTCTTCTTGTCGCAGACCGTGACCGGAAGTGTACATGCAGAGGGATTGGTTTCTACGATAACAGGTGCACGTCGCTCGCACGGGGCCGTAGTTCTCGACGACCACGACGTTTTACTTCCCCGGAAGTTTCGACTAAGTACATGCTCGGAGTATTGGGAACAAATGCCCTGGACCAAGAGGTACATGCTTTGGTGCACACTCCGGCCCTCGGCACTGTCAACATGGTCAGGGCAGCCGCCAGCGATTGTCTTGCCATGGAAATTTATAATCTCTGTTTTTGATGTACATGCAGCCATCAGCGGCACAGAATGGACCTGCATGGATATGCGCACGCGTCTTGTGGATCGCCCACATACAAGAGTACTAAAACCGATTTCAAACCCTCCATGAGGCGTGCTGGGGTGTCATTAGACCGGTGACCAGCTTTATATCAGCAGTGACGACGGGGTGGGTACTGTGAGATAGGGTGTCATGCATGAAAGTCGCCTGAGAGACGATACAGCGGCCAGGCCCTCGCCGCCCTGCAGGCAGACGTACTGCTTCAAGCGCCCGCCGGCTTTGGCAACCCGTCATGTTTCTATTTCTGCCAACTTCTGCCAACCATCTAACCCTCCTTCCTTTTCATTCTCTTCATTCTCTTTCTTCGTTGCCGCCAACATGAAGATGGACGGCTGGGAGGATCACCTACACTCGTCGTTCTTCGGCGAGCACGTCCTCTTCTCCGGCCTCCGGCTCACCTCCCTGGGCAGCTTCTTGAGCGCCTCCTTTCTCACCGTCCTCGTCTGTTTCGCCGAGCGGTGTGTATAGCTTCCGACGCGTCTTAGCACGAAAGTTTACCGTGCGCGTTGGTACGCTGCAGAGCTTTGACTTTCGCGTTGGCGCAGCATTGGACGCCGATCCGCTACGTGCGCCGGTCGCGCTTGCGGACGGCACTGTGGAGGACGGGCATGTATTGGGTGGCTACGCTGTTCAGGCTGTGAGCTACTGTCTGTGATGTTCACTGCAGCGAGCTCGACTCACGCGCACACAGTCTCTACATGCTTGTCTCCATGACATTCCACATACCGTAAGTCAGTCTGCTGCGCTCAGCAACAAGTCGTTGACTAGTGGAGGTTCACGCGATCCACAGATTGATACTGGTGATTGTGAGTTTCGTCCGTGCGTCTCCGGGCCCAGCCATTGACCGGGCTCCCAGGTCACTTCCCTGTCTGTTGGGCAATTCGTCATGGAATGTTACGAGCAACCTCATTCGCCTGCCCTCCGAAAGTGCGTATCTTTTATCATTATACTCATCTCTGCACCGCCCAACCCCGCGCATATACGCACATAGCTCTTACCGCCTCCACGAACCACTGCTCTCGCCTTCGCCCGTATCCGACAAGCACACCATCCACACGCGTCCGCGCGCCAAATCGTCCAAGCCCGCTGATATCTTCATCCACCCAAGCCACTCGAACCTCGCGCGGGCAGATGCCGCGGCGGTCGAGCTGGGCCTGCATGGCTCCACGGACCGCGTGAGAGTGCAGATGAAGCCCAGCGAGGCGGCGCAGTGGGAGCACGGCCAGGGCCGCGACGTCGCCCGGCAGCTGCTGGGCGGCTCGTCGTCGTCTGCGCGCTCGCACACGCGCTCCGAGTCGGCCCAAAAGTTGTTTAGAGTGGGTGACAGCGGAGAGAGCGATAGCGATTCGTGAGGTGCAGTCCTGGCTTTCGCAGTTGTGTATATTTATGCCTTCTGGCCGTCGTCAGCAATATCCCAGCTAATTAGCTGTAGACTCCGATATCGATATTCAACCCACCATAATTGCTATCTCAAAATGTGTACGGAGCTTGCATATGAGCCATGAACCCCGGGAAGCGCATGCGAGGCGCATGTGAAGTCTTCTGCGCAGACGGAATGTGATCGTGCCAGTCAAGGTATATGTTATTGCCATCGCTGGCTCTTTGTACTCTCTCGTGCGCAACAACTGATATCAAATGCCGGCTTTCAGCAGCTCATAAACAGCCTTGGCGGCATACCCATGCAGTACTGCTTCAATGTGAATATAAACTTCCACTGAGTGAGTGTATCAAACATACCGAGGTACGAGACATAGCTCAGTCCATTGCCTACTTGACGCTATGGGCGAGATAAGCAGAGGAAATGAAATCTAAGGGAAGAGACGCACCCTGTTCGGTTCCCCAGTGCTGTATCCCAGGGTGTACACAATGCGCGCAAATGACCAGAAGCCGCATGCCGAAGCTGCGACGAGAGGTGAATAGGTGGCAGAGATCAAAGTACTGTGAAAGCAATCAGCGCGGATCTGTTCGATAGTGTGTGAGCATACGTGACGAGTATGCTGGGCAGGCCCTCCAACGTGTTCTGATGAGCGCCTGAATGCCATGAAATACTTAACCCGGCCCTGGACAGGTACACGCCGGCGGTGACTTACGTTGTGTGCAGTTGAAGACCCGCGCAGCTTTCGACGCATCTTGTTCGGCCTTCTCAGCGTACACTTTCACCGCGGGCAGGTCGTCAGTCAATGCAGAACGCAGACGTCACACTGACAGCAAACGCACTTTGGGGGTACCGAATGCCAGCTGCTTTTCTCGCCTTGCCGACCATGTAGTCCGCCTGCCATCGCAGGACGAAGGACGTCGACAAGAGCGCAGCAAGAACGTAGGAGAACCTGGATCCCTGATGAGCAACCTGCAAGACAGTGAATGATACGAGATTCGCACCCAGCCGGGACGGTTATTGTGGATGACATGGCGGGGGTTGCAGGATGGAGTCAGTGGCCGAGCGCTGTTATATATGTTGGGAAGCGAGGAGGACATCGCCACCATCGTTCGGCACAGGCGATACTGCACTCACTGCCGGCGACACGTCGCCCCGCGGCCAGGCCGGCGACAACTCCATGTGAATGGGTGATAGATGCAGGCGAGCGTGTGGTCGATCCGCTAGAATAGGAGGCCCGTTTCAGCCGTGCCGTGACAGCAACACACCGTGGATGTACATATGGCAACGCGGTGTTGTTGGTGAGAGCGTCGGGACTCCCGTTGGAGGATCCCGTCGGTGTGCACACGTGATCGCGTGATCGGAGTCCCGTTGATCTGGCGCATTCTTTTTCCTGACCAGGCAAAATCGTATTTTGCATCTCTTTCGAGTCGCCCGATCTCATCATGTCAAAACGCGCGGCCGCAGAACAGCAATCAGGCTCCTCGAAAATCAGTCGTAGCGCGTCGGCTCGCGAGAAGGTTGTCGACGACAATGAGATGGGAGAGTTTGAGGACGCCTGGGAGGATGAGATCGAGGACGAGGACGTAGGCGACGAGAATGGTACGTCCATTGCGAAGAGATTTCTTTAGGCGTCTGTGTATATAATGCTGTAGGTATGGATATCGACGACGAGGTCATGCCTGCGATCGAAGAATCAGAAGAAAAACCCACTGCACCCCAGCCGTTCCTCCCAGGCGTACATACGCTAGGGAAGGATGAAATCCTCGAACCAGACGACTCCGTATACATTATGCGACACTCTATGAACTCAAACTGGCCATGTCTATCATTCGATGTGCTCCGAGACAACCTGGGTGACCAGCGGCAGCGGTATCCCGCCACTGCCTACATCGTCGCCGGCAGCCAGGCAGATGTTGCGAAAAACAACGAGCTATCTGTCTACAAAATGACCTCTCTTCACCGAACTCAAAAGGACGATGGTGAGTAGTATGCGAGCGCAAATATCTTCAAGTTTCTGATCATATGTTAGTGTAGATAGCGAGGACTCTGACGAAGAAAACGACGATGCCGATAATCTGGATGAAGATGCTATCCTCGAGCATCGTTCGGTGCCGCATCTAGGCAGTGTCAACCGCGTCCGCGTTCAGCCCCTACCCATATCTGCTCCCCTCCCCCCTCCCCATCAACCCTACCATGTCGCCACATGGGCTGAGACCGGCAAAGTCCATATCTGGGACATTCGCCCATTAATCGAGTCGCTCGACGTGCCAGGGTACACCTACGACAAGGCGCGCACAAAACTGCCCGTGCACACTATCAACTCGCACGGGCGCGCAGAGGGCTTCGCCATGGACTGGGCGTCCTCCGGCGATGCGAACCCATCTGCGCTCCGCCTCCTCACAGGCGACGTGCACTCCAAAATCTACCTGACGACGTCGACACCGTCGGGCTTCAATACACTGACACAACCATTCACGTCGCACACGTCGAGCGTCGAGGACCTGCAGTGGAGCCCGTCGGAGCCGACCGTGTTTGCGTCGTGCAGCGCGGATCAGAGCGTACGCGTGTGGGATGTGCGGAGTAAGGGACGGCAGAGCGTCGCGGGGATGGATCAAGCGCACTCGAGTGACGTGAACGTCATCAGTTGGAATCGGAATACTGCGTACCTGCTTCTCAGCGGCGGTGACGAGGGCGGGATCAAAGTCTGGGACCTGCGGAATGTCAAAAAGCGAGGGTGAGCGCGACCTCACACATCCCCAGTGAAGCTCTGACGTTGAATCTTTATAAGAACCACGGTCCCTGAACCCACTCCCGTTGCATCTTTCTCGTGGCATCGCGCACCTGTCACGTCCATCGAATGGCACCCCACCGAAGACTCCATATTCGCGGCATCCGGAGCTGATGACCAGGTCACGCTGTGGGACCTCGCGGTCGAGCAAGACGACGACGAAACCGGCGCGATGGACGATACGCCGGAGGGTGGCAATGACGTCCCGCCGCAGCTGCTCTTCGTGCACCAGGGGCAGAAAGATGTGAAGGAGGTGCATTGGCATCCGCAGATGCCTGGGACCGTCCTCAGCACGGCTGAGGATGGATTCAATATCTTTAAAACGATCTCGGTATGATGGCAGCGATTGAGTACAGCTGCGTGGTTGTAGGCAAAAACTAGGGGAAGACAATAGCGTAACTACAGCAACCCAGCTAAGATTCTATAAGCTATCACGCCTTCTCTGACACGAATGCTGTTTTGTTCCAAAATGCGTGCCACCGCAGCGTAGATGAAGAGAACTTCACGCGTATAATGACGCAGGTGGAACATTTCCCTCTCGTCGTGGCCCTTCAACGCCAACTGACCAAATCAATCGTGAGCTTCGCCCGAAGTATCAAAATCATCGCACTCTACTTACGGCGTAGTCCTCTACGTTGGGATATTTGATGAGATCGGAGCAAATCTTCGCGCGTTGGAGGCGGCTGTCGGAAACACCATCCATGGATAACAGGAGACTCTCGCGGAAGTCAGCGATCTCGTGTAGTATGCCTGTCCGGGTCAATTCTCAGCAGGCGAGTATTAGTGAACGCTTCGTGGTGCTTACCCGCATATTGCCCATAGCCTGTACGAAGCATATCGGATTGACACGAGCAAGAAGCAGAGGGACGCTTACTGTAGAAAACGCATGACCTTGTAGACATTGGAGATGTCATCAAGTTGTGTATCTGTGCACTAAAGACACGACTCACATGTCCCTACATATGTGGTGCAAGGATTAGCATCAGAGGCAAATTCTGTTCAAACTGTGGGTGCGCACTTGGGAAGATTCAAGTTGACCCAAAGTCTGACCTTGTCCTGGCGGCACAGAAACTCATCAGACTTTCCAACAAATGATCGAAAATTTGTCTCACCAAGATCTCCATAACAGCTGTGCATTCTTGAATCACACGCGTCTGCATCAGGACCAGCGACTTGTTTGCATACACAGAGCTTGAGAACCTCGCGCTGTGAAAGTCCTCTGCGTGGTTTGTATCATCGCGGAAGGGATCATCGAGTCTCGTATGCGGGTAAACCGTTGTGTCGGTACCAGCCGACAAAGAGGACTCAGTCATCGAGGCGACCAGTCCTTCGAGCTCTCTGAAAAAGCTGTCAGACACGCCTGCCGGGAATTGAGATTTGAAAGGTAGGCTAGAACTTACCTTATCTACAGGACGCGTGGTTAAGAGAAGGTTAGAAATCATGAAGCGACTTGACACTTGCCTTTCGAGGGCAGAGTGCCATCACGTCTCCAACCTCACCCTTTGCAACAATCACGACATGAATGAGCGACGTCCATGGGCTCCCAAGAGTGCGCTGACCTTGAACGAAGCCTGCTTCACACTCACAGCTTGAGCTCTGCTTCGTTTGAAATGGTGCATGATGCGTATGTAGAAGACTTGCGACGAGGAATGTGCGCTTTTATACGACGATGGGAACGCCTTATTGTCCTTGATGGCGCGTTGGTAGCAATATATTTTCGCGCTCTGTTGTTCTGGCTCCTACGAAAGATAACAGTGAGTACAAGGGCTTTTGTTCATCCTACCTCGCAATGACCGTTCGAACAAGGCTGCTATTGTATTGTGGCGAGCTCGGATCCCAAGCGCCGGTTCACTTGATCAAAAAGCATTCCCTTTTGATGTGGCATGTCTGTGGGTACCCGGTTGTGCTCTCAATTGCACAACAAGGAAGGAACATGAGTCATCAATGTTTAAAATGTACAGGAACCGGAGGGGCAAGTATGCCTTCGGAAGAGCATGTCGCTTATCTCACTCAGACCGAGTCATGACAGGGCTTTAGATCCTGGAGCTGCGGGTTGCTCAACATAGCACGCACTCACCCCAGACGCGACACATTCACCTGTTTCATGTGCTTTCACGCCAAGCCCGCGAGAGCCGCGTAGTGATCTCTTATAGTGAACAGCACATGCCTCGCCCCAACAAATCCTGTCCAGCAAATTCCCCGCAATGCCATCAGCTAGAAGGTTAGCTATTGACGGAACGTGCACTAGCCAGAAAAGCGAGTACGGAGTAGTCCTCGAGATGAGTGTACTTGAGAAGCTTGGAGCAAATCTTGTCGCGCTCGAGGTAGTGCGGAAGGAGGATCTGATTTACTTCACGACAGCATGTATGCACCAACATCGTCGCAGTACATCCGATACGAGCTGTCATCAGCGACGCGAAGATGCAGTCTCGAGAGAGAGCGCTGTATTCACGCCAGGTGTCATACACACAGACCCAAGACAAAGTATTAAGGCCAGAATGTCCATGGCGGCCTAGAAAGAAACATAGTGTATAATGCAAGAAGTCCCTGTCCATAACATCAGTAGAGACCGACGCCGTTGTTCGCCTTCGGTACACGAAGCTGTCGCCAGGGAGATGGAGATCATGGCGTAAGGCTCAGATACACATGGAAACACACCTTGGTCATGTTCTTGTGCAGAATGTCCGTCATGACAGCGTATATGTTGCGGAGGTCGAAAAGGTGTTGCCGCGCGAGGTATAGCTGTTTCTCGTCGTGCTCCTTAAGCGCCAACTGGAGATTCCACGAGTCAAATCATGCAACCAAAAGAGAAGAGAGGAGAGCACAGGCGCGTACCGTGTAGTCTTCGATGTGCGGGTACTTGATGATCTTGGAACAGAGCTTGGCGCGGTTGATATGGCTTTGGCGGGCGCTGTCACGCATGTTGTAGGTGCTCTCCTTGGAGCGGTGGAGCTCGTTCAGAACCTCTGGGGAGGCCGGTCAGGGCGTGTTTGACGCATATGTGGTATGACAAACCCTCCTGTATTTGCACACCTGCTCGAAGTGTCAAACAAGGTCTTACGGACAAAAATAGTATACTGACCGAAGTTGTCGCCACTGAAGGACCCTGTCATTCAGCAGTGTTTGGAAACATAACGTGATACTCACTCTTCAATTCTGCAAGTTCATCAGAAGATGTCGATCACGAGGGGTGTGTTGATACGTACTTCGGCATAGTCAAATTGATCCACAGCTTGACCTTGTCCTGTAGATGGATGCTCTCAGGGTCTCACAACCCAGGAATAGAGCAGCGATAGCTTACGCATAGGTCCACAAGATGCTCACACTCGCGCTTCAAGGTATCCTGGACGGGAAGCAAGGCTTTATTGGAGATGACCAGATTCGGGTACCGGGCGTGTGGGGTGTCGCTGGCACAATTTGGGGTGGCGTCGGGATCCCGCTTGCGCTTCTTCGTATCTGGCTCCTGGTTACTCTCAAGCTTTGGAGGCGGATAAACGGTAGCATCTGACGCATTAGACGCATGGGAAATGTGGAATGGGGAAGAGGGCGATGACGTTGAGCTAATGAGCTCCTGTAGCTCGCTGGGAGAAATTTGTCAAATGCAAGGGTGCAGCGAGGACATAGTAGCTCACAGTATCTAGTTGTTCCCGCGGTCAGCAGCCTGAGTAAATGTGATGAGAAGGCGGGCGGGCACATACTTTGGTAGGGAACGAGCGAAAGATCACATCGTCTGCCTCTGCCGCCACGCGGTTGCGAAAGTCCTAGCAACTGCAGTGAGTTTGAGCGAGGCCAAACAAAGTTGAGACCGAGCGCACCTCGAGCTTCTTCGCTGTAGCGTCGTCGAGCTTTCGTTCAGCGCCCATCTTGACAAACGTTGTTCTGGTGGGAGATGAAATTGGCGACGCGTGGGCTACTTACGCGTTCTGAGTTGCACAGCACGTGGATTCACACCTGACTTTGCGCTTGTTTGTCTCTGTGGGCGCCTCGTCGACGCGGCCGCGACGGTCCCGCCTCGGAGTCGGATGTCAGCATAACTGCAGCTCCTCCTCCCCGCCCTCTGCCACTTGCGCCGTTGCACAGCCAGAGTCTCACATTGCCGCAACAGTGCGACTCATTGCGACGGCTAGGGACCTGAACCATGGCTGAGGTATGTGCTTGCAGGCTCTGTCTACGCCTGGCCGCGCTCAGTGAGATTACAGGATGAAGCCATCTCTGCCTTGACGGGATTCTCTCTAGATCACGTCCTCACTGGTTTGTCCTTGCCTTCTGGGTCTGGTCTGTCCAACCAGCTCGGAATCGCTGGTATTCCGGCGCTCTCCTCTTCCCAAATCTACAATGAGAAATACGATGAGGACGATGGCGCGGTCGGCGCAGGAGAGGGGAAGGATTATGAAGATGAAGTGGATCGGGAAATTGAGGAGGAGGAGGAGGAGGAAGAAGAAGAAGACGAGGCGATGCCAGTGAAGATGGAGGTCACGTCGCCGCAGGCGGGCCATTTCAAGGAAAGACGCGTCCGTGTGGTCAAGAGGTTGGTTGAGAAGCCCAAGACCGTCTACGAAAGGTTTCCCGGCTTTGAGAAGGACAAGGTTCTCGACTTCACGGAGCTATTTCAGGGTATCACAGTCAAGAAGCCTCGTATTATGAAACGGCCTCTGCACTGTGCGTGTTCTTCGTATGACAGACTCCCAGTCGGCACATACCCTTTTACTTCTCATAGATGAATACCTTTATACGAAGAAGAAGGATCCTCTACGAGGTTTCCTGGACGCCATTGCGGGCGACGCCAAGCGCCAGGTGGAGACCGAGCGGGTAGAGGAGGTGGTTTCGTCAAGTAGTATTGACCACGATCTGTTCGTGGCTCTAGAGGTGCGTGGCTATGTTTTCTGACGCCTCGCTTGTCTCAAAATCCGTCAGAAACGTGGTGAACCAGAAGGCGCGACCACGCTGGCATTGCATGACCGCTCCTTTGACCTCGTCTTGCTGTCTAACTGGGAAGATCAGATCCTCTACGAACCCGAGAACGACCCTCCCCCGGTCGAGCCTACTCAGACTGATCTTATGACTCCCGTCAACAAGGCCCTCGAGGCTGGTGCATGGACCCAGAGCATCATCTGGGGTCCCCGTGCGCCATTCCGCGACTTCACACAGCTGGAGTTCAATAATGGCGAAGAGCAAGCCACCGAGGAGCGCCAAGCCAGTGCGTGTTGCCACTTTGAAGTGACGATCCCGGCTTACCTAGCTCATGTAGCTCAAGACGTCCGACCAAGGAAGAGGCCAAGGATCGACACAACAGCTAAGGACAAATTTAATTTGTCGAACGATCACTTCTATGAGGTCGCGAAGGAGGGTGGCAAGCACCGCGTCCGGCAGACATTTGGCCAGCTCGTCGTCGAACATGCATACCCTGCACAGAAGCTCCAACTGCCCTTCGTAAGTACCTCCAACCGTCGAGGCATCGTACGTTTATCGATTTATCCTATGTGCAGTACAAGACTCGGCTGTCAAAGAACGAAGCGCGCTCCTTCCATCGACCTGCATTGCAGTTTCCCGCCAACATTGAACTTCGCTTCAGCAAGGTGCGCACCGCCAAGAAGAAGAAAGACAAGGCTGGCCGTAAACTGGGCCGCGGGGGGAATGTCGGAGAGAGCCTTCGTAAGACGAGCGATCTAAGCTTGCGAGATACGAGTAATTTCGTGCTTTGGGAGATCTCGGTAGGTGGCTTATACATCGTTTGTGGCGTCACTGCTGATGGACAGTCTAGGAAGAACACCCTCCGATCATCGCAAATTTCGGAATGGGGAGCATACTGGTCAATTACTACCGGAAGAAGAGTGAAAAGGACGAGCACATCCCGAAGGTGACTAAAAGAGTCTAGCATATTGGCGCGGTTCTCACTTCGTCGTAGCTCGATCTCGGCGTACCATTCGTCTTAGAGCCGCAAGACGAATCACCCTTTATGAAGTTTGGCTATGTCTACCCCGGCCAGACAGTACCTGCATTGTACAGCAACCTCATGCGCGCTCCGCTATTCCGCCACAAACCCTATCAAACGGACTTCCTTGTGATCAAGTGAGCACGTCGGTCATTTTGTCTGCATTGTATTCAATTATCGCACCAGAAACACCGTGAAAAGCGACACCAAGTACTACCTGCGTGAGATCAAGAATCTGTTCACAGTGGGCCAGACATATCCTGTTACGGAGGTTCCCGGGCCGCACTCGAGAAAGATCACGAACACGATCAAGTTTCGACTACAAATTATCGCGTTCAAGCTGCTACAGAAGAGCGCCGGCGAGCGCCTGAAGATCTCCAGGCTTATGAAGTACTTTCCTGATCAGAATGAGCTCCAAATGCGACAGCGGCTGAAGGTGGGTATAGCAAGGCATGGTCCTGAGCATTGACCCATTGCGTACACAGGAATTCATGGAGTACCATCGACGGGGACCGCATCAGGGCTTTTGGCGTTTAAAGGCTGGCTGGACAATACCCAGCGACGCAGAGATGCTCAAGATGGTGGGGCCCGAGCAAGTCGTCCTCTCGGAAAGCATGCAAGTCGGCCAGCGCCATCTGCAGGACGCAGGTTACAGCGGGGCCGACGAGAAGGACGACGACGAGTCAAACTTGTCCATCGAGCAGCAGCTGGCGCCGTGGATCACGACGAAGAACTTCCTCTTCGCGACACAGGCGAAGGCGATGCTCAGGCTGCACGGCGAGGGTGACCCGACGGGCCGTGGCGAGGCATTCAGCTTCATCCGCGTGTCCATGAAGGACATTTTCGTAAAAGCAGGCGAGGATTACGAGCAGAAGCTAGGTGCGTACCCGTGACTTGCCGTCGACGCACATGCACTAACTGCCCGCAGCTGAGGCGGAAAATCGTCCCAAATCTGCGCATCGGTACAACGTCGCTGAGCAGCAGTTGATCTACAAGTCCGAGATCGAACGTATCTGGAAGGCGCAGTTTGATTCGCTGAGCCGGAAGGACGAGCCCGAGCTAACGGAGGAGGACGAGGAGCCGAAAGACACGAAGCGACTCACCGCGCCCCCGACCAGCGCAGGTCGCAAGGACAGCTTCTTCTCACCGAACGTCTCTTCCCCCCTTGCCCTCCCCGGGCCGTCGTCGCGCCCGTCGCCGGCCTACAGCCGCGGTTCCTCCCTCGACCGCGACATGAGCATGGGGCCGGAGGCCAGCCGTCGCGTCATGCGCATCAAGCGCTATGTAAGTCCCGCGCCCGCGTCTGCCCGTGGAGAATCGCTGAGCGTGACCGCGCACAGGTCGACGGTGTTTGGAAGCCTGAAATCGTGCGCGATCCCGCGGTCATCCGCGCGTACGTGCGGAGGCGGCAGATCATGGAGGAAGAGATGACCATGGCGGACAGTCTCGCGCCGACGGGCGACGCTGACCGCGACAAGCGCGCCAAGAAGCGGTACGTCTCACCCTGCCCTCCGTCCGCACCCGCTCACACGTGCTTCCCCGGGGGCCGCAGGCTGGAGGAGGAGATCGCGCGCATGAAGAAGAACCAGGAGCGCCGGCTGCACCGCAAGAATGCCAAGATCGCGAAGGAGGGCGGCACGCCGATGACGCTGAACCGCCCTGTGAAGCCGGACACAACCGTGAGTAGCACGCCTATCCTTCTGCGCTTCCGATGCCGTGTCGCTCGCGCGTCCCGTTTCCTCCCTCGTCCCGATCCACCCTTGTCGCCTTCGCGAGGTCCCCGCGCCTCCGCGATCGATACTTTGCCGTCCACCCTTCTCGGATCAGCGCTGACGTATCTTTGCCTTTAACAGAGGCGCTGCGGCCACTGCGGACAGATGGGGCACATGAGTACGTACCCTCCCTCCCGTCATCGAGTCTTTGCCCGCCCCCCGCCCGCTTGCTCACGCGTCCCCCCGCACAGAAACGAACCGCAAATGCCCGCGCTGGGCCGAGTTCAACTCGGGGCAGCCGCCGCCCACGCCGACCGTGGGCGGGCCCGCGACGAGCCCGCCGCCGCCGACACCAGGGCTCGGCTCGCTGGGCTTCGGCGCGGCGCCCGACGCGCTCGGCGGACTGCGCGGCTTCGGACACCCCGCGGCGGTGCCGTCGCCGCTCGCGACGAGCCCGCCCGTCATGCCGTCGGACGACGACAGCGCGCCCGGTGCGGCGCCCAAGCTGAAGCTGACGCTCGGGCTGGGGAAGCGGACTTGAGATTGTGCTTATGCGGCTACATGTACATTGTTCACTAGTGGTTACTGACGGGCTGCTATACTGAGAGTATGAGTGGCGTGGAGCGGTTGCGTGCAGTGCTGGCGGCGCATGATGAATGAATGAGGCACGACATCGCAAACGCGGAAATTTTGGTGGCGATTACGGCGGGCAGGCAAGTAAAGTACAACATATGACAGCGCGGCGTGACGCCGGGCTAGACCACAACAGAGCACAAAAGGAGAAGCGAACAACGCAAACGACGAAATGAGCGATACATGGTGGGTCAGCGGGTAGGAACAACGAAGTGGTACGTGGGAACAAGCCATGCAATGCAACTCAACGTCCGGTCTCATACCGCAACCATCTCGACATCCCGCCCCGGCGTGTCGGCGAACTTTTCGCGATACCGCTCGTTGATGAGCACGAGCATATCCCGAATGAGCGCCGCGTGCTGCTTCCGATTCTCCACGCCTGCGCCGAGCCCGAGCCGCTCGAAACCCCGCGCGAGCCGCTCGTCCGCCGTCGGCGGCGCCTGGGGATTCGCCGCGTACTCGGTGATGGAGCGCAGGCTGGGGAGCTGCGGGGGCGGCGACGTGCTCGCGGGGGGCGCACGGGGGGACGGGGATGCGGCGGAGGACGGCTTGGGCGAGGCGGGCGGCGAGGGCGTCGGGTAGCGGCGCTGCAGGGGCGCCAGCTTCAGGTCGAGGTCGCCCTCGATGAGCTGCGGGTACAGGCGGCCGCTGCTCGTGGACGCCGACGCCGACGGCGCCGCGGCAGGCAGTTCGGCGCGGAGCAAGGGCGGTGGCGTCGGCGGCGTGTCATCGCGCGGCGCCTCTGCGGACGCGCTGCGCGGGGGCGGGACCGCCTTGAGTGGGACGATGTTGCGCATCGCCTTGCCGCCGTAGTCGACGGGGCCGAGGGCCGCGACGGGCAGCATGCCGCGCGCGGCGCGCCCGAGGTGCTCGAACATGGCGCTGTTGTCCGTGCTCGGCACGTGCGGCGGTGTCGCGTTGGACGGGGACGACAGGGTCGAGTGTGGGGAGCCCCGCTCGAGCGGCGGCGTCGGGTGCATCGCGTGCTGTGGGTACGCAACGGCCGGCACAGTGTAGGCGGCGCCGCTTGTGGGCGCGCCAGGCACGCCGCCGCTAAGGTGCTGGGTGTTGGAGATGCGCCGCTCGTAGACTTGCGAGGAGTAGTTCGTTGCGGGGACATCGTGTGCCGAGGGGTACATGGCGTGGTAGGCCGCCGAAACGGGTTGTTGCTGCTGCTGGGACGAGCGCGCCGCGGAGGGCGCGAAGAATGCATTCCCCGAAAACTGGCCACCGCCACCACTTGTGACGAATGGCGGGTCGTGCGTGAAGCCCGCGCTATTTGCGGGGATGCCTGGCATCCCCGTTAGGCCGAGCTGACTGAGGTGCGAGTAATCAAAGTAGCCCGTGGAGAAGTTCTGCGGATTCGCGCCCGCGTTGTTGTGGGAGGCGGTCCGGGTGGTGCTTGCGACGGACTCGACGTCGCGGCCCAGCGTAAGCAGAAACTGATTGACGGCGGCGAGCTCCTCGGGCGAGCGGATATCGAGGGAAACGGAGCGGGGGTTGAACCCCCCGGAGTCGGCGCCGCCGCCGCCGTTCGAGTAGCCCGCAAGACTAGACAAGCGTTCCGCCATATCTGCTATGCAATCAGTCACGGAGGGTTGTTCGCGGGAAGAGGGCGGGGCTTACGCGAGTCGTACGAGGGAATGACGCGCCGCTTCTTTACGTCTGAGAAGAACTCCTCTACGCCGTAGTCGTGGGCACGCTTTGTGCCGGTGGAGGGGGTAGATGTGCCGTCGGGGCGGAGGGTCTCCCAAGTGGGGAGCTGAGTCTGGGGATAAGGCGCGTGGGCAGGTTTGCTCGTGTGCGACAGAGGAAATGGGTATACTTGTTGGTGTATCATTTCGGGAGAAGGCGTGGGCAGGACGCCAAAGTGATTGCCTATAGGGACAGGTGAGCCGGCGGGGCAAGAGGGCGTGCAGGAGCGGACTTACTGTTGTCAGAATACTGTGCGGAGTGGGCGCGGCCTCTGCCGGCATCCGAGTCTGCACGAACGCGGGAGGCAAAGGCGGGGTCGGTGACGGTGACGGCCTTTGAGTGTTTGTGCTGGGCATGGTGCTCCTCTGTGTGAATCTTCTCGTGCTTTTTGAGATCCTGTGGCCGCTTGAAGGTCTTCTTGCATATCTGGGGGACACATGAGCAGGGATGAGGAGGCGGTGGACAGGACATACCTCGCAGGCATGGGGCTTGAGAGGGGTGTGCACTAGGGGGGACGATGAGCGAACGGCGTGGGATGTGAAGGGGCGACGGACCGCGCAGATGGCTTGTGATGTGGTCGCGCTTTGCACAGGAGGTGCCGCAGTCCTTCCACTTGCAAGTGAGGCAGAGGTTGTTTGTGCTCTTCCTGCCGATGTGGTCGTTGCAGAGGTGGTTGTAGAGGAGCTCTGGGTCACTGAAGGACTTTGTGCAGTCGACCCACTGGCAGCGGTAGAGGGACGAGGGGGGGATGTCTGGGGGGTCGTCTGGGCGGGGGGACGGGGACGCTGAGCGGGGTGCGTGGGGCGGGGTCGGCGGAGGCGGGTTCATGGCACACAGCGGAACGAGGCGAGCAATGGCTATAGCGAGTACGCGATGGACGGCTATATACACCGTGCGCCTTGGCGGAACACTTGGCGCCGAGAGAGGATCACTGCCAAGCGTGCCAAGGCCTGCGCACGCCAAGCCCTCGCGCGCCGGACCCACGGAGCCCTCGGCATGTCTGCCGCCGCCGTCGACCCTGTCGTCCAGCGCCGCCCGCCGTTCGCGCGCCCAGGCGATTTCGCTGCGGACGAGGCGAGGACCCAGCCACGCGTACGTGTCGGCCGTGTGCACACGCAACATCCCCGGAGACCGGGCAACTCACGCGGCCGCACAGATAAGCCTCGCACGGCCTATACTCGTCCCCACCGCCAAGTCGTGCGCCCACAATTGGTCCCACGTTCACAGTCCACACATTGCCATCCCTGCGTCCCCCCGCCCCGCCCCCTCGGCGTTTGCACCTGCCAGCTCGTCTTCGGCCGACGAGCGAGCTCTGCCGCCGCCGGCACGCTCCACCTGCGCGCGTGTGCATGCCCTTTGTGGCGGTTCCTGCGGTCGTCCAGGAACCCCGCCTAAGTGCGCCAGTCTTCTGCAACGGATCCATCGTCCACCACCAAGCCGCGGTCACCTGCACCCAAGCCCGCGGCCCTCTCGCCCCCCCTCACCTGCACCCGCGATGGCCGCGCTGCATCGCTACCGTCGGATGCCTCAGACCGCCCGTGTGCGGCGCCTGCGCGTGATTTGCACCTGGTACGCACTGCGATCGATTCTACGTCTTTCAGCGCGCGCTCACAACGCTGTCAAACATGCTCTACAACACGCTATACACCTCCCAGGCCCTGCCCAGCGTCTCGCACACCGTGCCATTCCAGTGCCGAGACTGTATCGTCAACCCCCATTTCCGCCGTCCCCGCTTTCGTTTCGCTCGCACAAGCCACGCTGTGACGACGGCCCCACTTCATGGTCGCCTTTTCTGACCCTCGGGTGAGTTCTTGTCCCCCTTCCTTGGCCTGCGGCGTAGTAAATTCGGTTTGGCTGTACACAGGTGATATCCAACTAGAGCCCGTGTCGTGTGCCGGCGTCCACGACAGCGCGTCTCGACAGGACCACAAATGGCTTGGTCTGCGCCTATCCCACCGCCCCCGGGTTCCAATCCCCCACCGACAGAGCTTGCCTCATGGGGACATCCCCGTTGTTCTTGTGCCCCGCGCGCGTCACGGCTGCGAACACGTCTATCCCAGTACCTGCCCAGACTCGCCGCCGGATCCTTCGAACGCTACTTCCCAGTCCCCGCGCCCATGTAAGTACATTTCGTCTCGTGCATGCCTAAACATTCATATCACTCATGTTACGTCGCAGAGTACAGCGTCGGCCTCGACGCTCCGATGATGCAAGAATCGTGACCCGGTTCTGGTCCGTCTAGGTTGAGCATCCTCGTTCGTAATTGGTAATGCACCCCATTTGCTCGTTGCTCGCAGTCATTTATTCTCTAAAGAATCAATCAGATGCAGCCCCTCTTTGTCGTCTCAAGTTCTACTCCTGCCTGGCGCCCGCTCCCACTGTGTCGGACGGCGCATGCTTGATAGTCGCTGCAATGCTATCTGTCGTTCGCTATACACTTTCCCGTCCCTCGGTCTTGGCTGAAGCCTGCAATTGTCGGGGTCGCACTTCGGCGCAAAGTGGCCGTTGGTTCTAGGAGTGCGTTATCTTGGCTTACGGCCACGAAGCGGGCGGCCGCTGTACACTTCGTCTGCAGCAGTCCAGCTTGTGGGTTATCACTGCTTTCAAAATAACCGCGGCATGATTCAACAGCGCCTGAGCGAGTGCCTATCCAATCCAGTTTCCCAACCCTCGGACCCGGCTACAAGTCCTACTGTTAATATAGCATCTGAGGGAGTCGACACTGCGTCTCGGGAGCACATGCTCCGAACGAGATTCGCGCTGGAATACCGACACGCCGTTGCTTCTCTAATTTCGTGTTCAGCTTCTGTACCCCCGCTATCGAATCGATCTCCATCGCGATCTCCAAGCTATCCTGTGACGTGCTCGCAATCCTCTGTTCTCCGCGGCAAGAGGCCTCCAATCAATTTGAACCTTCTTCTAGCACTGACGGCTCACGAGCTCTCCCACCTGGCCATCTCACAACAAACTCTAATAATACGCCATTCTGTGATCCGTTCCCTCATTTCAACCAACGCGCGGACACTGTCACTTTAGCTCTTGATCCATCCGTGACGGCCCTCCGCTGCCTCTCCCGTCCCTTGTTCTTGGCGGCTGACGGTCTATGTTTACTATCATCCGGAGGATCCGGAAGAACGCATCCACGCTCCCTGTGGAGTGGAAACTTTTTAGATGCGGACACCCCTGCTTTCCTCGACGCGGCCCGCCGTCCCGCCGCAATTTCGCATCCACCGTGCATTCGTCGTTGTCTTGGCTTGGGTACCTTGGGAAGACGCGCCGATGCCTGGCGCCGACGACTCTGCGAGCGGTTCGGCAGCGACGGAGGGACGCTGCGCGTTTCCAGGCCTTGCTATTGTCGGCGCAACGTTCCCACTCGTCCGTCCGCCCGACGTCCCCGTGTTCGTAAGGTTCTTCATTTTTCTGTCTCGCGTTGTTCTCTGCTGCGCTATTCTAGGTCGCCTAGGTCCCCGTCCCTGTGTTTCCGCCTCTGCCACCCGCGTTCGCTCCCACCGGCGACCTGCCCAGGACACAAATCCAACGTAACTTCCTGCAGCACGAAGCTGCCTGCGCCTTCTCGACGTTATCGCGCAACGTGAACCGAGACACCAGAACACCAGAACACCAGCACGCGGGACGCGCAGAATCCACAATCGCTACTGGCAGTGGCCCTAGTACGGGACAGGAGGACGCAGCGCTCTCGCGCTGCCAGCATTTGGGAAGGCACCCCAGCTTCTGCCAGATCTCGCCCGCTTGCCTCGCACTTGTAAACCTCTAGGCGCTCATTCTTCCCACCTTGGCAAATACAGAGGTTCCTCCTGTGCGTCCTGGCCACGTCAACCGCGCGCGTGCCAAGCCTGAGCCGAGAGTCTGGCGCTGCTGGTGATGAACGTGAGGATGCCAGAGATGGGCGAGACTGTCGTTCGTAGCTGGGGATCTGTTGGTGTGAGGTGCGCCATCGCGCTTGGTCCACATCGAGGAGATAACGAGCATCAGTATTTGCTAACGGCGCTCTCGAGGCCGTCACCCACCTGACGCTCTGGCTAGTACCCCGCCTAGACAGGCCGTAAGTATGCGTTGAAGCGCACCAATTCCAAGTCTCGGCCGACCCCAGCGCAAACGCGATTCGTCGGCAGCATCTGGCATGCTGTTACTTTCTGTGCAAGCATGTCCGTGCTCGCCGTGCCGAACACGGCCCCTGCAACCTCGCCAGTCAGCTGCGCGCCAGCGGCGTCAGGCCCTTATCGCGGCACCAGCTATATAGTACGCTGAAGCACTCTCATCCTACCAGCACGCTTTGCATTTGAAGCCGCAATACTCTATGGCAACAGCAAATACTCCCATCGGCGAGTCCGAGTCTTCTAACGTCTTGCCGCCCATCTATCACCTCCCCCTGGACGAATCGTTATACGGCCTTGATGCCGAAGCCAGCGCGTTCTTCAAATCGCAGACCGGCATCCAGGACGATGACGAGCTGAAGAAGCATCTGTTAGAAATTCAAGCGGCAGCGTATGCGGTATGTCTTATTAGTTGACTTGACTGGCTCTATTGAACCGGAGGCTGATTTGCATTGCATGCTTTAGGTGCATTCATATCCGTGTATCCGTTGGTTCGGGTGGACGAAGTAAGACTGCAGCTGCAGAAGCTGGATAACTGATCATATGACTGACATTCCTGTCCATGGTTCAGGCTCAAGATCTCGCGCCTGCCCGCATACCCTCTTTTCTCGAAGCTGGGAAAGGAGAGGGAGGGCGCAATATTTCTCGACATCGGGTGCTGCTGTGAGTAACCATCAGCATTCATCCGCTGCAACGATTGACAGTTGAGTCCAGTCGGCAACGACGCGAGGAAAGCCGTTGCCGACGGCTGGCCTACCCAGAATGTGGTCACGTCCGATCTTCATCAAGGTGCGCTTTTCAGCGCCTTCCATCCCTCACGATTGCCGCTCACATATACCCATCGTCAGAATTTTGGGATCTCGGACATAAGCTGTTCAAGTCCACGCCCGAGTCATTCCCCGTGACCTTCGTCCAAGGCGATGCCTTCAACGCCGAGCACCTCGCGATCGCGCCGCCCCTCCCCGCTGGCGCCCCGGTGCCCGTGTCGCGTCCCACCCTGAGCACGCTGACGTCGCTGAACCCACTGCGCGGGCACGTATCCGCGATCCATGCGTCCTCATTCTTCCACCTATTCCAGGAAGAAAGTCAGCTGCACCTCGCACGCGCACTCGCGGGCCTGCTCTCGCCGGAGCCCGGCTCAATTATCTTGGGCTCGCACGGCGCGCTTCCGGAGAAGGGCCACCGTTTTGGCGACCCGAAAGGCATGTTTTGCCACAGCCCGGCATCGTGGGCGGCGCTGTGGGACGGTGAGGTGTTCGAGAAAGGAACGGTACGGGTGGAGACAGAGCTGGGGATTGTGGAGCGGCCGGATTGTCAGAAGGTTATCGGGATGGAGGAGGAAGCTAAGTTCTGCATCATAAATTTTGCCATTATCAGATTGTGATGTGTCCGTAAATAGATGCTTGTATTGTCACCTATCTTGCGTTATACTGAGCTCAGTCGTTGATCTATTGAATCCTACTGTAGTATGACGGCGTAAGTATATTTAAGACGCACCACTTGGTGTCTCGGCCGACGACAGCAGCTCGCGGCTTCAAGTGATTTGCCGTGCGTGCCGAATCGGAACATAGCCCCAAGTCATGCCTCTTGGACGCGCCAATGCATTCTCTTCTCACGGCGGCAGCTATAAGATAAAGCAATCTTGTCCTGCTCTGCACTTGAGTGGAGTACTATATGACAACTGCAAGTGGCCCCGTCGGCGAGTCCGAATCTACAAAGGTCTTGCCGCCTCACTACCTTCTACCGCTGGATGAATCGTTCTATGGCCTTGACGCCGAAGAGAGCGCGTTCTTCAAGTCGCAGACCGGCATTCAGGACGATGAAGAGCTGAAGAAGCATCTGTTAGAGATTCAAGCGGCAGCGTATGCGGTATGTCTTGTTAGTCGACTTAGCTAGTTGTGATCGGAGGCTGATTTCCTTTGCACGCTTTAGGTGCACCCATATCCATGTATCCGTCGGTTCGCCTGGACGAAGTGAGACTTTGGCCTTAGAAGCAGAATAACGACCAGATAACTGACAGTATTGTCCGTGGCTCAGACTCAAGATCTCGCGCCTGCCTGCCTACCCCCATTTCTCGAAGCTGGCCAGGGAGAGGGAGGGCGCGATCTATCTCGATATCGGGTGCTGCTGTGAGTGACCACCGGCCTTCGTCCGCTGTAATGACTGACATAATTCCAGTCGGAAACGACGCGAGGAAAGCTGTTGCGGATGGCTGGCCTGCCCAGAATGTGGTCACGTCTGATCTTCATCAAGGTGCGCACTTTAGCGTCCTCCATCCTCCAAGTTGCGACTCACATGTACGGACCATCACCAGACTTTTGGGATCTCGGACATACGCTGTTCAAGTCCACGCCCGAGTCATTCCCCGTGACCTTCGTCCAAGGCGATGCCTTCAACGCCGAGCACCTCGCGATCGCGCCGCCCCTCCCCGCTGGCGCCCCGGTGCCCGCGTCGCGCCCCACCCTGAGCACGCTGACTTCGCTGAACCCACTGCGCGGGCACGTCTCCGCGATCCATGCGTCCTCATTCTTCCACCTATTCCAGGAGGAAAGTCA
This sequence comes from Auriscalpium orientale, assembly GCA_019915035.1. Lineage (NCBI taxonomy): Eukaryota > Fungi > Basidiomycota > Agaricomycetes > Russulales > Auriscalpiaceae > Auriscalpium > Auriscalpium orientale. The sequence goes on from JAHLMH010000001.1 coordinate 1,602,325, forward strand.
GCTGCACCTCGCACGCGCACTCGCGGGCCTGCTCTCGCCGGAGCCCGGCTCAATTATCTTTGGCTCGCACGGCGCGTTACCAGAGAAGGGCCACCGCCTCAGCAAGGTGCACGGCCCGAAGGGAATGTTTTGCCATAGCCCGGAGTCGTGGACGGCGCTGTGGGACGGAGAGGTGTTTGAGAAGGGCACGGTGCGGGTGGAGACAAAGTTGGTGATGGTGGAACGGGCGGATATTCATAAGAGTCTAGGGTTGGAGGGGGACGCCAAGTTCTACGTCCTGAACTACGCTATCATTAGATTGTGACGCGTCGAAGTTTGCTTGTATCATAACCCACATACAGTACAGAGGTGGGGTGATTCGCTTTTCGTCTGCCAAAGCAGAATGTTCCTATCTGGATGTTCCGCACACGCCGTGGCCCGCGAGTGACTCGCGAAGCCTGTAGGGCTCGAGAAGATGAAAATCGAGAACCTCTTGTCAAAGCCCCGATACATCCGTGACACAAAACATTTCCTCGACACTTTCGGCGACCTCCGGGGAACGGGGAAAGAGGAAGCGCTCAGGAAAGACACGCTCAGGAAGAATATTTCAGAATTCGAGGCACGATTCACTATGCGGACGCGTACAGGAGGCGCTGGCGGTGCGCGAGAGGCGAGCGGCACGAAGAGAGCCACCGTGGGGAACGACGAGGCTCAGGAGGTGGCAGGCAGGAGGCGTGGACCGGGCAATGGGACGCCGTAGCGCAGGATGGACAGACGGCGGAGCGGACAGGGGGCTTGGACGGAGGGTGGGCCACAGAGAGGGCATGGGACGAGAGCGGAGAGGAGTACAGGGGCGTTCAGAGCACAAGGGCGCAGCTCGCAGAGCAGGAGAGAGACCACGGCTTAGGAGCGGAGCGATGGAGACGGAGACACGCGACACGCCACGCGTACGCGCAGTGACAACCTTCACGCACGCAGCAAAGCGATGACGACGGCGCAGCGCGCAGGCCACGGCCGAGCACCTTGGGAAAATCGATCCGACGGGGGCAGATGACCCGCTGGCTCTTCTGAGTCGCATACCAAGTATTTCTTGCTCATTCGTGCAAACCTCACAGCCATCGGTCATGACTGCAGCTCTGTCTCACGCAGAAGGTCTGATACCACCGCCCAAGTACGACGACCAGTACGAGTTGGAGGAGGTCGAGAGCGCGTTTTGGAAGCAACAGACGGGCATACAGGATGACGCTAAGTTGAAGGAACATCTCGTCAAAGTACAGGCGGATGCGTACGCAGTAAGTCGAAGTGTTTCGGAATGTGTGGTTGCTGATCTCTTGTCAGGTGTACCCATACGCGTGCATACGCCGCTATGCCTGGACGAAGTGAGCCTCTCTGAGGGTTAGTTTTGAACTGACGTGGATGACGGACTCGGAAACAGACTGAAGATCTCTCGTCTCTTCCCCTACCAGCAATTCCTGAAACTTGGCAAGGAACGCAAAGGCGGAATCTTCTTGGATATCGGATGCTGTTGTGCGTGCTTATATCCTGTCGAATATTGATGTTACAATGACGCCTCTGGTTAGTTGGTAACGATGTCAGGAAGGCCATCTTTGACGGTTACCCCGCAGAGAACGCGATAGCCTCAGATTTGCATCAAGGTGGGAATACATCTCTCCCGTCATCGGAGCCGGACTGATCTCGACTTGAGAGTTTTGGGATCTCGGTCATGTCGCGTTCAAGTCAACGCCGGAGACATTCCCAGTACCCTTCATTGCTGGCGACGCATTCAATGCCTCTCACCTGGAGATTGTTCAGCCCTTCAACAACGCGTCACCTCCCACAACTCCTGTCCCCAACCTGAAGACTCTGACATCCCTCAATCCCCTGCGTGGCCATGTGTCTGCGATCCATGCGTCGGCCTTCTTCCACCTCTTCCAGGAGGCTGAGCAGCTGAAACTCGCTCGCGCTCTCGCGGCGTTGCTCTCTCCCGAACCCGGCTCGATGCTCTTTGGACAGCATCTGGGGCTTCCCGTGAAGGGTATGAGGAGGTCTCTCATGAGTATGGGAGACAGGTTCACTCATTCGCCGGAGAGTTGGACCGAACTGTGGGATGGAGAGGTGTTTGAGAAGGGCACGGTCCGCGTCGAGACTGAATTGAGGGGGGTGGAGCAAGAAGCTGTGAATTCTGCCATTGCGGCGGTGCATGGAGAGGAGGGGGTCAAGGCGATGGAGACGGAAGTGTTCAAAGTCTCTTGGCTGACCTGGTCGGTGACGAGGCTTTAAAATCTTGCCAGAATCTTATCTTATCTACGTACGGCCACCTCCGACACGTCTACAATTTAGGCTGGGCCATAGACCCGCGAACCTACTCTGGACTGACGCATCTGGTTCGTGAATTAAGGAGGTCTGGTCCATCTCATCTACAGTGTCTTCTCCATCTCAACGAACCTCACCGATGGAATCCACCGGGGCGCAACGACTCACTGCGATACTGCCAACGGTCTCAGTAATACTGGGCATAGGTGCATCTTTGCGTTGCGCAGTTACCATTGCGATTAGGTGAGAGCACCTACATATCCTCTTGCTCCTCGCAGCGTAAGAATTTGATTGTTTCCAATACAGTCGAATCGATAGCGTTCAGGGCACGAGCTACGTCCCTGTCTCTGAGTCGATGATAACGATGACGAGCTTTGTGCTTCGTCAAACGCAATGTCATTGACTCAAGCGCCACAGAGTCCGCAACCAACGCTGATTATGCATTAGTTCTCACTGGTTTGCTCAGGTGAGTTATATCGCGCTCGACGTCTACTTCACGAGTTCACTACTCAGACCCCGGTGACAGGTACGACGACGGCGACGATATCGCGCATATTATCAGCATGCTAATTGTTGATCAGCCTGCCATTATTACTTGCTTCACAGATGGGCACGACAACGAATCTCTCTATCGCCATCATCACATGCAGTGTTCGACCCAAGAGAATCAATCCACTCGTCTCTGAATATATCATACAACTGCTGCAATCCTACTTGTCCAACATTAACCCTCAACTGTCCGCGGTCATAACCCTCAAATCCCTCGATCTCGCAGTCGCACCCCACTCGTCCATCTTCACACCCTTCGTCGCTGCAGAATCCGACATTCCGGCAGCCCTTCCCATCGATGACCCAACCTCGCATTATGAACTCGAGTCTACGCGCGCCTGGTCTTTGGAGATCACCAAGCACGACGCCTTTATTTTCGTCATGCCGCAGTACAATCTGGGATACCCCGCAAGTGTGAAGCACGCGCTCGATCTTCTCTACCACGAGTGGGTGGGGAAGGGAGCGTGGGTCATCAGCTATGCCAATCGCGGTGGGGGGAAGGGGAGGGTGCAGCTTGAGCAGGTACTTGAAGGCCTTAAGCTGCAGGTTCTGAATCGGCCTTCAGGCGAGGAAGGAGTCGCAGGAGGGGCGTCCGGGGTCGAGCTCAGTATAGATATTCGTGAGGACCTCAAGTCCATCGCACAAGGGAAGTTGACGGACGCTGTTTTGGAGAGTTTCAAGGAGGCCGGCGTGGACGCAAAGTTGACGAGGGCGTTCCAAGATTTCGTGGAGATTTTATTAGCAAAGAAACGACGACTCTAGTTCGCGATCTTTGTTCATGGATTCTAATCTTATCACTGTCATCTGCCTGACTTCAATCTTCAAATCGGCACCACCAATCAACTTCATTTCGCGAACTCGTGAACCTCTTGTTCTACGCACAGCGAGGAATGATGCCATCTTTTGAACTCAAAGTCTTCACAGGAAATCATGTCCTCCTGCCAGATGCCGAATCACCTCGGCCAGCGACGATCGAGGTATCAACCACCTCAGGAAAGATCACTGCTATACATCCAGAAAGAAGAACCCGTGCATTCTACCCGGATCTCCCAGATGCGAATTGGTCCGACGTTGATGAGCACTTCCTCCTCCCTGGGCTCGTAGAGTATGTGAGTCTTGCCTGATCTCGCCATGTTATTGTGCTGCTCACAAAGACCCATAGCGCCCATGTCCACCTCAATGAGCCAGGCCGCACGGACTGGGAGGGATTTTGGACGGGCACGCGAGCTGCTGCATCGGGAGGTGTTACTACAGTGGTGGATATGCCCCTCAACTCGATTCCACCCACAACGACCGTCGAGAACCTGGCTCTGAAGCGCGAAGCTGCGTCTGGGCAGTGCTGGACCGATGTCGCATTTTGGGGTGGAGTGATTCCTGGGAACAAGGTCAGATGCCAGACTACCATTGTCGCGATATGTGCTGAAGGCTTCGCTGATATATAGGACCACCTGCTGCCATTGATCGATGCCGGCGTTAAAGGCTTCAAGTGCTTCATGATTGAGAGCGGTGTCGAGGTATGCGGTCGTGACCTCCCACAGTGCAAAAGAGTCTTGACCTGGTTCTGCAGGAGTTCCCTTGCGTTAGCGAGAAAGATCTCCATCTTGCCATGAATGCGCTGCAGGTAAGAGCGCACCCACACCGAGCATGCCTGTCTGAACTATCGTGCAGGGCACAGGCTCTGTGCTCCTATTCCACGCAGAATTTGAGGATTCGCTAGCACACACTCACGTGCAAACCGCAGACCCGACCCTCTATAGCACCTTTCTCGCCTCGCGGCCGCAGACCTTTGAAGTCGACGCCATCTCGCGGATCACTGCCCTGCAAAAGATATACCCCAATCTGCGCTGCCACATCGTCCACCTCTCCGCCGCCCACGCGCTGCCGCTAGTCCGAGATGCCAAGGCGGCCGGTCTGAAACTCACGGTCGAGACGTGTTTCCACTATCTCTGCCTGTCGGCATCATCGATCCCACATGGGCGCCCCGAGTTCAAGTGCTGCCCGCCGATCCGGGACGACGCTAACCGAGAGGCGCTTTGGGATGCCTTGTGCGACGGCACGATCGATTTCGTTGTGTCGGATCACAGCCCATGCGTCACAGAGCTGAAAAAGGTCGACTCGGGGGACATAATGGGCGCATGGGGAGGTATCAGCACGCTGGGACTGGGGCTCAGCTTGTTGTGGACGGAGGGTAGTAAGAGAGGCATATCGATCGGCAAGATTCTACGGTGGACGAGCGAGCAAACTGCGAGACATGCTGGTTTGAACGAAACGAAAGGCAAGCTCGCTGTCGGTTACGATGCGGATTTCCTCGTCTGGGATCCTGATGCGGAATTCACGGTATGTTTTGCTCTATCTGGTTGCCGTTGAAGTCACTGATGTCCTGTATATCAGATCACGAAGGAAAGCCTGAATTTCAAGAACAAGCTTACACCGTATGAAGGGAAGAATCTGCGTGGCCGCGCAGTGCAGACCATCTTGAGGGGTACAGTGGTATATGACGGCGCGAAGGGTGCATTTGACGGCTTGAAGCCCACTGGCATGTTGCTATAATGAACTGCTTTGTTTCAATGTGTACAGCTCTCCAAAGCGATGACGGGTGATGACGTCATTGGGATGTGTCCAAGTTCCTATAAACCGTGAATTGAGCCGCTGCGATTGAAGGCTCCCACCACAACATGCCAACCACCAGGCGCCAAGCGGCAGCCCTCCAGGAGACGGGAAATGCAGAGAAAACCAAGCCGGAACCCCGTGCAAAGAAGCCACGGTCCAAGAAACGGGGGCACCCTGAGCAGGTAGTAGGTGGGGAAGGACTCCCGGCTAAAAAGCATAAAGCGAAGGAGAGTCCAGAAACGCAGGATCCATCAGATAGTGTGCCCAAGTCCGGCAAGCACGAGCCCTGGACAGGTAAGTTCGCGCTACTTATAGCGATACTCTTCTCTGACGGGTGCAGGGACCATCGAGCGCGGCCATATCTACTTCTTCTATCGGCCCAAGGTAGAGCACAAGGAAGCCCATTCGTTGGGCGACGTCAGCCGCTTCCACATGCTGCTTGTGCCACGCCCTCCCGAGTTCAGCACCTACAGCGATGCTGATAGCACCAAGAAACAAGACGATGATGCGGCGATGACGACCCTCGAGAAAGGAGCCGACGCTGTGCCGACGAAGGAGTCCCACACGGCAAAAAAACACTACAGACTTGTGTCCATCGGCAAGAAGCAGCTGCCCGAGCCAGCGCACGGCGGTGCGGGGCATGGAAAGAAGGACACCCTCTGGGCAACTGTCACTGTTGTGGGGGACGACTTGCTTTCATTGGAGAAGGGCCTTGGAGAGAAAACGTACGAGACCAAGACCCGAGGTGCGTAGCGCACCATCCTGTGTCGAGCGCGTCTCATTTGAAATACAGGAGTTCGCCATGAGGCGCCTTCGCGCCTCGCAGGAAGGGGAGCCTACGCCATCGTCAACAATGAACCGCGTATGCCCTCCCAGCGTGAAACGCACCTCGGCTACCACCTCTCCCACCCGTCTGAGATGGGTGAAGTCCAGGAAGCCCTCCGCATACACGAAGCATCATCTTTCATCCTCAAGGTCAAGAATCCCCTGGCACCTCCCACTGGTGGCCAACGTATCGGACTTCCCGCAGACCGTCGTGCTAGGTATTCCGACGAGATCATGAAGGATGTCTTTGGGAAGGGTGGAAGTAAGGGACGCGAAAGCTCCGGGCTACGGTTCGCCAGTGTCGAAACGCCGGAGTTGTTGGACTATGAGGGCGCCGAGCTCCTGATGATCGCAGCCAGGGAAGGGGACGAAGGGCTTGAGACTAGCTTGGGCGAAGGAAGGGGTGAAGGTGAGCCTCGTGATGTTTAACGCGGTGAATGATATTGACAGGTGCCATAAAGCGTTGCGCTTGGCGGAACAAAGTGAGAGCAAAGAACCAATCGGCGATATGCTGAAGGAACTCGCAATGGATACGGTGAAGTTTCCGGTCGAGCCACTGCAGGGAGACTGGGTTTGATCAGATAGCGCGCGCGAAAGTAGTCATCGGGAATGTATTTGTACAGGGTTACAACCTCTTCAGAGCGTGGTCAGAATTGTTCAAGGCGTATTTGAAACGAGACATACCTGAGAGGCAGCGAGTAATCGCTAGTAGGAATACATAAGTTATGGGTTGTCGGGCATATGTACAATGGAGATCTAGAGAGATTACGCTGGGGTCTCTGGCTCAGTGTCCTCCTCGTTAACTCTCAGTACTTTCACCCATTCCCGGTAATTGAAGTTACCCTGGCGGTCGGTAAACGAGCCCTTTAAGAAGCGGTCGATCTGCCCAGCACACAATACTTGTCGTCACAGACACCCTTAAGCGCGTCGGAGGAGAAACGCACCTCCTGATGATCCATCCGATCTCCCGTCTCGCTGAGCCACTTCCTGACTTCATCCCCCTTCACCATACCTAAATCGCCCTCGTCAAATGACCCAAATGCCTCCAGAAGCTCCGCCTCTGCGTCGAAATCCATGAGGTGTTCGCTCATCATGGTCAGGAACATCGCGAAGTTGACGCCGCGGTCCGCTGGATCCTCCACAGCTAGCGATGAGCCGCCCTGGCCGCCCGGTCTTGACGACAGCAACTCGTCCATCATATCTTTAGATGGCGTCACACCTATCCAGCAAAAAGGTGAAGCTTTGCCAAAGTGTCACTTGCGAGCAGAAACGCACCTAGGCTGGTGAAAGTCTCCTTCAAATCTTGCTCGGTGATCAGACCATCACGGTTCTGGTCAATCAGAGAGAACGCCTCTTTGAATTGCTGGATCTGCGCAGGTTGGAAGCGCGAGAACACGCCCGACGGCTCTCGGCGAGCGCGCGACTTCTGCGCCTTGGTCGGTGTGATATTCGGCGACAGATAGTTCGGGTAAGACATTTTGTCAAGGCACGAATGCGAGACGAGTTGTTGACTTGAGTCGTCAAGGCAGTCGGGTGGGGGGGATCGGTCAGAGATGTGCAAGTTGAAGCTACGTATCCTTGAACTTGACTCAAGGACCAAATCTGAGCCACACTGAACCGCACTACTGTCACATGATCTAACTCGAAACTTATATTCGTTCTCGTATCTAACGGCCGCTACTGAAACCAGCACAGTGCTTGGCTACGTTGATAAACATCATGGGATCAGACCGTACTCGAGGAATGAGCAAAAGGCTGTTAGTTACACAACGGGTCCTAGAGGCGCATTTGCTATGGTACGCCGGAAGGCCGTGGTTGAAATCAAAAGTGAGCCCGCCCATTGTTCGTCGGGCCCCGGACATAACGGCCCGTTCCGGCACAGCCACATCCCGGCTCGGCAATTACCGATGGATCTTGTAGGCACGGCATCGTCGAATAAATGCATAACAGTGCTCCAGTGCACTGTATACATGATTATAAGGCTACAGGTGACGTTTTCAGGAGCTGCGCTCGATAACGAGTCCTAGTGGTCGGCGTCACCGCCGAGCCGTGGCTCCGGCTTGCTGACAAAGATGGGAGATATGAGCTGGGATGTGGCGGTGCTGGATCCCAGCTCATATCTCCCGTTGTTGTAACCCGCGACTAGCTAGTTATCGTAGACTCCGACAGCCGTACGGAAAAGGCCGAGCGCGCGCATAGCGCGCCCCGCGGCTCCAATGTAATTCGGTGCCGCGAGATACTGGGTCTACAGCCTAAAGGCCTCCCTGGGAGGCTAACTAAGGAGTTCAGCGCGGCTAGTGAAGCGGTCCTTCGATAGCGGCTGAATCCGTGTACTTGGGGTGCGGGTTGGAAGCCCGAGGCTCGCGGGGGCGTGCTGGGAAAGTGAAGGCACGTGACCCGACGCGAGACCGCGCGCAATCCCGCTCGTGGGGGCGCGGGCCGAGAGCCTCGAACTTCGAGCTACTCGCGCGAGTGGTAGCGACAGAAAACCCAAAACTCTCGGAAGAATGGGCCTTGAGTCACCACCGCGCGCAAGCGCTGAGTCATCAAGGGAGGTGGGAGGGTCGAAAAACGAAGACTGCGGCTGGCGACGTCGATGGGCGAGAGCAAGAGAGTTGCCTTTTCCCGGCGCGTCGCGTGTGCTCGATTGGGTCTGCCGGTGCTGACGTCACGCAGCTCACGCGACCGCGCCGCGGCCTGCACTCTGTCTCACGATCTAGCTAGTCCTCGCAAAGGCTCATGCTCGCAAGCTCGCATTTAGCCTTTTCATCAACTTCCTCTGCTCATTGGGCCTGGCAGCGGTCTGAACCACCTCCGTGACGCCAGCAACAAGTGCTGCCTCTTCTACCGCGCGTTCGACTGCCCAGTCGAACGCGCTTGTGGCTGACTGGTGACGCGTCTGCAGCAAGGACCACAGTTATCAATTGATTATTTAGTGCGACTTTATGCCCTCTTTGTTGAGATGACAACATGTGCGTGATGCTCGCCTGGCTGTTTGAAACAGCGCGTGCGGCGGACTGACTCCGAGAGCCGTTAGTCCAGTGCGGGCAGTCACACAATGAGCGCACACACAGTCCTCCATGTCGTATACAATCATGCGGGATTGCGCACTGCGGAGCCTCTGTGCACGATGTTGAGTAAGCGATAACGGACAAGGGTCACGACAAACATACCTTGGTGTCGTCGATGCCCGTGCTCGCCCCTCTTGTCCTCCCCGCTCTCCTCGCTGTCCGCATCGAAAAATAATCAATACACTGCATCTGCTCCGCCTCCTCCATGCGCTCCTGCTTACGCTACTCGTGCATGCGCAATCTTCCAGGAATTCAGCGTCCGGGCAGTTCAACACCCGCCCTCGTGCACCACGCCGTCCGCTGCTCTCAACACCCTGCGCGTTGCCTACTATCGCCTGCGCCGTCATGCTCTTCTTCTTGCAGTGCCGACCCTTGCGCTTGCCCGCGGGCGAGAGCACGCCGGCGGCCATCACGCGCCATCATGCGCCGCGGTTGCATCACGTCCAAGTGGCCCGCTGGCGTGTCCTCGTGTACTTCCCTCCAGCGCGCGCACCTGCTCCATACGCCGTGTACGCCGTATAGCGCGTACTTCGTCGGCGTCGGCGCGATGGACGGCCCGGCGCGCTTACCGGCAGCCCGCTGCTGCCCCTCGGCGTCGCGAACACGACCCCGCGACCCCGCGTTATGCCGGCGACGCGTGCTGGAAGATGTGCTTGACTGCGCTCGGCGTCATGTAAACGCGAGCATGCTGCCTAGATAAGGATGAGTGCCCGCCGTACGACAGCAAAGGGTCTGTGACCACGGTACGGTTGCTACGGCCATCCGCTTGCGGTCCTTCGCACGCCCGCACTGCTCGCGGCACCGGACATTGGCTGGCGCGTCGAAGCCCCACCCATCTGCTTTTATGGTGCTGGGATTCCCAGTCACGCGGTGCGCGCCCCGGGAGAGGTGGATGGCTGGGTAGGGGAGGACAAGGGGTTCAAAGAACGGGCCGGAGATGGTGTTGTACGCAAGGAAGTCGGGATCCGGGGACGTGCGCGACATCGTTGAAGTCCTACGAATAAGCACCTTGTCAGAATCATTTTGTAAAAGTGGGAGGTACGCACATCGCCTCCGTAATTCGCTCACAACATACCCCTCGCCGCCCTTCTCTGAGGCTCAGTGATGACGTACTTGTAGAGCCGTTGTAGTCGGAGAACCGCCTGGTCCGAGCTCGAGCGGCGCCAGGTCATCCCACATCCATTCGGAGCGCAAGACGACTGCAGAGAAACGCGGCTGAGGTGAGCACGAGAGCGTGATGGAGGAGAGAGGAGCAACTTAGTAGTGTCGAACTAACGCGACGTGCGCGCTGGCGGTGTCACATCCCGCCGCGCCGCGGTCACAAATGTGACATACTCATTCTCGAGGCCGCACATACTGTTTTGAAGGACCCTTTGTATGAAATAAACACACAGAAGACCTTGTAACCCGCATTACAGAGCAATTTGTGAGTTTCATGTCTTAAAGCGACAGGATCGCGTCTACAGGGTGCTCCTTAGCACTGATGACAAAGCATCGGCAACCCGGCGGCGCCAGCGGAGCACCCAAATTCTCAAAAACTCACCCATTGGCCCACTGCAGCGCTCTGAATAGTCATGAAAGCCTGAAAATACCCGGCTTGCTAAAGAGAGGGTGCTGGGTTGACAGGAAATTGGAAGGGTGGGGGCTTCGGCAATGCCCGGGACGGGGACAATGGGCAGTTGAACTTTTGTTTTGAACCGCGGCCTTCTGGCCAACCTTACATTTGCTCGGCTGCTTAGAATCAGATGAAAGCTTGCAGCTGTTCACTACAAATTGAGAAGGCGTCAGAGATTCAAATTCACGAGCACAGAAAATCCCACTCACGATTTGAGACATATCAACAACGCGGCCGGAATCCTCGACATTTTTGACGATGTCGGAAAAGCGCGGATCGTTGACGAACGCGCGCCAATCTTTTCCATACAGCACGAATTCCTGAAGGGCTGGGAAGCGCTCGGTGGGGTATGCGTAGAAATGGGCCTCAATGTGTGACCAGTTCGGTGCTCCATCTATACTGGGGTAAATCGCGTCGTTCTGAAGGGCGTGAAGACCGACACGCCGCAGAGACTCGTGAGTTTGAGTAAGAGCGAGTCGCATAGTGAAGAATGGATAATAGTTGAGCTCCTCCACGCGGGGGCATTGCCTTAGCGCCAGGGAGAGCTGGTCGTCGAACGTGAAACCAATGTGGCCCGCAAACTCGATGCAGCGCAGCGTGGGCCCGAGGGCCTCCCACAAGCCCTCCATGGAATCCGGGTGTAGCGGCCACTCAAGCAGGAGGTGCGTCAGCGCTGGCATCCTCCACTTCGCTATCTGCACCACGAACAACGCGTTGACGCGTCGCAAGCGCAAGACCTTGACGCGCGGGAGTTCGAGTTGCTGATGAATCAGCGAGAACATCCACATTTCGCCGCCGAGGGAGAGGTACTCGAGGCTCGGCGCGCTCTGCAACACCTGGTCCAGGGAGTTGATCCCGCCGCTGCGCGCGGCTGCGGCGTGGTACCACCAGTCGAGGCGCTTCAGGCGCGGGAGGGCGAGCGTGTCGGCGGGGAACTCGAAGCGCAGACGGTCGTCGCGTGTCCAGGGCCGGACCAGCACCTCCAGGGCAGGGCAGTGGTGGAGGATGAGGAGTGCACGGGGCGGATTCGGATCGAGGGTTTCCGTATGGCTGTAGGGCAGCGTTGCGCGGCGTACCCATCGTCCGCGTCCAGCCTGAGGTTCGGCGGCATGTGGGTCGCCTTTGAGGGCAAGTCCCAGAGATGCGTCCCCATGTCTGAACCAGACATCCTCGTAAAGCATGGGTAGTGACATTTCCCTCCAACTGCGGCACACGAGCGTGATGGCCAGCTTGACTTGCAGCATCTCTTCATGCATCGCCTCGACCGCGTGGACGCTCGGATCGAATGGCTCATACTTGACAGTGTGCAGGAGCGTGTGATGCGTTGCGATGTGGAAGATATGGATCCAAAGTTCTGCGGGCAAGCGAAGACGCTCAGAGGCCATGATGGTTACGTAGAGAGATATGGCCAGAAGCAGACTGCGGAGGACTGCGCACTTGAGCCTTCATCATCGGTGTAATAAACAATACATTGCAATCGTTATAAGGATGGGACGCTTGACGCTAACCAGGCAGCAGCAAACACGATGAGCACCCTCTCAGTCGCCATCATAACGTGCAGTGTCCGACCCGAAAGGCTCAACCCGCTCATCAGCGACCACATTGCCCAATTGTTGCAGTCATACGTCGCGAGCCAGAATCCATCCCCCTCCACGTCCATCGCCATCCACCACATCGATCTTGCAGCTGCACCATACTCGTCCATCTTCACTTCCTTCACCGCCTCCGAGCCTGCCATCCCGGCCGCACTGCACGCCGATGACCCCTCGCAGTACAAGCTCGAGTCCACTCGCGCCTGGTCCGCAGAGGTCACCAAGCACGACGCGTTCATCTTCGTCACGCCGCAGTACAACTGGGGCTACCCCGCCAGCGTGAAGCTTGCCATCGATCTACTCTACCACGAGTGGAGGGGGAAGGGGGCGTGGGTCATCAGTTATGGGGGCCATGGGGGCGGGAAGGCGAGGGCGCAGCTCGAACAGGTGTTGCAGGCTCTCAAGATGCAGGTGCTAGATCTGTCTTCGGGCGCCGAAGGCGTCGAGGGCAGAGCACCGGAGTCGGGAGTTGGGATCACAATCGATGTCCGGGAGGGTTTGAAGTCCATCGCTCAGGGGAAGTTGTCGGGGCCAATCCTTGAGGGCTGGAAAGCGGCAGGAGTTGACGAAGCGCTCACAACGGGGTTCCAGAAATACCTTGCGATTTTATTAGCGAAGAAATGACATTACCTGACAAACGCCTGACGATTCTGCTTTCATATTTGTATGTTAAAGTCGACTGTATGACACCTATATAGAATGCAATGTCATACCAAGCAAGCTCACGGAAAAGGAGTTGAGCAACATCACCACCCGCGACACTACGGCGTCAGAACCCAGTCCGGCGCAAGCGTGAACACAAATTATCCATCTGCGATACAAGTGCGCGAGCCCGCCGTCCAACCTAAAGTTCGGGAGTCAATCTCACAGCACAGCACGAAGCTGACAATGCAGAATGGAGGTTACAATTTCATTGTGCGTCAACATAAACGGTACAGCGAATCAGATCGTACATCAAAAGCTTGCAGCAATTTCGAAAGCCACGGCGAATATGACTACTTCTTTCTGTTGCCCTGCATAGCCAGAATTTGTACCATGCGGATACTAATAAAAAGGAACCAACAAGCGTCAGTCAATCCGCCCTGTGCCAAGTGAGTTTCAGCGACGTACAAGATATTGATCATATCGAGTTCCAGCCCAATCGCCTCTTTCATCGGGTCCCTTGGGATCGCACCGCGCTCAGATAGACGCGCGTGAGCCAGTATTTTCTGCGTGCTGGATGTAGAATAATCACATCGAGTGCACTCAGTACCTCACTGCAGAGAGACACGGTTGCAAAACGCACTCGTATAGCACAAAGCCACTGAATACAGCCAAACCACCGTAAAGCGATATAGCTTCCGCGACGGCCAGGCCACGCATGCCAAGAGGGAGTGCCATCGGCGCCAGCGAGCTCAGGGCGACCACTGTGACGCCGGCAAGGAGCGGGCCACCCATGTACAAGTACTTGTCATTCCTGTGACGCGCGCGTCATTAATGAGAGAGACAATGAAGCGTCCAACTCACGTTGCAGTGGCACCGACGTAAGATAGCGAGCCAACAATTCCGCAGGTATAGAAAGCGGCACGCGACAGGATGGCAGGGCTGAAGAAAAAGAGCGGGCTTAGAGTCGCAGCTTGGCATGCGTTGAACGCCTGTGCAGGAAGCGGGTCAGATACCCATTTCGGCGTGATACACTCTTTTTGTGGCATATGACACCTACCAGCCAGAATGCATGCTTGGCCACCGTGTTTTCTGGAGGCGTGTAGAACACACCCATCATGCTGCCGATGCTCCCAACCAGGCTTACTCCTAGTACAAGCCCTAGAACATATGGTTCAAAAACAGGTTTTGAAAGACAGAGAGAAGAACTCACATGGGTTTGCGGCCATAATTCTGTACGGCAAGCCCGCCTTGAACATGCTCCGTGCAGCCAGCGCCGTCAACACGAGCCCACCGCCGGTATACTTGAACGCATCGTGCAAGTAGGACTGTTCTGCAGGACTCAAGCTATCTCGAGTGTCGCGATTCAAGAAGGCCTCAATGCCGACAACCGTTCCGGCAACCGTAGCCTATGATGTGCCCGGAAGTAAGTACTCAGGGCGAACGGGATACAATACTCGGACAACATACCGCAGTTACCGCATAGCGCTTCCAAGCATCCCGCTGGGTGGGTCTTGTGATGGCAGCAGAGTTGGCTATCCCCCGAGATGTCTCAGCGGACCTAGTGAAGTAGCCCGCGAATCCGCTGGGCTGCTTTCGCAGAGCCTCGAGCACCCTCGGGCGCACGGTGCTGCTGAACGACCGGAAAGGCAGGGTCTGGGTCCCAGCGCGAGAAACAGTGGGCCCGACAAATGGGCGAACGGAGGCAAATAATCCGACTCGAAGCATAAGGAGGTGGTGGTGGTGAAGAAGAGAGGTGCGGAAGGCCTAACCTAACGGTTCGGCGGCGTGACGCCGGCGCTTGCGTAGAGCGGCCGGCATGCTCGAAAGTGCTGGACACTGTTGATAAGATTAGATTCAGTTCGTCTTGCCACCGTCACGGTCCGCCAGCTCAGGCTCGTCAACACTCATGTCGCAGGCCATTGGCAACGTACGTTCGCTCAATCTCGACATAGTCCTTCCCTCTGATGCGACATATGTAGACTGCGCTTGCCTACGCCCGGGTATGGCACCACGTTGACGCGAACGAACGCGTCCTCGGAAAATTGGCTGAGCGGATTGCTCTCGTCCTCATGGGCAAGCACAAACCTATATACGACCCAGCAAGTGCGTGTCTTTATACTCTTTCTCATTCTTCGTCTACCTGACCTGCGCCTTGATTCAGTCGACTGCGGGGATTATGTCGTCGTGACGAACGCGAAGCAAGTCAAAGTGACCGGGAACAAGGCGGAGCAGATCGTCTACCGCAAGCACACGATGTTTCCTGGAGGCTTGAAGGAGATAAAGTACAAGGACATGATGCGGAAAAAGCCCGACGAGGTACGTGTTTTCATTGTCTTGCTCTCCAAATTCGCCAACTGTCTCGGGACAGATCATTCGACAGGCAGTCTCGGGCATGCTTCCAAAGAACACATTGCGCGAGAGGCGACTGGAGAGGCTACGCATATTTGAGGGAGAGGATATGGGGGTGTTCCAAAAGAACATATTAAAGCGTTGGGAGGATGGGACTATGCGGTAGCCTGTCGCGAGCTACGTTTTACCTGCTTTCCTTGCCCATTCTGCCCTTCTTTCTGTCATCAGGAACTCAGTTTATCAGGAAGGCTTCGTGTTGAGCAGGACAATCCTGCCTGAAACGCTGCTGTGACTTCATGCATCTGATTCACTGGCGCTACTCTCGTCGGTGTCACTCTCCGTGTCCACTGATGCATCTCCGTCTTCGAATTTTGTCCCTTCGCCACTGTTTTCTGCGGAAACCTCATCATCCACATGCCCGCCTTCTGAGTCATCCGCAGCCTCAGCTTCCTCCCATCCCGGTGGTATGCTAGGTTTCACGAGGCTCGCAACCTGCTCCTGGAAGATCAGGCCTGGTTCCAGTCAGCAGTTTGCGCGAATTTCACCTAAAAGGCAAACGCACCGATTGCCATGAGGGCGGAGCCATCCAGGACCTTATACATGTCCTGGCCTGTTTGCTTTTCGTCAAGCCATCTGCCCACCTTGCCGCGCTCTCCCTGCTTAGCGCCCTGCTCACCACCTCCGCTTCCCTCCCTCTGTTCCCCATTTCCGCCATTCTCGTCCTCATTCAGAACATCACCCTCAAGCTCGTTCTCTTCGTCCTCTTCTGCTAACTGATTGATTTCTTCGTCGCTGTCTTTTCTCCACGAGGCAAATATGTCGTCCGCCTCCAGACGCTGGCGCCGCCTTTCTGCCTTCTCTTGTCTGTACACGCGAGCTTTATCCGTGAGCATGCCATGGGCCGTGTAGTAATGGCTTGCGAAGTAGTGTATGCATTTGAGCAAGTCCTAGAAAGAGCAGTCGTCAGCTCAGTGGTGTGGGGTAATAATACAGTAACATGCGCACCGACGACGGAACTGCACGCCCCTCCGGATTGAGAGCCTCGCCTTGCCCTGTAACCGGCAGGGGCGTAGACGCAGAGTCGAGAAACTCCAGATTGCTCGCAAAAGCTTGCCGCCTCTTTGCGCGGGTCCTCTTCCTCCGCCGAACCTTTTCGCTGAACGGCGTGCCAGTCTCCTCCTCGTCCTGCCCTGCCTCTGACACGTCCCTCTCGATGCCTTCATCGATGCCTTCACCATCCTCATCTGTCTCTGCACGCCTCCGCTTCTTCACGCCGACGTGCCCTGCAGCATCCTTTGCGATCCAGTGCCCACGAGTATCCTTGACGGCGCTGCTCTTGTTGCGCGGATATAGCTGGGTCGTTGGCTGCGACGACCCCGCTTCGCTGATAACGCGCGAACCGTCTGGGTGCAGGCGAAGTGCAGAAAAATCGTGAACTGTGGTCAAGCGCCGTCTGTTACTCATGATGTCGATGATGCGTCGAGCGAGGTCGAGCGATGTTGAAGAAAAGACCGACGGTGTCGAAGCGTGTCGCGGAAGTGTCGCCGACTGCTCGGAACGCAGGTGTCAGGAATGCCGCCGTTACGCTCCCGGCTCTATATACTCAATATGCAAAAGTCGCTGAGCAGTGAGAACCAAACTGAATGCTAAACTACACAAGGCTACTACCACTGTACATACAATGGATTATCAAAGACAAACAGATACACAAACGGGAACCAAAGAACCTCAAAGGCATATACCGCAAGCTGAGAGAAACGCAACAAGCTCATCCAGAGTGCCGCGGCCTAGCAATGGTCTTCCGCAGCGGAATAACCTGCCACTGACGGCGCACCCGAGCCTTGGTACCTAGAGCATGCGTCTCCGCTTCCGTCGTCCCAAATACGCGCACCTTACGATTCAACGCGGGAGAGTCGTCCACCTCCGCCTCATCCCCACGCTCCTGCTCGTCGACCTCGTCCTCGCGCAAATTGAACGCCTCGTCCGTCGCGCTCTTCACCGCCGGCGGGCCCCCAAACAGCGTCAGTGGGGCACGGAACACCGTGCCGAGTGTCTCCGCCGCGTCATCGATGAATGTGCGCGGCTTGCGCTCTGGCAGCGATGTCACGTAGTACGTGCGAGTGCGCCAGGACGTGCTTGCGCCGGGGTTGGACGGGTATGTGGGATCGGACTGGAACATCGCGGTGAGCTCGCCGGTGGTTTGGGAGTAGTGGAACTGTGGGAGGGTATGCGAATAGGCATTGGGGTACGGCTGGGAGACGGGGCGCCGGTGTCGGAGAACGAGGCGCCCGTCTTAGGAGGCGGGGCGTGAGGGCGGGGTCGAGAGAGTAAGGGCTGTGAGCTACATACCCTCCACATCGATGGCGTGGCCCGAGGACCTCGAGCACAGCGCACCAGACGTGTCAATGAAGAATACCTACACCGTTGAGATCGATATGCGATGAGGACCATGATGTCCTCGACTGAGCAGCGTCTCAGACGCACCTGGTTGTTCGCTTCCCCGATGCGAAATGCTGGAGAACGGCTCGTCAACATCCACCGCTCTCTGAGCAAACGGTAGGGCTATGCGTACTTTCTACCAAGGAGCTCTCCTTCTGCGGCCATAAGATGACTTCTGCCCCGTCTTCGACAGAATCACCAGCGACATCGAGGAGCCGTTTCGAGGCGACAGAGTTAATGACAAAATAGCCCTCAGGGAAACCGTAGTTCTCGTGTCCTGCAGTCATCAAAATCGTCTGGCGTGTGGAAATATGTTGGGATTGTGAGCGGATGAGTGCGCAAGAGAAGCTGTCCGGTGCCGCGCCTAACTCAGATCTCATATGGCATGCGCAGCTGATGCCAGTAGTCCGCAGCGCTCCCAGCGTGACATGCTCAGTTACAGCTATAAGCACACAGCACAATTAACGACATTGGCGTAGAATGCCCTGCATTCATCCACCCGGGCATCACCACCCGAGCGGCCATGGCTCACCCGCCTACTCGTCGGGATCTGTCTCAAACTGCCCAGGCATGCGCGTAGACCGCCGTGACGCGACCTCCTCCGCTTCCGCCCTGTGCCTCGTCACGTAGTCTTCGAGCGCGCCGGGCATCTTCGCGAGGCCCTTCCACTCGTGCCGCGCCACCATGCTGCCGCCGCGCCCGCTCTCCCAGCCTGCGCTCATAAGGACCGGCTCCTAAATTGCTGCATGAGCATGTCCTTTCGCAGCCGACGTGAATAGGGATCAGAGGACGTACGCGAGAGTGCCAGCTGACGTCGCGCACACAGACATTGTTCGACGCGCCCATTGTGTCCTCAGGTTCGGGCCCGGAGGGGTCGAAGGTCATCGGAAGTGTTTGCGAGCGGTCTAGCACCTGCACGACCTGCCCGTCCAACGACCATATCTGCCATCGCTGAGATCAATGCCGTTTCTTTGATGAGGAATCAGATGCTTACATGGATGCGCCCGTCGGCAGACCCTGAGTATAGGTACTGCCCCCCGGTAGTCTCAGCGGGGCTGAAGTGGCACCGGATGAGGGTCTGCATCACGCTGTGCCCTCGGTATGTCATGACGCTGCAGTCCTGAGGGTGTGCCAGGTACCGTGGCTTGGGATAGTGCGAGTACCTAAAACAGCGAGGCGCGCGTGAGCGAGCGTGCACAAGGTGCGAGGAAAACAGACTCACCGGTAGTCAAAGTTCCGGATGCCGTAGTCGATGTTAGCGACGGCCTCATACTCGGCGTTCGTACGCATCTTGCGCAAGTCCCAAAGTCGCAGCGCCTGGTCTTTCCCGTTGGATATGACGTAGCGGCCATCGCCTTTGGCGGATACATTCGTGATGCCCTCTGTATGTCCTATCAGCACACCGGATGGCTTGGGTGACGAGCCAAGGGAGCGGCGGTCCCTGTATGCTATCAACACCAGTTTCGCAGGTTGTAAAATGACCAAGACACACCAAACTTTGAGGAAGGTATCGTCCGAAGCGCTTATGAGGACGTTGCCCGACGCCGTGTCGGCCCAGCAACAGCTATTCACGTCGTCCCCATGCGCCTCGATCTTGACAGTTCGCTTGTCTGCCAGAAGGTCATATACTGTTGATAGTCAGAGATCTGCCAACGAACAAGCAACGACGAAAGATTTACCAAATATCTTGCCGCTCCCGCCTGCTACAACTTCATTGCCATCCGCAGAGAAGCGACAACTCCAGATTCCAAAGCCCTCATCGTATCCCCACAGTGTCCGTCGTCTTCTTGGATCGGCAAAATTGATTGCCACTTGGTTTGTCGAGGAGTCCAAAGTTGTCGCCATGTAAACAATTGGCGTCTAAACCATCATAAACAGGCTGCTCAATACCTGTTCCAGCCACTTACAATTGAGGAATAGATAATTCTATTTCGGTAACAGTTCAGTAACAACTGCGACGGAATCTGGGCGCGACTTGCCTTTCATTGTCGGGGCTCAGATGGGAGTCGGTCACCGTCCACCGCCCAGGATTACCCTGGATGGTTTTCAATTCCGTCATGGTCGTCTGTTCATGGTTAATCTGCACACGACGCCGCCGACCGACGAGCTCAACTCTAGGAGGTTCTGGCTGCAGTGGTGGTGCAGTCGTGTCATACACATGGAGCTTGAAATCTTTGAAAATGTTTGAGATGACTGGCAAAGGTATGTAGATAGAGCGCACCTTGACAACATGTGTAGTAGAAGGAGGAGTCTACGGCAGACGTGAGTGCTGGTGCACATCACCTTGGCATGCGCGCATACCTCCAGAGAATTGACCACAGTAGATGTTATAGTCATAAGATGCCACGGCTGTCCCTTTCGAATTCGGAATGAGATGCTGTAATGGGTGATTTAGCTGCGAGCGAACAGAGAAGTACGACCAAGTTTACCCCAGAGAGGTCTTCTCGATATGGTCTGCGCGAACCATTGGAACGAGCCTGGATTATTCGGGCGATGTTCCTTTGCCCGGAACGCGCTCGTAGTTTGTGCCGCACCCTACCATACTCACCGCTCGAGAGCAACTGCACTCCGGTAGCTTGCGGCTCTGTCACGGGCTTGAACCAGCGGGGGGCCGGGCGCCGATGTGTCTGAGAGCCGTAGAGATATTCCTCCTCCGGCTCCTCCCCATCGTCCTCTTCCTCGTCCTCGACCTCAGCTTCGCTCGCAGGCTCGATGTTTCCATCCAACGCCGCAACGTTGAACCCTCCTACACGATTCAGAAGTTGTTCCAACGAGATGAGGCGAACTCCCGAATTGTCATCACCGGCTGGAGTGCCATTCCCAGAAGCGCTGCTGAGCGCGTTGAGCTCTATCATGGCTGAGGGACGGAAGCCCGTGAGGATCGGTCACATTACTGAGAAGGAGATGGACGAGCGCACTGCGTAGAATGGCACCTATCCGGACATTGCCAGAACTATCGGCTTGAGACTCTTGAGCGAGCTGCTGTGCGAGCTCTTCCTCCGCGCCCAAGTCCTCCTCGTCCATGGGATCTGGCACGTAATCACCGTCGTCGTCATCGTCCTCGACTTCCATATCCCATATTCTGGGGCGCGACATCGAGATTCTCCGAGGTGTCGAGGACTGCAAGTGGTCGATGTCCAAGGAGCCCTTCGGCCACTGGTTCTTTAGGCTGAGCAAGCATGTCGCGCTCTCCTGTAGATATCTTCCCTGCGAGCATCCGGACCGAGTCGGCCACGGTCCGGGCGCCCCTGAGAGCTTGGTCATCAAAATTCCATCTCCGCCCACCGGCGCCCACCTCGCAGAGTCGACTCGGACGCGTCGACTTCAACGCGCTTGCTCTCGTCTCGCTCTGCACCGCTGGGCCAGCCAACTTCAGGCTCGTCACATCCGAAAAGCAGCCTTCTCCATGGCGTCTGCTCCCTTGACTGTCAATGCCGATGAAGTCAACTGCCTCATTTATGCGTATCTGCAGGACTCAGGTGTGCACGGTCTACGTCTTGGTGTCCACCCGCGCATGCTGACATCTGCCAGGTTTCCGACACACTGCATTCAGCCTTCGACATGAAGGACGTCTCGATCACTCATCTAACTTCACGAAGCACATTCCCCGAGGCGAACTCGTCGAGCTACTCATCAAGGCCCTCCTCTACATGGAAGTAGAGGCGCACTGGCAAGGAAGTGACCTGACGGCAAACTGCTCGACCGGCTTTTCCTTGCTGCAAACACACGTCTGCTCTTTGAGCTCCGCCTCCGTTAAACACACCATCCCTGCCATCTCAAGCTCTGCTGCTGCGGACGTCCTCGACTCCGTCAAGCGCAAAGCCAGTACGCCCGCCACCGACGACGGACGTTCTGATAAACGTGTGAAGACCGATACCGAAGCGGATGCCTCCGCGATGGAACAGACACCCGATCGTGCGTTTCTTTCCTAGTACCGTGTTCAGAGAACCAATAAAAGCTGTCACGTCGTCTCATACACCGTCTCCACAGCGTCTTCGAAGCTTAAGAAAGACGAGTCGCACAGTGACATCGCGACTGACGCCGTGATGTATGATGCTTCGATGAAGACGTCGAGGCGGGCGAAGTCGCCAGGACCAGAAGACGTCGAGGCAGAGCCAGGGACGATTCAGCTTCTATCTGCCCACAACACTGAGGTACGTCTACGGTCATGTCGAACCCTGCATTGTTTGTGAGCCAGGAATTCAAGGTCTTTGTATGCGCTTGGAATCCTACGCAATCGAATTTGCTTGCATCTGGGTAAGAGCTCAGTTTCATGCTGTTATCGAAGCTCAATGCAGTTGTCGGAAGTTCAAAGGATGCTGTTGTCTACTTGTGGAACGTCCCAGGACCTTCCAAGGATGGGTCTCCAGCGCCACTTGTTCAAGACGGCCCTGTGACATTGATTGACGCACGACAGGAAGAAGGCGACCTCACATCTCTCGACTGGAACTCTGACGGCACCCTCCTCTCTGTTGGTTCTTTTGATGCCTGTCTTCGTGTGTGCACAAAAACGGGGGAGCGGTACTACACAAGCTCGGCACACAAAGTGAGTCTGATGCTGTCTTCTGCGGATGTCGACGTTGAGCTATAAAACACAGGGACCTATATTTGCGACACGCTTCTCTCCGTCGGGTCGATGGCTACTGTCGGCGAGCCTCGACCATACAGCCTGCGTATGGGATATCAAAGCACGGAGACTTCATCGGCAGGTCAAAGTAGCGGATAGCCTCATTGACGTTGACTGGATGGACGATGAAAACTACGCCATCTGTGGTGCGGATCGCATGATCCACATCCTCCACATCGATCATGACCTTCCACGGACATCATTCTGGTGCGTTCCGCCTTCTCTTGAGACAATATATGC
This sequence comes from Auriscalpium orientale, assembly GCA_019915035.1. Lineage (NCBI taxonomy): Eukaryota > Fungi > Basidiomycota > Agaricomycetes > Russulales > Auriscalpiaceae > Auriscalpium > Auriscalpium orientale. Next base: position 1,625,179 of record JAHLMH010000001.1, read on the forward strand.
GCTCACCTTCTATAGCGGACACGGGAACGAGATCAATCAAGTGAAATTCAATGAAACACGCTCGCACTTTGCGTCGTGCTCAGACGACCACACTGCGCGCATATGGCGCGCGAGCGACATCGCGCCCGTCTCTCAGAAGACGACCTTCGTTAACACTGCCGTCGTGCTGGCGGGCCACCGGAACTCCGTTAACGGCGTCAGCTGGTGTCCGCAAGCAGCGTCACCGGACCAAATGATTGTAGCGACGTGAGTTGTGTCTCATTACGATTTCGGGTCTGGCTCAAATGGTGCGCAGATCGTCTTTCGACCAGACTGCTCGACTTTGGGATGCGGAGACCGGCGCATGCCTCAAGGTTTTCGCGAACCACAAGCGGCCAATTTATACGCTTACCTTCAGCCCGGACGGCATGTGGTTTGCCACGGGCAGCGGCGATGGGTGGCTGCACGTATACAACGTCAAGGTCCGTCCGCGCGCTTCCCCACCTTTTATGTCTGGTGCTTGAGAGCTAACACGCATTCCACGTTCAGGAGCAAGAGAAGATCTGGTCATGGCGCTCGGAACCACAGAAGCGGTCCATATTTGAGATCGACTGGCAGCAGACTGGCGACATCGACCGCATCGCGATGGCGCTAGAGTCACGGAAGGTCGGCGTGATTGATGTGAAGCGGCTGCCTGCCCTGCAGCGGAAGACGGTTTCTGCTTGAGGTGTGCATCTTTATGCCGTATTGTGTGTGGCGTGTTGCTGTGCTGTTTCTATATCTTTGTACTGTTATCTGAGGTGGGATGCTGTCGCCGTGGTCTGTTTGATTGTATAGCTGATCGGTGGTGTGCTGCTAGCAGGCAGGACCCGATTAATGCGGTCGTTGTACGAGTTCAATTCCAGTCGTAGATGTTTCCGGGAAAGCGCCAGTGCTCGTCGATACTCAGCATGACCTCACGCTACTATCGGGTAGATAGCCCAGCTCCTGCGCTGGAGATGGACATCAACGACTCAGACGGTATGCTTTCATCTCAATGGTCATCGTTTTCCATTGTCATTCTCCATATATTCCGTCACATGCAGATCAAGACATCATGTCGACTCGTTCTTCTCGCCCTCTCGGTTCGCACTCAAGAGGACGTCCCGTTGACGAAGATCGTGGACGACGTACACAGAACCTGCCACATCGCAGCCAAGTTAGCTTACCGCCCATACACGTCCGAAGGGAATAATACCTCGCCGGGGTATATATTCGAGCAGTCGGAATTTATGTTCGGGTTGTTCGCAAGAAGCGTACTCAGCGGGATGCCCGCGGCGTCGGTGATGACGCCACAGGAGTCGCCGCTCACCACGACATGCACCGTCGAGCAGTCCTGCCCCGTGATGCCGAGGCAGAGCACCTCGTCGACGGCGAGGTTGTCGCACGCCGCGTCAATCAGGGCCTTGTTCACGGTCGCTAGCTGGTAGCTGCGGTTTCCGCACCGGCGTCAGCGCGCATGCCAAGGCCGAAAAGAACGCTGCACGTACGTGGACACGTTCTGCGCGGCAGAGATCGCATCGCAGGTGTCTCCAGAGCTGACGGTGTACTGGCGGGCACAGTCGTCCTGCGCCTTGGTGCCGCCAAAGCCCATAACGAGCAGGGTGACGAAGGCAACGAGCTTCTGTGCGGCGAGCATGCTGAAGGTACGAGTGTGGAAGAAGAAAGAGCTGAGTGCGTGTGTAGGCGGGAGGGTTCGTTCCAGAGGAGACGATACTGACCCAGCAGAAACTTTGCTCTTTTATATGTACGCCAGCCGGAACGCAAGAGGGAACTGGATCGGTGCTCGCAGCGCTGAGAACGCGGAGTCAAAGAGCAGGGCGGCAGAGAAAATTTACGCGTTGATGGGCCAATATCGAAGTGAATGGGGCTTGAGGGGCGCAGTTGCCGCAGCGCAAGGCTAAGGGATGAAATGACCGTGCTGCTCTCGCGGTAGTCAAGATGACTTGGGCGGGAAGCGCTGTGGGTCGGTGAGGTAGGGTGTCTCATGTTTGACTGGGAATAGTTCCTTGGAGTTTGCAAGGGTCGACGGGGCGCGTGGCCACATGCTAGGTATACGTATGCATCGCGACGTGAGTCAAACGGCGAATACGTACAGCTTGTGCGTCGCATCAGACGCCTGAGCCTCTTCGCTGATCAGAAGTAGACCGGCCGGCTCTGGCGCGATGCTTTGTGGCATTCCTGCTAGGCACCCGCACCGTGCGCGCAGGAGCCGCGATCCACATGCGCACACGCAGGTTAGCGCTGCGCGGATGGCCATGCGTGTGATCCCACGTAGAGTCTGACTGCATCGGAAACGTCGCGTCGACTCGCGTGAGCGTGACCGCGTGACCGTCGCGTACGCCGATGATGCCGCGGCTGGGAGTCGGCCTATCCCGCCGCGGCACGGCATGCCCGTCGCGCCGCGCACTGCCAGCAGTCGCTGAGCCCACCCCCTTCGCACTGTGTCTTCGCCGCACTGTGAGCATTTCCGAGGATGACTACGAAGGTCAGCATGGTCAGTTACCTTCATCGTGGCATCGTGGGGATGGATTAGTATGTCCTGCATCCACGCTGCATATACATAAACCCGCGCGATAGTACACCGATAAGCCAGCTCGCGTTCTGACTCCCCACGTCCACGGCCATGAAGTCCGCCATCGTCTCCCTGGCCCTGACCGCCGCCGTCCTGCCCGCCGCCGCCCACCACGGGCACGCCGACGAGCACTCGACCCTCCACCCAGACCAGCAACTCTTCTCCACCTCGACACCCGCATCGGAGACGTGGCTTGAAAAGTACGGCCCGCAGGCCGACCTCGTCTACACAGGCCCGCTCTCTTTCTCGCACCTCGAGTACGCGCGATGCCTCGAGGACGAGGCCGCCGTGTTCGACATCGCCGTGCTCGGCATGCCGTTCGACACCGCCGTCACGTACCGCCCCGGCACGCGCTTTGGCCCGACGGGCATTCGCGTCGGGAGCCGCCGCCAGCACGGCGCGCGCGCGTATACGCTGTCCTGGGGCATGAATCCGTATGAGCAGGGCACGAAGATCATCGACTGCGGCGATGTGCGTCGTTTCCTTGTCCCTTTGGGGGATCACTCGATCCATAAGTGGCTTGCAGGTCCCAGTGAACCCGTTCGACAATGCGCTCGCGCTGGAACAGATGGAGGTCGCATACTCGACACTGCTGAAACGCGACGTTGCGCGCAATGAAAGTGAAGCGCTGACTGGCGACATGCGCGCTTTTGCGTTCGACAAGAGGGAGCACCCCAAAATCGTCACGTACGCGCTTTCCACCCCCTTCCTCACGTACCCCCGCGCTAATTTCTGCATGCCAGGCTCGGTGGCGATCACACCATCGTTCTGCCCATCCTGCGCGCCTTGCACAAAGTCTACGGCCCAATATCCGTGATCCACTTCGACGCGCACCTGGACACCTGGTCCCCGGGCGCGGTCTCGCCGTCCGCGCAGGCACGCATCACGCACGGCAGCTTTTTCTACATCGCGAATGAAGAGGGTCTGGTGGCCAACAACAGCGTCCATGCGGGCATCCGTTGCAAATTGATTGTGTGTTACACGCCTTTCTCGCTGACCGTTTATGCTGATTTGACGAGTAGGGCCCGGCGGATATTAACAACGATGAGTCGGTCGGGTTCAAGGTCATTTCGACGGACGATCTGGACGATATTGGCATCCCAGAGGTGATTCGCAGGATCAGGAAGCGCATCGGCGACTCGCCGGTGTACCTTAGCCTGGACATCGACGTTGTCGGTACGTTCAACATCCTCTGGCGCGCCCGTCCTTGCTGACCCTCAACTCTTGAACAGATCCCGGACTTGCACCTGCGAGTGAGTGACGCATGGGCACTTTACATCAGGTTGAGCCGGCTGACGCATTCACAGCGGGCACGCCAGAGGCTGGTGGATGGACGACGCGCGAGGTCAAGCGCATCATCCGCGGGCTCGCAGGCCTCAATTTCGTGTAAGTCCCCCCACTATGATTCGCACGCCGTTGCTCATCAACCTGCTGCAGCGGTGCGGACATCGTCGAGGTCGCGCCAGCGTACGACCATGCGGACATCACGAGCATCGCCGCCGCGGACCTCGTGCACGATTTCCTCTCGATGATGATGTCGCCCGAGCCTCCCAAGTCACGCGACGAGCGCAGTCCATGGGTCGACGAACTCTGAACGTGTCTCAATAGAAAATGAGCAACAGCGCTGCGCGGAGCATAGAACGGGGAATGATGTACTTACTAACAGGAAGCATCACACACTGTAGAATGTGAACGTGTAGGGTGGTGATTTGACTGGTTCCATAGTGTCAGCCTTGTAAGAGTGGCCGTGGCAAACTCGACAGACGTCCCAGGAATTGTTCCATGGCTTCGAGGAGCCCTCCCAACCTGGAGATGATGACTTGGGCTGCATCCAAGAGCTGATACCATGGTTCCCCTGCGAAAGGCTGCATATCATACGCTATCCCGGTACCTCAGCATGTTTGTACAGTAATCTGTTACCTACGACGGGTTTTTCGCAATGCTTTTGGCGACATGTCAAGCAAGTATTTAGAAAGACTGTCTCCTGTGCGAAGGTCAGTCACGGAGACTAGAGTGACGGTTACAGTGAAACGGCGTGGTGTAACCGTGCTTTCACAAATCTTGTAAATGGCTTGGCTTGGGAATGTTCCTTCATTTCCTAAGTATCAACAAGTTACGGAACGCGCAAATACAATAAGTAGTCGTACGAGGTAACAACCGTCGCATCATGTCGTGATCAGTCTCCAGTCCAATGAACAGTCAGAACAATCAAGAGTGAATGCAACCACGCTGCAGGCCGCACGCATGCCCACGTCGCAATCTACCCAATGATGGAACACCTCATCGCTTGCCCGCGAGCGGCGGAGCCTCATGCGAGGGCCCCTCATCGTACAGCGGAGGGTTGTCCTCGTATATCGGGTTGGAAATGGGGCGTGGACCGCGCGGACTCGTCGGACTGACCCTGCTCGTGGAGTGCTGCAGGCCGCCGCTCGGCTGGGGCGTGGGCGGCTCGCTGCCGGGATACGGGAGGAACGACGACGCCGCGGGCGAGGGCTCTGGTTCGTGCAGGTCCGGCACGATGTTGTCACCGTACCCACCGCCACCGAGCGTGTAGCTGCGCGTGACACCTACGCTCGCACCCGTGTCCTGCGCATAGTAGTTCTGAGGTGGAGATTGCGTGTATGCACGCGGTGGGGAGACGGTGCGCGCGGCGCCGGGTAGAAGCCCGGTAGCGTTGTAGGTCTCTGTGTTGAGCGGTGCGGCGCGTGGAGGGGCATATTGGCTCTGGAACGGGTCTTGGTATGCATCGGCTGTGGGGTATTGTACGTGCGATGGCGCTGGTATATTGTCTGGAAAACAAGCACCTTTCAGCCCGCGGATAAAGACGAGAAATGAGCGTGGGGATACACACAGGAGCTGTTCACCGGCGCCACTTGGCCATATCCTGCAGCAGCCTCGTCGTTTTGCCTATATTGCGTACCCTGCGTCGGGTATTGCTGGTGTCCAGGAACATACTGCCCGCCTGGCCCATACGCGCCGGCGGGCACCGCTTCGGACGTCGTGATGGCGTGGGCACCCACATAATTCGACGGGGCATACCCTGATGTCTGCTGCGTGTGGGCGGAAGAGTTCGTCGGCTGCCGGCGAGGCTGCGGCGGGTACGCGTTGTTCGTCTGGGCGGCAACGGCCGGTGCATAGTACTCGTCCACCGCGCGCGTGCCCGGCTGTGCGCGGGCGTACCCGCCGACATAACCCTGCTGCACAGGCTGGCGGCCGTATGCGCCATTGTCACGGTACGGGAGCGTGGGCCCAGCCTCCTCATCGCCCGCGGTCAGTGGCTGCGTCGGGTCATACTCCTGGAACGCGGGGAGCCCGACTTCGCCTTGCTTCGCGCGCGCCTTGCGGTCCGCCTCAGCCTTGACTGCGTCAAGACGCATCTGCTCCTCGTAAGTTGGGCCCGTGGGCGGCGCCCAGTCGGATCCGTTGCGCGAGCGCGGGGTATCGCGCGGGCGGCGGCGAACGCAACAGCGGCCGAGTCCGTAGAAGCAACCACTGAAAAATAGCAAGAGCCATGCGGCGAGAGTGAGCCATATGGCATTACCCATGGTCGCAGAGCCGCCCTTGACGTCGTTGAGGCGAGACTTGGCAACGAAAAAGAAGGCGAGGTCGAAGATGAAGGCGAGGAGTGCGATCGCAGCTCCAAAGCCGGAGATACAGGTGCTGAAGCACGTCATGGAGAACTCTCGGATGTGTGCGAGCAGGCCGAAGACGGCTGAAACCGCTGCAAATGCGAGCGCGACGATGTGTAGGACGAGAGCGTAGGTGAGCCATTTGACGACGACATTGGGAATCTGTAGCTTCGTGTTGTCGCCTACGAGCTGATTGATGTCTGTCAAGGTGCAATGAGTAAGTGTGATCCCACATAGGAAAATTAGGGCGCACTAAGCTCATAGCCCACGGACGGTTTGGAGCATGTAGTCCCGTTAGAAAGCTCGAGGCAGTATCCAAGCGTGCCGAATGTGATGGAGCCGCTGATGCCTTCCACAGCGAGCGATGCCCTGAGGAAGAAAACAGACTTGAACCACGGGACGGAAAAGGATACGACTGCTAGGAGCGCAGTTGCGATGAGGGTAACGATGAAGCCCGGGGTGGCGGGGCGAATGAGACCCATGGGTCAACGGATTGGCCTTGCGCCTTGTAGTAGATAGAGATATAAATTATAGGGAACGGAGGGGTAGTTGCTAGGGGCGATGGCGGTGGAGGGAGGGATGGAAAGTTTGCCAAGCGGACGGGCGGTCGCGTTGAGCTAGACATCGACGTCAGACAACGTGGGAAAGCTTTCTCCCGCACAGCCGCCCTGCGCCATCCTGTGCTTTGAGTTTTCGAGCTTCACAGCTTCCTCGAGCCTCGGAGAATATCGCACGACTTGGCAAGAGAACAGGCATCCGCTTGATAAAACATTGGCTCCGTGGCTATGCCTTCGTAGGCTCTGCACGCATGTCATAGTGCTGATTCTGCCTAACATATACGCCTTTTGACAAGGAGCTGGAAATATTTGCCGGCGAGCTCATGTTCAAATGTTTGTTGCGCACTATCCGGCACGTATACATGCGCACTGCGCAGGCTGTGGTACCTCCCCTAAGACGCCCTCCACTCAAGAAAGTGCTGCGTCCGATTTTCTGCAGGGAATGGCCCTTTCTCTTTGACGAACATGCTCTCCGGCAGCGTCTGCACAATGGTAAAACCATTCTTCTCGAACGTCCGCACACTGCCGATGTTGCCGTCGAACACGCTCGGACGCACGACGCGCGCCGCCATCCTCGGGATCGCCCACTGCGACATGAGCGTCCCAATGACCGCTGTCATGATGCCTTGGCCATGATATGCCGGGTCGAGGTAGTCTGAAGGCCGACGTTTCTGAGTCTAATGGGGAGCACTGGATGCTTTGCGCGCGTACCTCCGATGGACCATATGATGTTGGGGTCACCCGAAGGTCGCGCCTTGTTCTCCGCGGCTAATCGCGCGCGCTCATCCAGGTCTACGACATCCCCGAATGCATGCCTCATGAACCCGCAGTCGCCGATGAAGACCTCCGTCCCGTCCTCCTTCCTGCAACGGATTGCCCGCACCGGGCACCCGGCAACGAGCTTCAGCGGCTCATCTGCACTCGCGTCCTGCAGCTCCTTCCACACTTTGTCCGTTTCCGCCTTGACCAGTGCATACCAGGCCTCCGCGTGCTCCGGCAGATACGGAAAGGGGGGCGTCAAGGTCCATCGATATACGAGCGGGTCGTTGAACAGCCGCACGGCGGAAGGGGCGTCGGAGGGCCGAGGGGGTGTGATCACGATGTGCGAGAGAGGCGCGGGAGGCGCAGGAACGGCTCTCCTGAGCTAGGATCGATCTCGAAGGGAGCAAGCTGCGGCGAGAGCGGTGCGGCCATGGGTGCTGCTTGTAGGATAGATGGCCAGTCAAATCGTACCAGAGATTGTCCAGCGCCTAGATGTCTGATATCGCGAGCTCGACAAGTCCGACAACAATGTCGGCTAGATCCTCGCAGACAACCGCGTACGGGCACCAGAGGTGACTGCATAGCTCTGCACAGGTCCTATGATAGGATCACCCAACCATAGCAACGCAAGGCAGCAGAGCGCAAGGTCCGGGCCAGATCGACTCGATTTTCGGAAGCGTGTGACGCCGGCCCTAAAGCCGTAGCTGGATCGATAAGCCTGTGGCTGCAAACTTTGCTTGCTCCAGTCCATCATCCAGTCCCTAGCGGCTTTGGTTGCTCGACTTTCCCCTCCCACCATCCAGCGACCTCCAGAGGAGCTCGCACAATACACCTCTTTCTCTGCTGTCCCCTGTAAAATCTAGACGCCATGGTGTACGTCCTCCCCGATCCCATGCAATCGGAATGTCGTTGCTTACAGATGCCGTCCACCCAGTAACTTCACCGTAGGTTCGTCAAGTCTTCGGGCGCAAGACCTTTTGTGTAGATGCTGATGGGCCTGCTCGTCGACAGACCAGATCCGGGCGCTCATGGACAAGCCCACGAACATCCGTAACATGAGTGTCATCGCCCATGGTGAGTGTTTTTTTTGCGATGCTGATGCCGGTTGAACGAGCACCGACGGACCTGCGCACAGTCGACCACGGAAAGTCAACCCTCACAGACTCGCTCGTGTCCAAGGCTGGTATCATTGCGGGCGCAAAAGCCGGCGAAATGCGGTTCACGGACACAAGAGACGACGAAAAGGAGCGTGGTATCACGATCAAGTCCACTGCCATTTCGATGTACTTCGAGATCGACAAGGAGGAGCTTCCGTCGATCAAGCAGAAAACCGAGGGTGCGCACCGTTCATCGCTTACCCCCGACCATACCCTTATGTCACTGTCCTCGCAGGCAACGAGTTCTTGATCAATCTTATCGATTCCCCCGGTCACGTTGACTTCTCGTCAGAGGTCACGGCCGCCCTCCGCGTCACCGACGGTGCTCTTGTCGTCGTCGACTGTGTGGAGGGTGTCTGCGTGCAGACCGAGACTGTGTTGCGCCAGTCGCTTGGCGAGCGCATCAAGCCAGTGGTGATCATCAACAAGGTCGATCGCGCGCTACTCGAGCTCCAGGTATCAAAAGAGGACCTTTACCAATCCTTCTCGCGAACAATCGAGAGCGTCAATGTCATCATCTCTACATACCACGACGAGGCGCTCGGCGACGTCCAGGTTTACCCCGACAAGGGCACCGTCGCTTTTGGCTCTGGTCTTCACGGCTGGGGTTTCACGCTCCGTCAGTTCGCGGCGCGTTACGCGAAGAAGTTCGGTGTCGACAAGGATAAGATGATGGCGAAGCTTTGGGGCGACAACTACTTCAACCCCGCAACCAAGAAGTGGTCCACCAAGTCGACAGACGCCGACGGCAAGCAACTCGAGCGCGCATTCAACACTTTCGTCCTCGACCCCATCTTCAAGATTTTCGACGCCGTGATGAACTTCAAGAAGGACAAGATTGCGCCTATGCTCGAAAAGCTCGACATCAAGCTCCTGCAGGAGGAGCGCGATCTGGAGGGCAAGGCCTTGCTCAAGGTCATCATGCGCAAGTTCCTCCCTGCCGGTGATTCGCTTTTGGAGATGATAGTCATCAACCTGCCCTCCCCCGCAACTGCTCAGCGCTATCGCGTTGAGACCCTCTACGAGGGCCCCATGGACGACGAGTCCGCCATCGGTATCCGCGATTGCGACCCCAAGGGCCCGCTCGTGCTCTACATTTCCAAGATGGTGCCGACGTCCGATAAGGGCCGCTTCTACGCGTTCGGCCGTGTCTTCTCCGGCACTGTGCGCTCTGGCCCTAAGATCCGCATCCAGGGCCCGAACTACGTCCCCGGCAAGAAGGAGGATCTGTTCATCAAGAGTGTGCAGCGTACTGTGCTCATGATGGGCCGCTACGTCGAGCCCATTGAGGACTGCCCTTCAGGCAACATCGTCGGTCTCGTCGGTATCGACCAGTTCCTGCTCAAGACCGGTACCCTCACCACATCCGAGACGGCGCACAACATGAAGGTCATGAAGTTCTCCGTGTCGCCTGTCGTGCAGGTCGCCGTCGAGGTCAAGAACGCTGCGGATCTTCCCAAGCTCGTCGAGGGTCTCAAGCGCTTGTCCAAGTCGGATCCTTGCGTACAGGCGTGGATAGCCGAGACGGGTGAGCACATTGTCGCAGGTGCTGGTGAGCTCCACTTGGAGATCTGCTTGAAGGTGCGCAGCCTATTATCTATATGTCCGGACATATGAGCTTACCAAGTGCATCGCAGGATCTCCAAGACGATCACGCTGGTGTGCCCCTCAAGATTTCAGAACCCGTTGTCGGCTACCGTGAGACTGTCACCGCTGAGTCGTCCATCGTCGCGCTTTCCAAGTCACAGAATAAGCACAACCGTCTTTACGCGAAGGCGCAGCCAATCGACGACGAGCTCTCCCTCGCGATCGAGAACGGCAAGGTCAGCGCGCGCGACGATTTCAAGCTTCGTGCCCGTGTGCTCGCGGACGAATACGGCTGGGATGTCACCGACGCTCGCAAGATCTGGTGCTTCGGACCCGACACCACCGGTCCTAATCTGCTTGTCGATGTCACGAAGGGTGTTCAGTACCTCAACGAGATCAAGGACTCGTGCATTGCTGCGTTCCAGTGGGCAACGAAGGAAGGTGTCTGTGCTGAGGAGAACATGCGCGGTGTCCGCGTGAACGTCCTCGATGTCACGGTGTGTTGCACGGGGCTCTTCGTTGACCGGGGGACGTGTGCTGATGCCTCTCGCAGCTCCACACGGATGCTATCCATCGTGGTGGTGGACAGATCATTCCGACATGTCGCCGCGTCACGTACGCCGCTTGCCTGCTCGCGCAACCAACGCTGCAGGAGCCCGTCTACCTCGGTACGCTTCTCCATCTGTTTACACTGTTCTATACCCCGCTCATCGCGCGCGCGTACAGTCGAGGTTCAGTGCCCGGAGAACGCCATCGGTGGCATCTACTCCGTGCTGAACAAGCGCCGAGGACAGGTGTTCTCCGAGGAGCAGCGTGTAGGCACGCCGATGTTCACCGTCAAGGCATACCTGCCTGTCATGGAGTCGTTCGGCTTCAACGGTGACCTGCGCTCCGCAACGGGCGGCCAGGCATTCCCGCAATCCGTGTTCGATCACTGGGAGGTGATGAACGGCTGTACGTGTTTCTTCTGTGACTCGCATGCGAATGGCACTGATGCTGGTTGCAGCGCCTCTCGACAAGGGCAGCAAGCTCGAGGAGCTCGTCAGGACCATCCGCACGCGCAAGGGTCTCAAGGTGAGTTTTCATGTGTCGATCCCGCCACTAGTTTCGCTGAACGCTCATCTTCGCAGCCCGATATCCCCGCCCTGGACACATACTACGACAAGCTGTAATCGGTTGGCGCAATAGCTAGCAGTAATGAAAGTGCCACGAGTGTAACGCTGTTGTTGTCATCTGTTGTTGTTCCTATAGTGCATCCTCACTTTTTTGTGTACTATCCCATTGTGTGTCACTTCACAGTCAATCTAATCCATCCGAGTGACAAACAAAACAACAAGGCTATGGTCCAGCTGGATGAGTAGGAGTACTTTCGGCGTTTGGAAGGAGGTAGTCTCCACTAGCAGGAAGCACGCCTATGAATGGTTCTGACAGCTGCCTGAGTGACATAGCACGGGGCCGACTCACCAAGTCATCCGTTGCCGGGACCGAGGCATCTAAGTGATCCATAAAACGGCCAGCTTGAAGCACGTACGATACGCCATGGAAAGCAGCCGTGCAACCATCGACCTGGGCAAACTCGAGGGAGTTGTATCTTACGTGTCCAACACTCCCTTCGCATGCACCAGGATCACTCCACTCTCCGGCGGTAACACCAATTTCGTCTACCGTTTGCACCTCTGCACGCCCTTCGAAGGCCGCGATACACTCGTCCTGAAGCACGCCAAGTCGTATGTGCAGAGCAACGTGAATTTCTCCATCGACGTCGACCGCCAGGTACGCGTCTGCTTGTACAGCCGGTGCTAATCTGAATGAATCTCGAATTCACCGCAGGACTATGAAGTCGAGGCGCTGCGCCGTGTCAAGGCTTGGCTCCCCAAAGACCCGTGGTCACCGTGCCCGCCGTCCACGCCTACGATGCCGCGGTACGCGCGATCATCATGGACGACGCCGGCGCGGAGGGCCTCCCTACTCTCAAGCAGCTGCTCATCGAGCATCCGCCCAGGGGCGCGATCGCTGCCTCCATCGGTGCTGCGCTGGGAGAGTTCCTGGGGCGGCTTCATGCCTGGGGCCGCAGCGCGGCTGGGGAGACCGCGATCAATTACTTCGCGCAGAACAGCAAGGGCAAGGCAATCTCCGCGTTCGTGACGTACGGCCGCCTCGCGGACACGCTTGCGGGCGCGAGTGGGCTGCCTGCGCTGGACGAGCCGCCGCTGGGTGTACCGGAGGACAAGCTGCGGGTCATACGCGAGCTCGCGGCGCGGCGCACGGAGGACATCCGCACGTCGCGCGAGACGTTCCTGATGGGAGACTACTGGCCTGGCAACATGCTCGTGCGCCTCGGCACCGATGCGGAAGGCACGGCACGCCTCGAGCGCATACACGTCGTCGACTGGGAGGTCGCGAAGACCGGGCCCCCAGGGCTCGATGTCGGCCAGCTGTCCGCCGAGATATGCACGGCGGGGCGCTTCCACCTCCGATCGCGCGGTGCCGCCGAGCAAATGCTCACCGCGTTTCTTCGAAGCTATTTTGCGCGGTCGTTCGCGGACAGGGTGGGCGGCGAACAGGGCAGTGGGCAAGGCAGCCCAGTGGAGGCGACCGCGCGGGTCGCACTGGAACTCTTCGGTGCGCATCTGGTCGCCTGGACGCCACGCGTGGGTTGGGGGGATGTGCAGACGACGCGGGAGGCGGTGCTGGAGGGGGTGGACTGTCTAGTCGAAAGCTCCCTCCCCGGCGAGCCAGGCCGGTGGACGGCAGAGGGGTTGGTTGGGCGTTTCCTACGCAAAGGTTAATTTTGGGGTCAGTTGCACCGCACCTTGGCACCAGGTGATAATCACACAAAACATTGCAGTCATGGGACGACGGCAACGCCACCGTCAGTTCATTCTAGAAAGGGAGCACATGGCCACGCGCGAATATGCAACGAACTTGTCGTTTGTCATTTGCCAAGACACGCCAAGATGTCATCAATACATATAGATTTCGGAACATTACCGATGCAAGACTCGCCGCTCTGGACAGGAGGCACACGGCAACGACCTAATTCTGAGTGAGCGAAACGAGGCCACACGCCGTCGAGACCGCGCGAGAAAAAGTCTTGATATATATAAATGAGCGGGATGATCCAGTCGGAGTACTAGTAGTGGTCTCAAAAGCTCTCCAGACTCCAGAGTGGCTTCAGGCAGGTCGAACGGCGTATGGCTGTGAGCGATGGTGGGTTCAACCATCTCCGAGCGGTACCAGAGAAATCCGCTCAGAACCCGCCCAATTTCGTACGAACGCGACCTTCAAGTCTGCTACGCATGAAATGTACGAAAATTCTGCAGAATAACGTCAGCGAGCGTCCTGTCAATGTGCAACTTACTTTTTGTTTGCAGCTTGCCTACAAGGGGTTATCATCGTTCTTCAGCTCGGAGCGTAATAATAATGCACCGTGTAACGTCAGCGCGGCCTTATTTTCAGGCAAATTCACCCGCTTCAATTTTCATCCACTTGTTTCGTCCACTGTACCTACCCACCGAAGACAGCCTGAAGTCGTTCTGTTCTATACCGCGGATGTCGCTTTACACCCTGCTTCCTTTGCATGTCTTGCGCATCGTACACTTTGTCCCCCTTCTCTGCAGGCCACGTCGTCAGCGTCCGGCCACAGCAGCAGCGGGCTGCAGAGCTCACCGAGAACAGAGCCTTACAAAGACCAGGCGGCCTCGAGGCCCTCGACGCAGGTCTCCTGGGAGCTGTGGTCAGCACCCGATCATGCGCTCCTTCAATGCCCGCATACAGTTGGGCGAGGGGATCCGTCTTCCCGTTCACGACCGGAGTAGAGATGTTCCCTAAGGTACGGTTGCGGGGATTGAAGCGTTGTTGGGTCCGCCGTGCTAGCAGCTCTCCGCTGCGTCCGCATACCTCAGGGGGAAGTGCGCTTGGACAAAGATCTGCATGAACGCAGCTCCGCGACGGGCGTGCTATAGATATACGGGCTGGTCGAATCTCGATGGAGATGACTATGGTGCGCGAGTCGGGACGTCCTGGCAGGGTGTGCGTGATGAGTCGTCCTGTTGCCCTCGTCTGTGATGCGGTATTGCCCGAGCTCCAGAGGCCGAGCGCGACTTCAGTTGAGCTGGCGCCTGGACCGCAGTCACGGTAGTTCAGCGATCTGAGCGCAGCGCCAGAAAAGGCACATAAGCCCGACGCGTTGGCCGAGTCCAAGATCGTGCGTTCTGCCAACGAAACAGCTAGATTCCCCACGTTCGGGACCTACATACAACAGCAGAATAATAAGATACACGATCCAGTCAGATATCTAGAATCCACCAAGTCGCATGCGGCGTGTATGTGCTGTGGAGCGTCCAGGGGACGTGCAGAACATAAATCAGATTGGATTGAAAGAGTGGGTTGAAAGAGGTGGGATCCAGGACGGGGTAAATGCGTGCAGGAGATTGCAGGGGTCAGGTGGGCATATGGACAAGAAGCGAGGCTAGGGGCGCGGCACGGTGGGGTGGCTTTTGGCAGGCGGCAGCTACTCTTACAAAGACGCATGAGTGGGTGGGTGTACACAATCCTGGTAAAAAAACCAAAACTCAAGGCGGGAGAGAGAGCGTGAAGTATGAGTGAGGGGAAAGACCGACGGGCGATCCAAACGAGTTCTAAGCATGGATATGCGTGAGGGAGTGATGAGGACATTCCAGGTGGACGGGGATATGTGAGAATGTAGTGTAGGTGTATGCGGCGGATAGGATAGGATAGGATATGGATAAACACGCAGGGCGCGCGGGAGGGGCGCGTAGCGAGGAGGGCGGGGCGCGGGCTTCGTGGCGATCAGGGGCGCAAATTTATGTCCCCAAGCAAACAGCGGGGCGAGGATCGCCAGGGAGATGTATCTAAAAATCAGAACACAACACTGCACACCATCATCAGCATCGCTCCTGCTACCAAACCAAAGACAACGCACCATCCCAATGCTAATCAGGCGCCGCCGACACTCCCCATCGGCCCTCCACCCCACACGGGCGCGGTAGGCGCGGTAGGAGGCTTGAAGGAGACAGGGCCGGTTGTGCCCTCGCCTTGTGCGAAGCACCACTCGCGCAGTAGCGCGGCGTACGTCGAGTCGCCAACGCTCGCGTCCGCGGGGAGATCGCCCGGGCGCATCGCCGGCGATACAGATGTCGGCGAGAACATCGATGAGCGCGGTGCGAGCTGCGGAGACGCCTGCCGCGGGGGTTGCACTTGCGCAGTCTGAAGTGGTGATGGTGGAAGGGCGCGCGGCGTGGGCGTATCGTTGCCGCTTGTCGGCGTCGGCGGGGATATGTTCACTGTCAGCGGCGGCGGCCGGCGCGCATTGGCCTGGGCCTCCGCGCGCTCCTCCTCGTCGCTGCCCGTCCCGAAGCCCTCATCGTCCTCCTTCTCCTTCTCCCTCTCGGGCGATGTCAGGGTGGCGGGCTGCCCGCCGACAACGACACGGCCACCCATCACGCCCGGGGCGTCCTTCGCGACGGAGAGGCGCGTCGGCAGCGCAGGCACGGGCGTGGGGCGCGTCGGCGCAGCGTAGTGGCGCAGGTTGAGGCGGATGCCGAGCCCACCGGGCGAGGACGCGGCGCGGTGCGATGCCGCGAACGTCGGGAGGGGAGCATCGTGCGGAGAGTTGCGCGGGGGGGAGGCCGCGGCGGCGCTGAGCATGAACGGGGCGGTGCTTGCGCGCTGGGCGGCCGGCGGGGGAGCGGCTGCCTTTGCGCGGAAGGCGACGCGGTAGTTCGCCCCGCTATTGTTGTCCCACCACTCGCCTACGCCGGGGGCAGTGAAGCGCGCGACGAGGAAGAGGGTGCGCGCGGAAAGGCGAGCCTCGTAGTCCTCGAGGCGCACGGCGAACGCGAAGCGGTCCCATGCGTGGGCGGTGCCGACGAGGTCGCCAACGGTGAGGGGTATGCGCGCGGCGGAGGTGCCCGCGAGGGCCTCGCGGGGCTGGACGGAGCCCACGTAGGTCGCGAGGACCTCTGAAACGGTGGTCCAGTCGTCGAGGGTGAAGCGGACGCCGACGTGCTTCTCAAAGGAGAGATTGCGCACGAGGACGGTGCCGCGGAGGACGGGTGGGCGTGCGGGGGGAAGGGAGATGCTCTCGACGTGGATGCAGGCGTACGGCGGAGGGTGCTCAGCGGGGACGGGGGACGCGCTGGCGATCTCGGTAATGGGCGGCGGCCCTGACCCCAGCGCGCCGCCGATGATCGGGAAGGGGAAGCCAGGCTCTGTCTCTGTCTCTGTTTCCGTATCGTCGCCGGGATTGCGAGAGACGGCGAGGGGCTTTCCGGTGCGGCGGAAAAGGCGGACAGACTCGAGGCCCTCATCTTTATCCTTGAAATGGACATTCTTTGGGCCGTACGCAGGAGTGGAGGGCATGGACTGGGCGCGGGTATGGGCGTGGTGGGGACGGGCGTCGAAGAAATCGTCTGCAATGGAGGAGGAGGAGGAGGACTTGAGGGAGGACTTGAGGGGGCGGCCATTGGCGAGGACGATGTTTGTGCCGGATGCTGTGCGGGTGATTTTTGGGGGCGCGTTGGGGGAGGCCTCGTCTGCGGTGGGGAAGGGGACGGCTAGTGGGGGCTGGTCGGTGGGTTGGTCTGCGGGTGTCGTGAGGGGCGGGGACGGGGGCGGGGAGGGCTCATGGTCGTCGTCGTTGTCGATGTGGAAGAGGGCGCGGCGCGTGCGGCGGGGGAGTTGGTGGAGGGGGGCGAATGCGCCGGGGCCGCGCTCTGTGGAGAAGGAGACGGGGGACGAGTCTGCAGAGCGGACGTATGGCATCCAAGAGAGACTCAGGGGGGAGCGCGCGACGAGCCAACGCATCGCCTCGATAATATATCTCGCCGTCGATGACGTCATCGCCTGCTCTTGCCTCCTCCCGTCGCCATCCTCGCCCCGTACCCCAGCCCCCTCCGCCTCCTCGTCGCCGCCCACCCCGCCCGCAGCCCGCCCGTCGTCGGGCAGCGTCGGCCGCCGGCGGGGACAGCCTGGGCCTCCCCGCTCCACCAGCGTTTCCCATGGGCCTTCCATTACGTTTTGCCTTTCCGCCATCCCGCCCGCCCATCTTTCGTCCGCGGTCGCTGTCATGCCCGCCTCCGCCCGCTGGGGATCTCGCTCCGGCCAGACTGCAGCAGATCCAGATGCCCGCCCTCGCCACTCCGATCACTCACAGTCAGCAGGCTATCCAGATCTCAGCGCCTGCGCCCTCCGACACGCTCGCATCGCATCGTCTTCTCGCACCCACGCACCAACACTTTCTGGTCTTTCCTTGTCCGCCATTCAACACATCCCTCCTTCTCTTCTCTTCTCCTGCTCCATCCCCTAGCCCAGCCTCCATCTCTGGCCACCGCAGATGCTACCCTCGCTGGCCGAAGCCGCCACCGTCCCACCTTCCCCCAGCGCTCTCCCGCTCCTCTCCACCCCAACCGATATTCTGCCCCAGTCTCTCAATCCAGTCTTGCCATCGCCTGAACCTCCCCGTCCCCAACAACGTGTCTACGCCGCCGGACTCCCCGTCGGCGCTCCATCCCGTTCCGCCCTTACTACCCGACAGAACCACGCAGATTGACAAAGCAAGATGGACAAAGGCACTCAGGCCCCTCAGCATTGCCTTTTATTCCTATCGGCCCCATCGTTCACCCTCAGCCTCTGCGCCGGAAACGGCATGTTGTGGCGTGTCTCAGTGTCACCGGCCGCGAGGCCCGCACCGTCTTTACAGGCTCGAAACCTTGATTCCCGCGCGCATCTATTGGGGCGCAAACTTTGAGGCTACCGAGCTCACGCCGCCCTCCTCTATGCTTTCACCCCACGTCGGACTTGTGCCTTGTCAACTTCGAATTCTTGTCACTGTCGCCGTAAACTCGGCTTTGCGCCCGGGATCTGCCTGCTCGAAGCTTGACCCTCGAATCCGAACCTCTGCCCATTGGTTTTGTCGTCTGGCTATCGGTGCTCATTAAACCTTGCCTGCGCTTCGCTTCGCTTCTAGATCTGGTGGCTGCGGCCGATGCAATTGGGGACCTGATCCCACCACGAGTCAACAATATAATCTGGCGTGGGTGTGATCGTGCAGCAATGATACTGTTCATCGCCAGCAGCTGCGCCCTAGGCTTCATTCGTTCATCTCCGACCCCTTCGCCTGCCGCTTTCGCAGTGATACTGATACTGAACTTCGCGCATGCGCTGACAATGCGGCCCTGGATTCGATGCGTGGGCTTCCATGCTCGCATAGCGACGACGAACGCCTGCAGGACCAGCTTGGCGATCGTGCACACGTCCTTGTTCAGTTCTTGCGCTTGCGCCCTGGCGCCACGCAGCCTATAGCACGTAACGGTACTCCGCCGTGTCGTAACATCATGTACACGCACATACGCTTTTCTGTTACCCTTTCGCCTGCTTCGATGCGACGTCTCGCGTTATCTGCCAATGCGCACTCATCTTGAGTCGGCCGACGTATCAACGCTTCGTCCGACGGCGTCAATGAAGTTTTGTGGGTCCGCTTTGCGTGATGGCAAACGTCTGATAGCCAGCTGCGACATCTCAATGAAGTGTAAAAGTGCGCGCATACGTACACCCGCACCGATTTCCGCCGCGCTTACAGTCAGCATTCAAATTCCTTGTTTCTGTTGTTACAGTCCGTATGTCTGAGAATTGGATCCTCGCCCGTCTGGATCCATTCCTCGCTTTCGCTTTACTGATGGACGTGCGCATCGCCATATCGACGCAAGCAGACTAGCAGCGGCACCCACGCACGCGCCGCCTGATCAAACTCCAATTATCACCCGTCAATCGGCGCTGATGCAGATGCCTCGCGATCGAGCAGGCTCCTTTCCTTGGGCGCGCCGCATGCCACAAGAGCGATTGTCTTCCGCGAACGGTCGGCTATGTCCCTGCGCACCTTAGTTCCGCATTTGAAAATGGTGCTCGGGTACCTCGCAACTCGCGGTGGTCGCATGTGGATCGCTGATACAGTACTTAGGTGTGATATTCTGTAAGTAGAAGACACGAAAGAGGTTGGTTGGGAGTCTGTATTTGTAAAAAGGATGAGGGCGTCGGTAGATGCAAATCTGTGCTTGTGCGGGGGCTCTGAGGCAGTGGTGTTATTGGTGCACGCAGACTGGAGAGGGATATTGGCCATTGGGTGGAGATTCTGGAAATCGAGGAGGGTCGACAGGGGTCGACTTTCTGGCGCCGGCAACTTCTCACTGACGGCTGAGTCGACCGGCATCTTATCTTATCCGAGTACAATGCATCAGATCCCGATCCTCGACGCAACCCAACCGGTGTCAATTTCCCCGTATTTTTCGTTTCCGCGTTCGCACTCTCGGCCTTGCGCAGGGTCTCAGCTCGGCTTCCAGGTTACGGCAGCTGTGCACTGGCCATACATGGCTCGAGCGGCCTCGACACGCGTCCACAGCGATCCGAAAAGCGCCTGCGTCGGCCACATGTCGCCGTGGACCATGGGACAGTGCGGAGTCAATTGCGGGGCGGCCTCAAGTTGTCGCGCGCGGGGTTGGGTCCGGGGGAATGGATAGGAGGATGGGATGCTATCTGGTGCCGTCGTCTTGGGCAGGATCGACCGAAGCTGGACGGACTCGGACGCCAGGTGCGCAAGTTGACAAAAGTCTGTGCCGTGCTGACTCGCAGCGACTCGCTGCTGCGCTCAGCCAGGGTTGTGTAATGTCAGATTGGCAGCTCGGAGATCACGGCCGCGTCGAGGGACTCGGAGAGGCAACTTGGATCCGTATGGACCCGCGGCCGCTCGAGAGTGCTCTGGTGAACTGCCTTGAGCCGCCGGAACGTGCGTGTCGTTGTGGCGATTAGGAGAAGCGGGGCTGATACCTCGATAGTTTTTGTGCTGGATATTCAAACGGTAAGCCACGGACAAGCTGTCGGCCACGAATCCACCACGGTGGTTGACGAGGCTTTGTGCTGGATATTCAGACGGTAAGCCACGTCGGCCATGACTTCACCCCGATGGTTAACGAGGCACAGGGATGAGCCATTCCAGAGCCTTGCAGTCGAGACCTGCAGCGATGTCGTCGAGATGCACTGTTTCACGGGCCGTCCGGAGTCCAACCGGCGCCTATAAGCTCGGTGCTCACTCCGGTGCCCGAGCCTGCGCTGCGAAAAGGTGAGCATTAGTCTCGATGGCCCGATGCCGAATGTAGCCTAGGATGGACTGACCAAAGGAAAATGACCAGCATCCTAAATGCAAGGCTGGAGCAGCGGGATGGCGTTGCTGGATGGCGTATACGGAACTTGCCGCTGGTGGCCCACGTCGACGGCAGGCTTTGGGGTCAATGGCGAAGCCATATCATTTGACGCCTCTTATACTGCAGAGGCTCTCGCTTGAGAAGGATCTTAAGTGGGGACCGCATGCCTCGCTGGCAGACGGGCGGACTTGCGTCACGGTGGGGCGGCACTTCGGAGCCTCTGGCCAGCTCCTCGCACCTGCTCCCGGATCCTGCAGGACCAGCTCGTACTAGGTCAGTGTTGTAACACGTAGACAGGCGGGTGACTGACCAAAGATAATGCACAGTGCAGGCCGGCCGAGTGCCACGGGGGCGTCATACGCGCGAGCGGCGGCCTGGCCACCTTGTCAAAATCGCCGAAACGCAATGGTCCGATGCCTGACTGGAGTTGCTCCTACGCCTGTCCTTTCATGCAGCGGAACCTGTTGAAGACCCGCACGCGGTTATTTGGAGAGTACTCTGTCCGCACTTCCCGGGTATTCTGATCCAACCAGCGGCCAGCGCGCCCTCTCGCCTGTCCGCACGAATTTTCCCTCAGCGCCCGCTCCGTCCCCTGGACTTTTGGACCGGTGTGGCCTCCAGCCAGCGCAACACGAGGCCTCCAGCACCGACTGCGCATCCGCTGGTCGTCGGGAGCCTGCGGTGCCGGCACGTCATGTGGACGTCCCCCAATTTTCTAGTCCCTGGTCGGAGTCCTCCCTCGATCCACCATGCGCTGTAAAGTCGATAAGCTGTCCTGTCTCCTGACAAATGTCAGACGAGGTGACATGCCCAAGCTGACTGGAGTGAAAACCCAGCCGCTCACCGCACAGAATCTCCCGTCGGAGTCAGGAAGCATTCCACGAGGACCTGGATAGACAAGACTGGGCCCTCCTGGAGCTGGTTCGGGGAAAACTTTGGGGGCTTCCGCGCTAGGGGTGATTCGCGCTGGATGCGTATTCGTTGGCGTGCCCGCATGATCGGGGTCGGAAGCACAGGACGTCGAACATGCGTGATAATCAAATCCCCTGCATTCAATCTGCGCTCGCACGGCTGCGCTTACGCCCTGTGCGTTGACTCGCTGCGCGCTGCAGGTAAGCTCTGGGCTCCCGTCGGAGAACTTCTGATTTATCATTTGTCCTCGCATACATTGCGTGCTCTGCGCCCAGGCGGTGGACCATATATCGCCCCTTGCTCAGGCAACAGTGCTTGCGTTGCACCGGAGAAATATGGCCGATGCTCCTGAGCCGGTAGACGGCACAAATTTGCTGCCCATGTGCTGTTATCGTCCGTCGGCAGCATACCGTCGATAGGCGGCCCAATCACGCTCGAAAAGACGACAGAACAGAGGGCCGCTGTATGGCCCCCGTTCCCCCGCAAGACCCGCCCGCGCTCACTGCAGACTACTCCAGCATTTGGGCGCCCAGACTGGAGGACTTGTCTGGTCAGCTGTTTGTAGCGGCATTGGGGCCAGATTCCTCCACCAAGCAGGGACGGAGGAGATCCGAAGTTCTGCAGCCTGTCATATGTGCTGGGAGCTCGCTCCAGCAATGTTTTGGCTCCTTCTTTCCCCCTTCCTCGTCAACCGCCACCGCGTTGGATTCACCGTATAGTTCGCATGGTAATTGCCCTCGCCGCCCTATGGTTCCCCAATCGCGAGCACGAGTCATACGGACTCATACCTGAATTTCGGAGACGGTGGGGCAGCTGGTTCGTCGCCGCTACTTTCGGGTTACGCTCATTGCTGACCGCCCAATAGCTAGACGATCCGTCTACCGTAGCTTTGGCCCCGTTCATTTCATCGTTTGCTGGAAGCCTGTTCATACATGACTCTAACCGGGCCCATAAACTCTACGTACGTGTGTCATAACCGTGCGGTTGTTGCCGTGTTCTTACCGTTCTCTTCTCTGCTCCACAGCGGACAGTGTCTACCAAGTCACTCCACCCCGCACATCTTCCCTTGATCATCTCATTACAATGGTGGCAACCCCGACTTTACGTGTTGCTTGCTCCATACATCCTTCTGTGATGCGCTGACCCAGCACGTAAAAAGATAATCATGGCGTCAACAGATATTGCAGGTCGAGTCCTGGGTCATATGACTGTCTGAGCAGTGTCTAGCACAGTTGCAGTGGACTGATGACCGCCTCAATGACAGCGTCGATACAAACGCGACAGGTGGTTGCCCTCCCTGTCTCTGAAGACCGCCTCGTTGCTGTGAGTACTCGCTTGACTCGGACATGACATATCCATCAGGCGCGCCGTCTTTCGCGGTTACGGCTTCGACTTGGTCACGCGCCTGCCTGTCTTCAGGCCATATGCCCAGTTCCTGTTCTCCTTGTGGACCTGGACAATGACGTCGGTGTCTTCCCTTCGCGCATTTAGGCAGCCGACACCATTCCCGCTCTTTGACGCGGTCGGGCATTCTCTTCTCATGGCGCCTGTTGCTATCATGCGACCGTGACATGGACGACCGCCCTTGGGCTCCTCCAGCGATGCATCTTTCCGTTCTGTAGTGTTCTAGAGCGCCTTGGCGTGGAATGCTCTGAAATTGCCGACAGCAGTTCTGTTTGTCATTGTACCAAGCGAGTGGTCGTCACCCGTCGCTGACATATGACTGCGGCGCTGTGAATTTGATGGAGCAGTCATGGAACAAAGCTCTTCTGGTGTGGACACAGCGCAATGTGAGCAAGCTCGTTACGTGATTTGCCATATTATGCTCGTCTGATTGGAACGACACAGGCGAATGGACCTAGTATTGGCAGTATGTCTGCGCAATAACGCCCCTCTTCTAGAACAGCATCTATGCGCGACCGACCACGCTCACCGACCCTGCGGCAGGCACGCGTCCATACTGGCCATGGCATTCGTCTCGAAAACTTGCGATGATTCTAGAGGGAGCACAAGCGGCACTGGACCACACTCGTACTGGTCCATTCGGATTCACATATGGGACGGTACCTTCTCTCATCGGTCCTGAACCTGCGCAGCCGCCACGTTCAGCTTTCTGTGTGGCTCCGCGCCCTCCAGGCGGGAGGTATGTTCAACGGCGTCATTAATTGCACTTTCTGAGACACTGTGTTTCCTCTCCTAGATTGTTTCCTCTCCTAGATTCTTTTGTCGTCGTCCTGAGGGTGCGTCGGACAACATCACCACTGGCAGCTCGTCCGTATCCTTCTCTCACGGGTCCATACATGACTCGAGCAAAGTGTCGAAACACCCCTGACGGACGGCATAGCGGTGCCTCGTGAAATACATAGAACCCTTCTAGTTCATTGATGTCCCGTGCGCACCATCGACATGTCTGCCTCTCCTGTCATCTGCCTTGCATTCTGTGCGCTGAAGCTCACGGGTCATAGACTCACACGTGAACTGCGTCGACGAACATTCCGGAATCTGATCGTTCCAATGAGCGACAAGCAAGTACAGGAAGTCCATGTCACTCACGCACGAAGACCGCTCAATTGCCCTTGCTCAGGCAACCCGTCTCATCGGCTACTGAAACTTGCGGAACTTGCGGACATTATACCTCATATCTCGAGCGTAGGCCTCCGCTTCCTTGTTCTCATTCATTTCTTTGAGCCGCGTCTTCTCGGTCGCTGCCCCTGGCTGCGATGACGACCCCTGAAATCTGCGCTCGGTGACACATGCTAGTCGGTACAATGTCCGCTATTTTCTACCCGACGCGGTTCCCGGTGCGCCTACTCATCAGAACACGCGGATTTCCTGCGCAGAACGTTCAAGATGTTTCCCTCGAGACGACGTCATGGATATCGTCAGCCTCAGGGCGTCTTCGCAGCCAGAGCGGTACCTCATGCGCGCCATTCCGTTCTGAGAGGCGGCTAGTCCCACACGTTCCGGCTGCGGAGGACCCGGTGTGTAGCCAGGGCGGCCCAACGGGGTAAAGCAGGATATAGCAAGGTAACCTGCAGCTTTTGTACGTGTACAGAGTAGCGCTGGACGCTTCGCGTGGTTCTCCGCGCAAGAATAGACAGGCTATTCCGGCTGTATATTGTGGACCTCCGGCCGCGGGGGACGGCTCGTCCCCGCACAAGAAGACGCGGCGTATTGGGGGGGGGGGTGACCCGGTTGCTCGAATTGTACACCGCACCTTAAGCGTTCCGGCGATGTCCACAGCAAATAATAACACAAACACCGGAGCCAATGCTGTTGATGCCTGGATAGAGTGATAAATGGCCAGTAGTCTTGTGGGATTAGAGTTCGGTGTCTGCATCCGGCTTCCTATCTTTTGAAGTACTCGCCCCCATCCGCTCTTCCTAATCCCACATCCACGCTCCTTCTGTACAGTTCCAGCTCCTCGATAATGTTCATCAGCGCGTTCACCTCCCAATTACCGTAAACAAATCCAGAGTAGAACAACGTCGTGCCCAACCAGGTAACGAACCCGCCAAAGAACACAAGTAGCGGAGCGAGCGACGCCTGTCTATTCCACGATGATGCCATGATGGTGATGAACAGTAATGCGACGCAAATAATGAAGATGAGGAGCTCGTTCCGGGACCGCTGGCGCGCGTGGTCAAAGCAAGCGGTGAGAGCCTGCAGGACAGCCGTCGCGGAAGTCTCGGTAAGACGCGGAGGATCAAGACCCGTTGCAGGAGCAGGATCCCTCGAAACGGTCGTCCCCACGGCGGCATCGTCGGTCGGCAGCGTGTTCTCTTGAGCCTCTGGATATTTGATGACGAGCGTCGCTTCCAGACCAAAGTGGTCAGAGTACGCAAATGACTTCCCCGGAACGTTCTCCGTGAGCAGGACGCGGGACTCCGTTGCGGCGAGAATGGGTATGGTCCGAGACGGCGCGAAGGACGAGGGACGCACCGCTGGGTTGCGGAAAAGCACGTAGTCGAGACGCTTGCCATGAGATGCCCGCGCGTGCACGTCCAGTGGCTTGGCCGCGGAAAAGGAGTTAAGCGGGGAGTCAGCAGTGACACCGAGGGTCTCAATAGCGTTTCTTGGAGACAAAGGCGAGTTCAGAGAAAGCATGGACGCGTTGGGTGGGTGTGTGGTCTCCCATGCGTCGCTGAGCGCGCCATGTTCGCGGATGACGGTCATCGGCAGTGTCGTTGGTATGCTGTTGAAATCCCCTGCCTGATAGTCATGAGAAAGAAAATTAACGTCGGTTGAGGGAGTGCTCACCGCAATTACATACCGCCCTATCTCGGCGGACTGCCTGGCCAGTTTCGCGAATTCCCATGCATTCACGAGTCGGTGAGCGCGGTGGTGCTCGGGACCACCCTCGCCACCTTTTGCAAAAAGCTTCGCCATACTATCAGAATTGGCGCTTGCAGGTATCGTCTGCCAAACTCACATGTGTGTTGAAGACCTGGACCTGCCCAAGGATAGGATGCGTTATGAGCACGCTAGCGGCTGCCTTCCCCACGAACCAGTCGCCAGCCTTGACGTCAAGTGGCGAGCCATTCAGAGAGTAGGGTTGGATGGCGGCAGCAATGATTGGGAACCTAGAGAAGATAGCAAGGCCGGCACCAAGTGCACCGCTGTCCGTCTAGGGTAAACGACGCGTCGCAGTGCAGTCGACACACAGCACGCACCTGTAGAAGAACTTCGCATACGGAAGGTGTTTCGACACACTCACACGGACGAGCTGGTAGTCCGCATACACCCAAAGCTCCTGGAGCGCGACGATATCGTACTGTGAACGCTCTAAGAAGCTGGCGATGGCTGCAATCCGCTCGGTCCTGTTCTTGGAGACATACTTCAAGCCCCTTGAACCATGTCAGATTCCACGTGAAGAGAAGGCATTAGGAACGCACCAGCAGTTGAGACTGAAAATACGAATTTCGTGGTCAGACATCGTCTGTTCGCCGTCGCTGGCCCGGGCGACGTCAAGATCATGGGCCGCAAGTTGCCGAATAGGGTCACAGCAAACGTCCGAGTCGCTGCGGCTGCACTCATTGACTTCGGTCCACCACCCACGTTCAGCTACCCCCTGTCTTTGGACACCAATAATGCTACCCCTTACGAAGGAAGAGTAAGCCATAGCAGTTCCTACGTTGGATGCAAGCTCACGATGAGACCCGGCAGCATCGAAATTGCCACCCGCGCCGCAGACCACTTCACCCGCCTTTACTACTCTGCCTACGATTCTGCCACGCGTGTCGATGACTTGCCCAACTTTTACCGTTCCACTTCCGCTGTGAACTGGAATGGAAATCCCCGTGAGGGCGTGCAGGGTGTGCGGGACCTCATACTGAACATGCCGAAGACCACCCATGAAGTGCAGTCATATGATTGCCATCCTATTCCCGGTGCGTTCGACGCGGCATATCCGGAGTCATATATTCACATATCTGTAGGCACGCAACCCCCTTCTCTACTTATCACGGTGTCAGGGCAGGTTACGCACGGCGGCGGTCCCAGCGCAAACCCACCCAAGATCCCGAAGACAATCGAAGGGCACCCACGCGTATTCAACCAAAGCTTCATCCTCGTTCCCGATACGGACACTACAGTCGCTCCCAAACCGGGCGAACTAGCGAAATACTACATCACGGCCGACAATATGCGCTTTGTCGGCTGAGCGCAGATACAAGCGTCGAGGAGCCTTGTAGAAATCATGTATTGACAACCAACGTCAATGAGACGGGGTGATGGCGTACACATGCGGCCGCCTATGTCTTGGTGGAGATTGGAGACAGGGAGCTGATGGGTGAGCTGGGTGGCGTCCGAGTGTGTGTATCGTTGCTTTTGTCGCTCCTTTTCTCATTGACAGCTTAGGCCACGTCACCTTGTATCCACTACGTTTGCAATTTCATTGGATTTGGAAACAGATTATGGGTATATATTAGCCGCAGACAGACATCCTCGTTCTGCAGGCAGCACGAGAGAGAGAGCCAGCAACGGTTGCCCCTGATACCATGATATAATCCCCTATGAGTCTGTCAAGATCCAACCTTCAGCCCGACAACTACATCCTTCCCCAACGTCTCGGTTGCAATATGCCTCATCCCTGGGACGTCCTCCAGGCGCTCGACGTAACTAACTCCATCTCCGCCAACAAAGGTTGGAGCTACAGTGATGATGAGTGCGTCGACAAGCTGCTCAGATGCCGCTGTTGACAAGAATGACTGAATAACGCGTGCGCCACCCTCGACCATGATGGACTTGATCCCCTGAGCTCGGAGCGTCTTCAGGACTGCAGGCAAGGGCAGATCAGTGTTGGTTGACGGCAAGTCTGGATCTGTATACACATCAGTCAGTGAGAACTCCACAACACACTGAAGACGCACGAAAAGTTTCTCTGTCAACAAGCACAACGGTTGCGCCCGCCGCGCACAATGCATCCTGTCGCGCCTCCCACTGCTGTACCTTCTCCACATCTCCTTCGCTTGCCCAGAACCCGTCCGCGGATGGAGGACGCGCGCTGATGATCCAGGGGGCAATACCGGCGCCTTTGGAGGCATTGACAATGAGCTTGCATGCGGGGGAAGTGCGGAGGTGCGGGTCCAATATGAGAGGACGCGGGTGGTGGTAGTGTTGCAGATGGGTATTTTGGGACGGGAAGGGGAGGTGGCGAACTAAGAAAAACATTGATGAATGCGTACGACTAATTTCCGGGAACACGCATGGTACCGTTAAGTTGGGGATTGTCATTGACGGCCGTGCCCACACCGATGAGGATCCCGTCATGCATCGTGCGCATCCTACCTTGCGCGGAACGAAATCAGCACGAGTCCTTTGTACAGGACCATCGCTGCAAGTGCCACACACCAATGCGTCATTTTCATGCTCTCGTCACCGCTAAGGATGAGCTGCTTGCCGCCCTTCCCCGCAATCTTCGCATCGAGCGACTGGGCGAAGGTGAGCGTGATCCATGGGCGCGTGGCATCCGGAGGGACAAGACCGGGCAGGGATTTCGTCCCGGGCTTGTCGTCAGCGGTCAGGCTTCCGAGGACGGTGGTGAGGAAAGAGGGAGGGCCTGGTGCTGTGTCTGCGGAGTTGTCGGTCTGTCCAGATGACAGCTCAACTCCGGCAAGCAGCATGCTGAGGGGATCGTGCATGATGTCGATGGGGGTTGTTTCTTAGGTGGGTGAAGTCACCGTCGTAACACGGTCAGAAGATGCAGAAGGGCAAGCGTATCGATGCCGCTGAATATGGCAGCGCTTCACTCTTGGTAGCTGGCAGCCCAAAATCCACCCAGATACTAGACAAGCGAGACCACGATCAGCACTCCTTTTTCCAAGTTCATAGATGAAGCTCACTTGCCTATACGTTCTACGCACAGAGCCCAATGCACCGTTGATTTGTTGACCGTTGATCGAATCGGAGTGTGGACGCGTCTGCACGTGATCGAGGACGCCTTCATAAACAAAGGCGCGCCGCGCATTTCGCGTCAACGCCTCTTGACTTCCTACCACTACCACCACTACCAACCCTTCACCACCTTCAGTAACCTCTCTCTTCTCAATCTCATACCATGTCTGGACGCGGCAAAGGCGGAAAGGTGTGTATCTACTTCTCCGCCAGCGCTGCCTTGGTGCCCGATGCGCAATGTTCTGGCTGGCGGGTGGATTGTGGCTCATCGTTGCAATTTAGGGTTTGGGAAAGGGCGGTGCCAAGCGCCACCGCAAGATTCTCCGTGACAACATCCAGGGTATCACCAAGCCCGTGCGTTCTACCTCGGCCAATGCATTTCTTCTCTTCATATTCTAAGGTCCTTTCTATCGTTAATTAGGCCATTCGCCGTCTCGCTCGTCGTGGTGGTGTGAAGCGTATCTCTGGCCTCATCTACGAGGAAACTCGTGGGGTCCTCAAGATCTTCCTCGAGAATGTCATCCGTGACTCTGTCACGTACACTGAGCACGCCAAGCGGTGAGTCACCCTGCTCCTGCATTCTCTGCCCCTGTGCTGACGCTTCGGTCCCGCAGCAAAACTGTGACTGCGCTGGACGTCGTGTACGCGCTCAAGCGGTCCGGCCGCACCCTCTATGGCTTTGGCGCTTAGGCATATCTCTCCATGTCTACTTCTTGTATATTCTTATTATCTCAAGCCTGGTCACTGTAAAATAGGCTGTGCTATGTTATGTGAATGGCAAATATAGTCCTTACGATCTCGGAATGCTACTGGTTGTGAGAGTACTGTAATGCAGGTGCATGTGTCGGGCTCCTAGATGTCTTCACGACCGGCGTTCTTATAAACTCGACCGCCCTTCATGACGAAACTTATGCTCTCCTTGCTCACCGCTTTGGTGAAGTCAGCCTCGAAGTCACCGGTGCTCGCAATGATGTCCGCGGCGAATCCACGTTTGACGATCCCGAACGGCACCTCGTTGTCGCCCACAAGCCTGAAGTCCTCCCCAAGCTCGCCCACTCTGTTCAGCCGCGCCTCCCCCTCCCTCCCCTCCCACGCTTGCGAGCGAACGCACTTCCACCCATTCAGGGTGGCCCACCCGAGCACATCCCGCCAGTCGGCGCCGGCCTCGACCATGAGCTGCATCTCCAGCGCGTTGTCGCCATGCGCGAACACGCCTGTGTCGCCCCCGCACGCGATCGCGTCGAATCCCTCTTCCAGCGCGGTCCTGAACGCCCGGACGCCCTCCTCCCAGCGCTCGGGGCGCGTCGCCCTGAACGACCAAAGCACAGCGAGCGTCGGCACCCACATCGCGCTTGCGCGGGGGCCCCAGAAGCTCTGCACGCCGCCGTGTTCGATGGAGTCGACGCCCTGCTCGACAAGCGTCTGCACGGTGCTGCCGTTCGTCGCGTGCGCGGCGACCTTCACCCCGTACTGGTGGGCCGCGTCGATCATCGCGCGCGTCTCTGGCGCGCTGAACGTGGGGATAGATGCACGCGCGGCGGCAGACGACACCGCGGCCATGCGCGAGCGCACGCTGTAATCTGCCGGCCGGTTCCCGACGCCGACGGCGTGCGTCAGCGGCCGGCGCAACTGTGACTGACTATAGGTGGCAAGCCCGTTTCGCACCTGCATATATCTGGACGCCCATGAGTTGTTGGCATGCGGACGCGCTGGAGCAGAAGGTGTGCGATGATTGGTGCCCACCTTGATCCAATCCGCACCCGCACCAATCTGCCTGCGCACGACCTGCACACATTCGTCGACGCCGTCGGCAGCCTCCGCGCCCGTGACCCCGTCGATGCCCTCCCTGTTCACATGGATCGCGCTCTTCGGGCCTAGAGGCGTACCTCGTGTGAATGGCAGCCCGCGCGCACAGAATGGGGACAGCGAAGACCGACCGTAGCTGCCGGTGGACACGATCGCACGGGTCGCGCAGAAGTACCGAGGGCCAGGGATGACGGGGGCGGGCCCGGAGATGCACTTGCGCAGCGCGATGTCGGCATCGGCGGCGCCCTCTGTGCCGAGATCACTGCGGCGCGAAGGGCGTGGTCAGCCAGGGTGCGCAAACGGTATAGATACCGCCGGTGCGAAACGAACCGCACGGAGGTAAATCCAGCTAGAAGGGTCCTCTTGGCGTGGACAGTTGCGCGCACTGTGCGCTCTGCGATGTGCTCCTTTGTATTTTGGTCCTCCCACGACGTCTCGGAGTAGGGATGCAGGAAGACTGGGGCACACTGTCAGCAATCGCTGACGGCAAGGATAGGATGCCTGCGCGGTGGGGTGATGCGCAGGCGGACGGACAGTGTACATGGGCATCCACGAAGCCTGGAAGCACGGTCTGCGCGCGCAGATCGAAGGTCTTCCCGTCGGCGAAAATCCTGGCAGCAGCTGCTTCTACCTGTACCGCATCGTAGGAAGCGACGTCCAGAATGAGCCCAGAATCCGCGGAGACAGAGATCACCCGACGCAACAAGAATTCGCGGCTCTCAGAGTCGAAGAGTTTCCCAGCATATATCTTGATGATGCGGTCAGCCTGGGGACAGGGTGTCTCGCTGGATAGAAGAGGAAGCTGCATGACGGGCGCACTGAATTGTCTACTCCCGAGGATCAGCACTGTGGAGTGAACACTGCTTTGCAAAGTGATTGCGCCCGGAACAAGTAAAAGACCTGTTACTAACAGGCTAGTAGTGTCTGCGCATGTCGACGAGGCGCGCCCGTCGCCGCACCTTGCCATTCAAAAGCGACCGCAAGATGAAAGATAGACTCACCGCAGATGCTGGTCACAGCTTCTGTGCAGACAGAGCTAAACTAAGGGACAGGCAGTGCGGTAGTGGAAGTCGGATGGAAAGCCTGAGCACACGCGCAGGCCAGTGGCCACACGGTTCCCACGCTCCCGCCACGTCGCGTTCGCTGACTTTGACAAAGTCGTCGACAAAGTAACGAGCACAAGGTGGAACAGTGGCGTGTCTCAAGCGACGTTCACAGCAACATTGATTGCCTGCAGCTGCCGACCGCGTGCGCATGCCGTGTCATGAGCGCCTCCGCCTGGTAATCCTGCTTGCGTGAAGGCACGCCAGAGCCAAGAAGACCCTGAAGGCGTTTCCGCACGGACCTCGCAGGCTTGGACAAACAGGGACCTGCAATTTCGCGGCGCCTTCTGCATGAAGGGCGGCCGAACAGGCAGGGCAGCGGCCTCTCGGCCGCATTGCAGGACGTTGGCCAGCGTAAATGATATGCGCGCGCTCCGCGTCCTTGTGTGACAGTGCGGGCGGACTAGCACCGCGCTGCGGTCGCCGCCAGCTTGCGCGCGCAGACCCCCACGCCCACGGGGCAGGGCAGGGCCCGCAGGTGCCAGCGCCCGATCTGCCGCTGCTCGGACACGAGCGAACGCAGCGGGCCATCGCGGGACGATATTGGCGTGGAATGTGGGCAGGCACGGCTGGCTCCGTGCTGCGAAGCCGCGCACGGGCTGCCGGGCGCGCCGCTGCATGATGTCCACGGCGGAGATGAGCTGTGCTGCATGCGGGCTGCGTCGTGAGGTAACGCTGTCGAGCGTATGTAACGTAGTGTAACGTACGGCACGGCGACAGCCCTAGCGCAAACTCCGCCCCGCTGCGCCCATCCTCGCCCGGGGCACCAGGCTCGCACGATGCGACGCTGGCCCCGTCGCGGTCGCTGCAACGGCGCGGGCACAGTGAGTGCACACTTGCCGAGCGTGGGCACACACTGCATCGAATGCACGTCTTCTGCGCTTCGATATATGC
The DNA here is from genome assembly GCA_019915035.1 of Auriscalpium orientale. Lineage (NCBI taxonomy): Eukaryota > Fungi > Basidiomycota > Agaricomycetes > Russulales > Auriscalpiaceae > Auriscalpium > Auriscalpium orientale. Next base: position 1,657,791 of record JAHLMH010000001.1, read on the forward strand.
CGTCGTCGTCTGCCCCCGGACCACGCGGCACGGCCCGTTCCGATCCATCGCATCTCTCCTCGCTTGCCTGTTGTATGTATTGACGCGTCGACCGGTTAAAAATACACAAGATGCAGCTAGGCGGGTGTCGCAGCAATAAGTACAGCATCCGCAGGTCAGTCCAGGGCGTACATAGATCACAGAGGGCCCGTATATCGCAGCGGCTACAATCCAATCAGGGCCAGCCAAGAATATCCATACTTACAAGCGCGCTCATCCACGCTTCGAAGCGACGAACGGGCCCTCCCAGGGGATCGACCCGACGTCCACCGTCATGCCGCGCCAGCTGCCGGTCAGCACCTTCCCGTAGTGGATGTACCCACGGAACACCCAGCGTGTGCGACCGACGTTGGGCTCGTGCTGCGCAACCCGCACGACGTAAGCCCAAACGCATCCAAGAACAAGCACGACGAAGACACGTACGGGAAGACGGATGAGCGCGATCAGCCCATCCCATATACGCACCCGCCCCAGGAAGGTGAATCGGCCCCAGGCCATACCGTGGTTCGGGTCGGTCTCCATGCGTGAACTGTCAGTCCAAAGTTCACAGAAAACACGGATAGTCTGCGCACCTCGCCCGTAAAGATGATGTCGCGGATACCAGAGCACGTCGACTCATAAGTGTCTTCCTCATCGCTGTAATCCTCGCCCCGCCCGAGCCCGTACTCTGCAAAATCACTTTCGAAGTCCCGGTGGCGCGGCTTGGCCTGCACCCGCATGCGAATGCGCTCCTGAAGCTCCTGCTCCTCCACGGTGGCCCGCGCAACACATGTCGCGCACGTATCGGGATTGTGGCCGTTAGATTGCCCCTCGACGTAGGTTTCGTGCTCCGTGCGCTGCCCGTTCTCGTCGTCGATGATCGTGACGTAGCCCTGTGGGAACGAGCGTGAGTGGGTGAGCACTCGTAAGCCCGCTGCACGCACCCTCGACTCCGTGACGCGCACGGGCGGGAACCATGCGTTGCGGATGCCGTCGTCCAGGTCGTCCCCGCCGCCGGGCGCAACGGGGACTTCGGGGCTGATGCAGTGATGCTCCTTAAGCCGCATGAAAAGCGGCCAAGTCGACATGAAGGGTGACGTCTCGCCGAACTGCGCTGGGTACTGCGAGCTCTCGATGAGGCGCAGGTAGCCCTGCTCCTCCGGGATCTGTGGGGTAGGTGAGCCAAGGGGAAAGCTTCCAGAAGGCGGCTTCCAGAAGGCGGAGCACGCACCAGGAGCCGGCCCTGCCATAGCCCGTCCATCGTCCCGAAAGTGTACACGACCCCCTTGAGCTCGGGCAGGCTCCACGGGTCCCAGCAGTTAGTGCACCGCTCCCAGTCGTTGTCCCACGACGCGCTGGGTGCGACGAGGTACTTGCCCCAGGAGCCAGACTCCTCCAATGCGAGCTGCTGCGGCGTGAGGCTCTCCTTCCAGTCCCAGTCGGTCGGCGCCAACGGCTGCGCGCCGAGGTGCGAGTTGACCTCGATGATATCCGCCTGCGTCTGGCCCCGCGTGATGCCGAGGGCGAGCGCCTGCGCACGGTCGACCGGGAGGGTGGGAGGGATCGCGAGGGGTACGATTTCGCGACGCGAAAAGTACAGCAGCTTGGCCGCGGCGGTGATCGGCGGCGGGCAGATCCTGATCTCCTGACCGTAATGCGAGAAAACGTGCTGCGTCTCTCGCGCTTCCCGGTAGTGAGGATAATAGCCATGGACAGTCTGTAGTGAGTAGAGGTCATCGCGCCTCCAGTCTTCGGGCAAAGGGAGGGTGAAGTGCTCGTCCGGGGCATAGTACGAGGGGTACTGGGAGCGCGGTGAGGCTACGCAAGGGGAGACAGGATAGGACACACCTTGAATGCCATCACGACAAACGGGAGAACGAGATGGATGACCTGCTGGCGCTTCTGCATGGACTCGGCGAGGAGCGTGTCTGAGGGGGGAGAGGATGAGACGACTCGTGAGACGGCATATACGGAGAGGACACACTTTGATCTGTCATGCCCCACATCACCCATAGCGCGAGCGCGTTGACGGAGGTGTCCCGCGGCCAGCCGTCTTGACAATCCTCCCACAGCCGCTCGAGGACAAAAGCCTCCACGAATGGGCCGAGGCGTGCCCACTCGAGCTGGACGCGATTTTTGCCGTCATTCTCAGTCAAGAGGATGAATGCTGTCCATAAATCGGACAAGATGGAGTCGGAGTGTATGTCTGCGCGGCGGATGCGCTGGAGGGCGGCGCAGTAGGTGCGGAGCTGGTCGGCGAGATGGCGGGAGCGGAGGGCGCGCTTGCCGAAGCGGCGGCGGGCAGCGTCGACGTCGAACATGCCCCTGAAGATGCGTGCGTAGAGATCGTTTGCGCGGGGACGGGCGAGGGCGCGGTGGATGTGGCGACATGACTGGAGGAGGGGGACGAGGTGGACGGGCGGGCCGTGGGGGACGAGGAGGGCGAGCTCGAGGGCGATGCGCTCGAGGATTTCCTGGGGGATTTTGAGGAGGGGGGAGAGCATCGGGGATGAGGGGGACGCGGCGCGGGGGCGGCGCAGAGGAGGGCATGGAGGTACTTATAGGGAGCGGAGCCCCATCTCTGTGCGGAGGAAGAGTGCGTGTCCGAATGAGGCAATGGAAGGGAGAAGACCGAGGCGCGGCGGCAAGCGGCCGTCAGCGCCGCCGTCGCCGTCGAGCGCCAGAGCAGCCCGGGGCACCGTCCGCCGATGCCTGTTGCATCGCACGCTCAAGACCCCGTCGCGCGTCTCCCGCCTACGGTTGACGGGACGTCCGAGGTTCGATTTCGGCTGACCTCGGCTATCACCGGCCATCGGCTCCGCCGGTCCGCTTCCAACAACTGCGGTGTCGTCCTCCCAGTCGTCCTCTCGTACTACCACAGTATATATACACACTACATGAAGCCGCTGAAGCGCTCTGCCCTTTCCCCGACTGCCGTTGAAGTCCTCATTCCCATTCTCAAGAACATGCCGCATCTCAGCAGCATGGGCACCATGACACAGCACCCGGCCACGCAGTTGCGAGATGGAACGAGATGGATCCGGAACGTGTCAGAATAGGATAGAGGGAGGGGAGTTGAAGGGAGATTGATCTCTTTGTAATTGTGGCCAATGTATGTTTTTCTTCATGGCCCTCCACGCACTGCGCGCCCCGCAAGTCGTGCGTGTCTGTGACAGTGACAAGGCTCCTTAGGTGTGCCCTGTTGACTGAACGACAGCCCAGGGCTAGTACGACATGCAATTAGGGACCACCATAATTGGTAAGTACCGCATTTCTCCTGTATTCTCTTACATATCATTTTGCAGGCCACTTCTTCTTCACGCAGCTCCTCCTCTCCGCGCTGCTCGCCGCGATTGCAGCGTCAACTACACACGAAAAGGCATGAGTCGTCACAACGTCATCGGCCGGGGGCTACTTCGCCAAGGACGTCCTCTGGGACTCAATCGTAGTGCCCCTGCCCAGGGCCAGCGCCAGCCGTTCCCGCTGTACATCTCCCACAAACTTGTGTGTTGCTGTGGCTTCCAAACGCGCGTATATTAATGAAAACTGCGTACAGGGGAACATGGTGGTTGTGCGCGAGCTTGCGCGGCGCTACGGCGACAACATCGTGTCCACGAGCGTCCACCCCCACTTCGCTCGCACGGCGTGCACTGTGACGTCGGTCGTGAAATAGGTGGCAGCTGGACGTCGGACGGCTCGTAAGGGCGTAGGGACGACTCGGCGGGGCGTCCGCGCGGGTCGACGTGGCACTCTAAGGCTCGTTCTTCTCGGGACGTCCGAGAGGAGCGAGAGTTGAGAGGGCTGGGGGATGGACGTATCCGCCAGGAAAGAGGAATCAAGAGCCCGATCCCTCGAGCGGGCAGCCGGAGTAACTCGACGGTGCACGCAGGGTGAGGGAAAGAAGGCAGGATTGATTGCATTACATAATCGGACGCGTAGGTAGAAGTCCTCTCTGATTACCTAACGACCTACGTAGGGTATGGGTTCGCGATTATATATGTTACGGAAGGTTAGGCTGTACGCATTCATCAGCAAGGTGGACATCTCCGTTACATGCACCCACCGGCTCCCGCACAGGCACATCGTGCCCGAGTAATGCGGCGTCATGCTGTTGCCGCCGCCGCCGAGCGGATTGCGCCACGGGTGGTCCGCCGCGCAGCCTGCAAATTCCACACGTCGCCTGCGCAGCCGCGCCGCAGCTGTCTGGATTTGACGGCCACAGCTACGTCGTCGGCATTTCAGATCGTGCCGGGTCAGCTAGAGCGGGAAAGCAAAGAGAGCATACGTACTGGATTGAAGTGCTGCAGCAGGTCCTTGTTGATGAGACCCTTGGTGCCCTTGTGGACCACTGACCTTGAGATCCTCGGGCCTCCGCGCGCCGGCAGCCTTCTCCACCTCCTCCGGCAGGCCCTAGTAGTTGTAGTACAGCAGCTCCCTAGTGTTGAACGGCAAGGCGCTGCAGGACGCGGTAGCTGATGCACCTCGCGCTGAGCATGCTGACGACCTTGCCCTTGAGGTCAAACAGGTTGCGCGTGATGTCGGACACCTGCCACAGGCCGCTCACGGCCTGCTCATGCGCCGGCACGAATTCGCGCATGAGGAGCAAGATTACCATCATGACTTGCTCCGCGACGGAGACGACGTTCGAGCCGGAGACCTCGAGGACTTGGATTTTGCGATCCACAGTGGCGTTGAGGTCCACGTGGTCCGAGCCAACGCCGGCGGTGACGCAGACCTTCAGTTTCCTATGTGCAGATTTTGTCAGGGATGCGCAAAGTCAGGGAGTGCTGTGAATATCAAAACCTTGTCCATGAGTTCCTTAGTGAGGTATCCAGGGTTGAAAGGTGTTGCGATGAGGATATCAGTCTGTGAGCACAGTCTACAGCCTGCAAAGTGGGTTCGGATGAACAACTCACGTCGGCAATGTGCTCATGGAAGTCGCTGTCCGGACCCTCCTTGCAGCTCGTCACCTAACTATTGATGGATCAGTATAAGAAAAGAGGTGGCTCGGAATCAGACTGGTTGACATACAACATATTAACAGTGGCCTTGGGACTCGAGGTAGGCGCGAAGGCCGAGCTAACATCGGAGTCAAAAGGTGGCACAAAAAATCACGGAGATAATGCATACCTCATTCTTCAATTCTTGACGGTTGGAAGAGACGAGGCTCAGCCTTGGCTGCCTTGAAGTCGTTGTAAAGGATAGCATGGACCTAAAACATTGCAGTCAGAGCGCTCTGTCTTTTGTGAAATGAAGGGAAAATACGAGAGTAGAACGAAGCCGAGAACGATGCCATACTTCACCTCCGGCAGGACAACCTCAGAAGATATTCTGTTGCTCCACCACCTCGAAGGCGCTACGGTGTCGACACACCTCTCCCAGTAGCTCAAAGCCGCATTACAAACCGGGTGTCTCGCGGAGACACCAACAGAGCGTGGAGAATGTGGAGGAGGAGAGTACAGGGGCTTGCAGGTGCCGTGCCCAGAAGCGGGCCGGCGGAGCCGATGGCCGGTGATAGCCGAGGTCAGCCGAAATCGAACCTCGGACGTCCCGTCAACGACACCCGCCTGCCCCGCCGTCGCGCGCTATCTCCGCCCCCGCGCCCGCCCGCCTCCCAGGCGTCGCCGTTTCAATTCCCAAAACACGTAAAACCTCCCCCTGCTTCCCCGGTCCCGCCTCGGCTGCTCGCCCCTCCCGCGTCCATCAGATGATACCGCGTCATGGCACGGTGTGCAGCGACGGCACGCACGGCGACGGCACGCACCGACCGCACTCGCGACCGCTGCTGCACGTGCACGCTGCACTTTGACCTTCACAGTGATGCGCCATTCCGGGCGGCCAGCAGAACGTCAAACAGAAACTTGTCACCCTGTGGCGTGTGACCGAATGTGATGTCGCCCGGAATGGCGAACGCCTTGCTCAGAAAGGAAGGTCAGTACTTTGGGCCAAACGCGTCGGGGCGCATATAAGTGCGCAGATCGTCCTCGACGCTCGCCCTCTCTCCCTTGCTCCAACCCCCACCATCCCTGCTCTCTCATGGCCTCCTCCGCCCACTCCCAGTCGTTTTTTCCCGCCCAAAAACCACTCCCTCCCGCCCCCGCCCCGTCTCGTTCGCTCTCCGCGTCCATCTGGGCTCCCCAGCCCCAGCCCAACGACACCACCTGGCCCCAGGCCATCGCCTCTTTTGCCCGCGCCGCCGACGACGACAAGCCCCGCAGCCGTCAAGACGCCAGGCGCCCGCCCCCGCTCGTCATCCGCGAAAGCCCCGAAGACGTCTTTGGCCCCGTCGGCTTTCTCGGCCACATCCAGAAAAAGGACGTCGGGGCCATCGGCGATGGCAGAAAGAAGGCTAGCCCTGCCGACGAAACCACCGTGGGTCCGATGCGCATATATGCGCTTATTTTGCTAACTTCCGCTCCAGCACGTCGAGCAGCTGCTTCGCGTTCTCGACCTCGGTTCCCCAGAGGAACCTCGCTCCCCGAGCCAGTCGCCTTACTCGAGGACTTCCACTCTCTCTGCTCTGTCTACCCCCGCCGACTCGCCCGCAAGGGGCCAACATCTCAAGTTGAACCCTGCTTATGACTTTAATCCGTCGCCGCCCTCTCCTCAGGGCCTGCTTCTTCAGCCCAGTCTCTCGTACCGTTCTGACGACATCCAGAGTGGCCACTTCCCCGCTCACTTCTCGAGCGCGTATCATAATGTGGACTCCTTTCCCGTTTTTGAGCCTTTCTCCGACGGCCCGTCTCCCACCACCGGCTTTGCCCCGCCGCTTCCCCATTCAGGTCTGTTTGGTGATGGCGGTCGTGGCCCACTGGATCCCTCTTGGCGCCCCGAGAGGCTTCAGACTGATTGGCTGAGGACCGACAAGAATACGTCGGATCGCAGCTCTGGATTAGTCGCCGACGAGACGTCCCCCGTATTCCAGACGAATTTCCCCAGCCTGCCGCAGGCTCCGGCACAACCGCCTGCCAACGAGGTGCCATTTTTACTCCTGCATTATCGCCATATGCTCATGTGTTCCCTTCGCAGCCAATTAATTTCCTGTCGCTTTTGCACCCGTCGTCTGCTCCTCCTTACCCCCTCTTCGTATCCCGTATCATCAAGTCATCCGATCAGCAGGCGTCCATTTTCCTGCAGCAGAAGCTCAAGGTCGCGGACACCGAGGAGCGAGGCAAGATCATAGACGCTATATGCGCCAAAGGCTTTGAGATGATGGCGCACAGGTTTGCTTCTTTGGCTTTTCTGTTTTCCCACTCGGCTAAATCAGCGCTACACCGTTCAGATTCGGGAACTGGGCCGTTCAGAGATGTCTTGAAGCCGCGTCTAGCCTTGAAGAGAGGCGCAAGATTGTTCAGTGCATGAGGTGGAACTTTATCTATTGCTTCCATCAAGCTATTGCTGACGCCTATATTCTCAGGGGGCGCGTCGTTGAATTGGCGTCCAATTGCTACGGCTGCCACGTCCTACAGAAAGCTCTGGATTGCGAAGAAGAAGTGCGCCTTCTCATCGTCTCCGAGCTTCTCCTGGGGGATCCTGCCCAGACCCTTGTCAACAAGCACGCGTCTCATGTATGGAGCAAGGTCTGTTTATGGTCCTGCGCCACTACCCTCATCTCTGACCCCCTAACATAGATCATGGAATTGACCTGGACGGCGCCTGCACCGCCAATCTTCGCCTAGTACGTGTCACCGGCGACCTTTTGGGGGGACGTCTGCTGATTGCCCGACGTTCTCTTCAGCGTCAATCAGTCGCTCAAAGGCAAATGGGCCTCGCTGGCCTGTCATGAGACTGGCTCTCTCGTCGTGCAGGTACGTCTTAACTGTGCATCCGCGCCTGCCGGTTCGCTTATCGAACTCCACTTCAGCACGCGTTCGAGAACCTGGAAGATTCTGCCAAAGACGGCATCGTTGACGAATTGCTCAATCAAGGCGCGGGCGTCTTCAGCGAGGTGGCGAAGAATCAGTGGGGGTCGTACTGTATCCAGCACAGTAAGTCATGATCTCCGAGTAATCTCCCGGTTGTCGTGCCTGTGCTCACCCTGGAGGCCTTAGTCTTAGAGCATGGGTCTGCGAAGCATCGTCAGATGGCCCTGGACCACATCATTGGTGGCCTCCTCGAGTTCGCTACACACGAACAAGGGTCGAAATCTGTGACCAAGGCTCTCAAGGAAGGTGGTAAGGAGACGCTTGATCGCGTCGTGAAGCGGATGGCCGAGTCTGCGAAAGGGTGAATGATATCCGTTTCTTACCATCTGCGGCGCATTCGCTTACTGCCCTACCCTCAGTGGCCGTCGCGCCATCGTCGTCGACTTGGCTCTGTCTGTGACTGGGAGCCAACTGATCGCGGCTGTGCTTCCGAATGTAAGCACGAACTATGTCGCTTTGACACTTGACTGCGTCGCTCAACCCCTTTGATACGACAGGTCGACAAGGATCAGCGCACAGTTCTTTACGAGTCGATTCGTGGGCACATCGTCACTCTCCGAGGCTGCAAGACTGGGTCTAAGGTCATTTGGTTGTTGTAAGTGTAGCCTTCCATCAGAAGTCATAGAACGCACTGATTGACAACACCCTTGTAGCGACAGAATGGTAGCCGTCAAATCTTCGTTATCGTTCGGCTTCGTTTGTCAACTGACTAAACTACCCTAGCGCGCTTACTACGGCTACTGAAACGAACCGACGCGCGCCATGGACACGATATTTCTCGCCTTCATCTCTCATCAACGTCAAAATCTCACTCGCTGCAATATTTCCCGCTCAAATAATCAAGCACTCTCGAACTGCATGCCCCCATCTCGGAACGTTCTCAAGAATCTTTTGCACCTTCACGCCAGCATGATCTCTCTCGAACGTCACCAATCACGCAAGTATTCATGTCAAGCCAAGTTCATCGTATAGCATCTCAATCCAAGGACAATCACGCACTCATCTCCAAAGGCTCATCTGCGAGTTATTATGTTACATTTGCTCCTTGATTTTCTTCTCGTCGCTCTTTACACATGCTTGTCTGCGACAAGCCTCTGGTCCGTTGTCTACCCTTCCCAGCGCTTCTGTCGTGTTTCGTTGCCGATGTGCCTCAGGTGGTCCATGTTCCCGTCGTCGATGTATGTTATTCCTAAAAGTAAGGTCGAATCCCAGTACTTGTAGCCGTGAGCTTGGCGTCGCTTTCCTTATCCGGGCCGTTGTGGTGCGCAGCGCGCGTCGCAGTGTCCAAGACTCTCTTCCTGCTCTCGTCTGCGAGCAGCTCGCCTGCCATGAAGACCGCAACCGCACTCCTCTCCGCACTCTTTCTCCCCATCGTCGTCGCCGCGCCCGCCAACGAACTCCAGGAGGTCCTCAGCGCACCCTTCAGCACAATATCTGACGGTGTCAACCACGCAGTTCATGTCGTGGAGGACGCTCTCACTGGCGGGACCGTCGAGAAGTGGCTGGAGAAGGGCAAGGAGTATGTGAAGCACAGCGGTCTGACGTGTGAGTTACATCCTTCTGCCTTCTGCAATGACGCCGACGCGCTGCAGACGAACGCGTCAGCCACCCTTCCTTCGTCGACCACCAGCTCAGGACGACAGAGCCCACTTTGTGCGACTCGTCTGTCAAGCAGTACTCGGGATACCTCGACATTTCCGATGGCAAGCACTTGTTCTTCTGGTGCGCTCCCCCCATCCTGCAGGTGTGCTATTGCTCACTGCGCTGTTCAGGTTCTTCGAGTCGCGGGGCAACCCGTCAAAGGACCCTCTTGTCCTCTGGTTGAACGGAGGACCTGGATGCAGCTCCTCTACCGGCCTTCTCTTTGAACTGGGACCCTGCCGCATCGCTAACGAGGGCCAGAACACGACTTATAACAAGCACTCCTGGACCGCCAACGCAAACATCATCTTCCTCGATCAGCCCGTCAACGTCGGGTACTCCTACTCCTCCGACGGCTCCACCGTGAATACAAGCCCTGTCGCGGGCGAGGATGTGTACGCGTTTCTTGAACTCTTTCTCACGCGGTACCCGAAGTACGCGGGTGCGCCGTTCCACCTCGCGGCGGAGAGCTACGGCGGGACGTACGGCCCAAACTTCGCATCGGTCATCCACAAGAAGAACAAAGAACTCGCGCTTGCGCCCACTCCGAGCCTGAAGAAGATTAATCTCGCGTCGCTCATCCTCGCGAACGGGCAGACGGACCCGCTCGTACAGCTCGCGTCGATCCCAGACTTTGCATGCGACGGGCCGTACCCCATATACGACGACCCCGAGGGCCCGCAGTGCCAGGCCTTGCGCGCCAAGGTGCCGACGTGCGAGCGCCTGATCAAGTCGTGCTATGACTATGGCTCGCGCTTGAGCTGCGTGCCCGCCGCGCTGTATTGTGCGAGCCAGCTGTACGGGCCTCTCCAACGTGAGTCGCGTTACCTATTCATTTGGCGTGGACGTTGATCGAAGGTTCTGCAGAGACGGGGCTCAACCTGTACGACGTGCGCAGGAAGTGTGACCGCTCCAAGGACGGCGACCTCTGCTACCGCGAGATGACGTGGATCGACACCTGGATGAACAACCCCAAGAACAAGGCCGCGCTTGGCGTCACTGGGGACAAGAAGTTCGAGTCGTGCAACCTTGAAGTCAATCAGGCATTCATGTTCCAGGGCGACGGGATGCGCAACAGTGCTGCCCTCCTACCCGAGCTCGTGAACGACGGCGTGCGCCTCCTCGCGTACGCCGGCAATGCCGGTACGTCAGTCATCGCACGGTGACAGTCAGTGACGCTGACATGTTGCGCAGACGCGATGTGTAACTTCATTGTGCGTCCGAGCCAATCGCTCACCTTGGTGTGCCTGTTGAAGCCGTAATTCAGGGTAACGAGCGCTGGATGGCGCAGCTCGAGCATAAGTTCCATAAAGAGTTTGCGGCGTCGACTTCCGAGAAGTGGGTGACGGCGGGAACTGGCCGCGTCGCCGGCGAGGTGCGCAGCGCGGGCGGCGGAGGTTTCGGCGCTGGAAACGTTACGTTTGTGCAAGTCTATGAGGCTGGGTGCGTGTCATCATTTGTCTTTCCTGTCCGTCATCGCCGACGCCCCGTCGTCTTCGCAGCCATATGGTGCCTTTCGACCAGCCGGAGGCCTCCCTAGTAAGTCGAGCTTCTGTGCGCACATCGAGACCAGCGCTGACTGATATGGCCAAAGGATCTGTTCACGCGGTGGCTGGAGGACTCATCGCTCACGCTGAACTGAGAGAGCGACGAAGCTTATCGGTATGACGGTGTATGTATGTATGCCACCTCGCCGCCTTGTTTTCTCCAATCACGCCTCTTGCATATTTTGTGCGCAGGTTGGTACCGAGGCCGACTGTTTGATAATGTATAGCCTTGCTGCCAACCGATTCAAACGCGGTTTTAAAGTTTCTTTTCGCGTCATGGGCGGTGGATTCGTTTGGAAGGAAACTCCATGGTCTCACACACTTGCCACCATCCGCGCCGCGCTGCTGGTTCACAATGCCCCTCTCGATAGTGTCCGTCCGCGGGCAATAACTTCGGTCATCAAACATCCTTTCTTCTGCTATGTGTGCGCTGTTAGTGGATCATTCAACCTGATGTTAATTTGACCGAACGACACACACCCCAGACTCCAGCATGACTATACCTTTTTGAGAGAGACGGATATTTACTAACGTCTGCAAGACGTACAACTGCACCGGTACAGCGAACTCTATCACCCCGAGATGCTCTGGATCAATACTTTGATGAACATCCCTGAGAACAAGTCCGCGCGCTGTCACCGCCAGTCTTGCGAACCCAGCAGTTCATCAAACATGGCAACCTGATCATCGGGACAGCTTCTGGTTCTGGAGCTACCCTTCTCCCTGAGATGGCGACTTACTTACGCCTTCTCGCGGGGGAGTCGCTACTTCAAACGGGCTTGATGATAGTCTTCTGTAAGTCCATGCATCGTGTTGGAGTTACTCATTTCACAGACAGTTATTCCCGTACGGTGTCTCCAATGGAACCACTGCTGGATGTTACTGCTCGAGCATATGTGCCCCGTGCTCCGAATCGCGGGACGCCGAGGGCATCGCGAGATGCGCAGCGCGGGCGGTGGCCAGCGCCAGGATTAAGTTCTGAAGGGACGCGCTCGTGCCTGCCGGAGATCGCTGACACCGCCAGCCATATGGCACCGACCGACCGACCAATCATGCTGGTAAATCTACGGTGAGATTTTAATCCGGTACAGGCCATATGCCGTATGCTGCCGTCTCGTCTCATGCGGATGGTAACTACTCAATTGCATGATCATTGGGCGGGGTGGCTCATGTCAAAGCTGACCCAGCCGTGCCCGTTGACCGTGGGGTTGCCGTCGCCCCATGACTGCAGCCTCGCGAGATGACAAGCCAGGCAGGTCTACTTCATTGGTAACATCAGAACACTCCCGCGCAGCGCCTAGGCACAGGGCAATTCACCCCAGAAGTAAGCTTGGCGAAAGGGACGCACAGATAACCCCTCTGCCGTCCACTGGCCCGGCTGGAGGGAGGAGGCGCGTCTTTTAGCAACGCGCGCCCCGCCCCGCATGAACGTGCACGCCTCGAACCACCCATGGAAGCAGGCGCGCGTGAAGGAGGCATCGGTACCAGTCTATTCATGGTAAGGACAAATGGCGTTTGTTAGAAAACGAGTACCGGCTGCAAATAAACGCTGCTATTGTCATATTGAACGAGCGGAGGTTACGATGGTTACAATGGCTGGCAATGTGGCGCAGGATCACCGGCACCTCTGACAAACTTACACCGTCCGTGTGATAAGCAGATGGACATTGGGCCAGTTGGAAGGCCCTCGTGCTTGCACGTGACTGCGTTTCAAAGCTGCTGTTTTATTGATCGTTGGCGGTATCTGATACTTCGCTGCGCCGCATACGCACGCCGATGCGGAAGGCGTAATCTCCCCTGGCTGGGGCCATAACGCGGCAGCGCGAATGCAATAATGGATAAAGAGCACGTGGGGAAACGAGGAGACGAGAGCGACGCGCCGACAGGCCTGTCATGTTCAGCCAAACGTCTGACTGGACCGTGCACTCCTCTTGACTTTTGAGAGTCTCCATTCGTCCGGCTTCTCGTACTAAAACAAAATCCATCAGTATCGCGCACTGGAGACTATGGTCCCCGCGATTACACACCTTGTTGAACAGCGGCTCGATCTTCTCCTGGCGCTTACGTTTAGAGATTTTGTTCGCGTCGGCAACCTTGAAGAACTGTGGCGCGACCTCAACGAGCCACTTGGGCTCGATTGCGAGCACATTGTGACAGTACTCGCGGGTCGTGAGGATCAGCTCGTGGTAGATGCACCACTCGGGATTGCGGTTGAACAGCGCGCTCGACGGGTGAATGTACACTGGTGTGCCCTCGACGAGCGTCTTGTAACCCTCCTGTGGGTCCTTCTTGGCTGCATTACGGAAGAAGCCAGAGCAGATCGCGCGCCGCACACGCGTCGAGTCCCGCCCAGCAGATAGCACGTCATGCTTGTACCGGTCCATGATGCCGAGCAACTGCTTGCGCACGTCCTGTGCCCGTCGCATGCTGCGGGCTTGAATGAAGTTCTCGTAACACCATGGGTTTGAAAAGTTCGACGCTTTCCAGCCGTTATACACCGCGAGCAACGTCAGATGGTCGCCTTCGGGTTGATGGAACTTGGCCTTCTTCGAGTCTGCCTGCCCTTGCTTCTCTTTCGGCCGGTAGAAAACACTCTGCACCGACAGCATCGCGACGATAGACAATATCTCCTCTGAGCACCCGAGCTCGACCGATGCAATCAGCGTCTTCGCCTGCGGTGGCTCCATAGGGAAGTCCGCCATCTTGCGCCCCAGGCGCGTCAGCAGCCCCTCATCGTCGAGCGCGGACAGCGCATACAGCGACTCCAGGGCCGTGAGCATCGTCTGTGCAGGCGGTGGGTCCATAAAATCAAAACTGAGCAGGTCATTAATGCCCATGGCCTTCAACATGAGGATGGTGTGCGACAAGTTCGTCCGCTGGATATCCGGGATTGAATTGGGTAGCATCTCGTTGCGGAATGCCGCCTCGGTGTATAACCGGTAGCATTTGCCGGGCCCAGTCCGTCCAGCACGGCCGGAGCGTTGACGTGCTTGGGCCTGGGAGATGGGCATTACGACGAGCGAATCCATACCGAGCCGCGGATCATACGCGTTCTGTTTCGAGAAGCCGGGGTCGATCACATAGTAGATACCGGGGATCGTCAGACTTGTCTCGGCGACGTTCGTGGCGATGACGACTTTGCGTGCGCCAGGTGGTGTTGGCTCAAACACGCGCGACTGGACTTCAGAGGGCAAGGCGGAGTAGATGGGAAGAATGAACAGCTCGGGCACCTTCGGTCCTAAGGCTTTCATTCGCTCGAATAGAATCTCGCAAGCGGTATCAATTTCTTCCTGACCAGTGAGGAAAAGGAGAATATCGCCAGCGGGTTCGGACAAGTGAATCTGCATGACGGTGATCAGTGATGCATCGAGGTAATCGTTCTCTGGCTCCTTGGTGTAGAGGATCTCGACAGGATATGTCCTGCCTGGAATGGTGAAGATAGGGCACCCAAAGAAGTATTTCGAGAATTTCTCGGCGTCCAGCGTGGCAGACGTGACGATCAATTTCAAGTCAGGTCGTCGCTTGATTGCCTCTGAGAGAATACAGTCAGTATGAGTGAGATCAGACCGCTGCGAAAAGACAACGTACTCTTCAATAGGCCGAACAGGACATCCGTTGCGATGGTCCGCTCATGGGCCTCATCCAGCATGATGACCGAGTATTGGCTAACATCAGGATCAATGAGGCATTCGCGCTGAAGCATGCCGTCCGTCATGTATTTGATCTTGGTCTCCGGGCTCGTGCAGTCCTCGAAACGAATGGTGTACCCAACTTCTTGGCCCAGACGACAGCCTACTTCTTCAGCAACACGTTTCGCCACGGACATGGCAGCAACGCGTCGTGGCTGCGTGCAGCCAATCCGACTATGATCCGCGAAGCCGTCTTCGGCCAGATACTGGGTCATCTGAGTCGTCTTCCCGGATCCTGTGTCGCCGACGACGATGAGGACCTGATGCTGTGGTCGCGAGTCAGCCAAATACGTGATCAAGTGGAAAACGACGTACATCCCGGATTGCCTGTAATAACGGATCGCGAAGTTTGTATATAGGAAGAGACTTGCGCTGCTCTTGTATGCTGAGACTGGTGATCTCGCCAAAGGTTGTAGCCTTGTTGAACGTCGCCTTCTTCCAACCTTCCTCGTCCGCCTTCTGGCCCCTCAGATTACCCCGCAAGTCTTGAGCAAACATTTTGTCCGTGTCCTTCGACATGGGGTCCAACCAAGGTGCGTTGAAGTCACGCGCCTCAGAATCCGCCTCCTGGTTCGCCTCCTGTTGGCGTAGTTCGCGCCTTTCCTTCGCAAGCGAGGCCCCGGCTACGGCAGCACGATTAAGAGAGCCATCCGGAGCCTTGACGATCTTCACAGGGCTGAGGTCTAGTGTCCGCTTGGTCTGACCACGAAGGAATGCAGGCTCTTCCTCCTTGACCTCGACGTCCAGTTCCTCTTCAACCTCTGCGCGCGCCATAGGATTCGCGAAATCTTCGTCAAGCTCTGGGTACTCGGAGGCGTCGATGGCGCCGGAAGAAATGAGCTGCTTGATTTCCCAGCGCTCTGGCGATGTAAGACGTTTTGCAGACCGGACAGGAACGTCGTCCTTGACGCCGAGAGGTAAGGCGTTGGTACCCGATGATGCCGCCCGTGCTCGTGCAGTTTCTTCTTCGATGAGCTCAGCCTCGGACTTGATGCGCAAATGGGGAGTGAGATCGCGACCGGTCACCTGGTCTACGTCTTTCATAGAGAGACCTATCCGGTTTCCAGCCACGCTCATGACCTTCACCTTCACTGGCTGTCCGCGACTGAGAAGGTCTGATGCAGCGTTGGCGCGTGCTCCGACCTGGATGTTGGATACGTGCACCATGCCTGAAATCGCCTGAGCCACACGGAAGAAGAGAAAAGAGCGACAACACGCACCTTCAGCACGACCCTGTATGCCCTCCAGCTGAACGAAAGCCCCGAACTCTTTGATCCCCGAAACCTTTCCCTCGTAGATTTTGAACAGCACCGGCCGCTCATCCAACACCCGACCCCTGCCATTCCTGTCGTCCCTGCGGTCGTATCCACGGCCCCGAGGCGGACTTGACTCGCGTCTGTAAGAGGGCGGCGATTGTGAATGTCGCCGACGTTTTGGAGAGGGCTCATCGGCGTCGCCTGCCGGCCTTGGTCGCGACTGCTTCGCTTGGGTTTCGAAGCTGGCCATGAGTGCATCCACCTCCTTCCTGACAGCGTCCTCGTCCACGTCCTTTGATGCAGAAACGCTTGGCTGCCATGTCTGATCTGACAGAGCAAGACCAGGGAACATACGCTTCTTCTTGTCCTGCTCATCTGGCAACACTTCCCCTTTCGCCGCATCCTTCTTTGACTTCTTGCCGGCCTTCCGCCTGTGCTTTGGGTGGAGAGTCAGGATAAGGCGGTCCATGTTTTCGACGAAGGACTCGGGAAAGTCGGCGCCATACTCCTTGAGCTTGGTCTTGAACTCCGGAAGCGTCTTGCACTTGCCATGTAGGTCGATGACGAACTCAGCGACTGTCTTGTCGCTGAGACCAGTGTGATTCTCTATCTCCTGAGTAATCTTGGCCACCAAGGAGAGGAGTTCGAGACTGTAGAGGTCATCTTTCGCCATGGCAAGCGCGACGCGGGTGGTGGTGGGAGGAGGGTGAGATGACTAAGCCTCTCCATTGAAGCTTCCACCTTGTACCATCTTGTCGCGTTGTCAGTGACTCGGCATGGCGAAAGGGAAGAGTTCCAATCCAGCAGATGCGTTTCGTATGTATGTTCCCTACTCCGAGTAGCTGGCACTCACCCTCCGCCGAAAAGGGAAAGCGCAGCGGAAGAAAGAGCTCAAGAAGGTGCGTGCATTCACGATGTTGTGCAATCCTGGGCATCGACACTGCATTCCTTGCAGTAGAACAAGGCAGAACGAGGGAAGGCGCGGGACTTTGCCCTGGTAAAAAAGGACACTACCGGTATGCATGCTATCTGGGCGACGTGCTCGAACATCCCAGTCTTGACGGTTCATTCTAGAGCTAGAAGAAGAGATCGAAAAGCTCTCCGCAGAGGCATCATTGTCAGCTGCTGACCAGAAACGATTGAAGGACCTGCACAGCGAGCTCGAGAAAATTAACAAGAAGAAGGAAGATTATATTGCTGAACACCCGGAGCAACGCAAACTTGTTTATCGTGCCCGCCGCAATAAAGACAAGGAACTGGAACCCCCAAATCCCGCGACTGCTGCCAACAGTACGAGAAGCCTTTTCGACAAAAATGGCATTCCCTTGCACCCTGAACGCAGTCTTTACTATGATCCGGTGATGAATCCATTCGGCGTCCCGCCTCCTGGCATGCCGTACCTTGAACGACGTGAGGGATTTATACCATGAATTCCTGTGCGCCTCTGACATCGTTTGGTGTAGCTCTACGGCCAGATGAAATGGAGAGCCAAGAGGAAGAGGAGGATTCAGACGACGACATCATAATGCCACCAGGTCCACCACCGGGGACGGGCGTAGACTCGCTGAAACAAGAGGAGGAAGAGGACAGCGACGATGATATCCCCATGCCAGAGGGTCCACCGCCGGGAAGCACTCGTACGCCTCGTGTCCAGCTATGCGCTAATCGCACCTTCTAACCTTCTACCAGTACATCCGCAGCTGCCGCCCTATCCTCCTACGTCCCATCATCCTCCTGGTGTACCTCCACCACAGGGGGACATCACCGCCTTACCCCCGTTACCTTTGAACGGCCCTCCCCCAGGCATGCCCACGATCCCGCCGCCTCCGCCAGGCTTTCCTACCAGCAATCTCCCCCCTCCTGGCGTCCTGGCGTCCCCAGGCGCCGGGTTCCCTCCTTTCGCTCCTCCTCTCACCTTTCCACAGAACTTCATTGGCCTTCCTCCACCCCCTCCTCCCGGCTTCCCCATGTTTCACGGTGCCATGCCAGCCCCACCACCAGGATTCTTTCCGCGCCACAGCCAGGCCACACTTAGCCAGGATCCTCTTTCCTCCGTGCCGCACCAGACCTTCCAAGCGCATCGCGCCGCACGTGTTGCCCCGCCGCCTACTTCATCCTCGGCGCCCGTCGCCGCATCCCCCGCGTCCGTTGCGGCTGTCGCCGCGGCGACTGTGTCCGCTGCGCCCGAGCTGCGCGATTTCAAAAAGGAGAGCACTGCGTTTGTGCCTGCAGCGTTGAAGCGCAAGAAAGCTGTAGCGCCTGCAAGCGCGAGTGTACAGGGGGCAAGCAAGGTGACCGCGGCGCCGGAGCTCGCAGCGCGTGAGGGTGAAGAGACAATCGCAGGTCCTGCCCGACCGGACCTGGTGAACACGCTGAGGGGGCAGTTCGGGGGCGGCGCCGCGGCCCCGGCGACGAAGGGAGGGAAGGACAAGCCAAAGAGCGATTATGACAAGTTTGTCGAGGAGATGGGGGACATCCTGGGACCGGCGGCTTAGTTTACACGATAAGCGACGAATATTTGAATAGTTTGTCTGTATAGTGAGTGACTCTGAGGAAGTGATCATCCTTCCCCGACAGATCTGCCATTGCAAGTACTATCTTCAATCACACCTTTTTGCTACGTGCAATGGATGTGGTGTGGTTGGCTGAGATTCATGAATCCATCGCAAACACGCTCCAAACATATGGTGCATCGATGCGTGCAGACCACAGCTTTGATTAGAGTTGCTACATAACCACTGCATCGCTCATGCTCAGTCCGTTGCTCTTCTCTACTATCGAGGTTACGCGCCAGGCCTTCCACCGCACAGCGCTTTCCTTCGCCATCGTCAACCTCAAGCCCCTCGTCCCCGGCCGTACGTTGTCCTTCCACGACCACCCACGCATAGAAGAACAAGTAAAAGAAAAGTAGTACTGACCTGCCTGGATCCAGATGTACTGGTCTGCCCGACGCGCCCCGTCCCGCGTCTCACCGACCTCACCCCCGAAGAGCTTACCGCACTCATGCTCTCAGTGCAGCGCGTCGGGCGCGCCGTCGAGCGGGCTTATGCTGCAGACGCGCTCACCTTCGCGTGTCAAGACGGGCGTGCAGCGGGGCAGACCGTTCCGCACGTACACTTCCACGTGCTCCCCCGCAAGGCGCAGGGGGATCGCTTCGCGGGTGACGATGTGTACCCCGCGCTCGAGCGCGCGGAGGGAGGGTTGGCTCCGGCGCGCTCGCACGAGCCCCTGCGCGTCGACGCGGAAGAGGATAGGCAACCCAGAGCTTTAGAGGAAATGGAGAGAGAGGCGAGGTGGTTGGCGGGATTCGTCGAGGGCGAAGCGCGGGCGCATGACCTAGTACAGTACTAGTGACTGGTGAAGCTTGAAGTATTTTGCGTTGCTCTCAGTTTGCTCGTACATACTTAGCACCGTTCAAGGATGTGAATGCGAACTTGGTAGTTCGGATACAGCGATGCATCATCCGTACGCATACAAAGTGGGCATGGGCCCTGCCCGACCGTAGAAAAACAGATGGATGAAAGTAAGTAGGGAGGCATGCTATATACCGAAGATGGCAAGCAAGAAATTGTATAGGTGAGAGTATACAACGTCATCCGTCGGAGGACACCCACATTGAGGAGAGCAGGGTAGATGAGTTAGGAAGCTCGGGGTCATTATGGGTATGGGTTGGGTGATGGGATTTAGCACTAGCTCGGTCTAGCGGTGTAGCAAAGCAAACATTTGGGGATAAGGTAGGAAACGAAGAAAGCGCTTTGTCCTAGATGATTTGGAGGTAGTTTGATGGGGCAACTGGGCCGAAGTCAGTGAACTGCAGGCTTACGGAGGAGGCGAGAATACTCACTGCCCACACTGCCATCTGCCTTCCGCGCCTGCCACCACTTTCCTTGCTTGTCCACGATGTCCAACAGCTCGCCCTTCGAAAATGAGATTTCGTTTGGATCGTCCGCTGAGGCGGTGTCTGCGCAGACAACGTCAGGCGAGCGCCGTAAGATATACCCGGAAGTATACGCACACGCATACAACGCCTTCGCTTTGTACGAGTAGCTCTCAGATCCAGAGGGTGCTACACTCGCATCTGAGGGCAACGGCATCCCTCCACCCGCGCCAACGCCCGCATTACCGGGGGTCATCAATGGTGAGCTGATGCCAGGGTTGCTGGTGTCCGCCGGCAGCTGTGACACGCCTGGACTGGGTGATCTAGGACTCCCTGGCATATTGATTGTATTCTTTGCGGGTGTGCTGGTGTCCAAGCTGGCCGCGTGGAAACTGTTGTTCTGGCTACGCACAGGTCCGCTTGGGCTGTTGAAGCTCGCGTTCAGTTTCGTGTCATACGTGCCGGGCCCGATGCCGCCCGCGGGCGCATATGTGCCGCCGCCGCCATAGCCATTTCCAGAGCCCATGTTGTGCACGGAGGTGCCGCGCGTGCGGCGGCGTCGCGAAGGCGGCGTCAGTCCGCCTGTGCCGAGGGAGTTGAATATGTGGAACGCCAGCGAGTCCTCCTCTGAGGTGAAATAAAGCACCCAGAGGATGTCAACGACTGCAAGGATAAGCCAGCCTGCAGCCAGTGCACCCTGGGAGGGTTTATGGGCATAGATACTCTGGTTGACACCTTGCACGGCGAAGACGATGGCGATGGCGCCGAAGGTGGAGATCTGGAAGCGATGCATAGCTATTGAGTCGCTCGCGAGGGTATAGAGGACGCCGATTATGAGAAATAGTTGGAGGAAGATGGCGAACCAGAGCACGCCGACCGTGAACTCGGTGTTTCCAACTGCGGGTGAAAAAGTCAACACCACGAGCGGCTAGCTGGATATCGGGTGCAACCCACGGTCTGCGTTAACTACGCATTGTGCGATGAACGCAACAAACCATCCTATCTGTAGGCGGGTTAGCAGGACTTGGGAGAGATACGCTGCGGAAGAACGTACGACGGCGAGGATACCGGTGAAGAGGAAGAGGTAGTGAGTGAGAATTGGAGTAAAGTCCAGGCGTTCGTTCCCTCTCGGGGGCATTTTGAGCTTGGAGAAAGGGTGGGTAGAGGAGAACAAGCAACCAACGAGGAGAACGAGGACGGATGAGAGACTGACCCAGAACCGGCGTGCCCACAGTCGACCGTAGCTGCGGCAAGCCACGTGGGATTCCTTTTCCGGCCCACCTCTGCCCTCAACCTTGACGACCCACTGACAGCCCGGTTGTCGATATTAGTGCGCCCACCTCGTCGAACCGTCAACAGGACAACAGTCTCGCAACGCCTCAATCAAGCTCGGGCATCTCGCTCATGGATTATCTATAGGGGCCCGATCGGGTGCATACGGTACCATGGCTTCAAGGTTTTCTCTTCGACCTCAAATACATATCCCAGAAGAAACTCCTGAAGCTTAGCCCAGCTGGCTCCGACTCGGAGGTACCGTCTTCCGCCGCTCGATCAGAGGCGGCTCGTGCTTTTTGACTGCGCTGCACAGTGCACAGTCAGCTCCCGCTGCTAATTAATATGACTAGC
The DNA here is from genome assembly GCA_019915035.1 of Auriscalpium orientale. Lineage (NCBI taxonomy): Eukaryota > Fungi > Basidiomycota > Agaricomycetes > Russulales > Auriscalpiaceae > Auriscalpium > Auriscalpium orientale. The sequence goes on from JAHLMH010000001.1 coordinate 1,679,370, forward strand.
ACCGGGTCACGCCTCGGATATGGTGACCGGTCCGTCTCCTAAAGCTTATAGTGCTTTCCCCCCGGGCCCACATCCCACCGAACGCCCATCCCGCTCAGATAGCACGCGGCTGCATGCACACCTACACGCCCTGTCCCGACATTGCCCTACGCAGCCGTTCAGCTGCAGTCTCTATCTCCTCACAACCATAGCTTTGCGGCGGTCGGATGGCCACATATGCGCGGTGGTTCGCTGTGGGCATATGGGTTTTGCTGCAAGGTGTCACCGGTCTCTTTCTGGTGCGCACGACGTATTCAGCGTGTTATTCTCGGTCTGACTCATTGCAACAGAGCGTCCTTGCCCTACTTCTAGTCAAACTGTTCCCTTCTCTGACCCAAGCCCCGCCAAATCTGCACCACAATCTCAACGACAGTGCCTCACATTCCCCACGCCGCCGCGAACTGTTCTCTCTCCATACCCTCTCAAGCGACGAGTCCTCTGACGGGCCGTCAGAGCCCGCTTCCCCTACCAGGGAGCTCCACATCCGCCAGCTTCCCGCAGTGAACGACAAATCCCCAGTTGCGGCCATCTTCGACGCGCACCTTTTACGCGCGCGCAGCACCCGCCCCGCTCAACGCCCTCTGCGCACCCTGTTGCCGACTCTTGAAGAAGACCCGATCCCACGATCGTCGTCGACTGGCGACTTTGCGCCGTTGGGCTCGTTTTCGTACGGCTCGACCTTGTATGAGAGCCCCACGGGCACACCCGGGGAAGAGCTCCCATTGGAACAGGGCTCATTCGAAGGAGAGTCAGCGGTTGAAAGTGAAGAGGAGGACGATGCTGAAGGTGAAGACGAAGGCAACGTATCTATGCCGAAGCGGAAGAAGAAGCACAGGCTTCGGCTCCCGTCTTTAACCCTTTCGCTCTCGCAACACGCGAAGCCCAAATTGTGTCGGTGTCGGTCGCTCCCTGCGCTCACTTCGTTTGCGCCTTCACGGGGCACCCTGCGCGGGTTCACCTGGGCCAGTACCACAGAGCACACACGCCGCAAGCCTCGCCCTCACCCACTCGATTTCATCACGCGCGAGGAACCGTCTCCAAAATGGATGACGCTCGGTCTCCAGAGTCAAAAGGCGAAGGGCACCTCGCGCGTTCCAGCGTCGCGCACTCACCCATACGAAGCGCCGTACTTCTTCCCAAGCCCCGTTTCTCCCGATGCTCACGACTACGTGCGCCGCGTGCGCATGGATTTGCAGCACCCGGAGCGTTTCCCCGGTGCGCCTGTGCCGAAGGCTAGCTCGGCCGTGGCATTTGCGCCGGAGCTCAGGGCAAGCACGGAGATGCGAAGGTAGATTCTCCCGTGTTATTCTACATTGTATTTGTATCTCTGTTCTGTCCTACTATATTATGTAATAATTACGCAGTGTAGCAAAGATAAGATTAAGCGAGTGAGATAAGATTGATCACGTGCGTGATCTCAAGCCACGGGGGCCAGAAGACTCGAATTCTCTTCGTTTACCTCTTGAGTCTTCGCCCGCCTTTCCGTGTCCATGCTGTCTTCTACCTCCCCCCATCCTCACCCGCCCCTGCAGCACCTCCAGTCCCCATTTCCAACAACCCCCATACCCCTCCCACCCGACCACGTCGTACTGCCGCCACCGCCCTTACCCGCCCTCCCAAACCCCCCCAACGCACAAGCACAAACACCGGACCCATCACCTGCGCCCGCACCCATGTATCACGACGACACAGGCTTCCTCGCTCCTCCAAATCCTGCCGTGCCTCCCGCCAACACGCGTCCACGCTCTCGCCCGTCGTCCAGCACGCCCGGCCCGGTGGGCACGCCGAAGCTTGAGGGCGCCCCCGACGGCGTACGACAAAGCCAGGGACAGACCGCGGGCCGTCCACCGGATGGCAGCAGACAGTTAAACGTCACGGACGCTTTGAGCTACTTGGATGCGGTGAAGATGCAGTTTCAGGACAAGCCGGACGTGTACAACGACTTCTTGGATATCATGAAGGAATTCAAGCATCAATTGTGAGTCGTGAATTAGTTATATCTTCATTTTCTCCCCGTCGCTCTGTGCGACGGCTGTTGTTCGGGAGCTACTTGGCGCGCAGTTGGGATGATATGGGCGACGCGAGCACGGGCTCGGCAAACCGGCTTGGCGTTTCAGAGTTCCAGAGGATCCATTCGACGACGTTGAGGTCTCGAGTCGCCTCACGTCGTTTGCCTTTCAATTGCGTCGCTGGTGGGCTGCTCGCCAGCCGTCGCCCGGACCGGCGTCGTTCTCCTGCCTTATTCGGAAATGACTGTCTTGTCCCGCAGAGCGTTGCCTTCTTCCGCTGCGACCTCCATGTCTTGAGAGCCTATGCTGATTGTCTGACTCATCAGAATCGACACGCCTGGAGTCATTGAGCGTGTATCCACGCTTTTTCACGGAAATCCGTACCTCATTGAGGGCTTCAATACCTTCCTGCCGCCCGGGTACCACATCAACGCCTCCACGGACCCCCGCGATCCTAATCTCATCACCGTCACAACGCCGCTGGGCACCATGACTTCCACTGCCCTCTCGCGCAGCGGTATTCCCGGCAGCCTCGGGTTCTTCGAGCCCCCTGTACCGCCGGGTCAAGCGCAGTTCACACCGCTCCCACCGTCCACCTCCCGCCCGAGCTCGCCTCGCGGCCGCGCGCTACATCCCACCGCCCATGCACCATACCACGATAAAGCTGCTTCTGAGTACTCGCCGGGACCGCCTTCGACGACGGCCGCAGCATCGGTGCTGGGGAACATGGGCAACAAGACGCATGGGGAGCGCCCCTCGAAGGAGTTCGATCACGCCATTCAATATTTGAACAAAATCAAGACGCGTTACCCCGACGATCCGAACACCTACAAGCAGTTTCTGGAGATCCTGCAGACATATCGGAAAGAACAGACGATACAGACGGCGCCAAAGGGCTCTGTGGCGCACACACAGCGAGAACAAAGGATGATGCATGACGTGCGTGCGCTGGTCATGTTACTTGGTGTGCCCCCATCTGAAGCCCCTTTGTCCTAGGTATACATGCAGGTGCAGGTGTTGTTCAAGGACGCAGACGACATCTTGGGCGAATTCAAGGACTTTCTTGGAGAGATCAACGACGCGCCTGGGCCGTCAGGAGGTCTTGTCGGGATTCTTCCGCACCCGCCTGGGTCTTCCAACGGTGCGCAGGCTCATGAATTGTTCTTCTTTTGCTTGTATCCGGAATTGTTGACATGCGTGCGCAGCTGCCCCTTCTTCGCGACGCCGGAAGAGAGATTTGCCCAAAGAAACGGCGCCGGCACCCAAATCTGATGCAGTCCGAGTGGTTTGTCCTCCATCGCTTGTCTCATCGACAGCCAATCCTCATACTGATATCACGAGCAGGATAGCAGAAAAAGACAACGCGTTGCCAAACTGCCAGCTAAGGGCCGGGCGCAGTCACCGACGTTCAATAGCTACGCACCCCCATCGCCACCCCCCGCGCCTCCCCACAATCCGCATCAGCCAATATCGTTCCCGCAGTCTATGTCGAACAACCTGAGTCACTTGGCTCAGTCTGGGCTGTCGATGTCTCAGATGGCAGGGCCTAGCTCCACGACGCAGGACGAACTCATGTTCTTTGATCGCGCGAAAAGGCACCTGGAGGCGCGCGATACATACGACGACTTCCTCAAGGTGCTAAATATGTACTCGAAGGACATCATAGACCTCAAGCAGCTCGTGACGCAGGTGGAAATATTCCTTGGTGACGGCGAGCTGCTTGTACAGTTCAAGAACTTGCTGAGCTGGGACGACAAGAAGGGGAACGTTGAGTACGGCCCTCCAGGCAGCATCAGAACTGGTCCTCCGGATCCGGTCCTACCCCGTCCCGTTGATGACGGGCAAGGCCCCAGCTACCGTCGCTTGCCAGAAAGGGTGCGTAGCGGTTTGATATTCAGCTTTTGAACGGCGAATCTGACGGGTCGTCGCAGGAAGCGAGGCTTGCGACGTCCGGGCGCGATCAGCTGGCGCGCACGGTGCTTAACGACGAGTGGGTGTCACACCCTACATGGGCATCCGAAGAGGCTGGCTTCGTCTCGCACAAGAAGAACTCGTTCGAGGAGGTCATTCACCGGTGCGAGGACGAGCGGCACGAGTACCAGATCCAGCTCGAGGGCCTTGCACGGACGATTGCCATTCTCGAGCCACTGAATGCGCGCCTCGACGAGCTCTCGCACGAGGACCGTGCGCAGTTCAAGTTGAAGCCGAATTTAGGCGGGCAGAGCCGCTCCCTGTACATGCGCACGTTGAAGAAGGTTTACGGCAAGGACGCCGGCATGGAGATCTACCAGGCGCTGCAAGACGCACCGAGCGTCTCGGTACCCGTTGTGCTCACGCGGCTGAAGCAAAAGAACGAGGAGTGGCGGCGCGCGCAGCGCGAGTGGGCACTTACATGGCGCCAGATCGACGGTAAAAACTTCTACAAGTCGCTCGATCACATGGGCATCAACTTCAAGGCGAACGACAAGAAAAACATCACGACGAAAGCGTTCGTCGCGGAAATTGAAGGGGTTAAGGCAGAGCAGGAGCAGGCCGCGGCGCCGCCGCGGCCATGCGCCCGCGGGTCGCTCGGATTCCAGCTCGAGTACAGCTTCGCGGACACGGCAGTTCTGCACGACTCTTTGAAGCTCGTCTACTCGTACTTGGACCACAACCAGGCGACGTACAGCTTGCCGGAGCGGCGCAGCGTGGAGCGCTTCCTGCGCGCGTTTGTGCCGACGCTATGCATGTACCCTCTCCCCGAGTTCAACGCCGCGTGCGGGCCCCTTGATGTCGGGCCGGAGGACGACTCAGGCGACGAGCCACTGGACGGCGCCGACGCGGCGGGTGGCGTGCACGCGGGCGACTTGCGGAAGAAGCTGCTCAGGACGGCGCAGGAAAAGGCCACCCTGCGCAAGGGGGACACCCCGCGCGAGGGCTCGCCGAATGGCGTGGACGGGGCGAGCTCGCGCGTGCCCTCGCCGGAGGTGGTCGACACGGGTGCGGGCGACACGCCGCAGCCCAGCGATGTTTGGATCCGAGAAAGCCTGCCGGACGATGGCGTGGCGATACGGGACGAAGCCGTCAGTGCACGGCCGTTCTTCGCGAACACGACGTTTTACACGCTGCTTCGGCTGTTGCAGGTACATTCGCTATTTATAAACTTGCTTGTTATTCGGCTCACAGTGCCATGACAGCTGCTCTATTCTCGTCTATCGATATGCAAAGAGGTCGGCGCGAAGCACGTTGCGACCAAATTCCAGCACCTCACGGCGAACCCCATCGCGAACGAGCTCGGACTGGAGGACTCGCAGGGCCCGTCGGTGGTGCTGGATCAAATTCTCGACACGGTCCAGCACAGCGGGCACCGGGACGCGAACGTCCTGTATAGCTATATGCTTGACGCCTGCGAAAAGCTATTTGACAACGACATGGACCAGTCCACGTTTGAGGAGCACATGAGGTGGTTCTTTGGCACAAAGGTAAGTATGGAATGCTATTTTCAGGGCGTCTAGCTGAGCACGAGACGTGGGTCAGGCCTTCCTTCTTTACACCGTGGACAAGATCATTGCCTCTCTGATCAAACAGGTGGGAGGGCTGCGATCGAGGCTGTTCGGTAGGGGAGCTGATCGCGGACGACACGTCAACAGGTGCAGGCCATTGTCTCGGACGGCAAATGCCAGGAGCTGTGGCAGCATCTGCGGCGAAACCGGGGCGAGATGCTGTTTTCACGGCAGGACATCATCCGGTATCGGCGGCAGGCAGAGCACCATGTTGGATCAGATGACAACTTGTACCGGGTCGAGTGGGCGCGTATCCCTGGATTGCTTGTGCCTGTGTGGATGTACTTGACGGTGTTCCCCTTCCCACAGGACGCGGAGACGAAGTCGATGCGGATCCAGCTGGTCGGGACGGCAGACGCGAGTGTGGACGAGGGGACGACGGCGGCGGGCCGGTGGCGGGAGTACGTGGACAGTTACGTGACGGAGCACCCCACAGAGTGGCTGCCCGGAAGCGGGGCCGCGGGCGGGCGGGGATTAGTCAAACGGTGAGTGTGCTGGGCGATTGAGAGGCGATGAGCGTGGGGGCCGTTTATCGATGCTAACGGGATGGTATTCATAGACACCTGGCGCTGGATGACATCAGCGCGGGGGGGACGGTGCGGACAGAGGGGTCGCTGGGGGTGCGGGTGAGCCTGGGGACATACAGGCTGTTCTACGAGGGGGGCAGCGGGGAGTGTCTCTGGCGGGAGCGGGCGGCGGCGGCGGAGGAGATGCTGCGGGGGCGGGCGGCGGTGCGGGAGGAAGAGCGCAGACGGCGCGTGTCGATATTTTTAGGCCGACAGATATAATTATGGGCAGGGGCCGCCTATAAATAGACGGGCGACGCTTGCTAAGCTACTTAAATGGGCGATGGTGTGGCTGCTCCCCTTTCTCCTCGACCGGCCTCCCAGCACCCACGGCCACCCCGTCCATGCTCCCCGCCTAGCCACCGTCCTCCTCGTCGCGGCCAGCCCAGTGCACACCGCCCCCGCACCCGTCCCACCCCGCCCGCACGTCCCCCGTGCGTGGCTCGTTTCCTTGGCGCACGTTTGGTCATGGCCAAGCCCATCTCGCCTCCGTCCGCCCCCGGGCCCTCGTCCCTTGCCTCCCAGCACCATCCTCCCCGCAATCGCTCCTCTGCGCGTCGTCCGCGCACCCGCACAGCACGCGCAGCAGGCGTCTCCGCCCTCCTCGCGACCCTCTGTGCCACCCCAGCAGCAGCAGCAGCCGCCCCCGCCCCCGCCGACTTCGCCCACACCGCCCTCCCCTTCCTGTACCCATTCATCGACTACGTCCCCACCACCCCCCATCCCAGATCAGACGATCCGTCCGCCCCGACGGACGCGGCGACCTCATCTTGCCAACAAGAGCGCTCCAATCTGCCTGACAAGTACGTCCAAGGTTCTGACGGGCTCTGGCGCAAAACCAGTGAGTGGACGCTTTACGGCTCGACCAACTGTGCTGTGCGTTTTTCTTTCCTCGGCGAACTCTGAGGCTTTCCAGCTAACAAGCTACCGCCGCCAGGGGGTTTGCCCATCCCAGTCTGGCACCACCGCGCCGTCCGACGTAGACGACCAAGCCTCTCCCAACGACCCTGCCTCCCCGTTACCCACGGCATCATTGCAGGATTTTGATGAAAGCCTCCTACCCACGGGATGGAAAATACAAGCTGCGCCATCGCGCACCCTGACGATCGTGATCCTTGTTCTCTCCCTCGCACTTGCAATGATTATTGGTATTTTGATGATTTCCTGTGTCAAGTGGAGGCGGAGACGATGGCTATCGATCAAGGACGTGGAAAAGAAGCAGGCAAAGACCGCGCTGCGAGGTTCTGACGAGGTGTCGGCGGAGAGCGTGCGGAAGACGGAGGTGTCGCTAAAGAAATGGGTGCGTGCCACCACTCGCTGGAAGGCCGATGTTCGCTTTGCAGCGCGCCGCCGCCGCTCCATGCGCGCGCCGTTGTCGTCCTCGACGACGCTCGCAGCGAGCGCTGGCATCGATGACGGCGACGACGCGGTGACCATCACGAGCCGCTCTGTGACGCCGACCACGTCGAGATGTCCGTCACGGGTCTCCAGTCGCCGCTCCGAACGGACCGACGATTCAGCCTCTCTGCGTTCTGCGGCGAGCAGCCATTCAAGTGCCGTTGATATTCGCGCTCTCGCCGAACACGCGCCCTCGGCACCTCCTTCGCCCCCGCCATCGCCACCGCCATCTCAGTCGTTCGGCCCTCCACCAACCCCCGCGGATACCCCTTCACATCCACCAGCTTACCAGCCGAGCCACCGCATCCCTCCCCCGACTCTTGGCCCCGCATATCTCAATCCCTCACCGCAATACCATTCCGACGCCCCGATACCCAGTTCATCCAAGGCGCCAGCAGGCCCCACCGCAGGCACGGGCGGCCTTTCCACGCACGACGCGTCGTATGCGGGTCATGTGGCGACAGACGATAAGGCATTGCTTGCACGGCGCGCGGCATTGATCAGCGCGCCCCCCGATGCCTTGCAGGCAGACTCTCTGCCCTTAGCGATCGCGGTGCCGGCGCTCGACGAGGACTACTTCCCCGGCCCCGCGGACCTGCCCCCCGTCGCGCATCCCGACTGCCATATGCACCTGCACCCCCTTCCGCAAGACGCCTGCCCGTGCAGCGCGGACGACGTCCGTCCTCCCTACTCGCCCCCGCATGGCGCCCTCCCACCGCCGCCCTCCAAGGGCAAGCTCGCCGCTCCGCGCTTCGGCGAGTACCCTTACGCGTTCGAGGCGGATGATTTCCCCGTGGGTGCAGAAGACGACGACCTAGGCGCCGCACCCTCCGCCCCGCCCTTCGAGGAGGGCGCGCCGTCCGCTCCTCCATTTGAGGAGCGTCCGGGTGCACCGCCGCTCCCATCAGGCGAGGCGAGTGCGCCACCTGCGCCGGAGGAAGAGTACGCGCCCCTGCCGAGCGCCAGCGCACCGCCAGAGTAGTGTGCATTATCTCGTGCTCACGGTCATTTTCTTGTTTATTTTTGCACACCCAGTCGATGTTATCGTTTTTATCTAGGGATATTATCACGGTGCAGTACTTAGCTAGGAAGAACAGTGTATTTGATGTGTTGTAATGCAAATGTCGACGTCAAAACATCTATGCACTGCTGAATTTGTCGACGGACAAAAATCGACTCGACTTGGGGACACGCGACACTGGCGCGCCCCAATCATTTCCCCGTACGCGGACAATTTCAAGCTTCGCGCTGGCTGTAGGCAACACATCCATTCAGTCGGCGCTGTCCGTAGCTTCGCGGCCGCAGGCAGCTCGAATAGGGGGGACGGGGATCGACTCCGTCGTGGGGAATGCACTTGTGTTAGGAGACTGAGAAGTGCGAGCTCGCGGCGTTCGGTGAGGCAGTGACGGCGAGGTGGTTCCGAATTGTACGCGATGAAGCGCTTGGTCACTTTGTTCGCTGTCCGAGGTGTACTCCAAGCTGTGAATATGACGGAACGCGCTCAGGGTCACTGGAATGAGCCCTGTTCGATGTGGGCCCAAGAGCTCTAGCCCTCCTCAAGTACCGCGTGCTGGAGGTGGCATGGAAGTGGGGCTTCAGTATGTTGCGGAGCGCGATTAACGTGTACAGTCGCAATCGGTTCATTTGATCGTGTACGGGGCGAGTAGGGCCTGGTGGCGTCTTCCTCGGTGCGTTCTTTTACTAGTTGTCACTGCGGTACGACTCGGTCACCACGCTCATGAACCACTAGACTTGCCATTCTCGGTCGCGCGCGGAGATTGCCGATCGCAAATTTCTGTCAAGGCACAGTCGCTCATTGCCCCCGCCACGGTCTCTGCTCATACGAGTCGTTCGTCTTCTCCTTCCACAGCCATGGGCAAGTCACAGAAGAAGAGAAACATGCGTCGGCACAATCCTATGCGTGTCCCCGACTCGCATCTGCCCAAGGGCCTCGCGTCTGCCTCATCCTCCTCTTCGAAAACAGAAGCCATCTTGCCCATAATCCATAAGGTTCGCTCTCCGTGCCGTTGAGATTCTGCTTTGGCGCGTGCTGTAATGTGTGCGTGCAGATGGAAAGCCCAGATCCAACGGAACGCAAGTGGGCGTGTGTCGCAGTCTCGAATCTGATCTACAATGATCCCTCCACGCGCCGGCTCCTTCAAGGAAAGAATATCGTGGGTGTTCTGATCGGCCGTCTAGCGGACAGCGAGGAGGAAGTTGTGGTTGAAGCCGCGGGGGCATTGCGGTGCGTGTCATGTATCGTGTCTCCCACAGTGCGAAGGCTCACGCGCTTCGCAGGAACTTGTGCATTGACGGGGGATACGAAATTTGTGCCGAAATGTTCAACAAGAACATCATCGCCCCGCTCAGGACGTTTATACCTAAGGTGCGTTAAACACCGTCTCCTACTCTGTCCGCGCTCGCGCTGATCCCGTGAACCGCGCCAAAGATCTCGACCACACTTGCACAGTACATCGAGTCACCCAAAACCGCGCCGGAGAACGCGCAAAAAGTTGTCTACGAGTATGCAGACAACGTAATCACCATCCTGTGGTGCCTGTCGTGAGTCCGCCGGTGCGTCGACGCGAGGTCAGATGCTCAGACATTCTAGGGAGACGTCGAACAAGGCGCTGAACGCCGTTAATCAGCTGTCCCTCATCCATTTCCTCATGGCCTTCCTCGCGTCCCGCGACAAACTCCCGCTCGCGACTGTGACCTCTGCAGGTGCCGCTCAAACGCCGCTCGCGCATTCGCCCTTGCTCACTGACCCGTTGGATTCTGTTTCACCCGTTGGTTCTTCCGCGGGCCTGCGTTCACCCTCGTCGTTGCCTGTCGGCGGCCCCTTGCGTTCTTACAGCACAATGCCTTTACGTCCTCACAGACGACAATCCGCCTGCGATCGAAGACGTCCGCACAAACCTCGATCACATCGCGTGTCTCCTCGCGATCGCGAATGCCCGTGCATCTGACAGAAAGGGCAAGGCGCCTGCGTCCGAGGAGCGCGCCGCCGCCCTGAGCATACTCGCCTGTGGTACGTGTGCATCTGCATCTGTATACTCGTCCCCCGCGATCGGACAGCTACACGGATCTCGGTGGTGCGAACCGGCTAACCGTTCTATCCTTTCTTCCAGGCATCTTGCGCAACCTTGCGCCCATCCCGCCTCCGTCCGTTGCAGCGTCGCTCGATCTCGACAAGGACGTGCTTCTCCCGGTGCTCGTCCCGGCGATCACGTCCACGTCGGTCGTCGAGGCCACGGCCGCCGTGCAACAGCTTCTTGCGCGCCAGGTACGTTACGTCGTTATTCCGCCCCTCCTCGCGATCCGGCGTTTGAGTCAGTCTTCTAATGCCGCTTGCATAGGCAGCCGAGCCTCCAATTCAACGGGCGTCCGCTGGCCACGCCCCCAAGTCGGACCATAAGTCGGAATCGGAGCTTGAGCTGGAGCGAATAGAGACCAGGCTGCGGGCAATACAGCTTGCACTCGAGGTACTCACAGGCGTCTGTGCGACATTGCCAGATCCGGACGAAGCAGTTGAGGACGATGGCGAAATCGAAGAGGTTGCGGAAGGTGCGCGCATCGAGTACTGCCTTTGTTCATCTATGCTGAGATTGTACTAGTTGACGACAATGACGATGACGAGCAGATGGACCTCGACGATGCGCCCCCGACAACAAGCAACGCAACACCGCCCTCCTCTTCATTCCTTCCTGCCATCCTCGAGCCGTTACTTGCGCTCATTCAACCCACTGTTCTTTCTTTCCCACCATATGACGCGCCCTCCCCGCACCCGCCCACAACCTCCGCACTCAGCGCGATACACACGTCCGCGCTGGAGTGCCTGAACAACACCTTCCTGTCCCTCGCGGCGGCCCCAAGTGCCGCCGTCGCTGCTGACGTGGCGACCGGCCAGCGCGTGTGGGACGCGGTCTGGCGGGCGCTCAGTGCGACAGGCACGGAGGGCGGTCCCGGGCAAGAGCGACGTATGGAGGTCTGGGAGATCGCCGTTGGTGTGCTCTGGGGGATCGGGATCGTATGGGCAGGCAAAATAGTGCGGCATACGCTCCCTGCACATATATGCGTGTGATGATTCTGACGGCGTCCTTTTTGTAGCCACCGCAGGAGGAGCAGGTGAAGATCCTCATGCAGCTGTGCGACTCACGGGAGAACCCCACCGTTCGCGTGAAGTGCATTGGCACACTCGAGAGTCTCGCGCAGAACCCCGACGTGATTGACGCCAACAAGGTACGCGCCAGTCTGTCTCATTTTGTGCGAGCACTCACCTACGCCTGTCTGCTGCAGGTCATTGCGACATACCTGCTCTCGCTCCTCCCGACCGCTGATGCACCGTCGCCCGCGGGTACCGAGCCTCTTCTGCAGGCCGTATCTGCGCTCATTGACATATACGCGGACGAGGAGCGCCCGTACGACGTGAATTTCCGCACCGGGGGCTACCTCGACCGACTCTCTGGCGCGATCGAGGGCATACGGAAAGCCGTGAAGGGCATTGATCGGAAGAAGGAAGGCGGGCGCGAGCTGCGGCGCAGAGGCGAGGAGGTGCGGGATAATCTGGTTGCATTTGTGAAGTACCGACGGCAGCTCGGCGTGTAGAGCCGGCTTTGTTGTTTCGCATTGCTTTTTGCTTTCTTCCAAAACCCGTTTGCTGGACTAGGATGGCAAAACAGGCGCGCCGATGTATGCGCTGTCCGTGCACAACGATGAGAGTGTGCCTCTCGCCGGACAGGACTTGACAGGGCAATATTCTTCCGTTAAGCAGCGAAGAAAGTCGCTTGAGGACAAGACGGCTAATGGTAAGTACGGTATAGCACATATCATGGTTTTTCCTGCTAGACTTTCGTGCGCTATCCGACCCAAGTAGACCGGTTCGATCTGTCTGGAGACAATGGGAGGCGGGGGATTGTCGTCATTCCTCCCCATCTCAACATCGTCGTCACTACGGACTCCTGGTTACGAGTCTACGATCCAAGTAGTCTCCTGACGTTGCCGTCTCGGCCACCAACTTTCGAAGCAAGTCTCTCTGATCACAGCAGAGTCAATGCTCATGCTGTTCAGATGATCGAACGAGAGTCGGCCTAGAGGAAATGTATCACGATGATCTTCTGGCTGGATGTTGGCTCGGACCTACGTCTGAAAAGCACACGCGCGCGCGAGTCCTGATCAATAGTATATTGTTTGTCCTTACTGAAGCATCGAAAAGCTCCAGGCCAACAGCTTACGCCGTGTTGAACTTGATGTCCAGGTGCCAGTGCATACATTCGCTGTAAGGCGCTGCACCAGGGTCTTGTGAATCCCTCACAGCCAATGCCCTTCGGCCAGTAGCGACGTTCGTTGCAGGAGACAAGGCATATATATATATGCCTCACTCAGAATGGACGCTCTCATTCAGTTCCTACCGTACATCGAATGATATAATGCGGGGGCCTGTTGTATAGTGATTTGGAGTGCCAGATGACAGGATTGTTGTGGAGAGCGTGACAAGGATAAATATGCAAACACATGAATAGCACCTATACAAGCGAGATCATGACCTCATTAGCTAGTGCAGCTTCTAAAGGCAAATACTCACGATAAAGAGCAACCATAACAGCCAGGAAACTTGCATTCTACGCCTGCTGACTCCTGCCATTCACAACACCAACCCTCCGCGCACCAAATGCGCTCCCCCGCTTCGCGCTCGGACTGCGCGGAGGCTCTGGGTCGGCTGCCGTCTTCCGCTGCCACTGATCGATCAGCTTCCCTACGCCTTGATACGGCTGCTCCGGCGGTGACTCCTCATTGGGCGATGGCGGTGCGGGCTGAGCATACACAGCGACGGGCCGCACGGGAAGACTCTCCTGTCTGGATGGTGGCCGCCGGCTTCCTGCAAACACGCTGCTGCTGCTGTTACTGGTAGACATCGGGGGTCTCTTGTCAGAGGCGAGGCCAGGAAGGCCCACAGGCGACGTGCGAGGGAGCCCTGTCGGCGATGTACGGCTCCTTCCCCCATCTCGTACATCTTCGTCTCGCACGGCCAGCGAAGCGCCCTGGGTGAATTGGCTGCGCGTGCGCGTGGTCTGTTGCGCCGACGGCAACACCGCGACGCGGCCGGATAGAATCGCAGTCGACGTGCCGTGCGTCGCGACACGGGCTATCGGCTTCGTGGACGGTGCAGGCACGATTGGCTTTCCGCCCATCGCTTCGTAGCGTTGAACCATGTCGGAGATTGACGTACGCCGACCACTGCGACGCGCGCGTGCATCAGGCTCCGGCAGACCGAGGGCGGAAGTGGGCTCCGGGTCGGTCTGCGGTTGTGTAGGCGTCTTCGGGGTGCTGGGAGACGAGATGAACATAGACTGAGGGCGCGACCGGCCTGCGGGGGCGGCGCCGGGGCTGGACGGGAATGGCGTTGAGCTGAGGCCGGTGGCAGACGACTTCCGCTGCCTGGCAAAGTCCTTTGTTGGCGACTGACCTCGCAGAGGCTGTTCAGGGGAAAGCGAGGGGATGGAGAGCGGCTCAGGCGACGCTGTTCGTGGCTTGACGGTGACTGCTGCCGGTGGTGCACGTCTTCGACGTTGCCTGGCTCTCCCTCTCCCTGCCTGCATCCTTGAGGCCATTGCCCATGATGAACCGGCTCGGTCCACCCCGCGGGACCTCCTCCTTCTCCTTGTCTGTGCCGACCGCACCACCCCACAAGTCCACCAAATCATGCACCGAGCTCTGCCGCCCATTCGCTCGCTCCCGCCGCTTCCCCTGCCCCGTCTTCTCCACTGCGCCGGAGAAATCAAACACCCTCTTCCCATGGAAGCCGACCGCATCCTCGGGGCCCTCGTCCCCGCTACTTGCCGTCGACGCCGTTTTCGGCTGCGCGACGGGCGACCAGTTCTCCGAGAGCGGCTCGCTCGCAGTCGGTGTAGTCTGGACCTCGGGTGCCAACACAAGTAGGTCCACCGGCTTGGGCTTCGGGACTGGCTTCTGCTTCTGCGGGCTGCTGGTGCTGGGACCACCTAATCCCGTCTGCACCGGCGTCTGCTGTCCCATAGACCGCCACGCGCCGATCTTGGGCTCAGGTGAGGGCTGCCGCCACAACTGCTGCTGCTGCTGCTTCGGCTGCGCGCGAGTGTCCGCGACGGCCTCCTGCGGACTTTGCACGAGCGGTCCGCGCGCGATGACCGACGCGCGCTTGCTTGGGGACTCACGTAGCACAGGCGTTCCCGGCTGTGGCGGCGTGCGCTGCTCCTCGAGCTCGTCGCTACCCGTCAGCCAGTCGCGCGACCGATCCGCGCGGGCAAACAGCTGCGTCTCTTTCGTGGGCGCCGGGGTTGCGACGTCCGCAGAAGGGCTGCGCAATGTCATGGCGCTGCGCTGCTTTCGAGGGGGCATAGGGCGGGAGCCAAGGCGTGGGAGCTTCGTAGGGGTCTCGTCATGCTTTGCCTTCTCTTTAGCTGTCTCCCTCTCCGTCTTCCTCTGAGCCTCCCTTATACTCTGACTCTCCTTCTCCTTTGCCCTTTCTCGCTCCCGCTCGTCAGCCAGCCGCGCCCCGCGAGACTCCCGCATCGCAGCACCCGTAACATGCTCAGACCGCACACCGTCAAAGCCGAGCTTACTTGCTGGTGCGCCGTGGCTTACGCTGGGGCCGAGCAGACCGCCGCCCGTCGCCGCACCGGTGAAACTGCGCGCCGGCTGCGCGGCGTACAGCGAATTCGTTTGGGTCCGCGCAGGAGCCTGCGTCGGCGAGAGAAGCTTATGATCAAGATCCTCCAGTGCAGGATAGCGTTCCTCTGCAGACATGCTCGAGGGCGACGGTGGCGCCCGCTGCTGCTGCGCATGCTGCTGTGCAAACTGGCTTGATTGTTTCCACGACGTCGATGTCGGTGGGACCGGCGACGGCGCTTGGGATGGGAGGAGGGGCGACGGCGACAGGCGCGGTGAATACGCGTTCGGTCGCGGCGAGGACGCGGGGATGTTGAGACTCTGGTTGTGGCTGGGTGAGGATGACAGCCCGTAATCGCGCGCTGGTGCAGTGAGCCCTTGCCCTGTACGCATCATGCGTGCCTCGCCGAGAGTTGGCGCAACCTTCTCTGTGGGGAGGAGCCCAAGCCCCTCAAAAGCATCCTTTGACTTGCTGGGCTGCATCGCGGGCCGATTCGTGTCAAACGACGGCGTGCCCGTTGGTCGCGGAATGGGTCGCGGGATGGGTATAGACGACGAAAATGCATTGCCGGACGCCGATGCCGATGCCGCCGCAGCGGACGACGATGACCCCAGCATGCCATCGAACGCGTCGCCAAAGCCCGTTGAGAACGTGGGGTCCAGCCCACCCTGGAATGTTTTCCGTCGGTCCTTGTCCTTGCCCTTGTCGGCGGTGCGCCCTATGTCCCACGCATCGTCGAGCACCGGGCTCTTCGACGGGGCCCACACGCCCGGACTCGCTAGTCCCGAGCGGTGCCCACGCACGCCAGCCGCGTTCTTCCCCTGGCGCCACGAGTCATCATCCTGCGCGCCGAAGTCCAGCGTGAACTCGCCCGGTGCGCGGGCGGTGGTGCGGTTCTCTTTCTCCTTCTCTGGACTGGACGGCCGCGAGGTCGAGAGTGCGGCGGGTCGCCCCCGGCGCATTGGCGCGATAGCCTCAAGCACCTTCTCGCGCGCCTGGACACCCGCATTCTTCGTGGGGGACGGTGCGCGGTTCTGAAACTGCGGAATTGGTGGCGTGCGGTAGGAGACCAGGCTGTCGAGAGGGTTAGACTGCGGGGATATCTCGTGGCGAGGAGAGAGTGCCGGCCGCTGCGGGATCGCATACGTGAAGCGTGACTTGGTGCCACGCATACGATGTACCGTGTTGAGAACCTCGAACACGCTGGGGCGTTGAGCGCCGTGCTCGCGAAGCATGGATGCTGGGTGCCTTGTTGAGGAATGCGAGCGGCAAGGGGAAAGCAATGACACGTACCGATCAGGTTGTTGATCTGCGAAGAGTACACGGGGTACGAGGGAATCTTGTATTGGACGTTGAGGATTGCGAGCGGCCCATGCTCCTCAAACGGGGTGGTATAGTAGCACAGCTTGTACAGCAGCACGCCGAGCGCCCAAACGTCCGATTTTTCGTCAACTGGGCGACGCAGGTACACATCGACCATCTCCGGCGCGCGGTACTGCAGAGTTGTGTGTCTATTGAGGTCCGCCTCGAGCGCACGTATTTCTTGTGTGTTCGAGGGCGGACGCGGCGCGACTGGTGCCGCGGAGCCAAAATCACAGAGCTTATAGAGCGTGTCGGATGACTGCAGGATGTT
Organism: Auriscalpium orientale; assembly: GCA_019915035.1. NCBI lineage: Eukaryota > Fungi > Basidiomycota > Agaricomycetes > Russulales > Auriscalpiaceae > Auriscalpium > Auriscalpium orientale. The sequence goes on from JAHLMH010000001.1 coordinate 1,696,205, forward strand.
TTCAACCTTGAGATCGCGATGGAGTAGAGGGGGGCGGAGGTTATGCATTGAAGCGACGCCCTCGCAAACGTCGACGAAGATCTGGAGGATCTCAGCCTCAGTGAGACGTTCGCGCAAGCGGCGGTTCATCATGTCAATGATGCCGCCGCCTGAGCAGACAAGTGTCAGATTTGGGCTGCGCGGACGGGGAAGCAGACGGCGTACGCACCTGCGCAGAACTCCATGAGGATGAAGACCTCATAGACACCATTGGGCATGCGGTGCCAAGCAGCGTCGATGAGGTGGACGATGTTCGAGTGGCCTTTGAGGATGCGCTGCGCGGAGTCAATGAAATGCGCGTAGTACTAGCTGGACGGGTCTGCATACGCACCATGATATCGACTTCACGTTTCACCTCTGTGAGCATGGCCTCATTAGGGACAGCAATGCGCTTGAGGACATGGCGGGTGGTATTGTACACAGGTGTTGCGGTGCGGACAAGGTAGACGTGTGCGAAACCACCTGCAAGCGTTGGGTCAAGATATTGCACAGGGCAACACGACGAGATGTGTCACCTTGGCTGAGATAGCGCTCAACCTGGACTGTGTACTTGTTGACTGAGATGGACTGACCGGGAACGAGGGTGCCCTTGTTCTGCTGGGCGTTGTGGGCCATGGGAGAGGCGTAACTTGTAGCGCTACACTGGCGGACTGCTCTGCGGTTGCTCGCGCTACGGCCACGTGCCTCAGCCAGAAGGGGCAGCGCGTCATTATATTGACCAGGGTAGTGGACATATGGGTATAAGAAGTCCTCCTGGTGGCCCGCTGCCCTCCTCTTCTTCCCGCTGCCACCACCATGGCAGAGAGACACATCCCCCTCGCAAGCAGCGCCCGCCACGGCCACGCCTCTCTCCAGGCAGATCTCCCGTACTCACGTCCATCCACACCCGGCGGCGGCGGCGGACACCTCCGCATCGGATGGGTCGGTCTCGGAGCGATGGGCTATCCTATGGCCCGCAACCTCGCCAACCATCGCGGCGTCCACCCCGCGGGCTCGCACCCCCTGCTCGTGTGGAACAGGTCGAAGAACAAGGCCGAGGAGCTCGTCAAGGAGCTCGGTGAAGCCAAGGCTGTCGTCGCGCAGACCCTGGCTGAGATCGCCACCACCTGCGACGTTATCGTCACCTCGCTTTCCAGCGACGACGTCGTGAAGTCCGTCTATGTCCAAATCGCTGCTGCGCTCAAGGTACTTATGGTAATACTGTGCCGAAATGGGCCCTCTTACTCACTCGCACGCGGCTAGGAACACCCGCCTGCGAAGAACAAGATCTTCGTAGAGACGAGCACCGTACGTCCATCCCTCTACCTTCTTCGCCACGTACTCATGTCTTGGGTGCAAGATCTACCCCACTGTAGCAGGTAACGCATCTCCTCTTCTCGTCGCGTCGCGTCGTGTCACCCGGCGCCCTCGATCGATCCGAATGTCCGACTGACCCTTCTGTGTCCTTCAGGTGAACTTGATCAGATCATCACCGCCCAGCCCCACTGCCACTTCGTTACTGCGCCCGTCTTTGGGCCGCCCGCCGCTGCCGAGAAGGCGGGTCTCGTCATCACGCTCAGCGGCGACTATCGCTCCAAGAAGGAAGTTGCCTATCTCTTTGTGCCCGCTATAGGACGCCGTGTGTTCGACCTTGGGGGGAATATAGAGAAAGGTATATTCTACCTGTCATGCGCTAGTCGCTGATAGTTGACGAGACCGCTAGCCCCGACGTTTAAACTCATTGGCAACTCGATTATCCTTGGCTCACTGGAGGTTCTCGCAGAGGCGTTCACCATGGCTGAGAAGTCCGGAATCGGCCAAGAGGTCGTGTATGACCTTCTCAAGGGTATGTCGTGCCGTCTAACCGTTATGAGGACAAAGCTGAACTGCCCGTGTAGATATGATGCCTGCTCCGCCGTAAGCGATCGCTCGCCTTCCTCTCGTTCGCGCTCCGCTCATAGGAACTTATCTGAAAGATTGCTGAACTATGGTGACAAGATGTTGCACGACAAGTTTGACGGCTCGACGGGTTTCGCGATCGACGGTGGCATCAAGGACGCATCGTACGCCTCATTGAACTTCGAGTGCGCCGCTATGTGATTGAGTTCCGTCCGCAGACACATCCGCCGGCTGACGGCCGAACACGACGCGCCGATGCCCGTCATCGACGCGGCCCACCAGCACCTCCTCACCGCTCGCGCACTTCACACCGCGCAGGTGCGGGCGGGCAAGGCGACGCACTCCGTTCTCGACTGGTCGGCGATTGTGGCGGGAACGCGCGTCGCAGCGGGGCTTGACGGGCTTGATTCTAAGAAAGTGAGTGGCGTCTTTCCCTTGATCGCTCGTCCGGACGAGGCTGATTGGGTATATATCTGTAGCATCTGAGCGGGGCGGTTGAACTTGAAGAATGAGTGCGGTAAAACAACGTTGGGGAAAGAAATAGAAGGGTAGCTTGGCTATAGCCGATGTGTTGTAGGCTGTGAAGAAATTAGTGTATCTTGAGAGGGTAGGAAGTACAAGCGCATCCAGAAGGCGTGCGTTTTGTACAGCCGCTGTACTTAGTGGGCTGATGTTCTGAATATTGTAAAGACCACCTTCGGTTCCCCAGGGGCTAGCAATATTATTGTGGGCCGCTGCAGATGAAGCTAGTAGCCTATCAATAATTTGAGTGCATCATCCCAGCCCAGATATATTCTATTCCGTACATTCCACATGACAGCACCACAACTAAGTAACACTCGTGCAGCCTCTACTCTATTCGTCGTCCGAGCCACTCCCTGACCCTGACCCGGGCTCACCATCAGAATCTGCTCAGAAAAGGTCTTTCAGCACACTCAAAGGCTATACACAAAAATGGCGCACCGTCGGCGATGTCGTGTTGCGAGACACCCGACACAGCCGTCGCTTTCCGGAAGAGAGCCCGGGTAGCCTCGTCGTCGGTCGGGAGGTAGTCCAGTGCAGTTTCACCCGCTTTGTCTTTAATCCTGGCAAACACAAAGAACGCCAGTGAGAATGGGCGGACACATGACTGAGATGGTAAGAGGTGTGTGAGAGTGGCAGAAAGACAGAGCATAAAAGAGAAGAGGGCGGCGAAAGGGAGCGCAGCGTAGCGGAGGGGAAGAAGGGTTGGGCAGGAGAGGCATGCGCACCGGGTATCCGCGCCTGCGTCTAACAGGCTCTCTACTACCTGAAGCCGTAGCTCCTGATCTTCTAGTTTCACGGCCAGGATGAGCGGAGTCGCTTTCTCAATGCGATTGATTGGGTCTACGTCGCACTCTTCGTGTTCAAGGATGTGCTCGAGGACGACTAGCGAACCGAGAGATGCACTGCAGCGGCGCGGGTTTCAGAGGCCGTTTCAAAGGTGCATAGAGAACGGGAACTCACGCATAGTGAAGTGCTGATCAGAGAAATATACATAGATCAGTCTTAGCGTGCAGAGAAACTGGGGTGGCTGGCGCGTACCCGTGTTACCGAGTCTGGGCCGAGTGCGTGAGCACAGAGAGCGGAGACAGTCGACGACGAGTAGAAAACTTACCCGTCTTGGAAATTGATGTCAAAACCACCTTCCGCGAATACGTCGAGCAGCATCTCCTCGTTGTCCTCGCGCGCTGCGGCGAGCAACCGCTGATCTGGAACGTCGGCGGGCGATATTAGTTGTGGTACTCTTGCGAGAGGATCGGGTGCATACAGGTAGTGGCGCCTGTTGTTCCTTCGGACATTGCGCTGCTATAGGAGATCGATTTCCTGCAATGGCGCGGAAAGATGAAGGAGGATGGTGGGTGTATCAACGCGAGCTAATGAGCTGCGCCGCGTAGATCTACGTCGCGTCCTAGGGCATACGGAAAAGGCAGCGATGGCGGCCCGGGAGTTCCCTATGTACTACGATCTCCGCGTGGTCGACTACCTGGTAACTACGCCTCCTAGTGAATGCTATAGCTATCACGTCTGAATCCTGACGACGATTAGTATGCAGGAGCCTGATAAGGACCGCTATGTGCGTTTTCGTGCATCTCTCATGGGGATCGAAACCTCATCGTGTTCTAGGACTCCGTCTTCGTCACGGAAACACTGGTATCCTTGATTTCGCGATCGCGAATACATGTCGAGGATGGGACAGATCAAATTGTCGCCGTAAAGGCTGGGCGATCTAGCCGCAGGCTGACGAAGGAGCCGCACGACATTGTGAAGGAAGTGCGCTTGCTTCGCGGGCTGGTACATCCCAATGTCCGTTCCTGCCTGTCCCCTGCTCGTACGAGAGCACTTACATGTCATGGCGACAGATAATCACTGTGCTAGGGAGTGACTATGACCGTGCTACGTCAGAGCTGCGCTTCTGGATGCCCTACATTCCATATTCTTTGGCGAGGCTACTGGCATGCCCTACTTTCTCCCCGCAGGCTCCTCAGCAGAAAGACCACAATTCTCCGCCCATAACCTTTACATCCCTCGCCAAGGCCATCATATACCAGATTCTCTCCGCCGTATCATACCTGCACGACCCCGCTCAGCGGATCGCGCATCGCGACCTCAAACCGAGCAACATTCTACTCGACGCCGACGGCACCGTCAAGCTCATCGACTTTGGCATCTCTTACAAGGATGCCGACAACTCCGTCGAGAAAGCATATGATGTCTGGGCTGAGGACGAGAAGACTATGTACTTCGAGGTCGGCAGTGGGTCCGTCCGTCTCCTCGTGAACGAATTCATGAGCTTAACTGTCCCCTAGGCCGTATCGCGCACCCGAGCTGCTCTTCGGCCCGACATCGTACGACGCCATGGCCTGTGACCTCTGGAGCCTCGGCGCGACATTTGCAGAGTTCTTCACGACACTACATCAGCGACCTGCCGACGACGAGGGCGAGGTCGAGGATGGCAAAGACCCTACGAAGGCATACATCAAAGACCCATCAACAGGAGATCAGTCAGACTCTTTTGATAGTGCTGAGTGGGAACGGTACGCCCTCTTCGACGCGACGCGCGGTGACATAGGCCTTGCATGGAGCATCTTCAAGATACGTGGCTCACCGACGGACAAAAACTGGCCTGTAAGATGACCTTTGATTCATTGAAGGGGGCGTTATACCTGACTCTCCCATCCTGCCCATAAGACATTCCGGGACCTCCCCGACGGAAGCAAGGTCAACTTTGTCGACGCGCCTTGCATCGATATTGGCAACCTACTGCCACACCTTCACCCACACGATCGTGTGCCCGCGCGCAAACCCCCAGAGCACTTTCCTCCGGCACAGCAGGTGGCGTCACCTCTCGACCTCATCTTGCGTTTTCTTGTATATCCACCCGCAGAGCGCTTGCGCGCCAATGATGCGCTACTGCACGTGTGGTTCGCAGATGAGACGCCGTTATTGCTACCCTTGAAGGCGGAGATTGGCGACTGGACGCCAGAGCATGCCCCGTTGCCACAAGACTCGCTGTTCTATTGGTTGTCGCCTCCGAAATATTGATGCAGTTATTGTTGATCTGAACAGCGATCCAGGGAAGGTTATATAGAGCAGCAGGTCGAATGTATAAAAGACAGGTGTACTGTGTGCCAACACATGTACTCAACAAGTTCGTACCCAAGAATGGACATTAGATATGTAGTACAGGATGCTACACGTGTACAGTACATGGTCATGAATGCCTACCCCGTTGCTTTTGCTTTTGCAGCCTCGCGCTCTTGGGCATGCCGCCGTGCTTCCTCCTGCCTCAAGGCTGCTTTCACCCGCCGCTCACGCTTCCTCCGACCATTCCCCCTCTTTGGTCCTTCAATAATGATAGGCTCTGTTAGCCGACGCTTGCGAGCTGTCTGCTGCTCTGCTCGTAACTTTTCGCGCTTCTTGTCGCGCTTGCGTAGGGTCGTCATAGAGGCTTTCAGTATCGTGCCGTATGCGCTCAGGAATTTGTCCAGTTGGTTAGACAATACCTGCAAAAATACTGTCGCGTCAATATGAATCGAAGGACCATTCTATTGACACGCAAAGAGTTTCCCCCATGATTTGCAGAAGGAGGCTCACATGTGTGGAGAGCTTGATATCCTTGCCATTCGTTATTCGGACGAGACACGGGTATTCTTTCGAATCATCTGCTGGCACCATTACGGAGTCCTCTCCATCATGAGTCACTTCGGAGATGCATGAGCTAAACAGCATGCTAATGAGGAACAAGAACGCACGCCGTTTATGTGTGAGCCATATCGATCCGTGGTCCTTTGACGATTCAAACAGCGCAGCCAGCTGTTTCAGGAACTACCTGCCTGGGTCAGCACCAGGGCCACTGAAAGCGTATAAACGCACGCACAGTATCGTTGTCGACCAATTGCATGAAAGAGAGTGGAGGTCAACGCCGTCTGCACTGGTAGCGACTCTGGCAGTGCGTGCCCGCGTTTCCCACGGTGCTCATAATCGCGACACGCCCTCGCTTTCGCTTTACTACTAGTTTTCCACCCTCGACCAAATGCCAACCAACTTGCCTGCGCCCTGCCCGACACCACGCCGACATCGCAAGCCATGCCGTTGACACCTGCTGCTCTTGACGGATACCCCACACCTCAAGGCGGCGCATCGCTCCTGCTCGCCTTCAGCGCGCCGCGCGCCGTCCTCGTTGTCGGCTCGAACGCACTTGCCGCCTCCCGCGCGTTCGCGGCCCTGGAAGCAGGGTATACCGTCACTATCATGGCGCATGATGTGGAGGACGCGTGCGACGAGGTCAGATGGCGCATCGACAGGGGCGAGGTCAATTTTGTCAACATGAATACGTTCGCGGTCACCGCGCCTAGCGCCTCCCCTAACCGTGGTGTCCAGGTGTTTACGAGCTACCTCGACTCGTCTGACGAAACGAGTCTCGTGTTCGTCGCGGATACCGTGCTAGGGGGCAGCTCACGCCGCACTCGTGCTTCTGCCGCCGAATTGCACTCGATATGTCGCGCACGCCGTATCCCTGTCAACATCACGGACATGCCCGACTTGTGTGACTTTACCCTCGCATCGACACACCGCTTCGTGGACTCCAAGGATGGGGGCAAGACGCCTCTGCAGATTGGCGTCGTCACCAATGGTCAAGGCTGTCGGCTGTCCACACGAATACGCAGGGACATCGTCAGCAAGCTCCCACAAGAAATTGGCGTTTCCGTGGCGAAGATCGGCACGCTGCGCAGACTGGCTAAGGAGGCATCATCAGGCGAATCTGACGAGCCTTTTCGAGAGGAAGATCGCGCATCCACCCCGAACACACCAGTGCCCCAACGGCGAGAAGACGAGACTGCGCTCGAAGCTACGCGTCGGCGCATGAAGTGGGTCTCGCAGGTCAGCGAGTTCTACTCGTACTCGCATCTCGCGAAAATGGGTCACGAGGAGATGGAACACCTTCTGAGCGACGGACCAGTCGCGGAAGCCGGGAACCAAAAGGCACGCGTGCCGTCATACGCGTCGGGGAAGGGCGTCGTTTCTTTGCACAACCTCGAGGTCCCAGCTCCCGCCGGGCGCATATTCCTGGTTGGCTCAGGCCCCGGTCATCCCAGCTTGCTCACCATCGCGACTCGTGATGTGCTTACCAGACACGCCGATCTTGTTCTGACGGACAAACTTGTTCCTGAAGAAGTTCTCGCTCTTATTCCTCCACACGTTGAAGTACGGGTGGCGCGCAAATTTCCGGGAAATGCAGAAGGCGCCCAGCAGGAGATGATGGAGGCTGCTGTAGAGGCAGCCCAGCGTGGACTCACCGTCGTACGAGTGAGCCAGTCAGAACTTACTCTCCATAGAGAATAGGACTGATCACCAACGCAGCTCAAACAAGGCGACCCTACTGTATATGGTCGCGCGGGCGAGGAAGTGCTCTACTTCCGCGCGCATGGCTTCGAGTCCGTGCTCATCCCCGGCGTCAGCTCTGCCCTCGCGGGCCCCGTGTTTGCTGGCATCCCGGTGACGCAGCGCGGCGCTGCTGAATCCTTCACTGTCTGCACGGGCGTCGGCCGGCAAGGCAAGGAGGTTACGTTGCCCGGCTACGAGCGCGCACGTACGGTCGTCGTTCTCATGGGCGTAGCGCGCCTCGCACAAGTGCTTGACACGCTCCTCTCACCAGAATGCATACGCCGCGCAGGTCCAGCGTATCCTCCGAATACGCCCATAGCGATCGTCGAGCGTGCCTCGATGCCGGATCAGCGCGTCGTTGCGTCGACGCTGGTGCACATTGCCGCGGCTCTGGAGAGTGCGGGGCCGCAACGCCCGCCGGGCATGATCATCATCGGGTGGGCTGTGCCGGCATTGTGGGGTGATGGCGAGCTTACTGTGCTGGATGAGGGTGCGGAGAGCCGGGATGAAGAGAGGGTGGGGAGGTGGCTAGAGGGGAAGCGGTGGCGCGTGACAGAGGGGTTTAGCTCTGAGTGGGCAGCTCTGTGATCTTCATGCAGTCTTTTATCATCGATGTAGCTACGGGGTGTATACCTGCCGGTCAAAGTACTTGGTCAAGCTCGCGTAACGATGATGACTTCGTGCGCTAAATGATGCGTGGGAAAGAGAGGTAGGGGTCCCGAGTAGGTAGTGCAGATGTAGTAAATGTACCCTCGGCCGCATCGTGTGCTTAACTTCCGCCCTCGACCCTCATCCTTATACCCGCCGCAATGAAGGGCATTGAGCCCCCAATTGAAAGCCTGTTCGATGCCGATGATGATGAAGGTTGGGAGGACATGCCGATCGTCCGCGAGGCCGACGACTTCGCCGGAGTCGCAGGCGGGCTGGACGACGAGGATCAGAAGAAGTACCACTACGTCCCGCAGGCCAAGAAGGACGTTGGCGCGGGTGGCGTCGCTGCGGGTGCAGGGAACGCGACGGGCACCATTCTTGACGTCGACTACGAAGGCCAAGAATGGCGCTCCAAAGTTGCTGCGCAGAACGAGAGCGAGTACACGCGGCTGCGGATGAAGGAGGAGGAGGAGGCGGACGAGGTCCATCTGCGCACTCGCTATCTCTTCGACGAGGACCAGGCGATGACGCCGCTCAGCCAGATGCAGCAGACGAAGAACATGCTCACCGAGGCGCAGCGCATCGCGTATGTCGGCCTCTGCGCGCTCACGAGCAAGGAGATGTCCGAGCGTCTCAAGAGGGCAAAGAGCAAAGAGCTCAAGCCAGCGATACAGAATATGGAGCTCTGGGCACTGAAGATCTTGGGCCGACTGTACTATCATATGGAGCTCGCGACCGCAGGTACGTCTGTTATTTATCATTTCATCTCTTGTCTTGTACAAAGGGGTCCGGTTCTGTGCAGAGCAAAAGATGATAGAGAACCTCTCAATGCATGGAGTGAAGCCAGAAGATCTCGTTCCTTCGCTCATGACCACGCATACGGTTGCAAATCCGGAGTACGATCCTGAGGACGCGAAACGGAAAGCAATCGAACGAGAGGAGGAAGCAGCTCAGGCGTTGCTGGTGCACGAACAGGACGAGGTCACGGACGAGCCGCCGCCAGTGTACGTCGAGACAGAGGACATCTCTCAAGAGATCGTCATCGAACCAATGACACCGAAGGCTTCCCCGTCAATACCGCACAGCTCGCCGCAGTCCCAGGGCACTCCAACCACCGGTTTAGGGAAGACCTTTACTACGACGTCTCGCGTCCTAGAAGAGTCAAGATCTACAGCCATGCCTGGCGTTTCCACATCCCTCTCATCTGCGGACGAGAACGTCACGCTCGATATCCGGTGGACCGTCCTATGCGATCTCTTCCTCATTTTGATTGCCGACAGCGTATACGATGCGCGATCCCGCGTGCTGCTAGAACAAGTCGCAATCCACCTCGGGCTGGGATGGCTGGACGTGGTGAAGTTCGAGCAGCGTGTGACGGAAGCCTTGGAGATCCAGGAGGGCGTTGAGAACATGGAACAGCGAGAGATTGTCGAGGGTCGACAGAAGTCCGGGCGAAGAAGACGGTACATGATGATGGGGCTCGCGACACTGGGTGCGGAAGCTCTTTCCTTACTCTCACTGCCGGCGGATCTGACCTTGGCAGCACAGGCGGTGGGCTGGTAATTGGTCTCTCAGCCGGTCTGCTGGCGCCAGTCATCGGTGCAGGTCTTGGTGCCGCGTTCACGACGATCGGCATCTCTGGTACGGCCGGTTTCCTTGGCGGCACAGCCGGTGCGGCGGTCATTACGACGGGCGGTGTACTTACTGGCTCGAGCATCGCCGCCCGGGGCATGGCGCACCGCACGCAGCAAGTGCGGACGTTCGAGGTGCTGCCGCTGCACAACAACAAACGCGTGAACTGCATCGTTACTGTCCCCGGGTATGTGTCTCTGTCGCCCCCGGTGCAGTTGGAGAGCTGACAGGCCGGTGCGGTAGGTTCATGAACGGCGAACACGACGATGTACGACTGCCGTTCAGCGTACTGGACCCGATCGTGGGCGACGTATTCAGTGTGCTGTGGGAGCCTGAGATGATCCGCGAGACGGGCAGCGCGTTGCGCATCCTCACGACCGAGGTGCTCACGCAGATCGGGCAGACGGTGCTGCAGGCGACCGTCATGACCGCGCTGATGAGTGCTTTGCAGTGGCCTATCAGTAAGTGCTGTTGCAGATCCCCACGCCGCCTCCGAGATTGACTTTTGTTCCTCTCAGTTCTTACAAAGCTCGGCTACCTCATCGACAATCCGTGGAACAATGCGCTCGACCGTGCCAAGGCGGCGGGCAGCGTGCTCGCGGACGTGCTCATTAAGCGACACCTCGGCGTGCGGCCCGTGACCCTCATTGGGTTCTCGCTCGGTGCGCGAGTGATCTTCTATGCCTTGCTCGAGATCGCGAAGCAGAAGGCGTTTGGGATCGTGCAGGATGTGTTCCTCATGGGCGCGACGTTAACGGCGTCGCAGAAGACGTGGATGCAGGTGCGCTCTGCGGCGTCGGGGCGGTTCGTCAACGCGTACGCGCGCAACGACTGGGTGCTCAACTACCTCTTCCGCGCGACGAGCGGGAGTCTGAGCACCGTCGCAGGTCTGCGCCCTGTGGAGAACATTCCCGGCCTGGAGAATGTAGATGTGACAGACAAGATTGCCGGACACATGTCGTACCGCACGTTCATGCCGCTCATCCTCGACCAGCTGGGCTTCCCCGTTTCAGCAGACCATTTTGACGAACCCGAGGTACGTGTCACTCCGCTCTTCTGCCCACGTTGTCTTGGTGTGGCCGTGGAGAAATTTGCGTTCGTGAAACGGAAATGCGCGGCTCCATTGTGGTGGAGCGCGCGCGCGCGTGCGTGCTGCCGATTGAGCGGACTAACGTTTGTTTTTATAGGAACCGGACTTCGAAGAAGACAGAATTGTTGTTCGAGAAGGCGAGGAGTTCCCGAAGAAGAAGAGCTGGTTTTCTCGGAGCAACAGCAAGGTACCATCTCCCGCGTCGACCTCGCGGCCGCCTTCTGTCGCACCCAGCGCGGCGGCAAGCACGCCAAATCCGAGCGATTCCGCAGAAGACGATCTGCCGCCGCGCGAGGTGCACGCGCCGACGGCGGTCGCGTTCACAGATGGGGACGCGGCGGTACCAGCGCCGCTCGCAGCGGACGCCGGGGACATCGCGGCGGAGCTGCCCAAGCACGCGGGGTTCGACCTCGCGGCGATGAAGGCGGTGATTGAGGATGTCGAGCCAGGGCGGCCGTCGGCGCCAGCGCACATCGACCTCCCGCCGCCGCCGCGGTTTGAGGCGTCGTCCGCACTCGAGCGGTCGCACTCTGCGCCGCCTGCGGCGGAGCGCACGCCAACACACGAGCGCGAGATGACATTCGCCGGGCCAAGTAATCCCGCAGGGGCGTTCTCCCGGTCCCTGTCCCTCAACCACATGCGGCACACGGATGAGGAGGAGGAGGAAGAGGAGGAGGAAGATGAAGATGAGCCGGTTGAGCGGGCGGGGGGCGGGCCGGGGCTCACGTTTGGTGGCGCGGACGGGTTGTGGGCGCCGGTGGACGAGGAGCGGGAAATGTTCGGGGCGGGGAATCCGTTCCCGCCCGGGTTCGCGTCGGGGACGTCACTAGCGGTGGGGGCGGGGGCGGGGACGAGGACGGGGTTCGCTGGGGCGGCTGTGGTGGAGCGGGACCCATGGGCGGTGCCCGCTGCGAGTGACGCGAAGAAGGCGGGGGGGCTGACGAGCAACCCATGGGACAGTTGACGTTGGGGTGGTGCCTATTCGCGATCTGTTCACACAATTTACGGGTTAGACAAGACATTCTTCACATTAGAGACAATTCGCATAATGCAAGAGGGATCGATGGGTGGTTGTGGCCGGATTGGGGGTGCGATGGGGATCTGTTCGAGTGCGGTTGATCAGTGGTGCCCGGTGACCGAACGCTGTGTCGAGACAAAGGAGGTGCAGGAGTGCAGAGTCGATTGGTACTATTCGCTTAGCTCGCTTAGCTCGTCGTGACATAATTTCAGTGCAGAAAGCTGAATTCAGCTTAAATTGTATTAAATGTATAGCCAAACCCTCACGGAGAACGAGGAAATATCGTCGCATTACTTCAGATGGGTTTTGATGCGGAGAGCGAACCATGCAAGCCTCCGAGCCCATCACTACATACTAGTACTAGTACTAGCCCGCGCCAGGTGTTTCTCATCGCTATATGGCATTTCGCACAAGTACAATGGGTCTATAATCTCAAAGCAATTCAAGTGTTTAGGCTCAAATTTGCGTGAAGCCTTGGCTTCAGCACCGAGTGGCAGCCGCGCCGTGCGGGCGCTTATTTAATAGCCGGACATTTTCTCATGCATATGGCCGTCTCATAATTAATTAATGCTTTCTTTGAGGCCTCAAGCTGCGTAAAAAATGTCGAAGACCGTAAGTTTCCACGTGGAGCACACCAAAACTGAGCTCAGCGACAGCTCTGAGACTTGGCTTCCTCAACGGCCCCCGTAGGCCTAGCCACCTACATTCGAACTCCGTCGCGGTTCAGGTTTGTTTACGAGCTTCAGATATATCAATTTATCCCGAAAAAGCTCAGGGAATAGTCGAATTACGCTGAAATGCCGTACTTAGCGCCGGATCTCGCGTATCGAATAGTACCAATCGAGTCCTTACTCGAGGTGCAGCGGACGGAGCAAGAGCCGGAGCCGGATCGCCGGCTGCCTGGCTTGGCCGCATTCGGGGGATGCGGTCCGGCTTCACGGCGTGGGATTTGATGTGCAGAGGCGACGGCCACGCCCTGCGCTTGCTGCCCTCGACTCTTAAGGCTCCCCTCACGCAGCTGGTCTGCACCCGCCTCCGCCTCCACGACCGACATGGCAAACAACAACCTCCGTCCCTGTCTCAAGCACCAGCAGGCCCCCGTCCAGTCCCCCTTCCCCTTCGCTGCCTGCTCCTCCATCGCCAGCCAGCGCGTCCACTTCCCCCCCAGCCCCGTCCTCGCATCCACCCACCTCACCCACTCCGCCAACGTCTACGACCGCGCACCCATCGTTGTCATGCCCAACGCCTGCGCCCTCCCAGACCGCAACGAACGCATATACACCCCCTGCGACGAGCACCCGCGCAAACGCTCCTCCCGCCCCTCCCACACCCCACACCCTCCCCCCGCCTACCCCGCCCCCGCGCGCCCCCACGACGCCTTCCCACCCACCGCGCTGCCCCCGCTCGTCCCGGATCTCTCCTCCGAGTCGGACGAGAGCGACACCACCCCGCCCAGCGCGCCGCTGCTCGCCCCCATCTCGCTGCACCTCACCTCGAGCGCGCACGCGCCCAAACCGCGCCCCAGCGACCTCGCGTTCCTCCCGCACCCCCCGTCGCCCGAGCAGGAGCGCGGCCGCAAGCGCTCGCCGGTGCGCGCCCGCGGACACCGCTCCGCCAGGCGGAGCGAGTTCGCGGCCCCGGACCTGGAGGGATGTCTCGGGGGCTTCTGACCGCCGTCTGCGCGCGCGATCATTGACCCCGTCATCGTTCCCGCGCGTATACTATTCCGCCATCGTTGCGCACGTCTGCCAGGATACTTTCACCGTCACGCACTGCCCCGCCCGCATCTGAGACACTCGTCTGTTTGTTGTACTAGTACTCTACTTACGCCGCGATCGCCGGTCATCCCAGTTGGATACCCCACACTGATACCAAGCTATAATTATCATCATCAAATTGTACTCGTCGCCTGTGTCTTCGATCGCGGGCACGTTGCCTGCGGCCAGATGGTGCCTCTCCCTGGTGCTATCGATACGCGCGCGCCCTGGCTGACTTGGAATTCCAGTGAATGACGCGATGGGGAACCGCGGGAGAAAGCAGCGACCGACCGCATCGCGATCGGTGTTCAACAAAAGACGCGTTCAACACGTCCTGCTCTCCGCCGTGGCCACCGGGATCCCACGCGCAAGCACGTTCGAGGGGAACATTTAGCGTTGGCTTGTGGCCGCACAGCGAGCACACAACATTCGGGGGTGCTTCGCTGGGCGACCTAGATGTCTATACACTTGCTTGCAGCGAGCGACTCTAACGCCGCAGCTCGGAAGACGCGCGGGAATCTACCTCCCCCGGGCTCTCGCAGGAATGTCGGATTTGGGCGCCTGTAGCAGTGCGTTTTAGAGTCTGCGACCTCCGCGGTGCGCTTCTGCGCGTCTACTGCTGATATGGCGGGCGATCTTGAGCGTCGGGGGAGCAGGGCGGCGTAGGACGGCGTGCAGGCTCGTGCAGGGCTACCGCTACCGCAGAGCGAGCTGAGGCGCTGAGGGCGGATGCACAGTCAATAGGCGACTGATAGCGGGTGTCTCGGGCCCGAGCAGCAGGCGCGCTTCGTTAAGACTTGCACAGGGCCGTAAACCGTCGCAAGACATTTGAGTGGTTGTATGTACAGGGGCCTGTGCATCTGGACAAGCCGACCGTCAGCACATGATGCATGGCACGCGCAGAGCTCGCAGGACATGTACATCCCCGCGCCTCCACGCGCCCACACATCATATTTGTGTGGCCAGGGCTCCGTTCCGGACTTGCCTGACGCGTACTCGACCCTATCTCTCCCCATAAGCAGTACCCCTCACTCGGGGCGCCCGCCTGGGAGATGCCCTCCGCCCGCGGTGCAGCAGCGCCGGGTCCGTCGACGCCCGAACGCGGCAGCGGGAACCACTCAGCGTACAGAGACTCCGGCGCGGGATGCTCAGGTATAGCAGGACCCCCGCAACTCACGCCAGAGGTACGATCTTCCCGCGGTACCAAAACGGCGCTTTGCGCCGGAGCTCTGAGGATTTCGCGGTACTCGGAGGGGCAAATTTTGACCGTATCTCCGATCCTTTTCGCGGTACTTTTTGACCGGTGTGGCGAGGTCCGATGCGGGCACGGTACCTCGGCACTTTTATGGACGAAGACGTGTCGCTATACAGGGCAAATATCTACAAAAATTTACTTGCTTTGCCGCCGCCCGCGAGCTCGCGACGCGCTCCCAGTGTCACGCACCCTCTCCGACGCGAACTGCGCTTTCCTGTTCACCGAAGTTGCCACGCCTGTATGATTTTGCTGAAAACCTCTGTGCCAGTGCGCCGCTGCGCGGTCGCCCACACGCCGCTCACGCGTCCCCATTCAAGCCCCAGCGGGTCGCTAACGCTAATGTCCCCTTCGTGCACCCTCAAGGTCGGTGCGGGATTCGGCGCAAGAGAATGCAGGTGCGTCGTGACACCGATGAGATGTGCCACGTGCCATGAAGCTGAATATTCGTCATCGGTGAGGCTGCGAAGCAGATGGGGGAGCGGCGCAGTGCTTGGCGTCGCGAACGGTGCTCGCATGGTGGCGCGTGAGGTGTGCGAGGGTGAGCGTCGTAGTACTTGCCCGCCTTCGGCAGGCGGGGTGCGGCTCGGCCGCAGCCCGCACGTTTTCACTACTAGTTGCTCTCGCTCGCACTCCAGTTCGCGGAAGCCGTAGGCTGCAACGTCGCGGAGCCGCGCCGCGTCGCGTCGCAGGCTGAGGGCCGCGTCGCGTCGTTTCCTTGACCCCGGCTGCCAAATCTCTCATGTTGCCGTGCTCCAATTTCTCCAGTCATGATGAATGCATAAGATATATTTTGTTAGAACAACCTTGTCCAAGCAAGCTGCAAAGCTGGCAAATCCAATGATGATTTGCCATATGACAAGATATTCCAACGACGACGCCCTCTGTCGCGCGACGCCGTGACAAGGAACTGATTACACCTCTCAGCAAGCAAAATTGAATATTTTACTGATTTTCCCCGATTTTTTATATCTATCATCCCTTGCGCGGTACTTTTGGGCCCGGAGGCCGAGGTCCGAGGCGGTCACGGTACCAAAAGGGCGCCGCAGGCCCGAAAAATTCCACGGTACCATGCGACTTTGGGCGGATCGTACCTCTGGCGGGAGTTGCGGGGGTCCTGGTATAGCGACGCGACCGCGGCCGAGGAGTCCAACTCATTTCATGAACTCCCCGCCGACCCCAACCTCTTCCCGCCCCGCCATTGGTCCCACGAGTGTATGTACGTACGTGGGCACGGCCCCTGTACGTGGGGCACCACACACGCCGAGCAGGCCCCGCCCTGTAAGGCAGTTCGTACTTGCCTACTCGGGCCTGTTGCTTGATGGCTAGACAGGAGGTGCGGCACTTGACCACGTCAAATCTTCGTCCATCTAGCGCTTGCTTACAGTCCTGTATTCAGAACGGCTATCTTTTGACACCGCAAGGTCCTAGCTACGGCAGTCCGTAAGTTACGATAGATCTAGCCTCGGGACATGGAGTAAACTTCATTCACAGCTGCTGATCCATAACGCGGTACTCCGCACCCCAGACCGCGCCCGCACGGCGCCCCGTACGGCGCCCTCGCGCGCACCCCAGATCATTTGCGCTGCGGCTGAGGGTGCGCATTACCCGCGTACGTGTTTCTCGCCCCTGGGGCCGGGTGCCCTGTGTGTGGATACCGGATCTCGCAACGTTGCAATTGTGTTGGGATGTGATGCGGGTCGTGTGTTGGGTGCGCGTAGTGGTGGTCGCATCGACGCGCGTGCATGATGCGCGGAATGGTGAGCCTGAGCAGGCCTGAGCTTGACTGTGAGCCTTGATCAAGCTGATGGTTGCAAGTGATGCCTCGGAAGCGATGTCTCCTCGAAACAAAGTAAGCAATAAAGGAATCACAGGCTCAGCGCCATGAGGCATGGACATGGCGTGGCGCTGCTGTGTATAATGGAATGTCGATAGGCCGGCGGCGTCTTCCGGAACCCGGTCTGTTTCACGGTGTCGCACTCTGTCGCACTCCCAGAGAACTTGACGAAGGCGCATGAGTCGCCGAATGTCTCGGATTGACGGAACGCTAGCGGCGGTGAGAGTGTGAGACATTCGCGGGTTCACGGCCCACAGCCCTGAGACCTCAGACGAGGGCACGGGATTGTTACTAGCCCATAAGATGTGCGCACGAAGACGGACATCTGCCCTGTTCAGATCTTGAGAGCGAAGGAGTAACCGAGCACAGCATGCAGAACGGCACTCATGGGAACTTCTGCATCAGCAACCACCTGCATAACATTGGCATACATACAGAACAAAGCACGGCAAAGAATAAGGAGCAATAAACGCGACCGTCTGTAGGCCGCAGCCAGGAAGAACACAGCGAGTAAGCAACGGAGGTAGAGAAACAAGCCGATTTTGGATTACCGAGTTCCCGACGATGACAGTGAACACCTAGTAGCGCCGGTCATCATAGCGCCTGTCGTAGTCGCGCGGTTCTCGACCGCCTCCATACCCCCCGCGGTCGTAGTCCCTGTACCCGCCGCGGTCGCGGTCGCGGTCACGGTCACGATCGTAGTCGCCTCCGCCCCGACGGTAATCGTCGTAACGTCCGCCGCCCCCTCCGGCCCCGCCACCGCGCCCACCGCGCCGGTCCCCATCAGGCTCACGCGCATAGCGGCTGTCGTAGGGACGCGGGTCGTAGAAGCGCTCCCCTGCTGATCAAGTTGATTTGTGATGAACGTTAGACACCACAGGATATGAGTGGCAACTCACGTTCATTGCGCTTCGGAGGGCCGTAGTATCTGCCGGGGGTCGGTGTGCGCGCACGGCCGCGACGCGCCTATGCGGTGTGTGCCTTTAATGACAAAGCGAAAGCATGAATTTTGTCAGACACGCACCTTCTCAACCATCAAGGTCTTGCCCATGAATTCGACGGCATTCATCGCAGTGATCGCCGCGTCGGCCTCTTCACCGGACTCCATGGTCACGAAGCCAAAGCCGCGGGACTCCCGGGTGTGGGGATCATACATAACAGAAGCTTTCTTGACCTGTACGACACACAGTTAGTCTGTGTCGGAGGATATGCTGGTACGGACTTGCCCTCCCAATCTTAGCAAAGGCAGACTCAAGATCACGGCTGTCAACGCGAGCGCTCAACCCAGAAACGTGAAGGTTGTTTCCTGGGTTGTAGCCGCCCTCGCTGCCGCCTCCGGCACCACCGCCTCCACCACGGCTGAATACGAGTGAGTGATATGAGGAGCGACGCAAGGCTACAAATACTCACCCTCGGTCGCCGTTGTCACGGGCAGCAGGACTCCTGCTCCTGCTAGACCGTCTGGGGGGATCTCCGCCAGGTCCTCGCCCCGGGGACCGTCCGCCGTTCCAGTTGGGCTCATCCGTACCTCCGCTCGCCAACGGGGGCTCCGCCGTCGGAATGCTGATAGCACCGCCGGCGCTGGCGGGCGCCATATCTTGTGACCACGCTGGCAAGGGAAAAGCGGGGAGGAGAGAAGATGTCAGATTGAGGTTATGGGAGGGCGGGGATGCAGGAGAGGCGAATGGATATGACAACAACGGGCGACGACGAGGCTGAGGCGTGAGACGACGACGACGATGGGAAAGAAGGAGACGGTTGGCGCCGGCGCCGACTGATGCGAATTTTGCGCTGGCGACATTCCCGACAGCCAACGGACGCAAAGTCGAGGCGGCGATCGCTGACGCTTGCAGCCATGGGTCGCCAGACACGGACAGGCAAAAGACGGAAAGAATGCTGCCGCTGGAAGCGCCAAATGCTGAACAGTATACGGCGAGTGTCCGTCATTGGGCAGACGGGACGGCGACTATGGTGCCGACGAAGAAATGCCGGAGAACATGCTCATCGTCGTCGTCGGGGTGGTCGGTGGCGGCGATGCTGAGGACGTACCGTCATCCATTTGTGCTTGCTAGTGGTGGTCGTGGTTGAACTGAAGGCGCCTTTCCAAGTCTGTCGAAACACGTATGCCGGACTATCCCACGCCTCTGTGACTGTGACCTGGCTGTGACTAGCGCGTGACACCACGCGTCACCCACCGCGTTCAACATCACGTTCAACACCAGCACTCGCGTTCTTTTTGTCTTCCACCCACACATGGCCCCGACGCGCCGTTCAACACGCTCAGCACGCCCCTCGGAAGAGCCTCAGAATCTCGACGATGAACCTGTGCTCGTAACCAAGAGAAAGCGCTCCTCTGCTGCCGATAGTGTCGAGAAGACTGCCTCACGGACCACGCGTCGATCGTCCTCCAGCAAGCCTGAACCCGTCGCCAATGGTCGTACACGAACGGCTAGCCGATCGAACACCACACTGAAGCAAGTTCAAGAATCAGAAGACGACGAGATCCAAATCCTCCCACCCCCGAAGAAGGCTCGCTCCTCCACCGATGCTGACGATGTGCAAGAGGTGAAGCCCCCTGTAAGGGCCAGGCGATCGGCTGCTTCAAAGCGCGGCCCACCCCCCGAGAGCGAGGTTATTGTTATCGAAGACAGCGACGACGCGCCCGCGCCGCCGGCGATCATCAAGCCGCCACCCCGTACAAAGTCCTCGCGCAAGCCCACCATACAGGCCAAAGCTGCACCTGCTAGTCGTGTCAGTAATGGTCGTTCCTCACGAAGCGCGTCCAAGGTAATCAAGCCCGATCCGGACGAAGCGGAAGAGTCGGCGGAGGAGCAGGCCGCTGGACCATCGAAGGTGCAACTGGAGCCGGAGGACGAGCATGGTGACGAGGAAGACGTAAAGCCAGTGAAGGGCCGCAAGGCTCCCCCGAAGCGATCTACTCGACGGAAGGTGCAGTCAACGGGCTCCGTTCCCGAGTCTGATGTAGTGCCTGCCGAGGAGGAGCCAGAGAGCGACGAGTACGAAGACGACGAGTCGATGAAACCTGCAAAAGGTCGCAAGGCTCCTCCGAAGCGTTCCGCGCGCCGTGCGGTGCAGTCGACTGGGACCGGTGCCGAGTCAGAATCCGAGCATGCGTCCGACGAGGATGTCAAGCCCGCCGTTCGGCGAGGCAGGAAGAATGCTGCGCCACCTGTGTCTCAGCCATCCGGGTCGGGCTCTCGCACAGCTCCCCGGCGAGCTTCCCAGGAGGAGAAAGCCATTCCTACCATCGCTCTGGAGCCTGCGCCCCCGCCTAAGGTGGCGTTAGACAGCGATGACGAGGTCGAGCAGCTCGCTTTGCCTCCGAGTCCCAAGGATCCACCGCGAACACCGCGCAAGGAACAACCGCCCTCACCTGTATACGAGGAGGAAAGGTCTCTTTTGGACATGCTGCCGCCGTCCCCTTCGAAGGCGTCACGATTGCAGCAGCAACCGGAGGAGCCGCAAGGGCCCAAGCCCCGCCTCGTTATCCATCAACTCGTCCTCGTCAACTTCAAGAGCTACGCTGGTCGCCAAGTGATCGGCCCCTTCCACAAGGTGTGCGACCTCTAGCTGACGCACGTGTTAGGGTTGACCTGTGTTTCGTAGTCTTTCTCTTCTATCGTCGGGCCAAACGGCTCGGGAAAGTCGAACACCATTGACGCGCTGCTATTCGTTTTTGGATATCGTGCCTCCAAGATGCGTCAGGGCAAACTGTCCGAGCTCATTCATAATTCGGCTCAGTACCCCGACTTGGACGAGTGTAGCGTGGAGGTCCATTTCCGCGAAATTATGGATCTGGTATGTCATATAATTTACCACAGGCATTTGCTGACTCGTGTTGTGTAGCCTGGGCCTGATGCTTTCAATGTCATTCCCAACTCAACATTGATTGTCACACGCACAGCGTACAAGAGCAGCTCGAGCAAGTACAGCATCAACGGCAAGACCAGCAACCTACAGGAAGTTACAACGCTCCTCAAGGGCCGTGGCATCGATCTTGATCATAATCGTTTTCTCATTCTCCAGGTACGCCTCAATCCCTTTCCGGCGGGCATCTCCCCTAACCAAGCCTAAGGGCGAAGTGGAATCCATATCACAGATGCCCCCTAAAGGCACAGATCACGGAGATGGCTTGCTCGAATACCTCGAAGACATTATTGGCACATCGCAATACAAGGAGCCGATCGAGAAGTCCGCTGCCGAGATCGAGCGCATCAACGAGGACAGGCAGGAAAAGGTCACTCGCCTAAAGATCGTCGAGAAAGACAAGAATGCACTCGAGGCTAAGAAGCGTGAGGCGGAGCAGTATCTGCGACGTGTGAACGAGCTTGTGCGGTCCAAATCGGTCCTGTGGCAGTACCTCCTTTGGCAGTGTCTCCAGGCTGAAGGGACATTCGAGGTGACGATTGTAAGCTTTTGCCGTCCTCTCCCCAGAATCGGAGCTGACTTCACGCCTCGGCCCATAGGCAGAAATCGAGAGGGAGTTGGTCGACCAGCGCGAGCAGAATAAAGGCAACATAGAGCTGATCGAAAAACTCAAGGAGCATTACGACGAGCGTGTCACTGCTTGGGAGGCAAGTTGCCGGATATTCTCTCTCAACTCGATTTCCTGCTGACGCGTACTCTACCCATTAGGAAGTAAAGACTTTTCTTGGCGACGCGATCAAGGACTTGGCCGCGCACGAGAAAATCGAAGTTGGCCTGGAGGAGAAGCGCAAGCACGCTTCTACGAAGCAGAAGAAGCTAAAGAGGTCACTGCAGGAGGTCGGCGTCTTTCTGATGTTATGAATTAGGTTGCTAAATAATACACTTACAGGACACGCATTCTCGCGATGCTGCGCTTCGCGCCATCGAGGATAACACAGCGAAGGTCGAAGAAGAGCGGCAGAAGTCAGTAGAGCTTGAGGAGCAACTCCTGCGCGAAGAGAAGGCCCTCGAGAAGATCCGCGACAGCCTCAAAGGTGGGTTCATTCCTTTCGGCCAATGGAGCTTAATCGTAGACGTGCTTTTGTCACAGACAAGACACAGGTATTCCACGACCAGATCGAGGTCAAGCAAAAGGAGCTGCAGCCTTGGACGGCCAAGGTCAACTCGAAGAAGGCTGAGGTTGATGTGAAGACGAGTGAGCGAGACGCTTTGCTCAAGAAAGCGGAGGCGGCGAAGGTTGCCAGCAAGGAGGCATCGGATGGCCTTGCGCAGCTCCAATCCGACCAGGAGAACAAGGTTCGCATCCTCGTATCATGTCTCCTGTATTGATCAATAGCTCTCGTCTCGTCGCTGCAGGTCAAAGACTTGTCGAACCGGAAGAGACAGAGACAGAGCATTGACCAGCAGTCGACTGATGGCGAAAAACTTATCAAGGTATGTTGAGGGTGCTCATTGTTTGGCCGGGATCTATCTTATAGTCGTGCAGAAGTTGCAAGATCACGTCCAGGGACTGCGAGGAAAGGAGTCGTCGGCAAGGCAGCGTGCTGATGAGGCTAAGGCGTCTCAGGCCGCCAGCAAATCGCAGAACAAGGTCCTGGAGAGCTTGAAATCACTCAGGAAACAGGGCCGTATCAGCGGCTTCCACGTCTGTGCCTTTTCTTTTTTTCGCGTGATCTGACTGCTCAACGACTCCAATCAGGGTCGACTGGGCGAGCTCGGGACCATCGACGAGAAGTACGACGTCGCCGTTTCCACTGCTTGTGGCGCGCTCAACAACATGGTCGTCGACACCGTCGAGCAAGGACAAGCGTGCCTCGACTATCTGCGCAAACAGAACGTCGGGCGAGCCTCCCTCATGATTTTGGATAAACTCAACCGGAGCAGCGGCATGGAGCCCATTCAGACGCCCGAGAACGTTCCGCGGCTCTTCGACCTCATCAAGCCCAAAGAACCCCGCTTCGCGGCGGCCTTCTACAAAGGCTGCGGTAACACGCTTGTCGCCGCGGACCTTGACCAGGCGAATCGTATCGCATTTGGCTCGCGCGTCCGCTGGCGCGTTGTCACACTTGCAGGACAGCTCATTGACTCCTCGGGCACGATGTCCGGTGGCGGAAACTACGTCTCGCGTGGGGGAATGAGCGCGAAGCTCGCGCCGGACGCCGTTGCGCCGGATGTGCTGCGGCGCTATGAGCAAGACAGTGAAGCGGCGGCGCGCGAGCTGGACGAGGCCACGAGGGAGCTCCAGAAGGCGCAGGAGGAGCACGATGCGCTTCTACGCTCCGTTCCTCAGCTCGATATGTCAATTCAGAAGGCGAACATGGACGTGCAGAATGGCACCAAGCGCATCGCGGAGGCTGAGAAGCGCGTCCGAGAGCTCAAGTGAGCAACTTTAATTACCATTTTGGGGCGTCTCTGATGCTTTGGACGGCTCAGTGCGCAGAGCAAGCCGGATAGCGGAGACCTCGCCCGTATATCAGCTCTAGAGCGAGAAATTGCATTGGCGAACAGTGACCTCACGAAGCTGCAGGAGAATACGTCCGCCATCGAAGCAGAGCTCAAGGCTCTCGAGAAGAAAATTCTCGAAATCGGTGGCGCCAAGCTGCTCAAGCAGCGTTCTACTGTGGACGGTCTCAAGCTACATATCGATATTGCAATGGAAGAAATAACCAAGGCCGAGGTGGCG
Source organism: Auriscalpium orientale (assembly GCA_019915035.1). NCBI lineage: Eukaryota > Fungi > Basidiomycota > Agaricomycetes > Russulales > Auriscalpiaceae > Auriscalpium > Auriscalpium orientale. Next base: position 1,719,897 of record JAHLMH010000001.1, read on the forward strand.
AAAGACAAGGCGGAGCGCGATTCCGTCAAGCTCTCGAACGCCATAAAGACGCACGAAGAGGGCCTAGAGGAGTCCAAAGCGGAGCTGACGCAGCTGAACCAGCAGCTGGAGGAGGTATCTGTCGATTTGAAGGAGCTGCGTTCGCGCATCGAGGAGGCGCAGACATTGGCGGAGAACTCGAAGGACGACCTGGAGACCTTGAAGGCAGATCTGGATGAGAAAACGGAGGGCATCCAAGAGTTCAAGAAGAAAGAGGTGATGAATCTTACGCTCTGAATAGATCATGCGTCGCTGAGGCTATGTTGTTACCAGATGGAGCTCACGCAAAAGTTGCAAGACGTCCAGCAGGAGTCAGAACAAAACAACAAGAAGCTTCGGCATTGGCAGCGAGAGCACGACCAACTCACTCTAGAGGAAGTTAGGTAAGCATGATTGGACATATGTCGTCCTCCATCAGCTGAACCTACGTGCTGTCTAGCGACGAGGAAGATGACGAAGACGAGGATGAAGAAGGCGTGAAGCCTGAACCAACTACAGATGGTGAGGGCGACCGGGGCATACCCGGCCCGTCCAGAGTCAAGCACGAAACAGGTCAACCCTCCGCCTCGAAAAAGACACGACAAATTTCAGCCAACCAGCTGAAGATGTACAGTGCCGCGGAGCTCGCGCGCTTTAACCTTCAGCAGCTCGTTGCTGACCAGGAATTGGCGGATGGTTCGTGTTTCAAAACTGCGTCCATCCCGGGCGCTGATGTCTGTCATGGTTGCAGAGAAAGTCCAGGCCACGAAAGCGGATCTGGGCGTACTGAAGGAGTACAAGCGTCGCGAGGAGGAGTGGCAGGAACGTGCGAAGCACCTAGAAGACGTAACGGCGCAGCGCGACGCGGAGAAGGCCAAGCACGACGGGCTGCGGAAACAACGCCTCGATGAGTTCATGGCCGGGTTCAACCTGATCTCCCTGAAACTGAAAGAGATGTACCAGGTTTGACATGCTGCTCTTTTACCTGCGAGATCGTTCCACTCATCATTTCGCAGATGATCACTCTAGGAGGCAATGCCGAACTGGAGCTCGTCGACAGCATGGACCCGTTCTCTGAGGGCATCATATTCAGCGTTATGCCTCCAAAGAAGAGCTGGCGGAACATCGCCAATCTGTCCGGCGGTGAGAAGGTGCAGTCCTACGGTATATCCCGCGCGGGGCAACTCTGACCTGCGTCGTAGACTCTCAGCTCGTTGGCATTGGTTTTCGCTTTGCATGTTTTCAAGGTAAATGCATCACTCTTCATTTAACGTCACTTCTGACACCCAGTCCAGCCCACGCCGCTGTACTTCATGGATGAGATTGATGCCGCGCTGGACTTCCGCAACGTCTCTATCGTCGCGAACTACATCAAGGACCGCACAAAGAATGCACAATTTATCATTATCTCACTGAGGTGTGTTTTCAGATGTCTACAGAGTCAACATATATAAACAACAGGCAGGAACGACATGTTTGAGCTCAGTCACCGACTAATTGGGATTTACAAGACTTCTAATCAGACCCGCAGTAAGTCGCGTGTTGCAACCTGCAATCCATCCAACAGGAAACTAAGGCGTCCTTCAGGCATTTCCATCGACAATCGCTCTCTGCATGCGCCGCCGCCGTCAAAGGAGGCGAGCGGTAGTCAATAGCTTTCGATATTTATTCTGAATGGCAATTGCATGTTGTACGTTAGCTGTAGACAATAGTGCTGCTACAGTGTATCATGTTGTTTGACTGTACGCAGCCGCTGGGGATATCGATTTGCAGTGACGCCTGGCCAGGCCGGGACGCCGCCTAGCTTCCGCGGGGCCGGGAATTCCCGGTCAGAAAACCCTCAACGTTTCGTTTCGCCTACCGTCGCTACTCATCATCGTCGCTTTCGCCGTCGTCGCACCTCGCCTCACTGCTAGCCATGCGCTCCCAGATGATCTCTACCCTTCTTCGCGCTCGCCCGGTGCTCCGTGCGACCCCCGCGCTCACCCGTCCCTCATCGACAGCGCACCAGGAGACGTTCGAGTCCTTCACCGAGCGCTACGTCTCTTTCTTCCAGCAGGCGCAGGACCTTTTTGAGGTGCAGCGCGGCCTCAATAACTGCTTCGCGCACGACCTCGTACCCGCCCCCGCTGTCATCGAGTCTGCGCTCCGAGCTGCACGACGCGTGAACGACTACTCCACCGCGGTCAGGATTTTCGAAGGAGTCCGGGAGAAAGTCGAGAACAAGAGCCAGTATGAAGCGTATCTGGAGGAGTTGAAGCCTGTTCGGGAGGAGTTGGGTGAGTTTGGTTCCGTGCTGGCTGCCACGCGTTGAGTCGTTGCTGATGGTCGCCCAGGCATAGACACAAAAGAAGAGCTTTTCTCCTCGTAGAAGGTGCTATCATACTATGGTGTGTTTTCGAGTTTACCGAAGGATGTCCGATTGAGCTGACTCTTTCAGGGACTTTGTTCTATTCAGCAGACAAGCGACACTGTCGTTGATATGTGAATGCAGGAAATTCCATAGGCTAATTTACCGCGCTTGTTCTTGCGAGCCTTCCTGGGATGTCAATCTTGTTTGAGCTCGACTGGACTGCTGCACGAAATGAGATATTCTTCGACATCACTAGATCTTAACTTTTGCTCTACACTCAGTCGAGCCTGTCGCTTCCCTACATCGACCATGTAAGTGGTGCTTCAGGCACATCTCAAGTGCTCTCTTGATGGAACACGGACGACCTGTCTCATCCCCAGGCTTTATTTCCCGTACATGCAAAGTCGTAGGGTTTGTCATGTGCAGAGCTGCTGGACGCGTTGTATCTGTTTGTCCACCTGTCAGTCGGCGCTTCCTTCCTCGGCATGAAACCCTCGCTCGGTCGTGTTCTCGTCAACCTCCTTCACGCCCTCTCAGTCTCTAAACTGCCAGTTCAATTCAGTGAAGCTAGAGATGGGCATTGATTTCGACACGACTTTGAAGAGGCGGTCTCTGTCTAGCGCTTTCTCGAAGACCTGCGGAGTTGTTTACACTGTGGTCAAGCCGCATCCAGTACGCGTCGTGCTCGTCGAAGGGTACGCACAACTGAACATCCCGCTTGCTAGGACTTCGTCGTCCCGCGTTCTCGTCTCCCTCGACGGAACCGATACAGCTGGGTTCCACCGAGTACGTCCTTAACGCGGGTCACAGTGGCTGACAGCTGAGCAGCCCACTGTCAGCAACCCTCCCACCGTCCCGCTCGCCGTCAAGGTCTGTCATGAACCGCGACCGGTCGTCTACATCGCTGGTAGTCAGCGACAGTCTAGGCCCGTCCTGGCGGTGTACTTCTTCCAGGTCATACGTATCAGAGGAAGTGAGCGCATATACCCTCTTGCTTGGACTGATCAATTGACTATATGCGCACGCGGTCAGGGTCCTCAAAAGCAAGATTCATTATTGGGAAATTTGGATGACTGTAGAGATCAGGTAGCTGGACGTGCTCCTTAAACCTTCAACTGGAATCTCACGCCTTACCTACAGGACACTGATCAGGTATTTGAGTCGTCCTTTCTCTTTGACTTTCCTCACATGCCCTGCAGCTCGCCCCACCGGCAAGATGCCGCCTTCGCCCAGGATCCCCCGGACTGAGCTCCAAAACATCACCGAGCATAGGTCGCCTGGCTCGGCTGCAGAGAACGAAGGGGCAGATACAGGCAGATGGCCGAGTTCGAGTACGTCACAATGCACTACGTTGCATACGTGCAGCTCACTTGCTTGCTCAGCCGAAGTCTGAACCGGGCATCATTCGTGCGACGTCTCCCCCATCTTCACAAGAGGGCTCACCAGTGTCGTCGGCGGAGGACTTGTCACATGTCGGCATCATCATGGTAAGCACATCTTAGAGGCATGAAGTGTAACATGTAACCTGTTAACTTAGTGGCCATTGTCAGGCACCCACCGCCCTCTCCAAAGCAAAATCACTTACGCCCATCATGGAGCACGCCGATAGTTTGTGTGCAATCGCAACGCACTCGACCTCTAGCTTTGTTCTCCCACCTCTCGAGCAACTTGAACCCGTGCAGTTCATAGACGACAACTCCGGCGCCATCTTTGCCAGAGTGGACAAGGTTCGTTCATCCGGGCGCCTGGGATTTGTGCATCACATTGAACAGAATCGTAGGCTACTGGCGGCCAGGTATCCCTCGATGAGTTTGAACGAGGCAGTCTTCACTCTGCAGTGTCTTTGTCTTTGCACATCGGGAGCCCGCCCCCCGCTGCGGTTGAAGACATGCACGAACACATCGCGTCCCTCCCGTCTTTCGTACTTACCATACCCACCCCGGAGCTCCCTTCGTCGCCAGTCTTCGTGCCGCAACCACCCTTCAACCCCAACACCTTCTTCGAAGCCGCCGACTTCTCAACGCCGCTGGAGCCAACGGTCGGCCCTCGTCGACCGGTTTCCAGCCCTGTCCCTGCGCTTCCGCGGTGCAATCACCCGGTTCCGGAGGGCGAGCCGGGCGAGCTCTGCCGGGCCTGCGAGACGCAGTTGCTCGCGTGCCGCATGTGGTTCCAGGAACGTGATAGTGGGCGGCGACAGTCACTGCGCGAGCCACTCATCCGCCCAGGGGAGAGCACCGCAAGCAACCGCATGCTGATGGAGATGCTTGGGCTGCCTGTTGTCGGGTTGGGCATCGACTTTGCCGAGGACGCCGCCGCTCTTGTCGTCAATGAGTTGGCCGCGGAGGGAAGTGCTGGCGAGGATGGAGCTATAGGTGCGGTGCCGGCTCGCGGGAGGGCCAGCCGTCAAGCCCGCCGCTTATCATGGCACCTGCAAGTTGGGTGGAAAGGCGTGATGAAGAAAGTCACCGGGCTCCTGCGTCATCGTCCGTCGCAGCATGCTACAACACGAGGTTCCGATGCGCCGAAGCATAATGCGGCCCGTCCGACGTCGTTCCTGGCGCTGGAAGACAGCGTCCCTGTTCTACTGTCTCGGCGGCTTTGGCGGCGTTCAGAGTGACACCGGTCGCGCCGTTTTCTATCTTTTGCCTCGTTATCATACCCCGGTCTTAGCGCCGCTTCTGCCGACCGCATTTCTTTTTTTTGGACTTCGGTTGATGCGTTGTTACCTCGATTCGCGCACTTGAACTCAGTTGCGGTGGTGCAGTAGAGTGATACCATTATATAATATATACCCGCCTGATCATAATCATAATTACATGGTTGCACGCAGACGTACAGAAACGTGGACATCCCGTCAGACTGAGAGGAGCTAGTGCGCGATCTTGACAGAGACAGGGCGGCCAACAGGCTCGGAGATGATGGAGGCGATCATAGCATTCGACAGGATATGTCTGTCGACTGCTTGAGGGCTGTTGCTGCGCCCAATTACAACCGCATCGCCTACTTCATAGGTTTTAGAGACTTCCTGGTACGAGGTCGAGGACTGCATCGCGCCGCCACGGCCGGCGGGACCGAGACTAACTTCCGCAGGAGACCTTTTCAGAGCGTGCGATTTCACGCGGCGATGCGTGGATGCTGCATGACTATTGACGCCTTGGTATTGGGCTGGTGCGTAAGAGAGACCGCGCGAGACCAGGTAAGAGCGTGGGGGCGGAGGCGGCTCCACTCTCTCGGCCGTGAGCTTCGCCACGATGCCCTTCCTGACGACGTGCATGAGGCGGACCTTCTTCGCGTGAGCAGCGTGCAGGAGACCCGGAGAGCACGAAAAACACAGGGGTGTGAGAGTCTTCTCGCCGGGTACGAGCTTGCCTTTGTCCGTTTTCCTGTCGCCGACGAGGTAGTCGAGCCGCCACGAAAGCATCCCACTCGCCTCGGCGTGTGCTGCCTCAGTACCCTGTACGGAGTAAGGGCCATTGGACTTGAGCGGAAGGTACGCCTGGCGCGAGGTGTAGTCGTGCGAGGCGTCACCATTGATCATAAGGCGCCGGAGGACAGGCGGCGTGTCGAGAGCAGCGTAGTGGAAGACGAAGGACTGACGCTTCGTGGGCATGAAGTCTGCACGCGCAGAGGCGAGGTGTTGGTTAATGGAAGTTTGTGCGCCAGAAGGACCGGAGTAGCCGACGAGCTGAAATATGGGCTGAACAGTGCGGAAGCCCTCTTGGTCCATCAGAAGCTCCACTGTAGTCGCCTTGAGCCAAGAGAGCGAAACAGGCAAGCATCCGTAGCGAACAAGATCGAGAGAGGTCACGGATGGGGCGGAGGGCATGACGTCGACCGCGGGCGCTGGAGGCGGGGTTGAAGGTGACGACGCGGTCGACTCTGTAGTTGAAGTAGAGCCTGAGCGGTATCTGAATCCTCGCCGCTTCGCCATCCCGTCGCGCGTGACAGTAGGGCTTACTGGTGGGGATCTGCCAGTGGTGGCGTGCACAGGAGAGTTCGATGGCGATGAAGACGGGGAGTGCCTCGCAGCGACATAACTGATGCCCTTGTTAACGGCATACCGTATACGGTGCTTGAATGCGCGGCTTGGGCTGGATTCGGGTGTGCCATTGAGGGAGTACGAGGGCGAGGGCGAAGGCGGGGCAAAAATGGGAGTGGGGAGAGTGGAAAGCGAGTGCGAAGGCGTGAGCACAAGGAGCTGGGCACCGTCTTCCCCTGTGTATACGGTAGTAGCTGGTAGCGTGAACACGCGGGTCGGGCTACAGTTCACGGTCTTCTGACGAGGAGGGCTGTGAGCCTCGCCAGCTTCGTTCTGTTTGACTCCTAGGGTATGCAACTCCGGGATCGAGAGTCGCTGGACGATCGCTGAGAGTGGCGGTTCATCAGTGAATTCTAGTGCTTGAACGGCGTCCTTCTGCGAGGTGTGCGGGGCAGCAATACCAGGGCACGGCGGCTTGCTCGGCGGCTCGATATCGCTGGTCCTGGCCGGTTGAGTACCCTTGACGGTCGGACGCCTGATCTTGAACCGCACCTCGCCAAAGGTGCCGACAGTGCCCACCGAGCCCACAGACTTGTCGTCCCGCTCATCCCCGCTGATATCCAGCGAAGTTCCGGAGCTGAAGGTATTGATGCTGAAAGATCTCGTGATGCCCGCGTGGAGGATGAAGGGGATCTCTCCGAAGCTGCCCAAAGCGGAGAGTTCGTCGATGCTTGGCCAAGAGGGCGGTGGAGACAGTGTTGACAGACAGCGCAAAACCGACCAGGTGCTAGAATGAGGATAAAACGAACGGAGATCGGTCGGCATGTCAAAGAATAATAGAGATAGGATGTGAGGCGGGAGATTGGAAGGAGGTTGGAATCAGGAGGTTGCAGCTGATCGGACTCCGGAGGCCGTGTGTTCACCAGCTCTTGCAGCCACGTGCGGTCACCCAAGAACGCCAATTGGCATTCATGTCTGAGTTTGGTTTGCCTCGTTGAACATAGCTCAGTGCTCTGATCGAGATTATTCCAATACCGCTTGCCGTAGAAAATGCGCCAGCCGTGGAGACGGAACACCATATACAGCTACGCAATATCACCAATTAATGCCTACAATAGTCGGTCCTCCAGCAAGTACTGCACCTCGTAATCGCACGCGCTTGCCTCGAGGATTGCTTTGTTCGATGAACGGGGCCAACCGCAACAATTACTTGGATGTAGGCGCCGGTGCGGACTGTCAGCGTGGTCCCATATGATCGATCGAGTGTCAGCAGATGCACATTTATGGCTTGACTGGGAAGACTCACTTAGGCTGCTCGTCGACGTCGATGTCGATAGCAATATTGCTGATGAAGGGACAACCCTTTCTGATATGCGTCGCCGTCTCCACCCCGTACGCCCGGGCCGCGTCGATCACAGCCTATCTGCGGGCGCGTCCTAAGATGTCGCAACAAAGGAGATGAGTCGGAGAATAAGCGTTCCGTTAGAATTTCGACAGTGGACCGGTCGCCGGATGGTGTGGCCATATGTGTACTTGTGTGAGCACGCGTGCTTCGATTTGGAAAATGCTCCCTGCGCATGAAGTTGAATAAAGCTTGATTAAAAGGTGCCCACGATGTGTAGTGATTTGGATGAGGACCAGGCTTAAGAGCGCTGGAACTACTGGAAGGGTGACATTGTTGGTGCAAACGACTTGTCTGTTGGGCGGAGTGTCATCTGGAGCCGAGAGCGCATCGGCAGCGGATCTTGTAAAGGACAATGAATGGTCGGGGTTACATAACAAGTCAAGTCCTGGACCCACAAGCAAACAACGATATATGGGCTCACCGCTTCACACCCACCACCCACCCGCGCACCTGCATCTCGATGCCCAGAAGTCATGTCGCACCTTGCCAACATATTGAACCCGCAGTCGGAGAGCAACCCTCCATTGAGGTGCGTCTCGTCGCGCCGCTCATCGCGCGTCTTGCATGCCTTTGACCCTGACTCGCCGCTCGAACAGACTTCCCTCACCTAGGATCTTGCCCGCATCCCCGTCTTCAAGTACAAGCGGCGTGGCAGTGCTCGCGCACTACACGCGCAATGACCCAGAGCCGCGTCGCCACGACCCACACCCCTCCTGCCCGAATACCCTGGCATGTTTGCACGATACCGATGGGCGACCACAGCACACGCTTCCAGTTATCCTCAGATGCGCGATTTTGGGAAGCCCCAAGAAGCGTTTGACGATCAGGGAGATATACGCCGCGATGGAGGACAAGTATCCGTATTACAAGACCGCGGGCTCTACATGGAAGGTAGGTTACCCCTCGCCACACGCGTTGTTTCGTCGTGACTTACAGCTCCTTGTCCTGCGGCCTTTCAGCAATCTGTGCGCCACCACCTCTCCCTCAACAGGCTCTTCGAACGCCAGCCGCGCCCTGTAACCGACCCAGGATTCGGCTCCTACTGGACGGTAAACCTGGACGCGCCACCGGGGACAAAGCGACCTCGTAAGCGCGGGCGGCGCGAGAACAAGGAAGAAGTTGATGCTGAGCAGGAAGGTCCCCCAGCTAAGAAGCGTGGTCGGCCTCGGAAAGACGACGCCCTAGAGCATCCACCAATCGCCACTCTCGCGGTGCCCAGCTCGGACTATGGTTCGCGCGTGCACATTTCCGCATTGCGCACCGAGGGTCATCCAGGCTTCGACGACGAGGACGACCAGATGCTAGGCAATGAAAGCTTCGAGCTGCCCTCCAAATCGCGGAAGGTTTCAGAGCGGCTGGACGAGTACGAGAGCGAAGAGGACATGTCGCTGGAGCCCAGACTAAACACCCCCAAGCTAGAGAGGCGGGTCACTCCAGGACTGAGCAGAGAGCACCGTAACGATTACCGGATGCTGCCGCCACTGCCGCTTCGCGGGGAGGCCTCGGAGGTGGAGAGGTTGATGTTCGAAGTGAATGGCCTTCGGAGGCAGTCAACGGAGGCATTAGCTGTGACGGCGCGGATGTCGGACGAGCTTGCGGAAGCCAGGGCAGAGTCATCCCGTGCTCTATCGGCGCTGAAGCAAGCGGAGGACTTGCTAGAAGAAGAGGTGCGCAAGCGCAGGGAGGCGGAGCGGATAGCGGACGAGGAAAAGCGTCGGAGACGCGAACTGGAGTGCGCGCTCCAGAACTTGAAAATTCAACGGAACGGACAATGAGATGGGGCTTCGATGAGATGGTGTTGGTTGGCGCTTGGGTGGTGAGGGCATGTGTGGCGTCTCATAGGATGCTGCTGGAAACGACATTGCAACGAGTTATGGCACTTGTAAGGAATTCTTACCTGTTCGTTATTGCCAGGGATGTATTCCAGGGATAAAGAGGTTGCTGGATGCTCGTAATGTACCTGTAGATCCTGCGGCGGGGAATTAATATAGGAATGGATCGAGGTTCGAAACACCCAACTGTCGGCGATACAATATTATTATGCACGTTAGGAGCGAGAGGGAGCTGTACGCCAAGCTTCGAGGGGCATTCTGACAAGGTGGTCGACGACGAAATGAACATTTTCGAGTTGTAGAGAGTTGTGGGTCCACGTTTGCCCCACAGTGACCGGGTAGAGCGGGCCGGGCTGACAACCGTGCTCGCGTCTTTTCCAAAATCCCTGCGCGTTGGCTTGTCTCTCTGCCCTCGTTCCATTCATCGACAACGCTCTCTGGGATCCAACATTGATCTTCAAAAAAATGAATGGCTCCAGGAGCAAGCTCAAGACTGCGTAAGTAGACCAAAAGTCATAAATATTACAGCTACGAACTGAGCGCAGGTTCAAAAAAGCGCGCACAATTGGGCCCCTCTACACCGGCGGCACCGTAGCTGTCACTGCGGATGGAAAATGGCTCGTAACATGTGTAGCCGAAGATGTTGTTCTTACCGACATCGCTGAAGGCGCAGAGATATGTCGATTTGTCTCTGTGAGTTACATCTACCCATACTCTGAAGCTACTTCAACTATATATACTAGGACAAGGAGCCTGTAACGGCCTTTTGTATCACACCTTCTGGAAAACAGCTTGCGGTCTTCACTTCTTCGATGGCGCTCCGAGTATACGACCTGCCCACTTCATCTGCGCCCCTTCCCAAGCCCGTCCACCCGACCCGTACCATTCCCCGCGCGCACGAAGCACCCGTCCACGTCTGCAAAGCGGACCCCACCTCAACCTACCTTGCATCCGGCGCCGCCGACGGCACCGTCAAAGTGTTCGACCTCGCGCGGGGCTTCGCGACGCACGTCCTACGCGGGCACGGAGGCGTCGTCTCTGCGCTGGCGTGGAGCTTTCCGCGTGGGCCATCGCTCGGGCTCGAAGAGCGTGCGCTGAGACTGATCACTGCGAGCGTAGACACGCGCGTCCGCGTGTGGGACCTCGTGCGCGGCGCGGAGACAGCACGCAAGGGTAAGACGGTGAAGCCGGACGCGGTCCTGGAGGGCCATGTCAGCGTGCCGCGTGGGCTGGACGTGACGGAGGATGGACGGTATCTGATTAGTGGGGGTCGGGACTCGGTGGTGCTGGTGTGGGATATGGAGGGTGTGGGGAAGGGGGGAAAGAATGGCAAGGGGAAGGGAAAGGAGCGAGAAGAGGTGCCGGTGTTAGTGAACACCGTGACGGTGCTCGAGAGGGTGGAAGCGGCGGGGCTTCTGGGAGAGCACGAGGAGATCGCCGGGACGAGTGGGGTTGCAGGACGCCTGAGGTTCTGGACAGCAGGGGAGAAGGGCGTCGTGCGCATATGGGACGGGAAGCGCGGGAGCGTGATATGCACGCTGGGCGAGGAGCAAGAGGCAAGCTCTGCCGACCAGGAAGAGCAGCGACAGATCCTCGACGCCATGTGAGTGTACTACCCTGCTCCAGCGCTCCGACTTACTCACTGCACGCACACAGCTATGTCCCGTCGACTTCCACCATCATCTCTGTCCACGCCGACCAGAACATCCTCTTCCACTCTCTCCGCACTCAGTCGCTCTCCCGTCAGCTCATCGGCTTCAATGATGAAATCATCGATGCTGTCTTCCTCCGCTCTCCATCCACAGAGCCCGAATCTCACATTGCCCTCGCAACCAATTCCTCACTCATCCGCTTGTACTCAACGCAATCGCTCGATGCACGACTCCTGGCTGGACACACCGACATTGTCCTCTGCCTCGCTGCGAGTTCATCCGGCAGGGTTTTTGCGAGCGGCGGCAAGGACAAGGCCGTGCGCCTGTGGGCGCCTGTCGCGCCCGCAGGTGACGCGTGGGGCTGGGCGTGCGTCGCGATCTGCGAGGGCCACGCAGAGAGCGTCGGGGCGCTCGCATTCGCTCGGCAGGATGGCCCCGCGGGTGCGCTGAAATTTCTTTTCACCGGCTCGCAAGACCGCACCATCAAGATGTGGGACATTGCATCGGTTCCTGGCAGCGCGTCGGACGCGGCGCTGGCGCGCTGCAAGAGCCTCAGCACGACGAAAGCGCACGACAAGGACATCAACGCGCTCGACGTTGCGCCAAACGATGCGCTGCTCGCGTCGGGCTCACAGGACAAGTCTGCGAAGGTATGGGCTATTGACTCGCGTGGCGCATTTACGCTGCGCGGGACCTGCCGCGGCCATAAGCGTGGTGTATGGAGTGTGCGATTTGCAAGAGGCGAGCGGTTGCTCGCCACGGGATCGGGGGACCGTACAGTGCGGCTGTGGGGTCTGGAGGACTTTGCATGCCTGAAGGTGCTGGAGGGGCACGGGAACTCAGTGCTGAGGGTCGACTGGATGGGTGGAACAGGCGAGGGAGGTGGGAGCGGGCAGGTGGTAAGCGCGTCCGCGGACGGGCTATTGAAGGTGTGGGACGTCGGAAGCCAGGAGTGCGTTGCGACGCTGGACGGGCACGAGGACAAAGTAGGTGCTTGTCGACCAGTATGCGCTTGGCTGATGCTGAGATGGTTAGGTCTGGGCCCTCAGTGTGAGCAGAGACTCGCAAACCATCGTGTCAGGCGCTGCGGACTCGGTCGTCACTATGTGGGAGGATTGCACCGAGGAGCAAGAGGCAGAGAAAGAGGCCGCGCGGGCGGAAATCGTCCTGAAGTATGCACGTTGTCAGTTCTCATCTATTCGTCAAATTGACGCATTTTTAGGGAACAAGACTTCCAGAACTACCTTGCGCTCAACGACTACCAGCGCGCCATCTCGCTCGCCCTCTCTCTTGCGCACCCCGGGCGACTGTACAAACTCTTTCACGATCTTGCCGTGGCGCCCGTGCCAGGTGCGAGCATCACTGGCCATCCCGCGGTTGACGAGGTCGTGCGCACGCTCGCGGCGCCGGATCTCGCGCAGCTCCTGCGCTACGTGCGGACCTGGAACGCGCGTGCAGGAACAGCAGGCGTCGCGCAGCGCGTACTCAACGCCATCGTGCGCCTGCGCCCTTCTGAGGATGTCGTACGAGCGTTCGATGGCGCGGCCGGCAGTCTCAACGAGAATCAGTCAGGTGGAAAGAAAGGGCGCCCGGAGGAGGGCAGCGTGCGCGAGCTTGTGGAGGCGTTGATTCCGTATACGGAGCGCCATCTCGCGCGTATGGAGCGGCTAGTGCAGGAGAGTTATGTGGTGGATTACGTGCTAGGGGAAATGGATGGCCTGCTCGGCGAGGACGGCGAGGACGGGATGGACGTGGACGTGGATGCGGGCCGCGTGATCGGGGCCGTGGCCTAATCGCGGATTCTGTCTGGGCAGTGTCGAAAAAGGTAAAAAATGCTGACAACAGATATGACTACGTCGTGGTAGGAAATAATGCGGGCGTACGTAGAGCTAAGTAGGAGAGCATATGTGATACGTGAGCGTTCAACTTATAGGCATGTAATCTAGAGATAGTGTTAAGGCAATCATATACGGTGAATTGCGAAGGGAGAGATAATATGATACTAAGAGCGAGGGTAGAAGTGAACCCAGAGTAAAAACGAACAAACCTTTTTGTTCCCTATTTCTTCAGCCGCGCTATAGCCAGCCTGCATCCTTCCACGCCGTTGAAAACCAGTACCATCTCCCCGTCCTGCACGATGTGGCGCGTCAGGACGCCGGCGGTATCCTGCACAACGCGGCCCTGCTCAAGTAACCAACGGCGCACGGTGCCGCGCAGTCCACCGGTAGCGTCCGCAGGTGTTGTCCAGCGACCGCGGCGGAAGAGCGCGACGTTACGGAGACTGGTCTCCGTGAGCATACCAGCGTCATTCCAAAGGAGCACGTCCTCCTCCCTCTCCGGCGGCGTCGGGGGCGCGCCGGGGGGCGGGTAGGGCGCGAGGGCAAGGCGGGCGCGTGCGGCAGCGTAGTGGGCGCGACGAGTGGTCTTAGTGGCAGTAAAGACTGAGGAGGGCGTGGGGTGGGTGTCGAGGAAGAGCGGGAATGGCGGGAGGCTGGACGGCAGGGTGTCGGTGAACGGGGAGATGGTCGAGGCGAGCATGGGGTCCGCAGGAAGGGGCGGGGCGGGGCCAACGGAGATGGAGACGGTGCCATCGCGGGCGAGCTCGGGGCGTAGCTGAGTGCTCTGTGTGAGCAGCGGCCGATAAGATGGGTGCGCGCACGCACCTTGAGGGGACCATCGCGAGCGGGGCCCATGTATCCTGCTACGGCGCGCTCACACGCGCTGTGGAAGGCATCCCAGGTGAGGGCAGAGGCGGGTGCCCAAGCGTGTACGCGGGCGGCGGCGAGGAGGCGGTCGTGGTGGAAGCGCAGGAGCATGAAGGGGGACGGGATGCCTGCATTGGCTGCTGTGTTCCATGCGAGGGCTCGGAGGGCTGAGTCGTAGCGGATGGCAGAGATGAGGGAGAAGCTGGCGGTGTCTGGCGCGCTGGCGGTCGCAGGCGCAGCCATGGCGGATGCACACTGGGAGCAGTGGTGTCACACGCCGTCACTCCCAGCTGCGGTGTGACGCGGTGACGGCCTTATAATAGGAGGGGCGCGCGTCTCCCCCGCCTTCGCAGCGACCACGACCATGTTCTTCGTCAAGGCCACGTATCGTTCAGAGACACGCAAGTTCTCCTTTCCGGATTCCGACTCGTTTCCTACATACGACCAGCTCTATGACCAGGTGGGTGTCTCCCGCCCATCGCCCCTGCCAGTCTCCACCCGTGCACCAGCGGCTTCCATCATATCACTCGCATCGTTGCTGACCGCCTCTTATCCAGCTGTACCGTGTATTTCCCATAAGCCACTCATACTATCTCTCCCGCCTGCTCTTCTCCGCGTCTTCCTTCGACTCGTCCTCGCGCATTCTCATCGGAATGGAGGCGCACGACGAAGACCAGTACGAGGAACATGTCCGCCCTTTCCGCGGCCGTGCATACCCTGGCGGCCTGTTGAGATTCTCCGTGTTTGATGAGACCCCTCACAAGGCCCCGGCGTCCCCACTCACAGCCACCCCGCTCATGGACCACAACAGTGATACTGCGAGCACCCGGAGCACTGCCAGACTCGGTGGCAGCCAGAGACACCGCCAGCACCACGGCGGTGGGCACCACAGCGCCCACCGACCTCACGTCCGTTTTGGACCCTTCCCAGCCCCGGCGCCCCCGCCGCGCCCGGTGCTCTCGCGCCCGCCGCCCCCGCCGCTTCCCCCACCGCGTCCCACTCACCATCATGCCCATTTCCTGCCACCCCCACCGCCCCCTCCGATTCCAGCACCGATGCTGTTCGCGCAGCCGCTATCTGCCGGCCGCCGGCCCCTTCGGCCCGTTGCATCTGCCCCGGTGCTTGCGCAGAGAGGACCACTGCCGCCGCCACCGCCACCACCGCCCCCGGTTCTCTACGCTGTCCCTCGACCGCCATCTACCATTACACGTACTGAGAATATAGAGGACGGCAAGCCGTCCACGACGACTTCTGAGACTCGCCGCGCATACAGGCGTCTCATGTCACACGGCAGCGACAAGCCATCTCCTTCCCCGTTCCGCGCTGAATCCTTTGACTTTGACACCTACCACAATCGCAGCGATTACGACCTGCCGTGCGCCTTCACCAATGTCGCATCGGCTCCGCCTCCAACCTCTCCCCCGCCCATCCCCGCCAGTGAGAAGGGCAAAGGCAAAGCGACCGAGCCTGCATCTATGTGCTGTGATACGGCGCAGGTCAAAGCGGACGTCGCCGATCTCATACGCCGCTTTAAGGCTGACTTGGAGCGTGTGCTCATCAGCGCTTTTGGAGCGGATTTCCACTCACGCGGCGAGGATCTTCTGAGCAACCTCGACGTCCCCAACGTCAGTGTGCGTGTGGAGCCGCCTGAGAGACGCTTCGCGCAGAGCGAAAGCTTTGCAGAACGGGAGCCGACCGTGTACGAGAGCGATGATCGCGGCGAGGAGAAGGAAGCTCAGCAAGAGGACGTAGATATGAAGATCTCAGAGCCGAAGCCGGAGAAGGAGCAGGAGAAGAAGAAGATCGTGCATGAGAATATCATCTGCGACGGATGCGAGAAGACGTTGGAAGGCGTGCGGCACAAGTGTCTCGATTGCCCTGGTACGCTTCCCCTTGATGAACACACTTGCCTTCACTTGACTGCACCAACAGATTACGACCTTTGTTCATCGTGTCTCGACGCACCAACGCGAATGCATCCGCGTGAACACCAGTTCTTTGCGATCGAAGAGCCCGGCGGCGTATACGTGCACACTGTGTTCTCATCAAATGACCCATCCCAGGAGGAGCTAGCGTCACAAGTGCGCAACGCCCAGGACTTGGTGGCTTCGCAGGTGCGTAGTGCGATTGACGCTGCGGCAGCGGCGATCCAGGCCGGTGAGCGCGCCGTGGCGGCGAACGAGAATGCTACGCGGGAGGCCAGGGAGGCGATGGGCGCCAGTCTTTGCGCGCACGCTCCGCATGTCCCATTCTACCCGCCGCCGTCGCAGGTGATTCCTGTTGTTCCCTCGCCCCAGGCACCGGTTGTGCAGGCCGTTCCTGCTGTGGTTGCGCACAATGCATCGTGCGATATGTGCGACTCCCGCATCGAAGGTGACCGCTACGTGCGTATCTCCAGCAATGGCCATCTACACATCGACTAACCTTTTGCATAGAAATGCACCGATTGCCCCGATTACGATACATGCTCCTCGTGTTTCACGCTTGTCCCTAGCCAGCACCCATCGCACACGTTTGTGCGCCTTGCTGCGGCAGACCTGCTCATACACCCCGCGCCATCTCGCCTTCTGTCCGCGCACCCCAAGTACGCGGATTCGCCTACACACCACGCAACATGCGACGCGTGCCGGCGCAGCATCCGCGGCGTTCGCTTCAAATGCATGCATCCAGCTTGTGCTGACTTCGACCTGTGCGCGGATTGTGAGTCGCTGCCGCTCGCGGTGCACCCTCGCGAACACCCACTGCTCAAGATTCGGATGCCGGGTGGATATATTCCGCGTGTGTGGCGTTACGGCGCGGGATCTGAAGCAGATGTGCTACGCGAGGTAGCTCGGGAGGAAGGCGAGCAAAAGAGGGAGAAAGAGAGTCAATTTGAGGAGATGCTGAAGATGGATCAGGAGGACCGGGTCCCGCTGCAGAAGCAGGTGGATGCTGAAAAGCAGGAGTCGGCCCCCGCTCCCCAGGTGGCGGACGACGTACTCGTGCGGCTCACCCGAATGTTCAGCGAGCAGGCTGACACATCCACATCATCGACCCTACCTGCATCCCGTCAAACGCATACCACCGACGATCAGCGCCAGAACAGCACCCCCACACCTCGTCCTGCGTCCCCACCGCCCGTCTCCGTGCAAATGAGACCTTCTGTGTCGTACGGGGTGCCCATTCCCGTTCCAGTGTCCATCCCGGCTTTCCCCAATGCTCCCGTCGAGCGCCACGTCTCTGTGCCATCCAGTCCACCCGCTACCTTGCCCGTTCCCGTGACCTTCCCTGCCGCTCAATCATCGCCGCCACCGCGCAACCCATTCCTAAGCATGTTCGCGGGTCCGCCACAAATTCCTCCGTTTGCGAGCGTGTTCCCTCTTGAGCCCCGACAGACGCTCCCGCTGGCGAAGGTGCGGACGCCGACTCCTCCGCCTCCCCCAAGCTGGCTGGATATGGTGCGCAGCCCGCCGCAGTCACCATTGCGCCCGGTGGCCCCGGTAGCTGTCACGCCGTCGTTCATCCCGTCGCCTCCACCACAGCTGAGCCTCGATCTGGCCCCTTTTGAGGCGCCGGAGCTGGAGGAGGAGGTGCAGATGCCCGGGCAGTACGATCCGCTAGCTAGAGGATGGTCACCTGAGCCGCTTATCCAGTTTGAGGACAAACAGACGAAGACGCAAGTAAGCGACAACGACAACGGCGAAGATGCGGACTCGCGTGAGACGTCAACATTGCGGGATGATGCGTCGGAGTCGGACATGAGCACGCTGCCTCGCGTGCGCCCTACGGACTTCAACGAGCTTTTCGACCTTGCAACACAGTTCCGGCACCTGTTGGAGCTTCCAAGCGTGCCGAAGCATATCCCGCAGAGCACGGCAAACGCCACAGTGGAGAGTGAGACCGAGGTTGCTTCGGTGGTGACGCCGACGGAATTGGCATCGACGGAGGGCCAAGAATTTAGCAAGGCACCATCACAGAGTGCTCTTTCAACGCAAGGCTTAGAGGCTGCTCCGTCGACGCGCCATTTGCCTGCTCCCAAGGCAACCTTCGCTCAGTCGAAGCCGAATTCCATCCAGTCCTTGATCGACACTCTCCGGATCACCAGCCCCCGCGCACTTGAGGAAATCCTCAGCGGCGCCAGCGTGCCGTCGTCCACCCAAGAGGCGGAACAGGGAAATGCGTTGCTGCGCGCCACTTTCGTGGAGGACAACAATATTCCCGACGGGCAGATCTTTCCCCCTGGTGCAGAGTTTGTCAAATCATGGCGCATGCGCAATGACGGGCCAAGTGCATGGCCCACGGGCACAGAGGTTGTGTACGTCGCCGGCGACAAACTTATGCTGGACAAACGCGAGCGATTCAGTGTGGGCTCTGTCGCTCCAGGTGAGGAGGTCGACGTGTGGACGGGCGAACTGAAGGCTCCGGACGCGCCGGGTAAGTATATCAGCTATTGGCGACTCAATGATCCGGGGCGTGGGCGTTTCGGACACAGTATCTGGATTGAGTGAGTGCTTCCAGGTGCTTTGACTTGACGTTTTGGATGCTGATTTGCCTTGTATTGCAGTATCACCGTCGCGGAGGCCAGCAATGTCCAGCGCACGGACGACAGCGACAGTTCGCTTGCCGCTTCGTCCGTCATCATGCCGGCGCAGCCTGGCTCGTCGGTCGCGGCCGAGTCCGCGCCTGCTGCGCAGCCCGATGAGACGACGACCGCACCTCTCTCGCCTGCGCTGACCCAGGTATCCACGACGTCATCCGTGTCGCTGATCGACATGCCTTCGGACGCATCGGACGAAGAGTCGGACGTTTTCGAAGACAGCCGCTCGAATGTGGGCTCATCGCCCGCGGCGAACGCGAATCTCTCGCCGGACGTTGAGTACGTCGTGCTGTACGACAGCTCGGATGAAGAGTGATCTCACCGGGCAGCTCAAAGCCATGTTTGGTTCGGCCGACGGCTCTGTATGCAACTACGATGATGTACGATATATTTTATTTACTGCCTTGTCTGCTGCCACGCTCCTTTACGATGGATTTGTTAACACCCCACTGCCCCTCGTATTTGCCGTGTGAGATTGTTATTGCTTCTTGTACTTTATGCCTGTATACACGATCCAATGCGATTACAGTCATTGGGTTTCCAGGCGGACCGGCAGAGACGGTCGAGAACTTTTCCGCTCGTCGATCATACAGCCCTGCTAGTGACTAGTGCCAGCTTGGCTCAGCGCTAGCGATGTTGTGCATTTCCGGATACTCACTTCACAGTTGCCGGCGCATACACAATTACATAATTGCTGCTCACCCCAACTCAGAAACTCAGAGCCCTGAAATCTGCCCGCCCGGCAGGTGGCCTCGTCCTCGCGACAACCTTGTGTAGTCGTTTCGTCGCCTGTATTGCCATAGCTATTTTTCGTGACTGACTAGTCGCTGTTTTCTTGGCTTCATCCTCCGAAACAGAGACGCAACTCATCATTATCAAAATCGATGATTAGTTCTACACAGGTAAAGTACATATAAAGCACACGATAATACAGTTTGGCTGCTGGCGCTACTGTACAACGGAAGATTTACAGATTTAACGAGTGCGTCGGAGTCCTTCCCGCCCAGGAAAATGCGAAGAAATGAAAAGAAAGTTTGAAGAGGCGGTCTACCACGAGTTTGGAGGGTAAGTGATAGTCGTGCTCGCAGGGCCCGTATGCTTCCACTGCGCGACTAGCGCACCCATGCCTGGCTGGCTCACGCTCACCCGCGGCAGCGACGCAGAGCGCGAGCGATGCTGATGAGTGTGTATATGGCGGCCACGCGACCAAGGGGGGACTGGCAAAGACTTGCGGCGCAGGTGCGAGGTAGATGGATACACCTTTGCGATGGGTGCGCGGGAGGGTGGGGAGGAAGATTCCGAGTCAGAATCTCCGGATGAGTCAAGGACATCGGTGACGGAGGATGGCGACCCTGATGACGAGGCGATGGCGAACTGCCAGTAGCTCGGCAGACCCTCGCGCAGGTCATCCTTCTCATAGGTGAGAACGCTGTTGGCGATATGCGCGTATTCCTCGTCAACGAGCTGAGCATGGGTCGTGGTGGGCTCCGTGGAATCATCGTCCTCCGCAGCCGACATGTCTGGCGAGTCGACGTCGCTAAGGGTAGGCATCTTCTCCATGCCATCGCCAGCAACCACGCGCGTCTTCTCGTTGTCCATCTCGTGCTCGAGCTCGTCTTCTGCTGCGCTGCCAAGCGGGCGCGGGCCATGTCCCTGGACACGTCGGAGCTTGTTCCAGACAAAGTTGTGGCAGGACGTTAGCGCTTGATGCGTGGCATCGAGGAAGGCGAGAGCTTGGAAAACGTGGATCTGGAAATCGGATAAGTCACGCGGCCAGCGAAAGCAATAACAAGTCCCTCACAGCATCCGTGTACATCTCGTGCTTGACAACGACGCCTGCTGCTGTCGCTTTGTGCGCAAGTAGCATGATTTCGTCGCGCAACACCTCAGAGTCGCCGCCTTGAATGAGTAGCGGCGGCAACCCCGCGAAGTCCCCGAACAGCGGGCTCACGTATGGATGCGTGAGGTCGCGCTTCAGGTGCTCGCCGAGATAACATGCGATCGGGTCTAGATGGTCGCCTGAGCGCGGCCTGGGAACGATGTCAAACGGCGCGTTGCTTGTCCACGACTCGCAGCTAAGCGTCAGGTCTACACAAGCGCACAGTTGGATGACTGAACTTCGAATGAAAGGGTGGAAGTCACCCACCAACCCAGGGCGACATCAAGATCGCGCCTCCCGGCAGCGGATACTGATTGTCGCGCAAGTACAATAGTACGGCGAGACATAGACCGCCCCCGGCGCTGTCGCCGGCAAGCAGAATGTTCTCTGGCGGAATCTGCAGGTCGTCGATGAAACGGAAGTATGTGCTGACGGCGTCGTGCAGAGGTCCTGGGAAACGGGTTTCTGGAGCTAAGCGATAGTCGACGGCTGTGCGCTGGGTGGTCAAGATGCGGGAACGTTTCACGTGGGTGCGACGATACGCACCGAAGATGCGGGCGCCAGTGTATTTGGATAGGGGTATAGTGATGCATCGGTGCGTCGCGGGATTGAATAGATAGTATGCACCTATAAGGTTACGTCAGATCGCGAAATTGATAGAAATCCTGAAGCTTGATGGCTTACCTCCGTGTAGATAGAGTATGACACGTTCCTTTTGTGCGTTGCGAAGGGGCGGGGCGCCTGCACTAAGCGGCACATGCGAGGCGCGCCATTCCTTCTGCAAGCGCCGCCAAAGGCTTTTGCTGACGACCCACTCACCCTCCAACTTGCGCGTGCCATCTTCGAGTGAGTCAAACTCTGCGAGGATCCCACGAAGACGTCGCCGGCGCACGCAGAAGGTTACGGGTGTGACGAGCGCGTCCGGAGATGGCGGCAGAACACCGCCTAAGCTCAACATGAAGCGTACAGTCCGCTATTTTGTGGTTGTGAGTAAAAAATACGGTCAAGAAGGTCGGACTTACGAGGTTCACAAGTTTTGAATGCGAGCCTACATCGCGCATGATGCTCGAGAGCACAGTCATTCGAAGGTCCCATGATTTCTTGCGCGGGCCCCAAAACTGGTGCACGGCGATGTCGGTAGCCAGTTCAGTCGCTGTGGGCATGCGTAAGGATGATGTCACGGCGGCGGGCTGGAGTAGGAGAGGGCAACAGTGTCGGCATTACATAGCCCTCGCCGTTACATGGCGCAACGCTTGCCACATGCGGTGGTAGGGACGCGCCCTGGAAGCGATGCTCACCTTTGCCAGCAATAAAGGAGGCGAACCGCCACACGTCCCAAAGGCTGATGCCTCCATGCTCCTGCTGGGATAGGAGCGGATTAATACGGGAGGATGGTGGTGCCCGGCCCGGGCGCTCATAGTGATGCAACAGGCTCCCGATGGACGCGCTGCGGTGCCGCACGGCGGATGCGCCGTTGCTCGCGGTGACAGTCTCGGCGGTAGAATACAGCTTGGACAAAGGCCATGGCAGCAACGTCGTCATGAGATTAATCTGGGGGATATGCTAATGAGAGAGATCTAGAGGGTCAGAGGCAAAAGAAAGAAAGCAGGGCGAGGCGGTGAGCGTCAAAGCTGAGAGGGGATCTTCGGGCGGGCGAGAGTCGAGGGCTGGGATCAGTAGATATAGGCTGTGAAATAAATCAAATAAAGAGTAGGAAACGAGGGCCTGCCTGAAACGAGCAGCAAGAGGGGCAAATCACATGTGTGGAACAGCGCTGGACGGTGATTGGATGGCCAAATCGCTTCCGGTGTTCCGGTGCTCTCGTGCGCGTCTAAATGCGGCCGCGGCTCCGGGAAACGGCCGGCGTTCGCCGTGGCGACCCATCACAAAACGCGTATGCGTGTTGAAGTTCATACAAAGTGCGCCTGGAAATTACAACGTGCAGTGTTGGGATCGACCTAGAGCGCTGATGCATTCATCACGCCAGAAGAAATGAGGCGGGCGTTATTTATTCCTATCAGTAGTCGTCTCCTCGGCTGACGACCTCCTTTACGGTCGGACGCAGCAGGATCGTGTGTTCCTGTAGTTTAGGTCATGGGAAGTCAGCGCTAGTCAGCTGGCGAGCACGCCCATGACGCACAAATTGGGCGGTCATGGAGCCCTTGGTATCGACCAGTGGTGGATAGTCCTGCACGATGCCCTGCGCGACGAGGTGGTTCAACTGGCGCAGAGTCAGCCAAGAAAAGGTCGAATCCGCACTCCGGAGCGAGAACTAACCGCGAGCAGGTACTTCGTCTCCCCTGCCCGGTCCAAATATCGTCGACAGAACGGCAATGTGCCGAAGTTCTTGGTGATCGACTTGAGCAGCGTCTTGGCAGATTGCAATCTGGTCGGGCGATTGCGCGGACAGATGTCACAACATGAACAGCGCGTAGTGGGCGGTTGCTGACCTCAGAGGAACATGGGGGGCATCTATTATTTTTGCGTAATGCGAGCAATCGCCCTGTAGAAGAAATCTAAGATCAGGCGCGTATTTGTGAGGGGCGCGATCCACGTACACTCTCTATCACGCGCCCACGCCCCGTTGATCCAAACGTCTCGATAGCGAAGTACTCGCCCTCCTCCATCTTGGTTTGGTCATCATTCTTCACCAACAAGACTGACTTGCCTCCGTGTATTTGATACAAGTTTATGGAGTGCCCACTGAGGTTCTCGATGGACTTCACTGTAACGTGTCGCAGGCGTGTGGCAATGGCACCGGCGGTAGATCGGAACACGTTTGACGCGCACCTGGGTACACTTTGCCGCCGACTTCTACTTCATAGGACTCCATGGTTTCCTGAATTGCGGCACCAATCTCGCCGAGTCGGGCATCAATCCCAGATTCCTGTTAATCAAAATTGGAGGTGCAATATGTGGCTTCTGATGGGGGAGTATTACCCGAACGCCCATGTCGGTGGCCGCCTTCACGGCTTCTATGAGCGTATCGTAAGTCGGCTCGAAGTTCAAGGTGAAAGCGGAGTCGAGTATGCGGCCCTTCACGTGGACGCCGATGTCGACCTTCAGTACATCCTCCTTCTGTAACACTGGAAGTGACCAGCCGTCCATCATGTCAGTGCCACTTGGGTCTCTTCGACTTTAGACGCACCGACGGTGTCTCCAGCGTTCGGTGTGTAATGAGCAGCACAGTTATTCAGACTGAGCCCGGTGGGAAATCCAATACCCGACTCGAGTCCGTCCTCCTCAACGAGCGCGCGGGTGCCGTCTTCTATCAAATTAGCGATCTCCGTCATTGACATGCCAGGGCGGATCGTTTTCCGCGCGTGTTTTCGGACGAGGCGGTGGACCTCGGCGGCGCGGCGGATATTCTGGTACGTGAGTTCGGGATCTTCCAACGCCATGCGCTCATTGTAGCGCATCTCCTCCGAGGTCGTCCGCCAGTTATTGCTGGAAGGGCACAAAAGAGATTAGCTAGTGCCTGTGCGTGTCGTGCACACCGCCCTGGAAGCATCTGCGTATGAGCCGTTCCCGAAGCGGAACTCACTCATCCTTGTATTCCTGTATTTCGCCCTCTGGGTAAATTCCATCCGTGAAAATCTTTGAGAGACCAGTACGCGGTGGAACGCCTTGCTCGACTTTCTTCTTCTTGGGCTTCTTCTTCTTCTTCTTCCTCTTTGCTGCATCACCTAGCGAGAGCCATACAAGCGCAATGAGGCGAAAATACCCATACGTTCGGTACAGGCGGTATTGGTGCGTGGGGCCTCGAGGCAATGGCAAAAGGGTGCTTACCGGTACCATTCGTGCCGTTCACCTCCGCCTCCGCCTCTGGAGCTACGTCGTCGTCGTCATCTATGTCTTCGGCAACAACGACGTCAGGCTCTTTGTTGTCTGCTGGGGCGACATCGATCCTGGTAGAAGCAGTCATCAGGAAAAGAGGAGCGTGTGCACTGTGTCAGGCGCAGGGCCGCAGGCCCGTCGTTCTCCAGATCCATATGCATGATCAAGCACACGTGATCCCTTCGACTTCACCTCGTTCACTGGGCACTGGCACCTCCTCCTCCGTGTCCACGACGACGGCGATGCCCAGACACTCTCGGTCTCGCTCGCCATCGCCAGATCTCCCCCTCCCTGGTGGCGCAGAGCCTATCTCTGATTCGGACTACTTTGCGAAGAGCGTAGAGTTTCGAGTCTGGCTCAAGGATGAGAAGCGGAAGGTGCGTCATGGTTCCCACCAAGCCCCCTTTGCCAACTCACTGGACACCCTTGCAATCTTCCAGTACTTCGACGAGCTCAGCGGCGAGAGGGCCCGAAAGTGCGGAAATAGTATTGTTGTCTCTGTTCCTACTGAAGTCCGAGAGCAGATACTTCCACAAGTTCGTGAAGGTACCGTACATTTCCTGCTCGTCTCCGGCCTCCTGTCGCCCCTTCCTGAACAGCACGGCTTTGTGATGTCAAACAGGAATGGAATCGCGGAAAGCTGCAAAGTTCGTTGCCCAGGCCCTGATGCGACATAGCCCCATAGTTACAATATTGCTTACAGAGTCCTTGTACGCCGGCGTCGACCCTTCGACCCTGTCCGCCACCGCCAATACCAAATACAAATGGTCTTTTGCCTCCAAGCGCTCCAAAGATGATACCAAGGCTCTCGAAGCCGCGCGTGCCGAGGTCGGCGCCGCGACCTACGGCGGCGGTGGCCCATCGTCGCGCTCCGGGCCCAGCGCCAGTGGCGGCGGGCGCGTGCAGGGTCCCACACTCCCGTCCGCCGCGGATCGTGTGCTCGCACGTGAAGCCGCCGAAGAGTATGACGCCGCCGAGCGCACGTACAAGCGCAAAAGGGATCGCATGGAGGCGAAAGACCGCGTCGAGGACATGGTCGGCCCGCGCGAGGTCGGGCGCGAGCGCATGCTGGAGAAGAAGCGCGAGAAGAGGGAGTCGGACAAGACGTTCCGCGAGCGCGGGGATGAGGGACTCGAGGTGGACGAGGCGACGCTCATGGGCGGTGGCGACTCATTCAAAGCGCAGTGCGTGCGCCATTCCTCCGTTTCCCTAACTCATACTGAGACACGTCAAACTCAATCCCTACGCCATGCATACGCCGTTTTGATGATGCTGGCTTTGACATGATGGGGAAATGGCTTGCAGGATCGCCCGGAGAGATGCCGCAAAGGCCCGATTGAGCAGAAGAAGGCGGAGAGGAATCCTGAGTCGCAGGAGCGCGTGTCGGCGATTCGCGCGAAGGATAAAGCGACGATGGACATGTTTATGCAGATGGCGAAAAACAAGTTCGGCTGAGGAACGGTACGAGGGTTGCTCGATCAATATCAGATTCCGCCACTACTAACCTAACCGTAGTGTATAATAAAATAGACATACTTCTACTCGGACGCGCTCATATCCGGTGAAGACTGCATCAACCGATATCACTGCCTCACATCCACGCACAATCCTCCGGGTCCAGCATCTCCGGCTGTGAAAGACGTCAGCACCGTAATATAACCTATGGAAAGGCGACGTCACGCACCATCACTCCGCTCGTGTTCTTCACCTTCTTGGATGACCGCGCGAACAAGCCTCTCGGAGAATGCTCGTATCCTCCCAATGTTCCCGTGAGGTCCGCCTACGGGTAGCCGTGACGCCATTGGTGAGTGGCAGGCATGACACGATGCCGAAGCGTATGATATCACACACCTGCGCAGGCCTGGGGAAATCTCGCGGCGCGGGAGATACTCCGTGCACGTCAGATGTCCGATGGCGGTAGTCCGCATTGTCCTATAGGCCATGTGAGTTGCTACACCCATGGGCCAGGGTTTAAAAGGCATACTTCAAGCGCAAGCCTCTCCCCGTCCTTCGCAGCTTGCAAGCCATCGAGGTGGATTTCAAACTGCTCATATGAGTAAGATGGGAATACAGGAACTGGTATGAGTTGCCTGCTTACCAGTGTACTCGTTTCTGACCCAGCCGCAGAGGACGTGGGCGTGGATGTACCGTCCCATCCATTGCGTCGCTGTGCCGGCAGCGTTATGAGTCGTCGTCTGCACGACGTGGCTGAAAGAAATAGCCTACAGGTCTAAGCGTGCTCTTCATTTTCGCGAAGATCGTCGCAGGCTGCATGGACATTGTCTTGCGCTTCAGCACGTTGTCGGTGACTAGATTGTGCGGAGACTGGCGCGCACATCCTTGTTAGTTCCGCTGGTATGGGCAGGAACTGTCACAAACGTAGCAAGTAGCCTGCTCACCATGATACAGTTGGGGCAGGGCCAAAGGCGACGTCGGCGATCAGTCGGTTCGATATGGACGAAACTCGGTTGTCGAACGAGGAGTCCTTAGCCGCGCCGCTCATATACGCTGCACATGGGACACGGACCGGGCCTCGGACGCCAACGCGTACCCCAGCTGTCAGGCGCAGTTGCGACTCGAGTGACACACCCCACACATGGTCTTACGCCCGCCAGCGCAGACCACTAGCACAGCTGGCTGTGCGGCAGATGTACGCGCCGATCCGAGGACGGCGGAGAAGGAGAGAAGGAGAGAAGACATGTCGGGCGGCTCGAAGCACGCGCGGGCCATTGCAGGCGAATGGTCGTGGCCATCTCGCGAGCAGGCATTGAGTGGATGCGCGAGGTTTCTCCCCGGCTGCGCTACTTTTGGCACGGCGAGGGTGCTGGGCCAACCAGAGAGGCGCAGTTGGGGAAGGCGCTGATAGCGGGGCGGCGTCGGTACCCTGAGCTTGCTCGAGTGGGCACATGGCCATGCGAACTCACTGGCTATGTTGGGGTCTATGTGCGTTTGTAGGTTTGGGACGTGCGGCTTCCCGCGCTGTACGCCCCCTCGCCAATTGTTGGAGCGGACCCAGGGAGGAGCTTCCAAGTAGGCTTCTGCGCCCGCCCTAGCCCAACGAAAATCATGACCCGAGGTTTGGCCAAGAGCGCGGTGGCAGCGCTACCGATGCGGCCAGAGAAGATGGAAGACGGCGCTGCCCCATGGACAGGAACCGTTGGACCTTCCCTATACGAATCACTATCATAGAAATGGGGTGGTACAGCACATGTCGTGGTACTATGTATATATTGCTCAATGCTGGGTATTCGGGTCCGCACATGCCCGAGGCCCTGCGTATCGTCTATTCGCACGAGAGTAGTGTTTGATATGCGAGGAGATCGGGAATTCTATAGGCTACGGGTCTAGTAGTTCAGAAGGGGTATTTGTCGCAATGAGCTACAAGTGCCGACTCACGCGATGCACGCACACACCGTGTGCATATCATGCACTTTGACCAGTACTTCGCAGAATTAATGTCGAGGGAGAGAATCATTAAATAATATTTATTATATGGCAAGAGAAACATGGTTGCAAAATTGCGCAAGCAGAGGTATGGACAAAGTGAAACCATGTCCCAAATCATTTGCTGGTCCCAGCACCTGCCAACGGGCAAGCGACAACAGGAGCAGCAAAAGAAAAGAGGATGTGGTTCCCCCGACGACGCAAGCCAGTAGTGCAGCGGCGCGGGCATCGTGTCCCCGGGTTGCAAGCAGAGCCCAGGGAGCAGGGGCGGCAAAAATTAGATAACCAAGAATGGGGGCGGTGCCCCCATAATAGTGGTTAAACTATTAAGAACAGATACTACACTTGATCTAAGCCAAAAGGCCAGAGTGGTGAGGTTCAGCGGGTGTTGATGCCGAGGTTATGTATGGCGGACAGGTGCGCACGGACCAGGTCGCGTGCACGGGCGCCACCGGACGCGTCGCGACGGCCACTGGACTCAGCTATCGCCCGGAGCTTATGTGCACTGCGTGTTGGGCATCATCCCGATCCTATTGGTTCCCTAGAGACAGCTGGCTTTCTCCGTGCTAACTGGAGGGTGCACATGCATATGTAGGTTCCTCGCTCTCTGCCACAGATTAATCTCCATTCATCTCGCGGAGACGCCTCATCGGTAACTATATTCTGGGGAATCGCGAGGTCAGCGATATGCTCCCGCCGCACCTCCAGGACAGTGGTATGCTGATGATGCTCTTCACTTCAATTGGCCAGGCTTGTTGATATCACCCTTATCTGTGTCGCTCAAGTTGATTTACATGCGCCTCTCGAAGAGATCCTCGCATGCGCTTTATTTATATTTCCCAGATTCCTCGTTGGCAGGGCATATGAATCTGCTACATACCTCCCTGTCAAGCCCGCATCATTGTGAGTACTTGAGCTCTGCGACTCGCTGAGCTGGTCTTTGACTGTGACTACGGCAGGAAAGGCCTTCAATTGAACTCCTCCCTTTGGCTTCGGCCCTATCGCGATATCGCTGGGTCCCTTGTGTGCTATAAGTATATCCACAGTGAGCCCACCGCATCTCCATCCGATTGCCGACCCTCACGATCCAGCAAGCGGCTCGCTTGCTGGCGGCAAACCACGGCAATGCAATCGTACTACATGACACTCTTTGCTTGCGCTCGTCAACCGAGAGGAGACAGGCACTCAGACACCCCATCCATACACGTATGTCGAAGGTCCCAATCTGGAAGTACTGAATACCTGTCCCACCTCGACCCACTAGAGAGATTGCTGTCAGATTGACAATATCATACTGGCAGACTCATGCCCGCTGGGAGACGCGCAAAAGGTTTCATCAAGAACATGGAGCGCGTCCCCGCGTCCCTATGACCGCACTGTCTTTTCCCGCAGCAGCACTCGTCTATACCTCCAGTCCATTCCGTGAGTACTTGCAGAGTCAATTTAGGCGGGGGTGGAAAGAAGCAATGTCGGGACCTAGTTTACCTTTACCTCAGCTAGGATTCGCGTACTAGCATTCTTGCTGGCAATGATCCTTGCGTGAGATCCACTCACACTCAGATATGGTGCTCTCAGAACGCAGTCGAATTGCGGGGATGAAATGTCAGCTGATGGCCGACGGGTAGCACTCCGGTGCGCGTTGAAGAAGATCAAAGTCACATTAATGGAGAAATTCCTGCTGGGTGATCAGTTCGAAATCACAGCGAAGGAGCTTCTGCGTTGACCATGGCTCTAGGATTGTCAGATCAATCAGATTATACACACATTCACGGAGGATAGAAAGACACCGTAACTCCGACTCTTCCTCTCGACGCGTTGCGGGTTCTCAACGGCGTGCAAGGCAGCAAGAACTCCTCTAGATGCAGTGTTAGATATTCCGGGCAAGCACTGGCCATGGGATGCATGCTCTAGCCAATGCCCACTGTGACTGACGCGTCAATTCCACCCACTGGTACGCAGTGTACCCGCCACTGACACAGACTGCAGGTCAATAAGACAAGCGCGAACGACAACATCGACCTCACCTTTGACCGGTGACCGCTCCACACTTCACTACTTCTTCTCCCCTTCCTCCCCACCTTCCTCCTCTTCCTCTTCCTCCTCTTCCTCTTCCTCCTCCTCCCCCTCCTCCCCATCCACTTTACCGCTATTTTTTGTCGGCTCCTTCCCTTGTTCCCTATTCCCCACTGCATCCCTCCACGCTGTCAGACCATCTCCCGTCTCTGCACGCGCCTTTGCGACCGCGGCCTTTAGAGCTGCGTAGTACACCTCGTACTCCGCCTCCGCGCCCAAAGGCACATCGAACACCTCCTGGTGCAGCACCGATGCGCTCACACCAACTGCGGATGCAGAGGGCGTGGGCGTGCCAGCAGGCGGGTGTAGGTCGTAGGAGACGGTGAGTGTGCGCGATGTGGTGGTCTGGGACATAGTTGCCTGCCGAACGGACAAGGTGTGGGGTTGTGGAGGTTGGGAGATTAGATTACGGGACAAGATAACAGCCATGCACGTGTTTCAAAATTTGAGCGCAGCGCGTGGTGATTGGCCGATCAAAACATGCCCGACCTTTGCTCCTTCAATGGACCCGCTCTCCTCTTCCTTCTCTCTTCACCATCGACCCAAGCTATGTCTGCGCTCGTCTTATAACACTCACCCTTTCTTTCTCGCGTTTTTTCTCAACTTGGCCGATAGACGATACCCTAGACGGCTTGCACTCCAAGACTCTTATCGTATTTCGATAGACGGCTGCACCATCCAGACTCTAGTCGTTTCAGACCGTAGAAACCCTATAGAGTGATACCCTACATGGCCTCCATTTCACTTTCCACGCCCACGTCGAGCCTTCCGCCGCTCGCCCGGCTCGCCTCATACACCCCCGACCAAGTCTCGTCTGCCATCACAAACCTCAGGACGCTATATTTCCCTTCGCCTCCGCCGATCGCCAACACCCACAAACGCCTGCAACTCCCTCGCACACTAAGCTACGATGACGACGCCCCTGATTCGGGCTACGCCTCCGCCGAGGAAGACGAGGAAGCCTGCGCGGAGGACATCGTCGAAGTGCCCGTGGACTCCGACGAAGAAGATGCATTCGACGTGCTCCGTGGGGATGCCTTCGAGCGCTCTTTTGCCCTTAAATGGCTCACAGGCTTTGTTGCCCGTGCGGACGCCTGGCTCACCGGTGCCTTTGACGAGCGCGACGCCGCCTCCCGCACCGCCGCGCTCGATGCCGCCTCCGCGCTGCTCGCCCGCTTCGTCGGGTCTGCCCCCGAGCCTGCCGTCACACGCACTTTTGCGTTTACAACGCCGGGATCCCGCGCCGCCATCGAGGTGCAACTGAACGACGCGCCGCTGCTCGAAGGGGACCACACTTGCGTCGGCCTGCAGAGCTGGGCGTCCTCGATTGTCCTCGCAGAGCGCATGTGCGCGGACCCCCCCGCATTTGGGCTCGCGCGCCCGACGCGCGTCCTCGAGCTCGGCGCAGGCACCGGGTTGCTCAGCATCGCGGCCGCCCAGCTGCTCTTCCCCGTGTCTACGCCCATCCCGCCAACGCCCTCGATTATCGCCACCGACTACCATCC
The DNA here is from genome assembly GCA_019915035.1 of Auriscalpium orientale. Lineage (NCBI taxonomy): Eukaryota > Fungi > Basidiomycota > Agaricomycetes > Russulales > Auriscalpiaceae > Auriscalpium > Auriscalpium orientale. Next base: position 1,751,155 of record JAHLMH010000001.1, read on the forward strand.
CGCCGTCCTTACGAACCTTGCGAGCAATGTGGCCGCCAACGACGTCGCTGCACGTGTCGCCGTGCGTGCACTCGACTGGGCCGCACCCGACTTCCCGCCTGGCGGGCGTTTCGCCGTCGTGCTCGCCGCGGACGTGGTCTACGCCCCCGCGCACGCCACATGGCTCGCTCGCTGCGTCGCGGGGCTGCTCGCGCGGCCCGGCGAGGACGGGGAGGCGGAGGGCGGCGTGTTTTGGATGATCATTGCGCTGCGCGGGACAGGGCGGCACGAGGGGCTCGCGGATACAGTGGGCACTGCATTTCCGTACACGGAGGAGATTGACGGCATTGAGTCGACGTTGGGGATTCTGGGGGTGGATACGTTGGGGAAAGTGGAGGGAGTTGGGCGGGCGGACGAGGGTGGGTATAGACTGTATAAGATTGGATGGGTGCGGTAATGTAGCTAATACCCTTATACACACTGACAGGGCTTGTGGGTTTCCTGGATATCAATATTGCGTACAATGTATTGGACTTTGGCATCTCATTGCGAAACGAATCACTCAAAGAGATTGACAAACCGACTGGAGGACAGAAGCATTCGTCCAAGGCTCGCCCGTTCATCAGGCTGCTATGTAGCTCCTCAGCGCCGAGCGTGAAGATTGATTGCGATACACCAGAATGGTGCATCCTATTTACGAGTGATAAAAAATGCTAAAAAATGCTGCGAAGGTTCGAAAGGTTGTATGTAAATCCAGGTGGCCAGGTCGTAGGGCTATGACCTTCGCCCAAGACCACAGAGAACGAGGGCTGCCGACATTACATCCGCGTCCAAGACATTCCCATCCTGCGCGTCCTTCTCTGCGCCTGTAGCACTCTGCTGGCCCCGCCCCGCTACGAGAGCGCCGCCCGTCCTCACCCTCGCATCTCGAAATGGATCGCCCGCGGCAAAGCTGCCACGGGGCGTGACCACCTCGCCCTCTTCCTCCGTCTCCTCCCCGCTGTTTGCGTCACCCTCACCCCAGCCCGCGCCGCGCTCCTTAACCACCACCCGGGCCGCGGCACAGGCCCACTCGAGCGTGCGCCGCCCGCGTCCGAGCTCGACGTACTCACGCGGCGGCGGTGACGGCGAGCGGGGGGCAAGCGGTGACGAGGGCATGTTGTCCCACAGGGTCTTCGCGGGGTCAGGCGCACGTGTGCGCTGCGACGCGCTGCGCTGCTCTGTACGTGTGGCCATATCGTCGAGCTTGACACGCGTGCGGCGCGCGGGCGTGTGTGGCGAGTACGGCGAATGGAGCACAGTCGCGCGCCGGGTGAGAGTCGGCGTATGCGTTTTGGTGGTGTGCGCTTTGGAGGTGGTTGGCGGGGGCGCGTGTGGGGGGTAGGACGGCGAAGACGACGCGTGTTTGGCGCTGGTGTGCAGCGCAGCCTTGCGCTCTGACTGTCGGCGGTTCTGGAACCAGATGGTCACGGATTTGGGTTCACTAAGAAAACGCTACCGTCAGATTTCTCGCGCACATATGGCAGGAAAAAATGCACTCACAGTCGGAGCTCGCGTGCAAGGGCTTCACGCTCCTCGCGCGACGGATGGGATGCGTTGCGGAAAAGCTGCTCGAGCATGACGAGCTGGAAGTCTGTGAAGCGCTTGCGCGTGCGCTTTGGGCCGGCGGTGTCGTCGGAGGAGCCGACGCTGGTGAGTGAGGACGTGCGCGAGAGGTCTGGACGGGTGGTGGACATGGCGAGGGTGGTGCAGGAAGATGAAAGCGTGCGGTGAAGGGCAGGCGAGGATTTATGTAAGGGTCGGATGTGCTGCAGTCAACGTTGATCGACGCGCGGTCGCGCGATGCACGTGATCGCGTCGTATGTGCGTTTGTTTTCCCACCCATATCGTGGATTATTGTCCGGATGCAAGAGCACATACTTAAAAATCCAGTGTTCGCGGTGCCTGCGAACCGCGTCTCATACTAACCAGTCGCTAGTAGGTGGCAAGTCTACGTACAGCGTGATCGAGCTTGGGTGCGGGCTAATAGCAGTCCACTTCACTGCCATTATGTAAAGGTGCTGGAGCAATGGTCTCGCATGAGGAGAATCTAGGAGTCCATGAGTAATCCTCGGGCCTAAAAGCCTTTCTCGAGCGGAGAGGCGGATTCCGGAGGACCGTTCAACCGGCGATCTAAATCTCTTCCCGGCGCTTGGGCTCGAGCCCGCTGACGCGAATGTACTGACGATTGTTGATTACAGAGCCTTACTCCTCCACCTCGAATGCGCAGCAGAATTTGTCTCGATCCACCAAGATCAAGCCTTTGCCATCGGGGGCCCATCTGACGTCCCTGGTGTCGAATTTCTCTGCCCGCTCAGTCAGCATGTGGAAGCGCAGCATCCCGACGGGCAAGAACGCACTCGCCGGCACTCCTATGCACTCCGCCGTCTCCTCCACGCTCCCGTCGTCTCCAACCCATTCGTCGCTCCACATGTACACAGCACGCTCCCCGCAGCTCATCGCGAGGCTTCCACGGCGCACCGGGTTCCAGCGTGCCTGCAGCACCGGACGGGAGTGGATCAGCACGCTGCGTAGATGCGCTGCAAACGGCTCCCCGGCCGCTGGGAATGCGAATAGATGGATGGCCGTTGGCACGCCCTCTGCGAGCGGTCAGCGGAAGTATCAGCCCCCGCAACACGAACGCACCAAACCGGGCAAGGAGCAATGTGCCCGTTTTGTGGAACTCCAATTGCACCGTTCCGCTTTTGGGATTGGGTTTGGACGGGTCGGGACGCACCACACTTAGCGGCTGTGGGCCCTGTAGCCTCTCATCTGCCAACATGTTATAGTGTCAAGCAATGGGACTACTGCCATGCATACGCACAGGAGAGGAAACCACGGCCCTCAGTGCTCTCCAGCCAGTTATCGGGCTCCCTCCATACGGTCTGCAATTGGCGTCAGGAGACGGGCGTCTCCGCGCGCGATGACGCACTCACCGTTCTCGGCGGTATGCGGTTTCCGAGTTCCAGAGTAGCCACCCTTGACCACGTCACCGACTCCAGAATGTGGATCTGTGCCGCTGTTCAGCATGCACGCACGCATCGCACGTTGCAGACATGCTAACAGACCTTGTCATCCCATCCGCTTACAGCGAGGAACATGCCAGACGGGTGCCACGCAACGCTCCGTATCCCGAAGCCTGGATCGGGATTGGGACTGAAGCTCCCCTGCAGCTCACCTGTCAAGGACAGAACGTAGAGTTTGTACTGTCGCCGACGAGCACATCGACATCATTCCGCAATTTAGGAGCAAACGAACGTACATCAAGCGCCCCTTCCCAGACTGCTAGGTCGTTTCCGGTTGGGGAAAGCGAAAGAGATGCCATTGCGGCCGTCGGCAAGGCGTAGTGCTTATGAGACGGTAATTACGGCTCTGATAGCTCACTGAGTAAACGGAACGTACACGCGATAGCTTGTATGACTCTGCGGCATCGTAGACGCCAATTGTGTCCTTCGATTTATGACGTTCCGCGAGGATAAAGTACCGTCCATCGGCCCTAAAAGTGTATCCTACGTGTCGGAGATAAGGAAAGACGGCGCGGGCATGGTGCCGAGACTCGAGAGCGACGCACCTCTGTCGGGATGGAGTGGATACTGTATGTATTTTGCGGTACCGGAGACCAACGACCAGACGGTGACTCGCAACTACACGGACAAACATCGGCCGAAGGAGCATCTCCAGCTGATGAACACGTACCGCCCACTCTGAAAAACATAGGACATGTCGGCCGTCAGGGGCCCATTCTGCCTTGACAAGGCCCTCTGTGCCTGCCTCGATGCGTGCGGTCCAGTCCTCGTCGCGCATGCGAAACACGTTGACGACGCCCTGCTTCGCGCATGCTGCGAGGAGGTACTCTGAGTCAGACGACCAGCCTATGTGCGAGATCACGGCCTGGGCAGCGGCGTCTGATGTGCGGGTGGCACGGATCGCGGTGGACGGGCCTACGGCTGCGGCTGTGGCGGATGGAGAAGTGTTGACGTGCCAGGTGCGGGCGACGCGGAGGGTGTCTGCACGCCTGACAATGAGACGGTCAGCAACGGCTGTGAGGAGGAAGTGTGCGCCTGGGCTGAAGGCGACGAGGCCGGCGGACTGAGCATAGATCTCTGTGAAGTCCATGGTCGTCCGAAGAAACCGACGGCAGCCGACGGCCCGATTGGCTGATCAACGTTTGATTTAAGATGCCGACTCGGGATCGAGATCACGTTGCCGTCTCGCCGCGCCTGGCTGCGGCCTCGCACGCCTCGCAGGTCCCCCCCGTTCGCGACATCCGCGTCAACATCACGCCCAACGTCGCCCACCGTCGCCGCCCATGCCCACCCAGCGGAGGGGGGCGATGCCGGTGGCAAAATAGTTTCGGCGGCGCCGATGACGCGGCGTCGGCAAGTCCCTGAAGGGAGCAATGTGCCAGTGACGCATATGGTGGGTTTTAGGTCATTCCTCATGACCATCAGTTAGTCCGGGATATATAGCACGGGCCCATGGCGATCCACACCAGCTCGCAATTGTCTCACCCTCGCAATGCCTTCTGACCCTCCCAGCCACACCTCCACGATCATCGACGAGCCTCTCAAGGACTCCAACAACGGCCAGGACCAGCGCGAAAAGCAGCGCGTTTCCTCCTCCACTGCTCCTGCCGCCGACGTCCCCGACGAGAAGGATCCATGGCTAGTCACGTTTGACGAGGGCGAGGCCGCAAACCCCTTCGTGCGTTTCTTCCCCTCTAGCCCTGGACACTGCCCTGACACTCCATCTCCCAGAACTGGTCGCGGCTCTTTCGTTGGTATCTGACGTTTGCGGGTGGCATCCTTGTCCTCAATGCGTGAGTATCGCAGGACTGCTCGGCGCTGCCACCGCTCACGCAGCCCATCCATCACAGTACCTTCGCGAGCGCCGCACCATCCAATATCCTTCCTCAAATGATGGCAGAGTTTGGGTTCGGCAAAGAGGTCGCTACTCTCACCGTGTCTCTGTTCATCGCAGGGTACTGCGTGGGGCCCTTGCTGTGGGGTCCCCTGTCAGAGAACGTGAGTATCTTGTCATCTGCTTCCCAAGCGCTGACGGCCGAGCCCTTTGCCCCCAGATTGGTCGACGGCCGGTCTTCTTGATCTCCTTTGTCTTCTACACCGTATGTTTCCTCATCACCGTGCCTTTTCGCACTCTCACGTGTGCCGTTCCTCCCAGGGCTTCCAAATTGGCTGCGCCCTCTCAAAAAACACGGCGTCTATACTGATCTTCCGCTTCCTCGGCGGAACGTTCGCCGCAGCGCCTCTGACGAATAGCGGGTATGTCTGATTCTCCTAATCTTGCTCTACACACATGATCTGACCGTCCGCGTGTTGCCAGAGGGCTCGTGGGTGACATGTGGGAAGCAAAAACGCGCGGGAAAGCCATGTTACTGTTTGCCGTCGCTCCCTTCGCCGGTCCCGCGCTCGGCCCCGTGGTTGCTGGATGGATTGCTGAAACGAACACCGATTGGCGCTGGCTGTTCTGGACCCTTACGATATTTGTGAGTCAACAACGCTGCTTCCATCTGTATGCGTATGTGTTAATTCCTTGCAGGCGGGTGTATGCCTCACTTTCATTGTGTTTACGATGCCAGAGACCTATGCGTACGCCTCATGTGCGGCAAGTGTTCAAATAGCACACTGATCAGACATATACAGCCCGACACTTCTAGTCCATAAGGCTCAAAGACTCCGCAAGGAGACAGGCGACAATCGGTGGTATGCTCCTCTCGAAGTGAAGAACGTGTCCTGGGCCAGGCGTGTGAACGACATCCTGGCGACGCCTTTCAAGGTCCTGTTCCGTGAGCCTATGTTAATGGCTATCACCGCGTACATGAGCGTGAGTCTGGTGTCTATGAAACACGCAAGGTTCTATGTTCTGAGCTTGCCCAATGTAGTTCCTGTACGGTTGCATCTACCTGCTGTTCGAGGCGTACCCGATCGTTTTCACAGAGGGCCATAAACTCAATCCTGGTCAGCTCATCCCCCTTCTGCATCTGGAAAAGTAATCGAACTTTTTTGGCAGGGATTTCCGGCTTGATGTTTCTCCCCATCTCCCTCGGCGGTGCTTTCGGTGTCATCGTTGTACGCACATCTTTTTACCGGAGCCCATGAGTCTTTTTAACGATAGTTCGCAGTATCTCATTGTTTTCAACCCACGTTATGATCGAGCGGCAGATGAGTGTGCGCCGGCGAAGGCCCCGCCAGAGGTTCGTTTAGAGCCCACGATGCTCGGTGCCCCCATCTTCGTGATAGCCTTCTTCTGGTTCGGGTGGACGTCATATCCGAGCATATCGCTCTGGTCTCCCCTCATGGCCGGTGGCGTCTTGGGCTTCTCAATCTTCCTCATTTTCGTGAGTGTCGATTTCATACCATCCTGGATTTGTTTTCATCGTGATTGCAGCTGTCTCTCATTAACTACATCGTTGACGCGTACTTGTTCGTCGCGGCATCTGCCCTGGCCGCAAGTACGGTTGTTCGCAGCATTTTCGGTGCAGTGTTTCCTGTACGTAGAGAAGCACGTCGCCGTGTATGCTCGCTGACCGTCCCATATAGCTGTTTGCCCGCCAGATGTTCGACGCCATGAACCCCCGCTGGGCATCCACACTCCTTGGGTTCATTGCTCTCTTCCTGGCTCCGATTCCATTCGTCCTCCGACGGTTCGTATCTATCTTATACTGCGCGGTTGCTCGTGCTTATAGTTTCCGGTGGTTAGGTATGGCCCCGCTCTCCGTGCGAAGTCCAAATACGCACCGTCGGCAGGTCCTTCGAAGCCGAAGATCTCGCCTGTCTGAAGCGCTTGGATTTCACGCAGTCGTCGAGGTTCTTGCACATATGCCCGAAAGTTGGACTTATACATAGCAGATAGAATACACATGAGGAGTAATCGTGGGAGGTTGGCACATAACGTATTTTATCTTACTTAACGACTAGCCGGTATATACCATCATCTGCATCTACAATGACGATTTACCTTATAACAACTATATGGCCACGACTAACGATACTTACACGATCTTGACCGGGCTGACTTATCGCTGATTACTGTAACGGACCCACTGCTCCCCGGCACGATGATGTCATGCTGATTGAGCGAACGGATCAAAAGGCGGAAGATCCACAGGAGAAAATTAAAAGTCAGGACCGTGGACCAAGAGGAAAGATGGAGATAATCAGATAAGATGGTTAGCCACGGAACGGCCCTCCGCGAGGTTCGCCTTCGCAGGCTCGCTCCCTATCGCCATGCGCTCACACTGCACTCACATGGCACACTCTCATCTCTGTGCACCCCCTCATGCGCTCCTGGTTCAACCTCAAGTCCACCGTGAAATTCCCGGGCCCGCCTCCTGACTCTGAAACTCTACCCGCCATGGCGACTCCAGTCAAGATCGACTGGACGAAAGTCGATGAGCCGGAACTTGTGTTGCAGCGCTTTCCCAGTCGCAGATCAGTCGTGTACGGGACGAAAGGGATGGTCTCTTCTTCGCAGCCGCTCGCGACTGAGGCTGGGCTCGAAATTCTGCGCAAAGGCGGGAACGCTGGTGCGTGCGGTTGCGCCGTTCTGCCGCTGTTTTCTTACGAATTGGTGCATCGGCCCTCAGCGGATGCAGCCGTGGCTACCTCTGTTGCGCTCAATGTCACGGAACCCAGTTGCTGTGGGATAGGAGGGTGGGTGCACAGACAGCAGAGTCCGCGTGCGCAGACGCCTCACCCCGCGAGCAGAGATGCGTTCTGCCTGTTCTACGACGCCACAAAGAAGACCGTGAAGGCTTTGAATGGCTCAGGACACTCTCCGAAGGCGCTAACAATCGACTATCTACGTGGACGGGGCGTCACGGGCTCTATCCCGACGACCGACTTGAATGCTGTCACTGTACCCGGCGCTGCTGCAGCCTGGGTGGATACAGTAGAAAGGTTTGGCAGTGGCAAGGTCACCCTCGCTGAAGTCTTTGAGCCTGCCATCCGACTAGCAGAGGAAGGGTACATTCATCCCATTTCATCGCCCGCAGGCGCAGCGTATTGATTTAGACTCAGCGTCCCGGTATCAGAGATCAACAGCTTTGCAGTTTGTTTAGCTTTTTGAACTTTGCGCTGCATTCTTACGCCGTGCCCAGTGGCAACGCTCAGAGCAGCTTATCAAGAACGCTTCTCCCATGGTGACGAGATGCTTCTCGACGGCAAGGCCCCGCTCCCTGGTCAGATCATGAAGATGCCAAATCTCGCCAAGACATTCAGAACCGTCGTCGAACAAGGGAAAGATGGTTTCTACAAAGGGCGCATCGCTGAGGCCATTGTGGATGTCATCAAGAGTCAAGGTGGTGTGATGGAGCTCGAAGATCTTGAGAAGCACGAAACCACTTTCGTAGAGCCGATCAAGTACACGTACGGTGGCGAGGTGACAGTTTACGAGTGCCCACCAAATGGACAAGGTCAATCACAGAGCAATGTCCTGCGAGCGAGCACTAACGATCATTGATCATGGCAGGAATCACCGCTTTACTCGCGCTTGGGATTCTGGAACAGATTCAAGAGCAAGGGAAAGTGAAAAATCTCTTGGAAATGGAGCACAATTCTGTAGAGTACCTGCATACCTTGATCGAAGCCTTACGGTACGCGACCTCATTACTTCCCACTCTCATGACACCCTCAACGCTTGCTCTCATAGGCTGGCCTTCGCTGGTTTGTGCATTTCGGTGATCATTCGCTTCTATTCTTAATATGGTGAATTTCAGATAGTCAGTACTACGTCACCGATCCAGAAGTCGAGCATGTCCCTGTTGATAAATTGCTGAGCAAGGTATGCAAAGCAGTAAGCGTGGACGAAGCACACTCCGACCGGATGACTACTCACAGGAATATCTCGCATCTCGTGCAACACTGTTCGATCCGGCCAAGACCAACCCTGAAGTTGTTCATGTTTGTTTCTGCATCCACAGAAGACATCGATCAGCTACTTAAACTTAGACAGGGCAACCCGGTACAGTCCTCTGACACAGTCTACTTCTCAGGTAAGCACGTCATGAATGCGCGTTGGATAGTTTTGACGGCACGTACAGTCACGGACCAGCGGGGGAACGCTTGTAGTTATATTCAGAGCAATTACGCCGGTCAGCCCTTACTTTCTTACCCCCCACCTCACCATAAACCTTACTCGACGAATGCATGAAACGATAGGCTTTGGTACCGGAGGTTGGCGAGCCTTCGTTCGGAAAGATGGATAGATGCTCACCGGACAGTAGCTATACCCAAGGGGTGCGGCTTCACCCTCCAGAATCGCGGCTCTGGCTTTGTGCTCAAAGAAGGACACCCAAACGCGCTCAAGGTGTGTGCCTGTCCTGAGTCTGGCGCAATCAAATGCACAAGCGGTGTACCAGGGAGGGAAGCGTCCTTATCACACCATTATTCCCGCTCTGGCCACCCGCAACGACGACCTCTTCCTCTCGTATGGTGTGATGGGAGGTTACATGCAGGTGCGTCCCCCACTTGGGTCTGCTGCACAACAACTGACGAGTGGCTCGCGATGAAGCCACAAGGTCATGTCCAGGTGTTGCTCAACATGCTACGGGGGTACTCGCCGCAGGCAGCCCTTGACGCGCCGCGTTTCTGTATTTCGGCCGGCTCGCCTGACAGCGAAGTCAAGAACAGCAGCAGCGCAGGGGACATTAACAGCGAGGTGTACTTCGAAGAAGGCATTGACCTCGAGACCATCGAGTCGCTGAGAAGTGAGTATTGACAGCTCTCCTGGTGCCTGTCATACTGTACTGCCGCTGATCGCCGTACGTACTGCAGAGTGCGGACACGACGCGCGCCTGCTGACCGGATTTGCTCGTGGGATGTTCGGCCGCGGCCAAATCATCCAGAAGATAAACGACAAGTCTGGTCAGACTGTTTGGGCGGCGGGATCAGACTTGCGTGCCGACGGGCATGCAGCGGCACAGATATGAAATGGTAAGGGGACGCGGATCTGGACTGTTCCGTAACCGTTGGCCGTCGTGTACGTAGGCCTAGGTGCGCGTAGTAGAGTCCAGTCCTAATGTCAGAATGGTGTGTCACTTGTGTCTGTACCTTGACACCAACCGCCACGGAGGCGATGTCTCGGAGCGCGCAAGGCTCAGCAGTGAGTAGTGACAGTGCAGTGTAGTGACCTCTGGTGACCCGTGTACCTAGCGGTGCCTTTATCCTGCGAGTCCCGTCCGTCCCAGCCATTATCACGTCTGCGGCCCCGTAGACTCGATCGTAGCTTGCCCATGGATCCGGATAACCGGATCTTCTCGACGCACAGCATCGTCCCTGTCACACACTGGATTGCATCGCCTCGACGGCCGGAAAACGGGGATGCGGGAGCGCAGCACTGGACCGCTGGTGTATAGCGGGTAGTATATCCACAGCACAACAAGCATGCTGCCATGATAACTTCGTGCTCGCAAGCACAGCCGCGTGCCCAACTATAAGCGCCGAGGCTGGAGGCGCGAGGCACCGGGGGCTGTGGATGCCACCAGCCGGCGCCGCCTCCTTCTGCAACTGGTCTCTGGCGCATCAGGAACGACCATGTCCTCCATATCTCCCTCTACGGACGCTGTCAAAGTTATTATAAGCGTGCAGAGCGACGAGGGCGATGTCGTCCGCCCTCCCCCCACTTCGACGCCATGTCTTTCGACTTCAGCCATCGCCTTGGTATCTTCATCCTCGTCGAAGCATCTATCCTGTCGGCAACCGCTGTGACGGGCTTGCTATGCTACATCGCGGTACGATCCATGGACTCCGCCTTGCGTCTCGGCTCATGCTTCCTGATCAGTATAGCACTGTGACCATCCGCAAGGGTTCCGTCAGGCGATGGCGACTAGAATCGCCCATCCATCTGTACTTCCTGAATCAACTTGTATGCGATCTCATACAAGCCACTGGTGAGTCTTTTTCAGCCAGCTAGACTCGCTTGCGCTCACGCATTTGTCGCTCTGCAGGAGGGATCATGAACGTCAAATGGGTCGTAGATGCAGTGCGTCACATTCCTTCACCCCGCGCGCTCCCGTTTCAAACATTAAGCAGGCTGTCGTCGACGGCACGTTTTGCAAGACACAAGGTGAGATAATACGCTTCTTTCAATCATCACGCAAGTAGTAATGAAAATGTCCAGGCGTCATCAAGCAGATTGGGGATGTAGGGACCGCGCTATCGTGAGTCCACTTCAAAAATACGTTCATTTTTTGTTAAGCAGCTAATTTGGCGTGAACAGAGCTTTGGTATGTTGACCGATAATAAAAGAGCTAGCAACATCCTTACAAGGGCGACTTTCAGAGCGTGGCCCTTTTTACATTCACCACCTTGATCTTCCGCTGGAAGCCCGACACTAATGTTCCGCGGGGCGTCCTTGTGGTCTTGGGCATTTGGACTTTCATCGCCCTGGTTGTTGGTATAAATGTCGGTGTGAACGGGTCGAAGTTCTATGGTTTTGGACCTGGGGAATACTGTGAGCGAGCAGTCATGTCATTCCCCTCAACAATACTGACATTTTGAAGGGTGCTGGATCAGCCACAACTACTCTGTGCAGCGCACTGTTGTGGACTTCCTGTGGATGTGGATCTCGGCCTTTTTTAGCATCTTCGCCTACGTTCCCGCGTTCTTGGTGTTGACGGGCTACATCCGGGTCGAGGGGTTGCGCATCTACATCATGAGCAAAGCAGAAGCACCTGCAATCCCGCCCTCACACCGCCTTGCCTACAACATGCTCTTGTAAGCTCTTGTTTATATTGCCGGGTGTTTGTGCAAATGACTCATTTTTATTCGGTAGTTACCCAACGGTGTACATCATCACAGTGAGTTACCTGAAGAGCACTTGCACGCTTGACATCTCAACGAACAATTGAAACGTGCAGGTCCTTCCGCTGACTGTCGTTCGCTACAGCACATTCACCGGCCATCACCCTCCATTCGCCGCCACAGTCGCTGTCGACACCCTCTTCCTACTCTCAGGGTTGCTCAACGTCCTGCTATACATCATCACACGACCGTTTTTGCTGCCGCACGGCAACCGCGGCTTGGGCTCCGTGTCCCTGCGTACCACTAACTATGAAGACGACTATGGCCACGGCCAAAGCCAAATCCCGCACATTCAAGAGCCGTCATCCGGCGCGCTTGGCAGAGACTCGCCGGACATTGAGGGGAAGATGTTCGACGATGACATTGGTGTTGCTCATAGCGTGGAGCCGAGTTTTGCTTCCACTCAGCCTTTGACCGGCGGCCAGAGCTCGTGGGTGCAAAACTAGTTTCAAATTTGCCTACGCCCCTGCTATTTAATATCATCTTGGACATGTCACGACAAGTAGAACGTATACCTTACTCCCGAGGGTCCGATGTATCATCCTTTACTTTATTCCTGCTACTGTAGTGAACAAGTGCGCTGAATTTACTCATGAGATACTTATCCATATAAATTTCCCTTTCATTTCATGAAACCATGGTTGATGGCTGCGGCCCGGAGGCCGGCAGCGACTCCTGCTGCCGGCCCCGACAACTCTTGAGCGCACCCTTCCATATACCCAATATCGCGGACTCTGGCCCTCTACACTGCTGCAATAGAGACGCCACGATATCTATCATGGGCGCGAAGCAGTCTGTTCCGAAGATCACCTCGCAAGACCGCGCCATTCTAGAGTACGTCGCATGTAGCGTGTACGCATATAAGTATCTTATCCATGCCCTTCCCGGTCAGCTTGAAGCTGCAGCGTGACAAGGTCAAGCAATATCAGAAACAGGTACATGATACTATACACTTGTGGCTGATGCTATCGACTCAGTGCAGAAGCATCCAGATTCAATTCGTCTTGGATCGAGAGCATGAGATAGCAAGGGAGCACCTCGCTGCAGGAAGGAAGGATCGTGCCCTGATAGCTCTTCGGAGGCGAAAGTACCAAGAGGGCCTCTTGGCTAAGACAGATGGACAGTTGGAGAACTTGGAACAGCTGGTGCGTGTCTCTCTGTCAGTTGCCCAGCCATCGCTCACACTTCCCAGGTCTCTACAATCGAATTTTCATTAGTCGAAGTATCGGTTCTGCATGGCTTGAAGCAAGGTAACGATGTCCTGAAAGCTATTCATGCCGAGATGAATCTCGAAAGCGTGGAGAAACTGTTGGAGGAGACGGTAGAAGCACGAGAGTATCAGCGAGTGCGCAATACTGCTACAATGCACAAGCTGCCTACTGATCTTGTACCGGTATGCAGGAGGTTGGGGATATGCTTGCCAATAACTTATCACTCGATGAAGAAGACGCAGTTCAAACGGAACTTGCCCAGCTCCAGCAAGAAGCAGTGCGTAGCCCACCCTCATGTGCACATGTGCTGCTGATAACATTGATCGCGCAGCTACTGGCAGCGAATCACCACGAATCACCTGTCATACTCCCTTCAGTGCCAAACGAGCCCATATCGTCCGAAGGTTCGTTTCCACGCGTTTTTCAAACAAACCGCACTGCGACATTTCAAGTAGAACCATTACCAGCCCATCCTCGAGCAGAACAGCAGGAGAGCAGTCGTGTGCCTGTACTTGCTTGATCGACGCGGGACTGGGATTGTTAGTAGGGTGTATTTATTCACATGTACATACGCATTACATCGACAGCTAGCAGGAGATACCAACATCGTCTCAGAAGTTCTCAAAGTTTCCGAAACCTAGCTTCCTCTTCTTCTGCGCCTCTTCGCCCGCGCCCGGAGCCCCTGGCCGTTTCAAGTTAAGGTATTTTCCGACCCCAGTACCAGGGGCCAACGCTGTGCTTGCAGCCTCGACGCCGACCTTCACTCCAAACCAGTTGGTCTCGTCGCCCTCCTTCTTCGGCACAGCGGGCCCCGAGCGCGCAGCATCGGTAGCTTCTGCTTTCTTGGCTAACTTCTTTGCAAGGCGCGTTTTGTACTCCTCGAAGGGATCCTGGTAACTGCAAGGATTAAACTTGTCAGATATAAATTCCTCCGCGCACAGGGAGGTCCGAGCTCACATTACCACCTCCGTAATTCGCACCGGTTTGGACGGTCGCTCGGTGCCATCTTTGCGCGGCAATTTTTCCAACGCGTCAAGAACATCCTCGCCTCCGACGAGTTTGCCAAAGACCGTATGTTTCTTGTCTAGGTGGGGAGCGGCTTTGAATGCAATGTAGAACTGCGACCTATGGTGTTGCATGCGATGAGAAGACGTGAGCAGATAGCTAATCGATTCGCTGACCCGTTTGTGCTGGCTCCCTTATTCGCCATGGCTACAACACCTCGGCTATCGTGCTTCGCCGCGCCTTTCAGGTCGTACTCGTCGCGGAACGGAGTTCCCCAGTATGACTGGCCACCAGAGCCTGTCCCCGTCGGATCGCCTGTCTGGATCTACTAGGCATGAGTCACACGAACACTTGCATGATGCAGACAGAGCAACTCGCCATGAATCCGGGCACAAGTCGATGAAAAAGACAGTCGTTATACTTCCCCTCCCTTGCGAGCATCAAGAAGTTGTAGCAGGTCTTAGGAGCCTGTATGCAGAACCGTCAGGTTAGTGGTCCAAGAGATTGCCTCATGCATACCTTTTCACAGAAGAGCTCAATGTTCAAACTGCCGCCCAGGCTGGTAACGACCCGAACGTAGGCGCGGCGCTTGCCGACATCTTTCTCCTTGCCCTTGCCCTTCAATGGATTGGATATGTCTTCGAACATCATCTCTTCCTAGGGCAGGCACTCCGTTGGGTGAATGAATCAGGTGACAATTCAGTAACTCACTTCGTCCCATACTAACTTGGCTGAAGTTGTTTTGGGATCAACCGATGTCGAGGTCAACGAAGCACCTGTGGCTCCTGAAGAATAAGGAGAGACGTTCCCTATATGCCTTCAGTACAACGATAGCGCAGGCGACATCGTTTTTGTAACTCACAGGGAACGGACTCTTTCTTCTGAACAGCCGCAACCGGCCCCGCACTTACAGGGACCTTGTCTTTACCAGAATCTACAGCAGCGGGTTTAGACATGGCAACAGATGCTGGTGGGAGCCCGTGTGGGTTTTGCAATGTGATGACATCCTCTCTGTTCCGGCTTCAGAGTGAGGTTAGACCAGTGGGACGAACACGCACTTCTTGAAACGCACGTCATCAACAAGATCCTTTCCTCCCTTGACACTTTCTGCAAGGAACACATTGCCAGTGGTAGCAATGGCCACGATGTGCGAGTGTTCACTGAAAGGCTTGAAGGAGATTGGATCATGGTATTCGCCCGTCGACTTGCGCGAATAGTGGAGTTGGATGAGGTCGGCTGGCGTCAGTGGTTCGTTGGTTATGGGATTCGTATTGTCATGCTGCCTGAGATGATCTGGTCAAGGATGGATGGTAGACGGCCGTGAAAGAGAAACGCACTTGAGCCATGGAATAATATTCGTGAGGTCGAACACATTTCCCGTTCCATCTGAGTTTCTGGCACACACTGGGTGTGAGAATGGCTGGAAAGAGAGGGAACAGCAATCGAATGGGGTAAGTCCTCTGGGATTCAGCCCTTCCTGCTTTCTGAACAAAACGATGAAGATGCTGGGAGAATGATGATGGGTGGAAGACTTACGCTCTGTGACCTGAAGACGAAGCCGTGTGCTGGCCAAAGAGTCCCGAATGTTCTGCGTGGGTGACATAGAGTTTGTTTGAGTTTCCGTGACCCATGGTCGATGCAACGAGAGGGCAAGGTTGTGTCAGCGTCTACTTGGTGACGCCGCCGCTCGTGACATCGAACGTCTAGCTCTTCTTGCCAGTGCGTCTGTGACTCTTGGTCCTGCTACATCTCAAACGCTGACAGATTCTCAGCTACTGACATATGCTTGCCCACCATGCTCGAGACAGGACAGCTACCATGCTCCTTGACTTCCTCGCGCCGTCTCTCGTCTCCCACAGATCCATTACCTCCGCGAGCACCTCTGGTCCTGCGGGACCCCCGAGCTCACCTCCCAAGCTCGATCCAAAGGCATCCAAGCACACGAAAAAGGTCCTTCCGTTAGCCAAGCAATTCACGCGCAAACCTGCCACACATCCTTCCCCCATTCCGACCACCGACAGCATTTCCGCCTCCCAGCTTCGTTTCCGAGACTCGCTCTTCAATGACGTTCTACGGCAGATACACATCCTTGACACCGAAGAGCGGTCTCCGGAGCTAGCTTTACGACGCCGCTTAACCACGTTTCAGAAGTCCATCTACGCCAAAAATGTGAAGAGCGCGACAAAAGCATGGGCAGAGATGAGAGACGCAAACCAAATCGAGCTTTTAACCCCTGCCGAATTGAAGGACTGCTCGGGACGGATAACTCAGCTCTTTTCCGACGCAGCGTCGGTGAAGATATGGAAGAGGTGCGCGGAGGAAGAGAGGACTGCAATCATCAACATCTCCCTTTACCTTGCCGGCTTGCGTTACACGGATGCCCTGCTGGCCTGTTTCTCTATGCAGGCGAGATTGCGGCAAGATAAAGCAATCTTGTATGTGTACGAGCGGTTCCTCAGCCTATGGAAAGAAACGGACAGCCTGGTGAAGGAGGGTGATGATGTGGAGGACATGAGCTTTGAGGACAAGGCCGAGGAGTTCATGACTTCCACTGCGATGGCAGAGGCGCGCACACCTCCGCGAGGCTCCCAGATTGTTTCTTTCGCAATCCTCGCCCACCTCTTCCGGAACGATTTCGAAGGCGCCATCGCTGTTTCTCTGAAAGCACCCTTCCGGATCAATCTCCACACGGTTGACCCCCTCATCCGTTCCCTTGATCTCCCGCAAGACTTGGCCATGAAAGCGCGCATATTCCTCATTCACTGCAACGCGGCTTGCCTTGTGCGGGCACATCATTCCTTCTCCCACCACTTATACAACATCCTTTCTCGAATGAGGCTTCCAGCTCTGCGTAACTTATACTCAACGATGGTCATCGGACTCGGTGACGAGTATCCGTGGCTCACGATTGACCCAGCAAAGATCTCACCCCAGAGGCCCCTCGCGTTCTCTGAATACTACTGGGCGATGTTCGTGAAGGGCTTCCTCACTCTCCGGAGGCGCGATTTGGTCAAGGTTATGTGGGATGATATGGTTGGGCATGGACACAAGCCTGGGGTGCATGTTTGGACGACTCTTATCCGCGGAATTGGGGAGACGGAAGGTCCTGACGAAGCCCTCGCTGTCTGGCGGGCCATGCGCGATGCAGGGGTGCAGCCGGACGGTGTTGCCTATCAAGCCGTCGTTGCAGCGCTGCTTCGGGGTCGCAGAGTTGCAGAGGCCGCCAACCTTTTCAACGAGTTTCGACGAGTCCGCGCCACACTTGCGAAGGTTTACTTGGAGGATGCTGTCGAGAACACCATGATATCTGGATATCTCGCTAACAATAAGCCTCGGGAGGCGCATGCGCTTCTTGAGGAAATGAAGTCGCTGGGCCCGGCGCCGACTGCCATAACCTTCAACACCTTCATGAGCTATTATCTTTCCTTCCATGATTTCAAATCAATCTCAGCGATATTGAAAGATATCTCGGCACGCGGTCTCGCTGATGTGGTCACATTTTCCATCCTCCTCCGCTCCCTCCTTCACATTGTGCCGACCGCCGAGGCGTTAGAAAAGACATTCACTCTCATGGCGAAGCATTCGTTCCAACCCAACGCTATCTCACTCACGTCTATCGTGTCGCATTTGTGCCAAGAGAAAACGGTGGATGCCCTCAAGGCAGCGCTGGAGCTCATTAGGACAATGGAGGAGAGTGGGAACCCGTCGATGCACCCGAACGCGGTTACATACACCAGCGTCTTAACGGCGGTCCACAAGTGGCCCGAACTGGACCGACGCATGGTGGAAGACACCACAGCGCTCATCGTCCGGAAGATGGAAGAGCGACATATCGCGTTCACGAAGGTCACATACAACATCCTCATTAGTGTGTTCCTTGGATATCAGGAGCCAGAAGGCTTGCGACAGGCGATGCAATATTATAGGGAGATGAAGAAGACAGGGACGACGTTAACGGCGGATACTTGGTATATCATTCTACGGGGATTGAGGGAAAGAGGGGAGTGGGGAATCGCAGGCGAGGTGGTCCGTGACATGGTGCAGTCGGATGCTACCATCCCGGAATGGCTCGGGGTGCTCGCTTCGGATATCAGTAGAGAGGCGGACAAAAGGCATTCATCTAGATCACAATGACATACACTGTGGTAGGATACGTGGTTTGAACATACCTCTATGGCTCTGTGGTCATGGATGCGACGCGCTCGCGAGGGGCCGCTCTCCAAGGATGAATGATTTACTCAATCCGAAGCGAACGTAGCGGGCGTATGCTGGCACACGCACGGCTCATGAGTGTGTTGAAACGCGCATTCGTGTGCCCGGACTGACCCCAATAACTCCAGCGCCTGCCCAACCACTTGCCCAGGAAGGGCAAGAACACGACAGAGACGATTTGTGCGAGCTGCTCCAAACCCTCCTCCCACTCTTCTTGTGCAAGCTGATACTCGTCGTCCGAGTCGTAGCTACCGTCGGAAGAGAGGGACGAGTCGAGAGAGACGACAGACTTTGGCATGGTGGACGCGAGAGGAAACCCGTGCTCGGCGCCTCGTTCGCTAGACGCCGGCCGAAGCGCACCACGCAGAGTGCGCGAGCTCCCCGCAAACGGCCACTGCTCCGTCACCCGGTCACCGCCAGCAGCTGCACACACCGCTACTCTTCTTCACCATCCCCCAGCTCATGCAGCATGTCCCAGTTGACGCCGGGTTCCCGCCGCAAGCTTGTCGGCCAACCGCTCCTGTACTCCATCACCGCCTTCGCTAGTCTCGGCGTATTCCTGGTGCGTGCTGTCCCACCTCTCCTTCCTGACAGCTAAAGCATCTGCAGTTCGGATATGATCAAGGGTAAGCCAAGAAGCTCCTAGACCGACGGCGTTCTGACTGTCTGCAGCGTCATGTCCGGGATCATCACCGGTCCCCACTTCCGAAAATTCTTCAACACACCGACCTCTGTCGAGACAGGAACTATGGTGGCGGTTTTAGAGATTGGTGCCTTCAGTACGCCCGTTTGTCGGACTACATTTGGGTCGTATTTGACGGTCAGCAGTTACATCCCTTGCCGCCGGCCGAGTAGGGGACGTCATTGGACGAAGAGGAACGCTGTTCATTGGCGCAATCGTTTTCGGAATCGGAGGTGCCATTCAGACCCTCACGACTGGCTTTATCATGATAGTCGTTGGCCGCATCATAAGCGGATTCGGGGTTGGCCTTCTTTCGTTGAGTCTTTTCTAGTCGTCCCAATGCTCTGCGCTGATATATATGCAGCACCATTGTGCCCATATACCAGAGCGAAATCTCGCCACCCAATCATGTATGCAGTTCGCTTCTCGTCAGTCTCCTTCGACTGACATTTCTCAGAGAGGTGCATTAGCATGCATGGAGTTCACCGGCAACATCTTTGGCTACGCCTCTTCAGTCGTGCGTACGATGCTAACTCCACCACGACTACGAATCTTTGACCCTCGTGTGCCTAGTGGATCGACTATTTTTGCTCGTACATTGACTCGGATATGTCCTGGCGGATACCGTTGTTCATTCAATGTGTCATTGGAGCAATCCTTGCCGCTGGCTCTCTTGTGATCCCGGAGAGTCCACGGTCAGTGCTTTGGATGGCATCCGCGATGTAGCTATCAGACTGATACCTGGTGTTTTGTCAGGTGGCTCATAGACGTGGACAGAGACGAGGAAGGGATGCTAGTCATCGCTGACTTGCATGGCGGCGATCCAGAGGATCTTGTGGCTAAAGCAGAGTTCCAAGAAATCAAAGACCGGGTCATCACGGAGGTCAGCCATTGCAGAAGCTACGCCTAATGTGTATACCTGATACATTGTATAGCGCGAGAGTGGGGATGCGCGAACGTATGCCGCGATGTGGAAGCGTTACAAGCGACGCATCCTCTTGGCAATGAGCTCCCAAGCATTTGCGCAGCTTGTACGTGATAAGTTGACCTTCGAGCCTTAATCCCCAACTAATGTGCACTGCAGAATGGGATCAATGGTATGTATGCTCTGCACTGGCCTGTTGCAGTCAGACTAACGCTGACAATTTACTTTTGCTCAGTTATCTCATACTACGCGCGTGAGTCTTCTCTCTCTGTTGGATGCCCAATGCTCTTTTACCTAGCAACGGTGCTTTCTAGCGAGCGTCTTTGAGCGTGAGTAGTGCCAACGTTATGTCACCGATGTCGCCGTCTTACGGTATATCTCAGAGGCTGGCTGGCTTGGTCGCTCTGCAATTCTGATGGCTGGCATCAACGCTATCATCTACCTTCTCAGCACCATCCCCACGTTAGTGTCTTTCTCATCAGACACTACTCTCTCTTGACTACCGGCTAGTTGGTACCTGGTTGACCGATGGGGACGGCGCTCTATCTTGCTCTCCGGAGCAGTTGTCGTATGTTCTGGTTCCTCTTCCTCTTGTTGCCGCAAGGGGGGCTAATCACCATCGCAGATGGGCATTGCTCTCGCGGCCACGGGTTGGTTCATGTATATCGACATCCCACAGACACCCCAAGCTGTTGTAGTATGTGTCATTGTTTACAACGCGTTCTTTGGCTACAGGTGCGCCTGTCCCGCTCTTGGTATCGCGGTCTTTTGACTTTTTTGAACCCCACAGTTGGGGTCCGCTGCCATGGTTGTACCCTCCCGAGGTATGCGTTGTCTGTCCCCATCCGTATACGATCGAGAATTCACGAACGGACAGATTTTGCCTTTGACTGTCCGCGCCAAAGGAGTGTCGTTGTCCACGGCCACCAATTGGGCATTCAATTTCCTAGTTGGAGAGGCTACGCCTGTGCTTCAGGACGTTATTGGATGGCGACTGTATCCCATGCATGGATTTTTCTGTGCCTGTAGCTTCGTGCTCGGTAAGTCAACCTAATTATCTCCTGCAACGATCCGCTAACAACCATATTTCTGCTCAGTGTACTTCCGTGGGTTTTATCACTGCATTGTATGGATATCAGCCAATTGACCGCTGGGTTTAGTGTATCCTGAGACCAAAGGTGTTCCCTTGGAGGAAATGGATGCTGTGTTCGGCGAAGGTTCGCTCGAGTTTCTTTTTCCATCGCTTCAACGCTGACAACTTGTCTTGCAGAGGAGCGCGAAGAGATGGAAGATAATGATTCGGAGCGCGCATCCCTCATGTCAAGCCGCAGTCGCCAGTCTGCCAACACCGCGGGCAATAAGAGGACCGTCTCACCGCCCAGCCGCGGCTGGGTCAGCCGGCTCCTGGGCCGCGGTGATGGGCGCGCGGCATACGAGCCGATCGCGGACGGTGAAGAATAGGAACTTGCGAGGATGGACGGCGATGCGGCCGGAAAGGGGAGGCAGGCGATGACCATGATGGGAGCGAGCGCGGGCGTCTGGCACGGAGAAGTTCCGTTTCGTCGACGGCGTCCTCGTCCTCTCTTGATCGCAGATCGAGGTGAGGAGGTCCGTGGCGAACGCGCCGTGCTCTGCTTGCTTTCCGGCTTCTCGTCCATCCTCACAAATCACTATATTCGTGCGTGTCGCATGTGTCTCAAGCTATCTCGGCAATCTGCCTGTACATTGCTGCAATACCTCATCCTAGGCATGTACTGTACAATACATAGATGACTGACAAGTATAATGACTTTATCTCATTCTGACATTTGATCCGGATAGTATTCACATCGAAGTTCCAAAACTTGTGCTTAGAGATGCAGCAATGCAGTCATAAGTGCAGACGGGAATGTCAGCACCAGCGGACCTACCAAGAACTATCTGAGCCAGGGTGAGACCTGTCCCCAAACTCAAGGAGATGCCCCAGGGGCCATGTCCCGCGCTCACCCAGACGCCGCCCTCACCAGATTTCAGACCCGTCTCCTTCTCGCCCAGCTTCGTTAACAAAGGCGACCCATTTCCTGCTACCGGCCGATGGCAAAAGCCCGCCTTCACGACATCCAGCTCGTCCGTGCCCAGCAGCCGCTTCGCGACTGCCTCCAACTGGGCCACCGCATCTGCATCTGGGGGCGTCGGGTTGCTTACATCTGCTACCGGGATGCTCGTCGTGTTGAGCCCGCCGAGAAAAATGTCGCCGCCCACCCGGCTGAAGATCTCCGGCGAGAACCCCGCAGCCGCGTCGGTCGCAAAGGCGGCGGCGCACCCGTTCGCGAGGTAGGACGTCTCTGTCCAATGCGGCGAGCGCAGGATGAGAGAGTGCCCGGAGAGCTGGGTGATCGGCAGCTTGGTGGGCGACGAGGGGAAGAGCGACGCAAAGACGCGGGGTGTCCACACCCCAGCGGTCAGGATGAGCGCGTCGCAGGAGAGGGTGTCAATGGTCCCATCTGCCTGCTGAACGTCGACACCGGTAAGCACGTTGTCCGACGAGGTGTGCACTTTAGTGGCGGCGGCGGGGTGGTGGAGCTGCACACCGCGCGACGTGCACTCCTCCAGGAGGAACTGGCAGAGCTGCAGCGGGTTCCTGCGTCCACAACTCCCGTCAGCACGTGCACTCCAGGCTATCGTGCCCGGGACAGAACGTACACCTGCGCTGTGGTGTCGCCCGACGACAGCGCCTCCACGCTCGCAATGCTTCCCTGTGCGAGCCACGCCGGCACGTCCCCACCGCCCTCTCGCGGACCCGCCATGAGCGCGCGGCTCGTCCCCTCGAAGAGCCAATCCTCGCCGCGCTCCTTCCCTCCAGCAGCGCTCGCCAAGGAGAACGCGGCACTGGCGGCATAGCCCCAGCGGCGGACGCCGTCATGCTGCTCGGCGAGTGCGCGGTGCAGGTCGAAAGAGAGCGCGCCGAGCGAGGCGGTAGCGGGCCCGTGCCAGTCGCGAGCGAGGAAACCGGCTGCGTTGCCTGAAGCGGAGGAAAAGAGCGTGGGGGATGATTCGAGCAGGTGGATTGTGGGGGATTCAGAGGAGCCGGTGAGGGAGGAGAGGTAGTACGCGGTCGATACGCCGATTATGCCGGCGCCGACGATGACGATGTTGGAAGGATGGGACGGACTAGTAGCCATGAGGAGATCGATGAAGATGCGACGCGCCGCGCATACAAAGGACTCGCAAGCGCGCCGGGCGGCACGTGCTGTGTATGAGGACGTTTCTCTCCCGACCGTCATCGCGTCTCCTCGCCCACTCGCACTTTGCGTGCGTCCACAGACTCGCGCATCTCAACAGCCATGTTCGCTTGGCCAGCTCCGCAGTAGCTGCCGTCCGTCGCGGCAGCTCAAGTCACGACCGCGACATCCGCCCGCCTCGAGCGTTCGCAGGCTTGGGGCTTTCCAAGTTCGTTTCCATCGGCCTTACCTCCGCTTTCCCCCACATCAAAGATGCGACCGAGGCGCAGAAGGAGTTTATCCCGGCCCTCATTGGCGGCAAGGACGTCCTCCTCAAGGGCCGCACAGGCAGCGGAAAGTACGTCGTGCGCTCCTTCGCGCCCATCTCATGCTAAAGCGCAATGCGTCCACTGAAGGTCATTCGGCCTTGTGTTGGCTATCCTGAGTCGTTATCGCGACATACAGCCCCGAGAACGCGCGTCGGTCACGCTCCTGCTTGTCCCTCACCGTGACTTGGCATTTCAATTCCTTCACTGGATAGAGCGCGTCTGGCAGGCGGCGGCGCCCTCATGGCCGCTGCACTCAATTGCCCAGGTTCTTGTCCGAGGCTCAGGCGATACGTCCGCGCAAGTGGAACTACTTCACGCCCACCGCCCCAAAATCGTCATCGGAACACCGCAGGCCGTGTTCGACGTCCTGGAAGCAGACCCACTCGCGCTCAATCTCAGGCAGGTCTCTGCCATCGTGGTCGACGAGGCGGACTATCTGATCGACCACGTTCCCTCGGAGGCGTCCAAGGTGGCGCGCCAGAAGGCGGAGCAAAAAATGAGGCGGCATCCGAGCGCCACGAATCAGCTCTTGGACCGTGTTTTCGCGCAGCGAATCGCGAGGACACGGGGCACGGCGGCGGACATGAAGAGGCCCCGCGGAGTAGACGCGACAGAGCGGGACACGTTGCCGCAGCTGGTGATGTGCAGTGCGACGTTCCATTCTGGTCTGCGGCAAGCACTGTACGGCAGCGGCTGGTTCAGGAAAGGGGAGGGCAGCATGGTGAAGGTGAAAGGGCAGACGAGTGCCTCGGATGCGTTGCTGTTCGACGCTGCTTCTTCGGGACAAGAAGACGACGCGTCGGTGCTTGGCGGTCGCGACATTCAACACTGCGTATTGGTCGTGTCAGAGGACGGGGACGTAAAAAACATTGATGGCGCGGTGGAAGCCGCTCCATCCGCGGAACTGGAGGATGATCTCAAGGCTTCCGTGGTGGAGGAGGTCTTTTCCTCCCCTGACGCGGCGCTGCCAGAGCTGTCCGAGGCGGAAATACAAAGTGAGTTATGACATTATCGTATCTGTGACGGCGGGCGGTAAACTCGGGGTGACAGGATTTTCCATGACACCGTCGCCGTTCCATCCGGCCCTGATGGAGGGCATCGCGACGGCATTCGCGGTCGACGTTCCTCGCATTGCGTTGCTGGTGCTGCCGGCGTCCGCGCCGGTGCACCGTGCGGTGTACGATCTGCGGATGCTCGGGGTGCACGCGTACGGGCTGGATCTGCTGGCGTCGGATCGAGGGCGAGCGCATCTGCTGCGAGGGGAGGCGCATGGGGCGGGGAGCGCGCAGCCGACGTTGCTGGTGTCCACGTTGGCATCGACGCGGGGCCTGGACCTGCCTGCGCTGTCGCATGTGTTCGTGCTGGGTGTGCCGGAGGGACGGAGGGTGGACGGGTACGTGCATGTAGCTGGGCGGGTGGGGCGGTTTGGACGAGGGGGAAAGGTGGTGAGCGTGGTGGAGGCGCGGCACGAGGTGGAGGGGGCGGACGGGAAGGTGTACACTAAGGACGAGCCCGGGCAGATGATGCGCATCCTGAGGACGCTGGGGGTCGCAGCGACGAAATACGAGAGTTTCTATTGAGACGCGGCCGTGGGAGCCAGGCCATCGCAAGGCCAGGCGGCGCAGCTGTAGATGAGATCCGACCAGACATTCCCAAACGCGAGGCGGCCGTTCTGCCGGACGACGGGCGTACAACCCCGCGCTCCTTCCCCCATGGATTCCTCCCAGGGTCTTCCCTCCACCTCCATCCCTCTTCAGCCTCCCTCTTCTTTCCTCTTCCCCCCATGGCACCCCCTCCCCTCTGCCGGGCAGCGCTCCCCTTCGTCCTCCTCCTCGCCGTCGCCGGGGCTGCCGCACAGTCCTCCAGCGCCTCCCTCTCCCTGGCCCCCACCCCGACGCCCAACACCACCGTCATAGAGGAGACAAGCTCATTCACGACCACCACCGCAGTCCGCTCCGCCAACCAGCAGGTCACAGTCACCACCGTGCTACCCACCCTCGTTAATGTCACCCTCACCCTCGCCCCGTCGCCCACCGTCTCCGCCAACGCATCCGCCAACGGAACAGCCTCAGCCTCCCCCACTCCCGACCCCACCGTCCTCGACACTAAGATCGACGCCGCCTTTGCTGTCCTCGGCGCGCTCCTCATCCTCACCGGGCTGCCCAGCGCCTTCCTCGGCCACAAGAACAGATGGTCCGTATCACCTGCTGCCTCAGATAACGAGTTGCTCACGCGGTCCACCAGGACGTCCTTCTTTTTGATTGGCTTCTATACGTTGTCCCTCGTCTGCTTCGTCCTTATCCTCAAGTTCGGTATCCTGCCCGCCGTCAACCCGCCCAAGTCCACGCTTCGCGGCATGTTCGTGCTGGCCTCCTCCGTCGCCGGGGTCGCGGGCGGTGGAATCGCCATCTTCTTCTGGCAGGCGACCAAGTACTTCATCGGCGCCTGGGGAGGCTTTGCGCTCGCCCTGTGGATACAGTGCTTCAGGGACGGCGGTTTGATACGCTCGATCGGGCTTCGCTGGATCATGTACATTGGTGCGCGTCATCGCTCTCTTAGCCGACCGCCGACCGCTAATTTCGCCGGGCGTCTGCAGGCTGCGGTGTCGTTGGATTCGTTTTGTGCACCCTGCCCAAGCTTCATTACCATGTTCTGCTGGTCTCCACCGCATTCGTCGGCGCGAGCGCCCTCATGCTAGGCGTAGACTGCTTCACTACCGCCAATCTCAAGGAGGTATGTTCACCCCACGTCTAGGCTGCCAGGTGCAATCTCATTATCTTCTCCAGTTCTACATATGGAACCTGGGGTTCCGTACGCTCTTCACGAAATACGTCTCCCATGACATACAGTTCCCCGTCACGCAAAACATGGAAGTCGAACTAGGCCTCATCGGCGCCGTCTCTCTCATGGGAATGGCCGTGCAATTCCGCATCCTCGGCGTACTCCAGCGCAAGCTCAAGGAAATCAAGGCGGAGCAGCGCCGCCGCGACGCGCTCGACGACGTCAAGGCGGCAGAGCGCTTTTCCCGTCTGGATCAAGAGAAGGCGGACTGGGAGAAGGACCACCCTACCCTTGGCAAGCATGGTCGCCAAGACAGCGAGTTTTCCCGCACGCCGCTTATGAAGTACAGCGACGGGCTTTCCTCCCCCGGTCTAGATGACAGTGGTTACAGCGGTCGTCCCCGTCGACCTTCTGGACTGTCCGAGTTCCGAGCTGCTGGTGCCCCGGACGACGAACTGAGGCGCGCGTCCCGCAGCAGCTCGCAGATGCTCGGTGCTCTGCCTGTTCTTGATCTTGGGGCTGACCTCACGGGCAAGCTACCGGCTGGGTATATCTCGGAGGATGTCGCCAAAGATTCTGGCAGCGCCACTCCAGAGAACTCGGAGGATCTGAGGCGCAAGGAAGAGTTGCTGCAGGAAATCCAGTCCATCCGCCGATCCATTGATCACCTCAAGGCGGAGACTACGAACAACTCTTCATCTTCCACATCTCGCCGTCCCTCTCTGACGTCCCGGCGTACCCTCAGCTACGGCTTTGACAACGCAATCCTTCCGCCCGCGCATCTTCGTCCCCCTCGCTCTCAAGACCCCCGCACTCGAGTGCAGTCTATGGATGTCGCCAATCTATCGGAGCAGGTCGGTTCTTCTATCGGCCGGCCGACAAGTGCCCCCATGCTCGACGCCAATTGGGACTCGTATGTGCGCGACCGCAAGTTGCTGCAGCCGCCTTCGGGAGTGTCAGCACCGATCAGTACGACCCCAATCCCCCTTGTCAGCCCCGCGCCCCGCATATCTGTCCCCCCTGCCGTTCAGGAAGCTCTCAATCGTCGTCAAAAGCGGGAAACCATGCTTGAGCTCGGCATCACAACAGTGGAGCGGACGCCTTCACCTGGATCAAGCTCGGAGGCCGCTGGGGACCATTATCGGCCAGATCATCGCCGCGCCAGCTCCTCTAATCCCATGCGCTCGTCGCTGTACACCCCGCCGACGATCCTCCCACCACGCAAAACCGCCGCGGCGCCGCCACCTGCCCCTGCGCGCACCGTCACATACGAGGAGCTCAACGAACGGCACCGCGAAAAGCTGCGCGAGCTTCAAGCTCCACTGACACAGGCGGAGAAAGACCATGCCGACGTTGATGCGGCCAAAGCGCGCTGGGAGCGCTCAAAGGCCATCGAGCGCGACGCCGTCAGCAAGCGACAGGCAGACCGGGCCGCCGCCCAGGCCAGCAAGGAGGGGCAACGCCGCCGACCGTCTGCAGACGTCAAAGACAAGGGCCGGGAGACGCGCGACCGCTCGCGACGCGAGTCAGCGAGCAAGCCCCGCCATTCTCGCTCGCTGAGCGCAGACAAGCTCAACGACATGGAGCCGCCGATGGGCGGGAACCGCTCGAGCCGCATGTCGATGCTCAAGGTAGAGGATTGGCAGCGCTATCAGGCAGATGCAGACACGCTTGCGGCTCCGTCTGGAGCGATGCGGTCGAACAGGGACTCCCGTGCAGGTGTGCCGTTCCCTGAGACGCGCCCGCGCGAGGACCGCCGCGCGAGTCGCGCACCGCCCAATTAGCCGCAGTCGTATGTAACGATGGCATCGGATGCCGTGTACGACAGAACGAAGGTCTTTGCTGACGGAACACTAGCTGGACGGTGCCGTACATACAGGACGCGATCACAAATTTTGAAAATGTCCCCTGCGTTTTTCTTTCCTTCTTCATCCCCTTCCGTTTATGATCTCCCTCTCCCCTCCCAGATCCCAGATGACCCCGCCGCTGCCCAGATATAATTGTCGTTACCATACCGCATCGCATGGACCTCGCTTCGGCTCATCACGGACCCTAGCCACATCATCAGGATTATCATCCAGGACTCTGCATTACTGTTAATATACCGGGGATGGACTGAATCTTGAATTCTTGGACCCTTGTTCATAGCCAGCATCATACCACCCACGTCACACTTACATTACACTCTCTCGCCGCCTACAGCGCCTGTCTTTTGATTACATGCATACGTTTGTTTGTTCTATCAGTAATTGGAATTTTGGTTCAATCATCTAGCGGGAGATGCAATGTGCATGGGTGCGATCGGGATGCAGTTGGTTCTGCCAGTGCGCCATGGGAAGGGGACGTGCGCTCGCGTCGCGTTTGCAGGGACGTGGTCGACAAGGAGATAGATGTCGGCGAGCTCTGATCTGGACGTCGATCGCAGGGCTACTAACTATCAAGCTGATAGAGTATGTACGTATATACTGACACAGTGACAGGCGGTATGAACAGCACACACCCACCACCAATCATGTGCACCGCACCTTGCGCTGATAGTCCAGCATGATGGGGACGATGTCCAACAGGCTTATGTCGGGCCAATACGTGTTGATGAACTGTATTTGCGTGTCCTCGGCGCACTGACGTGGAATGGGAGACGTCAGCCGGCGCCCGGCGCCCGACGTCAGGGAGGTGCGACGCACCTGCCACAAGAGATAGTCGCTCAGGCGCTTGACACCGCTCGTGCGGATGAGGATGTCGAGCGGCGGACTGCCCACGCGGGACGTCATCAGGCGGTCCTCGATGTCTTTCTCCGTTATCGAGCTGCGCTTAGTTCCAGATGGTGAGTTCGTGTCAGGATGGACCACGCACGCTGGCGGCTGACTGCTCTTGAGTGCGTCTTGGACAGCGGACTCGACGGCCGTCTTCATTTCGTCCGTTGCGGTGTATGGCATACACAGGTTGAGGATTGCCCTGCCGTTCTAGTGAGCAGGCTATGCGGTGAGACGGGGGGAATGCCCACTTGTCGTTGTCCTTCGTCAGCTCCTCGGCTCGGCGCACGGCGGCCTGCACATTTGGCGGGAAGAGACCAATCTTGCCTAGTGCATTGAGCCGAACACCGTACTCCTGGAGCACGCCACTGCAGCGACGCGTTAGAACGACGTGGAGCGGACGGAGAACACATACCCGTGCTCGCAGAGCTCGAGAAGCCGCGTCTCTGCGAGGTGCATGAGCCCGTCGACCTCCTCCTGCGAGCGCTTAAAGTTGTCGATCGAGAACGCATACACGGAGACGCAGCGTATACCCAGCAGCAAGCATATTTCCAGCACCTATAGGAACAGTAATTAGCTCGCACCTTCATCTGATGGGGCAGCACACGCACCCTGCGCAGTGCGAGAAACCCGTCCTCGTGCCCACGCAGGACGTGCATGCCCTGGCTGCGCGCGTAGCGGCGGTTCCCGTCCATGACGAACGCAACATGGCGTGGAACGGGGCCCGCCTTGAGCACGTCGATGACGGCGCGCTGCGCACGCGCGAGTGACTTGTCGCGCAGCTTGACTGCGGTGTGCTTGACGCTGTCGAAGGTGATGCACATCGCGGTCATGGTCAGGAAGACGCGGACGCGACGCGAGTGGCCGCGGTGGCGGTGCTGCTTCAAGCTTGCTTGACGCGCCAAGCGATTTTTGGCACGGCTGCATAAAACGGTCACTACGGTCTCCTTCCATACCTTCATCATACTCTCCTTCTGATGGGCAAGCAAAAGCGCAAGATACAGTTACCCGATGACGACGAGCCGGAATACCTCGGCACCTACTATGTCGGCGACGCGAGCGCAAGCACCGCCGTCGCGACCCCGACGTCCTCCAATGTTGCGCAACCGTCGCGTTCTGCCGGCGCATACCCCTCCTATGCCCTCCCTCCTGGTCGCACGCCCGTGTCTGCTGGCGCTGGTGGCGCGAACCCGTCGCGTTATGCTGGCGTGAGCGCCTCCTCTTCCCGCCCTACTGCCCCTGCACCGGCGACTGCGATTGCGAGCACAGCCAAAACGTCGCAATACACCATCCCGACTGCTTCCTATCAATCTCAAGACAAAACTGATCGTCTACCGGTCAAGACCAGCGCCGATTCTCGTAGTGGCAGGAACCCCTCTTTTTCCCTCTCTGGCTCCGCTGCAGCCGCCAACATCTCCAAAGCTTCGCATCACACCAGAACGACTCAGGCATCCTATCCCCCTGCACGCAAGCCTGCGCCTCCCACGGCGAGCACCAGCGTTGCGACACCTTCACGTTATGGCGATCCCAGCCCGTCGTCGTACGGCTACCCCACTGCCACGCCCGTGCGCGCGCCAGCCCCTCTGCCCGCTCCTACGCCCACGGGCGAACCCAAGGCGAAGCGCAGGCGCACGACGAAGGATTCAGACGCGCAGCCCCCGGAGAAGCGCGGTGCGATATTTAAAAAGGCATGCCCGAAGAACATACTCGAACGCGTTGACCGTGTTATGTCGCAGAGGTGCGTAGCTCTGGTTTGTATTACATCCGTACATGGCTTCTTACACCTGGTGAAAGATTTTTTATGATCGACAGGCAGAGGAATGCAGAGGAGCTGAAGGAGGAGTTCAGCGTGTTGGGGTCGACAGGCAACGTGAGTCTCCACAATCTGTGCCACCCGACGCGACGCTGAATGATAGCTGGCAGGTGTACACTGTGGTGATAGACAAGAAGCCATCGTGCAGTTGTATGTCCCACACCATTCTGCTTTGGAGGGCATCTCGCTAATCCGAAGTTAGGTCCTGACGCGACAAAGGGCAACCACTGCAAACACATCGTAAGTCATGTCAACGACTTGGCATCGGCGGTCGCTAACCTATCTTACTCAGCTCTTCATCTTCTTGAAAGGCGAGTCAAAAAGTGCTTTAACCGCTTAGTTGGCTGATCTCAACATACCGCAGTCCTCCAAGTTACGCAAGCCTCTGGAGTTTGGTACCAAAAGTAAGCTACGCTTCATATGACCATCACAAATGAATGTATCTTCGGTCAGGGCTTTGCTCACCAGCGAGCTGGAGACGATCTTCGCTGAAGCGCCGCACGCACCCAACGCGCTCGCGCACCCGCGGGTTCGCGAAGCGTACGCGCGCGCGAGTGGCAAAACGACCACGGCGACCTCGGCAGCGTCGAGCACGAAAAAGCGCGTTCCCGGACCGGACGACGACTGCCCGATCTGCTACGAAGGGATGCACGGCCTGCCCGACAAGAAGCTGACGTTCTGCGAGGAGTGCGGGAACGCGCTGCACACGGAGTGCTTCCAGCAGTGTACGTGGCGCTCTTGTGTGATTGAAGTATACGGAGACTGACTGATGTTACAGGGGCGAAGAGCACACCGAACCTGACGTGCGTGTGGTGCCGCGCAAAGTGGATCGTACCTGGGCCTGCGCGTGGCGGTGGCCGGGGCGGCGGGGCAGGGAGCTCGGAAGGATACATCAACCTGGCTGCGGCGGCTGGGCTAAGCCCACAGCGAGACACGAGCACCTGTACGTGGATGCTGGCTCTGCGGAGAGCTGTGGACTGATGAAGGGGTGTTTGCAGACTATCACGGGCCAAGGCGAGGCCAGCGCCACTACGGGTACCAGGCGTACGACGATGAGTATTGACGGAGGGGCGAGACGTGGCTCATGCATGCCGTTGTAGCCTTGCTTCCCGGCCAGCCTGGGAGATAAGAAGATCTGGCATCTGCCTGGCCATCCCAGATCAGCTCCACAGCCGTGCCTAGAATTGCGGAGCAACGGGCGCCCGGAGGCGCCCGGTTGCGAGAGCCATTGCAGAGAGCGCGCAGAACGTTTACTTTGTACTACGCATGCCGCGATGTCTGCGTGCATTGTACGTCGGTGAAGGTTGCCTTAGCCGAGCGGTGTTCGACGAGCGCCGGAACTGGATGCGAGCCTCAAGGCGGCATCAAATGAATATGGCTGCTATGGATCGAGATCCCGATCGCGTCTGGGCGTCGACTCGGGCGGGCTAAACTTTGGGGCAAAGGCGTTGGGGATTCCGCATTCGCGTCACCTTAGACATATATATACTGTACCCCGCGGTCTGTCCATACCATACCACAACTCTACGACATGCAACGCTCACAATCTGCCCCAGACGTGGCCACACAGCACCACGACAGACCCCATGTCCCCCGCCGCACCAAAACAAGCACAAACCTTTCCGCAGAGCCTGCTCGGCCGAGTCCCGTACAACGCCAGGAGCCCGAGGATCCATTCAACCTCGGCGGCTTCTTCCCCGCGCATG
The DNA here is from genome assembly GCA_019915035.1 of Auriscalpium orientale. Lineage (NCBI taxonomy): Eukaryota > Fungi > Basidiomycota > Agaricomycetes > Russulales > Auriscalpiaceae > Auriscalpium > Auriscalpium orientale. The sequence goes on from JAHLMH010000001.1 coordinate 1,783,612, forward strand.
TGCACACCGACGACGACCAGGAGTGGCGCTGGCTGCGCTACGGAGAGGGGGAGGGGGACGAGCGTCGCGCGGACAGGCTGGCGGTGGTGGCCGAGGAGGCTCCGTCGCGGCAGTCGCTGTTCAGCCAGAAGGGGTCGGCGACCGCTGGCGCCGCTATTCAGCGCGAAGACAAGCTCGGGATCCTGAGCATCCGTGAGTGCGCCCGTATTCACCGCAAAAGCCATAGTTTAACGACGCCGTGCCGTGCAGTGAACTCGCTGGTGCTGGCGCCGGAAACGCACGCGGCGGACGAGCGGCTGCTGTCGCCGTACACGGAGGACGAGGCGTGCAACGAGGAGGCGCTGCTGCAGGCGTACGGGGCGCGGCGGGCGGCGTGGTGCGATGTGTCGAGCGGGGGGTCTGTCGGGCGGGTCGGGTCGCTGTTTGTCGGGGACGAGGAGGAGGAGAAGGCGGGGGCGTGGATGTGGGGACGGCTGTGAGATCGTGTGACGGTATTCTTAGTTGGGAATCTGATGGAAGGCAGAGGGATGCCGAGAAGGACCCCGGACTTAGGCCAGGGGTCCCTGGGGCCGGCCATATAAACGGCGGGGCTCTCACGGCCCACACGTGGGTAACCCATTTTCTTCCCACTCACACACCCGAGTTCCCACACCCCAGAGCCTCTCGACACCGCGGGAAAGCATGAGGACCGTCCATCCTCTTCCTCTCGACACCATTCACCCCTCCCAGATGAATAATACAGACATCCTCCACCAGCAGCACATCCCGGATCTCTCCCCCCCGCCGTCCCCACACACAACATCCATCACTCAACTCGTCGTAAACGCTCTCGCAGGCTCGGCAGCCGCGTCCTCCGACTCTCTCAACGCGTCCCACCCGTCAAATCGCACACAGTCCTCCCCGGGCTCCCCGCCCCCCGCACAAGCCCCGTCTATAACCACCCTCGCCAAGCAGCCGCTCCCCCCGCCCGACCCCAGCGTCTCCATCCAGTCCATCCTCGCCGCAACCAGCAAGGGCCCCTCCGACCACGCGCCCTGGCACATCCCCGCCGAGATGGCACCCCAACCCCAGCCGTCCGCACCCACCCCGCGTCCCGTGAGTGCCTCGTCGCTCTTCTTCCATCACGACGCCCATTCTGACGGGGTCACGTGACACAGTCCACCGCGTCGGGCAAGCGCAAGCTTGATGACACAGACGCGGAGGATCCCCATCCCAAGATACGTCGCGTCGTCCGCGAGCACGTCTCCCATGACCCCGCCCGCGTCGTCCCTATGACCACCGTCGTCTGCATGCACGCCGCCGTGGCCCAGAAGTCGTACGGCAGCGAGAAGCGCTTCCTCTGCCCGCCCCCGGTCGTCCACATCGAGGGTCCTGTCTGGCAGATGCGCTCCCAGCAGATGTCCATGAGCGTCGTGTCCGAGACTGGCGAGCGCAACTTTGAGCAGAAGGCGCAGCTCGACGCGAACATGTCTGCGAGCTTCAAGTCCTTGCACGTCGGCGGAACGGCAAAGGCAAAGAGCTTCCTGCTCTCGCTCAATATCTCAGAACCGCCTCCCCACGGCGCCATCACCGGCGACGCGGCGGACGCGCCGACTGGACGCGTCTGGGCCGCCTTCGATTCGGCCCCGGTGACGATCATATCGAAACCGTCCAAGAAGACAGCCAAGACGCGCAATATCTCGTCATGCATTCTTGCAGGAGGCCCCGTGTCGCTCTTTAACCGAATCAACTCCCAGACTGTGCGGACCAAGTACATGACCATAGACCAGAATCAGCTTTGTGCAAGCAACGTATCCTGGTCGGCATTCAATGTGAATGTAGTCCGTCGGCAGCAGGAACCGCCAAATCTCGGTGAGTCGCACATTCACCAGGGTTGCCCCTGCCATCGCGTTGGTGTCCGCCATGGACTTACGCTTACGGCCTGTTACAGTGACGTATGGGTCCGAGATCATCCTCACGGACACCCTGTCCGGCATCTCGACCGCGCCGCTTGTCATCCGTAAAGTCGACAAGGGGAAGATCGCGTCGGATGATGGTGGACCGGTCAGCCAGATGCAGAAGATCGCGCTGCAACGCATAAACGCAGACGGCACACGACATTATCTGTCCGCCGCGGGCCCGATGCCGGGCACGCCCGGCGTCATGGCGCCTCCGCCTGGCCAGGCCGGCTCGCATGCCCTCATCTTCCAGACACCAAAGGTCCGCGAGGACATGAAGGACGGTGTGCGGACGGTGACGGATGAAGTCGACGACTATCTCTGCTGGACTATCGTCGGGATCTGTGAGTAGGCCTTGGCACTCGTGGTGGCATGGCCGTTAACACTTTTGTTCAGCCAAGTTCCAGTATACGTTCTTTGACGCGTTCGGCCCTGGCAATAACGTCCCAGAAATGCCCGTCACGCCGTTCCCCACCCTTTTTACGGCTCCGGTCTACCGACCAGCGGGCAACACACTTGAATTAGCAGTGTCCAATTTCTTCTATGAGCACCCGAAAACACGCACGCAAACACCTCTAGAGGTATACTTGGGCAATCTCGGACCGCTTCGAATTCGGATCTACCAACCCCCTCATCCCGGCGTCATCACAACGGTCTCGCCCTTCGTGCAGCCGTTGACTCCTCACATCGAGTCGCTAAGCTCCTCGGAGCAGTCGAACAATGTCGCCGAAGGCGCGTCGGCCCAGCCCCGCTTCCTTTCCTCCGGCCCATTACACACCATCGTTTACGTTGACATGCCCAGTCTCAACGAAGTGGTGAAGGCGCTCGACGAGGATGCGCTCCCACCACCAAGCGAGGGCGACCGTGCAGCTCCCTCCGCGGACCCCGCGACTCCCGCGAGTACCGGAGAGCCGGATCCTGGTATCGGTGCGGCGATTGTACCGCCACACGTCGCGAACCGAACGCTCCCGCTGTTGTTTATTCGGGCCCTGGACGGCGTGGGATACCACTCTGGCCGTACGATCGCGTGCGAGAACGTCTTCCAGAGTATGGATCTGAGTGCGTTGAGCTCCGGCGGGCCGTCCTCGTCTGGGGCGGGGATCGACCAGGGGTGGATTGCGGCGGCGCATGCGGCGGCGTCGGCAGACGGGGGTCTGCATGGATGGACGTTGCGGGTCATGTAAAGGCTCGGACCCGAAGTGCTTCTTTCGCGCTGGCCGGACTTTTGCTAATTGCTATCGCTCAATGTTGTGTATCATCGGTTGTCGTTCTCATGGTTGTCTGCGCTGTTGTTTCCTGTGAGGATAGGTTGTTATGTAGCGAAGCTGGCTGCGATTGGCTAGTCCAACACACGCGTATGTTCCGCGTCGATCGATTGCGTGTAAGTATATAGGACGAGGGGCAATTTTTTGATTGGAAGGCTGGGCAAAGGCCGGGCGGACAATTTGCGATGGAGGTGCCGAGCACGTCGACCTAGACGCGCCGTATAAAGTCCGAGACGCGTTGTGTGTGTGACGCACGCGCGAGCCAGCCATTCGCCCCAGGATCTAGCCACAATCGCCCCAAACGTTCCTTGCTCTCCCGGCGCCATCAGCTATAAGAGGCTCCTCGTCCGTCCGTCCCCTCTCCTGCCCTCACCGTCCCCGTCGTTCTCCTTATCCCCCCTCTAGCCCCGCCTACATAACCGTCGCTCGACCCCGCGACCGCAAGCAAAAATGACGTCCTACGTCCAATCCAATGCCATCCGCTCCCGCCTTGAGTGGAACGCGTCCCTCAACACCGCCGCCGCCCCTCAGACAACCGAGGCGACCAAGTTCTTCCGCAAGGTGCGCATGGGCGTTGTATCTGTCTGTCGATTGCCTCTGATCTCCGCGCAGACGTCCATCATCGCGACCATCGGTGCGTAGCACCGGGTCCCCACGCGATGCCATCCTGATAGCATAGAATCGCAGGGCCGAAGGTGAACACTGTCGAGAAGCTCGGGGAGCTGCGCCGCGCTGGTGTCAACATCGGTGCGTTCACTGCCCTCAATTTTTTTTTCCGAAACTCATCATTCCTGCGCCCGAATAGTGCGCATGAACTTTTCTCATGGCGAGTATTCGTATCACCAGAGCGTCATTGACAACACACGCAAAATGGTGGCCGGTATGTGGCTGTATGCGCAGTTTCGTGCGGCGTTTGGCTGATGGGACCCGCAGCTGATCCCGAGGGCCGCCCCGTTGCCATCGCTCTCGACACGGTCAGGGCGCTTTCACAATGACGATGAATCGGTGTCTAATATAGATGCATGTTCCTAGAAAGGACCCGAGATCCGGACGGGGTTGGTAGTAAACAACCAGGACGTGCGTATATCGGACTATCTGCAAAGATATCTAGGCTGGATCTCTGACGCTTCTCGTCTAGATCCCTATCAAGGCTGGCCATGAGTTTATCGTAACCACCGACGCCAAGTATGCTGAGGCGTCTGACGACAAGTACATGTATGTCGACTACGTACGTATTTTCGTCATTACGTCCTCAGGATCTCCTCAACATCTTGACATCCGTTATCTCTAGGTGAATCTGCCCAAGGTCACCGCACCCGGCAAGCTCATCTACGTCGACGATGGTGAGTACATCCACCGAGCGACGAGATTGCTGAAACCAACTGTGGCGCAGGTATCCTATCGCTCCTTGTGCTCTCCATCGACGGGACCAACGTGCATGTCCGCGCCATCAACGCCGGCAACATCTCCTCGCGCAAGGGCGTGAACCTGCCCAAGACGCCCGTCGACCTGCCCGCGCTCTCGGAGAAGGACAAGAACGACCTGCGCTTTGGTGTGAAGAACGGCGTCGACATGATATTCGCGTCCTTCATCCGCCGGGCACAGGACGTCAAGGACATCCGCGAGGTGCTCGGCCCTGACGGCGCGAACATCAAAATTATTGTGAAGATCGAGAACGAGCAGGGCGTCGCGAACTTCGACGAGATCCTGAAGGAGACGGACGGTGTCATGGTCGCACGTGGTGATCTGGGTATTGAGATCCCTGCGAGCCAGGTCTTCTTGGCGCAGAAGATGATGATCGCCAAGAGCAACATGGCGGGCAAGCCTGTCATTGTTGCCACCCAGATGCTCGAGGTGTGTACGCCTTTGTTACTATGGTGGTGCGCTGTGCTAACGAAATGTATCTAGTCTATGACTGTAAGGCTGCGTCGCATAGCTACCCATTTGTATTGCCTGACGAATGTCCTTCCATAGTACAACCCGCGCCCAACTCGTGCCGAGGTCAGCGATGTCGCCAACGCCGTCCTCGATGGCGCGGACTGCGTCATGTTGTCTGGTGAAACTGCCAAGGGATCATACCCGATTCAGTCTGGTGTGTTTTTTTTTCAGCTATTCCATTACTGTTTTTTTTTGACGGGACATATGCATGCCGCAGTGCTTTTGATGGCGGAGACATGCCTGCTTGCCGAGGCGGCCATCTGCTACCCGCCTCTCTACGATGAGTTGCGCAACGCACAGTCGCGGCCTACCCAGACCTCCGAGACGGTCGCCCTCGCCGCCGTGGCGGCGGCAGCGGAGCAAAATGCGGCTGCAATTCTTGTCCTCTCCACGAGCGGCAATACCTCACGCCTGATCTCCAAATACCGCCCAAGTGTGCCCATCATCACCGGTACCGTGCAAATCGCCTGCGGCAACATTTCTGCATGCTGATTGACCCGCGCACAGTGACACGCAACGAGCAGACTGCCCGCCAAATCCACCTCCACCGCGGTGTGTACCCCTTCTGGTACCCCGAGCCTCGCGGCATCACCGCCGAGCAGTGGCAGACCGACGTGAGTGCCAGATCTCCGCCTGATCGTGTCCTTGCAATGTTGTTGACACTGCCACAGGTGGACAACCGCATCCGCTTTGGTCTGCGCAGCGCGCTGAAGCTGAACATCATCACCCCTGGCGCGACCATCGTCGCCGTGCAGGGCTGGAAGGGCGGGTTGGGCCACACCAACACGCTGCGTATCCTGACTGTGCCCACCGACGGTGCGGACTTGGAGGCACAGTCTCTTGGGAACTAAGTACTGATGCGCGGTGGAAGATTAGACAGTGAAAATCTGCAGTACAAGATACGATAGTCAGTGGTTGCTACAATTTGTACAAAGTAGTCCTAGTGCAGCATAGATTGGCGGAGAATATCCGGCGCTAGAAATAAATTTGATTCGCACGCTGGTCGGGTTCGCCCGAGTGCAGAGTCGATTGGTACTATTCGCTTAGCTCGCTTAGCTCGTCGTGACATAATTTCAGTGCAGAAAGCTGAATTCAGCTTAAATTGTATTAAATGTATAGCCAAACCCTCACGGAGAACGAGGAAATATCGTCGCATTACTTCAGATGGGTTTTGATGCGGAGAGCGAACCATGCAAGCCTCCGAGCCCATCACTACATACTAGTACTAGTACTAGCCCGCGCCAGGTGTTTCTCATCGCTATATGGCATTTCGCACAAGTACGATGGGTCTATAATCTCAAAGCAATTCAAGTGTTTAGGCTCAAATTTGCGTGAAGCCTTGGCTTCAGCACCGAGTGGCAGCCGCGCCGTGCGGGCGCTTATTTAATAGCCGGACATTTTCTCATGCATATGGCCGTCTCATAATTAATTAATGCTTTCTTTGAGGCCTCAAGCTGCGTGAAAAATGTCGAAGACCGTAAGTTTCCACGTGGAGCACACCAAAACTGAGCTCAGCGACAGCTCTGAGACTTGGCTTCCTCAACGGCCCCCGTAGGCCTAGCCACCTACATTCGAACTCCGTCGCGGTTCAGGTTTGTTTACGAGCTTCAGATATATCAATTTATCCCGAAAAAGCTCAGGGAATAGTCGAATTACGCTGAAATGCCGTACTTAGCGCCGGATCTCGCGTATCGAATAGTACCAATCGAGTCCTTACTCGGTTCGCCCTGGTTCGCCACGACAGTTTCTGCTTGCCGTCCCCTCCATATTTCAGAGCATCGCTTGCAGCGTGTCGCTTTCACTAGCTACACCTGCACCCTCGCCCCCGCTCCCCCCTTCAGCCCCCATGGCCGGGCTCTTTTCCGTCCCGCCGCGCGCTAACGGCTTTCGCGAAAAATCAAGGTCGCCCAACGGCATCCCGCTCTTCTCCTCATCCGCCATACATGAAAAACGCAGCCGCTACGCAGCATCCTGGACGGTGCCAATACACATCCCCATCCCTGGCGTGCCGGGGCGCTCCCTGCGCGTGCCCGTGCCCAACCTCGCCGCCGTTCACCACATGAGCGTCACGCACTTCGGGCGACGGCGCGGCACGCTCATGCTCCTCGTCGCGTGCTTCACGGCCGTGGTGACGGTCTTCTCGCTCGCGCAGCGTGTGCGCGCATCGCGCAAGCAGTGGTCCGCGCCGCTGTTCACGGGCGAGCCGTCGACGCTCGTGTTCGAGCGCGAGGACCTGCAGCAGGTGTGGCAATGGGAGATCGCGAGCGGGCACTACCCGAGCAGTCGTGAAGGTGAGCGGTCCGCGCGTTTGCGAAGCCTGTGTAGTGTGCTGAGCTGTGTGCAGTTCCGAGACCCATACGTCTAACGGCGGCACCTCTAAATCCTGCCTTGCCCCCGAAGAAGGTCGCGAAAATCCCGTCAAGATATCGGCCCCCAGGCGCGTCCGTGACGCACACCGTCGGCCACGGCGCAAAACGCATCTACCTTGACAATCAGTCAAGACCGCCCCACGTCGAGTATCCGCCGCGACCAGTGCCAGGGAGCGTAGCAGACATGGATGTAATCATGGATCTCTGTGATTTTTCAACGGACAAGGTGAGCACTGCTTCAATCTCTGGCGTTGCATGATTTCATGCTCGCGACAGTATGTACGTGACTGCTTGGAGGTGCTGAGGTTAGGCGGTGGCTTGGATAACGGGAAGCGGGTACGGCGCGGCAAGTTCGACGAATGGCGCTACATCTTCGTAGAGGAAGGCGAGGTCAATACTAATGCGCAGCCCGAGCCCGTCGAGCCGGTGCACTCACCTGCATACGCCAACCTCGCTCAGTCCTCGTCCTCGGCAGACCCGAACGCCGGCCTCCAACGAAAACCGAAAGTCGAGTGGGAGCCCGCAATCCGATTACCCGCTACGCTTCAGCACCATCCCTACCACACCCTGCCGACGACGTGCGATCCCGAGAATCAGCGCCTCTTCCACATGTTCTGGACTGGCCCGTTCACCGACAAGCCGTATCTCGCGCTGCTCTCCTTCCTGTTCACGCAGAACGTACGCCTGCATCTGCACGAGGAAGACCCGGACGCGAGCGTGTGCCGCCCGCAGTTCTGGATGTGGGTTAATCCGGGGCCCGCGGCCGCGGTGCCCAACCCAAACGCGCGGCATGACATGTTCGAGCAGCTCAAGTCGAACCCGTGGGCGTCGCCCTTCCTGCACCCGCGCTTCAAGGACGTCATCATGTTCAAGATGTGGAACACCACGGAGCAGCTGGACGGCGTTCCGGAGATAAAGGACGAGTGGCGCGCGCTGAAGGACACGCTGTTTAATTCCGGTGGGCACATTGTTTCGGTGCGCCAGGACGACTCGTCGGAGGCGTCGGAGGAGTCGACGGAGGAGTCTACAATGTCTGGGTCGGCCTCGGCCGCGGAGACAGCGGCCTCGAAGGCCAAGTCGTCTGGGGAGAATGATGTGCTCAAGTTCGTCGGGTCCAAGTCGGCGGACGCGTACGACCGGCTGTCCGTCATTCTATCGGACATGGCGCGTTTCATCCTTTGCCATCGCTTTGGCGGTGTTTATCTGGACGCGGACACCATTTTCCTGCGAGACTGGGAGGAGCTGTGGGGCTGGAAGGGCGCATTCGCCTACCGGTGGTCCCGCCTCGAGAACTACAACACAGCCGTGTTGCGCATGAATAAGGGCTCTGCGCTGGGGACGTTCCTGTTCCGGACAGCGCTCAAGAATGGGCTCGACTTCCACCCAATGACGGTCTCAAAGTATACGAAGGATGCGTATCTGGAGCCACTGTTGCTGCGCTTACCAGATGCACTCTTTGATTCCGCATGGCTTAACACTGAGAACTACCAGCGGGATCGACCTCCACAGCCCTACTTCACTCAGTGAGTGTTCGTTTTCTCATCGTGTACGCTTCGAGGCTGACGAGCGTGGCAGGTTTGGCGACTTTTTCGACACACCATCATCAAGCGGGGCCGCACCAGCCGCGCTCGGCTTTGAGGGTTTCTTCCGCGGCGCGTACTCGTACCACTTCCACAACTTCTGGTAAGCGCCCTCCCCCGATGCGCATGCCCTCGTAGGCTCAACATATTCTGCAGGTGGAAACCATTTGACCCATCACGGAACTGGCCAGACCTGGGCAGCCGCTTTATCGAGGGCGAGCGGCAGGCGCGGCTGAATCTCAACCTGGCGAACAACGTGACGAACCCGGAGCACATACCTCCAGAAGAGCACGTTGCGGACGACAAGCGGGATCTGGATTGGGCGACTGTGCTGAAGAGGACATTTGAGGCATACATCCGTGGGGAGCGGCCAAACATGTACGGCGAGTGGCTTGAGTGGTAGGTGGGCGAGGTGTAATGCATGGTTAGTGTGGCGCGACTGGCGAGGGGGGTCGTGCGGTATACCCGGTGGAGTGCAGGCAATGTAGTGGATAATGCTCAAATACTACTTGGCTAGCTATATATTTTAGACCAACGATACTCTAACCCATTTGTTTAGTCGAGCGGGCCGCAGAGGCAGTCAGACGCGTGTCGGAGCAAGTGAGCGCTTGAGTGGCGAACACTGAACCGGTTCCCCGCGTTCACCTTGCCCTCGTCCCTCTCCCCTCCCCGCCGCGGCCCATCGCCCGGGCTTTCCATGAACAACCACTACGCCCCGCCATACTACTCCAACGGCTACAGCGCACAGCCCCGGCCAAAGGACGACCTCCCCTACGGCCCATCCGCCTATCACGCAGAACACCTCCGCTCCCCATGGAAGGTCACTCTTCTCCTACCCGTTCCCGCCGCCATGCGCGGACGTGGCCTCTACATATGCTTCCCCAATCTACCAGCCATCCACCGCCGCACTGTCGCGTCTTGTGGCCGCCGAAGAGGCACCCTCATCCTCCTCCTCGCATGCTTGTCCGTCGTGTACCTCGTCTTCGCCCTGTCCCAACGCTACGGCACTACAGATGCGCAGTGGCCGACGCCCTACGTCCCTCTCTTCCAAGGCGAGACATCGACCCTCGTCTACGGCCGGGAGGACCTGCAGAAGATATGGCACTGGGAGATCGCGAGCGGGCACTACCCCAGCAGCCGTGAAAGTGCGTTTCCCCCTGCTCATCGTCTTTCGACGCGTTATTGACCAGCCACCACAGTTCCGCGACCAGTCCGATTGGTCACGGCACCTCTGAACCCTGCGCTACCCCCACGGAAGGTGTCAAGACCGCCCTCACGGCACACGGCGCAAACATCATTTGTTACTCATACTATAGGCCACGGCGCAAGACGTATATATCTAGACAACCAGGCGCGGCCGCCTAATGTTGGATACCCCCCTCGGCCGGTCCCCGGGAGCATCGCGGACTTGGACATAATCATGGATTTATGTGATTTCTCGGCTTTCAAAGTGAGTGTTTACTGAAAGACCTAAACACCCATGCTCACCAGCCCATGGCAGTATGTCCGTGACTGTTTGGAGGTCCTCCGCACCGGCGGCGGCCTCGATAATGGCATGCGCGTTCGGCGCGGCAACCTTGATCCATGGAGATACATCTACGTCGAGCACGGTGATGTCAACAAGAGTGTCGTGGCGACTGCCCCACAGGTCCCCATACGATTCGAAGGCATCTCGCAAGCTGCGTTACATATGGATCCCGATGCTGGGTTGCGCAAGAAACCCCGCGTTGAGTGGGAGCGTCCGATCGAGCTGCCCGCGCCGCTCGAGCACCGTCCATATCACACCCTCCCCACAACATGCGACCCCGAGAACCCGCGCATCTTCCATATGTTTTGGCGCGGGCCTTTCGCGGATCCTCCGTACATGGCGCTATTGTCCTTCCTCTTCACGCAGAACCTCCGGCTGCACCTCCACGAGACGGATGCGGACGCCGTCGCGTGCCGTCCGCAGTTCTGGATGTGGATCAACCCAGGGCCAGCAGCAGCGGTGCCGAATCCGTTCGCAGAGGACGAGATGTTCGAGCAACTACAGTCGAGTCCGTGGGCGTCGCCGTTCCTGCATCCTCGCTTCAAAGACATTATCTCGTTCAAGATGTGGAACACGACGGAGCAGCTGGACGGCATCCCGGAGGTCAAAGATGAGTGGCGCACTCTGCGGGACACGCTCTTCAATTCTGGGGGGCGCGTCATGTCGGCACCCGAGCAGCACGAGCCGGAGGAAGAGACGTCGGTAGCGGACGCGGACGCGGTACCCAGCACTCCGTTGGGCGAGGCCGGCGTGGCGCCGATGACCGCAGCGGCCAAGACTAAGTCTGCCGAGAAGGCATACGACCAGCTTTCTGTCGTCCTTTCCGACATGGCGCGCTTCGTACTGTGCCACCGCTACGGGGGCATTTATCTCGACGCCGACACGATGTTCTTGCGTGACTGGGAGGAGCTCTGGGGCTGGAAGGGGCAATTCGCATACCGCTGGTCGCGTCTCGAGAAGTACAACACCGCGGTGCTGCGCATGCACAAGGGCTCCGCGCTGGGCACTTTCCTGTTCCGCACGGCGCTGAAGAATGGCCTCGACTTCCACCCGATGACGGTGGCGAAATACATGAAGGACGCGCACCTCGAAAACCTCCTTTTGCGCCTCCCTGACGCGTTGTTTGACTCAGCATGGCTGAACACAGAGGCATTCCAGCGGGACCGCCCGCCGCAGCCTTACTTTCAGAGGTGAGAATGCCCTTGCCCTGCTGCTTGGTATTCTCTCACACGTGCATCAGGTTCTCTGACTTCTTCAAGACTCCGACGAAGGAGAGCGCAGCGCCTGCTGCACTGGGCTTCGAAGGCTTCTTTCGCGGCGCATACTCCTACCACTTTCACAACCCGTGCGTACCTACAGCTTCCTCTTGACCATCATCTATCACCATCATGATCACTTACTGATCCACAACTTTCTTATCAGATGGAAGCCCTTCGACATGGCGCGCAACTGGCCCGACCTCGGACCGCATTTCATCACGGGCGAGCGCAACGCGCGTCTCGCGCTCAACTTCGCCGCGAACAAAACAGACCCAGAGCACATCCCACCGTTCGAGGACGTGGCGGATGATATGCGCGATCTGTCGTGGTCGACAGTGCTGAAGCGCACGTTCGAGGCATATGTCCGGGGGGAGCGCCCGAACATGTACGGCGAGTGGCTTGTGTGGTAACTGTGCGCATGCCTTCCCCTTCGGCTGCTCTTCAGCGAGCGGGCTCCACCATTTTGGCCCTCGCAATTTTTCGTTGGTGTTAATTATTGTGCACTACATTGCTACCTGTATGCTTACAAGCACGCATTGGACCGGCTTCCTTCACTAGCTTCACTCCTCACGACTTGCCCATATATATACCACGACCTTGCGCGATACATAGATGTTAGTAGCTGTACGTACAACCCGACAATGACGCCCCCGTGCGCCATATATAATGAATGTAGTATACAATATTTACCGGAGATTATATATTCAGCACAGCCAGCATGCATGCCGATGTCACTTCGCATTTCGCTACAAGCTCAGTGAAGCCGAAGATATACAGCGGTGGTATCAAAGCTGATTCGTGTTGCGCAGCGCAGGCTATGATGCAGACAATGGTAAGGAAACTGTGCTATGGCTACATTATATAAACGAATACAAAGGCGAGAAACGAATGAGTAGGTTATGGGGACATCGGCATCGGCGTCCGCGTCGTAAGGTATATGCAAAGCGATTACTCCAGCATACTCGTCAGCAGTCCATGTCAGAAAGTCCTATATCATCGTCTATAACATAAGCCCAAGTGTGAGGCCCACGAGCGCAAGCGCGACGCCGGCGTCGCGGTTGACGTTGTTCAGGCGCACAGCGCCGTTGGCAGAGCCTGACCCCGACGTCGAGTTCGACGAGGCCGTGCCGTTGATCTGCTTCGCGCGCGCTGTGAACGCCTCGAAGGTGTTGGGCCCGGATTCGATCGCGTTCGCGGCGAAGACCATGCCGGACCCGCAGTGCGTGGCCTGCGCGCAGTACGCCCAGATGGGTGCAGTCTGGGGCGGAGAATGAGCATGGCGAACCACTAGAAAAAGGGAAGGGGGCTTACATCGTTGACCTGAATCGTGTAAGTGGGGAAAGCAACAGAGCCATCGGCAACTGGCATGCTACAAAGACATCGCGTTAGTCTCACAGACAAGTAGCATAGAGCACGTGACGCACAATCCAGAGTCAAAGCCAACCTGGCCGCTTGCGGACGTGTCGGCGAGCTTGCGGCACGGCGCAGCGAAGCTCGACTGGGTCGCGGTGTGGTTCTTCTGATGGAACTCAAACGTGATCGTGTCGCCCGGCTGCGCGGTGATGTTCGCAGGCGAGAACGAGAGCACGCCGGTCCCGCCGACGATGATGCGGTGGTCCTGTGTCGTGGTGCCGGGTTCCGCGGTCGACGTCGCGGCGGGTGGCGTGACGCTCGTGGCGGACACTGCGGTTGAGGATACGGCAGCGGATGTAGATGTAGAAGACGCGGCAGAGGACGTGGAGTTGCCCATCGCGGCTGCTTGGAAGGCGGGGAAATTCTCTCCGGGGTTGATAGCGAAGACCATGCCCTGCTGGCAGTGGTTGGCCTGCCTGCAGAATACCCAGACGGGGTTGGTGTCCTCAATGGTGAACTGGGCTTGCTGGAAGGGGCCAGCGGTGTTGTTGTCTGGGACAGGGATGCTGAGACAAAAGGCCATTGTCAGTATCGCAGCTGTGTGAGGGGTGAGCTAGGACGTACAATCCCGTGTCAAAGCCGCCCTGAGCTGGCACACATGGGTTGGCGAGGGTCGATTGTGTCGCAGTGTGATTCTTCTGCTTGAACGTGAATGTCACTGTATCTCCAACCGGAGCGTTCTAAGGAAACGTCAGTTGTGACTTTCGTCTATAGGGAGGACGACGTACGATGACGTTGGGGTTGAACTGGAGGACGCCTGGTCCGCCTACAACGACTTGATGGTCTGCGGCACGCGTCGGCGGGATAGCAGCGAGGCCGAAGGCCACGGCAAGAGCGGAGAGTGCGTAGAGCATTGCGAAGTTGGATAGAGGAGGGGTGCGGGGATGTGGGTGGAGGATGCGAAGGCGTAAACGTAGGCCGATTAGATGTCGAGGCGAGGTATTTATACGGGGCCAGCCAGATCAAAGAGAATGGGGAGAAATTAGCCTCGTGCATTGTGGTCGCGAGCTCTTTATACAGTGAGCAAACGGTCCGAGAACAATGCGCACACAAAAGACTCGGCCAGTACGGGCACAAAGACAAAAGCAAGCACAATGGGAGTGCACAAACATCGCCAAACAACGCGTCGCGACTTTGTTCGCCGCGCGCTAATTTACGCAGACCTCCATTCTCTGGCCCTACACCGCAAAAATGACAAAAGCACGTAACAAGGGACATGGGACAGGCCAATGCGACCCTGCGCATTGTGTTGTCACTCAGAACGGGAATTCTTCGTTCCACAAAATCATTGTATGTGCGAATGTGCCATGATGCTTCGGTCAATATCCAGCGCATCTCGTGCGTGCAATATGCATATTGATGTATATAGATACAGGACTCTGATTATTTCCAGCGCCGATCACCAGCGATCCCAGACATATGAAAGATAAAGGCGATAACTGTCTAGCAGTCGTCGATATCGTCTTCGGTGTCATCCCCTAACCCCTCGGCGGGCGGCGGTGTCAAAGAGCCACCCAGCGGCGACCCATCGGAAGCGGTGCCATTTTCCAGAAAACCCACTGCAGAGCGTATGGAGTCCAGCAAGATGTCGTTGTAGTCGCCGCCGGTCTCCCACATGGCGAAGCCGCGCAACCCTGTGCTGTTGATGAACGCGCCCTTCGCAGCGAACGACTGCGCGTCGTCGTAGGACACGAAGACGTTGGACGTCGAGTTGTATACGAAGGGCTAGCGACACGGGTCTTAATTCAGCATGAGGCATGTGGATGGAGCAACGGCTCACGTACGGTTTGGCTGCATTCATCAAACACGCGAGCGATGCCTGCCTGGGCTGTGCCGTTCTCGTTCAGGAAGCCTCCTTGGATGAGTCCCCAGAAGTCGAACACGCCTTCTTGGCCTTGCGGGTTCCCGCAAACGTCAGTGTACACCTCTGAGCTGTCCCAGCTGTCGCCCAGTGGCTGGTTCGCTTTGGCAAAGGAAGGGAACGGCTCGAGTTCCCCGCTGAGTCCCTTCGGCAGGGCATCCGTGGGTTGCACGCTGTACGAGTGTCCATACGCCGGTACACCGAGGACAAGCTGGTTGAGGGGGATGCCGGCATCATTCCAGGCCTTGACGGCAGACACGGCGGAGCCGGCCGCCTGCGATGAGTTTGCAACGCACGAGTCGTTGAGGGGGGCGTTGGGGCCGGCCGTAGGCGAGAAGGATCCCCAAACGTCGTAATTCATGATGGCTATGTAGTCGAGAACGTCGCTGAAGCCGGTGAGGTTGGTGGAGGGGTTCCCGTTCGCGTCATTCCAAGGAGTGACGGCGGCGGCGGCAGTGAGGAAGAGTTGAGAGCCGGCGGGGTCGGCGCGGAGCTCTTGCAGGAAGGACAGGAAATTGGCGGTGTCATCAGGATTGATATCGTTACATCCAATGCCTTGGCCGTTCGGGTACTCCCAGCTAACGTGCCACATTAGTGCGGGTAGCAACATCATAACACAGTGACGTACTCAAAGTCAAAGCCATCCAGGCTGTAGTTCGCTGCAATACCGGTCACAGCCTTCACAAACCCAGTCCGCTGGGTGGCATCGCCGACGATGGTGGAGAAGTTTGTAGATCCCCCCCACCCACCGATGGAGAGAAGGGCCGTTACGTTCTGGAAGGAAGCATGTTTGAGAGGGGCCATGACATCCGCCATGAAGATCTCACGTTTTCATGGGCGTTTTTGACAAAATCCGTGAGGAGCGTCTTGTCATCGTCGGTCAACAACACGTATTCTGTGACCGAAGTCACGCTGGCGCAGTTTGAGCCGGAGTGAACAGGTGGAGAGTGAAATAGCGCACCCAAAGGCATAGGTCATATGGGTGTACTTGCTCCAGCTTATGTTCGCAAGGGGTACGTCGTCCGCGTGCCAGTTCGCATACCAGCTCGCGGCCACCGGTGCGGTTGAATTGGACACGCTGGCTCGGCGGCGCAGTTGCGAGGCAAGGTGCCTATGATGAGAAGGAAAAGCACTAGCAAGTGGGACACCTGCCAGCAGCGCTGCGAGTTTAAGCGTGGCAGTCGTGAGGATCATGGCGGGCTCGAGGAGGGGAGTAGTGAAAGACTGGATGGTAGAAGGACCGCGGCGAAACGCTGTGCTTTATAGGCGAGAAACTCGAGGACCAAAGAACACAAAGAGCGGCGAGGCCACACGGAGGTGGGCGCTATTGTGCGATGAACGGGGAACAAACCAGAAGTTGAACAAGTCGGCAAAGCTATTTATGGCGGGCTGAGGCGCCAGAGCCACCACATCAGATGAAATTTGGTGCCCGGCTCCATAGACGGGCGGCACGGGGACTGCATTTTACGCGGTGGCAGTGGTGAGGGAACATGCATGTAGCAGAAATGGAGGGTTGCAACTTGCATCGTGTCCAACGTGCGAAGGGTGAGGTGAGCCTTAGGTCGAGGGAGGAGGTGGAGAGGAAAAGGCTGGCGATGAAGCGCTGAAAGAAGTTGAAGCTTGAGATGGACTCAAGCTTGTAGCTTGAACTTGAAGAGCGGAAGATTGAGGACCATCCGGCGCGCGCCGTCCTAGCGCGACACCTGCCTGTGCGCATCCGGGACTTCGGCGTCTGCGACAAAACGTCCGCTCGCATGAATTGCATCTACTCCGCCCTTTGTATGATGACCGCTCAAATACACCTTTGGTTCTGTTTCTAGGCTGTCTGCAACCATAGCAACCAACGTCCCTCCCGCATTGCATCTACTTCGCTCTTTGTACAATAACTGCTCAAGTACACTTGTGCTTCTGTGGCTTCCCGTCCTCTCAAGTTCCATGCTGTCCATTCAGCTCCTCGCGGCCCGTATCTTCGCTTGTGCAGTGTCCACGGCAGTCTTTAGCGTCGCGATGACCTCTTCGGGCTTGTCCGCACCGAATATTGCGGTCCCGGCGACGATGACGTTGCTGCCTAAGGGACTTTCAGTCAGCCCGCCATTCAAACCGACAATTGGTGCAGGAGAATTACCTGCTTGCGCGCAGACGTCGATCGTCTTAGGGCCCACTCCGCCGTCGACTTCGATGTCGATGTCCGGGAAGCGCGTGCGGAGCTCAGAGACCTTGGGAACACAGCGCTCGATGAACTTCTGTCCGCCACGACCTACCGGCATGGTGGTTCGCAGCCCAGATCTGCATGTGTAAAAAGGAGACACGCGCACCTGGATAGACTGTCATAACGAGCAGCATGTCGGCGACCTCGGCGACCTCGTCTGTGATGGCAGTCGAAGGTGTGTCCGGAGAGATGGCAACGCCAGCCTTCATCTTCCGTTCGTGGATCGCATGGATGAGGGAGACGGGGTCGGCTTGACGCATGCTCAAGTTGTGTCACTGAGGCAGTAATGCGCAGGAAGACGTACAGGTTGCCTCGATGTGGAAGCAGTACAGCGAGCCCCCTGCGTCCGCAATGTCGTTCACCCACTGCGTAAATTAGGTCACTGCTGGGGAAATCAAAGGTTTTTGGGTACCTTCTCAGGCTGAGAGACCATCATATGACAATCCATGAAGATTCCTGGAACGCCTTTCGACACACTTGCGAGGATCGGAGCACCTAGTCGGATACGTGGAATCGGAGTACGGCACTGGGTAAATAAGGCTCATACCCATCGTGATATTGGGAACGAAATGCCTGCGGCAAATTAAGTCAGACGAGGTACTACTGATCATCAATGGCTTCTCACCCATCCATAACGTCTTCAATACGATGATCGCGCTATGCGTTTATCATCGTACGCCCTTGGCAAACTCTGGAAACGGCGCATACCCATGTGTAGCCATTGGGCACCGCCCTTGATCATGCGCTTGCACTCAGCAGAGAGCTGCCCGAAGTCGGAAGCAAGGACTGAGGGAGAGATGATGGCGCTGGGCATGGTGAGAGTTCTACAAGGGAAATTGGAATATTTGCTGAAGCTGACGGTCTCGCGTTCACGTGATTTATCTCCACTGTCACGACCCCCAGACACTTACATATGCATATGTCCAGGCTGGCCGGGACCAGGACCAAATGGCCGCGACGGGGGAGAACTAGACCCGGGCATACGATGAGAAACAACGACGGGCTCGAGGCAGACAGGACAATGCTATTCATTCGGTAACGACAGAGGCTAAGTACAGCTTCTACTCTTCGCTCATATCCTTGTTGACCTAGAGAGGAGGCTATGAGCAGGTAACCAGAGGCGACGAGCAATAAAACGCACATGAGGGTTGAAGAAGAGAGAGTTAGGGCCCCACGGGAACGGCTTCACCCGTCTGTTGAGGTAGTCATAGCTAGGAACCTCCGGGAGTTCGCCGCCGTGCTCGTGCTTGATATGCTCAGTGTGCTCAGCATGCTCATTCTCTACGTTGCGAACCCATGCAAGGATGGCGAAGGCTGGAAATGTGGGATAGCGTAGCGTGAGTTGCAACCGAGCACAAGAAACGTGGCGATCAGAACGCACTGCCGGGGATGCAGACGTAGAAGCTATTGGGGCGTTGATTAGCTGGCTTCGCAGGCAACAGCAAGAAAGATTCGCACCTTATCTTGCGCCAGAGATTGGTGGTGTCTAGATAACTACTGTGAGGCAGCGTCATGCTGCAGACCTGCTCGACACTCACCGGCAGCGTGGTGCTTGATGGCTGCGCGCTTGGCAACCCACTCAGAGGGAGGAGCGTCGACAACGATAGAGTAGGGGCGGGTTCTGACCGCCGTGCGCGCGACGACGCGGGCATTGCGAGCGAGCAGAGACATATTTGGGTGTTTTGGAAGGAAGGAGGCGAGCACGGACGACAACGGAAGTGATGTTTGTGACCGTCACGCTGATTATGTCAGCGCTCGCGCGTGCTCGTGAAGGTGACGCGTCTTCACCGCGCACAAGCTCTCTACCGCAAGCTATCATGGCGCCCCGCCCCCAGTTTTCCGCTGCAGGCGCCCTCGCCCTTCTCGCAGAACCCGAGCCCGTGCTGAAGCAACGCGCCCTCAAGGCTCTAATATCGCTGGTGCCCCAGTTCTGGGCGGAAATATCTGAACATATTGCCGTTATGTGTGTAGTTTGTCCCTCGCATTCACGCTTTGTATTCACGCCCTTCCTTGATCAGAGAATCGCTCTATGAAAGCGACGAGCTCTCAGTGGAGGCTCGCCAGTCTGCAGCTTTGCTTGCTAGCAAGGTGTACTACTACTTGGGAGAGTACGATGAAGCACTCTCCTTCGCTCTCGGTGCGGCACCTGCGTTCGAGCAAGACAGTCTCGCGAGTGGTGAAGACGAATATGTGGAGACCATTATATGTGCGTTCCATACACTCACTGAGCTGCTTTACCTGACTGTCATCTTTACCTGACTGTCATGTATAGCCAAGGCCATAGACCGGTACATCCAGGCGCGCTCAGACGATGCATCTGGGAGCCATGAGAAGCTGGATCCTCGCCTTGGAGATGTAATCGAAAGTATCTTCTCACGGTGTATACAAAATGGCGAGTACAAGCAGGTTCGTACGCTTCTCTTACTTTTGTTGCCAAACATGTCTCACTCACTTACACATTTTCAGGCTATCGGCATCGCCCTGGAAGCCCATCGCCTTGACGTGATCGCACAGGTCTACGAGAAAGGGCACGATACCAGCCTGCTTGCCTACTCCATGGACGCTGTGCTTGACACCAACTTCTCGTTGTCGTACCGCGACGAGGTCCTCAACTTTCTCTACCCTCTATTCCCATCACCAAAGGCCGACGCGAAGTCGCCTCATGTGCACTCCCTGACCCGTCTTCTTGTCACCCTGAGCAGTCCGACTCTGACCGTCCCGCTCCTGGTTTCGTTGGTGCCTGGGGAAAAGCTTCTAGCGTATCAATTTGCCTTTGACTTGGTTGAGGGTGGTGCTCAGGACTTTCTGGAGACTGTGCGCACAGACCTGCCGGAGGGTGACGAGGTGAGTGACATTACTTACAGAACCTGTTTTGGATGATTGATTGTTCCCAGAGCACCAGACCGATCTTCGACGTCCTGCGCAGGATCCTGGGCGGTCAGGAAGCCGTGAAGTTGTACCTTGAGTTCCTGAAGAAGAACAACAAGTCTGACTTACTCATTCTTAAGCATACGAAGGCGAGCATCCCGCCATGTCTCCAAAAAAGTCGTGACTGAATATCGTGAATTTTCAGGACGTGCTTGAGCCTCGTTCCTCGGTCTACCACACTGCTGTCACCTTCCAAAACGCCTTCATGCACGCAGGAACCACCTCCGACACATTCCTACGCGAGAATCTTGACTGGTTAGGCTATGCGTCAAACTGGTCGAAATTTACAGCCACGGCCGCCCTAGGCGTCATTCACAAAGGCAACTTCGAGCAAGGCATGGCTATCCTCGGCCCCTACCTGCCCAACACGAATGGTGGTGAAAGTGGTTTGGCTGGTGCCGCATACTCGGAGGGCGGTGCGCTATATGCCCTTGGCCTAATCAACGCCGGTGTTGGCAGTGGACGGACTGTGGAGAACTATCTCCGCGAAATTCTCCGCGCTGCACAGGGAGAGGTGGTGCAGCATGGTGCAGCGCTCGGCCTTGGTGTCGCCGGCATGGGGGGGAGGAATGCGGAGGCATACGATGACCTGAAGCAGACGTTGTTCATGGATTCTGCCGTTGCTGGTGAGGGTGCCGGGTATGCAATGGGTCTGGTCATGCTGGGCACTGCAGATCCCACTTGCGCGAGCGAGATGCTCACATATGCTCGTGAGACGCAGCACGAGAAGATCATCCGAGGATTGGCTGTTGGGCTCGCTTTCCTGTTCTACGGTCGCCAAGATCAGGCGGACGAGACAATCAAGCAGCTGTTGGCTGAGAAGGTCAGTTTCTCTTGAGACTCCCATACTCCGTTTCTGATCCAATATTTTAGGATCCTATCCTTCGTTACGGCGGAGTATACACTCTGGCCCTTGCCTACGCGGGCACCAACAACAACGATGCCGTCCGAAGACTCCTTCACATTGCCGTGTCCGATACCTCCGACGACGTTCGTCGTGCGGCCGTAACGTCGCTCGCCTTCTTGCTGTTCAAGAACCCAAGATCAGTACCGCGTATTGTGCAGCTCCTCAGCGAAAGCTACAACCCACACGTTCGGTGCGGCGCCACGCTTGCCCTCGGCATTGCATGTGCAGGGACCGGCCTGCAAGATGCAGTCGAGATTTTAGAGCCGATGACCAAGGACAGCGTCGACTTCGTCCGACAAGGCGCATTCATTGCCCTTGGCATGGTCCTCGTACAGCAATCTGACGCCTCTTCTCCGTCTTTGGCGTCAACGCGTGCGCTCTATGCCAAGATCGTGGCAGACAAGCACGAGGACCCCATGGCGCGGTTTGGTGCTGCACTCGGCCAGAGCTTCATCGACGCCGGCGGACGCAATGTGACCATCAGTCTGCAAAGCCGAGCCGGGACGAAGAATACTAGTGCGATTGTCGGCATGGTCATGTTCTGCCAGTTCTGGTACTGGTACCCTCTCGCTCACTGCGCCAGCTTGGCCTTCGAGCCAACTGGTATCATCGGTCTGACGGAGGACCTGAAGGTACGCCGGTCACCTACAACCACATAACCCTCTGATTCGTTTCCCATAGGCGCCAAAGTTCGAGTTCATCTCCAACGCCAGGCCCAGCCTCTTTGCCTACCCGTCACCGCTGAAGACTGCGAAGAAGGAAGTGGCCACGAAAGTGACCACTGCTGTCCTATCGACGACGGCCAAGGTGAAAGCCAGAGAACGGCGCAAAGCTGTTTCAGAAGGCGAGGTCATTGAATCTGTGAGAGTGGCCGCGTTCAGCATCTATGTGTTATACTGATTGTTGAGCAGGAGGATAAAACAGATGCGAAGAAGGATGGTGATGTTGAGATGAAGAGCGATGAACCCTCGACATCGGCGCAGCATGGCGATGTCTCCCCGATCAATGGGTCCGTCTCAAATTTGCCAGAGGGCCAGCAAGCAGATGCGAAGACGCCGTCCAAACGCAAGGAGCCGACGTGGGAGAACATCTCAAACTTCTCCCGGGTCACTCCTGCGCAGCTAGCCTACGTCGTGTTCCATCCGACAAGTCGCTACCAGCCCGTACGCCCCTTCTCGACCCGCGAGCTCAGTGCGAAGAATGGCAAAGGCTCTGGCTCGAATAAATCGTCCTCGTCACTGTTGTCATCTGAGAAGTACGCAGGAGGTGGTGGCATCCTGATCATGGTCGACCAGCGAGCGGAAGAACCGGCTGAGTACATAGAGTTTGGCACAACGCCGGCGCCGGTGCCCGAGCCCACTGAAGTTACGCCGCCCCCCGCGAACAACCCAGCGCCGTCAGGTCCTAACATTGCATTGGATGCAAGCGGTCCTGAGGCTGAACCCCCTCAATCGTTCGAGGTATGTGCCATGTCTGTCGTGTTATCGATCTCGTGGACTGAGTTGTACGCCTTGTGTTTAGTATCCTTTCGGCAGTGACACGTAAAGTAGTGCATGTACCAATTATAACGCTAGTCCAAACGATAGTCTTTGTTTGCCCTTTGAGAGGAAAGCGTGTGCGTGACGGGGAGATGCGGTGTGACTCGATCGTGACCGTGTGGCGCTCCTTTGTGGGCGCGTTTCTTTTCTTTTAGAAGCGTGGTCTGCACCCAAGCTTCACATACTTCCTTTCCTCCTACCACCACACTCTCTCGTCCATTAGCAATGTCGGAACGCGCAAACCCCAATCGCAGGGAGAGTAAGCCATCGCTCATTGCGATCGTGTCCTGCCATTGTTGACGCGTAATCGCGCAGACTTTAAGAATAAGGCCTTCAAGCAGGATGAGTTGCGCCGCCGTCGCGAGGAGCAACAAGTAGAGATCAGAAGGCAGAAAAGGGAGGAGAATATTGCCAAGCGACGCAACTTCGTCGCCACGGATGCCGGCGATTCCGATGAGGAGGCCACGACCAGCAACTGGGACCCTCCGGTGCGCCTGAGCGTTCTCAACAGCCTGGTAGACATGGACGCTGACACTACCCGCGCAGCTTGCGGAGGAGATGATTAGCGGCGTCTTCTCAGACGATCCGGAGCGTCAGCTCGATGCGACTACCAAGTTTCGGAAGCTGCTCTCAAAAGAGAAGAACCCGCCGATTGAGAGGGTCATCGAGTGCGGCGTTGTTCCTCGTTTTGTTGAGTTTTTGAAGACCGGGCAGTCGATGCTTCAGGTGGCACCTCCTATGATCGTTCTGCATTGATCTTCACAGTTGACACTTTTTTCGTCAGTTCGAGGCGGCTTGGGCCTTGACCAACATCGCGTCCGGCACCCAAGAACACACCCAGGTGGTCATCAAGGCGGAAGCTGTTCCGGAATTCATCAATCTCCTTTCATCCACCACGTTGGATGTCCGTGAGCAGGCAGTATGGGCTCTGGGCAACATTGCCGGTGACAGCCCAACGTGCCGGGATTACGTCCTGCGCGCGGGTGCGCTGCGGCCGTTGTTAACGCTTTTGAGCGAGAATCACAAGATCAGCATGCTCAGGAATGCCACCTGGACTCTGAGCAATTTCTGCCGGGGCAAATCCCCCCAACCCGACTGGGATCTGGTGCGTTGCCCATATCCTCCATGTTTCTTGCAGCACTAACTGTCAAAATGGCTTTAGATCGCACCAGCGTTGAACGTCCTCACGAAGCTTATCTATTCTATTGACGACGAGATCCTTATCGATGCATGCTGGGCGATTTCCTATCTGTCCGACGGATCCAACGACAAGATTCAGGCCGTCATCGAATCCGGCGTCTGCAGGCGGCTCGTGGACCTCCTCATGCATCCGTCGACCTCCGTGCAAACTCCCGCACTCCGCTCCGTGGGTAACATCGTGACCGGTGACGACTTGCAGACCCAAGTCGTCATCGCGTCAGGCGCGCTGCCTGCACTTCTGTCCCTTTTGTCGTCGCCCAAGGACGGGATCAGGAAGGAGGCGTGCTGGACGATCTCCAACGTCACCGCCGGATCCCCTGCTCAGATTCAGGCGGTCATCGATGCCAATATCATCCCTCCTCTCATCAACATCCTTTCTAACGCCGACTTCAAGACGCGCAAAGAGGCGTGCTGGGCTATATCCAATGCTACGTCCGGTGGCCTGCAGGAGCCTTCACAGATCCGTTATCTCGTTGCCCAGGGTTGCATTAAGCCTCTGTGCGACTTGCTGACTATGATGGACAATAAGATTATCCAAGTCGCTCTTGATGGCCTCGACAACATCTTGAAGGTCGGCGAGGGAGATCGACAGACTGCTGGCCCTGGCGGCGTCAACAAATATGCGCAGTACGTCGAGGAGGCCGGCGGCATGGTAACGATCCACAACCTGCAGCAACACGACAACATCGACATCTACAAGAAAGCGTTCAACATCATGGATAAATACTTCCCGGACGAGGAGGAAATGGATGCGGGTATTGCCCCCAACGTGGACGCCACCGGAGCGTTCTCAGTGAGTTAATTTCTTCTGTGATTTTACTTGTTTTTGACGTCGCCGCACTAGTTCAATGCGAATGAGGCAGCCCCACCGCCGGGTGGTTTCAGCTTCGGCCAGTGAGCATCCTGGATAATATCTGTCGTACTAGTGGCTGTGTTCTCTTTACTTTTACCATGTGCTTTGTTACACCATCATTCCCACTCGCGACACTTGTGTTCCACCAGTCTGGTTTTGCTGTTTTGCGTTGACCTATTGCAATGACTGTTCTCTGACACGCCTTGCGGGCTTGCGCGGGTTTCCCTTGTACACTGTTGTCATGCCTCCACTCGCCTCGTTCTTTTTTCCTCGACGGTACACAAGCCCGTAGACTATCATGACCTGGTGTACGACGTCAATGAAGCTCGAAAGAAACAATGTAATTTATGCGCATATGATGAGCTGAAACTAGATATGTACCAGAGCCGTGTGGGAGATTGTGCGCGGTCGTGTACGCCACGGCTCACGGCTTTCGCGGAACTCTCATGGCGTCTCAAATCCTTCCCCTCGGTAAGTTCAGTCGCAGAAGTCTTTTTGTAGAGTCGCATGGTCAACTGACGACAGTATCTCGATCCCAGAACTTATTGACCGGTGCATCGGGTCGCGGATATGGGTGATCATGAAGAACGACCGCGAGTTCACGGGCACACTGCTGGGATTCGATGACTTCGTCAGTGCGTCGACCTGCAGTGCATACATGCATGAGTCCACTGACCCTTTTGGTGGCATTCAGACATGGTGCTTGAGGATGTGATTGAGTTGTAAGTGGATGTTAGCCCTTCCCTGTAACTCCTCCTCAACACTTCGTCGCAGCGAGATTACGCCCGACGGCATCAAAAAGAACAAGCTCGCGCAGACACTTCTGAATGGAAACAACATATGCATGGTGCGTGGTGATGATGTATCAGGAAACTGCTCGTCCTGACATCTTGTAGCTTGTACCCGGCAGCGACGGTCCCGAAAGTCACTCATGACGACATACGAGCAGGGCAGGTGCTTTTCTATGGCAACAAGCAGCGTGGGAGGCCGACTCCGCAAGCAATGGGCGTCTTGTCAGAGGGGCGAGGGCATACAGGTGCAGTTCTGAGTGCGAGTATCTATGCAGTGTCCGTGCGCTAGCCGTGCACTTAGGCTGGAGGGTGGTCACTAGCGCACGCATGCGCAAAGCATTCTGTCGATGCAATAGCCTCCAGCCTTCCATATGCAATAAACCCCAATGATCATGCACCTTGAAGTTCAAGAGTGAAGCTAGTGTTTGCTCAAATCTGCTGCCCAGGACGGTAGTCAAAACCTGTGATCCCCAGCTTGAATTTAGTTCAAAACCTGTGATCCCCAGCTTGAATTTAGTTGCTCTGCAGGCTCAGGGAGACTAGTCCGCCTGTCATCTCTTGGACCAAGTCACTCCTGAACATTATGAAGCAGTACTTTGCTTGCTCGTCACTTACTAGCTTCATAAAGCCTACGTAACCTGGAAGTGAGCAAAATCTGTTTACCAAGTCGCGTGACCGCTATTGAACAGTGCCGCGCGAGTTGGTCTTCTCACGCTCGTCCTCACATTCGCCCACGATGCCAGTCCGTCTGCGCCTGTCCATGCACGGACACCGAAACAACCGTATCTTCCACCTCGTCGCGACAGACCTGCGCAAACGCAGAGATGCGAAGCCAATTGAGCTCCTTGGCATCTACGACCCGCGCCTGCGGCTCGGCCAGGACCAGAAAACTATGGAATGGAGTGTGGACAGAATCAAATACTGGTTGGAGACAGGCGGTGCGACGCCGAGCAAGCCCGTCGTGAAGCTGCTGGAAAAGGTGCGCTTGCAGTTGCTTCAGCTGTGGGTCCGCGCAGACTGACATGCCTCAGGGCGGTATACTTCCGCCAGACTCGAAGTACCATCCAAAGGCTCTCGGGCCTCGCGCTCCTCCCGACCCGCAGCCCGCAACACCAGCATCATGATTCGCACCTTCGTCTGCAAGGCATATGATGGGCACAGGACGTCGCTGCGAGCAAGCAGAGAGGAGGCGATATCCCCCCACGCGTGGTTGGCATTAAATTATTTATGTGCATACGCATTCAATATCTCCGCTAAGAGACCTGGTATATCCTTGCCTTCGTAACAAGCAAGCTATCCGGAAGGAATCATGTCGATTCTAGTAACGCAACGATGTCTTCGTGTCCTGCTATCCTGGCTAACTCTACAGCTGTGTAGTCGTCTTCGTCCTGGCAATATATGGCTGTCAACAAGGGTGTAGCTGTAGCGGGCATACCACGTACCTTCAGATTTTTGTCGGCGCCTGCCTTCAATAAGACCTCCACCACAGAGGTGCTGCCGCGATCCGAGGCAAGGTGTAGCGCGGTATAGCCCTTGCGTAGGAAAAATCCTAATCAACAAGGAGATGCGCAAAACTTTGAAAGAACATACGTATTCATCTTTGAGATTGATGTCATTTTCTGGGTTTGCCTTCAAGTATAAAGACAATGCCTTGCCGTCGTCATTGACGGCGAGACTATGCAGTTCACCGACATCGCCGCCTTCTGGAGGCGGGGGTGACATCATGCTCACATACACACCCATCCCAGAGCCAGTCCTTCCACTTGTTTCTGGAGACAGTCGTTCTTCATCTACTGTCATAGCCTGTCCTTCCGTCCACCCGAGACTGCGCGCGATCTCCAGATACCGCTCTTCGGCAGCAGGCAGACGCTCGCCATAGTCCTTGCTTGACTGTGCCCAAGCGTTCCATTTCGCCCGCGCCGTCATGTCGAACACAGACGGGCGGGACGTATTCGGTGTGGCCGACACAGTGAGGAATTTGAAGAGGCCATATAGCTGTGACGGTGGTGCCGAAAGTGTGTCAGGACAGCAGCAGACGGTCAAGGGGGCGGTGCAAGGACCTCCAATTTCTCCGCAGTAGATACTTGTCGTGAGGATGAGGATAAGTATGAAACTGCCTGGTGAAAAGAGGGCGAGGGCGAGTAGGAAGACATTGGGGGCGCGCTGAAGCCCAGCCCGGGAACATATCAAGTTACTCTAGATTACGTAAACCAGAATGAAGCCCTAATATACAGGACTGTAGGTTACTCGAGGCTTGAGAGAATGTGTCGATAAATAACGTCTACGCGAGTCCCGCAGCTTGCATAGCCTGCAACGGTCTGTCAGCACCGGATAAACGCAGAGGGAAGAAGGCTCACTTTGAGCATTTCCAGACCGATCTTCGCAGGACTGTCCGTGACGATAGCACCAGCCTTCTCAAGGGCAGCCACCTTGTCAGAAGCAGCACCTGAACAGGCATGAGATCCAAGGAAAATAAAGCTCAGATCGATACACATTACCCTTGCCGCCGGAGATGATAGCCCCGGCGTGGCCCATGCGGCGACCCGGGGGAGCAGTGCGGCCAGCGATGAAGCCGACAACAGGCTTGGGATTTGCCCGGGTGAGGTTGTACTGCTGGAGGTACTCGGCGGCTTCCTCCTCCATGGTGCCTCCGATCTCACCAATGACGACGATACCTACGATGTGCGCGTCAGTATGAAGTCGTGGCGAAACGATGGGCAAGTATACCTTCGGTCTTGTCATCCTCGAGGAAGACCTTGATCACATCAACGTGCTGGGTGCCGGGGAACGGGTCGCCACCGATGCCAACGCACAGGCTCTGGCCAAGACCGACATCTGTGGTCTGCGCGACGGCCTCGTACGTCAGAGTACCTGAGCGAGACACGATACCTGTGGAACAGAGTCAACTTTCAAGGTCAAAATTCTTCAGTAGGTCACACGCACCAATCCTGCCAGGTTTGTGGATGTGGCCAGGCTGGATGCCCATCTTGCAGCCGAGCGGGTTAATGATGCCGGGGCAATTCGGGCCAACAAGACGCGACTTCGACTGGCTCTTGAGCGCATTAATGACCTATGTACACGCAGGGACACGTTAGTATCGCGACACCGCCTGAGAGCCAACGGGAGCCCTCACGCGGATCTCGTCTGCCTGCGGAATACCCTCCGTGATGCACACAATCAAGCCAATCTCATTTTCAATGGCCTCGATGATGGCGTCGGCGGCGGAGGGCGGGGGCACATACAGAACGGTCGCGTCAGGCTGCGTCTCGCGAACGGCCTGGCGGCGAATGAATGCAAGCAGGTCAGGTTACGCTGCCTCCGTGGGTCGCGCATATTGCGCGAGGAAGCAGTGTCACGCACCTCCTTGACGGAGCCGAACACTGGCAGGCCCAGATGCGTCTGGCCAGCTTTCTTGGGAGAAACACCGCCGACCATGTTCGTCCCGTACGCCAACGCCTCCCTCACGTGGAAAGTGCCCTGCCCCGCTACCGTCAGAGAGGTACTCATGGTCTCAAATTTCAGCTCACCGTCTTCCCTGTGAAGCCCTGGCATAGCACTTTCGTGTCTTTGTGGATGAGGAGATTCTGAATGGTATCGTCGTAGCTCCGTCTCGTGGCAGTCTGAGAGAACGCCCGGCGTCCAGCTAAAGGGAGGTGAGTACAGGCGGTCACGAACAGACATGCTTGCACCTACCGCTCGCAGCCAGCGAGGGGCCAACACGAGAGAGCATTTCGAGGGTGTGCAGAGGATGGTGATGAAGACCTCCCTTTGGCTGCCCGTGTCACAGATATCTCGGGTAGCTTACATAACACGTCTCCCGCATATGTTTTTTTTCTTAGACAGCCCGCATAGCCCGGTGCGCTGCAGCTGATAGCGTTCAAAGTGTTTGGTTTGCTACTTACAAGGACTTACTTGCTGAACTATAGTATAGATAGGTCGGCTCATACACTGCAGATTCCTTCCTGCATTATCCTCTGCCCTCCACCGGTCTAGTCCAACGGAGTGACCCGTCGTCGCTCCCGTATCTTCCGTGACGTTCGATGAATCCCGATCACTGCGTACTTGACCTTGTCGTATTGTCCCGAAGTAATCGAACTTATAAGTTGTCAGTTTCGGGACCGGAACAAGAGAAACGATCCTGCGCACTCTGTGACCTCCTTCAGGAAGAGCGCCTTCGCATCGTCTGGCGCAGCCGAAGATGGCAGTTGTTGCAAGACGGGAGGAATCCAGGCTACCAGCTGTGTCGACCACAGGCTGGCGAGGACACGGAAAATGGAGATGATGGAGGCCGAGGCCTCCTCTGGGAAGTCGCCAACGAGACCCGCCAAAAGGAGCCCAGTCAATTCGAAGCCTTCTACATCGATGACGCCACGGATGGCATTCGCATAAATGGGAAATTTGGGCGGGGGCGACGCGATGGCAGGTGGTTCGAGGCAATCGTGATTAAGGATTATGCGGATGAGGTCTAGGGACACGAAGACGATTTCAGACTGGATGAGTGTTAGCCCCGCCAAAGCGATGCGGAAAGCAATGGGGAAGGCCAGGGATTCAAAGAAAATATCCGGCGAGTAGTCGACCATCTGTAGTAGCATTCGCATATAATCTTCCAGGACTTGGTGCTTGAGTCAGCGGACATTTTCTTGCGCAAGGAAGAGAGAATAATGCACTGACTGTCGGGAATATGTGACGGTGACTTCTCTTGGAGCAGTGTGGACAGCTTCTCTGTGGACTCTTCATAGACGACCCGGAAAGCCGTCCTCAAAGTCGGATCCTCTTCGTTGCCGAATCGCGACAGAATTTTGCTTGCAATCCATAGATAGCTCGAGAGCCCGGTGATCTTGAAGCTTGTAGCCATCCTCAATAAGACGGCTGGTGCAACGCCCAGGGCAGCGTTGCCGAAGAGATTGAGACCGTGCCGCAGGACTCTTGTGACGTGTTCCGTCGTGTCGTAATCAGAGCCGTACTTGGTGATGAAGGTTTCGAACATGGACCACGTCTCTTCGCAGGTGCTTTGACAAGCCGCAGGCAGCTCCTCCCCGAAGCCACCCACCACATGGAGCATAACCTCCAAGTTAGCCAGTCCATCTGCCAGAGGGTAAACATCAATTCAAGTAGTCAGAATGCAGTAGACCTACGGCCGATATCTTGTAACTCTTGCTTGGTCGCCGGGACTGTCCTGTTAGCAACCGCAGCGACAGCCGCGAGGATGTCCAAAGCGAAGGTCCGCAACGATTGAGCTGCCTGCTCCATGGGCATGGCCGAAATGACATATGCGATAGCTTCGTAGACGACCAGCCTGTCCTCTTGGGGGAGCTTCGGGCCGACCGTGGCCAGAAATGTGTGCAGCTGGGCAAGGAAGGGTACAAGATGCTGCAAGCCTGAAGCTTGAGAGATGACCAGCCAGTGATAACAAAGGTCTACTCACCTGCTTGCAATCCTGACAAAGGTACTTCAATGCCTGTCCTGCTGCCCCCAGCACCTCTGGGTCCGTGTCTTCGAAGCCTGCAGAGATGTACTGGAGAGACCGAGGGATATGATCTGAGTGCAGGTTGATCCACTCTGTATATCGTGAAATGATGAGAAGGGCGGCATAGCGGATGCGAGGATGCGCCGGCAATGTGGGGATTAGATCCATTATCTTTGGCACGATATTGTCGTCGTTGGGGTCTACTTCAGCGCCCATGGAGCGCATCCCGAACAAGGGTGCTTCAACCTCCTGCCAGGTGGCATTCGGACCCCGCGATAGCGCTGCATTGATGACCTGAAGAGTTGTCGCCAAGCACTGCTCGGTGCCTAGCACATAGCAGCAGTCCTTGAGCGTGTCACCCATGACATGGCGGAACGAGCGGAAGTTGTCGAGCTCCTGGCCGACCAACGCAGAGGAGTCCGCCGGAAAGTGCAAGTGTTTTATGATGACAGCCATTAACGCGTTATACGCGTCGTGGAAGAGTGGCGACACGGTCGCTCGCTTGCCAATGCTCTGCGCAAGTCGCATCCAGAAGGGGAACGTGATTGGGACGATGTCGAGGTCGTTGTACGCAGAGCACTCTCCGATTGCTTCGACGATCGGGAAGAACGTCTCCGTGTGGTGTAGGACGAGGAGGCGGTAGGTCTCGCCGGCCTCCGTGAAAATGCGAGCGTAGCCCCTGGTCTGTTCTGGGTCATCCTTGGCCGCTGCGAGCTTCGGCCGCAGCGCGATGACATTGGGGACGATGCGTTCGATGACGGGCATGTTGTCGTCAATTTCCTGCGTTTCATGTATGAGATCGCATACGACGTCAACAGCTGCGTCGAACAATTGTTCAGAAGCCAGAGCCTCGAAGCAGAAGTCGAAGAGATCGGTATCCGCCAGAGCGGCCGCCGAGATCTCTCCCACAACAAGCCAGCTCCGGAGACAAGCAAATATCTGGCTTTGCACTGCATGCGTGACGCCTGTGTACGGGGTCAGATTATCCTAGCCGCAAATTGTAGAAATACGCGCCTGGTGCTCGGATATAGATGGTAAGGATGTCCAGGACTCTTGACGCATTGGCAGTCAGCAAAAGCTCTGCTCTCTCTTTATAATCTTGGTCCTGCGGCACGACGTTAGCGCCGAGATACTCTACAGATCCACGCCACCCACCGTGACGGGAATCTTCGTGTTCCCGGTGAGCTCCTCCGGCAGCAACGTCAAGAACTGCAGCAAAACAGGAACCATGGATGCATCCTGTCCATACGAATCTATAAGACCCTCCACGGCGCCACTCCAAGTGGGCATCTGAAGCGCGAGCCCAGAGAGCGCGAGGCACAGCTGCACCAAGATCGTACGTGGCCCTATTTTGTAGTGCTCGAGAGCAGCGATGATGGTGTCGCGTAAGGAAAATAAGTTGTCTGGATCCACTTGATTGAGATCATAGGTGACCTGAAATATGCGCGGGGTCAGCTCTGGGATCTATGGTGCAGGAGATGCGACGCACCTTGCTCCTGAACGTCTGTGCCGCAAACAGCTTGGCTGCTAGAGGGGCATCCGGGGAGCGCAAGAGAATGTTGCAGGTCGTCCATGCCTCAGGCTGTGACAAGGGGGCGTTTGAGGTCAGAGACGCGGTCGAGTTTGCCAGAGGCGAAAGGGATTTACTGAGTGCTGAAAGTCCTGAAGCCACGCGTTGGCCTTTTCCAGAGAGACACGATCTGGGGCGCGACTGAAGACGTCTAGTGCCGAGAGAAGAGCTTGGATATCAGACATGGTGGGAGTTGCAGACACAGAAAAACAAGTAATCCTGGAACGGCGGCTCGACCGGGACGTGCTCACAGGCTTTCCGGATTCAGTCAAGGGTGGCTCAATGCCGTGGTATCATGGATTGTCATCAAAAAGCCACCGTCGGCAACGGCGCAAGCAGTAAAAACTCCAGCTAAAACAAGAACAGAGGAGGTAATCATACTAAGAAAAGGGGGACGACAGAGCGCGGATATCCTTTGAAACGAGCGTGGGAAGTGTTCGAGCACACTGACGAAGGTCGGGATCGGGTCCCTCGTACAAAATAGGGAGTGTAGAGTACGTAGCGAGATCGCAGGAGAGTAAGAGCAATGGCCCAGGCCATGTGATATATACCAAGGTTCAACAGGGAGAAGTGTTTTGGGGGATCGAGGCAAGGGACCATTACGTGCGGAGGAATCCCTTCCTCGTCTTCTGTTGCTAGGAATAGTTGTTAACGCATTTGCGCCGCGCAAGCCAGATGTACTCACAGTTCCCTTCTCCGGGGTCAGCGGCCTGCCACTCTCGATCTTGCGCTTCTTCTCCTCGAGATCTTGCCGCTGTTTGTCGAGAGAATCCTTCATCTCCCGATGCCTTGCGTAAAGTTCCTCCTCCGACTGCTTCAGCTTGGCCTCCTTTTCTTGTACCTTTTGCTGGAAGACCATCTTCATCTCGGCCTCCATCTTGGCGAGCTTCGCCTCGTGCAAAACGCGCTCTTCCTGCACGCGCAAAGCAGGGCTATCACAAAAACGCGGTCAAAGCCACTTCCGTGAAGAGAAAATTAATCACGTACTTGACCTCCTTGAAGACACTCGAGTCCTGAGCGACGCCCATGCTGATGAGCTTCTCCGTCCGCCAGTTCTCGTAGAGCACATCATTGGTGTACTCCCTGAGCTCCTCCATGTACGTGCGCACAAGCATCTGGCGGAGCTTGACGAAGTCGCAGTGGTCCTCGTTGTCGACCTCAATCACGCCCCAAGGGTAGGCACGTCCGCGGACCTCGCGGCCGTCTGGTGTCTCCACCACCCTGTCGGAACCGACAACAGCAAAAGGAATTTTGCTGGCAATCTCCTCGGCCTCCGCGATGGTCTCCTCATCTTCATTCTCATAGGTCGGAGCTTGGAAGATGTGGATGTTGTGGTAGGCAATGTCCGCCAAAATCTAGCACGCGTTGTTCATGACGGGAATAAGCGGATAAGATGGGGCGGACGTACTCGGGCCTTGAACTCAGCAACCTCATCGTCGGTAAGGGTGTCGGCCTTCGCGATGATAGGAATGAGGTTGACTTTAGTGTGCAACCGGCGCATGAACTCGATGTCCAATGGCTTCAGCCTGCATATGCAGCTGTTAAAATTGATGCGGGGCTTCGACGTGGGACGACTTACGCATGACCTGTAGGCTGAATGAAGTACAGGCAAGCATGGACCCGGTTGTCGACAACCTTCAGCCGATTAACACGGTTCTCCTGTTCCAGATACGAGTCAAACCGGGACTCGATGTTCTCCACAATGGGCTTCCAGCTGCGCGTGACCGCAGTCAGAAGCGGTGACACGGAAGCGATAGATGTGCCCACCTGTCGTCGTTGTTGACAAAGTCTCCGAATCCAGGAGTGTCAACGACGGTGAGGCGCAGCCTGACCCCGTTCTCCTCAATATCTATGAAAAAGATGGTCGGTATCTGCTGAAGAACAACGGTGCTGGTGGGTGTATACCAGCGCTGATACTCTCGACGGCAACGGTCTGGGGGCGCTCGGCGTTTGGCGCGAGCGGCTCCTTGGGAGGATAGAGAGGGGTGTCGAAGAGGGTGTTAACGAGCGTGGATTTGCCTAGGCCCGACTCGCCTGGGGAGGGACGCGCGATTGAGAATGGGTCGCCAACAAGGACGGAGACGGCCACGTACCCACGACCATTGCGGTGAACTGGAAGCCCTTGCGGACGCTCTTGCGGTGGACCTGGTTGGGGAGGCTGGAGAAGCCGACGTAGCCCATGAGCTTCTTGCGGATGATGGGGCTGAGACCGGGGGTGTGGGCGGGGAGAGACGGGGAGGACCCATTGGCGGCGGTGCCGTTGGGGGTGGGGGAGAGGTCGCCGTTGCGGGAGGAGATGTACGAGTCGGTCATCTGGGGCAGGGGTGAGCAGGACGGGGACGACGACGAGGACGTGGACGGGGCGTACGGTGAGCGCGTCGACCTGGACGGGAGGGAGGAAAGAAGTTGGTCGGGCGATTTGGCCTTGTTTATCCTCGGACGGCCTCCTTGCGGCCCAGTGCGGCTTCGGCAGTAAAAGGTTTAGTTTCTGTCCATTTTCGCGTCAATATATATTCTCCTCGGCCCAGTCGCGTCTGCTCACCCATCCCAGCGTGTTCTCGCCCGAAGATCGTCTGCCTAGCGACATGGCCAAGGTCGCAATCGACGTACGAGCGCACGCTGCAGCCTTCTCTTATATCGCCCCGCCATGCTTCATGCGTGCGGACCCGTCCCTAATCTAACATGGCACCAGAAGCCCCCCTCGTGCGCTTTCCAGGTCTTTTATGCATGTTTCGCGGCGCTGCCGGTGTCACAAGCCCGTCTCCGCTGGGTAGCTATCTACTCTCCATGGCCCCCACAGGCATCTGCATTGATGTACAGATCAAATATCCGGTCGGCGCCTTCGCCCAACGCCGCCTCCAACGCCTGGCCCTCCCAATCCGTCCCTTCCAGCGACGAGTCCGTGGATCTTGACGGCGATAGGGTCGGCGTCGATGCGGCGCTCGACCATTCCGACCTCGACTCGAGGCATGGTCTCGAGGATCCCCTCCAGGACACCCCACTGCCATATCCCACACCGCCGCTCCCCGCCCACAACTGCCCTCCTGCCGAGGCAGTCCAGTGCATGAGCCCCTCCAGCCGCTCCCGTTCCTCCTCCGTGTCGATGGCAGCCAGCTGCTGCAGGGTGGGACATCCGTGGCTCGCCTCCGCCGCCGCTGCGCACGCCGGTGCAAGCTTCTCTCGGTCTGTACCGCCCGCCGTGTGCGCACCCTGCCCGTATATGGTCCTGCCAACACGCGCAAGGCCCACGTTTTCGGACGCGAGGGCCACGACTGTGCCATCTGCCTTCCTCCGGAAGACCGTGTCCTTCATGAACGCTCCCTTTCCCAGATCCTTGACTTCCTCATGTGGACGATTGCCCTGCTTTGTCGCCTTGCCGACGTAGGGCTTGGCCACCTGTCGCCGCGAGCATGACTTTGCATCACCCGCCCGCGGGTGACGCGAGTACGCCGCTAGCAAGGCAACGCGAGCGTCGGACGATTCGTACGGCATGATGTCGTAGGTAGGTGTGAGTGGAGGATGGGCAGTGTGGAGAGGCAACGGAAGGCGCGGTGGAGAGTCAATAAAAGTTCTGCTGTAGGCGAGCGTTTGCGAATCACCTTTGCCCAATATATATCTGGCTTGCTTTTATCTAAACTGCTTTGAACTTGTGTCCAAGCGATCGCACTCTTTCACCAGTACCCTTTGTTGCTTGCGCCACCAGACTCAGTGGCCACGGCCGCGTGGCCGACACGTTTGATCCTGCAGATAATGGACGTCCACTTCGCGTATTGTGCTGGTTATGCAAAGCTGCCGTCGCCACACACAAGCATGGGCTTTCCGAGTGAGCGCACGGAGCTGCGCAAAAGGGGCCTCGCTCGGCGGGTCTCATACGTGCCAGCTTGGCGGACGTCGCGCAAATCAAGCAAGGACCTTCCGCGATTGTTATAAGAGGCGATCGGTCTGGCTTTTAGGAGCCTCAGGTATCGGACCAACAATGTCTACTGCTGGATGACCAACAATAGGAAGCTCATGGACCGGCACCGCTGACCTCCAAACTGAATACTGGACAACACACAGCTCGATCAGCCATCCAAGACGCGACGACAAAAGCCTGAGACACTGACCGTCTCGGCGCGCATAGTGGCCAACAACGTCAAAATCGAATTTACCGCGCACGATGTCATCCAGGTCGAGATCCGCCGTCAGGATGCCCTCCCCATCCAGTAGCGGCCCCGCGAGCACTTTGCCAAGCGGACTCACGATGACGCTACCCCCCGCGATCATGACGTTGTCGCCGTTGCGCGCTTGGGCGTTCGCGACAGCGTGATCGGGAGGGTAGTCCTTCTCTTGGGCGTACTGGCAAGCTGCGAGGACAAAGCAGCGGCCTTCGAGGGCGATATGGACCATCGTGTTCTGCCAGACAGGGCGTGCGTCCACGGTCGGCGCACAGTAAATCTGGGTGCCCTTGGAGTAGTAAAAGGTTCTCACTAGGGGAAAGCGCTGCTGGATCAGCTTCTGTGACAACGTGGACGATAATTGAAATCATACACAAAGGCATGTAGTTCTCCCTAAGCCCAAACGACATGCAGTTGGCGTGTAGCTCTGTTAGGGCAAAGAACGAACGCGCACCAGCAAATTGTCGCCGACAGCTTGGTGCAGACGGCAGTCTGTGGGTTCGCAAGGGTCCTGAACTGCTTCTCCACGACGGGCAGTGTGTCTGGGCCGCCTTGGCCCCAAATCAGTCGCTCCGCCGCTGTCGGCATCAGCTTGCGGTGTTTGGCGACGTAACCTAGCTCTGGGTCAACGAAGACCACAGTGCAGTAGAGCGTGCCCCCATCTCGCTCGATCATCCCCACCACCAGGAACACGCCCGTCTCTCTGCTGACCTCCTCGATTCGCGCGAGCGCCGGAGACGGGAGCTCAATGGCTGCTCGGTGGTAGCGCAGGAACTCATCCCGGCCTTCGGGGCTACGCTCGCCGACTACAGCGCCAAATGTCGACATCTTCGGGTACCCTCCGATGCTGTGAGATGCATAAGTAGCTCGTCAGCTCTGAGCGGTTAAGGCGTGTGATCATACAATGCTTCGGGGAAGCCGGCGAGCTGAGTACCATCTCGTTCTTTGGCTTGCTTGGTCAAACGCTCGAGCTTTTCCAGCGTATCTGATAGTGAGTAAGCTGCGGTGCAAGCCTGCACGACGGAGGCGCGGACTACGTTGGACATGGTCGATCGGTTAGCTGGTTGCAACTGACTCGACGTGCGATAACTTGAGCTTCCTCCACGTGATCGCCGCACTTCAACTCGAGCAAACTCTCCAGCAGGAAAGACGGGGACAAATGATTGGCTATGAGTCTATTGCTGCGCAGATACAGGACGTGCAGGCTGGGGCAGCCAGGACTTCGGGAAATCCTTGATTGACGGTGGTGCCGCATACCGACCAGTGCCCCCAGCCACATCTTGCTTCCTCTTTCCCTGCTTCGCTTTAGCAACCTTGGCGTCGAGATGTCGTCGATCAAAGGGCACATCTTTGAAATGCTCGCTGTTCCTCTGCAAGCACTGTCGGTGAACTGCGACCAAAGAACACGCAGACACACGCACATTTGCCTCGGCAACAAGCCGATCGAGCGTGTCGCTCGCCCACTTCAAGTTCATGGCTGGCTCAGGGAAGTCCTCGCATGAGATTTTGATGAAGCCCTTGCCATTGCCCTCTTCCGCCTTCAAGCCTGAGTC
The DNA here is from genome assembly GCA_019915035.1 of Auriscalpium orientale. NCBI lineage: Eukaryota > Fungi > Basidiomycota > Agaricomycetes > Russulales > Auriscalpiaceae > Auriscalpium > Auriscalpium orientale. The sequence goes on from JAHLMH010000001.1 coordinate 1,821,935, forward strand.
CTTCGGAGGCGTTGGTGTCCACCGGGGGCCGGCGAGAAGACGCGCCTTATGGAAGGCGTGTTCATCCTTCAGCGGAAGTCGCGAGAGCGGCACCGTGAGGACGCGTTTCGCGGTCGCGGGGTGCTCCTCACCGCCGTACCAAATGGAGCGCACGACAACGGGGTTCGCAGTAGTTGGCGGGATGAACGGCTTGCGGAAGGCTGTGACAGAGCGTGTCAGAAAAGCTGTTTGTGTCCCTACGCAACCATACACGCACCGACAAGCTGAGGCATCTCGTGCTCAATTAGGCGGAGGTAATGGAGTTTTTGGCGCTGCTGGTGCAAGTAAATATGGCCACCAGCAGTTGTGTCGTCGTCTTTGAAGTCCTCCAGATCCATGATGGACCATTCAGGTTGTCCTCCGACATCCTGCCCTTCGTCCTGTGCCAGGTCCTCCGCTATAGCGGCGGCGCTGGGCACCTTCGGGAGTATGGCCGGGGCTTTGCGAGGAAACGACAGAGCTGCGCTGGCATGGTACGCTCTGCAAGAGCTCCGGGCAGTCAGCGTTGGTCGAAGACGTATCGGCAGCCGCATTGCAGGCGGAGAGACAGTACTTGGGTCGGACGCGCTCGCTGGCTGGATGCGCGCTGTTGCCACACATGCGCAAACACCCGCTTTGGCGGCGTACCCGCTGGTCTGGCTCTGCGGCATCATCTTGCCTCACTCTCGACATGGTCGTATGTCCTCTCTTCATCCCTGGCTGCAGATGTGGAATTCAAGAATTTTGTTCAGCTCCTCCTGCTCTCGATCAAGGCCGATCTCGAAAACGTGACCGACTTCGAGCCTGCCACTGACGACTTTGAGTTCTTCTTCAAGGTGAGAACCATAACCTCGAGTATACGCAGAAACTCGAGTATGACTGTGCAGCTAGTATGCAATAACTGTCATGAGGAACATCCCAAGCTCGTCTCGTTGAATCGCATCGTACGCCCTTCGGCCTCGTCTTCCTGTCCTTCCTGATGTGCCACTCGGCCAGCCAGGAAGAGCGCGACATGACTAGAGGGAAGAACAACACTGCTCACTTTGTCTGGAGATGTGGCTCGTGCAGGCGGGAAAGCTCGGCAAAGTTTGAGCCGAGCAGTTCGGTGATTCCTTATAGTGCCGACGCGAATGGACAGTTCGCCAGCTTCTTGACCATCGACTGCCGAGGTCTTGAGTTCATTGGATTTGATCCCAGGGTGAGCGTCTAATGTGTTTTGTGTGCTCGTAGACTCATCTTAGTGTTACTCCAGGGCACGTGGAAGTGCAAAGGCGTGGAGTCCGGCACGGTCTTTGATGAAGTTGATCTTACTGACGGTGAATGGGTGGACTACGACGAGAAGGTTCGTCGTTACTCATATCGTCAATCCAGTCTTGCTCACCGCGCTTGTCTTCTTCTTATTTATAGACCAAGGAGCCCGTGGGCATCACAAATATTGAGAGTAAATGGACGAAGGCGTAGCAGTTGTAAGGTAAAGGTATAAGAATGTCTGTTCTATAGCAGTTTGGTATCAAATTGAACTTCAGCATATTATGAGGTCATTTGCAGATATACCGCCTCATCACCAATGGATATCTCACATACGTCGTAAATATCGGCCTTCCAACTATTCCCGGTACGTTATCGTCAGCCAGCCTACTCCAAAGTCTCTCTGTCTTGAGCCACGCTGTCAATCGGAACTTCACTCCGCGAATCGTTCGGTTGCGGTTGCTTCGAAGTAGACGCATGCCCGAGTCTAACATTGCCTCTGCCCTCCTCGGTCTCCGGGCATTGGGAATCCGATGCGCCCTTCTTCCTTCTCCCCTCGAGAACCTCCCTCTTCCAATCATCGGATAGTCTTCGCGGAATATTGGCAACTTCATGTGCGGCGCCCTTAAGCTTCTTCTTGCCTTTCCCAACCAAACGGCTCTGCGCTTTCTTTCCTTTGCCAATATGCTCGATGCTGAAAAAACCGTCAGGCAGTTGAGGCACGGAGATAGAATCAATAGGCTTACATCCACAGCGCTGATTCGGCTTTGCTGATGTGCACTTTGCTCAAGTCAACTCCTCGCTGACCAAGGACGTCGATGTACTTGTGAAAGGTCTAAGAACCGAGTCAGGAGAAAGCGTAGCGTGGATTTATATGCAGATACAAACATCTATGGTCGTTCTACGAGAAAAGTCCTATTAGCGGTTGGCCAAATTTGCTCATTGAGGGAATTCACCTGTAGTGACCGGACAGCGGAGACAGCGTATGGATGAGGCCGTCTTTAACGGATATTAAACCGGCAGACGTGACGATGCCCCCAGCAAGGAATGACGAGTGCTGGAAGGTGCCAGGGACTGAACGAGTGTGTCAGGGATGTACAACATGGAGTTAGTAAACAACCTACGCGCCTTTGATGCCAATGAACATGTTGACTGGGTAAGTAGGATCAGTCCTGTGTGTTAGGACGTGCGAGGCAGGTTTTAAGGCTCACAGTTCTTATCCTGTGATTGATATGAGCGAATTCTGTCAGAAGAGAGTGAGGGCATACCGAGACGTAGATCCACGTGTTTCGCTGCACAGTCTTACGAAGGAGCTTGTCGATGGTACCGTGGATCGTGAAGTGTCTCCAGAATGCACGGGTGACCTTGTTGTTTCCCTTGGGCGGACCGACGTAGTGCATCGCAGCGTCGCTCATCGCCCCAGAAGAAAGGGAATCAGACGAGACGGGCGCATCCAGCGGCTGCGGCTCGGACGCGTCGGATACCTCGAGCGGGACAATTCCCTGGCCATGACCTGCGTCTTTCCATTGGCCTGAAGTGGTGTCGACCAATTGATTATTCCTTGCCCAACGCAGCTTTCCTTCGGCGTCGACATTGACGAGGTAATTAAGGCCTGGAAAAGTGAGGAACTGCACTATGGCCGTGACCGTGTGCTTACGTTGCTCGGAGGATAAGTAAGATATTCGCTATACGTCGCGAGAATGTATGAGGATATGCGGCAGCCTGCCAATGGAAGCGATGTACACACCTCTTTGTCCAGCTGTTGCCGAGGGCATTCTTTCAAGTCTAAGTCCTTACCACCTCCGCGGTCCAACCTATGAATTCGTGAGATGCGGGAGATGCGTCAAACAGGGGAAGGTTCACCATCTGAAGAAATTCTCGTCTGTGTCGGCATCCTTCCATCTCCTGAAGTAGTACTGACGCGCGCAATGAACCTGACACGTTCACCGTACGCAACTATCCAAGCGTACCTTGACTAGATGGTGAGTAAGCACATGCTCTCAAATAGACGGGTGCCAAGTGACTCAACGGTTTGAACCATAGCGGTGCTTCCTGAGATGGGTTAGTGCACTCTGCGGACACTGTGCAAAGTAGGTGCGGACCCATCTATGAGTTCCAGCCAATGCTGTGTCTCCAACTGCTTCCTCGTAGCGTCTTGCACCTCTATCCCCGCCTCCTTGAGCATGTTGTTACCATCTTGTAGATTCGTCGTCAAGACCTTGACCCTTCGCCATCGGGCACGGCTCGTGTTGTGGTCCTCTTGACCTGCCCCCTCATTGGAAGCCTGGATCCTCATGAGCCAAAGTTTTCCCGACGTGAATAGAGGCACACACCTGGAGCTGTGCATTATTTGCAGCCTCTGTCCACCTAGCATTCGCGGTGAGGTATTTCTCCTTTGCCTTGTTTCGACGCCTCCAAAAGCGCTGGATACGCTTTGCGGCATCGTGGCGTTCCCTGCGTGTTTGCAGGTCGTCGTGGCGGGGACCTGGAAGTTGAATGCTTGCGCTGTCAGACATGGTGCTGGAGAGATCGAGAGTGGATCCATGCACAAGTTACTCTTATTTAATGATACACGTCTGACGTCACTCGACGTAAACCGGAGATTGCCGCTGTGGCTGTGCTGCCAGTGGTTGCATTGATACACAGGGTACTCATTAGGGCATGATACATCGTTCGTAGAATGAACGTGGGGGAAGGGATAAGGTATCAGGCAAAATGCGTGGTTGCCAAAGATGCAAGGGAAATATGGAGCAAATGGGTTGGGTGAGTCGGTGTGGTGAGACATAACGCTTGGATGTGGTGGACGTGGAACATGAAAGAAGATGCAATCAACTATGTGGAGAAGGACAGGTGAGAAAATATATGCTGTCAGTAGTCAGAGTCCTGTTTGGTTATCTCTTTGTTGCTGAAACCGTTGAATACCCAGCCATCCGGCAGTACAAGATATGGATGTTTGCGCAGGTCGGCGGCAGAAGGACGTTCGTCGGGATTACTGTGCAACAGTCCCCACATTAGCGATGAACAACGGGCATCCCATCGGACAACGTACACTGCGAAGCACTTCTTCCTAAACTCGTCAGCCAACGGCGACAAAGTGATTCCGGATGGAATTGGAGGCGCTTGTTTCGAGGAGTAGAGCTGCGACGCCAAGCTCATTAGCGTACAGAGACAATTTTCCTGACGCAAGACGTACCTTGACGATGACCGCCATGGCCTCCTCCTTTCGCCAGGGACGCTCTCCGGCCCACATCTCCAGAACCACACACCCCACACTCCAGATATCGACTTTCGCGTTGTAGCCGCGCTTTCCGGTGTTAACGACCTCCGGGGCCATCCAGAAAACAGTTCCCTGCATCGCAGTGAGAACATTCTGGCCGTTGATATCGTCGGTACGCTTTGAAATGCCAAAGTCTGAGATTTTGCAGACACCAGTCTGCTCAACCAGGATGTTGTCGGCTTTGAGGTCCTTCGAGACATTGTCAGCTTACAGTTGAACCCGAAACCGATGGAAGCGAGCTCACTCGGTGCAAGATGCCTTTCGAGTGAAGATACTCCAGGCCGCTCAAGATTTGGGCAGAGAACGACTTGACGACGTCTTCGTCGAACCGCCCGTACTTCCGCAGACAACTTCCGACAGAGCCACCAGGGACATACTCCAGGAAGCTAAAGGGAAGAGGGTCAACAGACATGTCGAATCACCATACTGAGGACACTGACATGCTCAAGAAAGTCGGTGTCTCTTCGAAACCAAGGTACTGAACGATATTGGGATGGTCCAGATCTTTGAGTGTCTCGCTCTCGAGCTTCAAGGCTTCGACAACGGTGATCTGCCGCTGGTCGCTCTTGTCGCTCGCAGTCCGCGGAATCTCAACTTGTTTGACGGCGATCATCTCACCAGTGGTCGCGTTGAGAGCCAGGTAGACACGTCCAAAGTTGCCTTTCCCAATAAGCTCGCCGCGGACCCATTTGAAAATAGCTAGATACCATGTGTTTTGAGCATGTGAAACCAACAGAAGAAAATAATACGTACGCTTGGGAGCGACGGCACCGGCCGTAGCTGTCGACGGCGAGTCCGGTACGGACGCCATGCCAGCTTTGCTCTGCCCAGGCGTGACCTCTTCCACTCGACTGTCCCACAACTTCGTGCTCCGCTTCCTGAACACGTTGGCCGCCGAACTCGACTGCAGCCGAGAGGTGCGATCCATCCGCTGGTTGTGCTCCTCGGCAACGAGACGAATTGACTTCTTGTGCCGTGAACGCTTGTCTCCTGCTGCAGGGGCAGGTCCGCCATTGTATGGAAGCGGCACCGGCGCCGCGTCCACAGCAGTCGGCGACGTGCCGCCCGAGCTGGCTTCAATGACCGGTTTGTCTAGATCGTGGTCTGGGAAGAAGACCTCCAAGCGGTCTAAAACATCCTCTGGTGCAGGACGTGACGCCCACGACTCGTCCTGAAAAGTCCCCTCTCCCTTCAAGCTCGCTGCCTTCGAGTCCTTTCGGTGTGGCTGCCGAGCAGTGGGTGTACGACCACCCCAGTGCGGTAGTGGCGGAGAAGGGGGCGGATTCTTCGGTGGCGGAGGGAAGTCGACCGGGATCTGGGTAGGGCGGTTGTTGAGCGAATTCTTGTGCTGGGGTAGAGGCGGCGTGGGTTTTGCCTGAGGATCAATTTTCAGCGGTGGCCCCCGGACGTTATTAAGACCCTTCTGGACTTCAGGGACGGCGGCAGTCATAGGTTTTTGCCACAAGGTACCCTCTTCGCTATCCGATTCATCATGCTCGGAAGACTGACTGTCCGGGGTCGACGGTGTAGAAGGCACGGAATCGAGAGGCGCAGTCGGTGTCGGTGGAACGGTCGAAGGAGCAGACGGAGGCACAGACGGAAGTGGCGGTGGCGGAGGCACATACCCAATTTGGCGGTAGGTCTGCGTAAACGTTGCCGGAGGCGGCGGCGGCGGCGGAGGAGGAATGGGAGGAAGAGTGAAGGGCTCATTCTTCCTAACTCTGGGAACAACGGTAGCTTCGTCATTGCTGACCTGGGCGTCAATGAGACTTTGCACTGTGTTCATCATCCAGGTGCGATCGCCTTGCGTGACGGTGGACTCTGATCCCGGGCCATCGACAGTGTCTCGGCTTGAGTTCGTTCCTCGCAGATACTCAGGGGGAGGAGCACCGGGCGTGTTTAGCGTTGCGGCAGTCGGATCGGGTCTGGGGCCAAATCGTTCCCTTGAATCAAAGCGCGGACTCCTAGGAGACACAGGACTCCGAGGAGGTGTCCTACTAACTTGCAACCCAGGCGCATCGTTGAAAGCACCAGTATACGTGTCAGCAGCACGCTCACTGCCCTCCGTGGTACCCGGACGGCTCGGAAGGGCTCGCGCTATGGTCGTCCCTTCTTCTCGCGAGAACGTTGACGGCAGCTGCCGCCCCAGATAATGAGAAGGAGTCTGGGTCTGGGGAGAGCGGATACTATCTGACTCCTGCAAGGGCTTGGAAAATACCGCGGCATCCACCAATCGCTGCGGTCGGCTATATGGCGGGGGAGGCGGAGGCGGTGGTGGCGGAGGCGGATCCTCCTCAAGAACAGGGCGTGGGCGGGGAGCGTCGGCCTGGCGAGCTGAGTCTGGAGGCGGATTGCTACAGAGCTGCCGTAGCGGGGTATCTGGTGTTGCATTGGCGGTCTGCTGGCGGGCCGGTGCATCGGAGAGGGTCCGCGGGGGATCCGAATTACATCCCGACGAAGTGGAAGACGTGACACTTTGCGATGGCGGAGCGCGTGGTGCACTGTTGGGAAGGGACGTCGATAGCTCGGCTGGAGCTTGCGCTGGCGATTGCGTGGGTAAGGGACGTCCTGGCCAATGATTCGTAGGCGATGCTCGAATGGCAGACCTCTGCCCATCGAAACTCGTCTTGGACGTGTCTGGACTGGTGGAAAGAGCTGGGCCGCCGCGTGGCGAAAATGTCCCTCCATCCCCACTCGTATAGCCTCCTGCTTGAGAAGGAGTCGGAATTTTCATCGACATGGTTGTTGGAATTTGCGATGCGGACGACGGTGCTGGCGGCAAGGGCGGTACCGCAGGGCGACGCGTTCCACCTGGAGTAAGTGATCCAGGATGGTTATGAACATACTTGTCGCGCATGTTGTCGACACTCTTCGCCATCTTCAAATGTGGTCCACGATATGCTATTGCCCAACCTGGAGGGACTTGATGTCTGCCACCTCCACTGCGCTCCCCACCAGGGGGAGCAGGTGGAGGCTGTCGTGGGGCACTCGAGAGCGGGTTAGCCCGCGAAAGGAACTGCGACCCCTGGATGCGAGGAGAATATTTAGCTTCCCGCTCACGATTTGAGCGTTGCATTGGGCGACTGTTTTCCTGCGAGGGAGAAGACTTGTCGACAAATATCCAAGACGGATCTCGAACAGGCCTTGGCTGATCTGTCTCCCTCTTCGTTGGAGTCCCTCTTCGCTTCCCTCTGTCAAGCATGGCTTCCTTGCGCTGTGCTTGCGCCTGCAATTGCCGGCTTAGATCCATTTGGCTTTCCGACTTTTGCAACATTTTCTCTCTCTCAGCCGCAGCGTCGGAACCGGCGCGAGAATGTGGTGCCCAAGCGGTAGGAAGCGCTGCATCCTCGTCAAATGGTGTGCGCGATCGATCGGGAGAATTGAGGAAAGGCCTGGAAGCTTGGGAATGTAAGACGTTTGGCCGTCCTCTCTCCAAGCGCCGGGAGTCTGCATACTGTCGTTCCGGGGACAAGAAAGGAGAAGGCGAGATCGCGCGTCCTGCAGGGGACACAGCCCGTTGAACCCCGCCACGATGTTGAGGCGATGGGGGAACCAGACTGAGGGTGGAAGCAGAGGGGGTGTAAGTTTTCGGTGGAGGGCGCAAGGTCGATCGGTGACTCTCCGCCTCTGTCGCGTCCAAATCGTCTGATACTGACGGATCATACCCATTCGTGGCCTCGACTGGCACGCGCTCGCTGGCCGACGACACGCTTTCATGCCGAGATTGAGAACGGTGGCGCGACGGCGCGAATGAGGAATGGCTGAAAGGCAACACCGGGGGAGGGACGGCGCTGACAGTCGGCGACGTGACGGGAGACGACTGCGCGGGCTCGTGCACATACGCCGATGAATTCGCCACAAGGAACTTCAAGGAGCCCTTCGGGTCTGCATGGTCACGACACAGCTCGTATAGCTGGTCCTCCTTGAGCGCCTCGCTGATTGCATACGCGTCAATCTCCGTTCGGTAAATGGAGTATTGGGTCTGCTCTTCATCAGGAATGCGCAGCTGTGACGGCAATTTAGAACGTCTTGGCCTGGTAGATGAGACGTTGGGTTGCGCACCTTTGAGAAGATCAACTCTTTGATAAACGCAGCATCCCTAAACCCCGATATATCAACAGTATAGTACTGCTCTGAGTCCCCGGTAACGAAAATCAAGGTCTTGTCCGCCGGAGGTGTTCGCATGTCGCCTATGGCACGACCGCTGTATGGCTCCGACGGTGTGGTAGTGATGGGAGACTGGACGGTTGTCAACACAAGCTCGCGCATAGAGGCGTTGTGGTGAACTCACCGTTGCTGGCCGCGAGCCTCCCGACAAACGTCGGTCGTGTGAAAGGTGCGGACGGGGTATGTGGGATTTGAGCTTGCCAAAAAAGTTGCCGGTGCGAGAGGGTACGGCAGACGCGGGTTGCTGCTGCTGCAGCAGGGCCTCGGATGAGTAGCTCGCAAAGTCTTTCCGCGAGGAGCTCTCGCCGAGCAGATCCATGGGGGGGACTGGCTGGCCCGGTGTGCTGGGTGGGGGCGAGCTGGTGCCGGATGGAGACGAGAGTGCGGGGTTAGACTGGGAGGCAGGATGCTGTCGGGTGTGGGAGGGAAGGTTGGTGGTAGTGAGGGGCTCGCGATAGGTCGCTGCCGCGAAGATGTTCTTGTCACGGGAAGGAGAGGGAGCAATGGGGCTCGGCTGGTTGTAGGGGTAGTACCGATGATTTGAAAAGGAGCGGGAGGGGCGGTTGTCATCGCTGTCCGAGTCCGGGCTTGGATTTGCGACGACGAGAATGGGGCGATGTGCTCTGCGGGATCTGGGTGCGATGGACTTTGAGTCCTCGGACATGTCAAGGCGAGCAGGTGCACGCGGGGGTGCCCTGGAGACGGGGGGCGGCGTGCGATGTGGGGGCGGGCGGGGGCGGCGGGGGTGTGCTGGACGGAGAGTCTGGCGGGGCGAGGACGTGCGCGCGCAGCTGGAGGGTGGCGGCGGCGGCGGGGAGGGAGGGCTGAGCGGTGCGGTTGAGTGCGGCAGCTGGAGGGAAAGGCACTTGGCAGCCAATTGGCAGCAGTAATATCTCCCGGCGCAGGCAAACACACATAAACCGCCCGATGCGGATGGGCGCACTCCCACGTGCGCGTTCCGCCCGCTTGCACGGCGCGTGTCGTCCGCACGCCGCGCCGCATGCTCGCCACCGGGCCATCCGATATGAACCTCGCCCCCGCGTTCAAGTCCATGCCTTTCATTAGAACCGGGGCACCTTCCACGCAGAACCACCCGCTAAACTACACTCAATACACGCTGCAGCCCCGCCCCGCCCGCGCGGCCGGCCACATCCGCTATCACACCTCGCCCCCTCGTCCCCGCCCGACGCCCAGCCCGTCGCTGAGGTCCACCTGATCCCCAACACTCAGTGATCGCGCGACGCAGGAACCATCACACCCCGCGCACCTTGGGGAAGTCCGCCCGCTCGCCCAGCAGCGATTCGCCCCAACACAATAGCTTCAGCATCGCCACCAGCTTCGCCTCCTTCCCCTGGCTGAGACTCTCCAAGATCGCCGCGTTCACCTCCCCCGCGGTCTTGATCCGCTGCGCGGGGGACAGCAGATCCGAGATCGCCGACGGCACAGACGGCGAAGAGTCGAACGCCAGCAGCGCCATCGTCCGCTCCAGCTCCGAGAGGAATTCGGGGCTTTCTTCACCCCGCGGGGCCAGCTCTTGTTGCGCGAAGTCCAGCGCTTCCGCGATCTTCCCCTGGCGGATGAACTCGATGAGCTTCTGCTGCTGTAGATGGAAGTACAACGCCGGGTTCGTGTCCAAGATCTGTGAAGATGAAAACAAGGAACGCATCAGCTTCTTCGTAACCATGGGAGTGCAAAGCGCCAAAGGAGAGATCATATTGAAGACTGAAGTTTTGGTGAAGCATGATCATCATCGACCCTGAGGGTCTGAGAGTGGTGCATGCAAAAGTCTAATCCTGCAAGGAGAGCACGGCGCAAACAAACGGCAGACATACCTCAGGATTCAGGTCATTGACGCGTGTGATAGCGTCCTGTACGTCGCCCCGTTGGAGGGCTTCTCGGATGTTCATGCGGCTCTCGATGCTTTCAAAGTCGACCGCGGGCATCACGCTCGCCTCTTGACTGAACTCTTCAGCCGCTGACTTATAGCCCTCGATGACAAGGTAGTCCATGACCAGCCGGTTCAGGTCGCTGCGAGAAGAAGGTCGTCAGCGTCAGCCATGTTCAACGTGGAGGTCGAGAGAATCGGAAACACGGTGCGACGGTCAATGTCAGATAATACATGCAATTTTTGTTGTCGCATCAGGGTGATCAGCGAGATTCCCAAAAATGATTCATCCCCTGACCGCTCTCCGTGTCCGAGTTGAACGAAGCGAATGGTACGCACTCTTTCGTGACCTGAACCTCCTCCAACCTTCGCTCCCATTCATCTGTGGATATGGACGTCTTTGGCGGCGCCTGACGTAGCGGAGACCGCGTCAGCAAGACGGAGGATCATAATGATGCAGGAAAACAGACCATGGAGGACGGAGGAAGGAACATTTATGGCCGGCGTGTTGATTAAGGGTAGGTCATCTTCGCATGATGTGGCTGAACCTCCCGCCACCTCGGCGCAGCGACACCTTGACTCTGACTTTCAGCACTATTGCAACGTCAGCTACGGAACTAGCGTCTCGTGTCTGCAGACCGCCATGTCTGGACTGAATGGAATTGATCGTGGCGCGGTCGCTTACTTACAGGTTCAGGCCCTGTCTGATGAAGGAGATCATGTTCGCCGCGTTCTTGCATCATGCCCAGCGCCGATTTGGCGTAATTCACAGCCTTTGAACACGATTTAATTCACGAGCCAGGCAGGAGTGAAATATGATGACTACATGCGCGATGAAGTCGCATCCACATGCACATCCCCGTAGATGTCGCGACAACAACAAGGCGAGGACCAACATCAAGCACCTTCATTGACGGCGTGTCAAGCAGGTCAATGAGATGCGGCAAGGCTACGACTTGGATACTAGTCCTCCTGACCGGATCATGTCCAGGAAGTCATCCTTGTCAAGCGCAGCTAGAGGTTGGGGGCGTAAGTGACACGGGTATCGGAGCGGCACCACCGTACAGTTCACGTACTTTCTTTCCTCTACCCAACGGGTTATCCCGATTCTTCCCCTTCTTACTGCCTTTAACGGGTTTGTCCAACGAAGGTGCGGGCAGGGTCGGCTTGCCAGAACCCCGAGCAGCTTTTGTCTGCTTCTCCGCCACGGCGACAGAAGCCTGAGATTGCTGGATGGCATTGAACAGCTTCACGACTGTTTGACTGTTCGATGAGCTGTGCTGTCAGGAGGAACGAACAAGTGGACACCCACCGCCTCTCTGTGCGACCTTTCGCAGCGCACGCTCGCTCTCACCACCCCATCCGCCAATGACATCCTTGACTCTACCCTTGTCCTCTTTATCCTTCTTCTCGCCCTTCAGCACTTTCTTCGCCTTCAGCTCGAGTTTCTCGTCGTTTCGCTTCCGTGCAAGCGAGGGCTTCAATGACAGAGGCAGTGCCGACGGCGCATCGGTGCTGAGCAGCGACTGGAGTGCGGCACCAAAGTTGGACGCGTCCGTGGCGCGGTGCTTCCGCTTAAGTGTCTTTTTACTTTTGGGACGCCCAGCGTCCGCGATTTCGTCGTCGGTATCAGGAGAGTTATCTTCTTCGGCATCGCTCAGAGATGCCTGGGAGCCTGATGCTTCCTGGAAGCTCCCTTCGTCAACATCTGAGCCAGAGGTTGAGCTGTCCTCAGCGCCCCGGGTGGTAGTGTGTGTGTGTGCGACGGGGGAGAGTTTTTGTCGTTTAACTGGGGGCATTTTGGAGAGAGCGAAAGAGGGAGTGGAGAGGCACGTGCCGACAAGACGCGATCTACGGTGCTGATTATACTTGCAATCCCGTCGACAACTGCACCCTCGTCGCGCACCGTCCGTTCCGACGTGCTCGCAGTCTTCCCGACCGACCCCGTCCCTCCTTCGCGGGGTGGATACCGGCAGATACCTCGCCACCAACACCGTCCCTGTGAACACCGTTTCCTTGCCTACTACTATACCCACCACGCGCGACCCATCCACTCGGAGCGACAGTACACCCATTCCATGGCATCTACGTCCATAGCATCCATCGATCTGTCTCCAGAGCCCGACCTGCACCCCATATATCCAAGCCCATCGTATCTCGCCCCCACACTCGCGCCCAACGCCGGCCTTGCACCCCCACAGAAGGCAGAGCTTGTTACGCATTGCCTGACGCGCGCTTGCTTGTTCGGAGACCTTCCGCTGCTGTCATTTCTCCTCACAGATCACCAAGCGCGCACATCTGTGGATCTGGGTTACCGCGATGAGGACGGGCTTGGCCTCATTAGTCTCACCATCCAGGGATTTGGACTCGAGTCAGACCGTGATGTTGAGAGAGAGGAATGTGTTCGGCTGTTGATATCAGAGGGTGCGGACGTGAATGCGCCAGATAATGGTATGAGTTTCCTCCACCAGGTAACTATACATGCACTGATTATCCAGCACTTGCTCTGTAGCAGGCTGGACTGCGCTACACCATGCTGCTCTATTTGCTCCTCCGACGCTGGTGTCGCATCTGATGACTCACGGGTGCTCTCCATTTGCCGTTACCGAACGCCAACTAACGCCGCTAGATATCGTCACTGCGCATTCGACTATACCCGGCCGACAAGACGTTGCACTCCTGCTCGGAGAGGCCATGCGCTCGGAGGGATGGACAGGCGGCAGGATGGAGGACCGACGCAAGCTCCTGGAAAAGCGGATGATTCGGCAGGGCAAACGGCAGAGCATTCGTGATGAAGTTGGGAAAGCCCTGGGCATCAGCCCAAATTGGTGGGGAGACAATGACTGGGAAACCGGATCGTCCGACTCGTCTGACGACGAAGACGATACTGAGGACGAACGCCTTTATGTGAGATACATGCTCCCTGCCTCACTCCCTGTCAACTGAATTTATATGGTAGACCCCTCTGCCAGACTATACCACAATGCTTGTTTTCTCGCCGCCGTCACTCCCTGAAATATTCCAGTCACTAATCACCAATGTTCGACCATCAATACGAAACTCCGAGCCGGCAAACGCGCTCTACATGCTGGCGCGCTTCGCGTGCCTCACATGCGACGACAACTGGCTCGAGGACCTGGTCATTGGTGCGACGGATGTCATAGAGGAGACTTTTTTCGTGAGTTGAGTGATTTCACTGAATGCTGCGATCCTGACTCTGTCCTAGAGCCGATCGGAAGATCTCACTTCTCTGGTCTTTTGGCTCTACAACACGACCGCATGGCTCCATCTCATGCGTTGTGACAACTCGATAAACGAGAACTGCGAGCTGCTGGGTTCATTCGTATTAATAGAGGAAGTGATCAACTCTGTCTTCGGTGAGTAACGGCTCCACTCTCCTACGTTCTTGCTACTCACCGATACACTCTGTTAGTGTTCATCATCCGTTACATCGAGCGCAGAATCGACACCCTTATTGACACCGCCATTTTGGAGCACGCGCCGTTCTCTGCAGAGTTCGACGGGATTCAGTTTGAATCTGAGTGGTCCTTCCTTCGCTCGTTGACCTCCAAGAAAAAGACCACACCGACTGCTTCTGGGACGCCCTCTCGCAATGGAGTGCCTGCCTCTCCTGGGCTACCAAGCCCAACCCGCCCGCCTTCTCCTGGACTGCCTTCTCAAGCCTCTTCATCTCCCGCCCTGTCACGGAATTTTGCCTCTCTCCGGCAGAGTTTCTCCCGCACTAAGGGTCCCAACGCCGCGACCCCCATACAGTCCTTTTTCCAGGACACGGGCCATGCTCCGCGGGTGTCCTCGCCTAGCCCGATTGACATTACTAGCTTCTTCGACGCACTCCAGACGTTCCTTACCCTTTCTGGCATCAACCCGGCCCTCATCACACAGATGTGGTCCCAGGTTATGTACTGGGTGGCTTGTGAGTCCCTGTCTTCGTCGATCTCAGTGAAGCCGACTGTGCTGTAGGCGAAATTTTCAATCGGGTCATGACCCGGAAGAAGTATCTATGCCGGTGCGTGAATGTGAGATAATGCCCTGGGATAGAACTGAATGTTGACAAACAGATCACGAGCTGTCCAAATCGGCATGAATCTCAGTGCATTGGAAGAATGGGTAGAGTCGGTCAACCTTCCACGAGGAGTCATATCCCATCTGGCGCCTGTGAAAGACCTTCTGGCTTGGCTGCAGGTGAACATGAGTGCATTCATCCTATTCTGCCTCCGCTCACTCATCTTAGTGCTTATCGTCAATAAATGAATTCTCGGTACTAGTAGCCACGCTCCAAACCATGAAGAACCTGAATCCGCTGCAGGTGACAGCTAGTACAATTGATCGTGAGCCGTGTACTCACTGCATTCGGCAGATGCGACGTGCGGTGCGCGATTACAAGTATGAGGTCAATGAAGGCCGCATGACCGAGGAATGCAGTCAATACCTCGCACAGTTACAGAAAGACTGGGAAAGACATCGCGTAAAGCTCGGCGTTGAAGCGCTGCGTAGAGAGGTCATTTCATGTGGCTTGGGTAGGAATACCTTACTAACGCGCGCTATCTGTCCATCATAGATGGGGGAGCGTGATCGTGAAAGGGAGGACGCTTCGTCGATCATGAACGACACCAGCAGCTATAAAACAACCTCATCTACCTCAACAGAAGTATATTCAGCGCAGCGCAACATCGATCTTCTCTTCGATCGAGACCAAGATGCCACTCCATGGGAACCGGCCAAACCGCCCGACGTTCTTGGGGAATTTCTGGATTCACGGCACATGCTACCCCTCTTGCTCCCTTCGGACCCACGCATGTTATCGGCCTCCCCCAAGCGGCCGCCCATCTGGCGCGACGAGAAGCACAACAGCGGGTCAATGAGCGCAGACTTCCGCAGCGCCAGTCGATCGAGCAGGCGTAGCTCCGGCAGCATTCCATGGCAGTCGTCGACGAAGCGCTTGCGGGAGGTGGGGTTGGAGACTTTGCAGTGGGTGGATGGGGTAGGCTCTGCCGCTCGCTGGACTCGTCCGGTCGAACCCGAGGGGCCCGAGGACGAGGACGATGAGCAAGTGACATATGTTGCCGACGATGCCAGCGAGCGAGAGGGGCTGGTGATCGAGACGAATGTGAGGCGGGTGACTCCGTTGACGCAGAAGCCTCCTCTGCGAAATAAAGGGAGGGTGGGTTCAGAGATGACCCCGGTAGGACCTTGACGCGTGCGTAGCCTAAATCTCTTGTGCATTGCTCATTCTTATGTCTGTCATTCGTCCTCGTCTTTTTTTCGTACTGGGTGCTGAAGTAGCCCACCTCAACATGATACTCGATCTACATCTCACATCATCACAATCAGGGGAGGCAGGTTGCACATTCATTTGCATAATCATAGACGCCGTCAAAATTTGCAGTCATATCTCGGAAACATTTGCCTGACATGGTGGTGAGCGGTTGCTGACCTTAAGGCGCCACTCCGCTGGTCGGACGTCTATTCGAAGTGCCTTTCTATGTCCGCCGCAGTCCCGTGGGCAAAATGAAGCCTTTGCCTCGCATGCTCACCTCCTGTTCCCTATCGCACAGTATAGCCTAAACAAGACGGAAAATCTCAGGGATTTGAGATCATATATAAGATGCGCCTCGTGTGCGCCAACAGAGTGCACTTTCCTGCTAATCTCTAATCTTCAGTATCCTTCAAGAAGGTGAGCGTGATCGATCACATGCATATACCTCGGCTGAGATTCTACATAGATCCACATCGTGCTTGGTTTCCAACGACTTTCTAAATGCTCCGCGTTTTCGAGAACAGCGTGGTATCGGTACACAACCCACCGCTTTTGGTGGTCCTCATATCAGGTGAACAGAGCTCCTGGTGCCAGCAGGTACACATGGCCGATGATGTCTCATGTGCACGCACCGATGTCTATTTGTTTCCAGTTTGCCGAGGAGGGCTACGATGTCCTCCAGGTGGCCATTCCTTCGTTGTCTCACAATTTTGGAGATGACACCACAGCTGCCGCAATTCATATTCGACGGACAGTGTCAAGGAAAGCTACATGGGGCATAATTACCTACGGCCTCCTCAAAGGTGATGAGAACTTCATCCCAAGCTTGATGGCGGTGACCGGTTCCGATTCGGATCACCTGAAAGCGTGCATTCATTTCACGCCTCTTGTTGAGGATTCCTCTCTTCTCATCCGCGCAAGCGAAGGAAAACACATCCCGTGAGGACCTCCCATGCATCCGTTCCCATCGTTGACTCACGAGAAAAGCAGGACAATTGTTCACCTTGCCTCCTCACAAGAGGTATTGCATGCGATGCTCAGCCTTCAGGCTCCGCGGGCCTTCGACGATATGACCTCACCGACTGACAGATACCCAGTCACTATCTATACTTATCCATTGGTGACGGTGAGCCCGCCGTTTCCTTTCGCAGCGAAGGCGCCGGTCTCCGTCCGAGCTGGCGAACCTTTCTCCGTGGACCCACACGTCCGATCAGCCACCAGCCTCTCGTATACGCGGACCCTGGAGCTCTTGAGGCGGCAGCTAGGGCCGCACTTCGATCTGGAGAAATTGTGGGAGATGCATACCTACTATGTTCGCTTCATTCCATCCTTTGTTTGTCTCTTGGGACTGAAACAACGTGACGGTAGGAGTTCGCTGAGAGAGATGCATTGAGTCAGTTCACAAACATTCATCCATGCGCGGAAGCATTGACTTCAAGTGCCACGCGCGTAGAAACCATGTCCACAATGGTCCGTATTTTATTTTGATCCGTCTACGCGATGCTTACGCATTTATCAGGTCAAGGTGCCCTACGTAAATCATGTAGCAACTTTGACGGGCGGCGTAGGATATGACGATCTTGCACGGTTTTACAAGGTAGAGTTCATCCATCAATCTCCACATTTTGGATTATTCAACGTCCACGCCCAGTACCATTTCACCAATGTGCGCATTCCTCGTTCGCCCAAACGCAGCAGAGATTGACATGCCGCAGGTATCACCCCCAGACACGGAGCTCATCACAGTTTCTAGAACCAGTTAAGTTAGACATTCAGTCAGTGCTGCCCAAGCTTCATGATTTTCTCGTCCAGTCGGCGCTGACAGGGTCATCGACGAGATGATCTTCAAGTGCACACATACCACGGTAAACATATCAAGCTACATGACGCGTGACGGGTTGTATCGCTGAGCGCGGTGCAGGAAATCGACTACTTCCTCCCAGGCGTAAAACCAACCGGGAAGCCGATCGAGATCGCCATGGTTGGTGTCGTAGCCTTTCGAGGAGACAAGCTAACTTTTGAGTGAGTCAATTCGCATTCAGTTGAATGCTCGGAAATTGATCAAGCCCCCAAGACATCTGTGAGCGGTTCGCTCCACTGAGATATGCGTCTCTCATTGTCTTTGACCAGGTACTGGGACCAAGCTTCCGTGCTTGTTCAGGTACGAGTGATCCTGCACCGCACCTATGCCAATACCAAACGTCACCTTCAGCTCGGGTTACTTGATCCCACTGGCCTCCCGGTAGCGGGAGTCGAAGTTGCCCGGAAGGTGCTGGATCCGTTCGGAATCTCAAGCAATGGCTTACTTGCCAGGTGGAAAGAAAGCGAGGGCTTGTCTATTTGAACATCTAAGGGCGCACAGCACGCTATTGCCAATCTGGCAAGAGGGACCTGTCGCATCATAATAGCCAGAGCGACATTCAAGTTGCAGATAAACAGGGTCTAGTACTACAGTGATATAAGTAGTCCGTCTGGGCTTGCATCGAGCCAGTGTGCATATTATCCGGTGGGAGTGTGATGGGCAGCGGAAGTTCGTTGAAAAGTACTTGGTGATTAAGTAGATGTCAGAGAAGTAGCGAGGGTTCAGACGGCAGGTCACCGCCGCAGGTGCTCAGATGGCAGAGCTGCCGGAGTTCACAGTCGTCGTCTGTATGCCTGGAAAGATATAAATATAGATGGCCACAACATGTACGCAATCACCCACCAGTTCTAGCAAAGTAAGCAACAGGCGACCGGTAAGTTTTTGTGCCCAAAGATGAAGCAGACATTTTACGAACCCTTTACAGTGGTTGTTGTTGTTCGTGGGGAAGCAGGATAGATACCGGCATCCAGAGCAAGCTAGTCGTTTCTTCGGTCAGTGGTCGCTCACATGATGAACGGGACGCGAGGACATACCGGCATAAGGGTCTGAGGTGTAGAAGTTCCGTATGAGGAGCACATACAGGATCACGGCAATGGGTATGGCCGAGAGACGAAAACCCCACATGATGAGCTTGTGTCTGCGCGAAGGGCTTATCACAGGATAGAGGGTTGTCCCAACTAGGAGGCCCATGACAAAACCACCGATATGCGCTGTAATATCAAAGATGTCATTATTCTGCGCGCAGGAGCACCTCCAGTCGTCATTCACGAACCGAAATTGTCAACATCTGATGAAGTGTCAGATGTGGTGGCGCAAATGAAAACGCCCACTTACATGGTATGTAGCCAATGGCAACACCGATGACAAGCTCTACAATCATGAACGCGAGCTGAAAGGAACGTCATTACTGATTTAGCTGGGTCATGGTAATCCCATCATACCCGCTTTCCAGGCTGGTACAGTATTCGCCAATGAGCGAAGAGATCAACCCAAGCCACCTGAACACGCGCAGAAGGTCAGACGATCAGGGTCAGAAGATTGACATGCAAATCCTCACTGCTACAGTCCCAAAGATCGCGCCACTGGCACCCACTGAAGGTACACCAACCAAGGAGAAATTTCCTCCCAAGACATTTCTACAGAGCAACGTGAGGGCTGACCGCGTTCATGATAGAAATGATGTCTTACCCAAAGATTCCTGCGGAAAAGTAGAGAAGGAAGAAACCTCCTGTTCCCATTTCTTTTTCAATCTGACAGGCACTTCAGATGGTTTAGTCTGGGCTACATGGCATTTAAGACATTACCTGCGCGGCGGCTGTCAGTTGCGCAAGCATGTTGAGAGCGAGGTGGATGAAGCCCGCGTGTAGGAAGATGGGCGTAATAAATCTGACAATATAGTCAGAGGCAGTTACGACTGAGAGTACAGTCTTCTGGCCACGAACCGCCACCATTGATTAGGCTCCTGGCCGTTGAACCCGCCGTGATCACAGATGCTCTCAATGGTGCAAAGGCGGTCAGGCGGATTGGCAGTGTCGTTGAGACCTGTGTCGGTTCAGTAAAAGTCATTATACTCGCAAAGACGTTGAACACACAAGGCAATTGCAAAGTCACAGGAACGTCTTGTACGGTCTTCATGCACGGAGGAAAGCGGGCGCCTACACGGATGAGAGCGCTGCCTGAGGGACCAAGCATTGGATTGACGACAGGCTGCCGACCAATGTCAAAGCCGGAAATGTGCTGACATGAACTGTGCCGAACCTTGAACGAGAATGGGCTGCCCTGCGCTTTGGCATTCACGACTATCTCGTAAATGAACACGGCAATCATCGTGGCAGTCAGCACCCAAGCTGACGGTGGAGAATGAGTGATGCGCTGAAATAATCATAGATACTGCACGAACTTAGAATAGGATACTTCTGTCGTCCTATGCCCCTCTTCTTGTCCTCGATGCGTTGCTGGAGCGGATAACGGCCACTGGGAAAGAAGCGAGCCAGAGGACCACGGGGCGCAGTGTCGCCACGCTTGCCATCTGATGGGTCTGCCTCCACATAGCCTACGGCAGATGAGTGCTAGCGATGCGAGGGCATAGGACGCGACTTGCCCAAGTCACCGTAGCTTGGCCCTCCAGAGAATTTCCCGGCATTACGAACCAAGGAGACGTCACTCTTGTCGTTCGGAGGGAGTTCAGGTGGAGAGTGGGCAGGCGAGTCAATATACGGATTAAAGGGCTCGTCGATGCGGGGTAGAGAGTCTCTTGCGTGCCCGAGGTACAATGGCTGTTCATTCACGCTCGGGTGATCATAGAGTCCACTGTAGTGCCCGCTGAATCCAATGGTGTCAGCGCATGTATACAGGCTGGCGGATAGCGCCTCACTCGGTCTTCTGGTCCATGTACGAGAAACGCGGGTGAGGCGTGGAGCCGCCGTCGTACTCAGCTGGCTGAGGATAAGTCGTGAGGGGTATGGGTTCAGTCATGAGGAGAACGTAGTCGTGGTCGTGTTGATCAGGCAAAGGGTATAAGAGAGTTGCCGGTGGACAGCATTAATTGACGCTGTTGCATACGGGCTGCGACAGCCGCCAACTTGAAGAGGCTCGCGCTCGCCTCGAGTCGCTGCCAAGGGCACAACGCCACAACAGCGCGATATTAGGCGACTCCTGCCACATTCGGCGTCGCTCGGCGTCGTTCCTTCGGCTCGCGCTCGCTCATGCCTCCGACGTTCAGGCCATGGTCCACTTCACCCTCTCTCCTTATCCCCACTTGTTCCATCATGCCTCCATAGCAGCCCTCGGTGCAGCTCTTCTTCTTGGTCTCGCTCGCTATCTCGTCCTTGGTACGTCAACTACACGCTTGGCTTCCACTCAGCCGCCTCACGCTTAACCTACAGACCCATTGGATAGAAACCATTGCACTTCTCTCTTGAATGGGGGTCGCTGGTTGGATAATGACTTCAAAAATTGGCAGCCGGACGGTGCGTGTCTTTACGTTGGACTTGCCGAACATCCTTACACCCGTGTCCGCAGGCTGCATGGTTCATAAATACCGGCCAGACGATGTCACAACATGTCTGCACAACAAAAGTGCCGTGTTTGTTGGAGATTCTGTCACAAGACAACTCTTCTTCCAATTTGCCAACATCGCCGACCCAACCCTACCGACCGAGCCCCCAGAAGAGGGCCTAAAGCACTCAGACCACTTCCTGCGCTCAAACTCCGGCTCAGAGCTGTCATTTATCTGGGATCCTTTCCTTAATTCATCACGTACCGCAGATCTCCTGTCCCCGTACAACGCACCTGCGGGAGAACCCTCAATACACCGGCCAGGGCTACTAGTGCTAGGCTCAGGTCTCTGGTATCTGCGGTATGCCGACACCTCGGGCGGCCTGACGGCCTGGGAATCTAACATTGAGTTTGTTCTCAACTCTTTAATTCACGCTCCCCGGAAGCCGGCCGACGAGGTCGTGTTCCTACCCGTCGAGGACGTCGTCTCCTCAAAGCTCTCTCCGGAGCGCGCTACCACTATGC
The DNA here is from genome assembly GCA_019915035.1 of Auriscalpium orientale. NCBI lineage: Eukaryota > Fungi > Basidiomycota > Agaricomycetes > Russulales > Auriscalpiaceae > Auriscalpium > Auriscalpium orientale. Next base: position 1,843,692 of record JAHLMH010000001.1, read on the forward strand.
TCGCATCTGATCGTGACGCCATGAACTCGGACCTATACCATAGAATTCACCCATATACCCCCGGAGTCTTCGACTTCATAATCTCACCTCCGGCTACTCCGCCGGTATCTTTATTTGGAGCTTTCAACGATATGCTCGATCCATCCCAGACAGAAGACGGGCTCCATTTTTCAGACGTGGTGGCCAGGACCCAAGCCAATGTCCTGCTCAATTTCCGATGCAACGAATACCTCCCAAAAGAGTTTCCCCTCGATAAGACTTGTTGTAGAAGTTATCCACGGCCTTCATTCCTTCATCTGGCTGTTCTTGCGGTCGCCATTCTTTCCGGACCATACGTATGGCTGCTTTCCCGATATCCAGGTACGTTGTTGTCTGCATCTCTCACCTTGAGGATGCTCATGCCTCTTTCAGGGTCCGAGAAACTCAGCACGTCGACCTTGGATCCTGTTCACAGAGCCTTGCTGATTTTCAGTGGAGCCATCGCACTCATATTCGTGGCCGACAGGACGTCGTTCTGGATGAAGGAGCAGAAACAGTTTAACCCCTGGACCTTCGCATTTCTCAGCATCGCATCCTTGGCCGTGGGACTAGCGAGCGTACGGCGGGCGGACCAGGACCTCGGCTTCTTGAACAGGGTACAAACAGACGAATGGAAAGGATGGATGCAGAGTACGTTCAAGTTACATCTGATTGTCGCATTTCATATCATTCTGACGTGCACTCTAGTCGCCATCCTAATCTACCATTATCTTGGGGCGTCGAAGATCTCTGGCATCTACAACCCTATACGCGTTTTGGTGGCGTCGTACCTTTTCATGACTGGATACGGCCATACCACGTTCTACGTCAAGAAGGCCGATTTCAGCTTCGTTCGTGTTGCACAGGTACGCCGGTCCTCTGTCGCAGATACCGGTTGACGCTCATTTGGGGATAGATTATGATCAGGTTGAATCTGTTCACCCTTCTACTCGCGTACGCCATGAACACGGACTACATATCCTACTATTTTGCCCCTCTCGTGTCGATGTGGTACCTGATCATCTACACCACGATGCTCGCCGGTTCAAGATTTAACGACCGCATGTCATTCCTCGTGGGCAAGATATTCCTGTCTGCCGGGCTGGTCACCTGGTTCATGCACGAGCCATGGTTGCTCGAGACGGGTTTCGATTTCCTGCATAGTACGTTCAACATCCAGTGGTCGGCTAAAGAATGGGCTTTCCGCGTCGGTCTGGACCTCTGGATCGTCTATGTTGGGATGTTCGCTGCATTGGCCGTCATCAAGTTCCGCGAACATCGTCTCGCCGACCATCCGAGCTGGCCTCTTGTGTTGAAGATTGCCGTCGGAGCGTCGTGTCTTATTCTCTTATGGTTTTTTGCCTTCGAGCTCACCCAGCCCGACAAGTTTGCTTACAACTTGTGGCACCCCTACATTTCCTTCCTACCCGTCGTGGCATTTGTGACATTGCGCAATGCCAACCCTATCCTGCGCTCTGCATCGTCGCACGCGTTTGCATGGATCGGGCGGTGCTCCTTGGAAACATTTACCATCCAGTACCACCTATGGCTCGCCGCCGATACGAAGGGCATCCTCATTGTGATCCCATGGACGCAGTGGCGATCGCTGAACATGGTTATCACCACCGTCATGTTCCTCTATGTCAGCCACTACGTTGCCACCGCCACCAGCGACCTCACATCGTGGATCTGCGGGAAAGGCGACGCCAAGAAGACCCTCCCTACGACTGTCCTGGACGCCCCCGCCACCAGTAGTCGCCACGACCGAGATAACGAATATGTGCGGGTCGAGCAGACGGCTGCTGGCGACGAGATGGTGGAGATCGCAACCAGTCAGAGTGCAGGTCTGGGCGTCGAACCGCCAACGCCTACGCGGCCACGATGGGTCGATCGTCTGGCAGACGGATCGAGGTCGCAGTCTGCCTTGCATACGTGGTTTGGGAAGGCGGGTTGGAGTCCGGGGGTGGGGACCAAGCTGGTCTTCGGTCTTTTTGTCATGTGGGGGTTGAATGTGTGCTGGCCCACATTGGAGGCTCTCTAGACGGACCTGCGCGAGTCGGCGGGGACGATTGAGGCATCTCCGCAAGATGCACCAGATGCTTTCAATATGTAGACAATGTCATAGGATGTTTATTGCATGACGATTATTTATACAGGTGGTACGGGCAAGAAACGAAGATGGTAGGAAACTTGACTAGAACCTCATACACGCGTCGATCTTTAATGACAATCAGTAAACCGGCGATATTGGGCATGTGAAGAGAGATCATTTGGTTGAAGACATTATGATAAAATTGAGTCGTCGCGGCGCGGAATCGAGCTCAGACAAAGTAATATAATCTTATGTAGTAAATGCCATTAAAGACTCACAAGAAAACAAGCGGACACTGCGCTGCTGTCGAAACTGCGAGAGAAGAAAGTCAGCATTCGGGTTGGGACAGTTGGAACCCGAAGGCAGGACAAGAAGAGTCAGTATTAGCATGGTATCATCGTCAACGCTCGTCCGTGAGACGAGCTTGGGGCTTGACTTCTATTTGGTCGATCATGCGAGACAGATTCTGGATAGATACTCACATTCGAGGACAAGGGACCACTAACTTGCAAGACAAAAGTCAGCGACACGTAGACGGCGAAAGGCACCAAGAAAGCTCAGAAATTTGGGTATAGATGATGACAGTTCATCAGCCCGAAGGCTTCAAAGTAGCGATTCATACTTTGTCTCGTCCCAGACGAAGAAGAGAAATGATGCTCACCAGGACAAGGGGAGTGTGCCAGGGAGTTGGAAGTGGAACGAACGAAGGAGAAAAAGCTGCCGGCTAAAAAAGGCGTGGCCGACACGTGATGCGCTTTAGGGTGGCCTCGAGCCAAGCCGACTTCACCGACCGCGTACGCTCCTTTCAACCCACCCTCTTTGAACATGGCGAATGTCGTCTACCCACAGCCTCAAATAGATTTCCACCCAGCATCAGCCAGCCACTCTTCCTCTCCGTTCGGCTTCAACTTTGGGCTCGCCATGTCCTCACCCGTCGTCGGCTGGTCGCCGTCAGGCGCACACGGGGCGTTCTCTCACCCTGCCGCTATTCAGCAACTGGCGTCTACAATGTCACAGCCTCCCACCCGCTCTTTGAAGCGGCGTGTTGAGGACGACGACCAGAGTGGCCCCTCGAGGCAGGGCTCGAGGGACGATGCGATGGACCGCAGCCCGACGCCTGAGCGGCCGAAGCGGACTATTCCAAAGCGTGCGCGGACGACGCCTGCGACGCCCGGCTTCAAGGAGGGTGCGACGTCCAAGGAGAATCAACTGCCGGAGCCTGATGATCAGGATGTCGATGTTGGGGTGTTATTAGGTTAGTCTGCACATCAATCGCTCGTACCCGACGGCCGACTGAACGTGCCCGCAGCGACGTTGCCACCACAATCTCTGCTCCCTCTCCTTACGTCCCTCATTCAATCCCAGCCGTCGCTGAAGCCCTTGCTGTTATCATTGATTCCCCGCCCGTCTCTTGATACCGCAATACAGGCCCTCAATCAGTCAGCAAAGAAACTCCGCGACGCCTTCCCGTACTCGAACACGCCCCAGCATGCCCAAGCGTCCGCCTCTTCGCCGTTCGGGTTTGGATTTGCGTCGGGCTTTAACAGCCGTCCAAGCGCTTTTGGCACGTCCCCCCTGGGTTTCGGTCGGCTAGCGTCACCGCAGCCGTCTGGCTTCGGCGCGACTTCCGGGCCAGAAGGCCATGCTGGCATGCGGGAAGAGTACATCGTGTCTCGCGTCCGGCCTCACATCAATGAATTCGTCTCCGCATCTACATCCTATCTTCGTTATTTCTCGTGCATCCCGCCCGCATCGGCGTCGCGTCCAGGATCGCAGGCAGCATCGTCGTCTTCCCAGCCCCAAGCCAAGGACAAGCCGTCTGCGTCGGAGACGTTCATCTTCCTGCAGACGCTGACGTCGCACGTCCTCGCGCAGCCCGCGCTGACGCAAGCGTCGCTTGCGCCTCTAATACTCCCGAGGCTTCTGGACGAGTGGAGGGCGTGGATTGCGCACGTGGATGATGTCGTAAACAAGCAGGGCGGAATGTTCGGGGGAGAGACGGTGCGGACATGGGAGCGGGACCTGGACGAGTATGCGGAGGCCAAGGGCCACGGCCTCGAGGCGCTGCGGGACATTCGGGATCAGTGGGTAGGGAAGGTTGGGTGGCTGGTGGGTCGGATGCTGCAGCCGATGATGATGGATGCATGAGGAGGTCGCTTGCGGTGGATGGGTCCTGGGGTGGGTGGACAATGTTTGGGGGAGGCTATAGAGTTGCGGAGGCGACGATTTTGCATCTACTGGCTGCTGATGTTCTGATTACACGCTGGTATCTGTTTTGCATGTTTGTTATTACACTCGTTATGACCGGTCGAAATCGCATGTTCTTGAGCAGTTCCGTCACCGTGTCACTTGCTCGCGTGACGTGACTCGTACTGCCACGCGAGTGACCGCGGCGCGTCCGTCTCCAAACCTCTTAAGTTTTGCTCTCGGCCAGCCAGACGTGCACAGGTCAGCCGCAGGACCCCCTGCGCACTCTTTACTGATACCGGTCTGCTCCAGGCCAATCCCATGCATGATCCATCATGTGGCGCGTTTGAAAAACGCCGCTTGTCTGCCCTCGGGGGCCTTCCAGAGCATCCTGCTGCACGCAGCGGCCCGAGCATATGTGCGCGTCGCCGGCGGGCGCGCGAGGGGGGTTGCCACAAGTTTGCCCTCGGGGACGAGCTCGTTGGCTGTCGCAGGTAGCGCAGCGGAGGCGCCGCCGTCGCCACGTGTGCGGTGCGTCTCAGTCGTTCATACGTGAAATGCAAGTCACTCATGCGCCACGCCGCTCAGGTCCCAGGACTCTGTTGCGCGTAGCCCGAGCGCGAGTAGACGTCGTGCTGGCGGCGGCGAGGCACCGACGGCTGTCCTGCGCGCAGCGGACGGGCCTCGCAAAGGCGTCTCGGGTTCTCGTCACTACCTCTCAAACTCGGAGATTTCCAGTCTGCCCATGCCCACCATCGCGGGCGTCGTTGATCCCGAGAGCCTGCCCGAATATGCATACGGACACGACCACCACGCGCTACGCCCCGTTTATTCTTTCGCGGACGCGCCGGACCCGCCCCCCAACCTGCGCACGCGCACCGTGCGTGCAGGGCCTTTCGAAAGGAACCCTCCGTGGCCTGAGCTCCCGGCCGAGAGCTTCTCCGAGCGTCTCCTCGTCAAGTCCCTGGAATCCTCTACTGAAACACTCTCACGTCTCGTCGCGCGACACGACGCGCTGCCTGAACACACGTCCACCGCGTCGTACAACTTTCTGCTGGCGCTGGCTATCCGGCACGCCGCTTTCGGGACGGCGCAGCGGCTGGTCGCCGACATGCGGCGGGCGCTCGTGCGCGGGGACGCGCGCACCTGGCAGCTGCGGGCGCGGCTGCTGGTGCGGCAGGGGCGGTGGCCCGAGGCGTGGACGCTCGTGATGGAGCCGGACGACGACTGGGTCGCGGCGCCGCTCGCGCGGGACGGCATCCCGGTCGCGGTGTGGGCGGAGCTGCTGGGGACGACGAAGCGCGGGGCGCTGCGGCGGAAGCACCGGGTGAGCGGGCGGCTGGAGGCGACGAGGGAGGTGGACGCGGGGATGGGGAGCCTGGGGCGGTACGGGCTGGTGATGCGGCAGCACGTGAAGCTGGCGATGCCTGCGGGGCAGACGGGGCCGCCGCCGCGTGCGATCTACGCGTCGGTGGACGCGCTGCTGCGGATGGGCGAGGGCGGGGCGGCGCGGGAGCTGACGGTGCACTACCTGAGGGCGGACCCGCGGGGGCTGGGCCTGCGGCTGCTGCACCTGCACATCCGGCCTGTGCCTGCGGCGGCGGGGACCAAGTCGTACTACCGCGCGCTGCGCGTCTACAGCGCGTGCGTGCTGCTGGCGCCGGCGCTGCGGCCGAACGCCACGACACTGTTCCTCCTTCTGGGACACCTGAAGGGCGCCCCGCGCGCCAGCACGGTGGGGTACTGCCTGATGCGGTTCTTCAGGCGGCGGTGGGGCGCGCGGGTGGTGGGCGCGCAGGTGTGGCGGCGGCTGCTGGCGCTCGCGGTGAAGGACGGGCAGAGGGGGCTGGTGCGGAAGATCCTGGCGGCGGGGCGGGCGCTGCACCGGGCGGGGCGGCGGGGGGCGGTGGAGCGGGAGGTGGTGGGCGGCGGGGGGCGGGCGGGGGGGGGCACGGAGCGACGGCGGTGGGTGCGGGTGGCGGGGCGTGCGGCGGGGCTGCTCCGGGGCGGCGGCGGGGGATGGAGCAGAGGGGGAAGACAGCGTTGGGGATCTCGGGGACAGGGCTTGTGGCAAGGACGGGTGGCCGAGGAGGCCGGGTTACGTAGACAGGACGCAGGACGAGGGGACGTCAGGCAGAGGCGTCTGATGTGCTCTGGGTGTGTTTCAGGACTGCCGCCGGGGGCTGCGGGCGACGGCGGGGGCGGGCGAGTGCCGGGTCGCGCAGTGGCAGCTTCGACGAGGGCGCGGGTTCTGCGTCGTCGATCGCGCGGTGGCAAGGCAAAGGCAGCCCAGGTCGCGCAGGAGAAGCTCAGATCCGATTGCTCGCCCGTAGACGCTAAACGGACGCCCCGCCCCCGCCCGGGCCGCCGCCGTCCCTGGGCCAATGTCGACTTGTGCGTCGCCCGCCTGCGCTGCCGCCCGCGCTGCCTTCGCCCTTGCCGTGCACTCTGTCCCCAGTGTCACCCGCCGTCACAGGCGAGCCAGGGCACCCCCCGCCCCGGCACACTCCGATCCCATTCCACGTCAATATATTCTATTTTGCCCACACACGCGACGACGACCAGTTCCCCGTCCAGATCTCGTTTAATTCGACGCTATGCGGAGTTGCCCTCTCCTCCTCATAAATAGGGCCCGCCCCCGCCCTCTCCCCCAGCCCGCGCCCCCCGTCGAGTCCGCGCCCGCTTCCCCCGCTTGCCCCCTTTTTTCCCTATAATTCGCGTCGCCATGCCTCCCAAGTACGGGCCCCCCTCCCCGGACCAGATCCTCGCGCTGTCGTGCACCAACGTGGGCGTCGGGCCCGGCGGCGGTACCTCGATGCTGGCGTAAGTTTCAGGCGGGCGAGCGTCGGCCGCAGCGTCCCGATCTGACCTGCCGATATCAGACGCGTCGCCATTACAGACTATCAAGGAACCACCCTTTTGGACTGTTATGTGGCGCCCACCATGCCCGTCACCGACTATCGCACCCAGGTCAACGGCATCGAGCCCCACCACCTCGCGTCCCGTGCGTGCCCGTGCGTCCTCTCAGTCCCGCGCTCACCCCCCGCACAGCGCAGGCGGGCAAGTTCAGCGACGTCCAGCAGTACGTCGCAAGCCTCATCAAGAATAAGGTTCTCGTCGGCCACTCGCTTTGGAACGACCTCTCGGGTAAGCGTCTAGACGGCTTCTGTGCGAATTTTTCAACTCAGCGCACGCTAATTAGTGCTGGGCATTCCGCACCCGGCGGTGAACACACGCGACGTCGCGCTCTATCAGCCGTTTCGCAACGCGCTGCGGCCGCACCCCCCGCCGATCGGGCTGCCGACGCTGACCTGGATGCTGCTGCGCCGGCGCTGCCAGGAGGGCCCGCAGAACCCGGTGGGTGTCTTGCTCTGTGTGTGTGTGTGTGCATAGACTGACGGGGGGCAGATGGAGAACGCGCGGGCGAGCCTGGACCTGTACCGGTCGCACGCGGGGAGTGGGAGAAGGCGATCACGGAGGGGCACTGGCCGGCTGCGCTGCCTCCGAGCTCCTTCTCGCGCTGCTATCTCTGATGTCATCGGCTTCTCTTCTCAAAGGCTAATTGCCACTTCCTATTGCGGACGCCGCCTTATAAGCCCCCTTATACTCGTACCTTTCTCTACTTTTTACCCTCCGTATAATCGTCCCTTCCCGCCAGCTACTTTAGTTTACCCTTAGTGCTTACCATCCCCGTCGACCAATGCAGCTAGCCGTCCCTGCTTTCATTCAATTCCTCCCTAGCGTCCCCATGAAACTGCAAACTGAGGAATGTTGTCCCCTTGGCGATCGCGCGCTACCCATCTCCGGCAGACGCCCGCGCCACGTGGCTGCCGGCCGCTCGCCGACCCTCGTGCCGCACACCGCCCGGTGCTGACCGACCGCCATGGCAGACGCACCCACCCCCAAGGACGACAAACAGTGCAGGATATGTCTTGACGGCGACGACCCCGCCCTCGGCAGGCTCATCAGGCCCTGTCTCTGCAAGGGCTCCATCAGCGTACGCCCCTGCGTTTGCTTCCGTCCCCGCAGCTGCTCATCCCCCGCAGTACGTGCACGTCAAGTGCCTCCAGCGCTGGCGCAACTCGTCCCCCAATGCCTCCGCCTTCTTCTCCTGCCCCCAGTGCCACTACAGCTACCGCTTCTCCCGCACAAAGGTCGTCGGCATTGCGACAAACCCCAGTACGTCGCTCCCACGTGCGCCCCTGCGTCGCTGACGCCCTCCGGCAGTCATCATCGGGCTCGTCTCCAGCACCCTCTTCACGCTCCTCGTCTTTGCGTCCTCGTTCCTCACCACCCGCTTCCTCTCCGTCTTTGAGGAGCCCTCCACGTACTACTCGTCCGACTACTACGTCTTTGCGCCCTTCTGGACGAACCCCTTCGACGTCGGCCGCGAGCTCGTGCGCGCCGCCCTGCGCATCCTCCAGGACCAGTCCGGTGGCCTCCTCGACGCGGACGCGCTCCTCAAGCGCACGGCTCCCGCCTCCGGCGATGCGCCGGCCCCGAGCGGGCCCCCGGGGCTCCTCAAGCGCTTCATTCAACGCTTCGTGCTCGGGCTGCCCGTCGTTGGCGCGGGATCACTCGTGCATATGCTGCTCTCCATGCCGCTCCTGGGCCCCGTCCACTGGATTGCTCGCTTCCGCGGCGGGCGGAGCAGACGGAACAACAACTCCAGGGACATCGCTGCGATAGTCGTCGTCGTCCTGCTCCTGGTCGGCGCCGCGCGGTGAGTCAGATGTCTCAGGAGCAACGCCCCGGCTCATCATGCGTGTCTAGGGCGGTGTACAAGGTCTACCGGCTTACAGAGTCCGTCTCAAAGCGCGTGCTCCTTCGGGCCGAGGACGCGATACTGGAAGTAAGCGGCTGAGCGCGCACCCCACTGTACCTTATATGTTGTAGATTACAGCACTGCGGGCAGTCCAACGTGCAATATTATGATAGGCCTCGTAGCGGCCAGGTGTATATACATTTGCGCCCCTACCAGTTGCGCCGCAACTCCCGTCGTATCCGCTCGTACCCGCTCCGTGTGGCCTGGTGCTCTTCGCCAGGTGCGAGCTCCCTGAGGTACATCTCGACGCTGGTGTCGATCTTGTCGACCGGGAGGACCTCCGTCGGGGAGCGCTTGGCGACCTCGAGCCAGTCCTGCAGCAAGACGCAGATCGCGCCGGAGAGCGTCTGCACGGCCGGCTGCGTGTTGAACGGCGGGACCTGGCGGCGTGGGCGGAGTCAGCGCGGAAGACGCGGCGAGGGGACACGGCATCGCACCTGTGACTCGTACATCTTGTTGAGGGCGGGCCAGATGTGGGCATACGGGACGCCGCACTGGGTGAGGATGCGCGGCACCCAGCCGGGCGGGGCGACGTCGGGGTGGGCGAGCTGGTAGTTGACGAGCAGCGTGGCGACAAAGGCTGGCGGAACATTCGATCAGTGCGTCGAGACGATCGAGGGCGATCAGGGACGTACAGAACGGAAAGGCAGCGTCGGACGGGTAGAAGCGTTGCCCCAGAGGCACGACGGTGCCCTGGATGCGATCGACGGCCTCCGCCGGAGAAACACCTTGGACGGCTGCAGACGGTGAGCACAGAGACGACGGGGACGGGACGGACGCACTCTCGTCAAAGACGCGTGTCCAGATGTCGTTCACAAGCCTGTCGTCGTGGTGCTGCGACACATGCAGGATGAGCAGCTTGATCGTGTGCAGATCGTACGGATCCGCATAGACTTGGTACAGCTGTCGCACGTGCCGTCAGCGCTGCAGATGAACCGTGTTCGCATACGCACCTCCGTCACACTGAACAGCCCCCGCTCCAACAGCGCGACCTTGAGACGGAAGTCCGGGTCGTCAGCGTTCGGCGCATCTGTCCGCGCCGCCAGCGTGTTGTATATCTCCAGCTGCACCTGCGACACTTCCAGCTTCTCCTCCAGCTCCGTCAGAAAGTCGATGGCCGATTGCGGTCGGCCCCCGACCGCCACCGGATGTGATTTCGCATTTCCGACCGCCAGAGTCAGATATTCGATCCGACGCGAGAGCGGGAGCGCGAACCTGGTGAAACCTGATATGAGTGCCGCAAAGCCGCAGATAGCGCAACAGAAACGCGTACTCCGCCGACTCGGCAAGGGCGCCGAGTACCTCCGCGGCCTTCAATGGTTGACCGTCCTTCACATAGAACTGCCACAGGAGTTGCAGCTTATCGACGGACGTCGGCTCCCGTTGCAAGTGCGCCTCCAGATACGCCGGTCGCATCTGGGCGATGAAACGAGTCAGTTGCTGCAGCGCCAATCGTCAACACCATGCCGACCACCCACCTCGAGCAGCTCGTCCGCAAGCCCTCTTGAGATCAGCCAGTCGTACAGACGCGAATGGAACATCTCGTCAGAGCTCGCAAACGCCAGCTCGTATGCATGAGCTCGCACCCGCTCGGCACCCTCGCCCTGAGATGCCGCCTTGCCCTCGAACACCTGCAGCGAGTCCAGCACCAGGTCATAGCACCGTGCGCGCCGATCCCATGCCGCGTTGCCGGGGGGCACAACCGCACCAGCGCCCACCGACTGCAAAGCGCTTTCCGACGGCGGGGGCACGGCAGACGTGCGCCAAAACTCTTGCCCTAGGTGATCGGTGTCCGCAGTCTCGGCACAGTGCAACGGAAGCTCGACGGCGCCTTTGGCGTAGTCTAGCTGTTGGTACTCGCCTATGACCTCTCGGAGCTTTTCAAAGTCCAAGATGCGGGCCCCCTTCATGAATAGGCTGATGGGACGTGTCAACTTCGTCAGCATTTCTGTCAAGGTGATGACACACCGTAGAGATTCCCCAAGGTGATTTTGGCGCTCCGCGGGGTTTCGGCTCTCTACCGCTCTCCGGGTGTTCTCTTTCGCCTAGAGTCCAAGAGGTAGGTTGACGGCAGAGATGGATCAAACAAACAACCATACCTTGTAAAGCATGACGTCGTCCGTGCTACAGAACGAACCACAGCGCGATTGCAAGACATCACTAATCGTGTCCACCTGTGCTGGGATGAGCGAAGGGTGGCAAAGCTCGACGACGAGCTCACCGCTATCTGCTGACCGATTTGCTGGTCTATCACGACGTTCACAAGGGCTCTTGATGCCGTTACACCATTCTGCCCGGTGACCAATTCCTCAAATGTCAAGGCCGTGATGAGCTTCTGTGTCTCCGGGTCGGTCCTTCGGGCGCAAGTTAGTGGTTACTGATTTCGGGCGCAATACAAGAAACGCACTGAGCGATAAGCTCTCCAATACGGTGGTCATTGAGGAGCAAGAAGAACGCCGCGCCCTCAATTGTTCGGGCAAGCAAGGCTTGCAATTGTGCCACGGAACTCTGCTCGACCTGGTGTAACCAAAGAGGTAAACGTTAACGGAGATAGGCACCATACTATGTTCCAAACCTTCCACGCCTCTTGGTGACTGGCAGGCGCCGCACGCGCTCCAGCATAGTCACCGGTGGCAGAGTGAAACAAATGCGGGTTCTTCTCCAGGAACTCCTTGAGTGCAAACAGGTTCTTCTGAACCGTGAACAGTGTGTCTTCCGGAATATTTGTCACGTGCAGTCCGAGTGGGCTGTTTTACCACGTCGGTTAATCGTGCGCAGCAAGTTGCTAATATAAACGTACCCTGGTTTGATGAGCTTGGTCTTCCATATCGGCCATACCAAACGAGCAAAATACAATGCAAAACCTTGCCGTCTGCCACTGAATAAAGCTGTCCCGGAAGCATCGCCTACAATTTGTGAGATAAAGTTATCCTGTTACTGATATAGTTGCGTACCTGTCCCGAATGCCATACGCTCAGCCCACATGGGCCTTTCGCCACAGTCGTAGAACGCCTGCTTCGCCACATTGGCAACCTCCGCACTCAGAGTCGTAATGCTTCCGATACCCGACTGGTCGCCCAAGTCGAGGAATGTGTTCCCACTCGCTAAAGCTAGCAGCATCGCACAAGTCTGGTCCCGACCGAAGCTGCGGACTCATTTAGTCCATCAGTCGGCAAGACAGCCACAGAATATAACGCACCTGTCACGAAATTGAACGATCGGCTGAACGTTGCCCTCCGCCTGCACCTCTTCGATCACGTCTCGTAGCCAGTCTAGAGCGCGCCGTTTCGCCAGAATGGTCACGCCAGCATTAGTGAGAACCATGAATTGCCGCGGAGATTCTGAAAATTGGAGCGCCAGCTCATTTGTGACGGCAGGGACGGGCGCCCCAGGGTTGGCAGAATATGGGGTCTTGGGCCTGACTAGTGCAGCCATGCCCCAAGTGCGACCAGGAATAGCCAGCATCGCGGCGCGTTCGGTCAACGGAGGGCGCTGCGCGCCCGACGGAGCGCCGTAAGGCGCGCCTGGATACTGCACTTGTTGGACCACTGCTTGACCGAGCGTGCCAATCCGAGTTAGATCGGGTGACAAGCAAAGCAGGAAGTCCGTTCCCTCAACGTCACCGGGTTGGGCCGCGAGTATCATTCCAGCTGAGTATATTGAATTTTCCAGAGTGGAAACGATATACGGGCGAGGGTTTGATGGGGGTTGTGCGTGGCCGTTGAAGCCAGGAACGCGGGGATGATACGGATTCGACTGCTCGTCTGGGTGGAGAAGGTTCGGTGGCGGAAGACGTACGTGAACGAGGACTATGGAGCGATGCCCCCGAGGAGCTTCGTTGCTGCTGCCGGAGTAATAACTGCCGGGCGAGGGCGTCGCAGCGAAGTATAGGCGGATGCCGTTGGCTGTGATAGCCATCAGTTGGAGATTTGTTTGTGTTTCGTCTGCGGGGATGACATGTAGAGCAGCAATCTGAAAGCGGCCGGGTGCGAGCGCAGGAGAGCCCGGCGCTTTGTCCTGTGCTTTGCTGTACAGGCCAGTAAGTTTCTGATAAAGGTGGACGGTTTTGTCGCGGGTGGGAGCGTATAAGGAGATGACACTGTTTGATGTCAGTGTATAGATGATATTCCTCGCCCGGTCGGCGACAACAGCCACGACACGATCTATGACTGCGTTCAAATCAAAGAGTACATTGTATCAAGAAAGGTGGACTCACCTTCTGAGCCGCTTGACGTGAATCGAGGCAGAAAGCTCTGCACGCCAGCAACGGAGTGGTTGATCAGCTGTACTCGCCTGCCAAACCAGCCTTCTTTCTCCTGGTAGTGCAGCTCGTATAGCCCGCCGTCTTGTGAGCCAGCCATGAAGATGCGGCCGTCATCGGTACCTGTCACGTCGACCATCTCTACATCACAGGAGACGGAGATGTCTGTCGCAAAGAGCTTGATTTCCTTCCGAGTGCGGTGATTGGGCCCAGGAACATCCACAGTGGAGACGCCCAAGAGAACTATAGTGAGCGGAGTACAGAGGACGAGGAGGTGGTTGATTTCGTCGACAAAGACACCAGGCTTGGGCTTTACAACAATGACATGGGTGATCACGTCCGGTTGATCCATGAAGGAGCTGAGCTCCTGGCTAACGGGAGATATCAGCAAAGGCAACAAAGGAGGCAGGAATGGTGGCGCACCCGTCCACGTAGTCCCAGAGGAAGAGCTTGTGGTCTATTGCTATCCATGCACGCTCAAGCTCTGAAAGTATGCCCATATGTGAGACGACCTCAGTCGCTGCAGATATTGTAAGCTCTAAGGTACGAAAAGAGTACACGGACGCGTACAGTCGTAGTATTGAAACAGGCTGTCAGGTATGGGGATCATGCGCTTCTTTTGAAACGGGACGCGATAGTCGTCTGGAAATACGCTGTATGATGCCGAAGACTGCGGCGGAGCTGCGGAGGGGCGCTGTTCAACTGGGACATAGGTAACACGCAAGAACGATGACTGGCCCACCTGTGAGGATCTCGCATGTGTCCGGGATTGTCTGTGCGTCTTTGACGAACTGTTCCTGCAGGACGCGACTGGCGCTTTGCAATGCCGGAAGGTCGAGCGAGGGCGCGGGCTTGGGTGGCGGCGGATTTTGGCGAGTAGAGAAGCCAAACGAGCTTGTGGACGCCTGAGGCCCCGGGAACGCGCTTGTCGAGTGGGCAAAGGACATGGTAAGAGGAGAGGAGACGACGATGGATACTAGGGTGTGGCGAAGACGAGTACGCCTTCAATTGTATCCCCGTGTCTGCCGCTGTGCTCGAGGCGCGTACCGAAAAACAAAAGGCGCGTGTGATGTTCGTCGAGTCACGTGCCGTTTAGCTTCCCCGCACTCTGAGACTCTGAGTCTCACGGCCAGTTCCCCGCCCGCCCTCTCAGCACTCGCCTCAATGTCCTACTACTACAAACATCCGGACCAGGGCAGGGTTCTCAACTCCGCCATCATTGCTATCAGCGAAGACTCTTTCGATGCACGCCTACCCAACATCAAAGCACAGACTTGGTCCGCCATTCTCAATCGCCGACACGGTCACAACAACGCACAGTGTGAACGCCTGGAGTTCATCGGCGATGCAGTCATGTATCTCTGCGTCGCTCTCGAGCTCTATGACCGCTATCCTCATGCGACTCCCGGTTTAATGACGGTATGCCTTCTGCTTGTGGCAATCCGTACGAAACTCGAGCTGATCCAGACACCCAGAACGTCAGAGCCCCCTTTGTCACGAATCTCGTTCTGTCCCTTCTTGCGGAGAAGATAGACCGGCGGGCCGCCAGGAGGGGCTCTATCCTGCAGCCCGTACTCAACGTCAGGAAGCAAGTGGTAGCACACAACCAGGAAGCCGTTATCATCAAGACAACGGTTCCCCATGATACCGTCAAGGTTGCTGCAGATACTATGGAGATGGCCATAGGAGCCCTCTATGTGGAGCGCGGGCTCGACGCCGTCCGTCAATGGGTCTCTCGCACATATGATCCTTTGTTTCGGGTTGCCATTGAGACACATAACCAGACTTCGTGAGCCCCATGTATATCCCTATCGCCGTATCAATTAATGAGGTTTAATGGTAGGCAGGCTCCGCCAGCTGCGTCCTCCAGCAAGAAACGGGGTCGAGACCAAGAAGAGGACGACTCGTTCATACCGCCGACCAAACGGCAGTGTCAACCATCACCGCCGAAACGTGAGTGCTGGCAGCTATACTCCACAACAGTGTTTGAGAACATTTCTTTTCGATTAGAACGTCCTCCACTTCACGAGAGGATAACGAATAGCTTTGTGCCTCCGAGGAAACGTCGTGAACAAGTCAATCCCTGGAGTAACCCTCGCCGTCCAGTCGTCATCGACCTCACTCTCGAAGATAGCGACACGGATGTGGACGTCGCTCAGGTAACGCAAGACGGCGTTGCCCAAGACGGCGATGTACATGCCGTTGCAAAGGATAGCGTTTCCTGCTTTGTGCAAGACTGCGACGGGAGCCTCGACATGGATATCACTCTTATCGAAGACAAGGATGGGAGCGACATGGAAATCAGCGAGACGGAAGTTGCGTCTGGCTCTGGGGGACCCATATGGATTGATCTCACTCATGACGACGGCGAGGACGATGACGAGGAACCCGCCCGACCTGTCTGTGCGCCTCCAACTCCGCTAGCGAGCAGGCCGTCTGTTCTCCAGTTTATGCGTAAATTCGTCAAGAAAACCGATGCAGCTGACGGCGGTGGCGACGCGGATGACGAGAGCGATGGCGGATCTGATACGGTGAGTCTAATGTGGATTGTTCGTGGAGTATCTGATCATTGCTCCAGTCAAAGCGCAAACGTTCAGTTGTGTCCGAGATTTCTCTTCGACGAACACGGTCACCGCCTCGCTTAGCTCAACAGGGAACTGCCCTCGGGAGCTTCGGACGCCAGGAAAGGGTGGGCTCAGCTCTCCCGAAGCGAGACAAGCCTTCACACTTCCCCAATCGCGTTGTCTCCTCTGGAACAGCCCTCCCTGTCAATCCGCCTACCCCTACTCGCCGATATCTTCCCGACGACAGCAGTTCGTGCGATGAGCTGACCGATGTTGAGGCCGCTCTGGATAGATTCTCTGACGAGGACGACGTTGGCAACATACGATAGTGCTCTCTGTTTCCCTGAACCGATTCCTTTGCCACCTCTTGCCTTGTCGACATTGCACATACCATTTCACCATCAGCATCCCAGCATATCACTCTCCCGATTCCCTGATTCATTCACAATCTATACCACCGCTGCACTGTCCATATAGCACACACACTGTCTTCACACTGCGCCGGGATTGTCACCGCATCATAATGTTGAAGATCACGCATTCATGCACTAGTCGCTTCGTGGCCCCAGCACCATGAAATAAGAAAGCATAGGTAAGTATATACACCATATATAGTGAATACTTAAAACTTAATGTATGACACAATTAGCAATAATAACCTACATCCGTCTCTCAGTAAAACCGACCCCTCTTGGATCCGCGGCCACGACTGCTCCCTCCTCGGCTGCTGCCACTGGACTTAGTCCTCTTCGTAGTGGTCGTCGTGTAGCTGTTGTCTCTAGACAGTGGACGCTTATACCCGGACGTCGGCGGAGGCTGGTCCACCTTCATATACCCGGACTTCTTGCACTCCGCGTCGAATGCCTCCAGCAGCACGTTGAAGTCGACATTTCCGAGGCACCCAAAGAGCGGATGCGTGCTGGACCACTTGTTAAGGGTCAAGCGGGGCGAAGTGATGCCGAACGCCATGCGCGCCAGAAGACGCGGGTCGTCGCGCGTGGGGCATGCATCGAGAATACTCTTCAGCAGCCCAGGGTTCGGCTGTAAGTCGGCAGTCGGGTCGAAGTCGACGCCGGCACCCGTCTTGCAGAAGGTGCAGTACCCGCACATTCCCCCAGGAACTGCATCTTCGTCGCCAAAGTACGCGGCAAGACTCTGAGCAAGGCCTGCTCATCCATACGTTAGATTGCCCGTCAAAGCGGCCATGGATTGACGCACAATCGTCGGTCGTGGCGAAAGTGATGACCCTTCGCAGCTTCTCAATAGCTTCATCCTCACGCTTGATCATATCTTCATACAGAAGCGCAGCAACGTTCTTGATCTCTTCAACTGTCTTGGGGAGAGGATTCAAGATTTGGAATCGCTAAATCCTGCTCAAACTGGGCAATCACGTTGGAGTGTAAGGTCTTACCGCTCGGACCTGAGATGCCTTGGACCAAATCCAACCTGTCAAAACATCAGCTGCAGCTCCAAAAATCGTAGCATTATCGACTCACCAGCGAACTCCCATTCGCTAATCTGTTTGGCGAGCGCCGCTCGGTCAACTTTGGAATGCGAGCCGGCCGACTCAACATCAATCTGCTCGGGGCTGAGCTTGGCCATATGAGAGCATAAAAGGGGGTTATACCTGATAGCCAGCGCTTCTCGCCTTCCAGTACGTCCGGATTGTTTGTGCGGCCGGCGACGTCGCCGCCATGACTTTCTGCATGCCATCTGAGGCACGACCTGAGATGTCATATTGGGAGTAGAAGGGCGTGATAGCACGGATATACTTGTACTGCAGTTCGAGTGTTGCGTAGCACAAGTTCAGGACGTTGGGCTGAATAGCAACAGTCAATACGTGCAGGAGTCTGAGTCACTCACACCGCGTTGAAGGCTTACCCTTATATCATGCCTACGACAGGTAAAGTTCAGTTTGTTTGGCATGGCATAACCGTAAAATCACGCGACCCACTCTTTGCTTTGCGAGTACAAATTGAAGTCGATGGTACCGTCAGACGCGGGAGCCCGGAATGCGACCGCCTGCAGCCACATCTCTAGGTCTGACTTGGCGCAGGTGTCGCCGCGGGCAAAGCCCTCAAGAGCTGGGATATCTGGAGCCGACAAAAACAAGAGACAAGTGGATGGTAGACCATCGCGACCAGCGCGCCCAACCTCCTGGCTGTAGTTCTCAATGGTCTTTGGCATGAAGAGGTGCACGACTTGTCGTATGTTCGCTATTCAAATTCTCATAAGTCAGGTGTCTTTGAGGGAGTCGCTGTCCTCACCTTTGTCGATACCCATCCCAAATGCGATCGTGGCACAAACAATGCCTCTTTCAGACTCCATGAACTTCACCTGAATCTTTTCGCGCTCTTCGCTCGGAAGGCCTGCATGATACACCATTGGTTCGAGGCCATGTGGAGTCAGGCGGTCTGCAACTTCTTGGGCATGGCGTTGCAAGGTGACATAGACGATAGCTGGACCAGTGCGGGCTTTCAGAATGGGATGAGACGCGCCATCTTTTCCTCCATGTTCGCAGCGACTTCGACCTCGAAAGCCAGGCTATGTACAGTCAGATTCTAGCGCGAGACGGCAAAAACTATTTTGACGCACTTTGGCCTGTAGACAGGCGTGCGGAAGACACCCTCAGTCGGGTGAATGAGGAATTGCCTGCAAATGTCCTCCGCAACGGACTTGGTCGCTGTTGCGGTCAGGCAGAGGACGCGCTCTACGTCCATCTCCTCGGCGAACCGCGCGATCTTCAAATATTCGGGTCGAAAGCTTGCACCCCACTGATATCTGCTGTGAGAAGTAGGCATGCATATATTGAACTTGGACGCACCTGAGATATACAGTGCGATTCATCGCACGCAAGGAGAGAGATGCGGACGTTCGACATTAACGCGATAAATGATTCGTTATTGAGCCTATGCAAACCAGTCAATTAGTACTCGGACAGATGATACGGAACGAGGAACGTACCGTTCCGGGGCAACGTATAAGATCTTCATAGAGCCCGAGAGGACCTCCTGCTTGACCCAAGCAGAGCGTTCTGCGTCCAGAGTGCTATCAAGCGACGCCGCTTTGACCCCTCGAGCTACAAGCGCGTCCACTTGATCCTTCATCAACGCGATCAGAGGAGAGATGACGAGCGTCAAGCCCTAAGAGAGAACCTTCAGACATATAAAGGTAAATAAATGATGGACACATACGGGCAGGCATAAGGCAGGAATCTGGAAAGTCAAGCTTTTTCCACCTGAGGTGCAGCGCGGGAAATGAGGAAAAATATGGCAGCGCGAGTACAGTCCACGTACCACCTGTCGGATACAGCACCAGCGCGTTCTCATTGTCTTCTATCAGGCGCCGAATGACCTGGAATTTGACATGTTAGCGTTGTGCGTCCATAGAGCAAGAGACCAATGCTCACTGATTCCTGGGACAGCCTGAAGGAATCAAAGCCGAAGACATCCTTCAAAACCTCACGAGCTTTGTCCATCTCCAAGAATCGATGTCCTAGTGTCGTGGAGACGCGTTTTTTACTGACGCACAGACTAAGGGTTGGGGGAAAGAGCAAGGGAAGACAAGCAGCATCTCCGCCTACAATCTCACGTGACCGCGACTCCCTATTGAGTTAGACGCCGAATAGACGTTGCCTCGGCAACGCGCTCAGACCTTCACCCGAATTTTTGCTGAATACAGCACCGAAAGAGCGGGCTTCAATCAATATACAATACGTTAGGTGCAACAGAATATGATAGCGTTCTACAACGTCCGATCCCAACGCCACTGAGCACCGTCACATCTCAAACGCAACGGCGCACCCGCGTGTGATCGCGCACTGAACCACAGCTGCAGGGTATTTCTAGAAATGCTCCTGTAAAGGAGTTAGTGACACGAAGGCAGCAAGACATGTGGAATTCTGACCTTAGCGAAGGTGAAGTTGACCGACGCGGAGGTCGACTCGACGGTGGCCTGCTTAATGGCTTTGGCAAGGACGCTGGGACCGCAGAAGTACGTCTGCAAAACAACGTTCAATTTCCACTGCACTTGGCTATCACTATATGAAATTGACTCACCCCTACAGTGGTCTTCAACTGCGAGTTGGCACCAGGAATGTACTGCCCAGTGGAGATGGCCTGGGCCATGCGTGCGTAGATGTTCTTCCAGTCCGGACGACCGAACATCGTGCGGGTGCGCAGCAGGGTCAAAGGATCATACTCCGCACCAGCATCGTTGACGGCGATGTTCCACAACATGTCCTCATCAATCTTCTGCGTCAGGTAGATGTTGATACGCAAGAAGTTAGCTGCGACGACCATCAGTTACGGAGGGGACGGGATGCGCATAACTTGAGAGACTTACGATCAGCCTGGGCGGCCTCGACCTCTTGCAGCAGGCTCTGGAACCAGCCAAACGACGGCGCGTCACGGCAGACCCAGAAGAACTCGACGCGGCGGAGCGAGCCTATATTGCCACTCCTCTGGCGATACCAGATGTGCTTGAGAATGGAAGCGAATGGTGTGACACCTGCAGGGCAAAATAAGCCGACAGCTTCACACAGCGATTGACCACAACATACCAATACCAGCACCAATAAGGACGGCAATCTCAACATTGAACACATCCTCAGCGGGGGCACCATAGGGACCATCGATACGGACAACAGGCAGGGGACGAGAGCTGCTGGCAGGGTCCAACTCGACGAAATCTCCACGGGAAGCGGGCATTTTCTCGTCCTTCTCGCTACCCTTCATCGCGGCCTGGGTAAGCGCGGCCACGACGGACGGGCCAGCGCCGACACGTTCACCAAGAGCACGAGTGAAGTCACCGACTTGACGGATGTGGACGGAGACGTAAGGATCCTCAGGAGCCGACGTGATCGTGAACTGTGTGACAAAGCCCGTCAATACACGGAGCAATCGAATGACTGACGTATACGCACAGGATGCCATTGCCAGCGGGATACATCTGGCACTTGGATGAACAGCCACTGGCCTGCGGTGTACTTGAAACTCGGCTTGACGATGCGAAGCTCCATGGCGCCTAAACGAGTGTTTGATTGAGAACAAGGGACACATCAGAATGGAGGCTAAGACTTACCGCTCGGGTGCACAAGCAGCTTGGACAGCCTCGTTGCCCTGCGGGCACGGATCTCACGGTACACGCGCTCGCCGAAGTAGATCATACCGGGCCAGATGGTGTACCTCCAGCTCTCGTATCCGAGACAGTGATCGGTGGAATAGAACGGGAACGTGTAGGTGTAATCTGGATTGGCAGAGTCACGGACGAAGCAACCGGTGGCATGCGTGTACAGGCCGATCATGAAGAAGAACGCGAGGTGATGGGTGTACCAGAACGCCTCGAAGCATTGGTTTCGGACCTTGTGATGAGCGGTCGTGTACATCAGGACCATGATGAGTAGCATGAAGTGGCCCGTGATGCCACCGGGCTGGGTGTAGTGGATCTGGAGAGCAATTTGGGGGCGGACCTCTGGCATCGAGTCGTCAGTCGCCAGTCGAGTCTAGATTACTGTGACGACTTACGAGTGCGCTCGACGTTGATGAAATTGACGTAGTGGGCGGTGGTGTGAATCATGGCCCAGAAGGCCATGGAGTAAGCCACTTGTCTGTGGAACCAGATATTTTCGTCGGCGGGGAACAGCCAGGCAAGCTTGGGGCGGATGACCCTGATAATGTTGCGGAGCATGGGAAGGAGGATAAGGCCACCATCGTATGCAAGAACCAGACCGGCACCACGGGATGTCCACACAGAGAACTTGAGGCCGTTCAGAGCAGCGAGCCGGTGGTTGGTGAACTGCGCAGAGGGAAAATTGATGAAAATTGCGGGCGAAGAGAGATGGCTACGCACCTGACTGTACCAGCCATAGGCAAAGAAGAAGAGGTGGGAGCCCCAGAACAGGACATTGAAGGAGAGTCTCCGTCCGTTCATGAACTCCCTGTGGAACCAACTCTCTCCCATGGTTGTGGAGGTTGTCTAATTAGCGAAGTGACGTGAAGAAGGAGCGAAGAGGGCGGAGGTCCGGCCTGCAGACGAGGGAAACCACGAAGACGGTGCGACGCGGGGAGGGGTGAGTAAGAGAAAGGAAAAGGTCTAGGACCAGCTAAGAGCACAGCTAAGAGCAAGAGCGGGAGGCACTGATCGTGATGGTCATTATAAGGCCGACCCCCCAGCCCCGGATGCCTTTTTCGGCATCATTGTGGCCAAAGCAACCGTCGTCAGGCTACCAGCCCCCCTGCCCGGCGTACCCACACCCTCCGCTTCGTCCCTCAAAAAGTGCCATTTCGACGTCTGATAACCATTTTTGCACCGAAGAAAGGCCCTCGAGAACATACAACTGCGTGCGCGGTCGACCCAAAATTGCACTCGCCCGAAGCCGATGCACTGCTAGCTCTGCATCACCGGATCATTCTCAGCAACAATTATGATTCAGCTGTCTCCCGTCGCACATTGTCATCAACGCCCACGCCGCACTGCGGTGCATCTGCAAGCGCTCAGCCATCGTAGCGATAAGCGACCATGGCCTCGATCCTGTGAACGTCCGTGCTGAAGCTCCTCAGCTTCACCTGCTGGGTCTTGTTCGCCTCAATGGCCAGTGGGTCTGTGTCCACCCACTCGTCTGCGGGGATGTCGGCCGACTCGGATGTGTACGCGAGGATATTGAATACGGTGGCTTCATCAATGATCGGCAGAAATGTCACCGTGGACACGATTTGCTTCAGGATCGCGCGGATGTCCTTCTGAATATCGGCTTCAGGCTGAGCCTGTGCTCTGTCGGGGTTGGCTGTCAGCGCAAAGCGTGGCACCCGATCGCCGGCGGGCTTACAGATCTGACGTGTGTTCTGTGGTCGGTTGGTCAACGAGGTTGATGTCAAACACCCAGCGCTCCAAGGGCGTGCGCGTATCCTTCGAGATGATCGCAACGACTAGCTGCGTCACTTCGCCTGTAAGCAACCACTCTGCATCGCCCCGTCAGCCGTCGCCGTAGTGTAGACGCCACTCGTTGCTCACTGCTAACTTGCTTGAGAATTCTGATGAAGACATCAGAACGTAGACCTAGCAGGGCGGCGAACCAATCACCTGTCCAAGTAATTCTCGAGCGCGAGGTCCTGGGTAACGAGGACCGTCTGCCCATACTTCTTCACCATGTGAAAGTCATCAGAAGGGTACACTCCTCTCTGAAACAAGATGCTGTGTGGAGGACTCTTATGAGCAAGAGCGGGAAGGCGAGCAGTGGCTCATGCTAACGTGTTGACGGCATATTTGAAGAACTCAGTGACGAGGGCTGTTGAGCCCTTCAAAGTGATGGCTTGCCGTGTGAGGCTTTGCTGTGTGCGGACCATTGAGAGGATGGACGAGGGGGAAGAGCAAAGTACGCCGCGTGCTGTCGCGTTCACTGTTCAACGCGGGGAACACGTGACGGAGTCGACTCGAGACTCGAGCCTCGACTTGCCTCGACCGACCGCAAATCTCAACGACTACTCGACAACTCAATTTATGATAGACTTTAGAGTTGTCGGCCCTTCTGGACTTGGCCACGCTCGGCGGAGCCGCAGGCGGACGACCAGACAGCCGAGCTTCGCTACAGACGACTGCAAGACGCGGAAACGTCTGTGCTTGCCGCAACCCCCTGCACGAGCGACACATGGCGCTGGCCTGGAGCAGATGCTAACATGCAGGCTGCTAGAGGCTGCTGCAGAGCTGCCAGGAGCGCAATACGACGAGCTCAACTGCACATGGGACGGTCCCGGGCGCTCTGCGACTTGGACCAGCATAGTGACTGAGGCGCGCTTGACGAAAACCCGCCGCACACCTACTAGCTCGAGCACCTGCAGGAGGAGTCGGCATCATATCAGCGAAAATCCACAGGCCGCCACAGTAACAACAGGCGCAGGCGGCGGTCATCAGGCTGCCGAAACGATGACTGACCGAGCCAGCCGTGCGGCTGCCAAAATGCCCGCGACATAGACAGAACAAGTGAGTCGGACACGCACTTTCCGAGTTGACGACTCCGATAATGAAATTCTGTGTCACTGAGGCCCGAGGTACAGCAAGGCTCAGCAAGGGCGTTCGGCGGGTGGTAAGCGACGGTGTCAGCGCACTCGATGATGACGAGCCTGCCGGAAAAGGAAAAAAAGCAATAATTGCCCGGCCCGCTCTCTCTTCAGCCACAGCATCCACATCCTTCAACAGAAACATAAATGCCAGCCATTGCGGGATCCCCTTCTCTTCTCCCGTCCTCCCATTTCCACATGGCCGCTCTTCTCCACGATAGCCTTTTCGCATACTTACTCTCTGCGGCTCGCCTTCGCGCCTCGCTTCCTCTCCCATCCAGATGAGATCGACCTCCCCATTGTCTGGCAGAACGCCGTCCTTGAAAAGCAGCCTCTGTCCGACCCGGCCGCAGCATCGGTACACTCCGCCGTGCCTCAGGACACACCCACCTCACGATCTACCGCGTCCATCGCACCGGCAGAAACAGCGGTCGACCCGAAGCCCCGCAGAAACTTGATGCCCCCGAGAAAGGCTCAGACACCCTTCTAGTTCGTGTGGGCTGGTACGATCCTACCGATGAAGGTGTGAGTCTGCTAGCACGCCTCTGACACCTGGCAATGCTGACTTTGTACCTCATATTGTACCTCACAGAACGTCGTTTTGAAGTACCTGGCTGACTCTTCCCCAAAATATGCGGCAAGCACATCTGGTGTAGCATCCCCGCTGTCTGTGGGTGCGATGCACCGCAACCTTGGCGTGAACTGGGCGAGCACACAGGCACTGCTCGGCCTGCTCGCCTGCGCCTTTGTCCCCGAAATCCCGATCCTCCTGCCAAAATATCGCGAGAAGATCCCGGATGTCATGCAAGCGCGCTCGTCATGTTTACGAGTAATCGCCTCACTTTTCGCTGGTACTGATAGAGTTTAAAGGGAGAGTAGATTGATCCTTGATCAACGTACTCTCAAACACTGTAGCTCTACCGCATACTCAATCGATACCACATTTGAGTGATTTATACATGATGCCAATGGCCCGCCGATTCGATATACTCTACGTTGTGTGAGGAGCTTCCCTAGAGTACGACGGCGAACAAAATTGAAGTCCGACCTACAGCACCGACTAATCTCTAGGGCTTCACTTCAACTCACGCGACATGTCGCAGTCAACGGCGGCTGTCGTGATCTGGCCATCAGCCCCTCTTACAGATACACTCGTCAGGAACGCACTGACCTCACTGGACGACACCCTCGTACTCTTGTCTACCCCCGACTCAACGCGCCGAAAGCTGGTGCAGTGGTCGACCTACGACGCGATCGACCACGACCTCACCCACACATCCCAGAACACTGTCCTATCCTCATCTTACGTTATAAGAAAAGCCCTCATCCGCAAGCACTTCCTTGCCCGCTGCATCCATGGATATGTGGCCAAGCATGCGGAATCCGTGCTCCACACAGCCGTTCCGCGGACTTGGGACTTCGAAATATCGTTCGCAGACGAACTGGATGATATGTGGGCAGACGAGCTGTACGAGCTAGCGCAGGAGATGGATGATGCAGGTGCAGGTGCAGGTGCTACAGGTAGGTGGTGGATACTGAAGCCTGGCATGGCGGATCGCGGCATGGGCATTCGGCTGTTTAGCTCGCGGGAGAGCCTACAACGGATACTCGAAGAATTTGAAGAGGATAGTGACGGCGAGGAGGAGCGCTCGGACGATGGCTCGCGGGTCGTGATGTCCCAGCTCCGTCATTTTGTCATTCAGGTTGCTCCTACATGTTATATTTGGCGGCAATCTCTCATGCCCTGTGCTATATATCCTCAGGAGTATGTTCCTACACCTCTGCTGGTGGATCCATACGAAGTCCCTCTCAATGGTGCTCCGATCCGCCCTTTTCCTGAGCTGAAGGGACACAAGGTGCGCTAAGCTCGCCCGCTTCTCTTTTTCAAATGTATTGACCAAGGAACTTATAGTTCCATCTGCGTGCGTACTGCGTTGCCTCTGGCGCTCTGAACCTATATCTCTATACACGTATCCTCGCGCTCTTCTCCTCCGAGCCATACGCACTCCCTGACTCGGAGGATCCGGTCACAATCGACCTCGCTCCGCACTTGACCAACACGTCCCTGCAAGCTCATCGCGGAGAGGAAGGCGTCCGTCTTCTTGACGAACTGGCCGGTTGTCACATACTATCCAATCGCGCGGCGTCGCAGTTACAGATGTTGTCTAAAGACGATCTCCAGCAATTGCAGGACCAGATGGCTGAGGTCCTTCAGGAAACGTTCCGGGCTGCTGCCAATTCCCCCGTTCATTTTCAGGTGCGACCCGAACTCATTGCATGATTCATTTCGAAGACTGATTGCCCACTCCAGCCACTCCCGAATGCTTTCGAACTCTACGGCATCGATTTTCTGGTCTCCCATGAGCTTTCGTCTACATCACCGACGAGTCGATTTCAAATCAAGCTGCTCGAAGTGAATGCAGAACCTGCAATCGAACTGACTGGTCCTCGCCTATCCTGGATCCTTCAAGACCTTTTCCAGAGCATCGCTGAAGTTTGTGTGGGGCCATTCCTCCAGCCTGCCGTTCAAGAGAGTTGGCCAATCGGTGAGACGCGGCATCACCTGAGGAAATGCTTGGATTTGAAGTTAAGGGCGGCCGTCCACCGGTAGAGCCAACGCTGAACGAGAGGGATCATCGCAGTGCAAGTACAGGTCCATGCGTCTTTTGTACATCATCTATATGGGTCTACAACCTTGCCGCTACATGCAAGAGATATCCAGTTGAATGGGGTGATTATGATACAGTGTATGAGTCCTTTGTAGACCACCCGAGGTAACGCATGGTTCCCGATCACCGTGGAGCACCCTGGAGATAGACATCTCAAGCCAGCAACCGCGTGAGGATGTTCGCGCTCGTCCTACTGATCAGCTCGCGCAGCTTGTTCACGTCTTGGGAACTGACATCGGCGATGTCTGCCATGAGGTACGCGACGTCGCCCTTGGAGTCCGAATACTGCTTCTCCACGTTGTACGGCGAGAGCACCTCGTTGACCTGCTTGAGGACACCAGGCTGGTTGACGTGGACATGGCAAATCCGAACATGATCGCCTTGCTCGGCGGTAATTGCGCGGAGGTCGACCTCAGGGAAGTTGACCGCGGACACTGTCGCGCCAAAGTTCAGGTAGCGCGTGAGCGATCCGGCGACCTCCTCCCCGATCATGCGCTGGGCTTCCTCGGTAGAGCCGCCAATATGGGGTGTGAGGATGACGTTTTTGAGCGTGCGCAGCTCGCTAGCCCACGCGTTGAGCTGGTCGTCGAACGGCGCGCCGTTAGAACCGGGCTCGACGGGATAGACGTCGAGAGCGGCGCCTGCGATGTGCCCGGACTTCACTGCGCTGATCAGGGCCGGGATGTCGACAACATTGCCGCGGGCATTATTGATGAGATACGAGCCCTTCTTCATCTGCGCCAGCTGGATGCCAGATATCATCTTCATGGTCTCTGGAAGCTCGGGGACATGGATGGTGACAAAGTCGGCCTCGGAGAGAAGGTCGGAGAGGGCGTCGGTCTGCCTCGCGCTGCCCAGAGGCATGAGATTGACGACGTCGTAGAAGAGCACGCGCATCCCAAACGCCTCCGCGAGGACCGATAGCTGTGAGCCGATGTGCCCGTAGCCGATGATACCCAGAGTCTTCCCGCGGATCTCCCAGCAGCCTTTGGACTGCTTGTTCCAGATACCCTGGCGCATCTCCCAACCGCGCTCGAAGTATTGCCGTGCGAGCGCAATTATCTCCGAGATGACGAGCTCTGCGACAGATCGGGAATTGGAGAAGGGGGAGTTGAAAACGGGGATCCCAGCCTTGCCAGCTGTGTCCAAGTCCACCTGGTTCGTGCCGATGCAGAAGCATCCGATGACTAGCAGCTGGAGCCCGGCCGTGAGACTAGATCGTGGAAGGGGCGTTGAGCTCGAAATACCTTGGACGCCGCCTTGATCACCCTCGCGGTAATCTTTGTTTTGCTACGAATGCCGATGGCGTGGTAGTTTCCGATCTTCTGCACGAGCTCGTCCTCTGACCAAGCCTTCGCGAAGTGGTCCACCTGCCAGCCCTGGGCTTTGAAGCCATTGACAGCGCCCTGGCTGATGTTCTCCAGCAAGAGGAGCTTTAGGTCCTCATTTTCTATGGGATGAAGGACTTTCGGCTGGCGAACGTTGCTGGGATTGTGAATCGCGTCCCTGCCGAGACGCTCGTGGAGGGTGGAGGAGGCGGTCGGCGAGATTGAGACGGCGTGCGTGACGGGGACAGGCCGGGATGGGATGGCGATGGGGGAAGTCATGCTGGCAGGGGAGTTCGAGGTGGTAGGCAGTGAAGCGACTGCCAGCAGTGCGCCGAGCTTTTTAGCAGAGAGGGAACCAGGATTGCGTTATAGCAGCAGCTGCGCATGACTCCGAGTCGGCCGACCAAAATTTCGGGCTTCCCACGCAGCGTCCTGCGATGGGTCTCTTCCTCCTCGACTACGGCGCAGGCAACGTCCAGAGCCTCGCGAACACTCTCGCGCGTCTCGGTCATGACTTCCGTTGGATATCGTCCGCTCAGGACTTTGACACCGCCACGGTCAGTCCTCGATCTACCACCTGCGCCAAACACCCGGCTAAATCCTCGCAGAGCCTCATCTTTCCCGGTGTAGGCGCATTTCAGACCGCCGTCGACGGCCTGGCGTCGCGAGGCTTTTTGGAACCGCTGAG
This sequence comes from Auriscalpium orientale, assembly GCA_019915035.1. Classification (NCBI taxonomy): domain Eukaryota; kingdom Fungi; phylum Basidiomycota; class Agaricomycetes; order Russulales; family Auriscalpiaceae; genus Auriscalpium; species Auriscalpium orientale. Next base: position 1,872,378 of record JAHLMH010000001.1, read on the forward strand.
GGCCTACATCGCCTCCGGGAGGCCCTATTTTGGGATATGTATCGGCATGCAGGTCCTATTCCAGTCCTCGGCTGAAGGCGAAGCAGCTGGCCTCGGAGTCATTCCAAGTCCAATCGACCGCTTCTCAGACGCTGACAAGTCGGTACCTCACATGGGGTGGAACTCTGTCGATTTCCTCGATGCAGATCACAAATCCAATGAAGGTATGGACGAAGCTTCGCACTACTACTTTGTGCATTCCTACCGTGCGGCGTACGACCCGGACGGCAGTCCAGAGGCCGCCCAGTGGGTACACTCCGTGACTCAGTATGGCCAGGAGGTGTTTGTGGCGACCGTCCGGAAGGGCAACGTGTTTGGATGCCAGTTTCATCCCGAGAAGTCTGGCGCGGCTGGGCTCAAGCTGCTAGACACCTGGCTTCACGAATCAGAATTTGAGCGCACTCATGCCCCCCCAACACCTCGGATTCCCCGACCTCCAAAGCCGAAGGACACCTTCACGAAACGCATCGTGGCCTGCATGGATGTCCGCGCCAATGACCAAGGCGACCTTGTCGTAACCAAAGGCGACCAGTACGATGTGCGCGAAAAGCCCTCCACTCCCAAACCCGCAGATTCTTCGCTACCTATCAGCACCGCCGGTGCTGTGCGCAACCTCGGCAAGCCCGTTGCTCTCGCAGAGCGTTATTTCGCCGAGGGCGCCGACGAGATCGCGCTGCTCAATATCACATCCTTCCGCCACTCGCCCTTGCACGACCAACCCATGCTCGCCGTCGTCCGCGCCGCTGCAGAGAAAATCTTTGTCCCCCTCACAATAGGTGGTGGGATCCGAGACACAGTTGATCCGGATGGTACGCGTCGCAGTGCGCTCGAGGTCGCCGGCGCGTACTTCCGCGCAGGGGCCGACAAGGTCAGCATCGGGAGCGAGGCCGTACATGCTGTTGAGCGGATGCGTGCAGCCGGTGGACGTGGTGACGGCACGAGTGCGATCGAGACCATCGCACATGCATATGGGCGTCAGGCAGTCGTCGTGTCAATCGATCCGAAACGCACGTATGTGGACCTGTCGTATGACGGCCCGCATCGCGGGGAGGTTGTGTTCGGGCTCGAGGACGGACCAGAACAGGAGCGTGGGCGTGCGTGGTGGTACCAGTGCACTGTGTCGGGCGGGCGGGAGCTTCGGGACTTATCAGTGGTTGAGCTTGCACAAGGCGTCGAGGCCCTTGGCGCTGGCGAGATCTTGCTCAATAGCATCGACCGAGATGGGACTGGCCTTGGCTTCGACCTGGATCTTGTGCGCCTCGTGAGGCGTAGCGTCAGGGTGCCGGTTGTGGCGAGTAGCGGAGCCGGACATGCAGAACACTTTTCGGAGGTTTTCAAGGAGACTGATGTAGAAGCTGCCTTGGCGGCGGGGATCTTCCATAGGAAGGAAGTTGGAATTGCAGAAGTCAAGAAAATGCTGTCAGAAGCTGGTATCAAGGTGAGGGTATTCTAGATCTACTCGTCAATAAACATTCCTTTTGTGAAGCTCAACAAAGAGCAGTCAAATATTATCTCTGCCCAATGTACGCCGTGTTCTCGATCCCTGGGAACATGTACACAGTCTCCGTATGATTTCAACAGTAAAGTAAAGCATACAAGGGCTGGCTGCTTGCCTAAGAGCCAGACAACTTCGTACCTACATAAGTACACCTTGGACAGAGACAGTCACAGACACAGGCATCAGAAGAAGGTTGACCGCGGTACCCGAACCCACGGGTCGCATGAGAAAGAAGGGAGTAATATGGACAGCGGAAGGTAACGAGAGGAAGCGCGTAAAGTCAGTTGTGGAAAGAAAAAACAAGTGGACAACGTCCAGATAGATATAGACGTAGAGGTCTAGGACATCTAAAGACAAGCCCAATGTCATGGGGAAGAAGAGAAGGCGAACAGAATCGAAGGAAACAGTTGATGAATGGAGAGAATAGAACAGAATCCGAGTCCTGATACAACGGTAACGGAAATCCATACACACGCACGTTACTTTCCGCCCCTGACGACTCCTTTAACCTTTCTCATCAAGCTGGTCTTGCGCCCGAGACCGCCACCGGGAGATGTAACGGGACCGGTTCCATCGCGGGCATCAAAGTACCCGAGATCGTTCTCAGCCGCAGGAGGACCGTTGGGGGTAGCTGGAAGGTCCTTCATCTTTGGGTCCGCGACATAAACGTAGGATTCCGAGGTCGGGGAAACATTCTCGCGTCCCATGCCAAAGCGTCCGAGGAAGGAGTTCTGAGACCGATGCGTTGGTCGGGTATGACCCGCGCTTTCGCCTGAAGATGTGGGAGAAGGCGCCTCGTTAATCGCCATATCATCGTAGGCACCAACGGGGACGTTAGGAGCATCCCGCATCTTGCGGATGCGCTGCATGAGTGACTTGTTGCGTCCAAGACCAGCACCTCCCAACCCCGGCGAAGACGGCGCAGGCGGAGACGAGGGGTAATCAGGCTCGGGCGCTCCGTCGTCTGCGACGAATATCGGCTGTGGCGGTGGGAGGGTGGGGCGTCTAGTGCGGGTTCGGTTCGCCGTATCGTCCTCGCGGCGCACATCCCTGTTCCTCCGGCTTCCACGACCGTAAGCTTCCCGCCCGTAAGACGCGGTGTTGTTGGTGGACATGTCACCGTCGCGGGCACCTCCACCTGCGAAGAATTCTTCGTACGGCTCTGGCTCATGAATCCCCCATGCCTCCGCGATAGCGTCGACCTTCTTCTTGTCGATAGTCGGCATAGTAAGGTTCAGAGGGCATAGATTTGGCGAGCTCCGGGGACGGATACGGAGACTCGTAGTTGGCGGTGCGAACTGGCTCCTGATCGCGCATGCGGGCCATGATCTGCTCGTCTTCGGGGTTGACGGAAGACCACGCGTACATTGGAGCCTTGGTGCGTGACTTGTTGCGTGATGGGGCGCACGCGTCGAAGGGGCCGTCGTGATGGAACACTGGTTGACGACGTTGAGCTCGTGCATGATTACATGATGAGGTTTGGAGCACTACTCACTGGGGCCTACACCGGTGAAATCGAGGCGGTCGATGACATCTGCATGCTGCGAGCCCTTCTTCGGCGGCTTGGAGCGGCTACCTGTCTTTGCCGACTTATCGGGCTGCTGAGGGACGGAGTCGGATGACTGAGAGCGACGGGTGGGAACGGCCTGTGCGCGCGAAGAGGGAGCAGCCGCCTGAGCCCTGGCGTGCGATGGAAGGGATCAGTAGCAGGCAAAGCGAGGTAAAATAGAGACGCACGGTAGGCCGCCGGTGTGACTCCTGCTGGGGCGGGTGCGAGCAGGGAGATCGTTGGAACGAAGGGTGACGGTGTCCTTGACCGCCTCCATGACGTTGTCTCTGTGACGATGTGCTTGGGGCGGGTGGGCAGAGCGGGATGCAGAGGACCTTGAGGGGGGAGGTTGAGAGTACTTGGGGGGGACAGGAGGGTTCGCGGGGAGAGATGGTAGGGCAGCGACAGGGTCGGAGAAAGGGTTTGATTGGGACCTGAATCTGGTAGCAGGCGTTGTGCGCTGCATGTTGAAGAGGCAGGAAGAGCCACGGGGTCTGAAGGTGTGTCAGGCTGCCTAGATCTTGCCAGCCACGCGGTTGACCGTTGCCGCGCCAAGAGATCTGAACCGCCCGGGGTTGCCGCGAGCTGTACGAATGGGAAGGGAGGAACGGGCGAGCTGGATGGCTCTGGAGAGGTAGAGGAGGCGGTTGGAGAGGGAGAGAGAGCCCCCCATGACACAGCGGCCTGGCTCCCTGTGTACGCTTGTGTGGTCGCCCGCCCAGCCCCGCCACATCGAGTCCCTGCAGTCACCTGCAATTTTCCCAGATTATCTCCGCGCATTGCTCAGCTCAAGCTCAGCTTGTCCCCCAACCACAACATGGGTGTCCCAACCACCCCGTCGACGTGGACACGCGACCAGGTCGCCGCCCGCATCCTCGCCGGCGACAACATCTTCATCCTCGACGGAAAGGTCATCCGCGTGCCCAATTCGTGGCTGCGGGCGCATCCCGGCGGCTCTGTCGCCATCCAACACTGCATCGGACGCGACGCGACGGATGAGGTCGAGGCATTCCATTCCGACGACACCGTCAAGCGCATGCATGGATACGCCATAGGCTCCGTGGACCTCGCCGACGAGGGCTGGGCACCCTTGCAGCCCCCCATCCATCTCGGCTGGGTCAGGAAGGTTGGCGACGATGGTGCGCTGCACTGGCACAACGAAGCGACTCCGGAGTACTCGTCAGAAGACACGGAGCTTTCGCCAGCTTCTCAGATACTCCTCGTCAAGAGGAAGGACCTGCCTTCCGAAAACGGTCCATCGCTCTCCGCTCTCCAACCTGCCCCTACGTCCCTCTCGCTCAAATTGCAGGCGCAGCACTCCGCTGCCTATAGGGAGCTGCACAAACGCGTTAAAGATGCCGGCCTTTACCAGACCCGCTACATCACTGCCTACGGCCCAGAGATACTGCGCTTTCTGCTGTTCTCCGTGTCCTCGTATGTCGCTTATCAAAAGCATTGGTTCTTCGTCAGTGCGTTCGCGCTGGGTGCCCTCTGGCATCAGCTGGTTTTCACCTGCCACGATTTCGGCCACCTTGCCGTCACCCACGACTGGGCGAAGGACCGTCTCATCTCCATCCTTTTGGCAAATTGGGTTGGTGGGATCAGCATTGGCTGGTGGGTCCATGTGCGTGTGTCCATGCTTTGCTTTTTCTCTTTCTGACCTGGTGCGTATAGAATCACAATATACATCATAGTACGTTGTGCTTTCGTTGGTCGAATGTGCTCTTACTTCCTTTTTTGCATCAAAGTCATTACGAATCACCCATCTCAGTACGCCAGTCCCTCTTTTCAGCGGCAGGACACTCATCACGCACCTTAGTGACCCAGACATCCAACATCTCCCCTTCTTTGCGAATACCCCAGCCTTCTTCAAGAGCCTGTACTCGTCGTATTACCAACGGGAGTTAACATTCGACCGATTCTCGCACTACATCATCCTCGTGCAGCATCGCATGTTCTACATCGTCATGTCACTTGCGCGCTTCAACCTCTATCGTCTGTCATACGTACACTTATGGGTGACCCGAAACGAGCCGAGGAAGATGCGCGGGGGTCGCTGGTCCTGGTGGCTAGAAATTGCAGGGCTTGTGTTTTGGTGGTGGTGGTACGGCCGCGTACTGCGTGGATGCGGGAGCTGGCAAACGGGCTTGATGTATTTGCTGGTCAGTAACGTGGTCCCGAGCCCTTTGCACATCCAGGTAAGCAGCTCATACTCGGGGATTGTTTTTGTGGGAATTGACGAGCGACAGATCGTGTTATCGCACTACTCACGGTCGACGGCTGATTTGGGACCAACTGAGTCGTTTCCTCATCGCCAACTGCGCACAACGACGGACGTGGTCTGTCATCCCTCTGTTGCATTCCTGCACGGAGGGCTCCATCTCCAAGTCACGCACCACTTCTTTCCCCGTCTCCCCCGCCACAATCTTCAGGAGGCGAGCTGGCTAGTGAAGCAATTTGCCAAAGAACAAGGACTGGAGTTCGCGGAGTTCGGGTTTTTAGAGGGCAATGGCGAGGTGCAGAGCACCCTGAAGGGAGTGGCGGATCAACTACGCATCATGCACCTGGTGGCGGATGCGGAGATCAAGGAAGCTTTGCAGGCTAAGAGGGACTAATTTTGATGACGCCGAGTTTGTATACCATCGTTTACGAGCTGTCGTTCAGAAGCATGTGCATACAGAGGCATGTATTGCAGTGATCCCAGGTCGTACACCCGGTCTTTTGAGATGTGCAAGGAGGGAAGTGCATGGAATGATACAGACGTAAAGAAAAAGCAAGCCCTTTCACTTCTTCTTTGCTGCCTCTTCCTCCTCCTTCTGTAAACGACGCAGAGGTCGTTAGGCCCACGAAAAACAGCATTGATTGTTACGCGACGAACCTTGGCTGCGCGCACTTTGCGTGCACCCTCGTACCGCTTCTGCGAGCGCAGGTTGCGGAGCGTCTTGTAAGCATCGAATTCACGCTCCTCGGTGGTGATCTTGCGGGGAGCCTCGGGGACGGACGCAGCAGGAAGGGGGATGGTAGCACGGGTAGTAGCGGCAGCGAGCTCCTCGGCCTAAAAAGCTGTCGCGTCAGCCCAGGAATGAAAACGTGGAACGGCTGCAAGCATACCGACGAGTCGCCCTTCTTCGGCTTGCCCGCCTTGCGGGGGAAGACGATGAGGCGCTCCTTGTATGCCTTCAGCCGTGCAACATTCAATTCCTTGCCCTCCACGCTCAAGTTCCGGCGCCTGTGATCGACAACGACGCCGAGACCGCGCGCCTGTTTCCGGCCGATGCCCGCCTCCTTCAGCTCGCCGAGAGTGAAGCCGCGACCCTCACGCAGCTTGATATTATAGCGCACGGTCTGCCCGCGCACAGCGGGGCGAAGGAGGCTCAGTGGACGGACACCGAGAGTTGCGGCCTTCGCCTTGCGCGCATTCCGGCGACGAAGCTTGCGACCGGGCTGGTCAAACCAAGTCTTGACCCGGCGCTGCCAATCCTTGCGGAAATGGTTATCGTGGAGAACTGGCAGACAATATTACGTTTTAGCTTGCGCCTGAACGACTGACTGGATGCGAGACGAACCGTTGTTGTGTCCGAAACCCATTTTGCGATCTGAAAAGAATAGTAGATAAGTCAGAGTGACAACGCAGGACGCAAGTTATGCCAGCTGCAGTTGGGGTGCCGTATCCGCACCAACTGCAGCCCATCCATCGTGATGCCGGCCGTTCTCCTCCGTTCAAACGGTGACAGGACTTCACGGAAGACATTCTTGGCCGTCCCGAACGTGCATCATGCTAGAGACGAGCATACTCACCTTGAGGGAAGGGTTTCTTGTCGTTGATGTACGGCCACGGAGTCCTCACCAAACTTTGGGACGGGTTGAATCTCCGCGTGAAATGCTTACGGCAGTCGCCTTCTGCCACCGCCGCGTCGCGTCCCCGTCCGAGTCACGCTCAGAGCTCTGTCCCGCCGTCTTAACCGCCCGCCCGCCATGGTCAAGACGGGACCCAAGAACAGGGGGCCAACCCGGCGCGAGATCCGCCAGATGTTGCGCAATACTCCCTCGCCGGCGATGCAGATGTCCGCTTCGCACAGCGGCAGGGAACAGCAACCTCTTTCGCACAGTCCTATCCCCCCGTCCGCATCGACTGGCTCGAACAGAAGTACGGAAACGTTGAAGCCAATATCTCGGCGTCTCTTACCACGATCGAGGAAGCCCGGCGGGCGCCATAAGCCCATCGTTATCCCCAGCTCATCCGCCATGTCACCCAAGCGTCGATCTATCATTCTGTCCCCCGTTCATAAGCGCAAAGTCAGTGCAGATGCAGAAGATTTACATGAACCGTGAGCGTTTAACATCTTCGTATATATCTTTCCTGACTCCACAATCTGTAGGAAAGCCACGACCGATCTCCTCCAGGCTCTACAAGCTCGCTTCAAGCAAACGGGTGCCGATATGAACGACAAGGCAGCCACACTTCGAAAACTCAGAGCCATACCCCGTCAGAGTCCCATCAAGAAGACCTTTTCTGAGAGTCCTCGTGTGAAAGGCGTCACGCCCTTCGTGCCCAGTCTCCGTCAACTGCCCGCAGCCGCTGTCACGCCCGCCCCGCCCATGTTGCCGACACCTGCGGATACCCCAGTCGCAGCACGTCCCGGTCCCCTGTCGCCTCTGCCAGCCGTCAATGATCTCATATCTGATGATCCATTCGTGTCGGGCTCCGGGACACCTGTATCTACCGTATCTCTGTGCGTGGTACCCTTGGCAGCCGACGCAGAAGACACCAAATTCCTTCGCCCGAATCGATCAAACGATAATGGCTCTCGCATACCTCGCCCGGTATCTTTCGTCGTGCTAAATCCTCATCGAGAAGAGTCACCCGTCCTTTCGCTTCCAGAGACGCCGGTACCTCAGGTCACAAATCCTCTGAAACCTCTGGGTCCGCTGACGAAACGTTCTGGACTGGCGAAAGGGGCGCCTATATCTCCGACTACGTCTGTTCGAGAGGCTCCTGTTGCAACCCGCGCAGAACGAACGCAGCTCTCTGTCGCCGCGTCTTCTCTGACAAGGATTGCTAGCTCTGCCGTCTCGGCACCGGGGAAGAAGCCTGTGCTTTCGTCTGCAATTCGGCCCTATGTCCCTCACACCCCGGATACTGGCACGCGCCCTCCTCGCGCTGTTGGCCTTACACGCAACAGGTCCACCACCCTCACGCTGCTCAATGCTCCTCGTGTGCGATTGGCATCGATTGATGGCCCAAAGGTTGCTACAAAGTCACGCTTTCAAAAGGAGAATCAAAGACCGTCACCGATCAATGCGACAGCTATGCCAGAGAAGAGCCCCTCTACCGTTCCCGCCAGACCGGCGCCTCATCTTGGAGACCTGCCTTTCCGTCGTGGATTCTTGCTACAGGAGTTCGGTACTGCTAATCGGACGACTAGATCAGTCGCTGGGCGTCCGAAAGCACTGGTTACGTCTTCCCCTTCTCCCGTTCAGGGAGCACCTATCGACGAGTCCCCGTTATCACGTCCTGTCGCAGCAGATGTTGAGCCTGCCAAGAGAACAAGGACGTCGTCCCGGCCCTTCGTTCGCACGTCTGTCTCGGCCGTCGCCACATGCCCTCCGATCATTGATTCTACGCCGCTGCCGAGCGACACGACCACGCCCTCAACGGAGCGCCTTCCTGCGGCATGTCATAGGAACAGTGTGCCCGATGCTTCGCATATACCTCCCGGTGCTCATCCTCCGGTTGAGGACCCTCAGGATCTGGCCAAGGGACCTGCACCTGCAGCTGCCGGTGTTAGAGGCTTGGTGAGGATGGTTGGCGCCGCTTTTTCCAGTCCGTGGAGGACCAAGAGCCCCTGGAGATGACGGCGCGCCGCACTCCCTTGTTCTTTTGATTCGTGTGTGATACAGCCTAAGTATACTGGACATTCTAGTTTATAGTTCCGCGAGTTTCGAGCGTCAGTTTCTCATGTAAAGGACGGTTGATTTCATGAACATACGTAGACTTGTTTCGAGTGTTTAAGCTGCCTGCGTGTGGCTGTCCACATGCGGCGCGCAAATCGATGAAATTATCAAACCAACGCCGGGTTGGCCGACATTCAGGGTACCTGGCGGTTACAGTGAGCGCCCATCCGAGTCGGCCTGGAGCAGTGCAACTTGCGTCCCTTCCTCCCCCCTTCCTCCTCCCGTTCTTTCCTCGTCTTTTTCCGAGGCGGGCCCTGTGCAGGCCACTGTCTACGTTGTCTTTTGCACCTCACGACTTTTAGTGCGTCCCCGGGGCACGCCACCCCCAGTCTGGCCCAATGCGTGCAGCCATTCCATGGATCGCGTGCATTTCCGGCGCGTTTCGCCTCGCAAGCGCGTTCAGTTTCACGAATACCGCACCGGCGGAGTGTGCGGACCTTACGGTCTCATGGCAGGGTGCGTTGTGGTGATCCTATCTAGTACCATGGCTAATCTATCGATGGCAGGCGGCCAGCCTCCATTCACTTTGGGGATATTCCCTGTAAGCATGCCAATATGTACCCATTCCAGGTGCTCTGCCTCACATCTTTCAGCGTTTTCAAGATCTGTTATCTGTGCAAGTGGATAATAATGCCTTCAACACTCAAACTGGCCAGGGTCAATTCTCCTTCCCAAGTCTCCCCATCAAATCGGGAAATGAGATACTGGTGGTCATGTCGGATGCCACAGGATTTGCTTCGGGAGGTGTATCAGAGGTGATGACGGTGGCTGCGCCCGCGGCAGGACCGTCCTGTAACCCTACCGCAAAAACACCGGCATACACCTACACAACACCTTCGTCACTATCACAGTGCAAGTGAGTTTGTGCGGTTATTTCAAACCGCCTCCACGTTCTCATCGGTCTGTGCAGCCCTTATGTCTTCAACGAATATTCTGGTGCAGTGCAGCCAGTCAAAATCTTCGTGAGTCGGCGTGTTACCAAGCCGATTGTACTAACTTCTAACTTCATGTCAGGGCCTCATCCCTGGAGGGCAGCTGATTACATTGCAGCCGCCTGTCGGACCTTCCTTCACATGGCCCCAGGTCAACGTCGCGGCGGGAACAACAATAATGTTCTCCATGATTGATTCACGGAACGTCTCTGGAGGCCTATCGGACTTATACGTGGTCGCTCTGTCCAACGACGCCACCTGCCTCAATGCGCAGTCGCCTTCGTCCACCGCGCAGTCCACCAGTCAGACGGCGTCGACCAGCTCCCAGCCGTCGTCTTCTGCATCTCAATCCAGCCCAGCTACGTCAGGACGGTCATCGGGCATATCGACGGCGGCGATCATAGCGATTGGTGTCGCAGTGGTACTGATAATTGTGTTTGTGATTATCATAACGGTGGTGTTCTGGAGACGAAAACGCAACCTGAAACGTTCACGCTTCAACTTTGGTGAGTGATGACATGGGTTTCTTTTGCGCACTGGGGTCTAATGGTGTTTGTCATTATAGACGATGGTCATGAGACTCCTGCCCTCCTCCCTGCCGGATACCATCCAGAGCCATATACCCTCTCTGCTCCCGCACCCTACGAGCTCTCGACCATCGAGTCGACAACAAGCCTGATGCGGCCCATGGCAGAAGAACCCCAAACCGTTCAGCGCGCTGTGCCCTCGGCATCCACATCTTCGTCGGGAAGTTTACCGCCGAGGAAGGGACAAGGCGCGGACGCGTCGACCCGCTACACCGCTCGTCTCATCGTCCATACGGACGTGGACGAAGAGCCTGACGAACACGGGGTCGTCGAGCTACCCCCACAGTACAGTGAATCCCGACGTCCCATCCCGGGGTTGTCACCTAGCCTTCCCACAACCTCTTCCACATCTACTCCATCGGATTCGCATTCATGATATCTATATTAGTTCTGCACTACTAACTTACTTTCTGGCTGTTCTGTTTGCATGTGTGCGTCCTCCCATCAACTCACACCTGCCGGTGAAGCCAACGGGCTCGTTCGCTCGCCGCTATTATGATGTGTATTCCTGGCTAACTCCCCTCGCATCTATTCCGCGTCATATCTTATACATTGGACATGTTTTTGCATAGTGGAACTGCCGACCGTGGACGTTTGCTTAAATATGTAGTTATTCCCCTGACATGCAGAAGCTGTGGACAATAAAAACGTTCTCTGAGATCGGGGACTAGCGCGTGCTAACCTAGGAGAGGAGAACAGAAAGGGTGTAAGACAGTGTGCGAGATGTCATAGAAGTAGGACAACTCCTCAGGATACAAAGCAAAAGGAGAAACAACATGGGGGTCAGTAGGCTACGGGTGAAAGTGGACGTGGTGATGATACGGTGTAAAGTACAATGTGGCTCCTACTGTTCGATGAGGACACATACGAACTTCATCTCGGTAGTCTTCTACGAGTCGGCAGGTACTGAAGGAAGCTCGTTGAGATTCTGCTTGGAGAAGAGGTCGACCATAGAATCCTGCTCCTGACGACGTTTATGCCTCTTCCTCCTGTCGTCTTTGATGGCGCGTTCGACGCGACGGCGAGACTTGTGATGAAGTCTTGGGTCCCCGACAGCCTGCTTGCATCGATAGCATGCGAGCTCGATGCTCGCGAGCAAGCGGAGCGTCTCGGCGTTGTTCAACGCCTAGAGTGGAGTTACATGAGCCCATCGCAAATAACAGATTCCACGGCAGCACGCACGTTGAGTGACCAGGAGACAACCTTGGGACCATCAACACAACCCACGACCACAAAGTTGCCGCGCTTCTCGGCTTGGAGGTCGCTTTCCTGTTGGTCGTGCGACCGTCAGCACAACGTAGAAGTAGCCGCGAGTAAGACTGCTGACTTCGCTAAACGTCGTCAACACCTTGTTTGTAGATGTCGAACGAACGACTGAGGCGGAGAACCGTAGATTCAGTAGGGGGCGCTGATTGCGTGTGTGGGCACCACGGACCGACTTGGGAAGAGTGGCCGGTCACTTCAAGAGACACGACACCACGACCAACATAGACCCAAGAGTCTCTTTCCGGCTTCCTGATGTGCACCTTGACGGGTATTTCCTTGAAAGAATCACGATGTTGCATTGCTGGGAAGAGAGGTGCCGCCACTCCATGGTCAGCTTCTGGCGCAGCAAGAGATGAAGATGCACGCACGGTTTGAAAGAGCGACGCTCGGGATGTTCGTACTTGTCGTCGGTTGGACCTGAGGCCCGTCTATCTGCACCGTCTGAATATCAGACGGGGCCATGTCGACGTCCATGTTGGAGGCCATTGCTTGGCAAGCAGCCTGGCAGGACACGCGGGGAAGGCGCGGAAAAGGGACTTGGGCGAAGCGGGGAGAGTCTGGAGAGAGAGAGGCTGAATGGCCGCGTCTGGGTGCGGGTTGTGCAGAGCGGTGGACTGGCAGAGAGTTCGCGTCCTTCCCAACTGAGCCACAACAGGCGCGCAACGTGACCTCCCACGTGCTCTCGTGTCTCCTGCACGTGCCCCGTCCCGTCGCGACTCGCGCCTCGCCGAACTCGTAGAACAAAGTTGGAACAAAAGCCACAATGCGGCACAGCTTCCCCCTTCATCACAAATGCCACTTTTTTCTATGTCCGCCATTTACAATTAGTGTGCCATTCACAATTGCGCCACTGCTGACCACAGTATATAAACCCCGTTCGCGTGATACGAAGCAACCACCCCTCCCTCACCCACCCACACCCAGTTCAAATGTCTTTCTACGGCGAAGTTGATGAATACACCTCGTCACAGTGCAGTACTGCAAGTGGCCAGTTCGATGCCGCCGACGAGCTGCACGCCCGCTCTGCTAATCAGGTACGACCCATTGCAAATCACTTGACAATTGTGCTCACTTGAAGCGCGCCTACAGGACGACGTCTTCTATCAAGAGTCCTCGCAAGAATCCACGGACAGCTATTATGATGAGGACATGCCCCTCAGCCAGGAGCGCCCGGTTGATGAAGACGATGACGACCAATACACCATCTACGACGGCAAGTTGGGCCACGACAAATACGCGGCTGAGCTGCCAAGCTCGCAAACCGTCGATCCGCACGGTGAAGAGCCCGCGTCCCAGCACGTCCTTGTCCCTCCGACGGGTAGTCCAGCTCGCAAGTACTGGGACAGGGCCTGTCAAATTGCCCAACTGCCGAGCATCAAAAAGGTTGGAGATCTCGACGTCGTAGTCGAAGTGCTGGCTATCGCCTGGAAGATGGAGGAGGAGGAAGCCAGGAGCTTATTTTGGAATGCGCGGGAGTTTGAGCGGGCCAATGCCACGGTTTGATAGAGCACGTTATTTATTACCATTGGGAGCTCAAAACACTGCAACTTGCATGCGATTACGCGAGCTCAATTGCAGAAAACAACGGTATGGATACAGACATATAATTTAGCGAGCAGGAGGAGAGAGATAGGGGCCTGCTACAAGGCATAGATTGCGGGGCGTGAAATGAACATTGATGATGGGCGTGCGTTTGGTGGGGAACGTTGAGAGGAGGTCAGTCCTGCAGACGAGTGAGTTATAATATGCACTGTTACACACGACTTCACGCACGTTTCGATGCTCTCAGATGTGTAATCCTTCGCATGGTCGCGCGAAGCGCCATTGCCATTCACAATTCCGTTCGCACGCGGCTTCTCCGGGAGGCCACCAGAGCTCTTGACGTCCCAGCAGCGCACAGTCCAGTCTGCACCACCGCTGACGAGCATACTTGACTCTGCACTGAAGGCGAGCGAGTAGATCGATGCGGTGTGACCAGTCAATTTCTTGATTCGGCGGCCCGACCCTAAGTCCCAAAGGTTGATGGCGAGGTCCTCGCCTATGTGGGACCATAAGTTTCAATTCCAGTATAAAGATACGGGGCACCAACCTGCAGTGGCAAGGTATCGTCCATCCGGGCTGAAGGCAAGCGTCGAAACGATGTCTTGATGGCCGATGAAAACGCGCACGGAGGACCCCTTTTGTACGTCCCACAGCCTCGCAGTCCAATCACTAGAGCCAGTTGCAAGATACAAGGAGTTTGGATGGAACCTAACGCACTACAAGGGACCGCCACAAATCAATGGCCAGTGATGTTCAGATAGAAAAGCGGCGTACATCAACGTCACTCAGATGGCCAGCATACACACGCAGTGTCGACGTGCGGTCCGTTGACCAGAGCCTCGCCGTCCGATCCCTGCTCGCAGTGGCGAAATATATACCCATAGGACTCCAGTCGACGTCCCACACAGGATTTTGGTGACCACGGTAAGCAACAACGTTTGTCATTGTGTCCAGAGACCATAATCGTGCGGTAGCATCTGCCGATGCAGAGAGAAGGTACCGGGGGGGTAAGGCAGAGCCGTTCAAAGGGTCGAACGACAGCGAATATACAGGCCCACTGTGGCCGATGAGTTTTCGTGACGATGGGCCACCTTTTTCTCGTATCTTTCCCAGAGAAGAAGCTGCATGTTTGGCATGAGGCGACAGCTAAATTGGCAGAGGTAAAGCTCACAGTCTCGTATGGCACTGAGCTGGAAGTCGGTCTTCATCCCGTTCAAAGATTCACCCTTGAGGCTCCACAGTCGAATATAACTCTCCTCAAACCCAGCAGCCATCAACGACGTATCCTCTGAGAACGTGCAGCACGGCGTCCTGATGATGAGGAAGTGAAATCAACGCCTCTGGCAAATAATGGACCGGAGTCGTGCTCACCCTTCAGGAACGTCATGTAAAGTATATGCACAGATACTCGGCAGCGCACGCTGTCGGGCTGCCGCCCCTTGTGCGGTGTTCGAGTCGACAGACGAGAGCGCAGATGGATCCAGGCGTATCCGTTTACGCGCATCTCTCACCTTCTCCACCTCCCGCCTAATATCTGTTGATTTAAATGTTGCCGGATGTGGAAGCAAGTCTGCCGCGGTTGGAGCTACGACGCCTGTCACCGGAGCAGGCCGTATATTGTGTACATCGTACTGGGCGGCAGGATCCCGGTCCAGCATTGCCTGCTCGCGGAGTGACTTTTCAGTTTCCGTCTGCAGCTCTTCCGACATAGGCATAGGGCCTAGCTTGAGCTCGCCCTTTGCTGTGTTGAATGCCTGGGGATTCGTCATCGCTCCTTGTGTCTGCGGTATTAACGACGAAAGCAAGCCAGTCGATTCCTCCCATGCCGTCGGAGACACAGCCGTCGTGCTGACAGCCGTCACTAAAGGGAATATATTGTGAATCCAGATAGTTTACAACGCAGGATCGGTATTTACCATCGAAGCGTAAGTGATTGTTGACCACTCGCATGACCGCGGCCCGCCCCCGCTTCCCCTTCTCCCCAGAGAACCCTTCACCGGCGCCAGGTGCCTCGCCACCGACACCCTCGGTTAGCCATCCCACCAGGAGGCCAAATCCTGATCGGCTCATGCGCACGGTATACTTCTCATTGCGGAAGCGCTGGGCCTGCTCGTCGCCTTGCACGTGAGAGGGGAGACGCAGAGTGGACAGGCGGTGTAAAGTCGCGCTGTGCTGCGCCTCCAATGACGTGGAGAACGTTTCGAAGAATTCGCTAGCTAGAAATCGAGTTGGTTGTTGACATCCGCGCTGAGTAGAGAGAAGTGATCCTCACCAGCGTCCTTGAAGCCATACTGGACTAGATCGAGATAGAAATGACAGAAGATGGGAAATAAGATGGGGCGGAACTCAGGCTGGAGATCAACGATGAGTGGAGAGCAGATACGGCGCGCAAAACTGCACGTACACGGTACATGTCCAATGAGCCTTCTACCCACGACTCCAGCTCCCGAAACCCTTCCTGCTTGTCCGTCGGATCCAGCGACAGGATCTCCTCCGCACCGACAGGTCCAATGCTCGAAATCAGATTTTGTATATTCGACGAGCTGCTCGACGCGATCTCCTGCATGACGGAGGCGCTCTTGAGCGTGTTCTGACCGGGTTGCGAGCCCCCTGCATGCACGGCAATTTTTTTGAGGAGCTCGTCAGCGGGAATGGTGACCTCCGGTTTCTTTCCCTTATCATCGCCGCTGAGGAGATCGGAAAGCTGCTCTGGCGTGGTGTGTCCTCGCGCACGGAGGTACTCGACGACTAGACGATCAACTGCGTTAGAGCTCGAAGATGGCTCGAGGGTGGAAGTCGCAGCCGGAGACGTTGCATCCGGGGTGGATGCAGTCGGAGTAGCGGCAGACATATTGGCGAAGGGGAAGGGTACGGTTGAACTTGGACAGGTACTATGATGCGCGCGTCCCGAGTCGCGTCTCGCACCAGTGTCCGGGGTCCTAGGCAAGCCAGACAGTCAATAGCAACCATTCAACGAGTCAATAGCAACCATTCAATATCCCAACTCACAGCAGGAAAGATAGGATTGAGCAATATAATTGAATTAGGATGCCAATACGTCTACGTGGATAAGAACTTTATAGTTGTACGTGGTGTGGTATATCTATACAGTGCGTTGATCTAGGGTATAAGAATGCGATCTATGTGACTAAGAAGAAGCCCATTATACAGAGCAGGGTATTACTAGTTAATGCAAATTATCAGTTGTAGTCGTGACGAGCGCGCTTGCTCGACATCCGGATCTTCTCGCCATACTTGTACAGGAGTATCGGGATTGGGACGAAGGCGCAGGCAAGCAGGCCGAGCAGTGTGCTCGCCCAGTTCACCCCAAGGTTGCGGTACATCGCGCCCGCAAACAGCGGGAATGCTGCACCAAACATTGACCGGATGAGATCATTGCCGGCAAGCACAGAGGCTGCATATTTTGGGTATGCGTCCGCCAGGTAGTTTAGAACGGCGTTCTGTGATGTACAAAGTCAGCATTGTCGAATGAGCAATATGACAACGAAGGAACGCACAAAAAGCAGCAGTGCAGCTATGCTGAACAGGCCGGATCCAATGATGGGAACAATCCAGTGAATGCCCTCCCGCGATGTCCAGCCAAACCAGAACATCACGATTGGCACAAGCAGCGAACCCACGATGGCCACGGGCATCCGCTCCTCGGGCCGCAACTCCCCATCGGCGTTGTACTTGGGCTCCTGGTAGTAGTACAGGTAGGCGAAGAACGGCGGCATGACCATGAACGCGCCGACGAGCACGCCGATGAACGCGAGCCCGAGCAGCTGCGGCTTAAAGTGGTAGATGCCGATGAATACGATCGGGAATGACTCAAACCAGATGTAGAGTAGAGCGTAGATGAGCCCGATGTACATGTTCAGCACGAGCACGATCGGCTCCTGGAAGTTGAGCGCGAACGGCCGCACGAGCACGTCGACGGCGACGTCGCGCGCCGTCATGTTCTCCACGTCGATCTCCGACTGCGACTTGAGGTGCGGGTTCTCCGTAATCTTGCGGAGGCGGGCGGCGCGGCGGTAGAGGATGTTCGCGGCAGATGTCTCCGGGTAGAAGAAGAAGAGTAGTACGAGGGTGAAGCCCGAGAGCCACATGAGCTCCCAGATTGTCCAGCGCCATCCCTTGGCGTGCGCGGCAAACCCGCCGACAAGAGGGCCCATGGCCGGTGCGGCAGTCGCGAACACACCCCACAGGGTGATGCCGTAGGCGCGCTTCTTGGGAACGTACAGGTCGGCGATGGTTGCACCGCCTGTGGCGAGGATGGGGGAACCGACGAAGCCGGTGAGGAAGCGGAAAGCCATGAGCATGCCGTAGTTGGTGGCCAGGGCCGTTGGCACCTGGAGGATTACGAACAAGGCGAGTGTGAAGATGTAGATGGGCATGCGGCCAATTTGCGGGAGTTCGCTCAATGGAGACCAAATCATGGGTCCTAGACACATAAATCAGCTGCCGCCGATCAAGCGTAAGCTGGACGCACATACCAAGGCCGTATCCGGCAACGAAAAGCGTCAGGCCGACGGTCGAAGCTACTTGGCTAACGTGGAACTCCTCCGAGACGCCAGGAATGCCGGCGGTGTAGATAGAGGAACCAATGTAGACGGTAAATGTCAAAAGACAAGTCTGGAACATGACCCAGAGCTTCTTGTTCCGCGACCAATTGAGCGGGTTCTAGCAGGCGCGGGGTCAGAGACTTGGGCAACGGAGGCGTGCAAGCAGACTCACATCTTCATCGGTAGGACCGTACCAGCCCACAAGAAGAGTGTCTGAGCCTTTCTCGAGGGCATCAAGTTTCTGCGGGACTGTCGACTCGACGGCTGTTTCTGCCGATGCGATGGACGCGGTAGATCGTGAGGCGGGTGTGTCCTGGGGCACGGCAGTGTGCACCGACGTTGCCGCCGGGTCGGACATAAGCTGCTTTTCATGGACGGCGCTCTGCCAGACCATGGGGAGGTCGAGCTCATCTGGATGGGAGAGAAAGCGAGGCGCGAATGCGAGCCGCAGGGAGTATGCGAAGAGAGTATCGTGGAGAAGAGCGGCCATGTGGAACGGGGAAAGCGTGAGGAAAGAAGGGGATGGCAAGACAGACGATCGCCATGGCTGGTATTTATGCGTGTGGTGAAGAATGTGGTTGCTGTAAGTGAGTGTGTAGAATGAGTAGAGCAAGTAGGAGCCGAGTCAGGCTCGGCCCACTTCCGTCCGCGCGCGTTCGCTGACATATCGTCATATTACTGTAGTACTGTATTGACTTACCAAGCCCACCTTCGACACGCTTTCTCAGTGGTTGCTTCCAGTACTTCTTCCACTGTCTGAGTCACTTTTTCCAAGGCGTTCGCAAACGTTTGACGCGCCGCAGGGCCAAGAGTATCATGATAAGGCTCGCGTGCTCAAGGATAACAAGATTTCACGGGAAGAGACATTCAAGTGCCATTCTGATACAATCAACGCGGTTTGGATGTGCTACAAGGCTCTGACGGTCGCCGTGGCGAGCTATTCGATATTACAACCATTGGAAAACACATCTACCCGCTCAAATCATCCAAAGCCTTCTGCGAGTTCTGCTTAGCCTCCTCGGAGACGTTCGGGTTGTTGGTAGCAGCCTGAAGAGCACGTCAGATGGCCGACATGCGACGCTAAACTACATACCTTATGCCCCTGGGCGGAGAATGCCTGCTTTGCCTGGGCGGAATCGGTCTTGCCCTCGAGATCTTCAAGAACCTGGCGAGAATGCTCCTTGGCCTCCTCAGAGACGTTGGGGTTGTTGATGGCCGCCTCTGGAAGAATATGAGAGACAACGATGAGACGGTGGTGTGACTACGAACTGTGGCCACGGGCGACCTGCTCGGTAGGATGAGAACACGCTCCGATGGCAAACGCACACACTCACGAAGGCAGTGTTATCAGAGGACGACATTTGATATGCTGAAGTGAATTGTGGTGGGTAAGAGGAGAGTGGGTTGGGCTTGCGAGGCGAAAGGGGAGGGTTTATATACCCTGCGGTGGCGCGAGGCCGCTGGGCATCGCGGTGTTGACGTCGTGCAGGAATTCATCGTCAAGAGTGACGCCATGCCGTCGATGGGCAGCGTCCGCGTTGAGAGGAGGGATCCCTCGCCATCGCGGGTCACGTGCGGGCTGACGTCACGCGTCGCGAGCTGGGGGCTCGGCTGGTGCGCAAGGGAACGATGGTAGAGTGTGTGAGCATAGGATAAATACAGGGTAGATCCGCTAATCAGTGTTGCAGGGTATATCCGCACCTCAGGCCTTCATCTGCCGAAGCCTCATGATCACATCATTCATATCCGCCTCCACGACATTCGGCCCAACCTCTGATCGGTTCCAAAAGCCCCCGCCCTGTTCGATCTGCACGTCCACGTCCTTCCGAGGCGGTGTAGGAGCTACATCTGGCGTCCGTGCCGATGGCAGCGGGGGCAGTGACTGCGCGAGATCCGTGTACGTGACGCCAAAAAACCGCGACAGCTTGGCTGCCCGCAGCCGCCGCTGCCGAAACGCCGCACTATCCTCGCTTGACCCACGCGGAGATGTCGAGGAAATTGAGTGGCGGTCGCGAGGGGCGGCCGCTGCGAACGGGGGCAGCGAGCCGCGGTGGTCGCTCTCTGATTTCCGCGGTCGGGACGGATGCACGGCTACGTGCGGTGCTGGAGAAGGTGGTTCCGACGCTATGGAGGATATGCTCGATCGCGATGCGTGCTTTGACGGGCGTGGCGATGGGATTGGGAGGAGGTCATTCGACGTGACCGACAAGAAGGTGGCAACAGAGTCTCGACGGTGGTCAGCTGAAAGTGGGGTTTGTCCGGCGGGTACCACGTAGGATTGCAGTGGAGGTTCTGATCCCAATAGCTGCCATGACAATCAGAATACTTTCGACGGCGGGGCGGATCATCATGTCAGCGCACCTGTGCCAGCTTGCGCCCTCTACGCACGCTCAACGACCTCTGCTTCCCAGAGATCGGCCCTGAGCGAAAGGCCTCCTCAGATTCCACGACTCCGGAGCCCTCTTCCGGCCCCTCGCTCTTCCCCGATTTCTTTGACCAAAGCGACTTGCTCCGTCTCGGCTTGACTGAAGGCGCCTCACTGTGAGCGCTGGCCTTGCTTGAATGGACTGAGGAACGAGCAGACGATGCGTCCATACTCTTCCGCCTCCACTTGTCGTTCGCAAGCGGTGAACGTGGTGATAACGGTGATTCCCAAGTGTCGGACGGCCCGTCGAGAGGAGAGCGTGCACTGGGAACTGGGGAGGGGAGGTCGGGAACGTTGTCAGGCTTTGGGGGGCGAGCTGGGCGTGCAGCTCTCCCATTCCGTCTGCGCGACTCGGATCGTTGTGAGGAGAGTGAAACACGGGAGGCAGACTCGAGGCCACGCTCGCCGGGTTGCGATGTCGTCGCCATAGATCTGACCGAGGCGTCAAGCGAGGGTCTGGTGAAGTGCGAGGATGTGCGGGCGTCGACGACGGGTGACAGTGTTGGCGTGGGCCGGGTGGACGCATGCGGAGATCTCGAGGACATGGTTCGCGTGAGAAGGTGAAGCGAAGGACGACTCGATAGTGGTTGGGCTATATCAGCGCTGAGAGATTGACCGGTGGTAACCTGGATGGCGCTCCATGACAACCTCTTTGATGCCTTCCCCCCAGCCCCCCCTACGTCCGCCGTGCCATCGTCTCGCTTCTCTTCAACCCCATACTCCGTCGGTAGCTCCCCTAAGATCTGGCTCAGTTTCCGCGCCTTCTTCAGGCGCCGCCGTTTCTCCTCCGCGTCAAGCTCGTTGGTGGTGGGCGGCACACGCGACATGTCCCACACCTCCTCGTACACGGACGTCGGCGACATAGGCCGGCGGCTTGGGGAGGAGGTAGAACGCACAGACATGCCAGGTAGAGATGGGTATGACTTCAACGTGCGTGAAACGCCCGCAGATGACCCTGCGCGCACAAGGATGTCACGGCCGAGCTCTCCTCTCGCACTTCTGTCAGAGCACATACCTGGTATTGGAGACACCACCGACGGGCCCGAGGTGGTGGTGGGCGACGACACGCTGCGTAGCTTAGAGGGCGAGCTGTCGGGGCTGACGAACGGGGACGCAAATTGAAGGATGAGGGAGAGGCGATTGCGGCTGCGTTTACCAGCCAGAGGGGGCGCCATGGTGTGTGGGTAACGTAGGGGTAAGAGAGGAAACCTGTCATGAACGAAGGAAGGGTATCACGGGTATGATGAGGAGAGGCGCAGTAGACCGTACATAGCACACACCGCCGCCGCTGCGGCCTGGCAGTGGCGACTTGTATGTCAAGTTATGTAATGGTTCGCAGGCGTGTGCCTGTGGACACACAGTTCATTCGAATGCTTCTTTCTTCGCTGAGCGGCGACTCGTGTGTCTGCAGGACGTCGACAAAGACATCCCGCTACAGAGGGCTTGTGGGCACACGGTACCGGTACCGTGTGCAGTGTGCATGCCGACCGATCGCGGCGTTGTCGAGTTTGCGGCGTGCGGCCCTGCGACTCCTGGTCCGACTTGCTCGGGATCGCCGGCTGCCCTTGTTACCAGGTCAACGAGCATGGATACCGTGCTGAAAATTTGCGAGCCGATT
This sequence comes from Auriscalpium orientale, assembly GCA_019915035.1. Taxonomy (NCBI): domain Eukaryota; kingdom Fungi; phylum Basidiomycota; class Agaricomycetes; order Russulales; family Auriscalpiaceae; genus Auriscalpium; species Auriscalpium orientale. The sequence continues at coordinate 1,894,354 of JAHLMH010000001.1, forward strand.
AACTTGTCCATGATTACAGTAAAGTACTATAGGTACAGCAGCATTCAGTCTAAAAAATAAAGTTAAGTAGATGTCGAGGTCATAGCGAGAAAACTGAATAAAACACATTGCGAGAGTTCGTGAGGTCTCCGAGTCGAAAATGCGATACTAAAGGAGCGTCGAGAACCCTAAGATGTGGGAGTGGGATACGATATGCGTGAATGAGAGGCACAGCATGCCACAAATAAGAGATGCAGTGAGAACGGTATCATGCCTCGGATATGGCGGCAGGGGAACGCCCGGGCGAACGCGTTGCCCATGATGCCGAGTCCGAGTCGCCACGGCCGAAACCTTTGGACATCTTCAAGTCGGCGGGAAGTCTGACCAACGAGACCCGTTTCGCAGCACGAGTCTTGTTCCAATCTTCGGCCTCTTCTTCCGGACCCTCGGGGGCTGTGGTGTATTTCTGGTGCCCATGCACGCGCTCGGGAGTAGCAGTATCTCCTGATGATGTCCGCATCGCATGCCCAGGAATCTGACCAGCAGGAAACGGCAACGGCGACGCTCTGGCCAGGGACGATACGGAGGAAGAACTTCCCCCATTTCGAGATAGTGTCGGCCGAAGACCGAAGGTGCTCTCGGATGCCTCGTCCAACACGGGGTCGTGACCGGGGAGTCTACTCGCGGCATACCTTCGAATGTGTCCTCAGTGGTGCTATCCAATGACCAGTCAAAGTCGAGCGCGGAATGGAATGATTCTGATGCCGACGACGATTCCGGCCGATGTGAGGGGGTACCGGGATTCGTTGAGATCTCTCTTGGCGAGGACACGAATGGCTCGGGGTCGTCGAGTTGCAACATAGGCGGCATCCTGGCGATGCTCGGATCGCGTCGACTTTGCAAAGTTTCCGTTGCAGCCTTCAGCGCGATGGTCTTGGTCCGGTGCCAATCGCGCTCCTCGGCTATGAGATCGTGGGCCAAAACATCGCGATGGCAAGTAAGCTTTGCCACTTGCAGACGATACAACCTGATCCGCTTGGCCACATTCCGCACTACTGCCTCCAGCCTCTCGCGTGTGGAGCGCTGAAATGGAGTGAGAACACCAATGTTGCGTATTAGACGTACGTCAACGTCAAGCTGAGACTGCACTGTTAGCAAGCGCTGTTCCAGGTCCCTGATTTTGGACCGCACAATCTGCGTGCGTGAGGATATGCGCTGATGGGGAACGTCCTCGGGGTAGGTCGTGCAATAGACTCCAAGCTGTGTGCGCGAGGGCGACCTTCCGCCCTGACAGCGGCATCATCTACAGTGGCCAATCGTCCGGCAGCAAGATCCGCCTTGACCTGCTCGAAGGTCGCCTTGAACTGGTGAGCGCCGTCGATTTGCGGTGCCGTGGGTATCTCGAGATCCATGTCGTCACGACCACGAACGGCTTTGCTCTTTGGCCTTGAGGGGAGCGAAGACGACGGCGAATTCGAAAGACGGTCGACAAGATCGTCTGAGTTCCGAGATTCCCAAGAGCGTATGGGGGCAGAGGGATGATCTGAGCGTGCCGATTCCATGTCTCGTAGATGGGAGGCGGCGGCTGCCACACCCATCAGCTCGACATCCTTGCCGGAGATACCAAGGGCACGAATACGAACGCCAGCTGTCTTGAATGTACTGGCGTAGTTGATACGAGATATCCATTCGTTCATATCTTGCTCGTTGGAAGCTTGCAGGAGAAAGTGGCGGCCGTCCTTCATTACAAAACGAAATGTGTGATAGTGCTGGGTAGAGACGGGTAAATATGTACGTAAGTGGATAATACAGATGTGGTGCACACCTTATTATAAGCTCGATCATAGACGGCCACAGAGTCATTAACAGAGACCAGCTCGTCAGGCTTGAGCAGAGAGACAGGAGGATACAGTAGTTGGCCGTTACTGATGGTGGCTTGATCCAGGAGATCATTGGCCCAGACTGGATCCCGGAAGAACAATAATTGAGAGCCTGTTAGGATAACGCTCCACTCCTTCCACTTCTTGTTCACAGTCCGCTTGCCACCTTCAAGAGTGACGTCCTGGCGATTGAGCAGACCGACCTTGGTGACTTTGAGTGCTGAAACGTTCTCAAAGCCAGTGGGATACAAGAGGTCCGGAGGCGCACTGAAGTTCGAGTAGGGACTTGGTAGGCCGCCAACGCTGAGAGCAAACAACGATGTCGACATGCGCCGATCCGCTGCGCCAACTTCAATGACGCCGGCCTTAGCAAATGCTCGGCGCAGCTCCGCCTCGTCCCATCGGCCGCCTGTACCTTCGTGAGAATATGGATTCTCATAAGGCACATACGCGTCAACGTCCACCCGTAGAGGGCCAAGAAGATTCTATTGTGAGGTTCAGATGCGAAAGCAGATTGGGAGCACTGAAATTTACCTTGGTTATGAGATAGTACGGATCGATTTTGTTGACGCGTCCCAATAATGTCACTGAGCTGCCGTTGCCCGGAAGTGAGTGCTGAGATGAGATACCGCCAGGAAGAATACGGGAAGTGTTGCTGTCAGAAGTCAGTCCCCGCTGACCGTTGACATCGAGCGGGTCCTCGATAAAGATAAACGGCGCAAAGACGATATTGTCGTAGAAACACTAGAAGTCCCGTCACACACACGTCTTAAATGACGAAACAGGAAAAGCGTACTTCCAACACCTCCACTGGCACACCAGGAAGCTTCGTATTCTTGACGTAATTGGCTTTCGTCATTTTCCGCTTATTCGACTTATTGAAAGCATCGGTGTGGAGCATGATCAGGCTAAAAGCCAAGATGTACGGATGATCTAGACAGTGTCAGCTCGTATCAAGACTAGTGCATGTGTTTAGCTTACCTTCAGAGGCGAAGAGTCGCGGGTTACCGTCTCTGTATCGAGCAGCGAAAGCTTCCATGACGCGGTCAATCTGCTGAGTCTCTCGAGGTAAACCGACATCCATCAGCAGCTTCCGCAAAGCTACATCAAGAGGATCTCCTGTGAAGTCGAAGCGGCTGATATACGCCCGAAGCGCCTTCGCATAGAATTCGTCACCGCTAAGTTCATAAACTTAGCTGACGTGACAAAAGCAAACAGCCGTATACTCACCTTCGAGCGAGCGCTGTGGCAACCTCTCCTTTGGAGACCGCGTCGATCAACCGAGACACGTAGAATTCGGGCGACTCCGCATCGGTATTAGGCTTCGGGATTTCGGAGGGTGGTCGCGATGTCGAGGTGCGCGGAGACGGCGCCGGGGACTGTGACAGTGTACTGTCCGGCAAGAGATTGCTAGGACTGGATGTCACTGCCGAGGAATTTGATGACGAGAAATTAAAGAGGAGGTTGACAGATAGACGGTGAAGTAGAGGCGGGTTCGTGTGAGCACGAGGTCGCGCTGGCGGCACTGTGGGATGGATTGTTGACTCGGGAGGCGTCTCAAGAAGCGGAATGGGAGAAGGTAATGGAGGAGGGCTTGTGGAAATAGGGACATCATCAGGTTGGTCCACAAACATGGAGCGTGCGCGGGGGCGGTCGACGGTGGCATCAGCCGTGGATGGACGTCGTGGTCGACCGATGTCGGATGACGGAGGTATCGCAGGTGGTGACTTGTGGGAGCGAGGTGAATGGCGTTCGGAATACCTCCGTACAAGGCCGGGCGGCGAGGGTACAGGCCCTGCCTCTAAACCTCTGCTTTGCGACATCAAGGAAACAGACGCCGTGCTGGCGTCCCAATCAAATGGAGAAATTGGGGGCAATGCTGGTAGAGTGGGCTGTGGTGTAGGAATCTTCGGCGGGGTGGGGGCAAGGGACGTCTTAGAGCCTCTCAGCGAGTCGTTACGCTTTCGGTTCCAAAACGACGCTCGTCTCGTTAAAGACTTTCTTGGAGGAGTAACATGGGCCGGGACTTCTTTCTCTTCCATCGTCGCATCCATATCCTGGTGTTCCCCATAAGTGTTGGTGCCCAGGGACATACCTCGCAACCGACGAGGACGGGGACTCCGCTTGCCCGTTGGTGCCCTTCTCTCCGATGAAAATTCCGTATTAAGTTTCTGGAAGCTCTTCGTGCGTCGCACTTGGAGAGGATGCATGCCATCATCGGATGGGACGCTCATGAACGCAATGTCGGAGGTTGATGAAGAGGCGGACGCCTGGGGCATGACGTGCGGGAGTCCTAGGCCAAGCGCTGCGTGAGCCAGCGCAATGGTCGGCTGGGACGACGCAGCTTGTGAAGCTGTCGACTTCCGAGGAGAGTGGGTAGCGGGCAGGTTGAAACCGAAGTGAGGACGAGAGGGTGAGCTCAGAAACCCGTGGTCGTGGTTCATAGGATCATCTCCTTGGTTCGACGAGGACGCCAGATCCTCAGTTGACGATCCCGGGGTGGGCGGTAAATCTTTGTCTGCAGCAGACATAGTCAGAGCGGATGTTGGGCGAAACGGGTGGGGGGCAGCGGCATCCGTCGCGTCGAGGCTGCGTCGGGTGGTCGCGGACGGGGATGGATGGCGACGTCTCCAGAGGGGTAAGGAGAAGAAATGGGTGGTCGTTTGGGTGGTGGTGGTGATGACCTGGGTGGTGGTGGTGGTGCCGCCGAGAATTAGAGGAGGATCATGATGTTGTTCGTCGTACGGCGGCGGGGGCGCGTCGGGCCGTCTGTGACTGCTGGGTGGTGGGCCTTTGGCGGAGAAGCCAAATCTAACCATCCGCTGCACAGTGAATGTAAGGCGGAGAGTGGGGGTGCGTCGACGCTGTGGAAGACAGAGCTGGAGGGAACGGTGCCGGGCGAGGACGTGGTGGTAACTGTCTCTGGCCTTACACGATCGTGTGCCGACGCGGCGACGCGACTTCTTCGATTGGCCACCGGCCAGTTGCCCTCATGTGCACGAACGCTGGTACTCAGCAGCAGCTATCAAATTGGCGGCTTATAGTACAGTACATCACAGACACCATGGTGACAGTCTGGCATCACCTCGCCTGCTCTTGCTTCCGTTTGGCCTTTTGCAATGCCTTTTTCCGCTCCTCCAACTTGGCATTCTGCGAACCAAACGTCAGGAAAGGCTCTGCGACGAGTAGTTATGCTCCCTTACCTCTGCCGCGCGCTTACGCTCGGTGTACTTCAGCTTGTCGTACAGCTTGCGCTGCTTGTTGCTCATCATCATTTTGTTCATGCTCTCGTCCGTGTCAGGGACAACTGCGGCCCTCGTCTCCTTTGCCTTCTTCTGCGACTTCGCCACCTGCTTCTCAAATGTCCCGTAGTCCACACCAGCTGCCTCAGCAGCTAACTCTGCAGCCCGGATGGCCGAGTCATCGCCGGTTGCGAGGGCGGCCTTGTGCTCCTCGGTCTCAACTTCCGCAGCCTCGTCATCCTCCTCTTCACCATCGACTTCGCTTCCGTCACTCTCGGCTTGGACCATAGTGTCGTCCACCGCTGTTATAGCAGAAGGATCATAGGCGCCATCACGATCACCAAAGGGACTAAGGTGAGGGGGGAGAGGTTTCCCTTGAGTATACGGCTCCTCCGGTAAAGGCGTCCCGGCGTTAATTGAGTCGACCACCCACTGAGGCTGGACATACTTTCGTCGTCTCCGTCGCTCCCGCTCGTCGTCTGTCTCACGCGGCCGTTCAATAAGTGGTCGATCGATGATGACGTGAGTGATTGACTCGTCGTCCTGTTCGAAAGGCGATCCGCCTCCCGAGGATGCGGGCCAGCCTATCCGTCCCCCGAATGAGCGAACAAGGAACTCAAAGATAGGTCGCGAGGTTTCCCGTGACAAGAAAAAACGAAAGGGGAAAACAAAGTCGAGGATGTAGACTGAGGCAGCGAGGATAGAGTACGCAAGGTTGGGAGTGAGGTGGCTTCTTCTGGATGAGAAGTCGAGGGTTGTGGAATGAAGTCTTCCTCGGCATCCTGCGGCTGCGTTGTGTCGTCGTCTACCACCATATCGGTAGTATTCGGATCTGAGGAAGCTGTGGCTGCGAGAGCTTTGATGGCTTGCCGAACGTTCTTCCCAGAAACCTTCTTGCCATCAACCTCCACTGCAGTGCTCTTCGTGGCGGCTGCCACGGGCTCTCGACTGCTCTCTTGAAGATCGTACGCGCCAACCCCAGCCGCGGCCTCTTCCTTCTTTGCGTCTAGTGGCGGCGGATACACCAAGCCTGCGTCGGTATAGAGCTTGAAGAAAACGAACCCCAGAAGAGTCTGATACAGCTCCAAGAACGTAAGCATGACACGGACGTCGACGTCGGCTGGAATCTTCAGTGATAAAGCGTCAGAAAGGGCTACATCGTCCAGTAGGTGTTCGGTAACGCACATTTTGAGTGAACTGGTAGGGTACCAGCCAAGTAACCGTTTGATCCATCACCTCGGCCTGATAGTACACGCCCTTGATGGACAGAAAGACCTTCCGAAGAGCATGGGTGTGCATGACATAGAGCTGCCATTCGGCCGCAAGCCGAGAGCAGTTCTCCACAAGCGAAGCCGGCACTCGAGACGTAGACGGAAGCGAGGCAAAGAGGAAGATCATGCACAAGGCGTCGTCGATGTCACGAACAGCGTCGACGAAAGTTGGATATCTGCGAGCCGTCAGTCTCTGGTTCGCGGCATGATGGCTTGCAACAGCGCACCTCTCTTTGATAATATGGTCAAGGCGATACACGGGCTTGTTGTCCTCCAGGCTCTTCGCTGAGCTCCACTCCCCCCTTCCAAGGGCGCGTGCCAGTCTTTTGGCGAAGGCCTTGTGCTCCCTCAGTTTCTTGAGGACTGGCTCGTGCGCGATGTACGCGATGTCTTTGGTGTAGTAGAATGACGTCGGCGCTGAGGAGCCCTTGTTCGCCTTCTTTCCTTGACCTAGGCTCTCGAGGGAATATACCTATAAAGACCATCAGTTTGCACCGTCGTACGGTGAACACATCTTTCATACCCTTCAGGATACACAGTCGGCGGAAGTCCGCGAGCGAGCATTGTAGCTTTTTGACGGCCATCGATCGCGTTATGTACGCCTTGGCCGCACCGGCCTTTCCTTTTTGTCTCAAGCGGCCCATGATGAAGTAGTGTCGAAGAAGAGTATGATGTGCAAGCCAGAAGAGAGGTCCAGGTTCACCAAACTTTTCACGACTGCCAAGTTGGGCTTCAGCGCTTCCGAAGCCACAGCCGCGCCTTGCTCACGCCTCGCGGTGCATCTCTTCGATCCCGCCCTCGTCGACTTCATCCAGTTATCTTCCGTCCCGCTCAACGTAGTTAACGAAGAGTTCACCGAAAATGAGGTGTGCCATCTATGATCCCACCCGTCTCTGATGAGCTGATCTCCGAGCAGTCAATACGTCCATGTCCCAAAGTCTGAGCTAGATGAAGCGCAACTGCGGCAACTGGAGGAACATGAGATCAGTCAAGGACCGCTGTCGGTGCTCCAACAGGCCGTGCGGAATCACACACAAGTCTTGATCTCGCTCCGCAATAACAAAAAGCTCCTGGCTCGCGTGAAAGCCTTCGACCGCCACAGCAACATGGTGCGTGCGCTATATCCTTCCTTAGTCGCATCTCCTAACATCTTTGCCGGTCGATTGCAGGTTCTGGAAACGTGAAGGAGGTATGTTGTTTACTCTGGGACTGTCTGCACATCTGACCCTGTGTCGCAGATGTGGACAGAGATTCCGAAAGGCAAGAACAAGAAGCCTGTCAATAAGGATCGGTTCATCAGCAAAATGTTCTTACGGTGAGTTCTTTTTCCATCTCGCACAATATGTTTCTCATCATGTTGCTCTCAGAGGAGACTCTGTAATTCTAGGTATGCACTTACAACCGCATATCTCTTACGACTTCACTCAATTTTGTACAGTACTGCGCAACCAAGCATAAAGCGCCGACCCCCGTCTAAGCTTGGGATGTTGGGATCCGTGATGACTTGTCCCATTGCAAAAGCTGCATTCCCAAGAAAATCAGGTGTTGGTCATACTTCTTGTGCCAGGTCTGTATATACTTCATGTGCTCTGCTTATCGCGATGTGGGTGTGGTATAGTCTGCAGTGCTATCTATCCCATGATGCCTCTTCCTGCTCTATGGCCCTCATTGCATCGAAGGCCTCTCCTAGGGCAATCCATCCGAAGCTCTTCGCGCCGAAAGACTCCTCACGAATGCGGGAGACGTTCCATGATGCCCAAGCCCGCCTGAGCCAGTCCTCCTTAGGAGAGTCGTCTTCACCACAGATGTCCAGTCTAATTCGCTTCACGAGGTCGGATGTCTGGTCGCGCACTTGCGCTATGGCGTCTCTCCTCTTCCGCGCCTGCGAGCATTTCGCCACGATGGTGCCAACGATGACTTCCGCCTCGGAGAGAGCTGCATTGCGACGCTGCGTCAGCGTGTTGGCAGTGCATATGCTGATGAGTTCGTCGGCGTAGCCTTCCAGCTCTTGCATAGCCATGCGAACATATGCACTGTGCGGCTCGACATCTATGAACTCCGCGACCCGGCTCTCGACGGCGGTGAAGACGGGATCATTCCTTGGGCCGTCCAGACACATTTCTGCGAATATGTCTTCAAATTCGAGACTGCCATGCTGGGGACGGCGACGACGAGATGTCGATGCTTCCACCACGGGGAGATCAATGGCCCGAAATAGTTTCCCGATTGCTCGGGTGCTCTCGTAGAAATCTGCTGAATTTTCGGTATTGATCGTCTCCGGCGCATTCCAGTCCGGCTTCATATTCAATTTGGGCTTTGGAATGTCTTCTAGTTTGACTGGAAGACCACTCTTGGGGTAGTCCACTGCGTGGCTGTGAATTCGACTCAATTCTAGACAGTCGGGATCGAAAATTCCCTGTTCACTGGAATCAGCGATTCGGAGCCAATTGATTGCCACCAGGCCGAGGAGCTGCATCACCTCATGAGACATAGAGAGCGATGAAATCCTGAAAGCAAGCTCACATCATTGAGAATATAATCTGCCACAAAGTCTGCAACATCTTCCATTGTGCTATGTCGGTTCAGGAGTTTCTTCGGCGCTGGGTCATAGGTAGCGGGCTGGTAATTATACTGTGGATGAAGTTCTTGGAATGTGGTCACGTTGTAGACATCGCCGTCGAGATCACCACCGCCTAAGCATGATGGTAGCGGCCTATCACCTGAAAAATGTATGTGTCAGCCTTGACATCGTAGCATTCGCCAAGAAATGAGGCACCTTTGATTGAGAAGACAATCGTGTTTACCAAGGACTCTACCTCGAACGGCGATCCTGTCGGAGGCTTTCCAAGAGCCCAGACGACTTGTACATCACCTGGATGTATTGTTGGAGAGCGAGACACGAGCACCTCGCCCTCCAGATACCGGAGCAAATGAGTCTCGGGGTCAGAGACGCACGCAAAAACTTCATTTTCTTCCAGGTATCCATGTATATCAGCAACGCCGACCAACGTGTACCCATCGCGAACGGGTATTCTTGCGTGATGCTTGAGGTCACGGAGGATGTGATGTATTGCAAAGTCTAACATCTGGTGGTAAAACTCATCCTGCGGCGGCCTGACGCCTAATTTCCCGAGGTGGAGGAGCGTTGAGGAGAGCCTGTATGATGTGCCCAGCCCAAATTGATCTAGGACTTCGGCAGCCTTCTGAACGGACTCGGTGGCCCTGCGCACGTCCCGAACAGCCGCAGTCTGTAGCCTCTCGAATACCTCGTATGGTACTCCCAGATTGTCGAGAATCATGATCAAGGGCCTGTTGAGATAATACTTGCTAGGGCGCACGAATGCTTGCGCAATCTCCACGTTAAGGGAGTTAGGAGCCTCGAACTTGATCATGGACTTCCGCAAGCTAATGGCACGGCCCTTGAGCGTGTGGTCCACGCTAATCACTCCCTTGGATCCCATGAAGCGAATTTGAAAGGCCCGAGGGTAGGAGAGAGCACGGCTGGCGACGCGCTTGCGACCTTTGCGCAGCTCCTTCCATATTTCACGCGCAAGGTGCGGCGAGATGGTGCCAACGCCGTCAGTGAAACTCCACCTGCCACAAGGCGACATGATGTCATTCAAGGGGAAGATCTCTTCCGCCTCAACAGTAATTGACGAGTCCGTCGTCGTGAAGGCTTGCGAAATTCTCGCCGCGTACCGCGCGGGGCAATAAATCAGATTACGGTCGAATTCGAGGTTATGGAAGGTCCCCAGGCCGCTGATGATAATCGGTGCGTTGATTGTCCTCCCAGTGCTGTCCGTGAACGGCTTCACAAACCACACCGTGTGCGATGCGAGGGCAGACTGCGAGTATGCGAGGAAGTGGAAGTGGCGTCCAGCGATGGTGAGCCCGTCGCGGAGTATGCGCCTGACCCAACGAGCTATGAATGGCGGCCCGTCGATCTCCCGGTCGTGCTGATACGCCAGAGCGGTTTCTTCCACGAAGCTGACGCGTATAAAGCTATCGATGTTGTCCGCGTACGTCCGTAGAACCCGATTTGACCGCTCGGGCAGTGGCCCCTGAAGCTTCATCGCGGTGGGCGTGACGGAGACGTGCATACATTCAAAGACACCGTGGGCAGGGTTCCTTGGAGCGGGTAGCGGTCGAGAAGCGAGGTCTCGCTCGCATCGACGATAAACGTCTCCCATGGACTGATTCGTGGCAGAATCCGGGACCTCTAAGCAGCGTTGAAAGTGTTTCAGAAGTGCCACGGTGAAGGCAGATCCTTTGGAAGCTAGCGTGACTTCGATGCGCCCACGAAGAGACAATAGCTCTGGGACGTCAGCGAGGACAGAGGAAAGCATCAGCTCAACCTGGAAGGCAACTGCCCAATCGAGATCTTTGATCCATTCGCGGAACCGCACCATGTAAGTCTCGGAGAAACGTCCCAGTGATTTTGCGTCATGACAAAATTCTCGCGGGCGATGCAAGTTCGCAGTCTTGCAGAGCCGCAAGAATTCGGACATGTCATGAGGGGACCTCGCGACGAGTCGGATTGCTAACGATGCAAACGGCAGGACCCGCAGATGGTCCTCGTCGTCCTCGTATAGCGACAGAAGGCGTTGACGTTTGGGTGCGTCCGACCTCCCTAGTGAGCTTTGAACGCGCGCGAAACTTGACGGGGTGCTGTCGTAGACAGGTCGGCTTCGGAGTGAAAGGAAGATCGTGGGGCGTTGTGTGGCCTCGTCGCGACCGGCAGCCGACCATTCCACCTGAGAGAAATGAACGACAATGGACCGTGTAGTGTCCGTATCTTCGAGAGTCTGGATGCGCAGCTCGCGCCGTTCGTGGCCGAACGACAACTGACAGCCCCCTGGGAATGCCTTCCGCCATTCGATGGATAACACTCCCGCACGAGTCTCCCAGCCAAATTGAATCTCCCGAAGACCAACTACACCCATTTGAAGTTCTTCGACTCGGGCTTGCTCCCGCATGGCCACCTCCGGGGAAACGTATGGCATGCGCCGTATGCGTTCGAGGACTGGCACAGAGGGTGGGTTTTTTGCGGGGGAAATGTTGATTCTGCGACCGCAAACCTGCAGAGGAGCGTATGGATTTGGTCCTCCATATTCGCTTAGAAATCTTTGACCGACTGCAGGTGTTGGAAGGGCTAGGATTCCACACCCTCGATGCGCCGCTTTGGTAGCCCCCTTTGGCGGAAACAACGTGATTTCGAAATTAAGGGGCAGATGCGAGTAGCCACTGTAACTGGGGCCGTGTAGGATTGTAGCCACCTCGTGTTGTAGGTCCAGCTTGTTGGCTTTCCAGCTAATGCCATTCATGAAGATCTCCATGGGTTCTGAGCATTGCGAACGTGAGCACCTGGGGACGATTCGAGTGGAATGACGCCTACAACGTGCAGCGAGCAGGGGAAGCTGAAGAGAGAGCCTGACCCCCAGGTCATATACGACGCGCAGACTAGGAGCTCAGCGTCTGCGCTCGAAGACTCGATTGTAAGATAACACGGCCCCGCGGTCCGGACATGCACGTGCCCCTCTTGACTGCGCACTTCACTACGTCGCTAGCCCAGCCAACGGCCTTCCAGCGTCAAGACGTCGCAGCTGCACGCGGTCCTTCTGAAGCAGAACAGAACTCAGTACACGCCCCGATAGAAGTCGCGAGCTGCGGCGCAGCCATGTCTTCCACGCGATTGAATTTGCCATAGTCCCACGGGATACTACATCAGTCAATGCACCCGCGCATGTAGGGCGATCATGCACTATGCATCGCTGCGCGAATCGATTGCACAGCACAGAGTTCATGGATATCCAGTACTTTGACAGTTGTGTCTAGCAGTGCGCCATGATCAGCATCCATGGAGAACCCACGACCACTTCCACGAACCTGTGTCACAGGCATCCAGCGAGCAACAGCTCTACGTCATTGGCAGCATCCCAGTGCAAAAGTGAATGCTTCAATCCGACAGTGGGATTCATTGAAGCTAAAGCAATCGAGAGTCGGGAAGAAACTTTCTAATATCGCGTCGGCCGCTGGACAACTTGTCCTCAATGATTTTCTGCGCGTATGCGGTCAATACAAGGGAAGCCACAGGTGGTGACGGGACTTGTACGAGATCCTGAATATGCCTATTTCTCTCAAACTCGCTGCGGATCCACAGAACAGTCTCTTTTCTGGCATTGGGGTCTGGAATGGCTGCAGAATGATGGAGTAAGTTGTCTGTCGGCGCGACGAAAGGATAGCAACATGCCTCGGGACGCGCGTATGGCAAAGCGGTAGAGGTTGAGAACCTGCTGCTGGAGAATGAAATGCTTCAAGGTGGGCTGGAACATGTCTATGCCATGAGCTGGAGATGGGGGAACTCGAAGGTGCAGCAAGTACAGCAAGTGGTGGCGGCGGCCCCAGTTGTAGTGGCCGCACTCAGTGTCCGATTCCGGCAACATGATCAGTTCAAGGCCCGCTTCGCATGCAAGCTCTCCCATTCCGCCCGAGACTTCCAGTCCTCACATATCTTTCGTTGCACCCTCGTCTCGCCTCTTCTCATGTCTGCCGCGCAGAACAATGACACACGTAGCTCTTCGCTCGACTCGCAGTCTTCCCCTGCTCAGGATGCAGCCCTCGATAAAGTGGTCGACGGTCTGCAAAAAGTGACTTTGCAGAGCGGCATCTCGTCACAAAGCGGCGAAGAGCTCGCTTCATGGTCGACATCTCCTCGTCCGTTCAGGTCCTACTCTCAAGCGGAGGTCCTTTACCTTCGCAAATCGCCACTTGTCCAGCCGCCAAAGGGCATGCCGGCCCTCAAAGATTGGTTTGGGTACGAGCTGTCATGTCGTACTGGTCTGGCTTCTCGATTGACATACTTCAGGGAATGGAGTGAACAGAATACCGGCAAAAAGGACGCGGAGCCGTCTACTACCACTACGACCCGGGACCGGCGGTAGGTGCTCCGTTGCTCGGTCGGCGAACGGCACAGTGCTGATGGTGGTATGCAGGTTCCGACGTGATCAAGAGGATGGAGGTGAGCCAAATCCGGTTTCTCGCATCTGAACATTCTGACCGCGTCAACAGAGCCTCCGCCGCGAGCCACATTTCGCTCGACCCTGTCGCAGCCTTCGCAAATGGGCAACTTCAAGCACCAGTCAATACGCACCAGCGATCGTGATAGAGACAGGGAAGGTGACAAGGAACGGGATACGAGGGACCGAGAGGGCCAAGAACGTCTTCGGAATGTGAGAACACGGATGCTTGGTTTTGATCCCTGGCTAATGTTTCATAGCTGTCGGAGAAGTACGACCGCGATCGCCTTGCCAGCCCATCATCGAACAACCTGCGGAACAGAGAGCGAGACTCTGCACCTCACCTCAGTGCTGGCAGCAGCAGGTTGGGCTCGCAAGCCGGTGCAGGGTCAGGCAACTCTCGCCGAGCGGAGGGTCGAGATACTGGAAGAAGAAAACCTGGCGAAACAAGCGAAGACTGGCGAAGAGGTACGCTTTGTTTCTTGCTCATCGAATGTGACTTGAATTTCGTTTGCTCATTCCAGGTCGAGACGAACGTAAGTGAACGGTAATTGTTCCGAACGCAGAGTTCTGACATCATCCGAACCGTACAGGGGAAGGCGTACGTCGGGATCGTGATGAGCGTGAACGTCCCCGCTCTAGGGTCCGAGAATCTTCTAGGCAAAGGCACGATGCTTCATCTCCCCTTCGACGAGAACGTGATCGTGACGACCGAGAGCGCGACCGCGACCGCGACCGTGACCGTGATCGGGACCGGGACCGGGACCGACCTAGAGACGAACACTCTCGCCGCGACAGGGATGTGGAGGCTACTGACGATCCTCGTCGTTGGAGAGACGACGGCAAGCGAGAAGAGAGGCTCGCGGCACGTCGGGAGCTGCGCGAACGCGACCGTGACCGCGACCGCGATCGGCCTGCTCGGAGTGGCAACGATTGGGAGAACCGCGACCGTGACCGATGGACACCAGCGGACGAGCGAGACTCAAAGTCGAAGCGGGTAAACGGTCGTGACAAGCGGGCGGGCAGCGATGACGAAGGCAAAGACCGCGGTGAGCGCCGAGATCGGGACAGAGACCACCGCGACAAAGAGAAGGAACCTGCATGGATGGACAACTATGTGCCGAGCGAGTCCGAAGGTGGCATTCTGGGTGGTAAAGCGCCTGACGGCGAACTCGACAGCATACAGGCCTGGAAGAAAGGCATGAAGGAGCGGGAGCAGAAGGAGAAGGAGAAGACTACAGGCGGCTCGGGCGAGAAGGTCGTCCAAGAGGTTGAAGCCTCTCAGGCCAACGGTAAGACGGAGGGTGCACCCGCACAACCGCCGATGGACGAAATACAAATGTTCAAGATGATGATCAAACGGGAGGAAGAAAAGTCGAAGTCGGCGTCGCCTTTAGAGGTGGCCGCCGACCCAGCAGTCATCTCCATTTCGACAACGTCTGTGGTGTCGGGAGGCAGGCTGCCAGAGCTACCCGGTCCCTCAAGCATACCTGGTACGTCCGTCGTCTTCGCTGTATGCATATGCCTGCTGATAACCCAGTTCAGGTCCCGCCGTCACTGCTCATGTGGCATTGCCATCTTCGCAATCTCCTGCCGACTCCTCATCAGCGACTAAGCCTGCGTCGCAGCAAGGCTTGCCTGCTGTACAACGGCCATCCGACGGACCGCGTGCCGTCTTCTCTTCACAAGACCCGCCTTTCCCCTCATCTCACACATCCATGAAACCGCCAACACCCTCTCTTGAGTCGCCCAAGGCCATCGGCTCGCGATTCTTTCCGAACCCCTCCCCGTCGGACAGTCTACCGTCTCAGACGCCCGCCAACAGCATCAAGTCTCCGATCCCCAACCAATTCAACCCCCCTCCAGGCTCTCGCTTACTTGCCTTTGGTTCACGCGCTCCCTCTGCCACATCAGGCAGCGCGAAGGCGTCTGGGGTGCCAGACCATTATCCTGGCTTCGGTCCCCCTCTGCAGCAGACCCCAGATATCACCCCCGCGTTCTCACCGGACGCTTCACGTGAAACCTCCCGTTTTGCCTCGGAAGGCGACATTATTGGCGGCCAACGTGCTGCTCCGCGCCAACAGGGCTTTTCGCCTTTCAATGGCCAGGCCCGGTCGAACATGTTCGCCGAACAAGGCGACACTTTCTCTCAGCCTCAATCTTTCAACCGGCAGCAACTGCCTCCGCTCGGGGAACGACAGCACTATGGCGGGGGCCCGCCCGAGTCTCTGTCTCCATTCGCGGAGCTAGCCGCCAACCCCATTGGTTTGCATTCGAACTACCCTCCGGCAAGCCACAGCCCGCCATTTGATCAGGTCAGTCCTGAGCGCGGAGGGCCGTATCCACCGCCGAAGGGTAGCCGGTTCGCCAAGTTCTTCGATGGCAAGTCTCGCGATATACAAGTTGGGAACAACTCGAACGGGCACGGTCATTCGGCGCCCTTCCAGAGACATGAAATGGGTCCTATCGATAACTTTGGTGGTAACGGCGACAATAGGGCGATGGAGGATATTTTCGCTATGCTGCAAAACTCCACGCAGGTGAGTTGTCACGCATGGGCCGGGATGGGCAAGTCGTGACCGTATTGTATAGGGACAGCGCTCGTTGCAAGCGGCGTCCCAGAGCAACAGCATGCCGCCGCTGAATAACGGGTTTTACGGACACAACCAGCCAAACTCGAATCAGCAGCAGCTCCATAACCTCCAATCTCGGGCAAGCCACGAACTGCTATACGACAACCGTTTGGACGACCGCAATTTCGTCCCGGATGGCATGGTGCCTGGCCTGCGAAATGCTCCTCCTCCCAGGAGGGAGAGTGTTGGCATGTTCCACGATCAGCTGGACGATCAAATGGCATTCAGCGTGCAGCCCCGCCTCCCGCAGCGCAACGTCGATCCTCTGTACCCCAGCGGCCCCGTCCAGTCGCTCTTCCCCCAACAAGGCGCACCCCGTATTCCCTTGCAGCAGCAGCCGTTTCGCAACGGCTCCTCTCCCATCAACAACCAGAACATGCATGCACAGCAGCGACTGCCGCCCGGCCTTGCGAACCTGGGCGGCCGCCCACCGCACGAGCCTTCTCAATTCCTCGGCACTTTGATGGGCGCGGGTACACTGCCCGGCAACGGTGCCTCGCAGCCCACGTACAACAACTTCTCCGGCGGTCTAGGCTATGGCAATGCGCCCCAGCAGCTGCGTGGGCCGCCGATTGCGACCCACCAGATGCAGAACCAGCTCGGGCCGGGGGCGCTAGCGGGGCACGGGCACCCCAACAAGGTGGACATGCGCGGGCCGGGGCAGGCGCAGCTGCTGGGCTTGGGCAACGGGCTCGGCGGCGGGGGTGTGCGAGGCGGCCTGGTGGGCGGATTTGTCGCCCCGCAGCAGACTGGCCCCATGCACCCACAGCACCTCGCGATGCGGCAGCAGCAACTTCAGCTTCAGCAACTTCAGCAGCAGCAGCAGCAGCAGCAGCAACAGCAGCAACAGCAGCAGCAGCTCCCGCCGCAATCGCTGCAGCATATGCTCCCGCCGCACTTCCAGGGGCCGCCGGGCACGGGCGCACAAGACCTTATGGCGCTACTGATGCAGGGCGCGCCCCGCGAGTAGAGTCCAGACAGAGCAGAATTGATGATCTCTTGAGCTCGGTGCACTTATCCACGACAAATCCCCGGCAATGTACTTTAACCTCCACGTTTGGACGCTGTCTGTCGCTCCCTCTTCCTTCCGCAACAATTGCTTCGCAATGCGTTTTCTTAATTAATGGCGAGCTTGATCGCCTGCTGTCAGTTGTAATTTGCACGCACGTAATGAGACCATTGAGTGAGTTGGAGAAAGCGCCGAGTACTTAGCCATATTATTGAGTGATACGTTCTGTTGCAACTTCTGTGGAGAAGTTCTTGGTGTCCCTGAGCGCGCATTTGATCGTAGTGGGGTGGCGGTGATAGGCCGGACAGGCGCATTGGCGTCTCCGAGAGGACATCAGCCGCCGAATCTGTAGGGGGTAGGCGCCAGCTGTTTTGAGGCGATCGGGTGGGCGGTCTAGCCACATGGACCTGGGGTGTGCATGCAAAGAGCACAGGTGACGCAGACCATGTTGTCTAGCGGAGTGGCAATCGCAGCAGCGCAGGACAAATGGGAGGAGGCTGCGGGATTCCGCCCCGGTTCCGGAAGGTGCTTATCACACGGGCCGGATATGGCAGTTTGAACCCGAGGAAAGAGAGACTTTCCAGTGCCGGGCTGTCGGGGCGGCATCGGGGCGCAGATCTGAGGGAGCCAGCCGGATCTGCGCGGCCGGGCGAGTCAAGTCCTCGCTCGGCCGACGCGCACAAGTGATGGACGCTGGGTCGTCAGGCATCGATGGGCGCTGGGTCTGCTGAATGGCCTCCATTTTATGGCTGCCACACCGGACGTACTCACGCGGAGATACGCGGCGACGCAGGCGTCACACGCCCCCTGCAGTGCGCACAGACTGCCACGCTCGGCCTCACTGTCGCGGGCTGCGTAAATGCCTCGGACTCGTATGTAACAGAATGCGCTCATCGCCGCCGTTGTGCCCATCTGGGTGGAGGTCGGGACGCCGAGGGCGCCTGGCGGCCTCGTGCCAGTGATCGGGTCGGAGATGCAGGCCTTGCAGTGCGCGGGGTTACAGGTGAATGTGAGGATCTGAATGCCTCGCGGCGTGGCTCCTCACACGTCTGCGCTGGGGTGCCACGTGTGGAGGCGAGGCGGGGGTTATCTGCACGAAATGGAGCGTCGGTCGGCGTCGACAGCTCAGCCTGGCGCTAGCCGCTGTCAGCCCGCTCCAGAGACCAGTGCATGGAAGCCATCCCCGCGATAAGCCCCGATCCAGCCGTGGACCAGCCCAGGACCCGCGGACCCCCCGGTCCACCCGACTTGCCACGACCCCCTGCGCCGCCGCCTGGGCGCATCCGCTCCCTGACGATCCGGGCTGCAGCCCTGCGCACGCCCGCCCAGCGCGCGTGCAGGCTGCGCAGTGCGCAAGAGGGCGGGGACGCGGGGGACCGGTGCACAGGGACGAGAAGGTACCGCAATTACAATGGCGTTACATAACGCCTGGGCGAATCAGTGACAGGCTCTGCCTGCAGGCAGGAAAACGTGGTGCAAGTTCTCACTGCAAACGGCACTAATATCGCCGAATGATTCGCGCAGAAAAACAACAAAGCTCGCATAAACGTCCTGCACACGCCCCTTTCGCACTGCAGCAGAGCCCGCCCTCAAAGGCTGCCTTGGCCACATCCCAAACCACCTTTCGCCCACCCCCGCACGCTACATCCTCCACCCACACCGTTTGCTCGACACTAACTCCAGTCTTTCCTTCACCCCAACTGTCTTTTCCCTCTTCCCTTTTTCCTGCTCCTACCCCGCGCCTACCTGATCCCCCACTCGTGAGTGCACATTGCGACAGCACGGACAGCAGCTGATGCGTGCGCGTGGCCGTGGTGCAGAGACGGGAGAACTGAAGGCCCTGTGAGATCGGTGAGTGTGCCCGTGCTTTGATGAGAGTGGAGGCTGATCGTGTTGTCGCAGACGATCGAGAATAATAATAACCGGTGAGGACGTCATTCAAGTGCGGACGCCGGGAAACGTGGGCCGTGGGAAGCGCGCATCTGATAACGCGCGCGGGGGGGCAGAGGCGCGCTGCAGCTGGGCGTGCACTGGCAGCGCAGAGGCAGCGGGCAGCAGGCGACGGCGACTGTGCGGCGGGCGCAGAGAACAAGGCAGCGCTGGCTGCGGCTGATGTGCGCGATAGGGTCGCGATTCAAATTCCTTCTGTTTTGTTACTGTAACCGTCCGCACGTCGTCGTGATCCGGACACCCGGCGCCCTTATATTCCCAGCCTGCATTTCCCGTTCCTCCATTGCGTCGCTTTCTCCCCAGCGCTCGCCTCCTCCTCCCCTCCTCCCTTAACGAACCTCCACGCTGACCACGACCTTCCCGTCTCCCAGATCCCCAATCCCCCCTCCGCCCGCGTCGACTTGGCCGTCGTACGCGTATCCCACAAGTCGCTTTCCTCGTCAACACACCCCCGTTGCATGCAATAGCGCTCTTTCCCTGGTGAGTCGCCTTCCGCCATCGATGGTTCGGTGATCGGGGGCCTGTGCTCAGGCGGTGGCGCGCGCTGCAAAGTCGACGCTCGGTTTGGACGCTCTGATGCATGCCATGTTCTCAATGTGCAAACGCGCAACCCGCCACTTGCCCCGCTTTCCAATAGCCTTCTCCCACCGCCCTCGAGCTCGCCTCGCGCACCAGCTTGTCTCTCACCGACTCGCCCGACCACGCTCTCTGTCATGTCTCCCGTCTCCGCAGACTCGTGTGCTAACTCGACTTCTTGCACCCCCGTCCACGCACATCGTCCCCCCACCTCTAGCCCCCTCCCTGTCGTACCCTCCTCCGACCTACTCTCCCTCGCCGCCCTCAACATGAAAGACGTCTCGGCTTCCTCCAAGCACCCCCGCCACAACTCCATCTACTCCAAGAAGCGTCCTTCGCCAAATGGTGTATCAAAGTCCCGCAAATCGCAGTCGCCTATGGACTACACCCTCGCCGTTGCCGCCGCCGCCGCTCGCCGCTCCCCAAAAGCCGCGAAGGTCGAATTGATCATGCAGCGCCGCCGCGAGCTCCAGCTGGCCGCGATGCGCAGGGAGGGAGTCTTGCTGGAGGACGAGTACCGCGATGAGATCAGATTTTACATGCATGAGATGGAGGTCAGTTCGTCCCTGTACCTACGCTCTCGTGCCCCCTCATCATCGCGTTCTCCCATTAGCGATTCACGATGGGTTCGACATCGTCCATGGACCAACAGCCGGAGATCAAGTGGCACATGCGCCCGTGTCTTGTCGAGTTCCTCGTGGAGCTCCATTTCACCTTTCGCCTTCGTCCGGAGACCCTCTATCTGACTCTCAACATCGTCGACCGCTACGTGTCCCGCCGCATCGTCTACATCAAGCACTACCAGCTTGTCGGATGTGCGGCTCTCTGGATCGCCGCAAAGTTCGAAGATGCCAAGGAACGCGTGCCCACTGTGCAGGAGCTCGTCCACTACTGCCGCGATGCGTACGACGAGTCGGCGTTCATCCAGATGGAGGGCCACGTTCTTGCGACCATCCAGTGGACTCTTGGCCATCCCACCGCTGAGGCTTGGCTCCGGCTGATGTGCTGCGCGCCTTGCATGGAGGAGCCCAAAGTGCAGCACGTCGCGCGCTTCCTCATGGAGATCACCCTCTTCTACCGCGAGTTTGTCAAGTACCCTCCTTCGGCGATTGCACACGGCTCGCTCACTCTCGCCCGCTTCCTGTGCGGCAAGGGCCGGCAGGTCTTTGACGAAACCGACGAGTGCTTGGAAATCGTCGAGTACCTGGACAGCCGCTTGGCGAAACATGTCAACGACCTCTCAGAGACACTCGTCAAGAAGTACTCGTATGCCTTTTATTCAAAGGCGGCGACCTTCGTGGTGCAGTACTATCTCCAAGGCGGCCGCTTCGTGCGGCAGCCCCTCCTGCCCCTGCCTGTGACCCCCGTGCGGTCGTCAGCGCCCATCATTGGCACACCGATGAGCGCAACGACCAGCGCGTCCGACTTGTCGGACGACATGCCCATCACACCGACGAGTCCCTACTTTTCGAGCGACCCATTTTCGGGCTCCAACATGTCCGAAAGCGACAAGGAAAACTTCTCGTCGCCCAAGTTCGAGCCTGTGGTCAACAAGCAGCACACGGAGAACCCCCCAGAGCAGTATCTTCCTCACGACTTTGTCACCTTCGGTCGCCACGCGCTGCACAACCTCAACGTGTCCTCTCCCCGCGCGATGGTCTCATAGATGTTCAAAACGGCGACGTCCCTCGCCCTCTCGTCCTTCATCCTCTCCTCCAATTCGATGTCCTGTATGGCATCTTACATCCGCACGCCGCCTTCTCGTCATTCAGCAAAATGTACCACCATTACACACGTCGTCGACAACATCGAATCGCGCATCTTTGTCCCCGCAATCCTCATCAACCATGCATTCTCTCCTTGCACTGTCTCTGCCATCACTATCTTCACTTCAAGCGCAAACCTACGCGGGCAGCAAAGAGGAAATTGGCAAGGCCGTGCAGCTACGTATTTATGACTTTGTGTCTACGATGTGTACTGTCATTGGACCTCTTGCTGGACGCTCTTCGTTCTGTCGTGTAGGCTTTGTTGTTTACCCCCGCGCACACCCACCAACAATCACTCATTTTTGTGTCTCCCTCTCTTATGCAAACCTCGTTCTCGTTGCAGATCCTGCCCGGTTCCGCCTTTTAGTCCTCACGTTGTGAGGTCGACAGCCTACACTCTTCTTTAGTATCTTCCCTTCTCTTTCTATTTTATCCTTCATTTTACTTTAAATATCCCTCACCGCTTCCCGGCAGTCGACCACCGACCCCACGCGTGGCGGGTTTATTCTTCCCCCCCTTTACATAGCCTGTCCCGCCATCACCGAACGATCCCTCGCATCCTCTCCGCTTGTCTCCTTGTGCACCCTCATAATGCAGTCTCATTGTTGGGTCCTTACATTTACCATTGTCACCGTCTACATCACAAGTGTCGTCATTTCGTGCACTTGAACAAGGGTTTACAATGTTCCTGAGCCTCGTTGTGATTTCCGCGCTCGCCCCGGACCCGACGATACAGCGGCTTCCAATTCCCAAGGACGCTAACCCTGGGGCCGCCTGCGCTGACAGTTTGAAATCTATCGCGATCGTGGCTCCGCGACCGTGATGCCAGCTGAGCTCAGGTACGGTGCGGGGGGATTGGTCACCAGGCGTGAGAGGCGAGAGCGAGAAATAGCGTTTGCAACGCCTTCGAGTTCCCCGTTTCGTGCTTCGCCGGCTTCCGAGCCTCGAAGAAAATGCAGGACTGTGCAGGAATAAGCTCGACGCGAAGCTTCTGCAGCGCGCGTGCACGCGGTCGCGGGAGGAATCATACGGCGTGTCGGGCAGTCCAGCTGATGCAGCTTCCAAAGATACCCCGACTCCACACCCACGCTATCCTTCGCCAGCTGCGCGAGTGAAGGTCCAGGACCTGATCACTGCAGCCGGGCCTCTTCGCGTGTCAACGATCCGAGACCTCACAACTAGGGTCGGCCGAAAGCCCTCAGGATGTCGCGCATCATACGGCATTTACGGGAACAAGTACTTCGTATATTCGTATATATCCCACCAGCGGCCCTTGCTCGCATACCGCTTCATCACCGCTTGACACAAGCCCACCATCAATCTCGCGCCCGTACCACGCTGTTAGTTACATTGCACTGCCGCCCGCCGTGCCTTCATTCCATTTCATTACCTACTCCAGGACCCACTGGTCGCCGTCCTTCTTGATTGTCACGGGCCTGCGCTCGTCCAGGCTGATTCGGCCCGCGTTCAAGATTGCCGTCGTCACGACCGTGTTCGCGATCGTGGGCAGGCCGTGCGCATCAAAGTCCCCCGGCTGTGCCTGCCCGGCGTTGACGCTGCGCGACGCGTCGACGAACTTCTCAATGGAAATGTAGCCGTAACCGCGCTGTCCGTCAAAGTGGCCGCTCTCTGACGGCGAGTATTTCATGCTGTAAGTAATTACGCGTCGAGGAGCTCAGTGAAGGGCGCGTGACGTCGAGGCGAGAGATTGGCGTACTAGAAGGGGTTGTACCAGGCTTTGCCGGTATCGTCGACCGTGACGTCGTAACCGCGATGTGCTTGGTCGACGTTGATATCGCCCTTGCATGTTCCGCGTGAGTCAGCCGCCACGAAGACCGCAAACATATACCGACGGCACAACGCACTTTTTCGGCCATGTAGTACCAGTGCTGGAGTGAGTGGACACCGGCCTTCAGGGGGGCCGTCCACGATGCCGTGTAGACTGCGGTGCCTTTGTGCTTCGGACTCTTGATGGACTGCCAGTCGACGAGAAGAGTGATAGTGTCCTCTGTCTCAGGCACACAGTTGTACGGCTCGCTCGTCGCGATTCCGGTCGCCGCACTCGCTACGACACGCGTCGGGACCGCCTTGTCCTGTAGAATCCACGCGCATATGTCGATGTGATGCGAGGACAGGTAGTAGCTGTCGGGGGAGCCACGCTGGCGGGTCAGTGACTCTCGATCCGAAAATCTTTTCTCGTTCCAGGGCTGACCTGATGTCGGAGTCCTTGCCAGCCCAGGCGCGGAATGTCTCCAGCTGGCTCTTCGGCTGGCTCATCCATGCGTTGAAAAAGTTGAATTCGCCAAGAGTCGCGGCGCGAGCCTTCGCGTCGCTGTACACCGGATCGTACCTGAGTGAGAGTAAGCCAGAGGTAAAGAAGGGGGAGCGACAAAGATTTACCGCTTGTGGTGCTCGACAAAGCAGACGACGTCGTGCTTCTTTGCCAGCGCAATGAGTTCTGTGTGGTGCGAGAGCAGCTGAGTTGCCGGCTTTGTGACGAGGACGTGGAGTTTGTGCTCGATGGCATATTTGGCAATTGGGTAGTGAGTACCTACACTACTATCAGCACGATGATTATGAGCATCACTGGGGACTTACTGTCGGGCGTGAAGATGATGACTGCATCTCCTGGACTGAGCTTGTCGATGGCCGCCTTGTCTTCAAACAATTTCAGTGAACGGATACCTCGACAGCGCACGTAGAACACAAACAAGCTTCTGGGTCCACTTTTCCTTCTTCAGGGAAGCCTTCGAACCTAGAGCCTGTCAGTCATGGAGCGCAACATTCAAAGTGCCTTTCTTACGAGACATCCAAGTCCTTGTACACCTCTGCAATATTTTCTTGGAGGTGCTCACGGATGGCAGGAAACTTGCCACCGTTCACTCCTACCATTCCAAGATGCTCAACCTAGAAAAAATTGAAGATCACGAAGGCGGAACGCAAAATAGACACACCTTGCCCAGTCTCCGGAGATCGAACAATGTCAGAGCGACAACCTTGGGAGAGTCAGTACATTCATTCTCGCAGGTGAACAAGCCTTCTACTGACGCCGATCTGGAACGATTATTCGTCAGAGTTACGGCGTGTAACACCACGGCAAACGTCACCTTTTTGTCGGATTTCGATGCGCCAGAGCCCGTCCATCCTGTCGTGTACTCGCCCTAGAGCAGACAGTCCGCTCAGCGTAATCCACACGCTGGTCCGCGTCCACATACAGTACCACCTATGGGAACGAAGATCAATGACCATGATAGCCGCTTGGATGATTGCTGCACTCACACATCAAGATGTTGAGTTTCTTGAGGTCAGCCATGGTTTCCAGTCGAGAAGGAGATCGGGGGAGCTCAAAAGACAGCGCGTGAAGGGGAGAGACAAGGAGAAGTGTCGGGTCGCCATCGCCCCGCCCAGTACTTGTATACTATTTCGCCGTGGACGGATGACTTCCTGACGGCGGCGAAGGACCGCGCGCCGCCTCGCGCCGCCCGCGCCGCTTTCCGTCCGGCCCGGACGTCCGTTGGGCGACGACTCCGACTCGTCAACGAGGCTGCTCAAGGCGCTATCAAGTAGCTATCAAGGCCATTCATCTCCAGTGCCGATATGTCAAATATGCCTGTTCATAGGGCTATCTGTCAGTCAACGTTCAATAGTGGAGCGCTAGGTCTTTTGTGTTTGTGGACAACGCAGTGGCGGCGGCTTGGCAGAGGTCCTTGATGATTTTCCTTCTTGAGCTTGAGTCTTCGTCGTCGAGACGGCGGCTCATACGCTGGGGCATGGGTCCGGCGGCTATGGTTCAGTGGACCCGCCCTTTCATTATCCTGCATGCGGCGATGCCGTTCTAGCACCGATGTTCTTGTCTTCCCAGATGATGGAGGCATTGACCCGCGGTCCATCGCAAGAACGATGCGTTTGTATTTTGATTGCAGCCGTGCCCTTCCATCGCGCCGCCAATATATGTGCCTTCGACATGGACGTCCCACACACGGCGCGCAGCCGAAACCTTGTCGTGGCCCGCCGTTACGTCGCACGGTGGCTCGTAGAGACGAGGCTCGGGTGGCGCCGCGTGACGTCAACGTGGCCTCGGTGCGTTTGGAGGCGTGCCGCCGCGCAGGCCGTCGACGATGACAACGACTGCGCCATCTGGCTCTGCTCCCTTGCCCTCGTCCATCGTCATCCCCGCCCAGAGTCATGGCCTTGCGCCATGCCATCTCCCCCTCAGAACCGAATCTCATACCCCGCCGTGAATTCATACGCGACAACCACGTCCAGTCCTCCTTCGCAATCCTCGCCCTTTCCGCCACGGCTCTCGTCCGCCTTTACAGCTTTCCCCCAAACGTCGTCGTCGCAGTTCGCCGCCTCCTAGATGAAACACGCATGATCACCACATGCCGTGAAGATGTCACCAACAACTTCAGCGAGTTCGCGATCGACGGCAAGCCCTGGAATACCCCGAAGAGCATACACACGGAGAAGCTTCTCATAGATCTCTTCTCTGTCTTGTACAGGAACGGCCACGAGTTTCTCTCGACCTTAGACTATGGCAGAGAGCAGGACGACAGAGTCATCATGGCCTTTGCCAGGCCCGGTGGGCCCACCGCTCAGTCGCCTGCAGGATCTTCGTCCGCCCTCCACAGAACGAGCCAGGCTTCCGTCCAGGCCCTAAGCAAGGTCAAAGTGCCCTTTGCCATCTCCTTCCCGAATACGAACATCTTGCGCGTCATCTCCCCTCCCCTTCACTCCACGCCTGCCATCCTGCAGACTGTGCGAGGCTCTTGGCCGCGAGGCGTAGTCGCTGAGAAAAAGGTCGGGGAGAACGTGTACGAGTTCAAACTCAAAGGCTATAAATGTAACGCTATCTTTCCCATCCGTAGCTGAATGCTCAACTGTAGTCCAGGGTTCCAAGAAGACACCTTTGCGACAGATTCTCTGAGGCACGTCCTCGCCCTCCTCAGTTCCTTGGATGGATTTGGCTTCACCCTCTTGACGTCGTTGTCCATGACTGGGCGCTCACGCGTGAAGGACTTGTGGATTTTTACTGGACCATCGCAAATGGTGATGCCCGAATCACCGCCGGCTAGTCCTATCCACGCTCAGAATGACCTGACTCGCGCCACCTCCCCCGAGAAACCCGGCGAGCACAAGCGCAATCACACCGCGCCCGCGAAAGGCAGCACCCTTCATGTGGACGAGCACGGACAAGTATCAGGCCATCCCCGCGCCGCCACCGACGGCGCCGTCCACACCAATCGAGACGATCCTACGGCGCGCTTCTCCTCCTCAAAGCCTGCGATTCTACGTAAACCCGCTCCACGTGCACAGCTGCCTGTCTCGGTGGCGTCGTCAACTGGCTCTAATGAACACCAACACGAGGAGGGTCCGGCTCCTCTTTCGTCACCGGATCTCGTCCGCGTCACCATGGCGAGCACTGTGGGCAGCGCTGTGAACATGACGGGTGTTGGGATCCGGAAATTGCAGGAGGAGATTGCTCGCCAAAGCCTGGACGCAATCACGCCTCCACAGCCGAGCCCCGCCTTGTTCTACACTGCAGCCCCGCCCACTCAGAACAATCCTTACTTCCCCCCCACACATGCCTCCGCCCCGATTGACAGCGTCTCGGTGCCTGAGTCAACTTCATCGCCCGCTCCGCAGAGCTCCTCACCTGAGGAGCGCGCGACGCATCGTTCTCTCAGCCCATCCTCTCGTACAAAAGCCTCTCCTCCGCATACAACCCGCGCTAACGCACCTCCTCCCGCGATGGGAAACATCAGCCCTTCTCAAAAGTCAGATATTCCAACCAAGGCCTCAGGCACGCCGACACCACCTCTTCTAGGTCCCAGCGTTTTCCGCGACTCCGCGTTCAGTTCTCAGACGTCGGAGATCCCGATTACATGGACAGGACCCGCCCAGGAGAAGGATAGTGGTGCGCCGCCTGCGCAAACTCCGGTGCTCCCAGGAGGGTGGGTGTCGCCCGTCGAGGAGCGCGATGAGCCGAAACCCACGCTGCATGCGGGAGATGGACGCGCACACCCACATGGCACGCTGCCGGACCTGCGGGCGCCGCACGATCAGATCACGCCCGAGCGGCAGGAGATTAGGACGGCTGAGCCCGAACTGGTCCACCCTCAGCCGCAAGCGGCGAGGAGGAGCGAGGCGGCTGTCCTGGAACAGATGCCACGACCTGCTAAGGACCGCACGAAACGCCCCTCTCCCGATAGGAAACAGAGCCATGACTCGGCGAAAGGAAAGGGGGACAAAGCTAGGATGACCACCACCGCTGGCGAGGGATGGGTACTCGTGAACGTTGGGTCACCGGCTGCCTCGTCGGCCTCTCCCAAGGTGATCGTGGCGCCTGCACCTTCGACGCCCGTCAGTCCTGCCCAAAGCCCACGCGCAAAGGACGGGTCGAGCGCAAGCCCGTCTCGGCGCCCGCCCAACTCCCGCAATCCGCCCTCATCTAACAGTCTGCGCTCCCCGAGAGCTCCTACTGCTGCGACCGCCGCGAAGCCCACGCCCAACGGATCCTCTATGTCCCCCGCCGCGAAAGCCATCGTCATTATCGACGCGATGGAGACCAAGCGGACTGCGGCTGAGAAGGACGCGAGTGACCCGTCGTCCTCGGGTCTGCGCCGTCTGTTTTCGCTCAATTCGGGCTCGCCGAAGCAGCCGCCGCCTCCTGCTCCTCTGAAAGACCGCAAGGCGAAGACGATCGCGACACCCGGTGGTGTGCAGAAGACAAAGAGCATCGAACAGGAGGAGCGTGACGCAAAGAAGGGCGCATCTCGCTGGCGCCGAAAGGGCCCCAGTATGGTGTCGAAGTCGAGCCAACGTATCTCTGTGGACTGAGTGCGAGGAGACGGAATATGCTGGTGCGTACGATTGATGGACTCCATGCCGTCGGACTGTTACTCTTGGAGTGTGATGTGTCTGCCGGATGCCCTTAATGGCTACTCGACCTGTTGTGTTTGTAGTTCCTGCTGTAGCATACTTCTTCTAACCCTTCATTTTCCGTACTAATACGTCTAACACTACATAGATTATGGATGACCCCATCATGCTTCAATATCTAACCACATTGGATTACGACTCTAGCTACGCATTGTGCACGACTACTAGTTGACTAATGGCATTGTTATGAATCCCCTGGGGCCGCCCGATGCCATAAATTGTAGCAACGCTTGAGCAATGGTACTGCAGACAGCATACTGAGGTTTATTGACCACGCTTCTTTTTATTCCCTCTGTTCTTGGCTGGACCTGCACCACTTGAGGAGGAATTGGCTTGCCGTGCGGTGGCGGTCGTGACGGTGGGACCCGACGCTGCCTCGTCAGTTCCCGCCAAGGCTTGTAGTCTGCGCGTGCCCAAATGAGAAAATTGGACTGAGGATTGTACCAGCGAAGTTACTTACGAGGACTTGAGGTCGCCGGTCTGCATCGAGCTCTGGAACCTCGCAAGCTTCGCCTGTGTGAGCTGGAAATCATCAATCGTCTGGGGGTCCATGTGTTTCTGTAGTGCACACAGCATTCAGATCCGCGACGAGTTGCGGTGGTCGTTCAACGCACCATGAGATATGGCATGCCGAGCATCATGATACCGCCGAAGCCCATCATGAGCACCATGGGGCTCTGGAACATGCCCATCACGTTGAACGCCTCGTGCGGGACGAAGTATTCACTGCGCTTCCGCGGAGTGAGCTTGATTGGGTAGGCGAGCTTGTAGGGAGAAGGTGGGTTGAGAGGCGTGCCCACCGCATAGGGGCGAACTTCGGGCAGTGCGTCGGGCTCTGGAAGGACGTCTATGCGTAACTGCGGCATCGTCGCCAGTGTCATTTAGTAGACAAGGGATGAAGAATTCCAAGCGTACATTGTCAAATTGATGATCATGAGATTCAACTGACGCTACGTAGACCCCTGGTTCCACGTCCGGGCTGGTTGCAAGCGATGGTCAGTACATGGGCCATGCATGCTACAAGGTGGAGAACATGCATGATGAACCGTCCGTCACGAGTGATGCTTCCGGACGCAACGCCATTGTCCAGCACAACTATGGCATGTCCAAGTTCTGCGTAGCCTGGACGAAAGAGTGAGCGTGGTCAAAGAGGTCAGCGAGTAGATGAATCGTACTCCGGCAATGGTCGTTCCATTGCACGACACCATGAACGTTAACGGCCAGTGCAGCAGCATAGCAGCTATAGGAGGAATCATCAGCAATTGAAGGACACAGAGATTCGCATCACGGACCTGAAGAATCCGAAAAGTAGTGCCAGGCGAGCCATTGGCGGTGCGATTGCGAGGTAAGTGACCGAATTTGGTAGCCTCGGAAGCCTGTAGACAACACCGACAAATAACCCCTCGTCCAACGTGTTTTCACAGCCCTCGCTTCCCTCGATACTCGCAAAATGCGACAAAAACGCTCAAAGGCATACCGCAAGCTCATGAACATGTACCGGTTGTCATTCGGCTTCCGGGAGCCTTACCAAGTGCTTGGTACTTGTTATCGCATCGCACTCGTTTCGTGTCTGACATTTCCCCACCAGTTGATTCTGAGATGTGTAAAGAGGCCATCTCGCGGAATCACGACTTTCTCGCTGAACTAGCGACAGTCCTGCACGGCACAGTAAAGCCCAGTGAGCCTTCGTGCTTACCACTGAGCGCTCTGAGTCCTCAAGTAACGATCGCGCCCAAGCGGCCTGTCAGTGATCACTCAATGTAGCATACATGAGCTATATCTGCAGGGCAAGTCACAGCAGCCAGCCGTGGACCTCGCCAAGTCCTTTGAGCGGCGGAAATGCAATCACAAGGAGGCGATACCAGGCGAAGAGTGCCTGTCAAGCGTTATAGGTGAGATTTCATTTTTTGTCTCCCCGCGCCGCTCTGCAGCTATCTTCAAGGGGACACAAATAAGCATCGCTATGTCGTCGCGACTCAGTCGCAGCCCCTTCGCGTCAAGCTGCGGACCGTCCCTGGGGTCCCTATCGTGCACATCGAGCGTTCCGTCATGATCCTCGAGCCCCCCAGTGACACTACAGTTCGCGCGAAGGCCCTCGTATGCACTTTCCCTACCTGTGCTTTGGCTCTGCAACTCAGTCGCCTGCCTTCCTTAACAGGCCGAACAAGATGCGATGGCGCCGTCGACGTCAGAGACCGTCCAGCTCCAAGCGGGGCCCACTCCGCCTGCAGAACCTCTCAAAAAGAAAAAAGGGCCCAAGGGACCGAACCCGCTGAGCGTGAAGAAGAAAAAGATCGCGCAGAACGCGCCTGAAAAGCGCAAGGCAGGATCGCAGAAGGCGACTTCGGAGGTCGGACTCAAAAGAAGGAGAGAAGAAGAGTCATCGTTAGCTACGCCGACGCAGGGTGGTCACAAAAGAAAGCGACGGCGCAAGACACAGCCTGGAGATCCGTCCGTCTCTGTCGTTCATTAACGTACCGCATCTGGCAGTGCGTGCTGATATGCAAAATCAATGAGGTCTAGTCATTGCGTGATAATTGCGTGCGTATATAATATTGGAATATGTAATACAACAAGAGAGCGAGACTACAATCCACCACGAAGGCGCAGCACTAAGATGAAACAATTAGTCAATTGGCTACAGGGCCACAATATGTACACCGCCACATACCCAAGTGAAGCGTGCTCTCCTTCTGAATGTTGTAGTCCGACAGCGTCCGACCATCCTCCAACTGCTTCCCAGCGAAGATCAGGCGCTGCTGATCAGGCGGAATCCCCTCCTTATCCTGGATTTTCGCCTTCACGTTGTCGATGGTGTCTGAAGACTCCACCTCCAAAGTGATCGTCTTGCCTGTGAGCGTCTTCACGAAGATCTGCATGCCGCCACGCAGACGCAAGACTGTCGAGAAGGTAAGATGCCGGCTTGCATCTATAGCAGCATGACTCACCGAGGTGAAGGGTAGATTCCTTCTGAATGTTGTAGTCGGAAAGGGTGCGACCATCCTCCAGCTGCTTGCCAGCGAAAATCAAGCGCTGCTGATCTGGCGGGATGCCCTCCTTGTCTTGAATCTTTGCCTTGACATTGTCGATCGTGTCCGACGACTCGACCTCGAGAGTGATCGTCTTGCCGGTCAACGTCTTCACAAAGATCTGCATACCACCGCGAAGACGGAGGACTAGAGCCTACTCAGCATGCGCGCACGCACACAAGGATAGCGAGGACTTACCTAGGTGCAGGGTTGACTCCTTCTGGATGTTGTAGTCCGAAAGAGTGCGACCATCCTCGAGTTGCTTGCCTGCGAAGATCAAGCGCTGCTGGTCTGGCGGAATGCCCTCCTTATCCTGGATCTTGGCCTTCACGTTGTCGATCGTGTCGGAAGACTCGACCTCAAGCGTGATGGTCTTGCCCGTCAGGGTCTTGACGAAGATCTGCATACCGCCACGAAGGCGGAGCACAAGATGGAGCGTGGACTCCTTCTGGATGTTGTAGTCCGAAAGAGTGCGACCATCCTCGAGTTGCTTGCCTGCGAAGATCAAGCGCTGCTGGTCTGGCGGAATGCCCTCCTTATCCTGGATCTTGGCCTTCACGTTGTCAATCGTGTCGGAAGATTCGACTTCGAGCGTGATGGTCTTGCCCGTCAGGGTCTTGACGAAAATCTGCATACCGCCACGGAGACGGAGCACAAGATGGAGCGTGGACTCCTTCTGGATGTTGTAGTCGGACAAGGTGCGGCCGTCCTCGAGCTGCTTGCCCGCAAAGATCAAGCGCTGTTGATCAGGGGGGATGCTATGAGGATCGTCAGCGGTGCTCGAGGCGATGGCCAAAAGAACGGAGGCACTAACCCTTCCTTATCTTGGATCTTCGCCTTAACGTTGTCAATGGTGTCGGACGACTCGACCTCGAGGGTGATGGTCTTGCCGGTGAGGGTTTTCACAAAGATTTGCATGATAGGAGTGGTGGAAATGCACGGAGGGATGTGGGTGGAGAAGAACGGATGGGCGTCCGCAGCTGCTGACCTGTTGTATTTGTACTGCGGGGAAAGCGGAGTTTGAACGATGACTCAGCATCTCAGTCACAGATCACCGACTCGGACCTTCGAGCGGTTTCCAGACCGAGGATGGCTGTCCTTGCCTTTACCAACGTACATACAAGCTGTGGTCGTTGCTGTGTCCTTCGCAGCACTCAGCGCAGGCAACTATTCTCCGTAGCTTGATGTCAGAAGATATTCGTTTCGAATATAAGGCAGTCAACGCCGTCTCTATGCTAAGTATCGGACCGCGTCGGCGCTAGCGAGCGGGCATTCACGGACAATAATAATACTCCGAAGTACTAGCTATCGCTACAAGTCTAGAGCGCCGCGGGTAAGCGGCGGGTTTACATGGCGCAACAGCGCATCGAGCTCGCGCATGCGCCCAGGTCCGACACGGGTCCTCACGATACCCCATCAGCAGCTGGCTCGTCAAACCACAAGCGGATCGTCAAATCTTTCTCCATGGAGGCCGACGCGATGCAATTTCGTGTTGGATGGGTCTGAATGGTGTGAGCCATGACTACCCGAAACCCGAACAAGTGCACCTTACTGCGACAGCTAAAACAGCATCTAGAGCGGATGATGAGTGCCCTAACATCAAGGCAGCGCAGTCCCGGACGCACCTCTATGCCCTTCTAAAACCTGCAACACTTGCCTGGATTGCAGGTCCCATATGTACACCTTTGAGTCTTCGCTTCCGCTTACCACATACTGCCAACCAGTGCGACTGAAGGAGGCCGAAATACAATACGTTCGATTTGTATGACCGGTGTATGTCTTAACACAGCGCGAGGTGTGATAATTCCACAGGCGAATCGTCGAATCTTGCGTCGACGCGAGGACGAATTTAGAATTTGGCGAGAATACGACGTGCGAACTGAGAGGCAGCTAAGTGTGACTGCCTTGACGATGTGGAGCAGGGGAGCGCTGCTCACCATATGGGATTGTCGTCATCTACCAGCGTCTTCAGACATTGGCCCGACTCGGCATCCCATATCCGTCTGCAGGAGAGACTGTAGTTCGCACCGTGTTCAGAGAGGACTGACAGAACGTACATCAGTCCATCCATAGCGCAGGACACAATGAGTGTGCCGTCATGGCTGAAGGCCACCGCCGTCACGGGGTCCGAATGTGCGGGCAGGACCTTCAAGGATTTGCCTACCGCTCAGATGAGCCAATGTAAGGTTTGCGGTCGACGACAAAACGCACCTCGTGCAACATCCCAGACGCGGACAGTCTCGTCGAAGCCTCCGGAAACGAGGAGGCTCGAGCGTGGATTGTAGTTCACGCAAAATACGAAGTTCGTATGTCCTTTAAGGATTTTCACTGTTGTTCCCTTCAAGAAGAAAAGTAAGTGAGCATCTACCTATCCTGATGGTGGCTACTAACCGCATCCAGGCTCCATATGCGCACAGTCTTGTCGTCGGAAGCGGACGCTATGCAGTCCGAGTCGCCAGACCAGGCAATATCTGATATACCCTCGGTATGACCCTCGAAGGTTTTGATGATGTCGCCTGAAGACGCGTCCCAGATCTTCACGCGCTTGTCCGCAGCTTCACTTCGCCGCGTTTTGGTAAAATACGCTGGAGAAGACGCGTCCGGGAGGAGCACGTACCTGCAGATGCGAGCATGGTTCCATCTGGGCTAAATTTCAAGGAGGATATAGACATGGAGTGTCCACTTAGGATGTAGCGTAGCTGATAGTTTGGTTGCTGTGCGTTGGACGTGGGCATTGAAGGAGGTGGGGGAGGTGGGGGAGTAGCAGGAGTTGAGGATCCGGAGGCATGGGCTCCGTTCACAGCTATCTCCGGAATGCCTTGATCATACGAATCGCCATTCATGTCGAGAGTCATGATTTGGGGGAAGACGGGGCAGCGGAAGAGAAAAAGTAAAGAGCAGCAGTCCTGAGTGAAGTGGCGAGACGCGCGACACGAGAATACAGCTACATAACACTCTTCAGTCTCTAACCTCTTCGACCCGGATTACTCCAGCCTTGCCCACAAAATGGCCTCAGCGACATCCGACTGGGTTACACCCCCTAAACGGCCAGAACTCATCGAAAACCTGGTCTCTGGTGTAGGCACGTAATTCATAATTTTTTGTAACTAACGCTCACGTTTTGCTTGACGCAGACCGCTACAATCCTTCAAACGTCGGAATCCTGGAAGACTACTTGTACCACCAGATCAGAAGCCAGGAGTATGACTGTCTTGCCAATCTAGCAATCCTGAAACTGTGCGCCCGACGCTCTACTAAAACTTGACATCACGCACTGACGTTCCGGCAGCTACCAGTTCAATCAGGATCTTTACAACCCGGATGTCATAGTCAATATCCTCGTCAAGGCTCTGACCTCTGTTCCCTTCCCGGACTTCAATCTTTCCATCGCGTTGCTTGACGAACGGCTGCCCAGTGCCAATCCCGACGAGCCCGACCCTCTCCCCACTCTCCTCCCGCACCTCACGTCTCTGCACAGTTTGCTCCAGCAATGTCGCTTTCCTGCATTCTGGGCGCTGTACCGCTCGGACGAGCTTGAGTCCCTCCGGGACAACTACACTGTTGAGGTTGTGGGGTTCGAAGACTCGATCAGGGATGTCGCCGTGCGTGCCGTGAAAGCAGCCTTCCAGCGGATAGGAAGCAAGCGCTTGAGCTCATATTTGGACCTCGAGGGTAAGTAGCTCTACCATTGTTCTATGTCTCAGTCGTGTTTATTTCGTGTAGGCGCGGACTTGGAGGAGTATGTCACAAGAATTGGCTGGAGGCTCGATTCGTCGACCGGTGTCGTGGAGCTTCCGCCCAACCCTGACAACCAGATCTCGTCCACCGTTGTGCAGGAGGACATAAAGCTACCTCGTATGTGTCTTGACTCTTGACTTCGTTACAATCGCTGATAAAAAATCACTCAGAGCTGTCGAAAGTCATCTCGCATGCCATATCTGCTGCGTAGCATTTAATGTCTGACGCTAAAAGGCTCTCATGCCATATATTTGTACATCCATGTACTTTCAAAGTGTACCGCGGTGGCGTGCTAACAGATCTTGTGTTAAACCTTATCGTCCAACAATTCAGGTACTTAGTCGTTGGGATCATAAGTGTTCAGAGCACTAACACAACTTTACTGACCACACTTTCAGAACATGTCTATGGTAATTTGTATCTACGGTGAAGTTACTTTTATACCGACCAAAAAGCTGCCGCCGACCCCCAACCCGCCATGATGACTCCTGTCAACAGGATAGCCAGGTCCCACACATTTCGCTTGCGTTCTAGCGCCAGCTTCGCCGCCACAGGGCCGATAACACAGAGCACGAAGGCAGAGAATGAGCCGAGAATCGCCATCATGGAACTGAAGTCTGGGACGAGGATGGACACGGCGACGGCCAGCAGGACGAAGCAGACGCGCTCGACAACGATAAAAGCGCGCTTCACCCCTTTGTTGTATCTGCGTGCGTGCTCAGACGATATTCCAGCCGCCTTTCGAGACTCGTTGCCGTCCTCCTCGCGAAGATGACTATCGTCCAGTCCAAGCAGAACCTCGAGGGTGATGTTCAACTAGGGAGAATCGTCAGCTCAAGTATTCACATTGTACGGAAAGGACTCACCGCTCTGGACCCCAAAGCGAACTTCGTCCTGCGCAAATCGTCAAACAGTTTGACAAAATTCAGAATATACGAAGGCGGCTCACAATGGGGTGATTACGAGCATCCAGAGAGCCATTTTGTTCAGCAATGGACTGTAGCCCGGCACCTCCAGTAAGTTTTGGCTGATCTACTTCCGGCGTCAGGCACAGACACGATGCGACAGTTAACTGACCGACCTCATCATAGACGCCATCTCCAAACATGAGATATCCAGCAATGCCGATAATGGAGTATATGAACGTCGCAAATGCCTTTGGGAGTATGAGAGAGAGACGTAAAATCTAGCGGCTGATCAACTCACGAATGCATAGTTCATGGCCTCGTCAAATCGACTTGGGTCCATCATGTCTCCAGCGAGAGACGGAATGGCTGCATGAGCGCCGAACTGTTGAGTCAACCGGTAAGATTTATCATATGATTTGGAAAGCGCAGGTACTGACTCCTGCCATGAAGAGCCCGAACGCAAGGCCGAGCTTCTCGAGACTGCCAAAGCCTATATTGGTGTCAGCCGGGCTCCATAGGCTCCCAGGGCCGTCGCGTTGCATGAATCCATCGATGAAAATCACGGCGATGAGGAATATCGTGGACAGTATTCCCAGGAGAGACGAGTATGACAACAGCGAGAGCGGGAAGAATACCGTCGGTATGAGTCTATCGGGTCGTGATCAGACAATCGGTGGCCAAGGTGAGAAACGAACTTACACAACGAGACCCATCAATTTGTACGCATTTGCAGAGTAAGCGGGCACCACGGCATTTAGAGAGTCGGCATACAAAGTGACAAGGATGACGCTAGCACCAAAAGTCAGTTGCCTGTTCCTTCGAGCACTCGCCGACCACTCACCTGACGCTAAAGATCTCTACACAGAACATGAAGGTCACGAAGGGCATGGACTTCGGCCCAAACGCTTTCCGCCCGATGTCTGCATAAGATCGGATCCGAGGATCTGAGACTGTAACTCGTGCCAGAAACTTCGCACTGCGAATATTCTGACAGTGAGGTCGGTGCGAGGAATGACTTGACAGAACACATACGTGTAGCATGTGATGAAGCCATAAAAGATGATGAGGGCAGTGCCTGCAATCCAGCCCGCGTATGAAAAGGCCAAGGGCTCCGAGAGCATGCCGATACCGAGAAGAATAGCCACTGCATTGGAAAGCTACCCTTGTTGTTGTGAGCAGTAGGTCTCAGAAGGATACAGCTTGTGCGCACCGTCTGTCCAAACGTGCTCTTCGCGTTCACATTGACTGGGGGCTGCAGAGCAGAGGAGGATATGCGACGGGGCAGAGAGGGGGCGGACGGCTTCCGTTGCGGCGAAAGAAGCGGTGTGCGCTCACTTGCAGTCGATACTGTAGGCAGTGTCGAGACAGTTGGAGAGAGCTGAGGCGTCGGAGTAACGAGGATATTGGGCGCATGCGTGTTGGTTGTAGGTGTATCCCATTCCCCCGGGTTCTCCTCGTCAAATTCCATATTGCCAATGAAGCCATCCATGACCGCGTCCTCTGCGCGAGGGGTCGCCACTTGCTCGTCCTCCTCTTCGACAGGAATGATGGAAGCTTCATAGTCGACAGGCATCTCCACGTTTGTGAATGAGGTAGCAACACCAGAGGTGGATAGGAGGTATTGCGAGCGATGGTCTGAACTCCAACGTCAGTACTAGCACATAGCAGTCTGGCGGACGGGAAGGGCTCTGCTGCTTACAAGAGGCTATCGCATCCCTGATACTGTATCCACTCGAGGCAGAGCCCACGACTGGAAGAGGAGAGGACATATCTGAGTATTCGTGAGTCGTTGGAGGTCGTTAAGTCGTCAGCTGAGGAATAGGTGGGAGATTGGAGAGGAAAAGTAGCAGGCGCGGAAAGGCTTCAAAATGAAGTCGAACCGGACCGCCGTGATATAAGTACGAGTCCGGCTCAGGGCGAAGCGGGCTGTACCTCGTCCAGAAAATTTGAGATGTTCCCCGGTCTGAGGTCAAGATCCGCCCTTTGTCAATATAGGAGCTCCATACCGCGCCTATGGAAGTTCTGAGCATAGCCAGCTGATGGAAGAGTCGGATCACATCCTGTTTGCTGCGAAGCTCAGAAGGTTATATACGCGGTCGAAATTTCTAGTTTCCGGGGGAACATGAAGCTGTCACGGTATCGTTCCGTTAGCGCCTCAATTATATCCATAGCTGCAAGCGCTCATGAAACGTGGTCTAACTGTGACATTATCTACACACTACTAACAAGTCAAGCCAATGAGGGGGTGCAAGAAAGATGTGGAATGATCC
This sequence comes from Auriscalpium orientale, assembly GCA_019915035.1. Lineage (NCBI taxonomy): Eukaryota > Fungi > Basidiomycota > Agaricomycetes > Russulales > Auriscalpiaceae > Auriscalpium > Auriscalpium orientale. The sequence continues at coordinate 1,932,563 of JAHLMH010000001.1, forward strand.
GAGACGCTGACGAGACTAAGACCAAGCATTGCAGGCGTTTGTGTGGTTATGACCAGAAGGGTATATGCTGATGGCGAACATCTATTACGACCAAGGGGGATTCGTCGCCCTGCGGTTCGTCCATGTCATGTACGGGTAACGAGAAATATCCGTTCCTGACTGTTTGACGCGAGTGCTACGTCGGGCTTCAGGGGCTTGCGTGATGTTATTCGAATCCTGGGACGTAAAGGAAGGTCGAGGTCAGTTGACGGAAGGTCGTTCAGGAAGACCATCACAAACGTACAGTGAGCCGCTTGCGAATGCCGGGGGCCATGTTTGGCCACCACTTCGTGAGAGCATTCTTCAATGCCAGCTCGCGATGACCCTTCGGATTGAGCCATGCAGCAAACTCGTCGATCTTCAAAGGTAATCAGGCAACAACGCTGAGAAGGAAGAAGTTTAAGTCCGCACCTCTTCGATATCGTTGTACACCGCCCACTCTCCCTCTGCCAGCATGCCGTCCTCGCCTTCCTCGTCTAGCCGCCGCTGGCGCACATACGTTTCTTCGCGTCTATCCAATAGCTCCATGTCGATCGAGCTAGGTCCCTGTATGAATAGCCTTCCGGAGCCATACTGGACAATCCCTCCGCTTCCTAGAAGCGACATCGAGCCCATGCCGTCAAACCACCAGATGCGATTGTAGAACCTATCCCTGCCCATAGGCTTCACCCTGATAGAACCCAGAAGTTTTCTGAAATCGCGTTCGATGGCGGCGAGTCGACGCTCTAGACGACTGACCTCCTCATCGAGTCGACGATGCTCGGCGATGGCCTGCTTGGCGGTCGCGGTCTTCTGACGAGCAAGCTCACGCTGCTTCGCATGAGCCTGGCTCTGAGCCTTACGACGGAGGTCTTTGGACTTGGAAGGCTTGCCGGAGCCAGATTCAGACCCGCCTTCCGAGGCTGAGATGTCGGATAGGTCGCTGAGGTCGTTCATGGGGGTCTCGTCTTCAACGATTTCAGCTTGTACTGCACTTTTAGCGTCACCCAGTAATGCGTCTCGCTCCTCGATGCTAATGCAAGTCAAGGTGAGACGGTGCAAATGCGGGTTTGTGTTGACATACCATTGCTTCCTCGCACGATTCTGAGCAATTTTGTCTTTCCGAAGGGCAGTAAGATTCTCTTCGGAAGTCTCCATATGAGCGTGGATGGCTTTGCTTGACACAGAGATATTGCACATGAAAGACAGAATAGCGATCCTATCTTCGGCCGGAAGAGCATAATACGCTTCTCCGGGTGTGGTCGGCTGCGTGTAGTGGACTGCTGCGGGTGTCGAGGTCCGCGAGTCTGACGACGAACCAGTGGGATCTACGGGAGCATCCGGCGAGAACAAGAGACGAGTGAGGATCCGGCGTAAAGGAGGAAATGTGTCGAGAGTGGCGTGCTTGAAATGAAAATAATGTCAGCGGTGTGAAGCGATCGTAAAGGACATGTCAGCCGTACGTCTTTCAAACAGCCTACTAGAGATTCTTCCCAGCCGTTTCGCCCCTCATTTGACCGTAACGGATGACGTTCCCAGTTGTTCCCAACGTCTGCCATTGAAGTGATTAGCTGCTCAATGGTCACTCCAAGCTCTGGGTCGTCCGCCTCCAATTCCTCTTGCAGGCGCATTAAGGACACAACGGCGCTGTGGCGCTGGAAAGGGACAGTGCGCAGATTGTAGATGAGACAAGCGTGGACTTCAGCGAGAAGCACGCATGGCGGCTCGATGAGGGAATGGCGAAGAGCATGCTCATACTCGTCCAGGGTGAACGACGATATGTGCAAAGGTTCACTGAGGTGCTGTCAGAGCTGCACGCGAATTTGAGATATGAAAACACTAACCCATAGACAACAAGGTAGTTCCAGCTCATAAGGAAGGCTTCAAACGTGCCCTCACGGTCGTTCCATGGAAGGTCGCGGCTGGCTGTTGGCCGTCGTATTTTCATGCCGCCTTTCTTTTCTTTCTCTGTGAGCACCACGTCCAAGTCCTCCGTTGGATAGCGTATGGGCTTGTTCTTCTTCTTATCGGCAGCCGCTCGCTCTGCCTCCGCCTTCGCATGTTGTTGTTTCTCTGCCTTCTCGCGGGCTTCACGGTCTCTTTTTTCGGCTACGACCGCCGCTGCTTTCGCTGTGAAGTAGTCAATCAACTGTAGAATATCAACAAGGCTCATTTGTTATACCTCTCTCCTCTTGCGCGGGTGTCATCTTCTTCGGCTTTTTAAGAGGTCCTTCCTTGTCCTCCCAAACCTTCTTGCGCTTTTGGATCTCGCCCTTCTTGATGTCCTCAACACCCTGACGCGTTGCCTCCGGCATGACGGAGTCGACACCGTAGCGTGTTGCTACAGGAGGCTTCACTGTCCACGGAGAGGCGACAGCCGCGTCTCGATCGACGCAGTCACGTATGAATCGACGTAGGATACTTTTCGAGAATGCAAGGCGGTCACGGCTGCGTAGAATGACAATTAGTCAAATACAGTGATGGCAATGAGTGTGCCGAACCTCATGACCGCGCACTGAACATCCATTAAACTACCACTCCATTTTGCCCGCAATTCCTTCGTGGAAGCGGGATGCTTATCACGACCATCCGATTTCTCCTCTTCAAGAATCTGCACCTTGTAGAGATACTTGACAGGATCATCCGCGGCATTCACCTCTTTCGCGGGGACCTTGAGGTCGCCGCCAATCATGTGTACAGGCCGCGACGCATTAAGGGGTGGGAGGGCAGATGTTGACGCGACGGGTCGGTGGTCGTCCACTACCATGGAGCTTGCTATGGAATTGACTCGTGGAGGGAACACTTCAACAACGCGTGCTAAGAATCTGGGTCAACGTGTCAAAGAGGGGGTACGATCCGACAACAGTGAGTGGCGTACTTGTCGCCTTGAATGTCCACGTAAATTTCTGTGGCGAGAGGTGAGAATGGTGAGAGGGAGAGCTAGCGGAGCTGCTCACTCTCGTCGCGGAAGTAGCGGTCCTTGTAGCGGTCATACACGGCTTCGACGAGGTGGTCTAGGCGCCCCATAACCTCTAGAGGAGAGACGAACATAAGAGGGTGTGAATGACACGTCGAGTGCGGAGGAATCTGGGGAGCTCACGCCATTGAACTGCCTTGAGAATGGCAGGTTTGAGTTGCTCTGGGAAGCGGGAGTGCATGGTTCTCGCTTCCATCTGCTCGCTCTCGAGTGCCTGGAAGTAATCGAGTCCGCTTTTGCCTGTGACCTCGCACTGGAACTGCTTGAGTCGGTAGAAGGACATGCGGGCAGCGTATGTGCTGGGGAGGGAGCGATGATGAGCATGCGGAGGGTGGGAGGGGTGGGAGAGACGGCACGGACTCATAGCTGTCGAATACCTCGCCTGTTCTAGCGAGGTAGTAGACCTCCCTGTTGGGGTCTGCCTTGAGGGCCTGGAGGAGGACGGGAGAAGGCTCCGTGAGGAGCACGCGTTTGCGCCTGCATGTGGGCATGAGGAGGGAGGAGGGAAGGAGGGACGGCGGGTGGTGGGCGTTGTTGGGAAAGGGAGGGGACGGGGCGCGGGTGGCTTGGGGGGATACGCATTTTTGCTACAAGATCCTGGGGCCGTCCCGAGGCGAAAGCCACCGTCACGACTGGGCAACCCCGTACAAACTTCACACTCAGCTCCTTCTTGTCCTCTGACCGCTACCACCAGCCCAACCAGCAACCCGCCCAGCCCACAGAGCAGCACCGATCCCCTAGCCGCCCCATCACAGGCCCCGTCTCCCGCGTCTCGCTTCCCGGACTTGCCGGCTTTGTTCGTGTGGGCGCCGAGGCCCCTCTGTCTCTACCGCCCCGCTCGAGCGTGCAACCGTGCCCCACATCCGCACTCGTGCTTCATAGGTCTCGTTCATAGCCCTTGGACAGTGTGTGCACTGCAAGCCGCTCTTACCCCGCCCGGGCAGCGGGTGTACGTTCGCGCCCACGACCACATCACAATTTCAGACGCGATTTGCATGCAGAAACCGTCGGATACGTCCAAAATCACTTGGGGTATGACCATGACAGCGTGTCACGTCCAGCAAAAATGACTGCCAGGGCCGGACCAGGCTGTAATATGCAGCTGTAGGCACTACTGCACGGAGGTCTCTTCCCATCCGAGCTCTTACGCAGGCCATCGGCAATTTCGAGGAAAAGCCTCTTTCTCGACTGTTCGTCCAAACCTGCGCCGCCGACTTCCAACTTGCTATGCACAAGCTACGCAAGTACAGTAGTACATAAGTACAGTACAGCCAGTCTCAGTCGCAGGCTTCTGATGTGATAAGATAAGATCCAACATCAGAGGACCTCCTCAGCCTGAGGGTCATACTCGCCGAGCACTTGACGAAGCACCGAGTTCCTGCAAATATCTGCTTCAATGGCAGGGGACCATGCGGACAGAGAGGCGCTCACCGTTGCCTGAACCGCGCAAGGGCCTCTTGGGGCTCAAGCGTGCTGGACATGCTTCTGCATCAAGTCAATGAGGATGTATAGCAGGCATATAGTAGATACCACACATACTTGTCTTCAAAGCCCGTCGTCTGCAGAATGAACATCTTGCGGCTCTTACCCTGGTCGTCTGGCGTCGCCCCCGCGCCTGGTGCGTCGGTCATCGTGACGTCCGTCACGGTGGCCCTGCCTGCGATGCTGCGAGCACGAGGGGTCGCGTCTGGGCTGGGATCATGGTCCAGCACAAGCACCTGCTCAGCAGGGAACCTGGGGAGGAGCGAGAGTGGGGAATCGTCCGCATAATGGTACTGGATAACGGGATGGGAGAGCAATATCGAGGGCAGCCCTGTAGCTGCAGGCTGTGCTGCGTGCGATACGAGGAGGTAGTAAGGCGGTTTGTCCCCCGGGTCTGTTGGCGTCGTCTGTGTGGGCATGGCAGTGACAAGGACGTCGCGCTCGATCGGCCGGGCCGGGACACCTGGACAACAGCATCTGCTCACGCTCGTCGCTCGGCCGCTCACAAATGATGGGTCGACAAGTGGTTCGAGGACATTCCTCCATTATGAAGCCAGGCTGTGATCAGCTACTCTTGATAATTTCTGTTCGCCGGATGCATCGGGGTGACCATCTGAACGAATCTCCCTAGCGACGCTACTGATCCCTGCCGCGTAAAAGACGAAAATGTCCTTCATCTACCCTCTCACCCGTCCTTCGCCCTCCCCGCAGTGTCGCTGATAGCTGGCTGTCTCTGACGGCTGTTTTGCCTCGTTCCAGAGCTCATTCTTTTGTATACCATTCGTTCACGTTCTTTTCCACTATGTTGCGTTTCCCCCTGCTGATGGCTGTTGCGTTCTCCGCCGTGACTACTGTCTTTGGCTCTCCGTCGTGCTCTCATGGCATGACCGAAACGGAGAAGTGCATGTCCAAGTGCCGCACGAAGGTCGGTTGGCCTGGATTTGCGATGGGCACCGACGCCTGGGGAGCAGTGGCCAAACCATATACCGGAGACATTGAGGGTATGGTGTCCAAGGCCTGCGGCAGCACCACGTACGTTCAACTTTTATATGTACCATGCCATTTCGCTCACATGTGGCGCAGTTCCAGCCCGCCTTCGTCGAATTCCACGGATCCGGATGGGCCAGCAATCGCTGCGCCGGTCAACGTCCCCTCGTCGACCTCTCTCTCTTCCGCCACCGCCCCCACGTCGTCTTCCACAATTACCATCGCCACAGCCATCCGCTCTCCTTCCTCCTCTGCCTCGACCGCCTCTTCATCTGCCGTACACCTCGCTGGTAATGTCAATCACGCGCCTAGCTCCTCGTCAATTGAGCCGACGACTTCCACCTCTCCTCCTCCTGCACCTAAGCCGACTACGTCTTCCACTCCTCCCCCTCCCCCTCCCCTCCCCCTCCCCCTCCCCCTCCCCCTCCCCCTTCCCCTCCATCTACCAAATCCACTCCCACAACGTCGGCAGGTGCCACGCAACCCACCGAGGATCCCGGTAACTCTGGCAATTCTGGGTCGTCCAGCTCGACGTCTGGAGACGATATCTCCCAGTACTTGTCAGCGCACAACTCCTTCAGGGCCCAGCACGGCGCGTCCGCCTTGTCCTGGAGTGACGACCTTGCCGGAAAGGCTCAGCAGTGGGCCAACAACTGCGTCTTCCAGCACTCTGGCGGTACTCTGGGGCCCTTTGGAGGTATACCCCTCTCTCCTTTTCACCAGAATGGGTCCTCACTGATTTAACTCTACAGAGAATCTGGCTGCTGGCACTGGCTCCAGCTACGGGATCTCGGAGGCAATCAAGTCTTGGACTGACGAATCCTGTGTGTATTCTTCTGACATCCGCTCTCAAACTCTGACCGATATGATATTAGCCGAGTATGATCCCAGCAACCCGGTGGCCTCGCACTTTACCCAAGTTGTTTGGAAATCATCCACGCAAGTGGGATGTGCAGTCAAAAGCTGCAGCGGGATCTTCCCTTCTAGCTTTGGAGTGCGTCTCACCGTCAGCATCGCCGCATAATGTACTAATGTTAATACCGCAGCAAGCCCAATTCTTCGTCTGCGAGTATTCCCCCGCCGGCAATGTCGAGGGCGAGTTCGCGTATGTCTTTTATCTAGCCTGGTCAATAGACGTGCTCATGTGTATCCTTCCACAGCCAAAACGTTCAAGTCTGAGGCAGGAACCCAATTGCGCTTTTTCTATTTCTTGTCCCTTTCGTTCTTCCTCGTGTGCCATGTTACATCTGGGATGTATCCATGTCAATATTGTTCTTGTGTGAAAAAATGCTATACCATGTTCTCGATATCGAATAGCGCTAGATAAAGATTATTCCGGACAGGCTATACACCTAACCACGATGTAAGGTTCTCACACCTAACCTCAACCTAGGAGTCTCGTGCCTCAGTCGGGAGTCTCACTCGTCGCTTCCTGGAGGCTCATCTCCTGGCATGCGCTCACGCCTGCGAACGCTGGTAATTTTCGCAGCCCATGTCCTCGCGTGGCTCATCTTCATCTTCTTCGTGGGCCTGTCTTGCATTGCATTCCTGTCCCAGGCGGTCCGGACATCCTCCAGACGCTCATTCAAGAACAACATCAATGTCCTCATCATTGGTATTGCATACGTCCTCGCCGTAAGTCCTGACAGCCCGCGAGCTAGAAATTTGCTTAGGAGTGTTCTTCTACCTTCGTAGTTTGTCATGACAGTATCGCTCTGCGTGACGCGCCGGATATCCATGTTCCGGAGGCTGCAGAGAATGTCCAAGGAGCGCATGGCGATCGGCAAAGGCGACGCGCCGAAGGTGCGCCATGATCATACGGTCACCGGGCAACCAGTCTCATTATGTTGCAGGCGGTCCGGCAGTTTATCACGCAGGAATACGCACGCGCTTGCTTAGTGACTTTTGAGGCGTTGCCGAAGGACGCGCAGCAAGAGGGCTGGGGCAGACCTGGTAAGAAGTTGCTGCTAGAGTGGTCTCATTCATCCCAGACTCACGCGTATGTCAGGTTCAAAGTACGCAGGCATCCACTTCCGCCGCTCTCTCCTGTCGACGGTACGCGATATCGGTGACTACGTTAACTAACGCCAATCCCACATGCTCATTTCCCTATTTGCACCTAGATGCAGTGTCGCGTTTGCTCATCCCCAGCCAACCGCCCTTACGACCGAATGATCGCATGCTGCACCATCTTCGCTTCATAGCTCCTTTGATACCAAAGGATGAAGACGGGATCTCTCCCTTGCATTACTATGACTCGGCTATCCAGATGGCTCGACACGCGGAACACGAGCCCACAGAGAGGGAGTATGAGATCGGCATTGGCGCTGCTGATCAAATCAAAAAACTGTGAGGCGCTCTGCTGAACGAAGCTGATGTTTTGACCAATAAGCGTTTTGTTTGTAGCCTACTCGAATGTCGCCTAGAGATGTACGAAGGCTCTACTACGGAACTAAACTCCCCGTCACTTCTGTAGTAATGAAGATTATTACAGGATGATATCTTACATTGTTACATATTTATGTCGAACTTTGAGCCGACGTTACAATATTATCTAGTGCAGCCCCTTAGCGTACGTCTCCTTCCAGCTTTCACGCGCACTCCACGCGTTCCAATACGCGACAACCTTCGCCGGCACTGGCGCACCAAAGAACGCTTGTAGCTTCTCAAGCCCTTGCTCGCTGCTCTGCGCGCCGGTAACGAACGCAATACGAGCAATCCACGCGCCGACGTGGAAGTCGTCTTCACCAGGCCGTTCGCCAGCAAGGAAAGGACCCGACGTCAGGTGCGCTGGGAGCGTTTCATACAAGAACTGCTGGATGGCCTTCCACGCGCCCGTAGAGAGCTGGAAGAAGCCCTGCTTGTTGGCATCCGGAGCTTCCCCGTTGAGGAGTGCGAGTAGACCGGAGTTCTCAGCGATTTTTGCGTCATAAAACGATTTCAGACCCTCCGCCTCCGGCGTAGCGGCGTAGTCCTTCAGAGCATTGACGCCTAAAGAGTTCATCTGAGCGGGGGAGCAGTGGAAATATCAAAATACAGACGGTTCTGAGTGAAGACTTTGGCAAAGCCGCCGGCCTTTTCGGCCAACTCAGCATCATTGCGCTACAAGAGCAGGTGAGCAATAGTACCATCTACCGGGCAAAATATTTCCTCACCGACGCAAAGAGGACAAAGTTGGGGTCCACCTCTTGCTTGTGCACAACCTCAATCAAAGACGTTCCTGAAGCTACCTTGACAGGGGCATTTTTGACAATGTAGGAGACAACATCGGCGGTGTTGGTGAGCGTCGTTCCGTCCACAGTCAAAGTAGGGAGAGTTGCATTTGCGTTCTGACGGGTCAATATCAGAAATGTTAGCGTGCAAAAGCGGCGACAGCAGCTCACGATCTTAAGAAAAGAGGGGTCGAAGTTTTTGCCGTCGATAAGATTGATAGTCTTCTTTTCTACCTTGTCGCTGAAACCAAGATCGGCACTGAGGAGCAAATGTCAGGGAGTCCTGTGCGTCGTTCTCGCAAAGTTGAACGTACACAGCAAGCTCGGGGGCAGCGGACCAGACGGAGTGGCCGAAGACGTAGAGAGTAGCCTTCATGCAAACGCGTCAGTTAAAGAAGTGCTTCAGCAATCCAGCGTTGCTCACGGTCATTGTGATATAGAAAAGTTCAGACGAGAGTTGGTGAGGACAGTAAAGGAAAGTAAGGGAAAAGGAACTGTCTGTGCTCCCATTTATATTCGCCCGGCCTCGGGAGATGTCTCAGACCCTGGCCGCCGTGCACCCCTCTCCTGAATCAATTCAATTGTGGCAATTGAGATTGTGCGGCTGCAACCGGATGTACTCCCGAGTCCCGGCAATTTGTGAGCTTCGGCAGTCGCACGATTTGCTCACGGTGACGACGAAGCAGGTGACGGCGTATCGAACACCCGTGAAACACTGCTGACAGTGAGAGCAGTGGCACACGCTTAAATTGCAAGAAGGCACAACACGTGAGCGTAACTATGCTTTGACATGCAGGATCCGTCGATCGGGATACACAACGGCGGGCAACCTCGATATTCTAGAATAAGAAAATCTGGAGGAGCGTACTTAGTCAATCCATGCCAGATGAAATATGACAAGGACTCACTTGGTCCACGAGCTTGCTGACAGTACGAGGCGCCGGATATTTCAGTTCTCCTAAGTATTTCCTGGAGGACGTCGATCAGCAACGCGAAGAACCGTATTGACATCCGCTTACTTCATGGCGGTCATCATTGGAGGAGGACCTGCAGAGAGAGGAAGTTGATCGACTTAGGCTCAACCAAGCACTGACGAAACTATGCGCACCGCAAAGCAAGATTTTGATGTTGTGATCGGAGGAAGGCAGATGCTCTGCAATCTGATCCTTGGTCACGAAACCAACGCCCCCCGTCCAACCAGCAGGAGCATTGTTCAGGACATAGTAAACAGTGAACCGCGACGGGTGCTTGGCCGCAAGATCATCCAGTTCCTTCTTCAAGAGGATATCTTCAAAGTTCACATTGGCATAGATCAAGCTGAGCTTGGTGCGATCCGAGGGATTTTTGAGCGCGGCGCGGACAATCTGCAGCATCGGGGTGATCCCGGTGCCCCCGGCAATCATGCCGATTTCTCGCGACAGAGACGGAGAATATTGGAACTGCCCCTTGGGGCCCTTGACGCGGACCTTGTCGCCGATCTTCAAGAGAGATACGTAGCGAGAGATATTTCCTTTCTCGTATGCCTATACAGGTACTTAAGCCCCGCACGCCTCGCGAGTGAGACACAGGCGTTACCTTGATAAGAAGGTCGAAGTGACCGAGGTCGTCATCGCTGCTGGTCGGTGTGTAACTGCGCATGATTTCCTTGCCATTGATTTCGGCAGAGACAGAGATGTGTTGTCCGATAGGGAGGCCGAGGATATCCTGGGGATGGGGAAGCCCGAAGCGGTAGCTGTCACATGGTCAACATTTGTCGTCAGAGGACGTGCGCGACATACATGGCGGTGTTGGGAGAGATGACGATCTTCTCGGTCAAAGGGAACTCCTTCCACTCGTTGGGGTTGAGGACAGGCTTGCGCTCTGTGAAGGCCAAAGCAGGTGAGAGACGAGAGGGGAGAGTAGGGGCGGAACTCACTGCTGCCACCGAACTTGAGGTAGACAAAGACGGAGCTGACGAGGGCAAAGAGCAGGGCCAGGAGCTGGGTGAGGGTGTTCTCGCGGATGTCGAGGAAGGGATTGGCTGTGTGGGTCATGTCTGACGTGTCACGACGGGGAAGGCCGATGAGAATGATGTCGGATACGTGGTAACCTGCTGCAGCGAGCTTGGACTGGACAAAGTGGGTGAGAGTGAAGAGCAGAGCAAGGACGGCGAAGAAAGAGCCCAAGAAAAGGAGCTGGAGGGAGTTTGGCATATGCTTGGACGCGCGAGTACGCGACCGTCGGACGCGAGTTGACCGCGAGCGCGTCGCAACCGAGCTCGGACAAAGAAAGAGGGCCGAGAGCTCGCCGCACCGGGCCGAGGCGCACCAGGACCGCGCGAGTTTCGCACGCTCGCACAACGCTGCTGTCGAGCTCACTGCAGCTGGCGGCTGCGATGCCAGTGGCCTGCATCTGCTGCATCACAAAATTGGCAGCGCATAGCCTGATCCCCATCACAGAGTCGGGCAGCCGGGCGAGCGACGCAGCGCCGACTCGGAGTGTATCAGATATTGAAAGTCGCTGACCAAGCTGAAGGGCGGCAGCGTGGGAGTTGTGGATGCGCATGTTGAGCACGGCCAAGCTCTCTGGCGTCGTCAACCATCCTCCTCTGTCTGCGACCACGCTGTCCGTTTCCTTTTCTTCCCCCCGTGTTTTCCCTTTCCCCCATCTCCCTCTTTTCTTCCCGTATTTATTTCTTTTCTTCCATCCACGCAGCGCGTGTCTCAAGATACAACTATGCAGCCTTTTCATCTCGCGACGTCCCTGCCGCCTCGCAGGAAGGGTCCTCCCGCGTCGCTCCGCATCGACACACCCTCTCTTAACCCTTCCGTTGCACTTGCCAGAGGCGACAGTTCAGCCTCAAGCTCCGCAATCTCTCCCGCTACCTCAGAGTCAGGATCGTTCCAGTTCCCTCCCCCGCCCTCCAAACCCCGCTCCACCAGGAACATGAAGCGTCTATCCCTCACCCTCCCATCGGCCCAGTCATCCACCAGCTCCCTTGCTATCCCTCCTCCCGAGGTGCAGTCTACACGCCCAGAGCAGCCCGCGCTGGAGCGTCCCAGGCGACCCTCTGTCGCTTCACTTGCGCCCAGCAATTCCTCCATTCTGCTTCGCAAGGAGGAAGACGGCTCGCCATCTGCGCCCTACGTCGACGGTCCCATCGAAATCATCCCCAGGATCTGGCTAGGTGCCGAGGATAATGTCCACAACTGGCAGTCACTGGCCGAGCGCAGTATCGGCGCAGTCCTCAATGTTGCCAAAGAAGTCGCCTCGCCTTTCGACTCTATTCTCGATCAGCGTCCGCAGCACCCAGATACCTACTATGATGCGGATGACACCGAGGGCAGAAAGAGGCCGGGCATGCACTACCTGAAGCTGCATTGGTCCCATGGACAATCCGATCTCGTCCAAAGCGGCTTCCCTGAAGCCATGTCATTCGTCGATCGATCGCTGGAACGAGGAGAAGGCGTTTTAATACAGTACGTTTTACACCGTCATTTTACCGCTATCGCTGACTGTGTTTCATCAAAGTTGTCAATGTGGCATCTCGAGATCAGCCACGATGGTGATCGCCCTTGTTATGCGAGCCGCAGCAACTCGTTCGCCATCCGTGCCTCCCGAGGTGTGGGAATTGAAGGGTATGCAGGCTGCCTATGCCTATGTGAAAGAAAAAAGCAAATGGGTTGGACCCAATATGTCGTAAGCCTTGCAGTCAAATTTGCTACGGTCACCATTTGAGGAATACTTTCTAGACTTATTTATCAACTCCTAGAGTATGAAAGAGTCTTACGCGGCGACAGATCGTCGCCGGAACCTTCGAGCAATGACGCTGAAGAGGAATGGGGACGTCGTCGGCAAATGTTGGATGAATCTTCCAATCGCGACGATACCGAACTCGAGAGCAGCGAAGTTCAGCGCGAGGCTCGGGCTCTGGACAAAGCTATGGAGGACCGCATCGTTGCTCGCAAGGCATCCGCATCGTCCTTGGGCTCTGGTCGAGGAATGGGGACTGCGTGGCGCAATCGGTATTCCTCGCGGAAGCGGACAGGCTCGATTGCCAGCAACCTCACTACCAACAGCGTCATCAGCGAGGACCTTGTTGAAGAAGACGAGGAGCAGGATCTTCTGGGTGTGGGCGGTGGCTTCGATCGCACCAGCATTGATACCACATCTCCCAAACCTGTGGAGGATATTGTTTCAGATGCGTCTAGTGAGCATGACATTGCCGGTCCCGAGCAGGGCACCCCGATGCCTCCTCGCCGGGTCCCACAGTTCGCTCGTGTCCCGCCATCAGCACCAGCATCGAAATCAACTTTCACGCTGCCGCCGGTGCCTGCTACGGCGTTTAGGTCCACCTTCGATCTCCCATCACGCCCTCCGTTGTCCAAGCTGAAGAAGCGGCGCCCGGCTCCGCTTGGTGGCCTGCCGCCCGTCCCCGACTCTCCGTCCTTGGTTATTGAAGTATCCTCGCCGCCCGCGGCCCCTCCGTCAACGTTACCGCCTCGAAAACGCACAGAGTCGCGCAAGCCCGCGCTCCCTCCCCTTACCCTTCGGAAAGGTTCTGGCACGCGCTCACTTTCCGTTTCATCCACTGCAAGCACGTCATCCATCACTGTATCCACCCCATCACAAACCCTTTTCGTCTTCCCCCCGTCGCCGACGACCAACACCTTCAGTCGCACGCCTTCAGCCATGACGTTGACGTCGAACATTTCTCTGGCGTTCCCCACGATATCGACGCCACGTGTGTCCACCTTCAGGAATCAGGGGCGCAGCAAGTCATTCATCGGACTGATGGCGCCTCCTACACCGACGACTGCCCATGCACGGGTCGACGCGCGGGGTTGGGTCGGTATGCACTAATACCTGCAGGCTGACCGCCTCACCAAAAGGTCGTCGGACTTTTCTTCGTGTCCATCGCATACATTTCACTTTCAGTCTTTTGCTTTCACGCGATGTCTCATGCTGTGATCATTTCTGTGCCGGTGCTGCTTGCCGGCTTGCTGCATTATAACTTGTATCGACATGCTGGACACTTTGCATCTATATATCCTCGAACGTACATATCTGATTTTCGGATAGCATTTCATGCTGAGTTTCTCACCTTTGTCTTTATTCTTCTCCCTCGTACGTTGTGGACTTTGCATCTTGCATTCGCATCGTTGTATAATCACGGCACACATCCTCTACCCCCTGCTCTTGTCTGCAATTCGATCTTGTATATCCACTTTCAAACTGGATGACTTCCCGTAGCATTTGATGAGAAGCTAGATAATAAGACGGAACTTGAAAAGTCGTCAGGAAAAATGATTTGTAGCTAAGCCAAACCGGAGAACAATTCTATGTTGACTGTATCCTGCGGATGCATGGAATCGGAGTCTGAAGGGTCCCTACACTTGCGCTGTGTCTCCACCATGACAACAATGAACTTCCAGGACAGGATGCCGACGATGGAAATACACAACGGGATGCCGACGCGCGAAATCGAGCTACATACTCTAATAGTCGCGCGCGCTGCGCATGCACCAGCGAGGAGACCCACCAGAGGCGTGTCGAACATCGCAGTGGCCATTGCACCTTACTTTGCCGCCTGTAGCTCTTACCAAAGCCTCGCGAGGGTAACCCAATGGCAGGCCTACTCGAAGATTGTGCGCTCGCGCAGCCATGGGTGTCCATGTCGTGGCATGTTTCACAGCAATCCTCACAGCCGGGTTTGCGGACACCCGACACTCTTTGTGAATCCTGCAGCGACTTCTTGGGTCATTGTTATCAGAATGTGCATGGACGGCTGACGGCTAAGCAATAACATTGACAACTGCACGGACGAGTGGAGGAAGACAGAAGCCGCCGGCAAAGACGCCGGGACGCGATTTGGAGAGGAGCTTGAAATTGAGGAAATATGGAGACCTTTGCCGTCTGCAAAGGGGGTCGGACCCCTCTACAGATGTGAGCATTTAGAACGCATAGGTCGCGACCCGAGAAAGCGGGCGAGTACCCAACAGATTGGGAGCCGCGTCATCGTTTATGTTTTACTGGCTACAATGTCCGTAAACGCCTGCGGGAAGTCACCCACTATCACAGTGTGAGCTGTGTAATAAAGGTATTTTCAGCTCCCGAAAACTCTGCCGACGCCCTTCTTGACTACGCCGGTGAGAATTTGGCTACCGAATCCTCCTCCCAGACCCCAAGTTGATGAGGCCACGTTGGCTGCCCATCGCTGCTTTGCGTCCCGGTCGCTGTGCGAACGAACGATGAGTGATCTGCAACACCATCGCATCGTGGATGCTCACGCGTAAGTGAAACCGATCACGTTTGTGAAATTGAATACCAGCGCCAGGATGACGATAGGAACAAATCTGAGGGCCGGTAACGGTGTGAGTACTCTGTTTCCATGAATTACGCCAGACTTACGAGAGATTGAATTTCAGAAAGGAAACGACGAGGAGGACGAGCCATAGAGCTGGAAACACATATAGCGCTATCTGGAGCGGGTCTCAGAAACCTGAGCACGAGCACTCGCGTATGGCAGTCCTCACCCAAAACATCCTGTCCGAAAGCATGCGCATGAGTTTACGGAGGGCGTTCGGCAAGAGGCGGAATGCTTACCTGGAATCAATTGGATTGGCAGGGCGAGAGGGCTTTGTATGAATCCGTCAGTTGGACGGAAGCAGGACGTGTTCGGTGTGGCCTTACATCTCGGCTTTCAAACACCCAATAGCTTTCCCCGTCGTCGTCCACCTGACGAGAGGCTGTCAGCGGCGGGAGATATCAGGGCGCAGATCATCGCATTCACCTGGTTCCAAAATCGCAGGCCAACCAACGTGCGCCCAGACACGTTCTGCGGGGTATGCGGGTCACCAGAATCCAACATGCACACGAGGGAACACGCACGCGACAGTTCCAGAAGTCCATGGCTAGCAGGACCACAACTATCACGGTCTGTATGGGCGTCGGCATGCAGTGCAGTGAGTTTGTACGATCTACTGGACGTACGGAGACCACATAGTTGTCAGTGAAGAAGCCGCACAGGATGTACGTTGTGATGGCGGCCACGCGAAAGAAGAAGAGGACAAAAAGGGCTACAGGGTGTGCCGACTATGTGCGCGTGAGCAGCGGGAGCATATGGAGATGGGCAGCAGCTCTTGCCTGGCGGAAGATACCGGCAAGTCCTGGGCATGTCCAAGATGAGAAGACGTGCCGAGGAGGCGCGCCGGAGATACGCACCTGCCTCTGCATCGGCTGGGTTGGAGGCTAGGGCTGGTGTAGGCTGGAGGAGCACAGGCGGGCGGGAGTTGTTCGCCGGGGCAGAGGGGCGGTATTCGGGGAGGGCGTCGTCAGGTTCAATGGTCTGTTCGAGGAGCGGTGTTGCGACACTCATGGCGGGGTGACCGAGAGACTCACAGAGGCGGTGCGTACACCACCCGAACGTGCGTTGTGGTCACGGACCCTTTTAGGCCTCCGACTCTCCCGACACTGCTCTCTTGCCATTGATGCCCTCTCTCCCCCCACCATGGCCTCCAACGCCGTTCCACATAGCGACGAGCCCACAGAATCCACTTCTCTCCTCAACCCCCGTCCTCATCCGCGCTCCCCGCCCCGGCGCAGGCTGCCCCACATCGCACCCTCCGTCAACCGCGTGCGCATCCACGGCCTCCAGACCACCGACGACGATGCGTCTTTCCTGCCCACCCTCGACACGCGCGCCGAGGAGGTCGCTTTCAAGATGATCGTTTATCTCCAGCTCTATTTGCTCGGCAAGCGGTCCGCGTACGACGGCACCGACGTCTGGGAGCAGTGGTCTAAGGAGCAGTCTGCCGTCCTGGACGCCCACGCGTTGGAGCGTCGGATCGTAGCGCTCTGGGAGGAGTTCCTCAATATCAGTCGCAGCACTCACGAGATAGAGGAATGTCTGTGGTCGTCCTTCCCGCTCGAGGAGGGCAAGTCGCGTCGCGTCCGAGGTACGTCCCTTCGCAATGCATGTCAACAGGACGGCTGACAATCACCTTAACCAGTGGTAGATATAATGCGTGATCAAGAATCTCCTGTTTCTCTGCTGTCACATCGAGTGGTGCTGCTCAGCATCTCGCATACCTGGAGCTTCGGTCACGCCGTGCCACCCGCCCATTCTCCCGTTGCTCGCTTCCTGCAGATTTGTGATTCCAAAGCAACGCCAAGGTGTGTGTTTTTGCCTGGCTTTCGAGGTGTTCTGCGCCGACGGTTGCACAGGGTCATTCATGCCACGGACACCTTCATACAGCTCGGTTATCTCGCGCTGTGGGCCCATTACCTCCTTTACCCACCTACTAGGCCTATCAGCACCACGCAGATAGCCAAAGCTGGTGTAGTAGGACCTCGTGAGATTCTTCTTTTCATTTATTCCATCGCCTCGCTCTGCCGCTCGTGGAACGCCTACGTCGTCCCCTCCGTCTTGGTGTCTTCCGCTTTCATCTTCAGCCTACCCTCCTCACCCTTCCCGGGGGATTCTTCATACATCATTCTTCTTGTGGCTTTCTGTGTGCATATAATGTTATTGCACCTACCTAGAACACCTAGCCCTAACTTCATTCTGGCTCCCGATGTTACCCTTCCCTTGTCAACATTACTCTGGTACGAATTCACGCGAACCTTGTATCCTGTTGTTCTTTTTTATTTGCCAGCTATACTGGTTTCCACTTATTTTCTTTCCGTCTCACTGGCGGATTCTATCCCTCGTTTTGTAGTCTTACCGGTCAACGCAGCCTCGCCCATGGAGACTCGGGAGGCCTTTGTCTTATTGTGGGCTCTCATAGGTTTCCTCGTCGTCTCCTCCACCATCCTATTGGTCCTCTTCAGCGCCTCCATGATGGCCACCTCCCCACGACCGCTCAGCCCATGGGATCGATATTCACAACCAGTCGGCTACCAGGCACGCAGGATCTTCACCACCGCGGTCATCACATATTCCGCGCCCAACTTTTTCCCTCCACCGTTCAATCTCCTCGACTTGTTCTTCATCCGCCTGCCAACGGTCATCCTCGGTATCGTGGGCCGCAAGGACCTGTTGTTCATGAACAGAGCGCGCATCATACTATGGCGCTGTACGGTCGCGCCTATCAGTTTGGTCGTCGCTGGATGTTGGCTGTGGGCAGCTTCACTGCCATTAGCCCCACCTATGGGTCAATAGCTTGTGTGTATCTTGGCTTTGATTGGCCCTTTCCACGATACTCATATACTTACATGTAGATATGTAATCAGATTAGCTTCATGATAATTGCTCATGAATTATATCACGCGTTTGTGGCGCCTTGGCACAATCGGCGTGGTGCAGTACCTTCCACGACGTGAATGCCACATCCTACCCGCCCACACACCTCGCATGACGTGACGTGTGATATACTATAGCCATACTCGCATGAAGAAGGCCTCTCGACGGTAAGGTGGGTTACTCCCCGCTACGGCAGACCGCTTCCCCTCAATCGGATCCCAAAGACAAATAGCACCAATGGCGAGCAGCAGTGCCTCTTAGGCAGCGTTGCTGATGCCACTTTCAACGTCGCCGCTCCCAGGTCACCCGAAGGGGCGGTCACGCCTTTAAAAATCGGCTTCCAGCTCAATCGCTTCGTGCCCTTCCGACAGCCTTGTCCGCACGTATACGGTCCTATAATAGAGGAAACGGTCCATGAGCTGCGGCTGGCCGATGACCAGTTGGACCTTGCAGTGAACGGAAGTCCCCCCCATGCCCCACAGGTCGCTGCAACGCGGGCGCGGACTGTGACACTGCCGAATACGGGCCCAAGAAGCAGGAGCTGGAGATCCTGGCCAGGGAGCTTTTCTGATATGGCTTCGGTGAATGTCAGCACCGCCCATCGTTCTTTGTGTGCTGATCAGTGGGTAGTACTATTTCCGTTGTGTATGTGGGGGTCTGGCTGCTTTTCTTTCGTTGAGCACCTGTTGAGGGATGCTCTGCGGCGGGCCTATGGCATCTCGGGAAATTGAAGTCAAGTGGGCGTTTCGATCTTCGCAGTCATGATTGCATTTCTGCGATCCGTGTGACCAAATGGTGGGTTCGTTGACTGCAATGCTATTATCGTTTCCTGTTCTGGTTATGTCACTTGATTGAACGCGCCCGAGCTTCGGCACGGGCGTCTACTCGCACCCCCGTTCCCCATGTCTTCACGGCCCTTGAAACGGCGACGCGCTGCTTTCACAATAGGTGCACCTTCGGAAGCCGACTCACCCTCTAGTCAGCGCAACGTCCCTTCGTCATCCGCCCTCTCCATCCGACACGTCCAGCGCCCCGTCCATATCCAATCCTTGACAACACTATGCGCGCGCGTCTTCGTCGCGTACTTCCCTCGATTTTCCAAGGACAAGAACAATTGGCAGCCTCGTAGGGAGTGGAGTGATGTCAGCCTATGGTTAGACGCACTGCCGGACTCCTCTATACCGACGCTGTTTGGAATGCTACGAGCGTCGTGCCCAGCCTTGCTTTCGCACGAGTTGGTGACACGAGTCCGTACGCGTGCCGATGCTCTGCCCATCGAGACTCATGGACAGTGTTTCTGCAGCATTTTCTGCGGGGTACCTCTGTCGCATTATCGAGCGACTTGGGCGGACCGCAGCCTGTCAACAAGTCAACGCTGTCGGCCGTGGCGAAGCTCTCGGCGCTCGTCGAGCTTCGGCTCTTGGGATTCGACAAAATCCCTGATAAGAGTTTTGCCACCATTGTGTCGGGTATGCCCTCTCTCGAAGTTCTGTACCTAGGGTAAATAAACGTGTTCTTTGTCATCGTATCATTATGTGACTGCTCCTGACGCTGTTTTTGGGTACCAGAGGCTGCACAAAAGTGGGCATCAAGACTGTCGAGGCCCTAGTCAAATCCTGCCCCGTGTTGAAGGTGCTTAACTTGAATTACACCTCTGTGACTCCGGCTTCTATCGGCGCCCTTCTCCTCGTCCGGCACGAACAGCTAGCAGTACTCAAAGTTGCAGGAATGACCACATGGGCCAGTAATCCGCATTCCGATTGATGAAGCCTAATTCTGAGCGTGTTTTATAGACAGACGCCGCTTTCAGCAAGCTTTTAGCACTTCTCTCCAATGGTCGTGACTTTAGCCTACCCGCACTTCATACTCTCAAACTTCGCCAGAGCTCCCTGTCCGACAGCACGCTGAACACCTTCCTTCCAATGTGTCCGAACCTACGGAGACTCGACCTATCGTTCACAAATGTTTGCCATCTGCAGCCTACTACGATCGCGAACCTAGCGGGCCTCGAGAAACTGGCTTTAACTTCAACGAGGGTGCTCCCTAACAATCTTGTTCAGCTCGTCAGTGCCGCTCCTAATTTGGTGACGTTGACCATCGGTGCCCTCGGAGGCGGTCATGGCCAGGCCTCTGCAATCGGAAATACAACGTCTATGACCATGACAGACGGCACGCTAAGTGCCCTCACGGATATCCTCGTCGACTGCCACCAGCTTCGCGAGGTAAATCTAGTCGCAAACACGAAACTCAAAGTCAGCATCCCTGGCTTTGTTCGCCTCGTCGGGCGAAGACTGAAGGTTTGAGAATAATGCATCCTGGTGATTAAGTCCATTGACTTATGTTGCGCAGAGATTGAACCTCGCCAGCATATCGGGGTTGAAATCTTCTGACCTAGCAGGGCTTGCCCCGGAAGACCCGTCAGAGCTGCCCTCCGGTCTCGAGGTGCTGATTTTAAACGGCACCAGCGTTGATGACGATGCCGCCCCATTCATTGCCCGATGTCCAGGCTTGGAGACACTGGAAGTAGCGGGGACGAAATTATCCAGTAAGCTTGCAACAAGCCTCTGCAACGAAGGAGCGAGTGATCACACATTTTGTCAAAAGATGAAGGCTTATTCTCTATCATCGATAGTTGCCCATTGCTAGGCAACCTCGATGTGACTCGGTGCAGAGGCGTTCCTGTTGCCGATAGAAGGCGGCTTTTTGAGGTGAGGAAGTGAGCTTTCGCAGTGAAAAATGAAGCCTCATAACTACATGTCTAGGTGTGGGATGAGCAGAGAGACAAATAATATGTGATAAGTGGGCAATCCAAGCGGATTCCTCTAAGCGGGCAATCCAAGCGGATTCCTCGTTGGTCCGATATTCCTCACTCAATGCAGGGTTTTAGAGACCGGTTATGGTCTATTGTGGCAGTACTAGCACATAACTGACAACAATTTTCGCGCGATGCGTCGAGAAAATAGTGCATCAATTGTTTCTCGATGGTGTATGAGAGGATCAAGCGTGCGCGTGAGCCTCGGCGCTGTGACGACTAGTTACAGTACAAGGGCAGCCGAGCGCTTGGCCCGTTGCAGCAAGCGCCCATGGGCCACAGCGACCTTGTTCTGACCACCACGCCGCGCAAGTAAGTACTCGTGCACAAAACGAGTACAAGACAACACCGCCATTCTAGACTATTAAAGCATACGAAGCTCGATGGTTGTGCGTATCTCACAACTTTACCACCACTCACAATGACCGACTCTGTTGCTCCTACTAGTCCACCGGTCGCCGACTCCCCCCGCATTGCTGCGAGTGCGCCTAGGGTGGATCCTCATAACACGCACAGCAAATCCACAGCTTCACCCCCTGCGCCGCCCTCCATAATCACTCCAGCCTCCAAACCCCATACCCCTCCTGTCGAAACCCTACAGCCTCCTGCCCATCCCGCCGCCGTAGCAGTACCTCCCGCCGACGCTATCCCCCCGCCCAAAAAACTCGCTGCTGCAAAGCGACATGCCCCGCGCCGCAATCCGAATCCCAAGCCTGCGCCCGCTCACACCGCGCCCTCCGTGGACGACTCCAAAGGCCTCCGCGACGCGTGGAAACGATATTTTCCCAACACGAAGTGGAATCCATTCTGGGAGGGCTTGATCACGAGCAACGAAAGCAAGCGCTACCATGCAGTTATGAAGCAACGGCCGCTGCCGCCGCAGGTCGTGTCGCCCGCGGCCGCTGCGGTCTTCCGTGACATGTTCCCGGAAGACAACAAGCCTACGATCTCAGGTGGGAAAGTTGACACAGACGCGACCTGTGACTCAGAGGACGAGGTTGAAGCGGTACTTGCGCTAGAGGAAGCCCCTCCGCAAGCTCAGGACGAACCTACGGAGGATGCGGCCACTTCTGAAGTCGATATCGAAGGTGTTGCGCCAAAGCGCGAGGCAATGGTGTCGGATGTATCTGGCCTAGGTCTGGATCCAGACCAACTCAAGCTCCTCTATACGCCTCATGGGAAATGGGCATTTCTTCGTGACAAGCCCTTCAAGGATGTCAAGGAAATGTTATACTTGGGTGGTATGTGCCGTCGTCTTATAAGTCCTCTCAGTCGTTCTGAGTACTTGAATGTTATAGCGGGTTCGATGTGCTCGGCGTCTGTGCAGTCTGGGGTGGTCGAGGATGACGACGGAACGAACAAGCGTCACACATATATCGGCAGAAGGTGCGACAATGTCCTGTCCTGCGAGGAAGCTCAGACTAATAGGCTTTGCATCAGCTGGGATACGCGTGTACCAATGATGTGGCGCGGTTTCTTCGCCGAAGTAAGGTTTCAAGCAGTTTCCTGCCTGCTCAGCTATTGATCACTCTTGTAGCTGGCTCTGTATAAGTCTTCTAGCTACCTTTTGCCTCTGCAAGGCAAGGTGGTTCCTCACCTCATGGGCTTGTACGCCTCCCCTGGCCGGGTCACCCTCGCCTTCGAACCGCCACACGACGTCTTTTGGATCGAAGCGTCTCCCCACATGCCTACGGTTCTCAAGAAGCTCGCAATTGATGCCTTCGAAAAGCTGCATCGCCAAGGCATCCTCCACGGCGACGTCGCGCTGCGCCACATCCTCATCGACGCTGACTGTCGTGTCACGCTTATCGACTTCCAAGAAAGCTTCGCGGACCTGCCGAACAAGGAGATTGGCATCAAACCTATCCCACCAGGAGAAAAGGAGATGGAAATGCGCAAGGTCAAGTTCTTCCTCGACTACGAAGGCGCGCAAGCCAGGGAAATTCGCAAAACCCGCCAAGCCGAGAAGCGAGGCATCGCAAACTCGGTGCTGGCAGAATTGCGGCAGAAGCAGGAGCTCATGAACCTACCCCCGACGCATATCGAGGCTATCCCCACGCCCGAAGAGGACATCGAAGAGGCCCCCGTCTATGCAGATATCCTCGAGGAACAGTGGATGCGCGGACTGGACTGCCCGGCTTACCGTATCGATATGCCGGGCGTCAGTCCGGCGACGAGGGCGCTGGCCATCGAGAACTTTATGCGCAGAATTCGCGAATTGGAGGCGGCCGCGATGCCCGCGCACGAGCGTCACAATGCGTTTTCGCGGAGGTGGTCTGTGGATGCTGAGGTCGGGAGCAGTGGTTCCCCACTATCGCCGCGTAGCTTCATTGTATTCGGATTCGGTAACCGGGCGGAGGACGAAGGCGTCGAAATCGACACGTTCAAGCCAGAGCCGATGGTAGATCTGGATTTATGGCGCAATAATGCGGTGTCGGCAGTGGCACCACTGCAGACACCGCTGCCGAGCCCACAGACCCGTAATCCCGCCCGCAAACGCCGTCATGAGGAGGATTTGAAGGAGGACGTCGGCAGGACGAAGAGAGCGAAGGTTGAAAATCGTCCTGCGGATACACTAGGAACCTTTCTTCAAAGAAATCCATCAGTGGTCGAGCCTCAGCCAACATCTTCCTCGTCACACCTTACGGCTGCTCCGCGAATCAACGAGGCTTCACCACCTCACCAGTCAGACCAGCGTCGCTCCTCAGCCCCATCTCCTGCGGAATTTCGGCACCTGGAGTCGTCTGTGCCGCCGTTTCAAACACCTGAATCCGGCCCTAGCGAGGTCCTGCAGCCAAAGCGACGAAGGCCAAACGATGACGGAGCCGCGACGGAGGCCAGCCCGACAAAAAAGCCGAGAGGTGCGTTATCGCCGGCATGCTGGAGATAGTATAGGCTGAACGATGTGGTGAACAGTGGCGTCGCGGAAGAACTCAAAGGCCGAGGTGGAGAGCACCGCGTGCTCGTCCGGTCTGCTATCGGAAAACAAGGCAGACGACCTTCGCGCAATTGTCGAAAAGCCGGTCCCTCGCCGATCAAAGAGGCTGCTGCGTAGATCCATCTGAAGGGACGGGTGCCTCTGATTAGATGACGGCATGGTGGTTCTTAGTCTCGACTTCGCGCACAAAAGACAGTTGCCGTGTTATAATAGTGCTGTTCCTCTGGGCCGCTCAGTCATTCGGTAGTGCTGCTTGGATAATTGATGATTACAATCACCGTCGGCGACGACCTGCTGGCGTAGTAATATCTTGACAGCCGGTACCGCAAACGATCGAGGCTCTTCGCAGAGCAAACTTTCTTTCAAAATGCCGGTGGTGATTTTTACTTTTCTCTGAAAATGACCAGCTAACCGATCAGGGCAAATTGCTACCGCCCCGAGGACTGACTGCGCCCTACTGCCGGCACCCATCCCGCGGCGACTGCAGCGACTGCTGCGACTCACTGCACAGGCCAAGACGACGCGTCGAAGAATGACAGCATCCAGACAAGGTGGGCGCCTCTGTCGGGCGTCTAGAGGGAGCTCCATCTGCTCGCGTCACCGCCATCGAAGCCTAGGACAGTGGAATGGCCTCGTGTTGCCCATAAAGCGGTACTTGGCAGAACCGCCGGATGGAGGGTATGTCACGACGGGCGGCGCTGGAGGGTGCGCAGCTGGAGCGCTACGCAGCCACAGTGTTAGCTGCGGGGCGTCTGCGTCTGCAGCACATGGTGTGGGCGCCAGAAGAGGCACTCGTTACACCATCCTCATCACTTGGCAACTCCAGCACCATACTATAAAACGTGGAGTCGCCCGGTATGTTCTTCTCTTCGTCTTTTGCTCTTCCCCCATCTCACTCGCCATGGCCTCTAATGACTACGACGAGAAGCAGCAGGTTTCGGCCAAGGCAACAGACAGCTACGATGCTACAAATAATTCAGACCACGTCGAGACCAACGGCGTGCCAGCTGAGCGCACCCTCAAGCGTCAGCTCAAGAACCGCCATATTGCCATGATCTCGTATGCGCTTGTTCTCCATCTTTGAGTCTGCACATCTCATCCCGAGCCAGCATCGGCGGTGTCATTGGCACAGGTTTATTTCTGGGCACTGGTGGGTCACTGCAGAATGGTGGCCCACTCGGCCTCCTCCTGGGCTACCTCGTTGTGGGTTCCGTATGCTATTGTGTCATGGTATGTGCAGTTAGGATGTGCGAACCTCGACCCGCTCACCGCGCCATCCCAGGTTTCGCTCGGCGAGATGATCGCCTTTCTCCCGATTCCCGGAGGTCACATTAAACTGGCCGAGCGCTTTGTGGATGGCGCCTTCTCTTTCACGATGGGCTGGAATTACTGGTACAACTGGACAATTATTCTCCCCGCCGAGTTGAGCGCTGCGTCCATCCTCATTGACTATTGGGACAAAAATACCAACCTCAACTCCTTGTGGATAACGATCTGTTTGCTTGTCGTCGTGGCCATCAATTTCTTGGGTGCTGGTAGGTCCTCAATTTCCTTCACACGACCTTCTGCTTACGGGCCGCAGGTGCTTACGGAGAGGCAGAATTCGTTTTCGCATCTATCAAGGTCATAACCATCGTAGGTAGGTGCCTTATTAGCGATTGCGAGGTTGGGTGACCCATTAATGCATCTCAAAGGCCTCATCATACTCGGTATCGTCCTCGACCTTGGTGGCGGTCCCGACCATGACCGCCTCGGTTTCCGGTTCTGGAAGCACCCAGGGCCTTTCGTCCAGTACCACGGAATCAGTGGGGCCAAAGGAAGGTTCCTGGGTTGGTGGGCCGTCATGACGCAAGCGGCGTTCTCATTCATTGGAACCGAAATTGTTGCAGTAAGTTACCATTGGCATATATACCTTCGGATCACGGCGCCCATATAACGCACAGATTGCTGCCGGCGAAGCGAAGAACCCAAGACGCAATCTCCCTAAAGCCATCCGGCGTGTCTACATCCGAATCTTGCTGTTCTACATTGGAGGCGTCACGGTTATCGGCTTGCTAGTCCCGTCGAACGACCCGCATCTCGACCTGGGCCATGGGACGGCCGCGGCCTCTCCATTCGTTATCGCCATTTCTCGCTCAGGCATCAAGGCGCTCCCATCCGTGCGTTCCATATATTCTGTCCTCACGGATGGATCCTAACTCTCGTCAATGTTAGATCATCAATGCCTGTCTGCTGACTTCCGCGTGGTCCGCCGCATCGAGTGATATGTACACAAGCTCACGCGCCATTTGTAAGAGGACCCAGCTTTCCGCAGCAGCTTCCTTGCTCATGTCAAACGCCTGATAGACGGACTCGCTGTCGCCGGAAACGCCCCGGCGATATTCAGGAAGACGACACGGAATGGCCTTCCCTGGGTCGCCTTGATTCTTTCGACACTTTTCGCGTTCCTGGCGTTCATGGGTGTGAGCTCGGGATCCGGCAAAGTGTTCCAATGGTTCCAGAACATGACCTCTGTCGCCGGTCTGATGACTTGGTTCGGCATCTCTGTGACCTACATCCGCTTCTATGCCGGCACAAAGGCGCAGGGGATTGATCGGAGAACGCTTCCTTTCGCGTCGCGCCTGCAGCCATACGCCGCGTGGTACGCTGCCATCGCGTGCATTGTGATCTGTTTCGTACGTGGAAGTCGGTTTGCTCTCACAGTTCAGGTGATGCTAACCCGCCGTGCAGTTTAGCGGATGGGCCGTCTTCCTCAAGGGCAACTGGGACACTGCGACCTTCGTGACAAACTATCTGCCGCTTATTATGTTTCCCATCTTGTACGTCGGCGCAAAAGTATGGAAACGCACACCGATCAAGCGCGCCCGGGATATGGACTTTGTCACTGGGCTCGCAGAAATCGAGGCTGATACCTACGATGAGCCCCCTCCTCGAAATCGGTGGGAAGCGTTCTGGCAGTGGCTGGTAGGTTCTTCTTGATGTGATCTGCATGTGCATTTGCTGATATCACGATGACCAGATGTAAGCCTGGGATGAACTAGATGTCCAGAGCAGCTCTGGCATGGTGAGATAGCACCGTGCCACAAACCACTATACTGTAGTCACTAGTAATGAAGTAACTCAATTAAGCGCCCGGCGTGATGGCGCGCGGTGTCCCTGTATCACTTCGATCACGTCGGCTTCGCTCGAGTAGCTCAATCTCTCCCGCGTCGAAATCGGTGAGCACAACTCCAGGTGGGATTTCCGAGCAAAACAAATGCGCAGCTGACAAATTGGGGCGCGTGCTCACGTCGCGGGAACTGATTAATCGGATTTACCGCGACCTTCATTGACGTGCAGTTTGCAGGATTGCCTACTACCACCAGCCCCGGCGTCGATCGCAGAAATCAGGCCGATCAATCTGGGGTATTGCTGGGTCTGTCAACAAGGACGGTATGCTTTGATGGGGCTCGCTTCGCGTCACTTCCGACGCGTCGGTCACTGCGATGCTCTGTCAGACCTGCACTCGAGAGCTATGGTCGCGCGGACAGTCAAGGGATGGCTGGCTGTGGATACACGGACCGGGTACGTGGAGGAGAACTCTTCAGCGCGAGCCTTAAAATTTCTTCTGCGGGTGGTTGGAGGGAGTGCCTGGATGCGTGGGCGGTTTGAATGGGCTTACGAGTCTGCATTTGATGGCGAGGACATCGGAGGACGGCTAGGCAGGCAAGGGCCATGCAGACATTTTGCACTGCCGGGGCTAGAGTTGCCGGCGAGCCATCCCTTGGGCCGCCTTATCGCAGGCAGTGGACAGATTCCTCCTAGCTTCTTTCGTCAAGGCACGCAGGAGAAGCAGCTCCAATATTCCATGATAACGAAACGAGGACTATATAATGCCCTGCCTCCCTGCCATCAATCCCCGAGCCCCTCCCTCTCTTCCCCTCTGCGGCTGCGTCCTCTGTCCCCGAGGCCTCCAACGACACCATGAGCGCAGGGCATTCGGTTGACGAGAAAGTCCCGTATGACACGGACAAGGAGCTTGGCGGCGACGGCATCGTCGCTCCGCCAACTCTCAAGCGCCAGCTCAAGAACAGACATGTTGCAATGATCAGGTGCGTCTTTCCCCCTCCATTATATTTTATCTTCCTCACCGGTCGGCGCGTCTAGTATTGGAGGCGTCATCGGAACTGGTTTGTTCTTGGGGACTGCGAATGCCCTTCGGCATGGTGGTCCTGTCGGTCTCTTGCTCGGCTACCTCATCATGGGGACCATCTGCTACAGCGTGATGGTAAGCAACTCAGCCCGCGTAATAGCACCCCAAGATTGAATCTGTCCTTCTTAGGTTTCCCTCGGTGAGATGGTCGCTTTCCTCCCCATCCCCGGTGGGCATATCAAGCTGGCTGAGCGATTTGTCGACCCTGCGTTCTCTTTCGTAAGTTGGGCTTTCATATACCCGTCGATCAATGATCGTAATTATCGTTCAACAGACGCTCGGTTGGAATTACTGGTACAACTGGATCATTGTCCTCCCCGCCGAGTTGAGCGCCGCCTCCGTCCTCGTCGATTTCTGGGATAAGGACACCAACCTCAACTCCGTCTGGATTACCATTTGTTTGATTGTCGTAGTCACCATCAACTTCCTCGGGGCTGGTGCCTATGGCGAAGCCGAGTTCGTCTTCGCCTCGATCAAGGTGCTGACAATCACTGGTATGCACTCTGCTGTCGTCGGCTTTGTTTTCCACTCACGTTGATTTTCTTCAGGGTTGATCATCCTCGGTATCGTCCTCGACCTTGGAGGTGGCCCTGACCATGACCGTCTTGGGTTCCGGTTCTGGAAGCACCCCGGACCCTTTGTGCAATACAGCGGCATCAGCGGCTCTGAGGGTCGTTTCCTGGGTTGGTGGGCCGTTATGACCCAGGCTGCCTTCTCTTACATCGGCACTGAGATTGTCGCTGTAAGTACTCGCGGCACACGAGTCCTGAAGAACGCCATGTATTCACGTGTTTTATCTGTTAGATCGCTGCCGGTGAGGCGAAGAACCCTCGCCGCAATCTTCCCAAGGCGATCAAGCGCGTCTACATCCGTATCCTCCTCTTCTACATTGGTGGTACTTTCATCATCGGCCTGCTCGTCCCGTCAAACGACCCCCATCTCTTGCTGGGCTCCGGAACCGCTGCGGCTTCTCCCTTCGTCATTGCGATCAAGCGCTCGGGCATTCACGGCCTACCCCACATCATCAACGCCTGTCTGTTGACCTCTGCTTGGTCCGCGGCTTCCAGTGATCTGTACACTAGCTCCCGTGCTCTCTGTACGTGTGGAACGCCATTGCGTTTGCGGAGCGTAATTGACATTCTTATAGATGGTCTCGCCCTTGCCGGAAACGCCCCGAGTATCTTCAAAAAGACCTTGAAGAACGGTCTCCCGGTTACGGCTTTGGCCTTCTCCGCACTCTTCACGACGCTCGCGTACATGGGTGTGCACAGCGGCTCGGGCAAGGTTTTCAACTGGTTCGCCAACATGACCTCCATCGCCGGTCTTATGACCTGGTTCGGTATTTGTGTCACCTACATCCGCTTCTATGCGGGTACGAAAGCGCAGGGCATCGACCGCCGCACGCTGCCGTACTCTTCGATCCTGCAGCCCTACGCTGCATGGTACGCTGCCATCTCTTGCATCATCATCTGCTTCGTACGTCTAGTCTCTCCTGTATGATCTTGAAGTCCTTTCTAACCCTCTCACTACAGTTTAGCGGATGGAGTGTGTTCCTGCGTGGCAACTGGGACACCGCGACCTTCGTCACAAATTACCTGCCCTTCATCCTTTTCCCCATCCTCTACTTGGCCGCCAAGTTCTACATTCGCGTACCATTTGCGCGCGCGAGTGAAATGGACTTCGTCTCGGGCATTGCCCAGATTGAGGCTGATACCTACGACGAGGAGCCGCCCAAGAATAAGTGGGAGGCTGTCTGGCAGTGGCTGGTAGGTCTTGCAGATTCAGTTGTATACGACGAAGACTGACTATGCGTTGCAGATGTGAAATCATACTCACGACATAGACACGCTTTCTGGATGTCACTATCTACGCTGTAATCATGGGTTTGTGGGGTTTTGGCCCCGATAAATAATTGAGAAAACTTTACGGGTCGACTGCCGGTTACGCTGTGAGCCTTCGTCGGATATACGAAGGTGCATTTGATCGCCTTCCTATGCTTCCCAAGTCAATGCCTTGATCGTGCCAATATTCCGAATTGACGACTCGTGGGTGCACTTTGATGCGAAGATAAAATCGTGGTGAGTTTGATTGCCGCAAAGCATATATATACACTCGACATGCGCCCCGGGGGCGGTCACCTTGAGAGAATAGCAGAGGCTGGCCGAACTGATGTGTGCGCCACATACTGGGTTTCGGGGTCAGTATTGGTCTTTCCAAGTAGCCGCGTTTGCAGGGGCCCGTACTGGAACGTATGTATACCGTTTCTTTCTCTTCTTGAAAGTGCCATTCGAATTGCGGGAGCTGATCCGGAGATACATAATGACATAAAGCAGGCAGAGGACATCTATGGAGGGGTCGTCTCTACCCTAATAAGCCAGTATACACCATATTGAACTGGCACATCCAAATGGATGGAAGCACGAATGGCAAGCAAAGACAGAAGAAAGAAAATAAACAGATATATACGAGCTAATGTATGGTAGGAACGATGGGCTTTGGTTGGGCTTGGGTACGGACACAAATGAGGGTCAAATGCATGTGATACAGTGGTCGAAGGAAAAGGATGCGCGGAGACGATATGACATTATCTGCACCATGGCCTGCCGGAGGACGAGGTCTCAGGATTGAGCAACGGAAGGTGTGTGGATCAAAGGGCGCATTCAAAATGCTTAGGTTTTCGATGTCGGAATATGAAGATTGATGGCTGCATGTATGGGTCAATACAA
This sequence comes from Auriscalpium orientale, assembly GCA_019915035.1. NCBI lineage: Eukaryota > Fungi > Basidiomycota > Agaricomycetes > Russulales > Auriscalpiaceae > Auriscalpium > Auriscalpium orientale. Next base: position 1,963,130 of record JAHLMH010000001.1, read on the forward strand.
CGTTTATTATGTGCAAGCATAGAAGACGTCAACTTGCCTCGGAACCAAGTTAATGCTACGGACGTCGACGACGCCTCGAAATATAATATAGCCTTGTTGTCGACAAGGCGCAGCACTGGCGGCGAAATATCAACACGATGATTGCCGAGGGTAAGGAAACGGGCCTACCGTTACCGTGTACAATACTAGCCGGCTGCGGAAGCGTCTGCATCCGAAGCACAGCCCACAAGTCGACAGGCGAGTGAGGGTCCTTGCCTTCCGATGGGTCCCGGCACAAGACCAGAAGATCATTGCACAAGATGCCGATTAGGGAGCGCGGTGTCTGCTCCGGCGACAAGCACTCCACCTGAACATTCGACGTATCACCTTGGGAATTAATGACCTCAAAGGCTATAGTCGCCTTTCGGACTACTCGGGTCAGGAGCAAGGGACCATCCATGATTAGGCGTCTGAGCAACACTTAGTTGGGAGGAGGTCCTGATAGAGCGGAGGCACGTACCGATGAGGCTGAACGAGAGGGCTGGGGAACTTGCCACGAATTCTCGCCTGCCACTGCACGAGTTTACGTCGGGACTCAGACTCACGTTTTCCTTCATTCATGTTTGTCGCTAGCGACGAGATTTCGGTCAGCGCCTTGTCCAATGGATCGACATAATCCGCGGTCGGGGGAGTGCTTCGGCCCAATTCCTCAAGCTAGAGAAACGTCATGAGTGTATTCTCCTTGATTCAAAACTGCGTCGACACCTACCAGCATTCGATAACGAGGTATCCGCTGCACCGGTAGCAACAAGTACCCTTCCAGATTGAGCTGCGAATGTCGCGGGTTTAGGCGACACCGCTTCAAGTAAGACTTGATACGCCTGCGCTGACTGGAGGACAACGGGGTAGCACCGTTTCCGCCGGCCAACACGTCCGCCACGAGGCCCGGAGAGTTGACACCCGATAGCGACAAACCAGCACCAACCATCTGCGAGGTCAGATTGGGGGAGCCATTGATCGAGGATGGGCTCGTTGTTCCCGTTGAGGGACGGTCTGACAACCAATGTTTGATACGCTGCACTGAGTGATCGAAATTGCTATTGCTAACGTCAGCGACAGGAACAGAGAACCACTACTAAGTGCTCACTTGATATACGATGAATACATCTTCATGAACGCAGCATGCGAGACGAAAGTGCTCGCGACGGCCTTGGCAGCGGTGGCAGAAATATGTCCATCCGGATCTTCCTTTGCCAGAACGGCGGCTGGCTTGAGTACAGGCGCTGCAGCAAACTCCAACGCAGGCAGGAAGCTTTCTTTGTGGAATGAGAACAAGGCGTCGAGCCCGCTAAACACGATCTTGCGCTCCGCCGCAGGTACAACGGTCTCTTTCGCCGAGCTGACGCCTCCGAGCAAGTTCACCGGAGCATGTGCGGGCTTGATATAGATATCGACGAGCTCCTGCATACCCTTGACGTATGTCCTTTCCGTTCTGCAACGGACATTATCAACTCGGGCCCGCGACAGGACAAAGTCACACGTACTCAACAATTTCCCGGATGATCAACGCCCGCTTACCGCTATCGTCCTTGAACTGCCGTTCTTCCGTACCGCCTGAGCCTTCACTGTCAGTCGTGGCGACGCTGACGGAATGAGACGCGCTCAGATTCTGCAGTCGTGTGATAGACTCCATCGAACGAAGCTGGTCTGTCCCACTGCTGCCACCACTGATGATAGAGGCCGTGGACGATCCCATATCAGAAACGACGCGACCAGAGTCTACCAAGGTGGGTCTCCGAGATCTGGGACCACTCCCAGACACATCAGGCGCAGGTGCACCATAGATGCTCATGGGGTTAGGTGGCTGGGGCTGCTGGGCCAAGGAAAGATCGTTCATATCTCGAAGGTAGGCCATGACGGAGCGCAGGGCACGAGTATACGCCTCCCGAGCACGCTCCTCCTCCCGCCGCTGCACCTGCTCGATAGTTTCCGACGGCACCGGGCTCGGCGTAAGCGAGCGCGCGTCGTCGTCATTCCCACTAGTTACAGACAGGCCCGGCAGGAATGCAGCGGCAGAGGGGACGGGTATTGACAGCGTTGGGGGCCCGTCAATTGGAAGGAAACTCCTGCGCTTCGCCCCCCTGCTGGTCTGAGTGGTCGGCGCGAGGAAATTCGACGAAGAGGCGGACAGGAAATTTGGTGAGGGAGACGGGCTGGGCAGAGGAGTTGTGATGGTGATTGCTGAGGACGCTGGCTCAGGCTCAGGCTCAGGCTCTACAATGGCTGGGGAAACAGGGACGGGCGTTGCAGACAGGTCGATGCCTAAAGTCCCTGCGGATGACAACCGTACGTCGATGCGATTGGTCAACCTTGTAAGCATGGGCGACGACATTGACCGGGGGGCCGCTTCGGCAACTCCAGAAAGGGGTGTTGCGCCAGGACGTCCAGCTGCGGTTGAAGGACGCGACGATGGCGAATCGGTGCGCAGCTTGCTCATTGACATCTTTTTCAGGAAGCCCCATCTCCCGCTCGATTCTTTGTCCTTGTCTTTGTCCTTCTCATCCTTACGCGAAGAACGACTCCGCTGACGGCTCGGCACCTTCTCTGAACTCTCAGGAGAACTGCCCTTGGATGGAGGAGTCTTCGGACGCCTTAAGACATTCCTGCTTGTAGAGAGAGGACTTGCCGAGGGATCGGGCGGAGGGGGAAGTCCATCCCATAAGGCCTTGTCCAACGGAAGACGCGAACTGGAGGCTTGGGAACCGGCAGCCACACCCAGGCTAGAAAAGCGTGGCGGAACGGTGCCCGAAGCCGACGGCGACAACAAATTAGAAGATGAAGCCGACGCTCCATATTGTGACAAGGCGGGTCGCGCTGATTCCAAGAGCTTTGGTGATTGCGTAATCTGAGGAGATGGAGGGATGGGTGACGTCGTAGGCCGAAGCTCCCCAGCACTTTTCATCCGCCGGACTTCATGATCACCAAAATAACCGGAATCCGGAACTTTACGCGTGTGATGTTGCGACACTGTCCTCGCCGCTGGCGAGCGCCGACTGTCAGACGTCTTGCGCGTCCTGTCGAAGTAGGCTCGGTTAGGCGTGGTCCGCGTCCTGGTAACCCCGCGCGTGGACGCGATGCTGTCGGCGGTGACAGGCGCGGGAGACGTAGCCGCGCGTTCCAGCATCGCACGCGCGGGTGTCATGGTGTCCTCATCCTCTGGGGCCCGATCGTCTGTCTCCGGGGCCGGAGAGTCCGACAGCTCATCAACGTCGGTGTCCGTCACTGATTCTGAGTCCTGCGTCGTGGCCGAAGGGAGAGGGAAGATTGGCGTCGATGGTGGATACATAGGGCCTACTGCATCTTTCAAGAGCAGCGGATCCACAAGAGCCTTCCATGGCCCCTGGAATGGGTTCCCGTCCACAAGCAGAGTCTCAAGGGAAGGCAGAAGACACAACCAGTTCGGAAGCGAGTACATCTTGTTCCTCCTGACGCTCAGCGTGTGTAGTTTTTCGAGGGAAAGAAAGGGGGCAGGCAGGGTCGATATCCCCGTAGAGTCGGCGATGAGAACGCGTAGAGATGTCAACTGTGCAACAAAGAGCGGGAGGGCACGGAGTGGGTTTGAAGAGACATTGAGCTCCTCCAATTGGACACACGACTCCAAAGCGGGAGGCAGAGCACCCAAGAAATTGGCGGAGATATCCAACGCAAGCAGGGTGTTGCCCACGTTGATGAGCGTATTTGTCAAGAAAAGTGGCAACGCGCTCGGTGTGCTTGAGGAACCAACCAAAAGGTGGGTAGTACCTGCACCGCACCGGCCTGTCAAAATGGAGGGATGGGGGCAACACGATGCATCACGCACCTGGCTGAACCTGTAGAGTGGCAGTCGCTACACCCTCTCCATGGACAATAAGACCCCGGCCCTCTTCAGCAACGACGATAGCGGCTGTCCTCTCTTCCTCCCTTTCCTCTTCCTCCTCTTCCTCCAAATCCGTTTCTTCCGTTTCTCCCTCGCTTGTCAGATCTACCTCATCGCGCTCGTCGACGGCTTGCCAACTGAGATCGTAGCTGGGTTGGGGGTTGAGACTGGGACCTGGCTTCTCGTGACTGCCGCCCGTGCTGTTGCTACGGACGAGAGAAGAACGCGAACCGAGACTTGCAGAGTAGGACTGTGACCAACGCGTCTGATCGATGGGAACGCGTGATTGGGACACAGCGGTCGAGAGCGGGCTTTCTTGCTTGAGCAGGTGTACGACCTCGTCCGACGTGATGCCTACGCCGATGACTTCGTCGTCGTCTCCCGACGCGATTTGGAAATGATTCCCGTAGTCGCCGGACGCGAGGGCACTCCCCGAGCTTGTGTACGCGGAGGAACGCGTGGATGCTGTGGAAGAACCACCTGAAGAGAGGGTGGCGGTGTAGAGCTCAGATATTGGTGAGGGGCACGGAAGGGGTAGGGGTCAGGGAAGTGGGAGGGGTCGGGAAGAGCAGCACCTTTAGGGGGCCGAAGGAAGGACCTGGAGGGGCTGGAGTCTGTGTACGGGTTGTCGTCCGAGTCAGAGGTCTTGCGGAGGGGGAAAAGAGCGTTTGGGGATGGCGAGGGGGGTTCTGGAGATGCAGAATAGTCTCCCGAGTAGGAGAGAGACGGCGAGCGAGCCTCGAAGGACTGATCCGGGGTGGGGGGCCAGGCTGTGTCTTGAACGGCGGCGGGGACGGCGGTGGAGGTCTGTGCACGCGGGCGCGAGTGCATGGGTGACGATGAGGATGCAAGGTAGGGAAGATCTAGTGCAGAAAGAAGGTCAGAGAGGGCATAAATGACTGGGAGAAAGTGGCGAGGAAAGAGCGGGAGGGCGAGGACGCGGCGACCAGCGTGATGGACAGAGCAAGAAAGCGCATCAGCAGAACGTATCGAATGCAACTCTGCCAAATATGGGCAACCTCCCACCCGGTATTTTCTCGCACATATTTTGATCCAGAGACCCAGCGTTTCCCTGCTTACCCGTGCCAACAGTTATTCCGCCAGCCCCGACAGACACGTCGACCCATGACATCCTCTCCTCTCCCGACTCCTGCGGCATCGGCGGCAGCGGCTTGTCCAGCACCATCGCTCTGCCCTTGATCGAGTTTCAACACTGTGATTTTCACCTGGCGCCGAGGCCCGAAATGTCCTTTTGAGCGTTGTGAGGGCGCGGCTTTGGCCAGCGAAGACTCACCACGAGGTCGACTCTCGGCCCTGTACACCAAAATGAAAGCCGAGCCCTTGGTTGGCCCTTGGCAACAGCTAACGCCAATCTCGTATCCAAGGGAGTTCAGGTCGATGTTGCTGATTTGGAGAGCTCGAGACCGCCCAAGGCTATGTTCGTGTGCTGGTCAGTGTGTTGCAGCGGCGAGCTTGTCCGTCGGCGGGGGGGGGGGGGGGGGGGGGGGGGGGGGCTTTACTCGAGACGAAATTAATGCGGCTGGCTAATCGCCTCAAGCACCCTTATTTCTCATCACACACTCATACAGCCGCCGATTTACGTTCGAACTGACGTGATTTCTCTACTGTACATGCCAATCCCTCGTTGTATGACAGCCTACAGGGCCGGCCGCCCATGACCTTCTGCTATATCTCCAAACCGGCCGATCGATAACATAACTCTCCCCCCACATATCGAGACTTAGAAGTCGTAGAGCTCGGGACGGTCTGAGTGGAACGCGACTTTCTTCTTCGCTTTTCTCGGAGCTACGGCCGCCATGTCAGTCTCACGCGAGTCTCCTTCAAGCTGAACTTCTATTGCCGCCGCCGCCGCCATACCCTTTGGTCTCGCTGCCGCGGAGCTTGGTGCAACCTTGTCCTCCGAGGCGCCTTCTTCCAGTGCAATCGCGGTTGTCGAAGGCGTCGTCCGACGCTCCCCAACCCCGCCCTCAACGTCCAGGTGCAATGTTTCAAAGACCAGCCGCTTCCGCATGCACTTGAAAGCCAAATTGTTCTCGCCGCCGCCTGATGATCCAGAGGCGGACGCGATCCCACGGAGTGTGGACAATCTATCACTGGGCGGCAAAAGCGTATGGGGGGCGGGTAATGCATGGATTTGTAGCAGCCCGTGATGAGATGGGAACATGGAGGACAATGATGGATCGGCTGCATCAAGGCGAGCGCGGGACCGCGTCAATCAATCATCATTAAACACTGCGACACTGCGATGACACACACCGGTGAACCCCGCCAGTGTCACGGACGCGTCAGATAGGAAACTGAGCTTGCGTATCCATCCAGGTCCACCCCATCCATCAGTAGAGAGGTGTGGTGGCAGGCCTACCGCCGCACAGGCATGAGGATGGCGGTGCAGCAGACTGCGCAGCAGATGCAAGAAACATATGACCTCCTGATCGAACGATGGCGTTAAGACATCAGCGCCAGCACGCGTATAGGAAATGGGCAGGACTGACCTTTGGGCCCAAATTTCCCCACTGCGGAGACCCCAAGCAAGGCACACATATTCTTAAGGGGGGGATGTGGAAGAAGACGTTTGTTGTAGCACAGTGGAGATACGCTGTATTGTCTGGGCTACCAATGAGCTCGGTGCGGCATTCTCTTCGATGGCCAAGAACACAAGGTTCGACGATTTAGATTTCTCAATGATCACCGACCGCGGTATCCGACAGGTGAGATCGAAAGTTCGACAAAAGTCTTCCGCCGATCTAAAACGCGGGTCCTCGGTCAACATACTCATTGAGTACAATACATGGAACTCACATACTGATTGGAAGCAGCGACAGTGGTTTGAAACTTCTTCATCTGCTCGTACCTCCATGCGATTCTGACCTTGGCGTCCGTTTCGTCGTGAAGATCATCCAGGACAGTCGATGCGGACACCGGCGAGCTGCCGGGCACCCACATGCACTCTGAGACTATGTCCTGCGGGTCGGCACCCACTACACATAGAGTCTGCTGAGAAGCTAGCCCTTGAGCAATGAAGTATTTTTGCACAAGCTCGCCGTACGCAGAGTGTTCATCCGGGGCGAGCACAAGCAAGGAACACGACAAGGGCAGACCGCCTCCGAGGATATCGTCGAGCGAAGGAATTCCGGTGGACGTGATAATGGTGGATGTCGATGAAGGCGATGGTCGCGTCCCGGCAGGCAGACTAGCTGGCTTTCCCGCCGTTCTTCTCTTGAATGAGGACATGGTCGCGCTCGTCTGACAGCACCCGTGGGAACATCCGGAGGTGTAGCCTTTGAGGTCACGGACCCCTTCATGGTACTTAAATTATTTGTAGGAAACTCTCCATGCACAAGCTCTCATCAATTGGACGTCGACTACGCCGCCTACCTATCAGTGCATTCACCTTCATCCGTCAGAACCCAAAATCAATAGCCCTAGGTGGTCTCCATGTCTGCCGCATGCTGATTCTCTTTGTCATGGCGTTGCTGATGAGCCAACGCTAGACCATAAACTTTGCATGCGCCTGCCATCTCTTCCTTGAATATGTAGGCACTGTCCAGATAGTGCGTGTGATTCTACATTCGCTCTGGGCCGTCTGACCGTTTGTTGTAGGTGTATGGGCCTTCCATGCTTCCAACTATGACTGAGGCCGGCGAGCTCGTCGTTGAGAACAGGATGCGACACCGCATAGACCCGCGCAATATCAAACGTGGCGACCTGGTGACGCTCGAGTCTCCCATCGAACCCGGTCGCTTCATCTGCAAGCGTGTCCTCGGTCTTCCCGGTGACACCATCTGTGTCGACCCGACTGGGTTGAAGGCACCCTCGACTGAGCATGTGTTCATCCCCAAGGGTCATTGCTGGCTCGTCGGCGATAATGCGGCTCTGGCTCGCGACTCGAGAGACTACGGCCCAGTCCCCATGTCTATGATACGAGGTACATTGGTGGCCAGAGTAAAGTAACACCTCTAATAGCGAGACCACCGCTGATACTCTCTCAACAGTTATATCCTTTCAAGATATTTCGGACCTCAGTGTCATATTTGAATTGATCCATGAACGTCGACCTCCCATGCATTAGTACGCTGACATACTTAGCGCGTGAAACTCATGGAATACCCTCCCTGTCCGTTGGGATCCATCTTGAAGTTGTCCGTGGACAAGCCGAATTTGCCTGGTGCACCAGTTCAGAACGTCCGCACAGCCGAGTTTCGCAGGTCTCTCACCGAGGATACTGTTCCCTATTCCCTTCAACTTGCCGAGCATTTCATCCATCTCCTGCTTCTGTTGCACTTCTAGCCGAGGTTGAAGGAGACGTAACGACCGTTTGACGTCGTCCACATGAGGCGATGATGGCGTCAATATTGCAAGGAGCTTGTTGTAGTCTGCAGTAATACGTATCAAATCCGTCGCGCAAAGGTCATCAATTCATCGCTTACCGTCTTGCGCGCTTGACAGCGCTGACCAAGATCCTATCGTTTCGTTACTCTGAGCACGTCGTTGGAGCGCTTTCACGTATTCTGGGTCATCTAGAAGAGCTATACGGGCGTCAGTTCATCGTCCCGGCATCCAGCCTAGGTGTATACCTTCTGTGCAAGCTTTGACGGCTTCCTCATGATCTCCCTATGTATGGCCGACGATGGTCAATAAGTGTAGCGAGGAGGAGCACAGCAACCGCACTTGTTTCACATGGCACGCGCCAATGTTAGCGTTCAGAATCGCTCGCGCCCGAGCACATTTGAGGTCGATCGGTGATGCCTGCGCTTCCACTGGGCGAGGCCGCGGGGATCCTTCATCGTCGTCGTCTGAACCGGTAACTGCTTTCTCCTTGCCCTTGCTGAATTTGGGGGAAGTGTGCCGCTGAGGAAGACATCGGAGTGCTCTCCTGTACGCAACCAACGCCTCATTCCAGGAACAAGAGCGGAAGTGATCATTGCCTTCTTGCTTCAGCTCTTCTGCATCTTGCAGAGCTGCCTGCACCGGTGAATAGGACGTCTGTCTTGCAGTGATCAGCAGCGCGCACCTTTATCTTCTCTTCACCCTGCACCTCTTCAACATCGGAATCCTCGCCCGTGAAATGTTGCTCATCGTGAGGGGTCTCAAAATTCGCTGTGTGCGAAGGCTCGGGGTGTAGGCTGGCCATAGGTGTAGTGTCGGCAGTCGGTGCTGCGGGGACGCGACGCGCATGCCGTACACGACGGTGAAATGCTGTCGGCCCGAAGCGCGCTTACACTGAGTTTTATGTAAAGCTGACCTGACAGTGAGACAACAGCACTGCCTGCACGGTCGACTGTTCACCAAAAAACACCGTAGAAATAACCGTAAAAAGACTGTAAGTATTTGACAAGAAACACCTTCAGAATGCTGTAAAGTGTTGCATAAAGAAATACTCAACGCCGCGGCTGTGGGCTATGGTGTTTCTCACGCAATACTTCAAATGATTTTTCACAGTATTTCTGGTAAAATACGAATAATCCTTTTACCAAGATTTCCACAGTATTTCTGATGAGACACCCGACAGCGCAGGCAGTGCAGTCTGTTAATTCCCCAGCGTTGCGTATGTAGCCGAGTCGACAATTCCAAACAGAACCTTTGACGCACTGCTTCCCGCAAGCCCGCCGCCGGGGAGTACAAACGCCAACCCTGCACTGCGCTCGGTCCCCCATCCCTCTGGAGCCGACCCTGTTCCCAGAGTCAGATTCAGAGTGAGACTCACGAGCTCCTGTGTCGGATCAGCTACCGTAATATTCCACGTATCCATCCGCACAATGACAGCGGAGCTCCCGCTAGCGACCACTGTCACCGCCGCGCTCCCAGAGACGGACGGAATCGTCACTTCCCCTCCTGCAGTCTCCCAGAAGACGAACATCGCGACCTTATTTGCCACGTCCAAGAGCGCGGAGATAGACCCGTCGTTCCGGATGACCTCCAACTGCGATGCTGCAGCTGCGGTTGTGGCAGGGAATATAGCATACTCGATGGGGGCACCGAGGTCGGAGTGACTGAGCCATGCGGCAAAAAGGTCCACGGTAGCGGGAGGCTGTTTGGAGGTGCCGATAGCCGACCATGCGCCAGTTCGCTCGCCGACTTGTAAGGACAGCGACGCAGCCGTATTTGATGTGTTGAACGTGTAGCCGACACCTCCGTGCCACAGGGATCCTGCAGACGTGAAGTTGCCAGTGGTTTGCCCAACCCCGTCCACCAGCACTTCCCCGCTATGCAGGCGCTGGTCCAAAACTGAGAAGACTGGGGCGCCCGTTGTCGAGGATATGCGGGCGATCATAACATACTGTCTGTCATCAGGTAGGAAAAACCACGTCTTGCGCCAGTTTAACGTCTTCGTTGCCGGCGTCTCGTAGCGCATCGCCGCAATGCCGATGCTTCCATCGGACGCGCCCCCAACAAATGGCTGCGTGCCAGTGTGCTGGACCGCATCGCAACTGAGGGGCGTGGCAGCGTAGTCGACGGTTATACCGGGTATGAGGTTCCAGTCCCACGCGGCGGAGATGTCCTCGTACTCATTGCCGGCGAGGTGGGTGTACAACGTGCCATCGCTGAGGTGGAAACCGAAGGGATTCTGGTTATTGAGACATTCCGAGTTGACGGTGCGCGTTGAGTACATTTTGAGGGTGGTGACATAGCCTGGCCCGCGTTGTACCTGAGTGTAATAGGTCGTGAGTCTCTGACGGCAGTAGAGAGTTGGTAGGTCCAACCATATAGTCATTGTCGAAGAACATCTTACTCCCTTCAAGCTGTCCGGAGTTGGCATCGGATGTATTGAGCGATAACAGCGCAAATGCTTCGTTCAGCGCGGCGGAATCCCACTCTTGGCCGAGAGCTTGTACTTGTGTGAGGTTGGTCTTGAGATTTTCAGTCGCTCTTGCGTGAGATATGTCAATGTGATCGGACCTTGTTCCCACTAAAAGTACGCACTGGTCGTCGGCCACCGGCAAACTTATAAAGCGACCCAACACGCTCTGTTATAGCCATGAGAAACCACTCGGAGTTGAAGAAGGTGTACGCACGAAATCCCAATGAAGAACATCGGTAACAGTGTTGCGAAAGATCATCCATATATTGCTTTGCCATAGAGTATTGAAAGCATCCTGAGATGCCTGTCCCGCCGCAAAGGCTGTTCCTCCTGCCTCGATTTCTAAATCGAGGACATCGTTGGAACTGCACCAAAATAAATCAGGCGACCAGTCAATGAGCGAGACGGGACGTCTTACTAGTCTTTTCCGTAATTCCCGTTATACAATATACCGGCGTGTTGCCCAAAGCTCCCATCCGCCCGTATTCCGTCCGCCTTGACCGAGTTTTCGACGACGACCTCGCTGTGTACCCTAGAGAACGCATCGCCGATAACGGAAGAGTTGACAGTGAGCAGCGCCATGTCTATTCCGATACTGGCAATGTCAAGCGTGTTTGACCCTGTGATGGAGCTGAGACCATTTATACCCGACTCGAACGTAGCGTACGCGCGACCGGTGATATGTGTGCAATTGCCAAGTTCGGAGACTGTCAGAGAAGAATTTCCGACGAGCAAGCAGACTTCTCCAACAAATCCAGGGATAAGAATGATCTGTGATATTGTACGTGTGCAGTGGTAATCGGTGAGTGCGAAGTCAGCTTACATTCGAGAACCAGTTTGTGTTCCAAAGACCAGGCGTTCCGCAAGGACAAGCGTCGGTGCCTCCCGAGTCGAGGCAACCGGGGTCGGTGAAGTCATTCTCGAACCAGAACCCCATGGCGAGGGAGATTGCAGCCCGCAGCTGGGTGTTCTGGGCCCATTGAGCAGCATTTTTCAAACCGCCATGCCACGCGGCTGAGAATGTGGCTGTTTGAGAAACATGAGGTCGAGTCGGCAAGGAGTTCAGAAAATGATTCACTTATGCGTGACCAGTGCTCTTGGGCGGGCCAGCTACCTGTCTGCGCGGGACAACCTGTCGTGTAGTCGACATCAGGCCACTGGCCAGTCGTGGAATTGAGGGAAGTGAGCCTGGTTTTTCATCAAAAAGCATTGGGTACAGTATTAGCGGCGTCGCTCACCAATTTGATATAGATGTGGCTCCAGTGGTGGCCCCGACAATCGTCGAAAGCCTTCTCTGAGTTATGATCTGGATATCCTGTGAAACGTCCAAAACATGCGGCGGGTTCGCATCGGAAGTGGCGGAGCCACGCGTCAACAGCTGTGAAACTACGATGCATAGGACGGCAGTTCCAGCTTTCATGGCAGCGACTGTCCATCTCGCTGGCAGCGGAGAGTTGTTTCTTATAGCGACATACAGCGCACTAACAGGAAAGGTCACACCTGGTCGTGCCTGCTTCGCTCCGCAGAGAAGCACGTCTCAACAGAGCGCTCCATAGAAACCGTGCACATGGAGTGCGAAGTCGGAGAGGGAGAGCTCAGCATCGGAGGCGAGCATCCTTCGTATCACCATGCGAATATTGCTCCGGGAAGAATGGTAAAAATAGGTGGGGTTGGTGTGCTGGATGTCTGCGCCTCGGCACAAATACGGAGCCTTTCCGGAAATGCCAGTGGTCCGCCCGCAAGCACGTCAAGAGTTGATGTGGGAACGTAGGGGTCACAAGCTCGTGGAGCCAAGAAAGGAGGGTCCCGACAGAGCAGTAGAGGAGACATTACAAATGCTGGTTTAAGATAATCGAGCCGCGTATGCTACAGTGTCCTGAGAATGTCCTAGAGAGTATAATGACAGCTCAGCGCTTGAGCTGGCAAGTGTCCTAAGCGAATATTAACAGATAAGCAGGTTCATTTGCTGGCCGTGGCAGTGACGTGGAGCCGCGCAAGAGCGCAGATGAGAGGAACAGCGTAAAACGCGTATGCCACCCACACCACTAAAAAAGGAGCCAGACGATGAGACAACGATGACATTAGTTGGATTAGTCACGTACTTGTAAACCCATTGCTTGTGCTGGCGATGAGCTGGGGAGCGCTCGCACCGCCCTTCGTTATGTCGAGGTTGAAATCTTCTACTGCCTTCCCAAACCACATACGAATGACCAGGAATGCGGTGAGCCCTGTTGCCACACATGAGCGACCTGCATTGAGGGGCTAATAGGCCCCAAGCGCACCTATCATGAAGCCGAGAAGCCCAATCCAGGCAGACATGCGGTGCAAGAACGGCTTGTCCAAAGCCGCAGAAAGCCTTACACCCAAGCTGGCCCGAAGAGATATGACGGTGAAGAGGATAAAAAAGATGATGCTCAAGACAATAGATATAGCAATGAATACGGGTGTCGTGGCGGTTGGCGCGGAGAGCAAGTCTGGAGCAGTTCCAGGCAGCGCAGACAGGTCTAAGCGGGTTGTTTGAGTGGTACACTCGTAAAGAGTACATCGAACATACCATATTTCGGAGAGAGTGATGCTGCTTCGCATTCTACCGATCCGTTGTTACTCTGGCGGGAGCACGACCCTGACAGTCATCAGTGAGTTTGACTATCCGGTGACATCGACGCCTGACCTACCTAGCGCCCCCAAGAATATTGACGGTCCATCAATACCATGAGAGGCATCGGGGTCGGTCAAAGTTGACGACGGCGACACAGTAAGCAGCGAGACTTGGCTGTGGAGCAGGACAGTAGGGGCAAAGAATGCGAAAAGTATGAGGATGGTGGACGTCAAGGACAATAATGGGGCGAGATATAATGTGATGGCTTTCGAGAGACCTGCAATCATGATGAAGAGAAGGGTAAGGGTCTGTCCTCGTATGCTTTGGATAAGAAGAAAGGTCCGAGTCTAGGACGTGGGGTGTCGTTGCAATGAATGGGCAGGCTGCCAGCAGCAAGGAGGACGAGAGAAGGCCGGCAACGAGGATATGAGGCGGGCTGGAGTGAGCTGCAGCATCGGCGCGACCTTATAAGCTAACCCGAGAGCTCCAGACGCCGAGAACAACAGCGCGCAGGCCAAGGCAAAGTACAATACAAGCGTCTTGCATTGTTCCCATTCGGTTAGGTAGGAGAGCAGTCGCATTGGATAAATTTCCATACGCGCGCCGCCTAGACCGGATTCCACGCGTACAAGGTTGCGAGGGAGTGATCGAGGGCAGTGTACAATGGAGGACAGCGCCGCCATCGAGTCCGAGTTCGTGGTTGCAGTGAAAGTTTGAACAAGGCGGCGCGCGGCGCGCGGAAATGGAAGGCCCGAAACACGTGCAGCATGCGCCGTCCCCTTCGTCCTCCATTCCACCCTCCTTTTGTCATGGCAGAGGCCTTGGACACGCCGTTGCCACCCCAATTTCAGCTTTTGTCGTCGCTCGTTGAGGACACGCCAGAATCCCTCGTGTATGGAAGCGCAGACATACAGCAGGCAGCTCTGCGTGCTACGGAATATGTCTTCAACTTAGGTGCGCTGCCTCACTGTTTTCTTTGAGCGAAAATTCACCCGCAGCCTAGCTTTACAATCAGAGAAGGAGTCTGAACCACATGTCACCCAGCTCCTGGCGTCCTTCAGTCCGGCTGAGGCGCCACAGACGCGCTCCCAGACCCGGGCGAATGCAAAACGCAAACGTAGCCCGTCACCATCCTTGCGCTCCCAGAAATCTTTCTCTACCACCCCTCTCACATCATTGTTCGTTGACGGACTAGTCGAAGATCAGCTCTGGGCTCAGTTAGAGCTGAGGACGCAGCACGTCTCTCAAACTTTGGCTTTGGCTCTACAAGGCGCCGCGGATGAAGACGACGATCGTGAGCTAGAGGGAGAGGCGGCGAAGAAGAGAAAGCTGTCGAATGACGGGATTTTGGAGGATGAAGATGAAGAGGATGCTGAGTCTGGCGATGAATCGGAAGATGACGAGGATGAGGACGAGATGGAAGATGAGGACGAAGATTTCAGAGAGGACGAGGACCTTGGAGAGCAGGTCGCAGAACTGCGTGATGAAAGCGACGAGGACATAGAAGACGAGGAAGGCGTCGATGGCCCGCCTCTGCGATCCCCGATTCGAAGGAAACCTAGACCGGGGCCTCACTCTGAACTGGACGATGGTTTCTTCGACCTGGGTGCATTCAATGCTGAGATTGAAGAGGCCGAGGCCAAGTCAGTTTCACGCGGTGCTTTGGGAAAGGACTCTGAAGACTCCGACGACTCCGACGAAGGGTCGGTCGACTTCTTCGCATCCGTCGACGCGCAGGGTGCACAGGGGGAGGAAGATAGTACACAAGGTATGTCCACTTGTTATCCTGATATGGACCAGCTACCATTCCTTTGCAGAGCCATACTACCGAGAGTTCTTCGAACCTCCTCCTCGCCTTCCATCGAAGGCGAAGGGCAAGGGTAAGGCACCAGCCTCTGCCCCACCCCCATCTAAGAACGGCAAGGTGCGATTCCATGAGGAAGTCAGGGTGAAGACTATCAAGGCGAGAGGTAAAAACTTACCAACGTACATGTTACACGGCGGAATGGTGGACGAGGACGAGGACGAGGACGAGGACGAAGACGAAGAGTATGTGGAAGGCGATGACTTCGAACCTGAAGATCTAGGTGGCGCGCCCTTTGCTTCCTTGGATGGCGAAGAAGAGGACGGAGACGAATATTCAGAGGATGGCGACGACGACGACGAAGGGGAGGAGGAGGACGAGGAGTTTACAGGCGGCTTTGGAGGCCAGCAAACTATCGACAGGTTGAAGGATGACCTCTTTGCCGAAGATGAAGAGCCAGAGAGTGGTGTGTCCTCTTGTACCATCATGCCCTCGTTCTCACAACTGCATCAGAATTGTCCGCATACGAAAGGCGACAGGCAGCTCTTCGCGAGCAAATAGCGACCTTGGAAGCCGAAAATATCGCGAAGAAGGACTGGACTCTTATGGGCGAGGCAACTTCGCGCTCGCGACCTCAAAACTCGCTCTTAGAAGAGGACCTAGACTTTGAGCGCGTCATGAAGGCCATCCCCGTCATTACGGAGGAAACTGTGGTCGGTCTTGAAGATAGAATTAAAAGTCGGATAATGGACAACCGCTTTGACGATGTCGTGCGCAAACGGGCCGTGGACGACAAACCCTACTTGCCCTCTCGTCTTTTCGAACTACAAGACACCAAGTCTAGTCAGTCTTTAGCGCAAATCTACGAGGACGATTACTCTGCTGCACAGACTGGCGGCGTGGCCGGTGAAGATCGCGATGGCAAACTCAAAAAGGAACACGAGGAGATTGAAAAGATATGGGACGGCATTTCTTTGAAGCTCGATGCCCTCTCGAATGCTCATTTTACGCCAAAAGCTGTAAGTACGTTTGCTTTCGCCATCCAGCATTTTCATTGACACGATTGGGTAGCCCATGGCTACGATCTCCACCGTCTCCAATGTCGCTTCGACGACTTTGGAGTCCGCGCTTCCTACAAGCAAATCTGCTGCCGCTATGCTCGCCCCAGAAGAGATATTCAGCGCCACACCCTCCGACCTCCGTGCGCGCGGCGAGCTTACACCCGTCGAAAAGCGCGCCCTGCATAATAAGCAAAAGAAGGCGAAGAGAAAGACGAGAGACTTGCTGGACAAGAGCGTCGACAAATTCGCGAAGGCGAGGGGCGTGAAGGGTGTCAAGGCTCAGAAGGCGGCAGCCTTGCAGAGCGTAGTCAAGAGTGGTAAAGGGGTCACATTTGTGGGCAAAAAGAGCCAGCTTGTAAGAAAAGGGAAAGGCAAGGCTTAGACGCGTTGTTATACGTACACTCTGTCACCTTCTCAAGCTCCAAAGCTTCCAAGATGATCGATGAAGGTCGGACTAGCTACACTTCAGTTCGTAGTTAATCATACGTAATCAGGCGGCCCGTGTGCACAGCCGCAGATGTGGGCTCGTGCTGCACGGGCTTGAGGCTGCGCTTCAGTTGACACTCACGCTTCCTTCTTCAACCTCATCATCTCCTTGTACTATCATGGCTTGGTTTAACAAACGCAAGGAGAAGAACCTCATACCCCCTGTCAACGACGGGCCCGACTCATACAGGTCCACCAGTACATCTCCGCGTCCGCCTGTTCGCTCTGCAGCCACCTCCTACGTCGCCAGCCGTGACGACCCGTACAGCAGCAGGTCTGCTAGTGGCACTCCATCGGCGGACTCGTACCCGGCTGTGCGCGATCGCTACCAACGAAACGCCCCCGTGGGTGACGTCTACTCTCGGGGCGGCGGCAACGTGGATGACGCCCGCAACGAGCTCTTCTCAGGGTACAAGCCCAGGGAAGGTGGTTCGGGACGCTTCCGGGACGACGGACCACCGTCGGGCGCCGCTACAGGCGAGGAGAATGATGAGGATGTCGAGGGTATCAAGAAGGAAACGCGGTTCATCAAGCAGGACAGTGTCAACTCTACTCGCAATGCCCTCCGGCTGGCCCGCGAGGCAGAAGAGACGGCGAGGAACACAGTAAACAGGCTTGGAGATCAGTCAGGTACGCTATCATCCCTCACAGCGTGTGCTGGCGGGCGCTGATCGCGCTCGGAATCAGAGAAACTGGCTAATACCGAACGCCACCTCGACGTTGCCAAGGGACATTCGCGCAAGGCGGAGGATAGGACAGACGAGCTTAAGCAGCTCAATCGCTCTATCTTCCGACCCGTGATCACCTTCAACAAAGATGCCAAACGTGCGGCCCAGGAGGCGAAGATCCAGGAGCAGTATGAGGAAGAGCGCGAGGAGCGCGAGAAGGCGATGACGGACATTCGTGACACGCAGAATCGCCTTGGGCGGGCGCAAACGTACGGTCGCGAGGAGGAGGGCTACGGCCGGCGTGGCAAGACTGGTGCCGAGCAGGCTATGCGCAAGGAGCAGAGGAAGCGCTACCAGTTCGAGGCCACAGCCTCTGATGACGAGTTGGAGGATGAACTTGATGATAACCTGGATGAAATATCCGACATGACGAAGAGGCTCAAGGCTCTCGGTAGCGCCATGGGTCAGGAGCTCGACAAGCAGAACAACCGCATTGAGCGCATCGAAGAGAAGACCGTCAGTTTGGACAACAGGGTCTTCCGGAACACAGAGAGGGTGCGTTTTCCCTCGACGTCGATGCTTCTCTCCGTCTTAATTGCTCTGGCCTATAGCTCAAGCGCATCAAGTAGATGCTGTCGTATTTTAAGGCACTGTGCACATGCTTCGCTCGACGCCTTGGAACATCTTTTCGGACTTCTTGGGACTGGGAGTGTAGATGCCATCATAGCATAGTATGCGACCGTTATTTATGAAACGATGTATTCTCGCGCGAGCTGCAGACTCACGTGGTACGTATACGACAGCGCCGACACACATCGCACTCGAGAGAAATATACCATGACCCTGCAGTAACAACAAAGCATACTCAGTAACATACATAGTGCCGTCGAGACGGTCGGAAACGCGTCCTGTGTATCGGCAACCCCGGTCCGCCCCATGTCTTGTCTTTGTAGCGCGCTAGGGCGCTCCGCCTACCGCATGCCTGTCTCTACCACCAGGCCAAGTCTCGTCAAGTTTTGCTTTGGTCTCTTCTGAGCAGCTGCCTTGTCAAGACGCGCCGTCTAGAGGCGCAAGGCGATGGAAGAAGCCGACGCGACGAATGCACGCGATCCGCATCGATGGTGAGTTGTTCAGATTAGGCAGGCCGCAGACGACTTACTTTCCCTTGACGTCGGCATTCTGAAGGGAACATCTGCTGGAGGAGCAAACTGGTGTGTATCCTCTGTCAAGCGCCGCACTCACCCTTGTCTTGACAGTCATTCTCCTCAGCGATCTTTCGGAGCACGATCACAAGAAATGCCGCCCTCGCGGCTGAGGTGGAAGAATTGCGGAGAGAGCTCTCTGTATGGAAGGGTGCTCTCAAAACCGCCGATGAAGCTCAAAAGACCGACAAGAAAACCATCGCGCGCCTCGAGCGCAACATCGAGGCCCTCAAGGTGCGCATATCCTTTCTTCGGCGCTCCGCCTTGTTGACGAAACCAAATGTTGGAGGACGACAACCCACTCTTGATATGCCTTATCGACGGGGACGGAACCATATTCTCTGAAGAGTTATGGCGTCTCGGTACCAACGGCGGGCGGCAGGCGGCGCTGATGCTGACGAAAGGAATCACAGACCACGCGGGAAGCGCAGACAAGGGCGTGGCGAGCCGCTGCCAGACGTGGCTGAGTATATTCTGCAACAAGAGCGGCTTAATGGACGTGTTGCTGCGAAACAGCATTTGCTCCATCGCGCAGTTCGAGGACTTCCTGCAGGGGTTCAGTCAGGCGTCACCGCTTTTCTCTGTCGTGGACGTGGGGAATGGCAAGGAGGCCGCCGATGCCAAAATCAAAGGTACGTCCTCTTAAGACCCGTCGTATAAAGGGCAGATGACATATGAAGGGCAGAATACCTGCGGGTGTTTACTCGCTTTCCACAGACTACCCGCGTCTATTTCGGAGGTGAGCGCACAACTTGCAGTGCAACCGTCAGTCACTCACGCGCTTCCCAGGTGCCCACGATAACGGCTACTTCTCTACCCTCACTTTCCTCGAAAACGAAGGCCTTCTGGGTAAGGTCGTCTTACTGCGCGGCTACAAGGACGTCGCCTTTGAGCTCAAGAATATCGACATCGCCCACCTCGAAGTAGCAGGCCTCTTCATGACGAAGAAACTGCAGACGAATCCACACCGGAAGAGCCCCACCGAGACGCCTCCAGCGCACGTTGTGCAGCTGCAGGATTTCGACAAGTTCAAGAACAAGTCACGGACAACAAGTAAAGAGCGACCGACGAAAAGTCGGCAACCAACATCATCATCATCATCATCAACAATGGCAGGGGAGGTCTTGGATCCTAATCGCGTAGGTATTCAGCCGTCGACGTTTCAATTTGGCACTGACTCCTCGTCTTCCCGCAGTCCATATATAAGCGTTGGCACTCTCGTTCCCTTCATCTATGCTCATACATCTCACTCATCGTTTAGAGAATCTCAGCATCCTTCCCTGCACGTTCTTCTACTTATCTCATTGCAACACGGGCGACAAGTGCCGCTACCGGCACGACTATGTACTCGCCCCGCGACATGTGGAAGAGCTCCAAGTGCATGCAAAGAAAATGCCATGCCCGCACGTAAAGAATGGTCGGTACTCTTGTGATCAACATCTGCCAGTCGTAGTGAGCTTTGAATGCCACAGATAAACCGTGCCCTGACGGCGATGACTGCATACTGGGCCACGTGTGCCCCAAGTTGTCGAAATGCGGCTTCGTGAAGTCGGGGTCGTGCAAATTTACAGGAAGTGTGTGCCTCTCCTCTCCATAAGTCGCATGAGACCAAGCTCATATTATCTTGCTAGAGGATGCACATAAAGACCCGCCGCGCCGGCCACGCAAAGTTAGCGCCTCAGACAGGGCCGATTCCCCAGACGTGTCGCAGACCGACGACTCCGCGTCGCAGTCACATTTCTCGGACCCATGGGGCGCATCAGCAACTTCCGTCCTTAATCCCAATGCCCCATCGTTCCAGGGCGCCTACACATTCGATTAAACCTTCAGGAATCTGCTGGCGACAATATTGCCGCAGTCCGCCACCACAACTACCTGTAAACTCCAATCTGAATGGATATGTAGTGCTACAAACGTGTATAACTTCTCACACAAATAAATATAATTTACATCTACGACTGCTCGACGATCTCATTGACGAGGCGAAGGAACTCCTCGGCTCCCCGCCCGCCGCCTGTCGCCTTCCATAAGCGATAGACGCCCCGTATGGCCTCTTTAACGCCGTCATCCGCAACCTGATCGCTTTCCTCATCCTGCGACTCGCGGAGAAACGACACCCCGTTTGCCTTGCGGGGTTGCGGCGAGAGGATGCGCTCCCGCGTGTCCGGCTCGGGCGTCCGCTCCGTGTCCAGGCTGCTCGACCCCACCGACAGATCCGCCGGGGACGGGGTGCTCTCATCATCTAGGCTCTCCGACACCTTGTCCGCGTCCGCGTCGCCTTCCGCATCACCCTCGGGCGCTTGTTCCGTCAGCGCGTTGAAGACGGAATCAGGTCGTGACGCTGGAGTGGACGGCGGCTGGCTGTTCCTGGGAGATATGGCGTGCAGTCGTCTTGTCAACGCGTCTGGCGACGGTGGTTCCTTATCGTTCTTTGCGCGCTGATGGTGGAAGGACGCGGGCGGGATGGGGAGGATGACCTCGGCGGCAATATGGTGCGGATCCTCATCTGTGGCGGGGTGCAGCCTTTTGCGCGTCTTCTGCACAGGTGACGGGATCGTAGAATCCGCGGTTCCTTGGCCGCAATACTATGAGCCCAGGAGCGATGATCCACAGGGAAGTTGGGACATACCTTGGACAGAGGCATACTGTGCCCAGTACGCATCCTCTCCAGTCTCGGACGGATCTTTACTGGCACGCCTGGTCAAGTGAGCGCGAGCATCCTCGCCGTCCTCATAGGCGTACGAGTTCCAATAGTCGTCGTCATCGCCACTGTCACTGTGGTCAGGCGCAGAGTCCGATTGGTGGCCGTCGGCGGGCACGTGTATGGCCAGGTCTTCCACGCCAGAGTTGGCGATGGCCTCTGCAAGAGAGGGTCGTGCATTGGTTGGGAAGGGCATGAGGCCGGCGTCGTGGTAGGCCCAGGTGCTCTCACCGTCCCAAAGGAATACAAGGCGCAGGCTGTCGCCGTTGTCGGTGGCGACGTTTATGTGGACATGGGCACAGGTCTCCTCGCCGTCTGAGGTGTAGCGGACGGGGAAGCGAGAGGAGGTGTGATCGTCGATGGGCTTTGGGAGGGACTCCAAGAGCTGTATGGCGCGGTCGCGGTGGGGGGATGCCCAGGTGAGGTAGGATGGGGACTCTTCAGGGGAGATGTCGAGGAAGAGGTGGCGTTGGAGGAGGGGGCGGGAGAGGAGGTGCGGGGGGACGGGGGCGTCGAGCTGGGACGGCGGGGAGATGTACTGGAGGATGAGGTTGATGGAGTAGGGCAGGATGGGGGTTGGCATTGTGTCGGTGTGGGGAAGAACGCGGGGCAGAGCCAGATTAATATACCGGACGCTCTGGCCTCTCGGCCCGCGTGGGCCACTGCGCGTCGCGACTTCGCACACACGTGACCCTCCCGTCCCTTCGCACGCTCGCTCAAGTGTCTTTTCCTCCCACCCGCCACGATGGCCCCCGTGCACGCTGCCGCCCTCCTCGTCCTCTCCCTCGCTCTGCTCTCGGCCGCACAGGTATCTCTCTCCCCCGCGCCCTTTTTCTCTTTCTGACACATCAGCAGCAGCGCTCCAGCGCCCCTCCAAGCAGTGCCTCTGCCTCTGCATCACCCTCCCCCTCCGTCTTCGTCTCCACCTCCTTCTCCACCGGCATATCCTTCGGCCCAAACCGCGTGCCCGTCACCGTTACCCAGGGCTTCAACATTACCCTCACCGTCACCCCCACGCCGACCGCATCCGCAGGGAACAGCTCTGCCGCCGGCAACGCAACCGCACCCGCTTCCAACGCCACCAGCAGCGTCGCGCCCACCTCTACTGGCCCCCTCCCCACTGCCCCCACCGGCGTCGATGGCGGAGGCAATGGCCCACAGGGCGCCCCCAGCCCCGGTGCAACGGGCGGAGGTGGCGTCTACGGTCCGCCGGATGGCTACGTCTCCAGCGGGTTGCCGCTGCGCGAGCGGGGTGCCCTGGCCATAGCTACCTCGGCTATGGCGCTGGCCATCCTGCTTGCGTTAGCCTAGCTAGACTGTGGGGGGAGAGACCAGGAGGACGATTGGACAGTGGCCTTGACGTCGCCCGATAGACTCGCATTCGTTATGATCACCACCCAGGACATTTGCTTTGTTTTACGATCACACATACTCGCATCACGCATCGACTCGTATATCCATACCACTACTACCTTATTACTTGTGTGTCGCGTCGCCTTGCATCGTAATCACTGCGGACTGGCGCCGTTGTACATGAAGAATGAGCACCGGACTTTGTTGGCCTATGCAGCGGCTGTTTCCGTCATCGATCATCACCGTACGAGCTGCTCGAGCCCTCACGCCTCCGTGCTCCCTTGCCAGGCTCTCTGTACCAGCACAGCGTCGCAATCTTTCTCTGACCTTGGCCAGAATGTCTGCAGAGCAACCCGCGAAGAGGCAGGATCAGCGCAAGGTCTGCTTTGCGTTCACACTGTATCTCTACCTCCGCCAAACTTCTCATCTATAGGTTATTGGCACCCACAATGGAACCTTCCACTGCGATGAGGCTCTAGCGGTTTACCTCCTCCGTCAGACTGAAGTGTATCGCGACGCTGGTAGGCCTCCTCGATGTCAAACTCATATAGCTTCACTAAGCCCCTGGCAGCTGTCAAACGCAGCCGCGACCCCGCTGTTCTCAACACTTGCGACATCGTCGTGGATGTGGGCGCGGTTTATGACGAGAGCAAGCAGCTCTTCGACCATCACCAGCGTGGTTTCACAGAAGTCTTCGGACACGGCTTTACGACCAAGCTGTCTTCTGCGGGCTTGATATACAAGTGCGTCTGGCCTCTGGCGAATCCCAATCCGTCTGTAGGCCTCGCTGACATTGGCGGTGCTTGCAGGCACTTTGGCAAGGAGATCATCGCGAACAAGTTCCAGCTCGCTTGGGACGAACCGAAAGTCGAGACGCTCTGGTTGAAGCTCTACAAGGTACGAATACCTCACATCTTATTGCCCATTCCTGACTTCGTCGTAGGAGTTCATAGAGGCTATCGACGGGATCGACAATGGCGTCTCCCAGTACCCCAACGACATCGAACCTAAATACCGCAACCGCACTGATCTTTCGAGTCGCGTTGGATGGCTGAACCCCGCGTGGAACGAGTCTGTCGAGTCGTCGCGCGTTGATGTACGTTGATGTTATGTCCTCGGCGTCGAAATTCCTTCTCAATTTCGGACATAGGCTTTGTTCGAGAAAGCCTCTTCCCTCACGGGCGAAGAGTTTGTGGGCCGTTTGACCTACTACGGTGGCGCCTGGCTCCCCGCGCGCGATCTCGTTGCAGCAGCTCTGTACGACCGCACCAAAGTGGACGGCAGCGGGCGCATCATCTTATTCACTCAGTTCGCTCCCTGGAAAGTACGTGCGCAATGCCACGTCCTTCCATCGAAAGCTAATGACTGTTTTTTTCGCCCGCGCAGGAGCACCTCTTCGAGCTCGAAAGCGAGGCGGACGTTCCCGTCTTCGCCAAGCCATTCTATGTTATCTACCCCGACGAGACCGGCGGAAACTGGCGTATCCAAGCCGTCCCCGTCTCTCCCGAGAGCTTCGAGAGCCGCAAGGCGCTCCCCGAGGCGTGGCGTGGCGTGCGCGACGACGAGCTCTCGCGCGTGACCGGAATAGACGGAGGAATCTTCGTGCACGCGTCCGGCTTCATCGGAGGCAACCAGACTAAGGACGGCGCGCTCGCGATGGCGAAGAAGGCGCTGGAAATGTGAAAGCGCAAGCACGAGTGTGGAATGTGGAATCGGGCGCAGGAAAGTGGTAATGACGCCGGAAGGAAGGTGGACCTCAGGACCTCTGAGGTTTTCTGCATCATGCAGGAATGACCGGAGTTGACTTCCGGGATGAGTGCGTTTGAACGCACTGCCCCCGTATGTCTGCGGGGGGGTCTGGCGCTGGCCAGGCCGGTTCCGGCCTGGACAGCAGCATACTAGTCGGGCTTAAGTGACTATGCCATAGTATACGGATCTCGAATACACGCTGTGAAAGCCCACGCATTCTTAGTGAGCAAATGTCTTCAGAGCCGCGTACCGGTGGAGTCTCGGTCGTTCCGCCCGTACCCTCAATGCAGTCGTATATTTGAGCAGCGCTGGCAACCTGGGAGTCAATAACTCGGTTCCCTTTTCCCCCAATGTCTACAAGAAAGCTTCGCGTTCTCCTGACTGTAGGTGCTTTTCCGGTGCCAAGGACCGATCTGACGTCGGGCAGAACGACGACGGGCCTCCTGGACCCGATTCGCCGTACATATACGGGCTCTACAAGCACCTCACGCAGGACCTTGGTGCGCATTCTTGCTGCATTTTGGCTTAACACTGCTTACACTCCCCCAGGCTGGGAAGTTAATGTGGTGATACCCAGCTCACAGAAGTCGTGGATTGGTGAGCAGGATGCGGCCGTCTCGTTTCATAACGCGCGGACACTGACGGTGATGCAGGCAAGGCGCACCAGATCAAGGAGATAGTGCATGGGCATTACTACTATCCCAGGGATCATGGTCAGTGGGTCGGCGCTCCAGGAGGAAGGTATGGTTCACCGAAAAGTACTTGTAGATGGGAGCGGGGAGATGTCCACCACGTCGCGACCGCTGAAACATGGGGAAATTGCAGAATGGATATTGCTAGACGGTGTAAGTCCCGCCGGTCCTCCGTATGCATTGGGTATTAATGCGAGTTCCCTCAGACCCCTGCGACGTGCGCCAACATTGGCCTGCACAACCTCTACCACGGAGATATTGACCTTCTTGTACGTGTCATATTGCGCGCAATGCGATCATAGTCTGACTGGCTTTCAGCTCTCTGGCCCTAACTTAGGGAGGAACACGTCCTGTGTGTGCTCGTGCCTTCTCTGTGCATACATCACATCCTGACTTACACCGTCTTAGCCGCCTTCGCCCTCTCCTCGGGAACCATCGGCGCCGCCCTCTCCTCTTCGCTCTCCCATGTCCGCTCCATCGCACTTTCCTACGGCACAGTCATCCACACCGGGCCGACACCCACATCCTTCTTCGAGCCCGCGCACGCGCTCTCCGCGCGCATCGTCGGGCACCTGTGGGACAACTGGGGCGTGGATGCCGACGGGCTGCGTGCAGGCGAGGTCGACCTGTACAACGTGAACATCCCGATGGTTGAGGGGTTGCTCAGCGACGAGGGCCTGCCGATCCTCTGGACGCGCATGTGGCGCAATTCGTATGGCCGGCTTTTCAAGGCGCACGCGGCCGAGCAGGAGCCCGCACTCAAGCGGTCGACGTCAAATGCAGGGCCGGACACACCGGGCACGGACCCGACGCCCGCGCTGGCGCCTGGCTCCTCGCGCAGCGATGTCGAGCCAAGTGAAGTGGGCCGCTTGGTGTTCAAGTTTGCGCCGGATATGAAAGGCCTGATTGGCGTGTCGGCATCGTCGCTGCCCGAGGGATCTGACGGTTGGGCTATGGAGAAGGGCTGGGTCAGCGTGACGCCCATGCGCGCGAGCTTCGCTGAGCCGGTGTCGGAGGATGCTTTCGTGGCCGACGGCAAGCTGCACGACAGGATATGGAAGATGAAATTGTAGATTGTAACACTCCGAAAAATCTTGTACGAAATACAGTGTGTGTGTCGACTATCTGTTATGATGAAGCGTACTCTACATACGGTATATAGTAATGTCTATGTCGCCGTCCGCGAGTCCAGAAATCCAGCACTCATTAAATTACTGCTAACCAGCCAGGGACCATGAAGAACGCGACAGCGAGAGCGAGCAAAGCGACTAAGCGGGTCTCCCCGTGCAGGCTGGCAGCGCTCGAAACGACACCTTTCACGGTCTGGCGACGGTATACTTTGAGCCAGTTGATATTCCAAGACGCATTCTGATTAAGAAGATTGAGCTGACGTATGGCTGAGAGATTGAAAGTGGCATACAACAAAGTTGCCAGGATCTGTGAGGCGATCGGTGCATGTCCCTGGGCAGCCTGACGTGGCATACGAGTTGCCAGCCCAGTCGCCACAGAAGGTGATATCTAGGAATACATGACTTAACATCAGAGCACCCCGTTCAGAATAATTCAGAATGGCACATACCAAAGATGATAGAGTGGTTCGAAAAGTACTGTGCAGGGTCACAGGTGTTCGGCGCGAGCGCAGCTACTGGGGTTGGCCAGTTAGCTGGATCCGGCGTCCCATCTTGAATGTCCTGGGGGATGGCTACTCGGTAGAACGACCCTGCAAAACTGTTAGTCACCTAGAAGCGCCTGCAAGCAAGACCGGCACGAACAGACCGCGATGCCATCCTCATCCCATTTCATGGCGAACACTCCTCCACCCTGGGCATCGAAAGTTGGCCCATACGATGCCTGACTCCACTCTGTGATGCCGCATCCCGGTTGTGTGGCACTTCCTGTGCAGTCCAGGTTCGGGCTCGGTGACCCCTTCTACTCGTCAGCAACAAGATGTGGGCCGAAAGGAATAGCTAAGCTCCTACCACTATTGATCCTGTAAAATTAGCATTCGGATTGAGGGTACACCCTAAGGGAGCTTGAGCAAGAGGACACAAGCATAAGAGGAAGTGAACGTTTCAGACCTGGGTTCGTATGCCAGGTGACTTGGTTGTGTTCGTTGTCGTGAACGCCTTCGATAATATCGATTTCACCACCCTACGCTGATCAGATGAGATGAGTTGGAATGACACGGACGACTCACCCCCGGCCATTGCTCTTCGACGCCAAATGTCCAGAATGCTGGCCAGACACCTACAAGGCAAGTTAGACCGCTGAGTGCAGCGGCAGGCTCGGGCACTCACCACATCCCCACGGAGCGCGATCGGTATCTAGAATGAAGAGCCCACCGTTGTAGATAGTGTTACTCGTCACTCGAACGCTGTTTTGCGCATCAGGTCGAGGCAATCAACTAGGCAGAGAAATAACTGTACCTCTCGCGGTACTGCCCTTCGGCCAACCAGTTGGTATCGTCACCTTTCATCACGACTTTTCCGTCGTAAGATATGTAGGAGAGGTTGTGGGCAAATGCCGTATCATGATCGACATAGCTGTGTGACTTGTCAGCTGGCGCACGGACATCTGGAGGTGCGAACATTTACGTGACTGTCCCGCTGTGCGAGGATGAATTAGCAGAGAGTTGACAGTGAAGAATCTGCATACGCACTGGGTAGGATCCGCGCCATTGAAGAACGAGAATTCCCTGATACCGGAGTATGTTGTCTAAGTTCTGAGTTCGTTGTAATGAACTTGAGTGCTCACTGGAAGAAGTTCGTAGCGTCATAGGTATCCTGTATGATCCACAGAAAGTCGGATTCGTTCGGTGTTGTTGTGACGTTGGTAGAAGGGGAGGAGCTGGAGCTGCCATTGCTGTTGGTTTGCCTCTTTCCGACAGACAGGCGAGAACCGCGGGTTTCGCGTTCGGTGAGGGGAGCAAACAGAGAGTTCGGATATGCGGTAGCTTGCGCAGGAAGCACGAGAAGCGGAAGGAGAAGGGGAGTGAGGGCGTGAAGCATGTCAGTCGTCAGAAGCGTAAATGGGTGCAGATGAGTGTTCGTTAGATGGCAGGTTAACGTTGAAGGCAAAGCACACAGTGGGCGCGCCAACCACCGTTTTGTGCGAGACTCGGAGTGAGAACTCGTCTTCCTGCTGATATAATATTTGGTGCGGCCCAGGGCCCGAACTCTTCCAACGAGCGCGTCGACACGTTGTTTGCACGCGACAAACATCGCTGCATCCTCGTGGTGATCGGCAAGAGCAAGCCGGAAGCAAAGTACAGTGATCGAAAGAGAGTTACAAGGCGGCTTCGGGAAGAGACTCACTACAACGCACACGCTGGGTCAAAATTAGTGGTTCTACCACAGTGAGATAGTCTACAACTGAACAATGGAGCAATATCGATACAACATGATCCACTACTCTATCAGTGGGCATCCTCCGAGTCTCCGCCTCTGTCTGCCTTCGAGCGCAGTCTCTTCCATGCCGTTCCGATGAATAATACCCAAGCAGTGATGACCAAAGCCACACACAGCGCAGCAAAGATCCTCCCTCTCTTTGAGCGTTCCGATACTTGATTTGACATCGTACTAGGGCTTGCAGACGTCCGGTACGAGCGCTCAGGTATGAGGGACGGTCCGCCGTGAGGAGACATCTGAAGGCTACTCTCCTCCTCTTCGTCCTCCTCGCTATTGGACATCGCAGACGATGCGTCCGCCCGAGATCCTGGGAGAGCTCTGCGGTGTCGTGTAGTGTCACGTCGCTGTCGTCGGTCTAGGTACCACAGACCGAAAATGCCGAGCAATTGGAGGCTATTGGCAAGAAGGAACGAAGTCAAGAGATGGAGGTATCGGGAGTTGTCAATGGTCGAAGGTGGTTGAGAGGGTGATTCAGTGTCATGACCGTGCTTCTGGACGTCCAAGATGAGGCCCGCCAGCGTTTGTGACATGACCGTACCAGCTTGCTCAAGCTATGAATATACAGATCGTCAGGTCTCCGTAGACGAAGGCGAGATTCCAGTGTGCTTACACTTTTATGAGCCCCCAGTGTGGTCGAGATGTATTTAGTCGGGACCAGAGTGGGAACCAGTAAGACAAGGAGCACTTGCGGATGAAGGTCGATTCAATGATACAACCAAGGATAAGGAAGCGACATACGAGTAGAGAACCCAAAGCCTGCGCCAAAAGTGACGACGGCGGGCCAGGCTGTCTTCGTGAAGCTGGTCGGAAGGCAAAGCCATGCGAATGCCGAGAAAGTGAGCAGGGAGGAAAACGTGAACATGATGAGGACGAGGTAGGGCCGCTTGTACTTGTCGATTAAAAGGCCAACCTACGCGTAGAGAGTGAGTAAGGGCCACGTGCTGGCCCAGGACATACCGAGGGTAGAGGAAGATGCTACCAGCAAGCAAGTACGACGCCTGCTGGCTGGCTTCTTGCTCCGGAAGATGAAAACGGTGTTCAATGACATTCCTGCGCGAGTATCAGGTACAGTTCAGAGGTGGGTCATCCAATTAACATACGGGGCAAGCTGTGCGAAGGGATGCCAGATTGCGCCGCATAGGACATTCACGGCGATGTAGCTAGAGTATAATCAGCTCCAGACCCGCAGATTAAACGACAAGAGCTTCTACGCACGCCCAAAACACATCTCCCAATTCGGCAATCTCAGAAAACTTGATCTGCTTCTTCTGGGCAACATGCTTCAAAGCCTCTGCCTCGGAGACGTCCTGGAGATGTCGAGCCTCCTCCTGAAGCTCGGAGGCTTCAAGCTCTGCCCCAGCGTTGCGGACAAGCCACTTCGATGCAGAGACATATAAGATATTAATGGTGAAAGAAACAAGAGCTAGCGTAGCTGCAGCGTAGAACGGCGCGTGAGGTCCAAAGCGCTCGGACAATGAATAGGAAGTGCGGGCAGCTATGAATGAGGAGGCCTTCCCGGCAACAAGGCCAAGAGCCATAGAGAGTCCAAGTCCGTGTGATTTGAAGAAGCGGACTATAATGGTTTCTTGGATGACAGCGAGAGGGCTTACTCCCATTCCGAAGATGAACATGCCGAGGGTCATCAGTCTAACATCTTCAGCGACGTCTCCGATGAGTAGCGTACTGAGAC
Organism: Auriscalpium orientale; assembly: GCA_019915035.1. NCBI lineage: Eukaryota > Fungi > Basidiomycota > Agaricomycetes > Russulales > Auriscalpiaceae > Auriscalpium > Auriscalpium orientale. The sequence goes on from JAHLMH010000001.1 coordinate 1,993,257, forward strand.
CTGTACTGCGGAATTAGCATTTCCCCAGCAGGTGAATCACTGCGACTCCCGACCTGTCAAGATGACACCTGTGGCGAGGATGCTCGTGAATGTGGTTCCCAGTCGGCTCGCCATGTAGCCTCCGACAAACGGCGTCCAGGTGCTGTTCAAACTGAATGCGGATATAAGCAGCGAAAACCTACACACAGGAGACAGGAGACAGTCAATGTTATGCCCACAGCAAACGCATGCAGCAGACGCACTCGGTGTTGGATGTCCCAATCTCCCTCGACAGGCGCGACTTGAGAGGGGACAAAATGTAGCTGCCACTTGGGGTCCATCCTATCGGCATCAGGCTTCAAGACACTACTTTAGGGTCACGCACTAATGGCTTCCAATACTGAGAGAGCAGGCGCAGAGTAGCGCAAGAGCCCGTACGATGAACGCACGGACTTTGACGGAGCGCTTCAGTTTCAGACGTTCAGGGTCGGCATTCAAGCGTCCAATGTCTTCCGAACGGAGTAAAGCATCGAGCTCTTCACTGGAGGGATCGAGCTCTTGGTAGCTGGCGGCATCGCTCAGTCGGACCGACATGGTGCCGGGCGCGGGGTGGGGGTGGAGACGCGGGTGCACCAACGAGTGTTTCTACGGCGTAACGGGCTACTGGCCGCTAGTAGAGCATGGGATGGTATGTAGGAGCAGGTTATAAGAGAAGAATGGAGGATCATGAGCGGCCGGTCGTAGGCGCTTGAGGAGACCCGAATATGAAGTCCTCCATGCATCCGCTTTGCTCTCATAGCGCTCATTCACTTACAAGGCAACAGTGCGGCCTATACTTCCGGTTAAATAACCGCAATACCTGTCAGGGACATTTCGTACAAGGTCTATCACTCCTGGCCGGATGCATACTCGCGCATATTGGTGGGCATGTCGTATGGATGGTACATGAGACAGACGCAAATCACGAACAAGATGCGAAGCGTTCACTCCTCCGACCGCAGACGAGCAGCCGCGTTCGTCACCTTCAAGCCGAGCACCTTAGCACTGTGATTGACAGGTTCAGCTCTGTTATCACAACGGGAAATGCAACAAGGCTCACCGCTCGAGGATCACGATCCGGTTCCGGGAGCTGACATTGTGTGCGATCTCCGCAGCGTATGTCTTGTTGTGGAGGAGTAAAAGTTCCAATTCCCGCACGTTGTTCACGAGGAACTTCTTCAGGCCGTTGGGTAGTACATGTCGCGTCTTCTTGTTGCTTCCATAGCCGATCTTTACCACAGTCAGAAACGTGGTATCATCAAAGAACTGCGAGACACACCTTGGGCATAGGCAGTTGGCCCTTGAATCGGCGGCGAACCCTGTTATCAATACCCTTCGGCTTCCTCCATGCCTCTGCAACACCCTTGTACCGGTCGGACTGATGGCGCCTAGGTGAGGGTGGCCGTCAGACGACACGCCGTGTGGAGGTGCACGGAACTACGAACTTAAACGGCTTCGTGCGCTTTTTGATGATGGGAATCTTGACGACCATGGTGGTCTGTAGAGAATGGATCAGCCTAGGATTGCGAGCGTAGGGGTGAGGTTGAGAGATGGTCCATCCAGATCCTCCCAAGTCCATCCATGTCCTTTCGCGAACCTCTGCCGGACAGCAGCAGTCCAACAGCTCTCTCTCGCCATCTCAAGCGACCTGGGAGCAAAAACTGGCAAAATGGTAGCGAGTACTCACGTATTTTGGGTCTTGAGGACGTTGGGCTTAGCGGTCGGTCGGTCCCTCCTGCGTTACCGTTTCGGGACCGGGACTGCAAACAAGAGTCAACAGGAGCGGGCCGCTGACTGGAGGCTGACAGACACGCGGGTATTGATCGCTGCAGGCTCTGTAGAGTTGCTTCCTTCCTCCAACAGTCCGCTCGCAACACTAGTGCTGTTTGGCGATGGGCAGTGAATTGGGAGACTCTGGTGGCACGGGTCACTTGACGTGAACTCGCAGTAAGAGCGTGAGAAAGCACGAAGGGCAGTGGATCCTGGTTTTGCCCCGCATTTCGTCGTTCGCACTCCTTTTCCTCGCCCCACGACGAGCGCCTTTCTCTTGTCTCCCTGTATTTCTATGCTAGCGGCGCCCCCGCTTGACATTCCCTTCGACGACGATGAATGGTTGGCCCATCCTGACAAGTTGAAACTCAAGCGCGGCACCAGCGTCGGTAACAGCTGGGGAGTTACCTCCATCGGTCGCGGTTTCAATTGGAACGGGGGCAGAGCAGTCGAAGAGGACGACGACGACGACGACACGGACCTGCAGTCGGTGACTTTCCGACGTGCGCACTCATCGTACGCCAAGGACGAACGGTCTATGCGCCCGCGATCTCCCGTATATTCTCCCATGCAGTCCTCTCCCCCCGCCAGCCTATCTCCGGCCGCGATACTTCCTATCACGACGCTCACTCCTTCCACACCTCTGCCCATCCAAATCCCCCATTTTACTACAGACCCCTTCTCTGCGTCCCCGACTCATTCGCCAGCCACCTCCGCTCGTTCGCTCCCACCTTTGAGCCCGTCAGCGACCTACTCGTCCATCCCCGACCATTCCCGTCCTGCGCGCTCGCCCTCATCCCCCAGGCCGCGCAGGCGGTCCTCCCAGCAGCGGGTGTCCCTGATTGCCGGTCGTGTATCCATCGCCCCCATCGAACCGCCATCACCGCCTCCCGTGGCGCCCCAGAAGTTGCTCCGATCGGGCAGCTCTGCTAGCCTCGTCAACCTCACGCCAAGCACAACCCCGCCGCCATCATCTGCTGCCAACACCCTATCGGCCACCGAGAGAAGCATCTCTGAGTTCGTCATTCAAGGCGAGATAGGCAGGGGAGCGTATGGCCTAGTCAAGAAGGCGCGCGAGATGCACCCTGACGGAATACTAGGGGTCAGTCTGATCTCCCACTGATTTATGGTGGCCTTGCCATTGACTGTCAATGTAGCCACCGCTGATCATCAAGCAAGTCATAAAGTCGCGAATTTTAGCGGATTGCTGGAAGAAACACCCCAAGCACGGAACCATCCCTATAGAAATTTATGTCATGTCCGCTATTTCCAACACCTCATACATCCTCCCCCCCAAGCGGCCTTGGGATCCCTCTCGATTGTCTCAATCGGGCTTCTCGGATCGACCAGACGATTCTGAATGGGTCGCCGGCAAAGTCGTCAAAGGTCATCCAAACATATGCCCTCTGCTAGACTTCTTTGAAGACAACCACTACTATTACCTGGTTTTGCCATCCAGCATTCCTGAACAAGGACCGAATGAGCCGATTCCCCCTTCTGATCTGTTCGACCTGGTAGAAACATACCCTGAAGGCCTCCCTCCCGCCATGATTCGCTCGTATCTAGGCCAGATTGCAGACGCTTTGAGTTTCCTCCATTCGAAAGGAATAGGTGAGTCGCAAATCTCGTTTAGGACGCTTCAAGTTCCTCACAGCGCACAGTGCACCGAGATATCAAGGACGAGAACGTCGTCTTGGGGCCACATGGCCACTGCATCCTCATCGATTTCGGGAGCTCCGGCTTGGTGAAGAAAGGTGGTTGGGATACGTTCAGCGGCACGTCCGTATCATTCGCCCAAGGTTCGTGTCCTCAGCGCTAATCGGTTCATCTTATAGACTGGACTATGCTGGGCCTGAAATCTTGCGCGGCGAACGTTATCAGGGTAAGGAGCAAGATGTGTGGGCATTCGGGGTCGTGGCGTATGTCATGCTCGTAGGGGAGTGCCCTTTCACGACGGCCGCCGAGGCACAAGAGGGACTGGCTTCACCGTTCTCGAATGCATCGATGCAGCTCGACGAACGATGCATGGAGGGACACGAGAATGATGGGGAAGAAGTTGATGGGGGAGGTGCTCTCGGTGATGCCGCAGCCCTCGTGCGGGCATGCCTAGAGGTAGAGGTTTCGGCTCGGCCGAGTTTCGACAAGATCCTTGAAAGCAAGTTCCTATCAGGGAGCGGAGGCTGGGGCATGAAGAGCCCATAATGCGGTCTTTGTCTGTTGTATGAAGGTCAGCTTCCAACGCTATGTGTTCCTCAGCAAATTCTCATCTTACCAAGCCGAAGGGATACATCGAGTCGAAAGAACGTTGTTATAAGACTGCTGCTGTTGTCATTCATTACGTGTTATTTATCACCTGCAACCCATAACCTCGTCGTAGAGACCTGTAGCACCATATAAATGCATCATCTAATCACTGAAGGAACTGCGGGCGAGCTATGTTTTTTTTTGGCCTGGGGGCCTGGGTGATTCGTTGAGACTCCGCTCGGCGACTTGCGGTTATCACTTTACCTGCCCCATCCGACGAGCCTCTGTTCTCCATCTTTCCTTCGCTCCAGCAGTTTGCGCTCCCCGAGATCGTCTTGCTTTGGCCTTCTCGTCGCCCAGTGCCCGACTTACAGACTATTCATTGATCTTATCTCTCAGAGGTCATGTACGTGCAGATCTTCCTGCCGCCGGCGATCTTCAGCATCGCCTGAATCTTGCGAGACACACTCTACCCTTTCTCCTTCGCCATATTTGCTGCCCGTCTTGTTCAATACACTGATATTTCTGACACTAGAAATCAACATGGGCAAGGAGAAGACTCACGTCAATGTTGTCGGTAAGATCAGCTATCTGATCCTTGGACTCTTTTTCACCTCGCCTTGTACAGTCATCGGCCATGTCGATTCCGGCAAGTCGACCACCACTGGCCATCTCATCTACAAGTGCGGTGGTATCGACAAGCGTACTATTGAGAAGTTTGAGAAGGAAGCTGCTGAGCTCGGCAAAGGATCGTTCAAGTATGGTGCGTACCAACATTCAGTTATCCTAACTTGATCTGATTTACCCCTCTTAGCTTGGGTGCTTGACAAGTTAAAGGCTGAGCGTGAGCGTGGTATCACGATTGACATTGCTCTTTGGAAGTTCGAGACGCCCAAATATATGGTCACTGTATGCATCGCTTTCCTAGCTCTTCGTTCATTACATCGCTCAATCTGTCTATCCATTTCAGGTCATTGATGCCCCCGGTCATCGCGATTTCATCAAGAACATGATCACTGGGACTTCCCAGGCTGATTGTGCTATCCTGATCATTGCTGGGGGTACTGGTGAATTCGAGGCCGGTATCTCCAAGGACGGTCAGACTCGCGAGCACGCCCTCCTTGCTTTCACTCTTGGTGTGCGCCAGCTCATCGTTGCCGTCAACAAAATGGACACCACGAAGGTGAGAGATACTCCTCTGTTGCCAAGGGTCTCCTCTGAACGTCTGAGTTGCCGTACAGTGGAGCGAGGACCGGTTCAACGAAATTATCAAGGAGACGTCTACTTTCATCAAAAAGGTTGGCTACAACCCGAAGGCCGTTGCCTTCGTCCCAATCTCTGGATGGCACGGTGACAACATGCTGGAGGAGTCCCCCAAGTAAGCTTTGTCGATTGCAAGAGCTATTTTCATAGTTAGTAATCATGGTCTACAGCATGCCGTGGTACAAGGGCTGGACCAAGGAGACTAAGGCCGGCGTTGTCAAGGGCAAGACCCTCCTCGATGCCATTGATGCCATCGAGCCCCCAAGTCGTCCTTCGGACAAACCTCTCCGTCTTCCTCTCCAGGATGTCTACAAAATTGGTGGTATCGGGACTGTGCCCGTCGGCCGTGTCGAGACCGGCGTCATCAAAGCTGGCATGGTCGTTACCTTTGCGCCTTCGAACGTTACCACTGAAGTGAAGTCCGTCGAGATGCACCACGAGCAGCTCGAGGCGGGTCTTCCTGGCGATAATGTCGGCTTCAACGTCAAGTGAGTTTGTGCATGTGGTCGCAATCAGGTACGAGGCCTGACCGTATTCCTCAGGAACGTGTCTGTTAAGGATATCCGCCGTGGCAATGTCGCCTCTGACTCGAAGAACGACCCCGCCAAGGAGGCTGCGTCCTTCAACGCCCAAGTCATCGTTCTCAATCACCCTGGCCAGATCGGTGCCGGCTACGCACCTGTTCTCGATTGCCACACCGCCACATTGCCTGCAAGTTCGCCGAGCTTATTGAGAAGATCGACCGTCGGTCAGGCAAAACAATGGAGGCCAGCCCCAAGTTCGTGAAGTCTGGTGACGCCTGCATCGTCAAACTTGTGCCGAGCAAGCCGATGTGCGTCGAGTCGTACAACGAGTACCCTCCTCTTGGTCGCTTCGCCGTCCGTGACATGAGACAGACGGTTGCCGTCGGTGTCATCAAGTCGGTTGAGAAGACTGACAAGACTGGCGGAAAGGGTAAGTACTGCGTTCAATCATGTGCTCTTGTATTAACATATATCCTCGCTGCAGTCACCAAGGCTGCCGAGAAGGCCACCAAGAAGAAGTAGTCATCGGGATGCTCAGCTTCTCATCTGTACTATCACTGCTTGATATCTATCTCCTAGCGGGTGGAGGTTTCAAGTATTCTCGTTCTTCGGTTTATTGTACTCATCATTGCGACTTCGGGTCATGTCAGCGTACTCTAGCTTTTTCAGTCGTGTATCCATAGCAGCGATGTTGTTTACATGCGTCGATGAACGAACGGTGTTGTGCTACTGACGTCGATGTCTCCTTTTGCTCTTTAGCATACGTGCTCGACCGTGCCGCCCTGATCCACACGCGGCCCTAAGTCACGCCCAATGGTCCTATCGAAGACTTCCATCATGAACGTGAAAAGGGAACGTGTGAGGGCGGCATCCCAGCGACCTTTCGAACTCTCATCGCGGATGAAGGCATGTTGCGCCTGAACTTCGAGGAGCTGTTGCATGTCTCGTCATGGAGATGTACCGATAAGACAGGGGAGCAAATCCTCACAGAGAATGTGACATTGGCGTCTTCGAGAGTCTTGCGGATCAGATCTCTCCCTAGACGAGGAACGTGTGTATCCTGCATACGCACGATGCAATCAGACTAAACTGGGGACTTGGCAGACGCAGTGGCCCACCTGCTTGCCGAATATCATCTGCGGAGACACACGTCAACCACCAGAAATCCGATCAATGCTTTCGCTTACCACCAACTCGCCCTTGTTGGACAGAGCGCCCGACTGAACTTTCGAGAGAGTGTCATCACCTTTCCCGAGGGTCGCAGTGTGGATATCCGTGGCAAAGAAGCACACAGACGCCAAGACACGGGAATCGAACGCAGCCTAAGGACAGATCTTGTATTAGAACAGAATTATCCACACCGTCTACTCCTCACCCTGAATGCCTGCCACGATATGTCAGGTAGATTCATGAAAGGTTAAACCAGGGCTACTCACCAGGTGACCACCAAGACACATGCCGGTCGCTGGAATGCCGCTCATTATCGGCGCCGAGGGTCAGATGAGACGGCGCCTACCTGCAATGCGTCCGTTGCAGTTGGGCAGAGAAATTAAGAGGTCAACGGAAAGAGTTGCGTCCTGTCAAAGATCAATCGTACGCATGCCCGAGTCAACCGCAGCGGAAGTAACCGACTTCATCGTATGCAGATACTTCTTTGTCAACCTGCTAGCGTTCAGAAACATTTGTAGGTGTTTAGGTGTTTCTGACCTTGTATTTGTTCCCTCGATCGGTACCTGGTCGCCAATGAGACCTTCCCCTGTCGAGTGAGCAAGTCGGGCAAAGGCTTACCTTCAACGTCATACGGAATGGCTTCAGGGCCCTGGAACTCGTGAAAGCTCGATGGGCACGCTAAAAGGCACGCTTGAGAAGCGATTTCTGGAGGATATATGCTCGAGATCTTACCGACGACAAAACCTTGGCTGGCGATCTGACTAGCGAAACGCTCGACAGGTCCCGTTACCTGGTAGATCTCGCTATCAAGGCATGAGAAGGCGGACGCGCGGCTCCATTTACAATACTCACCTGAATACCACGACTCCTGGATAATTTTGGCGGCGATCTGAGCGACTGTACACACAGGACGCGAGAGATTGCACGCACCGGGGAACTTGGCATGCGGGTAGTTTGGCAGGTTGGGCGCGATGACGAACACGCGGATGGGGTTTCCATTGGGGTCGAGCTTTGACGGAACGTCGTGGTATGTCTTGGTGATGAGCATGTTGGATGTAGCTGAGATATCGAGGTCGAAGTCCCAGAGGAGATATTCCTGCGATTGCGAGGGGGAAGATCTTATCTTATCGTCTTGGCCCAGGTCCAACGAACGTTTGTCGTTCAACATGTCGAAAATGACTTTCTAGTGTCCCTTTCCACTTGCTCGTACGAGCCTCCCACCACACACAATATCCACACAATGGCGACGCAGGGTCCCCCGCCCTCGGCACGTATTCGTCTGTACAAACCTGCAGAGGAGAAGCCGGTGCGCTTCATGATAGGCCTTGCGCACATGGAGTACCTCGCGCACGCGAACAACCGCGGTCAGTTTGTTGCTTACAGTGCGACAAGTCTTCTCTGACGCGTTCTGCGCAGCATACCTTCATCCTGTCACGCTGTTCGTATGGATTGCTGTTTCATGCGGGTTCGCTCATTACACGAATGCATGGCCGGACCCCTCTTACGGCTTCTGGGGGTACTTGCAAATTTTGCCTGCGTTCTTCGCGCCGGCAGTGCCTATTATGTTCTTCATTGACTGGTGGGTTTTATCTGTCTCGATGAGTCCTCACCGTTGCTCAGCAATGTCCAGGAAAAATCGGCCGGCCATCGAGGCGCTCGCTGAGAGCACCCTCCGACGCGTCGACCTCCTGGACATTGAACCCTACTACGCGCGTTCGCCCGCGTCCGGCCTCTGGATTTTCGAGTACAGTGGCAAGCCGATTGGCCTGCTGGCGCTCGACGCGTCGACTGACGCGCTCAACGATACACCCTACACCTCCAAGCTCAGTTCAGCCCAGCAGAAGCAGGTGCTGCACGGCACAGGTAGCTCTGCCGTGGCGACTATCCGGCACATCTTTGGGGAGGAGGCGTTTAGGGGTGCTGCGATAGAGGAGGATATGGTGCGGTTCGCTGTGCGCTCGGCGTTCGAGGCGGCGCGCGAGGTGCAGACCATCCGCGTCCTAGCATCCCCACTCCGGCCCTGGGTTCTGGAAGCACTCAAGAAAAACGGGTTTGTAGAAGGCGAGATTGTGGAGAAAATAGGCGTGTACAGGCAGCCGTTGAGCTGGTGGACGCTGGGCAGGTCGAAGTACGAGGAGACGAAGGTGGCGGCTGAGTCGTCGTGAAAACTTAAAAGTCCCCGGTGGTCACCCACTAGCTAATTAATCTATCACCACATTACTGCCGGATCTTTCTATATTTTGTCTCTCATGTCCCGCGACTGGGACTTGGCAAAAGTGACCAAGCGATCGCTCAGTTGTCGAGATGTCAAGAATGACTCTCCTGCTTCCTGCCATCATCTCAAATTCATCCCGTCCCCACCATCCTTTCGTCGTCATCGAATCGTCAGCATGCCAGTCCGGCTTGCCCATTGTTCGCGCGATTCTAAACCGGGACCGGCCTACAGGTCTTGTGCTGCTGTTTTGCTTTCTATATCCGCCATCGTCGTTGGTCCATGACCCGGCGCGGGAAGGCTTGCACGTCATCGACAGCACAGGGCTTATCCCAGGCTTCAGCGAAAACTGGAAAGACCCTTCAAACATCATCACACAGGCTGTAAAGGATGGTGAGCGGCCTGCCAAGTCAGAATTGCGCCGTGCACCGACCACTGCGTAGCTCCTCCAGGCCCTCTGAGCGTAATCATCGACTCTGCAGACACGCTCTGTGCTGATCTCGGATCTACCTCCAAAACATATGCTCTGATTTCTTCCGTCGTATCTCTCCTACGCGACCGACCTTGTGAGTTATGTTCCGACTCCCTTCCTCTACTCCTCCGAGCTCACACAATACTGAATTACCCAGCATCCCGACTCGTCCTGCACCTCGTCTCGCCTACTCCGCTCCTGCCACTCCTGCTTCCACCCCGTCTCTCCCCCGCACTCACCCACGTTACCGCACACCCTCCAGCTCTCTTGACACACCTCGCATCCGCGCACCTCACGCCACCGCCTCCCGCGACCCCGCCTGCGCGCTTCTTCCGTGTGTTCACACCGCTCGCCGCCCGTGCGTGGGAAGTTGAGCGGCTCGTGTTCGGCGCGAACGGGAGCGGTGGCGGCGGGGGTGAGGCGGTCGTGGAGGTGCTTGTGCGCGCTGCGGTGATGGGGGAGAAGCGGCGCGGAGTGGATAGAGTGCTGGAGGGCTGGTCTAGAACGAAAGGCCCGGTAGCGCTGGACGCCCTAGAAATCTTGCGGGGTGTATGGACTAGGAAGACCGCAGAGGAGGTTTGTGTCTGTATGTTCCACGACAAAATGGCGCCTTACAATTTTTGTTCCAGTCTGTGGCGGATCCGACACAGCATCTTTCCTTCAATCTGAACCTCACGCCCCAGCAGCAGTATTCCCGTGCTCAAGTGCCTCTGCCTTATGCACATGAAGGTATAGATCTATTTTTCCCTAATCAATTATTTCTGATAAGCTAGTAGGAGAAGCATCGAACCAGACCGCAAGCGCCGCCGGCGCCATCCTGTACGACCCAGACTCTGCAGACGACATCGACGACGATGACCCGGACGAAGACTTGGATATCTAATTGGCAGTGGGGAGGCAAGAAGGGTATATGACATGACATGTATCGATAGAACCGGTATGCAGCGAGAATGCATGAAAGTCCAGGTACAGTATTATTTTTCCGTCGTGAGAGTGCGTACAATACGTCATTCGACGATGCAAAGGACCGGTGAGAGGAACGCGAGAACGGCAGGAACCCAGAATTGACCCGGCGAAGGCCCTTCACTTCGACGCCGCAGACATTCTCCGCGCAGACGGCAGGCCGATGCCCAAGCCCCGCACGACATCGTCGGCCTGGAAGCGACTTCCGCCAGGTCCACCTCCCGACCAGTTCACCATCATTGCCTCCTCAGTTACCTCCGGCTCTGCCTCGCCGTCACTTTCATCGGCATCGACGATATGAGAACCGACGACTACCAGCGGACTGGGTGCCCGGGTAGGGACCAGCGGTGATGCGGAAGCCATCCGTCGAGAGAAAAAGACGGTTGGCAGCGAGAAGCGGCGAGATTGCCGCTGGGGGTTGGCCGCCGGCGAGTGGGGTCTGGGAGGGGGTGGCAAGCGGGAGGGGCTCGGCGGAAATGAGACGACGGCAGGCGGTGGAGTTTGCGAACGGCGGGCATCGTGGCTATTAGGACTCGGTGACTCTGCCGGCCGCAGGAAGACGGGGACGACGGGGGTGGTAGCATGCGGCGACACAAGGGTCGCCGCAACGCTGGCTGTGTTCGAAGCTGAGGGAGGCTGACTGGCCGCCTTGAACATGCCCTTGATACGCCCACCCCAACGCTTTACCTTCCCAAGGAGGGTGCGCTTGACTGGTCTGGTATCGACGGCGATATGCTCGATCGGCTGTGGCATTTCCCGAAACTCGGAGCGGTCCTCGTACACTTCTTGCCTGGGCTCCGGACATTGAACGTGTCCGTTGGTGGCAGCGGCGGACTCGGAGGTTGGCAGAGGCGGTGAGGCATCCGGTAACTGCAGGTAGGTCACGATGCTGTCCGTGCTCACGCCGCCGCCGGATGGCGTCTGAGGCAGTGAAAGCTGAAACTGTGATGACGAAGGCGATGCGAAGGATATAATTTCGTGGACGGGCGAAAAGTGTGCAGAATCGGGCGAATGAGGCTCGCTCAGATTGAAGAGGTTGATAGGCGATTCCGACCCATGTTCGGAGGCAGCAGCGTCCGACGAGCCAAGATCTGTTGTGGAGGCGGAGGGGAGGACGTGACCCGACTCGACCGATTGTCCAGTCACAATTACAGTTTGCGCCATGTCCGAGTGCGGCAAAGGCGGCATGACGAATGGCCCGCTCCGCGAGTCCAAAGTCGGCATATATGCGTTGCTGCTCGCAGCAGTCGAGAACGACGAAGTCAGAGATGGCAACTCGGGCAGCGGACGGGGCGACATATATGCGAAACTCGGGGATGGAGCAGACGACGACAGCTCAAGGTCAAGAGGGGGAGGCAGCTTGATGGTGTGAATGCCAGGCGGCTGCGAGATGGTGTTCTTGTCGGTCGGAGAGCGGATGGTGGCGACTGAGGGGTCCTGATAAGTTTGCGAGTGGCGAAAGACATCGCTGTCCAATGGTGTAAGCGGGGACGAGGGTTGCGACGATGTGCCAAAGGTAGAAGCCGTTGCGCTATATGGGACGACCTGCGAGCGATAGTGTGTGTAAGTCGTGGAAGTCTCTTTCTGAAGGTAACTTACCGCCAAGTCGGAAGAAGTGGAAAGCGGGCTGAAGAAGTCGCGCTGATTCTACGGTACGTAATGAGCCACAAGCGACCGACACTCTAAACGTCTGAGGGCGCACTGGATCTAGAGAGGACGCGTTGGGCATGTCTAGCTTTGGCTGGGGATGGCCCGAGCGAGCGCTGGCGGGGCGATGCAAATCCGCGAGGAAGTCTGGACCCGCCGGCCGGTTCTCGCCAAGGGAGTCGCGCCCCGATGCCCCAGAGGCATCGTGTGTGGCAAGAGACAGGTCTTCGAAGAGCTGCTGGGAGATGTTGGGCCATGCGCCGGGCAGGGTGGGTGTCGGCGAACGGAGGGCAGCCATGGGGGGCATGGGCGGATGGCAGGGGCGCATATAAGGGCTCGAGAAGGGCGGGATGAATGGTACGAACGGTCACAAAGAATGGGAGAGGCGAGGAGCAGACGACAAGGGCGGGAAGTGAATATTTCAAGGCTCGACTGGATTGGATGCAGAGCGACTACGAACAAGTATGTCTACTGCCGATTGCGGTCAGAGGACGCCCTTGACGGCACGTGCGACGCTCTCGGCAAAGTAGTCGATGTTGCTGCCGTTCAGCCCCGCCATCGAAATGCGCCCGTCCTTCGTCAGGTAGATGTGCGCCTTCTCAGCCAGCCCGACAGACTGCGCCTCGCTCAGCCCAGTGAAGCTGCCACCGCCCGTCAGCATCCCGCCCACCAGACAGCGCACCGCACCCACCTGAACATCCCAATCTGCGACTTGATGTGTCCCCACTCGCCCGGCGTCTTGTGCGTGTGCGTCAGCTCGTTGTACAGCCGCTCACGCATGCTGATAATCCGCTCCGCCATCCCCTTCACCTCCGACTCCCACTCGTTGTACAGCGCCGGCGTGCTCAGGATCGTGTTGGCGATCTGCGCCCCGTGCAGCGGCGGGTTCGAGTACATCGGCCGGATGACGATCTTCAGCTGGCTGTCCACCCGCGCCTTCTCCTCCGCGTCCGCAGTGATCAGCGAGAACGCACCCACGCGCTCGCCGTACAGACCCATGTTCTTGGCGAACGATTGCGACAGCGCAATCTGGTGGCCCTCCTTCACGAAGTGCCGCACCGCGAACGCGTCGCGGTCGGTCGACCCGGACGCGAAGCCCTGGTAGGCCATGTCAAAGAAGGGGAATAGCTGCCTCTCCTTGACAATGTCCGAGATTTCCTGCCACTGCGCAGGCGTAGGGTCTACGCCGGTGGGGTTGTGTGCGCATGCGTGCAGAAGAACGATGGCCTTTTCAGGCGCATTCTATTTCTGATGGTCAGCGACGGCACGCATGCATCGTCCATGAGCGACGCACCCTCAGATCCTCCTTCAGACCCTCAAAATCCAGGCCGACCGTCTTCTTATCAAAGTAGCGGTAACCGCGGACCTCGAGCCCGGAGTCGCGGAAGATGGGGGTGTGGTTGCCCCACGACGGAACAGGGAGGTAGATGACCTTAGCGTGCGGATAGAACCGCCCCAGGAAAGCACCTCCAATGCGCAGGGCACCAGTCCCAGAGATAGACTGGGTGACCGCGATCTAAAATGCCTCCCATAAGTCTGTCGCCTGGAATGATATAACAGACGCGACGCACGGTGCCTGCCTTGACCGGCGCGCTGTCCTCCCCATACGCCAGCTTGGCCGCGTTCTTCGTGAATTCAGGAAGACCGGTGATAGGCAGGTACTCTTTGTCGGGATTCGACGCGCGAATGAATTCCTCAGCCTAGAGCAACAGAAGCCAGTGAGACGCGTCCTGTCCCAGCCTTGCCCAAGAGCCGCACCTTCTTCACAGAGCTGAGGACATACGGCTTGCCATTCTCGTCCCTGTACGCACCCACGCCGAGGTTGATCTTCCTCGGGTCCTTGTCGGCCTTGAACGCCTCCGTGACGCCTGTGTGGGCGCCTGTGAGCTACGCTGCGAATACACGCATCGGCCACGTCACTTGGCCACGCTGCGAACTGCAGAACCGACGAAGCTCGGGAGCCGTGCGCAGTAGCGTGTTTGGCATAGCAATGACACCAAGACGCCGGTACGCCAACAGTGTATGGATTCACGCACCGAGAATAGGGTCCGGGGGCCCCGCGGGGACGGCAGACCAGGTGGACACGGCGCGGAGGGCGATGCTGCCGTGGGCGAGCGTGCGGGTGCGAGCAACGGCCAGCATTGTCACTCTAATTTATCTATGGGGAGGGGAGTAGGGTATAGCGAGGTGAGAGGAGCCTGCGTCGGTTTTGAAAGTTTTCCGTGTGGAGGTAGAGTGGAAGGACGCGGATCTACCCGTTGAAGGCTATTCAAAAGTTTGAAGGGCCCTACAAATTTTGTAGACCGACCTAGGTCGGCTCTAGATCTATATTCGGATCTCCACTCCCAATGATTTTATGATAAGATCGACGTCACTGACTCGGCCGACTGCTCCTCCTGGTCTCCCTCGCGTCACTTGCAACCTACCACCACATCCCCTACCAACCATGGCCACCCCAGAAGACCACAAGCACCCAGAGCAGTACGTTCCCCATCCCGCTCATCTCGCTTGCTCTCATACTGCCGGCAGGACCGAAGGCGGTGACGAGAAGGGCCCTAGCAAGAACGAGCTCAAAAAGCGTGCAAAGGCGGCAGAGAAGGAGAAGAAGGCCGCAGAGAAGGCCGCAAAGCTGGCAGAGCAGGAGGCCGCCCGTGCCGCTGCGGAGGAGGTGCGCGCCATTCCCAGTCATCTTGACTCGATCGAATGCCTGCTCATCCATCTCCAGTACGAAGCCACGCACGACTTCGCCTCTGAGTTCTATGGAAAGCTGCCGCTCAACCAGTCGCAAGCGCGTCCGCGCCTTCCCCGGCACAAGATCTCCGACCTCACACCTGAGAAGGACGGGGAGGTCGTCACCCTCCGCGCCCGCGTGCACACCCTACGCGCCCAGGGCAACAAGATGGTTTTCATCAACCTGCGCCAGCGTATCGACTCTGTGCAGGCCCTGCTCACTCAAGAGGACGGCAAAGTCTCTAAGCTCATGATCAAGTGGGCCGCAAGCCTCGGGGACGAGAGCATCGTGCTGGTTGAAGGCACTGTCAAGAAGGCCCCGGAGGAGATCAAGAGCGCTACGGTGGGCAATGTAGAAATTCATATTAACCGGGTGAGCACGTCGTGCGCGGGAACGTTTGGTCGGAATTTGACGGAATGTTTTGCTCCGGAAAGATCTATCTTGTTGCTGGCCTGGACGGCCGACTTCCGTTCACTATCGATGACGCTTCTCGTCCGGAGTTGGAACAGGAGAACAGTGACGTTCAATATAACCGTGTTTTGCTCGATACCCGGCTCAATAACCGAGTCGTGGACCTGCGAGTGTGTATTTCTCCTTTATACCCAGACGCCGAGAAGCCCACTGACGCCGTGGGATACAGACCCAGACGAATCAAGCAGTATTCAGGCTGCAGGCTGCTATTGGGGGCTTTTTCAGAGAGTACCTAGAGTCGCAAGGATTTATGGAGATACACAGTCCGAAGCTCCAGGGCGCCGCTACAGAATCCGGAGCGTCTGTTTTCAAGGTGAGCTACTTCAAAGGTGCGTCTTCACTCGCTCGGTCTCGCCGATGTCTAACCTGACCGTGGCGCACAGGCGGCGCATTCCTTGCGCAATCGCCGCAGCTTGCGAAGCAAATGGCCATCGCCGCGGACTTCGAGCGCGTGTACGAGATCGGGCCTGTCTTCCGTGCGGAGGACTCCAACACGCACCGGCATCTTACGGAATTTATCGGCCTGGATCTCGAGATGACTATCGAGGAGCACTATCACGAAGTCATGGAGTTGCTCGACGGGTTGTTCAAGCATCTGTTCAAGAACCTCCAGGAGCAGCACAAGAAAGAAATTGACACCGTCCGGACGCAGTTCCCTGCGGACGAGTTTACTTGGAAAGAGGAGACTCTGAAACTGACGTTCGCGCAAGCTGTGGATCTCCTTGTCGAGGACGGTGTCGACCGTGCCGTCCTCGATGATATCAAGTGTGTAACCTGTATGTCTATATTGCTGCCCGTTTCGGTGAACATGTATTTTTCCAGCACGGAGAACGAAAAGAGGCTAGGCCGCATTGTCAAGAAGAAGTATGAAACGGACTACTTCATCATCGACAAATTCCCCGCGGAGCTGCGTCCTTTCTACACCATGCCGGACCCGGAAAACCCAGTACGCGCAGCTCATGGAGACTTGTGGAATCTGCTGACCGGCTGACATCAGGAACTCTCCAACTCGTATGACTTCTTCATGCGGGGCGAAGAAATCCTCTCCGGTGCCCAACGTATCCATGACCCTACACTCCTGGTCGAGAAGATGCGCGGCAAAGGTATTGAGCCGGAGTCGATGAAGGGCTATGTGGACGCGTTCAGGATGGGCTGCGCCCCGCACGGCGGTGGAGGGATCGGCCTTGAGCGCGTGCTGATGCTGTTCCTGAAGCTGAACAACATCCGACGGGCTTCGCTGTTCCCCCGCGACCCGAAGAGGCTGGAGCCTTGATACCAGCGGTGGAAGGAATGCGCGTTGTGTGTACGTTGTGCTGAAACATGAATGTTGAAATGGTAGATGTATGAAGCATTAATTCGCGGCGGTGCGATGTCGGGCAGGTGACAGAGTGAGCGTGTGATGACGGGCAGGTATGGGAATTGGAGGCCTGCGAGGCGCGACTCTGGCGGAGATGCGCGAGGTGCGCCCAATGCGGCTGTTTGGCACTCGACCGGCAGCCTCTAAAGCACTGGTTCCACATCCGCCGTCTCACAACCCCCTCGTTCTCCACCCACCACCATCTACACCGCGACACCGCGACAAGCGCACCCCAGCCTCTAACCACCATCCAACCACCTGCCATCCAACCACCCACCATGTACATCCGCCAAACCACAAACGCCACATCCTGCTCGCCCAACTTCTGCGACACTGTCGCCATATCCTCGCCGTCCCCGCCAGACGCCCCAGGCCTCTCCCATAAAAACCTCATCGGCATCCTCGTCCTCGCCGCTCTCAGCTTCACCGCCCTCGTCCTGTGGCTCTGCTTTGGCAAGTGGTCGAAGCCTGTGCGGCAGTTCTGCAGGCGCAGAAGCTCCTCGCAGAATCTCGCGGGCCCCGCTGCTGTGCAGGTCAGCTTCGAGCACGCGGTGCAGGGTTCGGACGAGAAGGACCGGCGCGCATCGTACGCGAGCAGCGACAAGTCGCCAACCCCGCCGCCCGTCCATCCTGCCAAGTCGCAGCCCGCGTTACAACTTCCCGCCCTGGCTTACCGCACGGTATGCCATTGCCGCATAATCCCCTCACACTGGTTGTTAACGCCTCGTTCGCAACTGTGTAGGATTCTCCTGCCAACTCTGAGCCCCGATTCACGAGGCTCAAATGAGTAAATTGACTTACCAGGTTAGCCTTTCGACCGCGACTGTCACCTGCAAAGCTTACACCCTGCCAGATTGCTTCTCCAACTTGTGCCACCCTTCGAATACTTGATTCGTACCCGCGTCTGCTCGCGCTGGCGGTCGTGCCTAACCTGCCATAGGATACCTTAGATTCTCCGTAATACCCTGTCGTTGTGCATATCCCAAAGATTCTTGCTCCACCCTTTTGTCTTGTGCAGAATGTGGCCTCTCCTGGAGATTCTGTTGGTTGCTGGAATATTGCGGCGCTGAGGCCTCGTGCACAACGGCATGTCAGAAAGAAGTGGAACACGGTAGAACTTGCTGGCTGTGGCTGACTTTGAGGTCTAGATACCACGAGCCCGGGCGTTTGGCACGGTCTTCGCCACTGTTCCCCTTTTCGGCAGCTTCACTTGCCAGAATGTTCGGCGGCGTGGGGTTGTCGAGAACTGGCGCGAACCTTCGGCCAGCTGCAGCTTGCAGTATATAAACGTGCGTTCAGCTCGGTCCCGTCCCCACAGCAAAACATACGAACACACACCAACAGCAACAAACTCCAACAACAACTCATCTCACACACATGTCTCTTTCTCACTTCTTCTACGAGCCTGCCTACTCTCTCTCTGACTTCGACCGTCTGTTCGACGAGGCGTTCAACGCACGCGACAACGGGCGAGTCCAGCGCCGCGGTGTGAACCCAACCACCGCCGGCTCCAACCTCTTCAGGCCAAGGTTAGTCCTCCCCTCCCGCGCAATCCACGACCACGACCTGATACTGACGGACTTACCGCTGCAGACTCGACGTCCACGAGAACAAGGAAAATAACACCGTGAGTGCGACGTTCGAGCTGCCCGGCCTCAAGAAAGAGGACGTGGAGATCGACGTGCACAACAATACGTTGACGGTGTCGGGCGAGAGCAAGGTCGAGTCTGAGCGCAACGAAGAGGGCTACGCCGTGCGCGAGCGACGCTTCGGCAAATTCTCCAGGGCCATCCCGCTGCCCCAGGGTGTGAAGGTGAGTCACCAACAGACACCACATTCACGGAGCGGAGAGATTCTGACCGACACTTGTAGAACGAGGACATCACGGCCAAGATGGCGGACGGCGTCCTTACAGTCACATTCCCGAAGTCGGCTCCAGAATCGGCGCCCAAGAAGATTACAATTGCTTGAGGAGGGGAGCTATTCGTTGAAGTGTTTTGCATCTGTAGCATGGGAATGGTGTTGTAACATAGTAGTGCATGAATGCGACTTTTGAGTTCGTCGAAATCTCGTGCAGAGACTGATATTGAGCGCACCTTTCTTTTGTATAAGCCTGTGTGACGAGGAACAACTGTCTGTTGTAATCGAAAAGCGAAGAGAAAAGCCATACATCACGTCTAGGCTCGACTACCACGGAAGAAAATCTGTGCAGGCTGGTAGTCAGCATGGCCGTCAGCGGTGTGATTGGTTTGCTACTTGTTCCACTTACCTCTCATGCCATCTTCTACGCACTGGCGTTTCTGTGTGCCAGTGTAACCCAATAGTGCATGAATGATATCTCGCCACTGTTCCTCAAGATGATCAAGCAGAGGATGAGCGCACCTTTTGTATGCAACACTGGGGAGGTCGGCATCTACGACGAAGAATGTGGGGACTGAAATGGAGGTCGTATTCATCACGAATCGCGTTAAGCCATTCATATTCTCAGACAGCGAGGTTATGTTCCTAGTGAGAGGAAAGTGCGAGATGTCTTCATGATGTTTACCCTCCGCGATTTGATAGGTGTTTAGTTGGGATTGATTCAGCCATTATACATAATTCGAGATATTCAGCAGTGAGTAATCCCAAGGGGTAGAAGATGGAATAGTACAGAAATGGGCAATAACTAAACAACAACAGACGTGTAAGCCGTAGTGGCAAGGACCTCGCATCAAACACACCGCACCGTACGCCAATAATCATGCTGCACCCCTCCCTTTATGAAACATTGCCGTGTCGTCGTCTCCGCCTCTCCGACCGTGACGCTCGACCAACTGGCACTGATGGGATCGTGCCTCGCTCCAAGGCCGCCGATATTAACTCAGCGGGCAAATCGAGATGGACGCCATCGGGATGCGCATAGGCGTCCAGAGGCGAGTAGGCTGGGGGCTCCCTCCTGCTCATCCCCTCGTCGTCACTAGAGAGCGTGTCCGCATCGCCGTCGCTAGAGGATATAGTGTGGAGCGCCTGCAAATGAATGTCGCGGAAGTTAGGCGTGGGTGGGTTGCCAGGCGTGTTTGGCGAGTCAGGCAGGAGAAGATGCTGCACCTGGGCAGATGTTGAGTCCGGATCTGGCCGCCGACTGTGAGTAGACGAAGTTTGACGGCGATGGTGCGGAATGAAGGGGTTCGCACCTGCGACTCGGGAGGGCGAGATCGGGCGGGAGGGCATTGAATGGAGGGTGGATGTCTCCCCGTCCTGCAGCGGTTGCGGTGGAGATGCCGGGATATGCGTATTTGGAGGGGTATGGAACGGGAGATCGGTGGGCGAAATGTAGCCCTGCGACGATGACGGTCCGGGACTGCCAAATTCCGGCAACTCATCGATCGGAGTGATTGGCGGCGGAGGAGTGCGGGGAGCTGGTTGCGATGAAGAGGGAGCACCCCTGAGGGGGGAAGAGGCTGACGGAGCGGTGGTCGAGGTGGGTCGTGGCCGCCGCGTACGATGCAGTCGGCGACTGCCAGGACTTTGTGAGTCGACACTGGTTGGAGACAATCCACCGCCAGCCTCGAGTAGGATACTGCCCCGCTCGCTGCCATAAGCTGGAGGAGGAGCAAGTGTTCCGGTGCTCGGTGCCAAGCCCCACTT
Organism: Auriscalpium orientale; assembly: GCA_019915035.1. Taxonomy (NCBI): domain Eukaryota; kingdom Fungi; phylum Basidiomycota; class Agaricomycetes; order Russulales; family Auriscalpiaceae; genus Auriscalpium; species Auriscalpium orientale. The sequence goes on from JAHLMH010000001.1 coordinate 2,013,726, forward strand.
CTTCACATTCGCCTCGATGAACACAAAGCCAGCCTGCCCGAGGTTGACATGTAGACTGCAAGGCCCGTCGGCACCTATCGTAGGGAAGAGGTTGAAGTTGTTGAGCCCAATGAACGCATCCTCGAGTTTGCGGCCGTTGCGTGTGAAGAAGACGGTCCCACTCCTTGGGCGGTATCCGATTCCAACAACGTCCCCGTCCTTCAGGGAAGAAGCAAATGATTGCCCAGTGAATGGATAGTTATGCGACTTGTCTCCGTTGGAATGGTAAGCGACGGAGTATCGGTTGTGGCCGGGAAGGCGGAAGGAGGGGTATGGCTTGGTGGCGAGGCCAACAGCGATATTGGTACTTACGGGTAGATCAAACATCTTGACCTCCCAGTAGTAAACTTCGTTGAGTTTGGGCAAGGGAAGGTTGGACTGCACGGAGGTGGCGGAGGATGGATCGGGGAGGAAGGTGAGCTCTGTCCTAGCATGGACGAGCAGTGACGAGACCATTTCATAGTCTGGGTCGAAGGACCATGCAGAAACGCCCTTCTCTTGTATGGAGAGGAACTGAGACAATGTGATATCGGTGGGTTGCGAGTTTGGAGGGTATTGCAGTTGATATTCTGCCCTCAGAGATCAGCTGTGCTGTGCGTGGGATGGGCGGATGCCGACTCACGCTTGGCTCGCTGATAAGACCTGCGTGCGGCTTCTGGCACGGTCTCTAACCAGCGGGACTCTACGCCCTCAAAGCCGCCCTCACCCTCGACGAGGTCCTCTCTGCTCATATCCACAGGGCCATCGCTGTCTCGGAGGGATATCCCGCGTCGCCTGCGCAGCAATATCACGCATACGAGGAACAAGAGGAGGAGGAAAAGGAAGGTGGAGAGGACGATGAGGAGAGGCAACAGAACAAGCAGGGCATCATGGCCCGCGTCGCGTCGACCATGCTGGTCGTCGTTAGATTCGAGACGGTGGAGGGAGGCGCCGAAAACGTTGCTCAGTGCGGCCTGGGCTGACGCCATGGGGATGGAGCTGTCGCCCCAGTCGTGCTGGACATCAGGATGCGATGAGAGGGAAAGCGTGACGGTCATGAGAGAGAGAGAAAGAAAGAGCCCGGACGTGCGGGGGAAGGAAGAGGATGGACAAGTACTGAAGCTAGTTGTAGAAGCTGAAGCACAGGTCAGGCCGGCATCCGCGTGCGACAAGCTTACATAGTCATCGCCACGGCCTCGCTGATGAGACGGCGACGCCTCAACGCCGACGCACTATTCCGCGCGCGCAGTGCAGCTGGCGACGAGCGTTGCTGCCAGGTCCGCGTCGTCTGTGAATATCGGATGCTCATCGTCTGGGACGGCGAGGTCGAGCGGGCGTGGCGGTCGACCAAACAGAGACAAACAGAGCCCCGCATGTCTTGCACGCCGGGCTGCTTGGGAGGCACCTCATGGCCCACTGGCATGCTCAGTCATGAACGCGAGTCTCTCTCCGACGTCGCCCAAAGTTCGACGCAAGCCATCCGCTCGCAGAACACGCGCTGGCTCTCATCTTCCTCCGATTCAGAACCAGGAGACCCACGATGCTGCCTTGCACTCCATACGCGCCTTTCTCAAGAGCCGCACGTCCTACGACGCATTTCCCATCAGCTTCCGCCTCATAGTCCTCGACTCACAGCTGGAGGTAAAGAAGGCCCTCCAATGCCTGCTGTTGAATGGTCAGTTGGCATCCGGTACGCAAAACGCCGTGTTCCGACTAACCCCCACTACTACGACCGCAGGTGTAGTTTCAGCCCCGCTATGGAACAGCGACAAGTCCCTCTTCGCGGGCATGTTCACCGTATCCGACATCATCCATCTCATCCAGTACTACTACCACACGTCCTCCTACGACAACGCAGCTGCCGATGTAGAGACCTTTCGCCTCGAGTCCCTGCGCGGTAAGCATGCTCCCCATCGCATGATCGAACAACTTCACCTACTATCAGCACAGACATAGAAAAGAGCCTCGGAGTCGCAACGCCTCCCCTCCTGCATGAATCACCAAATTCCACGCTATACGACGCTTCCAAGCTCCTAATCCAGACCCACGCCCGCCGGTTGCCCCTCCTGGATTACGACACAGAAACAGGCCACGAAGTCATCGTCTCTGTCCTCACGCAATACCGCTTGCTCAAGTTCATCGCCATCAATGTTAGTCTTCTTTCCTCTTGTCATCACATTTGTCATATTCACCAGATTCAAGTGCACTCGGGATATTCAGCAACTTCATTTACCACTCCGCAAACTTGGTATCGGCACATATGTAGATCGCCCGCCAGACTCCACCGAGGATGTGCCCGCGGGACACAACCCCTTCCATCCTATCGCAACTGCAACAATGACCACCACTGTATTCGATGTCGTCCACATGTTTTCCGAACGCGGCATATCAGCTGTCCCAATCATAGACGAGTCAGGCGTTGTTGTCAATTTGTATGAGACTGTAGATGTGATTGTGAGTCTCCTTAACCTCTTCACATTTCTCTTATCTCACCGCCGCTTCGGCCGAACAGACCCTTGTACGGCTCGGTGCCTACCAGTCCCTTGACCTCACCATTTCCGAAGCCCTACACCAGCGCTCTCCAGATTTCCCGGGCGTTGTCATCTGCACTGCGTCCGATTCGTTGGGCACCCTCTTGTCCCTCATCAAGAAGCGACGAGTGCACCGACTCGTTGTCGTCGAGGGCGAGGTCAGTGTTCACAGATTCAGTCCTCAGTGTTTCCTGACAGTTGTCTGGCTTGCAGGAGGAAGAGCGAAGGGGAGGGCGAAAAGGTCGACTACTCGGCATCATCACCCTCTCTGACGTTTTGCGCTATGTCATCGGCGAAGTTGGTATCAAGGAGTCCACCGAACCGCCGGAGGAACGTACTAATGGGACCTCTACGCCGGCGACGCCTGACCAGCCTGCTCCTGATTCCGCAGCCTGACATCATCCCGGTGTATGTAGCCCTACGTTTGCTTCTTGCTGTGCGCTGTCACTGTTGTCCTACGGTACTCTCATTTTGCTTTCCGGGTCATGATCACGTTGGTTGTCTGGTGCGGATGTTCAGGAGCCGTTCTCGGATACGTTCCGCACACGTGCTGTGTATATACAGGATACCTATACAAATATGTTGTAGCCTTTGCATGCGTGCGGCCTGTTAGCGTCGTTAACAGCAAGAACCGCTGGGGACCTCTTCTGGATACGGGGACTGATGCTACGCTGTCAGCAATATTCCCGCAGCATATCGTCACGTCAGTATACGCACCGCACGCAAGTTCATCTTGTTCATCCTGTCCATGAGGATTGCGACATTGAGACTCCTGTGGTACGGTGAGCCAAAGCGGGCAAGATAAGCTCTAGGACCAACGCACTCGAGCAACTGCATGTCTGACATCGGCAACCAGAGATCCATCCCACGCACGTAGCCTTCAGAAGACCTCGTCTTCACAAGCTCCAGTAAGATCTTCGAGATCTCAAAGGTCGTTGAGAAGCCTTGAGGATGAATGAAAGACGCAGCATCGCCATCCGTCGCGGTGAACATGAATGTGACGAATAAATTCTCCGGGTGTGATGCTCGCACAGCTTCGATATCCCTCTGTGCCACTGGGTCGAGACACGCAAATGCCATGCGATACACGGTCGTGAAGCGCAGGCAGACGTCCTGCGCGCCCCTCGCCCTCGCCCTCCCCTTTGCACTCGTGTGCGGCGCGGAGAACTTGGGCACCATTGTAGTACACCCAACTCCCAAGATGAAATCGTACGCGTTGGACGGCTTGGTGAGGAGGTCGAGGCCCATAACGGCGAGGAACTTCATGTCCAAGCTCACAACGGGGATCTGGATGGCGCGTCTCAGCAGGAGGATGGGGAGCGTCGAGACATACTCGTCAGAAGCCACCTGACAAGTTAGCTTGTGCCTATGCCTGGAGCAGCTGTTATTTTCAGAGCGGAAGTTAGACATTGAAGGGCGCACCAAGCGGCCTTCTGACAGGCTGGAGTGCAATAATATGACTGAAGACGAGATTAATCAGCTGCGTAACTTAGCGATAGAACAACTTTCACCCACCGCTTTGCATTTGGAGCATGCGCGGAACTGATGGCGAGGGCCCTGGAAGGTGCACTGCGGATGGTTGTCGCAGACTATTTTCGCCTTCTCTGCGAAGTATGGGCACTCCTTGCGATGGCGCACCCACCCGTGGAAGGTCGCGTACCTTGCGGGATCGCTCGTCGTCCTAAGGGTAGCCATGACAGATTGGTCCTAACGGTTTGTGGAACGGGATGCGATGAGAGGACCTCCCCGCGAGGCCATCATGCTGTTATAAGTGAAGTTCAGAACAATGACGGCTGCGGCCGCCGAGGACTTCACCCGCAAAGCTGCAGGCGTTCCGTCCTTGCGACTCTCCGTCGCACATGGACGAGTTCAGAATGGGTGAGACGTATTCATCGGGTATAACTGGGGCTTCCACCGGAGCTCGATGAACCGGGGTAAGTGAACCCCTTGAGGGAGTATCTGCCGTATACGCTCAAAGCTCCGGGTGCGCATTGGCCACATGAAGTTTGACAGGAAAACCCTCCAGCTTCTCGCAGTGATGGTTTGTCTGCTCATGATGTATGAACGTCAGAGTTCAAGGGATCGCAACAAGAACCGGACGTACGAAGCGAAGATCTCACATGAATGCGAATAGTGATATTAAGGGCGCTGCCATGGAGTTCGTTCGCTTCGCACCTTGAGAGGCAGAAGCGGTGATTGGGAGCCGCGCACGAAGCCGGGAATGAAGCGAATAGATGAGCAAGAGACTACCGAAAGCAACTGCGCTTCAAAGAGGAATCAGTAAGGAGCTTCACTAAATTGTCGAATATGAACATTGTCGTTGCTAAAGCGATGTAGTTAATACATGTACGTAGATTGCAGTGACAATCGCAATGCATGCTTCCATGCTGCGTATTACCATTATGTTGTGGCAACCGTCGGGTACTGCATCATTTTTCAGTCAGTCGATCTAGCATATGTGCTAATGCCAGGAAGGGTACGCACTGCGCGCAGGCGGAGCTTGTTCGATGTATCCATGCGGATAGTGTTGTTTAGAAGCCTGTTCATCAGTGAGTGCAAGACCCACGTGAAGTGCGCTATACTCACTCTCGCATATTGCGTTCCGTCTTTTCAACTTCTCGGTCTTCCAACATAGTTGATCGAACAATCTCCACAGGTTTTGTCGCCATGTACGCGATCTTGCCCTTGGGAAGTCGCAACGTGGCTGACAGTGAGTACTCCGGGAGGGACGGCTGAGGCGTGGGCTCGATCGCTTTCTCCATGCCTACTTTCTCGTCCTTCGGTGCTGCCTCCTCCGTCTCACCTGCCTTATCATGCTTGCCCGACCCCTTTTCCTCCTTTTCGTCTTCATCATTGCCCGAATCCTTGTTCTCTGCATTTTCGCCCGGGGCACTCACAAACCAAAACGTCACCAATGGCTGGTCGTCGCCGATCTGGCCCCCGAGCTTCACGCGCATATCCGCAGCAGTCTGCCGCGTCCTCTCATCGACCTCCTCTAACGGCACGCGGGTGAACGACGCGTAACTCAGGCAGACCTGCGCGCCTGGGTCCTTGGGGAGACCCGAGATCGCGCGCTGCAGAAAAGCCTGGATGTTCGCTTCGAGAGTTTGGCACGCGACCTTGACCACGGCGCGTTCGGCGTTGGTCGGATCGGTGATCAAGTCGAGGACTAGCACAGAGATGTTGTACATCGCGTCGAGGATGACAGGGGTCGCGAGGGCGCGCTCGGCGAGCTTGATTGGTAGGGCCTGTGGCGAGCCGTCACCGGCCGGCAAGCACTGGGCCTTATGAATGGCGCGCCTGCAGAAAGTGGAGATCGCGTCGCGAAACGGCGACAGGGACCGGAGAGCACTTACCAGTGAGATTTCTGGCAGGTCGCCGAGCAGTACCTGGCCTGCCCGGGGTCGGTCTGCGAATACGTCGAACAGGACACGAATGGACGTACCAATTTGCACTTGGCGCATACCTTGAGCTCTGAGCGTGGCTTGGTATTGCCGCACTCCTCGAAATTGGCGCATGGGATGGCGAGATTATTGAGGTTCTCGCGACGCTCCTCGCGCGTGGGGAGGGTCGCGTCATGGAACGCGCGAATGGTGGGGTCAATGACCTTGATGTGGGCAGGAGGCATGACGGGGGACGAGGGTAGGACAGATGGGAGCCGGGGTGTAGAAGGGGAAAGAGGTCTTGTTCAGGCCCAGGAGAGGAGGCAGCCAAAAACATATACAAATGGACCGGCTCGTGTGCGGCACACCACATGGCGGCGCGCTACTTGGTGCGGCACTGCTGCCCGGCATCGAGGGACGGCCATTGATAGCGATGTGAGTGCAGCTGCGCGGTGGCCGTGCACTGTCGCGGCCCAGGCTGAGGCGCGCAGGCTGAAGTTGCCGCGCGCCGAGCTCGAGTCGCGAGGCGCGTCGACGCTGACTCGGGCGCTGCACCGCGCGATGACGGCCATCCAGGCAATCTACGTGCGCGGGTACGAAGACCGCCCGGAGCCCAAACCACACGTCGTCTTCCGCATCGAAATCCAGGCCAACGTCCGCTCATGGCAGATGTGGCGACGCTACTCAGAGTTCGCCGACCTCCACACCGAGCTCACAAAGTCCACCGGCGCACCCCCGCCCGCGCCCCTCCCCCCCAAACACGCCTTCGCCATGCTGCGCTCCCGCACCGACGCCGCCCGCCTCGAGGAGCGCCGCGCAGGGCTCGAGGCGTACCTCCGCGCCATCCTCTCCGCGAAGGACCCCCGCTGGCTCGACAGCTTCGCCTTCCGCGACTTCCTCGGCGTCCCCGTGGGCAAGCAGGCTGACCCGGGCGGCGCTGCGGGCTTCACGTCCTCCTCCTGGCTCGACGAGCACCTCGAACTCTCTGCGCGCGTGCGCGACATCCGCGCGGACGTCAACCGCCGCGACGCCTTCTCCGACCGCGGCGACGTCGCCGCCTCGCACACCGCAAATGTCGGTGCGAAGCGGAAGCTCGCCGCTGTGCTCACGCGCACGGGCGCACTGGGCGAGGGGCTGCAGGCGCTGGGTCTGAGCGGGATGAGCGAGGGCGAGCTGCAGCGCCGCACGGACATGGTCGCGCGCCTCCAGGACGACTGCGAGAAGCTCGCCAAGATGCTCACCGTCGCGCGCCAGACAGCGCGCGGGCTCGGTGCAGCCGCAGAGCGCAATCCTGCCGCGACTTCGGACCGCGCTGCCCTCCTAGATGCGCCGTCTTCCTTCGCAAAGCCCGTCACACGTGTCTTTGGAGCCGCGGCGCAGCCCAAGGAGACGGAAGTGACGCGCCCGCTGGATGACCATGGCCTCCTCCAGCTGCAGTCTACACAGATGGAGCAGCAGGACACGCAGCTGGCCCAGCTGTCGGCGATACTGGCGAGGCAGAAGCAGTTGGGGTCTGCGATCGGGCAGGAGATTGCGATACAGAACGAGTTGCTGGACGATCTTACGAACGAGGTGGACCGGGTGGGAGGGAAACTGACCTCTGCGAAGAAGCAGATGAACAGGCTTGGTTAAAGACGAGGGATCTCAGTTGCTTGTATTTATTGCGCATGTTCCATAATCACGCAGCGTCGGAACTGAATGGTATTACTATGCTGTAATGATGGTGTATATGCTCGTATGCTCGTGAACGTAGATGCGATGAACTCTAGGAACTATGGGCCCTTTCTTGTCAAGAAACCACCAACACCCTGCGGTCCGTCATGTAAGCGAATGACGAACAGAGAGAATCGGAAGGACGCACTTCAAAGCATGCAATCATAATTCCGCACGCCGGTGCGATTTTTGCCATCCGCGGCCCAAGCCCAGTGAACAACGCGCCAGCACCCTCTGTCCGTATAACCTGCGCCAGCAACGGTAGCGTCCCCACTGTCCGTCCCGTCGGCCCCGACATCACCAACGCCTGTCGCCGTGTTTTCAGGTAATCGAACGGGGACACCACAAACGCGGCGCCAATCCCGCTCGTCGCGCCGCACACAAACGCCACGGACGCGCCTTCACGGCCCTGGCGCGCGAACCGCCGCTTCAAGCCCTCATAGCCCGCCCAATACAGCCCGCTGAATGGCACATCGCGCCACAGCGTCGCGCCGAGCCCGCGCCAGAGCTGCTGAAGCCCGTGGTTCTGCGCCAGCACGCGCACAGACGTAACGACGGAGCGGAGCGTATGCGGCTGGTCGGCGGACAGCGGTGTGGACTGCAGGTTCGTGCGGATGAGTTCCAAAGGCGAGACGACGGAGCTGACGATGGTCCGTGCGACGACGCCAGCGGTGAGGGGGACGAGGGCCTGCGATGAGACAAAGTGCGGCATGACTTCGCGGAGGAGGTAATCATATGTGAGCATGTAAGCCGTCGCCGAGGGCACGCTTATCATACTTCCCGGCCAAACATTCATTCAAGTCAGTTTCCACAGAGCTGACCCAGTGAGGACGGCACTCACAGCGTCGTCCCGGCGCCCTTCCACAGCCCGCGCAGCCCCTCCGCCCTCCACACATGGCGCACCGCGTCGTAGAACCCGTTCACGCGCTCCGCGCGAAACGCGTGCCCATCCCACACGCACACGACCTCTTGCGGGAGCGCGCGCGCGGCGAGCGTGCTCATGCTGCGCGCGTTGCCTATACCACGCACACACCCGACGTTGGCGGGCTGGCAACACACGGTCGGCGGCGGAGGCTTGGGAGGGAGCATACCTGCTGCGCTCGGCGGGGGCTGTGTCTGCAGGCGTGTCTTGACGACGTCGAAGGGGGTCACTGTATGTGGATATGTGCGTGTTAGCGAATTCACACAGGCGTGGACGGAGAGGTGCACGCGCTTGTAAGGGCCGTCATCGTGGAGCCGACTGCCGCAGCCACAAGCTTTGCTTCGAATGGATCCATGATGCCCACGCGGTCGCCGAAGGGCGAGAGGGGGTAAGGGAAAGGGGGATGCGGGGGATGGGAAGAAGGGGACGAGGAGCGTGAAGGGGGAGAGAGAGGATGGCCGGGTTCCCGCGTCAGTCTGCCGAACTTTTCTTTATCAGATAAACTTGACTCCTCCTTCGCTTACGTACGCATCCGTTCGGCCGACACCCGCTGGCCCACAACTCGGTAAAATACGTGGCAAAGCCTTGCATGATTCAATTGCAGCGAATCCAGCTCTTACATACATAGTACACGGTATTTTCCAATCTTCTCTCCAAGAAAACGAGTCCACTTGCTGACTTACAAATCCTGGTACGGCGGAGGCGTATCGCCCGTCGACTCGTCCGGCGGCGCATCCGAGCCTCCTTGCGGTCCAGGTGGGTTGCCACCACGCAGCAGCTTCTCCCTCTCCTCCACCTCTAACCTCTTCTTCTCCTCCTCCGCGCTCTCATACGTCGGCGCAGCCGACGCGCCCGCCGTCGCGCCCCCGTGCAGCACGCGCTCCCTCTCCTCCCTCGCCAGCCGCGCCTTCTCCTGCTCCGCCGTTTCGTAGCCGCTAGCCTGTCCGAACGACGGCGCCCGTCCAGGGGCGCTGGCCGGGGAAACACCGTACGGCAAGGACGCGCTCTCGCGGCGCGGCGACGACGGCGAGCGGATGTCGTGCAGCGAGCCGCTGGACGGCCCCGGGCCCGCCTCGCCGGCGGCCACAGGCACGCCCGTCTCCGCCACGGTGGGCGTGACGGACGGCACCTTCGTCTCCGGCGCGTTAGGATTGGGATTGGCGAGCGGGGGCGGGGAGGCGGCGGCCGGGATGGGCGCCGGCGAGTTGTTCAGCTCGGCAGGATTGATGGTGGGCGACAAGCTCTTGCCCGGCGCGCTGACCGGGCTGCTCGCGCCACCCAGCGGCCGCGAGGAAGACAACGGGCTGCTCGGCGCCCCGAGGCTCTGCACCGGGATGGGCGCGGGCGCGGGCACCGGACGTCCCGACTGTGCCGCCTGCCCGGTCGCTGTGCCCGACGGGATGGAAAAGAGGCCGGGGTGCACCGGCGGCGACGACGGCGACACGACGCCTTGCTGCGAAGTGCTGTGCTGCGCCGATGGGGCATCGGCGGTGTTGATCGCGGACAGCTCCTTGGCGTGCGTCTCGCCGAAGCTGCGCGTGTGCGAGCGGTCCAGGTTCGCGCCGCCCGCCGTCGAGGACAGCGTCGTCTGGCCGGGCTTCCAGTTGTCCAGCGCGTGCTGCAGGGTGGCGCGGATGGTGCCCGTTTGTTCGGTGCCGGAGTAGCTCGAGGGTGGGGACGGGGGAATGGGGGGCAGGACGGTCAGGATGGCCTCGGACGCCTGCGACAAGAGGGACAGCTTCTCTCCGTACTGTCAACCTGGGTAAGCAACTCCTCGCACATGCGCTCGCGAGTAGCCGGCGTACCTCGCGGAGGGCGGCGAACTTGAGCTCCTCGCTCTCCCTAAGCGCCTTCCTCTTGAGGATTTCATGTTCCTTCTCGGACGGCTCGTCGTCGCGCTCGGCCTTTGCGAGCTGGTCCTTGAGCTCGGCGATGCGCTTCTCGTACCCGCGCTCCTGGGCGTGCTCGATGCGGGCGATCTGGCTCTGCAAGCCGGCGCGGGCGTTGCGGCGGGCGGAGAGGGCGGCCTCGTTGTCGCGGAGGGCCTTGAGGGGGGTGCGGGCTGTGTTGAGCTTGACGGCGAGGGAGTTGGAGAGGGCGCCGGCGATGAAGTTCAGGAAGGCCAGACGGTCGGAGACTACGTGAGATGTGAGATACAGTGCAGATCTGAGGATGTGCAGGGGCGCGGACGGACCATCCTTGAGATCGGAGTCCTCGGTCTGACCCCAGAGGTAGAGTTCCTTGCTCTGCAGCTGCGCGTTGCGGTTCGCGCTGTCAAAGTCGAGGGCTAAGCCCTTCTCGGAGGTTATGATCTTCTGAACGGGTCCGGTGGCGCTGTGCTCATCGTCAGCCACGCGGCGCATCAGCACAAGATCGCGCGACGCACGAGTACGACTGCTGGATCTGACGGAACTGATGCTGGATGGTCTCGAGGGTGTGGTTCTGCTTGAAGGCGCCGGTGGACGAGTCGCCCGGGGCGTTGGGGCTGAGGCGGCCGCTGATGGAGGCGGGGATGTGCTGTGAGATGGGGGAGTTCTGGAGGGCGGTCTGCGCCTTGTCTGCGAACTGGGAGAGGAAGCCGGGGACGGGCATGGTGTGTGGCAGGGGGTTCTGTGCGACGACGCGCTTATAAGGCGCAGCACCACAGCCACGCCCGCCGCCCAGGGCACGACGTCATCGCGCGTATCGGCTTATAATAACGGCCAAAATACAGGAATAAGTAGCAACGCGTCCTACACCACGATCTTCTTGGCCTGCTTGCCCTTCTTCTCCGAGTCCTTGTGCGACAGAAACTCGACCTCCGTCGCCAGCGGCCCCGCCAGCTTCTGCCCCTCCGCGTACCCCAGCACCGCCATCTTGAAGTGCTTCCCCACCGCCTCGATCCGCTCCCGCAGCGGGTCCTCCTCGCCCGCAGGCGCAAGCCGCGTCCATATCGACAGCCGGTAGAACTGCGGCCGCGTCGACACGATCACCCCCGTCACCAGCGACGGCGTCCCCGCAGGCGTGTCCGGGTTCGTCAGGTACGGGTCGAACGTCTCGCCGATCGCCGCCAGCATCTGCCTCCCCGTCAGCACGCGTCAAGGCGAGACAGGCAGGACAAGGGCGCACCGTGTAGAGCCACATCTTGTCCACGTTGCTGCGATTTTTGTCCTTCGGGAGCTGAATGCTCCATTTCCCGCCTGCCTTGTTAGCCTCGTCCTCCCAGGCAGGGATGATTCCGTCCTGCGACAAGTCGTCAGCTGTCTCGCCCGTGTGCTATCGCGCGAGACACGCACCTTGAACAAATAATAATTAGCCTTTTGCGGGAGCTGCGATGGCGGGACGATATTGTTGTAGAGACTGCGACCGCGAGATCAGCACAATGCCACGCATGACTCAGAGGCGCAGAGGCGCACCCCCAGAACTCCTCGACGCTGTCGAAGCTGATGACGCGCTTGATGTCCTCCATCCACCCGAGCGCAGCGTGCGCGCCGGGGGTCTGCGGGAGCGGGGTCTGCGGGAACGCGGTCGACGGCGTCTGCGGGAGATTGCGCCCCTTCGTCGCCGGCGAGTCGAACCAGAGCGTCCACGGCGAGTACAGCGGGTGCTGCGGCGCCGCGTCCGTCCGTCAGCACACACACGAGAGAGCGGACGGGCAGCGCACCTTGACGTTGAAGTTCTTCGCATCGCTGAACACGGTGCGGATCGTCTCGGCCTGCGCCTGCATGTCCACCTCCTGAATCTCGCCGGGCTCGAGCGGGTCCTCATCCGCGCCCTCCTTGTTGCCCTTCGCGACGGGCGCAGCATTCGCCTCGGGGTGCTCCGCGAGCGCGGCCTGCACGGCGGAGCGCGCGGCCTGCAGCGCGGGGCCGGGGAGCGACGACGACGACACAGAGGCCATGCTGTCTAGGTGATATTAAGAGAAGATATACGAGCGCGGGGCGGGGCGGGGGGCTGCGTGGGTTCGCTGCAGGTGCGGTGCGCGGGGGTTATCGTCAGGCGATCGTGATGTCAACGCGATACAAGGCAGAATCGGCGCGCGTGGTATGATTTCGTAGAGATGCGCCAGTGGGTTGCAGTGCGGTGAGAAAATTACAGAGGAGGACAAGGCGTTGGGGAGAGAGAGAAGTTGCTGTGAGAGTTGCGTATGCTCACCCAATTTTTGGGCCCGCACGGGCGCTCGCGGCTTCGGCCATGGCCGCGTCGTGCCTTGCCCACTCCGCCGCCACCCACACATCAAGTGAGCCGAGGAAATGCAGTGGGATTGGTTGTGAGTATTTACAGTGCGTGTCAGAAAGCGAATGCCTATGCGAGTGAGTTGTCGGTCGTATATACAGTACCATTACGATGTGTGTGGCAATGTCCAATTGATGCTAATAAATGACGGTCGAAAGGCGGACGGCAACGCAGTCCTAGCTTTTGAGGTTGAAAGAGAAATAAAACAGTAATCTCACTCCGGTAACGTCGAAGTCGAATGCCGCCGGAAGTCCTGGAAACCGTCGCCTCCCTGGGCCAAGACCTGGCCTCGAAGCTCGAGGAACTAAAAGCCTCCGCGGTGAGTCCAACACGTCCAGCGAGACGGAGGGCAGAGATCTTACGTTTCGCTCCTCTTCCAGCGTCTCTTCGTGTGCCTTCCGGACGTTACCCTGCATGTTGACCATCATCGTCTACGGGCATCGGTCAGCGAACGGTCGCGAGGCTGTACGTTGACGACATACCCTGATAGAGCGGCTGGTGAGCCCCCGGTACGTCGAGACCCGCTCGAGGGGGACAGGCTCCTGGCCGACGAGATGCAGCTGCTCGTGCAGGTACGAGACGTACTGCTCGAGGCACTCGAGATAGTACCGCTTTTTGTCATGCGACGAGATGGTGTCCCTACAATTCGTGTCAGCGGCGGGCCGTGCAGCACGCGCGGCGGGGACGTACGGGTCGGTGGGCGGGAAGCCGATGGCCTCGGCGACGATGCGCTGCCGGACCTTGCGCTGGGTCTCGCCCTTCTTGTCCGAGTCGGATTGCGGGGCGGGCTTCCGCTTGTCGAAGTTGCGGAGGAGATCGCTGGGGGTGGGGAAGACGACGCGCGGGGCGTTCGCGTAGACCTCGAGGAGGTCGGGGCGGAGGTCGATCGCGGGCGGGGGCGCGTGTGGCGGGGGCAGCGGGGTGGCGGCAGCGACGGCGTGGGACGGGCCGGCCCGCGGAGGACGGGTCGCTGAGGATGGGCCAGTTGCCGGAGATGGGGACGGGGGAGTAGATGGGGATGTCGGCGGGGGTGTGCAGCTGGGTGTCGGTTTCGATGTGGAGGGAGGGCGGCGCCGGCGCCGTGTGGTCTGCGGGCTGAGGTGGCCAGTAAGAGCGCGGGATCGGGTAGCCCATGCCTATGGGCTCCGACGCGTCCTGGTACTCTTGCTGGTAGCGCGGCTCAGGGCACTTGTCTGGATACGACGCGTACGGGGCGGCGGGCGCGTAGGACGGGTACGGCTGGTGCTGGGCATAGGACGCGAGACAGAGCTGGGTGTACGCCGAGTCGTCGTCCGCGTAATGGGGCTACAGGAACGAAGGTAAGACAAGAGGACGGGGACGCGGGAGATGGCTCACTGCGTCGTGGTCGCCCTGGCAGAAGGGCGGGGGATAGAAGACGGTGGAGGAGGAAGCAGCGTATGCGTTCATTGGTGCGGGGTGTGGGACAGACGAGCGGTGTGCGAGGACTTAAGTACGGCTGTTGGGTACGGCAGGGCAGCAAGTTAGGATATTGGGTGGGCAGGTGTGGCCGGGGCGGCGGCGACACTGGTGATCGGCTCCGTGCACCAGATCGGCCCCGGGCTGCAGATTGCGACCAGATGTGGCGTTAGCGTTGTCCGTCCCCGCCCCCCTCGCCGCTGCGCAGCCAGCGCGTGCAGGCGGCTGGGAGTGTGGGGCAGGCGCTGCTGGGAGTGGGCGGGGAGAGGGGGACGGAGGGGGGACGGGGGACGGGGACGTGCATTGGAGGTAATTAGGACATTTGGGGGACGTGCAGGAGCAGCGGAGCATCGCGCTGGATCGAGGGTGGGATCTGGCGCCGACGAGGGAGAAGGTTCCAAGGTTCCAAGAGCCGATCGGGGCGCGCGACCCGTCCCCCAACAAGCACCCGCCCCTGCCTTTTCCGCTCATCCGAGAACCCCGCCACGGCCCGCCGCCGCCCGCCCGCCGTCGCCCGCCTCTCCTCCGCCCGTGCAGCGTCATAAAGCTCCCCTCCCCTACAGTAACTATGCAAGCCCGCAACGATGCAGTCCCCGCACGCACAGCTCCCCGGCATCGACACCGCCGCCCGCCCCGCCCCCGACGCGTCTGACCACGCCCTCTCGCCCTTCTCCCCCGCCTACGCCCACTCCCACTCGTCCCCCACCGACGGCGACACCAGCGACGTCTCCCCCGCCGCCTCCGTCTCCGCCGCCTCCGCCTCTGCCGACGCGTTCGGCTGCCCCCAGGCGCCCTCGCTGCTCCCCGACCTCAGCACGCGCGCGGCGTCGCCCGACGGGCCCCTGCGCACGAGCCACGTCCCCAAGGTCGCCGTCACGCACCCGTACGCCCGCCTGTTTGCCAAACGCGCGGCCGGCGGCGCCAAGCGGCGCAAGATCTGGAACCACGCGCTCGAGAAGTCCGTCTTCACGGCACACGAGATGTACGTGTATGCGTTATTTTCCGTGGCCCGCCCGCCCACCTTCCATGCAGCGCGACGATGGGCGCGCCGCACCGCCGCACGATATATATGGCGAGCCTGGAGGCCCATGTAGATCGCCTGCACGCCCAGCTGCTCGACATCGGGCTCTACCCTGTCCCCTTTGAGAAGCTCGAGCCGTTCAAAGGCCTCAACTCCAAAACGGCAAAGGTGCCTGCGCTCCCCCATTGGCCCGAGCAACACTATTGACGTCGCGCCCTCCATTCCAGAGCATGGTCGCCGGGCTGCAACACGACGCGTCCCACATCAAAATGAAGCTGCTCGAGCTCGAGCGCGCGGTGCGTTCTGCGCGTAAGTCATTTCCGCTGCATGTGCTGACCCCCATCCGCAGAACCACAATCTGCGCGCCGCGTTGGGGCGCGGGGCGGCGATGTTCCCTTCTGACGGGCTGCGCGACGCGGGGATGTCCAAGTACCCGTATTAGCGTGCAGCGTGTGCGTGTGCGTGTAGCGTGTGTGTAGCGTAGACTTGTAGGCCCATGTGGGCTCCGTTATTTGCAATCCAGTCCCGGCCCGCCTGCCGAGCCAATCGCGCGCGCGCCCCGCCACCGCCTGCACTCTCACCGCACACACCCTCCCCCGCCATGGACAAAGAGGACCTCGAGACGTACCAGGTCCAGCTCGCCCAGGTCGACCTCGCGCTCGCCGCAGACCCCGACAATGCCGAGCTCGCGTCCCTGCGCTCCGAGCTCAAGGAGCTCATCGCCCTCACGCAGGAGGCCCTCGCGCAGTCGCAGGCCGTCGCCTCGTCGTCCAAGACTGCCGAGCGCAAGGCGGCGGCCGTCGTGCCCGCCGTGCAGTGGTCTGCCGGCGACGAGTGCCTCGCAAAGTACGCGGGCGACGGCGGCTGGTACCCCGCACGCATCAACTCGGTCGCGGGCTCTGCGGAGAAGCGCATCTATACAATTGTATTCAAGACATACAACACTACGGAACAGGTGGAGGCGTCTGCACTCAAGGCGCTGCCCGCGAACCAGCAGAGCCGGTGGGACAGCGGGTCGAAGCGGAAAATAAGCAAGGAGGAGGAGGAGGAGCGGGAGAGGAAACGGAAGAAGAACGAGAAGAAGCTGGAGGTGCGGGCGGCCAAGGCGAAGGAGCAGACGCAGAAGCAGGCGTCGTGGCAGAAGTTCACGAAGAAAGCGGACAAGAAGGGGGTGCACATTGCGGGGGTGGCGGGGACGAGCATCTTCAAGACGCCGGACAACCCGCTGGGCAGAGGTGCGCGTTTGTGTTGGGTGGGTGGGCGTGTGCGTGGACTGACGGCTTGCGGGCAGTGGGGGTGACGGGGAGCGGGAAGGGGATGACCGATTACGCTGAGAAGAGCAAGCACAAGTTTGCTCCGACACAAGACGCGAACTAGGCAGACAGGTGCGCGCCGGTTCGAGCTGGAGGGCGCAGACACTAATGGGGCGACAGTACATTTCTCGACATTTGTGTATCTCGCAATTTGATAAGAGCGGCAGGCGGCGTGATGTTTTTTCCCTTCCATTCTCGTGCTCATCAGACGACTGGCTGCAGACAGCGTCGCGTGTGGGCGCCCGGGCGAGTGGCGAGCGTGTCCGCTTGGAGCACGGGCGTTGACATGTGTGTGGGCGCAATATAACCGCAGTGGACGAGGTCGAAAGGCGTAGTCGCGGTGCGAGATGCGGGTGCGGGCAGGGATCGACCCCCGCTGATGGGCCCTGGACGGGACCCCCCGCGGTATCGCCACGGGGCTGCGGTGGGCGGACGGCGGGAGATGCGGTGCCACTGGGTGGGTGGATCGAGCGCGCGGGGGGCGGCCGTGCGCAGGGCAGCAGCGCCCGCGGGGAGGGAGTGGCACGTGGAGATTGAGGGATCTGTGGGTGGGCGCAGCGTAGATCGCGGGCGGGGGGCGGGCGTGGGAGGGCGAGGCGGAAGGGCCGGCGGGGAGTGTGCGGCGATCGTCCGTGGACCGGTGGATGAGCCGCAGCTGTCAGCGACGCCTATGCCCGTGCGCTGTCCTGTCCAGTTTGCCTCTGCACATCGCTTCCGACTCGGACCCCGCCGTCATCGTTCTGCGTCTCACGTGCTCGCGTCTATTACTCGTACAGATTCGCGCGATCGCCTAGTCCCACATCCCGCTTCGGTCCACCTTCACCCGCGTGTCCTGCTTCGCCTTGCTGCCCTTGGCCCGTCCCACCCGCTGCCCGTTCCGCTTCGAGTGGTACTTGCGCTGCTGCCGCGCACGCTCCTTCCCCACCTCCACCGCAGCCCGCTCCCGCACCCCGTCCCGCACCCGCCCCGACACCGACAGCGACGCCACCTCGTCCACAACGGACCCCCCCGAGCTCGATCTCGCGGGCGATTCGGCGGCCCCAGCTGCGGAGCCCCCTGCGTCACCATCGCCCCCGCTCGCCTCGGGATCTGGCGCGCGCTCTAATTGGCTGCCAGATGCGCCCTTGTCTCCGAGGCCCAACGCCTTCTCGGCATCCGTGTCTTGGCCGCTCTCCCCGCTCGATTCTTCTTCAGACTCGTCCGATTCAGTGCCCTCATTCTCCTCAACCGTCTCCATGTACTGCACGAATCCGTCAACAGCTTCGACGCCCGCTCCAGTAAACGCCCACCTCTTCCAATATCCGCATCTCACGACGTCCGAACCCGCTCGCCTCCACGATCACGTCCAGCTTGAACCCGGCTTCCCCGCTTGCGCTCACCGTGCTCTTGAACCGCGGGTAAATCGCGCTCTCGTATCTGAACCGTCTGCGAAAGAACGTGCGGATGCACTCGACGTCCCGATTGAAGTACCTGAAACGCTGCGCTCTGAGCACGCCCGCCACGTCCGGCGCAGGCCACTCACCACTCTGCGTTCTCATGTGAGGTGCTAACCATTTGAGGGAAATCAATCACGACCGGCTCGCCGCTTTCGCTACGGATGAGAATGTTAAATTCATTAAAGTCGCCGTGGATGAGCCCCGCCTGCGCGAAGCGGACAATAATGTCCATCAGCTGCGAGTACAGCTTCCCCGGCGACGGCACCTCGTCGATTTGCCGTCTGTCACCGCGTGCCGTTAGCTCCAAACAAACCCAGCACCGCGCGGGACCTGAGCCTGCTTACAACGGGTACGCGTCGATGAACTCCATGAGAATGCAGTGCCTGGCCTGATCCATCGGTCGCGGGACCGGAAAGCCATGCTCGAACAGGACCTGCGCCAGCTTGCGTGAGCGACAGCCACCGCAATCAGAAGAACGTCACCTTCATGAACGCCCACTCCTTCTGTGCCGCCAAGCGCGACATGTACATCCACGACGCCGATTTGCGCTTGCCCATGTAGTCCCGCTTTTCTTTAATGGCGCGGAACGACACCCGCCCGAGCCTAACAGACACCCCGCAGCGCTGTGAGTCACGTATCGCGCGCCGCAGTGGCTACACACGCACCGGTGCAGTTTCAGCACCATTTCCTTCCCTTCCAGGTCGGCCACGATGTAGATATCTATCCAGGGGTGAGGCGGGGGCATCGCGAGACGAGGCAGAGCAGCACAGACCAGACTCTTTGCCCACCCCGATCTGGTTTCCGACAGAGTACATCGAGTCGCGTTTCGAGAGTGCGCGCATGGCGAGGTAGTCGTAGCCGCCGTAGGTCAGCCGGTAGCCGTCGTCTGCCCGCGCCTCAAGTCAAGCTGACAGCGGCCCCGGCAGAAAACCGCGCACGCACATTTGGCATTCTGCACCTTCGCGATGAGGTTGCGTTTGGCCAAGACACCGAGGATTTTGTTGACGCCGCCATTACGGAGGCCGGATATTTGCACGATCAGTGGCGAAGGCACGACTTCGTGGTTTTTTGAGCCCATTTCCACCTAGGACCGTAAGCGACCCGGCGCTGGACGTACCGATGCGCGAGACACACGCACTGCCGTCAGGACGCGGAACTCGTCCGAGGTGATGTACCGGAGGTCCGTGGCATCGAGCTTCATGGCGTGGCAGGAGCAAATTCTGACGTCTGCTTGAGGATCCCCTGCGACGCCGGGTGAGAGCAGCACAGACGGCCCGCAGCGCGCCCTGCGCGCGCGCAGAGGAGTCGGCAACGGCCGAACGCGCCCGATCAGGAAAGCAAGTTCGTTGGCTGGTTGTTCCTTGAGACGATGACGAGCCGTGTCCGAAATGCCAACAGGGTGAGCGGGCATGCAGATACGCTTTAGCTTCTGGCTTACTGTTCTCATAGGCCACGGCAGCCAAGCTGTCCGACACTGTTCCTGCGACCGTGACAGACAGCAGGGCATCCCCGTATGTTCATCCGCTTCTGTCCAGCGGGGCCCACATAACGACATCAGATATACAGTGGAAATCGTTCGAGCGGCTGACATGCCCCCAGCGGTCCGCGAGTCCGTGTGGGACATCATCGCAGCCAATATGCAGCATCTGTACGTCCAGCCGTGACGCCAGCAAATTGACCGCGGCGCGAACAAGCTATGCAGATACGTCTCCTCGTCTATGGGCTGGGATCCAAAGAAAAAGAAGGCCGAGTTATTCCACACCAAATCTCGTTTTATTCTGCTCCGGCAAGCAACGGGGTCGGAAGCGTCGTCCCCGAGCGACGACGCGGCCATAGCTGCCTACAGCATGTTCCGCTTCGAATTGGAATACGGAGAATGTCTTCTGTACTGGTAGGCAGCCATCACCGCATCATCGTATACTTGTCCTCATGTGTGGTATCTGCAGCTATGAAGTGCAGGTCTCAAAAGATGCACGCCGCCGTGGTCTCGGCAGCCTGCTCATTCAGTTCTTGCGCGACATAGGCAAGCGTTGGCAGATGGACAAGGTGATGCTGACGGTGCTGAAAGGTATGAACTCAGCGTCAATCTATCTGTGCTCTCTTGATCCCGATCCGCGGCCGTCCAGCGAACGAGCCGGCGTGCGCATTCTATAAATCGATTGGGTATGGGCGCAGAACTTGACGACGGCATCCATGCTAATTTTGATTTGTAGATTCGAAGTGGATCCCACATCTCCGGGATACGAAGGCGACGAGGAAGAATGGGTAGACGAGGAGGAAGAGCCTGTGGATTATTGGATCATGTCCCAAAAGATAGCATAATGTTGTTGCGACAATCTCCCGCGTACGGCCACTGCTCCTGCAGATTCCAATTGGATGATACCTGTGTCCCATCATGATAGAGAGTCTGACGTTCCCATCCTCCGAGTCCGCACCGCGACGGCGCTCCATCGGAGAGGCGGTGTTTGTCCGTGCTTGGCGGGGCCGGCGTTTGCCGCCTCGTCAAGTCACAGCCGTAGCACGACCAACTGTGAAACTCTCCACTACTCAACTATGCCTCCCACATCACTGCGCGCATTGCGCACCATCGCGCCCCGGCGGGAGCTCGGACGGCGGCACGCCTCCCACGGCGCCCACTACAACGAACCCACCGGCTACCTATTCGGCGAGAAGGTCTGTATCCCGCTGTGCCCACCGACCCGCGGCGTTTTATTCACTTCGTGGCTTTAGCCATTGCCACCAGGTCAGAAGAGGGTGAAGGAGGACTGGGAGAACGTGTGGTACATCGGCATGTTCGGAGGAATGGGGCTCGCTACCGTGCTATTGTACTACAAGCCGGACACCAGGTGCGTTTAGCTGCCTCCCGCCCTCTACCTGTTTCTCAATGCCTGCCGGCTCTAGCATACAGACCTGGGCGCTGCAAGAGGCCAAGCAGCGCATGGAGGCACGCGGAGAGAAAGTGGAGTACAAGCCGTCGCTGTAGCACGTCGCTAATTTGTTCATCACACGTTCCCTCTCGAATCATGCCACAAATGAACAGCGGCGCCGTCTTAAATATTTGTACGTTTTAACATAATTGTCTAAGTTGAGTCAGTGTGTACTACGGCGGTGCGGGAAGACGCGTTCTTCACGCGCAAGGGCAGTTGAGGCTCTCGTGCGGTCGACTGGAGTGGTTCACGGGGACTACGTTCACGACTCGCAGTGCTCCTTGTACTGCTCTGCGGTCAAGAGGCTTTCGACCTGGGGTTGCGTGTGAGATTGGTGGACGGCAGAGGACGATACCCGTACCTCGGATGGGTTGGTCAGTTTTACTTTGAAAAGCCATCCTGAAGCCCCGTCAGCTTGACACAGATGGACATCCACCGCGTGCATACCTTTTTCTTCGGGGGACTTGTTCAACAGCGAGGGCGAGCTCCCAAGCTCCTCATTGATAGCGACAACCTCTCCGGACACAGGAGAATACTGCGACGGAAGAGAGGCTCAGACATTCGGGCAATATCGCGAGTAGGAGCGGTACGCACGATGTCCGACGCGGCCTTCACGCTCTCCACGGCACCTACTGCTTCTGCAGAGGGTGTTCGAGAGTGTTGCAGCGCAGAGAGAGGCGGGACTCACGACCAGGCTCCACCAAGCTGCCTTCCTCCGGGAGTTCCACAAAGACGACATCCCCAAGACTGGTCTGCGCAAAGTCCGTGATGGAGACAATGCCGACGCCCGTCTTGTCGTCGAACGAGATAGCCTCGTGGTCCGCAGTGTACCTTTTGGCTGGATGCCTGCGTGTCAAGCCTTGCAAGTAGCGAGCGACGGTGACATGCACATACTGACGAGCGTCCGTCCGGGGAGGAAGGCCACAGGACGGAGCGAGCGCTGTGCAGAGCGCAGCGCACTGGTGGAACGAGAAACCTGGCGCAGAGACGAAAACATGTGTGCAAAAGAGCAGGTCAGGCTTGCGCTTGGATTTGCAAGTTCTGGTGCAGTAACTTTTTACATAAATACACGCATAATTGAGCTGCCGCCGGGTCGATGTAGTCTGCTTTCTGTCGCGGGGGTCTTACGGGGGGTAGCCCTGTTTTAAGCTCCGCCGGCCCACTGCAGCGCGCGGCAGCCTGAGGGGGTGGCGGAGCTTAAAAATTGCAAGGAATCGAGGAATCGCGCCCGCTGTGTCGCGTCGCGGCTGCAGGTGCTCACCGCGCCGCTCTTGTCGTTCTCCTTGCCAATACACCCTTCTTCGCACACAATCGACTTCCGTATAATGTCTGCACCTGCAAACGTGTCCATTGAGCATCACAATGCTATCCTCACGGCTAAGCATCTCGATGAAATCCTCCAAGCCATTCAAGACCGGGGATGGGACTTGGGCACATTCCTCCGTGCCCTCTTTTCCGTCCCTCCTCACGGACAGCCGGGCAACACGCACAAGCGCAGCATGATGCTGTCGTACTTTCTACGCGGCAGATCGGTAGCGAAGGCCCAGGATGTGGTCGAGCTGATGTATGCATGCCGGTACAGCAGACCGGCGCAGCCTCGCAATACAGCAAATCGCCCCGCGAACAGCGTCGTGCGCGCAGATCCGAAGCCCATGGCGCGTTGGTGTCTTCGCGAGTGGGCCATCACGACAGTGGAGGGCCTTGTGAGCTCCGAGGCGAAGGCTATATCATCCAAGGCCGGCGGCTTCCACCTCTCGAACGCCAAGGCAAGCTGGGACTTCATGCACCGTTTCTCAATGGAATCCATCCTCGCATCCCTCTCTGCAAAGACCCCGACCATCCTGCGCTTGCTTGTTGTCACTGCCATTCGCCCAAAGCTCCGCTTGCCGTTGCCCGAGCACGACTCAAACGAGCCTCCATCGTACACCACATATCTAACCCAACCGGTTGTAATGGGTCAAGGGAAAAATCGTCGGAACCCATTTATAGTACGTCTCTATGCTTCTCTTCGGTCATATCCAGCTGACGAGATGTCCAGATCGTGCTCGTCGCGTGCATGATGCTGTTCAACGCGCGTAACATACGCTTCACGGCCTTTCAAAAGCTAATCGGCATTTGGCTTTTCTCGCACACTGCACAGCACGGAATATACGCTATCCTCGGACGCATCGGTCTGTCTGTGTCGTACAGCGCCACCCTCCAGCTTCTCCGATCACTGTCTCTTGCCACACGCAAATCCATCCGCGAGCATGCTCTGACTCGTGCATTCCTTGCCATCTACGACAATATCAATCGGATGTTCCGATCTAGGGACCCAGACCTCGGTGAGAAGGATGTTGTGCACAACGGGACAGCTACAACATACGTCGAGCTGGAGGACTGCAACCCGAAGGTTGCCTTCGACCCGCAGCCACTACATGCCGCTCAGGAATCCGAGGCGCGAAAGGCACTGAATGTCGACGTGCTTCTCAAGCGTGTCGACTGGGTGCATCTGCACAAGGTTTTTGCCCTCCATTGTGTTCGGATTTTGGTCTTCAGTGTCGACGTGCTCGCCAGCCATCAGCAATTCGTGCAAGACCGCTTTCGCACAACCCTGGCTGTTCATCGCATGCGTCCCGGGCGCAAGACTAAGCTGCATCCCCTCGCAACATCGGATTACAACGAAGGGAACACTGCGGAAAATGCGAAAGTACTCGACGACATTCTGCTCCGACAACTAGGGCTGCCGAAGGACGAAGTGGACAAAGCACTGGTAATCGTGGGAGGCGATCAGTCGACGGTAGAGAAGCTGCGGACATTGAAGAAGTTCCTGGCTTCCTGCCCGCATGGATACTCGCGGTATGGGTGGGTATTGCCACTCATTCAGCTATGGCACATGGGCTGGTCAGATCTCGAGCGGATCTTGAATACACACTGGGGAAAGTCACAGGCCACCGACATCTCGTCATTTAAGACTACGAACAACATCATGGGACGCAAGGTGCAGGATGTGAAGCGTCCTGATTTCTATCCCGCACAACATCTCGTGTTTGACAATCTGAAGGTCGAGGTCCTTGATTGCTGGCGGTGAGTGAGACTTTCGTCCCATACTGGTCTGCCGACTGACAGATTTCTGATGGCAGGAAGCTTCTCGGTGTGACAGACCTGTCCGAACACTTTCGGTCTCAGACAATGGAGATTGAAGACTTGCTGAAGCTTGCAGACACGCTTGTGCAAAAATTCATGTCGAACGAGGCATATGAGCTCGCAAACTCGTCAAGTAGCATGGCACCTGGTTTTTTCCCGGTAGGGAAGACGTGGCAGCCTGTCAATACTGCGGCATCTGAGGCGACATTTACCGGAGACCGAGTGTTTGCGAACGGTGTTCTCCGCCGGCGCGACAGCATGCTTCACATGGAGTATCAGTACGGGCTTGCGGAAGGGGATATTGGACGAGGTTTGAAGGTCATGGCTGTGCGTAAATGACAACAATGATGTCAGACCGCGTCATTGATTAAGTGCTCTACTTAACAGGTATGGCCCTTCACGTTTGCGGGCTCGGGCCGAAACAAATACGCCAACGAGCTTCTGGAGCTTACCTGCAACTTTGAGTTCGAGTACTCAGCGGAGCTCCAGAAAGCTATCAAGAATAATTGGCTCTGCAATTTATCAGGCATCGATGGCTGCTGGTTCCCGATGGATCTCATGCAAGAGAAGAATATCAAGCAGCTCAAGAAGATGTCGACGCGACGCGACGCGACATTCGGTGGCAAATTTTTCCAGGATGTCGTATCGCTGAATATCCGTGCGTTTCTCGGGGCAATCAGATCTGTCAGGACTGCAGTCAAATTGGGAGACAAGGGAGGGTCTCATAGAAGGGCAAAAAAAGACGCCGCTGAGAAGGAATTAACCCGTAACATTGTCGAGCATGGCCTGACAACGTTCCGCGCCGGTCGTGTGACAGGGCACACTGCGCAAGATGATTTCGCCGTGGGCCTTGATATGTTCATGGCCAACAACGAGAAGAAGATCAGAGACTTCGTTCGCCGGACTATACGCGATGCAGGAGCACTGTATGAAGCCAACGAAGAGGAGGGCGGTGTCGATGTCCAACCTGACAAGCCTCCGATGCCTGCTGTACTGGTTGGAGGAGACCTAGTCAGTGCGGAGGAGCTCTTCGAGGGCTGGGTTGACTCTGATAGCGAGGCCGAAGACGATGCGGGAGTACCTGAGCCGGAGATCGAGTCGGATGAAGAGACAGCAAGCGAGCCGGAGGCACTCGATGTTGATGAGGGTTCAGAAAATGAGAATTAGATTAGCAGTTATATATGATCAACAATGTCTAATTCGTGTCGAGCGACGGGGTTGGCCTGAACCTGGCGACCTGTTCTCCTTGCGAGTGGGCGGCGGCGGCGGTGTCTTTGAAGGGGCCGCGATGACAGGCAAAGCTGATGGCATACCAGACTACGAAAGCGAGTTAGTAAATGAAAGTAGAGCAGCAGTGCGACAGAAGACGGACTGTATGCGTGTATTGCTTCCTTGGTTTCTTGGAGGCTGGATGTGTTACATCCGTCTCTTGCTCAGCGGCAGCCCGTTGGCGCTTCCGGGAAGTTGCTGTATTGCCATAGAAGTGCTTGGTCGTCACCGTGTGAGGACCGCGAGATGGCGCTTGTTGAGGCGACAAGGACAATGTGTGTGCGGCAACTGGTGCTGTGATCTGCGGTGCGGGTGTGGCAGAGCGGTGGCGAGTAGAAGTGGAGGTGGAAGGAATGGGAGCAAGGCGAAGAATGACGCGCTTGATGTGTGCAAGGCCTGCGTCCTCGAGAGCGGTGTGCACCTTTTTTGCTGCCCTCTCTTCCCGAGCCCGCTTCTCTCTCGCTCGCTTCTTCACCAGGGCCTCCTCATGGCGCACCTCGAGATCCGGACACAATTGAGCATGTATGGTCTTGACGTGCTCCCAGAGCATGTTCCCTGCTGTCTCCCAGTGTTTCCATCGGCCCCGCAGGCGTTCCTCGAGCACCTTGCGTGAGCGCAGGAGATCAAAGTCGGTAGTGATGAGCTTCTTCGTCTCCTGGTCGAGGAAGTAGCGGGAGGGCATCATCAACGACGACGCCTCCCAGGGGAGAGAGTGGCGAATCTCGATCGCGGCGACTTCGAGCTGCTGTAAGACGTGCTGAACGTCCTTCACTAGGAGCTTAAGCCGTTTGGGGGCCGACTTTGCCGCGGAGGGAGCCTGGTCTTCATCATCTGTGGTGTCCAATTCTGCGCCGATGTTGTCTATATTATTTGTGTCGTCTTCCGGATGTGTGGGCTGCAATTCTTCAGACAGTTGCGCAGCCCCGGACATAGGTGTGACGGTGAGTAGCGCGATTGGCCGTGGCTGGGGAATGGGACGCGGCTTGCACGAGCTGCAACGCTGACAGTCTTTGTCGTGGGCAGGGTTGTCGTAGATAATATTGATCTGGCGCTGAATGCAGAGTTTGCGGGCGTGGGCGGCTACAACAAGATACATCGTGTGCGCTTTTCCACGGTCGGCGTCAACCGATGTCTTCTTCCTGCCACGAGTTGTCGTCTTTTTCAACGACGACACCTTCACATTGGTCTTTCCCTTCCGCTTCGATACCTTGGTCGTGTTGCTCGACGCTGCGACCGCTGCCGGTCGCGACTCGCCAACGTTGGCAGGATCTGCTTCCGTGTCGGCCGCGTCAAGGTCAAGATCCATCGGCACTGGTGCGTCCGCTGTGATCTCCGCAACCTCAACACTCTGTGCGACCGCCACGTCCGGGTTGTTCTGTGTTGTAGGAGGGATGTCTGTTGATGCATCCTCAGCAGGCTGCAAGATGCGGGGATCCTCGGCGCAAGCAATGTACGCCAGCGCGGCCTGCACGTCCGACTGCTTGACGTAGACAATGGCCTCGCCTTGGGTAAGAAGACCGCGTACAGGTCTGCCGGCACGTTGGACCAAGGCTGATATGCTCCAGCCCAGCAGGAAGAGGACTACCCGGATAATGTCCGTGATGTCCAGCCCGACCTCCCATACGGCGGTGGCGACAAATATCGCCGTCTTGCGCTCCGTGCCGGATGCATGTAATGCCTCCAGGCTCTCGCGCTTGCATTCGGGGCACGCCATGGAGTGAACGTGACGGATGATGATGAGCGCGTCGTGTCGGAGATGGTGCGGAAGAAGCTGGCGCAGGTAAAGTGTAACCCGATGCCCGAGTTCAATGGTATCGCAATATACGATGGCCTTGTCGATGTCCGAAGGTCGGACCATCTTTTCAGGAATGAGCCAGTCGAGGTCCCTGAACTCGTGGCCGGAAAAGGGGTGCTGCGCCGTGCGGAAGATGTAGTCGACATTGTGTCGCTCGCAGTCTCGTTTCTCGAAGTGGTAGGTCCCCGGCTCAAACCCCAGGGAGTGCACAATCTGCCCCAGTTGCCGTCCTTTCTCAATGCTAGCTGACATTGCAACGACAGTGAGGTGATCCGGGGCCCTCGAGCGGAGCGACCAGATGTCCGCGTACGCTTTGCGAAAGTCGGCACCCCACTCGTCAACGAAGTGGGCCTCGTCAACGGTGAGCGTGCCCCACCTGTTTCGGAAGTGGTTATCTTCAAGGCAGGTCTTGAACTCCACAGACGAGAGGTTTTCGGGCGCGGTTGTGACAACTTGATACAGGCACCGGCGCGCCTCGTCCCATAGGTCCCGCCCCGCAGCTTTGGCCACTGCAATCGTGTCTGCATTGATAGCCACGCACGATACGCCTTTCGAGCGAAGGCCCGAGGCCTCACGAGTACGAAGCATGTAAGTTTCCGCCTTGGCAGCAGGTGAAATTTGCTCACAATGTCGGTCTCCAGCGCGTTCGTGGGCTCAACAACGACAGTGATCATGTCCTGCCGCGCCAGTGCTGGAAGATAGACCAACGCGGATTTTCCATCTCCCGTAGCCGTTACAAGTAGGACGTCTTGGCCGTTGAGGATACGCGCTGCGTTGAGGAGTTGAAACTCGTGGGGATCAAAAGGAAGGTGTGGTTTAACGAGTGTCTTCAGTTTGTTGAGCCCGGCTTCCGATAACCAGTCGTACTGGTGCCTCTCGGTCCAGTCGATGCGAGTACGGAGGTCAGGCATTATGAGGGAATAAGTACATATCAATGCGAGGCGCGCGATGTATGTTTACTACGATGTCGACGCGTCGACGCGCCCATATCCATCAGCGGACTATTAAAAATATCCCTACACCTGATATGCCGACGAGCCGTCGGAGTTGAAAGGGCTACCCTCGATAAGGGGGGCACTAGTAGTAGCAGACGTCAGATAGATGATCCTGAGCTTGCGAAGGTTGAATCTAGCTACTCTGCCTCAGGGAGACTAGGTCGATGTGAGTAGCTGACTCTTTGCTCCTGCCAAAGCGATATCGCGAAGGATACCAGCTGTCCACTCTACTTATTTCCGAGACAGTACTATCGGTCGACATCCTCCTCTGCACGCGTGCAGCAACTGCTGAGAACCCGATACACAGGAACAGGCCAACACCGCGTGCTCTGGCCGCAGGAGAATTGTCTACTCTTCGCACATGTGCACATCGATGGTGGTGTCGCTGGTTCTCCTCCCTTGCATATGTACGAGAAGCTGGTCATCAGTCTAGCAATCGAGCATCAGGCCATGCATCAGGCCCAGCGTGACAGCAACGCAGTGGTGGCGTTTCGAACCGCTACTGCTGATGTCTCGTAGTATCCGAGAGCGGACGGTCAAGACATGACTGACCAACTCAAAAGCGAATGTGGATGGAAGCAGAGAGTACCTCAGTGCCACACCACCATACAGACCAGCGCCGGCCTAACGCACCTGCACATCGTCGATATACACATCCCATCAAAAACCGGCATGTTATGCCATTCTGCTGCAAACGCTCTTATGCGAAAAGTTATTCAAGTTGGCTCCCTGAGCAAAGGCATGCGCGCGGGTTGGTCCCAACATTTCTGCAAGGTGAGGATATTATCATGGTGTGATACATGTAAGGAGGGATGCGATGTGTGGTATGCGTCAGTAGGCGGGATGGAGTGGAGAGGTGTAAGTAAGTATAGATAGCACAAGAGCACTCTAGTCATAGCCTCAGAACATTCGCCTCGCCTCGATAGTCCTTTCAGGACAGAATTTTAGTGACGATTCCAGTGCCGACTACATGCAGTTCGTTCAGTTCCGTCGTGGCGCCAATCGAAGGGACACTTACCAGTCTTGCCGCCCTCGCGCAGAGTGAACCTGATCAGGACGCGTTAGACAAAGCACGCGGGCGTTCGTGGGTTCAAGACGTACCGGGAGCCGACCTCAGCAGCGACGTCGTGGACAAGTTCGCAGACCAGTTCCACGTTATCGCCGGGCATAACCTGTGCGAAAGATCAGAATTAAAATCCCTAATTCGCTCCAATGGATACCTACCATCTTCTCAGCAGCATCAGCGGTACCCTCGGGCCAGTGAAGACCGACGGTGATGTCCGCAGTGCGAAGGAAGAGCTGGGGGCGGTAGTTATCCATGAAAGGCGTGTAACGGCCACCTGTTACGCATTCCCTGATTCAATGCCGTTTTGCCAAATTTTACCGGCCCAGCTTACCCTCTTCCTTCGTCAGCACCTGTAGGCGATGATAAGGTCAAGTTCACAAGTCGGGGCAACGGACGTACGTAGATCTGGGCTTGGAATTTCGTGACAGGCTTCATAGAGCCAGGAGCAATGATGACCTGACCACGGCGGAGCTGCTCCCGCTTCACACCACGGAGGAGGGCACCCATGTTATCACCGGCTTCTCCCTGTAGACACGGTCAAATTTGAAGTCGGATAGCTGACAGAACTCTTACGCGGTCAAGCTCTTTGTGGAACATCTCTGTTGACTAGTTAGAGATGTTCTGCTCGGAAACGAGTAAGAGACTCACCGATGCCCGTAAGGGTTGTCTTGAAATGAGCACCAAGACCAACTATCTCGACATCATCACCCTTGAGAGCGACACCGCGCTCGACACGTCCAGTAGCAACAGTTCCACGGCCAGAGATGGAGAATACATCTGTGCGATGCGATGAGACTGACTGTGCGAGAAGTTCTCGCGATCCCTACCTTCTACAGGCATGAGGAATGGCTTCTCGAGGTCACCTGAAGATACTCATTGAGACGATGATGGCGAGGAATTGATATGATAGGTGACGAACGAGGAGGGAGGTCAAGCCATTCATCACAAGCCTTCACAAGTTCCTCGATCTTCTTTTCGCCGCGCTCAGGATCGGCGCCATTAAGGGCAGCAAGCGCTGAGCCCATGACGATCGGGGTGTTGTCGCCGTCGAAATTGTAGGTCGAGAGTAAGTCGCGCATTTCCATATCGACGAGCTCCAGCATTTCAGGATCTGAGATCTGGTCCACCTTGTTGATGAAGACGACAAGCTTCTTGATGCCGACTTGGCGGGCAAGCAGAAGATGCTCGCGGGTTTGAGGCATTTGACCGTCCGTCGCGGAAACAACGATGATGGCTCCATCCATCTGCGCGGCTCCGGTAATCATGTTCTTGATGTCTGACCAGCGGTGAGCTCATATAGAAGGTATGTTAGGAACGACTCACAGTCGGCGTGACCGGGACAGTCTATATGGCCATAGTGACGGCTGTCCGTCTCATACTCGACGTGCGCAGAGTTGATGGTGATACCACGCGCTTTCTCTTCGGGAGCTTTGTCAATTTGAGCATAGTCAGTGAACTTTGCTCCGCCCTTGGAGGAAAGGACTTTGGTGATAGCAGCGGTCAAGGTGGTCTTGCCGTGGTCGACATGGCCTTAGAGTTACGATCAGGACGGGGAAAACTGTGACGAGACAAGAGCCATGACTCACCAATAGTTCCAATATTCATGTGCGGCTTCGCACGGGAGAACTTGGTGGCCTCCGCATAGCCTCGCACAGGGGCTGGAATGACAGCTCAGCGGCAGCAGGACAACAAGCAAGGGCTGCATACCCAAGCGAGAACTCGTCTTCGAAACAGGAGCACAGAGGGATGACCCAGCCAAGGGCGCCCTCCGACCTGAGCTGGCGAATGCTCTTGAGACAGCTAAGCAGACCCCGTCAACTCCACATAACAGCATGAAGACGCGTATTACACACCATTTGAGCTGTAGAGCCTGCATGCAACTGCTCTAGGTGCAGTCAGATGTGTCCGCAACATGTCTCCGTCAACGAAGAGGGATGCACGACCGGGTGGTTTTGGGTAGAACGACACGGAGCCGGTTCGCGCGCCTGAAAAATGGTGACGGTGTGACCCGACGCGAAGTACGCGCTTAGGTTAGGGTCTCTTACAGTACCCGGGCCACCACCACCACAGCCAGCACAATACTGTATGTCCACCCCGGACAGACTCGACTTGATACGCAATGCGGTGTCATTTCTGACAGACCCAAAGGTCTGCCCTCGTCTGCTACAGAGTACTTGGGCTGACAGCCTGGCTTGTTAGGCCCAGGGCTCTCCGCTTGCTCAACGCATCCAGTTCCTAGAGGCCAAAGGCTTGACGGGCCCAGAGATTGAAGACGCCATGCGGCAAGCAGCGGCTTTCAATGGAACAGCACAGGCTTCAACCTATCAGCCTGTCTATGGGCCCGTTTATGGGCCTCACCCTTATGCCCCGCAGTCTAATGAATGGGATTGGAGAGACTACTTTGTGAGCGCATCTTCCACGTATATCCCTCCGGTCTTCCCCATGCCTCTTAGATTACCGCGATTGTTTCGGGCACTGTCGTCTACGGTGCTGTTGCCCTCGCAAAGGTACGCACTTCGTTTTACCCGCACGAAGGCTTTACCGGACGCTTTCACGTGTTTAGAAATATCTCCTTCCCCACCTCCAACCACCCAGCACTACCGCATATGAAGCCGACCGTGATGCTCTTACCGCTCAATTTGATGCGGCGGAAGCACTGTTGAGAGATATTCAAGCCGAGACCGCTGCAGTGAAGACTGCAGTCGTGGCTCAACAGGAAAAGGTCGACAAAGCCACTGCCGATGTGGATGCAGCCGTACAGCAGATGCGAGACGGAGAGATCAAGACCAGAGACGAGATGAGGGAGATTCGGGAAGAGGTCAACAACATTCGGGACATGCTGCCGAAGGTAGATCATGTGCTAATCGACCTCCAGTCGCATACCATTGACTACCTTGCCTTCAAGATGATCGACAAGAACAAAGAAGTTCAAGCTCAATCACTTGCAGAGCTGCAACAGGAGCTCAAGTCGCTGAAGGCCCTCCTCTTAAGCCGAGGGCCCACACTCTCAAACGCGACTCCTCCTCCCCTTCCCACTTTCTCACATCGCCCTTCCATACCTGCCTGGCAATTAGCTGGAGCTTCTTCTACTGCTGTTCCTACACTGCCGTTCCCTTCACCTGGAACTGGACCTGTTTCTCCTTCACCCTCCATATCAATCACTCCGCTTGCAGCGCTCACAAACGGGAAGGCAAAAGAAGTAGAGTCGGACGAGACAGAAGTGGCATCATAGCCGTATTTCGAATAGTCGGTCTGTTCCCATTTTATGCTGCTTTGTCATAACCACCGTCGTTATAATGCTGGCGTCCCCGAGGTGCTGTACGCTGGGACCTTCGGAAGCGCCCGATGTTCGACGCGCTTTGCCCATCGCATTGCCCGTCCTCTCCACACTGCGCATGACATGCCACGGTCATGGCTCATGCAACTCAGGAACCACCACATCAACCGCAGCTTGAAGAACTAGCCACCCACTGTCCGCTTTGACATGGTGCGCCTTACCCGAGGAGGCAGAGCTTTATTCCAGGACGCGTCGAGCGCGCTTTGCTCCCTCTCACAGTCAAAGCGATACATCAATGCTCTGTCATCACTGGAGCATTGTTTGTTAGTTATATATTGCCTTCTGCTCGACTGTGTCTGTCGCTCACTTTTGCCCCACTATCCTTAACGACCAGAAAAGCCTCGATGCGGTCCCCTTCGCATAACTCGCAGCCTTCCCTCGAAGTTTGGGTCTTCGGTCACGGAATAGCTGCGGTCCAGCTATTCTTTCTGCTCTTACCTCATCTCATCTTCTTGGGCATGCTCTCTGTACCCCTTTGGCATATCTCCACTCTCTCTCTGCCCCAGCACAACCTAGCCGACCACGACACCATGTACGACCTATACTACCATTTCGATGACCAATGGTTACTCAAGCCTGCCGAACGGACAAGCCAGTCAAACGGGTTCAGCGCGTTCTTCCCGTATCTGTTACTCTTACTCAGTATCCCCACCGCATCCGTCGCGCACGACTTCGTCTCGAAGCCAATGCGCCGGCCAATGGAGGACCTGCGTATCTGGTACCGAAGTCAATATATGCAACCCGTGGACGGTGAATATAACGCGCCGGGGCCTATGGACATCGTCGTTACGTGCCTACAAGCAATGGTCGCTGGCTTATTCGAGAATGTTGATGCTGGTAAGTCATTTCCAATTGTTGATGCGCAGTCTTTGACCGATGGACCTCGCAGATTTACACTCTGAGGACGCCCGTCAGGCTCCGAAGACACGCTGCCGAGTCAGTCATCTTTGTTCTCCTGTTCAAGCAAAGGCCAAGTCACCGGCTCCGATCCGACCTTCGCGAGTGAGCGTCCGAGATGGAGGAAGGCCGGTAGAAGAAGAGTTCGTTCCCACCCGTCGCAAGCGCTGCGTCCAACCGCCGAGCTATTCTCCGCTGTGCGAAACGCGCGCAGGTCGTGTTGCGTCGCCTCCTCAGCCACTGGCTTATGGCCCAATCCCTATCATCTTGCGGCCCTCCAGATTCCCTAGTCCCCTCGTTCCTTTCCCTAGCGGCACATCTCCCAGCTGCAAGGATCTCGACGAGCAACCTTACGACTCTCGTCCATGGGACAAATACGAGGACGCGTACACTACCGCCTCTGCGGGGTGGGACTCCCCCATTCACCACACAAAGCCCCACCCCGTCTTCAGGAGCACGGGATGGCAGTCAGTCGAGAACGTTCAGCACCAAATCTCTGTTCACGTGTCAAATCGGCTCATCAACGAAGTGTCCCCGGACCGTATCATACACTGAGTACGGGATTGTACTCGACGTTGTCCCAGGAGTTGGCACTGGGCTCTCGATTTACTCAAACCAGACGGCCGATCATTAGCCCAAGCATTTTGCGGGTTCACTCTCCGCCCATGTGCGGATCACGAGGCAGGTGGAGGTCCTCGTCGCCGACGCAGTCCCGGTCCATGTCATGGCCAGACCGTTTCAGACAGCCACGAGCACTTAGGACGCTGCCTTAAATCTTTCGTCGGGGCTGTTTCACTATTGATAAGTATTTGCAAATGCCTTTTACTTTCTGCATCGTGCTCTATCTTCGCATTTTACTGTATATCTACCATGAGTGGGCCTTTCGCTCACAAACCTCTGCTAGCACACAATTCGCCAATGGCTTTTTATCTGTTTCTATCTTTATCTGTCTCTTTTTTATTATTTCTCTACTACTTCTTCTCTGGGATGTTGTTTTATCTGTTGTTTTATCTGTCTATCTTTCTAGCCATGTATGCAGATGTGTGTATGTTGTCACTACTGGTGCAATCGACGGCCCGCCATGATCGCGGCTTAATTTAGACGCTCACACAGCGCTGGCGCAGCAACTGTGCCATACAACTTCAAACCTTCAACGCGTCTATATCTCTCTGACACTTCACAATTCACACTTTCCTCAGGGGCGGGGATGTTTTCTCAATTTCGTCACGTCGTTGAAGGCCTCGCGCAACCACCAAGGCGGTCGTCTCAGGACGTGCCCGGACACGACCGAACGGAGGAGCTTGTCTCGCGCTCTGTCTCCCTCGACAGTAGCAGCCTGCGCGACTCGGGCTCCATGGCAGACAATCTTCGGAAGTCGTTGGCTGTGCAGCGCTCTGGCAGCCCGGTGACATCCTCGGATAATACACCGGCCTCGACCAGCGGAGGTTCAGACAGACCCGCGAAACGTAGGCTGGAGGACAGACTGCGTGCGTCCTTTGCTATAGGAGAAGCCTCCTCCAATGGTACAACCCCGGAAACTTCTGCTAGAGCATCCCCTTCTCCAGATCCAACTTCCCCAGAGTCAGTCCAGCCGCAGCCGCACAATGCAGTCCCTGCAGCAATGGAACACCCGCTGTCCCCCTCCACCATCCCTCTCCCCGCATCTCCTCCGCCAGTGGATGGCCTTATGGAACCCCAGCATTCATTCTCGCACCCACTTTCTCTGTCGCCGCCAAAGACGCCGGCAGTTCCATTGGCCGAAGAACCGTTGCTGGAGGAGCGTCATGAAGGCGCGGTAATGGAGGAGCGTCATGAAGGCGCGGACGTCCCACTTCCCAAGTCCCCGTCACCGGAGCCAACACCTCCCGTGCTCGTCGTGATACAAGAAGAACCGCATTTTGAAACCGTGGTTGGGCAGAACGAGGAGGTGGAACAGCAGCGCGAGCAAATCCCGGTAAAAGCGGCTCCGGTTGGTGACTTTCCTATACTAGCAGCGCACGAGGAGGCAACTTCTGGCGAAGCCCATATTGTTGAAGACACTCCGAATCCAATGGTTGCGCCTGCACCCGACACACAACCACATGCGCCGTCCGTGGCTGCGCCCTCCTCTGCGAATGGATCAGACCACGACGTAGAGGCTATGCGGGTGCGGTTGAAGTTGGTAGAACAGCGTTTCTCCGGTCAATCTTATTCCAGTATAATTGCACATATCAGCGACTAACTTCGGACAGATGTCTCTGCTTCGTTCAAGCAATTGCAGGCTGAGAAAATGGCAGCGGACAAAATCCTTCAGGAAATGACCCCCGTCCGAAGTTGGCGGGACGCTGACGGTCTCAAGGATTTCATTGAAAGCACTCAGCTCAAGGCGGAGGTAGGTGCTTTTTATTCGAGCCTTCCTCACCGCCGACGCGAATTTTCCTGGCATAGATTGCCCAGGATGAGGTCAAGCGTCTGAACGGAAAGTTAATTAGTATGTTTTACTCCATGCACGGTCATTTTTCTTCATCTAAAGTTACACAGGGCAGGATGAGCGCATCGAGGAATTGCGAGAAACGCACCACCTTGAATCTCGATCACAGTCCGACTTGATCGATCAACTTCGAAAGCAACTGGAGGAGTCGGAGGCGCTGGTCAATGCAGGCGTCGACTCCTCCTCTCACTTGGAGGCGGAGGTTGCACGGCACAAGGCCGACCTCGAGAAAGCGCAAACGGAAGTGGAACGTTTGAAGAACTCCGTCAAGGACGAGGAGGAAAAGCGTACCAAAGCCGTCAGTCTCCTGAAGACTGTCAGACAAAAGCTTGTCAAGGCGGAGAAGGAGCGAGACGATGCGGTCAAGGACGCTGCTATGTTGAAGGACCGCGAAAAGGCGGAGCGGGACAAGGACAAGGTTGAGCGCGCCAATCTGCAGGCTGAGATCGACACCATCAAAGTCGAAAAGGACGCCGCTGTGGCAGGCTTACGCGCTCAAAGCGAGCGCGATTTAACTGCGGTGAAGGAGCGCTATGAAAGGGACTTGGCCGCACTGAAGGCGCAAGTCGAGCTGGAAGCTATCACTAGCAAGGTGTGCACATGTGTCACTTATGTCGACATATCATACATATTCTGACAAAATGACAGTCTTCTTTCGATCAAGCACTATCCACAGCATCGACCCGCATCAGCGTCCTGGAGAATGCCATTCAGACCCTCTCGGCGGAAAAGGATAGTCTCTTCGACCAAGTTCAGCTTCGCCAAGCGGAAGTCGAATCCTCCCAGTCCTTGCTGGAGGTTTTACAGAGCCAACATACCGAACTTCAATACCAGATACGGGAAAGTGCAGATCGCATAGCCCTTCTGAACGAGGAGCTATCCGATGCTCGACAGGAACAGCATGTGAAGGTGCGCGAGCCCTCAACCTCCGCTGAGGACGTCGCGCGACTTCTCTCTACGGCTGAAGCTCGTTACGAAGCGAAGCTGTCAGAGGCGAGACGCAAGCTGGCGGCCGTAGAAGCCGAACGCACAGAAGTAGAGGCGGAATGGAGCCGCAAGCTCGCCGAGAAGGTCCAAGAAGCGGAGAAGTGGAAGCGGGCTGTTGACTGTACCGTCCAAGATCAGCAAGACAACGACACCGTTGTCAACGAGTTGAAACGGGATGTCGAGCGGTTGAAAGTTGAAGCTCGTTCATATCGTAACCAGCTGTCACAGCTCGAGATCCAACATGAGCGACTGGCAGAAGTCGAGGTAACTCCCTCTCTTGTTGAGTCTCGACAAATGACTGAAGAGGTTGCTTAGGATACCGTAAAGCTGCAGCGCTCTGAGTTTAGCGAAAAGATCTCCGCTTTAGAGCAACAAGTCGAGGAAGCGAAGGCTCGCGAATCGCAAGCCCGAACACAAAACAAGGTATTGCGTCGCGCAGGATCACGTAGCTACTCCTTCTGATCCGTTGACACAGACGCTGCGTGACGAACTGCGGAAGGTGCAGTCCTCTGCCGCACTGCTTGAGCGTCAGCGCAACCCTGGAATCGGCTACTGGAGCGCTGCTCGTCAGGACGGTGTTCCAGACAGCCCTGCGCCAGTATCGCAGGTAACATCCTCTCCCACCTCGCGTGTGAACTCGCCTCTCCCAGGGTCAGCTCCATCGTCAGGTAGTGATGAGGAGGTAAATCTGGAGTACCTCCGAAACGTCATTTTGCAGTTCTTGGAACACAAGGAAATGAGGGTTAGTCTTGATCATGCTTCCATTCACTCTCCTAATCGCGTCCTTCAGCCCAATCTCGTCCGAGTCTTGTCCATCATATTGCATTTTACCCCGCAAGAAACACGTCGACTGGTAGCCAAAGTCTGATGGGACACCCCCTCATTGACCCCATGGTCATAGCGGCTCGTCAACGATATCTACCAAGTCTTGGATCTTTTACATTATACCCATTCCCAGTAGCATCTTAAATTATCATTCTCTACGTCACTTTGAAGTGGAGAATGCCCTGAAAGTTTACTCGCTTCCTCGCTTGATCACCGACATGCGTGCAGACATGTGCAGATGCAGTCCGGAGTGATGAGTCCAGGGACGGATCGTGCGCGAAATACGTCACAACTGAGTCGATGACTATTATCGTCTACAAATGATAATGTCGTCTCGTTGAGTCAGTATTCTACATGCAAGTTAACCAGAAATACAACAGTAATATAGATATAGTGGCCGTCGCTTACAGAACCGGTTGAATGACGAGTAGAGCAAAGCATATATCAGTATAGGAGACAGCATCCCGTCTGCCTGCTCCGAAAGCCAAAGCGAGCGAAAGCTGAGAAAGCGAAAGCGAGGTAGACCGAGCTAAAATAGAAGATAAAAAAGAAGAAAGACATAACATAACATATAAGTAAAGGCGAATATAGAGCGAATCCAGGATATATGGTGAGGGGATCAGGGCCCGATCAGGCCCATGTCCACGTCATGCCGGAGAGGCGGCCGACGGAGGGGTTCGCGAGCTCGTTGAAGGCGGCGGGGGAGAAGTCAAGGTCGGTCTCTGCGCAGGCCGCGCAGCGATCGGTGACGGCAACGGTCACTGTCTTGCCTTGGTCTGGAGGTATGTGTAAGCTCATGTGGTCATAGCAAAGTACGGGAATAAGCTTACAATTCGCGGTGATTTGGCGACCGCAGACGGGGTTGCTGTTAGGGTTGCCACCACTGTAGCCGCTTCAAGTGATGATGTCAGAACAGAACGAACTGAACCAAGTTGTAGTGTACTCACGGGTACTCATCAAAAAGAGTATGCGAGACAGCGGCGATAAAGTCCGAGTCGGTGTTGGTGATCCCGCAGGCTCCGAGGCCAGTACCGTACCAGGTACCTGGAAGTTTGTTAGGTAAAAGGCGGACAGAGATTTGAGATTGTGCGCATACCTTGTCCAGTCTGAGTGCCGGCCAGGAAGCTTCCGACCTGCTGGACGTTGGCCACAGGAGCAGAGGCAGACGCAACAGCGGTAGGCTTTGGGGTAACGCAACGCTTGTCAATGGCAGCCGCTGACGCAGAGAAGGCGATGGAGAGGGCGACAAGGGCGGAGATGAAGAACTGCATTATGATTATATGAAGGAGGTGGTGCGGAAAATAAAGGTATGGGTTGCGGTGAGTGCGAACGGGGAAATGGGAGGGTGAAGTCGGTGAGGACTGGGGATGTTGAGGTAGACGATGCTGTCCCTTTATAACTGGTAGGTGCGTCAAGACATCTTCACGGCATGCGAGCATTGAGCAACGAGAGAGGAAAAGGCGTGTCCCCTGAAAATGCGAAACGGGGTGCGGCCTTCGGGAGAAAATTCATAAGATGGACAAGGCATTGGACATGCACGGAGTGTTGCACCTCTTTAGAGCCGAACGCCGAGCGGGTTCGGTGCGGCAGCAGCTTCCCCTGCGCGTGCTGCCACAACGAGGGATGTCACAACAAGTCACGGACTCACATTGTAACCCAAACCCTGTTACACATCCTTTCGAGTTTCAACAAGAGGTTAGGAGAACAAGGCGGAGACAAAAAATGCAGGATACCCCAAATCCTGAAACGTGGTGTGGCGCAACTCACCCTCGAAAGCGGCAGCAAAAAATAACCTGCTCACGCGCTTGCACATACATGCGATGTCATGCTGGACGGTGATGCTCAGGTTGGAAATTCGGGCGGGAAAAGAGGGGCCATCACTCGCCCGGACTGTAGCATTCACCAACAAAAGAGTACATCGCACACCGCCATGGACCTCCGCGGGCTCGGCGCACACTTCATATCTCGGAACTTGCCTTTGCGGCGTACATCTTCACCAAGGTCGTACTTGACGTCCCCTCCAGCGTCTTCGCGTACGCGTCGACCTGGCCCAGCAGTAATAGACTCTCTAGTCGGCTCGGCTCCGGTGGGATCTTGAATAGGCGGCTGACGTCTTCCTCGGGCAGTGGAGCGAGACCTTGCGCGACGCGACTCGCATTCTCCTCCTTCCGTTTTGCGACGTACGACTCGGCCCGCGCCTTCTCGCGGGCGATTTGTCTCGCATGGTATGCAAGGTTCCCCTCCTCGGTTTTGTAACTGTCCATGGTCTCGATGACATGCTCAAGGTTCTTCGTCAAAGCGGCGTTGCCAAGGTCTAATGATGTGGAGTATAAGGGCGGCACAGCGGCGGAGAATGTTTGCGAGGGATGAGCCTGAGGTAGGGTGGAACGATGAGGTTCGGTGAGAGTCTCAAGGAAGGCGCTGAGAAGTGGATTTGTGCGAATTTTGAGAGGGACTTCCTCAAGAAGGGAGGAGAACGTCAATTTGTTGCTGATGAGACTGCAAGATGCCTCAGTGAGCATCCATGCCAAGGATTGAGCAACAGGACTTACGAGCGTGCGCTGAACGAGTTTTTGCGGTAGGCATTCAAAAATTCTTTCGACAAACGGAACGCGCGGAAAGAGGCATTTCCCCGCGTAGTCTGGGAGACATCTGAAAGGTATCTTGAGATGGTGATGGACGTCTTACGACACTGTCACTCACCATGCACGATCACGATTCCGCCATGCCTGAGCTTGTCTTGGTGAATGGCCTGCGTGTCGACCAGCGTATGGCTGAAGAAGGCACCCATTGTCGTCGACTGATAGAATCCGACCACGCTGTCATCCGCGCGGACCTCTTTCAGCGATCGCAACACGGACGCCTGGTAGCGGCCTGGTCGTTCGGTAAATGAGCTGCTCCTGCCAGCGGAGGTGAGGCATAGACTCACCGGTGGTTTTAGACGACCTGTCGTCTTCATCGCCTGAGTTATGAGGCAGAGGAAACGATCCTGAGATCTCCAATGTGCCGTCGAGGTCGAGACCCAAAAGCAGGCCGTGCGCGGTGTGCGAGGCTGAATCGGAGCTGTGTTTTATGATCTTGGAGACAACCTGGATGCCATGAGTAAGGACCGGCACCGAAGACGAGGAACGCGCGCAAGGTGATCTTACCAGCCCATCAAGCTGAACTGAAGTCACAGGGATCTCCGCCTCGATGTCGATGACTTTGGACATGGAAGCAGGGATGGCATCGTGCGTGGGGGCAGACGGTGTGGGTGCAGCTTGCGGGGCAGGGAGGGACGCCGCAAGGGCGGCTGCCATAGAGGTAGCCATTTTGTGCGAGATGGTGGATAGCGGGGGACGATAGCGAGGAGGACAAGAGGGAAAATCTGACTCTGTCGCACGCCACAGCCTCTGAGCTCGGCTAGATCAGTTCAGCGGACGCTCTGTCTCAGTGGCAGTTGTCTCGAGGCTCGAGAGCTCGATGCACGCCGTCTGCCTGTCTTACATAGAGCCCGTGTGCACGCAGCAGACACTGCAGTCCCCCGCATTCAGTACTGTATGTATGTTCACGTCTCCGCAGTGCTAGTGAGCGCCCGCGAGCTTGGTCAGCTGTGCATGACGCCAGTTGTCGACTCGCCGTTCGTGAATCACTACACCACTCTCCTTCAAGTCCTTCACCCGGTCATGCTTTCACGCACAGCGCGGATATCCCTCCTTCTGGTCATCGATGTCTTTTTCTTCCTCGTGGAGATCATCGTCGGTATGCCTTTCTCGTGGTCGTGGAGTACATGCGCGCTGACCGGCCACCCCTCAGGCTATGCAGTGGGATCTCTCGCTCTTGTCGCCGACAGCTTCCACATGCTCAAGCACGCTTCACTTACTGCCCGCTCTGTCCAAAGCTAACCATACGCCACAGCGATGTAGTCAGCCTGATCATCGCCTTGTATGCTATCAAGGTCACTTTTCTTC
The DNA here is from genome assembly GCA_019915035.1 of Auriscalpium orientale. Lineage (NCBI taxonomy): Eukaryota > Fungi > Basidiomycota > Agaricomycetes > Russulales > Auriscalpiaceae > Auriscalpium > Auriscalpium orientale. Next base: position 2,055,359 of record JAHLMH010000001.1, read on the forward strand.
CTCTTGCGTTCTGCTTGGACTCACCCATGGCACGGCATCAGTTGACTGCGCAGTCCGCACCAAGTACGCAGTACTCGTACGGGTGGCACAGGGCAGAAATCCTTGCTGCCTTGGTCAATGGAGTATTCCTCCTGGCTCTCTGTTTTTCCATTTCCCTCGAAGCCTTGCAGCGGTTCTTCACAACGCCAGGTGCGTAGTGCCCTCCCTCGTTTATTCAGCCCTCATCTGGCATGTGCAGAGGTATCCAGTCCAAAGCTTGTTGTCATCGTGGGATCCTTGGGGCTGGCCTCGAATATTGTAGGCCTCTTTCTGTTCCACGGTACGGTGCCGATCCTCTTCGCGCTGCATACCGATGTTCACTTGACATATCCAGAGCATGGACACTCGCACTCTCACGACCAATCCACCTCGAAAAGTGTGGCGACGTCCAAAGCTTCGAGTGTCGTCAATGTCCCCATTGAGGACAGCCACGAACCTATCCAGTCTCCCGTCTCTTTCCGCGGCACACAATCCCATCACGGACGAGAGCGCTCCAGCTCCTTCTCTTCCCTTTACGGTCACCCCGCTGCGACGCGAGCGTCTTTCGTACAGACCGCCAACGACCTTGCCCGCGGACGGTCGCCCTCACCAATCGATCGTCGGCGCAAGCGCTCTAGTAAGTCGCGCTCGCGTCCGTCGCTAGATGCGCTGTCTTCACCGGACTCCAATGGTGTGAAACCCGTCGCTTCGGACGAGTCGGTACCGGATTCTATCAGCGAAATCTCGCAGGCCACGGAGCGCACTCCGTTGATCCAACAGCCGCAGACCCATGTCGAGCACCCCCAAACCGCGACACCGGCCAGCGAAGATTGGTCGACTGCTTCCGACCATCACCACGGTCATAGCCATGGTGGCTCGATGAACATGAGGGCCTTACTACTCCATGTTCTCGGCGATGCCCTGGGGAATGTTGGCGTCATCGCGACAGGCTTGATCATTTGGTTAACATCCTGGAGCTTCAAGTATTACTTCGACCCTCTCATCAGTCTTGTCATCACAGCCATCATCTTCCACTCTGCTCTCCCGCTAGGTATGTCAAATGTCATCATGCTTTGCTCGTATGTACTGACTGGCCAACGCCCATCCAGTCCGCAGCACGTCGTTTATCTTGCTGCAAGGCGTACCTTCAGAGATCTCACTCGAAGACGTCCGCAATGCCATCCTCACCGTGAACGGGGTGCTCTCGGTCCATGAGCTCCACATCTGGCAGCTCTCCGAGTCGAAAATCATCGCCTCGGTGCACGTCACCGCATCCCGCAGTGTCGACTTCATGCCCGTTGCGGCCTCCATCCGAAAAATCTTGCATCATCACGGCATACATTCGTGTACCATACAGCCAGAATACCATCCTCACGCGCCGGCGATACCAGACGAATTGTTGAAGGTGCGTCGAGTCTGTTCGCCGTTGCGCACGTCGGTGCTTAAGAATATCACAGAACACGGGAGACACGAACTGCCTAGTTGCTTGCCCTCCTGATCAGCTCTGTAGCGCAGATCAAGCATGCTGCCGTACGTACATCTACCCTTGGCTTGGTAGTGACTGCTCATATACCTGCTACAGCACACTCAAATGCTACGCCACCGCCGGAGCCTTGAAATTAGACACGGGAACATGACTTGTTTATGTGTGCCTCTCTATATGCATTGTACAAACACCATTCTGCACTCTCGCGCTCTCCCTGTCGCTACGAACCTCTATCATAGCTCTGTTTTGAACACAGGAAAACTGGCTACAAAGGTCGCCGACGATGCCAAGCGCTCAGCGATAAGTTTCGCCGTCGGACTGGACTTGCGCAATCGCAGTTCTGCGGCAAGACGCCGCGCCATTGCGATACTCGGCTCGCCTAGTGGATGCCGCTGCTGGCGGCTCGCCGCAAAGACAGCTCGCTCAAGGTACAACGTGGACATTACGCTCGAAGCGACGACCGTTACGAGCAACTCCGCGGCGACCGACTGCGCCGCGCGCTGCTTGTCCTCGTCGATTGCGTCAATGAGCGACGGGAACATGTTATGCAGGAAGATCGGCAGGAGCGGCGGCGTGCGGGGCGTCCGCGGGGTAGCTAATACGAATACCGCTAGGCACTTGGCGGCGTCCAGGTTGATGTGCACCCCGATGGCGGCGCTCAGCTGTGCCCAGAGCAGCCGGAGAAAGCGTGTGGGGGCTGTGGCATGCAGACATGCCGGGACGTCGATGGCGGGGGCTTTACCCGACTGGATCTGGGCAATGGCGGCGCGGATGGCCTGAAGGGCGGGCTCCACTGGACCAGCAGGTCCTGCTATGGACGGCGACAGCTGCGGAGGGCCTGCCCATACGGGTTAGTCGCCAGGAACAACGGGAGAGATGTACTTGATCAAACCCACCGGCTTCTGGGAAACCAAGAGCCTTGGAGACTGCATTCTTGATGGCTGCGACCTCGGGGATCTGCGGTATGAATTGCTGCAGGGACGGTTCTGAAAAGAGGCGAAGGACGCTCAGGCCACAGAGGCGCATCACGGGAGGGGGAAAGGTCGGAGATAGCAGCAGGACTCGGAGGACATTGAAATGTTGCAGAGAATGGAACCTGGCGCACTGTAAGATACACAGCGAGTTTTGAGACGCAAGCAGTAAACGCACCTCGTCATCCGCACCTCTCTGAGGAGGGCCTGCACGATTCCTACTAGGGTCCAGTTCAAGAGCGGACCCAGAAAGTACGAAATGCCGTTGCTGAGGACTTCGGGATCAATCTTGTGCTCGGCGCAGGCGCTGATGGCGCTACAGCATAGAGTGGCAGCTAAAGCTAGCAGCGTTTTGGGGCGCGTTGCTCTGTGGAAGGATTGACTTGAGAGCTCTGTGCGTGGAGGAGATATCCTGCTGCCTACCGTAAGATGCCGTCTTCGATGCCTTCGCTGTTCTTGTCGAACAGTGCCTTGGACCAGGCGGCAAGGGCGCCTCGCCGCTCGCCCTGAAGACTTGATGGTCGGTGTACGAGGTGCGTTGTACGAAGAAAGCTGAGGTCGAGCCTTTTATCCCGAAAGTGCAGTGTACCGTGCGACAGCTAAACACAGCGTTAATCACAGGCACTACTATATCTTGCTCGCGACTGACGTTGTAACGGGTGACGGTCACTTGCAAGAATATGACTATGTCTCCAAGATGGCTCACGGCTGTCTGCGGGTCGCCTGTGCGTGATCAACGGGGCTCGATTACAAGCTGCCACGAACGCACCCACTGTCTCGGTGTCATATTCCTCGAGTACAACCAGAGCATGCGCCACGAGGTCTGATACCTTCACATGCAGTGAAACTACCTCCAAGGCGAATTCGTTGTTGTACAGCACTCTTGCTAGATGACTGAGCGTGTCTACGTCATAATTGACTGAGAGAGCTGCAAAGCGCTTGAAAGCCATTGTTAGTCAGGTCGCTACCGCTACATAGGTCGTGCAACTCACCTTCTTGATGATTTCTGCGAAAGTAGCATGGCAGCTGAAGTCTGCATATATGCGCTCCAGAAGCGCATTGATGTCATCGTCGCTATTGTCTGCGGAAAGTTTATGGCCAAGGTACGCCTGCCAAAGAATGAGAAGGTCAAAGCTACCAAGTCCGCAAGCGCGGTACCTCGAGGTCGACTCCGGCGTCTCTCGCCTCTGAGACCAGACGGGATGTATTGTCATTAGGCAGTGTAGGGTCTAATCTTGCGACGAACGCTTGGTCGATGACTCCCAGCGACAGCAACTGATGAGTAAATGCGCGGATAAATGAGGAAGTTCTGCGAGGCCATGTGAGTAGCTGTCAGGACAATAGACAATATGAACCCACTTATTCATGCTCTCGCCAAGCTGGTCCTGCCCAATTACCATGGCTAGTGAGGCCTCGTACTGTGCCAATAGAGAGGTCAATGGCTGGCCACCCGAGCAAATCATTCCCAAGGCATCCCGTATTGCCGATCGCTGTACGTCGCCATCAGACAGCTCCTTGGCATCTAGTGGGGGGAACGCACCGAGTCCGCGGAGCTCACCCCTTCACCTTCAAGAGCCTTCTCAAACGAAACGAGCAGGCGAGGAAGCTGTGTTGAATTTCAACACGCTAATCTTGGATCTATTACAGAAAACAGTACTCGGCCAATCACAAATGCACGCCAGATAGATAAGTTGAGCTTGCGGGCCAGAGGGGATAAGTCTTGGGACAGGCACGTTATGGCCGACAAGAACAGTTGAACATAGAACTTAGGAAGCGTCCAGAAGGTTGCCCTGTATGTGCTGATCATGACTGCTGTTGCATTGGCGCTGTCGCCTGCCCCATAATCCTTGGACCTGTCAACAACCTAAACTTACGTGTGGGCTATCAGATTAGTCCATAAATCAAAAGAACCCACCAGATGATAGAGAACCAGGCTACACGACACTATGTCATTCTCAGGGCTAGGCCTCAGGATATCGCCATTGGTGAGAGACGAGTGCAATGGGACTATCTGATGTTGTCCCATAATGTCCGCATCCGCGAACGAGCTCAGTGAGACAACAAATTTCTCCAACGCCATTCGAACAACGGGATTCAGGGGAAAGAGCTGCAGGACGCCTTTAGCGTCGTCAACAGAGGCCGCGACCTGGGCGTTTGACGCCTTCGACACGTCGGCGATCGAGTTCAGCAGCATGATGAGGAGCTCGCCAACAGACTCAATGAGCCGATGGAAGTGGGATATGGGAAGGGTGTATGCGGTCTTCAGCAAGACCAATCCATCACGGATGGTAGCGAGTACGAGATCTGGGCCCTCCGAGAACAGTATGACGGTGCTCATGGGGTTTGGGCCAGAGGCAAATTGGGCGTCGATGGCTATTCGGCAGAGTATGTCGAGAGTGGCGGCATTGTGTAGCTCAGGCGAGCGCGCAGCCTGGAGAAATGTAGTGACGAATATAGGCAAGGATAGCAGACCTGATTGTATGGCTTCCTTGAGGTAGCCTTGCAGGGATGGGTCTCCTGCGTAAGAACTGAACAGGATTAGGACGGAGTCTGCAGGCGTGTTTTAGTAGGCCATGGGTCGGTGAGAAGGAAGGACTGACTGCTGATGGCTCTCCCGGAGTCCTCGATGGTGTGGCGCGGCTGTTTGGCAAGAAACAGCTTGCAGAGACCGACCCACTGGGTGAGGAGCACACATGAGCAGAGCAAGACAATGCGAGAGGGCGAGACTTGCTTTTGCCGGAGGAATACCGCTCTGGAAGGAGTTGCGGGTCAGGTCAGCGAGCGACATGTTGATAGCGCTGGCGGTGTCGGCAGAACGAACACAAGGTGCCCAAGCGAGAAACAAAGTCGAAGAGATCGCCGGCGCGTAAGTACCAAGTACGCGTGCCACGTGCTCGCTATTTATGGAAGTGCTTCACGAGCCTGAGAGGAGGGAGTAGCAGTGTCCGTGACTAGTCGGCATCGCAGAATTACAGCAGTATGTACAACGAAACAAGGGAGTCTACAAGGTCCAGGTGATGGAGTACTAATAATCAGATACAAGCGCTACAAGTCCTTCCGGAGGCCGAGCAACTTCCGGACGTTTTCTGCGTGGCCGTGGAGAGGCGTCAGAATAAAACCTTATGGCCATTGGACATGTACTCACCAGCCGGAGATGTGATGGGCCAGCGGTCGCAGGCGCCTGATCGTAATCCCCTCCATCACCGGCCAGTTGGTGATCTGGTGATAATTGCCGGGCAAGGCAGGCGGGACGATCTCTGCAATGGTCGTCATCGTGTCAAAGCGCACTTGGACGCTGCCGGGCCACACGTTAACGGAAAATCTGTCCGTTAAGCTAAGAGTACTCACGAGAAACGGGTCTCCAGACCGTGGTGCCTCAGGCAGTAGAAGTAAGTCGTCGACGCGTTGACCATGAACGCGACAGCGTCGTGCGGCCTGAGCAGGACCACAACGCCGTTTCCGCGACCCTGGGGGTTCGGGCCCCAGACTTCAAAAGTCGCGGTCCATTGGGTGTCATTGGTGAATCTGAAGCTGACGTCGTAGTCTGCGGCGGCCATGATGAGAAGTTTTGTTGGTGGGAGGATGCTGCTGATACTCCTGCACCCGTCCGCGCTTTTATAAGTGACGGGTCATGCAAAACATGATTCCGAGCGTTCCTCTTGTCCTCCCAATCCGGTGAGAGGCTGTGCCCAACTTTGTCCGCGCAGTTGGCGCATCCTCATGGCAAGTTACCAGCATAAAGCCGAGGGGGCTCAAGGGCGCCTTGTATGCTGCGTGGATATCACAATGACCTCGGCTAACACGAAGTTCTCCAACGGCCGAACACTACAGTTACAAGCGTTGGCCCACCGAATATCCGGTACGCATAGACTAGGCTGCGCTATTGCGTCAGACACGAGGCATGGGCCCTTGAGGGCTCTGGCAGATCAGAAGTTCACGTATGATGGACGCTGGAGGGCTCGTTTCCCCACACGAGGCAATGATATTATGGCGCACAGTAAGATGTACAGAGAAACACATAAGGGTGCATTATCCCATACGCAGCAAGAAAAAGGACGTGGATGAAATCGTTGATGCAAGTAGATGTCGTGTTTACCAGCCGAACTTGAGGGGGAACTTCTTCATGAAATCAACCTTGAGGTTGACACAAAACAAGTCATCGTCATCGTAGGTGTATGCCCGCACATCAACCGAGAACTTGGCTACATAGAGCGGCGTAAGAAGCTGTAACATGGACTAGGGAATATAAAACTCGCCTTTAGGAATTTCCTTTGGCAGCTCGACGGTTTGCACAACCTCGTAGTCACCCTTGTCGACAGGGCACTTCACGGTGGTGTCAGCGTTGCGCCTGGAAGGATGGAAATCAGCGCCACTGTTCAAAGAGGGACTGTTGGTCACGTACGCCTCCTCGCAAAGGTCGAATTGCTTCTGCAGAAGCTTGATAAGGCCCAACTTGACAGTCACGTCGGCATAAGCACCCTCCTGTAGTCGTATGAGGACCTGACGCCCGGCAATACAGAGCAAACACACCTCCACCGTCTCAACGGCACTCGCCTTGACGGTGACCGTCATGTTCTGACCGGGCTTTGGAGGATCAGGGGAGACATCGATGGACTCAATCTGAATTGGATCTGTAGACAACCCTGATAGAAAGAGCGTACACACGTCAGAACGCGCGGTGCCATCAGGTTCCGATACTCACCGCAGTTGGACCAAGACCAACCCTCCGTCGTATGGACAGGGGGCTCCTGGACAGCGAGGGTCTCCTGGGAGCCAAGAGGAGAGGAATGGGAAACCGAGAACAAGGACAGTGCGAGCAGCGCAAGGACAGAGAGGCGGGCCATGGGTGGAAGGTATCGGTATCGGGCAAGGCGGACGACTCGGAGGCGGTGACGGCGTTGTGTGGAGGCGTGACACCGCGTCACTGTGACACAGCCCCGATGCGCGCCCAGCTAATAGCGCTCGCCGCTCGGGGGCTGTCCCCTTCGCCGCACCTTTCTGCTCTTGCTTCTCACCTCCAACTTCCAACTTCTCCATCCACACGACTGTTTGATTGCAGGCCCTTCAGCAGGTCGCACAGCCGCCGCCTTCTTCTCGTCCCACTTGCACCCTCTCGACATACTCGCGGTCTTTGCTTCCGTACCGCCAGCCCGCCCCTGATATTCACCACGACCTTCACACGACATCATGAAACCCCGAAACTACTGTTGCTGCGCAATCCCGGTGGTGAACGCAGGCATATACGCCGTCTTGACCGAGCAGTTTGCGCTGGGCATCCTTGTAGGAACTTTGGCCGTAGCGACGACTAAGAGTACGCTGGCGCTGCTCCCTTCCATCTACTTATCAACTAATTGTCCTCACCCGTCAGTTGTTGGAGCTGCGTCACCATCGTTTGCTCCGTGGGTCCTTGCTGCCATCTGCTATGTCGGTGCCGCAATCCAAATCATCGGCTTCCTTGGCGTTGCGAAGGTGCGCCCCGTTTGTCGGACCCATGCTATAGTAACTAACTTATCGTAGGAGCAACCAATCACGTTTCGACGGTACACCACGCTGAACATCTTGATCACTGTGGCCGCATTTTCCGTTGCTGCAGTGTGGATTGGGCTCTCTGCTGGACGACATAACACAGCGAAGGCCAACTGCCTCCAGAAGTACTTCTCCTCTGCAGGCACAATCCAAGAGGAGGGCGACGCCATGTGCAAAGTATTTCCGTGGGTCGACGTCGGCGTGATGTCTGGCCTTTGGGTTTTGTTGGCCATAACGCAGGTGTGACGCATATTGCATCCTCATGTCGACTTTTTTGACCGTTCACTCGGCAGTCATACTACTCGATCGTCATCTCTGGCTATGGTAACGGCCAACGCGCGGACCACACCAGGTTTGACTCGGTATACTCCACGTCCAACCTGAACAAGGACATACCTATGACCACTCGGGGAGACCCTTGGGACTCCCGCGCGTCGACCGATACACTTCAGAATGAGCGGTTCGGGCACAACAGGCAGGAGAGTGCCGCGAGCGACATGGCGATGCTCAGCCAGCCTGGCGAGCCTTACGATTCTCCGCCGCAGCCGCCGTACGGTGCGGGGCAGAGCGAGGCCAGCCAATACAGTGATCCTTACTATGCTGGAGCCCGACGACCGGCTGGTGCGCCTGTTTACTAGAGTAAGTCTCGTTGATTTCTGCCCTCCTTCCCAGTCCAGTTGACTCGCACCAGCAGCGGAATCAGAAAGCGTGGTTGCTTTAGTATTCTATATGTTGGACATGGACTTTACGACGTATTCCTGCGTTGTGTAACGTTACATCTCGATGATATGGACTGAACATCTCTCCCAGTAATGTATCCCGGCCAAGAGGCAATCGATCTGCTTATTGCCACCGGATGATATGTGGCAAAGCCGTACGGTGTCCCCAGGTCTCCCTCATCAGACTTCCTCGTTAGCAGTCCAGGGTCCAATAAGCAGCCGAATGCCGCGCGTAGCCGACAGGTCCCTCCACCTTCCTTCCCTCCCTCCCTCAGTCCAGTGTACATCGCGAACCCGGATCCGAATCTCGTCCGGAGGCGGATGTCGCCGTAGCACATTAGCCTCTGTTGAATCGCATACGCGCCGCTCTTCGTCTGGCAATGGAGATGCGAACCAGGCGTTCCTGATGTCCAGCTTGAAGATGCGAAGCTTCGAGCTTAGGGAAGCCACAAAGTCGTAGCGCAGCTCGGAGACTGTGACGAGGGCCAGTGCGAAGTATTCGAGGTCATGCAGCTCGCCAAGGCACGCCATGAGCGCCTCGCTGGAGACCCGGCTGCAGTCGAGGAGGACCAACTTGCGTAAATGCTTGCCGATCCCCCCGATCAGAGACTTGAGGGTAGTGTCACGGATTTCAAACGCCATTCGGTCGCCCATTGAGTACGCGAAGGATTGCAGTTCGCAGCCGACGATGTTCTCGTGAAGCGGTCGGCGATCCAGGTCAATTCCGGTGACGCCGTGCAACGCGAGATGGCGCAGAGCAGGAAAATTGAGGCCTGCGCGCATCTTGGCGTTTCCGGATATCCGCAGCGTCTCCAGTCGATCGGATGGGATCTTGTGGAAGAGTGACGCTGTTGTTGTGGGGTCGAGGTGCAGTGCATAGACCTTGAGATTGCTGGGCGGTGTTCCCGGAAACATGGCCCCCTCGAAAGACAAACGGATGGATCGCTTAGACGCTGTACAAGAGCAATACAAGGCGCGCGTTATGGGCCTGGTGTCGGATGGCAACGGGAAATTAAACGCACCAGGAGCTGGGATACCCTGTCGGCAATCAAATACGCGTAGGCAGCGCAAGGAGACCATTCTTTGCAGAACAAGGTGGAGACGCGACAACGGGATCTCCGCGAGCTAGACGTACGAGGTGAGTGGCAGGCTCAGCAGGGCAGGCGAGCTCGCTGACCGGAGAGTCTGAGGTCATGACGACGGTGCGGCCGTCGTTGGCGACATCTGCCCAGAGGACGGCGGACATGCGGTGTGCATCGGGATCGCGCAAGAAGCTGTTAATTTGGCGTTCATGTCTGAAGGAGACGTATGTGCGGAAGAGGGCGCCGGCCTCGAGATAGACGGCCCTGGAGACGTGGAGGAAGCGGATGTGGTCGTTGTGTGGCTGGGTGTGGGCGGCTGGGCGGGTGAGGTCTGCGAGATAGGCGGCGTAGACGAGCAGACGTATCTCGGGAGGGAGGCGCAGGAGGGGGAACGGCATGGCGTGGCGGGGAAGGAAGCGGGCCGGGGAGACTGGGTTTGCTTCCGCACGACGACTGCAGCCTCGCCTCTCTGGCGTGTCCCTCGCTGTGGTCTTCTCTTCCCCATCGCCCGCTGACCTCGACTCAGCTGCTCCTCTTTTCGCCGCCGTCCACGAGGATCTCGGTCACGCTCGCGCAGAACAATAAACCTTCGTGACAACGTGGCGCAATGCCCCCGGCCGTTCTGCATTCTTCGTGCCTACCTGTTATTCAACATTCCCTGCGCAACCGCCAGCCGTATCGCACCGGCCGCTAGGTAAATACGTAGTGCGCGCTGTCCATTCCGTCCCTCCTGCCGTAAGCCGCGTCCAGTAGTGCGTCCCGGCAGTAGCGAAAGTTCAGCGAGTGCCTGCCTGAGCGTTTGGCTCCTTCCTTCTCACCACCATCCTTCTCTCACCTCACTCCTTCCCCTATCTATTCACTCTCTCTTGCCTAGACCCTCCTTTCCGCTCCGTCCCCGTTCCCGCCTCCCTCCATGCCCGCCATCTCAGACGACTATGAAGTCCTCCTCAGCATCGCGAACGACACCCACGACTGCGCGACCGTGCAGCTCGCACGCGACTACAGCAGGGGCATGGGAGCGGTCGTCCTGCTGCAACCGGGCGAGGACGTGACGCTGGTCCTCGAGGCGGGATCCACGTACAAATACGTCCTCAAGGCCCGCTCGAAGCTGGGCAGTGTCTCGTGAGCACTCCACGCTGTCTACGCGTCCGTCCCCTCTGATTTCCCTCTCCCCGACAGGGTACGCGCGTGGAGAGACCAGAACTGCTCGGTGTCACAGGTGTTCGCCAGCGCAGGCCCGCAGCTGCAGACAGGTTCTGTGAGCATAGGTGGCGGCGTTACCGTCGATCGGATATGGCGGGACTATCGGTTCACCATGTGGAACGATCCGTAATTCGTGTGCGTCGTTCCTCTGCCCGTGCTGACGCGTTGCTGACGCTATAGGCCACAGCCCGGCGAGGATTACCATCGCCTCGCTCGTGCCGCGTGCTGCGCGGAGATAGGTGGAAGTAGAGATGAGGTTGACGCGTCCCACAATCTGCATAGTTTTCGGATCGACTCATTTGGACTGACATCATTGCAAGACTCCGTATAATGTGTAACATTATTCCAGGCATATTTGGTTCACTGTGGTTACTTTTGCATCCAATATTTAATTCGCCATCGCGGCATACCTTGACTGCATCATGTGCGTGTCGGTTTGAGCAGGGCCCTCCGAGGATGACGAGGGTGGCCTCGTGGTATTACGCCATGGCTTTGACGGGTCGAGCAACACGAGGAAAGCACGCTTTCGCAACGTTGTGCTCGACAGGTCTCTTCTGCTGCTGTCAGTTTGCAACCTTACTGCCCAGCGTCGCGCAGCTCGGTGATAACTAGTGACTCATGAGCGTTATGAACGAACACGGGCATCAAGGCCTAGGACAGCCGTCGTTTCATCTAGGGTGAAACAACGATGATCACCTTGAGGACGTACCCCGACCACGGCGACGAGAGCAAGTGCCGAGCGTGAGACGTCTGCAGGGATGGTGGGGAAGCACCAGCTTGGAGTGTAGACATTTCGAGCGGACAAAGGGGCGGAGGTGTAAGATCTCGCCGCTTCCGCAGTTCTGAGGGGCCACGGCGCGAACGCACGCGCCCAGGCAGGCAAACGAGGCACACAGGGACATTTTGAGCGCGCAACCCTGTGAATATCCCGAGCAGAAGGCGTGCAAGAACTCGCGCAGCTGGCCAGAAGGGGCGCAGCTGAGAGGTGTGGGAGTTGGGAGGTGTGGGAGTTCCAATATTACCACAGAGGTGTCCGGTGCTACATGAACGGAGATAGAGCATGATCAGGTGCACTTCAGATATCGATGGTCGGAGAGAAGGTGCAAGAGGGGGCGAGCCGCAGCGCAGGGGACGGTGAGCGCGGGCACTGGCGGGCCGCCGAGCCGTCGCTAGTCGACTCTTGAGTCGCTGAGTACCCGTACCAGTCCGACTTTCAGCTTGCGTGTCGGCTTCCTGCAGCTATCCTTAGCCACGGTCGACTGGCGGTGGTCCACTTGCAACAGCTTCGAAAGTTTCGAATCGAAACTCCATGGGATCACGTGGCGTAGGAGGAAATCGACGTTGCGGACGGCTCGACGTCATAATCCGTCATCCTGCAAGTCTCCCTCCATAAAGTCCAAGATGCAACCACTCCTCTCTCCAAGTCTACGTCTGCCACAATGCAAGCAGCAGCCAACACATTCCAGGAGGTGCGTCGACGTCCTTCGTAAAGACTGTTCCGGGCGCTCATATCACCCCCAGCACCTAGGCACCCATCCAACGGTGGTCAATACAGACTACAAGGCTCGCGAAGATGGCTCCACAATGAAAGCCTTGGCTTGGATGGGCGCTACCGATGTGCGCGTCGTCGACGCTCCCATTCCCGACATTACCGACCCCGGCGATGTTATCCTCAAAGTCACTGGCACCACCATCTGCGGTTCCGACCTACATCTCTACCACGGCGAGATCCTCGCATTGCAGAAAGGCGACATATTGGGTCATGAGGTGCGTGCGACATGGCATAACGTCGCTGTGTCCTCTGATAGCAATCTAGTTCATGGGAGTGGTAGACCGCATCGGACCGGCAGTCAAGAACGTGCAGGTTGGCCAGCGTGTCGTCGCGTCTTTCCAGATTGCCTGCGGGACATGCAAGTTTTGCAAGCAAAATTTGTCGTCCATGTGCGACAACACAAACTCTTCGTCGTATGTTTCACCCCAAATCTATGTCGGCGACGGCTGATCTCGCATAGGTTGCAAAATTACATGTACGGCACTCGCGATGCTGGTTTCTTCGGCTACTCCCACTTTACTGGGGGATTTGCCGGCGGCCAAGCAGAATACGTCCGTGTACCAGTCGCCGACTTCAATTTGCTGCCGATCCCGGACGGTGTCACAGACGAGCAAGCACTCTATCTCTCGGACGTGCTTCCGACGAGCTACCATTGCGTTGTGGACACGGGAGTACACGAAGGTGACGTCGTCGCTGTCTGGGTTAGTTTTTGTTGTCCGTTGCTGGCGTCGAATCTAATTCTGCGCAGGGCATGGGTCCCATCGGCCAATGCGTAGCAAAGTGGGCGCAGCTGAAGGGCGCTAAGCGCGTCATAGCGATCGACAAGAACCAGCGACGCTTGGACTTCGCGCGCGAGAAGTCTGGAGTGGAGGTTATCAATTTCACGGAATACAAGGACGTCGCGAAACGCATCCATGAGCTCGTGCCTGGCGGCGTCGATGTCGCTCTCGATTGCGGTAGGTCTCTGTCCACTTCGCTACACGACGTTTGCTCATTATGTATTCCAGGAACCTTCCACGAGCCCAAAACACTCATGCACAAGATCCAGAAGGGCCTCATGCTCGAGACGGATGTTCCAGAGACAGTTAACGAAATGCTGGTGTCCGTTCGCAAGATGGGGCGCTGCGGCATAATCGCAGCTTACGCCGGCTTCACAAACGGTTTCAACATCGGTGCACTTATGGAGAAGGGTATCCGTCTCATTGGCAACGGCCAAGCTCCTGTTAGAAAGTATTGGGATGAGATTTTGAACGACTACATCCGCCCGGGCAAATTCGATCCCACCTTGTACGTAGGTCCAAAATCTCGACAGTGACCTATACTCATGAAACCTTGTAGCATGATCACGCACCGTGTGCCCATTGACGACATGGCGAAGCTCTACGCTGCTTTCGACAAGCGCCAAAATGGCGTAGAGAAAGTATTCGTCGAGACGCAGTTTTCGAACAGCCCTGCGCCTGGTTGCCCTGTTACCTCTCGAGTCGATGAATGGGGGGTATGATGTCGACGGTCCTCGCATATGAAGTTCACGGTTGTACCATTAGCTATGCATCAATTCACCTCACGAATGGTCGTTCGTCATTCAGGCAAACTATGAGGCGAAAGTCGAGATCATTATGCCGTACACGGCAGACTCGGCGTTCATCGCCATCATAAGTGATTCACATTCTTCAGCGTCGAAGCAACGTTCGATGTAGCCGCAGTGCGTTATTGCCGTTTCGGCCGGGCTTGCGACAGCTACTCCAACGTAGCCAGTCTTCGAGAAATACTCGTATGAACAAAACCCGTGAGCATTCGCCCGGCAAGTACGATTGAGTGTTGGCAGCCTTTGCGGGAAGACCGTTACTTTACGGACCGGCGTTGACAACATATGACTCTCTCGCCTCCCATGCCATGATCTCTTCTTCCCGCTTCCATCCCCCGTAACTCCAAGCACGTGTGGCGTTTCGGCCACGGATTGGTTGCTCGCTTGACGTCGGGGTACCCAGCCGATATCATCCAGCAGGTTTTAGATCTCCCTTACTCGCCGTCGGCCTGTGAACACATATAAAGTCCCGTCCATGCGCCTTCTTACCCTGTTGGCAGAAATCCCGTCATTTCTATCCAGCATGTTCGGCCAGATACTACTTCTGTCGCTGTCCGTCGGGTACATCCAGCTCGCGACGAGCAAGCCTAGCGTGGACCAGTGGATCGCGGCGCTGGAGCAGTCCAACTCGACTCTGCTGCAATACCCGACGCAACTCACACAGAACATCGTCCCGAAGGCGATCCACTCACATAATGACTGTACGTGGGCAGCACACAGCATGTTGAGGAAGGTTGACACGTCGTGACAGATTGGAGGGATGTTCCTCTGCTCAGTGCGCTGAGCTTTGGCGTGGCAAGCGTCGAGGCAGACGTGTGGTTGGTGAATGGAACGCTTTTCGTACGTTCATGTTTTGCAGTTCTGCTTGTTCTCGTGAACTGATGTTCGATGGTAATAGGTGGGGCATGAAGAAGCTGCACTATCACCTCATCGTACCTTCGATTCTCTATATATTCAACCTCTGCTTCACGTGTTGAGTGCTCAGAATCCCAAGAACGAGTTCACCGTCAACCAGACGACGCCTAAGTGCGCATCCTTTTCCTATACAGTGTTTGCTCGCACTGACCCTGGTCATAGTGGTGTATTTGATACGTCAAGCAGCACGTCTTTGCATTTGCTGGTCGACATCAAAACCAATGGCACAGAGTGCGTGTGCTCAGCCCTTCCTCGATCTCACCTCCTCAATGATTCACCCCAGAGCTCTGCCGTTCATACTGAAGGCTCTCCAGCCCCTGCGTAGCGCTGGCTACCTGACTACCTCCACGAACGGAAATGTCACGAAATCGGCCATTACCGTCATCGGCACAGGGAACTCACCTCTCGATGGTGTGAAAGCCCTGGAACCACGCGACTACTTCTTCGACGGTCCGCTCATCTCCCTGAATGATACGTCGACCAACACGACATGGGACGCGTCCCTTGCCCCCATAGCCAGTACAGACTACGGCGTGGCCGTCGGCTGGGCAGGCATCACTGGGATTTCAGATGCTCAACGGAGTACCATCCTGACACTCGTAAATGACGCGCATACGCGGGGCATCCAGGCGCGTTTCTGGGACACCCCAGGTTGGCCTATTGGCGCGCGGGATGCCGTGTGGAGAGAGCTATTGGATGATGGGGCGGATTGGTTGAACGCGGACGATTTGGAGGCTGCTGCGAATTTTTGACGAGCATGCTCAATAAACCTCTGGGGCATTAGGATGGAGGGACGCAATATCTACGATATGAATGAAAGACGTCATCAGACCTGTTCCCAGGTTAATGACCTGTCTATCCCGAGTTTGCGCCTCTCGAACCATCGTACTTTCCGTCCAGGTGTCCACCCCAGAGCACCTTGCGCAGTCTGAAGTGCGCTTTGCGTCGACCCCGGTGCTATCTCGCCCGCTTTCAACTTTATGTCCTTGACATCGCGGAAGTAGACCTGCTCCTCTTCAACGTGCTCCTTCTGCATCTTCTCTCTGAGGGCCTTGACTGCAAGAGGTTTGGCCAACAGGCCGTCCTATAACATGCACGGATGTAGAAAGATTATTGGAGAGCGAGAGACACCACACACCATATGATCCGAGGCTTTCTTTCCAAGATCCTCGACAGACCGGTATTTGAGCACCTTCTGCAGGTTCCACCGCGTAGTTGGCCGTAGCTCCCCCAATTCGTGTGGCTCCAGCTTCTGCTCCCGTGTCACCACGGCATCCACACCCGTCACACCCTCCTTCACCAGCACGCTCGCAGGCTTAGTCTTCAGCTTGCTCGCCAGCAACTCCCAGCCGACGGAGCGCGCGGTCATCTCAAACTTCAAGTCTCGAGGGTTGTCCACGAGCTCGAGGATGGCGTGCGGTGCATTGTCGCCCTGGCGGTTGCCGAACTTGTGAATGCGCGTGTAGCCGCCTGGGCGTTCGGCGTAGCGTTTCGCGAGAGTATCAAAGATTTTGGGTGTGAGGGTGGGTCGCAGGAGAAACCCTGAGGCTCTTCGGTACGCTGGCAGGTCGCCTTTCTTGCCCAATGATATGATCTGCTCCTATGTTCAGGTAAGGCAATGCGGGCGAGAAAAATATGAGGACCTTCTCGGCCAGCCTCGCTGTGTCTCTGGCCTTGGGGAGGGTTGTCTTGATTTGTTCATGCTCAATGAGAGAGGTCACAAGGTTGCTGGTGACGGGTCAGTGGATGCACACATCCACACGGCACAAGACTCACCGCAACATGAGCATTCGATGTGAAGACGTCCTCGAGAACTTGCGAAAGGCGACGCCATGCTTCATTGCTGCGAGTTGGACGCGACTCGCGACGACGTGTAGGACGGAGAGAGCGGCGCTGCAACAAGCGCCCACCGCGTCGCGACTTCCGAAAGCGGCGGCATTACTATCGTTGCCCCAGAGTTGAATGGCTTTCTTCATTTCGCTCTTGGCTCTTTTGGTATGCTGCTTTCTCTCATGAAGTTTTCACAACAGAATGCTCATTGATCTCATCTACCTCGTTCTTATTTTTTTTTTTTGCATTTCAAAGACACATTCTGTCCTCGAGCAGCTCCTGGGAAGGACACTCAAAATTGAGAGGGAGACCCAGAGACGAACTGACATAGGATACTGGTCGATAACTCTAGCTATGGACATCGCCAAATTTCACAAAGCAAATTTGTGTCGCCATTCTCCTCCTTGGTATCGCCCAGCTAGATCCACGACGAATAGGTGCCCTGAGTCTGGGTACTGGAACTGAAGGTTCGCATCGCCGCCCAATACGCCCGCGTGGGCAGTCGTCACATAGAGTTGATCGTTGTTGGGTCCTAATGAAATTGGCCTCAGTCGTGAACAGCCCTGCAGCAACGAATGACGTGCCTCCAAAGCAGCAAGCAGTCACGCTGTATACAGTGGGGAAGTATATCTCAAAGTCCACTTGGCCCTCCTTGTCGAAGCGAATAATTCGGGATCCTCCCCACCTGCATGAGACAATAAACTGAGATAAGGCAACCGCAGTAGACGCGATGCTCACCGTGCACTCCACAAGCACCCCTCGCTGTCGATACAAAGGCCGTCACAAAAGGAACCCTCCGGTAATCCTTGAGCTATAGCATCCACGAACACACGGCGGTTGGAAAGCATCGCGCGATCCGCATCATAATCATACGCATATATGATGTTTGTGAAGGAGTCCGTGAAATACCTGACAATTCTTGATCAGTTCACGAGCGTCAGGGCGGATATTAAGAGGATTACATGATCTTGTCGTCCTGGCTCCAACCTAATCCGTTTGAATCCTGTGGAAGGGAAGAAAGTAAGGCTAGATATGTCCGCGAGCCGCGATCGTGACCAACCGTGAAAGGGCCGTCGTCAGCCACAGTACAGACGCCAGTGTCTGGGTTATAGCAATACAAGCGCCCCGGAATGCCGCGCTCCTTGTTGTAGAGGGACCCCACGTAGAAGCGACCTCTGCTATCGCACGCGCCGTCGTTGAGCCTCGTGTATGGCTGCTCTGGCTCGGGGATGGGTTTGCATAGGTAATTGAGCTTCGAGTTTCCTTCCAGAAGCGCTATCCCTGACGCCGTTGCGCACGCTAGCTGTGGCAAAGGACAATCTTTAAATCATGAGATGGCACGTCAATCAAGCACACCTACCCTTCCGTCCTGTCGGAGTGCAAGACACGTTATCGGCTCGGTGAAATCTTCGTGTGTAAGCTCGAGACTCGTGGTGTCGAGGTGGAGAACCTGCGGCGCGGCGGGCCGCCGGCGATGATCAGATACATGTCGTACAACTCAAGGTCGTGACCAACCCTCTTGGTCTCTATGTCGACAAAGTGCAACATCTGGGTTGACGCATCGTAGAGAGGGCCTATAAGCGGAGGTTCAGCGTTACAACAACACGGCCAACACGACGGTATCTCACCTTCGCCAAGTAAGCAGCCAGTCCTGAGCAACGGCTCAGAGACGACGACGACGCGACTGGAAGACATTGAAGGAGGCGGCCTCAAAAATGTGCCCGAGTATGAGTTACAGGCACGCAGACAATGACATTTATATATGGAGCAAGTAACTGGCCCGCGAAATAAAGCTCGGGCAGTGGTCGGAGATCGTGTCATATGACGTTCGGAGAGGTTCACACTTAGACTTCTTTTCTGGCAAATGCTCTACCCTGCGCGTCCGCCTCAAGTCCGTATGTCTGTCGGCTGCAATTGCTGTGCGGACATAGGAGAGAGAAGTGATTAAGGCTATGCCATTCCACGGTCCGGGTACAAGGTGGACGTGTATTGTACGTGATAAGAATGCTCAGTGGGCTAAAAAGGCACGATGAACAGGATGAAATGTTGACGTTTACAGATATAGCTCACCCTCAGGAGTCTTCGCGATGTAATCGATAGCTAGCGGGACGGGTGGCCGTCAGAGAGAGTACGCCTTCGCAGCCGATAAACACACCTTGCTGGACGGTCTTGATCTCATCCGCCTCTGCATCTGGAATCTCGATGGCGAACTCCTGCGCGACCCGTTCGGTCACGACAAAGGTCTTGTGAAGAGTTAGGAAGAACCAGACGCGTACCTCTTCGACGGCCATAACAACCTCTACCGCGTCTAAGCTATCCAGACCCAGGTCCTCCGTAAATGACGACGCGGGCGAGAGCTGGCAGAATAGCATTGTATCACATGGGGCCAAGGACGAGAAGCGCAAGTCCGCACACACCTTCTCTGGGTTCACCTTGTCGAAGCCCTTGAGCACGTCCAAGACACGTCGTTCAATCTGTGCTGGCTCGAGCCCGGCGGCTGCGGAGAACGCGGCGCGAGGAGGAAGACGGTTGAAGACAACGCGAGAGGCGGGCCGAGCAAGTCCTGTACGCACGGCACTACGCAGAGCGATACGAGCGAAAGACATTTTTGGCGCGGTAGTTGGACGGTGACGCGGTGACGAGACTTGTGCACTCGTCGCGACACAGGTGGTCCTGTTTAATCTCCGACCGGGGACTGCCGTCTTCGACTTCCGCACCATCATCTGCCTCAATGCCTGCATGGACGCGAGTCATGGCGCTGGCGAAAATCGAGCTATAGTGCTTCGTCTAGTACAGTCCGTTATTGCGTAGGGACGGGAGGTGTGGTCAAGTGAAGCAGCACTACAGTCAGCGCAGGCGAGACACTTCGTGCGCAGACGTGGCCATTGGTCTTTTGTCGTGACAGTCACGTATCTTACGGTCTCCCTCCTCACATCCAACCTACACGATGACTTGAAAGCCAAGCTCAAGTGCGCTGCCGCACTCAGAGCAATTTCATTTGGAGACGCGAGCGCGAGCATGTGGTCGGTCGGTGGCGGCAAAAGAAGGTTTGCGGACTTTGCCGAGCAACTGTGCAGTTGCTGTCACGGTGGCTGTCACTCATCCCTCCGCCGTGGTACCTCATCGACAGCAAGATCCTCAAGGTGAGAGCCTCACTGTCTATTAGAGACCAGCGGTTGACACTCAACTCTCTGCTATCCTTCACCCGGCGCCCTCCTCAAGGTCAGTGTATTTGTGGCCGTCTGTTCGTGACTCGTACTCACAGCTACTATGTGCGTTTAGACTCGACATGGCCACTATCTCCTCCAGCCCCATCGTTATAGATGGCAAGGGCCATCTTCTGGGCCGGCTGGCATCCATAATCTCCAAACAGATTCTCTCTGGCCAGAAGATCGTAGTCGTTCGGTGCGAGGAAATCAACATCTCTGGCTCCTTCTTTCGCAACAAGGCGCGTAGCAAGCAGACTGAACGGGAATTAATCAAACCGAGAACTGACACGCGCTCTCACAGTTGCGCTACCACAACTTTCTCCACAAACGCCATATTGTGAATCCGAAAAAATCTGGACCCTTCCATCACCGCGCTCCCTCCAAGATCCTCTTCCGCGCTATCCGCGGGATGGTCCCCCACAAGACCCCCCGCGGTGCCGCCGCTCTCGAGCGCCTGAAGCTCTTTGAGGGCGTTCCTCCTCCATACGACAGGAAGAAGCGGATGGTTGTCCCGGAGGCGTTGAGGGTGTTGCGGTTGAAGCCTGGCCGGAAGTTCTGCACGGTCAAGGTGCGTCATGTGTAGGAGCTATATGATGCTGCTCGGGTGCTCAAGCCGATTTCATAGCGCCTCTCTCATGAGGTTGGCTGGGGTTACAAGGACGTCGTGGACCGTCTGGAGGAGAAGAGGAAGATCAAGGCGCAGGCGTTCCATGAACGCAAGGTACGTTCATGAATCTTTTGATATTACAGATCACATGTACTCACCCTTTCATATCAGCTCGCCGCGGTCAAGTTGCGCCAAAAGGCACTCGCCGACAACTCGTCGTCTTTCGAGAAGCTCACCGCTCTCGGCTACTAGGCAGATGTGGTTTCTTTACTCATTGCTTTCTTTCCCTATGCCTTTGCATGAGTATGTGCCCCATGCCATTTTGTATGTCGATAGCGTGAGTGCTTTCCGAACAGTATATGACGTGTTGCTGCGGTGTTCGTCAAACGAACAACTTCGGAGACTTGGAACTTCAACCTGTGGCTTTGGTTGTAGGATCCGTATGTACATGCAGTGCAGATGCTGTAATTTCCACAGATTCAATCGTCGTCATCAAGTCCGCCTGTCATATCACCATTCAACTCGTCACCGAATGGATCACCGTCCTCCATAGCTCGTCTGACACCCTCGGCTTTCTTCGCCCTCTTCGCCTCGGCATCCTTTTCTTCCTGCGCCCTTCTCGCAATATACGCCTTACTTCCCACTACCTTCTCTGGATTTTTACAGACCTTGAGTCGCCTGTCGATTTCCCGCACAACTTCTACAGAAGGCACGTCACCGTCGCGAAGTATCATGTCTTTGATGGCTTGGACTGTCTCAAGTGCTGGCTCAGCTCCCTTCGCCTGAGCCCACGACGCGGCGAGGTCGGGTGCCGCTAACGACATGCACGCTAGGGCTATCTGCGACGGCGAATAGAGTAGCTCAGCGTCCGTGAGCCGAGACGTTCGGACATGCTGCAGGGCGACGTCGTAGCTTTGCTGTAGTGCATCGCGAGGAGGCGGTTCTGGCAAAGCCTACCGAGGCGGGATCGAGATTGAGAAATGCTTCAGAGAGTAAAAAGCGGGCGGACCTGGAGATCGAGCCACAAGCCCCACAAGGCCCGGTGGGCGTGCCATACGGCAAATTCAAATGCGAGGCTCTGCGCAACGAGAAACTCGAGGTCGAGGACATCAGAGGGGGCTGTGCGCGGTATGTTTGATGTGTAAGACTCCAGAGATATCGGGTGGTTTGTCGTCTTGGTTGCGAGAAAGAGGGCGGTAAGCCTAGACACTGAAGGTGAAACGACGTTGGCACAGAGATGTTGGACAAAGCATACATAACGTTCTTTGGATGCCAGTCCATGACTGTGTTTCCGAGGTAGAATCGCTTTAGGTAGCTGATACCGGTCGCCTCGACCTCCTCTGGGAATCGGAAGTGGCCGCATAGCTGAGAGATCTTCGTCACGTAGAGCTTGACGAGCAGATGCTCCTCAGTGAAGTCGAGGAACTGAATGCCGGAGGAGGAGCCGGGCTGAGGTCGTGATCTCGGTCAGCTCGGGGAGGGCGTAACGCGGAGGCCAAGAACACACGAGCTCTGCCTCGAAGGTGTTGCGGATGGCTGTGACGGCGGAGCGATTGAGTGCATCTCTCGTCGCGCGGAGGCGGTCGGGCGAGAAACGCCAGTTGCGATACTGGGTGCTGGCCTGGTAGAGCGGCTTGGGGTCGGAGGATGGCATGAGCAACAGCGATCACGTGTACGCACCGAGGCCTTTGATTGTTGCGAGGGTCCAGCGCACTAAATAGTCCGCGTCGAGGGCAACCCCCTTAGCTGCCTTCCCGCTCTCTATCTCGGTCGATTTGCTGGTCCCGTCGTCCACAGCACTCTACAATCGATGGCGAAGGTGCTGGCCCATCTCACCGCCAGGTTCATCGGACTGCACGTCCTCACACTCCTTTTCCCCGTCCTCCTCGCCCTCCCCCCGGCCGCTGCGCAATATCTCGTCAACGGCCAGGTCTTCACTAATGCTCTGGCTATTGTGGATGCTCCCGCACCACAGAGGTGCGTCTCCAGCCTCGGGGCCGACATCAGGGTCCTCACGCTGCTTTTAGTACCTTCCACGCTGGGAGCGGCATCCCAATAGCCCTCGACGTCGGTACACAGTCCGGTTGCCGACTTCCCATGCTCATCGTCGTTGCAGATCTCAGGCGATGGCAAACTCCCTCAAGCCGCAGCTACGCCAGGCGCCGGTCTTGCCACCGGTTTTGACTTGCTCGAGCTATACCTCATCTCTACGCAAACCAAAATCAATCTCACGATATCCAATGGAACCGGTCTTTTGACGCAAGAGCCGGGGAGCACAGTCAAGCATCTTGATTTTGCTTTGCCAAACTGTGTGGCTGCTGGAGCATATAACGTGCGTATCAGCAACGCCGCTTGGCGGTCCAGGCTCTCATGTCCTCGCTGCCGCAGTTTACCGTTTATGAAACTTCTCATATCAACAATGAGAACTTTTTCTCCGTCACGCCGATCCCCATCTCTATCGAGAATACCAATTTCAACGGGCCGTGCACCGATGGGGTTAACACCTTGCAGTCACTTCCTCAACCCGACTCCCCGCCTGCGCAACAGCCTTTCCTCAACGCCACTGCAACACCCCTAGACACTTCCAGCCATTCTGGAACGATACCAATTTCTGGCTCCATTCCTGTAACTGTTCCATCACCATTACCCACGCCCAATGCAACGCAAGTCATTACTCTAACGATCGGCCCCTCAGGTGTTCCTCTTCCCATTCCTACTGCTGCTCCACTGCCTGGTCCCTCTCCCAGTACAGTAACGCTGCTGCTCGTTACTGTTGATACCGTCACCACTACTGCGCAAGGCCAGACGACCGGGTTCACAACTGTGTATGTCCTCGCTGACTCCTCAATGTCAGTGGAACGAAAAACTGATGTTGCCCCCGCATCCGAAGCGTTACCTCTGTCGTTACGTCGACATTGTTACCGACAGGGGTCGGTAACTCGGGGCTACTCCCTGTGAATGCAGCACTTTCAGTGCACCTGTCCTCGTCGATCTTTTTACTTTGGATGTTATTATGGTTGATATTACTATCTACTTGATTGGACCACTTTGGTTTGAGTAGGTCGTACAAGGCGGTACCCAAGAACCCAGATGTTCGAAACCCAAGACTTCATGAAGCGCTCGGGGAATGTCCGGAAGCACTTCAGAAGGGTCGGGGCGCGCGCTGCCGACTAATAAAGTCACTGGCAACCGGCCGTCGGCGGAAGACAACCACTTAACTATAAGGTTCTTTCGAATTTTCAATGCCCAGAGCCAGATTTCGAACGCGCGAACTCCACCTGTGTCCCCTGGCGACCATTCCCCAGTGGTGTGAACGCTTTGCCGGCTCACAGACTGCCAGGTCCACGCTCTGGCCCTCTCGCAGGGGGTGGGAGCCGTTAGGATATCCTCTTCCGAGCTCATGAGCTCCTTACTCTCCGTTTCCCCCCATCCCTCTCTTTCGTTTTTTCTGTCTTCCTCGCTTTCGCCCTCCTGGCGAGGAGCATACCTGTCTGCAAGTCAGCTCCTCCTCTTTCGTGAGGTCGCGGGACGTTCTCCCCTGGCTTTGGCATCGGCTGCAATGACATCCTCCATCCGTCCAACGCCAACCGCGCCACCCGTTCTTTTCGAGCCGACCTCCGTCATTCATTCTTCACTGGAAGCATTGATCGCTTCTCTGGCACCTTCCAAGTCTGTCTCTCCCGGCGCCTCGTCTGTTCCAACTGCTCCCCCAGACCCGGACATCGTTGTTGTCGAGTTGAGGACCTCTCTCACCATCTTTAACTATCATGCCTTCTATGACACTCCAATTCATGCTTTCCGCCCCACTTTTGTCGCGCTTCCTGATGGATCCCTCCTCGCGCCTCCAATGAATGAAGACCTCCAGCTGGCAAGAGCTTCACTGCTCATGATAGGCGCCTACCTGCTTCTCGCGAGCAGGAATATCATTGTCTCCTTTGGCTATATTCACCGAGTCAAGGTGAAGAGGAAGGAAATTTTCTACATCCTGTTCGCCAGCCAAGCCATTGCACCTACGCCCTGGATATCATTGCTCTACGCATTCTTCAACACGGCCGTGAACTGCACAACGTGAGTGATGCCGTCCGTCTTGTCGCGGAGTCTGATCCTTTGCACAGTATTAACAGGCTGGTCATATCTTCAACGGCGCTGTCTACATGGTTACTCGTAAGTTTCAACTTGGCTGCTAATCAGCCTGCAAAGCTCATAGATCGCAGCTCACGGGGGTATTCGGGATCAAAGCTTACCGCTGCCTAAGCCAATCACGCATCGTGCTGGCGACATTGGTACTCTTACAGCTCGCGAGCGTGGCTGTAGTCTCCATTGACCTTGTGAGAATGACGGGTTCATACCGGACGGCGGGTGAGTCGACTTCGTTCCTTAAATCGGCCTTCTCGTCTCATGCGTTTCGATGCAGTTGGAAATTGCAGTGCAGTACCTGGGTCATCCGACATCTTGTCGGTTATTATGATCTTGATTTTCGTGGAGGCATTCTTCATATGCTGCTGCTGTTCGTACACTCATTCTGTGGCAAAGTGACTGCGCTCAAAGAACATAAATTCAGTCATACGCGCCGTGTGGACGTCTTCAAGGTTCCTAGCCGCTCAGGGCCGGCTGACATATCGCATCTCACTGGACGGTGATAAAGGCGCCGAAAATGAACAGGTTGTTCCTCGGCCGACACCTGCTGCGAATCGAGGCTGGTGGGATTACACTCCCCGAACTTCCGCAGCTCCGCCAGTCGGAGAGACTGTCTATCATCCGCGACAAACAAGCGAACAGGAGGTAAATCATAGGAAAAGTCTTGTGGACAATGTGGACCATAGAAGAAGCACCGTATTCTCCACGATTACGACCTTCTGGGCCACGTCCCCCACTGTCCCGAGAGCTCCACTTTCTGGACGCACTCCGATTCCGCATGCTGCCCAAGGCCGGCGCCTCAAAAGAGCTGTGCCGTTTTTTGGCTCCCCGGTCAAGGAGGAGGGCAGACAGGTCATATCGCCTTTGCCAGCTGCGCCTCCTAATGGGCTCTTGAAGGGTTTGAAACCTCGTATGCTGCTGTTTCGCGAGGTCATGAGGGACGAGGTATGTCAGTTTGCGATAACTCTGATGCATATCTAATGCATCTGCCGTCAGTTGTGCTACACCACTCTTGTAACCGCCATCTGCGTAATTTCCGCCATTCTCGCCGTTGTTGGCATGAGTCACGAAATCCTGTTGAAGGCACCGGGCTGGTTTGGTCTGAATTGTGGGTTACTCATTCATTTCGCACCCGCCGAAATGAATGCGTTTCTTCTGCAGGGGCAATCATATCCGTGCTTGCCATCCATAGCTCCGGAAGGGTGGTCCAACGGCATGAGCAGGAAGCCCTCTTGCGAGACCCGTTACTATGGGATCCTCGCCTGCGTCCGGATAACGACGACTTTCCGGGCGACCGCCGCCAACACGCGAGGAACGCGCGTCAACGACAGAGCTTCAGCAGCTACGCCAGCGACCTCTCTTTTCTCCCTCGTACCGGCAGGCGCAGTTGGGAAATTCAGGAGACTCCAATCTCCCCAGAGACGAGTGAGAAGGGGTCTGTCTACTCTGCATCGTGAATTCCAACATATATATATACCCGTTCGTATGTCCGTAGTCCCAGCGAGATTTGGCGCTCATTCATATATTCCTGCCGCACACAAGATTGTAAAAGGCTCCACTGGCCGAAGATTACTAGGTACATTGTATTGTTTCGTCGTGTCATCTACTCAGTCATTTGGAAGGAGGTTGTTGAAATGCTCAGTCAGCAGTCGAGGAGAACACACGTCGACAAAAGAATATAACGTTAGTGCAGATACTAGATGGAAGTATTATGGGGCCATGTGTATCCCGTCAAGACTCTGCGCCTAATGACTCGCGCGCCTTTTTCTCTTTCTTCAATCTTTTTCGTTCTCGCTTGGCGTCCTCGTCCTCTACCTCCTCTGCTTCCACCGCCTCCTTTTTCGCCCTTTTCTCTTTCTTCTCCTTCTTCCGTCGTATCTTTTCCTCCTCATCGTCATCAGTCACCGCCATGGAAACGTCACCATCCTCAGGAACCTCAGACTTGCGCTTACGCTTCTTCTCCTTCGGCTCCTTCGAAGGACTCACGTGAGGCGCAATGGGCTCAGCCGCGGCTTCAGGCGTGTCAGACTTCGCGACGGTCACGGCCGCGACGCTCGCGCCAGAAGACCCAGAAGCGACCTGCCAGCAAAACATGGTCAGGCGCCAGGCAGTGGGAAAAGATCGGGCGCACCTCGCGCGTATAATCGACGTAGTCTTTGCTCCACTCGGCCGGTGTAATCCCCTCAAGCTTCTCGCCATGCTTCCCGAGTTTGCCATCCTTGACCATTTTCTTCTTCTCCATCGCCTTTGGGCCAAGACCCCATCGGCGGGGGTAAGTATCCCTCTCCATGATACACCGCTTCACTTTTGCGACGACGCCGTGGTCGCAAGTCGCCAGCTCGACCGTCGACATGAGGGCAATAGCTAGCGCAATTGCTTCGCCCTTCGTGGTCATAAGCACGACTTCCTCGTGGACAGAAATGTCGGCTTCGTAGCGAAGGAGACCAGGGATCATGAGCTTGGCACCGTAGCAGACCGCATTCACCGCGCTGTCTTTGACAACTATGCGTTTGTAGCCAACAAGGAGGCACTCCAGCGGCCGTATGACGCGACGCAGGTAGGATTCTGCAACACAAATGAGCTGATTGAATTATTGCGGCTGAAGTGATGGTTACATACCGTCTCGCGTGTTGTCATATGTCCACTGCGCATCCAGAACGTCGTGCATAGTTACAACATCGTCATTTTCTGACAAAGCACCACTCCGGACGCGCCTGAGTTCTTGCATGTGTCCGCCGACGCCAAGAATGAGCCCCAAATGCACGCAAAGGGTCCGGATGTAGGTCCCGGCTTCACATGACACCCAAAAAACAGCAAGATTGCGCTTTTCATCCACCTCAAGGAGCTTGGACTCGTGAATGGTGCGGATACGAAGCTGCCGCTTCACGGCAGAGATGAGAGGTGGACGTTGGAAGAGCGCACCAGTGAGCGTCTCCAAGGCCCGAGGGAGGGCGGTGGGGTTGGGAAGGGCAGAATGGAGACGGAGGACACAAACGTATTCCTTACCTGTGCAAACGTCAACTGTGGTCGTGAGGAAAGCGCGAACGAACTCACCGGCGCCCTGCTGAGACTTGACCAAGCGCGTTGCGCGATCAATACACACAATGAGACAGCCCGTGACTTTTGGGTCCAGGGTGCCGCTGTGGCCGGTTTTCTCACAGCGAAGAATTCGGCGCAACCAGGCGACGACTTCGTGGGAGGACGGGTTGGACGGCTTGTCCAAGTTGATGACGCCCGACCTGCGAATGAAAAGAGGTAAGAGGTGTGTCTGTGGAACGAGGCGAGACACACTTGATGTATGTCGCAATGTCACGCTTGAGCGGACTGCAGCCTGAGGGGATGGGGGTGAAATGACTTGAGCGTACGAGCAACTTGTCATAATTTTTGAGGAGCAGGGGCCACTCGGAGGTGTCGAGGACGGGGGTGTTCGTCTCTGACTTGATAGAGTATTCGCCTTCCAACTGAATGGAGGCGATTTTGGCCCGGGCTGCAGAGGACGCCATGGCAGAAATCTCTGCGCAAACACCGCCGTTTCGGGCCTGCTCTCCGCCAACCGTGCGAACCTCCTGCCGCTCGCGGCCTCGGCATCTTCCGGGGTAACTGTACAGTCCACAAAACCAAAATTGTCCGCCGTCATCACACTTTAGCACCGACTCCTCAAGACACCGTCGTCGACATGGTCAGTCCCGGCCACGCTTTGCTGAGTCCCTTCTCAGTAGGCTCATGCCGGGTTTCTTTTCTTTCGCTTTCCTCTGCTCGTCTAGGCAAAGACCACCTCCGCTAAGACTGCCGCCGCCAAGCACAAATTCGTCGTCGACTACTCTCGCCCTGCGGGAGACGGTCTCTTCGACGGGGCGGCTTTCGAGAAGTTCCTCCACGACCGAATCAAGGTCGATGGCAAGGCTGGCCAGCTCGGAGACTCTATCAAGATCCAGCGTGATGGTACACACCTGTCCTACACCGTTTAGAGCTTGTCTGATATCTTCCGGCAGGCGACAAGTCCATCACCGTGACGTCGAGCATCCCATTCTCCAAGCGCTACCTGAAATACCTCACTAAAAAGTTCCTCAAGAAGAACACCCTCCGCGATTACCTTCGCGTCGTGGCGGCGAGCAAGGATGTTTACCAGCTCCGCTTCTACAACATCGAGTACGTTGCCTTGACCACCTACTCGGTGTCACAACTCATGCTTACATCGCTTAGGAGTCCCGATGACGACGATGAGGAGTAGACACCTCCTGGGCGTCAGCGTTGTGGTTTTGCATCGACGCAGGTAGCAACCTCCCAGGGTATCCTGCTGTCGGGTCCTGCCCTACAATATATGATTAAGCGTTGTCTTCACTTGCATCTTTAACGAGCAGATGCTGCGTTCAATCTTATGGCAGCGGATGTGTTGGTGGAATATTAGTCTGCTGGTTGCAAACATGGCAGAGTGTTGTTGCTATTAGTCAAGCAAAGCACTAAGTTACAATCAGCCAGTATATAATGATCGTGTCAAGTCCGTGTGACTGCGGTCCTCGCTCACGCAAGTCCAGCAAGTCCGTAAGTATAAGTACGTATTGCAAAGTTAGTAGTCCATGATGTAAGATGTGTAGAGGCTAGCCAAAGCAACTAAGAGTACACCCAAGAAGTCAACGTTGGTCATGCGGTCCTATCATGCCGTCTTTGAAGGGTATGGCACATAGGTTGTTGTCCATGCATCGACCTCGACGGTGACAGTCTTCGTGACGGTGACGACCTGTGGCGTCGCGCCACCGGTTGCTGCGGTCGTAGTGGCAAAGAGACCCGCGGAGGACGAGAGAGCCGCGCCGATCGCGAGCGCCTTGCCCTGGAAGGCGGCGAAAGTGTTGTTGGAGCCGGGGAAGCCAGGATTCACCGCGAAGACCATTCCCTTCCCGCAGTGGCTGGCGGCTGTGTTCTCGCCCTGTCTGCAGTACACCCAAGTAGGGTTGTTCTGTGATGTGGTCAGTGACAAACATCACCAGGGAGAGCGGGCGCACATACGTCTTTCACAATGAACTCAAAAGTCGGGTTGCCATATGTCGTTCCGATAGGGACTGGGTGGCTACACACAAGTGAGACGGCTGTCGTCACAATGTACACAAGTGGCACTTACAATCCAGAATCGAAGCCGCCATATAAGGGACTGCATGGGTCGTTGAACGACGACTGGGTCACCGAGTGATTCTTTGGGTTAAAGTGGAAGAGAACATGATCACCCGGGGATGCCACCTGATCAAAACTCGTGAGGATGGTCATAATGCCAAGTAACTGAAATATACAGACCACACTCGGGGGGCTGTAGAAAGTCTCGCCATTAGGGCCGCCGACAGTGACATGGATAGTCGGGCTACCGGATGATGCGGTATAGGTCGAAGTGGCGATGGTCGCACTGGAGGTGGCCGAGAGACCCGCGGAGGACGAGAGAGCCGCGCCGATCGCGAGCGCCTTGCCCTGAAAAGCGGCGAAGGTGTTGTTGGAACCGGGGAAGCCAGGGTTCACCGCGAAGACCATTCCCTTCCCGCAGTGGCTGGCGGCGGTGTTCTCAGCCTGCCTGCAGTGCACCCAGATGGGGTTGTTCTGTAGTGTCAACATGGTCAATCACAGGCTTCATGAGAGATCGCCGCAAGCATACATCTTTCACGATGACCTCAAAGGTTGGGTTGCCCGACGTCGTTCCGATAGCAACTGGGTGGCTAGACACGAGTAAGCCGGTTATCGCCACAAACGATGCGAAGTGCACTTACAATCCCGAATCAAAGCCGCCATATAAGGGACTGCAGGGGTCGTTGAACGACGACTGGGACACTGAGTGGTTCTTTGGGTTGAAGTGGAAGAGAACATGATCTCCCGGGGACGCCACCTATTTGGACTTGTGAGCATGACTGAGAAGGTGGAGACACTATGAAGAGATACTGACCACGTTCGTGGGGTTGTAGACAGTCTCGCCATTAGGGCCGCCGACGGTGACGTGGATAGTCGGGCTGCCAGATGAGGCGGTATAGGTAGAAGTGGCGGTGGTCGCACTGGTGGTGGCTGAGAGACCCGCAGAGGACGAGAGAGCCGCGCCGATCGCGAGCGCCTTGCCCTGAAAAGCGGCGAAGGTGTTGTTGGAACCGGGGAAGCCAGGATTCACCGCGAAGACCATTCCCTTCCCGCAGTGGCTGGCGGCTGTGTTCTCGCCCTGTCTGCAGTACACCCAGGTAGGGTTGTTCTGTGATGTGGTCAGCGACGCTTGTCGCGAGGGAGAGCGGGCGCACATACGTCTTTCACAATGAACTCAAACGTCGGGTTGCCATATGTCGTTCCGATAGGGACTGGGTGGCTACACCCAAGTAAGACGGCTGTCGTCGCAATGTAAAAAAGTTGCACTTACAATCCAGAATCGAAACCGCCATATAAGGGACTACATGGGTCGTTGAACGACGACTGGGTCACCGAGTGATTCTTCGGGTTGAAGTGGAAGATGACATGATCGCCTGGGGACGCCACCTAGTCAAACTTGTGAGGATGGTCATAATGCCAAGTGACTAAAATATACGGACCACACTCGGGGGGCTGTAGAAAGTCTCGCCATTGGGGCCGCCGACTGTGACATCGATCGTCGCCTGGGCGCCAGCAGATGCGAGTAGAGAAAGGCCAAGAACCACAGCAGAGAAGGAGAACATTAAGATGAGGGACAGGAACGGAGGAGGGGGGAAGGGGAAGGGGAGGGGAGAAGGGAAGGAAAGCCGAATGAGAAGATGTCGACGGAGACATTCTGTCGATCTTTTATATGAGAGAGATCTGCGACTCCGAGACCGCCATTCCGACTCGGCGAGCTACCCTGTGCCTCCCTGTGCTAGGGTGTCTGACTAAATGCGCCAATTGTGCGCCGGCGCTGCAAAGGACAGGCGAGATAGAGAGTAAGTCTGACCAGTGACCGAGGCCGCCGAGTCGAAACCTGTGCCACGCGACCCAAAGCACTGGCGCGCGTGCTGACAATCGGTCTTCCTGTGCACAACATCGCCTCGGTTGGACGCGCTCGGCCAGGCGATGAAGGTTTTTGTCATGAGCTCAGTCCACTATCCACCCTGATGGGCCCTCGGCGGCCTCGGCCAAGACTTGCGGATGGGACAGCCGGAATGAAATACAAGTTGTTTCACGCAAAACTCGGTCTGATGGGAATGTCTCAGCTTATAGCTATATCCAGGGCTGCTGACCATTACCTTGCTACGGCGGCACGGCGGCACGGTGAAATTTGCACTAGTTCCTGTCCGTAGCTGTCCGTCCAGTCTTACAGTTTTAAAAAGTCTTGGCCGGCTCAACGCAGTGCACGCCACAATGTGAACGCATTCCGTATGTAGGGAGAGGTAAAAAGCATGCATGCTCTCCACATGTCGCACACGAACCCCTGAGCCCGAACAGTGTGTGATGCCGTCGCCGTGCAACCCGTATTCCTAGCAAAACAGAGGTAGCTCACCCACTCCAATTTTCGAAGAGGGGCATGTGAAAACAACCTGTTGACAGGAGCTAGTTGGATTATTTAACGCTAGACAGGCAGGGGAATGAACGAGCCTGGTACGGTACCAGTTAGATAGATGGAATACCGGCACCTTCTGCCCTTCACCCGCGCGCCGACTCGGACATCCTTGTTCAATATTGAGGGGTGCAATTTGGCACACTTAGCACGGCTAGTACGGCTTGTCAACCGGCGCAAGATAAATCCCGCGTTCGTGTGCGCCGCCCATCGGCGTGGTGCACAGGTGTTGAGTGGTGGGAAGCGAATAAGTAGCCGGAAGTGTTTGAGGATGGCCGTGATGAGTAGCACCAGAATAAACACAATCGTTGCAAGCAGAAAACACCTGCTAGGATCAAATGCCCCGTACTAGATTCTGGAGCTCCTAGGTTCGACAGTCTGCGCCGGGCAGAAGTGGGGTCGGTGCGACTACCGGGGGGAGTCAGTGTCAATTGTCCAGCGCACGGCAGCCAGACCAATATCATCGCGAAGATGCGCACTAGACGCGCCAGTGTTAGAGCGCCGAGGTCAGCAACACATTCAAAGTGCTGTCAACGGCAAAATGGCCGTTTCAAGACGAGCAGCTAGCAAATCAGAAAGCACGAAGCC
Organism: Auriscalpium orientale; assembly: GCA_019915035.1. Classification (NCBI taxonomy): domain Eukaryota; kingdom Fungi; phylum Basidiomycota; class Agaricomycetes; order Russulales; family Auriscalpiaceae; genus Auriscalpium; species Auriscalpium orientale. The sequence continues at coordinate 2,088,306 of JAHLMH010000001.1, forward strand.
GACAGGCTGAAGAGTCCGCTTGCCGGGCATTAAGTATGCTCACCGTGAGTTGAAGGCAAGTTCGAACAGCCGTCTTTTATACTGAGCGCCAACAGCGGCTGACCCAAGTGCCCTCTGATGCAGATATTGGATAGTCTGCTTTCTGTCGCGGGGGTCTTACGGGGGGTAGCCCTGTTTTAAGCTCCGCCGGCCCACTGTAGCGCGCGGCAGCCTGAGGGGGCGGCGGACTTCAAAAATTGCAAGGATTCGAGGAATCGCGCCCGCTGTCGCGTCGCGCTGCAGGTGCTCACCGCCCTGCCTTTGTCGTTCTCCTTGCCAATACACCAATTCTTCGCACACAACCGAATTCTGTGTGATGTCTGCACCTGCAAACCTGTCCATTGACCATCGAAATGCGGCTCAGCTTCTCAATGAAATCCTCCAGGCCATTCAAGACCGAAGATGAGACTTGGGCACATTCCTCCGTGCCCTCTTCTCTGTCCCTCCTCACGGACAGCCGGGCAACTAGATCAAGCGCTACATGATGCTGTCGTACTTCCTACGCGGCAGATCAGCAGCAAAGGCCCACGATGTGGTGGAGCTGATGTATGCAATGCATGCCGATACAGCAGACCGGCGCAGCCTCGCAATACAGCAAGTCGCCCCGCGAGCAGCGTCGTGCGCGCAGATTCGAAACCCATGGCTCGCTGGTGCCTTCGCGAATAGGCCGTCGCGAAAGTGGAGTGTCTTGTGAGCTTGGAGGCGAAGGCTATATCATCCAAGGCCGGCTTCCACCTTTCGAACGCGCACGATGCTATCCAACGCGCGACCCGATGGCCGAGTTCGATGGTGTCGCAATTTACAATGGCCTTGTCAATGTCGGAAGGGCTCTTCATGTTGTCCGGAGTGAGCCAGTCCAGATCTCTCAACTCGTGGCCGAGAAGGTGTGCTGTGCCGTCGGAAGATGTAGTCGACGTTGTGTCGCTCGCAGTCGCGCTTCTCGAAGTGGTACGTCCCGGGCTCGAAACCCAGTGAGTGCACAATTTGCCCCAGTTGTCGTCTCGATGCTGGCTGACGTCGCGACTACAGGGAGGTGATCCGGGGCCTCGAGCGGAGCGCACAAATGTCCGCGTACGCTTTGCGGAAGTCGGCACCGCACTCGTCAACAAAGTGAGCCTCGTCAACGGTGAGCGTGCCGGGCCACCGGTATTGGAAGTGAGTGTCTTCCAGGCAGGCCTTGAACTCCACAGACGAGAGGTTTTCGGGCGCCGTTGTGATTATTGGATACTGACACCGCGCGCCTCGTCCCATAGGTCCCGCCCCGCAGCTTTGGCCACTGCAATCGTGTCTGCATTGATAGCCACGCATGATACAGCTTTCGTGCGAATGCCCGAAGCCTTACAGATACGAAGCATGTGAGTTTTCGCATTGGTAGCAGGTAAAATTTGCTTACAATGTTCATCTCGAGCGCGTTTGTGGGCTCAACAAGCACCGTGGTCATGTCCTGCCTCGCAAGTGCTGGAAGATAGACCAGCACGGACTTCCCATCACCCGTAGCGGTTACAAGGAGGACATCTTGGCCGTTGAGGATACGCGCGGCGTTGAGGAGTTGAAAGTCGTGGGGATCAAAAGGAATGTGCGGTCTAATGAGTGTCTCCAGTTTGTTGAGCCCGGCTTCCGATGCGAGTACGGAGGTCAGGCATTATAAAGGAATAAGTACATATCAGTGCGAGGCGTGTTTACTACTACGATGTCGACGCGTCGACGCGCCCATATCCATCAGCGGACTGTGAAAAACATCCCTACACCTGATATGCCGACGAGCCGTCGGAGTTGAAAGGGCTACCCTCGATAAGGGGGGCCCTAGTAGTAGCAGACGTCAGATAGATGATCCTGAGCCTGCGAAGGTTGAATCTAGCTACTCTGCCTCACACAGGACCTCGGGTCCAATGTCCGACGCCGGACATCCTCGGGACATTCCATATGTCCTGAGTATGCCCGCACCTGTCCAGGTCCGGATATCCTCTGGACATCCTCAGGACTTTCCGCGTGTCCAGCTGTGTCCAGACGATGCCCGGAGCTGGTCGACGCGGCACAGATCAGGATCAGCCTGTCAGGACCTTGCTCATTGTTCCCTGTATTTTGCTCATTTTCGTTCAAATTGAATAGCGCATATATTCGCAAATTCTAGCTACATAGTACAGGGATACAACTAGGATATTGACAGCTAAGACTATGCGCGGCGCCGCTCTAATAAACGGTAATACAGAGTTCCTGCCTGCGGACGGATGATTTCAGTGACGTGCAACTGCAAGCGAAAGGATGGACGAGAACGGAGCTCACCGGCCGCAACAAACCCGCCTTGCCCAGAATTCCTGCACGGCTGTCGAGGTGGGCTACGAAGGAACAAGTGAGCACAAGCAGTCTAGCTACAAGCAGTTGATACTCACCTTGAGCGTCGCATAAAGGTACATATATGCTAGAACACACAGAAGGTTAGCGGCTTTCGGAGTCACTCGACGCAGCACGTACCTCTTGCAGCCTCGAGGCGTCCGTCAGAGCCTTGATACAGCCTCGCCAAGACACTAACTAGCAAACAATCAGTACTCATTCCCAGCACTCCTGCTGGCCGATACGAGTCAGGGACTCACAAGGGGAGCTGCCAACGAGACCCGGAGTAGCGCGGAAGGGAGGTGGGGGAAGAGGGGAAAGGAGAGAAGGAAGGAAATGGGTGACGCACGACGCTATATATACAGCCCCATCCCCAGCTTTCGCACGGGGTCCGGCTGGCAATGGTTGGGGTGCGGGCGCGAGTGGGAGGGAGCACGACGAGGCGACGCGTTGCGCGTTGTTTGGCTATGTATCAGATACCAAATAAAGGGCCCAGCTGCCCAGCTTCGGACACGTCTGGATCGTACCGGACAATAGACCAGCTCCGGACAGATCAGGGCCTTCCGAATCCCCTGACCTACCCGGCGCTGGACATTTGGGGCCGATGTGCTGTGTCAGGGAGACTAATATTGGACATCTCCGGAGTCAGGAACCGGTGAGAGCCGCGTGCCCGCGAAACACCAACTTGGACGCGAGGACGGGTCTCCCTATCCCATGTCTTGCAGCCCTCGATGTGGCGTTGTCTGGACGAAGATGTCTTGGGCAGGTTCTGTCCGCAGAGAAGTTCGTGCAAACTCGATGTCGGGGGCAGGCCGGCGAACCGCGAAGGTCCAAGCATCTCGCGGACATCAGAGATGTCTTACGTGTGGCGTCGTAGGCATCAGCAAATGGTGATGCTGGTTGCCTGCTCATAAACGGAATCGTCTACCGGAGTCCATTTCACGCCTTGGCTGCACTGCTATTGGTGAAAGATCATCACGGCGGAGAGCATGTGCACGCTTTTGTAGCCGACCTTTATATAACATCATCGCGGTATGCGTCGCGAAGATCTTGTTCTCGTTTCCTCTCTTGTGCTACAACCTTCTTCACATCACGTTCATTCTCAAGGCCCTTTTTGCCTCTCCTTTCTTTCCTCTCTTCACGTCAAGTTCGCAGCGCGATAGTATCTGTCACCATGGCGAGTCGCAAAGCCCCCAAGCCCCTCCCCAAGTTCGAAGTCGGTGAGTGGTCAATTGGGGTGTATCACTTCATCAGGCCCTCAAGCAGATCTGTCACAGGCGACGACTACAAATTGCTTCATAGTCTGGGCGAGGGAGCCTACGGTACCGTGGTTGCCGCACTCCACAAGCCATCTGGGCGCCAGGTCGCCATCAAGAAAGTCCTTCCCTTTGAACACACTCTGTTTTGCTTGCGAACCCTACGGGAGTTGAAGCTCCTACGATTTTTCTCAGAGACATGCCAGAACGAGAACGTGCGCCCCGCATCTCTCCTCTAGATTGCCATACTGAAGTGATCGGAACAGATCATTTCCATCCTCAGTATCGTCAAGCCCCCGTCGCTCGATGATTTCAGAGAAATATACTGTGCGTCTGTTGCCTTTTCGTCGGCCGCGCAGTGATCTGACTGCGCATCCAGTTATTCAGGAATTGATGCAGACTGACTTGCATCGCGTGATCCGGACGCAGAAGCTGACCGATGACCACTGCCAGGTGCGATCTCGCCCGTCAATGATGTTAATGAAACTATCACTCACTGTGATCTGCAGTACTTCATCTACCAGACGCTGCGGGCGCTCAAGTCCATCCACAGCGCTGACATTGTCCATCGCGACTTGAAGCCGGCCAACCTGCTTGTCAACGCGAACTGCGATCTCAAAGTATGCGATTTTGGCTTGGCGCGGAGTGTGAAGGCATCTGGAGCAGGTGGGAAGGACGTGGGGATGATGACGGAGTACGTAGCGACGCGGTGGTATCGTGCGCCGGAGATTATGCTGTCGTTCAAGATGTATACGAAGGTAAGCACGGCTGGTTTTATGACTCCCAGATCCCGCCTGACTCTTCTTGCTCTTGCGCAGTCAATTGACGTTTGGGCTGTTGGCTGCATCCTCGCAGAAATGCTGACAGGCCGCCCACTATTCCCTGGCCGCGACTACAGCCACCAACTTGATCTCATTCTCGACGTGATTGGCACGCCTACATTGGAAGAGTTCTACGGCATCACTTCGCGTCGCTCGCGCGACTACATTCGCGCTCTGCCCATCCGGAAGCGGCGGCCGTTCTCTGTCCTCTTCCCCCAGGCGTCGCCAGAGGCCATCGACTTCCTTAACAAGACGCTGGTGCGTCTGAATTTTAATTGTTGACCTTGGTGAATGAGCTGACTCGTTGCATTGCTAGACCTTTGATCCGAAGAAGCGTTTGTCAGTCGACGATGCCTTGGAGCACCCGTACCTCTCCGCATATGTGTGTAGATCATGCCAGTTCTGTTTGACACTTGACTGATTGCGTCGTACAGCACGACCCAGACGACGAACCTGTCGTTTCATCCCTTGATCCCGACTACTTTGATTTCGACGGTATGTTTCTCCAGCGCTCCTCATTACTCGGCTGCTCACGGTTCCGTCTTGGTAGACCAAAAGGACGCGCTGAGCAAAGCACAGCTCAAGGAACTGCTTTACGAAGAAGTCATCTCATTCGTGCCGTCTCTCTAATTTATCCGACCTCATATTTATTTATCGAACACAACCATCATTTGTTCTACCCCGCAATTATTCTCCACTACATATGTTGGGGATGGACTTACCAGTCAGATTCATACCCAGCCAATACTTATTTGTCACTGTAATAACCTCGGGCTCTTCGACCTCTGGAATGCCATATGACAGTGACGTGATACTATAATAACACGGATAGAAATAAGGTTACGACAGAAAAAACAGGAAGCCAAAAGGCAATCAAAGCGAATGCACAGCGCACAATCAATCAATATCTTGACCCGGACCAGAAACCAGTGGCCACGCCTTCAACTCCAAAATCGCCAAACCTCGTGTCGCCTTCCAGCTCAGTTCCATACATAGTTCGTCGAACTGGCGCCACTGGCGTGTCCCCGATCCTCGATGGCATGCCGGTCATCCCTAGCCCCGCGCCGACATCGTTACTCGACGCTTTCCTCCGCCCATCATCCTGGTCACGACCAAGGGTGGTGAAACCAGTTGGGGGAGTTCGCAAGAGTGCAGCAGGGCTGACCGCGGAGTCGTGCGTAGGCGCCGAAGATGACCCGGATAGATTCCTGCTGTCTGGCACCCCGTAAGAGCGCTCCATGCGTCCGACCCCACGGTCGGTGCGGTGCGTAGGTGCAGGACTTGGGGAATGCGGTGCCTCTGGGTAGGGGAAGTTGGTGAGTCTGGGAGAGCCAGGCGTTGCCAGGGCACCTGAACCAGCTGGCGTAGAAGTGATGGGTAGACGGCTGACGCCTGGGAATGCGAACGTGAACGGTTGGTTCTCCGACGCATGTGCAGTGCTCGTTTGAGGACCGCCGTCTCTGCTCCCGATAGCATGGAGAGTCGCCGCCGAGTCAAAGAAATCGAAATCGTGATCCGTGAAGATGTCGTCGTCGCCACTTGGCAGTAAAGGGTCGTGCGGCTCTTCTGGTCCCGCGAACACGTGAAATCCGGTGCGCGCGACGGGAAATGCTCCGTGAAGATTGTCGTCACCGCCGCGAGACGACCCTTGGAGGAACTGGGGCGGCGGGGGAGTGGAGGGGCCGGGCACGGGCACTTGGGGGGTGCGCACCCGCTCCAGCTCGTCGCCACTGTCTTGCTCAGTCTTAGCCCGCTTCCTGCTGGGCCGGACAATGAGCCTCCCAAGTTCCCCCTCAGACATCTCCGCTTCTTGCCCTGCTTCCACTATCCCGGTGTCATCGCTCGCCCCAGAGGCTCGCTGCCGCTTGCCTAGAGCTATCGCCGAGTTGTAAAGATTCTTGGCAGGTGAGCGGGCGGGAGGCGGTGGGTATTCAAAGGCTGGGCTAGTCCTGGAGGAACGGGAGAATCTACTGGCTTCGGCGTGGCCGGGTGGTGGCCTAGACCTCCTAGGCTCAAAAGTCGCCATACTACAAGTATGTTGAATTTTGGACATTTGAGGCAATTGAATTGGCGCGACTTACCTCGAATCCCCTGGATGCGGCGGGCTGTTCGTTGGGATACTCACTGGGGTGGACAAGTTCATAGGTTCACGAGATGGCTCCAAACTCCCGCTTCGACGAGCTCGCTCCAGTTCTGTCTGAAGTCGCTCAACGGAGGTCCTGAGCACCTGTATTGCCTCGGATTGCTGCCGGAAGTCTCGTAACTCCGCCCTCATTTCGTTAACAGTGGTCTTAAGGACGTTAATTTCGTTATCTTGCGCTATCGTTCTTTGGCGAAGATCGAGTTGCAAAGATTGGATAGTCTGCTGCAAAGGGAGGGTCTGAAGGACCTGTTAAGACTGGGGATCGGTGCAATTGATGATGCACTTACATGCTCTCGAATCAACGCTTGGATGGCATCCCGCGTTGACGGCATGTCCGCGGGTGGAGGAGACGGCAGTTGACCTGTCACAGTCGACTGGGTAGACTGGCGCGTCAGATTTGATGGCCCGGCTATTGGAAGTGCTGCTGTATGGCACGATGAACGTCAGTAAGCCGGTCGAGAGCGGCAGGCGGAATAACCAACGAGTTGAAGGCGCTGAAGGAGGCTCTGAGCGACGACGTCAGCAAGAGACACCCATGGCAATGAACGGGCTGACCTTCTTCAGGGATTGTGTCCTCAGTTGGCCTGAGGCTTCGACTGCTCTTACCACGCCGGCCTTTCCCAGCACTAACTGACTTTGTCACCACCCGCGCGCCAGCCCCTCCCGCTGCCATAGGTCGTCCCACTCCCAAACGAAGCTGGGTATCCTTCGCCTTCCGAGTGCGAGTAGCAGGCCCTGCGGGCGCAGTAGGCGGGGATGGTACCGGAGCGTCCTCCGGATTGTCCTCCTCGTCCGAATGTATGATCATGGAGCCAGTAGACTGCAGTCGCGAGCGACTCGTCGAAGCGCGGCTGATGATGCGCATCGAAGATGTCCGCGGCGGAGGCTGGGGGGACGGAGGAGGAGGTGGAGATGTCTGGTCGCTGGATGGAAATGAGAAGCGTGGACGCAGGCAAGATGTAGAGTGCACGAGCCTTGGAGAGTCAAGGAGGAGGTCGATAAGGGCTTCTGACTTGAGGTTTGCTTTGATACCATGCTCCTGACACAAGGGGTGAGATTGCGGGAAGTTGTGCCCACGCGGAGGGCACGCACCTTGCAGAGACGCTGCAGGTCGACGCGCTTCATGCTCTCCAGGTCATCTCTGGAGGGCATGGCTGGCATGGCGGGCATGGCGGGCGGGCGGGCAGCCAAGAGGAGGACGAGCAAGGCAAGTGGACAATAGAGGCAAGAAGCAAGTTGGACTTTGGCGAGCTGAATCAACGGCGGACACCACCCCAAACAACGGCCAAACAACGCGCACACACGTGACTCTGGCTCCCCGCCACACATCGCCTTTTCCGTCCCACCGCGACCCTTGCAGTCTCAGAGTCGACATGGCCTGGTCCCTGGCACAAGTCGCCCAGCATAATTCCGCTACGTCCGTCCCCCGCAACCGAGCCGCCTGCCAGTCATCACTGATCCCCATCTCCTCCTCAGCTCCTGCTGGGTCATCATAAACCACAATGTGTACGATGTGACCGCCTTTCTGCCCGTAAGCATGCTATATCCCTCGTCGCAGCAAGTCGCCCCATCCCTCTGCTAGGACCACCCGGGCGGATCCAAAGTCATCCTCCAGCATGCCGGCCGCGACGCTACAGCCGCCTTTGAGCCCATCCACCCTTCGGACGCTCTTCAGAAGAGTCTGCCTGCGGACAAGCACCTGGGTCCACTGACCACCGGGGCAATCGAGTCCTTGTCGCTGCGGAACGCGCAAAAGAGAAAATCCCACGACGAGGAGCGCGTCCAACGTGCCCAGTCTCGCAAGCCGCCAATCGACAGGATGCTCAGCCTCCGCGATTTAGAGCAGGTCGCAAGGCACGTACTTTCCCACAAGGCGCTTGCCTACTACTCGTCTGCGGCAGACGACGAGATCAGTATGTGACGCTCCCCTCTATGATCGTCACGCATCTGTGAACTCGCATTTCAGCTTATGCGGAGAATGAGCGAGCATTTGGTCGCTTCTTCTTCTGGCCTCGTATTTTGCGACCCGTCGCTAAGTGTGATCCGTCGGCGACTATCCTGGGGCACCGGTCTTCCATCCCCGTCTTCGTGAGTGGAGCTGCTTTGGCAAAGCTCGGACATCCCCTGGGTATGTGTGTTTTCTCGCCTCAAGGTGTCTTGTTCTTGTCTTAATTTTCCAAGCAAAGGTGAGGCCAATATCACTCGCGGGGCTTACACCACTGGCATCATCCAGATGGTCTCTACAAACGCATCTCTTTCTTTTGCCGAAATTGCCCAGGCGCGCGGGTCGTCGGAGCAGGTATTGTTCTTCCAGCTCTACAAGCCCAAAGACAGTGCCCTCGCGGAAGCACGCGTCCGAGAGATAGAGAACTTAGGCTACAAAGCTATCTTCTTGACCGTTGACGCCGTTGTGGCCGGTAACAGAGAGCGCGACATCCGGGCGCCGTTTGAACTGGAGGACATGGAGACGGCTCTAGCGGATGGTCAGAGTACTGAGACGCCCATGACCCTTGAGAATGCGCAGAATGGAGAGGGACTCGTCACATCAGTTGAGGGCGGAGGAACTGCAGGTGCATTGCTGCAGAATGATGAGCTGAACATGAGCTGGGAAGAGGTGAGCGAATCTTCTTGTCATTACGCAGTTGATTTCGATTCCCTCCGACTTCATCAGACCATTTTGTGGCTGCGAAGCATCACAAAGTTGCCTTTAGTCTTGAAGGGCATTCAATCTGTAGCAGTAAGTGGTGCTGTGCGGTTTCTGTAAAATGCTTCATGTACCCTGCTCCTTGCCATGCAGGATGCAGTGCTCGCGGCTGATGCGGGGCTCAACGGGATCATGCTCTCTAACCACGGAGGTGAACGTTTCTCCGTCTTTCAAATTTCAGTTGACCTGCTTTTGCTGAACTTGCACTGTTTGGCGTGGTAGGCCGCCAACTGGAGTTGTAAGCAGCTCGAATTCGACAGTCAGGTGAACACAAGCTCAGCCTACCACGCAGCGCCATGCCTCCCTTGGAAACTCTATATCGCCTGCGACAAGAGCGACCAGACATTTTCGACAAGCTAGAAGGTACGATGGGTTCGCAGTTACTCTGCAGATTCTATCACACGCATTCTACAGTCTATATCGACGGTGGCTTGCGTCGTGGGACAGGCAAGTTTTTGGCGATGTTATTTGGGTGTTATTACAACTTTCCCTGATCTTCGCCGTGTTATTCGTCTAGACATACTCAAAGCACTATGCCTTGGTGCCAAGGCGGTCGGGATGGGTCGGCCATTCCTTTACGCCCAGAGTGTCAGCTCAATTTGCCTGACTGTAATGAATCTATGTCAATCATCATGTGTACTGCATGCAGGCCTACGGAGAAGCAGGGGTCGTCAAAACCGTACGCATTCTGGAGCGGGAGCTGGTCACAGGCATGCGGTTGCTTGGCGCAAGATCTGTTCGTGAATTAATCCCGGAAATGGTGCGTATCAAAGGATACTGCATGTGTAGGCTGACACGGCTGCAGGTGGAAAGGGTTGACTGGCAAGCGCAGGGACTAGCGAAGCTTTGAGTGACGCAGGATTCACGGTCTGAGATCCATGAAATATACTGTGTGGAGAGAGATAGTACTAGTTGGAGTGTATAGCGTATACCTTGAATGTACACGGACACTTATGTATATCATTGTACTTCCAGGCAAGTATAGTAGTGCCAGAGTGACCAGCTATAGTGGTGCTATAGTGGTGGTAGGTAATGAGACGGGTCTGCTTTCGGCAAGCGCCACGGGTGTGGCACGTGATCGCGTCGGCAGGTTCAGTTCGCAAGGCATCGTGGCTGTTTCTCTGCATTTCTCTCACAACTCGATCATCGCTTTCAAGCTCGCTTTCCAGATCTACATTCTTTCTGACGGTTAATGGGATTCTGCAGACGCTGCGGGGACATTGTGACTGGGGTCAGGTGCCATTGCGGAGGCACCGCCGTTGGTGAGTCCTGCAGGGCCATTTCTATCAGATCTCCGAGTTGATCTTTCTTAGCTGGGGTCGTCCAATGGAATAAGGGCGAAACCAAAGGACCGAACACCGACAGGTGGTCGCAGACATATGTCGCGCGGGATTCAGCACCTGCTCAATCCAGCGGACGAGCACTCCCTTCGTCCGGTCCCTTGGAGGGCAGACGCTTTCCGCGGCCTGCCTCAACAATCGGATCTCGTGTGTCAGCTCATATTGCATCTACCACGACTTCCAGGCCACCGTCTCCCCTCAAGAACTCCGCATGGTCGTCCTCATCCATGTCGCCATCCATTCCTGCCGATATCATCCCCTCCCCTCACACCTCGGAGCTCTCGAAAGTCTATGGGTCAGTGCTGCAGTCGTCCGAGTCTTTAGCGACCTTTCATTGCCATGTCTGCTCCACCACCTTCCCTCCTGACGCCACGATCTACCCGGACCCCGCGGACGCTTCTGGCATTCGCTTCATGTGCCGGAGCTGCTTCGCCGAGAACGGTGGGTCGCGAGGCGCCTGTCACGCATGTTCCCGACCTGTCCTCATTCTCAAGAGCGAGGGCGGCTTCGTCGAGAATTCGGGGCGCGTATGGCACAAGAAATGCTTCAACTGCGCAGGGTGCGGACAGAATGTGGGCGACAAACCGATGGTCGACTTGCTTGGCCAACCGTCTTGTGTCGACTGTTTCGAAACACACCTGAACAAATCTGCTAGTCCCCGTCGGCACGCCAGCCCCGCCGTGACGCCGCAGAAGACGGAACCGACCACTGGCAACATAGGTGGCTTCAGGGCGAACAGACGACAGAGTCGCGAGGGAAGCCCCGCTCTCGATGAGCTGGAGCAGAAGCTGGGTATACGCAGTCGCGAAGCAACCCCGGTGAAAGTCGAAGATTCAAACCAAGGGCGCCCATCCACTCATGTATCTGCACGGCCTTCTGCCAGTAGTCCTCTAGCATCACGGCTCCCTAATCGCCCACAGGACTCCGAGACCTCACCGCTTCGCCGCATACAGGTTACGGATGATGGTAGTCCCATACGGCGGACAGTAAGGCGCTACCAGTCGTCCGAGAGCCTTGCCCGGTCTACAACATCTAGTCCCCATCACAGCAGTCCCAAGCCCTCCTCCGAAGCTGTTGAACAGATGAAGAAACGCCTCTTTCGGGAGACTGGCTCCCCGGTCCCCGAGCCAGTTCTAGCCCACTCCTCACCGAAGGAAACCACACCGAAGTCAACTCCAAGAGGTGGTAGCCTCGCTTCTTTGGATACCAATACCCCAACCCCATCCGCGCGTTCCCTGGCAGCTGGTGAGGTTCGTGCATCTGGGCTTCCCCGGCTTCGACGGCACGATTCGAACTCGTCGTTGCGTACCGACACCGGTTCGGTGCTGTCTATGGCATCCTCCATCCCTTCAACACCCAGTCTGATGTCGGACTTCTCTGACGTGACTACACAGTCGTCTGCATCATCATCGCCACCTTCTTACAGTCCACCGACGCGTCATCATAGTGATGTAGACGTCTTTGACTTGTCGGGAAGATCGAACATGCCGGATCGGTATGACGCAACAAAGCACCCACTGCAGGATCACGGCGACTTCAGCAAACAGAAGCCGCCACATCTATCTCTCGGGCCGTCACCTGACGCAAAGTGCTCGAAGTGCGATCTGGCGTTGTTCAATATAAGGGCTGGTGGTCGCTATGTTACGATACCCGAACCCTCCACTTCTGGCGCACCACCCAAAGTATATCACGCGGATTGTTTCCGTTGTGGGATATGCAACGGTCCATTTGAGGAGAAGGAAAGCGGCCAAGTCATTTTTGTTCGAGGAGTGAGAGGAGGATGTCATTTGAACGTGAGTGAGTCCTAGACGGGCAGGCACCGTATCGCTGACTCTGTCTTGGACACTGGACAGTGCGCACCGCCGGAGAAATACACGACTATCCGTCACATAACGAGCGCGGCATATCCACCGACAAATCGCACTCACACTCCTCCAAAGAGCTCGACTTCTACGAAGTTGTCAGGGTCCCCGTCTTCGCCATATTCCTCCAGCCGCTATACGGCGCCAATACAAACCGCTCCTCCCACCACAAAGACGTTCCCTCGATTCGGAGGTTCGGCTTCCTGTCCCGGGTGCAATATATCTGTGTCCCCAATGGAGCGCGGCGTTGTCCCTGGGCCTCAAGGCACGAAGTGGCATTCCTCGTGTCTGATCTGTGGAGGAAAGACTGCCAAAGGGCGGAATGGACGGCGGAAGGATGGCAAGCCGGGCTGCGGCAAGACTCTTGATAGCTCAGCAAAGAGAGATACGGAAGAAGGCAAGGTTTGGTGCAAGGAATGCTTGGTACGTCTCTTCTGATCGATAATCATTACACCCTGTTCACTCTGTCCCCGGTTGCATAGTTGCTCCTGCCGCCCGCTGCGCGCTCGTCGCCTCAGCCTCAGCTGTCCCCAACCCGAACATCGCCTTTGAAGCCAACGCACACAGGTACCTCGGGGAGCGCGGGCCCGTTTAGTCGCATTGCGCCACAGTACACGGGGACAACGATTGTACGGCAGTTCACGGGACTCTCGGGTGGCGTAGACGCCGCGTTGTCTAGAGAGTTGACTGGAGGGGGTTTGAGCCCCACCCGCCAGTTGACAAGCAGCCCGACGAAGCAGCTCGGACGACAGTTCACGGGCGGGAGTGCGGCGGGTGGGACCATCAGGCCGCGGCCCAAGTCGGTGATCGGGATGAGGGACGAGGGCAGGGGGATGTTTCTGGTGCGACAGATGACGGGCGGTGGGGGAGCGTGAGGGTTCTTGTTATTTCAGGCGCTGGGTTTGTGCGGTGTTGCAGGAACAGATTTCCGTGATTGACGGTACGGACGATTGTATAGACTTGGTACTCGACTGTCGCTATGTTGTATTGGTGCGCAGCGCGTGGCACTCGCGTGGCTACGAAATTAAACAGTGACGCCGGGTGGCTACGGGTGCCGAGGGAGCGGCGGGCAAGGCTGAGGGAAAATAAGCGAGGCACGACGCGGAGGGATTCTTTCCCGTCAACGTTGCCAAGGCGCCAGGCGCAGATTACGGGGATGCTGCACATGGTCCCAGACGTCCCCTTCATCTCTCCTTCCGCTCTTTCGCCTCTCTCTTTTCGTCTTCTTTGGTCTGTGGGCAAGTCCTCAAGACGTCAGCTAGCTGGCGCAGTAACTCCCCCACGCGGGTTTACTCTTTCGTTCTTCTCTGGTCGCAGTGGGCTTTGCTGTCACGACTGTCGCCTTGTGGTCCCGGTGATCCTTCAGCTTTCCTGTTCATAGTCACCCTTTCGACCTCCTGGCCACTCGTTCCCGGAATGTCGACCTGGACACGCTACACCTTCCCCCTGGCGCTCAGCTTCTCGCACAACATCCCTGTGGGTGCCGATCCGCCTGACAGTTCATATACACATTGACCCTTATCCATCCCCTTCAGGTTGGTGGGTTGCTTGCGGACATTCCCCTGTTCTCCGTTGGCCTGCTGGGTTTTGCCATTTTGACGTTCTTCCTGATCTTGAAGAAGATTAACCTGTGCGTCTTAACCGCCATCCCATACCGCATAAACTAACAGCTCCATAGGGCCCTCGCCTTTCTGTTCTCTTCCATCATCCTCTCCTTCTTTGCCGCCATCCTCGACTTGACCCAGATCCTCCTCCACAACGTTGGCAATGACCAGCCCGACTCCATTGGTCGCCTGAAAATCGCCCGCGAGGTGTTCTTTGCTGTTGCCTCCGGTGTCCGCTTCATGTACTTTTGGGCATTCGTCGCGCAATGCCCCCGCGGGGAGATGCTCCTAAAGCGGAATAGTCCGATGGGACGTAGCAGCCTATCGGCACTCAGTTTCCGTTCCCAGCGGGCCCCTCACAGTGGTGACTGGCAACGGTGGGGAATCGTGGGTCTCTTGCTGCAGTGGGTCCTCATGGGTGTCGCCGTCGCCATTGCCCTGCTGCAAATATTGTGGCGCACTCTGGATAGCTTCCACCACCAGGGACCAGTCTACGCTGTCGAGAGCGCTCTGGAGATTATCGCGTCCGCCCTGTTCATCAGCAAGCTCCTACTGAATTGTATGATTGCGGAAACACCATCGCGATGGGGAACATTCTTCCAGTATTCACCTATCTTTGTTGCGTTGATCATCAATGCCGGTCTCGGTAGCGGGAATCTGGCGTACTGTAAGTATATTTCGCCCTGAACAGTGGAACTAGACTGACATCTGCTACTTTGCAGTTGCCTTCACGGAATCGACCCTCGGCCGGTTTTTGCTCGCAGTGGAGATCTACATCGTCTGCGTCTTCAGTCTCGTGTGGGTGTTCTACCCTAACTCACCCTCGCCCTCCCTTCTGCCCAAGGAACATAAACGTGCCTCATCCTTCCGTGGCTTACGGTTGTCATTCGGCGAGACCATGGGGCCAATGGGCCCGACGGACCCTATCCTTCCTCAGCAGCGCGACCCGCCGGCGACTACCCGCATGTCTTCCGCCACGAGGCTGTCTTCTTGGCTTATTCGTCGCGCTTCTGGCTTGTCCATTACCGGACGCAATCGTTCGAGTCCGGAGCGCGACGAGAAGCGGTTGTGGAGTCAAGACGACGCGGAACGCGCCGGTTCTCCCATGACGGAGAAGGGTGGCAACACGCTCACGTACGAGCCGAGCACTATCATGGCCGAGGCGAAGCAGAGCGCGCGCTGGATGGATCCTGTCTACACCTCTGTAATGAATTCTCCGGGCGGTGCATCCTCGCCCGCCGCTCGCGAGCCGGCAGCGTACAGGGCAGGGCCCATCAGCCCCATCAACCAGCCTGGCCGAGCGCACACTCGCTCCCCGTCGACTGCGTCGTACTACACCGAAGCGCCACCCGGATCCCCAGCAGCCGCTCGTCCGGACGCGATCCTCCCAAGCGACCGCGTCCGTCGCACCAGCACAGACTCCCCGATCTTCGGCCTCAATGGTACCTTGCGTGCAGGACATTACTCGCCAGCCGACATGACGCGCCCTGTCAGTGGTATCGCCTCAGCACGGTCCTCCGGCTTCTCCAACCTTCTGCGCGAGCAGACTGAGCTGGAGAAGAGCATCGCTGCCCTGCGCATGTTTGCACCCGAAACCTCTGCAAGCGGCCCGCCCGGTACAGTCTACAACGGCTCTCCTCTGCGCAACGGCGAGAGTGATTCTTCCGTGAATCCTACCAGCTTGGTCGGTCGAGGGTCTGTGTCAAATCAGAGCGAGTTCTCTCTCAGCATTTTCCCCGAGCCTCCATTCGCGGCTCGCGAAAACTCGGATCAGGTGCCGTCGGCGGAGCAGATTTCACAGAGTGTGCAGAGTGCGGACGACATGTTGGCGGCGGCGCGCAGGTCGTCAGTGGAGTTGATCCCGCCCAGGATGCCGGCCGCGATGTCAGATCAGACGCTGCCTTCGTCGACGAGAAACAGCGAGGACACACTTCAGCTTATGCCACACGGACGGTCAGACTCGCAGGGGACACGGTACGATGTGACGTCTTTCATCGGTGGTGCGTGTTCTTTATCCTCTCGTTGTCTATCCTATGCTCATGCTTCTCTGCCGTCGCAGACTTGACTACCCCCGGCCTGCATCGGGTGGACAACTCATTCGATTCGACCATGCCCAACCGAGGTCTGACGGACAACGACTTTGAGGAACCAGGCAGCGCAACGGTAGCCACTGCAACTTACGTGACCCTCCAAAGAACATTTTCAAAAACCCAGAAATTGAGCATCGACGGCCCCGGCGGCCGCCTTCCACGTATCGAAACAAACTTCGAAGCGCAACAATTGTCCTCTACTCCTCCCGCAAAGCCCGAAAACCGCGCTGTGACGTCGCCGATTGCGGGCCCATCGCGCGTTGCCGAGCTCTCAGCGCGTGTGGTGTCTCCTACGAACCGCGTTGTGTCTCCTACGAACCGCATGCTCGCGCCGTCACCGAGCCGCGGTCCCTTAGCGCCGCCTACAGCATATACACGAGTACCGGGCGCGCGGGTGATCAAAGCTGGGGGACGGGTCGTGGGACTGCCCTCTGGCCCGAAGTGGGGCATGCCCATCAGCGGGCCCACTCGCCAGTCGGAGGACCTGACGACTGCGTACGAGCAGCCAAGGCCTGCCCCGGTTGCTTCGCCAGAGGGACCCAGATAGAAGGTGCTTTGCGCGGATGTTCATCACTTTTCTTGGCTTGCAGCGATCGATGGGTGATTAGCTTTATACTTACCTTTCGAATTGGTTGTGAGTGTAGCATTACAGTAATAGTTAGTGTAGGATACTTGTCGAGCACATGATGTGGCGTGACGTCATCGTGGCCTGAAGTACTTGAGGCAGTACTGGTGCGCGCAGCTGGGTTGTCCTCTGCACACATGTCGTCCTTCCCCGACTATTACTCGATTTTGAATATACCCAAGAATGCGTCTGCAGACGACGTCAAACAGGCTTATAGGAAGGAGTCCCTCAAGTACGCGCCCGGTCTTATAACGCTTTCCACATGCTCATTCGTTCGTAGGACCCATCCAGACCGTTTAGCCAACGCGTCTCCTCAGGAGAAGAAGATAGCCACGGAGAAGTTCCAGGTTAGGAAGCTGAGCTGAGCCTAGCTGCCAGCAATTGTGCTCACGTATTTCTCAGGCCGTAGCGGATGCATACTACGTGCTCTCCGACTCGCAACGGAGGCGCGAATACGACGCTCTTTACTCCACTCGCTCGGACAAGAGTGATGATCCGAATGCCTCATCGACGTTCTTCAACACGTTCGCAAACATGTTTGCGAGCGCTGCCGGCGGGCCAACAGGCGCAACTGGCGATCAAAGGGGGCAGCGACCAGACGCAGACCACGTCTTTGGCGACGTGTTCGAGGATGTACGTGACATTTGGAACCCTGGCAAAAGATTCGCTAAATAATCCACTCACAGCTCCTTCGACCCGAGGTGGAGAACCGCGTCCCTTGGTGGGCATGGCTAGGAGCCGCCTGTGGCGCCGGCATAGGCTTCATTGTCGCCAACATTCCCGGCGTCCTGGTCGGTGCTTATGCAGGAAACCGCCTGGGGGCTATCAGGGATGCGAAAGGGAAGAGCGTTGCTGCTGTCTTCTCGGACCTGGGTGGCAATCAGAAGGCAGAGGTGCGTACCGTCCAGTTGGAAACCAGGACATGTCTCACCGCACCACAGATTCTACGTGCGTTGGCCATGAAGGTGTTGGGCTCTGCGTTGTGATGTATCTGTATTATCATGAGGCGTTGCCCTGCCACTTTGCAGTTACCCTGTAATATAGCGTAGATACACGTGACTATTTTTTGTACCTGATGTGGACATTTCGTTGCCTATTTCGGTGTGCGCGTGGCGAGGCGATGTCCTCCTACCTGCTGCACCACTTACTCCTGGTTCTCGTCTTTGCTTTGTTACCATGGCCAAACGTCGCAGGTTTCTCTTGTCGAGTCCTCGTGACCGTCGCAGGTCGGGCAAACGGGCTCCAGGTGCGACCGCCTCCCTCTCACACAAATGCAAGTCTTAACTGTGGCGACACCGCTTCGTGCAGCGAGCGCGCCTCCTCTTGTGCAAGCGTTGGTGCCAAACACATTCCCAAGCAGTGGGACACGTGAGCAGTCCTATGGCGCTCAAACCCCAGAACCAGTTGTGAACTACACCCTCGAGGATCTCAGTGCGTACCGGACAGTGTTTGACCATGCGGTTTTGCTGACTTTCTGTTAGAACGATCAATGTTGGACATGAGTGCGACTTTGGAACCAACGAAGGATGCTCTGCTTATGCTCATTCGACCCTCTCGTGAGTGTGCTTCTGTCCATGCACGCGTTGGGCCTCACCGACCACCATTCAGCGCTCTATACTGCCCAGCCTTGCAGACTCAGCCCGGAAGCACTGGCACATCTCAGACAGGCTTGCACTCCGTTTGGACTACCGTCCGCTTTTTCAGCTTCTTCTGCAGTGTCGGCCCCAGCTGCCTTAGCCTCTTCGTCAAGCTCACGTATCCGCAAGGACAAGCGCAGGGATCGCAAGCGTAAGCGCCCATCTGCGAAAGCCCCTCAGGAACCTGGGACAACATCTGCCCGTTATCAAAAGAAAAGCACGCGTCGCGATCGCGTCACTCCTCCAGATACTCAAAATTCCAACGAAGAATCGCTCGTCCATTCCAACCCTGTGAGCACAAACGAAGCAGAGGTGGAGGGCACACGGCCTCCAACGCCTCTACTCCTGGCTTCCCCTCAGCTTCCTATCACCCCTGCATCCCCTGTACCTGTGCCTCAGGTTGCCCTCCCACCCTCTGCATCTTTATCCTTCATCGATGACCCTTTCACCGCGCCGACCAGCTCGCGTGAAAGTCCTCGACGTCAGGACAAGGGCAAAGGTCGAGCGTCCGCGAGCGCGCTCCCCGTCCAGCGGAAGTCCGCGCGCCCCCGCAAGTCCGCAAACCGCCTGCCCATCTTGCATCACGGACAGTCTCAACAGAGCGATAGCGACGCGGGCCCGTCGAGCCGCCCGTCGAAGCGCAGACGAACGGAGGGCGCAGACGGAAGCACGCTGGGGCACGCTACTTCGACCCGCGGTGCGCCCGCCACCGTCGATGACACCGTCGATTTCGATTTGGACTTCCAGATGCTGGACCTGCCCGATGTGACGTCGCTACCGTGGGTGCCGGCGACGCTGGACTCGGAGTCGAGCGCATACGTGCCACCTGGCGTGCAGAGCCTCGTAGATGGTACGCCTGCTATTTTCCTCATCGGCGTCCGTAATAGATGCTGATTGCGCTACAGGTATGAAGCAGTCGCTGCAGGACGCGTGGAACTTGAACCACAAGATGGAGGTGCGCTTCCTGCACGAGGTGAAGCGGCGCGTGGACGTGGAACAGGCGCTCGTAGATTCGAACATTCGCCTGTCCATGACGGAGGCGATCCTCCGACTGTCGCAGGGTGGAATGCCGCCAGAAACGTCCGCAGAAGGCATGCATCCGGGGCTGGAAGCCACTGTGGGCCCTTCTGGCCTGCAGCAATTGGAAGGACATGCGGACGATGTGCCTGTTGAGAATGCACATCTGCCTGAATCCGTCGAAGAACTCGACCGGCGCCCCCTTGTCGATCTCATCGTGCAAAGCGCGCAAGAGCTGAGGTCATCAGAGGGCGCGGACTCGACGACCTTCGCAGGCCCTGCAAGCGTAGGCTTCGCGTCTGCTGACGACCCCACCCTCGTCGTGCACACAGCCATTCCGCATACGGGTACGCCTACTCCCATAGAGCCTACCCCTGCTGAGGGCCTCGCTCTTGTCGCTCCTGTCCCTGTGACGAATTCCCCCTTGATGGTCACAGTCCCTGGCACCGCTGCAGAGCATGAGCCTTCAGCCCTGGAAAGTCCGGTCGTGGAATCCTACCAATCATCTCCCCAAGTCCAGTCAGCTCCCTCAGGGACTCCAAGGATGCCATTCAACCGCTTTTGGTCCTACGACGGTGCGTTCACTGCTGGCTTTTTTGGTTACCTTAGTGACAATTCCGTGAACGCCTACAGATACTTTGAACAGGCTGTTCCCGGCGACACCATCGACCATCGATTCCTCTTCCGTTCCCGTTCCCATAACCGGGACGTCCGAGCATGCCAAATGAATTATGCCCACATCTCTACCACGACGTTGCACATGTCGCCCTCTCACTGTACATATATACCATGCGCTATCTCGGATCTGTGTGTGCCCGTTGCAATTGGTTACTCTCGAGTCCTCCCTGATGATTGACATAAATATAAATGCTTCTTGGCAATGATGCGATGCTATGAGGCATGAGAAAACAGATGACAGCCGAGCATGTACGTCGTGAGGTTAATGCTTCAGGGTTCTACTAGGTCAATGCGGATACATAAGATATCAAAACTGGTGCAGTGATGGTACAGAGAGAGAGAGCCTTCGGTTTGAGACATGTACACCTAGTGAAACCAAAATGGGAGAGACAAGTGAGATGAATCACGTTCGCGGCCATTGTGCAGAACGGCGCGGCCCTTAGTGCCACATCTCGCCGACCTCGGATATATCCTCGCTGGCACCCGACCCATGGACGCCGAGCGCCTCCCGCACGGGGCCGTAGTCATCCACGCTCGCCGCCCCGCTCGCCAGCGCGAGGCTGAGGGCGGCAATCGCCTTTTCCTCGCGCGACGCGGCGTCCGGCGGGCCGGGGACGAACGCGAGCGGCAGAGACACGAGCGACGAGTTGGTCGAGCTGGACACGGTGTGCGAGAGCGCGGGCGTGGCGCGGGCGATGGGGACGGGTAGCGGAGCGGGGGGAGAGTCGAGGTCCATCTGCCCGAGCGACCGGGCGCGTTTTTTGGGCGGGCTGGATGCCCAGATGGGCGGAACATGCTCGGAGGCGTCGCCCGAGAAGATCTGCACGTCGTCCTCGTCCTCGTCCTCCTCGACATCCTCTTCGTCGCCCGCGAGGGAAAACACCGGGGAGCGCGGGGGCGACGGGCGGCCGCGCCGGTGATACGCGCTTGGCGGGAGCTGGGAGCGCTGGGAGCGCAGCGATGCATGCGGGATGCCGGCGCCCGGCGGGGTGCCGGCCGCCTCATAGGCACGCATGCGCTGCACCATGCCGTCCTCACGGTCGGCTATGCTCCGGCGGAGGTCGCAGAAGGCGTTGGAGTGCAGCGCGGAGAGCTCGGACGGCGTCGGGGATGGCGGTTTGCGATGGGGCGGCGAGGAGGTCGAGGTGCGCGGCGAGCGGATGGGGCGGGCGGGGAAGAAGTTGAAGGCGGCAGAGGTGGAGGCGAATGTATGCTTTCTGGGCGGAGCGAAAGGGGTCTGCATCGAGGAGAGCTCGATGTCCATGTCTGCGGGGGAGGGAGGAGAAGGCTGGGGAGAGCAAGTGTGAGCATGTAGGAATATAAGAGCACTGGGCCTGTGCGTACAGTCTGATCCATACGGGGCCGCTTTCCACGCCGCCAAAGGTCTACGTCCCACTTGTGTGGGAGGGCGAGATCCCTGGAGGACGATCCTGCAGGGTGTGCGCGCTTGGTGGAGGGCCGCCATGGGTCGTCGAGGATGCGCCTGGACGACGAGGGCGAGGCTGAGGCGGAGGCTGAGAGGGATCGCCTGCGATGTGTGGACGGGCGGGGAGGATACGGGGACATGTTGGCGGGCGAGAGAAAGGATGGATGCAGCGGCGATATGAATTGATATCCTGCTGGGCTGACGTCAAGCGGTCCGCCCCGTGCCGCCATCTCGCTCTACTCGCTCTTAACGGTCGCCCTCTCCGTCCAAGGTCTCCGCGGCACTGCCCTCTGTCTCGCACCAGCTTTGTCCTTCGGGTCTCCGTCGGTCTACGATTCGCTTCGTGCTCACAAGGCCACATCACCGTACGGCTCTACAAACGCGTTGCAAACGCACAACGTCGCGTTGGCCATCGCTGTCCGTATTGTTTTCGCCACTGCGGCCGTCTCTGGGAAGGAAGATACTCGTGAGTTCTGTCAGACGGAAAGCAGTATGACAGCCCATCATCCGCACGGCCTCCGACCTCAATAAATGGACTTGGAGCACTCAAGTCGGATCCTACCACAGACATACACCTACGTCAGTCTACGCGCCCAGTCCTGCGCCTCCACGTCTGCACTTTCCGCTGACACGTACGCACGTCCAGGGCAATCAACGTCCCAGTGATATCTCCCCTCGTGCTTCCTCCTGTGGCGTTGGAGCGATTTGAACTCAACGCAGAACGAAACGGCTTCCTCCTGGCT
The DNA here is from genome assembly GCA_019915035.1 of Auriscalpium orientale. Lineage (NCBI taxonomy): Eukaryota > Fungi > Basidiomycota > Agaricomycetes > Russulales > Auriscalpiaceae > Auriscalpium > Auriscalpium orientale. Next base: position 2,110,622 of record JAHLMH010000001.1, read on the forward strand.
CACGTTCGGGAGCAAGCACAAGAACCCGTCCTGTGCGTGTATCTCCTCGGCGTTCGCGACTTCTCTCTCCTCCGCGTGCCCGGACGGCACGTTTATTATAATGAAAGGAAGACTGCTGACTCGTGGAGCAGCCAACGCCAAGAATTAGGGTGTCCGAGTGCAGTTCGCCGCGCAGTCGACATGGAATGCCCGGTATATGCTCTGAACGGAGCTGCTCCCGCAGACGACCCAGTCGCTCAGCGGGCATGTGTGTGTCTCCTGCCTCGTGATTGTCGTGAGCTGAATGGGTGTGCAGGTCCTGTGCAACTCCCGACAATTAACACGCTCGGTACGTGCCGCTTTCGAAGGGGACCCTGTCATCTCGTAACTCAATGCCCTGCTTCGGCCCCAATCGACCCTTCGTACGAGCATCAGGTGCGTTCGCCTTCCTGATGACCCAACAGCGCCTCCACTACCCATTCTCCCTCGAAGATCGTGCTCGGGGAAGGTATGCCCGTGCTGGTCCGACTGCACGCATGGCTGCCAGACCGCTGAGAGTGCATCGCAGGCCACTATGCCGATATCGAGTAGTGCCAATCCTCCGGTACGCTCTTTTGCGGTTGTCTGGAGGAGCATCTGGTCTGTACACCTAAAGGGCAAATGGGTCCGTCAGACTTCTGCCCGTGCATATATGCGTCTATCCCTGGCGCTCCGTCTAGAAAGGGCGGGCTGCGGCAGCAACGCGCTCACCCAAGTTGTACAATGGCTTACTCAAAGGAAACGGCGGTACCGATCCCGCTGTTCTTCAGACGTGGCGAACGGCTAACTGCTTTCCATCTATCTAGGCGCCCTGAAGCTGCCGATCAATGGGGCGGCGCAGGCCACTTCTCATTTCAGAGGCGGTCTTCTACTATAGCTGTGTGTACGTGGAGGCCGACGACACCGTAAGTATGGGAGCTCGGAGACGTGCGGATGTACTCAGTATTGCAAAGATGTCAAAGAAGATTCAAGACGCGGTGACCGGAACGAGAATGAGGTGTGCAGATGAGATGGACCGGAAGAACATGAGTTCGCATTTCGGCGGAGCAGGAAAATTCTGCCGAGTTGCGTTAGCACAGAGCAATTGCAAACACCCACGCATGTCCACGAACTTTCTTTTGAATCGTCTTTCCGCTGATCCGCAATTCGACCTATGATGCGGTGAGCTGACGGCGGAGCGAGCCGCAGGCGTCTGACACACCTCGTCCAAGAGACTCGAACCGGGTGAGCTTAGCCTATCCTTCAAAATTGCAGAACTCGCATCGAGGCCGTCTTCCGCGCGGGAGAGGAGCGCACGCAGCTCGGCGCAGAGGCTCGTCGTCCAGGGAGAAGATGCAGCCCACGCGCCTGACAATACGTCCATCAGGCTTCGGTGCGGAGCTGTGTTTCAGGAATCAATTATACCAAAGTTGCTGGGTCCATGGACTATCAGTGTGGTGAGGGCAATGCACAGCATCGGCGCCACAAACAGGGCGAGCGGCTCGTCGTCTGCGACGTAGTGGCGCGAGAGCGTCAGCAGCAGGACGTCTCGGATGTAGTCCCATGCTTCTGCGCAAACGAGGGCAGTATGTTTTTGAACATCGCCAGCCGAGATGACACATGATGATAGTCCCGCTAGATTCGTTGACAGAAATCCAGTGAGTTCTGGGAGGACAGGATGACGGAGGTAGAGCAGTTACACGCGGCGAGGAGGCTCTTGCGTCCGCAGGAGATCGCTAGACTCCAGAGCTTCTCGTCGTCCCAAGTCTTCGGAATGGTTCCATGGCCGATAGTGGCAACGGCAGTGAGAAGAGCGCACGTCAGCGCTTCAGAGTGAACATCGGCCTGGCCGGAGAGGTATTTGACCAAGGTGGCAAGAAAGGTCCATCGTTGGGGTATGGCGAGGGTCGTCTTGCACCAGAGCAGGGCGAGGAGGTTCGTCACAGATGCTATTGAGCGGTGTTCTGGGAGGCTCAGAGACACTGCGGATTGTGTTGCAGCGTTTAAGTCCCTAAACAAGTGATCAGCACGGTAGCATACAAGAGTCATTTGCGAGTACCGTCGGAAGCTCGCAACAACTACACACAGGATGAGCAAGTACGAAGAGTCATGAAGAAAAAGAAAAGGCACCATTGTCGAGCTTCACAGCAAAGGCTGCCGAGTCTTCGCCCAGAAGAGCCTGAAGTGATGTTTGCAGTGTCGTCTGGTCCACGGAGGCCAGGGCTTCCAAAATTGTGCTCTGTACTGAACGTTCCGCCGTATATCACGTAGGTCGTAGGTGATCAAGTAGTCAGCCCACTCACTGTCATATCCTTCTTCGCGTCTTGTGCATAGGAGGAAAGCGACTAGTAAGCATCTTGTCAGGGCTGGTGTTGCCTTGATATGCCAGGTATACGAAGAATTCAGCAATTGTGCGATACCCCAGCAGGCCCTTCCCACTACGACAAGACAGGTAGCAGACGACGGCCAGGACGTGACTGCGTGATGGAGGATTTGCTGTCCTGGTATGAGGACTGGCAAGGTCGACCAACAGAAAAACTGACCATCAACGCGATCTCAGCAGCACCGGCGTTCACTGCTAAAGCAGTCAGGAACTCAGCGGCCCATGCGTTGGTCAGGGAGCGTCCGCCAGGCGCTTCCAAATGGAATAACCAAGTTGATGTCTGCCAACTATGGGTTAGGTATGTGAAATCGGAGAGCGGGTGTTACTCACTAAGTGTGAAATCAATTCGACGCCGGTGCATCTTGGGTCACTCCAGATTTCCCAACAGCGAGGTACGGCATCTCCCCATGTACAGATAATGCTTTGCGCAAGATCAAGACTTGTAAAAGGACTGAGCGGGGAAACATCACCGGCGGCATCATGATGCATCACTGCCTGAATCAAGTCAAGGACGAGCGTTTGAGTGTACGGTTCGGACGCAGGAGAGCACTTTTGCGAGTTGCGAGTACGTGTCGAAGCCTTATGAAGCAATCAGGGTTGCTCGAACACGCAAAGAGCGTTGTTGAGGTCTCACAGCGTATAAGACGACCATCATGGCAAACGATGTCCTATCCTGGAGACAGGTGGAGAAAGGTTTAGGATTCCTGCCTATATCTTGGACGCCCCAAGCGGTCGTTGAGAAGCGAGAGGTGAATGTATGCACGACTTGCTGCATCTTCATATTCGAGAACTCGGTGCTGCTGTGTGATTTAGAAAAGGGATACGTGCGCATATATCATGTATTGATACTCACAAGCCGCCTCCCAGATAATTTCTCCCGGTAAGTTGTGGGTGTATGATGTATGCGGCGAAAGTGAGACGAAGGGCCATCCGAACGACTGCTGGAGATGCCCAATCGGAAGTCATGAGATCAAGAACACCCGACCACGATTCTACAACGCGCCGCTTTTATAAGCGACTTAAATTTCACGAAGAGAGGGGCTCACGGGGAAGCTGGGAGGCCGTTGTGAGTGCCTCGTTCTCCTTCTGCTGGGCTAGACTTCCCGTCATGACATTCTCATACCCGTGTGGACTCGCTCCACCAGCTACTACCACAATTGCTTCAACTAGCTTTGTCAGAACGACATCAACCCAGCATACGACGACGGAAGATGTCGGTCCAGGAGGGAGATTCCGCGCGGCAATAGCATGGAATGCTCGCCTGTAGGCGAAGAACTGGGACATTGACGACGGTTCAACTATGGTGGGGCGCATACATGTTCTCAAACGTGAAAATTGCGACTAAGTAAACACATACTAATGGCAGTGAAATGATCGATCAAATCGTGGCTGAGTTCCTTTGCCTTCCGAGCCGTAACGATCGAGTCCAGAAAGCGAAGGATGGTGCTTGAGGCCGAGCCAATTGTCTCGTAGTCAAACGAGTCCTATACATGGTCAAATGATGCAACGGTGCAGATGTCACTACTTACGAGCGCTTCTGGTTGTATTCGTCTGTCCTGGAGGGCCCTCAGAGCGTCCTGGATACGGGAGAGCCTGGAGGTAGGCTCTAGCTGCGTTGAAGCCTCCACAAACTCTGCGGGATGGACAAGGCAGTAATCGGTCTTCTGTACAACCTCGGAGTCGGAGTCTGTATCACTGTCCATTGCAGCTGGTGGATGAAAGTGTAAGACGATGTCGTGGTGGCCACTCCGTCCGACGAAGTCAGGAATAACGGCGGAGATTGAAAAGCCCGACAACATGGCACCCTAATGTTTAGCCTACATAATGCTACAATCCTCGAATGGTTTTCAAGAAGGTGGATACATCTGTTTTCGACTCGAGCTCATCTGCTGTCCGCGAGAACACTGAGTCGTACACTTCCCCGGCTTCACCACTCTGAATTGGCGTCAGTCACATTCACAAGTGGGGAAAACGGGTACGCAGACGCACCTCGCCGTCGTGATATTCCAAGTCATCCCAAGCCTCGTCTTCCTCCGCTCGGATGGCCATGAGCATCTCCCTGCGTACCGAAGAGAGTCCACCCTGCAGGTTGAGACCCCCCTTGTCGTCGCTTTTCCGTGCAGCGACCTGCACCTCCTTCGCCTCGCCGACTGGTTTCTTCTCCTTCGGAAGCACAATCGGCGCAGGCTCGTCGGGGTCGGGAGGAGGACCATCGTCAGAGTCAGAGTCCGAGCCTGCGCCTCTTTTTCTATTCTTCTTAGAAGATATGTCGAGATAAGTGAGGGTGGGGCGCAATTGGTGGGTTTCGCTGATCGGATGAAGGTGCAATTGTCCTAAAACCACCAACTTCAGTGAGAAAGACGTAGTACAGGCTGGCAGAACGAACCGTCCCGTACTATGCCTAACATGTAAGCACCTGTATGTGGAACTTCTTCACTGCGGAGGCGAATATCAGAGAGTCGAGGTTCTTCGCCTTCCCTCAGCTTTCCCTTGTTCACGTCCTGGTTCTTTTCCTTGTCATCTTCTACCCGACTGGCTCCGAGCTCCTTTGACTTGTCCACATTCCAGACTTCAGGGCGAGTGTCTGCCGGGACGTGCACTTCCAGGCGACGTGAGTTTGGCTTGAGGCGAGCACGGATGCGCTTTCCGCTTGCGGCGGCGGACGGCGGCACTTGGAGAGGTCTGCTCAGCAAGGGAAACTGGTGAATCTGAATATTGGACGAGAGGTTGTTGGATAGGTGGATGGGCAGGATGTTGACAATTGGGTCGTCTACGTCCATCTGGAGGAGACGAGGCACACTTTTCACACGCGCAGCTGCCGACTCTACAAATTACGGATGCCTATTCCCGCTACCTATAGGTAGTGGGTCTTGTACTGCACTATCGTCCACTTTTTGGCTGCCCGATGCAAATCTCTGGAAATGCTGTGCTCTCTATTGTCTTCCTCTGCGGCAAAGTTCACGCGCTGCTCTTCTGGGAAAGGCCGCCTTTTTTGTTCCGATGTTCGTCCTTGTTCGTCTCGCCAATATTGTTCACCCCTGCGGCCCTCCGTTTTGGAAGTTTCTATAATAACATGTACCACAGCGGCGCGTCATCGTACACCTCCCGACCCTCTCACCCGTGATACTTATATCTGTCAATGGCGTTGGCGCCACCGCCTCCCTCGACATCTTATAATTAGTTAGTACTAGCCCGTCATCCAGGGCCACCGGTTTTAATTCCGCCATGTATTCCCTTCCCTTATTTTTGAAATACTACGCGTCCTTCTCGGTCTTCACTGCCGACTTGTCTGCGTTGTGCAGTCATCTGAGCGAACACGGATTAATTATTGAGGACAGGGATACCTCACAGCTGCAAGCAACTCTCATCAATCTTCTTGTCTCGGCGCAGTGTTCCTTAGAATTCATTTGCAGAGCGTGACATGTCCATGTGCTCCCATCCGTCGCGAGCAGCAACGTTCACTTCAGCATTCAAAATGATTAATATTTTGGATAACGAGTACCCACTCGACAGCCTCGTTCTCCTCTGCGCGATGATAACATGCTTTTTATTGTGAAATGAGCAATGTGTGAATGACTTATACAGAGAGGAGGCCTGGTAGCGGGCCCTGCCGCGGAGCGGCCCTACGCAATTATACTTCAGTCATTGATGTACTACCACTTCGAGTATAGTGGACTGCTTCTTTTCGTCTGACTCTGGCTTCACCTTCCCGAGAATATCGAGACCCAATTCTAACCAAAGCACCTGCGTCTCAGACAGCGGCTTACGACGAAGTTGATTCGCGAGTATCGTTGCTAGATGAGTGCGCAATTGTTTGAGAGCGAGGTTGGTCTTTGCCGGGACCCGAAATTTGACTTTACGATCCATGAAAGCCATGTCCGTCATGAGCTAGAGCTATAATTAGCAGCTGGATCTGCCTGCGAAGAGAACAGGAAGCGATCTTGCCTTGAAGTCGCAATCACCGCAGACTAATGCTAACGCCACATCGTCTACTGGACCTGTCTCCCAAGCGTACAGCTTTTTTGAATGCCTGACCTCGCAATCAGTCCGTGAGCCCGCAGTCTCAGAATCCGGAATTACCCACATCAGCGTGAAATATACTAGGTGGTTGGCACCAAACTCGGTAGCTTTCCGCCTAAAATTCACGGATGAAGGGTGGAAGGCCACAGTTTGATTATTCGTGATGGTGCTAAGCTGTCCGCTTGAGGGATTGATGCTGATTATCTTCGGATATAAGCCTGCCGCCAGCGCTGCGCTCACAAGAGCAGCGTTGTTTGACAGGGCGGTCAGCTCTGCGGGGACCGCGATGAACTTCGTCTTCCCCCGATTGTAACGCGCTCTGTAAGACTTTGAGAATGAAGGGCCATACAAGAGGAACGATACTCGCCTGCTCAACTCTCTGATGTACGCTCGGTCTACCTGTATCAAGCCAGAGTCTATCAAGTAACTTTGAAAACATGAGCTTGGTATCACTTCAGGCAGAACCCTGTTTCGCACCCCAAAAACTGTTGACGAAGCTCTTCTATCTGCTGCATAGTCTGACAACAGGTAAAGTTAGACTGGGTGCCGAAATCTTGTGAGATGACGCACCTGATGGCTAAGGAAGTTCTTGCGACAAAACTGTCGGACGAAGCTGGCATTCGCGGATGCACGTCTCCAACTTGCGAACGCGTTGTGGAGGGTCATGAAGTCCGAATTGTCTGTAAAGCAGTGAGGAGATGTGATGGCAACGAGTGCAGTCTATTTACCTGTGCGGAATGAACTCTTTGCTCGGTCAGCTTCGTCTTCGTGGCCAAAAGGCGTCAAGAAGGGCGACTTCGAATTCAAGGTCGCCGCAATTGTGAGGGCCGGGTCCAGACATCGGAATGAAGTCGCGGTCAAAAGAAATTTGCCAAGATGTACGTCCGTTGGAAGAGTGCTAAGAAGTCTGCCCAAAGGCGTGATCTCCTCCGAGGGAGTGAGTGCTCGAACCTGTCCAATTTGATTAGAGCCCAATCGCGGCGGTGCGGACTAAAATTTTACTTCGACTAGAACAGAAATGGCCCTTTGAATGTTGACGGACGACGGTGGATCTAGAGCACGCGCCAAGACGTCCTCAATAGACGAGCCCAGATTAACCTTCATGATCTTGATACGAAGCGCGAGGTCGGATAGACTCAGGCGCATGATCTCAGGATCTGGGTGCTCTGCCATCTGCAGAAACAATGTCAAAGATTTCCTTAACGACATCTGGGATGTCGTGATCACCTGTGTGTCATGGCGTATCTTCGTGAAGAGGTGGAAGCACAGGCCATTCTGCACTCGGCCCGCACGACCTCTTCGTTGAGCCGCGTTGCTCTTCGCAATGAATGTCTCCACGAGACGACTGATCTGTCTCTTCTCGTCGAATCTGCGAAGAGCCATTCAAAATCAGAAAACAACATAGCATCCAGGCATACCTCATTTCGCGATGCTTGCCCGAGTCAATGACGCAAGTGATGTCGGGGATAGTGATGCCTGTCTCTGCGATATTGGTAGCTAATCGGCCAGTTAGGCACTCGCAGGGCGAGAGGGGGAGCGAAGGACACTACATACCGATAACAATTTTGCGGATACCAGGCGGTGGCACGTCGAAAACCGCTCCTTGACTCTCGCTCGAAACGGTGGAATGAAGAGGGTGTATGACAAACTCCTCAGGGGACCCGAACCGTTGATGCTCAATCAGGAGATCATTGAGGCGCCGTATGTCCGCGATACCCGGCATGAAAACCAGAATGGCGGCAGAGTAAGATGCATACGACGGGTCCTGGAAGCATATTCGTTCCAAGAGGCGCATGACGAGATCATATGGGATGATCCTCTCATCCAATAAGTTGATCGTCGCGGCCGTAGCCGCGGAGTAACGCCTTTCTAGCTTGACTTGGCCGTTGGAAGCCTCTTCGTCATCATCCTCGGCCGGTGCAGTGTCCTCTGTCCACTCGGTTCGTTGTTTACCGCGGTAAAATTTCTCGTTCACTGTAAGCCACTAAGTTCAAGAGGAAATAGGACAAAAACAGAGCAAGTGACATACGTCGTTTGGCAAATGGAGACGTCTCAGTAATAGTCCATTGTGTGACTTCTACTGCGTCTTCCAAGTATCTGATATCTACAGGGTAGGTTCGGCCGGGAACATGCATGACAGGGCAGTCTCCAAAGTATCGAGAGATCTTCTCCGCGTCGACAGTCGCTGACATCAAAACAATCCTAAGGCAAAGTCAGTACGCGAATGAGCCTACAGTTGGTCGGAGTGAGTCCTACTTGAGATCAGGACGCTCGAGCATCAGCGACTTCAGCACGATCAACAGGAAGTCGGACTCTATGCTGCGCTCGTGTACCTGTCATACCAGTGAGTTACAAGAAAGGATATGAGTTTTTGCTATCTACCTCATCTATGATGATGTGCTAGCCAAAAGTGTTAATAAGGTAGCTGTCCAGTAATAGGCGATGTGAAACTTACGGTGATTTCGTCAAACGCAAGCCCACTTCCGCCTTGCCCGCTGCCTCCTTCTAACATTCTCAATGCGATCCCGTTGGTGACATAGACGAGTTTCGTATTACGTGAGGTGTTACTCTCCAATCGGACGGTATACCCAACAAGAGAGTTGGCAGTGCCAACAGCACCTGGCGCATCACCAAGCTCTCGGGATACACGTTGTGCAAGAGAGATGGCAGATATACGGCGAGGCTCGGTGCAATAGATTTTGCAGTCTCTTCCTTGGGAAAGATTGTGCTCCAAGATGAATGCCGGTAATTGCGTAGATTTGCCACTTGAGTCACCAAGTCAGCTAAGCACCCGCAATTATTTTACCTTGACTCACCATCCGGTCTCTCCGCTCAACACTAGAATCTGCGACTTGTCTAACGTTGAAATGATTTCATCACGATAACTTGCGATAGGTAGGCGATTCCGTTGAGTCTGCATTAAAGGTCAGGAATTATCCTAGGTAATGCTTAATGGAGTTTACCATCATCGCTTGATAGGCTGGGCTCCCTTGACGTGTTTGGAATGCCGAGAGTAACTGCTCAGACGGATTGTCGCGGTGCTGTGCGGGCTCGCGACGGCCCAGATAACCAGGACGCTCTGCAGCAGAACGGGGAATTTTCTCCACCGGCTAAGAGACTGTCAGAACATGCTTCCTAGATGTGACGTTCAGAGACAAACCTGGTCGTCCAGACTTAATTTCGGCTCAATGATGCTCCGGAGCTTCGCCCATACACCGCGGTTGATGGCATCCTCACTCGCTTTCCGCGCGACTTCTAGCTCATCCCATAACTGGCGGAATGCAGGAGGGAACAAGCGGAAGAATGTGTGGGAGCTAGCGGTGACCGTACTAGCTGACGCGAAGCCGTCGGATCGAGGGAAAGTGAGGGCATGAAGTGCGACGGTCGAAATGTACTGCTCTGCTTGAGTCATATCATGGCAAGCAACATCCTCCATGACCCACTCCGCAGTCTTTCCGCCGCCCCAGCGAATGGTCACCGCAGCCCGTTTAGCGCGGCTGGATCCAGACACATCGCGGTACAGAATGACCGCAAAGCCGTCTGACTTGTGTACAACCTCCGCCAAAATGATCCTGGGGCCCCGTGCAGAGCCATGTTTGGGAAGAGGCATGTCGCGAATAGTGACAGTAGTTCCAGTATCAGTTGATTCCGTTGCAGGCATCTCGTCAAGTATCTCGAAGAGACCGCCGGCACCTTCTTCATTGTCAGATTCGAAGATGTCAGACGACGGCTGCACTGGGTCCACACTAGGCGGAGTGGGCATCTTGGGAGGCGTTGTGGGCGTCTTCAGGGGCACGACCACTGACTCGCTATTCCGCAAGCGAGCCTGGAGGTCTATCGCCTGAATCTTCGAGCGCTCCAATCTATACTGCGCTTCTGCATCTCGTTCGTCGAAGAAGTAGTGGCGCCTGACTGTCTCCAGACGTACACGTAACTCTTGAATGAACGCGGGATCCGATGCGTGTCCTGGCATTCGGGGCGCTCCTGTAGCTTTGTCGATTTGCAGCTTCAAACGAACATACTCCACATTTGGGTCGTCATCCAGGGAATTCGTATCAGACGGCGTCCTGTCACCCTCGTCGTGTAGGTGGGATGTAGGACCATATGGTGGATCGCGGTCGGCGACGAGAGCCGACAATTGGGCTTGTGGGACAAACACAGGCGCCTGGGCATCTAGTCGAGAGACAAATTTGACGCGAGACGAATCTTGAATGACAGGCCTAGCTGACGATGGCGTGCCGGGGGTTTGAGGTAAAGCCGAATTTGGTGTGCGAGGCGTCTGTGGGGTTTGCGGGCCGTGTGGACCCTTGCCTTGCTTACCCTCTTTGTCGCTCCCAACTTCAGGGCATCGTCAGGAGCGCCAATAAAAGGGTGGCCAGATATCTCACCTTGATCCAAGAGCATTTCGTCATCTGAACAATGTAGAAGCATCTAACGAACGAGGCGCTTTTAGCAAGGTTGCATCCGAGCAGAGGCATCTGTTCCTACCCATTCGTAAGCCTCCTCGAGGTCAACGCCTTGAATAGACCTGAGGCATTGGTCTACCCGATCCTCGGAGAATCCCAAACGCCTCAAGACGCCGTACGTTATGCCAAGTCGAGCAATTGCCTTTTCTTCTGGTTCGTCCACCGACTTTTTGCCTGAATTGACCGAAGTGAGCATCGGCAAGCCCATAAGCGTGAGTGTCACTGACTGTCGGACCCGTCGGACTCCATTATGAGTTCTAATATGCGGTCTATATATTCTGGCTCTATGTCCAAGAGAGGGAGGGCTCTCGAGAACCGCCGTTCATTTTCAAGGTTCTTCGAGGATATGAGAGCGATCCCTCAACGAGAGGTATGAGGGCAAACCTTGAGGCTTCTAGCAATCTCCTTCTCTGTTTTGTCCTGCAACTTGTCAACCAGGTTCTGCAGCGACTGTTCCTCTACTTTCTCCGGGTCGAAGTCGTCGCTATCGGCAGTATGCTGGGCCTGCGATGATACCCCACCAGCATCTGTGACTGAAGCAGTGGGTTCCACATGAGCTTCAGCAATCTCTGGAAGCTCCTCCGGCTCTTTCTCTATGGCCGGCGCTTTCTTGGGAACAGACTGGGTGGCGAAGCCTCGCACAACTGGCTTCAGCTGCGTTTTCTTCTTCTTGGGCATCTGGAAGAGCGTGCCACGCCCTAGAGCGGTAGACGAGCGAGCCTGTGTCTAGGTGCCGCAGTCTCCTGATCACTTGTGGGAGGAGGAGCTGGATGAGGGCCGGTGCGCGGTGCGGTCGTGTGGAGAGTCCGGCTTGATACAACTGGAAGAGAATAAGAGAAACGAAAGGCAAGGAGTTGTTCGACGAAGCATGAGATCGTGGAGGTGAGAGTGAGCGATGCGGCACAGAGTCGACGCGTTGCCAGACAGAGAAGAGCCTGAGTCAATGCGACGCGTTCGCCGCGCGCCTCAAAAAATCGCCGGCCCCGCGACATCATTTCTCTTAGCGAGTCTGCTGCTGAAAGCTGAGCACTAGGTGAAATCAAGCTTCTGGTATGATATATGATAATGTACACGTATATATGCAACAGTCTAAGGCGCAGATAATTCACAGCAACAAACGACAGCGAGAGACAGCACAACCCCAGAAACAGCGACATATATAATTCTCCCCATGTCGAAGCACGGTTACGATGGACCATCACCTGCCGCCAGTGCGGACTTCCGGCGGCTACCACCAGCTCCGCCACCTCTGCCGCGACCGCGCGTAGACCCCGTGGCGCCAACCTTCCGCCGCCTGCCACGACCAGATGGCGGTGGAACTGGTGTGCCTTCGAGATCCTTGCCATGCTCCTGCGTACCAGCCGGTTCACCGCCGCCAAAAAACTCATCCCCCTCCTCAGCCCACAAGTCACGAGAGGCGTTCTCGTCGGCGTCGGCCAGCTTCGCTGGGCGTTTCCCTTGTGCCTTCTCCGAAACACGATTGGACGTTTCAAGGCTTGCTAGCTGATCCTCGTTCAACAGCAATTGAACGATCTCGCTTGGCTTTGTCACGTCCGTGAAATTCTTGTTGCCAACGACGATATCTTGGACCTGTATCTCAAAGTAAGCGCGGAGGCGAAAGATGTATGGCCTGAGAGACTTGCATCTTTTTTCACACGGGCAAGCTGCACGATGCGCTCGTCGATGGTGCCGCGAGTGATCAACCGGTAAACTGTGACTTGACGAGTTTGACCAAGGCGATGCGCACGATCCATGGCTTGCGCATCATTGGAAGGATTCCAGTCGTGGTCGTAGAAGACGACGGTGTCAGCGGCCGTGAGATTGATACCCAAGCCACCTGCGCGGGTGCTGAGGATGAAGATGAAGATGTCGGGCCTGCCAAATACATTGAGATGTTTCCGACATTCATCACCGACCAACGTACCTAGTCTGCCAGTCCATGACCATGTCTCGTCTGTCTTCAAGCTTCGAGGAGCCATCTAAACGCAAGTATTTGTACTGGCGATAGATCAAATACTCCTCCATCAAATCCATCATCCGCGTCATCTGGAAGTAGATTAACACGCGATGGTCGCCAGCCTTGAGTTCCTGTAGCAAGCTATCCAGGCGAGCCAACTTCGCAGAGTCGTAAATAAGACTCTTCGCTTCCGGCACTTGCATAGTTGGCCGCGGGAGTTGGTCCGACGATGAATGTGAGATAAGACCGGAAGATGGCACCCCTGGTATCAGCTCGTTGTACTCGTCTGAGACCTCTGTATGTTCCCGCAAGGCAGGCGGTAGGCCGTACAGAGCAAGCGACTCGAGCGGAGCGTCTAGAATATTGGCTTGATGCTCGACAAACGTGCGGTTGGCACAATACACCGAGACCGGGGGAGCCACGACGGGGGGGATAAACCACTCGAGCCCTGGACGGGAGAGACGAGAGTCTGTCCAGGCGGATGTACCGATATTCCTGAGGCATGGCTGGCCTCCCACAGTCGTCGACGGCAGTGATAGACCATGCAGAGCGATCTGGAACGGGCTCGCCGCAGAAGAGGCTGCAAAATCCCCATCGCTGATGGAACCTTGGTGAGAGCCGATGCTTGTGACAAGCACAAGTGTACGTACAGGTAATAGGGATCCTCTTGGATATGTTTGGTCTCTTGATCACATGCGAGAAGAAGTCTGCGGAGGAGGGGGGATGTATGCAACTTGTGGGCGTCGCTTGGCGATATTCTCAGCATTGACAGGAACGAGAAGGAGGAGTGTTCTAAAGCGATACATTCAGCACGATTGTGACGACATGGAGGTTGCGACATACGATCACTGTCCATTGAAGTCTGAATCCAGTCAGTGGCCCAGATGTTCATCAAATTATGCACCACACTGTTGTGTGGCTGGATCGGAGAATCGAAATCTTCGGTCGGCACATGCACGAGTCCCCCTTCCTCGTAGAATAACCGCGGTATCGAGAATTCGATGGGATTGCGGGTTGAATAAGGCGTGATCACAAAATCTCCCTCGCGATTCAAGGGACCAGACTGTCCAAAGTTCGAGAACGAGTACGGCGCGACAATATCAGCACGTTCGAACAGCTCAGGGTGGTTGCAGACCTGGAAAGGTACGTGTTTATTTTGAGTATACATGCGTTTTAATTACACACGACAAACCTTTCGGAATTGCATGACGAGGTTCATGAGGGAGCGAGCAGAGTCAGCATCGCCAAGATTCTGAGCTTTCTCTATGAGATCGGCCACGGAAACTTTGGCTTGGAGAGCCTTGTACATAGCTCGCTGCCGGGCACTAAGATCCACGTAGATGTCCTTCTCAATCTGCACGGAAAATGAGCGGACGTTGGAATCGAACAGAGCAACGAAAGTGGGTCACCTTGTCGCTGAGTTCGTTCTGGACGTGACGTTTGACACGGCGCAACATGAATGGCTTGAGTATCATGTGCAACCGCCGAAGCTGGTGTTCATTCAACTTGCTCCCTTTATTCTCTGCCGCGTTCTCGATATCTTTCGAAAACCATTCGTTGAATTCATCGTGGGAGTCAAATAGACTCGGCATGATGAAATGGAGGAGAGCCCAGAGTTCTGCACAATATTCAGCGTCACGGCGTGAGCGAGTCAAGCGGAGAACGGACCTTGCATTGAGTTCTGGATGGGTGTACCAGTCAAGAGCAAGCGATTGCGACATTGGAAGCCCAAGAGGGTCTTCCACCTCACGCTAGCCGCATTCTTGATGTTCTGAGCCTCGTCCAGAATCATATACTGCCACTTAACTCGCTGGAAGTACTGTTGATCCTGCGTGACCTGTACCTTCACGTCAGTAGAGTAACAGTGAACAGGCATCGAAAAGCTCACCAGCTGGTAACTCGTGATCAGGATGTGAAACGGGGCATCTTGATTGTAGCTGATCTCTTTCCGGCTCCAGAACTTGCGCAAAGTCGCCCGGTCTTTAACATTACCCCAGTATGGCAGCGCCTTCAGATTGGGAACGAAACGGGTGATCTCTTGTTGCCAATTGTGAAGAGTGGAAGCTGGGGCGACCACGAGGAAGGGTCCCCAGATATCGTGCGTCTCAGCCAAGTAGGCCAATAAGGAGATAGATTGCACAGTCTGACGGGCATGTACGTCAGCCGAAACGAGCACCGGGGTGAAGCGAGCCCACCTTCCCAAGACCCATTTCATCGGCGAGAATGCCATTGATGCCTTGCTCGTACAGCGTGGCAAGCCAGTTCAGGCCCTTCAGCTGATACTCTTTCAACTGCGCCATGAGCATCTTCGGCTGACCGATTGTGAGAGGCCCGCTCAGCGATGTCGGGTTCTGGAAGTTCAACTCGTCTGAGTCAACTGAGATGGAAGTCAGAGGCCGTCCTGCCGAGAGACACTATTGAACATACGATCAACGAGCGGAGTGGTTGACGGTTCTCCTTCATCCTCGGGATCGCGGAGATGGGCTTGACTCTTAGCTAATTGCAGGGCTTCATTCGTTTTTCGCTCTAAGGCCGCTTGCGTATCGAAGGCCTGTGCCCGTTTTCGCGCAAGGGTCACTGCCTCTTGTGCGTTGTGTCTCGCATGACGGTGAAGATTCGTGTGATCAGCTGATCAAAGTCAGCCGTGTGGAGTGCAGAACGATCGCTGTACTTACCATCGTCGAAGTCCAGGTCTGCGAGCTCCGCGCCATCTCCGGTATCTATAGTTGCTCCCACCGGGACATCCGTGGCCGCCCCATCGCCTTCCAGCTCGGCCGCTGTAATATAGGAGTTGTTCAGCAGATAGCAACGTATGTATCGTACAGCACGTACTCTTGAGTTTATTGCCTACGAAATGGCTATACAGTTCGGTCTGGCTGATCAGGAACTCCAGCTTGCGGGCTTGCCGTGCGGTCTCCCGTTTCTCCTCTTCGAACTTAGCGCGATCGAGAGCTTCCTTCATCTCGCGCCTCCGGACGTCACGCTCCTCCTTTTCATTCTTTTTCCAAAATACGAGCATCTCACGCATGAGGCGCTTGCTTTTAGTCTGAACATCTTTTGTTGCCTTGGGGGTACGTGAATAGGGCCTGCGAGCATGAATGGAGGATAATGTGGCGATGCGCTTCAGCTGAGCTTGGCGCTGCATGTGGCCATTGACATGGTATTTGTATACCTGGATCAGAATCGTCAGAACAATGCTTTCTCGTTTCCTCGTGAGTAGCGCACCTTCGGAACCTCTCGGCGAGCAATGTTCTTCCAAACCCTCTGCTGAGTTTCCTCCAGCGCCTTAACACGCCTCAACATCGTATTTTCGTCCACCTTCTTGGCTCTCTTCAATGGGGGGACCACTTCATCAATCTCGAAGACAGTTGCCGATGTCGCTGTCAGAGTGGGCGAAGCGGGTCGCGAACCAGCAGGCGTTATATCCCCAGCCACTGAAGGAGCGGCAGAATTGGTCCCCAGGTGTTCCTGCGCTTGATGTAACAGTGCATCCTTCATCTTTCGGGGACCTGCCTTCTTCCGGCCTTTCGGAGTGGCAGTAAGACTGTCCATGCTCTGTTCGCGCTGTGGCACTTGCTTAGCCCTGCCTTTGCCCTTGCCCTTGGTTGCCTTCGGGGTCGTGTCAACGGTATCTGCGACGGATCTTTGATCGTCCGTAATTGAGCGCACCAGGTCAGCTGTGATATCACTGGCATCCTTCGCCAGCTTTGGTCGTTTGTGGGCGCGACCAGTTCCGCGTGCAATGGGCACATCGAAGTCACTGCTGTCCGCATCGTCTGGAGATTGAGAGGCCGAGCGCTTCGTCTCCTTCCCTTTTCCTTTGGACTTCGCAGGCCCCAGTAGGGACTCCTCCAGCTCACGGGCCGCATCTTCAGCACCATTGGTAGGTGGAAGATGTGGGCGCCTGCTAGACGAGGGGCCCGCACCGTGGTCATAGTCAGGGCCCATAAGTTCCTGCCTGGGAGAGGAGACGTGTAGCGTAGACAACAAGTCGTCCTCGACACTTGCTGATTCCGGTGCCGCACGGTGTGGTTGTGGTTGAGGGGGAATGGGTATCCTCTGGATGGCATCTGCATAGCGATGCGATAATAGCGTCATCAACGTGGAATTCCGATCCTAGATACCAAATACAATGAGAATAAAACAGGTATGATGAACTGTCGTGCATACCATGAGAGTACGCTCAAAATATTCCACGACTAGACGCCTTCGCTTCTGCGTCTCCAGCATGTAATCCCCGAGCTCTCCAAGCCAGATCTCCTCACAGTCGCTGAGATCGGAAGATGCCAGGCGGCGCTCTTCCTCCGTGGGCTCATAAGCATCTGCGGCAGGCTCCGAATCTGCGCCTCCGGGAGACTCTGTACGGATCTGCCGCGTACGAGGTGGGTGCCGGCGTGGTCCATGCTGAGGGGTTAGACGGGTCAGCTGCAAGAGACGCGAGACGGGACACGAAACATAAGTACCCGTCGTGTACCCGGAGGATGGTAGTCGCCATCGTCATCTGCAGTCCGCTTCCGCTTTTTGAATGCAGGCTGGCCATCGGGCCCGCCGTCTGCCACGAAGGTGAGAGTGCCGGGCGGGCCACTTTGTTCAGATGGAGAGTGCATATGTTCGACCGGATGGCTTGGCCCAGCATGAGGAGGACCATCGTTCTGGACCCACTCCCCTGTGTTCGCATCCCATCCCTCAGCTGGCTGGTAGGACACTGGGCGGAATGAATATCCTTTGGGCGACGGATCTGAACGACGTCCGGAATGGGAGTTGCGGCGGGATGTCTGGAGGAGCGGAGAAGGAGAACGCGACGAAGGAGGATAGCGGTCGGTCATCGGGGTGCCGGAGGCAGGCCCTGGGGACGGACGGGCGACTGGGACTGCTGGCGACGCGGACACGGACGACATGGGAGCGGGGTCATTATTGAGGATCCTGCTGAGGGACATCGCTCTGCGGGAGTTGACACGACACAAGAGGGGGAACGGCGGGGCGCGGAAGGAGGGCTAGCCAGCCACGCAGCCTCGTGGGAGGGCAATGAAGCCAGCAAGATATGGAGACGTCAGACTGTGGCCGTGGACCGAGCTGGGGTGACGAGGGCGGTGGGGGGAGGCGGATGTGTCGCAGGGGGCGGGGGGACGGGGACGGGAGCGAGGGCAGGGCTGGGCGGGGCGGGGAGGGAGTGGCCTGGGGGAAATGGCACGGACCAGGCCGCAGTTGACGCGGAATCCGGTTTTCTTACATCTGGCTCGCATTGGTTTCTCCCTCGAATAGGCAATTTCCTTTCTCGGCTGCGATGAGCTCTCTGCCCACCGCTCCGGCTCTCCTTTGCTGGACGAGCACACACCCGCCTGCACCGATTCCACCGGGAGCCCCTCGCAAGCCCTCCAGCCCCCCCGCAACCCCGCATCTCGAGCATTTCTCGTCTGTTTTCCTCGCTGTCTCGTGTCGTACGTGTCTCGGTTTGACGCGCTTTCCGCCAGCCACCCCTGAGAGCATGCCATCATGTTGGCGATGCGCGCGCAAGCACCGGTCGCGGGCGCTCCCAAGACGTCTGTGCGCAACACCTCGCGACATCGGCTGCCGCCAACGTGTCCCCAGCGCACAGTACAGATGCCGATGATGGAATGCAACGCGCTGCTATTACACGACTCGCATCCGCAGACGGGTGTGGCACAGCCACAGCACAACCCAGTAGAATGGCTCGCTCACAACTAAGGCTCGTCCGGATACAACATCAGCTCGGGGCGCACTTTCTCGTCAAACTCTTCCGGAGTCAGGAAGCCCAGAGACACAGTCGCTTCCTTCAACGTCGTTCCCTCCTTGTGCGCTTTCTTCGCGCACTTTGCAACGTCTGACGTAATATGTCAGACACAGTGCTACCCCTGGGAACTGCACACTCACTGTCGTATCCAAGGTGGCTGTTCAAAATCGTCGCCAGCATGAGAGACTCGTTCAGAAGGGTCTTGATGCGCTCCTCGTTCGCCTTGATGCCGACCACGCAATGCTTCGTGAAAGACCGAGAGCCGTCGGCTAGCAGTCGGATGCTTTGTAACACATTCTTGATGATGACAGGCTTGAACACGTTCAACTTCCCATCACCGCTATCAGTCCTGCATCATTCACAGCTGTTCGTTTGGCACGCACCTCAAATTGTCCGTAAGAACCAGCCACGCTGACGACCGTGTTGTTGCCCATAACTTGCGCAGCGACCATGGTCAGCGCTTCGCATTGCGTAGGGTTGACCTTTCCGGGCATGATGCTGCTGCCTGGCTCGTTCTCAGGAAGACTCAGTTCGCCAAGGCCACAACGGGGCCCAGAGCCCAAGTAGCGGATGTCGTTGGCAATCTTCATGAGCGAGACGGCGATCACGTTCAGGGCACCATGAGCCTCCACGAGGGCATCGTGGGCTGCAAGGGCTTCGAACTACGACATGCATTAGGGACATGGCGACTACGAAGCAGTATATTCATATTCTCACCTTGTTGGGAGCAGTCTTGAACTCTATCCCTGTGAGCGTAGAAATTTCCGCCGCGACCTTCACGTCGAAACCCTTCTTTGTGTTGAGGCCCTAGGACGGTGTCAGTTGTCTCGACAGCAGTACAAACGGTGATCTGCCGCTCACCGTTCCGACCGCAGTGCCTCCCTGAGCAAGAAGGCTGAGGCGAGGAATCACGCCTTGGACACGGTCAATGCCATTGGCCACCTGCTGTACATAACCGCTGAATTCTTGTCCCAGCGTGAGCGGGGTAGCATCCTAGACGGCACAGCATTAGTTTCTCAGAAGTACGATGGTTTAACTTCACACGCGCCTGCAAGTGAGTGCGACCAATCTTGATGATGTGATCAAATGACTTGGCCTTCTCATCAAGAGCCGCATGCAGCTCCTTCAGAGCCGGAATTAAGTTGTTCACAATTTCCGTGACGGCGGCGACGTGCATGGCAGTGGGGAATCTGTCAAAACACATTGAATGTCGCCACGCAAGGGACTAGATCGCCCGAAGGACTCACGTGTCATTGCTGCTCTGGCTCATGTTCACATGGTCATTAGGGTGGACGGGCTTTTTAGAGCCAAGTTCACCGCCAAGAATCTCGATGGCACGGTTAGATATCACCTATATGTATGTTTAGATTCCATTTACGTGTGTAGCAGCGTAGGCAGCGCACCTCGTTGACATTCATATTACTCTGAGTGCCTGAGCCTGTTTGGAATACAACCAGAGGGAAATGGTCGATGAGCTTTCCGGAGATGACCTAGAGCACACCGCACCGCGTGAGCAACCGCGAGCGTCAGAAAAGTGCATACACACCTCGTCCGCGGCCGTTTGAATGGCACCGGCTATGTTCGGAGGCAATCCATAGGTAGTGTTCACAATAGATGCCGCCTTCTTCAGCACGCCAAATGCCTTGATCAATGGAGGAGGAAGGCGCTCTGTAGGGCCGCCAATGTCGAAGTTCTGCAGAGACCTGTGACGTCATGAACAGGGATGAGTTGCCTGAGGCAGAGTAGCTTGCAAGGGCACTTGCCGCTGAGTCTGCGCTCCCCAGTAGCGGTCGGAAGGTACTTGCAGCTCACCGAAGGTGTCCTTCTCAGTACGGAACGACTTTGGGACGCGTTGCACTTTAGCCCAAGGACATGGCGTAGCAACGTGGCGAACGCACCATTCTGAACCCAGTGGCAGAAAAGAAACGACTGGAAGAGGGGGGTAGCCGTTGATGGCGCGAGGTAAGGAGGAGCGTCTGCTTGGAGTCGTCGAGTTGTGTCCGGATTGAGCGTATACATTGGAGTGTGAATCACATGGCCACGGGCGGGGTCAGTCAGGCGCGTCCAGGGAAAAGCACGACGCTCTTACGGTGCGGGGTATCCGTTGGCCTATCATTTTGACGAGTGTATCCTGGCCACGGCTGGGAGAGGTGTGCGGTTGAGGTTGACGCGTTCAGGCAGCCCTCCTGCCGCGGAAGTTCTCGGGGCGGGGTCGCGCTTTCACCCGGCCCAGACCGAGCGGCGAGCGCGGTGTTCCCGTCCGCCCACGCTGCACCGCGCCTCCGCAGACTTTCGAGCACCTGTCTCAATACGAGGCGCAAAGTGGAACCGAGCTCGCTCTTCCAACAGCATCAATAATTTGATCCCAGAGTGTTGCAGGACCGGTACACTTTCGCTCACACGTGATTGCGGCAGCTAAGTTACTTATAACATCCGTGCACCCACCTACCCGCCCTCATCGACACCCTTTCCCTTGGGCACCATGTCCAGCCTTGCATCTCAGGTCATATTGCATCCCATGGCGGCAGAGACCCTCAAGGTCCTCAATACTACTCTTGGCCGCGACAAGGTAATGCCCCAGTCGACTCTGGTGTTCGCTTGCCCACAACGGTCACTTGACGCAGATCTACCGTGCTGTCCAATACTTCTCTCGCTTCTTTGCGTGGTATTTGATATCGAAAGGCTACAAGCTCGAGGCTACGCGCTGGAACGCGTTGAAGGGCCACTTGGCCACTGCGAGGAAACGTGTGTACAGATGGCAGACCGGTGTCGGAGTTAGAGCGGTCGCTGACAATCTCGACACAATGCGCAGTGCTCCGCCTCGGAAAGCCATTAGAGCACTTGCAGCTTGCTCTACGTGCCGCTCAGACTACTGGTGAGGTCAGAGAGCAGGTCACCACAATCGGCCGTCAGCTTGGGTACTTCGGGTATCTGACCTACGATGCCATCGTCTGGGTGAGTACTCGTCCTGTATGATATATGACCTGTATGCTTATCTTCCGGACTGTCTAGGCCAATTCCGTTCGCTTCATCGCACTGAAGCCTGATACAGCTGCTAAAGTCAACAAGACTGCGAATCGTTTTTGGCTTGCGGGCATTCTCTTCAGCATTGCGCACGCAGTCTTCAAGGTAAGTCGTACAGACCATACTGTGCATCGGGGTGCTGAAAGTGAGTACAGTCGGCAAGGTTGACACAAGAGGTGAAGGAGGTGCGCCTGCTCAGCGAGAAGGACGTCGGCGGGGAGAACGCACGTTACGCGCGTGTCCGTACCATCGAAGCGTTCGTGATATCTTTTGGCAGCTAGTACTGTGCTGACTCCTTAGCAGGCTTCGTACTGGCACGCGGCACCAGTTCATCATTGACATCCTGGATCTGTGGATTCCCGCCACGAATATCGGCCTTTTCAATTTCAATGACGGCGTGCTCGGAATCTTCGGGTATGTCTACTTGAGACAATCATAGTAACTCCTCATTTCTAACGAGAATGATGCTCTTGTCGTAGTTTCATTACTTCTGTGCTCGCTCTACAGAAGCATTGGTTGGCGGTCAATGCGAAGTGAGGCTACATCCTTGCAAACGCTATCTTCTGCCACGTATCCCTTCTCCACATAGTACAGTACGTTAGAGCTGGGAATATTAGTATGCGACAGGAAGGACAACAGCGTGTGTCTAAATAGCCGGCAGTAATAGCAAGCGACCGAGTCCTACGAGGCGGGACTTGATGTCTCGGAGAGCTTCTGTGCGACATCGCGTATTCGGACGTACTCGTCACGCACGAGCTGCATACTCTCCGGTCGTGTACTGCAACGGAAAACAACTGGTTAGAACACCGCCCGGTATTCACGAAGGGACTTACAACTGGTACATGCAGTCTTGCACGTCCTTGTACTTCGCTCTGCATGCCCATGCGACTGACACTGTCCGTCCGTTGGCGCATTCAGCAAATTCTATAACACGAAATCCATTGCAGTCCGAGCGCGCATGACTCTCGAGCACGCACCTTTCACCACGGCATCGCATTCCTTCAGAGCATGCGCTTTGGTCGCCTTGAAAAGAGTTTCCTCCTCGCGTCTAGAAAGCGTGCTCATGGTCGTCGGGGTGCGTGAGTGTGCCGTGTCGGTGCCGACCAACGCGCCCGGGCCGGCTTCGGAGCTCCGACCCGCCTCCGTCTCGCTGACAATGCGATTTGCCTTCCAACATCGAGTGCACGTCAACACTCGCGTTCATCCTCTCATGGCCACCATTCTGCGCTCATCTCGGTTGGTCCGCCTTCCAGTAAATGCTGCCTGCAGGACGCTTGCTACTGCATCTTCGTCCTCGTCGAAGCAGAACTTCAGTCAGGTCCTCGACGAAGGGCCGTCGCTTGACGAATTTATCTCGGGGAAGGCACCAGAGCGTGTCGTCCTAGGCAGCACCAACACGTACGTTAATATATGAACTCGAATTCGTCACCACCATGCGAGCTAATTTGATGGCTCTAGCCCTCGCCTGCCGTCTTTCCTGAAGACCTCGATACCTACTGGAGCATCGTTCAACGGCATTAAGAAAGATCTACGAGGGCTGGGACTCCACACGGTATGTGAGGAGGCGCGCTGTCCAAACATCGGCGACTGCTGGGGAGGAAAGGAGGGGGCAACCCCGGAGGAGGGCAAGCGTGCTGCAACTGCTACCATTATGGTGCGTCTCGGTATCAAGAACCTATTGACAATTTTTCATTCAAACGTACAGTTGATGGGTGATACCTGCACTCGTGGTTGCCGGTTTTGCTCCGTCAAGACGTCCAAAGCGCCTCCGCCTCTTGATCCGCATGAACCGGAGAATACCGCTGAGGCCATTAGTCGATGGGGTTTGGGCTACATAGTTATGACAAGTGTTGACCGAGATGGTGAGCCTATTATGTTACCGTTGACTAGCCACTCAGTTGGTTTTCCGCTGTCGTTAGACCTCGCGGATTCTGGAGCACACCACTTCGCAGAAACAATCCGTAAGACGAAGCAGAAGTATGAATCTCGTTTACAGTCCATGAAGTCTCGGCTCACCTGAATTGCAGAGCCCCTCAAATACTCGTTGAAGCGCTTACTGGAGACATGGGTGGGAGTCTGGATATGGTCTCTGTCGTTGCGAAGTCTGGCCTCGATGTCTATGCGCACAATATCGAGACTGTCGAAGCCCTCACGCCTTTTGTCCGCGATCGACGAGCGACATTCAGGCAGAGCTTGAAAGTACTTGAGCGCGCGAAGAAGGATGGTGTCCGGGTGACGAAGACCAGCATAATGCTCGGTGTTGGTGAAAACGAGGAGCAGGTTATGCACGCTCTGAGGGGTGCGTAGATGCTGTTTTACTCTGCTTAATCATTGTTCTAAGTGCTTTACAGAGCTGCGTAAGGTCGACGTTGACGTCGTGACATTTGGACAGTACATGCGTCCTACGAAGAAGCATATGAAAGTCGACCGCTATGTCGAGCCTGCTGAGTTCGACCGCTGGAAAGAGGTGGCTGAGAGCATGGGATTCTTGTATGTCGCTAGCGGCCCTCTAGTTCGCAGTAGCTACAAGGTCAGACATTCTTTGCTCATCCGTTTATTCACTGCTTACCATGTCTCAAGGCGGGCGAGTACTTCATCGAGAACGTACTGCGCGGTAAAGGGTCGGAGAGGAAGTCTCAGAACCTGATTACCCAGGACAGCCTTCCCAATGAACTCTCGTCTTGATTCATACTTAGATGCACCCAGATTGTATATACGCAGATCGTATATACGGCAGTGGCATATGGATCCCTACTCTTCGACAGCTCCCTTGTCACCACAGATACAACGCCCAGTCTCAGTACGCCGAGCTGCGACCCGCAGTTACGGGAGAAGACCATGGCACAGATCCTCTCGCGCGAAGAGCTTCGCTCGCCGCGATGAACGCGCGGAACTACATGAATTTGTAGTGACGGTAGCGACGAGGCCATGCCGTAGTCCTGAGTATGTATCTGACTTACAGTACGTGGCATATATCCAGGCTTGCGAGTTGCCACCAAACTAACCATCTTCCTGCGCACGCGCATGCGCTTAAAGCCAACAGGTTTTCTCCTACTAGTCTCAAGCCCAAGTGATTTGAAGTAACTTTCGGCCCGTACATAATCTCTCCTGCGCCCGCCACGCCCTGCACCTATTCCGGATAGCGACGGCGACGCGACGGCACCAGCTACTCTGAACACCATCATCGGCGCAAAGCTAGAATCTTGCCCTCCAAAGCCTCAATTCGCTCGCAAAAAGTCGCAGGCCCTCCATAGTCGTCTCTGAACACGAGGGAGATCGTTCGAGTTAGATCGTTGGTGTTCCACACTTCTCAGATTCATGAATCATGACGCCGAGGGTCGTCTGAGAAGGGTGGGCAAGTAGCTGAAATGGTCGAACATTGTCGAGCAACATTACTGGAATATCGTGATTTCTCAGTGGGTGAGGGCAGACGTACTTATATCGCGCCTCTCCACTTGGAATGAGCGCGGAGAAATGATATTCACCTGCTGAAAGTAAGAATGTCCGTCACACGTTGTATGGAAAGACTTCAGGATTGGGTTCAGGGATCGCCAACTCCTGCACGCCGTCCTCAGGTTCCTTCTCATTGAGGTTTTCTGCATCGAGCTCAGCCAACTGCATCGGCACATCCTCATCCCCAGATCTCCCCCCGGGCTGGGCATGACGGCCGAGGAGCCTGACTCTCTTCAGACGAAGCTTTTCCGACTGCTCTTGCGATGGCACGAGAAAGCCGCTAAGGCTCGCAAGGAGCGATGTACGCTCGTTGGTGAGGAGGGCGGGAGCGGTGGATGGAGAGGGAAGAGGAGGAGCAGGTATGACCTGCACGATTGCCTGAGTCTCTACGTTATGCACCTCGATTGTCTGGTTCGGAAGGAGTGCCGTGACATAGGGATAGTCCAAACCTGAAGTTGAAGAGTCAGCATGCAGCAACAGCACAGGAGAGTCGGACACGCACAAACAGACAATGGATGGCTTGGCCATTCCAATGTCCCTCGTGTCGGGTCCGCATCACCGGTAACGAACAGCCCCATCGTGCTCGATCCGTTCCATGAAAGTATCAGGAACTCAAACTCGGAGATGACTACAATGATAGGTCGCACGCGTGGTTGCCCTGCTTCTGGCGGTGCTTGCGAGATGGGGAGGATGGGCGTGAGAGACGACCGCTCAAGGTTCACAATGGAATACTGCTCTGGACCGGCGATGCAAAGGTATGGTCCAGTTCGCCGTGCAAGCACTGCGCCTCCGGGAAGTGGGATGTCCTGAAGCAGGTCGTACGCTTGAGCTTTCATGATGTGCATTGAGATAGCTGACGACTGGCCAAACCTTTTGGAAGAGAAGTTGCTCGCGGAGGGAGTAGAGTACAATTCCACTCCGCTTGATGATGCAGAAATCGACAGGTAGAATGGGCAGTGGAGAACCGTTGAGGGATGGGGCAGGCCGAAGAACGTGCTGGTGGTCAACGGCAAATGCTTGTACATTGCGCACTGGCTTGATGTTATGCACAACATCCAGCGATGGCAAAGTGTAAAAGTAAATTTGTCGATCTAAGGAACGCTTCTACAATGAGGTCGGGATGAGACGTGTCGCGAGATATAAACAGACCGGATAGGACCAGCGCCCGGGAGATGCTCGGCGTGAGGACGATCTCATCTACGGGCTTGCTGTTGGGGAGGACCTGCCGAGATAGAAGGCTGTATGACTCTGGCTGAGCGTCATTAGGAAATACGGAAAGGGATACAAACGAGGGAGAGCACCTCGTCGGGATTATTAGCTTGCAATGCAAAGCGTAGAAGTTCGCCATTCGAACAGCCCACGTAAATTTCAGAGCCTGAGAAACATGTCAGTGACAACCCAAATCTCTAACTTACACGCACCCAGAGCCTGCGCGCATCTCACTTCCACCTTTGTAGAACCATCGGGGCCTGAGTAACGTGGGGCATGGGACATGGGACATAAGAAAATGCAGACATGCTCGGCTCACCATAGCCTTCAACCACATGATCCACTAGTGATTGTAATTGATACGGGGGTATATCTAGTGGGTTCGTTGGGGCGGAGGTCATCGCGGGTGAGGATGTATGGGCGTCTATATGTGCCCATAGCGTCAGGTTATGGTCTGCAGACATCGGCACTGTCCGAAGCGGAGCTCATTTGGCCTCGAAACCTTGATTTTGAGAAACCTTGTTCACTCACTCACATCGTCGCGGCATCCCTACCTCAAAACTCGACAGCATCGTCGGCTACATCCTTGAATCAGCATGGTGAGCTTCTGTGGCTACGCCGCTGTAGATCGTGCAGCTCATGTGCCTTGCAGGATTCCTCAAAAGCCCCAGTCAAGCTTGCCCGCGTTGTTAAGGTTCTGCATACGCCTGCGCCCAATAGGCTAGGAACCCAGCTAACGATGAGTATTCTGATAGGTTCTCGGTCGTACTGGTTCGCGTGGAGGCGTCACGCAAGTACGCGTTGAATTCCTGGACGATACGACACGGTCAATCATCCGCAATGTGAAAGGACCTGTGCGGGAGCAGGACATCCTGGCTCTCCTGGAGAGTGAGCGTGAAGCACGGTGCGTATAATCACCATGCTAGTCAACCAAAGCTGATGATCTCCCATTAGCCGCCTGCGCTGAATTATTCTACGCGTCTATACATTCTTCCGCTTCCCGTCTCCCTCGCTCTCTGCTATGCTGCATGTATGACAATAAACAATCATGGCATGTTCACGCCGGTCATTGCTGTTACTCAAACAGCCTGTGCTCTATCTACATAGGACGCGTGACGCCTTGGCCTACGTAGTAAGTAGGAGCACGGCCTGCGTGTGGGACAGTATTTGCCAAGTGGCACCGTGCCGCCATTGGTTATGTATGCGGCCACAGCGGCGAGACGCTTGCCGCTGAGACACTTTCCGGCGGCGAGACGCTTTCCGCAAGTAGTACCTGAGCCACAACTATCATCGGCGTTTCGCAGGCCATCGATATGATCGCCGCCCGCGCGCGGCACTGTGATACATAAATACGGGCCTTCCTCAGCCATGCCCGCCCAGCTCCCCCGCCTTCGTGCTGGTCATGGCTTCCAAACAGGCCTTCGTCACCCTGCTCACAAAGGACGACTATCTTCCTGGAGCCTTGGTTTTGGATGCATCTATGAAGGCCGTGAAGTCGAAATATCCTCTCATCATCCTTACCACACCCAGCGTTCCACAACAAACCCTCGATGTTCTCAAACGCCGAGGCATAGAAACTATAGCTATCGATGACCTGCGACCTTCGAGCCTTTATACCCTTCCTGAAGAGAATAAGAGGTTTGCGGACACATGGACCAAGCTGAGGTAGGTGATCTCTCGCAAGCTATCCGTATAATGCATGACACTCGTATTTGTAGAGCATTTGAGCTGGTGGATTACGACGTATGCCCGGCCGTTGACCTTCAATTCAATTGCGCGCCTCTGATTCTAGTCCACCAGCGCGTCGTGATGATGGACTCGGACATGCTGGTCTTGCGTAACATGGACGAACTCTTTGACATGGAGCTAAGTGAAGGCTGGATTGCGGCTGCGCATGTTTGTGCTTGCAATCCGAGGAAAATCAAAGATTATCCAGAGGACTGGTGAGACATTTGGCTATTCTTCGATGGCAACCCCCTTACTTGGATTTATGTGCAGGATCCCGGAAAATTGCGCCTATACTGGGCTCGAGGCCGATGCCACAGGACTCACACAACCTACGCCCATCACGGAATTGTCCCCACGACCTCATAAGCTGCTCAATTCAGGGCTTGTAGTTCTCCGCCCATCCCTCGAAGATGCAAATGCTCTCAACGAGATTGTGAATGACTGGGAGCGGGTGAGAACCTACAAGTTCCCTGACCAGGATGCCCTTGCCGAATATTTCAATGGGAAGTGGAAGCCGTTGCCGTACGCCTACAATGCCCTGAAGACGCTCAAGGTTATTCACGAGCCGTTGTGGAGAGATGATGACGTTCGCTGCTTGCACTACATTCTTTCAGACAAGCCCTGGAAGGCACGGCCCAGCGTGGAGGGCGCCGGGGGCACGTACGAGGTTCTGAACCGGTGGTGGTGGAGTCAGCTTGAAAGTTTAGTGGAGGAGTTACAGCAGGATAACGAGGCACGGGCATTAGTGTTGAAAAATCTTGCTACATAGGGTCGTGGCTGCATCGTCACGTAAATAATACTCGTCATCGTCACTGGGAATAGGACATTCCTCTGAAGATACTCACTAGTGAGGAAACCCCTTGGCTTCAAGACCTCCAGGCGACGTGGACTTCGTCCGTGCGGAATCTGAAAGAATGTGAGACTCTGCCCGCTCTGAAGACTGTCTGAACGCGCCGTTGTGTGCAAGTGCTCTTGAGTAGTGGCGTTTGGTGGCCCATGCGGAAACTCAACAAACCCGCCTGTGCGATCATTATGCCATTATCTATGCAGAATCTGGAATGCAGTCAGCACACTAATCATCACGCCGAACATCACGCCGAATAAGATCAACTAACCGCTCATCGGTGGCAAATACCCGCCCACCGCGCTCCTGTGCCATGATGCCCATCATCTGCTGCAATCGCTCGTTGCCTACCACATCTCATTCGTGAGCCGTTTAAGCTGGACGAGAGTACAGGACTTACTGCCGACACCGCCCACGATCAGAACTTCCTTGCTGCCGATGTGTGCCATAGCGCGCTCCGTAATTTCTACCAGCATAGCAAACACCGTCTCTTGCAAGGAGAAGCAGAGGTCTTGGGGGGTGAAGAAATCCTTATCCTCAGGACCTCGGGCTTGACTATTCGCGCGGAAGCGCTTGTCCATTGTCAGCGCCTCGGTAGAGGTCAGGATACCGGACAGGCTGACGTCCATCCCTTTCGTCGCATACGGGAGTGGAAGAAGACGACACCCTCTGTCATCAGTCACCGTCAGATTGGTGCTCATCATTTAGCATAAAGCGCACTTCTTCGCCTCCTGTTCGATATTGTAGCCTGGGCTTGGGTCGTTGCTCAGATTGATCACTCGCGCGAAGCGATCAAGGCAGTTTCCGACAGCAATGTCGAGGGTTTCGCCAAAGATGCGGTAGCATTGTCGTGAGTAGGCAATCACCTGTGTGTTTCCTCCGGATACGTAGAGTACGACGGGGTTCTGTGC
Source organism: Auriscalpium orientale (assembly GCA_019915035.1). Classification (NCBI taxonomy): domain Eukaryota; kingdom Fungi; phylum Basidiomycota; class Agaricomycetes; order Russulales; family Auriscalpiaceae; genus Auriscalpium; species Auriscalpium orientale. The sequence goes on from JAHLMH010000001.1 coordinate 2,140,366, forward strand.
CCCCGTAATTTCTCTACCCATTTCGATATCTAACAGCAAGGATGTCAGTGCGACGATTCAGACCAATGGAAGGCAAGCTTACGGCCTACACAGTGATTAACACCGACCAGCGGTTTTCGGTACAAGAGGGAGAGCGTTCGAGCGACCAGGGCCACGGACTGCAGAGGTGCCCCCATTCCAGGCCCTGCTTCGAATGAGCGTATAGCTGACGGTGGAATCAATGCTAAGCATGCCTTTGGTGTAGCAGATGCAATCGACATCATGGATAGAGACGCCTGCATTCTTCATAGCATCGTTGATCACCTTGAGAGCCCAATCGCGATGATGCAAGGCAGTATCCCGAGGAAGGAAACCCTCCCCTGGTGGTGTGATGTATGTGTGCCGCACGTTAGACAGGACGGTCGTTGAACCGTCAACATCGTGCTTGATGACACCTGCACCAAGCTTGTTAGCCGACCCTTCGAGACCCAGCGCCAAGTATGGCCTCTCTGTGAATCTGCTTTTGAGACTTGATAGCTCTGGTTCAAGTCGCGAGCGTACCTGGAGATTTGAGAGGCGATCTCCGCACGCGGCCAGGCATGCTACTTTTCCGACCTAGTGCTTGTACAGAAAGTCGACACAGTTGAGTGGATGACACAGAAAGTCGATAGGGTTGACTAGATGAAGAGTGAGCCCAGTCTGAGCGACGAGACGGTTCAAATCGATGTCGCGCGAGTCAGGCCGCGATCTCAGCAGTACGGCGATGACTAGTAGTACAATAATTCCTGACAGCACATTATTGGTATTCCCTCTGCGCGAGCAGTACCAACAATATGGGATCCTGTCAACACCACGAAGCCAGTGTGATATAAAATTATTCACTCGAATGCGAGCGAATCGGCGCATAAAGTCTATGGTGGCATAAGCTATCTAGCGTTCCTTGGTCATCAACTCAGAGCATGAAAGTCAACGGGTTCTCCAGGTAGCTTTTGAACGCAGACATCCACCGAGCACCCACTGCGCCGTCCACGGAGCGGTGATCGCTGCTCAAGGTGACCTTCATGACGTTGACGGTTTTAAAGCCACGCTCTTCTTCTGGGGCGGGGACGAGTGTAGGTACCGTCGACCCGACAGCCAGAATACATGATTGCGGGGGGTTGATGATGGCGGTAAAGTGGGATATATCGAACATGCCGAGGTTGGACACCGTGAACGTGCCACCCTGGCGGAGGGTATCAGAATCAGGGTGTCAGAAAATGGATCTTTCCTGCGCACCTGGTAGTCCTGAGGTGCCAGCTTGCCGTCGCGAGCCTTCTTGGCCAGTGCCTTGGCCTCTGCAGAGATCGTCGCCAAGCCCTTGCCGCCAACGTCTTTGACAATGGGAGTGATGAGACCGCTGGGAGTAGCAACAGCGACGGATATGTCGGCCTTCTTGTATCTGCAGACATGATTGAGCCTCACATCTGCGCTTGTACGGAGGACTTACTGTCGGATAACCTCACCCAACCAGGCAGAGTTAGCTTCTGGGACGTCCTCCAGAGCCTTTGCAACCGCCTTCAGGACGAAATCATTGACGCTGAGCTTTGCGCCCTTGTCTGCGAGATCCTTGTTGAAGACTTCTCGGAGTTTGAGTACCTTGTCCATGTTGATGTCCACGGTAAGGTAGAAGTGGGGCGCCTGCTGTGCAGACTCCGAGAGGCGGGCAGCAATGGTGCGGCGCATACCGCTGAGGGGTATGTCCACGTAGTCAGGAATTTGACCAGGTGACGCAGCGACGCCAAGTGGTCCACCAGCAGAGGCGGCTGGTGCATCGGGCTTGTATTTCTCGACATCCTCACGGAGGATGCGTCCCTCGGGCCCGGTGCCCTTGACCTTCGCCAGGGGGATACCACGCTCCAAAGCAATCTTCTTGGCTATAGGCGAGGCGAATATGCGTTCGCCTTTCGCAAGTTCCTGCTTGGGCTCTTTTTTGGGCTGGGAGGATTCGGACTTCGGTGGGGCCTTCTCCTCAGCCTGGGGCGCCGCCGGTTCTTTCTCCTCCTTGGGAGACTCCGGGGCCTCTTTGGCAGCGCTAGCAGCGAGGTCCGCCGCGCCAGAAAGATCGTCGCCCTCCTCCGCAAGGACTGCGATGGGGGTACCGACAGCGACGTTCTTGGAGCCATCGGCGGCCTGGAGAACACGACATGACCGCGAGTTCGGAATGATAAAGTGAAGTTCTGTTGCTCACGATGATCTTAGCCAAGACACCATCTTCCTGCGCCTCCACATCAATGACAGCCTTGTCGGTTTCCTAGAAATGCGCGCAAAGAGTGAGCGCCTGCTGTGACGTGGGTGCGGGATGAGACCCTTACAATCTCAAGAAGGACGTCTCCAGCAGCAAACGACTCGCCCTCAGCCTTTTTCCATGACGAGATCCCACCCTCGGTCATCGTCGGGCTCATAGCTGGCATGGACATCTTGGTGAGGGCATTTCTGCGAGCCGACGTGTGGAGACCTGTGAGGAGAAACGCGTGAACAGGATGTCCCAGGCAGAGACGGGATACACGTACCGCGGTAGAGAATGCGAGCCAGCGAGGAGGAGGACATGACGGGCGGGCGGAAGAGCAGAGGGAAGAGCGCGTCAGAGCCGAGTTTTGAAGTCAGGTGCGAGGCGTTCGGAGGTGAGCCAAACAGGGCCCAACTCCGAACTCGGGCGCGCTGCTTGCCTCCGTCCCGCACGCATCATCTACTACTCGCATATACATCTCCCTCTCTACACATCCATGTCCCAAGACACGCTACTGCCTGGCCAGCCCGTCCCTCTGCCCCGCGGCCCTGTCCCCCAGCTGGGCGGCGGCGTCTACACCAAGGGCGGGCAGACGCGAGCGAGCCTCGTCGGCACCTTACGTTACGAAGGATCTGTCGGTCCCCTTTCTCGCTGCGTTCTTCCGGTGGCTTGAATAATCTTTGGCCGGCTTCTCCCAGACTATGGCCATCTCTCGAGTGCGCCCGCACCCGCCGGCGCCAAACTCGGTTGTCCTGGGTTCTGTGACCAGGCTGTCGCCACAGCAGGCCATGGTATCCATCACAGTCGTGGATGATGTTCCACTACCTGCGGGCGAAGAGTTCACAGGCGTCATCCGAGTCCAGGACGTCCGGGCAACTGAGAAAGACAAGGTGAAAATCGGCGACTGCTTCCGAGGGGGCGACGTCGTGAAGGGTCTAGTGGTCATTCGATCTCTTGCTGTCAGAAAGCTGGTGGCCTCATGAGTGTGGCAGATATCTCTCGGGGATGCACGGAGCTATTACATCACTACAGCGCGGAACGACCTTGGTGTCATCTTTGCAACGAGTGAAGCAGGTTGGTTGTCCTTCGAGTTTTGCAACATCAGCTCACTGTGTGCAGGCGCGACGATGGAACCCGTTTCCTGGCAGGAAATGCGCTGCCCGAAAACCGGACGAGTCGAGAGGCGGAAGTGCGCGAAGCCGGAGGGTTTGTAGGATATATGTGCACGAGTCAATATATGCCTGCATGTCTGCACTACTGTAATACAGTATCGCCAGCATTTGAACACGTCTGAGTTGCCTTGAGAGGGTGTGTTGAAGTTGTGGTCGCGCTAAAGCCACCGCGCAAACTGAGCCAAATAAGGAGGGCTTGGATGGCGCGGTCGACTCAGTTCAACTGGCACGCAACAATCGACTCCGCATCGCATCCCCCGGCCCCGTCTCCTGCTCGGTGTCTCCCCGGTCCTCCTGCGCTCCCTGGCTCGACTATGACCGCTGTCCTCTCAGCCTTCGACCCGCTGCGGAAGGATCGCGTCATGCCGTCTCTTGACGACAGCCATGTGAAGTGAGTCTCGCACACTTAACCCTCGCGTCATTATTTGCTCAAAGCACACTCGCCAGCTACTCCCCCTCTTCCTCGACCTCCACAGACTGGAAGTCCAAGTACTACGAGGTCGCGGACATGCTGTCTGAGACCAAGAATGAACTCGACGATTTCCATCAGTCAAGCAAGGAACTCGAGGAGGAGCTGGAGCGGGAGTTGCAGAGGACTGAGAAGTCGCAGCAGGAACTCAAAGTCAAGGTTGAGAAAGCTGAAAATGAGCGAGATTCTTGGAAGGTTCGTCTCATCCCAACGCGTCGCGACAGACCTGCTGAACTGCGCATCCAGGGCAAGTTCATGTCTCTGCAAACTAACCACAACTCGACAACCGCATCTCTTCAGCGCGAGCTGGACACACTACGTCAGCAATACCAGAAGATCAAGGTGCAGCTACGAGAGTTGGAGATGGGCAATGACGATCTGGAGCGGAACGAACGCGCCGTGTCATCTAGTCTGGCCGATGTGGAGGCGAGGTACGCGAAGGCCCTTGAAGAGAAGATCCTCTTGGAGCACGAGTTGATTGACAAGGCTTCCCTCGAAGAGGAATGCCAGAGACTGAAGGACGAGCTCCGAGGTGCGTCATTGTCTTATCTTGCGTCTCCAGCCGTCTCATTGTTTTGTAGATGCTAACGCAGAAGTTTCCATCCTGCGCGAGCAGCTCGACACAGCGCAGGCGCGCGTGTCTGCGCTAGTCGCGTCCTCCTCCTCTGAGACTTCATTGTTTGCGCCATCCGTTCCACACCTTCCTCAGACCTCGGACGAGGATCTGCTTCACACTGCACCTCCCCCTGATCTCCAGCTCGCCGATCTCTCACCGGAGTCTGACGTTCCTGAAACACCGCGGCCGTCCACGTCGTCTCTAGGCTCTGATGCCGGGCAATCTGCACTCCTTCAGAGAGCTGGCTTTGCCCTTCCCAGGCACAAAGTTACATCGCCACAGACGCCGACCGCTCTCGGTCGTTCGACAACCCTTCCATCTTTCTCGACTCCCACTCGATTACCCCCACGCACTACAATCACCCATCCGACACCGCGTGTGCATGCTACCCCTGCCATGGCGACTGCTGCGGGCAGTGTCGCAGCAACAACATCCAAGAACAAAGGCGTGCAAATGGTTTCAGAAATGCGAGCTCGGGTGAAGAACCTTGAGCAGAAAATCCACACGCGCGTTCCACGGTTGCGGATGGGCAGTACCAGTCGGCCAAACCCTAACGCGCTCACCACTTCGTCGATCTCCAAACCATCAAACCTCACTTCATCCTCGAGCAGCTCGTCCCTGCATCCCAAGTCAACGGATAGGCCAACTTTGCTCAGCAGGCATAGCGCGGATATCGATGAGAAGAAACGGACGCCGGCGGGTGACAATTCTGGGTGGGTCCTCGTCATGGAAGATTCGCCTTCCCCAATCAAAAACCGGGAGAAGGAGATGCGGAGAACCTCAACGCCGTCTGCTGCAACTTCTAGTTTCCGTCCGTATCTGTCATCAATGAGTCCGCCCCCCACAAGCCCGTTGGACGGGAAAGACGCTCTCTCCCGAAGTACGATCTCCTCTGGTCTTCGTCGGCCTCAGTCCCGTCTGTCAACGTCCACAGAAGGCAGAAGTAGCGTCAGCACAACTGCCACCGTCAGTTCCATTCCTACACCTACCTCTCGACCCGCGACGCCGACGTTGTTACCTGTACCCTCATCTGGACTATATGGGCATACTTCGACGGCCGGTGTCACTGGCCTTAAGCGGTCTACAGGGCCCGGACTCGGTCCCTACCCCAACGCCAAACGCTCGTCGTTAGGATCCAGCACAGCGAGCTCGCCCCCCAACCTCAACTACATGTCAGACTCGGGCATACCTCATCGCGAGCGACCGACATCTGTTCCGGCGCTGGCACGCATCACCAACTCCGCTTCTTCGTCATCGCCATCCGCCTACAGGAATTCCCCCGGAGGCAAGGCTCTTCCTAGTCTGCCACACGCCAATGTCACTGTGCGCGGGTCCAAGCTGCCATCCCCCTCGCTCTCACAAAGCCGGATTGGTCGCCCGAACTTTGGAGCTTCCGGTCGCCGCAGTGCAGGAGGTGATGGTGTGGATCTGGAAAGCAAATTCTTAGATGCTCGGGCAACCGGTAGGCCACGATCAGGCAGTAGTGCCCCTTCAGGACGCTGAAAATGCAGGTTTGGAAATTTCTATGCTTCCGCTTCTCTTGTAACTTCCCTTCCCTTATTCCTACAACTACCCACAACTCACAAGGAGTCCATATTTAACCACACTCTTTTCCCCTACCCCGCTTGCGGGTCTCTGTTCCTCTTCCAGTTTCGATGATTAATTTCCCATGGATCGTATTATGCCCCCTCCCGGTGCTAGACCGCACGACAACTACTACCTTCACGCGCCTGTCCGCCACGCCATGACCCTGTCTCCCGATGACCCCTTACCCAGCGTTCTGACCACGTAGATGTGTGGTGCTTTCTAACCCCCCATTCATCTGTGGTGATTGCCTCGTATACCTTCACGATGTTCCCAAGATTCCCCTGCGGTGTTACGTTACTGTCTTGATCTTCTTAACTTTAGTGCGGCGTGCAATCCATGTATGTTCTTTTACAATTCGCCTTGTGCAAGGCGAACGTACGTTTGAACGGGTGGCGGGCCGGGCCCGCCCTGACTGAGTCGCGAGTTTGGAACTGTGGCTGCTCTTCAACCCTCTCCATCAACTCCATGTCTACCCCAAAGCCCCCTTCGGTCCCCGAGCGTTCGCTGAACCGCCAGCATGTTCTCGACGAAGATGAATATACCGCAGCGCTCTCACACATTATCGCCCGAGACTTCTTCCCATCCCTTGTCCACCTCGATGCAACCAACACCTACCTTGACGCCATCCACTCACAAGACCCAGAGCTGATCTCGTCCAGCGTGCGCCGCCTCGAAGAACTGAGCACACCCGCGACTGTGCGAAATCGGCCCTGGCAAACACCCTCCGAGACGCCGTACGCCGCCGGCCCATCCGACACACCTGCGCACCCCGACGCGCCGCGGGCGAAGCGTCCACGGTACGAAGTGGACGTGAGCCTCGATGCGTTCCAAGCGCGGTACACGTCCGAGGACAACTCGAGCTTCACGCAGATCCTGGACGAGGAGAACAAGCGGCGGAAGGAGCGGTATGGCTGGGCGTGGGAGGCGCAGCGGCGTGTCGAGGCGCAGCGCGAGCGGATGATTGAGGGGCGGGAGAGGGCGCTGATCGAGGCGGTGCCGCAGGGTGCGGGCGTGCGGGAGAGGTTGAGGATTGAGGTGCCGCAGCCGGCCGGACTCATCACGGCGAATGGGGAGGGAAACTCTGCGGAAACGTCGGCAGACGACGCTGGCGAGGGCGTGGAAGTCGGGAGGAAGGAAGTCGCTCTGGCGGTGAAAAGGAAGGACGAGGAAACAGTGCAGGAAGTCGATATTTTGGCACCGCAGAAGGACACCCGGCCAGCTGGGGTCGATGGGTGGAATTTCAAGGCCAGGAACTCTCTGATGTTCGCACCAGGCGCGGACGTCTCCCCTTATGATCCCTCGAGCGCGGTGGTCAAGACGGTGTCGAAGGGCCCACCGATGGTCATCAAACACGGAAACACCAGGTTGCTCGAGCAGGAGGAAGACGCGTCCGTTTCGAGAGGCATGTCTGCACCTCCCAGCCCGACTCGAAGTCGGATTGACGCTGCCATCGCCGGTACACCATGTGCGCCCCTTGTACGATTTGTCCAACCTCTCGTAGCGCTGACTATCGAGTTCAGACCGACCGCGGTCCCCTGGAGTGAATAACTTCTCATACGTCCCCGCCATGCCCTCACCCACGCCCTCTGAGCTCGGACCCGCCGCAGTGAAACAGCTCATGACGCTGGGCACCCTCACTGGCACCCCGCGCATTTTGTCTTCTCAAACCGACGACCCCGTAGAGCCTCCAAGCACTCCGTTCCATATCTCCGCCCCCTCAGCGCGCGAGAACCTGTCGCATAGACTGTCATCGACCGCGGCGAAGTCCTTACGGGCAAAAGCCAGCCTCCTTGGCCCAGGTCCTGGCCGTCTTAGCGCGGGACGGAAAGGGGACATGCCGCCGCCGTCCTGGACGCCGCGGAGAGCGGATGCCCCAGGGTCGTTGACCCCCGCGGCGAAGCGGCTGCTGGATCGGACAACAATGGGCACTGCGGCCTCGCGAAGAGCAGAGGCAATGGGGCGTATGGCAGGATGGGAGGGTAAGAAGAGCCAGGACCTGGATCGCGTCAGGTGGACACCAACACCGAGTCCTGTTACTCGGCGGTGACCGTGGCCTTGTAGATTGTATGCATACTATGCCCTCAATGGCGCTGTCTGTAACACACACTAGGTAGCAAGCTAAACCAGGTTAATCTGTGGACGCGACGATCTTTCGCCTTTTGGGATCTGGAGGGCCCTCGTCATCCTTGTGTGTTGCCTTGTCTGCGGAGGCGGAAGCAGGTTTCGAATCGGCGGCGGGCTTTGTCTTCTTCTTGACCACGACGCCTTTGAGAGAGTTCTTTGCTGCCTTCTTAGCGGGAGCAGAGCCAGTGGTTGCCTTTGGGGCAGTGGCCTTTGCTGGTGGGTCGGCAGGGACGGGTGGAGGCGGTGGTGACTTGACGATAACTTTTGCGGCGACCGCTCTAATGGACCCAATGTTAGGATGGAACAGCATGCATCGAAGATACAGAACGCACTCGCGAAAGCTCTTCAGCTCCTCACCGTCGCGTTCCTTCCGTTCACGTTCCTCCTCCTCCTGTCGCTCGCGCACCGAGTCGAGGAACATGATCTCGTCTTCCTCCAAAGCACGGAACTGATTAGCTAGTTTTGTCTTTTCCTCCCACTCCTCCTGCTTGGCGGCCTGTACGGTGTGAGCGAGCGGACTGTGGTTTCACGGTGCGGGGGGGCATCTCACCCGGTTGGCAGCCAATTTCTGTGAAGCAATTCATTGCGGGGCACGGTGATCCGTGGACGAGCCGTCAGTCTAGACTGGCTGGAAGGAGATGAGAGCAGAGTGCGTACCTCTGCAAGGCTCCGGCCATCGTATGCGTCTTCCTGGGGCTGCGGGGGTGGTTCCTGACCAAGCCTAGCGGCGGGGTCGAGTTTGTCGGCTGATGAGGCGAAGGCGGGGAGATGTACCTGGCATATGCGGCCTTCCACTGCTCGTCCCTGCGCGCCTTTGCGGTGTCGATGTCTGACTGCGAGACAAAGCGTGAGCCGACTGCGCCAGAGGAGATGGAGGGGATGGCGTCGTCGGACATGGCGGGAGAGGCGGCGGGCCCGGCTGAGTGCCCAAACGGGGTGCAGCTGAGCTGTGCGCGCAGCGGCACATGTCCATTCAACCTTTCATTCCCGCCTTTCTCCCTCTCTACCTACTCTCTCTTCACCGCCCTGCCCGCAGCTCTCCTTGATGGGCGAGGATAGGCCCCCCGCGTCCTCTTCAAATCCCAGCCTAGCGAAGCCGTCCCACTCCGTCCGCAGCAAGCTCGCACCCGCTGCGACGATCAGAACAGTCGTCACTGCACCTCGTCCGTCTCTCTTGCTCGTTCTCGATCGCATCCTCACCGTAGCCGTCCGTAGCGTGGGCCAAGGATGAACCGCCCTCGCCCACAGAAGACTTTCTTCCTCCCCCGCCTTCTACAGCCGACTCTCGCCCGCCGTCCGAAGCACGCCGTTCCGATGTCATGTCCTACCAATCCTCCAACAACCCAGCGGACGGAGAGCACCGCTGGTTTCCCTTCACCCGCCGTCGCCCAACGATACTATCGATCGCTACAGAGCACGGGCCTTCTCAACCCGACGTCGACCAGCGCCAGAGCACCAGCAGACCCTCGTCCGGCTCTGCTCCGCGGGTTGTCGAGGCCACGGACCACAATTTCCTCAATGACAAGGATTCCGTCGCGTCGCATCGCAAGATCAAAGACTGGGGTCTCCAACTCACTCTGCCGACACCCCCGCCCGCACCATTCACGCTTGCTCAGAGTCGGACACCCGGCTGGGATTCCCCATGGGCGGCGCCCAAGCCATCAGAAATGCTAGCCCGGGGAATGATGTACGAGAAGCTGCGGGCCGGAGACGGCTCGGACATGCCACCAGATACAGGAAACACACTGGATCAGAGCCGATGGGTTAGAGCGAGGAAGAGAGCGAGGGCTTACCTCTTGACTAATACCTATGTGCCTCTGGTAAGCCGTCACCGGTCCGCGCACCGATGTATAGCCCATCATTCGCAACTTTGTTAGCTTTTCCGGTTCATCAACATAACGTTTACCACTGCCGCCCTCGCGATGGCCGTCCGAATACGGAACACAGAGAAGCGCAATGGTGTCATGGGTTCCCTGGGCAGCTCTCCGTGCGTATGCCGTCTGGTTCTGCATACAATTTCCTCACCTCCATGCAGGACGCTCATCGTAATCTTCGCACCGCCGACATTAGTTCACGTCATGGCCGCTGTATACGTGAGTTGTTTCCATGCACCGTCACTGATCGCGACCAACGTGAACTATCTCCGGCAGCTCGAGTATTTCGGGCGCCCGCTTGGCCTTTGGCGAACCTCGGGCAAGCTGGCGGTGACTTTATTGGAAGTGCTCTTCATCTGCGCCTGGTCGGCTGCCCTGTCGCTGTGTTTCGACAACTTCTTCACGTCATTGATCCCCTGTGCATCCGCGTCGCAGATCTCGTGGTACAGCCAGTTGCCACGGCCGCAGAGCCCGTTCAATAACATCGATCGGAGCGACGGCGAGTCTTTGTGCGACGATCAGCTGGCGCTGATATGCCTTACGGGGGTTGGACTGCTCATGTACTGCTTCAACCTGGTGATCAGCTTGTACCGGATATTCGAGAAGGTCAAGTACCATCACGCACCCTCATGGGGGAGGTCCAGTCGCGTATAGTGCCTGTGGACATTCACGCTCTTTACACACCGTTCTTTACCGTATTGTCTTCTTGGCACATGTATGTTAGTGTAGACGACGCATAGCACTTATTTTCGATACCAACACAAGTCATAAATCAGACGTGTTGACGGCTAGGAAAGGAAGTCGCTGTAGCGCCGAACAATCATATCGCGCAATTCCGAATTCGACCTCGCGACTTACACCGGCAGCGGACGCTGCGGACCCGCACAACAGCCCATGACTTAGGCATGTCGAATGGACGCTGAGAGTGCCGACATTCCCCTGCCTGTAGAGATGGTTCGCCTCCCCTCGCGTTCTCCGTCCCGAGGAAAGTCCCCCGCTCGCCTTGCCCGTAGCGACTACGCCGTCGGTATCGGCCTCCTGCTTGTCGTCGTCTTTTTGTGGACGAGCTCGAACTTCGTGACACAGGTGTGCTATACATTGTGTGTCAGATTGTTCAGTGCTGATTGCCCATGTAGGATCTGTTCGAGGGCGGCTATGAGAAACCTTTTCTGTATGTTGGGCAGTCCGTCCGCGTGAGTCTAAACTTACGACACAGCGCAGAGTCACATACCTCACGACAAGCTCATTTGCACTATATCTACTACCATTTATTGGGCGCAGGTTGTTGTCGAGATACCGAGGCGAACGTGATGAGGAGACAAGGATGTACGTCCGACATCCCTGATGATCCTCACCCCGCTCATGTTCCGGCAGACCCTCAAGTGGATATGAACCTTTGGTGACAGAAGCACCCGAAGACAATGCTGTAAGTCGTCTTTAAATCGCCCTCTGTCGATTTCCTAAATCTCTGGTAGAGCCCGTACCTCTTTGACGCACAAGGCCTCCCGCCGCTGACGACACGCGAGACTGCTCACCTAGCCCTTGCGTTCTGTTTCCTGTGGTTCATCGCGAATTGGTCTCTCAATGCCGGCCTGAATTATACCAGCGTCGCCAGCGCTACTATACTCTCTAGCATGAGCGGTGTGTTCTCATTTGTACCTCTTTTACTCCGCTTTGATGCCAATTGAATTTGTTTCAGGATTTTTCACCCTAATACTTGGACGTATCTTCCATGTCGATACCTTCACGCTGGCCAAAATTGGCGCCGTCGTGACCAGGTAATGATTTCACTGACTGCTTCACGTACAGCGACTAATCCTCGTTCGTAGCTTCGCAGGTGTCATTCTCGTGTCGCTTTCCGACTCTGGGAACTCAACACCCATTCCTGCACCCACAATAGACGCACCGCAAAGTGCACATTCGCTGATTCCTCTTCTCGGCGACTCATTGGCCTTGCTATCAGCATTCTTCTATGCTTTCTACGTTATCCTCCTCAAGGTCCGCATCCGCTCGGAGTCACGGGTCGACATGCAACTATTCTTCGGCTTCGTGGGCCTGTTCAACATTTTGGCGCTGTGGCCCCTCGGCGTGGTCTTGCACTTAACACGTGTGGAGGTGTTCGAGCTTCCGACCAACCGGAGGTCCGTCGCTGGCCTGTTGATTAACGTGCGTTCTCCTACCTCCCATTGTTCCAGAATGCCGGTTCAAACACCAGCAACAGATGGCGATCACTCTGTCCAGCGACTACATCTACGTCTTGGCAATGCTGAAGACAACGCCACTCGTCGTAACAGTTGGCTTGAGTTTGACTATGCCGCTGGCCGTCATCGGGGATCTTCTGTTGCATCATCCGGTGCACTCGCAGGTGGTGGTGGGCGCGTTTCTCGTTCTGGCGAGCTTTGTAGTGGTGGGGCTCGCAGATTCAGAGAAGCCCGCAGAGGCGGTCGTAGTGCCCAGCATCGAGGGAGATCCGGAAGACATTAGAGGACGGCGGGCGTCTCGCGTACATTGGAGCGAGGAGGTAGAGGTGCGCGATATCGAACATGTAGAAGATGATGAATGACAACGGGTGCTCTTGAGGAGGACCAGATGCAGACTACGCAAGCGTCGCATTGATCCAGCCACCCACTGTGATAGAATACGTCACTTGCGTATCAAGTCTTTGCTTATGCCGTTGACGCCGTCGGTGCTAGTACCCTCTGGTAAATATGTGCGGTGACGCAGCTCGTGCGTGAACGTAAACGATTGAAAGGGAGACGGGGATCAGAGTGACGACATGCAGAGCCCTAAGCCAGAGCGAGATTTAAGAGGCAAGCCCGATCACAGCCGTTGAGGTCCCCAGCGAGGAGATTACGACAGAAACGGTGCCAACATACTAGGTCGAGCCTCGGGTCTCCCGGGGGGAATCCGCCGTATTTCTGGACAGTTCGCCATGGCTGCCTCGGCATCATGCTCTCGGCATTTGAAATAGCTTGCGGCCAGGCGTTGTTTGTGTGTGTTAGGATACGAAGGCGCAGGCAAGCAGGAGCAAACAACGGGATCGGGATAGCGATCCTCCGTGACCCCGCGACTGCACACGACCATGGTAAGTGTCTCCCAGACTATTGACAGCCGTCACTGAATATACTTTTGCGAGACAGCCCAAGGAGCGTCGCACTCGCACGTACAGCCATGAATCATCTGCGAAAAGGTCGGACAAGCGGCGTTTTGCCGTCCAGGACAATGCCGTGCAGCATGTGGATGTCGGCGCCGAGCTAGACGCTGTGGTGCGACGGCCATCTGAACCTATATTTGCAGTAAACCTTACGACTTGCGGGCTAGGCGAATGATCTGCTGCGCGATGCGGATAATGATACGCCCGACAGTCATATCCTCTTGAAGAAGAAAGACAAAAGACAGCTCAAACATGAACTGTTCATAGAGCGTGCGTCAGAGCGACTTTCTGATTGTGCCTGCGCAACATTCATTGTGCGACAGGGCTGGAGACCTCGCGCTCTCCATACTCCAAATCGCATGCTCGCCGCTTGAAACGGAAGGAAAAGGAACAGATCGGTGACGGCGGCATGGACGGTCTGAAGCAAGCGCTTGCTGCGGTGCAAGGCGGACCTGTTCCCAATGGCAACGGCGCCGAAGATAGCCCAGATGGCGGCGTACATGATGCTCCTGCCAAGCCGTCGCGGGCAGGTCAAATCGGAGAGGGCAAAGGCGCGCCCCTCAAGAAGTCTCAGCGGAAGCATGCGCTGTAAGTGCCATCATTATTATGTCCGTCTCTTGCTGACGGCTGTGCGCTACCGGCATATACCACTTCGTAGCCAAGCAGAGCAATTTCGCCAGCCCAGGATCATGGCGAATCCTGACTTCGCAGCGAACCCCTTCAAGACTATACGAACTCACGCTCAAAATACACTGCTCCCGCACAGATCATCATGACCGCTGCTTACGGAGAAATGCTACCGCATGTTGTATGTGCATTTGTAGCATTTGCGTCCTCATGGTCGCCGACGGTCCATTTCGAAAAACTGTCACACTTCAATGTCGCCGTTGCCTTATATAATATGTAGTGTCGTACTATCTAAACGGTGTTGATAATAATTTATTGTGCATGATAGACAACAAGCCGTATGTATTCCCGAGGTATGATGGTATTAGTAAGAGTGCAACTTCAAAGATTACAGGGTATACAGTAGTGTGCGGGTAATCAAAGAAGATGGGATGATAGCATGGGAGAGGCGTGAAGACATGTATACGGTGAATGAAGCTCATCCAGGCCGTGGATAAATAAGATTAAACCAGAGTGAAACAAAAGAACCATTACCGACGGCATCCCGAAGAGTGCATTGCGAAGAGCTCTAATCATCTGCCTCCTCGCGGCTCATGCCGGCACTCCAGACAGTGCTGCCGCTGCCGCCCCCGCTGGTCCGGCTGCGCCTACTGCCTGACTTACGCCGCGGCGCCAGCTCGGTGAACCCACTGCTGCCACCCTTGGCCAGCGACACGCTTAGCGCGCGCTCCTGCGCGTCCAATGCAGCAAGTGTACTCTCAGCCTCTGCCTGGGCGAGCGCCTCGGATGTCAGATGTGCCGGATTCTCATGCAAGGAGGGAGTGGACTTGGTAGACGACGCGTCTGAAGGGGCAGTGGCGCGGCGGAAGAATGAAAAGCGAGAGGGCGGTGTCGAATTGGCGGGACTGGCAGTCGTGTCGAGGGGAGGGGAGTACACAGGTACAGTTTCAGGCGTCGAATAACTCTTTTGCATCGGGGGCGGCGCCGGTGGCTTCTCAATGCCCATCAGTTTCATGGTCGCGTGCATCCGCTCTCGTTCACGGCGATCTTCTTCATCTTCGTGGGTCTCCAACTTGCGAGCGCCGGTAATGACAGGACTAGAGCCAGCCTTCAGGGTGAGCGGGCGGAGGTTCGGATTCCCCTCTGGCTTCTTTTCGTTGCCACTGAATAGAGAGAATCCGCGCCAATCGAACGACAGCGATCGCCGGTTGGCGCGAGTCGTCGGGCTCGTAGGACCAGCAGATAACGGCGGGGAATCGAAAGTCGTAAGCTTCTCAGGTTGCGGGAGGACAGGAGTGGGATTAGAGGTGGAGCGCGCAAACATCGTGATTGTGTTGCGTCTCTTGGATTTCTGAGACGGAGAGGGGGGCGATGTCGCAGTCGCAGTCGAGGGCGTCGGGGGTGGTTTGCCATCATAGTCGACGGCAAGGACGTGCTCGAAACCCTCCTGCGCAATGATCCTGTCAATAATCTTCGACGCGTAAAGTGATAGCGCCTTGTTCGCATCCTTGAGAGACTTGATTTCAGTCTTGAGACTGTCGACGTCAATCGACGAGCCGCTGGGCTCGATGCCAGGCTCGGAAAAGGAGAGTTTCCTGGTGCTTTCGCCCTTCTTCCCCTTCTTGGGCGGCTTCGCCATGCCTGTCCGCTCGCGGTCATCAATCGCGCGCCCTTCCAGGATGTCTTTGTTCTGCGCCCTCCCCAGCTCTGCGGCGAGATCAAGCCCAGGGCCAGTGATAGGTAAGTCCGCCAGTGTCTCGCCACGAGCACCAGGAGAGTGGGATCCAGAACTGCCATGGCGGCGATTGTGTCGAGTATGCCTCCGGTTGGAGGTCGACTGGGAGTCTGGATCCTCCAATTCCAGGCCGCTGCCATCAGCCCCGACCTCATGATCGTACTCAGGATCAAGCGTCTCCTCTGGATGCTCCTCCACAGTTCCCAGCGCGCTGCGACTGCCGCTGCGCATACTCCCAACATCACCTGTATCATCAGTCTGCCCGTCATCGTCCCCTTGATCACTTGAGCTGTCACTGCTGCCGCCGACTTGTTTCAGAAGGTCAAACTGTCCGTTGAGCGTTCGCTCCCGGAGTAGGATATTGTAGCTCTCGTTCTCCTCTTGCAGCTGATTGTTCACCCGCTTCAAATCGACGAGTTGTGTCTGCAAAAGGACGAGCGTGCTCTGGAGCGAAGAGTAGGATGTTGATAGCGTAGAGAGCTCCAATCTGAGAGCCGTCATCTCCGCAGGCTCCGCATCAAGCTCCTGCTTCAGGTGCGACGGGGTCTGAGGTTGTTCAAGTTCCGGCTCCTGGTCTTCTTCCTCGTCCGCTTCAGCCTCCGACTCCATGACAGAGGGCGAGCGCGGTACGGGTTGCATCTTGCGGGCTTGAGTGAGCGATTGGATCCGAGACTTGAGATGCTGCTCATTATCGTAGAAGGCTTGTCGTTCTGCTTCAAAAGTCGAAGTCTGAATATGTGTAAGCAAGGGCGGTTTACGGAGGGCGGTAGGACTCGCCTGTTCGTTATATCGACGATGTAGATCCCGCTTCTCCTTCTCTAGCTCGCGAACTTGAGTTCTAAGCTTCTCGGCCACCTCGATCCGTGCGGCCATCTCTTCCTCCGCTCGGCTTTGCTCTGCATACAGCTCATACAGGCGAGCTTCCGCCGCATGGAGGGCAGATGACACGTTGTCATTTTCCTGGGTAAGCGTCGAGATCGTCTGGTCCTTATTCTGGACCTGTACCAAG
Source organism: Auriscalpium orientale (assembly GCA_019915035.1). Lineage (NCBI taxonomy): Eukaryota > Fungi > Basidiomycota > Agaricomycetes > Russulales > Auriscalpiaceae > Auriscalpium > Auriscalpium orientale. The sequence goes on from JAHLMH010000001.1 coordinate 2,156,978, forward strand.
AGCTAAGTAAAACGGTTTTAGCGATTAATCTGAGGATGCGAAGAGCGCTGAAGCACACATTCTCCTTTTCTTCTGTCTCCTGCTTCAAGGCAGCAGCGAGCGATTCGCGGGTTTCGCCATTGACAGCTGGTGGCGGGGTGGCAGCCTTGAGAGAGCCCCGTCGTGCAGGCGAGCCCAGAGACGAGGCTACGCGGGGATTGACGGCGGATCGAGCAGTTGCACCCCTCGCTATCGATGGGGGCGGCGAGGAAGACGATGATATCGAGGCAGGCCGCCGTGAGCTGGCGGGTGGAGGTGGGGTGACGCGGGCACCGGGTGGGGATAAATTGGGCATGGAAAGTCGTCAAAATGAGATAGCAGTGCCGCGGTGCTGATAGGGTGAATGAACGTGAAGTCAAAGTCAAGGTATAATGCTGTCGTTAAGGTGTCTTTGGTGAGGACAAGCCATCATGGCGATCACGATCACGTGCTCGGGGTCCTCCCCTTCAAGACCGAGTCGTCTTGGGCAGCAAGTTCCTATCGGCATGGACCTGGCCTCCCAAGACGCCCATGCTTTGCTGGGGGAGATTCAAGCAGAGTCACTCGGGCAGGTAAAGCTCGCTCTGGGTGATCTGGCTTGTATCGCGCTGACAACGGTCTCTAGCTTTTGAACGTAGTCAGAGCGCCATGTAAGCCTCCGTACTAAGGTTCCAAGGCATCGCATAGTATCGCATAGCCTGGATCCTGACGCACTCCCCAGCGACAGGAAACACACAGATACCTACCATTGTTTCAGACGAACAGACTTCTCCCTTGACAACGCTCAGCCGCGGCGACCTCATCGAAATCCAAGGCCCTTCGTCTTCCGGGAAAACACATCTGCTGTGCCACCTCATAGGCACCTGCGTTTTGCCGACCTCTGTCGGTGGCTGGAACAAAGCGGCCATCCTGTTTGACGTTGACGGCACGCTTGATGTCGTGCGCATCCGCCACCTTCTTCATACTCGGATACTCCGGGCCAGGCGACCCACGACAGACGACGACCGTAATACCGGAGAATCCTCTAAGCTCCTATCCCAGGCACTTCGAAATTTTCGTATCTTTCGGCCGTCATCCTCCTTGCAGCTCGCCGCTACTCTGTCCAATTTGCAAGCGTACCACGCGGAAGACATGCCAAGTTCTGAACTCGCACTTCTCGCCATTGACTCGATGAGCGCCTTCTACTGGCCCGATCGCTTTGCGGCCGAGGACAGGCGCGCTCCGCCTCCCGGTCACAGCAAGTCTTCGACGCCCAGCATCGCGCAGAACGCGTTGCACGTCATCTTGGAGGCGCTGCAGCGGATCCGAACATCGCATGCCCCAGTCATTGCGCTAACGAACTGGGGCCTCAGCCCGCAGCACGCCGGCGGCGGCTTGACTGCCTACAAGCGCCATCTGCATCCGTTTCCCACATTGATCGCTCCCAATACCCCCGATCCGAGTCCACGTCTGGACATTTATCCACCGCTCACACATCACATCACTTTGTACCCTCCACCCGTTGCCACTTTCCCACCTGCCGTACTGCTGTCCGACGTCTGGAAACAGGGCGAAGATGTACCATCGCTGCCAGGGCACAATGAAGTAATGGGGTATGTGAAGACGAGTCAGTCGGCGGAGACGTGGAATTTCTTGTTGAGGGTGACATCGGATGAAGTCGTCGTAGAAGGGCGTCCTCATGAAACCTGATTTGTGGTGCTTGACTTCACGCGCATGAATGAAAAAATGACTGGACATTTCCAAGAGATTACAGTAGTACGTACAGACAGCAGTAATAGAGTACAGACAAGTTATGATAAATGCGATGAGTATGTGTCGATGGGCGTCCCGAGGTCCCCTTTACAGTGACCAATAAACTAGTCTACGATGGATGGATGGATGGATGGATAGATGAGATGATGCAAGTCTAAGGATATGCAGATAGGATGCAATGGGAGTAAGTATCCGCGTGTGTGTTAGACCCCGAAAATCTTGTCCAATAAAGGCTGGTATAATTCCTCCGTTGCCTTGCGGCGGATGTTGCCCTTGGTCGCTGTCCTGGGCAACGCGCCCTTGTCGACGATCACGATCATATCGGCAGATGTGATGCGTTCATGGAGGTAGCGCCTGGAGTGGAATTGGCGTGTGCGGCGCAGGATCTCCCGCTTGAGTTTCGAGTGGGTCGCGTCCGTGGCCTGCTCGATGAATAGGACAGGTGATGGCCGCCCATTCCCAACCACGATGCATTGTGACACGAGATCCGCGCAAGTGGCTAAGACGTTGTCCTCGATAGCTCTGATATCAATGGAGGTTAGCATGTATCCAAAACGAACGCAGAGTTGGCGACTAACTTTGTGTCACAGCGCAAGCTGTTCTCGCTCTTGATCCAGTCATCGTCTCTGCCACGGAATGAATAGAGACCGGGCTCGACTTCCAGGAATAGATCGCCGGTGTGGAAATGACCGTCGGCTGCGCGCAGCAAAGAATCCGGGCAATCGCCGGAATCCGAGAGGATGACAAGCTCGCGCAATTGCGAAGTCGAGGTGTGCTCTCCAGACTCCGACTGCGTGGCAGCGCGGGCAGACGCGATGGGAATAAATCCGTACGAAGTGCCTCGGAGAGCCCGCAACAAGGGTGCGTTCTCATCAGAACCGCCCACTGACAACAGCATGGCGCCGCACTCAGTGCTGCCGAAGAGATTCTGCAAGTTATTTGTTAATTCGTTAAGTAAGTTGACGTTAGAGGAGCTCGCTTACGATCAGCTTAATGCCGTTTTGATAGGCCCATGTCTCTTCCTCGCGCGCCAAAGGCAGTCCACTGTAAAGGACCTCGTCTAGATTCTGGAGGAGCGCGAGGAGCTTCGGGTTCTGGCGAGAATTCTTTAAATGGCCGGCGAGGAACGTGGCGAACTGGTTCAGTCTGTTGAGACCGCATTTCTGAACCATCTCGGACAATTCTGTCGCCGAGAAGGCAATCTTGGAAGGCTGGATAGTACAGGCACCATGCTGAAGTGACCCGACAAGCACTGCAATGAAAGTCAGACACTGTGAAGGCTTGGAGAAGGTTGAGCGACGTACTGAAGGTCTGTCCGATATGGCACATGCTGCCCATCCACACAGTGACGTCGCGATGGCCATCGTGCTTCGGTGCGCCGATCTGGTGAGACTTCATGATTGCAGCATCGAACCACCTGTAGCTGCAAGGCACAAGCTTGGGGCTGCCGGATGTCGAGCCGCTCGTGTGGAAGACGAATAGGGCATCTTCCTTGCTGAGGACGGGAGGGAGCACCGGCAATGGCTCATCGCGGGGATCGATCTCTTGGAAATCTACTGCGCGGTGCGTGGGCACGGGACTGTCTGCAAGGATAGACGCGAAGCCGGCGTCATACAGAAGAGCGCGCGCCTTGGCCTTGACGAGGAGCTCGAAGACAACGACGGGGTTCGGTAGGCGCACGCTGAATAGCTGAGGGACATAACCCGCCCTGGAGAGGCCATATATGTGCAGGACATCGGTGTAGGTGAGGCCTCCGACCCTGCAAGGCCAATGAGTCGACTCCCCAAAGCCTAAATCGGTCAGGTACTAACCAGACCCCAATGACGGATCGCTGGGGGATGCCGTCGGTCCTGAGGACGCGAGCCCAGTGCCTTGCGAAGAGTTCCACGTCTCTTTGGAATTGGGAATAGGTGACCGGCGTCCAGTCTTGAACGTCCCCCGACTGCAGATCACATCGGGGAAGCTGGAAGGCAGGGGAGGAGGCGTAGAGGGCGGCGCTGGCCTCGAGGACTGTGAGATGGGATTGGAGGGAGGAAGCCATGAGAGAGGATGTGGAGGATGGATTGACATGTGGAGACACGGCAGACCTTTATAGATTCGCGAAAAAGGCCTCACCATCTGCCACACGCGAATCGAACTGGTCGGGATGAGGGAGTGGTGAAACATGTGGGCCATATGCCGTCGCCAGGGAATACTGGAGATTTGGAAAGTCAAGATCTGACCCCTGGCGAGATTGGGCAAAGCGCTGAGAAGGCAATAAAACTGTGACGGCGCCTGCGATTTCGTGGAGTTCGGCGCAGACCCTGGATCCGAAAAGACTGGTGAAGGAGAACAGCAATGTTGACGGACATGTGTGTCAGCAGATTGATGCCTCCCGGGACAACGGAGGGCGGCATGGGACAAGGAGGTCGCGCGGGCTGCAAGGCGTAAGAACAAGATTGATGGGTAGGGACTTGACGAGCTCGGCAGGCGTCCAATTGGGTTTCCTCATGAAATCAGCGTCCAAGGCGGAATGGGCAGCCAGACACTGGGCGCGACCCGATCACGAATCGACTTATGCCAATCTGCGCCCGAGACGGCACGCGTAACGGCCTCCCCCCACGTGTCCGTGGCCCGAGGGCGGTCCCCCGTCGGACTCTCACCGACGAGGACGAGTCGACGCAGACCAGCGGACGTTTTTCCATTCTTCGCCCGCGCCTCTGTCCAGTGCGGCGCCGCCTGTCGCTGGCGGCCGCGATGCATGACGCTCTACGGGCAGATTCCAATCATGGATCAAGCTTGTATACAGCCGGCCATACACGCAGACCTGTGCATCAGCTTCCCATGCGCACTCGGCGGGCGCCAGTGATGCCCATCGGGATCAGTGATAGGCAAAGCACACCCTCGAGTCCGTCATTGGCGTCAGTTGACCCAGCATCCGTCTGGGCGAGCGATGAGTGCGCCGCCTATCAGACGGGCAAGGGCGGGGGAGGGCGGGGGAGGGCGCGTTGTTGGAGACAAGGGCCGCAACGTCTGGTTCCGCACGTGTGGCGCCTCTAGTGTTTGCCACTCGCTCTTGTGGCCTTGCTGGCTTGCTCTACTCTCTGCTGTGCTGCAGTCGAGCGCACATAACCAGCCGAGGTCCTCGGGCGTCCGACGACGACGACGTGCATGTGAGACCGGCTAAGGACCACAGCCATCACATCCCTCGGCTTTCAACCCCCGCATCCATGGCCCATGGCACGCACCCACAGATTGTTCTGCCAGCAAGCTCAGTCCCTTGTCGATCACCTCCACGGCCTCGGGCACTGCATCCTCTCTTCGCATCTCGGATGACTGCACACCTTTCGTCCGCCTTGGCTGCCCTGCGAGCCGCCCCCTGCGACATGCCAAAGGAGCTCAGGCGAGCGAGAGGCGAGCGAGAGGCTCGAGGAAGTATCATCCGATCAAAAATATGATGCATGTCGTCACGATCCCCGACAGAGGATCCCATCACTTGAGGAATTGGCAGTCGATCGCAATCGGCGGAGGCTACATATTGCGTAGTGCCCATGATATCATTTCGAGAACAACATTCAAGCGATGTTACAAGCGAGGTTACTTTGAACTGGCACGCCACGGCGTCGGTATACGGCGACCAGGTGAGAACAAGACCTGCAGCGGCAAGAGCCCTTTCGGTATGTGCGCATTCATAAAACATCAGTTAACAACTGTCTGCCCAGCGGAGATGAGGCGGACTGGTGTTGCGGAGGCCACTGTCTTCAATCAAGGTCGCGGCCAGTCGATCATGATGGTGGACGTGGGCTCACATGCTGACATGGGGGCCATCCTTGTCTGACACGATCGCAAGAAGATGGGGTTTCACAGGACGAAATCGGATTGCAAACATCAGAGAGATGCGAAAGGGGACTTTACGCGTCGGCGTGCCACGGTCGTGACATTAATTGAGAGGCACTGCAGGATGTAGACAGATGATGAACGCTGGACGCTGGACGTTGACGTTGCGAAATATTGTTGGGCTGCAGTTGAGCTCAGGAGACAGAGGCGATGGTCCCACGGCCGCCGGCTGGACGCGCCTGGTTCCGCCGGGAGTCCGCGGCCATCTCAGCCCTGCCAGCTGCACAACGTCAACCACGGTGACCACTTGCTTTGGCTCCCATCCCCATGTTCATCCCTTCATCGCCCACTCTAAAGCCTTAGTACTGTCCGCTCTTGTGTGTGTCTCCCTGTCTGCGTAGCGAACATCTTTCACTGATAATTTTCACGACGCGTCCAGTCAACGGTGCTCGGCCGCCATTGTCTGACATTCAGCCTGGCTGTCGATGCTCTGGAGAGTCGGCCGTGGTTGCAGGCATCCTTCTCATCTTCCACGCCTTCCATACCCATCCATCTATCCACCTCCTGCTGTCCAATTGGCTCCACCACGATGGTTGAGCGGTCTCAGTGTACTTCGCGCGGTGCAACAACATCACATCAACACCCCCGGGGCCGCGACCGCAGCTTCAAGCATGTATCCGCCTATTCCCCCTGCCAGCATAGGCACACTGCCCACGTCAGGCCAGCCGTCACCCGTCATGTCGCATCCCCCGCCATCCTCCATTCCGACGCCAAAGCCTCGCCTTCCACACGAGTTATTAGCCTTGATCGACAGTCCTGTCATGCGGAGAGTACCTCGGGAAGTCTTACTGCAGCAGCTCCAGCTGCTGCCAGGGGACGGTCGTTTTCTACGTGCCTTTCTCAGTGGACGCCAAGCCGGCCGGCTTGCGAGGTCTATGCTCGATGGCGGGGTTCCGTCCAGGGCTCTGCACGTACTGGCGCTCGCCCATCAGCTGGAAACGGTGATTGGACGCGACCAGTACGAACGAATGGCGCTCCGGTTCGCTGCCATTGGAGAGTGGACGCTGGTGCTCCAGTTGGTGGCAGTTGCAAGACGGCATTTAGGGCACCTGAGCGGCAGATTACTCGATTGGCAAACCCTCGCTTATATCCAGAACGCCCAATACGCACATCTGGAACGCGTCCTGGAGAAGTTCGAGCAAGAAGGACTTCAGCCGGGCAGGCGGACGTACCATCTCCTCATTTCCGGTCACATACGCAATCAGAACCTTCCAATGGCTATGGACGCCCTGCAGAGAATGGAAAGGGCTGGGTTCCCCATCGAGCACACCACACTGGCTGTTGTGACCGCGGCGTATCGCACACTAGGCCCCGATCCTGCAGTCCAGACTCAGGCTTTGACTGCCCTACAAAACGCAGACGCACGGACAGCTACATGTCTATTAAATGCACTCGTTCAACTCAGCGTCGACGCCAACGACACAGAACGCTTAGCTTCTCTACTCGGGCTAATGACTTTCGATGCGTTGGATGTCTCCCGACTGTTACGCCCCCCCGCAGACTCTTCCCTCCACGACGTCGATTCCTCGACTGTGACGAAGGAAGCGCTCGCGCTCATATCATCCCGACGTGTCTCAGAGGCGACGCGCATATATCCCGATGTCGCCACTTACACCATCCTCATCAACCACGCAGCATCTCGGCGCGACATGACGTCCGCGCGCGCACTCACGCGACACATGTTGGATGCCGACATACAACCAGACGATCGCTTTGCCGCCGCCCTCATTCGCTTGCAATTCGCCGCTCATCGACCAGGCGTCGCATTGCGTATGCTGACCAGATTTTGTGACGGCAACGCGCCAGCACAGGCACGTCTTGCTCGCCTTGGCCACCGTCTCGGCCTTAAACCCGACAAAGCCGAAGACCCTCACATTGCTGCCATACAAGCGAAGCCAACCACGGAGATTATCAACGCGTGCTTGCACGGAGTTCTTCGTCTTCGCGGCCTACATACTGCACGGATGATCCTACAGTTGATGCGGACGTGTTCTGTGCAACCGGACGACCACACAGCCGAGCTACTCCTCCGGTATCTTGACCGCTCTGTGGGTGCACACCCCGCTGTGTTGATCAGGACCCTGAAGGATATGCTGTTCTCCGTATCGCGCCCATCACTTGGGCAGCTGGCGATCATCTACAGGGCCATCTTACGCAAAGAACACCGGGCGGCCATGGAATCGGGCTGGCACAACGCGGCGCGTCTCGTGCCCAACGGACGTGACGATGCCGCCCGGTCTGTGAAGATGGGCGAGCCGTTCGATCCTACTGCTGGCATCCATCCCCCGCCATCCATCAGTAACTCTGTTCGCCCGATGATCCAATCATTATCTCAACGCGGCATCCGGGCAAACCGGGCCATGCTCGCGCTGCGCATCCGGCACGAAGGGGTTACCAAGCTAGACATGCGCGCGGCGAAGGATGTCTTTCAGACGATGCTCGACAGAGGCATGCACCCGAACCAACACCACTATGCTGCGCTGGTGGAGGGCTACGTAGCCGCTGGTGACTTCGGCGCTGCGAAGGGCGTCATGAACGCTGCTTGGAAGGCGCGCGTCAGGCCGAATCGCGTCATGTACACCATGCTCATAGTCGGGTACGCTCGTCAGGGCGATCCCAAGGAGGCGATGCGCACATTTCAAGATATGATTGCGACCGGTATCCGCCCAGACGTCGTCGCAATTGATACCGTCGCCAGTGCCTTCTTCGCTGCAGGAAGCCATCGACTCGCACGCCGGACCCTCATCGGCTTGTGGACATTTGTAGCGCCATTCCCCAAGAGCCTCCATGCTGCTTCCCTGAAGACGTTGATCAAACTCTTTCGACTGCTGAAGGTCGATGACAAGAGGAGCAAGATGTTGGCGAACAACGATCGAAAAAACTTCCGGCGGAAGGTGCAGAGTTTGGCACGTGCGTGGCGTTCTTTCGGCAGGAAAACAGTTGGCGAGAAGTGAGTCTTTGTAGTGCATATGTCGTCGTGGGCTAGGGACATCTCGTGGAATATAATAATATAATAAATGACTAGACGCGTCTCATTGCCACACTGAGGCCTACCTCTGTCCTCTCCGCGAAATCTGGGTAGTAAGACATGCCTCAGACTGATGATCGATACGTAGGAGAAGTAATAAGATAGATGCGCGATCCTACAAAATACTGTACAATGATATCATGTTCGTCGGCTCTTGCGTCACGGCTTAGGGGAAAACTTGGCGTCAAGGATCCGGAGTGCCTCCAGGACTCCGTCAGCGTGCACCTCGCGGACGACCCTATTGCGTGAACACTGCCGTTCCTCGCGAGGAACCGGGTTCGGACGAGAAAATGAGCCGACGGTGCGTCCTTCCTGCTTCATGCGATAATGTGCGTGAGGGTCCGAGAGTAGCACAGGGTGGTCGTCTCTATTGACCGGCAACTCTGGTACCTGCGGGGTGTTGCGGAGATTGTCCGGAGACAGGGATCGCTCTGGCGTGATAGATCCGAGAGCGGGGGAGATCACCACGGTGGGCCCTGTGCACTTGGATCGTCGGGCCACCACATCCGCGAGAAGGGAAAGATCGGCGAACGAGACGTTCGGGTGAGACTTGATACGTTGCCATGCTTCGTTGGTCGGGATAACCTCCGGGGTAGCGGATGCGTTTGATGACGTCGCGAGAATGTTCAACGGGCCTAGAATTGATTGAGTGCTGGGAGCCTGAGGGCTGTTGCCGTCGCAAATTGCGCGACAGCCCCCACCGCCCTCCGCAGCTGCGCGAACCCCAGTTCCGTCCGAGCCATGCTGGCTAGGGCAGTTGTCGCATGAAGCCGCAACCGATTCTCCAATGGCCGCACAAAAAGCTTTGCCGAAGACATCGTCGGCGCAAGCTATGCAATTGGACGGGTCGCCGGAGCAATCCGCAGGCGTTGCGGACGGTGCTGAGACAGGGAAAAGCGACTTCGCCAAGGGATTTGCTGCGCGGCGACGGAGGGGTACAGGGGGTTGGTACGCAGGTAAATTATCGAGGATGGAGGAATGGTCTGCAGTCGTCGACGGCCGTACCGGAGATCGCATGACCAACTCCACAATCGCAGGCTCGACCGTCTCCATCTTGAAGGGTGAGTCGGTTTGCATAACCATGCTTCTTGAAGCCTGGTGAAGGGCCATTTCTCGGCACACGCAAGCGGAATCGGCGGTGCAGAGTCCACAATCGAATGCCTCCATGGGGGGCGTGCCACCGAAGACACTGCTCTTGGGACCGACCTGGAAGTCGAACATGTCGTCAAGGGGAGACGGGTGTTGCGTATAATCCGTCTCCCGGTACTGGGACTGCATCGGCACAGGAGAGAAACTTTTCTCTGAAGGTTCAAACGAGCCGGGGGAGGACACCAAGGACGGGGGTGACTGCGCGAACGCACGAGAAAGCGGGCTGGGTTGGGACGGAGAGTTGGTGTCAATGGCAAGCCTGACCTTCTTCCTGACGGGTAGCTGCCCGTAAGCGTCCGGGGTGTAGCTCTCGTCCCTCCAGTGCTTGTGGTCCGAGTCCTTCTGTGCCTGGCGCTCGCGCTCGTACTGCGCTACCTTCTGCTCGAGGAGAGAGTTCTCCCTGCGCAACACGTCGTTCTCGTCCTTCAGGCGCTTCGCGACTGCCTGAAGCGCGACGTTACGCTCAATCTCGCCCTGTTCGTACATTTGAATGCGCGCTTGCAGTTCGGCAAGCTGAGATTGCTTGCGCTCGCGAAACGCGCGCTGCGCAGCCCTGTCGTGGCGGTCAATATTTCGCATGGAAGAGGGAAGAATAGAGAAACCTATTCTGCATGCGCCTTCCTTTGCTTTCGGAAGCCTGGAGATTCAGGAGGCGTGAGCATGGGGCTGAGTTAGTAGGAGAATGAATGTATCACCTCGTCGTCCTCCACGGGGGTCATGACGGCATCTTTCTTGGGTTTGCGACCAGGCTTTGGCTTCGCAGGGATAACCCACTCCTTGGATGCTGGGTCGGAGTGAGTTTTCTGGAGGCGCGCTTGGCGTGGAGGTGAGAGGACATACCTGTTGCCCAGAGGGTGGAAGAGGAGGACACGACGGGTGACGACGACTCGGTCCGGGCGACGGAGGACATGGCAAGGCTCTCGAGAGAGGCTGTGAGAGCAAATGGCAGGCCGTGCGTTGAGAGTTAATGGGCTGGGAGATATTTATTCTGGGTGCAAGGCGAAGAGCAACCTTGTCTGATAAGATATCGCGCCATCGCTGCCCATCGGCAATCCGGATCGAGTGTCGGACCCTCCGGCTTTCAGAGCTCCCCGCCTCCGCCTTCTCACACTTCCCACGCGACCCATGCTCCTTCCCGCCCTCGAGCGAGCAAGTCTATCGTCAACTACATCGGTGGCGTACATGGCCGCGTGCACGACACAGTCTCTCTCGCACGCACGCACCCTCATCAGTCAACCACCACTTCCTCCGTCTGCTCGATAACCTCTTCCACCCACACCTCGATCTCCTCTCGCTCCTCCTCCTGCCGCCGGCTGGGTTCCTGCCCGACCCCCCGGGCGGCACGCTCTTCTGCGACTTCCTCTTGGCATCGCAAGCGCCATGCGTTCCACTCATCCAACAGACGCTTTCGGTGCGCGATAAGCTCTGCGCTGACATTGCTCTCTTCCGCAGCGTCCTCCTCGTCAAAGGCACGGCTGAACTCCTTCAGGTTCTTGCGAACCAACCGTTTTTGCTCCTTGCTCAGCAGCGAGGGTGGACGGGGGCGCCAAAGGAACTGTTTGAATCGGTCGAGAAGGTGCCTCTCGACTTCTTGACCACGGAAGTCCCAGATAGCGTAGCCGTTCTCCAACTGCAGTCGAACGTAAATAACCAACGTGTTAAAAAAAATAAACCTCAACACGCACTGTGTGGGTCCAAGCGCTGGCAGCAGTGGCGAGGTAACGGCCACTCGGGTCCCATTCGACGTCGGTGACGCCATAGTGGTCGCTGATGCCCAACTGCTGGATGCCAGCCGCCCAATCCTCTTTCTGGCCTTGACCTTCTCTGCGCCCGCTTAGTTCGTCCAGATTAAAGTCAAGATCCCAGAACTCAAGCTCAGATTTGGACGTGGATCCGACCGTCGCGAGAACGACATTGCGCCCCCGAGGTGACCAGCGAATTGTGTTCGTCGTGCGGCCAGCTAGTGTCCCTATTTCACAGCATCAGTCATCGGCAGAAGAAGGGCTCGGGACTCGGGACCCTTACGGAGCAGTTTGAAGTCATTCTTCGCATGGTCCAACTGGTAGAAGCTCACGTCGGTCTTGATAGTGATACCAGGACCCGGATTCCCGAGATTGGGATCGCTACTGGACACGATGGCGAATCGTTCACCTTTTGGTTCCCATGAGAAGTCCGTCACGGTATCTATAATAATGCGAGTGAGCGGTTTTGTTTCTTCAGATGGAAACAGACGTTTTACCTTTCAGTTCAACTACCTCAACCGGATAATCCTTCTCGCGCACTCGGAAGATTTCCAAGTTACAGAAAATGGATTTTTTCGTTTTCGTGTGTCTGTCAACACGGACGCAGAGGAAATCGCCCTGGTTCTGCCAATATAGCTTACACTAGAGGGGCAAGGCGTGAGACAGACAGGTAAGCACCAGACGCGGAGACTTGCCTCCGAGACGTTGAAGAGATTTTTCTGACGGAGGATGGATCGGCCTGGGAAGTTGATGAGGGTGACACGGGCAGGCTGATTGGCGACTTCGGGAGTCCAATAGGCGAGCATGTTCTCCGCGACCTTTTTCGCACCCTTGCCGGCAGGATCTTCCCGCTCCTTGTCGCTGTGCGGACACCACTCGAAATCGACCACGCCTTCGATCTTCAGGCTCCTCTTTCCCTGGAGGCCCATGCTAGGCAGTTCGTACACGCTGATTTGCTGTCCCGCGGTGACTCGTCCCACGAATTTGTCGTCCGCACTCCACTTTAGAGCTGGCCAGCCCATCTGCTTCTTGCCCTCACCCTCGGGAAGCGCAGGGAAAGTGCGGAGTAGATTGCCCGTCTTGATATCCCACACAGCAATGTTGTTGCCTTCATCCTCGGCGGAGAAAAATCGGGGCCCTTGGGGCATTCCCTCAGCCACAACAATAGGTTGGTGCGACCAGGTGACAAGGTAGTTTTCGCGGGGTGAGAAGTCGATCAGCCTGACCAATGGGTGGAAGAACCGTGCTTGTAGTTGGAATGACGGACCACCCCATAGACGAATACCCTGGGGGTACAGCGTAGCAATATAGGTGCCCATTGGAGACCACGACACGTATAGCTCTGTCCGCAGATTTTGCTACGAGCATGTCAGTATAGCCTGCAAAAGGCGCAGGTCCAACGCACATGATCTTCATACGCAACCTCGCTTTGGGATGGCTTTCCATGCCACCTGACTGTGACCTCATCCCCGCGATATGTGACATATTGGTCGCGCCCTTGCGGATCAGTAAGCCAAGCACGAAGGTGCTCCTGCGGTGACAGTCAGGAATGACTCGGATGGAGGAGCAAAATCTCACTTTGGGCTCATATTCCTCCCGCTCCGGCTCGACATAAGTCTCATCCAAATCAGCAAACTTTTCGATGTCCGTGAACAAGTTGATTAAGAAAGTATGCTTGGCGTCGAATGGATGGCCATTCATTTCATTCAGAGCAAAATTCGCAGCTTCCGCTGACCGGAATTCCGCAAAAACGTAGCTAGAAAACAACGCCTGGTTTGTGAAAATGCATAATGCCAGCATACAGACGCCACGCACCCATTGCTCTTCCCCGTGGCTTCGTTCCAAGGTATGGTGATGTCCTCGGGCTTGAGCGCTGCGCCCTTCCGCGTGAACTCCTTGGCTATTTTTGCGAGGAGCTTCTCCGTCCTGCTCTTGTCAATGATGGGGACTCCATCAATGACTAAGATGTTGTCGAAACCCTCCTCGAATCGCACTCGGTACCTTCGTGAGGAGGAAAACTTAACCCCTATAATCAGACGAACTGACAGTCACGCACTTTTCCTCGATGTCCGTATAGTCGATGTCATCGTCATCGTATGATGAGCCGTTTGAGACTGTCATATTGTGAGTGTTTGACTTGGATTATGCCCGACAAGATTTGGAGGCGACGCGAGGGGTTTGAGCACGGGGCCGCAGAGGACTCACTGATATCAAGGTTAGCCGGAGTTCCAAATCGCGACAGAGCGGGCCGCCGCCGCCGCCACCGCTGCCGCCTCGCACGACTACGACTGGCACATCATCTCAAGCTCATCTATCTGATTCTAATATGATCTCGTCAACTTTTCACTCTTCATCGTTTTCATGGTCATGGCGCACAATTGAATCTTGAATCGGGTCAGAGCAGCAGCGGCCTTGTCAGCAACGTGTGCGACCCATCATCTGCATCATATCTTCTTCCGTACCCGGGCAAACTGTCTTGCTCTCTCCGCAGCTCTGCCTAGCTCTGCCGCACTGCTCAAAGTGCAGTCACAATGCGGGCTGCATGTACGACTACTGCACGTGCATGCCTGTCCGAACCGTCCGGACCAAGCTTCGTAGATGCATCAGGGTCGACCGCGGCGAGCGCACTCGGATCTGGAGAAGACAGAAGAAGACATCGCTATATATATGGCGCACGGACCGAGACACGACGAGACTTTGCGATCACTGTGAGCATCCTCCCCTCTGTTGATTTCGCAGGACACCTACACAACGTCGTTCCAGGCATTGATATGTCTCCCCTCTCACGTGGAGATAAAGCTCCATCAAGACGAGCTTCTCCGTACAGTGCGGCTACAGGTGCACCAATTCTGGAGTCCTCTCTGCCATCTGCGCACGTGGGTTGTCTTTATCGTGTACAGTCGTTCCTGGTTTCCGAAGTTTATAAGTATCACGAAGGAGTGCAGCTTCTGTGGCCCTTCGACCTCCCCTTGTCCCCCGCTCGCACGTCTGAGTACTGACAATGGCCTCCGTCAAACCAGGGGCTGGAAAGTCTGGAGCCACGTCGGCCGTTGTCCATGTCCCCACCCGAGCGAGGATGAGCGCCTACTTTACGATTGCAGCTGCAGCTTGCGGACTCATCAGCGATGGATGTGAGTGAGCTCAGTCTCACTCTGTTTGTTGCATGCCAAACACAAAGTCTAGACCAGAACAATATCATGACTATGTCCAATGTATGTGCATTGATTCCCTGAACGTATGTGCCGGTATTGACACTGCACATAGGTTGTTTTCAAACATCTGTACCCCCATGACTATACTGCTTCGGTGTCTACTCGCGTCTCAAATGCCCTTCTTGTCGGTACGTCGAGGATTACCTCAGCAAACAAGCATCACTCGGTGCTCATCGGTTTGTAGGAGCAATCATCGGCCAGCTCTTCGTTGGTCTTATTTGCGATCGTCTTGGGCGCAAGGTGGCTCTGGTGTTCACAACCCTTGTGATCGTCCTCGGCGCAACGTTGGGCACAGCAGCGCATGGCGCACACGGAAGTGTCAAAGGTTTCTTCTGGTTCTTGACATTTGCGCGAGGCATCACGGGTGTGGTAAGTGACTGACATTCTCACTCACGTCAATGACAAAATACGATCGAAGTGTGAAGGGTGTCGGTGGAGAATATCCTGCCTCGTCTACAAGCGCCAGCGAGGCCGCTAATGAACACATGCTGTCTGTCCGTGGCCCTGGTAAGGGATATTGTCCGGCCTGGTCATTCCTCCACTGATGCCTTCATGCGCAGTTTTCATCATGGTCACTAACTTTGTGCTTTCTGTAAGCCCAACTCATCTCACAATGCCCTGACTGTTTTGATTTGTGTAACGACTGGCAGTTTGGAGGGCCCCTCGCATCATCGGTGTTTCTGATTGTTCTGTCGGCCGCGGGAGAAGACCATCTCAGCACCGTCTGGCGTGTCTGCTTCGGTGTTGGCATTGCGCTTCCCTTGACAGTCTTGATCTTCCGGCTTCGAATGCTCAGTTCCAAACTTTACCGCGATGGAGCAATCAAACGTATGATATACATCTCCAATTCAACTTCCTTGCAGCATCTCACACTTATCTTAGGGAACGTTCCCTATTATTTGATTTTCAGGCGCTACTGGAAGTCTTTGATAGGAACCTGCGGTGCATGGTGTGTATGTTCCATTTCCTAGCTGTTCAAATATGTCTAATTGTTTCAAAGGTTTCTCTACGACTTTGTGGGTCACAGTTACTAGAAAAGACTCCGAATTCTCATCTTTCGCCAGGTGACATTTCCGAACGGCGTGTTTTCTGGCACCATTATTTCCAGCGTCGTTCACAACGCGGATATCAAGAAAACTGCAGAGTGGCAGCTTCTGCTCTCTGCCCTCGCTCTTCCTGGTGTATTCGTAGGCGCTGCACTGTGTAATCCGCTGGGCCGTCGAAACACGGTACGTCTTCGACCCAATGCATAGGATGTGGACTCTGACGTACCCACAAGATGATGGTCGGCTTCAGCGGCTACTTGATATTCGGTAGGTCGCAATGAATATCGGTGCGAGGACCTTTGTGAATAACAGCTTGTCTGTAGGTCTCACCATAGGTCTCGCTTATGACAAGATCACCAAGATAATCCCTCTGTTTGTGATCTTGTGAGCCCCTGGCTGTCGCACATACAAAAATTCTGACATCGGCCCATTCCCTTTAGCTACGGTCTAATGCAGTCTTTCGGCAATTTGGTACGGCTTTCAGGCACGACGAACTTGTCTGGCTCTGACGGGGTTGCAAACAGGGTCCGGGTGACATGCTCGGTCTCGTCAGTGCGGAGTGAGTAAACCGGATTACTCGCAGCTGTTGCTTGGAGCCGTATACTGAACCTGTGCATATGTAGATCATATCCAACTCCGATCCGGTATGTTCTGATCTCTTCATTGTCCTGGAGGGCGGTCTACCTTACCACGTCGGCATAGAGGGACATGTTACGGGCTCTCAGCTGCCGTAGGGAAAGCAGGGGCTGCTATAGGAACCCAGGCATTCACGCCAATTCAAATCCATCTTGGGAAACGGTACTCATCCTTTGGACTTCACTGATGCGATACTCATATATTCGTGCAACAGATGGACGTTCATCATTGCTGCTATCTGCGGAGTTACTGGCATCCTCGTCACGTACTTCTTCGTTCCTGATATGACGGGCGTGGACCTCGCAGATGAAGATGCCCGGTTCATGGAATATCTTGCCAGGAACGGGTGGGAAGGGCAGGTTGGAGAGACGGACGACGGTTCTTTTGATGTCACGACGGTGGACAGTCGGGACGATGTAAAGCACGCTGCATGAACTTTCTGCAGTCAATACCAGCATATACTGCAATCAATACCAGCATATATTGCAATATCCCGTGAATAAAGCAAAGCAGCCGGCCAGCTTTCGAACCCGGTGCTCGGGTTAGGTGTTGCCTGCTGGACGCGGCACGCGGCGCCGCGTCGCGTCTTTGGAAAGTCACTCACTTGGATGTCCATTCTCCGTCACGCTATCGGGTCTTCATCATCATGCCTCTCATCTCTTCTCTTGACCAGAGCTCGTCTGTTTAGCTCTCAGGTTTTTGCAATCGAGGCTCCCGCCGACCATGGCGCCAGCTCAACGCATAAGGCTCCCGATGACAGCCATGTCTCCGACGACGCGCCCACGCCATCACGGAGGGGCAAGCAGAAGGACGGAGCTGCACGCTCGAAAGCTGCGAAGCGTCCGGAACACAAACCGACCCTGGGTCCCAGTCAGAGCAAGTTGTATCTTGATGCTCTAGATGCCGAAGGTCTCCAACCGAAACTATATGACTTGGAGCGGCTGCGGCCCCGTGGATACTCGCAGCCTGATACGCCCAAGTACCCGCATGAGTTTCATGCATTGGTGGATAGCCTATGTCGGTCGTTCACCAAGTCTCAGCTACGGTTTTTTGCCCAAGAATACAAATTGCGCCCGAAAGCCATGACCAAAAAGGTGCAATATGCGGAGCTGATCATCGAAAAGGCGTGGGGCTGGCCGGGTCTTCGGGAAGTGGAACGGCGAAGGAGAGATCAGACGGAAACCGTGGTCCAAAGTTAGCATCCCTCATTCGCATCGCACCATATGGGACCTAACTGCCATTCAGCTTTTCCCTTATCACCCAGCGAGCTATTCATCACCTTGGGGAAGGGTGAGTTCAACTATCTACCATCATCTGTCTTTACTGAAGTCACCTCGTGTAAGATGGCTACGACCTTCTCGAGCTGGCGAAACTCTACAGCGTACACGTTTCTTTAATTGAGGGACCGTTGGCTTTACGCGTTGAAGGAATCCGGGCCTCATTAAAAAATGTCGAAGACCATTTGACACGAGTCAAAGAGGTAAGACGAACGCTTTCCATGGTTAAACGGTTCCTTACGCCTAGTAGAGTATCGTCGATGAGACGTTTGAAGTGCCCACTAAGCGACCCGTACAACATGGACTGTTGCAGCGAATATCGCGCATTACAGGCGCTTTCATGGCGAACCTAGGAGACAACGGCAAGGTGAGTTACATGTCAATTTTCTGCTTGTAAGATCTTGACACGTCGTCAGGTTCGCATATGTGTGAAAGACCCGGCGAGTCTTCTAGCAGCCAAAAGACTCGCAATACGTGCCGCGATGGACGTAAGATGGGCAACTCAACTACTGATGAGCTGCGCATGTCTGACAAAGCGCTTAGAATCCCAGCCTGACGGTCATTGCGCGTCGCGCTCCAGGCGTGGATGACCTCGTGGTGCCAACTGCTGCTCCAATAAATTACGCATTGTATCCGTTCGTGCCTCCAAGTCCCCTCCCATGGATGATACAGTCTAGCGGTGTGTTTCGTTGGCGGCGTGTCCGGAACTGGTTTTCCGAGTATCAGCAATCTGAGTCGGACAGCTTCATCGCAACGGGAGGCTCATTTATGACCCTGAACGGGTACGTTTCATCTTGTTATTTTGCCTTGGTCGGCATCTGAGCATTCTCTAGCCAACAGACAGAGCTAAAAAGTCAATTACTGGATGGGCTTCCAAAAAGCGTTTCTGCATCGAATAGGACGATCACGGCCTCGTGCGTGCCTCGCCTCCTCGAAGCTGACTTTACCAGCTAAAGCGCATGACTTAGACCTGGACATCTGATCTTCACTGGGGAGAAACATGATTCCAAGGCTTCGCTCATGCCCCCGGCACCGGGCCACTTTGCTTTCTCTCGTGCTCTAAATTGGACAGCTTCGCACGACTCGTCGGCGGCCTTTTTACCAAGGTAGACTCCCCGAGCACTTTGGTCTGCTCCTTTGCTTACTGTCGTTTCAGTTTACCACCAGATTTCATCGAAGGCAAACCTTTGAACCAAAATGTGATACATCGGCTAGTCTATCAACCTCTTCTGAACGCCGAGGATCTTCAACGGGGCTCTGCTCCATCGATCCGTTTCATACGATTCGAATTTACACTGGCGAATTCTACGCCGGACAACTTTGGCCAGACTCCCGCTGAACCTCACAGAGCGAGCTGCAAGGCAGGAACCACTCGTGACTTGCATGTCTTGCTGCCTGACCGGTGCGTCCGTTGAGCATTTCATCATTGACGATACCTCATGACTTGCAGGAACATGGACCTTTGTTTCACAGTTTCTGATTCGGAGGCATTGGATTTTGGAAGAGCGTTGCCTGCGCTGTCAGAATATGAGGCCGGTCTGAAGTCTTTGTACGTCGAAATAGTTTATGCACAGTCCATCCCTCTGACCCGATGTTATATGGTATGGCAGCTTGACTTCTAGCGATGTCGAAGTCACACAGCCGACTCCTCCGTTGATCATCAACTACGATGGGCAGCAGTTCCTCTTGGTCAGCAGTGCCAGCGTGAGGCAAAGCGACGAGTCACCCTCGCATTCCTTGGAGTCGAAGGTTGTATCGGAGAGTGTCTTGGACCTGGAAAGCAGCCAAAAGCACACCGCGTGTTCGGTGAGTCATGACGTCAGATTCACTCACATCTTCTCAATCTCGTTCTTTCAGTTGTCCTTCGAGGACACTGATACCCCGGAAGGCTGGCATACGTTCCTCGTGAACTGTGATAGGCTTACGACGAAGAAGTACTCGACTCGTAATCCAACTCCGCACATCCTGCCACTCTGAGGCCGCATACGCCTCCATCAATACGCTATCATAGTATAATAAACACTACCACATGCACAGACCCGAGAGACCATCAATGTCTCCGCTTCTTGGTCTCTTTGTCCTTCCGCCTCTTAGCGCGAACCTGCGTACGCGTAAGCATAGAGTGCGGAAATTGCAGATATACAACGCACCTCTTTCTTCATGCGGGAGTCCACCATGGTGTACCGGCCTTTAACACCTTTCGGCCGTCCCTTCAGACCCTTGTGAGCACCCTTCGCCACCACCAGCTTGACTTCGCTCTTCTTCTTGCCCTTCGATAGGCCCTTGCGCATGAGCTTCTCGACCTGCTGCGCCTTCTCCCGCTCGGTCATGTCATCAGTCTGGGTGACACCCTCTGCTTTCTTCATTGCTTTCTCGAGCCTCTGCGCTGCCTTATACTTCTTCCGCGCTTTAGCTTCGGCGACCTTCTTGATAGGTCGCGCGTCGAGGGCGCGCTGCTTAGCTCGCAATGCTGCCACGGCTTCTTTGGTGATCGGGATATTTGGCATGTAGTGCTTCGACTCGTCATCGAGGAACCACGAAGGCAAATCGTCTTTGGAATTGAGGGAATAGCGGGTGAAGCCGTCGTTGATGAGGTCGGTTTTGGTCCTTTGTCGATTGACGAGCTGCTGTGCAAGGGTTACAGCCTCTGCTGTCAGCAGGCCATTTTCTGAAAAGATTAGTTAGCCAAAGGTTGAGCACGCTTCGGAACAACACGTACTGCGAATCCGCGCCTGCTTCGCGTCATCCTCGTTCTCATTCTCGACATCCCACATCCCCCCATCATCCGGCTCCTGCGGGACAACCTCGAAGTCGTCATCGTCACTAGGCTGAGTAAAAGAGTCAGATGGCACGCAAGCGAAATTCCTCGTGAAACGTACCTCATCGGCAGCTTCACTAGATGGCACAGCACTTTCCTCGTCCTCCTCCCCATCATCCTCGTCCTCCTCGTCCTCCTCCTCCTCTGCACCGTCAAGCCCGGCGACTCCAGAGAACACATCCTGACTGAACCACACGTCGGTCGCGCGGCGACCCTGCAGCTTGCTCTTGGGTTCCTCAAGCTTTGTCAATAGCCTTGCCTTCTTTTGGCCTTTCACCTCGCTTTCGACATCCCGCCTACGCTTCAACGAGGGTTTCGCGGGCTCGCCATCGCTGTCGCTGTCTTCGTCGGAAGAAGATTCGTCGACCCTGCTCTTCGCCTGCTGCAGCTCGTCCCACCCACCCTCCTCGCTGTCGTTGTCATCGCCATCGCTCTGCTCCTCCTGTATGCCCCTCCACTCTTCCCGCTCCTTGTTCTTCGCGCGAGCCTCCTTCACCTTAAACTTGGAGTCCCTTTCGGCCAACCGCTCCCGATATGCATCGTAGAGCCCGTCTAGGTCTCCTTCAAGCTCCCGCGTCTTCTTTTCCCGCTCCTCATCAGTATCCAGCACCTCATGGTCCGACTCCTCGCCATCCACTTCCTCGTCCTCGTCACTGCCGTCCTCGTTACCAGCGGCAAATCTGGAAACCCCTCCCTTTTTCCTCAGGCCATTTTCCGCATCGCCCAAGTCGAAGACGTCTTCTGAACCGTGTGCGAGAGCCGCGTCAGTTTGTTCTAACCCGATTTCGAGCGGTGCAACCATTTGCAGCTGCATGCGTTGGATTGTCCGCTGTTTGACTTCGTTGGCTCTCCGTCGCTCACGTTTTGTTCGTGCAGACGCTTCTGCATTGAGACGTTCCAGCTGCACCAGAACGTGAACAAAAGCGGGAAAAATAATCGGATGCGTGTCGTACCTCTTCTTGAAGCTGTGCCTCCTCATCGACTTCTTCTGTGACTTCGACAACCTCCGTCAGCTCCTCTGCGTCCTTCGTTTTGACATCCAGGCCGATCTGACAAAAAGCATAAACCAAAGCCACGAGATGAGTCAGAGAGCACCTACTTCCTCCCGAAGTGATGTTCGCCATTTCAAAAGGGACTTGAAGTCACCTTTCCCAAGCACCTTCAGATCGTCCAAATTGGCCTTCACGTCGGTGGTGGTGATGTCGAGGGCGGCCCATCTGTTTTTACGCTTCAATGAGCTATGAAACGCCAGGATCGAGATGGATATCATACTCTTTCTCCTCCTCCGTCTCAAACGCCAGCTTGCTGACGCTCCCGAGTACCGCGATTGGATCTGATGCTTGCACGAAGTCGGAAACACCAGTTTTGCGAAACAGGGTGTAGTCGCCGTCACCATATCCATCGCGGTGCCGACGTTTCTTTTCCGGCTGAAAGACATTTGCCTGCAGATTACCCGCAGAGAGACCGCTCTCTCCAACGGCCCCAGTGGCATTGACATCCTTGAAGACATGTTTCGGGTCAAGGAACTTCGGGTCGATCGTCTTGGGGGCGTAAAATTCGCGACAGACCACGAAGATCTCGGCAGAGACATTACTGCGCGAAACTGGTTAGTGGACATACGCGCTATGGTCGCTGCTATAGCGTACCGGGAAGAGGGAGGTTTGGTCGCTTCAACCTTCGCAAAAAGTTGGTTAAACACCCATATCAAACTGTTGTAATCCACGCTCCGGAAAACTTTTGTTACGAAGGTGCCTCCCTTCACGAGGAACTCGACGGCGAGTTTCAGAGACATGAGAACGAGCTCAGATTGGGTGTAGGCGTCTTGCACCCAGGCTGTACCGACATTCGGTGCACCGTCGTGCAGCACGACGTCAGCCTTCCAGTCCTTCAGTTCGCCGCGAAGGAGGTTGCGGCATTGAGTAGTAGTGATGTCGGCAGCGAATGTGGAGACCCTCGGGATGGGTTTGATTGCAACAAGATCGACACCTTAGAAACGTCTAGTCAGTAAAAAGAATGAGTAGAGGTGTAGGTGACGCACCGACAATCACACTATTCTGCGGCATGGTTTTGCTTGCAACCTGCAGCCAACCACCTGGAGCAGCGCACAGGTCGATACAGCATCGGGCGGACTCAAGGAACGAGTACTTTTTGTTCAGCTGTATGAGCTTGAAGGCAGACCGAGCGCGGTAGCCCTGCTCTCTTGGATGAACAGCTTGAGCAGGTGAGCACTGGTGAAGACGATGTGCACATACTTTGCGAGCTTGTAGTACTTGTCCAGACGGCCCTTGCCAGTTTTTTTCTGTGCCTTCCCCATCTTAAGAAGAGGAGATACAGCGCACAGACGAGGGTGTAGAAAAGGCTGCTCGAGGACAGAGGATGCTAGCAGGCGCAGGCGAGGGGCATGCCAGAAATAATACCGTTCCCAATTCGGCCGAGAGGCGCCCAGATCTTTTGAGATTTCAATGCTGCTCTAGCTGCAGTCTCTAGCTTTTTTCTAGCCTGGCACTCTTTGCATTATTGCTCAGGATACAGTGCCCCCGTCACTAGGTATCAAATCTCCCATGGCAAACTCGAAAACGGCCGGCTCGCCAGTTGGTGCCGGTGAGGCCTCGGTCAGCCTGTGAGAGCCTGGAGATAACGTCGGCTGCTGACGACGTGTTCGCTCGCCGGCCTGTGCTCGAGCCTCGGCGCTCCTTCCTTCCTCTTGCCCACCGGTTGCCAGGCGTTTAGCTGCCCACCTTCCCTCAACAATTTTGCCATGACAAACCCGTCAACTCCACTCTTGGGTCATGGAATTGTAGGGGCCATGCCCGCCTCCCCTCTTCTATGGCGTGTGGGAGCACTCTTCGGTGCGTGCGCTCTCTGTTGACCTGCGCTCAAAGCTCGAGCAGTGTGCGCGCCCTAGTCGCCGGTGGTATGCTAGCAGGAGCATTCGGTGCCCATGGACTCAAGTCGCGACCTGGTATGACGAGCGACAAGATCAACTCTTTCTCGACAGGAGCCCATTATGCGGTAATTGCCGCCCCCGAGGGTTAGACGAGACTGTGCTTATCGTGTATCCTTCAGGTTTTCAACGGCCTCGGCTTGCTGTTGGTGTCCTATCACCCACGCTTCGCGGTCCATCGGTTTGCGGGCCCTGCCGTTGCCATCGGAGGATTCATCTTTTCCAGCTCTGTCTTTGCTCTCGTGCTCGACCGCGACCGGTCTGTGGATCGCCCAAGCTATGTGGAGAAATGTACTGATTGCCACACCCGTAGTTTCAAGGCGATTGGCCCCATAACGCCGCTTGGAGGTCTGCTCATGATTGCTGGGTAGGTCCAATGGTCAGCTCGGAGTGGGGACCCTCTGACAGAACCCAGCTATGTATCGCTTGCATTTTGATGGGCTGTAGAGTACTTGAATAGCATCTGATATGTACATAAGTTACTGCGAGGCGCGTGAGCCCATAACGATCACGTGCGCGACGCGTCGGAGGGTGTGGACGTGCAAACTCCGCTTGAAATGGCTTACCTAACCCGACATCGCTCGACGGTGACGCCTGCTTTGCATTTCATTCCACTCCAGCTCAGGCCCGCCCTCCCCCGCCCTCTCCCGGCGTCCCTCCTCCTCCCTCCTCTGTTGCCGTTCGCCATCGCATATAAAGGTGCTTTTTTCTTCACGTGTCTCCGGCGTCGTCTCGTACTGACTGGTCATCCAAAGGCAGTGCGACCCCCGCCTTGCTCGCCCTCTCCCCATCATGGCCGACACCCGTTCCAGCAGCCAACTCAAGCGCCGCCTCACCTCCCCAGCAAGTCTTGATTTTTTTACCCCATCAGCCACGTCATTCCAGCCCCGCCCCTACAATCCCAATTCGTCGGCCGCCCTCCCGCTTCCCAAGCCCCCGCCCCCCGCCCGCAATCACTCGCTCACTCACCCGCTCCCTCCAATGGACCCTTCGACCTCCGATCCCAATGCCGTCTTCATTCGCCCTCCCTTCACCTCATTTCCTGATGCCCACAATCACCCTGAGGGCCTCACTTACGCACTGATGGCCGCGAACCCCGACTGGTTCTTGATAGCAAGCGATTTCGTCTCCACTCAAGTCTCTACTCCCGATGCCGTTCCGTACCTCTCCCAACTTGAGCCCCCGCGGGGCTGGTGTCCCGCCAAGAAGAAGGACCTGAAGGAACGAGGTGCCGATGGCTGGCCCGAAGGCGAGGAGCCTCGTCTCCGCTGCACATTCTGCAGAAGGACATATGCCGGCGTTAATGCAAAGAGCATGTGGAGGCGCCACGTTTTCGAGAAACATAAGATCGCAATGGCCAACCGCCGCGATAACACGGATCGCTCGCGCAAGAGCGGAAGTGAGTGTTTTCACGTAGTTGCATGTCCATTTCAAGACTAAGCTTTCTCAATAGGAGGGGAAACAAAGGAGCGCCATGAGAAAGAAAACCTCTCTTCCGGTCGACAGGGCCGAGGTGCATCGTCGCAGGGGTCCAAATCCAGGCTGCGCTCTCTTCGTCCCGCAGCCAGCACGAGTGCTTCTGCTCTGTTCGATCGCGGAAATGGGTTTGAGTCTGCCGAGGACGATGATGATATGATGGTGCCAAATGCACCTCGCATTCCGGAGGAAGCGTTTGCTGTTCTGGAACCCGCCGCAGAGGTTTCCCGCCCTCCTCTGTCCCAGTCAAGCTCCCGAGCCAGTGCCACGCCGCCTCCGGATTCGCCCCGGTCCGAGTCCCCAGAGTTTCTTGGCTATCCCATCGTCGGTGACGCACCTCCGACTCCCATCCGACCGATCCTCCCCGCGTCACCTTACAATCCTCTCTCAACTCCGTCCTTCCGTCACTCGCCTCCTCGCCTCCCTTCGGACCAGCCTTGGCGGTTCCCGAGCCCCAGTCACCCTCTGCACTCCAGTGCTCGTGACGTAGCTCTCACCACGCTTGTTGCGCAGACACCCCAGGCTGTCGTTGACGCCAGCCCAGTCAACATCGTGCCGCAGTCGGGCAAGGCCAGCGTCTTCAGCACCCCGAATGTCGTTGTCTTTGGGAAGAGGAAGGAACCGGGTACCAATACTCTTCCTGCGAAGAATGTGGGATTGGGCTTCACCAAGCCCACGCCTCGTCGACTCTTTCTCTCCGGAACCCTGCCTTCGCCCGTGAGCTATGAGCGCTACCGCCCGGCCACTTCCAGGCCGAACAACGACTTTACCCCACGAGCATCAAAATCATCCTCTGATTTCTCGCTCGACACCCCCGCCCGTCTTCCTATCAGCAACGGCCTTCTGCAATCAGCGAGCGTCGAGGGCGGCGAAGATCCGTTCTTTGATCTCTATGGATCAATAGTCGAATTCCACAAAGAGCAGGCTGGTGTAAACCCGCCCCTCATGACCGAGAGCCCCGTCATCCGCACCACCAAAACGGCACAGAGCGAACTCGGCTCGCGCTCATTCAAGTCGAGTGGCCTCGGCCTCATGGAACCGTTCTCGTTGAAGCGAGGTCTCGAAGATGACGATGACGATGCAGACATTGGCGAGACGGAGGAGCTCCTCATGTCTTCTCCTGTTGCTCGAGGTCGTGGCTCCAAGTCCAACAGCGTCAATCTCCTGGACTTGGCCTACATCGATGCCGACGTTACTGAATCTCCCAGCTACCCACCCCCTATGAGAAAGCGACGCAGGACCATAGCTGGCACCGAGTAGCCGCCACATCGTTCAGTCGTTTTGTGATTCGCTTTTTCGGTAATCCGTCATTGCCGCTGTTTTCGTCATCGCTATGTTTTGCTATCGGTCTTGTATCTATAAATACGGTAATACCGTCCCTCACCTTGACTCCCCAGCCGCCCTTTATGTATGCCTACCGTTGTTCTTCTACTGCGACTCGCTCTCACCACCCATCCGTCCTATGCTACGTTCCCTCTCCGTCCGCGAGTTGATTATTCCATTTTTGTTTGCCTATCGACGTTGAGTATCTTTGCGTTTGATTGTTTCTTTATTGGGCTATATCTCGCTCGTATGCACCTTTCTGTGCAATTCAGTTTGACTGTCTTCGTTCGAGATCTCACTCCTCTTGGCTACCCGGTGTAGTAATCCCTTCCGTATTGGCCCTGTGTAACATCATCATCCTATGTGAATATACGCGCCTGTTTATGTAACTAGAGTGAGCCTTCAGAATCCACAGTACTGAGACTTGTGTGCACGTGAGCAGCAGCCACGCGAAGGGAGTGCGCCTCTCACCGCAGTGCGCACCTACTTCCTTCCACCTCCGGCCCAGAAGCTCTGCGTCTGCACCATGTTTGACGACTGTATGATATGTTTTGTGTCTGATGAACGCTACTGACGTTTGTGTCACGGTGTCAGACGTCGAACATGCCGCAGCACCTGCAGGTGGTCTGGTGCAAGGCGCGCAAGCTCTACCTCCCCTGCGCTATGAGGGCTTCGAGCCCTCGCCATACGACACCGACGACTTAGGAGCAGATAATGGAGCAGTTGTGCGTGACTGTTGGATCGCTGCTAATGGCATACTGAAGTGCGGACAGGATGACCCGCAATATACTAACCCGGCAGCAGCTTTGGCGCCTGTATTCGACCTCGGTCGCGTTCAATATTCGCTGCCATCCCCCCTCATTGCCTTGGCCGTGTCATCCGACATGCTTGCGATGGGCCTCGCCTCAAACATGCTTGTCCTCATCGAGCTGGCCCGCGCTGACCAGGTCGTGAAGATACCAATCCCGACCAAGACCGAGATGACAATCCACAAGCTCTTCTTGGATCCATCGGGAAGACACCTTCTCATAACCTCGCAGCAAGGAGAAAATTGGTACTTCTACCGGGGATGGAAGAAGCCAAAACTCCTTAAGCTGTTCAAGATGGTCATTGAGAGCGTCGCGTGGAACAAGGCAGCTCTGCTGGCGGCATCACATCTCACATCGACACGGGAGATTCTCATCGGGGCGAGGAATGGAACTATCTATGAGGCTCTTCTGAATGCGGAGGAGGACTTCTTCAAGTCGCAAGAGCGTTACCTTGGTGCGGTGTTCTCTCTTCCTGAGCGGACTGCCATTACCGGCTTGAGCTATGACTTGTTCCCGCCTGTCGATCCCAAGCGAGCCCTCGTTGTGGTCACCACACCCTCGCGAATATACCAGTTCGTCGGCACACCGGACAGACGTTCAGACGACGGTCAAAAGGTGTTCAATTCACTGTTTGCGAGTTATAGGGAAACGGCACCAAGTGAGCGAATCGTCTCAGGCGCTTTCATGTACGCGTATGCTGAACCGTCGAAGAGATTCTCGAGCTTCCTGGAAACATTCGGCATTCCGAATTGCATTACTATACACCCAATAGTGACCAGGCGCATTCATTACCCAAAGAGCTCGCCTGGATGACTGGTAAGTGCCTGGTCGATACCGACGACTTGTCATTCACTCAAAGCACCAGGACCTGGCATCTATCACGGGACTTTGAATTTTCAGTCCACCTCCGACGATTTTATCGACAATGCTCAGCTGTTCCCATACCCTACGTTTCCTTCGTCACCGGGGAGCTACAATGCACCAACAACCTCAGACGTGCCGACGTCAATAGCACTGACTGAATTCCACTTCGTTCTGCTGTATCCCGATCGAATAGCGGCCATATCTACTTTGGACGAGAACCTAGCCTATGAAGAGACGCTCCCCCTGGTAAGCGCGCATCATCTTGAATGGAAAGGGACCAGTACCTTATGTCACATCCAGAAACCCGGGGAAGAGGTGCGAGGGTTGACTGCGGACCCGGTTCGCAAAACATACTGGGTCTACACGGACCAGTCCCTCTTCGAGCTCGTGGTGGGGAATGAAGATCGGGACGTCTGGAAGGTCTACCTGCAGAAAGAGAAATTTGACGTTGCTTTGCGCTATGCGAAAGTCAGTTTCTTCTTGTATATGTTATTTCTTTCAGGCCTAACGAGCGCACTCTTAGACAGCTGCACAAAGAGATCACGTCATCTCTGCCCAATCCCACACTTACTTCAAGGAGGGGAGGTATTTCCAAGCCGCACAGTCATATGCTCAATGCTCTGTGCCATTCGAGGAGGTAACACTGAAGTTCCTGGATGCGAACGAGAGGGACGCTCTCAGATCCTACCTGGGTTCGCGACTGGAACGTACGCGGAAACAGGTTCGTGATCTTGACTGACTCTTACACGATTGGCTCATGACGTCTTGAAGGACCTGACGCAACGGATGATGCTTGCGACATGGCTCGTCGAATTTTATCTGAGCAAAGCCAATGAGCTGGATGACCTCGTTGCGTCGTCTTCCGCTTCGTACGACGTGGAGAACGTCAAAGTGGAACGCAGCCTCTTAGAAGACGATCTTCGAAACTTCTTGAACACTTACAAGGTTCGTGCGTATAGGATTCAGAGGGCCCTGTGCTCAGCAGATACGCGCAGGAAAACTTGGAGCCGAAGACGGTGTACGAGCTGATCCAAGGGCACGGACGCACTGACATGTATCTGCACTATGCGGCTCTTGTCGGCGATCACGAGCGGGTGGTGGACCACTGGATCCTCGAAGAGAAGTGGTTAACTGCGATCGATGTCATCAGTCGACAGTCGTCGCTCGACCTCTATTATCGCTTTGGTCCTGTTCTCATGCGACATGCGCCGAGGGAGACTGTCGATGCTTGGCTTCGACAACCGACTCTCGACCCGCTACGTCTGGTGCCAGCACTCCTTCAGTTCCAGCATGCCCCTCGCGACCCATTGTCACCTAACCACGCCGTGCGTTACCTCAACCACGCCATCTTCGAACAATTCAGCACCTCCGCGATCATTCACAATCTCCTCGTCACCTTCCATGCTTCCCCTGGCGCGTCGGAGGACGACGGGCCCCTTCTGCGATTCTTGTCGACGGCACCTGTGGACCCGCTCACGGGAAAGCCATACTACGATCTTGATTATGCACTGCGCCTGTGCAGCGAGGCGGGGCGCATCCAGCCATGTGTTCATATCTACTCTCAGATGGGCTTGTGGGAGAGCAGCGTCGACCTCGCGTTGGAGAAAGGCGACCTCGAACTCGCAAAGCTGAACGCAGATAAGCCGGAGGATGACCAGCAACTCCGCAAGAAGCTCTGGCTCAAAATCGCCAAGTTTGTTGTCCAGGACAAAAAGGACATCAAAATGTACGGAGTCGTCGCCTTGCAGTCTTTTGTCGAATACTCACGTTATCGTTATCTTCAGGGCGATGCGTTTCTTGGAAAACACCGACATCCTGAAGATTGAAGATATCTTGCCGTTCTTCCCTGACTTTGTGGTCATCGATGACTTCAAGGACGAAATTGCGAACGCTTTGGAGGGTTACTCGGCACAAATCGACGAGCTGAAGAGCGAAATGGATGAGGCGACGCGCAATGCCGATGAGATCAAGGAGTCCATTGCAGAGCTTAAGAATCGGTTCATCACCATTGACGCAGGAGAGAAGTGTTCTGTTTGCGCGTTCTCTCTGCTCACGCGGCAATTCTATGTGTTTCCTTGCCAGCACACGTTCCACGCGGACTGCTTGATTGGTCTGGTACGTCCCACATTCCGTTTAAAGTGTTTCCTTACCAATTTGCAATTGCATCAGACCAAGGAGTACCTGCCTGCGCACGCCCTCCGACGGATCATTGCCCTCCAGAACGAGCTTGTGAAGGGCAGCGCTGCTCCCATTGACCGCGCTCAGATCACACACGTCCACAGTGCGGGGCACACACGGCAGCCCACGTCACAGCGTACACTTCTCTCGTCAAACTTCACCGCACCCCTCCAGAATGGTACCCGTGCGGCAAACTCACTTGGGCGCAACATCATGTCCGCAGGCGATCGCCTGCGCGATCTCATCGTACCCGACGCGCTCGCGACGCTCGTCACCGCACCGGCGGGATGGATTCCGGGCATCGGGTTCGGCGTGGGTAAGAAAGACGCGGCAGGCGAGAAGGACGGCGGGAAGCGCACGGAGAAATTGCGTGAGGAGCTGGAGGATATCTTGGCGAGCGCGTGCCCTCTGTGTGAGAGCATCATTGCGGGTCTAGACAAGCCGTTTGTGAAGGAGGGGGAGGCGGATGCGAGCTGGGAATTATAGTCCTGAAGCTGATGAGACCTCTCAGCTGACAGGCGACATCTGCGTCTCATATCACCTTCGATTCTTCTACTGCGCACTGCCTGATGTCGTCTAGCTGCGCGGAAACTGAGAACATCTGACAACATGCTAACTCGGTCGATTCGATATCTGAAACGCCAACATAGCTTCTTGACTCAGACTCACCCACGTTCGAAGCTGACGGTGCAGCGCATAAATTGTGATTGCCCACTTTTGCCCACTTCCCTGCGGAAGGACAAGGCCCCAGCCGTAAGGATCTGTTCCGAGCATGGTGACCGGTGTGAACCCAGACAGTGATATTACCGGTCAATAAGGTAGGCGAACTCAACCTAGCGAAGTTTGATTGACGGCACAATCCACGGCAGGCGAGATGGGAACAACTGCGATGGCACTGGCAGACGCCGCTTAGGTTTGTAGCGGATCCCACAGGCAGTGGCAACAATGATGGTGGGAGCTGAGATCGGTAGGCGGTGGCTTCAGTGGTTTATCTTCTTTGTCCGACCGGCTTTCCGCTTTAGCCTTGCCGATTTGCGTGCCCCGAGCTGTCGAAGGACTGAGGACGGCGCTCGATAGAGTACTGCGCACCCGTACCTGTATTTTAAGCTCCTCAGCGCGTTTGCGCTCCTCAGCGGCCTTTTTGCGCTCTAGAGTAATTTCACGTCTCCTGGGAGAAACGTGAGACGGGATGCAGGGAAAGAATGGGAGCTACCGACCGCTGTTTCTCTGCTATCTTCTCATCCTTGAGCTCTATCTGCAGCATCTTGATAGCCTCCTGCTTCTTGGTCTTCTCCATGCGGTCAGACCATGACTTTGACTTGACTGCTTGCTGGAGATGCGAGCGGCTAACGAGTTGTGAGCTGACTGCGGGTTGAGGCAAAGAATATACGGGTACATTGTGGGCGACTTTTGGGACTTCCAGGGCTTGCCAGACTGCCTGCCGTTGGAAGAGGCGGCGATGGGGACGGGGGCGGGGGCGGGGGACGGGGACATGGCAGATGGCGGGCGTGGGAGAGAGGCGAAGCCCCGAACGGGAGTCGACCGATCGAAAGCAGGCGTGGGCTTGTTCTCGACAACGACCCCGACGCTGTCCCCGCCGACGACGACGGCCGTCCCAGCGACGCAGTTCCGCAGCGAGCTGGCGGCCATGGACTCGCCCGTTCTCCCCCACAACGACCACCTCCGCCACCTCCTCGACCAGCGGGCTGCCCGCGCGGATGTTCACCACGCCCGCTTTCCCTCTCTCTCCGAGTTCTCGGATTCCCCCTCCATCTACAGCCACGCACGCTTCTCGCCCCGCCCCATCGACAGAGCAGAACTCGATGTTCACACCCAGGGCTTTAATTTTGCCGTACCCTCCCAGTACCGTGGGATCACCGCCGAAGCGCGCAACCGTGAGCGGGACCGGGACCGTCTCAACGATCCCGCCGCGAGCATGCTCGACCTCGACGATGATGACACAAGCTATACCAGTCCGCCGTCCCCGCATCCCTTTCGTGAGCAGGATTCATCCTCTCCGGAACCAGAGGACCCTTCAGAGGACGAACCCGATCCTCGGATGAGCCTTCTGGGTCCTAAAATGCGCTTTCACTCTCCCGCACCGTGGGAAGTCGAAGAGCATCCTATACATGAGCAGGACGAGCCCGACGATGACGCCCGCTCATTTATTTCTCGTCGAGGGCGCAACAAGTCCAAGGGCGAAGGCTTCATGAAGGGACTCGGCTTGGGCGGCTCGCATACAAGAGGCCCCAGTTCCTCTCGTCCTAGCGGCGAGTCTACTCGCTCCAGTGGCAAGGACAAGAGGTCATTCGAGACGACGTCGTCGTACGTTTCTGTTTCTCACGGGGCATTGCAGTGAGTGTTTCCTTAATGTCCGTGCTTATCTATCCTGACGCTTTCTGGAAGCGCTCTGGCACAAGCTTCTATGTCCTCCACCTCATTGGCCCCACCGAACAACGCAGGCTCAAGGGGCAGGCTTACGGCCACTCGCAGTCGGACGAGAACAAACTCCAACACCGTGCCCCCTTCTACCGCTCTCCCCCCTCGCCCCACCAGCCCCCAGAACAATCCTCATGCGGCTCAAGAGTCGAACTTCTCTCGCTCGACTTCTCCCGAGCTTTCTGTGCGCTCTCGCACCATAACTCGCGCAAGTACTCCCGGTTCTTCACGGCCAGATTCCCCGCAATGCGCCGCCACAGATTACGTCCATCCATACGCGAACCCGGACTTGGCGTACGATCGTGGCTCTGTGCATATATCTTCCATTCTGTCCAATTCACGCCCCGCTCCTGGGCGAGAGCTGTCCTCAAGCGAATCAGCAGTGACTCTTCCTGATTCGATCACAACGAGGAGTTCGTCTCCCTCGCGGTCAGCTTCTGCTGCTACCATCACGATGACGCCCGACACATCTGTGACTTCGGTTGGCAACAGCAGCAGTGACATACACTCTTTAAGACGCGGGGTTGGTGGGGTCCAAGGCAAGTCCATTTCGGGGCCAATCTCGGGCCCTATCTCCGTCGACCATACTCCGCTCCGGCTTGTTGGGAGCTCTACTGCCGCGTCGAAGGCACGAGATGGGAAAGGTGCAGGACAAGTTAACCAACTTACTGGATGGTCGGAACTCCCGGCGTCGCCGACGTTCACGTTGATCTCACTGCAGGAGGCGCAAGCGCAAGCAAGGGAGCGTTCGCGGACCGCGACCGCCACGGGACAGATCCCCGCCAATATTCCATTCCTGCAGACAGAGCCACCGTCGCGGTATACATCCGAATCACCGATTGGCATCGCCGGGAGAGCGCGAGCACGCTCAACTAGTGCCGGGGCGAAGGCGAAGAACGCGTTACAAAGCTTGACGACAGGTAATTCTGCGGCGCGTACGGAGTCGGACGTTTCGCCAAGCTCCCAGGCCGTAGATGTTGTGCCACAAGCACGGGTGCTGAAGCACAAGAAATCTGGCTTCATGAGGTTGTTCAACGGCAAGGAGAAGGAGAGGGATAGGGAGAAAGCCATGTCTGTCACCCCACCACCCGTTTCGACTTCACCGGCTCCTCCGCTACCGAAGACGCCCAAGGTTTCCAGTGCGCGTGTTCCGGTACCATCGCTGTCGCCGTCTCTCGTGACGCAGAACTCAGGCTCTTACTTTCACGACATCGTTAAGTCTGATCGAGATAGCGACAGGGAAAGTCTCGCCGAGGCAGGGCAACGCCTGGCTAACAAACGCAATGGTCCCTCTTTAACCATCATCCCACCGTCTGAGGCGCGACAACCCCAACCGCATTCGGCGTCCACTCCGTCGCCCCTGTCGAACCTAGGCGACAACCGTAGCAAGTCCACATTGGTTCCCGAGTCCAAGGCCCTCCGCGTGGTTGTTCCCTCGAGTGCACCTGCGACCACGACTTCTTTTCCTGCTCTCAGCCTTCGACCCGTGTCAACTATTTTCAGCGCTCACTTTGCGGACCACATTGTTGAAGACGACTCCCCGGGCGAGATGGATCCGGACACTGGCACATCGACGAGCGGGTTCTCGCCACTCAGCCTCGACTACGCGTTGCGATCCAGCGAGAAGCCATCGACGTCCATGGTGCACGGTGACGATCCGAATGTCGTCATCCAGGCGTTGCAGGAGCAAATCACGTCAACGCGCAAGGCATGGCAGCACCAAATCTGGGAGCTCGAAGGCCAAGTGCGCGACTTGCGGGCGGAGGTGGACGATTTACGAACGAAGGAGGCGAACGGCGAACGGTGTGCCTTGTGTGGCCAGACCGGTGCACCGCTAGATGCTAGGGAAAGCAGAGTGAACAGCAGATCGACGACACCGAGCAGCGGTGGACAGGACGGGAGGCACGGGGTCGTCAATCGGCCTCGCGCTCGCACAGGCGTTGGCACACGCTTTGGCTCCGGGACGGAGTGAGCTAGCTGCACTTGAAATACCCTCCGAGGCTGGCTTCGGATACCTGCCCTCTTCTCATGCATTTTGTCTATACAGGGCATCCCTTCTCTTGATCTATAGGGCGAGCATTTCTATGTCTTTCTGTTGTCCCATGAAGCACCCCGTCATACTTATACTATCATATTATTCAATTACTTTCAATATGTAATATGTACCCAGTCAATCCCCTCGTTTTTTTGTCCCGCCACGCCAATTATTTCACTGTTGCCACCTCTATCTATTCCCTCACCAGCGACGCACTGTCTTCAACTTGATGCCGCACATTGATACCCTCTTTTCATCGCAAGCCACTTTGGCATCACACTCCTTTTGCTTCCGTTGTCACTTTGGAATCTGGACTGGCCGCGGCCGTGTATCAAAAGGTGTACCTTGAATTTGATTTGTTGCAATCGTAAGTAGCCTATCCTGATCGAACGATTGACCGCGAAACATGTAAATTAGAGACAAAACGGGGGTATACATCACGAACATACAGTAGAACCAAGACAGTACTAGTGGATAAATAACTCGATCATGCTTCATCGTCAGCCCCAATCAGCCAGCCGATGCCTTTCTGCAAAACACGCGATGCCTGTGCGGAAACCTCATGGTCGAGTGCGGGCCACGCCCGCTCACGGCTGCGCGACCGGCTGCCGTCGTCGTTCGACCCGACCGATGCGCCGCTGCCGAAGGGGAAAGTCGCCGCGACGCGGGAGAAGGTGTTTGCGATAGCCGCAGAATCCGGGGCCCGAGCCCGAGAGAGCGGAGAAGTCGGCATGTGCAGTTTCTGGAAGCGAGACGCCAGGGAGGAAGGGAGGATCTCGCCTGACCCAGCTGCACGCTTCCGCTGGGCGCCGCTCCGGCGCTTCGCCAGCCGAGCCCTGCGGGCGTCGATGTCCTCGGCCTCAAGGCGCCGCCACGCCGCCAGGATGTCGACGAGCTTGTCCGCAGTGCAGAACTCGAGCGCGCGGCCGAGCAGCGCAAGCTTTTTCGGAACATCGGCAAATTCGGGCTGTCTGCCAAGTTGGAAACAGGCTACCCAGCAGACTTCAGCTGCCTCACGGACCTGCGGGTCGTCCATGCCCACAGCCGACGCCCTCAGCTCGAGTACGGCATTCACCATGGTCTCGCTTGTCTCGTAGGCCCGCGCAAAATCCTCCGCTTGTAGGGCGGTATCGGCGATCATGGCAAGCGCTTTGACTTTCGCCGCGGGATCGTCGCGGAAGCCCAACTTGTGAACGAGGTCCAAAATGACCTCCGTGTACTTGTACGCGTCGCTATTGCTGGACAGGACCCGAGACACCAGTGAAAGACGGTCCTTGGTGAGACGAATCTCAAGAGGGGATATGAGAATACCGGCGCGTGTCATGACATTGAAGGACGTGATGCGCGAGGTTGCCTCGATGAATTCTTGCTCGCGGAGGACGTTGTCTGATTGTGGTGCAACTGTCAAGCTGAAACGAGCGCATCAGTGTGGGATCGGTATAGCGTGAAGAGCAATTATACCAGTCGTAGGCTAGCTTCATGTCGCCGAAATGGTAGTTCCCGGTGCTTGCATTGTCGTAAAACTCCCGTGCGGTAGCGAGGCAGATGTCCTCGATGATTCGATCATCCAGAGCTAACGGATTCTTCCGTGAGTGCAGCATGTTTTTGGCGATGTCAAATTCTGGGCTAGGGTAAGTTCACTTGAGAACTGACGAAAAGGCGCTGTTACTTACTGCCCGAGCTGAGAAGGCCGCCAAAGAAGATACGGATAACCTCTGCGCGTGACAAGAGGCCGAAGGCGCTCTTGAGCCCGACGTCATTTGCGCCAGCGAGCTTGAGTATGTCTTCCAATAGCCACTCCCATTCGCCCTGGTTATCCAACTCGCTCGCCGGGCGTCCAGTACGTCGCGCCATACGGGTAGCTCTTGCTCGCTGCTCGGCCTCATTGTTGGCACTTTGAAGAAACCAACGTAGAGGTGCCGCCACATCCCATCGTGAAAGTATCTCTCCAGACTCGAGATGCACATCGAGGATGTCTAGTGCTCGAGATAGGGAAGTCGCTGGAAGCGGTTGGAAAAATATAAGCAAGTCGGCAGGTGTAACGCGGGGGCGAGCAGTGGTAGGGGTGACGAAGGATCCCAGAGACGCGACAGTGGTATCGGCCTCGTCCGCAAGGTCATCCGTCGGGGAGTTGTCCCACGCAGGGAGGCATTCAAAGATGCGGCTCATCGTGGACCACTGATCCAGAGCGTCGCTGCCGTAGAGGCAAGCAAGCGCAAGTCGTGCCATGTCTTCGTCATCGCGGACGAGACGCTTAGCAGGGGGCAAGATTGGTTTCGATGCTTCGAATATGTATGCGGCAAAGTCCAGCGGCGCAGTGAGGATATAGTCGTAAAGGAGACGAGTCGACAGCGTGGTGTCGGGCTGGCCGGCGCGTTCGGCGCGGGTCTCCAATACAAAGAGGTAGGGCATGACAAGCTTCCGTATATCCGTTACCACAGTCTCCGGGGTAGAGTAGCGGAGGTAGGCGCGAACGACCTCTCGCGGCTGCATTGTCCTCCATCGATCGAGCGTCCAGTCTTCATCCTCAATCTCTTCGTCGATGGAAGAAGCATCGTAGATCATTCGGGAAAAGAGGCTCAGCTCCTCTCCTAATTCATCGAGGTCTGGCACGCCTTGACCTGCACCGTGCTGGACCAGCCCCAGCGCGATGTCTGTCATGCCGGTGGACATTAGCACCTTTTCGACGCGTTGCTTGTACCACGACGTTAAGTCCGAGGCAGTCAGCAACTGTGGTGAACCAGGCGTTGGTGGTGTGAGCATGCCGCCGAGCTCAACTACCTCTGAAGCCTTGAGCGAGGCCAACACCTGAGGGAGCTCGGACCAATCTGGTTCTGGTCGCCGATGCTCCGCAGCTATGCGTCGCTCCGTTTCATTTGTCGCGGGGAGAAAGTCTCGGTATTCTGTAGGATTGGTGTGCTCCGGGATGGAGTCGATAATGCTGAGGCGTGAGGGCCATAGGTGTAATCCGTGGCGCTGACGAAGGACGCGGAGGGGGGAGAATAGCATATGCGAGGCAAGGTAACCTGCGCTAGTCAACAGTTCGGCGGAAAGAAAGGTCGAGAGGGAAAATGGTGGTTCTCTGCTAGGTATCGCCGCCTTGTCGGCCGTGTCTTCGTCCGGCGCGTCCTCCCAGGGATCGTCCTCCCATTCAGCATCTACCTGGCGCTCCAGCTCGTCAAAGCCTGCATTCTCCTGTTGCATCTCCACAAAGCTGTTCAAACGGTCCATGCGGCTGAGAAGGACAATCCGAATGCTGCATACTTGTGCGTCGGTAGGTTCGTCTCGAAAGTACGAGACCAAAGTTTCGTCTGGCGTGTCGGCTGCGGACGGCAGTGGGGGATTCGTATCGTCGTCATTGTCGTGAGGTGAGTAGACATTGGAAGCTCTCTCGATGGCAGGCTTGGTACGCTGGATTCCGAGCTCGAGTAGCGCACGTTGTGTGTCCACGTCGTCCAGGAGCCTGTCGGCAGAAGCAGCAGCGACCCAAAGGTCATCCTGGATGGCAGCCAAGATTTCCTGAATGGAAGAAAGTGTAATGTCTGCGTCCTGGAGGGAGGTCCATTTGTCGCAAAAGTCGCCGGCTGCGGACGCCATGGGGAGTAGACACGGAGGTGGAGAGCCCGTTGGCGCGCGGTCACTGCGTCGCGTTCATGGCACCGGGCCGGGCGGCGGCACACGCTCACTCTGCGACCATGTCTCCCCCCGTCAAGAATCCCAGCGAAATTCCGCCCAACCCTCCGAGATGGGAGCCCTCTGCAGACCCAGAGGCCATTCAAGTTCCCGGCCTCGACGTGTCTGCGTCCGTCAACGACCAGATCGACCAGATCGAACAGCTTATTACTCTCAAGCTCCAGGTGCGCATCCATGTACACCTTTGTGTGTAGTCCACCTCTGACTGTCCGGAACTCCAGGACATAGACGCGAACTTTTCTAAGATGCAACAAGTGCTGTCGAATCGCATCTTGCCTGCGTTCAAACGCTACTCCGTGGGGACAGAGCCCGTGCGGGAAGCAGCCAAAGTGCGTCTCGCGTCCTGACCGTATCCGACGCGTCTCTCATTACTCCGACGCGTAGTTCTGGACGTCTTTCTATGAACAAGCAGCTCAGGTCCGGATACCCACCTACGAAGACTTTTCAACCGTCCAGGAGCAGTCTTCCGCTGCCGCTGCACAAGCAGAGCCTGGCGAGACCACCACGGCTAACCGCACGGCCGCATCCGCGTCTAATATCATCTCGAACGTCTTTGATCCCGACCAGACACCCTCAGACACGTCCTTCTTACCTGGACAAGCGGCCGTCTCATCCACTCCCGCGGCGACCTCGCGCCTCCGCGCGCAGAACCCCCACGACACGTTCAGTAGTCAAGGCTCAGAGCCCTCATGGACTGCATCCCTCGAATCTCCTCTCATCCGCCTCAATCGTGAACTTCGCGATTTCGCGCGCGACGATCAGTCACCCATATCTGAGTCGATGGCCGACCTGACTGAAGACCGAACAGTGGATCAAACGATCCACGCACCGTCATTTCTACAGCAGTCTCCAGAAAAAGGAAAGTCTCGACAAACGTCTCTTCGGCACGACGTATTGCGTGGTGCTCTGACCCCCGCCTCTACGTCTAGGAAGGCGGTTTCCCCTCTCAAGGTGCGGAAACCGAAGACTCCGATACCACCGTCTCGCAATCCGTACCTCCCTGAAGGAACGGACCCTCATAAATGGTCTGGTATCGTCGACTTGAGAGATCCATCAATGGCGACCCCACAGCGTCGTGGTCCTGCACCTCGCACCGGCGCTCCGCCAGCTGCAGCACCAACCACGCCGTCCGACGACGCTGACGATTTTGATCTACCCCCTGGGATGTCGCCGCCTGTGACGATGGCTTTCGCCGTACTCCCACAGCTTGGACGTACCCCTCGTAAGGAGGCTGCCGCCCGGATAGGCAGAGACCTCGTCGGCGATGCCCAGCGCCTCCACGGCGGTTCCAAACCCATTAACTCCCACCTCGACGCGCTCCGCCGCGGAAACTATGGCAGCGAGACTAGCGTCAGCACAGCGCCGACACCCCCGTCACTGTCGCGCTACCGCGACTCCGCCTATCCCGGAAGCACCAGCACGAGTATGGCTGGAGAGTCTACGCTTGACAGCATGATGCGCAGGGTCGAGCGGTCTGCGTACCGCGACGACCAACAGCCGTCTTCGTCAACAGTCCTCAGTGCCCTCCCCGAGTCCGAGGAAAGGCCTTCATACTACACATCAGAGGCGCCGCTGCCTCCGAATAACTATCAGCAACGTTCGCCACCGCGTATGCCCGTCACGCCCGACCAATACGGACAGTACGGCAGCCCACTTCCCGAAACACAGCAATACGACTCCTCCACAGACTCGCTCGACGATGACGACGAAATCAACGACACCGCGCACCCGTCCGCGGCCTTCCTCATGGCATCGCGGCAGCGCGGGCGCCACGACGACGACGGCGACGACGACGACTCGTTCGGGAGCTCGAATGCCTCGAGTGACTCGCTCAGCGGCGAGGAGGGCGGTGAGGCGGTGCATCCCTTCGCACTAGGGCAGGGTGGCTACGTGGACGAGGACGAGGAGTTTGACGACTCGTTTGAGGAGCAGGGCGCGGTACGCGGGGAAGTGGAGGAGACGGTGTTCGGCGTGCCTCCGGCGGAGCGCGCCGCACGCGCGAGTGCGGGTGGATCGGGAGGGCAGTTTAGGCTTTTAGGCCAGGACAGGCTGGGCGTGCCGGCTGATGCAGAGTGGAACACCGGGAGGGTGGAGGAGACACCGACACCTTGGGGTGCGCCGCGGTAAATGGTAGCAGTAAACAACCTCTTGTGCCTTCTGCGCGGAAGGAAGGAGGGCTTTTTGCAGCCCTGATGACATTGGATTCACCTGTATAACGAGATGGTGTAAAACCGGTGACGAGTTAGAGATACAAGCCATCGACCGGCGAAGGAGACATAAGGTCGTGCCGCGATGCGCCAGCGCACCGACTGGAAGGTCTCTAAAAGTATTAATGCCGTATTATATAGTAGGGTCCATTATATCCCGACCACAGAGAGGTGGAAGCTAGAATAGAGTATCCTGGAGCACAAGGAGTTAGCAAAGTCTATGCGGCACAGTGGGCTATAAATTCACCTCGTCGCGGAGGTACTCCCCGACATCACTGGTGACGGCGGTCAGCGAGTAAGTGGCGGCAGAAGAAGGTAACTCACGCTTGATGAAATACAATGATTGCGGTGGGGTCAAGTTTCTTCGTATCCACTGTCGACCGAGATGTAACGCCAAAACCCTAGCAAGAGATGAGCACCTGCTGGCGCCAATTGCAGACAGGCATATATTCACCAAAGGGACGTCGTTCATGCTATAGACTACTACTCCCTGGTGTTCCGGGGTGTCCTCTGTGATACGGCCGAGGTGCGCCTTGAGCACATGGTTCCCGTACAGGAAGGGCATTTCGCCGTTCGGCTTAATCCAGATCTAGGTAGCATATGAAAATGCTGGGAGTTGCACACGGCATGTCACACACCTTGTATTTGGCATACTGGGCGAGATGGTCGAGGGAGGTGATGTGCAGCTTGAATTTGCCGCTTTTGCTGAATTTGCCAAAGCATGTGCCGATGCTCACGAGGTTTGGTCGTGCGACAGAGATGCCGAGACGCATGGAGGACTCGGAGACATAGTAGACCCTGTCCTTTTGAAGACGAAAGCAGTATGGCTCGTCTGGCCGGTCGATGAGGTGGATGAGGTTCTTGCCCTGGAAGAGCAGGTAAGGCAGGGGAGCATGCGGGGATGAAAGTACGCACAATGTAGTTGGC
The DNA here is from genome assembly GCA_019915035.1 of Auriscalpium orientale. NCBI lineage: Eukaryota > Fungi > Basidiomycota > Agaricomycetes > Russulales > Auriscalpiaceae > Auriscalpium > Auriscalpium orientale. The sequence goes on from JAHLMH010000001.1 coordinate 2,198,427, forward strand.
GAGCTTGGAGAAGACGGCTTTGCTCTCATCCTCTGTCAACGGACGCATGGCTCGGAGTCGGAGGGAAAGTCGGAGTTGGAGGCAAGGCGTCGAGCGCTGTCAGTGTCGAGTCGGAGCACGACTCCAAATTGGCATTCGGCGTTTGCCGCGGTGAAGGAGCGAGAGCCACCCCGTCCTTCAACACAACACATGGCCGGAACACGCGACCGGCTTCGCGTCTGCTCAGAACCGTCTATAACTCCTGACCTCCTTGTCTGCAGCTTCCTGTTGTCAGGAAGAATGGGCGTGGGCAGTGTTCGGGACTCAGCCACGGCATCTGGCAATGCATGCTGACACCTCGCGATCTGACTGTGCGGCGCTCTCCTGGTCTAGTGTGGTTTTCTAGCTTCGAAGGTGATCCGACCGTGCGTCCTATCGCCGATTCACATACATAATCCTCAATGACATTTGTCTTCCTCGCCTGTGGTCGAGGTAGTGCTCGGTCCCACTACATAATTGATGACGCCCAGCGTGATCAGTGATCGCGTCCTGCGGCAAAAGCCCACCCATCGACGTGACTGCTCGAGGAGCGAACGCCTGGCGTTACTTGACCCCCTGGCAGCATATACACACCTGACGCACCGGACAGGTATGTACCAGGGCACGAGCCTTCATCTCTACACACAGTACACGGAACGGTCGGGTCCTATTGCCCAGCGTCCCGCATGCTGTCTTCTGTAATTGAACAAAGCTTGACATTTCATTCTGCGGAGATGATGAGCGGATACTCGGGACCAAGCTTATGACAAGCCCAAATTATCCACTGATGAAGAACAATAATGAGCGTGCGGCGGAGGATGTCTACCGCCGCATAGATCAGATGCGTCGCAAATATCAGAATGATGTCGTTTTCGGGAGTCGTACGACTCTGCTGCACCTGCGAGAGCTCCTAGACTGTGTTGGAGACTAAGTATGCCAGTCTCATACCAACGACTCCGAGTCGTCAACGCAGGGTTGTTTGATCCGAACGTACTGAATGGGGGCGGCTGTCGGAGTGTGCATTGTGATTGCCTTCCGGCTACGACGGTCGCGACGGTATAGCCCACTGATGATAATGCTGGATGTAACATGTCACTTGTGGACGGGCGGGGCCTTGATCACTCTAGCTCCATCATGCTGATGGGGAACGGGATGTCAATCAGCGAGGGCAATGAGGAGCAATGCGGGCTGGGAGGCGAACGCGGGCTGCAAAGGCGGCTTATGGATGGATGGACACCGTTCAAGGGCGGGCTGCAGCGGGCGCACTCGCTTGTGCTTGGCCAGGGAAGGCGCAGGCGGCGATCTCGGCAAGGCGCACGTGGCGGGCTTGCACGGCAGAAACTGTCAGTGATGGGAATCTGGAGATCTGTGCTTTACGCGATCGTCCACCGCCGCCACTGCATCATCCCCCAACTACTCTCGCAAGCATCGTTGCTTCAGCGTCTGCGTCAGGCATCCTTCAGGCCTCTCGTCTCGGGCCTCAGCTATGGCCGCGCCGTGTCAGACTGACAGCAGGCGCGTGCCTACGGAAGCAGGTGCCTTGGCTCGAAACTGGCGGCCGCCGCGCTCGTCCGCGAAGCCGCGCTGCGGGCAAGACCGTTCTCTGATTTTTCCGGTAACTTCTTCCTTACGGGATCAGGACAGGGTGGGCGAACAACAAGTCGGCTCCGGCACTTGTTTCCCATGTATAAGAGCCCGTCTCCTGCCCTTTTCGCATCAAGATCTCCGTTCCCTTTCCTCTTCTCTCTTTCTCTTGGGTTTCTGTCCTTCTCTCCCCAGGCGCACTTTTTGCCATGACAGTCATTCCTCGCATCGTTGCGGCCATTGCCGTCCTTGCCTCCGTTGTTCCCTACGTCGCGGCCACCGAGACCTGCAAGTCGACCGAGTTCTTCTACGAGAACAAGAGCTGCTGCGTTCCCAAGGTATCCCCGCCCTCCCCGCCTGCCCCTCCGTGAGTCGTCTATTACCCATTCCCCCTCCATGCCGTCTAAACTCACGCCCCCTCAGTTCGGGAAAGAGCTGCCCGTCTTCCAACTCGGCCAACTGGTACTGGTCCAACGGTAAATCGCCTTCGTATAATATTTCGGATGTCTCTTACTCTACCTCGACAGAAAAGGATTGCTGCTTGCCCACGAGCCCTCCTCCGGCAGGCAATCCCTCCCCTACTTGCAAGAGCGGCCACTCTTGGAACGAGGGCAGTAGCTGCTGCGAGGCTCCCCAGCCTCCCTCGACGCCATCTGGCCCCTCCTCTTGCCAGTCATCGGAGTTCTGGTCAGTTTACTGATAACACCGTCACTGTCAGGTGCGCTAACAGCTATGGCGAGCAGGTTCGAGTCGAAGGGGTGCTGCCTTCCCCACGGCGGTGTCCCCAACCCTCCTTCTCCTCCTTCCGGCTCCGAGTGCCCTCCTTCTGGATGGTACTGGGGCAAGGCACAGGGATGCTGCGTTCCCCACCACCCCCTCCCTCCTAGCCCTCCTCCCCCCCAGTGCCCTAGCGGCTGGGAGTGGGTCGGTGGCGTCTTCCAATGCCAGCCCCTCCCTCCCTCCCACCCCAAGCCCCCTCCGTCCAAGCCTTCCGGCGTTCACTACAAGAAGCGTGCCAACACGCACCGTGCCAGCAACCTCTGCCCGAGGAACCTCACGGCCTGCCCGATCAGCAACGCCAACGGCCTCACGGCGGACTATGAGTGCCTCGACACGAAAGAGGAGCTTACCTCTTGCGGTGGCTGCTCGTCTGCTGGCACTGGCCAGGATTGCACCGCCATCCGCGGCTCTTGGAACGTCGGATGCCAGGCGGGAACATGCGCAGGTGCGTGACGTTCCCTGAGCTCTGTTGTCATCTTTACTGACCGCACATTGTCATTTTCGACGCAGTCTTCTCCTGCATGTCAGGCTTCAAGCGATCCCTGGATGGCAGATCCTGCATCCAGCTCTAATTTCGTCTTCCTTAACTACGTTCTGCATGCCCCTTGGACAGACTGAAAGGGCCTCGGTCTTGTACCGCGCCCTTTGCCTATCTCTTTATATTCCATTCTTTGTTACTCACATTCACTGTAATCCCGGTTGAGACATTCAGTCTTCTCTCCGTGACGAACCACTTATTCAGGGACATTTGCTTTATACCAGTGATTATGAATTGGGACGTTGGCTTTTACCACTGTGACGGACACCTGCTATCTTTTCTTGACGTTGAGCGTACGTTGGTCGTCGTCCGATTCTTTAACGTTGAACGTACGTTGGTCACCATCTGCTTCTCTAGCGTTGAGCGTACATCGGTTGAGCAATCCATTAGTCTTGCCTCCAAGCGTCGCTGTCACATGACGAACGCGTTGAGCGTGTTTGCCCGGAGCAAACACGGCGGGCGTGCATATATAAGAGCGCGTTCAACTGTGGATGGTATCCTTTGCCTCTTCGTCCGCTACCGCCATCTTCTGCCGCCGCCGCCGCCTCAAGTCCTCCACTCCCCCCCGCCTTCGACTCCAGCAGCGCTTGACGCGTTCCCCGCACTCTCTTTACCTGTCGCTTCTCGTCTAGATCCGCCTGCCATGCCGTCCCTCTGCCGACTCCTCCTCGTAGCAGCGCACGCCGCGTCCATGGCTCTATTCTGTGCCCCGCCCCTACTCTCGGTGCAGACTCTCGCGCGGCCTCTCTGGCACTTGCCGCAGCCCCGCGGTATTGAAACGGTCGCTCGCGCGGTCCGTCCGAAGACGCCGAATGCCAAGCCTGTCGGGCACAACGCCACACACGCCGCCCACCCAGCCGCTGTCTACCCGTCTGCCGCCGCGATCCCAACGAACTCCTCTGCTGCTCCGAGCATCCGTGACATCAACGTGAACACGGTCTTGCAGAATATCAACATCCTCAATACCTACTATTCGAGTGCACAGCAGAACGCCGAGACCCTCGGTCAGTGCCCCTTGCTTCTCTGCTCCGACGCCGCCATTGAAAGCTCGAGGATAGGCACCTACTCTACTCGTGCCTCATCATACCCCAACGACGCAGACTTCAATCAGCAATGCGCGGATGAGCTCTCGGCCTTCCAGACGAACATTCTCGGCTTTCAGACAGTGCTTGCTCAACTCGGCGCAGACAAGGGCCTTGCCAACTACGATCGCTCGAACGGTCTTGAGAAGCTGCTGAAGAACATCGTCAATCTGAACAAGGACGTCCTCAGCTATACCACGGAGCTGACGTTCGAAATACCAGTTCTTGGGCCAATCCTCGGACCAAGTACGTTCACAGTGGTTTAAACGCGTATGCGGCTCACGCCAGATCCCACAGTCGTCTACGAGATCAAGTGCCTCCTGGACGAGATCCTCGACACTACGGAGAATCTGACAGATGCTATCCTGAACGCCCTGGATCCGCTGCTAAGGCCGCTCATCGGGCAGTACCTTTCGGTGGCGTGCGCTGATGGTATCGACGTTGTAGGGATCTGTCTCTGATGACGACATCCTCTTGTTACACACTATGTTCACTGACGATCGCTGCGATGATCGCACTACGCGCTGGAACGTGTTCATGTAATTCTAGTTGTGATATATGGTTTTGTAGACTCTTCGCATTGCTATGCCGGGCCACAATCTCTAACAGCTGTTTCTGATGTCATTGCGAGTTCTTGCCACGAGTGTGTTCGAGTGAGGAAAGCAATCTGCAAGGCAACGATGTGTACTCAACGCGCCTTTGCCGCTAGCGCTCTTGCCGAAAAGTCAGAAAATCCAGATCGGAACCTGTCATACGATATATGATTCGAAGGAGGACTACTCCTCCTCTAACCACTGTTCCGCCAACGGCCCTATCCCTGGCAAATGGAAGCGCGCCAACCCGTTCTGTGCGGCGTCGATGTATGCTCGGAATCTACAACACAACACATTGAGGGACATGACGAGGAATGTTGATAGGAACACATACATCATGTACAATGGTGGAAAGATCAGGAGTAACGTGAAGAGCGTGCGAAGGAATGACGGGAATTGCAGGATGGACGCAAATATTCGAGTGAGCAAGAGGGGAGTTGCGAGGAGGCCAGATTGATATGCTGCTCCTCCCATGAGTCAAACGCGGGCGGGGAGAAGATACTACGTACCGTGGAAGCGAACATAGTCGTTGTGCGTCTCTAGCATCAAGACGGCGAAGGCTGAGGCGCCAAATCAACGCCTTGGGTCTCAGGAAGTTATTGTCGCGCTACGCACCAGATAGAGGTCCGAGAACGTATGCGAAGGCTGCCAGCACATCCACGCGCATGCCATAGCGCGTTTCCCACTGATTTGTCTGCTCCTCGGCGTCGTCTGTCGAGCCTATGCCTCCGGATGCCGAGGTATCCCAGGCAGGAATCCCACCCGACTGGTAAGAGGTTTCACCCGACGGCTGCTGCGTGTTAAACCACGGACGCGCAAATCGCGAAGAAGAGGAAGGGGGCTGGCTTGAGGAATACAGTTGCTCGTCGGGCGGCGGTGCCTAGGACCAGAATGCGTCTGAGTGCAACAGGCGAGGCCAGAAGAGTGCTCACGTATGGGGCAAAGGAGCTCGCGAACTTGCTGGCCATGGGGAGTATAAAGAGGGAGACAGGTGGTATGTGGTGGTCGAGGACTGTCTCCGTGAATAAGTTAAGGCGCTGGAGCAGCTGAACGCATTGAACGGCGCGGTGCGAGATCCACAGCAGCTGCGGACCTCGGCGCGCCGGTGCCACCGCCTCGGCAACAGCCGGCCGGACTTTGGATTTCTCGCCAATCTTCCTCGCACATCGTATCGTCGAGCAACAAGGCCCAGCAAGAAGGTCATCTCCCAAAATCGCCGGACGAAACCATGGTGAGTAGCATGTTGCTGGGCTCTCTGACGTCTGGTCCGCTGCTGGCCCAAGAAACGGCGTGATTTGGGTCGCAGAAGGGCTGGATGGCACACGGGCACTTTGGATGAGGCGTGCATGTGCAGACGACTGACTGCTGCTGTGCGTCTTACAGGCTGACAACACGGCGCCCGTCACCATCCGTACCCGCAAGTTCATCACCAATCGTCTCCTCGCCCGTCGCCAGTTCGTCGTCGACGTCCTGCACCCGTCGCGGCCAAACGTGTCGCGCGCTGAGCTCTCCGAGAAGCTCGCGTCTATCTACAAGTCTGACAAGGCGCGCGTCGTTCCGTTCGGCTTCAGGACGCACTTTGGTGGTGGCCGGAGCACGGGCTTCGCGTTGATATACGATGATGAGGCTTCCCAGAAGAAGTTCGAGCCCAGGTACCGTCTAGTGCGGGTACGTCGCTCTGCGTCTTCCTTCTACAGCTCTCTTCCTTACCTGTGTGCGCTATCCAGTCAGGGCTCGCCACGAAAGTGGAGAAAGCGTCGCGTAAGCTGCGGAAGGAGCGTAAGAACCGCAGCAAGAAGGTGTGTATCTGTCAAGTGTTTGTATACCATGCGCTTAACCTTCTGCAATTCAGTTCCGCGGCACCAAAAAGGTCAAGGCTGCAGAGCCTCCCAAGAAGGGGAAGTAAACTTCTCGTTGGGACATCTGGCCTGCTGTGGTTCTTTTGCTTTGCATGTTGTACCTCACCACGTATGCCCACTATCACATCGCCCCATGAATCCATGCATATGCGCGCAAAGTACAACATGCTCAGACTTGTAGCAGGAGCTCGTGCTTTTGAGAGAGTTCGTAAGAATGGGTATCGAAATAGCTCTCAGTGCCTAAGGTATGGAGTAAACACAACGAACACGGCGAGTATACACCAGCGATATCAGAAGCCAAATTTCTTGTGAATTATATCAGGATCCTCCTGATACTCTTCGGCGGATACCCACATCTATTTCATGTCAGCAACAGCGTAGCGGAAGCGACGTCAATGCTCACCTTCTTGAAGGTGTTCAGACCAGCTAAAATAGAACCACCTATCCACGTTGAATATTTGCGTTCTGGGGGCGCGTAGATTTTGATCTTCATATCCTCCATCTTCTTAATCTCGTTGAGAAGGCGGTCACCAAACCCTGGACACAGTTAGAGATGACGTGAGGATGCGGAAGTTCATCCGCACCTCGGCATAGAGTGCTCCCTCCACTCAGCACGATGTTGGAGAAGAGACTCTTTCGCAGATCCATGTCTACCCTGTGAATAGAGTCGTACACCACTTGATGAACGCCAGCGTCCTCTTGACCTATCAGCTCTGGGTTGAAGAGAATCTCTGGCGCCCGGAACCGCTCTGCCCCGAGCTACGCAGCGGTATGAGCTTACATCACAGCGGGGGCACGAAAGCATCGCACCTGCACAATATTTCCATCTGGCAGCCGGAACTCTTCTACACGGCCAGCAGTATCCTTCTCCTCCTTGGAAGGGTTCACAGCAATGTAACAGCATTTTTCTTTGATTATCCGTACGACTTCACGCTCCGCTGTCGTGTGCAGATGATGTCCTGACTTCCGGAGAAGCAGTTGTAAGTGATCTGTGACATCTCTGAGGTCGAAAGGTTCAAATCAATCGGACATGAGAGGACCGGCAATACACACCTCCCTGCTATGTCCACCCTCCGGATTGCGTGAGGCATTGAGAAGCCTTCGAATACTGGCACAGCATGTGTAACTCCATCCCCAGAGTCCAGCACTATGCCCGTCGTTCGACCTGACGAGTATCTGCCCAAGGTCAGTACTAGCCTAGGCAGTGAGCCACAAGCGCATACAGTGAGAGCACGGCCTGTACAGAGATGTATAGCGCTGGGACGTTGAAGGTGTCAAAGAATATCTGTGCGGCCACATCGCGATTTGTGCGTGGATTGAGAGGCGCTTCTGTAAGAAGAACAGGGTGCTGTATATCGGATGCAAGTCGGACACTTAGATGCAGAGGCCCGGGGCATAGCAACGGGCCGACGCACCTCTTCACTGAGCGTACCCAGCTCCTCAGCATACACCCAATTCCATATTCGTTCCATGTCATCCCAGTCTGTCACGATCCCATGCTCCATTGGGTACTTTATCTTGAGCAGACCCCGGAATTCCTGCGCTTTACGGCCGATGAAGACGTCGCCCTCGAGGGCGCCAGCCATTACGCGTACATGCTTTGGCCGTCCGACGCTGAGGACAACGGACAATCAGCATGCCGATAAGTGGCACTCAGGCCTACTCACAACGAAGGAAAGAAACATTTCGGATGATCCTGGCCGGCGAAGCCAGCTTTGATTGCTCCAGAGCCCTGCGTATCAGATGAGCTCGAGGGATATCGCCTGAGACGACTGTCCGACAAGTTACTGACGTTGTCGATGACTACTGGCTGATTTGTGAGCACATCCTCGTATTCTGCGGACATTATGGCGCGTCGGGACGAAGAAATCCGGGAGAAATGCTTGCGAACACGGCCAGGAATGCGCGAAAGAGAGCGGGATGAGAAAGACGCGTACCAGGCCGTCACTGCCGCCGGCAGCCACCTTTCTGTTGACCGCCGTTCAGCTTCAGCCAGCTCGCGGTCATGGCTGGCACACGACGTTCACTGTCATTCGCCTGGTTGGCGATCGCCTTCATCTTGGTCTCTTCGTTCCTTGCCGTGCGCCTACGCTGCTGATTCTGTCTCCGCTTGTGACTTACCTCGCGCACTTAGACCCCTGCTCACGCTATCCTAGGCAACAACAAGTGGGAGGCAACTAGTTTCTGCAAATGTAAGCATTTACTCTGCTCGCCTGCATGCATGCAATGCTTAACGTCTGCAGGCATATGCTTCGGAGCGAACTACTCTATCCTGCACCTGGACATTCCAGACAACCCGTCCAAGCCTTGTCTCTCCTGTACTAAGCAGTGGTGTCTGAACCAGAACCTGCCCATATGTGCCGGTGCATCGCTTGGTGATACAGATCCGGATACGGCTACGGGGAAGGAGGGCGATGTGGAGGCTCGCTGCTTTCGTGAGTTTGCAACCCCGTCCGACTGCCGTCTTTCTGATTGTCGGCAGAACGCGATTCGCCTCGAGACCAGCTCGTGGTGACCCTCTTCCTTCTGACTGTCTTTGGCCTCCTGCTGGGGGCTGGTATCAAGGGCAGGATGATGAAAGCCGGGTTGGACACGAGTTTGCCATGGAACACCGGGAGAAAATGGTGGCAGGTGCGTCGTGGACGTTGTGACGGCGAACTCGCCTCCCTGACGGGCTGTCGGTGACGTTAGGCTTGGGTTCCTCAGCGACAGTTCGACGAGATCGGCCTGGGCCCAGCGTCGACCCTCGGACGAGCGAGGACGAGAGGAGATTACAGCGCTCTGTCGGGCGAAGCGTCCACTTCTCGGGGGGAGAATGGGGGATTGTAACGAGCCTCGACCGTCACGCTGTACGATTAGTTGTTGATATTCCTATGTATGTTGCCGCGGGTTTGTGGCTGGTGATGCGCGTGCCACGATCGGCCCTGCTCGGGTCCTCTCGCTTCGCCTTGCTCTTGTCCTCCGCAGAGGAATATCCTTCCATGGGCTCCCTCTGTTCCAAGCCCTCGACTCACACCGGCGGTCACACCGTGCTCGACGGCGCCGCCCCGCCCTCCCAGCCCGTCCGCGGTCAGCCCGCCAGCGTCGCAGATCCTCGCTCGGCTGCCGCTGCCGCTGCGGAACAGCGCCGCAAGGCAGTAAGGCTCGCTCTCGAACTCGCATCGATGCCCAAGAACTCACTGGAACTCGCCGCTTCTTGCAGGAACAGAAACGGGGGACAAATGCCTCGAATCCCAACCGCGGTCGCCTGACTTCCCAAATGGAAGCATCAAGGGCAGCGGCGAAACTACCAGAACAGAGGCAGGAGGAGCGTGTGGTGGTGCGTCCCCAGCCGCCGTCGGCTGCTTCCCCACACTGACCGCGGATGTCTGGGCCAGTGGGATTGATCGCATGTTCATGGCTCTATACGACTCCGGAGATCGTATGAAGAGCCCGTTTGCTCGGCTGTGCTTCACTGGCCACGCCGAAACTTGCAGGCTTGGCCGCGTTGCATCACGGAAACCGAGCGTGACGAAACCCCGATTGACGGGGCGCACGTATCCGTGCCCCGTTCGCTCTCACAAGCGAAGTTATATGCCGCTGGGCTTGGACCAGCTTCACGGATCCATTAGAGTGACCTCGTTGATTCCACGTTTAATCTGTTCCTTTCCAAGGTGCTGGCGCAGAGTCATCGCCTATCCACACGGACGGAGCCTACCCTGTGTACCCTACGGCCAGGGATCATCGCGACTGCCTGCCGCACACCGCCCAACGGACATTTTTTATTTGTTATGGCACGGCACCCCCGAATTCTGCGGAGCCAGGAAGCCCTGCAGCTGGGACATACGGCGGCATTGCACTCATCTCACTACGCGAGTAATTATTGCTTCATATAATCACCAAGTAGTTGAGATGAAAATGAAATGCGCAAGTCGACGGCGGAACGGCGGCTGTAATGACCCGGCGGCCCGCTCCAGATGAACGCCGTCCGGCGGCGCTTGTCAAACGTTGACCGCGAACTCCATCCTCGACCACCACGGACGCGTCGACTCGTCTTGTGGTCATGTCCGAGGAGCATTGGGAAAGAGTGCTGTGGAAACAGCAATCCTTTCCCGACAATTATGTGCCGCCTTCCTTTCTTCATCACTCACCAAGAACCGTAGGCTCTCTCCTCTCTTCGCCCGACACCTGACTGACTGGGTACCCCAAAGCTAACTTCAGGCCGTACACTTATTGGCCCTTGATGCTGGGTGCATGCGCCATAACTCAGCATTTGTCTACCATTTTCATCTTCCTCTCGGTCTTCGTGCGCCTTCTTGACTGCACCTTGGATCCTCGCCTGCTCGTCTTTATATCCGCGGCTATGTTCGTGGCTGGATACGCACTCTGGGAACTGTTGGAGTACACCCAAGGCGGATGGCTGGCCAGCTCCGATCGCCGTAAGGAATTTCTCTTGATGGGCAGCACCACCTCCTCACAGATTGTCTAGGCGCAAAAGCTGTAAAAGCCTCCATTCTTGTCTTTCTGGCGTTGACGGCGCTGGCGCCAGTCCTGAGGACACTCACCGCCGCCACATCATCCGACTCGATTTGGGCATTATCAGCATGTCTTCTCATCCTGAACGCGGCTTTAGCGGACTATAGCTCAGCGGCAAGAGGAGTGGGGGCTAGGGAAAGGCAGGGATTATGTTTACGGTGTCAGGATGACCATACTTAACCACTCGACAGATTGACTTCGGTTCTCTCCATCAACGCAGCGATCTCTGCGGCGGTGGTTTTGGCATCCAGACTGCAGGATGATCTATCCGTATTTGCTCTTGTTCTCTTCGCGGTGCAGCTGTTTTCCTTGTTCCCGCTCCTCCGTTACCGGTTGCAGGTATGTCGTGCTCAAAAATGGTCTGATCTTCGATGCTCACGATGTCTTGGAAGGACGCACCTTCGTCAATCCAGCTGGGATCAACCCTCACCCTCTCCGCATTTTCTGTGGTCATCGCTGCGCCTTTGTCGGCGACAGTGGCTTCGCTCTTCGCGACGGCCTTGGGAAGCACGACCTTCCTTGCGCCTGCCGTCTTACTTTGGGCCCAGCAGTACAAGAAGTAAGCCCAGCACATCCGATGATCCTCGGCTTTGTCCTTAACACTACCTTCCGTTATACAGTGAGATTAGGGGGCCATGGGATGCTGCCACGCCGAGGGTCCACAGCTGACGACCCTGCTGCGCCTTCCCCTGCTGCACATTTCCTCCTCGGGTCAGATCCAATCACTGAATCAGCGGGCTGCACCTAAATTATGACTGGGCCGAACGAGCTTAGGCGAGCACTAGCGCCGCGAAGATGATGGGCTCGGCGTAGAAGCCTCCGACACCGCAGGTGTGTTTCCAAGGCGCATCACCTCCCTGCCCCCGTGACCCTCAGATTGGCATTCTCAGAAGGTCTTGGACCGACATGCGCAGTGGTACACGCGCACTGACCTTCGATGCTCGTGCGGCGCGGGCACTTCGCATCGTCTGAGCCCCTTGCGGCAGGTGGGGCCCCGCTGGCCGGGAAGAACGCACGGATTATAGAATGCGCGGCGGTGGCGGGCGCTGGGAGGCGCTGGGTGACAGTTGGCGTTCCTGTTTTTTAAACATACGGCTCGGAAGACGGGGCGACAGCCGTCGCGTACAGATACTTGGGATGGACTTCCCATAATCGTCCGCATCAAAGGCGATCAGGCGTACTGCCTGCCGCGTGCGGAACACGCGTCGCAGGCCCTCTGCGCTTGAATCCTTTTTCGAACAGTCGCGCAGCAAGACTCCGTCGCGGCTGGCAGCGGCTGGCTCTCCATGCTGGGACGGACATATCGGAAGCTCGCCGATATATATCTTAGATCATCCGGCAAGGCACAAATCAAAATAGCGAGTGTCGGGGGTCAGCCCAAGGTCAGCCCTGCTTATCATTCATGTCCGTTACGACCGCTGGTCGCTGCCGCCCGACGACGCCCGTTGAAAGGTTGGCGGGAGCCTACATGTTATTATACAGTATACTTACACATGGATATATTGCAACAAAATATGTACGGTGGAATCCAACGTTAACGTAGGGTGTTCTAGATAAGATGCAGATTATATGGACAGTGAATACCAGGAAAGTGCCAATGCTACAAGCTACGATTTTGCGGGCTGGGTTATGAATTCATCATGAGTGCGCACCTTCCTCATCCCCTTCATATTCCAGCCGCTGCCGTTTTGACCCCGTCGAGACGCCCATACCGAGCCCACGGGCTTCAAGGGCCTCAATGGCCACCTTGGACGCCCCGTCTGCACCCTTCTTGGACCGCACGCGGGTCCTCCGCAGAGCACCAAAGGCCTGTGCCTTGATGACCGCCAGCGTTCCGGACATGGGGGGCGCGCCTGGCGACGGCGAGCGCGACATTCGCGACTGCGCCCTACGCGGTCGGAGCCGCGAATATGAGGGCATGTCGACGTCCAGCTCGCCGTTGCCGTTCGGTTCCGGATTGGCTATTTGGGGTAGCGAGGGGAACATTGAACGGTCTGCACCAGAGTTCGCACGCCGAGCGCCCAACCGATATCGGACGGCATCCCCACCCTGCCCGGTGAGCGACGAGATGTCGGCGATCCCCCCGTGGAGGGTCACCTCTGGCGGATGGCCTGTGGAATGTCTGCGATAGTCGAAATCGGCTCTGTCCTGTGACATGGAGCCGTCGGGGAAGGTGAAATTGAAAGGGGACGTGAGGGACGTGGATGACGAAGACGGTGGAGTGGAGGTGGGGGAGAGCGAGCGGCTGCCAGGAAACATATACGGCGCACCACCGTTCAAGATGGAAGGCGGGACCTTTTGGTCCTCGCCCATGCCATACCGTGAGACATAGGGCATATCCGTCGTCGGCGCGACGTTGGGAGATTCGACGAAGGTTGGAGAGTGGGATGAGTTACTGCTTTCTGCACGGCCCGAATCACCCCCAGATGACGTGGTCTGCGCCACGGGCGGCGGCCATGCTGCATCCCGAGCAGCGCTCTGCACGGCGTAGGGGTGGTAGCCGGCATACTTCGGGGAGGGTCGGTGGCTAACATGGTGAGTGCGGCCGTCGTTTGCAAGATGTTCACCGTCATGCGTGTAGGCAATGGAGGGAGATCGCGTCGGATAGTCGGGGGCAGGGGTGTAGGGGTTGTTGACAGCGGTCGAGTCGCCGTTCTGGTATGAGAGCGCTTCCTCAGTGTAGGGGGCGACGGTCGCGTTGATATGGGGGTTAACCGCGGTCGTCTGGGGATGCATGGGGCCGAAACAGGCGGGGAGCGGGGGGAACTCGTCCACCTGCGACTCGGAGCCCTTCCTCGTCTGCCACAGGGCCCTCCAGAACTTTTCGCGTTCGCGGCCTGCGTGGCGCAAACGGTTGGCCTCCTGGCGGAGCTCGTTCGCCTCTGTGCGAGCATCGCGACATGAGTCTTGGAGCTGGAGGACTACGGCCTCGAGATTTGTGACTGAGCAGAGGCGGGAGTGGATCAGGATTGCGTAAAAGGTGAGTCCTTGGGGACGGCGTCCTGACCTGTCTCCTCGAGGGTGGCGATATAGTTTGCGCGACGGGCTCTGAAGGCGGCCTGAGCGTCGGCATTCTTTTTCTTTCTGAGCTGAGCGTCGGAGAGGCGGGAGGACGAGTCGTCCTTGGGGGTTGTTGGGGTGGAGGAGGGAGGCATTGGATGCGAGGGAAAGGCAAGGGAGGACGGGGAATAGAGGGAATATTTAAAATGGCAGCTAATTCTTCGAATCCAGGGCACGAGGACGCGTCGGACCCCGTCCCGGTCGCTGGCCCGCGTCACGGCCTGCGGAAATTATTGGCCGGCGCTGCCCCTGCCACCTGCCCAGCGCCCCCTTTCCCTTCCCCTCCTCGTCCCGACCCCCGACCGCCCGCCCTGCCCCCGCACCCGCCCGGCCCCCCGCCGCCGCCGCCCGCGCACCAGCCCCGGCCGCCCGCCCGTCATCACGCCCCCGTCACACATCTCAATCTAGCCGACCGCCGTGACCGTTCTAGCCCGCCCCCACCGCTCTACCCGCCCCCCTCAGACCCTGACTCGTCCCCGTCCCCCTCCAGGTCCACCACCTCCAGCACCCCGCCCGACCCCCCCAGCACGCACGCCACCCGCCGCCCCACCCGCCCGTTCACCGCCAGCCACACGTCCCCGTCCCCGTCCCCGCACCCGCCCAGCCGTTTCGATCGCTTGATCGCCATGCGGCTCGACGCTACCTGTCGGCCGAATATTGATCAGACTCGGCAAGTTCTGCTGCAATGATACTATATATATTCCACGCACCTGCCCTGTCTTCCACCGCCGCAACGCCTCCTCCACCAGGCCTTCTCGGGACAGCTCTCCCAGCGTCTCCCCGGCCTCTAGCTTCTCATACCCTAAATCAGCATAGGCAACCGTCGATATCACTGTTGGTCCTTGTATTTTCCCCGATCATGATTAGGTTTGTCGCGTGTAATAAACGCGGCACCGCGTGCGGCTTACCTTCGGACTCCCCTGTACGAGACACCATGACGAGGCTCTCCTCGTCAAAAAACTCCACATCCAACAGCTCCAGGGGCACACTGCCTGTGCCCTCGGCCGGCTGGCAGTCCAGGATGGCGACGCCCACATCAAGGGTGTCGCGTGCCTCATGGTTACAGTGGATGCGGAACAGGCACACTGCAACTCTTTGAGTTGTCGACTCTCAAATTGCCGAAACATGACTTACGGCAAGCCCGGTCTGCGGGTTTCGAAACACGGGCCGCCAGATACTGCACAAAGTCGCCCGCCTGCGACCCTTCTTCAGCGTCGTCCATCCTCGACAATTAGGAGGTTGACTTGCCTGATCCACCTTCTCCGCCCTGCGTTCGCGGATAATGAATTCAAGATCGAGGGCAGACTCCGGCATGCGCCGTTGCCGCTCGGGATTGAAGGTCCACTTTGATGAGCGTGCCGTTGCACTGCATGCACGAAAAAAGATAGCCTGACACCTAGTCGCTAAATTCTGGACCAAAGCGTCGAGGTTCTTGTCTAGGCCCGACAAGTCCCTTGTCCTGACCCGCTGCCATGCCATGACGTCGGTCCTCGGGAGAACAGACGATGCCGGTGATGGTAACGCACATGTTGCAAGCTCATCCGCGCGGGGTCTTGCAACGCGCGGCGGGCGCGTTCCATTACCGAGGTCAAACTCTGCTTCTCGGTGGGCACGCCGAGGTCTTGTGGAGAAAAGGTGGGAGGGCCTTTCGTAAACCACTCATCGATTGGGTTGTTTGACAGTCCAGACATTAGATAGCTGTTCACCTCCAGGATGTCGTGGCGTGGCGTCATGAGTGAATGCGGATCGATAGTGGGGTTCCCGTTTCCGATCTCTGCGATGATGTCAATAGTCAGTGAGCCTTGTCTTGCGCAAACAATGCGCACCGTATCTCAGCCACTTCATGAACTCTTTGAATCGTGCCAGTTCGCGTCGAGCGGTAGAGGCCAGCCAGTCTGCCACTGTGATCGCTTGGCTAGTCATGTGTAGGCAATCCAGAATATCTGGCTTCTGAAATTCGCAGAGACCATATTGCTCCGGCCTGCAGTGAATGAGGCATGACCGGGTCGAGGGCGAGCGTGATCGCCACTTACATTTCCGACCAACCGAGAACTTCTTCCAACACGAGATGAAGGCGTTGGCACGCCGGTGCTACACGCTGCCCCGCGTAGTCGCGCAGCTTCACCAGCGCCTCTACCACCGTAGTTTCCCACTTTTGCAGACCCTGAAACGCGGAACATCAGCACAGGCTTGTGCCAGGTTCATGTGAATGCATACCCGCTCGCTCATTTGCTCGCCGCTGCCGATGAAGTCCGAAATAGGATCCGAGGACCGTCCAGATACCAGAAAGAAGGTTAGATCCACTAGCGACCACGCCCTTTTGTTGTCTGCGAGACATGTCAGCGCGGCCCGTATGTGCAAGAGCCCGACCAGCGCACCTGCCGCAACTCTCTCCTGTTGGCCGTGCGACGTGGAGACGCGTGTCGGCTGCATGCCTTCCAGTGTCTTCAGCCACTTCATGCCGGGGTCCCGTCCGCCCGGCTGCGAGTCAGACCCGAACCAGGCGACCTTCATCTCATCCACCACGCGCATGGTATACCAGAGGAGCTCGCGAGCGGTCGTGGAGACTCGGGCGACGTCACGAGGTATCCGTGAGCGGAGTAGGGATAACTCAATAGGTACGGGTCGCAGAGTCGTCGACGATAATGTACCGGATCCGGAGTTGAGATGCGCGAAAAGGACGGGTGCCTTTGAGTCGTGGTAGAGGGACGTCGTCCGCGATTGAGCCTGAATCTCGATAACGCCGAGAGGGTAGTTGCCGTCCAAGAAGCAGTACAAGCGGCCGTTGGTATCAGCGACGGCCAGAATGCTGTTGACAGTGGTCGCGTTGATGTCACTAAGCTCCTCGGCGGAGAGGTCGCCAGCTCCCCCAGCTCGCACCGGATGCTGGATTGAAGCTGCCAGGAGATCAGGTGGGAGGACGGGCCACGAGGCGATGGCAGCTGGGACATTAGCCTTCGGGGCTGCGCTTGTTTGAAACCTTGAAAGGCGAAGAGATCTGCCGACCTGTTGTTGTAGGGAACGAGGATGAAACCTCCGTCAATGAAAGCGGATGACATGTACTAACGTCAAGGCTTGCGTATCGTCTTTGACGGGATCAAGAAGTGGCAACATTTTCAGTATAGAATGTGCGGACCCTGGCTTCGTTGCAAAACATATGGTTTGACCGGCGGTAAGAATACAAGGAGGAACATACAATATTGGGACCTCTCTTCAAAATGTCGGGGATATTGCTCGTCGGAGCAGGCTTCTCCTGCGGCAGCCACCACACGCCGCAGAAACGTCCGTCAAGGGGAAGGTCTGGAAATACGGGACCGTCACGTTCTTGACGACCGTCCTGAATAGAGTGGAATGTAATACGGGGAGGATGATGGACCAGCACGATACTTTGCCCTAGATTACAGCAGTCAACGCCTGGGAAGACTGGCGACAAACCTAAATCTCACCGTCTGGGCTCCACGCCAGATCTACAATTTCTTCGTCCTGAGCGGCGCCGGAATCAACGTCGACATCCCACTTTTTAGACCCTTGCATCTTCCATAAGCTCATTCGATCCTTTCCTCCCGTCCTTGTGATCACGACGACCAGATCTTTGTCGGGGCAGCATGCAGATGGCAATAGTCGCGAGTGAGGGGGGAGTTGCAGTGTCGCCAAAGATGTAAAGTCATGGCCGGAGGCCTCCATCGCCGAGGCTGCGAGAGACGCGACCAAGTCGAATCCGTCAGGTCGAATCCGTCAGGTCGAATCCGTCAGGTTTCGATTGAAAACCAAGCAATGAGGCAGAGCGGCGGACAAGACGCGTTCGAGGTGGACGTGTGCGCTAGTAAAGTTATAACTTGACGCGACGCGCACCTCCGTCGAGTTCACACGGTCATGCCTGTTCCCCTTGTAAGACTCAGCTCTGAGCAGCTCTCGACCGTGGGCCGCCTTGCAAATTCACGACACATAGGTAGAACGACAAGAAAAGCCCTCGAGAGAGTACGCCTCACCCCGCAGTACAAACGGCCGGCACAGTGACACATCTACTTGCCCTTCCCTTTCCGCTTTCCACCCTTCTTCGCACCACCTATCTTATCTCCTTTTTGTGCGCGTATACCCTCGCCCGCACTTTTCCCACCACTGCGCCCCAGCTCCCGGTCGAAGCCTGCACCTGGTCGCATGCTCTTCGATTTCGCCTTGCGTGCCCCCTTTTTACTCCGCTGCCCCGCAGGCCTGTCGGGAACACCGATCTTCGCAGGCCGCGAGGCCTTTTTGGCCGAGCGAATTGCAGCATCGACAGCCTTGAAGTCGCCTGATTCCTTCTCTTCTTCGAGAGCCAATTTTCTCCGCTTGGCTCTCCGCGTGAGGCCAGCGAACTTGTCACGCTTAGGCTTCCATCGGCGTCAGTTAGTTTGGCGCACGAGAAGGTCTGCAGGAACAAGGTCACCTTTTCCGGTGCATCGGCCTTCGCTTTACTTGACCTTCCGGGCTGGGACCCGGTTTCATACTGCTGTTTGCTGATAGCTGCAGAAGGCTTTAGATTCGGACCGTCCTCCTCGTAGTAGAAAGCCCACCTTCAGCTTTCTGCTTGTCTTTGCTCGATTGAAACCATGTTCGGGCGGGCCGGGAGTATATTTCTTGTTCATGATCAAGCATATTTTGACCCTTCTTGAGCTCCATCTCCGCTCGGCGCAACTGCGAACCTCGTCAAACAAGCTTAACGCAGCAGGCAGCACATCACGTACATGCTTCTCCTCCTTCTCGTCCGCCATAACCCCAGCGATCTCATGTTTCAGAGCCTCTAATTTCGTAGCATATTTGGCGACGGTGTCGGGGGGAACAGTACGGTGCCGCACTTGGTCTTCTCCTGCAGCGTGCTTGATAGCGGCTTTCAAGATTTTGCGGTCCGCTTCACCAACTAACGTCACCGAGCTGTCGAGGCAACGAGGATGAAAAAGAGAGGTGGAATTGGCCGAGTCCCACGGCACTCACCGACCCTTCTTCCCGGCGCGGGCAGTCCTACCAACGCGGTGCAGATATTGGGCCAGTTGCCCGGGCATGTCATAATTTATGACGGTTTCAATACCCTTGATATCTAGACCCCGAGAAGCCAAGTCTGTTGCCATGAGGTAGTCCACACGGCCGTCACGGAAAGCCTGCAGTGCCGTCAGGCGCTACAATGTCACGATCAGCGGTGTCCATCGTCTTTCAAATCTACCAAGAACCACTGCACCTGTTCTTGTGTAAGATCTCCGTGTAATTCATCGCACGTCATGCCCAAGAGACTGAACACGATGCGCATCTGATGCGCCAGCTTTTTGCTCCGCAGGAAGACGATTACACCAGACTTGAAGTTCCGTTTACACAGCGCGACGAGCAGAGCAGAGCGGTCTGCCTCCTTCCCTGCACGTACGCGTACGAACTCCTGAACCAAGCCCCTGGCGGTGCTGCGTTTTGGATCCACGAAGAGTCGGACAGGCTTGTTCAAGGACATCTTGACGAGTTCATCGACAGAGTCTGTCATGGTAGCTGAGAAGAGCATCGTCTGCCGTGATGGGGGACATGATCGGATGATCTCTGACAGCTCGTCAGCGAAGCCGTCGGACAACATGCGGTCAGCCTCGTCAAGAACAAGGATGTCAAGGGCATCGAGTGTGAAGGAAGGTGAGTTGCGGAGGTGGTCAATCAAGCGGCCAGGGGTAGCAATGACGACATCTGGACGTGCTCGAAGAGCAGCCTCTTGCGTCTTCAGCGACAGGCCACCTGCAAGAGACACGAGTGAGAAGTCATGAAAGTAGCAAATGCTGCACATATACACACCGACGATTAGAGAAAGCTGAATATCCGTATGTGTGGCCAACTTTTTCCCGACGTCGTAGCATTGAACCGCCAGCTCTCGGGTCGGAACGAGGATGAGACAGCGCGTTGCGGCTGCCTTCTTGCCGCGCTCGCGGTACAACAGACGTTCGATCATGGGGATGATGAACGCCGCAGTCTTACCGGACCCAGTCACGGCATTTCCAACGACGTCTTTGCCTAGAAGAGCGACGGGAATTGTAGCGGCTTGGATCGGTGTCGGCTTGCTGAAACCGAGGGAGGTCAGGGCTTTCAGGATAGGCCGCGAGAGGTTCATAGTGAGGAAGGACGAGTGAGATTCCGAAGACGTGGGGTCAGAGGCGAAGAAAGCATCCTTCCTGGCCTTCTCTGCTGGTGTCTCCGTTTCACTGTCGTCTTCGGATGCTGAGGACGCGTCGGACAATCCATCTTCTTCATCTAGCTCCGAGTCTGCCTCCTTCTCGTCCTCCTCCCCTTCCTCTTCATCGTCCAAGCCCAGCCCAGCGAACTCCTCCTCGCTCTCATCCTCGTCAGAGGGCCTGGAGGTATCTTCACCGCCCTCGAGCTCGTCTTCATTTCCGGAGAGCTCGTCCCCATCTTCTGACTCGTCGTTCTCGTCTTCTCGTTTCCGCTTCCCGCTGGTCTTATTAAGTCGTCTTTTCGCGATGATGTCGTCGACAGATATAGGATTCTAGAAGACGGTCAGAAAAGAGAAGCACCAGAAGCATATATTGGAACGGACAGACCGGCTTCGATCCCTTCTTGACCAAGTCCACCAAGTCAAGTCCTCCGTCAAGCAGTTCAGCGTAGGGGTCGCCAGACAAGTCAAAGGTGAATGCGGGGTCTAGCTGGGCATCTTCAGGGTCCGCAACCTTGGAGGACTTGGAGCGTTTTACGGGCTCCGGGGGAGTTTCGTCGTCGTCGGAGTCTATTGTCATGATGAAGTCGTCGGGAGCCATCCTTGTAGTAAGCACTAGGCAAGCAGAGGAGACTACCAGTACTGAGCAACGATCGGCGTCGGCGAAGACGCGAATTTTTCGCACGTGAGCGGACCTGCGGCGTCACGTGGGTCAAGTCGCGACTTCAGAGTCGACGACGAGTCCAGAGTCCAGACTGTATATCATTGTATTTGTTGTACCGGTAAAGGCTTGGTAGCGGATACAATGACAAAACGTGCGCCAAATGATTCAAGTCCGCCAATTGCGGAAGCGAATATCGTCCAAACCAATCCCTGTGTCCTCAGGTATCTACGGAAGCCAGGAAACACCGACCGCGTGATGTCTTCGAGAGAGACGTCCGTGTAGCCAAGTCTCTCCATGTCTTGTATGTAAGCGTCTCGGGAGATCATGTTTTCTCGAGGCATGATGCCAAGGACGCGTGATACAAGCGTTGTTGTGAACGTGCTAGGCTCCTCTGCGAAACAGATGTCGGCTAACGCGATGTGGCCTCCTGGCGCGAGGTGCTCAAAGCTCTGCTGAAGGAACAACGTGCGAGTACGGAAGTGGTAGGCACAATCGAGAGCAAGAATTGTCTCGAACTGCGCTCCCTGCTTGTCCGAGAAGGGATGCGATGGGTTCGGGTGACGCCAAACTGCGTCTCCCGGCAGCAAGACAACTTCAGTCTGATCTTCGAGGCCGGACGTATCGGACAGAAGAAGAGACACGCGCTGTTGGGCGCGGGCATGGTGTGACGGGAGGCTGGTGATGCCAAACAGTAGCTTGGGTCTGGGAACCGAGGGATGGCTGAGGTGAAGCAGGAGGGAGTCCCCGCTCCCATGACCGACGTCTGGTTCGACGGGTTCACATCAGAGTCGTCACGGTAGACAGCCTGAGCATCATACCTAGGACGCGTCCGCCGGTCGTCAGACGCGCAGAGCGACACAGACGCAGGGCGAGCGCTGGGGACACGTCATTGCGCGGCCGGCGACGTCGGACGCACGCAACACACCTTCGCAGGCTTCAGGAAAAACTCCAGTGTCCTATGATTCAACGATGAGCTTCTCTCATCATGGCATAAGAGACAGACTAACCTCCCAATAGCCCATATTCAACCACTCTGTCATAGGAAGACCGATCTGCCCAGGGCGACGATTGAGCGACAAGTGAAATGTCCCATATGGGTCACTCGAGCCACGGACGACGGCCATATACAAGACGAGAAAGACTACGACGACGGCCAGGACGACCCAGAGTGCCGCCATGCTAGTCTCACGAATCACGGAGCAGATACAAAGTCGGACGTCGTCGGCCATTGCCGTTCCCGTTCTCTCTGGCGCCATCCATGATGGACGGAGACTCACTCACGTACCACGACACGCCTTGACCTCGAGGAGCTCCTCCTCGGGATACGTCTCATACCCTGTTTCTCGCAGAACATCGACGTGGGCATGGCAGGAGCCCTTGTTCACTATGGGCTACGCGTTCTTGACCGGGTGTGTTATGTATCTCCTCCTTTGAGTGTCCTCCTCTGACAAGACGCAGGTAAACATCATAGTGACAGGCATCACTGCATGCTTTGTTCTCTACACCCGCTCTGCTGGTGTCGCCTACTTCTCCGTGGGCGCAGCATCCTGCTCGTTGACCGTGAAGGTCATCAAGCGCATCCTCCGACAGGCACGGCCTCCGCAAGTAACGCAGCATAGACAGAAGCACACGTACGGGTCCGTGCACCATCTTCATCTCTGACTGTGCACTCTTTAATTCAACGCAACTCATCATTCCAGGATGCCCAGCACGCACTCCGCAACGATCACATACTTCGGGACTTACATCATACTCGCGTGCGCATATTTGCCACTGCACACGTCGTTACCAGCGAGTGCCTCGTTTCGCGCTCTGGTGCCGGTCATGACCACGCCCATTGCGATCCTCGTGGCAACGTCCAGGATGTGGCTGGGTCACCATACTTGGCCACAGGTTGCGGTTGGATGTTCATACGGGCTTGCATTCGCGCTCCTCTGGTTCGCCGTGTGGACAAGAGGCGCAAACGAATATGGTCGGGCAATCGAGGATTATGTTCGAGCGTATATCGGTTGAGCACCGACGCTAGAACATGCAGCTTGTATACGACACCGTCGCGTTTGAACTACTTCATTTGCTTGCTGTAGATTATGGGGCGATATAAAACTGGGATAACATGAGCAATTGGTGACAGCTGAGAGCATCTAACTTACACCTATGAGGCGCAAAGTATCAGGACTGTAGTCGGAGGCAGCGACACAGGAAACACACATACCTGAACTCTCTAATCACCCAGTGATACAGAAGGCACCCCGCCGTTACCGGTTTTCGAGTTGGCCTTCCACGCACGATTGATAGTCGAGTAGCAGTTGGGGCATATATGGTGCGCCAGTTTTGCTGACCCGCAGGCGGGACAGTGCACCAGGTCTGCGGACGAAGCAGTCAATTCGACGTGTCTTCCCAAAACAAGACTGGATACACACTTTGCTTGTCTTTCAACCCCTTGTTGGCACTGCGCATCGCCTTCCGGGAGTGAGATACTTTCTTCTTGGGGACGGCAAGAAGGAAGGGTGGTAACAGCTCCCAGAGCGATTGCAGCGAAGGAATCGACCACGCGAACGGTCGCGGCGCGAGGAAGGAGGGGGCATAATCCGCGGTGAGCAGGGACCGCCATGCTGCCAGCCTCGACATGGTGCGCATGGGGTGAAAAGCAATGGACGCCATGGTTGTGAGCGAACGGTGCACTGGCACTGGTGAAGCTGCCGAACGCCCTCTTGTCACGCGTCGCGCTTCGTCACTACGCTGTCACCCGACTCCCGAGCTCCCTTCATCTTCAGCTCAGGCTCTCCAAGATGTTCCGCCTCACTCGCCCTCTTTTCCAACAAGTGACCAAACTATCCACTGGCCTGCACGGGCTCGCCGTCCATCCGAACCCGCTCCCAGAGCTCACTAAGACTTACGAGTCCACCCTCTCCGCACTCTCCGCCATCCCGCAGACCTCTGTCTACCGCCAGGGCACGGAGGCCCTTACGCTGCGGAAACTCAAGATTGTACAAGATGCAAATGGAGATATTGCCGAGGCAGAGAAGCAGCTGGACGAGGGTCAGATTGAGGAGGCGTTGGAGATCGCGAAGGATGAGCTGAGCTTGGTTGCGAAGATGGCGGAGTGGAAAGCGTACGTCTCCAGGTTCGGTCTCACTGCTGCACTCTCCCCTCATCGAATATATAGTTGGGAACCATTAGAGGAGAAGCCGGACGCCGGTCAGTGGGAGTACTTTGGCAAGGCGTCAACAGCCTCATGAGACACGCTGGAGGTCTATCTGTTGTTGTCACAATACAAGCGTCATTCCACCGTCACCAATTTATCCGACTGTATTTTGTGGAGGGCAGTAACCTTCGCGCCATGCAAACGTTCAAGTGGCTGAAGGGCATCCATGACATTGGTAAAAGAGGTGTTACGTGGTAAGCTTAAGGTGTACATCGTCTCCTCAGCACATCGACGTGGACGTGGACGCGACCACGGCCAGCCACAACACACGCGGCAGCCGTGATCTGACGACATATCCTTGTGTGCCCGGAGGAAGTTCTCCAGGAAGTTGGAAAGCATCCTGAAGACTAGTATTGGGCAACGTGTGTTGGGTATAGGACGAAAGGTGATAGGATAGCGGGGCATTGCGTTGTCTTGGACCAGATTTCAAAGCGACGAAAAGGTGGCGGCTCACGCACTGAAAAGTGAGCATGGAGCAAAGAGTTGGTGGTTAGCAACGTAGAACTTCGGTAAAAAAAAAAATCAAACATCGGGCTCCGAGTCCCTGGGAAAACACGTGCACCAAGCAAAATCACAGCTGGCGATCAAAACGCTGACAGCAGGATTTGAACCTACGCGGGCAATGCCCAAGTGATAATTGAGAATTCAAATCACTCGCCTTAACGACTCGGCCATATCAGCGTAATTATTTTGCCCTTGAAGGCTGATATATACGGTGGGTTGACCCCCCAAGAAACTTTCTAGCGCTTGACTCGCGAAGCCCGACCTCCCTTCCGACGACCTCAACGGACCCCAACTCGCTCTGCCTGCGTCTGCCCAGGCAGACCTCATCACAGCATGGACTCCCTGATCCCATTCACTACATCAGGCTCTCTGGTAGATTGTGTGGACAGTACGTCTGACCGCGTCCACTGCCGCACCTCCGTTCGTTCCTGAGCTCGACATGATCTTCCACGTTCTCCCGTGCCCGGCGTGTCTCCGTCTGCAGGAAAGATGCTCGTTGTCCTGCGCGACGGCAGGAAATTGCACGGTGTGCTGCGCTCGTACGACCAATTCGGTGCGTCCGTCGTACCCCGCTCGTGCTCTGTGCTGGCTTGAACCGGCGTGACTCGCAGCAAACCTCGTCCTGGAGGACACCGTTGAGCGG
This sequence comes from Auriscalpium orientale, assembly GCA_019915035.1. NCBI lineage: Eukaryota > Fungi > Basidiomycota > Agaricomycetes > Russulales > Auriscalpiaceae > Auriscalpium > Auriscalpium orientale. The sequence continues at coordinate 2,223,644 of JAHLMH010000001.1, forward strand.
ATATACTCTGGCAACGCCTTTGCGGAAAAATGGTGTGGCTTGTTCCTCATCCGCGGAGAGAATGTTGTTCTGCTCGGCGAAATAGTGCGTCGTCGATCATCTCACCTTGCTCAGCCCTCTGACCGAATGCCGACAGGATCTAGATCAGGAAGACGACATCCCACTACGACAAGTCGATTACCATCTCCTAGATCCCTATCACAGACAGGAAATCGCGACCAAGAAGGTGAACGATGAGGCCAAGGCCAAAATCCTATACGAGCAAAAGGGCTTCTGCAAAGAGGGCGGGGAGGGCGACGGCTACTGAGTACTGTGTACTCGCGGTTATCGGTGTTTTCGTGCTTTGTCTACGTATACCGGTTTCTTTTTTGGAGGATTGGTGCGGTTAGGCTTTCTGGCAGATTCATTATGCCCCCGAGAAAGCGAGGAGTCACACGAGACATCCAATCATTGTATTCTACTATGTATACAGGTTCCATGTCTTGTACAGCTACACAGCAAGAGAGCAGGAAAGCGAGGCATTGACGAGCGAGTGATAATAACAATATTTGCAGCGGCGTGGTCATGTAGGAGAACGCCGTTTCACATAACTTCTGACTTCTTTTTCTTCCCCTTTTTTACTGGGTCGCCGTTGGGCCGGGTCTTGGAATGCCCGTTGAGTATGGGCTTGGACTCCATGGGCGGAGGTTTTTGCGAGGGCACGTAGACGGCGGTGTTGTTGGCGGCAGCGAGGCGGGCCTGCGGGTCCACAATGTCTTCCACGCGCTTCCGGATTTCTCGTTCTCGCGTGGTCAACTTCTCGAGGGCCTGGTCCTTCATCTCCTTCTCGAACTGCACCTCAGCGATGCGCAGCTTCTGCCACCTGTGTATGAAAGCAGTCAGTCTCATAGCTTGCCAGATGCGCGGAGTCGTCAGCACGCACCCAACGTGTCGATCACACTTCTTCTTGCCCTGGCACCAACATTCTCCTTCCTCGGCAGCCCCATCTACCTGCATCGCGTCGCCGGCCGCACCCTGCCCGGCCTCCTCGTAACTCTCTAGCACACCCGCCCCAAACTCCGCCACCTCCTCGTCCCCGAAACAAAGCCGCTGATCCCACCCACAGCCATCCACACTCTCCGCGCGCTCAATCGCCAACTCCGTCAGCTTTTCACGCCAGACAATAACCTCCATCTCCTTCTTTAACCGCTCACGCTTCTCGACAACCTCGTCAAGCTGCGCTCGCAGCCGTTCAAGCTCACGGTCGCGCTGCGCCTTCTTCGGCTTTTCGAGGACCACGGCCGTCGGAAGGTTCTCGTCGTCGATATCCATGTTCACGACCTTGGACTTGTTGTGCACAGGCTCGACGGAGACGACAACGCCCTCCCGGCGGTCGGCGTTCTTGACACTCTCCCACAGCCGCTCCCGGTCGCCGCCCTTTCCTTCCCAAAATTTGATGCGGGACTCCATGTACTTGCGCCCGCATTCATCGGAGCAGTATTTCGAGAAGGCTCCACGCGCAGGGCGGTGGCAGGCCTCTGGCGAGTCGGGGTTCCGCTGCTTCTGACCATAGAGGCAACGCTTCTTCCAGGTCGTCCGCAGGCGAAGATGAGGTTCCTCTAAAAGGAGTACAGGGATGAGAAACTTTACAAACAAGGTTGTGGGAGTCCACTTACTAGCTACACAGAGTGGACATATGAACTGGTCCACCAAGTCAACCTCCAGATCCGGCATATTGACGCACTGGGTGTGGTACCACTCGTCACAGCTGGGTCCAAGCAATGTGAACGGGGGATAGACCTTGATGAGACGGACACACGCACCGATCACACGCAATCATAACCTTCTCGTCGTCGTAACTCGTCTTGCAAACGCAATAGAGCTTGTCCTCCGCGTCGTCGCCGTCTTCCTCGTCCTGCTCAGCGGAACCCGCCTTCTCCTTCTCCTTCACGTTCTCCTTCTCCGCCTTAGCATCTGCATTCGCGGCTGGAGTGCCTGGCATGGCGGACGCCGACCTAGAGCGCATCACAGAGACCGCCGAAGCAGACTTTTTCGCTGCAGCAACAAGGGTCTTCTTGCTCCGGGAGGGGGCAGGGGTAGGAGATGGAACAGATAACTCCTTCTCTTTCTCCCGCTCCTTGTCCTTAGCAATCGCCGGGGTCGACTTGCCCTTGGATTTGCTCGACCCACTAGATTTGAGGCGAGGCTTCGGCACCGGGGGCTGCTTGGACTGTGACTTGGACTACGTCTTGAGTCAGCGAAGTGAACATACGAGCCGCGGGAGCTGCTCACCTTTTTCTTGCTCGGCGCGGCGGGTCGCTCATCCACCTTCGAGCTGCCACTGCCAGACCCCAACAACTCGCCCTCTCGCACACTGGACACTGATGGCGGCGGCGGCGGCATAGAATCGCGCTCAGCCTTCACATGTGTCATCGCCGACAGAGAAGGGTGCACCGCTGCAGGTGGGAGAGCCATAGGCTTGACCTTCTCGTGCTTGTCATGGTGCGCGTGCGACTTCGGCTTCTGCTCCCGGCGCGGCTGCGTGTCGCCGACTAAGCTGAGCAGCTCGTCGTCGACGTCGGTTTCGGTATGCGCAGCCGGCGTATCCACAGCGAGCTCGAGCTCGAGGGCCAGCTCTGTGTCCACATCCATCTCGACATCGGCTGGCACAAGAACAGTTGGCGGTGGCGGTGGCGGTGAGGTCTCCGCCTTGGCTGGACTGGGCAAACGGGGCGGCGGTGACGGCTCGTGAGCTGGAGACGGCGGAGACGACAGAGGTAGGGCAGGGACCACGGTGTGTACTTCAGGTATACCGGTGTCCACAGGCGCGACGACAGGCTCTACCACCACTGGTTGGGGAGGCGGCGACGGCACAGACTCAGGGACAGGCTCTGCCACCACTGTCGGAGGAGGGGTCCGCGTCGAAACCACGGCTTCGGAAGGTGCGATGGCGCAAATGGGGGCACAGGAGACAGAGCAGCAACGGGCGTAGGCGTTCGGATGGGGCTGAGGCGTCGTAGATCTGCTGCCGCAGGCGGAGAAGGTGACTTCGTCGTTTCACGCGGTGGCTCCGGTGCTACAACGTCAGGCGCGGGAGCCTGGGGAGGAGGCGTAGGGGAACGCGCGGGAGCCTGAGCAGGAGGGGTAGGAGAACGCGCGGGAGCTTGGGCAGGAGGCGGAGAAGGAGAGCGTGCGGGAGCCTGGGCAGGAGGTGGAGTAGGAGAACGCGCGGGAGCCTGCGCAGGAGGCGGAGTAGGAGAACGCGCGGGAGCCTGCGCAGGAGGCGGTGTAGAAAAGCGCGCGGGAGCCTGAGCAGGAGGCGGGGTAGAATAACGCGCGGGAACCTGAGCAGGAGGCGGGGTAGGAGAGCGCGCAGGCGGCGGCGGCGGTGGCAGCGGGGCAGGAGTTGGCGCGCGCAGCGATTCAACAACTGGCACGGGCGACGGCTCGCGCAGTGGCATCTGTTTTTCCAGAGACTCCGCCGCAGCCATGGGCACGTCCTCATCCTTGTGCGGCTCGAAGACGGGTGGACGCTCATGTGACTTGGGCGGCTGGGGAGCAGTGGGAGGTGACTGTGTATCGCGCGCATCTGGCACCTGAGACACAGGGAGCAGTAGCGGGACGGGTTGAGGAAGATCTTCGTGCGGCACTTCCGCCGTCGGCAGCATCTGAAACCGGGACGAGCCCTCTGATGAGGTCCGTCGCTTCGGAGGCGCTGACGACGGGGCGGGCACGTAGAGGTTCTGCTCTACCCACGGTTCTACCTTCGCCGCCGGAGATGGGAGGCGCTCTTCTACCGAATAACGACGCTGTTCGACGATGGGACTACGGGGGGCGCGGGCCTGCGGGGCGACTACCGGGCGAGGCTGCTCGACAATGGAGCTGTGGACAGCGCGGGCCTGTGGAACGACGACTGGACGAGGTTGCTCGACGATGGGACTGGGGAACGCGCGCGCGGGTACCGGTCTCTCGATGATGGTCGATGGCACGAAGGTACGCGGCTGCCCCACCGGACTCGCCGACGCCCGCCGCAATGGAGCCTCCATGGTGGGCGGGGTGCGCGTGCGTTCCACGATCGAAGGCGCTGCCCGCTGGCGTTGGACCACTGGACTCACAGGCCAGCGCTGACGATCCCGGGTGTCTGCGATCGGACTCGTCGAGAGGGGCATATCGAGAACGGGGCCCGCCGCCGAGCGCGGCCACTCCACCGACGGACTGGCGAGTGAGCGCGGTTTCTCGACGATGGGACTGGCCATCGACACCGGACGCTGCCTCTCAAGACCTGGACTCACTGTCGCCCGTTTCACCGGCCTCTCCAACCCTGCCTGCTCCCTTGCCTGTGACGACGATCTCCGTCTCCGTTTCGATGGCCGCTCTTGGACGACGTTCGGCACGGGGGGCGGGTCAACAGGCGTGCGCAACGAAGGTTCCATTGGCATGCGCGCCGAGGGTTCCATTAGCGTGACTGAGTGTTCGGTGGGGATGAACAAGGACATCTGGGGCGCGCGAGGGGCAGGCTCCTGGATCGTGGTCCGGTAGGCGGTTTCAGGACTGCTCCTGAATGCCACCTCTTTCGACGAGTGGCTGGCGCGACTCTCGCGCTCGTGGACACGCGGCTTTTCCCCACTCAGACGCCGACGCTCGACAGTCGCAGCCTGGACCAGCGCCTCCAACCCTCCCATGGCGGCATGCGTCTGGACAGGAGACGGCGCAGGATTCAAGAGGGTTTTGGTGAAGGACGACGATGAGATGGAAGTGGGTGCGCTGCGAGGAGCGGGCGGTGAATACGACGGCGTGGAGATCGACGTGGAACTGGAGGACGACGACGGGTCTGAGTATGGGTTGTGAGGAAAGCGTGGAGCCGACGGTTGGTGGGCCTGTGACCCAGGGAGGGTTTGGGAGTGCGATGGAGGTCGGGGACGAGGGTGCGAGGATGCGGATGGCTGACTGACGGGCGGGCGCATGTAGTAGTCGACAGGCGACGCGGCAGAGACGCGTTGCTGGGTGTAGATCGCCGTCGGCGATACGCTCGGATGTCGCGACGCCAATGATACGGTCGACTGCGGACTTGGAGAATGGGACATGGCAGGATAGAGCGCTACAGGGGTACGCGCGTGGGCAGGCGGGGCCGGGGGAGGAGGCGGCGTACGGGGGACAAAGTGCGCTGGTGCTCCGACGGCGTCGAGTGGTTGTTGGTAGGGATGCGGGTATGGGCGTGGGCGGGGCGGGTCCTGACGCGTCTGCCTGTCAGCGGAGAGCGGGTCGTACCGGTGGGCCTGTACGGGCGGCGGCGACGGGATCCACTGCTCTCTGACTCTCTGGGGCTCTACCCAGGCCTTGTCCTGGCTGGGGCGCGGGATGTGGGCATGCCTGTCTCTGTCCGCCGGGTATGGGGGGAGGGCCTTTGGGATCTCCGGCGAAGGGGTATGGCGGCGGGGGGCGGCGCTCTGGAGAGATAGCGGGAGGGCGGCCAAGTCGTGGTGCGGGAGGGGGTTGGGGGGCTGCGGGGGACGATGGGGACGCTGTGCGGGGTCACGGCGGGGGCGGAGGAGGTGGGGGGCGAGGACGACGGACTGCGGGGGAAATGTCGGAGGGGTCGGGGGATCGGGGGGCGGGATGTTGTGGGCGGAGGGCGGGGGGCGGTCGTCGTCGTCGTCGTCGCAGAGGAGGGAGGATATGGCGAGACGGCGAGAGGCCATGGTGGGCGGTGGTGGGGGGATGGGCGGAGGAGGGCGAGCCCGAAGCGGATGACTGACGAGCACACGTCCCATGGCGGCCGTGCCTAGGGCTTCCTCCGAGGTCCATCAGACGACTCTCCGCCCGCTCTGATACGGCGACACGTTGCATTCACAAAAACATATGTACAACGAGACATTGCGACACAACACACACAGCCGCCACGGAGGGCCAGCCGCTTCCCAGCTCACGCACGCGCGCGCCGCACCCAAGTCCCGTCGTTCTCAACCCGAAGGTCTTCCTGCTCTCCAGCCTGCTTGACGGTCTCATACGTCCTCGACCCGCTCCAGTCCTGCGATAGGCGGGCGAGTCGTCATTGAGATGCTTTTTTGAGGCTGCGGGGGACGGTCAGCGACGGGGCACGGCGGGGACGCAGGGGACGGGCTCACCTGTGTAATGCGTTGGGGAAAAGAAAAGGCGTGGGAGAGCTTTTATAGGCGCGGGAAGGAACTGTACAGCAGTGGCTTGCGGGCCCCCGGGTGTGCGGCCGGGGTCCCCCATCTGCAGCACGCGCAGTAGACCGTCGCCCGCTTTCCGCTCGTCCTGCGCCATAGCACAAACTCCTCCCGCTATCAACCCCCCGCCAAGTCACCATTGACTGTTGCTGAAAAGGGCCCCGTCAAACATGTCGGTGGCCACAAAAAACCCTTTCGCCATTCTGGACGGTCAGTATATCTCCCTTTTTTTCTGCCCCGCGCAAAGCATCCTCATCCATCCCCTCCTAATCCGTCGCTCGCAATCGCCGCCTCCTGTCCACATCTCGGCGCTTCCCTCTTGCAAATCACCCTCGCGATCTTCATTTTCTGTGCTCTAAGATGACGCTTCGCGCCCGTCGACCCCCGCTGCCGTTGAGAAGAAGGCAGACGCGGCACCTGCCCCTGCTCCAGCAACCCGTGGTGCTGCCGCAAAGTCAAGAGGCGGCCCCGCCTCGCGCGGTGGACGTTACTACCAGCGTGGTGGCAAGCCCCGCGACGGGGATGCCCCGGCCGACGAGACTCCTGCCGGGGAGGAAGGTGCAAAGAGGAAGTGTGCGTATCCTCCTTGCATGCATCGTGCTCCCTAGCCCCGCGCCCCTTCAGCTTTCATGGCCATCGCTCAACTCCTTGTGTAGTCGACGGCGAAGGTCGGGGCCGTGGCGGACGAGGCAGAGGTCGTGGCGATCGCGGTGATCGCGGTACCCGCGGCGGTCGTGGACGCCCCTTCGACAAGCATAGCATGACCGGCAAAACGTGCGTTGCTCTTACACGCGTCACATTACCTACTGACACCTCAGCCCTGCAGCGATTCGGACAAGAAGGTTCACCAGTCCTGGGGCGGAGACGAGGGCAAGTCCGAATTGAAGGCTGAGCAGGCTGGCACTAGCGATGCCATTGCTGAGTCTACCCCCGCTGCTGCCGACGATTGGGACACCCCAGCCGCTGGTGCTAACGACGACCCATGGAGCACACCAGCTGCCCCGGCTGGTGACGCTGCCCCGGCGGAGGCTGAGAAGGGCGAGCGCAAGCCCAGGGCTGAGAGGGAGCCCGAGGAGGAGGACAACACTGTCTCCTACGAGCAGTATCTCGCTCAGAAGGCAGCTGATGCCCTTCCCAAGGCCGAGGCCGTGCGTGCGGCTAATGATGGCGCCGACGACCTCTGGAAGGACGCTGTCCAGCACACCAAGAAGACCGATGAGGAGGATGCGTATTTCGTCGGCAAGGTATGCTCTTTCGCGTTTCTACATTCCAGCTGCTGCTAAACTACGATCATGTTCAGGGCAAATCCGCACCCAAGGCCCGCTCCAAGAAGGAGGAGAAGGTCTTCCTCGAGATTGAGGCGCGGTTCGAGCGTCCCAACCGTGGCGCCGGCCGTGGCCGTGGTGGTGATCGCGGGGGTCGTGGAGGTGAGCGGGGCCGTGGCCGCGGTGGGCGTGGAGGTGCGCGGCCTCCCCGGCCCAACGGCTCAGGCCCTGCCGTCGACGTCGACGACGAGTCCGCCTTCCCCTCCTTGTCGTAGGCAGAGCGAGCCACCACGCCTGTTTTGGCGTTCGCAGAGCCCTTTCGGTGGCGCTCTAGCAAAACCTCACGGGATTGTATAGTCTCTAGCATCCCGTTGCTTCATTTTTCGGTTGAACCAATTGTGCATATTCTACTTCACCTCTGCCTGTCCTGTCTCCGCACGCCCCACGCTCATTGTGTGTTTGTTCCTCCTTGTCTGTCTCACCAGTCACGCGTTCTGCATGTTTTCGACATGAATGAAGATTGATACTTAAGTACTCTATGCTCTCCCATGGAGAGGGCGGTTTGATTAGTTGTGCTTGTATGTGCATAGGTAGCGAATATTGCACCTGGATTGTCTCTTTCGGCGCCGAGAAAGCACAAACGTTCGCGCCCTCGACGCAACATCGCCAGCCCGAACTCCTACTACCACAACGCATAGTGGTACATCAGCTACTCAGACATAGTTGACAACGAGAAGACCCGGAGACTACTCCAGCTACTTGAAGCCAACAAATTTCCGATTAGCCGGACTACTTGGTCGCCAGCGATCAGCTACTTGTACAAGTTGTACTTACACCCAAGTACTTTTCTCCTTGTTACTCCGTCTACTTCACACACCTCACACACCCCAAGTAGCTCAAGTACGTTACACTGTTTTATTGGTAGTGCACCCTAAGCCCTACATATCCCACTATATAGTAACTCCCTCCCAACCGTCGCTCATTTCAGAGCCCATCATGGTTGACACGATCTACATCCTCAGACACGGTACGGGCTCAGTCTTCCCATCCATAATTCATACTCACCGATCCCAGGTTTCAGGCTGAACTGGGTCACCACATCATGGTCAGTCGTGATGTTTTGAAGCACAGTGACTGTCGATCGCGTTACTGAAGACTTGATGGTATTTGCTGGTGTTGTACAGGAAGAGCGTTACAGGCCTGCCCCGCGATCCTCCGCTGGCAGCATTCGGAGAGGTGATCTCCGCTATCTAAGGCATTCGAGCGAGCTGGGCTAATCATCGGGGGAAGTAGTCGCAAGCCGAGGAAGTGGCCCAGTTCTTCCTCTCGCTGCCCGAAGATGAGCGGCCCACCGCAATTTTTTCGTCACCTTACTGTGAGCGCCGTACCTTCATAGAGGCCGGGACTTTACGTTGATACGGACCAGACCGCTGTCTCCAGACCATCAAACCCACGTCCAAAGCTCTGGGCGTGCCTATCTACGCCGAGCATGGTTCGCCGCCTGTGACCGCCACTCCGATGTACCGCATCTAACTTCCCCGTCAATGCAGGGCTCTCCGAGTGGTACTCCCCGGTGAGGCCGGAGACGGGCCTCCACCCGCGTCCCGCCTCCGCGAGCGCGCTCCAAGCGTACTTCCCCGAGATCGACGACTCATGGACGTCCATCTGGTACCCCTCGCGTAAGGGCGAGGACGTCGGGGAGGTGCACGACCGCGCCGCGGGCTTCCTCGACGCGCTCATTCCCGAGGTGCGCCGTCGCTACCAGGGCACGCACAAGCGCATCCTCTTGTGCAGCCACGCCGCGACGGTCATCGCGCTCACGCGCGAGCTGCTCGGCGACCGCGCCCTCCCGCTACGCATCGCGTGCTGCTCGCTGACGGTCGTCGAGAAGAAGGACGGCGAGAAGGCGGTTCTGGGCGCGTGGACGCCGACTTTGGTCGCGGACGGGAGCCATTTGAAGGACGGGAATCAGAGGGATTGGGGGTTCGAGGATATTGAGATTGCTGGGGGCAAGGTGCGTGGCTTGACGGATTGTGAGTCGTGCCGTTGACGATTCATGCTGTGACAGGTCGTGCGCGATCTGGGTGTCCCTGGAACGGAGCACGAGCTTGACGAGCCTCTCGGTCTGCAGCTAGCTGAGGTCCAAGCTCGTATGTGATCCTGACCCTCCGCCCTGCTCGCCATCTAGCCACGTAGACGAGATACTGCATAAAATCTTCCTAAGTATATCTTCTACACATACACAATCTTCCTTGATATAGATGTTCCTCACTCCTACCTAGAAAGTCACATATGCGCTCGCATAGCTCACGCTCGAATCCTTGACCGTGAGGCACTGGCTGCTCTGTTCGTACCGCACCCACTTCAGATGCGGCACCTTCTGCTGCTCCGTCTCCAGCACCGTCATCGCGCCGAGCAACACGCCAATAGGGTGCCGCCCGCAGATCGTGTTCTTCGTCCGCGCGAGGTACTCGGCAAAGAATGCGTGCGCTTCCGCGGCCGTCGACGGCGGCATCGTGAGCAGCTCCATCGCCTCGTGGTCGAGCGTGGAGATCGACTGGTGGATGGGAAACTTGGACAACGTCGATGGTGCGCTGCCCTTGGACAGGCGCAGGGGCTTCGTGTGCTCCGAGGGAAACTCCGGGTAGTAGAACGTGTAGGAGAAGCGTGTGCCCCTGTGTGCACGCGTCAGAACGCATGCTGGGAGCATGGGATTGGAAGGATGCTTGCCAGTGGCAGAAGTCGCTTGACACGACGGTGAACGTGTCGTCCCTGGCGAGATAGGGGGCAAGGATGCGCCCGAAGGCTTGTTCCTTGTCTTTATCGATTGCGCCGACGAGGACAGGAACTACGGTTATGTCCTGGCTGTGGGCGCTAAGTTGGGCAACGGAACACCCTGGTATGGAGGAGAGCGCGTACCCTTCGAACACCTTGCGAACGTATGGCAGATGCATCTCAATGCTGTGTTCGTCCTCGTCCGTGTCTGGAGACATCTGCGCGAACTTCCCAGTGGCTCGGAGTTCAGCGATCGCTGAGAACAATGGAATGCTCAGCATGGGAGCGCGTAGATTGTAGGAACGCACTGTCTAGATCCAGTGGTAAATTACCCAGAGGTGTTGCGTATGCTGTGCATTTGGACAGCGCACATCCGTCCAGATACACATGATGGGAGGGACCAAGAATGAAGACGCGTTTGCTGCAGAACGAACATTATCAGCAACGACCGGCTACTCACCGTGAAGAAGGACTCACATCCCCGTAGTGTCTATGCTCTTGTAGGCCCAGGCTGCCGCAGGGCCAGAGTATGAGTAGCCCGCATGTCTGCTCGGCGGCTCGAGTGTGCAACAAGTACACAGAGAAGGACGACGAACGGTGCAATGATGGCCTTCGATCGCTTGATGGGGGGCGCATAAGCCTCGGATGGCCCTGGCCGCACATCGTTAAGCCATCCTGAGAGATCGGTGTCCAAACGCTGAGCTGAGTCGAGTGATCAGAACAGCAGCTGGGGAGCAGGAACGAGGTTTCGTACAGTCCCCGGTGTACCACGAGTCAGCGTGGGTTGCTTTCCTGTTGGTGGGGATCAGCGATCGTGATGTATCTGGTTTGGACTTGGTGTCTCTCGCCTGGTGGTCATCGACGTCCACTTGCAAAGCCAGAATATTGTTCCAATGAACACAATCGGAGGCGTAATAGCCGGGCCGCGGCCAAGCGCTGGGGTCACGGGTGACCTGGGCAGATCTACTGTATTTTGTCTCCTAAGATTATCGTACATTGAAGGCGTTCGAAGTATAGTGGTTGACTCTCTGCGAGACCAATAACTGCTTAGTGAGAAGTGTATACAAAACACACGGGTGAATTATATCATAAGAAGCTGCCGCCCGGGCGAATAAGAGGAACCATACGTATGCACTGGTATAACTTATGAGTCCAAGTAGAGTGCAATAAATTTTCCGCATAAGTTCTAGACGCTGTTAAGCCTCTAGACATAGTAGCTTGACCTCTGGAGCATAGTTCAGTCACGCCGCTAAGACAGCGCGATCGTCACTCACATAATTCTTCCGGCTGCTCCCAACCCATATCAAGGTAGCCATGAGCGTCAGGAGACACAATGCGAACTCTGTCCAGCCTAGCGCCTCGACCGAGAGGCTCTCTCGGCACCTGGAGAGCTGTTCAACCCCTGAGACCAACAAGGCAAATGCGAGACACAAACCGCGTTATTGGTGGAGTTCCATTGCACGTCCCTCCCATGCGTGTCTTGTGTATGATTCCAGCAGCTGTGCCCTGCTAGGAGTGAGACGCCTGTTCTGAGATGGAAGAGTCAACACCTACCCATAGGATGGAGGTGATGACCAGCCATACAATAGAGCTGGCGATGCTCGCTAAGACATGAACTGCGCCATCTAATATCCACAGCACGTATGCCGCAGCAAACAATGTGGTCCAGATGGCGTCAAAGAGAAACAAGACGAGGCTGTCCATAGGCATTAGCCTGCCTGTGGTATGGCATGGCCGCAAGCGAGAGGCTCACAGGGAGTGATATCGAGCACTGGGCCAGTAGTGTTCATCGTTGCCAACACTGACAAGAAATGCGGTGAGGCCGAGCTCAGCCATCGCCGAGAACATGATGAGGGCAAAGAGAATAGGGTGGTAGTGAGCGTGCATGAAGGCAGATCGGCGGGTAGACGTTAGTCTGCGTCGAGGTCGACTGAGGATGCGCAGAGACAGAGACGTGGATGGACTGAGCATGGCGGCGCAGAGGATATATGGTGTACAGCAGTGCAGCCATGGTGGATAGGAACTTGAAGCGTGAGGCAGGCGTGCGGCTGCGACGAGGAGCGGAGGAGCGCCGGGGACCCAAACAAGGACCGGATGATCAGAGGGGCATTACGTAACGTCTATGAAGGAGGCCGTCACCGCCAACCGTGTTCTCGTCGCTCTCCAGGCCAGTCCATCCTCAGCCTCCCTCGTCTGCACCCGCGCAGCCCCCAGCGGTCCTCGTCCCTGTGGCCCACTCTCTCTCGCGGCTTCCTCTTCATCTTCACACCCTCCTCTTTCCTCTGTACCCTCGACTTGCTCGCCATGAACGGTCCAAGTGATCTGCCCACCATTCCTTCTCTGCCGCCCATAGTGATGCCCGACACATCCTTGTTCTCCACCCCAGACCCTCTGCACAGTCTTGACGAAGGCTCTTCACCCGCTTCCCCTGCCGCGCTGCCTCCTCTGCGCGCAGGCTCTCAGCTCTCACCCCTCGCATCGCCCTCGGACTACATTCGCCCATCTCCCACGCAGACCCAGTCCCTGGCCCCTCCCACCAGCCTCCGCAAGTCTGTCTCCGTTGACTCCTTCGTGCGGTACTCGCCTACCAGCACTGCGACTGTGGTCGCGCGTCCAGCTCGGACTAACATTCTGGGCCCTGGCTCCGAGGACCTTCGAGCTGGTTCTCCGGGGGTGCGTCTGGCATGGCAACCTCCCAGAGCCGACCCTCCACATGTGTCCTACCAACAACGGGACTCCAGGTTTCCTCTTTCTGGACGTAGCCGCGGCGCGAGCATCAGTACCATTGGCGATGACTACCATCGGACTCTGGTCGAAGACTCGGATGAAGACTCGAACGAGCCTCTCCATCTCAGTGATTTCCACAAGACTGCAGCTAGAGGGAAGGAAAAGCAGCGCCTTGTCATATCCCCCGGCGACCTGCCACTTCCTACAAAGCTTCCTGCGCTCTCCCCTCCCTCGAGTCTCAGCAGTGTCAGCATCAGTAGCCTGACCAACGCAGATGACACGCCACGATTGCCCTCATCTGGAATTCCTCATCTGTTGATGAATGCGGGTGGGCTGTCCCGTCCTGCTCGTCTAGCCCGAAGCGGCAGTTTTGACGCCGCGGACACCAATGGCGACGGCAGTTACATCTCCACTGCCAGCGCTACAAACCCCTCCGTAAGCGCCTTGTTTCCTTGATGGCTTCTCGTCTTCAACTCACAAAGCAGGAGGTGACTCTCGCGGTGGTAGGTGGAAAGGGGTGCGGGAAGTCGGCAGCAATCGCGAAGGGGCTAAGAGCATACAGGCTGTCAGAGCCTGCCACGGTGACACATCACGGCGGCGGGCACGGGCCATTCACTTGTGAGTTTTGTATCTTGTCCTTGCCACCCTCTACGCGTGTACAATCTTGCATGGCAGATACTCTTCGCGAGGGCAAAATTGAGGCTCCTGAATGTGTTCTTAACGTCCTGGAACTCGACGCGACTGTCCTCAAGGACGCAAGGGTGGATCAATACATATGGCCTGACGGAGCCCCTTCTCTTGATGGCGTTGTTGTGTGTTACGATGTCTCGCGCAGGGAGACATTCGTTCATGTTGAGGACCTTATACGTATGTCTCACCCTCCCTTGTATCAGTTAATTCTCTTTAAATGTCCCCTCCAGGTTGCTTCACAGACCTGCATCTTCCCATCGTAGTGTTTGCCTGCAAGTGTGACCTCACGAAGGATGATCCCGAGAAGAAGGCCGAGCAGCTACGCGAGGTTCATGCGCTAATGAAACTGGACGTTGGTCTCATCGAGATCAGTGTTCTGGAAGACCAGGGCAAGGGACAACTCCGGCTTGGTTTCGAGTGGTTATTGAAATCGATCGCTCGTGCCACTCGAGGGAGACGTCAGTAGTATTTCTCTCGTCTTCCCTAGAGCTGAGCTGAATGGCTTGTTTCCGGTAGTTCGTCGACCTAATGATTTTGACTATCACAATCCGGCATCTCCTGATGTCCTTGTCTCGCCACCTCCATGGGAAATCTCGCGGTCCTCGACAGCAACGCCGACAGCTGCATCGGTCGTCTCAGGGATAGCCGCTTCTCGCTCTACCTCATCTGCGCCAGCGCCCCCTCGTTCACCGAACGCGCCGACGTCTCCCACGCGTGCACGCTCGACCAATGATCTACTCGCATCTGACCTTGAGCGAGCGGATCTATCCCGTGAGAGGTCAAGAAGCATCATTGACTTGCGAGCAAATGGCAATGGCGGCGCGGGAGCCTCGAGACCCGAGGCGGGCCCTAACGATAGCCTTGGTGCTACCGACGAATCATTCGAAGAGCGGCCTGAGAATAGGGAGCGAGAAAGGGAAAGGTATCAAGCACGCTCTCTTTCCCACACGAGCCCCACTGATGCTGTCTACACAGTCGGCCGGTAGCATTTGCGACCTTGGAGGAGCTCCTGGACAAGCTATTGTTTCTTGCGGTTAGCGGAGATGGTGCGACCAATACCTCTAACTCCGGGAATAACGCTGATAGTGTCTTCCAGACTGGGGCTACATTTCTCACTTCTTACTGACTTATCGGCGTTTTGCAAGCCCGCGGAGTGTTGTCCTTGCTATGCAGAAGCGCATGCGTCAACTTGACCAATCATCGACGGACCCCATGTTTGCCTGCTTTGCACAGATGAGGTATCTTGTTTCGTCTGTGTAAATACTTCCTGCTCACATCATATGACCAGGATCTGTCATCTGCTCGAAGTATGGATACAAGACTACCCTCATGACTTTGCGGTGGGAGCCGCGGCAGATGCCCTTACTGCCCTCGTCAAATCAATTATCTCGAAAACCCATCTTCTTCACTATGGCTCAGATTTCCTCCCCTTTCTCGAGTCTCGCCCACTTGTCGACAAGGATGCTGCGTGGGCTCTGAAAGTTGATGAAACGCCAGACGAAAGTGATGACTCCTACAGCCTGTCTGAGGACGAGGAGGATCACCTCGGCGGCGACCCTTCAACGCGCGCGTCTGTTCAGGCGACGCCTCAACGCAAGCTCACGTCTTCGAGCGGTCCGACCTCGGCTAGAGAACGCAAGTCCAGTCTTCCCCTCACCGCTAAAGCCCTCGTTATGCCCGATGTCATAGCGGACACGACCTTGTACACCACGGATGCAGATCCCTCTCCGAAACAACTATTGAAGGATCTGCTCCTTATTTCCAATGACTTGACTCTCATACCGGCCAATGATATTGCAGAAGAGATCACGCGTATAGAAACGCGGCTCTTCCTGCAGATCGAGGTGTGTAAATTTATGCCTCCCGCCGTGTGGTTGGCTGATCTCGGTGCGCTCGCAGCCACGACATTGGCTTGTGCATACACTTGTGTCCGGGAAGAAGGATCCGGAGTCTGATTCGATCGCACAGTTCAGTGCGCTGTCCAATCATTTAGCGGACTGGTTGGTGCCCACGTCTCCCAAAGCAGACCTGATTCTAACGCTTTCCGACGCTCTGTCAGGGTCGTCTCACTCATCCTGTGCCACGATCGATCCAGGAATCGTGCCAAGCAGATTGAAAAGCTTGTGGAGATTGCCGACAAACTGCGATCTCTCAACAACTATTCCGCGTTGCGCGCATTTGTGGCCGGAATTAACAATGCGTCATATCCTGGAGACCCTGCGATGACCATGTTCCAGCAGAAGAATCCCACCCTTTACAAGCATCTGCAATCATGGGACCTTCTCCTCCAGTCGGCAAGGTCCCACCGATCGTATCGCATGGCTCTTCGCAACACGAAAGGTGCTTGCATTCCTGCACTGTACGTATATTCATCGAACGCCCCCGTAAGCTGCACAGTGATTAATATATTCGAGCAGGGAAGTCCACCTGTCCGACTTGATTCGCGCTCACGAAGGAAATGATGACTTTTCCTCGAAAGACCCTCACAGGATTCATTGGGCGAAGTTTAACATGATTGGCAAGTTTATTCAGACAACCACGCAATTTCAAGCGCAGTGTCGGTCTGCGAGCAACTATTCCTTCATTGAACGGCGCCCCATCTGTGAGATGATCCTAAATCGTCTTGTCATGGATCCCGAGGTATGTGTTTTAAGGTGCTCGGCAGGCAACAATCGCTGAAGTACGACTAGATGCAACGGTCCCGGATTACTCCGCCATCTGAATTGGAGGAGGCCGACGAGCGAGATAGAGCACATCTCCCTCGTACTATGTCCCGCGAGTACCCGGAGCGGCCACGGGAACCTCCACCAGTCCTTCGCAAGTTGATGTTCTGGAATTGAATCAGAGCATCGTACATATGAACTATCCCATCATCATCACCTCCACGGAGGACCACAGCATATTTCACTGCACGTCATTACTCATGGGACTGCGCCATGGATACCCTCGCTTTGCATCCTCCACTAACCACTTTCTTGCTTCATCACACATTGCATATATGTAATCATTATTTTAGTTGTTGTGTTCCATCTTCTATCTGCGTCCTCGAATGCAAAATCTGAACGGGGTCAGCAGGCGCGTGGGGCAACCGAGGGTGTATATCTCGCGCATGCAAGGAGCGGTACAGTGGTAGCAAATAGAAACTCCATGACTAGAAAGACCGTGACGAGATGTAACGGCGGCCGCCATGCTGTGTAGAGCTAGCCTCGTGACCAGGCTGTGTAGAGCTTACATCATCTCGCGCTTACCCGGCAGTTCAGTCGGAGCTTTGAACTGCCGGGCAGGCCGAGCTGGCTCTACACCTGCGGAGTTGCAACTTAACGGCTGGATCCGAGCCTAATCTGAGGCTCTCCCGATCCGTGCTCACTTTCCCCACAGTCACTTGAGACAAGGCCATTTGACCTGCCGTGGAGAGACTACGTACAATGCGGATTCGGCTCATATCCGCCCGGGTAAACTTACCTACGGGCTTGTGAGAAATAGCTGCCATCGCTCTCTCCTCCCGCTAGCACTAGGACGTCTTCTCTAGGCCTACTATGCTGTCTATGAAAGCAGTATCGAGAGCCCTCCCGCTTCACTCGGCCAGAAACGCGTCTACACTGGCCCGAGGGCCGTCGGCCTTGCTACAGAACAACGACGATGACATAGTCATCACCTTTGCCAAGCGCACTCCCATGGGGCGTGCAAAGAAGGGTCAGCTCAAGGATGCTCCCGTGGATGAGTTGCTTCACAGCTTGTTCAAGGTGAGCTTTATATGTGCGTTGCTGTGTCCCCGAGCGCGTCCACTGACTCAGTGCTCGCACCAGGCAGCCCTGGAGAAGACTGGGTTAAACCCAGCACAGATTGATGACATATGCGTTGGTGGGCCATTCTTGGATGGGCAGCTTTGAGTAACCTTGATGTTTGAACTCTGGGGCTGTAGGAACATGCCATCCCCCGTCGCCGCTGTACATATCCCGCGCCGCCGCTCTGGCTGCTGGGATCCCTGACAGTGTCCCCATCTCCACTTTAAATCGGCTATGCTCGTCAGGCCTCATGGCTATCAGATCTATAGCGCACAGTATCAAAGCGGGAGAAACGTCGTTGGGTGTCGCCGCCGGTGTCGAGAGCATGTCCCTCAAGTACGACCTACACATTCATTTGCACTCCATATGCGCTGACTATGCAGCCAGTCCTCGACCAACGCCAGCAGTGGTAGAAGCTGTGAGCGCCTCACCAAAAGCGCATGATTGCTTACAGGTATGTAGTGGCCTTTCTTGCCACCAGCCATGGAGAAGTTGAGTCTGCCTAGCCCATGGGATGGACGTCAGAGATGGTTGCTCAGGCATATCAAATCTCTCGCAAGAAGCAAGACGAATACGCGCTTGTGTCGCATACGCGTGCGAGCAAGGTGGGCACCTTTTATTTGCGTTGGCTTGGACTCTCATCTTCTTGCGTGCCCAGTCCGTAACTGATGGCATATTTGCCGAGGAAATACTGCCTGTCGAAATCAGAGGCAAGGTTTTGACCACAGACGACACTGTACGACCAGGTGTCACTCTTGAGTCCTTGGCGGGTCTGAAGTCGGCCTTTCCTGACTGGGGAGAGTCGTCTACGACTGCTGGTAACGCTAGCGGCGTGGGCGACGGTGCTGCGCTCGCCATTCTGACGACTCGCAAGAGGGCTGAGAAGGACGGCATGGAGATTCTTGGCAAGTTTGTGGGTACTACAGTCGTCGGTACGCCTTCCCTTTCCTTCTTTCCTGCAAGGGATAAATTATGATTGCGGACGCTCTAGGCGTGGAACCGCGGCATATGGGCATTGCGCCGATCGTGGCCATTCCCAAGTTATTGTCACAGTACGGTCTGAGCAAGGAGGATATCGACATCTACGAAGTGGGCAATCTTCCCGCACACAACTTCTCATTGACATTTGACTACTCGCAGATCAACGAGGCATTTGCGTCCCAGTTCGCGTATTGCGTGGAAGAACTTGCAATCCCTCTGGAGAAAATCAACCCCAAGTAAGAAATGACTAGCATCATACGTGACAGCGATATTACTGACATGATATGGGCTCTCAGCGGAGGATCTATAGCGCTCACACATCCCTTGGGTATGAGTAAGTGTGTGCCTGCTGAACGGTATGTTTTGTCAGACTCACTCACATTCTGAAGCTGGAGTCCGTCAAGTTGTGACTGGGCTCCATGAATTGCGCCGTCGCGATGGTCAGTTCCTCATGACAAGTATGTGTGTCGGGAGCGGCATGGGAGCAGCGGGTATCTTCGTCAACGAGCATCGCATGTTGTGATACCTGTTTCATGACAGGTCCGTATCATTGTAGCTTCTTCAATTTACATTCTCCTGTACATGACTGGACTGCAATAACTCTTATGATAACTTTCCTCTGGAAATTACCATTGTCCCTCTAAACTTTGAGCGCCGCATCGACAATCTCCGTCATGGCGACAACCGCCTCCTCTTCCAACGACCGCCCCACAAGCTGCAAGGCGACAGGAGCATTCTTGAATGTGGACGGATCGTCATCTAGTCGATATAATGAAGTCACGCATGTACAATCTGTTACGGCGGAGACTTACACAGTTCGTACATGAGCTTGTCGTCTTCGGAGAGGAATGCGTGCGCCGGAGATGGCTTATCGAGCTGTGGATCAACTGTTGTGACGGGGAAGACGCATGCTGGGTAGTCTAGCGCATTGAAGACCAGGGTATACGCAGCGGACCTGGAGTATTATAAGCCACCGCTAAAAGCAGGCTGTATGTCCAACGTACGTGTACTTTCCGTGAGGCGGCGGCGCGTGAGCAGCGACGGGCGAGATAATCGCATCGACCGGCCTTCCTGTGGAAGTCTGGCTCTGGGTCGCCTGCCAAAGATCGAGGGACTCTTTCCGGAGCGCGAGCAATTTCTTCTGAACCTGGAAGAGTCTGAAGGCAGATATGCTCTCCTGCCCGACGTATTCAGCCGTAGCTGCGGCTTCGGCACCCAACATACTCTGCAGAACAGGCTCCCCCAGCTTAGACGTAACGGCTAAGTAGTCTTCTAAACCGGCCGCTGTCCAGATATCCCGCTAGACGCACCAATGAGTATATCCCCGGAACAAAGCGGAGTAAGATCTGAGGGCACGAACAGTGCATTCGATGATTTCGGCATGCTTGTACGAGTTCCAGTCGACGACTACGAAAACATACTAACGTATTAGAAAGATGTTGTACGTCTTATCGACGGTGCGTTGCTGACCTTCATGTCCCGCCTTCAGCAAGGCCGCCTTTGTCATCTCTAATGCTCGCTTGACTGGAGGATGCGGCTTGACTATGCCGTTATCCCAAAGGATGGCAAAGCAGAGCTTCTTGCCCCCGCCGTGGTCAGCGAGATTGTATTCCTCCTCATTCCATGGCTTCCGGACCACCAGCGGGTCGAGAAGCCAAGGTTTCTTGCTAAGCACGGCCTTCATGAAAATCTTGACTCCACTCAGACTTGTGGACAAAGGACCCAAGACAGAACGTATGGAATCCTGGCCTTCGAGTGAATTTGCAGCGCCAGAGTAAGGTACCCGATTGCAGGTCGGCCGCAAGCCATATATTCCGTTCATCGCAGCCGGGATACGGATGGACCTGGTTGGTGATGAGAAGGGGAGTTCCGAAATTCTCACTGCTCAGACATTCTTACCCGCCGATGTCTGAACCGACGCCCAGCACGCTGCCGTGCATGGCGATAAGAGCACCCTCACCTCCTGACGAGCCTCCACTAGTCAAGGTACGGTTGCGAGGGTTGACCGTCCGGCCAAAGACCAAGTTGTACGTCTCGGGCCACTAAATGCGGCCAAACATGAGCACACGATTTTGCAGTGACAAGACTTCGAGACCACACCATGAGAGTCTGGGGCACATTAGTGCGCACGTAAGGGACGGCCCCGCAGTCGATCAGGATATCGGCGAGGACAGCGTTCTTCTCCGCGATCCGTCCGACCCAAGAGACGTACCCTGATCAAGGCGATGCCGTCAAGCGTATGTGAATGTGTGCACACGTATATGCATACCCATGATCGTCTCCAGTCCTTGCAGGGAGACTTGGTCCTTCAGCGAGAGAGGCAGTCCGTGCAAGGGGCCAACCACCTTGCCGGTGGTCTTCAGCTGCTCGTCCAACCATGCGGCGCGCTCAAGGGCTTTATCAATGAATATCTCGGTCAAACAGTTTGTCTAGTTGTCGTCAGAATCAAGTACGGAAATGTCAGAATCAAGTACGGAAGAAACATGAAAAGCACTGACCACTTGGTGCGCGATGATAGCCCTCTTGGCGAAAGCTGTCACGACGGCGACGGACGACCACTTTCCGGAGGCCAAGTTGTTCAAAAGCAGAGATACATCAACAACCGACGTTATCTCCAGCTCGAGATCGGACAGTAGCCCGGGTTCTTCAGGTACTTTAGTGACGTCCAGGACATCATCGGCGGGTTTTGCGATGAGCCACTCCTTAGGAATTGACTCAGCCTGGCGGGCCCTCTTGTCTGCGGCAATCTCTTGCCAGGTGGACATGGCGGGTGTGTGCAGTCGTGTGGACGGCGACGACGTGGGTTGAAGGAAGCTCGCACAAGCACAGCGTGCGATATTTGTATATATAGTATATCTTATCGGCACTATTTTCTCCGTCCCGGCAACTCGGCAGCATCTCCCAGCGTGACCTGACTCTGAAGCAGACAAAGTCAGTGACGGTGCATGCGAAAGGCCTCTCGAGGAGGATGAGAGGGTAGAAAGCTCAGAAGGTCATTCATGTCAGTAACACGCGCAGGCAAGAAAGTTGCCCTCCAGGCCGCACGTGTCAGGTCGACTAAGAGGTGCCAGTGGTGGTTGTGAATATACAACACTCTTCATAGCAGCACAGAGACGATGAGACGGAGGTCGTGTACTCACCACTGTGTTGACGAACTGACTGCGCGGTCGACGGAGGAAACGGACAAGGATGTCGGACGGAGGAAAAGAAAAATATATATGCGCTTGCTTTCCAGCTCCGCCGGCATTTCGCGAGATCTGGAAAGGCATCGGCACCACCCACATATCGACAACAGCAAGGTCTACGGCCGTCCCAGCAAGAGTCCTTCAAGGTGAGTACTCTGTTCTACCCATCTGCCGTGCATGGTATCGTCGCGATCTTGTTCCGTGGAAGAGAGAAGGGGAGCATGGCATGTTTCGGTGGATGCAAGATGCTCGCTACGGATGCGGCTGAGATACGGCAGACAGTGTGACTGACTGCGCTCGTTCCATCCGCCAGCTCTCCTCTGCCAATAAAAATGTCTTCCCAGATCTCCAAAAAGCGCAAGTTCGTGGCCGACGGTGTCTTCCGCGCCGAGCTCAACGAATTCTTTACCCGCGAGCTGTCGGAGGAGGGCTACTCTGGCTGCGACGTTCGCGTCACCCATGCCCGCACGGAGGTGAGTTGCACTATGACTCAGTGGCGCCTCCTGCATCTCATCGGATGCCTCCAGATTATCATCCGTGCTACACACACCCAGGAGGTCCTCGGCGAGAAGGGCCGCCGCATCCGTGAGCTCACTTCGCTCGTGCAGAAGCGCTTCAAGTTCCCGGACAACTCCCTTGAGCTCTACGCCGAGAAGGTTCAGACCCGTGGTCTTTCTGCTGTCGCCCAGTGCGAGAGCTTGAGGTACAAGCTCCTTGGTGGCCTGGCTATCCGTCGGTGCGTGCCTCTCCAGCCATCACAAACTCTGTAATTTATGCCGTCTGCAGCGCATGCTACGGTGTTCTCCGCTTCGTCATGGAGTCCGGTGCCAAGGGTTGCGAGGTCGTCGTCTCCGGCAAGCTTCGTGCCGCCCGCGCGAAGTCCATGAAGTTCACCGACGGCTTCATGATCCACTCCGGCCAGCCCGCGCGTGACTTTGTCGACTACGCCGTGCGTCACGTACTCCTCCGCCAAGGTGTCCTCGGTATCAAGGTTAAGATGTAAGTCAGCCCTCAAACCGCATAGCTACTTCTTTCTCACAGTATCGTCTCCAGCATGAAGGGCTGGGATCCTGAGGGTCAGCTCGGCCCCCGCAAGCCTCTCCCCGATTCCGTGCAGATCCTCGAGCCCCCGGTCGATAAAATCGTCGCCGAGCCCACATCAGAGCAGCGCGAGCCCGCCGTTCCCCAGGCTGCGCCGCCAGCACCAGAGGAGGCGTACCAGCAACATCAGGAGCCAGCGTACGACCAGGGTGCTGGTTTCGCTGAGCCGACTGCTGCGTTCTGATTTACCTTCTCGCTGCACTTGTTGTTTTTAGTAGCGCCCATAACACATTTGCCCGCGCTCTGTAATGCTTGATTGACAAACGCAAAAACAAAAACCGGTGGTATGTTGACACTAAATAAATAACTAGTTCAACGAAAGCAGGACCCTAGCACCCTCAGACGTGTTGCGTGACACTGCTACCTGCTTCTCCCCCGGTCGGCAGCTGAACGGTCAGCGACTTGACGAAGCCCCCCTCGTTGATTTCCACCGACAACGTTGTCAGCGTCTGCGAGGGGTCTGAGACGGTGATCTGTTTTGTCTTCAGGTCGTAGATCACCGCAGCATGACCGTTCACTGATAAGGTCAACGGGCCCGTCCAAGTGTTGAAGTGCACGGAGCCGCCAGCCTCGTCCCAGAAGACGACCGACGCCGCGTCGTGGTCAGCGTCGAAAACTGCGGATATATGCTCATCATTCTGAACGGTGTGGATCTGGCGCCTGCTGCTCTTCTCCTCGAAGGTGTGGAAGTCGGTGCCGGGGTAGACAGAGTAGGCGATTGGCTCGGCCAGATCCTCCGGGTCGTGTTCGATCCACGCCGCGAAGAGGTCGACGGTGGTGGGCGGCTGGGTGGACGTGCCGATCGCGGACCACGCGCCCGTGCGTTCGCCGACGGACACGGACAACGCGGTGCACTCCTCGTCGAACGCGTACCCCACACCCCCGTGCCAGAGCGATGAAGCGGACGTGTTGGTAGAGGCTGTCACGGCCTCTCCGTCCACGTATATGGGCCCGTCGTGCCGCCTTTGGTCGAGAACTGAGTAGACGGGCGCGCTGCTCGTGGACGAGATGTTCGAGATGAGGACGTGTTGCGTGTCGTCAGCGAGGAAGAACCACGCTTTCTGCCAGCTGAGCGCGCGCGTCCGTGGGTTCGTGTACCGCATGGCAGCGACGCCCGTCTTGCCGGTCGACGCGCCGCCGACGAAAGCCTCGACTCCGGCAACCTGTGCAGTGCCACAGGCTAGAGGAGTCGCGCCGTAGTCAACTGTGATGCCGGGGATGAGGTTCCAGTCCCATGCGGCGGCGATGTCCTCGTATTCGTTGCCCTTGAGGTAGGTGTACGTTGTCCCATCGGCTAGGTGGAAGCCAAGGGGCTGCAATGTTGTTAGCAACGGCTGTGCTTGTAGGAAGTGTGGGCGCGTACGTTTTGTGAGTTCGTGCACTCAGTGTTCAGCGTCCGAGTTGAGTACATCTTTAGCGTAGACACATAGCCATGGCCGCGTTGGACCTAGCATTTATTTTCAAGACGAATATTTGTGGTGAACCAGAGTAAAGCCCACCATGTAATCATTGCTCCAGAAGTTGCGATTACCACGTATTTCCCCGGCATTTGCATCCTTGGTTGGCTTGGTGAGATCATTGTACACATTCGTCAGGGTAGACGAATCCCAGAGTTCCCCGAGCTCCTGTATCTCCGTGAGATTGATGTTCAAGCTGCCTGTAGCTCTGTGGGAGAGAGTATATTAAGGCCCATCTGGATCCACCTGGCAAGAGCAAACTCACTGGGCATCAATCACAGGGAAAGTGATGAAACGAGGCAGTGTGCTCTTTTCATTCAGAAAATATCAGCGGGCGGTAATCGGAAATTGTGATGTTCACCTACGAAGTCCCAGTGTAGAACATTCGTGAGCACATTCCGGTATATCATCCACTGATCGCCGTCGAACAGGCTCTCAAAGGCCGACTGGGCAGTGGTGTCTGCACTGAATTGCGTTCCTCCAGCGTCAATCTCCAACTCGAGAACATCGTTGGAACTAAACACGATATTGAGCACCGGTCGTGTGAGCCGTCATTTGACCAAGATACGCACTAGTCTTTTCCGTAATTCCCGTTGTAAAGAAGCCCGCCGTGCTGACCGAAACTCCCGTCTGGCTTGATGCCGTCCACCATGATGCCAGGCTCAACAACAACTTCGGCGTGGATGCGTCCATAGGCCTCGGTAATGAGCGTCACGTTGGTCGTCAGGAGCGCGACATCAATGCCGATTTTGGCGACGTCAAGGATATTGGCGCCAGAAAGATAGCCCTTATTGCCAGCGTAGAACGTATCATATGATCGCGACGCCATCGTCACGCAGCTGTTGAATTGCGCCGGGGTAAGCGAGGCATTGAAGAGGAGGCAACTCTCGTCCACGAGGCGAGGGATCAGAATAACCTGGATAAGCGACGTTTCAAGTCATATTCATCCGAGTAAGTATGAGATGGCTCGCGTACGTTGGAATACCAATTCGTGTTCCACAGACCCGGCGTTCCGCATGGGCAGGAAGCGGTGCCACCGGCATCCAGGCACCCCGGAACAGTGAAATCCTGGTTGAACCAGAAGTCCATTGCAGAGGAAATGGCGCCTGCCAGCGTAGGGTCCTTGACCCATTGATCTGCGCCTGTCAAGCCGCCGTGCCAAGCGGCGCTCATAGTCACTGCGGAACCGCATTAGATGAAATCGTCTTTGGAAGGGCATTGCACTCACAAATGCGTAACCAATGAGTCTGGGCGGGCCAATTGGCGCGCTGAGCGGGACAACCGGTTGTGTAGTCGACCTCAGAGGCGGGCCATTGGCCGTTTGAGCCCAAGGTCGAAAGCCTTTGGGTGTCTGAGCAACGCGGAAGCGCTAGCAACGCGAGACACGCACCACTGTGAGATATCCGCGGCATCGGTAGCGCCAGCGGTGATAAAAGAGAGTCTGCGGCCCAGGATTGTCTGCATGTCCTGAAGTGTTTGGGAATCCACTGGAGACGGGCTCGGGGCTGAGGACGCAGGGGGCGAGATGGTAGCGAAAGAGGATGTAAGGGCTGGCGATGCACTGAGAGGTGCCGACTTGGTGGCCGTAGCCTGGCTCGATGCGGGCGCAGAAAGCTGCGAGGCGGAGAGTGCAACGCTCGTTGTGGCGGGTGAGCGGTGGCCCAGTGGAAGCGCGAGGCAGACCGCAGCAAGGTAAAGGAGCGACAAGGCGAAGTACGCCATCGTAGAGCAATGTAGACTGAAAAGACTGGACTGCTCTCACAGGTGTTGGCGACCTGGAGAGACTTTGTGTTTTATAGAGGGTGGAGAAGGAAGAAAACGAGAGAGACGCTAGATGGGGGGCGTTGGACCTTTTAAGAGAAAGTTCGCATGCGTCACTAGCGGCGCTATATTTCCATCTATGATTCTCGAGCCAGATTGGATGCATTCCTTGACATATGGAATTTTGGCGCGCGCCGGGCCCATGAAGCGGCCAGTGAAGCGAGCGAGTCCGCCAATATGATCGCACATCGGCAACATGCCATAGAGCAGAGCGTTTACGCAGTGGTCTCAAGGGAGATGCATTGAGTGAAGTCCTGAGGCCCCCAGCGAAGCGCCGGCGAGAAGCTGCAGCGTCAGATGACTAGAGTCCGGCGCAAGATGGCGAGAAGGAGTCGTGCACAGCGCGTCGTGTCTGGACGTCGGCGACGCCTGTGGTGGCGATGGCAGGGCGTCCGAGGCGTCGACAGTGACGGCGAGGGCGAGCGACTGCGCGAGTGAGCTCAGCGAGGGGCGAGTGCGGCTGCGGGAGATGCCGAGGAGGAGTGGGCGGGGATCTCGCAGACGCTGAGCCTTCTTCGTCACCGTCCCTCAACATCGCCGTCCTCGCTCGCCCCGTCGCCCTCTCCCCCCGCCCTTCCCCTCCCCGTCCCCCGTCCTCCTTCTTCCCCATGCCTTCCGACTCTCCCGTCCACGGTCGTGACTCTCGTCCGTATCCCGCTTCTCACGCGTCCTCCATATCCTGACGCGTCATTTTTCTTCCCTTTTTCCCCCTAGCCGACGTCCACGACTCCCGATCCCCTTCTCCCTCCGGCCAAGACGTCCTCACTCTCCGCGCCCTCGTCAGCACAAAGGATGCCGGCGTCATCATAGGCAAAGCCGGAAAAAACGTCGCAGACCTCCGCGACCAGACAGGCGTCAAGGCCGGAGTCAGCAAGGTCGTCGCTGGCGTCCACGAGCGCGTCCTCACCATCAATGGCTCCGTCGAGGCCGTGGCCAAGGTGCGTCTCACTCGTCTGTCTTATTCGTCTCATTGTTGACGGCTGAATCGCTGTTTCAAGGCCTATGCTCTCATCATCTCCCAACTGGTCGAGGCCAACCCATCTTCCCCCGGCGCTTCCTCCACTTCCGCGGCACATACCTCCATCCGTCTCCTCATCTCTCATAACCTCATGGGCACCATCATCGGTCGCAATGGTCTTAAAATCAAGGCCATTCAGGATGGCTCTGGGGCTCGCATGGTGGCGTCCAAGGAGATGCTTCCGCAGTCGACCGAGCGCGTTGTCGACGTCCAAGGCTCGCCCGAGTCCATTGGCCGCGCGATTGAGGAGATTGGCAGGTGCCTTCTGGAGGACTGGGAAAGGGGTCAAGGCACCGTTCTTTACCACCCCGGAGTCGCGGACGATCGCTCAGGTGGCCGTCGCCAACCCCCGTACTCCGCCGGCGGCGGCGGCTACAACGGTCGTCGCTCCAACGGCGGCGAGAACGCACGCGCTCCCAGTCCACCGTCGCCGACCTCCGTGACGAGCAACCCGACCAACCTCCGCACCCAGAACATCTCGATCCCCTCAGACATGGTCGGTTGCATTATCGGTCGTGGCGGCACAAAGATCACGGAGATTCGTCGTCTGTCCGGATCCAAGATTTCGATCGCCAAGGCTCCGCACGACGACACTGGGGAGCGGATGTTCACGATCGTCGGCACACCGGAGGCCAATGAGAAGGCGCTCTTCCTGCTTTACAACCAGCTGGAGAGCGAGAAGGAGAGGCGGGTCGGGAAGGAGCAGCAGAGCCAGGAGGAGGAGCAGAACTAGGCTCGTCTCTTGGTCTGCTGGCTGCAAAACCCGACTTCTGTGTTCGTATCTCTTCCTGCATGATGATTGTTGATGGGGATATTATTCTCGGGCGAAAGCCCTCTAGTGCTGTTGCATACATGTATCGACCATCTCATTTCGGTGTTGTTATGACCGTTTCCCCGTCTTTACTGAGCCCTCTGACAGGTGCTCTCGGACGCTACGCACGTACCCCCTCGATGACGCCCTCTTTCTTGATCCCATAAATCCCTAAAACCCGATTCCCCGTCGCCCTGCATCTCTTGTCCATACGTACCTACGCTGCCTGCTGTGTCGGCAGGTCCGTGTTCACGCCCTGTGCGTCGCCTCTCTCCTTGCCATGCGTGTCCCGTTCCCCCGCTCATTCTCACTGTACGTATCTGTGTTGCCCCGTCGTGTCCCTACCGTACCGCTTTCGTGCAATCTGTGCTACTGCAAAGTCCTACGTATATAAAAGTAGTTCCTAAATCACTGCAAAATCGTTTTCCAAATTGCCTTGCCATCGAAGAGCACGTGAGCCAGCGCGTTTTGTCTGCATGCCCCCACACGGTCTGCCCGCAAGGCCAACAGCGTCGCACCCTACCCCGCAGCCCTGGCCACACGCCGCCCATGCAGTGGCCGCCGCTCTTGCGAATCCCTACGCGCACGACCAGAGCCCGCACTACGCACAGGCGTATGCAAACTACTACGCCGCGCAGCAGGCCACACCCCAGGGCTACTCCTACTCGTCCACCTACACCCCTGGCCCGTCCACGCCCTCTACGTCCTATGCAGCGCCGCAGCTGTCTCGCGGACGCGGTGGCCCGTCCGGGCATCGCGGGGGGCACCAGCAGCCGTCCGGGCAGCACTGGTACAGCGCGGGCAGCGCGCGCTGCTCGTACCCCGGGTGTGCATTCACCGGCTCTGCAAAGTCTGTCGAGACGCACATGATGGACCGCCATCTGATTTACCCGCCGGGCTGGGACAAGCGCAAGCGGCGCGGGGACTGGGACGCTGATCCCAGCCTCAAAGGGTGCTGTCCGTCCGTCTCCTCACGCGTGCAGCTTTATTGATATATGCTATGCAGAAAGCCGATTTTGATACAGGGCACAAACGTGTCGCTCGAGACGCCCGCGGACATTGAGAAGTGGATCGAGGAGCGCAAGCGGCGGTGGCCCACGACGGAGCGCGTAGAGGAGAAGAAGCGCAAGCTCGAGGAGGCGGTTGCACGGGGGCAGATATACCCGGACGACGCGCGTTTCAAGCGCAGGCGCGTCGACGACGGAGCTGCTGGAAGGACGATTGGCAAGACGCGGGGAGGGGCAGGGGCGCGGGCGGGAAGGGGGCGTGGACGGGGTGCTTCAGCGATGGGGAGCGCACAGCCAAGGGTCGTGCATCCTCTGCCCCCAGTACCGCTGCTCGCCGCGAATCCTGTGGATGAAGAGGACGCGTCGAGCTCCGGCTCAGACGATGATGGCGCGCCGGAAATTGTATCCTCGAAGCCTTCTGCCGCTCTGGTCGACTTTCCTGTGTCATCTGGGGACGAGGGCGACAAAGAGCGTAGTGCAGAAGTGCCCATCCCGGAGGTTTTGACCACGAACGTTCCAGCACCGAGCCCGTCCGTCGCGCATCAAGCCGCGCATGAGCCCAAGCAAGCACGCCGTCCGCCACCACAGCCAAAGCGTGTCTCTCACAATCCATTTGGACCCAAGTCATCTTTGTTGCGAAATGTGCGTTCTTACACTTGCATGGCATCCAAAAAATTGCAACCTGACAATAATATAGCTCCTGCTGCCGGAGATACGCATGACCGTGTCCAATCTTTCGCAGGCCATCCACTTCCTCGTAGACAATGACTTTTTAGAGAACGTGGAGATGAAACCCGGTCAAGCGAATGAAAAGATGATAGAAGTCGTGGGTGAGCAGCAGGCCGCGCCGACAGCTGCTCAAAGCCAAACCAGCGAATTGGAGACGGCTGGGGATCTTCAAAATTCTACTCTACCATCACTATGATGCAATGCATGATTAGGATACAGTAAGTAATAGATTATGCTACACATGTCTGGCTTTGAGCGCTTCAGCTCTGAGCCCGGGAACCTCACCGGCTCCCACTCTCATCGCTGCCATCGCTGTCAGAGTCCGAGTCGTCCTCAGAGTCTTCATCAGCTTCGACCTCCAACGTCCGCCGCTCCACCGTGTATCCAGCCTTCGTCAAGCCCTCGCTAACCTCGTCTGCCTTGCCCGGCGCGGTAACTGACACCACGATGGAAGTCTTCGCGTCGAAGAGCGGGAGGAAGTACGTCCGCAGCGACGTGAGGACGTCCTCCTTGGTCACCGCTTGAAACTTCTCCAGGAGATCGACGTTGTGCGTCTGCGGAACCCCTTTCAGAGCTTGATTTGTGAACGATACGAGGGCCTAATTCGGATGGAACGTGAGCCAGGTTCAACTCTTTGCGGAAATACTTACGGCGCGACCGGGCGTCGACACATTCTTGGCGACGCCGTATACAATGCTGCTCTTAGCCGCGTCAAGGACAGTCTCGTCGAAGGCAATCTGCGGGAAGAAACGTGAGGAATGGAGACACCTTCAATGTGTGGCAGTGACTTACTGAACCGTCGACAAGTCCTCGGACGACTTTCGCGCCTTGCTCAAACGCACCGAGACTGTTCGAGCTCTGCACGCGGCGACGGTTAGCGGAACTCATAGGCAGTCTATTCATGACTTACTCGGTATAAGGAGAAGCTAACATGGCCAGCTTCTGTGTCGACGCCAACGTACGCGCCGTATGCCAGGCCAGACCCACGGATATAGCGCTGGGTGAAAGGTGAGGATGGGCATCATCCAGAGCCATTTGGGACATACCCAAAGATAGCTCTCAGTCGCACTAAGCACTTCCAGAGTGACTCGGAGGGAAGGATAGTCAGGGTGGTTAAAGCCCTGGATACCCTTCGCAGTGTATGACACGAATGAGCTCTCGATCGTTGGCAGTGTGACAACGACGGCCTATATGCGGGTCACCGTGAGATGGAGCAGCAGTTGGAGCGTAATGCCTGCCCACCTTTTTACTGGGCTGCTTGCCAATCTTGCTCAGTGTTTCAACGGAGAGGGGAACGGGGTCCAACTCCGATGACTGCAAAGTGTCAGCTTACACATGTGACACGGATAGACTGTGCCTACGGGAAGAGATTGTGTGAAGTATTTGCCAAAGATACTCCTCGGTTTCTCAATCCCAAGGACGTTTCCGGCGACAGAGAAGCGAACGCCCGACGGATCGGTGACTGGAATGCCTTTAGCAAAGCTTACAGTCCGCAGAAGATACATGGGACTTACTGATCTTCCTGATCTCCTCGAATGCTTTGATAGCCTCATCAGGGTTCTCGCGCAATTGCTCGGCAAGCTTTGGGATAAACTCAGACTGCACGAGAATACCGCTTGCTCGGGTTGTCGAGCTCTCAGCCAGGAGGACCTCCGAGGAGACTGACGATAGGACGTTGTTCCCGTCGCGCTTCAGGCCAGGCAAAGATTGCTGGATCTGCGCCACGTTTATTTGCAAGCTATTGGTAGAGCACGTCAGCTGCAAAGTCGGAAGATGTAGACTGTGACATACCGCTCCTTGTCGAACTCGATACCGTAGATCAAGTCCTTGATCCAGGCAATTGCCGTCTCATACTTGGCAACCTCTACGCGAATGCTCACTCGGAAGATCTCTGAGAACAGACCCGAGGCACCGAGCCCGACTTCGTAGGATACAGTCTGGTCGTCAAGTTTGTTTACCACGTCTTCGTGGCTCAGACGTTCCCCTGTGTGTCGCTTCACCGGCAATGAAAAGAACGCGCCGAGGTAGGGCCACACATATCTGATATATACACATCATGAGTGAATGACGGCGGCGTGATCTAGTGAAACGACTCACGGCCGGAGGTGATCAGGGACCTTGGCCAACGACAGGAACGCGTTAACGGTCACGAAGTCGGACTACGCGTGGTGGTGAGTGAGATCCGTAGGAGGGACTGAACAATACGACAAACCTTGACATGGTCGTACTCGACGAAGAAAGGCAGAGGTGAACCATCTGCACCGACATGACGTTGAACGTCGTTCGGAGCCACTTTCCGCGAGCTCGTTCTGCCTACGCCAGGCTCCTGATTGCTCTGAACAGGAATCCAGGAGATGCTCTTGACGTCGGGGACAGGGAACGCCTTGAGGATGTCGGTTGGAATTGGTTTGTCGTGCTCTGCCTTCGCGTCCTCCAGCTCCTTCACCACCTTCGCGAGACCGTCGGGACCCAGATCGTGTCTCTGCTTAGCAATCCGCGCTTTCTCCTCACGTTCCAGCCGCTCGACCATCGGGGCGGAGGGCTTTCCCTTGACGACAATTCGATGGCCGTCGATGTAGTACCTACAAATCTGATCAGTGAATGTTTGCAGAAGTACAAACGCACGCACTTCTGGAGGAGGTCCGTCCAGTCCTTGTTTTTCCATTTCCGCAGCTCGGCTAATTGACCGATCTCATCCAGGGAAGGGGCGATGTCGGACCCATCGTCCTTGCCGTAGAGGAAGTCATTGATCATGGAAGTCGAGAACGCGTCCCCTCCGTCAGACTCCAGCCTACTTCGAAGCTATGAACACACGTGGATCAGCCATAGGATATGGGCATTCAGCTAGGTACTCGCCTGGCGCTCGTCCCTGTTTATAACCATGGTGATCCTTTCAAGGCTGACACCCTCCTTGACGATCCGTCGGAAGCTGGCATCTAGCTTAGCGTCAAAGGTGTCGAGGTGCTCTGTTGGAACAGATCCAATCCAGATCGTCAAGTCATTAAACGTTGCCCTGTCGTCCTCCTCAAAATAGATATATGTGCTATGGGGACGTCAGAAATTTGGCGATTAGTCGGCAGGGAAAACAAACCAAAGTGGCGACTCTATCTCGATGTACTCTTTGTTCAAGGGAGCAGTAGGCGACGATGTGAGGTATGTTCCCAAGACATCGAGAGCCTGGGACAGTTAACTGACAGAACCTCGGTAGCAATCGGACGACTCACCCTCAATTCCAAAAAGCTGTTCACCGGAGGCCCCGAGAAGCTGATCATCAGCTCGCCCGAGCTTTCGTCCTTCTCCGGAAACTCTACGGTCTCAGAGACTGTCTTGTCGATGGGGCTGCGCTTAGCACTTGCGGTCTCTAAAAAGGGCCGTTTCCAGCCCGGGGGACGGGGGCCCTTGTTCTGTCCGTGGGCGATGAGGCTAGGTTCAACCTTGTCTTGTACCACAGATAACAAAGAGTTTGTCCCACTGGAGAGTTTGCCGGCGACAATCAAGGACAAGTTATGGGGGACGTAGTACGTCCCATGATAATCCCTGACTGGTGATGCTCGTCAGCACCGCAGCTCCGAGGGCTCAAACAACTCGTGTCCTACTTTGTTCGACCGTCAGACTTCGCAGGGCCTCCATGAGACCACCTGTCTCGCTGCGGTAGCCGCTTCCCACAGGGTTCAGCAACCGCTGCATCCTGGAGAAGGTCCAGCGGTCAGTGCTATATCTGGGAGCGTATGACTTGTTGCCCAACGCACTTTAAGGACATCAAATCCCCAGAAGTGTTCTCACGTCCCTGCATCTCGCTGTAGACTACTCCCGAATCCTCCCCTTGGGGATCTATGTGGTGGACCTGCTGGAGGTCGAGCGTTGTGCAAGAGTGAGATGAAGGAACGCACCTCCGTAACAAATCCTGCCTTTGTGATTGTCGGGTAGAGGATATGGTCCACGTATATAGGTAGTATTTGAAGAAAGCCTGCTTCCCCAGCAGTAGAGACAGTGTATGCGGTATGGTCAGTGTCCGTCCATGCGTTGGTGCCATTGGAGAATCCACGGTTTGCGAAGTGGTCAATTATACCCTTGTAAGGATACTTTTCGGACCCCATGAACACCAGACTAAGCAGCATGTGAATATCAAGGGGACTAGCGCCTGTCAGGGAACATACTGTTCAAGCGTATGCGGGCAGCCGCTGTCGTCGAAGACTATTGCGGCCATTAATGTGATGCAACAGACAGACAATCACGAGCTCACTTTCTGTCCGCACAGCAAAATACCCGTTGACGATAGGTGCTTTCCGGAGCGTAAGTCTCGAAGGAAGAGGATGCACAGACTGGCTCACCTTCGTAATCGAGATGGACCACGTTCAATCCAGTGAGCCGACTGCGCCATCTAGACACTGTGATGTCGGAGAAGTCGAGCTTGACGCGCTTGATGAGGTCGAAGTTTCCGAAAGCCTCAGGGGAAACAGGGACAGGTGTGGCGTGCTCGACGGACGGGGCCATCGTGCGCTTGAGTGCGAGCTGGGCGTGAGGGGAAGGATTGGTAGACAGTGATCGCGCGGTGCACCCGGGCCAGGTCGAAGGGGACTTGGGAACGACTTGGGCAGAGGGAGGAATGCAGAGCGTCGCAAGAGCGCTCTCAGGCTGATCATCCGGATCTGAAAGACAAACAGCTGAGGAACTCGGACGTGACGCGTCGGTCGCGCATGCACTAAAGACAGCGGCCCGGGCTTCCCCGCGGGCCTGCCATCGGAGGAGTCCGAGTCCCTCCAGTGGCCCTGCACGCACCCGTTGTCCACTGTTGACATGTCTTCCACGACGCCCTCAGCTTTCCGACCGACTTCAGAACAGCTTGCTATCCAGGAGGCTCGGCGGCTCAAGAAATTGAAGCAGCATGCTAACGTCCAGCCCAGCTCCAGCCCTGTCCAGCAAGACAAGGGCCAGATTCTGCCCCGGGTCTGGCTCAAGGTCCAAGAGCCGCACACCGACGGTCAACGGCTAGCGCTCAAACTCATGACATGGAACGTCTGTGACTTTCTCTGTCTCTGGCGGCGTGCTCGAGCCTCAACCGGGTCTCTTGCAGCTTCTCGCTCAGTGTCTCGTTCGTGAGCACGCTCCCGCTCTTGTATCAATGCGTGCATCGATGAGATATCAAAGGCCGTGAATTGTTCCCCACAAGCGACTGCCTTAAAGCTGCCGAGCGAGAACATATGCTCTACAGAGAGATCCTATTCCCTGAGGCCGATATAATTTGCCTTCAAGTGAGATCCACTGATCCGTATTTTGTGTAATTTGACCGACAGAAATTCTCCTGCAAAGGAAGTAGATCGTCTGGAAAAATTATTGCCTGTCCTCGAGAGGGCTCAGTACAAGCACCTATTCGCTGCCGGGCCTAGAAAGAAACATGGACTCCTCATCGCCTATCGCCAAGAAGCTTTTGAGCTTCGTCATGAGTTAGCAGTCCGCTACGACGACATGGATGTCCGCGAGGCGCCCATCGAAAGCGCACGCAGGGGATCTAGTTTCCGCACGAAAAACATCGCCTCAATAGTTGCGTTAGGAAGAGTCAATGATCCGAATTCAGGCTTCATCGTAGCTACGACTCATCTGTTCTGGCACCCTCGGTACGGTGTTTGAAGCGGCTTTGTGCAATCTATACTCACATTATCACAGTTATTCATATGAGCGCGCGAGGTATTTGCATCGTATGCTACCACAATGTAAGGCTCACAGCTCTCAGACAAGCAGGCATATTACTCCGAGAAGTCCTCAAATTCAGGAGGAACACGGCTTATCTCACTGGCCATGCGTTCTAGCCGGCGGTCAGTATGATACGCCATGCCCTTCTCGTACAAATTCACTGGGCCGATTGTCTTCCAGATTTCAACTTCGCACCAGACGACCCAGGCTACAGCCTCCTTGTCGGCGAGCAGCTCACCGCCGACCAAGAAGAGCTCTTGGCCCAATCGCGTGTCGTCCACGTCTCCATCGACCCTTCCGTGCCCCTCACAGCGCCCGCCAGTGCAGATGACGAAGGCGACACCGACACGGGGAAGAAGAAGGCCATCACCAACGCAAGAGCTGCGCAGGCGGAGGACGGCCTCCTCAGCTCCGATGAGCTCGTTGCGTTGTTCACCGCGGCGACGCGTCCGAGAAGCGTCTACGATGAAGGTCAGAGGTTACTCTCAATGGGTGAAAGTAATCAGGGCGTGAGTCGGTGCGGAGAGAGGCTGAGGCTGCCTGATGCCCGTCGCGGTGCCTTCGAGCCCGAATGGACAAGCTACACTCACTACTGGAAGACTGTTCTAGGTATTTGTTTTAAGATGCACCGACAACCTAGATCAGCACTGACAGATGTTCGCCAGACTACATATTCGTCATCGACCCGGCAGACCAGTCATCGTCTGTGTTGAGCCTCCTGCAGACGCCGAAGACAGAAGATCTCGCGCCTGGTCTGCCAAAGAAGGGCGTGTCGGGTAGCGATCACGTATCTTTAGCGTCAGAGCTCCAGTGGAAGTAGTTGTGGGCAATCGCCAGTAAATGGACAAGTTGGCGTGCATCGCTCGTGCTGAGAATGGTGAAGGAATTAGGACTACCAAGCAATGCGTAAATGGGCAAGAGCTAACACTAGGAAAAAAGGTTGGAAGAGTATGTTATGTGCGATCGATGTACACCCCGTGATTGTGGTAATAGGAATGAAAAAGTCATCACCGTGCACGATCCGACCCCGCGAGCAGACTCTCATAAAGACCGACGGTCGACTGCTCGTTGCGTAACTGAATCATGTAGACGATGCCCGTCCGTTGTCCCTTGTCGCTGAGCTCAATCGCGACTCCCGTCTTGCCCACCCGCTCCACACCGTCCGTAAGCACAATTGTCGAGATTAGAATCGTCTTGTGCTTGTCGTCCGCCTCCACGACGAGCTGCTTCTCGTTGGTCGGCTGCTGCCGCCAGAGCTTCAGCTTCGCAGACCCCAACGACTTCCACTGCGCATGCTGCTGCTTCAGGAACACCTTGCACTTCATTTGCGCAGAGATTGTCGACGTTATCGGGCCCGTCGGAATGGGCGGCGCCTCAATAGTAGGAGATGTCGGCGGACTAGGATCATCGTACGACATCGAGAACGACCTAGTGGACATCTGGGCGGAGGGTAGGATGGCTCGAGGCTGCGGCCCCATGGAGGTTGAGGAGTTATTGCGTGGTAGGGAAAGTGGAAGGGGAGGGGCGTAGCTCTGTGGATCAGGTTGTGAAAACGACCGGGTCGACGGGGTCTTGCGGATGCCACCTTGGAATGACGGGTCAGAGGGTGCACGACCGGAAGCAGAGACGAAAGGAGCGTTTGGTGGTGCGAAATGGCGGTCAACAGGGCTATGCGGCGCACTCGCTGGTGCTCTGGACCCGAAGGGGAGTACAGGGGGCTCCATTCCCCGACCTCCTGGTGGCCCGTTGTAAGGCGGGCCACCTGGTCGGCCAAGAGGTCCCGCGCTGGCAACCCGTGGGGGATAGGCTGCCTGCGGTGGGCCGAGCGATGACTGTCCAGGATGGCTTGGGTGTGGTTGAGCAACATAGAGAGGACCAGGTTGGTTTGGGCCACGAGGAGGAATGCCATTCGGAGGCCCGCCGTTGTTCAGAGAAGGCCCACGGAAGATTGCAGGGCCGGAGGGTATTTGTGGGGGTTGGTCATTTCCAGGGCCCCCTTGCTGTGGTGGTCCACGATGCCACGATTCTGGATGGCCATTGAGAGACGGTGCTCGGGGAGGTGCCAGAGGGCCTGGCTGCTCATTCAACGCGAGTTTGTTGAGACTGTCACCG
This sequence comes from Auriscalpium orientale, assembly GCA_019915035.1. NCBI lineage: Eukaryota > Fungi > Basidiomycota > Agaricomycetes > Russulales > Auriscalpiaceae > Auriscalpium > Auriscalpium orientale. The sequence goes on from JAHLMH010000001.1 coordinate 2,260,969, forward strand.
AGGGAGTAGGTAGAGGCGGGGGTCCCTGCGCCGCTACGGGACGGCGGGTCGGAGCCACGCTGTGGTGAGTGTGTACTATTCGACCGACTGCCAAAAGGCGAGGACATCCGGTTTGGTGGGGGACTTCTACTGGTCTCACTCTGATGTAAGTCTGGTGCAGTGTGTGACGAGGAGAGACCTGAGCGCTCGGTGCCAGGCACGCCAGAAGATGCATTGGCGACCTTGGAGGGCAGCGGAGGAACGGGGTGTTTGCTGGACGCATAGACTATCCGAACATGTGAGCTTCAGAGGGAGCTAGCAAGGCCCAAACCAGCCTACCTGCGCTAGCAAACTCTACACAATCCTTGAACTCGGCGTAGACCTTGTCTCGCAGTTGCACCGACTCAAATTCCAGAGTCAGTTTCTCCTTCCGCATGACAGTGACATGTAGAGTGTTGTCTTTGATACCAGCGTCAGCATATTGCAAGCCAAATAATCCTCAAGCTAACCTGGTCCTTCCGCCGTACTCAACTTCAAATGCTTTCCGGCTAAAGGGGGGTATAGCAGCCACATGTCAGCCTCAGTGCTGTTAGAGATCTTCTGCGCGGGCGTCATCCTTTCCGCCACTAGGAAGAGGTCGGAAAGGATGAAAATCCGCCCCTGCGGATGGTGGACAGAGGCACCGGTCGATCGAGGCACCAGCCGAATCGAGACATCGACACCCATGCGCACCTCCCGGACGTAGGGCAAATTCGCCGGATTTATCTGAAGTCGAACTTGCTGTTATACGGTCAGCACTGGGCCAAAATCCTCCGACGCGAGGTACCATACCTTGGGCTGCATGGTGAATATATCCAGGCACCTATCCGTGGACAAGCGTCGCTCGAGATCGGTGAGCGTCATGCCCTCGCTTGAGGTACGATCAACTGATGTCGACCCGGTTTCGTTCGAGAGCCTCATTCTGCAACGGATTTTAGCACACTCGGAAGTCAGTGCTCATGCAATGCACGCACGCGCTTGATAGGCTGGAACCTCGAGCAGAACTTGTCTCACTGCCTGTCGTTCCCTCCATCGGGGCAGGACTCTGAAGCTTTGAAGAGTCAGGCCGGCTTCTAAAATCGACAACAACCTCGTCTTCCGTTTCTGGTGGCCCCATGACCACAGGCGACGAGGCACCAGCCTTGACTTCAGCCCGGGCGTCGACGGTCGCCAGCAACCTTTCCAGCTTCTCTGAGGCCCCAATGAGAAGTTTGTAGTCATTGCGACCAGGCTGAGTGCCTTTCAGCAATCGACTGTATAGCTTCTTGTAGTACTTGAGTCGGCCTTTCGGCAGAATGAACAGTTCGTCAAGGGTCCAGAGTGGGGGTTCCGAGGGATGCGGAGGAGAGCCAGGAGGGAGGGGTGGAGGATTGGTAGCGGAGAAGCTTGCCAAGACCGGAAGTAGCCGTGCATTGTTGCGGACAGGATCCCAAACGTCAAACCCTGTACAATACCGCTCGCAATAGGATGTGTAGGGTGCTTCAAGTTCATCGATCTGTCATAGGGTTCAACGTACGACTGCATACGCTGGCGGTTCTGCGCACCCATCGCATGAGGAGATCACCAAGGGCCTTCGGCGATGACGGGTTGGTTCCAATGTCCTTCAAGCGCTGCAGAACGCGTCAGAGACGGGGGGAACTAGAGCGGCTCGTACGGACAGTGAGCAATGAGCGGTTGGCCTTGTACACGCTCTCCAGTCCCCTGAACATTAGATCTAGGTCTGGCGGGGGAAGATTTGACCGCGACCATGCCGATGCAACTTTCTGGGAAGAGGTCAGGCAATGGAGACGAACGAGAAAAGAATGACGCACCCGGATGATGCCAGTGAGCTGATCGACGTATACTTTCTCGGTTTCTATGAGATCAATAAGGGGATTAGACCTCTTGACGCGACTGTCGGCTGAGGATGGGCTGAGGGGGCTGTGCGGGGCAGGGGGGAGTGCACTATGGCCTGCGTAGGCGGTAAGACAGTAGGACACGCAGGTAGACAACGGCCAAGGACGCACTCGGGCTTAGTGAATCGAGCGGAGGGGCGTCAACTGGAGGGAGAGGGAGGTCCGGGGATGGCGGCGCTGTGTCCCTCGGGTGGTTGAATTTTGGCGGGGGCTGCGGGGGGGCGAAGGACGGGGAGTCTGCGTCTTGCGGGGGCGGGGGAGGAAGCTTGTCCTTGCCGAGGACGGGGAGGGCCTTGTTGGAGAGGACGTCGAGGGGCGCCGCGCTCATATGCGATGTGAGGGCCGGGTATCTTGCGTGTGCTGGTGGTGGCCGGTGGAGGCTGACGGCGGGAGAGAGAGCGTGCTCCTCTTGGCAAAACAGCTTGCCACAAAGCCGCAGTGGCGCCAAGCGTGCCGCGCCCTCGGCAGCGCCGTCAGCGCTCCGCCTCTGCACCTCTTGATCATGGCCGCTCAGCAGCCCCGTCCGCTTCACGTCTACCCAGTCCCGTGGATAGAGAGTACATTCAGCTCGCGTGCGCGCACAGAGGAGCTCCTGCGTCCAGAGCTCGACGACGGCACCATCACCCAGCGCGACTTCGACGCGGCCAGGGACTTCTACTCGAGCATCCGCAGCTACCACTACTACGCCGTGTGTTACGCGTCCTTGCACGCAGTCAATAGATCACCGCTGATGCGCACCATGCAGACACTCTACGGCATCGCGGGCAGCACCGCTGCCTTCGCGTATGGCGCGACTCGCAGACCGCCCATGTCCTGGGGCCGCATGTCGTTCCTCGGCGCCTTCATGTCTGCCGGGGGCGTTGTCTATGGCATGTCCCGACGCGCCAATGCACACAAAAACTTCGTTAGTGCGCTCGAAGACCGGCCAGGTTTCTTTCGCGCGCTCGAACACGTCAATGCGCGCACGGGAGGCCCGCTGCCGCTGGGGCTGCCCACCGAGTCCAGCCCCAGCCGACGTGTGGGTGACCCAGAGCAGGATCCGTCGGAGAAGTGGACAGGTTCGGGTGCAGCCAACGGTGCGTCTGCTGCGTGCATTAATGGGGATCACCGCTGATGCTCGTGGTAGACTCGAGCTCCTCCGATCAAGCCCGCGCACCGAGTCGCTGGGACGAGATCCGCATCATAAACAGTCGAAACGCGGGAAAGCGATCGGCTTGGGAGGAACTGAGAGCGGAACAGCACCGGTCCTCGACGTCAACCGCCCAGGCCATCCCTGTGGCGTCGGACTCCAGTGATGACCTCGCATCCGAGCAGGCGAAATTCAATGCCATGTTGGAAGAAGAGCGAAAAAAAGCAGAAGGTGTCCAGAGAGAGACAGGTTGGAGATCTTGACGCCCTTCGTCAATTCACGGCCACATTATTTCATTTGCTAGGCCAAGGCCACATTTTTTTTTGTAACAAAACGCTACACAGTGTAATACGTATACAAGACGGGAGAAATCGACGGTGGGAATTGACGCGGAATGAGACATGGTGGGAACCAAACTAAAAGTACACATGATGCGGTAAGTACAAGTCTCTAGAGCTCCGGCAAGGAAAGCAAGGAAGAGTGAAAGCAATGAATGTCCAAGGAAACGCAGCCCAAGTCAAAGTCACAAGGTTCACTGTGTATACGAAACCCGATCATTCCCATTCCAGCCCCCGATGTCCTTTAGCCCAGGAGGGGACAGGGCTGGAGTGCCAACAGAGCCGTGGGCAGGCGATGACAGATCCTCATCGTATTGTGGGCTGAGAGGAAGAGGGGCGATATGGGCGGGGCGGGGCTCGTCCTCATCGTGGCCTTGTGAGCGGTGGAACACGCCTGCATGGGAGAAAGGATACAGCGGGATGCCGACCTGAACCTCGAGCGGCAGCTGCTGCGTGGTCATGCGCACGATCTCAGCCATGAGACCTTGTAATAGTTTCTCCTGTCGGGCTATTGAGGTAAAGGCGTTGAGCACGAGATCAGAAAACCGCCAAACTTTAAATGACTTACTTCCAATGGGGCAACGCTGACCGTAGGCAGTCATGGCAAACCTGCAACAAACCGATATTTAGCGGGATGTACGAGAGGTGGCGGTTTCACCCACCTCAGCACATTGATCTCGCCCCACACGACATACTCTCGGTCGGTGTCGCCAATCTCAATACAGTACTTGCAGTGTTGAATTTGCACCACAGCTGCAAGGTACCAGCAAATCTAGCCAAGCAAGGCATGTCAGGACCAGTGACTGCCCGGGCGGAGCTCGACACATACCGGGGCGAATGGATGCAAGCGAGTGATGTCAAATGACGTTGCGGTCAGAGCGTAGTGCTGCGTCAGTATGGCGCGAGATGCATCCATGCAACGTGCGGTCGAAATGTTCTGAGGGTCGGACATAACCAGGTACGGGTTGTGTAATGTGATGGCTGCACTGTATGGAGGGAATTTGATTTTCACAGAGCTAACGAATTCGAAGTCGACGGAACTTACGCGTGGGGTGCCATGTGAACCATAAAAAGGTCAGTGTCCAGGCCACCGCCTCCATACAAGCTGTCAGCCCCGCCAAATATATCTTTGAACTTCGGGGGGAAATTGGCAATGAAGTCCACACAAACTAAACGGTCTAATTCTTCGAATCCTGGCAGCCGGAATGGGTTTTGTGTTTTGCTGGTTGCTGCCGGGGTCCTCAAGGTCGTCCGCACGTTGAAGTCCGTGACTTTGCCAAAGAGCATAAGCGCCTTGACGAGTAGCAAGAAGGAGTCCGTGTATTGCGACGGATGTTCTATGTATACGTTCGGTGTAGACAAGTGTTGAGGGTTGTCCGACACCGCATGCTAAAGGGAAATGAGCGCGCTGAGACCCGCTACATATTTGACAACATACGTTGGACTCAAAATCTATGCTGCGGAGCGGAAGCTCAGTGCCAATATCGCGCTCGTCCAAGGCGTGGACCCAACCGCCGACAGAAACGATGCGGTCGAAGAGAACGGTCATCCACCACGTTCGTCGACGAAGCTCCAAGTCTAGTAGATCCTTGGGAGGATCGAGATACGCGCCTTGTGTGGCACCAACGTTGCCGGCGAACGTGCCGGGGTAATTGAGCCGAAGTGGGATGGCGACTCGGGTCTGGAAGCCGGCAAAGATCCAGACTTCAACCCACCGACCCTCAGAATAGAAGTACCATGACAGGAGAACACAGGCCTGCATAACGGGGAATATGTCCTCGCCACTGGCCATCGTTCTGTCAATGTACTGACGCGTTTGTCTGGCGTGGAACTCTGCAAAGCGATCCCGTCGCGTTCCGTCCGGAAGAGTGACGATGTTTTTGGAAATCCATCGGGAGGCCGAGGCACACTGTGATGAGTGTCAGAACGGAAAGAGTGCGAACAAGGTCATGAACGCAACTATAGCGTGAAGGACGGCAGGATGTGGAAATCCGGGGTTCTTCGGAGGTAACCTCAAAGAAGCCATGAAAGCTGGCCTGTGTAGCACTCTTGAGCCACAAGGATCACATTTGAAGAATACATCAACACTGCCGACATATCTGAGGACGTCCATAAACACAGGAATAATGATTGCACGTACTAACGCTCAAGGACTGAGGGCTCGGGCAAGTCGGGGTTCCAGCCAGAGTGAATTAGACTCGTCAAAGGGTCCGATCGCAGCGCCGCGTGATTAGAGTGCAGCTCAGGGCTCTCGCTGTGAACCATGCGGTCGATGGACATGGCGTTGACGTCAAGCGAAGCCTGCGGCAGTGCAATGCTTGGGAGCGAGCCTGAGCTCTGCCCGTCATACCCGGGCGAGTATGCGGTGCCGGCGGAAAGGGTATTAGGTGGCGAAGAAGCCGAGAATGACCTGCCATGACCGGTTTGCGGCCTGAACCGGGACGGGGACACAGAGCGGGAGCTGGGGGAGGCGGTGGCTGATGCCTTCACCTTCCTCTGCAGCTGGGCTGTGTTCCTGTCAGTCAGCGGACGGTGAGTTGCTAGCCAGCAGGCGTACCAACTAATTCTTCTAGCTCCTTGATTTTGTCAAGTGGATCTACGTCGGGAGCTAGTGGCAAGCCCTCAACCGGGTCGTACGAGCACTGTGGCTCTGTTGGATGTCTGGAGACCCAATCAAGCAAACCGATATGCCAGTCGGGTAGATGACATACACGTAGCCTGGAGGCGGAGGAACGCTGATCTGCGATTGCCATTGCCTGAATGAAGATGATTAACCACGAGCAGGGTCGTGTACGCGAAGAACAGCGTACTTGGAACAGGTGCCGCAATGTGGACGAGCGGCATCGCATTTCTGCAAGGAATGCAGCAGATAAGTCGGGAGCACGAAGAGAAACGCGCCGACTTACCAGTTTTCGCTTGCGGCAAGAGAGGCACGCCTGGAGGAGAGAAATGAATTGCAGCGGTGCTAGCGACGCGTTAATAAGCCGTGCATACCTGGTTCCTGCGGAGAGACGGGCGATTGGAACTGGCAGCGGTATTTGAGGGGGCCTTGGGCATGGCTGGAGAGCAGCTTGAGAGGAGGGGCGGGGGCGGGGGCAGGTCTGGGATTCTCGGGGATGCACGCGAGCCAGGATAATATACGGCTAGGAAGCAGTTGTCAGGTCTACGGAGAGAAGGTTTGGCGATGCTCTCGAGGCACGCAGCAGGCGGTGGTTACGTCCACAAGCCGCCCGGCACGACGCAGGGCCCCGGACACCCTGTCCGCCGCCGACGACCGAGACGCCGAGACATGACGGGGCGCCTCGCCGGGCACTGCTCCTGAAGCCTGATCACGCACGACTCGCCATAGTACGCCCCATATTGTCTCGAGGACCCGACCAACGTGTCTCCTCGTGCCCTTCAAAATGCGGCCGATCGCTGGATCCCATCCATTCCCCGCCCATCGCCCCCGCCTCGCCACAGCATTAACACTCAATCACACCGCCCCATGCCTCAGCGTCAGCCAGCTCCCAGCGCTCCGGGCCCCTTTCCTGCCTTGACGAGAGTCCTGTCTACTGAGAGCGATCAGACCGCTGTCGAGCTCGACGCTGCCAGTGCGAGCCCAGGTAGGGCCACATCCGGAGGACTCCGGCACGCCATTCTCACGGCCGCCGCGCCTCAGCATCATCCACAGAAAACCTTCTGAGAGAACGTTCCGCAGCCAGAGCTCGACGCGGCGAGTTTGTACGTCCCGAACGTCTATTCAAACTCTCTTCCGTACGCTGATACGCGGTCACTACAGCGCTCTTCCGGGCGCGGAGGCGCTGGTAACATCCGCCATTCCGCCTCGCGAGAGCCCACTCGCACACCGCGTTCTGACGGGCCTGATGACTTCTCCCTGACCCCAGGGCGAGAGCTCAGGTCCCCGTTCAGTTCCCAACGGGTGTGTTCATTCTCGCCCTTCTGCCCGTTGACGTCTCCGAACACGTCTTATTTTTGTACACAGGTCATCTCCACCGGTCGCGGTGGCGCCGGTAACATTTACTTTCCTTCGAGGAACTTTCCTCGGAATGTTAAGGGTGCCTTTCAAGGCAGTCAGGTTCTGAATACCAACCAGTTCGTTTCCGACTCGGAGGATGCGTCCCTCCGCCAAGCGCGTCCAGCCATTGTATGTCTTCGAGTTGCTTCTATATCGCAGCTGCACAATTCATGCTCACAGCACTCGACCGGCCGTGGCGGCGTTGGCAACATGAACCGCTCTCGTCCGCGTACTCTGGTCTCCCCTGAGCCTCCATTCAAAAGAGATTCTGGGAATGCTGCGGAAGCTTCGAATACGGGCGCTGTAAACGAAACTGTGTAAGCAGCGTGCTGATCAGGAGGCTCCTCTACGCTTGTGATCTGACCAATTCATGATGGCATTTGCAGACGCCCCACCGGACGTGGTGGTATTGGAAATATCAAGAAGCCAGCGTCATCGCCTTCCGGTGGTTTAGCATAGCTCTGCATCGTTGTAGCGCAACATGCAAACATCACTTTGACTCTTGAGGTTCACCATCTGATTGTCGGAGCAAGGTCTTTATCGCCCAAGCGCCGTGAAGGTTGATGTTTATCGTGCCGTAGTTTCAATTGTCGAAGTTACACACCTGACATGCGCATGCGCCTGGGACCCGTCGCTATCACACCCAAGAACTGCCACGGCCTGGAGACTGGACATGCTGCGCGTCTCCAAGGCCCCGCAGGAGCACCAGATCTGCGGAACATCGATCTCTCGAACGGAACAACTGAGATTCTGTATCTATGGGTCCTGCTATGCCAATACATCGGGTGCCAAAATGAATTGCGTCATGTTCTACGGAGAATCCGAGCGCAGTCAGGGACGTGGCAATCCCACTTGAGAACAAGGCCTACAGGATGGTTGCGACGATGCGTCTGGAGTGAGGGATGTGCCGGAACTCCGTGAGGTAGATACCTATGGCCACAGTTACTTCGCGAGGCGACATCGGTCAGAAGTGCGCATTACCTTGCCAAGTTCCTAAGTTCAATCGTCCATCGGTAATCGGGACAGAGATAGTGGCGCCAATGAGGCTCGTCTTCGTGTGCGAGACTCTACGTGGAGTACCGATATCACCGTGTGTGCATAATCAGCGAACTCGACGGATGGAACACCTACGAATCACTGTAAGGATGCAAGGGTTTTCAATGGAAGAACAAGGATGTTGAAAAGCTGTCATGCTCACTCAGGCCCTTCGTCAGTGTGCTTCCAACTGAGCGATTCGGGCACTATGTTGTCCAGTGCCATGTCCATGTCTGCTCACACGAGGCCCACTCGGTTGTTTGGCCACAAGACTATCAGAACAGATTAGAACTACTGACCTGTGCGCACATCTGCAAAACCCAAATAATAAGATGTTGGGACCTAGAGACAATGCGCGATGTATCCATGCGAACCTCTATCATAGTTCTCGTTGATCGTCAAAGCAGCAGAGGTATGCTGTCTGCAACCAACACGTCGATAGGCGATGACTGGGAGATGTGCACCCAGAAATGACTGACATAAACAGGAAACACATCCCGACCTGTCAGGCAGCGATCGTCAGCATCTACAATACCACGAGCGAGTCCTGATAACTCGAAGATCAGTTGACCTTGACATCACGCAGACCAGGCTGCAGGTGGGATTGAATCTCATCGGTAACCAGATGGCAACCTTTGCCCCGTTTCGAGAGCGTAAACGTCTTTTGCCACCCCATAGTTCTGTGTGAGATGTTGGAGAGTACGAATCGGAAGAGAGAGGCAGCCGACTCGGGAGGCAGCGCCTGACGACGAAACTGATCAGATCAGTGGACGTTTTAGGCCCGACTCGGAGATCTATGCAGAGGTACCGGTGCCATGAGTCCACGACTCCCATACACTGATTGCTGTGGGTGAATATTCGCTACATGCATACAGCATTTTCGATGGAGACTCCATGTTTCAACATGCGTGCTACTACAGAGTCCGGAACAAAGCATTCCGGTGGACTAGGGAACCCAAGCTTATTCCTCCCCGCCGTACCGTCTCCGTTCGATTCCCCCGCGGTTTCCAGGCACATTACGATTTCGACAGTGGTTCGCATAATGGCCCTTCTCTCCGCACTTAATGAAGAAGGTGCGTCAGAACAAGTGGCGAAAGACCTTGCGTGTGAATACGCACCTTGAAACAGAGTACTTCGTCGAGGTTGCGACGGGGACCTGGGGCACCACCAGCTGCGCCGGCGTGTCCCCCACCGCCGCCGCCGCCGCCGCCACCACCTGAGAAGCGATCGAAGTCTGCATAGCGACCATAACCAGGCGGCGGCGGCCCGAGCTCGCGCTGCGAGGGAGGAGGAGGAGGGTCATATGCGGAAGGTGGGGGAAGGTCAGGCTTCGGACTTCGAGCGAACAAGACATTGTGTGAGAGCGGTGAAGCATTCCAATGGAGAGTCACTTACTGTCCTTTCGGGCAGTCCGGTCCTAGAGGGCAAAGCCCGGTCAGATAGAGTTGACAAGCCACCCGTCGGACGTGCTTCCGAGGGCATGTAGGACCTGGGAATGTCAGAACAGAATCGGTGGGAGACCGTCTGCACACGTACCTAGTTTGCAAAAGCCCCGCTTGTAGTCCGGACACTCCACCTTGCGCTCCTTTGGGTGCGCGTAGAGACACTCGTCACCAGCCGAGCAGTAGCCGTACTTTGCGTACCACCAGCACTCGGGCATGCGCCGCAGATTGTATTCATGCAAGAACTCACAGGCATCGCCCTTCTTACAGAGGCCTCTCAGCCAGTGCTTACAGACAGTTGCGAGACGCTCGCGGTCGCGGGGGTGAGTGGGGAGTGCCCGGGGTGGCTGAAAATTCAGCGTTGAGGGCTGTGTGTGTCGTAGTGGGCAGTGAAGCGGGCCCAGCGGGCATCCTGCGGCGGTCAAATTCAGACGGCAGATTTGCTCGTCTAGCCGGGAAGAAAACATGAGCAGCTGCGGTGAAACTTTGGATGCAAACGGACCTTTGTCAAGCTTGATGCCGAGCTCGCCCTTGACAAAGGACTCTTCTGAGAAGGTGTTTTGATGAAACTGAGGGTTGACAATGTCGCGCAAGGGCGAGGGCCCGATCAAAGGATTGGCCATGAAGAAAGTATATTGGAGAGCGGTGAATGGGATGGGCGCTGAGTCTGCAGGGACCAAAGGCGCGGTGGTTTGTAAGCAAGGATGAGTGTGTGAGAAGGATCTAGGCCACGCTGTACTTCGACTTCGTAAATTTGGCCAGCAAATGATCACTGCGCCGAACGAGCCTGCACTAGCCAAAATAATGCTCAAATATCTTTCCACACGGGCCCTTGCCCTCCCTTGCCTCTCTTTCCGATGTTCGACCAACCCCCTCCCTTATCCTCGCTGGCTCTCGGTCTCCTCGCCGTCCTCCTGCTCGTCGCGATCGTGCGCGTCGCAGTCCCGCGTACCTTTCACGGTGCACCCCTCCCGCCTGGTCCGACATCTTCCTGGTTTGGCGGCCACCTTCCAACACTCTATCCCTGGCTGACCTATGCGGATTGGAGACAGAAATATGGTTTCCGGCCTTCATTCCCTGCTGAGATCCTCGCGTAGCTTACCTTCCCTGCAGGCGACGTCATCTATGTCTATACACTCGGGAATCCAATTGTTATCCTCAATTCTGCAAAAGCTGCCCACGATCTCCTCGAGGAGCGCAGTGCGACATACTCCTCTAGGCCCAGACGACCCATGACTCGCGAACTGTACTGTCGACCCCCTTCCTCTTGATTCCTGTGCTGAACACTGTTGCAGAATGGGCTGGGACTGGTTATTCTCATCAATGCCGTACGATTCCACATGGCGGAGGCATCGGGCTTTGTTCCAGAAGCACTTTCATACTCGCGCTTCGCCACGATATCAGCCGACCCAGATCAGGGAGACGCATATCTTGCTTCGCAACTTAGCCGAGACTCCGGAGAATTTCTGGCACCATGTCCGGCGGTGAGCTGTCCGCTGCTCACGGTGAGGAGGATAACCCATGCAGTGCCACAGGAGCGCAACCGCTGTAGTCATGATGATTTCTTATGGACATCAAATCAAGGACGAAGGGGATGAATACGTGACCATAGCAGACCAAGCCTTGACGGGCCTCGCGGCAGCTGGGACCTTCGGCACTTACTTCGTCGACTACCTTCCCATCCGTGAGCAGTTCACTTCTGTGTACACCAATGCAAGCGCTTAATGTCGCACCTCCATTAGTCAAGTATGTACCGGCGTGGATGCCGGGAGCCTCTTTCCAAAGGGTAGCGACCCATTTCAGGAAGCCAACCAGAGAGATGGTGGAACTGCCTTTCGCAATGGTCCAGGAGCAGCTCGTACGCATATTGCCTTTTGCAACCCAGTGCGCCGCTCACGGTTTATCATAGGCGTTAGGAACAGCAACCCCATCCCTCGCCGCCAATGAGCTTGAAGAGTGGCATCGTACCGGCGCAAATCCCAACGATATCAGCGTGATAAAGAATGTCTCAGCCATTTCTTATGCAGGTCCGCAACTACTGCATGCAGGTGGCTTCCTATTGCTGACTCCTATCTGTCCACCAGCTGGCGCTGATACAGTAAGCGGCTACCGCATGGATGCTGACTTGCTGACTAACGTATGCCAAAGACAGTGTCCTCCATATTGGCTTTTTTCTTGGCCATGACGATACACCCCGAAATTCAGCGGGAGGCTCAGCTGCAGATTGACAGCGTCACTGGCGGACACCGACTCCCGCTGTTTTCGGATCGACAGTCGCTCCCTCTGATCGACTGTCTCGTATGGGAGTGTCTCCGATGGAACCCTGTCACCCCTTTGGGGCTTCCACACCTGACCACGCAGGACGACGTTTATGAGGGTCGTTGGATACCCAAGGGGACGACTGTCCTTCCTAACATATGGCTCGTGGTCTTCTGCCCTTCCCCGTTGTTTCTGCTGACGCGCTCATTTTAGGTCTATCCTTCATGATGACAGCGTATATCCTAGTCCTCTGACATTCGACCCCCACCGATTTGACGATGAAGAGAGAATCAGAAGCAAGGCATCAACGTCTTACCAGGCCCCGCGTTTGGTTTCGGACGGCGGTGAGTGATGACTTCTTGCGCAACAGAGACTCGCGTCCCATTCTACATGTCAGGATCTGCCCAGGTCGGTACTTGGCCATTGATAGTATTTGGATCACCATTGCGTCCGTCCTCGCTGTGTACGATATCAAGAAGGCCGTCGACGACAATGGGGAAACGATCGAGCCCGACATCGAGTTCACGTCGTCGTTCTTGAGGTCAGCTGTTTGGCCCCTTCATAATTGGTCAAAGTCGATCAATTGACGCTGTGTAGTCGACCAAAGCCTTTCCAGAGTTCTATCAAGCCTCGGTCAGAAGCAGCACTCAAACTCATCGTCCAGTCGAGAGATGAGGGCTTGTAAAGCTGCACATCTTACTGCATATATACCAGTATATACATGTCTACCACTACTTACGATCTACCACGTCCCTAGGATAGATGCCAAACCTCCAGCCTCCCTGACTCGCCGTGCAGCGTTCTGTATCCTCCGTGCCCAATCTATCTCGTCACTTTCCGATGACACGTCCCAGGCGGTATCATCATCTATTACTTCCACAAAATAGACGCTCTCGAATCGACTAGGTTGAGTGGAGGGCCGCCGGTCTATCCTTGACACCGGCAGCTGTAGAGCTTCCAAGAGCTGCATGATTGGGACAGATGGGCGGGTGTTTGCAGGTTGTCGGACCACTTCGATGCGGATAAGGCCATGGCTTACACAGTCCTCGCTCAACGGAACGGGCAAGGGAGCGACGGGGGAGTTGCTCATGACATAGAAGCGAGTGAAGTTGTCTTGATCCAAGTAGAGTCAGCACGAGCGAGCCCGCACGAATACCCTGACCCACCGTTTTCATTCTGTATGCCCTCGCGGAGAAGCTCGAGGCCAGGAAACAAGCCCGCACATATCTTCGAGCATATCGCCGCAGCGTCCGTTGCGGCCGAATTTCGGGAGACCGTCTCAGCCGCCGCCGCGGTCGAGGCCGTCTTCACTAACGCCGCACCCGGCAGTTGCTTTTCGATAAAGCTCCGGCATTGACCCAATGCCTGATAGCGTTTTAGCGAACAACATGAGCCTCCCATCCTGCTTTCATACCTGTTCATGACTCAGGATCGTTTTGATGTCTTCCAAGCGGGTACCCTTTCGGACCAGAAGACAATGCCGGACGGACAGTGTCACCGCGCCTCTGATGAACTTTGTCTTTCCGACCTCTGGGGACCGAAGGAGCTCGTATGTCTCCGTGACTGTCCCAAAGATGCTGTTCTCTTGCGGCAGGAGGCCTAGCGGCAAGGCAGCGTCCACGCTGTGGTAGACGTCTAGCCCGCCAATCAGCCATCTGAGACAAGCAAGGGTCGTGCAGCGCACCTGCGATGGTCTGCCGAACGTGGTATTCGACCTTGCTGGAGAAGGCATCATGCGCAGCCTATTGTATGGGTACGCTTGTATCAGTATGGCTAACCAGCTTAGCGTGAGAGGGGCGGACCTGGTGCGAGTATGTGCCCACCGGCCCCAAGAAGGCAAGCTTGGGAAGGTCTGCGGCTGAGCCATTGCGAGTAAGAACAACCATCGCTGTCTTGTAGAACAGATCGATTGTCTGCTGTGGGCTCTCTAGTGTGCTGACGATCGAAACATGGATGATCGGGGTGGAGTCGATCGGCTTTTGCGGCCGACATTCTCCGAGCATTCCGAAAACATTACAATAATATACCACAAATATACACTGTATTCTATAGCGAGCAGGAAGCACAACACACATACAAATCACTCTCAAAGATAAAGCAAGGCGATCCGCAATCATCCAGTGACGAGAATCTTCTCACCGCAGGTCTTCACCGCAAGGTCGTTGATCATCCTGTAGTAGCGGTCTGATACAATCCATGCATGAGATGCCAGGCACCAGTCCGTATGTTCAAAAGACTTACTGGCTAACGGTATCCGTTCTCCAAACTTCGCGATCGCAGACCTGAAGATGCATATGAGCGTGGACAGACAATATTGTTGACGTCCTGCACGTACGCAATATACTCCACTTCGGCGCGCAGTGTTATCATCTGCTCTTCCGACTTGGCCTCCTGTGCGGCATGCCAGAAGCGCACAAGCACACGGCCAGCCATGAACCAAGCGAACTGCCAGTGCGACGTGTAAGCGCCTCTTGCAAAATGGAGCAAATGGACTTACGGCACAGAAGTAGTCTAGAAGGGAGATGTCGTAGCTTGTCGATCGGACAGCGTAGACCAGATCAAGGATGCCCCGAGCGGCCTCCAAAATCTTGAATGCAGACACGCAGCCGGCACTGTCAACGTGCGCATGGGGGTCATGCAGAAGGATGATTGCGCTGAAGATGCAAGATCAGACACGTAAGTCGGGAAACGACGGTTGGGCACCACGTACAGATGCGGAATTAAACACGCTGTATACAGGTGCGAGTCGACAACACCGTCGGGCACCGGGTTCCTCAGATGAAGGGGGAAGGTCTGCCGAAACATGGTCGCAATGTGGTCTACCTCGATGAAGGTTGGCGTCCGGCGGGGATCCATGGTTCCATCGTGGGCCGTGTCTGCGTCGCGCTCCCAGATTTCCGCGTAAGAGGATGCGTATGCATATGCCGGATCCCCACTAAACCGCTTCGACCGAAATCGGAGGTTATAGGCTTTGACCTTGGAAAGAAGAATCGAGCCTTTGATGTAAAGGCCGAACGAGTCAATTTGGTCCTCCGGATGGATGAGGAGCAAGTCCTTCGTATGTGCGTGCTGTCGCTCGCTGATGGGCCAGATATTTTGCTGAGACATGTGTCAGCCGGTTATCGCTAAAGAAATGTGAAACACAGCTCACCCCCAAATCGAAGTTGGCGCCTTTAGCAGGGACCAACTGGGAGACATCCTGGTCGTCCATGCTCATGGGCCATCCATTACTGCAGCTAGCCATGCGATCCATCGCATACGCCAGCCAAAAAGTATTCCTGCGGGTTTCGTCCTCTACCAAGTCCTCGGGAGGCGGAATGAGTGATGGAGCTCTCAGGGACTCGGATATAGGGTGAAATGGGGCAGAGACGTTAATGCCAAGGGGCATGCCCGATCGAACCACTTGTGCTACGGTCATGAATACCTGTCAAGGTATCAGTCGAACCATTCGGGTTGCAACCAAGTCCGTTCTCACCTCGACCCATCTGCAGATCGCGTGTAATGAGCATGTAACAGACCAGGAAGCGCAGGAGACACATACTTGGCATTACACCAGTACCACCACACAATGATGAGGAGAGCTGAAAATCGCCGAGGTCAATTCTCTTGAAAAAGCACAAGACAACGTGTTTTACCTTGTGTATTCTCGAACAAATCTCTGCCTGCCCATATTCCCTCCTCCGCTGCCCGCCTGGCCAAAGTAACCTGTTGTTCGGCAAACGAGTCGATATGATGTTTTGTCTTGTACTTGTTCCCAAAGATTTCATCTGCCGACGGCGATGCAGATGAGGCACTCATAAAGGCCGCACCATAGTCCAAGTCATTGAACATACCCGGGGCCATATCTTTGACATAATCGGGTGCAGGACTGACAGCGACAGTGTACAAACTGCCGACAGCACAGATGGCGTGGAGGACAGACGTAGGAGGGAACTTAGGGTGCGATGGGGGCAACGAGAGGGCGGCCATGAATGTCGGACCGTGGAACAGCCTGCTGGCGTGTGGATGGAAAGCGAAGAAGACTTCGACACTATGATCCGGGACTAGTCGTCAGGACCTGACAACGCTTGCAAGGTCGAGCACTTACAGATGGCGTAGCATATTGGGAAGCGGCAGATCCGGAGGCCATGCGGGCCAGAAGACATCGTAGCTGAACTGATCTGTCGAAGGCGCGGATGCTCCGGAGTCGAGTTGAATGGCCGGCGAACTTGAGATGTTTGAAGCTAATGCGGAGGGACTCGGGTCGCTTGGAGATGAATCAACGGTCGTGAAATTGACGGGCATCTGAAACGAGGGTTTGAAGCCGAGTAATGGCTGGTACTGAGAGCCTGGACTGGACAATCCCGTCGCACTCGCGCTGTTGAGCGGTAGGGTCGAGGCCAAATCCGAGAAATCGAGGTTGGGAGAGTCCATGTCTGCCGGAGATAGTCCTGGCTGACTGCCAGAATGACCGGAAACGGACGATTGATCCTTGAGCAGTGCCTCGAGTTCATCTGCACGAGAAAGAGGATGAGCCCATGTCGCCAAATGAACGAATCTGCAAGACGCACTGATTCTGTTCTCGAGTTTCTCATAACGGTTTTTGGGAGGGTCTAGGGTGCCGATGATTCCCGGGACTGGGAGGATATGTTTGTGATGAGCATGCAGAGCTGACGCGGACAAGGCTTACTTTCGTCGTAGGTGCACTCTGGATGATCTGGGACCACTGCCCCTGCGGGCGCGTGGGTCACTGCATGTGCGTGCGACCGTACGCAGGTCGAGCAGGGCCTGTTCGCGTCGCTGTAGGATAGAAGTCAACATGGTAGCGCGCGCACACGGGGGTAAGCATTTGCACCATTTCTGGGGCGATAACGTTAGCAGGAGGAGCGGTAGAGGACAAGGGATGACATACGAGCTTGCGCCTGCGGCATTGGTGGCATGCCTGGCGAGAGCGCTCAGAATTTGTTTGCCGTGCACGAAAAGATTATGGGCGCACTTGGTTCCTCTTGAGCACATTAGGGTGCTGGCTCGGGGTGGACGAGCCCGAGGCAGATGCCGGATCCGGCTTGACAGTCGATATCTTCGGCATGCCACCGGCCACGTGAAGCGACAGGGGTTGCGCTGAACGAGTGCGGTGCAATGGGCGCGATGCGAGGACGATGGGGACGCTGGGGAGGACGAAGGGACGACGAGGAGAGGGCTTACAGAGCGGGCGGCTGCCTCGTGACGCGCGCCCCTTTAGCTGTCGGGCGGTCGGGTCCCGACGGCAGCGACCACCGCGGGACAGCCGCGCGATGTCTCAGTCTGCGCCGCGTGCAGCGTGCGCGACCAAACCGCGCGTTCGGCACGTCCTCTGCCGCCCGCTCAGCCCGCCGGCGTCTTAGACCACTGGCTCGGCCCGCGCGGATCCTGGTTCCAACTTGCGCCTGCGTGCCGGCCCCTGCATGTAGCCATCTCTGCACAGCGGGTCAGCCCATCCCCTCTTGCTCTTCAACCACAACATGCACTTCTTCGCGCTCATCGCTCTCGTCGCCCTCCCCGCCCTCGCGGCCCCGCCCTTTGTCCCCAGCTCACCGTGCACCGTCTCGTTCAACGGCTTTCCTCTCCCATCCCCACTCGAACTCAGCCCTTATGACATCAGGGACGTCCACCATCTCCTCGCCTCGGTTGCCGACCTGCTTCCAGAGGGCTATGTGCTGCGCAGGGTCCCCGATCCCGTCGATGCCCCATCAGACGCCCCGCCCGAGGACTTCCTCCCCGCCGCCATCACAGTCACCATTCCCAGCTCTGTATCCAAGTCAAACGACTTTATCGCCGTAGGGCAGGTGAACGCACAGGAGGTTTGGTCAGCAGCTCGGAGCGAGGCCTCCGGTGTCCTCCATCACCTCGTCGGTGTCGTCGAGAAGACCCCACTCAACTTCTTCGCGGCATACGGCCGGCCGTCCTACGTCCACATCTCGCTGCCAGGACTCGCAATCGTTCCTCAGTAAATGTGAGCTGCCCTAGTCCTTGTAAACCGGAATTCACTGACCACCTTCTGCAGTCATCCGTCCGCTATCGAAGCTCATATCTCGCTTTCCCTGTATCGCAACCTGTTTTCATGCCGAATAGTATCTACAATGCTTTGGTATCTAGATGTAACATTAAATGTAGCATAGCAAATGTGAATGTCGAGCGCAACGAAATGCCTGTCTCAATAATACCGATAAAGATTTCGAAAACATATGGAAGATGCAAGTCGGCGCTCCGAAGATTTGCTTCCGCCCAATATCACCTTTACGGTGTAAATTTGCCGAGCACATTAAATGCCGTGGTGATGTTCCCGACATTCACCACCTGGTTGTTCTGGCTATGGAAGAAAGTGAAAGCGGGATTCCACACCGAATTGAACACGGGATCGGAAAAGGAGTTATCGTGGACCACCGTCGCCGCGGAAGCAGAATCTGCCCACGCAATGCTCGATTGAGTGCCATTGATGGCCCAATTCCGCAGCGCCAGCGACTGATCGGAGCCAAAGAACAGGTCTCCTGTCGGCGTGCCGAACGATGATACGACCGAGTCGACGTCATCAGGTGTGACCGAACCAAAGATGGCCACCTCGATTGCGGGTATCGAGCTTATCGCTTGGGCAAGCTGCGTGCCACTCGCCGGCGGCACGACCGGCGACGACAGAACGTATTTGACGAACGCAGTGGCGACGTTAATATCGGGGATGGATGTCAGGAAGTCGTATAGCAGATGGTTGATGTGGTTCAATGTGCCAAATTGCAGAGGGTTGCTCGGCGGGAGCACAAGCGGGGTCGCGTTGGGCAGAAGACTGAGGGCACCACCCTTGTACGCTATCACGCGCGGTCTCACTCCTAGGTTGAGGACAGCCGCTTGCTTAGGAGCATTTGACACGGAGTCAAGGAAAGGCTCCCGTAGGTGGAGGATGTTGAGCTGACCATAGATGGGCCGGTCCCCGTAACAGGAGCTGTTGAATGATGTTTGCGGGGAGGCAGCAGCCAAACCGAAGATAGACGTCTCCAAGGCGTTGACTTGCTGCAGTTGGCTGTTGCCAAGGCCAGGATAGCAAGAAAGCGGTGGAGGGAACGAGGCAGTGGAGGAGTTCGTCAATAATGATGACAGTGGGACCTTCCCTGACGAGCCGGTCGCATCGAACGGGAGCAATAAGGGGGAGGACGCGAAAAGGGACACGAATTTTGACAGGTCACTAGGGTTTTGCCGCAAAGCCGATTGCCAATAACTCGCCAAGGCGGATTGTCTGAGGGTCGAGGAAGCTGCATGAAACCTAATCAGCTTTAGTCCCTTCGAATTCCAACTGCCACGAACCTGCAGCATAAGTGTACATTCGATCCAAAGCCGCGCTGGCCGTGTTGCTGACCTGCGCAGACTGCGCACTGGACGGCTGGCCATCGGTTTCGAATGATGTCGCAGGCTCCGAGAGGACCTGGCTCGCAAAATCGAATGTGAAGCCGAGGACCGTGGTGGTGAAACTTGACGACTCGGAGGGTACAGGACCGTCAACGCCGTCGAAAACGCTCCACTTAGCCTTGCGGATGTATTGCTGCAGATTGCCAACATTCGTCGGGTCTAATGATTGAACGAAAGTCCATAGAAGAGCAGACTGCGCCCACTGAGTCCTATTGGGTGTCGTTTGTATGTCCAGTGCGGGGGCGACGTCGACTATGCGCGCCTGGGCTGCACAGTCGCTGCCAAGAGAGGTCCCTTGCACTGCAAACATCGCAGCAGCCACAGAGCTAGGCGTATAATTTGCGTTGAAGAGAGTGTTCACTGTCGGTACCAAACTGATCAAACTCTGCGCCAGCGGGTTACATTGGCTAGAATCAGACGATGTGCAAACGCACGTAGCGCCTGCGGGGCTAAAATTAGAACTCTTTCCGTTTCAGTTGGTGCAAGGTACGCACTGAGACTACATGCGGCGCCTGTGAAATTGGCGGGACATGATGGCCCGTCGTGACCGTGTTTGCGGCCCACGACAATTCCAACGACGACACCTATAACCGTCAGCAGCGCAAAGACAGCGGCTGCGACAGACAACTGAATCCTCTGCTTCTTGGTCAAGGGGATGTTGAAACATGACAATGCCTTGAACCTGGCCTTGGAAGGACTGCCGAGACCATTTTCAGCGGATGGGATCACCGTGAGACTTTGTCGCTTCCTGCCTCCCGCAGGCGTATGCAGGCCAGTTGCGTGGGAGGCGTTGGCATGTATACGGCCAGATAAGTTCGGTGATGGTTTCTCGATGGCGTTGCCGATTACGGAAAAGGAGCCGACGCTTTCGTGAGGAAGACGACCAGAGTCCAACATCGCCCCAAGCCGATGTGCTCTTTCGGCGAGATCTGGTAGTGGCACGTCGCCTTCCATCCTTCGGTACTCCTGCTCTTGTAGATACGACATGTTGGGTATTGTCGGTACGGGGGGGAGGGGTTTGACACGAAGCCAGTCAAAGGTTTGTTTGGCCACGCGAAGAGATCGTTGGCCAGCGGCAGAGACGAATGATGATACATGGCTCTTCACCGTCTTGTTTGACTGGGTAGATGCGCGGCGCTCCCGTTCCCGGGTGAATGAAGTCCCCGATTGCTGATACGATGGTCGGAAGCCAGCGCTGGAGGGAGCGGCCGGGCTAAATAGCATCTGTGTTGACGAGCCGACCTGTAAGCCGGCACTTGTTACCTCCTCGGGAACAGCAACTTCGTATGCTCCGCCGGACAAGACTCGTCTGTTGGGAGCAAGGGGAACGGTGCTGCTCAACGTCATTGGGCGGTCGCTGACGGTGTCCTCGCTGGCCATATGGCGAAGGGTGGCGGGGGCCATACCCAGGACAGATACTTTCCGCCCCAAACCACCAATGCCCTGGACAATTTTCGCATCAGAGTCATAAGACGATATGGTATCGTTGTCGTATGCCGCCATCGACCGCCCAGCGGCGTACGAGCTGGGCCCTGGGCGCGAGGGGCCGGCCATTACGTCCTGGCGGAAGGCAGTGGGAGAAGAAGGAGGGACCCGCGCCGGTGGGTATGTTATTTCCGAAATAAGGCTGCCCGAGTCCCCTTGGTACAAGTGCTGGCCGTCTCGCACTGAGTAGATCCCACCCATGGCTTCCGCGGTCCGCGGTGAGCCCGTAGATGTCAGCAGGTCTGTGATGAACGAGGTGGAAAGCAGTCGCTCCTCGGTGGGATCCACGGCGATACTCGATGAGCCTTCATGCCAGTCATACGGTGATAGCGTACGGCTTGCTTGGGAAGAGGGGGCTGTTCTGGAAGTCGAATGTGGAGAAGATGGCGGCGTTGGCACGTTCCTGGGGGTAGGAGGGGTATAAGCAGGAGAAAGGTGGGCGCGAAAGGAACTCGGGGCCGAGGGTGTTTGAGCTGTGGCCGTGGAACTCTCCGAATTCTGTCTTCGTGGGACCAAGGGTGAGACGGGCTTGTACGAGGAGGGAGAGGCGAGCCCGGGTGCGGAGGTGATGGTGAACGTGCTTCGTGTAGGCGAGGGAACGCCATCGGTAATCGGACTGGACGGGATGGTCGTGGGGGGAGGTGGAAACTGAGACAGACGGAGAGATTCCTCAGTGATGCCTGTTGCGTAGGTATTGAAGCTGATGGTACTGGCGGCTATGCCAGAGGCTGTCGTGAGGAGCGAGCCCCCAGAGCGATGTCGGGAAGCGGTGCGCTGCTCGCCGTCCTCGGGAGAGGACATTCCTTGAACTGATAAGCGTGTCAGACGTCCTGCTGGTTGTGTGTAGCGGCGGCTGCGACTGACCTGGTCTCCGATCACCCCAGAAGGCACTGTATACTTATTGCAAACGAGTAGGACCTCGTATTGCAACCATATGAGACGCAGATGCTCTGAGAGCAGACTGGACGGGGCCGGACGTATACGGTCAGAAGAGAGGCGGGTGTGGACTGGACTGATGATCACGCACAGAAGTATAATTGGGCCTGTGAAATTGTATCAACGTCAGGGCCAGGCCGCGGCTGCACAGAGCGGGGCGAGAGGAGGAAGAGAAAGCAAGGAGCGGGCTAGGAAAGAACGACTGGAGTAGACAAACAGCCACTGAAGGCCTGCTGCCGGACAAGACGACAAGGACGGACTAGGACTTGCAAAGGCCGTCGCTTGCACTCGATCGCGGGCGCCTCCGGGTCTCGGCTAGGTTCAGTGCAGCTTCTCGGCCCTTCCGTCAACGTTTTCTGTCAGTCAGCGCCTGACCGACGCGACGGGTATCATACCAAATCTCTAGAGCCATTCAAACAGATGCCATCACACCAAGGGAGCAGGAGAAACATCAGCGTAAGGAAAGCCAAGCAACGGGTCATCATTCAGACCCGGATAGTATAGAACGGGAGGCGATGGAAAGTCGTGGATAAAAGGACGTTCGAGTCGTAACGTGGAGCACACGAGTAAATAACATGATATGTTGGGGGCATATGCCCAGGTTGGCGCGGTCCGCCGTAGGCTTGGCAGCCTGTACATTACGCGACAATGCACTTGCTCCCCTTGCTGGATTTCTCCTTCCGCGCAGGTGGGTTCACTGGAATAGGCGGTCAGCCCCGTTCTTTCGTCAGCAAGTGGGCTTTGTACGCACGAACGGCACGGATGGCCTCGTCAAAGACGTTCTTCAGGCCCTTCTGGGTCAGCGCAGAGCACTCCAGGTACTTGACAGCACCAATTTCCTTCGCCATGCTAACGCCTTGGGTGTACTGAATGGGGGCCATGCGACTACAACCGTGATCAAGGCCTGCATCTCATCCCACGTGAGGGCACTCACCGGTCGCGCAACTTCTCAATCGTGCCCTGATCTTCACGGAGATCGAGCTTGGTACCAACAAGCACGACGGACGTTTGAGGTGCGTGGTGAGAAATCTCGGGGTACCACTAAGGCGCTGGGTGAGACATTTCACTGTACAATCAGCGCCACCACTGACCTTCGTTTTCACGTTCTCGAAACTTGGCGGGCTCACAAGGGAGAAACAGATGAGGAAAACGTCGGTCTGTGGGTAGGAGAGAGGCCGCAGACGGTCGTAGTCCTCCTGACCAGCCGTATCCCAGAGACCAAGAGAGATGGTCTTGCCGTCGACCATCACATTGGCGGAGTAGTTATCGAACACTGAGGGAGAGGATTAACTGGTGCAATCGCCTAGCAAACACGCAGCCTTGCCTGTCGGGATGTATTCGCCCTTATTATGACAACCATCAGCGAGGGAACAAGGCCGACTGGGATGGCAACGTACTGGGAATGCGTTTGTGGTATACGAGATGAGAAGACACGTCTGTAACGTCGCGACGATAAGGCTCGTTCAGAGTGGAGACAAGACACATATACTGACCTTCCCAACGGCACCATCTCCTACAACGACACCTAGAGAGAGGCGTTAGAGGGCGTGTGGAGCGAGGAGGATGCGATGATAACGTGCATTTGATGGCCTGCATGCTAGTGAATTCCGGGGCGAGACGAGGACGTGGTGATTAATGGGTAAGACCGAAGACGTTCCGGAAGCGGGGGAGTCTAGTGTACGATGGGACCACGGCCGTGAGCGGAGATGAGCTGGCGGGGGAGATGGAGAGAGAAGAAAAGCGGGGGGTCGGTGGTCAGATGTGGGCGACGGGGGTAAGAGCGGGGTGGCACGAACTGGAATCTGGGAGACGGCTGTGTCTGCAGAGAAAGGAAGGCTGAGAGCGCGATGAAGAGAGCGGCCAGACGGTGAGCAGATTGGTTGCAGTCGCGAGCAGTGGTGACCACGCCAGCGCAAATAAGAGCGGCCCGCCCCATGACTTGATCCGGCCTCGCACACTTGATCTCCCGCCCTGCCCGCCGTGCCACTGCCAGCGACGCTCATCTCGCTGCTGCTGTCGCTTTCTCGAGTACTTATCAGTCCAGTTTTCCTTCCAAATCCACCCTGTCCTGTCCTACACCTTGCATGCCTTTCTTCAGGGCATCTGCTGTGTTGTTTCCATCACACACGCGAGATGTTACACAGTGCGGACATCAGCCGCGCGCCAGTATCTATGAGCCGGAGCAGTCGTATTGACTTGACCGTCCGTTGATTCAACTTGATTGCGAGAATGTGTTCACACCGCAAGGGCGACTACGGAAGCCATAGGCATATGCATGGAGTTGCGCGCGCGACCTGACCTCCGATTCCTCCTTTCCCCATTCAGTCTCTATATTATACAGACGTCCACTGCCGCTAGCTCACTCTCCCTCCCACCGGACAGGAAGACACAACTACAGCATTCTTCATCGCAGCCGTAGCAGACATGTCTCCCATGCCCCGTTTGATCGTCATCCGACACGGTCCGTAACCATCTCCCTGCCTTGGCCGCTCCATTGACGCCCCGAATTACCTCAGGAGAGACTGAGTGGTCCCTAAATGGGTGAGTTCATCACTTTGGTAGTCTTCTGCTCCGCCTGGATGAGCTATATAGACGCCATGTACGTCCTCGCCCCAGACTCTAGATTGGCCCAGATCCTGGTTTTTCTTACCCAATTTACAGACCGGACGCACCGACATCCCTCTCACTGCTCGAGGGGAGGAGCAAATCAAATCAAAGGCTCAAGCCCTCGTGGGTGATGGCAGTGAGTGCGCCGTCGCTCTGACATACTCAAACCAACACCCGATTGAACCCCTAGAACTCATCGACACGGTGAACTTGCACATCGTCCTTGTCTCTCCACGCAAGCGAGCGCACCGTACTTTCCACCTGTTGACGGAACACCTGCCGGTGACGCCGAATCATATCATCACCGAGTCTGTTCGCGAATGGGACTATGGCCATTACGAGGGCCTGCTGTCGTCGGAGATCAAGGCTGAGAATCCCAAATGGACGATCTGGGCCGATGGGTACGTGTTGCTATGCTGTGTGTAAGGATACACGATCTGTACTCATCAACCTTTACAGTTGCCCCGGCGGCGAATCCGTCGAAGACATGACCGAGCGCGTCGACAGCGTGATAGCCGATGTGAGGCTCATGGATCATGTCTACCCGTCGACGTGACGCTCACTCGTACGCGTAACTGTTAGGTTCGCGAATATCACAGGAAGTGGAAAGAAGAGGGCCAGGGAACCCGTGACGTCGTCATCGTCGCCCACGGCCATTTCAATCGTTGCCTCATAGCACGCTGGATGAAGACGCCGATCTGCGCTGGTGAGTAGGGTTCTGGATTACCGTTTGCTGGGGTGCTCACCCGACCGTTCGTAGGCGATCACCTCAATGTCGAGCCAGCCGGCGTGAGTCTAGTTCAAGCGTTGATGTGGATAATGTTGACGATAGTTGCTACAGATCGCGGTCCTGAGCTACAACCACAATTCACTCGACGAGCCCGCTCTGAACGCTTTGAATTTGAATGCATACGCGTAAGCAGGACGCTGCCCCCTCAGAAGTTCAGTATGAAGATTATAGGACCAAGTCGAGGAGGTCCAGTACGGGAATGTATGATCATTATAAACGCAAAGAATGCAAAGAACTGTATAGAGGATACGTACGACTGCTGCCTCGTAAACTGCGTGCAAAGCGCAGCCTACACAAAAATCGCGCCGACGACGCGACTGGAAAATGAAATAAATAAAAGCGCGTCGCGGGTTGGCGCCTGATCGGCTACTGCACCACGTCGCCTGGCACTTGCGCGCCCCACCCATTGTTCTCTGTTCTCCGAACCGCTCCGTCTACCCTACAGTCTCTTCTTAATGGCCGAGGTTGAGACTCAGGACGCCGGGTCCAGCGCAGACGAAGCTGCGCTTTCCAACGAGGAGATCGCGTCTAACGGGCACGCCAGTCACGACGCAGAACACGACGCAGATTCTGCAGAGCCCAGCACTGCCGACACTCAAGCCTCCGGCGTGTTGCCAGCTGACGCAGACGCTTCGATCGATATTGGCGATGGCGACGCTGCACACGCGGAGAGCGCCGCAGAAGCCGCTGTTGCTGCGCCGACCGAGGAGCACGCGACGGGAACTGCCACGCCCACGAGCAAGCGGCCTGCAGTCCAGTCTGTCAAGACTGCTACTGGTGCTGGGAAGACGGGGTCTGCAGGCCCACCCACACCGCTTGTGAAGAAGGTGCGTTGCAGTCGCGCCATGTCCTGCCGACTTTCTTGCCTAACGTCCTTGCGTTCTCCTCGTCGCATAGATCATTAATTCCGGCAAGTTTGGCGCAGGCTCCGTCAAAACTGCGCCCCCTCAAGTGTCGAAAACGAACAGTGCGGGTACTGTCGCTACCCCCAAGCCCGCCCCTGCGTCGACCGCAGTCAAGAAATCCCCTTCTGCAACTACGACCGCGAAGGCCTCAATGACTTCACGAACTTCTGCTTCGGGTGCGCCGACGGCGCCCGCTCGCCGTGCGTCTCTCGCTCCATCGTCCACGCCCGGGAAGCCGCCTGTGCCGGCTTCGAAGCCCTCCGTGCCCGCACGGTCGGGTACTCTGTCTTCTTCCACGTCGGCGAAGCCCCCACCCTCGTCAACAAAGCCCTCTGGTGCGACCACCACACGGCCGTCCGTGGTTTCACCCGTAGAGTCGACAGCCTCCTTGAGGTCGTCGACTGCCCGACCTCGTGCGTCGGTTTCGGAGGGTGTGTTGGCGAAGAAGCCGCCTGCTCCCCGAGCAAGCCTTTCCTCTTCGACAACGCGCCCGCCGCCGCCCGCTGCGGCCGCCCGGCCTCCTGCGCGCACTCCCGGTACGAGCTCTATCTCTTCCATAAAAGAGCTCAGGGAAGATGGAAAGGTCCTGGAAGACATCCAGAACAAGGTCAGCACGCGCGTTCCCATTTCACGCCGCTTCTGACGCACAGGAGCAGTTGAATGAAGCGACCACCTCGCTGGATTCTAAGAACACCGTGATCGCGCAGCTGGAGACCCAGATTGGGGAACTGAAGGTCTCCTTGGAGCAGGCGAATGCTGAAGCGGACTCTCACCGCCAGCGTATCGAGGTGCTGGAGCAGGCCAAGAGCGCCGCAGACAGCGCCGTTGCTGAGGGCTGGAGGCTATCGAGGAACTACGTGCCGAGACCGAGAAGCTCGAACTCCTTCAAACAGAGGTACGTCGCTCGTTTAGTACCTATTAATCGTCCTCATAGCTCTGTAGCTCGCCGTTGCCAAATCCGCCAACAGCGAGCAGACAGTCCTTATCCAGAGTCTGCAAACGCAAATCTCGGTACTCGAGGGGCAAGTTGCCGCTGCTAAGGAAGGTCTCGATACCCTTCGCGCTGCCAACGGAAGCGCTTCCGAGGCTGCTGAAGCTGCCGCAGCTATCGACCGGGCTGCTCTGGCCAAGGCACAGGCAGATTTCACCGCTATCAACGCTGAGCTCGAGAAGTTGACGGCCGCCCAAACGGCCGCCGCGCAGGAAACGGCTGCCACGATCGCTGAGCTTGAGGAGCGAGCCTCTGCCGCACAAGCCCTGACAGAAGAGCTCGCACATCTCAAGGCAGAGAAGGAGGAGACGTCTAACAAGCTTTCTGAAGTTGAAGTTGAAATCCTGGAGGCGAAGGAGGCACAAGACAAAGCTGAGGATGCTCTTGCGACGTCTGAGGCTCGCATCAAGGCCCTCGAAGAGGACCTGGCTTCGGCCACCGCTGCGACTGCGCAGGCTCTCGGGGACGCGAAAGCCGCAGAAGAAGCGCATGCGAAGGAGCTGGCGCAGCTT
Source organism: Auriscalpium orientale (assembly GCA_019915035.1). NCBI lineage: Eukaryota > Fungi > Basidiomycota > Agaricomycetes > Russulales > Auriscalpiaceae > Auriscalpium > Auriscalpium orientale. The sequence continues at coordinate 2,288,742 of JAHLMH010000001.1, forward strand.
GGCGAGCAGCACGCCGAGGCTTTGGCTGCTGCATCCGCGGAAAAGACCAAGCTATCCGAGCAACTCCAGTCTCTTCAGGTAGAGTCGGAAGGCATCCGAGCAGCTCTGGAGGAGGCGCAGAAGGCAGCGGAGGCTGCCGCCGTGGAACACCTGCAGAAGCTCGAGGAAGCGGAGAAATCCTATCAAGCGCAGAAGGCTGCACTTGAGCAAGAAGCTCAGAGGTTAACGACCGAACTCGAGGTTCGCGACGTTCGCACTTGTGACGCAACTCTCCTGACAATCTCATTTGACAGAGCCAAGAGGCGAAGTACCAGGTCAAGGTCGACGCTGTCAAGGCCGAGCATGATGAACTTTTGCAGAAGGCGTTCGAGCGAGCCAAGGTATGTGTTTGAGCTCCTATCGCTTTCGACGTCAAGCCAAACGGGAACGCAGAACGAAGCCAGTGATCAGCACGGCAAGGACTTGCAAGCCCTGCGGGCGGAGTCGCAGGCATCGATAGAGCAATTGCGAGCTGCCCACCAAACTACAATTGAGAGCCTGAAGGCCGAGCATGAAGAGCTTGTAGGCTCACAAGGGCAAACACTCCAGGCGCAGCTCTCTTCGAAGAATCTGGAACTGAAAGCCACAGGCGAGGACCTGGCCAAAGCCAAAGCCGCTTTGTCTGCGTCGCTTGAGGACATCACAGCGCTCAAAGCTCAGCTCGACGAAGCCCGCCAGAACGCCAACGCCGTGGCTGAGGCTGCCGCTGCTAACGAAACGGCCGAAATCACACGTTTGCAGAAAGAGCTGTCGAACGCCAAGGAGGATCTCAGCGGGCTCACGGACGTCTTCAACGCGACGAAGGAATCCATGCACGAGATGAGCGGTAGCCACACCAAGGAGCTAGAAGAAGCCGCCAAGGGCCGCGCGGAGGAGGTCACGAAGCTTCGTGCGGCGCATGACGCAGAGATTCAGTCCATCGTGAAGGACAAGTCCGAGCTCCTGACGAAGCTATCTGACCTGGAAGGCGAGGTGGCGACCTTGAAGGCTTCGGTCAACACGGAGGCCACCGCGTCGCCGAAGAGGAATGGCAACGCGGTCGCCGCCGCCTCGTCTTCCGTGACGAAGGAAGAGCTTCAGCAGGTCCACGAGGCGCACAACATGAAGCTGCATGACGTGGAGGCAGACTACGAGAAGAAAATCAGGGCCCTGCAGGAGGAGGTTGAAGCCGCGCTAGCCAAGGCCGCAGAAGCAGAGGAGGACCTCGCGAGGAAGAAGATGGAGATTGGGTTGTTAGAGCAAGATCAGGAGGAGTCTCAGGATCAGATTACCCGGTACGTCAAAATGTTTGGTTTCAAAAGCTTTTTGGGTTCTGTGTTTGCGCTTGCTGTCGTCTCGGGGTTCTTGTAACCGTTCAATTTCACACATCTACACTACATATTTATCGCGTTTTTCTCTGTATCTTCATTTAATTATCCTTAACCCACGGACATCTCATACTGCATATCTTTATTGCACTCTTTGCCTTTCCCATGTCAATTCTCTTCACATTGCATCCCATGCTTCATGATGCATCTATCCTTCTTCGTTCTTTTTCACCATGAACACATCCGCTCGGCCGATCATCTCACACGCCCCTTGTTTTCAGATTGAAGGAGGACGTGGAACACCTTACCACGCTCATCGCCGAGAGTAAGTGACACCTCCAGGAACGCGTGCAGGCCCTTGGAAGGTATCCATGAGGATACTGCGCGGCCGACACGACGATTCCTGCTGGCGGCGAGATGCGTTGCAGGCAGGAGATCGAATGGATGCTGCGTGGGTGTATCAAGGACACAATTTTCACTCCATCTCTTCTCCATCACGATATCCGACCACTTCAAGCTTCACGAGTGTCTTGTCCGGTACCATCATACCCTGTTTTATTCCTATCCATGCTTTTCCCTATTTTGCGATTAATGAGATTGCATACCCCTCGCCTCAATCAATGGAATGCATTTCATGGATACTACGGTCTGTTATATATACGACGGCGGCTGTATCGTCGTGCCAGTGTTCGCCTGCTCGGGCGGTAAGCGAATTAACTGGATTGGCCAGCGAGCATGCATGTTTTGACAACGTCGACACAGTGTTGTGGACGAAGTAGAACAGCCTGCAAAGCATCGGAGCAGCTAGCAGTCCGACGCTGGCCTCGTGCACGGCAATAATTTCGCTCAGAGCGAGCAGCACGGAGGTCCGTGTGCGGAGGAAAAGTGGAACGCGGACTTTGGCGCGAGCAGCTGAAACCCGACGCGTTACCTAAACGGGCACCGGTTCCCCCAACAGTTCGGCTGCTAGGGTCGTCCCACTCTCTTTCCTTACTCCCACCATCCCATACCCCCCTCTCCCCCCCGGACGACTGCACGATGGCCATTCAGAAGGAACCCGGTCAGAAGGGGGTCAACTGGTCCAACATCGCTGTCGGTATGTGCTAACTTTCTTCGCACACACCGTTGGCCGCTCACGACTGCTTGCACAGGTGGCATCATGAACATGGTATATTCCATTTTATAGGCCCGGGGTAGTGCTGACTCGCTATATGCTTTGTTTCTCTGTTCAGTTTGTGAGTTGCTTTCTGACCTGGTGTCATCTGAACTCGCTAACATAGTTGCATCCACGTAGGAGGCAAGTGATACAAATCACGCGTTCTTTGCTAGAACGACGCGTCTTACGCCAATCTCTTGTTAGGTTACAACGCTCGGTCAACCTCTGGAGGTGATCAAGACCCAGATGGCAGCCAATCGTTCTCAGAGCATGCTCCAGGCACTGCAGTCTGTCTGGGCTCGCGGTGGGGTCACTGGCTTCTATCAGGGTCTTATCCCATGGGTATGCTCAACCGCGGCCTGATTTTTCTCTTTCACTTATCTGCTGCACCTTCAGGCTTGGATTGAGGCCTCGACCAAGGGTGCCGTGCTCCTCTTTGCCGCTTCCGAGATCGAAGAAGCGAGCTCGAAGGTCGGCATCAGCCCCGCTGTCGGTGGATTGCTGGGAGGCATGGGCGGTGGTATCGCACAGGCATATGCTACTATGGGTAAGCTAGCCTCTCTATTTGCCTCCGTACCTGCCGGGATGTCGGATGCGCGTCTAGCGGCGAGGCGCACAAGGGCGTAGCGCCTGTGCCTTGAAGACATCAGGCTAACGTTTTACTGCAGGTTTCACGACAAGTATGAAGACAGCTGAGATCACTCGGCACAAACAGGCGGCGGCTGGTATCAAGCCACCGTCGACATGGGCTCTGTTCGCCGAGATTTTCCGCAAAGAAGGTTTGGCCGGTGTCAACAAGGGCGTCAATGCTGTCGCCGTCCGTCAATGTACCAACTGGGGTTCTCGGTAAGTGATTGAAACTGAGGTGCTCTTCTGGGACGACCACTTACTATGCGTTGTCCACAGCATCGGTCTCGCGCGCCTGGCAGAATCCTCCATCCGGAAAGTGCGCGGTAAGGCAGAGGGTGAATCGTTGGGTGCCCTGGATAAGATCGCTGCCTCGTCGATCGGCGGTGCCCTTGCGACGTGGAATCAGCCCATCGAAGTCATCCGTGTGGAGGTGCGTTATACGTCCGTGTGCATTCGAGCGTAGTTCAAATATACATTGCACACAGATGCAAAACATGTCGAAAGAGGCCATGGCTTCCGCGAACCGCCCTGCCAAGCTCACGATCTTCAACACCTTCTCCTACATCTACAAGCAGAACGGTATCAAAGGTTTGTACCGCGGTGTGACACCTCGCATCGGGCTTGGTATCTGGCAAACGGTGTGCATGGTGTCCTTTGCCGACTACGTCAAAGCATGGTACGTGTGTTTGCCCCATCCCCATGTTCACGACTCACATAGGATCGCGCAAACAGGGTGAAAGGGAGTCAAAAATAGTAGATACAATCTGCGGGACTGATAGACACGGTCACGATATAGACTACCCTAAATACATCTACTGAGCCTGCTCACGCATTGTGCGTGGCTGTGATCTGCTAGTACGCGAGTCAAGTGACGCGCATGATCAATGGGTCTAGGCGTCTATGTCCCGGCCGGCAACGTTGCGACTCGCGTCTGCCTTTACCTCCAACCACCATCATCATGAGCGTTGCCAAAGGACGACACCCGCTTCTTACTGCGTATCTCGCCCAGCTCGCAGCGAATCCGCTGCGCACGAAGGCTCTCACAACCGGTCAGCTCTGAGCAGCCCTCCTCGGCCTACTCGCGAACGCATCGACATCCCTAACTCGCATGCAGGTACTCTGTGTTTCCTGCAGGAAGTCTTGGCCTCGCACCTCGCAGGGCTTCCGGTGCGCGCGCCGCCGAAGAGCGCCCCAGCCTACTCGCAGCTTCTCGCACGCGCACATGTCGATGCGCGCGCCATCAAGATGGCGCTATACGGCTTCCTCGTGTCCGCGCCTCTGAGCCACGTTCTCGTAGGCGAACTGCAGAAGGCGTTTGCTGGTCGGACAGGGCGGGGTGCGAAGATTGCACAGATTCTCGCAAGCAATCTTGTTGTGGCCCCCATTCAGACTGCAAGTGAGTATCTTGGAATGCGCAATATCAAGACGCTTACACCCTTCCCAGCTTATCTTGCATCCATGGCTGTAATCAGCGGTGCAAACTCTACTGATGCGGTCATCAAGACTGTTAAAGGCGGATTCCTCTCCGTCATCAGGGTGGGCCCAAATTGAATCGGTACGACTGAAACTATCTGAGGGAGCTGTCCATAGGTCATGTGGGTGACCTCGCCATTGACCATCATATTCGCCCAACGATTCTTGGCTCCGGAGGTGCGTCTATACTTTCCTGGTCTTAGTGACTGTCTCAAGAGTGCTTGACAGCTTTGGGTTCCATTCTTCAACCTCGTTTCCTTCGTCATGGGGGTATGTATCACTCCACCTTTACTTTCCGCGATAGCAACATGACAATTACGTTCTCTAGACCTACTTCAACACCAAGGTGAAGCAGTCACGGCTAGCTGCAGAGAAGAAGAAGGAGAGCAAAGACTAGTGATGCATTTCTCCGTCTGATCTTATATGTAACCGATCTTTTTATCATATGAACGGCTTATCCAACCCGCTATGAAACTTGCTACTCATCCCACAACACCCCGTTCACTTCTGTCATACGTGATCCCAGGTTCTAACCGAGACTATGTCTCCGACATGCAGGGTTCCCTCCCCAGCAGGTACTCCGTTACATCCAAAACATGACAACGTCATGCGTCCCGGGTCAAGACCTCGGCGGTACTTCAATAATGGCTTCGATGGGATGGACATGTTGCGACTTCCGTCCGCAGGATCAACGTTGGGCATCTGAACGGGCGGTCAGTACACGCAGAAGACAAGACAACGACAACGCGCATACCATGCACCTGGTGCACTTGCAAACAAGTGTAAAATCGCCTCCACTTGCTTCGCTCGCACCCGCGGGAGAGATTGTGAGCTCCTTCCACATGTCTTCCGCGAAAGGAAGCCCTGCGCCCTTGAATACGACGTTTGGTCGATACCGTTCTATTGCCATCTTGCTTGCGTCCCACTTGCGCAGATCTTCGTTTTCCTGCTCGTCGCACCATTTCTTGACGATGGTCTTCACACTCTCAAAGCTCTCCTCGCTAGCGAACAACAGGGGGAAAGCATCGTGGTAATCCACGTTTGCTTCTAGTTGCGGGAAGGAGTGAGTGGGCGGAGCAGGGCGTCGTCGTGGCCCTTTGTACACGAGATGTACAGGCCGGTTAAAGAACTGTGAGAGGATGGTCGAACAAACTGTAGGATCCGCATTCGTCGGATATGCCTGAGTGATATAGCCATCGATGCTGGTGAAACTGTGGACAGTCAAGTCCTCGACTCTGGAATCACTCGTCAGATCCGCGATAACTCGGTGAACAAATGGACGTGCAAACTCCATTTCTCCAAGACAGATGCAGACGGTTTCAAAGGGACAGAAAACATTTCACAGCCAGAATCAGGCGGAAAATGGATCTCGAGTCTGCCGCCTGACGGGTCTGTTGGATCCTCGATTATCTTCGGGTTGATGAGGACCATCTGCGTCGAAAATAATTATAGGTCAGCAGTTGGAAAAGCTCGCGCGTGCCGCGCTCTGATATACCTTTGGGACGGCCCTCGCCGTGAGGATGTGGTGTTTATTAGCATCGATGACCGACCACCTTCGATCAAGCTAAGGACTCCACTCAACGTCGTAACTTGCCGTGAACAATCGCTCACAGCTCACCTCAAGGCCAGACGGGCTATATTCTGAATGAGCCAGCGAAGTCCCGCGACAACTCTAGGCTGCGTGCTCAGATCGTCTTGTGTATGAAGCACGAGGTGCGTACCTTTATCGGGTAGACGATCAGTTTGGAGACGACCACCTGCCGGTCTTCCAGCTTCTGTGTTACAAAGCCCTGGTCACGTTCGTCGAAAGCGAAATCCATTTCAACCGTGCCAGACATGTTCTTGCTAGGTGCGCGGCTGATGAACAGTCGGAGAAAAACCAGGGCGGCAACGACAGAGAAGGCGGTCGCAGGCACAATGGATGATAGAAAGATATCGACGAGAGCTTCGCTCCATCTGCCTCGGAGCGACATCGTACTTCACAATGAGAGCAGGAGTGTAGGGTCGGCCAAGACGTCGTCTTAGTTTTGTGGTGACCGCTCCTCCGAGGTGACGACGTGCATTGTAGGCTTGGCCTTACAAATCAGAGTCAATCTTGGAAAGACTTCGTGTGCATGCGGCATTCAATATTCATGCTGACATCCCCACGGAGCCAGAGTCACTGCTTGCAACCTCGGGTCATGCACGTTCCAACAATCATTCACTAGAGACATCAACGACAGTGATAGATGCTGCAGTAGATGGTCCGTCCACATATCGATACTGCGTCCGCCAGTCATGTACACCTGCCTCGTCCCCAACCTCAATTTCCAGGCGCCAATCCCCAAAGGTGTAAGTATCAGGTTGTGTTGCGTGGAGAGTGGGTCGCAGAAATATGTGCTCCAGAGGCTTTAGAGTGCCACGATAGGTCAGTCTGCCAATCCACGATGGCGCAGCCAAACTGGTCAAAAGACAGGTGAGCCGATGACAACTCTGACCAGAGATGTGCTTACTCTGAAACACCGCTCGCCGGCGTTTGTGGTGGCAGCTTGACGGTGTATTTGGCTGGGCGCGTCAGGGAATAGTTTCTCAGAGACAGTGTTACTGGGATGTGACATGACCTGACACGAACATCAGAGTTGCTTCATGAAAATCACAGACATTCACTCACGAGCTTGAGAAGTCGTGCTCGATGACCGCACCGCTCCCCTGCACTGTGAGAACAACAGGGTTTGTCTCGGAGTTCCACTCGCTAGCGCGTATTGCCTCCAGGATACTTGATCTCTCGATCTGCGTCTCGGCATACATATTCCGCTTCACCTTCATCTCTTCGGCGTCTTGGATGATGCCATTCAAGTCACCGTGACCAGCACCGAGTGTTGTCCCAGAAACCAGGATATGTCCCGACCGCCCCTCCGACGGGATTTCCCAAAATATCACAACGTCGACAGCGTGCGGATGATACAATGGGAAGATGGCAGGGTGTAAATGATCAGGCAGGTTCCGATGCACTGCAGAAATATGCCGTGCAACGTTGTTCCGTCGGCCTTGGTGTAGGAACGACTGCGTTGTCGAGGGAAGCACGGAGGTCGAGGCCGCCTGTATGTTTTGAGAGGTAGTTACTACAGCGTGTGCAAGACACATACCTCAGAGACGTGGTCGCACCGCACGACTAGCGGTGGGGGATGTGATAGATCGGTGTCGCTCCCTTGAAGAACTTCCTGGAGCTTGCCCAAGGCAAACTTGTACGTTTCATCACCGCCCGATCTCTGGTCCCAGGGCTGCGCGCCCAGCGGCAGATGAACAGCTTGACCGGGGAGGAGAGTCCCACTAAATCGAACATCAGACGGTCATCGGTATGCAGGGAGGACGACTCACATTCTCCGCTTTGCACGGGAGGCACACGCCCACGTTGGGCTCATGGTAGTAACCTGCGAGATTTCGACTGCCGCAGCCGCGGCCACGCTGCGAACGTCTAAATCCAGATAAAACAACTCGTCTAGGTCGCTGCTAGGACCGTACGTTGAGGCGACGGACAGCAGAGGCCGCACTTCAAAGGAGCGCATGACGCGTATCGAGTGGAACGCCGGGCGTTCTTTCTGCATGCTCAGATCAATGGTTATACTAGACACTGTAAAACTGAACTAACCTGTCTAAAGACGACAGCCATGTTGAGTTCTTGGTCACCAACGGTGTTGGCATGGAGGGTGAGTGCGAATTCGAAGCTCTGTCCTGGAGCTAGTGGTGAACCGAGCAGCCTATCCAGGGGCACACGCTGCGGCGGCCGCGGCGCCAGTGAGTTGTTCGAGGTAAATACTTCGAAAGCTGGAGGCGGCACGCTGTCCGCGACGTCTCCGTCGTCGATACCATACTCGTCGTCGGGACCAGCAACTATCCAAATATCATCGATGGCCTCCGTGCCGATGTTTGAGACCCACAAGCGCATGTGCATGCATTCCCCATGCTCAAGGACCAGCCTGCCATCGTCAACAAAATCAACTGACAGCCGCTGGCTGGCATCCTCGACGAGTGCTTTGATGTAGACATCAGGAGCGTAGACTTTGCTCTGCCTTTGTACAGGCGTGTCTTGTAGACGACGACCGCGCACGGCTAGGGTCTCTGAACTCGGAAGCAGGTTGAGAAAACTGTACGACGCTTGGGTGATGAACAACGTCGACGGCCGTTTCGCGCGGACAGACAATGGGATCTCGTATAGTGTCGGTTATGGCAAATAAGGAGGGAAGAGCGAAACTCACAGTTTGTGTCTCCTTGGCGCCTAATAACAGTTCGTCGATAACCTCCACTTCTACGAAGTCGACCGATGGCCCAGACGATTCGGCGGTTGATTCCTTGATGATGATGGTCAGGTTGGCAAGGCTGATGTCGACATCTAGTGGATTATGCATGACCAAGTCCACCCAAAAAGGCTCTACAACAAGAAGGACCATTGAATTCACAGAACGGAGACAAGCTACGGAGCACTCACCGTTCACCGCTGCTTTCCCAGCGCTCTGCAGCGACTCCTTTCCCTGAGTCTTCCAATAGGCGCGCCACGTTTCCTCTCGTGACTCCCACAGGTCTGGATCGCCACCCACTGAGTCACCCGGCAAGCGAAGCCGCGTGTGACGAACGTCGCAGAATGTCACTGGCAGCTTCAGATCAGAAAGGTCAAAGTTAGGACCAGACGTATCCTTCAAGTGCTGATGTACATCATCCGTCAGAGGGGGGTGTCTGCATGGCACGATGGCGGACTCACCTGAAAGGACACACGGAAATCTTCCAAAAAGACTTTGTCGGACATGGTAGCCTTTGATAGTTCTAGATTACTGCCGTTCGACAGGCCTAGAGAAAGCCCCGCTTGTTCTGGGCTGGACGCTCCTTGCAACAGTGTCAGGAAAAATCGAACTGCTCGTCGAACGTCGCCTGTGGTATAGTGAAGCCGTCCTGGAAACAGGAGCGCATAGATCAACCTTTCGCAGTTGGTGTATAGGATCTGCGACGACGCACCTAATGCATGCTCGATGCCAGGTACGATAGCGTCAAATCCGACCTGACTGCCAACATCCATTCCTTCCGCATCCCAGAAAGCAGGGGAGAGGCTCTTCTCTGGAGACACTCTGTACAAGTCATGGGCCCTGCGGAGAAAGTACATGGTCAGCGGTTTCTGTGCCAGCAACTATCAGTAATCTGTGTTCAAGCACAAGTTGATGCCCACGCACGATTCCTGACTTCTCCAACCTATTCGCGGCAAAGAGGTACCACAGCGCGGCGCGGCGCCGAGCCTTCTTGCGTACGCTGAGATACGCTGCATGCGCAAGCAAGACGGCTGATGGAGGTTCCTCAGCCTTGAATCACGGCGCTGCATCTCAGCACCTGGGGCAAACCGACTTGCATGTACACTCACCGATGAAGCAGCCCAAACAAGCCATCGTTCGCCTTCTAGAACATTGCCAATGAAGTCGGGCGGGTTGCAGCCCATCTCCCATCGAACAGCGTAGGCGAGAGCGCGCACTTGGGCGACTGCTGAGGAATGCGTGTTCGAGGTCATGACTACTTGGAGAGCATGTGAAACATGCAGTTGAACAGCCGGCGACGGTGAAAGCAGTAGTGGCAAGATCTCCTGTTACACCAAGCTATGAGGGTCATACATGCAAGCGTAGGCCGATCTTGCGTACCGAACCGCCTTTCCCGTCCTTGCGTATGGTCTCCCAGACATTGATCGCCAGTTTTAGGTCGCCCAGAGAGGTAGCGAACTCTGCGAGTCGTCGTTGTTGAGGTGGGGGCGGCGGCCCGCCGCCTACACTGGTCATCGAGCTGTTTGAGCCAGAACGCGTCCTCGACGTGACAGACGATATTGACGAGTTTTGGCCGTGTGTGGGAGTCGGCGAGGGTGTTGCTGAGCCAAACAGGCGCCTCGTCGACGAGAGAGGCGAGAGGGCAGCCTCCGAGTCGAGGAAAACTACAGAGAAACCACGACCGTATCCGTGAGCGTCTCCATTTATGCAAAGCAAATCACCCTCACGTTCTCGTTCCACTCTACAACGCATTTCTCCATCCACGGCACGAGACTCATGGCGACAAACTCGCGCACAAACCGCGCGGTCTGTTGGATGTCTTGCTCGCCCATACGAAGAGTGTTCAAACCACCAGCTACGGGGGGGATCGCGCCCGGGCTCAGAGGTGCTATTTCGGGCGTCTGGGTGGTAGACTGCGGATTGCGGGGAAGACGGGGCGGCTGGAGGGGGACAGGGACGGGCGGTGGAGGCGGGGAGGGCAGTTCGAGCGGTAGTAAGTAAGTGTGAAGACCGTACTGCTTCTTGACCGCATTAAATAGAGCTCCAGCCCTTAAAACTGTGAGCGAGGTCTACACGGAGGACGAAGGACCTACTCTTCGTCAGAGAGAGCGGAGTTCTTCGGGTGAATTATGAGAGTGTAGCGTAGCTGATTGCCGTCTACCCATGACGGGAATTCTGGTGGTCGTGCATGCAGTTGTGCAAGGACTTGCAGGGGGTTTGGGGACATAGTCGAGACAGCGACTATGACTGCAGCAGGACATAACGCGTGAGCTTCAAGCTGTAGACCATTGCCAACCACGCACCTGCTACGGGATGATTCCATCCTTCTATTCTAGACGGGATATGGTCACCCTCTATACAATGGCGTACCTCGTCCCACCATGGCGTCCTCAGATTCGCGTTGCGCTCCGTCTCGACCGCCGCACCGCCAACGCGCTCCCAGTCCTCGACCCACTTGGCGCATCTGCGAGATATGCGTGCGCTGATCCAGTCAAGGGTGCGCGCAGCACGCTGTTCCTCATCTTCCCGGCATCCCTCCTCGATTTCGACAAGGTCGGAGAAGCGAAGGGCGAATGTGGGGTGGGGCACGGGTGTGAGAGTGGTAGTGCGTGTCGTGACTGCAGGTATGATTTGAGCTGATACATGATATTCGAGGGCTCGTGTTTACCTTGCGGAAGGGGAGAAAACGACTGTAGGATCTGGGGGAGTGGCGGAAGCGAAGAGCTCGCCAGAAGGTCCACCAAGTCTTGCGATGGTAGAATGCATGTGTGCGGGGCGAGTGACGGCGGTAACATTGGCGGCATAGAACGTCCGACAAGGTGGTCGAGCTGCTGCCAAAGTGGCCACTGCTCCTACGTTCTGGCCACTGTGAAAGGTGGGGGAGAGACGAACAGTAGCTGAGACGGGCGAGACACCTCGGCGCGACCGCGGCAAGATATTCAATTGATTACGCGCCAAACTCGAATTGAAGATCTACTCAATGTGCGACTGGCAAGTCGGGTACAATATTGGGGTATAGGACGAGAGACATTACATTATGAACAGGCAGGTACGTACTACGCTACATTCTCCAAAATCTCCACTTATTGTACATATCGACGCAGTCTTTCTCGAGCGTGTAAAGGAATTAGAACAGCAATCACCCAGTAAGAGCCCGCCAGCCAGACCACCAAGAAGAGGAAGAGCAGAACTTCCTCCTCCACCAAAGCCGCCTCCGCCATAGCCGCCTCCGCCATATCCGCCGCCATATCCGCCGCCGCCGAAGCCACTGTTATAGCCGCCATAGCCGTTGCCGTAGCCCCTCTGGCCGTACATGGCGTAAGGATTGCCGGCGGGCGGGCCGTATCCCCGGGGAGGAAGAGGGTGCGTGCGTTCCCACTCGGCCTGTTGCCGATCAAACTCGGCTTGCTGCTCTGCCAGATATTGTTCTCTCTGGCGGGCCAGTTGCGCGCGCCGAAGGCGTTGCTCGGCCTCGATCTAGAAGACAGGTTAGTCGAGAGAAACGGTGGAAGGAGCACAAAGACACGAACCCGGGCCACCTCCCTCTTATGGGCCTCGCGCTCTTCCTTGGTGCCGATGGCTTTATCCTTGAGCTTGCCAAAGAAGCCCCGCTTGCGCTTATGGTCGAAGTCGGTATCCCGGCTGGTGGACGGGCCAGCGCCGCGGGTGTCGGGAGCGTCAGTGCCTTGACCATGGAAGGAATGGCGGCGGGCAGGCTTGGAGTCGCCCTTGACGTCCGCCGCGACGTCGTTCTTAATGTCATCTTTCATACGGCCAACCTTCTCTTTGACGTCGGGATGCTCGGAGAGGTACTGCTCGTCATCGTAGGGGTGGACCCAGATGGAGCGTGGAGGGTTGGCCTTTGTGTCGACCTGCAGCGGGAGATAAGGATCAATCATGGACGGAGGGACGGGAGAGATCTACCCAGAAGGGATGCTGAGTGCGGGGATCTATTTCCTTGACCCAGCCATAGGGAAGAGGAGGGTCGTCCGAGTCTGTGGGGGCCATTGATGGTAGAGGATGTGGGAGAGATGTGAGAGTGTGGCGAGAGCGGGCATGGCAGCGGGGGGTTATAAGGGCACGGTGGGAGCCGGCACGTCATCGCCACCACAGACGCGCGGGCTGCGGCCACTGCCACCAATTGTCCCCGACGGCTCTGCTGTGCAGCTGCGCACGACTTGACCCGCCCGAGCACTGCACCGCGTCGACTTAGTCCCAAGCGCGACGCACAGGTCTCGCATTTCTACCCGGTCGTGCCACCCTGCTGCCCTGATCCTGCATCACGCTCATGTGGCCACAAATTCCGGGGCGCAAGACTGCACTAGTACGCGACAGGCTTCTAGAAAAACATCGTACAGCAATTACGATAGCTTCACAAGAAGTACCAAGTTCCAGGACTGTAATGTCCAATGGTAAGTGGGCGAAGAGCGCCCATTCATATACATATCCTGCCGAGCGTCACGGAGCACTTCCAGAAGACGGCGAAGCAGGACACAATAATTGCTTTTCCCTATTCTCGACAAGGGGCAGCATCTGTAGCAACTCAATCAGTCAGCGTCCAACCTTGCAGAAAAGGGGTGCATACTGCAACCTATCGACCCCCCAATACATAGGCACGATGAGGTGGTAGTAGTGTGTTCCAAGTTGAAGTGAAGAGAGGCACGAGTGAGATCCATCATTTCGAGTGTAAATCGCGAATCATCTCCTGAATCTTGTCCAGCTTTTTCTCGGTCGGCATCTAGAGAACACTATGTGAGCAATCCGAAGCATGACTCCGATGGCAAGACTTGCCTCGAAGAAGGTGCGCATTTTCTCCTTTCTGCGGGAATCGATATCCTGCAATCGGACGAACTCGTCGACGAAGTTCGAAGAGCCCGCTGTACCGCCGCCTTGCTGCCGTCCAGCGCTGGAGCCCGTGAGGTCCCGCACGTCGCTCGCGAGCCCACTGCTCCCGCGCCCATCCGAGTGCGCCTTAGGCGGGGCACCCCAGCCCGTCCAGCCGCCCCAGCCCCTGTTCCCAGCGTTCTGCGCCCACGAATCCCCGCCGCCCGCGCCCCACGCCCACTCCGCCGCGCCCTGGTTCCACGCATCGTCGGCGCGCGCCGCGGCACCTTTCTGTGCCTCGAGCTGCTCGAGGAACTCTTGCATGCGCTCGGTCTGCTCTCCGCGCTCCGCTGCCTCCATGCCGCGCCGCCAGAACGCGACGAGATCGGGCGACAAGTCCACCCACTGCTGCCGCTCCAGCACGCGCAGATCGTCGTACAAGGGGTACTTCGATGGATCCGGATTCCAGTCGGCCGGGTTGAGCCGATCGTCCCAGGGATTGTCGTTGCTTACGCGGACCAAGTGTTCATGAGAGTCCTCGTGCTTCACGGCTTGCCGGAATGTCATGGAGTCGGCACTGGCGCGGTGCTCAGGTGTACATAGCGTGCAGTAGAATCGGCGGTTGTGCTGGAGCTGAGAGAAGTCTAGCGACATGTTAGGGACCATCGTGTGCTGGAAATGAACAAGCGTACATTCTGGGTGCACGAACTTGAGGTTCGGCCTGTGAGTTTGGCCGCGGACCATGGTCTGGTTTCCAATGTAGATCGATGCCTCGCAGCGAAGGTAGGCGGAAAGCAATGTCGTGGCGTGAGTGGGTCGTGAGAAGCAGCAGAGGAGGAGTGGAACAAGAAAGCAGCTTAAGAGGAGTCTGAGAGCATGAGAGGGTTTGACTCCGAGACACCAGTGGACCGGCTACTTATGAGCTGTGGTCCGTAGCTGGCGCCGCAAGATGCCGCAGCTAGCCGCAGCTAGCCACGTGCGTCGAACCCCGGTTGATACGACGGTGCAGGAGGTATAAATTGTCTCAATGCGAACTTCTACAGCTACGTACATGCAGTGATCAAGCACTCTAGGTTATATAGTGCCATAGTGGTATCTATGAAGGTCCTGGCAAGGGGTCGACCCAAGTGCCATTTGGCCAAAGGGTGGCCGCCTTTGTAAAGTCGCCTGTATCGCCGGAATCGGTGAACTAAGCGCAGTCTCTATCAGTGCCTATCTCGCGAAAAGGGGAAGGACTTACAGCTAGACGGAAAAAGTGTGGGATTCCCTGCTGCAACGATGCAAAGGAGAAGTTGAGAGCTGCCCCGACGTAGCGCTCTACGTCGTCCACAAGCAGAACGAAGCCGTCCCAACCCTCGTCGCTCGGCAAAGGAGACCAAAGGATCGTCTGATTCTGCCAAGGTACTGCCGGATTGTATGTTGTCGCGTTCGTGAGGAAGGCGGGCAGGTCGGTTCCTATTGGGGCGTCTCGCCGCAGCTGCAGCGCATGAGCATACAGCCTATCATGTAAGAGCAATTGTCATACCTGCGCAGCGGTCTGCAAGATAGAGTCGAAGCCGTAGGCAGCAGCTCCGCTGAGAAACAATCCCAGAAGGAAGCCTTGGATCAAGGCGGACACCCTTGTTGGGAACGCAGTCCCCGGGATCAAAACCATGGCGATGATGTAGTGGTGTATACGCAGGTTTAGCGTAGGGAGGAAAGCAATGGAGAGGACGACGAGGCCGCCGATGATATACCAGCCAGCGTAATATGGCAGCCACCCCGTCTTCCGAATGACCCGCACCTGGTTTACAACGAGGACCAGGACGACCACAATGATGATGATGAGTGCCGTGATACCTCCGGGCTGCGCCTTGATGTCTTTAGCCGTAAGACGGTCAATAGGGATCTTGTCGAAGGTGAGGTTGGTGAGTACTGTGACCCAATAGGGCCCAAGATACAGGATCGTAGCTTCGATCGGCATTTTCGTCATGAAGATGGGCATCACAAAGCGGAAGGCCAGGCGCCAAAACGCGTAGCAGATAAACAGCATGGGTAGGAATGTGCCAAAGGCATCGGCAAGGTCTGGAGGGTCGGAGCGCGGCTGCGAGAAGAGGGTAATGTGCCAGAAGCCGATGCACACGAGACACCAGAAGGTAACGACGGGTTTGGGCGGAGGAGGAGGACCAAGATGACAGTCACGAGAACATTCATGACTAGGGCATCGTTACGGAGGTCGGAGCAGTGGCTGAATGGGCTGGACGGTGAAAACCTATAGGACAGCGGGAAGACGGTCGGGAAGCCGATCGACGTAAGGCCGTTCGCGGTTCGTGGTAGAAAGTTTGTAAAGTTCCCTTCAAGAATGATGGTGCCGCAGCCGCCTCTGGAGTTGCTGATGAGACCGCTGCGGAACGAATTTCCCAGTCAACTATGCGCACATTCTCATGGAATCCCAACTACTCACGCTTGAAGCGCTGCGGCGCAGATGAAGCTGTCTCCACGGTACGTGGATAGATCGTCGCCACCGCCGACAATAAGCGGCTCGAAAACGACCTGCTCATCTCCGACCGTCCTCGGGTTCAAGAGTTCGACCGACTTGCATTGTGCCGGACAACGAAAGTCGAAGGTCGAGTTGTCGAAGGGCGCACACGCGAGGCCATCCAGGCCGCAGCCGTCATTGGCGCTCCAGTATGTTGATGTGCACCCAATAAAAGATTCTGGGGGCACGAGGAACGACTGCGCACGCGAAAAGAACGCGAGGCCCACGATGTAGGCCGCTCCCAGCAGCGCAAAAGCCATGGCACAGTGAGTGGGCTTGTCCAACGAATGAGGCGGGTCTCAAGTGGTACGCCATATTGTCGATCTCGGAACTTGAAGGCCAATATCCACGGTACTGGTTCTGTTTCCGCCGCAATGAGAAACGCACTGCACAAGCAGAACGATGCACGCACCTGGCAAGTCCACTTTCGGACTGGGGCCCCTCACATAGTACACCAATCGCGCTGCTTTGCGGTAGAATGCTGGGTGCGCCGATTGCAGTCTCCGTAGAGCGCGGCTGGTACGGGACTGGGGTATATAACTGTCGTCCACCCGCGCATCTTCGAGACCCAGCTCGAAGATCTCGGCGTGTTCGTGATCTTTATCCTGCCCGAGGTGAGGAGAATGCCTGTTGAGAGTGCTGGAGCTGGAGCTGGCCTCCATGCGGAATATCGAAAAGAGGACCGATTAACCTCGTGTTGGCATGCTGCCCAAGTTGCACACGAGCCACAATGGACAGGACCGATCACTGTGAGAATAAAAATTACATATGTATGCCCTTGATCAGGGCCCTTGGTCAGACTGAGACCGAGTCCCAGTGATTTTCTCTCATGATCGCCATTGCCGGTGTAGCCGGTAGATACTGCGATCTACTAACTTAGTCAGCGTTATTCAGCGTCTATGACCCATGTTTCTGAGCTGCCAGTACTAGTGTGAGTCCGCACGGCCGCAAGCCTGAAAGGCCGCAGTACTGAAAATTTGTGCGCAGGGCATCGAATTGAAATCGATGGGTCTAATTGACAGGCCCATCTGCAGCCAAGTCAGTCACAAAGTACATAGGAGTCGTGGCGAGCGTGACTTACAGTAATCGTACACCAAACGCGCCTGGATCTTCTCATTGCCAGGGCCCACGAAACGAACATGGCGAACGTAACGTCTCTCTCCGTTGACCTCCTCGAAACCCCAGATCTAAACACGACATGTCAACGCTTGGAGTAGAAAACTAAAAGGCAGGGAGCCCACCTGCTCCGCCGTCCACGACGTGCCACTCTTCGGCGTGTCGCTTGACACATATGAATTGATGAAGCCATGGTCGTCGGTATCCGGGAGCCATCCAGTCTTGAGAAACTCGTCTTCGATCTCCTCGAGCTTGATACGTCTCGTCTTGCCGATGACGAAGCCAAAGACATGATCTTCGTGCTCTCTCGGCTGCCAATCGAGAACACGCCTCTCTGAAGTCCCTGGAATGCCGCCAGTGAGAGCCTGATCGATGTCGATGTGCTCGGCGCCGGTGTCGTCCTTGTACTGCTTCACGTAGAGGGTCAGGGTCGCGATCGCAATCGCCTTGCGCTTCATCCATCCGACGCCTTGAAGCCGAAGGATCTCGTCCGTGGGGTCACTGAGCGACTTGTTCTGAGGAGCTATGCATGAGGACGAGCAGGTAGCTTAGGGGACGCGTCCTGACCATGACGAACGTCGCGCTCAGATCGAGCGTTGTAACACTTGGAGGTGCGGCCATTGTTGACGGAGGGGGCGTTGACTTTGCAGAGACTCGGTGAAAGGAGGAATGGGGCGTTGGTAAGGATGTATCAGGTATATATACAGCTGGTGGACGCCCCATGCAGCGCCCAGCGAGTATATCATATGCGCGCGAGCGACGGCTCCGACCCGGAGCAGGCTGATATTAGCTGTCGAGAGAAATACTACATAGATATATGCCATATGTTTCTGCTCGCTGCGCAGACTTACCCACAGGCTGATGGCTATTCTGTGGGCGGTAGGATGGAGATCACCTTCCAGACAGCGTCCTTGCCCCTATCCCAAGCCTGCGGTCCCCGACTCTCGTCTCCTCCAAACTCGACCATCAAGCCGTCCTTCGAGTACTGTATCCAGATGCCGATGCTGCCAGAGGACGGCCCTGCGCCGCCGCCTTTGCGGTCGGGCTCGCCGAGCCACGTGAGGAACTCCTTGCCTGTTGTCTGCTGCGTGATGGCGATTGCAGACGGACGCTCCTTGCCGTCAACGGTGCGAAGAGGCAGAGTGAGCGCGATGGGAAGACTCGGATAGGATGAGTATATGGAGGTGGCAGCCCCTCGCGCGGACTTGTCCCCCGCAGGGCGCTCTGGGGAGTTGTATATGTCGATGCCGTCGAGGACGAGGCGGGCCTCCTCGAGATCTGCGCGAGGAGTGCCTGTACGGGGCTTGTAGCCGTGCACAGGGAGGAAGAGGAGGCTGAGGCCGAGGGCGTAGAAGTTGAAGTAGACGGCGTCTGGATAGGCCTTGACCTCTGGGGTCGGGGACGGGGAGGTCGAGACGGTGGTGGAGAGGGACGAGAGGAACTGGAGGATGAGCTGCGACGACGGCGAGTGGCCGAGAAGCTGGCGGAGGTTGGCGGCCATGCAGGCGATGGTGGAGTGCTGCTCCAGCATTCACGTGCCGACGCGCACCGCGACCACTGGGACTTCCGTCACCGCGTCACTCGCTCCGCCTTGCTCTCGACGTCCATGGCAGACCGCACCCTCCTCGCCCGCAAGGCAAAGGCCAGGCAGCAGCAGCGCGGCCTCCTCCTCACCACCCGCTCCTACCTCTGGGCCGCACTCACCGCCCCCGTCCGTCTCGCCTTCGCCTTTCTCGGGCTCGCCGTGCGGCCCCTCGCTGCCCAGCTCATTCCAGCAACCGTCTTGCTCTTCCTCACCCCTCTGCTCGTTGCCCCCGCGTTGTTCGCCGGCATCTATGTCTGGTCCAGCGTCCCCACAGGCTGGTCCCAGCCGCTCTACCTCGTCTACGGGTACTTGCCTCGCACCTGTCTCCTTTTGCCACCCTGACCTGTCGCCCGCAGCGATGGACAGCCCCCATACGCCGAGGTACCCCTCTCCGACATCAGTGTCGTCCACCCATATGATATTTCCCTGCACTTGGACGTCCCCGCCACCGACGCCAACTACGCCCTTGGCAATTTCATGACTTCCTTGACCCTCGTCGGCTCCTCCAACAAGACGATCAAATCCGTCCGCAGACCGGTATGCAATATGGTTATTGCATTGCTCTCATCGTGACCGTCTGCTTCAGGCCATCGTTCTCCCGTCCAAGGCCCTGCTCTGGACAAGACGAAGCGTGGTCCCGCTAGATATCCGCTTTCTATCCGCATACACTCCCGGTACAAGAATTGTCTCTGCGAGGGTGGAGCTGGGGAGACGAGACGGCTGGAGAAGCCTCGGAAGCGGCGAGGGACGTGAGCTCAGCGTTCTTGCGGCGTCGCTGCATGGTGTTGTCTTGCACCGCGGTCTTCGGTCAGTCCGCCCGCCTGCTCCGCCTCCAGTCGGCTCATGTGTCTCTTTGCAGCGGTCTCGTCTCGAGATACCCGCTCATTTCCGCATTCACAGCCGCGACCACCTTCCTCATCGTGTCCGCGCTTGTGCTGGCCGCGTGCCTCCTGCCTGCCTTCCGGTGGCGGTATGATGATGACGAGAAGGCGCCGCCGAGTCCTGTCAAGTCGGAGCGGGGCCTGATCAATAAGCCTTCGCAAGAAGTCCTTGCTGAGAAATCTGCTCGCAGAAGACGGTCCTTCAAGCGAAGCCAAAGCCAGGTATGCCATAGCAGCTGCACGCGACACGTCTTGTAACTTACATCTCGGCAGGAACCCGAGATTCCGATGGCAGACATTCCTTTTGCCGAGTCGACATCAGCACCTCTTCGCCGGCGCCGTTCCAGGCTGTCTGAGCGCCAGTCTGATAGCGAATAACAGCGGTTGTTCGCTTCTGCTCCGTCCATGGACTACTGGTAATAGATTCTGCACGTCTGTATATTACTCTTGATCAACACGTTTGTATGCTGACCCGTTGTATAATTGCACCTTCGCCCGATTCATACGCTCCATACATTCCGGGATTGAGAGGTTTTTCCCAGGGCTGGAATCCGAGGATACATTGGCGCTGCCGGTCGGTTGTGTGAATGCACCGGCTGACTAGAGCCTTCCTCATGATAAAACATACAGTCGCAAAACCTACAGCCGCTATGATCGGTTGTCCCTCCCGCCTTACCACTCATATCGCTGCTACTGTAGCATGAGCTCATTCGACGCGCAAGCTCTCTTCAATGTCAAGGGCAAAGTGGTCCTGATCACTGGCGGCAGTCGCGGCGTAGGCAAGATGGTGCGTATCCCGCATCGGCCGCCTGCACATGCCGTTTCGTTGACCATCAAACGCAGATCGCCACTGGCTTTGTGAGGAATGGCGCGAAGGTGTACATTTCTTCGCGCACCGTGAAGGCCTGCGAAGAAACTGCCGACGAGCTGAATAAGCTTGGCCCCGGGACGTGCCATTCGATACCTGCCGACGTCCAGAAGGTTGCAGAGGTCGAACGCCTTGTCGCAGAGCTGGAGAAGAGGGAAGAGGCGCTGCATGTGCTCGTGAACAATGCCGGTGCGACGTGGGGCGCTGACATCGACGAGTATCCGGTGCGTCACGGTCGTGGCATGCCCCTAAGTCCATTCTGGACGCATACTGAAGTTGGAACGGGAACGTAGGACGACGGCTTCGCTAAGGTGATGTCGTTGAACGTGCATCGTGTGTTCACAGTGACACAAAAATGCTTGCCGTTGCTACGACGTGGGGCTGCGCAAGCCGGGCGCACCGAGTCGGGCTCGTGGAACGACCCTGCCCGCATCGTCAATGCACGTCTCCCCCTTGCTCGCCTCATCCGTGCTATGAATCTTATATGGGCATCTGAAATGCAGATTGGGTCAGTCGAGGGCATTGGCATTCCTAATCACGAAACCTATGCCTACTCCGCCTCGAAGGCTGCTCTGCACCACCTCAGCCGGACTCTAGCAGGAAGATTGGGCCCAGAGGGTATCACAAGCAACACCATAGCCTGTGGGCCGTTTGAGAGCAAGAGTGCGCCTGTCTCCCCAATTTTCCACTACCTATAGCTCACTGCTACCGTATAGTGATGGCGCATACATTGAGCGTATTTAAAGACGCTATCGTCGAACGGATTCCGCTGTCGCGAATTGGCGAGCCCGAAGACGTCGCGGGCGCGGCTCTTTTCCTCTCGAGCCGTGCTGGCGCGTATGTCACCGGGGCGACTCTGACGCTGGACGGCGGAGGGCTGGTGCACATGCCCAGCGTCGCGAAGCTGTGATCCCCCAGTCCATCGCTGCCTGACATGTTGCGTAGTGCTCTGTGTCACATTATATTATATCCTGCCTTCTAGCACGCGGTAATACCGCAATATAGCATGTCTTGCCCTACGACCCATGGGTATCACGACGGTGACACCTCCTTGTCGTCGTCCTTGTCGTTCTGCGGAGTGGGCTTGTCCGTATCAGCGACGGCCTCTTTCGAAGTATCCGGCGGTTGCGCTGCGCTCTCCTTCACCTCCTCTTGTGACGATTTCTCCTCAGGCTTGTTCGGCACCGTCTCCGCCTTCTCGGGCACCTTCTCCTCGGGGCCCGCAACATCGGGAGCCTTCTCCTCAGGGCCCGTGATATCGCTCAGCCCCTTGACCAAGTCGCCCGCCTCGTCGCCCTCCAGCCCGAGCTCTTCAACGAGCTTCATCAGATCGTCCTCCGTGACCTTCACGCCCTGCAGCCCAAACCCGCTCAGCTCCTCCCCGATGTCAAACTCCTCCTCGTTGCGCCGGCGTAGGTCCGCGACGACCTTCTGCATTTCTGCGTCCACGCCCGCGCTCGGGCCAAGGCGCATGCCGGGGGAAGAGGCGGCGCGGTCGCCCTTGCCGCGTAGGGGCGACGGCGTCGGGCTCGCGTCAATGAGCTTGCGGTGCTCGGGCTTGGCCATCTGCGAGGGCGAGGACGCGCCGGGGACCCCGATGGCCTTCGTGGGCAGCGTGGGGCGCGCCTCCTCGATGGACTCGTCCCACTCTTCGTCTAACCGCAGGTACACCCGGAGCTCGTCGAATTCCACGGCCTCCTCACTAGAAGCAACGTGTGAGGCGAGCGATCATTATGTGTAGGAATTAGCATACAAGTCATCGTATGACTGCAGAGAGTGAGATGCAACGGTCAGCAAGGGCACAGGATCCATATGGCGAGCGTACCCCGGGTATGTCCCGCCGACCAGTATGCCCGGCAGCTGCTGTTTGCCTGGAAGATCGTCAGCTCGGCAGTCGTATTCGCGTTCTCCACGAGCGCACCTGCTGGAGCCTTTCTCCTCCAAAGCCTCTTAGCGTCCTCGTCCGAAGCCAGATCATAAGAGCTGAATTCGATCTTCTTGGCTTGCAAGATGCGTAAGATATATTCTGAGTTGCCGGAGTCAGACAAGCATGATTTACATAGGCAGCTACGCTGACCTTGGCGCTGTCTCAGAGCCGGCTGAGACGCGATTGTCGTCAGGAAGACTTGGATGGGAGGGGATGGCATCGAGCTGGTGGTGATCGCGGTGTGAAGGGTTCGCGCAGTGCATAAACTCCTTAGATCTATTGCCAATCTATTACCGTGATCTACTACGGCTCTCCCCAGCACCTCACCACCTCTACCACAACACAATAACTACATAGAGGTGCGCTGACTACCATTTTCCTGGATCTTCATTTTCTCATGTAAATCTACGACGACTAGTCGTCATGGCCCCGAAGGTCCTCATCGTGTGCCTCGGCAACATATGTCGCTCACCGATCGGTGAGGCCGTGCTACAGCACGTCGCCTCCGAGCGGGGCGTCGACATCGCCGTCGACAGTGCCGGGACCGCCGGCTACCACGTCGGCGAGGAGCCCGACGACCGCGCGATCGCGACGTGCAAAAAGGTGCGCATCTACGGGCTGTTTACCACTTCTGTGCAAAGCTCAAGATCATATTGGCGTAGTTTGGCGTGCCTATCAATCATGCGGCACGCCAGGTGCACGCAGAGGACTTTCGCGAGTACACGCACATCCTGGCCGCGGACGAGTCGAACCTGCGCAACCTCGAGCGCATAAAGCCGCGAAACGCGTCAGCAGAGCTCAGGCTCTGGGGCTCGTATGTCGACAACAAGCCTATTCAGGATCCATACTACGGAGGGATGGTGCGTCTCATTCTCTAGCGTTCGAGAAAGCCTGCCTTGACGCCTCTCTCGCAGAAGGACTTCGAGGCCACGTACCGCCAGTGCTTGCAGCTCTCAAATGCATTCTTGGACGACGTCTATGGAACGAAGACGAAGACAGCCACCTCATAGAGCAAAGCTTGAGCAGCTCTCGTTGTAGCAATAGACAAGTATACCATGTGAATATGGCACTCAACAACCGGAAGATGTTTGATGTACAATTGGATTCCTCGCTCGGAAAGTGATAGCTAACTAATGGGAGTCCGGTCGTTCTCAACGCTGCGTGGGCATGTTCACGGATGCTTTGCTCGTCAAAGCATCCTCTGCCTTCCAGAGGCTCGTGGTGGTCTGCGTATGAAGATGAGCGCATAATTAGGACACGCATCTCGATTACTGACCTTTTTCAGAGTGTAGAACTCAAATGCACTGAACAATAATATAGACAACTCAGAAGGTGACAACGTGCGTGCTGCTAGGAATGCCTACCTTTTCCCGTAGAACCCAAGATCACCTAAAGAGCTCGCCTGCAAACGATGAGCATACGCTTGAGCTTCGCCAATTCGAGGCAAATACCTTATTTCCGCTCCAGGAGAACATAGGCAGCGGTACCGGGATGGGAACGTTGATACCAATCTGTCCGATGTTCACATCTTGCTCGAACTTGCGCGCCGTAGCGCCAGATTGTGTGAAGATCGCCGTGCCATTGCCATACTTGTTCGAGTTGATGATCTGGATTCCCTCGTCGAGGGTTTCCGCGCGCAAGACCACAAGCACCGGGCCGAAAATCTCCTCCCTATGCAAAGATCAGGAGAAAAGCCTCAAGTAGGGAAGTGGCGACGAACTGGTAGCTCCGCATATGCGTTCCAGACTCGACGATGGTGGGCCCGATGAAGTTGCCGTGCTCGTAACCTTGCACCTTCACGTGCCGGCCGTCGAGGTGGATTTTGCCGCCTTCCTCTTCGACGGAGTCGATCAGACCAAGAATGCGACGCTTTGCAGCAGGTGATATGACCGGCCCGCTGAAGAATGGTGTGATACAGTCAGATTGTAGTTAACAAGGATAGTAGGCGGACGCACAGATCCGTGTCCTTCTCGAAACCGCCGCCGACGGTGAGTTGAGAGGCCAGCTTGATGAGATCGGGCAACCACGCTTGTGCGTCGCCGACGAGGATGGCAACTGAGAGAGCCATACAGCGTTGTCCGGCGGCTGTCGCAAATTGCGTTTGAGAACGTCAACCTGAAATTAGTAACCTGAAATTAGTATATCTAAAACTTACCTCCGAACGCCGCGCCTACGATCGAGTTCAGAGCCAAGTTCTTGTTGGCTAAGTCACAATTAAGCGCACAAACGTGGAGCTAAAATGGGCTGGCATTACCGTCGGGCATCAGTATACCATGATTCTTGGCTCCCATGTTGGATTGTACTCTTTTCCCGTGCTTGGTCCCTCTGCATGTACAATCAGACACATACTTCAAGTGAGGGCGGAGGCAGCATACCGTTCATATATATGCCGCCCTGCACGATCACCACCAACAAAGCTTATGGCGCGAATAGCTGGGTGATCACATATCGCATTCACCGTAGGGACTGTGCCGTGCACGACGTTCACCACGCCAGGAGGGAGGCCGGCTCGTTGGCAAAGCTCTGCAATCATCATTGCTGCGCCTGGGTCACGCTCGGACGGCTTGAGAATTACGGTGTTGCCTGTGACGGTGGCCATTGGTATCGACCAGAGGGGAATCATGCTGTGAGCGTAGGCATCTCGTCAGAATGGCCTATGCGGCAAGTGGGAGGTGATTGATTTACGCAGGAAAATTGAA
This sequence comes from Auriscalpium orientale, assembly GCA_019915035.1. Lineage (NCBI taxonomy): Eukaryota > Fungi > Basidiomycota > Agaricomycetes > Russulales > Auriscalpiaceae > Auriscalpium > Auriscalpium orientale. The sequence goes on from JAHLMH010000001.1 coordinate 2,314,039, forward strand.
AGGTGCAATGCTGGACGATCATACATCAGATTACTGCCTGCGTTCAGATAGTGAGGACACATACGCCGAGACAACACCCAGTGGCAGCTTGCGAACTTCGGTGTCCATGTCTTTGCTCACTATGACACTACGATCAAGAAACGCGGCTTCCTTGCGAGATATTCGGAGACATACCCTCAATTTTCTCACCCAATAGTAGAGAAGGTGCGCTAGCAGCGTGCTCAACGACCTGTAATCCCCGCAGGATATCTCCATGCGCGTCTGCCAGCGCCTTCAGCAAATGATTCAAAAGGAGAGTGTTAGACTGACCTGGTACAGTCTTCCCCTGCTCCAGCACAATACTCGTCGCCAGGGCGTCCGCATTCTCGCGAAGCAGCCTCTGCAGCCTGCGAGAGAAGGTTAGAGATCTTGGCTGCACAACCCGTCGGCGATTCTCACTCGAGGGCGAATCGCTGCCGCGTCAGAACGCTGGTCTTGCTCCATGACTTGAATGCCTCAGACGCAGCGTCGGCCGCCTGCTCAAATTCCGCAGTGGTAGTTTCTGGCACACGCGTGAGCAGGGTTTGCGTCGACTGGCGTGTATGTCAGCTGCCTTGCGCACAAGAGTCCACTGCGAAGCACACACACCGGATCAACAACATCAATCCACTCCGTCGTCTTGCTCTCCACGAACTCGCCGCCAATGAAGTTCTTCGTATTTTCGCCAGTCGCACTTGTACCTTTCCAGTCCCGCGAGATCTGCTCGGCCTTGGGACGTGCGAGGGAGTTGAGACCTGACAGTGGCGGCCGGGAAGAAGCGGTTGCATATGTCCTGGCACGCAGAGTCTGAGCGCGAGACAGACGAGACGAGAACATGGTGGAATGATTTGTGGAGAGAAGGACGCGAGCCGCTACACAGGCTTCCCCGTGGGGTCGGGCCGGACGAGGCCGGACGGCGTCTCGGGAGCCCGCCGTCCCGAGAGTCCGAGACACTTCGACACTCTCCTGCACCGCAGTAAATGTTTCCCCCGGCCTATGCTACTAGTGCCTGGTTGCCTGGTGTGCTGGGCAGGCGCACGCACAAGTTGCTTGCATTTCGGGCTGTTCCTCACGGACAACTTGAAGGAGATTACTCGTGCACACAGCGTCGCAAGATAAAGTGAAGTAAAAAGAAACTAGTACTAGGCAACAGGGATTAATAGGCCTGAGATTCGTTCAACGAGTCGCTCATCAGCCCACTGCCTCACCCAATCCAATCTTTCTTTCCCCCGCGCTTCGTCAAGCTTGTAGCTGTCCGGCGGCAGCACCACTCGGCCATCTCGTTTTTGCCAGTACGTGGCCACATCTCGGATGTCCTCAAACCTGCCTTGCCCCAGCACCGCACTTAGAAGTTTTCTCGCCTTCTCGTCCGCGTTCGCCTCGTCCGCTCGCAGATCGGGCCAGATACTGGCAGCAAGGTGGTGAACGATGACAAGGCGCACGAAGCCTTCTACAGGCGCCCTGCTTCTTCCGCCTACCAGCGCGCCAACGTATGCGCCCAGCACTTGCGCATCTGTTTCCACCGGCCACAAGTACTCGCCTACAGTGTTTCCCACCACGCGGTCGGTAGGAGTGCGGATGGTGGGCAGCGCATGCGCGGTGTCGTGGTAAAGCAGCTTCCGATAGTCCATTGCATACCTATGAGAAGTAGGCGGTAGAAGCAGGGACCCGAAGAGTGGATGGCCGAACGATATCGCATCGTACAATGCGACAAAATCTGAGTAGAATTGGTAAAATGGTGTGCCAGGACCAAGGAAGCGCTCGGCAGTGACTTCGATGCTATCCTCATCAACTGCGGCCGACACTCCTGATCCTGATGCGGGAAGGGCCGATAAGCCGTCGAGTGACGCTCCTAACATGCACGGGGCCACAAGGTCTTCCATGAACGAGGAGACTACGGAGTCTCTGAAGACTTCTTCAGACCCTGTGGCAGTAGTTTCCCCTGGAGCACCCTGCACCTGTCCGTGCTCGAGCATGAACACTTTCATACATGCCAAGACCACCTCCGACAGCTTGATCGTGCTGGATCCGAGGCCATGGTTTCGAAGGACTGTCCGCATGGCGAGGGTCAGGAGGAACGTGGCACGTACCACCTCCGTCTCGTTTGCATCCCAATTGCCAGGTAGTTTCTGCCAAACATGCGAGGTACCCGATCGCAGAAGGTGATCAAGCGGGCGGGTAGTCCAGTCGGAGGCGTACGGAAGTGCGGAACCATGGTCCCGGCGTCGCACAAGCCACGCTGGCGGTAGTCGCTGGGTAGTCGCCTGCTTGATTGTCCGTGGAGTAGGGTTTAAGGCGCCAATGCACAGATCCTCGCGCGAACGAAGGGAAGTGAGGAATGGCGCGATCACATGCAAACCACCTCGCTCCCATATCAACCCAGGCACCTTCCAGCCCCTGGTGCTGAAAAACCTTTCTCCCATAACGTCTATGATGGTTTCGATAATGGACTGCACTGTATCTTCGTCTCCTGGCATGAGTCGAATCAGGGTGACGCCAGCCTGCGCAAGCCAGAGATCGTCCGTGGTGGTGGGCACGCGGCGAGAGAGACGGAGATACCTGGCCATTGCAGTGGCAAGAGGACGATGAAAGACGTGTACGAATGGCAAGGTGCTGGCCTTGTAAATCGACTGGGGGTACGGATGGTAGGCAGCTGTGGCGAAGACAGTATGCAAGAGAGAGAGAGGCAAGTCGAACGGGGGTTCTGATACGGATTCCTCAGTCGTCGTAGGGCAACACGCTAGCCACAGGCGGATTGCGGAGGATACAGTTGCGGTGGAGGAAGCCAGTTTTCGAAGAACTGGGAAGGCGTGATACGTCTCCATGCCCTTCGCGAGGATGTCGAGAGTTTGCTGAAAGCCTGTCAAAGCGACGAGGAAGATATCCTTCTCCTTGCCCCGATTGAAGCCAGGACGAAGCCACTCGATCACAGCCAGGCGCTCTTGCTCTCCACCTTTGGTTCCATTCACACGCGATCCTTCCAACCACGCGGCTTGTGCGTTCCAGACAGCAGTCCATACAGGCCAGTCAGTCTCAGCATTGGTGAGTTTAGTGGTGAGCTCGACCAAGGCATGCGTCCAACTCCAAGCCACCACCTGACTCCAGAGAATGTCATGCTCGGGGGTTGTCTGATGCGGGTCAACAGCGCATACTATCCACGCTTCGAGAAGCCTCGCGTACGCGACGAGAAGGGGGCGAGAATCGCACTCTGGCGAGAGGATGTATGAAGAAAGGCTTGCGATGTGTTGTGAGGCTGTTGTGGCAATGTGAGTGTAAAGCCCGTATGATGCCAATGCGGTGTAGAATTCGAGCGTGGATGTGAGCAGGGACGTCCAGAGTGATGCGGGGTACGGCAAAGAGGACGGATCGACGGTGATATACCGCAGCAGAGCATCTGCGGGGTCTAGCAAAGCAGTGGATGCTGTCCTCGAAGAGAGCGCGATTGTGGTCAGAAGCCGTATAGCTAGAGGGCTGGGTTCTGGGGTGTCAGGACGAGGTGGGATGGACGTCAAAATAAAGAGGCGGAAGGTGTTGGCAATGAGGGATGGCGTTGTAGCAATGGATGTTGCCAAATCATTCGTGTGCTTGGCAATGCGATGAAGGACATCGAGGAGTTGTAGGAGGGAATGATGCGGCATTGCAGCAGAAAGAAAAATGTCCGCTATCTGAGGGAGTATGAAGTCCATGGGCAGAGATGTTATGGCATCACGTTTCAAGCGTCCAGCAGTATTCTCGTCAGATGGGGTTTCGGACGGCTGTTCGCTTTGCAGTTCGACACCATCGACATCAGCCAGCTCCTCGTCCCATCCAACGATACATTCCCAAAGTGCGGCAACTGCCTGCGCGCCAACGTTGCCTTTCTCACCCATTCCCTCTACACTGGCACCCAGGATCCGCTTCCTCAGCTCTTCTTCTCTCCCCGCTAGCTGCGGTATGGCCTCCCCATCTCCGGCAGAACCGCGCTTTATACGGCCTAATCTCCGCGCGATTCTTGCAAGCACAGTGAGCATGGTGGCACGCTGAGCCGGAACCGTGGAGCGGGTGAGGAGGAAGATGTCGTCGAGGGTGTACCCCGCATGTGACCCTTCGGCATGATGATGAAGGCCCAGGTGGGTAGGGAGTGTCGCAGACAGGTCTGTGGGCACGGGATTGCCTTTGAGATCGAATCTCAAGGCGTTCGAGGACGCAGAGTCGGGGGAACGAAGTGAGTCCATCCACTCAAGATTAGGATCATCTACGGGAGCATTTGGGAACCAGCGCTGACGGATCGCTTCAGGTGTTCCAGCGTCCTCCGTCTCCCAACCTGGAACATTTGACCGCAGACCATTGATAAGAGAAGGTGCAGGGGGCTGTGCAGCGGGGAAGAGGGTTGTGCTCGTTGAGGGTGTGGACAAGCTGGCCTCTTCAGCATTCCTGGCCATAGTATTAGCTGGCTTCCAGGAGCCTAAGGACGTCGCGGAGTCGCCTTCGGTAGGAGCAGGGAGAGCAAGGGCTTTCTTCCGCGGCGACGGGGGAGCAGATTGGTAGACATGGACATCCTGTGGCGTCACATCCGCAAAACGCAGCTTTCTACTAGCTCTAGCAGGACTGGAAGGGCGAGTGCTCGCAGAGGAAAGAATTGGCGATGGAGGAGGTTGTGGTGAACGGGGATTCACTGAAGTGCGATTAGCATGGCTACCGGAATACAGGGCTATATTGCGTTGCGTACCTGTCCGAGTCATGGGTGTACCTTGGAAATCACAGTCAGAGGCACCCTTCAAGCGAAGAGGAAGAGCATACTGGATGGTCCTCCGGCCACAACGGTGTCGATTTGCTCGGGTTTTGGTGGTTCAGATTTGGGAGCAGCCTCGCCTGTCCCAAGTTCTAAGCCCACGACCGGCTGCTGTTCTCGAGCTTCCCTGGCCTCGCGGGCGGCACGCACCCTCATTAACAGATCCCCTATGCCCCCTCCGAACTGCTCCTCGATCTCGGCTTTCTCCTTCGCCCTTTCCTCTGCCGACATAGACGCTACGCGCCTCTCATTGTCTCTGCTCACCTGCTGACGCCAGCCGTCCGCAGGGACATGGCTGTCGATCGAGCGCTCTGTGACAGAAGAGGATGCAAGTGACGGCGGCTCTGAGGGTCGATCTGGGAGCGATGGAAGCTTCGCCAAGTTCTCGCGGTTCCGTGCAAAGGCACTTTGAGAGCGATGCTGCACAGCGGGGAACCCGGTCTTTGCGCCTGGATTGAAGCGGGCGGAGGGTGCCGAGGCAGGAGAGCTGACATTGCGCTCGAACACAGAGCCGATGAGGTGCTTTTCAGGCGGTGACATTGTCGCCAACTGTTAGTCGCAGCAGTGAACAGACTCGGACTCGTCCGAAAGGACGTGCTCGCTGACCAACAGTGACCAACTTGCCTTATATCAGTGAGGCCCGCCGGTCGGCGCGTCTCGGAAGTACTTCAACACGCCACGGCCTCTGTATATCTGCTCGGTGTATATATCTGCTCGATGTATGCATATGCCTGCTCATTGCCACGCGACGCAAGTACTGGACTGGCGCGTAGCGACGAGCGAATCGTGTCATCGAAGTGTGCTCTTGAGTCCTCATTGACTCGGGGAATTATTTAAATAATACCTGCATGTGTGCCTTCCACATAGCAGCAGCATCTTCAGCTACTTCGACAATCTTGCCCAAGCACTGTCCCCGACAACTAGTGTCTGTGCTCGCCGCGCGCCAGGCTGTAGCGAAGGGCGAGGCTCTCCAGAGAGAACATGCACGTAAGACATATACTGTACTAGATCATCCCATATGTCCAAAGAGCCTTACATGTTCACAATGCGGACTTGACTGAGATCGTAGACGCTGAGGTGCGCCTTGCATGCCGGCGCGCGAACGACCGACTGCGATAAGATTGAAACTGGAATCATATTACGAGACACATTCGCTACACCTACGCCGACTGTACCTTACGCCTCTTCAAGATCTGAGAACGGCCCTCTTCCGTCGCCAGTTGAGCGATGATGTCGCTCTTCACAGCCTCGAACTTCTTGACGAGCACAGGCGCCTGGACTGTGGCCAGTCGTCGGAGGAAACAGCCGAGCTGGTACACCTCAAGCGGGTGTGTGGCGCGGCAGCCAGTAATGTTCTCGTCTAGCAAAACAATACACTAGAAACCCGTCAATGATGAGTAAGTAACACATCTGATTGTTCCATTGGAACAAAGGCGCACTTTTTTTTCATTGATGTACTGCGCAGCCAATACCAAGGCATCAAGCCCATCGATTGCAAGGCCGTAAACTGTGAAATCCGTCATGCCCTGCTCCATGAGAGAGTGCACCGCTGCGACGAGGTAGAGTCGGGTTTGATTGTACCCAGCCACCGTGTATCTCGCGCTGTCGTCCTTCTTGTTCTCCACGGCAAGTAGGGGAAGGAGGAGGACTTGGCTGTTCTTAGGAGGGTCTGGGGGTGAGCGCAGTGGATCAGGAGGGGCTGAGGGTGAGCGCACTGGGGCGCAACATGGCTTGTTGCCGGCGCGGAAAATGCAGGTACGAGGATCCTGCAGATCCAGCTTGTCAGCTGTGCGCTTCTTCGGGTTGACCGCTATCGGCACCAACGAAAGGGCCCTGATGACGCCTTCGGAGACGCCTTCGGGGACATCTTGAAGATACACTGGAAGGAACCCAGCAGCATCGACTTTGCCTCGAACGGGTTCTTCCGCCAGGCGCTTTGTGAGCTCAACGCCGGGGATGTTCAACTGCCCTGTACGCTGACAAGCCCGTTGATGAGCGCGCTTGTAGGCTTCCACAGAATCACGGCTCAGGTCGGTATCCCCGCAGATGAAGGACTCCATCGCATGGGTCAACGCGGCGTCGGCCTCTCCTGCCCAGAGTTTGGCCAGATCGTGGCGGGTTTTCAACATCTGGACCTTCTCCGCTTTGCCGAGGTTTTCGTATTCGGCCATAGGATTTACAGGGTTTGCGAAGAAACGCTCCGCCGCGCTGTATGATATTCGTCTTGATCAGAGACTGAGAAGGAGCATTGAAGCGACAGAGGCTTACCTCGACAACAACTGCACGTCACTATTCCCGTCGCCTCTCAAGAATTCTTCGAGCAAGCAGTCGAATAGTTGTCGGCTCTCCGACTCGTTGATGGGAATGATGGGGTGACGTGCCAAGAGTCGGTTCGCTCTTACGCATGTCCAGACGATGATGAACGCGCGTTCATCGACGAACTCGTAGACTGCTCGCTCGGCTTCGGTGTCAGGCTCCCCAGGCGTTTCCATGCTCGAGATGGCGTCCCAGAAAGCTTCTATATGGGGCTGGGTGTCGAGCTCGAGGCTGTAGCGGTGAGGGGCCGAGGTTGACACACGGTCAGGACCGAGCTGGACACGACGTTTGAGCTGTGTCACGTATCATTGTATCAGCCTTACACCGATGATGGGAGAATGCACCACCATACCTCCTCCTCAGTCCATGACGGTCGGCGAATGGTGAGGGCACTCTTGTAGTCTCCCATCAAGCTCGACAACCAAGGGCTTGGGTTGCTTGACCATGCAACGAAGATCGCACGCCTATCAAAACAAAAGTCATCGACGTTGGACGTCACGTCGGCCCCGGTAGACGCATCCTTGCTGAAACTGCAATATTGAATGATTAGGCCGCATCAAACATACTGGATGAAACAATAGCTTACACTGAGGAGGTGGTCGGGCCGGTTCTGCTTTTCTTTGATTCAGAACACACCAAAGACACGAAAGGCGAAAGTACTTACTAGGACCTATCGGAGACAGAGCGTATGGCTTCTAAGCCGGGATCGGACAGTGTCCGGCTGTTATACGTTACAGTTGGCTACGGGCGCAAGAGACGGCGAGCGGCACATACGAGGTGAACGCGGAGCCTTGGGACGTTCGGGAATCCGAAGAAGGCTCATACCCTGCGCAGAGACTTTATAAAGTCAAGTCCGGTTCGAAGACACAGCATGGACGATCATCACGTACGCTGCGGATGCCTGTTTCATCCAGTTCTGAATGCTAAATTGTCTGTCTTGCTGCTTAAGGCAGTTGGCTCTCCACTTGTTCTGAGCGATACTTGCAGCGGCATGCAGAAAAGGGCGAAGGCGCAGTAGAGTTTCCAACAGAAACAGGGCATCTGCCGTATCAGCGAGGTTGAAGGTGCTAGAGGAAGCAAATCGAGCGACACTCTGAATGGAAGCCTGTCGTTAACAAGCGGAGACCACAGAGTCCAGAAAGACTGACATTGTTGGAGCCAATATCCGCAAACCACGCCCAGGTCAGACGGCCAACGCTACCGGCTTTCTCGACCTGCAGGCCGACAACAGGGTCCATAACTCCTAGGGCTCGCCTGTGATGTAAAACAGTATTCAGAGCAAGAGAAACATTGGCGGATGTCGCCGCAAGGAAGACAATCAGCGCCGGGTTTTCTTGGAGAGATGTCAGAATCTGTGCCTTCCGCTGGCGCAGTGTCGAGGCGGAAGCCCTGGAGGAGACTGCCACATTGTTCTTTTGTTAGAAGGCCGCAATGATGCGGATATGGACATGCTTACCGGCTTCCTCGCCCAAACCCCCTTCCGACTGCTGCCCGGGAGCGGCAATGGGGAGCTGCGCACAGCTGCTGTGGCCGCCACCACCCTGAAACTGGACGCGATCGACAACAACCAGGCTTGTGGTGATGTAGTCAAGCGACAGTGGCGAGTAGGTTGCTGATGATTTCGGGGGCGATAATGGGACGTCGCAACTGCAGTTATGACTCCTGATGAATGAGACGAGACACAAGGTTGACGCGAGCTCACTATGAAACCAATTGGAACGCGGTGTCGATGAGCCAAGACCAGAGAAATGTTGTGGGCATTCGGTCCCCTAAGAGAGACTCTCTTTCTTTTGCCGACCGTGCACAGCGAGTGATCATCAAGGCCAGAGGGAAGAGTTTCAAGAATTCGAGTTCGTGAGTTTCGCATGGAGCAGATGGGGACGCGGGGGCAGTGAGGGGGTAACGATCTCAGCTAGGATGTCCTGAAGCTCTATAGGCAAGTTGATGCCGACGGCCTGGGTAGAGGAGTATTCGAATCCTTGTCTATGCTATGTGGACCTGAAGACAAACCTTGGCGCGGTCAACCAGCGATGAGGACAATCGAGATGTCTCGAGACTCGCGAGGAGCTCTTGCACGGGAGAAGCGGCGGGCACCATCCTCTGACGACGGTCAGGCGCTGAACATGAAAGTGAGGTCAAGCTCTCGCATGGGAATGCATGCGAGAGAAAGAAAGACGAGTAAGCGGTCGGCGGACGCAGGCAAAGTCGCGGTGTGGCCGAAGAGGGAGGACAAAGTCGCGTCGCGAGCCACGTGGTGTGCGCGCAATGGATGGCACGCGTCGAGCTCTGTACTTGTTCCCTCGCAAGCGCACATGAATCCGCCCTTTCTCGCCGGCCCCCTCGCCGGTGCCCCGCCCGCCGCCCCGCCGTCCACGTACCAGTCCATGGCCTTTCATCTCCCCAACCCACAGCTCAGCTTCCCAAATCCTTTCTACTCTCTTCAGATAAATTCCCTGCAGACACAGCAGCCACAGCAACCCCAGCAGCCCCAGCAGACCCCCCAGATCCCCATCCAAATACCCATGCAGCCCCAAATCCAGTCTCTCACCCAGATGCAGCCTGACGCAAATCAAGCCCGTTTTGCAGCTGCCCTCACAGATCCCCTCATCCAAGCGTGGATGCAGGGCAGACTGATATCAGAGATTTACGGCGTCAGCAGCCCTGTCGGAAGCCAGGCCAACGACAAGTACTTACTCGTCCACACCCTCCACGCCTGCAAGTCAAACAAACGCACCTACAAAGAGGCCCTCGACGGTCTCCACGGCGTACGTCTCGCTCAATCATCCCCTTTTCGTTGCGATAACAAGCCGCTTATCCCCTAGACCAACGGCCATGCATCCAATCTGTGGAAGGATTACTACCTTGACCACAAATTTGAGATCGACGACGAAGTCTCGCGACTTGGCGACGCGCCGCAGAAGACCGTCAAAAAACCATCCTACCACCTCGACGATCCTCGCGCCTCGTCCTCCAGCCAGAGGGCGTATAACGACGAACACAGGCCCAAGAAGGAGCGCATCCGTGATCCCGCCTCGGCGTCCGCCCCCCTGCCCTCTCGCCGCGTCTCCTTCGACGTCAGTCCCCACACGTCCCGTCGCACCATGAACTCCCAGTCTGTGACAATCATCGATAACTCTATACCGCCTGTTCCCAAGCGGGAGCCCGTGCCGCCCACGAAGGTCGTCCCTGGCCCCCGAGGCAACCAGTACACAAAGGAAGACCGCGAGTTTTTCATAGACTTTGTCAACTGGGAGCTCCACTGCGACTCTTCTTTGAACAGGGCTGACCTCCTTGACCGCCTCGCGCAAAAGGTAACCTCCGCTCAGCTGTCTCCAATATTATCAGCCTCACCTCGCCCTACCTAGGTACCGCACCACTCAAAGGGATCGTGGCAGTCGCATTGGAACCGCGTACCTGTTGTCGACAAGATTATGGCGCGAGCGAAAGGTGAAACAGACTTAGTGCCAGCAGCACAAGAATTATCTGAGGACGACGACAACTACGAAGAGGAAGAGGAAGAGGTCGCCGAAGACCAAGATGAAGACGAAGCGCAGAATGGCCACGCGTCTGACGACGACTTCCAGGCATCTGTTCAGGGGTCTGACGACAGTCAAGAGGGTATGGGCCGCAGCGGAGGCGCATTTACCAAGGCGGATTACCGCGCTATGGCGAAATGGATTGCCCAGAATCAATTGTGGTCTGAGATGTCCGATAAACAGAGATGGTACCCCTTCCACGAAGAGGTAAGTGGCCCTTGTTTCTTTGTGAAGAGAAAACTGACGCACGTTGTTCCAGCATCCCCAACGCACCGCGACTGCATGGGCGGAGAAATATCGTAAGGCCGAAAAAGGTCTGTCAATCCGCATCTGCGTTCCCATGATGCGCAGGCTGACACTTCGAACAGAACTGTCGAGAAGGGCAGAGAAATATAGGCGTCGAGCAAAAATCAAGCGCACGCAGCATGGGCGGCCATCCTGGGCTGTCGACGAGGATGAGCGAGGGACGAAGAGACGGAGGTCAACAGACCATTCAATGACGCCGCATCTGAAATCATAATCTTTCGGCTTTTGTTTTTTCACATCATACGCGACCTGCAACCCCCCAGTTCACGTTTAATATGTATTCTTACAACACACTCAGGAGACCAGCTGTATGCACAATTAGATACGGTGATGTGCCACACGGTGGAAGACTCCCGGGTACGTGTTGATGTGCATGAGGCGCCTCATCGACTATCACCGTCATCGATATCGCTGCCGTCGTCACCATTTTGTACGGCTCGTCACGTAGGAGGCAAATCTAAGAGTCGGTGACCAGGTTTTTCGTAGTTTTGTCGTTCACACTACAAGCTTCAAGTTTTCGACGAGTGCATACATTGCATCACAGACCATCTTGCAGGTCCTTACTCACATACCGTGTCGAGGGCAGAGGACCGCATTGGCCCACCTGGCACCGCCCTCCTAGGACTGTTTCCGGACAAGTAGTGACTACGGGGCGGTTGTTCATTCTTTTCTTTTGGTATTGTGAGCCGTACGCTTGTCAGCATACATACAACCAGACCAACGAATTTTAATCTGGTAAGCTGAGCGCCTCCTCTTTTGCTCAAGGATGAAACTGCGGTCAACGGCGAGCACGGAAAGATCTCATAATAACATGTGTGCACAAACTGAGCGGGTTACACAGAGTCCACACATGCACGCTTTCAAGCATCCAAATGCCTCCATTCTGGACTAAGGTGGCCACCTTCAGCTATGTTCCGAGCTATAGACCACAGCACAGGAACCGAACTCGCCCCAAGATTCCCATTCCTTTTTCATTAGATTGCCGTTGAATGGTGGAATCGAAGTCGTCCTAACTCCTGAAACTCTTCGACCATGAAGTGGGCGAATGGGGCTCTTCTTCGGCGGCGCGCTTCAACAACGCCTTCGCTGCAGCTAGCTAGGAGCATCTGTTCAGGAGAGTGCTCTGCAGGTCTCGTGGACGAGGACGTGGTGGAGGGACATGAGAGTTGGGGATAGCATCGAATACTCACTCAGTGAAACATTTTCATCATGCCAAAGGAAAGAGCCCCAGCACGCGCTTCGTCAGACGGGATATTTTTCGGGTAACAGGAGCGTTCAAGACACATCAGCCTCCCCATAAGCCACCACGGACTCTGCTATCGGTGATACTCAAGCAACCGAGATGGGCCTTGGTTGCCTCAGCAGAGGGAAGAAGGGCTCGAAGTGCGCTCTTCTACGTCGCGGATGATCGCGTCCTGCGAGCTGCGGACGCGCCGGGTGTTCACATCGAGCGTCAAGCAGAAGGATAGGAAGACAATTAATTTGATAGGAGAGTCTGCGTCCAAATATAGCGTGCGACCGACATCGTCGCGAGACTGCCTGCGTGCACATCACCGGGGAGCATATGCCTGGCCAGTAGATGAGCATGTCTGAGCTTTTCGTCGCCAGTGCAGAGAGGGAAGACCGCAAAGACTGTTGACCGAGTACAGTAGCCGGGGCGGACAAGGACGGACACGTGCGGATCGATTATGTATATGCACTCGTTTCCAGTTGCTACCCCAAGCCCGCCGCCCTTACCTCTTGACCATCACTTCCATCCACACCTTCACTTGTACACCCAGCCATGGATGAAGAATACGATGTAGCATCCTCCCATCCTTCGCCCTCTGATGCCTGACTCACTTCCCTGTCCATAGGTCGTCGTTCTGGGCACTGGGCTGACGGAATGTATCCTGTCCGGCCTCTTATCCGTCGAGGGCAAGAAAGTCCTGCACATGGACAGGAACGACTACTACGGCGGCGACAGTGCGAGTCTCAACCTCACCCAGGCATGTGCACGTTCTATCATCGATATCACCACCGCTCACCTCGCGCATGCAGCTCTATCGCAAATTCCGCCCAGACCAAACCCCACCCACAGAGCTCGGGCGCGACCGCGACTACGCGGTTGATCTTGTACCCAAGTTCATCATCGCGTCCGGCGAGCTCACCAAGATCCTCGTGCACACGGACGTCACGCGTTATCTCGAGTTCAAGCAGATCGCGGGTTCGTTCGTGTACCGCGACGGCAAGATCTCCAAGGTGCCCAGCACGGAGATGGAGGCGGTTAGGAGCCCCCTGATGGGGCTCTTTGAGAAGCGTCGCGCAAAGAAGTTCTTTGAGTTCCTGCAGAATTGGAAGGATGAGGATCCCGCCACGCACCAAGGTATGCCTGTCCGCGCATGTCGCCTAGGGGCCTGCTGTAACTGACTGACATGTTTCCATAGGTATCAATTTGGATAAGGACAGCATGAAGACGGTCTACGAGAAGTTCGGCTTGGAGCCTGGCACACAGGACTTCATCGGCCACTCGATGGCGCTCTACTTGGACGACGAGTAAGCAGCATATCATTGCCGGGATCGTGCAGATCTGACCACCATTAGCTACATCACTAAACCCGCACGCCCTACTTACGATCGCATCGTGCTCTACACCTCCTCCATGGCTCGCTATGGAAAATCCCCCTACATCTACCCCCTCTACGGCCTTGGCGAGCTCCCGCAGTCCTTCGCTCGCCTGTCCGCGATTTATGGCGGCACGTACATGCTCGACAAGCAGATCGACGAAATCGTCACGGACGCGGACGGCAAGTTCGTCGGCGTGCGGAGCGGCGACGAGACCGTGAAGGCGAAACAGGTCATCGGGGACCCGAGCTACTTTGGCGCCGGCAAGGATGGCGGGAAGCTCCGCGTTGTTGAGGAGGGCAAGGTCGTGCGCGCCATCTGCATCCTGAAGCACCCCATCCCGGGCACGGATGACTCGGACAGCGTCCAGATCATCATTCCCCAGAATCAGGTTGGGCGTCGTAACGGTGTGTGAATTGGTTTCGCGCTTGGCGCGCTTTCTGATTCCAGAGCAGACATTTACATCGCGATGGTTTCGTCGACACACAATGTCTGCGCTAAGGACGTCTACGTCGCCATTGTCAGCACCATCGTGGAGACCGAACGGCCAGAGCAAGAGATTGCCCCTGGTCTCCAGCTCCTCGGTCCCATATACGACAAGTATAATCATTCTCCATTTTTTGGCTCATGCGCACTTGCTAATCGTACTGCAGGTTCATCTCTGTGTCACCTCTGTACACACCCACCTCGGATGGCAAATCAGACAACATCTTCGTCACGCGCTCGTACGATGCCACAAGTCACTTCGAGACTGTCGTGGAGGACGTTCAGGATGTCTGGAAGAGGGTCGTTGGCTCGGACCTGGTCCTGAAGAAGCGCGAGGTCGAAGTCGAGGCCTAATGCTCTTCTGAAAGATCTCATCCCGCCTTCCTACTCTTCTGGCCCTCTGATATAGCAGCAATACATGAATCTGTACAACACTTAAATCACCAATCACGATTTTGCACGTCTTCGCATTGCAACGCTACAAACCTCAGAAGAATGAATTCATGTCAAACTCTGGTACTTGGACATCCTGCTTTGCAGACTTCATGAGACTGCCCAAGCCCGCCTTGCGCGCAAAGAAGTCTCCCTCCTCTTTAATTGCCTCCTTGATTGTCGGCAAAGCGGGCTCGCCCGGTTCGCTGCGCTCGGGTGATGCTCTGCGTGTTGGGGGCGCGGTGGATACGTCCATGTCGATGATGATTGAGGAACGTCTACGCATGGCGGGCTCGAGAGCGAACATACGGCGCACGGCCGTGGGACTCGGCGGGGTCTCGGGCTGCACAGGGTCGTGCATGACTGTGGAGGGGCGGTCGAAGGACCAAGAGCGGACGAGGTCCAGCGCAAGAACGTGGCACCCTGAATCCATTTTAGATGCGGAACCGCACGAAATATGAAAACTGCGTACCCATCCTCGTGAAAACTCGCGCTATCTGCAGCACAAAATTGAACTCGACGCGTCCTGAAATTTCGCTTGTTCCTTTCGCTGTTTGTAGAGTCTTCGACTTGAGCTGGGAGAATAGCAGTGCAAGACTCGGATCGTCGTAGTGAGGACTTCCTATCTCCGGGATTGGCACCTCGAGTACGCTAGCGATGTCT
This sequence comes from Auriscalpium orientale, assembly GCA_019915035.1. Lineage (NCBI taxonomy): Eukaryota > Fungi > Basidiomycota > Agaricomycetes > Russulales > Auriscalpiaceae > Auriscalpium > Auriscalpium orientale. Next base: position 2,329,171 of record JAHLMH010000001.1, read on the forward strand.
TGCAGCGGTGTCTGACATTAATAGCATAAGTTGAAGTTGTACATTGTACTAGTAAAAGACATACCACGAGGATTCTAACAGCCAGATCACGTCTGTGAAGCAACCAGAAGGCCCAGCTCGCGAGCCAGCGATTGCCCTTGCGGAAGGAGAGGGGTATGATCGTATTGTTCAGGATATCTTGTAGGATGGGTCCGTCATCGCTGCCCTCAACGATGCGGGCAAGCGCCACAGCAAGCTGGAAGTCATCCAGCTGTCGTAGGCATACGTTGACCGCATCTCTCAAACTGCCTCCAAGCAAAAAGAACGCAGCCGCGTATTCTGAGGTTCCTCGTGAGTCGGACAAGCGTGCAGCATAGCAAACGTAACACACCAAAACGCTGCTTGCTCAGCAGCGCATAGGCATTCTTGAGTGCAGCGGTGCGCCATCGTGGCTGCTTGAAATCGTTCGACAAGAATTTGAGCATCGCATTCTGCTCTTTGTGCCATGCGGCTTGGCGCCAGAGTCCATGCACAAGTTTGTGCTTCCCCAGTGCAAAGAAGAACAGTGAACACGCCACGGGATCGCGGTTATCCCCAGCCATGTACTCAGTCCGTGCTATGACCTCCATGTGCGCTTTCTGCCATGTAAAACATTCGGTCGTAAGAAGCGCGATGCATGTGACACTAATCCTGCGTACGTACCAAAGCGTCAAGCCCGTTAAGCCAGATAAAGACACCCGTGGCGCGGGCGTCACTCCAAGCCATCTTGCCTTGACATGCCGACTGCGCCGCTGACAATAACAAGCCTTGACTCTCGCTGTGAAACGCCCAGATCATGTCGCGGAAGCGTAATCGGGCGCGCCAGCCGGTTTTGCGCGCAATGCCACCCTTCGATGCCGGGCTACTGGGGGCGGAGGTGCGCTCGTTGATGATGTAGAAGGAACGCATGGAGATGAGATAGCGCAGGCCGTTGGCATCAAGGGCTCGTCGTGATTCATCAACCTGGTGTGTGGCAATTGATGAGAGGTCAGTGCCGGGGTGGGATAACGCACCTCGAGGGTAGCCTGGATGAGCACGAGTAGATGGGCGTGTTCGTTTGCTGTAAGATGTGGTAAGGGATTAGCCTCGAGCTGCTCTAGCACCCTCTCCACTAACGCCCGCGTGAAGCCTTCTTCGTCAGAACTAAACACCCAGTGAATTGACCATCGTTTACATATCGCGTGTAAACATACTTGTTCGTGAATAGGGTGTTGAATTCGTGCCGATGTTGACCACTCGCGACGGCAGTCTGAGAATAGGCTGTAAGCTTCAGGTGAGCGGGAGTTGTAAAGGACCATACAGAGCTGTTTAGAGGTTTGCGCAGGAAGTAGTCAACGGGCAAAGGGGTCGACTCAAACTTCCTGCGCTCATCGGAATCCACATCGTTCATCCTCGCAAGATCCCGCGAGAGGTTGATGATGATTTCTTTGACTGGTTCCAATTTCTCTGAGATGCGCATGAGCACAAGTGTGAGCAGAGCAAAGTCACGTATGCTAGGGAGTGAGGAAGTGTTGACTCACCCCACAAAAGGCATTGCAGGAGCATCTGAGGATGGTAGTCGACCAAGGGACCGTTGAGCCTGGTCACATGCTCGAACAAGCCTTCGACAGGCTCCGCACCTTCCACTGGGCGAGGTTGGCCATACAGACACATTTGATGTCCCGAGCCAATTAGCAAAGAACCGTGAGACAGCCAGATGGAATCGCTGATTGGGTGAGGTAACAAACTACACCCCAATTGCTTCAGCATATCATCGTCTTCGTGCCTATGAACACATACCTGCCGATGTCAATGTTGTAGATGACTCCCCAGCCAGGGGCCTCGTCAAAGTAAGTCATTTGCTGTTGACAGATAATCTCTATATGTCTTTCGAAGCCCACAGCTAGAATCGACTGATTGTCCGGCGTCGAGCTCCAATCCAGATCGTTGACGGGATCGTCCTCACTCAAATACTTCCTGTACTCAAGGCCCGATGCGAACTCCGATTCCTTTGAATCCCATATCGTCAGTTCTTCACCGTCTGCACCTGGCACAACTGCAAAGCTGCGTAAGCCATGCGCAACACAGACGCGCAGGTAACGTTGACAAACCGAGCACAGACTTCTTCGCCGAGCTGCATCGCACCCATGTAATGCCCACACGTCCGGTGCGCACTTTGCCAGTCGATCTCCACCCCGCACCCACCCCGTCGTCCTGCACCCAGAACATTAGCTCGCCATCCTGTGCGACACTCAACAGCACATCGTGATCTGGGTCTGCGCTTGCGTCCTTCCACGCCATAGGGTCCACGGGCACGATGAATGCGGCAGGCCCACGCAAGGGAAGGGTAGTATGTGACTTGAGTTGAAGCGTCGGACCGGGCGTCTGTATGGCGTGTATGTGCAGGATGGAAGGGGTCGTGTCGGAAGTGATCCCGAAGATGCATTCGTGAGGTCCGGCAGATGACGGTGGGAGAGAGAAGAGCGAGGATATCGAAGGGATGGCAAGGGCTTGTGGAGGCGTGGTGTGAAGAGTCAGGTTGCCGTCGTTTCTGGAGTATGTCGCGAATGTACGGCCTGTTTTGATTTTAGCATCATGTATGAACGCAGAAGAAAGTAATGTTTGACCTCCATCGAGAACCACGACGTGGTCTGCCGCAGGCCACCGGGCGGATCGTGCGAGCTTCGAGCCTCGCTCATGCACAAACCACGCCTCGCCTCCGTTCTCCCTAACAACCGCGATCCCCTTCCCGTTCGGAGTGCGGACAAAGCGAGATATTCGTGACTCCTCTTCCGGAACGCGATCTTCGCCTTGCGCCTGCAATGTAAGGCCTTCCGGTCGGGTATCAAAGAAATTGAGAGGTTCTAGCGCAAGGGTGGAGAGCGGCGACGATGTGATGAGTGTGAGAGTCGATTTCCCTGGGTTTGGAAGGACGTAGAGGTGAGCGGGAACCCGCGGAAATTCGGATGGCCAACTCTGCAGAAGAGTGAACTGCTTGAGGAGTTTCGGTGGTCGATGGTCTATATTCTGTGCCAGGTGTGACTTTAGATCATGGCGATGCATCAGATAAAGACCTACTGCGACCGCTCGGACGACTATAGACCCATCAGAAAGCACTCGCAGGAACAGGTCCCACCCGTCCTCTTTGATATCCCTCACTCGTCGAGTCTTTGTATCGTCCACGTCGGGCATACTTTTCAGGATGTGTGCAAGGGAGTCACCAATGATTTCTCTGTCTAACCAGTAGACGCTGGAATGCACCTCATCGGATGGTGATTCTGAGGAAGACGGAATTGAGGAGAATAGGTCCAATGATGCGTGGAGTTGCACATGTTGAGGGGAGTCTAAAACAGGCATAAAGATCCGTAGGGTCGCATCGGAAGTGATAGTGTAGAGGATAAGGTCATCGCTGAAGACGGATGAAGACTCTTTATTGACTGTCACAGTGCATGGACATACCGGCTGGATGCCTGTGCATGACGCCAAGTTATATTGGATAGTGGTCTGGGGTGCGGGATTGCCTGGGTCTGACGACCTGACGTCGTCAAGTATATGCGCACTACAGTATCTTGCTAGGGATTGGTCAAAGAGCGAATTGCTGAACCAAGTCTATGACATACCTGGGACGTAGTAGCAATGTACATCAAGGACGGCGAGAAGCGCACACGGGATGGGGTGGTGACACTGATAGATGTAAGGCCATCGTCGAGTAGGCCCCAGACCAGAGCGCACCTGAATGACCATTTGTTGGACCATGTCGGCAGATCGTTCTCCAAGATCAGGGTGTACACGGCTAGGCTGGATTCGCTGCCTAGCGCAAGGAGCCCTAGCCCACAGAGCAAAGCAAAGGATTAGGTATGTGCGGGGGTACTGCGAGGATCCTACTTACCAGATCTGCAGTTGAGAGCGGTGACGATCTGGCGCTCGGGGAGTACCAGAGACGAATGAACGCGCCAAGTCGAACTCTGCACGCCAGAAAGGGACCAGGCGGCCACGCGGGAGCCTGCAGCGGCAACTATCTTGAGGTGACTCTGAGGAGGGCTTCCAGTGCTCGAGAGAGTGACCACGTACGAGTTTCATGGCTGGGTCGACTGCAAGGAAAGTGATGGGCTCCGGGGCATGCTGTGTTCCGGGGAACACCTCCCAGAAGGCGAGGACGCGCAGGAGACGGAGGCTATCGGCATGAAGAATAACGACTGTGTCGGCTGATGGATACAGCTGCACGATGGAAAAGAGTGATCAGTTCCATTGGCAGGGGCGAATGGCAGGTATATGCACCAGCAAGGTCTCGGACGGAAGAACCAGGTACTGCAAGCCCTTGGCGGGGGCGCCGGCAAATGTGCGCAGGAGGTCGAGCATGGGTGTGGGGGTCAGAGCGGTGGGCGCATGCTGTCGGACATGGACGAGCAGGACGCGTCTGCTCTGGCGTCTGTGTCCGCGCGAGCCCGTGACTGTGTGCCGCGCGGGAGAGGCGTGCCCGCGTCATCGACCAACCGGGGCATGCAGTCATACAGGCTCTTGCTGCGCTTTCCATGAACCAACCCCGTATTTAACTCCCCGTCCCCCGCGCTCTCCGCACTCTCTTTTCTCCCATGCGTCTCGCCTCAATACCCCTCTCGCTCCTCGTCGCCATCCCCCTCGCCGCCGCCATAGACACACAGGCCGCCCTGCACGCGCCGCCACCCGCTTTCTCGACCACCCTCGTAGACAAGCTCTCCGACGACCCCGACTACACTTCCATCCTCCGCCTTCTCCAGCGCGCAAAGCTCATACCGACCCTCAATAGGCTTAACGGCAGCACTTTCTTTGCCCCCACCAACGATGCCATTCGCCGACACTCCTCCCGTAATTCCCTCTGGCGCGATGCTCTTCGCGACGAGGACCTCCTTCTCGGAGATAATGTCAAGGACCAGCTCCGCCAAGAACTATTCTACCACTTACTCAATTACACTATTACTCCCCCTCAAGACCAGGATATCCTCGTAACAAAGACCCTGCACTTTCCCTTGGAGCCCTCTGAGCCTCCAGCCGACGAACCTCCTCCCCGACCACCTTGGCTACCGATACCTGCCGGCACCTTGGGCGGAGAACCCCAGCGGCTACGACTGACCGTCAAGGATGGCGACCTACACGTAGGCGTAGACGCGTTCGGTCAGGGTGGAGCAAAGGCCATCAAGGGTCTTGAGGTGGCATCGAACGGTGTCCTCGTCGGCATAGATGACGTCTTGAATGTGCCTCCCAGTCTGGGTGCGTTCTCATTCCATGTGTGCCTTGCGTCTACTGACCGGCATTCACGTGCAGCGGTCGCTGTAGCCAACCAATCCTCCGTTTCTTATTTTCACAGAATCCTGACACCTGAGATTGCCCGCCGCCTTAACGAGACTGCGGAGCTCACTGTATTCGTGCCTGTAGACTCCGCCTGGGACGTTCTCCATCCCATCGAGCGCTTGTATCTGGAGAGCGAGTTTGCCACCGATGACCTGCACCGGATATTCGAGATGCATGCAGTCGTGCAGAAGGGCGTCAAGTGGTCCGAGTCATTTGCTCCCGGTATCAATCGTTCGTACCTGACCGTTCATAATGCATAACATTATCCCTGACTCGAAGAATAGTGACCACAGTTGATGGGCAAAAGCTAGAGATTGTTTCGACGCCAGACAAAGTCATGGTATCTCAGGCCGAGCTCCGTCAGCCTGACATTTATGCCTCAAACGGCGTACTGCATACCGTGTCCTCCCTGCTCATTCCTCCCGGCGCCCTCCAACTGACCCCGGAGAAATTCCTCCTTACTCTGAACTGCACAAACTTCATATCTCTAATACGCTCTGTCGATCTGACGCACTTCGTCAATGACACCGACTCGAAGATTACGATTCTCGCGCCTCAAGACGACGTCATCGCACTGTACGAAGCTGATGACCTCCCGGCGAAGGGCAGCGAAGAGCTTCGTCGCATGCTGAAGTACCACTTCCTTCCTGGTCGATGGACACCGAAGTCGCTGAAGGATTTGGATCTCGTGACGACAGAGCTTGACGAGCCTGGTTTGGACGGCAGTGGACAAGTCTTAGAAGTCGAAGTCAGTGAGGACAAGAAGAAGAAGGCCGGAACTTCGCCCTCGATACGGTTCGGTGGTGCCCTGGTTGTGGGGGAACCTTGTATGTACATTTCTATCAGCAACGTTAGCAAAAGGCTTAAGCTGAGTGTGTGCAGTGGAAATCAACAACACAGTCATTTACTTCATATCACGACCGCTCACCCCTCCAAGCGATTCTATCCAGGTTGCTTCCCCCAATCTCGAACTCTCTTCTTTCTTGACTGCCGTCTTCTCAGCGGAGCTCTCAGACATGATCAGGGCCACTCCGCGCACGTCATTGCTCATCCCACGCAACGAGGCTTTCAAACGCTTGGGCATGCTCGTCAGTGCGCATCTCTTGTCCTCCTCGTCCAAGGCGGACCTGGAGCGCGTCATCCTTCACCATATGATTGACAATGTTGTATACTCCCGGAGTCTGCAGAACTCGTCCTCGAGGACATACGCAACGCTTGAAGGCTCTGACATTCACGTGGAGCGTACCTCCAACGGATCCATCATATTGAATGCGAGTGGTGGATGGGCTGGCCTCAGATCGGAAATTTTCCCAACCAACACTCTTTCTCGGACCGGCGTGGTTCACGAGCTTTCCGACGTGCTCATCCCCCGCTCGGTTCACCTCACAGTGGGCAAGCTCGTCAAAGCCACAAAGTCCACTACAATGACCAGTATGATCGTTAAAGCTGGCATGGACTGGATCTTGAACGGGACGGCGCCGCCGGAAGACTCTCCATGGGCCCGCGACGGTATCTCGGGGACCGGTTGGACGCTCCTCTGTCCGAACGACGACGCCTTCACAAACGTAAATTTGACACAGCTCTACGCCGACGAGCGCGTGTTGCAGGCTATCGTCGGCCAGCACCTCATCAAGACGCCCAAATCTGTCGTCGACGTGGACGCGCCGAACAACAACCGTCCACTACGCTTCGATGACTCGGACACATACGCGACGCTGCTCTCACCGAGCACGGAATACGGAGATGTCGTGTTCCGTGAAGTTGGCGGCGACGGCGGCGTCATTGTAGGGATTAAGGATGCCCGGGGTACAGGTGCGCGCGCGGACTGGGCACAGATTGTCGCGTGGGGCCGCGCGACGACGGGCGGCGGGTCTGGCGGCGTCATCCAGATCGACCGCCTCCTCATCCCATACCAGCCACCGTGGTGGCGGGAGTCTGGGGTGCCGATCGCGGGGGCCGTCGTAGGCGTGCTGCTGATCGGCTTATTCTTCTGGGGTGTGCGGGTTGTATGGAGGTGGGACAGGACGGAGGCGACATACGAGCCCGTCGGCGGATTTGTGGAGGAGGATGATGAACAGTAGCTGACTGTGCTGGGGAGACGATGCGTAACCTATCTGTATTCTAGACCTTGCTTTTTTTGCTTTATTGGAGGCGTGTATCATATGTTCGCAAGCGTGTGAGTGGGAAGCTGGCTTGTTGCTTCGAGGCTAGACGACGGATCGAAGATGCAGCGGGAAGACCTTCGAAACTCGATTGCGAAGCGTGTCTGACTTTACTTTGTAGAGTCTGCCGACGTTGTAAGAACGACTGACTTACAATGCAGAATACGAAACGCCGTACCCCGCACGGGCCAAAGTTGACCCCGCATCTAATCGCGATTGAAGCCGGAACGCGGGGTGTTAGATCGCGTGTAAATCACGCGCAACACGGCTCGCGGCTCTCCTCTTAACACCGTCCGACCTTTTCAATCGGCCCGCAATTTCCCCAACAAATCAGACCTCTGTTCTTCTTCCCGCAACTATGGTGAGCGGCGGACGTTTTGCCTCGTCATGGGCCATGACCTCTTGACTCCCCTCGCAGAGTACAGGGTCAACAGAACCTGTGGAGGCCAAGGCGGCGTCGGCGGCGGCAGACAACATCAAGTCGTTCATAGCAGGTGGCTTTGGAGGCATAGCTGCGGTGCTTGTAGGTATGTTCGGTGTGCCTTGCAGGGAGGGGGCACGCGGCACTGATACCGACGCGACTCGCAGGACACCCATTTGATTTGACCAAGACGCGACTGCAGACCGCCCCGCCAGGGTCCTACACAGGTGGCCTTGACGTCGTTCGGAAGACACTGGCACGAGATGGGGCTACTGGGTTCGTTCTTTTGGGGCTGCCCTTGATCTTGGGCTCATCTCCCTTTTCCATGCAGTCTTTACCGAGGGGTCGTGCCCCCAATACTAGGAGTAACGCCGATCTTCGCGCTTTCATTTTGGGTATGCCTCCTGGTGGACGCCCTGATGCCCCTTTTGACGCGTTCTGCAGGCATACGATGCGTCGAAGAAACTCATATTTGCTGTGACACCCAACCGGACATCGCAGAACCTGTCGACGGGAGAGCTCGCCACTGCTGGTTTCTTATCTGCTATTCCGACAACCGCTGTCACAGCTCCTGTGGAGAGGGCGAAAGTTCTTCTGCAAGTACGCGAGCCCTATGGAGTCGGCGAAGCTGTGTTGACTTTGAGATAGGTACAAGGCCAGGGAGGGGTGGAGCAGAAGTACAAGGGCGTGTTCGATGTGCTGGGACATCTGTACAAAGAAGGTGGTATCAGGAGCATATATCGCGGGACGTTCGCTACCATTGCTCGTGACGGTCCAGGAAGTGCCGCGTGAGCACCTCTCTCATCTGCCCGCGCGCTGGATGCTGATTTACTGGTCCAGCTACTTTGCTGCCTACGAGGTTACCAAGAAAGCGCTGACACCAGCTGGTGCATCTCCTGCGGACCTGAACATTGGTGCTGTCATCCTTGCAGGTGGTACTGCTGGTGTCGCCATGTGGGCCATTGCCATTCCGCCAGACGTGCGTCCAGCGAGCGTATCGTTGGCGGGGCCCTGCTCACGAGGACGAAACAGGTCTTGAAATCGAGGATTCAGTCGGCGCCGACGGGCACTTACTCTGGTTTTATGGACTGCGCACGCAAGACGATCGCACAAGACGGCGTTACGGCGCTTTGGAAGGGCTTTGGACCCGCGATGGCAAGGGTAAGCTAGCGAATTGTGCCAACATCTCACGTAGCTAATAGTATTTTCCAGGCATTCCCCGCAAACGCGGCAACCTTCGTGAGCTGTTGTCCTTCTCTGACTGTGCGGGTACTGAGAAGGTCTGTAGCTTGGTGTCGAGGCGTCCAGGAAGATTCTCGACCGTCTTTTATGAGGAATTGTAACTCGGGTCATGCAGTAAATAATATTTCATTTGCGTCCGAAAGCCGACGGGGTTTACGGAGATAGCCAAGGGGTTGGCGTCGGGACCTTGTTGAATCGCAGAGGCGCGCCTGTTGAACAGCACCTCTTTGGCTCTTGCCAGCCATCGAGCAAAAGCCAATCCCCCCTTCACGACATCACTGACGACCTTTCACGACATTTTTGCTGCTATCTCGCTCTCTTCACCGCTCTCGCTCGCTTTCCCCATTGCTATCGTATCATCCCCGATTTGATCTTGGTCAACCGGAACCAAATTACATTATGCCTGGCAGATATTCGACTTCAACAGCAACCATGTCTCCCGTACACAAACGCGCTGCGCGTCCACAGGCAAAAGATAGGCAGTTCTCAGCCTCAGAGTGCGACCGTGCCACTTTGACACTTTATGACATTTGTTAATTTCTACGACAGAATTGCCCGCAATGTAAAACACTTCGAAACTTGGTGTTCTTACCAACGTTCCGAACAAGTGGACTTTTCGGACATTCCGAAGGATATGAAAAAGGACGTGGACTGCGTATTTGCTACTAATGGCCTTCTTCCTGCCAGTTGGGCGGATGCCGTGCGAGGTGTTTTGCCTTCGATTCTAGTACGCGTCTCTAACTGCCACTTCCTTCAGTCGTCCAAGGCCCATAAGAGGCTCAAACGCTGCTTCCCCGAGGCGCTCGTAGAGCTAATTCTTGGAGCACACGAGTCGTGCCCAGAGCTCTTCTCCGACGAAGTAGCCACAAAGGACAGTTGGCCTCTGCTGAGCCAGCTTGAGACAGTGTCAGGCGCATGGGTTCGCCTCCAAAAATTGCGCAACTCTAATCAGAAGATCTCAGAGGCAGACTTTGTGGCAAACGTGTGAGTGTTCTGTTCTTTGTACATCGTACCATGTAACCCATGCTCATGCACCATGGCGCGCATAGCTATGAGACCATCCGAAGTCGGCCGATGGAACAGTCTGACTACCGGTAGATCGTCATTCCCAATGATTCAATTTTATCTTCTGATCTGTTCGTTGCAGATCCAAATGCTCCATTGCCCTCCCTCAGCCTCTCAGACCCGTTGCCTCTGGGTCCGAGGCCGTGCGCATCCTGGGCGCCAAAACAGTCATCCCAGACTGCGCTATTTTCATCCCCGCCGCGCATATCATCGATCTCTCCCATACATCGCGTTCTCCGTTCAAAAAGCTAAAGCGCACGTCGCTGACCGGATGTGGCGACAGCGGCGACAAGGGCTTTGGCAGCCAGAGTACGCCGTGTACCCAGCTGCAGGCGACGCCCGGCTTCGAGTTTGCATCGAGCTTCTGGGAGGACAAGAAGCCCACGCACAGCATCCTGGAGGATGCCTACAGGCAGAATCGCATGTCTACGACGGCAGCTGTGCGGCACCTACACTCGTTGCATGTGAAGGCGCCGGTCTTCGGCCTCGTCTGGTCGGACGGGAACGTCCGAGCGCATGTCGACTGGTGCTTGCGTGAAGGCGAGAAACTGGTGAGCACATTAGTTTGCTTCACCATGCGGCCGCTGCTGAATTCATTGATAGACCATCCAGTCGGCGCCTTTTCCTGGGTACAATCGGACCGCGCAGTCAGCCCCGCCGATATTCCACGAATGGCGGCTGGACCGACCAGCCGACATCATCCAGGTGTTCCTCCTCATCCGGAATCTTGACATCTGGACAGTTGGCCGCTTTAACGAGCGCGTCAAGGCCGGCGTAAAAAAGCTTGTGGACACTGTTCTTGTGCAAAAGCAGAGGTACAGGCCATGGAAGAGAGTCGGCTCAGTGGTATCCACTGTGCATGCGCCTCTTGCGGACGAGAACGTTGACACGTCTTCGCAGCCAAGTTCAGCGGAGGTGAAGCCGAAGGGCAAGGTTCGCCGGCGGCGTAGTTAATATGAACATTGACAAGAACCGCTTGCACTTGCTGTACATATTGCGATGGACAAATGTCCTTGTACTCTATGAGGATCTGCAAATGAATTTTATGATATGCTGTCTATATGTGCGGCTATAATATAAGTGCAGAGCAGTACACCTAAGAATACATAAAGTGAAGCGCGAATACAAATCGTCTATGGGTCATGCAAGTGGCGCTCACGTCATCTCCAGATGACTTGCGCCTTTTGTTTACTTCTTCCAACTTGAGGGTATCTTTGGAACGATGTCCGCCCAGGAGACTAATCTCCCTTGCTCCCAATCCTCGATGTACGACAGCCCAGCCGACGCACGCCGGCCTTCCTCGACCTTCAAGCGCATTTCAGCATCGCACCAAAACAGGACCCAGTCGCCCATGCGGACGTGGCCTGAGCTGCGCTCGAAGTACCACTTGTTTATCGGGTTGTTTGCGCGGCTGCGCCACACCAGGTCCTTGCCCTCTCCACGCCCCTCCTTGCCGCCGTTCGGGTTGACGGAGAAGGGCAGACCCAGGCCGTACGTCTCGTCATGCAGCGCAACCCACAAGAAGTCCACTGTGCCGTCTCCTTGGTGACTGGGCAGTACGGCGAACTTGTCAAGGTACACAACGGGCGAGAACGAGGATGAATTGGCTCCGCGCTCCTTCGTGACAATGGCGGCACCCGCGTATTCGCCAGCGACGATGACAAAGTCCAGATCCTTTTCCAGGCGGGCGTAGAACGCCTCCTGGTCCAAAGTGCGACCGAAAGACTGCTCGAGGAGAGCAGTCATCTTTGACCTGTCGATGTTCGCCAGGTCGCGGATGACTTCAACGCCCAAGCCACGCCGGAGGAGGGTAGGCGTATTCGGCGTCAGGCGATTGCCTTGCAGAAGTGCATGCGGCAAACTTGAGCTCGCCGCCGGCTTGTTCGTGACCAAGTTCGCGATCAAGGAACTGGGCGCCCGGTGATTGACCATAATGGCCGACGAAGTGGGCGGCATGTACGACAGGCAGGTACGCGCCAGCGATAAGTTTGAAAGCGCCGAGGGGTGCGTGGACTCCCAGGAGCGCTGGAAGGTGTTATGGATATAATCATGTTCCGACTCCAAATTGATCAATAGATGCGGCAGGCCAGAGCGTGCGTAGGACGGCACGCCGCCTTCACGGTTGATGATCATGAGGCGAAGTGGTGTCAGGTCGACCTCGTCAGAAGGCCCAGAAACGCATGCGCTCGCGGAAGAAGCTTCGACCATGCCTCGGGCCAATGCCGCGATCACGTCGTTCGCATCCACCCGGACGGAGCGACAGAAGGAGTCGAGCGCCATGGGAGAAAGAACCGGTATTTCGCCGGAACGTAGTGCAGAGCGAATAGGGATAAGATCGGAGGGGAAGGTGTGCGCCTCCGGGCCAGAGGCTTCGTCTCCAGGCTTGGGACCCAAGCGAACAACGGCTCCCAGCACCGGTCGTGCTCTGGCGCCTTGCTTTTCCAGAGCCTGCACGACGCGCGTTGTTTCTTCCAAGACGGCCTCGCGTTCGTGCTCGTCGCCTTTCGGGCAATCGTCGTGCTCGACGACGATGACACTGACCAGGCCGAGCTTCTCAAGGTACACCATGCCGCGAGCGATGCTCTCGAGTTGCCGATCGGTGAAGGGACCCTGCACCTTGACAAGGGCGGTGCGGCGGTGAATGGGGTCCAAAATGGAGGATATGAGAGGGCTCGGTTTGACCTCCTGCACGGGTGCGGCCGAAGCCTGCGGCAACTGTGTTTGCGCATGCGAAGGTAAAGCGATGTCGATGGGAACGGGTTGCGGGACAGGTCGCGATTGAGGGCGAAGGCCAAAAGAAGCTAGGTAGGACCGCGCATCCCGCGCAGACGGGTTGGCTCGCAGAAGGGAGAGGATGAAGTCCTGGGCAATTTTTAACACACCTGGTGGAAGAAAGCCAGAGTCGGATGCGACTCACATTGTCTGGCGGCTCAACATCGTCGGGCTCAGGTCGATGTCGCAGGCCACGAACGGTCTAGTTTTGGATGTCAATATGGGCGAGGGCGGCAGACGGAGAGGACTGACTGCATAGAAAGCCCCGATGGAGTGCTGGGGCGAGCGGGGGTGGGCGGCAGAGACAAGCCTATGCGGGGCAGCACGCAGCGAGTGGGGGTGAAGCATGTGTGGGCGAGGACTGGCGGACGAAGAGAGGGAGGAGGGGGTTTATATGAGTCATGGGTACATCGCCAGAAACAAAAAATCAAGTGTAAGAAAAAGCAGGAGAACCTGTATGTTACGTAACACGCGTATATATAGGCGCCCATAGACATCACGCAGCGCCTTGCGCGTTTAATGCCGTACGCGCGACACAGGCGTTTCTCACTCATCGGCCCTGTGCGCCGTGCTCAACGCTCGTTCATAGGCGCAGTATCACCTCACCAGCACGACAGCCGCACCGCTTGCGTGCGCTCAGAAGGCGTTTGGCTGGAGAGAACGGCACAGACGGTGGCGACACCATGGCGCCAGCGGCACGCCAGCCGTTCCCGTCGTAGATGTATCGCACCAGCGTTTCGCAATACCTGAAACAGTACCGCCACGAGTCTGGCGTTTCCGGTAGACACCGCTTCAGTGAGTGACTCGGTCTCCGAATCCGCGCCGACCACTGGCGCCTTGCCTGGGCTTGTACTAAAAAATGCTCCCAGCATCATTACATTTCATCAAAAAGTCAACAGATGGATGCTCCTTTCAACTCCCGAGCTTGTATCAGACTGCGCAACACGCGGAGCATGGGGTGAGCACGGCTGCCACCTAACATAGGACAATGCACTTACTTCTATGGCAACTATGGTATCTTCACTGATCATGAAGTCGATTCTGGATGCTCCCTGCAGTTCAGGAGGTAACGCGACCACGTTTACACTGGCATGCGGCCCTCCCTCCGCGCCCTTGTCGTTCTGGTCTGGCGAGGCACGCCTCGACCGCAACGGATGGAAGTCCCATATCTTGACCATCCGAACCCCATCCCGAATAACTGGCTGTGGAGAGACGTAGCGCATGCCGAAGACAAAACAAGTCCAACTCGTCCAATGGCCGTGTTCTTCCAGGGTTAAACGGTGACATGCATGCTTCCATTCCTGCCATGGAATCGCCCGCGTTTGCGAGGTCGGGCTGCCCGATGGCAAAAGATAAGGCAGGAGGTCGCAGGAGCGCAGCAGGTAGGTGCGGGGGCGGGGCGGGTGGGATGGAAAGCTAAGATTGACAGCGATCAATCGGTCGGTATGAGAAACGAAGAAGGGGGCCAGCAAATCCGCCGCAGGCGACCATTGCGGGGCGGGATCCGACGTCATATTGAGATCGAAGGCCAACTGTGGAAGCTGAAAAGTGCAGATGCGCGCAGCGTCGCGTCCCATGCTCGGCTCTGAGATATCATAAACGATCAAGGACGATTCCGACTCGTCCTCCCCAAGGACGGGAAGCGATCCGACCAGAACGTATTTGTTGCCCAGAAAGGTATACGCTCGGATCTCCTCTGCCGCAACATTCTGAGGTGACGTTGTAGCTTTAGATGCAGACATCGAAACCAGTGTATTATAGGACTCACAAGCTGAACATTTCCAATTCTCCAATTCCAAATATAGAGCTCAGTCTCTCCGCTGTCGCTTGAGAACAGAATTCCGACGTAGTCGCCGCTGATACGGATAGAGTAGGTCCACTCGAACCATAATGTATCATTGATGAGCTTGTCAAGAGGGAGCAGTCCTGATTGCGGCGCCAAGGGATGCAGCTGACCCGTAGACAGCTGGCGCATATGGACACGACACAAGTAAGGACCTCTGGCAGAACGGCATCGTCAAGCAAAATAAAAGGGACAGAGGCTAGACCTACTCAGTACGCTTCTCCACGATGACCAGCAGGTCTTGGGATGCGTCAAGGCCAAAGTCTCGGATCACAAAGTCGAAGGAGAGCTCCCACTCTCGTGCTTCAATGTTGCGTAACCGAGAAGACAACTGTTTAAATACGAGCGTGTGACCACCACCGGTGGCCAATATACCACCATACAGCTCCCATAGTGGCTTTCGCGGCATAGGCGATTGAGTGTGCTCCGTCCATCGGCCGTTCTGCCATGCGGCGTCATAGGCCTTGAGCTTCGCTAGTTTCTCCGAGACGGTGGCGACCTTAGGGAAGCCATCGTACACTCCGCCAGCGGCCATCATGATATGAAACTGGAGGACCGACGAGCCATCAATGGCTACCTGTAAAGCACGGCAGACCTAGTAGAGTGGCGAATTCAGAAATCTGGTCAACGAATCGAGAAAGAGAAGCGCACTTGGCGGCAAGTAATAAGAGATTTAAAACCTGAAAGCTCCAGCACCTTCGGGATGATCTCGAAAGGCAGCGATGCGAAAACGAGCGGGGCCATGGCTGTTGTAAGTTAGTAGTCGAGAATGAACGGGACCCTTCGCGGAAAGATCTAATCTTATCTGGACATGTTCCCGGGGTCCTGCCATGGTATCAGCGGTGGAGTGGATGCAAAGCAAGTCTACCACTTCAATTTGCCGCTCCGTCCATCGCTTTCCCTTGTTCACCCATTCACCCGCTGTCCACTAGAACTAATGCTTTCCAAGGATAAT
This sequence comes from Auriscalpium orientale, assembly GCA_019915035.1. NCBI lineage: Eukaryota > Fungi > Basidiomycota > Agaricomycetes > Russulales > Auriscalpiaceae > Auriscalpium > Auriscalpium orientale. Next base: position 2,344,956 of record JAHLMH010000001.1, read on the forward strand.
ATCAGGATACCCACCAAGGTGTGCTCCACGCATAGCTCACCCCACCGACAGTGTTACTCAGCTCCTCCCCCAGTTCTACCAAGAAGATATTGTACAGAGCTATAATACATCAGCATATGGGATCGTCCTGGTGCGTTCCCGCAGAATATCTCCCCAGCGTATCGTTGACCTTTGCGCTTCTCAGCGGTGTTGGCACGACGCCGACGAGGCACCGCCACCGCCAGAGAACTATGACCCGCTCATGCGACCGCTGGAGCGCGGAGAGGTCGGCGTGTCGTTCTTTCCCAGTGGCGTCCGGGAGATCCTCCCAGAGTCCGAATTCCGCCTCGTGGATCGCATGTTCCAGCCCGGTGACTTGTGCAAACGAAAGATAGACGACGTCCGTTCCGGTGTGATCACGAGCGTCGAGGTCAAGGGTCGCCTGGAGCACGCCATCAGCGGGGAGCCTGTCCCAGGCTGGCGGGGCATGGCAGACGTCGAGAGCCCGGCGGACATTGACATTGGAGACTACGTCGCGTATGACAATTGGATTGGGCAGGTGTGTTACCACTCGACAGACACTTTGTAAGCTGCTGCTCACAAAACTTAATCGCTAAGGTGGTGGAGGTCAGCTTGCTACTTCAGACTGTCTCTCAGCTTTTCATGTATAGCTTTTCAGCTGTTCGACGAAGCCGTGGTTGATGTCTCCAATGGCAATCTGGTCCGCTTGCCGGAACTCAGTTCTCATTTGAGCATCGGAGAGAAAGGACCGGTGAGTGGCCCTTCTGTTCCATTCCTTGTCACATTGCAGTCAACTCTTGTCCAGGACATCCTGCCGACCCCCGCAGGGGTGTCAACCCTCTTTGGCTTTCTGTATCGGCCGCGAAGTCCAGGACATGTAGACACTGTCGTAGAAGTGAAGCACAGTGTCCTCGCAATTTCCTGGTTAGCAATCAACCAGTCGGTGAGTGCACACTGTGGCCTGCGTCTTGTCGGGCATTGAACAGCATCGCAGCTTCCCCCAGAAGTCGCGTCCACAGTCCTTCGGCCGGAGCGCTTTTGGTTTGGCCCCAGTCTCGCCAAACTGAAGATTGTTCGCAGTCGGGCAGAATGGATGATGCGTGCGGGTGACAAGGTCGTCCTGAAGGACTCGACTGGGCTGCCATTCACCAAGCACGGCAAACTGGGAGAACCCTACGGCATCGTGGAGGTTAGGGTCTACGTTGTAAGAGAGACTCAGACATCCGTGAACGTTCTTTGGCAAGATGGGACCGCCGAAACCGTCATGACGACACAACTCATTCCTTACCTCAACCCTGACGAATACGATTGCTGGTGAGTGGCAAATTGGCGCTCTATATAACTTGTGCTCAAGGGGATGTCGACAAAAGGCCCGGCGACCACGTCCTGTGGAAGGGGGAGGACGAGAAACGAACGGCCGTCGTGCAAACTGTGAACGCTGCAGAGCGCACTGCCACCGTCCGCTTCACGGATACTGGTGCCATTGAGCTCACGTCGCTGCTTGAGCTCGATCCCCACGGAACGAGCGATTGGTCGGCCGTCGCCCCCTCAGGGTTCGACGGCCTCGGTGTCCGCCGCGGTGATTTCGTTTTCATTCACCGCGAAGGGGCTACCAATGGCCTAGAAAGTCCCAAGGTGCCGCGCATAGGGGAGGTTGAACCGTGGGTCAGGGAATCACCGGTGGTACATGGGACGGGCGCATACGCTGGCTGGCGCAGGACGATGTCCGACATGGGGATGGACATTGCTCGCCGGCGCGAGTTCGACCAGATCATCGAGGGTCGAATACGCAAGCCGAGCGCCGATGATGTGTCGTTGAACTGGTTCGGAGAAGTCTCCGACGTACGTGGTTGGTTCCAAACCGTGTCTTCCTCTCGCTGACCGGCTTGCAGCTCCGCTTAGACGGTACCGTCGAAGTGACAATGCCGAATGGGCAGGTCGGCATTTACCCGCTCGAACGCCTCACGCGGCTTTACGATACCTTGGAGCAGCTGGAAGATCTATGGGGAGACGAGTTGTCGGCACAGGATGACGGGGAGGAGGAGCACAACGACGAAGAGGTATGGGCGATGGACGAAGACGGGCACTGGCAAGCTCAGCCCGCCGGTGGCGATGGTGACGAATGGGAGGAGACAGATGAAGACGCAGATGGAGACGAGAATTTCATGGATATGGACGAAGACGACAACGAGGACGTCGAGCTGGCGAATGGCGCGCAGATCCAGAACGGCGGGTGGTTGGACCACGTCATCAGCCCTGAGGAGAATGTGTCCATGGAGCCTGCAGACGAGACCGCTACCGCGTCGGCCTCTCCGATTCCACCGTCGACTGGACGCTCAACATCACCGGACGTGCCCAAAGATGCTACAGACGAGAAGGACGAGGTCGCCGATGACGGTATCGGCGCGAACGGTGCAGTCGGCGATGCCAATGTGCCCTGGAAGCGCTTCGACCTTCTTCCCGAGGCACCACGCGACCATGCCTTCCACAGCTCGACGCCATCACAACCATCGCGCACTTTCTTGGGGCGATTGCAAAAAGAGTACCGCGCTCTGGCCAGCAGCTTGCCTGGTAAGTCCTACGCGATTCCTGCTTCGAATCACGCTATATCACCGCCCTAGATTCCATCATAGTTCGAGCATATGAAGACCGGTCAGATCTCCTTCGGACCTTGATCATTGGCCCAGAGAACACACCCTATGAGGACGCCCCTTTCGTTATCGACTGGTTTCTTGATTCCAATTTCCCGCAAAGCCCGCCAATAGCTCATTTCCTGAGCTGGACGAATGGGAACGGCAGAGGTATGTGGTTGACCCGGTGTCGCATGCTATGACAATTTCTGACCAGGCTCATCCACAGTGAATCCGTACGTCCTCCTCAGCGTGTTTTTGCTATGCATCCAACTGACCTCTGTTGAAGGAATTTGTATGAGGAGGGAAAGGTTTGCTTGTCGATCTTGGGGACGTGGGCAGGCGACCGGAATGAGTCGTGGAGTCCCACACGATCATCGCTCCTGCAAGCACTAGTATCCATTCAGGGCCTCGTGTTGGTCAAGGAGCCGTACGTTCATCACCCCCGCTGGATGTCATTCAAGCGCTGACGTCGTGCATAGATGGTTCTGCGAGCCCGCATACGACAAGCTCCGGGGCACCGAGGAAGGCATCGTCAACAGCCGTCTCTACAACGAAAAGGCATACGTCCTGTCGCGCGGCTTCGTCCGGCGCGCGCTCGAGGTCCCGCTGGGCTCCCTCGAGACGGAGATCAACTGGCTGTATTACAAAGACGGCCGCCTCGCGAAGGTCCTGCGCGACGCGCGCGCGCTGGTGGCGAAGAGCCACGCGCCGCCGTCGGAGGAGGACGCGGCGGCGGACAAGGAGCGGGCGGTGCCCCGGCTGACGGCGGGCGGCATCATCACCCTTGAGCGCACCCTGGCCAAGCTGGAGGCGCTCCGGGAGCCCCGGGCTGCTGCAGACGACTCGGCACGGACGCATTCATCGTAGGGTCGCATACTTCACACATTATTTTATCTGGTTTTCACATCGCACCAATGTATATATGGCTTCTCGTGCATTTTGCATTGCCTATCCTGTAGTAACTTGGGGATATAACATATATTATAGACTTATCGGATGCAGTGGCTCGCGTTCGCAAAAATCTGTTTTACATTGCTTCTCGGAGAGCAGCACAAGGATGTCAGACGACCAAGGCCGCAAGAGTATCGAACGGGAAAGTAAATAAGGATATAAACGTGAATATCATTGAATAAATGTTCAGCAAGCAAGAGGCGTAGCCCACAAGGTATGGAAGACCAAAACATGCACCCGGGTATAGGGTACGACTATGTGCGGTGAATGGCGTGTGGGATTCCTACAGGATGTGAATGCGGTCAGCGGAGAGCTGGGGAAGGGAGCAGGCCCGTCGAGGGTCGTTTGCAAATGGAGGGGGCGCGTAATGGGGCCGGGCGTAAGCGCAAACAATAGGCGGAGAGGGAAGTCTATGGTAGTAAGCATGCGATCAAGAGTACAGCATCTTGAAGTTGTCAGTCTTATCGTTGGACCCATTAGCACTGGCCGAGGAAACTGTTCTTCGGGAACGGTTGTTGGAAGTCATCTCGCCAGGTTGTGAGATTCGGATTTGTGTACGCCTCGATGTATCTAAAAGGTATATCGCTTCAGAGTCTGGCCTTGGAAGCAAGAAACGAGCGGACGCACTGGTTGATGTAAGCTTCTGTCGGGAATTGTGGTGGGTCGCAGCCGATGTTGATCTGGTCCTTAAACTGGTACACGCGGATGTAGTCCACCTTCATGGTCGCGGGGAAGGTCAGATGATCAAAGTCTACGAAGCCGAACTGCTGGGATATGCCCAAGTTCGCAATGATGTACTAAATGCTGCTGGTGAGTCGACATGCAAGTTTGACGGACGTCCTACACACCATAGGCTCTTGCGGGATGGGCCGCTGGGAGATCTCGACTTGGGTATCAGCTTGCATGCCTGACTGTAGCAGTGTCCACGCAGACGCGTTGCCCGCGATCCAAGTAATGTACTGGGGAACCATGAGACGACGCAGCCATGGATAACAAGACTCTACGCACGGCGTCATCAAATCCAGGCTTGTACTCAAACCCATACACGTCGAAGGTGTTGCCGCTGAGCTCGTAGGCAGTCGATTTCGTATCCGTTAGAGCAGACACTGCCTGCTGGAAAACGCCACCCTTGTACGGGTTCAATTTGGTGATGGTGCGGTCCGTGATGTTGTTGTTCCCATCCTCTGGCCATGTATAGTTGAAGTTGAAGGGCTGGGAGGATGTTACTAAGCGCCCTGACATGACGAGCGGAAGTATCCAGACTCACTGCGAACTGTGCAGACTGCGACACTTGTCCCACCACTGGTTTCCCCCCAAACTTTGCGAAACTAGGTTAGGACAGCTGGCAGAATTCCAGAGATGTGACTTACAGTCGCTTCAAAGATATCGATTTCCGGGGCGGAACGCCCGACATACGTGCCATCTTCGTGCACAGGCCCAGGGTGCGATTCGCCTTGGCATGTGCACCTGGAAAGGCGCTGTCCCTGCAGGTATGACAGGACATTACCATTGTAAGGGTCGCCCACGGTAGCGGCCAGGAGAGGCAAGCCATCCCGAGTCTGATTGGCGACCGTTCCGACGTCGCATGTGTCGTACGTGTAGGGCCACTTGTGAGTGCCGATAAGTGAGCGGAAATGTCACCACCGCAAAAGGCACACCGTCACATACCATTCCCTCGAGCGACGCGCCGTACCCAGCGCGGCCCAAATTGCCCATCGTCCATATCGCCGGCCACAAGCCCAAGACATTGTTCGCACCAGGGAGGACAACGCTTGCCTCGATCAATCCACCTGTGAAACAGAACTTGTTCCATGATGTGATCATGCCGCCCTGGTAGTTCAAACCGTGGTTTTCCTTGGCGGAGAGCGTGATCTCGAGCGCGCCGTTCGCTGTCGTCACGGCGGCAGGATCGTACCACTCGAGATTGTCAGTCTGCCAGTAGTGCAAATCGACCGCCTCCCAGTACGGGTCGTCACCGGGATAGAACGTGCGACCGTCGGTGTTGAACTCGTCAGAGAAGACGAGCTGCATCTCTGAGGATAGATCATTGACTGAGAACCGAGTGTATGCATAGTCGGGTGTCTCAAGGTCGATGAGACCAAAGTTGCCCTGCATTTTTGGGACCTAAGATGCCGGTGAGCAGACATACATTGCGCAGTGAGCGATCAAGAATGTACCTGGCCTGACGCATTCATGCCGCCGATATTGAATGCCCCGAAAGTCTTCAAGGGATGACGAGTGAAGTACGTGGCGATTGGATAGGCAGCACTGATGGCGAAGTCGGGACAGCAGTCGGGGAGCAAAGAACGGAGGGACGCACAAGAGACCAACGAGGCCGATACCGAGGAGCACCAGGCAGCCGAGGTTGGTAACGCCGCGAAAGGTCAAGACGGTACCGCCTTGATCATTCGCCCTGTCGCGCTTGGGGTCTGGATTGTGGAGGAAGTCGTCTGGCTCTGCGTAGGTGGGGGAGAGGTTTGTGCCCCATGAGGTGGGATCCGGGGATAGCGAGAACTAGCAGAGTGTGAGCAAAGGGAGGACATGGTGCTGCGGCGACGCACCTTGTCCGCTATGGAGAGGTTGGATCCCGGTATCCGCCCCGCCGCTGACGGGTAGGGAGACTCGTTCTGATTGATGATGGGAAACGTCGTGAGATCCAGTACGCGTCTGGCAGAGAAGAACAGCGCGCAAGCTCACAAGTGACAGAGAGCTGACAGTCTGGCGCAGCTGTCGAGGAGCTTGTGCGAGCGTGGCCTGCACGCCGGGCTGCGGGGACGGGATAAGGAGGTTGGAGGAGGAGGGGGTGTTGAGGGAGGAGGAGCTGGCGGCATAGTAACGGGGGTCGGGGGAAGGCATGGAGACCAGTGGGCGGTGCGAGGCGAAAAGGTATACAGCGAAAAGAACAGTGAGGAGAGCGAGAGTGGAAAAGAGCGGAAGTGCCGTGCGAGGCAGCTGGCAGAGAACAACGATGGCGAGCACCGGTCGCAGCGTCTGAGAATAGACTGTTGCGCTTATGTAACGGCTCCACGCCGAGGTGGCCGCTGGACGAGATCTGCAGCCCGGCTGCGTCTGCGTCTGCGTCGTCGTCGCTGTCGCCGCCGCCGTCGCTGTCGATCGAGGAGAGCAGGAGGATGCCGATATCGGGCGGCAATGTTGAGACAAGGCAATTTGAGGCCGTGGACAGGCAGGCACATATAATACACGCGTCGCGTCACAGGCACCGCGCTACGCTAGGCCACCACGCTAGGCCATGCCCGCGCCGTCGAGCAGCCCGAGCAGCCCGCCCCTGCCCTCGCCCCAGCTCGCCCACCGCACGCTCGACCCGCCCCAGCCCCGTCTTGTCGCCGCCCTCGCTGCCGACCTCCATCCCCTTCTCCGCTGCCAGCGCGTCGATCTTCCGCAGCCGCCCCAGCACCGCAACGTTCGCCCGCTCCAGCGCACCCGCCCCGCCCGCCGTCCGCAGCCCCGCCAGCAGCGCCGTCTTCTCCCCCACGTACACCCCACGCGAGCCCTGCGGCCCCTGCGACACCGGAGACGGCCGCTCCAGCCACTTGTCCAGCCCCGCCACCGCGTCCCGCGTCTTCTTCGCAATGTCCCGCTTCGACGGCCGCCCTTTCTTCTTCGCCGGCGCTTTCCCAGACGGCGACGCGATCCCCTCCGCCTCCGCTTCGACGTCGTCCGAGACAAAGATCTCGCGCGGAAGACTGCGTGGATTGTACGGCGCATCCGTCGAAGCGGGCAGTATGTAAAAGACGCGCGATGCGGTCAACGTCTTGAGGATGTGCACCACATACGGCGCAAGGGGCGCGAGTTCGGGTGTCTGCAGCGCCTTGGGAAGGTGAACCAGCGAGGCGTACGTGTCTGCGGAACCCATTAGCCTGCATCGTCATATGCCAGAGCGGGAAGCGCACCCATTGCAATGTCAACATGCTTTATGGAATGCAATGGTGGGTGCGTGTCGGTTGGCTGCGTCGTGAAGAATGTATATAGCGCAAACAGAGCTGCAACGCGATGCAGGGGCTCGTTCGCCTCGTCCACCTTCTCTGCAGCAAGCTGTCAGCTCAGCGATATCACGAACAGTAAGCACGCACCAAACAGCAGCCTGCAAGCCACTTTGAGATACGTGTCTCGCGTCCGGGCGTCGAACACCTTCAAGTGCATATACGGCCATCCCTCGGCCTGCCATAGACGCTTGAAGAGCGCGAAGGGTTGGTCGCTGGAAAGCCGGTACTGGGCTGAAAACAAGTCTATGAGGCTGTTGACATCTGCTCGAAATGGGTTGACGAAGAGGGAGGAGGTGAAAAAAGGAGGCTGGAGGAGGAGGTCGCCGCGCGAGGTGGACGGGGTCGGGGCAAGAGACATGAGTTGCCGATGCGGCGCTTATCGGGGTCGTGTGGCAAGCGCGCGTCGTCCGCCCTCTGCACGCGGCCTGGCCTGCACTTGATTCAATATCCCCCTTCTGAATCGCTTACACGCGTCGATATGCCCTTGCCATGGAAATGGGCGCGCGACAGACGTCACCTCCCCGCGTCACAAAATAAATGATGGAAGCCGACGGCCCGCGTTGGCTCTTGCGACCTCCCCTCATTCCTTTCCCCTTCCTTCCACTCCTTTTCTTCCACAGCTATGTCCTACGGCCGCCAACCACCCCAAGCGCAACAGTTCTACACGTCGGACGCCTTCGCTCGCTCTGATTCCACCACAAACCTCCTCCCGCCAAACTCCCCCCAACCTTCGAACAGAGACCCATTCGCACAGCTCGCCGGCCCACCCGCCAGCTCGACAGTCCGCAGGCAGCAGGCCCAAGCGGCGCTCGGCCCTGCTGCGGCCACTCCCCCGACACCCTCCAGCAGCGCGTCCCTTCTGGTGCGTCCCACTACATCGCCGCTGCGCACGCTGACCGGCCGCACAAGCCTTCCGCCCCCGCTCACGGCAGGAGCACATCAATCTCGGGCAAGGTATGTCGCGTCCCACGCTTGAACGCATCAATCACGACGCGACCCCACGCAGTTCTCGCTTGCTCCAGATCCCTCGCTCTGGGATCCCTCACTCCGCACAAACGATCCCGAGCCGGATGACTACCTCCACAACCCCGACCCCAAGCGCGACCGCAAATACGACCAGGGCGGGACCATCTTCACCGCCCGCGGGCTCAGCAATCTCGGCTGCCTCCTCGTCCTCGCGTGCGGCATCGTAACGCTCTTGTACGCGCGCGCGCCTTTGCTCCCGCATCCGTGCTGACACTCCGCAGCGCCGGATACCCCATCATCTCGTACTTCAAGAAACACCCCCTGCGCACGTTCGGCGGGTTCGGCTTCGGCGGCACGAACAGCACGGGGCAGGTCAGCCGCGTCGCCGTCCACGCGCCGGCCGGGGCTTTACTTACATGCGTCTGCGCAGGTGCCGAAGATGCCAGGCAATTGGGGCCTCATCGACCTCGAGACGCCGGCCAACGCGCTCACGCGGCCCTCCTTCACCGACCCGTCCAAGACGCTCACCCTCGTCTGGTCGGACGAGTTCAACACCGACGGGCGCTCGTTCTACCCGGGCGACGACCCGTACTGGGAGGCCGTCGACCTGCACTACTGGCAGACGGGCAACATGGAGTGGTACGACCCCGCCGCGGTCACGACGCACAACGGCGCGCTCGAGATCACGCTTTCGCAGAAGCAGACGCACGGCCTGGACTACCAGGGCGGGATGGTCGCGACGTGGAACAAGTTCTGCTTCACGGGCGGGCTGCTCGAGACGAGCGTGACGCTGCCCGGCATCAACAACGTCGTGGGTCTGTGGCCGGCCGTGTGGACGATGGGCAACCTTGGACGCGCAGGCTACGGCGCGTCCCTCGACGGCATGGTACGTCTGCTCACGCGCGGAAGGATTCGCAGTTGATGCGACGTGCTGTATAGTGGCCGTACACCTACGACTCATGCGATGTCGGCACGGTGGCAAATCAGACGGTGAACGGGCTGCCGCAGCCCGCGACGGTGAACGGGGACCCCAGCCACAACGGCGCACTCTCGTGGCTGGCCGGCCAGCGGCTGTCCGCCTGCACCTGCCCGGGAGAGTCGCACCCTGGCCCGATGCACAGCGACGGCTCCTATGTCGGGCGCTCGGCGCCTGAAATCGACGTCTTCGAGGCTGTGGTGCGTGCGCAACCTGCATACTGCTGACCGACCGTGTGCTGAGAGTTGCCATTCGAAGGCCTCGGACAAAGGTTACGTCTCGCAGACATGCCAATTTGCTGTGGGTAGATCGTCAATGCGTGCCGGAATACTTAGACTGAGATCATGCAGCCGTTCAACGAGGCGTACAAGTGGAAGGAAGACGGGAACTACAACATTACCAACACAAGCATCACCAATCTGAACTCCTACCTTGGGGGTGCTCTCCAGATGGCCGTGTCTGCGCTCACCCAGACTGGTGCGCCTCTGCTCTGCGCGAGTGTCTCGGCCTGCTCACCATCATTAGAACAGGATTGCTATCAACTTGGCACGGGGTGCTTCTCCGTGTACGGATTCGAGTACAAGCCAGGTGCGAATGGCCGCTATGGTAGTGATTTATCTGGCTGATCTCAATCCTCAGGTTTTGACGATGCGGTTCGTTCCGACAATTCGTTGTGCAGGTCACTGTAGTGAACTTGAATCTAGTACATTACCTGGATCAACAACAACGTCACGGCCTGGACGCTTCTAGAGTCCGGCATGGGCGCAGACACGGCTGTGGAAATTGGGCCACGTCCTATACCGCAGGAGCCCTTGGTGCGTTCCCTTCACATCATCCTCCGGGCTCCAGTGGCTCACTCAGTGGCAGTACATCATTATAAACCTGGGCATGTCCACGTCGTTCGGCGCGGTCGACACGGCCCATCTCACCTTCCCCGCGGTGATGCGCGTCGACTATGTCCGCGTGTACCAAGACGCCTCGCAGTACAACATCGGTTGCGACCCTCAGGACTTCCCGACCGCCGCGTACATCAATCAGTACGCCGTCTTCTGTCTCACCTAGGTATCGAGAACCCGCATTGACTGTGATGCAGATACCTCGATGCGTATTCTAATCCCAATCTCACAACATGGACGAATGACTTTGGGCAGCCCGTCCCGAAGAACTCATTCTTGAAGCAATGCTGAGGACAAGCTTGCCACCATGTATACCCATTATGTCCCGGATCCATATACCCATCACATCACTACTAGACTGAGTCTATCACCTTCACAGGAGTACAATCCACATATCTAGCAATGCATCAGATCTTAACACCGTTGAATCAATGTTAGGCAGGTAGAATAATTGGCATGTGTAGTTGCTGCCTGCAACAGCTCCTCGATCAGCATGAGGTCAGATCGGTAGGTTCTCGGACAGTTTTATCCCCTACATATCTCTTTCACCAGGCTGGAGGGCCGCTGCACAGTTACGAAAAATATTTTTGACACCAGCGCGATTCGAACCTGGGTGGCTGTTGACGTCGCAAAACAGGAACGATGTTAGCAGGATTCGAACCTACGCGGGGGAACCCCAACAGATGGTTACCGAATTACATAATCAACGGTTCTAATCTGTCGCCGTAACCACTTGGCTATAACACCGTAATGGTAATGAGTTTTGTCTCAATCTATAGGTCAAAGCAGTTAGCAGGTGTATTAAGCGGGAAGTGAGGAAGGGCTTGGGGCATTTACATCACCATACTCTGAGTACTGCCATACAATGAATAGCTCATGATATTCATTGCATTGACAGACAAGCCCAATCATTGACTGCAGAGTTACAATATTTAGAAACACGGACAAAAAAACAGGTGGCAATGAACAGGTGGCAATGACTGATGGTAATGAAGTGTTCGAGAACAATGGCCTTACAAAACCTGATACTTTGATGGCTGCTAAAGAAGTGTGAGCGCTTGAGTGTGAGCGAGACCAGTAGGAAGATACCATGGTGAGATCCGAGTCGTCTACGCAGTGAGGCTCGCGAACTCGGCTATGGCCCGATTCAGCGTCAATCTAGGACGCAAAGGCCCCACTCACTTTCTGGGCAGGAGACGACAGAGCCGGAAGCGACGTTCGACAGATTTCGCTGCGCCTTCTCGCTGCCCCATTTGAGGTAGGTTGCGCGGACATCGTGCGGCAGAGTGAGAGTCTTCGAGATACACCAGCCAGTGGCATCGTCATACACCTCGGCGCGCATGACGGGGGTATTGAGGTGTTCCTTTCGGATGCTGAGGATGTGTGCGCAAGTGGGATGATATCGTGGTTCCAAAATCTCTTCTTTGGTCCTGACGTCCTGGAAGATGCCATCTTCGAGAGCCATATGCAGAAGCATGTCGACGGGGTTGGGGTTCTCCACGAGACATCCCAGCATAGGAGTTCGCAGCGCGGCGCAGTCAAACGGCAAGTAGAAAGACTCGGTGCGGTAGTTTCCGTAGTTCTCGAAAGTGGTGATACGAACTATGAGCGTCGGGTGCGCAGGATCGGCAGCGTTGGGAATGACGTTCCAGTCGATGTGGCCCCACGTGAGGGTTTTGAGGTACTCGCAGTAGTCGATGGCGTCGATGACATTCCACGGGCGGGGTTTGTTTGAGGAAATGGAGGGCAGCATGGCGGTGACCGCCATCTGTATGCGCATGCGGCTGGTGTGGAAGTAGGTTGTATCCTCCTGGAAAGTCCCCCAGAGCTCGAGGAGATTGATTGACTCTGCTTGATTGAGATCGTAGAGCTCAGGAGCGAGGGCGCGGAGTTCGTCCGAGTGCACGTAATGCAACGCCTGGTCACGGACGTCCCTCGGCACAGTCTGAGCCGTGTAGCGTGCCCACACAGAGAAGAACGTTCGGGTGAGGCGTTCAAGGGTGTTGATCGTGATGTGCTCGTGATTGTCTTCCCGGACAAAGCGGGCCATATAGAAGACGAACGCTCTGATCTGGCCTATGAGGAGTGAGCAAAGTTTGGATTAGAAGCGACATGCGCCCAGCTACCTAGCGTGGGCAGCTTTGCGTCGCGGGTGATGTCAAGTGATACGTCTGGAACGCCAAGTGTGCTGCCAGCATAGGTCGACTTCCAGTCGGGGGCAAAGTCCTTCCAGAAGGTGAGGATGTTCTGGTAACGCTCTTGCACGCTCGGCGGGACGCGCGCGTAGTCGTGTGTAGGGGTATTGTCGTCCATAGCTGCGCGCTGTTGGTCAGTCAGTGCGGCGATGCGCTGCTTTGCCTGCTCCTTGAGAGTCTGCCTCTTGCGACGTTTGATCTCCATGATGGCGGACACTGGATAAGAGCTGAGACGTCCAGTTGTAGGCATCGTCCGTTGGTCGTTCCGGACGCATGTCACGTGCACGTACACGGAGTCTCGCGGCTCTTCGCTCTCGCGGCTTTCAAGTTCCCGTCGACCAGCAATGGCCTCTCTCTTGCGTCGCACACCTGCCCGTCTCACATGTTTCTTCTGCCAGTCCGCCATCTCGCCTCCCCCGCCCAGCCCCCGCTCGTTCCTCTGCCCCCACTGCAAGTGCTGGAACCGCTACGACCACAACGGAGACATCATGTCCGACGACCCAGCCATGCACGATGAGGCCATGAATTCATCCTCTTTCGCCCGCAGAGGTGCGTGCTGCTCAATATATGCTCGACTATCTCCTCACTGCCGCGTCTCGCTCACGGACAGCGTCTCCGCGGAAAGACCGCTTCCCCACCACCTTCGGCGCAGTCACTTTCTGCACAACCTGCCAGACCAACCAACGCCTGGTCATCAGCCTCCTCTCATCTTACTTACCCCCATCAGAGGACGTACGTCTTTCACTGTCTTCTGCTCCCTCAGACTGCCACAACCGCGGAAACGCGTACTAGGATCCGGGCTATGCGCGCCGCCTCGAATCCTACCCTGCCTATCGCGACTCCGTTTACGCGCGATATCCTCAGGTATGCGACGACTGTGCTCCTCTAGTGGACGCAGAGATTCGAAAGAAAGACAGCATGGCTCGAGCCGACGCGCTCGGCCGTTCGCTGAAGCAGACCAAGGGCCTTGACTCGCGTCGCCTCCACTCTTCTGGTTCGCGCTTCGACCGACACAAGCTTGAGCGGGAGCTCAGGTGGTGGCGGCTCCGGGGCGTTCTTTGGGGCGTGACGATGTGCGGGGCAATGGCGCTTGATGCAGCAGGTACTTCTCATCCGTGCTACGACCCTTCCCTTGCTCACTGCGCCCGTCCAGCCGCAACGGACCATTTGGCACGGGAGCGCCTACTGGAAATTGCCCCCGCTTTACCTATCTTTATGCTGTTCTCTATTTTTTGGACTGCGTGGCATCCAACATATGCTTCATTGCGACGTGCTGAACTTCAAGGCAGGAAAGTGCGTGTACGAGGACGAGAAGACTACACAGTATGTCTGATCTCAATAAATGACATCTCGGCATTGACCTCGTGCAGCGCTTACAGGGGATTCTCTGGTTTTGTCGGACCGTCACTGCGGACCTTGTTGCTCTCGCTTGGTACCATCCATCTCGGGACTATCTATCTTTACGCCATGCCTCCCCATCTCTCATCTACCGCATTTATTTCTCAGTGTCTTTATGTCTTGAGCTATCCGTGAGTCTTCTCGTTGATTCTCTTCCGCCATCTGACAGACCACCTGATGGATATTCAGATCCTCGCGCGTTCCTTCTTCGTTCTCCGCCTGCACCAACCACCATCGGTCCGGCTACTCGACACTGCTACACCGGCCTCCACATCCTCCTCGACCTCACGCTCCCGATCATCAACGCCGCTCTCATTTCCCTCTTCCTTTCCCGCCAGCATGCAGGCGGTCAAGTCGCGCCATCTACCGGCGGAGATGCTCGACTCGCTGACACTCTCCGGCACATCTGGTGCACAGCATGCACCACGCCAAACGAGCCCCGTCTTCGGCGTGCCGTCCTTCAGCCTGCCAAAAGCCGCTCCCACGTCGGCGTTGGCACAAGATGATGGGAACCACACGCCGCCCGATGTAGACATGGAGGCGGACCCGGACGCGATGGACTGGACGCCGACCTCGCCGAACGTGCCCGCTTTGCCCGTACAACCCCGCTCGGATGCGTGGGCTGGAGAGAAGGCTGCCGTGTTCAGGCCGTCAGATCAGTCGACCGGGCTCGAAGGACTGCTGGAGCGGACGAAACTAGTCGAGAAAGATCCGCAGTATGTTGCTAGGCGCAACAAAGGCAGAAGCGGTACCGCGTGGTGGTCGTTAGTAGTGGCGATTTCATTGGCGGTTACGTTGGCAGGGGCGGGTGCATATTGGAGCTGGAGCGGTCGATCTGGATTAAAATTACAGCCAACATCGCCGAGCACCCCGCTTCACGATGCTATAGAGGCAAATGAATGAACTTGCTGCTTCCTGACGAAAGAAAACAAGGATGCCTCGCTGGTATTGAGTAAATTCACCAGGGCATCGTATTAGCGCTGCTGAAACAAGGCGCGACATAGATGGCAGAAGAAAGGATAAATTCACATAAACCGAAACGAACATAAAGGGCTCGGAGGGTATAATGATATGCAGAACGAATGGCCGTGCAGCCATCCCAACGGCACAGTATATACGTGAAGAGGAAAGGTGGGCGGCAGTAAGGAAGAAGGGGAAGAGGGGGTTGGACGTCCAGCGACTCAAAAGGACAAACAAATGTTCTGTGCGATTCGTGGTATAATCCAGAAATGACAGGACAGCATTACGCTCCATGCGGTACAGTACGGTACGTGTATGCTGGAGTTGCTACCAGAGAGCACCTCAACACACTACCGTTACTGTCAGCACCGGAGAGACACGTGAAACGAGTATCACGAACCCCAAAAATTGTCCATGGATTCAACCGCGCTTAATATCTAGGGGCACCGTTATAGTCATAAGCGTCGCCGTTGTAGCCGCCCTGGTGGTGCAGGGGGACTCCGTAGCTGTCGTAGTTCCTAGTGACGCTGGGGCCCCGCGTGAGCGCCTCCTGCATCTGCGGCTGCGGGCTGGGGCCACGCGCAAGGTCCGCATACCCGCCGACGGGCGCAAGGCTGGGGGCGCCCGCGGTAAAGTCGTGGTCGGGGATCGGGTTGAGCGTGGTGGTGCCGGGCGCGCGGTGCACGCCGTCGGACGTCGCACCGTACGAGTTGCCGCGCGAGAGCGCCGCGCCGCCCTCGTGGCCGGAGGAGTGGAACGACGACGCATTGGACGGGCCGCGGCGGTGGGTGGGGAGCCCCGTGTCGTGCTCCGCGGCGGGCTGCCAGTCGATCGGCTCGAGGCGGTCCTCGAAGCGCGTCGAGGGGCGGAACTTCCACTTGCGGATGATGGTCCAGATGATCGCAGTGCCGCCGATGCAGGACGCGAGGACGATGATGATCGTCAGCGCGGTGTGCGAAAGGCTGGACGAGCTTTGAGGCTGCACGGGCGTGTCTGAGGAGGCAGCGTCGCTGGCACCAGGGACGTGCGTGATGAAGGTCGCGGTCGCGATAGGGTTCAGCTGCGACTGCTGATCGGCCGTTGGTGTCTCGGTGGGCGTCGGCGGAGTGGAAGTGGGCGTCGCCGACAGGGTGGTGCTCGGCGGCGCAGACGACGACAGTGTGCTTGATGTGGCACTCGAGGACGCAGACGACTAAAGACAAACGTTGTCGACGTCAGAAAAAAAAAGGACTTGACAAGGGTGAAATGACTGACAGACTCCGTTGACGAGGTCGACAAAGTGCTGGTAGGGGCGGAGGAGCTTGCGGACGACGGGGTAGCGGACGAGGCCGGCGGGGATGATGGAGCGACAGATGAGGAGGCTGCAGCGGATGAAACGACGCTTGACGCCGAAACCGACTGTGACACAACAGGAGGGCCTTTCTCAACTCCAACCGCAACGCCGCCACCACTTTGGGTGTCATCTGCTGGGAAGGGTGTGCGCTTTTTGATCATGCGGTTGAGGCCGGCATGGTCGCGACGTTGAACTGCAGAGCCGTTGGCCTCAGAAGTACCGGCTAAGGCCAAGGCGAGGGCGACGGAGAAAAGGAGCGTGAGGGCAAGCTTGCGGGGCTTGAGGGAGAACATGGTGGTTGATGGATAAGTTATGCGAGGTGGTGCGATAACGGGTTTGCGGGACTGGCAGCGGCGACGTTGGTTGACCAGCAAGTGCGGGGGCGGAGAACAAGGAGCAAAGGGGACCGGCCGAGGAAAAGAAGGGTAGAAGGGAGGGAGATATGGAGAAGGAGAACAAAAAGACGGGCTGTGAGCTGGATGACGGGGAGAAGAAGGGAAGAACGTACTGGGAGCAAACCGGACGCCCAGGACAGGGCTGATGCGAGAGAGGAGGAGAGAAAAGAGCGTGATGAGCGAACGGAAGGCGTTGGAAAAGGCTCTTGTCGTGGATGTCAAGACAACCAACCGATCAGTCAACGTCAGACGCCCGCTCTCACGCCTTCCAATCAGATATTAGCGCCTGCTTGCAGCCATAATAGATTCGTTATGCGACCCTACAATAATCTGCGTGCGCCGTAGTACTATGTCCGTGACCAAACAATTATCCTGTCCGAGACAAATATCCGTGCTGTCCACTGTCCATACGCCCTCCAGATCCCCTCAATTGTGGCTCGTCAACGACCAGCCCGACAACGGCACAGACGATGGCGTCTTGAAGTCGCTCGCCTGCATCCCTGACCACTGCGGGTTGAACAGCACCTGCAGACTATACGTCCCAGCCGGGAGATTGATGATCAACACCGTCACGTTGGGATTGGGCTGATCGACCTGCCCAGGCGGCAAAGCCGGGTCGCCGTCCAATCGTGATGCCGGACCCGTCGTGAATGTCGCACCTGATGGCGCGTTGAGGATCTGGACCACCATCGTTTGCCCGTCCAGGGCCAACGTCGCGGAGGTGCCGCTCGAGTCGATCGTCACGGAGGCGTTCGTATGCATCCGCCACATAATAGTGCCTGAGGCGTTGATATCATCTTGGATGAGCACCTGCTTGCGCGCGTTGATCGTGCGGACGCCACGAGAGAATGAGGTCCTGTGGTGAAGATGAGCACAAATGTATAGTGGCGTCGAAAACAACGCTTACACGTTGAAATAAGCACTGCTCAGGTCCGCAACCCAGTACGCGGTGGAATCAGCCGGGACAGTCATCACGGTGCTTGATCCCTGCGTGTCACCCGTCGTGCCATGCGTCACCTGTGGTAACGCGGCAACATTCTGGTTCTGCTGGTTCACCAGGATGGTATTCTGGCCCTCTGTACGCTTGCGGTAGTACAGCCAGCGAGTTGCATTCTGCGCATCGCTTGTGAAGTAGTCTGTGGAAAGGTAGTCTCCGGAGCCGAGCTCGCCGGCCCAACGCGTGCCCAGGGCATCCAGAACAAAGTCACCGCAGTCGAGATCATTGTGCGTCTGATGGTTCTGCAGTTGACCTGCCTTCATGGCAACGTATAATGCGTTGTTGTCTGTCCACGAACTCCGCATGGCCGCCCACTGATCGAGCTGGTTATCGAAGAAGTGGTCGAGTGGCATACCGTCCCAGAACGCTCCATTGATGGTAGGGTCGTACCAGAACATGCTCCAGGGCTCCGGTGCATCGTGCTGGTCTCGTTGGAAAAGCGCATACTGCGGAATGTTGTATTGGGAGGCGTAGAAGATCATGCTGTTGGCCGTGGTGGAAAATTTGTTCGGGCCGTGGTCGCCGTAGTTGAAGAGAGACGTAGTTCCGGTGACGTGCATGTGGAAAAGGCCAGTCAAATTGAAGTGTGCGTTGGCCGACAGAAGGCCGAAGTCTGAGCCTGCGGCGGTGAGAAGCGACGAGGTCATCTCTGCGTGCCCTGTGGTACCGAAGTACCAATAATTGGCGGTCTCGGACCAGGTACCATCGTCAGACGGACCTTGCGCGCAATTCTGGCTGGCATCGGCAATGGTGACGCCTAGGAGAGACGCCGCGTTACCGGTGGTGTCGTCTCCGAGAATGGCGAGAGCGCCCATGGTGAGGCCACTGTTGCAGACGCAGTTCCAGTTCCCGTTGATGTTCTTGCTCCACCAACCGACACCGTTAGGGTCGCCGTTATAGACAGCAACGCCGGGTCCGAGGCCATACAGGTTCATGGTGAACCTCATCTGGGCCTTCTGGTCGTCGGTCCACATATCGTAGAGCCAATCGTACGCGATAGCATAAGCAGCGCAGAATTCTGCTGTATCCAGAAAGTGCACGGTATTCCACTTGTCGGTGGCAGGACCAAAGGGCGTCGTGCCATTGCCCGCGGCGTTCTGCAGGAGAGTATGAAGATCTGCTCAGGCGTACTAGGAAGCCGATCACGTACCGCGACCTCCTGCCATGTCCTGTCGACCCACTTCGTATCGTTCGTCATACGGTAGACATACGCGAAGGCCTTGATGCGTTCTTTGATCTCGCGAGCATTATCGAGGATACCACTGGCACCGTCCATATGATATACGACGGGAGGGAGAGAGAAGTATGCCGTCGCATTTCCAAAGATGGTATCGTTCCAGCCCTTGAAGTAGGGATCGCTGGAGATGAGGGCGGGAAGCGCTGCCCACTTGTAGGCGGGCGCGATGAGTCGGGGACGGTCCGGGCGAACCTGGGTCGGGCTGGGGTTCGAAGGTGCGAAAGAATCTTTGGGCCAGGCGGCAGCGACATCGTTAGCGGGCAGGAAGGTAGGGGTGGTGAAGGCCGCTGTATTCGTCTGCAAAACTTTGTCAACGGAGACCCCCATGCCAGAACAATATAACGCACTGTTGCAGGGTATTCAGGCATAAAAAACTCGGTATTGGTGCCAGTTGCAAAACGACCAACGGCGTTCTTTGCGCTCACCGCAGAACTGACCTGCGCGGCGCCGGGGGTGCTGCCCGCTGCACTCGAACTGCTAGACTTGCTCCCGCTATGGTGCGAGCCGACGACGCCGCCGACGACAGCTCCGGCAATCACGAGGATGAGAACGGGGAGGCCAAACTTGATCCATTTGCTGATGCCGCGCTTTGCTGGCCGGGAAGGGGTGATGTAGCCTGTGGATTCGTGGTAGTAGGGATCGGCGGAGCCGTAGGGAGACTGGCCCTGGCGGTTTTCGACGAGCGGGTTGTAGGAGGCCATGGCACCGCCGGCCGGGGGGAGGGAGGAAGAAGAAATACCGAGGGAGAGAGATGAAAGAGAAAGGAGAGACGGGGCGGACGGCGTGAGGCCAAAGCGATGCGATGAGGGTGTGAACTTGGCGACGGCGTCCACTCGCCTGTCCTTAAGTAAGTCCGGCGCTTATGCATGTCCTAATTTTACCCTCGGCGAGCACGGCACAAAAATAACATGTACATGTCGGCACACATATGTAGGCGCGACATAGAGTACCCTAGTCCCGGACGAACACCCCTGCAGCCCCCATCCCCGTCCCAATGCACATCGAAGTCACGAGCACCTGTCTTTCGCATCAGTGGACAGCCCACGACTACAACTAGACCGCATCAAGCACTCGCCTTGCCCCCTCGGCGTCGCAGCTCATTCAACCCGGTCGCAAGCTGTCGCGCACCTGTCGCACGTGGAGATCCCCTTATCGTCAGCCGCCATGCAGAGGCTATGCAGCGAGGTCACTCATCTAGTGGGTGGCCGAGAGCTATCGCGCCTCCGTTCACGTTCACCTTCGCTTCGTCCAGGCCCAGCTTCCGGACGCTATACAACGCCTGCGACGCGAACGCTTCGTTGATCTCGTACAAGTCGACTTCCTCCTTCGTAAGTCCGGTGGCCTGCAGGGCCATTGGAATAGCAGCGACAGGCCCTATTCCCATAATACGGGGTGCAACACCTATATAACCAGTCAATCCGATGCTCTGCATAACACACGCTATACCCACCGGCTACGGAGGTCATGACGTGCTTGGCAAGGATGGGTAGGCCCAACTCCTCCGCCTTCTTGCGCGTCATCAACAACACGGCCGCAGCGCCGTCAGTGATTTGGCTGGCATTGCCCCCAGTTGTCTGAGCGGGGCTCCATTGAGGGAATGCAGCCCGGATTTTCAGCAGCGACTCCTTCGTCGTTCCCGCACGGATCCCGTCGTCCTGGGTTATGACAACCTTCGTCCGTGTCCCAGTGGCAGGATCCTTCTTGAAAACGGTGAAAGGTACAATCTCCTCGTCGAAGAGCCCGGCCTTTTGAGCGCGCTCCGCTTTCTGGAAAGACTTGGCGGCAAAGTCGTCCATATCTTCCCGACTGATATTGAAGTCTTTCGCCACGTTCTCGCTTGTCCACCCCATAGGCTTCTGAGCATCACTAGCTGCACCGTGGGCCTGGATCTCCTCGCTGGCTGGGGGCGGTCCGTCATCTGGACTGAGTATGTGATGCGGTCAGTCGTGACTCTTCCGCAAGGAGGTAAAGACGCACTTTGCCGACATGCTCTCGACACCAACTGCCAGACCAATCTGGATTTGGCCACCGCGAATTTGATTAGCGATAGTCGTAACGGCCATGAGCCCCGAAGAGCAGAACCGGTTGATTGTTTGGATGGGTACACTCTCGGGGATCCCGGCGACGAGGGCGGCGCCGCGCGCTTCGTAGGTAGGGCCCTTGGGCAGGACAGTGCCCACGCAAATGTCTCCTATGGTTGCTGGGTCGATCTTACTGTGAGTGATAGCATGCTATATGGATGCCCATGAGATCGTCTTTGCGTGGATGACGGAGCTCTCAACGCACGCGGAACATCTCTGCTAACAGCTCGTCGCTCCTGCAGCCTGGCATGAGCTTCCCTCGACCGACAACGCGAAAACGACACACCGGGTATCCTTGAATCCGCCTTTCCGGGCTTTGCACAGTGGTGAACGGATGGCCATAGTGATGACCACATCATTGGGGCTATGGCGTTCGAGCGCGGCGAGGCCAGTGGAGGACCCCGCGAGGTGTGAAGCAAGCTGCTTGACGCGTTCCATGAGAGTTTGGTCGCAAAAGTGAAAGGTGTAGAGACTCAGAGACGTGGACGGCCACCTATATATGTAAGCCAGAGATGATGCTTCACATGCGAGAAGGTTGATCCGTTCCGTTGCGTCATGGTTTCCGGCTCATAGTGCCCCGCTTCAAAAATATCACAGGGACGCTGAGGCTCGTCGAGGTAAGTGTGACTGTCGGCCTGAACGCGCGTTGTCGTAACAATGTATCGCAGTTGGTCTTGCGGAACTTCTCTTCAAGCGTATGTCCGTGACTTTGTGCTTTCGTTACACACTCAGCATCCGGCGGCACACTCTTTTTCGTCTACAAGCTGAAGCTACACGCAGTACGTCGGGCCCTCCCAATATGGACCTTTAGGACGCGCGCTTCATCTATGCCCAGCTCTGCGTCAGCTCTCCAGGCCGACCATGGCGGATCGAAGCAATTTGAAGTTCATAGGTGCGTAGTACGGGCCATAATAATAATATATTTTGTCGTCCGACCCCCGCTGAACCTCACTCCCAGACATTGGAGGCGAGACAGCAGGTCTCTTTCCGAGGTTGAAGTGACTGACAGTGAAGGCCGCATTATCAGTCAATTTGACGGATCCAGTATTCCGCGGCCTCTACCGCGGACGCCAGAAGCACGAGGGTCCGTTAAGCTGTAAACTTTAGGTCACATTCTCATCCGGCTGCGTGTAGATGACTTCGCTGCCATGCTCAAGCGCGCAGAGGTAGCTGGTGTGAAGTCTATGATCATCACGGGAGGCAGCTTGAGCGAGTCCAAGGAGGCCCTACGTATCGCCAAAGAGCACGGTATGTTGTATCTGCAGGTTTTCAACATTGAGATGATACTCAACGTGCTTCACAGGTCTTTACGCGACTGTTGGCTGCCATCCGACGCGTTCGAATGAATTCGATAAACATCCAGACGGGCCTGACGGGTACTTGGAGCAACTGGACAAGCTCATAGCGGATCATCTCACAGGACCTGGGAGGGTTGTTGCCATTGGAGAGTGCGGTCTTGACTATGATCGTACCCATTTCGCCAGTGCAGATGTGCAGAAGAGATATTTCCGTATGTTCGTTATCTTTTTGAGCGCCTCGCACTCACAATGTCTAGGCTCGCAGCTCGCGTTGGCAAAGAAATACCACCTACCGTTGTTCCTTCACTCCCGCTCTGCGCATGAGGATCTCGTGAACATTCTTCGCGATGAAGGTTTCAGTGGAAATGGCGGCCGGGACGTAGGCGCGAAGGGTGGGGTCGTGCACAGTTTTACCGGAAGTGCCCAAGAGAGCAAAGAATACGTGCGTCACACTTGTTCTGCTTTCGCCCTTGCCTTCGGCTCTGAAGAGGTGTAGACGGAGATGGGATTTCACCTCAGGTTGGCACTGTCGTTCTGTATCTTCGTCACTTTCCCTGAATTTAGACTACAGCATCAACGGCTGTTCCTTGAAGACGCAGGACAACCTTGATGCTGTAAAGTCGATACCACCGCAATGGCTGCTATTTGAGACAGGTGCTCTAAGCTCTGTTTTGCGACAAGTTATAGAGCAATTGTCTCACAACCCATGCAGATGCTCCTTGGTGCTCGATGACTTCCACACACGCGTCAAAGCAACACCTTGACAAGCTTCCCCAAGACCTGCGGAGCCTGTGTTTCCCCGCAGCGACACAGCCCGAGAAATTTGTTTATGGTAAGCCCGTGAAAGGTCGAAACGAACCCAGCGCCATCGGAGGGGTAGCATGGGTGGCTCATCGACTGAGTAGTGAGGGTGTCACCTATGAGGAACTGGTGGAACGAGCTTGGAGAAATACAGTGCACCTCTTCGACCTACACGAGCTATACGAGGACACAGCAGTGACCAGTGATGCATGATTTATATGTATACTCAGTACCTACTGTACATTCTGCGTCGTTAGAAAATTGAATGCGGCCGAGTTCTTCAGTTTGGATTCGGCAACGCGGTCCGGAGGGTTGAACGCCGTAGTAGTACCAGCCGCCTCGGCCGCGACGGCTTCAAACGTTCAAACGCTCGCTCGGAGTGCTGACACTTCGACCTCTATCTCATGGGCCAAGGCAACACTGTCGAGACAGCAGAGACGAGAAGTCTCCTTCGTCTGGGGTTTTCGGTTGTTGGACTGGTGTGGTACTCTGCCATTTGGTCCATCGGGCTCATCGGCTGCCGGGCTGCGTGCGTCGGATCCAAGCGATCATGGCGTCCCCACTCGCTGACCTTTTTCCACTAGGCGCAAACGCTACATCAATCGCCCACGCTCCCCCTTGGCTTCGGCTCTGCCATCCTCGGTCCCAGGCGTTTCTATCCTGCGGCCCTTGAAGGGCCTGGACACGAACCTTTACGAAAACCTCGAATCTTCGTTCAAGCAGGAATATCCGAAATTTGAGCTCCTCTTGTCCGTCGCAGACGAGTACGATCAAGCACTTCCCGTGGTCAGGGAGCTACTAGTAAAATACCCAGGGGTGAATGCGAGGGTCATCATAGGTGCGTCTGTCTCTGTTATGAGTGCTGCGGAATGTAACTTGTTGCTGCCCGAAGGCGAGGAAGTAGTTGGCGTTAACCCCAAGGTTAACAATCTCATCCGCCCTTACAACGAGGCTGCCCATGACATCCTTTGGATTCTCGACTCGAACATCTCCGTAGCTCCCGGAACGCTTGCGCGAGCAGTTGATATCCTCAACAAGCCGTCACCGACGTCTACGCACACGCCCCAGCGTCGCATAGCAGTCGTCCATCACGTCCCATTTGCCTTTGCCAACCAATTGACCCTCGGGGCTAGGATCGAGGAGGCGTTTCTGAACACCAACCACGCGAAAATGTACATCGCCATCAACACTTTGGCCGTTGACTCTTGCGTCATGGGGAAATCAAACCTTTACCGTCGCTCCGACCTCGAGCGAGTTGACGGCTCCCTCAAGAGAAAACGGGACGTAGCCAACGATGGCCCACCTGGTACCCGTGGGCTCGCCGTCTTTGGCCGCTTCCTCGCCGAGGACAACATGATCGCAGCCGCCCTGTGGCACGAGCTCGACCTGCGTCACGACTTGTCGTGCGATGTTGCAAAAAATGCAGTGGGGAACATGTCCTTCTTCGACTACGTGTGGCGCCGTGTGCGCTGGATACGCGTTCGGAAGCATATGGTCCTCGCTGCAACCCTGGTTGAACCCTTCCAAGAATGCGTAGTGCTGAGCGCCATTGCCGCCGCCAGTCTCCGCTACTTGATGGGCGTACCGCTCTGGCTTTTCTTACCCGTACATTACACATTGTGGATCATGGTCGATCTCGATGTGTACGCTTCGTTGGCAGGCTATGCGCTTCCGCCCGCGGAACGGTGGAACTTCATAGCTGCCTGGACGATCCGGGAGCTTTTGGCGCTTCCGATATGGCTGTTCGCTGTGCTTGGGAACACTGTGGATTGGAGGGGGAAGACGTATGAAGTTTTACGACACGGTGAAGTGAAGCGGGCAGGGGACTACGGAGGAGGCTTTGGAAGATGGCTTTTTGGTAGACGAAAACCGTTGGATCATTATGAACGAGTAGAACAGGCTTAGGAATAGACTAGAGCTGATCTGAGCTGATGCGTTCAGCTACCCAACTACGCGAGGCGACGCCGGGCGCCTGGCGCAAGTCAGGAACAAAGCCTTTGGACAACACTCACAAACAACCGCTCGCTGTGCACGTGACTTGCGCCCGCAGCGGCCTCTATGCCAACCCCCATCCAGTCGCTTCTTGGAATCGCTTTTATCCGCTCCAGACGCCGCAGCTACTTCTAGGGAGTCTATGGCCGACGCTGACTCCGTTCGTCAACGAATCATCGCATCCGTCTTCTCCAGGCGAGCCGCAAATGGTGCCGAAGAGAGCTATGTTTCCCATGTCAAGATCTGGGAGGATCCTGGAGCGGAGGCGGAAGGCTTGAAACCAAGATACATCCTTCTCTCCCGTACGTGGTTCTGCTGTTGTGTCTACGCGTGTGTGTGATCGTGGTTCCAGAGGATAGTCTGGGCTCTGGCTACATACACAAGTCCAAGCTAAATTCCAACGGCACCTTCTCCGTTGGAAAGACTTGGAAGCTGTCCGAGCTCCGTGGTATTGAGGTTCTCTCAGTATGTGGCGCCTTGTTCGCTTCTCCGCAACGTCATGAACCATGTCTCGTCTGAAGCCCCAGACGTTCAATATCACCCTGGCAAGAACGTACCGATGGCAAACTGAGAATCGGAATGAACAGCATGCATTCCTGGTCGCGCTTGTTCGACTCTTCCGCACGATCGCTGGTGGCTCCGCGTCTCTGCAGATTGTGGGATTGACCGAAGCAGATCCGCCCTCATGTGTGCTTCTTTCCTATTTAGACTTACGGAGGCTCATGTTGTGTTGGTAGCCTCGAGGCAATACTCGCAGGCCGACGACAACCGTGCACCCACGCCCACAAATGCAGCACAACGCCCATCAGCACCGCGACGGCTTCCGAACAATCAGCGGCCTTCCACGCCTCCGGCTCCAGAACATACTGATCGCGAGGACGCGCCTCGAAGCAGCTCTCCTCTGACCAATGGACGCTCTCAGTCTCGGATACGTCGTCGACCCTCGCCTGTCGCTGACCACCCGGAGTCGCCTGCTGATATACCCATGTCTGGTACGTCTCCTAGTCGACAACGGGCGGCCACGCCTGTATCACAAGCCACAGCCCGTCCTCCAAGGGCTCCAAGGCCTGGTGCATCTTCTACTGCTTCGAGGGCATCGGCTGCGTCCAACGGAGTCCCATCTATTAACTACACAATCCCCTCTCCATCACGGCCTTCGATCATAACCTCTACCTCATCAGTCCGTTCGTCGACTGCAAGTAGTCAGAATCTGTCCGCTCGACGGCCTTCAGTAGATGCACCATCTTCGGCTACGTCGATCCAGTCGACCGCCACGTTACTCTCCACAGGGACTGGGCCACGCCAATCGTCGCCATCTCCCTCACGTTCACGCACCGCCAGGTCTACTTCACGAGGGGCCAGTCCAACTCGTACTGACCTTAAGCCGCAGCGACGGGACCAGAATGCTCGCATCTCGTTTTTCGACCCCGCCAATCAGGGCGTGTTGGACCGCTTGATCCTGGGCGGTGGAGACGTGGCGGAAGGGGCTGCCAGTGAAGGCGACGAAGAAAGCTCGCAGGATATCATGGCAAATGTGGAAGAGATGTTGGAGGGATTTGAGTGGGCCAGTGATGACATTCTCGGGAGGAACAGGTCGAAAGGAGCAGTGGATCAGATCGAAGCTCGCCTACTCGACGAGCTCATGGCTTTGGACAAGGTAGGATGATAACTTTAACTGTGACTTTTGCTGGAGCTTACATGGCACTCTATCTGAAAGGCAAATGTCCACTCATTCATCGAATCGGATGATCGCGTTGGCCTGGTACTCAAGTTTCTCGATGAGGCCATAGCGGAACTGGACAGCATGGATGGTCTCGTATCGTCCTACAAGATTCATTTGAATGTAAGATATTCATTGCCGTTATGGACTCATTCTTGATTGACACTTCCAATCGAAGGCTGTCAACGATGATATCTCCTTCATTCAGTCACAAAATCGGGGTCTACAAGTGCAGACACAGAATCAGCGTGCCCTTTTATCCGAGCTCGAGAATTTGCTCGTACGTGTCACCTGCACATGTACTCTCAATCTCTCCTCACAGTCCCATAGCAAACGGTGCAAGTAGATCGGGACGCCTTGATCACTCTTACACAAGAGTCATTGGAGAAATCGCAAAGCATCCAACGCCTCGAGGAAGCGTCTGCAGAACTCTACAGGGCCCTGCTTGCTGGCAAGGATCGGGGTAAATATCATGCGTGTACGCGGGAACATTAAACTGATAAACCACTTTCAGACATGGCTGCTACGATGGAGCGCTTGGATGAATATCGAACTCACAACGCTCAGTTCTGCAAGCGTCTATACGATTATTTGTCCATCATGTTTACGGCACAGGTGAGTGCTTCGGCTGCAAGTTTCGACTAGAAGTAACTGAACGGTACTGCTGCAGGCCCGGATGCTTCTAGGAGACTCCAAAGGTCTTAACAAGCCTAACGGTCGCGGGCGCATAACGATCCAGAAACATGGGGACATGGAAACCTACCTAGGACGGTACAGCGGGCTTATCCTATATTTGAAGGAAATGGACGAAACCGCATATGGCAAGCTATGCGCTGTGAGTTGTCTCTCACCACGAGACGTAATGTCGCTCATCCGATGCAGGCATATTTCTCTGCCGCAAGCGAGCTCCACAACACTCAAATGTCTGCACTAATGTCGACATACAAAGATGTCGTCAAGAAGGCGCAAGAAGAGGATCCTGACATGAGTAGGCGGTCCAAACGCCTGAAATAATACATATATCAACTTATATCGTTTAGGCTTTGGACTGTCTCCTACCACCTCACGGGCGGCGGGTGGCATCCGACGCGCTGGGACGATGGTGCGCTCTCCCTTGGAAGCTCGAAAAGACAAGGATAAACATCTGGAAGGCGAGATACCTGCGTCAGAGGTTCGATTACAGGCTTCGTCCTTTGGAAATTCCTGACATTTGCTTGCAGGCCTTCGGCCACGTTCTCGAGCAAATAGCGCCTCAGATATACCGCGAAGAGGACTTCATCGCGGACTTCCTTCAGATCAACGAGGCGCGCCTGACGTTCGCAGACTACATGGGTCTAGACAATTATTTTCGCCGCCAGGCCTCGCGGTCGTCTGGCTTGAGCCAGCAGACGAGCAAGCTCGTTCGTGGAGCGATGGACTTGATCTTTAGCTTTCTACCTGCGGAGCTCAAGGGCTGGATTGACGCTGCGCTGGCGAAGGACGATCTGTGAGTATCCCATGCGATTGTCAAAGGGATTGCTCAATATTCTGCTGGTAGGCAAGTCATTGGTGTCACCGCAACCCTGGAGAAATTCCTGGCCGACGCCGACGAACGAGGGAACACGTTCTTGCTAACCTTCCTTGATAAACAACACACACGACTCAAAGCCCTCTTCGATCGTCACGTTGTAGGTGTTCTACAAGCCTCCTCCATCACTATGTTGACACACCCGGGCATAGACGCAGCAGATCAAATCCGTGGAGCAGACGAAGCTTACGAGCAAGAAACGGAACGGTGTCGCCCATTTCATCAAGTTCTTTCCGGTCTACGTCAGCCGTGTTGAGAATCAGCTCATCGGTGCGGACACCCTGGAGATCCGCCAGACCGTTGACGTTGCATACGAGAAGATTGTCACTACGATGTTTGATTCGCTCAAACAGATGGCGAAACTGGACGGCGAGGGGGAAGACAAAGGGCAGCTCAACTACCACGTTATCCTCATTGGTATAAAGGAGCCTTGTGACTGGTTAACTGTGCTGACACTGGACACAGAGAATATGCATTTTTTCGTGGCGGAAATCCGGCAGCAAGAGATTGGCTCTGTCAACGTGTTCTCGAGACGTGCCGAGCAGGTTTATGACGAAAACTTGACCGCATATGTCAAGATTGTCCTACGACGACCATTCGCTAAGATCATTGTCCGCACAAAGCTCACAACCAGATGTCTTATTCTGACCTGCTCCATAGGACTATTTCGATGGCGTCGAGCGGTTGCTGAAGACGACGGCACCGTCCGAGGTGTCGAGCAACAGCATCTATAGCAGACACAACTTGAAGAAGATCATCAAGGAATACGATGCCAAGGACATTCGCAAGCATATTGACGCTCTTTTCAAACGCGTTGAGAAACACTTCACGGAGGCTTCGGAAAAGACAACCGTGGAAAGTGGCAGCGTCGGTATTGCGCCTGGAACGGTGATGGTTGGGGTGTGGAAGGCTTGCGAGGAAGAGCTCCTCAGGATGACAGAGGTCTTCAGCAAACGGATATCGCAGTGTTACGCGAAGGCCGGGGTTTCTTTAGACTATACCGCGGCGGACGTGGAGGCGGCATTCAAACGACACCGTGTTGGGTCGTAGAACTAAATGGAAACGAGGTGTTATGTCTATTTCGCGCCCAAAGCACGATATGGTGAGAAAGCGGTGTACAGTCAAGCCCCACCAGTCAACCAACTCTCGACCTCCAGACAGCAGGAGGAATAAAATTACAGCTTGTGTTCTAGTCCTCAGGAACATGCTCGTATGGGTTTCTATGCTCAACATTGTAGCCGGCGACAGGCGGTGTGGAAGCTTGGTTGCTGGCGGCCGGGCTCGCCGGCTGCTTCGCCTGCTGTTGGCCGACGGCGCCCAACACCGCGGGACCAAACGTGTTCCACAGCCCTTGAAGCGCCTGGACAGGGTTCTGGCTACCTGCGGCAGGGGTGCCGTTCTGGCCAGTCGGCTCGGGCTTCTTGTTCAACAATTTGAAGAGGAAGTCCCAGAGCGAGGCGACACGCGCCTGCACAAAGGCAAGCGTCTCCGTGCGAGCGGAGGCGATTCCCGCGTCTATATCGGCTTCGTGATTGTTGAAGAATGGTTCGAGGTATGTCTTGTAAATGTAGGTGGACCCCTGATGACATGAATGATGTGAGTGACGGGTGCGACAGGAGAAACAGGGCTGCGCAGTATACCTGGGTCTGGGGGAGCGAGAGGAAGAGAAGGAACAAGGTTTTGACCTCCCAGTAGAAAGGGATCCTAGGCACCGCGATCAGCTGTCGGCGCCCAGCCGGTGGCAAGAGGGGACGCGTAGACGTACCAGCTAAGCAGCCATTCAGCGCCGTACTCTGCGGCGACAAAGACACCAACCACGGCCCAATATGCCGCCCAGCGCTCTATTTCGGGCTCGGGGAGGGGGCGCTGCTTCAAGGCCTTGAACAAGGAATACGAGGGCAGGAGGAAGGCAAACCAGCCGCTGGGGATTTGGTGGCTAGGTAAGTACAGAAGGTAGGAGGATGCGGGCAAGCTCACCTGAGGACATGAGAAACCAAGGAGGTGAGCATTCTGGAGTACTTGAGTGTGCACTGGTACTCGGTGGTGGTGGACGCGGTGACCGAGTCGTGTGAGCGTTGTCACGTCCTGTGGGCGTCTGTCGACCCGAGCGCTCGTGCCGGCGGCCCGTGTGTGACGGTGTGACGGTGTGACGTTGAGTAGAAATGGCTCGATCGAGCAGGTCGGCCGGCTCGCGTCCCTCGCCCCCCGTTGGCGGCCGCCCTGCCTCCCGCCCACCCTCTTCCCCCCACCATGGATATGTCCAACGGCAGTCCCTCCTTCGTGCAGAAACAAGAGGACATCGATGGTCGCGATGGCTCCGTCGGGGGGAAGGATGTCAAGCCAGCAACCAAGACTTTGAACAGGGTTCCTCGTACGTCTTCGTGCTCTTGCTTTCCTGCTGCTCGCGTCCCTGTCATGCTCAACATCCTTCGGATATGCGACTCCAGGCGCATGTGTAAGACACTGCTTACTCCTGTCGCATATACTCTCGCTTATTGTCGCGTCCAGAATGCTTGCAGGAAGCAGAAGATGCGATGTGAGGGTGCTGACAATCCTCCCTGTCGGCGTTGTAGACATGCCGGTCTCGAGTGTCTTTTTGAAAAACCCTCCCGGGAAGCATCGCTGACGGGCGAGGCGGGATTAGAGTAAGTCCCATATTGCACACATTGTCCATTATGCGTCTTATTCGGGGCGCCAGGCGTATTCGCAGCCTGGAATCTCATGTCGCAGACATACGGCAGACGCAGTCAGCCATCCAATCCACTTTGCTGGAGATAGTCGGGCATCTACGTGGTGGATCGGCCCCTCCCGCGCGCTCTCCCACATCCTATCCGCAACCCTACATGCACCACTCTCCCAGCATTCACTCGGATTCACCCGCGCTATCCACGCCTTCTACTGCTCGTCCACCCCAGATGGGTGAGCCGGGACACTCCATGATGCCACCCCCGCAGCCCGGAAGTAATTCGGTCAGGAACGCTTTCCCAATTTGCTATGCCCACTTTGCCTAACTATAGATCGTAGATGTACCCTAGCCCGACCCAGCCTCCTATGCGAAACCCAAATGAGTCCCACATGCCAGTTTCAAGTGGCCAATATCAAGCAATGAACGCACCGTACCAGATACCTCCAGGCATGCATCCTCCCATGCTACCCCCCATTTCGAGCATGGAACCCATGGGTCCGCCTCGACCACAACACACCAACGTTTCTTCCGTCCGGCATCAGTACGGCGATAGCCCTCACCAATCGCGGAACAAGCACATGAACGCGCAAGGTGGCAGCAGTGCCGGAACCAAGAGATCTGCACCGCCATCGAACGTGACCAGTGCTGACTCGTCAGACGTAGATGAAGATGACGGAGAGCTTCCAGCGTCAGGACTAGTCGCCCCCTGGGAAGTGTTGAGAGGCTTGGCTGACGTAGCCATTCAGAGGGCAGCCAAAGTAATACGCGGCTCTTGACAATTGACCACTACTCTGACAATGAACTTTCTAGGAGAGTGGTGAGAGCAGCGAGCCTCAAAGCCGAACGAGGACTCCCTCACCCGACCCCGGCAAGCAGCGGCCCGTAAAGAGGAGGAAGGTCCACCACAGGATTCCTCGCTCTATTCAGTTTCCAGACGGTGCGCAGCGATAGTTTGAAAGAGCCGCATCAACTTGCTAAGAATTGTGTTCAGTGGTATCTAAGAACATCATCTCGGAAGCTGACGCACGTGAATTATTCAGAATGTGCGCTTCTTCATCTCACGCAAATTCCTTATCTTATGCAGTTTTAGATATTATCACGGCTGTTCGACATTCCTTCCTGTATTCGATTCTTCCGTTGACACATATGAATCGCTGCACGAGCGATCTCCTTTCGCTGTTGATAGTATTTGCATGGTGGCCGCGAAAGTGCGCGACGGTGGAGGTGGGTGTCATCCAATATCGGGAGTGCTGTCCCTTGAAGCTCATTTTATTCAGGAAAATCAAGCGAAGAATACGAGAAATGCCTAGCTGAAGTTCAAGCTATCTCATGCGCGACGTTGTTTTCTCCTGTCATGCGTCAAGAGGCAGTACAAGCGATGAGTACGTTCTGAGCTGCCAAATATAGCCTTCCCGCAACTGAGTTTTTTGCCAGTCCTGGTTTCCGGTTGGTCGGACAACGGTTGGCTGAGTGGCGGACATGCTGTCCGAATGGCTTTGGAATTATGTGAGCATGAATGTCAGTTCTTGGATACAGTCAATTGAAATGGCCATCTAGCGATGCATAAAGCTTGGCCGCGCCTCCTTAGGCGCATGGAAGCCCGCAAAGCCTCTGACGGCCAGGAGGACAGGGAGCTCGTGGTAGCCGCCCGCACCTGGTTTTGCCTTTATCTCTTCGAGCACCAGTAAGTTGGGCTACCCATCTCACGTCTAGCAACACCTTCTTAACTGCGTGGAAGAATGTCGTACGGGACTGGTCGCCCAGCGATCCTCAAAGACGACGAAAGCATCTGGCAGTGCCGACTTCTTCTACGACATCCTCTGGCTCTCGAAGACGATATGCGCCTTGTCTCTACTGTGGAGCTGATGGCGATTCGGGAGCGCATCACTAACCTGCTTGCCCCGTTCGCGCACGGTCCCGTAGACGAGCGTACATTCGAAGTTCTCCGAACCGCCGACGCGGAGTTCAAACATTGGTACACGACGTGGGATCAGGCCTTCTCTCAGAAATACGAAGATGCTGGTAGGTTGTCGTATTGGCCTCTTTGCTCGTCAGTGTTAACGAGAGCTTGGCAGCTTTCTACCGACAAAGTTTACAGCTGCAACATCTTCATGCTGAACTTTACCACAGTGCATCTGCCTTGCGAGGGATCAATGGCCCGGAAGACATGCCAAAGATGCTTGCTTCTCAGCGTGAATTGGCCATTCGCTCAATCAAAATTGCACAGCAAGGATTAGATATCACGGTCAATTCACACTCTTATCGGGAGGGCATGAAATATGGTACGCTATCGCATTCTATCGCGTGGCATCGTGTGAACGGGCTGACCTCTAACTCTTCACTAGCCGTGCATTACACCCATGCTACGGCCACTTTTATGGCTTCCTTCCTACTTCGTCTTGCACGCCTATTGTGCGTCGTACTTCTTTCGCTCTGTTGGTCCAGCACTAAAGTTCACGGTGCAGCCCTAATGAATGCAACATGAAAGATACCCGAGATCAAGTGGAGTTACTGGCGTCGCTCATGTCAGAAAGTGAGGAGATATTAGTTCTGCGATGTTCCGGACTGACTTTTTGTCCTAGTACCCGGGAAGCGATACGCGTTGACCCTGCAGCTGATGCTCAAGCGGTCAAAGAAACGCACTTCAGGCGCGTCTCGCTCCCCAAAGCTCTCTCGAGAGCAATATCACCAGAAGGTCCCTGTCGAAAGGCCATCTGGCATGGCTGTCAGCCAAGTGGTCAATCCGACGCCCATCTCACCTACGACTCATTACGACGTGCCCGCAGCTATGCAGGGCCATGGCCATGGCCATGGCTCTGTCCCACCTCCCGGTCACTACGCTCCGCAGCAGCATGGGTACGTCGCAAACGCCGAACACATTTGGCGCGGCTTTGAAGCCACTGCGAGCGAGCAGCTCCCGGTCTGGCTCTCTGATCAGAGCCTGGGCGGCAACTCGTTTACCCAGAGTGGCATCGATGCCTTCCTATTGCCCAATGACTATCTACCCCCTGCCCCTCAGATTTGGTAATTGTCAGATTTCGGTATGACGGTGCACGTAGTGTTTTCTCCAATAGCTGTTGTGTGTACTCTATGATTGTATCTATTAGGTCCGGAATCAACGATGACTTGATGGCTCCCTCGACCGGACAGACTCAGTTTTTGAACGAAATGATGATATATTACTTGTCGCAGCGGCGGACACAATAATGATAGATCGATTAAATGAGCGTTGCATATCAATGGGATATCGAAGCGACCGAGATACAAATGTCCTTTGCCAAAAAAGAGCGTAAATGACGAAACGAGAGGAAATCAGCGTCTGAACAACTGGTTGAGCTCTTCAATGCGACGCTGCACGAGCTCCCCTTTGCTTATTTGTCCAAGAGTCATGTTTGCCAGCTCCGTCTTCTTCTTCTGGACTTCAAGAAGCCGGGCTTCAATCGAGTTCTCTATGATCAACTTGACGGTCGTTACTGGTTTGGTCTGCCCCAGGCGATGCTGTCCGGTTTCCATTAGCCTCTGCGACGGACATCGCATGATACGCCACTCACGATACGATCGACAGCCTGATTCTCAACAGCAGGGTTCCTACGGAAGCAGGTCAGTATGAAGTCGTTCGAAAGTAGACGCTGTCCTTACCAGTAAGGGTCCATCAGATAGACCCGCTGGGCGGCAGTCAGATTGAGACCCACTCCGCCCGCTTTCAGGCTGACCAGCAGCACTTCACACCCAGGGTCGGTCTTCAGTGCCTCCATGGCTCGCGAACGGTCCTCCCGCTTCATCGTGCCGTCTAATCTATCATAACGAATGCCGGACGCGTCTAAGGCATCCTCCACTCTATCGAGCATGCTCGTCCACTGCGAACTGATGGAGGCATAAGCTGACTTGATGCACAAGGACTAACAAAACACTCACAAGACAACGGTTTTCGTGATACCATCATCCAAAATGTTACCATGGTCGTCCACCATCTGGACCTCCAGAGAGTTCGGGTCATAGTTGATGGAATATGGATTGGCCCTTGAGAATTGTGTCAAGTCGTTCATCAGGGCTTTGACCTTCGTAGAGGGGCGGAAATCGTCCATTTGTATGCCTTTGAGCTTCCTCTCGCGCCTGCTAACTTTCGCTTTTGCCGCTTGGTCAGGTGCCACGTAGTTCGGGTCGACTTCTACAGCATCCGTCGGGAGCAACATGAACTGGCAGACAGGACAAGGGCGCGCCAAGTCAGGAGGGCAGTCCGGCCAGGCCATGTCAACACCACGCTTGAAACAACATATGCATAGCAGGTGTTGACAGCGCGTCAAGATAGGACGAGCTGCACCCGCAGTGCCAACCGCGTCTGAACAAGCCGCACCGCGCTGGGCAATAGCTTTTGGCTTCCTGCCCTTCTTCGCGCCTGTAGTCAGATCGCCGTCCCCACCATTGCCTGGTTCTTGGAGGTCGGAGCCTGCTGGACAGAATTCAGTGCCGCACTCAGCGCACTGAGTTGTCGCCGCCTCTCGCAAGAGCGCAAATATGACGGCAGCTCGAGGAACCGTGATGCCTTCATTTGTGATGGCGGTAACTGTGTCTTCGTACGATACCTGCTGGTCGGCGAGGATACCTTTCCCTTTGACGAGCTCCAAGTCGTCGCATATTTGGCGCAAGCGTAGGATTTTCTGCAAAATTCCGACGTAGTTCTTCATCACCTCGTTCTTGTGCGAGAGCTCGCGGAACTCCGCTCTGGACTCGTTGAAGAAGCGGTCATACAGTTCTTGCTCTTCAGGGTCAAACTTGAGGTAACGAAGTTCATCACGTCGGGGAGGAAGGGACAGGATGCGTGTCCCGTTCGCTGCCTTGCTCTCCTTTGTTCGGCGTAAAGTGATACACTTCATGATTGTCTGCAAACGTGCGATGCCCAATGGTTGACCATATTTGACAGGGGTGCCGATGAACTCTGTCCACGTTGCTTTATCATCCAATGGATCGAGCTTGAGGAACTTCACAAGCGCAAATACATCGTCCAGCTTGTTCTGAACAGGAGTCCCAGTAAGGCATAGGCGACGGTCTGCCAAGAGATCACATGACGCGCGACAGGCGACGGTGTTGAGTTCCTTGATGGAACTGGGAAGATGTAAGTAAGCTAGCTCGACAGTCTCCCTTACACACTCACTGTGCTTCGTCAAGGACAACTCGAAACCAATAAACGCTTTGCAAAGGACTAGTAGCCTCTATGCCATTGAAATTCCGTTTGCGCTTGCCCGCCTTCTTCGCTTTCGTCGGCCTGTCTCCGCCGGATGCCTCGGCGCCGGAGTCCCCGCTGCGGTCCTCTCCATCTTCGGCGACAGATGTACTCCTGCTTTGCTTCGAGAACTCGGATGCGAGCGTGGAGTATGTCGTGATGACCACATCGCAGTCAGCCAGAAAGGCGGGATCCGGGCGGCGAGCGTTGCCGTGGTACACATACACTCTGAGACCAGCATACGCTTGGCCAACGGGCTCCGCTCTCGGGGGCTCTGTGACTTCACGGCTACCAGGCATAGATTGAGATAGGTCTTGGGTCCCGGAAAGTTGCGTAGAGCCGGAGTGATCGGGCGGCAGTGAACAATTGCCAGAACCCCCAGTGACTTGCACGGGCCCGCTCCAGTGCTCTCTGAACTGTTCTTCCCAGTTGGAGACGGTCGACAAAGGACAGATTACTAGTGTCGCTCGACTGCGAAACTTGATACGACGAGCTCGTGCGTACTGAGCTTCTGCTTGGTCATGCAGTTTCGCTTCCTTGGCTCGGGCTTTCGCCGAGAGGGGTGAAGAGGTATCAGGCATTCCGTATACACTGCCCGCGAAGTGCGCAGCGCTCAATGCCGGACTGCTACCTGAGCGGGTATCGAATGGTCCTTTAGGCAGCACAAGAGGCGATTTCTCGAATGTTCTTGCACTCTGCAGGGTCGCCGCAATCAGAGATACGCATGTTATTGTCTTCCCGAGCCCCATCTGCAGTGAACTATCGTCAGTAAAAGCTAAATGATAGGGCAACGTGATATATACATCGTCTGCCAGAATGGCGCCTTTAGACTCCTCTGGTTCCTCGAAGACGTCCTTCTGCGTCACGAGGTGAGACCATGTCGTTTGTCCTGAGATCGGATTTAACCGAGACTGCCAAAGCGAAGACCGGCCGCCATCCTTGGCACAAATTTCGCGCTCGCGTTCCAAAAGAAATGTTAAAGCCCTCTTCTGGTGGGGATATAACTTGGTGCCGACTTCTGGTGCTGAGAACGAGAGGATTGAGAGACGTGCTAGCTCTGTCATACGGCAGGACTCACGAGGATTGCTTTCGTCCAGATCGTCTCCACTGCGAAGACTCTTGAAAAGTTCGTCCACTTGACTTCTCTGCACCTCAACGCTCTTTCCAGACGTGGACCATCGACCATTATTACCGCCCGGACCACTGTAGGTACGCGCGCTTTGCAAATGGCGACTGAATCCGCCAGGAGGAGGATTATGCGGGTTGCAATATGGAACACTGCACGTTTGAGGACGTGGATGGTCGAGGAGTAGACCGTACTGGCGCAGATAGTTGCCCACAACGGGTATATTCCCTTTCGGAGTGTACACAAGCGCCTCCAGGGATAAAATTGGAACCTGATGGCAGTCAGGATAGTGGAGAGGTGAACAATGGTATGGATACGGACGTTCTGATATCCCCTCTTCATCTTCGCGTCCAGCCTGATCAAACCCTTGCCCATCATCGGACCCAGAGCGGAGGCGACCTTCTGTTCCACGACCCCAAAATCTTCACCCAACATGGATTCTCCGTTGGCATTCTTCTTGTTCGGAGTCCTGATATGGATCGTGTCTTCGCCTCCTGGTCGAGTGGTACGGTCGTGATTCAGGCGGACAGGAACCCATTCCTCTTCTACAGTAGGATTACCTTGGGACGGCGGGTTTAGATAATCTGTCGGATATAAGATGAGGGCGGCGATGGTCAATTGACCAATGCAAACTGGAGTCTTGGGAGATATGTCCTTCAAAGCTGCCTGAGGGTCATTCTGGCTGGTCGATGCGATAGGCTGCTGCGTAACCAGCATCTGGGACGGGGGCCGAGAAAACGGTGACGGTGACGGTGACCTCGTCAGGTCAATGGCATTGCGAGAGGAAGTGCCGGCAACATGAGACGGATTAGGAGCAGATGGCGGAGTTGAAAGAACGAAAGGTGGGGTCGGCGCAGAGGAAGATGGGTTCGCAAACGGAGGGCGATATGGCGGCAGGGGGGTTCCTCCTTGATGAAAAGCAGGAGCGAATGTCTGTGTCGGCGCGTTGACATAATGAACTGGACTTGGGCCGCCGTTCGAAGGGCGGTAGTAGGATGCGTTGACAGGCTCGTTCAACAAATGCTGGGGGAAGCCGGAGTTCCCGGGTGGAGGATGGCCGCCATCTGGCAGACGAGAGGAGGTAGGGTACGGTAGGCGTTCGATGCGGCGGCGCTTTGCAAGCACTTCGTCAGGGACAGAGTCGTCCTCGTCTTCGTCCAGAGTCAGATCAATAGGAGCTGAGTGGGAATTTGACGATGGCGGAGGCTGAGAGAGATAGGACACGGGGGGCAGCGGGGGGTGCTGCATGGCGGGCAGAGGCAAAGAACGTCGTGAACAGCGATGAGCGGGACTGCCTTTGCACCGTCTTTCTAAGTGCAGCCACACGTGACTCACAAGGCCGCATCGGCCCCTTCACGAGTCGGTTTCCGAGTCTCAGACTTTCTGACAGATGATACCTGCACACGTACAGTAGTTCAGGTCTCTGCCGAAACGCGCGCGTCGGGTCGGGGCTTCGCTTTGATGACAAGTACTACTACTTTCCGCCGCGCGTCGAATAATCATTAGTAATAAACGCCCTGAC
Source organism: Auriscalpium orientale (assembly GCA_019915035.1). NCBI lineage: Eukaryota > Fungi > Basidiomycota > Agaricomycetes > Russulales > Auriscalpiaceae > Auriscalpium > Auriscalpium orientale. The sequence continues at coordinate 2,383,911 of JAHLMH010000001.1, forward strand.
CTCGCCTCCGCCAGTCGGTTTCTGCCAGTGGCAGGAGATAGGCCGCGAGTACAATCATAGGAACACCAGACAGGTATATCATAGTCCTAGGGTTATACAACAGTTTGAAGCTCCGAACGTTGCAGGTTAAACGTGCGAGGGGTCAGCGTATGACAGTCTCCAGAGCGGTCTCCCGTACACCGTGTGTTACACTGCCGAACAAGCCTCTTCAGAGCGGTTTCGGACACTTAACAGAAGCTACGCACGACCCGGAGCTGCCCATCCTAGGGCAACATAGGCTTGCTTGGCAGCGTCTTCCTTCGCCAACTGTTTGCTCTTTCCTGCTCCGCGACCCTTCAGGATGCCGTTGACTAAGCAGTAAAAGTTCAAAATGAACACAGCGCTCTCCTGATCATTGATCGTGCGACGTACCCATGCAGTCCACTGTCCAAGACGGCGCATGGGGGGGACCCGTGGACACTGCAGGCCAATCGAGTGTGACCCGCCTTTGCGAGCACAGCTGATTGAAAATGGGCAGGATGGCAGACTGAGACGCGAAGGCGCTCGAGACTGGAAGCGGGGGAGGGGTGGCGGATGGCGGCGGAGGGTTGCTGTAAGCCCCCGGCGAATGCATGGCATGCGGCGGCGGCGGCGATCTTGCCATTTGCCTATGACCTTCCGGCACGGACGGCGTTGTGGAGGTCGAGGGTTCATATTCTGGATCCAACAATTTCCCAATCCAAGAGACGATGTCGGACAGGCCATGCTGCAGATACGCAGCCCCGACATATGTGTGGAATAGAAAGAAGGTTTCCTACATGTCGAAATCAGGACAAGCACCGCGCAGCAGATGAAGTTCAGACGAACATCGGATGCTTTGAGACTGTCACGCAGATGAATAGGGCACCGCACTTTCTCTCGCAGTTGGTAGTTCGTGACCCAGTCATTGATGGTCTCGTACGCCGTTTTCTCCTCAAACTCCACCTTGCGCGACAATATCACACTGCAGAACCGTGAAGTACGAAGACAAGACGCACCTCCATCTGCGTCGCGTCCAGCATTGGCCGCTTGTCGAACAGAATCTGCGCCACAGCCATGCTCAGTACCCTCTTTCCGATGGTCGCCAATCGCTCGCTATCGCCGAAGTCTTCATTCAGAGTGCCAGAGCTGAGCGATCTGTGCATGAATATCTCAAGCATCACTTCGCCTTGTAGGGTAGGCAGGGGGGGTAGTCTATGAGACATGGTGGCAATCGGGCCGCTGGGTCGAGGACGCTTTGAGGATGCTGGGAGAACGTTAGGAGGGGGTGGACGCTTCAGAGCTGAGCTAGGAGATGGGAAGCTCGGATAGCGCTGGGCGGGGGGTCCGCTCATGGATATTTAAGTGCACGCACACGTGGCCTTCGAAGAGCGAGGGCAGAACAAACAAAGAGTTGTGAAAGTACTGAGGCAGTGTCCGTGGACGGCTGCGGAATACAAAGCGCGCCACATCGCCGGTGCCACTCGAGCAACAAGAACACTGTGCTATTGCACTGCTATTGCTACGTCGACAATATGCAACTACGCGGGTATGTGTACTATGCCATTGGCAGCGAAACGTATCTGAAGGCATCTACAAGAGGATCATATGATTATGCTACGTGGTTACGCTACTGCACGATTGTCCGCTCCCGGCGGTCGACTGTCACCTTCCCGAGGTGCCTACCTTCTTCTGCTTCGACAAGATTTTTCGCAGGATTATGACCATGTCACGGTGCTCCGGCTGGTCGTGTAGACGCGCTATCGCCTTTGATATGCTATCGCAGGGTTCAGGCCAAGTCCAAGTCCCATGAACATTGTTACATACCTGCCGGGACCTTCGGCTACCACGGGACACAATCTGAGGTCATGCCAGGGCGAGGTATCACAGGCAGCGCATGCCTTTACCGTGGTCTTCGGCCTCTTCGATGACTGACCTTCAGCAATCGAAGGGTTGGGCCGCTTTGACGAGCCGTTTGACAGGCTAGAGGGGCCAGGCCGAGCATTACTGGAAGCAGCAAGAGGTGTGGTCGAGTTCGGTAACAGAGCAATCGGACCTTGACCTGTGCCGGGATCGACAAGCCTCAACGGCTGACCATATATAAGATGCATATGACCGCGTTGGTTTAGAGTCTTGTCGATGATCTCAATGGCCTCTCTCTGCAGGCGGATCAGCTCATAGAATCAAGTCACAACAAATAGATGCTACGCACGCGCTCCTCTATGGGTTCATCCGTAGCTTCGAAAAGCATCTTTCGATATTCGCGCAAATTTTCGGAGCTCCCGGTCATGAAGCATTCACCATCATGCCTCTCCCCACACAAGCCGCATAAAGGATCATTACCGAGATACGGAAGCTGGTTGTAGTGCGATCGAGGAGAAGAGAGGGTTTGCGGGGGCATGGATTTCCGTGCACGTTTGCGTCCTTGCTTGCTCAGCGCGGGAACCAGGTCGTCCGATGCGTTTCCGAGGCCGTCGCTTTCGAGATTCTCTGATGACCTCGAAGCTGGCTCGAGATATCCATCAGATTCGTCAGAATCTTCACTCGACTTGCGCTTCTTGCCCTTAGTCTTGCTCTTTTTCGGCGTCTCGTCTAGATCGAGTTTTTGCTACCCCGACAGAGTATGAGTTTATGTCATGAATGAGACAGATTCGTTTCAAAGCTACCTGAGGTTTGGATGCTGCGGCAACGGCTGCCTTGCGGCGAACACCACGACCCGTTAGCTCCTTGGCTTGCTCGCTGCTACGCTGGTCTTGGAGGCGCTTTAAAGTGAGCGCCCACGAGTCCACTTGCTCCGGGACTTCAGGATCTTCATCTGGAACGTCTTCCAGATCGTCCTTATCGGCGGCCCAAACCTTCGCAAATTGGAACAAGCCTTCGCTGGTGTTCCCCTGATCCTCCTGCTCACCCTCAGCCTCTGTCTTCTCAATAAGATTGTCGATGTCGTGGTCATTGTCTGAGAAAGTGCAATGAGGTGCGAGCACACCAAGGTTGCTTCTCGCGACACTTACAGACAATATCGCGCGAATTGCCTTCGTCTTCAAACAGAGCCTTCGCGCCGAATGTAAGGATTGATTGTACGTCCGCGCCGCCCTCGTCGTCGTCGATCTTTTGGATGATGACATGATCTAACACCATTTTCTTCTTCCCGGTCTGCACAATACGCTCTGATAACGATGAGCGAGGGATACCAATATCCACGGGTCGGCACACACCCTCAGCAGTGTCCTTGGCCATGAATTTGAACACCAGGCATGGCTTCGTCTGACCATACCGATGAGCTCGAGCGATAGCCTGTAGCAATCAATTGGAGGGATTTTCAACTTTAAGGAGAAGGACGTACTTGAAGATCCTATAATACGAATCAGCGACTCAACTTAATGAAACGTCTTACAACGACGTACTTGGTGAGGATTAAAGTCTGGGTCAAATATGATGACGGTATCAGCACTCCAGAGATTGATGCCGACTCCGCCAGCCCGGGTGGTCAATAAGTAAAGGAAGACGTCGGAGCCGGGACGATTGAACTCGTCCATTCCTTTCTGACGATCCGCCTGCTTCGTATTCCCGTCCTTGAAGTTGATGATCAGAGCGCGTCGCCGAGATATGGCGAACCTGACACTCACCAGGCGCAAGTACTTGATTCCTTCCCCATTACAAAAGTCTTCGACGATGTCAAGGGCAATGACGAACTGCGTGGAAGGTGACGAAAGCATTGCGAAATTAGCTCGCGGCACGTACCTGACTGAACAGCAGCACTCGGTGACCGCGAGCCTTCAGTTTCGGCAAAAGGCTTCGCAGGAAGCGCAGCTTTCCACTACCCGCCACCAACTTCTCGTGCGCTTCACGTTGGACCAAGCCTTTCGGCTCGATGTCGTCCGACACAAGATACGGATGTTGGATGCATCTTCCAGAAAGTCAGTCCATGACAGACCAATGGGGAGGTAGGATATGCATACTTCCTCAACTCCATGAGGATATTGACCATGCTTCCTGGCTTGAGGCTAGTACCGGCACGCGTCTTCGTCTGAGCCAAAGACTTCGTGAGTTCCATCAATATGTTGACGTTCCGACCTAGACCAGAAGCCGGTAGTCAGAAGACCTCGGAGGGTGGTGAAGCTGGACCCATGTACTTAGAATAGACTTATATACTTCCTTCTGCAATGCAGTCAAGGAGATAGGCACAATAACTTCGTTCTATACCACGCGATGTTAGCAATTGACAATCAAGCTGTGGCTGGGAACGTTACCTTGGGTGGTAGCTTGAGAACTTGCACTTTCATACGTCGTAGGAAGTAAGGCTTCAGCCGAGAATGAAGCTCCTTCACCAAGTCCTCCGTGAGTTCCTCGTGATCCTTCTCCAGTTGCTCCAAGTCGGACCACACATCCGGATCCAAGAAGTTCATGAGGTTGAATAACTCGCGAATGTTGTTGTTCAACGGAGTCTGGTGTCTCAGGTCAGAACATATTCATGAGCAGCGGCCTAGAAGCACTCACCCCGGTCATGATTATTCGATGAGCAATAGTCAGTTGATTGAGTTTCTTGAAGAGAAGACTTGTATTGCTCTTCACTGGGGGAAGGGTCAGATCATCAAATGGAATTGCGGCGAAAATTTCACTTACGTCTCTGACCCTCGTCAACTACCAAAACCTCCCAGCGACGGACGCTGTTAAATACGGAAGTGAAATCTTTTGGCACGTTCAGAGTCTCGTAAGTTGTCACCAGCACGTGAAACTTATGGCCAGTAGTTCCCGACTGTGGTACCTCGTGCTTTAGCTCAAACCTCTTGATGACATCGCGAGCTTTCGCTTCGCCATAGAAAGGAACGACACGAAGATTGGGGGCCCAAGCAGAGAACTCTCGAACCCAATTCGTGATCGTGGAATTAGGAACAACGATTAGTACTGGGAATGCCTTGAAAGTCTGAACGATGTTTCCGACGAATGTGGCGATCTGAACGGTCTTGCCCTACGATGTGTGAGCATGCATAGCAAGGCAACGGTGCAAAGGAACACATGCGTACCAGTCCCATCTCATCGGCAAGGATGCAAGGCTGGCGATCCCACCAATTGGAACATAACCAATTGAAGCCATCGACCTAATTTTGATGGCGGTTAAAACGGCATGGACAGCTTAATAGACAAATGACCAACTTGGAACGGCATGAGTTTCAGACTCTCTTTTTGACCCAAAGCTGGCTGGTCCTCTTCGGTTTTCAGACGATACTTGCGGAAACCGCCTTCCGGTCGATTCTGGTTGACCTTGGAATGTGTCGGCACCACCACCGAGCGAGATACTATCAGGCGTTCGAACGCAAGCTGAAATGCGGAATATCCCGGCTCCTCGGGTCGAGGAGGGGAGTCCCAAGTCGCTTCAGATGGTGAGATCGACAGGAACACAGAGACAACAAGACGACTAACCTTCCTCATATCCCAGATCGTCCCATTTGATGAAGGCCCACACGACCGATCTAATATCTTTCAGCGAAACAGGTTCGCCTCGAATTTCCTCCCATTCGTCGAGGGTACACGTCAAAGCATTTCCAGGCTGTTCACCAATATTGAAGGCCGCATCCCATTCTTCTTGATCCGGGTCGTCCTCTCCCGATTCGTCCTCTGCGCTGTCAACTCTTCGCTTCAAACGGAGCGTAGCTTTAGCCTTCCCTTTTACTTTGCCTCCCTTCCGTCTGAGCGAGGGAGGCATCCACAGCAGGACGTCCAGCACGCGATCAACTGTCTTCCAAGCAGGGGGGATTTTGCGCTGGGCGTCCGGATTTGCGCTAAGCAACGACAAATCCGACGTCCTTCCTTTAAGCATCTCCGGTGGATCAGTCGTCTTGTCTGCGGCAGATCCAATCCCTCCTTCTGCCACAGCGTTGGCGGCTTCTTCCTCCCTCAGAGCTTCCTTGAGAAGGTCGACTTTCGGTCCGCTAGCCAAAAAATGCCGGAGAAGTCCTGCATGTTTTGCTGCGAGCCAGCCATGATGTACCCACTGCGTTCGTCGATAGCTACGATCCTGCCATTTCACCAGATATTCGCGGGGTAGCTGGACCTTCGGATTAGGCGCTTCGCCCGCAAGGACGGACGGCTGCTCTGCATTCGGAGGAAATGGGCGCCAAGCCAGAATCTTCTCTGCAACGTAGACATAGGAAGCGCAGTCTGCACAAGACCAGCCATTCGTTCTCTGGTAGTATTCCGCAATCTGAGCGTAGTATACTTCGCCCTCGGTGCTGTCAAGGGCGATGTCCGGAGGAGGAAGATGGTGGTAGTGAGCCAGTCGTCGACATGTCCTGCATCGGAATAAGAGCTCATTAGCTAGGGCATCCTGAGCGGACTCTGGCTGCGTCGTTTTAGGAGCTGGAGCTGCGACCGCGGCGTTTGTTTCCTCGTCGTCCCGGAATGGCTTGACTGGCTGGGCCGTGTAAGGTTCAAGGGCTACCTCCATGCACCCCATACAAGACCCGCCCTTCGAACACATCGAGCAGATAAACTCGGTGATCTGCTGTGAGTCGAGGCCTGGTCGCTTGGCTGGGAGACCTTCGCTTTCCCCGGGATGCGATGCCGCCCAGGATGCGCGATCGCGTTCGCGTATAGCTTTGAGGATCTCCTCACGCTCGGAGCCTAAGAGGCACTGCCAATGGGAGCTCAACGTGCATTTCATACTGCGCACATTACAACCATAGTTAGTACAAGGGTGGTGTGAAGGAAGACGGAGGCATACCATCTCACCCATCCACCCAATGCGGAGAGCCGAGTTTCTTCGTCGTCGCTCCCCTCGAGATCGTCCTTCTTCTTCCGTGCTCCCTTCCGCCTCTGGGCTAATCTCACTTCCTTCTCCAACAGAACATGCGCGGGCTGCCTATGACACTTTTCACATTCATCTCTGTGAGCTCGCAACACCGCGGTGTCCTCGTCATCGTGCGGGTCGTAGTCGAGGTCTGCAACGGATCGCACATGACCGTAGGCGGGGCGCGACGCCTTGCCGCGTACCACCTTCTTAGCCATCCCCTTCGAGCGACTTGAGGCACCTTGGGTATACTCGTCAGAGGCTTCTTCAGATCCGTCATCGTCGAAGTCTTCATCGAGATAGTGGGTCCTGACAGGCTTTCGTTGGCGCGTTGAACGGCGAGATCCTGACGCAGGCTCTGTGGGACTGTCATCCGTGATTTCATCTTCGTCGGCGTGACGGACAGCTGTAGCCGGGCGGGAATGACGTGTTTTCCGTGGACTGAACGGAAGTTTCTTCTGTTTCCGTAGACCTTCCCTTCCGGGAGCGGGCGTTGTATCTTCAGTGTAGTCACCGTCCGAGACCTCCAGGACATCTTCATCCCATTCTTCAGCTTCTTCTGCATCCGAATCAAGAACCAAGGGCATGCTCTTGGAGGAGCCTGCTTGCTGGGCGCGCCGCGTCAACTTGGACATGTTGATGGTAATTTTGACGCGAGACTTGGGATGTACGTTTGTAGCTGACGGATTGAAGTCTGTAAGGTGCCCTCTGCTCTTCTTGCGTTCTTCAAAAACGTACAAGCTATGATCAATATGACACAGCATCTGCAGAACGCGGCTAGATGCCTACCGAACTCAGCAACAAGGGCCGGGTGCTCCACTGCGAAAACAGAAGCTTCGAACTGAGCACATGAACGCGTCAAAATTGGCGTAGTGGCGCAAAATGTAGGCACGCACCTTGTGCGCTATTCCGTCCGCGTCCTCGACATAATACCAAAGTGTGGCCGTCTTGGGATCGCGGTACTCGTAGACGATGGTACCAGGGGACATGTCCCCATCATAATCGCCAGGATATTCAAGATCTCCAACATCCTCGTACGTTTCCAGCGTTGAGCGATCCAACGTGGGGACCTGAATAAAAAACGACTGCTTAGGGGCGCGCTGTAGGAACGGTAGGACAGCTTGGGGTTGTGTTGAGGGTGCGGGAGTGAGTGGGCTTGAAGGAGAAGATGTGTGCCTCTGGGAGAAGATTAATGAGCTTTTGGGCGTAGAAACCGAGTCTATTGCGTCTATCAGAGGGTCGTCGGACATGTTCAAGTTGAGGCGGGGTGGAGGTGGAATGGAGGCAAAGAGCGCGTCTGAGCGCGTCGCGGCGCTGAGGTTACCGTAATCACCGTCGCGGTCCGTGGACTATGGCGCCCAAACCCGTTCAGGCTGCAGAGTTTGGTCCGTGGACCGTGAAAGCAGATCTCGGAATCTCCATGCCATTGCCGCCGCCGCTCGCCTCTCTGAGAGTGACCTCTTCATGTCGCGACCACCTTTTCCAACAGCCGCAAGCAGGCGTCCGCCTTATAACAACGACCCTCCCTCGTCTTCGTCCGGCATAAATACACGACCTCTTCAGATAAACAGGCAGCCAGCACGGCCAACCACGCCCAGCAACAGCTCCGTCGCGTCTGCTTCCGGCTCACCTACAGGCCCTTCCAGGCCACAACGCTCAGAACTGAGGAATACTCAGGCCACAGACTCCGACTATAACTCCTCGTCGTCTCGCGCTCGCAACATCAATGGCACCGGCACGCGATCGGATGCCAATGGGTACCGGGCTCGCAACGGCAGCACCAGCACCACAGGGTCGACCAGGCCTCCGAGGGCCCCTCGCGCCAATGTTCCCACTCTGGATGAATCTCAAATGTCGCCTACCTCTCTGGCATCTGTCATGTCAGCCTTCCAGAGCGCTGGCGCACGGAGGCGAGACGACGAATATGAGCAGGAACGGCAGAGGGCCATGGAAGCGGAGCAGCAGAGGCAAAGGCGCATTCAGGAGAGGGCTCCTGGGAGGCGTGTTACTGGCAGGGCCAGGACCGGGGACATCGACGGTAATGCGCGCTTTCACTCTGGTCCTGGTCATTCAGTCAGTCCGTTGATTGCTTTCGGTAGCCGTCTTGGACAGCATAAAGGACGAATGGGAGTTTGTCATCGACACAGAAACAGACGTGAGGACGCCTCGACACCTCACATGTATTATGGAGTTGTGACTATTTCATCGTTATGCCAGAAGTTCAATCCGGTCGATCTCGCTTTGCAAATCCTAGATGACACTTCGTCAGGCAAAGACATGGACTCCTTTCGAAGGACAAAACTCATGCTATCTCGCGCTCTGAAGGGCTCTGTCGACAGTATGTGGGCAACATTTGTGCCTTCACTGCTCTAATTGCATCGGCTTCAGAACACTACCAAGCATTCGCTGCTTCCCTACCACACCATTCTTCACTCTTAAATCATCTGGGCACTACCCAGGATCAAATCAAAGGCGCACGGTCTGCCCTTCAGGAGGCGAAGGATGCTTTGGGTAATAAACGTGCGGATTTAGTGCAACTGTGGACGAGAGGTCAAACGCTAGAAGAGATGCTTCGCATCATGGACCACATGTACGTTCGCAGGGGTGCCTCTAGACACCTAGTCTCGAGCTCATCGTCTTGCAGCGAGCGCTTGAGGCTTGTTCCCGACGTTTTGGAGAGCCTCATGTCCGAAAAGCGGCTACTGCAGGCATCAATCCTATTGGTACGCAGTTTGAAGACGATCAACAAGCAAGACATGCTTGATATCGGAGCTGTCGCCGATCTGCGAAGCTATCTTAATGGTCAAGAAGCTGTACGTAGTCTCCCTCCTGTTGTTGGCTGGGAATTTTGATGGGATGTGGTAGGCGCTCCGCGAGATTCTCATCGACGAGCTGCACAATCATTTGTATCTCAAGTCCTTTTGGTGCGAGACACGTTGGTCTGCGTATACGATCAATCAGCAAACTAGTAAGTGTCATCATCCGTGGGTGGAAGGCAAAATCGATCTCTGTTCTGAAACTTGACAGTGCCCAAAACTGAATTCGAAGACGAGCGGTTGCCTTCCACCATTCACCAACAACCTGCGACTCCTACGACCCCTGCTACCCCTGCGACCCCTTCGTCCCGTCCTTCACGATTGACGCGCTATCTCCACGACCTTGCGCTTCGCCCGAACGATCCACCGGACGAAGTCGACGAACCGAATTTTCGTAGCTCCATGCGAAATGGAGTTCTGACCAACGGATCGTCCTCTAACCTTGGCAACGCCTTAAACCCGTCACTTTCGGTGGCCTCCGTGTCCAATCTCTCGAACGATGCTCAGGGAAGGAACCCGGAAACGGACTCGTTCTCCTACCTAGAGACCCTCCTGGAGTCGCTTGCTGTACTGGGAAAACTCGGAAGTGCTCTAGATATTGTCGCGCAGCGCTTGCCTGGTGAGATATTCTCCCTTGTAGAGACAACTGTGGATGAGGTGGGCGAACGTGCGGAGTACGGTCGTCGAACTTCCCTCCTGGCTAGCAGCGCAACGAGCCCGGATGCCAATGCTCACACTCCATACATCTTCGCATCTAAGCCCGCCGTCACCAGTGGACTAGGCATGGATGTTCCGAGTACACTACTGGCTCCCAACAAAGGCGGAAAGCACTCGCTCATGAGTCCCCTGCAGCTACGCCTCTCGGCATTGGAGTCGTCTGCTAAGCACGTCGATCACGAAGTCATTCGAGATTTGTTCTGGACATTGTTCTCCAAGCTTGATGCTGTAATGCAGGGGCTTAGAGTTGTGTACGAAGTCGCCAATCGCATCGGTTCGGTCTGCATACATTCCAGCCTGTCCTCATCATTACGCTGACGTCTATTTCTTCCCAGAGGCGCGATTTCAAGGACTCCACGGGAGCCAAACCCGGCTCCTTGTTTCCACTGGCCGAAATTTGGATGCCGGTGCAAGCTGAGGTATGCACCAGCTGATTTTCAATGTAATAAATTAACGAGTCTGTCTTAGGTCCGAACGCTTCTCAATGACTATCTGACCGATGAGGAGCAAGGTGCCATGTCAGGACGTAACCCAATATCATCGATCAATGACGTTCTCCGTGAGGGACGATTTGGACGTGACAAGTCAAAGGTATGAGATAGCGCCCTGGCTTGTAGTCTTGGTCTCTGACCATGATCTCCTTGGCCACTCTCAGAATGTTTTCCGCTTCGCGGACACCGACATGAAGCAAGCCCTGAAGGCCCTTCAAGTCCACGAAGACGAGCTTAATCGTGTTCTCCGGGACAGTGTGCCAGGCTTGGTTCAAGGCTCCTCAGAAACAGCGGTTCAGGCGACGCTGTCAACTGTTGGCACAGACGAGCGTCTTCTTGGTGTCGACCAGCACCATCGACTCCTTGCCAAGCCTGACGCCTTCCATGTCAGCGTCTTATTCCAACCACTACTAGCCTTTATGGATCACGTCGCGGATGTTCTTCCATCTGGTCTGGAGGCAGCGAGGGCATCCAGTGCTGTGATGGACGAGTTCGTCCTGAAAGTGTACCTTCCCCAGCTTGAAGAGAAGGTTTCTTTACTCTTCCATCAGGCAGTTTCAGGTGAGCGCCATTCAGCGTCAGTCGGATTCTCCATTCATAAAATGCCATGTAGGGTCGGAGTCATTCCAGCCAGATCCTTCCTCGCTGTGGCTGTCTTCTGAACCTCTTGTCAACGTTGAGTTTGAGTGCTTAGCTCCACCACTTTGACACTGACGCGACCCGCCCAGTCTAGCACCCAGCTCATGGCACTGGTTAACTCATTGTGCACGATGCTCCGCACGATGCCTTTCCACCGAGACAATTACGCAAGGCTTATATTGACGGTGGTCATTCAATTTTACCAACGCTGCAGCGATAGATACCAGTCACTCGTCACTACTAAGAGGCCGCAAGACTTGGAAGGCGATGGCCACATAGCTACTGCCGCACATTGGGCCCAGAAATCGGAGCTTAGTCTGTGTCTCAACGATCTATACAACGCTCAGGTCAGCTTTCTGCCACATATGTTCGGACGCTTTCTTGACCTTGCACAACAGGAAAATGACTTGGACAGGAGGCGAGAACTATGTCGGCGGGAACGCGATATAGAAGCAGAGCTGATGGCAGATAAGCCGATTGGTAAAGAAGACCTGATTGTTCCCCTTCGCAATGTGTCGGCCCTAGGAAATCTGTACCGCAGTGTGGTGCGTTCCCCATTACCTCGATTTAAATGCGTTCAGCCGACATTTTGGTGGCAGACCTGGTTTTTGGCAGCTCTGAACCAATTAAAGGCTGTTCCCGAGGATAGTTTCTCACCCACCACTCCATTGAGAATGGATCCAGTCAGTGCTGGTACCCCGTATACCCCCTGGCTGCCTACACTTCAACCATTGGGACTCGACGAGCAGCTCCAACTACCCCTTTCAAGAGAAATGGCACTGTGTGTTCCTTCGTCCCAACAGAATCTTGCGTATGCTGAGAAATGCAATATAGCCGGTTCCACGCATTGCTGAAGACTTACGAGCAGCTGTCAGAATTGATTCTGCATACAATTCGGATTGATGTTCGATGCCGAGGGGCGCATTATCTAGACCTGGCGTTACGACACGTGAGTACAGGCAGTTCTGGCACACGACTGTACTGACTTTACACTCAGGGTAACTACCGCATAGACAGCGAGGTAGGGGAACCTGATCCGCACATCATCGATCTCAACCTGGAGTTGGGAGATTTTGACGATATCATTTCAACAACCTTGCCCGTCCACGAACAACGGTGTGTACATTGGCTCCACATGCCAACGTTTTACTGATTTGCTTTTCAGATTTGTCTTCGATGGTCTTGGCATCCTCATGGAGGATCTGCTGATCTACAACGGTCGACACATACGGGTTGCCAACGCCCATGGTATCCAAAAAATAAACAGGAACATGCTCGCTCTTCAGCAGTGCATTAAGACGGTCGCACGCAACTCCCAGGACACAGAGTTCGAGAGAGCTAAACAGTACTATGCTCTGTTCGCGCTTGGCCCAACGGTACGTACTCTTGTAAGATGTGTCTCGGCCCTTAACTTAGCACGCACATTCAATTCAGAGTATGCTCGATTCCATTCGGACACAGCAGGTCTTCTCCTTCGACGAGTACAAAGTCATGCTTAATCTGCAGTGCGGTCTTGATCAAAGCCAAGGCGAGAAGTCAGCATCGCAAGCTACCGATAGAAATTACAGCATGTATGTTATTGATCTGCACGGACTCGAACTGGAGGACAAGACGGAGGGTCAGTGAATGGACAAGCGGCGAATTGCATTCATCTATGTACACAGTTATATCCGTAGTTATACCATTACTTCCGCTGCTTTCGACGCTTCTTGTTTGGCCCGCTGAATGTGCCACCGTCAGGTTCGCCCTCGGTAACCTTCATCCACGCTTCATCCGCGGCGTTCGCTGACCTGGCACGGATATCCTCGTGACGCGAGTGTACGGAAATGGCGTTGGTTGCAAGAGAAACCGTGTATTCATCAACCGCGGATTTCGCAAGAACGTCGGACTTGCGAGACGAAACCATCAAGATTGGAGTCCTGCCTAGGAGCTCCCGATATCGCCGCCGAAGGTATCTGTTGAAAATGGGTCGAGGAGAATCTTCTGCGTCTTCTCCAAGCAGCGGAGGATCTCGAACGATCTGTCTACGTGGTACTGGAGGCCGCAGAGACAAAGGACCAGCTAATTCCTTCAATTCCTGCAGAATGTGGGTGCCTTGGAGACCAATATTGTGATGGGAAGGCGGGTCCGTTGTCGTTTGTGAGGAAAGCTCCAGCGGTGGAAGTACTCGGGTTTTGTGCTCTTTGTAATAACGCCAGTGAATATTGACTAGGCGGCGCTTGCTAAATGGCCCGAACAGACGAGCTTCCTCAGATGCCGGATCGGCCCTGGGAGGGATCCCCGGTGGATACTTGAGGTTACGAGGATGAACAGCAGCACGATTTTCTCGCGCCATGGGGGACGTGACCAATGCAGTCAGCGCTGGAGGGTATGCAGGCGGTCGTGAACGCTCAACAGTCGAGATAATGCGAGGTAATGGTTCATGAGAATCGCGAAGCAGAGGCTGCAATAATATGAGTCCGTTGTCTAGAGCGATATCACACCCTACTTACGTTGAGAATGCTCCATTTGAGTGGGCCCTTGCGACCGTAGGCAAGGTCCAGTACGTGGGCAAGTGCTTTCTGGTGACCGGCGTTAGCAAGTTCAAGCCGGGACGACTCCTAACGGACACATTTAGCACGCTGACTACGGCGAGAGAGTATATGGACCTTTTTCAGTCGCTTGAAATTGATAGAAACGTATGCATTATTATGCCTCGAGGCCAGCACGGGTCGAAAATCGTCGGCAACTTTGATGCGGAAGAACTGTCTGACGCAGGGATGAGCACGGGTAGTACGTCGAGTGTGTCAGAGACTCACCGGAGGTAATTATGAGGCAATAAATTGACTTGTTGAATCGTCGAGCGGTAGAGAGCGAGGACGGTGCGTTTGTCGCGGCCGTACGAATGCCGCATGGACGCGGTCAACGAGAAGGCGAGGCCAACCAGTCGGCGCTACTCGTTCTGAGTCTGCCGCGTTGCAATCACTCGCCTCAATGTCGCAAGGTAGCTTCGCTCGGCTGGCGCTGCCCCACGTCGTGCTGCCAGCAGTACAAATCGGCAGTTGTGCGCCCATGTGAGCGGTTGCGTCTCCACAATCTGCCTTCGCTCTTCGATCTCGGTATAATGGTGGCGGCAAGCTCGGTCAAATCATCTCCTCGTCGCGAAGTCTGCCCGTTCGGCTCACGCGACAGATCCTAGGAATGTCCTGCCATATGATCGCCTTGTATGATCTAATTACAGGCCTTCCGCCTCCGTAGATGTTCCGCTCCGAGTCGCCCTCCAGATGACCTGGTCTGTGACGGTTGCTGTCGTCGTTGCCGCGTCCTCAGGGATATAAAGGGACCATCTCGGGTCGCTGCTACAACGCACTTTTTCCTGTAGCGCTATGAAGTACTTTATCACTTTTACTCTTGTTGCCGCCGCACCGTTCGCCGCCGCTCAGGCGCCTGTGAGTCTCGAGCTTCACTTGTTACGCTCTCTACTAATAGCGCCTCTAGGTCTATGGCCAATGTTTGTCATCTCTTGCTCAAGTTCTGCGATGAAAATCTGATGATTACTTTTAGGTGGCGGGCAGAACTGGGGTACGTTGATGTTGCTTGCATCGTCAAGCCGTGTTGCGACTAAGTTTCTCTACAGCGGGCGCCACAACTTGCGCCGCCGGTAGTGTCTGCACTTACAGCAATCCATGTCAGCTACTCTATGATTTCGACGATCGAAAGAAAGTTAATTTCGTTTTTAGACTATTCGCAGTGTCTTCCCGGAACTGCAACGACGGCTACTAGCACTTCATCCTCGCCAGCTTCAAGTTCAACGGCCCATACCATTCCCTTCCTGGGAGGTGTAAACGTGCGTGACCTTGGCTGAAGCATTACCTCTGATATCTGACTTTGCTTGTCATCAGACCGCAGGTTACGACTTCTCCGTGGTTCGTACTTTTTGAAGGATACAAATTGCGCCTTCCTGACAACTTCATACAAAGGCTACCGATGGGTCATTCAATGGCACAGGCGTTGATCCTCCTGTCAGCCAATACTCTCATTTTGCCCAACAAGGCGCCAACTTGTTCCGCATTCGTGCGTGGGCCATCCTTCTTGTACTCTCCTAGCTCTAACGTCATCTCCTCGCAGCTTTCGGTATGTCGCGAATGTGTCGATGCTTTCATAGACATTGACAGGTGGTCGTTAGCATGGCAGCTGATGTCACCAACCCTGGGCGGCACCATCAGTTCCACCTTTTTCGCGAGGTACGATGCGACTGTACAGGCCGCCCTGTCCTCTGGCTCGGGCACCTACGTCATCATCGATCTTGTAAGTTTCCGACATCTCGATTAACATGACGTTACCGACTGTTGTCTCGACTGTAACAGCACAACTACGCTCGCTGGAACGGCGGCATCATCGCACAGGGTGGGCCGACGAATGCACAATTCACGTCGCTTTGGTCTCAACTTGCCGCCAAGTATGCCAGTCAGCCTCGCATCATTGTAGGCACTCTGAGTTCTGTGCACAACTTGTTTCCTCATGTTTTTTTTCAGTTCGGGATCATGAACGAGCCGCATGACATCCCGTCCTTGTCTACATGGGCGCAGTCTGTCCAGGCAGCCGTCACTGCTATCCGCGCCGCTGGGGCTACTACACAATACTTGCTACTTCCTGGGTCTAGCTACTCGAGTGCACAGACTCTGCCCACGGAGGCCGGCCCTTACCTCCTGAATGTCACGGATCCAGTTGGTGGTACCAGCAAGCTCATCTTCGACGGTAAGTCTCTTACCGGCGAAGAAAGCGATGTGGCCTGACGAATGCTTTGCAGTGCACAAGTATCTTGACAGCGACAATAGCGGCACGCACTCGGAGTGTGTTACCGTCAGTTTTTTGTCTCAAAAATTTAGAGCATCAATTGACTAGTATGTCTGCAGAACAACGTAGATGTCTTGACTACTCTTGTCAGCTGGCTCAAGAGCAACGGAAACCGACAAGCCCTGCTCAGCGAGACTGGAGGCGGCAACGTCGCATCGTGCGAGACAGAGTACGTGTTACAGCTATTTTTCCCTGCCCATGCTGGAAGATTGTTTTTTGTATAGCCTCGCACAAGAGCTTGCGTACCTCAAGAGCAATTCCGACAACCTCGTCGGGTTCTCTATTTGGTCTGCTGGCGCCTTTGACACGACCTACATTCTCAGTGTCGTGCCCAACTCAAATGGAACTGATCAGCCTCTGTGGACCACGGCCGGTGCGTTGCGTTGCTGTTACATTAGCGCAGACGTCTAACATCTGAAGTGGAACAGTGAAACCGTATCTCCCCTGAAAACCGCCTTGAAGCGGCCGTCCCGTAGTAGCCCGTAGTAGTGGAATCCGGATAGGATAGGATGCTGTTATATGTATATTGCAGATGGCCCTGACGCTACGCATGCATCAAAATATTGGAAGTATTCCGTAGGGAGGAGTCATCTGCCCGGAATTCACGTGCCGCGCTTGCGATTAGATGCGGTTTGCTGACTCAGAGCAAGTTATAATACTCGCCTTCAACTTCAAGCACGTCCTCAGTCGCCTGCGACTGACTATCTAGTCTCGCTGCTACCGCTGAGATTACAGCGACATGGTACGCTTAGTAGCCTGTGAACCATCGATTCGATTGTCACGTCCTTGTAGGCTCCCAAGCCCAGAAACCCCAATCCCAGCGGTCTCGGACGTGCTATCATCAACAAACAAGCCAAAGATGCCCGTCAAATGCAGGAATCCGGCCTAGTGAGCACCGTCTGCAAACCCTACCAGGGGTGTTGCAGCTGAGGACGTACGTGTGCTCAGTACACTACTGACGTAGATTCGACATCTCGTCTCAAATCTGTAACACAAGAAAGAGATCTGGACGAATTTTTGAACACTGCGCAACTAGCAGGTACAGAGTTCACAGCTGGTACGTGCTAAGTCGGTTTGTTCCTAGCTACTCCAGACTGACGAGACGAAAACCAGAACGCCGAAATGTCAAAATTATCCAGGCATCTACGAGCACGACAGGCAACCCTTATCTTTTGTCCGATCAGGAGGAGAAATCAACTTTACAGAAGCATCGCGCAAACAGGCAACGTCTGCGGGTTCCCAGGAGACCTCCGTGGACCAAGTCGATGAGCACAGCGCAGCTCGAGCGGCAGGAGAAGGATGCCTTTCTGCAGTGGCGCAGAGATTTGGCCCAGTGCGTACACTCTTTTCTGGAGCTAAATATCGCGATCATGTTATTTACGGCCAGGCAGATTACAAGAGGGGGACAATTTTCTTCTGACTCCATTTGAGCGCAATATTGAGGTCTGGAGGCAACTATGGCGCGTGCTTGAGCGCTCCCACCTGGTGGTCCAGATAGTCGATGCTCGAAATCCCTTGAGATTCCGCTGTGAAGACCTCGAAACATACGTGCAAGACGTTGAAGGTCCGGAAGGAGAGCGGGACACGGGCAAGGGGTTGAGGAAAAGTCTGCTCCTGATTAACAAAGCCGACTTATTAACGGCGAAACAAAGGTGTGTCTTTGGCTTCTGCTGGCAAAGGTCTTTGCCCTGAGGCACTCCAGACGCGTGTGGGCGGACTACTTTGATTCCCAGGGCATTCAGTACGCTTTCTTCTCTGCTGCCAATGCTACAGCTCTGCAAGAGGCGCGGAGGGAAGCACAAGCTACGGCTCAGCAGGTTGCTTCGGATGTAGGAAGAAGCGGTGCTCAGGCGTCGTCGGACGAGGATGAGGACGAGCCCGATCTGACAGACGGCGGAGAGGAAGGCGAGAGTGCATCAGATGATCCAGACGACTACACGACTGAAGATGAGTCTGAGGCAAGCGATCACTTGGCCTACTTTGCTCCGGAGGAAGATACCGCCGGCGGTCAGGACCCTCGGGCTAAAGTGTTGTCTGTGCTCGAGTTAGAAGACCTCTTCATCAAGTGTGCTCCAGAGCTGTCCAGTTTGTTCATTTTGTATCGCACTCGTCATACTTTCTGACCCTCTACCCCGCTAGGTTTCACCGACTCTTCCGGAAAGCCACCGTCCCGACTAGTGGTTGGCTTGGTCGGATATCCCAATGTTGGGAAGTCCAGTACAATCAACTCGTTACTTGGTGAGAAGAAAGTCTCAGTATCGTCAACGCCCGGAAAGACGAAACACTTCCAAACGATCAATTTATCGGACCATATCATTCTCTGCGACTGCCCTGGTTTAGTATTTCCGCAATTTGCCACGACTCGGGCAGACCTCGTTTGTGACGGTGTCCTGCCAATCGACCAATTGCGCGAATACACCGGACCTGCATCCCTCATCGTCAAGAGAATACCGAAGGATGTACTAGAGGCGACTTATGGCCTGTCGATAAAATACAAGACGGCGGAAGAAGGGGGTGATGGGCGCATCTCTGCTGAAGACCTTCTGATTGCGTATGCGAGTAAGTCCACCTGACGTGCTTGTGTTTTCAAACATTGATGAGGGGCTTTTCAGTCGCACGAGGTTTTGCTCGGTCAGGTCAAGGCAATCCGGACGAAGCGCGCGCAGCTCGGTACATTCTCAAGGACTACGTGAACGCCAAGCTGTTGTACTGCCACCCCCCGCCGGATATCAACGTCGACGACTTCAATCAGCAAACACGAGAGCTATCCCTCAAACGTGCCGAGGGGAAAAAACACGCACCTGTTACCCGTGTTGGCAAGAATGCTTCGACACTGGTGCCGGGAAGCGAAGCAAACACACAATCGCACGGTGTCCTTGGCCAAGGACATAGATCACGTGCCCTCGACAAGACCTTCTTCGCTGAGGTCTCTGGACCTTCGCATCAAGCTTTTGTGACAGGCGCTGGGACGAAGACTCAGCCCTTTTCCCGGGCCAAATTGTATCCACATCAGAATTCCGTTGCAGACGATGGCACCCCGTTGAGTGGGAGGAGAGCCCGGATCGCCTCTGTTGTACAAAATGGCGGGGAGGCACTCCCGGGTAAGAAGTCGCACAAGAAGGGCAGGCGAGTGAAGCAAAGGAGCGGGATGGGCTACGAGTAGGGCAATCGATCAGACTGTACGAGAAGGCCATGAGTATAGAAGCAACATATAGGGTGTCGCGTCCTTGGCCAATGGCTTGATGATCGAGTCGAGCGCGCGCTCTGATGGTGAGCTCCTCCGTCCTGCGATTGGCGGCATCTCTGTCGATGCGGTTGTATCAGTCTAAGGCTCGACATTGGGTCGCGTCACGGTGTCCTCCGCTAAACCGGTCAACGTGACGTTGGCGCGCGTGACTGCGTGACACGACGCGTCCGTGACTTTCTCTGACGGCGCTCAGTTCCTCACCATCGTGGCTCTCAACTGTGCTTGCGGCTTCTTATCCCCACACCATGCCATGCACAGATTATACAAGCCTGGAGAATACATCTTCCATCCCATGTGGACTGTCGACCGGCCAAGGTCTTCAAGCGTGCGCAAAGCTGGTATCGCTCAGCAAGGTCGGGGGGAAAAAGGAAGGTGCGCATATGTCATATCTTTCTCATATAATTTTCTGAAATATATCCGCCAGTCCTCCTTCTTGAGATTAATAAACCCATTATCATTGGTCGTAATCCTTCCTTGTGGTCAGTTTTTGTCCAGTGGATGTAGGCATCTGGTCTAAGCTTCGATACAGCTCATACGTCTTATCCGACGTCTACATATCAAACGTCCATTGCAAAGTATATGCGTACGTGTGGTGCATGTATGTCTTGTACCTGAAGTCCATAACCTTGCGCACAGCGTCCACTCCAGCGGTGGCGAAGCCATCGTTTCATGCCAGGTATGGCTTGCTATTGACTTTGCTACCGCCTGCTCCTATCATACCATACGCAGGACTTGTCTACGAACGGCTTTACTTTGAACGGACATAAAGTTCGCAAGTCCTCCGTGATACTGATGCACGGCGATGTGATTGAACTACCATCTTCAAAAAGTGCGCCACTCCCATCATTTCACGTCGCCTGTCCCAACAGCCATTGCTTTTACCAGGCTTCAGATGCATCCATCTTCAGAACCAATCGCGAGAAAAGATGACAATTTTCGACCCGACGCCTCCCACACAACCCGCGCATAAGGTAATACCGAGCCACGCCATCCCTTGTTCATGTTCCAATTCCTGATTGTCACGATACAGAGAGTTGGCAGTTATATCGTCACGTCGCATAGCCTGGGAAGCGGAAGTTTTGCTACTGTCCATCTCGCTATGGACGATGTCCAGCACCGCCAAGTCGCTTGCAAGATCATCAAGGCCAAGAACGGGAAGGAGGTCGCGCATTTAATGAAGGAGGTGGATATTCTGGTAGCCGTTCACCACGTAAGTCGTAACTTCTCTAGAGCCCAGCGTGCACAAACCAACTGATCGCGTGGCCAAAGCCAAACATATGCCGCGTTTTGGACGTCGAAGAAAACGACCGCTTCCTGTGCGTGCATCTTATTCAAATTGTGGCCATGATGAGTTCCTCACCACGTGATAACTTGACCAGACATATCTTTCTCGAGCTGTGCACTGGCGGTGACCTTTTTACTTATATAACTAGTCACAAAGAAACCGAAGGTCGTCTCTGCGAAGGCGAAGCAAAGTACATCATGTATCAACTCTTGAAGGGCCTGGATTATCTTCACAGCAAGCATATATCACATCGAGGTGCGTATCACTGACTATGATCATTCAGGCATTTCTCAGACGTGTTACTCGCAGACATCAAGGTAGTTATCTCTGTGGTGGGTGTGCTCGCCACGCTGACTCCTCTAGCCCGAGAATATCCTCTTGTATGCGCCGGGGCCGTATCCGCGCATCCAGATCGCCGACTTCGGCCTCGCACGTCCAAGAGCCTTCCAGTCAACAGTGACTGTATGCGGCACGATCCCCTACCTGCCGCCCGAAGGCGTCCTGGCGCTGGACAATAAGGATCTCAAGTATGTCGGGATGCCGTCTGATTGCTGGAGCGCAGGGATTGTGCTCTACATCATGATCTCGTAATTTCTTTCGTTCTTCACTCGCCACCTCACGCTAACCGGAGCCTTGCCCTCGACGCTTGGTACACACGACAGAGGCTCTCATCCGTTCGATCGAAATCGACCGCATCCGACGAGCGAGTATGACTACGACTACGAGGGCGCGTCCCAAGTATCTTCGACGAGCGAATTGGTGACGAAGCAGCGGATCGTGCGCGGCGAAGTGGACTTCCCTGCGCATATATGGGACTCGGTACCGGCCGGTAACGTGTTTTCACACCCTACGGGCGCTGCGATTCGCTCTTTTTCACTCACGCGATGTGGACGTCCAGCTCGTGCCCTCGTCCGCGGCTTGCTTCGCTATAGTCATGAATCACGGTTCACCTCACGAATGGCTCTGGAAAGCAGGTGGATCATCTGCGATAGCGAGGCACTTGAAGAAGCGTTCCAGAAACGGGTCACTCCGAATGTCTCTTGAAGGTTTGCTCTTCGCGCCCTCGTATCTGCTGTCCTGTCTGCTCCGACCCTGCAGTTTGCATCTGGGAACTTCCCTGTCTTCGCCTTGCACGCCAGCTTCCTAAAGCTTCCTACATTGTGGACACCATCATACTTATACACGGCGCTAGTAACCACGCATATGTGTCGTAAACTTCTCTCTATTCTGTGTCGCAAAATTGTTGCAATCGATGAGTTTCCGACTACTGTCAGGCCTTCAAAAAATTGGCGTGGACTGCAGACTCGTTACTCAGGACGGCAGATACTCGAAGAAACTCATGGATGCCACTCACAGTGGATGTGATCTTCTCCAAACGTGGAGATCTAATTCACAGAACCCGAAGGTTAGCTCCGTCGCATTGGCACCGACTCGAGGAAAGCGTACAAAGTAGTAGCTATGATCGTATCCTTCTTGCTCCCTCACTCGAACCTGCATTTCGTCGAATCCTGCCGAGCGCGCCGCCTTTAAGAAATTCCCCGGCAGAAGCTGACCATTTTTGTAGAAATTATCCTCTGTGCCCTGTCGTGTCTCGAGTCAGATAAACTCACGCAAATATCGGGACAGGCGCTTACATAGTCTACCAGGATGTGCACAGTGTCCTTGTACTTTGAGATGAGCTCCGTAGAGTCGTAATGATCCCTAGCCTCATCAGAGCCTCCCTGTAGGTAGCCGTCGAATGCCTTCTTGCCCCATGGCGCGTTGATCGGGTTCGAGATCGGAGCGAAAGCTGAGGCGGACCGGTACTGCTTAGATGAGGACAGGTATAAACTGAGGGCACCGTGCCCGCCCATGGAGTGCCCGAAGATAGACTGGCGTTTAAAATCCTGCATATATAGCATGAGACTTCTTCATTGATTGATTGATGAAACTTCGACGGACCAGGGGAAGACCCGCTGCTTCGAGCACCTGGGGGAGCTCGAACAGGACGTGCGTGCGCATGTTGTAATGCTTGCTCCACTCTGGCTTCGTCGCATTGAGGTAGAATCCGGCACCTTCCATAGAGTTAACAAATGAAAGGTTTCAGAATGTAGGTGTACACATGTAGGCCTCACCTGTGCCAAAGTCCCAGCTCTCGTCTTCTCCGGGGATACCGGCACCGCGGGGGGAGGTATCAGGGAAGAGAATGGCTATGCCTTCCTTGGATGCAGGGCCAAGAAAGCTGCCTTTCTGAGCACTGCCGGTGAGAAGATTAGCGCACCGTTCAATTGCAGGGTAGCTTGGGAGCGAACCCGTTGTCCTCTGTGCACGTTAGCCCTGCGAGGTATACTAACACTGGTACACTCCGCTCGACGCTTTTCCGGGAATAAATATATTGAAGTTGGCGTCGAGACCTCCCAGTGCCGCGGACTATGTAGATGGTGGATGCCAGTGCCTAAGACGATCGATAGAAGTACGCGGGTAGGATTAGCGTACCTTGAACTTGTACTTTGCGAGTTCGCCACCGAATGCCCTGCTGGACGACACTTTCTCCAGGACTGCAGTGTTTGACATTGTAAGGTTTGCTCCAGTTGATGAAAGGCTGAAGCAAGGAAAGTGTGTGGGAGATGTAGTGGAGACGGAGACGGAGACGGAAGAAGCCCAGGCTGATCTAATCTAATCGCTGATATATACGCATGACGTCACGCGTTGTGTGACAGACGCGTCTGTGTGACTCCCCGTGACTAAGGTTCTGCTACTTAAAAGCGCTCCAGCTCTTTTATGAGCAACACCACCTTCGTCCTCTGTTCGCTTGTCATCTCCGCCCCCTTTTATCGCCAGCCATGGCGAAGCGTAAATCTGATGCCATCGAAGCGCCGGACCTCCCGCCGAGAGGCGCGAAAACGCCACGCGTCTCGCGGAGCCGTCTGCTAGCTCTGCCTCCGACTCTCAGAGAGCTCTGCCCCCAAGAGCTGGAAGGATGTCCGACTTGAAGGGGAGGATGATGATGTGCGTCGTTCGTTTCACGTCGCGTCACCTGGCACTGACCTGGGACATAGGACGAAGTAGCCATACAGTGCGTTGCTTCTCAGGATGATGACAGACACGAATCGGGCGTAGCGATGACTGCAACGAAATCCGACGCAAGATAAGTCTCCTTCTCAAAGAACCGGGCTTCAAGGCGAGTATATGCGCGCGACGAATGGGTAACCTCGGACTAACCGGCCGTAGATCACGGCGTGGTTGCGGGAGATTGGCGGCCTCAACAGCAACTCGTACGGGCGGTTTAGTGAGTACCCGGCGACAGAGCCACTGAGATGGAGACTGAGTACTGACGCCGTGACTGGCAGTGAAGGAGAAAGGGCCACACGGTGGCGCTTCCAATGGGACGTATGAAGCAGCGTACGTGGACCGGGACGTGCCTTGCGAAGCGAGCTGATGGTCTACGTCCGCAGATATATCTACTTTGAGAAACGGCGGATCTTGGAGGGCAACGAGGTCGAGCAGCCCGGTGGGCAGCCGCGCGAGAACTGGAAGAAGGGCTGGGTGTTTGGGTAGGCGGGTAGCAGCTGTAGGCTCTGGTAGGCAGCAGCTGGTACAGTGGTAGCACCTGGTAGCACACACACGACGTGTAACGGCGTGATCGGGCCTGGCGGGATGGCAAGGAGGAGCCCGCTGACAAATGGACACGCGTGGGAACCACCTGCCTCGTTGGGGGATATGAGCAGGCGATGTCGGCGTGCGCCCGAATCTGCGCGGTCGGCTGAGGCGCAGCTTGCCATCCCAACCAGCGCTGCATACATGCCCTCCACCACCGTCCTACCCTACCCCGCTCTCTAATCCTCCCTTTTGCCCGCCCCTCCTCCCCCACCGCCTCCGCCCCCTGCCATGTCCCAAGAGTCCCAAGAGTCGGTCCTCCTCGCTCCCTCGCCCCCGCCCGCCATCCACGGACTCCTCGAAAATTTGTCCAGCAGCTGGGGAGACAGCCCCAGGGGCTCCGCCGACGATGACATGCCCCAAGAAATCGAGCAGGTCGACGACACTAGAGACGGCGAGGACATTACTCTCAAACCCCAGAACTTCGCCCGGGCCGTCGACAAGGCTACAGAAGTCCCCGTCATCGATACCCACCTCGACGGCCCGTCACCGCTCCCTGACAGTCCCGTTCAGAGAGAGTACGACTCGATAAGCATGCAAAGCCTTCCCACCGTCCAAGTCACTGAACCCTCCAGTCCCTCACCGCCGCACCCCCAGAGCGCGCAGGTCTCTTCCTTCGGAGCTAGTTCCGCCGACGACGTGAGTAACTCGACTCGTCGCAGCGTGTGGTCAACGGCAGGCACCACCGCACCCTCACCAGCCAGGAGAAGCAGACCCCGTTCGGCAATCGACGTGCGTTTTGTGCGGTCATGACTTGACGCCTACTTGCCGCTCACATATACCCACGTTACAGACTCGATCACCAAACCGTCTTTCCGGCTTTTTCTCTAACCTCATCCACAGGAGAGAGCCCATGCCGCCCCCGTCGCCCCACGGTTCGGTCTCGCATGACCGGGCGACGTCAACACCCGAAGAGTCTGCCGTCCCCTCCCGCGCGTCCTCACCTGTTCCCACCCCTCGAGCCACTACCCCCCCACCGTCTCTGCCTTCCCCATCTCTCTCAGAACTTGGTCTCTCTCTATCGGTGCTTACAAACTCCCTCTCTCCTTCTCACTTCAGTACACCTCCCGCTAGTGGCGCGTTTCTCGCACCGCACTACCTACTTCTATGCCATGCCCAGGGTCTGGATGTACTTCCTCTGGTCTCACCTCCCGCACCGCAGCCTTATGCCCTCATACGCCGCGTCAGCTTCAAGAGCGTCGTCGTGATGGAACACCGGGGTGTATTGGTGGCGATTGCTGGGCGTAGGGATGGGGTCCGCGTATATGCCTTGGAGGAAGTGAAGAAGGCAGTGGAGTGGCGACTGGATGTGGAAATCCGTCGAGAGCGCGAGCGTGCAAAACGGGATGAGGCGAAGAAGAGCGCGTTGACGAGAGATACTGCCTCCATGGACATGCTGGCCTTCGAGCCTCTTCCGCCGCTCCCAGGTAGAGGGAAGCCAATTCGTCGATCACCTTCCGCTGGCGCAACCTTCTCGCCTACATCTCGGACCGTGACGCCCAAGAAAGTGAAGACTCCCCCGCAGACGCCTTCTCAGCAGCCATCGTTACCACCAGCTCTTGGTCAAATACCTCAAGGTCCCCCTCCGTCATATAGAAGCTCTTCCCCGCCTAGGAGGCTGCAACCACAGCCATCGGCAATCTCACTCCGTGGACGCGATCGTCGGACCTCTGTTAGCGACGTATTGAGCGGAACGATTTCAAGGCGTGCTACGGATGCTACTATCCTGGGTCAGGATACTCAACGAGACGGCGACGCGAAAGCCGACTGGTTTGAAGCGCATGAGTCAAGCGATGACGAAGCTATCAACGTCGTTGCCGCCGGTGCCAGTGGTAGTGCAGCTTTGGACGAGCGCACCAGCTCCGTAGCCGCCGCAAGATCGGAGCCTGCGCATCTTCCTCGGCCGGCAGCAAGACCGCTTTCCACCGCGACCATGACACCCCCTACTCGGCGGCCCAGGCCAGCAGATCTCGACCTCACCGTGACGCGTACGATTTCTGGCCAACGACAGGCGGCGCCCCCATCGCCCACGCCAACGTTGATCACGCTTCGACAAGCCCTCGCTCATTCGCCATCTTCTGTGGCGGTGCCCACCATGGGCTCTCTGGACTCTCGCTTGGCGGAGCCTCCTACCCCGGATGGCGACAATGACGACGACGACGAGGCCGAGGCAGGGAGCAGGACACCGACCAACGACCACTTGACCCTTGCTCAGATGTTGCAAGAGAGTCGCCTGCCGGATCTTCCTCCACCTGGTTCGAGGCGCGAACAGCAGGCAATCCTCATCACGGAGTCCCATCCTGTAGCCACAGGGGAGGAAGACGTGCCTAGCAGCCCAGTCTCTTCTACTGCCCCTAGTCATCACACGCGACAGAGTCAGGATACACAGACGAGCAAGCGTCGCAGACGTCGGTGGTCTGTGTTAGACGGAATATTCCAAGGCGGATCATCATCTTCTCCGGCCCTGCCCACCCAGGTGGAGGACAGTCTTCGGGCGCCGCCGCCACCGCCACATGCCCCGTCCGATCCGGAGATGAGAGAACGGCGAAATACCCAACTAGGCCGTTCACAGTCATCCACTTTCAATTCTTCTACGGGTAGGAACGCGCCTGTTCGACCTCCGCCGCGTCCATCATCTTCACCGGCCGAGCCCCCTGCTCCACCACCTTTACCGCCGGCACCTGCTTCTGCGCACTCGCGCTTTTTGTCGCGTATCATCGGCAATGCATTCGCACGTCGGTCTGAAGACACGGCAGCATTGCAGCAGCGTGTAGAGCAAGTTGACAACGGCAGGCGTGGAATGCCAGGGCAGGCACCACCGCATGCGCCAGCGCCCAAGCTGGAATACGTGAAACTGCCGGGCACGAAGAACTCGATGCTGATCAAAGCTGTCGAGACGAGTAAGAAAAGGTGAGTAGAGCTCTTCTTACTTTATCATGTACTCTGGCTCACCGTGCGCCTGGTTCGAAAGCTTTCTCGCCATTCTGTGTGGTGAGAATGGGGAAAAGGTCGAGTTGTTCGCTGGTACTTATCGAACGGCTCTCGGCCTCTCCCGAACTTTTATCCTCCCTGACTCGCCTCGTTCTCTGGAGCTACAGCTTCAGGGCGACGACCTGGTGGAAGTGTTCCTGGTATTCTCCCAGAATGTGTTCGGCCTGGAGCCAGCTACCGTACGAGTACGGGAGGTTCGATTAGGCCGCGCAGAACGCCGCGCCGCGAGACGACGGGCGCGAGAGCTTCAGTCTGAAGATCCTCACGCGTCGGGAGCAGAGGCCGATCCTGTCCTCCCCACAGACGAGACCTCTGTCAGCGTGACCGTCGGACTCACTGTGCCGAATCCCTCTCCTCCAGCGACCGATCCACCAGCTGGAAGAACACCAGCCAACCGTGCCAACTCCCCTACTCCCGGCGTTCCGGCGAGCGCTCCACCCACGGACCCTGCTACCCCTCAAGCCAAGCCCGACGAGGTGACTTTGTTGGCCACGGCCGCCATGGGCCCATATACCACATTCCAGCAACTCACCTTCTCTCCCAACTTCCCTTTGGCATCCATTGCTGACGACTACGTGATTCCTCCGACATATCCCGAATTCCTTCACTACCGCTCCCTCCATGAGCCCGACGTGACCGGTAACGGTGATGTGGATCTCTCCCAGGTCCAGTTCTCGCCTCCGGGCTTACCGCTACCTCCTCCTGCTCCCCCGTCGAAGTGGTTCTATCGTGATCCAAAGGGCGTCATTCACGGTATGTATTGTTGTCTATGAAGCTTTCATGCCCCGCTGACAACACCTTTGATGTGCAGGGCCTTGGAAGTCATCGCTCATGCAGGCTTGGTATCGGGATGGACTATTGCCTCCAGATCTACCTGTCCGCAGGGAGGAAGAGCCCGAGTACACACTCTTGAAGGACCTGCGACAACACTCGGTCGACCCTACACAACCGTTTGGTATCACACTTCCACGTCCAGCAGCCGCTGGAGAGACGATCCCAATATCTCAAGAGTCGGGGAAGCCCCTACTCGCGCCTATCTCGCTCCTTACACAATCCCGAATATTCGGTCCCCCTGCGCTGTTTTTCTCGTCTCGTGGAGGCCACAGCACGACGATCGTTGACGGCCGCGGGCGGTCCGTGTTGAAGGACCGCTTCGTGTGGAGTCCTGAGGAGTTGGACGACGATGCGCAGCCGGTCGCTGCCGGTCGTTTGGGGGATGTCAAGCGCCTCGAAGCCTTTGATGTGCAGGATCGATCAGTCCTGGTGGCAATGCGTCAAGGCGGCTTCGAAGCCGTGGACCTCGGAGATGCGCTGCTGCGGCCGGCCGATGCATCGCGGAGTGAGCTCCCGCACTTCGCGACTACACCCGGGCAGATCAACCGCAGAGGACCCTTTGTTTGGCGGATCGGCATGCCCGTGTCGTCGGCTTCATCGGGACCGACCTCGCTGCTCCCGCCAAAGTCCCCGCATCACAGCCGGCTGCATACGCCCACGAAGAAAATGAGCTCAGGGCCTGGCAAGTCGCCTGGTCGCGCGGAGTTCGGGGGAGATTTGGACTCAGAGCACACGCGAGATGAGGTCATATTCCTGGGCCGTCGTGACGATAATATTTACCTCTGCGAACGGAACGGCGGCGTCTTCCGCGTGCTGCGTCTGGCACCCACCGGTGCGCTGTGATGTGTAGAAATATGCTGTACGTGATATCCTCTCAGCCGGGCTGAGGCTTCGCAGACACCCCATCATCTATTGACGAGCCGCAGTTGCTATATACCGCCATCTTTCTGTACACCGCGGTCTTACAGTATACTGAACGCATCCAGTACATGTCATCGCACATTCGACTTTCGTCCTATCCGCAACGGTATCTTATTTTCATCATGTAGGGAGTAGCTGGCACGAATTTCCACCGTCCGTACACAAGGATGATCATCATTCATATGTTTTACATTAGATGTTATATTACATTTTATTACAGCTTTGCCACCGCAGCTCTCTTGCGCAGGCTTGTCTTCAAGATCTTGCCCGTGGAGGTTTTCTGAGATGTGATTTGTTTAAGAGACAGGGATGAGGAGCGGAAGGCACTCACAGGCAGTTCCTCCACGACGGCCACCCATTCTGGGGTGGCGAAACCAGGGAGCCGGCCCCGGGCGTGCTTCTTCAGGTCAGAGGCGAATTCGGCGTGCTTGCCTGCCCACTTCTCGGCAGACGCGGCGTGGAGGAGGACGAACGCCATGGGCCGCTCGCCCCACTTAGGATGCTGACGGGCGACGACAGAAACCTCGAGGACATCGGGATGGCTCGAAAGTTCTGCCAATGGTAATAAGGTGAGAAGATCTTTTTGCAAAATAGAAAGAGTAATTACCTTGCTCTATCGCTAAAGATGACGCATTCTGCACCGCGCTGAGTGTGAGCGACAAAACACGATGCGCACCATAAAGGTAACGCGTCATAAGGGAACGCGCTCACCTCCCCACCGGAAATAATGATGTCCTTGCTTCTATCCTGTATCGCAACCGACCCGTCGGCGCTCCACACCGCCAAGTCGCCCGAATGGAAGTACCCGCCTTCAAACGCGCGGTCCGTCGCCTCCTGGTCTTTGAAGTACCCCAGCATGGTGATGTTCCCGCGGGCGACAATCTCGCCTACCGTCTTACCATCCTTGGGCACGTCCAAGAGTGTGCCCGGAGCGGTGCCCGGCGGGAGGTCTGCGAGCGGGTGGACGACGCGCAGCGGAGCGGACGTCGCAAAGGCATGGCCCTGGCGCGCGGAAAGTCGGGCGCGCTCCGCGGCGGAGAGCGACTGCCAGGCGTCTTGGGGATAGTTGCGTGTGAAGGGGCCGTAAGTCTGCGAGAGAATCAGGTCCTGCAAGTGTCGCGAAGCAACGCTATTTACCTCGCTGTTGTCAGACAGGCCGTCAGTATAGCGACAACGAAGAGAGTGTGAGTTCAACGCACGTAAGCCCGTAGACGTGCACGGGTAAAATGTTGAGCTTCTCTAACTCGCTGAGAAGATGAGCTGTTGGGGCTGCACCCGCAATGATCGCTCTGACGGAATTTGTGAGCTTTTTGGCGTGCGGGTGGTTGACAATGCCGATCTACAAAATGAACAAATCAGCAGCAAAGAAGGCTGCATGGTACCAACCAACACACCTGCACCGTCGGTGCGCCACAATAGTGTGTCACGGCGGAGTGGATCATGTGTTTCCAGATGAGGGTGTTGTCGACAGTGCGAAGGGTGATCTAGGTGTCCAAGACA
Source organism: Auriscalpium orientale (assembly GCA_019915035.1). Lineage (NCBI taxonomy): Eukaryota > Fungi > Basidiomycota > Agaricomycetes > Russulales > Auriscalpiaceae > Auriscalpium > Auriscalpium orientale. Next base: position 2,414,608 of record JAHLMH010000001.1, read on the forward strand.
CTGCGTCAGTTGTCAATCCGGAAAACGTATACTGAAGGTGGTTTACCTGTGTAGCAAATGAAAAGGTCACAGACCATGGATACGTCCATCCAGCGGCATGAAACATGGGCAATATCCTGTGACAGAAGCATGAGAAAAGGTATCTGTGGTGAGCGATAAACATACCATAAATATGTGGATTCCTTGTTCATTCTGGGATAGGTTAGCAAGAAGACAAAACATCGACGGACTCAAATCTTACTGAGCCTCGAAAGCATTGGCAACAGCAGCTAGGTACGTTCCTAGGACATATTTAACATCAATCCAGCAAGTGCCAGACAACACACACCTCTCAGAGTTGTGAGGACGCCCTTCGGCTACGAAGGATTCTGTCAATCCCCGAAGTAGTATCTGAACCATGTTTCCGCTTACCCTGCCCGTCGTTCCAGAGCTAACGAGTCGCGTCATCAGCCAAGGGGAATGCTTATTCGGCTCCAACCCGACGTACGTATAATTCAAGCAACACGGAGCGTTCTCATCAGTATCCATCTCCAGTCCCTGCCATCCTCGCTCCCGACTGAAACGTCTCCCGGCGCTCAGGAACTCCTCGTACGCGTCGCCGGCGCGACCTGTGTCGCTGCAGACAATCACAGGTACCTTCGCGCCCTTTACCAAGGCCGCATATTCGTGGTCAACGAATATAAGCTTTGAGCCGCTGTGCTCGAGGATGTAGTCGACCTCAGCCTTCGTGAGACGGGTGTTGACGGTTGTAACAATTGCCCGCGCGCCTATAGTGCCTTGCATGGCATCTGCGATCATAGGTCTGGGACGCGGCATCAAGAGATGCTGGACCCATAAGAAGATGGGCACATACGAGTTGGGTGCAATGACGGCAACCCTGTCGCCGGGCCTGATGCCAGCCTGAATCAAGCCATACGCGAAGTTTTGAACGCGTTGTGCCCTAGCAGCTTGTGAGTCGGACGATGAAAGCGTAGTTTCGTTGGCATACCAAACAGAATAGGTGTAGAATGAGGGATACAAGACGTCAGGGTGCGCGATAGCGAGCTTGTCTGGGTAAATCTGTGCTCCCCGAAGCAAAAATTCAAGGGGATTCTAACCAAGCACAAATCAGAGGTATAGTTAAGGTGGAAAGACACGAGAGGCTCACGAGAGGGTGAATGTGTACGGGCAGCCCTGCAGGGACGGGCAAAGTAAGGTTGACGTTCGGAGGCGGGATGCTCTCCGGCGTCGGACGAAAGGTAGAGAGGGCAGCGCCTGAAGGGATGTAAGCTGGCGCGCCGGTGCGTTTGCTCGAACTCACGGAAATGCATGGGGGCAGAGAGAAGGGGATAGAGAGGGCATGACAGCGTCTGGGGAGGATATTATGTACCCCGCGGCCGCGCTTGTTTCCCCGCGTCACGGGGTTTGACACACGGACTTCCGCGTGCCGCTCGCCTGGCGGACACTCCTCTCTTCGCTTGCGCCTCAGTCCAGACCATCCACGTCCAATGGCTGGCAATATCCTGCCTCGCCTGTTGGTCTCACATCGAATACAGTCTCTGGTTCGATGCGTGATCCCCCGGCAGCCCGTCTATCCTCTCTCTCGTCGACACTGTTCGCCAGCATCTTGACATCTTTCAAGCATGCGCGGACCACACTGCAGTAGTATTAGCGTTCGCGCTCGCTCATTCATCTCGAGGTGAGGTTCTCGATCGCGTTCGCCGATTCAGCCCTGACATCCCCCGCACACTCAAGCCGACCCCAATGACTGGGTGAACACACGCTATGTCATTTCACAGGGCAAGCATGGCGATGCCTCGACCAGTGCTGCACGCCAAACGATCCTGGGAGGAGCATCTGCCAATGCCAAGGGAGGGCCGTGGGGTATGCTTTCTGTCCGCCTCTGGCACACCGATGACCCCTGCTAATTTGCCAGCATCCAACTAGCTATCACAAAGAATGATGGAGCTCTGCCCCCAAGCCGTAACACGCACGACTATCTTAGCTGGGCCCCGTAGTCAGTATTGCTCGGCTCCTTGCGCTGTTCCTGACTCAAGCTTGCTTACCGTCTAGTCATTGGCCTGATTGCAACTGGTGCAATAGCAGGGGTTCTACCAACATAGTAGCCCCAGGCAACGGCGCCGATGGAGATAGCGACGATTTCGATCCGTCAGAGCCGGACTATTACGACGATGGTGGTGACTGGGGGAATTATGCGGCCGACAATGACAGCAGCGCAAATGCAGCTATCCAAGATGCCGTGCCGTCTCGCATGGTCCGAGTTCGACGCGAGGCCCCTCAGGTGCAATATGTCTCAAGCTCTGCCCCGGCTGTGCACGCAGTTCGACTCCCTGTTCCTGTCGGCGTGCTGCCTTCGCTTCCTACCCCTGCCCCGTCAGCCGCCTCGACGTCGGCGCGGATTGCGCAGAGCTCGGACAGCACCGTCAATCAAGCAGAGGCTCCGGCATTGACGGAACAGGCTTGCACACCTTCACCGACTAGAGCCTTGGCTGCCAGCGCCAGTATGATTTTCTCTCCCCACTTAGCACGTACCTCTCTGACACTGTCTTTGTTATAGCATGGACGACTTGCCCCTACGTCGTTCGCGACGGGAAAGTGAATCCGGACGTACGCACTCTCACGGACGGCCCCTCCTTAACCCACATGACGCAAGCCGCGCTCTACAACGCCTTCGCCTTCGCCCTTTCTGGTGGCCGCACTGCATCGTACCAGCAAGAGGCCGCGACCGTGCTGGAAACATTCTTCATCACACCGGCGACCGCGATGCACCCGAACATGCAGTTCGCGCAGATCGTCCGCGGGCCTGGGCCGTCAGGACAGATGGGCACGTTCACTGGCGTGCTCGATATGCGCGGGCTAGTGCGCATGATCAATGCGGTCATGGTGCTCAAGACGGCGGGTGCGTCGGCATGGTCGCTGCAGAGAGATGCCGCGTTTAAGTCGTGGGTGTCAAGTTATGTTTCGTGGTTGGAGCAGAATTCAGCGGCGCAGAAGGCAGCTGGAAGCCCAAAGTGAGTCATTCGCGTGGACCCGACTTTCAGCCTGCTCATGTGCCAGACAGCAATCACGGGACATTCTTTGTCAATCAAATGGCGTCCGCCAAGTACTTCCTCGGTGATAGGCAAGGCGCAGTGGATGCACTGAAAGGTTATTTCGGACGCCAGTTCCTCGATCAAATTGCAGCATCTGGAGAACAGCCTTTCGAAGGTGTTCGCACTCGGCCGTTCCACTATCGGGCCTTCAACCTTGAAGCTATGATCGTAAGTACAGGAAAAAATTTGCGAGAGCAACATTCTCACTGTGCTTAACACAGACAAACGCGAAGCTGGGCGACGAACTGGGTCTGGACTTCTGGACCGCAAAATCGAAGTACGGCGCTACAATACAGACGGCGGTCAACTTCCTCATTAGCGTCGACCCGAAAGGCGAGGACCCACTGGATGCGGTGCCACATGTCGCGGCGGTGGCAGCTGCGTACGGCGACCCTACAGGAAAGTACAAAGCATACCTGATGCGCGTGCAGAGCAATTATCGGAGTCGCCCGTACTGGTTTTACGACCAGTCTTCTGCGTTGCCGACCTCGCCAGCAGGGAAGAACCTGAGGACGGCCTCGGCGATGGCGCAGCAGCAGTTCAACCTGACCGGGTTCTCCGATTCGGATGCAAATGGAGATGTGGACGCACCTTTCACCGACCCTATGGGGAGAAATGCGAGCGGCCAGACGGACGCTCCGACCGTGCCTCTCAAGTTCGAGTGTCCCGCAGTGTTTGACGACGGCGCAGTGGTGGAGATTGATGACGGGATCTTTGTGACTTGTGATGAGTTGGAACCGTTGTACAAAGTTGGGCTACTAGGTGGACTATAAGGTACAACCGCCGCGCGGGATATGTTCTATCGCCTGTGTCATGTACCCCGGGACTTGCAATCTACACTGTACTTTCTTTTCTGTCTGCGACTCGGACTCGTGCCCACCAAAACATGAGTCGCTCGCCGAGGGACAATGATACAGGCGGCTAGACCGACACGAGCATCCCTCAGTGTCCCAGTGGTGGACGTTGATTTGCGACTTGCGAAGCGCTGTGAAGTTGGTAGAATAAAAGTAGTCGTTTCCGTGCTGCTCCGGCCGAGCGGCGAGGTCGCTGCGCGCGCTGGGCCCAATATAGAGCGTGGGCAAACAGAGCCGCGTGCGTCCGGCGCCCAGCTCCCACTGGCACAATCATCACCACACGCACCGCAAGACACTCATCTCCTCCTTCACTCTTCACTCGACACAACTCATATCCAAATGGCTGACGCTGCCTCTGGTTCCGCCGCAGACAAGTCCGTACAGGTCAAGCTTGTCCTCCTAGGTGCGTTGCACAGCTTCTTTGTACCGTATCTGCAGGCGTTGCCTGGACATCGCCCCCTGCCTCTGCAAAGCACTACAGAAATTATCTCCTTACACGTCTGTCTTTGGATGAGCGTGGAGCGTTTGGTGCTGACCGTCTTTCAGGCGAGGCTGCCGTTGGAAAATCCTCCGTCGTACTGCGCTTTGTGAGTGCGGTGCATTAGCATGGTGTGGCAGCTTCCTCACCTCGCGCGACGCGCAGGTCTCCAATGAATTCCAGGCCAACAAGGAGCCGACAATAGGTGCGGCCTTCCTCACGCAGAAGTGCCGTTTGGAGGACCGTGTGCTGCGCTATGAGATCTGGGACACCGCAGGCCAGGAACGCTTCCACTCCCTTGCGGTACGTAGCCCTCCCTGCTACGGCCGCTGTACTTTGAAACGATCTCGCCTCGCAGCCGATGTACTACCGCAACGCCCAAGCCGCTGTCGTCGTTTACGACGTCACGAAAGCCACGAGCCTCGAGAAGGCGAAGACGTGGGTGAAGGAGCTGCAACGGCAGGCCAACCCCAACATCGTCATCGCCCTTGCCGGCAATAAAGTCGATCTCGTGCAGCCATCACCCGCCGCCGGCAGTAGCGCCTCCGAGTCAGAGGACGAGGCTGACGACGCGACCGCAACACCGGGCGAGGCGCCCGCGGAGGCTAGCGACGCGGAGAACCTGCGCCAGGTGCCACGCGAGGAGGCGCAGGCGTACGCAGAAGAAGCGGGCCTGCTGTTCTTCGAGACAAGTGCAAAGACTGGCGAGGGCGTCGTCGAGGTGTTCACGGAAATTGGTGTGTGGCGCACTGGCTATGTCGGTGGATTGTCGCTGATTCGTTATTTATTTTCTCTGTGTAGCCAAGAAGATCCCGATCGAGCACATTCTGGCGTCCTCCCGTGGAGCCGCCGGCCGACCAGGCGCAGCGGGCAACCGCTCAGCGAGCCAGGACGTCAGTCTCGACGAAAACCAAACCAAGGGCAAAGATGCCTGCAACTGTTGATCTTTGCACCCCTTTCATTCCACGTACGTCAAACGGAGCGCATCATGTACAGCTGCTCTTGACTTGACCTATCGCGCAACAGCCCTCAGCCTACTGTACGCACGTATGTCCAAGGGACCGATGAGGATTGATTTTCTGTTCACTCTACACGTTTTACGAGTTCTTATTCTCCGTTCATTTATATGATGCCTGACTACGTCTTCCCTACATGTAATCTGCTTGCTTCTTTATATCCATCATCATCGTACATGGACAACACGACGATGGGATCATACCATCATCTGCGCTACGCATCGTGAGCTGAAGGCATCAGATCAACGTAAGGAGGTGGCCGTGTCACTTGCTCATTCTCTCCATCCGTTTCGGGTATAAGATACGGGGGAGGGGCATTTGCGAGTGATGTAGGACGCAGTGAACCGGCAGCCCCCGCTGGTGGCAAAGCGGGAGCGGTGGACGCAGTAGAGGTCATGCCAACCATCTGGTGAGGTACGCCTTCGCGGGAACGATACTCGGAATGGATCGAGGGCGGCGGATCCGACGGGTCATCCATCGGCGGCGGCGGCGGAGGGTGCTCGCCTGATGCAGCTTCATCAGCCTGCTGCAGTGCAAGGCCCAGGGCTTGCATCGCTTGGGCCGATGACTCCAAATTGATCCCTGCAAGCTCCGTCACGTTCGCATCGCGCGTCGCCATCTCGAGGGTCGGCGGAGGTGTGGGCGGGCGGTCCACGTCGTCCGAGTGCCCACTAAATTGTGCAGAGGCAGGGAAGCCGAAAAGCACGCCCTCGCCATCGATGAGATACTGTGGAAGGGACCGCCGCGTCGTCACCACTGCGCCGGCTTCCGCACTGGGCACAAAGACTTCTTGCTCGGACTCAAGGAATGTAGGTAGTCGCGTGGAGGTCGATGGCTCAGAGAAGAAGGGCGGCGGCGCGTCGCGTTCTTCGAACGGCGGAGGAGCGCCACTCGGCCCAGCTTGGCCCTGTTCATAATGAGGCGCAGCTTCCGTGTCTTCGCTGCGAATGGTCCGCGTAGGAGGCCTGTCATGCTTCTTGTGATATGCCGAGTCGACGGACTCTTCGACTTCGGGAAGAGGAGCTGGGGGAGGGAGAAAGGAAATGGGTATAGCGATCGTGGAGACGCGCTCGGTGTGGTTCGACATGTTCCTGAAGGTGGCATGTATGCGGATCCGGAATGCAGTGGAGTGAAGCAATGTAGACTGTGAGATGGACGCGCACTCCGTTTCGCTGCCTGAGATGCCAAACTCACCCGAAGGCAGTGGCCTCGTCGTGTCGGCAGGGGACGATGCCGGCGACGACTGGTGTAGAATGAATCGCAGTTGAACCGGTCGCGACGAATGGAAGCGGCACATGGCGCCAGATCGTGATATGACGGTCTTGTAAGAGGATCCAGTGCGATGCAGGGCGTAATGGGGATAGGCGGACGACGACGAAGATGCCTGCGCGTTCTTCTCGTGTGAGGACGGCAAAGAGAGACCAAGGGGTCTTCCATCGCCATGCACGTCCTCGTCATCAGTATCCTCGTCTGTGTCAGACGGGATGTCGACCTCCAAAGCTTCCCCGCCCTCGTCCTCGTGCGCGCCATGCTTGACACGGACAGTCCTAATGAGTTCGGCCTTAATATTTCGCAGCCGCAGCCCCTGCTCGACGACGAGTGCCCTAGGCGGCGACGGCACGGTGACATAGATGGGAACGGGCTCAACAGCAATGAACGTTGTCCTAGGGATCTCGACCTCGACACGCGCAGGGCTGTCCAGCGCCTGCTTCACGGGCGAGACCGCCAGGCTATGCGCGTGCGAGATGAACCGCCGTGTGTGGACCTCGAGCGCTTTGCTGAGGGGCGGCGCGTCGTCAGCCGGATATAGTGTGGCGGTGAGCACATATGACAGAGACGACTGCGGAGTGTGTATGCACTGTGGGGCGTCGTCGGTGAGAGGGATGGCGAACGAAAAAGACGACGGCAGCGGCGTGTCCGGGTCGCGGGACTCATAGAGGACAAGTTCGGTCTGCATCAGCTCGATGGAGTGCTCGTAGGCAGACTCAACCGAGCGCAAGTCGATAGTCCTTGATTATGCAAAGAGGTATTCAGCGGACCCAAACGCTGAGAAAGCGCAGAGGCCGACAGACACTTTCCGCCAACGACCCTCCGCTGCTCCCTTGATCTGTAGCTCGCCTTCGATTGCGGCGCGTTCGCCATCGGCGCCGAGGTAGCCTTGCTGGAACTGAAGAGAATCTGCGGCTGGGACGATGAGGATTTGCAGCTGTGTCGGCACAGAGCTGTCGGATGCAGCGTCGTCATGCTCTTGAACGTACGTCGGCGGTGGTGGATTCAGGGCTTCCGCCGGCATAACAGGGAATGATGGTGGTATGGGTCAGAGAGGGAAGATGTGATATTACGGACGTCGAGAAATGAGGTGCTGAGGTAATCCCTCGCAGTAAATATTAAAACATAAGCAGTAGTACAGAGCAGCGACTATCCGACAAAGCAAAATAAGGCGAACAAATCACGACTGACCGATCCGTGCTAGACTCTCAAGCTCTCGGAACATCCCATCGTCCAAATCCTTCTGTGCCATGATGCTCCAGACAACTTCATCCTGGAACCCGCCCAGCAAACCGGTCCCTTTCTCGACCCGGTCTTCGCCAACTTCCCCGTATCCTACGCCAAATGACAACGGCGCTCCACCCACATTTTGTGACGTGTCAAACGAGTCCTCTCCGTCATCGAGCACCTTGAGAGCCTCTATCGCGCGACGCGCCGTCACGCTCAGATAGTTGCGAGTATCGGGTGGGACGCCAACAGTGAATCGCTTCACTAGGCGCAGCATGACGCTGGAGAACCCGAGTCTGCGGTTGGTCTTGAGGGACAGCTTGAGAGCAGGCGGCGCAAGGAACGCAATTGCATAGATTGCCATCACGATCTTCTCGGTGTAGCTCAGCCAGGCCTCGCTCCGCGTTACGAGATCAAAGTCTTGGCCAGCGATAGGCAAGCGATGCACAAGGGCCTCAAATAACTCCTGCAACCACTCTTGCCGGACCGCGTGGAGGATCACCTGCCGATTGATGTCAGGCTGTCCTAAACGAGTGAAGACTTCCAACGCCGCGTCCACCAAAGGCGGTGGTGGTGACTTTGTGGGATGGGCGATGGCACCGTGTGTGTGGACCATCAGCACATGAGGGCTGACGGCTTCGGACGAGTCCACGAGAAAGGAAGCCACAAGCGAGAAGGCTCGTGTGGTTATTTGGCGGGCGGTAGGGGATGGGGAGGAAGCTGAGGAATGCGAGTGCGCCAGTCGCACTACGCCTCCCAGGTTAATCAGCAGATAGAGGACATCACGGCGAACGGAGACAAGGTCAACCAGCGTCAACGCTGATGAAGCCGCGGCGAGCGTCCCATCCTCGTGTCTCCGGAGGCCGCAGAGGCGAAGTAAGACGCCGAGAAGGCGTTCGTGGTGGGCCAGGTATTCGAAATTGTCAGGAACGACCGAGAGATTACGCATGATGTTAACGATAGTGAGGACGATATCGCCTGGTCGTTGCTTGTGCCCCAACTCCCTCGCCTTGACGCCCTGTCTCTTCTCGAGTGGAGCAAATGGTTTGTTCCCGTCATCGAGGATGGCGGTAACCAGCTCTTTGTGGGTGATGATAGCTGACTGCTTGTTCTCATGCACGCTGTCCTCCTCTTCGTCAAACGCGACCTCCACCGCAAGATCCAACACCTCGTCCATCAACTCCGGGCAATTCATGATTGGGAACCCGCTTGAACCTTGTCCGCGCATGATGGAGAGAAGGGTGAAGGTTGTGAGGCCGTAGCTGAGCTCCGTCGCAATACGCGAGCGAATGCTCATCGTGAGGGCTTCCACGTCTATATTACCCCACTCGCTGATATCCCGCAGGGGTCGTCGCATGCCCAACCGTGCATGCTCTTCCGCAATCGCATGCAGGTCGCGTCCGCCCGCCGTGTCGACCTCGCGTACCAGCGGAAGATATTCGATCTTGCGACGCTGTGGTTTGCCTGGTTGTGGTGGTTCCATAGGAGTGCTCGGCGCCAAAGATTTGCTCGAAGCGCTCCCACTCGGAGGCGCCGAACCCCGGTCAACGCTCGACTGTCAATTGCTGTGTTAATTCAATCATTACATAGATACGCAGATGTCGCACTCACAGGCATGGCATCGGGCGGCTCCACTGTGCGAGAAGAACTAGTCAGGATGGGGAACAGCGAGAGTTTGAAACGACGGACTCGTTTTCTGACGCGAACGCTTCGCCTCTTCTTCAGCGCTTGCTTTCCGCTTTCTACTGTCCAATTCTTCCGACGAGATATTCTGTTCTGGGGGATGCCCTTGAAGCCCTAGTGGGGGCCCGGCCCCTGGAGTTTGCCCCAGGAAGGACGTCGTGCTACCTAGCCCCGCACCGGATAGGATATCGGAAGAAGACACGCCCGGTACGGCGTCGAGACCGGAATGCTGTCTGGCGAGCAGGGGAAGGCCGGCTTGAGGTGCGGGCGGTAAGCTCCCACTTGTATGGTCGACCGTGGCGCCCATCACGGCTGGATTGGCAAGGTCGGTGCCAGACAGTCCTTGTCCTTGCAGGGAGGACGGTCCTGGCTGTGGTATTTGTTGAGCGGCAGCCACTCGCTGCTGGTGATCACGAGTGTTCTTGCGAAAGGCATCCTCGAACGGCATGACTATGGCCATGTAGACCTGTGCGAGGAACTTTGCGACGGGGACGGGTGCGCCTGGAAGCACGGGGTGTAGTTCGGGCAGATCGAACTGAGGGAGGAGCTTGTCCCAGAGGTTCTCTTGCTGGAACTGGAGGCGCTACCGTTGGCCAATCGTCTATGGACGCGGATGGGCCACGCACCTTGACACCACCTCCATTGGTGTGGACCATGTTCCACAACTTGAACAGGTCGATGTCCCTGCCCGCCAAGGCGAAGGTGCCCAGGCCGGAGACCTCAATCTGGCTCCATTTCGAGAAGTGGGGATCGAAACCGGGGGGATATGGGACGCCTGTCAGGGCCGGGGGCAGGGGCTGCTTGCGGTTACTGTGTACGGTGGCGAGGCCCTGGAGGAACTGGCGCTGCTTGATCTTGAAGAGCTGTGCGGGGGACAGCTGGGACTGCTGGGCCATGGGGTCGAAGGAGACGTTGAAGTTTGTGGGCAGAGTTGCATTTGACGGTGCAGCGGGGTGTGCCTGCTGACGGGAGAGCGAGGCAAAAGCGGCGAGGGGATCGTGACCGGCCTGTGCAGAGTGATTGAGGTTGACGGACGACAATCCGCCGAGGTTGCCTGCCGCCGAGGTTGGACCGCCGCTGCCCACCCGGCTCGCATTCCTCGCCAGGCCCGCTGCACTCAGCGCCGCCATCTGCTTCGCCACGCTCGACGGGTCCAGGCTGCCGTTGTTGAAGAACGACCCGCTGTCGCCCGTGCTCGGAGATGCGGGTGGCTGCATGTTGAACGCGGCCTGCGACCGTCCGCTCTGCTGCTGCCTGTCAGAAAACGAGCGAATAAGTATCCCGGCGGGCGCGGCGAGGAGGGGCGACTTGCAGCATGGCCATGATCTGTTGCTGCGACACGCCCTGGTCCAGGAGCCGTTGGATTTGCTCCTGATCGAGCATGGTCGGGCCTCAACAGTGAACGAGCCACGAAACAGGCTCGCGCGGTCACCACCGTTATATTGTCTTTGTCTGCAACGACAGTCTCCTCGCTGTTCACGGGCGCCATCTCGCACGGACGTCCTTGCGCACTCTTACAACGGAACGCATCGCTTTTCCAGTATTATACGCGGTTATCCGACACGTCCAGGTGATCCTGCGTCTGCATGTGTGACACCGTGACACCCGCGCTTTCTGCTCAACTTTCTCCATGCCCGCATCCGAAATAGACGACATTTTTGCCTCCAAGGCCACCGCACCCGCCCTCCAGCGCACAAAGAAGAAGAAAGACAAGAAGCGCAAGCGCGTCACTGCTGACTCCGATTCCGTACCGACAGCACCCACTGCCAGCGCCTCAGCCGTTGTACCTCAAACTGTTGTCGATCCATCGGTAGTAGCCCCTCGCGCATCCTCTCACCCCGAAAAGAGGAAACGATCCAAGGCAGAGGTGCCCCCGCCCGCCAAAAAGGTGAAGCATTCGGAGGATGAGGCGAGGTTTAAGGACTCGCGAGGCACGGGACCCAGTTCGTCTTCTTGTTTTCTTCTCAGGTTTGCTGGCATTGAGATATCTGTCTAAGGGCGTAAGACCGAGGAAGGGTTCTCCATATTCAAGGAGGACGAGCTGGACATCCGTCCCGAGGCAGGCGGTCAGCTTCTCTTCGCGCGTCACCTGCTCGTGAACTAATTTTCGCTGGCACTGCAGGAACCCCGTTATGTCCATTCGATTGTGACTGTTGTGCGTGGACTCACTGCGCGATTTTCTCATTCTTCTCTCTAATCCTTTGCAGGTTTCTGAGTAGCTGACCTGGCACCCTGCTGTATCGATACCATGAAGTGTACCCTGATGACCGATCCCAGATTCATGACCCTTACCCTCAGCCTTTGTACCGTCCTAGTTCGCCTATAGGCACGGAGGGTGAAAGAGCGACATAGAGCATACTCGTTGGGCTCGAGAAGAATGCACGCGCAAGACTTAAATTCCTTGTGCGGACGCTCCGCACCGAATTCTCATTGCGTGCGTGAAGGCAAGTCTGTTCATTGCGCTTGGCCATTGACTGACGTGCAGCCTCGTACTTATCACGGTTGTTATTCGCCATAACGCAACCGTCAGATGACTCCATATCGAGACCCAAGCCGCTCACGAGATCTATTGTTTCTGTTCTGGCTGGTTTTCGGACGGTCTGACTGCGGAAGCTGGTTAGTACGCCCTTAATGGGCACCGAGAGTGCTCGGATCGGCTCTTTCGAAGCCTCGCTCGTCCTTTTCATGGCTTGTCGAGGTCAAAAAGTAGCCTAAAGTGAAGTACATACCCTTTCGGTTACCTTCAACTTTCCGCCCATATGTTGAGGATCACACCACGCTATGTCGATGTGCAGGGAGACATTACTGTTCATTTGATTTGAATGATCATCCAATTTACAAACTAAACGCGTGATTTGCGTGAGAGCAAGCTTTCAAAGCAAGAAATAGCAGAGCGGATGCACAGCGGACAGAAACTACAATCAGCTAGGGTGAAGGGACGTCTCACCCATCTAATCAAGACATTCATAGACGTACACACGGCCGCCATTATCGCCGCTGGAGATTAGCATGTGACGCGCACGAGTCCCGACATCGCAAACGAGGAGGCGAACATCATCAGATGGATCACAGGGGGTGAGGAAGACAAGGTACTCACACGACCAGCGGCTTCTCGCCCTTGTACGGATCGCCTAGCGAGAAATGCCCGATGTCGTCGCTGACCTGCGCGAGAATCTCGCCTTGCTGGCCGGCATCTGAACGTCGAGCGTCCCAGTACTTCACGCAACCTGACAAGGCACGTCCAACACCATCAGGATTGCAATTGTTTTGCCGTGGACGAGACTTACCGTCAGTGCCGCCGCTGACCAGCCCAAGATCAAAGCTCTGCCAGCCCGAGATCCAGACGGCCTCGGCAACCCCGTACCGTGGCATATCCACATCGCGATCCTCCCTCTTGTGTAGAAACCTGGCGAACGGCCCACGCTCCAGGAAGCGTGTGTCGTAGAGGTGTAGCGCGTCATCATTCCGTGCAACTGCGAGCATAACGCCGTCGGGGCTGAACGATGCCGTGGTCACCTCGCCCAGAGGGGACTCAAAAGCGAACGGCTCTAACTTGATCATGTCGATGAGACGTCTGCCGTTTCGGCGGCGCACGTCGTACAGGCGGAGGGTGTTCGAGTCCTCGTCACTGGTGAAAAGCGCGAGCCGGGCGCCTTGTAATCCGCATATTAGCAAACAGCGGGGCGGTGTCAAAAGAAGAACTGACCATCCGCGTCAATAGCCATAGCATCTCCAGCCTCTTTGGCGCTCAATGAAAACAGCTCCGTCTCTCTATTCAGATCAAAAGCTCTATGAAAACCCGTGTGATCGTTCTCCGGGTCTTTGGGTTCTGAAGACGCGAACAGAAGATCCAATGTGGAATGACAGCCCCAGACCATCGCTCCTGCGGAATGTGGGGTACCCCCCGGAGGAACAAGTAGGGATGTACAGCTGCCATAGCCATTTTGAGTGTAGGTGTAGACGAACCCATCCTTGCACGGGACCGCGAGCACAGAGTCTTCTGGGCGAAAAAAGAGATCGTGGGGGGCGTCCGGATAAGTCACTGTAGCATCCATTGAGACAATTCGGAAACCTTGCCAGATGCAATAAAATTATGTACTGACGGATTTTCGAGCATATGACTTTGCTGTCATCGTCAACCTGCCACGATTTTGACTTCCACAAGTGAACAGTGCCGTCGTTTCCAGCGCTCGCCATGAAGTGTGTGCTGAGAGTATTTTCATCATTTAATTTGGCATGAACTATGGGCAGAGTGAACACGTACTTGTTAGGATCAAATTTTACAGCATTAACGGAGTAATGCTTAGCAATTCTGCGGGCTGCTCATGCTTAGCACAGCGTACACAATGGAACGGTAAGTGCAACTTACGGGGGTCGCTGTCACGGATATGCCCAGAGGTAACACTGTGCCGATCTGTAAATTCGCGGAAGTGGCTGTCCAGAATGATGCCTTGGAGAATAAATGAGATGCTTCATTGCTGTATACTTGAACGTACATTTGCCGTTTTGCCAGATTTGCAAAGCACCGGCGGAATCGTCGGGATCTACAAAAGGCGCTTCTAGACTGTTAATATACACCAAAGCAGGCTAAATTGGGGCTGAAGTACCTGCAGGGTCTTCTTCATCCTGCGGAGGTCCTTCTACGGCAGCAGCTGACATAGCAATGAGGCCAGAGGATTGCGCCACCCGGTTAACGGCTGCCATCGTGCGTCAGAACAGCGACCAACAGATCAAGACATCCACCTACCACCTCGGGCCTGCACAAAGGCAGGCAATGAAGAAGGTTGCAGACGACATGATGTCAATGGCGTTGACCAAGGGGCGTTTTTGGCACGACAACGTGCATCTATGTGCTCTCCGCGTCGGCTCACCACTTGCAAGCTCCGTGCCGCAAGGCCGTTGATATCCTGAAACAAGAGGATAGTAGGCACACGAGTACGCCAGCCATGAAGACAAACATACCACATAACGACTTAATATATGGGTATAGTGCCGACGATAGGCCCCGTCGCGCGATGAACGATGTGGCCACATTTCACTTGGCTCAATGATATTACCTTTGAGCTTCTTTGGATGCCGCCGCGTCTGTGTGTTCGCAATAGATAGAGTTGCCATGGCCTTGGCAAGGCCATCTGAGCTTAGGTGCGGGTGGGGCAGTGCCTTCCACTGCCGAAGAAAAGAGACTAATTGAAAATGTGCACAGTATATGAACTACCATACATACATTTGGGGCATGATGTAGATCCAGCGCTGTATGGAATCTCTCATAATAGTCCTCCGAATCCGAATCGGTATTTGGTTCTAAATGACGGGGTTGTACCATCGAGTGTTGCTCCGGTGGTGGCTCGACCTTGACACGTTTGATCTACAGGAAAGACATTGGCACACATTGAACGAGTGATAAATTGAGGACTCACCGGTGGCTTGACATCCTCATCGTCCGATAGTTCGATGACTTCTGCATTTGAGCGCTTCGGACGTGACTGCGGGGAGATCCGCACACGCTTTGCAGTAGGTGGGGCCAGACCGTGAGCAGTGGACAGCTTTCTTCTCCTCATACTTTCTCCCAAAGCGCGTTGAAGCTCCGGATTTCGACGGGCATCGTCCGCGACTGCGGTGGCGGACCTACGGCTGGTACTCGCAATTGGTTGCGTCGACGACAGAGACGGAAGGTTCTGAGGGTCGAACAACAAGTGTGACGCGCCGACAGAGGGAAGACGCGAATGGGAGCGGGTTGGCGCATCGCCCGAGTCAGTGGTGAGGTCTAGGAAGTCGGGAGAGGGAGTTCGGCGAATAGAGGACGGGACTTTGCGAATAAATTGTATTTCATCATCGTCATCTTCAGATAGCGCGTCGACGTCAATGACTTCACGGGACATATGCAGGAGGAGTCTAGAGAGGGGCGGAGAGGCGCGAACGGAAACCTCCAGGCCGAGCTTTGAGTCGACGCCAAAGAGTGTTCGAGAGGTGCGGCTGAGGAGGGCTGAGGCTTTGCTAGCGTTGACTGTCAAAAGAGTTGTAGAGTTTCGGTCGACGAGGAGGACGGTGAAGTACCAACGGCGTTCACGCGTCGACTACTCGGGCTTCCCACGAGCGGGCGCCTCGACGCAACCCAAACCGATGTCAATTATTGTCTATATACGATGGCGCCCCAGATCATCATATCGGACTCCATGCTCCAACGTCCAAGCTCATCAATTGAGTGCTACTCTGGTGTACAAAAGAAACGTATAGGTATTCGATTCGTTCGAGAACAGACGCAACATCCGCTATTGTACATGTCCTTGCGAGAAGACAACTTACACACCTTGCGCTCGCTCAGTACTGATACCCACCGTACCCATCTGGCTGATGTTGTGCGTCGGGGAACCCGGGCTGTCCTTGCCCCTGCCCAGCATTAGGAAAGCCGAACCCACTTGGAGGGCCATAGGACGACGGCCCTCCCGCCGCGCCGTAACCTCCCGGTGGACCACCGCCCGGCATGCCATATGACGGCGCATATCCGTCATTGGCCCCCGGCATGCTAGGTGGAGCACCATGATACGACGACTGCGCCTGGCTGGGGTACGACGACTGCACCTGGCCGGGGTACGACGATTGTGCCTGGCCGGGGTACGAGGACTGTGCATGGCCGTAGGAAGGCTCGGTGGGGTATGACGACGCAGAGCTGCCGGGGAAGGATGGCGCGCCCGCGCCAGGTATGCCGCCGTACGCCGCCTCGTCGGGAATCGCTGGAGGACCGCCGCCGTGTGCGCCACCGTGGTGGCCGTGGCCGTGGCCGTGGCCATGACTGTGTTGTCCATGCGCAGGGGGCGCTGCGGGAGAGTACGTATTCGGTGCAGTGTGGCGTCCATGAGCAGGAGGGACTGCGGCAGAGTACGCATTCGGTGTAGGTGGTCCGCCAGGATAGGACTGTACATTAGGCGGCGGCGGAGCGGGCTTTGCGCCCTCGCCGTAGTAATCCGCGGACTGACCACCGGACGGACGGGTGGCTGCTTGGACGATCGGAGGGGCGCCGGCCGCGGGCATGCCTCCATACGGGGGCCCACCATAGCTGCTCGCGCCATCTCTTTTCGGGCCACCAGAGAACGTGTTCATCAACCCCTGGGCTTGAGAGACGCCGGGAATCCCGTGCAGGTAGCCGCCGATGTTCGCTTGCGCCTGGTGGCCCGCGTTCTGCGCCCAAGAGCCCTCCGCTGCACTGGGGCCGCCTTCACCCCCCAGGCGTACATTCTTGTGAGTGCGGACTGATTCCTTAGACAGGCGATTGATGATCTCGTTTTCCTTGCTCCCAAGTGACTGGGCCCAGTGGTGCATATACTGCATCATCTCGCGCTGGATTTCAGAGCCGGAGTGATGGAAGTCGGGATGGAAGCTGGGAAAATGCCATGAGAATACGTGGGGAGCACGAGAGGTCACTAAGCTTACAGGCACTGCAGAATATCCTCCGTAAGGTTGTGAACGTTTACTGAGGTATCATCCCAGGCTTTGGCAATACGGCTAACGGAATATTTCTGAAAACTCGTCTTCAACGCCATATCTCTTTTCGCCCGATCGGGTGACTTACCACTACAATCTTCGCCAGATTCCCGGCCGGTTCGTTCAGGATGAGGTCCTACGAGTTCAAGGCGATACACTGTCAACACAATTATCGAGAATGCTGAGCTAGGAACTTACAAAATGATCCTTGCTCAGAAATGAGTGCGTCGGGTCATCCTAAGTGGATGTGGTCAGCGTGGGCTGGAAACCTCCGTGCAGATTGCTCACGGCTCGGGGATCATTGAACACCTATATGGGTGAGAGTCAATGTGACTGACAGCGAAGATCTAGATATCGTGTACCTCATATTGGTCATGTTTATTGATAACTTCACTAGATGCCGTCGAGAGCTGGCTGCTCGCAGTCGAGAGGATTGGCTTTAAGAACGGCTGTATCACGCGTCAGTTCAGTTTGCATTCGCGCTCGTGGAAATTGACTGCAACGACGGACTTCCAGGGTCGTGAAGACGAAGACTAGGCACCACAAAATCAGCTATGATTCGCTTTAAGGTTGCATCCGCGTATCTCACCAGAGATCGAATCCATCAGTTTCTCTATCAGCGGCCCGAGCCCAGGGATCTTCTCTGCAAGCAAATGCTTCATGAGTTTCAGGCGTTATATATTTTATCAGCGAAGCCACTCACCGATGGTCTTCTCGATTGTCTTCACAACTGCACGTCAAAAGCACGCTTAGTTTCGTACGAAAAACTCCTCACAGCTAGAGAAGCGACTCACTGCCATCCCTGAAACTGAGCACCTGCCATAGCACGGCGTGCAGCTCCTGCGGGCTCATCTGCTCCGGGGGCTTCCCTCCATGCGCCGGCGCATCGCGAATGCGCTCGATGCCCTCTAAGTCGCGGGACATCTCGGAGCCGGAGCCGCCAGGGAGTTTGAAAAGCAGGTCGCGCAGCGTGTCGGCGGGTGTGAGACCGCCGCTCCTGGAGCGCGTTTTCGCGGAATCTATGGCTTTATTGAGATCGGTCACGGACGCCTGTAGGAAAAAGGTCAGTATGCAGCCAATATCTAATCACCATAGTGCTGCATACCTCACTCTAAAGAAGTACAATGCTCGATTTAGCTGATTGTTTAGTAGGTTTTCTTGGCAGTTGACGCACAATATGATCCGTTGCCTCTGCAAAAAGGTCAGGTACAGCACAAAATGAGCGGACGCTCACGCACCTCCCAACAAACTGTAGAGGAAATCGCTCCCGCCGAATGTACCGGTCACCAGCGGTGCGACCCATTTGCCATTTGGTGCCTGCAAGCGCGCACTGTCTCCGACGTGAACAAACACGTTCTGATGGCCGAGGGAAACAAGTGCAAGTTCGCAGAAGTTAGAGTGCGCGGCAAAATCTTCGAGGGTGTGCAGCTAACAGCGGCTCGCACTCAGTAAGATAAAAAATGTAGGGCAGGAAAAGCACACACGGCTTGTCCCAGAAGTCGGTACGCCTCATATTCATCTTCTTTGCGGCCCTGAGAACGGTGTTGGCGGCCGAGATGAATGCACTTTTCCAGTGTACGGCGGACGAGCGCTTTGCTTGTGTCCCAGTTTCCGTTCTCTTCGGTCGACCACCGTCAATCGTTGTTTTGCTTTAAAAGAGAAACATCCGTACCGTTGGCGATATAGTTCTTCATTCCTGAACGCGGATCGACTTCCAACTCCCGGGGCTAGGACACATGTCTTCAGGCGAAGCGATTGAGATGGAGGTCTGCAAACTCACGTCTACAGGGCCGCGCAGCCTGGGATCATATCTGCGTGCATCTTCGCCCTCTCCGTAGCCTTTGGGATTATCAATGTGTTCGGTCTGCAAAGACTACAGGTCAGCACGTGAAGCAGTCTTTTTGGAGCTCTGGAAGTGCAGTCCGATACGCACCGGAAGGTAAACCCCCAGCCGCTCTTTCGTGACTTCAAATTCAGCAGTTGCATAGCCATTCGCCTATTGGCGAGAGAGAAAAAATCGTCAGGCGCAGGCCCAACCTCAACGCGAACACAACCGACCAGAAAGCCAAGGGCCATGCACAAATTAAGTATTGTCTATGACAGTGTGAGCATCCACGTGCGAATTTAGGCAGTTCGAAGACGACAGGCTGACCTGAAACTCGAGCTTCTTCAAGCCGGCTATGTCAACGGCCTGCATGATGTGTCCAGAGGGCTGTCCGACACCACAACAACGCATGAGCACGTACCTGACTGTAGTCTCGGAGCCAATTTCTACAGGAACATGATTAGATGACAGTTCAGAGAAGATCAGGATAAGATGTAGAACTGGATATGCACATGGTCGCAACATGCGTTCCAAGCCGCATGCGCAGTCGCAGTACAGAACGTGCGCATTATGAGTAGTTCTCCCTACGTCGCCTAACACTAGCCATAGGGCCACACACAGGGAACTGCGACTCACCCAAAGTAGACGCGTTTGATATCCAACCCGCCGAATTTCGACCCTCCTTTCCCGATCAGAGCGCCTAGTGCAAATCCTCCACTCTTCTTTGCCAGTTCGGAGAGAGCATCTTCCTGGGCGAAATCACACAGATCCACGAGCAAGCTGGGAAGGAACTATCCTGGTACTCACAATGTCACCGTGGCGAAAGGCGCGTCCTTCCAGATATGCAAATCTGTAACGCAAATGTCAAGGAAGTGATACGATTTGTTTATAAGATGGACGTACGAGGGGATATTTCCCGCGCCAAAGGCGAGCACTTCGTTTCCAGGGAGGCATACGACCAGAACAACCAGGATCGCGAAACAGAGCGTCCAGTTTGCGCCCATGATCGCAAGATTCTTCAGAGACCAGGTGTGTGCAGGTTGGTGGGTGTTGATGCAGTTGGAAGAAGAGTACAAGTACAAGGGAAGACCTGTCCTCAGGCTGTGGTGGCGGTGGTGCAGCCGCTGTGCCGCCAATATTGTTGTCGGCCAATGCCGTCGAACTCGACGTCATTGTGCCACTCTGAGCTTGACTCTGCCTCAGGGAGACTACCGCACTGTCGACTTGCTCGATATTCTGACCGGCCATCACCCGATCAGGTGCATACATAGCGAGACGCGTGCTCTCGCGTCCCGTGAGCGGACCGCGGCATTCACGACACCTGGGTAGCTGCCACGCCCCTGCCTTCACGCCTCTTCACGCGATGTTGTCCACCAGACTTGCAGGCCGTCGTCTCGCTGTCCCTGCACGCAGATGGAAGCACACCTCTTCGCGCCCACCACTCAACTCGGTCACCCCGGACGACCTCGCTCACTTTGCCAAAATCCTCCCACAGAACGCCATCCTTTCCACACTCCCGCCATCCGACCTGCATGCATCCGACATAGAACAGTACAACAACGACTGGATGGGGAAGTACCACGGCAAGTCGACTACCGTTCTCCGACCGCAAAACACAAAGCAGGTCAGCGACATCATGAAGTGGTGTCACGAGCGGAGGATCGGCGTAGTGCCCCAGGGCGGGAATACGGGGCTTGTCGGCGGCAGCGTCCCCATCCTGGATGAACTCATCATAAACTTGGGCAATATGTCAAAGGTGCGATCGTTCGACCCTGTGTCAGGTATGTCTCCGCATGCGCTGTACTGTTCATGTTATAGAGGGTGGTGGACAGGTGCGCTCGTCGCGGATGCTGGGTGCATCCTTGAATCCCTTTCCGAACACATAGCGCCGCACAATCACATCATGCCTCTTGACCTCGGTGCGAAGGGCAGGTAAAGTATCCAGTCCATATGTGTGACATGGTTGGCGCTCATATTCTGAGCAGTTGTCAGATTGGCGGCAATGTCGCAACAAATGCCGGCGGACTTCGTTTGCTAAGATACGGCTCTTTACATGGAACTGTGCTCGGGTTAGAGGTCGTGCTCCCAGATGGCACAGTTCTCGATAACCTCACCACTATTCGCAAGGATAACACAGGCAAGCACATCTCAACGACCCCCTGCCGCCACATAATGATCCAGTAGCTAGGATATGATCTCAAACAGCTTTTCATCGGCGCCGAGGGAACCCTTGGGATCATTACAGGCGTTTCAATTCTGACACCGCCCGCACCTCAAGCCAGCACCAATGTGATTCTCGCGTTGCCGCGTTTCGAAAACGTTCTCCCAGTGTTCAAGACCGCTCGACTCCATCTATCCGAAGTGTTGTCCGCCTTCGAATACATTGACCGAGAAGCCTACGACTTGGCCGTCAAGCACGGGCAAGGAAAGGCCTTAAACGAGCAAGATGTAGATGGAGCCGAGTGTTTTGTCCTACTAGAGACGAGCGGGGGAAAACAGGAGCATGACGAAGAAGTATGCTCATGGATGCGCAATCTCTCTGAACATACAAATGCTGAACGTGTTACTAGAAACTCACGGGACTGCTGGCGACCCTACTGGAAACTGACGAGCCGCTCATACTCACGGGTGTTCTCTCACAGTCACCGACCCAATTTGCTTCAATGTGGCGCCTTCGAGAAGGTATCACGGAATCGGTGTCCAAGGAGGGCAAGGCCTACAAATACGATATATCAATTCCGTTGGCTGCGTTCAAAGAGGTGGTTGATTTGACGCGAGAACATCTTAGGAAGCAAGGTCTGCTACACGAGGAGGCAGTAAAGCAGGTCATTGGCTACGGACATGTGGGCGACGGTAGGTCAGGTTCTTGTTGGGGCATGCTGAGCGCTGACACTGAATCTGCAGGTAACCTGCATCTCAATGTCATCGCCGCCGCGTACACTTCTGAGATACAAGCCGCATTGGAGCCATTCGTGTATGAGCTCGTCGGTACGCACTTCTTATGCAAGTATCCCGACCAGGAACTTACGCCTTGTCAGCATCATACAATGGATCCATCTCTGCTGAGCATGGATTGGGCGCCATGAAGGCGCATGCTATCCACTACTCCAAGACCGGCGTTGCTGTGGACATGATGAAGAGAATAAAGGAGCTCTTCGATCCGCGCGGCATCATGAACCCCGGGAAAGTGTTGGAACTTTGAACTACTTATCGCACCATACACACCGTTTCCATGTACCTCCGCACAGAATTTTCCAATGCTTATATGGCTGGACTCGAAACGTTCGACAATGCCGGGTGGGCCGGGGTGCCGGCACGGTTGTGGCTGGACCTAACCTTATTTTAGCTCCGGTCGCAACCCCCAACCCCATTTCCAGTCTTGCCCTCCGCCTACACCGTCCGCGCTCGTCGAGACCATGGCAAGCCGCCACCGCTTCTGACCACCTTTCGTGTCCGCTGACATCTATGTTGACGCATCATAGCCTATATTTCAAGATAGCAATGGCATGGCCATCAAGTTCTTCATCCAGAAAGACCTGCCCACCGAAGTCCAGGCGGAGCTGTGCGAGACTATAACTGTACGTTCGTCTCATCCGACATCGCATCGCGACTGAAAAACTGTCGAATTTCAAGGCCCTCGGCGGCCGCGTTGAGTCGAAGGTTCCGCGCACTGGCTTCATCCTGACTCTCCCAGGAACGACAGAAGCGGAACGCTTGCGC
Organism: Auriscalpium orientale; assembly: GCA_019915035.1. Classification (NCBI taxonomy): domain Eukaryota; kingdom Fungi; phylum Basidiomycota; class Agaricomycetes; order Russulales; family Auriscalpiaceae; genus Auriscalpium; species Auriscalpium orientale. Next base: position 2,437,251 of record JAHLMH010000001.1, read on the forward strand.
CTATGCTGGAGCACCATAGAACGCCCCGATCGTCATTTCGTGCCGCACACCTATGTTGAGGCGTGCAAAATTGCAGGGATGCTCCTCAAGCAAATCTTCGTCGAGAATGGAGAACCGATCAAGTTTCACATTGATTCGAGCATTGCAAACGTCAACGCCAGGGCAGCGTTGAGTGCGAGAGTCATGGTGCGTTCCTACGTGTACTATTCGACAGTTTTCTCCCCCTCGTATTCTATCACACTCCAGTTCTTACGCCTGCACCGTTGTTCAGCATTCTGGTGGCGATCCCACTGCCTCTGCGCAATCGGCGCGCGTCATCCTTGCAGACCCGAACACAGAGATATTTCAACACCTCGTAAAGAGCTATCAAGGCATACCAGACAAGTATGTTGAATCGTATCTCTGGGTCAAGAAGTGTGTGGAAAAGGGGACTGTCATGTATACGCCCCTAGTATACAAGAATCCAGGCGGACGACGCCCAGGAGAGGAGTAAGTCGTGTCTGCGTCATTTGGAGCCTTTCTTGACCGACTTCAGACGCACCCAATTCACTCCGGAGGATGAAGAACACCTATGCAACTGGATCGCCGCCAAGATTCCTTACAAGGAGACAGGCGGACGGACAGGCAATAGGCTCTACCAACAATTATGCGAAATGGTATACAACCAGTATCTTTTATCTAGTCTCTTTCTCACGTTTAACTCACTCGGTTTAGTCCAATGACCCCGAATACGCATGGGTCAGCCGGCATACCTGGCAATCGTGGCGCGAGCGCTACAAGAAGAATGCGCAACGCCTCGACTCGTTGATACAAGCCATCGTGGAACAAAAGAAGCCCTCACTCGGCGAGAAAGGCCAGTACGGGTACGTACGGAAGCCCGAAGAGAAACCCAAGCGCGGACGCCGACGAAAGGATTCAGGCTTGCCTTCGGACGACGATTTCATTCATGTTGGTCCTCCGCATGGCATGCCTATGGCCATGCCGATGTCCATGCCTCCCCATCAAGACGGTGTGCATCCGGACGGAATGTCGCCCATGCCTATCGGCATGTACACGCCGCACCCGCAAGCTGGGCCGCCACCCCACATTCACCATCTCCCGCCACATATGAATCCTATGTCAGGCAGTGGAGGACCGCTGGATCAGAATATGGCTGTGAATGGCGTGATGCTTCCTGCGGAGGAGGAGATGGAGGATGAAGAACCGGACTGGCAGGTCCGGGTCGGCACCGATCCGCCGCCTGTCTGGGGGAAGCGCAAGGCAGATGACGAGCAAGAGTCTCAGGCTGGCAGTAGCAAGCACCCGAGGCTTGAGTAAGTCGTCTCTTTTCTCGATTCCCCTGTCTGGCTCTGACTATATCTGCCCAGACAAATCTCAGGCGTGGCCGAATCGGTAGCCACAGTGCTCCCTCCGAGCGAAATCAACGGCAATAACAATGGCGCGCCTGCGTTGCACGTCGTTGATCAAAGCATTCGGGAAATCGCAAGTGAGTTCCGATTCACCGTCGAAGAGGTGCAGGAGTACTACGACAAGTGTGGGGCCATGGATCGCACACGCGCGCGTTTCAGGAAGATGCGGGAGACGCTTTCTATGTTACAAGACGAGGACGAGCACTAGGTACTCGTGAGGGTGTCCCGCTCATGCTTGCTCGCGCGGAACCTATCCTTCGACTGGTATTAAGTTAATAATTCTTGGTTCTGTCGCCTCCGTATCGTACTGTGCATCTGAATAACAGCAGCCGGTGCAACTTGACGCCGTCCCATGTAGTGCATTGACTTTACTTCGCACCCGGTGCAGTGTCCGCTCTGCAAGTCAAGTTGAAGCCGCCTGTTCAGTAAGTGCGAGGCAGAAAAACTTCAAAACGCTCCCGCCCCCAGAAGCTTAAACAGCAAGCTTCAAGGCCCATCCACATCGGACAGCAACTTTTGATCAGCAGCTCTGACGGGCGCAGGTGGACTGCTGAAAGGCTTCCGCCGTCTGTAAGGCAGGAGTCAGCTGAAATTAAACTGCGCAAGGGACGACAGGACGGACTTCTCCCCGGCTGCAGCGGATGGGAATGAGCTGAACATGTCTGGATGTTTGGGTGCCGGGGATTCACTGAAAAAGAGATCAATGCATGCCCCTTGACCTCGAGTCGACGAAGACAGACCTGAAGTAAGGATGCTGAAGCGCCTCGTCGGCCGTTATGCGCCTATCTGGATCATAGGTAAGCAATGACATGAGTAGGTCTATGCCCGCCGTCGTTAGGTACTGAAATTTCTGTCGGAATTGGTGAGGCTGTGGAGAGGGCAGTGTGATTGTCTTCGCGAGAGGAAGCGTTGAGTATTCGGGCCACGAGTTGCTAGTCGGCGGACCGAGGAGCTTGAATATCATAGACAAAAGCTCTATCTCTCCCTTGGCCTGGAAGAGAGGCTCTTTGAGGAGAAGCTCGGCGAAGATGCAGCCGACCGACCACATGTCGACGGCCGTCGAGTACGTCTTCGCGCCGAGGAGAATCTCTGGTGCTCTGAGGAAAGCGGGTATAGTGCCATCAGCCACCTTTTGCTGTACACACTAGTCACTGCAGATACTCGCCGATACCAGAGAGTGACGACGAGTTGTGTCATGCCACCGACTCCCACAGGGTCCCCATACCGCCTTGCCAGACCAAAGTCCGCGACTTTGAGGCTGCCGCGATTGTTCATGAGGAGGTTGCTTGTCTTCAAGTCGCGGTGCAGGATCCAGTTCGCGTGACAGTGCGCCACCGCTGAGAGCAGCTGGAGCATGAGGGTCTTGATCTCGGACTGCAAAAACGGGGATGGCATGACGGTCAAGAGAGTCTTGAGGTCGTGCTCAATGAAGTCCATGACGATGAAAACCCTGGGACATAGCAGGAACGGACGCATGATTCATGATCTGTGTGTAGACGTACAAGACACGTACTGTGTCAGAGTCTCCCCTACGACCACCTCTCGTATGCCAACAACATTTTCATGCCGACATCCCATGAGCGCGTTGATCTCGCGCAGAGCAGTGATCGGAAACCCATGCTTCTCCTCGTCGAGCTTGAGCTTCTTGAGAGCTACGATATCGCCTGTCTGCTTGTCCTTCGCACGGAAGACGACGCCATACGAGCCTTCCTCGATCGAGTTCAGCCGTTCGTAGCTGTATACAGACCGGGAGGAGATGAAAGGCGGGTGGAGATTTCGCGGAGGTGCGAAGGCGCTGAAGGTTGGTCGAGTATTGTTATGTGCAGAGTCGGGGAGACGAGAGGTCTCGGGGGTTGGCGAAGGATGGTCGGTGCGAGATGGCTTGACAACCTTGACGCGCCGCTTTTGCACGGGTGGACGCACTGCCAGACCTTGGTCGTCGTCATCGTCTGCGTCCCATTTTGATCGCTTGCGGGAGGGTGTCGAAGAGCCGGACATGACACGGTTTGTTCAAGAGCCTGACGCGCCTGACGCGGCTTCAACTCAAGTTCATCTCCGACTTCGACGCTGGTACCCGCATGCGCAACAAAATATGGCCCACCAGGCCTGAAGAATAAAAACGACGAAAGGCAGGGGCATCCTAAAACAGCAGGTATTTACAAGAAGGCCAAACGAAGTTCATTGGTTGGCAGGTGCAACCGCATCTCCACCCCTCTTCTCATTTATAAGGAGGCTAAGCGCCTTAGTGACTTCGTCAAGGTGGTTGTCTAAGAAGGCCGGCCAGTCCGCATAAGTTTGGCAGGTATGCTGAAAAGTGCGGGATGAGAGAATGTCAGTGACAAGACGGTCACAAGCTTACCGGCATCCTGGACCATATCAATTCTTCTCCTCCGTCATCAGCGTCGTCCCCGGCCAGAAACTCGACGATGCGCGCAAAGTCTTCATGGTATGCGCGATCTTCTTCTGTTTGCGTGCCGTGGGTTTCAGCAAGCGGTTCTCCCGGAGGTTCGGACGCGTCCAATTTAGCCTCAACGTCCTCCTCCTCTGCGAGGTTTTCATCATGGCCCGACGGCTCTTGTCGGTGCTCCTGCTCCTGCTCCTGCTCCTGCTCCTGCTCCTGCTCCTGCTCCGGCATTTCTTCGTCTTGAACATCTCCGATTGTGTTTCCATTCGCCAGCGGTGAATGAGTTGCAGCACCAGAAATTGAAGGCAACGCCTCCGCCCGGACAGCTTCCATACGGTCTTTGTGGTACGTCAGATGCTGATACCAATTCTTGTCTGTGTGTCGCGGAATCTAGTAAAGACACGTCAGCGCCTCCAACGAATTGGATATATTCTGGCTTCATACCTTTGCGTGCAACAACTTCGAGAATTTGTTCCGCGTCAGATACGGGTCGTCCTGTAGGAGGTACCGGTAATACTTCCAAACAAACTCCTTCTCTTCTGGTAGGTAGCCTCTACCGTCTGACGACGGAGGAGGAGTGGGTGGGGCTGGGGAGCGAGACCTACGCTTTCCGTTTGGTTGGGAAGGCAAGGGCGAGGGAGGGAGTGGGACTAGAGCCGGTTCCCTCCTGTTGTCCAGGAATGACCGCACCTTCGACTTCGCCGGCGAGGATGGCTCTTCAACGGCATAGTCATCGGGATCGAGTAGAGTGTTCTCGTCGATACAGTCATACACGAAGGACACCTGGACCACGGTACGAGAGGATGTTTCTGCATGTCTCTTGAGTTCAGGGTAAGACGGCGATCGTGCGTTTAGCACGACATAATGGGCGGTGCCGATATCTGCAGTAATGGTGCCTCCTGCTTTCTGCAAGACGATGTCAAAAAGTGAAGGTTAAAACCGGCATGTCGCTTCCTACCCTGATAGCCTGCACGACATCGCCCCTCTGCTTGCCGTACAGATCCACCTGAACATACATCGGGATGGGACGCCCTCGCGCTGAAAAAACACCCTTCGCTGGTGGAGAAGAGGCAGTTTTTCTCGATGTTGGTGCCTTCGATGTCGCCTTGGATCCATTTGCTCGAGAATGAGACTCGCTCGAAGAATCGGGTCTGATTTTCCTCTGGCTAACACTAGGTGCCTCGTGATCCATATCGCTTGCCTTTCGTTTGAGGGATGTTGAGGAATGACGTCGAGACGACGAGGACGCAGGCCTCGAAGCGTCATCGTCCGTGTCGGGTACCTGGTGAAAGGCTGATTGCTCTTCAGTACCTTCATGTTTTCTCTACCTCGAGAAAGATTTACTGACGAAGACCGACAGACGGAAGGGCAGGAAGCTGAATTGCCGATAAATATGCTTGGATTGGGGCGACATCGTAGTTCTGGTTGCGCCCAACTGCAATGACCGTCTCGAGGAGTCTCGGAAACGGCATTGACGTCAAGGGGGATTGTGGAAATAATGCTGGAGAATATGCAGGCATGCCATGGGGGATGTATGCGTTATGCATGGGATATTGCATCTGAGGGGAGTACGGCCCGTTGAGTCCGCCGTTGAGGGAGTTCTGAGATGTGAAAGTTGTAGGGGAGAAAGGATTATGGAACAGATGATCAGGAGGCTGGTGTCCGTTTACAGCAGGATCCTGTTGTCCATTTACAACGGAAGGCTGCTGGCCATTTGTAGTTGGCTGTGTCCCAGCGGAGAGGGCTGCGAGCTCGGACCGTGGCTTTTGCACCGGCATCGCTGGTCGGGCGGCCTGCGACGAAGGTGCAGGAGCGCTGCGTGCTGGGACAGTGTGGGGAGGTGGAGGAGGTATACTTTGAAAAAGAAAAGCAGTCAGAGAAATGCCTTGTGTGTACAGGAGATGAAGACACACTGCATGCCGTCGTCTTCATCTACATCGTCAGAGTGTATCGACGCGCCATCGTCAACGGCCAGAAAGCCACCCCACTGATCTTCCTCAAGGATAGCTGTTCCACGATCAACGCAAGCCTGTACCCACGGGTACTCAACTACGGGCTTGTGCGCCTCCCAGTCGCGAACGAAACGCTTTCCAGAGACTGCGCCGGTATTGACAACGAGGATATTAGCCTCATTCACGTGGTGAATGATCTCAGCTCCCTGTTTCTGTTGGTACGAACGGTGTCAGCGTCGTTGGCGGTCGAGAGAAAAAACATTACAGACGCGAAGGAGGCGAATGAGCTTGGTCCTATTGTGGGTACTGCTGGTATCCACGAAAACCTTGAGGGCGGCGCCAGAGGAGTCCGTAAAGACTGGCCGAGTGGCGGCGTTAGCTTGTACGGAGCCTTGGGCTGAAGGACCGAGAGCGAACATGGAGGCAAGACGCGAGGCTCGGGCAGCGGCAGCGATGTCGCCAAACGCGTCTTGGCCCCAGAACACGTGCCCACGCTCATGCTCACCAGTTGCCAGAGGCCCAAGCAAGTACTGCCAGAGCCACTGGCAGCTGCTGCATGCATGGCGAACAATTACATCTTCTCTTTCCAGCCAACCTTCACACAGGGCCTACTCATTGGCCAGGTCTCCATCCTCGCTCTTCTCGCTGTCATCCTCAAATATCTTTTCCTCGACACGTCCCCCGACCGGCTTCATGAGCAGCCCGCATACCGCCCGCGCGCCGAACGTGACGTAGTTGCCCCAGACACACCACTCGGCGAGGTGCATGATGCGTCTTTGAAGATACCGGAGTCGACAGAGTGGTTCAACTTCCTGGTGCAGCAGGTATGATGCTCCCCGCCTCATACACCTCTCGCTGCTTACTCGGCTGGCAACGAGGTGGCCGAAGCATATCGTTCAAAGCTGCGCAACGATACGCAGGGAATAGAAGGGGATGAGATATTGCGCCGGCGGATCGAAGAATTCGCCAACAATGCGAGACCACAGAATTTGCTGGTGCGTTGCGCGCGGTCGTATTCCCAACGCATATTGACGGCTGTTCACTCAGGACCCAATACAAGTCCACGCTGTGGACATTGGAACGTCTGCCCCCCGCCTTTCCAATGCGAAAATGACGCCAGTCCGTGCTGACGAGCATGGGCGTGAATCGGTGTGTCACCGTTTTCCGCGCACCCCAAGCCGGCAGCATTAACATCTCATGCAGGAAATTGAGTTCGACTTGGTCTACACAGACACAATATCTGTCTCACTCTCCACCGCCTACCTCTTCAATTATCCTATGTTTGCGTTTGCAAGGCTACCCGTGTCTGTTACAATATCATTGTCCATCTTCTCGTGCTCTGTGAGTCTCCCGCCGCACATACCATAGGCAGTTATGTTGATATGCACACAGATTCTCGTCAAGCCCCCATCCCCCTCCTCTCCTGCGCCTGCATTGACTGTATCAATACCACCGTCATTCACCCTGGATCTCAAGACGACGTCACTTTTAGGCAGTCGCGCGAAGCTAGCCGATGTGCCCAAACTCCACGAGCTGATAGAGCATCAACTTCGACGAGCTTTGATTCAGCGAGGAACTTGGAAAGTTGTCTTACCTGGCTTGTCGAACGTGGCGGAGGTGAGGGACGAGGCTGAGAAGGAGTTTGCGGAGTCATTGTCTTGATGTGCGGATTCGAAGGCAAGCTGCATATACCCCGTAGTGTACTTATTTACGCACATACCCATGCCAACTTGTATGTACTTTATGATAATAGTAATCATCCGCAAGACCCCCGCTCGCTTCAAAGCTCTACATAAAGTACTCCTCTGTACTCCTTCAGCGAAATTGCATTGCGGACCGCCATGCACAGCGCTCCGTCTATATGACACGCGGGTCACGCAGACAGACATGCAGAAACACGAATGAGAGGGGCTCAATATATTTTAATGCGGACAGAGGATGTACGCACTCTAAATTATCCGGAGCAGCCCTCCCGACCAGTGACTTGGTAGGAGACAACTCGTCGCGCGCGCGGCCTGTCTGACTCTTTGCAACCCACCCCCGTCTTCCCTCATGGCGAATACATCATCAAACGTTGTCTTCGACGACATATTCACCATCGAAGGCATCGATCGCGAGGGAAAGAAGTTCGATCGAGGTTGGTTTCGCTGACGGTTTCCGAGCCGTCAATATGCCCATCCCTTCACAGTCTCCAGGCTCTATGCACACTCTAAAAACTACGACATGGACCTCACGCTCGACTACAATATCGAACTCTTCCCATTAGAGAAAGACCAGAGCGTCGCACTTGCACTCGCGAGCTCCCTTGCCCGCGGTGGGACTGCAGCAGACGGCGCCGCCGCAGAAGACGAAGACAAGGACCGGGATGTCTGGCGACCAGACGGGCAAGGGCGGAGAGGACTGGAGGATGACTATGACTACGTGATGTATGGGAAGGTGTATCGATTCGACTCGGGCAACTCAGAGATTGTGTACGTCGTGGCTCTCGTTCGAAACTCTTCCGCGTCGCTCACTGGCCGCGCACATGCACAGCACTGCGTACGCGTCATTTGGCGGACTGCTCATGTCGCTGACAGGGTCCTTCCGCCATATGACGAGCATAGTGCTGGGCGACCCCGTCTACTTGTTGATGCGAAAGTAGTTGCTCCGTGTGTACTCAGTACTACCAGTCCAAAATACAGGTATGCATACACAACCACCGGTCAATCCGGGTAGTATAAAACGTCGTGGGTATACGAGACGCTCAGGTCTCCTCCTCCGGATCTCCGATACCGCTCTGAAGGATGGCGAAGGTAGTCTCAGACTCTGGCAAGCAGGGAGAGTCATAAATCTTGCAGATGCGGGTGTTTGCGCGTCCCTTCTTCAATTGTAGGCTGCAGATCGTCAGCATATATTGCGTCAAACGTCAGCATGAAGGTTACCGAGTTGTAGATGCGTGAGCTAGGATGTTGCCTCCAATGGGCTTCTTCTCATTTGCTGCGTAGGGTCCAGCAGAAGCGTCTGGGTTGGACATTACTTGATTGCTGTAAACCACTGCGATGCCAAACTGATGACAGGGTTAGCGCAGCGGACGGCGAAGGTTGTCACAGCTTGCCTCGTCTGCGAGCCTCTGCAGACCGCGAAGAAACTTTGAGAGATGTGCTTGGCGAGCGGCCAGTTCGCCACGACCGATATAATCGCTACGGAACAGGGCCGTAGCGGAGTCGACGATGAGAAGGCAGAATCTTGTTTGAGATCAGTAAAAAGATGTAGAAGGCGAAGGGCCATTTGTAAACACAGTACCTGGACTCAGACATCAGTGCACTGGCTGCTGTCAAGAGCTGGTGCTGATGATCCGCGTTGTACGCCCTAGCGTACGCGACGTTGTCCAACACCTCCTCCCCATTGAGTCCATATCGCTCGGCGACAGCGAGGAGGCGAACAGGACGGAATGTGCCCTCTGTATCGATGTACAGGCACTTGCCCTCGCCGCCGCCCATGTCGACTGGTAGCTGGCACGTAACAGCAAGAGTATGGCAGAGCTGGGATTTCCCTGTGCGAAACTCGCCAAACATTTCTGTGATTGAGCCTGTCTCGATGCCACCTGCTCCCATGCCGTGAGCGCGCGGACGGCAGCAGGCGTGACTATATGCGCACCTCCCAGAAGAGTATCGAGGTTCTTCGACCCGGTCGTAATGTGAACGAGCTCAGACCTGCGTGCGTGCACCTCCGTGGCGCTCTGAAAGCCAAGCGGAACGATTTTCTGCGCTGCGATCGTAATGTGAGGAACGACCGTGCGCGCAGACACGACGAGACACACCTTCAGACAGGATTTTCTCGGCCTTGGCCTCAGAGATGCCTTTGATGCTGATGAGACTTTTCTTCGGGGTATATGCGACCGCTTCTACTGTGTGGAAGCCAGCATCGGCAAGTTTCTTGATGTCTTGGGGATGGATGCCCGCTTCTTGAAGCTTATTGATGAGTAGAGGACCAGAGACCTGGAAGTCTTCCTCTCCCTCCTCGTGCAGCACCTGTGACTCTTGAGAAGCCATTTCTTAATTGAGGCGGGAGTGGAAGGTCTGGCGTGGGCAGTCGACAAGATGAGGGTTGACGCAGAGCAGAGTTGTCAGCGCCTCGAGGCCATCTCCGAGTCTGACTCTCAGTCTGACGCGGGTGTACTAGTCACGTGGGCGCGTCCCATGCAACCAACGGTGAACGAGACTCCGAATCACACTGAGCAAAGGCAAGGAAGCTGACTTGACAATGAACTACGAAGATGACGCCGCGACCTCCTTCGCCCTCTTGCTCAACTTCTCCTCGAGCCATTCCACCGCCTTCAAATCCAACACAACCTGCGGCCATTTGACAAGATCGTACACGTTCAGGTCGGCCGCAATCTTTGTCTCGATCTTGTGAATGTTGTTACTTGATCGAGCCAGACCGGTTGGAACCGTCTCATTTCCCGTCACGAACAGCGTCTTTTGCCAGCCGAGCTCGTCCAGGCGACGCACCATCTCCTTTGTCTTGAAGCCAGGCCACTCGAGGCTCTCCACCACCCGCAGCGCACGCTCCTTGACGCGCGCGCTCAGCGCGACCCGCATGCCCATCTGGATGACCTTGCGTGGCAGCTTGGTGCTGAAGTCGCGGGGCTTGGGACCAAACGCGACACCTCCACCCACGAGCATCGGGCTCTGTCCATCGCCAAGGCGAGCCATGCCGGAGCCCTTCTGAGGACGTATCTTACGACCTGAGCCTCGAACTTCCGCACGCGTCTTGGTGTTGGCGGAACCTTGGCGGAGCGAGTCGAGGTGATGAACTACACATAGGTGCAGAATATCCCGGCGTATTTCGTGTGCAAAGATTGTTGGGTCCAGCTCCGCCAGCTGGTCCGACACATTCGCCCCACGTCGCGGAGGTATTAGAGACGAGAGAGCAACATAGACGGGTGCACTGTAGGTCGCTGGAGTTCCGTTCAGATAGAGCCTGAAAAAAACACCGGTCACTCACATATTTGCTCGGAGGTCGAAGCAGAAGGTATGGGCAGACCAGCATCGTCTGCAACACTCAGCGCCGTGGCAGTCGCATACCGACGGCGTGCAAGGTGTACGGGCTACGAGATTTATGAGCAGGGTTGACACTAAGTTTCCGCGCTGGGCGCACCTGACAGAACGTTCGTCTGGTGGCAGACAACATGAGCAAGCGCAGATGAGGGTGTGACGGAGAGCAAGACGCTTTGCTTACATAACGCTCAGGGCACCCACCTTGGTCACTTGCCGTCCACCCACCGTCAACACACCGACCGACTCTACGACGACCTCCAGCAGGGTGAGTCTCTGTCGTTCCACTATCCTGGCATCCGAAAGCGTTCTCCACGGGCCTCTATGCGCTTGTTAGGCGGAATTCGAGTGGGATGGCGATGGATGCGACAGTCTACCTTTGGATGACACTGGGCCTACCACTGTTTTCCAGCGTGCTGACCCTTCCTTCCCGCAGCTCACGTTCAAGCAGAGGCGGATTGTTCTCTAACCGCAAAATGGCTTCATCAACAAAGGCTGTCCAAACGTTTGGCAAAAAGAAGGTACGAGCATGGCAGCATCGCGCTCGTGATGTAGAGACTGACATCCCCTTGCTTAGACCGCGACTGCGGTCGCCCATGCTCGTGAGGGCAAGGGTCTCATCCGTATCAATGGCTCTCCCATCAACCTCGTCCAGCCTGAGATCCTCCGCTTAAAGGTGTACGAGGCTGTCTTGGTCGCGGGCGAGGATGCTTTTGGCGACATCGACATACGTGTGCGAGTAAAGGGTGGTGGACATACTTCCCAGATCTACGCCATCCGCCAGGCCATCTCCAAGGCCGTTGTCGCGTACTACGCGAAGTACGTCGATGCATTCAGCTCGATTGAGCTGAAGAAGAAGCTGGTTGCGTACGACCGTACGCTGTTGATTGCGGATCCCAGGCGGATGGAACCCAAGAAGTTCGGCGGTGCTGGTGCTCGTGCCCGCAGGCAAAAGAGGTACGTCGTAGATCAAGTCTTGCCCGTGCACCACCATCCTGACAGCGTCACTCAGTTACCGGTGAACGATGTGCTGGTTACTTATTCATGTGTCACATCCTTCTCTCACGTATGCTATGACACCATGCTTCGAACATGTACGATGGCAGGAATGCTAAGCGTTACACTGGCAACACAGCATGCTAAGCATTGAGGAACATCGTAAGGTGAGAACTAAGAAATAGTCATATGTATGCATAGGAAACTTCATGTGCGTAATGGCAATGCCCGATGTCGTTGTCGCGGCCGGTCATCCAGCGAAACCTCCCAGTCGTCTGTTGGGTCCGCTTTGCGTTTATTCGGTCGCCACCCAATCATTCGTTGTGATTCCCAAGCTGCTCCTGCCGTTGCATGTATAGCCTCCAGCGTTGCTGGATCAGCTGAGTGATCTGACTCTTCGTTGATGAGGACAAACTCGTGTCTGGGGTGGGGAAGATCATCACGGCCGGGAATGCCACTGGTTATGTGGTGTATGTGATGCAATGAGCTCCGTGAATCCACGGGGGTAGCCAGGTCGTCGTCCGAAGACGAGTCAGAGCCCGACGATGACGAGGGCATAACGCTGCCTGCCCTGCTCCCGCCTCCGGTTCCAGCCTGCTGAAGTACGGGGACCTCCTCGTTGGAAGAGACCGACTCCGTCGATACGACAGCAAGGGGAGAGAAGGCGCGAGCAAAGGCTGCATATGCTGAGGGAGAGGATAAGGGCGACCAAAAGGCCAACAGCTCGCGTGCACCGTACGGGAGAACGTTCGCAGACATGTTACTTGTGGACTGAGAGGGGACAGGAGAGTGCGTTCGCGAGCGCGATAATGACTCGTTCAGGAAGTCGAGCTGACGCGATAGCCGGTGCATTCGGATGGGGCTGTCTTCGTCGGGGAGCGTTGACGACGCACGCCGAGAGGGGTGACGACTCGGGACGTCAACGACTTCGACGACAACGGGATGAAAGCGGACCCGCTTCTTCACGCGCCGAGGAGAGTCCGTGGATGTGTGGTGATCTCCTGTATGTCGACGTTTCCGTGTGGTGGTTGAGAATGAGGATTCAGACTTGAATTGTCGGACACGCCCGTCCCGTTTGTCGAAATTGAGTTGCAGCGGAGATAGAGCAGGGCTTGATGTCGTAGAGGGAAGATGGGCAAGCATAGCTTCGACTTCCTCTTCCTCTGCCATGTCTTCAGATGTCATCATTGGATGTACCGTGGAGCACTGTTGGTTTTGAATGAAGGCCTTCGGCACGTCTACCCACAACTCATTGCAGTGAGTCTGTTCTTCCCATATTCGCAACGTCCGTTCCGATAGCATGTACTGAACAAAGTATGTCAGCGAAAGTATAGGTAACCACTGCGGACGTAACGAACATTCTCATGGTCAACGGGTAAACTCGACGGATGGTAAATGATGCTCTCCTTCGCATTGAAGTACTCCTTTGCTCGGGCATTGTCAAAGTCAAGAAGGAACTTGACATGGCGCATTTCAAGTTCAAACTCGTGCTCTTTGCAAGCCGCCAAGCCGACCGACGGTATGGCCGAGACTGACGAGGCGCGCCGGAAATTGATCACAGTGACTCGGCCATCGTCTCCTTCTCAGACACATCAGAGCCATCGTGAGCAGGAATGCTGAGTACTTACCGACCAACATATGATCCAAAGACACGGAGCCGTGAAGCACGCCCTGCGCATGGATGGCCGCGTATGCATCGACAACAGACTTCTTGTCACGGCGGGAAAGAGCACTGCTGGCGGTACGCCAGGCGACGGGGTGAGGGAGCTCCATGGCCATGCATGGGAGCCCGTCGGGCGTCTCAAACGCGCTGACGAGACATGGCACGTATACTCCTTGAAGGGGTCGCAGCCGCCTGGCATCTGCGTAGAGGTACAGCTTTGGGCAAAAATTGATCCCCATTGAACCGTAAAATATGAGTTGGATGGCTTACTTCCGAGAGGTAGCCTTCCTGCACGTTGTAACTGTGGTGTTGGTAGCGTTTTAGTTCGTCAGACCCGTTCCAGCGGGGATTACGCACACTTTTGACAGAAGAGTGACACGTTCGTCTCCAATCTTGGCTTTGCGTAGATAGCATGAAGACCCATCACTGCCTAAACGGAGGTGTCAGTCATCTCCCAGGAGGTGAAGACTGCGACCTACGGCTAAGGAGGAAGTGTTTGCCCGTCTCGAATATTGGGCGCAGGCCGGCATATTTGCCGTGAGGGCGATATAACTTGAGGACATCATCTGTAATACAGCTGGATTTCGTGGAGGAGGATTTCTTGGGGACGCTGCGCGGAGGCAAATGGTACATGGAAACGGCGGGGGCAAGCGATCGAATCCTCACGAGGGCTCCTGGTCTTTAGACGCATGTTATTGGTATGCATCGTAGCTCCTGCGGTCTCGCCTTGGTGACCAAGGCTGTCAGCAGTTATTGTGTTGGGAGCGGCAGCTTGTGTGCAGCCATCAATGTCGCGATGCAGCCGCAGGACACAATAGTGTGTCCATAGATGTCGACGGTTCGAAAACCCACGAGTATGGAGTCAGAGTCAGTGAGATGCCATGTATATGGATATATGTTGTTCAGCTATGGAAGCAGCAGGATAGTGGAGGGGTGCATGCAATTGTCGAAGGTTGGTGCTGAGCAACTGCAGACGCCGGCGGCCACCCCGATGCAGACGCCGGCGAAGCAGATGCATATGTCGTTGTGAACACCCTTCGGTTTCGTTACATAAAAAGTGAATGCGCATATAGAGGCCATGTAGTGCGCTCGGCTCATGCTACTCCACTCGTAGACAGGTATGTATCCACGGATTAGAGGAATGTGGATGTGGACAAACCAACCAAATATTATGTGCGAGGTATGTGTAGGAATGGAAGACTAAAAACCAGTTCGGCCGCTGTAATTAAACACTAAACCCAGGACGCAGCTCCACCACCAATGACAAACAATCCACCGCACGATGCTACGAGTAATCCGGCGTATGACGAGCGTAGGGCGATACATAAGAGGAATATGTGCCGCGCGGATGGTCTGGACCAGATCGTGAGGTGTCGGGGTAGTAAGGCATGGTGTATGGCGAGTCGTAGGAGGTGTATTGCGGTGTAGGTGGCCAACGCTGGGAAGAGATGCCGTTCATGTTATACGGTCTTCCGCCATGGTCACTACCACTGGTCGACGGGTTGGAGGCAGAAGTGCTGACATTACCGTTGACGTTCCGCATCACCGTGGGGTGCGGCGGACTTTCTACGCGGGACTTCTTCCAGATTTGCTCCGTTGGCGATCCACTGTCGACCGCGACCGCCTTCCTCTTCCCGATCTCTGTCCTTTGCGAGGGGGCTTCCTCGTCATCGGAGTCCAGTGTCAAGTCGATGACCTGTGAGCTTGGCACAGGGTCAAGAGACTGGTGCGTTCGGGATGGTGACAGTTCCCGCTTGACGCGACCCTCATCTTCATCGTCCGAGTCATCCAAGATGACAACAGAGCTGCGGTCTACGCCCTTGTCCTTCCCATTCAACCCCACAGACCCATCGTTCACTAGTGTAGTTCCGGAAGGGCTGTGAGAAGGACTTGGCAGCATAGATTTCCGCGGGGTCGACGGCGTGCTCGGAGCATGGGAGGATGGAGGATGTGTCGCCCTCCAACCTGTCGAAGAGAATTTGTCGTCAGAGGTATGCCACTCTCCATCTGCCTCCACCATGACATCGTCGACTTCGTCCGAAGTCTTCTTCAAGATCTCGTCAAAATATCTTCGCACCAGGTATGAGAGGGTGATTTGATCGCGAGTAAGAAAATGGACATACCCGTCGACGATTAGATCCTCGTGATTGATAGCTTTTTCGCATATCGGACAGCTCCAAGTTGTTGTCTGCTCATTGATGGAGTACCACGACAAGGCATCGAAACACGACGGATGGACACACTGCGAAGACCGGCATGGAGTGGTGATTCGGCAGTAACTCAGCTAAAGAATGTCAGCAAGTCAGTTCCTTCTCTACCCCGAGAGGACGCGGGTCTGTCACATACAGGACACTTGAGTGACATCTTGACCGGTCCAGCGACAATCTCATCATCGTCTGACGATGATTTCCGCACTAAGGTGAGAGCTTAGTGTATGCCGAAAGCAGGGCGCGAGGTGACTGACTTTGAGTGAGTACATCGGAAGTACTGCGATATTTCCCCTTCTTCACGCGCTCGATTAACTGATCTACCGTGGTGACTTGCACAAGCATGACCACGATGTAGTACTTCTGTGTCGAAGGAGACAGTGAGCACCAGAGGGCGTAACGCAAGACGATCAATCACACCTTCGGCGGTGGCGGTTGTTGATTATTGTTCGTTTGATTGTTGACGTACACAATCTCAACCCTGTTCTGACTCCCAGGTGCCATTCGTACGGTCTTGCCAAGGTCTGCAGGAGGGGCGGTACCAGGTTTCTTTTTCAGCCCTTTGGTATTCGCCGTGATTTGCATTGTATTGACGCGGATCTCGCAGGTCGGAGGGAATTCGATGGGACAAGGCGCATTCCCAAAGCGCATACCCGCGGAACCCAGGGCGAAGTATGATGAGGATGTGCAATACAGCCGTAGCTGATACTTCAAGCTGTAGGCAAATCGTCAGCGCATAGAAGTAACAAACGGAAGAAGATAACGCACCCTGGACCGTTCAGCTTCGCCACATGTTCTGGGGTCAGCGTGAACAAAACGACTTGCGAACGGCGGTCGGTAGAGTTGCTTGATTCTATACACACGCGATAAAAGTTTGCTGTTGATGGACTGATCAATGCTCTCACCTGGACATTCAACCACACTGGACACGATGTGCTCAACTTGGAAGAATGGGGAAGGTTTGAAGCGAATGGCTACATGACCAGGTGTTCAGACACTGTCTGCGGCTCAGAGAGTGAGTAATTACCTGGCCTGGCGAGGGTCGCCGCTGTCGATGTTACCCCAGCGACGGCGGATGAGGGCATGGGAGCGATTGGATTCCGTGAATGAGAGTACGGGTCGAATCGCGGCACCACGCTCGGCCCCGCGGATGCGGTGGTAAATGGGCGGGCGGCGGTAGCGGGGGTGTAAGGGGGGGCAGAGGCGGGCGCTGTAAGATGTGTTGCGTTGCGATAGCTGTACATGGGATGATGGTAAGCATGAGGACGAGGACGCCGGGCACCCTTAGCCATGAGGCGGGCGGGCGGGCCAGCGGCGGCACGACACGCGTGTAGGAGGGAGAGAGATAGAAGCGTGACTTACATTCCGGAAGTCCGCACTTGGTGAAATATTGCACGCGCCTTATTCCACTTGTCTACGTTATTCGTATTCCGCCATTCATCGAGGTGAAAGATAATGCGATCGATGAGGTCCTGCTTCTTCCCCGTCTTGCTGAGGATCGTCCAACATTCCTCGTTGAAGCCGGCGATGATTTGCTTGAGACGGTCGACGGTGTTTTGTCGCACAGTGACTCTGAGGGTCTGGGCCAATAGTTTGGTAAGGAGCGGCGACGATGCGGGAAAGGGAAAAACATACATCAAACTCAGACCAGGGATCCGTTGCGGACATAGGAGCGCGCCCAACGTGCTGGAGAGGGTGCGACGAGGCTCGTGGAGGATGAGGGAACTGGCAAACGATGAAAGGCAGGGCTCGGGCAGCTGAGGCCCAAAGCCTCAGACACAGTCGTAAACAATTCCCGTGCACCCACAACACCACGTGCCTGTTCCCACGCCGGCTTGTGTCCTTCGCCCATCGCGATTATCAGTGTTAGTGTTACCCACATAAGCCCACATATCACCATGGACGACGACTACGACAAGCTTTCGCCTCAGGAGCGCGAGGAGAAGGACAAGGCTGACCGCGCCCGTGAAGCCGCAGAGCAGGCTGGTAGGCTCTTCCTTACCTGTCGTGTGCAAGCTTGTACATACCCCCGCACCCTAGCCCTGCCTTACAAATGGAAGCAGGACCTCCCAGAGGTCGATATCGTAGTCCCCGTCCCAAAGGGCACCCGCGCCCGTGACCTCGTCGTAAACATACAGAAGAAGAAGCTCAGTGTTGGTCTCAAGGGCCAGGAGCCCATCATGGCCGGAGAACTCTCCCAGGAAATCAAGCTCGATGAGAGTACTTGGACGCTTGGTGCGATCGGATTTTTTGACTAGTAATCCTCTCGTATCGATGTCTCCTCATAGAGGACCAACAGTCGGTTGAAATCCATCTTGAGAAGGTCAACAAGATGCAGTGGTGGGAGCATGTTCTCACCCATCATCCGAAGATCGACACGAAGAAAATCCAGCCCGAAAACAGCAAGCTCAGTGATTTGGACGGAGAGACAAGGTGCCGTCCCCCGCATACTCCGCCTATATTCATTCTAAAGATTCTCCCTTAGAGGAATGGTGGAGAAGATGATGGTGAGCACCTTTGCCCTTGTTCTGCTAGCATTCGTCTCAATGCGCACAATTCAGTTCGACAACCAACAAAAGGTACCATTTTTTACGATGGTTCTGGAAGCTCTACTTCATGTCGTTTCCTTCAGCAACTTGGCAAACCGACTTCGGACGAGCTGAAGAAGCAAGAAGTAATGTTGCTTGTGCCTTTCTTCTCGGTGTCAGGGCTTAAAGATACCTTCCTTCTCCAGGCGCTAGCCAAATTCCAGGCAGCTCATCCCGAGCTCGATTTCTCGAAGGCAAAGATATCTTAGGTGGCTTTTGTGGCACCTATTGCAGTGCAGAATCTCCGAGATTTTTTGTATCATTCACCCGTATGACGTGTATCCTTGTATCGAGCAGCAGGTTATCAATGGAGTAATTTCCTTGCAAGAGCGACGTCGGCATCCAGTCAGAGCATGTAGGTACGCGATCATAATTTCCGCCGTTTGCCCATACCCTCCGGCGCTGCACTTTTCCTTTTGACGCGTTCCACGAGGTTCGTTAAGCTTTGAGAAGCAGTGCTTTGCGATGACGGGGCATCGCGCGGCGTGTCGCTGGGTCGATGCTTTCTCCGCTTCTGGCGTTCCTCTAGCAACGCCGTCATCGACTTCGTCTTTTTGAAGCTGCAACGCAATCGTCAGTGAAAGGCGTGAATGAATGAAGCCACCGAACGTACTGTGGATTGCTTGGATCGATGGCGAATGTATGATCCTCGTGCACGGCTGTGAATCGGTCGTCCTTCACGTTGATGGAGAAGTCCTCTTGCAGCTCGGCATCTTCCTCTTTGCCTTTCCTGCCCTTCCTGCCCTTCCTCCTTTCGGCCTTGATCACGGCAGCCATGTCAAAGTGCTTAGGGTCTGTGTCGTCCTTGTCCGTGGCGACGAGCAGGGTAAGCTCCTCCTGGGTCGACGGTCGACGCACGCCTTGCTCCGGGGCTGGCTTCCTGTCTTTCTTCGCCTTGCCTTTTCCCTTCACTTTCCCATTCTGAAGGGACGCACTGAGATCTTCACCACTACTTCCGCCCTCGAAGAAGTCGTCTTCGGCATCCTTCGACGTTGTCTCCGCCTGCGACTTCTTCTCCTTCCACTCATCCTTGCGCTTCTTCCGCCTTTCCTTCATCTTCCGCTGGTACGCACCTAGAGTGCTCTCGTCTTCCTCCTTCGCACCGCTCAGCGCCGGCATGAACGTCACCTCCATGTCCACGGCGCCTTTCTCTTCGGGGTTGTCGAAGCCACCGTCGCCCCACCCCTCTGGCATGTCCTTGCCCCCGCCCCCGAGTAAAAGCGCGCGGAGCTTGTCGCGGCCCAAACCGCCCTTGGGTTTCCCACCGCCGTCGTCGGGTTCCGATTCCGAGGACGATGCGATGTAGGCGCGGAAATCGTTTTGGTCGATCTCCTTTCGAGTCAATGTTCGTCGAGTAACGCGGTCGCGCTCGGGGTCGTCTTGGTCCCAAGTGAGCTTGACTTTTGAATGACGAAGGGCCTGCATTAGTGTGAACCTGCGGCTGCGCGGAAGGGCAAAGACGCTACTAACATCGGTGACAAAGTCGAGACCCTTGTAATCAGCAGTCGCATCGGCCGCCGTGGCCTCATCTCTATGTTCTGTAAATCGAAAGCAGCAGAAAGCGTCATTAGGATGCAGCTTACCTGAACTCGTCATCAAATGTCATGTCTGCCGGCACAAAGCTGAGGTCAAAGACGTTCGCCGACCGCTCAAGCTCACTGCCCTGTAATTCCGAATACAAATGTGAAGCCACTTGGACATTGTCGCATTCCACGATGGCGTAGTAATATCTGTACTTGGTCGGGTTTGTGAGTATGTACATAAGGGAAAGGCGGCGGGCACTCGCCTTAACCGTTCTAGCTGGTACGTGCGCAAGGCATCCTCGTCGTATTCGTTCACGTCACCTGTCTCATATATCGTCGTCTCGTTGATTTCCTCTTTTTCCAACGCTCGGCTTTTTTTCAGCAATTCCACTGGAGGTCCTTCCTTCTCCTCGCGTTCCATCCTCTCCTTCCCGAATTGACTTGGGTACACGCGGACATTCAGCACCTTACCGCGCACAATGGGAGCAGCATTTTTTGCTGACTTGGAGGAGGAGGAGGAAGCTGGGGAAAGAACGGAGGAGAAGATTTTGTATAGGTGGGTAGCGCGGACATGGTCCCAGTCCAGGTTGACTATGGCGATGCGGCGCGTTGGGGACACGTCATCTTCCTCAGGCCCCTCGTCTGACACGACCTTCGCATACGCAGCAGCTTGAGCATCTAGATCGGCAAAGTTGTCTTCGTCGAGGTCTATGTCATCGTCCTCGTGGTCCGCAGGGACAGGTATAGGCTTGGACCTGTCCCGCCCCAATGTGACGACCTCACCGGCGTCACCCTCATCGTCAGAGCGATGGTCAGCCTCGTCCTCGTCGGAGGACTCGAGCAGGACTTCGCCACGGGCATAGTCAGGCGCGGGAGCAGAGTCCGCTTGCTCTTCCTCGCCCTCTATGCGGTAGAAGCGACGAAGATTGTCCTTGTCATGCGTGTCGGACAGAGGACGCCCATACTTGTCAACACGAGAGCCTATGGATATGATGGAATCAGAGCGGGCAATGTATGCGTGAGATATTTGCTACGTTGGGATTTTTTGTGAGACTTCGGTTTGTCCTGGAGGATGGACTTGAAGCGGTCGTCGAGAACGACGGCCGACTTTGATTTCTTTGGGCGACGAAAGCGAGGGTCTGACTTGAGACGGGCAAAGCGAGGGTCGGACATGGTGGACGAAGAGCAGGCTATTTTTGGGTTGCAACCAGCGACAGCCAATAGGGAGAGGCGACTGTTGCAAGTCGCCCTGGGAACGCCTCGCTATTCCTCAAAAGCCGGCCATCTCGCTCGCTGTCTCGTCCTCTTTCCCCATCTCCCTTCTCGTGAGTCCCTCATACCTCTGTCCCGGCCTCGCTCACCTCCTCCCACAGCTTTTTTTTTCGTTCCGCAAGGCCGCAGGTCGACCTTTCAGCCTTTCCTTATATCAGCAACCTCCCTTCCCGACCCTTCCTCACCATGTTCTCCTCGCGTTTGACAACCTGGGCGGCGCTGGCCGTCTTTGCCGTCGCACATGTCGCTGCCGTGCCCATGCCTATGCCTATGAGGCTGCGATTCGGCGTGCGTGGCTCTTTTTTTCAGCCGTGACATCAAAGCTGATGGCTGCACAGCACGCACTCGCCCAGCGCGAGCCTGCTCCGTTTGACACGATCCCGGCGTACGTCAAGCGCGCTCCTGCAGATATCAACACCATCCCAGAGGAACTGCCCACAAAAGCTCCGAACGGCGTCTTGCAGGAGTACGTGAAACGTGCGGACATCAATACCATCCCAGAGGAGCTGCCCACGAAAGCTCCGAACGGCGTCTTGCAGGAGTACGTGAAACGTGCGGATGTCAACACCATCCCTGCGGAGGTCGCGACGAAGTCCCCCAACGGCGTCTTGCAGGAGTATGCGAAGCGTGCGGATGTCAACACTATCCCTGCTGAGGTCGCGACAAAGTCCCCCAACGGCGTCTTGCAGGAGTACGTGAAACGTGCGGATGTCAACACCATCCCTGCGGAGGTCGCGACGAAGTCCCCCAACGGCGTCTTGCAGGAGTACGTGAAACGTGCGGATGTCAACACCATCCCTGCGGAGGTCGCGACAAAGTCCCCCAATGGCGTCTTGCAGGAGTATGCGAAGCGTGCGGATGTCAACACCATCCCTGCGGAGGTTGCGACAAAGTCCCCCAACGGCGTTTTGCAGGAGTATGCGAAGCGTGCGGACATCAACACTATTCCCGCCGAGGTCGCGACGAAGTCCCCCAACGGCGTCTTGCAGGAGTACGTGAAGCGTGCAGATATCAATACTATCCCTGCAGAGGTCGCGACCAAGTCACCAAACGGTGTTCTGCAGGAGTACTAGAGGTGCGCGGGTTTCATGTCTGGCATGTTTTACTTCAGTTTCTCACTTTTTATTTATATTTTTCCTTAGCTTTAAAGCTGGGGCAGGTATATCATGGCAGGAGGACATTCTGTAATGTAGAGAAGAGTAGTTTTCCGGAGGCGGTTGTTTGGCTATGAGGAACCTGGTTGTCCTTGCTTGCTTTCTTTCCTCCTTCGACTTCTGTCGGCGTTGATTCGCCTACTACTGTCGTTCTTTGTCGTTTCTGGAATCAGCATGGATCGGAATTGGGAGATTCGGAGAACTCGTATTGCGTGTGCGCTCTGCAAGTCTATTGGAAGGACACATCATGACTCGTCTTTAAGCCACACCCATATACTGCCTCCGCTGCCTATCGCAACCATGAGCATCCCATCAAGTCCGACCTCCACACTCTGCATCACTTCATCACCGGCACGCGCAATTACTCGCCAACCTAGAGCCGCGGCCCAATCTTCAGCGCCGTTCTCATTTGCACCGCTCTCTTCATCTTCGTCGTCTAATTTCAGCCCTGCAACGGCGTCCGCAGCTTCGTCATCTGCATTTTTTGGAGGATGGGGTGGTGGCACCTTGGCTGGGATATCAACGACGTTCAGAATGCGCACGCTGTCTCGGAACGGAAAGAGTATGATGGGATCGTGTTTCTCTGTGTAATAGAGCGACATCCGCAGCGATGGCATCAAGCGCAATAAAGCCAAGCTGCTGAGGACGGTAAATGAAGCTGTCTCATTCATTAGCTGCTACCACTATGTCGATCTGTTCAGGACCTACCACTTTCTTGAAAGTCCTGAACAAAAAATATGAGCATCCATGGCTTGGTGACGACTGGGATTTCCCACCGATGCGCATCCTCGAAGTGGTGCTTGACCATGGAGTTTATCCGCCGGGAAAAAACGGTCCAAACCCAGCCAGCGCCAGACCACGATGCTTCCGCCCTCATCCCATGTCTTATATATTGGGATCGGTTCGTACTCTGGATCCTCCGCTGGCTGTTCCCCGATCTGCTTCCGCATGAAAGCAGGAGCGCTGTGGGATATGAGAACGTCATCACTCAGCCTGGTTGAGGTGGTCAATGACAGCTGTAAGCGACAACTCTGGGGCGAATCACCAGGCGATAGACAGAACGCGGGCCGTATGGAGAAGAGGGCTGGTGAAGAGCGGTTTGTCCACCCTTTCCAGTTGGTAATATTGAAGCGTAGGGATGTGCCAGATTTTTGTCGTTCGGTCCATCTTCATGGCATTAATCAGCAGTCCCTTCGTCAGAGGACGCAGCATCACGACGTACGCCACATGTAGCAAGGAGAGGCATACGAGGGTGAAAAGCAGCTCCCAAGACGGCGGCCTGGTGGCCACCACTTCGCCCGCCGACAAAAACCGCGACACACCGCCCAACATCGTCGAGCTTGCCCTCCGGTTCAACGTCACGCAAGCCATGAGCAGCCCCAGCTCGACTCCGCCCACGTCCAGGGAGCCAACACAAATTTCCCCGCGCATCTAGAGTGGGCTTGAAGCGCAAGTCGTAGATGCGAGCAGTGAAATCGCGCGATGTCGTGCAGATCAGATCAGGATGTATAGGATGCACTGCAATGGAGGTGATTTGCTGCGCATAGCCCTTAGAGATATTTGCTTAATAACAAACTCGATGAACGTACTCCACCGTGACCGCGTATACATCCCACTTGCTTCCGTCTCCGAACATCATAGAGGATGAGCAGGCTGCCCCAGCCGAACACGACAAGCGGTTCATACGAGGCACTGACAGCCCAAGCGATGCATGAGATCGGCGACGGTTCCGTCCCGGGCTTCCTCTATCTCCTCGTCAGTCAATGACATCGATTCCCAACTTGTACATCCAGAAGCCTACCGGCAATTTGAGTTTGATACACACGTCGGGCTGAGCGCAGGTCGCACGGACGATGTGCAGCTCATCAATGCTGCCCACAGCAATCATGCCTTGAAACTCTTCAATTGTGTTTTGCCAGTTCTCTTGGGGAGCCGCTTCTTCACCTGGTCGGTTCAACGTCCACAGTTCATTGATGGAGTCGAAGTTCCAAGGAAATATGGCGACACAAGTCAGCGGGATCTTTTGATCGTTCGCCTGTGACGTAGGTCAGGAATTGCACTCCGAGTTCCGTAGAGCACCGATCAGACCGAAAGTGTTCTAAGCAGTCGAAACGGAGGAGTGACGCCGGGTTTTCTGTACCACGGCTCGCTCTCGTAGTCATCGTCCATCAGATCCTAAGATACAGCGTGCCCAGATGTTTAAACCGAGCTCAGCAGACTCGAGTCGGGCACTCTGGGATGATGAACGTAGAAGGCAGGATGCAATTGTCGAGACCACTGCGCGCCCGAAAAGGCAAACCGTGCGATTTGATTGGTCCGCTGAGCGTAGAGCTCGTCGCCAACGTTCTTCCACTCCCCCGCCATGTCCGACGAAAAGACAACACCAGAGCCAGCCAGTTACGAGGAGCGGCCGACCGTTTCCTACGCGGCTACCGTCGGCCTGCAGGCGGGCTTAGTTGGCGCCTTCGTCAGCTCCGTCCAGAATGCGTTGGGCTCGCACTCGCATGGCGCTGCTGGCTTCCTGTCGCGTTCAGGAGGGACTATCGGTTTCTTTGGTGCGTAGCTGCCTTGACATTACCCTGCAGACACCCTTTGACGCGACGTGACGGTGCAGCTGCTATGGGCGCGACGTTCGCCGTGACTGAGTCCGCTGTCGCGAACACACGCGAAAAGGAGGATTATCTGAACGGTGTTGCGGGCGGCTGTGCAGCAGGTTTCCTGGCTGGTATCAGAGGTGTGTAAAGCTCGTATGAGGGGAGGAAGACCGCTCTAATGTGGCTGCATGTAGCGCGATCCCTGCCCGTTGCAGTTGGCTCATGTGCACTCATCGGCGCAGCAGTGGGGACATTCGATTATGCGGGCACCTCATTGCATGGGGATACAGCGAAGCTCTCATTCGAGGAGAAACGGAAGCGGTTCTTCAAACAGCACCCGTCGTCGCCACCACTTGCTGCCGAGGAATAGATTCATATATAGTCCTGTTTTCAATGCCAAACATATTCGAGTCCGTCGACTCGCTTTGGGGAAGTACTGGTATCAGTCCGACTACTCCATGGGCCATCCACTAAATCGGCTACGTGACTTGGGGATTGTGCTCGCCGGTCTCACACGGGCTGTGTATGTCCCTTCGATTGTTCCGCCGCGACGACGTTCGGCGCTGTCTTCGATACGCGCGACGCTAAGTCAACGATGGGCTTGTGATACTTGACAATGACTCGCAGGCGTCATGATGGCGGGTCCGGCGGATGTGACTGCAAGCCGACGCAATGCGATGATGGACAGGCGGACGATGATTGGACTGTACATTACGATGCCGGCTCAAATGTAGCCCAACAAGTGAGCGAGACGTTGGGGGCACACAAGGGGTGGGGATAGCAAGGCTGCAGGCAGAAAATCGAGAGAATATCGAGTCCTAGCACCTCAGATATAACGGCGAATAGTAGTCGAGCGAGGAGAGAGTGAGCTCTGGTCAAGAGGACGGCGCGCGAGGACCGACGCCGGTTGGCTGAAGGACTCGGCGCAGAGCGGAGTTAGGGAATTTTCGGAGACTCCCGTGCTCTTTAGAGCCCACGCGCGACTTTTTTCTGGCCTCTCAACTTGACCACCCCCATCACCACCACTCCGTCCCCTCCCTCCCCTCCCCTCACTTTCAAAAATGGCCGACGTAAAGAAGGTCAAGTCTCCCAAGGAGTTTGCCGGTGCGTGTTCTTGTCTCCCTCCCATTTCCCCCAGCTCCCGCGTTATCGTTCCGCTGGCACGCGCGTGCTGACCTGGCACTTGCTCCTTAGTCGATTTCCTTATGGGTGGTGTCTCTGCTGTATGTGCATTCCCCCCCCTTCATCGTGCAACCCGTCCTCATCGTGTCATTGCGACCAGGCTGTCGCCAAGACGTCAGCTGCACCCATTGAGCGTATCAAGCTTTTGATCCAGAACCAGGATGAGATGGTATGTCTTTAACACGCGTCAGCTAATGCGTCATAGCCTAACTAGTACTCGTCGCCAGATCAAGCAAGGTCGTCTCTCCCACCCATACAAGGGTGTCGTTGACTGCTTCGCTCGCACCTACAAGGATGAGGGCCTTCTGTCGCTCTGGCGTGGCAACACCGCCAACGTCATTCGTTACTTCCCAACGCAGGCGTTGAACTTTGCCTTCAGTGCGTCATACATCATACGAGTATATTTTTGGCTTGCTGACGTGTCGTGCAGAGGACTACTTCAAGTCTCTCTTCGGCTTCAAGAAGAACGAGGGCTACTGGAAGTGGTTCGCTGGCAACGTCGCGTCCGGTGGTGCTGCCGGTGCTTCTTCGCTGCTCTTCGTCTACTCTCTTGACTACGCGCGTACTCGTCTTGCGAATGACGCGAAGTCGACGAAGGGTGGAGGAGCCCGTCAGTTCAATGGCCTTGTTGACGTCTACAAGAAGACCCTTGCCTCCGATGGTATCGCCGGTCTCTATCGTGGCTTCGTCCCCTCGGTCGTTGGCATCATCGTGTACCGCGGTCTCTACTTCGGTGTCTACGACTCGCTCAGTATGTCAAATTTTCGTTCTCTGTTTTGACGCTTTTTGACTTCGGATTTCAGAGCCTGTCGTCCTCGTCGGCGCCCTTGAGGGCTCGTTCTTCGCCTCTTTCTTGCTCGGCTGGGGTGTTACCATCGGTGCTGGTCTCGCTTCCTACCCTCTGGATACCATTCGTCGTCGCATGATGATGACCTCCGGCTCAACGACCCACTACAAGTCCATGTTCGACGCTGCCTCGCAGGTGGGTTCTTACGATAGCATTGTGCGGCAACTTTCTCACTGGGCCTGTTATAGATCATTGCCAAGGAGGGCACGAAATCCCTTTTCAAGGGTGCCGGCGCGAACATCCTCCGCGGTGTCGCTGGCGCTGGTGTGCTGTCGCTGTACGACAAACTCCAGGAGGTCATGTTCGGCAAGGTCTACTCCGGCGGTATGTACCGTCGTGGGGCGCAGCATTCTTCATTCACTCATCTCACTTCCTTCCAGGCTCTGGTTAAATTGCTTGAAGTCGACATCCTGCGACAGGACTGGGGAGGGCACCCGTTGCATTCATCTTTCTTTGCATGGTTCACGACGTTTAGCACTAGACCGATTATATCTTCTGTTATTGCCTTATCCGTTACTCATTGGGTATGGACGGCTAGTAGTCCTAGCAAAGCCCCAATACATTCGCTTGCAAGGCCCACTGAACAGAACTGCTCGCATACATCGTGGCCTGGAGAGACCACTACAGTAGCAGTGTACGTAACTTTGCCCCGTGCAAGTTTACGCTAGCGCCCGACCCTCCCGAGCCCTGCGCACAATGTCGTCGTTGGCCAGTGTCTCACTGCGATGAACAGCCCCATTATCTATCCGCTGTGAATTCAGCCCTTCCCATGCCATGTCTGCTCGCTGCCCAGCCTATGTCACTCTCTACCTGTGGCCGCCTGGCCGCGGGCAGCATGCGTGCGCGCGTATGGAAAGGGCATCGCTACGCGTCCGCTTTTCCTGTTCTTCGTCCATACCAAGAAGCCTGCCTGGACGCGTGCTTCGACGCGCTCAAGACTGGCGTGACGCGAATCGGGGTGTCTTTACCTACAGGATCGGGGAAGACTGCGGTGTTCACGACTTTGCTCGACCGGCTCCGCCCGCCAGATGCTAGCAATGCAACGCGGTCGCTGGTGATTGTCAACAGCATTGAGCTCGCTCACCAAGCCGCCGCGATGGCAGGGCGCATCCGGCCGGATTGGAGTGTGGAGGTAGAGCAAGGAGTGAAGCAGAAGGCGACTGGGCTGGCTGACGTGTGGGTCGCTCCCTACTTTCTTGACCTCCCGAGAAATTACTAACATCCTGGGCACTCTTATAGGACTATAGCGACTTATCAGACCCTCCTTCAGAAGGAGCGTTTGCAGAAGTTCTCGCCAGCTGGTCTGAAAGCAATCATCGTAGATGAGGCGCATCATGCCGCCGCACCCTCGTATGTCGAATTTTTTGTTTTTTGACCTCTATATCTCTGAATTATGATATAGGTATCGGCGCATTCTGTCTCAGTTTAACTCTGCAATTTGCAGTCCGGATGACACCGATACTCCCTCGCCTTCTGAGCAGCTCCATACGGTCCCCGTTTTCGGTTTCTCCGCCACCTTCAGTCGGCATGATGGACTTGCATTGGGCTCCGTTTTTGAACGCATCGTCTATCATCGAGACTTCCTGGAGATGATTAAGGAGCAATGGTAAGTACCCTCGCTGTATGTCTGCCATAAGTGGTAACATGCCATGTGCTGCAGGCTTTGCAATGTTCTCTTCACTACCGTTCGCGCAAATATCAATTTGAAGCAGGTTACGGTGAACACCCGAACGGGTGACTTCAACCCTACGAGCCTGGCCCATGTCATCAACACCAGCACTGTCAATAGACTCGTCGTTCAGTCATGGTTAGACAGGGCTGGTACGCGACATGCCAGTATTCTGAGATGTTTAGCTAAACAGTATCTCAAGGGCAACGAAAGTCGACTCTTGTCTTCGCCGTGAATGTCGCTCATGTGAAGGAGCTGACCAATATGTTTCGAGACTTTGGGGTCGACGCGAGATATGTCTACTCTGGAACGCCCGCTGCTGAACGCAAGGCGTTGATTGCCAGCTTCAGAGCTGGCGAGTTTCCGGTGCTTGTGAATTGCGGTAAGTTTCCACAAATTTACATATCCACTGAGGCCTGATCTGAACCCATCCTTTCTGTCCATCCCAGCCCTTTTGACAGAGGGTGCTGACATTCCCAACATCGATTGTGTCCTCGTCGCACGTCCCACACGGTCCCGTAATGTATTCGCTCAAATGGTATGCCCCCATGTCTATCTAATTTACGGAGCTAGTCGTGACCCAACACCTAGATTGGACGGGGGATGAGGCTCTCTCCTGAAAGCGGAAAGGCGGACTGCCATGTCATTGACTTCGTGGATATTTTGCATCGTGTACCAGGCGTTGTCTCCACGCCGACCCTGTTTGGTCTTGATCCTTCTGAGGTCGTAGACGGTAGGACGCCCAGTTTTTGCCACGGATCCTACCTCGCTTGACTTTGTTCCGGAACGTTGTAGATGAAAGCACTGAACAACTTGAGAAGCGTGCTGCCGAGGCCATAGAGGTCAACGAAGCAGACGGTGCGCTGGACACAAGCGACGAGATACCAGCGCCAACCTCCGTGACCTACATCGACTATGAAGATCCATTTTCTCTAGTCAATCAAGCATCTGGGGCTACGCCTCATGTTCTCCAGCTCAGTAGAAATGCGTGGGTTGGTTGCGGCGACGATGTGTACGTCCTCGAGTGCCTAGGAAAGGGACATATCCGCATCGAACCCATTGAAGCAAACGAACGTGAGTACCTCTGCGCAGTATTGAGACGTGTCTTGCTCATTTTCTTCTTCAAGACACGGAGAGGCATTATCGTGCACACTTCTCGCCGACGCTCCATTTCGCTGCAGCTGCGGCTATGGGAGTTTCTCGTTTCCAGACCAGGCGCACCGTGCTGCAGGCAGAAGGTCTCGCAGAAGCTGTCCGTGGCTGCGACACATATGCGCAGAAAAAGGTGCTCAAAGGCCCTCTGGCTATGGGGTGCGTGTGGCCATCTCTCAATTTGGTCATCTACGCATCGCTAAATCTCCCGAAGATTGCTTCGCACTGCCAGATGGCGAATACAGCCCGCCTCATCGTCACAGAAGGCTTTTGTGGCCAAGAGGTGGGGCATGCGGCCTCAATACGTGGCCGGTGCAGATCGCCCGGAGATGGTGTTTTCTGAAAGAGTGTCGTCGTTGACGAAAGGCGAGGCAGCGAATATTATAACTAGACTCAAGCACGGTGCTCTGGTGCGTGTGTTTCTCTTCCCGGCTGATTGATAACTAATATGGCGCAGGCGCGTTACGCGAAGAAGTTGAAAGACAGCAGGAAGGCTGGAAAAGCCGCCGCACAAGAGACTCGCAGGAGGGCCAGGGAGCATGTCCGCGTCGGACCGTTGCCGACCGCTTGACATTTCAACGGACGATAAGAACATGATAATTGTGTGATGTTGTAGATGTACTGTAGATAATACTGCTAATGGGGAATCCGTCGCTCAGATAAAGATGGAGACACGGCCAAGGAGCTGCGCAGTGTTTCCACCGCCGCCCATTGCGCCTGTTTAACAGCCTGCTCCAAACTCTCGGGCGTCATAAAGGTGTTGGCATCTTGAGTGAGCGCTGCGAGGACAGCCCCCACCAATGTGTCCCCCGCCCCTGTGACATTGACAACGTCGCCCGGTGCTACAGGCAGTGATGGGAAGTGTTTGAGAACGACCGTCTCGGAGTTTCCATGCACAACAAGGAGGCGGCGCCGGGGATTGCTGCGCTCGTTGGACCATTCCGACGTGCCCGACGGTATCCGCATAGCGATGATTACTCCGAGGGCGCCACATTTGATGACCAGATTCTGAAAGAACGGAAGGAGGTTGACAGCCATCTGTGCGATCCCATCATCAATGAGGAATGATAGCGTGCCCTTCCCAGCGTCCGTATCACTGGCGGCAAGGCGAGCCAGTTGGCCCAAGGACAAGCGGAACTCGGCGCCAAGCGCAAAATCATCGATGACCTTCCACCAGTAGTCGTGGCTTGTAAGCTCCAGGGGATCTACTCTGGCACTATTGTAAAGTTCGGCCAATTCCAGAAGATTGGGAGACGCAAAAGTGATTGGTGATCGGTTTCCATCGAGGGTATGCAAAGAGGCTGCGATGGCTGGGAGGATGGCGGTGGACTTGACCACAGAAGTTGGCTCACTGGCATTGGCAAATCATTACTCCCCGCAGGCGATACGCATGGGACGGACGCGGACTCACTAGAAAGCTGGGCGACGTCAGACATAACAACGGAAGGCGACAAACTTGCATCACTTACTCTTGATGTCTTTTGCAAGACAATACTTGACGACAGACTTCAGCGTAGCCGGCGCCAAATTGGCATCTAATGCGACCAAGCTTGGTACATGTACCTTGAGTTGGTCCAGGACCTATAGGACGATATGATTTGCCGTTCTTTCCGCAAGGACGTGAAGCAAGCACACCTTGCTTTCATCCAGGGTCCGAATGATGTCCATATCCGCTACACCCCCAATCAAGGCCCCGGCGGCATCAACGACCATGTTGCAGACGGCAGACCTTTGAGAGGCATCACGCATTAGTCCATCTATCCGCATATTGAATCTGCTCGTTTCCTCGGTAAGAAGACGTCCGAAGGAATCATCGCCGATAGAAGAGATGAGCAGTGTGGCTGAAGAAAGGTCTGGGGTCTGCGCCGAAATAATCCGGTGAGCGGCCTCGGCGACATTCCTGCCAACCCCACCTAGAGACAGGCTGACAGACCCGGGTAAAGTTGAATGCAACCCGCTCAGTGCACTTGTGCTCTGCAAAGTGGCTGCTTGAGCAGTGATGTCTACGGCTGCGGAACCAATGACGACTAGCGAGGCAGGTTCCCGCGGATCGATCGCAACCTTAGAACGAGCGAGGGCGGACGTGGCAGATGGATATGCCGGCGAAACGGTCTCCTGAGAGGAAGAACCATTGACAACTGGATTATCACACAACAAGCGCACGATCAAAACCTTACGTTCTGCGGAGCTTGAGAGTGAGCTTCCTGTAGGTTCGCGTATGCCACTGCTATCATCCCTCCCTTCAGTGCCGTGTTCTCAATCAGTGCGACATCTGGGAAGCATTGATGAGCATATATGTAAGTCTGAGAGACTTGGACGCGACATACTGCTCGCCAGTGATTTCCCCTGCGTCAACTCCCCTACGCGTTTGAGAAGCCAGGGTGTCGCTTCTTTTCCTCTGCGGCTCATACCATTCTCTTCCGACTCTATCACGGCTTTCTCGACGGCTTCCTGGAGCTTTTCGCCCACGGCTTCGTACTCCTCTGGTATAGGGACGCCGAAGAGGACTCCACTGGTCATTCCCAACTTCCATTGCGTGACTTTGTGTCCGCTTTCAGTTGATTACACCGGCGGAACGGACGTCTGAAGACTCACACAGAACGTTCGCAGCAGTCTCTGGATCGTCAACGCGCCATGGGCTCTTAATAAGCCAATGAGACACGGTAGGGTCGAAACTAGACCGCATTGCGCTTACTTGAAACCCACTGCGAGGACTGTAGAATGCAGGAAAGTCTGCAGACTTTCCGTATGTCAACACCGGGACGCCCAGGGTTTCCTGGAGGCATCACATGAACTTAGCAGTTGGGTGTAAGCCAACGCCGGTCAGCTCACCAGGTATTCCAGTGTTCTGAAGGATGATGAGCAACGAGCATTTTCATTTTGCACAGAACCCAAACTTACCTCCCAATATCGAGTATGGACTTCACACCAGCTGAAACAAGACCAACTGGGCACCTTGTTAATTCTTGAAGGTCCGCGGAGACGTCCATCGCTTCTTGATGACATGAGGACAGTATTCAGGTGCATATTACTCTAATAGGCTCACAGCTTTCTCCTCCCCGGTGCACACCGCCAAGCCTAACAAAGATAGTGTTCAAAGGACGCCCATACATAGACAGGGATGCTTACCCGCCCGTTGCGAAGACCTTAAACAAGTTTGCATCGTGTTGTGTTGAGAAGCGAGAGGAAACGGCTCACCTTGATCCCTGCCAATGCCGCGAATATGAGCGTACTGCTACACGTCGTCCCACCATCCTTTCCGAGCGCCACCGCACTAGCAATATCTCTTCGCGAAAGTTTGACAGAGTTCGGATTTGTCTTGACGTCTGCAAGGTACTCCAGCTGCGAAGCTTCCAGGCCGATCTTCACGCGGCCACCTAGTACACCGATGGTCGCGGATATGGCTCCAGTTGAGCGGACTTTCTGCTCAACGGATCGCGCGGTTTCAAGGTTGACAGGGTAGGGCATGCCATGGGTGATGATGGTGGTCTCGAGTGCGACGAGAGGTTTATTTGTCCGCAGAGCATCTTCGACCTCTGGGTGGAGGTCGATCGGTGCCCCGCGGTCCAAAGCAGATACAAGGGTGGCTGGAAGCCCAGAGCGCGTAGAGGCGGTGGACAACGACCGCACGGCTGTCCGAAGCATCGAGGAGACAAGGTGACTGCTGCTGCAGAGTCGAGCGCGAACTTTGGGAGTTTCGCCATCGGCATGCCCGGCCCGCCGTTCCCAGAAACGCCCCCACCGGCCTGCAGTGACCAAGTCCAGAACGGTCACTTAGCTACTCACCATGTCGGTTGACTTGCCCAGCAGCGCATCTGTCGAAGGGCGTCTTGAGACCTCTGACGGAGTGTGCGTATTGACCTACGAGCCTCTGGACGCGTCCCTAATCACTTCATCGGTGCAAGACGATGCAGCCGGAGCGGTTGCTGTATTCATAGGAACCACCCGGAATTCCTTCCAAGGTACCCAACATTTCCTTGTCCTTCTTGTGCGCAGCGCTCATGTGAAGCAAAGGAAAGGTAGTCACGAAGCTTGAATATCAAGCGTACACCAAACTCGCCCTCAAGACCATGGCAGACGTCCTCCGTTCTGCCCGCGAATCCGTTCACCGATCTGCCCACCATCCTGCTCCTGCATCAGTACCTTCGCTCTTGCATTGCACCGTGCACCACAGATTGGGCGCTGTGCCAGTCGGCCAGCCGTCCATCGTTATCGCTGTCTCATCTCCTCATCGGCGTGAAGCGTTCGCTGCGTGTGAGATGATTCTGGAAGAGGTGAAGGAAAGAGTACAGATTTGGAAGCGAGAGTATTATGAAGGTGATGTGGACAGTGAGGCTCAGTGGAAGAGCAATGAGGGTCACTAGGGTAGTCATTTGAGATGGTGAGTTTATTTTTTTTGCACTTCGCGTGTATCTGACGGTAGATCCGCGCTGAACTATAGCGCAACTGTCCTCATAAGCTAGTAAGCTACAGTCTAGGTGGTCTAGAATCGCGATGCCCGCTGGAATGAGAATGCAGTGTACTGTATATAAACGTCTGATCAACTCACTGTGTCACTAGTCCACTTTCCACTCCTTCGTTATAGCATCATCTTCACCACTCACGAGCAACTCGATGCTCCATATGACCAAGGTGAAGAATATGTTCATCCATCGCCACCACACTTGCGAGGAATGATCGAGCACTAGGTGCTCGGTATAAGCATACATGCAACGCAGAAGCAAAACGGCAACGCACACAAGAGGTGGGAGTAGACGGTCACGAGAATTGCCTGCCGATATGTGAGCAGAATGTATGTTAATCTTGAGGTCTAATTGCACCATCAGTGTATGTCATGCTGAGGGATCAGCTTTGTGCGCACAGGTCGGCCATCCCAGCCGTCATCCACGCCGTACTCGGATTCCCAGCTATCCGCGCCGATAGACGGCAGAACACGCGCGGCACCAAGTAGAATACTGATGCGATAAACGAGTGCTACCAAAACGGGCTTTGGAAGTGTGTTCGTGACGAAGTTAACGAGGGTCTGGAGATGGGGTAGGATGTTTCCCAGCAGGGGCGCACTGCGTTGAGTTAGCTTCATACTGGGTTATCAACTGCACGACCTACTAGGAGGAAGCAGGATCTGAGAACGATTGCGGATCGAAGCCGCATAGCCAGACGTTGTAGGCGATGAACAAGGCCAGGCCAGATGATTCAATAACGTTCGTTCGTCGAAGGCCGAATCCAATGAACGCCAGGAACAGGAAAGATGTCAAGGCTGCACCCAGCAATGTTGACGACAGTGGCGACATTGCAGCTGCGGGATACGACTGCGAAGCGCAAATCCGTCAGAGAGAGCTGAGACGCCGTTGTTGAAGAAGTTGGCGCACCACCACAATCCACCAAGCCGAAATCACATACGCCACAGCAGACGCTATGAGAAGGCCAAACTGGTAGGCCTCGCCTTCCCCAACGAGGTCTCGCCCAACATGTCCAAGCTTCTGCACGACAAGCAGACTGGACATGCCCTCTATGATGATGAAAAGCGGGCTAGACAGCTTCAGGAAGGCACCCCACCACGACGCTGCAGTCAAGAGGACGGGGTGCACCGACTGAGAGAAGACGTTGAAACAGAGGAGCAGGAGGAAT
This sequence comes from Auriscalpium orientale, assembly GCA_019915035.1. Lineage (NCBI taxonomy): Eukaryota > Fungi > Basidiomycota > Agaricomycetes > Russulales > Auriscalpiaceae > Auriscalpium > Auriscalpium orientale. The sequence continues at coordinate 2,472,527 of JAHLMH010000001.1, forward strand.
GGTTGGACGGGTATTTGCATGACGGGGAGGATGGGCGAGCCCCAGAAGAGTTGCAGTGTGCCATGGATGAGAGACTGGAGGAACACGAGAAGCGAGAGGAGTAGGAAAGCAGATTTTGATAGCGTGGACAGCGTGAGGGGGAGAAAGATCAGGACTTGAAGGAAGTTAGAGAGCCTGTGCGGTCGAGAGCTTGAGTGAGGACGCGCTGCGGGGGCCGAGCAAGGTGACGCACCGGGCAGTACTTGCTACCGCACTCCATAGAAACCAGGGGCCCATCGAAGCAGACGTTTCGTGGTTCTAAAGACGATATCTTATGTACCTCTGTATAAGAAGAAAGGGCGCTATGATTTCATTGTCGTGTGGATGGAGTCGGGTGGCCGCCAGGCGCGTCGCGCGCTGGGGCTCGATCAAGTGGCGCGCCCACGTCCAACTGCAACAAAGCGCTGACTCTGCCACCACTCCAAAACATGACGCGCTTCATTATTGTGACAAGTAAAAGAGTAATGCTAACAACTACAGATGGATCCGGATAATACACGAGGGGATGCGCTGTGCTAGCGCTTTGTGGTACGCGGTGCGAGAAGACCCTTCGCAGCAGCTAAGTCAATGCCACGAGATTGCGCAGCGGGGTCCGACGGCGGCACGTAGAACTTGTCGACGATCGGTATCAGGAGAACATTCATCTTGGGGGTGATGACAATCATATAGTTAGTCTTGATCTCCATCCAGTCCGCCTTCTCAAAGGTGAGCGGCTCGCTCGCAATCTGCAGTGGCATCAGTATAAACCAGCTGACAGCTAGGCGGGATCCTGACCATGATGATATTTTCTCGCTTGTCCGCTTTTGACATTTTATAGTGGCCCCCTTCTGCGTACTCGCTGAATGCCGTTCCGGAAGAGAACCACTGCAATGAAGATGGGCACCCAAGCAACGCATCAGATCGCATGAAGACTCACCAATGAAGCTGCCTCGTCATTTCTGGATGAAACATATCGAGTTGCGACAACGCTATCTCCGTCAGTAATGCAGAAGTTCATCAGACTGGGCTGAGAAATCGATGATCAGTATAAAGCATGCATACAAGGGATGGCAAACGGACCTGCGTGACGCCGGCTTCCTCTGCAAACTGGTTCAAGGATGCAATGGTCTCCAGCATGGCTTTCCGCAGCTCCTCGTGAGTAAAGGAGGGTGCATCGGCTCTCGGGAGCTAAACATATAATCGGCAAGCTGAGGTGCCGTATGAAGAGATGAAACGGACCTTTGATAAGAACAGGGCAAATGACCACTCCGAGTCGGTGTTGCCCTGTACCACATTGAAAATGTCATCCGGAAGTTCCTGTTGAAGCCGTCGCTTGATCTTGGAGAAGTCCTCTATGCTTCCATTGTGCATGAACTGCAGATATGGTCGGTCAACAGCCGGGCCGCTCGTGGAATGGACGCACCATGAGCTTGCCATACACGAATGGATGACAATTGTCGAGCGATAACGACCCCGCGGTCGTCGCCCTGACATGCGCACTGCACGACGGAATAGGTTCAAGCCTCTGGGTTGGAGATCGTCGTAGCCACTTACAAGACCATGGGAGACTTGATCTTCTCCGCCAAGCGAGTGAGATTGATGTTGTTCCATGCCTGCCCCACTTCTTCAATACTATTCTTCCATGGAACGGAGACAGGTACCCACCGGGGTCACGGAGGTGAATATGCATGGTTGACACCCTAGTTCCTCATCATGCACGGAATCATACCATCCTACCCACCGTAGTCAGCAACGGCCACGCCCATCGGGCCTGGGACGGACGGACCTACACCAAACCCGTCGCCATTGATCGGTCTCCGCAGATCCACCCGGAGACGAGAGTCAAATGCTTGGTTGATGATCGAATGAGCTGGCCGAGTAAGAAGCTACCAAACTGAGTCAGCTATACACTCGTATGGATCGGGAGGGTAACGCACATGCGACAGTTGCACTGGCGAGGTACCTTTGTATATGAGCAGACGACACATCACTCGAAGGACGTCTTGTGGCGAGTGCGAGGAAGAGTTTTGAGGCGGCTGGGCTGGCCAGCATAGAGACGTGTCCTTGGAGTCATGGCGGAACGGACGAGGCTCTGCTTGGAATTACGTCAATTGTGCGACTCTTGCGCTCTTCTTGCGTGGCCCGAATATCGTCCGAACGCCCGAACGGAACTTCTTCGCAAGCCACCAACTCGTCAACTAACAGCGTGGGTTCAAACTGCAATGCTGGCAGGCTGTCAAAATACATGCTATTACAACTGCTGATCCATCCAGAACTGCTAGGGTCTCCGTCTACAGGAACTCCGTCTACAGGAACTCCTTCGGTCGTGTCGCCGGATCCCCACCCGTCTCGTCATACACCAGCCCTGCAACACGGAAGGCAAGCTCTGCGTTGTTGATTAGTGCTGGTATTCGTCGTTCAATGTGCCACGTACCATCCGCCTGCGACTTCATCACTGCTTCGGCGTAGACTCGCACGACGTCTTCCGTCCCGCTAGGGCGAACAAAGGACCGGCCTCCCTCGTAGCGCTTCACCAACGCATCAATCTTGCCTTGCAGGCCTCTGGGACTGACCAAGCGGCGCTCGGCGTCCTCGGTCTGGAATGCTCGGACGTCCGCCACAAGGACCTTTACCAATCGGTTTGGCAGGTCGACGTAGAGTGAGTCCCACTCGACGCCAGAGTATGATTTGTGCGCGAGGACAGTCTCCACCAGCAGCAAGTCCGACAATGCATCTCCAACCGTCTGGTTGATCAACTGCACGAGGTTGCGCAGATGTTTCAACGCCGTGGATTGCGCGGGCGTCGAGGGTTCGTACGAGGCCAACGTTCCTTGGGTCTCGGGGGAGAACAGCACCGTACCATGTCCGTTGGCTTCGAAGTAGACGCCGATGTTGAAGTGTTCTGCAGCGTGATGGAGGTGTTTGACACCTGTAGGTACACATCGGACGGGCAGTCGCTACAGATTGAGATAGATCAGCTCGATCCGCGTCCCCTGGAATGAACGCTGATACTGTACGTCTACCAAATACTTGGTGGAGCTGCCGTTTGCATATGCAGTCTGCACTATGCCAACCCGGATTTCTTCTTCCAAGCCTGCATTCTTGACCAGTTCGACGATGAAGCCCGCCACTAGCGCCGCAATTTTGTCCCCGTCGAGCATACGGAACTGATTCCGACCGTCGATATAGAAGTACATCAGCCGATCGGCGTCACCGTCGAAGCTGCAGCCTCGCTCCCCGCTTTTGAGCTCGTTGGCAAGAGACGGGGGTAGCTTCTGCGTTGTCTTGACGTAGTCGGCGCCACACGCGTTGTTCAAAGCCCCGGGCGTAGCAGTTGCCGTATTGTGAGGAATGAAGGTAAGAGTGTCGCCAAGGTATGGGATTATTTTCTCAATCGCGTTCGCGCCGACGCCATTGGCACAATCCACGACGAGGGGCGGTATCGCCGGCTTTCCAGACTGCAGGAAATTATTGCATTTGCCATATACTCGGTGAACGCCGACACTTACCACCAGCTGTTTGAAGGCACCACTCAATTTCTTGAAGTATCCATCTTCCGAATCGTCGCCATACTCAGCACTTGTTCCCTTCGTATTGATGGCGCGGACAAGGTAGTGAAGGATAGGTGTTGTAGTAACGCCGGCGTCCCGAGTCTCTGCGCCGATGGCTTTCAGCCCGTCCTCAAGCGATGCAACGAGGCTGGGGCCCGAGGGACGGGTATCACGGGCATAAATGACCCTCGCCGGTTTTGACAGATCTATTTTCGCATTCTTGACTACGGCGTCTACTGCCTGGAGGAAATCCGCAGTGGAGGCTGCGTTGGCGAGGGTTGTTGCGTGGGCCTCCCAGGACGCCTCCAGCATCTCGCCTCGGGGATCGACGAGCTTAACGCCGTTGTCCTTGGACAGGCAAACGTTATAAGTGTGCGAAGCGCTCTAATACTCGGGCAACATACGGGCTCCGGGTTGTGCGATGCAGTGACCATAACGCCGATGGTCTTTCCATCCAGCTTCTTGCTCCTTAGACCCGCCAGCACACCGACGCGGAATAGAACGGAGTCAAGAACGCTGCCACTACATAGATGCGTCAGGATGGTTACGTCTCGTCGAGAGGGTCCGAGCGCACGCACAGGGTTCGGAAGCCTGCTGTGCCATACTGGAAGCGTATGTGGCCAGGCTTGGGATGGATGTCCGCCAGACGGGCAATGCCATCAAGAGGAAGTTGGGCCGCCATGGGTTTGTCGCGGATAGGTGGAGAGATGAAGGGGGAGGACAACGATAAACGCGCAGCGAGATTACGGGCGCCTCGAACTGGCTTCGTGTTCTGCACGCGTGATGTCACTGCCTCTTACGTGAGGTGCGCGCTCTACATAGGCGACACAGCCACCCGTTACAGCCCATCTCTGCCATTGCCAACCATGCCCTCCAAATCACCAGCCCAGGTCCTCATCGAGAAGGCGGACAAGAAGGCAGCGTCGTCATCCGGCTGGTTCTCCAAGGACACCTCCAAGTTCGAGGAGGCTGGCGACCTCTACCAGCAAGCCGCCAACTCGTTCAAGCTCGAGAAGCTCTTCAAGGAAGCAGGCGACGCTTTTGCCCGTGAGGCTGAGTGCAGGGAAAAGTGTAACGAGACGAATGATGCGGCGAACGCCTGGTGGAACGCAGCCAAGGCATACAAGCGAGGATTCCCTGATCGTGAGCTCGATGCTACGCGATGGTGCTGCGCGTAACTTACGTCCCCGGGACAGTGGCAATCCAGGCATTAAGTCAGACGATCGTTCACTATACAAAGTCCGGTCGCTTCCGTCAAGCCGCAGATAGGGAGAAGGAGATTGCTCAGATCTACTTGCAGGAGCAGAATGATCTCCGACGAGCATGTGAGAGCTACGAACGTGCCGGAGACTGGTATGCCCAAGAGGATGCTACAGCGTAAGGCTCGATTTCTACACTGCCATCTTGTATATCTTACGCCTCATCATAGCACTGCCAATGCGTGCTTCAAGGATGCCGCGGATCTGCACGCCGACTTAGAGGAGTACTCCGTGGCCATTGCTCGTTACGAACAGGTCGCCGATCACTCGCTCGGCTCGGCCCTCACCAAGTACAGCGTGAAGGACTACTGGTTGAAAGCTCTTCTTTGCGCTCTCGCCCAGCAGGTCTGCGTTACTGGATTCATTCTGATGTACGTTTTACTTACCGGGATCGTAGGATACCGTCACCGCGAAGCGCAACCTGCAGCGCTATGGAACTCTCGACAACACCTTTACATCAACTCGGGAGGCGAAATTCATTGCCGCGTTGATAGCCGCCGTGGAGGAGGGCGACGAGGAAGCGTACACGGCTGCGGTCGTGGAGTTCGATCAGGTCACGAAGCTAGATAACTGGAAGACAGCCATCCTATTGAAGGTGAAGAGGGGAATTCAGGGCGGCATGTCTCTCACATAGGCAGCCTATACTATATACACATGTTTTGTACGTTACAATAGCGGGCATTTGGCAGGAAGAATTTAGCGTGGAGCGAGTGAAGGCGCGGTTTGCGATTCTCCGAGCAAGCCACGTCGCGCGTAGAATGTTGGCGTACATAACACCTATAGAAAGCCCATCAACCTCTCTTCGCTCACCCCCTGCGTCCCTTTGTTCCCAGTCGCAGTGACGACTACCAATGCCCGAGCTGGCAGCGCTGGTCCTCCGCCTCTGCCATCTACTCTACTCTCTGGTCCTCGCGTTGCTCTCCATTCGCGCCCGCTATTTCAAGCCGCGTCCCCAACCCATCAACGCGCCGCGCAGTAAACTTCCTAAGCACTTGGGACTGGTACTCGCCTGCGACCAGAAACGGCAATATGACGCAGATGTGCAAGCAGCCGTCACGCAATGTGTAGAGCGGGCTGCGGACTGGTGTCGAGCAGCAGGGATTGCGCGGTTGACTGTCTACGACCGTGCAGGTGCGTGTCCCGACACGACCTCCTGTGATAATCACGCTTACTTTTCCTTAGGTGCACTAATGGGTTCCTCAGAAGCCTTGCGGGATCTTTTGCACTGCGATGGCGGTGAAGACAAGGTCGAGAAAGACTTTGCATATCCCTTAACGCCACCATTGTCCGACGACTCAGATTCTCAACCATTGTCTCTTGAGTATCCGTTGGACGAAGATCTCCACGTCAGGACCATGTATCTCATAGACCAGGAGGCAATGAGCCGCAGAAGAGGGAACCGAGTTCGTCGGCGGCGGGGTAGGTCTTACCTGTCACGTGCCGTCAACTATGTCTTGAAGAATTCAGCAGGGAGGCCTTCTATAGCCCAGGAAAGGGCCTTCACAGTCTATGTTGCCTCGCGAGAGTCTGGTAAACCGACTATTGCGTCAGTGGCTAACCACTTCGTTCGCCTCGCATCCGTGAAACTGTCAGACATGGATGTTGATGAGCCTTTTCACATGACTACGAATGAACTTCAGTCTGTCCTCGAAGGTATGTCTGTGTCATCATGCCTTGGATGAATGATGGTGCTGAGTCTGCTACCCTAGGCGAAGAGGGGATGCCTCCACCTGACCTTGTCATGGTACACCATATAACGGCACCCAAGTATGAAGCCCCGCCTTTGGAATTGCACGGCTTTCCGCCCTGGCAATCCAGATTGACTGAACTCTAGTATGTGAGGCCGTGATTTCTCTTGCGATAAAACACTTACGAGGATCAGTCATGATGGCTACACGGGGCTCCGGAGTCACTGGCTGTCACCTGCCCTAGACTTCATCAGGCCGTCTTGTATTCTCCTTACCGAGGAAGGTTTCCGTAGAGCTCTGGACGAGTACTCTCGGGCTGAGTTTCGACTGGGGAAATGAGTAGGAGGACGGAGTTCGAGTATTATTCCGGCTGCTCGGGCAAGCAAGCATGCGGAAGCATTTTCATGCTGCCCGACACTGTGGCCAACAATTCATGTGCCACAACGCCGACTGTGTTCTTCACAGATAGGCTTGTTGTTTCATGACTCGCGCGCGCTACCAAGTCCGCAAACCGGCATTCAATAGAGACGCAGATACCAGAGGTCGGCTAGGCGCAGGCGCTACCGCACAGCCGGCCCCTGTCAAACACCGGTTTTGAATGTGCAGGGGGCTCTGAGGGGCTCTGCCGAGAGATATCTCATGGAAGAGCAGCTCTAAGGGTCACTCATCGACATATCATACAGCCGAGGTTATTGTTGCCTATTGGGCGGGGCTAAGCCGTGATCTCAAACGCTGGAGCAAAACGACATCAGCGCCTTCCTCATGACAAGGCGGACACATATATAGTGAGTGAGAGCCATCATGATCCTGTGCGGCTCTCGGTTACCGCGGTTGTTACAGTCGGTGCTTTGCCTTGTCGCTATTATTGCCCCGTTGCTATTCTTGTGCAGTCCAGCTGTCTTGCCTTGGCCCAGTCGGAAACCGAGAGCGCCGAGCTAGTGGATCAAAATGAATGGCGCCCTGGACGCGGCGGTGCGACGAGCGTCTACTTCATCGGCTACATCACGCATGACCAGAAACATCTGTCGCGAATTACTGGACGGCGCTTCAAGCTGTGGGACGCGTCGTTCTTCCATGCGTCTTGAATACCCAGGTCCTTATAAATACCCTCCTTGTCTTTGACAGGCCATCACCACTTCTCTGAATAGCATGACGCCGTCTCTGACCCCGCCTCTGCCTGCCCCCCTGCCGCTTCCGACTCCTACCGATACCACACACCCAAGGCACAGCTCGTCGTCGTCGCGTGGTGCGACCAGATCCTTGACTGACCCCGACCCGTCGAATATCCGAATCAAGAAGAGGATCATTGTTTGCTGCGATGGGTGCGTGCCGTGCAGTTTTGCCGATATGTCTCTTCTCATGATGATGCAGGACTTGGCAGGATGGGATAGTCGTAAAAGAGCGGTGGAAGTATACCAATGTACTTGTGAGTCGCTGCGCGTTCTTCTCCACATCGAATCCGCTGACCTCGTTAATCAGCGATTGTCCAGAGCCATCAACCACGTCGATGAGAGGCTGTGAGCAGGCCAACAGTACATGTCAAGACTTGAGCGATAACTCGTACTGTTTCACAGCTTCCCACCGATGCCTCAGATCGTATTCTACCAATCTGGGGTGGGCAGCGATCCTAGCCGTTACTATGCCCTCCTGGACGGTGAGTTGCTCGCATTCTAGTCATTTCTCGCAATCTAACTCAGCATACATCAGGTGCAACTGGGGCCACGCTCGGTACTATTGCAGACTCTGTCCTTGTGAGTTGTGCTAAACAGGTCTGCAGGTGACAAGGTTCAAGAAGCCTATGCGTTCATCGCTCAGTAAGCTCACGCGGCTATTGTCCGAATGCCATCTGAGGATGTATCACTTCAGCAACTACGAGCCTGGAGACGAGATATTCTTGTTTGGGTTCTCCCGGGTAAGCTCCTTCATATCCTGGGTCCATTACAAGATCTGATATTTGTATCATAGGGAGCATACACCGCTCGAATGGTTGGAATGATGATTGTAAGGACTCGCATGACCTTAGTTGTGTTTATGAGGGCAGTCATTGACCCCGTCTAGGGTATCATTGGGGTCTTGGATCGCACCGAGATGGACCATTTTGCAGACATTTTTGTCAACTTCCAGACCCGCGGAAATACGACGAACGAGGCTGGTGAGCATCGCGTCAACACGTTCGGGTTTCCGACTTGGGAGCTTACTGTGGTGCAGAGAAGAGGGCTTTGGATAAGAAGCTAGAGCCCTGGACGTCGCCTAACTCCCCGGGAAGGGTGAGAGCCGACTTCGACGGTGACACCTTCAACATCAAGTTCGTCGTCAATCACAACGAGCATCGTCGCTGTCTGACCTCTCGTTTCAGGTGTATCGGCGTATTTGACACAGTTGGCTCTTTGGGACTGCCCGAGGAATTGACCTTGCGGAAGAATGTCAAATCTTTGTTCGGCTTTCCGGATTCAATCCTCGGCGATCATATTGAGCGGGCATACCAAGCTTTAGCTCTGAATGAAACGAGGGCTGATTTTGTAAGCCGCGTCAAACGACCTTGAGTGTGCATGCTAACCTGCCCTAGGACTGCAACAAATTTCATCAAACTCCTGCGGGGAAAGAGAAGAAGCAGGTCTTAAAGCAGGTGAGCCTGATTGCATTAGCTTGAGGATGATTTTCCTCATTTTGCGGCTCGTCTAGTGCTGGTTTGCTGGTAAGCGTGTTTTGTATGACCTTGAGAAACACTGCTAACTTTGTCGGATAGGTTCTCACTCCGATGTAAGCAGAGGCCGCGCGCGACGGGACAGCTTCTGACTGATGATTAGATTGGCGGGGGTTTTGAGGAACACGACCTTTCAGATTTGACTTTGAGCTGGATGGCGGTAGGTCATGACGTCGTTTTTTTGATCTGTGACTCGAGCACTGAATTCTGATGAAAGGCTCAAGTTGGTGACATTCTGTCGATCGACATAAAGTACATGTTTTCGCTCTTGAAGCCCAACGCACCTTGGGGTGCGCAGGAGCCACATGAGTAGGTGGCAGCTTTGTTTGACGAGAGCGATTATTGACATGACGTTGCCCAGCTCGAAGACGGGCATATTCAGGCTCGCCGACACGATTACTCGCGCGTATCCGACCGCTCCCGACCCTGTCACACACGAGACCATCCACTCGTCCGTTCTCAACCAGGACACCATCTTGCCACAACTGAAGGAAACGTTGGCCGCCCACCCGGAGCTGGTCGCGAAGCTTCTGCCCTTAGAAGACGAGGTGAAGGCAAACTGGCATTTCGTCCCCACCATTGCTGGACACCCTAGTACGCCCAACGACAAGGGCAACAAGACAGCTAAGACCGAGAACCCCGATCGGCGCAAATCTTTTCTCTCCAGAACCCTTGGAAGCATCATGCGACGGGCGAGGAGCGACTCGAGCGCAAAGTCGGCCACAATCTTATCTCTCAAAGACGCGTCCGATACGGACATCCAGAAGAAGATCTCCGTTTCGGAGGAGAGCAGCTTTGGTGCACTGCTACGGGAGTTTGCTGAGCGCGCTTGAAACATGCTGCTAGTCCGACTGCCCTGAGCAGAGTTTGACAACCATGCCGTTCTCTATATCCCTGCCTCTATCGTATGTTACTGGACGTCTAATTGTATGGAGTCACTCGCATGCGCACAGTCCTCTTACCTTGACACGTTACTAATTCCTGTAAATTATATCATATTTGACGCACATGCGTGAAGTACGACGTCCCGGGCCGCCGTATCGGGCAGGCGCGCACGAGCGACGTCACTCGCGCGAAGCGGGCACAACGGCAATTGGCATCATCTTCCTAAGTACCGCCGCGATCCTTTCCCTTCCTAACCCTTCGGTCATCGCATCTATGCATCGTCATGACCGGCAGTAATGTCAAGAGCCTCGTGAACCAATATGAAGGTCGCCCGGCCTCCAACACTCGTCCACGTTCTCAAGACTCAGGACCTCCACCATCTCCTGCACGATTTCTACGACGACCAAGCGACAAGGACTCCTCGGATACTCCCCCTTCCTTCCCTCCGCCTCCTCCCAGCTATGTATCCTCTTCGCTAGGTCATTCCACAGCTGTCGACACGCTGGATGTTCCGTCTGGAGATGTAACCGACGAACTTATCCCCGGGAGCGTTCTACACTTCCGAGAAGGCTCGGGGAATGCAAGACGAGCGAAGAAGAGCCTCGCGTCTGCTGAGGAAGTACTGTCGGCGAAGGGCAGCGAAGCAGAGTACCTCTTGTCCTCGAGAGATCAATATTCTTACCCGCCTCAAGCATCTACCTCCTTCGCCCATGGGCAACCTGGCCCTGACCACACTCCGGTGCCTGGCTCTGTTGTGTTCTCTCGGAAGGCAGCTCCACTGTCGTTGCCCCGACTTGACAGTTATGTCTCTACGCTCCCCGTCCCCCCTTTTGCTTCGTCCACCTCGAGAGGACCACCAGCCATGTTCACACCTATGGACCGCTTGGCCGCCTCCGGAATGACGGTGGAATCCTTAGAAGCAAATTCTCAGAAGACCCCCGCATGGAGAAATCGGAGTTCAATATTCGGCACGCTCGTGAACATCGCGCTCGGTATCACAGTGCGTCCACAAGTCGATCTTTCTTTCAGTCTCCCCGCTAACTTTGTCTCAGGGTTCAAGTGCACTCGCTACGTTCTACAGTCTCCAAGGCCTATTTAATACCATCCAGATGTTCGCTCTCGTCCTGGCCACGATTGGTGTGTGTCCGGCATGTCTCTTCATTATACTATATCTATATGACTTGCCCCGTTTCAGTGCCGCGGAAAGGATACGATGTGAAAGACGATTGGCGGCAAGTGTTCTTGGGAACAATGTCAGTACTTCTACTACGTGAATTATCTCAGCGACCCAATGCAAATATGCCTTCACATAGACCGAACATCCTTGCACTGAACTTCGCCACGACGCTTATGGAATCCATCGCATTTCTGCTCATTTTCATGGCTATTGCTGGTGTGCTCCTGTTTATATTTCACCGATCGACGGCACCATGCACTCGCTACAGCCGTTTTGAAGCCTTCCAAGAACCTGAGAAACAGGGTAGCGGGTGGCGCATCGTAATCGTCAGCTTTCTTTTGACGATCGTATACCTGCCTCTGAGCACCATGGCTGTCCACGTCATCACATGGTCAGAGGACCTCTGGGCTGTCCCAAATCCTTATGTCAACGCAACATCATTTCCCCCGGTTGTGCCTCCCCTTGGACCTCCCGACGAGTACCGCGACCCTTTGGATTTCTGCTTTACTACGACCATGAAGCGGAACGAGATCAACTTTGCTCCGGTCGTGGTTATATGCGCATTGTTGACCTTCGCCGGGGTAAGGCACCAATGTTCCTTCTTGTCATACTTGCTGACAATATCCGGTCAGCTCACTATATCCTATCCTTTGGCGCTGCGATCGGTCATACGGCAATCCATCCCAAAGGTTGACAATTTCACGGAGGTTGGCAACGTTCGGAGTAGCAGCGACCTGGATAGAGAGTATCAACGGCTATTGTCGCGAGATCGGAATCCTTTGACCTTCCTCTATGGAGGTACAATATCTCGTCCCTCCTCAGCATGTCGATCGCTGACCTCGATCTCAGGCTTTCGACGCGGATGGGCAACCTACGAGTCTGTCTACCTCTTCGCCAAACTGAGTGCGCTGTTGACAGTTGCTGTCATCAATCCGAGCAACTGCCTTTTTCGATCTTTCTCGCAACAGAAAGTCGCAGTCGTCCGGCAGATCATCCTACTCGTAGTCACCATCGTCTTCTTTGCCCTGCAGTGCATTTTTGCTCCATTTCTTGATCCTGTCAACAACGCCAGCGAATGGGTGTCCAGGATCAACTACATCTTGACCTCTGCCGTGTCTCTTGGCATTGCCCTCGATATCCCTGGCCAAAGTATCATTAACGGCCCTATCCTTTATGTGTAAGCCATGGTCAATCTATTCAAATTTCATAGGCGACTGACGCATAGAACAGAATATATATCCTAACTTATGGCCTTACGTTCTGTAAGAACATGTCTTTATGACCTCCAACTTACCTCTAATATCGACGGAAAGACTTCACAATTATCCACATGAGTATCATGCAACGACTTGTCAAACGTGAGTTTACTGCGCAGATACTCCACACCTGTCATCTCATGTTATTGGCAGGCCTCGCTCGCCGGATTGATTTCAGTGCGTAGTACGATCCAGGGGTTCTTGGTCTGTAAAACTGATGATCGTGCAGGCGTCGATATTTTCTCTCCACGGTGGGTCATGAGCAATATTATTTTGACAGCATTGCTGACGTAGTGTAGCTTGGATATCTCGGCGCACTCCATCCATACAAAGCGAAGGATTTGGCAAGAGGCAATCACGACGCTCCTATTGACGAGCCCCGAATGCCATATCCCGACGGAACAGCAAATGCATTTTGTTCAAGCTACTAACAGTGAATACCCTCCATACCTGTTGGACTTCGCCGGATCACCAGGAGAAAGACATGTTGAAAATCTGAAGGCAATAGAGCAATTTTACCATGCTCATATATTGAAGGAACTAACGGCGTTCCAGATTCTACGCGACGTCGGATCGCTGACTTTCAGCAAATCCGTGTCTTTAATTGCTGGGCCAGATTTCGCGTGGTTCCGATGCCTCTTAGAAGATATCCAGAATCACTACGTCGGTCCAGATTGCTACTGGAGAGACGAGTCGAAGCCACATATACCTGGGTGCACGAGATACTTTGGCAACGCATGGTATCTGCCTTTCCCCCGACGCTTGTCAGTGTTTCATGATTGTTGTAGTTCTTACCCTGATGAGAGCGGGCAGGTAATTCGTTACGACGACGGCCCATTAGCAGTCCTTCAAGAGGTCACCGACCTGAAGCAGTACGTTGCGCAGAACTCGAGCGATAATATTGGGCGGCGGCGAGAGATTCGCATGGCTTTGCGGGCCTTGGATGGTAAGAAGGTGTTCTGGCCGCACAAGCACGTCATGGTGCGTTATTTTTTATGATTGTGAGGTTTTCCTGTTTCCCATGTCCTTGGTCTAGGATGTGGGCTCGCGCTCTTCCTGGTGCTGCCGGGGTCCACGTTACAAGGCACAGGCTCCGGATTACTACGAAAACGCCACCCTCAACTTGAAGCGCAAGGGTTATCTGATCTGGGACGGCCTGCAGCTAGGAAGCGGCTTCGATCTTGAGGTCGTCTACGCGAAAAACGTTCGCCTGGATGGCAGTGTCATAGGCCTCAACGATGACTACGATCTCACTGCGCCGCTCGCCCAATTCCTCGCTATGAACCACGCGCTTATTCAGAGGTCGCTACCACACCTCGGTCGTGTCTTGGCAGACTACCGTCGCCACTTACGACAAGAGTACCGCAGGAAAACCGACGTCTTGACATACCGGTTCTTGACACACGTTTACGACCAACCTCGGGATCCAGTTGGATTGGCTCACAGCTCGATCGAATTTGAACGCGACCTCCGTGTCAGACAGCTCATGGTCGGCAGTGAAATTGTTTTTCAAGTCACGTACGACCGCTTGCAAGCTGTTTCTGGCTCCGAGGTCGCAACGTGGTGGTACATATTTTGGGTGAGATTTCCATCACATGTCAAGGGGAAAAGCTCAATTGCTTCCAGGATGACTTCTGGAGGAGAAATTATGACACCATCCATGCGCTGCGACTTCACGCTGCCGACTTCAATCCACATTACCCGACATCCATCGCATATACACCATTGCCCCGCGCGGCGTTGGAGTCCTTTCTTGTCCAAAGAGGCTTATTCCACCCTGTTCCGAAGTGGGGTGATTTCCTGCATCACGGTTTCTTGAACAAGATTTATATCAGGATGTACGACATAGTGTTTCACCGGAAGTCACAGGTTCGTCCTGATTGTGGATACTGCGCGCATCATGTAACGAATGACTTACAGGCTAATATCTTTCATCTGGGATACAATCGGTCGGAGATCGATATGGAGGAGATTGATCTGGAGACCCAGGCGCAACCCTCCAGCCTCGGGACGGGTGGTGGGACAGACCACGACGATTCCTCTATCCGCGCCCGGCCGACATTTCGATGGGAAGGATTGCTTCGAGATCCCCTGTCATCCACGCACCATCGCAAATTCCTCGCGAAGTTGGGTGCGTGGTTCGGGATCAGCCCGTTCTGGAGAGCCGGAGGCATTTCGCAGGGCGTGGCACTGGATGTACGTTTGGAGGGAGGCAAGTACGTTTTGCTCGAGCACAGTGGACAACATCCACGTTGAAGAGGTATCCGATGAACGCGATCTTGCGCATTTGTAACTACAGGTGTATACCAAGAGCATAATACCATGATGACCATTCACGCAACCTTCTGTCGTTTTCGTTGTGCATAGCCGTCGTCTCTTGTCCGAGGTCGCTTACTCGACTGCTCCTGCGTCCTACTCGACGAAGCATCTCTCGGCGCTCGAGGAAACGGCCTTGATTTGGTCTCTTTCTGGCTCAATTTCTTTTGCTTCTTCTCGATGACTTTCTTGACTGCGCCTTTGCCTCCCTCTGCGGCAACCGCCTCATACCTTGCTTTGAGCAGAAGCTTCTTTTTCTCCGCTATGACACATTATAAGACAGTTGTCTCGAGTAAGGAGTAGTTTAACACTCACAGTCTTTCAGCCAGAACTGCCCTTTGCCCTTCTGCCTCTTCTCGCGCTCCTCCTTCGATGCTCTGCTGAGTGCCTCTTGCTCAATTTTTTCCCTCTTGTCTCGATTTACAGAGCTCTCTGCCCGCTTCACGGTCAACTCCAGTCGGGTTACTTCACGCTGGCGTTCTTCACGAGTCTCTCGAGGGGAGGACGCGAGCAGCTTCTTTGCGCGCTTGAGGTTTTCCCTGAGGGTCTTCAATTCATCTTGGTGCAGGTCTGCAATGAATCCGTATTGCTTTCGAAAACGCTGGGCGTCAAATTCGCCCGCTAGAGGTAGGAAACGAGGGTCGCGAACTTCCTGCGCTTGTCGTGAGTATGAGCTGGAATAAAGATAGAAAAGACGCACCAGCTTCTCTACCTCGACGACTGTGCGGTGTCGAGATACAGGTCGCTTGGAGGTCATTTCCGTTGGCCTGCACAAACCACGGTTGGGACGTGACAATTGCGCTGATAGACTATAACCTTACGCGTGTTTGTTTTGTCGATGAGCGACCTGCTTCCTCGACGGACGCGCCTCCACTTCTTTGCCTTTTGCGTTACTTGGTCCACGGCCGAGGTCAGCATCGAGACTCGTGGCGTCTGAGTCCTCATCATCAGAATCGTTGTCGTCGCCTGCACGGGTCAATTGTCGCTGCGCTTTTCGAAGGGCACCAAACGGAAGAGACGTGAGCCCTGCGCAGGGATTATGGATCAGGATGTGTACAGGCGTCGGCGGGGGACTCCTTCACCTGTTTGCAGACGTTCCTAGCATACAGTCGGCACGAGAAAAGCAGTGAAAAGCGCATAATGCTCACCAAGTCGTCCACATGCTCCTCTTCCGAGTGCTCGTCAAGATCGTCTTCGTCGACCCACTGAGCAACACCGCTGGGCCCGTCGTCGTCGCCTTGGCTGTCGCTGCTGGAGCCCTCGCCTCTGTCCAGATCGTGTTCGCTCGGCATAGAGTTGGTGGTAGAAGAGGGCGCCTGGGTCGCAGCAGACGTCATGTGAAAGCTAGCTGTCGCGGCGCATTTTTGCTGCTTTGCAACTCGAGTCGGACACACCTTTCATGGCGCGGTAGTCACCCTCTCCCTGTATTGCGCACTCAGGCGCAGTACTCTCGCCCTCTGGACAGCGACGCCATGGAGCATTCCGTATCCTTTGCCCAGGATGTTCCCCACCAACGAGCTACAGACGACCCCCACCCCCATGAGCTCGACAACGATATCTACCGCGGAGAGCCTCCCACCCCCCGCCTCGCTAGACGAGATTCTACCGCCTCCTCTTCCTCCTCGAGCTCGTCGTCCAGCTCGTCTTCGGGAAACCGCCTTGGTGCGCTTGCAACTGTCGTCGAGCGCGCCATCGCACGCTGGGCGAGAGCAAATGGCTCATCCCCTTCCTTGAGCTCTGCTTCCTCTTCTTCTTCCTCCCGTTCTTCCTTTCGCACCACGACCAAGTCTATGCGCCGCAAGAAGCGTCGTCCCAGCCTCGCAGACACCCAAAGAGCGCAGTCCGAGCGCGAGGTTGCGGCACGCATCAAGGCCCGTGAAGAACGCCCCCATCTTACACGCGGCTTCACTCTGTACATACCCCCTCCATTAGCGGCCGAGCTCTCCTCCCAAGCTCGCCCCATCGACACCAATGACCAAGGCTTAATTGAAGGCGATTCCCTCGCACTAATGTCCTCGCATATGGAATCTATCCTACGGACGTCTAATAGGACTCGACATCCCCATCGACCTCGTGGTATCAAATCCCACCCCGGCACACCAGACATACCCCCCATTTTGCTCCCCATGCAGGACTACATGATGCCTGTCCACGATAATATACCTAATTCATCGCAGACCTCCAATCAACCTGCAACCCGGAAAGTCAAGAAAGGGAAGGAAAAGGCGCCTGCACCCTCCGTAATACCGTCACCTCTTGCGTCGCCATCACCTGGGCTTTCCGGGGGAGGTGACGGGCTCAAAGTCCAGCAAGGCTGGTGGCTGGATGTAACCAGTCCGACTTGGGACGACATGCGCTGTCTCGGCAAGGTGCGCAATCGCCCTACCGCTCTCTCTACATATACGCATTGTTGAAGTTATCTTAGTTGCTGCATCTGCATCCATTAACGCTGGAAGATATCCTCCAGCAGGAGCCACGCGAAAAGCTTGAGCTTTTCCCAAAGCTCGGTTATTACTTCATTGTTTTCCGCTCAATTAAGGCTCCGCACAAGCACAAGCGTGTCGGCATTGCCAACGAGAAGTGCCAAGAACCCAGCGATGGCGGCCTTGTTGACGAGGTTTATATCTATCTAGTCGTATTTCGGGAGGGTATATGCACTGTAAGTGATGTTGATCTCATATTTAGCAGGCCGGCACTGACAAGGCATTGACAGTTTCACTTTGAGGACGTCGCAGGCAAGAAGAGTCTCGTTCATTGCCGCTGCTGTTTCCTGATTTTGACATAGAACACATCAACCGGGTGCGCCTTAGGGTCAAGGCGCAGGAGAAGACGTACTTGATGTCTTCTGGTACGTACCGGAGGTTCGTATGGGCAGTCGCTTCCTGACCATATTTTAGCTTGGATAGCCCACGGCATTCTCGATTCCGTCGTCGACGCTTTCTTTCCTTTAGTCGAGGAGATCGAAGCCGAGGTCCTTGCCGTGGAAAATCTCGTATTTGCGGACGACGACCTCTCATCTCCCGTACCTCTCCCGTCTCCACAGGATTCCTCCAACACACTTGTGACTCCTGCAATCAAGGAGAAACACGACTCGATTGCCTTGGATGACGAGAAACGAACGTTCAAGGACGTCGCGTCAGTTCGAACAACTCGAACAACACGGACACATTTCTCCGTACCCAGGCCTACTCTCGGCCGCACCTTCCGCCGTGTCAGACGTGCCTTGCGAGAGTTTCTCCCTGTATTTTCTCGGCATTTGAAAAACGGTGGCCCTCCCAATGCTACATCGCAAAATCTGCGTCGAATGGCGCGTACGAGGCGGCTTGTTACTTCCGTCGCCCGGGTTTTGTCCACGAAATCGGAGGTGGTAGCGCGGATTCGCAAGCGCCTTCTCACTCCATCTGAGCTGGGGTCAATGGCCGTTGCGAAAGACGATATTGAGGTAGCGATCTACTTCGGTGATGTTCAAGGTGCGACTTCTTCTACTACTCGCCTCGACAAGGCTGAGGGCTCTCTAGACCATATCTTGACACTGCAGCAGTCTCTTGCTCATTATGAGCGAATGCTGAGCCAGTCACACCCCACGTATCTCCAGAGTCTCAGAGCTCTTGCTTCTCGAGGTCGAGGAAGAAGCGACAAGGCAATCCTCTTCCTCAGCATCGTGTCTGTGGCTGTCTTGCCGCAGCAGACACTCATCGGTGCGTGGCACGGCTAGCCAATTGCCTGACGTTAACTGAGCAGCCCGCTTTTCAGGCCTCTTTTCTCAGAACGTTCATATTCCCCACAACAATCATTATCGCACCGGTCATTTCTATCTCTTCGGCATCATCGTTTTCGTATGCGTTGCTATCTTATTCGCCTATGGCTGGGTCGTGCGGTGGTGGTGGGTGCAGGCGAAGCGGAACAGAGTGCGCGTTATGTAGCGGTCGGGATATTATGACACTTGTGTGCGTATGCTTATTGTTCGTTGAGCTTTAACTCATATACCGGTGACCCTGGATGGGTGAATTCGTAAGACAGCAATGACGAACGCTCTGACCGACTGACGTCGTCTGCTCGGGCTCCTCCCCCTCGTCGTCAAGTTGAGCGCGCCAAACGCTTTCTTCCATCAGCGCTGGTCAAATTCGTTCAGCACCTACGCGCCCACTGCGGACCTCCAACATCCCCATCGTGTATATGACGCATCCGTTTCGGGCGCGTGAACGGATACGTTGGGCGGTCAGCAGGTGGTGCTTGGAGCCTCGGCAGGCGAAAGCCTAATTCTGACATAACATAGCAACGCTGTGGCACACCTCTTTCCGTCCCCTTCTATTCCTGCCGAGATATATATAGCTGTATGACTCTCAGGATTCGTCGCTTTCCCAAACCCCCCATCCTCCGCACAGATGATTGGGACAGCGGCGAAGACCGTCATCGTGGCACTCGCAATCGTCGCGCAAGTGAGTGCCGCACCGGTGCCCCACGCCATACCTGTCCCAGAAGCTGGCGACGTCAAATATGCTTTGGTACGTTATCAGACACTGAGTCTCCATGTCCAGTGGCTAACAGGTCATCTAGGCACTAGTTGCAAAGCGAATAGAGGCTCGAGTGAGTGTACACAGGCTCCATACGCCAATCGCTTGACCTTGCTTTTGCAGTTTGCCATGGTGGCGGAGATGATGAAGGAATGAATCTGTGTATTGCCGAGAGCACGAAGAACTGTAAGTAAAGTATGACCTGGGCAGTTCGTAGCCGTGCCCACGTTGCTCATTGGTCTTTCTTTCAGGTGTGAAGATAATTCAGACTGTATTGGCTCGTCAGCCGCTCCTGCCTCCTAGTCCCTGAAACTCATTATGCGTGAGGGCGCTGAAATGGAAGAAACGCATCTTAGAGCAAGTAGACAGCTTTCTGTGCTTGATGGCGTCATGTTGTCTCCGTCGCATGAGATCCGTTTTAGAACGAAGCCGTGTGAGGAAGGCGAGACAAGAGACTTTCGGGAGCGTCCTGTCGATAGTCACGGCAGTTGGCATACACTGACACAATTGGGTCGGGGACTGCGACGAAAACGATCTGTGCACAACAATACTGTCCGTAGGGGATGACATAGAAATGGCATAGTAGGACGTATCCAGCGCTCCAAAGTCTGTGAGTCAGATACGCCGGAGAGAAAAGCAAGGCAACATTCTTAGTATACATAAAACACAAACAGTACGAAATGGGAATTTGCGCAAGGACTGAGAAAACGGCCGCCTTCAGTGCTGAGTCGAGGCAGCGAAGGGCAGCGACATGGATTGCTTTTGCTTGTGGGCCCTTGTCATCACTGGCACCACGCGTTGGTCTCCTCCAAGGCAGCGTGAACAGTAAGGCCGTACATACCACCCCGGACAAGCGCCTCTTCCGTGAATTCGCGCCCAAGCGGCACAAGCGGGTTCTCACCGAGCTCACGCGTTTGCAGGTACTCGACGAGGCCGTCCAGGTAGCGCGTGCCACCGGCTCCGGGAATGCTGTGTACAGTGTACGCGCAGTCGTAGCCGTCCGCGCGCAGGCGCTCCTCCGCGAGCAGGGCCTCGTAGAGTTCCGCGCGCGAGTTGAGGAGCTCATGGTACGCAAGCGTGTACGCTGTGAAGAGGCCTTGCCCTGCGTTGGAGAGAAGAAGACGCAGTCCACTTCACTTCATGTCATGCACCGACGGGAAACGTGGTGTCAAGCGATAGGTCGCGTTGACACACGGAATGGACACGGCAGAGAGTCGTCGAGAGGTGCTTGTTGCGGGGAGTGCAAAGCCACCAGTGCAAAGCCTGAGTCTTACATGCAACTTACATGGATGTTACGTCATCTTCCGCGCGCCAGTCCTCCGAGTCCCAACAACATACTCCTCTTAGCTCTTGTCCTCGTTTTTCGACAGAATTGGTGAGTAGGCAGGAGTTCATTCACCAGGCCCTATTTGACCTCTTCAGCAGGCAACATGGTCACAAACGTTGCAGTCACAGAATACTGTAGAAACGAAACACAGCTCGCAATATGGTCCAAGTACCTCACACAACAGGCGAAGTTTTTGCCGAATCGTTCTACGCTGCAGACGATATGGGAGAGTGTAGACATGTTCTCAGTTTTCATTGGAGATTGTCCAATGCGAGCGCAGGTCACTCCAGCCCAAGTCACAGAGATGGAGGCAACTTATGAGGTCTTGCTGAAGGATCTGGCAAGCAGCGGTAATTGGAAATTGTTGGCAGCCGTAGGTGCGTGTGTTGTCTTCAAGGCTCTTGACCCAACATTCTACTAAGACTCGACCTGCAGAATGCATACCGGTTGTCGAGGTTGGTCCATCATCAACGGGTAGAGGTAGAGGAGGCGTCGGACTAGGCACACAGGAGCCCCATACGCCGCCTCACACCTCCTCTGCCCTCCCACCTCAGTTCATATATCCTCTTGCCCCCCTACCTCCTCCCACGCCGGCTCCACTACATAACTCACCTGATATGACGGAGGAGGATGTCGCTGGGCTGCTGTCGCGCTTACTAGCTCTTGGATGAGCTCTTGGATGAGTCGAAAAGGACGTGATGTCGCCCGAAGCATCGAGTATGGTTTGAAAGTGCCGGTGAGCTCGACATTCACATCATATGCCAAATAACCTTCACCCTTACCTATCGAGACAGAATTATCAGAAAGGCTGCAAGGACGCGCTCAGCAGACACTGGATTTGCTGCGACAGATCCCCGATGCCACCTCCGCGCTCAATTTCCAGTTCTCAGAATCATTGCATGTTATCCCGCGACGCTCCAGCTTGAACTTTCTCTGGACGAGAAGAAGGTATATGATACTGATCCCCACCCAGCAATCACAGAGTCTCGGATCGAAGGCATTCGGAAGCGTTATCTGAGAGTAAAGTAATCGGTAGGATGCACATTTCAGTGACATATCAGACCCGGCGCCTCATGCGGTATCACGAGTAACCAAGGGCAGCGACTGTCATGAATGATTTGTGTACCGTTAGTTAAACAATGAGTTGATGTAGCAGCACCCGATGCAAGGCTCGTGAGTCGGGAGTTCGAACGAGCGGTGTACGACGCCTGCCCATATTGGACATTGGATATTGGCAAAAATACAGCGTACAAGAGCATCGCCGTGAGCAAATCGACGCGTACGGATTAGCGGGTGTAGGAAGACATCTCGGTTGTCACTTGTGTCAACCGCTGCGTGGCCAGAACGAAACGGTGCAACGTACCTAGGAAGGTGGGTCACATGCACGGAGAGGATGACAGGGAGGATGAAGATTCTGTGGGAAGCACCTTGTCGAGAGCGGCATACACCAGGGCTGGGAATGCTGGCGGAGGGGCAACGAGAACGAGGAAGGCCCGAATTTCATATCATACGGCGATTGCATCCACCATCGCACGATAAACTGGCTATAGATATGAAGGGTATAGAAGGCATCTAGAGCTCCAGAATCCATAGTCGCCTAAGATATACATATAAACAAGGAGAGATTCTGACACACGAGACAAGCAGCCGCCTTCAATGTTGTTGAGTCGAGGTGACGGAGGGCCCACTCTTGTGGGCCATTGGCACCACGCGCTTGGTCTCCTCCAAGAGAGCGTGGACTGACAGATGATTATCAGGCTGGAGCTTTATCATGACAGCGACGGGGACGGCTCACCCTTGTGTTTGTGGTTACGCTCCTTCTCCTTGAGACGATCGAAGCTTGCAGTCATGGTTTCCTCTTTCTGTCGGAGGACCGTCTCCTCGATCTGCAGCTTCTCTGTCTCGATCCTGAGGCGCTCGAGGGCGACCGAAATGTTCGTACGTAGGTCCTTGATGCCAGATATCTCTTCCTGGAACCTATGGCGAGCATGGTCGAGCTCTTCGCCTGTACGCGCATACACGCTTAGCAGTATTGAAGTAAAGACAACGAGGAGGTTCACCTGCTGCTTCCGCCGCATACACGATGTGATCGAACT
Organism: Auriscalpium orientale; assembly: GCA_019915035.1. NCBI lineage: Eukaryota > Fungi > Basidiomycota > Agaricomycetes > Russulales > Auriscalpiaceae > Auriscalpium > Auriscalpium orientale. The sequence continues at coordinate 2,495,318 of JAHLMH010000001.1, forward strand.
TTGTCATGTCCGTCCAATCACGGTCCATAGCCCACGAAACAACTTTTCCCGACCGCCCAGCCGTCTGCCTGAGGCTGCTACGCCGCCTTGTCAGAGTGGGGCGCGGCGCCGACCCTTCCGCCGCCTCGGACGGCGGACTTGGCACGGCAGAGCTCAGCTCCGAGCCGCCGTACGACATGGGGGGCTCGATGTTGGGGATTGTCGGCTCAGGCATGATTATCGCCGGCTCGGGGACGGGCATTTCCATCATGGTGGACGCAGGCTGCGACAGATCGGGGAGGGGCGGGATGCCGAGCGTTTGCATCATCGAGGGCGGCATGTGCACGCTGGGCGGGCGGTAGAGGTGGGGCAGCGGCTCGGGAGAGACGACATCGGCGCGCGGCTCGGGGTTCTCGACGCCAGTCGCTGCGGCGACTGCAGCACCATAGCGCTCGGCGGAGGGTGTCTCGCCGTAGGGATTGGGGAGCGGCGGAGGCGTCGATGGGCGGTGTGGGCTCGAGGGCGTTGGGATGGTAGACTCTTCCACGACAGGTGAAAGATATGGATTTCTCGGAGCCGTGGTTGGGGAGTGTCGCTGAGATCCAGTGGACGCCAAGGACTCTGTGTAGATCGTGCTCCGCGGGGAGACGGAGGGGCGCCGCCGACTGCTCGACACTCGCTGGGACGGGGGGTTGCGCGTGGTTGTGGAGGCTTGGGAGTGCCTGGACGAGCGCGGGGTATGGGTCGAGCGCGTCCCCTGGGTGTACCCTGACGGAGCAGGGGACTGGGAGCGCGTCCTCATGGTGTCCACCGACTCCTTCCTGGTGGCCTCCTTCGTGCTGCGGCCGCCGTCACGCTCTTTCAGCCATTTCTCCATCTCGCGCAGGCGAAAATCGGGGCCTGCGTGGATGATGCGGTACATTGCGCTCCCTTTCGGGGCGGAGGGCGCGAGCCGCTGGCACTTGCGGATCATACGGTCCTTGAGATGGCGTATCTCAAGGATGCGGTCCCAGTTTGCACCTCTGCCCTTGGCAAGCTCTTGCTGCTCGTAGGTCAGCAGTGCCGCGTAGAGGGTCGCGGTCCGGGGCGGCAGCAGGACCTGCAGCATTAATTAGATCGATGACAAAAGGCGGTTGATCAAAGGTGAGCTACGCACTTTGAGCTCGTTGGGAGTATCGGTGCACTGGAGATAGCGCCATCCTGCCCTTGTGCTGCTGTCGTATGGCTCGAGCTGACCGCGGACGGGGCTGGCCTGGAAATATGCAAGAGGGCGGTCGGACGGCATGATGGTGGGCGGACTGAGGGCGCCGTCGCCTTGCGAGGAGGCTATATGGGACCTCGTGGAGGAGAACGTTGATGAAAAGCCGTGTGGAAGACGTTGGCGTGAAGCGCCGAGGCCTCGCGCATTGTCCCTGCAGCGCCCGTACTACATCCCGACACGATGCGGGCCCGCTGCGATGCGGGACCATCGCGGGTGCAGAGCGTGGGAAGACACGGTCCACAGGTCCCCGGACCGCAGAATCAGACGCCAAAGACGCCGGCATGCCATTAACCCCGCACATGGCCTCAAAGCCCGCGCACGCTGTCTCCGTTTCGCCCACCGTTCAATGTCGTCCGCCCTCGCTCACTATGAATCCTTTCTGATCAACAACGTCTCGACCATCTCGTCCCTCGAGTCCACCCTTAGGTCCATCACGTGGCTCCTTCCCGGCCGCTTCAAGGACGCAGAGCTAGCCTCCGAGGCCCGTCAGTGCCCTCTCTCTTTGCTCCCAGCTCTCAACCTGATCATTGCCATGTGCAGTCTCCGCTTCCCTCAATGCCCTTAGTCTCTACCACGACACCCTGCTCGCTCGGGCCGTCGACAACGAGCCAAAGCACAGGCCGCTACTGCCGCCGTCCTTGCATACCCGCTACACCCGCGCATGGGCGGACCATCACACTCGCTATCGGTGGGTAGCGCGGGTCCTTGAGCTCACTCGTTTCGTGGAGCTCCTTATTGAGATGGGCCTGCGGCGGAAGACATCATCCACCACCCGGTGGCGAGGCATCATTTTGTTGGAAGCAATCAAGTCAGTCGCGTCGTAATCTTCTCAACTCGGCATCCTCATGTTGTGACTATAGGGCGATTCTGAAATTTGTGCTACTCCGCATCACACGGCGGCCATTGCTTCTGCCGCCCATTCCTGAGCGCGACATCGACCCATCGACCATCCCACCTCCGTCCAACTCATCATCCCCGACTCTTGCTCCCTCCTCCCCGGCATCGTCGCCCCCTACAACGCCCGACCACCTCAAGAACAACCATGCGCCATTGCCACCACACCCATTGCTCACCACACCTCCGCCGACGAAGCAGACGTCTGCCGTCGAAGACTTCCTTCTTTCCAAAGCCCTCACCACCTCGGCTGTAAAAAGCCCCACATCCCTCGTGAAGCCGTTCGCGAGTCCACAAGAATGGCTCGGTGAGGGTGTATTTATATTGCGGCCTCTTATTTACGGTATGTGCTCGGCCGTATGGCTCCCGTTTTTCGACTAATCACCTTCTAGTGATCCTGCTATCGTCTGAGCCCAAATCGAGTCGCCCCCTGGTGGTATCGCTGGTTTTGGAGCTACTGTCGCGCAACCTGCGCCGGACACCTTCCAATTCTTCCACGCTTGAGCGCTCGGAATACGCTCGGAGGGACAGGGATCTCCTCTGGTACCTCTTCCGAGGATCCATCTGGGAGTCATGGACCAGGTGCGTTACCTCCTTAGCATAACGTGTAGATTGCTGAATTCGCGCTCAGGCCCAAGTTGGAGTCCCTCGCGGACGGTACAGCACGGATCCCAGTGGTTGGCATTTTGGGCGCCTTCTTCCGGGACTGGATGCCATTGATCGACGAGTACTACTACTGTGCGTCATTCCTACGGCTGTCGACGCTCAGCTCTGATATCCTTTCGCAGATACGTCCTCATAGACCGCTGTTGCTGTCAGTTATCCTACTTAGCTATCTATGCTCTGTCTGTTCTATGTTCGGATGTTCGGTGTACAATTCCCCGAAAAGTCGACCTACTCCGTCGCTCTGTGTCCTTTCATTCTTTACGTGTCTCTTTATCAATCGCTAATGCTGCAGCTGCCCCAGCCAACTTGGCCTGAAGCCGGGCCGCCCGCTGGAAGTGCGGCGATCTACAGTCCGAGGGGCTGGACGGACTCTCTCCAATCTCCATGGCCTGGCACCGACGCCATCGCGACGACCTTCCATCGTGATCGACTGCCTGTCGCGATGTATCATTCAAGTTTCTTCATCTTCACTTGGGGTAGACATGCATTTGCCGCTTAGTCCGATAGGACGCGTTCTTTTATATAAAGGACCTGCATGAGACGATGGCGGCTGCAACATCCCATCTCGATTCAAATCCCTTCGTTGCTTGCATCGAGAGCGCTCCCATGTCTGACAACAGCGCTTCTACGTTGCCCGATGTGCGCCGTGTGGTGACGGGCCACACAGGGGACGGAGCGGCAACTATCCAAAGCGACACTGCCATAGCGTCGATCGTATGTCTAGTTGGATCCCTGACTTTACACACACACTCACAATGAGTGCTACAGGTTGAGCCCGGGTTTCCTGGGGTGAAGACCGTGCCGCTGTGGACGGTAGAAGGGATGCCTGGCAACGACAACAACCTGAAGTACGTTTACTCATGGCGCCTTCGCCTTTGACGTCTGCTCATCCTATCGATAGACTTGACGGTGCAATCAGGGAAATACCTGCGTCGACACTGGGCCTCGTCCTTCCCAACGGCGCCAACTTTCGCTTCACAGACCTTGCTCCGGGCTCGTCGACACCGTTGGTAGGTCCGCCTTCCCGCGCGAGTCCGTATCCGAAGCTCATCGCACACCGTCTAGCATCGCACGACTTCTGTCGATTTGAATATTCTCAGTAAGTTGTCGCGAGGCGTGCGTAAGACGAAGACTGATACGAAGGCCTCACAGTCTCTGGAGAGCTGGTCGCGATCACTGAGGACGGGTCCGAGAGGTGTCTCAGCACGCCAGGAGATACGTTCATAAATCAGGGCACCATGCACGCGTGGAGAAACCCTGGGAAGACGTGGACCAGATGGGCTACCGTTCTGGTCGACGCTGCGCCCGTCGTCATCAACGGGCAGTCTCTCGGGGTTGCTGTCAAGCCTTAGTTGCAAGTCTGTAGTAGTGCGTCGCGTCAGATAAATATATGTTTCTACGTGCGCAAAAGTGGTCTGGGGATGCACTTCTCCCAGGATCGATGATCACTGGAGGTTAACGAACAGTCCGCCATCGACCAGCAACGATGCGCCCGTGACATACTTCGCCAGGTCGCTCGCCAAGAAGACGACAGGGCCCGCAATATCATCAGGTTCTTCGTTGACCCCGTCAGCAGGAGCACAAAACGCCAATCATAATGACAGCAGACGTACTTCCAAGCCTTCCAAGCACCGTTCTGCTCTCCATGCCTCTGCGCTTATCCTCATTTGACAGGTCTTCCTTGTTAATGTCCGTCGCGATGGTACCTGGCAGGATGGCGTTGGCGCGGATATTGTAACGACCAAGCGCAACAGCGGTGCTCTGCATCAAAGACAGAATGCCAGCCTTGGTCGGGGTGTAGTGGCTGGGATTGAGGGGTTATTGGGAGACAAGGCATATTGGGGAAGGAGAGTGTTACGCTTGCTGGCCGCCCCCCACTAAGGCAGAGATGGATGAGATACCAATGATCGAACCGCCCTGCGGCGTTTGGTTCTTCATTTGCTTGGCAACGGCTAAGGCGTACAAATCTGAGCACTTGACAACGAGCCAAGAAGGTAGCGCAAGCAAACCTTGGGTGATGTAGAATGATCCGTCGAGATTGACGCTCCGAGTCCGTTGCCATAGTTCGACTGACACGTCGAGAAACTCTGAGAACTGGCATATGCCAGCATTGCTGACAAGGACGTCTTCCCAGCATGGCATTCGTCAAATGCAGTCACGATCCACGCGTTTGCGAGAAATTATACCGATGCGTCCGAAAGCTTTGACGCCTGCTTCGACGATCTGGCGAGGCTTCAGTACTCCAGAACTACAGAATAAGACAGAGTTTCATACCTGCAGAGACACTTCAGGCATACTTATGTCTCCTGGCACGCGCTGGGTCTTAACGTGCGGATGCACAGAGGCGATCTCTTGTTCGAGGGCGAGGACTTCACGGGTGGTCTCGTCATCGCCCAGATAGTGGAGAATCAGCGCAGCAGCGCCATGCTTGGTGCACTCAACCGCACATGCCCTACCAATTCCTCGAGATGACCCAGTGATGCAAACGACACGACCTTGGAGGAGAGACATGATGGTGTAACGGGAGCTATCGCGGAAGTGGACTGGGCAGAACTCCACCGCCCGTGCGACGCCGAGAAGAAATGGCGTCGTGCTTTGCCTGCTGTATTCTGGCCGTTGAGGAGATCATGAGACGCTGTGCGGAAGCTCGGCAGTGTGTCGAAGGACAAGATGGCCACGGGCCGCCTTGCCCGCCAGATTCGACCGGCGGTTTCCGAGGCTACGTCACGGTCACTTGCACCGCGGCACTTGACCTCTTCAACGTTCTCTTCGTTTTGTAGCGTAAGATGCAGCTTGGTTCTATAAAGTGCGGGGCTCCGTATCCCGCGATGCTCACCTCTCCACTTCCTGCGTGTGTCATCGTCTGCAATGGCCAAAATGTGAGCCAGGACTCACCGCCTGCGACGCGTACTGACTGCCGAGCTTTCGCAGCTACTACGACTCTGATGCGGACCTCAAGCACCTCGAGAACAAAACTATCGTGTTTCTGGGGTACTTTTCCGACTTTCAGTCGATCCATGTGATCTCAAGATGATGCATAGCTTCGGCAACCAAGGTGCTGCCCAGGCTCAAAACCTCCGTGACTCTGGCATTCCCAATGACCAGATCATCGTCGCAAACCGGGAAGACGACTATGCTGCGGATGCCAAATCCAAAGGCTTTAGTGTCGAGCACGATTTCAGCAAGGCCGCGGAAGTCGCCGATGGTATGTCTCGCAATGCGTTTTGTTGCCTGAGCTGGACTGATTCAAGGTTCCCCAGTTGTATTCCTCCTCGTTCCGGACCAAGTACAGCCCCGCATATTCAACGAGAAATTTGCTCCCAAGCTGAAGAGCTCGGCTACTGTCGTGGTTGCGAGCGGGTACAATGTTTTCTACAAGCTTCTGGATTTCAAGCCAACTCTGGATGTTGTCATGGTGGCCCCTCGGTGACTACTTTTGATGCGATTCTGCCAATCATCCCTCTCACCCGATAATCAGTATGATTGGCTCCTCTGTGCGCTCCTTATATGTGAAGGGCAAGGGCTTCCCTTGCTTCGTCTCGGTCGAACAAGACGGGACCGGCAGCGCGCTGCCAATCGCACTGGCGCTGTCCCGGGCCATCGGCGCAACCAAGACTGGCGCGATTTCTTCCTCCGTCCGTGAGGAGACCGCCATGGATCTCTTCGCCGAGCAAGCTCTGTGGCCGAACATTATCGCACTCTTCCGCGAGGCATACAGCGTTCTGAAGGACGCTGGTTGCACTGATGAGGCCCTTGTCTACGAGATGTCAGTCTCGCATGCGGTGGCGGTCTTGGCGTGAGGCTGACGCATGATATTGCTCTTGCAGGTGGATGTCTAAGGAGCCCGCAGAGATCTTTGAGGCTGCCGCGGAGGACGGGTTCATTAAGCAGGTCAGCTTTTGGATTCTGCGGCAGATGCACAGTCGCTGATGGTAGGAGTCATCATTATACAGCTGAAGCATCACTCGATTGTCTCGCAATATGGTCAACTCAGCGGTGCTTTGAAGATTGACGGCACGCCAATCCGCGCTCACTTTGAGGATATCCTCCACAACCAGGTCGGGAGCTCACTTCATTTCTCCTTTCTTTATTTTCTCACCTTGTCATCTGTCCAGGTATTGAACGGGAAGTTCCAACGGGAATTTACGAAGATCGAGGCCGACCTGGAGAAGGAGGGTGACGCCAATCCATTGAACAAACTATACACGCTATCGGAAGAGAGCGAGCTCGCGCAGGGAGAGAAGCGCGTGCGGGGCAGGCTCGGCCTATCATGAAGCAGCGGACATTGCCAACTCCTGTTGTATTCGTGTCTTCAATTGAAGCGATAAAGAGCACCAACGATATACTTACCGTCACACAGGGTTCCCGATCTTAAGCAGAAAAAGCTTGACCACTGTAGAGAACGAATGGCTTGGGCAGGGTGAAGGCGGGGAGGTCGAATGGATTTGATAGGCCCGTCGCGTAGTTCTGAAAGGCGATGTTCGCTGTGTCAGACGCGTAGTCCGTCGAAGTCGTCGCCGACAGCTCTTGGAAAACACCAGCGAACAGGCCGAACGTCGTCTGGAGGTGAGTGGGCGAGGGCGCCTCCATGGACGGGGAAGGGGAGATGGAGATGTGGATACGCGGAAGCGTGTATGTGAACGAAGGGCGGCGAACAGACCGGCTGAGACATGGAGAAGGGTTCGGGCTGAACAAGTGGTCGATCACCATATCCGAGGGGGGAGGTTCCACGATGATCAGCGGGGACTCGAAAACCATGGAGTCCAGCGAGAGGGAGCGGGAGGGTGGGGTAAGGTGCTCGACTCTGGTCGCAGACGAACTCGCAAGATCTAGTGACTCTGACTCCTCGAAGTCGCACACTTTGCATCTTCCCTCTTCGTCCTCCTCCACGACTGTGATGTCGTCGTCTCCGTCCCATGATGTCGAGTGAGAGATGGTCATAGCAGAGAACGCCACGACCAGGTCATCAACGGCAGTGTCCTGCAGGGCCAGGGAAGCTGGAAGATCTGAGATAGATAGTCTTCGGAAAGCAGTAACCAGGACGCCCATCGAGCTTTGGGATGATTGTCGCACGGCCACGTCTTCGAGGCTGACAGTCTGTTCGGACGAAGGTGTAGACAGCAAGGAAAAGGACGATGGAAGGCACATTGCGACCAGAGAATATGGGAAACGTCAAGAGGACGAGTTTGGTTTCAAAGAGCAGGTGCGATTTTATATACAACGACCAGGCATTGCGTTTCAGACTGTCAATCACTGGGCCATGGCTTCTGGACGTAGAGTGGACATTACGTTTCAGACCAGGTTGCAGTGCCACCCAGACTTGCGGGCGCTTGCGTCCATAAAGAGTTATTTATAAAATTCAATTGAACAGAGCTCCATACTCAATCTTCTTGAAGGTACATCAGCCTCAGCATGGGCAAGAAAGTTAAGCCAGCCCACCTTCATGCGTAACCACCAGTCAACGAGCAGCTAGAGCTATGACAACGACACCGACAGATACAACTCCGGACAACGAAATGAAAGATAGGTGCCGACCGAACATTGTACGACGGGTCCCCGTCACAGCCCACACTAGGAAAGAGATCGTCGCCCAGATCACATCCCATCCTATGGATGACTGCGCGGGATGCGAGTGGAGCACCTCCCAGAGGAAGTGTATCACTTCCCGAGGCGAGGATCGAATGCTTGGCGGAAGCGAAGCGAGCAAAGTGGACGTTGTGACGATGCGCGCTGAGAGAGCGAAAACCGCGGTGATGCCGAAGAGCGTTCGGAGGCGGATGCGAAGAAGTGTAGACGATAGGAGAGCTTCTGAGGACAGGAGGGGAATAAAAGGAAGAGAATGCATGACGAGGAGGTTGAAGAGGAAGTAGTTGTGCGCAACTGAATGAGGGACGAGGAGGACCGTGACCAAGGAAATCGCCACGCTGCCCCATAATACCAATGGGACAGTCTTGGTATCCAGCTTCTGAAACTTGGTCTTCTGTATTGAGATTGGAGGGTCGGCGCGAAGGACCAGTGCCAGGAAAAAGAGATTGCATGCGACGGAGATGGCCACCAACTGACCGAACAGCATGTAGGCCCATATATGCTTCACGTTGCGTTTTCTCCCTACAAACCGCCCTCTTTCAGCCAAAGTTCACCGAAGAGGAGAGGAGCTATTGCTTACCTTCGTACAACAAGAAAACAGTCCAGAAGCTGACGGTGAAGAGACAGAGATGTTCGCTCCACCACCAGTTGTGCGGCCGTATGCACACGGCGTTCCAGGCCTGCTCGAAGAGGCCCGTATTCCAAAGCCAATCGGCAATGTTTGAAAGAGGAGGGATTCCCGTTGAAGTCACGCCAATAGCATGCTCGTGCTCCAGAAAACTCCACTAAAAGGTGGGTGTTAAAGCAGTTCTAAGTGTGACGTAGCAACCTACTCTCAAGAATGCGAACATATCTGTCATCATATTAGTTACAAGCAAACCATTAATAAAATGATCGGCTCACAATACCAAGTATGTGCGAACGACGCCGTAGTCAATACAGCGTATGTGACGCGTTGGCTACGGGAGCCGGAGCCTTGAGCCTTCGAAGCGGCATCAATCCGGAAGGATTTGACGATGACATAGAACAAGGAGAGGATGATGGAGAAGTAGGAGGAGAACACGGTGAGACCAATAACTTGCTGGACAGAGAACTTGAAATTCGCCATGGTGAGCACTGGCTGGCAGTTTCGAAGACGAGCGCGCACCAAAGTAAGCGCCCACTTCTCGGAACCTCAACCTCCGGCAACTGCAGCATTTTCTCACCAAAAAATGTCGCAATGGTCCACTTTGCTGCCCACGCAAGGAACCCCGCGTTCAAGTACTGATAGCGGTGCTGAGGACCGTAGATAATATCATTATGTATTTGGCAGCAAGGGCTTACGTACGCGTCCCACGCCCATTTTCCGCGCAAAGGCTTGTTGAGTCAAGCCTGAGGCTTTCCCGGCGTCTTTCACCTTGCTCATTGACCAGCACGACAATGTCCGAACACAGTGCAGCTGTAGCTGAAAAACAGGCCGACGCGAGATCGTAAGCTCATATAGCTTTCCTTTGTCTGCCCATTGACACCACCCGACAGCATTCGCTCTAGGGACCACTCTTCCGACACCCTTCGCACGCGAAGGTCTCATCGCAGCACGTCAAGGGATCGAGACCGTCGCGACAGTCGTCGTGAACGGGACTCTGGAAACCGTCGCAAAAGCAGTCGCAGTCGTGAACGCGGAGGTCGCGACAGGCGGAGCAGGTCGCGCGACAGATCGCACAGGGACCGGGACAGGGAAAGGGACCGTGAAAGAGACAGGCGCCATCGAGACCGGGACGAGAGTCATCACAGCCATCGTGACCGTGAGCGAGAAGACAGAGACCGTAGGAGGCGCAGGCGTGACGACGACGTGGAGGATCCAGACCAGGAGGAGCGTTCCAAGCGAAAGCGACCGGATGACTCGCTGGACGATGGTCTCCCGCCGCCGCCGACATCTGCGGGTCTTCCGCGACCGCCAAACCATCGCGACAGTCCGCGACGTGGCTCTGATCGGGGTCACTCCCGCGAGCGAGAGCACCGACTGCCTCGCTCAGCGAGGGATCCTCGCGATGAATTCGACGACCCTCCACGTTATAGACGAGACAGGGATGGTCGGGATGACCGTCGTCGCTCCATCGATGGTGAAGCCCGTGGATACAAGTCTCCACCTCCGCCAATTAAGTATGTTGCTCGCCATTTTTCCCCTTCTCATTGTCAAATAGCTAACGGACCCTCAAGGCGCCCTTCTCCAACATATGAAATACCATCCGTAGATCCTATGGATGACGAGCCAAAGGAAGATGACTCAGAGGCTCGTTCGGTCTTTGTTTCCCAACTGGCGGCACGTCTTACTGCTCGCGATCTCGGCTACTTCTTCGAGGACAAGCTTGGAGAAAATACGGTTCTTGATGCCAGGATTGTTACTGACCGTTTGTCCAGGCGGTCGAAGGGGTAAGAGTCACGCCTTCGGATTGCTACTTCAACTGATACATCTATCTACCAGGATCGGCTACGTCGAGTTTCGTTCCATTGAGCTGGTTGACAAAGCAATCGGTTTGAGCGGGACTGTTGTGATGGGCGTGCCGATCATGGTGCAGCTGACCGAAGCCGAAAGAAATAGGCTCCATCCAGGTGACGGGTGAGTGTTTGCGTCCCGCTGCTAGTTTGACTCTACCAAGCTAACATGATTCACCATAGAAACCTCAACCTTCCACCAGGTGTCAGCGCGCCCCACGGTGCTATGCAGTACGTTGAGAGACTCTGTCATATCGTGCAGTTATTCATTGGCCACGCAGACTCTACGTTGGATCACTGCACTTCAACCTCACGGAAAGTGACATCAGGCAGGTGTTTGAACCTTTTGGAGAGCTTGAGTTCGTCGATCTGCACAAGGATCCCACGACCGGGAGGAGCAAGGGCTATGCATTCGTACAGTACGTGTGCCTTGGCATGCCCTTCAATTGCCCGCTCATCTTCTTTCCGTCACAGATACAAGAGATCTGAAGATGCGAGAATGGCTTTGGAGCAGATGGAAGGCTTTGAGCTTGCCGGCCGCACGGTGAGTACATAAGTCCCTACGTCTGACTATTTTATTGACCTTGACCTCGTAGTTGCGCGTCAATACTGTCCATGAAAAGGGTACAACTAAATATACTCAGCAAGATTCTCTTGACGAGGCTGGCGGTCAGTCGTCTTTACTGGATAAACGGTACCAAGTGCTGATGCTCTTCTGCAGGCGGTAATTTGAACGCAGCATCTCGGCAGGCGCTGATGCAGAAACTTGCCAGGATTGAACCCACTTCTAAACCTGAGCCCATGTCAGTGCTCTTTTATTTTGTTCAAGGAGGCGAGCTTAATTCATGTGTTCCCAGTCACAAGCCGAATATCCCTCAGGCTATGGAGTCTCGTTCTGTCCTGCTCGGAAATATGTTTGACCCCGAAGAGTGAGTAGCCGAAAAAAAATGCATTCACGTCTAATCATGAGCATTTTGCAGAGAGACTGAACCTGATTGGGACCGTGACCTCGCTGACGACGTCAAGGGAGAATGCGAGGAGAAATACGGTCCTGTTGAACGCATCAAGGTCGAGAAGGAGTCTCAGGTACTTGAGCATCCGCGCTTTCTTCACTCGATGCTGAAAATCTCTCAGGGTGAAATCTATGTCAAGTTTGGCACCGTCGATGCTGCGCGCCAGGCAATCCAAGGCCTCAACGGCCGCTGGTTCGGCGGCAAACCAGTGTCGGCCGTCTTCATCTCGGATGCTATCATGCAGGCGCACTGAACGACCTCTCAAACATGCGTAATCGATGGTCCCGCGCCTGTCAGGTCTAATGCGCTTGTCTGCGTTTACTGAACATGGGATATCTGCAGGTGGGAAGGCGGCTGCTTTCTTCTTTCTAGGTTTCATTTCGTCGTCCTTTCTGGTTTTTGCGTGCGGTTCCAGAGCAACGTCGAGACCGCACGTGGATACAGAGGCAGGTTTTGTTGTGGTTTCATCTCACTGTACATGCTTTTGCTCCTCTCAAAACGATTTTCATCTCCACTAGATCTTAAGGATCGTCCGAGTAATAAATGCCTTGCGATTGCTTCAGGTAACATACTGCTGTCGATTGCTGAATGCAAATGCATAGGTTATGACAACGCTTATCGTGACAAACTTGGCAGGTAGGAATTGAGTGTACAGCACTAAACGCCATGCAGGTCATGATGACTGTCTCCCCTCCCCACCATATCATACAGTGCCGAAAGCCTGTGCCAAAGCGAGTGCCGCGTCTGACACCAGCTGCTTACCAAGGGTCAACACACTGAGTAAGGATGTCAGTTACGTTGTAGGATTTGAACAGTAAACCTTACCCTAGAGTGTAAACGACGATGCAAGCGGAATGAGTAGCTGGCAATGCGGATGTCAACTAGGCACCCACCATCCATAGCCATAATGGGGTGAGGTGCGCCCTTGTATACTTTGATCTCCACTTCAACGCCGGCCTGTTGAAGCTTCTGACCGTATGCGATACCCTCGTCCCGCAGGACATCGAGCTCGGTCACCGCAATCCAAGTCTTGGGAGATTTTGGAAAGAGCTCGTCAGGTGCCAAAATCGGGGAGCTCTCCCACTTTGGCCAGTCCTCTGCGTTGGGCAGATACTTCTGCCGATACCAGACCATCTTCACGGCGGGAAGCCATGCAGTTTCCGCATTCTCGGTCCAAGACGCGTATGTGCCAGATCCGGCGGCGGTGTTATCGGTGACCGGGACAACGAGGAGCTGGAAGACCAAAGGTATCGGGGGCGACATGAGGGTTGCCTTGTGCGACAGGACTGCGGCCAGGTTTCCTCCGCTATGACACCGATCAGCTTGTGTTCGACTGCTTCGGGATGTAGCTCACCTCGAGGACCCGCCGATGGCAATCTGGTCAAGATCAATGTCCAGCGTGGACTTGCCTTGGCTCCATACCCACTCCAGGGATTCGATGGCGTCTTCCACTGCAGCCGGGAACGGGCTCTCTGGCGCGAGTCGGTAGTCGACGGACACGACCACGCATGATGCATCTGCGTCTCCCTGTCAATTTGGAGACGCCGAAAGGTTGATCAAATGCATACACTTGCACATGTTCGTCGCAAAGGCGTTCTCCGAGTCAATGCTCCCTAGCGTCCAACCTCCTGTGGGCCGTAGGGACGTCGATCAGACTCCACTTTGTCGTATTATCTTTGGTTCTGTACCTCCGTGGAAAAATATAAAGACAGGCCATCCCTTCACTGGCGCTGGACCCTCAGGCGTGAAGACGCGTATTTTGCACTTGCTCAACGAATAATCGGCAACTCTCCCCACCTTGAGTGGTGAGGAGCTCCCCGGCACTGTGGGGGCATTCCGGATGGACGGATCCCATGGGATTTCGTGAGGATGTGTTCTGTTGACGAGGTGCTCGTTGTGAAAGGCCGCGTACTCTGGGTCGAGGCGGGGGAGGATGTCTGGGTGCAGCGGGTGGTACGACATATTGTCCGATGGTAGCAGATGGTGGTCTTCTGATAACGCGTGCTTGTGTTGTGCATGCGCATCCCGTCTTCTGAACGCTCGAGGAATCCCGTTGCGGGGTACCCACGGCGGCACGGGCCGGTCAGATGCCCCTTGTCCTGCTGTCGCATGCACACCTCATCCAATCGATGCAAGGCCAAAACTCTCACCGCGGGCGGCGCGACGACAGCTAGTAGCAAGGTATACTAACCGCCACCATGTCATCCTCACCTGCTATCCAAACGACTACATCGCATGCTCTCGCGCCGCTCCCCAGCAAAGATGCGCTCGTCGCAGAGTTCAGGGGCAAATCCTTGAAAGATCTCAGGACTCCAGCCTTCGTGATTGATCGCGCTGTTTTTGCCAAGAACTGCGCCCGTATGCACGAGAATGCGGCGGGTTGGGGCGCGGGTTTCCGTGCCCATCTCAAGACACACAAGGCAAGTCGATCGACACATGTCCACGCCTTGACTTCATTTCGAGAAGACAGCAGAGGGCACGAGATTGCAGCTCGTATCGAGCGCAAACAAGGCTCACGCGGTCGTGGTGTCTACTCTTATGGAGGCATGGCAAGTCCACAACGCAGGTCTAGTAGCAGATGGGACAGTAAACGATGTGGGTGAAGTATTGCCATCATGAAGGATACTGCAGGACACTCACCATGGAACGCTCCAGATTTTGTATGGCCTACCCGTTGCGGCTAACAAAGTTGCCGATCTCTCCCAGCTTTGGGACAAAGTGGCCATCCATGGGGCGGTTGTCCGTCTCCTCGTCGACCATCCAAAGCAGATCGAGGCTTTGGAAGCATTCGAAGTTCATCGACCGAATCCCAGACGATGGTCAGTGTTCGTGAAGATAGACGGCGGTCAAAAGTAAGTACGAACAGTGACTCTAGCTGCATCCACATTGAAAGTTGGATTATAGACGAGCTGGAACCGAACCTGGGTCTCCTGCGTTCAATGCGCTAGTGCAGGCCATTCTAGCATCACCATCCGTGTCGTTGTTCGGCTTCTATGCTCATGCAGGGAATTCCTACGCTTCGACATCTCTGTCGGAGGCGACATCTGTCCTGTCATCCGAGGTCCAGGCCGTGAATGATTCTGCAAAGTTTGCCCTTGACATTATCGCTCGGTTCCCCGGATCAGAGGCCGTACCGCCGCGGTTCGTTTTGTCTGTCGGATCGACACCCACTGCACATAGTGCGTCTGCCGAAACGAGAGCACAACTGCAGTCTCTCCTGCATGGCACGCTCGAACTGCATGCAGGTAAGCGCAATGCAGCCGCTTGAAGTCTTCTTGACCTCTATCTGAAATCTGGCAGGCAACTACCCCCTGCTGGACTTGCAGCAGTTACACACGGGTCTCATCGACAGAGCGCGCATTGCCCAGAAAGTGTTGAGCACGGTGGTTTCTTATTACCCCGGCCGGGGCAGCGGGGATACAGATGAAGCCCTGTGTGACGCCGGGGGCATTGCGGTCAGCAAAGACCAGGGACCGATACCCGGATATGGAGATGTCATTGGAAAACCGTGGCGACTTGGAAGGATCTCGCAAGAACATGGCATTTTGACGCGCACCACTGGAGACACCGCAATGAGCAATTCTCCATCCCTCGAGATTGGAGAGACGGTGGAGATCGTAGGACAGCATGCATGCTTTATTTCCGCCGCGTATCCGTGGTACTACGTGACAGATTCTGACGCAGATCCAGAGAACGACAAGGTCACCGATGTTTGGGTACCTTGGAAAGGGTGGTGAGGCACTGGAGGGCACTGCTGTACGACATTTGTAGACCGAGCACGTAAGAGACGTGCCGCATAGCGCTTCATGTGTGGTGCCGGGGCCTTCGAACGATAAGCGTGGGCCAGCGCCATTCGGAGCGAGCGAACTACTACCCTCCGACTCGTGAGAATCCCGCATGAAATGCCGATTGCGCACAGTCGCGCCATCTTACTGGCGCCTGTCTATCTGCGGTCGACCAGGTCTTCAAGTTTTCCTCGTCATCGCATTTCTGCTTGCTCTTCAGCGCCCAGTCCTCATCTAGCTGCATATTCACACTGAACAAACTACTCGGCGTCGTCGTCGGCAAGTTCTCTTCTTTCCTCCTTCAGCTTCTCCTCGTGTTGGCGAAGGTCTCATCTGCCTCCTAATCACCTCCGATGAGCGCGCTATTGGAAAGGTACACGATCATGAGGCCAAGGGCCGTCGTAAATGACTATTAGCAAGCAGGATAACGTTTCTTGTTCCTGCCTTCCGCCCCGTATCGACTCGAGCAATGACTTCTCCGGAGGCGCAGCCGGGCTGCAAATCGCGCAATCTTATATTAATAAAAGCATTTGTGCGGCTGTCTCCCAGTAGCCGACCGACGTCGCCCACTTCATCTCACCCCTCTCCTCCTACTCAGCAAGCCACGGCCATGACCGCTAGTGCAGCTGTGGAGATTGACGAAGAGACGCCGCTGTTGCCCGAGGAGCAGCAGAAGAAGCAGACCCCGATTCCATGGGGCCAGGTTTCTGTGCTCCTGGTCCTGCAGCTTGTAGAGCCTTTCACTTACACCGTGATATTTCCGTTTGCACCTGAGGTATGTCATTTTCCTACCGCATGCCTGCGCCTGCTCATGACGCTCCGATCCCAACTTGAAGTTCGTTCGAAAAGTCGGGATCACTCATGGAGACGAAGCTCGCGTAGGATACTACGTCGGCCTGCTGGTGAGCCCCAGTTTTGCATTTGGATGTCTTTCACTGAAATTTGTGTAGGAGGCAATTTTCTTCGCGACTCAGGCCCTAACGGTCTATTATTGGAGTCGCGTCTCGGACATCATAGGGAGGAGACCTGTTATTCTCGCCGGCCTTTCTGGCCTTTTCGTATCCATGTATTCGTTTGGACTGTCCACAACATACTGGGGTGCAGTGTTCAGGTAATGTTCTATCGTCCGTTCTCTTCCTCTTCTGACCGGACATTGTTTCCAGCCGGGCTCTAAATGGCGCATTGAACGGCAACATCGGCGTCTTGAAGAGCATGCTGGCTGACATCACTGATTCGACCAACGTTACACAAGTATGGGGCTTTTTACCTATATCGTGGGCTACTGGCGGCACAATAGGGCAAGCTCCCCTCTAGGCATCATCCCGCAACGCTCGTCTGACCTGTCTCTCTAGCCCGATCGTGGGCGGATCACTGTCACGACCGGCTGACCGCTTTCCCGCCGTTTTTGGGCAATCCGAATTTCACAAGAAGTACCCATACTTCCTGGCATGTGCGGTGCCCGCTACGTTTGCCGTTGTCGCTTGGGTCATCAGCTTGGTTTTCTTGAAGGAGGTGAGTCTTTCGTGTGGCACGCTTCTGGATCCCCGCCGGACAAGCCGGACGAGGTTACTCACATCCCGCTCTATTCACCTGCAGAGCGTTCCCACCGCCGTACCCCTCCGCAGCTTGTTGAAATGGCGCTCGAGGAGCGCAGCGAAACATGATGATCGTGATAACGATGACTTATCCGATGATGCGCCAACTCGCGTTGCGACGCCAACACCTGACGATGAGAAGCCTTACCCGCTGCAAGCCCTGTTCATCCGCCCAGTGCTCATCGCGTCGGGCAATTACGCAGCGCTGTGCTTCGTGGACATAGCATACCGCGCAATTCAGCCGCTCTTCTTCTCCACCCCTGTTGAGCTTGGCGGGCTGGGGCTCGAGCCCCCTACCATTGGCGTCATTCTCTCGGTCTATGGCATCGTCAACGGCATTTTCCAGTTTTTCTTTTTTGCTCGCACCGTTCAGCGGTGGGGAGCGAAGAACGTCTTTACCTTTGGAATGGCAGCCAGCGTCCCGCTGTTTGTGTTCTACCCCGTGATGAATATCATCGCGCGATCAAGAGGAGTCGGCTATGCCGTGTGGTTCGTGGTTGGTCTGCAAACACTATGCTCTCTAGGAATCAGTCTGGGATATGGTGCGCATCATGTGTTCGTGCTGCAGGGTTGACGTTTTATTCAAGTGTATATGTTTGCAGGATGCGTCTTCATGTACATCGCGGCCTCTGCTCCCAACAAGGCCTCAGTGGGAGCAACAAATGGCCTCGCTCAGTTGATGGGCTCGGTTGTGCGCACATTCGGCCCCGCTCTGGCTAGCTCCCTCTTCTCACTGTCTATTGAGCACCATTATTTGGGCGGCCATCTCGTATACGTTTCGCTTCTGGCGATGAGTCTTGTTGCAGTCGCGGGCGCTTTAGCTTTACCTAGAAAAATGTCGTATGATAGAGGGGGGAAGTGAATAGCCACAGGGTGGAAGCTTGGTACTTTTCCACAGTGAGATATTCAGGATGAGTCGCAGTACAAAGAGAGTATTGGGTCAGTAGTGAGCGAGCACTGCAGCTGAGTTTCAATTGTATCGACTGCGGTCGTGGGAGGCGCGCGCCTCTCTGGGCCTTGTCCCGCTCTGCAGCTACTGCCTCGCTCAAGCAGTGTCCACCCCATGGCAATCGACGACGATGGGAGTGCAACCGAGCTCATTGAGACTTATGGTGCGTGCCACACGCAGCGTCTCGCGCCCCTACCTATAATGTTCCCTTCAGATTTCCTCATGAAGTACATCGTCATCGGTGCGTTAGGACCTTACATCTCCTACTCTCAGAAGCTCTGAGCTTTTCTTGCAGGCGAGGCAGGGACCGGGAAGTCCTGCTTGCTGCACCATTTCACGCATAATTCCTGTGCGTGCTCGCGTGCTCGCCAGTGTTCATGGCGCTCACACTTCGAACCAATCCAGTCAAGGATCATTCCCAACACACGATCGGCGTGGAGTTTTCGAGTAGAACTGTGAAACTGGGGGAGAAGCGCATCAAGCTTCAGGTACGTGCTCATATAGACTGGTGAACTGGTGCCAGGCCTCACCCTCTGCGTTAGTTATGGGACACGGCGGGCCAAGAGCGATTTCGGTGCGGATGCTTCCACTCGCTTCTGTTTCTCAGCTCACGGGAGTCTGCAATGCTAGGTCGGTTACGCGCAGTTATTACCGTGGTGCCGCGGGGGCAATACTCGTTTACGATATAACGAAGTATGTGGGCCCGCGTCTGCATGCCCTGATCACGCTGACCTATTCATCCGCTAGTCGCGATTCGTTCCTGAATTTGTCAAGGTGGTTGGCTGATGCAAGAGCGTTGGCGAGTCCACAGCTCGTCGTCGTCTTGGTCGGAAACAAGTCGGACCGAGAAGACGAGAGGGAGGTGGAGTGGGCGGAGGCGAGCCGATGGGCTGCAGAACATGGTAGCAGCTGCCATCCTCCCTTCGACGCCAGTACACTGACAACCTTGCAAATAGATGTGCACTTCCTGGAGACGTCATCGCTGACAGGAGACAACGTGGAGGCTCCCTTTCTCCTGGCCGCGCGGTCGATCCTGCTCTCCATAGAGTCCGGGGCTCTCGATCCAGAGAAGGCAGGCAGTGGAGTCAGTTATGGCGACCGCGCTCTCCGGCGGGTCAATAGCTCGAGTCGGTTGAGTTTTGGAAGCCTGAGCGTGGGGCGCCGCAGACCAGCAGGGAAGATGAGGCTGAAGGACTTGGTGCCAGGAGCTGGCCGTTCGTGTTGTTGAACTGTGTTACTCGCGGGGCACTTCTGTTCCCATTTTCACGTCATGTGAGTGATCCCTTCCTTCTAAGAGA
The DNA here is from genome assembly GCA_019915035.1 of Auriscalpium orientale. Lineage (NCBI taxonomy): Eukaryota > Fungi > Basidiomycota > Agaricomycetes > Russulales > Auriscalpiaceae > Auriscalpium > Auriscalpium orientale. Next base: position 2,514,819 of record JAHLMH010000001.1, read on the forward strand.
CTGTCCGGCTCACTGTATTGTCTATAGGCTGCGGTCTCACGCATGATCTGTAACTCTGAGCTCGCCTCATAGTATCCTCCCTGACCTGGCTGCACAACATCAGGGCCGACGTTCGTTATCATGACTTTCTCTCACTCCACATCCGTATGCTTTTCCAGGACCCACATTCGGACGCACATTTTCTTGTTTTCATAGCACGAACCATCGTCGCGTAGCATAGACTCTTAATAGTTAGAATATAATATGTACACGCACACGCAATGCAGGAGGTATTAAAGGTTGTGTTGGCGCACGTCGCCATTCAGCTCGCGTAAGTTGAAAAAACAGAGAACCTGTTCTCTCACCTCCTTGCAATCCTTCAGCTTCAGCATTCAAACGTTCCAACAGGCTCAGGGCACTCAATAAGTACTGGGCCGTTTCCGAACAGGAGGACGCTCTTGATCCGAAGAATGCAGGCCGAGTGGAGTCAGTTATGGCGACTCTCCGGCCCGTTCGGAAAACTTTGCGAACCAGTTGTCGATGTCCTCTCTTTCACGTCGCTGTGAGTGCTCTGGCTAAATAGTGGGATGTCATTGGGCAGGTCCCAGACTTGGGTGTCTGAGCATTCTCCCAGACACGACTTGTTCTCACTCCACGCATAGGTGATTTATGTTGTCAGACACACGGTTTTGTCGTATACATCGTCGCGTAGGGTGTGAAGCCACAGCAGGTGATCTGAGTCGGCGAGTCGGTGCGGCGGCTGCCAGCTCTTGCTACGTGGCCATCACGACGTCTCGGGTCATCTGCTCCGATGATAGTGCAACGCTCTTTGCTTCCATCTTCCAGAGTCGCGCTTGCTGGCCGAAGCATGGACCAATACAGCTCGAGCAGATGGTCTGCCCCTTCGCCTATCAACCAAATCTGCAATCTCGTAACTGCCAACGTGTCCACCTCTGTCGGCGGCCCCGACGACGCGCACTCTCTGTTGTCTTGGTATGGGAGGCTGAGGGACTGATAGCAGGGAAAATTGCCAGAACGTGACTGGTGGGGCCAACTGGTCGTGGAAGAAGACCGCTGTCCGTGTGGGAAGGTCATCCGCCACCTCGCGGACTCTCGAGAACCCGGCGCGGCTCTTTCTCGTCGGTCCTCTTTCGAAGTTTATCCGCTCACACGCAGACTGTTAAATGTCGCCAGCGAACATGCCCCGCCTCCCGTTCTGCATTCCCTGGCTTGCCTCTGCCAGTCTGCAGTTTCACCGTCCGAGCCAGAGCTATCAGGGCTTGTTATGACTGATACCAGCCCTGCGGTGCTGCCATCGTCGACCGACTTAGGTGCGCTTTATGTTCTCGCACATGGCCAGTCTTTCTCGAAGCGCGTGGACATGTCTGACTTGCTACACCGGCATGTCGTGATATTCACCGCCATACCCTCCTTTATCACCGCCCTCTCCCCACTGTCTCAATGCTCACATGCCTGCCATCTTCCAGGATTGTCCTCCACACCCATTGGCCAAGCCACGTCAACGCTGACATCGGGTGCTCTTATCTCGACGGCAGGTACACCGGCGGCCTCTGGAGAACCCTCCTCTCCCCCCACGCAGAGCAGCGCGGTCTCCCTGACACCTGTGAGCACCCTTTGCTGGCCTTCCGGAGGAGACCACAGTGAAGAGTAGCAGTGCTAGTTCTCCGCCGACGTCTGCGGCGCTTTCGAGCTCTATCGTGTCCTCTGACACTGTCTCTTCTCTATCGCTTACTTCGACGGCCAACACGGGTGTGGCTGCTGCGTCTCCCAGTAGCAAAACAAGCGTCTTAGCGAGTACACCATCACTTGTTTTGACCGCGTCTCTTTCCTCATCGTCGGCGCGCGTTGCTCCCGTGCCCCCAGGCGCAAGCACCTCGGTGGCTACAAGAGTTACTCCTCCTCTTCGTTCCCCCAGTGCCCCGTCCAGTCCGAGAACACCGGCTCAACCAGAATCTCTGTCTATCAAACCTACGGAAACGTTGGCATCTCCAATGTGCGTTCGAAGACTCAGTCACTTGGCCGTCTACTTATTTCACCCATGACAGAATGGTACAAACACCACGTGTATCGTCCGCTTCGCCGTCGTTGGCGAAGGAGACCGTGAGTGTAGGATCATCGTCCGCTCCTCTGGGCCAAAGCGCACCCGGCTCTGCTTCGCAGGAGTCTCATACCGAGTCGGGGACCACTTCCCAGGCGCATTCATTAGCCCCAACAAGTGCCTCTGGCGCGGGAAAGCCATCCGAGTCATCGGTGAAGTCGAGTGCGAGCGTGCCCACCAGCTCGTTTGCCGCACCGGTGTCTGCATCAAAAGCTTCCTCGTCACCGACATCGAAAGCCCTCGCCTCAAGTGCCTCCAGCAAGCCCTTCGATACCGCCGCCCCTGCTGGTACGCGTTCTCCCCCTGCTGATCCACCATCCCCCTCCATCCCAATTGTCACTTCTTCTTCCACTCCCCCTCATTCCCCACCTTCTGCGCCTGCCCACCCCGTGACGTCCGCATCCCCGGCTATAACCCAGCCCCCGGAGCACATTCCGGCGACTCCAAGTTCACCCACTACCCCTTCTTTGCCTGACTCTTCTCCTCTGTCTGAGCCCATCTCTGATGCCGCTGTCCATCCTTCTGTAGCGACTGCCCAGCCATCTCACATCGTCAATTCCCCACCTGTCGTGTCGTCTGAGGCAGGTCTCTCACCCTCTGTGTCATCTACAGCGTCGTTTACCGGGGCGGATGGCCGGCTTCAGGGCCCGCAGTCACTCAGCACCAGCACTGTCACAATTCACCCGGAGTCCACATTTGCTACGCCGGTGTCCATCCCTGTCACTGTCAGTGGGCACATCACCATATCTGCACCCCCCTTTATTACCAGCCTTGGTGTGAGCACTCTACCGGACGGCGAGTCGGTGACGATCACCCATATCATAGCCAACCCAACCGGTGGCCTCGATGCGCTAACACACCATTCGTGAGTGTCTTCTTGTGTTACTACTGTGAACGATCTGAATCCTGATACTTGTGTCAGTTTCTTCGACAATCATGGAGCCGTGATAGGTGTCTTCCTGGCCGCTGGCATCGCCATCGCTTGCCTAGCGGCTGTATCGTTCTGCGTGTGCCGGCGGCGGCGGCGCCTTATCAATGGCGACCGTCTCAACGACCGCTCGCCCACTCTGCCAGCGTATCCGTTCGTCGACTCGCCGGATCGCGCTATGTTCGAGCACGGGCCGTCAGGCGTCCAATGGGACAGCCGTCGTTTCGTCCAAAGCCGCGACCGCAACGATTCCTTGCTCAGCATGCCTCAACACGCCTATACTGCGCCATCGTCGCAGGACGCTCTGCAGCTTGCCGGCGTGGGTGCTGCCGGCCGCGCGCGAGTTCGGGATAGCTACGAGGGGCCCTTCAGCGAATACCACAAGAGGCGGGTGGCCATTTCGCCCCTCGATCAAGCATTCGCTGCTTTGGCAGACGAGCAATCCTCATATTCACGCGCAGCCTCTCGCGCGCAGTCCAGTCCATCGATCTACCCTCCCTCTCTGCCAGATGAACGCGCGCACTCGCCGACGCAAAAGCAGCTGCAGGAGTCGCACCCGCCCTTACCGGTCACACGTCCACAAACCGTTCGCCCACCATCCCCTCCCGCGACCGGCGGTCCCGAAGAGCACATCAATCCGTTCTCGGACGCCGCAGCTATAAGACCTGTGCCTCCGCTGCTTATGCCAAAGTCACCACTCAGACCGCCGTCAAAGCCCCTCTATTACGAACCCATGCCTACGACCCCCACCACCTCCAACAGCTCACACAATCGGAATTCTCCGTTTGAGAGCCCTACATCCGAGGCTGGCTCTGGCCTCACATCCATTCTTGATGAAAGGGTGTACCGCACGCTGCCTACGCTTCCTGACATGCTTCCAGAGGCTCGTCCAGCCCCAGAGGCTTTCTTGAGGCGAACGTTCTCGAAGCGCTTGCCCTTAAACGTGCGTCGTACTCATCGTTCTGGTTGGGAAGTCTCTGATGACCATCTTTCGCAGCAAATTGCCGGTGAAGAGACAGCTCGTTCTTAACAGCTGTACCCTAAGCCATAGGATGTTGTACGATATGCGCCTGGTATGGCGATAGACACGATAACTCTTGACAAGAACATTGTATATCCAATTACACGGCCACGAGACCCGGAGCATTGTATGCGCGCATAGCCACATTTGATAGTAATATCACTTCACTTCATGCTTTCCACTGCCTTCACTATCCGTGCAGTATCTGTGACAAAGCCATAGCTCTGGATCGACTGTCAGATGGGTTCGCGAGGACAGCATCGACTTCACTTACTCCCCCAGCGTTATACACCACATTCTCTAGAGCGCCTTCAGGAGACGAGGTCGCGGTTGCATCTTTGACGAGCACGACATCGTATCCTCTGAAGTAAGCGTCGACAACGGTGCCCAGTACGCACTAATTCGCGATCATGTCAGGAAAAATAATGACTAGCATTAGGGTTCGCCTTACCTGGTCCGCATTTACTCCTCCAAACAGCAACGTCGTAATGCCATTCTCCTGCAAATACAAATCTAGAGCCGTTTGATAACCCCACAATCCACTCATCCTGCGAAATGTCAATGAGCCACGATTTTCGAAACACAATCTCACGGAACGACCTGTTCTTGTGAATCCAAACATCCGTGCCCGCTTCACTTCCTTTCAGATATTCGGTTTGCAAAGGCCCGTACAGATCCGCGTTCGCTGCTCCCCTCATCAGAAGTCTACCCCAGTTCCCGGGCATCTCGGAACCAAATCCGCCGCCGCCGCGCTTGCGGAAGCCCCGAACCAGCGCTGGAGGAATGGTCTCCAACTCATGGTCGGTGAGCCCCCAGTTCCTGTCCGAAGAAAAGATAAGATATTATCTCGCTACGACGACAACGTGTCACCACCTACACCCATAGAATCTTAGCGCCTTGCGATCTCAACGCCGGCAAGACGTTCAGCGTCGGATCCACACAGGCGAGCCCGGTTGGGTGCACCCTGATATCCGGGTGTAAAAAGAAACTAGAGGTAGAGTTAGGATCATGCGGCAGTCGCTTCTCGATCCCTTACTTCTGCATATCGATTACGATAAGAGCGGTCTTCGTGGCATCCACCCGGATTGTCCGCCCACCATCGACAGGAATGTCGATTTGGCCGCCTCGCAGTGGCGGCTCGGAAGCCTGTTTGAGAGATGGCTCCGCATGCACCGATCGCGTAAGATCGAGCAGACCTGAAGGATACTCGACCCAGAACGAGGCTGCATTGCCGTACTCCGTTATCTCCTCCACGCGGGGTCGTTCGGTCATTCCTGATATCGGATGGTCGTATACAGGTGTCAGCGTAGACATGAGCAGGAAGATTAGGAATTGCCAGCTGACCTTCGAGTCTTAAATCCACAAAGTGTGCGAACTTCACGAAGTGTAACGTACCGTTGCTGGGAATAGTACGACGAACAAGTCCACTGCACACACATGTTGCACATGGGAAATGTCTATATTGGTCTAGAGATATACAACCAATAGATAAGAGCATATATGAGGTAATACTCGTCAATCGATATCGTTTCGGGACAAGACGTTGACTGTGCCCTTGGCTACAAACGAACAGTCAAAATGAGGCGGGAACGGTGAGAAAATAATGCACAAACTTACGAATATTAGAGAGAGCATTCTTGGTGCCCAACGAGTTCAACTTGCTCGCCATGACGTGCGGGGCGACATTTCCATCGCGACTGATGAGATATGCCACCAAGCCAGATACATAGGGGCAAGCCTATGCGTAGTCAGAAAAAGGAAAATGCTTGGCGAATACATAGAGACATACCATGGACGTTCCCGACAGTGAGTCAGTAGCCTAAACCTAAATTAGAAAATGAAATAGATATGTCTTTCTCGACTTACAGAGGGACTGCCGATATACGTGCTCGTGATGTTTTCGCCGGGGGCAAAAATATCGACAAGTCGGCCATAGTTCGAAAAGTACGCCCGTCCATCATTTATGTTGCTTGCCCCCACGGTGACGACGGTTGGAACTCTGGCCGGGCTCACGTCCTTCACATCCTGGTTCTCGTTCCCAGCTGCCACCTAAAGAAATATAAGAGTAAGTATACTTGCCATGTGAAAGGATATAACTGAACATACGATGACGTGAATACCTTGTCTCACCAACTGAAAACGTGGTCAAGATGTATGCAGGTATCAGATATTGATAGTCACTTACTGAGGCTGCAGCTGCATCAATAACCTTTGAGGCAGAAGCACCCAGGCTCATTGAGGCAATCGACGGACGACCGGAAGCTTTCACCTGCTTAGATACCCAACTTGCGCCGGCCACGCTGCAAAGCGAGAGATTATGAACTGCGTACTCATTGTGTCAATTAATCTTACATAGTAGATGCCGCGCCATTTCTAAAATATCAAATAAATTAGTTGTGGAGCTTACCATCGCTATAGAAGAGGACGTACCCTGTGTCGTCGAGGACTTTGACGGAGATTAAAGTTGCGTTCTATTGGAACATTAACATGTGGGAGGCCGACATTTCCGAATCGCCTCGCTTTACCTTAGCAGTTCCAAATCTAGTCCCCGCAGCTGAGCCGCTGTACACAATGTTAGGCAGACCAAACAGCATGCATTGAGATACTGACGCTGCATGAGTGCCGTGTCCGTTGCCATCCGTTGTTTCATTCTTGAAGAAATTATAACCCCACGTTGCGCGACCACCGAAGTCCACCTGCAGCTATGGTTAGCCCGGTTCAAAATAACGAATGGCAAGACGTGCATTGTCCGTGTAAATGCCTTCATGATATTCTTGAGTAAAACGGAATATTTGCACCAAAATAATATCACTCACCCGTATCTGCAGAAAGCGGGTAAGTTGAATGTGTGGGAGGAGAATACAACTACCACTTACCGATAATGTAGATGTCAACTCCTGTGCCGGCGGCAGAGTCATATTTGTAGGTGTAATCTAGACTTGAATCATTGCCTTGCACCCGATCATGCTGGCTAATACGCTGAAGCCCCCATGGTGCGTCCGTCCTAATACGCCGTCAACCATTGACTTCCTGTGACTAACAAGAGCAGCTTACTGTGTTACAACACCGAACGCTCTGACTGGTACATCTTCGTGGACCTCCTCCACATCTGACGACGCTCGCAAAGTCTTCAACGTTTTGGCGTCGAAAGTGCCTGTATCAAATTCCGTGAACATGGTTACGGTTGCGGGGACAATGTACCCACCTGCGTATCCGTTGATAATATCTTCGTCCCAGTCGCTGCTGGCGCGGCTTACGCTGACAGTGCCGAGTGAAGCTAGGTGTGAGCTCTTCACCGTGCCGTTTTTGAGCTGCACGATATAGCGAGCGGGAGAGTCGGAAGGCGCAGCGAGTGCAGAGGATCCGGCGATGAGCAGATAAGTCAAGAGTGTGGACGAAAGCATTGTGAAGACTTCAGTGATTCAACTTAAGATGTCGAGGGTGCGTGGGTGTCAGGAAGAGGGGATAAAAGTGGGCAAAGGATTTTCAGGCGGCTTTTATATTGCAGAGTGTATCCGCGAAACATCGTGGCCTACGAGTGAGGTGCACAGGTCTCGGACAGCATGCAAAGGTCGACATTACCGAATATGGAACTGGAACTTGACGCCGTCGGTGGGATGTCTCTGAAGCCCTGCGGCTGCAGCAAGCATCCGGCGGTCAATGCTGTGAAGGTCTCCTCCTCACGAACCATCTTTAGGAGCTCGGGGCGACGCGGACTAGGGAGGGCGCCATGGTTCAGGATGGCAGGATGTTGCTGCCGTAGCATAGGATCCTCAGCCGTGATTCCTTCGCGACATGGCTGCCTCCCGACAGGCCGTGGCGGTAGACCGCTGGGAGTGAGACTGTCGGAACTGAGACCTTAGGATGCGTCCGTTGTGGCGGGCCATAGCATGACGACGTTAGGGGCGAATCCACTGAGATTCCACCCTGTCTATTGTGAGAACTCGCAGTGTTTAGCGACGCTGTAACATATCATAAACCAAGATCCCAAACGCCAAAATAATGCCAGCAGATCCTGTTAGGCTCCATATGGTGAGAACTTCTGCTGCGTGCCCGAAGATGGTATCGGAGACCAAGACGAGAACGATGGTGAGGAGGTTGCCGACTGAGACAATTATGGGACCCCATATACCCAGCAGTGTCTGATGACACAATGTCAACAAAATTCATGGCTTGAGAGATATGATTCACCATTAATCCTGCATTGAAGATGACACCGGTGGCTGCGATGCCCGCGATGGCAAGGACCGTAAACGAGTCTGGCGGCAATCTGAATATCTCGCCACCAGTGTAATGTAGCACGGGAATGAAGATCCAAAGTACCCCGAATGTCGTGAGGCCGATCCCAGACGTGATGAAGTTCGGGTGGAGCCCGAAGGGCGGAGGGTACACCACGTCGGATAGGCCGAGGTCGTTAGCGGCGCCATCGGCCATAGCATCTGCGAGGAGATCATCTGTGGAGATGGAAATGGGCATGTAGGCGTCGCTTGACTCGAATTCGGGGTCGGATGGCAGCGCGGCGTAGCGCTTGTACATCACCTGGTACAGGCCGTACCCGAACGCGGCGCACAGCGTGAGCATGTCACCCACGAGTGGGGCTCTGGCAGTGTTTTCCGCACCGTCATTCGCGTCTCTTTCGACTGTTGTCTCCTGGCTTCGTGCCTGGCTACCGCCGTATATGACAGCCAAGACACCGGCAGTTGCAAGGGAAACTGCAGCCAGTTTGCGTGGCTCCCAGGAGAGCTTGAAGAGTTTGACAGTGATGGCGTATGCGAAGAACGCATTGGTATTCCAGATTGCGTTAAGATCGCTAACTCTAAAGGACAGCTATTGAACAGGAGTGTCTGAGAGAGATATACAGGCACTGACGGGGATAATGAAACGCTCGCGAACCACAGCAGGGCAGGCACAGTGGCGCCGATGGTCAAGAGTGCGACGAGCTTGGCGAAGCGGAAAAGTGGGAAGGGAGCATGGTGGATGCTTGCGACGTCTCGTTGGGCCGTTACGAACTGTGTCTTGACAGCGAAAACGAGCCCCGCAAACAGAGAGCGGACAGACGTGCGTGTGCTGATGGCGATAAATAAGATGTGCAATGGGAAGAGGACGGAGAATGACGAGTGGACGATGTAGCTATAGTAGACGCAATTTAGTTGCAAGCGACTGGGATATCAGATGAAGTACGTACAAGAGGAAGAAGGGCTGTCTGTACGCAAGATTACTCTGAACATACTGTGTCGACGTCAGGACGTGGGTAAATGAACGTCGAGGGGAGCGCGTACCTGTGTCAACTGACTTTCTGCGACGAAGGCGACGAGGGTAAAAGCAAATAAGATGACGGCAGACTTGCCGCCGAGGGGAGGGAGGTCTAGATGTCTGTCATGAGCAGCCATGGATCGTTGGAGATCGTGAGTGTTGCGAGAAGGTGGTGGATGGCAGAAGACCGAGCATGTCCTGGCGGCCAAGAACGAGGCTGAGGCTGTTCGGCCGAGTTACGACGTGAACGGACGTTGCTGGCAAGGTCAAGTCCAAATCGGCATTCCGGCCCGTCCACGTGGCATTGCTCGACCATACCTCTTGAGCTTGGCTGCTTGTCACCGTCACTCGTCCCTCGCTGCCATGCTTCGAGCTCTCCTTTCCACGACCAGGCCTCTGCTAGGTCGTCTACGGCTGGCGCAGCTACCGCACACACACCATGCCCACCATCAACCCGTTGTCGCCGTGCCAGCTCTCGCGAGAGGCATGAAGGTCCGCTCGTCCGTCAAGGTTATGTGCGACGGATGCGCCTTCGTGCGAAGGAAGGGGAGACTCTACGTCCTATGCTCTAAAAATCCAAGACACAAACAGGTCCGTTTTTTTCATTGTCTTATGTGCTCAGACTTGAAAAGCTCATTATGCACAGCGCCAAGGTTGATAGGACAGCGACGACTTCGCAGGAGTGTGTTACCACTCGCAAGGCAGGTTTACTTCCAGTCGGGCGATCGTTCGCGAGGCTAATATAATTGTGCAGTGTGAATGCGGGCACCCGGAGGCGGGCATACCTCCCTCAGCAGTCGCGTCCGAACGCCTGCAATTTACTTGTATGATACGTTGACATTTGTCGCGCGCTCTCACAGCGAGCCTCAATGAATCGCACTCATCGGGAAAAGTGGTCTTTGCATCGGGCCAAGAACAGATAACTTGCATAGCAAAGCTCGCGGACAACCCAACAAGAAAACAGCAAACAAATGTACATGCGAGGAACCTCTGCAATCATGCTCCCCACTTCCTTGCCTCGCTCCCCTGCGGTGGCTTGATAGGCACCGGGCCCTTGCCAACTTCTGACCAATTAGTGCTCAGCGCCGTTCCGCCACTCTCCTGGAAGCTTTTCATCATCGCACGCTTGGTGTCTTCATCCGCATTGCCATAGAGATTTTGGAAGAACTCATTGAGAGTGTTGTCTCCGTTTACGTTTGGATCTTCCGTGCTCGACTTGGGCTTCTCAGACTCGAGAATGGTCTTTGTCAGTTTGTCCCAGTTCGTGCGAGCCTGTGGAAGGCTGCTTCCCGGCTTGGTCTCGTGAGGTGGCACGTAAGATGACGCGACGAGGGCTGCAGGCATGGGTGGTATGTGAGTGGCATGTGTGGCGTACAGGTGTTGAAAGGACGCACGATCCGGGGCATCGCCCACTAGCCCACCCCATCGTGAATGGGCGGCTTTCGCGAGCTTAACTTCGATCTTAACCTTTCCCACTACATGTGTACTTTGAGACGGGATGATTTGGCCCTTCAGTGGCGAGAGGACAAGCTTCTTGTCTCCATTCTGGTATACGAGCTGCAGAACGAGTCTGAGATAGCAGTCCAGTGGACGAGCATGAAATGCACTCAACACTTCTAGGCTCAAGAGCGACAGAGACTTGAGCGGGGTCGGCGCCACGATCAAAGATAGAGAGGACGAGCTTGTCATCGGTCTCGTAGAACTCGTGTCTGTGGTCTGCATAAGCGCTTTGCGTGGCAACACTCGCAGACTTGGTTTACCTGAGGGTAGTCATGATGTTGGGGATGTGTACTGTGTAAGGAGGTGCAGTCAACTCCTGTATATAAAACAAATGAAGAAAGCGTCTAGAAACTTCGGCACGTGCAGTTGTACGCGGGTTCACGCCTTCCAAATACGTTGACGCGTTGCGCTCGCTTTTGTTTGACGTGTTGTCCTTGTGTTGTCCTTGTTGTTGTCCTCGGTGTAGCACATCTGCGTGGTTTGGGGCATGCTGTCCGGGTTATGTACGGCGTGGATACGGCCCTCGATGGCCACTGGGCCAGGCTTGGAGACAACGAACCTCGAGGCCGCGTAAATCGCCGCAAATACAGCGACCGCGCGGTGATGTCATACATACCGTCCGTCTCCGGGCTTGTTCTCCCCGCACGATTCTGCCACCGCCCAACCTCTCTCTGCTATCCCGTCCTCATGTCCGCCGCAGAAAACATACCCAAGGCTGTCTTGTACTACGATCCCAAGTCCGCTTGGTCGAATGCTGGTACGTCTTCAGCGTTCTACACGACACGACGCCGGTTTCACCGGCCGCCCCAGTCCGGATCGCCATGTACGTTCAATACTCAATTGCATGAAGCTTGTGCCTCATGCGATCATAGCGAGGAGAAGGGCTATGGCGCGGATGAGCTCGATCTCAAGATCGTCGACCTCTGTACGTCCAGTCAATTGTCATTGTTATGTTTTAAGGACACAGCCTCATGGATGGTATGCAGCCGTGGGCGAGAACTTCTCCTCCGCGTTCCTCAGGTTGAACCCAAAGGGTGCGTTCACCGCACGCGATGTAGCTTGTGTCTGATGCCCTTGACAGGAACTGTCCCTACCATGGTCGTTCCTATGCAGAACACTTTGTCCGCGGATACAGAGAGTCGGTATAAGGCTGTCACCGACATCGAAGTGAGTTTGTCCCTCAGTGGCGTAGTGCGCTTCAAATTGAATGAGGCGCATATAGGCCCTCATCACGCTCCTCGACAGGTCGCGCTCCGCCATCTCGCGCACTCATACAACTTCTGATGCCCCGGCGCCAGCTCTGTCACCGGCGACCATTGCGCTGTCCGCCTTGGCAAAGAGCATCATCACCCTGCTTCACTCGAGCCCCGCGGCACCGGAGCTGCTGTTCTATCTGAATGCACGCGATTCCGCGGAGTTGCAGCGTGTGGCACCCACGATTGCCTCATTCTTGAAGGGCCGGCTGGGTGGTCTGGAGCGATTCATCGCGGAAAATGAGATCAATGAGGTTCGCGTATCGGAGCGGACGAAAGGTTTCTGGTTGGAGAAGAAGAAGAGTACCGAGGATCTGTTGACGGCCTTGAAGGATGCGAGCAAGGCCGAAGCCGAGCTGGATGCTGCCGGCAAAGCTGCCCGTGATGAGTATTTCGCCAATACGAAAGCTGCGTGGGAGGTGGGCTTGGCTTTGGTCCTCACAAAGCTCAGTCAGCAGCTTGTCGGACCATATGCACTCGGTACGCACTCGGATCCTCTGCCAGGGAAGAAGCGCCATTGGCTGAATGAATGTACGATTAGGGGACCAAATCTCGGTGGTGGACGTGCATCTTGCGGCCTGGCTGGCCTGGCTGGTCGAGCTGTCTGGCGGCAGCACGCAGGACAGCGGCGCTGTCGCTATCGCGAAGCTAGAGGAGCACGTCGGGGGTGGGTTCGCCCTCCCGAAGGATACCGTAGCGCCAGGGGCACGAACGACGGGATCCGAAGCGACAACGCCGACGCAAGCTGCGACGGCTCCGGCTGCGAAGCTCGCAGTAATCTGGGATACCATCAAGGAACGTCCAAGCTGGCAGAAGATCCTGGGCAGCAGAGCGTGAGGGTCAATTGAAGCATTACTGTAATGGAGGAAATCGCAGCTGTCGTGGACTTGTATAGCGCTATATACCAATTTGTGAGACTGATTGGCCCTGCACCTGTTTCTCCGACTCGGATGCTGCGCAGTGCTGCGGGCGCGGCGAGGCGCGGCGGGCATAGCTTTTTTACGTATCCGAGCGCTGTTGGTACTTCGCAATATGCTTAAGCCTACGTTCATCCAATCTCTTTACTTCCATCTTTGCTCTTTGCCATCTCGCCGAGGAGGACTTCAGATCCGGGTGCCAGCCTAGCCCGCCTGGCTTGGGGCACGCGTTGATTAGTTGTTGTCTAAAATTGTCCGAGTTATTATTACTTACATATCCCTTTTGAGCGGTCAACAACTCCCTGGCCCGCCTCTTCCCTCCTCCCGCCATGCCGGCAAACCTGGGCCCGTTGTCGTCGCCAGCGCCCTGCCCGCTGCGACTCGACGAGGGCGAAGACTCTGACGGCCCCCAAGACTCCACCGAGTCTCCCATATCCCTCTCCGCATCATACGCGTCCCGGTCACGGACACGCGCGCCGTTCTCGTCGTCGCTGGCGTCCAATGCGCACAACAGCCGCACAGCCGCCCCCGACTATGCGCCGCTCTTGTACCCATCATCTCTCGGCGCGCACGCCTCCAGCCGCACGTCGCTCAGCTCCACCGCCATGAACACGCCCATCCCGTCGCGCTCCGGCTCTCCTCTCCCCACCTTTTATTCGTCCGGGCCGTCCTCGCCGTCGGCGAGCGACACCGAGAGTGAGCCAGGCTCGCCGCTTCTGGCCGGCTCCTACTGGGCCCGTGATGAACGGCCCCGGTGGTGGCACCTTCGTCCGATCGCAGGTCGCAGGCGACGACGAGAGCGCGGCTGGTCCCTGCGAAGTCTCAAGCGGTTCCTCAGAGGCGTATTTCGACACCCATTCTTTCCCAAGACTCCAATCACCATTGTACGTTTCAACCGCACGAATCACGCTGTGTTGATCTTACAAGTGGACAGGTCCTCTCACTCCTTTTCTTCTCCATCCTCGCAGTCTCAATAACCGTCTTATTAATTCACGTATTGAATCCCGATAAAGAGCCTTTACCATGGCGCGCATATTGCTCTATTCCACCTGCGTCCACCGACCCCCCATCGCCCAATCGTTCACCAACATACTTCAATGTCTCGGCAGTCGCCTCATCCCCACCCATACCGGCATTTCCCCCACCCAACTTCGACTCTCTGCCGCCAGCTGGCATATTTCTTGGTGTCTTCTCTGTGGACTCGTCTTTCGACCGACGAATGATGATAAGGACCTCGTGGGCCAGCCATCCCCGCAGCAGACAAGGGGCTGGAGCCGGCGACGGCGGTGACGGTACGTCGCGTACAATTGTGCGATTTGTCATGGGACAGCCGCGCAAAGCTTGGGAGCGCAGAATAGCGCTCGAGATAGAAAGTGCGTAGCGATGTGCGTCATCTCAACCCTTCGTGCTTACTCGATTGCCCAGAATATCATGATATCGTCATCCTTCCAGTCGCAGAGAACATGAACGGAGGCAAGACATACACGTTCTTTACTTGGGCCGCGCAGATGGCATGGGTCCCCCCACTCTATTTCGATACCCAGACGCGGCTTCCCCAGCACTCATATTCCAACCACACCAATATGCCCCCCAGGCTGGCAGCGCACGATCCTCCTCATACTTGGGCCGACTTAGCGTCAGGTGATCCCCTGGACTGGGTCCGCCCAGACTTCGTCGTCAAAGCGGACGACGACTCGTTCGTCATGCTAGCGGAGCTAGAAGCTAGACTGCGCGTGGCGTTGCACAAGCCCGTGGGGAATAGCACTGCCTCTCCACATTTCGCGGATCAAAACCTGGAAGTCGTTCGGCGCGATCCTGCCGACGCGTCCGCGTCCACTCCAGATGGCTCACCATCGACAACAAACCAGGCTCGTAAATCACAAGAAACGCCGGGTCTCGTTAGGTCGCCCCCCTCTTCGGCCTCGTCTTTCAGCGACCCTCTGATCTACTGGGGTTACCTGGTTAAACATCGCTTCATGGCGGGCGAGATGTATGGACTCAGCTGGAGCATCGTCGATTGGATCGCCAAGGACCCTGTCGTGAAGACCATGACCCGTGGCGCTGAAGATAAACAAACCGCGAAATGGATGCGCCTTCACCCTCGTGCGGAGGAGGTACGGTGGACCTCGGAGCATTGTTGGATTTACGACCACCCACGGTCAGGGACAGTGTTAGTCGTTGTCTTGGAAACTTTGGCGCATAACCCCGCTGACATCTTCAACAGTTATTCGCACGGTTTCCTATTCCCTTCAGAGGTCACTCGAGTGCGGAAAAGCGTCATGGCGTACTTTGATAAGCCATTCCAGAAATTGCAGGACGAAACGGAGGCCGTCGCAGTATCTGGCACCCCTCAACCAAATTCGAACCCGAGCGTACCGACTGCGTGGTCAGACTCTACGGTGTCGAAATTCGGTGAAAGGTATTCACCACCGTTGCCTGACTTGACGACTCTGGAAAGCGTCGAGGCTCTGGTAGAGGGTAGTGCAATGTCGCAGCTGCACGAAGGTGCGTCCCATAAAACAGGTAGGCAGCAAGATATTGACATGCTGCCGATAGAGAGCATTCTGACTCCGAGGAACGCGTGGCGGCAACGGGAAGGCCGGAAAACGCGATACGATGGGAAGCGGCTTGGCGGGACCATAGTCGTGCATTTCATCAAGAAGCACATGTGGTTCTTGGAGGCTGCGATAGCATTCCTTGAAGGAGACGATGAAACTGCGCTCGATGTCCAGCGCCGGCTACGGGAAGGGAACGGGTCTACGAGGCCACCGAATCATAGGCAACGCCCACTTGGATCCGCCGCCTTTAGCCCACCAACTGGCGCTGTCGGGCACTAAACAGTTCATGTTGCTCTTACTTTTCTTCTTCTGGCATCCTGGTGGTCCGTCAGTGATCTGACTAACCTGTATCTTACCCCACACGTCGTTCTCCCCCACCCTCACTTTCCCTCACTCGCGGCCCAACCTCATCGCATGCTTCTGTAACATACGCAACTCAAAACCGACGCCGGTCGGTCAATCATCCACTGCGTCATCTGTCATTACCATCACCTCTCGGACTGCTTTAGCCCACATTATCTTCACGGATACCCAATGCAAGGAAATTATAATAACATAAGGAACACGCTAAACCATACCAACTCTGTGTGAATTCCGTACAACTGAGCTCAAAAAACTTTGTATCCATGCACAGAAGTCGACCATCAGCTGTGATTTGACGTGGTCGATCTAAGTTCGTCCCGGTCCATCCGGCGTCCTGATTACTTTAAAGCGTGTCTTCTGGACTACGTTCCTCAGAATCGTGTCTGCCCACGTCCTGTACCACTCGTCCTCTGACACACCCAGCATTCGTCGTGGGCCCATCGCAGTATCGACGAGAATGCCTTGTTCTACCTCATCCATGTTTACCGGCTCCCACCGCTTGAGCGCGAACGCAGCGCCGGCAACCTCCCACCTTCCGCCGCCTTGGGAGCTCATCCGCTTGTACAGCCATATGAAGGGGTATACGAGCGTGAGGATGAGCAGAATTTTGAGCCATGTGTGTGAGAGGGCACGGGAGAGGCGGGTGTCGGGGCGTATCACGACCTTATCCAAGTGTGTTTCGAACACGATTTGGATCCTGTGTCGATAGTTGGACGCAATCAAATTTCGGATGGTCTGTTCGAGGCTTCCAAGGTTCCAACCATAGACAGACTACATCCGCCAAGACACTGGCAGTCAGAAACAAGGCTTTAAACACGGAAGGGCGACTCGCCTTCGTATACACGAACTCCTTGAGGGTCTTGTTACTGGCACAGTAGTGGTCTGCCCACTGTCGCAGCGTCCACGATGATCTGAGCATCTCACTGACTGGCTGGCGCAGTATGAGTGCGGGATCTGCGTGCGCGTATCGCTCGCCGATCCACGGTGGAAGACCGCGCACATCGCGGTCGTCATCCCAGTTCTTGAAGCTCTTCACCGCGTCGTGCTGCGCTTGTTGCTTGGCGCCAGGAAGGCCGACTTCACGGTGCATTTCCCCGCGGTATACGGGCTCGTCGTCCCCCGCTGTCCAGAACATTGGATGGCGCATAACAAGCGATGTCAGGTCAATCCTGAAATCGAAGTCCAAGACTGTTGTGGTTCGGCTTGTCGTGTTTCCCCTGGCGTCTGTCGACGGCCGGCTCTCTGAGTGCGTGCCTTTGCAATGCACATTGAAGTGAGGTGGTATGTTGGCTTGCGAGAGGAGGAAGCGAAAGAGTGCCTCCCCTAGGAATGGGCTGCTTTGAGAGCAAGTAGTATGCGCAGTTCATATGGACGCACCGTCTTCATTGAGGTGAGGATCGTGTGACACGACCTCCGTCTCATTCATGATCTTGTGCTCCGCATTATATGGCGCAAATTCAGGGGGAGGGCGCTCCTCTGCAACGGCAAGCTCTGTGGCTCTGTCAAAGTCGATGGCTCGATCGCCAGCGCTCTCGTCGAAGGTCGGGGGTGAATTGCCATTGCCAGCACGGTCATCGGTGCCGGAGTGAACGGGTAGGAGTTCCATAAGGCGAGAATATGATCGTGTGCGCGGGTAGAAATCTGCAAGTTGACACTCGGGTCGCTGGTTAGCTGATTAAATACCTGCCATGACCACATCATGCACAGCTATACGGAGGAGAGGCGGTTCGGTGGAAAGTTTCGAAACCACTTCTGCAGCCAAACCTTCCGTTCGCGGCTCGAGCCAGTGGTCGCCGCTGATATATGACCAGGCTGCGAGGTCGTATGAGGTGCTGTAAGATCCTCGTTTGGTGCAGGTGCAAGATGCCATTTCGACGCCATGCTTCAGTCGTGCGCCCCAGTTCGCGAAGGATATTGCTCAACTTGCAAGTTGCCGCTCGCGCGCATATCAATTGGTTACCAAGCTGTGTCAGAGCAAATGTTCCTGGTTCGTAGGAGTGTAGGGCCGTCACATTGTATTTCTTGGGCCGTAAATTTGAAATTATTGGCCTCTCAGTTTGTTTGTAACCTCTTTTTAACGCTGAATCAGCCGCATTTGCTTAATGGCTTGGTTTGTAATCCTCGTTTCGGCGCTGAATCGTCCACATATGTGTTATTATAGGATAAGTAGCGTTGTGCGCTGACCAGTTACTCTATGGGTAGTAGTAGCATGCGTCCATCAGTTGCGTCGGCTTCGGCGCGCAGGTCACGGTCTGTGTATGAAGGCGGCTCACAGGTGCTGGACATATGGTGGCGGTCTGCGTTTCTGACGAGGGCGGGTCTGATGTGGGTCACGAACATAAGCTGCGCTTGATGCCAAGTACTAAGTAGATCCCAGGGCGTAGGACTCGGAGGGCGTAGGAATAATATGAGTTACTACGCGCGGGCCGGCGGCATTTTCGTGCTCCGTGCCATCACGTGAGCTGCCTTCAGCGAGATTGCCGCTCGAGCTCGCCATCCGACGCAGAATCGCTGCACATCACGTCGCCAAAAAAGAGCATCGAACACCCTGGGAGATCTGTGCTTTCTACCCTTCAACATGCGGCGTCTGCAGGGAGGCTCGCGTGCTTCCTACCACGTCTTGATCTCTCGGTCCTCCGATGGCGTCCTCGCCGAAGTTTGACTTCGACTCCAAGAGTCCTGGTGCATACGATCAGGAGGCTGTTGTCGATGTTCTCGACACCCAGGAACAGCATGGCAAGACTGCGGACTTCTTTGGTAGCGCGAATGGGGTTACAGCCAGAGGAATGATGTCCAGACATTTGACCTTCATCGCCATTGGAGGAACCATCGTACGCCCCGAGCACCTTCACTCATTATCGTGTGTTGAAATTGTCTCACAGGGCACCGGCTTATTTCTCAGTGCAGGCACCACCGTGGCGACCGCAGGTCCTGGAGGGGCGTTGATAGCTTACGCGCTAGTGGGTAAGTCACCACATATTAACTGCAAATGACTGCTTGAGAACGTTCGTTTTGCGGGATCAGGACTCTTTGTTTTTGCCGTGGTCTTGACTCTGTAGGCTCTCTGCTTTGTCTCTGCAAACCTTCAGCCTACCTGTGACGCATGTAGGGGTGAGATGAGCAGCCTCATTCCCGTCTCAGGCGCCTTCGCCACCTTCGGGG
This sequence comes from Auriscalpium orientale, assembly GCA_019915035.1. NCBI lineage: Eukaryota > Fungi > Basidiomycota > Agaricomycetes > Russulales > Auriscalpiaceae > Auriscalpium > Auriscalpium orientale. The sequence continues at coordinate 2,533,872 of JAHLMH010000001.1, forward strand.
ATCGTTTTGTGTCCCCGGCACTCGGTTTCACCTTGGGATGGTACTGCTCCTGTATTTGTGTCGACGGTCTATTCGTCTGACCGCCGCATATAGGAACTACTTCCTCCAGTGGGCGTTTTCTATACCGTCCGAGCTGGTTGCCGCGTCTGTCATCCTTAGCTATTGGACTCAAAGCTTGCAGAGTTGGGAATGGCATGCTCGGTCGCGAAGAGCATTCAAATAATCATATTCATGATGTTTCTTCTTAGGTCTCTCATCATCGTGGTGCCTGTTTTCTTATTGCAGCTCATTCACGTTCGGGTCTACGGCGAGATCGAATTTTGGCTCAGTCTAATTAAGGTTATCCTCATCGTCATGTTTATAATGTGCGCCCTGCAACTCCCTCCATTGAGGTGCCGTGTATACTGACAGTCTGAGTATTCAGAGTGGGACTAATCTACGATTGGGGCGGGATATCAGGTTGGTCCCATCCCCAATCTGCGTTATCACGTCCTCAGGCATGTCATAAGGGCACCCTGGCCCTGGTCTATCGAACTTCGACGACGGTCCATTCTTCGGAGGCTTTGGTGGGATTGCGCAGTCCTTCACCTACGCGTTCTTCGGTTTCGGAGGCGTCGAACTAGTCGCACTCGCTGCCGGCGAGAGCGCTCGTCCTCACAAGAGCGTGCCACGGGCGATCAAAGCAACGTTCATACGAATCTTATTGTTCTATATCCTAACAGTGTTAGTAATTGGGTAAGAGATTTGCCTCCTTGCATGAATTTCGCCTGTTTGACCGCTGAAACGGCAGACTTAACATCAATCACAACGACGATAGTCTGTTTACGGCCTACGATGACTCCGACGTGTCTGCCTCTCCCATTACGACTGTGTGCGTTGCTTAGCCCATTAACTCACTCTGGAGTTTGCATGCTGACGAACGGCGTCCATCCTTAGGTTTGTTCGAGCCGGGTTTGGTGCCGCGGTCCACGTAGTCAACGCGGTCCTCCTGACAGCAGTCCTGTCTGCCGTCAACTCATGCTTTTAGTCCGTCCGCCTCAGATTCCTTACCTTTTGACGTACTAACATTCATGCCGTAGCGCCTCCTCTCGCATGCTGCTTTCCCTGGCAAAGGCAGGGAAAGCGCCGCATATATTCGCATATGTGACGAAGCGCGGAGTGCCAGTCCCGGCACTTCTCGCCGTCCTTGCCATCTCTTCCCTGACGTTCTTGACCACCATCTGGGGAGAAGGCAATGTCTTCACATGGGCACGTTGATGTCTCAACTACACCGCGCGGCTCGTCGCTCACTGTTGACAAACAGTTCCTGAACGTCACAGGCATATCTGCTCTGCTCACCTGGATGTCGATCGCTGTGATCAATCTTCGTTTCCGAGCCGCATATAAGGCTCAGAACCGGGACTTAAATGACCTGCCGTTCAAGGTTCGTTGACTGGGCGGTGTTTTGATGTCGTGCACGACTAACTGGCACGATGATCAGGCGCCTTTCGCCCCGCTGCTCAGCATTATCAATCTCGGTCTGGGAGCTTGCATGTTCGCGGCAGAAGGCTGGGCAGCCACGACCTACGACGATGGCAAGGTTGCCCAGGACGTCGTCGCGGTGTACATCGGCCTTGTGCTCTTCGTACGCTGCATCCTCTCTTCCTGCTCTATATTGTTTACCACCCCCATTGTCTTCTGTAGGCCGGGTTCTTCGTTGGGTACGTTGTGTACCACAAGCTGTCGCCGGCGACGCGCGATACGCCACTCCTGGTGCCGCTTCTAGAATGTGATTTTGAGACTGGCGCCGTTTGGGGACGTGGTGGCGGGGTGCAGATGAAGGCGCAGGAGAAGCTGGAGAAAGAGGCGAGGAGGGCTCAGCGTGGACCTTCCCGGTGGCATGCAGTGCTGAGAAGACTGACGTGGGTGAAGAATATGTAGTCCAGCGTATGCATCATTCCACGACCGCCTTGTGCTACGCTGCAAAATGGTATGCAACATGTCCATGAGTACTCCACAAATATATAGATAAGATAGATCCCTAGAATGTCTTAGGCATGGTACCCGTCGAGCATCGATGCGGTAGCATAATGTGTCACCTCCGCCGGTACATCTGCGGGTACTGGATCGACCTTTTTCGCGAGCACCGACTGACGGATTGTCCCCTCCCAGGCCTTCAACCACTGCCCCTCCCTCATCCCAACCACCTTCCTCGGGCCTGCCTCAGTCTGGATAACGTTGTGCCTGTCGCCTTCCGTAGGAATCTTCCAGCTCTTCAGAGCGTATGCGCCTCCTCCGACAGTCCACCGCCCGCCGCCGCGCGAGTGGAAGTGTTGGAAGAGCCATATGAATGGGTATATGAGGGTGATGATGAGGAAAAACTTCCACCAGCCGTTCGAAAGCATGCGCGAGAGGCGGGTATCGGGGCGGATGATAACTTTATTTTCGCCGGGTTGGAAGTTGACCGTCACGTCGCCGGTGTAGTGGGTGGTGCGAACGAGGGTCATGATCGCGCTTTCCAGTGCCTCTGTGAACCAGCCGTAGATCACCTGGGGCAAAGATAAGGAGCGCGTCATATACAAAGCGTAGCGCGCACCTTTTCGTAGACGAACTCCTTGAACACCTTGTTGCTGCCGCAGTAGTCGTCCGCCCATTGGCGCAGCGTCCAAGAGGACTTGAGGATCTCGTGCCTCTGCTGCATTGCCACCCTATTGTCGCCATGGTCAATAGACTCCTTGAGACCAATCCATGGCGGCAGTCCGCGCTTGACACGCTGAATATGCCATGAGTCGAAGACCTTCGTCTCTGCCTTCTCCGGCTTGCGCGTGGCGCCAGGGAGGCCCACTTCGCGCTTCATCCGGCCGCGATACGTGGGTTCGTCGTCTCCGACCGTCCACTGAGTCGCGTTTGGCGGAACGTGCTGGCTGAGATCGATCTTGAAGTCGAAGTCCGTGACAGTCTCGTTGTAGTACTCCGTCTCGGTACGCTGGTGGCCATGATTGTCTCGTTTGGTGACAAGGCGCGAGCGGCGCTCGACGTGCACACCCTTTATATGCGCGATGTACGTCGGCGGATTGAGACTTTGTGAGAGCAAGAAGCGGTACAAAGCCTCGCCTGAGAACCAAACAGCCTTGGTATGACGCACACGCGATGCGAGATCGGAGGTGGCTCACCGTCCTCGTTGAGATGCGGGTCATGCGAGATGATAGAAGTCTGATCCTTGGAGACCCAGTGCTCCGCGTTGTATAGTTCAAAGTCGGGTGGCGGCTCCCCGCCAGAGGGCACAAGCGCGCCGCCCTGGTCAAAGTCGATGAGGACATGGCTGGCGCTCTCCTCGAAGGACGGTGGGGATGCTTCGTCGGACGGACCTGCGTCTGCACCGTCGAGGCGGACGAGAGGTTCGGTGAGCTCGTCGGGCTTTTGGAGGACCATGGTGGTTCCGGCGCGAGGGGCGGTGTCTCGGGCGACTGCAACGGTCTGGACTGACTGCGCAGCGCGACACGAATTTGATTTCTGAAACCGCCAATTTTGCAAGCGCTCAGCAATGTAGAGCGATGTTCACGCATCCTCAGGACTCCGAGTCGGCCTCTGCTCAGTCTACTGCTGGGGACACGTCGCGAAAAAAAATGCGTCAGGTATTGAGGCTGATTCGCGAAATCAGAATGGAGCGCGGGAAGCGGGGGACGCGATGAGGAGCACGGTGGGGAGTCGGAGCCATGGCAGAGAGACAACCGTCATAATATTGATGCGAGGCGTTGTGCTCCAACAGACAGCGAGGGAGCGGATATTGGCGACGGGCGCGCGCGGGGCCAAGGCGCGGCGCTTATTGCACCTTTTCCTCTGCCTTATCCTTGTCGGCCCCCTTTCGTCTCCCCGTCATGCTCTTCAAGCGATGAACGCCCATCCACGAGTCAAACGGCAGTCTCTGTCCTCCTCAGGTTAGTCCAGTCTCTGCACGGCCTCGTGTCCGCCTGTCGCCCCCTCCCTTTGCCTCCGTTTGTGTCGCCTGGACCTCCCGTCTCCGCCGAGCCGCGCCTATTTCTTTGTTCATCCTCGTGTTTTCGGCCGTGTTCACAAGAGACTTTCTCTCAGAACCGTCCGCGTCCACGACCCCCCCTTCTACGACAGCCCCTTCCACGACAGAATCTTCTCTTCCTTCATCCCAGAGTCCGTCTTCTCCATCCTCACAAATGACATCGTCTCCTCCAGCATCTTCTGTATCTTTACCTGTATCATCATCTGACGCTCCTTCATTACCCGCATCGTCTCCTCCATCGTCTTCACCACCATCGTCTGCATCGTCTCCTCCATCATCTGTACCACCACCATCCACATCATCGGTCGCCCCGTCTTCGTGAGTCTTCACAATCGACTACCACACCCATTGCTCACGCGTTGTCCCACAGAGATCCCTCCTCTCCTCCGCCTAGTTCCGCGCCTTCATCCACTCCGCCGTCCTCTACACCGCCGTCCTCTACACCGCCGTCTTCTACACCGCCGTCCTCCACTCCACCGTCGTCGACTCCGCCCTCGTCCACCCCGCCTTCGTCGACTCCGCCCTCGTCGACTCCACCATCATCGACTCCGCCCTCGTCCACGCCGCCCTCGTCCACGCCTCCATCGTCCGCTCTTTCCACCCCGCCGTCTTCCTTACCTACATCGTCTGTAGCCCCTTCCTCTCCCTCTTCTCCTTCCTCTACGCCCGCCCCATCTTCTGACTCCTCAACACCAAGCAGCGCCGCCTCCTCGAATGCACCGAGCAGTAATCCCTCCGCGAGCGAACGCTCATCCTCGCATTCAGAGACAGCGACGTGCGTACTCATATGCTTCAGGCCATTTTGGGATCTCACACTGGTCCAATCTTAGCACTACATTTCCCAGCACTGTCTTCATCGCGACTACGAATAGCTTAGGGCAGAGCACGAGCTTTGCTCCTCCCGAAATCACGTCGACGTATCTGTCGACGCTCAGCAATGGCGGCGTTATCACAGTTACACAGGTAGTTGCCAACCCGACCCTCAGCCCGAATGATCGGTCGGGCTCTGGTTCTCGGTGCGTGACATCCGCCGCGCCTCACTCTTTGACGTCTGAGCGCTTCGCTTCCATCCGCAGTTTCTTCCATGACAAAGGCGCCGTTGCAGGCGTCTTTCTTATCGTGGGCTTGGCTGCTGCCTCAATAGTGCTCTGGATCTTCTTCTCACTTCGCCGTAGAAGGCGCACTCGGAAGTTGGAGCATGATACAGCAGTTTCTGCCACCCTTGCTGCCGCTGGGTTCAATCGCTCGCCTATTGATGACGATGACGACGATGGGATGGGTCAGAAAGACGCCGACATGGTTCAGCGCTCCGGATTCGGGTCATTCAGCACGGGGCCCACTTCGCACATTCACCCAGACGCGCCGGCCGACGAGGAACTAGGCATCGGGATTGGGTACGATCCGTACGCGGGATACGGCCCAGTCGCCGGCCCAGGACCGTCTTCGCAAGGCTATATCCCGGCCCGCACTACCCCGCCGACGAATTCTGCCAACGCGTCGCAGCACTTCACAGACAGCTATGGCAGCAGCGCCGGTCGCCCGAACGCGTCCGGACACATCGCACATTATAGTGCAGGCAGCTACGAGCCTCTACTCGCCAATATGGCTGACGCCGCCCCTCCGAGTCCAGCGATGGGCGCCGGAAAACCCCCTACCCCGCCGCCAAGAAACCCCGCGAGGAAAGAGGGGCCAGTTCTTGGCGACGCTGAGAGTGGGTACGGAACGGACGGGAACGAGGCGGCGCCAGATGATAGGCTCGATCCCAAGCTTGGACTGAGAGGAGGAAAGACGAGGAGTCAGGAGCTGAGGGATGATATGGATTATTCCCGACCAGTCCTTGGGGTGTGTAACCGTTCGTTCTTTCCGCCGTTGCTTAATTGACATACCTGCACAGGTGCGGAACATACCTGACGGAGAAAGTACCCCTTAGAATGACGACTCTTGGCAGACTTTCTTTATGTTCTTATTTCGCTATGCAGGTCCTCTTGCCTCCCTACCTCAGTCGAGACTTAAATATCCCTATCCCTCCCACTTCCACTCACATTTTTGGAACTCATGACACCGGACAGTCGCTGTTGACATTTAATTGATGTTTGCTTTGCTTGCTGGTCTGCACATACCTGGTACACGGACTCTTTGCATTCAGTGATTCAGTATATGTCACGGTTCTCCTCTTTACCTGCCATTTGGGAGCATACACACTCTCGGACAAATCCAGTACATAGTTACACTGTTACCTGTACAGTAAGTACTCCAAAACATCTCCTTCCTTTAGCAGATATCTGCATCCCGATTTGTCTCAGTCTGAAGGCAGAACACTGTTTTTTTGGATGAGCAGGATAATCAACAGAGCTTACTACGTACAGTCCTAATGAAAACCTATATGCTAAAGCAACCACTCGAAGGCGATCGATCCGAGGAAAAATGCTTTTACGCACTCCCCGACGTGAGTCGGGTTGTGTGGGACTATGAGAATGCCTAGCGCGGCCCGGTGAGCAGGGTCATAGGCAGCTTAATACCCACTAAAAGCTCCTTGACTTCCACCCAGTCAGGCGGGAGGGCTGCCTCATCGGCGGGGGTGCCCTGCCTGCCAGGTTGCCTGCATAAGGCCGATTGTCGTCGCGTTGCTACGATGCGGTCGGTGGACGCTACGATAGTGTGTGCCGCGAAGCCGCCGGAGACTGCCGATAAACTGTACAGTTTGTGGTGGCTGATTCCCAGACTTCCCAAACGGGAACCACCACCAGCCAACCTCTGCAGCCGCGCCGCGCGCCCGTAATCGACCCTCCCTCGCTCTCAAGACCGCTACCATGGCTGATCAAGTACGCCGGGCCCATACAGAATGCACCCTCGATCCTAAATTGTTGTTTCCCAGGTTCAAATCGAAAAGGCGTACCAGAAGCAGGCCATCTTCCAAAACACCAAGGCGCGTGGTAGTACGTGTATTGCTCTGTCTGTGTTAGCGGAGGCGGGAGGTTGACGGGGTGAGCTCAGCCGTGAAGACCAAGGAGAAGCGCTGGTACAAGGATGTTGGTCTTGGCTTCAAGACGCCCCAGGAGGCGATCAATGGCATTTACATTGGTGCGTAGCCCACTGTCGAGCAAGGGACGTCGTGGCTTATTGGGGACATCAGACAAGAAGTGCCCCTTCACCGGCGACGTGTCTATCCGTGGCCGCATTCTGACCGGTCGTGTTGTCTCGACGAAGATGACCCGTACCATCGTCATCCGCCGCGACTACCTGCATTATATCCCAAAATACAGTGCGTGCGGGCAGTGAGGGTAGTGGAGCGAGCGCTGACTGCGTATCAGACCGTTATGAGAAGCGGCACAAGAACTTGGCAGCACATGTGTCGCCAGCGTTCCGTGTGGATGTGGGCGACGTGGTGACCGTCGGTGCGTGTTTGCGGCGAGGTGGCGGTGATGTGTACTAACGGGGTTTACCCAGGCCAATGCCGACCGCTGTCGAAAACGGTGCGGTTCAACGTGCTGCGGGTGTCGAAGAGCAAGGCGTCGACAAAGACGTTTGGGAAGTTCTGAGGGTGTGCGGGGATGAGATGTCGATAGCTGTTGGCCCATGTCGCATTATGCCCATGTCGAATATACTGCGTGTTATGCTGCAGGAAAAGCGGTGGTGCCAAACAAGGAACAAACACGAGGGATGACTTGACGAAGGGCGTGACGCCTCGTCGCCGAACCGCCATTACGTCCTTGGCAATTAGGCAGCCCCTTGGGTCTGTTCATCGTCCTCCCGCCTCCGCCTCCCCCCACACGACGCTGCAAGCTGGCTCCCGCGCTCCTTTCCGCTCTGACAAGCAGGCTGTCCAAGTCTCGCTCACACTCTCCCTCCCCTGCACACTCCTCAGCTTCTCACGCGCCGTCTATGGGCCAGCAGCCGTCCAAAAAGTCCAGGAAGAACGGCAAGGACAGGGAGGGCGCGCCTGCAGACCCACCGTCCGCAGATGCAAACGGCGACGCCAACGAGACGCCCCAGGGCAGCCTCTCGCGCGCCACGGGCGCCGCCGCCGCCGCCCCCAACGACAATCCCTCTATCAACGTGTCCGACTCCGACGGTGACCGCATAGCGCAGAACGGGAGCGGCGCACAGCCGCCTGGAGGCCCCCCCAGCGTCGCCAAGGCCCCCAACGAGGGCCAGAACACCCCCGGCGACGCCCCACTGCCCTCAACGACAAAGCCGCCCCCGCTTGACATACCCGTCAACCCCACCATCCTCTCGAACAACGGCGCGCAGACCCCTGGCGCGGGCTCCGCGAGGAGCGCGCTGCCGCTCGGTGACTCCCCGGGCTCAGCTGGCCTCGCCAGCGCCAAGGACAAGCTCAAGGCGTTCGACATTGACGACATGATACAGCGCCTGCTCGACGTGGGCTACACAGGCAAGGTCAGCAAGTCGCTATGCCTGAAGAACGTCGAAATTGCGGCCATTTGCCAGGCTGCGCGCGAGGTCTTCCTCAGTCAGCCCTCCCTCATAGAGCTCTCGCCCCCCGTGAAGATCGTCGGGGATGTCCACGGACAGTACTCCGACCTCATTCGCCTCTTCGAGATGTGCGGCTTCCCGCCGGCCGCCAACTATCTCTTCCTCGGCGACTATGTCGACCGAGGAAAGCAGAGTCTGGAGACCTTCCTTCTATTGCTGTGCTACAAGATCAAATACCCGGAGAACTTCTTCCTCTTGAGGGGGAACCACGAGGCTGCGAATGTCACGCGCGGTACGCTATTCTTGCTTCTCCGCCTCACTGCAACGCCACTAACCTGGTGCAGTGTACGGATTCTACGACGAGTGCAAGCGGCGGTGTAACATCAAGACGTGGAAGTCATTCGTCGACGTCTTCAACTGCTTGCCCATCGCAGCCATCGTGGCGTCGAAGATCTTCTGCGTCCACGGCGGGTTGTCACCGTCTCTGCAGTCCATGGAAGACATTAAAGCCATCCAACGCCCGACGGACGTGCCGGATTACGGCCTGCTGAATGACCTCCTTTGGTCTGACCCGTCGGACTCAGCGCTCGACTGGGAGGACAACGAGCGAGGCGTCAGCTACTGCTTTGGGAAGGCCGTTATCAACGACTTCCTGGTGCGGTATGATATGGACTTGATATGTCGAGCACATATGGTGGTGGAGGACGGGTACGAGTTCTGGAACGACCGGACGTTGGTCACAGTATTTAGTGCTCCGAACTACTGTGGAGGTGCGTGCTCTCACAACGTCCCACTGATTCTTTGATGCTGATCGGATTGACAGAGTTCGACAACTATGGCGCATGTATGAGGTGTGTACTTGATGCTGTGTTACACCTGGCCTCCCCGTTGCTTATAGTCCCTCTACTAGTGTCTCCGAAGACTTACTGTGCGCATTTGAACTGTTGAAACCTCTCGACGGACCTGCGTTACGGAAAGAGATGACGAAGGCGAAACGGAAGAGGTGAGGCTGCTTAGAAATCAGTGCCTGACCCTGCTCAACTGAACATGCCAGCATGATGAATGCTAACTGAGGACCGCGACCTCAAGTACACACCATATGGCGAGATATACGATTATAGTTGCCGAAGATCCATCGAGGGCGCAGCAAGGCATCTGGTGGGTGGGATCATCAGGATCAGGATCGTCTGCTTGGTTCCACCACACACCTTGTACTATGGTTATTCGCATGTTGCAGGTCGCCGGGACAGAACTGTGCACCTTACATCCACGCATTGCCGTGCCCGAGTTACCATCGCACCTCCATACCAGTCCTTCCTCACGTCACCCGCCCACCCTTTACTGGCCGGGCGCCCTATTTCTCCCCTACCGCTGACGATCCTTCCACAAAGTCCACATTGCATCACCACGCTGCCCCGTTCGCGCATTTTTATGGGGATTCTTGTTATTTGTTCGCGCTGCTCATCGTTTTTATGTGGGTCCCCTAGCACTGCCGTCTCTCCCTGTCTACGCCTGTTTCCTATTATTCTCTTCATGTGCTATAAATGAGTACAATACTGTGCTGCTATATATATTCGTCCAGCGGGAACGCGCCAACCGGCCAACGCATGTCTGCAACGCGTCGCGTCGCGTGCGTGACTATTACAGCCACACCACGTGCGCTAAACAACGCGCCCACGCGCGTCTGTCCGCACACGCTGATGCTCCCTGCTTTACGCGTCGCCCACCGTTCCTTCCTGCGCATGGGACGTCAGCAAACTCTTGGTAGGCCATCCCCCGCGACATCTTATCCTCCTCACACGCGTAGCAGGGAAGTTCTTTGAGATGCCTGGAAAGAAAGCGCCACCTCAGCAGGCCAGCCTCACAGACATCTGGGGCGGCAAGAAGAAGAAGACACAGCCTGCGCCCAAGACAGAAGACACTCCCCACGTTGAGGAGCCAGCCGCGAAAGTCGAGGAGCCAACGCCGGCCCCGACGCCAGACGCGCCAAGTGCGACGCGTCCCAGCGTCGACGCGATGGACGTGGATGAGAAGGAGCCGGAGTGTGCGTGGACGCGATCCTTTCGTGCACTTTCGAACTAACTCATAACTCAGCGTCTGAGACTGCGAAGCGGAAACCGCCATCGACGGCACGCTCTGAAGGTACCCCTGTGTCCACATCCGTCGCGTCGCCGCGTCCTGACTCGCCCGCAGTTGCCTCCCCCGAGCGGCCCCGGGTGAAACGGCGGCGGCTCGTTGTGTCAGAGAGTGAAGATGAAGGCGAGACGTCCGCGCCTGGTGCGTAGAAGCACGCTCGCTGCGTCTCATGGGCTGCTAACGGTCGCGTGTGCACACAGAGATGACAGCGGCGAGCTCGAGCGCGCCACCTAGCCCAAAGCCTGCGGCGAAGGTCGGTCCCCCAAAGCGCAAGCGCGACACGGAGGGGTCTGCTGCACCGAAGAAGGCGAACGGTAAGGGCAAGGAGAAGGCGAAACCGAAGCCCATCCCGGAGGAGGATGACGAGGCGGAGGAGCCCGCGGCATCTAGCGCGGCTGAGGATCCGCCCGACGCGGATTCTGAAGGTGAGGACGAGCTGGACGAGGAGGTTGCGTCAAAGAAGTACGTCCATCCGCTAAAGGCTTGCGCCATTGCTCACGCGTGACTGCAGTGCGGAGTCTGCCTTGGACCGACGAGACCAAGTCGATGTCAAGGGCGGATGGAAGGTTGGGGACCCGTTAGTGCTCTCTTCTGTCGATAAGTATCAATGATTGAAATGCCCTCGCAGAGTACCCTATGCTGCGCTTGCGAAGACCTTTGCGCTCATAGAAGCCACTACGAAGCGGATAGAGAAGACCTCGTTACTCACTAGTCTTCTGCTTCTTGTCATCCAACGGAGTAAGAAGGGTGACTCGGACTCCCTGCTCCGGACGTTATACCTATGCATCAACCGAGTACGCATAATACATGGACCTTCCCATCATGTGCTAATCGATAGCTGTCGGGCAGTTGAGTCCAGATTATGAAGGCATCGAGCTGGGCATAGGCGAAAGCCTGCTCATCAAGGCGATCGGAGAGTCGACAGGCCGGAGCATTGCCGTGGTCAAGTCAGATCTGAAGAAGGAAGGGGATTTGGGACTTGTGGCCATGGTAAGCGATCCCATTTGCTCGAGTCCCCTTCTCGCTGACATCAGTTTTAGAACTCGAAAAACATGCAGAAGACTCTTTTCAAGCCGAAGCCGCTCAGTGTTCCATTCGTCTTCAACAATCTCAAAGAGATTGCATTGACCGCTGGAAATTCGGTGAGTGTCCAGTTCAGCTCATGCTGAGTGACTTCCGTACAAACAAATTCTTGCAGTCACAAACAAAGAAAGTTTCTATCATCACGAAGCTGCTTGCGGCGTGCCAGGGTGAAGAGGCCAAGTACATTGTACGGAGTTTGGAAGGCAAGCTCCGTATTGGTCTTGCGGAGCGCACTGTGCTCGTTGCCCTTGCGCATGCCACTGTCCTAGCAGAGCATGAAAACTGTACGTGCCAATCGTTAGTTGTCGACTATCAAGCCAATAACGTCGCCTAGCTGGCAAGCGATGGAACAGCGAGAAGATGACTGCTCGTTTGGAAGAAGGCTCTAGTATTGTGAAGTCCGTCTACAGGTCAGTCGCCTTTGCTGTCCTCTTCGCTATCACCTCAACATACTTGCAGTGAACTTCCAAACTACGACAAAGTCATCCCCGCCCTCATGAACTCCGGGATTACCAACCTACATGATGTCTGCAAGCTGACGCCAGGTGTGCCTCTCAAGCCTATGCTCGCGAAGCCCACGAAGGCAATTGGCGAGGTGCTTGACCGGTTCGAGGGCAAGCGCTTCACGTGTGAATACAAGTACGACGGCGAGCGCGCGCAGGTGCACAAACTCCCGGACGGCACGATTGGCGTGTTCAGCAGGAACTCGGAGGACATGAGCAAGAAGTACCCGGACATTGTGGAGCAGCTACCCAATGTGCTTTTCTATTTCCTTGGCTTTGTAGAGGTATTCAAAGGCTGAATCGTTGAACACAGGCGATCAAGGAATCGACCAAGTCGTTTGTATTGGATGCGGAAGCGGTTGCGATCGACAGGAAGACAGGCAAGCTCATGCCGTTCCAGGAACTCAGCAAACGGAAACGCAAGGACGTAAAGGTCGAAGACATCCAGGTCCGCGTGTGCTTGTTCGCCTTCGATCTACTCTACCTCAACGGCGAGGTACAATCTCAATGTCCCTTCAGCCGAACCAACCGCTGACAACAGAAACACTTGCAGCCTCTGCTAAGGAAGAACCTCGTGGAACGACGAGAACTTCTGCGAGAGCACTTCAAGATCGTTGACGGAGAGTTTCAGTTTGCACGATCGTCGGACAACGAGTCGACGGACGACATACAGTCCTTCCTTGACGAGAGTGTCAAAGATGGTTGCGAAGGTCTCATGGTCAAGATGCTCGAGACCGAGGCGTCCTACTACGAGCCGAGCCGGCGCAGTGTCAACTGGTTGAAGGTATGTCATCGTTGCTTCTAGGCAAAAATGATGCACCAAACCAACACCCAACAGCTCAAGAAGGACTACTTGGCTGGCGTGGGCGACTCTCTCGACCTCGTCGTGGTGGGCGGGTACTACGGCAAAGGCAAGCGCACGAACGTCTACGGCGCATTCCTGCTAGCGTGCTACGACGCCGACTCGGAAGAATTCCAGACGATATGCAAGATCGGCACGGGCTTCAGCGAGGAGGTGCTCGCGTCGCACTACGAGGTGCTGAAGCCGCTCGAGATCGCGACGTGCCGCGGCGACGTCAAGGCCGGCGGGGCGAAGCCGGACATCTGGTTCGAGCCACAGATGGTGTGGGAGGTGCTCACGGCCGATCTGAGTCTGAGCCCGGTGTACACGGCCGCCATGGGCATCGTGGAGGAGCGGGGAATATCGTTGCGGTTCCCCCGGTTTCTCCGCGTTCGGGACGACAAGAGCGCTGATGACGCGACGGGTCCGGAACAGGTAAGCGTCGCACGGAGTACTTCAGCAAATCCTCGGGCTGATTGTGCTCTGACAGGTCGCAGAGATGTATGAGCGGCAGGTGCTGGCGCAGGGCAGCGGCAAGAAAAAGAAGGGCGGGGACGCGGACGACGGGTTTTGGTGAAGGCACCGTCTTACCTAGTTTGTATCGGGCGGGTTGGCATTGGATTGCAGATGTGAGAGTGTCATCAGCAACGAACTGGATATCATATCAGTTGTAAGCAAAGTGGGTCCTACTTGGCTGCCCGTCCTTCCGCCTGCGCCGCCTTAATCGCCTCCGTGACCTTTCCGGGCGCGGTCGACGGCGTCTCTGACACAGGTGCGCCAACAAGCAGGGCCTTTTCTTTACGCTCCTTGCCACCGCGGTACCAGTAATCAACGAAGCGATAGCCTTGTGTGAGCTGCGCGGTGGTGTTGGTCGCGTGGCAAGCGAAAAGCAGGTAGTTGCGCGGCTGGACGGCCCATGCTGCGGTGACCGAAGCCTGTCAGGCTTCTGTGAGAGTGAAATTTGTATACGACACTCACCAAAACGCATGAACACCATGCTGCGACGTAGGGCGGATGGTCAGGGGAAGCCTCTGTGAGATAGTGGATCGACTCACGAGTAGGCGGCGAGAGCGCCCGTCATGGTCCCGGAAATGACCTCTTCCCCCTTGTTAAGGTCTGCAATTGCAGCCAAAGGGAGACCCCAATTTGCTACCTGCAAGAAATGAGCGATCTGACTCGACGGAGTATGAGAGTGGGGCGTACTGGTCCCCAAAAATGAGTGCCTGCGAAGGCAAGTCGGTCAGTTCAAGCGACGGAGCGACAGAACACCAGCACGGACTGAAGAAATATTCGCGGGCAGCCGGGGAACGGAGCCAGTGGGCGAAGGAGGCCATGGTTGAAGAGAAGAGTGAGTGACTAGGCGCCGACTCGCTCGCAAGTCCGAGTAATATTGTCGGCCTGTCGGCTGCGTCGGCCTCAGCCACTGACTTTGCGACTCTGCGCGCTGCTTTCCCTGCCCTCCGCCCGCACCACCGCTGGAACATACCCTCGAGTCTCTGTCGCCGTCCACGCTCTGCTCCCGCTGAACTTTCTGCAAAATTCGTCAAATGTTGTTCCAGAATAGACGCTCAAAAAGGCAACCGGCCTCGACCACGTTGTCTTCGCACAAATTCAGCGGCACTTGGCACTCGAGCTCCAGCGCCTCCGCTCTTCTTCCCGTCCTCGCCCTTCACGCCCTCGCCTTCACCTCATCACCGCATTCACGCCCCATTATACCCCACGACTTCTGTTGAGCAATGCAGTATGCTGGTGGTCAACCGTACAACCAATACAACCAACAATACGGCGCCTACAATGCTCAGCCTGCATATCAGTACCAACAGCAGCCCTATTACCAGCAGCAGCAGCAGCCACAGGCGTTCCAGCAGAGTCAGCCCCAGTACTCCGGGCAGCTGAACACCCCCCAGTATGGCACCAGCGTCCCCTTCCCGTCCCCGTTCACCGCTCCGAACCAACTCCAACCAACACAGTCCCAGTCCCGGCCGCAGCGCACACATACCCCCCACCCTACTCGCCGCCACACGAGCGCCGGGACGAATGGCCAGCGGCCGCTGCGGTCTGTTCTCAAGAACGGGGAGCCGCGGATCCAGGCCGTGCCAGTACCCGTGAGCCGCAGTCGCACGCACTCCGGGGCTGCTGAGAATCGCGCGCGGGTCAGCTCCATGACCAGGACGCGCACAAACTCGAGCTCGCGGATGGATCCTGGTGCGCCTCGCCTCCGTTTTGTTGTATTAAATTTGGGCTCACAATACGGCGTGGTTGTATAGATCACATCTTCTTATCGATACTGCCTCCGAATGAAGTCGATATTAGCAACATCGCGTTCCAATCCACGGTGGAGGAGCTCCGAGAGAAGATCTTCCCGATGTGGCCGGCCGGTGTTGTTCACCAGACACATGTTGGGCATAACTGGCACGTCAAGTTTGCGGGCAACCCTTGGAAGAGCACGGGTACCGATTCGATACTGTATGTGCGCATCGTCCTCTCCGAAGCGCGTACTCACAGCAGCATTGATACAGAGCACAACGCATGATTTGTATGATGTTCTGGGTACTCGCACATCAGGTTGGTGGGTTCTTGGGGTGTCTAACGCGTTGACACCGTCTCATATATCCGAACAGGGATATGTGTATCTCACAACGATCAACACGGGGCGCGCGGTTAGTGTTCTGCAGCTCTATAAGCCCACTTGACCTTAGCGCCTCATGTACAGACGAAGGCCCCACGCCTCGTCTTCATCCGCGCGCCGGCTGACAGCTTGGCGCACTTTTTCACCATGACGCTCAATCACTCGGGCGACAAGGTCACCTTCATCAACCCGCCGGCCGCCGTCACGCAGACTTTGGGGCTGAGCCTGCGGACCGCCTTCCCGCGCCAGATAGCCAACGAGAATGTTACCGATGAGGGGAGTTACGTGATTGAACTGAAGGGTGGGATTGGCGGTACGTCGCGTTGCCGCGCGGTGTGCACGGACGTCATTAACTGACGTATGCCTGCGTGTGTCCAGGCCTCGGCATTGACAGAGACATGTTTTTGGCGCATATACTCAAACATATCAACGACTATGCCTTCAAATTAGACGCCAGCATACCTATGGCGCGTCGTGGCCTCTTCGGTATGGGAGGAAGAAGGGAGCTGTGGGTATTTAAAGGCTCGGAATCCTGGTGGAACCACCAAACGGCGGCCGGTCGTAAGTGACTTCGCCACGTTCATGACGTTTGTGTCTACTTGCGCAAGGCCCTGGGATTTGTACGAAATATGTATGACCTGCTAACGCCCACTGCCATGTGCACACGATACTGTATTTTAACCTCCTACTTACGAGCTAGGTTTAATGGAGTCATTTGACGTGCATTCAGTCTGCCTACAGCTGTCCGCCTCGATGTCAGCCGATGAATTCTAGTCTATGATACAAGACAAGACGGCTATAGTATTTATTGATTGGCAATTATCACGGCTCCGTAGTATGGTATAGGCAAAGTCTGCTCGAAGTGCGATATATGCAATGATACAGTCTAATGAATGTGTGCAAATGTGTGCGAGATAGGTAGGGATATAAAGCATTGCGTGCAGGCGGGAGACCAAATGGGATAGAATAGATGCGCAGTTGTGGGGTAGCCGGGTGCCAGACACAGCCAAAAACAAAACAAAAACACTATCCTTCCATGAATGCGAAATCAGTCCAGGAGCATAGTCCGAGGGTCTGCGCCGTGCGCAGCGCGCATATTCATGATGCCACCGGCGACGGAGCTCATGCCGTGGCCGTAGAAAAACGCCGAGTACGAGAGCAGGACCTGTTCGACGAGCGCGCGGATGTCCGTGATCATCAGCGGCCAGCCGAAGTCCCGACGGTCCGCCATGGTGAGCAAATCCGTCATGAAGACCGCGCCCTCCCCGCCGATGATCCTGAGGGCCTCGGGGTCGCGCTCGTCTGTGGCGATATAAAATCTGTACAAAGCACGTCAGTGTCCAGCTGCCGCGCGGCGGGGCCAAAATACGCACGGGTCGTCTGGTAGCGGTGGAGGGGTCGTGAGTTGCGCGAGGTTGGGCGTAACGCCCGGTAAGGGGTACGCAGTCAGGTTTGTCAGGTGGGTGAGGATGTCACGCCCGCCTTCCAAATGCTTCTTGACGCGGGTGACATGTCCCAGGGGCGACGAGTCCATCGCCCAGCCCAAACGCACGACTGACGGCGCCGTCAGTGCGCAGCAAGAAGACGCAGGGGAGACACACTCACAATCACCACGCCGCATGTGCCCGCCCATCCACAATCGGCCGCCAGCCAGCGCTTGCATGCGCTCCGCGAGCAGCTTGCCGAGGTCCAGCACACGGTGGATGGCGACGAGCGCGTGCACGACCATGCTCGCAAATTCCGTGCGCTTCTCCGGCGTCGTGAAGCGCATGGCGCCCTGCGAGAAGGTTCAGTCAGGCAGTGCAGACGGTGGCGACGCTAGCTACTTACGGGTTTGCGCCCAAGGTGAGTCTCGCCGGCGAGAATGACCACGTCCGTTGAGATGTGGGCGAACTCGTCCTTGAAACCGCGGAGTGTATGGACCGGAGTGATTTGGCGAAGCGGGTCAGTGACGGTCTTCGTGTAGTCCATACCAAGCCTGTTGTAAGTCGTCAGCATTGAGCGGCGGTGAACACGGCTAGCGGGACTTACGCTCCCCTGAAGGTATACACGACTTCCCAGCCGTTGGCCTGGAAGAACGCCTCCAATTGCTGATCATTCGTGAGCTCCCAAATGAGTTCGGGCTCGTTGGCGTACACGACCTCTTTCGCGCGGTCCCAGTCCAGGAGGACCTGGTTCTCACCGAGGGCCCACCCGAGGTTGAGGCTCATGTTCGTCGGCGTCGGCGCGGGCCAGTGACCCACCAGCTCGCCCTTCGCCAAGTCGCCGACGCCCTCGATCCAGCCCCCGCGCGCCTTGAGCGCGTCCGGCAAGATGTCGACGCGGACGGTGCCGGAGGGGTCGTACCAGTGGTTCTCGATCACAAAGAGGGTCGGGAGCTTCGTCTTGTCGGACTCGAACACGTTCGCCTGCGTGTGGTACGCCTCGCGATTCCACGCGCCGTTGCTGAACTCGCCCGAGGGGTCGAGGCCGTGCAGACGGAGGTAGTCGGCGACGAGGATGACGGGGTGCCGCTCGCGCAGGTGCGTGAGGTTGAGCATGAGCGACATGGGGATGCGCCAGCCCATCTGCTGCTCTATGGGCATCTTACGCCATTCCTCCCAGCCGACCGCGTCGCCTTTGTTGACCATCGGCGCGTAGTCCGCGCAGACAGTACTAAGGCACGGGCATCAGACAAACAGTTTCAGGTATCGAAGTGTGAAACGCACATGTTGTACTCGCAACCACGGGCATAGACGAAAGAGGGGAGGACGAGGGTGCGGTTCAAGAGTTGCGACTGCAGCAGCGCGGCCTCTATGATATAGCGCATCTAGAAGGCGTTATAGCACGGTCAGCACGTGGGGAACGACGCAGAGACTCACGTTATTCCACCCCAGGCCTAGACTGTATTCACGGCTGAAAAAGCCCTTCGTGTGTGAAACCAGTTCCCGTAATTCCTCCAGGCTCAGCTCCTCCGGATCCTCCGGCGCGGGTGGTGGACTGCTCGGAGCAGGCTCTGGGGTCGCGGAAGGGGTGGGCAGTGGTGGTGACTCGTCAACAACCTTTGAATGGAGCAGTAGCGGTGCGTCCGGCTTGACATATAAAGGAGAGTCTGGGTCGATGAGGGGTCGTAGGCGTAGCTCGTTTTCCGAGGGCTGCCGCGAGAGTGGGTTGTACATGGAGAAGATGAGGAGATGGAATACGACACCAGAGATGGCGGCAGTGGTGAGGAAGATGCCGATGCCTCCGATGCGGCTGACGCCAGGGAGGGCCCATCGCCGTCGCGGGGGCCGGCCTGCGTAGGTGGGGGCGTAGGAGGGGGCGTAGGTGGGGAGTAGCCGGGGGAGTGGGGGAGTGGCAAATATTCTTCTGACATGGCGGGGGACCGGCTTTGCGGGGGTGGGCAAGTCGGTGGCCTCGATGTCAGGGTATTATAGGAGAGAAAAGACGGTGAAGGTTCTTAAGGGGGTAAAGAGAAGTGAATTGATCTTTGAAGATTTAGGCGCTGTCGAGACGTGCCGATGCCAGGCCGGCTGTGCAGCTGCGACAAGTGAGCAGCAGACGACCAGATGTTCCTGAGAGAAGATGGCGCGGAAAAAGGGAGCGGGTTTATCGTCGAAAGTGTGGAACACGCATTATATCTGCGAGATGGAATGTTGGCTGGCAGTCCAACTGATCAGCCCGGGCCAGGCGCGATCGGGCGGTTGTCGAGTCTGTACGCGCGCACCGCCTCAGGCTGCCACTGCAGCTCTCCGCTGAGTCCCGGACTCAGTCTGCTGCATGGCGCCGAGGTGTAGGTAGCTAGAAAGCGCGACTTGCGCGCGTGTCGACCAACTGGCAATCGACTCTCCTGGCTTGGCTGGATGGACAGCCGCGTCGGAAACGGTTGTCCTACTGCTATTCCCATCCTCGTAAACAAAGAAGCATGTCTGTTTCACATTCGTCATTGAGCGGCCAGCATCTGAGTAAGATGAGAACCTTCAAGTATGTGATTCAAGTATGTGTGAAGGCGGGAAGATGTCGGTTGCAAAACAGCAGCAGGCGGACCAACGAAGCAACCACCGCCACGCTTCCGGAACCATGGTTTCATTTTCCTCGCAAGGAACCAAAGTCTCGTCCCCTTCCCATACGATTATCTCCTCTTCAAAGACCTCACAGCGCCTGCCAAGCACAGTGGCCCCCTGCAGCACTCTGACGAGAGTCCGAGACTACACTCCAACCTCGGCAGAAGTCGCAGGCAGGTATCGCACGCGGCCCGACTGTGACAGCCACCCCTTGCGCATGATCATACCAAGACAACTCTCTTTCGCTCTGATAGCGATAGCTGCTGAGCCAGGGTGCAGACGTGGCAGGCCAGACCGCCCAGTACGACGTGGCAGGGTGCAGACGGATGGTCTTCGGCTACGCGAGCACTGCACAGCGTTTCGCGTGGGACGCAATCGTACAAGTTGATGATATGCCATGAAACAGATGGTGCTCTAAATGAATGTCTACGGAGATGTATCAGATCTGTGAGCAGAGAATGATCAGTAAGCGATAACGGATGTAAGGAGTCCGTGCTCACCGATCAGTAAGACATTTACACCATCTTGATGACCTTGCTGCCGTCCACAAGGCCTGCGAGGCTTTTTGCAACGACGAGACCATTCTCGTTCTTCCGTGCAAGCAGCTCGTCCCACCAACCGAACAAGAAGTCTCGGGCGATTAGCTTGAACCATGGTGTGAACGAGTTCCCTGCGGAAGAAAGGCTAACGTCAGCTCCGCGCGCCGAGGAGGCCGAAACCTCGACTCGCCTTCCTGCGTGAACATCGCCTGCAGCTCCGCCTTGTCCACGTACTTGAAGTCCCGAATCTCGTTCTCGTTCGCCGTAACCGTCACGTCCGCAGTGAAGAAGAGGATATAGTCGACTGCATCGATCCGAACAGACGTCGATTAGGGCACCTCGGGAGCGGGCCGAACAGTGCACGCACCTTCGTGCTCGCCCCACATGCCGTCGGACGGGGCGAGGTAGTGTATCCGGGTCAGATACTGGAACTGGTCGACGGGGGTCTGCTCGCGCGGGATGCCCAGCTCGTGCTCGAGCTTGCGCGACGCGGCGATGCGCACCCCGAGCTGGTCCGTCTCGATCTTCTCCTCCTCAAAGTCGTCGAGCGGGTGCGAGCAGCAGGTGTTTGTCCACATGTCCGGGAACGTGATCTTCTCAGATGCGCGCTGCTGCAGCAGCAGCTTCCCATCGGACGGGCGGAAGACGAAGGCGGAGAAGGCGCGGTGCAGGAGGCCCTTGTTGATGTTCTCCATGAGATGGCCTGCCAGTTGGCTCGTCGGTCAACGAGGTGCGACGAGACGGGACTGCAGGACCCACATGTTTTCTTGTCTGCAGCGCCGTATGGCCTGTCCTGCTCGTCGACTAGGATGCAGCGCTCGTCCATGAGGCGCGACTGCTCTGCATCGTAGGCAGAGAGGTCGATGGAGGCAAGCTGGGCGGGCAGGGTGGTCGTGACGGTGAAGGACATGGCGCGCAGATGTCTGATCGGCAGGGGGAGACGGGTCCTTATATCTCGGGTATCGAAGAGCGTCCGCCATGGTCTGACCGCAGAATGGACTCGATACATGTTTCTCACGCTCCCTAGTCGCCTCGTCTCATCTGCGCTCGCCCCGGAGATTGCCTCACGTCTCGGACATCCGCTCTTGTCTTCAACTGCGTTCAGAGGAGGTCTCATCTCTATGATCGCTTCGACCGTTGTCACTCACGCATTCCTGCTCCTGCATAACCGGATCCCGAGGAATATATACTTACCTCTTTTTCAGTGCACCTCATTTGCCAGGGCCTGAATTCAATTGGAACAACAGTTGGGATCCCTCGCACTATATGAAGCTCAGAAAATCCTTCAGGATCCTGCAGGTTTGAATGTTTCACGTCGTCTACATGCAGGCGCACTACGACAGCTATGGCAGATATTTCTCACTGTTAGGCTATCTTGATCCTCAGCGCTCCATACGGCTCGGGCTGCTCGACACGGATGAGATGCTTCGTTGCCAGAACTATGAGGTGCGTTGAAGAGTGAGGATAATGGCCGTGCTCAGCGGGACGCACCGAGACAGTGATAGAACGCAGCCGCTGCGACATGCGGGGTACTTGTGGCCTTGGGGACCATGTTGTCAAAGATGACCCCCTCCGATGGCTGCTGTAATGTCTGCATCTGCATCTTCGCATATCTGGTAATAACGATGATCAATCAAGGAAGCGCCATAGAGCGACTCAGCAAGCGTTACACGTACTCCAGAAAATTAAACGAGTTGCGTTCCAATGTCACAAGATTCAAATCAGACTGCTGGGTGTCGGCCTCCGCTTGCGACGGGGCCTCTGCCGGAACTGCGGGAATCCTTTAGCAACGTGTTCTGCGCGGAAGCCGAATGATACGAGCGTCTTACCTTCGAACTCGAAGTTCTCGCCTTCGATCTGCGAACCCACCTTCCCGAACGCGCCAGGCGAAAAGCCTATCCCGCCTGCCGTGCTGCCGATCTGGCTCGGGTTGAGAGAACTATCTCGCTTGCTCCTCCCCAGCGAGCTTCCTCTGATGCGCACTTCAGAATGGCCTATGCTGACCCTGTCGCTTCCTAGGTCGAACGCCGCGCCGCCGTTGACAGAAGAGCTGGGACCCGCATTGTCCCAGGGAAACATTGAGCTCTTTTGCGAGCCGGATGCGGGCTCTGGGTCGCGGCCCACGTGGAAGTCAAAGGCGCCGCCCAAGGGAGAAGGAGGATGGGAGGCGTGTCGCCCTTGCCCGGGTTCCTGTTTTGAAGTCAGACGCAGCAGGCGTGAGGTCGAACATACACAGTACCTCAGAGGACCGCTGGTGCGCGGAACCGCCGTAAGCCGCTTGTGCTTGGTCCTGGTAGAAGTCTGCCCAACGGAAATCAATTTGTTCCTTGGATCTCGGTACATCATAGACTCACCATTTCCTTCGAACGCATTCATGCCCATATCCATGTCCAGCGGAGGGGGAGCCTGAGCAACCCAGTCGTCAATCTTGTCGAGGATTATATCTCCATTATGTCCTTTCTCGACGGGACTTTCTGTGCGTCGGCGACGCTTTCTCGGTGTGGTAGCTGCCAAATGTCACTACGAGGACCCGACTCTTGACCCTTTGACGGTCAGCGTACCAGTCGCCTCGACATGCAGCGCTCCTGATCGTGTCTCGACTTGTACCTTGAAATTCTCCAACCAGAAGTTGACGAGAACAGGAGCTTGCACTGCGGAACGTCAGTCGCGGCTCTAGGAGACGCCGAGAACTCTTACATCCCAAGGGAAGGCTCCAGAGCATTTCTTCGATTAACCTCCCGCTCTCTTTCTCTAGCTTCTTGGCCTCCTGCTCTCGGCGCAGGGTCTCCTGGCCTTTGACGTACTGCGCTCTGGCCGCCTACATTTGCACTGAGATCTAGCTGTATGACTTTGGCTCATAGCGTACCTTGAGCTCGTCATCGGTAAGCTCGGTGCGAGCGTCCAGGAGTAACCGAACACGCTTTGCTTTCCGGCGCCGGAACTAATTCTGCCGGCGCTGGGGCATTGTCAGTATCAACGGCAGCGGAAGCTAGGGCCTCTTCCGGAACGGCAACGTCCTGTTCGACAGCCCACGGTGGCGTCGGGGTTCGAGCCATCTGAGACTGAAGCAGGTTATTCTCGCTTTCTGAAATACACGTCAGGGCCGGGGCAGGACGATAACGGATCCGAAGCACCCTTGGTCGCCTCGGCCAAGGTCTGACATAGATATCAACCCGTGTTCGCAGAAGATTGCGACGTAACTTACCCTTTTCTTCGCGCTTGAACGGACAGACGCTGGGATGTCACCGGCGACTGACGATGAGCCCGCCTGCCCTACGTTGGCAAACGCAAAGTCGCCGCCAAAATCCATGCCTGCATCCACGGGGTCCGAGGCAACACGGAAATCCATGTCGACGTCCTCGCTGAATCATCCTCAGCAAGATGTCCGACTGGGGCGCATATATACTCACCCATCCCTCGGCTTCGCAGGAGCACTCCCCCAGCCTTCCCCGAGTTCCTGGGCTAGCTCGTCTGCAAGATCCCCGAGGCCGAGCTCACCGTCCGCGACGAAGGGATTGTCACCGAAGTCACCGAATCCAACCCTTCACCCGGTTGAGAAAGGAAGCTCTCGTTTCCTACACCACTGGTATCCATGAACGACGCCTCGAACGACCCCGACAACAGCTGCTCGAGATTCTCATCGAGGGTGTGCATATTCGCTCTGGCGGTCTCCAGGACAGAGGGCGCTCGCTTCTTGGTGTCCTTTGCCTTCCTCTTCTTTGGCCGGCCGTATTCGTCGTCAGATCCATCAGCATCTTATAAAGCGTCAGGAACGAAGGTATGAAAATCCACTTCAACTCTACCGTCGTCGTCATTGAGATCTTGCCAGTCCTGCCAGACAGCAGTCAGATAGCAGTCAGGACCTGGCGTGCAAGCCTTGCCAAAAACAGTAGCCCACTTACAAACATGAAGTCCTCTAGACGCAGCCCAAGCGCCATCGCCGGATCCGCTGTGACCGTCACTGTGTCGGGCCTAAAGAAGCGCATCAGTTGACGAAGGTGAGCTTACCACTGTACTGATCCATACCTGACTGTCGGCTGGCCCATCTGCAGGGAAGCGGACATAGCGTGAAAGTCTTGCACGGATTTCTTCAACGCCGCGAAGCAGGCCGTGACGTCGCCCAGGAATATCTCATGCTTGACTGTATGCACACGATGAGTACGCGCATCCACGGTAAGACGCATATACGCACTTTTATAAACGCTAAGGCGGAGAGGCTGTACGTCAGGGGACAGAGGAGGCTGCGAGTATATGCTACTGCCCTCACCGAGCTACGCCGACCATTAAATTGCTCGACAATCGAAGAGCCAGCGGCTCCGCCGGTTCTATGATGAGGTCGCAGAGCTGGGCGATATCGGCGCCCAGCACGTCACGTTTGGGCAGTTTCTTGAACGATGATTTCGGACCGAGCGTCGCTGCGAGCCTGTGGGGAACTTTGAGCTCGCAAGAGGCATCCGTTCCGTGCAACGCACCAAAGGAGACCAAATCCACTGTCGCGTCGCGACAACAGCTCGGTGGTGAAGAACATCGTCGGCGGGAAAGGTGGGTGGTGGCAGGAGGAGAGGCGTGCAGGACTCGGAACAGTCGAAGGGCGCCTGGTTAGTACGCGTCATGTCACGTCGGGAGCGACTCAGCGAGAGGAGAAGCGTGTGCTTCTCGCGCACCATCCATCCACGGCTTCGGCCGGACCTCCAAATCCATCACTCACTGCGGCCTGACAGCCTTCGACTTGGACGACGATCGCAAGCAGATAGCTATGTCCATTCTGTAACCAGACCTGTACATGCACTAAAATCACCGGGAATCAAGTCTTCACCCACTTACGCCCGTTCGATCCAAGCAGCCTTGCAAACACTTCATCGCGGCCACCGATCCATCTGAACACGTCCGTCCGGTCCTCGTTTCCTTCGTCAGACTTGGCGCACCAACTGATCGTCAGGCCCTTCAGAAGCCCGCTCTTCTTGATGCCGGTCACGCTCTCCACGGGAATAGTTATCTTCGGCGACGTCGATGCCAACGCCGTGAAGTACAGAGCCGTGGTCGTCAAAGTTATCAGTCCAGGACCAGATGTATGGTTGGACGGGAAAGCTAGTGGTGGAAGTTAGGTATACGGAGGGCCATATCGTCAGGGAGATGCATACTGTGTGTTTCCACCCTTCGGCCCGCAGAATGCTGTCGTGCCAAAAGAGCCATCAGACCTGGGGCGGGACAAGACGTAGATAAGACACCCACCGTCTCTGGAATAGCCTTTTTTCCCGACGCCCAAGTTTTGCTAGAAGAAACCATGCCACCAAATTTCTTCCAATCAACAGATTTGTTCTCGTCACTAGGCTCCTTGAAGTCCCTATCCTGACCAAAGGACCGCCCCCTCTTGCGGGGAAGGACGGGGCGGCCCTGCGCCACTCGCTGAGATATGAGCTCCATGGCGACGTCGGTATCCGTCGGGACTTGACGTAATGGGAGGGGTATCCTGGACAGCGTCAGACAAATCTCCACGTGAAGCTGCAACGCAAACGAACCTGGAGAGCTCGGATGACGGCAGAGCCGCGACAACTGGGACGATGTGCCAGAATATGAAACCAAGAGAGAAGTATATAAACTTTGCGATGTATTTTGCTGGCACTGTCGCTGTCACGGCGGAGAGTACCACAAAAAGCTGAAGAGTCATAAATGACGAGACGCAGTAAATCGGAAGTATCACGCACCAATGTAGCAGATTTGGAGGCCCAAGGTTCCCTCCAGTGGAATATGCTGAGGGAGGTACCTGTCAGACAGCAGACGAAGAACAAGATGGGAGAAAACCCGCACCTTTTCAGCCTCTCGTGGAAATCGACGAACTCGGTGAGTAATCTCAACCCAAGTCGCTTCAAGTCTCGTTCTTCCTTCGTCTCCTCCAACGGAAAAACAACATCCGGATCGGCGTACACGTCGCCGTCAGCTAACGTGGCACCATCTTTCCCATCTTTCCCAGCGCTGCTCTTGGGAGATGATTTCACAAGTTTGGGAAGAAGCTTGGTCAATTTCCAGATGTCACCCGCGCCAAATGACGACGGGGTCAAGACACGCGCTTGTAGTTGGTTACCAAACTCTTGTGCGTGACGGACTTTTTGACGATGCTCTCGGAGCTCCCGCAGAGTTGGATATGGCAACAATCGCCGCGATAGAAGAAGGTACACCAGATAAAGAAAGAAGGCTGGCAGCAGGAGGTCAAACAACCACAGAATCCAAAACACCTAAGAGATAGCGTAAGTGATGTATCTCCGGACGAACACACGTGCAGCTGACCCCGCACCAACGCAGGCTCTTGTTCTGATCTTCCCAGCACGCGAGGCGTTTCAAGTGTAAGAGAAACGGGAGATAGCCTTCATCGAAGATGATGAAGAGCCTCTGGATGGCTAACTTGAAACGTCCGAGGGTGAAGCAAGGGGATGGCGACTGCGCCGGAGGAAGACGAGGCATTAGAAACTCCTACGAATACATATACATCAGTAAAACCATTCCGCACCCAGCTAGGACGGTCGCACCAACGCGATGGACTCAGCAAGGCTATTAGAATGACGGTTGAGAGAGATCTTAGAGGCTGCATTATGTGAACGTCCCAAAGAGCTGGGACCGAGCAGAGACGGAGGATCCTCATCGTCATTGCCTTCGATGTCATCGTGAACGATAGAATCAAACGGTGTGACGATCGAATCTTTTGCGGATTGTGCGCCAGGCAATTTTACCTCACTGACATGCTAAAACTTTCCGTCAGATTAAATGTGGCGACGCATATGCTGCAACACCTACGGCTTTGAATAAATGGAAGAACCGCTCAATCTCCTCATCTTCATACAGCTGCCTGAGCTGTGCTTCAGTAAGTCCTTCATCCGGGTCGTCTAACCGTTTAGGCGGCGGACGAAATTCGGGCTGGGACAAATCTGGGTGTCCTGAGGCACGTGGAGAGGTAGACTCCGTGGAGGGTGCAGGAGGTGACCGCAAGGGTGTATTCGAGACTGCAGGCGACGGCGACTGAAACGCCACTGCAGGTGAACTTGTAGGAGGGCGCAGCGGGAGCTGGGGTGTCGCAGGAGTAGCTGCAGGAGTTGCGGCAGGTGA
Organism: Auriscalpium orientale; assembly: GCA_019915035.1. Classification (NCBI taxonomy): domain Eukaryota; kingdom Fungi; phylum Basidiomycota; class Agaricomycetes; order Russulales; family Auriscalpiaceae; genus Auriscalpium; species Auriscalpium orientale. The sequence continues at coordinate 2,561,193 of JAHLMH010000001.1, forward strand.
CTGAGGCGTCAAAGGAGCGGATGCAGGTGTTGCTGCAGGAGACTTGGCTGTGGGTGCCTCTGGACTGGACTGAGAGGTGCTACGACGACTGGGATGTTGGGGTGGGGGAGCGGGTAGCGCACTCATGGTCGTCACGCAGCAGGGCTAAAGGGCCCATCATCTCGAGTTAGGAGCGCAGATAAAGGAGCGTCGACGGATGACGCGTTGACGCGAGGTCGCAGACTCGGAAGAGGGTTATTGCTCGCCGTCTGGACCGGTCTGCGATCCGGTCGCTTCCGCCGAACCGGTCATTGTTTGGACACGCTCACGTGATCAGGCGCGATTTCATGTTCGATGCCCCGCTCTGCTGCCACCTACTCGTACACAACCATGGCGGCGTCGACGCAGGGAATACTGGCATGGACCGCCTCCATTCGGACCGCCATGATCAACGACCCAGGCCGCAAGCTATTTGAGGAACAGGTTCAAACACAAGGCTTCTCCTTCCTCGACGAATATCTCAACAACATCCTCGCTGAGCCCAAGAAAGAGTATGCCGCAGACCATCACTACTGCTTTAGTGGCTGATCATGTGTAGCGATGTGATTGTTGACCTCCTCAAGACTCCTGGAAGGCGGAAAGCAGCGGCCAAGAAGACTCGCGCAGACGTCGCAGCAGCAGCGCGGGCTCAGCATGCTATCAGTCTTTCTCTGGAGGTGCGTGTACCAGCATTCTGGTATGCCGATGCTTTTTGGCTGACTTTATCTCAGGACGAGGGCGATAGCAAGGAGAATTTTGCGCCCGTGAACGCCTTCCACAAGGCTTTGCTTCAGGCTAAAAGCCAGGAAAGTAACGAGGATGCCCAAAGGCAGTCGTCTCCTCTGCGCCAGAAAAGCGTACCGCCTGTAGATCTGCCTGCCAAGGCCCAACCGAAGAAGAAGACCGTCAAGAAGGCCCGTACACCCGAGCCAATGGAGCGAGACGACACGTTCATCGAAATCATGAGCTCGTCACCTCAACCGCCACTCTTGTCGCTTCCCGAAGATGACGACGAGCCCGTGCGCCATCAACTAAGCACTTCTCATCTTACACCGTCGTTATCGGACCACAGCAACGAGCTATCCATCATCGCCGAAGACGATGAGCCCGCCGAGCGAAGTCGCATCTCGGTCCAGCCGTCTCTCGTCAGCCCCGCCCCTCCTAGAGATCCTTCTCCATTGGCTCCCATAGTGGAGGCGGTAGAAAGATCTGACACGCTCGATGTTGACGAACACTACGAGGAGGACATCGACGATGTTCACATGGACACTGATGACTTGACACGCGCCACCACAATCACCGTCTCAGATTCGGGCAACACCTTTCACTCCATCCCTCTCGCTAATTCACCTCCACGTGAAGAAGCACCTGCTTCTACTGAAGAACATGTCAGAGATTCCCAATCTCGCGCGACACCGTTTGAGGATGGCGTTGCCTCCGGTGCGCCCTTGCCGACGAGGTCCTCCTTGTATCCCTCAACGACAGAACTCACCATCCCGCTGCGCGACCACGACTCAACTGAGGCCGGTCTCCAGCGCAAGCCCAGCCTTTCTCAGTTCCCTAGTCTCCCCGCCCCATCCCCCCTGAAGAAGTCCACTCGCTTGACACGGGAACCATCTGTGGGCACTTCGCTGCAAGCACAGAGTGCCGCCGCGGCCGCCGCTGCGAAGCGTACTTCCTGGTTGACGATGGCCCGGGAAGTGAAGGCTCTGGAGGTCACTCAGAAACGCGCCAGTGTGGTCAACGGAGGCGTACCATCAGGCAGTCGACCAAGCGTGAACGCTCCTAAGCCTCCGTCTGGAGGCAATAAACGAAAGAGCGGGGAAATGCTGGGCGCTGCTTCCAACCTGGACAAGGAAACCCCAGCAGAGCGGCGGCCGAAGGTGCCCAAGATGAGCGCCGACATCACGGACGCATTCTACGACGTCATCGAGGTTGACGATACCGTCGCATTCAAGCCCGAGGTGAACCATGCCCCTAGTGGCGATATTCGGACAGCCAAATCGGCCAACGACGTTGACGCGTTGTCTAACCGACAAGACGCTGTTCTCACCTTCTTCAAGAAGACTGTCGACGCACACAGCACTCGACACGAGAAGAGCGCTGGGGGCACGGCTGCGAACGAACTTGCGGAAGCTAGGAAAGCTGCAGAGGCTCGCGTTGCTGAGCGTCATAAGGTCGAGGCAAATGTTGAAGAACCCCTTCGCGTTCGCCCTTCGTTCTCCGCCCCAACACTTTCATTATATCCAGCTCTGCCCGACGAGCGGCCCCTTCACTTACCGCAAGCCAGCCCCAAGCCCCAGAGGTCGAAGCGAGACTCCGACAAGAGGCTCAGCGTATCTGACCTCATCTCCCCGAAGAAGGCGGCACCATATCAGACTCTTCAACCTGGCAAGGCGGCTCTCAGTGACGTGAGCACCTCGACCACGCCTCCCCATTCTCCACCCCCTCCGACTCGACAATCTAGCTTTGTCCTTCCACCCGGTCCTGTTTTCAACAAGCCTCCTGCCGTGTTCGTGCCCCCTCCAGCTGCAGCGCCCGCTGCTTCAGAGCCGAAGTCTGGCAATGGCATCGGGAAAGACTTTTCATTCAAACTGCCCTCTTCAAGCTCGTTCCAATTGCGCTCCGCGTTTACTGTCGGTCTGCAGCCGTCCCTGCCGTCGTCCGCCTCCCCGCGCCAGCCGTCAACTCATTCAGGTGCCTCGACCCAGGCTAGTGTTTCCGACGCCGTCTTTGACTCTCAGGAAGACGCACCAGCATGGGCTCCTCGTACACAGGAATCTGCCTTCACGTCTCAGGAATCCTTCCACGAGGGCAATGAGCCGGCGACGCAAGACGATGACATGGACGACGACGACAGCTGGCGCTATGAAGACAAGTTCGCGGCACCGGACCAGATGTGGACGCCGTTTGGCGCGGTGGCGACCGAGGACAGCATGACTTGGAGCACGGTGCCGACGGAAAGCCAGAGAGGTGGCGATAGCGGACCCATCTTCCGGACGCGAGAACAGGTTGCTCAAGACCTCGAAGACGACCTCGCCACTCGGTCGCGGCCGTTCGACCAGGTTGTGGAAGACCACGAAATGGCTGTGGAAACGGGTGAGGGCGGATGGGAGCAGGATATCACCGAGGCGGGCAAGTCGACCGTCAGCCTGGTCGAGGTAAGGCATATATCGCGAACTATCTGAATAATTTGCTCACCATCCTTTCGTGCAGCAGAAGGGTGGGCTCAGGAGCCAGAGCCAGCTTTCGGTGGCGTCCTCCAGTGGCCAGTCCTCTGAGGCGGTCGGCTTTTTCGGGCAGGCCACCAAACTTGTCAGCAGCATGCTCGGTGTCAGCAAGAAGGGCAAGGAGCTGCCAAAGAGCATCCAAATGGCGGCAGCGGTTGCTAAAAAGGTACAATGAAGTCCTTTCAGTCTAGCGAGCGCGACGCTGACTGTAGATTGTCTGGATTTGTAGCACCAAGAGGAGCAGGACAAGAAGGCCACTCGTCTGAAAGATATGGAAGCTAGACGTCAAGCCGCCTTGCAAAGAAAGGCAGAGGAAGAAAAGACGAAGGCTGAAGAGGCCGAGAAGAAGCTGAGGAACGAAGCTGAGCGCCGGAAGAAGGACCGTGAGGAGCACACCGGCAAGCGCCCCTTGAAGCCGGCTGAGCAGAAGGTATGTGACTTCTTTGATAGCTCTCGCCGCAAATCTGACCGATTACGTCCAGTCGTCGGACGATGAGGCTAAGAAACGAAAGCCAGTCGCGGAGGCTCCGAAGACGAAACTTCCTCCCAAGGAGAAGAAAGAACCTGCGCGAATCACGAAGCCCAGTCCGAACCCTCAAGCGGCGGTGAAGAAATCTATCATGAAGCAGCCTTCCTCGTCGAACCTCAACACCGCTGCGTCCTCATCCAAGATCGTTGAGAGCAAGGCCACGAAGGCCGCGCCTCCCTCTGCTAAGGGCAAAGCCAAGGCGCCTGCCTCCAACATCGACGATGACCTGGGCGACAGGCAGCCAAGTAAAGTCGTTCAGTCTCAAATGGCCGCACGCATCAAGAGCCAGGTCCAGGCGACCAAGCAGCCGGAGGAACCGCCACGCATGGCCAGCGAGCTCATCGATCTGCCTGAGCCGAACAGCGAGTACTCAGACTCTGACGACGAGGACCGCAAGAAGTTTGACGCGCCGCAGTGGGCGCAGTCGCCGGAGCTGAGGGCTGCGCTTGAGTCGCAGAGCACCGTCAATCCGGACGACATCTTCGGCCCTGTGCAGCCATTGCGCATGGAGGAGCTGTTCCGCACGCGCCATAGCAGATTCCGAGCGCGCACGAGCTCAGCGAATTGGTCGGGTCCTGATGGGCTGAAGCGCTCCGAAGAGTTGGAGTATGCGCGGAGGATGGGGTTCCGATGATGGGTTGCACGTATGTCCATTTATTTACTCTTTCTTGCATGCACGATTCCCAGAAATCAACGATCAATATCACATAGTATGTCATGTACACTATCTTTATATGACTACAACAGGCAGACGTCAAACCAGAATCACATCTAAGCTGTGAACGTATGATACAAAGGAACTACAATAGGACAGAGAGTGAGGTGCTCGATATGCAAGGATATATTGTGGCATGTTTATGGACTAAGCAGTCGGGTTTCCGCAGAACTTCTTGTGACGCTCCCAGTCCGAGGTCTACTACATTAATGGTCAGTCAGTCTCTACGTAGGTCCCTGGCCACAAACCTGGCCTCCCTTCGAAAAGTACATGACCGACCAGAGTGTGTTCCACATATAGCGCGCGAGGCAGAAGTACTGGGCAACAGGCGGCGGGGGCGCGAGCGGCCGCCAGGCATATGGTATGATATCGACGGCAGACTCGAAGCCGACTCCGCCGGACCAAGGCCCCGCCCTGGAATTTATGAGTCGCTGCAAGGAGGTCGGGCGCTAATACTTACTGCGATGGCAAGCAAGGCAATAAGCGCCCGCCCTCGCTGGATTCATTAGACTCTAGAGGGGCGATTGCATACCGATCTTGCATATTGAAGAGGCGGGTGCTCCTTACGGGGCGCGGGTAACGGGGCGGGTCAACGGAGGTACTACTCCGCTGTTAGTATAAAGTTTGTAAGTTACGCGGGACTGCCAGCCTTGTACCGGACCCCCATGGGAAACGCATGTTCACGCCCGTATGCCTACTCCCCCGTGGAAAAAGGTGACTCGACTCTGAATCTAATCCCGGACGGCCCTCTTCGTGACAAATCTGCTGTCGCACCTACCAAGCCGAAGAAAGCATCCCTCACTCGCGCCGAGTCTCGTGCCATCGTCGAGCGCAAACGCCATCAGCTCTGCGTGGTCCGAGATGACGCTGCCCTTCTCTCTTTGGCAAGCGAGCAATCCGACCTCTCTGCGGTCGACCCTACCGTCCTCGCACCGGCCCTGTTCCACGCGATCGGCCTCCACACCCACTGCCACACCGAATGGTGTCCCCGCGCCGACTTCCTCATCTATCTCGAGTTCACCGAGGATCGAGCCCGTCACAATTGCGAGCGCGCTCTCGCGGCACAGTCGCTCGGCGCTGCTGCCCATCATTTCCTGGCGCGCCGCGTTGCAGAGAAGACCATCGAAGCTCCTTACCAACACTTGCGGGTGTCCGGCCTCGACGTACATCACCCAGCGGACTTGGTTTCCTCGTCGGTCTCAGATAGGGATCGTCTTGGGGATTATCGTCCCCTTTACGATCTAGTCATCCGCGATGCAAATCTATCTAATGCCGACCCCTCAAAGCTGGCCTCAGCGCTGTACAGGGCGCTCGACCTTCCCCGAGGCCAGCAACCTCCCCCGGAATACCTTATTCTCTTCGAGTTCATTGACGGTCAGAGATATCGATACCGAGAGCGTCCAGTGTTTAAAGGTTGGAAACACTTGGAAGCGCCGGCGAAGACCCTGGCCGGCGCGGCGTACTACTTTTTGATGAAACTTGCTGCAAAGCGCGATGAATCGGGTTGGATGCGTCGGCGCCGCCACCTACCTCACGCGCTCCCTCTCTTGTTGGTCCTGGACGAATATCCGGACTTGGCCCAGGCTCCTCCTGACAGGTTGGCAGTGGCCCTTTACATCTCAATTGGAGTGTGGACTGTCCCTAGTGGCCTACGAGGTCTTGTTAGGGATGCCATCTACGCAGAATTTCTCGACGATCAGCGCTACTATAACCCTGATCGCGCTTTCGAAGCGACGTCTTTGGTGGAAGCCACGTACAAATACTTAAGGAGGCGTATCTTGGAGGAATGGTATGCATCGAACGGCAACTCGTTAGTCTCTGTGGCTAACCTTAATCCACAGAAGATTCGTTCAGTTCGAGCTGTCCCGCGTCTTCTGCGTCAAGAGTCAATGAACGACAATGAAGGGACGTGTTGTACTTGTCGCAGATGTTAGAAAGTTGTGACTGGTACTGACTGGGGCTCAAGTCTGGCCTAGTAGCAGTTGTCTTACTACTTTGCACTGTAATGTTAGGATTTCAAATGGGTCATGTTTAGTCTGGAGTTTAGATGGGATGGTTGAATCTAGCTACTAGCCGACTTGACAGTGTTCTTGTGCGCCATGGCAAAACGCTCTTGTTTGTGGCAAGGTCACCCTCCTTGAGTCCTGCTCCGCACCGTCCGAGGGCGTGCGCGATCTGCCACAGGCCATATCCTCACCATCCCTGGTGCCAATCGCTTCGATGACATTCCTTTCGACAATCGACTTACGCTTGGCTCGAGCTCAGAGAATTGGTCGGGTCCTGATGGGCTGAAGCGCTCCGAGGAGTTGGAGTATGCGCGGAAGATGGGGTTCCGATGATGTGTTGCACGTATGTTCATTTACTGACCTCTTTCATGCAAGCACAATTCCCAGAAATCAACTATCAATATCACATAGTATGTCGTGTACACTATCTTTAAATGATTAGAACAGGCAGATCACATTCGTCGAACCAGAATCACATCTAAGCTGTGAACGTATGATACAAAGGAACTAGGGCGCGAGGCCTAAGAGAACAATGAGACTCTTGAGAATATACTGCTCTTAGAAGATGTATACTGTGGTAACTAAGCATTTGGGTTTCGGCAGAATTTCTTGTGACGCTTCCAGTCCGAGGTCTACAATGCTCAGTCAGTCTCTATGCAGGACCCAATGGATCACTGGCCACGAACCTGACAGCCCTTCGAACAGTACATGATCGACTGGAGTAGACAATGTCAGAACAGCAGTACTTCGCCAAGCGATACCTGACCTACCTTGCACCCGCCGCAGCGACGGAGATGCTTGATGTTAAACAGCTGGCCGGTGCACTGCGTCGACCAGGTAGTGAGAATACGCGCGCAGTCGGGGATAGGGGTACACTTGCCTGATAGTGACCGCACGCAATTTGGTCAGGCGACCCACGCATGCGAATCTCCTTGGACGCCTCGATATTACTCCTCATTTCATACAGCTGCGCGAGGTTCTCGCGAGTCACCGCAGCATCGAACGGGGGTCCGATCTTGCTGCGGACGTCGAGCGCCTTGTTCAGCTGATCCTCCGCGTCATTGAGCCTACCCATCTTGATGTACAGCTCTCCGAGAGAGTTTTGGTTGATGGCAACATAGTTGTTACCTGGCCCGAAAGCCTGGTTCCTGATCTCGATGGCGCGCAAATAGAGACGCTCAGCTTTGGCGTATTCGCCGCGGCGCTCAAGGGCTAAAGCCTCGTTTTGCATACGCGTCGCCTCCATGGTGGCGACGGAATGCTGTGGGTTGGGGTTGACGTAGAGGTTGTTCATAGAAACGTTATTCATGGCACGTAGTAGAGGTAGTACGTGGAAGTGAAGAACGCCGCGTCGAGTCGTCGAGCACAGTCCATTGTGGCCACGTGATGCCGGCAGTCTGCGGGCGGTTGACGGAGTTTACGGATATCTCCGGAGGTGTCGAGGACAGTGGGCGGGCTCAAAGCAAAAGCACACTGCCTTGTCCGACTCACAGTGGCTCGTCCACATTTCCTGCTACCCTCCTTATTATCTCTTCCTGTTCTGAGCCACCCACCATGGCTTCATCATCATCCTCTTCCCCAGAAATCTCAGCTCCTTCGTATTCACAAACACCAGCTCGTTACAAGTACTCCACCCTGGACGAAGTCCTCGACGATCTCTCAAGGTACGTAGCCTGCCCTCGCACCACGCATTCCTCTGACTCGTTCGGCAGTCGTTTCATTCTCAATCTCCCTGATGACGAGCTCGCATCCCTAGAGCGTATATGCTTTCAAGTAGAGCAAGCGTACGTCTGCGCAGCCGTCTTCCGTCCACCACGTCCTTATACTTTCTAGACATTGGTTCTACGAGGATTTCATCCGAGAGGAAAACCTCAAGTTCCCGTCACTACCACTCAAGAAGTTCTCCGAGATGTTGTTCCAAGCATGTCCCCTTTTGCACCACTGGAGCGGCGATCACGAAGGCGCCTTCAACCATTTCATGCAGTACAAGACCCGCGTTCCTGTCTGCGGTGCCATCATGCTGAACGATACATGGGATAAGGTATGCATTGCTTATCCTTTCAATGTTGTTGTCTTTGCTTATTGTTCGCCGCCTTTCAGGTCGTCCTTGTGAAGGGATGGAAGTCTTCGTCGGGATGGGGCTTTCCAAAGGGAAAGATCAACCAGAACGAAGCTCCCCATGCATGCGCCGTCCGAGAGGTACGTCTACTCTGTGCATTGTTCGCTGTCGGGCGAGCTCACCGGCCTTCAGGTCGCGGAGGAGACGGGGTACAGCTTAAGCGAGCAAATCGACCCTAGCGATGTCATAGAGCTGTCCATTCGTGAGCAGCTGATTTCTCTGTACATCGTTCCCGGAGTGCCCGAAGACTATCCTTTCGAGACGAAGACCCGCAAGGAGATCAGCGTAAGCTCTCAGTTGGTCCCGTGCACATTTTTTCCGACCTGTCCCCTCTAGAAAATCGAGTGGTTCAGACTCGCCGACCTTCCGACTTGGAAACGAAACAAAAGTGTACCGGGAAAGTTCTATTTGATTTCACCTTTCATTGGGTATGCTACGCATCTTGCTCTCCTTTGTTCCCACGTCTCATATCGCCTGCAAGTCCTCTGAAGGCTTTCATTAACGATCGGAAGCCTCGTCATCTACCTCGTCGCCCTCCGAGAACGAAGGAGGTCCGGATCAGCGATGTCCACATCCACGAAGAAAGCGATGCGTCAGTTGTGGACTACCACTCGCATAGCACAACGACGATGGACTCGAATGTGCAAGAGTCGAGCTCGCAATCCTCGTCCGCAGACAACGGTGACCCGCAGACGCCGTCGCCATTGTACAGTGAGGCCGTCGCGGTCACTCAAGCGCAGGAGCCCACTGCACCGGTCATTCCTGGGATCGTCGACCCACACTTTGCTCGCTTACTTAGCGCGTTATCCATGTCGACGAAGCCCACCGACGATGCCGCCGATCTTGCTATTCAACCCCCTTCGTCGACAAGTCCTGCCATTGTGTCAGATGGTACAGTGACAAGTCTCTCGCTTCCCCCGGTGGCCGAGCCCCACGATTGGTCGATGCGTGGGCCTCGCAAGTCGTATGACCGGCTCCCTGCCCCTTTGCCCGCTCCGGCTGCGCAACTAAATTCCCGTCCTTCGTCACGATTATCCAAACATTCCTCGGCGACCGTATCGTTGCAAACCACTCTTACACGAGTTGTCTCTCCTTCGCACACGTCCCCACCTCCCTCGGCAACCTCATCATCCTCAAAGTCGGCCAAGCGGACCTCCACGGTGGTCACTGCGGACATCTCTCCGTACCTGTCCAAGCCCGCAGCCGTGCCCATGAACGGCAAGCGCTTGAAGCAGCTGGCCCTGCTCGAGTCCGTTGCGGACGAGAGCACCCGTATGGCGCCATCCCCCGCCCCGCGTGTGCCCAACGGCTTCGCAGCACCCCCCGAGGCTTATCCCGGTGCTCCGCCCTATCCGATGGGTCCGTTGCCGCCCTTCCACGTCCCCCCGCATTCCACATCTGTGCCACCGCCCAACTTTGCTAATTTATCGACAATGTATCCGCATACCCAAGGCCCCGGACAACCGTTCTACCCAACACCCCAGCTTAATAATGCTTTACCGAACGATAATGCCTTTACCGTCCGGCCGCGTACCAGTAATGCTTTCCATCCGATCCCCGGCCCTCCGCCCCCCAGGCGCTTCAACACACGTGGGAGCATGAACCAGGCGCAGCTGCTCAGCGCACTGTCCGGTGCACCGCCGCCGCCTGCGTTCCAGCGGCTTCCTCTGCCACCGATGTCCCACTTCGGTGGCCCGCCTCCCATGCCCCCTCACATGCCCATGTACCCCCCGATGATGGGCGGCCCCCCGAACGCTCCCTTCGGTGGCCCGTTCCAGGGCGCGCCGCTGCGCGTGGGTCCGCCGCAGATGATGGCGGGCCCTGTGCCGCCGTCGATGTCGCCGGCCTTCGACATCTCCCGAGGCGTCCCCGGTAACAACGCGCACCTATTGAACATCCTCAATACGCGCAATTCTGGGAACGCTGCGGGCCCCCAATGAATACGCCGTCGCATGGGACGGATGTGAGTGTTGTTCCCAATATGTCAGATACGTGCGAAGTTCGCATTCGTCGTCTATTATGACCCGCTATACATATTGAAGTTATCCTGCTTGAATGCGCCCGGTTGCTCTGTTTCCCCATGTCTTGCTTCTGTCTCTCTTTCCCCGCGATCTTCTTCCGTGTGTTTATATTCGCTTTCCGCTCTTGGGGGCGCCGCACTCTCACTCTCACTGTCAGCTCCCTTCTTCCCCTGTTGTCATGACCCGTTTCCGCCCGCCCGGCGGCCTGCCACCACGCCGTGAGCGTAGTTCACATCGTATCGTATCTAGGTTCCACAGTGTCCGAGTACGCTTCTGTCTGTCATTTCGCCACCCCTCCTTTCGCGTGCTCCACGTCGATTGCCTCCTGCAGTAGCCCTACTCAATATCATTTTATTTCGCCATTTTATTTCGCCTCGTATATGAGCTACAGGTACGCGAGGGGATCGAGCCGAGATCAGGACCGCCGATAATTACAGATATGAAAGTTTATTAGCCGTATATTCTAGGATATATCCATGTCGGAGTGTGAATACGGACAGTGCTGCGCGCTGAGGCTGCGCGTCGGCGACATCACCTCTCGAGTCTCCATGGCTCGCACTAGGGGACGTTCCGGTCGCGCAAATCGATCGGAGCGTCCCTCCCTCACTGCTCTCGAGGCCCTTTGCATCCTCTCACTCGCAGAAGCTGAAGACGACGAAGATCTCGTGGTCGCTGTGGCGCTCGCCGGGCTGGCTCGCAGCAGGAAAGAGTCTCGAGGGAGCTGGAAGTTTGGGCCGCGCGGACGCTACGATCAAGTCAAGTGCGAAGCCTTCCTTGCCTGGTTAATTGAAGATGCATCGGCGCGGATGTTTAAAACATGGTTCAGGTGAGTTGCGCCAAAATCCGTTGGCTACCACTGATTAGTTGATCAGGATGAGTCGTGCAGCCTTCTGGCACCTGCATGACTTGATCAAGGACGACCCGGTCTTCCAAAGCACGAGCCAGCGACCCCAGCGACCCGTCAGGTTCCAGCTAGCGACGTTTCTCTGCCGGATGGGCGCTGAAGGGATTGTGAAGACCTCGGGCGTCCTCGCAATCGCCGAGGGGACCGTGTTCCTCTACACGCGACGCGTGTGTCAAGCATTCCGCAACATCCGCCAGGACCATTTGGCGTGGCCGGGCCCTGGCCGCCGTGCATTCCTGTCTGAGGAGATGGATGCTGGTTGGGGCTTCGTCGGTTGCCTAAGTATTGGTGATGGCAGCTACATTTTCCTCACAACACGTCCGTCTGTGAACGGATATGCATTCTGGTGCCGCAAGAAGCGGTATGCGGTACGTCCTTTGGTCTTTGTCCTTCATTCATCTTATCTTATAGACACTCGCAGCTTATCATTCAGGCTACAGTAGATCACCGCGCGATCATCACGTCTTACGACTTTGGCTGGCCCGGCTCCGTTCAAGATAGCCGGGTTTGGACAAATTCACATATCTGGCGCCATCGAGATGAGTACTTTGAGCCACATGAGTACATCCTAGTAGACAAAGGTGCGCATGACGATTTCAGCCTAGTTTGTGTGCGCGCTAAACGGCTGAGTACAGGCTACCCCTTGACCCCTTTCACGATACGCCCCTTCAACGATCACGATCTGACCGACGACCCCGTTGAGGCGACAAGGCGCACGAAATTCAACAAAAAGCTCTCGTCACTCCGGATATTCGTCGAGCACGCCTTTGGTCGCCTGAAAGGGCGCTTCCCCATCCTCCGCAACATGCCGGGTCGCAATCTGAAGGAGATCTATCGTACAATCGAGGCCCTCATGATCGTTCACAACATCCTCGAGGCATTTGGCGACGACCCGAGCACGCTGAAGAACTACAATGGTGCGGAGGATGCCGATGTAGATGGAGTACGCGGCGAGGTGGATGCCCGGGTCGTTCTCGAAATGGATGGTGATGACATGTATCGCGCCGGCCTGTTGCGTCGCAAACAGCTTCTTGACCTTATCGTGCCCCCGTAGAAGGTAGTAGCTAATTAAAATGCAGTGAGTATTATAGAATGTAGGCCTTTATACAAGAACAGAGTGATTAGTAAACGAGAAAGTACTGAATTTAATCGGACGCCTCTGCCGCCGCCGCCGCCGCCGCCTCGCCCACCGCCGCCCCCTCCTCGCCCGCCGCCTTCGCCGTTTCCGCTGCAACAAGTGCGCTTTCCTCTTCCTCTGTCAGACGCTGCACAAGCCGCTCACCATGTCTGCGTATGAGTGGGTTGACATGCTCCAACATGGCCATGGCGGATGCCCACTCATCCGCAGCTGCCTTGCGACGCGCCTGCTCTCGCCGTTCCTCGAATTCCTGGCGCTCCCGATCTTCGCGAAGTTTGGCAAGGTCTAGTTGGACCTTATCGACCTTCTCTTGGCGCTTGTTTCGCGCTTCGACGTTCTTCAACGCGCGTGCGACCAATGACGAGAACTCATCAGTTTCATCGCGCTTACGCTTTTTCTTCGAGTTCTTCACAGCCGACTTCTTCTTGCTCTCGCCGTCATTGCTACTGTCGGTGTGCTCGTCATCCGCCGTATCGTGCTCGCTGTTACTTGCATCAGCATCGGACACTGCGCGACCCGAGCTGAAGTCAGTGTGCCGAACAACGCTCGAGTCGTCTTTCGCGCTGGAACAGGGTCAGCTGTCATCACGGCATCCGGTAGGGTGAGAACGCACACTTTATCAATTTCCTCGAAGATGCGGGATGCCTCGAACGCATCCAGTACTTTCTGCGAGAACATGCTCCGTACTTTTGCTTTTCCCGCCCTTATCTGTCTGTCGGCGTCACCGTCGCCTCCACCAGTGTGTTGATTCATTATCCGAACAGCTTTGTACTTCTCCCAAGCCTGATTCCACCAGTAGTTGCGGACCTGTGTCGCGGTCACGCGCTTTGCGAGTACAACAGAGGAAATCTACCGACAGGTGAGCACGTTTACGCTGGGAGTGGCTATGGATGCTTACATGCAAGAACACGCGATGCTGATTCACTCGAAAGGTGGGCCAGTGCTCAGGGGACGTGATGTATTCGACGGCCTTCAATTTGTCCGCGTTGGACAGTCCTTTCGGCTCCGTTTTCGCCTCACTCTTCGCCTCCTTCACCTTCAGCGCAGCCGCATCCATCTGCGCCTCTGTGAGCTCCAAAATCTCATCGTCCGAGCCGCCTGCGTCGCGCCGGTTGCCTTGCCCGGACTTGCTGCCTTTCCCGGTTGCGCGGCCCTTCTTCGTAGCGGGTGTCTTTGCGGGCGTCGGCAATGGTGCCTTCTCATCACCAGCCTTTGCCGCCGGAGGGTCTGCAGCAGGAGGACGTGGGGCCTGGGAAGGAACAACCGGCGTTGGGAAGGGCTGCGCCGCTGGTATGTTAGCGTGGCGACCGGCGTTGCCGACGCCGTCAGCTGGAGTGACGGCTTTCGAACGTGATGCGCGCCAGGTAGGTTGCTCGGGCTGAGGAACAGCGGCTGGTGGTGGCTGGAGTAAGGAAAACTTCTGCGACCAGACGAATTGCTCTTCGACAGCTTCGCCGTCGCCGGGGCGCCCACCTTGCGCCGCATTGGGAGGGCGCACGTTGGGCGTTCCCGTGCCCCACTGAACGGCATTTTGCGCTGGCGCTCCGTCGTATCGGGCACGGTTGTCGATATACTGGTGCGGAGGGTGCCACTGCTGATGGAGCTGGTGGTTTTCCGTGTTGGGATGCTGTGGGCCGGGATGGAAGGGAGGGAGAGGGTGTGCGTACTGCTCTACAGTAGCTGGATGTGCGAGAGGACCTCGACGGCGTGGACTGATGGGATGTCGGTAGGGTGGAAGGCCCCCGAAGTGATGGTCCATGGGGGCTAACTGCAATTCCACAAAGTCGAAAGTGCCACACGGCGGCAACTCTGCCTCACGACGAAACCCTCGGGCCACTACATTCCAAACCCCGACAGCAATCAACAAGGACAGATAAATGTATGGTTAAGGTTAAGAGATGCTGCGGATAGTTATGTGCGAGACCCTGTTCAGGGTCTGATGTCGGCTAGCACCTCGAGCTCATATACGAGGCGAAATAAAATGGCGAAATAAAATGATATTGAGTAGGGCTAGTGTGTATAGTTTTGTAGCTTAGCCGCTCGGTCGTCGCTTCCAGAATACGAATGTTACATAGGCGTGCTTCTCGGACCTCCTGCCGTGTGTCGATCGTAAAGTGGGAAGGCAAGTGCTGGGACTGTGAGGTTACGTCGGCTGGCCGGGGGCCGCGCGAAGGCGATGTATCGATAGGTGATGGGAGAAGCATGATAACCATCGTCTGAGCTAGACGGGCGTTTGGGCTGCTTCTCCCAATACTCCGACGCCTTGGCAATATAAATCGAAGCCCTAGTGCAAGCGCTGGAGCGAGCGTCGGCAGGCGAGCGTCGTCTCCATACGCCGCGCAGCAGACTGGCGAACAGCGCACGGGCAGGGCGGCGGGAGATATCATACGGGTTGCATGGAAGGCGGCAGGGTAAGGTTGACAGGCTGATCACCGGGGGCCGCGCGCAGAACTCTCGCGGAGTGGCCCCCGCTCCGTCCATCAAGACATAGCGCGATCAGCGGCGGGCTCGGCGGGCCCAGACGCACGCACGCCCGCGCCCGCCGGAACGCAGGCGGCACCAGAGCGGGCGCTGCCCCCCACGGCCGACTCGCGCACCGCACGGGACGCACGGCCATGAGAACGGTGCGTCATCCCATTGCGCGCATTCTGTGGAACGCGGGGCGTTTTCCAGACGCGCGGGAAGCGTCTCCGCGTACGTACGCGCGCAGAATCATAATTTACTGTAATGCGCGACGTCGCTCTGGCGCAGGCTATCTCGGCGAGCTGGGGAGTCGCCGGCACGCGCAATTGTCCCGGTGGCCGGGCGCAGCGGGTAATAGTGGTGATGCGCGGAGGGTCGCCTAGCTGTAGGGTCGCGAGAGGCTGCTGGCCGCGCTCCCGAGCGCGCGCGGCTCCGACGCGCCAGTCGCCTGCGGGCGTTGGAGCGCGGAGCAGCGCCTCCACGGAATTTTTGTGACAGTGCTAGCGCGGGGGCGGTGACGACGCGGGTTGCGTGGGCCACGCGAAGGCAGCAAAGAGCGAGGCGGCCGGGTGCGAGAGAGGCGAGGCGTGTTTCGCGTACGGCCAAGATCCCAAACGATGCGGGCAAGCGACAACGTTTTACGGTGCGGCCGGGACGCGAGAGAGATCATCTACGATCGGAGAAGCCGGGCTGCTCTCGTTTCGGGACGGCCCCGGGCGCAAGAAGAGGCAAGAAGGCGCAAGAACGTCGGAGCTCGCGGCGGATCTTGAAGCTCTCTTCGTCGTGGAGCCTATCGAGGAGACGAGCTCGATGAACGGAGCAGGCCCGTCGCCAGGCGGTCATATCGGTGCGGATGTGCGATCGCATCACCGCTGCATCTCCCCGCGCGAACGTGCGCTGCTGGCGCTTCTCCACCCCGCCACGTTGCTCGGTGGCTGGCCCGCCACGCTAAATCCAAACTACTCTAGTACTACTCTCCAGAATAATCTGCGCAGTGCCCAGTGGCAAGGAATTTCGTCGCCGACAAATCGTGCTGATGCCGTAAACCCCAGAGCCACGATGTTTGCAGAAAAACACAGGCCGGGGCCGGAATCGGAATCCCTCCGGTGGCGCGCACGCACCATGATGGGCGTGCTCCTCTTTTTTCTTACACAAGCCTTTGCGCACGCTCCTTTCGCATCTTCGCCAGTCCATGGCCTTGCCCTCGCCTGCTATCTCGCACAATGTTGAACGGTAGCGGCATCAAAATATTCACAGGTGCGTCTCTCCTCCGGATCCTGCAGGATGGGTGGGGCGGAGGGAACAGGAGGGGGAGTTTGGGCTCTGGAGATCGTATGCTAAGCTGCTCTCGCGCAGGCACGAGCCATCCCGAGCTCGCGGAGATCATCACTCGGCGGTACGCATCCCTCTCGCGCTCTGCGGCGGGAGAACTTTGCTCACGGACGACGGTGCGCGCAGGCTCGGGGTGCCCATCGCCAAGGCGGACGTGGCGCGCAGCGGGATCGGCGAGAGCAACGTGCGCATCGCCGAGTCGGTGCGCGAGGACGACGTCTACATCCTCAACACGGGCTGCGGGTCCATCAACACCGCGCTCATGGAGCTCTGCATCATGATCCACGCGTGCAAGATCGCGAGCGCGAAGCGCATCACCGCCGTCGTCCCCCTCTTCCCGTATGCCCGCCAGGACAAGAAGGACAAGTCGCGCGCCCCGATCACCGCGAAGCTCGTCGCGAACATGCTGCAAAAGTCCGGCTGCGACCATGTCATCGTGAGTGGCCTGTCGTGCGTCTTGGGGACTGCGTGACGAGCTTGGCAGACTATGGACCTGCACGCTTCGCAGATCCAAGGGTTCTTCGATGTGCCCGTCGACAAGTGAGTCACCGTGCGTTCGTTCCGTCATGACCAGCGACTGACGCGGCCGGGCAGTGTAAGTGGCTCTCTTTCAGCGCTATGTTAAGCTTCACACGTGTGGGAAGCTGTACGCGGAGCCGTCTGTGATCCTGCACATTCGGACAAACTTTGACCTGTCGGACGTCGTGATCGTGTCGCCCGACGCCGGGGGCGCCAAAAGGCAAGCGTTTCGCGTGTGCGTGCCGAGGGCGGCGCGGGCTGACGTGTTTTGTCTCAGGGCGACGTCGATGGCGGACCGGCTGGGGGTGGACTTTGCGCTGTTCCACAAGGAGCGGAAAAAGGCGAACGAGGTGTCGCGGATGGTGCTGGTGGGGCACGTGAAGGGCAAAGTGGCGATCCTGGTGGACGACATGGCGGACACGTGCGGGACGCTCTGCCTGGCGGCGCAGCACCTGGCGGAGGCGGGAGTGCAGAAGGTGTACGCGATCGTGACACACGGGATCCTGAGCGGGAACGCGCTGGAGGCGGTGGCGGCGAGCGCGCTGGAGAAGCTGATTGTGACGAACACGCTGCCGCAGCAGGCGAACCAGGCGCGGTGTGCGAAGCTCGAGGTGATCGACATTGGGCCGGTGCTGGCGGAGGTGATTCGACGGAGTCACTATGGGGAGAGCGTGTCGAAGCTGTTCAACGAGGTGCCCTACTAGCGAGGCCGTGTACGTAGAGGTACTATAGCGTGCTGCTAGGGTGTACAGTGGGTGTACGTAGCTTGGTAGCGTGGCTAGTAGACGTAGCCTAGTATGTACGCTAGCAGATCAGATCTGAATGGATAGCCGAGGGTCACATGCGGGGCGCCAGATCGGGGGGATCTCGGGCGCCTGCGGGCGTGAGAGGGTCGCGGGAAACAAGGCCAAAGGGGACCAAACTAGTGGGAAGGCGGACTGCATCCGCGCAGGCTCTGCTCTCCCCCCATATGCTCCGCTGACTCTCGCTCTGGCCACCCTCGCCCTCGACACGTCCCAGCACCCGACACAGGGAGATGCTTTCAACACTCAGATCATGTACACAGAGACCCACCATGTCCCCCCGCCCTCTACAGTCCTCTATAATTCCCTCAACCACCCCCACTCCCAGACGCGCTCGTCCCCCCACTCGCACCGCTCCTCCTCTCACCCCTCCACAAAGGAGCCCTTCGTCGCCCTCGCCATTCCTTCCATCACCGTATCAGACCGCGGCATCGAGTACGGCGATGCACAGAGCAGTTCGTCTCCCTCTTTTCGCGCCCTGTCCTAGCTCACCCGCCCCCTCCAGCCTCCACGCGTTCCTTCACCCCCCTCAAGGCCGTCGGAGACGGCACTTTCGGCACCGTCTGGCTCTGCGACTGGCATGGGCCGCTACCGCCCAATACCCCCCTCGCCGCCATGCAGTCCGGCGCAGGCGCGCGTCCAGAGTACGCCAGCAAGCGGCTCGTGGCGGTCAAGCGCATGAAAAAGAAGTGGGAAGGCGGATGGGACGAGTGCAAGCGTCTCAAGGAGCTCGAGGTTCGTCCCCAAGAATCGTCGCACGCGCTGCCTTCTCACTCCCGTCCCAGGCTCTGCGGGCCATACCCATGCATCCCAACATCATACCCCTCTACGACTCGTTCCTCCTCCCCGAGACCAAAGAGCTCTACTTTGTCTTTGAACCCATGGAAGGTCATCTTTTCCAGCTCATCAAGGCTCGCAAGAGCCGCCCTCTCGCCGGCGGCCTCGTCGCCTCCATCTTCCGCCAAATCGTCCATGGTCTCCACCATATCCACGACTATGGCTACTTCCACCGCGACATGAAGCCTGAGAATGTTCTTGTCACTACCACCGGTCTCCACGACTACCCAAACCTCTCTCCTCTGGCTCCTCCTAATGCCCCGCCTGAGAGGGATGTTGTTGTCATCATTAAGCTCGCCGACTTTGGCCTCGCGCGCGAGACGAAGAGCCGCCCTCCGTACACCGAGTACGTGTCGACGCGATGGTACCGCGCCCCCGAGGTATTGCTCAAGAGTCGCGACTACTCTAACCCTGTCGACATGTGGGCACTTGGCACGATCATGGCGGAACTCGCCAACCTCCGCCCGCTCTTCCCTGGCAAGGGAGAATACGACCAGATCATGAAGATTACCGAGGTGCTTGGGGACCCGTGCGACGAGTATGGGACAGACGCGCGCGGCCGGTCCATAGGGGGAGGCAGGTGGACGAAGGGCATCAAGATGGCGAGCAGCGTAGGCCTGACGTTCCCAAAGGTATGTGGGCAGGTGTATGCGCAGTGGCAACGCGTGCTCACGGCCTGCAGGTCCGCCCCATGGACATGACGATGCTCTTTGATCGTAACGTGCCGCCGAAGCTGATCGAGTGCATAGCGGATCTGCTCAAGTATGACCCCGCGGAACGCCTGACTAGCCTACAATGCATGCAGCACGCCTATCTGCTCGAGGCGGATGCCCGCATGCGTCCGCCCACGCTCACTGTGTCGACGTCTTCTGAGCGCATCCTTCCTGCTGGCTCGCTCCCGGCCCCTTCACCCCGTTCACACCCCGCTTCACACCCCCATCAATCGCACAGTCCGTACGCTTCTCATATCCCCGACGCTTCGTCTTCCCATCGGCAAGCGTTCTTCCCGCCTGGTGAGCACAGCATCGAGCCCCAGTATGCCCATGCCCGCCGCCCTTCGGACAGCATGCAGCCCTACCCCCCGCAGCTGCAGCATTCTACCACGGTGTCATCTGTCTCGTCATATCAGAGCGTGGCGTCACCAGCTCAGGACTGGGACACCGAGATGCACGAGGACTACATTGTCAGCGGAC
The DNA here is from genome assembly GCA_019915035.1 of Auriscalpium orientale. Lineage (NCBI taxonomy): Eukaryota > Fungi > Basidiomycota > Agaricomycetes > Russulales > Auriscalpiaceae > Auriscalpium > Auriscalpium orientale. The sequence continues at coordinate 2,581,020 of JAHLMH010000001.1, forward strand.
AGCCGATGGACATCATGACCTCGCCGATGGCGCAGGAGTACCCGTCTCGGCCGCCCCTCGAGCCGGAACCCATGCAAGAAACGCCAAGCACGGGTGCGCACGACGTGTCCGCGCCTGGGCCCAAATTCAGCAAGCTTCCATCTCTTCCCTTCAAGAAGCAGCACAAGTGGAGCGGCCTCGGCGGGATGTTCGGACACAACGACAAGGCCCAACATGGCGGCCTGCCGCCCGTCGACGAGATGCATGTGGCGTCTTCGAGCAGCACGCCCTCGCTCAAGCGCACGCAGTCGTCGAGCACCACCGACAGCCGCTCGCTGCCCGAGGTGCAGCAGCCCGCGCCGATCGAGCCGCCGCCGCCGCCGAAGGACCCGAAGAAGGTCAAGAAAGAGGCGGAGCGCATGGCGCGCGAGGCGGAGAAGCAACGTCGCGCGCAGGCGGAAAAGTCGCATCGGGAGCAGGCCCGCGCTGTCATGGAGAAGCGCAACCAGGTGCTCATGCAGACGCACACGCGCGGCGAGCTCGAATGGAAATGGCAGAACCACGGAACGTTGGTACACCAACCGGATGTGTATCGGACGAATGCGCTCGAGCGCGACAAGGGCAAGAGTTCGCACGGACTGCCCAACGGTGGCGCAGGGCCCATACGACAGCAGGGCGCCGCTGCCGCCGTCGGGCCTTACGATTGGCGGCGGGATGAGCGCATGGCGAAGGCCCGAAGACGAGAGTATGACGACGACCATTCGATGTCCTCGTCGGATGTCCAGAGCATCGCCCTGTCGACGATGTCGTTTGCCACGGTGGACAGCGACCCCGGGCCGTCCGGCCTTCGACATCGACAGAGCCAGATGGGCATGCGCGCGTCGTCGACGGCATCTTCGCTACGGCAGTTCGACGAGTACTCTGTCTCGGGTCGCTCGTCCAACTCGTTCTCGCTGGAGCAGCAGCTGGTGAACGACTTCCATATGCGCGCCTCGGTTGACGGGACGTCGATATCGGACGCGGGCTCTCCGCCGCCGATGCACGCGCTGACGCTATCGCCCGCCCATTCATGGCAAACACTGCACCCGGCCAGCGACAACGGCGCGAATGTCGCAATGGCGCAGCCTCAACCGTCTCGGCTCACCATCCCTCGGCATCCGCCTCCGTACGGCGGCACAGCACATGGCCTGTCACCCAGTCCCGGCATGGACGCGCCAAAGTCGGCTATCAATCCGATCTTCAAAGTGGTGCGTCGGCATTGTCTGATCGTTTGAGCATCGAAGGCTAACTGACATACGTAACTTACAGCCATCATTGCCATCATTGACACCGCCTGGAGGCCTCGATCGGTCGCCGTCTACGCCGTCTTTGCCCCCCTTCTCGCAGCTGGAGGCGGTCGCGAAGGGCGAGTACCCGCCGCTCTCGCCTATGTCGTTCACCACGCCGGATGACGACTTCTGATGTGCGCGTGGACGCTGCTGATTGACTGCTGTGTCGTGCGTGTTTCGGTTCCGTCTCGCTGTTCTTGTGCAACCCCCTCCATTTCCCTGCTTCATCCATCCACTCATCATCCCACCCACCACCCACGATCCCTGCCTTCATCTATTTAACCTCATTCGGTTTCCTGTGCATTTCATTTGCTGTTCTTGCTGCCATCTTCTCTCTCTCCCCGGATCATGCTATATATACAAACGCACCTCCAACTCCTGCCGCTCCTTGCCGTCCCCCTGTTTTGTCTCTGTCCTCTAATCTGTTACTCCATCTGTTATTTCTCCCTCACCCCGACCCACCCACTCCCTTGTCATCCATCGTATGCCCTGCCCGGCGACGCGCACCCCCACACTCGCTTTTTCACGGTCTCCTGTTTCCCCTGGGCGCGGGAGGCCATGCGGTATCCATAATTTTGGGACGCCATTCCTTGCTGCTTGTGCGCTGCGTGGGCTCCCTCTCGTATCATAGTCTTCTTCATAGTGCCATTTTTTACCCCCGGGGCGAGGTATAGTTAGTAGACATCATGTATTCTTAGGATCCCCGCTGCCGGGAATCATTGGACAAAGCAACAAATTCTTCAAACTCTCTATGGCTGAGCGCTGAGACTTACATGTCTGCTCTCGAACATAATCCCTCTAGTATCATAGTTTCATAGTGCTATCTTTTTCTCTGGGGTGAGGAGTAGTTAGTAGACGTCATGTATTCATGTATTCTTAGGGTTCCCGCTGCCGGGATCATTTTTAATGGACAGAGCAACAAAATCTCCAAACACCCTCGAGACTGACATGTCGGCCTGATGGCGAACACAAAAATTGTGCGACTGCAACTGCGCGTGCAATTTCGCCGTATTCGGTATGATACAGGTCCAGTACGGCGCATATGATCTAGTGCTCGTGCCCGTGATGGGGAGCCTGCTCGAAACGAAGGCCACTGCAAGCGCCTCGTGAGCGGTCGCGCGGAGAAATTCGATTAGAGCAAAATGCGACGTACCAGTATCTGTGTGCGCAGCGGCAGCAGCAACCGAGCCGATCAGCACAGGCAGCGCAACAGCACCCCGCAGACGACTTACCCGCAAGGCTTCGGGCCCGGCTTGTCCTACACAAACACACGAACAATGAGCACGCCAGTCCACCCGCACGCAAACGCACATACCAAGTTGATGTAGATCTTCGGATGCCCCAGCGGGCCAATCCCTGCCAAAAATCGAAATCAGAACTCACATGAGCCTCGCGGAAAGGAGAGCAGTCGTGCACGTACCGCCGTCGCACACCGCCTTGCGCCCGTGCACAAGGCGCACGGGCTCGTTCGCGATGAGCTCCATCGCGCTGAGCGGCGCGGGCTGCAGCGCCATGTTCGTCTGCTCGAAGCGCGGGCTCTCTGCGCCCGCCGGTCGCGCGCGCTGGCTCGTCGACCACGTCGCCGCGGCGTTCGGCGCCTGCGCGGGGACGGGCGCGGGAACGGAGGAGGAGGAGGATGGAGATGTAGAGGCGGCGCGCCCGGCGAAGGGCGTGAGCCGCGCGAGGCGGGCGGCGAGGCGGGTGGAGAGCATGGTGGTTGTGGATGTGCTCGTCGGGAACGACGCCGAGCACTCGCGCTCAGAGCGTGGGAAGAAAGGGCTGCCATATTTTGAAAGTTTGATTTGCTATTCCAGTCAAAAGTCAACCATGGTATTCAAAGTGAAATGCTACATGTTTACAATGCTATGGATCTACTGCTACAGTCGAGAACTACGTTGTTGGTTTGTACAAAATTGCATATGATTAGTCCATTTCCTCAATCTCAATGTCATCATCGTCATAATCCACGTCCATCTCCTCGACATCTTGGCCCTCATGATTCGCCTGGATTGCAAGGCGATTGCGAGGGCCATCAAAGCCGATGTGCACGACCTCGCCGTCGCGCACACGGTCCGCGAGGAGCATGACCGACAGCGGGTTGAGGAGCTCGGTCTGGATGGCGCGGTTGAGGGGGCGGGCACCGTAGACGGGCGAGTATCCACTGGAGACCAAGTAATTCTTTGCATCGTCGTCGATGTCCAGGGTAATCTTGCGTTCCGCCAAGCGCTCCTGCACCTCCTTCAACCGGATGTCGATGATCTTCACAATGTTGTTTCTCGACAGTGAACGCTATTGGCCAAGAGTCAGCGACTGGCAGACAGAAACAGCGGAAATGTCTACTCACGAAGATGACAATGTCGTCAATGCGGTTGATGAACTCGGGCGGAAAATGTGACTGGATGGTGCCCATCACAAGCTCCCGCGTCCGCTTCTTGACAGGACCGTCGCCCATATCATTGAGATATGCAGCGCCGAGATTGCTGGTCATCACGATGACCGTGTTGCGGAAATCGACGACCCGACCTTGGCCGTCCGTAAGGCGGCCGTCATCGAGAACTTGGAGGAAGAGCGTCACGAACTCCCGCGCCGCCTTCTCAATCTCGTCGATGAGCACGATGGAGTAGGGCTTGCGCCGGACGTACTCCGTCAGCTGCCCGCCGGAGTCGTGGCCAACGTAGCCGGGTGGTGCGCCGATGAGCCTTGCGATGGAATGCTTCTCGGAGTACTCGGAGCCGTCGATACGAATCATGGCGTCCGGCGAGTCGAACAGAAGGGTGGCGAGCTACATACAAGGTCGGATATTTGCCGCCAAGTCAGAAGCTCATGCAAAACTCACCGTCTTGCTCAACAATGTCTTTCCTGTCCCAGACGGACCCGCCATGAGGAAGCTTGCGATGGGTCGCTGCGCGTTGCCGAGCCCACTGCGAGACAGGCGAATGGCGTTAGCCACCGCCTTCACGGCTTCTGGCTGCCCTACAACGCTCTCGGCCAGGACTTTCTCCATGCGCAGCAGCTTCTCCTTCTCGGTCGACATGAGACGGGTGACCGGGATGTTCGTCCATCTTGCAACGATTTCGGAGATTTGCTCGGGAGTAACGGTGTCGGTTCCCGCCCTGCCAGCAGCCGCCTCTTCAGCCTCGCGAGCCTGGAGCTTCTCGAGACGGCTCTGGAGATCAGGCAGGGCGTAGTAGCGCAGATCAGACGCTGTGGCAAGATCATATCTGCAAAGATATTGTCAGTACAAATCGAGGTTGGGCCAGAATCATCACTTACCTCCTTTCCGCTTCATCGGCCTTCGCCTTCAGTTCGTCCATCTTGCGGCGGACTTGGTTGACCTCGTCCCCGCGAGACTTCTCGGCCTCATAAGCCGCCACCAGTGGCTTCAACTGCTCCTCGACATCGGAGATGGCTTTGTGTGCATGATGAAGTCGCTCCTTCGACGCTTGGTCCTTCTCGCGCTCCAAAGCGTGAATTTCGACCTCTAGCTCGAGCTTGCGACGCTGGAGCTTGTCGATGGCTTCAGGTGCAGTTTCACGAGTCACTCGCACGCTGTAAAAATTAGATCGGAAAAAGAGTCCAACGACAGGAAGAAACTTACCTCGCGCAAGCTTCATCTACGAGGTCAATAGCTGCGTCCGGAAGACGGCGAGAAGTCAGGTAGCGATGGGCCAGTGTAGCCGCCGAAATGAGGGCACCGTCCATGATGCGAACGCCGTGGTGAACCTCATACTTCTCCCGGATTCCGCGCAGGATCCCGATCGTCTCCGTGACAGAAGGTTCGTTCACAAGCACCTGTGCGAACCGTCTCTCCAGAGCCGCGTCGGTTTCGATGTACTTGCGGTATTCCGCGAGAGTGGTGGCGCCGATGCAGCGCAGCTTCCCCCGGGCTAGAAGGGGCTTGAAGAGATTGGCGGCGTCCATGCCCCCACCTTCGGAGCCCTTCCCGGCCATAATGAGATGCAACTCGTCGACGAAGAGGATGACGCCCGGGCCACCGTCTTCCGCGGCCTTCTCGACTTCGTTCAAAACGGCCTTGACGCGCTCTTCGTACTCGCCCTTGTACTTGGCACCCGCCATGAGCGCACCCATGTCGAGCGAGAACAAGCGCGCGAAGAGGGAAGCAGGCACGTCGCGTTTGACTATTCGCTGGGCGAGGCCTTCCGCGATAGACGTCTTGCCGACACCGGGTTCGCCGATGAGGACTGGGTTATTCTTCGTCCTGATGAGAACTAGTCAGTATACGAGCGCAGAGCAGATGTGAATATCTTGCGTACCGTCTGCAAAGAATGCGAATGACGCGTCGAATCTCGTTGTCGCGACCGATCACAGGGTCAATCTTCCCCTCCTCCGCAAGCGCCGTCAGGTCCACGGCGTATTTGCTCAGCGCGTCGAACCCCTGCTCCGCAGAGCGCGACTCCACTCTTCTATTCCCACGAATTTGCTCGATTGCGGTTTTGAGCGTGGCCTGCGTCAATGCGGCCTCCTTCAAGATAGGCTGCATCGACGGGGCTTGGATAAGGGCCAAGAGGATGTGGTCCTGCGCGACATACGAGTCATGCATGGTCTTTTGAAGAGCCTGAGCGTCGCGGAGGATCTTCGCAGACTCAGAGGCGAGGGAGACATCGTCAGGCGGTGGTGATTGTGCAGGGAAGCGGACGATGAGTTTTTGCACGGCGCGCTTTACAACAGCCTGGAGGACGAGTTGGAAACACTCAAGGGAATGGGTGGAACTGACTTACGGGGTCGCCACCCGCCTTTTGGATAACAGAAGTGAAGAGGGGTATCTGAGCATTTGACACGCCGCCTGGAGCAGTTCCATCCCCAGATCCTTCATTAAGGAGCACGAATGCGATGTGTGCAGGATATACTGTAACGATGGTCGGGTGAGAACACATATTAATGAGTGGCATTGCAGCATACCTTGTGAGTTTGCATAGTCTTTGGCGAGCTGGATAGCAGCACCCAAGGCCTGCTGGGCCTTGTCGGTGAAGGAATCTAGGCTGGTCATGATTGAGGGATGTGACGACCTGGGAGAAGGCAGATGGCGCTCTATATACAACGAGCGAATGGCCTTCGAGCAGCGTCCAGAAGCGAGGCGAATGTTCATGACGTCGACGAGAACACCTGCCTTTTCCGGCGACATTCTGTCATCACGTGGAATGTTCCAGACCACACTCGATGGACGAGTACCGTACATCGGAAGCTAATGCAAAACTCATTCCTCGGACTCCTGCTTCACCTGGGGCTTTGACGCATTCTGTTTCGCTCTCCAGCTCCGGTGCAGCTTGGGGTTGATCCACTCGAGTGTGGCCTGTGAACGTATTACTGACGCCGACGGAGATCGAGAATGAATGACACTCACCCATTTCCCACTCGGCACCACCTTGATGCCAAGGTCTGCCAAATGCTCATGATAGTGTCTATGGGCCATGTCGCTGAACAGTGTCTCGAGTCTTGCATCGCTGGCCTTCCAAGGGCCTTTCAGGTATGCTTTATCACTCTGCTTCATATCGAGCACGTTCTCGTCCGTCAGCGCCACGAGGTTGATCTCATAGGAGCAGTCGTCGGCCGGGCAGGTCCATATGAAATCCTTGGGAAACTTCGGCGGGAACCGAAGCGGGTATGGAATGGTTTTCACTATCTCCAGATCGGGTGTCGGGGGCCGCGACGAGTCAGAAGAAGAAGGCGTGGCGGGAGGAGTGGATGGTTCAGAGAAGTCAGGGTCCCAGATATTGCCCCCTTGCTCATCATCCTCGTCCACGGACATGTGGGACGTCGGGCGAGCGGGCTGGATATCATAGTTAGGTCAGGACATCGCAAGGACGGAACCGGACTCACGGTTTTGCTCTTCCTTCGCGGGCCCTTTCCTTTGCTGCGAGGCGGAATGGGGTCATCCAGGCCAGGCGGAACGGTGGCACTCGCGCTAGGCGACCTGTGGCTGGACGTACGCCTTGCAGGTGCGACGGGTTCAGCAGCATGCGAAGGCCCAGCACCTCTGCCTCTGCCTCTGCCTTTACCCTTGCCTTTACCCCGATCAGCAGCTTCTCCAACCAGCGGATACACCGCGACCGGGGCAGCGACCTTCTTCGCTCTGCGCTTCCCGGCCTTTTTCGCTGTCCGCACTGGCGGGGGCGGGGGCGGGGGCTCTTCGTCGCTATCCGGCACGGTCCACGCACGACCAACGCTCGCGCTAGGTGACTGCAGCCGCACCGCCGCTTCCGCTTCGCTATCCGCAGCTACCCCGTCTTCGTCCTCCTCCTCTTCTTCCTCCTCTTCCAGCTGCTCCTCATACTCGTCTCGAAGGCCCCACAAACTCAGCCGGTCGGCCCTGCGCGCCCGCGCCCTCGAGACCTCAACTCGACGCACCCATGCACTCCAGCTCTCGACATCCAAGAACTTGCGCTGACGGAGCTTGTGCTCCTCAACGATCCATTCCACATGCGACGCGAACACACTGCGGATTTCCGCGGGGTGCACATGGCGCGGGTGACGCGGCCGGCGCGTGAGGTGGCCAGCGCGCGCCTCAACAGACTCCTTCGAGGGCGTCTCGTCGATATCGGTCGCCTCCTCTGAGCTCGACGCGTTGTGGTTGTAGTAGATGCGTCGCCAGCGCGCTCCTGGGGGGTACGCCAAATCCTCAATGTAGCGCGCGACGAACCACTCGGGCGTCCGTTCAGCAACGGGCGTGCGCCCATCATCTTGCTCGACAATTTTCTGGAGCGCGTGGAAGGTGTGGTAGCGCAGCAAGTATGTGCGCGACAGCATGTAGCACTCGATGTGGAGTGATAGAACTTCGTAGTTTCGATTTCTATTATGAAAGCGGTCAGTAGAGTGCTCAGAGGAACGCCGCGTGTGCGCGCTTACTGGTCTCTTGTGGTGAGCATAAGCCCGTTGGGCACCAGCTTAGCTGCAAAGCACGTTTAAAAGAAGGTACCGCCGACTTCAAGAAAAAGATCCATACACGTCAAGTATCCTGCAGACATATTCTTGTAGCCCTGTATCCATACCTGTACCCTATACCCGTCGGGTTTGCCCTTCCCATTAGCAGCATACAGGTCCTGGAGAGACTTCCCAATGAAGGCTTTCCTCAGATCGCCCATAATTGACGCTTGGGTCTGCCTCTCAGTGAAATCCTCGTTGAGATACTTCAAGCCCGTTTCGGTGAGGTGCGCGAGCGTGTGGATTGTGAGGATGCCGCGAAAGCGCACTGGGGCGTTTCGGGGCAGTGGGGGCCTGCCGCGGACGTTGAGCGGGGTTGTGCCCGTCGGTGTAGGTTCAGTCTGGTCGAGCCTGCGTGAGGAGCAGCGAGAAGAAATTTAGGAAAAAGAAGAGAACTCGAGAAGGCGTTGCACACCCTGTCATGCGCCTGTCGCACTCGAGCATGACCTCCTCGAGGCAGAGAACGCTTGATTTGGTGGACTTGCATTTTTCTGTGAGAATTAGGTCGTCTGGGTACGGTCCAAATGGCTTTTCAAGAAGTGCTTCGATCTCTGGGTGGGTCACAGTGGTTGAGGACTGCCCCGCCATGGTGATCGTTCAGCAAGGGCACTCGGAGATCCCCGAACTCCACGACGTGACCTTGAAGCCCGCCTCCACTGGCAACGCCAGACTCTCACCACACTGCCATCCTCCTTCACCGCGCGCAGTCGACACCTCTTGGTCGTCGTGTCGCCCACCATGCTAGCCTTGGCCAACGAAACGCGCATCTCTATCGCGGCGGGCATCATCGTTGGCCTTGTAGCCTCGTGTGTGCAGAGCCTGGGGCTTACCATCCAGCGCAAGAGCCATGTTCTCAATCAAGCTCTGCCGGAGGAGCGCCAGCGTGTTGAGCATCGTCGTCCGTGAGTCCCGCCGCCCATCTTTGCTCGTTTATCTCACTCATCCTACCACGCATCAGGCTCTGGTTACTTGGTTTCGGTGCGTGCAATGTGCGCGTGTGCTCGACTTTAGCGCTGACAAACATACGACAATGCACAGCGATATTTTTCTTCTCCAACATCCTCGGCTCCATTTTCCAAATTGCATCACTCCCCGTTGTCATCCTCGCTCCCCTAGGCGCCGTTTCCCTGCTATGGAACGCGTTCTTTGCACGCCTCCTTCTGGGAGACGTGTTCTCCCCGTGGATGGTCCTCGGCACGCTCCTCATCGCAGGTGGCGCTGTGCTCATTGCTGTCTTTGGCATTGTGCCGGAGCCAACACATTCGCTTGAAGACCTCCTCGTGCTCTTCAGACGTCCTGCGTTCGTTGCATATTTCTCACTACTTGCATTCACGGTGGTCGTGTGCTTGGCAATCGTACGTCGTTCAATAGCAGGCGTCCTTCCTAGTTCTCAAAGACATTGTGTTAGACGCACATATCTGAATTTTCATACAACCGGCGACTCCGTCGAGCATCCTCCAGCTCCCCACCTAAGTCCCCCGTCCTGGTCGCCACGGAATCATCCACAGATCTGACTACGGAGCGCACCCCATTGCTAGACCGCAAACCCCGCGTTGCCTCCTCCGCATCCTCCATCAACTCCTCCACCCGGACAACCGTCCGCCCCACGCGCACTGCGCTCTTCCTTGCGCTGTCCTATGCATCCTTCTCCGGCACACTCTCTGGGATGTGCCTCATCTTTGCCAAGTCCGGTGTCGAGCTTCTCATGCTGACAGTCGGTGGCAAAAACCAGTTCTGGCGTTGGGAGTCGTGGCTGCTGCTCTTAGGTCTCGTCGTTTTTGCGCTCTTACAGTTGTGGTATCTGCATAAGGCGCTCATCCTTGCCGATCCTACTATCGTATGCCCATGTACGTCGATTCCCTCTAGCATTGATTGATCCCTATTGACAACGACGTTAGTGGCGTTCTGTTTCTACAATCTATCTTCGATTGTGAATGGGCTGGTCTACTTTGACCAGCTCTCTGCCCTGTCTTCATGGCACATCTGGTTGGTCGTCCTTGGTATCGCTGTCCTCCTCGGCGGCGTGTGGGTCGTGAGCTTCCAGGCTGTTGATGTCGGCACGTGGACAGACGAGGAAGAGGACGACGACGTCTCCCTGGAGGACGGAGAAGTAGTCGTTGAGCCCACAGGAATCCCTGGCATCATCGAGCACTCCGCAGCCAATCCTACTCCAATGGAGGAACACGAAATCGCTCTCGGGCACTCGCGAGAAAGTTTGACACCATCAACACCTCCACCCGCTGGGGACAGAACATCCACCGCAACGGTGCTGTCACCTGGCGGATCGCGCCGCGCGCGCCGACGCCCGACGCTGAGCCCTGAGCAGACGCTGTCGCCGCCACCTGCTCCAGGCTTCTCCATCGGGCTGTCGCCAGTGAGCCCTGGATTTGCCCTCGTGCCGCGGGAGCGACGGCGGCGGATCAGCGGGGACGAGAGCGCGTGGCACGGAGTGGTGCGGCATGCGCAGATGCGCAGGGCGGTGAGCGAGAGTGCAATTGCGAGCGACCAGGAGGCCGAGGGAGTGCCGGCCGACGTTGAGAGCGGGGAGGGCTTGAGGCGGTCGGTGTTGAGGAGCCGGGTGAAGGCGCGGTGGAAGTGGCTGAGGGGTGTGGTCACCGGTCGCTGACGACTAGGCATCGAGTCTTCCTTCACTCATACCCTCCATCATGTATACATTGTGCTCGAAGAGGTGACTGCGTCGCCGTATACCAAGCGAGTTAGTACGGACAGTTGTTGATATTTGCTGATGCACTTGGCCGCTCGAGATATCTCATACATAACATACACACTTCTTATTTGTCTTCACATCATCCATGATATCCCGAAATCTCGATGCATATATTGTGACAACGAGTTGCTGTAATGAAGTAATCATTCTACACGCAGCACTACTGAGACAGTGTCAGGGCTTAACCCGGCCTTCGCGAAGTTGCGAGGCACTGGCATGCAGCCAAACATCCTGAAGCGCGAGCTGCTCCATCGCGCTCGAGATACCCCCAGAACGACAGGACATACCGTACGTCGTGAAAGTAAATTGAGGACCTGTCGAACGAGACGCTGAGTATGAGAGTCTGCCGACGGCACGGCGGCGGGCAAGCCGCTAATTGCCGGCACTGGTCTGCGCATCTCCATCTCCCACCACAGACCGAAGGCATCTATAAAGCACATCTCTACTATCTTCTATATAGCCTGACGGGAATGTCGTCTTCCCTGGGAGTGACGGCTTTCGTGTTGTTCACCACGGCGGCCGTGCTGACGCTCAAGGAGGTGAACATGCTGGTGACAGAGCCATACATGGTGCGTGGCTTCGGCCTCGACTGCTGTAGCAAACCTGAGGGCGTTGTCGCAGGATGAGCCGTTCCACGTCCCGCAGGCGCAGGCGTACTGCAACGGCGACTGGACGTACTGGGATCCTAAAATCACCACACCGCCAGGGCTGTGCGTAGCTCGTCCCCTCGCCGATCCGCAACTGACCTCTCCGCGCAGATACGTCCTGAGCTTCTTACTCAAGAAAGCAGTCATATTCAAATGCACGCTCCCCACGCTGCGCATGACACCGCTACTTTCGCTCGTGGCGCTTCCCTTCGCGCTCACGCGCCTCCACTGCTACCACCAGCGCGTGCGCCCGCCCGCGTCGCTCTTCGCGCCGACGCTCGACGCTGTCGTCGGCGCGTTCTTCCCCATCGTCTGGTTCTTCGGCTTCCTATACTACACGGAGGTGCCCGGGCTGCTCTCCGTCGTCGCGACATTTGTAGCGGCATCGCAGGAGCGCCATTGGCTCGCTGGCCTGGTGCGTGCGCTCGCGGTGCCTCTCGCGTGGGTGTCTGACCGACAGCAGAACGCATAGCTTGGCCTGGTGAGCTGCACGTTCCGCCAGACGAACGTCGTGTGGGTGCTCTACGCGTATGCGTCCAGCCAGCTCATGTATCTGCGCTTCCGACGCGCGGCACCTGGTGCCCCGCCGCCCGCAAAGCTTCATGATCCTCCCGCGCTCGCGGCCGGCCCAGGTGTGTTCAAGCTCGTGTGTCGCGTAGACGATGAGCCAGCTGACTTGTCTGGACCCCGTTTGCGCGTAGCGGACGTACCTCGATCAGTGTGGAGTCTCGTCAATGTCCTGCCTGACATCCTCCCCGCGTTCGTCCCCTATGCGTTGGTGCTGCTCGTGTTCGGAGGATTTGTGGTTTGGAACGGGGGCATCGTGCTAGGTACGCCTCCTCCTTCTGCATCCGAAGCACAACAAGGCCAGATCTTCACGCTGGGCTGCGGGCAGGCGACAAGTCGAATCACATCCCGGCGTTCCACGTCCCGCAGTTGTTTTACTTTGTCGCGTTCGCGAGCATGCTCGGCTGGCCCGTCATGCTCACCGCGGAAGGCGGGGTCAGCTCGCTTCTGGGCGGTGTGCGCGAGAGGATGTTCAAGGGCAGAAGGTGAGTCTCAACTTTGAGTGCGAGTGCGCCTGCGCGCACTGGCATGGCCCGATCTGATCAAGCATCGATCAGACGCACGCTGGTAACCGCGCTGGTCGCCGCGTTGATGGCAGCCGCGGTGAAGCTCTTCACGTATGTCCCTCTCGCGAGCATGCTACACTCCCTATTTGTGACCTGGCGACCCGTCTAGGATCCACCACCCATTTCTGCTCTCCGACAACCGCCACTACACGTTCTACGTGTGGAGGCGCGTGTTCCTCCTGCACCCTATCGTGCCCTATTTGTTCATTCCGGGCTACATTGCGTGCGCATGGATGTGGTTCCTGCGCGCAGGCGAGTGCAGCCCCCTTGTGAGCGATCCGGGCGCCGCTGACGCTGTGTGCAGGATCCGACCAGACGATCCTGCAGAGCCTGCTCCTGCCTGTGTGTACGCTGCCCATCTTGCTCCCGACACCCCTGTTGGAGCCACGGTACTTCCTGGTGCCGTATATACTGTTGCGGGCGCAGGTGGGGGAGGTGCCGCCGTGGGGGCTGCTGGCGGAGGCAGCGTGGTACGGAGTGGTGAACGCGGGGACGATGTGGGTGTTCCTGTACGGGGAGCGGGAGGGCGGGATACGATTTATGTGGTAGATCTACCGAGAAATCCGTGTGGTGTCAGGCGTTGGACTGTTGGGGGCACGAGACCGATCGCGTCGCGTGTGTCCACAGGGGACAACAGGGCCAAACAGGGGTGTGGCATGCAACAGTTCAACTTGTGTAGTAGCGCTCGCTCTGTCCACGTAAAGACCCCGCCGTCTTCCCTCTGTTATATATCTCCTCATGCCCAACCATGAACCAAAGACGAGCGCTGAGCGCACCGCCGCCAACCCTCCAGCCACACGATCCTCATCCCGCTACTCGCTCTCCTCTGTCGGCAAGGCCCTCGCAGACGTCATGAACAAGGAACCCAGAGACTCCAAGGACAAGGACAAGCTCGCAAAGAAGCCCAGGGAGAGCTCTCGCAGGCTCAGCGCGATCCAGACCAGCACTGTGACACGTCGCGAGTCCCTCGGCGAGCGGCCCTCCTCGAGGGAGGGCGATTCCACCATCACCCGCACAACTCGCAGGCAGTCTGCTCTTGCGAAAGCAGATGCCACGTCGCCCCCACCCGTGCTCTCTGCTGCCGCGAAAGCTGCGCTGTCGGCGAGCCCGCCCCCTGCTGCTGTCAGTCGGCGTGCGAGCCTGCGCCCCCGCGCAACCCCGCCAACGGATCTGCCCTTCCCAAGTACCGTCCCAAGTCTGTCATTGTCGAGTCTACCAAGAAAGTCAGCACGCCGCCCAAATTGGGCATCCGCCGACGCCTCAGCAGCTCCGACGACGAGCGCGAGCCCGTCAAGGACCCGAAGAATTCCCCGCCCCTCCGCGTTCCCTCTCCATCCGAGAGAGCCGCGAGGCCGATTAGCCCCCTCCCTCGACGGGCGGCGGAGCCCAATTCGAATGTCACCATTCATATTTCCCCTTCTACACCCGTCAGCAAGATGCGGCACCCGACGCGCCGGACGCCGTCTCCGACCAGGCAGTCGCCCGCTGTTCACCCTGCCAAGGTCAGCAAGACGGCCAAGATTGCCTCGCCGAGTGCCTCCGCGATCCCACGTCCTCCTTCATCATCCTCTTCGTCCAGTTCATTACGCACACCTCGCACACCGCAGACGCCGACGCAGGCCAGAGATATCAAGGGTCGGATGACCGCGTCCCCTGGCACTCCGCTCAGGCAAGCTGCGCGCAAGCAGCCCGATTCACCCCTCGCGAAACACTCGACGAAGGGTGCAGTTCTGCGGAGCCCGCGGAAGGACAGACCAATGCAGTCTCCGGCAGGCTCAGTGTTCAATGAGGAAAGCAGCATTGACAGCGTCGATGATGTCGAGTTCCTCCTGGGATCTGCTATTGCCCAAGGTGCACCAACACCCGCCGTACCTCGGAAACGCGAGACGAAGCAAAGACGCGAGCTCAGCGCCGTTCCCGAGACCCCGTCACGCAACCCCGCCCTCCCAACTCGCGCCAATCTATCCTACCTATCTCCCGTGCCCCCCACCTCCGATCGCCCAGCCGCGCGAGGCGGCAACGATCGCGGATCGCTACTCTCCTGGGACCAACTTGTATCGGTTGGCGAAATGACACTCGGCGAGGGCGAGATCGACAAAATGATCGCGGACATCCCTGCGCCGTTCTCGGGCACTGCGTCTCCCGCGCCGAGCCACATGGACCTCGACATCCCAGACAGCCCGTCCCTCAGCGCGATGCCCTCGCCCGCCGGATACGGCTCCATCTCGCAGATCCTCCTCCCCGACGTGACGCCGTCCCCCGCGAAGCTCGCGCACCTCACGCCGGAGCGCGGCACGCCCGTGGACTCGTCGCTTGTGATGATGCTGCGCCTGCAGCTCGCGTCGATGGAGAACATCGCGAAGGAGCGCCTCGGCCAGATCCAGGCGCTCGAGCACCAGCTCGCGAGCGCGAAGGACGCGCGCCTGCGCGAGGCGGACGAGCTCGCGGGCCAGGTCACCACGCGAGGAGCAGATGCGGGTCGCCCTGACACGCGCGAGACGACGATGGGCGAGCAGGCCGCGGTCATCGCGCACCTGGAGGAGCAGATGCGCGGGGCCGACGCGCTGCGGGAGCGCGCGGTGCAGCAGGCGGCGCGCACGGCGGCGGACGGCGCGATGCAGATGAAGGTGTCTGCAGTGCAGAAAGAAGGCCGCAAGTGGGAGGCGGCGTGCGTCGCGCGCGGCGTCGTGACCCAGTGGGGAACCGTGCGCGGCGTCGCGGAGGCAGAGCTTGATCTCCTGCGGTCGAACCGCGAGACGCTCAGCGTGTTGCTCGCTGGGCTGGAGCAGACACAACATCACCTCTGCAGTGTTGTGCTGTATGAATTGTGAGCACATCCCAGGCTTGCGCTTCTGAGACTGGTTGCTTACTCTCCCTTGTGCCTTTAGTAACGCTATCTAATGCCAAATGTCACGACTGAGAAACCCGCATCATTTTTTGGGTCCCGAGCTCCGACTTGACGCTCGATTTATGCGCATCTATTCCTCATTTTGTTTTGCTAGGCCTTTTGGACTTCTTGCATTTGTAACATATTGTATAATGTATGCGGACGGGAATGATACAGCCATGACAGTGACGAACAAACAGACCACATCCGGTACAGAGCAAAGAGAAGGGATACAGAGGAGGGTATACTGAATGAGGGCTGTTCACTGGGGCTGGTATTCGTACGTCGCGTCGACGCAGGCGTCGAGGAAGCAAGCGTGGTTGTCATCCGGGTTAGTTTGGGCCACAAATTCTTGCACTGCAGCGCGGATCTTCTCAGCACTGTGACCACTCGTTTAGCATTGCACCAAGTCAGGCCGCTGGAAAGAACACTCACTCGACGTCCTGACCGTATGCCTTCTTCACATGGCAGCGCACGCCGCCAATCGACATCGGCCACCGACTCATCGTGTCCGCGTCCAAGATGAACGACACGACGACCTTCGCCTTCGCGCTGGGCAGCAGGACGTCCGCACTCGCGATCACCCCCGTAACCGTGCCGTCCTTCGCGGGCGGCAGCGCGTCGACGGTGAGCGGGTACCGGATCGCGAGGAACGCGAACTGCGTGCGCAGCTGGTGGCACCCCGACCATAGCCCGCCGAGCGTCTGCACGACGCGCCGCACGCTCGTGTCTGCCGGGGCCGCGCGCACGCATTGCTGCGCGAGGCGCACCGTGAGCTCCGTAAGCCGCGGGAACGCGTCCTTGAACTTGAGCGGCATGTCCGCCGTGCGTGCGATGCGGATGTCGCTCACGATGGGTCTGAACTTCACGCAGGGCACGGACACGTGGAAGCGCGACGCGTATACGAACTCGAAAAGGTCGGGCTGGATCTTCGCGGTGTGCCAGAGGTGCAGGGCTTCCAGCGCGGCGAGTTCGTCTGCGGGATGTGCGATGAGAGAGAGGAATGACGTGAAGAGAGAAAAGGAACGTACCCTTGAGTCTGAATACCTCTGCGGACGTGCTGTTCTTCTGGATGTGAATTAGCCTACGCGAATCCGCGATCGCGGCAGCCGCCTCGGCTTTCTGCGCCTCGATCTCGGCGAGCTTCTCCTCCAGCCTCTCGAGTTTCGCGTTCGTCTCTCCAACATCTGCGCGGAACGCATCCAGTGCAGCTCTGAATGCAATTCAGTCAGGCTGCTGTGCCGACGAAAACAAAGCAGGGGCACTCACCCTTGCTCGGCGATGGTATTCTTGAGCTCGCTCAAGTAGTCCTGATCGCTGTTCTCGATGTCGGCTGCGATGGCCTGCTCGGCTGCGAGCTCCTCCATCACGCGCGCATGCTCCTCGCGCAAGGACGGCATTAGTTCCTGCGTCTCGCTGATGATGCCCTCCAGTGCTTTAGCATCCTGTGTGGGACGAATGGTGAGATGAAGCGGAAATTAAGGCCGCAGCTCCAGACGCACATCTGTCAGCTCGATGAAGCCCTGGTCAGCAGTGGCATACAGCTGCTCGACCCACTGTCGCCGCCAATCATACCACTGTGACCGCGCAGCGCCGTGATTGTTGACCTTGATTAGCTTTAATTGGTGCTGAATTCCTCGCTGTTAGAACGCCATTCCAGGACATGATCCTACGAAAACAAGCCTACCAGGAGCTCCTCCTTCACCTCCTCGTCTGCCGCGGAATACTCCCTGAATAGTGCCGGTGTGCACTTCGCCGCCTCCTCCTCGGCCTGGTTGTACACCTCCTTCGCATGCTCGATCCACCCCGTCAGATCGCGGGCCACGTGCCCATACAGCTCGAGCTGCGGCACGTCCACCGCGCACGCGATGAAGTACTCCGCGAGCGAGACTTCATCCGCCGACATCGACGAGCGGCGCGCCAGCTGGGACGGGTGGATCGTCGAGCGGCGCGGCGCGGCGAGCTCATCCATAAACCGGATGCCGGTCATGGCGAAGAATTGCTCGATGGAGATTGGAGGCTGAAAACGGTCAGTCGTGGCTCTATGGAGACGATGAGAGCGCATACATACCTCGTCATCCTCGTCGGGATAGGGTTGTGCTTCAACGCCTGTGAGCCACTGCTCAGTGGCGTCGGCTCTCTCTGGAGGCTCCCAGTGTGGTTCGAGATCGACCTCTGTCACAGGCTGAGGCCCTGGGCTCGAGATATCCACAACTTCTTGCGCAGCCTTCAAATGCGGTGGTTCCTCCGCAGGCCGGGCATTCTCCCGCTCCACGATACCCTCCCGTTCGCCATCCTCCGCAACAGTGTCCGCATTCACTCTGCCAGGCTTTGCAGACGAGGAAAACGGCGGGATATTCGGCCGACCAGAGGGTCCGAGTGACTTGCGCTGAGCGAAGGTACCAGAGGGCCGACGCAGTCCAGTCCCTGCGACACTGACCCGGCGGCCAGCGTTTGACGCTGGAGCCGGGGCATTACTTTCCAGGGCGGGTCGCTTAGCAGGGCTGGATGTATGCGCATTCTCGTCTGCTGAGCGTTTCTTCACTTGTTGCTGTGGTACAGGGATGGAAGACGCTGTCGAAGTCGAAGCCGAGAACACTTTGTTTCCAAGAGCAGGCCGCTTGGCGGGGCTCGGCACGTCTTCGTGCTCCCCGTCCGCGGCACGCTTGGGCTGCGGACGGGGCACGGGAGGAGCGAAGGCAGCTGTGCCGCCTCTGCGGGGAGAAGTGGGCGGCGCAGAAGTAGCTCTCGAGGGAGAGGGAGGTGGTGCAGGTTTATTATTGACGGATGAGCCAGGCACTGAGGGTTTTGGTGGTGCGGTGAAGACGGAGCCTGGCTTTGAGAATACTGTGGGATACTGTGGAAGTGACTTCGTGGGAGGTGGTTCAGAGGGGGCACGGGCGGGCGAGCGAGCAGGAATTGGGGGTTCCGGCTGGACGACGACGGGTGGCGATGGCAGAGGATTGTGAATGATTTCCTCCTCCTCTGATGAAGGCGGTATCCTGGTCAGATCCATGCTTGAACTGCCGTCCGATGTAGCGACACTTTGCCGTCGCAGGACGTTCGTCAGGTTCATTGTCTGGTTGTCATCCGCGCCAAACGAGCTGCCCTCCGAGCTCGTGAAGCTGTCGTCCTGCGGCTCCGGGACAACTCCATCTAGGCCAAGGGAGAGTCGCATAGATTGCAGCCTTCGTTCAGCCTCAATTATGGCCATGTCCTCGTCATCGTCAGAACCAGGTAATGGCGGAGATGGTGGCGAATCGCCTGAATGTGTGACCGCACGTAAGGCCAGCCATTCGGCGGAAGGAGGCTCGGGCTCGCGCAGAGACTTGGACAGTGGGACTGTGAACTCCATGGGGGCGGTGTTATCATCTCCTGAAGAGCTCTGCGTTATGTCCATGGATGTTTCAGACATGTCCACGGAGCGTGAGTGATTGTCCTCGAGAGGTGGTGCAGACTCGTCGAGGGAAGGGTATGGGGGTATGGGCGCCATGGAAGATCGTCGAGGGCCAGCAGAGCTGCGCGATTTGCGGCGAATATTGTTGGTCAGAGCCTGTGTTATGTCCATGTCGTCGTCGTCGAATGGGCCGTCTTCGTCAAATTCCTCGTCTTGAATATCGGATTGGTCAAGCAAGAAACCGGCAGGCAGCGGAGACGAGGCCTCATCAAAGTCATCATCCAGATCCATCGAAGCCTCGCCATTCTCACTGAAAGCAATGGAGCGGCGCAAGGAACTTCGCCGGCGCGCGCCTGGCTTCGCACCGGGATAGTCATTCTCGTCATTGAAGCGCGGTTGCTGCTGGGGTGGCGGCTCAGAGGGACCAGCGGGGGATGATGCCGGTGACTGAGAATTGTTGGTGTTGTTGTCCTTTTCAAATATGCGGACATGTGCATTCGGCGCAAACGAGACGCGACGGCCGAAGCTCTTGCGAGTATCGTCGATGGACTGCGACAGGGTGGGCTCATCCGGCTCATCTGGTCGCGGTTTGAGTATGCTCTTCCTCGGGCCCTGCATAATCAAAGGTGAGATGGTGGTACAATCGTATGCGATGGTTACGCACCAGTGAACGGCGGGCTCTGGAGGCAGGGCTGAGCTGCTTGAGCACCGAGTCTCCCGGGGTGATACTGTGTGGTCGTCGTTTGTGAGAGGGTCGTGGCGGCTTGGAGTGGTGTGCGACGGCGATGGACTTGCGACGAGCTGGGGAGGGCGCCATGGTGGGCAGAGGACGGTCACGGTTCTGTGGATCGCTCACCAACGACGCGAACGACACGTGAACGTGTCTCGTCCACGTGACGGACGCGACAAACGCGCTTCCGGCTTCGGACTCGACCCTTTGCCCCAGACCACGATGACCACCAGAGCCAGAGGTTCCGCCCCGGCGACAAGAGCATCGACGAGAACAACCCGCTCGACAGCATCTCAGGATGCCCCCGCCCCCGCAAGACCTACGCGCACCGCCGCAACAAGGGCACCTGCTGCCACCACCCGCAAACCGTTGGTGAGCAGGGACAACGCAACGCCTCCTCTCGTGAAGAAAGCACCCGCCCCTTCGAAGATTGCCAAGCCTGTTGTCGTAGCGATAGACACGGACAGAGAGCCGATCAAGGTGTGTGGTGTTCAGATGTTCGTTCTGCGTCATCCTTTCCATTGCCGTGCGCCAGCCAACGAGCGTTGTTCCTTCCTTGCGCTGACTTTGCTCTAGGCTTTCCTTCGCATTCGACCCGATCTCAATGGGGATCGACCGACTACAACGCCCTACCTCGAGCGCCTTACCGACACCTCTGTGCGCATGGGCGACCCATCCCATGAATCCACGAACAGCCCCAACAACCAGAATGTCTTTCCTCGTTTCCGCCTCTCGGCCGCCCCACCCACCTCGATCTACTCCTTCTCCCATGTTTTCCCGCCCGCGACCACGCAGCCCGATTTCTTTGTCAAGACAACGTTGCCGCTAGTCCGCGGACTATTGGACGGAGAGAATGGGCTGCTGTTTGCCTACGGCGTGACGAACTCGGGCAAAACATTCACCATGCAGGGTGGATCTCAGTCTGGCACGGCCGGCATTCTACCGCGCACTCTGGATGTTCTTTTCAACTCTATCGACGGCCTGCAAGGCAATTCTCAAGTACGTCATGCACGAATACCTCTGTGTGCTTGTACTCAGGACTTTCTTAGTATAAGCCAGTTCGTCTGCAAGGCGTCGAGCTTGCTTCTGGCGGATCCATTCCAACCGCCCCGTCCACCCGCGCACCATCCCTTGACGCCCTCTCCCAATCTCTCCCACCATCCGAACCAGTGCTCGCAGAAGTTCTTGCCGAACACATCTCCGCGACCGCACAGCCAGACACGGACATCGACGGGACCAGCCTCTCCGTGGATCGCAATTACGAATATTCAGTCTGGCTGTCTTACGCTGAGGTGTACAACGAGAAGATCTACGATCTGCTTGCAGACACGAGTGCAGCATCGTCAGGCGCGCGAGGCCAGCCAGTTCTGCTCACGCGCAAAGCGTTGCCGCTGCGTCCCTCCCCAGCGATCGATGGCGTTGACGGAGAAGCTGCGGGGAAGTATGTCAGCGGACTGGAGCAGGTCCGCGTGAACAGCGCGAGGGATGCGAAGAGGCTCGTGAAGCTAGGCCAGCTCCATCGGCGCGTGTTTGGCACACTGGCGAACAGCCAGAGTAGTCGTAGCCACGGCATTGTGACTATCAAGCTTCTCCGTAAACACCGCGGAGAGAAAGATGTACGTGTCATCTCTTTCAATTTTAGAATGTGATATTCAACATGCACATGCAGGAGCCCTCGGCATACCAGACCGCGCGCCTCACTCTCATTGACCTGGCGGGCTCGGAGCGCACAAAGCACACCCAGACAACAGGGGATCGCCTCAAGGAGGCGGCAGCATCAACAAATCCCTAATGGTTCTCGGTCAGTGCATGGAGGTGATGCGCGCGAACCAGAGACGCATCGCGCAGGCCCTCGGTGGCGCTCGTAACGAGCGAGCGGACACACGCGACGTGCGCAAGACACTTGCCGTGGTACCCTTCCGGCACAGCAAGCTCACAGAGATCTTGATGGACTACTTTGTCGGGGACGGTCGCGTGGTAAGCATCTTTTTTGATCACAATGTACCGGACTTTCATGAATTTCGGCCTACAGATAATGATTGTGAACGTGAACCCGTATGACACGGGTTTCGAGGAGAACTCGCACGTCATGAAATTCTCCGCGCTCGCGAAGGAGATCTCGGTTGCTGCGCCGGTGCAGCGCGTCCCGCCCGCTTCCAGAGCCCCGAGCCGTCTGGGGATCCCACAGGCTACTCGCCCAAGCGAAGTCGCAGGACATCGCCGGCAGGTCACTATCTCCACTGATGGGGCAGGTGGACGGAAGTACAGCCAGACTCAAGTTGACGTTATCGAGGGTGAGTACAACCACAGTTATGCGGACGCCAGTTAATGAATGGCGACACAGAGGACGAAGATCCGGCAGATGACGCTGAAGACGGGGATGACGATCCTCTGAACCCGCTCGTGGAAGCTCTGTTCGACGAGATCGAGAACGTCCGCGCTCAAGTAAGCGTGGTCCTGTCGTGGCAGTGTCTTGCTCAGTGCTAACACGATCCTGGCAGCTCCTCGAAGCAGAAATGCGGGCTGCTATTGTCGAGGCTGAGACGCGCCATGAGGTCATGCGTGAGATGGAAGACCGCATGGCTGAGATGGAGAAGATGTTCGCGCGAAGGCTCATGAACGAAGTGAGTCCGGGGTGCATCTTCCAGCGAACGTATTATTCAATGCGCACATCAGGTTCGACAAAATGAGATGAAAATGGATGCCAAGATCGACATGCTGCACCAGTCAGGCTTGTTCGGCAAGACTCCAGGCAAGGCGAAGCGCGTCCTTCAAGAGATTGACGATGAAGAAGACGTCGAAAGGAGTATCGTGAGTCCCCAGCGGCCATACGCCCTTGGCTAGCAGTTAATAGTCGTTATGTGACTTTTAGCTGCATGATGACGACGATGAGGATGACGACGAAGACACAGAGGACGACCGCATGAGCTCTGTGCGCTCCGAGTCTATGTCACCTCTCGCTGGCAAGGGCAAGCGCGCGCCCAGCAAGACTCGGATGCTCTCTGCCGTGTCAGAGATCCGCACGCCAGTGGCACCCGGGCCCCAACATACATACCTTCCGTCTGAGAGCTCCGATGGCGAGACAGCAGACACCGCCACGGAGACAGAGAGCCGGATGAGCGAGGATGCGGACGACGGCGATGATGAGGATGACGAGTCGAAGGTGGACGAGGAGAGCCAGAACGGCGAGGACGAGGAGACCGAGATAGAAGGAGAAGAGTCATCTGACGGGGAGTGGGCACCAGAAGAATCGCAGGCAACGCCCTTGAAAGCAAAGCAACCGCCGCGCATCGCTCCTTCCCAGACGTTCCTCACCGAAGCGCCCTCTCCGATCTTCGAGGAGGACGTGAAGGCCAGGAACCAGCCGCCGCCGCCTCCACCTCTACTCTCCGAGGCCCCATCACCAATCTTTGAAGAAGATGTGAAGGCCGCGATCCAGTTGGCCAAGGGCCGCAGTGCTGCTCTAGTGGGCAGGAAGATGCCTTCGCTGTCCGGCGTGATGGGCAGCCTATCACTGAGTGACACAGAAGAGAAGCCCGTCCAGGAAAGCTCGCGCTCCGCTTCCCGCACGTCGAGAGGCAAGGAACCCACGAAGGCGGATGAGTCCCTGGAAGCTTGGGAAGAGCCTGGTGCTGACGACTCTGCTGATATCATTATCATTCCGAAGGGCAAGGGTGGTGCGACTGTGCCCAAGAAGAAGCGGTAAGCGGTTTGATTTCCAAGGGTCATATGTGCCATTAACAACTATGGCTCAGGCAATTGGGAAACAGGTCCGTCGTCACCGAGGATCAGATTGAAAAGGCGGCGAGGGCCGCAGAGCGCATGTCCAAGTCGGACAGCGGCAAGACTGTCAAGAGGATGGCTCGTGGCAGTAAATGATTGACATTATAATAGACGTTTATCACGGTGCATGATGTATGATATTTTGGGTATGCTTCTTGGTTAGAGGGTATGCATGATGATACCTTACGCGCCGTATCTTGGGGTCCACCATGACGGGAACACAGAACTGGCGCTGCCGATATGGCATCCAGACCTTGACCACGACCACGTCTTTCACTGGCAGTCGAATCGCTGCGCCATCCTTGAAACATCGTAAAAACAGTCATCTCAATGATACCCACTCCGGATCTCTCTCATTTGACGCGGGCCGACTACGACCACGTCTACGAACCGGCTGGTCTGTCTCGTCGACAATGCGGATTTTTCCAAGCTGACACTGGTGCTAGAGGATACATTCGTTCTTCTCGATGCTCTGGAAGAGGATGCGCAGTCCCTGCGGGCCATACAGCCGCGTATCTGTCTTGAGATAGGGTAGGTCTTCAGTGCTCGCCAATCTGCGTCGACGAGGGAACGTTCTTCAAGTTCAGGATCTGGATGCGTTTCTGCTTTCCTTGGAGCCATTCTAGGCTCTTCAAATGCATGTCAGTCTAATTTATCAGTTACTGGTCGATTTGCTGAAAGTTTCCAGTGTACCTCTGCACTGACATCAATCCACATGCAACTCGATGTACATTCCTCACTGGACAGCAAAACAAGGCAGCCTCATCTCGTATTTCCCACCTGCAGGAACTTACATGCACCCCTCTCAGGTATCCCTAAACCCAATTAATGCGTCCCTTGCCCAGCCACTGGCGAAAAGGCTGGCTAACTCCGTCGACGTCCTCCTGTTTAACCCTCCGTATGTTCCGACGGACGAGGAAGAGGCCGTCGACGCGCAGCACGGCGCAGGCCTTTCCGGTTCTTGGGCTGGCGGCTCAGACGGCATGCGAGTAACGGATATCCTCTTGAGTCAAGTTGGGGTGCGTCCCTTCCAAAGATGCGTTATATTTGCTCAACGAGGGTTTCAGAACTTGTTGTCTCCGAAAGGGCAATTTTATCTGGTTGCCGTCAAGCAAAACAATATTCCTGAGATCCAGCGACTAATGCAAAGCGAGCATGGGCTTCGTAGCCAAGTACGTGATGACCGTCTCATCTTACTCGCGTTCTCATGTTCAGCTTTAGATCGTGTTACAACGACGAGCAGGACGAGAGCACCTATTTGTATTGAAATTTAGTCGATGAAGTCGTCCCAATTCATTTTACAAATGAGCATTGGGATCTGACCATGAGAAAGTGTCAACACAGAGCCAGTCGTCATGCTGAGGTGAGCGTATCATTAATGAAGAATTGATTTCGCATATCAGTACGGGTACACGACGAGTGCTGGAATAAATGGAGCGTCCAAATAGGCTAGGAAGGTGATGTTGTAAAGTACATAATGCGGGCAGAGCGCGATTCCGATTACGAAGACGGTATAGTGTCATCGTGGGTTAAGGGTAACTAATGGGAGACGTTACATCAAAGAGAGGAAGGAAGCAAACGGTTGCATGATAGGACAGAGACCGAGAGTCGCAAGGTCGGCGGTTTTACAAGACGCGAATGAGACACGATGATCAGTCATCCTTGTCTTTCCGCCGTAAGCTGAACTTCGACGGAGAGGGGAGGATTCCGCTCAGGTCTCCGGCACCGGAAGCAGTCGACTTCCGTGGTAGAGGCTCAGAGTTGAACGCCAGCCGGAGCGTTAGCAAGCCTGAGCCTTCCCGGAGCTCAGCGAAAACGTCGGCGGACGATTCCCCTACAGGCTGGATATGGTTCCATATCTAGATCAACAAGTAAGCAAATTTCAAAAGTTGGTAGACGCGAACTAACATCAATTTCAGCCTCTCCGAGAAGTTTGTCTTTTCCGATCGTTTTGTGGTCGTATACCGAGGCAATCAGTTTCCGCGTGGACGACGACGCAACAAAGTCAAAGCTCTCGTGCCTGTCAGATGTGATTAATACAGCATGTCTGGTACGGCACAAGAAAGCTTTACCATTCCGGTGCGACGGTCTTGCCAGAATGCTTCGTCTTATATTCCTTGTCGCCTACACGAACCAGGACGTACGGCTTGGGACTATCTGTCGCGTTCAGGTCCTTGGCTTCAATAACAGTGACTCTTAATGATCCGGGCTCCGAAGGCGGAGCTCCTGGTGCATTCAGCGCCGTCGAAGTCGCACCGTTCGCACCCATGTGATCATTCCCGACAGGTTGCGACATCTGTGTCGTCGGCAGGTCTGGCACAGGCTCAGCATCTTCCGGGATCGCACCGTTGACAATGGACTCGTTGTCCTTGCCACGCTTGAACACTCCGGTGACACCATGGAACACGCCCTTCCCAGCCGCAATGGGCGCAGAACCGATAGTTGTCATGGCACGGCCAGCAGTCGAGAATGTCGACGTGTTCTTGCGCGACTTGGCGATGATCTCCGGCTGGAAGACGAGACTGACGCGCACTTCGCCCTTCTGGCCGTGTTTCGGGTGACTGAGAGGTACTACCCGCTCGATGGCGTGGAACGGCTCAATGTCGTCGAGGTTGATCACGCCGCTCCCGAGCGACTTGGCTTGCTCGATCTGGTTCCAGTCGAAGATCTCGACGCGGAAGTCCGCAGCGACGCGCGACGGCTGCAAAGAACCATCAATACACCGGTTAGACGTCCGCGTGTGTGAGCGCTCACCACCGAGACAACAAAGTCTTCGTGCCAGTCCGGCGCAACAGTCTTCTTCTTCGTCTGCGACTTGTACACCCTTTGGTCGTTGAGGGTGAAAACCGCGAACGGGTCAGATTTCCCTCCACGGTCAATGCCGTGAATCTCGCGACCGTCAATCAGACTGACGCGCAGGACACCCTGGTCTAATGCCATGAGTTAGAAGAGACACACCAAATTTACAATAGGTGCACTTACTATTGATACTTTCCCGAGGCTCGAGCGTAACCGGCACAGGAACATAGCGAGCCTCAATTTCAACGGTACCGGTCACCTTCTCGTCTTGGCCACCAACAAGTGAGTACTTGCACGGTCCGTCCTAAAACGCACTTCAATGCTCCATCCGGTCAGCCAGCCAGCACACCACGCACCATAGCCTGCTCTAGGAACGCCTTCGCGTCACCTTTCCACTGGCCAAAGATATCGTCCTTATCACCCTCATCCGCCTCGTTTAACCGGAGCCACACGCGGCCGAAGTCAAGCTCCTTGACGAAGCCCTCGCCGACGTGCTCCCACGCCGCGCGCCTACCGGGCGCGCGGGATGTTGTGAACGCGGGCCAGTATCCGTCATCAAGGAGCACCTCCAGACGCCCCTTCTTCGAGAGCTCTCCGGTCTTCACGTGGAAGACAATGATACCGGATTCTAGCAGTCAAGCATGAGTAAAGAGGACTTCGCTTCGAACGGTTAGCGAAAACATACGGTGCTTCAGAAGCTCCTCCTTCGTCATGACGATGCCCTCAGCCTCATGCTTATCGCCGCTAGTGGCATCGGTCTTGTGCGTGCCCGTTGGGGACCCTCCCCGCGGGACGGCCTTACCCGCCTCGGTCTGAGACACGGCCGTGCTTGTTGTGTCCGTCGTATCCTGCCGGGAGTGTCCATTCTCTGCCGGCGCTGGCTCCGACGCATCCTCCTCTGGCGTCTCGTCCTCACTGAGCGGCTTGCTGACAGTGATGCCAGGCGACACTGACTGAGCATCGATGCTCGATGACGACCCGGACGCCTCGTCCACAACACCACCCTCGTCAGAGCCGCCGCTGTCGGAATGCCCTGAGCGCTGCAGTTCGTTCGGAGCGGTCTCGAACTTCACATCGCGCAAGGCAATGGCGGGAACAAACTCGGCGACATAATGCAGCTGGCCCTTGTACGTCTTGCCGCGATCAAGGCGGATAGGATCGGCGACCTCCTTTTTCCCGTAGGATTTGAAGCGGAACTGTGCTTCGCCTTCGCCTTTCGGGATGTCGACAGCGAGATCATTGACCTTAAGTTCGACTGTGCCCAACGAACGGTCCTTCGTAAGATGCTGATAGTCCATGACCTCGAGCAAGATTGTCTCCCGTAGAGAATGAACTAGTAGCATTTAAACGTGAGGAACAACAAATGCTAGATGGCAACGTACCAGGCGTGTAGACAATTTGATCCCATTCCGGATTCAGATCTGTACGGAACATGGTAAGTCGCCAATTGACGTGAACACGGAGGGTCGGGCTCACTATTGTTGACAACCTCTGTACGTGATTGAACGACATTGTTAACCAGTACGCGAACATAAGGATCGCTCTGCAAAGGAGCGTGAGTTTTGTCAACCTACGTGATCTGATCATCTCACCTTTCCACCAAGCGCGGCTTCAACGTTCTTGACGTCCGTCGCCTTCTTGAGCCACAACCTGACTGCGCCGATAGGCGGCGTGTACTGCTCCGCACCATGGAGACTGCCAGCAATGTTCAAGGGCTTCCATTCCGCAGTCATACGTACACGACCGGTCTTGCAGTTGCTGAGCGGCCACCAATCGCGGCCAGCCTCCTTCCGCGCGGCGAGCAGGTCCTCCAGGCGGAGTGAGATGTGCCCGACAACAGGGTCCTTCAAAAAGTCGCGATCATCGATGATCTTCACGGTGATCACAGAGGACGCGCGATCGCTGCACAGAAACTCGGTGGAGGACTCCCACACGGGCTGAAGCGTATGCTTGAATCTTTGGGTGGTATGTATGGGGGTCTGAGAACCTCCGAGGAAGATCTTGGCAAACGGATTGAGGTCGGGAGTATGCACTCTACTTGTGTCCAGATCCTTTGCCTGGTGCAGAGTGAGCCGAACGATACCGACACCTGCAAGACAAGACGTCAGGCCGCCGCAAATATACCGCAAACAGCAGCAAAACTTACTAGACTCTGGCAATTCTTCAACTCCAGACTCGTTGGTCGTCGGCGTCAAGACAGGATAGTATGAGACGTCGAAGCGTAAGTCACCCCTTTCCTTGCCGTCCTTGAGAATCTGTTTCTCTAGACCTTCTTGGGACGCATCGTCGTGCAACTTGCTGAGTTCAAAAACGCTTGTGCCAAGCTCAGTATCCTTCCGGTGGTCATTATAGTCGAGCACTGTAAAGACCAAATTATCCGAGAGATTGTTGATAAGGATGAATTTCGTCTCGTTCCAGGTCGGGTTATGGCTAAGATCGCACTCCATGAGTTACGCAGGTGGCGCAGATGCCCATGTCACTCACGTGCTAGACTTGTATTTGGTCTTTGCCAATTCGTTGCGGCTGTTGAGGCTGAGACTGACGTAGGGGTCGGGGGTGCCTCCACCGATCTTGCTTGCCTTGATGCTCCGCGCGGAGTGAATGGTGACTTTGACGACACCGATGGCGGTGTCCAAAGGTGTGCCGGATAGAAGTTGTTCGAGATTGAGAGTGAACACGTTCGGGTCGTACATCATAGGTGAGAGAATGGAATGGATCATGTCGCGGATGAAGGACGAGAGGCCGGGGATCTGAGCTAGAGTCAGCTTCCATGCTTCAACGCGACTAGAACTGCGCGCTCACATTGGCGATATCGAACCCAAAAGTCTCGCCTCCGATGGGCTTCAGGACATAATCAATCACCGGTTTCTCCAAAAAGGACACGTCGACGATTTGGACGTGCGGGAAGTTGGTCATGAGTTTCATGCGAATGCGCATGAGACCGCTGAACGTCATGTCCTCGACCAAAATCGGCATGGCCGCAGACGCGATACCTTTGCCAACACGGATTTGAAGCACAATCTTCGGGTTGGTCTTCAGGGCTTGCTGACGCGGTGTGAGATCAGAAACGTCATTAGGCGTAAAGGACAAGCCCCAATCCATCATGACGATGTCATCTGCCGTCTTGGGAAATGTCCGGACCTTGTCGATGCGCGGTGCCTTGTTCCCCAGTGTGAATGTGGAAAGACGAAGGGAGTCCAGAAATGGAGGACAATTGGTGCTGAGAACCTGATCCACGGAGGCGACAATGGTAGTGGAGAGAACGGGCTCGTAGATGAGCCAGAAACGCTCCAGGAAGTTGTTTATCCACTCGGCAGACTCGTGTTCGGAAGCGAGCCGCGTCTTTACAAGCTCGCGCTGTATGTCGTCGCGTGCACGTTGTCGGACGCGAGTCATTGACGTGGTGTAATACGTGGTGCATGTCGCCAAGAGGAGGAAGAGCCAGCCCCAGCCAAAGTGAAAGCGTGTCAGGAAATGAGATGCAAATACGGCCTGTCACAGCGTGTCAGTGGCGCGGCACGGGTGTCTGAAGGCATTCACATACGAAGAGGATAATGGCAGCACTGTGATACCAGTCGCCGTAATACTGCTCCGAAATGAACGAGTGCAGCATGCGCGCCTGCTTGTGGTCGGTGTCCTCCGTTTCTTTCTCGACGCCGGCCAAAGCGCGCCAGCCAACCTTGTACCAGTCAGGGATGGCGGGTGCCGCACCTGTCGGGAGGGCGCCAGGTGGCATAGGGGGCTCCTCTTTGCCCTCCTCCTCGGCCACCCTGTCTACATCTTCGATTGTGATGGTGGGAACGACGCCGCCACTGCCCGAGTCGATTGCGACCTCTGCATCATGTATCAAACGAGACGCCTGCGCGCACGCGAAGGCGAGACTCACCTCGGCCGGTGTCCCCGTTGTCCTCCTTACTGTTGAGCTTGTCGCGTCCCTTGCCAGCAGATGCGCCTTTCTCCTGTGGGGACGCGTCTGGGTCGAATGTATGCACTGGAGTGTTGCCCTTGGCTGCGTCTTTGTGGAGGATATCATTAGCTTGTGCTTGTGCGGATGCCTGGGCTGCGCCGTTGGGCGGCAGCGAAGAGGCCATGGGGCGGGAGGACGTGAAAGTACGAGCCGGAAGCTAAGGAGGGGGGTCGGGCGGGGTGGAGAGAGAAGAGAAGAAAGCAGGGGCGTGGCGGGTCCCGAGGCGATTGTAGTTGTACGCCCGCCGCAGCCAACACTGCGTTGATGTCATGGGTGGCCGGCGCCTGCCAATTATAGCTCCCCGCTTGCCAAAGCGGAGCTATCCGGCGCCGACTCCCCGTCCGTCATAGGCACGTCTTGGCTCTCGCCGACATCGCCGCAATTCTATTTCCTCTCACCCTCACACCACGACGATGCTTGGCCAGAGTTTGCTCGATGTTCAAAACAGCTCTGCTTGCCGAGGAATGTTACCTCGACCACGTTTTGCTCTAGCCGCTTCTCTAGTCAAAAACGCTTGACGGTGGCGGCGGCACCGTCAAAAATAGAATGTTCTCACACCGAACACAAAACTATGTGCCTAAGGTACTCGATATGCGGTGCAGTTCTATCAATTGTGTGAACCATTTTACTGCGCTAGTCTGGTACACAGCCAGAACAACAGCCCCGTCGCGACTTCTCTGGATGATACGAATGTTGCGCTGGAAACCAAAACGAAGTGACCAACGAAAGAGGAGCGGTAGCGCACATGGAATTCCGAAGCTTCGAAGCTTGAATGCAAGATCTGCATCCCGAAGAAAGACGCTCGATAGAATTCGCGTTCCACGAGTTCCGCTCGCCTTCGAAGTACGTAGCGATGGATACAGCGAGAGATTCATTTTCGAATCGGACGGGCGACATATGTGTCGGCGTAAAGGCGTCAAGACCAGTGTAAAAGAAATCCGACGTCCCTGCCAAAATCGCCAGGTCCGAAGAAGTGTAACACATGCTTTGAGATGCCGAGCTAGATGCACAGAGATCAATCGATCAAGCCGAACGTCAACCTCACGCCGAGGCGAGGCTCAAGACCGAGCTAGCAGCAGGAGAAAGGCGTGCACCGGGCGTATGATTCCGCAGTGATTCGGCGGTGCAGCGGGAGGAGGGGAGGCCGCCAGACAGTGACAGTGACATTCGCATGGAATCGATCCCAAACGTCCCGCCATCCCGCTTTTCCGAAATCCCGAACGACACATGGCCTGTGCAGCACAGAATTTTGCCCGCCAGACCGCTGCCTGCTCACATCGTGGCTGTCCTGCGTAAGAACAGCACGTCAGAGACGCACAGCTACGAGTTCAAAAGGAGGACACCGTTATGACGTACGTATTGGGCTTGAGAACCCCTCAGCTGCGTACCTCAGGTGCATCAAGAACAGGCATTGCATCCCGCATTCAGACAGACCATGTCTTCAGCCATTGGAATTTGTCCATCAGCAAACGATTTGTGGACGCAGATCGGCAGCTCCAAGCATAAAACCAGCAGTTTAAAGGCACCCAGAGACCAAACATGCAAGAGTCATAGAGCCGGGTTCATTTTCCAGGCTTCGGAAAGAACGCAGTCTGCGGTCGGAAGTATGATGATGATGCAGATGATGATGGCCGAGGTCAAGTAGTAGAACGGACAAACGAGTAGTCAAACAGCACCAAACAGTCACATGCGCCGAGCCCGCCGCGCGCGTCTTGACGGTTGCCTCCAAAGCGTCCATGCCATTGGCATGCCTCCAATATCTCCTCAATCACCTCGCAGACACTGATTTTCTGTGACCTATCTCCGTCCACTCTCACTTCGTTCAATTGACATAATCTGGCATAATGAGCAGCCCATCCTCTCTTCGTGACCTCTACAGCACAAACACCCCGTCATGGACTTTCGTCAACCCCGCTAATGCTTCCGGTCCCTCTTCGCCTCCTCCCGCACCACCGCATACGCCATCATACACGTTCTCCAACAGACCTGCCCAGAATTCGATCTTTGAGCTCTCACCTGGGCTCGCGGAACCCGGCGGCGCGGACCTGCGCCTGCTGCTCAAGACGCTGGTTGCGAGCGCTTTCCTTCAGTACACGAGCACCGCAATCGCAATGCCCTGGGAGGTCGGAAAGTGCCTTCTTCAGGTGCAGTGGGTTCCCAGGGACGCAGGCGAGGAGGAGGTCATCGAGGAAGTCGTGGAGGAGGAGGAGGAGGCAAGTAACTACCCATGTAAGTGCATCGGCCAAGTGAACTGACAGGGCATGTATATTTGCAGCTGAGTAGTGACTCCGGTGAGGACTCGTACTTCGCCGACCCGTCAGCGTCGGCTGGCCCGTCACGCTATCCCGCACCCCGCCCGGCGGACGAGCGCGGTTACATCGTGCGCAAGAGCGTCATGGAGGAAGGCACGCGGCCGGAGTACGTCCTGCCCGTTGGCAGCGTGAACGGGGTGTGGGCCATGATCAAACGGCTCGGAGGCTTCCGATCCGAGGGGTGGCTCGCGCTGTGGAAAGGTGCGTCCCCATGGCACTATATGCCTCTTATACTTATTGAATATTGTGTTCAGGGCTGCTCACGTCTTGTGTGACGGACCTGCTATCTTCAACGCTGCAGCCTCTCATACACAGCGCTCTGCAAAGCATCTTCGCACCCGCCTCCACGTCTCCTTACCTGTTCCCCAACACCACGACCGCCATCTTCCTGCCTGTCGCATCGCACCTCATCACAGGTTTCCTCCTTTCCCCGCTCGACCTCGTGCGCACACGGCTCATCGTTCAGTCCTTCACCGAGCGGCACCGAACATACACCGGGCCCGTGGACGCGCTGCGCAGCATCGCGCGCGACGAGGGCGGCGTGCGGGGGCTCTACCTGCACCCGCACCTACTCATTCCGACGCTGCTCGACAACTCACTCCGCCCTCTTATCTCGCTGGGCCTCCCACCACTGCTCGCTGCGCGGCTGTACTCGAACGCGCCGATCTCGGCGGACACGCACCCCGTCGCGTGGGGCGTTGTCGAATTCGCGAGCAGCTGCGTCGGCCTGCTCGCGACGCTCCCTTTCGAGACAGTGCGCCGCCGCCTGCAGACCCAGGTGCGCGGGAGTGCGGCGCCGGTCAAGACGTGCGTTGAAACGCGTCCCGCGCCGTACAACGGCGTCGTCGACGCGCTGTGGCATATTCTCACGGAGGAGCGGTCGGATCTGCCGATCCAACCCCGGCGCAGGCGGCGGGCCGAAGAGAAGGGAAAGGGGAAGGGGGCAGATGGGAAGGAGAGTGTGGAGGAGGAAGACGGCCCAGTGAGCTGGTGGAGAAGTACGGGGCTGGGTCAGCTCTATCGCGGGCTGGGGATGCGACTTGGCGCGAGCGCCATCGTGTTTCTCCTCGGCATCGTCAGTGGGGTTGACGAGGATGCTGGATGGGCGGAGTTATGAGGTTTCTGTGTTTTTTCGAGCCGTTCAATGATATCGCATCTCAACGTTGTGGCTCCGGACCGCCTGCCGCCCATCAACTGACCAGCGAATGACCGCTTTTTTCGCGACCCTCAGGCACCATAGCCCGGCCAATCATGGCTTTCACTAGCTGCACTCAGGATGTCTTTCAGGTTTGCAGGCGGCTCGAGTGTCTCTCGAAGTCTCTCCAACATTTGCACAGAATTTTCGTCAATTTTACCCCAGTCCCATGCACGTGACAGCCGTCATACCCCAACGAATGGGAAAACGCGGTTGCAGCTAATCTTGCCTCTGCACTATGTCTGGCCCCGGTACATCTCAGCTTCTCTCCCTCGCTGGCGCCCGCTAACATGTCCGCAGACTCAAAGTCAGTCACTAGGCTGCTCGCCCGCGCTCTCCAGCGCATTCGTTCGACTCCCCCACGAATAATCGCCTCGCCTCCTACTCGTGCGTTTCTCTTGTGCTATGTCCGTGCTTCTCTAAAGCTTCTCCCACAGAGCCCCGCCGTGCCGCTGTTGCTCTCATCATCCGTGTTGTGCCTCCCCCGAACTACTCGCTGCCACCGACACCCGCCTCTCCTCCCAGCTTCGCAGACTTTTTCGACCTTGAATGGGTCACTCACCCATCCGCACGACCCGAAATACTCTTTCTCCGCCGTGCAAAGCCCGACTCGGAAGATATCAATGCGAACACCAAGGAGGCCCATGTTGCTTTCCCTGGTGGCAGGATGGAGGAGGGTGATGAGGGCGGGCTTTACACCGGTATGACCGGTTTTCAGGCACTGTTTCTCCTCGCGTGCTCATACCGCCCGTGTTGCAGCGATGCGACAAACATGGGAGGAAATAGGCCTTGATCTCGCAGAGAGCGACTATACGTGCATCGGCCAGCTCGACGACCGCGAGATAACCACGTCTCTTGGAAAGCGCCTCCTCATGATACTCTCGCCCTTCGGTGAGTACTTTCGACCGTTCATCGGTATTGTCACTCACCTCCATTGCAGTCTTCCTGCAGCTTACCCCAGCTCAGCCCACGACCGACCCAATCGCTGACACCACCCTGCACTGGGTCCCACTTGCCTCCCTCTACCCGTCCCCCTCAGGTCTGGATGGCTTCATGTCCCAGCCCGTGTGGTCCACCGTGACGGTCGACACCGCGTCGCGCCTCGCACCGCGGCACTCGACCGCGCTGCGCCTCCTCATGCGCGCGCTCGTCGGAAGCATGCAGTTCCCCGCGCTCGTGCTCGCCCCTGGTGCGCCGGCGTACACACCGTACGACGACAAGTCTGGCCGGCGCTCCCTCGAGGCGGAGGCGGGTACACTGAACCCCGCGCTGCACCCCGCGGCCAGCGCGCCGCACCCACGCGGCGGCTTGAAGCTCTGGGGGCTTTCGCTCGGCATGGCGCTCGACCTGCTGGCGTACATGGCGCCGACGCCTGGCACGCCACTCACGCCTTGGGATGTGGACGCACTGATGGGGGTGACGGGCATCGAGCTAGACGATTTGGACGAGCACGCGCGCGGGGGCAAGAAGGGTAGGAAACGGCGCAACACGCGGCGGGGCAAGGGGCGGATTAACGCGCCGCCAAGCCTCACGGCCGTGTTCCCCCGCTTTTCGTACCCGGACGTAAACTTTTGGATTTGGTGCGTCGAGCCTTTATAACTTGCCTGGTGGTGCTTCGATGCCGGGAGTGATCTGGCGCGAATCAGTTCTTATCGACTCCATTCTTCTGTCACATCTTCGATGAACACTTGACTGACTGTTGCTTTGCGCGCTTTCGTGCAACAGGGTGTTCGGCAAGCGTTATCGCCAGGTTATCCGAGGCTGGGAGGCGTCTATCCGCGCAGGTGGAACGAGCGACAGAAGGTACGTACCGTCAATATATCACCTGTCCATCTGCGATCGCTGACGAGGCACGCAGAATCAATTGGACAGGCGCAGCGCTGACGACATTCTACGCCGCGGTGCGCAAAGCACTCGTCGTGGTTCTCGTCCTGCGCGCCATCGGCGTGCTCGTCACTATTGCCTTGTCGATGTGGTGGGTTTTCAGATGAACTCTGGCAGTGACCGGGCGACGCAGCTGGCTACGTTTAAACTTATTACTCGGCGATTGTATTACGCCTCGGCACATCTGCTACCGAACAAAGACACGCAATGTTGGACGAATGGTCGCACAAAACATGGGACTATACAGTCTGCCTGTTGTTATTCACACATTGTATAACTCGCTACACTTTATCACTTCCGATTATGACGCGCGCACATCGCTATTACGCGGCTTTGTTTGAATACACATGGTCGACGGACACGCACTCTATTTTCTATGTTCAGACAGGTTGGAAAGGCATTTCTCTTCGGATTCGTGCTATGTTACACCAAACTGCTAGTAGCAGTACTTCTGCGACTTCCTGCCCCTACAGTGGCAGCCCGCACACCTCGCAGTCGCTGCCACCATGGCTGTTCTCGAACGTGCAGTGCGGGCACACGCGGATGTTCCCGCCTGCGCTACCTCCCGCGGCGTGGTCGAACAGCTCCGGCGGGATGTCCTCGTCCATGAGGTGCGATGGGAAGTCGTTCGGCGCGGACTGCGCGGGGCGGGCGGGGGCTGGTATAGACGGTGAGCATATGATCGCGTAGGGCAGGGAGAAGAAAACGTACGGGCACTTTCGCGCGCGAAGGTGATAACGGTCTGCCAGCTCTCTGTTGCGAGAAGCGGGTCGAGGACCGCTGGATCGTCCAAATTCGGCGCAGATGCGACGCGCACAAGCGTCTTCATGTCATCCTGTGGTAAAATGCCATAATGAGGCGCAGCGCCGAAGTTATTGATCATCGGAACGTACCTCAGAGAACAGCCCAGACGTGCCCAGGAACGTGACCAGATGCCAGTCGCTGAGCCATTTCGCAAGCTCGAGCCGCCGGTGCGTATCTGTGTCGTGCGCGCTGGCCTGGACTTCGGGCGCATGCAGCTGGTTCAGTTTCTCGAGAACACGCTCGATGCGCTGGTCTTCCATTCCCATGCGATTCTCGATCGCGAATTGGTGCGAGTGGAACAGCGGGGAAGGATTTTGCGGGAAGCCATGGGTGACCTGTCAAGAGTGATAAGTTCGCATTCAGGAATGAGGGCGCAAAACGCACGTTGACAAGGAGGTACTCCACCGGGAACGCAGGCTTCGCGCTCTTCTTCACCTCGATTCCGTACTCGTTGCGGTAACGGAAAAACACGTCAGGCACGTAGCGCGCGGTGCCGCCGTCCTCGCCGCGACTCTCCTCCTTCACGCGCACGATGCCCGGGTCGACGCTCGCCTCTATCATGTCCGCCTGCACCATGCCTACCGCTTGCTCGGACACCTGGTACGCGGAGATGTCCACCGCCCCGTCCTCCGTGCCCGTGAGCACTGCTGTAACCAGGCGCGACGAGAAGTGTCCGTCCGGCGCGGAGCGCGAAGGCGTCGGCTGCTGTGACTGTAAGTGCGCGGCGAAGATTGCCTCGAGCGACGACAGGAAGAACGAGCCGGGGTGCCGCTTGTATACGTTCTTTGAGCGGTCCTCGGGCGTCGGGTCGAGGTCCGTGAAGATGTACCCAACAACGGTGAGCGGCGTGGACGCGGCTTGCGCGAGCGCGCGGATGCGCGGCTCGTCCTCCCACGGCAGCCCCAGCGACAGCCCGTCGAGCTCGCCCTCCTGCGTCGGCTCGTGAATCGCCTCAACGACAGCCTTGACACCCATCGGCACCTTGTCGTACGGCTCGTAGCGGCCAATCAGCCACCCAAAGCGTTGCAGGCCCGTCGCGCGCCACGCCTGCAGGAAGCGATCGACGACCTCCACGGACGCGATCTCCAGGTGATCGACCATGCGAAACGGCTGGCTTTGAAGCGTAATCGCCGACGGCTGGCAGGATGTGCAGATCCCCGCGGGCCATGGCGCGTGGCCGCCCGTCGGGCACGGCGCCTTGACGCGGTAGTCAGGCTCGGAGAGGGGCGGCAGGGCAGCGGCGGCGGTCGACGAAGTCTTGGGCGTAAGTTTGCGGAGATATGCATGGTAGGAGAGATGTTTGATGCTGTGCTCTTTGTGGTAATTGGCGTCGTAGGGCTCTAAAGGCATGCAGTAGTCGCACATCGCGTTCAGCCCGTGTCTGCAGAACTTGGCATCGCGCCCGCGGGGAATCATGCCATCATGCGCACGCCAGTACTGGTCCACGGCGTCTTCTTGGACTTTTTCCCAAGGGCGACTGGCTGAGGTGGAAGCAGAGGCAGTTGGTTGCGCAACTGGGGCTGCGGGCTCTTGTGAGGTGCTCTGGCTCGGTCGTTGTTTGTAAGATACGAAGATGAGATCGCCATGACTGTATGGCTCGTTATAGACGAGCGTAAGTCATTAAAGATGGTACCACGCACTTGAGGCCAAGAACCTGTAAAGTCCTCCCCACCAGCGTCGACACCAGCGTCTCGTTCCCTCGCGGCTGATTGGAGATCGCAAGTGTTGACGGATCGGCATCAACAGTAGTCTCTAGTATCTGAGAGTGACCCAAGAATTGAGCGAAACGCCTCGCGAGTTTGAGAGAATGGCATACCTTGGCTACAAGCTCGGATATGTCAGTGGTGGGCTGCACCTCGAACCTGAAGTTTCCGTCTCTTGATCGTACTCGTACCAACTGAGAGAAAGCATGCCACGTCAGAATAGAGGCTTGAGAGGCTAGCAGGATGCTCACCATGACGATAAGTTAGTGCGTATGTTGTGGCAGGAAAGAGAGAGAGAATTTGGGCAGAGACGCGACGCGTCATGGCACGTGGAAGCGCTGACAGGATTGCCATTCTGGGAATTCGGAATAGCAGTAATTCGGAATTGGGGCAGTCCATCTCGCTTGCCAGAAGGATCCAGCACTGTCCGGCGCAGTATACGCGTCGCGAACATGTCGCCAGGTCGGTGGCCAGTTTTCCCGGAAGGACACGACTCTTCAACGCAAACAAGCGCCCGTAAACCCCCGGCTTCACTCACCGTACAGATTCTAATCCTTGTAAAACAATGACACGGACGCAAATTCTTATGAACGTGGCACGCAAATAGACGCACAAACCGCACCGAGTGGTGAGTAGGCCCAGGTTCGTTGGCAGTCACCATCTGAATAACGCAGCTGTGGCGGTCACGTTGGCCGCCGGTGTCGCCATCTTGACCGTTAATTGCGAATCACGACTGCGACGGTCAAGCTCGCAATGTCACAAGCGGACTGCATCATGGTCAGCAAATACGACTGATTCCTCGATTTCCCAGATTGTGTTGGCTTCCTTACGTCCATCTGCCATGCTCGCTCTAAAGAGTGAGCCTGCTCCTGCTGAAGAAGGGCTCCTCGCTTCCTTTGACCCTGCAAGTATACAAGCGGAATTGGATATCTGGGAGCATCTTAATTTCTCCTTCGACATGGACAAGGACCAACACAATCCACGCCAAGGCGCCAGCAGTTCTGGTCGTGGCGGCGCGTCTAACAGGGCGCGGTCCGCGAGCACTCCCGGTGCGGGAGGTATACCGCCTGCGGGTTCGAGCAGGGTGAGTCGGCCGTCATATTATCGTCGTATATGTGCTCATCCATTCCCGCAATTGCTCTCCTAGTCTGCGGCTCCAGCTTCTGGTCCGCCGCCAGCGGGTTGGGCTCCAACCAATGCACCCTTCCCACCTCCAACGTCCCCGGAGAACTACGAGGCGTTAGCGCGCGCCCTGCGCACGGTGCAGGAGGCATACCCTTACTTCCCCGTGCAATCGGGCGGCTACCCGCCTCAGGGCATCCCTACTCAACGATATCCTACGCAACTGCCCCCAGAGCAGTACTCACAATTCCCCTGGCCGCCGGCGCCACCTCAAAGTCAGGCTCAAAGCGCTTCGCAGTTTAACACCCCCTTCCCGCCCTTTCCGTACAGCCAAGGTGGTCAGTATGGCGGATCGCCACCCTCTCAGACGACACAGCTATCCCACCTCAATGCTCAGCTGCAACCTTTGAGCACTGGCTCGCCCGCCTCAGCATCCGGCTCGCCGTCCTCTGGCCAGGGTCAGGACATGAGCCCTGTCGACGAGCTCACCATGTCGGAGGAAAAACGGAGACGCAACACTGCCGCCTCGGGTGCGTCTTGCGAGTGAAATTCATCCGATGGATCACGCCATAGCTGAGTCGCGTCCCCCCATAGCACGCTTCCGGATCAAGAAGAAACAAAAGACCCTCAACCTCGAGCGAACCGTCTCTGATCTTAACGGGCGCGTTGATGAGCTCGAGCAGGAGGCGGCAGACCTGCGCCGGGAGAATGGCTGGCTCAAGGAGATCGTCATGCTCAAGAGCACCCGCACGGGGCAGTCCAGTTCTGCTGCTGGGCCCTCAAATTCTGGCAAGAAGGCCGAGACGGAGAAGGATAGCGAGGATTCAGAACAGGACACTGATGGGACAGGGGGCGATGTATCTAAAGCAAAGGGGAAAGGGAAGGGGAAGGGGAAGGAGAAAAGCCGCTAGAACTTGAGTACCATTGCACTGGACGAAATGAAGGTAAAGAGGTGTATCTATGGTCGCGTAG
The DNA here is from genome assembly GCA_019915035.1 of Auriscalpium orientale. Classification (NCBI taxonomy): domain Eukaryota; kingdom Fungi; phylum Basidiomycota; class Agaricomycetes; order Russulales; family Auriscalpiaceae; genus Auriscalpium; species Auriscalpium orientale. The sequence continues at coordinate 2,621,329 of JAHLMH010000001.1, forward strand.
TTACAGCGTTATATCTCGTCAATATTCTCGCCGTATGGTATTCATAAAACATCCTACCTTGTCTGCGCTTCTGCGCGTTGTGTGCAGGCGAAGTCGAATCTATAACTTACGAGCCGCTGTAGGAGAGAATCAGATGCGCCCAGTAAACTTTCCCACGCTCGCGCACCATGTCTTTCGGTCGACCGCCATCCATATCTACCGGCTTCCAGGTCACGCCGCCTAACCGCGGCTCCTTTCCCCTCGACCACTATGGTGTGTGACCGCGCGAGCTCCTAGTCGTTTCTAACTTTGGACAGGGGAGTGCAAGGTATTCATGACGCAGTACCTGGACTGTCTGCGGAAGAACTCCAGCACGTCAACAGAATGCCGACATCTTAACAGAGATTATCTTGCATGCCGAATGCAGAAGTATGTCGCTTTCTACTCGACATCTTTGTGATCCTGAGCACACGATGCGCGGCAGAGGGTTGATGGACCAGGACGATTTCAAGAATCTGGGCCTGGTGAATCTCAAGGGCGACAAACCGCCTGACTCGTCCACGAGTCCAGAGGACAAGTGATTGTATGCTTAACTTAGCTACGCATGCTGCCCGGCATGCTGTATCATACTGCTTCCGACACATATCATTTGCTCATGTCAACCGTGTTCACATACCACTTCGTGCTCCGCATCCAATGACGCTTCGGTCGACGATGATAAAAGTATGCCGTGCATGCTTTCAAGCTCACACCATCGTGTTGGAACGGTAACCCAATCAGTTCTGAATTTCCGTTTGACTTTGCTTCTCTAACGCTTTCACGTCCTGGATGGTCACCTTATCTGATTTTTGCAGCCCACAAGGCAGGTGCCGTAGTTGATGATGCGTCCTCTCATTCATTGGCCATCATTCCATAATGTCAAGAGGTGGATGTCGTTATTCACAATCATCTGAGCGCTCGGCTGATGGTCTCCGTGTGGACGCTGCCATCGATAGACGTTTGTCGACAGACTTATGGACCGGTTGCTCTTGTGCAATACAGCGCAATCGAACCGGTCTTTGTGGGACGCCTTGACATACTTTCTCATTTTCAAACCAAAATACACGCGCCCACACTCGGTCTTTGGGTCAATTTGATTTTGATGCCGCCCCATGTTCTTGCTTTCCGTGTCACCTCTCGTGGCCTGATGCTCACATGCCAGTGCTGGTCGTCGTCACGGGCGTGGCCCTTGCGGGTTCCGCAGCGTCTACCTTGCATGAATTGCGTGAGCGCAGTTATTTCTGTCCATATCTATAAGTACGGCCGTGCGCTCAAACATGCCGGCAATTGTTTGATGTTGCATCGCTGGTAGAGAGGGCGCCAAGTCTGCGGCTTCTTGTTTGAGCTCCGCCCTCGGCGGCCGCCGGCTGGGGCCCTCATCAGTTTGCGGCGCGTCTTGTCCCGGCCGTATCATCTCCCTGTTTTTCTCACTCCCTCTGCGACACAACCCACTTTTTGTCTTTCCTTCAATGTCTGCAAAAACCGGGAAGAAGCGCGCCTCCCCAGGCACCGATGATATCAAGAACGGTGACCCGCTCGCCGAGGTGTCCATCGGGGAGGAGGAAGACCAAAAACTGACCGCCGCGCAGAAGGAGGTGCAGCGCGTCGAGCTTGTCCTCGGTGCGTGTCTCCCCTGCTAGTATGTGGCATGCACTGAACTTTGCGCGATATCCAGAGCGCCGCGCGCAGCAGAGCCTGACGCCAGTGTATCAAAAGCGCCGTGAGACGCTGAAAGCCATCCCCAAATTCTGGCCGGTCACCCTCCTGAAGCACAGTATCGTCGGGTTCCACGCCCAGCACGACGCAGACAAGGTTGCGCTGAGCCATCTTGAGGATGTTTGGATAGTCCGCGATGCTCAGGAGCCGAAGGTTTTCACGTTGGAATTCGTGCGTAGCCCCTGGACGCGTCGCGTTGCCTGCCGCACTCACTCCTTTACCTACTTGCAGTACTTCAAAGAAAATCCGTACTTCACCGACTCTGTATTGAGGAAGGAGTACAAGTTTGAGCCACAGTCTGAGGGCTCCAAAGACGTGGATGCGGACGGCATCTCCGACGCGATGCTCGATTTCTCGTGGGAGCGCGACGTAGTTCCTCAGGTATGTGCCCCCGTGCAGCTGGATATTCCGATGCTGACGCCGCTGAAAGGCCACCAAAATCAGCTGGAAGGATGAGTCTAAGAAGCTCACCAAGCTGTACCCACTTGTCCTCGACCAGGAGGATCCCGAGCAGGTCGTTGACCCCGGCAGCTTCTTTAATTTCTTCGAGATCGCACAGGACCACCTCGAGGTACGACTGGAGGACTTTACACGTGCTTCGTGGCTAAGGGGATATTGTAGCTCGGCGTTATCATCGCGAACGAGATCTTCCCGGATGCGATCGACTATTTCCGTGGCAACACTGGAGGGGACGAGCTGGACTCTGATGATGACGAGGACAGCGAGGACGACGACGAGGATGCGGAGGAGATTGACCTGGAAAAGCCTCGTGCAAAGAAGGCGAAGAACGCGTAGACTATTAGTGACCACTGATTGACTGAGCGGACTGCTGGCTGAGGGGAGCGCTAAATATACGATTTGGCAAATTTCTTTGTGATGCGAACGGCGCGTTCTGATGCCGAAGGATGCCGGGCGCTAGGGCCAGGCCCCAAAAGCAGGCCAAGGCGGTCGCTGGCGGTCGTTGCTGTTGCCTCTTGTTCTCACAGACGTCCTCGTCTTTCTCCGCTCTTTTCTCCTCCGCACGTTCTTTCCTCTCGCCAACATGAAGACATCCGCCGCCCGCCTTCTCCTCGCTGCCTCCCTCCCGCTCCTCGCGGCCGCGAACGCCCATGACGCCCGCCATCATCACGCCCGCCAGAACGTCGACGCTGCTGCATCCAGCTCTGCCGCCCCTGCGAGTACTCCTCCAGCCTCTTCGACCCTCCTCCCGACGCCCACAGGCACCATTCCTCCCGTGTCTCTGCTGGCCACGAACCCAACTGCCGTCCCGCTGACTTCCATCGTTGTCAATGCCCCGTCCGCCGCGACGTCGCAGCTTCCGACCCCCGCTGCAGCTGGTTCCGTGCCCAGCAACATTCCTTCAGCCCCTGGTATTCCTAACAGTAAGTCCAATCTCGCCTCTTCTTTTTTTCCTCATGGCGACGTCGTTCGGGCGCTAATACCCAAGAATAGTTGCGACTTTGGCACCCGCCAACTATCCCGCCCTGGATAAGCCGCCCCCGACGGACTCGCCTGAGGTTCAGCAATGGATTCAGGAGGTGCAGAACTCGGGCGTGACTATTCCTGGCTTCGCACCGACCGTCGCGGGCGGATGCCCTGCGAACCCTGCCGCCGTGTCTGACTCGACGCGCTGCTGGTGGACGTGCGGAGGCTGCACGCGCAAGACGGACATAACGACCTGCCCGGACAAGATGACATGGGGTCTCACCTACGACGACGGCCCGGCGCCCTATACCCCCGACCTCCTCAACTTCCTCGAACAATCCAAGCTCAAGTCGACATTCTTCGTCGTCGGCTCCCGTGCGATCTCGTACCCCGCCCTCCTCCAGCAGGAGTACCTCGAGGGCCATCAAATTGCAGTGCATACGTGGAGCCACCCATCGTTGACCACGCTCACGAACGAAGAGATCATTGCGGAGCTTGGCTGGACGAAGAAGATCATCAAGGACGTGCTTGGCGTTACTCCGACCATGATGAGGCCGCCGTTTGGTGATATCGAGTATGTCTTCGTAGTCCTGCAATGCCTGGCTTCCGCTGACGAAAACCTTCGCACACAAGTGACCGTGTTCGCGCTATCTGCCAGGCCATGAATCTGACGCCTGTCATGTGGACCCGCATCAGCCCGACGGCCACCTTTGATACCGACGGTAAGTTTCATCACCTTCGCCAACAAACGCTTTGCTGATATCACACAATCTAGATTTCAACATCCACGGCGGTGTGACGTCGGTGCAGCAGGTCCTCGTCAACTGGGAGAACATCCTCGGGAACGTGACGACTATCAACACGGGCTTCATCGTGCTCGAGCACGACCTATTCCAGCAGTCCGTCGAGGTTGCTACGGGCTACATCCTACCCGACGCGCTCGCCCACCAGCCGGCCTTCCGTATCGTCCCCGTGAGCGAATGCCTCAACATCGCGGACGGCGACGCATACGTCGAGACGAACAACAACGCCACGAATCCGCTCCCTGTTACTGGTACGTATCAAATTTATAGCATAATCAGATCAATGGGCTGATGGACAACTCGTGCAGCGTCTGTGGCGCCCTCGCTGAGCTCCGGTGCACCAGGGTCCGCACAAGCCACCAGTGGCAGTGGCAACGGCAACAGTGGCGGGTCAACGAAACCAAATGGCGCACCCCGCACGTTGAGCGCAACTAGCGCGCTCTTCGTGCTCGGCGGAGTGCTCGGCGGCGCCGCGCTCTTCCTTTGAACGCCTCCGATATAGAAAACCCGCCCGACACCTGGGCGATCGAACCAACATCGCTAGTCCGCTGGCCGTCCGATACCGAGCGGTGTTTGTTTTGTTTCCCTCCGCCTGCCCCCGACCTTACATTACTCACTTACTAAGGAGCCTCATTGTCGCATTTTGAGTTTGCACTCGCAATTGCACCCCCTCCTCCTGCCGCGCCTCGCGTGCGTGCGACGCGTTGGTGATACCCCGTTTTCATAATTATCTTGATTTGATTCCCGCTCGCTCGCTTGCATGGCATGGACGGATCCCAATTTGCGCGCGCGCCTGGTCGCCCGGGATCAGCATGACAGTATCGTGTAGTTGCGCGTATATACCTGCTGCATATTTTGACCTATACTGGCGCAGCTATCCTGGCTCTGATGGGCGTTCGTTATATCCATCCTCATTTTCCTCTTTATTTACCGTCACCTTCTTGCAATCAATGTCCGGACTGACGACGAATTCTTTTGAATGCGTGTCGCACTGAGGATGCCCATCCCGCACCCCGCCAGAGAAAGGCTGAAGAGTAGCATGTTGCATAGTCATAATACTTAGGAGCATATGCGCTTAAGGAGTCTAAAGAGCATGTGCACAGTATGTACCGACACGCGTCGAGCTTCAAGGCTTCAAGGCCTCACCACGCCAACGCGTCGCCGGCCTTCAGTACCTCCATGTCCCGCGCCTTCGCTTCCTCCATCTTCTCCCTCACGCCGTTCTGCACACGAAAACAAACCACTGCGGCGCTCGCCGGGTCCCGCCATGCCCACGCACACGTCCGAGCAGTCGGCGACGCAATGATTGCGCGGCGCGTGGGGTTTGCATCGTGGATGCGAAACATGCGCTCCTGGATTATTGACGGGCGGATAAAAAGGTCAGTATGGTCACAGTCAACATGGCTCCACCTCAACATACCCACGAAACGTCTGTGTAGTACTGCACGGGACCGAATCCGAAGTGCGCCCCATCTTTGGTGTCCACCCTACGCACTGCGAGTCAGTTGTCTGTGCGCTACTGAGGAAAGAGCGAGGGAACTCACCCCATGAGCGAGTTCACGAGGACCGCGCCGGATGCAGGGTACATGTAGAAGCGCCCACGGCGAGTTCCCTCTTTGTAGCGCGCGCTGTTGAGCCGCAGGTAGCGCTCCGTCCATTTGTCAGGGCGCGAGAGGCGCGTGCCGCGGCGGAACGCGCGCGCGATGAGGCCGAGCGAGGTATACGGGGCGAGCGGCGAAGCACCTTCCGACAAGGAACTTGACTCTGAGGGGCGTTCTTCGACTGTTGATGATGAAAACCGGTGTTTGATTCGAGTATGCAGATGGTACGTACCTTCGGCTGGAGGGGGGGATGGTGCAGCGGGCTGCGGCTCATCCGCCCACACGGGCCATGCAGGCGCGCCTTCCGCGATTTCATACAGGCTCTCTGAGAACCACGCCCCGCGCTCGGCACCAACAAGCAGGTCGTTGCGCCGCTTGTCGTGCAGCGGAATATTCGGAATCTGCGTACAGTTCGACGCTACGTGCGGGTGGCGGTGGAACAGGTGCTGCGCGGAGACGGCGGGCGGCTGGCGGAGGCGCACCTGGACGAGCCATGCGCGCGGTCAGCGGAGCTTCGAAGTGGTTTGAATGGGTATACGTACACTCATGAGGTGCTGAACGGTGTGTATTGGCGCCTCGCCGGAGCAGCGGTTTTGCAGCGTCACGAGGTACGCGATGAGCGCGTCCTGGCGCGTCACCCTCTCCGCCGCCAGGTCCTCTGCGCCGACCGCCCCTTCGCGTTCATCCTTCCTCGCGCATTCCCACAGCGCGTCAATTTCCCACTTCTCGAAGCGCAGGGCGACCACCTCTGTCTTGGCGAACTCCTCCCCATAGAGCTTGACGACCACTTCGAAGGGATGCGAGCGCAGCACGTGCGGCGACGTACCACGTACGAGTGAGTCGTGCATGGGACCCAGCGGATCTTCCGGCAGCGGAGGAAAGGCGCGGCTATGGAAGACCGGTGGTGGAGGCAGGACCCAGAGATCTGACGGTGGATGAGAGATCAGTAGTTCGTGCCTCGAAGACAAGAACAAACGCACCGGGATTGATGGTGCCGAACGTTGGCTGTGGAGGAGCGCCGCCGGTGATATCCTTGGTCGCGCCGATGTACTCGGAAGAGAGTGTGTGCATGAAGCGGCCGGTGGTTGACTGGTCCCCTGTGCACGACAAACGTCAATTTTGAAAACGCTTCGTATCGAGCAAGTCGCACCTAGAACATGGTTCCATGAGAGGCCGACGACTGTCCGCCCGTCGCTCATGTGCGTCAGCACGAAGCTGCACAGATACGCATCGCTTGCGCCGGACATAGCGGCCGCCACGTCGACCTTATCGACATAGCGCTCGACATGCGGGGTGGGCTGGACAACATGAGCGGCGGCAGGTGCGTCTTCATAGCGCGCCAGGCGATCTGCTGAATGGGGATGGGGCAGGACATGGTGGGATAGCGAAGACGCGACGTGTACCGGGACGGGGGCATTGCAGAGGTCGATCTATTCGCATGCATGTGACGCCCCATGCAGATGTTGGCAAGTCGAGCACGTTTCGAGCGGTCGGAGACATTGAGCGCAGTGGATAAAGGGATGAGAAGCCGATGAAATGATGTGATGTTGACGAAGCGCGGGAGGCGAACGACAACGTTGAGATGATTAGATGATATGAAATGAGAAATCAGCGCTTTTGATGCATGGTAGTAGACCATGAGTGGAACGCACATGCCAGTCGTCGCCTTTGCTCCTGAGGCGGCCAGCAGCGGTGGGGAAACGTTGGAGTGTGCGCGAGAGGGCGGTACAGAATCCTGCCGGGTTCACCGTGCCGTCGACGACATACAATGAAGAAATCTGAACATGTGATAGAATTAGTCTAATCCTCAAGCGGAGATATGGCGTGCTGGGCGATGGTACGCACGGCAAACTGGATAATCAAATTATTTCCATCGACGAGCTCGAATGCCTCCTGGCTGCCCAGAGCTGTTGGCACCTCCGGCGGGACCAAGAAGGTTTCGTGCCTAAGAGGATTTAGCGTCTTCTGCTCTGGAAGACCCGAGTTCGTGTCGTCGTGGGCAATGTTTTCAACGGCCATAGCTGTTAACAAGGGATGCTGGGAGATTGAGGGAGATTGGAGTGACCATGTTTTACATCTCATAGCCATTTTATCTGTGCGAGCGGACTACGGTTTGCCTCCTCACCTAGCTTGGCGAGCTCCCATTCAAGTTGCGGGCTCCTAGAGCATGTCAATCATGCCGACGTATGCGGGATGGAGTCTTGCCAGGTAGTCTTGCGCCATCAGGCATGAGGAGGAGACGGGGACGCGGCTCAAATCCTGCCTCAAGGATTTGTCGGCAGGTACCAATGTATACATGCGCCAATCGCGGGCGCCAAATCAGCGTTGCAGCTCCAAGCGTCAGGGGCCAAACACAGCCATATCAGCTGGATGCATACTGAACGGAGGCCGATGATGAAGCTGAAGTTGATCAGTCGGGTGCACAATGAATTGACAATGCCCGGGTAACGTTGCACGTGGCCTGTACGTGGCCCACGACTCACTCAGCGAGAGCCGAGCGGGGCGATTCGGAGACTCGCCTTCGTGTCATGTTTCATTTTACTTTCGGGCGCGTTCCTGCAGTCTAGGGAAGCAGCGGCGAGAGTGGCAGTGTGTGTAAGCGTCGGGGTCGATTCGGAGAGCAGAGCCGCGGTAGCCACAGCCCGTGCGTCGAGGACCTCTCAGAACTTGTTTTTGTATTGAGAATAGCGATGAGTAAGATATCGTTCTGATGTCGCTGATGGGGGCCAGGCTTACATATGAATTAACCAGCATCACTCACTGCCAGCGCCGATCTAATCGCCACAAGCGCAGGAGAGATCTCCTACCTCGTGCAAGCGCTGGACAGTTTCATTCGAAAGCCGAAAAGTTCACAAGAACATGCGAAAATTTTGGGAGTCCTCAATCTCTATATCTGTCTTTCAACGTGAGCATCACGGGAAATGCCAGTGAGAGCGCAGAATACCTTTATTGCATTACCGGTGCTGTATGGTCGTGGGACCACAGTAGAGGACCCCCATGTGGCCATTCTGAATCCGGGCCCCGGAATATAATAGCAGAGCGTACCTCAAGCGTTGTTCAGGATGCGCCGCATCGTCGCACGCGGCAGCGCTCCATTCACTATTCACTATGACCAGTTCCTTGGGCTTCTCACACCTTGCTAGCCTTGCGCCAGCCGCATTAGGTCCATGGTATCTTGACTGGTTTTTGACAGGAAGGCATACCGCACCCTGTTGACAAAAGGCATAAGGCTCTCACCGAGTCCTAGTATGTACTTACCGTACAGGGCTCCTCTTTATTACCGAGACGCACGCTATTCTCCGGCGGCCACGTCGAGGCGACCGCTAGATGAACAGAGCCTCGCAGATGGAGGATAATGTGCTCTCGCCAGTTGCCCAGCATGTGCTTCCACAGGGCGAAGAGAGGAACGTCGTAGAAAGGGTCTCAGCCGACTGTGTTGAAAATGCAATAATATAACCCGAGATATACGGAGAAGTATCAGTGAAAAGTTATAGGAAGATGAAGGAAATCACTAACCCTCAAGGTATTACATCCCGACTGGGAGGAACGGCGTTATACCGCTGTCATGGAAGGCGAACATAGAGGCATCAACTCCTGAAACACGCTTTAACACGGCCGCCTTGACGAGCTTGCAGAGAAACTTCGGACTCTTGGAGTTGGCACATGACTACCCTCCTCATAAGTCTTCTTCCGTGGCGGTCGCGCAGGGGGCTCCCGTCCCAGCGTCTGATAACGCGTCTATGTGGCAGGAACCGGAGACAACCGGGCATGAGAGTTCCAGGCAATGTCTTAAGACATCTACTCTATAGATTAGAGCGTCTCGCAAGACATCGGACAAAGTTTCACTCTAATTCTGTCGTGTGTTCAATATCGCACAATGTCCGATTTCAATACGAGACACTGACCACAGAAGCTCACAAGCGCGTGAATGTATACAGCGGAAACTCTGAAAGTTGCGATGCCAATACGTTCTTCCAATGAGCGGACAAATCACCGTGCTCACCGAGAGTGGATCGCGCCGGACGGCAGATCTGGAGCATTGCTTGCGTCTAGAATTGTCTTGCACACAGCGTGCCTCTCTAGATTTTGCGTGCGCCTAAGGACGCCATGCAGCGGGTAGCGGGCATGTCGAATCCTGTCCAGCAAGCGCAAGTACATCTGCACGCGCGGCCGATTCACAGCAGCTTTACCCAACACATGGGGGTAGTTGTCCTGTAACAAATCGACGTCCGGAGTCTCAGCATGTCCGTCGTGTCCGTAGATAGCGCCATTCCGAGTCGCAGTGACGACGATGCAATACCCAGCGCTAGACCAACAAACATTACTTAATCGCTCGCAGGTAGTGCGGCAGACGAGTGCACGTACCAAGCGGGCTCCGGGCCATTACGGAACGTCTTGGGCCACCCAACTGCTCCTTCTTCCTCAGTTTGTGTAACAGTGACAAGAGCAGTCCCGAGCGCTCGTGAATCAGACGGTTACACTGGTCCTGCGTAATCCCTGGAGGCGCTTCACGTTGGTCTGGTGGCTCGCCGTCATTTGACACTGCAGGCTAGTCTCCCTGTAGTAACGTCAGAGTAGACGGGTTCAAAACCTCCGCTCAAGATAGAAGGTCCGGATCCTGGAAGTGGCAGGATGCAGGAGCGCGGCCGAAGGTAAGCACGAAGACGGCGTCTCCGAGTCGAACTCCGACTCGGCCCGCTAGCGGAGGTCGTGGGAAACGCGACTTCCACTGCAAACGAGGCAACTGCCAGTGCATGCCTGTGCATGCAGCTTTCCCGGCCTCCCCGTTAATTTCCTCTGTTACAAGCCACTGGCTGAATTAGCATTTCCTTCAATTACGTCGACCAGATGACTTCCCAAGGCACAGAATCGGAGCAGTTGCAGCCCACCAACTTCGGTCCGCCTTTCAACGACGCCGACGGCGATATGCTTGTTCGTTCGTCGGACATGGTCCAGTTCCGCGTCATCAAAGTCTTCATGGTGAAGGCCTCACATATATTCCGATCGCTGCTGCTGTCTTCTGCCGATCCATCCCATTCGTCTGCCAGCGGAACAGCAGTCCCTATCGGAGTATCGCTCGACGAGTCCAGTGACGGACTGCCCATCCTGTGCTTGCCTGAGGCCAGCCAGGTGCTGAGCACCTTCCTCTCCGTCGTCATGTTCACTGCGCTTCCTTCTCCTCCATGTATCCCCGAATCGCTTGATCAGGTCATCCAGGTGCTCGCAGTTGCGGAGAAGTACCAAGCCCACAGCGTCTTGTCATATATCCGGAGCCAGCCCCGGCGGGAGAGCCAAAACCCGTTCCTCGCCTTCTCCCTGGCGTGGCGTTATCGCCTCAAAGAAGAGGCCATGGCAGCCGTGTACTCCATTGCGTCCTTGGAAACTTTCACGATCGAAAGTGTAGGCGATGATTTGCGGTTCCTCAGTGGCCAATGCCTTCACGAGCTTGTGCGCTGTCGCGACGCGGTCGTCGGGGCCATGGACACCTGCCTGCGCGAATTTCGCAATGGCACCACCGTCAGACTCTGGGTTCAGCAATATGCCCAAGAATTACCAAAATGCGCTGCTCGGGGTTTACCTCGATGGCTAGACAACTTCTTGAGGTCGGCGCAGGGCAAGATGGGGAAGGTTAATCAGATGCAATACCACTACGAGTTCTGTCGTCATCGTGAGAACTGCACGGGCTGCTCTCAACTCTCGCAATTCGCTGTGCAGGATCTCTGGAAGGGGCTAGAGAAAGATGTGCTACAGTCTCTGCTGAAGGTGAGTTTGCTCGACGTGAAGGCAGAGTTGCAGCCATTGACCGTAGTTGCAGAAAGAGGGATTGTTAAATTTTGAAGACCCCTCCCTCCCAACCCTCCCAACCACCCAACCAGGTACTGGCTTCACAGCCTCAAAGGCTGACGTGATCTTGCGGTCCTCTGATCTTGTGGACTTTCGCGTGCATCAGACCGTCCTTTCGATGGCCTCACCAGTATTCCAAGAGATGTTCCACCTTCCTCAGTCACCCGCTGCCCCGGACTCTCCTTCAACCCGCGATGAGGGGCTCCCTGTCATCGCAATGGAAGAAGATTCCGAAGTCCTAAAGAGCTTTGTAACTGCGATATATCCCATCCCCTTCTCCTCCCCGAGCACTGTCGACAGCACGATGGCATTCCTCGCGGCGCTGCAGAAGTATGGCATGGGTTTGGACGCTGACGGACCGTTGGAGACCCTCAGGCGGCGGTATTGCCAGCAACTGCTGCCCCGCTTCATGGACACAGACGCTTTCCGCGTCTACGCGCTGGCCATGCGCTATAGGCTGAAGGAAGAGGCCGCGCTCGCTGCCCATGCGCTCCTGACGACATCAATGACCTTCAACTCGTGGGGGGACAATACGCGTCTCCTACCTTCCGGTGCTGCTCTCCATGACCACTTCCGATACCGTGCGCGTTGTTGTGACGCTGCGAAGGCGGCGCTGCTTGCGGGCCTCGCGTCTCAGCCGTTGTCGGCATGGTTCCGGTCCCACGCGAAAAACATGAGAGGCACTGTCGTCGACTCTACATTACAAGGCGCTCGGGCTTGGCCCAGCCATCTCCAGGTACAGCCCTGTACGGGAAAACGGCCAATTAAAAGAAAAGGATTAGCGATGCCTGGATGGTTGGCTGATCACTTCGAAACCATGCATGATCAACTCGGAATGGCAGACGGCATCCCCCTGTCACCAAACATGCGCACCGCGATATCAGCTTCGTGCGATTCTGCGCTGGACGGCCACCTGAACGGAGATGGGAACATATACTGCGTCGAGTGCAGCATCGCGTACGGCCAAGACCGAGGTGCATTGTGGGAGACCGTTGCACAGAAAATCGAACAGGCCATTCGAGAGGTGAAATACCAAAGTGTCTTCAAAATAATCACATATCTGAGAGACTTTTCTCTTTTGCTAGGTTGCTTTCGAAAGTTCTGGTTGAAAGCGGCTCCAGCCGCTATATGACCACGCATCACGACGATAAGAAGCAATAGCACATTGCATACCCTAGCAAACATAAGGACATCCACTGCAGCAGACTGACGAAAGACTAACCAACTATGCACACAGACCGAGTAAGGTACTGACGGGACTACTACTACTACTCTGACGCAGCGGACGCGCGCTCCCCGGGATGCAGGCGAATTGGTGCTCCCGGAGCGCGGGGGCGGGTGGGGCGCGGGGAATATGGATGAGGGCAGCGCGTATTGTACGGACGAGGACGAGAATGGGAGAGAGGATGCGGGAGCATGGGGAGTGTGTTGTTGACGTGTCGTGGCGTGAGGAGACGTTGACCGAGACGGAGAGAGATAAGGAAAAGAAGGAAACAGAAGGCAAGGGGATGCAGGAAACAGCAACGGTAAGGTATAAATACGTGGAAGGAATTAATGGGCGCACTGTAACGCAGGTGAAGTCTAAATGTAGGAGGGCAGGAGCAAGGATGAATAACGATATCAACAGTCCGCAAACGCGGCAAGCCGAGCGAGTCACAGAAATAAAAGCAGACCCAGACAAACAGAACTCATAACCAACGCGGCGCGCTCACCACACGACATTCTGCAGCGCCTCGCCCTCCTCGCGCCAGTCCACCTCGAGCCACTCATGCTGCGCCATCTCGCCCGCGCCCGCGCGCTTCTCAAAATCGAGCGCGAGCATGGGCTCGAGGAACGCGCACAGCGCGTCCGCCTCGTCCGCAGGGAGCAGATACTTCTCGCGCATGACGCGCGCGAGCGGCCAGGGCTTGAGGTGGCGGATGTAGCGCAGCGCGCCAGTGTGGTCGAACAGCTCGCGCGAGTAGCGGCCGCCCGCCTTGGCGCGCGCGGGGATGTCACCGAGCAGCTCGATGATCTGCGCCATGTGGTCGTCGTCCTTCGAGAACACCTGCCCGTGCGCCTGCGGCTCGAACAGGTACTCCGCCGTGAGCAGCTCAAACACCTGCGCAAGTCAGCGTCAGAGTCAGCGGCGCGCGCGTCAGTGGAGAGGGGAGGGGGGGACGCACGACGCAGGCGACGCTCCAGATGTCGACCTTGCAGCCCCAGTCGCTCCGCCCGATGATCGCCTCCGGGGAGCGGTACTGCCGCGTCTGGATGTCCTCCGTGTAGTGCCGCTTCGACGGCGTCGCGTTCCCGAGGTCCGCGATCTTGATCGAGATGGGCGAGAAGAGCAGCGGCGGCGCGTCGTCGTCCGCTGCGGGCGCGGGCCGCGCGGGGGACGGGGGCGGGGGCGATGCGGGGCGCGCGCCGGCGGGGCTCGGCGAGGCACTGCGCGGCTCCCTGTCCTTCTGCGGGGCGGTCTGGCTGAGCAGCGAGGGCCCGTGCGGCACCGCCAGGGGCGCCTCCGATGCTGCCTCCGGCTCCACCGCCTCGCACAGCGGGGGCGCCTCGTCCGGGTGCGGCGGCTCGTCCTGCTGCGCGGAGGCGAGGCTGAGCTTGAGCTTGGACATGGCGCTGCCGAGGCTCGTCGCGGGCGTCGTCGCGGCGGTGCGCACGGACGAGCCCGCGTCGCCGAGCGACGAGAGCGTCGAGCTGCTCGTGCTGCTGCTCGACGGCCCGAAGTGGCGCGTGTGCAGGTGGTGGCCCGACGGGCTCGGGAGCGGCTGCGACTCGACGATGTGCACGGAGCGCGGCTGCGTGGAGATGTGCGAGGTGAAGGTGGAGAGCCGCCGCGTGCGCGCGGTCGGCGGGATCGACAACTTGTGCGACTGCGGCGGGAGCGAGCTGGAGAGCTGGGCGACGATGTGCGCCTCGACGTCCGGGATGGACATCACTGGGCCGGGTCGGGGTCAGCTGGGGCGCATATAGGAGGGAGGGGCACGCACAGATGTTCTCGGGCTTGATATCGGTGTGCACGAGATCACACTCCTCGTGGAGATACTGGAGGCCGAGGAGGACCTGCTTGGCGATGCTCTTTACGATACAGGGTGCAATGCCCTTGCGGCGGTTCTTCTCGATGAGGGAGAGGAGGTTCTCGCCGAGGGGCTCGAAGATGATGCATATATGGGTGTTGGATAGGGAGGCGTGTGAGAAGGAGTCGAGGAAGGAGACGATGTGTGCGCGTCCTGGGTGTGCTGGGGCGGTGTCTGCGATCTGGCGGAGGAGCTTGATCTCATCGCGAGCGGTCTCTGTGTAGCGGCCTGCGGACTTGACGACTTTGAGGGCAGAATGGCGAGATTCGCTGTGAGAATATAAGAGGTAAGCGGGGCCCGATTGAGAGAAGGAAGGGGACCGACTGGTTGTCGCGGACCAGCCAGACGGTGGAGAAATGGCCCCAGCTGCAGCAATACGGACGTCATTGCGGTGGTGGGTTGCGAAAAGACGGAGGGACGCACCCGAGCTTCCTGACGACTGTGTACCTGCCGTCCTTGAAGGCGTCTTGGACCTTTATCGGGAGATAGCCGCCGGAGTTGTAATCCTGGGGGGTTCTTCGTCTCTGAGGGACATGGCGGGGGGATCATCTGGGACGGGGATGAGTTTCTGGCCTGTGGATGTGCGGACGTATTGGTATTTGTTGGGGGGCGGGGCCATGCAGGGGTGGTTGCACTAGGGAGAGGCGGGCAGATAAGGACTCTGACTGCGCGGGCGTCTAATATAAGGCTCTAGGGGCAGGCGAAGGTTGGACGGCGCGGGGAGGACGAGAAGGGGGCGGTCGCACGACGAAGGGGCGAGAAAAGAGCGTCGGGCGATCGAGTGGTGGCCCGCCCCGCACTGGCCCGCAGAGCTCGGACGTCCGTTGCGCGTCGGCTGATCCCGCTGCCAATCACCGTCCTCGATAGCATCGTCCACTCGGCCCCAGCCTCAGCCTTTCTCCACTGCCCCCCACGATCGTCGACGATGGCCCCGACAAACTCTCTGCGCGCCACTGCCTTCGCCCCCTCGGTTCGGATGTCGGCTCGTCCCATGCCGTGATAGTATTGTTGCCACATATACAGCGACTGCACGACAGCGATGCGACGGCCGCGGACCGCGCATCCTCTCGTCAGCGCCACCGCCAGGCAGCAGCAGCGAGAGCCAGGCTCTCATAGACCGACTGCGCGATGCCACGCACCACCGAACTCTCCCCGCGCCGCACAGCCTGCGTTATCGTGTGCCGCCGGCTTGCCCTAACCCGGAAATCGGGCTGGCGCCGCCCGGTCTTCGGTACCGGGCCATTTGGATGTCGCCCATCAGTGGCCTCCACACGTCGTCCTCGTCCAGCCCTCACATTGCCATCTCTACTTCATGCCACCCTCTTGACCGTTTTGCACGCTCCCCACACACTATATAACCCCCCATGCAACCCACAGACCGCGCACCCAAGGATTTCATCGGAGCTGTCGAAGATGAGTGGCAGCTCTACAGGTCCGCATCCTCCTCTCTCCCCCCCACATCCCCATCTCATTCGCCTACGCACCTCTACCTCTGCTTTTCCCTATTTCTACAGCGACCGCCATGAGGACTATGTGATCGGTCCCCCCATCGGCTTCGGTGCCTCCTCCACCGTCTTCCGCGCGACATTCCACCCCGTCGGCTCGGCGGCGCCCCCCGTGCCCTGCGCACTCAAGGTCCTCGACCTCGACCGTCTCCCACAGAGCTCCCTGCGCCTCCTCCAGACAGAGACTCAGCTCATGTCCCTCTCCAAGCACCCCAACGTCCTGCGCGTCCGCGGCAGCTGGGTCGACGGCCACAAGCTCTACATCGCCCTCCGCCTCATGAACGCCGGCAGCGCGGCCGACGTCATGCAGTACGGCTGGCCCGGCGGCATGGAGGAAGAGGTCGTCCGCTCTCTCCTCAAACAGGCTTTGCAGGGTCTAAAGTCCGCGCCCTGCCCTATTCTGTCCCGCACGCACTCACGCTCCGGCTTCTTCCCAGCTACCTCCACATCAACGGCTTCATCCACCGCGACATCAAGGCCGCGAACCTCCTCATCGACGACGACGGCACCGTGCTGCTCGGCGACCTCGGCGTCGCCGCCCAGCTGCAGGACGACGACCACTCGCACGCGCCGCCAGAGCCGCGCGCGCGCCCCGAGCGCGCCATCGCGTTCGACCCCGCCGCCGTAGCCGCGCCGCCGCGCCGCGCACGCGTCGGCAAGCGACGATCGTTCGTCGGCACGGTGCGTGTCTCGCTTGCGTCGCTCCGTGTCCGTGCTCATCGCATCGCATCGCATCGCCTGCAGCCGTGCTGGATGGCGCCGGAGCTCATCTCCGGGAAACACTACGACGCCAGCGCGGACATCTGGTCCTTCGGCATCACCGCACTCGAGCTCGCGCAGGGCCGCGCCCCACGCTCGCGGGAGTCTTCCCACCAAGTGCTGCTCCGAACGTACGTGTCCATCTCTGCACCACGCCTTATCGCGCGCGCGCGACGGATCTCAATCCCATCCGCGTCTGATGATATGTGTCACTATCCCCGTGCGGCATCGGCGTGCTCACGTGCGTGTGTTTGTCTTTGCAGCGTGCAGGACGCGCCGCCGACGCTCGACCGGGACGGCGGCGTGCACAAGTACTCGCGCGCGTTCAAGGAGGTCATCGAGAGCTGCCTCGTCAAGGACCCCGCGCTGCGGTGCGTCGTCCTTCCATTCCGCCTTTCTTCACGCGCCACGACTCACGTACGTATCGTGCAGGCCGTCCGCGGAGCAGCTCCTGCAGACGCCCTTTTTCAAGAACGCAAAGCGCAAATCCTACCTCGTCGACAAGGTGCTCAGTGCGTGCCCCTTCCATTTCCCCGTTCATTCATCTCCTCCTGTTCGCGGTTCCATGCCCATTCACCTCGTCGCACCGATTCATCACCCCTTCATTCATTGTATCGGAACTAACCATCGTGCATGCAGCCGGCCTGCCGCCGCTGGCGCAGCGCCTCGAGCGGCGCCGGCAGCCCTCGCTCCCGCCGCACGGCACCGTCGACTCGTGGGACTTCAACGCAACGCTCACGTCGCTCTCGTCGTCCGCGTCCGTGCTGCGGCGCGCGCGCCAGGCGAGCGTCGACTCCGCGCGCGCGGCGCTCGCGGAAGACACGGAGGCCGACGTGGATGCCGAAGACCCGCACGCGGAATTTGACGTAGATGTCGACGAGGCGCACGCGGAGGTCGACGTGGAGGAGGGGAGAGACGCGGAGGTGGAGACGCTGGCGGACGAGTCCGAGTCCGCGCCGCCGAGCTTCGCGGGCGACGAGTCCGCGTCGACGTCGTCCGAGGGCTCGATGCCCGCGACGCCGCAGCGCTCGCGCAGCCCGAGCCCCAAGCGCACGCTCACCAAGCCCGCCCCGCCCCCGCCCGCCCTGTCCCCCTCCCCGTCCCCGCTCCCATCCCCCCGCGCCACCCCCTCCCGCGCGCCGTCCACGCCCGCCGCCCAGCGCGGCACGCCCAGCCTGTGGGCGAAGCTCAGGAGCTCAGCGGGCCGCGCGGCGGACGCGCAGGCCACCCCGACGGCGAAGCGCGCGAGCTTCATGGACAGCGTGCGGCTGCGCACCAAGACGCCCGCGGTCAAGGGCGCCGCGTCGTAACCCAGCTCAGCCTTCTCTGGGTGCCGGGTTCCATGGGAATTCGCCCCCCCTCCTTCTTACCTCCTCATTCCTCCTTCATGACCTAATGAGCCGGGCGCGATCGTCTATCCCATTTGCGCTTGCTGTGCATGTCTATTTATTTGGAACGCGTCATTTACCCTGCACGTATCTATCTATCTGTGCATGATTGCATCTGTTTCAATTTGTACTGGGACTAGTACTGCACTGTTCATATTTTGTCTCATGTGTATTAGTATTCGCCATCGATTTGGTCGTCGATGCGTGCATATGTAGATAGTGTACTATTACTGTAATAAGATAATCATATCTGCTCTCCTGTGAACATCGCTGAGTTGGTCCTGCGAGTGCAACGCGCGTTCTCGCGAGTCGACTCTCGGCGCGAAACGCGCGCGTCCTGCCAGTAAATTTGATATCAAGTAAATTAATTGATAATCAATTTAATGTCAATCTCTCTGTGCTCCGCCTCAGTAAGACTACACGCTCCTGCCACTGAGCTAGGTGTCTTCGACGTACGAGCCCTTGTTCTGTCTTCATGCTGCGGTGTGGGATGCGGCGTGGGACACGCGACTCAGGGCCCCCGGGCCGAGCCGGGGTGTATCCTGCAGTGGCTCAGCCTGCTGAGCCCAGTGAGCGCTAGCCTTCTCGAACGGCAAAACTGAGGTCCATCCCTAGTTCTCCGCTGGCTCTTTCAATTGCTCGGGGTACAACTTGATCTTCAGTGGTCCTCTTTAACGTTTCATGTCGTACTTCCAAGTCCCTCGTGTTCGTCCGCAGCACTCGGCACTTCTAGTAGGCTGTCTATCGCAAGTAGTACTTTGCGCCCCGGGACATAAAGGTCATGTCTTCTCAAAAGAGTGTCACTTCAAGGTCGCGTGGCCACCTCGTGGCCGGCCGCAGCTGTACATAAAGCAGCCCTCGCAAAATTACTGGCACACACAGTCATTGGTTTGCACAACGCCAGGTGGGCCACTTATTGTCCCCACCCCCTCCGCTTGCCTCCTTGTCCAATGTCCTCCAATGTCAACCTGCTGACTATATTGACAGATGTCTTCAGAGCAGCCCACCAGCTTTGGCGCACCTTTCGATGACCCCGATGGTGATCTGTTCATCCGTTCATCAGATATGGTCCAGTTCCGCATCGTCAAAGTCTTCGTCATGAAAGCCTCGCCCATCTTCAGATCCTTGCTCTCCCCTCCCGATGCATCACATCTATCTGCTGATGTCCCTTCGGGAATCTCTCTCGCGTTCTGCGATGGGCTGCCCGTCCTGTGCTTGCCCGAAGCCAGCCAGGTCCTGAGCATTTTCCTATCCATCATCATATCCACCACCCTTCCTTCGCCTCCATCTATTCCCGATTCTCTCGAGGAAGCCATCGACGTGCTAGTCGTAGCAGAGAAGTATCAGGCTCGCTATGTCTTGTCCTATATCCGGGGTCTGCGCCGACCGAAATGCCATAATCCCGTCCTCGCCTTCTCTATAGCGTGGAAGCATCGCCTCAAAGAGGACGCTCTCGTGGCCATACGTGAAATCGCGCTCTTGGAGCCTTTTACGATCGAAAGCGTCGGCGCAGATCTCAGGTATCTCACTGGCCCGTGCCTTCAACACCTCTTGCGCTGTCGCAAGGCCGCGATCGCGGCCATACACGCCTGCGTGCGGGAATTTCGCAAGAGCGCGACGCTCGCAAAGTGGATCAAGCGCCACTATCAAACGCAGCGACCTTCGGACTCTTGTGCCGATGCTAGTACACTCCCCCTTTGGCTCAAGAAATTCTTCGAGTCGACTAGTGTGGTCAGAGTGGTAGACCTCACTCAGATGGATTACCTCCATGCGCTATGTAATCACCGCCCAAAATGCGAGAATTGCAAGCAACTGTCCCAGCTTGCTGTGCAAGAGCTTTGGACAGAGTTGGAGGCTGAGGTGCTACGGTCTCTGCAATACGTGAGTGCGGTCGCGCCCCCGTTCAAGTGTTGGAGCCTGCTTAGGGACTAACTACGATTCTAGATCCAGGACTTGTTGACTTTTGACGAAACATATCTCCTATCCACGCTTCACTTGGATCCTCCACCAGGAATTGGCTGCACGGGTCAATATGCTGACGTGATTTTGCGATCCTCTGATCTCGTGGATTTCCGCGTGCACAAGGCAATCCTATCGATGGCATCGCCTTTGTTCTCTGACATGTTCAACCTTCCTCAACCCCGCTCTAGTTCCGACGGTGAACTGCCTGTTGTCTCCGTGGAAGAAGATGCCCACACCCTAGGATACCTGGTCACTGCGATATACCCTCTTCCCTTCACCGCTCCCCCGACTATCGACAGCACGATGGCATTCCTTGCAACTCTACAAAAGTACAGCGTGGGCTCGGAAACCGACGGGCCGTTGGAGGATCTCAGGCAGCGATATTGCAAGCAACTGCTGCCTCGCTTCATGGGCAAGCATGCCTGCCGCGCATACATGCTGGCCGTGCGTTACAGACTTCACGAGGAGACTTTGCTCGCAGCCCAAGCACTTTTGAAGAATCCGATCACATTTATATCCTGCGAGGACAGCCTGCACGTCTTGCCTACAGGGGCTGCTCTACACGAACACACCCGATACTATACGCGTTGCCGTGACGCTGCCAGAGCGGCCTTATTCGCTGGGCTCTCATCACAACATGGCTCCTCCTGGGCCAAGTCCCACGCAAAGATTGTGACTGAAATCCCCGACGGTAATAAAAGCGACTCGGATTCGGACGAACCTCTTAAGATTATAGAGGTACGGGATTGTACGAAGAGACGGCCTGTCAAGGGGAACGGAACGGATGGACCCGCTCTGCCCGAATGGCTGGCTGCTCATTTCGAGTTCGTGCATGATATACTTGGAGCGGAGAAATTGTCGCTGTCGACGAACATAGGCGCAGCAATATCCTCGTCGTGCACGTCTGCACTGGCTGCGCATTTGAAAGCCCGTTCAAATTTCTGTGTCAACTGCGCCGCCGCGTACGCCGAGGACCGAGATGCACTGTGGAACACTCTGGGAAAGAAAATCAACCAGGCAATTCGTGAGGTGATTTGCTCTGGGTCTCAATGCCGTCGATGGGGACTGATGTACGTGCCGCTCTTTTGCCAGGTCCCTTTCGAGTTTTCATGGTGAGGGTGCTCGCCGGACTCCCCTCGTGATATACGGACGCCAGCCGCGATTTGTCACACTATTCTGTACCCTCCATGTGTGCAGTGAAGACCAAAGAAGTTCATGGCCCCGCTGTTCGCTTGACCAGATGGCAATGTTTGAATGAGAGTTCATTGTAGTGACCGACGCGCAGTGCCGTTGAATCCACAGCACTCACCTTCACCTTCAATACAACGAGAGTATGACATATGTCGGATACTGTGAGGGAGGATTCGGTTTACAACTTGGAGCCTATAGGTTGCATTTACAACTCGTCGCGTTTGCGGCGTGGGCCGTGATAGTGGCGCTGAGCCTCCATGGATCCCGCAATCTTAGTCGTCGTTAAGTACCCATGGAGCAGTAGTGGGGTGATGCCAGCTCCGCCTGAGCTTCGTATATGATTGTAGAGTTCCTTTGTCGTGCTACTGAAAACCCAGCTGATTCACCTCAGACTAGTGATTGTCCTCATGTCTATTTATGGTGCCATATTGAGCAAGGCATTCTTTGCAAGGATAAAACTTTTGGTGCAATTAGAAGTTCGACTGACGAAGGTTCGAAACCAGCCCACAGAGAAAGATGCATTCCTCTTGATGTTGATGAATTTCTATATTGCGAGGGGTTACCAGGCATTACGTGGGGAATAAACGTATATGAGCTTGTGGTCCCCCGAGAGATATCCGGTAGCCGGTCAACCGATGATAAGCTTGCCCTCAGCATCATTGAAGTCATGTGCCGGGACCTCGAGGTTGAGCTGGAATGCGAAGGGAAGAAGTCAGCGCGGATGTGAAATTGAGAAAGGAAGAGGCGGTGAAAACGCACAGGAGCGGGGCCCTTGCGAGCGCGGCCAGCTAATCGAGTTTGTCAGCGATGCACGTATGATATGTATGGCTCGATGAAACTTACAGATATCGTAGTGCGAGCCGTGGCAGGGGCAGAACCTGAAGGAAACGTTCGTGAGACAGATAGCAGCAGGACAACGAAGACACGTACCATCCACCATAGTCGCCCGCCTCGCCGATGGGCACGCATCCCAAATGCGTGCAGACACCCAACATGACGAGCCACTCGGGCTTCTTCACGCGAGACTCGTCCGATTCAGGGTCGCGGAGGGACTTCCAGTCGACCTGGCGCGCCTCCTCGATCTCGTCGGGCGTGCGGTGGCGGATGAACACGGGCTTGCCGCGCCACTTGATGATGACGTTCTTGCCCTCGGGGATGCTGCCGAGCTCGACCTCGACCTTTGCAAGCGCAAGCACGTCGGCGGATGCGGACATCGTCATGAGGAATTCGGTGACGGTGCTCTTCGCGACGGACGCGGAGAGGACGCCCATTGAGCCGATCATGAAGTACGACAACGCGCGGTTCGTGCTATCGGAGGATGCCTGGTAGTCACTGAAGTCGGGCACGTTCGGCGCGTCCTTGCGTGCGACGGTGGTGTGCAGGAGGCGCTGCTGGAAGACACCCGTGCTCGACGCTGGCATACATTTTGCTCGTCAGTCTCCGCGGGCCTCGCAAGAGGCAGCATCCTACGCACGCGTGAGGTAGGACTTGCTGACCAGACCCGCCGAAGTGAGCTTCACGCCGCCAGCGAACTGCGCAGGGGCGTCTGACCGGGCAGACGCACCATGGCCGTGACCATGGCCAGCGACGGCACGGGCAGCGAGATTGACTGTGGGTGCGCTGGGCACACCAGACGCGAGAGTGCGTACGGTGGGAGGGAGGGTGGCGTACTTTTTGACGGCATGGAGGGTGGCCATGGCGGTGAGGGCGGCCGACGCTGGTTGTGACGATGAGGAGGGAACACTGGCGAGAGGAATTGTTGGCGACGCAATTGGTTCGGAGTTTGCCTGCCCGCTTCCGGTTCGCCCCGGCCTTGGCTCGCGCAAGTCCAACGGCCATGACAGTCGGTCAGCACTTCCTTCTTGTCTCTACTCATCTGTTTTGACTCTTTATTTGCAGGCGAAGAAGAGCACATTCACTATCTTCGTGTGGCCCTCGATGAGGCAGCCAAGTGCATCCCCACACCGACCGCGTTTTGCGTTGGGTGCGTGCTCGTGGTCCGCTACCCATCGCCCTCAGCCACTCCCGTCGTCCTCGCCACGGGTTACTCGAGGGAGCTTCCTGGCAACACGCACGCAGAGGCCAACGCGCTTGCCAAGGCCCGAGATTTGAACGAGCCGCAGATCGCGGAGCTCTTCCCCACAGTGTCACTATCCCTACTCACCGCCGACGAGCTTTTGCCCCATACCGACGTGTACACGACTCTCGAGCCCTGCTCTGTGCGCACATCAGGCCTCGCTCCATGTGCAGATGCACTCATTGCTGCCCGTGTACGCCGGTGCTTCATCGGCGTGGGTGAGCCGGACGACTTTGTCAATTGTGAAGGGGCGCGGAAGCTCCAGGATGCGGGGATCGAGGTCGTCTGGGTAAAGGGCGTCGAGGAGGAATGTCTCAAGGCAGCAAGGAGAGGGCATGACGCTGACACGACGTGACCAGTAATGGAGATGGTGAAATGCACTGATTCCGCTTTTCCATGCTGCTTGATGATCGTCGATGAGAAGCCAGTCCACAATGTTTCGTTTCCTCGAGAAGAACAACAGACATGCCGAGCGCGTGCATCCCAGAAATGGTGCCGATCCTTTGAAAGTGAGTAGGGTACGGCACGCACCAACCTAGTTTGCGCTCTCATTTTATCCCCTGGCTCGACAGTTTGCCACGTCTCGAGAGCCAACAGCAGGCGACCCTCTATTCACAGACAGTCATTAAAAACGACCCGGGTGATTCTCATTCCCAACGAGGGTACGATGACACGGAACCCCATTCTGTCCTCCTACATCGTACCCTCTGGGTGCCTGGAAGATCAATCGTGAAGCATTACTGACCCGCAGGCTAATGGTTCGCCATGTTTTAAGCCATGTGAGGCTCGTTCCGCTGTCAGACAGTCCGTACAACATGAAATATAGCACAGTGATCGCGCTCGATGGTAAATTGGCAGCGTTCGAACTCGCGATTGCCCGAAAGACACACAGATCTACAGCAGTGAATATGATATTGAAGTGTGTGGAACCGAGACAAGATAGCATAGTACTGTAACCCGACACACTGCAGTCTAATTTGGCAAAATAGAAGTAGGTGGGAAGATAGATTTATGTGCACAAAGCAAATAACGAGTGTGTATCGAACGGCCACACGGGAAAGCACGGTGTAGGTATGTATGTGTCCAAGAAATTACACGCATCTAGTCGATACGCTTCCCAAGCTCGATCTCCTCCAGACGCTTGTCACGTCGCAAGCCATGCGCCATCCACTGCGCGCTCGCACCTGCTTTGAGCCTTCCAATGTCCAGGCCAAGGCCCTTGCCATGGTCCCCAGAACGGTACCCGGGGCCGCTGTAGTTGATGATGTCAGTCGGCGGGAGGAGGCGTGGCCAAGAGACATAGTCGATGCCGTAGATGAACACGAATGTGACTGAGAGCGTGAGCAGGCTGAGCCACAAGACGAAGTAGTAGAAGAGGGAGTAGTCTGAAGGTTTGTCAGCAGGTGGGCGAGGGTAGAGAGAGTGAGAGCGCGCACTCGAGGAGCGGGGAAGGGTGAGCCCGGCAAGAACCATGAAGAGGGAGAAGAGGAGGGCATAGGGGACCTAGGGACGGAAATCGTTATTCCAGAGAAACTTATGTGAGTCTCCAGGCGTACCGCACGGATAATGAGAGGCCGGTTGTCATTCACGAGGAACGTCGCTGAGGACGGGCCCTTTCGCGGAATCCACGTTCCAGTTATAAGGTCAAAGGCGTCCTGCCGACAACCATTAGTCGGCGTTGCACCCATGATCAGTGGGCAGCATACCTGCCGTGCACCGTCGAAGTAATTGTTCTTGAGGTACCGCAGCGCCGACTTCTTGAAATCATCAAATGCCCCCGCGCGGGTGCGTTTGCCCGTACGCGTGAAATCGGTCTTCAGTGCGCCCGTCCCCGCATAGGCCCGCGAAATGAGGTCGGCATGGTCAGACCACACTGTAGCAGTTGTCGGTCAGTTACCAACTTGACGCCGATATGATGCAAACTCACGTTCCCTCAGGTGTTGTGTGAGATCTTCATGGTTCTCGACTTTGTCGTGGTCAGCCAAGAGCCCCGCCGCCTTCAACTGCAGCTCGAGGGTCCACCTCGCGATGGCGGCCTGGGCGACATTGGTGCGATCCAAGTTATCCATGCAATTCGTCCTGACAGTACCCAGTTGCCATTTGATTGGCTCTGTTTTGCTCGATTCGAGGTGGAAGTAGCTGAAACATTCATAAGACACAGAAGAATCAAACGGAGTGGGAGGTCCTCACCCATCTCGGAGCAGGTCATCTCGCAGGCTGTCAATAAGCAAGCCGATGCGATCCCATCGCATGTGTTTGCACTCGTTGTGAAAATCGAAGTACTGATACTTAACGTGCGGTACCTTGGCCTAGCGCACTCACTGTCAAGACAATATTTCGACTGGCGGTGCATAAGCACACACCTCGGCGACGTATCGTTCATATGCTTCCTTGACCGGCTTTTCATAACCCTTCTGATCGACAAGGTTCACCAGACTTTGGTCACCATAAAGTGACACTTGCTCTTGCAGATGACGACGAGTGGCTTCAACCTGATCCTATTTGAGCTCCAGCCGACGGTAGAAAGGATAAATGACCTCACCGACTCCTGCAAATCCATGATCTGGAGATCCGGCTTGTACCGCAAAGTGTTCACTTCCGCCCAAAAGACAGGTACACTTCCGCGAATCTGGACGAAGGACAGCGTAGATTTGAAGTCGTCGGGATCGCTGTCTGAGGGAAGGGCGACGATCTGCTCCGTCTCGTTGAAATTCGCTACGTGGCCTTCCTCGTCCACGCCTCTTCGGAAGTAGCGTGTGCCTGCGCGGAAGCGAGAGCGTCTGCTAATGAGGGCAAGTTGGACACTGCGACCGTTCAAAGAACTCAGTCGGATGTCGAACGCTGCCCCATGTCAGTCAGATGTATTCTGGGTGAGACATGTAGAACAGAACTCACAGCCGTAGACGACGGGTAGGATATATGAGCCCAGCTGAAGAATCGTTAGGTTCTAGACCGCAGATCAGGCTTAACCACTCACATCATTGGACGGATTCGACGCCGTGATGTCCATGAACCTCGACTGCAGGAACCTGCTTATAAAGTGAGCAAGGCACACAGAATGGCGTACGGGAAGCCACCGCGCACTTATTCCAGAAAAACCTGTCATCAGCCTGTACACCTGTCAGCCACAGGCAATGCCCAACGGCATAATGACGCACTATTTGCCAAAATGCTTGTCCCTCATCCTTCTCTCGCGCGACATACTGCGCCTGCAGCCGGCGAGTGATGTCGAAGTCGTAGCTGAACAGGAACGAGCCACTGGAGAGGTGGGACTTGACGAGCGCGAGGAGGTGCGCTTCTACCGCGTGCGGGGGGCTCGATACGGACGCACTGGGTTCGAGTGGCAGGATGTCGAAATCCACGGCGCGGTAGATGGGATGTCCAAGGAGCTTGCCCCGCTGCTCACGGCCCGTAATTACGATAACATATTCGGCTGGAAAGTATATTCAACATGAGGCATGGACACGTTGTGTGAGCACTCACATAAAGACAGCGCAATTAGCCCGAGTATACCGTACACAGTCTTATTAGAGCGTTTGGCAGATGTGGGTATCGGTGCATTCGGTGCTATCGTGGCATGTCAGTCCGCTTTTCAATGAAGATGGCTCATGGACGCACATTCTAGCACAATATCTCCAGAATTGCGATGAACCACCAGCGGCCGCGCCCCTACAGGCTCCGCAGGAACGAAGATATACGACTCCTCGCCGTTGACATACCTGCATGAAAGGATCAGCTGTGAAAGAAACAGAATAAATGCCTATCTCACAAGTTCAAACGCTGATGAAGGCTCTTGGCCATGGTGTAGTGGAAGGAGAGGCTGACGGCCGCAAACGCGCCGTCTGAGCCTCTACACGTCGGGCGCTAAACGGCCCGCCACACGACTGCCTCTCTGCTCGCATGTTCATCCTCGCACGGCCATGAAGCTCACGCCCGAACTCATCGCGCAGGCAGCATCCGCGCTCAACCCTGTAAAGGAGCGCCAGCTCGATCTTCGAGGTACGCCGCACGTCGCCCTCCATCCAAGCCCTCATCAACTTGGCTCACAGGCTATAAAATCCCCGCAATCGAAAACCTTGGTGTTACCAAGGTATGTACTCGTGCGTCGCGTTTTTGGCAAGGTGCCGAGCTTTAATTATCTTACAGGACCAACACGATGCGATAGATTTCACAGATAATTCCCTCGTCGTGTTAGGGAACTTGCCTCTGCTCCGGCGCCTTCACACCCTGCTCCTCGCCAATAACCGAATAACATCGATCTCTCCCTCATTACACCTTTCTGCACCCAATCTCACCACCCTTGTACTCACGAACAACAACATCCAAGAGCTCGGGGATCTGGAGCCGCTGCGGGAGGTGAAGGGGTTAAAATACCTGAGTCTGTTGGGCAACCCCGTGCGGGAAAAGAAATGGTATCGAGAATGGCTTGCCTGGAGATTACCAGGGCTAAGAGTTCTAGATTTTCAGCGTATCCGTGACAAGGTGCGCCTGCTCCAATTCCTGCGCCCGAATATCCGATACCAACTTGCGTTGCAGGAACGTGAAGTCGCGAAGGGTCTTTTCCTTACTGGCGACGGACTGCTGAACTCGCTTGGCACGGCACTGTCCACGACGGTGTCGACACACTCGACAAAACAAGCCACCGCGACCGACGAGCCGCGGCCTGTTGCAACACAGGTGAAGCCGGGACGGCTGATGTCCAAGGAGGAGGCAGACACGGTGAAGGAGGCCATCGCGAAGGCGACTTCGACAGAAGAGGTCAGGAAACTGGAGAGAAGCTTGAAGGAGGGCTTTCTCCCCAGTATGGAGAGTGTGGGCGCATGATTGTATTTGCTCTATACTTGTACTCGTTGTGCTAAAAGCTGAGCTGGGCGATATGTATACATATATGCCCACTGGAATTACCAGGTCGCGTGCGCTTGTGCCGCCGATCATGCATTGCGAGTATTTCTAACAGTCATACCATCCCGCAAAACAAATATAGGTCCCTTCATGTGAGATGTGTCCCTGCTACGAACTAAATCATCTTTATAAAGACTAGCTAGCCAGCTGGTGTAGCTATGGGATACATACATACATACATTGACTCCAAGATATAAACGGACTCCCCAATCCTATTGGCCTGGATGCCCCGAGCCTATTGGCCGGGATGCCGTGGTTACTGGCCTAGATGCCGTGGTTACCGATCCAGAGGCCATGGAAGGCGAGGGCCAGGAAAGCCGCGAGGTTAAATATCTCGCTGTACGCGTGCAGACGCCCGAACTTCTGGTTCAAAGCCTTCATGGCATCGGAAACCTGGAATCTGGAAGTATAAAGCGTTGATCAAAAATACAAACACTCTCAAGCTTACGCCAGGCTCATTGTAGGTCTTGGATTCATCCTTTTCCTGCTGGAAGCGCGCGAACATAGTCCTAAGGGTGGTGTCAGTGACGGCCACAAGGCGCAGACAATGTCACTGACTTGCTGGTCAACGGACCAATGACGAAAGAGTTGAGAGCAGCAGAAAGCAGGGCAGTAGTGAGAGTGTACGCCTGCGCGACGTTTGGGACGGTGGGGTGCTTGTAATGGACCAAGACATCGGGGTGCGTTAGGACCCATGTTGAAAGCAACCCCGTCGTTATCACCATGTTGAGATTGAAGTAGATAGCGAAGACTTTATGCTGGAAGGCCCCGAACTGTTGCCTGGCTACGGGAAAGCGAATAAGGGGTAGTTTACGACACACGGCCGAGGTGCTCACGCAGAGTCTTGTACGCGATCGTCCCTAAGCCGAGTAAGAAACTAATCAGCCCTGGAATCAGGGGGTGACGTGGCGGTTATACCTCCTACGAAGGTAACCCAGAGGGCTGAGATATGGTGCCGACATGAGCAGCAGTACCATGGTTGCAACAGCATATTCGCTCACAGGTGCCGAAGATAAAGGCGTATCCAAGGCTGTATGCGCCCTGGAGAGAAGCAAGATCGAGCAGGCTGCCGAGGGTCAGGGTCTCTGGATGCGACATGGCGGTCGAGTTGGAAGAAGAGCTCCTGGAGCGTGCACTATTTATTGGAACACGGCAACTTAGCTAACGGTCGCCGTGGGACGCGAAGTGGCGGGCGCGTACAGCATCGCTCTATCACGTGGTGTGATGTTTACGACGCGTGCGGGAGCGCGCCCGGCGTCTGCGAGTCACCCTATCTTCATCACCACCACCACGCTCCCCTCATCGACTTGACCTTCACCCTCGCTTCCCAACGTAGATGTTTGCCCGCCTCTCCTTAGACGTCGTGGATACCATCTTGACGTCGCTGCCCGACTTCTCGACCTTGTGGTCAACCATACAAGTCTCCAAGCATGTTCATGGCGTCTTCGAAGCGCGACCGACGTCGATCATGACTGCCGTGGCATACAATAAGCTCGGCCCGCATCTCTCAGAGGCAATCCGTATCGTCCGTCTCAAACACGCGGGTGCGGATGCCCAGTCTCCGTTGTTGGATGATGAGGGACCTGAGACTGCCGTATCCGACTGGCATGTGGCACGCACCCTGGAGACAATAGCCGCCACAGTGAAGGCGTATGAGATATTGTTCAGTAGAAGGTATGTCCTCGCAACTCAGACATGTGGCCCAGAAGACCGACCGACTGGCTGCATAGACATAAAGACCGCTCACGCAACGTCAGCACCCTCTCTGAGTCTGAGTCGTTCCGTTTCCAGCGCGCTTTATTCCGCTATTGGATGTACCAAGCACGTTTCGGCAAGCAATGGAGAGAGACCGATGAGGCGGGCCCCGTCGACGACGACGACGGAGGGTGGGACGACGAGGAGCCGGAACCCTCGAACGCCACACGAGATGAGCTCATCCAGCAACAAAAGCATCATCTGGCGGATCACATTCCGCAAGTCGAACAGAAGCGAGAACTCGTCGCGTTTTTTATGTTCATGGCGGAGACGCTCGCAGGTTTCTATCGCTCTGTGGGCTATCCTTTTGTTGGTGCGCTTATCTCCACATAAGCATTCCGCAAGGTAACTCACGATCTCGTACTCTAAGATTCCCAACGCTCTATGCTGCTTACTTTAGCTCTAGACGATGTGCTGAACATCGTCGAGACACGTGACAGTGCCTTTTTCCACCAAGGAACGATCGCAATGTACCCACAGAGCCAGAATAATTTCGTCTGGGATGCCATGGATCAATTGAAGTTGGAGCAAAAGGACGTGAATTGGAGGACAATCCTTGACGACGTCGTCGGCGAGAATGACACATGCAAGTCAAGATTAAATTCTTCTGGCCTTTCGTCTGACATTTTTCTAGGTTCGATGTGCCAGGAAGTCCGCGGGCTGGAACTGTACAACCAGACTAGTGCGCCCTTCTTGATTGACATAATTATCTGCTGATCTTCTTGCACAGACTGGGATATGCTTCCTGGCGTTCTGACTCCCTCGGAATTAGTCAAGTATTTGCAAGGGAACCTCAAACACAACGTTGTGGAGACACAGCCCTTGAGACAGAAACTGGCGAAGGATGACTTCAATTTCCCTGCCCTGATGCACGCGATTTTTGAGGAAAATCCAAATTTGGGCGACTGGAACGGCTCCACGTCTTCTTGGTTATGCACCCAGTGCCTGACCACCACTTTCTGGCCCAACAATCTGCATCGGTGGTGGTTACATCGGAAGGAAGATGGTAAGTCCCGCGTGCTTATATATATCTCGCTCATATGTCCGCAGATGGGATTGTCATCAAGGAAGACTGCTGGTAAGACATGACGACAACGGGAATTGACTACTCTTTCTCTACTCTTTCTCACAATACCCGTTTCCTTCAGGTACGGGTACAACTGTCGTACCCAATCCCATGCGCGGAGCCATGCTGAGAGGCTCAATGTGAGGGTTTTACTGGAGTGCTTGGAATGTCTTCAACTCACTCTATTCCAGCATCTATGCGACGCTACGATGGGCGACCGGGCGTAAGCAAAGCTCATACCAATTGGACTCATTTATCGCCGTTCGGACAGTACATCATGTGGTGATGTGTATATGATACAGAATTGGAGTTTACTAGGGACACAAGCGACGGTCAACCGCCACGCAACGCTTCGATGGCAGCGGTGCATGCAAAAGTACTTTAGTGCATACGATCCCAATCTCCCAAGCCGGGCCTGGATTGGCCTCCCCTGCGCCGACCGCTCAACATTGGCGTTCTGTCCTCCCGCCCGGAAGAGCTCATAATGAGATGCTTGTCCACCAGCTGAGGATGGCAGTAAGCTAAGTTTTATAAGTTTTGAAGAATGGCAAGGGGGCTACGTACATCGTTAAGTATATTCGTCGTGTTCGTCAGCGTTGAGAGGTACGCCGTCAGCTGCACGTCTTCGTATTCCTGTGGGCGATTCAGTCAATCGTTTTTCAAGGCGGTAAGGGAACACTCACCGTGTCGAACTCCTCTCGGAACCCTTTGTTATCACTCGCAGGCAGAGAAGCGATCAGAGCCGTCAACGATCGTAGCGTTGCAGGATCCTTCGGTGCAGTGCCTAGCCGCCCTATAGATCAGAGTAAAGCAGGATGGAGGGCACTGACTGCATACCTGCGATGACGTTCTTCATGTACCCCACGAGTACGACGATACGATCGTGCAGCATCTTGACAGCCGCTCGCTGCGTATGCAGGTGAGACTCAACTGCAGCGAAATCGTGAGCAAAGACACAAGAATGACGGTGTAAGACATACGACTAGTACCGCCCTCCCCGCCTCTGGCTGTCCAGTCGACAGCAATCCGCTCCGCCTCACCAGTTTCTACCGTGAACGGCGCTTCGATGAACACCGAACGCGAGTGGCGGTCGCGGATCTCGATCGTTGGCTCGTAAGCCTTCAGGGGCAAGTGCTGTGATGACAGGTCCGACCCTCCGACGCTGCTCGATGGTTGAAGCAGCAGCAAGAGTGGCGTCGAACTGTATGCGGTGAACTGAGACGATGTCTTGTGAGAAGAGGATGCTCGCCATGAAGGAACGTAGCATGTACCTGTTCATGCAGGGCAATGTGTCGTGAGGTTGGCTGTGTGGCCACGGTGTACCAGCCGATGAATTCGAGGGAGGGGAACACCTGCTTGTCTGGACACAGGAGTCCTTGGTCAAGGAGGGACCCTTCTTCGGAAGGAATGCAACGCACACTGGTCTTTCCTGCTATTCAGCGACCCGTGGTCGACTTTTTCGCCCTCCTCTACCGCTATGTCAAACGTGTTCACGATCTCGACCTCGCGCCCGTTCTGCGTTCCTAGCAACGCGCCAAGCACTGCACGCGGAGGCCTCCGATCATGAAGTGAACAGATGAGGACCATTCAGAACTCACCGAAGGGAAGGTTGGTGTTCTTCTGCAGCCGGAGACGCGTCAGATGTTCGGATATGTTGAGGATGGGCAAGGGGTGTCTGAGCAGGAGAATCTGGGGTAAGCACGGGCATGGATCGCACGCGTTCGCGGACTGACATGGACAGGGAGAGCCCAGAGACCGTACTTGAAGGCAGGACCACCGGAAGATCGTCCGTTTCCATGCTACTCATTGTGTAAGACCTTGAGTCTGGTGGTGGTGGTGGTGTGTATGACGGGAAATGGCCGGCGGGAGTTGTGGCGGCCACTCGCAGTGCAGCTCCCGCGTTCCATTCGCCCTCATCCTTTGCTCGCCCATCCTCCACTATTACTACGCTCATCAAATTATACCATGCACGGAGTGAATTTGGCGCCGTCCGGCCATCGTAAGGAACAGCCGACAAAGCGAAGGACGTTCACCTGAGCGCGGTGCATGCCTAGCTTCCACTGTGGCCACTGCGAGTCAATCATAGATCTCAAACTGCACAGACGGCCCGTCTAGATCTTGTTCGGTTCTGCAGTATTCTGCAGTAAACGTTGTGTACCATCGGATATTCACGTCTGATATTATTTATTGTAGTTTTGATCCCCGCAAGTCCCTCTTAGCTCAGTTGGTAGAGCGCGTCACTAGTAGATCAACTACGTGATGACGAGGTCAGTCGTTCAAATCGGCTAGCGGGAATTCGTTTTTTGACACTTCCAAAAACACATTACATAATCATCAGTAACAGGCCACGGAGATATGGCCATACCATCGAGTGACTGAGTGGGAAATCAAGATGCATATGCTCTGTGCCATCAAGCCAAACTATGCCTCATGGGTTGATAGTAAGGCCGTAGGGGAGATGACTCAGACCCAATGATCACGTGCATTTCGCGTAACGACCTGCCCTAAAGCCAATTTCCTGCCGCCCAGCGTCGCGTCCTGTTCTCTTCGTTCCAACCGTTCCCCACTCGTCGCAGTCATGTCTGGCTTTGACGCTGACCGTGTATTCTCCGTGTCCGTCCACGATGTTCCGACCACCTTTGCATCGGATTCGCCGTCGGAGCTAGAGAAGCTGCTACTGGAGTTCTTGCTGCAATACCGCTTGGGAGGGGAGTTCGTCTATCGGTACGCTGCAACTCTCTCTCTCATGCGCACTCGAAATGATCTCAAGTGCGTGCCGTAGTGATAAACTGCGCGCCAACCTACTTCTCAAGCACTATTCTCTCGAAGTCGATCTCCGCCACGTCGGCTTGTTCAATGACGAGCTTGCCCATGCCATTCAAGACAAACCTGCCGACGTCCTGCCACTGGTGCGTGCGCTAAAACCTCTCTTTGGACTATACTGACTCCATGCAGTTTGAAAACGCAGCTACTAAGGCTTCTCGTAGCATCCTGTTCCCGCTCGCTAGCGCCAACGACGATGCGGAATCTCCCACTCAGAACATCCCCAAGATCCAGATCACCATCAAGTCCGGCCTGAACCTGCTGCAGTTCCGTGACCTCACAGCCAACACCATGAACAAGCTCGTCCGCATCCCCGGCATCGTCATCTCCGCCTCCGTCCTCTCATCACGCGCGACCAAGCTACACCTCCAATGTCGTTCTTGTCGCTCCAACAAGATCATCTGGCCCTCTGGTGGGCTAGGTGGCCTAGGAGGTGGCGCGGAGCGTGGGCTGCCGAGAGTTTGCGACGCGCCGGTGCCCGAGGGCCAGAAGAAAGAATGTCCACTGGATCCGTACCTCATCATCCACAGCAAGTCTATGTTCTCCGACCACCAGACGTTGAAGTTGCAGGAAGCGCCTGATATGGTGCCCGTCGGAGAGCTCCCGCGGCATATTCTGCTATCTGCCGACAGGTATATTACAGGGCAAGTCGTTCCAGGCTCGCGCGTCATTGCGACCGGGATTTACTCGACGTTCCAGTCGTCGAAAAATGTGCGCTCCTGTGTTGGCTGTCCTCCTGACCTGCGCTCCCTTGCTGACCCATGAGCAGAAATCGGCAAGCGCGTCGGCTTTGCGGACGCCATATCTGCGCCTCATCCACCTCGAGCTGTCATCACCGTCCTCTGCCGGCTCCGGTGGTATGAATCCCTTCGGCCTGCAGTTCACACCCGAGGAGGAAGAGGAGTTCGGCGAGATGGCGAGGAGCGAAGGCTTTTACGAACGTTTTGCGAAGAGCGTAGGCCCGAGTATCTTTGGTAGTCTCGGTGAGCGGTTTCGATATATGAACGACATGACCTTCCTGAGCGCACGGTGCAGACATCAAAAAGGCCATAACTTGCTTACTGTTTGGAGGGTCGAAGAAGATCCTCCCGGATGGTATGCGGTTACGAGGAGACATCAACGTCCTCCTCCTGGGTGATCCTGGTACCGCCAAGAGTCAGCTGCTGAAGTTTGTCGAGAAGGTGAGGCGCATCATTGGCTCACTATAGAATGATTAATTTAGTGTTTCAAGGTCGCGCCCATTGCCGTCTACACGTCAGGCAAAGGTTCATCCGCTGCCGGTCTTACCGCCTCTGTGCAGAGGGATTCAGTGTCGGTGCGTCGCCTTCCTCACTGGTCAAAATTTCCCGCTGAGACTCCACATAGCGAGAGTTTTACCTCGAGGGCGGCGCCATGGTGCTGGCAGACACCGGTGTTGTCTGTATCGACGAGTTCGACAAAATGCGGGATGAGGACCGGGTTGCCATTCACGAGGCCATGGAGCAGCAGACGATTTCCATCGCAAAGGCAGGTATCACGACCGTCTTGAACTCGCGCACAAGTGTGCTCGCCGCTGCCAATCCAGTATGGGGCAGGTATGATGAAGGCCGCAGCCCCGGTGAAGTAAGTGCATCATTTTCGACCGCAGGAAGAGATAACTTACATGAGCGACACA
This sequence comes from Auriscalpium orientale, assembly GCA_019915035.1. Taxonomy (NCBI): domain Eukaryota; kingdom Fungi; phylum Basidiomycota; class Agaricomycetes; order Russulales; family Auriscalpiaceae; genus Auriscalpium; species Auriscalpium orientale. The sequence continues at coordinate 2,656,889 of JAHLMH010000001.1, forward strand.
GAACATCGACTTCCAGACGACAATCCTGTCGCGTTTCGACATGATATTCATAGTCAAGGATGAACACAATGAACAGCGCGATAGGGTGCGCTTGGTCTACAATGAAATGCAGGTCATATACTGACTTGCCAACACAGATGATAGCGAAGCACGTTATGAACATCCACATGAACCGACCGAATGCAGTTGCAGACGAGAATGGGGAAGTGGTTGGTGAGCTGGACATCGACAAGATGAAGCGGTACATTTCGTACTGCAAATCGTACGTCCACAAGCGGATCCACCATGCAGCGATGATTTGACCCTGCTTACGATGTAGTAAATGCGCGCCACGATTGTCTTTGGACGCCCAGGCGATCCTCAGCGACCACTTCGTGCAGTTGCGAAAGCAAGTCCAACAAGTCGAGCAGGATAACGACGAACGAAGCTCAATCCCAATCACCGTGCGGTAAGTGCGGATTACTGAAGACCTGTGTGATTCTGACCAAGCTGTCTTCAGTCAACTGGAGGCTATCATCCGCATATCCGAATCCCTAGCGAAGATGACTCTCTCGACAGTGGTGCAACGGCACCACGTCGAGGAAGCGACCCGCCTGTTCAAGTTCTCCACCATGGACGCTGTGTCTGCGGGGTCCGTCGACGGCCTCTCGCGCGGTGAGCTCAACGGGGAGATCACGAAGATAGAGAAGGAGATACGCCGGCGCTTGCCCGTGGGCTGGAGCACGAGTTACCAGAGCCTCGTCCGAGAATTCGTGACGCAGCAAGGATATTCAAACCACGCATTGGAGAGGACGCTGTTCGTGATGGAGAAGCGTGAAATCATACGATTCTCTGGCCAGGTAAGGAGCCTGGACTCCTGATACCAGACCAGAATACTGACGTCGTGTCCATCACGTAGAAAAAGATCGTGCACAGGTCGGTGCAGCACGTTGTATTGTCCCCGACAAACCAGCTAACTTTCTTTGCAGAGTGGGAGTGTGAGGACGTCAATGATTCCATGATGTATTACGTGCATTGTATTTTACTTGCTCTGTGTTGCTCTGTAATGCATGCTGTCTTGTTTAGTTGTACCTCAGGTGACGAAAGTATGCGCAAAGCTTGCAGAGCGAAAACTAGCGGCAGTCCGATTCCACATCTCACAGTATTGAGTTTCAAGCATGCGGGATCGTCATGTTGCTGCATATGACATGACATACAAAGCGGCCGGAGCGAAAGCGACAGGAGAGAGAACGTGCGAAACACGCCTGCTTCACCGGTTCTACGTGGCAAGTACCGTTGAGCAGGCAGCGGGGGGCAGCGGGGGCATAGCAGACTTATCACGCACCTTGACGAACCCAATGGCAGCAGACTTCTCGCGGAAGCATTGACGGCACAGGTCAAGACCGTACTTGCGGATAAGACCGGCTTGGTGAGCGCAGAGGCGGCTGGAGGTTCGCGGGGATACAGTGAGCATCTTCTCTAAGAGAGAGGTCGACAGGCGCACCATTGACGGCTGCCCTTGCCGTACTTGCGGGGGCGAGAGAACCAGACGGCGTCGTGGGTCATTTTGGATGATGAGACTGGATCAGTGAGTCAATACAAACAGGCAGTAAATGCAGCGACAGGACATACGTTGGCTGGAGCACGGAGAATAGCGTCGGTGTACGCGCCGTCACTGTTGACGGTGTGGGAGTGGTCGAGTCCAAGAACTGTACAGGTCATCCATTTAGAGTTTGCGACGGCGGGTGCCGAAGGCTCTCTTGTGCCGTGATACTCTTTGAAAAACCATTCGCTACATCGCCCGCCTAGCTCAATCGGATAGAGCGTCAGACTCTTACTAGGCAGGGCATCTGAAGGCTGCGAGTTCGACCCTCGCGGTGGGCTAGTACATTTTGACTCTTTTCTTTCAATACCTAGCGGCTCAGCCCAAAGAAACGCAAAAGAGGCCGTCCGATGAACTACGTCATGTAGCATTCCGTCTAGAGATGACAGCGCTTCAGCGTGTGTCTCTTGGCAATGGCGTTCCATCGAGACTCTTCACTCGGAATCTGTGTTCCGTTGCTACGTCCGGCCCTCGAAATGCACCTAATTCGGTGCCGGCAATCGTCTGCAGGCCGCAACCATCTGTCAGCCAATTCACCCAACTAGGTCTTGTGCTCCCTCCTCGAAGCGAATTTCCGCCTTCCGTGTCTACTGACATGCTGTTCTTGAAGTTCCGAGCTGCCTGAGATTACGGTTGGTCCATTCCGATGTCAGACTAGATAGACTGGACCGCGGCCCACGAGTCACGACATCTGCAGTGACATCGGTGGTCAGTTGCCTCTTAATCCCTGTCCTCTTGGCCAATGCATCACGAACTCCCTCTCCGAGCATGCTTGAATCTACTCAAGTAGCCGTTCTTGGCCTGCTAGCCTTACTCGGCTGGAGCCTTTGGCGGGTTGTGTACAATCTCTATTTCCACCCACTCGCTCATGTTCCGGGACCACGTTGGGCAGCAGCTACCCAACTTTGGCTCGCCTACAAAGAACTATGGGAGGGTGTGTCACTTTCTGACATTCGGTATCAATTACATGCTCGATACGGTGCGCATCGTATCTCTCATTGTTGAGGGGACCGTTCTCGTTGACACCCTCGCCACCGCACAATCAGGCGACGTTGTCCGCCTCACACCCAGAGAGGTGCTTCCAAAGTTGCAGGAGATCAACGCTTAATTGCTTATACTTTATTTTCGCCAGATCCACTTCGCCAACCCAGATGCCTTTCACGACATCTATAACGTGAACAACAAATGGGAGAAAGACGACCACCTCTATCGCGCATTCGACATGAACTTGTCCTCCCTGTGCTTCCCGTACCACCAGGCCAAACAGCGAAGAGAAGTGCTCAGTCCGATATTTTCCCGCTCGGCCATCGTCAGCCTGCAGAGTGTGGTCCTGGCGCGCGTAAGGTTTCTCGTCTGCTCATATTGCACGAGTCTTGTTGACCGTGCGCGCGTATCCAGGTTGACGTACTCTGTAATGCCCTCAAGACCCAGCACACACAAGGCATGGACTTGGCTCCTTTGTATCCCTGCACAATACTGAGTACTCACCAACATCCAGGGAAATTCAGCGATCTATCCCTCGGATTCAAGTGCTTTGCGATGGACGTGATCACATCGTTCTGCTACGCTAGGCCCGTAGAAGCTACCTCTGCGCCCGACTTCCATGCGGAGCTCGTGCACGGTGCCGAGGAAGTACTGCCAGGCCTATCGTACGGTAAGCAGTCCAGTGTCATCGTATGGTGCATTCGCAACACGCCGCGCTGGCTCGTGCACGCCGTCGGCTCGCGGCCGATGATGGCCCTCCTGTGTCTGCAAGACGTGCGTGTACCTTCGCCCTCCAGTCGAGCTGCTAAATGAGAGCCAACACGTATGCAGACGATGCGGAAGCAAATCGACGATATCGTGCGCAACCCCAGCGAGCTCGAAAATGCGCCACACCAGATCGTCTACCACGCGTTGCTTGACCCCGCGGCTCACAAGGGCCGCCCGCTGCCCTCCAAATTGAGCCTCTTCCATGAAGCGCAGGTGCTCCTCAGCGGAGGCACCGACACCGTCGGCATCACCCTGACAGTGGTCATGTACAATGTGGTCCGTACGCCGGCCGTTCAGGAAAGGTTGCAAGCAGAGCTGCGCGCGGCGTGGCCTGTCCTTGACGAGACGCCGCGTTATGAAGACCTGGAGAAGCTTCCGTACTTGGTGCGTTGCTAAGTACGCCGTCGTTGTTCCTGAAATTAACTTCTTTCTCAGACGGCATTGTTGAAAGAGGGTCTCCGGATGTTCCCCGGCGGCGCAGCCTTCCCGCGCATCGTGCCTCCAGAGGGCGCAATCATAGCAGGAATGCCTGTACCCGGCGGAGTGAGCCCGCCTTGTTTTCAGCTCTTCACGCATTTAATGTTCTTTTACAGACGGCAGTATCGCAATGCTTCACCTTCGTCCAGCACAACGAAGCAATATTTGAGCGCCCGAACGAGTTCCTGCCCGAACGCTGGCTCGGCGAGGACGCAAATGCCCTCGAGCACTATCTCATCGTCTTTTCGAAGGGTCCGCGGAGCTGCATTGGGATCAAGTAAGCATCGCGCTCCCTTCCTGTAGTACGTCGAGCTGAAGCTAGATTAACGATGCACCACTTGTGTAGTTTGGCGTACTGCGAGCTGTACCTCGCGATTGCCCATATCTTTCGCCGCTTTGAGGTGACACTGGACCCCGCCCGGTAAGCGATGGATAATCTCGGCAACATATACCCTCGGGCTGACTGGCAGTGGGTCTTCAAGGACGCCGGACTTCAGATTCCACGAACACTATATCCCTTGTTTCCCAGGCGAGCACTTGCATGTCTCATGCAAGCCGGTGGACTCTTGAGCGCTTGAGCAATAATTGCAGTCGCAATGCACGACGTATAATAAGAGGTTTTGCCCGCGAGTCTCAGCTCCTACTCTAACCTGCGAGGTGCTTTGTCCGGATAATTGCCTGAGGCACGCTGTCGATATCTGTCCGATTTGACTTCTGATGCCAGTCGTATACAACTCACGTTTTGTGAACCCTCTTGTAACCCGATGGAGGCATCTGTTCTGCTGCAGTCAACGCTCAGACTCCGCCTCATAGTGAATTCGAACGTGGCTGGCAGGTAAACCGACCCTAGGTTGTGCGAAGAAAGTCCACTACACATAATGATGGATACTAGCAAGAACCGTGCCATTACCCATCAACGTCCGTACTGCGACTGAGAACCTCATCAAGTGACGCCTTCAGATTGCGCAGAATAACTACAGAAACAGACAGATAAGTGTGCGACGAGATGGTGATTAAACAGATGAGGTACTGGGGATAGGAAACCATGGGTTGAGAAGTACGCTGTACAAATGCGGGGCAACCAAGCAATTGTTCACAGAATTTCAACAGAAAACACGAAAGATAAAGCGAGGGAAGATGCGGGTTTTGAATACAATGCGCAATGGTAGTATGCCATACGAATGATTCCCGTCGCCAAGTGTACCTCGGGGACAGCATAGTGAACATAGTGGGAAGGGCAGGCAGATTATAGGGTATAGTGTGCTGGGGTGCATGCAAAGGGAGAGTGAAAGTGCTGTCCTGGGGCCTTTGGACGTCGATAGTGTCGAGCACAGATACTGTTTACATGCCGTAGCTGAAAGTCGTCCTCTGGTACGGATCAGCGAGGTTCCCTGCGATGGCGACGCTGGGGAACGAGCCCACGCCGCCGTACGACGAGAAGGAGCCGCCGAGAGACGGGTGGTGACTCGAGTTGCCCTGCAGGACGTAGCCGTCGATGCCTTGCGGCTGCAGCGCGTGCAAGCCAGTCTGCCCAAGAGCGCTCTGGCCATGGCTCTGCAGGCCCGCTCCAGTGGGAATCGAGTAGAGACCGTTGCCGTTGTAGACGTCAGTCAAGGGGTTGGACAGGTGGCGACCGGCGCCATGGGGGGCGATAGCCATGCCCTGGTTGCTCATCGTCATGTTGACGAGCGACTGCTGCTGGTGCTGGTAACCACCGTTGCTCGCGCCCCCGTAGTGGTCCATCTGCTCGCGCTGCAGCTTGTTCTGGATGCGCTTCCCGTAAGGAGTGTTGCGGATGAGAGGGAGCACCGGCCTGATACCATCCACAAGCAGAGCGCGCTGGTTGGGCTCAGCATAGTCCAGTGCAGTCTGCGACAGGAAATCAGACATGTGATGGCAAACGTTTATACGGACGCACCTGCACGCAGTAGTTGCCGTAAGAGTCTCGCAGCAGCTTCTCAAGACGGGTGCGGTTCAGCAACTCCTCAATCAACATCTTGCGAGTGCTGTGCTCAGCGACACGGATGCACTGTCCATACGGGTTAGACCGAACACGTCGGATGGCGTCGCGGGCTCACCTTCTCGATGACATTGGAGCTGAACTTCTGAACCGACAGCGCGCACACGTTTCCAGTGAACTGGCGGATGACTGCATCACTGAACCGGTTGTCGTTAAGATCCAGGATGTATTGCACGACCTGGCAAAAGAAGTAGCATTAAGGCACAAATTCACAAATCAAGAAGCGGATAAAACGCACATAATTCCCATATGGGTCCTGAACGAGGGTCAATGCGTTGTACGTGATCTCATTCACCAACTGAATCCGCTGATGGTCGGAGGCGTGGTCAATGCACCTTTGCAATACACAGCAGCCATGACGGTGAGTCGCAACCTCGACGCAGTTGGCCGCCACCGCATTGTAGATGAACTAAACGTATATTAGTTCTGGTATCATTACCCACGCCAACTATCAACATACCTGATTGTCTTCAGGCGCCAACTTGTTCAAACACTTCTGAATGACGTGGTTACCATTCAGATCTTTGATGAGCACGACTACGTGGAGACTGAGGGCGACGATGATGGAGTGTATCTGGCCATGGTATCTATGATCAGTCTGCGAGTTCCGCCACTGTGAGCGTCAGAGTTGAGCTCAATCAAAGACAGTGCTTGCCTGGCGCCTAGTTGACAGGAAGTCAATCATCTTCTGCACAGCGCGAGTGCCGTGCATGTTCAAAGAGATGTTGACCAGGTCCTGTGCAACGGACTCGCAGATGATGTTTCGCTGCTCGTCGGTAGAGTACTCCAACAGCTTCTGGCAGAGATAATTGCCGAAGGGATCTAGAACGAGGTTCAGCTCAGGAAGCACACGATGAAACGTGGAACGCACCAGTCATCAGCTCGGCGAAGTGACCGAAGGTCTCGCGGAAGATCATGTCCCTATGCTCCGGGGCGCCCTCCTCCAGCTTCTTCTGAAGATACCGACATCCGTGCTGGTCCTTGCACAGACTGGGGATCTCGCCGGCCAGGTCCTCCAAACGCGTACCCGCAAAGCGATTGACTAAACTACCATCAGCACCTACTGTGATACACACATGGGCTGAATCACGTACACTCACGATCCATATCACCGCGCTTGTGCTTCGGTCCGTGCAGCCCGTTCATCTTGCCGTCAGAGCTGGCCACGCGACTGCCGATACCGAGACCATACCGAGAGCCGTTGTGATGGTATAGAGCAGTCGAGCCCGTTCCGCTGCCCAGAGTCGTCGGGGTGCCGCGTGCATTGGAATCGAACCCGTAGGAGTTGTAACGACCGTTCTCCAAACCGCCATTGACGCCATTGTTCAAGCCGTAGACCGATTCCACACCGTACTGCGCCGTGTCAGAGATGGCAATCGGAAAGGGCCAAGGGGGCTCACCTGCGACCCATCGTCATACGACGAGTCGAAGCCTAGCTGCTTTTCATACTGATTGGGTGTCAGCCTAGACAGCGACGACTGAAGGTCGCCATTCAACGGGCTGTCCCCAAGCTGTTGCGAGTTTAAGCGCGACGCGAGAAGCTGAGCTTCTGGCGACAAAGGGGTGCCCGGCGTTTTCGTTAAGTGTCCGCCCGTATTAGAGATGCCAGCCAGTGGCGTAGCGGGGACGGAGCGAGTTGTGATTGAGAGGCCGTCAGAGAGACCAGGTGGAGAGCCGCGACGCGAGCCAGGCACTTGAGAGTGCGGAGATAGCCCTTGAAAATGAGAAGCGAGGTGAGAACATAGCGCCAAGCGGAGACAGTAACGGCGGACTTGCCGTTAACCGAGAGGTCACTAATGTTGAGGACCGGATTAGTGACGGACCGCCTGTCACCACGCACCGAGAGGGTTTCAGGGCGGGGCGACCCTGAAAACTGCGGCCACTCCGACGCTTTGTCGCGCGAGTCTGCAGAGCGTCCGCCGTACGAGTTGCGATTGGAGGTCTGCGACAACGCTGCAAGGTCCAAAGCTGCCGACGACGTCGAGAGCTTCCCATCAAGCTGATGAGCTTGCGCGCCTCGTCCTCGAATACAAATCAGCGTACCTTGTTGAACTGGGCCTGGAATTTGTCGTCGTCCGACGTGGGGAGGTTGCGCATCGCGTCTAAGAGTGATTCAGAGGAGGTGTAGAGACATTCCAAGGGGGTTACGCACTGTGCATTTCCTCATCCAGCTGCTCGTCCAACATCATACCCGCGGTGTATGCGTTGCTATAGTGCAGGCCCTCGTTCTCGTACTTCCCATTCGCCCTCTGCAAGAACGTGCCATCCGTGCCGGAGTGCGGCTGCCTCTCGCCGATCAACGAGAGACCCTGGAGGTGACCGGCGAGCTCCTCATCATGGCTGCTAGCGGAGGTGCGCCGACTCGCTGGCATGCTTTTGGCACCCGCGCGCCCATAGCCCTGCCCGAGACCGTTGCTCCCGTTCAGGTTGGAGGAGGGCGCGTCCGGCGAGCGCGTCAAGGGTGCGTAGGTGACCGACTTGCGCTTGTCCGCCGCCGCCGCCGTGCCGACGGCCTTCGAGAGCACATCGACGTCAACACCAGCGTGGGCGAAGCTGGCGCGAAGACCTGGGGAGATCTCGTTCGGGAGAATGGCATTGACCCGAGGCGGGGTGGTAGGCGCCGAAACAGCCAGATGCTGCATGCCGTTCCCGTTGGCGTCGATAGGCAAGCTCAAGAGCTCCTGAGCCTGCTGCTGCTCCAAAGCACGCATCTGGTCTTCGAACATCTTGCGTTGGAGGACACGTTGACGTTCGTGCTCAAGGCGTTTTAACTCAACGCGCTGACGCGCCCAAGTCAGTCTCAATCCACCTCATGACAGGGATATTGCTCACCGCGGAGATGTCCGACATATTAGATCCCAACCTCGCGGCCTGAAGGCATGAATCAATTAGGATGGAGAAGCCACGCCAGCCAACCCGAAGCACTCACAGAGTCAGCAAGGTCCAGGAAGGCCGGAGGGCTCTGCTTTCTCTCGTCGGAGGTGGGGCGAGAATCAGTAGGGGAGGTAGAGGGTTCCAGACTGGCGGCCATAGTAGATAGAGAACAGTATTAATAGTCTTTTTTGAATCCGGCGGTGTTGACGATTGAGCAAAGCAGAGAGTGACGAAAACGAGGAATAAGGGAAAATGCTGAGCCTAGTAGCACAATGGGGTTATCCTGGACACGGGGAGGACGTGTGGGAGGTGGTGAGTTGCCCAGCGCATGAAACCGAGGCGAGTTGATGGTACGCACCTGAAGCCGATTTTGAGCCCGTCTAGAAAGGACTGATGTTACAATACGGCTGAATGGGCTGCTGGAGAGCGCGTCAGAGGGAGCTGGACGGGCGGCGCGACGAGCAGGCCACGCACGAGGTTTTCAGGAAATTACGACGCCAGACAGGAAGACGGGGTAGCGAAGGGAGGGCTTGACGAGAGGAATTATATGGAGCTCGCTTGCAGCAGCGTGGGCACCTGAACTCTAAAAGAGTACGGAGTTCACCGTGTCCCCATTTTGGAGCGCCGCTTCCCGGTATTATCTTCTTTCAGTCTGCGTCACATCATTTCCCCCGCTTTTCGCGACAGACTCGGCCTGGTTCCACGCGTCTCCCGCCCTTTCGCCCGCTTTCCGAATCCAACTTGCCCCGCTCACCTCGATCGGTCAATTAGCCGAAAGGACCCTGCCAGTCCCGCGTCCCGCTCACCGCTGCCGATAACTCCCAACGAGGCTTTCCTTTGTGCGCCGTCGCGGGCACGTTCGACGGCCGCAAGACACATTTTTACAGACTACTTTGTCTCCGGACCGCCTGTTACATCCCATTCGGCATGCGCGCCAGGGCTCTTGACCGCGCGACACCGGGACCTTTTCCATCGCCATGTCAACCCATCCCGCTCTCTCAGGCTTCTACTAATTACATGACGCACATTGCGGCCCTCTATCCGCGCCTTCGACCAAGCACCAGCGCGTCTGGTGAGCATCCAGGAAAAGGAGCAGCATTCCTGCTGTCCGGCGCCATGTCCAAGAAGAATTGAAGGCCAAGTTTACGCTGCGTCAGACGCCGGTCTAGATCAAGAAGCGCCACGCTTGGGTGAAGACTTAGCTCAGGGATGGTCCCATTACATATTCCTGCCGTTATATTGGAGGCACACACGAGCCTCGAGGCCCGGCGGCCTCTGTGGCGTAGCAAGCCGGACGCGAGCTCCCGCCAGCTCGTGCGGTAGCGTAGTGAAGCGTCTTTATTATCCACGACGTCCTTCGTCTTACCGATCAGCGCTATCAGCACGCGCCGTGCATCGTCTGGCGAGAGAATTAGAAGCAGAGGTCTGATGGGGCGCGCTGGGCGGCCCGTTGCTCACTTCGCGAACAAACACGCGCTGCCAGTCGCCAGCTACTTACTTATGCCGAACGATGACGGCCTTTGCCACAGGCTGCGGAAACCAGGCACTCGCCCGCCTAGGCCAAAATTTTTACTCTACTTACGGCGGCCGGAGTCGACTCCGGACGAAGGCGCGACGTGGAAGCGTGATGCAGACCAAAGTCCCCAATTGTCAGCGCTCCTTGAGTAGCCCGGTATATCCCCAATACTGTTGTATGTAAACTCCTCCAACTCATGAGCAATAAGCATATGGTATATAGTACAGTGCATTATGCCGGGAATCCATCTACGAGTTGAATCTCGCCACCTCCCACCGCATTCAAAACTTTCTCTGTCGGGAAAGCCCTGCCATTACCGACGTGCTTGTCCTCATCGGGAGTTCCAACGTCGCCGTCGACAGGTACACCGCGCAATGTCCGTCGGTCCTCTTCTTCGTCGAGCTCCCCGTTCTGCACGGCGGAGTCTGCGTCGTGCGAGGACGCATCCTCTGCTCCGCCCTCTGGCATCTCCGGAACGGCTTTGACGGACGGCTGTTGGGAGCTGGACGGATACCGGGCACGGAGGAACCCCGAAAGACCAAAGAAAGGTCGCGACATGCGCGCCAGCGAGCTGTGCTGCGGGTCGGCGGCTGGAGGCTTTGACGGCGTAGTCGATCCACTTGAAGGCGTGTCCGTGTCAACGTTGGCGTCAGAAGCTGTGTCGACGGACACCTTCGGGTCGTCCTTCGAAGTCGACTCAAGGGGCGTTAACGGCCGTGTGGGCGACTCGAGCCCAGTTATTGACAGTTCAGGCGACTTCAATTGCCTGCCGAAACGATAAGCTAAGCAAATCGTGAGATACGACAAGAATACTTGCACCAGTCTGGCGCCCTCCCCGTCGGTCAAAGTCAAGAGAAGATTCTTGAGGTTAGGAAGCGTGTGCCGCATATCCAGAGCGCGCAGGTTCTTCTCGGACATGAGCTGCAAGACACACGTGAGCTCAATGATCATGCGCTGTCACCACCAACATACCAATTCGATGTCCTTATTCAAGAGAAAGACGCCGTACTCAAACCTATACGTGTCAACGCCCTTCGAAAAAAGCGGAAACCTGTGCAAAGAGTCAGTTGCTTGACGGGAATCGAGGTACCACACCTACATTCGTGGACCAACCATGGCTGAGATGCCGTCGCGAATCATGCTCTTGCTTCCGCAAAAGGTGATCGGGTATACGAGGCCCTTGCCCAAATATGTTGCAAGTAACTGGACTACGAGGGCAGCATATGCCAGGGAGGTTGCGACACTGTCCTCGGTAACCTCTTTGTGGGAAGGTAAAAGTAGGGGCGGGGCAGGGTCCGTGGCGCCGAGAGGGATCGGCAGTGGAACGTCGAGGATCGTGTAAAGCAAATCCGGACCAGAAAGGAGCTCGATGGGGAAGATAGTAGATAGTGTGGAGATGAGGGTGACACGGACGGGAGCCAAGCGATTCTGCAGGTTTTCGTATTGACCTCTGAAATGAACTTTTTAATAATCTTCTACTTCACGAACACAGAGCTTACCTCGCTTCGACGAGATCGTCTACCTGTTCTTCATTAGCGACGTGATCATCTGCCTCAATGTCAGCGGCAAGTGCAAGGAGCTCTCTTCGTCTTCGCAGCTCTTCTCTTCGTGCCTGGATATCTTGGGCAACTGTTTCATCGAAAACTTCTCAGTGATGAATCCCTTTGGGGATGAGGAAGTTTGCACAAACCAAGTTCTGATTCTGTACGGAGCGTAGAACGTGCCGCTGCCCAGTCAGCTATTCGAGTCTCCCGCTCCGAAACGTCGCGGTGCTGGCGAAAACACGTGATAAGCCGCTTGTCGTACAAATTGACTCTAGGGGAGCGAGCTCACCAAACGAGCAACCTCATCCCCGTTAACAAGATTGTCTATATCATGTGCTATCTTTGACAACAGCTGCTGTGTATCAAGGATTGCCGACTGAAGATTGACCATTCTACGTTCGAAGACGATCAACGACGGTAATTACCGGCACCTCGGGAAACGCACTTCACCAGGTCTTGCCACGACGCACTTTTCGCCGTGTCGCCATGTAATCGAGATGCCCGCTCCGTGCTTCGCGCAGGGACCGGCGTTCTGGAGCCAGAGGACGACGCGGGGGCAGTCAAGGTGGAAGACGATGGTAATATGAGATCGCCGGCACTCCTTATTTCGGGATCAGAGCTATAGCCATTCGATATGGACGGTGCGCCGCTCGCTGGGGACGGCGTGGGCGGTGGGAGGTAAAACACTTTGCCAGGCGGCGAAAGGGTGACAAGCAACGCATTCGAAGACAAACGCGAAGGATGTGCGGCCAACTGAAAGGGACAAGACCGACAAGTGAGCAGTGGCGCAAAGTCGTGTGCGAGGAGATAATACCTCGTCTGGCAACGGAACGAGGTCAGCAAGGTTGATAAACCACTCCTCCATTATCTTCCAGTGCGGCCCAGCATCTGCTCCATTCGCAGCCTTCTGCTTGCCCTTGTCTCTGTCGCGCTTGGAGCCAGAACCGGGAGGCGACTTGCCCCAGAGCTGCACACGTAACGTAGTGGCGGCCAAGTCTGACCACGGCGCCAACTCGTACCTAGATGAAAAGTCCAACGGAAAGGCTAGGTTGGTCGATGGGGGGTGGATCGCAGAGAAGTAGTTTGGCACGGACGGCATGACAAGTTGTAAAGGTGGAGAGGTCGGGTGGGAGCCGAAAGACTCCGACGATGCAGACGATGGCCGCATGCGAACTGAGCCAGATGGCACCTTTCGATGTGAGGCACCCGATGTGGACGTGGAGGAGCGGATAGAGGAAGGTGATGAGATGGCTGGACGCGCTGCGCCTTTGTGTCCCTTACTGTCGTCGGTGTCGGAGGGAGCGGAGTGCCTAAGCGAGGAATGTGGAGATGAGGAGCTGCGAACAGGCGTGCCAAAATTCTCGCGCGCAGGCGGAGCGCTGTGCGGTGAAGACCGGATGTGAGGAGATGAGCTACGAGAGGGAGATGCGGACGAAGCTCCATGGCGGCTAAGTTCTTGCGGTCGAGGGGGCACGGTCACTGTGAGGAATGTTTCGACGAGCCGTGATGCCAATATGCGCTCCAAATTCACTTGGGAATGATCTATCTCGACGCCAACCGATGCGGTAGGGTTCCCATGGGCCAGATGGATGCTAGACGAAGAAGATGCCATGGAATTGGTGCGTACACGATGGGGTCGTATAGTGGGCCCCGAGCCAGAGAGCGGAGGATGTCGTCTGTCGGTACCTGGGCTGGCTCCAACAGGTGGCCTGTCTAGCATGCTCGCACGCGACATGGTGCGCTTGCGACCTCTCAGTTCGTTCGCTGCCACCGACATCGAGCTCTTTGAGTCCTCTACTCCAGGTAGGCCATCTACACCAAAGCTCCTCATTGTGTCGACAGACGTTGAAGAGACCTTGCGAGTACGCTTCCTAGCCAGGGCGACATCCAGATCGTCCGACAGGTTACCAAACGCATTGAATTGAGACTGCTCAGCAGGCTGAGAGAGGGCGGACGTGAGAGCATCTCGGGCAGGAAAAGGCGTAAAATTCTTGACTTGAATGCTTGAGATGTGTCTCAGGAGATGCTGGTAGAGAGAGAAGGTCTTGACGAGAAGTGCATGGAGGGGTCTTGGTCACTCACCTGGGCTCGGTGCACATCTTGCCGCCCGTCCATCTCTCCCCTATCGCTTTGCTACAGGAGTCCTGTTCTTCTGAATGGAAGATGCGCCTGGTGGGTGGTATGCTGGGACCTGGGTGCACAGTTTCAATTTGGCTGTCATACGGCGCACGGGCCTCAAGAGTCAGATGGATGTCGGTCAAAGTGTGGAATAGAGCATGAAAAGAGAGTCTGCGAGTTCAAAGCCAGTAGGGATGATTCGGAAGGATGGTGTTGGAGGCAGTCAGCAACTTCAACTTGAAGACATAGGGATCGCGGTGGCGCGACCAGGCCGCTGTTGCGCTCATGCCGCGGCTCGGCCCCAACGCCAGGCGCGTCTTATTATAACTGCAAGTTGCTCATTACCACCACCAACTCGATCGCCTACCGCCACCATTTCCTTGTGGACGGCCGGAAGCTCAACTGCGCCGTGCATCACGTTTATACCAGAACACAAACCATGCCTCCGAAAGCGCGCATCGTGCGCAAGAACTCCGCGCCGGTAAACAACAAGACTGCACCATCTCTTATTCCACCAGCAAATGTCGTATCTGCTGTCAGGCAGCCCGGGGCTACCTTGGCCTCATCGGCTCCAAAGCCTGTGGCAAAGGAAGGCGCTATGCTACCACCTCCGGACCCCCAGCCTCCCAAAGCCATCCTTGAAGCCGAGTTCGACGCGTTAAGCAATTCACTAAGGGTGCGCGACCTATATCCGCGCCCTAGTCTGCGGGTGACTCACTCGCGTGCAGACTGCTGCTGTAAAAACCGGGCAGATCTACGGCTTCTATGCCGACTCTACACGACTGTATGTTGAGTTGTTTCTTTGTGAGGCTTCCGCTCATGCACATCAGTGGGATTCAAAACTATGCACCGCATCCTCCACAGTCTCTCACCGCAGCTCTGGGTCGCGAGGTTGAGAGATATGACCAACTATGTGATACGATGGAGTCTCATCTCGTAAGCCTAACGCGTCTGCTTCCTGTCTCTATTTTAATAGCCACGTTTCCCATCAGCTACGCGCTATTGCAGTTCTGCAGCGAGACTTGGACCGTACTAAGGCCCAAATTCAGGCGGAAGCAGAAGCGGAGGCACTCAGAAATCAGCCCAAACCCGAGCCCACGTCTCCCACTTTGCCGCCTCTTGATCTCCCGGAACCAGGGAAGGAGGCGCAAGGATCCTCGAGCCCAACATCATCGATGCAGGCTCAGTCGTCGACTCAGCTCGAACCGCCCATCTCTCCTATGGATCTCACCGTTTCCACTCCTCAGGCGTCGCCTCCCCTTGCGGGCCCAACAACATCAGCCCGACGACATTCCACCATCTCCCTCTCTTCCCTCAACCGTCCCCAATTCCCGCACAAACTCGATCTGTCGGCCGCTGCGCTGCGCATCAATCCGGGAGAGATATCGCAGGGGCTGGGATTGGCGTCCCCCGTCACACTGGCGCCGAAATCCGGACGGCTTACCGCAGCCGACGAATTCCCTCCAGACTTTATGGCGGCCATCGCGTCGGCAGAGGCTGCAAACAGGCCCGTCGATATCGACCTCACGTCGTTGCCGGATTCCGATCCGTCTGTCCCAGGACATATGCCCGGCGACGTCGCGCTGGGCAGCTCCGTGGACCGCCCCATAGAACTCGACCTCGACAATATGGACATGGACATAGACCTCTTTGGTGACGATGTCGAGGGGGAAGCTGAGACTGCAGCCTTGCTTGCATCGACAGTGCCTTCTGAAACCGCAGAGGGCAAGAAGAAAGCAGAAGACGATCTCGACACTGCGATGTTCAATTCTTTTTCGAGCGATGCTGCCGGAAACGCTGCAAATGATCTCTTTGCAGCGTTTGTCAACAGCTCGCAGTCCCAGGGCACGGCAATAGCTGGACTTGGCCAGTCTGGAGCTTCATCGAGTAGCGGCCCGTCTGCGACAGCTATCCTGGATGGCTTTGCAACAACCAATACTTCATCCGCACCGGCGAATCACACAATGAGCAACGGCGACGCGCCATTTGATCTCAGCGGAATCGACTTCACCTCATTATCATCTTTGGACCCTACGGCACTCTTTCCCGACCCTCCGAATCAAAATCCCGATATGACCCTACTCGCTAATATGGAGGCTTTGCTGAAGAACATGGGAGGTGTTGAAGGAGTTGGCAACACCCAGGCTAATGGAAACCAGAGTAGCTCGTGAGGTATCGCTGTAAAAACATCATCCATGACTTTGTTGCCGGCACCCCAGCAACGGCCTCGCTCCCTATAATGCAAAACCAGGCTCAATGAGCGAACGAACGTAGGTCAGAACGTTCAACTCACTCTTGACAGCGCGCTAAATGAATGTCGCAAGCGGATGGCGTATGCCCTCCTGAGTGTGAGAGCGCCGCTGGCAGGTCTCTGGCTGAGAACATCATGTTGCAACCGCGCAGTACTTGTCCAGTCGTTTCCGTAATGGGTGGTCTGGGCGTATGCCCACCTTGCACAACATGTCGGCCAGCTCCTCCGCAAGCCGTCGACGCTCTTGTTCATCGAACTCGTCAGACTCCAGCAGGCGCTTCACCGCCCTCGCCAATCTCCCCTTCGGACCCGGCTTCTCTGCCTCCAATGCTGCTGCTCGGGCCTTCTTCGCCTTGCCTTTTCCTTTGCTCTTCGGTACTGCGAGCAAGGGCTCGACCACCTCGATGCGAAACCGTCTGTGAGCCATCGAAACCAGCTGCACGATCCGCTCCGGCGCGCTCGCCGCCTCCGCACATGCCTCCGCGCGCTCCAGTGCCTCAGGTGTGCCCCCATCCTCGTATCCCCACTTCGCAAGCTCCGCCGCGCGCCGTGCGCGAATCCTCTCCGTAATTTTCTTCTGCGATTCGGCGGTGCGCACCTGGAGCGCAACCGCGTCGATGATGTCGCTGAGCCGCAGCCAGCCCTTGTCCTCGTCCACACCACGCTTCACGTACTGCCGATTAATGTAGTTCAGAAGCCGGTTGATGGAATTCGCGCCCGCGGCGTACCGGGTGAAGCACGGGACGAGATAGGACACGAGCGTCGCATCGTCCTGCGGGGCCCCGACGAGCAGCTCTCCCGCAACCTCGGCGAAGTATTTGTCCAGGTGCTCGTAGATGTCCGCGCCCAGCGGCACCGCCCCGCGAGGGGAAGATGGAGGGGACACGGATGTGGGCGACGGCGCGCGAGAGGAGGTGAAATAGTTGTAAAGCGCAGTGTGGATGCCCATGTGGTAGCTGACATCGACGGCGGGCGCTTTTGCGGGGTTGTTTGTGGGCGAGCGGATAATGTGGTCGAGTGCAGGTTGCATGTAGCCCCAAAGGGCTGGCAGAGAGGCAGACGGGTTGGCGCTGCCCGTTGGCGGGTTAGGGAGGAGAGGCTGCGATGCCATAGTACTGCACACGGATTATTCGTCAATTCAAATGTGACGGAGAAGCTAGGTGGTATACACACTGAAGGTAAGAGGGAGGAAAGTTTAACGAGCCAAAGGCAATCGCATCGCAGAAAGGGCGCCGCGATTTTGCCGGATTGTGCCAGACCGTGCGAGTCGCAACCTGTTAAGGGATTGTGCCAGGTTGCGACCGGTCGCAACCATGTCGTAGCTCAGTCGTAGCTCAATCCTAGTACCCTGTAGCCTGCTCGCAATCCACACAGGTCACCGCGTATCTTGCGGTCTCTTAGGATCCCTTGCAAGATGTTTGCGCCCGTTTCACTGCCACCGGCGAGACGCTCGGACTCGGCTATATAGAGACATCCCCGCTGGCGGGGATCAATCTGAATTGAATGTTCGCTGGCGACGACGCCGACGACGACGGTCCCCAGCCTCCCTCAGCTTGAGCTCACCTTCTGCTTGCTGAGAACTCGGCGGGGCTATGATGTTCATGGACGCACGCTGTAGGTCATGCAATGGGCATTGAATAAAGCATTACTGCAGATTCTGATCTACTACGACAGAGGCACAAAACATGTCACCGTCTTCAGGAATGCTCCGAGTTGTCCTCAGGCTGGGGCACATACAAGCACAGGATGTTCAGGTACGTTCTCAGTCGGTATACAGCCCAGGATCCGAGTCGGGATGCTCACGATCGAGTGATCAGTACCCGCAGGGCAGAGACGGCGAGACGTCGGACGACTCCGACTCAGATGCCTGATATGCAATCCTGCATCTCCCTGCATCCTCCCATCATCTTCGGCCAGCGTCAAGCTCGTCAATCCTGCCAGTGCTACTGGAGGCCGTCTCATCCAGCAACTATGGGCCAGTGCGAGTGCGGCAAGCGGTTTGCCGAGACCTCGCTCCTTAATCGGCACAAGAAGAAATGTCCCGCTGTTCGCGACACTGAAAAGACCACCAGCCGTCTTGCACAGTTGCTCAGTGCCAAGCCCTACCGAAAGAAAGCAAGGGTTGAAAGCACACGCATAGTACCTCCCGAGGTCAGTTTCATCTTGGTTTGATCGCGGCGGCGCTGAACACTATACCATAGATAAGACAGCAGGCGGGCCCATCGGGTTCGATTCCGGGCCCTACGCATACAGACACTGGCACAGTCCCAATTGCGGTACGTCAGATTACAACTCAGTCAAGATACAATATCTGATTGCGAGTTCACAGGAAGCTGAAAGCATATTCATGTCAGCGGATCTCAACGACGCCGTCGTTGGAGGAGTGGAGGTGGACCCGCCGGTTTTCACAACAAGAAGCGGACGACAGACCCGGCGCACTTGGCGAGTTGAAGACGTTCTACCGGAGGCGCCGGGCATTGTGGCGGAAGAACCCATTGTGGATGACACTCCTGCATCCGCATCGGCGGCGCCAACAGCTCACCCCCCACGGCGAGTTAGGCTTCTCTTGACGGTGCGAACTGTCGCAAATAAATTTGGACTTCGGCGCTTCTACAAACGGCTGCCTACGCAGCGCATTCCCGACACCTTCGACATCGACGCCCATTTTGCCCCAACTGCAAATGTAGCGACAGCGAAGAAGTCGCCGCCGCGACGGCTTCGCGACATTATTTTCCCTTACCCCAACCTCACATCCTGGCTTTTCGCCCGACATCACTGGCTTCGGAAGGAGAAGAAGACGATCGAGGACCGTAAGGAGCTGCAGAACATGCTCCTTCGTGACGACTTTCATGCACGTGCCCTCGAGGGTGTTGACATGGAGAAGCTCGATGCGATCATGGCGAACGGTTCAGGCCACATGCCGTGGGAGGTGGACCGCGATGGTTGGGTCCAGTCGGACATTGTCATTGATATTCCCTCTGGTGTCAAGTCAACCCAGGCATCTCGCCGCGCTGAGCTTGCTGAGCAACGGCGCATCGCCCGCCACGAGCTCGACGATGACCCGTCACCTGATCATGGTGTTCGTGGTCATCCCTTCGCGGTTTCGGGCTTCTGGCATCGCTCTTTGTGCGCGGAAATCAAGCGGACATTGTCAACCGACCCGGCAGCACGCGACTTTGTCTTTGAACCTTACCTGCTCGAGTACGTGGAGCCCGGCACCGACGGTCCTGCCCATGGGGTATACGGCGAGCTCTACAATTCAACCGCATTTGTCAACGAGGATTTGCGGCTTCAGAGCTCCCCGAAGGAGCCCGATTGCGACCTGCCGCGATCGATCGCGGCTCTCATGTTTTGGTCGGATGCAACGCACGTGTCGCAGTTTGGCCAAGCAAAGGTATGGCCAGCATACATGTACTTTGGGAACCAGTCGAAGTACGAGCGCGCGCGTCCAACCAGCAACGCTGCACACCACGTCGCTTATTTTCCCTCGGTAAGTGTACGTTTCAGCCCCAATACATATGACTTATACCTGTCATAGCTTCCAGACACGCTGCAAGATTTTGTGCGAGCACAAGCCGATGGGAAGGCGGCTACTGCCGCGCTTCTGACGCACTGCCGGCGAGAGCTCTTCCAGGGTGGCTGGATGTTAATGCTTGATGAGGAGTTCTTGGAGGCTTATCGACATGGAATGATTGTGGATTGTGTGGACGGCATACGGCGTCGCATATATCCACGAATCTTCACATATTCGGCAGATTACCCTGAGAAGTACGTGCATCTCCTCGGCGCATCAGAATATCCAGCTCATGTCTTGCATCAGGGTTCTCATCGCCGGTATCCGCGACAAAGGATCATGCCCATGCCCGCGCTGTTTGATTTCTTTTGACGACATACCGGGACTGGGCACTGCTGCAGATATCGCCCTCCGCAAGGATAGCGTGCGTTACGACGACGGTCTGCGCCGCGACCTTGTAGCAACAGCAAGAGACCTCATTTACAATGATGGCTACGTTGTCAATAGCACGCGCGTTGATGACCTTTTGAAATCCCAGTCATTAGTGCCAACTGTTGTAAGTCAATCTGTCCTGCCGAAGATGACCCTTGTCTAACAATTGCCATGCACAGAATGCATTTTCGTCTCGGCTTGCGGATACGAATTTTGATGTCCACAAAATGTTGGCTGTTGACCTGCTGCATGAGTTCGAGCTGGGCGTATGGAAAGCAGTATTTTCTCATCTCATCCGCATTATCGAAGCATCCAATCCGGGGAATATTCACGAGTTGAACAGACGGTGAGCGAGTCCATACATCCACCCGGATACTTCGACTGAGCAAATCTACTAGTTTTCGTGCTGTGTCACCGTTCTCCGGCATACGCAGCTTTGCAGATAATGTTTCGGACATGAAGAAGATCGCTGCTCGTGACTTTGAGGACATTCTTCAGGTGGGAGCTATTCACATAATGTTTGGTTGCTCTTATGGACTCTGTGCCGCATTTCCTACAGTGTGCAATCCCGTGTTTTGAAGGCTTGCTTCCTGGGCCTCATGATCTCAGTACCTCGGAATTGTTGTACACCTTGGCTTCGTGGCATGCCCTTGCGAAGATGCGCATGCACACGGATCCCTCCCTGGCTATTCTGCAAGACATCACATCCGCGCTCGGTGTTCGCCTCCGCTACTTCGCATACATTACATGCGCTGCATTTGAAACAAAAGAAACCGAGCGCGAGTACGCTGCACGTGTCCGCGCAGAATCGCAGAGGGCCCCTTCTGCCATTGCCGGCCCAAGTTCATCATCGGCATCTCGTCGTCCTGCTACCAATGGACGTCGTCCACGCACCTTCAATTTGCGGACCATCAAGACTCATTTCTTGGGGGACTACGTACCTTTTATTCGTTATTCGGGCACAAGTGACGGCGTAACGACACAGATCGTAAGACAATCGTCACCTCATCCAATACATACCACTCATGTGCCACTGACCAGGGTGAACATGAGCATAGACGCGTCAAGGCTCGCTATGCGCGCACCAATTTCAGAGACGCTACAGCCCAGATAGTGAATATCGACATCCGCGAGGCTCGCTTTCGAGTGATGGGCTATGAGCTTCGAGAGCATGGTGTCGACGTTCCCGGTCTGCGCCCACGACAAGAAGCTTCGGATATGCGTCCTCAAGAGCACCACCGGATTGCCTTGTCGCAGAAGGACGCTGTTGACTTGCGCGAGTGGCGATCACAGCACCCTGGAGATCCCGCACTAGAGGTGTGTAGTATACCATATATCAGCTGCTGCGACGCATGCTAAACATGCCGGGTGAACAGACATTCGTAAGGGAACTTCGTCAGCACATCCATCAGCGCACCAGGGCCCAGCCGGACACTGGCGCCGATAGCGAGTCACTAGCAGCCCAAGTTGTCTTTCAGCACGAGCGCATATACAAGCACGGGACGGCTCGCATCAATTACACCTCGTACGATCTCCAACGTGACCAAGATGTCATCCATCCCAGTGCCGGAAGATGCGGAGTCATGGTCTACGCTCCGGACCACATGAATAATGCTGGACGCTCCGTCCCGTGGTTGTACGCGTGGGTGCTGGGCATTTACCATGCCGAAGTGTACCTCCCTGACTCGTCCGTCAACACTCGTCGGATCGAGTTCTTGTGGGTCCGCTGGATGGAAAATGACCCCACTTGGAGTCACGGAACACACGCATCTCGTTTGGAACGGGTGCAATTTGTGCGCCAAGGTGGTGAGGCACGCACATTTGGTTTTGTTGATCCTGCGCATGTCATTCGTGGATCCCATCTCATCCCAGCCTTTCACCATGGCCGAACCAATGTCTTGCTTGGGTCCTCGATTGCGCGTGATTCCGCAGGCGACTGGCGCTATTTCTATGTGAACAGGTATGTTTCACCTATAATCCGATGTATTCGGGACTCATACCCGTGTAGATTTGTGGACAGGGATACCATGGTCCGCAATCTCGGGGTCGGGATTGGTCATGGAAAACTTAAGTCATGCCCGGCGGAGAGTTTTCCTGTCCCAGCCGAAAACTCTGAATTTTCCACTGCAGGTGAAGTGCCCGACGAAAGTGATGATGATGCAGAAGAGCCTGAAGTCCAGCCGTTTGAACACGACAACGAGCTGGAGGATATCTACGGTGACTCAGACCTATAGGTGATGATCGGTGGAGACGTCGGCCTGAAGGTATATGCATAATGATCGAGTTGTAATTTCGCCGACTGATTCCATCAGCTTGTATCTATGCACAGAAAATTGCGCTGAGTCTCGCGACCTGTCTCTTCACGCATACACTACTTATCCGATGGTTCTTCATATTCAGCTGGACAAAGGCCGCTCAAAGGCACGGGGCACTATCGTCAATCAAATCAAGACATCTATCTGCGACTGGCATAAATTCGAGCCGGACAACGGTTTTCGGAAGGCGAAGAACATGCGCGGATTCCTCCACCCAGAGTTTGGCCGTCTCCTCTGTCCCGTGACACTCGACTGGAATGATCCCGCGTACGCTCCTTTCACCTTGTTCTTTTCGAGTCTCACATTATGGGCTTTCACCGTAGGGTTCGTGCTGGTATTCGTGACCACGACCCGAAATACTCAACCGCGCCGAAACACTGGCCGGCCTTCCTCTGGGCCAACGAGCGGATGGACCCGGCCGACGAATTTGCCGGCTTCCTTAGAGGGCATCTTCTGACCAAGGTCGGTATTGCATGATCTTTGCCGCCCCAGATTACTGCTCAACTCCGAGCTACAGGCGGCTCGCTCCGTACTTCTTGGCCCGTCAGCTGCGGACAACGGTGATGCAGATGGTGCCGGTGAACAAACGAGTAGGTCAGTTGGCTCCAGCAAGCCGCGAGCTGCAAAGTGGGGGATAGTCCACATGACGCCGGCGGCGATTGCACACATGGCAACCCTGGTACGTACCATCGCCGCTGCCTTTTGAATGATAACTGATGACGAATGTTAGGTTCATTTTGCACTTAGCTCACAAACCTCCATGGCCGCTGGTGGTGACGGAGGAAAGTGGCCGTACGAGAAATTTTATCATCTGATCGTCAAATTCATCGAACTGGAAATGAATGCCAGCGAGCGCGAGGAACTGCTGGCATGGTGGGATGCGTAAGTTCTCCATATTCTTGTGGTTTTGCGCCGTTGTTCATTACCCGCTGCTTTAGTCAGGTTCTCAGCGGCATGCACAATGACGTCGACAGCACATCTGACGACGAGAACACCGACCCCGCCGAGCTCTCGATCATGGCGAGGATGCGCTTGAAGTCAAAGATGCGCGCGCGCGATGACAATGCGGCTGCTGAGGGAGCTGAGCCTGCGGAGCAAGCTGTGGTGCCCGCCCGTTGATGGTGGAAGGATTAGACTACCGCGAGTTATTGTAATTGAATGGTCCCAATGATACTACAATTTATTTGTCTCGCAACTGCTCGTATAAGTGCTGTAAGCGGGATGGGGTTATATCGTTACCACACCCTGACCCACTGACGACCCGCAGACGACCTGCTGACAACCTGCTGATGACCCGCTGACGACCCGCTGACGACCTGCCGCAACCCCTTTGCAATGCACTCAAAGGCTGACGCACACTGGGTCCCGAGAAGATTGGGTAAGGGCATCAAGATGCCCACGACATGACCGCAGCCAACTCCGGGGGTGCTGCAAACTGTTTGAGGTCAGGTCACAGACATCTCACAAACCACGCCATCAAGAGTTAAAGGGTTGTGGTGGTTGCGAGCGATTTCGCGGGTTGCAAGGGCCCGCAAGCAGATTGCGAGCGATTTTGCCGGGTTGCAACCGCCCGGAATTCCCGGGTCTTTTTCGCGATGAGTCTTCACCAGGTATCAGTGACGAAATACGTTTACGTCAGCTCCTGTCAGAAAGTTTCACATCGCGACTTCGACTTCTACGAGCATCCGAAGAGTGAAAATTACTAGGGCACTGCGAACGTATGGGCTAATAATGCGAAATTACATACTATTGAACAGAGCAAAAAGATGCAAGCAAGAAAGCCGATGGATGTAAATGTAAGCAACTATGCATATGGCGAAGACGTGAGAGCAAAATGTAGAGATACATGTGAGCGGAAGCGCAAAGAAACGCGGAAAAAATTAGTAGTAGTACACGTCTAAACAATTCCAATGACAACGGTGACGCGCAAGCTGACTTCCTTACCGCTAGGCAATCCGGGGGACGGCTCCCCATCCTTGGGGACATCAAGATACTCCTCCGTCCTCAGCGAGCTGCTTTTCCACCCCCAGCTCTGGCTGACGGTGAAAACATCTGGGGCGCTTGTGAAACGGGTGATCGATGCGCCCGTAGCACTGGCACACGAGATCGAGAAGTACGCAGAGACAGCGCCGCGCGGGTCGCGGTAGGGTTGAGATGGCGCTATGGGCGGGGCAGTGGCGGGAAGCGAGCTGCCCGGCGGCGACGACGGGGATGGTGAACCGGGAACGGGCGTGTCCGTGCGTGAGGCAGCAAAGAAAGGCAGGCCCGAGGAAGTGTATTGAACGGGTGACGACGGAGCGTTCGGGGGCGGCGTCGCTTGCGACTGCGACTGCGCCCGCGCCCGCGAACTAGTGTCCAATGTGTCCGTGAGCCGCACAGCGGATGGCGCCGACGAGGCTGGGATCGGGTCGACACTCGATTGCCGGTGCAAGTATACGCCGAGCTGCGCGCCTTGAGACTTCTTCCGGACGAGCTGCACGTACACATTGTACAGACTTCCCGCGTACCAAATCGTCTGCGAATGCAGACGCAGCTTCTCTCGGAGCGCGTCGACGTCCCAGAACTCGACAGAGAAGCGGAAGGGCGGGTACGGCAGCCAGTGCGTCGGGCCGGGATGGGGACCGGACACGAGCTCGCTGGCAAGGCGGCGCTCCGTCTTCAGGCCGAAGAAGGCAGACTCCGGCATGGATGTGCGCTGCGAGCGCCCCCCTGCTGGGGAGGCAGAACGAACTTCGAAGAGCTCATCCATCGACTGGCCTTCGATATTGTCGGATGGGCCAATGCGAGCTGACGCATCGGCGGGTACGGGCCAGTACGGCCTGTCCTTGTCCTTAGCGGTGTGCAACTTGCCGGTGATTTCGGGTATAGTTGAGGCCAGGCCGAGCTCCTTGGCGGCTGCCGTTCGAGTCGGCGAGGAAGGGGGCGAAGACGCAGACGATCGGCCGCCTACTATGCGGTGGCGGAGAAGAGAATGATCCCAGTGGGCGGATTGAATGATTTCTAGCGGGACATATGGCTGGTTTGTCGTGGGGGACAGGTCATTAGAGATAGAGACAAGGTCATCAAGGGTCTGGCGTGTCCCAAAGTAAGCCAGATTCTGCACAAAGCAAAGACCACTGACCATGTTGGCGAAATATATGCCTTCTGTAAACATCTTGGTCCATTCCACCTCCTCGTCTTCGTCAATCCCTTCGTTTCTTCGGAGCTCCACCACCGCCTTCGCCATCTCGTACCGCTCCTTCTCGCTCTTCACGAACAAAGAGTCGGAGGAAAGCAAGGCGCGAACCCAGGTAGGATCGAGCCCTCCCCGTCGCCACACTACGGGTGCAACGACAGGCTGAGGGCTAGGCGAGCTAGCACCAATCGAAGGCGAGGCATAAGTCACGGTCGCCCGTCGAGCAGGCGACTTCCCGGAGATCGAGGCGCCTAGGGTAGTTATGCCGCTCACGGCCTGCTGCTCGGCCACGAGTATGTCTGAACCCCAACGAGCCAGCCAGCAGACTGCGGCCTCCCCGATCTTGTCCGACACAGCGCCATAGTGGAAGTACATGTCCTCATGCGCTGTGTCCCCTTCGTCTGAGTCGGAGGAAAGCTCCGCGGGATCTACCTTCTGCGCGTCTGGGTCAGACTGCACGGTCTGTTTGGACGCTACCGAGGCGGTATCTCCAAGGGCAGCGTCCTTGGAGCCTTTCGAGGGCTCCCGAGGACCGGTGAGGTCGGTCTTGATCATCTTTGCGACGGATTCGAGACTGACGGCAGGGCTAAGGTCGCTGTCCTCGAGGTCCCCAATACCCTTTCCAGCGGCAAACTTCAAGTACGGCACGACGGTGAACGGACCCATTGTACGCAGAATGTTGGCCAAGGCTTGAGACACCATCGAGGGGATTGACAGGTACACTGAGACAGCAACGAGGGATAAGAGGAAGCGCGGGGATGCGGGCTGTTGACCAGCGGGCGCACTACGGCGGACGGATGGGTGCGGAAACGATGGCGTTAGTGGCTGAGCAGCCGTTGGCACGATCGAAGGATCGACGTAGAGGGGTGGTCCACCTCCATACAATCGTGCTATGCATAATCTAGACGCCGTATTAATCAGACCTTGTAAGCAAACATGTAGCGGTGGGACACTCACTCGAACGCTGCGGAACGAATACTATCAATATGCTGCAAGCGTGAAGGGTGAAGAACGAGACATACCGGCACGCGTGATATTGGTGTCGTCGAACTCGATGTCTATCTGATCCGGATGCCCGCGTGTGCCCGCAATCTTGTCCGCGGACTCAAGGAATCCACCGGTAAAGAGAGAGCGGAAGAAACCCTGCAGTTTGGAATTAACGCGGCAGGTCATCTGAGCCGACGAATAACGCTTACGGCCTGAATGAGAACCACGCGATGGAGCTTGTAGAGGGCGTCCCATGTCCCGCGCACGCGGAGCGCTACATCTGCGGTGCTGCCCTCGAGGAAGGATTGGTAGATGTGGGCTTGAAAGTGTGCAGGCGACGTGCCGGGCGAGCTCATGAGCGGGGGGCTGCGCGTCAAGGGGGCGATGAGGGAAAGGGAGAGGAAGATGTGGTGCCCGCCGCCGAGCCAGAGAACTTAGTCGGGCGGGCGCCATGATGACGCTTCCCGCCGAATGCGGCCCGACAGTGGCCCGACTCGGCCCTTGCAGCACACCACCATGTCCGCCTACGCACAGCCCCACCCGAGGTTCTCTGTCCTCTCCTCGTCCTCGCTCTCGTCCGCAGAGCTCCTCTCCCCGACCAACAGCTCTGCCCGCTTCTCCCTCCCCTCCGCCCCCTCCATCACCACCGCGACCGGCACCCCCAAGCCGCTGTCTCGCCCAAACATCTATGATCGCCCGCTCAACAAGACGCGCACCGCAGAGGTGTCCGCGTCCGCCTTCGCGTTCATGTTCTCCGAGGTCGTCCAGTACATGCAGAAGCGCGTCAGCGGCATCAACGATCTCGAGCGTCGGTGAGCCCGCATCCGCCGCCACCATTCCGCGTCTGACCTCCCGCGCGCTGCAGGCTGAACACCCTCGGATACCGCCTCGGCACACGCGTCCTCGAGCTCATGGTGTGGCGAGCAGAGTCCACCTCCAAGGCTCCCAAGCGCGAGATCCGCTTCCTTCCTGCCCTCATGTCAATACACACAAACGTCTGGAAGGCTGTCTTCGGGAAGCCGGCCGACGCGATCGAGAAGAGCGTGGAGAACGAGGATGAATGTGCGTAGCGCAGTCTATCTACAGTCTTCATGTCTGACTGGGCACACAGACATGATCATTGACAACGACCCGATCGTGACACGGAATATATCCATCCCACGCGACATGAGCCAGCTCAGTTGCTCGTCTTTCACTGCCGGTATTGTTGAAGCCGTGCTCGATGGGTTAGGATTTGTGAGACGCTATTCGTATCATGCTTCCTTCCTTGTCTGATCATCGCCCAGCCTGCACGCGTGACGGCGCACAATACGCCTAACGAAACATACCCGTCTAGAACGACGATCCTAATCAAACTGGAGAAGAGCGTGCTGGAGAGAGAGGAGCTGTTCAAGTAGCCTGTGCGATATGTAGTGTTGTATGCTAGATGATAGTCCGTGCACCAAGCAGTCGTGGACTGGACTTGTAACCACTCCGGGGACACTTGGGTGTCTTACGTAGAAGCGTGACTTTGGAGGTGGCCAGAACGCCTCGTGCCAGTGGGACCGTCGCATTGTAAAGTGCTTCTTGAAGCTCATGAATATTTCTGACATTTGATTCGTCGGCAATGAGGCTCTGAGCGCGCGACGCAACACGTCATTACATCCCAATTAGGAGAGTCAGAACCTGGTCAATCTTCTAAACACTCAAACCGACCGGTCTGTATGGCGGCGACGCTTCTGCTGCTTATTCAAAAGTCAGGCAGATGGTCACCGGTCACCGATGATCGTCTGCGTGACGACTTCCGACCGGTAATGTGGACGGGTGCACACAATTCGGAAGGCCTCGGCCCTCGACTGATCTGATCAACTTTATCTTATCTGTTGCCAGCGCGCTTATAACCCCTGGGGCTGAACTCACCTCCCACCCACTGTTCTCCCTGTTTCTACCTCGTTCTCTGCCTCGTTCTCTGCCCAGAGGGGCTGTCCTCGTTGTGGACCATGGCCACCATTCGTCGACTCTCCATTTCCCCGCCGTTGCTGAACAGCTCCTCACCATGGGCATCTGAATCCGATCAGCTGCAGGAGCTCTTCAACTCCCCGCACACCGGGGCGGTCACTACCCGCACGGGGACTCTTACTGGCTTCGTCGAGACAGAAATGCATACCGTGCGTCTTGCACCCCAATGACAGTCCAGGTACGAACCGACGCTGACAACCCGGCCGCCTCGCCCGCAGGTCGTCTTCGCCAAAGACAGCATCTCGTCCTGCAACTCCTACGGATACTCCCCGCATCCCCTGTCCTTTTATCTCGACTATGTCGAGAAGATCCTCTCAGCTGCCCCAGAGGGCTCCGTCAAGCCCTTCATCATCAGCATCTCCGCCTCCTCGCCCATCTCGCTCGCCTCCATGCTCGACGGCGTCCAGGAGCTGCGCGCGCGGCTGCGCGACTCCGCGGGCGCCGTGTCGCGCGTGGGCGTCGAGATGAACACGAGCTGCCCCAACATCAAGGGCTCCCCGCCCCCTGCGTACAACTTCCACCGCCTCCGGCCCATCCTGGACGTGCTCGCGGACTACTTTTGGAAGGACCCGACGCTTGCCATCGGGCTGAAGCTGCCGCCATACACGTACTCCACTCAGTTTGATGACCTGGTGAAGGGCATCGCGTCCTATTCGCGACCGGACCCCGCGGACAGGTCGCGGACACTCAACCCCTTTGCGTTCTTCACGTCCACCAACACCCTCGGCCAAACCATTCTATTTGAGGAGCAGACACTCAAGCCCAAGTCCGGCAAGGCAGCAGGTGTTAACGGCGGCGCGTCGCCGAACGGGGCCTCGGGAAACGACCACCCCGCACTCCCGACGGTCGTCGGCGGCCTTGCAGGCGAGTCGTTGCATGCTCTGTCCTTGGGGAACGTGTACACTTTCAGGCAGCTACTCGACGCGAGCGACGACGAGGCGGTGCGCGCCATCGCGATGGTCGGCGTGGGCGGCGTGACCACGCGCGAGGCGCACAAGCGCATGCGCAGGGCGGGGGCGGCGGTGGTCGAGCTCGCGACGCTGCTTGGCCGGGAGGGCGTCAAGGCGTTTGAGACGGTGTCCATCGTGCATGAGAACGACGGGTCGGGGGGTGAGAAGGGTGGGGGCGAGTAGAGGTCAGGGCATGAGATTTATTTACATTGATTCTTGGGTTATGGTACTTTTCCATATCAGGGTTTTACGGGCATATTCCAGAGAACATTGAGTCCATGGGTAGACGCATAGGAAGCTGGGGTGGGTGGTAACGTAGCAAAAGGCGACTTTGAAACGTAATGTGGGCGTAGAATGTGAACAGGGTAAGTACAGGTGAAATAATGAATGATAAATGAAGAATACAGCTATGGACACAGAAGTTATCGATACAAGCAACAAATCGAACACGAAATCCAAGATGAGGAGCCCCACGAAATAACATAAAGACGATCAGAGAGTTGGGCTGATCTCGCCAAGCGAGAGCGACATATACGCGGAGTCGAGGTTCAACATGTAATGAGACATGTCCAAGCCCCCTTCGACTCCGTGCAGAAGCTCCGACAGATTTCCGGGCTCAGCAGAGAGGGCTGCCTGCGCGTCCGTCTGGTCCGAGAAGGGCCAGGGGAAAACGCCGTCATCCAGGGGGGAAGCGGGGTAGATGCCGAGGCCGTAGGCCCCAGTGGGCGCCTGGAAAGTCGCGCCGTGAGGGATGCGTCCAAAGTCGGCGGGAACGTCAAAGTCGTATTCCATGCCGGCGGGCAGCGTGGAAGGAAGCGGCAGAGGCGGCGTCTGGAAAATGAGGTCAGGCTTGATCTCTGAAAGCGAGAGATACTCAAAACTCACAAACTGCTCCTGGTATAGTTGGCCATCCTGCTGCACAGGAGACGGACGAGGCGCCTCCGGGGCGAGCGCCGCGGGCGCGATCAACGGGCTGTTAAAGGGCGGAGGCTCGTTCGCTTTCTTGGCCGCCTGCTTCTTGGGAGCGATACGACGAGCGGAGGCGCTTGAAGACACCTGCGCAGCCTGCTGCGTCGCCGCAATGCGCGCGTCGAACTGCTTGACCGCGGCGGCGAGCTCGGCGCCCTTCTTGCCCTGCATAGAGAGCTTCGCGACCTCGCTGATGCGCTGGAAGTCCTCAGGGTCATTGCGCTTCGTCTGGCGGCGCATGATCTCGCCTGTGCGCGGCTTGGGGGAGAAGCGGTAGTTGGGGTACAGGCGCGTGTGCTCCTCCTTGAGCTCCTGGGCGTGCTTCTGGTAGGGGGCCTTGTCGGCGTCGGACATGGCGCGCCAGACCTCGCCGGTGATGCGGCTGAGCTGCCGGTTGTCGCGCTCGATGGTGAGCATGCCGTCGTGGGACTTGAGCCAAGACGAACGGAAGACCATGAACGCGTTGGGCGGGCGCGGGATGTGACCAGGCGGCTGCCTACGCTGAGACTTGGGCTTGGCGCCGTGAAGAGGGATGGAGTCGGTGGTCGGGGACGGGGACGAGAGCGAGGAGCAGTCGGAGGCGGAGGGGGATGCAGCGAAGTCTAGGGGGGAAAGCTCGCGCACGGGCAGAGGACGAGAGGCGTGGGGGCTCGGGGGCTGCTGGGCCAGCGGGACTGCGAAGTGGACGGGGTAGTGTGGGGAGACATCGGTGTCGGCGGGGAGGAGGGGGTCATCGAAGATAGGCGAGGCGGGGAGACGGGTACGACGGCGCTGGCGGTGGGGGCCTATGTGATGTGAAGAGTGAATCTCTGGCCACGCTCACGTGCACGGGCCAACTTACCGGTGGTGCCTGTGAAGAGTACCGGTGAAGTCTGGGAGCTGCTGGGGGACGACATTGGGGGAAATGGTGCTTGGGGATGTCGCGGATGGTCATCCTGGGCTCATTTTATACGATCCGAGGCCGTCGCCGTCGACCATCTGCTGCCCACCGACGTTCCGAGTGTGCCAGGTCCTACCCCCCTCTATAATCACCCTTCACACTCGACCATAGCCGAGCCGCCATATAAGGCAAAGAAGCTCTTGCCGAAGGCGCGCCGAGCACCTTGCGGCAGGCACGCGTGAAAGGTGAAAGGGTGCCCATCGGATGACGCATCCGGTGCTGTTCCTGCAGCACATTCCCACGGGAGACTCGCTACCGAAATCTCCGAGTGGCGGCGGCTGCGAGCTCGACACTAGTAGGCTTTGCAGGCGTTCCGTGCTGCATAAAACTGCAGGTCCTGCGTTGTACTTAGACAACAGCCACGGCCACTTCTCGCATCCGCCAAGGAAATACCTTTCGACACACACTGGCAAGGCTAGATATCGTGACACCATTGTCGTGACGATGGTGAGCATCGATATCTTTGAGCTACGACTTGGAGACAAACTCAGTCTCGGTCGCCGATTGCGCGTACCACTAATGATTACGCTGAGGTCGCGGTATAGGTTGAGATCGGAGGAACCGAGGTATGACGCGTCGTGACTCACTGAGGCGGAACGCGTTCACGTGCGAGTCGAGACGCGCCTTGTGACTCGAGTCGCCTTGCCAATATAAGCGCGTTACCCCTCGAGGCTCTTCAAGCTCAACCAACACGCGTTAAACACCTCTCAACAGCACTTGTTCTGCACCCTTCGTCTGTCAACTTCTTTTTTGAATATGCCGCCACGCAAAAAAGCCGCTGCTGCCGCCGTGACTGACGGCGCTCCTGTCGCCGCCGACGACCAGCCTGCCCCTGCGACCAGGGCAACTAGGTCCAGCACTAGGACGAAGGCGACTGCGGCTGATGCTGATGCTGATGCTGCCCCTGCTCCTCCTGATTCGAAAGCATCCAAAGCTCCCGCGTCCAAGGCGAAGCCTGCGTCAAAAGCAAAGCCTGCTTCCAAAGCCAAAGCCAAACCCGCCTCCAAGCGCACGAAAGCTGATGTTGACTCCGACGCTGACGCCGATGACAAGCCCGTCAGCAAGAAGGCCAAGGTCGTCGATGCTCCGGTCGACCCACCTCAGAAGATGGTGAATAGCGCACGCTAAGTTCTGAAATACGGAGAGACTCATGCTTCTCAGGTCACGGTGCTCAAGAGAGGAGCTGCACCGGTTGACCCGGCTTCCCCCTATGTTCGTGAGTCGCACCTCTGGGACGAGCCTTGAGCCAGTATCTGAGTGTCATGATTGTACCGGGAAGAAACCCACCAAGTTTATCAGAATGCAGAGGGCGTCTGGGACGCCATGCTCAATCAGACCGACATCGGGAAGAACGCCAATAAGTGCATATTGCCCCGCTCTTGCTGCTCTTTCCGACGCTAAGCCTACCGCAGATTCTACGTCATACAAGTCTTGCATCCCCTCGGAAACGACCAGCAGTCGCTCCTGTTCACTCGATGGGGTCGCGTTGGCGAGAACGGTCAAAAGCAAACCAAGGTATGCAGAGTGTATCGCGGACCAACTGAGCCTGAGTCTGTGGTATGCAACAGGGACCGTTTTCGTCGGCCACGGCCGTTAGCGAGTTTAAGAAACAATTCAAGGCGAAGACATCGACGAACTGGGAGGACCGACACGGCATGACAGCTAAGAAAGGTTTGTGTTTCTTCCTCTGCTCGATGCATGTTATGTTACTAAAGCCTGTACATAATTTTGCAGGAAAGTATACTTGGTTGGGTGCGTACGGCTGGCTCGTTGCATGTTGTCCATCAAATTCATAAGTCCGACAGAGCGCGTCTTCGAGGACGAAGATGAGGACGATACTAAACAAGTGGCCGGTCCCTCCGGCTCATCCAAGAAGGAGGAACCGAAGGCAATCCCTTCGTCCACTCTTGCACGTGCGGTCCAGGACGTGTGCAAGCTCATCTTCAACACCACGTGGGCCTTGCTGCCTTTAAGATATAATACGCCGCTCATGACCCTTCACGTAGTATCATGGATGCTCACCTTTCGTCAATGAACTATGACGCCAACAAGCTACCCCTTGGTCAGTAGCGACCTCTATGCTACTATCGATTATCGCTGATATACTACTGTCAGGCAAACTGGCCAAGTCGACGATTATAAATGGGTTCTCTGCTCTCAAGGTCTAAGCAGTTGAGCGAGTTGTATGCGCTGTAGCTGAATATCTTTTAGTTGTTGGCCGAGGTCATAAGCAATCCTGCTGGCGCTGCGGCTTCTGAGTACGGTAACTACCAGCGCACTTGCGAGGAACTTACTTCTCGTTACTACTCGTCCGTATCCTTCACCTTTCATTCTCATTCCGACACTCATTGGCTCTGGTTCACAGAATCATCCCGCATGTATTCGGGAGGGACAGGCCCGTCACCATCAACAATGAAGCAGTTCTGAAAAGGGAACTGGAGCTTGTTGATGCTCTCGGTGATATGGTTCGTACAATTCAATCCAGGCTCGGACTCGTTGCCTTGCTCATCGTCATCATAGGAGGTGGCACAGAAGCTAATCCAGCAGGCGAGCGGCCCCACTGATGAAAACGGCAATCCCATCAACCCCCTCGACGCTCAATTTGGATCCCTGAAGCTCACGAGTATGGAGCCCGTTGATCCCGCGAGCAAGGAGTTTAGATCCCTTGTTTCGTACGCGACCGAATCGCAAGGGGCCACTCACCATTACAAGATAGACATCCAAAATGCTTTCCGTGTAGAAAGGTTTGCAGCTCCGTCGCGCTGAAAAGATAGTGTTTGACATTGCAACAGACAAGAAGAGACGAAAGCTTGGTACGACGCCGGGTTCCACAATTTAGGTGAAGATCAAAGGCTCCTTCTGTGGCATGGTTCCAGGACGACCAATTTCGCTGGTATGTGAATTGTTTCGATGCAGTCACTCCGGGGATCCGTGAATGCTGACCTACTACACCAGGCATCCTTCGCCAGGGCTTGCGCATCGCGCCACCGGAGGGTATGCTGTCTGTTCTTTTGTTCCTAAATAATTATCTGATCACGTCGTTGTCCAGCTCCTGTGACAGGTCAGTCTCTTTCGATGGTTGCTGTGGTTGTCCTCACGCTTTGCAGGTTACATGTTCGGCAAGGGCGTGTACTTCGCAGATGTAAGCCTTCTTCCTACTAATGCGTTCATAGGCTGACTGTGCTACAGATCGTGTCCAAGGTGCGTGAAGGACGTCTTGATCTCGCTGTTGTGTGATCTTAGTATATTTCAGTCAGCGAACTACTGCTACACCGGGTGAGCTTCATATGTGCCGCTCGCGCTCTTGTGCACTCACCGACCACACCAGACTGAGCAACAACATCGGCCTGCTCCTTCTCTGTGAAGTTGCTGCGCAGCCGGTCCTTGAGCTAGATAACGCCAATTCACAGGCCGGCGAACACTGCAAAACTGCCAAGAAGCTGTGAGTTCCTGGTTCCGCTATCATGCTTACTGCGGCTGACATTCGGAATCCCTAGGGCCACCAAAGGCGTCGGCCGATACCAGCCTGACGAATGGCAGGACGCCGGAGACAGTCTTGACAACCCGTTGCTTAAGGGCTGCGCCATGCCCAAGGGTCCTCCTAAGGATCTCGGAAACATGAAAAGCCTCTTCTACAACGAGGTGAGCTGACCTTTAGCCTGGTTGCTTCGGGAGTTTACGCAACGGCCACCCACGCAGTATATCGTATACAACACGTCTCAAATCCGCTTGCGATATCTCATCATGTTCAAGATGGGTTGATGGGTTCCAACTTCGGTTCTTGAATCGGCCCAAAGACGGGCGCCCCGCCTGATCCTACAAAAATCAAATCTCTATCGTGCACTAGTCTGGATCTCCTTCTCTCTGCCTTTTTGACTTGCTTTATCCTCGTCGGACGTTGTCGTGTGTGAACGGGCTGTGCTATGTGGCTCATACGCCTTGAGGCTCGATCGGCGTTGAGTTGTCCGACCTGTGCATGTCTTACTCTTGTTGTCGCTCGTGTCGTTTGCTCAATAATTAAAGATGCTCCTTCACTGTCCGCTGAGCAGAGTGTCGGTATGAGCGACATCAGATTAGTGAAGAGCGTAAGTACGCGGTGGAGTGCCCAGTACTTGCCAGTGCGTGGCGCGCGTGTTGAAGTCACATGCAAATAAACGCCCGCGACTTGGGACGACCACTGACCAGCATCACCGGCACCCCGCAGTCTAGCTGCTTCATATATACTCTCCACCAGCTTCCGGAGAGAAGGTGACCCACGATGTCTTCTGCAGCGCGCAAGCAGGCGCCGCGACCCGCACGCCCAGTGGGCCGGTACTGGAAAGGCAAGGCCCCGAAGGGCGCCCCGGACGCGGTGTCCGACGATGAGGACGAGGATGAGGAGATGCCGCTGGCCGAGGAGGAGGGCGACGTCGCGCTCTCAGGCGAGCAGGAGTTCCTCGGTGCGGGCGATGAGGACGACGACGACGAGCAGCCCACAAGGGCGGCGCCGAAGACGGCGAAGATGAGCGTCACGCTGCGCGATGTGAACATCTCGAAGGACGGGAAGGTGATAGTTGCTGGAAAGGAGGAGGTCGGCCGGACTGAGTTTGAGGAAGGTGCGTACGTGCTTGCGTGGTATGGCGTGTCGTGGGCTCATGGGGACGTAGAGTCGTCGGAAGAGGAGGAGGAGGGCAAGCCGCAAGGCCAGGACTCTGAATCCGAGGAGGAGGTCAGTCGCCCTCGATCTCTCAGGCGGATATGTCTCATTTTCCTCACAGTCAAGTGAAGAGGAATCCGAGTCCGAGGAAGAGAAGCCTAAGCTCCAATTTCGCCCGGTCTTCGTGCCCAAGTATGTCTGCTTTCAACGCTGTCCTTCCGGTGCCCCGTAATTCACACTCATCAGGCTCATCACTTACTCTGCAGGCGAGGACGTGTCACAGTCAATGAGGTGCAGGCAGAGGACACGGAGGAGATCCTGCGGAAGAAGGAGGAGGAGGCGGAGGAGCGCAGGCGGCAGAGTCACAACATGGTCGCCGACAGCATTCGACGAGAATTAGCAGAGAGTGCGTGTCCTTTATTCTCTTTTATGATGCGCTCTGACGCTTTACTAGAGGAGAAGGAAGCGGAGGAGCCCGACGTCGACGACACCGACGGCTTGGACCCTGCCGAAGAGTTCGACGCGTGGCGACTACGGGAGCTTGCCCGAATCAAACGTGACAAAGAAGTCGAGCTCGAGCGCGAACTTGAGCGCGAAGAAATCGAGCGACGACGTGCCTTGCCTGAAGAGCAGCGACTGAAGGAGGATCTCGAGCGTGCCAACAAGTTGCGCGACGAGAAGCCCAAGGGCAAGCAAGTCTTCTTGCAGAAATACTGGCACAAGGGTGCCTTTCATCAGGTATGTCTCCAATTATTGACTTGTCAATGATGTACTGATTCCTGCATCTCGCGTACAGGACGAAGAAATTCTCAAAAGGCATGACTTTACGGAAGCTACAGAGTCTACTGTGGACGTGTCGATCCTTCCTGAAGTCATGCAAGTGAAGAACTTTGGCAA
Organism: Auriscalpium orientale; assembly: GCA_019915035.1. Taxonomy (NCBI): domain Eukaryota; kingdom Fungi; phylum Basidiomycota; class Agaricomycetes; order Russulales; family Auriscalpiaceae; genus Auriscalpium; species Auriscalpium orientale. The sequence goes on from JAHLMH010000001.1 coordinate 2,693,836, forward strand.
GCGCGGTCGGACAAAGTACACACATCTGCTCGACCAAGATACGACAGCGAAAGCTGGCGGATTCGGTGCCGCGGCGCTCGGAAAGGGTGGCAAGAGCGGTGAGGGCAGCGGATGTTTCCTATGCGGAGGCCCGCATCTGAAGAGAGGTATGAACAACTCCTCGAGCTGCCCGCGTTTCTGTTCCTCACATGCATTGTGCTCGCCTAGATTGCCCCTCGAATACCGGCGGCGCGCCGGGTGGGCGGCCCGGCACGGGAGCGAACGCTGCCCCGACAGGCGTCCGAGACGAACAGAAGGGCTCCTGGCGAGACCGCGACGACGGGTACGCTCCTGAGCGGCGTGGGGGCTTTGACCGCGATCGACCAAGAGCAGACAGCCCCGAGCGGGGCCAGCGAGCCTACTCTCCGCGACGGAACGACCGTGAGCGGGATCGGTTTGGCGGCCGGGGTCGCGAGAGCCGAAGTAGGGAACGCTCGCCGAGGCGAGACCGAGCACGCGATGATGGGGACCGACACTGGGGGGATCGCAGACGGTCGCGATCAAGGGACGGACGATATGACCGGGACGAAAAGCGGCGGCGGGTGGATTGAACGGTGAACATATGAGCTGCCAGGTCTTCATCTACCTTCCGCGGGGCTGGGATGCCCCCTAGCTAGTTCAAAGCTTGTTCACTCCGTGTGTCCTTACTAGCGCTCACTCTCCGTGATCGGACAACGCCCACAACGTTGTCCCGTTGACGCTCATTGATGCATGCAGCAGCATTCATGCGTGCACTTCTCCCAGGCTTGTGACACACCGCACGCGAGCCGAGGCCGTTGAGATCACCGTTGTCGTTTCTCATGTTCATCGTCGGCGACAGCCGCACTCCGCCTCGCTCGCCTTGGCAGGTGGGACCTGGGCATGGAGGTACATCAAATCATAAGGGCCTTGCCTCATCGTCTCATTTCATGGTTGGACCACACGACATCGGACCCGTCCTATAACCCCACACTTTGCCGGCACACCCTTCTAGTTCCACGCTAGACGTATTTTATTGCTCATTCTATTGCAGCCGATTTGTTCTCGTTCGCGCTCTCTTCCCTTTATCCAATCTCACGAGCATATTTTCTGGCCAGCGACAGCAACTCCTCCCACGCGCTGCTCTTCTCTCCCATCGCTGTCCACGTATCCCTCCGCGCAGACAACGATCAAGAGCATGAATGCCCCAGTTGCCCCGCAAAGACGCGTCGTGAAAGTCGCGGTTATTGGTAGTGGCCTCGCTGGTCTGACAGCCGCCTACCTCTTGTCCAACGTCCACACGCGCCCGGACGCGGAATTCCCTGAGGATGAGGATATTCAGTTCGAGGTGCACATATTCGAGAAGGTGCGTAGCGTTTGATCATCAGCGCTCTGCGCAACCTGACTTCTTTCCGCCCCAATTCCTCGCGTGAACACATGGAATGCATCCATTCCGCAACTTGATTGCCCCGTTATCCAGGCCGAGTCGCTTGGGATGGACTCGCATTCCGTGTCTCTGAGCCTGCCCGGAGAAACCAAAGAGTGGCGCGTGGATGTGCCAATGCGTTCATTCCAAGGCGGTGAGTAAATAGCCTGACCCGAAGTATGACCCAAAGTTGACGCGTTGGCTTCCGACTCTACATAGGCTACTATCCGCAACTCATTGCCCTTTACAAGCGTCTGGGCGTGTCATTCCGGCGCGCAGACTTTTCCTACTCGTTTTCCTACCTCCCCTCCCTGCCCGCGTCGGATGCTGGCATCTCACCGAAGACTCCCATCTCCTCTGCGCTATCTCTGACACCCACCCTAATTTACGATGGCGCATCAGGCCGCTCGGGCATCAGCATACCAACCACCCTGACAGCCCCATATGCCGCCCTCGCGCCCAACTCCCTCGAGCGAATATACGCACGTTTGACAGTTATCGTGTCCTTCGCAGTGAGCATGCTCATTCTCGGATACAACTTCCTTCGCCTTCAACTACTGGCTGCGCCGCTTTTACGCGGGAAAGCGGCGCGCGAGCTTAATTGGGCGGAATGGGCGGAACAGGCAACCCCGCGCGGGATTCTTGCTCGCCTTCTGGGCCTCGACGAGCAATGGCGCGTTTTTGTCGCGGACGTGTGCGCGCCTCTCTTCTCTGCGGTATGCACTGCCGCGCGGGAGGACGTGGACGCTCACCCTGCAGAGGAATTTCTTGGTACGCCCACTGCTCACGTGGCCGCACGTCGTTTTCAAGCTAACCTGAATTAATCAGACTTCATATGGCTCACATTTTTGACGCACCACTATGTTGTCACCAACGGTGTCCGCGACGTCGTCGCTCGCCTTACAACATCGCTGCCTCAGTCCCAGATACATCTTGGCGCGGCGACCACGTCTGTCGTCCCGGACAAGTCGCAACCTGGCCTTGTTTCCGTCGTCTGCTTGCCTTCTCATGGGGAACCCCACGCATACCATGGCTTCGCCCACGTCATATTTGCAACACAGGCGAACCACGCAGCTCCCCTCGTCCAAGGCTACGCAAAGGCGCTCGCAGAGTCGAGCATCGAGCTGGAGAGGAAGACAGCCGCGAGCAGGGCTAGTCAGCTTGCCGCCTGTCTCTCGCAATTTGAGTACCGGCAAACGATCGTCATCAATCATACGGACTCAAGCTTCCTCCCAGAAGACGAGCGAGACCGGCGCGACCTGAACCTTGTCACCGTCGCCTCCCCGTCAGAGACCCAACTTCCGCCTGAGAAATCCTCTCCCGGCGAAGCGAACTCACTCGTCGTGCCGCCCTCCTACGCCATGACCACGCACATGCTTCCCCGTCCCGCCGCCTACGCAACATCGTCCGTCGCCATATACCAAACCACGAACCCCATCGTGCCGCCGAGCGCGGGCAGCGTACTCTCCGTCGCGCGGCTCGAGCGCGCACTTTTGACGCGCGCGGGGAAGGCGTCTGTGGACTTCTTGTGTGCAAAGGAGGGCGTCGGTGCTCTGCAGGGTGCTGCCCGTCGGGTGAGCAGGGACGCGGCAGGCCTGTGGGTGGTCGGCGCGTACGCGTATCGTGGAATTCCCTTGCTGGAGGGGTGCGTAGCTGGCGCGCGAGATGTCGTGGAAACAGGCTTGTTAGCGTGTGAAGGGGTGAGCGTGGGCTCGGCGCCGTGGTGAGGAGAATCGGTGACGAGGATTTCATTTGCGTCCATCTACATAACTGATCGAGCGACCTGGAAGGCGTACATATACACCTTACTAGTAAGGTACTGATAGACTTTATAGATACCCATTTGTACCTGACATATCCTTTGTCCGCACATCAGCTTCTACATAGGAACCTTTGTGTCATCGATGATGTATAATCTACACCACACGAGCCAACAACAGACAGAATGTCACTGCCCTTCCTGCAAGAAAGCGGCACAGCGCTCGGCGACCATGACCGCCGGTGCCTGCAAGTGCGTGGATGGGATGGTGGGGAATACACTCGCATCAGCCACGCGTAGACCATCGACACCGTGGACGCGGAGCTTTTCGTCGAGAACCCCTCCCTCCGCCTCCGGCGCTATGCGGCACGTCGAGGAGTAGTGGTATGTCGTGCGGGCGCCATGCACGATGAACGCATCCAAGTCCTCGTCGGACAGGCTTTTCGGCACGACCTGGTCGTCGAGCCGGTACCCGAGCTTGCGCATCTCGGATGCGAGGCGCAGCGCCAGCTTGATCCCTTTGCGCATGACGGCAAAGTCGTCCGGATCCTGCAGCGAGCCAAGTTCGCAGTCTGGGCGGATCCGCGGGTCGGTGGATGCGAGGCGCACGGTGCCCTTCGACTTCGGAGTGAGGTTGACGACAAGCAGCGAGAAGCAGCCGTCCTCCCCGAGCTCGAACTTCCAGTCGGATGCGTTGTAGGGAATCGGCATGATCTCGATGTCTGGACGGTTACGCGCGCTGAACGGGTCGCGGTCAGAGGCATCTCGGGCGACAGTCTGCGAATCCTCGTCCAGCAGACGTGACACCGCGAAGATGGTCATCTGTGGAAACGGCGCGAGCAGCAAGCCGTCGCCTCGGATGAGGTACCGCAGAAACTGCCCGAGCGCAACGAGCGGATTGTCTTGGATGTGATGCAGAGTATCACTTTTGCGGCAGCGAAAGATGACCGATACACCGCAGTGGTCTTGCTGTGAGATTATGTCAGAATATTCGAATGTGACCAACGACATATCACTTACCAGGTGACTCCCTACGCCGGGCAGGTCTTTTACGATTGAGATGGCATTTTCTTGAAGATGTCCGGCAGGCCCAACGCCGCTGTATATGCTATCAGCAACGGATAGCAACGCGAAACAACTCGAATAGCTACTTACCTGAGAAGTAGAACCTGCGGAGAACCGATGGCTCCGGAGCACACAATGACTTCGCGTCGCGCGCGAGCGAAGAAACGCTTTCCAAACTCAGCGTCCTCTTGCTCCAAGAAAACACCGTCGACGCGCGGTTTTCCCTCGGCCTCATTGACGTGGAGGGACTGTACTACGGCACCAGTACAGATTTTGAGGCGGGCAGCGCGAGCTGTGGCGACACCGTGTGGCAGAAAGGCATCGAATGTGGAGTTCCGACGCCCGTTGGAATCGATAGTCATATCTGTCTCCAAGATGCCAAAGGGTGACTCGCTGGGGTTGTTGGCTTCGATTTGTGGCAGGCCAACCAACGGGCAAACTTTCAAGATGCTGAGAGTGTTTTAATAAATGCGAACAGCAGAATGAAGTCGGACGAACACTCACTGATTCGTGTTCTCAAAATACACTCGCGGCATCTTTCGATTCACCCAAGGTCCTACAAAGACGATTTGGTGATTAGTCAAAGTACCCTCTGCGAATAAACCAAACGACAAGCCTTTGCTTCCTCGGTGAGCCTTGTCTCCGTGTGATACCGACACTTCGGACTTCACGTAGAACGGAAGAACGTCATCCCAAGCCCAGCCTTTCGTTCCCCCTTCAGTCCAAGTGGCGTGGTCTGACGGGGTGGTCCTGGTATAGAAATGTCCGTTTATCTTGCTTGTGCCGCCTAACAGCTTCCCGCTGACCATGTTGAGAGCTTCATTCTGAAGTGCTGCCACGGGAGCTGACTTCCACTTGTATGCGGGAAACCCGGATGGTCGGTAATCGACGCTCAGGAGGGGAACCTTAGAGTTCCACGTGTTCACCACCTCACCACGCTCGATGAGAAGGACGGTGTGTCGAGAATCCTCGCTGAGACGGCTAGCAAGGGCGCACCCCGCTGTGCCACCTACAACTGCCCTATGAGCACTGATATAAAAGCCGAAAAAAAATCTCACCGCCAGCAATGATATAGTCATAGGCAATCGCGTCGCTGAGAGGTACCTCCGGTACTGGAGAGGCAACGGATGGTACAGAGCCAATGGGGTATTTGGACGAGAAACACATCCCAGTTGGCAAATGGCTATCCGTCGCCACAAGGTTGGCTTGGAGCAGCCTTAACGATGCAGCGTGGGGATATGATCCTGGACCTGCAGCATGGTGATTAGCAGTCGTTGCCACGGAAGGCTTGGGCGTCCATGAGCGCGTCCACTAGCACGTAGCCGTTTCGATGATGAACCCGGCATGTGCCCGGCCGGCGCCCCGTCTGCTGCCGACGGTTCTCCGCCATCGCCTGCCTAGTTACTGTACCTTGCTCACCAAGGTCTCACTGAGTCGCGGAGCGACCGTCTGTAGGCAACGGAGACTAGTCACAGTACTTATTAGTAACCTTTGGGTGCATATTTGCGCGTGTTTACCTGTTCCCCACGCTTCATGCTACTTCATCACACCCGACACTTTGAAGGCTGCGAATCGACTGTCTACGTTGCAGAGTATAGTAACGGCTTGTGAGTCATCGACCCAAGTAACGTCAGGCGGCTATCATTTTCCTTTTGTTAGTGGCGCAAGTCGTGCGGTTTGCAACCTGTTCTATCACGAGTTGCTGGAACACCTAACCAGTGGGCCTTTCTGGAGGTCCAAGACAGAGATATATCATCTATCAACGGACTATAACTTTACGTCTTACGACTTCGATCCAACTGACCTCGAATTGTTAAATGAGACCCTCCTTCTGCCCCGAGGCATCGATGGCGCCCACGGATTCTTCCTTGGCGTCTGTGCATCTCGTGCCAGTATTCTCATGCTACGGAGATGCGTATCTCGCCACTCTTGTCCTCTTCCTCGACCAGGTGAGCCATCCGATCGTCTCCTCTCGCAAGCCGTGCTGAAAGGATTACCCGCATGTGCCAGTCCTACCCTTATAAAAGCTGCTGTGCCGCCCCATATGTCCGACATAGAGTCTTCCAGTCCGTTGTCCGGCCCCGCGGACCCGCAACCGACCGATTTTGGAGCACCATTCGACGATGCAGACGCCGACCTTATCCTCCGCTCCTCCGAACTCACCGATTTTCGTGTACTCAAGGCCATTCTAACGAGGGCTTCACCTGTCTTGAAAACCATCCTGTCGCCTCCCTACCCTCCGCTATCCACTCCGAAATTCAACCCACAGCCCAGCACTCCCAAACTCGAGCTGCAGTCCGAGGGACCACCCATACTCTTCATGCCCGACGACACGGGAATCCTTGCCAGCCTTCTATTTTTAGCACTTCCTGTGCAATCCTTTGTCCCCGAATCGCCGCAGCGCATCGTTCAACTCCTCGATGTTGCGCAGAAGTACGAGATGACATTCGTATGCTCGCAACTCCTCGGTGCATCTTCCCTCATCGCAGACCATGCCTTTCTGGCCCTATCTTTATCTCTTCGCGTCGGTCTTGCCCGAGAAGCCCTGGCTGCTCTGCGAGTGGCTGTACACCGGCCCCTCACCATCGATGAGATGGGTGCAGACTTAGCCTTAGTATCCGGCCCATCCCTCCACCAGATGATTGAGTGCCGACGACGTGGTGTTGCGGCTATCCGGCGAGGTTTGAAAAAGCCCAGCGCGACCAACACGCTGGCAGACGTGTGGAACTCTTATACTGGACGGCTAGGGATCCAGCCGTACCCGTGCTCTGATACCACCGCCAGCGGCTCTCCGAAGTGGTTCGACGACTGGCTGGAGCTCCCTCGCAGCGTGGCTCCGGGTAAGGGGTTTTTGCACGTACATCTGCGCAACCATGTGGACAGATCCAAGTGCAAGCTCTGTGGCTCCATCACGCTGGCGAAAGCCGAGACTATCTGGCGTCGTGTGCGTAATGAGTGTTGGAACATCCTACAAAAGGCATGTTTTGACGTCCAAATTCCTCGTCACCGGCGCTGATATGATACATCCATGCGTCTCATAGGAAGAGAAAACGATTCTGAAGATGAACACGAACCAGATGCAAAGTTTTGGCTTAGCCTCGACTTCTTCTGGGACGGACATGCCACTGCACACTAAGAGACGCCTCTCCCAGGCGGAACAAGGCGCAGATATCGTCCTACGATCGTCTGACGGCGTAGATTTCTGCGCTCACAAGGCAGTCCTTTCGACAACTTCCTCATTCTTCTGGGATATGTTCAGCCTACCAATGCCCCAAATCAGCCCATATTCGGACACCGCAGACAAGCATGCGGGAAAATTTGATGCATCACTCCCAGTCGTCTGCATGTCTGAGGCATCTCAAACTCTTGATGACCTGATCACTGCAGTCTACGAGCCCCTCTCCCTGCGGTCAATAGAATCTTTCGATCGCTTGGCAGCTTTGCTGGAAGCCCTCCAAAAATATGATATGACAAGAACAAGCGCTCTCGTTCGCCATTTACGTCTCCCGGAAGCCCTCATGGTCACTGGGCCAGGTGCCAGCCCTTTCCGATTTCTTGCGCTCGCAGTCAAACATGGGCTGGCCGAGGAAGCGAAATTCGCAGCCCGTTTAATGTTGGATGACCAAGGGACTTTGGAGCATTTTGGCTCTCTTATCTGTCTTCTTCCGACTGGTCATACCCTCGTCGAACTGTCACGATATCGGGAGCAATGTCGGGATGTCGTTCACACTGCTCTCATCGATTTCACATCACTATGCGAGAACTCCGTTTGGTCTTCCGAAGCCCCTGCTCGCGGTCGTTGCTCATCGAGGAGATTAATCAACGCAACCAGGGAATTGCCCTCATGGATAGCCTCTCTCCTCGAAAAAATCGCCTCCGATCTCGCTTCGTGGAAGCTGGATCCCACTGCAAAATCAATAGCGCCCCTTCAATCATTCCAGTCTGCTCTGAAATTACATTTAAGCGACACACGTTGCTCAGACTGTGCCACGATATGCATCAACGAAGGCGATCGTTTGTGGACTGAATTCGCATCCAGGATCGACGCAGTCGTCGGAGATGTAAGCTCTCCCACCTGATAGCCATTTGCATGTGTGTACTTACATGTTTGCTGAACAGGTCACTTTCAATCTGCCTTGGTGAGGCGTAGAGGCGTCCCACTGCATCCTCAGACCACTCGAGTAGAAAGCACGGTGAACCGATGTCCGGATGTTACGAGATTTCGGTAAAATACGATAGGGCTTGGACAAGAAAGTTCGAGTCGTGAATTGATGTGCGTCTCAAGCGCAAAGTAACATAAGGTATACCAACGCAATGTCGTTGGAAATGAAGAAGCGGTCGATCTGCGGCTGTAGACGCTGTCCTCCAAACCTTGCAACCATCTGACGCATCGCCGTGCGAGTAAGGTATGTTTTCAAGGGCAGCGGATGTGGCACGCTGGAGGGTTCAAGCTTCCATCATGCATAGTCTCGTCTAATGTTACAATGTCACGTCGCTGTTAGTACCTATTGCATGCGAAGCTTCTTCTCCATGTCTGCGTGGATGTCCATGGAGGGACCGGCGGGTACATCTGCAAAGATGGCGGGTCAAACATGGGTGGGACAGCATGCAATTGGTGGCCTTACTTCCAAAGAAGTCTGTGACGTCAAGAGTCTCGTCGCGGCCCATGAGGATGTCGAGGTGGACATTGGACTGGGGGAAAGCGGGCATGTGGCGGTTCTAGCGAGACGCGACGCGCGTACATGTCAGCTTCAAAGGCGCATCTGCCGCAACATCAAGCACACTACGCACGACAGAGATAATCTTGCGCTCCATGAGCTGACGCATAGGCGCGTGAAGTCCGTAGATGTTGCGCTCGATTGTGAGTTTCAAGTTATCCTGCGTTTCGTCCCACTTTCACCGGCGAAGCAGTGAGCACCGAATAGCGTGAAGCGTTCATTGGTACATACGTTTTCAAGACGATTCTGAAGAGAGTTAGTGGTCTTGATCTCTGTCGCGAGGCTGCGCGGCCCGTACTTGAGGGTGTCATGCAGGCCGAGGGAGCCTGCGGTGTCGGCGACGGTCGCGAGCTTGGGGCCACTGGCAGGCACAATGCGCATGGACGATTCCTGAGCATAGCTGTCAGAGTTGGGGATACTGGACGAGGGAAAGGGAGGCGAACCATTGTGTTGCGGAGGAGAGGATGAGGAACGCGCGTCTGGGCGCGGCGAGTCTCATGAGCCGGGCGTTGCCGAGGAGTGCTCTCGTGCTCACTTCATACAGAGGCATAGCTTGATTCCGCCATTACGCTCCCTGTTCCCCCTTGCTTCCTGCTCTGCTGGCCCCGTTCGCCCCCAGCTCTGCCTCCTCTCGACGCACAACCTACTGACCGACTCCAGTGAGCGCAGGCCCACGCCATGGCGGCTCGCCCGTCGCGCTCCTCGAGCATCCCCATCCCTAGGGCGTCCTCCACGACCCTGCCCTCGTTCGGCGACGTTCTTTCCATGCCCATGAACGCATCGCCGCCCATTTTGCCTCGACCGCGCATAGGTTCGGTCACCCACTCGACTATCGGCATGAGCCCGCCTCCGCGCCCGACCTCTCGCTCCTACACGGCAGGCGGTGCTGTTTTGCCCCCAGTTATTCCCCGGATCATACGTGCGAATCACAGCTCAACTGGGGCGTCCTCCAGCGCCTCCTGGGAGGATGCTGCATGCACTCCGCCGCCCTCGTCCCCGACCCGCGTACGTCGTCCCAGCGCAGGGGCTGCCAGCTTGCGCCCCCCGTCCCACCGTGCTTTCTCTCACGGACATCCCGGGACGTCCTTGCCGCATTACACCCCGCAGGTTGCGCCCGCACCTTTTCCGCGTCCAGCATACCTCGAGCATTCGGCCCTCCGCCATCTCCTTCAAACCGAGCTCCCGCCCCAACTCCCGCCTTCGCGCTACAGCCATCCGGCGCCGAGCACTCCTGCGTATACGCTGCGCCTCGAGCACGCCGCCGTCACACCTAGCTCCGATAGCGATGAGGACAGCAACGGCAGCCCGCCACCGCCACCGCGTCCTACTCCTGCTAGCGCTGCGCGGATGCTAACCGACGCTACTGCGATGGTTGGGAGCAGCCCGGTGTTCCGGTTGCCCACTCGGTGGAGCGAACAGGACAGACACGCGTATCTCAGCGTGTCGGCGGACGGGAGGGAGCTTAACTACAGTGGTACGCACCGGTAGCCTTTTATACTTGCCCCTCTCACTCCAAAGCTTAGGAGCAGGTTTCCAAAGTAAACCTGGACTAGCGTCATGTTTTGCTGCAAATTCTAACGAATTATTGCAGGCGGTGGAGCCGTCGACAACGCAGGCATGGCCCGCACGAACCACCCGATACCCCCGGCGTGCGGCATATATTACTTTGAGATCGAGGTTCTCGGCAAGAGCCAGAAGGCGTGAGTAGCCCATCTATGTCTCTATTCAATGTCGCTCAGACATTCTTTGCAGTCATATTAGTATTGGGTGAGTAACAAATCGCAGCATTGGTGTCGACGACAACCAACTGTGCCACACAGTTTTACGACTAGTGATGCGCGACTCAACAAGCTGCCCGGTTGGGAAAAGAACTCTTGGGGTTACCACGGCGATGATGGGTTCTCGTTCGCTGCCGAAAAAACTGGGACCACCTATGGGCCCACCTTTGGCGGTGCGTTGCAACCACACAGCAGTTGCCAGACGGATTGACAAGCCCGTTGCACAGGCGGAGACATCATCGGCGCTGGAGTGGACTTCAGTCAAAACCGCGCCTTCTTCACCCGGAACGGCACCCACCTAGGTACACGATGCTGAGCGTTTCACGGTCGACCCCGACTGACCACTCCTTTCCAATAGGCATGGTCTTCGATCACATCGCTGAGGGCGTCCAGGTCTATCCTTCGGTCGGCCTTCGGCACCCGAACGAAGGCGTCCGCGTTAATTTCGGTCACACAGCCTTCAAGTTTGACATTGATGACTATGTACAGCAGCAGCGCGACGCAGTGTGGGCAGACATTCAGCAAACTCGCATTGATTGGCGCGTCTTGGATGCGGGACGCTCGGCCGCGCGGTCTGCCTCCAATGACGCCTTCGGAGAGATCCATGATGCAGGAAATCGTGACACCGAAATGGGTGACGCCAAAGCGGAAGAAGAGGGCAGGGACGAGGCGAGCAGGCTCGTGCTCAGCTATTTGGTGCATCACGGATATGCGAAGACAGCCGAAGCCTTGGAGGCGCAGCTTACCCGTGCAGCCCGGGCACGCAATTCCGAAGACGCCTCCAACGCTCTTCCTGTCCCACCACCGGCAGCACCGCCTGTTGACTCGGAGCTGGACGACGCTGACTCTCCGATGGCGGCCCCAGAGTCGGAGCCGGAGCCGGAGCCAAACGCGCTCACAAAGCGCCTTGCAGTCGTGAATGCCGTCCGACGGGGCGACATCGACGACGCACTTGATGGGCTGCGCACGCGCTTCCCCGGCGTGCTCGCGCGCGAGGATCTGCTCGTCCAGCTCAAGCTGCGTTGCCGCAAGTTTGTCGAGCTCGTCAACGCTGCGGCGGGAATGAAGCGGCGCGCTGACCTCGAGCGCGACCTCGACCTGGGCGGCGCAGGCAAGGCGGATGGACACGGGGGGGAGGGCGCGGCCGGCGTGGATGTCGCCGCGATGGACGTCGACGACGTCCCCGCGTCCTCCTCCCCGCCCGCGCAGTCCAAGTCCGCCGCGGAGGGTGCGCTACGTGCCGCGATCGCGTACGGCAAGGCGCTGCGCGCAGACTACCGTCACGACCTGCGCCCGGAGGTACAGGGCTGCCTCGACAAGTCGTTCGGCGTCGTCGCGTACCATTTCCCGATGGACGCGGGCGGGGAGGTCGGCCGTTGGGCGGGGCAGGAAGCCCGCGATGTGTTGGCCGGGGAGGTGAACCAGGCCATTCTGGGTGAGCAACGCTTCCTTCTGGTACTGTCTGGGTAGGCCGAGATCTGATCCATGTTGGCGTGCGTGTAGAATCGCAGGGCTTCCCCGCCCGGCCCGCGCTCGAGCGCGTGTACCGCCAGACCGCTGCGAGCCTCGTGCAGCTTGGTTTCCTCGGCGTCGGCGCGGCAGTGTTCGCGGACGTGCAGCGTGAACTGCTGGACACTTAGTGCCCGCTCGCCGGTCAGGTTTGGTTTCTGTGTGTCGGTCTGGCTTGTGTGTCCATTGTTGTACGAAGAACGGTCGCTGACAGGTTGTCTGGAATATTGTAACTGATGTCATGTGTGCTTTATATGATGTGAACTATGTTTTATTATGCATAAGGTTGGAACAAAATCGATCTCGAACTCTCAAAATCCATCCATCCTCGGTGCCTCTTGCCATGGTAAACTGAAGTGAACCTGGACATACAGGGACAGTCAGCCTTGGTTCATCTCTGTAGACAGTAGCTTAGCACTAGGAACATCTGACCTCCTCAATGACTTTGGGATACCTCGCCATAAACTTCGTCCACAATTTGCCTCCTTCCATGAAAAAGGCAGTGCTGCAGCTCTGGCATTCCGTAGATTCCACATGCGATCGAAGGGATTCCATGAAGGAAAGAAGGGGTGCAACAATCTTCGCAGATGGGCATATTGAACCAGAGTCCAGCCCGTCAAAGATATTTTCCACCTGGTCTGCTAGCCACCCAGGCACCCGTTGATCTTGAGCCTGCCCCTTCAAAGCCCTCCTCTGATTGCAGCCTGCAGTCGTTTTTGTATGGGTTATCGTATGGCCTTTCTTCCAACACGGAAAGGTCACAGTTTTGAAATGACTCGGCGCCCACGGAGAATTTGTGAAAGATAACGATAGAGCCAACAATTCTTTTTTCGCAGCCTCACGGCAGCTGCTGCGGTATTGTGCGATCTCGTAGAGTGCGTTTCCTGTCGGCAGTTTGAGCAGAAGATCGCCGTACATAACGAGATCGACCGCAGGTTTTTCCAAGGTCAGCCGTGCAGCCTTCAAGGCCTCTTCAGCTGGCTCGTATTGGACCGCGACTGTGTAAGAATGGAGGGCGTTGTCCGCGCGTTGATGAGGAGTCGGTCTAGCGTGAGGATAATTCGAATCAGATACAACTTTATATGTTCCTCCACAGACTGGGTACGACAGCGAACGATCTGTTTGAGACAAGGAGTGACCAGCTCCATCGAAGAGTTGAATGATCTTCTTGTGCGAAGGGAAGGAAGCCAGGATCATTATCCAGCTGCCCGTCAGCAAGTAGGCACTCATTTCTGCCGACATACAAAATGGTATCCCCACAAAATCACTGTTCAGAGGGTCATCACTCGGCCAAACATCATCAAAATGCCGCTAAGCTCACCGGTCCAACAACCTTCACTGAGTCGTTACTCGACTTGAGCCGCTCCTTGCCAAAACTTTCGACAGAGCTTTCACGGTCCTTACCAAGCGGCTGCAACACAACCTCTCTGTGAAGGGGAGGCAGCGTGCAGCTGCTCGCGCCGCTGCGCTCCAGGGAGCCCAGATAGCCGCTCGACGATCGCCGTCGGGGCTGGAGAGCGTTGACGCGGGGAGTGTGGATCGCGGTGCTGGCTGCTGCGTGTGTCTCGATAGATTGGCCTTGATCTACGCGGATGATGATCAGGTTGAACGCAATGCCCTGCGTTCAAATCGTGAGGCACAGGGATGGCATTCAAGCAAGGAGAAGCGTTTACGATAAATTGTACGACCTAAGGCGCAAGTCAGTGTTCTGATGTTGGCAAAGGAGTTTATTATAAGACCCACACACTCGGCGACGGAATATTCGGCGTTGTTCTTGCGCAGTTGCAGTGCGAAAAAGACGGTCGCAGTCACCGTGTACATCGCGGCCGACTCCACGATGATGCCAATGGCGCGACTAAACGACTGGCCGCGGATGACGCCGGCCGACCCGAAGATGAGCAGGGAGTGCCGTTGTGTCAGCCAGATCCTGTGAACTATCATGGCTGCAGAGAGCGTCAAAAGAATCGTGATATGCGAAAGTGGTATAGGGGGGCGCACATGTACAGAAGATGTTGATAGCCAGCGTAAGGCTCATCGCCGATGCGATAAATGGCCGCAAGTTGCTGACGCTCAGCACGGCGTGCATATGCAAGGTGAACGGAATGTAAACGACGAAGGCGCCCAGTGCTACAAAAGCAGTTAATGGCTGCAAGAAGTTAGTGGACATTGGCGAGCTCGCACTTACTTGCGAAGCCTATCCAAAGAATGATCGGTATGACTACGATCCACCAGGCTCTCCCATACACCATGAAGCATCGGTAGATCTGCCGCACCAGGCTCAGCTTAGCAGCGTCCGACGACAGGCATGATCAAGATAACAAACCAGCATCGCATCTCCGGTGAGGACCTGGACGACATACAGGGAGTTTTTCACGTTGGCCAAGACATCCGAGATCTGGGACAACTGGCCCTTCGCGCCACCCGGGCCTTCATACCAAACAAAGGCGTCGAGGACGCGCCGGAAAGCGACCGCGATGAAAGCCGTTCCGAAGGCAAAGAGGAGGAAGGTCGCGACGATGAGGTGCGGGTTCCGAGCCTGCTGCCGTTTCTTGAAAATCAGCACCCGAACAGCGTTGCCAAACGTCACTGCATGCACGCCTAGCGATGTGCCATCAGCAGCCAACGCAGAATTGCATGGCGGGGGAGAAACTGACCGTACAGGATGCTGCTGCAGAGGAGGGCCCACAGGATCGCGAGGTCAATGGGGACGTCAGACATTTTCAGAGAACCAAGCGGGGTGGTGAGCTGAACACACGAAGACCCGTTTTTATAGCCCCATCGCTGACTCCAGCGGGCGGGTGCTGAGCTGTTGGATTTTCCCAAGCTGACATGGAGTGTCGTCGATGTCCAGACGATAAGGCAAAGACGCGCCCTCTTGAGGCAATTTCCACCGGCTTGCGGTGATGTGCGGATGTTCCCATGTACAAGGGATGCATGATGCACTATGTACATCTGTCGTGTGTGCGCGTCAGCCTTGGCTCCAGAGAAACTCTGGAGGACGGTATACCCTGACAGACCCCGACGACTACGCGCTGCCTCGAATTGGATTTATGTCATGGTGATGATGCGATGATCTATCTATCTGCACAATGATCAGCGAGCACATGAGCGATGCTGTGAGCGCGTCGAAAACAGGACACTCGGGAAGGAATTACACAGGACGTATTGGTGTCTCTGTGGGCGGCTCGGTTTTGCGTCGCTTGCCACGGCCGACGCCACAATGCTTGATGATCAGGCGTACGACAGCGATGATGCGCAGCACGAGGACGGCGGGAGACGCTGAGCGTCCTGACCGGAGGTGGTCGACAAGTCTGAGAGAAATCAAGACATCGCGGGAAACTATGGGTGTGTCCTGAGGATCCGGTGCATTGAAATGTTGATTGCAGCAGGGCGATACCAGATCCCACGCGGAAATACAAAACGAACAACAAGGCTAGCGAGAACGGGGCAAGGGTGCATCGGGGTCCAAGACGTTGCGATCCTCCGATAAGCACAGGCTCCGACATCGCCTTTCTGCTCCCAACGGTGAGGAAAGGACTGAAATTTTGCCAGAGAAGTATTCGAGTTCAATGAACGATTGAGAAGTTCCTTGAAGACAGTGGGCGACGACTAAAAAACTTTTTGTAGCCGAAAGTCGACGGTATCGGATGAGCGAATGATGATGGCGGCATCCTCGTCATCGTACGGTGAGCCAAAATCGACTGACGATGAGTCCACAGGATCGCGAATGACCATGTTTCAGCGGCGAGGAATAATAACCTGCAATGAGAACCTCACTGAAGAGAGATCGAGAGGTCGATAAACGAAAGACGGCTTACTGCGAAAAACAGCGGGGGAAAGGAACGGCGCAGGTCTTACCACCAGAATGGTTTATATGCTCTGCTCTGAGAGTTTGGAATCGGCCGATAGAACCTGGAGGGCAAGCACCGCAGCATCCGCAGCAACGCACTGAATGGAACCTCGTCTACCGTTCTGGATAGAATCGACGGTCGCGGCATACATGTGGTATGTCGGAATGGCGATAGCCATCAAGCTTTCCAGATGGTGCTGCCAGCATCGCGTGCCCCCAGAAGCGTCGTTACATGCCCAGTCGCGCAAATTGATGAATTGCGGCCATGACGTAGCCGGGGTGGCGGATTGCTGGCTCGTCCAGACTCCAATCCGAAGGGACAGTCTTTATGTACTCTGCATGCTCTTGCGCAAAGGAAGATCAGCGACCCGGCACGTTCATATTTATAGGCAACGTACTTGGGCGAAGGCATTTGGAGACATACAAACCCGTCGCTGACCGGGCTCGATGGGAAACTTCAGCGAATTGCCGGGCAATTGAACACGAAAGATGCGCAGCTCGTTACGAGATGTCTGCTCTTGGCGGCTGCGTGATGCAGGATGAAACAGCCCAAGGTCAAGCAAGGAAGGAAGGAAGTTGTTGAAGTCGCGATGCGCGGCGAAACCTATGCTGGCAAGTCAAGCACTGCGATCCGGTGATTAGGAAGCTACTTGCGCGCGGTCCACATCCATTCCGAACGACACAGTTTTGTGGAATGCAGCCACTGAGTGAGTCAAGTGAGTGCATCACGGACTCTCGCCTTGAAGCGCGGGGTTTCCGACTGAATTCCGGCATCTTCGTCCGGGGATAGTGACCTGACTCACACGGTGGCTGCACCTTCTCTGCCTACGCGCGCGTGCCGTTATAAGAGGGACATGGCACACTCACTCGTCTCTATCCCCGCTGAGGCCTCCTCCAGTCTCGACGCCAGACCATGTCCGCAACGCCAAGCATTGTGTCGACCGTGCTGAACCTCCATCGACCTTCGAGGTTTTCCTGGAGCGGGACCGTTCTCATCTCGAAGGCAGACGCGTCAAAGGGGACCGTAGATGTGCAAGCGGAAGACAACGTCGATGGCGCGAGCGACTCGGACGACCTCAAGCTCCCGCGAATGCGCTCGCTGGTCATCATGATCTTGACGAACGTTTTGCTGCAGGTACCTACGCTCTGAGATAGAACTAAGTATCACGTCTTGTTTAACGGCAATCTGCACAGACTACCTTCTTCATCATCGTGTCTTCCGGCAGCAAATACGCTGAATTTCTGGGCGGAAGCGAGACATTCTCCGGTCTCGTTATCGGTGTGCCCACCATCTTCTCTGGACTTTCCCTCATACCACTCGTCAAGTGGGATCGAGGTAATGTCTGCCGTGCACTCTTCAACCTCACGTACTCAGTACTGAACGCATTCTGCAGGGACGTACAAGGTTCCATTGCAAATTGCCTGTGCGGCAGCCTTCCTCGGAAACATACTCTATGGGCTTGCCTACCATGCCAAATTCCTCTACCTCATCCTCATCGCACGAATCGTCATGGGTCTAGCCTTCACGAACTTCCTCTACACGAAGCGCTATTGCACAGACGGGCGCCTCGTTGGCGTGCGCAGGCGGACCACTCTCGCAGGCTGGCTCGTCGTCGGCCAGAGCACAGGCTTCACAGTTGGGCCGTTCGTCGGTGGTGTGTTGTACAAGATCGGCTTCAGCAACACCATTTTCAACGGTTACACGAGCCCCGGATGGATCATGGCAGGCGTCTGGCTCACCTTTGGCATTGCCGCGACGCTGTGGTTCGACGACGTGCCGCCCACTCCAGCTCGCGTCTCGCGTTCGAACAACATTCCCCTCCAGGATACCACAGCACCCGCTTCACCCCGACGGTCTGCTGAACGCCGCTCAGAGGAAGGCGTCATGGAGGTGTCGCGGCCCTCAGCCACTTCCCCACCCCCATCCTTACACGAGCCCGCACCTGTCTTCGAGCGGGAAGGTGACCTCTCCCAGATCTCGTACCGTCAATGGGCCGTCATCGCGACGATGTGCTGGTTCGCCATGACGTGCTTCTTCGTGCTCGGCGCGTGGGAGGCGAACATCCCGATCTTCACCACGCACACGTTCGGCTGGACGCCCTTCGCGGCGGGCAACCTCATCGCGCTCGGCGGCGTGTGCACGTTCCCGTTCATGCTCGCGAACGTGTTCTTCGCACGGCGCGTGCAGGACCGCTACATCCTCGCCGCGGGTTCCGCGCTCGGCCTCGCGGGCCTCCTCTCGACGATGGGCATCGTTGCCACGGACAGCGTGCACCCGCACAGCCTGTTCGCGTGCTGGTTCCTCGTCGCGCTCGGCTTCAACCTCGCGAGCACCGTCACGCTCAGCCTGCTGTCAAAGCAGATGCCGCATCATTACAACCGGAAGATGAGCATGGCGATCCAGTACAGCAACTTCTCGGGACGCGTTACAGGCGCGGTGTGGGGAGGTGCGGGGCTGCAGGTGGGCATGACACGCTACGTGGGACTGCAAATTGGGCTGCTGGGGGTTGGTGGGCTGATGTTCTTGACCATGTGGAGAGAGCTGAAGGCGAACAAGGGTTAACGAGGGCGGCTTAGATGGGAACAGAGAACGAATAAGCACAACACGATCTTTTGCAATGCACCAACCTATCTTATTCT
The DNA here is from genome assembly GCA_019915035.1 of Auriscalpium orientale. Taxonomy (NCBI): domain Eukaryota; kingdom Fungi; phylum Basidiomycota; class Agaricomycetes; order Russulales; family Auriscalpiaceae; genus Auriscalpium; species Auriscalpium orientale. Next base: position 2,712,578 of record JAHLMH010000001.1, read on the forward strand.
TATCCTAATATAATTCGAGCATATCATAGAACCCGCGTTTCACTGCTTGCCCCACCACCCGCCCAAGAGGCTACTCAAGCCGCCCTTCGACGGTGCACTGGGTTCCGGCGTCGGCGCACGGATCTCCTCCTCCAACTTCGGCCGCGCCGACGGTCGCTTATCCGCCGCCGGCGCGACAGGCACGGCCCGGGGCTGCGCGACCTGCGGCTGCGGCTTCTTGCCGGCGCGTTCCTGCAGGCGGTCCATGTCAAGCTGCACGTAGTTCAGCGCAATGTCGAAGAACAACGGTTTCTTGTAGGCCTTGTTGTCCGCGCTCAGCGAGCCGCCGTTGTACGCGAACCACTCCGTCTTGAGACGCAGCGCGTCGGCTGTGAGGTCGCTGTCGAGGCTATCGACGTCAGCGGGCTCGAGGAGGTAGAAGGCGGGGTCGCCGGTCGCGATGAGGTCCGTGTCGATGGTGGAGAGGACGGAGCGAGTTTCGCGTAGGTGGATCTGGCCGCGCTGGAGGAGGACGAGGGCTTCTCCATATTTCTTGTTAGGAACGTAGGCGCGCGCAAGATACATGCACCTGTAGTCAAAGCCGGTCAGCCAAAGTTAAAACTGAGTACACGTCACGGACCTTCTGGCACTAGTGAAAGATATCCTAGCATCGACAGCCGTTGCCAGATCGGGACTCTCATCTACGATGGGCAGGGCACGCATTTGATTCAAGCTCTGCAAGACAGTGTCGAGTAACTTGACCAGCGCAGGGAAGAGACGAACGTCGACCTGCTCCTTCTGCGGCTTGGAGGGCTCTGCTGCGACAGACTTGCCCTTAGCCGAGTGCCGCTTGTTCTGTGCATGCTGCGAGGACAGCAGCGTTGTGATGAGGAGCAAGTCTCTTTGGATACGGCGGGCCAGCAGGTGGTAGACAATGTAGGTGTGCACGAAACTGATGTCACGCGCGCCGGCGACGAGACTAGACGTAGCACCGCTCAACTAAAGATACGGCGATGAGGTCACTCCAGTCACATATGAGAAACAAGCAACGTACCTGATGCGCCTCTACCAGCTTGCGTGCAACTTCTTCAGCATCGCTGAGCGCAAGTAGGATATTGTCATATGCCGCGACGCCCCGCTTCGACTTGCTCCCCTTCGCTGCCTTGCCTTTCTTCTTCTGTTCTGCGGTCTTCGGTTGAGACGCTTCCGCGCTCTCATGTTTCAGTTTCGCCTCGCCTTCCTGCACCTTGAGCAGGACATCGACGAGCTCAGGATTGCGGACGGGAACCGGCTCGCCCTCCCACAGCAGAGCGCCAAGCTTCTTCTTGGCTTGGTCCTTCCCGGCGCTCGCGCCCTCGCCTCTCAGCTTCTGCACAAGTTGCTCGTAGCCGTCCACGAGCTGCGCGCGGTGCTGGCCGGCGACCTCGGCAACGATATTGTCGACGTCATACGCCTTCGTATTCCCCAGCTCGTGCGCGCAGTAGCGGATCTCGGGGCCCACCTCGTCGGCAAAGTACGTGGCCAGCGCCTGATCCCTGCTCGTCTCGGCCTGATTCGCGAGCTCGTCCAGAAGGCTCTTCGCGACGCCGAGCTGGATCAGCGCGTCGTCGAACTCGTCGCGGTAGCGCAGGAACCGGCCGTTGAGGATGAGGGTGTATGCCGTGATCTCGAGCAAGCCCTGCGCGGGCAGGCGGCCGGCGCTGTAGAGGGTCTGGCACTGGGAGAGGAGCTGGGTTGCCCAGTGGACGGCGCGACGGAAGCGGCCGGTCGCGTTGTGTCGGAGAGCGCTTGCCTTTTCGTCATTTGCAGGCTGCGAGGCGACGGCGAGGAGCTCTTGGGAGTAGGACCAGGCGCGCTCGGCCTCCAAGAGCGTAAGCTGGAGGCTGCACGACCAATCAGCACGTTCATATGCTCGCCATAGTGCTGCAAACGCACTGTCCGTCCTGGATCTTGTCTAGCGGGGTCGAAGGGTGCTTCTTGAATTCACGACCTTTCCCATGCGTGAGTTTCAGCGTGGAGCGTAATCGATGTGTCCTGTTGGCACAATGCTTGCTGTGAATGGTATCTTCGCCTCAGCAAAAGCTTCGAATGTGACAGAAACCCCGTGCGCACCGATAGCGTTCGAAGTCGTGGTATCTCAGGCCATACAAGCTGCGCTGCTCATTTGCGAGCTGTAATGCTAAAATCCGATCGCTTATTGACGGGCTTGCGGTGCGTGAAACATGCCACATACCTCGAAACGACAACGTGCCCTTGGAAGAGTCGGCCATCTGGGAGACTGCGGTGGAAGGGCTGCGAATGTGGTGGTGGACGCGAGAAAGCAAGTGAACGCCGGCGACGCGTCCCGATCTGGCCAGTGCGTGCATTCATAATTCACCGCTCTCGCTCAGCAAACTCTCTCTTTCACCGCTAACGAACTTACATCCGCACCCATACCATGGCCGAAGAGTTGCTCCCGCCAACACTCCAGAATGTGATCGACCAGAAGTCGCTCAAGTGGATCTTTTGCGGCACGTACCCTCTCTGCACGGCACAGACACCGCACTCACTGCACACCGATCGTGAACAGGTGGGAAAGGCGGCGTAGGTCCGTCCGTCTCTATCCTGCTGCTATCGCGGCCATGAGAGTGACCGTGCGTAGGCAAGACGACGACGTCGTGCTCGCTGGCCATCCAGCTCGCCCAGAACCGGGAGTCCGTGCTGCTGATCGTGCGTGCCCGGTGCCCCCCTCGCCCCCGTTCCATGCAGAAGCTCATACGTATGTTGCACCCGCCCGCGGACATGATGTAGTCAACAGACCCCGCGCACAATCTGTCCGATGCGTTCGGGCAGAAGTTCACGAAAGAGGCGACCAAGGTGAACGGGTTCGACAACCTATCCGCGATGGAGATCGACCCGACAAGCGCCATCCAAGAAATGGTCGACCAGTGTACGTGTGCTCCAGACCGCCGCGTCTGACCCCACCAATGGCCCTCACTTCCGCTGCACAGCTGACTCGAACGGCATGATGGGCTCGATGATGCAGGACCTCGCATTCGCCATCCCTGGCGTCGACGAGGCCATGAGCTTCGCCGAGATCATGAAGTGCGTCACGCCCCTTGTCCCTCGCGCTCTTCTCACCCACCCACCGATCGCAGACACGTAAAGTCGATGGAATACTCCGTAATCGTGTTCGACACTGCTCCGACAGGGCACACGCTGCGCTTCCTCTCCTTCCCCACCGTGCTCGAGAAGGCGCTCGGGAAGCTCGCCACGCTCAGCGGGCGCATCGGCCCCATGATCAACCAGGTGCTGCTCTGCGTCCCCTCGCACCCCCGCGCGTGCTGACCGTGCGGCAGATGTCCAGCCTGATGGGCGGCCAGGCGGACTCGACCGAGGACATGTTCGCGAAGCTCGAGTCGATGCGCGCCGTCATCACGGAGGTGAACACGCAGTTCAAGGACCCCGTTCGTCATCTCTTCTTCCCCTTTGTCTGCACCGCAGCAGCTGATCGCCGCCGCCTCGTGCGGGCTGTTGTCCGGTGCAGGAGAAGACGACGTTCATATGCGTGTGCATCTCCGAGTTCCTGTCGCTTTACGAGACGGAGCGGCTCGTGCAGGAGCTCACCGCGTATGAGATCGACACGCACAATATCGTCGTGAACCAGCTGCTCTTCCCCAAGAAGAGTGCGTCTTCTCTTCTCTTCCACTCTCCCTCCGTTCTCTTCCCCTCCCTGTCTTTTTATTCCACCGTCATCGCTATCCGATCTTACGCGCCCGCCCGCCAGGCTCCAACTGCGAGCACTGCCACGTGCGCAACAAGATGCAGCAGAAGTACCTCAACGAGGCGCACGAGCTCTACGACGAGTTCTTCCACATCGTCCAGCTCCCGCTCCTCACGGAGGAGGTACGCGGTCCCGAGAAGCTCAAGGAATTTAGCAAGATGCTCGTTGTGCCGTACCAGCCGCCAGCATGACGCGGGCGGTCGGGTGCGGGGCTGGTGCGGTACAGTACACTGTAATTACATATCACATGGGCATATAGGCTTCACAGTGCTAGAGCGACATGACACCAAAGCGATTGCGTTCCTTGGCAAACTCTCAATCCGGCCGGATGATGACTTCAAATTGGTTTTCCATTTTTCTCCTGCAAGACCATGAGGCGCTATGTATAGTGTAGAAATACGCGACGAGCCGGGTCGTGACGATGCATTAAGTGATACACGTAGTCGGGTGACGACCCACCGAAGTAGGAATGCTGAGACGCGGGCAAGGAACCAAGCAAGCGCGAGACGGAGATGCAACCACAGCGGCGCCCCACCCTACCGGGAACCCGGACTACCCGAAGCCACTGTTCAACCGTACAATGGTGGGAATGACTGAGAAATAAACAAGCACGAGACAGAGAAGACAGTGACAGAATGAGACGCGACGAGCTGATGCACAACACGGGAGGGGACGGAACGGGACGCGGGACGGACGACACGTAATGCGATATGAGTACCAATACAGGGAGGATGGGGGCGGTGGGGTAAGTGCAGAGCAGAAGGGTCTATATGGGCGGGGGTATGCGCGGGGGACAGGCGAGAGGAGTTGAGGCAGCTACGGGTTACGCGGCGACGTGAGCTTCTCGAGGATGTGGTTCACACCTTCCGCGTCGAGCACGACCTTCGTGCCGTCGCACCGTGCTTTGTCTGTGAACTCTGCGCACAGCTCGTTGATGTCAATGTTCTGCACAGCGTGTCAGCTTGACGCACGTATCGACGGCGACGAGAAAGACGTACGCTAGCTTTGAACTGCGGATGCGACGTGATGCTGCGCCACGCGCTCAGCACCTCCACATTCGAGTCGCTCTTGTGCGTCGGCGGGAACGACGCGCCCTTGCACATAATCATGGGCCCGTTCTCCGCAGACACCTTGAAGACGGGCGACGCGCCAGTGCTCTCCGTTGACGGCGCCGGAGGAGAAGGTGCAAATATAGAGCTGCCCTGCGCAGTGATGACGTTTTCCAACTCCGCCTTCGTGCGAGGGCACTCTTTCCCGTCATCACCGCACGACCCCGGCGACTCCTGCGCCGCCGCGGGGCTCGCCGACGAGCTCGCGGGCGAGGTTGTTGACGGTACAGTGGCGTGGTTGACGGGGCTGATGGACGATGAGGCGGGGCTCTTCATCAGTACGCTGAAATCGACCGGCGACTGGGCGCCAAACATGTGCCCGCCGAACAGCTCGTCGATTGACCCGCCGTTGGAAGACGACGGGTCCCTTGGAGTCTGACCTGTCCATTGGCCGAATGTGCCTTCGAAGGCCGATCCGGGAGTTGGTGCGTTGCTTTTGTTGGTCGCAAGTGGTGAGTCCCCCGGACTCGGATCGGCAAACGACATAAACATGGGATTGCTGGCGATTGTCTTGTATGGTGTCTTTGACGGGACGAACTGGCCATAGCCGAAATCGTAGGACATTGTGGTGTCGCCATTGTCGTCCAGCATGGTCAACGACGTGGAGTCGAAGGGCGTCAAGGATCCGAAATCGATGTCCGGGAAACTCGACGGCGTATCTAATGATGAAGATACCGGCGTTGCGTTCTTTGTCGCCGACGGCGAAGGCGTTATCGACGAGGTGCCGAAAGCAGAGCCAGATGACTGGCCAAAGGAGGACGAGGAGGCTACACTCGCCTCCGACTGTTGTCTTGGGACAGAGAATGTGAACTGAGCCTGCTTCAACGTCACATTCTCATCTTGCAAACGCTTCAGAAGCTCCCGTAAATGGGTGTTCTCCGTCTCTGTAGTTTCATTCTTCGCCTCGAGGGCAGCGACTTTGTCCTCCAACTGATTATGCGATGAGTATGGGGCGCTGAAAGGCGCCTGTGGTGCTCACATCCTTGACGTGCTTCTCTTTGCGCTCCCGGAACGCACGCTGAGCAGCACGGTTTTGCTCCTTGCGCTTGAGGAGACGGGACTCGTCCTGCCGTTGGCCCGCTACATCAGACAAAGAAACAGTCGTAAACACCTCGAGCGCCCATACCTGACTACCCGAAGACTTACGACGATTAGAGTTCTTTTTCGCTGCAGAACGGAAAAAGCATTATAATACGGTGGCATGAGATTGAGCAGACGACGAACCTAGATGTGGGTTCTTGTGGCTCGGGCCCTCCTCAAAGTCCTCATCGCTCGCCTTGCGCTTGAGCTGCTCATCCCCACCCTCGGCGCTGAAGGACCGCGATTGGCGCCGAGATGAGGAAGAGACGTCGTTCATGTTGGGAGGGCTGGGGCTGCTGTCGTCGCTGAGAGGCGGGGGCGGGACGGGCAGGGGCAGCGTGGAAATCTTCGACGGGTCGATACCGTCATGTGGGATGGCCCCGAGGGCGTCGGCGCCGATGTCGGGGGTGAACTGCTTTTGGAGCAGGGCAAGAAAGTCGTCATCTGCGAGCTGGGAGAAGGAGGTGGGGTCGGCGGACTGGGAAAAGTCCCAGAGAGGCTGATTGAAGGTGTTCATGGGGGGCTTAGTCAGGGAGGTGGGGAGGGGGTGCAAGGCGGGGACGCGGGCAGCCAAGAGGCCGATCGGGCTGGTTGGGGAAAGAGCGACGAAAAGGCGAAGGGGCGAAGTCAGGGAGAGGCTTTGAGGGAGATGAAGGCGGGAGGAGGCAGGCGGTCGGGCGGGTGAGAGGCGCAAACCCGCGGCTGCATCATCTGCCGCCGCTGACCAATTCCAGGTTTTTTCTCACAGGTCCATCACTTTCACTGCGCTTGCCGACGGTCCCCCACACGTTTATCTCCTTCTGACCCGAACAGCACAGCGCAGGCGACGCTGAAGAGCGCTGAAGCAAGGCGTCTGGCACAGCTTAGGGACGTAGATTGGCGTTGTAGGCGTTGGTCGAGTCGGACAGCGTCGGATCGCATGTCGGACCGACGTGGAATCGGGCAAGTAGCCGCCGGCAGATTGGCTGACTGATCAGCCCCGTGCCCGAGATACGCCCGATCCCCAGCACAGCTCTGTTCCTCCTCGCCTACTCTCGACGAGCGGACTATCCTCGACGTACACCGGATATACCACGCGTTTGCAGAGTCCTTCAACTTCAAATACTATTGGGGCAAGAACGGTGTTGGCAACGTGTTCGCAGGCCCCTGGAGACCTCTGGAGACGCGCAGCCACTCCCTCGAACACCGCGCCCTCCGAGCCCACAATTTAGTCTCGCCTCGGAGTGTCGGCCGCTAGCCTCCGGTGGCAGTACTCACCCACTAGGGATGCGCAATCAATCTCAGCGGCAGCGCAGTCGGCGCCAGGCGGCATGCAACGCTGACGCGGCCTGGCATGTCTCCCGGAGCTTCCATCACCTTCCGGCGCCAGACTGGCGCAATCCCCCAGACCAGATCAGCAGAGGCACCAAAAGACCGACCCTGTAGACCCCGGTAACTTTCTGGATCGACGGATGCAGGATAGGGGCCTAGCTCCCGATAGGCCACTCATCCAGCTTCCACGAACCGGCGCTGCGACGCTGTATCCTTGGCGGGAGGGGAAGAACCGGGTTTGCATTACGACAGAACGTATCAGCTGACTGCAGCGAAGAGTATAAGATGAACAGATGGAGGATGCGCAGAATTAATGAGGCGGATAGAGTAGGATGGTGAACTGAGACAGGACGAGACCCGCAATTCAGAAGTGAGACAGAAGGCAGCAGCACACCAGGATGTGCTTCCGAGGAATGCACGAAGGGTAAATCCAGGTGCACGTCGGGTCACTGCGGGGAGGAATGTCTCAGATTGCGGGGGAGGATGGGACGTGAATGCGAACTTACGTAGTACTCGATCTCGAGCTGGCGATAGGCAAAGGCGTCAGAGATGAGCGAACTCTCGGAGTAATAAGACTCACAAATAAAAACCCAACGGACCGAGGCCAAAGAATGTGGAGCCCAACAGGATTGTATAGATCCCGGTTCAAATCGTCTATAAGAAGCTTCAACCGCCGCATCTCCTGCAGCGCATGTCCATCAGCAAAAGCCCTTTCACATGAAACACACGACGCACCCGCTCATAATGCGTCGACACGAGGAGCCTTGCAACGCGCAGAGACAGAATATCAAAGAGGTTATCCACAAACGAGTGTCGCAAGCTATGCGCCGAAATGAGAATCTCGTTCATGGCATTTATACTCTCCAGAAACTGCGTTGGAGTGATCTGTAATCAATGTCATTCTTGGTCAGTTCCCCGGATGTAATCCAAGACACCCAGCGGTGAATACGCACTCGGCGGTCGAACTCAAGCGGGTACGTGGGCGCGAACTGCACAACCTCGCCGCCAGAGTAGTCACGCTCGACGCGCACGATCTCGCGGGGGTGGTGCACGCCAAGCTGGCCCACGGGCGGCGTGCCGTATGCCGAGCCCGCTGCCGGCGGCCCAAAATAGTACGACGACTTGGGGATCATGCGCCTTGCCCTGCTCAGCCCACACCGTCAGCGAACAAGCAAAATGGCATGGAGCGGGGGGAGCGCGGGCGGGGGTACGCACGCGTTTTTCTTGTGAAACGAGGCCGTCTCGTGCTGCGAGCTGTGCCAGTCCGAGTTCCCAAAGCCATGCCCGTTCGTCGACGGCGGCACGATGACCTCCCACGGCGGGGGCGACGGCGGGTGTATGTCGAGGCGCAGCGGGTGCGCGTCCGCGCGCCGGGCGCCGTCGCCCTCGCTGCCGTCGCCCTCGAGCTCCAAGTCGACCGCCTCGCCGCTCGACGCCTCCGCGGGCTCGGGCACGTAGTTCACGCCGAGGATGCGCATCAGCGGCGCGGGCTCGTCACGCAGCGGCGCGATGTCGATCGTGCGCTCTAGCGGCGACTCCTTCGGCGGCGGCGTGGGGGGTGCGGGCGACGGGGCGGGCGCGGGCGCAGCAGCATTCTCCATGTCAATAGCAGGCGGCGTCGACTAGCACAAAACCTGAATGCGCATCTGTTGGTCTGGCGCCATTGCCGTCTGTCAGCATCATGTCTGCGGCGAGGCGCACGGCAGCACTCACTGATCGAAAATAGTTATTAGGAGCGAGAGAGCAGGTATAGGGTTGGATGGATGGGGTGGTGGGTCCGAGAGCGCGACGGTCGAGGACGGTCGTGGGCTTTCGTGCGGGCTCGTCGGCAGCGACGTCGACAAGCGTTTCCATTTCCGGCGGCGCTCAGCATGCGGCAGCCTCCGGAGGCCACACGGCCCGCCGCCGTCGTGGGCTAGGCTCCAACGTCAACTCCGGCGGCGCTCTCAAGGACATAAATCCATTCAAGTTCATGCCCGCCGGTCGCGAATAAAATGTAGAGTTCATAACGTTCAATTAGTTCCTCGGTGCCGCTTACGGGGGCGTTATAGCTATTCTGATCGCCTCCACACGTCATTATAATTGAAGATGTCCAGCATCTAGTGCTGCTCGTGTGGCGTCGACGCCTCGCATCACCCAGGACCACAGCTATATGCCATGCCAATCAGCCACGTACGTACGCTACATAAGCGTCTCAGCGACGGCGCAGAAGTATCTATCTACAGTGGGCGCGGCCCTGGCGACAAGGAACGCGCAAGGAACTGTAGGGAACTGGCCGTGCCCTGGTCCCCTGTGCCCACATGGTTCCACGCACCCACACATTCAATCAAATTGCCCACCACGCCCTCCGAGTCCGCGGCCAACAGATCGGTTTTCACTTTTTGTTTTTGTTTCGCCCCCGGCGTCCAACGCGCATCACGATTCAGATGTGATCGACAGCCCGGATCCCACCCGGCTGGAGCTGGAGATGCATCTGCATACATAGCTATCAATGAATCGTATGGAACACACACACAGGACACAATTGGAACCGGGAGATACACATATTATGAGGAAACGCACATCTGGATCTGATCGCTTCGCTTCAGTTGGATCCAGGTGGGGAAATCATCCCTGGGGTGTCGAGATGCCCTAGGGCCTAGTTCGCCTGAACCTGCCTGAACCCTATATTATGCATCGGTACACAGGACCCGGACACAGGGACATCAGAAATATGTCAGACATGTTCCAGTTTAATTTTATGAATTGTGTATTTTGCACAAGCGCCGAACGGAGATCCGCACGGGGATTGTGTCCCGGAAGAAGCGCACCGGCGGCATGCCCATATCCGTCCGCCCTGCCACCTTATTCGGCTGCCCCTGGCAAGGCAGGCATCCCGCTCGCTCGCTCGCTGCTGAAAATTCGCTACGATGAACTGCGTTGCAAAAAAAGATACATAAGCATATAGCCTACGACATGAACTGCTTCGATTCCCAACCCGCCAAGAACGCTGATGTGTATGTACGTGATATGTGGATGCAAGTAGTAAACAGAGTCCGGACGACCAAAAAGCATGACAAGACGACAAGAGACAGAGACGACGCGGATACAGAAACGTGCAATGCGAGGAACGAGAGACAAGACGACAGGTCAAAAAAGACAGAAAGAAATCTAGTTGTCATTACTCGACGGCGTCGAGGGTATCTTCGCCGACGGCGGCGTGGGGTTCATCACTTCCGAGAGCTTGCCGCGCGACGGGGCAGGCGACGACGTCGACGGCGAGCGCGCATGCTCCGGCGTCCTGCGCTCCTGCTCCCTGCCGGCCGGCGGCGACGGCGCGGTCGACGCTGGCGACAGCGTCGCGATGGGGGGCAGCGCGACCGCGCCCGCATGCGCAGACGACAGGCCGGCGCCGAGCGGGCGCGGGTGCGGCGGGAGGACGGCGGGGAGCTGCGGGCTGGACGGGTAGCTCGCGTGCTTCGTGCGCTCCTGCGGGGGCGAGCGCGAGCTCGACGCGGCCTGCTTGTGGAACGGCATGGGCGAGGGGCGCGAGGACGGCATGGGCGAGGACGCGCGGCGGCCCGCGGGCGGCGCCTCCATCTTCGTGCGCTTGGCGCCCTCGCCGTCGTCCGCGGGGCTCAGCGGGCGCTTGCCCCCCGCGAGCGGGACGGGCGGCGAGTGGTGCGAGCGCGTCGACGACACTGAGCCGCGGTGCGAGCGCACGGACGGCGAGCGCGAGACGGGGCGCGGCGCGGGCGGGTGCGCGGGCCCGCTCATGCTCCCGTGGAAGCCGCCGGCCGCGAGGCCCATCAGCGTCTCCGCGACGCCCTCGTCGTACTCCTCGTCGAGCGGGCGGACGGGCGGCATCGGCGCGGCGCTCGTCGGCGAGGGCTGCACGGAGCGCGTCACGGACGCCGAGCCGTTCGAGCTCGACGGCTCGGGCGAGTCGTTGCGCTTGGCGGAGTACCCCACCGCGACCTTGAACGGCGGCGGCTGGTTCAGCGGCTGCCCGCGCGCGTCCACGTACGGCTTCGGCGTCTCGTCGCGCCCACCGTCCTCCGGCCTGCGCGGCGTCTGCTGCGTCGCCGCCTTGCGCTTCTTGCGCTCCTTCTTCGGCGGCTCCGGCGGCGCGGGCGCGGGCACCTCGACCTCCTTCTCCTTCACCCCGCGGCGCCTGCGGTCCTTGTACTCCGCGGGCGAGCCCGCCTGGTGCTGCGCGATGTGCGGGCTCTCCGACCCGCGCACGTTGCTCCCGACGAACGGCGGCGGCGGCGCGGTCCCGCGCGCCGCCATGCGCGAGCTCTCCGCCGGCGCGTCGTACATGCGCCCGCCCGCGCGGTGGTCCATCAGCATCTCGCGCTCGCGCTCCGGCTCCGCGCGCAGCGCTCCCGGCGGCGGCGACTGGTGCTGCGCCTGCGGCGGCGGGCCACGCGCGTCCCAGTAGCCGCGCGGCGGCTGCGGGTGCGCGGACAGCGGCGACGTCTGCGGCGGCGTGCGGTCCTGGATCATGCTGCGCGGGCTGTGTGCGCGGCGGGGCGGCGACGCGCCGCGCGGGGGGCATTACAGGGCTTGGTGCTGCGGGGGGTACTCTGCGCCGGGGCGCGGCGGGCGGCGCTCCCACTCGCGGCGCTCCCAGCCCGGGTCGCGGTCGACGGGGGGGCCGGGGTCGCGCGGGTACACCTGCGGGGAGCGGCTGTGGCCGTGGCCGCCCATCTGCGCGGGCACGACGGGCGGGCGGCCGCCCTGGGCGTAGTTCTGGTAGGGCGACGGGCCTGGGGAGCGCGGGCGGCCGGCGTGCGGCGGGGGCGAGGGTGGGGCAGAAGGGGCGCGCGAGGCGCGGCGGTAGTACGGGTCGCGGGGGTGAGGCGGCGGGCCGCGCATGCCCTCGGGCTCGTGGGGCGCGGGCGCAGGGTGGAGTAGGAGGGACATGTTGTTGCGGCCAGGCATCTCCCGCCCTGGGGGCGGCGGGTACCCGCCGGGCCCCTCGCGTCCTGGCGGAGGAATGTGGTCTACGTCCATCGGGGCGAGCGGCGTGTGCGACGGCCCGCGGCGCGACTCGTCGATAACGACAGGCGGCGGGGGCCCACCGCGGAACGGCGCGGGCGACGCGTTGGTGGCAGACATCGGCATGGGGGGCGGGGGGAGGTGGTCGCCGCCGCCAGGGCCGCGCGAGTCCGCACGGAAGGCAGGGCGCGAGCCGGGCCCGGGCTGGAGGAGCAGAGGCAGACCGCCGAGACCTGGTGGCGGCGCAACCGCGCTGGCATATGCTGTGGGGTGTACGTCCTGGGGCGCCGGCGCGGCAGGCAGCTGTGCCCCGGTCGCCTGGGAATGGCGCAGGAGGCTCAACCGCTGCGTGATCGCCGAATTGTTGGGGTCAAGCTCTGCAGCGCGCGCGTAGGCATCAATCGCATCGCCAATCTGGTTGTTGCAGCTCTCGTAGAGGCTCCCGAGGTCGAACCACACTTCAGGGATGTAAGGGTTGATCCTGATGGCGCGGGAGTAGGCATCGAGCGCGTCGCGGTACTGGTTGATCTGGAAATAAAGAACACCGATGGAGCACCAAAACGTAGGATTGCGACCGTCACGGTACACAGCCTGTTGATAGGCCTCGTAGGCCTTGTTGTACTTCTGACCGGCCATATACGCGCGGCCGAGTAGGTACCAGCTCTGGGCATCTGCGGGATCTGCACAGGCGTGAGACAAGCGGCGACTGAATCAGGGCCGCTTAAACGCTTACCGGCTTCGAGGGACTTGGTGAGGTACTGGATGGCGACGTCCTGGTTCTGGAAGCTGGGGCCGTCCTGATGGTAGAGCCAGCCGAGCTGCTGCAAGACCTTGGCGTGGGCAGGGTTCTCCTGCACAACGTGTTCGTAGGCTTCGCGGGCGCGATTGTGCTGCGCGGTGATGAGCACGCGACGACAGGTGGAGGCAAGGCGGATGCTTACGTCGCCCTGCTGTTCATAGACATGCCCGATTTGGAACCAGATGTCGGCATTGGCGAGGGGGCTTGGCGGATTGCGAAGGATCCGGTCGAAGCATCGCAGCGAGTCCTCGTACTTGGTCTGCTGCTTGTAAATGATGCCGAGCCGGAAGAGAACTTCGTTGGACTTGTCGAACTCTAGATGTGCCGATGTGAGGAGCGGTGGCGTGTGACGAAGAACGAGGGACGAACCTTGGTCCATTTTGAGAACTGAGGAGAATGCCTCCTCGGCGTTGTCCAGCGAACCATAGCGATCGTAGAGGATACCGATGCCGTACCAGAGCTTCGGATTCTCCTGGAATACAAGAGGTGTGAGTAGCGCGGAGATGGAGAACACGATCGGGTATACCTTGGGATTCGGCAGCGAGTACAAGGCATGTTGATAGGCGGAGTACGCCTTTTGGAGGTCGTCCTGCATGAGGTAACAATGACCTGCAGCGTGGGGTCAGCGTGGGCGCAGGGTCGTTGTGCAACGCGACGCACCGAGGGCACTCCAAATCTCGCCGTTGTCCTGCTGCAGGTTGAGGACACGCTGGAAATAGTCGACGGCCTGTGGGTGCTTTGTCAGCAGGGGACCGCCGGATATAGCCGCGGTAAAGGGCACCGACCATTGGGTAATTCTCCTTGATCCGAGCAATTCCAGCAACCTGTGTCAGGCCCGGAATGGACATGGGGTTGTGGCGGAGCGCGTTCTCATAGGCGGTTACCGCGTGTTCGAGATCGCCCATTTGCTCTGCGACACTGCCTGCGGGCGCTCTGAGCTGAGGCCGGCGGGCGAGGGGGCGGGACGGTTACCTATGACGAGCCATGTCTGCTCGTTGGCGTCGTTGAGCTTCTGGATGGCGGGGGGGACGGGGGGCGGGGGCTGTGGGATGGGAAGCTGCTTGGGGGAGAGGTGGGAGGAGGGGTGCGGGTGCTGGGCGCCGTTGGGGGTGCCGGGGACGGGGTTTGCGCCGTTGAGGTGGGTTGGCGGGGGGGGCGGGGGGAAGGAGGGGACCTGGTGGGGATGGGGGTGGACTGCGTGGGGCTCGTGGAGGCGGACGTCGCGGTCGTGCTGGCGGGGGGTGTGGCGGACGGACATGGGGGGCGGTGGGGAAGGGGCGAAAAGAACCAGATGCGACCGCAGACGGCGGTATATAAATGCGGGCCAGCCGCTGCATCAGGGCACATCGGGAGCCCAGATCTACACACGGAAGCGTCACCTTGTCATCAGATGCCATCTCTTCGCCGCGTGCCTACACCACATATCAAGATCCATTAGTCATAAGCTTAAGAGCTTAAAGCACACTCTCCCTTTGCCGCCGACCACACCTCCCCCTTCGCCCCGCCGCCCCAGCGCTGCACACCCTGCCCCTCGCGCCGCACTCGCCCCGGGCCCCGCCACGCCCCCGCCGCAGACGCACCGTTGCGTCGGCAGGAGGATCGCCAAACACAGAGGCGCCGGCACGCTGGCGACGTCGCGGTGCCTCGCACCTTCAATTATCGGAATAACACGGGCAGATCTAGCCCGTTTGCGCAGGCGCCAGAGAAGCCTCCGTCTGCCAAAGCCTCCGGCCGAGAGGCACGGGGACGCACCGGCGAGCGGCGGCGACGATCCGGACGTGGCAGCAGCCAAGCGCTGTCGCCCCGGGCTTCTAACCGCCCAGGCTTCGGAGGGATTCCCCCGGCGCGTGGGCGTTGTGTCCGAAAGCGGTGCGCCCCTCGCCATCTGCATCTGAGATCTTCCCCGGAAAAACCCAGCCCCCCGCCGCCTCGTCACATCATCGACGCGCGTCTCGCCGCCCAGCGACCGCGCTCCCATTTGCGTCGCTCCTTTTTCCGATCACATCTCATCTTATCTCCAATAGCCACAAAATTGAAAATCCCCGCCCGCCGCCCCAAACGCCGACCCGCCGCAGATCCCCCGCCCGCCCCTCCGCCCTCCGCGGCGTTCTGCCCGGGACCCCCGCCGGCGCCGATCGCGCGCTGCACCACGCGCTGTCGCCGCGTACGCGTCGACGTCGCGCGCGCAGATCCGAGGGCGGCCGGGCGATCTGAGATCCCCGCGGCGGGTTCTCGTCATGGCCACACTAGCGCCGCGCCCGCATGCGCGCGGACTCGAGTCAGCGGCGCGCGCGCCTGTCCATTTCCGTAAAAGCACCATTCGCCTGCGCGGTTCCTGGTCGCTCCCATCGAGCGAGCGGCTGCAGCGTGATTAGAGCACGGGCGAGGCATGTGTCACCGCCGTTCTCGAATGGAAGCCGCGCGTACGGCAGCAATGTCCTTGTCAGCTTTAGGGGCGCCATCACGCAAGCGGCGGCGACAGAAAAAATGCAGCGCGCGTCGAAGCGTCCCCGGCGGGTTGCGCAGGCCCATCAGCCGGCCACTCACCGCGCCAATGCTGTGCCCCTCGGCTGCCCGGCCCCCGATGTCCTGCATCAGATATGGCATATGCGTGCCACCGATCTCAGATCCCCGCGTCATACGCTCATCCGTGACCGTGACGGCGTGACACCGTGATCCTCGTCCTGCGCTTACGTGGCGCGACCCCCACACACAGTTTTCTGCAACCGCGATGACCCGTACGTGCATGCGCCCGCCGTGCCCACAGGGTCGCTGACGCCGCGCGCCGCAGGGGGCAACCAGCGCGAGACGGACCGCCTCAAGGCGCAGAAGAAGGCCGCGGCCGCAAAGACGAAGCCAAAGGAGAGCGCGAGCTCCCTCGCAAAGCGCAAGGAAGCGTGAGTAGTGACCGCCCTGCTTCCGCCCGTCACGCCCGCCTGATCGTGTGTGCAGCGACGCGGAGATCCTGCGTGCGAAGCAAAAGGTGCGCGCGCCGCCGCTCGCCGGCAGCCGTCGACTGACCCCGTGCAGAAAAAGGAGGAGGAGAAGGCGGCCGCTGGGGGCGGTGGCGGCGGCAAATAGCATATACCCTCCCATTCGCTACGCACTAGATCCCCGCAGGGCTTCCGCTTCTTCTGTTCAGTTTCATATGTCGATGGATTATAGGGCTGATGATGCATTGATGGGGCTCCCGAGCAGGCCAGCGTCGCAGCGCATCGGCTTCGATCTTTGTTCATGATCGCGGCGGGCGTTGATCACGGCAGGCCCGGCACGCGCTGACACAGAGGCGGCTGACAGCGGGGACAGTAGCGGTGGGTCCAAGCATGCGCTACAGATTGACGTCCACCGCCTAGGCGCAAACCAATCGCGTGCGGGGCGGACGCAGATCAGCTGTGCGTTCCGTTCCGCGCTGGGCTTTCATAAAGGGCTGGGACCATGCATCCGTGTCAGCTGTCGGTGGCCGTCACGATCGCTATCAGGCGACAGGAAGGCCCATGCCCGGATGCGGCTGCGGCGCCCGCGGGAGCCGAGTGTGAATCGAAGGCAGCGCGCGGCATGTGGCGGCCAATTTGCTGCAGCGATGCGCACACACGTTATATGCGCGGATGCAGCCCGCGTGCAGTAAGTCCGCAGGGCACCGCGATCGATCTTCTCCCCACAATAAATTGCATTCCTTCTCCGACGCCGCGTCGTCAGGCGCCGAGCCAGCAGCCCTTGAGTGCAGAGTCGATTGGTCTTATTCGCTTAGCTCGGGTAGTACTATCTGTGTCGTAACTCCCCCGATAATCAAAGATATTACGTGATTGACGCCACCTCAGAGCCAAACAAGCTGATATATCCACAAACCCTAGGAAATACAAGGAATTATTCAGTTTCCTTCCAGTTCCTGGTCACGACGCGGCGCATCCCGACCCTCCCGCCCATTCGAACGTATTTGGTGGCCGCCGACGCTGCCGGGCAGCTTAAAGGGACGCCTGTCGCGCGGAGTCGGCGAGTTCTTTTATTTTCGGCCGAGTCGTACGTTCGCTAATGCTACTTGTCTCTTTTCTGCAGCCAAGTACGCGCTTCCGCGACGCGACTTGACCGTAATTGACGCGTCCCGCTCAGGCCGACGGTCGCAGGCCGGCGACATGAGTTGGCGACACGACGCGTATGCGCCGTTCTAATTGGTGCGTGCCAACTTGTACGACGCGACAACTAATTAACGCGCCCCGCCCAGGCCGTAAGTCGCAGGCCAGCCACGACTTGGCGACGCGAGTCACGCGGCGAGTGCGACGCGACGAGAGAATGGGCCGACGTCGGGCTTACTAGTGAAAATGGGGGAAATGGGGCAATATATTGAGGGGAACGTCGCTAACCGACACTAGCAGATCGCGGGCGGGGCAGCGTGACAAGAGGAGAGGACCGGAGAGGTGCTAGGGTTCAGGTTTTGTGGACATAGACTAGGGTTTGTGGCGAGGTACAAGCAGAATGGGCAAATACGAGAGATAAGGGTGTTATCAAGCTATGTAATCACATTTACCGCCGGGACCTGTCAGATTTCGCGTATCGAATAAGACCAATCGAGTCCTTACTCAGCAGCCCTTGTTCTCGCCCGTCAGAATTCGAAGCCCGCGCCCGGCCCTGGTCGCAGCCCATCGCGCGCGCGATCTCGCCGTATATCACGGCGCAGCCCCATCCAGGCCCGCCCATCCGAGCGCCCACCCCGCCCCCCGCCTCGGCGCGGAGAAACTCGAAAACAAACTGGAGCCCGACCGCGAGGAGCGCAGGGCTGCGCGCACACAGGGCCTGATCGCCACAGGGGGTCAATTGGTCGGCTGTGGGTGTGGGCTGGTGGAAGCCTAAAGTAAAGTGCCGCTGGGGAGATGCCGGGGAGGATGGGCAGATGGATCGGCCGTGGGGGTGCGCCGGGGCGGCGGGCGTGCGTGGCCCTACAATCGCCGCCTGGCGATCAGCATCGCACTACACGATCGCCCCGGCAACTAGCGCGCTCACACGCGCCTGCCCCCCGGCTCCCACGCCCAGAACCCCGCGGACCCAGTCGACGTGTGCTCATACAAAGGAATTGATGGGCTGATGCTTCGATGACGCGGACGCACCCACGCACGTCCCCATGACGCCCCGCCCAGCATGACCTGCCACCCCCCGGGCCCGGATCCGCAGCACGTCTGCCAGCGACACGAGAAGAGACGCGGTCGAGGGAAGACAGCTGTCCACGATAAGCACCTCCTCGATTTAGCCTTGCGCCTGCTTCCCACCCAGGCACATCGCATGCTCCATCCAGCCATACATCACATAACATATGATACTGCATACTCACTGGATCTTCGCCGCCAGCCCCCCCTCCAGCCGCCGCCGCCGGCTCGGCGCCTCCGCCGCATCCCACCCCTGCCCACCCCACCCCGCCGCGTGCGGCAGCGCGAACGGCGGCCCGTGCGCGGCCGCCGGCGGCGGCGCCGCGGCCGGCTGCAGGCGCGTGCGGTACAGCGACAGCAGTGTGTTGATAAAGATCGTCAGAAACGCGAGCGAGCTCAGCGTGAACGCCTGTCCCTCTGCCCGTTAGCGTCGCGAGTGCGTGTAGAGGAGGGGAGTGCGCACGAGGGTCTTCCAGCTGATGGGCTCGACAAAGCCGTTGACGACCTCCGCGATGAGCTCCGCGCCGACCTTCGCGCGCCCGACGATCGTCGGGTCGCGGTTCATGCACGTCTCCCATGCCCCGCACTGCCGCACCATCGCCGGCACCGGGCTGCCCCCGCATAGATTCGCCTTGTACTCCACCGCGCAGTTCGCGATCTCCTGCACGATCTCTGCAGCGCGTCAGTCACTCAGTGGCAGTGTGCAGGGACGCGCGCGACGCACCCATCGAGTACTCGGTCACGCGCTCCTCGACATCGCGCTGCACCGTCAAAATGAACTGCACCACAAGGTACAAGAACAGCAGTATCAACGACAAATTGAAAAAGAACTGCAAATATCTGCCCGCAACACTCGTCAGTAGTCACTCAGCCCGCCGACGCACGCACAACACACACGCACCCGAGCAGCATATACGGCGTGTCGCCGCGCCCCGCGCTCGGCGCAGGCATGTTCAGCGTATAGTGGTGCGACGTCTTCTGCACGCGCCCGCGCCCCTTGCGCGGGCTCCCGCTCCGCCGCGCGCCGCCGCCCTCGCCGTCCTCGCTCGCGCTCCCCTCGCTCGCGTCCTCCTCGCTCGCGCCCGCGTCCCCGCGCCGCCGCCGCGCGCGCCGCCCCACGCGCGCCTTGTACACGCGCCGCATCGCGCCCAGCGCCACCGGCCGCTCCCGTTCCCGCTCCTCGTGCAGCGGGCCCGCGTCCGCCATGTCGACGTCGCGCAGCTCTGGCGCGGGCGCGGGCGGGGGGAAGATCTTTGCGGGCGAGAAGGCGTCGGGCGGCGCCCACGCGTGCGCGGGCGGCGTGCCGGGCGCGGGCGCGGGCGCGTGGAAGATGAACGGCGCGGCGGGCGTCGTGCGGAAGGCGGGGAAGGGCGGGGGCGTGCTGGGCGGGGCGAGGTCCATGTCCGTGTGCGGGCCTGGTGTGAGTGGGTGCGGGGTGAGTGGGTGAGTGGGTGGGGGAAGGGGGGAGGGGAGGGCGTACGTTTTTGGGGGGAGTCGGCTTTCCAGGCGGGCGTGAGGTCGGCGTTGGGGCGCGAGGTGAACTGGAAGTCCATCGGCGCCTCGGTCGACCGCTCTGAGTGCAGGCGGCGGTCCATGATTGTGTGTATAGGTGTAGGTGGTGGACTCGGATGAGTGGATGAGTGAGTGGGACGCGGTGAGCTGGCGGGTTGTGTGGCGGCGTCAGTACGCAGACCACCTGCCAGCTGCAATTTTGAGGGTATAAAGCTCACCGTCGAGGGGAGAGGAAGGCAGGCGGAGAGCGGAGAGAAAGGCAAGGTGGCCGGTGTGGATTTCCAACCAAACTGCCAGCGCCTTTGACGCGTCGGTCACGCGGCGTGACTTTGCCCGCTGCTGACCGTGCCGACCTCCGCCCCCGCACACTCACCTCCCTTCACCTCCCCTCACCTCCACCTCCACATCCACCTCTGACGACGAGCACGATGCTGCGCCTGCGCACCCCCCTCACCGCGCTGCGCCACACCAGCCCAGCAGCAGCGGCGTCCCGGCGGTTCCACGC
Source organism: Auriscalpium orientale (assembly GCA_019915035.1). Classification (NCBI taxonomy): domain Eukaryota; kingdom Fungi; phylum Basidiomycota; class Agaricomycetes; order Russulales; family Auriscalpiaceae; genus Auriscalpium; species Auriscalpium orientale. The sequence continues at coordinate 2,732,754 of JAHLMH010000001.1, forward strand.
GCCGCCGTCGTCCTACCTCTCCTCCGCGCCGCACCTGCGCTCCGAATGGACAGAGCCGTCCGCGAACGGGCTCGTGCCCATCGTCATCGAGCAAACCGTCTGTATTCCGCATACCCGTTTTCACACCCGTCGCCTCGGAAAAATGCTGACGCAGTGTATCGTGGTGTGGTGTGTGGTGTGTACTATAGGGCCGCGGCGAGCGCTCCTACGACATTTTCTCGCGCCTCCTGCGCGAGCGCGTTATCATGCTTTACGGGCCCGTACGTTTCCCTCCCTCCCCCCATCTCATCTCATCCCATTTGCTTTGAATATGGGTGGACGCTGACGGTGACGGTGCGCGCGCAGATCCGCGACGGCGACGCGGCGCTCGTCGTCGCGCAGCTGCTCTTCCTCGAGGCGGAGGAGACCGCCAAGCCGATCCACCTGTACATCAACTCCCCCGGCGGCAGCGTCACCGCCGGGCTCGCCATCTACGACACCGTGCGTCCCCTCCCCGTGTGTGGGTGCTGAGGCTGACTGGCGTTTGTAGATGCAGGTCGGCGATTCGCTCTGAGCGCTGTGTTGACGTGCTGACGGGGTGAGAATTGGGTGTGCAGTATGTGTCGTCGCCGATACACACGTACTGCGTCGGGCAGGCCGCGTCGATGGGCTCTCTGCTTCTCGCAGCCGGTGCGTCTCTTCCTTCCCGCCGTACTCGGAGCTGACTGACTGACTACCACGCCGGCGACCGACCTGCAGGCGAAAAAGGCAAACGCCACGTCCTCCCGAACGCGAGCATCATGATCCACCGTGCGTCCCCCCTCCTCCCCAACCAGCCAAATTCAGACTCTAATTCAATTCACTTCACTTCCCCTTCAACTCCTGGATTCAAATCCGACTTCAACTTCAAATTCGAATTCGAATTCGACTTAACGTGGACGGATGGACGGATGGATGCTTGGACGGACGGCGGGCAGAGCCGTCGGGCGGCGCGTCGGGGCAGGCGTCGGACATCGCGATCCACGCGCGCGAGATCCTGCGCATCCGGAAGCTCCTCACGGGCATCTACCAGCAGCACTGTGCCCGCGCCGGCGAGAGCGAGGCGCAGGGCGTCGCGCGCTTCGGTGCGTCCCTCTCCCCTCTCTCCCCTTCCCTCCCCCTTCATTCATTCCTCCCTTGCTTCCGTGGTGCTGACGGCGGTGATGTGGTGGGGTGCAGAGACCGCGCTGGAGAGAGACTATTTTATGACCGGTACGTGAAAGTGGTGGTGGTGGTGGTGTGTGTTGAGGCTGGTGTGCTGATCGCAGTGCAGCGCAGGAGGCGCTCGAGTTTGGCATCGTGGACGGGATCCTCGAGAAGCGGCCGCGCACGGAGGGCGACGCGCCGTAAACGCACGCACACGCAGTCGTGTCTGAGCCGCACGCACGCATGCAAGCTATTTGCAACGCGCGATTGGTCTGATGAATCTATAATAGATGCGATGCGACGCTCGCCCGAGAAGATGGAAGATTGGATTTCTGGAATTTTGGTTTGCTCGAAGGAAGGTGCCTGCCATCGTAAGTTCAGAAGGGACTCGTGTCTGCCAGCGTAAGTACAGAAGGCTCCGTTGCGTGGCTGCCGACGTGCGCATCGGTTCTCCGCGCAATCCGCCTCTTCTCTTCTCTTCTCACCGGAGGCCGCTGTCGCTGTCGCTGCCGCGCTAGCACAGAGAAGCAGCAGCGCATCTCATCTCGCACTGCAGTGACACCGCCCGCATTCTCAGCGCAATCTGCTTCTTCTCGTGCAGGCTAGTCTCCCTGGGGCACAGACGCACTCTTCCATCCGACGTGCGCAGGCTCGGGTAAGGTAAGGTAATGCAGATGGAGGCCCACAGGAGGAGTGGTAAGGCGGCTGATAACTGAAATGGAACGCAGGCTCCGGTCGACGCGCGAGAATCGAATCGTGGCGGTATGGCGGACGTGGAGTTGATGCGCCATGCGAGGCAGGCAGGCCTGAGTACTTGGTGGTTCAGGAAGGAGCGTGGGGAGAAGACGGTGTGCACTCCGATTCGGACGAGGCAGCAGCATGCAATAACTTACCGGAAACGTCGCGCCGTCGTGCCTCCTTCCGCAGCTTGCGTATCACTCTCTTCGCCTCTGTTCGACACGCGAGAATGGTGGAAGTGGAAGTATGGCGGACATCTCGTCGATTTTATGCGATGAGTGCTTGGTATCTTAGGAAAGAGAGTCTAACGGTAGAGAAGACGGGGCGCATTCCATTGACAAGGCGGCAGAAATACCAAAAATCGTCGTGCCTCCGCCGATAAATCCGTTTATTTGCTTCCGGATGGCACGGTGATGATGCATTAAGTGCACGGATAGGACAGGGTAATTACTATAGGGTGGCGAATTTTTTTCTGATGTCAGGACTTCGACTTGAGGCATGTCGGGATGACCAGACTGACTCGACGGTACCGGCGTCTAACGAGTTAAACGACCCCGGGCCTGCAGTCCGACTCCTTACGCCCATTGACGTCGATATTTTTCATCTTCCACTTGCACATCTACGACCTGTCTACGACCCAATTCTACGCATTTGTCTTCGAAATGTCTATGAGATTGGTCCTGCTCCTCCAGGAGAATCTTGAAGATCGAGGACGGTTCGACACGTTCGCCGCAATGCTCATCAATAGTACGGTCCGACGACACTAGTCTTGCGCCGAGCATTCGAGGAGGGGAACTTCAGAAGGGATAAAGACAGCTGAAAAGTGAGCCTGGCAGATCTCTTCCATCGTCTGTACTTACAGTATGATGAGTGTGATGCACGCAGGCCCCCGGAGGTAGTCTCCCAGAGGCAGAGTAGACAGATTCAAACCTTCGCAGGCTCAGGATCATATGTCTGACCCCGGAGGAGGTCTCGAGTCGGCGTACTTACTTAGGTGCCCGGCCGGACGAGCATTGCAAGACTCACTACAGGCTTCTCGCGACTATGTTTGCGTTATGCCGTCCCTGGCCTCCGTGCTGAAGTCTCGCTCAGTGGCGTAATGGTCACGGTATGGCCAAGTTGCGGACCGGCTTGAAGGAATGCATTCGCGCAAGTACGTCGCATGTCTGGCGCTTCAAGTTGTCGCTGATCTTCTCTTCGCGCAGACTATTCCTGAATTGCACGTACGCAGGAATTCCAGTGGCCGTAACTCGACAATCAAAGGCACGACCGCGCGGCGGGTGCGCTTCTCGCAGCACGCAAGCAGCACCTTTTCAATAGGAACGTTCTTGTAACCATCCATGCTTCATTATGTGTCATTATGTGTCAATGACCGCCGCGACCATCGATTCCATCCAGAACAGGATACGTTGTTCCATTCAGGGTGCTGCTGCGGATTTTCGTTAGCCTCAAGGCTGCCACTTCAAGTTGCTCGCCAGCTTATTACGGATTGTCCTCAAGATTCGAACCCGCATATAAAGCGTACGGAATCGGACGCGCGCGAGCAGCCTTTTCCGCTGGTCCCTCACTATCCCCTCACCGTAAGCTGTCTCAATTGCAGTGTTTTCGCTTCATTGACGTTCGCGCAGGTTACCTTTATCCTTCGTCGTCTATCATGGTCAAAGTGAGCAGACGGAAAAAATTGCCTCCGACCACGATGGGCACCGCGAAGGAGTCAGTGGATTTTGGCGCACCGTATGATGACGAGGACGCCGATGTGATCATACGCTCTTCTGATCTATTCGACTTTCGACTCCACCGTGTCGTACTGGCCAAGGCATCCCCCGTCTTCAAAGCGATTCTTTCCCAACCGTCGAAGCAACCTGTCCTCCCTGAAGGGTATGCGGGTCCTCCAATCAGACGGGAACGGGCGGGAAAAGTTATTCTCCTGTTCTTGCAGGAGACTCACGAGATCTTGGAGAGCTTGCTCTCTGTCACCGCTCCCGTGCCCCCTTCGATTCCCGATGCGTTGGAAAGCGTTATCCCCGTCCTCGCGGCAGCTCAGGCATACCAGATGCACACCGCTCTGGTCCATATTAGAAGGCTCTCTTCACTGACCTCGGACAACCCCTTTCGCGCCTTTGGTCTCTCCTGGCGTTTTGGGTTGAGGGAAGAGGCCGTCCTCGCGTTAGCCTTGTCCATGGACAGGCCCTTGACAGTGGAGGGACTAGGGCAGGATATCTGTGTCTTCAGCGGGGTCGCACTGACGGGACTTATGGAGTGCCGCGTGAAAGGTCGGAAGGCGGTTCAAGAGGGCCTTCGTCAGTTCCGAACGCTCAGGGCTACTGCAGTATGGTCCCAATGCTCGTCTGGTGCCTCCCTTGCAGAGCTGATACATAGCACACAACCCCTTCCATCCCTTCCCCGCGATATGAAAGGATCGGTTAAGAATTCTACGCTATGGTTGGACAAGTATCTATTGTCTTGCGAGGACGACTTGGCGGCTCTCAACAGAAAGCAGTTGTATCTCATGTATCATGACCATACAGAACGCGAGCACAAAATTGGGACGACATGCCCATCCTGTGGCCATGGCGCTGGTGCAATAGACAAGATTTGGGCGGTAATAGAGCATGTCGTCTGTGACTCGCTCCGCAACGTAAGTTGTCGATTGTTCTATGTCGCACGTCCCTTTCGTTCAAACCTGCCCTAGGATCCGGACATACTGAGGCTACACAGGATAGACGCCTCACCGCCCACTACACCAGATCTCGATGTCCGGGCCTTTGGAGAGCCATTCAATGCGGATGACGCGGACATCGTCCTCCGCTCGTCCGACTTTGTCGACTTCCGCGTGTACAAGGCGTGTTTGAAAGCAGCGTCGCCTTTCTTTCGCGATATGTTCGCCCTGCCGCAGGCGCCGGATTCTTCTGATGATTTGATAGAGGATGGCCTTCTAGTCCTTCCGGTGCAGGAAGATTCGCAAACCCTAGAGCGCCTGCTCACTTTCCTGATGCACACATCACCTACCATTCAACCTCTCACGTTCATCGACGCGGTCAATCTCCTGTCTGCAACGCAGAAATATCAAATGGACGGCTTGACGGCTTCCATACGCGGCCTCCTGCACGATCCAAAAGTCGCCTGTCCTCCCTTTATTACTCCGAGGAGCGCCTTTGCTGGATACGTTCTTGCCTGCAGGGAACGTTTGGCGGCGGAAGCCCAGCAGGCGGCGCGTTACACCCTGGATGCGCCATTCACCCTGGAAACCTGCGGCGGAGATCTTCGTCTGACATCCGGCGATGCCCTGTTTGCGCTGTCTCAGTTCCGCATCGGGTGTCGCGATGCAGCCCTTCAAGCCCTTGTGGATACATATCCTTCATTCGAGAATACGAACTGGACTCAAACTTATTATACCAGCAAAGGATGGGGTGTCAATGACTGTCACAGTGATGAAAGGCGGCGGAGCATCTCCAAACCCAAGGGATGGCCCGGGCTCGGTGACACGCCCAGGCCGCGCATCCCTGCCTGGTGGGCTGCGCATATCAATGCTTTAACAGAAGGGCTTCAATCAGGCACCTTACCTCCATCCCCGAACAAAGTTGCCGACGTTTCCTTGTTCCGTCGCGCCTTTGAAAGTCACGGCAATTGTCAATATTGCGCGTTGGCCTATACGAACAGTGGAAGCGACAAAGTTTGGAGTCTGTTAGCGAAGAATATCGACAGAGCTATACAACAGGTGGGTTTACGCATCTTTGGCGGTTTGGTCGTAAAGGACGTAGTTTATTAACGCATCTCTGTAACAGGTAAGGTTCTGTGTGCCATGGTAATGAAGAGTAGAATTCGAAGTATGATCTAAGGTCGGCAGTGCGAATGTCCAACAACGAGTGCCTGCAGTCTGTAAATATAGTTTCGATTCATCCTCGTTGACGTCAATATCTTCCATCTTCCACTTGCACATATGCGACCCCATTTCTACGCGTCTGTTTTCGAGATGTGGATGAGAGTGGTCTGCTCCTCCAGGAGACCTTGAAGATCGGGGAAGCTTCAACAACGTGCGGCAATGTCCCACCGCGACATGTTGCCGACATGCCGATGTACGCTCTCGAATCGGGGTACCCGGGCGAACTTCGCTCAACGCGCTTGTGTGCATCCATCCAACTACCCTCACCCTCATGATGAGTCTTCGTGACCCCGGCAGGCCCCTGTCGTCCGTGCACTGTATCAGCCTGCAGCACACAGTGCCCTTATGTGCCGTGGCCTCGGAGTTGTGCAACTGTGCAAGACTCACTGCAGGCTTCTCGTGACTGCGCTTGGACTGCGCCTGCGCATCATCATCATGTTTGCTTTCTTCTGCCCTCCTGCTGCGCAATCCTGAAATCTCGCTCAGCGGCGTAGTGGTCCACCGGCTTGAACGAAGGTTCGTTGAGCATCTTGACTCCGATGAGGATGAGGGTCGTGTCTGGCGCGTAAGTTTGTCGCTGACTCTGTCTCTTTGCGCAGATGATTCCTCCGCCTCCGCAAATTGCACGTACGCAGGTCCGGTGACTGTAACTTGATAATCAACACTACTGCGCAGATAATTCGGCCCGCCCGCAAGAGAGCAAGCAGCACCTCTTGCAACGCTCGAGCCCTTGATTATGTACAGGAACTGCCGCGTAATGGACTGTGGCATCGATTCTATATGGAACAGTATACGTTGTTCCATCCAGTGTGCTGCTGCGGATGGCGCTGCCTTGCGTTCGCCTCAAGGCTGCCACTTGCCTCCAGCTTCTATCGGATTGTTCCCAAGCTCCCAACTCTTGAAGAGGTGCATATAAAGCGTACAGAACCAGACCCGCGTTATCAGCCTTTCCCGCTGTATTTCCTTACAGTAAGCTGTCTCAGCTGCAGGTTTCTCCCTTCGTTGATGTTCTCACAGGTCACTGTTATTCTTCGTCGTTGATCATGGTCATAATCCGAGAAAGATCGCCTTCGATTAGCACGATGGACACCACGGACTCCGTTGATTTTGGCCCACCGTACAATGACGAGGACGCCGATATCATCATACGCTCGTCCGACCTCGTCGACTTTCGCCTTCACCGTCTGTTCCTCACGAAGGCATCCCCTGTCTTCAAGGCCGTTCTTTCTCAAGAATCAGATTCGCCGCTCCTACCTGAAGGCTATGCTGGTCCTCCCATCAGACGAGAGCGGGCAGGTGAACTCCTCGTTCTGTGCTTACAGGAGACCCGCGAAATCTTGGAGAGCTTGTTCTCCGTCATCGTCCCCGTCTCCCCTTCCATCCCCGATGCGTTGGAATCCGTCATCCCCGTCCTCGCAGCGGCCCAAGCGTACCAAATGCATACTGCTCTTGTCCACATCCGAAGGCTCTCTTCACGGTCCTCGGACAATCCCTTTCGCGCCTTCAGTCTCTCCTGGCATTTCGGGTTGAAGGAAGAGGCCATCATTGCGGTAGCCTTGTCCATGGACAGGCCCCTGACAGTGGAGGGACTAGGGAAGGATCTCTGTCTCTTCAGCGGGCCCGCACTGATGGAACTTATGAACTGCCGCGTGAGAGGTCGGGAAGCGGTTCAAGAGGGTCTTCGTCGGTTCCGAACACTCAGGGCTGCTGGAGTATGGTCCCAATGCTCGGCCGGTGCCTCCCTTGCAGACCTGCGCAAGAAACCGGATGGTAAACGCCTCGCAACCCCCGTGCCAAACAACCCCATCGCAGCTAGTCCAACTGTTCTCCCCGGGAAGCCCAACAAAGCGAAGTCGGGCAAGAAGGTTGCCGCACCGCCATGGTTGGAGAAGTTCTTGATGGCTTGCGAGGACGACTTGGTGGCTCTCAACCGAAATCAGCTGTATCTCATGTTCCATGACCATATTCGCGAGCACCGGAATGGGACAATTTGCCAGGACTGTGGCCACCCTAGCGCGTCGAGTGTCGCAGTAGAGAGGATATGGGCGATAGTAGAGGATGTCGTCTCTGAGTCGCTCCGCAACGTAAGTTGTCGATCGTTCTAAGTCACGCGTCCCTTTCGCTCAAACTGCCCTAGGATCCGGACATACTGACGCTAAACAGCGAAGAGTCCGTGCCGTCCATTGCACTAAATGTCGATGTCCGGGCCTTTGGAAAGCCATTCAATGCGGATGACGCAGATATCGTTCTCCGCTCGTCCGATCTAGTCGACTTTTGCGCGTATAAGGTATCTTTGAAAGCAGCGTCGCCTTTCTTTCGCGATATGTTCACCCTGCCGCAAGTGCCGCATCTTTCTGATGATTTAATGAAGGATGGCATTCGTGTCCTACCGGTGGAGGAAGATTCACAAACCCTAGAGCGTCTGCTCACTTTCCTGATGCACACATCGCCTATCATTCCACCTCTCACATTCAACGACGCTGTCAATCTCCTGTCTGCAACGCAGAAATATCAATTGGACGGGTTGACGGCTTCGATACGTGGTCTCCTGCACGATCCAAAAATCGCCTGTCCTCCCTTCATCACTCCGAGTAGCGCTTTTGCTGGATACGTTCTTGCATCCAGGCAACATCTGACGGCGGAAGCTCTGCAAGCAGCGCGTTACACCCTGGACGCGCCATTTACCCTGGAAACATGTGGTGAAGATCTTCGTCTTGCGTCCGGAGATGCCCTATATGCGTTGTCCCAGTACCGCATTCGGTGTCGCTATGCTGTTCTGCAAGCCCTCGTGGATACATATCCCTCATTCGAGAGCCCGAACTGGACTGAGACTCCAAAAACTCAGCGGGACTACTATAGTCAAACGCTCGACTGCATTCAACGTGATGACCGAAGCTGCATCTCAAAGCCTGATGGATGGCTTACGGGCACGTCGAGGCCGAAAGTCCCAGGCTGGTTGGCTGCATTTCTCAATGCTCTCGCCGAAGGACTTCAAACAGGATCTCTACCCCCATCTCCTAACATAGTTGCCGACATTCCATCTTTCCATCGTGCCTTTGAAAGCCACGGCGATTGCCAATACTGCGCGGTGGCTTACAGGAAGAATGGAAGCGACGAAGTTTGGATTTCATTAGCGAAGAAGATCGACAAAGCTACACAACAGGTGGGTTCAAGCATATGTGGCGGTTCGGTCGGAAAGCCTTTGCGAACTTCTAACTTCCGTCTGTTGTAGGTCACGTTCTGTGTGCCGTGGTAATGGAAAGGAGGGTCCCCAACCGGCCCTCAGTTTTGCGTTGAAGTATTGTCAGTCTGAGGTTATTAAGATTGCGTGTATAGGAGTGCGTACGCTCGATATCCTGTCCGCTACCATGTAGTATTATATGTGGTTGTTTCCAGACGCCGATCGCGAGTAACTACTGGGTGACTTCCCGCAGGGGTCTACGGACGCCGTAGACAATATTTTATAAACGATGACGCGGCGCCCAAGTGGTTGGGTGCTCGTCCGCTTTCTCGGGTCGCGACTGTTGCGTTCTAAATCCTCAAATCTGTACAGGGGTCCGACCCCCTTTGCAGACGGCACAGGGTCTCGTATTTCCTCTCTTCTAAGCTCCGCTCTAAATTGCTTTGCTCGCCGTCGCGGCGCGCCTGCATCCACTCGTCCGTAGTCTCAGCCGTCCAGGCTCATTAATCCGAGAATGATCGCCCAAGAAGACCTTACAAAGTTGGCGCAATCGCCGCCCATGGGTGTCGCAAACATGCAAATGATTTTTGATTATTTGCTCTTGAGGAGTGGTAGGAGCTGCTCGCCGTGCGATCACATGCTTCGGTGGGTCCTTCTCGAGTACTAGTGCTATGATTGCTCGTGCAGCGCGTGCGACTAGAGTACTAGTAGTCGTGTGTCGGTATCCATTCTGCATGTGTCCCCCTGGTCTGCCTGTCGTAGAAGTAGACCCGGAGACCTCGGCGCACAGGGAGCTTCAGACTCCGATTGCATGCATTTATGCAGGACACAGTCGACACAAAATTGTTCTCCGGTTTGGCTTAGCTACAAAGTATATTTCCTAACGACTTTTCAACTTCCGTCTTATTACCTTGCTTGCCAAGGTTTCTCGCACCCCCGTAATTATAAGCGCCCTAACCTTTTTCGACAACAAGTGCAAACAGCCAGCTGTTCACGTGCCTTGTCGGCTTGTCGGGCCGTCGGCACTCTCCGAGTCCGAGTCTTCGTTCCCTCCGTCCGTTCCAGAACGTGACGTCCTCTGGGAAAATCGATCGCGCCCGGACGCTTCCGCAACCGCATGTGGTAAACCCCACTGTAGGGGCAGCGCGTCGGTCCTGCCCAGCGCCCATTGCCCGCTCACTCATTCAATGTATTGCTCACTCCTGCGACGCCCTCTGGCGACGGCATTATCATGTAAGTAAATATGCAGGATTTTGAACGATGATCGTGGCACCCGCTCTTTGCAAACTGCTCCGTCAACGGATGTGTGACTGCGTGACCCGACCGCCGACATGCCGACTGCCACCGTCTGTACTCTGCTGTGCGGCTGTCATCAGTAACACAGAGCCTCCCGCGGTAGAGCGCGCTGGTGTTCGACCGAGATGATGTGCCAGATAGTTGGACTGCACTGAACTCTCCTACACGCAAGAAGATCATTATATTGCGCCGGGTTGGACGCTCGCTATGCCACGCCCGCGTCAATCGACATCTTAATCGGGCAGCCTGGGGTATTCAGACCGGCTCGCGCCTCGCGATGAACGGGCACGGCACGGACAAGCGGCGTGGCCCTCGTGAGCTCGCTTACCGGTGTATACAAAGAAAATATGAGGGGCAATGGAAAGGAGAGCGGGACGCGCTCAGCGAGCGCGTCAACGCGTGATGACGACAGATGCATCACGTGGCCGAGCGGCCAGAGGTATTAATGCCAGCAAGCTGCAACGGCGAGCGTCTCGGGAATGCTGCGCTCAAAGAAATTCGCGCTGTGCCGATGAGCACAGAGTTATCGCTAAGATTGAGTGCATTGGCGTTGTTGCCAATGCAAGGGGTACAGAGGCTGACGGTACGGTGGGACGCGAGTCAACTCAAGACTGGTTCTCACGGTACATACTTTTTCAACCCCATAGTTGGGTTTCACCCAATGCGGCCGCGGGCGCGACCCGCCGCGATCGATCGTCCCAGAGGACGGCACGCCCTCGTCCGTTCAGCTTCCGTGCTGCTACCGTTGTCCTTAGTACCCCACCGTGCCTTCGTTTCTATCCCGCATCGGCAGTCGCTCATTTTCCCGCACCCGGCAGCGCTTCGAAAAGTGTCTTGTCGTCAAAGTCTCGAAGAAACCTGATCGTGTTGAGCCCGGGACTGCGTGATAGGCCCACGTACAAATCGATGATGCTCAATTTTCCACAGAAGGAGGTGATGTGCTGTCTACGACGACATAAGGTATGGTCTGTCCTTGTATCAGAGATTCGTGAATGCGACCGTCATAGGGTACTGCCGCGACGATATGTTGTTTTTCCCCCTAGCGCAACCTTGATCTGGAAGATTTGCGCTGCTTGCATGATTGGTATGAAAGAGTCTCTTCCGGCCCTCGCAGTCGCGACGCGCGTGTCCGCTGGAGCTTGACGAGAACCTACGCCGGTGGGTATTTCAAATGACGGGTGCTCTCGTTGCTGATCGGCCCCTCTTCAGGATGGAGCACAATCTCTCCCTGCACCCCGTTAGTGCTGCCCAGGTCCGTCTCCATGTTCGTCTTCACCATCACCTTCATATCAGCCGCCATCTCGATTGCCTCTGAAAGGTTTACCCTCTTCGTGTGTGTTCCGCCTGCCGACTCCCCGGCGACTCACCGCACAGAATCACTCCGGAAGACAATGCTTCCTCGTGCCAACATATACCACTCCTTTCGTACAGGATGCCGACGCGTCACCCAGAGCGGCGCTGTTCCACAGGGGCTGACGAAGAGTTTGTCCGCAGAGAGATCTGTGATTCGACTGTATCGCGCGAGGGATTCGCAGGACTTACTGCCTACTATCTATATATATTATTCTACCACCAAGCTCACTACAGCACGTCTATAGTCTTCTTGCCTCTGAAATTCATGATGGTATCACTTCCCATGCTTGCCTGCAAGGGTCCGGGCTAAAACAGCAAGCAAGGTGGCCGCCGACGCAGTCGGCACTTCCCCAGTTATCTAGCTTAGGATCAAATGCTACGGGAAGTCATCCACTCTCCCGTAACGATGTAACGTCAGCAGATAGGCTGTTCCCCTCGTGTAATGACGCACCAGGGAACAACTCGACTGTCTTTTTAGAGACTCATCATCCAAGGTAAGTATGAGATTTCCAGTGAGATGTTTTATGATATAACAAATGAACACTATGCCCGCCGCCTCCCAACATACAAGTACATGGAAGGTACTGCCTTCGATATCCAATAAACTCATGTACTCCGTCCAGATGACGAAATCCGCGTCGTAAACGACGGCGAGCTTGCCTCCTGCCTCACTCCGCGCAGATCACCGGTTACCTCGGCGGCCCATTCCACTCCCGCGTGTCGACCCAGTGCGCCTGCGCCGAGGGCACACGCTGGAGCGCGGGCCCGGGCGCTGAAGGACCGCCGCCCGTCTGGCTGGGGATGCGCACGAACGGCGCGGAGCCCATAGATCTGGGCTGGGGCACCGCCTGGGCGTAGGTCATTGGCGGCGGTACGCGTCCGCCACAGAAGCCTACACGATGCGCCGCGTTAGCCTCCGCGCGAACGGGATGAGCAGGGAGCGGGCACATACAACTCGCGATCCAGTAGAGGAGGAGAATGATGATAAGCACGGCGACGATCGTCACCGGGATGGAGATCTGCAGGTTCTGCACGTACCACGCCTGTGCGGGAGTCAGTATACGTGTGGGCAGACCGAGAGATGGGGCGTACCTTGGCCGTGTCAAGTAAGCTGCCGGCCTGGCACTTGGAGTTCAAACACGTGCCGCCGTACCCTAGCGTCGGAAACGAATCAGCGAGCGCAGAGGGGAAGCGGGAAACGGGGACATACCACACGGAGAGCCGTCGATGAGCGTCGAGTCGAGGATGATGCAACTGTTCGACGACGTAGGGTCCCGGCATGATACCTGGCAAGTATTTTGGTTCTGGCTCGGACATGCTTCATGCAGGTTCATCGATGTGCCGAGCTGCTGGCATTGCTCTGCGGCGAGATGCGCAGGCGTCAGTATATATACGCCGGCACCGCTGTGTCGATGCAACGTACGGCTGATAGACGTGCACTGGCCGCTCGCACACGCGAGCCCATTCGACCCGCAGCTCTGCCCATTCGGCGCAAACACATCCGCAGGACATGCAGACGAGTTGCCCGTGCACACTTCCGGCGTGTCGCAGCTCGCGTCCTTCGCGGGCCGGCACACCTGCCCCGCGCCGGCGAATTGGCAGCTCCCCGTGCAGCACGCGGAGCTGCCCGGGTCGCACTGCGAGCCCGCGGTGAACTTGCACGTCGTGGTGTCGCAGCACGTTGAGTTCGTGCCGCGCCCCGGGTCGCACTCCTCGCCCGCCTCGACGATACCGTTGCCGCACATCTGCAGCGAGATTGTTGTGCGCGTCGGGTCCGGCGGGAGCAGGCAGGACGTGTTGACGTTCTCGCCACCCGACGCACCTTGCATCAGCGAGCCTGTGGCGCAGGGTGAGCCGCGTATGACTGTAGGAAGCGCGGTGACGTACAGATGTTTCCGATGGTGCACTGCGAAAAGACCATCTCGCCATCCGTTGCGACCGGGCTCATCAAAAACTGCGAGTTGGCATTACATGAACTCGTCGACAACGGGCAGCACGAGCTCGTGCTGTTGCACCCGTCTGCGCACTACGACGATAGTCAGGCAGCACCTTGATCAGAAAAAGAAGACCTCGTAGATCAGGAGATGTAACGCACATCATGCTACGACGAATAACGGTCGGTTAGTATTCATCAAACCGCATGGCCGATAAACAGGGCTCACAATAGCTCCGAAATTATGTCCTATCTCGTGGGAGACGACCTGCCACTCTGTGCGTCCGGCGGTAGATACTGCGGTACCCGAGACGAAGGACGAGCCTTGCATGTTGGCATGTTGGTTGCAAAGCGTAGCGAGCCAAGCGACTCCGACCTCGGTTCCAGTGGGGCAATTACTCATGAGGTGCCAGAGTCCCGCACTGTCGTTGCCCTTGTTTCCGCGCCACTGAGAGAAGAGCGACAGGCGGTCGTCGAGAGTGGCATTTGAGGAGCAGTTGACGTTCCAGGGAACGGCGGGGTCTGCCACAGTGGGGCACCTATGAGCCGACCAATTATCAGACCTCAATGACCCGTTCCTGATAGCGAAGGGCTACTCACGTCGCATTCTGGATTTGCAGCTCTATGATGCCAAGACTGACATTGAAGGTGCTCTGACGCAATGGTGAGAATACGACTGGAGGCAACTGCAGAGACGCAAACCTTGTACAGCACGCTGGCCATGTTAAATATGTTCAGAATTTGTGTGGTTGCATTAGGTTGAGAGCCGTAGTGGTTAACGTATTCGCAGTCGGCAGCGACGCCCAGGTAGAGCTAAGCAACAAGATGAAGTTCTTTAACCGAATTTCCTGGCAAATTGAGGCTTACCACTCTTTGATCTTGAGGACATCCCTCCTTCTGCCCGATTGTATTCGCAAAACTACCGCACACCATCAGCCGTCATCTCATCGTCCAGAAAAAATAGAACGTACTTCGTGCTCATACTCGAGCCCGCAATATCGTCTCTCTTCCGCAAAAGATCCGCAAACGGACTGTCCATAAACCCAAACGCACTCTGCCACGGGCTCACCGCCGGCGCACGCAGCACCGGATTGACCTCCGGATCCGCATTCCACGCATGGTTATCGTGCCCGCAGCGCCGCGGCTGCTCGACCTCCCGCCCATAGTCCACCACGGTGCCCGTGCGCGCGGCGTGCTCCTCCCACGGGTTCATCGCGTCCACGTCGCGCCACACGACGAGCGCGCCCTCGGGGTCATCGTGCGCGAGCTCGACGTGCGGGTCGAGCGGGTGGCGGTTGCGCAGGTAGTTCGCGCGCGTCATGACGTGGTGCGTGACGCCGCGCACGCTGAACGCGCCCTCGAAGAGCGGCGCGCGCCCCGCGCGCGCGTCGCCCGTGTCGTGCACGAGGATGCGCGCCCACCCGAGCGCGCCGGGCGTGTGCGCGGGCAGCGCGCGCGCGGCGTCCGCGCGCATGCGCTCCGCGGAGGCGTGCGCGGGGATGACCTCGCCCGCATATGCGCGCACGCCGTCCGCGAGCAGCGGCTCCGTGCGCGCGAGCACGCTCTGCCCGTCCGGCGTCGTGTCGTAGTACGCGATGCGCGCGGCGGGGTGCACGAGGTGCGCGTTCGGGCGCAGGTGCAGGTGGTGGGTGTCGCCGAAGGCGGTGAGCGTGAGCCGCAGCGAGTCGCTCGCGTGCAGCGTCGTGGAGTCGGGGGGGATGGGGGCGCGCCGCGAGGGGTGGGAGGGGTGTGCGGGCTGCCGCGGGAGGATTTCGATGGCGAGGGTGGAGGGGTGCGCGAGGCGCTTTAGCGGGCGCGGGGGTGCGCTAGATGCTAGGGGGCTGTCAGATGCACTGGTCCGCTGCGATGCATACTGCGCTGGGGCGACGCACCTGAGGTTAGTGGGGCGAGGCATGTCAGAAGGACTACGACCAGCGCATAGAGCCCGGGAGGGAGCAGCATTAGTACTGTGGATAGTAAGGTTGTGGGGAGCTGCCCCTGGCCTGGCCGTCCCGGACGCCGACGACGAGGGCAGGATAAAAACAAAAAAAGGGAGAAGAACGAAGGGAAGAGGCGACTAGGTGAAGGTGAAACCCAAGGTGTGTATTGATCAGAGTGCCCTATCAAATCACGACGGGCATCGCTCTGTGGGCCTAGACGACCGGTGTTGCGACGCACACGGGCCGTTAGACTTGATGGCGTCAAAGCAAACTCCTGCTAACTGCGCGCGGGAGGACGGGGAGACGTTTGGCAGGCGGCGGGCGCGTCGGGCAGGCTGCCATAGCGACTCCCTGTCAGACACTGAGCGCATCGAGTCGATCTTCCATCACTCTCTTCAAAGTCTCAGAATAGCTCGCATCTTCTCTGTGGTGTTCTGCGAGACGTCGACAACTAACATCACACGAATTATTGGATCCGAACCCGCCTGGAGATAGCATTCTGAGAGAAGCCAAGCGCTACTACACAAACACGAAGAGCGAAGAAATAAGGTATGAGCGAACAGCAAACAGCAAGTTTTCTACAGCGAACGAAGCAATACATTAAATCCACAGCCAAAGAACTCAGTCAAACACCTCCTGCTGCTAGGCAGTTAGTATTCTCTTGAGAGACGGTTGCGGCGTTGCTTCGCGCCCGCTGCACCCTTGGCGCCACCCTTAGCACCTCCAAAGCCCTTGGCACCTGCAGCAGCACCCTTGCCAGCAGCGGCGTTTCCACCCTTCGCGGCACCAGCAGCACCCTTGGCACCCGCGGCACCAGCAGCGCCCTTGGCACCGGCAGCACCCTTGGCACCAGCAGCACCCTTGGCACCAGCAGCACCTGCAGCGGCGCCGGCGGCACCAGCAGCAGCAGCACCTGCGGCCTCAGTGGCGGCGGCACCCGCGGCATCGGTGGAGGTCGCGTTGGCGGCACCAGTGGCAGCAGCGGTCGAATTGGCAGCGGACGCGGCGGCGGCACCAGCAGCAGCTGTCGAGTTGGCAGCGGCGGCATCACCTGAAGCGCCAACGGCCTTGGCAGCGGCGGCGGCATCAGCGGCACCAACAGTGAACTGCAAAGTGTGATATCAATTGTTTGCACGGAGGTCAAAGAGGAGGGTGCACGTACGTAGACCATGTCGTCGAGGGATCCGTGCTGAGCAACGGCGACGAGGACGGGCTGATGGTTGGCGGCGGCGTTGATAGACGCGAGGCGGTAGGTACCCGCTGGGAGGCCGGCAGTGACATCGGCTGAGACAACACCGTTCACGGCAGCACCGTTGACACCCTTGAAGAACGCGAACACGTTGGGGTCGTTGGGCGTGGTCTGGGTGATGGAGTCGAGCTTCTCAACGACGAAATGTGTGTGGCCGATGATGTCGCCCGCGGTGTTGACCTGCGCGGGCGCGGCGTAGTACGTCTCCTGCGCGTTGGTGAAGTGGCCGGCGTCGAGGTGGTTGAGTGCCATGGTGATGGTGAACGCGGTGTTGGCCTGGGCGATGTTGCCGAGGTTGGCGGGGAAGGTGAACTTGGATGAGGGCATGTTCGTCGTCGCGGCGATGACACCCATGGGGGCAGGGTTGCACGAGCCGGTCTTGATCTGCTGGCCGTTGGTGATGGGGAGGTTGGGGACGGTCAAGCAGAAGTTGATGAAGTTGTTGGTCGAGGTGAGGGATGCGACCTGACCCGCGGTTGGGACATCCTGACCATCATCAGCAAAGCCTGTCGCGATGACCTTGGGGTCGAGCGCTGTAGAAGAAGACAGGTCAGCATGAATCGCGAAAATGAATGCGGTTAATGGAGGCGTACTGAGGGAGGTCTGGGCATCACCGCTGGATGCTGCGGCACCGGCAGCAGCCGTGGAGTTGGATGCAGCGGCGGCAGCAGTGGAGTTGGACGCTGCGGCAGCTGCCTTGCCCGTGGCGGCAGCGGCGGCGGCGGAGGAGCTGGCTACTGCAGCAACGGAGGAGGCGGCGCCGACGTTCTTGCCGATCGCCTTCTGGTTTGCTGCCCGGCCAACGACACCAGCAGAGGCCTGCTCAACCAGGAGCGGGAGCAAGAAAACAATGGATGCGAGAGTGAACTTCATGATGATGTAGAGAGGGAAGGGAGCCGGGCTTCACAGAAGTCAAAAATGAACGAGTAGGGAAGGGATCCGATAAACTGGAAGGAGGAGGTGAGCGACGGGCATGGAAGAGGAGGAGATACTCACAAAGAAAGGGGAGAAGCAGCGCTGCTGCAGAAAAACGGGATGGGGGAAGGGAGTGGGAACTGGGGAAAAATGGGCGGCGGGGGACGGCTATATATGCAGAGGGTTGCCACGGCGACAGAGTGCACGCCGTGTTACCTCATTTCATCGAGGGCTCTGATTGGGCGGAGGAGCGGGCTGCCCGAGCTGGCAACGGTTGACGCGTTCCAAAAATACGCATCGCCTTGTTGTCGGCCGGCATCTCTCCGCCATCAGAAACAAATGCCTCTGCTCTTTATTTTGCCCCAGCCGCTACTTATCCGACCTTGGGCTTCACCATGCACATGAACGACGCCAGGCTCTCCAGCTCCTTCACGCCCTGGCCTTCGAAGTGCCGTTGCGCAATTTTAGCCAGCACGTGCTGCACCTCCGCCACGTCCGCCAGTATCGGTGTGCGGCCCTGTCCCTCGTCCTCTGCCAGTCGCGAGCTCCGTCGCCGGCTCTGTTCTCGCGACTCCCTTCGCGCCCTGTTCGCAGCCGTGATTGCTGCAGGGGTGCCCGCCCGTGACTCGCCCCGCCCCTGCAGCAGCATCCCCGGCGGGGGTGGGTCCAGGGCGGTCAGCGGCGACGGGTGGACGTTCGGTATCAGATCGTGCTGCGCGAGGTACCGGTGTAGCGCGTCCAACGGCAGTGATTGGAAGTCCATCTGCTCGGGTCCACCAGATGCAAAGTATACATGAGAATACGTCCATCACAATCATGGCGCGCAGGTGTGAATGCGCGGCACTCGCATAGACACCGTGGCCCCCGAATATACATGGATTGATGCTCACCGCAGATCCCGACGCGTCGTCCTCGCCGCCCCTCTCCAGCCTGCGCACCTGCATCGCGCCCCCTATCGTCGACGGCACACCGAGCCCCGCGTCGACGCGCTTGCGCTTCACGCGTGTCTCCCCGTCTGCCTTCTCCGCGGCCTGTCGCTTGGCAGCGGTGGATGGGCCTGCGTATGCGGCGTCATCATTCGGTCGTCGACGCGACGGGTTGCGGGCGCGCGAGTTTGCGGACTGCGGCACACCGCTCATGGCAGACGCTGGTAGTGCATGTGCCTGCAGTGGCGTGGAGGTCGACGCGGTGGTGGGGGGAGGAGCCATGTAGCGTTCGCTAGTGGTGGCGCGTGAGAAGGCGTCAGTACTCGCGACGCGCGCGCGAGCTCAGTCTCGGTCTCGGCGGACTCCTGGGTCGGCGCCCTCCATCCACCCTGCCTATCGTCCGTTCACCGAGTTGCGAACTCATCGGCCCAAGTAATACTTCCGTGCCGCTCGCTCTAAACCAATCCATATCTCGCGCACGAGAACTTTTTGCTTGCCTCCTGCATCATCCTCACCAACCCCCACAATGTCAACGTTCGGCACTCTTTTCCGTGTGACAACCTATGGCGAGAGCCACTGTGCGTCCGTCGGCGCCATCATCGACGGCTGCCCTCCCGTGCGCAGCCCTTCCTCCCCTCCGCTGCAACCACACTCACACACTCACCGCTCACACAGGGCCTCGAACTGTCTCCTCCTGACATCCAGACGCAACTCTCTCGACGGCGGCCGGGACAGAGCAATTTGACAACACCCGTACGCGCTTAGCACGTCTGCCACATGGGATCCTAGCCGCTCACGCTGATCTGTCTCCCCATCTCTCACGTTCCAACATCGCGCGCTGCATCCGTCGCTGTAACCACAGCGCGACGAGAAGGACCTCGTGCAGCTGCAGTCCGGTGTCGAGCACGGCGTAACGCTCGGCACACCGATTGGGCTGCTCGTCCGCAACGAAGACCAGCGCCCGAAGGACTACTCCGAGACAGACCTGTATCCGCGCCCGTCGCATGCGGACTACACATACCTCGAGAAGTACGGCGTCAAGGCAAGCAGCGGCGGGGGGCGCAGCTCCGCTCGCGAGACTATCGGTGCGCATCTCCCCTCCAGCGCTCATCTGAAACCTGACCCCGTCCATCTCCATCACACATATCTATCTGTCTCTCCGTGCGTCTGCTTGCATGTTCCGTTCGCACTCCGCGGTGGCCCCTGATGCCCCGCACAATCGTGCTGTGCGCATTGTTTGATCGCTGTTGGTACCGCAGGACGCGTCGCCGCCGGCGCGATCGCAGAGCGGTACCTGAAGATCGCCTACGGCGTCGAGATCGTTGCCTTTGTCTCGTCCGTCGGCAAGATCGCGCTGCCCGCGACCGCCGCGCGGGTGGCCGCAGATACGGACGACGACGACACGGACGACGCGCTGTCGCCCGAGTTCCGCGCGCTCCTGAAGAACGTGACGCGCGAGGAGGTCGACCGCTTCGCGACGCGCTGCCCGCATGCTGAGACCTCCGAGCGCATGACCCAGGTGCGCATCCCCTCCGTACCTCCCTCCTTCCTCCTGCCCCCGCCAACGCACTTTGCTAGCGCATCATCCGCGCAAAGGACGCGCAGGACTCGATCGGCGGGACGGTGACGTGCGTGGTGCGCGGCGTGCCGCCCGGGCTCGGCGAGCCCGTGTTCGACAAGTTCGAGGCGGCGCTCGGGCACGCGATGCTGTCGATCCCCGCGACCAAGGCGTTCGAGATCGGCTCGGGCTTCCGCGGCACGGAGGTGCCCGGCAGCAAGCACAACGACGCGTTCGTGCGCCGCGCCGACGGCCGCCTCGGCACCGCGACGAACTGGTCCGGCGGCGTCCAGGGCGGCATCACCAACGGCGAGGACATCTACTTCAGGTGCGTCCGCTGCCTCTGTGTGTGTGTTGTGGAATAGGGTTGACGGGGGCGTTGGGGGTGTAGGGTGGGGTTCAAGTCGCCCGCGACGATCTCGCAGGCGCAGGCGACGGCGCAGTACGACGGCACGCCGGGCTCGCTCGCTGCGCGCGGGCGGCACGACCCGTGCGTCGTCCCCCGCGCGGTGCCCATCGTCGAGGCGATGGCCGCGCTCGTCGTCATGGACCAGCTGCTCATCCAGAACTCGCGCAAGGCCGCCTCCGCGCTGCTCCCGCCGATCACGACCCTGCCCCCGACGATGGTGCTCCCCCGCGCGCCGGCGGCCGAGGAGGACGAGTTGTAGGTCTGATCTGCTATAATGTATGAGAATATTACAATGGTACAGGAGGGTATGTTAGGAATAGAGATAGAAATACATGTGCTGTACAGTGGGCAGAGTGAGACTTTGGCAGGATACTAGAGGGACATGTCCAATAGAGGCGACAGCGATAGCGGCGTGAATACATGAAAACATGGGAAGAAGGATAACCGACCAAGAATATATGCGGAGGTGAGAGGGCACGCATACAGCACCAAGATACACAGCTTTGCAAGGACTACTCCTCGCTGTCTGACTCGTCGAAGCAGCAGCAGCAGAGCGTCGTCTCCACCTGCCACCACCACCACTGCACGATCGCCCGCGATGAGCAGATGCACGACAACCGCTCGGCAGACCACTCACATTCCCGCTGAACACGCGCCACGGCCACTTCCCAAACGCCAGCTCCTCCTGCACGCGTATGCGCTCCGCCGCGACCTCCGCCTCCCCTGCGCGCGCGTCCTCCGCGCCCCCGTACGCGGGCGGCGCGCTCCCGCGGCGCAGGGGCGTGCGCTCGTCGGCGTCCTCGAGCCCCGCGGCGCGGCGTCGCCGCCAGCGCTTCTGCGCGAGCACGGAGAGGCGCTGGCCGAGCGCGCCGCGGGCGGCGGCGTAGCGCAGCGGGACGGAGATGGACGACGACGGCGAGCCCGAGCCGGACGAGTCCGCGGAGTGCGCGCGCCGCAGCCCGCTCGTGATGCGCACGCGCGACTTGAAGCGCACGCGCCCGAGCTCGGGGCGCGGCGCCGGCGCGGGACATGGCAGTGGGAGGGCGTCGTGGGCGTGCGCGGGGCCGGCGGGGAGGTCGGGGGTGCCGGTGCCCGCGCTGGCATTGAGGAAGGGGGAGACGTCGACGTCGGTGGCGATGTCGAGGGTGGAGTCTGCGGTCTCGCCGAGATGGAGCTGGAGGGCGTTGCCTGGGATGAGGACAGACTTGATGGGTCGGGCGCGGTCGTCGTGTGCCATCGGGGAGGGCGGAGGGCGACGAGCATGCGGGCTGCCCACTGACGAGCAGGTGATATGCGGGGCCAGAACGGGCACCATCGCAGGCGCCCGAATAAGCCGAGTCCTCGATCGCTTGCCCAGGTCTCCTCGTAACGTACTCCGTCATGCGCTCGCTCATCCCCGTCGCGCTCTGCATTGGCGGCTCGGCCGCCGCAGCATTCCAGCTCCCCTTCAACATCGGCGACCTCTTCACGTCGTCTGCGTCGAAGGCGGCCAAAACACCAGCGTCGGACGCAGGCACCGCGGCCTCTGCACCTCCGCGCATTGCCATCATCGGTGCAGGTGCCGGCGGGTCCTCGGCGGCCTTCTGGCTCGGAAAAGCCAAGGAGCGGTATGGCCTCGACGTGGAGGTCGACATTTACGACAAGGCGAGCTACATCGGAGGCAGTGAGTTGTCACATTCCTTCACGTTTCCGCACATGTTTTGACTGCGTCTGTAGGGAGCAATACTGTGCACCCGTATGATGATGACTCGTACCCGCCTGTCGAGCTCGGTGCTTCCGTTTTCATTCCGGTGAACAAGAATATGTGGCGGGCCTCGTCAGAATGGGGCCTGTCACGGACCAAATTCGAGGAGGAGGAAGGGGCTATGGGGATCTGGGACGGCGAGTCTTTCGTGTTCCAGGTGTGTCATCCCCGTGCGCCAGCCACATTGGCAATTGCATGCTGACCCGTCGCACCAGACAGCCAACGTCGGCGGGACTGTAGGTTCATGGATCGACACCGCCAAAGTCCTCTGGCGCTATGGCCTCTTTGCCCCCAGGAACGCGCGCAAACTGTTCGTCTTTGCCTCTGCTTCTGTTGACATTTGATGCAGAGCTGATTGAGCTGCATAGGGTCAAGGAGATGACGGACAAGTACGTTGGGCTCTACACGTCGACGCCGCCCAAGTGGACGAACATCTCCGACCTCGTGAGCGAGTTCGGGTGGACCAGTCTGACCTCGCAGACGGGCACAGAGTACTTCACCTCGAACGGCGTCTCAAAACGCTTTGCGAATGAGTTCCTCGATGCAATGACACGTGTTAATTACTGCCAGGTGGGTGCTCTTGTAGTAAATGCGGGCGCAGAGACTAATTTATAGCGCGGCAGAACGCTGACAACATGCACGCAATGGTCACGGCATGCTCGTTCGCAGCGAACGGCGCGTCGAGCGTCAGCGGCGGCAACTGGCAAGTCTTCGAGAACTTCGTCGATGACTCCAACGCAAACGTCTTCCTCGACACCACCGTAAGCCCCCTCCTCCTTCCCCCACGAACAAACCATCATGTATGCCCTGCAGGTTACCGCACTCAAGCGCACCTCGTCCCACTGGACACTCCACACTTCCAACGGCACTTCCCAGACGTACCGCGCCGTCATCCTCGCCGCGCCGTTCCACAGCACCTCTATCTCCCTCCCGGCGCACCTCGCAGAGCTGATCCCGCCGCAGCCGTACCACCACATGCACGTCACCCTCCTCACCACGAGCGCGCCTGCCCCGAACCCCGCGTACTTCGGCCTCGGCCCGCACGCCGCCGCGCCGAAGCTCGTGCTCACGACGCGCGAGGGCGAGCGGAACGGCGGGAAGGCGCCCGAGTTCAATGCGCTGAATTATATACGCAAGCTGCGGAAGTATTACAGCGAGAACGCGACGGCGGAGAAGGAGGAGTGGGTGGTGAAGTTGTTCTCGCTCGCGCCGTTGTCGGACGAATGGCTTGCGGATGTGTTCCAAGGCCAGGTTGGATGGCTTGTGCGCAAGGAGGTGTGTTTTTTTACTGGTCGTCGTGGGCAAAAGAACTGACGTGCATGGACGCAGTGGGACGCGTATCCCGTCCTCCCGCCGACCACGACCTTCCCCCCAGTAAAGCTTGACCAGGGCCTTTTCTACGTCAATGCATTCGAGCCGTACGTCTTCCCGGCTGCATGCCTCCTTTCAGTTAACTGACGTCACGCAGATTTATCTCGACGATGGAGACTGAGACCGTGGCGTCGCGCAACGTCGTCGACCTGCTCCTCGCGGAGGAGTTCGACGCCGCGATCTGTCCGCCGCGGGCCGCGTCCGCCAACGGCACGGAGGCGCGCGCCGAAGATGACGAGACGTTCGTGTATGGGTGGGACTGCTGAGGGCTGTCCGTGAGAGAAATATGATATTGATATTCAGTAAGCTTGTCGTGCTATGGTGAAAGACTATGTGGACAGCCGTGTGGCTTTCCGGGATTCGTGAGTGCCGGTGTTATGGCGATACGTTCTTCTCCCTATTTATCCTCTTGCTTTCAAATTCGCTATATGATTAGATATGATCTTTATACCTCCCTACATCCATCAATGGAAATTGCTCTGCATCGCGACCCCCTTACATCTATTAGCGTCGCAGATGTCGTACCTGCGATTTAGAAGTCGTGTGGCGGGAAGCCACGGGTCTCAGGGTGTGTTTCCACATAGTGATGATCAGCCTCGATGTCGAAGACCATCATGATTCTGCGTTACTGAATGCGGGCCGAGGCCTTTTCTCCTCGGCGATGGAGAAACGCGCCCCAAGATTTCGTTACTGGGGCCTTGCACGAATGTATATTACAAGTGGTGAGAAAAAAAGAAAAAAAGAAGAACTTCCTTCGAGCGTGGCTAGCTACCGTCGTCGAAGACGGCTCGGCAAGTACTGATCCAGACTCCAATACTCCTCCGAGAAGTCGGAATTGCGGACCTGCCTCTCACAACAGAAGACCTATGTATAAGCACCGTCCGCAACGTTAACCGCGCTGATCAATGACTTTGATGGAAAACGCGTGCCCATCCCATGATGCCACAAGCATCTTCAATCCAAATAGCTCACGGTCAATAGGAGTCGACCTTGACAGATGATATATGCCTGATATGTCGTGGATCTGTCTTACGCTTATAACCAAACCTAAAACGCACACACTCTCCCTTGAGATCATGACGACCAAGTACGTACGTACAGCCAAACGCACACGGTACATACAACAGCGTCCGTGGATCCGTGGATATTTTACAGCGGTGTCTTCAGACTGATATACGGATCGCGGGAGTCGTATCCGACTACCTCAAATCGGCGATAGTCAATCTGCTACGTAGTGTGGGAGTGAGTCGCAGGCTGAGCACAGAACATAACGACCACTAACGGCAGCTACACACACAGCGTCCGTGGGCCCGCCCGTAAATACGTGTCTGCCACCTATAGATCGCTGTAACCCGCGACCTTTTCCCCGTCGCCCGCCGGCGCGGGGTCGTCCAGCGGACGGTACACGCGCGCCGGTCGCGCGCCGTGCTCGCCCCGCGCTGCCTGCCGCCATTTCACTGCCGCGATAATACCGCCGGCGAGCAGCAGCAGCAGCAGCACGCCCCCAACGGCGCCCGCGACGATGATCGCGGTCTTGTGGCGCTCGAAGAAGCAGTCCTGCTGGTGCGTGGTGGACGCGGCGGCGCCGCTGAGCAGCGCTGCGCTGGCGGGTGCTTGGGTGTTGTTCTGTGTCGGCTGGGTCTGTGTCGGCTGGGTCTGCGTCGGATGGGTCTGTGTCGGCTGGGTCTGTGTCGGCTGGGTCTGTGTCGACTGGACAGCGGACATGGGTGGGTCCCCGATGCCGAAGATGAACGCGTCCGGGATCGGGTAGAAAAGCTGGTTGCCCGTGGTGTCGGTTCCGTTGAGCCGCGCAGCGACGAACTCGAGGTGCGCCTTGGCGGGGTCCGTGATTGAGAGAAGCTGGACGTAAGGCTCCGCAGTGGTGTTCGAGCCGTCTACGAAGTCGCCGGCGTTGATGAGCATGTACACGCTCCTCACTGGAGAAGCGCGTATTGCGTCAGTATACTTTGCTTCCGCAGATATCACTGTGCAAGTGCACTTACAAAAGGCATCCCCGAGCAGCAAGTCGAAGTCAGGGGCGATATCCGGGGAAGGTTGTAGCTACCATCGTTTTTAGCATCGACTACACAAGAAGAACAACAAATCATACGCACTGCTCCGATGCACAAGCCGGTGTCATGGTCGTCGAATGAGAACATATTGCCACTGACTATGTCTAGCGGGTCCATAGGATAAAGCTGTCCGCCGAATTTGAAGGTGACATTGACCTCGGTTCCGCAAGGCAGAACCCAGATGGGATCTGAGTCCGTTGAGTAAGGTACGAAGACAGCCCCCTCTACAATGGAGTAGATCTGCGTCGCTACGGACCTGTGGACATTGATTTAAGTTGCATATCATGGAATTGCGCAAATGGAAGTCACTGACGGAAGCACGCGAGAATATGTCGTCCCAGTGTCGAGGACTGCGACCAGCCTGTCCTTATCCGGGTTGCTCTGGACGGAGCTTGAGATGTTGAGTGTCTTCCCGTCTGGACCAATTATTCCGTCCACGTCCAGGAGAACTTGCCAACTGGAAGCACCGGCCTCGGGTGGATAGCTTGTCACGCCCAGCTTGGGCTGCTCGAAGATGCTGTCATAGCCCGAAATGACCTCCTCAATAGTCAAAGTGCCCGGTACTGTTTCTTCGGGATCACCCAAACGATTCGAAAATATGGTGAAGTAGTTGGAAGTACTGATATTTTGACCAAAGATCCGATCCAATGGCGGGGCGTATTTGGGCTGGCCTCCTAGATGAAGAATTGTCGAGGCGTTGTGGGGTCCGATGCCCATAAGCCCTGTGCCTTCGGGGAACTGGGAGGCAATTGCACCGGATATCCCAGACGTCACCTCCACTGGGCCCGAGAGTTAGCAGCAGGGACAATAGTCGACTCGTGAAGGCTTACTAAAAGCTTGATCCGGTACCGTGAACCCAGCCAACTCCAGTATGGCCGTCTTTACAGGCCCTGAAGAGAACGTCGCATGAGAAACGGGGGTAAGATTAGGTAGGCGCAGTGCATACCGCTGGTGAAGGATCCATCCAGGTAGCCGTCAGAGGAGTTGAATCCTGTAAAGTTTGCGTTTGATACGGCGCCCGACACCCAGAGGTCGGAGCTGCATGGAGGGTCAGACTCAGACACGGTGGCCCCATGGGAGACGTATATGATGAGCCTTTCGCACCTTCCCGTATCTAGTAACACAGTAAAGTCTTGCCCACCAAGAGTAATATTGACATAATAGGCGTCTCCGGTATTGTTGAGGGTAACAGCATGCACGCTGCTGCTATCACGCCTCGACAGGGTTGTCGACCGTTGAGAGTGAAGGTCGAGCCTGACGGCTACGACGCTGCTCATAGCAGCGAAGGAAACAAGAACGAGAGAAAGAAGGCATCGAGAAGGTTGCATGTCGAGCGAGAACACCACTTAGCAGCGGAGAAGACGGGGGAGCCGCATTTATATCTCGAAGGGTCGGCGGCGCGCATAGGCGGCCGCTACGTTACAGAAACTTTTATTATTCGCGAACAGCATG
The DNA here is from genome assembly GCA_019915035.1 of Auriscalpium orientale. Classification (NCBI taxonomy): domain Eukaryota; kingdom Fungi; phylum Basidiomycota; class Agaricomycetes; order Russulales; family Auriscalpiaceae; genus Auriscalpium; species Auriscalpium orientale. The sequence goes on from JAHLMH010000001.1 coordinate 2,759,938, forward strand.
GTGCCAGAGGCGATGCTGGGAGAAGCGCGAAGCGCAGCGTTTGCGTTCATGAGACGCGAGTTCCGATTGGTGGGCGATGGGTGGGCGGCAGCAAAGCGTACATCCTAGACAAAACACCGGTGATGAGTACTCGAGCTAGTTGATGCGCCCATGGAAGCTACCCACCTCCAGTACCGCTTTGCGACTCCCTTCACCGGTATCTGGACTCTCCGAGTACCAGAAGGGGCACCGATGAGCCTGTGTCGTTGGCGGTACCAGGGTGTCGCCCAGCTATTCATTGAGGGAACTTCCAGGAGCCTGGTACAAGCGTTCCATAGACCCGGCCATTACCTCACAACGATGATCGATGATCCTTGCGCGCACCGCGCAGGACCAGGTTCTTCAGCGCTGTTCGTAGAGATGGGCGGAGATGGTGGCTGAATACGCTCGGGCAGGACGGTATACGGGAATCAGTCAGGCTTTCGTATCGATGGCGCTAGGTTGGAAGGATAGGTGCCTTTTAAAGTGCATGAGGAAGCCGCGAGGAAATAGCACGGAGTCACGGTCGCGCCGTGAACACGCCTTGACCGTGTTGATGGGAGGGCTCTAGGCTTTTTGACAGGTCCACAGGCAGAGGTATCGGGAGCGATTGGTATGCAGCTGAGGTTCGACGAGAGTGTAGACAGTGCGGGAGTGAATGACAGGAACAACAGGGAACTCCGAATTCGCGTCCACGTGATTTCAACCAGTCGAGTGTTCTGAATCTGAGACTAACACCGCCCTTTCCTCTACCCCCACCATTAGCGCCGGCCAACTGTCGCCTTTCCCTCAACTGGCCTCCAAGGGCAGCATTTTATCGTTAGTGTATTCCCAGCAAGGCTTCCGCAACTGTCACGCTTCTAGAGTACTAGTAAGTAAGCTCTCAGATAGAGCTCACCAGTGGGTACGCAAGCTGCAGCCTGAGGTGCCTTGTCACCAGACCGTCGGGAGACTTTGCATGGTGCGGCCGTGCGGCGGAAATGAACTTACGTGAGTACTGCCATGCCGCGTATGTCTTGGAGGCAGCGCATAGCGTGACTAGCAGTGTGAGGACAGGCCACTCCTGGCGCCGCATCACACTGCACATACTAATTACTAATCAGCGCCAATGCCCGACGCGCCGGCGGGTGAGTTGCTGGCCGCCATTCACTGATCTACCGTCGTCTGCAGATCGCAACCATCCCAGAGCTAACACTGGCAGCGCTCGTCATCCTCTCCGCAAGTCTCTGCCTGCTCGTCCCTCTGTCTACGACCACGGCCTTTGGAGTCGACTTCGTGGTGCATGACTTTCATGCCGCGTCAACCACTTCAACGCCACGCCGACATCCGACTCGATATTAGTGATACAAGTCAGCGGAAGCATACCGCATGGAAGACTATCCATGTTCGCCTTTCATTTGGTAGAGGTTGCTCATCCACCGGTAATCATGAAGATCCGGAAATATCTGTTCACGACCCATAGTTAGGGTTTGCCTTTGTGGCACAAGGGACCGTGACTTGACAACAACAGAGCGCTGTCCTCCATGTGTACGATATATTCTTCGGTCATCAACACCGCCCTTCGATCATCGCTTACCCTTGAGGCCCGTGAAGGCTTATGTTTTGACTCCAGCCGGAGACCGTTATTCGCCGCTTTCTGACTTGCCGCCCGCCCAGCTTTCAGCATATAATGGGATGGGCGAGCTTGCATTCTGTAAATCCAACTGCGCCCCACATCGTCTCATTCCTCCCGGTCCGGAGTCCATACCGACCACAATGATCAAAGTCACCACCTTCCTCGTGTCCCTAATCACCCTGGCGCTCGCCAAGCCGCATGCCACCCGCGACCTGCGCGTGCACGAGCGCCGCGACAGCGCGCCGGCGGGCTTCACCAGCAAGGGCCCCGCGCCTTCTGACCAGGGGCTCGGGCTGCGTCTGGCGCTCAAGCAGACCGACATCAAGGGGCTCCAGGACGCCCTCTACGACGTTAGCACTCCCGGCAGTGCTAATTACGGGCAGCATCTGTCCAAGGAAGAGGTGGGCAGTCCCTGCCAGGTCCGTCGACAGCCGGTACTGAATCCTTTTTGACATAGGTGTACAAGTATGTCGCGCCGAAGTCGGAGACTGTCGATGCTGTCAACGCCTGGCTCGCCGAGAATGGCCTGGCGGGGACCAAGATGTCCCCCGCTAGCGACTGGATTGGCATTGAGACGACTGTGGAGAAGGCCAATGAACTCTTCGATGCGCAGTTCACCACCTTCACGCACGACGAATCCGGTGTAGACTCCATTCGCACTCTGAAGTATTCCATTCCCGGATCCCTCAAAGAACACATAAACCTCGTGCACCCGACGATCTCGTACGTACCACGTGCCTTTTCGAGACGAGTTCTTTTGCTGATCAGAGCTGATCAATAGGTTCACCCGCCCTCGCGGTACTCCGGCGGTGTCCATACCCCTGTCGTCCATCGTTCCGCGAGACAATGCCGATGTCTTGGCGGCCTGCAACAACGCATTCTTCCCTGCTTGCCTCCAGTTGCTCTACGGCATCCCGACCACGGCTGCGACTCAGAAGTCTAATTCGATCGCTGTCGTTGGGCTCAACGAGGAGAACGCAAATCTTGCTGATTTGAAGGTGCGAAGTCTACTTTGATTTGGCGGAACACGAGGCACGGGCTGATCGGGATTATACAGTCATTTCTGGAGGGCACCCGAGCAGATATGTCCTCGTCGACCAATTTCAGCTTGGAGACACTCGACGGCGGATCCAATGACCAGAGGACGGGCAAGGCCGGCGATGAGGCGGTCAGTTCTTCGTCTTTACCGGAACACCCTTCCAGGTTCTGACAGGAAGTGGAGAACCTCGACATTCAGTATACCGTCGGCGTCGCGACCGGTGTGCCCACTGTATTCATATCCATTGGCGGGAAAAACCACGATGGCGACCTCAACGGCCTTTTGGACCTTATTCACTACCTGCTCGACAAGGACATTCCTAATCAGGTCGTTACCACCAGCTACGGTGTAGACGAGAGTGGCATCTCCGTTGCACTGGCCGAGTACGTAACTCCTCTCCGGGTGCGCTGTCGGTGCTTATCATTTGACAGCTCCCTATGCAACGCATGTGCACAGCTCGGTGCCCGCGGTACTACCATCCTATTCGCATCCGGCGACGGTGGTGTCTCCGGTAGCCAGTCTCAGAATTGCACGAAATTCGTCCCAACCTTCCCCGCAGGTTGCCCCTTGTACGTGCTGTCTGCTTTCCTACCGCAGTCTTCCCTCATCCGTCTTCCAGCGTGACCTCCGTCGGCGCGAGCGCGGGCACCTCTGAGACGGCCGCAAACCTCTCCGCAGGTGGCTTCTCCAACATCTTTGGCACGCCCGACTACCAGATTCAGGCGAAGGCCGCGTATTTGAAGACGCTCGGCTCCACTAACAGTGGAAGGTATAATTCAAGCGGTCGTGGCTACCCTGACGTCGCCGCCATCGGACAGAGTGTCACCATCTTCTTCCAGGGCATCTGGGGCCCGGTGGACGGCACCAGCTGCGCCAGCCCCATATTCGCCAGCGTCGTCGGCCTCCTTAACGACCGCCTCATCGCAGCTGGCAAGAGCCCCCTCGGATTCCTGAACCCCTTGCTGTACTCGCCCGCCGGGGCTGCTGCCCTCAATGACATCACGTCCGGCAGTAACCCGGGTTGCGGCACGAATGGCTTTCCCGCGGCCCCCGGTTGGGACCCGGTACGTGCTCGCGATCTGTACGCTGTCGTGCTGGAGCTGACTAGCTGCGATCCTGCAGGTCACCGGCCTGGGCACGCCCAACTTCGCCAAGCTTCTCGAGTTGATCGCTCCCAGGCTGAACGGGAGCAACACAACGGGCGTCCATGCACCGCCTCCCGCAGGTAACAACTCGGAGGCGCTGCTGAGTGCCGCCGCTGCCACGACCCCTGCGAACGGGCAGGACTGCTTCTTCGAGCGTCACAAGACCGCGATCATCGTCGCAGGCGCCGTTGGGGGCGCGCTGGTGCTGATACTGCTCGCGGGCGGTGTCTTCGCGGCGGTGAAATGGCGGCAGGCCGCGCGGAGCGAGCACGGCGCGCAACCGGCGCGCGCGTACCGTCCGCTGCACGACCCCGCGCCGGCAGGCGATGGGGAAAAAGTCGCGGGCTATAGCGACTTGTAGGCGACTCCGAGGAGGCGATGGACTTGTACTTATTTACGATGGCGGATTTACGAGCGGGAATTGATATGGGACAGACTCAACTGGCTGATAACATCGTCTAGTACCATATGTCGAAGCCAGCTACGGAGACTATAATTTGCGTTGAGCTACGTTATATTGTCGTTGCCTCATGCAGCCGACCGTGGCGCCCGATCGAAGATACTCATCACTCTCCGACGAACAGCGCTGGCCCGCCGCGTGGAAATTTGACGCTGTACTTCGGAGATATCTGCGATGCCTTTGGCGCATCCATTCTTTCAACGACTAACTGGGCGAAACGCCACTCCAGTGCCGCCGAAGGCGATGTTGACGTTCTTTCTGGTACGGAGTCGATACACCGGCGAAAGGCAGTGAGCAGCTTCTACTTTGGGCGCATCACCGACAGGGCGGTATTGTGCTGGGTTCCTCATCACCTCTATTTTTTCTTCCAGTGCTGCATTCTCATGCCACCGGTCAGCCATCAGGCTCAGCGCCTCCTCGGAGCCGCGCCAGTCTGAGCCCAAGTGACATAAAATAGCTCACATACATCATGCCGATGCAATAGTTAGTAGTATGTAAGAGACGCTGTCCATGTCGTATACTGTCCGTGTGCATGAGTTCGTAAAACCTCCCTACCCCGATATCCGCTGCCTCGCCAGCTCCTAATCGTGGAACCTCTCAACGTTCTTCATGACCCCCGCCGGCGCCGGCTCATAAAGCGCGCGGTACGCGCCCCGTTTCGCCTGGCGCCACTTCACCACCGCGAAGATCCCCGCCGCGAGGAGGAGCAGCAGCAGCCCGCCCGCCACCGCGCCGGAAATGATGATCGCGGTCTTGTGGCGCTCGAAGAAGCAGTCCTGCATGTTCGCGGGGTTGGCGGCGGCGGCGCTCAGGCTGAGGAGCGTCGTGGGGGTTTTCGTCGACGTCGTGTCGCTCCCGTTCAGCCTTGCGGCGACGAACTCGCGGTGCGCCTTGTCCGGGTCCGTGATTGAGAGCAATTGGATGTAGGGCTCCGGAGCGCTCTTCCGGGAGGGGTCGACGGATTTGCCGGCGTTGATGAGCATGTACGCGTTCCTCACTATGGGGTTGCGGTCAGTGAGTGTCCGTTCACCTGTTCCGGCGACGAGTCGAACTCACGGAATGCATCGCCCAGCAGTAAGTCGTATTTATCATTGCGTGGCGAAGGCTGGAACTACGTGCAACATATATGAATAATCAGCTGCACGGGCAGTGAAGAATACATTACGCACTGTGCCGTAGCAGGTAACATTGTCAGAGTCTCCGACAGCGAATGTTGCGTCCAGCGGGTGTATGGGATATAGCTTCCCGCGAAATTTGAATGTGATCTTGAATTCGGCGTCACATGGCACGAGCCACTTAGACTGTCCCTCGTCTGTTATCAACTTCGAGCCATCGACGGCAGAGTATAATTGTTCCGCCGTGGATCTGCGTATCTCGTCTTGATCAGAGACCATATACAGAGCGAAGGCACGTACGGCTGCACGAAAGAATCAGTTATCCCAGTGTCGAAGATCGCGAGCTGTCTGCTTGAATGTGGATTGCCGATAAGGTCACTCGAGCTGTCGATCGGCTTCCCATTTACGATGATGCCGTCCTTGTCCAGGAGGCCTTGCCAGTTTTCAAAGCGTGCGGACTTGGATTCCTTGATCTCGCCTGCCGGGAGTGGGAGCCGCGTCACCTTGATCTTGGGCTGCTTGAGGATGCTGTCATGGTCCGGGATGGTCTCCCCGATTGTCAAAGTGCCCGCAGTCGTGTCCTCTGAATCGTTCAGGCGATTCAAAAACACGGTGAAGTAGTCTTTGGAGGAGCGGATGTTTTCACCGAGGATCCGATCAAGTGGTGGGTCGCCTTTCGCGCGGTCTAGGGCGGCACGGAGGTTTGACGCGCCATGGGGTCCAATGCCCAGAATCCCTGTCCCTTCCGGAAAGTCCGGTACTGCGTCCTGCACTTCCACTGCGCACACAGTCAGCGGGAAGGATGATGGCGATGTACTGAGCGACTGACAATAAGCTTGATCTCGTACAGTGTACCCAGCCAATTCCAGCTCTGCCGTCTTTATAGACCCTGAGAGTGATGTACATGAAGAGCGATTCCAAGGAAAGATGTGGACACGTTCTGCGTACCGGTGACAGACCCATGCACGTAACTCAGAGTTTCCTGGTCTCCCGCATCAGTAGCGTTAGGGACGGTACCCACGACCCACAGGTCCGAGCTGCATCGAGCAGAAGGTAAGTCAGGGAACATGACAGTACAACATGCTCGAACTCACCTCCCAGAGTCCAGTTCCACAGTGAACGTTTGACCACCGAGCGTGATGTTGACTCGATAATCCGTGTCAGTAGGGGTGAGAGTGACGGCATGACCGCCGGACCGCTCCAAGAGTGACCGTTCGGAGCGAAGGTCGAGCCGGACGGCTGCAGCGGTGCCCGCAGCACCAAACCAGACAAGACCGAGAGAAAGAAGGCAGTGAGGAGATCGCATGTCGCGAGAGGAAAACAAGGCTTGGCCGGTGCCAAATCCGTGCAGTACAAAGAACTTATATACCTCAGAGGGCAGGCGGCCTCCAAGCCGACGTCGACTTTTCTTGACCAACATACAAACACCTGGATGGCACGTTGCCCACAGCCATCAAGCCCGCGATGCGCGAATCGCCAACCGCAGCAGCTGCCGGCTGATCACGGCGAAGCGTACGCATGCAGTACCCTGGACGAAACAAGGGTGCGTAGGTGAGCACAACGGCAACAGGTGATGCGCCAGTGGATACCAGTGCTGCTTGGTCGTCGTGGGGCGGAGCGACAGTTCGCGCACCAAAAGGGGCATCGGTACGCGGGCTTCTGCGGCCACGACCTGAATTTTACGCAGCCATGAGTTAGCAACAAATGAGAGTATGATTTCACTGTGCGCAACGGTTCAGTATCTGGGTTATTGAGCGCTGTTCGATGAGAGAGGCGGCTGAGCACGCTCGGGGACGACGGGGACACAGTGCGGAGACAGACGGGCAGTTGGGGTGGTGGAGGGTGGTGGGAAGCACCGCCTTCATTATACTTATATGAGAGACGCGATGAAGCTGGCGAGGTCTACTGTCTTGGCAACTTTCCGGATAATATGAGAATATGTTTTGTTCACTGTCCTAGATAGCATTTAGGCATCGCTGTCGTACATGGCAACGCCGGCTCACCTGGAAGTTCGACACTGAGAGCACGCCATCCTTGATTCGGTTTTGTCGTATGGTAGACCTGCTATCCAAGGGTGGCGGCAGAAATCTCCCCGCAGCGCGCCCGTGACAGCCTCGGATATCCCGAGTCTGCTGAGTCGTTGTGTGGCCTCTGCCACGTCATTAGGGTAGTACAGAGTAGCGTAATTGGGCGAGAATTGGGCAATAATTCACTCTTGTTTTCAAGCTCGAAATTTCCCCGAATTGTGTGCAGACTCTGATCACACCTGTAATTGAACATAATTCGCCGTAATTCGCGAGCTGGGCCCGCTGTCCTGCCGCACGGCTCCCGGCGGAGTTTGAACTCGGCATATCCGGCTGTTGAGCGCAGCCACTGCTGGCCCTAGGTGCCGTTCCCGACGAGATGTGCTGTCCACGACAAAAGCCTGCCTTTTGGGATGGTTTCTTCACGGAAATATATTTATTGAATCCTTGTCTACATACCCTCCGCTTCTCAAGTCTTAGCCGTAGATGCCCCGACCTCTACAAAAACTCGGGGGCGGGCCATACAGAGGGAAGCTTAGTCAGCTCGCACCCGGGCTGCCGTGACTTCCCGCACGCTGCGGGTTCTATCACCCGACCTCCTTCGGCGACCAGCAAACGCCGACCAGCAAACGCGCCTCGAGCAGGTCGCGCTCGGAAGGCATGGCGGGATGTGCAGCGGCGAGCGGTCAGGACACGACGCGCTGCGTGCTCGGGCCGCGAGTGGCAATTGAAACTCAGATGCAGTTCCGACGCGGTGCCGGGCCTGCCGATAATTCGGGGAAATTCCCCGCGCAACGCCCGAATCACGTCTCGTTAGCGAAAACACGAATGAATTATTGCCCAATTATCGCCCAATTACGCTACTCTGTACTACCCTATTGCAGTGTGCACTTTTGAGAAACGGGCGTTTTTTTTGCGGTGGTTCAGATCGGCAAGTATGGCCACGGCCAGCGAGAGGAGCACTGGGAATCTTCAGCAGGAGCCATCGGATTCAAGAGAATAAGAGAACAGGCTTCAAACGGTCTAGTACAAGGGTTCAATGTTTCAACTGTTGGGATGGGCCGCCGCCGCCGAGCTGAGTCGCCGCGGCAACTGCCGGCGGACGGCGAAGCGCCGACTTACCGGCGCTAGCCGGACAGAAGTACTACTTACACTACTTCATGTAGGGCGACCACCAAAGTACTACGGTGTGTGACTAATTCATCAAGTAGAGACTTAGCAGGCTGCTCAAGACAGCGAGGACCATGTCTGCGGGAAATCTCCGCGTCGTTCTCAGCTGGCGGTCGAAAAAAAATTCTTTCACCAACAGCCTAGTAAGTATATCGCACTGGGATTCGCAACTCGGAGCACTTGCAACTCTCAAGAGGACCGCTTTCTCTCACAAGCGGGCAATCGAGACAAACCCATCGAGACAAAACCATCAAGTATTATTTCTTAGCATTCGTCACAACGACAAGCAACTACAGCCATTCTCCAAGTTCACAATACATACACGCACCCAACTTTATCAGACTCCACAAATCCATCCATCCATCATCGCATCGTCCAGTCCAATCCGATAGATGCGCCTGCTCCGCGTAATCGTCGCGCAGCACCCGGGAGCAGGAAGAGCCCGCGAGCGCGGCCCGCCCAGGTGATCCGGGCCTCCATGACGCGCCCCCGCATTAAACTTGCACCAGAATCTGGAGATTGCTGGACGCATCAACGGCGACGCGAGGGACGTGATGTCACCTCGCGTCGAGGACGCGGACGCAGGGCTATACATACGTCACCGAGCGTGTTCCTAGTCTCGAGTCTCGAGTCGCCCTGCAGCTGCGCACGAGGTAGAACTTCATTCGCGCGCATCTAGTGCTGTTGTTTGGCCCTGCCTCGAACATTACCATCGTGGGTGTCTCCGAGCCCCTTCGCGCAGCCAGCCGTGCACGAGGAAGATCCGCGACTAGCATCGAGTATCTTGAAGCAATCTTGCGGCCCTGCCTCGAACGACGCGAGGCCCAGTATCCAGCATGCGGCGACAACAAGTTTCATACTTCAAAGATGGATGTCCCTGCGCCCCGAGAACAGCGCAGGCGCTGCAAACAGTGTCATTGTTCGTCGAGCTCGCTAGCCCGGGCCCCGAGGTACCTTTGGGTCAGTAACGGATGCCACGCTGTTGATCCGCACGCGCGCGACGTAATATTCGCCGCCCTGCAGCCTCCACGCCCACTTGGCTTGCACTTGCACTTTATTGACCGTGATGGCGGGCAGAAGTGTCGTGTAAGGGTCCAGATGCCATCGGGAGAGCAGAACGGCGAACGACGGAGAAGACCATATATATGTACGCAGGGTGGCGATTCCACGAACACTCAGCGCCTCCAGAGAAGACACATATGTATGCAGGGATGCAGTTCCACGAACACTCAGCGCGTCCAGTAACCGGAGATGAGTATTGTCCTGAGAGAGGTTGTTGATCCAGGACGAGCAGCCGACGGGCCCCGTACATGATGTCATGCATGAAGGTTCCAGAGACAAGACGAAGACGGGACTCCGGAGACGGCAAAGTCGCGTTGCATATGGCCTCGCTAGAAGCCCAAGAGATCTTGATCCCCGCGCGCTCGATCATGATGTCACGTCGAACGCACCGGAACGCAGAACGCGCGCACGAGCAGGACCTGTTGTCCGCATGATGTCACATCGAACTCTCCAGAATACAGCGCAGGGCCTGTGGGCGGGCTAAATATACCGAGACGGAGGAGGGCGAACGTGGCCTTGCCGCGGCGGATCCGATAGTCTATCAGAAGACCCGCGGCGGAGGGCGTGTCGAGTGTACCTCGGATGGCCAGCGGGGCACGCGGGGCGGGGCAGGCTCGGGACGACGTGGCGGGCGGGCGCGTGACGGAGCATGCGGCGGCCAGCGCAGAACGGCGGAGAACAGCGCGGAACAAGGCCGCGCTCGCGATAAGTGCTCGCGGACAGGCGCCGAGGAACGTGGGCTTACGCGAGGCCTGGGCGGGAAGCAGGACATATGGACATGTGTGATTAGGGTGGGCGGATGTGATTTGGGTCGGCGCGCAATGGGGCAGGTGCGTGCCGTGCCGCGGGCGCGTAATAGAAGCCAGGCTTGGGCGAAGGAGATCGCTGCACAGGAAGCGCGCCGTGCCCGATGCGACTCGTGCTCGGGCGGTTGCCACGGACGTCCGATGCTGCTGCTGACCGCGACAACAGATTGAAAGGCATGGGGAGTAGTGTGGGTCTTGGCGGGGGTGGGCGTGGGTGGTGTCGGGAGGAGTAGTGCACGGCAGGCAGCGGGCGCGAAAGAGGCATTGGGAAACGTCTGATGGGCATGCAGGGCGAGAGTGTGTCCGTCCGCAACGGGAAAGGCTGTTGCGGCACGCGAAGTGGGGTTGCGCCGGGGGTAGATTGCGCACGGTGCTAGAAGGCCACTGTGTGTGTTCCACGGAGCAGCACGAGGGGCCGCGGTAGTAGGCGCACGCCCGATCTGAGACACAGGCTGAGGCTGCAGCGATAGATGCACATTGCATTGGGAGCAATGTGCCCGGGCGTGCGGTGCACTGAGCATCGAGGGGCGCGAGAGGGGGTTGGCAGGGGTGTGGTGTGCAGGGGTTGCGCAGAGGGGAGCAGGACGGGCGGGCTCGACCAGGCCGATTTATGATGGGGACGGGGAGCGTGCAACGTTGGGTGGGGCGGCCGGCGATTGGGAGGACGGGCCGTCACGTGGAGGTCGCTGGAATGCGCGATGGATGTCGGTGGAATGTCATGGAAATTGACGTGGTCGTTGAGCTCTCCTCCCCCGCGCACTGCCCGCCTTCTGCCCATCGCGGCGGCCTCGGATGCAGCTCCCTCGACGGGCGCGCTCGGGTGTGATTTGGCTGGGTGGTCGTCGGGGGCGTCGAGGACGGGGGGCGGGGATGACATCATGGCGTCGGGGGCGATGGGATCTGTTGTCTGGACAGTGACGTCATGGCAGGCGAGGACCTAGAACGTACAAGGAAACCGATTTGTTGTCCTCCCGCCTCTTCGTCCGTCGCCAACCATCGCCCATCCATGGATTTCTTCTCCCTTCCGCATGCAAAGCAGCAGGCCACAGACGACGATCAGGATGGCGCCACTGACCTCTTCGCTAAGGCCATCGACGCACGCTACAGCGCCGCCGTCGCCCCCGCCGTCCCCCCGTCTCTCTCCCTCGCACACCGACGCCAGACACCCATGTCGCTGTCCCTTCCCCCCATCCCCGGCCCATCTAGGTCGTTGACCGCCCTCCGCCTCCCCCAGCAGCAGTCCACTGCCCACCACCCCCAGCCCCAGCCGTCCCCGGCTGCCGCACAGTTCACCGCGGTCGCCCCCGACGACCTCCCAAACCTGCTCGAGGACGCACATACCCTCATCCTCGACCTCCGTCCCCTCCCCACCTACCTCACCTCCCGTCTTCCGCGCGCTTTGCCATTGTCCGTGCCCTCCACGCTCCTCCGCCGCCCGCTCTTCTCGACGGAGAAGCTTGCAGAGATGCTCCCCAACCGCGCGGCACGCAGAAAATTTTCCCAATGGCGCAACGCACATCGCATTCTTGTATACGACGTCGACTCCTCCGTCCTCCCGGAGGGCAACAACATCCTCGGCCTCCTGCGCAAGTTCCGCACAGAGCTCGCCGCCGCCGACGACGCTGCGTCGCCCGCTCCATCCGGTGGAGTCAAGCTGGAGCACCAGCTCCTCTGGCTCAAGGGCGGCTTCCAGACCGTCTGGCGCGAACGCCACGACCTTATCGATTCAGAGCAGGCTCCCGACCACGACGAGGACGAGTCGCCCTCGCCCCCGATCATGGCGTCCCCGACCGTCGAAAAGGCCGATGCCGGCTTGCGGATGACGGTGGCGCCCGCACGGGGGCCAGCGCTCCGCCCGAACCACCTGCCGATGAGCGCATTCACGGTCAGCTCCACCACATCTTCTCAGCGATCGGGCGCAGCGCACCACCAGCAATACCTCGGCAAGCAGGCTGCCGCTGCCCGCGAGCATGTCCGTCCCTCGGCGCCAGCGGACCCCGCATCCGGCGAGGCCGCCCCGGCATCCGGCAGCGTCGCATACAACCCGTTCTACGACACGATCCGCCAGAATCTCGAGCTTTCCCAGGGCATCACAGAGCGGATTACCCTGCGGATAAGCAAGGAGGCCAAGGCCCGCGTGGCCGATCTGCCGTTCTTGTGGCTGCGCGAGATTGGGCGGTGGGCCGGCGTCGAGGGCGAGGGGATGGACGAGGACGACGAAGGCGGCGGGAGTGGCAGCGGCAGCGGGCTGGGGAGCGGGCGCAGCGGCAGCGAGATAAGCGGGAGCGAGAGCGGGGACGACAGCGGGCGGGAGCCTCAGGACCTCGTCAAGGCGCCCTTACGTGTGCACTTTCCCCCGCCGCAGCCTGGCGCGGCCCACGACGTAGAGGGAGGCGAAGATATGGCTGAAGGCTCGGAGGCGCTGGCGATGCAGTTCTACCGCATCGAGCTGGGGGAGCAGCGGCGGCTGATGGGAGTGATGGAGCACCATTCGCGGGAGAGCGGGGGCGTGATTGGGGACGATGCAGAGGCGGGCGGGCGGACGAAGCAGGGGAAGAGGCGAAAGAGCAAAAAGACGAGCTCTGGGGCGGGGAAGGACGGGGCAAAGGGGACGACGCGTGGCGGTCACGCGAAGGGCGGATTCCCCTACAGTATCACAGCTGGTGTAGAGAAGGGCGCCAAGAACAGGTGCGTGTGTGTAGCTCGAGACGCCCACAGATTGCTGACGGATCCCATGTTTCTCGGCCGGAAGATATCGCAATATATGGCCCTTCGAGCATGCACGTGTCCGCCTCCAGAAGTCAAAGAACAAGCCGTCCGAGGATACCACGACCCCTGAGCGGAAGGAGAACGAGCCCGCGCCGCTGCACGCCCTCAAGCTGCCGCCGGCCAGCCAGTTCCTGCCGCCGGCGCAGCTCTCCCTGCCCGGGGGCACCGTGCTCTCTCTGCCCTTGGACACCCCCAAAGCCTCCAGCAGCGACGATTATGTCAACGCATCCTACGTCCAGCCCCTCGGCACCAAGAAGCGGTACATCGCAACACAAGGCCCGCTGCCGGAGACATTCAACGATTTCTGGCTGTGAGTCAATTCGTCTTCGCAGATCTTGATGGGCAGCGCTAACCGTTATCTCCCCGTCCCATCTTTGATCGTTGAACGGTCTCGACCTCGGCTCTCGGTCCTTTACGGCGCAGTCTCGTGTGGGAGCAGAATGTACACGTGATCGTGATGCTCACGCGCGAAGTCGAAGGCGCGGTCATCAAGTGCGGCAACTACTGGTCGGGCACCGTCTTCGGGCCGCTGCGACTCAAGATGGTCGAGGTCGTCGGCGCCCCGGACGAGGGCGAGCGCATGGTGAACCCCAGCGGGTCGTTCTTCCCCGTCATGAGCAAGCCCCCGGACCGCTCGCCCGCAGACGACACCATCCGGCGCGTGCTCGAGCTCACGCACACGGGCTACCCGGAGCTGCCCCCGCGCCGCGTCGTGCAGCTGCAGTACCTCGAGTGGCCGGACCTCAACGTCCCCGATGACCCGCGCGGCGTGCTCCAGCTCATCCGCACCGTCGAGCGCGAGACCGAGGTCAGCGAGCAGGCGCGCGGCGGGTGGGAGGGCGTGCGGCGCCCGGACCACTGGCGCGGGCGCGCGATCCGCAGCACGGGCGGCGGCGTGCGGCGCGCGAGCGACGAGGACTCGCCGAGCGGGACGGGCAGCGGCGGGAGCGGGACGAACAGCCCGCCGCCCGACGACGACGTCGACGCGAGCTCGGGCATCATGAAGCACGCGCTCGGCGAGCACCCCGTGCTGCTGCACTGCTCCGCGGGCGTCGGCCGCACGGGCGGGTTCATCGCGGTCGACGCGGTGCTCGACGGCGTGCGCCGCGAGATGCGCAAGAGCCGCGAGGGCCTGCTCAAGGCGAAGGCCGCGGTCGTCGCGGGCCTCGCGGACTCGCAGGAGTCCGGCAGCGACAGCGGCGCGCGCGCCAGCGGGAGCGGGAGCGGGAGTGGCAACGACGCGAGTGGGAGCGGGAATGACGCGAGCGGGAGCGGGAACGATGCGAGCGGGAGCGGCAATAGCGGTGGGAGCGGGAACAGCGGGGAGAGCGGGGGGAGCGGAAGCCCGCGCGAGAGGATGGATATCGACGAGGCGTCCGGCGGCGGCAGCGTCATCATGAAGGACGCGGCGCTCGCTCTGCGCGTGCCGGCCGCAGAAGCGAGGCCCGCGGGCGCCGGCGCGCGCCCAGAGTTCCTCCGCACAGACTCGAGCGCGTCGTCGTCGGTGCCGATGGACATCGACCGCAAGCCCGCGCTCATGCCCTCGCCCTGGATCAGCGCGGACCCGCGCCGCGGCGCGCAGACCTCGGCGTCGTCGTCGATGTCCCCGCCGCCGCAGGTGCCGCCGTCGCGCGCCTCGTTCGCGTCGCTGCCGCCCTCGAGCACGTCGCCCGACACGCGCTCGCTCTCGCCCGAGGAGCCGTCCGACTCGGGCAACTCGTCGATGAGCCCGCCGGGCAGCCTCCCGCGCCCGTCCGCGGTGCGCCCGTTCTCAGGTTTCGGAAGCCTCAGCTCCGGCGCGCTGCCCACACTCGCAAACACAAATGCAGGCGCCGCGCCGGTGGACGCCAGGGCGCGCACGTTCTCTGTGCCCACGGGGAGGCTGGGCGCGTCGTTCTCGTCGCCGGCGCTCGTGTTGCCCAGCATGCCGCCGCGCACGCTCGTCCAGGCGCTGGCGACGGACAATGAAGACTCGCCGGCTGCGCGCTCGACGGCGCCGTCGTCGCTGTTCTCCGGCAATGAGAGCGGGTGGCCGACGGACCCGTCGTCGCTGGACCTCCGCGCCGGCGACGTCTCGGCGAGCAGCCTTCCCAAGGAACCGTTGGCCACGATTGCGCAGCAGAAACAGCAACAGCCACTCGCGAGCGTCTCGCCGCCGCAGCCCTGTAGCAACTCGCCGCCGCTGGGGCTCGCGCCGACCACGCTGTCCTCGACGGCGTCGCGCGGGACGTCGCCGCCCGCGTTCGACTACACGCAGCCGCGGCGGCTGCACGACGACAAGAACTCGCCGCCGCTGCTCTCGACGCTCGACGAGCCGATCCACCGCGTGATCGAGGACATGCGCGAGCAGCGCATGAGCCTGTGCCAGAGCCTGCGGCAGTACGTGTTCGTGCACCGCGCGGTGATCGAGGGCGTGCTCGCGCTCGTCGACGACGAGCGCGAGCTGTACGGCGACGCGTTCATGGACACGGACGCCGCGGAGTGCGCGCGCGAGGCGGAGCGCCACGCCGCGGTTGCCGCGAAGTCGGACGCGGGCAGGACGGGCGTGCTCGCGCACGCGAAGCGCGGGCCGTCGCCGACGGAGCTCCCGCGCGAGGACATGCGCCTCGCGAAGCGCCCGAGCATCAAGCGCCGCGTGCGCAGCAGCGACGAGGAGTCCGCGCCGGACAAGCTGCGCCAGAAGACGGCGCCCGCGACGCCCCCGGAGGGCGCGCTGTAGCGGCGACCCCGGTGGGTCCTTATCTTCCATCTTTTTTATGCATCCTTATGCGGTTCTTTGGGTCTCTTGCTGTCGCGCCGTGGTCTCTGGGTTTTTTTTTTTGCGCATTAGAGTTATTACTTACGTGCAGGCAGGCGTGTGCCCGGCGCGCTGGTCTGTTATTTTGACATTGGTTACGGGGCTCGGTGCATTGCATTGGTGTTTGTGTTTGTGTTTGATTTCTTGTACTTGTCCATGCGTTCTCGTGGTCGTGCGCTGTGTGTATTATGTACATCATGTCCGCCCGATATCTCGGTCCGCTCGTCGCATTCTGATTCCTCTCTCTCTCTCTCTCTCTCATATCACCGCACCGCGCGCACATCCACATGCATGCATACTGTTACAGTCACTGTTACATAGATCAGTCTTGGCACGTAACTTAATCTCGTCGCTCGCGCATGCATTTTTCGTCTCGCTTCGAATTCCGTTTACTACTATATCTTGGCATGCGTTCGAAATATTCTCGCGTACATACTGTTTTTGTATGTTAGCACGCTGGTCACGGCGACGGTCCAGGAATAAACAGGTTTTAGCACCGCTTCGCTTGCCACAGCGCGGTGGTCTCGTACTACTACTACTAACTTACTAGCTTGTTGGATTATATATCAAGATCCTGGCGTTCAGGGGATTTTGATCCGGGCGTGCTGAGTTGGCGCGCCAGGGGTTTCAGGATGTGCAATCTTGATCTAGCGGGGTGTGCAATCTTGATCCAAGCGTGCGCACTCAGGCTCCTCTGGCCCAGCGCTCGGGATACGGATTGGCTCCAGTAATGTCTGATGTCGGCGCCGTCCAGCCTAGATGAGGCTCGGGCGCCTCGGTCGTTGTGTGCCATGCACGGATTCACCTTGCCAGCGCAGTGTATCTTGATGAGAGTATACATGCATGCGATGATGTCCGTGTGTCGAGAAAGGGTATTGGGTGCGCATGGTATCAGCGATACGACGAAGGATCTAGCCGTAGTCTACGTAGTACCGGCGGGTCTCACCCGAGTACTTGGCTAGACTTGGCCGCGGTTGGTGCGGCAGCCCGAGTCGTCGCCGAGCTAGTGCATTATTGAGAGCAACGCCGGCGGCCTCGTACAGCAACGTGTGGAAGCCGAGCGAACTCTCGCCGCGGTCGAGGAGGCCGACGCTGGCGAACTTGAATTGCCAATAACCGTCAGCGCGCTGGCGCCACCAAGGTCGAATGAGGTCAGGCACCGGCTGACTAACGCATGACCACGAGCGCTGCACCGGGCGCTGTGTCTCACTTTCCGTCTCTAAGCTGGCTGTCCGTACTCTCAATGCTGGCGTAGCACCGATCTTAGGGACCAGGTCGGCGACGGATGTCACACGGTTGACCTCATCTACTAGTCGCACAAGGTGCTGTAGAACAAATCGATGATGGTGCAGGTGTTTTTTTTTGCCTCTTACAGTAGCGTCTCTCCCGTCTCACTCGATTTTCGCAGGTAGAGGCCTGTCATTCACCATGGCTGGTCCAACCTCGTGTATTGCCATTATACGCCCGGTTCTCGCCGCGCCGCGCCGCCAAGACGCGCGCGCGTGTCCAAATGTATAGTATCTTCGGCGATGTTACAGCACCCCGAGCTATCCCCAATCCTGAGTCACTGCGCGCGCACTTCGAGATCCTGCGAGGCATATGGGAAGGGCCGCGGAGTTTTGGGTTGTTGGGATTGTTGAGCACTCGCTTCATCATCCGGCTGCCTCCGCCTCTTGTGTCTGAGGTGACAAAAACACTACTAGCGATGTTTGTCTGCGCGCTCATATGCAATACATAAAGCGCTACGGGAACGGTGGGGAGAACTAACCCCTCATTCCTTCACGTCTCCTTCCTCCGAGCTTTCGCAATGAGTTCAACTGACGTCGTTCCAGCAGCGGAGCCCTATGGTATGTCGGTTCGGACCGTTGATTCCGCACCTCATGCTCATCGCGTTCCTGCAGTGCGGCCAGTCTTGTCAAAGCTCCACAAAGGGACGCTGCTCCTGCTCTTCTGCTTAGCAGAGTTCATGGACGCGTTCGTTGCGTCTGCCTTGTTCCCGGCCATACCCGCCATGGAGCGCTCTTTGAACATCAAGGCCAACGAGATCGTCTGGGTCTTCTCAGCATACTCCGCAACCTTCGCCGCCTTCCTGCTCATCAGCGGGCGCGTCTCAGACATCTACAGCGCAAGTACGTAGCCGTTGTACTACATTTGTATGTGATTATCTGTTGCTAACATTTGTCGCGCCATATTAGAGTGGTCCTTTATTGTGGGCTCTGCTCTCGTCGGCCTGTTCTCCCTGGGATGCGGGCTCGTACACGAGAAAGTCGGCCTGTTCATTCTTCGCGCCTTCACAGGCATCGCGGCCGCCGCCACCGTTCCGTCTGCCCTGAGCTTGATTGTCGAGTGGTTCCCCGAGCCGGAAGAGCAGAGTCAAGCTATCGCTCTCTTCGGAGGCTCTTCTGCTATTGGCAACGGTTCGTCACATACAGTTCGAGCATGAGCTCGTTGCTGACCCGAGTTTGCCTCTAGTGTTGGGAATAATCATCGGTGGCATTTTCGTGCAGTGGGCAAACTGGCGATGGATCTACTACTTCACGTGCATGCTCGGCGTCCCCATTGGCGTAATCTCCGTCGTCCTGGTTCCCAAGTCTGCGCCGCGCCCCGGAAATCAGTCATGGCGCCGCCTCGATCTGGGCGGTGTTACTATGCTCACCAGTAAGTTGATTGCGTTCTGTTCGACGCAACAGCTCCTGACCTTGCCCCGCAGCCTCCATCGTGTTGTTCATCTACGCCGTCACTACTGGCTCCGCAACAGGCTGGGGCGCAGGCCAAGTCATCGGCACCCTGGTCGTCTCCATTGTGCTCGCAGTCGCGTTCTTCATCTTCGAGGCCAAGATCGATCGCGACATGGCGTCTCTGTAAGTCATGACAAGTGAATTGAAGAACCGTGTTGCTCACTCACCCTTTTCTTCCTCACACAGGCCACCGCATACCTGGAAATACCCCAACGTGCCAATTCTCGTTGCCCTCGGCCTCGTCCCCATCTTTTGGTGGTGTTCGCGTACGTGCCATCGTTCTCGGTGTACCGATGTTGGATCTGATACTGTCGCAGTGTTCTTCCAGCTCATGCCACTCTTCCAAACGGTCTACGGGTGGAGCGCCATCATGACTTCGGTGCATTTCCTCCCGACGGGTGTTTTCTCTGGTGCCATCGCCGGCATTAGCGGCAGCTTCCCCAAGTACATCAACCCAAAGTGGTCGATATTCTTTGGCCTCCTGGCCGATATTGTCGCCATGATCATGCTTCCTTTCGGAAACTCGCGCGCACGGTCAGCTATGATTTATCCTCTAATCTTCACAGATTCTGACGTTTCTTGTTCAGATACTGGTCTATCATATTCCCTGCTTTCATCATCGGAACAATGGGAAACATGGTCGTCTACACCAACTCAAACATAGCCATCTTCATGAAGTACGCTCTCATCCCTGCTCTCGATTGCCTGCATCGATCTCACATTGCGAGCAGCACACCTCCAGAGATTGCCGGGACAGTAGGTGCCATGTTCAACGCGGCTCTGCAGATCGGTCTCGGCCTCGGCCTCGCCGTGATCACCACCATTCAGACCGAGATCGACCAAAAGCGCGTGGACCAAGGAAAGCCTGCGGGGTACCATGGTATCGCCGACGGCTTCTGGTTTGTGCTTGCGGTGCTCGTCACGGAGGCCATCGCGCTGTTGATCTGGTACAAGATCGAGAAGCCGAAGGTTGCGGATCCTGAGGCTTCGGCCGAGGTGAAGCAGTCTGAGAGCCAGGGCACCGTGGCGGAGGAGCAGAGTGAGAAGAAGGAAATTGCTTAAGACTAGATTTTGATTGCACGCTGCTCGTGGACAATATGCACCATTATTACGCCATGACAGGGCCGCCGTCGCCCCGCGGACATTTGCCAGGGCAATATGTGCTTAGACTAGCTTTTGATTACACGCTACTCATGGGCAATATTAATATGTACCATTACTACGCCATCGCCCCAGAGAAGACCAGACACCGCCGTCGCTGCGCGGAGCCCGTAGCGCCGGGCTTTGCCACAAAATGCACCCTGATGCTTATATCCGCGGCGATGAAGCGGTGTGACTGTGAAAAGCAGGACGAGGAACGATTATTGTTGATGATAGGCATGACAATTTATGCTAGGCACATTACGATTAATATTGCTCGGCACATAATGATCAAGCACCAGCAGCAGACGCCTCTATGATGCGTCCCGTGGGCCATCCTGCGGCATTGTCAACCCCAGCCTGACTGGCAAGTTGGCGGCGTCAACAGGCTCGTCGGCGTAGTCGGCTCGTCAGAGTCGTCAGAGTCGTCAGAGTCGTCAGTCGTCAGCGTCACCAGAGTCGTCTGACTTGTCTGATTCGTCAGAGTCGTCTGCATCGACTAGCATGCGTTCCGCACAAAATTTCACGCTCCGAGCTGTCTTGCACTTCTTCGTCCTTCTTCTCAAACTCTTCGCCCAGCCAACAGCCAGATGAACACGACCTTCCACGATTGAACCCCTCTCGAACCGGGCCGGCATGGTTATAGGGCAGCTGGCCGCTGTTATAGTTTTTTAAATTGTCCCAAAACGATGAGAGGTCTGTATCACCTATTTCACACATCAGCTACCTGTGGCAACTTGCATGCGAGAAGGATACGTACTGGGTTTCGAATAGCCGTGTTTCTGTTTGACCTGTATCTCCATGTCGTCCTCCCAATGGTTGGAACCGAGTGCCCAGCGCTTGCGAGCTACCACTACAAGCCGCCCGCCAAATATTTCGGTCTCTACAATATCTCCTACCTTTCGGCCATCCTGATTAGTTGGACCAAACAGGTGGAAGGTGTGAGGGGTGAGTTTATCGTTCAGGAAGTGATGGTAGGCATGAGCAAATTCGTGGAGGATGGTTGCCACGGCTAGGATGCGTATACGGCACTTAATCGTCGGGTCTGCGGACTAATTTCAGTCTTCGTGAGTGCGAGAGGAAGGAGGAGCACGCACCATAACGTGTCCTATAAGCGTGTAGAAGCCCGGAATGAAACCTAATGGTGGAACGCCTCTTGGCTTGCGGTTTTGTCTCAGCCCATACTGGTTTGCCCCTCTTGTCGAAGGTGTAATCCTCTCCAAAATTGGGGAGCTTGGTGTCGAGGAACTCGTCGAACGCCTGGTTATGCACAGACTCGTCGATGTTCGTGCCGGACTTGTCCTTAGGGTGGACTAGTGCAAACGCATGCCGGACACGGGCGTCGTGTTTCATAATTTGGATAACATCGTGTCGAAGGTGACTCCAGCGCCAAGGTCGTGTCATGGTGGTTCTCTGAACAAAGCTTTAGGGTGAGCATCCCAGTCAGATTGGAACATAAAGGTTTGCGTACATGATGATCAGAAAGGACGAACGTTAGGGGCCGGCGGAGGAGAGAAGCATTACGTCACTGAACATCGTGATTTAGCATGCTTCCGAGTCCAGGAGGATGAGTCGAGTCTTGACTCCAACTTGTCCATTCATCGTTCGCTCGACATGCCTCTGACTCATCGCGGATCCAGTGTCTACTCTTGCAACGGCCCCAGTATCAGGTAGAGCTGGTGAACGAGATCACTATCGCTTGCTATATCCCTAGCGAAGCCGTAGTCTTAGATCGGCGCATCAGTGAACCAAGCTCCCGGGTTGTATGGAAACAAGTTGGGGTCCTGCCGTTACCGCCACAGTTGAAACTTGAGATGGACGACGCGTTACTGGGTTCGAGACAACAGGTCAAAATGGCGCAATTTGGACCGCACAGACATCTACTGCGACTGTAGGAAGGCACCTGACATTCTCAGGGCCGGTGCGCCGCTTACATACGGTCTACTTGAACATCTTGCATCTACACAGACGCGGCCGAGCAATGCTGCCAGGAGTTCTAGACGTCAGAGTATACTTATTCAGCAAAACAACTACCTGGTTTATTTCCGCCCAACTGCAAAGAGAACATTCGCTACCGAAGACAGATCGAATATCATCTGTCAAAGTCAGCTACGAAGACTACGCTCATCCACGCTTAAAAATGCCGCAACGGCAAATTGGGGGCCTACCCCATAAACCTTTAGTATTCGTATCCTATGACAAGGTCCAGTAAGCTACCTACATATTTCCCCCTCCCCCAATCCCTGCACTTCACACCCCACCGACCCCTCGTGCCCGCCCTCCGCCACCCTTCCCCCCGTCCCTCCCTCCACCCTCCCCCGCATGGCCCTGGACCGGCGTACTAAATCAGTATCCAGTCTGCAACTAGATGAGGATGACTCATCTTTCTTCGGGCCTGGCACCAACCCGGACCCGCGGACCCGGCCTCCACCTCCCTTCGCCCTGCGCCGTTGCCCTCTATTCACCCCCACCAACCCCTCGTGCCCGCCCTCCGCCGCCCTCCGTCGACCCTCCCCCGCATGGCCCTGGACCGGCGTACTCAATCAGTATCCAGTCTGTAACTTGACGACGATGCCACTTATCTTTCTTCTGACCTAGCACCTGCGCCTTGCCCGCTGTCCGCCTCCCCTCGCCCTGCGCCGCCGCCCTCTGTTCACCCCCACCAACCCCTCGTGCCCGCCCTCCGCCGCCCTCCATCGACCCTCCCCCGCATGGCTCTGTACCGGCGTACTCAATCAGTATCCAGTCTGTAACTTGACGACGATGCCACTTATCTTTCTTCTGACCTAGCACCTGCGCCTTGCCCGCTGTCCGCCTCCCCTCGCCCTGCGCCGCCGCCCTCTGTTCACCCCCACCAACCCCTCGTGCCCGCCCTCCGCCGCCCTCCGTCGACCCTCCCCCGCATGGCCCTGGATCGGCGTACTAAATCAGTATCCAGTCTGTGACTTGACGACGATGCCACTTATCTTTCTTCGGACCTATCACCTGCGCCTCACCCGCCGACCACCTCCCCTCGCCCTGCGCCGCCGCCCTCTGTTCACCCCCACCAACCCCTCGTGCCCGCCCTCCGCCGCCCTCATCGACCCTCCCCCGCATGGCCCTGGACCGGCGTACTAAATCAGTATCCGGTCTGTAACTTGACGACGATGCCACTTATCTTTCTTTGACCTTGCACCTGGGCCTCACCCGCCGTCCGCCTCCCCTCGCCCTGCGCCACCGCCCTCTGTTCACCCCCACCAACCCCTCGTGCCCGCCCTCCGCCGCCCTCCATCGAACCCTCCCCCGCATGGCCCTAGACCGGCGTGCTAAGTCAGTGCCGAGTATGTGAATGATGACGATGACACTCATAGTTGCCGACATGGGACATCGACGGCGACGATGCGGCTGACAACGTTGAGGATGACAGCCCGACGACGGCAGGCGACATGGACGCGGGTGGCGTAGAGGACCACGGCGTAGACGAGGCAAGAGTATGAGTGAGGGCGTGCGAGTGGGGGAGAGGAGAGCGGGGGGAAGATGGGGGGAAAGGGAGAGCCGATGGGGTGCAAAGTGGGCGACAGAGGCGAGTATTTATGCCTTTCGCGATGGTGGTACAAACACGACCACATTTGCACGCCAGCGGGTGGTTGGGGGCTGACGATGGGCCGAACTGGGACGTTGGAATATTGACTTGAGTCTAGGCATTTGTGAAGAGACCGGCGGAAGCCCAATGGCTGACTGCTCTCGCACAGCAACTGGCCGCTGCCCCACCTCTAGGCGGGAAGGTAATCGAGCCCGGACTAGCTCGTTTCAAGTTCAGGCGCAAGGCGTCACAATGCAGAGGTCTTGAATGCAACGGCGCCATTTTTTGGACATGAAGACTTGAATATGTTCCTCGCGGAGCGCGATCGTAGAGCAGCGAAGCGCCGTGGGTGTGGCCCAGTAGTACAGTAGTGATCTTAACAGCCGGAAGGAGCGCCACCACCTATCATAGCGTAGCATCGAGAATGTCGACAGAGCGAGGACACAAGCACCATGACAGTTTGCAAGTATTGCCACACGCACACGAACTGTGAGAAGTCACGTCGGAAGGAAATTGACATGATGCATCGACACGCAGAGATGACAAGGACCAAGCACCTCACGATACGCGGCAGCACATACATCCGCTGGCAATTTCAGGCCGCTGTATACCCATACATCCAATTACAGACCTTTTGCTTTCCGTACCGGAGCGTCACATATACCCCTCGTGCAGCACGAGCGGGCGCATCACACGCGCCCAGTTCTCGTCCCACGTCCCCCACGCGGCCTCCTCGCCCTCGCCCTCGCCCACTGGCGAGCGGCGGAGCGCCCGCGCACTCGATGCAGGCGTCGGGACGTGGGACGTGCGCGCGAGGGACGCACGTAGGGTGTTGAGCGCAGGGGCGTCGGGGAAGGCCGCGAGGAGCGTCTGCAGGCGTGCGCGCATGAGTTAATTGCATGAGGAAAAGCGGGGGAATGGACGGACGGACCTCGAGCTGGTGCGCGAGCTGGTCGGCCGTTTTGAATATGAGCCCGTTTTTGCCGTCCTGAACGAGCTCTGGGAGGCTAGGACGAGGTCATTTTCAGTGAAATTGAAGAGGAGAAGTCGAGGACGTACCAGGCAAAATCGAGCGCACATACGGGCAGCCCGCACCCGAACATGTCGACAACCTTCATTGGGAGGTCTAGCGCTGACGAGCTCGCGTGCAGCGATACACCGATGTCGGCTGAGCCTGTCCATGCCGCGTCAGCCACTGTACCCAGCCCTAATGATCGCGCGCACCAAGCAAGAGCGGGTAGTCCTCCGCCTCGAGCCACAAGCTCACGACGCGCACGTGTTCCCACTTGCGCTGCAGGCGCTGCGCCTCTGCCATGTACTCTGCGCGCTTTGGGCCCTTTCCCGTCACCACCACGAGCACCTTCGGCAGGGCACTCTCTCGTGCTCGCGCGTCGTACTTGCCGAGCGCGTCCAGCAGGATGGAGAAGTCCTCGTCGTCTGTCCAGCTCGTGCTGCTCACGACGAGCGCTGGGCGCTCCGCTCGGAGCGACGGCATGTCTAGCTGTTGTTGGTGCGAGCTTAGGTTCGATGCGGGGGAGATGGCGCCGGGTGTGGATGCGGAGGGGAGGACGGTCGTCAGGGGAGTCGAGTAAGGCGGGAATGAGGACGGGAGGAAGGGCGTGGGCAGTGAGGGGGTGAGACGCAGGAACAGCTAGATACGGTCATGATGTGAGCATTTGTGCGGAACGATTGAGGGCGCTTGCCATACTTCATGTGTCTCGTAGGGAGTTGCACGGTGGAAGTGCGCTGGTGGACGGTCGTGCAGGACAGCTGTGATACCCCTTCGTGAACACGCGTGTCAATTGCACACCAGAAACTTATTCGAAATATGCGGACGTACGCACCTAAGGCCCCATTCCTGCACCAAATGGTCGCGCATCGCGCGCGTCACGAATAGGTGCGCATACGCAGACTTTCCAAAGGTGGCCTCGAACCTGCATCGCACTCCATACGCAGCCGCTCCAGCACCGTGTGAGACCACACACGCACCACTTTGCCACCTTCACGAGAACGTGATTCTGCCCCAGCCGCAGCGCAAGGATGCTATAGCCGAGGTTGTGCCAGTCGATGATGACCTTGCTGCCACGGACAAGGCTCACGAGCCATACCAGCGCGAGTGTCGGGATGCTGGGCGGGTTCTTTATTTTCAGTCAGCACGCTCTCCGCTCTTCCCAAAGGAATGAGAGAGCACGCACCTGGACGAGGATAAACTCCGGGGGATGGGGAATCTGCCAGAGCAGCGTGTAGAGGATGGTGACAACCTGGCGGGTGACTTTGAAGGGCGCCACAATGAGGAAAGGCAGCTTGCGGAGGAATAGAGGTGGCTCGGGGAGGTAGAGGAAGCGCACGTGCGGGAGGGAGAGCAGCGAAGGGACAGGCTTCACGCCTATAAACATACGTCAAGCGCATACATGCGCTACGAGTATAGCACGCACCTCGGTATCCAATGAGATAGGTTTCAAAGTCTAGCTTTGCAAAGCTCTCTGCATGGTACATCATGCGTGGGCTGCGGCCGATGTCGCCGAGGACGAGAATGGCGACGGAGCGCAGGGCAGGCCGTGGATGGGGCTGCTTCAAGAGGACCCATACGAGGCGGACAAAGACGATCGCAACAAGGAGCTGAGGTATTGGGCCATGGAGGTAGTCGCTCATGGCGAGCAGAACATGCGTCGTTTCTACGCTGCTGTCGGCAGCAGCCAGCTCAGCTGCGCCGACGGCGGACGCGACGAAATGATGTCACGCGCTACTCATGCTGACTCAGCGCAATTTCGGCCAATAGAGTCGTCGGACCAGCGGGGACGGTTTGTCAGTCAGCTCCCTCCACCATGTCTGCAGTCGCTTCGTCGTCCTTCAGGGCATTGCTCAGGTCAGTAAGACCACCGCGTACCCGATTATATGTCGCTGCACGCGGCATACATGCCTCGTCGGCGCGGGCTGCGAGCTCAGGCTATACGCTGGCCACCGCTGCTGGCGTCCGGCCGACCGCACCTGCGCCCAGTCGATTCAACCCTCCCATGAGTGCGTGCCAACTTTCGTCCTCGCATCCACCAATGCTTCAGCTTTCTTTACAGCCCGCTCCATGTTCATCCAGACCGAGACCACCCCCAACGAAGACTCGCTCAAGTTCATCCCCGGCGCACCCGTCATGGAGTCCGGCTCAGCAGAGTTCCTCGACACCCGCTCAGCGCTCACCTCCCCGCTCGCATTGCGTCTCATGGGCATTGAGGGCGTCAAGACCGTCTTCTACGGCCCGGACTTTGTCACCGTTTCAAAGGACTCCGAGAACCCGTGGGCTGTCGTCAAGCCCGAGGTCTACTCCATCCTCATGGAGTTCTTCTCGTCCGGCCAGCCGCTCTTCCGGTCGGAGGAGGACAGGGAAAACGCAGGCCCCCAGGACACACGCATTTTGGACACGGACTCGGACACCGTTGCGATGATCAAGGAGCTTCTGGACACGAGGGTCCGGCCGGCGATTATGGAGGACGGAGGGGATATTGAGTATCGCGGGTTCACAGACGAGGGAATCGTGCAGGTGAAGCTTAAGGGGAGCTGTCGGGGCTGCGATTCGAGCACCGTGACGCTGAAGTCGGGTATTGAGCGCATGCTCATGCATTATATTCCCGAGGTCCAGGGGATCGAGCAGGTGCGTTCCTGTGCTGTCCTCGTTGCTGCGCGCCTGCTCACACTGTGACGCAGATCCTCGACCAGGAGGAAATCATCGCCTCCGACGAATTCAGTAAATTCGAGCAACGGCTGGCACAGAAGCAGGTACAGGCCGAAAAGCGGGACTCCGGGTAAGCTCGCATCGCATGCGACGACATAAACCCGGTGCTAATCTTGCATGTCAGTCTGGCGCAGTATATGAGCGCATAGCCGGACCCGTCCACGCCGTGCATGCCGTGCACGCTGGCCGGGCCCCTTCCCATGTACCACGCACATAGACTAATAACTTAGCACGCATCTGTATCGTTACCCACCTTCGAATTCACATCGCACATTCATGTCCGCGCGCCACGTACTTTTTTTTCTCGCGTTGCTGCGCTGCTTGACGTTGTTCGCATGGACAGGCTGCGAGCCGAATGGCTTGCGGAGGATTGGCTCTCGTTGCCCGCTTCCCACGGCTCTAGATATTGTCATCATGATCTTTGAACGCTGCTAAATAAAAAGTTACGGGCGCACACTCGGTCCCAACCTACCCACCTCCCTCCTTCACGATGCCCGCCTCCAGCGACGACGCCACGCGCACATTCGTGCTCGCCTCGCGCGCGTCCGCGCTCGCGCAGGTCCAGACAAACATCGTGCTCGATGCCCTGCGCACCGCCTTCCCCGCGCGCTCCTTCGACACCTCCTTCATGAGCACGCAGGGCGACAAAAACCAGGCGCAGGCGCTCTACATCCTCGGTGGAAAGTCGCTCTGGACGAAGGAGCTCGAGGTCGCGCTGCTCGACGGCACCGTCGACATGCTCGTGCACTCGCTCAAGGACGTGCCGACAACGCTCCCGCCGGGGTGCGTCCTCGGCGCGATCCTCGAGCGCGAGGACCCGGTCGACAGCCTCGTGGTGAAGAAGGGCCTGGAGGTGGATGGAAAGGCGGTGCGCGCGCTGGAGGATCTGCCGCACGGCGCGGTGGTCGGGACGAGCAGCGTGCGGCGGGTCGCGCAGCTCAAGAGGAAGTTCCCGCATCTAGTGTTCAAGGACGTGGTGCGTCCCCCGCGTATTGCACATCTACTACGACAGCTCAGAACTCGCTCCTGATCTCCAGCGAGGAAACCTGTACGCCCGGCCCGCATCCCCATCTCGCCCGCACTGACATGTCCCCGGCCCGCAGCAACACGCGCCTCGCAAAGCTCGACGACCCCGCGGGGCCGTACGCCGCGCTCATCCTCGCAAAGGCCGGGCTTGTGCGCGTCGGCCTCGGCGGGCGCGTCACCGCGGACGTCGCCGCGCCGACGCTGTACCACGCCGTCGGGCAGGGCGCGCTCGGGGTCGAGGTGCGCGCGGACGACGCGGCCGCGCTGGCGCTGTGCCGCGCGCTGACGCACCAGCCGACGCTGTGGAGGTGCGCCGCGGAGCGCGCGTGCCTGCGCGTGCTCGAGGGCGGGTGCAGCGTGCCCGTCGGCGTGCACAGCGCGCTCGACGGCGCCACGCTGAGCATCACGGGCACGATCACCGCGATCGACGGCTCCCTGCATGTGCAGCACGAGCTGGCGGAGCGCGTGGCCAGCGTGGAGGACGCGGAGGCCCTCGGCGCGAAGCTCGCGCGCGTGCTGGTCGAGACGGGCGGGCGCGAGATCCTCGACGCGGTGGCGGTGGACCGCGCGAGCCGGGGTGCGGCGGAGGACAAGACGGAGGCGGAGGTGCACAAGATCGAGGCGGCGATGGAGTCTGCGGTGTAGGAGTTGTATTGGGCGAGAGTGCCCTCGTAATTATTGCTAACGTGCCGTGCTGCTGATATACATAGATGGGAAAAAATCAATTGCAGACTGTTGTAGGATTACATGGATGGACGAGAATGACAGTGATGAAGAAAAAAGACGTGCTGTGACTCAACAGAGGTCATGTTGAACCGGCGGAAGAGCCAGCCAACGTCGACGCCAGCGAGCGTTGCTCTGCGTCCCCACGAGCGCCTGTACATCCCTTCTGTAAGTTGCGGGAAACCAAGTGACTCTAAGGCGGAGACGGTGAAAAAGACATTGGGAGACTGCCAGCGACGCGGCGTGGATTTTATGGGCGGGTGTGTTTGGCTGTGTTTGCCGTTGTGGGCTAGCGCCCGTAGTGTATGGGAGGAAGGGTCCTTGGTGCAGTCGACCCTCCGAAGAAACTTGGGAGTCTCCGATCCCGCCCGTCTATGCTCCGCTGGGCTCCTGGGCCACACCGAGTCCTCAGAAATAGCCCACAGAACCCGGCCACGCCCCGCACAGCTTACTCGCTAGAGTCGCAGCTCCCTTACCCGGGAGCTTATAGTCTCTCCCCCAACCACCCCGCACCCGCACACACACACCTCCTCCCGTAATGACTGCCGTATACGTGCGCAGGCTCGGCAAGGAGCTCAGGGAGATCGAGACAGAGGCCCCGCCCGCAGGTGCGCAGCCGCCCCCTTCCCACCCCGCGATTGTGCGCATCGCTCACCCGCGCGCCGCCAGGCCTCCGCCTCCTCAAGGCGGACGACTTTGACACGTGGATCTTCCAGATCGAGGTTCTCGGCGACAGTCTCTATCGCGTGCGTCCCATATCCCGCGCCCAGTTTCGCTGCGCGCGACTGACTCTGGCGTCCGCACAGGGCGAGCGCTTTGCGCTCAAGTTCCGCTTCGACAACACATACCCGTTCAGCGCACCCGCGGTGCAGTTCGTCGTGGACTCGCAGATGAAGGCACCTGTGCACCCGGTGCGTGCGCCCCCGTGGTCGTCCGGACGTGCGATTGCTCACTGCCCTTGTACTTTATCAGCACGTCTACACGAATGGTCATGTGCGTTGTCGTCCTCTGTGCTATGGTGCCCCGTATACTGATTGCCTACTGCAGATTTGCGCGTCGATCCTTGGTGAAGACTGGTCCCCGACGCTGAGCGTAATATCGGTGTGCATCACCATTCAGAGTATGCTCGCGTCCTGTAAGGTACGTGCGGCCCTCCTTTCCTCTTCCATATCTCCGATGATATATGTCGACGCCTTTGCAGAAGAAGGAGCTGTAAGCTACCTGCCTTGGTGTGCATTGCTGCAGTGCTGATTTGCATCATTGCAGTCCGGAGGGCAACGACACCTATGTACGCACGGCACCTGATAACCCGAAGAAGGTGAGTTCCATTCTGAACTTTGCGATTCTATCAAGCTCATGTCGCTTTCCGAACAGACCCATTTCGTGTACGATGGTAAGCACGCACTGTCTGTCCTCACTGACCGTCGCTGATCGGCCGAAACACGAACGCAGACGACACGTGCGTATCTATACTGCCTACGTGTAAATAATCAAGCTGATTTTGTCCCAGTGTTTAGCTCTGACCACACGTTTGACTGGCCTTACTGTCATTTTACTCAATTTCTCCTCGTAGCTACACTTATGACCTTAACATTCACGCACCCGGGTCACCGGGGACTCAGTATCTTCTCAGCAAATTCAATGTACCGGTTTAATCTTGCGCGGACTGCATACTGCCTGCTGCACGAGCGTTGGGTACTATTGGCTGTGCGATGCCGCCGATGCGTAGTTTTCATGGAATCGGGTAGCTGAGTGCTATTCCAGGTGAGTGTCTACGAACAACCTGATCGACGGCTCAACGGGCGGCCGCAAGACTTCGATCTCTCGACATGCGACAATCCAGGTAATTCTGGCACATTGGATATTAGATTCCGGTAAAGAAGACGGAAAGAGAGTGAAATAAAAATAAGAAGAGGAAACCCATAACCGCCCTGTACTCAATGAAAATTACACGGAAACATCCACCTCCGGCCTAGAAGATAGTAATGACCTCAAATTCACTCTCACACTAGCAACAGCACGACGCTTTCGCCGGCACCGCATTCTCTTCCGCCCTGGCGGCCGTCTCTTGCGGCGGCGCCTCCTGCTCCTCTTCCCGCGCATCTTGCCCCTCGCTCGAGCAGCACCCGTCGCACGCCCCGCCGCACCCACACACGCGCCCACACCCGCACGAGCCGCCGCAGCACAGCTTCGGCAGCGCGACCGGGGCGCCGCCCGGCGCCGGCGGTGCAGGCACCTGCGCCGCGACCGCGAGGAAGTGGTCCAGCGCAGACCCCGCGGGCGTCGGCGCCGTGTGGCGGGGCGGGGACGCAGCCTCAGCCTTCGACCACTTCATCGTGAAGCCGACGCCCGCGAGGTCGACCTCGCGCACGCTCTCGTCGACGCAGCTCTGGCACGCGTCGCCGCAGTCCGCGTGCGCGTGCGCGGCGCTGCCCGGGCGGTGCTCCGCGCACTGGGGGCACGCGCAGCGCAGGCCGCACGTGCAGCCCGTGCCCGCGAGCATGTTGAGCGCGCTGAAGGGCGGCGGGGAGAACGCGTATGGCGGGTAGCCCGGGCTGGACGCGGGGAGGAAGGGGTGGACGAGGAGCGGCGGGAGATCGGGCCCGGGGGTGGGGGCGGGGGCGGATTTTAGGCGTTTGTGCGGGACGCGCGGGGAGGAGGTGCGAGAGGCGGCGCGTGGGTGCTTGTCCGGGACGGACGCGGCGCGCGGGGAGGGTGGCAGAGATGAGGCGAAGTCAGCGGGGGCAGGCATGGCGTCGGGATCTTGCTCCTGCTCTTGGGAGCAGAAGATCGCGGCGGCGCGAGCGAGTGTGTTGAGTCCGTCCGTCGCGGATCTTGATGCCTCAGCAGGCGACACTGTGACGGCAGAAGTCGTCGCACAGGTGCAGCTCCATACGTCCTCGCAGGTGCACGGGTTCAGCAGGGCGTCGACTGTGTGAAGCGGTAGTCGATATGGGGATGTTTGGGGGAGGGACATGTGCGTACCTGTCTGCCGAGAGCTGGAGGGCTCGGAGCCGCCCGACGCGGAGAACGCATCCTTCAGGCCGTTGGGAAGGGCAGGGACGATGGGAATGTAGCGTTTCTCTGCATTTCGCCAGACAGCCAATGCAATGCAAGAAGAAAATCAGTTGTCATTCCATTGGTAGCCGCGAAAACGCACGCTTCGTGCCGAACGCCCGCTCTGCTTCCTTCGCGCGCGGTGGCCCATCGGAGCATGTGCACTTGGAGTGCACACGTTTGGTGGTGCGCAGCTTGCGACACCGCTCGCACTGGGACACGGGGCGGCCTTTCTTCTTGATCTCGTAGAGCGGGCGGTCGGTGTGAGAGCAGGATGATGAGCGATGACCTTTGATACAAGACTCGCTGCGGTTTTATGTGAAATGATGACGGATTTCGGTGGGGTGGATGGAGACTCACCAGGCGAACTTCTGACTATTGACGAATACCTGGGGAGAATGAGCACTGGGCTGTGTGACATCATGAGGCTTGTCTCACCATGCTTGAGCGAGAGACAGGAAGCAGCTGATACGTGGACTAGGCCAGATGATTCCATCCACCAGATGTGCGAGCGAGGGGGCTTTGAGGAGAGGAAAGTGGGCCAAAGGAGACGAGGGCAAGGTGACAAGGAATTGATGGCTGTTCCCGGAAACGTGTGACCGGATGGTCTGCAGAGCCCGATGTCACGGGTGCGTCACGCAAACGTTCACGCCGATGTGGCCGATAGCGGATATCGCGCGCGCACAAGATGGCGGAGAGACTCAGAGGGAAAATCGCCAGACGATGATGTCCCCGTACTTTATATCACGGCGCGAAGTTGGTACTGAGCTCATTTAGCGGGCGGCATCCCACCGAGACAAGAAAAGCCTCTCCCATACCTTGGCTATGGGTGCATGACTCTCACCGGACAGGTACACAGTACCGTAACGGTACCGAGGCAACTGCGCAGGTGCTCAGCGGCCATTGCGCCGTGCTCGCATTGACGCTATGGTGATGATGACGCTGATTAGGCGCAGGTGGATGATTGGACGTAGAAGAGGTCGAGCAGGGGCATGTGAGGGCCGCGTGCAGAAGGAAATGCGACAGGCGCAAGGCAGGTGTAGGGAATGTGACGCATCGGCGGCCGATGAACTTGCTGGGTGGAAATTGGGGATATAGATAGATGTGTTATGGCATAGGGAAGGGCAGGTGTGCTGGGGAGGGCGAGGACATGGGTGGCTCAGTGCAGGGAGCACTCTGACTCTGAGCTGCGAAGCAGATGGAAGACCAAGACAAGTGCATGATGTACCCACTGAAGATGGGAGCTGTACATACATCTGGAGAAGCTCTCGCGGATCCATTGAGTCGTGCGTCACACTGAGGCAATACAACCGACAATGTACCAGTCTCGAATGCGGTCTACTCCTGAGCGTATGATTGAAGGCTTATGCAGGAGGATATGCTGACAGGATCTGACACAGAGGAAACGTTGAGCAAATATTTGGTGAATGAAATCGCGGCAGAGGCAAGGCAAGATGCATGAAGGCAATTCCGGAATTAGGGAGCGAGATTCGCAGGATCACATGCCTCTGCGTCTAGGCTCGCCGACCTCGCTAGCGGCTGTGGCTTCTGGCCTCTGCCTGCAGGCCAGACAAGCACAGAAAATAGACGTGGGGTGATTAGTTGATTGTCCCCACTGTTTTCTGTGGACGCGGCCGGGGCTGGTCGAGGCAGGAGGGACGCTGAGAAAACGGAGGGCGCTGATTGGCGCGTGGGACGCTACTTAACAGACACAAACAACACTCTGTCATCGCCCCATCGGTCCGACCCAGCTCGAGCACTCCTCATCTTCACCGACCTCCATCACCTTGTCTGTCCCCCAACATGGCCTCCTCACTCGCCCGCGTCTGGCTCCCCCATGCAATCCCAAGATCAGCTCTCGCCCCGCAGCCTTGCCGCCGAGCGATGATGTCTGCATGGTCCGCCCGTGATGTCTCCGCACCGCCGCACACAGAGCCCCCGCTGCACGACTCCCCACCCGTAGTCATTCCTGCCACAAACACGCCTCTTTCGTCAGACGCCGCGTCCCCGCAGGTCGCTGCCCGCCCGCCGCCACTGCCCAAGGCCGAGCGTCCGAAGCCGCAACTGCGTGCAAAGAAGGCTGCGCTGTCGATTGTGAGTGCCCTTCCATACCTCTTGCAATTTAACGTGTGGTTTCATCAAGACGCTCAATATTGCTGCACAGACTCCGACAGCCGTCGAGCGCTTGCGTATCCTCCTCCATAGTCCGACCCCACAGCTCATCCGAATAGGCGTGCGCAACAAGGGCTGTGCCGGCCTCTCGTATCACCTGGAATACGTCGACAAGCCGGCCAAGTTTGACGAGGTTGTGGAACAGGATGGGGTGAAGGTCGTGATAGACAGCAAGGCGCTATTCTCCATCATCGGAAGTGTCATGGATTGGAAGGAGGACGCTCTAAGGTGCGTGCTTCATCCGCATCGTATTCGCTTGTGAACCGAGGATGCTCATTCATGTTTGTATCGGTCTTTAGTTCCAAGTTCGCGTTTGAGAACCCGAACATCAAGGATGCATGCGGGTGCGGCGAGTCCTTCACCGTCGGCGCGTAGCGTCATTGCCCCGTGCTGGTGTATTTATCCATCACTCGATACCTCACCCGATTACACGCAAGGACAAGGGGCTGCTCGCCCTAATCTACCTGAGCAATTGTTCACCACACCTCTACTATAGCTAGATTATAGCATGTATCTCATAACAACAACCTGCATTCGCTGTCAATTTCTAGCCTCCCATACATAGAGACCAATGACCATCATTTACTGTTGTAAACTGCCCGCATGTCGTACGTCTTTTCCAGTGCGATGGACCACTTACCCGTCCCGTTATACGCCCTTACATCACAGAGACTACTTACGAACCACCGGACCGCGGGGCCGGCGTGACATGGCGAGACGGCTCAGGCGCAACTTGTCTTTTGCCCTCCTGCCTCCACATTCAAAGCCTCTGCGGGTCACTGCTTTCCCCCCTCCGAACTTGCAGCGAATATGTTAGCGACAGTCTGTATGCCCAGTGCGTCTTTCAACGCCGAGCTCTGCGCGTCATCTCAGGCTCTCGGACTCGGAGTCTCCACGTCGCGGCCTGTTGCCTCAGCTCATAACTGCCCAACCCCCGCCTGCTCGGTCTCGCCTTGGAGCCTGGAGGCCAGAGTTTTGATGGTTTGCATCCTGACACAACTATTTACCATGTTATGCCACGAATGTGCACACTTAGTCGCTCGCGATCATCCGCAGCACTCTTCGCCCACTTAGAACTGCGCCAACCAGGCTATCTTCCATCCGATAGAGCACCTCTTCAGGACGTTCGGTGGCACAAGACCACCTCGTGTCTATCGCGTCTTCCTGCCGAATCTTCTCGAGCGTCTGCTGTGGGTAAAGCTACATAAACCTGCGATAGTAGAACGAGCGATTCCCAGGCTTTGCTCGCCTAGCACAGGTGTGCCTCTCCTTCGCCCGTCGATCGCCTGAGCATAATGTTTCTCGGTTTGTAATTCACAGTCCGTCAAGCTATGTCTTTCGAAGGAAAGCCAAGCAACTTCGGTCCGCCGTTCAGCGATCCTGACGCCGATATGCTCGTCCGCTCTGGGGACGCCGTGGACTTCTGCGTCTATGAACTCTTTATGCGCAAGGCTTCGACGGTCTTTCAATCCATCCTCTCATCTCCCGATAAGCCGTCTTCAGCCAAAGGAGTTTCGCTGACGTCCAGCGACGCAGGGCCCGTCCTTTCCTTGCCGGAGCCCAGCAGTGTGGTGCACACCTTCCTATCCATCATCATGTCCCCCATACTTCCTTCTCCTCCACTTATTCCCGATTCTCTCGAGGAGGTCATTCTCGTTCTTGCAATGGCGCAGACGTACCGTGCACCCTATGTATCGTCTTATATTCGCAGCCAGCGCCGACGGGAGAGCAGAAACCCTTTCCACGCCTTCGCCCTCGCGTGGGAGCACCGCCTCCAGCAGGAGGCTCTGGCAGCTGTGGGCGCCATCTCGTTGTCGAAACTGTTCACGATCGAAAGTGTCGGCGAGGACCTGAAATTGCTCACCGGCCCGTGCCTCTACGAGCTCGTGCGATGCCGCAAGCCGGTCGTGGACGCCATGAATGCAAGCCTGCGACAGGCTCGGGAGAGCGCCACAATTCAAGCTTGGGGGCAACGGTACTATTCATTGTCTAACTCAAAATGCCGCCCAATGGGAGACCGAAAGTTGCCGCAATGGCTGGATTCTTATATCGAGTCAAGTACGGCCAAGGCGGTCAGTCAGGTTCAGTTTTTTCATTACTTTGGCCGACATTGCGATGGCAAATGCAAGCATTGCTGTGGAGTTCCTCATTCGGGTGTGCAAGATCTTTGGGTGGAGCTGGAGAAGGAGATGTTACACTACCTGCTGAACGTGAGTGCTTGATTGTAGTTCAGTCATTGGATCATCTAATTGTGGCGACGAGTTCAGATTGAGGACTTGTTGCTGTTCGACAACGATCCGGGCCTTACGCCTGGCCCGAAGTGCGAGCCGAATGTTGGTCCCAACAATGTCCCCAGTGCTGATGTGATCCTACGATCTGCCGATTTGGTAGATTTTCGCATGCACAAGGATATCCTGGCGATGGCCTCTCCACTTTTCAAAGACATGTTCGAACTCCCTCAGTCACCTAGTTCATCTCGCGTCCCAACTATGATGCTCGAGAATTCGGAAACCATGTCTCACCTCGCCGCAGCGATATACCCCATCTCATCCACCCCCGATAACGTCGACAGTGCGATGGCACTTCTCGCGGCTATGCAGAAGTATGGTATGGGCTCGGACGTCGCCCTCGATGGTCATTTCGCAGTCATCAGGCAGCAGCTCAGCAAGCAACTGCTGCCGCGCTTCATGGAGGAGAACCCTTTCCGTACGTACGCGCTGGCCGTGCGTTACAGGCTGAAGGAAGAGGCTGCGCTCGCCGCCCAGGCGCACTTGGCCAATCCGATGACATTCGAATCATGCGGAGATAATATGCGTATCTTACCTGACGGTGTTGCGCTTCTCGACCACGTCAAATACCATGCACGTTGTCGTGACGCTGCACAAGCGGCGCTTTTCGCTGGCCTCGCAGCACAGCATAATTCTGTCTGGTTCCAGCCCTCCCGATCCAGGTTGTTGACAGGGCACGAAGGAAACACTGCCAGCGGTGCGTCCCTCGGGACTGCCAGAGCGATCTTCGTCCATGACTGCACGACGCAGAGGAGGGCTGTTGTAGGGCTCGGACCAGCGCCAACTATGCCCGGATGGTTGGCTGCTCACTTCGAATCCATGCATGTCCAACTCGGAAAAGGGGGCTTGCCGCTGTCGACCGACATGGGCGCCGCCATGTCCTCCTGGTGTTCATCTGCACTGACTGCGCATCTGAACGGAAGTCCGACTTACTGCGTCAATTGTGCCGCCACGTATGCCGAAGACCGAGATGCAATGTGGAAATCTGTAGCAGAGCACATGAACGAGGCCATTCGAAAGGTGATTCATTTTGTGCTCTCACCGTTACGGGCAGGGACTGATCCAGTGTGACAATTTTTTGCCAGGTTCCTTTCGAGTTTTCTTGGTGAGCAGTCAGGACGGTGTCAGTGGGATCCGATGGTTACGCACACTGACGACATAGTGAGTATATCGAGAATTTTCACTTACTGTACATTTTCTTCGATACTGCAAAGAACGGATATAGTAGAACGATCGAGACGTGGGCCTGAATTGCGAACTTGTCGAGCAGTATACAGTTAGTACCGTGACCTAATGCAAAACTCGCGCTACCGACTTAGCCAACCCACGCGTTTTAACCAGCACCGTGCACGGGATTGTCGATGCAACAGTACCGTGGGGATCTTGAAGCTTGAAGAAACATCAGCCAGAGTACGGTCGTTAGTAGTGGATATTGGCCGGCCCGGGGTGGGGGTTTGCAGAGCGGCAGGGCGCTTGGTGGCGCCTAGTTCAGTACCACCATGTCTTTCACACGAATATTCATGAGCGTCTTCAGCATGCCATCCTATCGTGTCCTATCGTGTCCTTGGTACATAACAAGTACAATGCATCGATCATAGCGTCGTCTCGTCGACCACGACGACTCTACCTAGGTCACTAGACTCAATACTACTAGTAGGTGCTCGCCGGCGCCGTCGTCCACTCGTGAGTCGTCGCTTCCCTCAGCCATGCTGTACAACGACTAAGGTCGCCGCTGCATTAGCAGATGTCTCTTGAAGAGCCAGACTTGAGGCCGCCAACGAACCATGGGGCGCCTTTCGATGACCCCGACGCCGATCTGCTCGTGCGCTCGTCGGACGCGGTGCAGTGCCGCACATTCAAGCTCATCATGGGCAAGACCTCGCCGGTTTTCCGGTCGCTATTGTCGCAGAATCCCGCCTTGTGGCGTCGTGGCGTCACGCTGGACAATGGAATCTCGCTCAAGTACAGCGATGGCGACAGGCTGCCCATCCTATGCCTACCCGTAACCAGTGAGGTACTCGCCGTCTTCCTGTCCGTCGCCATGTCCAGCGTGCTCCCCTTTCCTCCATCTATTCCCGACGCTCTCGAGGGGGTCATCCCCGTCCTGGCAGTGGCAGAAAAATACCAGGCTCGCTATGTGTCTCTCTACATCCGGAGCCAGCGTCGCCGGGAGACCCAGAACCCGATACTCGCCTTCTCCCTCGCGTGGAGCAACCGCCTTCCGGAGGAGACCCTCTCGGCCTTACTTGCCATTGAAGGCTTGGACAGTTTCACGATCGAAAGTGTGGGCGAGGATCTAAGGTTCCTCACGGGCCCGTCTCTGCACGCGCTCGTACGATGCCACGCCGCGATGGCCGGGGCCATGAACACCTGCATGCGCGAGTTCCGCACCAGCGCGACTCTCACTGGCTGGATCGAGCGCAACTACAAGCGTTCTCCGCCTGCGTGCAGCCTGGGTAATGGCGGCCTCCCGAAATGGCTCAATACGTTTCTGAACTCGAAGGTCCCCGGCGAGATGCAACTCTACTACGTCTTCAGTCAACACACGCAGACTAAGCTGTGCAAGGACTGCTGTGGAGTACAACCGTCGGCTGTACGGGCGCTGTGGGTACAATTTGAGGACGAGGTGCTGCCATCTCTGCTGTCCGTGAGTGCTTCGTTACGTGGTTCCTGCCTACAGATCAACTGATCACAATTGCAGATGCTTGACTTGGCGAAGTTCGATGAGGACCCGGGTCTCGTGGTTCCCCCACTCCCCGAGCATTATGTTGGTCCCAACTCCCTCCGCGCCGATATTGTCCTGCGTTCCTGTGACTTGAAGGAGTTTTCCGTGCACAAGGATGTCCTTGCAACGGCGTCGCCGTTATTCAACGACATGTTCCACTCCCGAGATCTGGGGTCTACCTCTGACGATGACCTCCCCGAGGTCATAGACATGCAAGAAAGCGCTGATACACTAGCGCACCTTGTCACGGCGATGTATCCCATATTATTCTTCCCCCCGGCGACGGTCGACAGTTTGATGGCCTTCCTCGCGGCGCTGCAGAAGTTCGGCATGGGCTTGGAGATCGACGGGTCCCTGGCGGCCTACAGAGTGCAATTCCGCCGGTCCCATCTACCGCCATTCCTGGTGGAGCAGGCATGCCGCGCATACATGCTCGCCGTGCATTACAGCCTGAAGGAAGAGGCGCAGCTTGCGGCACAGGCGCTCTTATCCACAGCTATGACCTTCGAGTCGTGTGGCGATGACATGCGCCTTCTCCCCACGGGCGCGGCTCTGCACGACCTCGTCCAGTACCGCGCAAGGTGCCGTGACGCAGTGAAAGCGGCGCTCTTCGACGGGCTCGCATCCCAGGATGACTCCGCATGGTTCCGCTCTCCAGAAAGGAGAATCTCAACGCAGGAACTCGGTCCATTCGGCGGGGCGAGCATCTCCCGGTCGGTCATGACCCAGGACTGTACAGGGCAGAGACGGCTCGTCAGAGGATGCGCGCAGTCGCCGGCTATACCCACCTGGTTGGCAGTTCATCTAGAGTCGATCCATACGAAGCTCGGCACGGCGGGGGGTCTGCCGCTCTCGGCCGACGTGGGAGCTGCGGTGCTGACTTCGTGCTCGTCTGCCCTGCAGGCGCACCTTGACGGAGGTGGTGCGGACTACTGCGTCAGCTGCGCCGCCGCGAACGCCGAAGACCAAGACATGCTGTGGACCACACTGGCAGATACGATCGACGAGGCCATTAAGGAGGTGAAATCCCTGTGCTCTCAGTCTGATTCATGGAGTTGACGAGCTGTGCTTGTTCGACAGGTCCCATTTGTGTGCTCTTGGTAGAGGATAAGTCCGATGCACAGTCTGGGTACCGTATTTTAAATTCATCCTTTTCGTACATCCGGTTCAATCCCAAAAACCACGCTGTTCGTGTGGAAATGGTATGACGCATACTGCCATCACATTTTGTTAGTACGATGGTCCGATATAAGTATTCAACCTACATACGAACGACAATCAAAATCTAAGGCGATCTCCTCCTCTTCGCTCTGCCCTTATCCATAGTATTAACTTTGGCTTGAGCCTCAACATCCACAACTGTCTTCCACTTGTCTTCCGCGCAACGTGTCGGCAACGTCACGGTGAGGACAAGCGGCGCTAATAATGGCGCAGCTCGTGCCCAGCTCGCCCCTGCACGGCAAACCATGGTTTTCTTTTCGAGGACAACCTCTGAGGCCCGTCAGACTCTTCGAAGAGCAGGAAAAGAACTATTTTGCCAGGAAGAGGGTCGATCGGTCGCCGAGCAATTTTGCGCAAGGCGCTCACGGTCCGCGGATAGCCGATGGCAAGCCAAGCTCCGGCCACAGACGCTGACCAGTGACTAGGTCAACGCACACATAGCCCACGTTCACGGATCTCCTTTGCCAACCACCACGACCGCCCGACCATGTCGACACCAACAAAGCCGGTCAACATCGCCAGCCCACGCTTCTCCCCCGCTGCGGGTTTGGGCGGCGCAGAGAGGGCCTCGGGCAGCCCAGCTGGCACTCCCTTCTCCGGCACACCGGACCTGCGCGCCCTTCGCGCACAGTACGCGGGCACGCCGCCGCCCAATATCCCCCC
The DNA here is from genome assembly GCA_019915035.1 of Auriscalpium orientale. NCBI lineage: Eukaryota > Fungi > Basidiomycota > Agaricomycetes > Russulales > Auriscalpiaceae > Auriscalpium > Auriscalpium orientale. The sequence goes on from JAHLMH010000001.1 coordinate 2,800,997, forward strand.
GCGTGGAGGAGGAACGGGGACAACCACCCCGCGCGCGTCGGAACCCTGGCCCGTCGCCGGTGTCAGCGACGCCGCGTCCCGACGCCCGTCTCTCGGGGGCATCAGCTTGCGCCGTCCCCAGCCTGCGGGCCTGGGGCTGGGCATATCGGGCACGCCTGGCAGCGGGAGCGATGTGAATGTCCTCGACCTCGACGACCTGCCGGACGAGGAGAAGGCGAAGATCCTGAGGAAGCACTTGGTGTCCAGGGACGAGCGCAACGCGAACGCGAGTGGGTCAGAGGATGGGCCGTCGAGGAAGTCGTCCACGTCACACCTCCGCCCGCGGAGGGAGGATACAGAGGCGTTTCCTGTGCCGTATCATGCACCGGGTGCGGACATTACGTGCGTCGCGCACATCTCTTAACGTGACTTTTTTCTGACAACACTTCGAAGGCATGATCTCTACAAGTGGCAGATAGACCAACGCCGTGCAGGCGTACGCCCGCGAGCTGCGTCGTTTGCAGGCTCCACTTCAGCTGCGCCAGACCCCGCCTTCGAGCACATCCATGAGCCCGGCGGGTTCCGCCGCAACTATATGCTCCTGCAGGCCAACGGCGCACCACAAGACGACCGGCGCATGCTGCGGAACTTCATCGACTTCCTGTATATCTTCGGACACTTCGTACGTTTGCTCCCGTTCGATTGTTTCATCCGCTTATTCTTGTCACAGGCTGGCGAAGACTTGGAAGAAGTTGACGAAGAGGACGAGGAGGAAGACGAGGAAGCTGCCTATGGGCCCCAGTCGGATATCCACGCTCGACGCCCTTTCACATCAGAGGAACAAGAAGGCCAGAGCCCCTCTGTCCGCATCGATACTGCAGGACTACCGCCATCAAAGCCGACAGATACCGAGCACACACCGCTACTGGACCGCGCCAAATCGCGGTCGATTTCGAGGCGCAGGCGCGGCAGCGTTGCTCACGGAGACGCCACTGTGGGTCAGGCAATTCTAATGGTACAGAATGTTGGCTTGATCTTTGATACATCATGAGTTCTGATGGCTGGTGTTGCAGTTACTCAAGTCGTTTGTCGGAACCGGTGTTTTATTCCTTGGCAAAGCGTAAATCACCTGCTTTTCCCTTTACGGCAGTGTTAACCTTCCTTACAGCTTCTTCAATGGGGGTCTCTTGTTCTCGACAGTAACGATATCGGCCATCGCCCTCATATCACTCTACTCTTTCCTTCTACTCGTCAAGACAAAGTTCGTCGTCTCCGGAAGTTTTGGAGGTGCGCTGCTCCTCTCGCTCTACCGACGGCTAATCTGACACCCACCAGACATCGGAGGCACGCTGTATGGCCCGTGGATGCGCTTCGCGATCCTCTCCTCCATCACCGTCTCACAGATCGGCTTCGTCGCGGCATATACGATCTTCGTCGCGGAGAACCTGCAAGCATTCGTCATGGCCGTGACGCACTGCGCAACGTACATCCCCGTGCCGTACCTCATTTTCATGGAACTCGTCGTCTTCCTTCCGCTTGCGCTCATTCGCAACCTTGCGAAGCTGAGCACGACGGCGCTCGTCGCGGATGCGTTCATCCTCGCGGGGCTGGTGTATATCTTTAGCAGCGAAATCTCGATCATCGCGCAGCGAGGCATTGCCAAGGTTGATCTGTTCAATCCGAAGGACTTCCCGCTGTTGATTGGGTAGGCTTGTTGGTTACAATATCGGTAGCAGCTGCTAATGGGCTGTTCTCAGGACGGCTGTCTTTTCGTTTGAGGGCATTGGCCTCGTATGTCCTTAAGCATGACGAATAAATGTATACTGATATCCTACTAGGTCATCCCGATCACTGACTCCATGCGCGAACCTCACAAGTTCCCGCCAGTGCTCTCAGGCGTCATGATATTCCTCCTCGGTCCGTTCATATACTTACCTCCACTACTGCCTGGCCTAACAGTCCATTTAGTCCTCTTCGGCGGTGCCGGCGCGCTTTCCTATCTCACATTTGGCGCGGACATCAAGACTGTTGTGCTCGTCAACCTCGACTCGACTTCGAGCCTCACACAGGCCGTGCAGTTCCTCTACTCTCTCGCCATCCTGCTTTCCGTGCCGCTGCAGCTCTTCCCCGCGGTACGCATCATGGAGAACGGGCTCTTCACGCGCAGCGGAAAGATGGACACGCGCGTCAAGTGGCAGAAAAATGTGTTCCGCTTCGTCGTCGTCATGGGATGCACGGCCATCAGCTGGGCAGGCGCGGCGGATCTAGATAAGTTTGTCGCGTTTGTGGGGAGTTTTGCATGGTATGTCGCGTGTCGAGCTCCGATGCTTACTGCTAATGGTAATGCCCAGCGTGCCGCTCTGCTTCGTGTACCCTGCGATGCTGCACTACAAGGCGTGTGCGCACACGCGCAAGCAGAAGGCGGCAGACATCGCGCTTGGCGTGTTCGGCGTCGTCGCGGCGCTGTACACAACCATCCAGACCCTTGCTGTATGTGTTCTGACACGTGTTCTCTGGGCGGTGGGGCTGACTCGCGTGACAGCTCATGATACAGCCAGCGGTGGACGCCCCTCCGGTCTTCAATTGCCCGCTACCTGGAAACTAGTCGCGCGTTAATTATTTGCGGGATGCGGGGGAGGTGTAGAGATAGGCGTCAAAACGGCCATGCTCCTCATCATCCCACCATCCCATCTGGAAGCTTGGAATGCAAGCCGACAGACACCCGCACTCCCCTCTGGTCCTAGGAGATGTGCATGACCGACGGCTCTGTGTCGCGGAGTGTCGTCAACGGCGCATCGACTATCGGACTGGATGAATCTGCTTCACCCTTCAATTCTCTGTCGGTGCTGACATGTGATGTGAAGTAGACGTCCTAGCTCAATAAACTACAAACTTGCACCACGCTTTCTGTCACGCGGTCAACCCGTGCTGGCTGGCTATGGCACCGTTGTTCGCTATCCGGCGTCTGCAGAGCGTCGGATGGCGCTGCTGCCGTCGAACGAGCAAGTGACTCACCGCGAAGAAATAAAATATTTCAGAAGCAATCTAACAAGGGCGACGTAGGAGGATTCAGATGTCGTTTACGCACGCGCCTCGTGAACTGGTTCATTGGTACGAGTTTCTCCTGGCTTCATGCACGTCTTCGATATAGCTTGGTCTCACGGAACACAACATTGGATGCCTTCTGCGACGACTGCGCAGACTTCCCGCTATCATCGTGCATCTGGCGTTCTGCGCAGCACCCGCCACAGCTATCAATGCGAATCGCGTAAACTTCCATCTGATAGACCATGTCTTCACGAGAGTGGCTGGCGCGAGGCTACCTCGTGGCCGCATAGTCCCACTGGCCGACTCTTCTCTGGCGTCTGCTGCGGAGTGGGGGCTGGGCTACATAAGATGGCGACGGCGACGGTAAGAGGTGTGTTTCCCGGAGCCCCTCATTCATGATACTACAGGTAGACTACTCCTTCGATTTCCTCCACACACGTTGACTGTTCTGTCACGTACTATGACAGATGCCTTCCCAACAGTTCCTACCCAGATTCATGGACACACAAGCCTGCCGCGCATACTTCCTAGGTGTGCGGTTTAGGCTGAAGGAGGAGACATCGGTCGCTGCTCGGGTGCTTTTAGCTGACCCGATGACTTTCGAATTATGCATGGACCACCTACCTGTCCTCCCTACAGGTGCTGCTCTTCACTACCACTCACGATATCGTGCACGTTGTTGCGAGGCTGCGAAAGCGGCCTTGCTCGCGGGACCTTGCGTCAGAAACAGAGTCAGCCTGGTTTGAATCCTACGCGAGGGATTTCGAAAGTGAATCTAGCTTATATGGTCGCACCTGCACCTCCGTCGAAGATTGTATGGATAGAAGCTCATTTGTTGACACTGGTCCACAAATGCCCACATGGCTGGCTACTCACTTCAAGTCTATACATGACCAATTCGGGGCAAGGGCCTTCCCGCTGTCAACAAACATGGGCATTGCGATAACCTCCTCATGTCGCGAAGCACTGGGAAATCACATTGACGAAGATTTCAGCTGTGCCTACTGTGCCACGACGTTTACCAAGGAAGTCGATGCTCTATGGAATTCTTTGACAGAGGTGGTCGAGGAGGCCATACAAGAGGTAGAATTTCTCATCAGTGCTATCCCAATATATTGACTCAAGACGCGCCTAGGTCCCTCTAACGTGTTCTTGGTGAGGGTCGACCGGGATTTGATGGTCTCATGTACGCTAGATTGCCACCAACGACTCCTGCCCAACCCACGTGACTTACTGTACTTTCTGTGGTCACTGTCAGAGTCGTATGTAACAGCCCTTGCTTTACGCCGTATTGAGCTAGTTTTCGAGCTATGCTGTCTTGTACCCGCGCTTATGTTTTACGCACTGTCTGTGTCTCCCCTTTCAAGGCAACAGAGAGTTTCGATATGCAAGTATATATTTGCTCAATTGGCCATGTAGTCCGACCGCGGTTCGACAGCCGCCAACATAACTACGAATCCAAGAACTAGAATCGCGCTTGTCAGGTCGCAACACGTCGGCGACAGAGTGTATACCACGAACCTTGGCAGCTGCGGCATCTGTAATAGCAGACTTCCCCCCGTGCTCCTTTGCCTCTGTCATCGCAATGAGGCCCATCTCCCGCCCTTCACTCCGGACCTGTTTCCAGAACGCCGGATTGCCAGGGTATTTCTCACACGCGCCCTTCAGCTCCTGCAAAAAACTGCGCGCCCCGAGAAGAGTCAGCGTATCTGCGTCCGGGCTGTCGACAGCTCACGCACCTATTCCACGCGTCAATCTCATCCTCCTCGAGACACGTCTGCCGCAGCGTGCGCAGGCACTTCAGCATCTCCTCGTAGCGCCGCGACGCGAACGGGCGCAGCACGACTTCTTTCACTGCCCACCCAAGGTCCTCCACTGCTTTGCTCACGACGTCGCCGCGCGCAATGTTCTTCTCAAAGTCTCCCAGCGGATCTGTCGTGCCCACAATTCGCCCAGGAGCGCGACCAGGGTCAATTTCGGGCTCCGACGAAGGCGTGAGAGGCACATCAGTCGGATGCGCGTCTTTGCCCTTGTCCGCCTTTCGATCGAGCAGGAGCGCGCCTTCCTCATCTGACTCGGGCTCGGTCTCGCTGTTGTTGTCGTTCTTGCCGGACTGTGTGTGTTTCACGCGTGCAGAGGATGGCGAGGAGGCCTTGCGCTGCGAGGACGAGGCGTGTGCTTGCGATTTGGATTTGGAGGGCGGGCCGACGCGGTCGAGCAGGAGCGGCTCGTCGTCCTCGTCGTGCGCGTGCACGTGCCCGTCTTTCCGCGCTCGCGCGACTTTCTTGGGCACTGCAGAAGAGCACATTCAAAATTATGACTGGATGGTCTTACGAAGGTAGGAGGATGCGCACCTTCTTTGACGTTGAAAGCTGATTTGCATTCTTCGACTGCGTCTCGCGCGCGTTTGAGCACACGTTTAGGCGGATTGAAGTACTTCGTGAGCTCAGGATGCGGCGGAGGCACGGGGTTCGTGGAGAGGTTCTGGACCACTGCGCTGTGGAAAAGTGCTTGCTTCACGCGGTGAATGGCAGGGTTGTAAGCTAGACGGGAGTCGAACCACGGGCCACGGTTTCTGCAGGAGGTCAGGTAAGGGATATACAAGCTGAGTTTGGACCACACCCACCCTTCTTCATCCTTATCGCCTGCATCCATGAGGTCCATCGCGTCGACGAAGTTCTCCATAGCTTCGAGCTGCTCGTCAGTCGGGATGTACGGATGTTTCGTGATGTCTTCGCCTTTTTTGTTGACAAGATGCTCGAGAGGCGGGAAGGTATACTTCCGCACGTCGTCAGCAAATGGCATCTACACAATCTGCGATTAGTCTCGGTGTGTGGCGATGTTGAGACTATTCATGCACCTGCACCCATAGGAAGCAGTCCACTTTCTCGAAGCGACACGGCGCGAGCACGCCCATCTTGGGATCCGATCCGTCCTTGGTGACCCACCGCGTGATGGCGTACATGTTGAGCTTGTCCATAGCGCGCACAAGCGAGGAAAGCGCGACCTGTTCTCTCGGTCTGCCTGGGTCTGCCCAAACGTACTGGACTTCGCCCATGGCATGCTCTCGTCGAAACTGTCCGAACGTCAGCGAAAGAAGGCGTTTCGGATGGGATGGAAAAACACACTCCATCTGCGTCGAAGAAGCCACATATCTCGATGCCCTTGAATGTCGATAGTCGTGGAAATGACCCTTCCGGACATGGCGCGTAGCTGCTCCCGTACTTGAAACCTCTCACCAGCTGCTCCTTCTCGACTTTCTCACCCTCCTTTTTATCCTCATCATCCACATTCATCTTGTCCACGTCGTCCTTGTTGTCTTCCTCCTCCTCCTCCTTACCATGGTTCACGTAATACTCTGTCCGCATCTTGAGCTGCGCCCAAACTGCCTTCTTCTCCTCATCCTCGTCGACGACCATGGTATCCTTCTCTTCGGTCGACAGTTCTCTCTTGGCAAAGCGCTTCCATGATTTTGGCCGTGCGAGAGCGGTGCATTTGCTGGTTTTGACGAGAATATCAAGAGCTTCATATGGGTGGTTGTCAGGATCGCCGAGGCGGAGCTTATTAGCCATCAGAGTCGACCGAGTTTGCTTGACATCGGGTTTGGTGACCTCTTGTAAGGCAAAGGCGAGCGTACCGAGCACGGAGCCCTCAAGCGCGGACGTGAGCTTCTCATAGAATTTCTCGTTTTCTCGCTGTACGACATTACGTTCGAAGCTGACGTTCGAAAAGATCGGGTGAGACGCACTTTGATGTGAGATTTATCCTCCTCCTCAAATCCAAACTCTTCGTCATCAAAGTCGACACCGCTGGATAACAAACTGAGTGTGCTGCATATGTTGGAGCATGTGAGCGTACATTATGGCCAACTGTATGTCCAGTCCGGCCATCTTCTTGACAGTCGCTTCCCAGTCCTCAATTTCCATTGGGTTTTCACCGTCCGTCAAGAGGACTATTTTTCGTGTCCATGTCTTCTTGCTCCCCAGGTACTTGTCCTGGGTTTCAATTCCGACAATGAGAGCATCGATGGCTAACGAAAAACATGAATACCAAGTCACAAAGTACAGCCGGGGGTGATTTACGGTCGCCGCTTGTTTCTGAGGGCTGAAGACTGGCGAGCTTAGCGAGAGTGCCGGCGTTCGGTTGCCCGATGGGGATGAACTCAGAGACGTGCTCGTAACCACCGTCTTTGTCGTTGATGACGTTGTCGGTGTCTGATGAAGCAGTCTATTTGTGCCCTTTGCGCTTGCGGCAAGCACCCTCACCGTCTGTTCCGAAGAGGATGACGCCGCATTGATCTGTCTTCCTGCCGTTGAAGATCTGGTGGGGTTGTCACGACGATGCACACTGAGCACTGGAGCCAGAAGCGTGCCATTTCCTGTATCTTGAGCATTACAAACTGCAGAGACCACTCCAAATGAGTCATGTCGACGGAGCGCATGTCGCCGTCTGGGCCGTCCGGCAGCTCGACGGTCCTCGTGGCGCCCATGGAGGGAGAGACGTCGACGAGAAACATGGACACGGTGTACTGGAGGTGAGGTTGAGTGGCAGTTGGCGGAGAGAGAGCGAGAAACGTACGCCAGCGCGGTCGAGAGGCATGGCGGTGGTGGTGGCGTCTGGCAAGAGTGCGGAGCCGGAGGGCGCGACGCGGTGGAATGACACGCGCTGGTGCACGTGACTCTGGTCGGAGTGTCGGAGAGCGAAAGAGTTCGCACGGGGGTGGGAAGGTTACTCGTTTGTTGTCGCCACGGACGTTCCGGCACACGCAGGCGGCTCAAGCACAACTCGAGATATCGTCGGCGCGCCTTCGACGCGACTCGCGACTGCCTTCCGCACACCTTTGGTCACGCCCCCCTCCATGTCGGCCCACCTGGCCGCCCCCGGCCTCGCTTCTCACCCTCAACAACGTCTCCCGCAAAACCTGTCAAAGGAGCGCATTCAAGGCTTGGTCGCGGTGCGTCCCACTTTCTTTCTCTTCCTTTGCACCGGCTCACTCTTTGGTCGCTAGCGCGCCAACCACCTGCGACATCAAGGCCACACCCAGGAGACATCCACAGAGCTGAATGATATACTGCGCTTTATCCGTAGTATCCAGCAGCCTCATGGTGCGTGCCCTTACCAGCCAAAACGCATCTCTTTCGTCTCAAATCCTGGCTCACAGGTTCCTCTCCGTCGCGTCCTGCCCAAGGCGGCCCTTCCCCAGATCAAATACCCGCCGTCAACGGCCACACACCCATTGCTCAACAAGCGAATATCATGAACGGCACGCCTGCACCTACGGCACAGGCGTCCATCGTGTCCGGTCCAGTGCCGACGCAGTCGTATCCCAACCCTCCCACAACACCCATTCCATTTACTCCGGACCAGATTAACACCCTGCGTGCCCAAATCTTCGCCTTCAAGACACTCTCGAGGGGAGCACCGCTGTCTGACGACCTTGCGCAAGTTATTCGCCAGCCAAATCAGGTCATTCCCGACCTCGAGAGGCTTCTCACTGGCCAGCCGACGAACGCGAAAGTGGTGGAGAACGCTATCAAAGTCCAGAAGGGTCCTGGTGATGTACCCGTTTTGCCCTCTGTTCCAATCGAGGCGCCGGTGGCCCCAGAGGAACCGACCGTCAAGGTCGAAGATCCTGTACCGCTGGACGATGCGACCAAGGCTCTCATAGTGGATGAGGATAAGAACTCGCCCATTTACCCTTACAACGCGTACGTGCACCCCTACACCCACCTCAAGCGCATCGAGGGTACCACCCCCGACGTGTTTGCCTCTCGCCTGCAGCGCCTTCTCATCCCATCCATCATGCCTTCGGGACTGGACCCACATCAGCTCCTTGCTGAGCGGCAACGCTTTGTTGAGGCCCGGATCCAGCAGCGTATCAATGAGCTTGAGGCCATGCCGGCTACTATGGGCGAAGGAAACTTGGAGCCCATCGTTGATGACTCGCAGGAGGATGTCAAAGGCAAGGAGAACGATGCGTCCGGTTCTCCGCAAGAGGCAAAGCACAAGGCTATTAACCTCGAATACGTCCACCCGCCTACCACCGCCCACGGCAAGCTCCGCGCCTTGATCGAGCTCAAATCTCTTCGCGTCCTCGACAAGCAGCGCGCCATGCGGGCCATCGTCGCCGAACGTCTGACGCACGGCTCTTTGCTTCCTCTCAACCGCTCTGACTTCCGACGAACCCGCAAGCCGACTTTGCGCGACGCACACACGACCGAGCAACTCGAGCGCAAGCAGCGCGTGGACCGCGAGCGTCGCGCGAAGCAGAAGCACGTCGAGCAGCTCAACATCATCTGCGCCCACGGCCGTGAAGTACTCGCAGTCAACCGCGCAGCGCAAGATCGCGCGGTCCGCCTTGGCAAGGCCGTGCTAAACTTCCATGCACATGCGGAGCGCGAGGAGCAGAAGCGTATTGAGCGTATTTCCAAGGAGCGTTTGAAGGCGCTCAAGGCGGACGATGAGGAGGCGTACATGAAGCTCATCGACACCGCGAAGGATACTCGCATCACGCATCTTCTCAAGCAGACCGACTCGTACCTTGATTCCCTTGCACAGGCAGTCATGGCCCAGCAGAGTGACCACCCTATGGACCACTCGGACATCACCAACTTCGAGGATGGCCCCACGAGTGAGGAGACGTTCGGCGCCCATAGGTCTCTTGATGATGCGCAGGACGACAAGGGCAAGATCGACTACTATGCAGTAGCGCACAGGATCAAGGAGAAGGTCGTCCGGCAACCAACGTTACTGGTTGGTGGCACATTGAAAGACTACCAGATCAAAGGTCTACAGTGGATGGTCAGCTTGTACAACAACAGGCTCAATGGTATCCTCGCCGACGAGATGGTGAGTGCCACAGCATGCGCGCAGTGCAGCAATGTGTTAACAGACCACTTCGATTGCGTAGGGTCTCGGAAAGACGATTCAAACAATTTCCCTCATCACCTTCCTCATTGAAGTCAAGAAGCAGCGCGGGCCATATTTAGTCATTGTGCCACTCTCTACTATGACAAATTGGTCGGGAGAGTTCGCCAAGTGGGCACCTGCTGTCCGGATGGTCGCATACAAGGGCAACCCCGCGCAACGTCGTGCACTGCAGGGAGATCTGAGGGTGGGCCAGTTCCAGGTACTGCTAACGACGTACGAATACATCATCAAGGATCGGCCACACCTCAGCAAGATCAAGTGGGTGCACATGATCATCGGTCAGTGTGCATAACGGTATCGAGGGGCTATTACTGACGTGCGTATACAGACGAGGGTCATCGTATGAAGAACACACAATCCAAGCTCTCGCAGACCCTGACCACGTTCTATCACTCACGCTACCGCCTCATCCTCACTGGTACCCCGCTGCAGAACAACCTACCTGAGCTGTGGTCTCTGCTCAATTTCGTCCTGCCGAAGATCTTCAACTCAGTGAAATCGTTCGACGAGTGGTTCAACACACCCTTCGCCAACTCGGGCACACCTGATAAGATCGAGCTGAACGAAGAAGAGGCGCTGCTCATCATTCGCCGCCTGCACAAGGTGCTTCGGCCGTTCCTGCTGCGCCGCTTGAAGAAGGACGTCGAGTCGGAGCTGCCCGATAAGGTCGAGAAGGTCGTTAAGGTGAAAATGAGCGCGCTGCAGTCGCAACTATACAAGCAGATGAAGAAATACAAGATGATTGCGGACGATTCGAATGCTAAAGGGTGCGTATATGTGTTGGATGTGCGCTCGATGTCATTTTGAATGTGCTTTCGATTGTCAGGAAAACGGGAGGTGTGAAGGGCTTGAGCAATGAGCTCATGCAGCTTCGCAAGATTTGCCAGCATCCTTTCCTGTTCGAAAGCGTCGAGGACAAGGTCAACCCCGGGGGCCTGATCGACGAGAAGCTCATTCGCACGTCCGGCAAAATTGAGTTGCTTTCCCGCATCCTGCCCAAGTTCTTCGCCGCAGACCACAGAGTACGCGGAGACACCTGCTCATTTCCCTCCCGGTCGCTGACGCTCGTTCTATCTGCTAGGTGCTCATCTTCTTCCAGATGACGAAGGTCATGGATATCATGGAGGACTTCCTGAAGATGATGGGATGGAAGTACCTTCGTCTCGATGGTGGAACGAAGACGGACGAGCGCGCAGGGCATGTGCAGCTCTTCAACGCCAAGGACTCTGATATTAGAGTGTTCATCCTCTCAACGCGTGCCGGCGGTCTCGGTCTTAATCTCCAGACTGCAGACACTGTTATTATCTTCGACTCTGACTGGTAAGTGCGCGGGCCTGCTGCAAGCATAGTCAATGAGGCTGATTTTTTGCACGCAGGAATCCTCACGCCGACTTGCAAGCCCAGGATCGTGCCCATCGTATCGGGCAGACCAAGTCCGTGCGCATCCTGCGCTTCATCACCGAGAAGAGCGTGGAGGAGGCAATGTATGCACGTGCGAGGTTCAAGCTCGACATCGACGACAAGGTCATCCAGGCTGGTCGCTTCGACAACAAGTCCACGCAAGAGGAACAGGAGGAATTCCTGGTACGCTTGTCTTCCCAGTGATTTTCAATACTTCGCAGACTGACCACATCGTCCTAGCGCTCTATACTCGAAGCCGACCAAGAAGAGGAGAATGAGGAGGCCGGCGATATGAACGACGAGGAGATCAACGAGATGATCTCGCGCTCGGAAGCCGAGGAGAAGCTCTTCGCAGAGATGGACCTGCAGCGCGAGCGCGACCTCGCAGCCGCGTGGAAAGCCGCCGGTAACCGCGGCAAGCCGCCACCAGGCCTCATCCAACTCGAGGAGCTGCCTGATATCTACCGCACCGACGAGCCGTTCGACCTGAAGGACGATATCGATGAGGTGGAGGGTCGCGGTCATCGAAGACGGAACGCAGTCAACTACAACGACGGCCTCAGCGATGATCAGTGGGCCATGGTCAGTTGTCTCGCCGTCACGGTTCAGCTACAGCATCCTGACGTTTTTGACAGGCGCTGGAGGAGGGCGAGGACCTGCAGCTGCTCGCCGAGCAAACACGAGCGAAGAACCGCCGCACGGTTGGCAAGCTCGAATCGGGCACTGCGACGCCAATATCTGAAGGCGGTCGTGGGCGCGGGCGGAAAGGCAAGGCAAAGATGAACGACGACGCAGAGCCCTCGAACTCAAAGCGGAAACGCGGGCAAAAGTCCATGTCAGTCACGCCTTCCGTGCACGATGATGACGATGAGGAGCGGGAGTCGGTGAGCTACCTGTCCCCACGAACGTTAAGGTGCATCGCTCAAGTGTCTACAGAAACGCCGGAAGTACCAGACAGCCGAGCTACCAACTGCCGTCAAAGAGAAAATGAAAAAGGCGTTTAATGAGTGCTACAAGGCCATTTTGAATTGCGCAGATGAGACAGGTCGCAAGCGCTGCGAACTTTTCCGCGAGCTCCCTCGAAAAGTCGTACGTGTTAGCGTCCTTCCTCACCGCGTTGTAAGCCTGACGATGCATGCGCAGGACTACCCCGACTACTACCGCATCATTTCCTCGCCCATCGCGCTCTCCCATCTACGGAAACGCATCAACGCGAATCAGTACAAGACTGTGCAGGCGTTCCGCGACGACGTGAAGCTCATGTTTGGTAACGCGCGCATCTACAATCAGGAGGGTTCCTGGGTGTACATCGACGCGGTCGAGATGGAGAGGGTGTTCGACCAGACGTATATGCGCGTCGTCGCAGGCTCCGGGCTGCCCGGCGCGGATGCCGTCGCGTCGTCCGCGCCGCCGGAGGCGCTCGACGAGGCACTGACACCGATGGACGACGAGGATGCACGCCCGTTAACAAAGACGAAGAACGGGCGGAAGATCGTCAGCGATGATGAGTATTTAACGCAGAGCGAAGACGAGTAAGGCTCGGTTCCATGCGTGTCTCGTTGCGTCTCCTGTGCTGGACTTGCGCTACCTTTAATCTTTATTGCTGCGGTTCTACGTCGTTTCAGTGGTCGTATGTTACCCGCTTCGTTTTATTCTCATCTCTTGTGTCGTGTCTTTGTACGTAGAATCCAATCTGTATTGTTATGGCCGTTTAGAATCATCACCCTATCTTTCCATAATGATACGAATTTGCACCGGCATACCTTACATATGCAGGCCGCCCACGCCGCCGACAGTTTTGTACAAGGTCACCCGAGGCGAAGTTCAGTCGGCACGCGCGCGTCAGTACCATGGTGCTCAAGTGCTCATTGACAATGTTCGGTTCGATGATATATAGATTATATGCTGCCTACTACATAAAGTCCGCATTAATGATGATTAAACTTTAACAGTTCTTACCGTCCCGAATTACCCAAGTTGTCAAAGTACAGAATATACGGTCATAGGGGAGTAGCCGCACCCGAACGGGGCCTCTACTATGAGTAAAATGTTACAGTCCGACAGCAGTGAGAAGCTTGGCGAAGTTGGGCGTGCCCAGGCCGGTGACCTGCAGAATTATAGGCAGTCAGCTCCGGCGCGACAGCGTATGGGTTGCGAGCATGTACCGGGTCCCAACCGGCGGCCGCGGGGAAGCCCTTCGTGTCGCAGCCCGGGTTGCTGCCGGATGTAATGTCATTGAGTGCAGCAACGCCGGCGGCCGAGTACAGGAAGGGGTTGAGAAACCCGAGGGGGCTCCTGCCCGCCGCGATGAGGCGGTCGTTGAGGAGGCCGACGACGCTGGCGAAGATGGGGCTGGCGCAGCTGGTGCCGTCCACCAAGGTCGAGTTGCCCTGGTTGATGATGCTGACACTCTGTCCAATGGCGGCGACATCGGGGTACCCGCGGCCGCTTGAATTGAACTTTCCGCTGTATGTGGAGCCGAGTGTCTCAAGGTACGCGGCCTTGGCCTGAATCTGGTAGTCGGGTGTGCCAAAGATATTGGAGAAGCCACCCGCGGAGAGGCTCGCGGCTGTCTCAGAGGTGCCCGCGGTCGCGCCGACGGAGGTCACACTGGAAGGCGGGTGAGTGAAGATTGCGGCGGGAAAACAGACAACACGTACAAGGGGCAACCTGCGGGGAAGGTTGGGACGAACTTTGTGCAGTTCTTATTAGGATGGCTGCCGGCTACACCAAAGTCACCGGATGCGAAGAGGATGGTAGTACCGCGGGCACCAAGCTGTGCGCAGGCAGGCGTTGCATAGGGAGCTGTAGAATGATAAGCACCGACAGCGCACCCAGAGAGGTGTTGCTTACTCGGCCAGGGCAACGGAGACGTCCCTCTCGTCCGTACCGTAGCTGGTGGTAATGACCTGATTAGGAATGTCCTTGTCGAGCAGGTAGTTGATAAGGTCCAAAAAGCCGCCGAGGTCATCGTTGTTATTCTCGCCAACGGATATGAATACAGTGGGCACACCGGTGGCGACGCCGACGGTATACTGAATGTCGAGGTCCTGCATTTCCTGTCAGAAATCAAGTGTATTCTAGCAAAGTCTAAAGAGATTACCGCCTCGGCGCCAGCATCGCTCTTCCTCTGATCATTGGATCCGCCGTCAAGAGTCTCCAAGGTGAAAGTGGTCGACGAGGAGACATCCTTGCGGTTGGCCTCCAGGAATGACTGTGCAAGTTTGATCAGCTTGTGCCCCGTTGGCCAGGCCACAGTGGACTCCGCACCTTCAGGTCAGCACGATTCGCGAAGTTGTCGAGCAACCCAGAGACAGCTATCGAGTTAGACTCTTGAGTCGCAGCCGTGGTCGGGATGCCGTAGAGCGACTGGAGGCAGCTAGGGGTGAACTTGGTGCCGCAGGACGCCAAGGCGCTGACGTTGTCTCGGGGAACGATGGACGACAGAGATGTGGACACCACCGGAGATCCAAAAGGGCGGGTGAACCTGTTCATTATCTGTGATCAGCAAGAAATCTCGCTTTTGAAAAGACACATGGAACGTACGAAATCGTTGGGTGCACGAGGTTGATGTGTTCTTTGAGGGATCCGGGAATGGAATACTTCAGAGTGCGAATGGAATCTACACCGGATTCATCGTGCGTGAAGGTGGTGAACTGCGCATCGAAGAGTTCATTGGCCTTCTCGACAGTCGTCTGGATGCCAATCCAGTCGCTAGCGGGGGTCATCTTGGTCCACGTCAGGCCATTGTCGGTGAGCCAAGTGTTGACAGCCTCGACCGTCTCCGACTTCGGCGCGACAAACTCATGCACCTATATCAAAAAGCATTCAATACTGGCCGTCGACGGCCCTGGCAGTGATTGCCCACCTCTTCCTTGGACAGATGCTGCCCGTAATGAGCACTGCTGGGCGTGCTAACGTCGTAGAGCGCATCCTGAAGCCCCTTGATGTCGGTCTGCTTGAGTGCCAGGCGCAGTCTGAGCACCTTGTCCGAAGGAGCGGGGCCCTTACTAGTGAAGCCCACGGGAACATGCTCAAGGCGCTCGTGCAGGCGCAGGTCGCGGGTGGCATGTGGCTTGGCGAGCGCCAGGGTGATTAGGGACGCGAGGAAGACGGTGACTTTGACCATCGGGGTTGGCCTTGACTCTAGATGACGAGACTATGGGGGGAGTTAGACCCTGGTTAATGCAAGTCCTCCCATTATATAGGCAGATATCCCTAGCTGGGTGCGGCGAGTCAAATGTCCACACAAAAAGCCAGAATTGGCGGATCGCGTTCTCCGGCTCGAGTCGAGGGGTAAGAGCCTTCGCGGGCCTCACGGCAAACGATAATTGAAGGGCAGTGTTAATGAAGCAATGACCGTACGCGCGGAAGAGAGCCGTTCTGTTGTTATAAAGCCACGGCATTGTGATGGCCACAAGGGCAACCCGGGCACTCACCAACATAGCCAATTGCACGGCAAATGCTGCGATTGAAGTTGCGGATGAGCACATGTTTCCGGTCTTCAATGACCGATGACTGAGCAACCTCTGTTGAGTAGAAGTCGCACATGGATAGTGTGCCGTGCCGCGTGCTGTCATTAACTTACATTGCTCATTTGGAGTCGAGTATATCGATGCGGCATTTGAACTCTGTCGAATAGCTGTCGAAGCAGATATGGGTACGCACCATCACAGCTAAGCTGTATATGCACGAAAGGAGGGTTTTTGCCTTGAAGCCCAACCACCAAGTTCGACCAGAGGTCTTCTTCGACACAAACATAGCATTACGCTGCATAGGGGGAATGGCGGTGCTCACATACTAATCCCATTCCCCAGTCCACAGCACCAATTTAAATCCGACATTGCACCTGGATCCATGGTTCTGGCTTGACTTGTGTCAGCCCATGTGTATCTGAGAGCTTGTGACGTACGTTCAATGTGGAGGCCTTGCCGGGAGTGCACTTAAGAGCGAAGTCCACGCCGTGGAAGAGGCGGTGGAAGCGGCCCCGGGCCGACCGCGAGCGGCGAAACCTCTGATTGAGATCACGTGGACGCGACTGGGCTTGGTTGCCGGCTCCCTCCTCCTCATCGACACGCTCGGTGAACGTAACTTCATCCTGTGGACCTACAGACTACCCCAGAAACCGCCTACCTGAGGCTAAGCGCAGGAACTCAGGTTACCAATTCAGAGCACTTCGCTGGAAGTGGTCCGCGTGAAATGCAGTGCGCTTGCGCGGTGTATCACTTCGGCGACCGGATGTCCGGCTTTGGTGGTTTTGATGATGAACAGTTACTGATGTCTCGGAGCCTAAAGTCTTCATGTTACCTTCGAACAAGCTCCCGGGAGCCTGCCTTACGGTGAAAACGTCGTTCGAATGTGCTCTTGTCCTCGCGGCCTCCTCGAACCTTTTACCACCTGTGCTTTCATCCCAGCGCCATCGATGTGGATGCGACTGCTTCCTGTATACCGTCATGCCCGAGCGCATTCAGCCACCGTGTCCGCCTATCTAATAGATGAACAGTGCCGAAGAGCCTTAATCCTGAGCGGGTCGCGCAACGATCATCGTTTTGAGGTGCTGGCCGGTTCTTCAGGGCGCGCACACCAGGCTCCCGGGAGCTCCGTCAACGAATAGCTGTGCGATACCGTTGATGGCACAGGCGTACAGATGCCCTTTGTGGTACGTGCAGAGTGGTGAAGGACTCGGAGTGAAGGAATTTACAACGAGGATCTGACAGTGAGCAGCTTTTAAGAACGCAGCAGCGGACATGATAATCCCGGACCTGCGTGTCAGGTGCTGCCGCCGCTGACAACTGGCATCTGTGCAGAGAAATAGCCTATGCGTTCCTTGAAACATCCATGATACATGATGTACAACAGGAAAGTAATTCAACAAAATACCTGACACATGACCGACGACTCTACGGCGTACCCAACCTTGCCCTATCCTGAAACCGCTCATCCGCCTAGCATCTATCCTAATTCTCCTGAACATAATTTCCTGCATGTACCCATCAGCTCCCACCGACCTAGCCCGATAACGAGCGCACGTACCGGGGAAAATGCCCTGCTTGCCATTGAGCTTGCCCGTCCACCAATCCTCCTCGCTGTCGGTGCGCTCGACGAGCTCGATGCGGTCGCCCGTCTTGAACTCCAGATCGCCGTCCGCCTGGGCGGCGAAGTCGTACAGCGCAGTGACGTATTGCACCGCGGGCGCCGCCGCGGGCTTGGGCTTGAGCGGCGGGGGAGGGGGCGGAGCGCGCTTCGCGGCCGCAGCAGCTGCTGCTGCGGATCCGGCGGAGTACGGGGGCGGTGACACAGGGTTCGGGGGTGGCGCGTAGGAGGCTTTCTCGGACGCTGCGGAGGCGCCGACAGCCGGCGGCGCAGCGGGAGGCAGGGAACGCGAGAAGGTGCTGGGGGGAGCAGAAGGCGATGTAGCGGACGTGGAGGTGGACACGCTTGATGGGGAGCGCCCGAGCGAGGAGGACGCCGGAGAGAGCGTGCGGCTCTGCGAGACAAGTTTTGCTGGGCGATGGGTTGATAGGTCAGCGTTGATGGGGAGGTGGGAGGGAACGCTCACATGTGGATACGAAGCGCTGAACGATGCTCAGCGCGTCGACGACGGCCGCAGACTCCCCGCGCTTCGCAATGAAGTCCTCGCCGATCTGCGCGGCGGGCACAGAGACCTCGTACTTTCCGTCAGAAAACTGATTGATCTTCTCGAGCAGCATGTAGAAGATATTCAGCCTGAGATAGGACACATCAGAAAAGTGATGCATGCGAGTGCAGAGGCAGAGCAAAGCGGGTGGAAGGTGCACGTACTGCATGTAGAAGAAGGAGTGGAACAGGGGGTCAATGAAGCGCGTCGCGAGGAGCATGAACCGAGGAAGGTCCTGCTTCATGGAGTTGTTCAGGTTGTCGTAGTCATTGGACGCAATCTCGAAGTCTTGCTCAAGCTGTGTGCTATATTTAGCGCGCAGTTATGATGAGAGCTACGGGCTACGCACCTTGAACAAGTTCTTCTCGTCGCTGAGAGACTTCTCCTTCTTTTCACGCAGCTTCGTCAACGAGTTATTGAAGCGATCGTAGTCCACAAGCTGCAAAACGTGTTAAGCCATGTGCAGATCACGCCGAAAGTCACCGCAGTGCGCGCGCACCTTGTGATCGCGTTTCGTTATCATCTTTCGGATGGCCTTCATCACAACCTGCAGCTCCTTAATAGGGCCGACAACTCTGCTCTCGATGAGCTCGAGTTCCGGCGCTACCGTCGTGCGCAGGTCCTCTAGAGCAGACTGATAGGCGTCCACGTTCTTGATGGTGTGCGCAGCATCAGGGAATTTCCCGAGGAGGTCGTATTCGGAGGCGATGGGGTGGAACAACGTGTTAAAGTGCGTGGCGAAGCTGCTCCCGGAGGTGAAGAGTGCTGTGTGATCGGCACGTCAGAGAAGCGGGTCCAGCTATGGCGCAGAGGGTCGTACAGTTGACTGCTTCGGTGAACGCCTTAGTATCCTTCAGAAACTTGTCGGTTGCGCCTTCGATGGTAGTGAAGTTCCGTTGGTATTCGTCGAATTCGGGGTCGGTGGATTCTAGAGGAAGAGGAGAGAGGCCATTCGGCAGCGCCAATGACAAAATGGGCACATGAGATGAGAGATCGTCATGCAAGGACAGCAAGTTGGAACGCACTCTTCGACATGCCGACCTTGGAGGTCACCAGATGCGGCGTGCTAGGGGATACATATGAGAAACGAAGAAACAAGACTGGCAAGCGACTTACCGCATGATCGCCTTTGTTAGTCCCTTCATGATATGCTCTGGATGTACGAGGTCGCTGCTAAGATGTCGGTGGGAGGCGAGTCGACCCGTCGGATAAGTCGGAAGGCTGGCTATAGACGCCAGCGACGGCACAGCACAGCCAGGTCTTGATATAGATCCGATGAGTCAGCGCGATGACCTCAAACTTTGAGAACGCGTCCGACTTCCTCAGTACGCTCTTGCTTATCCCCACCATCTCGCTGTATTCTAGTTTTTATCTGTATCATCATGCCTATCAACCAGCCATCCAACCAGATCAAGTCTGTCGCGCTTTCACACCTCATCTTCTCCCAGATCTTGACCGAGTATCTCCCAGACTGACAAATGTATCTACTGTACGACTGAAGAAGGGTGGAAAACGATTTGAGGTTCGTAAGTGTCCAGCAGAGACAACCCCGAACTTACGCGTCTCTTTCAGATCGCGTGTTACAAAAACAAGGTCCAGGAGTGGCGTAACGGAGTGTATGTGTTCCTGCCGTCCCGCCTCTCGCGGCCACCCTTGACTTTGTTTGCCCACAGAGAGAAGAACCTAGATGACGTGCTGCAAATAGGCAACGTTTTCATGAATGTCGGCAAAGGCGAGGTTGCGAAGTCCGGCGACCTCAAGAAAGCCTTCGGTACCGACGACCGAGATACTGTGGCCAAAGAGGTGCGCCGCAGCCGGTTTGCCTAGTGACTCGCCTCACGCGCCTCCCAGATCTTGAGCAAGGGTGAAGTGCAGGTCGGCGACAAGGAACGCGAGCATGAACTCGTCGCGCTCCGGCGCGAGATCGCAACGCTCGTCGCGGAGAAGTGCGTTGACCCCGAGTCGCAGACGCCATACTCTGTCAGCATCATCGAGAAGGCAATGAACGAGATCGGCTACAGCGTACGGCCGAACAAGAACGCGAAGAGTCAGGTGCGGATGCGCGCGCACAGTCATATTGACTCCAACTGACGTCGACTTGTCATAGGTGTCGGAGTGCGTACGACTGCTGCAGCTGAATTCAAAGCTGAAGATACAGCGCGCGCGCATGCGTATACGCGTCACGTTCCCCGCGACGGAGGTGGAGCGGTTAAAGCCGCTGGTGCTCGAGAGCGCGGAGGTCGTCGAGCGTGAAGAGCTTGGGGAGACATGGATGGGGGTGCGTGCGTCCTTCGTCCTTGACTGCGACATACTGACTGGATTTTGGATTTCCTTTTTTTTCGCGATTCAGACTTTGCTCATCGACCCAGGCCAGTTCCGCGTCGTTTCTGACCTGCTGAACAAGGAGGTCAAGGGCCGAGGGCGGTTGGAGACGCTCACATTCACTGCCACTGCCAATACCTGAACCTCCGCGAAAACTTCCCCTGGCTGAGCGCTTCTGAGAAGTTTCTTGTGTAGACTAGCTCCTAGCTGTCATAGTTGGTCCAATATCTCGACTTTTTTGGATACAATCGCGACCATCGATTGAACAGCTTGGCCCTCGCCTCCTGGTACAGTATCTTTCTAGTACGCTCGTCGATGACGCCTGTCCTGTTGAAGTGACAGGATGATCCCCATTCCCAGCTATACATCTAAGAGTACATACAGCAATCCAAAAGAAATCTAAAACAGCACAGCTAACAGTTTTTCATACACAAACCAGAGACGTCGATCTCACGCAGAACCATTCGCCGCACCCGGTTTCTCTCGCATATGCGACCCGCCGTGCACGTTCGTGTCGGGCACGCCGTGACGATCGCCCGCGGCGACGAGCGGGCGATGTGGATCGCTGTGCGTGTCCGCATTGCTACCGCCGCTGCCGAGCCCGAGCTTCTCATTCGAGATGTCCGGGCGCGCGGTCCAGTCTGTATAGTCCCGGCGCACCTCGATGTAGTCCGTCGCAAACTCGCCGATCTGGTCCTCATCCATGCCGAGCACCTCCGCATCGGACGACGCGCGCAGCCGCAAGGCGGGCACAAGGTCCATGCCCTTCGCGATGAGCGCGGTGACGACGAACGTGTACGCGGTGGTCGCGCAGATGTACGCGAACTGGATGTACAGTTGCTTCCAGTTGTGGTCAACCCATCCGCCTGCGTCAGAGGTGTTCACGCCGTCGAGCGCGACGATGTCTGCCTTGGCGAAAAACGCGTTGAACAGCAGCCCGATCATCCCACCGACCGCGTGCTCCGCGAACAGGTCCAACGCGTCGTCGATACGGATGAGAAACTTGACTGGAGGGCACGAGTAAGGTCAGCAGATGTCAGGCAGGCGACAGGCATGCAGGCTCACCCTTCGTGGCGAAGTTGCACACCCCGCCGGCGACGATGCCCATGATGACTGCTGCCCATGTCGGGATAAACCCCGACGCGGGCGTCGCGGCGACGAGCCCTGCGATCGTGCCAGAGCAGAAGCCAACCATGGTCCACTTGCGCTCGTAGCGGAAGTCGAGCAGGCACCACGTCGCGCCTGCCATCGCTGCTGCGAGCATCGAGTTCCACACCGCATACACCGCGCGGAGGTTCGCACCGAACGCGCTACCGCCGTTGAAACCGAGCCACCCAAACCAGAGGATGAACGTGCCGAGCCCGACCATGGACACGTTATGCGGGCGAAAGTTGAGCAGCTCCTTTTCTGTGCGCCGGCCGAGCACCCATGCGTAGGCGAGTCCCGCGACGCCGCTCCCGATCTCTACAGGCCCGCCGCCTATGGGCGGATGAGCTACCGTATGAAAGGGTGGGGAAGGGCGAGCGCACCTGCGTAGTCGAGCACTCCCCAAGTGAAGCCCCAGCCGTTCACGGACCAGGCCCAACACGCGAGGGGGCAGTACACGATCGTCATCCATATGAACGTGAAAATCATGGCGGGCATCACGCGCCCGCGCTCCGCCAAGCCACCCATGAGAATGCACACGGTGACGCAGGCGAACTCCATCTGATAGAAGCTGTAGAGGAGCTCCGGGATGAGAGGAGAGCCAGGGGACGGCGCGCCTAGCACATTCTGCAGACCAAAGTTGTGCAGGTTACCGATGTAGCCATTCGTCGCGGTCGGTGAGAATGCAAGCGAGTAGCCCCAGAAGAACCATTGGAAGATGGCGACGGCGTTGGCAGCTGATACGGCCCATATGAGAGACAGGGCGGATTTTCGACGCGAGAGGCCGGAGTAGAGGAAGGCTATGTGTGGAGCGTGTGTGGGACTGCGTAAGAAAGTGGCGTGCGATGACAAGGAGGAAGGGCAGACGCACCGAGGCCTGGTACCATGAACGATACGAGTGCCCCTGCGAGGATGATGAAGGCAACATCGCCTTTGTCAAATCTGTTACATAGGGGTGGTGAATCAGAGCGTGTCCAGGATGGATGCAAGCGTCAGAGGCACCTGCTCTGATCGGGTGGACTGCCTTTCAGTTGCGGGGTGAGCTTTGGCGCCACTGAGGAGCATGGTTGAAGACTCACGAATGGTTAGCTGGTCAGACATGTCTTGGTGATCTTGGGTATGGCGGAATCCTGGACGAATCACGGGCTGCGAGGAGTTTGGATGGGGGGACAGAGACGGGAGGTAGCTGGGGGTAAAAAAAGAGGGCAGACGCTGAGAGAAGAGAGAAGCGTCGGAAGAAAAGCCTTGGGAGCGGGAGGACATTGCGGAAGTCAGTAGACTTGTCTCGGCCGATGGTTGGGTCTCAACCCGATCCCATTATTCGCGTGACGTCAGGAGCACCTATATGCAGAACATGGCCAATCTATGCTTCTTCTGGCGACCATGCAGTTGCGTGCTCCTTCGTCCATGTCCATGAGCATGGGGTCAACGCCACCAGCGCTGGTGGTCTCGCGCAACCTCCTCCCACAGCGTGTGACTTGTCGTCGACGATCATGTGTAAGCCCAGATTCAGGTATAATAATTCAAGGGCCAAGGCTGGGCATCGTCCAGTGCTCTGGCAAGCTGAGCTCGACGCCCATGCAACTGTGGTGCTGCCGTCAGGTGAGTTTCCAACGAAGCAAATATTACGAGATGCTTACCATCGCTGTCGAGACTTGCGCTTATGCCATCGACGGTAGTCGACGGTACGTCGAAGGCCCTGGGTGCAGGCAGGCCCGCAGGCTGGGTGCAGCAGAGGAGGGTGCGTTTAGGATGAGCCGGCTGGGCAGCCGCAAGTGCAGTGCCAAGAGGCTTGGCGTTGACGAGGAGATCACGATCACGTGAGTGATATCTCCAAAAATCGGAATCGAATGATTTCATTTTTGGCCAATGAACGCAGCCCATTTTCTGTCAAAGCCCGCGAGAGAAAGTGAAGACGATCTTTGCGCTCCGACCACTCATTTACTAGCCAGCCGCCCTCGCACACGACAATGGCGAACGTCCACAGCGAGTCCGTTTCTGCCTCCATGCCCTCTTCGACCGCTGGCGCACCGCTCTACAATATACCCCTACCGTCCTTTCTCGCGAACGCAGGCGGCGCCGTGACATGGACATACACAACCGCAGCCATCATCCTAGCACTCCTCGCACTCGAGCAATCGGTGTACCGATATAAGAAGGGTCACCTCCCGGGCGACACATGGACAATCCCAATCATTGGCAAATTCGCAGATTCCTTGAAGCCGACGATGGAGGGTTACAAGAAGCAATGGGACGCGGGTGCGCTTACTGCCCTCAGCGTGTTCAATATGTGCGTCGCCCCGCGGTATGCGTGCATCTGTAACTTGCTGACCACTTTCTCAGTTTTATCGTCATGGCATCGTCGAACGAGTTCTCCCGCAAAATTCTTAACTCTCCCAACCACGCGGAGCCCTGTCTCGTGCAGTCAGCTAAGACTGTACTACAAGCCGATAACTGGTATGTTCGTCTTCTGTCTCCGCTATACGACACCAACAATCTGCTTCGTTTGAAGGGTCTTCTTGACCGGCAAGGTCCACGTTGAGTACCGCCGTGGTCTTAATCACTTGTTCACCAGGAAAGCATTGGGGTAAGCACCATTAACATATTACCCAAGCTAAGTGCTGACCCCAGTGATTCATAGCACCTACTTCACCATAATGGACGATATCACCCGCAGGTACCTCTCTGACTGGATGGCCCAGGCCAAGGCGGACCCTTCGAAGCCCATGACCATGATGATGGCCGTGCGCGACCTGAACATGGAGACGTCCCTCCGTGTATTCTGCGGGAACTACATCCCCGAGCCCGCAAGGAAGGAAATCAATGACAAGTACTGGGCCATCACCCAAGCGCTCGAGCTCGTCAACTTCCCACTCGCGCTTCCGGGCACGAAGGTGTACCGTGCGATTCAGGCGCGCAAGGTCGCGATGAAGTGGCTCGAGCTTGCGGCGTTCAGCAGCAAGAAGGCGATGGCGGAGGGCAAGGAGCCCGACTGCATGCTCGACGAGTGGGTGCGCCTGCTTGCGGACCCCGCGTACAAGGGCCGCCGCGAGTTCAGCGACCGCGAGATGGCGATGGTCGTGTTTTCCTTCCTGTTCGCCAGCCAGGATGCGATGAGCAGCGGTCTTATTTACGGCTTCCAGCACCTCGCGGACCACCCGGACATTTTCGCAAAGATCCGCGCGGAGCTCGACGCCGTGCGCCACGGTCAGCACGAGAAGCCGTTCACGATTGAGGAGTACGACCAGATGCCGTACCTCAAGGCCGTCGTGAAGGAGTCGCTGCGCGTCGTGCCGCCTGTCACCATGGTATGGACGCCGTCTTTCTCACCATATGCCATTGTTCACGACGCGTTCACAGGTTCCATATACCACGAAGAAGCCCTTCCCCATCTCCTCAGACTACACCGTTCCCAGCGGCAGCATGGTTATTCCCTCCTTTTACAACTCCCTACACGATGCCAAAGTATACCCCGAGCCCGACAAGCTCCTCCCTGAGCGCTGGCTCGATCCCGAGAGCTCCGCCAATGCCAACCCGCAGAACTACCTCGTGTTCGGCAGCGGCCCTCACAAATGTATCGGCCTCGATTATGCGATGATGAACATCGCGATCGCCCTTGCGCTCGCCGTCGAGTCGATGGACTGGGAGCACGTCGTCACGCCGAAGAGCAGTTTGATCCAGTGAGTACCGTCCCGTTCAGGAGAACTATGGATAATGGCTGACGGGTTGAGTAGGATTATTGCGACACTCTTCCCGCAAGACGGACTATTGGTGAAGTTCAAGCCGCGAGCATCATGACTTGTACGACCATAGATTATGAGAAGATGGACAAATGTGCCTTCGTTGGCCGCCGTTCATAATAATAATATCACAAACACTAGACTTTATCGCTTTATCGCTCCAATTAATGAGACAGTGATTCACCTGCTCAGCTTTCCTGCGCCTGTTAGAGGCGATCGTAGAGCAGCCCAATTTGGCAACCGTCGCGCGTTGTGGCGCCCGGCGTCAGCCACCCTTGCTCCCGCCGCCCCCAGCGACGATGCGCGGAGGCAGACGCGTAGCCCTTGGCTGCCATCGCGTATGTACGTTCATCTCCAATTCATCTCCAACCATGACGATCACACTGACACTATTTACCAGCGCGATCTGGCCGCGCAGAACTCGTTACCTCAACTCGCAGGCGGCGGCTGACGAGCTTGGCAGTCAGCACTCTAATTCTGTCTCTGACCACATACCACGCTCCCGCCGCCCAGTCCCAGACCGCAGGGCCATGATAAAGCTGGGCCTCGTTCAGGAGGGGGGTTCAAGGACTTTTGCCTCCACCCCCCGTCAAGACGCAAGACCCCGCCCGCGTTGGTGAGCGATGCCAGCCCCGAAGCTCTCGAACTCCATCTGGAAGACCGTCAATTTGAAGGTGCGCGTGTCTTGGCTGAGCTCTGCCTGGTAGCCGCTCACGCTGAACTGGCGCTGCAGTCTTCTGGCGGACCCGCGCCGCCCGTGCCGTCCAAGAACCCCTTCCTGCACGTACCATGCGCCGACCTCCCGCGCGCGAGCACGACGGACGACCTCGCGCATGGGCTCTCCGCGAAGACCTCCTATATCCCGCGCTCGACGCGCTCGCGCGACCTGCTCTCCACGCCCGGCGGCCTCCCGCCCTCCGCGTCCGCGCCATTCCTCTCGTCGCCGTCCCCGCTTCCGACCTCGCCGCCCCTGACGCTCGGATCCCCGACCCTCGCGCCGAGCTCTCCGTCGGCCTCGCTCAACGCGTCCGCGGCGACGCTTGTCGAGCCGCTCATCGGCGCGGGCGAGTTCCTCCCGCTGCGCGTACTTGGCGAGGGTGGCTTTGGGAAGGTGTTCCAGGTGCAGGACACGGTGACGGGCGCTCAGTATGCGCTGAAGGTCATACAAAAGTCGAAGCTGCGCAGCTCGTCGCGCAGGCTGGTGAGGCATGAGCAGCGCGTGCTGCGTGCGCTGTCTGGGAACGCGGAATTCCTGCCGCTGTACGCGAGCTGGCACGATACGGAGAACTTCTACCTCGTCACGGTCAGCCGCGCCTCTCCTCTCGCCTTGGGCTCTGCTGACGGCTGTGCGTGCGTAGAAATGCTTTGCGAGGGGTGATCTGCGCTCGGACATGCGCCGCGCGAAGAAGTACAAGCCGGACGTTGCGCGGTTCTACGCGGCGGAGATCGTCGCCGCACTCGAAAAGCTGCACGCGGCGGGCATCGTCCACCGCGACCTCAAGCCCGAGAACATCCTTCTCGACGACGAGGGCCACCTCGTGCTCGCGGACTTCGGTCTTGCGCGCATGTTCAAGTTCGCGCAGCGCGTGGAGGCGCCGCTGGGTGAGGGCCTCGGCGACGACGCAGATGTCACGCGTTCTGCGTGTGGGACGCTGCGGTACATGGCACCCGAGGCGATCGAGGGCAAGCCGTACAGCTATGGGGTCGACTTATGGGCGCTAGGCGTGATTCTGCACATGATGATTTGCGGGCAGGTGAGACTTGGTGTGTTAGTTCCGCCGCTAGCGGCGGGTACTAATGTGATGTGTTAGTGTCCTTTTACTCCGATGGGCATCGACAGGAAGGACAAGAAGGAGTTCAAGGAGGCCGTGCTCAAGACAGAGCTGGTGCTTCGCAGCCGCGACCTTGACGTTACGTCGCGGGACCTCTTGAACAAGGTATGTGGGTGGAGGTGACGGATGTGGGTTCATTCATGCTGACGATTACTTGTGGCAGTTGCTTTGCAAAGACCCGGAAGGCAGAGCAACAATTGAGGACATCAAGAAGCACGCCTACTTTGCTGACATGTAAGTCGCTCCCTTTTCAGCTCAAATCATCACTCATAATTTGACGTTCTTCAGGGATTGGAAGTCTGTGGCTCGTCGCGAGAAATCGCCTCCAGATCTCCTCTCATACGACAAGTCCCTGCATACTGTCTCCGGGCTCAAGATCAACGCAGGCATGCCGTACGCTGCCGGCGACGATCGACACCCCGAGTACACGTATATCTCCACAGCGTTCCGCGGGGACAAGTACAGCGTCGCGATCAAGTACCTCGAGGCGCCCACGCCGACCGCCGAGCTCCCGCCCGTCTTCGTATCACCCTTGCCCACTTTGCCCACATTCGACGAGCCCCTACTTCCTTCACCGAAGCGTTGGCAGTTCAAGATCTTTCTACTGCGCGTGTTCCGCACTCATGATGCCGCTTTGCCTGTGATCGAGGCGGATGCCGAGGTCGCTGGCAAGGACCGCGAATTCAGCGCGTGGCTGTCGGTGCGACATGACTCCTTGCTTGATGCGCTCGCGCAGGTGGACGAGGCGGATGCGGAGGGGCGGGCTGTCGGTGTCTTCGAGCGGTTGAAGGAGTGGCTGCGGCGGCATAGGGTGCAGATGGCCAGACGAAGAGCGTGCCGGGTCGATTTGGAGTAACTTCTTCAGTCCGTCTCTGGTTGGACTATTCTCGCTTTCGTGCATCCATATAATAGCGCATATACCCTGCTGTCTTCCTAATATACCGTGGTTCCGTTGGTTTGCATTCTGTTATGTAGTTGCAATAGCGCTGAGCTCATCTGCAGTATGGACTCATGGTAAGTCGACGTCGCGATCGGACTGTGGTGGCCGAAAGGAGTTGCGCGCACGCGCGGCCCGACGCGTCCGCCGCTGAGCTTTGGTCATCGTCCTCTACAACCCTTGTTCTCCACCGCCGTCTGAACGGTTCTTACGACCAACTCACGACTCTCGAAGACACAGTCGCGACACTTTCACACGCAGGCCACACCGGTCCATGTCCAGCTTGTCTTCATTCCTCCCGTTCAAAGTCGGCTCCATGAATCCTCGAGACCGCCCGCCCGATCCCGTCTCCCGCCTGCGCTCAGCCCTCGAGACCATGCCCAGCGCACGGAAGTACGTCTTCACGGCCGCGACACGCGCAGAGATCCTCTCCGAGCTCTACGATGCTTTCTGGGGCCCGTACGCTTACCTCTTCCTACCCAACTCGAACTCGAGCCTTCCCCTGCACACGACACTCAGCGAGGTGCAGCTGCGCCTCAATTTTGCCGGAGCAGCAGAACCAGAGCCAGCGGTACCGGGGCGGGGTTGTGGTGCTATCTTCAAGAAGGGCGAGAGCTGTTTCCGCTGCCGGTGAGTTCAAGTCATGCATCCCGTGCTATACCGGCGTACGACGAGCTCCTCTAGGGACTGCGCGCTGGATGACAGTTGCGTCCTGTGTTCCCGATGCTTCCACGCGACAGACCACAGCGGCCATAACGTCAGCTTCTTCATCGCGCAGCAGTCTGGCGGGTGCTGCGATTGCGGCGACGTCGAGGCATGGCGTACTCCCATCAACTGCCCTCACCACCCACCTGGAGTCGACACACCCGCCACCCTCACCACCTTCGCGTCCGAGCATGTGCCTGTCCTGTGGGGCAAGGACATCCCTCCCGTGCCGCACCACCCACACCGTGTCTCTGTGCCGCCCGAGCTGCGCGAGAGCATGAACAAGACGGTTGCGTATGCCCTCGACTTCATCATCGAAACCCTCGACTACTCGCCAGATGACACGAGCGTCCCCTCGAACGAGGCCGATCTGCGCATCCAGGCATCTGCGGACCCCATGTCGAAGGACCACTACTGCGTCGTGCTGTGGAATGACGAGAAACACTCGTTTAGCGAGGTCGTGGACCTCCTGGTTAACGTCACTGCGCGCTCGCGGGAGGACGCGCAAGCCGTTGCGGATAGGGTGGATGAGTGGGGTCGCGAGGTGATTGAGACGAGCATCTATGCGCCGCACGTCCTCGACATCGCACAGAAGGTCGCGCAGATCGAGCTGGGCGTCACCGTTCGACGAGCCTACGACACCTTCCGCGAGCAGATTGTCGCGGTCCTCATCGAGTGGCTCCTAGACTTGACCCGCAGCCGCCTAGGCTCTGACGCTCTGATTTTGAAGGAGGTGATCGCGGAAGAGCTCCTCACGCCGCGGCGAAAGAGCCACACTGCAACAGGGTCCGTTCCCGACGAGGTCCATCTCATCATGGAGGAGATCGACGACCTTGCACGGGTCGATTGGCTGTACCTATATCACACCAAACTATGGAAGCGCCCTCGATTAAGCTTGAAGGAGATCTATGCCTCGATCTTGGGCCTCACACATCAGCACAAGTTGAGCGTCGGTAGGCAACACCTTTGGTAACGAATTCGCGTGGATCTAACTCAGCTCAGGTGCGCATTTTGCGAACGTCTATCCACGCATCATCGACACGTACCTGCTCGTCGACCGGGAGGCAGAGACGTCGATCAAGTATTTCGCGCTGCAAATATTCACAGTCCCCTCGGCGGCCATCCACATCGTGCGACATTATGACATCGTCTCCCGTCTTCTTAACATCATTGCCGCCTTTTTTACGGATCAGATCAAGGACAAGCGAATACTCTACCCACCTAACATGGATGTCGAGGTTGATGTCGAGAAGGACCCTTTCAAGTCGAAGCGCTTTATGCCGGTGTTCAGTGACCTGCGCTATCTCTGCCACAACGAGCCCGTCCAGCGACTCATTGCGCGTAAACACCAATTCATCAAGCAATTCGCTGAGACCTGCCGTCTCTTCATGTGTATCAACCCGAACAAGCGCGCAGCTACGAATCACGTAGAATTCGAAACAGATGGATGGATCAGCGTGTTCAATGTCACCCTTTCGTTGTGCCGCGTAATCAAGGTCTATGGCGAAGCATTCCAATATGCAACACCGACGCAGTTGCTCGCGGCGATCAAGACGGTCATGCACAACACCATGATCTCCATTACGCTAGCGGACGAGAGGCTAGACAAGACGAAATTCGGGCCCATCGACTTCCATCTGGTCACCTTCGGTCCTGCAAGCTGCTTCCTCGTCAATTTCGACGTTCTCGAGGGCTGGGTCAGCTTCCATCACTCTCTTCAGTGGCTCTTGGCCGAGCTTTACAAGCACATCGACATCCTGGACGAGCAGGCGGTGCATGACCAAGGTTATACGTCCTTCCGTGAATTGATGATGCACGACGTTAATGAGAAAGTGATGCTTTCTATCATCGATTTTCCGCTGCGAGGTCTGCTATTCGTCATTTGCTCGATTGCTGTGGTACTGACTGTTTTGGCAGTGCTTGCTATGGTTGCGCAGATTCGGACGGGGCTGTGGGTTCGCAATGGGTTCGCCATTCGCGGCCAATTGCTGCACTATCGCGACTTTATGCTGCGCGAGTTGTGCTATGACCAGGATCTATTCCTCCTCCAAACAGCTCTGGTCATCCTAGAGCCCGACCACGTCCTCATGAGCATCATGGATCGCTTCCAGCTGATGGACTACTTCAAAGGCGCTGTCATGCATGAATCATACGAGGGTCCCCAGCTGTCCAGTATGGTCGAGGAGTTCATGTACCTTCTCATCACGATTCTCAACGAGGGCGGCAACGCGGGCAAGCTCAACATCAACGCGGCGGTGCGCCGCGAGATCGTACATGCGCTTGCCGTTGGTCCGTGCACCTTTACGGACCTTATCAAGCGGGTGGCCGAGCGTCTGGTGGACGATGCGTGCTTCGAGCGCGTCCTGCAGGAGGTGGCGAACTTCCGCCCGCCTGAGTCGACAGCGGACACGGGCATCTATGAGCTCAAGTCCGAGGCGTACGACGAAGTTAACCCGTTCTTCTACCACTACACTCGCAACAAGCGCGAGGAGGTCGAGACCGTACTACGGAATCACTACAAGAAGAAGGGCATCTCCGAGCCTGTGATTGTACCGAAACCGCTGGGAATTACGCAGGGCCCTTTCGCGGAGCTGTCGACCGTCTTCGAGTCGGAGGTTCTCCTTCAGATTATGTTCTATGCCGTCTTCAACATCCTGGTCCTCACCGAGGTTGCGAACGCCTCGCCTCCATCCGGAGAAGCCATCCTCGACCAATCTCTGCATCTCATCATGCTCGCGCTCGTTGAGCGGCCGTCGGTATTCAGCCATCTCGCTGTGGCCAAGGGTTTCGAGGGCGGCAAGAACCTGGTGGACATTCTGTGCGTCCTGGAGCATCACGACAGTTATCGCCCATATAAGCCGCGTGTCGCCTGGATCCTTGATGCGTTCTCAAAGTACATCGGCCCGGAGGTCCGCTTGCGCCGGCGGGTCGTCAATTCCAGCCAAAATGCGGACGCTGATGACGCGAAGAAGAAGGCTGCTCGTGCACGGCAGGAGGCGATTATGAAGCAAATGAAGGCGCAGCAGGCGAGCTTTGCCATCAACTTCGAGGATGAGGACGACGAGGATGACGATATGGATCTCGACGAAGGGCCCACGTCGTTTGGCACCTGCATCGTATGCCAAGAGGAGCTCAATGCGACCAAGCCATTTGGTGCGCTGGGGTTGGTTCAACCGAGTAGGCTCATTCGTCGGCAGCCTGATGGCCATGGTGGGCTCATGAGCGACGTCTTGAACGCATCTTACTCGCTGGATCGGAGTCCGTCTCCCGCATCCAACTGGACGTTCCCGCCAAGGGAAGAAGACATAAAGGAGGCGAAGTTGCCGGCCACCAATTTCGAGGTGTTCCCATCCCAGAACACGCGCTTCGGATTGCACGGCTCAATATGCAGCCATCTAATGCATCTCGAATGCTTCAATGTCTACACCGTATCCATTCGACAACGACATCGCACCCAGATCACACGCAATCATCCGGAAAGCGTTCATCGCAAGGAGTTCATTTGCCCGCTATGCAAGAGCCTGGGCAATGTGATATTACCGGTCTCAAATCCATCTCCTGTGGAGTTGAACTCGTTGCCGTTCGCTGACTGGACACGGGCTGCTGGCATCAGCATACTGAAATCCAAGACAGACCCGCTTTTGGACTCACTGCTGACACGAAATGGCACCGGGGAGTTGGTCTTCTGGGGTGCTCAGGATCCGCAATATGTGTCCTTCTTCCGGGCCACGGATCGCTGGGAGGAATGGGACATGCATAAGATGGTCGACAGCGTCATGAATATCGCGCGAGCAATCTCGCAGCAGTCGCGGCACCTACGTGATCGGGAAGAGCCCTCTCCTGGGGAGCGCGGTGCTGGCCTGTATCTCCCCGAAGATCTCGTGGGCTTCACGATCGCCACTCTCGAGATCACACAACGTGGGTCGGGCACGCCGGGCAGCACGGTCGCGGACAATATCACGGATTCGCAGACACAGATGATCAGGGGTCTCATTACCTGCCTCTCCAAGCTTGCTGTGGTGCCATTCCGCGAGCGACCCGATAAGGGGCGCGACGCCTTGCGACAGGCGATCATCAAGCGTCTCCTGCCTGAATGGAGTCTTTCAACGCTGAACCCTGTATCATCTCCTCTACTCCTGCGTGATCCCTTTACCATCCTGGTCGAGACTGCTGCGGTTGCGCCTGAGATGCTCCGACATGTATTGACACTAACTTACTACGCATGTCTTGCGCGGACAGCGATTGGCCTGATCTACGTTCTGAACAAGACTCGCAGCTGGCCCGTTGCCCAGCCCGGACCGCGCCCGTACGCCAACATCTTCGGAGATCTGCGTATGTTCTTCACGTCGGTTGTGCGGCACTCCCCAGTCGTGGAACACGCGTCTGAGATTGTGTTCTCCACATACGGTGAGGCACGTATCGAGAAGTTCGTGTACTCGTTCACCCTTCCCTTCCTCCGCCGAGCTGCGATCCTCGTCCGCGCGGTCCTCCCTTCTGCCTTCCCGACACCACCTACGTCCGGCGACGAGTCCATCGAGTACTCGCGCCTCCTCACAATGCTCGGAATCCCGCCTTTGGCTGAGCTCCCGAACCAAGACACGTTGCAGACATCCTTGGCAGGCTGGTGCTCGCACTACGGCCACTCGCACGCGGCGTCACAGGTCAACTGCGGCATCCTGCTCGAGAATCCGACGATATACCGTATTGCGGGGCTGCCCGTCGTATTGGATACGCTTTTTGGGGACCAAGACAAGGCGCTGACATGCAAGCGGTGCAACACGGTTCCTCTGGACGCAGCTATCTGTTTGGTATGCGGAACGACTGTCTGCTTCCAGAGCCACTGCTGCATGGATACTGAGCCGGGCGACAAGGGCGAGTGCAACATGCACACACGAGAGTAAGTCGTTCTCCCACGAGTCAATCGTGTCCACCCAATTGATCACTACCTCTGTCTAGATGCGGAGGCGTCACTGGCCTGTACTTCCTCGTGAAACGGTGTACGCTGTTGTACTTGCACGCCGGCAACGGCACCTTCGCTCAGTCGCCATACCTCGACATCCACGGCGAGGTGGACACATCCATGCGGTTAGTCAACACCCATTAGCCTGCTACCAGGATACATTGCTGAACCACAATATAGGCGTGGACGTCGCCAGTTCCTCCATCCCGCACGCTGGGAAGAGGTCCGCAAGACCTGGCTCAGCCATGGCATACCAACATTGATTGCACGGAAGCTCGAGAGCACGGTAGATAGTGGAGGATGGGAGACACTTT
Organism: Auriscalpium orientale; assembly: GCA_019915035.1. Classification (NCBI taxonomy): domain Eukaryota; kingdom Fungi; phylum Basidiomycota; class Agaricomycetes; order Russulales; family Auriscalpiaceae; genus Auriscalpium; species Auriscalpium orientale. Next base: position 2,834,948 of record JAHLMH010000001.1, read on the forward strand.
AGATAATATGCAAACTATCATTGTGATATTTGTTTTCCGTTTCCTGTAGCCTAACCCCATGGACCTGGTTTTATGCAAACGTAGTGTATTATAGCATCATGTACTTGACAAGCAGATTGGGAGTACTTCGGACCACCCCAAACGCCCTCCCTCCTGTCTTCAACTGTACACTCCTCCCTCAACTGCATCGCGTTCACATCACATACGATCATCTGTACAGTGTCAAAATTGCTTGACCGGTTCCTTGGCCTCATCGAGATCATGCTCCAGGAATATATTATATATAGATCAGTGTCAGAACATAGCTTCACCATGAACGGCTTTCATGGATATACACGATTTGCAGATTTGGTGGCGCATTTAGCCCGACTCCTCTCGACGACCCTTACCCGTGGTCCGCAAAAACTTGACCTCCTCCAACGCCGCATCCACCCTCTGCAGCGCCCGCTCCTTCCCCAGCACGTCGAGAATCTCCGCCAGACTCGGCCCACTCTTCACCCCGCTCAGCGCATGCCGCACGACCGTCATCGCCTTGCGCCCCTCGACCCCGCGCGCGTGCAGCGCCGCGTTCCACCCCGCGGCGGCGGCGGCGTCGTCGGCGAGGACGCTGTCTACGCGCGTCAGGACATCCTGGCGCTCAGCGTGCGAGATGCCCGTGAGCATGTCGCGCGACTCGGCGTCGTCGCGCAGGAGGTCGACGAAGAAGTACGGCGCGGCGGAGGGGAGGTCGGAGAGCGTCGCGAGGCGCCCGCGCAGGACGAGGATAACTTGCTTGAGGTAGTCGACGCCAGTGTATTTGCTTTTGGCCTTGGGGAATGCCTCGAGTATCAGGGGCCGCACACGCTCGGCTAGCGAGGTGAGTCCAGCGTCGGTCGAAGATGTTCTCCACATGTGTGCCTTGTTCAGGTTGACGAGCTTGGTGGAGTCAACTACGGTGCGCCGATGCGTAAGCACGGACAAGTCGAACTGATAGCTTCAAGTTAGGATGTAGTCAAAGAAGGAACGAGAATGACGAACGTGGTCGATGATCTCGGGTAGTGTCATAACGGTGGTGCTATCCGGTGCGTTGTTTCGTGGCTCGTGCAATGGCGACGCTTCGCGCGAGTGCGGGTTGCCGTGTCCTCGACGAGGCTTTTCTGATTCAGAGGGCGGAGGAGTAGATACGCCCCACCCTGCTAATGCTAGCCAATTGAGCAGGGCCTCCGGTTCCCAGCCTCGTTCCTGCGCCGACGATCAGGGCGATGAGGGGGTACATGAAAGGATACACACCGAGAAATCCTTCACGCGGACATCACCATGGCGCTTGGACATCTTCGATCCATCGGGATTGAGCAGCAGGGGTAGGTGCGCAAAACGCGGCGGTGTAAGGCCGAGGGACGCATATAAGTCGCGGTGGAGGGGGAGAGACGGAAGCCATTCCTGTACGGAAGCGAGGAAGCTCAGCATGTGTAGGGGCACAAGTCTGGAACTACTCGATACTTGCCTCCCCGCGTAGAACGTGTGTAACGCCCATCTCGTGATCGTCCACAACGTTTGCTAGATGGTAGGTCGGGAACAAATCTGTCTTGAGCAGCACAGGGTCCGTAGGAAGCGAGGCATGTGCGTCGCGCACGCCACCAAAGATAAGGTCTGGAAGGACGTCTTTTTGACTGGGAGGAAGGTTCGAGTCCTAGAAAATAGACTGTATAGGCACGCAAGAGCTGGTTTGCAGAGGAATGCGCGCACATTAAGTCGGACAATGTTCTTCTCCCCGGCCTTCACGCGGCGGGCTACCTCTTCCTCCGTTAATGTCAAGCAGGCTTTGTCGTAGGTCGAGTTGAGGCCGGCGCGGGCGAGCCGCTCCCGCGTCTCGGCCAGGCGGTCTGGCGTACAGAAGCACCGGTATGCATGGCCCGACTGCGGTAGGCGCGTTAAAGAGAAGTACAAGACCTTTCAGGACGATCTTACGCACCTCAAGCAGTTTATGGGCGTATGAATGGTAAAGGTCAAGACGCTGGGACTGTAGATGCACAAAACTCAGCGGGGCCATTGTCGTAACGGAAGATGCATACGCGCCTGGAAGTAAGGCCCGTGAGGTCCTGGCCTATTTGGACCTACGGACCATGATCAGTTCTACCAATCCGATCTCCTGTGGTCGGGGCTGTTTCACAGCAGATGCTCACCGTAGTCATAATCCAGCCCAGCCCACGCCAGTCCCTCTTGAATCTCCTCCAGGGAGCCAGGCACCGTGCGACTCTACGTCCCACCCGCACCCAGTCGTAAGCCTCTCACTGAACTGACTCGCTGAGGACGGCCACGAACCTGGTCGGTGTCCTCGATCCTGAGGATCCACTTCCCGCCCAACTTCTTCGCCATGACATGATTGAACAGCGCAGTGCGCAGGCCGCCCAGATGCAAGGGACCGGTCGGGGACGGGGCGAAGCGCAGCAAGGCAGTCATGGATGATGGTCGTCGTCGCACAAGCGGTGGTGGAGGCGACCGGCGCGCCTCGGTGCTGTTGGAAAGGTCTCGACGCGTTGGCGTCACGTGTGCCCCGCCCTCGTCGCCTCCTTTCGTCCCGCCACTATCGCCCTCACCGACCCAGACACCGACGAGCGCGATGGAACTGGGATCAAACATCGCTGCGAAGCTGGAGCCGTATGTGCTCATGTCCAAGTCCGCCAAGGGTGCTGCGGCTGCGAAACTGGTGACGGACGCCACCTCCGCGCCGGGGGTGTACTTCTTTTCTGAACTGCTAGAAGTCCCCAATGTCAAAGAGGTGCGCAGACTGATTTTTCGCGTGCATATAGCAACGGGGCTGAATGCTTGCATAGCTTGCCACCAGTGAACACCATGCATCTTCCTATGCTCTCCTCGAGGTATTCGCGTACAGCACCTACCAAGATTACCTTGGTAAGCCCGCGCACCAATGTACCTGTTACTCCTGATTCTAATTGGGCATTCTAATTACAGAGCGGAGAGCGACTCTGCCTGATCTGACACCAGCACAAGCATTGAAGCTCAAGCACCTGTCCCTCCTCTCATACTCCATGCAAAATCGCGTGCGTATATCCCTACCTCATCCCCTGAAACTGCGTTATATCGATAGATGTTTCCAATTGCAAGCCTTCCTGATGCTCATCATCTCCCACAGATCATCCCCTACTCGTTCCTCCTCACTGCACTCGCGGTTCCTACCATCCGCGCCCTCGAAGACCTCATCATCGACGCGATCTACCTCGACATCCTGCACGGCAAGCTCGACCAAAAACACCAACAGTTCGAAGTCGAGTACACTGTCGGGCGCGACGTGCCGCCCGCGGCGCTGCCCGATCTGTACGCCGCGCTCGAGAGCTGGTCGACGACCACCGCGCAGACGCTTGCGACGCTGGACGCGAAGATTGCTTTACTCGCGGACCAGGCCGCCGCCACGCGGGCGCACGGGGAGGAGCACGACCGTGTGCTGAACGGCCACTTGAAGGACCTGGCGGATAAGAAGGGCGGTGGGCCGGCGTCGAATAAGCGCGGGGCGGGAGGGGCGGGGCGGAAGGACAGGGATGGCGGGCGCGAGAATAGAGACGATGAGATGGATGTGGATTCGGAGATCGTGGAGGCGAAGGGGAAGAATCGCAAGTACGTGTGCCGGGAGTTGCCTTCTGGGTCAACGCTCACCTTGTCTTCCTCTTCCACAGAGCATCACAGGAAATTGCGGGGAAAACAAGGAGCAAGCGTAACAGGATGTAATTGACCTTCGTCTGTTCGTCGACATCGCACCCCGCAGCTTCATAGGTAGAACAGGCCCAAGTACTCGCCTTGCATTGACATCCAGGACACGCTTTCTTGCTGTACCCTTTGTACCACCGCACGCAATCCAGATTGTATCAATCCCGATGCTCACGCTGCCATTGCATCTAAAGAGTGAGACTTGACATCAAACAGCTAAAGTCTAATATCGACGTCACGACGTCTATCGGCTCACTTTTCGTACAAGTTCTTGGTCAATTCAGCAGGGTCTCCACCTTGTGTGATGCTAGACCGCGATAAGCCTGAGTCTACCGTAGTAAGTATATTATGCCGTCGGTGGGTAGCCGTAGTACATATACTTACTCCCGCTGAGCCCAACCCAGGCCCGCTATATACGCCATCGCTGCACGAACATCTGCCAGTGCAGCAGTGATACCATGGTCGCCCGTAGTTTACAATTACAGCATGAGGGACAGACAACGAGTGCTATGCATCAAGCTCAGCAGCAGACGCCTCCGATACAGTTATTTCCGTGCCATCAAACCCCGAAGGCGTCCAATTGTGCACCAGCCCAATAGGCGGGGGCTGGCTGGATGACTGGGCTTGCTGGGCTTGCTGGGTTGGCTGGGTTGGCTGGGATGGCTGGGATGCACTCGTCTGGGATCTGGATCGTCTGGCTCGTCTGGCGCACTGTCACTGGTGCCAGTGGCGCCCGCACCGCAATAACGTCACGGACTCGGAGTTGTTCTGCACTCCGCCATCCATGTAATCACCCTCTTCACCGTTCCCGCAGCAACCTGTGAAGAGCCTGCCACGTTTGTATCCCTGTGGGACAGGCCCGGCTTGCGTGTACGGCAGCGGGTCGCCATGGGCATTTCGTAAATTGTCCCAGAATGACGAAAGCTCTTCATCAGCTATAATGGCACCCTTCAGCAAATGAGGAACTGGTATGCGAAAAGGAGACATACTTGGCTTTGAATAACCAACTTCATGACCGCTTTTCACCTGTATAGTGATATGCCGATCCCAAGCGGACGCGCCAAATCGCCAGCTCTCGGGAAATACCATTGCGACCCGCCCACCAAAGATCCTATCCTCCACAATATCTCCGCCCTCTCCTGTCTTTTCCCCCTCTTCGGTTGTCGCGCCGAAAACATTGAGCCGGGCAGGGGTTTGTTTCTGATGCAAAAAATAGTTGTAGGCATGCGCAAATTCATGCAGAATAGTGGCAACGGCGAGAATGCGTATACGGGACAAAATGACTTCATCTGCAGCCAAATTTCAGTCTCTGTAAGTGCCAAAGGAAGGAGCACGAACTTTTGCAAGTTTCATAAGCACCAACTAGGGTGGCATTATACGTGATGAGGCTTTGCCCTTTATCTTGCCCTACTGAATTGCCGAACGTTGTAACACCTTTATATGTTGTGAAGTCAAGTTCCCAGGTGGGTAGGTTGAGATTTAAGAAGCGGGTGAAGGCCTCGTCATGTGCTGGCTCGTCGTCGACGTTCGTGCCGGCCTTGTCCAGAGCATATACCACCGAATATGCCCGTCGAACATGGGTGTTGTGCCTCATGATTTGCAAGACTTCTCGTAGAAGGGCGTCCCATGAGCGCGGGCGTGCCGGCATTCTGGCTAAAGCTTTGAGGTCAGCATACCACTCAGGGGGCGAAAAACGGTTTGCGTACATGGTGGTGAAGAGCAACGGACGTTAGGGGCCCGCAGGCACCGAGTCACGTCAGCAGCAAGCACTCGCCTTGCACTGACATCCAGGACACGCTTTCTTGCTGCTCCCTGTGTACCACGCAATCCAGATTGGAACAACCCCGATGCCCACGCTGCCACTGCATCTAAAGAATGAGACTTGACATTAAACAGCTAAAGTATACAAAATACAGAGGTCGACTCAATAGCATTGTTTCGTATATCCAGATAGGTATGTCCTCAGACGAGAACGCAAGCTCGTGCCGTTGATTAACCATGTACCGCATATACACCTAAACCTCGATCAAGATGGCCTCTTTCGAGTCGAACGTCTCGTCAGAAACGACTCTTCCGCCACTTGACGGCTGTTCTGCCTCAACGCTGAGCTTATCGGTGCGAGAGCGATACCAAGCCTAATAAATAACTCTCAGTCAATTGTGACCAAAAGTCAAACAATAGACACGCACATAAAGGAATCCCACGAGGGCCATAGCAACGCAGACGCCGGTAATGATCAACACCAGCATTAGCGTGTCCTTCCAAATCTGCGGAGCAGCGGCGTGGCACATCGTGTATGTTGAGGCCAACGCGCCGAAGCCGGCTAGGTACCACGCGACGACAATCAACGGGACGAGCACATGAGGCTTTGGGTGGGCAGCACTGCGGGTGATGAATCAGCTTCGGAAGCGCAGAGCTGCGGGTCCGATACGCACTCGCGAAGCACTGCCACGGCCTGCGCAACAACGACCAGTGACTGGCAGAGAAGCCAGCCGACGCGCCATATAACGAGCGGCCAGCACACCTCCAACTCGCTGCGGGAAGGATCTAGTGCGCTCGGGGTATCCAAAGCCTGCTTCACTTTGATGAATGCCGCGAGCACCGTCTGTCGAGCGTCAGGCTATGATCAGAAGAATGGTCGTCAGATGAGACGGTGCAACGGACCAGTGATGTGACGGCGACAGCGCAAAATAGAGGCCAGGTTCGGGGATTCATGGTGGATAGCAAGAAGGTGGGGGAAAACAACAGGACAATGCCCCCTGGTCCTTGATATATGGCACCGTGGGCGCGCGCCTATCGCCGTATATCGGAATACTTACTTACATGACGGGCCTGGAGGTCACAGCCACATTGAAAGCTTGCCACACTGCGGTGTATATGGCGCCCAACTACAGCAACAAAGTGCCGCTGCACAGCAGAGCTGGCGGCGTAGCCCGCAACCACAGTTGGCCAGGATAGGATGGGACAAACTCCGGCGACTCCGGCGCGGGTTTTAGCGCTCTAGACAGGCAAGCCCAGGCCGCGCCCCCGGTGCCGCGCAATGTGGCTGCTGGTCGGCCGAAGTTGTCGGGATGCGCTTGGTTCAAGTTGTGTAGCTTGTGTGGTCGGGTTGAGAGGGCGAACTGACCTGGGCCTTTGGTGGGCGTATAAGTCGGGGCGTGGGATCACTTGTTGAGCTTGGGAGAGAGATTCGCGCAGGTGCCGACTGTGCCGTCGAGCTTGACCGCTCCTCCACCGGCAAGTTCGATGCGCTGGCATTCAACATATAGTGTGCTTGATCCTACTGGTGTTCAACTGCATGTTCCTACGATACTCCGAGTCTAATACTAATAGTCTGTCACTTGAGCTTATCCTATCCTTCGGCAAGTTCCGAGTCATGTTGTTAACGTCGTCGCGACCGAGTCATTCAAGTTCATCTTCTACTCCCGCAGTTCCTCGTTGGCTTTGTGCCAGACTGAGATACACAGCGCAGCACAATGCCCGTCTGGCTGTCATATATCGCATGGCGTCCTGGTGCCCACCGCAATGCTCAACACGTCAAGGGCCATGTCGTCCATCGCGGTCATCTCCTACCCGCCTGCATGCTGACGCTGACTCGGAAGGACCGCTTCATCGCCAGACGCTGAACGGCGTGGTAACGAATCTCGTAGCGGTGCGCGCGCACCGGTCCCCGACTTCGCATGGTTATGGGTAGTGCGAGGACAAGACTTTTTCAAAGTACCAACTGCGAGGATAGAGGTCAAAGAAAGGCCGATGATATGGACAATCGTCAAGCAAACTGTACTTGGATGCAAGACTGTCGAAGTGAACAAAGGGAAGACACAGCGAGGTAGCGTAAGCGTACAGTACACAACGAAGATCAGAGAATAGTAAAGGATTTTGTGAATAAGGAGAAAGCTGTTATTGTGGTTTTTTTGTTATCAGTAAATGATTCTATGACGCACAAGACGGTATTCGACAGAAGGAAATACAGTAGGTCAGACGGCAGATGAAGGGGAAAAAGGAGAAATGTTTTTGACTTTAATGAGAGGGCGAGCGCAAAAGCACAAACAGTCACCGTCCTATACTAGTAGACGCCTCGAAAGAGCACGTTAGCAGCCAAAGATTACCAAAAAAAAAGTAGAAACAACGCACTCGAGACAGACAAAAGGCAACTCCACAATCAACTTGATGACGGACAGCAGAGATTGATAAGTGACGACAAGACAGTAAACAATACAAGAACCCGCTGAGAGACGTCCGCTAGCTGAAGTTGACAACGATCGAGCCGAAAGCCACGATGAAGAGATAATAGACCGCAGAACGAGAAAGACAACAAAGGCAAAAGCAAGGACGTATGCATGTCTTTTTCAATCGGAGTTTCATATCAGCCACTATTCACAGCCACAAAAACTACTATCCCACGGCGCGAATCGCCTATAGGGTTGATGTACGTTCAGCGCATACAAGCCCTCCTTCTAAAGAAGTCGGGGACCAGCTAAGACCGCTACTAATTAGCTCAGCGCGATGTCACAATGGATCATGTTCTCTGGCAATCCAGTGCTTATCTGGGAGACGCCGAATGGCTTCTGTTGCCCTGGTTTTGAAGAGCGCTGGGAATGTAATACTAACGATCGTGCCAATGCAGCCTGCAGATGCATGTTGTGGCATCATATCCTATGGTGCCTTCGCTCATTTGACATGACTCGTGCTCATTCTAGCGCTGTTCCAGGAATGCCCTCATGAACGGTGTACCTTCACCAGTGCTAGCGTCTTGCGGCGCGACATCGCGCAGTCGCCTGTGGCGTGCACCATTCTCGACCAGGACCTGGACACGATCTCTTCGGTGCCTGAAGCTTTGAAGGCTGACGAAAGGGGTGTGTCTTGGAGCTGGCGTGGCCTCGTTGCTATGATGTCGGCCGCCGACATCAAGTTTCCAACAATAACTCCACCAATTCCTCTCGCCCCACCGACTTGCAGGCATCCCTCGATGATATCATATGGCTTGCCCACTTGCGTTATCGCGCAACTTGCCTGCGCTATCCTGTCCTGCGATGTCACCATTCATACCGGCGCCCGCTTGTCAGACGTGTACTGGCAGGGGCCTAGGTCGACGTCTCGCCGCAAGATTGCGCCGCTATGCAGCCCCATGACGATGACCCCGCGCTTCTAACCATTGATCTATCAATAGCACCGCAGTGTGGAGCGACCCTGAGCAACCGCACCTGCCCTCCATGACGTCGTTATCCGCCCTGAGCTGTATATAAACTCTGCGATTGCACGAATGGTTTCCCAGGTCAAACGACTACATCTTTCATCCACACATTATATTCTTCATTCAACATGGGTTGGTTCAGCGACGACTCTGACCAGGCTCAGGCCTACAGCACGGTGGGTTGCGAACCACGAAATGACGCGACCCCCAAGTCCTGACTCCCTTTCCACATAGTACCAGGACACTCCCCACAAGTCCTCGCTGTCTCACGAGCTCATCGCCGGCGCCGCTTCGTACGAGGTGCGGCACATCGTTGCCACACCTTTCATCTGAGCGCTCACCAACATGCATCGTAGGCCGCCAAGGCGTACGAGAATCACGTTGCGAAGAACGGCCAGCCAGCTTCGCACGCAGAGGCGAAGGAGCTCTTGTGAGCCTTTTCAATTAGCTGTTTTTGCAGCAGTCTAAATATTCATTCGCGCAGGGCCGGCTTCAGCGGCGCTTTCATTGACCGTGAGGCTGAGACCCACGGGGTACGTGCATTTTCGATGCGTTGCGACTGACGCTCACTCGTTGTCGCACACAGCTTGACTGGATTGACAAGGAGAAGGCCAAGCGTGATGGTAGGTTATCGCCAAGCATCATACATTGTCTGTGTCGCTCACTTAGATATGTAGCTGCCAGCCAGGCGCAGGACCAGCTTCCCGACTTCTGAGCATCGTGTGCTAGTAGGGGAAAGCGAAATGTATTGTATAGGTAGTTGAATTGTTGTGCAATATCACGAATTCATCCGTTAGCCAACGAAGTAATCAATGAATTGGACTACGCATCCTGCTACTATTAACGCCGTTAAGTTACTTATCCTTCCGTTGTTCTTGAACCTTGCCATGCGTAAGGACAGAACTAGCTATAGGCTGAAGCTGAAGGCCTAAATAAGGAGATCTACGCCAAGCGGTCGATGACTGAGTCTAACCTTTTTGTCAACGAACTAAACTACGACGAAGTGGCTACTGAGTCATGGAAAGCGTCGAAGCTGCGAAGCTCGTGCCGCTGGTCTGATAGAAGAGAAGATTGACCTCAGTCAAACCCTACGTTTTACACAACAGGCCATCCCGGCCGACACGATGGACTGACACGATGAAAAGGTCGTGTGGAACGTATACTTACGCGGCTTGCCCGGCTCCGACGAAAAGAATCATGCACTCGCCTGGTTATCACGAGGCTACCCACGTTCTGCCCGCTGAGAGCATTGATTTGGATTAGCGAGAATGCGCCATGGCTTCTATGCATCGATCTATCGATAGCACCGGCAACGCCGCGATAGGTTAGGTCCCGCAAGAAGGATGGTCATGCTATCCAATGCTGTGTGTCAGGACCTACGCGGAGTCCGGTCAAAGACTCGGATGTTGCTTCGACAGCGGCAATCGCCGCTGGAGGACTACTTGATGGCATGGTGAGTTGGAAAGTGGGATAGGTTACGTCTCTCACTCGCGAAGGTTGAAGCTGTCTGAGGAGACTATACGCTCCCCGTAGTGTTGAATGAGGGTGGCACATTTACGGGCACAGTTTGCATGTATTGTGCCGTCTTGTTGAGATGGTCACTTACCAGATATATACTAACCGTCGCTTCTCCCCACGGAGAGCATTGTCGAATGCGCCAGAGCTTCCAAGCATCGATCTATCGATAGCATCACACGGAGCACCTGCCCGCTATGACGTCGACCCGCCTGAGCTGTATATAATGTCTGCGATTGCGGGGATGCTTCCCCAGGTCAGCTCGACTCAATCTCTCTTCTACACATCATATTGCTTCAACATGGGTTGGTTCAGCGACGACTCTGACCAGGCTCAGGCCTACAGCACGGTGTGTTGCGAACCACGACGTGACCCGACCCTCACTGTCCTGACTCCCTTTCCATCTAGTACCAGGACACTCCCCACAAGGCCGAGCTGTCTCACGAGCTCATCGCCGCCGCCGCTTCGTACGAGGTGCGGCCCATCGCTGTCAGAACCATTATCTGAGCGCTCACCAACATAAATCGTAGGCTGCCAAGGCATACGAGAAACACGTTGAAGCGAACGGCAAGCCAGCCTCGCATGCAGAGGCCAAGGAGCTTCTGTGAGACCTTATCTCAAATATTCTTTGTGCTGCAGTTGACATATTTGCTTGCCTAGGGCTGGGTTCGCCGGCGCCTTCATCGATCGTGAGACTGAGACTCACGGGCTTGACTTCCTCGACAAGGAGAAGGCCAAGTACGATGGTATGTTATCGCCATCACCATGCATCGTGTACGTTGCTCACTTAGAAATGTAGCCAAGCATCAGGCGCAGTCAGCGCTTGCTGACTCGGGAGACTACTGAGTACGGGTGTCTAGTGAGAGCGTAGTAGGAAAGCGAAGATGTATAACATAGCTGTTGTGAAATAACAATACCACACTGTGCACTCGAGTCTCGTCGGCCGGCGTGCAAAAGTGAGTAATTGGATGTGATGAGGTTGAAGGCCGCATGTTGGCTGGCAAAATCTGAAAAGGCATAGGGTTCGGGCTTTAAAACGGTCGTTCATAGCGCATCCCTTTAAGACGATCGCGACTAGTCTTGATAACAACAGTACTCATCGACGAAGAGATGGGTACTGAGTCATGGAAAGAGGTGAAGACGTGACTTCGAAGCTGGCGCGAAGCTGGCCGCTGGCCTAGTAGGCTAAATATGAGATTGGTGTCAATCAAACCCTACACACCCCATAAGCATCCCAGCGGTCGCTCCCAACCCCAGCCGACACGATGAACAGATCGTGTGGATCGTACGCGGCTTTGACAGCCAACAAACGCGGGTAGTTCACGCCGTAGAACGTTGTCTTCCAGTTCGGCTCGCGAGCGTCCGCCTCATTCGAGTACGAGGCGCTATCGCTCTCGCCAGTGAGCTTCGCCAGCACCGGAACATGCTCGTTGGTGAGTCTTTGCTTCAAGAAGTCGATCTGGGAAGGTGTCACACTGTCGTCCCAGTACTGGGCAACGATGACCTGTCATGGCATGTTTCAGTATCTGAGAGATGCCAAGATGCGTCAGGATCCTTACATGAGTCTTTGTCGTGCGCCATTTTGGATTGACGGCAGAAGAGATATGGGCATTCTCAGAGACTTTGCCTTGACGGTCACACATGTTAGTCGTGTTCAATGTAATGGAGGGTCAACACACGTACCTCCGCCGACCAAAATGCCCAGTATCCTGCGTGCCATGCAAATCAGTCGGTGTTCGGTGAGGAAGGGCTCAATTGCTCACACTTCGGCGCCGCCATCCACCAGAGTTTTGTACGCCGCACCGACATCGGAAGAATTGGCATACGCCGTGGCCGGGATGAGCCGGGATCCCATGATCATGCTCACGCCAGCCGCGTCGTCTGCTGGGGAGTTCGACAATTGTTGGTCGGGGGCCGAGTATGACAGGATGTCGTTGGGAAAGCCAGTGACGGTATCCACCCCAAAGATGGTCGCACCCAGGGCCGCGACATCCGTCAACAGTGGTGCCATTTGCGCGGAAGCCTCGGCGCCAGTCAGGTTGCTGAAGTAGGTCCACATCGCAAGGTCGGTCGTGCCGTCCATGTTGCTTGTCAGGTAGTAGTACTGGCCCGCGCGGACACCGTCCCAATCAAAAATGTGCTTCGCGTGTGCGGTCATGACAGACGCGGTAAGATCGCTGGAGTTCATGGCGATGATTGCTTGATGCATGGTGAGTTGGAAAGTGGGATAGGTCCGGAAGGTGGCTGAAATAATGACACCCCAGCTGCCTGCACCGCCGCCACGAATCGCCCAGAATACTGCACACAGAGGTCCAGTAGTCAGGGCCACCATCCAACACAATGACGAGCCTGTTCACTCACAATCGGGATGGGAAACAGCGTTGACAGTAACCAGCTCGCCAGAGGCGATCACAACTTCATATTCTGTCGTCGTTGAATTGGTAAGTTACCAAGTAGCCGGAGAGGAAAGCGCTTCAACCCACCGAGAGCATTGTCGACTGCAAGGCCAAAAATGGGAGATAACATTGAATGGCCCGCGCCTTGCGTGTAACCGCCTGCCGGCGCGACTGTCGCGGCACTGCCGCCAACGATGATCTTTCCAACAGCTTTCGCCGCGGAGTAGGCGGCCTTCAATCCTACGCCACTGCCGACAGTGACCGCGCTACCCTGGTTCACCCCGCCCACGACGAACGAATCCGTGAAGGTGATGTTCTTCAAGTACTGCGTCCAAAGCAGCAGCGAACCCTTCGCTGTCGAGCGACCGAGGTAGTCATGCCCCGACGCTTTAATCGCCACCCGCAAATTATGCGCTGATGCAAATTTGACGCCGGCCTGCAAGGCCCGGTCAGTCCATCAGATCGCAGCAAGCAAGCTGCCTGCAGCGACGTACCTGGATATCTGCGGCAGTCGTCGCGTTCACGGCGTAAACGGGTACCATACCCTGGGAGCACGTAGTTCCGTTCCGAAGACACATCCCAGGGGGTGATGCCGAGTAGTCCTTTGCCAGTCATGAGCCGATATGACCAGCTTATTTGGTTAAAAGCGTGCGCTCACCTGCTCCCAGTTGTACTGCAAACCGATTATGAGAGAAGTCTCAAGCCGGCATGTAGGAAAAAGGAGGCTCACCTGGTTCATTTCGCCCGGGATGGCCTCGCGGAACAGGGCGCTACCCCATTGATCTTCTGAGCACCCACCAGCCCGTGTCTTGCAAGCTAAAGCCGAAGGCACAACAGGTACCAGACGCCCGTTGACCTGCGCGTTGAGATGTTTCCAGTCAGCCTGGGTGGGGAAACCCGGATCGCCTGGTTGACTTCGGCAGCGAGCGGGACCAGCAGTACCAGCCGCACGCGCTGCAGTCAGCAGTGCCGCAATTGTCAGACCGTACAACAGCAAGACCATTGCAACCGAGAAGGCGTAGGAGGGAGGAATGAGGAAGGTGGTGGTTCACATGTAAAACCCGGTGCTTTATAGAGGTAGGAAGCCCCGGTGTTGAATGGCCCGACTCGTTGATATTTTCATTTCGCCTCGGATTTAGAGCTCGAGGTGCTAGCCGAGAAGACCCTCAACAGGGTCTCAGCACGTTACAAGGACGCGCGCCACGACAACCGTGATATCTTCATGAGCTTCAGCGTCCGCCAGTCAGAGGATGTAGAGGGCCTCGAGAGCAGCAAAGAGGGGAACGCGACCGGAAAGTCGTAGGTATTCAGGCTGCATGACGACCGATCACTTCAAAAGAGCGCGTTCAAGCGCTTTGGCAAGCGCTAGCTGTTCCTTGAAACCCCGCAGGCTCCTTTGAATTGAACGGCTGAAGTGCAGAGTCGATAATATTCGCTCACCTCGCGTAGGATTCTCTGCACCGAGTATCGGTTACTCGGACAACGCGGACGCGAGGAGCGCCGAGAGCGTGCAGTCCTCTGGTCGCATTTGGAAGGCACGCCCCCTCGAGGGTTCGACTCCCGTGCAAGCCACTATGTCATTGTGAAGTCTTCTGCCCTCGGTCATGAATTATCACCATGATGTAGCATGTCAAGGGAAGAAACTAGCCACCAGATATATAATCAATGTTCCAAATGCGACGCAAGACACCTGGAGGGTCAGCAACAGAAAATACTGACCTCTCCCTGTGGTTGCTTGGCAAGCACTTTCTCACGGTCCCCCTCCCGCCGGTTTGAACCCTCTTGACCAACGACTCGCAGCTCGTAGTCCATACATACATTTTCAGATCAGATAATGTATCAAACCTGTGATATGTTCTATGTGCTCAGAGGAGGCCGCCACGGGGGCAGCAATGCGCAACGAGGTGAGAGGTGCCGAAGCCCTATGCTAGGGTTCCCGGCGCGGGCGCCGCCAGTCGCGTATCGCGGTCGACGGTACGGGACTGTCCAGCTGAAGCTGGGCTACTTACATAGTAGACTCCATGTAATAAAAATCATAAACATACAAGTCTCATACATCGAAAACAACGTCCATCGGTCTGAAAGCAGTATTACCAGGCCATATCTTGACGGGCACCTCGCACTCAACCGTCTCCACCGCCATCTCGCGCCACCCCTCCTCGCCCGCGCCCAAATCGACCTCAGCGGCCCCCGCCTCGTCCTCGTCGACGTCCTCGTCCCCGTCGTGGAACCCGCCCCCCGACGGGCCCATGAACGTCGACGCGAAGAACGCTGCCCACCCGCGCGCAGCGGGCGGCGGCGGGCTCGCGGGCGCGGGCGGGGCGGGCGGGCGCTCGAGCGGTGCGATGCCCGCGGTGGGCACCCACGCGCTGCCCCACTCGCCGCGCGCGCCGTCGCGCAGCATGCCCTTGACACGCGCGCCGTCCTGCGCGACCGCGACGAGCAGGCACAGGCGCACCTTCCACTCGAGCCCTCCGCGCGGCGCGGCGTCGCCGAGCGCGAGCTGGAAGGCGGGCGACGCGTCGGGCGGGATGTCGAGTGCGAAGGTCGTGCGCTGCGTTTGGGGGATGAAGGATGCGTGGTGCTCAGCGTGGACGCGGCGCATGTACGGCTGGCGCGCGTCTGCTGGGGAGGTTAGGCTGGACGGTAGTGCTTCGTGCGCTTCGAGCATCGCCGACAGCTAGAACAAAGCCTCGATTGAGCAAGTAGGATACGATGCTTGATTCACACACACCTTCAAGACCCGCGCCCGTCCTGCTCGCTCGTTGAGTTCAACGACTCCAAGCACTGTCTCACCAAGCCTCCACGCCGACTTCATGAAGGTCAGCACTGCAACCTTCACTCCATCCTTGTTGACGTCGTAAGACAGCTTCTTCGGCACGCGCGTGAGGATCTCCACCGCCTCCCTACAGCCCGTCAGCTCACCCTCGCGTCCGCTTTCCGGTTCGTCGACACCATCCCCGTTGATTGGCGAGGGCGTTGGCTGGAGAAGGCGAAGAGCATATGACCTGAGATCGCCGACGGTGCCTGGTTTGGAAAACGGAGACGGCGGTGTAGGCTTCTTCAGCAGAACTGGATGGACCGGTTGAGGAAGCGCTAAGAACATTATACACAAAGACAACGCACACTGTGCCGTCGATGGCGGTTTTGCGGGGTTTGTTGTCTCTTTGACCACACCGTCTGGTCGCCCAGCGGGTGTGGCAACCAAATCATAGGCTTCCTGCGGTCTGTCAACTTCTCCAGAATCAGCGTCTCGTTATACATGTCTGATAGAGATAGCTAACATACCAGAGACATGATTGTAAACCCTGATAGGGACTTTCATGACTCTGCTGTTACTCCCTGGCGAGTTGCCCGTGGTCGTTGCGCGGCATGTCCCCACAGAAAGTTGGTATGAGAATTTCAGCGTCCGACCCTTAAATGTTGGCGGAAGATATTCTGGTAACTTCACCGTATATGTATCTGTCGCCCGTCAGCTCGCGCCTAAATCACGGCACGGCGAGAATAGCTTACAGGTGCGCTCCTCGCCCGGCCCCAGCGACAAGTCCACCGCGAGCATTGCAGGCTGCACTTCAAGCACTGGGACTGGGACTTCTGGATCCCACTCTTCCTCCAGCCCTGCGCCAGCAAGACCAAGCCCGACAGCGCCTTTCCCCGTTCCAATAGGCGTCGACATCGCAGGCAAGCTCACAGTCGACGGGGAGAACAACGCCCCAACATACGAGGGAGTGCGAGCCCTGTGCCCCGGATGGTACCCATTCGCTGACGTCGGACTGACGGGTGCTGCCGGCGGCGGCGGCGGCGACAGCAACCCCCACAGACTGCCTGCAAAGCTCGCGCTGCGGCGGTCGCGCCCTGTTCTGCGCGCCGGCGCGCCGAGTTGGGGCGACCCGATGCCGATGTCCATGCTGCCTCCACCGCGGGGGAGCCGTTTACGCTTCTGCAGCGCGGCGAGTGCAGGTGAGCGGGCGGCAGACGGCGGGGGGAGGAGCGCAAGCGTGCCTGTTAGGTGCACATACGCGTAGAGGATGAGCTCAGCACTGCTCTCGACCTTGGGAAAACTCGCGCTTGTCGGCGTGGGCACGGTTGGGAGGCCGAGACCTAGATTTGATTGGCCAGCGCGGGGCGGGCGGGGTGGGTATACGTGCGCGTCAGATTTCGAGGTAGAGGTCGGGTAGGAGGGGAATATCCCGGGCGTTGGTGCGGGAGAAGGAAAGCTCGGGGTAGGGGGCGCGGCGGAGGTTGTGCTCTCCGCGATAGGGTCGAGGGAAATGGCGAACGAGGAGGCAGACGCGCTCTGTGGGATGGGCGCGGAGTGGTCCCCCGCGGCTTCGTACACGGATGCTTTGCGCGCATGTGGGTGATTTGCCGGTAAAGGTGCAGCAGGGGCTCGTGCTAATGGCGAAGATATCAAAGGCGATGAAGGTACAGATCCTGATGCAGATGTTAGTCCGACAGTAAAGTACACAAACGCATACTCACGCATGAGCCGACCATCCTCCCTTTTCTGCACTGCGCCAGGCAGCACCCTCCGCCCTTCCTCTCTCCGCAGCTGCTCTTCGACCTCGCTCGGCAAGATGTCGACAGAGAGTGACTTGACCGGGGCGCGTCTCTTGACGCCGTTCACGCCGTCATGCTCCCCTGAGCGCCCGCGACCGATGAGCCCTTTTCGCACTCGCTCCTGGGTCTTGGGTTGTGTCCCCTGCTTTGGAATTGCTGTCGAGGGAGTGCGAACGAGGCCTGGCGAGGTGGGCGGACGCGCCAGACGCGCCGAGCTCACCGAGTGTGCAGAGCGTGTGTGCCCGTGGCCAGGCGTGCGAGCGGTGTGCGGCTGCGATGGGGAGCGGGTGTTGGTGATGGTGATGGTGACAGAGAGAGGTTCGCCAGCGAAGTAGGAGGACTGAGAGGGTGTGACGACGACGCGCAGGGCGGTGTCAAGGTCGGCGGTGATGACAGACATGGTGGTGGCGGAGATGGATGACACGTATGCAGAGCTGGAGGCACCTGACGCAGCAGGTCAGCGTTGGGAGAGCATGGGAGTACTCTCGGGACCGTTTCTCAGGTGCTCGACGAGAAGTCGCGACTCAGGTACACGGTGCATAGGCGCCCGGTTCAGAGTCGTCACAAACGCCCATGTGCAAACAGCAAACTGTTTAAAAGGCTCTTACTACAGCTTAAACCTTGAGTCTCCAGCTTCAGCTTCAGCTTCGGCGCTTCTCCCTCATGCTCGGGAATCAACGGATCGAAGGCGCAAAAGGTAGACTTTTCTAGACTTTTTCCAGGTTTTCGCTCTCAACCAATACAAGCGCTGCCCGTTCTATGCCTCGATATATATATATTAGCGCTGGCAGCCGGTATCTTCAGATGTTCATAAGGGTGCGCCACGTTTCCAATTCTCCACTATCCTGGGCGTCCCTTTTCTTTTCCGACATGTCATCTGTGTAGCGGAATTGCTGCGGACGAAGTCAGCCTGGCGAGAGACGCTGCCTCGAGGCACTGGAACGCGACATCGGCCGCTAGACAAGCTCACACTTAAATGTCGACCTTGCGGAAGAACTCTGATATGCTGGGAAGTCATTTGGACTCATGTCAAAAGTGATAAGAATCTGCATCACTGAGCCCCGGGATGGTCTCTGTCACCTCGATCTACAGCCATTGCACATCCTTTAGCTGAAGCTGCCATGCGTGCGTTGCCTCTGATTCCCTTGATGTTGTGATCGTTGACGCTGTACTTAGTTACGCCCGACAATCTCAAGAAATCCCTGGACGCACTAGAGGACAGCATTGCGTCGGCAAAGAACGTCCTGGTGAAAGCGACGCCGAGCAAGTCTCCGTTGCAGGTCTTCGGTCATCAGGTCAAAGACGTTGTGAATGCGTGTGTTCAGCCCGTTGGAATTGCAGCGAAACTCCTCCAGGGTGTGGGCGGTCCGTGCGCTGCTCTCGGTGTGACACTCGAAGTAAGTCGTTAAAGTCGATTTCATGCCATTTTCTCAGATCATGGTAGGCAGTGATTGATCAAAACCAGAAGAGAGCCGTAAACGAGTCCAAGATCGCTGCTCTGTTCTTCGACCTGGTGAGTCCGCTTTGCCCATGATGATCGATGTTGCATAAATCTCACTGCCTGCTAGTCTCTCTTTTTGCAAAGGCTCAGTAATGTCTTGGTCCATCTCGCTCCCGAGCAACTGGAGAGGCAAAGGAACTTGCTGGAAGAGGTAGGCGAAGTTGCCAAAGACCTAGGGGGTTTCAGCCAGTGAGTGTCCCGTTGTGCCTTTGTCGGGACCAAACTGACATTTCTGAACGAAGGCGATACCACAGCGACAGCAAGGTCATGGCTATTTGCAGTTTCGTGGCCATCTCTGGGCTTTGCGCTCAATAACCGCTCACGCAAAGTTTCTTCAGAACAATTCTTGCTTGCAGAAACGTACCAGTCCAAGCTGGACGACTTTCTTGGTAAAATAAACAATTTTGATCGGAAACTGAACGTCACGTATGAGAAGAAGGTCCTGGATGCCTTAGCGGAGCGTCGCGAGGTTGTCAAGGTCTATATCAGTCTTTCGACGGATGTCGAGAAGTACAAGACGGCAAAGAAGGACAGAGAGCCCTCTAGTGATGACTTGGAAGCACTTGCGAGACGATTTGGAGTAGACAAGAAGGAACTTCAAGAAGCCGCCGATCAAGTGAAAGCGAATGCTGAAGAATACCGTTCCGATCGGTAGTACGTATACAGCTCTTCTGTTGTATTATATGTGTGACAGAAGCTGACAAGGCGGGTGTAGTCCTATGTTCGAGATCATGTTGGAGTTCTCGCGAGCCCAAATCTTACAACAAGTCAAGTTCTGGGGCGAAATGATACAGGCAGAGGCACGTCCACATCTTTGCGCCTCGAGTGTTTATTGCGTCTCAACCCCGTGAATCGGGCAGCTTGACAAGGGACCGTATAATCTCCTCCAAGACCAGGATATGAAGGCATGTCTCTAAACCATCTTCTCATCGGCGTCATCTCAACGTATACTTACTTCAGGAAATTTGGAAAGGTGTGTCCTCCGTTCAATTGATCTGAGACGACGCTCAAGTCTCGCAACATGTAGCTACGGTACGTCGACGTGCATCATCGTCCTTCTCACTTCCTCATACGAGGTCCGGAGGCAGGCAGGGCGCCAAAGCAGCGTCGCTCGGAGGCATTTCCTCGACGGTGACAGAGCATTTTATTCGCCGCGTGGATTCTATGCTCACACGCTGCTCATAGGGATGAGCTTCCACTTCCAACGCAAGTTCAAGACCGACGAAAACTTCAAGTATGCTCCAGACGCCTGGACCCTAGGCGTGATCTCCAAGGTTTGCTGTGAGTGCCAATATTTTTCCAGTGCGCTTGAGCTTGAGCCTGACCATCCGCAGATCATCCCGGTAGGCTTCATTGCTGAGTGCGGCTTACGAGGGTGACTTACGGGTGTGGGTGTACAGCTATCGGTGACGCTATCGACAAGGGCACGTCTCCTCTGCTATTCATACATTCAAGCTAAATTTTTGCCTCCAGATTCCAGTGGCTTTATATCAGTGGATGAGCTCGTAGACTTCATGCAAGAGATGCCTCCCAAGGATCTCGGATGGACTGTTCCTCAGCGTCTCGCTTAGTGAGTTTTCCCTGCTGAGCATCCGGGCCCCTGCTAACGATTGCTTAGCGCTGCTTACGGATGGGACGCAGAGAACTATTTGTGCGTGCCGTCGATTGACCTGGTTCTCCCTGTTCACGGATCTGCTTATTAAGATATCAAACGCGCATCTTGGAGCTTTTCAAGAATCTCAACCAGCACGGTTCGAAAGACAGCCCTGCAACAAGGGCGGCCAGGCATACCTATCTTGAAGCTATCCGGAGCGACTTTTCCTTGATCATGGGAAGCCTGTACGAAATCTTCGACGACCTACCGCCGGAAGCAGTGGCACCAATGGAAAAACTGCGCTCTACTTGGCAGAATACGTTCTGGAATGACACAGTCAAGCGTCTCCGAAAGGTCCACTATTCTTTCAACGCATCCGCAGTCGCCGCCCTGTCTGGGAGTAATCGTGTCGAGCTGGTGTGTTGTGCGCATCGCGATTTGTGACAGCAGCTCACTACGAACAGACTTTCTTCCTGCTCCTGAATATCATCTTCACTCACCACAAGAGGGAGTTTGACGAAGGCATCATGAATCCCTCAAATGTCACAGTTGCGATTGCGGCGGTCAGGGCGGTATTCCAGGCATTTGACCAGCGTGTGCTCGACATGAAGCGTATTTGGCGCCGACAGGACGTTGATGTTGACAGGCAGATGCGTTATTTCGCGAACGGAATGTTCCAACGCTATTACGAGGCAAGAAGACTGACTTCACACAAGCGTTTACGGAGTTCAATAACGCTGGTGTTGCATCCACAGAGTCAGAAAAAGCCAAAGTCAAATGCACTCGTCCCTCAGCATTCAACTTATGCTTCATCCACTCGAGCAAACCACGAAGGCAACACGTTGAAACCACCAAGCACCCCCATGACGGCGAGCTCGGATCTATCAGATGGCCGACGGTCGCCGCTTTCGCCGACGCCCACCGGCTTTGAATCCCGGCTGGCAGGCGCTAGTGAGCAACATAAGATTTCTTCGGCCCATGAGCAATCCCCCGGTTTCTCGTCTAGGCTCGCGGCTGCCAGTGTGCGCTTCCCTTTTACTCTCGAATTTTCCGTCGTTTTGCTGAACTAAGCTCGCATGTGCACTGTCCACTTCGTCATCTAGGAGAGGCGTGACGTGGTGCAATTGTATGTTTGGTCCCACTGCGTCTCATGATTTCTTCATCTGAGTGATGATTATAGCAATTAGCCCGTCTGGAAGCGTGGAGAGGAAGAGATGTGCCAGCTACGGTCAAGCTAGGAGACAATTGTCGCACAAATCGCTGATTCCGTTCTCTTGTGGCCCCCCTAGGCTATTATTTACCGCGTATCCTGCTGTCAGCACTATGGTCTCCGTAGCCAGACGCGCGTTACGAGAAGAATTGTTTGACGCTAAGGCCAGTGTCCAAGCCTGCAGACTACCGTACATTCTCTGCATCTTCTCTTCGTGAACGGGCATCCATTTTATATGATATATGCCACTTTATGGGACGACTGCAGGCTGGGCCGTCGACATCCAAGAGGTAATATCGGCAAGGTTTCACGAACTGCGCCCGCAGCCCCGATGAAGATCCGCCTAAGTCCTAGGTTGCGAGCGCCGAACGTGCCATGAGAAGTCCCGAATCAAAAGGAGACCCGAATTTGTGTCGCCCTCGTGGATGCAGTGCGCGCCGCACAGGTATGGCATGGGCGGAAGAACGTAGTCTCCGTGGAGCCAAAGTAGCCAGCTGCAATCTTCGTAGGCACTGCATCATCTGTTTGAGGAAACTCACTCACTATATCCCAGCGCTGATGGTAAGATGGTGATGAGGTTGGCGGCTAGGTGGACGTACCGTACAGAGCTGCGCACAGAGTCCGCAGCGTTCACAAACCACTCGGGCATCATGGGCGACAACCCGCCCAAATACAAGTGCTGGTGTGAATGCTGTGTAGATGCGAACAAAGCTGCCTCGTCTGACACATGTCGCAGGTACTGTGTTCACAAGCCAGCAATAGTACAGTGCATCGGTCAGCCCAAGCCGCCGGCGGAGCCCAGTGGGAAAAGCAGATCTACCGCGGCCCGCGATCATTGGATCAATGCCGCAGATTGACAGTTGGTAGGCGCCTCGCCGACGCCCATTGAGTCGGTGACTAAAAGCGCGCGCCAATGTCGGGCGCGTCCTCGGTCCAGGAGTAGTGCATCCTTCACGGGAGTCCACACGTGTGCCTCGGAGTCGGAGGGAGCCAGTGCGGAATGATCGCTCTGTGCTGTATATGCATAAGTGCGTTGCGATGAAAGGACATTGGGAACAGATCGCAATAAGCGGGGTGTGCGAGCGGAACGGCAACACTCACACGACAGGCAGGACGCCGCTCGCGGAACATATGATCATGGGTGCCTCCGCGGTATAAGTGCGCCGTCTGCGTCCGCTTGTATGATAGTTCCTTGCGTTCTCAGACGATGGCTCGGGACCGCGCGCACCCACCTTCGTGCATCAAAAAGCACCGTGCACCACATCGAACGCCGAGTGCACTCGTGCTACTGTTTACGAGACTGCGCGGGCTGTCACCGGATGTCACCAGGCGGCGGGCCGCCCGCTAGCAGGGGAAATATGAAAGCACCTATCGGCGGTGGAGTTGCGACCCAAACGCGCACTTACTTGCACATGGAAATGGAAGCCCTCTGAAAGCGCACAGTGAGTGCATTAGTGAAGTTTGATGGACGTGGTACGTAGCGTACCTTTTCAACTGGAAGAGAATGCGGCGCAACGAGAGAAAGAACCGACATACATGCAAATGCGCGAAGTACGAGGCACCGACCGTCGTGCTCGTTACCGAGTTCCAACTGATGGTTGATAGATATTATCTTCGTTCAGGCGGTCCCGCACTTGAGGTCGTAGAGGCGCTGAGAACCTACATAGTGCGTACGAGGCGCAGCCTAACAAGCCCCACGAAGCCAAGCCAAACGATGCGCCGCCAGGCCGCCACTGATGATGCACGGCCAATTTGTAGTCCGACGGATACTGTCTTGACCAGGGGCTGCAGCAAGAGCGGCTGTCAGAAAAGAAAGTTTGGGAGCACGCAGCCCATCATCGAGTCAGCAACACGCACCTCGGACGGTGCGCTGACCGGATGAGCTCCATTGAGAGCAGGGAGACGTAGTACTGCCCTGGTACTGCCCCATGGCCAGCGCGCGAGTCTGCATCAGATGGAAGGCGGGAAGGGGGGGCAATGATCATGAGATGCGATGGGAGAAGTTGATGACGTTCTTGCTTGCTTGAGGTATTCTGCGAGCGCATCTGATCCAGCCCATGTCCTGGCAGCCGCAGGCAGCCGCCCGGAGGATTGCGTTACTACAGGTTACTGTTACTGCGGCCCGGTACCTGTTGAAATGATTTCGAGTCGCTAATCCCGCAGCACGTATGATTGACAGCGGCGGGTGCATAGGGGAAAGTTTGAAACAAAGGACTGCGTAAATGTGTTGTCAGCTCAAGAGTCAAAAGCTAAGCATGAGCAGGTCGAGGGGTTAATGATTATTAAATGCACAGATCTCACTGGATGGGGCCCTGCCAAGAACGTTTGAGGATGGTTTGATCTCACGAACGCACCGCGAGAATCTAGGAGAGCGTAACCATCCCCGACGAAATGAGCTCTGTTCTCCGTGAGCTGACAGCATCATCGCGTGATATTCTGCTGTCCACTGGGTATGTGGTAGATTGAGGGTGACACGCCATGGCAAGAATTCGACACCGCAGGAAATAATTTCTTCCAGGTGAAAAACTGGACTTCCCGGTTACTTGAAATTCCAGGCTTCTTTAGCGCTTGTATTGTACTGCATATCTTGTTGGCATGTCTCTGACCGAGCAAGCCCGTGGTGCTCTCGATAACCGCCTCCTGCCGAGGCGCAATATTTTCCGAGAACACCGATTGTACCTGTTGGGGCATAGGATTAGTGAGTCCTGGCCAGATGTTGACTTGCGGCCGTCGATGATCGACACGCCCTCGGCTCTGACCTGAACCAAGCACAGCCAAGCACTCGGGAGGCCGGAGAAAAGTGCACCCGGCGCGGTCTGGCACTGGCTGGCGCGCCACGCCCGTCGTCAAGGCTGCATCATACAAGCCAATACACTGCGGCAAAATGCCGTGACAAGGCGCAGCGTGGCGCCTGGTTCTGGACTGGTTCCTCCTCTTCTTGGCCGCCGTGCAAGAGGACAGCACAACTGTGTGTGAGATCCATCAGCGGGCGGGGAGCTTCTGCTCCGCTGTTCTGATGTTCGCACGTCTCATCGACTCGGAGTCCATCCGCTCGGCCTCTGGCCGCATTTGCCCGCCAGAAACCTCAGATCGCCCGCCTCGTCTCAACAAATTTCATCTTTTCTAGGCCAAATACACACTATCGAGGCGCCTGTACGCATCATTTGCGTCCACATGTCTTGCTTCTCTGCCGGCAGACCGCAGCGGGGAATGTCCGCGGTACGTCGCACAGTAACCATGCAGGACCAATCAAACAGGTACTGCCACCACTAAGCATTTGCTGTCCGGACTCCGAGTCCGAGTCGTATATAACCACCAAGCGGATCCGCGGTACACCAAGCGAACGCCAGCCCTCGCAGGTTCGGATAACCACCGTGACCTCCTTTGAATTTGCCATGGCCTCCTCCTCCTCCTCCTCCCCGCTGCACGCAGCCCTCGAGCATGCGCTCACCACTCGCGCCAAACGCGGCGTCCCCACCACCGACGTCTCCGTCCCCATCCCGAACTGGGCCCCGGACCTCTTCTCCAATGACTACCTGTCCATCGCGACCAATCTCGAGCTGCGCGAGACGTACCTCTCGCGTCTCGTGAACGCGCCGCACCTCTTCGGCTCGCGCGGTTCGCGTCTGCTCGCCGGCAACACGCCAGCGCACCTCGCGCTCGAGAACCGACTGCGCGCGCACTTCGACGCACCCGCGGCCCTGCTCTTCAACTCAGGCTTCGAGGCCAATTCAGCATTCTTCGGCTCGGTGCCGCAAAAAGGCGACGCGATTTTGTTCGACGAGCTCGTGCACGCGTCATGCCGGCATGGGATGGCCTCGTCCCGCGCGCGGCAGGGCATGGTCCCCTTCTCGCACAACTCGCTCAAGTCGTTCGAGGACCGCCTGCGGCAGGTGCTGCGCTACTTCCCTGCGATCAAGGCGCGCAAGGCCACCCTGTTCGTCGCGGTGGAGAGCCTGTACAGCATGGACGGCGACTTTGCGCCGCTGCCGGAGATGCTGCGCATCCTACAGGCGCATGTCCCGGAGGGCGCGTATCACGTCGTCGTGGACGAGGCGCACTCGACGGGCATCTACGGGCGCGGGGGGCGTGGGTTCGTTGCTGAGCTTGGCTTGGAGGACAGGGTGCAAACCGTGGTGCACACATTTGGGAAGGGGCGTGGTCTCACAGGCGGTGCGTCGATAGATCACCCGACTCAATTGGCGATCCAGAGGCTAATAAACGTTGCACAGCGGTCATCACAACGTCGCCGACCATTCGGCGCTATCTGATTAACTATGGCAGGCCGGTGATCTTCTCCACCTCGATGCCGCACATCAACCTCATCGCTCTCCATACATCCTTCGACATCATCGAAGGGCACACTGGCGACATGGTCAGTCCCGTCTTCCCGTACACGTCTCCGTTCTCACCCAACATCTCTTCGCCACCAGCTACGCACGCGCTTGCAGAACAACTCAGCACTTTTCCGGACGCTCGTCCTCAAAGCCCTTGAGAATATCCCGACACCCATCCTCTCACTCCCCGACTCCCACAAGGCACCGGGATCACTCGTCCCCTACACGCCCATCTTCCCCATCCTCACATGCTACCCGGTCGCGCTCGCCGCAATGCTGCAAGCACACGGGTACGCCGCGCAGCCGATCCCGTATCCCGCCGTGCCGAAGGGCGAGGAGCGCATCCGCGTCGTCATCCACGCCGACAACACCGAGGAGGAGCTGCGCGCTTTCGTCACGCTCATCTACCAATGGGCGCTCGCGCAGAAGGCGCCCGCGCTCCGCGAAAAGGACTCCGTTGTCGCGACGGTCAGCAAGGGTCCGCTGCCGCTCCTAATGGGCATATTCGGCGGCCAGAGCATGGCCAGCCCGTGGCTGTCGTGGTTCAAATCGTTGACAGGCAAATACATGTCTGCGATGCCCGGCATGCGAGGTTTCTGATCTCGCCTGCGGTATCTCACTTCTGCCTCGTTCTCAGAACCCACGGCCTTTTCTTTTACCTCACATCCGCCGAAATCTTCACACTCCTTCCAAATCCTATGCTTCGCGTTCTCCGTCGTTTGCGGCGCCATTACACACACGCACAAGCTGCTGAATACCCGCTAACGTCCCGACACTCCTTGTGGCCCTAGGCCTAACTTATCTCTTCGTCTCTTCGTGCTCTGTATTGTTATATGCCAATCCTTGGCATCAGTGTATCCTATTTTTCTTCAAATGCGGACGGCGGCTGCGTCGCTACCTCTCCTACCAACTGCATACCCACTTACTCTAGTATTTTCCTAGTTTCGTCGTTCTTTCAACTCGTAAATAGATTGCCACCGTCGCCGCGTCCCCAGCGGCGCCAAGAAATCAGCGTCGTTCAATGTGCATGGCACAACAGTTGGTGTGCATGCGCTGTTTCACTCTTCCCGTTGCCAGCATCGCGGCGACAAACCTCCCGCCCATCAATTTGACAGAATAAACGAGCGATATACTTTAATTCTAGATGGGCCAGATGCGTGGTATGTTAGCGTTGTATGATACATGAGCGACCGTGGAATTGCGTTTATGCGAAGCCAGTGTTCTGTTCTCTTTTACCGGGATAATTACGAAGTGGTGAGCCTGTGTGCAAAATACGCAAACGAATAATTTGATCGTGAAAAACGACAACAAGAACAAGATTCCCGGAGATTCCAAGGAGCCTGCGATGTACTAGGAGGCCGATGCGTGCGGTTAGAAGCGGTCAGAGTGCCCAAATTTTGACCATGGAATCGCGCGCGCCGGAGACGAGGTACCGGTCCATGTAGCGCAGCTTCTCGACGGGCTTCGTGTGACCGTTCGTCAGGAGCGTGGAATGCTGCATGGACGTCCGGTTGTACACCTGCCGCGGCATATCAGAAGAAGGAACAAATAAAAAAGAAGGCATAGTACCTTGACACCGTTCTCTCCCGCCGCGGACACGATCTTGCGGCTGTCGAACTGGAGAGCGGTGACAGCATGGTCATACTTGACCGTCTCAAAGATGCCTCCGGTGCGCAGGTCCCATATCTGCGGCACGTTCATCAAATTTTGCTGAATACTAGGGCTTCATATACGTACCCTGATGGATTTGTCGAGCGACCCGCTCACGACATGGATCTCGTCGAACTGCAGGCACGTCACCGGACCCGTATGCCCCAGAAGCGTCCGATGTGCTTGCCCCGTCCGCACTGTCAGCCAAACGATCAGCAACGCACACATCCTGATTAGACGAGGCACTCACTATCCCACATCCGCACCGCACCGTCCCCGCTGCCGCTCACCAGCGCGTATCCCCAGAACTGCACCGCGCCGACAAAGTCCTGGTACATCTCCCAGCTGCCGTCCGCGTACGG
The DNA here is from genome assembly GCA_019915035.1 of Auriscalpium orientale. NCBI lineage: Eukaryota > Fungi > Basidiomycota > Agaricomycetes > Russulales > Auriscalpiaceae > Auriscalpium > Auriscalpium orientale. Next base: position 2,862,969 of record JAHLMH010000001.1, read on the forward strand.
CGGCGTCGGCACGGCAAACGCGCCTGCGGCTGCGGCTGCGCCGGGGAATAGGTGCCCCGGGAGTGCACCGCCTGGCGGCACGCTGGGTGGGTGCGAGAGCGCCCAGAGGATATCCATGGTCATGACGCACTGTCCGGTGTTGAGATCCCACTGACGAAGCGTCTTGTCGGAGGCGCCAGTGACCTGCAAGGGGTTAGAAATGAAATCAAACTGTCGAGGAACGTGCATACCAGGGTCTCATCCTCGAAGTACATCGCCGTGACGGCTTTGCTGTGGCCCTCCAGCACGCGCACGCACGGCCCGTCCTCCTCTTCTTTTGACGCACCCTGTCTAACCGCACCGCTTCGTGCACCGCTCGCGTCCACTACGACGCCCTCACCCTCGCCTTCGCCCTCCTCCGCCTCCTCGATCACGTCGCTCAGGTGCACCATCCCGTGCTCCCACTCGTCCTCGGCCTCCGCGTCGACGCGCCGCAGGTCCCACACGCGCACGGTCCCGTCCGCGCTGCCCGTGAGGCACACCGCGTCCTCGACCTGCACGGCCTTCACCGCACCCGTGTGTCCGCGCAGGCGCCCAATTTCCTCGCCGGAGAGGAGGTCCCACACGCGCGGTTGCGCGTCGTCTTGGGTGGCGGTGACGAGCGTGCCGTACGGCTCCGAGAGGTCGAGCGCAGCAATGGGCGAGGAGCCGCATTCGAGGGTCTTTGGTGAGCAGAGTCAGTCGGATTGGACGACAAGAATGCGCGGAAGCGACTGACCATGAATGCTACTCCAGGAGGCAGTTCGTCGTGTTCCGAGGGTAAGAACGCAGGCCCTGTGTTCCATTAGAATTGAGTAGAGCGAATACGTCATTGCGAGCGCACCTTTTCTTCTTCGTGAAGGCGGTAGATGTGGTGGGACTTGTGCTGCCCCCTTCGAACCCTTGGTGCCACGAGTTCGAGACTCCTCTAATTCTAGCCTTTCCCTGACCATCTCGACTGAGAAACGGACACGTGAGCAACGCTGCAAATCGAGAAAGGAACGGAGACGGACGTTCATCATCCAGTTCAAGGTCGTCTTCGTGCAATTTCAGTAGGTCCTCCTCTAATTTTGTGCGAATAGCATCCAAGGCCTCGATTTTATGCGTGATCTCCGCGATGTCGTTGTGTATAAGACTCTGCGCAAAAACCCTGAGATGCAAGTATTGAGCAAAAATAAAAGTCACTCACCCGCCGCACATGCAAGTTCTCTTTATCCCGCTTGATTTCGCTCGTCTGCCTCTCCAGCTCTTCCCGACCGAACACCTTCTGCGCACTCAGACTTTCCCTCCCCCGCTTTCTGCGCCCTCTTTTCCCGCGTTCACGCTCCCCTCTGTTCCCTACCACGACCACGTCCTCCTCGCTCTCCACTTCGCCGTCCACGCTCGTGTCCTCAACCATCAGCCCGCGCGCGCCCATGCTCATGCGCTTCAGGCCCATGCGCGGTGCCTCGACATTGCGCGTCTGGCGACGGCGTGTGCGGCCCTTGTCCGCGCTCGGGATTGTCGCCTGGAAGCCGCGCAGCAGGCTAGGGGGTGCGCCGCCCTCGCCGTCGCTGCCCGCCGCAGTGGGCGTGTCGGGGATCTCGACCGCAAGCAGCTCATCCGCGGCCTCGACGATCTCCAGCTCGCGCGACGTTACGCGCCGCGAGCCTAAACCGAGGCGCAGCGGCGTGCGCCCCAGCGTCGCGAAGTCGACGCGATGGCGCGTGCCGGCGGTGACGGCGGCGCGTGGGCGCGAGGACACGGTCGCGGCGTGCGCCATAATCCGCGGGGTCATTATGACGGGTGCAACTGGGTATCAGGGTGCTATGAGTGCTCGTGCGGGCAGCGGCGAAATGGCGGGGAGAGACGGCTGTCGCGTGGAGGGGAGTTGGACTTACGGTCTGCCAGCATTTTGCTCGAGTCAGATTTGCGGTGGGTAAAGGGGGCGAAGAGAGCGCGAGAGACGACATCGAGGCGCGAAGTCGCGGAGGAAGATGCTTGTTGAGACGTGGAGGACGACGATGAAGATTGGCCGTTGGTGGTGAGCGGGTCAGGCGTGCGCCCTTGGCGACCTGAGGAAGATGCAGCCATACGACTTGCTTGGGTTGACCGGCGGCGTGGCCAACACTCGAGGAAAGAGGAGAAGGGGAGAGGACAAGGAGAGCTGGCGGCGGAAGGCCAAGGAACTGGATGTGGACGTCACTGGCCGGAGCACGCGTCGGACTTGTCGGGAAGGACGCGTGTGGTTTCAGCGCGTGACAACCCTCTGGCACCTCGATCTTATTGCCCATAGAATGTGTAAAGTATTCCGCGATAAAAATATCATGACCACTGCGTAGAGACGATACAATGCCAGCGAGCGTCATACAAGTACAACCGTGTGGCTCCTCCAACTCTAGATAGGCGTCCTATCTCGACCAGCCGAAGTCTACGACCATGGAGAGACCGTACGGTCGTAGATCGTACTCCCGTCTGATCAAAGGCAGTTTCTCTGTCGATGTGGCTGGGACGGGAATCTCCTCTACGGTGGCCTCCTCTGCTAGCGGTGTCGGGGGTGTCGCTGTGGTGGACGCAGGTGACGGGGTCGGGGTCGTCTTGCGGTGCGAGAAGGGCGTCTTGAAGCTAGAGAATAAACCGCCGTGACTCTTCTTCGGCTTGGGTGGTCAATGACGAGCCCGTCCTCCTTCGTGTCGGTTGAAGTGCCATCCTCGGCACCCACCGTCGCAGTCAGCATCTCCACGAACTTCCGCTCCTCCTCCATCTCCTGCTTTAATGCCTCTACGCTCGCGCTCTCCCACTTCGCGATGTCAAAGGGCTCGAAGAGCTTCGACGCCGACATCTCGCACCAGCAGCGGTCGACCAGACGCACGACGGCAGGCCGTGATTCGGCTGCGAGGCCGGCGAGTGCGCTCGCGAAGGTGGTTATGGTCGCATTGGATGCGACGGACCATGCGCTGGACACGGGTGTGTCGATCGGTACAGGCTGCCAGTAGCACGATGAGAGGAAGAGTGCGGTTAGCAGAATGATGCAATAGAAACTGTTCCGTTTATTCAGCATACTTAAGAAAAACGAACAAATGGCCTTGCTCACCACGGATGGGCATGCAGTGTCAGGGATATGAGGAAGAGGGCGAGGAAGTATGGGGGCGCCGATGGCAGCGGCAGCAGCAAAAGGGGTATAAACCAGCGCGTACACCTAAGACTCGACAGTCAGTTCCAGATAGCTCGGCGGCGGCGAAAGCGACTGACCACATCGTCGCGTTGAACGAGCTGGGTGCGTCGTGCTTTGGAAGGGTGAGCACATTGCCCTCGGCAGATCCCGAACGCGGCGCCAATCGCGTATTACGCGTGTTGCGGCGCATCGTTCGCTCTCGTTCTCGACTTTTCCGTCCAAGCCCACCAATCCACCCCTTGTCACCTACAACGATGTCGAGACACCCAGAAATTCTGTGGGCCCAGCGCAGCTCAGACACCGATGAGGAGAAGGTGCGTCTGCCACCGCCAGTTGCACGGCAGCGCATCTGCTGACGACTGGAACTTCCGTTATTTTTCGTCGTCTTTTTTCTCCCGTCCTGCGCGATCTAGAACGTGATTTACTTGACGGTCAATCTCCCCAACATTATCAAGTCAACTTTTGACTTCAAGCTTGAGCCCACAAAAATCGCGCTCAAGGCGCGCGCCGGCGTGTGCGTATTCCGCCTACCGTTCATATTGCAATTGCATTTACCCTACTGTCTACCCTTTACAGTAGCGATGCTGATCAGAAGGACTATGAGTTCTCGATTGACCTGTACAAAGAGATCGACGTCGAGGTATTTCATCCTTACCCCTCCACGCACATGTACCAACCGTCCACGTGCAGAAATCAACACAACGCCTGACCTCCCGCGCGCTGGTCCTCACGCTCCGCAAAGCCAAAGCTGAGCTCGAGTACTGGCCGCGTTTGACCAAAGAAAAGCTCCGCACGCAGTTCATCAAGACCGACTTCTCCAAGTGGGTCGACGAGGACGAGCAGGACGAGGCGCCGACCGCCGGCGCGGACGACGAAGAGGGCCCTGACATGGGCGGAATGGGCGGGATGCCAGGCATGGGCGGCATGGGCGGGATGCCAGGTATGGAGGGGCTCGGTGGAGGCGGATTTGGCGGCATGCCGGGAATGGAGGGCCTCGGTGGCGGCATGGACATTCAGAAGGTGCGGTGACTTTCTCTATCTCTTACGCACAATGCAAAATCAAACTGACATCGTCTTTCGCGCAGATGCTCGCGCAAATGGGTGGCGCTGGAGGTGGCGGCCCCAGCGGCAGCGGAGGCTTTGACGGGGCGGACTTGGATAACGATGATGATGACGACGACGATGACGGCCCGCCGCCGCTCGAAGATGCGGAGCCGGCCAAGCCTTGAGTCTGCAGTGCGATGGGGGAAGTAAATTGTCGCGGACGCGCGAGTGTGTGGCCTGTCATATCTGTATGTATATCCACCTAAAATCAACTGAAGTGACGAGAAGAATGGTTGGGGTTTTGTGTGCAATGGTGTAACTGTCTGATGAGCGGTTTGCTGCGATTTCTTCTCGGGACGTTCGCGAATGGAGTGGCGGTGAGTGCCTGGTGAGTGCTGCCACCTGATTATCATAAGGTTGAGCACTGAAGAGCTCACATATCAAGGAAAATGACATGCTGTATAAGCTCTCTATTATTCGCCCTGCAAGTGGGCTCATACGCCGCGTCTTCCATATCTCAAGCCTCGATGCCTCGTGCCCTTCTCGCGGCCCTCCAGCGTCTATCGTGCATCGCCATATCCCGGCATCGCAAGCGCTCATGTCCTCGCGCGAGACAAAGGCAGTGACTCCCACCACTCTCTTCCGCACACCCACCATGCCACCCGTCTTCGATTTGGAGAGCCTCCGCGGAACAACATCTAGTCCAGATCCGCAAGGTGGGTATGCATTAATAGTTTGGAATCGTAAGCTTAATGGCGCAGAAACAGATCCACAGGCCCGCGACCGTGCCGCGGAAGAGAAGAAGAAGGAGGAGGAGCGGCAGTCGACGGGTTTGTGGCGAACAATATCCTCTGCGGTAGACGTATCTCATGAATCGGTGTAGGTAACGACTATGGTGATACCTCAGCACAGCTATGGACATTGTCAATCTCGGAGGGGGAGAAATATGATAAAATATTGGCGGAAGGATTCTCAAGAAACATGGACAGCACATTGGTCTTCGTACGTCTTTCCATCAGTTCACATAATTGATTTGCGACTGACAATTGGCCTTGCCAGACTGGTCTCTTCTCCGCAATAGTCGCGGCATTCCTCATTGAGAGCTACAAAACGCTGAACCAGGATCCTGAAGACGCCACCGTGCTCCTTCTCAGCCAAATATACCAACAAATCTCTGCAAACGCCAATGGAACAACTATCCTCCCCAGCCCGCCTCCCGCCAACCAAGTCAAGTTCAGCGCGTCCCATGCTTCCGTGGCCGTCAATGTCTGCTGGTTCCTCAGCCTTGTATTCAGCATCAGTTGCGCGCTCTCCGCAACGCTCGTGCAGCAATGGTCACGCAAGTACCTCCAGACGACCCAGCTGCGCTCGTCGCCGCACACACGTGCGCGCATCCGCGCATACCTACACGAGGGCATCCTATCTTTCCATATGTCTACCGTCGTCGACACAATCCCTCTCCTCCTGCACATCGCCGTGTTCCTCTTCTTCGGTGGTCTTATCGAATTCCTCTGGCATGTGCACATGACGGTCGCGATTGTCGTCCTCTCCGCCGTCTCTGTCTGCGCAGCGGTGTACCTCCTGCTCACCATCGCACCGATGCTGCGCCATAATTGCCCATACCAGACTCCAATATCCGCACCCATGTGGCGCGTCACGCAGGCACTCTTCATCGCAGCCGGCACCGCAGCCACGCGCGCGGCAACATGGGTCCGCCCGACCTCGAGCGTGGCCCTCTTCGTGCTACCGGACTTTGCGCGCCAGTGCCGCAAGCGTTTCTTCGGTGGCATGAAGCAGAATTTGGAGTTCCATGCCACTGCGGCGAGGGACATCGACCCGATCGCGCTGAAGCACACACTGCGGGCGCTGCGGGACGACGCGGAGCTTGAGCCCTTCGTCGAGGGCGTGCCCGGGTTCATCAAGTCGCACGTCGTCGAGCACGGCATGCTGACGATCTTCCAGCTGCTGCACCCGGACGCGAAGCTCGGCGTGCGCATTGGACGCCTGCTCAAGACGTGCGCGGGGCGGGTGATCACAGGGATGACGGAGGCGGCACGCGTGCGCCGCGCGCTGACGTGCATGAGCGCGATGTGGCATCTGACAGGGTGGTATGTGCGCGAGCGCGTGCTGTGCTGGGAGCTGGATTTTGGGGAGGAAGCTGTGGATGCGTTGAAGCTGCTGAAGAAGGACAAGGATGCGGATGTCGCAGTGGTCGCGCACTGTACGGCCGCACTTGGTGCGACCGCGCTTCTGCATGAGCTGTCGGCGATGCCCCCTTCTCGAAATGCGCAGGCAGAGCCGGTGCGGAAGGCAGTTGTCGCGTTGATGAACATGCCGAAGCACCTGCAGGAGGGCTTCATGCGCCGGGATGGCACGGGACAGGATGAGTACCTCTTTACCCTCGTCGACTTCGTTGCAGGCACATCGCCGCACATGCGCCGCGCCAACGACAGCAGCATGGAGCTTGTCTGCGAGTCTCTCAAGGCGATGGTGACGGACGAGTCGCCGGACGACGCATGGCACGCTTCACAACCCGCACGGGAAGCATTTGCGAGTTTATGGCAAGATCTTGACAATCTTTTCGACGGATTTGCGGGGGCATGGAGGATGCCTGAGGCGAATGGGAGCTACTCACCTTCAATATCATCTGAGCGCACAGCTGTTGTCCCAGAAATCTTGATGCCTTCGCCAACGCTTGGGCCGCGACGACGATCCTCGTCTTCCTCTAGCTTCGGCAGACCGTACCCCTCTCGTATCAAGGATATCCTCTATCCAATTGCCCGGAGACTCAATGTGCCCTTGAACCAGAGGGCCGCTGTCTAGAAGACCGTGCCAACTTATTGCCATCATGACTGCATCGTGTTAAACTGCTTGCTTCGGCGGGCAGTCACCCTCATAAAATCACCAGGGACTCTAGACATATTATCTTAGAAGAAGTACTACTTACCGCAATATCAAAAAGTTGTTTTGTATGCAGGTGTTCAAGTTGTCCGGATCCTACATGTCGGTCACGCATCACCACGTGTGCGACTCGGAGGCTCTCAGTTGAACGGCCTCCATCTCTTCGGAGTCGTTCTGCACACGCCTACACAAAATTCTCCTACTGACAACCATCAAAGGATCCTGGTAAAAAGGGATTGCAGCACCAATATTTGATGACGTTCAGCTGTCTTGGGGTGGGATTTTTGTTTTTGTGCGGCGGCGGCGGAGAACAGCGCCGTCCGAGACCCCTCCAAGTCCACTTCCAGGCTCCCTCTGTCCCACTGCTCTACACCCGCAACCCCGCATCTTCTCATTCATGGATCCCATCATGCAAGTGGTCTCGCGCTGCGTCGTCCATCTCATGCGGTCATCGTGTCTCACAAGTTGGCTCTGCAGTGTGATCAACGGCCTTTCGAATTTGACGAACTCTCTGCAGCAGAAACACGCCAGCACATGTGAATGCGCGACTATGGCGAGTGTTCGCTTGCTCCTGGATGCATCGCCGCAGCCGCCAGGCCATTCAAGAAATTTGGCGCTCGCGCGTGCGTCCTCCTTCGCCGACGCAGCTGAGTGCGGTGTGGCTCGAGTAGAGCCTCGTCCTGCTGGATGGCCGGGCAAGTCGCGAGAAAGTCATAGCCAGCGCAACCTGGTTGCCTTCAGCGCACTGCCGGGCTTTCCTGGACACCTCTCGCAGTGCTGCACGCGCCCAGTTGCCGCCACCGATCTCCAGCACATCTTCAGAGATGCGCGCCCCACTGCGCCTCGCTGGCCGCCACACGCTACATTCGCGTCGACGCCACCTCGCATTGTATGCGCCTCGATGGCCGCCACACGGAGTTCGTGTTCAAGTTGCCTCGTGCTGCACGTTGTACGCCGCGTCGGTGCTCGGTGCGCTACTGTACCTTATTTCTGCCCTCGTGTGGGCACATCCCCCCTGCCTAAAACGGATGTCTTGGTTGACTATGTAGGCAGGTAACACAGTAGAATTTCGATATGGCCTGCTTTGCAACAAATCCTACAACGATGTAACCTTTTAAGTAGTCTAATAGATGCCCGTATTATACAAGACTTGGGTTGAACCAACACACCCTCAACGTCCATGGGACTCTGGATGTTGCGGCGTCTTGTTTGACGGCCCAACACTGTATAGGGATTGCTGCAGGATGAACGCGGGCGAATATGTGAGTGGGACAGTGTGATTTGAACTGGGAAACATACATAAGACGGTGGAATGACACATGCCTCTACATCAATGAGAGGTGGTGTTTGCGCTTCTGGTGTCGGCGCGCAGATGTGCCTTGACCTTGAGGCCAGGTTCATCAAATCCTCTTGGACAACCTTCGCAACAAACCCCAAAGGTCCTGTGCGGCATTTAGTAACAGCAAATTTGAGTTGACTTATAAGTACCTTTGTTGTCCTGCCTGAACACAGTCGTGTACACAAGATGCAACAGGAATATGAGGGAAATGATCACTACCGTGGTCCAGGTGCTGGTAAGATCTGAAAGTAGATGAGTAAAGTACAACGATAAACGGAAATCTGACTCACCAAATGGATTGGTAGTTGTTGGCTGGCACGCAACAACCACAAGAACGATCTGATCGAACATCAGGTCAAACCCCCACGCTCTTGGACACGCCTGTTCCAATCGCCACCATCCGTGTGAGGCCCGTTGTTGTAAATAGAACCATGTAAGCCCATGCGAAGGAGTAACGGATCCAACGCTCCATGTCCAACTTCAACCCGCAGACGATCATAGCTACGCAAAGCCCCAGTGTGCAGAAGCGTAGTATTGCGAATGCAATCCAAGTTTTAGTCCAGGCTTCGGTAATCGAGGCGTGGGCAGGGTTACTGAGGGGGGTGGGGGCAAAGGGATGCTTCGGGGGAAGCGGCGGGTACGTCGACGGCGGCGAGCGGATATGAATCGGATAAGAAAACGGAGAACTTCACCGTCGCGAACAGTTTCCTGACTCTCTCAGGGCAGAATGATAACTGCATAGTGTGTAGTGGCGGTTTGTGGTCGATGTTAGCGGATAGGAGAACTTCGAGTAGGCTCGAGTAGGTCACTCACCCGGGCCGGCCCGGCGGCCGAAGGCCAACGGATATGGTCAACACAGCCACTGCCAGGCTACCGTTACCCTAGAGCCTAATACATAGGTTGTTCGACTATCATCAGCCGCCGCGTTCAGTCTGCTTCCAGGAGACTAAGCCCTACTACCAGGCAATGTGTGCAATGATGTCGCCCTTCTAGGTCTTCGTCTTCACTGTGTTCTTTTGACGAAGAGTACGGTCTGCTGTCAACAAAAATCGATAGCCGATCCAGCCTTCGTGTCCGATCTAATCGACGTATTTGCGCTGTCTTCCTGGCCTGCATCGCTATTGTCTTCGGTCACGCATCGCAGGCGCGCATGTCCTTGACTGCTAAACGAAGGCGATGCCTAACCCTCCCTGTCCACAACCACAATGTCGCACTCATCCGATATCGAGAGCTCAAGAACCCCGGACTCCCAAGGTGCGTGAGCGTGAGCATGCCAATGAGTTGCACGCTGACTGGTGTGCTGAACAGAGCGCGGTGGTGCATTCAAGACAGAGATAGAAGATAATGAGCCACAGCTTACTGGTTTGTGGCGGTCACTTTTCTAGGGTGGAGGCATATCTGACGAGCGTTATTTCTTGCGTAGGTCACTATGATGGCGACTCATCGGCGCCGTTGGGGATGTTGTCCTCCCCGGGCGAGAAAGACGATCAGATTCTCGTGGAAGGCTTCTCAAGAGACATGGATGGCACGTTGGTCTTTGTATGCATATCGCGTTTATCCGATGGCCTAGCAGCTGAGATTGGCCCTGGCAGACTGGTCTCTTCTCCGCAACAGTGGCAGCATTCCTCATCGAGAGCTACAAAAAGCTAGACCAGGACCCCGCAGACACCACTGTGCTCCTCCTCAGCCAGATATATCAGGAACTCACCGCCAACGCAACCTCCATCCCTACCCTGCCTGCCAATCAAGCTGCCTTCCACGCGCCAGGTACCCTTGTGGCAGTCAATATCTGCTGGTTCCTCAGTCTCGTATTCAGCATCAGTAGTGCGCTCGCCGCGACACTCGTACAGCAATGGTCGCGCAGATATATCCAGACAATCCAGCTACGTTCATCACCAGATTCGCGCGCCCGCATCCGCGCATATCTGCGCGAGGGCATTTCGTCCTTCCACATGTCCTCCGTTGTCGACACTATCCCGCTCCTTCTCCACATTGCGGTGTTCCTCTTCTTTGCCGGCCTCGTCGTCTTCCTCTGGGGCGTACACCTCAGCGTCGCAATTGTGGTCTTAGTTGCCGTCTCCACTTCCACTATTGCCTACCTCATCACTACTGGCGCGCCGATGTTGAGCCGCAACTGTCCGTACCGGACGCCGCTCTCCGCACCTGTATGGTTCATCGCGCAGGCGCTCCTGATTGCATTGCTCTCTGGCGCCGTGCGTGCGGCAAAGTGGGTCCGGCCAACATCGCGCGCAGCGCTCTATGTCTTCCCGGAGTTCCTGCGCAAGGGCAAGCACTTTTCCGGAGGTCTGGATGAAAGCCTGGAACACCATGCGGCGGTGGCGAAGAACAGCGGCCCAAAAGCGCTGGAGCTGCCACTGACTGAGATGCGCAACAACTCAGGCCTCTTAACCTTTGTCAAGGGCGTGCCCGCTTTCATGTCGACGGACGAGGGCAAGCTCAACATCTTCCAACTCGTGCATCAAGGTGAACTTGGCGTGCGGATCGGCCTCTTGCTCCAAACGTGCGCTGGGAAGGGTATGACGGAGAAGTCACGCATCCACCGGGCGCTGGCGTGCATGGAAACTATATGGGTCTTAACGCAATGGTATGTGCGCGAGAACAGAGTATACTGGGATAGAGACTTTGGGGATGCGGCTGTGGATGCTCTCAGTGTGCTGAAGAAGGACAAGGATGCGGACGTGGCGGTGCTCGCGCATTGCACGGCGGCGCTCGGTGCAGCTGTGCTTCTCTCCGAGATGTCGAAGATGACTCCCTCCCAAATGAGACAAGCTCACACGGCGCGGAAGGCGGTGGTCAAGCTTACGGAGATGCCGGAGCACCTGCAAGACGCATTCCTGTCGCAGGAAGGGCAGAATGAATACATTTTCATCCTCGTTGACTTCCTCTCCGGCACACTGTCCCACAACCTCCAGGCGAGCGACCGCAGCATGGATTTCGTCTGCAATACGCTCAAATTGATTCTGCGGGGAGACGTTTGGGAACGGGACATATCCCGTGCCTCGCAACCTGCCCGGGAGGCCTTCGCGGATTTTTGGGGAAAAATCCAGAGTCTCGTCAAAGGCGACGAGACCTCATGGCCGAACAGGTTGCCCGATCTGAATGAAGCCCCTGGGGCCTCCTCAAGCACATCTGTTGGCTCCGAAGTTTCCGCCAGTTCTGCAAAACCATATCTGAGCTCTGTTAAAAAGACACTCCTTCCTATTGCCATTGCTTTCGAATTGCCCATGGCCTAGATCTATGCGTTGCAGACGTTCTCATGGACACCATTGTGAATATTAAGTAGTGGCATACTGCTGTCCCGTTGAGTTCAAGGAGTAGAGCTTCAGAGTAGTAATCAAGATTTTGATTCCATGTGGGCGTCTATCCCAGGTAGGCGCTGACCGCGCTGACAATAACGACTTCGACGGCTTCCATCTCAATATGCCTCATTCACTGCACGTTCAGCCTGCCAGTGCAATCAGCTCCAGCCTACCACCGTTTGCATAGCCATCTGAGCTGCTTCTAAGGACGCTCAGAATATACAGAAGGAGCATTGACGTGAGTCTCCAGTTGGCTCGCAGTGGGAGTGGTCGATGACTTTCCGCCCTTCTGCAAGAGCGTGGCACCCCCTCTGCAACTTCCTGCAGCCTGAGGCTTGAGTTCTAGTTGACGTCGTTGGTTCAAGTTCAAGTTCCAGACGACGTTTCGTCGCTGCTGCGCCGGTGAACTCGGAACGGGCAAGTGAGCATTGAATGCAGCATGAACAGAGTGTCTCTGCTAATCATAGAGACAACCAGACTGAAATTGATGCTGTCCAAAGGACCCCGCATCCAAGGAATGGAGTCAATGGCGCTATCTTCCAGCTCTGATCCTTCATCGTTTGACAAGACCGTGACACAAACGGGGCCAATCTTACGCCTACCCCCAGAGCTTCTCGTCCGCGTTGTCCAGTACGTTGCTGCCGCATGCGAACCCTATTACGGGCCGTTGCAGCACGAGCCAGTTTCGAAGGAGCGGGACGCCGTCCGACGGCTTGGTTGGATCTCTCTCACACACGTATGCTCCTCATGGCGGCGCACCGTGCTCGACTGGCCCATGCTTTGGTCGGAGATCTCTCCGAAGCTCGGCCCAATGTGGATGGAGACTATGCTCGCGCGAAGCCAAGGCGTGGCCGTCGACCTAATGCTTCAGCGCGAGAGCGTGGAGTCTGCCATACGGATCGCGTCGTTGCATCTGTCGCACGCACGCACCATCATTTTGGGCCCAGGTGTATTAGACGAGGAAGACGCAGGGTTAATGATGCTCCCAGCTCCAATCTTGGAGACATTCGAGTGCTACAGGATATTGATACGCGAACCCAATCTCTTCGCTAACAATGCCCCGCTCCTCCGCCGCCTCGTCATACGTGGTGTCGGGGACTATCCTTGGACGCATCAACCTTTCCGTACCCTCGTTCATTTGACGATAGACGACTCCACCGAACCGCCGAGCGCACAGGAGTTTTTCAACGTGTTGCGGAGCACACCGGCTCTTGAACACCTCGACTTGGCCAGATGCCTCCCGCGGGCCTTCGAGGCACTCCCAGACGACCATTTCGTCGAGCTCCCGTCGAGCTTCCCCATCTCATTAATCTCAAGCTGGACGGGGACGTCTCACAGGTCGCTGAGTGCATGGCTCGCTTCCATATCACTCCCTCCGCTCACCTCAATTTCCGATGCTTCTCCCATGACAACTCCGGACGGGAGTATACCCGCATCTTCCCAATCATACTCGACCACCTATCCCGCGCTGGGCCCAAGGCGCCTCCACTCCGCGACTTAATGCTCGAGGTCGAGCTACTCTGCTTCGTCCGCTTCTTCGCCACACGCGACCTTCCCGCCAAAGTGCAGGACACCGACTTCTTCTTCCTAGATCGCACCGCGGACGTCCGTGTGGAGTTTTGCTGGCCGTATGGCACCTCACACGTCGAAGCCGCGCTCACCTTGCCAGACATGATAATAAATGCGCTGCCCCTGGCCAACGTAGAGATGTTCTCTTTCCTGGCGTTCGAGAGGATGTGGACGAAGACATTCTGGGTCCAAATAACGCGCAAGTTACCGCGCATCAAGCACCTCGCTAGCAGCGAACGGCCGCTCTTCCGAGCGTTGTTCTACTCGACCGAGGAGCTGAACATATGGGAAAGCTTAGACCCGGATGATTTGAATGGCTTAGACCCGCCAGAATTGGAACATGATGAGCTCTTCTTCCCGTGTCTTGAGACCTTCGTTATCGAACACGACATACTACGGAGCCTCTTCAATAGTGGAGAAATCACCATACCCGGATTGGTGGAGCTGCTGGAGAGGCGCAGGCAGGCTTCGCCGCTGCGCACGGTGTTCGTCTCTGACTTGTTCATATGCGACATGGAGGACGAATCCTGGTCGGAGCAGTTGGCGAAGACTTTGGAGGAAATAAGGAACAGCAAGACGCTGCTGCAGTAGGGTCAAATGAGCCGTTATTGATCATGGGGTGTGGATACGACTACCGATCCGACGAAGGTGCATGGCACTTATTTTCTTGCATGGTGCGCGTGTATGATATGTATTGGCACCCATATGTAGATTCCATATCGAGAGTCACTGCGCTCCGAGTTACGACTTTTGCCTATCAACGTCTTTCCCACAGACCCATCATTTTTGCCTGGCAGACAGAAGTGAAGTCTGTGACTTTCGACCTCTGTCAGCATGCACATCAGCTGCTTTGGACAGCTGCACGCTTTCAAGTTGTGATAACCTGTGATTTCTCTTCGCAATTTACGCTTGGATCGCGCTTAGGCCCTGTGTGTCCCTGTGTCCCTGGATCCGCGCTCCCAGTTCGTCTGCGAGTATACGACGTTCAGGGACTGGTCTGTGTTCATGCGACACCGGGGAGCTACTTAAGAGGGAACAAGTAGGTTCCGAGCAGATCGGAACACTAGTACTGCAAGGCTAACAGAGGCTAACTTGTTTGTTTAAATGCCCTTACAGGGCTTTACAGGGCCAACACAGGGCTCACATCTGAGTCAAAGGCTAGGACCGATCTCGGGACTACGCAAAGAACTCGGAACAGAGTCAGCTAGTTGGAACTCAGCAAGGTACCCTACTATTATCCTCAGGCCCAGAAAAACGGCAGAGCGCGCAACGCAGGCTCCCCGATGTCCCCGTTGTCCCCGTCGCTCTCAACCTCCGCCATTCATGGTTTTTATAAATAACTTCTCGAAGACGACGCCACCCTTGCACAGCTCAACCGACCATCGCACCTAACGAAATCATCGGGGCCAACGCAACGGCGGCCGTTTAGCCGCGCACTTCTAGAATTCCACCAATCCCTGTTTCGTTGGGAACCCGTAAGGCGCCAATGCGTGGAGGGAAGACTGAACTTATACCGGGCGCAGATGCTCCGAGTCCTACGTACCAATGTCTGTCCCCATCCTTTGCCTCGCTGCCACCGCCGCCTCGATCCACCGGTCGCTCGCCACTAGACTGTCCGCACGCTGCCCTACCGCTGCCCACGTTCTGTCACTGTCCTTGTCCGCAGACTATTGCGCTGTCGACACCTATCGCCCGGAAGTCCCACACGCAGCGTGACACGCCCGGTGGGGCACGGGGCCCTCCCCCGCGCGTTCGCTGCCATTCGTGCGGTATCGCGGTACTTGGGCGCCGACTTAGACATCGCAGACGCCTTCCTGCGCCCCATTCAGTCTAATGACAACAGATGCCAACGCGCCACTGGCGCAGGTCCGCCATCTCTCGCACAGGCGCATCAAGACACGTCCAGCTGCTCATTGCTTCCGAAGGCTCGAAGGTGTGGTGCTCGAAGCTGCTCTGAGAATATTAATGCTGCCTTCTCTCTGCGCAATATCCACGGATCTTATTACTTGCTATCAGTCTGGGTCTTCGCCGGCTGGCATCGGCTTTGCGTCAAATCACCTGCGGGCCAACTTTGTACACCGAAGCTAGGCACAGTGGCATCGCAACAATTGGTGGTGAGCAGCCATTGGATTGCAAGGTATAGAAACGTGCTGATGGTGGCCATGTACTAGAGGGTGGCATCGGGCCGGGTAAAAATCTACGCACATGAGCTCTGCGACGCGCAAGGAAGAAAACATGGGACAGGAGAAGGTCAGAACAGGCGAAGGTAAAAGGTGTACAATCCGAACATGCGGAGAAAATGGCGACCAGGCGGGCATGCGACAGCGATAGCATAGTGACTGAGGGGAATAAGAGTAAGTGCGGCGATGACAAAGGGACTATGAGAGGGGAATCCATCCTTCCATGCGGGCTTGCATCCGTGGCGTGACGACATGGAACAAGCGCGATGTCTTGGAAGACAAGACGTCGGGGTTTCTTGGTCGCTCTTGGCCAACTTCCGGGACTGCTGATGTTGGGGACAGCGGTACTTGCGCATTTCAGAGCATGATTTCCCTAATCTGCGTGCGCAAGCAAGGCGTCAGCGCTCGTGGGGGGCCGCGCGCTACATCGGGGACCCGATCGCGGACTCACGTTTTTGCTGATGATGGAGCTATACACACGCCGTGAATTCAATCCAGTCGAGAGGTACCGCCCGATAAGAGTATCGCCAGGGAAGGGATGATAAAAAAAGATCGTTGATGATCAGAAAGCGAGCTCGATGGGAAGAGAGGAATAAACAACAGATAAAATGGAAATGAACAAATCCAAACAAGGGTCGTCGCGGAGAGGGTGTCACGGCAAGAAGGTATTATGAAGGCTTGAGAAACGTGTGTCAAAGACGTATGGATAGTTGTCGCGGAACGTGGAAAGAAGTACACAGCAAGTAGTGAAATGACAGGAAGGATGTCATATTAATGCGGCGACTTCAAGGTTTCGTCGAAGAACGATGCTGATGAGGTGATGTGAGGAGTAGGAATTGAGTGCCAGAATGAGACAATGTGAATGAAAGGGGAAACAAATCGGGGGAGACCAAGAAAGAAACACTCACTCTGTCATTTAGACATGCAACGAAGCAAATAAATCAGTGCACGTCCGATGATAGGTCAGCGGTTAACTTGCCTTCGACCGCAGCCATCACCACCCGCAGAAGCGCCGTGTCCGTCGCCGTCGTTATGCTACGTACGACAAATCATCAGAACTGTCCAACAAGACGATGCCATTACGAACTGGATGTATATCTCGCGCTCCTTCGAGCGCCCGGCCTTCTGCGCTAATCTTGCAAAACGCTTCTTGAAGTATTCGCGTCCTGTGTTCGCATCTCCCGGTTCGCCGTCATAGTCCTGTAAGCGTTGAGCGGAAATTAAATGGAGGTTATGCCTGTTCGCGCTTACGGGGAAGAAAGTCTTGATATCCGAATGCTGAATTTTCGCCTGGAAAAGATCGTTCTTGTTCAGAAACAGAATCTGGATGGTGGCCAACGTCAATGGGTTTGTGGAGACGTCATAACGTGAACATACGATGGACGTTGACTTGAACCACTGTGAATGGCATATCGAATCCCATATCGTCATCGCATCTTGCATTTGATTCTAGCGAAAGCCGAGGCATTAGCAGAACGGCCTAGATGCATGAGACGTAAACGTACCGCGTCCTTGTCCTCGACAAGGCATTGATCATATCCACTCAGACTGACCAAGAACAGGATACTTGTCACGTCCTGGAAACAGTGGATCCACTTCCTCCGCTCACTCTTCTGCCCACCCACATCGACCATGAGCATCTCATGGTCTCGGAGCTGAAACACGGTCTCTGTGATGCCAATCGTCCGCGCACGGCACCGGACGATGTCCTGCTCTGTGGGGACGTACTCGGGGTTGAAGAGACGGTCTAGATCCGAGAAGAAGTACAGCAGGCTGGGAGATGGGTTGTGATCAGGCGACCAATTCCCTCATGCATGCTATTAGTGGCCACGTACTTCTCAGGCAAGGCAGCCTCGTTCCCCCGCTCCCAAGCTTTCTGAACGCCTGAGTCTGACCATAAGGCCTGGAGTGGTTGATAGTATTGATTTGGGAAGGCCTCGCCGTCGCGCAGATCGGGCGCATTCTCGATCAAGTCGATGTGCTCCGAGTTATCTGCTGACACCTCCAGGTCCATGTCAACCATCGAGTCAATGAGGTACTTGAGCCCATGGGTGAGGTTGTTGAAGACAAGCTGTCGGTAGGACTCGACTTCTTGCGATGAGAAGGGTATGCGGTGGATGAGGCGCATTTGCTATGCGCAATGTCAGTCCGATAGGCACATGAAACATCAACAGCCCATGGCGCACCTTCAATATGGTCGACTTTCCTGAATCACCAGATCCCAACAGCAACACCTGCACAGCGTTTCGTCAACTAAGGCACATGGGTAACACTGGCAAGTGTGCATACCTTGACCTGAGCAGCCATTTTCGTTCGTGCCTATCATAGCAGTCGTCAGTATCTGCGCAAGGTGTGAAAAGACACGACTGGAAACTCTGCAGCTGCAAACAAGGGTGCATATATGCAGTCCAGACGACACAACACGAATACACGTACATCCTTGAGCTGTTTCTCGGCCTCTCGGTGGAGGCGCCTGTCTTCATCCGAGACATCCACCCCGCCACTGGACATACAAAGCCCCATCCTGTCGCTTCAGAAGAAGGTGTAGCGCGTGTGTTCACGGAGGGTGAGTGAAAAGAGCTCGAATAGCGCGAGCGGCGATGAATAGGGAGGCAAGAGAACGGCCTGTGGGAGTTCGAGCGTCTTCACTTGGGCATGATCGGCGCGCAGAGCCACTTACAAATGATGGGAGCCAGCGCGCGCAGGGCGAATACTGAACAAGGGATAAAGAAAAGGAAAGGAAGAAGGAGGGCGGACGGACGGGCGGGAGGAGGAAAGGAAAGGAACGACGGTGGCAGGAGGAAGGAGGTTAAGCGCGCGTACGCGACATCGGCTGCTCGGTTGTGACTTTGCCTAATTTCGCTCCGTCCGCCTAATATCCTACGCGACAAGCAATCTCCTGCAAATGTACATAGTACTCTTTGTCGCATGATCGAATATTCCTCTCAAGATTCGCTGCTGCAGGGTGCTGGTCCCCTTCAGCCTTGGACTCTGCCTGCCAAACCAATACAAATCTATTCGACAGCGGGCGCGCCGGAATTACAACACTTTGCCGGTAGTACGCTACTACCATCACAGAGTATCGTCATCCAGCTGCTCCAAGGAGTCAGGACCAGGCGGCGCTGCGCGCCCGAGCTGCAGAATGCGAGGGTAATCATCGACGAACAGTGTGTCTGATCCCGCGCAAGTTCTGACAACGCAGGGGCACCTCGGACGTAGGAGGCGTGTGCTTCGGGGCCTACACGCGGGTAATGTAAGTACGTACCACACAGCTGGGAGCTGTCCAGCGGCGCCACGTGGGATGATGGCGAGGGCTAAGCCGCACGGTCATTATTGGGTGCATCAACCCAGACCAGATCATCGACAGCAAGT
This sequence comes from Auriscalpium orientale, assembly GCA_019915035.1. Lineage (NCBI taxonomy): Eukaryota > Fungi > Basidiomycota > Agaricomycetes > Russulales > Auriscalpiaceae > Auriscalpium > Auriscalpium orientale. Next base: position 2,881,866 of record JAHLMH010000001.1, read on the forward strand.
TGACGGTTTGTGGGGAACGCTTAGCCAGACCAAGAAGGCCCGCGTGGCTAAAGAGACATCTGTCGCAGCTGTGCCACAAGGCGTGATGTCGCTGGGGAAAGCGAAACATCGAACCGGCCTCCGATATCAAGCTCGAGCGCCAGTCGCAGCCGCTGTAGAATGTCGACGGTAACGGGGGCACATAGAGCACGGTGAGAACGACCGAGACTGAGATCAACCAGTCGTCCGCAGAAGTTCGGCGAATGCGCGATGCGCCCATAAGCACCCCGCGGTTCCAGGATGTCCGACTCAACACCGCAGGGGAGCCGACAACACCGCACACTTGATGCCAGGAGCAGCAGGCAACTCGAACCGTAGAGGGAAGAAAGAAGGATGTCCAACGCGATCAGTCCAATGATCATCACCCCATCACACAACCAACAGCCAAGGCGCCGAAGCCTTAGTTTTTGAGTGTCTTTGAGTGATTTATGAGTGACATATCGTGCGCACCGCGAACATCAGAGAGAAGGAGAGGTACCTTGTGCTACTGTGGTGGGAGGATATTTGCGGCGTCCGATCCGGGTCTCGTGGTTTGCTACACGACAGCAACAGATAGGGCCGAGCTATGGTCTTCAATGCGATTTGTTGCTAATATACGAGCTGTGAGCAATGGAGCGCAGACCGATGTCGCGGTAAGGAGCAAGGTGTGGACTTGCAAACCGCCTAGCGCCCAATATGGCAGGTCTATTTCCTCTTCCGTTCATCCCGCGACGCTGCATTTTCGCGACGGTGAAAAGCCTGCTTTGCAATGGGCAAACACGCTCGAAAACGCCAGCGAACCGCAAAGGCACCAACGGGCGAGGTTGTTCCCCTTGGTGCTACCCTCAACGTCGCGGACGATACAGGCAAGGACGATGAAGAGCGAAGGTTGGAGAGTATGCTCTTCGGCAAGCCGTACATCCCGCCGGATGAGGGCAAGGACAGAGTTATAACGGTTGCCGATGACGAGGAGGATGAAGACCAGGATGAGAGCATTGATCCTGAGCTCGAAGGCATGCTCGATACCGATGTGAGTCTCATATTCTGAACTTATGTCTGGGTTCTGACATCATGCTATAGCTCTTCTTCGTAGACGACGGTGCTCCCTCCAACCAAAAGGATGTGCCGGAGCTCGATATACAAATCGACCTACCGGAAGACTCTGACGGGAGTGCAAGTGCAAGTGGTAGCGGAGACGACTCCGCTGACGAGCAAGGCGATGAGCCTCCATCCCCTCCCCCGGAAGAACCTGTAGCCACCTCCTCCAAGCTCTTGTCAAAAAGCCGCAAAGCACCTGCTTGGGTCGACCCGGACGACACCTCGCTCCAAGTGAACCTTGCTGCATCGACGCGCCTGCGCAAGCTGCGCGACGCGCCCGACGAAGCTACCGTCGGCGGGCGCGAGTACGAGCGGCGGCTGCGGCGGCAGTTCGAAAAAATTAACCCAACGCCAGAGTGGGCCACCACCGCGCGCAAGAAGCGGGCCAAACGGCGACGGGAGCCTGGCAGCGGCGAAGAGAGCGCGGGTGATGTTGAGGACGTGGACGAGCTGGTGTCGGCGACTGGGGGCGTGCTGGGCAAATCGCGGCGGAGAGCGCTGGAACCGGGCATGCTGTCGATTGAGAGGCTGAGGGACGCGAATCAGGCCGCGCAGGCGGAGGGGGAGGTGAAGGTGGTCCAGTTCCACCCGTCGCCGCAGGTGCCGGTGCTCTTGACCGCCAGTGCTGACCGGCGAATACGGCTCTTCAATGTAAGTCTTCGCGCAATTACCACTGCATCATACGTGCTCATGTACGAGTGTTATGACCGCCTCCAGATCGATGGACACACCAATCCGCACCTACAGACAATCCATATACCGTCTCTCCCAGTCACCGCTGCCTCCTTCCATCCATCCGGGTCGTCTATCCTGCTCACAGGTCAACGGCCCTTCTACTATACCTACGACCTCCAATCTGGCGCCACGACGCGCTCTCCTCGCGGACTCTGGGGCACGACCTTCAACTCCTCCCATCCCGGTTCCGAAGACCTAAGCATGGAGGTGACGGCATTCGACCCGTCCGGCGAGGTGCTGGCGGTCGCAGGGCGGCGCGGGTACGTGCACCTCGTCGACTGGAAGTCGGGCGCGGGGCAGGTCGTCGGCAGCGTGAAGGGCAACGCGGCCGTGAAGGCGCTGTGGTGGGCACGCACGCCGGGCGGCAGCGGGCGCGAGCTCCTCGCGCTCGGCGAGGACGCGGAGGTGTACGTGTGGGACGTCGGCGCGCGGCGCTGCGTGCGCCGCTGGAAGGACGACGGGGGTTTCGGTGCCCGCGTTCTCTCCGGAGATCGTGCGGGCAATTACATCGCAGTTGGGTGCGTGATCCGCGTGCAGAACCCACCCCCGTTCCCTTTCATACATTCAGAATGAATGAGCTCACGATGCCGGGTTACGGCTTGACTGGTGTGCAGGTCCAAGTCGGGCATCGTCAACGTGTACGGCTCGGACGCGGTTTCGTCATCTGGCAGCGAGCGGCCGAAGCCGCTGAAGGCGATCGGGAACCTGACCACGTCCATATCCGCGGCGCGCTTCAATCACGACTCACAGCTGCTTGCCATCGCAAGCAACGTGAAGAAAGACCAAATGCGTCTGGTGCGTGGGCGCTTACATCTACTCGACGTAGCTGACCTAGACCCTTCCCATTAGATTCACCTTCCGTCGCTCACGGCATTCTCGAACTGGCCGACGTCCAGCACGCCGTTGGGGCATGTCTCCAGCGTTGACTTTTCTGCCGGAAGCGAGTACGTTGCCGTAGGCAACAGTCGTGGTCGTGTGCTTTTGTATCATCTGCGAGACTTCGATAAGTCATAGGGCTGCGCCTGGCTACGCGGGCTGCCGCCAATATTATTACCCCGCGATACGCGGATGTAGTTACACAGCGAAGTGGTTCCAGGGCATCGCAACTGAGTCGTGGAGGTAGAGAAAGTGAATTGCAAACATCTCGGCTGTGTACAAACAACAAGACCGCAAATCGGTTCGTCCGGCAACTGACAAATGGAACGAAGGAATGCGGACAGAGCCCCAGGAAACAAGGCATCACCGCGAAGATCAGAGCAGCAAACAGTCAAGCGAGTGAGGGGGCGCGCCACACAGAACAAGGGCAGAGAACAACACCACCATAGAAAACGGACAGCTGTCAGGAAGCGAGGGCAGGGGGCGCTCAGGATGTATATCGATCGAGCAGTTGCGAGTACGTTTCGGAGATCTGCCCGCGGCCGGTCAGTAAGAACAAAAGCAATTCGGCAACAGAGCGGTATTCACCTTCTGCGCACGGCCTTCACCATCAGAAACAAATCTACAGATGACTGTGCTGGCCTCAAACCAGCGTTTGGCTTCGTCCAGCAGGTACACGCTTTGTGACAAGTGATAAGAGCGGGGTTGGCGGAACACGAGTGGAGAGAACAAAAAGATGCCATGACGCACTGCAAACACTCGATGCCCGTGTTGTACGCGGAGGTCAGAAGCCAGTACCGCTCGTCCATGGGATATACCTTTTGTTGAGAAGATGATGTTAGTCTCGCAGATGAGGGGCCCGAGTGACAAACCTGTTCATCGTCACCATCGTCACCGCCATGCTCTTCAAGCACGGTGATGGCCTGCTCGATGTACCCGATGGCCTTGAGCCGGTCAGGTGCAGTATTACGTGATATTAACATTGTGCAGATGGCACGCAGCCAGCGCGCAAACTTCTCCACCGACAACGAGTTGCGATCTAGGCTTGCGTGGAGTATGGCCTGTACGGCAGCCACAAGGACATAAGTGGCGCCCCGTTGTCTCGGAGAATAGTCATTCGCACCTCTAGGGCCGCAAAGAGAACTACAGCCGACCGCGGGTGAGTGAAATTGGCGCTGTGAACAGCACGTTGCCGATCTCACCGTCGTTGGGACAATTGCTCTCAGCCCACTGCGCATAAGCATCGGCGATCAGTGTGGAATCAATGCCGCCACGTGCTGTACACTGACCAACAAATCCGTGATAGCTTCAAATGTATCCACCAAAGGTGTTGGGATCTGCGCAGCCTTCTGCGGAGTAACAGGCCCTGCATTGACGCAGGAACAATCGCCACGGTCATTGAACATACCTGGATGATTTGGGGTAGGGGCTCCCACTCCTGCAGGCGACAAGCGACTTCGACTTCGAAGACCACAAGAACCCGAAGGCAATGCAGCACGCGAGTGACATTATCAGGTTGAAGCGGTGCTTTGTCGAGAACGCCCCGCAGCCTCTCTTCGCACGCGCGGACTTCCTGCCCAGTGGAACGTGCAAGGTCCTGAGCGATGATGAGTGTGTGAAAAGGGGCGCAGTGGCGCGCTCTTACCTTATCCGTGGGTAGTAAGCCCTTGCGCATAGCGAAGACTGCGTGGACCCGTCAGCGAGCCCGATCAATGGGTCTGCCGGATTCGGTTACCTCTGGCCGATGTCGCGGCGAAAGAGGCGAAAACGATGCACAGGTACATCTCTTCATCGACTTCAAACGCCGTCTGAAAGTACGTCTCGAGCAGCTAGCCGTAAGGTCATCAACGGAGGTGCCTGTATCGCTAAGTACCGCAGGACCCACCTCCCGTGACACATCAAACAAAGGGGGTACCCTGACCTCAGCGTTGTCCCATTCTGTGCTGCCTTGGGCCGCACAATTGTAGGCGGTGCGCCACAGCCAGGATACATCTTTCATGACCATCGATACGCGCTTCTCAGCACACGCGCGCTCAACTAGGGATTTGGCTGATGAAGCGGGAATGGTTAGCCTTGGTTACACCGCTGTGTTCCCAGCAAGCCTCACCCGTGGCGAAATGCCCGATCAATGCATCGATGAGGGCATTCCTACATTCAGAGCGTGAGCGTCAAACCCTGACGTGTGGGACCATAACCCATTTACGCACTTATCATTCGTGGGATCGGCCTGGAGGCGCATGACGAGCCTGATCATGCACCGGACCAAGGTGATGGGCTCCACGTCGGCTTCGATCCTCTCGCGGTCTCGCACGAAATTCAGGAGTTCTTGTAACACGGCTAGAAGCAAGTTCTTGAGATCAGATTCGTGCGCCAGCCGAAAGGCCATGAGCAGCATCTTTCGGTCGAACTGGGAAGCCTGGACCATCGCCTGTACGGCGCGAATAGCTGGGAATTTGTCAGAAGCGCCGGCCTTATCGAGTGAAATCCAACGCAGACCGTCTGTTTCCAGTCCTGCGGCGCGGTATCAGCAATCCTCGCACGTAGAAGCGCCGCCCCGCACATCCGACAATTATCCCGCACCTTGTCGAACGGACACCAAAAACATGACATAGTGCGTCGGAGCTTCATCTCCGGGGCAGCGGCGGATTATGGCGGCAGCCTGTGCATACTCCTGCTGTTCTATGTGACATAACGCCGCCTTCCGATAACATTTGCTCGCAGTGGCCGCTGGCGTGCACGCAAATGTTTGATGAGTTCCGGCTAGAAACCAGTCTGCGGCCTCCGGGTAGCGCTTGGAGCTGAGACGTCGTTCTCCGTATTGCCAAAAGAGCTAGCGCGGGGGAGGGAAGTGCCGGACACTTGATTCCGAGAAGCGGTATCAAAACGTACCATTAGACACGCGGTCGCGCAGACCTTTGGGAGCTCAAACTCAGCCGACTGAAAGACTTGATCATTTTGAGTCATCGAAGGATGGGCGACAATGATCTTTGGCAACGTACGGGAGAATGTCGCCCTGAGATCTCGCATCGCTCGGGCATGATCTGCGTCCTTTGAGCAGTGAAAGATCAGTGCCAGAAGAAGACGGTCCATGTAAGGTAATCCTGAGCCGTTGACAGTTTCCAGACTGGCCTGGATACAATGCTGTAGCACGGTGACCACGAGCCTTGCCCCGTGGACCCCGAATTAGAACAGCTGTCTCAATGACAATGGCGCTTACATACTGTTGATGTGGAAGTGTCCTCAGTTCGTACAGCACACTTGATATCAAGGGTAAGCTGTTTGTGCCTTGAATGCATAAGGGCAGAAGGAGCAATACTTGGTGACGTTGTCTTCCGTGAACTCCATGTGATCGATGATAGACCTGAAGGCTGGAGTGGAACAGATTAGTCATCGACAGCATGAAGGCGTTGCCGCCCAAGTACAGCTACCGCGAGTTGCACGGACCTTCGAGCAGGGCGTCGTTGGTGGCGTTCCGCCGTTTAAGGACCGCGAGCTTCCACCATCGGAGTTCTTGATACTCGGTCTCCGCCTACGATGAGAGTCAACGCATAGTTGACAAATTGATCGGTGGGAGCCACTTACGTGGTCAGGGAAACTTTCGATAGATGCGAGCAGCTCGTTCAACGAGGCTTCAGCCCTGCTTAGATTCTCTGGATCATGTGCCGATGAAAGCACGTAGCCGCGGGCTGCCAAACGAAGCCCATCAAGCATCCGCTCCGGGAGCACGAGGTCTCCGGTACCATATTGGAGCAATACCCACCTAAATTCCTCAATATGCAACGCTTGATGATGGTAAGCGCGTAATTCAATAGTAATGAAGGTGAAAGAACTTCTCACCTTTAGCTCTGCCGCGCCCGCTGTGACGGTGTCGTCCAGCTGTTCCGCCAACGCGAACGCCTTCTGCATCCATCGAACGGCTTCCCTGGCTCGTGTGTCCACGTCGTTCTCACTGGGCCGGGTACCACCGGGTAGAAGTGATCTTCCGATTTCCAGCAGCTTCGACGCGAGCAATTCCCGCTGCACACAGATAGTTACTCAAGACGTCTGGATCCACGAGGCACGGCGAGATGGACATACGTCACGGGCGGGCAGCAGTCCTAGCCGTTCGGGGTCACTCTCTAAGATTATCATGTGAGCGCGGGACTTGCCATGGCTTGGGCGGCGCGGAGCGGCCACTTACCGGTGATGTTTTGGAGCATGTACTGAGCGAGACTCTCGTTGCCTTCTTTCCAAGCCTGGCAGTGCTCGCTCAACAAGGCAAGTCACATCCACGGCAGGCAGTGTACACGAGGCTTACCGCTTCCATTCTGCTGCAGTAATAAACCACCGTCGCCTGCGCTTTCAATTGTTGGTGCATTCCTTGTGGGTCATCCTGACTCCGGAGGCTTTGCTCGTACTGAAACATCAGAAGGATTCGCGCGATTGTATTTTGAGAGCTGTACTCAACCGTGCCTTGCAAAGAGCGACGGCACGCACCTTAGCCGCGGATCCTAGCACAGAGGAAGCGAGTTCGTGTTTGCCTATCTCTAAGGGGGTATCGGCGGCACGCAGGAACCCGTCAGATGCGAACAACAATTTGGTTTTGGTCCGCGGCGTCAGCTTGTCGAGGCGCCCGAAAATTATTTACATACCTGCTAAGGTGATGCCGGTCTTGCTGGCCAATTGCAACATGTGTATGAAGGCTGGAATACGACGAACACGGCGAAAATGAGCCGGGTCCAGACCGAGATACGATGCGAAAAACGCGAGCGTTTACTTTCAATAGTTGGGTTCGGCGGCAGGCCGGCCTCTATGAGACGAAAAGCGGACAGCCGCACTGACAGAGCACTGGGGCGTCAGAATTGGGGCCGCAGCATGATATGAAGGACCGCCAAGAGGAGGACGTGGAACACGCACACGCGGCGACTAGCGAGGTTATCTGATCGCTCGACGCAGGCCGGATGGTGCATGATATATTCCACAAGTTGGTTCCTAGGGAGGGGGGAGTGAGGTAAGTTGAGAACCAGAGGCGACGGTGGGACGCGAAGGCTTGCCCTCGCGGTCAAGTGTGTCAGCCTCGTCGCGCCATTCCTTGCTGGTCTGGGACGGCTTGGAGCGCTGGAAGACAAGCTTTTCGGACAAAGCTGACAGTTCGTAAAGGTCCGTAACCAGAGAAGGTTCAGCGCCTTGGGTGTTAAGGTTCGATTTGATCCCTAGGAGGAGATCTATGCGGCGCGGCTCGCGTGTTGCTCACAGGGGATACGGCGGTGACACGCACCGTGAATAGCCTGGTATGTCTGCGCGACAGATGAAAGTTCCTTTCTCTTGCGACCGGACATTGTGAGGGCGGTGTGCGGGGAGGGCAGAGGAGAGCTTGGGAGAGTCGCTCGCCGAAACGGTCGCGGCGTCTGTCACGCTGTTACGCGGTGTTTGTGACCGGACGCGTCGCGCGCTGGCAGTGTCCCAGGCTTCCCCATGTCGACGCTCCCAGCCCTTTCTCCGACGACGTCGACAGAACTCCCCCCAGATGCCGTGAAACGTGCAACCAGCGTACGTGGCCGCGTCTTTTCTGTTCGCGCTTCGCCATTCACCCTGTCGTTCGTCTTCCCAGAGCGCGCGCAGGGACGGCGTCTTCGCAGGCCTGACAGCGGGCCTCCTAGCAGGTGGGCCCGGTGTTCCCGCGTACATGGTTCATGTTGACGCCTCGCAGCTATCATTGGCGGCAGACTCATGGGGCTCCCCCGAAGGAAGGCCTGGGGTGCAGGAATCGGTGAGTGCCCCCGCACAGGGCCGAGCGTTCCCTTACTACGACGACGGCAGTTCAGTTCTGACTGACACCCTCCAGTGGCGGGCGCTGGTTCTGGCTATCAGTTCACCCAGGGCTTCACCGCTGCCAATATGTCGCGCTTGCGCTCCGAAGTCGCCGCAGAGGCAGCAAAGCGCAGAGACGAGGCTCGGCGGATCTCAGACGCATAGCCTCTTTCGCCCGAGCAACGGCCGCCTTGCATTCGGGAGGGCGGTAGACATGTGCGGCGACTTTGCGTGCGGTTTTCATTTGCATTCCTGTGACCGAGCACAATTTGATTGCAATCGACGAGCTGCTGTCATTTACCCAGAGCGAGCACGAGCCACGCGCTACGTCGCGAATGGACGGGCACTCCGCTCTGTTGTCCCTTCTAGCTCTGATTCTCTTCCAGTGCATTTTCGCGCCCCAACCGCGCCCACCGCTATTCCATTTCCGGGAATAGCCCCCGTGATTGTGCGGAATTCTGAGGACGCAGGTTACGTGCGTGAAGCCCCGAGGTCCGAGCTGGGACTCATGACAGCTGGACGAGCCTGCGTGTGCAGCTGGGAGATCCACGGCGTTCCTTGCGATGCCCCACCGTGCCCCACTGCGCAACTGCGATCGTCTAATCACCGCCCTATCAGTCTCGCCCAAAAGATGTCACTCCGAACGATAAACTTTCCTACGATCTGCTCTGACGTGATTCGGAAGATGTGTAAATGGCGTTACTTTGGTCTGGCTGGGACTGCGCACGCGGCTGCCGGCTCGGGCTTCGAGGCGACCCTCCGGCTCGCCCTGTGCGCCGTGCCCGAGTGCGGGCCCTAAGCCATTCCTCGCCCATCGGAGACATCAATTTTCTCAGAGGCGAGCAAGCCATCCTAGCACCTTGGCGGGGTTGTCAATATCCGTTGACGTGGAACGTAGCGAGCCATTCGACTCCGCGCGCGTAACGTTCGCGCATCTGACCGCGGTCCATGGTTGTCAGACAAGACAGCATCCGGCAGCGACTGAATGATGATCGCACAAGGCGCGCCCACATAAGGGGCGGTACACACGCAATCGGTAGCCACAGGACCAGCTGCAGTCAACCTACGCTTTCCGTGGCCCGAGCTTCGAAGGCTTCCACGCCCCCCATAGTTGTGCACTCGCCTGCGCTGTGGAAAAAAATCACAAAAGCATCGCCCCCCTCCATCACCGAGCGCAGATTGCCCACGATCAGCCACGCGCCGGAGATCGCTGGTCCTGGCGCAGCTCGCACAAAAACAAAAAACACATTGGAATTGGCGTTGCGGGCCATGTGCGCCGCCACGTCAACTTACGCGTAGCCGGCGTCGCCGAGCGGACGATATGGAGACGCGTCCGGGCTCGCGCGGCGACATATTCACTAAAATAAATCCTGATCAAGCGCTGCCACCACAAGAGTCAGTCGACGCCCTGGCCTCGTCGGCAGAACAGATCGCGCGTCGCGAAGCCCGCAGCCTCGTCGCGGCCCCGCAAATGAAATAGAGCCCGCTGGAAAAGGATAAACATAACAGCGGCCGGCTACTTACACGCAAATACAGCTGGAACGGTAGATCGTGGCACGCTGACAGAGGCGGCGGCGGCGGCGCGTCTGAAATTCTGTCTTGGATCAGAGCCGTGGCTTGATCGCAGCTCGCCTCGTGCGCGAATCCGCAGAGGCAGCGAGGGCGCGTGTATGGAGTGGCGCCGACGGGGGCGGCGAGCGAGCCACGCCCCGCCCAGCCTCCATCGCCCGCCCCCATTGCCAATACGCCGAGATCTCGACGCCGTGTCCGACGGGGCAACACGCCGCGACGGCCACGCGCACGCGCAAATTTGTGCGCTGGAGCTGGCGTCGCGGGCCCTGTTCTGTTCTGTTCGTTTCGCGCGGTGAGTCACGATGCGGATCGGGCGCGGCTGCTCAGGCCCTCGCGTGCGTCTGCCGGGCCCGCGCTTACCTGGACAACTGACAGCATGCAGCGGAAGGCGACGCAAGGGTGGGCGTGAAGCGCAGGGCCCGCTGCGGATCTGAATCCACCGCGAGACTCCGCCGTTCAGTAATGATTCGGTAACAGCAATTGATACAACGAGAGGCTTGGCTTCTCTAGTGGTGTGATACTATGACATGGATTGAATGAGTCCAAATGCAGAACGTAGTAGTGGGATGCGTGTTGAGAATGTGTGCGTGTGGGGATGCGATAAAATTAGGCAATGTGTGCAGAATCTCTGGGAACCATTCGTGGCGTATGTACCAGTGCAAAACAGAAAAACCAAATGCAAGGATCGGAACGGCCCTCATTAAATGCGGCGGCCGCGGCGCCAGTACGCGTCTGGGGAGGAGCGCTGCGGCGCAGGGGTAGGATAGTAGTAGTGCACGCCCGGGGGCCCGGCGTTCGCGAACGGCGCCGAGGGCACAGCGCCCTCCTGCACAGGCTCCTGCGCGTACGGCTGGGAATAGTACGCGTCGTACTGCGCGGGCGGCGCCGGTGCCCACGCGCTGTGGCTCGGGGGCGGAAGGACGGGCGGAAGCGCGGTCATGTGCGTGTGCGCCTCGTGCGGGCTGGCGGACGCAGATTGGACGACGAACGGCGCCGCCTGCGGGGGCGGGTAGGCGTAGCTCGCAGGCATCGAAGGCGCGGGCGGCTGGTGGTACCGCAGCCGGCCCTTGTGCGTCCTGCTGTCCCCCGCCAGCGGCGACCCGGCCAGGGAATAGAAGTACAGATGCTAGAGGGGAGGCGCCGGCGTCAGCGCACGCACGCGCAAATGGCAAGCGGATGACACGCACCTGGGGAGCAGCCCTCGGCTTGGTGGGGTCCAACCGGTAGGCGGCGACCAGGGTCTGGGGCGAAACGCGTCTGCTCGACAGCACCTGCACGGGGTGCCCGTCGGACGAGCGCTGCGGCGCCGGCGACGACCCGAGCGAGAGCTTGGAGAACTGGAGCGACTCGAGCGGCGAGGGCGTGTGCATGCCGCCGACCGCCTCTGGGATTTCCAACGCGAGCCCGGTGGGCTTCTTGGCGGGCCGCTCCAGGTCGAACGACGCAGAGGTCGGCGAGAACGCGTCCACGGCGGAGCGTTTCGCGCGGGACCGCAGGGTCGAGTCCGCGTCCATGAACACGTCGGGCGAGTGCGTCGGCTGCGGCGGGTGGAAGGTGAAGGACGTCCCGTTCGTGCGGCTGTAGCGTACAGGCGAAGACGAGCGCGCGCGCGAGGACCAGGACCGCTCGTTGCGATCCGACGGCACCGTCAGCGGGGGCACAGGACGCGCGACGGTCGCGGCGCGGGGCGTTTGGCGTGATCTCCGGAAGTGCCGCCCATCCCTCTCCTTCGCCATCACCAGCCCCTTCAGCAGGTTCACCCACGCATCGTACGTCGCCTTGTCCACGTACAACCCAAAGTCGATGCCTTCCAAGAACTCGCGCTCCATCTTGTTAATCTCGGACAGCTCGATGCCGGAGACCTCGGACCACGTCTTGTTCGTGTACGTGTTGCTGAAAGACGCGTCAATTAAGTGGCGCGGACGCGAAAAACGGACGCGACTCACTCGTCCACAAACTTGTTTGCCATCATAAGTGCCGCGACGGCGACGCGAAACTCGCTGCCAGGATGCGGGATGGTGCCGGAATTACGTTCTTTGAGACGATATACATAGTGCAAGGAAAGGACAATGACGGATTGGCTAAGCTGAGTCGTCTGGAGTAATTTTTGCATGAAGTGGACAAAGACGGAGGAGACATTGAACTGGAGCCATGCAGTTTTCGAATTACGGTGGGGAAAGTAGGATAGCGGGGGGGAGTGATTAAGCGGGGGCGTAGGATTGGAGGATTTGGAGAACCAGAGGTAGCAGATCATCTCGCAGGTCTTCTCGGCCAGGAGGTGCGAGGACCAATGTCGCGACTCGCTGAACCAGTCGGACACGCGGGGGGAGGGGGTGGGGGAGGGGGTGAGGGGCTTTGTGCGCGGTGGCTCGTTCGTGTAGACCGGTACACGCGACGGGTCGACTGGGGGGAGCAGCGGGGGCTCCTCGAACGCGTAGGCTGGCTCGTAGGCGGAGAGCGGGGGGACTGTGGTCGCGCTGAGGACGGGGATGAGAGGGTTGCTGGGGAGGGACTCACGCGGCGCGTAGGAGCGGTCAAAGGACGCGATGGGGGGGAGGGTGGGCTTGTGCTTTGTGAGGGGGCCGGAGTGCGGGGGGGTGAGGGGATGGCGCCATGTGGCCCAGGTGTGGAGGAGTTCTGTGGGGAGGGAGGGGAGGGCGTTCATTGCGCAGGAGGCGGGCGAGTGTGGCAGGGAGTAGTAGGCAGCGGAGGACATGATATAGGCAGTGGTGACGAGCTTGAGACGGCGGGTGGGCGACACATATTCGAAAGGATAAATAAGGGGTTCGTCGATGAAAGCAGCCAGAGCATGAAAAAAGTCTACGCTCGATTATTCCGCATCGGGACAACAGGGGACGACGAGCGAACACACCGCAGATCCGACCGAGATCACGCTCGAACCCGCCCGCAAACCACCCGCCACAGGCCCCCCGGCGCGACCGGCGCGGGGACTTTCCCGGGGACTTTCCATAGTCTTTCCCCGAGTGCCCCCCATATGCGGCCGCTGACTCAGCGGACACTGTCCCACGCCCGCCCGCCTCTGCCTAATTGTCCCGCCATGGGCACCCCCGCCGTCCGAGTCGCGCAGCTCGGTCTGCGCGAGCCCCGCATGGGGCTATCCCCTGCCACACACACGGCTTAGGCGACCGCGTTACCAGCCGCTGCCTTCCCCCGGAGCCTCTCCCCTGCCTGTCTGCACATCTATCAGAGCCTTCATTCGCGCTCAGCATCGCAGCACCATCGGTGCATACGTTCCTTTGTCTTGTTGTCTGATCTGCAGCTGTCCGTCCCCCTGGGCCATCTCCCCGCGACCCCCCGTATGGCACCCTTTCGGCCTGCTTAACGCGCACTGCGATCAGACGCACCGCCGCTGCTCCTTTGATTTTGCCTCTGCACGTGATCTCATTAACAAGACGCGTCGCGCGTAACTCGCCGGCCCCCGCAGCGCGGCGCACACGGCAGCGACCCGGCAGACCGCGGTCCACGCGGCAGGCTGTGGATAACGTGTGCGCTCTCGTAGGCCTGTCGTACAGCTGTATACCCTCCTCAATGCGCCGCCATCCAATATCACGGCCTTTCTGGAAGCATTTCCACCTCCCCGCGCCCGCCATCACTTGCGCTTGCCCAGGGGCTGCACGTATGTCTCGCCGCGCCACGGCCACCAGAGCCACACAGATACATATTTAATTTAATTTCCCTGACCACGCAAGGCGGCACATCGCTACGCCGCTTGGCTCCTGGCCGCCGCCCCACCTAGCCTCATTCAGCCACGCCTTGTATCGGTTTTGCCTGATCGCTGTCTCTTCTGGCCCTGCGCGCCTTCGTACGCCAGTGCTCTTTGTCTGCTTGCGCGATCGGCCTGCTCCGCGCGTCTCAGCCGCCGCTCTGGCCGCATGCCGTCCAAGAATGCAGGGCTACGCGCGCGCCAGTCCCTAACGCTAAACCGCCGCGTAGCCTGGCACACCATACCTCATAGGCACCCTGTATCGATATCTATTACTTTCCTGGCATATGAACGGGACGGCATGGCTGCAGATCCATCACCGTATCAAAGTCGCCTCGCATCACGTTGCACAACAAGGTTTCTGCTCGCCAGCGGTCGCGCGACGCGAACACAAGGGCTGCTGGCTGTCTCGCGAACAGGTCTCGCCGCCGCGTCGGCGCCGCGCCTCGGCACATGAGCCCGCGTCGCCGGGGCGGCGTCGCTGGTTTGGGCAGGTGTGATGCGGGCGGCCGAGTGCCGCCCCGCGCCGAGGCAGGCGCCCGCGATCGCACACCCAAGATCACATCCGCAGAATAAGGCCTTACATAGGTGTCCGTCGCGATTGACAGAGGAAAATTTGCGCGCGGGTGTGCGGTGCTTCTGCGCAGCGGAACAGATCGACAGACGTAGGGCTTTATGGAATGGGTGGGCGATGGAAGAAGGGCTTTGGCGGCGTAGTAACAACAGCCTTACAGCACTTCTGGCGTCCGTGCATCGGGGCACAATAACCTCGCGCGCACCGGGATCGCAGGGCGAAGCACGCAGGTGGGCCACGTAACTCCGCAGGCAGCGCGGCCACGGTACCATGGAGATAACCCGACGTTGCGATCTATCAGATATGTGCGCGCGAGGAACGCACGCAGGAAGGCGACAAAATTAGGTAAGGATAATGGCCGGTGTCGAGATCCAAATCGCCGAACGTCCGTCCCTTGGACAGTGCTCGACCCTATTTGCCGGAGCACGCGCCCCCGCACACGGCGCGCCTGGGCCTGACCGCAGGGCCCGCTCCTCCCAAGAACACGAGGCTCCCCTATTATGCCCTCTTGCCGCCGCCTCAGCCTCCGTCCAGCGGATGCTCGCATTCACGCTGTACAGTCGCTGAGCGTCAGATGCACCTCCGTGCGACGGACGCGGACGCCGCGCCGGAAGATTTCGCGGCCAGCGCGCGGGATCGGGCTGCGAAGGAGGGAGCAAGAAACAACTGTATCGTACGGTGTCTGAGACGCTGCAGATGCGAGACGGCGACGCGGAGGAGAGAAGAGGCCGGCCTACTGCTCCCGCGCGAACCAGTTGCGTGCCCAGACCGGCTCGCCGCGACGCCAGCCCAATATCCAATCGGGGCGGATATTCGAACAAAAGCTGCGGACCTGGATCGAAATCGGGAGCTGCGGTGTGGTCTGCCATGTCCGCATATGGGCGCGGGGCGGCCGCCACTGCATTATGTCATCGCGCTGCACCCCGCCTCTTGTTCGCCTCAAATAATTATTTTATTCGTGTTGCCAAGGCATTGAGTCACTGAGTGAGCTTGGGCCACTGCCAGCTCGTACGCCATGCGTGCAGGGCAGATCTGCAAGCACGGCACGGCGCTGGAAGATCGTCGTCCCATGTTCCGCTCAGGTGATGTCCGAGCCCGCTCCGATAAAATGATTATGTCTTGTCATTTATTTTCGTGTGCGCATGCGCTCAGTTGCGCGCGCAGTGCCTCGGAGCTGGATCGAATACGAAACGATGCGGATGACGGAGGCGCGCGACGCAGACTCCGTTGCTGATGGATGCTTGGCTGATAGTAGGGCGAGGACGGGTCCCAATATCTCCGTGTGCCACCGCACTTTCAATTGAGAAGTGCTCGGGCTCGAAGGGTCGTCAGACGCGGCCGTAAGTCTAGGGTACGCTGGACTGCGGCGGTGACGGAGATGTCCTTTGACATGCCCATCACATCTGAAGCTCTGACTAATAGTGCACTTGCAGCGCGATAACCGCCTCTGACACCAACGCTCCTTGTCTGGCAAACAAAGAAATCTCCGCGCTCGATCAGTATCGCGATGATGGATGGAGGGCGCAGATGACTTGGGGTCGGTCCTCCATTGGCAATTGATCTTATGGGGGTGGAGGCGCGGAAGCTCAGCGGATGAGGCAGCAGATGCTTTGATCATGACAGGGCCGCGGTGGGCCCCGACAAAAGGCTGCGGCTCGCCATAGATTCAGCAGCAGATGCAGGTGATAGAACTACAAGAGCTATCGGACTCGGCACGGAGTCTGCCCGCGCCGGCGCAGAACAGAAGCCGCTCTACATGCCACATCCACATCAGTTCGTATAGAAGACCTGCGCGAGACGGTGACGACGCCCATAACATACATAACTTACATAGCGATATCTGGCAGCGCAATCGCGAGCTTCCGCGAACCTTGACGCTGCCACGCATATATCAGGTGTGAAGGCCGTGAGACCCCGACGGAACGACCAGCGGACTCGTCGCGGAAGGGGCGAGGGCAAGGGGGCGCCGCCCGTGCGTTGGGTCCTGGATCAGCTACGGCGCACGCGGAGCATACGTACCGTATCCCTGTGTCCAGTCGATCTGCCACGCAGAAATGAGGATGGACGGCACTTGGGCAGGCTGTCGGCAGGGCCCACCGTGCGCGCATCGCATCAGCTGATGGACGTCCACCGCCGGCTCACACATTTGGACCATCCTGCAACGCGTTCCACTGACAAGAGATTCGCGTATGTGTATGTCATTGACATTCCGGGAAGCCCGCAGGCGTCGGGTCCGAGACGGACAACGCGGCGCCTGGTGCGCTACATCAGACTCCTTCCCACGTGCTCGTTCTCGCCAATGCGGCCCGAAACACCCGACTAAGAAACCGCAAAGGCTCGAAGAGCGACTGGCACATTTCGTCGGGACCCCGGCTGACCCCTCCCCGCCACCTACCTATTTGAGCTCGCGTACGGGCCCGCCGTCATTGCCGGGAGCCACGCCTCGCGGAAGCCGCGCCTGTAAGTCATGGCTGGCGAGTAGATAATGTACAGTCGATACTTTGTAACAACCCGGAATACATGCATGGATTCACAGATCTCTCAATTCCTCGCAGCACTGCAAAGCTCCGGCCTGTCCTTTTCCTTCATTCTCAGAACCCTGCTAGCGCGCGCTGACTGCTCGAGCCATGCAATTCTCCGGGACCTCATAGACAACGCCTCGACCATCCTTCAGGCGTTCTACAGCAATCCCAATACGTGCAAGCCTACCCACGAGTGGGCTTCAGCGATCACAACCCGCGGATACTGCGATGAGATCCAAGTGCTCACCCGAGAAGACACCGGCCTCCACTTTAACGCGAAGAACGCGACTGCAGCAAAACTAGAGAGCTTCAGCATTCAGAAACAAGCTGCAAAGATGCGGGATCACGCACCGACCCTGTGGAAGCTTGCAGGCTCGCTCCTCGAAGCCGATGAAGACCTGAGGAGGAGGAGGGAGACGTATGCCGCAAGGAAGCCCGCGAGCAAATTAAACACCGCCGGCGCCGGAGATGTCGAGCGCGACTCGGAGGAAGACGCGTACTGGGCGGAGTTGGGGGTCATTGAAGAGCTTGAGGATGTCGGTGGGGCGCCCACGACGACTACAGAGCCAGGCGAGCCAGGCGCATCGCTGCGTTCGAAGCGAGAGAATCTGAAAACTATAGTGAGTGGACTCAAACGACGCTGCAGCAAGGGCTGACGACGTGTACCTGTGGTAGAAGACGGTTGTAATCATCAGTATCATGATGAAAAACTCTAATCAGAGGTGCAACGCGTTCGCGAGCATCATCGGGCTCTTCGCGGATTTCCTGTGCGAATCATGCATCAGAAATCTCAACATGGGCGCAATGTGCACGACTCCTACCTTGAAGGTCTGTTCATTGCTTGTCTTACCGGACACTGACACCGCGCTGATCCCGACGGCTGCCAGCGCGTCGACATTCTGCTTGCCCAAGATACTCAATGCCGTGACAACAACAATTATGCCCTCCTTGTCAAACAGAAGAGGCATCATGAAGGTAAGGGTCTTGCCAAATCCCGTGCTTGCACAGCACACGACGTGCTTATCCTTCCGTAGGATGGCGTCGCATACTTTAATCTGTAGGAGGCAAGGCCTCTTGCCGAATTTCTCCTGCGTCCAATCCCGTATCTCTGAGAAAGAAGGAAAAGCTGTCCTGGGAGGCATGAACGGCGCGATAGGGTGTCGGCGAGAGGGTGTGCTGGCAGTAGGCAATATAGAGGTGAATTTAATTCGCATTTAGCTAGTCTCTACGTTACAAAACGGCGGCTCCCGGCAATGACGGCGGGCCCGTACGCGAGCTCAAATAGGTAGGTGGCGGGGAGGGGTCAGCCGGGGTCCCGACGAAATGTGCCAGTCGCTCTTCGAGCCTTTGCGGTTTCTTAGTCGGGTGTTTCGGGCCGCATTGGCGAGAACGAGCACGTGGGAAGGAGTCTGGCGCTACATAGAGTTTTGCACTTACAGCTGGAGCAGTGGCTAAGCGGTCCCCGAGGCCCAACGGCCCGACCATCAGATGATGCCTTGCGGATCAAGGTATCAAGGAGTCGCCCGTACGGTTGGGTGACGCAGGCAGACGCTGCAGGGGCGCGGACGTAGTCCACTCCAGGAACGCTCCAGTGATGCATACAGTAAGTAGCACAGCAGATGCCTGTAGATGGATGCGCGACAAATTCGCAGGAGCCGAGGCGGTACTGCGCCCGAGTAGCGCGCCACGGATCTCCTAGGCGAGCGTCGGCCAGGCGGCAGGGACGTCGCGCACAAACGATAACCACGGATGGGATGGAAGAAAGGACGCGCCCGGAGTTTGCCACTGAGATGAGATTCGAGGCATACGCGCGGTATACAGTTACGACAGTCGCGGTCGTACTAGTCTGCTGCGCGGCCCGCTGAGTCAATCGTGATAGAACGCTGAGTCTATGGGAGGCGACGTCGCGGGGGCGTTCATCTTGGTCGAGAACAGTGACGGCTGAAGCCAAGGATACGAACCCATGAGCCCGAGCCATTGGCAGCAGAGACGCGCTGGGAAGCCGCCAAGACGCGTGAATTGAAGGTCTGGAAGGACCTGTGGGAGCGGCGGAGACAGGGTTCAAACTGTGGGCAAAACCAGGTGTGGGACGCCGCATGCTGTATACATAGAGGGGTTCCGGCGCGTCTGGCAGTGAGTTGGACGGGAGCAAGACAGACGCGCCTGGCAGGTGGGAGTCACGGTGGCTATGCGTGACCGTGACAGCGTGACAGCGAGTGGCCTGCGCCCACCACAACGACCAACGCGGTCGTCACTCCACACACTCGAGCTCTGGCCAGCCGCGCCCTCCCCCGCCCCCGCCGTCGCCCGCCCCCACCGCTCACACTGCCAGGCCGCCGCTCGCTCTCCCGCCTTCCCGCTCCCTAGCCCTTCCCCCACCCTCCTTCCCCGCCCCGTCCGCGATGGGCATCCAGTTCGGCTCGTTCGACTCCATCTGCCAGACCGCCGCGCTCGTCATCTGCCCGCTGGTGGGCTCCGACCAGGGCATCGAGCCGTCGTGCTACAGCAGGAACGTCGACATCGCCGGCACGCTCATATTCCAGCCTTGTACGTGCCTCATGATCTCATAGTTTGTGGCTTCCCTGCGAGCGCCTGCGCCTCTGCTTTTGAATTGGCTTGAATTGTGGGCGGGTGGACGGTGCTGGGCGGACGCAGAGTGACTGACGGCTTGCTCTTTTGCGCCTGGTGGCGTTTACAGCAACATGTTTCGTGCACATCGTTGCGATTTTAATGACTGCGATAATGATCTACCACATACGGAGTAAATACACGGCGGTCGGTGAGTGCCATTCATCCTTGCCAATCCCACCTTTTTCGAGACTTATGCGAATCCAGGCCGGAAGGAGATCGTCTTGTTTTTCTACCTCTACGCTATCATCGAGCTTTTGGCCATCTTCCTAGACTCTAACATCATACCCACCGCCAACGCGAGTTACCCAGTGCGTTCTATATCTTCCTTTCGGCCGGGGCATCCCACTGACATCGAGCGTCTAGTGGTTCGTTGCTGTGTACACAGGCCTAATCGCCGCAACATACTGCTGCCTCCTCATCAACGGCTTTGTCGGATTCCAATTCGCCGAAGACGGAACACCACTATCCCTTTGGGTGCGTCCCCCTCTCTACACGCCACTTATACCTCTCATGCGTGCGCACAGCTCCTACGCCTCGTCTGCCTGGCCGTCTTCGGCATCGCATTCTTCATCGCGATCGCGACATTCAAGAACTTCGCGGGCTTCAAGAACACGAAGGTCGTCGGGCTGTGGATCGTGTACATCCTGTGGCCGCTCATCTGCACGGTCATCTACATCGTCTCGCAGCTGATCCTCGTGTTCCGCACGCTCGAGGACCGCTGGCCGATCGGCGACATCGTGTTCGGCACCGCGTTCTTCACGATCGCGCAGGTGCTGCTGTTCGCGTTCAGCGCGAACATATGCGACGCGATCAAGCACTACATCGACGGCGTGTTCTTCTTCACGCTCTGCATGCTCCTCAGCGTGATGATGGTGTATAAATACTGGGACAGTATCACGGTGCGCATCCCTCCCCTCCTCACCCCACCTGCCCTATTCTTCATTTTATTTTATTCCCGCACGACACTGACGACGGACACTGTGTGCAGCGAGAAGACCTCGAGTTCTCCGTGGGCTCGAAGGCCGCGGTGTGGGAGGTCAAGGACCCGCTGCTCGCCGGGCAGGACTCGGACCCGTACACCGAGGACACCGCGAGCAACTACCACGGCACGCCCGGCAGCCTCGTCGGCGGCGTCGGCGGCCAGCAGCTGTACCAGCAGAAGGCGTACGGCGCGCGCGGGTACCCGCCGTCGTCCGAGCGCTATTGAGCGCTGTGGCCCCCGACGCCGCGCTTGAGCTGGACTGGGCCGCGTGGATGGAGTGAGGTGGTGGAGGCGCAGGAGAGAGTAGAGAGGGGAGGGGAGGGGAGAGAGGAAGGACGCATGGACACGCACGTGGTATAATACATACACTTACCCAACCCACACCAACCACTTTGGTTCGGAGATTCTTGCCTCTCGTTGCATCGCATGTGTTTTATAGTGAGCGTAGCGTACGCGTGGCCCACGGACCGCTGATAATCTCGTTGAACATTGTGTGTCTGGACGTTGCCAGACGCTCGGGCACGGTGATAGGGTTCAAAGGTCAGTACTTCAGTAACTAGCTCTAGCAATCCATATGGAGGATGTCAACAATTGGCAGCTGGGGTGAGTGAAGAGAGCTCAAGGGCTCGAGACAGTGACAGACGTAGGCAACGAGCGGGCTAGTCTCCGTAGCTGACTTAATGACAGATGATACGGTCGATCTGACATATAGAGTGGGCTGTGTTTCTTTCGGAGAGGCCACGGGACGTATGCTTGCCTTGTCACTGGCTCAGTTGAAACCTGGTCACCCGGGCCAGTCTACACTGGACGCGTTCAAACGACGGCAGCAGCAAAAGAAAATTTAACGATTGGCAGCGCAGGTGAGAAGACAAAATATGGCTCTCGAGACGAAAACGTAGGTGACGAGGTGACTGATGTCTGTTTCTCTTCGAAAGTGCTTGGTGGGAACTTGCAAGAGATTACTCTCGTGCTCTGTTTACATCTCTGCATCTCGGAATACAGAGAGCGCATGCGCAGAGTGTGGCCACTGACCATCAGTCATGTCGTTTTATAGCTCTCGTCTGGACGCTCACTACGGCTCATATACGTTCAATTGGGATCGAGACAAGTACTAGGGAACCATTGGGATGTACTGCCTGTCTTCGGAAATGCTGGTAAGAGTCGAGTCAAGTCTCCTGCTCTCTATGCTATCTGCAAGCGTCTCTGCCCGCCTGGCACTTGTCACTGCTACTACGTGTTCTCCGCCGCCTTCACCTCCGCGATGATGGAGTTGACCCAGACGTGCTCGTTCTCCTTGATGTTGTCCGCGAACGTGACCTTGCATTGCGGTCCGAAGATCAGCGCGTGGCTCGAGCCGCCGAAATGGAACATCCCGAGCTCGTCGCCAGTACTGACGTGCTGCCCCTCCACGACGGTGACCTCGCAGGTGGACACCTCCACCATGCCAATGCCGACGAAGCACATGAGCCCGATGACAGGATTGTCCGCGCGGATGAAGATCAGAGCGCGCGCGGCTGCGATGGTGAGCCACGCTTGCGAGCGGATGATCGCACCGAACGGGGAGCCCTCGGGCAGTTCGGGGTCGTCCGCAGGCGCCCCTTCGTCGGGCAGGACGGCGTAGTACGTGCCGTCGACGACGACGACCTTCTCGATCGTGCCGTTGACCGGCGCGTGCCAGCGATGGTAGTCGAGCGGGCTGAGGAACGCCTGGTACACTGTGCCGCCGATGAACTGATGGGTCATGTCTTGGTCGCGGTCGAAGATGTCATATAGGGAGTACTTCTGGCTCTTCAACCAGAACTGGTCGTGCGATCTCACTTCGCGTGCGACGCGGTAGACGGTGGACTCGCAGGCGTTGTGGATGAGAGACAGCTTGTGGGCGGCGTCGACAGGACGCACGCCGGATTTGAACGTCCGGGTGAAGAATGCGTCCCAGGTCTGGTAGCCGCGATGGCCGGCGTTGGGGTCTGGGGTGGCATAGGTTTGGTTGAAGGTCAATTTGCCGAGGTTGGTCTCGAGGCTCTCGATCGCAGGCTTGCTGAACCAGCCTTCCAGCCCCTTGTTGAGCACCGCGTTGGAATCCTGCTTGGGGTCGCTGAGGTAGCTTCCCCAGGCGTTCAGAAGATTCTTCAGCGCCTGATTGAAACTCGGGAGGCGGAAGAGGTCGTAAGCTGCCCCGGTGTTGGACAACAGATCGAAGATGAGGTAGATCGGCACCCCGATGGGTTCACCGATGGGGTTTCCCTCCGGATCTGTAGCGATGTGGTATGGAGGACCCGATGTAAGGATCTTATCCAGCATGTACAACAATGTCGCAAAGTTGGGGACCTATAAACCAAAATCAATTCACGTTCTGGTTCTCTTAGAGTCGCGCTCACCGTATTCTTGACGGACACCTGCAAGAATATCTGGTCGAAAAGAGACTTCATGACGGCGTCTCCCTCAATAGCATCCTTGAACGCTTGAACGGCAGGCAGGTGCACGACGGCGGAATCGAGCACAGCTCGCTTAGCGAGTCTGACATGCTTCGCAAGGAAGCTTGTGTGGATTTCGGGGTGCGAGGGCAGCCAACCGCCGTATTTGATGAACTTGGTGGTGGTAGCCATTGCACTACATGAGTGGAAGGGTCAGGTTATGATCAAGACAGGAGTGGGGTGTGACTGACGATGCGGTTGAAGTTCGACGTTCTTTCGATGGTCGAGTGTCCGGGGCTGCAAGACCTGAGTGCAAGCACACCCGTTATATATGCCAGGGAGAGAGGAAAAGACCTGGAAAGCGCATTCCACGGGATAACGTCTCTTGACAGCACGTCAGAAATGAGTACAGTCGGGCACGGATTCTCGGGAACAGTGAATGTCTTTTGGCAGCACGTCAGAAATGAGTACAGTCTGGCACGGATTCTCGGGAACAGTGAATGTCTTTTGGCAGCACGTCAGAAATGAGTACAGTCTGGCTCGGATTCTCGAGAGCAGGGAAGCTCGGAGTCTCGGGAGCAGTGAGGGCATGGATTCTCGGGAACAGTGAGGCGTGGATTCTCGGGACAGTGGAGGATTTGAGATACGAGTGAGAGCGAAGTACGTGCATGTTTGGAGAGGTTGTTGGAGGCCAGGACGTGCGGACACTTCCCGACAAGGAGGCATGACATCCAGAGTAAACAACGCGAGCATAGCTCTGCCTCTGGGAACCCTACGATGCGCCGGCGCTCAGTCACTAGTGAAAGCGAAGTATACAGATGATCTTCGGCGGAAACAACACAAGTGTAGATCGTCCTCCGAGGGGCCCTAAGGATGCACGGAGATCTGGACACCTCCTGAGAAGCCCACAACGCATCGCGTTGTACGACGAGGCATGTGAGCGTCGTGAGTTTACCCGTAGACGACAATCCAAGGATCGGACATGATGGCGAGATGAACGCAGAAATGCATCAGTTTGACAATATCGGAAAAGGTTGCCCGTGCGTGTGAAACCGCGAGGAAAATTTTCATAATTTGAGAAATACGAGGAGTTCGTCAGTACTTTGCTTGCTCGCCACTTAGCATCATAGAGCCTAAGTAACCAGTCTAGGAGTTCGTCGCTAGTCTTCCTCCCCTCTAAATCTTGCTCGTCTCACTAGGATTCGCACGCTGTCAAAGTAGGCATCCACTGGGCGTGGCGAAGGTGCAAGGAAGCCGGGGAGGTTCGGAGCCTGAGGTTGTATGCTTGGTGAGCAGACGAGAACAAGGGACGCTGTAAGTATGTGTCTCGTTGAATGGACTTTATTACCTTCTTAGAGCGCCAGCAGCGTGTTGTGATCCTCGAAATCTGTCGGGTGCAGAGTCCGACTGGGTCCGACTACGGAATGTAGTGGTTCTGCCACTGGCAGCGTGCAATGATTCTCATCCTCTTGGAATGCTTTGTGGACGACTCTGCTGCCCTCGCACTGCTCGCACAACAGCTATGGTGCATTCTTTGCCTTGCCATTGCTGTACTTGAGCTTAATCGCGCTCTGGTAGGAACACTTCCTGAGCTGGCCGATGCATACGTCTGGGACCGACGTGCGGCCCCTTCACCCACACCGTGCAACTGGAACTCGCGCTCGGCGATGAAGGGAAGCCACTACAGCAGCCCGTGGCCTTCCAGCAAGTCGACGCGGCACGGGCTGCATCCTAAGATGCCTAGACGCCTGCGACCGCTTCTGAGGCTACGTCACTCGCGCTAAGATTGCCATCGCGTACGCGGCCCTCCAGGATGCAGGGCAGAAGGAGCTCGTGGTTTAGTGATTCAAACCAAGAAAAACGGGTGCGCTCTCGGTTATATCCGCACGGCATTGGGTGCTGATATGAGACAGACAGATCCTCGCAGCCATCGTCAGCCAGCGCCAGCGGCTCATCATGCAAACATATGGCGCGCGCAAAGTCCACGGTGTGGAGACTGCGCACGAGGCTCAGCAAGCACGCAGCCCAACGCCTGCAGAAAGTGTGCGCGCGACGCCATCCCCCGTCCCTTTCCGCACCTCAGCCGACGAGGCGTCGAAGCCACGCTGCGTGGGTGAGGCGCGATTCTTCGAGGCCACCGATGCCTTCGCGTTGTGTGTGATGGTCCTGCCGCCGCACAGAGTTCGTTCTGCCGAAGTTACCGGATCTCATAATCTCACAGACATGTCACTTCTGGACTTTGCCAGACGCTCACCGATGGCTAACAAGCGTTCAATTGGGATCCAGACGAGGACATAGGTAACCATTGGGATGTACATATGTTTCTGTTTCTCTTCGTAAACAGCAGAAAATATTGAGTCTCATGTCTTGTTGAAATCTCTGCAGACGACTCTGCCCGTCCACTTGTCACTGTTACTACTTCGCCGCCTTCACCTGCGCAATGATGGAATTGACCCAGATGTGCTCGTTCTCCTTGATGTGGTCCGCAAACGTGACGTTGGTTTGCGGTCCGAAGATCAGCGCGTGGGTCGAGCCGCCGAAATGGAACATCCCGAGCTCGTCGCCCGCGCTGACGCGCTGCCCCTCCTTGACGGTGACCTCGCAGGTGGACACCTCCACCATGCCAATGCCGACGAAGCACATGAGCCCGATGTCGGAATTGTCCGCACGGATGAAGATCAGAGCGCGCGCGGCTGCGATGGTGAGCCACGCTTGCGAGCGGATGATCGCGCCGTACGGGGAGCCTGGGGGCAGATCGGGGTCGTCCGCGGGCGCCCCGTCGTCGGGCAGGACGGCGTAGTACGTGCCGTCGAGGACGACGACCTTTTCGATCGTGCCGTTGACGGGCGCGTGCCAGCGGTGGTAGTCGAGCGGGCTCAGGAACGCCTGGTACACCGTGCCGCCGATGAACTGATCAGCAATTTCTTGGTCGCGGTCGAAAATGTCATAGAGTGAGTACTTCTGGCCCTTCAGCCAGAACTGGTCGTGCGGCCTCACGTCGCGTGCGACGCGGTAGACGGTGGACTCGCAGGCGCTGTGGATGAGGGACAGGTCGGTGGGGGCGTCGACATGACGCACGCCGGGGTTGAACTTCCGGACGAAGAATGCGTCCCAGGTCTGGTAGCCGCGGTTGTCGGCGTTGGGGTCTGGGGTGGCGTAGGTTTGGTTAAAGGTCAATAGGCCGAGGTAGGTCTCGAGGCGCTTGATCGCAGGCTCGCTGAACCAGCCTTCCGGCCCCTTGTTGAGCACCGCGTTGGAGTTCTGCTTGGGGTCGCTGAGGTAGCTTCCCCAGGAGTCCAGAAGAGTCTTGATCGCATCATTGAACCTCGGGAGGCGGAAGAGGTCGTAAGCTGCCCCGGTGTTGGACAACAGGTCGAATATGAGGTAGATCGGCACCCCGATGGGTTCACCGATGGGCTTCCCCTCCGCATCTGTAGCGATGAAGTATGGAGGAGCCGACGGAAGGATGCTGTCCAGCATGTACAACAGGGTTTCGAAATCTGGAACCTAGACACCAAAATCAATTCACGTTCTACTTCTCTTGAAATCGCGCTCACCGTATTCTTGACGGACACCTGCAAGAATATCTGGTCGAAAAGGAACTTCATGAGGTCGTCGCCCTCAATAGCTTCCTTGAATGCCTGAACGGCAGGAAGGTGCACGGCGGCGACATCGAGCACAGCTCGCTTGGCGAGTTTGACATGCTTCGCAAGGAAGCTTGTGTGGATCTCGGGATGCGAGGGCAGCCAACCGCCGTATTTGATGAACTTAGTGGGGTTAGCCATTGCACTAAATGAGTGGAAGAGTTAGGCTATGTTGAAGGCAGGAGAGATACGACTGACGACGCGGTGTGATTTCGTTGTTGGATGTTCGAGTGTCGGGGGCTGCAAGATGTGAGTGTACGCACACCCTTTAAATATGCCAGAGAGAGAGAGAGACAAAGTTGTCTGGCGTAGAACATTCGCAACGACATAGGGCCAGACACAAAGGTCTGAAAAGCGCCTGCCCCGGGCTGTTGTCTTCGCCGAGTCCTGGAAGCACGTCAGAGCTCTATACAGGGAGTCATGAGACTCTGGAGGCAACAACGCAAGCTTTGGGGCACCGGAGAATGCGGCGTTCAGTCAGTGGTCATAAGTGAGAGCGAAGCATGTATCTATGGCGGCGCTGGCTAGTGGCATAGACAGCTTCACGTTCCTTGAAAGCTTAACGGAGGCCTAGACACACGGAGATCAGGACACTTCCCGACAAGGAAGGATGGACTCCAGAGGAAACAACGCAAGTACATCTTCCTCGGGGCACAAGAGTGTGCGGTAGTCACGAGTGAGGCAAAGTATGTACCTATGCCGGCGTTAGCTAGTGGTATAGGCAGCTTCCATAGTCTTAGTGAGAGTTTTAGATGGACAGCAGGACGGACAGGAATCCGGATACGCCACTTCCCGAGTCGAAAGGTGTTGCGACCAACGGAAGAGCTTAGAGGAGCATCGTGGGCACACGAAGTTCACCCCATACACAACAGACCAGCGAGAGGTGGGAGACGAGATGGCGGGGACGACGCAGAGTGAGCAGACCGATTGAACTATTGAGAGGTGCATCAGAGTTTGACGAACACGTAGTGACCGCGTATTAGCGCCGCAAGCGACCTGGCGCAAACAGCTCAGTCAGCATTCCAGTGAAACGGGGGTCATAAACACGTAGAGTAGCGCACACCGAGAGGCCACATGTTAGCTTATGAGGCCGCGAACGGCGGCCGTTGACATTGAAGAAGGTACGGTAGTACTAAATATGGCGGCGAGTTTGAGATGGCCGGACTTTTCCTCTGCATCATGTTTTCCATGTTCCGAAGTATTCCATTGACTAAAAGTCAAGAACTCACCACCTAAGAATTCTGCAGAACTAGTTCCCCGGATCTGAAGGGGAAAAGACTCTACGAAATATTGGGTCAAGCCGTGCGCGAAGGCATGCAATGGAATACTTACTTGACTTCACAATGCAGCCATCGGCGAATGACCTGGAGTGGGAAGCATGGCGTTCAAGAGTTGTATTGAAAGCAATTTATTGATCACACGAACAAGACGACGCAAAAAGCATAATCGATTGCATCCTAGAAACTACACTATAATCCGAACGAGACACTACTTCGACACCCTCCAGTGCCCGACTTCGGGCACCTTCACCGGGAAAAACGACCAACACGAAGGGAGGAGGGGTTGTCCAAAAATTGCTGAAGGCCGAAGCCAACAGACGAGTTCGGATGTGTAATTTGCAATCAGCAAAAGACTGTGCCTCGGTAAAAACCTCACTGGCGACAGTACATGCCCGAGCACAAGAGATGGGGAACAAGAACGCGAGAGAGCATGTTTATATAGCCTGAGGAGTTTAGGGCCGGTTGATTGATGGCGCGCACGGACCAGGCGCGCGCCGGTTGGCTGGGGCTGTGAGACATCGCTTGGAATGCATGACGCACACATGCATTCCAGCGATATCTCCCGGGCTACGACTGGCCTCTAACAAAATGGAGGCAGATTTTACAGATAACTGCAGTGAATGCAGCACCGGAGAAAGACTCGGGGTGGAAGAAGTATGAGTAGTAGAGTCGCTGTAGAAACCGGGGTCGATGAACGAACCAAGTGCCGGCCAGTGACCGACCTTTCGAGCACAGAACTAACTACGCAAACTTCAATGTTATACGCACGGGTACTGAGCACCAATCCTGCCGCGATACTTGCTCCATATTGGACTTTGTATCCCTCCACACATTGCCGACCTTCGTCATATCCAATCAACGTTTGGGGTCCACTATCAAGAACCCGCTTGGTATAAGAAAATGTCAGAATGAGAACGGGGAATGTACCTGGAAGGCCGCATTCGCGGTAGGCCACAATCTCCACGCCGCGGACACCACACGCCTCCCCGAGCGCTGCACGCGTTTCCGGCGGCACATCAGGCATCACAGTGACGAGCTGCACGTCCTGCAACGCCCGCACTATCCCCAGGAAGTTGCCCATCTGTTCTACGCTCGGCACTTCGTCGTTCACAGCACGGTGGTGGCCGATGTGGCGAAGAGTCTTCGGCAGCGAGACGTTCCTCTCTGGCCACTGTGTGATGTCACTGACAACGAGGCTCTGGAGCTGGGTGAGCGCATCCAGGACCGCCACCGGCGGGAGGGGCCCTTCTACGGTGAGCGAGCGGAGTTGCGGGAGCACACCCGACGTGAGCAGCGCGTGCAGCCATGCAGCCGGGTGCGATGTTGGGTCCTGGAACCTGAGCTCGGAGAGCTCCAAATGATCGTCTTCGGGCACGATTGCCCATGGGTCGATTGCGTGAATCGAAAGTGATCGCACGGTGCTGGGCACGGGGATGGGGACGGTGGCGTCAGCGTCGACGTTCAACACGTTGATATGATCGGGAATCGCATGGATGTCAAGGACACGGGGGCCCGGCCACATGCGGATGATGTTATTCAAGAAGGAGGCTTGTCCTGCGGTCTTGAGGGCAACAGGGTGAAGAGGGAGGGCGCGTAGGTGCCGCTCGAGCTCGCGGAGTGTTAATGGACTAAGCAAGGTGACACTCTGGACGTCCGCGCAGAGGCCTAGTAGAGCGGTAGATGAGGGTTCCTCGAGGTGGCCATTGGAGCGTTCGTAGAGGCACAACACTGTGATGGAGCACACATACGAAGCAAGGCGCGGGCTGTTGCGGAGTATGCGAAGCATAAGTTGAACACGGGGCTGTTCCGTGGTTTGGTCCCAAGTGGACAAGTTGGGTATACGCCGGAAGCAGGCGCTGAGCGGCAGACATCCAGGCTCTGCAGCGAGAGCGCATGCGCAAAGTGTCTTGTAGTTAACGGTCGAGTGCTGCGACGCTCTGTACACCCATTCGATCACCATGAGTTGGACATCGAGAGGGATCGCAGGCATTCTGCCAACGCAGAGTCAATATTTCTCTATGCAACAGCTGCCAGTGGGATAGAGGGTAGAGCTGCGCACTCGGGATCTCGTTCAGAACTCACCAAGCATGCGAAAGTTGGCGAACGGTCTATTGTCTAGCCGTAGGACTTGTAGTCGAAACCCGCCGACTGGAACTTGGATAGCAGAATGAAGAGAAAGATACTGACAAGACAATGTCGCACGCTGGAGTAGTCCACATTGAAATGTGTCGACGCCTGCCACAGTCCTGCAAGTTGTGCGCAGCCGCCAAAGAGGATGATGGCGGGCAAGACGCTGTACTATAGCGCTCCGAGTCGGCGTCCCACATCAGTGCCCGGCATCCCGGCTCGCGCAGCCTCCCACCGGGGCAGTCCGCACGAGGCCGCCGCCGAGCTCGTCAATTCAAGAGAAGACAGTGAATACTTGTGGGCTGACGAGGGTGGCATCCTGGCGTCGTACATGTGCAACTCTGCATACGCTCAAGGCGACGGACGGGAATTTCGCGTAGAGAGATGGGCGTGTCTGCTGACTTGCCCATACGTTGTGTCTTTAGCTGTAATAGCTCATGCCCGTGCATTCGCACGGGGGTTCTGTAGCTCTTGAATTCTTAGCTGTATGTATGCAGGCATTTTCTTTTCTGAATAAAAGTGAGGGCCCCTCCGTGCCGGGCGGGGCCCGGCACGGAGGGGCCCTTGTGCTAGGATAATTGCGCCAGACTACCACTGCGCCACTCAATATATGCGCACCACGAAAATCCAGATATTAACCATTCATTCTGTAATTTCCATTGTCCCAGTACTTACTCTCGTCGCGGCAGTCAGGCTAGCTGTTGCCTGCTGATTGAAGATGCACGTGCTTGGCATCGCGCATCGCGACTTACACTGCTTCCTCATCCGAGTGCCTCCTGAGTCCTTCCCATGCGCCAGCTAACTCTCCGCTGATCCTACTGCTATATGCCCGTGCTCCAGTCGCTGCCTGTCGCTGCCCGGGCCCTGCCAGTGCGCGCGCTAGTGTGCTATGACATAATGACTGCTGGTGCGGCGACATCTCGCGCGGCTGCCGCTTCCTCTGATCGCTTCCTCTAAGTATCTCATGCCAGCTATCAATGAGAGATAGCTCCCGTACACATGAATTTACTTCGTACAGTCCAATTATGCTCCTTCAATACCTGGCAAACGAAGGATGTCGGCGGTTGCCTGTGCACGTGGGTGTGGGAACCTTCCGGTCGGCAGCTGCCGTCGGTGGCTCTTCAGCCAATCAAAACGCTCAGTTGACTTGCTTATTTGTCTCGGAGTTTTATGTGGGGCCTAGTTGCTTTCTATTAGGATAGGATAGGATAGGATTAGATAACACCTCGCAGGGGTCCCGTAGAGGAACAGAGCGGGGGCCCGTGCTTCGTAGAAGGCGCTCTATATACAAAGATATGATTGATTCTACGCCACGGATGGCACAACCCCAATACTGCTTCGTAAATGCCCCGGCACACGGGGCAAAAACCCACAGCACAGGGAATAGCCACGAAAGGAACGGACGGGATCCGGAATGAGAGGAACCACAGCAGCGACCTTAGGCCGTCGGACACTGCTGAGGGTCACGGTGCCGCGCGCCATACGGCAACCTCTCCACACACAATACGGTTACCACGTTGTGCATGCCTCTCCAGGCCATCGAGGCGCAGTGGCAGCAATGCAAGCCATCTGGACACCGTCGGAAACCGAGGGAGGGACAATGCATGGTGGAGGTGGACAATCTAGCTCCTGAGGCGGCAGCCCGTAGGCGTACGCTCTCAATACACATGGTCATCCTCTGCATTCACCTCCAGGCCATCGGGGTGCAGTGGCTGCAGTGCTAGCCATCAGGACACCGTCGGAAACCAAGGCAGGGAATGCGTGAGGGAGGAAATGCGTGGCCGTCGGCGGGATGAGCCGGCATCACTCGCCATACGACAGCCTCCGCAAACACCTGCAGGCCACGCTCTGCATACGTCTCCAGGCCATCGAGGTGCAGTGGTAGCGGTGCTAGCCATCTTGACACCGTCGGAAACCAAGGGAGGAAATGCGTGGTTGACGGCGGGATAACTTGGAGCCCCTGAGGGCGTCGCTCGCCATACAACAGCCTCTCCAAACACCCGGCAAGCTCTGCACCATCTCCAGGCCATCGAGGCGCAGTGGTAGCGGTGCTAGCCATCTAGACGCCGTCGGAAACCAAGGGAGGGAAATTGCATGGTGGTGGAGGCCGATACCCCACGCATCGTCTATTGCTTTGTTTCATATTGCTGCGCATATATTTGCGCGGCGTCCTCCGCATGTGCCTCAAGGGTCTACCGAGCGCAACCTGGGGACGGGGAAGTGCCCTGTAATAATCAAGATCGAGTATGACCGGTGATTGTATTTGTAGCTCTACAGACTCGCTATGTAGCCGCGGTCATTTATCTATACATAGCACACGACTTCTAAGAGCGATGATTTCTGCCTTCCGTACGGAACATGCATGATAGATATACAAAATGAATGGTGGTACCTTCCGCCTGCCACGCCTCCGCCAACCCAATTCAAGCCAACTGAGAACCCGCACTACGGCTTGAAGCGGCTCTCCATGCCCATATGCGCGATACGCGTGACTTCCGCCTCGGACAGCCCGAGCCCGAGCGGCGGCGGCGCAAGCAGTAAGGCATACTCGCCGACAAGCGAGTTGCGGAACGGCAGGATGTCGTCCGTCTAGCGAGGTCGAGTCAGGTT
This sequence comes from Auriscalpium orientale, assembly GCA_019915035.1. NCBI lineage: Eukaryota > Fungi > Basidiomycota > Agaricomycetes > Russulales > Auriscalpiaceae > Auriscalpium > Auriscalpium orientale. Next base: position 2,914,463 of record JAHLMH010000001.1, read on the forward strand.
AAAGACAAAGATAAACGCCGGCACAAAGGGGATCAGAGAGAAGAGGGCGGGAAGAGTAGGGAGAAGATCAGAAGCGGCGCAGCGGTAGGTTTGGGGTGTAGCGGAAATTAAGGGGATGCGATGCAGATGGGGATGACGGTAGGAAGACGGAGGAAGGCAGGAAGAAGGGCACCCTAGGAGAGGGGCATGGATATGTGTATGCGTATGTAACGGGGTGTCGATGAAGCGATGGAGGTACCCGAAGGAAGAGCAGACCAAGGAGCAGGGGAAGAGAAGGGCAATGGGAGGACGCACGCATATGGCGATGGGGTGATCGTGCCTCAGATAGTGGCGGATGTGGTGGTCCTCAAGCGTCCGCACCGTCTTGCACCTGCAATCAAACAAACCGCGCATGAGCATCGCGCACAGCACCGCACCCCACGATCCGCGCGCATCGCGATGCGGCACATCACACCCGCCAGACGGCGGTGGCGGCGACAAGCAACGATGAGATTATTGGCAGACAGGCGCGATGCTTGGAAAGGAAAGGGCGGACGTACAGCAGGTTCGACGTGAGGCAGATCTCGATGCAGATGTTGCGCTCCCGCACCAATGCCTGTGCGTGCTCGTCTAGGAACGTGGCGTGCCCCAGACGCTGCGGCGCGCACGCGAGGAGCTGCAGCGTCTCGCTCGCGGGATTGCGGTCGGTCTGACAGGCGAGCGGTGAGCAAAGGGAAAGCTGCGGAACACGGACGTACCTCTGCGATGTGGAGGGTCACGCCGAGCCCGGCGGCGTGCGCCGTCTGGAAGTACTCAGCAAACTCGGCCATGTCGCCTGCCTGGGACAAACAGCCTGATCAGCACCGATGTACGGCTACGCGCCGCGCACGCACCAGTGGGTCCCCGCACAGATCGACGCCGACGACGCGCCGTCCCTCCGCCTTCAGCTGCCCCGCAAGCCGCACGACCTCGCGCGCCTCCTCGCGCCCCATCCTGCGATCCAGACTCACGATCAGCGCGGCGCGCTCTGGCGGGTACGCCTCCACCTCGTCGAGCACGGTCTCCAAATACGCGCGCCAGCCCATGTGCTCTGTGCGCTTCGGCGTCGTGCGCAGCTCGAGGTACGCCGCCTGCGCGGGGGCGCCGTCGGCCTGGGGCTCGAGGAAGTGCGCGAGCACGCCGCGCGTGGCGGTGCGCAGCGCGGGCGCGCGGGCGGTGAGCGCATATATCGCGGGGAAGAGCGCGAAGAAGTCGCCGATGGCGCCGAGCTGCACGCCCGCGTGCAGGCGCGCGAGGCCCGCGCGCACGTCGGCAGACGCGGACGCGGAGAGCGCGGGGGCGGACGCGGCGAGGGCCTGGAGGACGGGCAGCGGGATGGAGCCGTTGAGGTGCGCGTGCAGCTCGGCCTTGGGGAGCGCGTGGAGGAAGGCGAGCTGGGCGGGCGTGAGCGCGAGCAGCGCGGCGGCGGCGGGGCCTGCGATGGGGGCGCTCATTTTTCGTGTTCGATGGGCACGCACCTGCAGCAAAGTTATCTCATAGGGTAGAGAGCATGCAGAGGTGACTCGTCGAAGGCGGGCCCGCGAGCTGCAACACACAGAGACAGCGAAAGCGAAGAACGAACGATGCACACGCGTGTGGCTGAAACCAGCGCTCCCCGCGCCGGACCTTGCCCGCGCGCAACGTCCTCGCTCACTCGCTCACCACCACCGATGGCGTCCATCGGCCCCCAGCTCCCCCCGCACCTGCAGCCCACGACCTCCACCTCGTCCCCGCCACTCGCCGGATCTTCATCCACCATCGGGCCCATCGGGCCCACGCTCCCACCCCCGCGGTACGAGGAAGAGGAAGAAGAAGAGGACGAGGACGCCTACGCCCCTGCACTCCCGCCGGACCTCGTCCCCGCCCGCCGCGCGTACGGTGCTGCGCGCGGGCCGCGGCGCGAGGAGGAGGAGGAGGACTCCGACGACGACGTCGGGCCCGCGCCGCTGCCGGCAGGCGTGCAGCTGCCCGCGTCAGACCCCGTGCGCGAGTTTATGGAGAAGGAGGAGCAGCGGCGCAAGGCCGTCGAGGTGCGTGCTGCACATATGGCGGGAGCGCTGGCCCCGCTGTGTATGCCAGGCTGAATGCGTGCTGGTAGGAAGCTGCAAAGCCTAAGACACTCCAGCGCCAGGAGTGGATGCTCGTGCCGCCCACGAATTCTGATCTGCTGAGCAGTACGCTGTCTTTTCTCTCCGACTACGCCCGACCTGCTCACGCCCGCGCCAGCCCTCGACCCGACAAAACTGAGCAAACCGCGCCAGTTCTCACGTTCGACGCAGCCCGTGCGCAAGGTCGACAACAGCCTGTGGACGGAGACGCCCGCGGAGCGGCAGCAGCGGCTCGCGGACGAGGTGATGGGGAAGAAGCGGCGCGTGGAGAACGCGGACGTCGACGAGGCGGCGGAGGAGGACGCGCACAAGCGGCGGCGGCGCGACGACGAGCTCAAGCGCGAGGTCGAGGACTTTACGGTGCGTCCTCTTCGTTGTGTTCCAGTGAGTGGGTGCTTATGTGGGTGGGCTGGGCAGCGGAAACACCGCGGCACGGCGCTCATCGAGGCGCATGCGGACGCGGAGGCGCAGGCGAAGAAGGACAGCGAGGAGCCTGCGGGCGTGTGGGACCACGCGCGGGACATGGGCCTCGGCGGGCGGCTTATGGACGACAAGGACCGCCGGCGCATCATTCAGGATGCGCGGGGGCTGTCAGAGCGGTTTGGAGCGGGTTCAAGTGGAGGGTTCTTATGATACAGCAAGCGGGATACTACGCGGATATGTTAGGTGAGGAGAGTCGACTCGTATCGGCGTTGTACATTCTATCTATACACATTCTTGGGAGCGATTGACTCTGAGTGAATGATGCTGCAGTCTTTGGGACGCGCTCGGTTGATTTCTGCTAGTCTGTATCCAAATCCGGGGGGTCTCGCGGGTAGGTGGGCTTATGCCCTAATTAGGTGCGAGGGTAGTGGGATGCCGAAGGCCGGCGCGGCGGAGTGTAGCGTAGTTTGTATCTAAGGTGGCTGCGCGATGAACACCACTGCCAGTGTCAAGCCAGAGTCCACCTCTGCTTGCAGTACTCTCCGTGCAAGCATGAACAGTCGCGTGAAGACGTAGTCTCCAATTGACTTGTCAAAGCGTGAGTCTTCCATCGCCCTCACAGCGTTGAACAGGTGGGACGAGACGGATATTGCTAGCGATGTGCGGGAGATGCAATGATGCGGCTGCGAACGCGTGCGGCGTGGCCCCAGGGCCCAGGTGCTGTCCGCCATACGCAGTTGGCTGTGCAACTACATAGCTGACTCCGTTTCCCTCAGCTCTAGCCAAAGAACCGCTTCTAAACACGTCCTGGACATGCTCGTGCATCTACCCGCGCTCACAGCGCTGCGACTCGTCTTCCACCCCACGCTCCCACACGCCGTCCTCCCTCGCCCGCCCAGCACAGTGGACTCCGCCGACGTCAGCGCTGCGCGGGACGCGTGTCGGGAATTCCGGCGGTACGCGGTCGGCGGGGTCGCGTCGCTGTGGCTCGCTCACGACTCCGAATGAGGCGCCACAGCGGCACAGCCATTTTCGCGGACGTATGCACCTCATATATCTGGCCGTGCGGAGTGTTTGTGGAGGACGTGCCGAGCGCGTGCGGGAGGCCTGCGCGCGGATGCACGGGATGCGTCGGCGTCCTCGGCACCGCCGAGCGGGGTGTGCGCGCTGGGGGACACGGTCGCGATCCGGGCACCTTCGCGCGCAAGACCGCCTAGACGGCCACCCCCTACTCTCGCAGCGCAGGGCATACCAATCTCTCGCGCCGTCTCAGATGCGAGCATGGTCGATCGACACTCACATTGCGCTGGTCGACACCCGCGCACCCCTGCACCGCACGCAGGCAGGTCAGACTCCAGAGGGAATACGGCACGAAGGAACCTTGCCTTCGTCGAGGTCTTCGTTATCGCAATAGTACAGTATATGCATGAGCTACGATTATTCCAATATAAAGTTGCCTTTGGCTACCTTGGAAAGTCAGAGAAATGCGCGACTGCCACATGTTGACACACAACTTGGACATGAATTTTGGTTTCCTGGACATGAATTCTGGTTTCCTGAGGATCGCAAATGAGTCTCCAGGCATGATACAGCTCTCGCATTGCCATCCCGCCACTTTGTCAAAGAGGGCGGGTTAACGGCATCTCGGCCAGGGCACGGCACGTCTCGGCACTGTGAGCAAGTCCCATCATTTCTTCGGCAAATAGCGAAAGGGACCCTACCCGCGAGACCCCCAGATTTGGAAGCAGACCTTATATTCAGAACGACTATCTTCTGATACCATAAGGTCAAGCTACGGAGACTAGATTTCTGCATCCTTACTCGCGGACGAGCCGCCCATTTTGTTCGACGCGGTTGGGCGTCGGGCAAGCGGGTTTTGAACTGATGGAACGGGAACGTGCGCCGCGATCGATAGATAAATCATCGTGAGTACTCGACGCATCTACTTGTCCTTGGACCACTCGCGCTATCTTGTCAGTATCTTGCTCTAATCCTGCTATTCAAGAACCACCAGGATTCCCTTACATCTGTTGCTACAGTGGTTGATTGGTCGGGCACGCGGACTCAGATCCAACGTCAAACCCACGAGTTGCCGGCCCGAGTGCGCAGTTCTACCCTCATATCCACAAGAAACATCCAGAGGTGTTGACTACGTTGGCAGAATGCCTGCGATTCCTCACGATGTCCAAATCATGGTGATCGAATGGGTGTACAGGGCGTCGCAGCACTCGACCGTCGACTACGAGACACTTCGCGCATGCTCTCTCGTTTGCAGAGCCTGGATGCCTGCCGCGCAGCGCCTGCTCTTCCGACGTATACCCGACCTGTTCATTCATGACCCAAGAAGTAGACAGCCCCGTGTTCAACTCATGCTTCGCATACTCCGCACCAGCCCGCGCCTTGCTTCGTATGTGTGCTCCATCACAGTGTTGTTCTTCCCCGTACTCTCCGATGGCCACCTCGAGGAACCCCTGTCTATCTCTCTGCTCCGCCTCTGCGCGGACGTCCGGAGCGTCACCTTGCTTCGTACATCCGCGCGCGCATGGTCCACCGAGCTCGAGCGGCACCTACGCGCACTCCCTCTCCACCCGGTCGTCATCAAGACCGCAGGAGAAGCCTCCTTCTTGAATAGCATCATCCGCATGTGGCCGGGCACCCTTGTCGTTGACATCCATCCGTTTCCCGATATCAACGAGTCGAACGTCTTCGCCGACGCCATCATCCCCATCCTCGTGCCCAGCACCGTGCGATCACTTTCAATTACCTCAATCAATACATGGGCAATCGTGCCCGAGGACCATTCGGAGCTGTCCGAGCTCAAGTTCTGGTACCCACAGTCGCGGCCGGCTGCATGGCTGCACGCGCTACTCGCATCGGGTGTGCTCCCGCAGCTCCGCGCGCTCACCGTCGAGGGGCTCGATTTCCCGCCGCTGGAGGTCCTGGATGCGCTCACGCAGCTCCAGATCCTCGTTGTCAGCGACATCACAGAGTGGCCAGGGAGGGACGTGTGGCTGCCGCAAAGACTCCGCCACATCGGTTACCACCGTGCTTACAAGGACGTAGTGCCGAGCATAGAACAGATGGGCAACTTCCTGGAGACAGTGCGGGCGTTGCAGGGCCTGCAGCTTGTCACCGTGAGGCCTGGTGTGCCGCCGGAAACGCGTGCAGCGCTCGGCGAGGCGTGTGGTGTCCACGGCGTGGAGTTTGTGGTCTACCGCGAACGCGGCCACTTCCCGGTACATCCCCCGTCCTCATTCTGACACTTTCTTATACTAAGCGGGTTCTTGATAGTGGACCCCAAACGTTGATTGGATATGACGAAGGTCGGCAGTGTGTGGAGACGAAGTAAGGATCGCGGCCAGGCGTAAACGCCGTGCGCAGAGCCAACTGAAACTGAATAATCATCATGAATTTGAGGACTCAGACGACTGCGAAGACTGCCGGACAGCACCTGCTCTTCCGGCGCACCCCCAACGGAGCCAGCCCCTCTGCTTCGCGTAGAGTCCGTGACTTGCTTCGCATGTGTTCTCCGTCACATTGCTGGCCCTCCCGGTAAGTAAGACCATGCGATGGGCACCTGCGCACCATCCGAATCGAATGCGTCGGCGAGGCGGCGCACCCCTGCTGATGGCGACCAGCGACACGCAGATGACAGTGAGGCTGATCGGGTTGCAATTGTCGGGATGCGAGCCGGTGGTCGCAATGTCCAGGCGTGAGTTCCGTGGCTTCTTGAACTTCGCGCACATGGCGGGCGGTCGGAGCAACAGACGGCGAGCTGGACGTCGCACGGTGTAAAACATTGACATTGTCCGAAAACGCCGATAGACAGGGCTCGCGGGCTCGGAGCCGCAACATACGTATACGGTATGGTAACCTTATTCTCTGCGTTGTTCGCCGTGTGTCGGATCGAGGAGGATCGAGGACGCTAAGGATGATCGGAATGCGCGAAAAGGGATTAGGTTCGGCTGCTGCCTCACCTGAGCGTCTATTGTGATGGCGGGAAGTTGTCGCAGCATTGGGAAGACATCGACGAGCTCGGCGGTTGGGACGACGACGGGCAGGCGTGCAGGGCGTCGGCGGTGGCGAGGGTCTGGAGAGGGTCTCGAGCTGATGGTATCGAGGCGTCGGCGGCGGTGGGCAGGGCGGGACCGAGCGGGCACTGCCACCCCCGCATCCCGGCGGGGCTAAGCCGGAGCGGGCGAGGCAGCGCCCAGGCAGACACAAGCAAGTGACCTCGCATTCCCAGCTCTCTCTCGCGCCACCAACATGTCCGACTCCTCGTCGCAAGAGCCCTCGCCCAAGCCGTCCCCGTCGTCCTCCCAGGACCGCATCGTCCGCTTCGACGACGCCTGCGTCCTCATCCCCGCACCCGCACCCCGCTCCCGCCTCCCCAAGCTCCTCACAAAGTCCTACTCCCTCCCCATCTTCAGGCGCCGCCCCTCCCTCTCACCCACCCCCCGCAGCCCGCCCCCCGCAGACGACCCCACCCACAGGTCCGTGCCCCGCCGCCCCCGCCCGCCCCGCTCACCCTCCCCCAGCCTCTCCAAACGCAAACCCTCGCCCTCCCCGAGCCGCGAGGACGCCCTGGGCCTCCAGCCGTGCCTCGTGCACCCGCACCCGCACCCGCACCCGCACCCGCACACGCGGCGCGCCTCGCTGCCCGCACCCGCGCACGCGCACGGCCCGCGCGTCACCGTGCCCCTGCGCGAGTGCTGCGCGGCGTGCTTCTCGGGCACCGACAGCGCGCGCGCCGCCGGCTGGACGGAGACCTTCTCGCGCGCCGCGCGCCGCCGCCGCAGCGCGTCCGTCGACCGCGCGCCCGCGCCCGCGCCGCCGCGCCGCCCCGCGTCGGGCGAGTGGGTGCTCACCGCGCCGTTCGCGGGCGTCGCGGTCGACGAGGCGGCGAAGCCCCCCGGCGGCGGGGAGGACACGCCGCCGGAGGAGGAGGAGGACGAGTCGGACGAGGCGTATCTCCCTGCGCTGCTGGCGCACCGTGCCGCGCGGCATTCGCTGTCGCCCATCCAGAGCACGAACGCCTCCACCGACGACCTGCCCCGCGCCCCCGCCCCCGCCCCGCCCCCCCCCCCGCCCCCCCCCCCCGCCTCCCCGCAGACGACGTTCACCTCCCCGCAGACGACGTTCACCTCCCCGCAGACGATGTCCGCCTCCCCGCAGACGGCGTTCACCGCGTCCCCGTCCCCGCCGCCCCAGACCCCGCCGCACGTCTTCGAGCTCGCGCGCTTCGCCGCCGACAGCGAGGGCGAGCTGCTCGCCGGCGCCCCGCCCATCTCCCACCGCCGCGGCAAGTCGCTCGGCAGCCCCGTCGCCGCCGCCGCGTTCCACATGCCCAGCGGCGCGTCCATCCTGCGCGCGAGCGCCGGCGTGCTGCGCGGCGTGAGCGTGCTCAGCGGGCCCGGCTCGCCGTGAGGCGTGTGCAGTAGGTTAAAAAATCCATCGGTTGTCGAGCTTTTAGTTCTCAGCTTTGCCCACGTATATCTGATTCTACGAACGCATACATTAATCGCATACCACTCCCCGTCTCGCTTTTCTGATCCACTGTACCACCATGAACCGCTGCATGCAATGTCGATATCGCTTCTTCCCACGTCTTGTTTCCAGTCAGATGTTTGCCCGTCGGCTGCAGCCTCCTCCCATTCATCGCATTCGCATTGCTGTGTACTAGCTGACCCCTTTGGATTCGCACCTATCCCGAGTACTTACGCCCTTGTTCCATTCCATTCCGGAGCGCGCCGGCGCATTATTGCATTCCTCCTAACGCCCAGGATCGGAGGGTGTTACAAAGTTCGCCCGTGGCAATCGTACGTCCCGCTCTGTTCCTATTGTGCGCGGACATTGACATTGACAAGGAGGATGATATGATGATATGTGAAACCGCCAATGTATCCTTATATGCCCGTGCGATCAGTGCGCGGCAGCAGATCTGTGTTTGTTTGTTTTGTGTGGAATGCGATCAGGACGCGCACGAGAATGCGATCAGGACGCGCGCGAGTCCTCCGCCCCTAAGTAAAGTAAGCCGGCGCTTTGGACATGGAGTCGAGTCGATTAGGTTGCGGCGGAGATCTGGAGCTGGAAAGCATGTTTCGCATCCGGCCGTCTAGAACGAGGACGGGTCCCGGTGACTTGCGATCAGGACGCCATGATTCCATCCGCAGAATGCCGCTCGCCATTTTCTTGCTCGAGCGGGGTGCCTCGGCGCGATCGCTGGCGTCCTGATCGTAGTCGGCGGTGACAATAGCATTAGCAGCGCGCCGGGTTTCGAGCGGGCAATCGACGATTTGTGTCTGGGCTGGTCTGCGCGGCCCTCCGACCACGACGATCGCGAGCCCATACAATGCGCAGCCTAATTAACTCCTAAAAAAAAATCAAAGGCGCCGTACAGACGGCTTTGCTGCCCGGCGTTTTCTGACTGCGGCCACAGGGGATCGATTCAGTATGGCCTATGGCCGTTGCGATCATCGCCCGGTCAGTACTATACAGCATCGGCTTCAGATCATCCGCCTGGCCGCAACCTTCTAGGCGGTTGCTTCCGCACAACGGGCGTGCAGCACGCACAAATTGAGCTTCAGAACGACCAAGCGATCCTTCATCAGCGTGCTTAGGAGGCTTGGACCGCCTCGCGATCGCTGTGGGTGCGTTATTAAATAAAACCTATTCCATCTACTCGGCGTCCTGATCGCAACCCAAAGCTGCCGGCCCCACCGCCGGTGCTGCTGCTTCCGCACACCGGGCGACATCCCCCGTGGCTTCAGAACGCCCAAGCGATCATCGTGCTTAGGAGGCTTTGACCTGCTTGGACCGCCTCGCGATCGCTGTGGGTGCGTTATGACTATTAAACCTATTCCATCTACATACTCAAGGGCGTCCTGATCGCTGCCGGTGCTGGTGCTTCCGCACACCGGGCGACAGCGCCCCAGCGATCATCGCACGAACGCCTCATTAACATGCATATGTAGGAGCTTCGCGCGCGTGGATGATATTGAGGCACCGAGGCCTGCTGCCGGAGGTGACTCCTAATGACGAGCCTCGAGGAGGGTCTGGGCTTTCGAATTCGCGGACGTTTCGGCGGCTGTCTGCGTATGGGTGTTATTGAGGCACCGAGGTCGATGGTCGGGGCGCCGGGTTGTTTTCCTGCATGCGTGCGCCACGGATCGGCTGCGCGCAGTCTATCGGAGGGCTTAGATCGCTCGGAGGACAGTGCCGGGTCGTAGGAGTCATAGGAGCAAGGAGGAGGGTCTGAAGGGGGTTTGTCGGGAGCCGTAGGAACAGCGCGGCATTTGGTGAACGGGTGACTGCGATAGCTTACTCACCGGTATTCTGAAACAAACTTGCTTTGCAGGTGACCCCGCGAAGGTCAACTTATCAGGGAAACCGTCCTGTGCTAATGGCCAGTAATGGCCAGTAATTTAGCACCGATTACACAATTATCTGTCATTAGTGAATTATCGTGTCATTAGAGCCATCATTTTAGTCCCCCTCTAATCCGTGGAAATTAGTGGATAGTCCGTGGGTAGTCAACAGCTAATTACTTGGATGTATCGTGCAGGCTGCGCGCAGCTGATTAGCTCGTATCCACTCAATATTTAGATGCTGCTTATTTGGCCAGCTTTATCAGTTGGCAATGGTAATCATATTGTGGGTATCCGGACATAAGTACACGACGCTATCTCTACTCTAGTACCGTACTAGTCGCATTGACGGCGCCTCGCAAGCTTCAGCGTCGCATCGACAGCTCTCGCACCTGCTTGGCCACGCACACGGTTTTGCGCAGGAAACCGCTGCTGTGTATGACCTCACCACTCCGTCGTGCGCCGTCCGAGAGCAGACGGTCGCAGTACGTGTGCTTGCGGCCTCGCGTGCGTGAGCGTCATGACCGCATGTAGGATATTGTCCTTACTCACCGCGGCAAACTCGCTAGCACCTACTTGCGGAGGTTGTCAGAAGACAGACAGAGCGTGGTGGCGGCATAAACCATGAACGAGGGTGTGCGGAAGTGCCACGGTCCGTCCATGCACATGCTGACGACGCTGTCAGCACCGAACAAGCGACAAGGCGTGCTGAGAGTAAGTACATACCGTTGTCGCCAGGTTTACGAGGGCGCGGGGAGTCGTCTCGCGTCGCGTCATTGTCGAGCACCTTCCGCACCGACGCCTCGGCCTTTTGAATGCCGCCCCGATCGCTCGGCAGGGTGCTTCACGCGGTCGGTTTGATGTAAGGCCGTGGACAGGTGTACAGCGGGTGTTGTGTGTCCATCTCGATGCGCGCAGTCAGCTGTAGTAGAGCAACGACGAGTGAGTGGCGGACCTTGCGACGCAGGAACGTTGCCGTGGTGCAGTTTTGATATGGAGAAGACATCCTGTGGGAAGCGACGGTGCGTGCGCGCATGCTAGTTGTTGGTGAGCGCAACAGGTGCCGACGAAAACATTAGCAAGACGAGCGTCGCTGAATAAGTGTACTCCTTGGCCCACGAACCTTCCGCTGCTGATCATAGCTCCATAACACTGACGATCGTAAACTCTTGCTCGCTGCTTATGTCGAAAGCGGAGAGTACGGTGGGCTGTAGTGGGTGGGGACCAGTGGGAGAGGCTCCGCTCTCAAGCGACCGAAGTTCAACATGAGACAAACAAGAGCAAATAAAGCGACTTATGAATTTTGAATCTTGATACTCGGGGCCCAAGTCTCGGGCATCCGCTGAGTCCATGCCAGCACCTCGCTACATTGTTTTATCATACAGGCAGTCTGAAGAGATAATGCGCTACGGCGCCAGATGTAGCAGTCCTCTTTGGTCCAAGAGCGCCATGGACCGGGTCGGGTCGATCGAATGCAAACCACGTCTCGTTAGCTACAGAACAGAACGACTGTCTTTCAGACAAAGACTAGTATCGTACGTAGAGCGAGTGGATCGTGACATTGACTTGACGAGCCAGCGCTTTTTAGGTGCCTGGAACATCTCGGAGCACTAGACCTCACGAGTTCGTCGAATGGTCGAATGAAGGAAATTCCGTGGGCCATTCTGTGGTATCAACAGATAAATTGCGAGGAAGTTTCATGAAGATAATGTCTCGTGTCGTGGTGATGAGTCGCAGCAGGCAGCAGGCTGCCAGTCTGAGCTGCTGCTTCAAATTCCTCGGGAGCGTGAGAGTCGCGTCTTCAGTACAATTACTGGTGACTACTGATTCCTCGTACTGAGAGATTGGGGCATTTTCAAAACTTAGCGAGCTTCAAGCGTCGCATAAACTCCTCTAAATTCACGCCCCTGCAGATGATGTATTTCGAAGTATACCTATGACTGTAGGATCCAATTCTACGCAGAGTCCGCAAGGTTGTCGTTCAGGTTCCGGAGATTAGTCAGCTTCTCTAATAACCCGCGGACGGATGGTCGGCTTCACTTCTCAGTGTCCACGGACCTCCTTGCCTTCTACTGAAACCCAGAGACTCCTAACATCTCTAGGTAAGATCCTGTTAAGTATCTCGCTCATTGACTAAGTTCTGAAATTTCGTAGCATCATTATTGTCATTAGCGGGAGGTTAGCGACACGTTACCGCGTTACCCTAGTTAGTCGCCCATTACCATGGGAAGGGGGCCCGCCTTTCAAGTCATCAGCAGAAGACTTGAATTCAGAATGGCCGGGTGCTGTATTTTTCCTGGACTCATTGAATAATGCCGCCGCTCTCGGACCCGGACATATCCAATACTGCTACGCCACAGATCGGCCGCGCGCAGTCTATCTGAGGACTTAGATCGCGCGGAGGTGCCGGGCGTTTCATGAGGGCAGGTGGGTCTGTCGGAAGGGCGCGTGAGTCACAGTGCAGCTATATATTCAACTGTATTAGCACTCACTCACGGGGTGCGCTGACTGAAACTGAATGCGATAAGTCAGATTGGGATACTGAAGTTTGGATTGCAGGTGACTAGAGGTAAACCGTAAGGAGGAAATCGGATGGCGTTGACTGAAGTGACGGTGACGTGGCGCGGCAACTTGCGGAAGGCGGTCAACAACAGGCATTCAATTTCGTCACGAACTTCGTCTGCTCCCCCAAAGACCTACTTCCTGTCCGCACGACTTTTAGACCCCGTGTTTCGCTGCTAGTGCTCTTTGTATCTATGACGGTCTTGCGGGACTTCTCTTTTCTTGCAGCGCAGCTACTTAGGCTCGCTATCATCGACCTGCTTGACGACCAAGAGGCTTGACACCTGCGGCACTGCCGACTCTCCATTGAAGCTTGCCTTGCCTACCGCGCAGGGAACGGCTCCTCACGATGAAGACATACAAGTCTATTTGCAGCTGTGGATCCGTTATCTCCCTCTACAGACAAGGGCAACGACGTGCGCAGGCCGACGTCGGTGCCACTGGTGATAACCTACCACCCATCAGGAGTCCGAAGGGGCACTCATATGTGCTATGCGATGGTTCTTTCAGCTGCTATTGATCTGAAACACGACTCTGAGTGCCAGTGCTGAAGCGATATGCTTGCGCAGGCCCTCGTAGGGGCCGCTATGCACTGCGTGCCGCATCCTGCCAATTGTGGGTTTTCTGTCTGAGTTGCGCCCTTCAGCGGTAGCTCACGGGGCCGGCGTGATCGGTTGCTGTTTCTCCGAGGACCGGATTCCTGCCTGTGGAGGCGCCTCTGAAAGATCTGAACGGCCAGCTGGGATCGATGCTCTCGTCGTCGCACAGTGCGGGTCCAAGTCTTATGCGCCGTGGGAATGTCATGCGCGGTCAAGTACTAGTGACTCGACTTCTCGTGAGGAGTTAAAAGCGCGAAATGCGCAGTCGCCCCTAATTTCTCTCCTCGCTCCCGCACCCATCAACGAACTGAACAGTAACAGTAACATGTCGAGGTGCGACGATGACTTTTTATTCCTAGCGACCATTGCTGATTGTGCGCCATGTGCCAAACAGCCCCGGTGACCTTGCTGAGCCCTATGGTCCGTGGATCCTTAGGTCATACGCCATGAAGGCATACAAGGTATGACCACCATTTTCTTTAACGTCTTCGATTTTAATGCTTACCAGTATCTATGCGAATCATCACAGCTCGCCGCCTCGGACCTCGACAGCATCCTTCCGACCAGCAATGAGCATAACACCCCCAGACGCCGCGGAAACGTCATGAAATACAATGAATATGACGTTGTGGCGCTTGCAGCGCGCTTGAATGCTGCTATCGTCAGCCCCATTGAGCTCACCGAGCGCAAAGACATCGTCATCACGCGTACGGAGGCGGTGAAAATGTTCAAGGTGTGTGTAATAAAATTACGACCCTCGTCCTACTGATTTTGGCGCACAGCTCAAGGGTACACAGCTCGATCGCATACTCCCCGTGGAGAGGCGCCAGAACCCGTTGACAGGGCACATCACTACCTATTACAACGCATGCGACGCTGAGGTCAGTCTATTTTCCTTTTTGTTTTTGCAGTGCTGAGTCGTTGGGTTAGGCTTTTGCGACTTCCATCGAGAACGCGAAAGTGCTCGTTTCGCCGCCGCAGGGCGTGTACCAGCCGCCCGAGTAGTCCAGCGGCCACGACACATCGTGGGCGTGTGGTGGAAACGGAGATTTCTGTTTCCTGGCCGATGCTTTTCGTTGATCTGGGTGCTCATGCGCTCGCTCGCTCGGTAGAATCATGTTTCTTTGTAGAGGACCTCTCTGTATCGCGTCAAGTATGTATTATCTGTTACCTTGCTTGCCAAGGTTTCTCGCACCCCCGTAATTATTAGCGCCCGACCTCCCTGGACAACAAGTGCAAATAATGTGTCACGTGTTTCTTCTGACGTCGTCATCGGGAGATATTTCCTGGGATGCGCCGTCTCACATCCCAAGCTATATCTCCCACTGAAACTCTTGCGCTGCTGAGCTCCCTTTCCACTGAGACCCATCGCTCTTGTTTTACTAGCTGGTAAGCCTTATATAGGGCTGCTAACATGGTAAATGTATATACTTCCCGAGCTCGAGACTCGAGTTATCGCCTAAGTTCCTGTGTAAATTCACTCTGCGCCACAGGTTCTCGTCCCGCCGCCATTATAGTAGCCCACCGGGCCTTAGTCTCTCGATCCCGCATCAATAGTCGCTCGTCCTCTTGCAACAGAGGTGCCGGGAGTGCTTCGAGGAACGCATTGTCGTCGAAGTCTCGAAGAAGTCGGATGGTGTTGCGCCCGGAACTGCGGGATAGGGCCACATACAAATTGAAGATGCTCAACTTCCCCGACGGAGGCGATGCAATGTCGACGACAACATAAGGTATGGTTTGTCCTTGTGATCGATAATCAGTGAACGCGTATGCTGCGGTCATTGGGTGCTGCCGCCGGCGCACACGACGATGCGTTGTTTTCCCTCCTAGAGATACTTTGATCTGGAATGTCTGTGCTGCTGGCATGATCGGGATGACAGAGTCTTCCAGTCCTCGCAGTCGCGAGGCGCGTGTCCGTTGGAGCTTGACAAGAACATACGCCGGTGGGTACTTCAAATGGATAGTGCTTTGGTTGCTGATTGGCCCCTCTTCAGGATGGAGCCCGATCTCCACGATTTCTCCCCGCGCCCCGTTAGTGATGTCCAGGTCTGTCTCCACGTTCGTCGTCACCATCACCTTCATGCCAACGGCCATCTCAATTGCCTCAGGAAGTTCTCCCCTCTTCGTCTTCCGCCTCCCAACTCCGCGACTCACCACGCCGAATCGTTCTGGGAGTGTCAATGGCCGATAGGAACGGTCCTTCACACGGTCCTCTGCCTCGCAGATCAACAGCTGAGTCCCGGTTTCCTGACAATGCTTCCGCAGGGCTAATGTGTTCCATTCCTTTCGTACAGCATGCCGAGGTGTCACCAAAGCGGCGCTGTTCCACGGCGCCAACGAGAAGTCTGTCTTTGGACAGGACGGATTCGTGACGATGAGACCGCGCAACGTGTCCAGGTCTCCTTGCTGAATGCGGCCGTATCGGAGATTTTGCAAAAGCGCGTGCCACACCGGGTCTGTCACCCGAACCTGTTCCTTCAAGAGGACCACATCTAGGAACTCCTCGTAGATGGCCTGCCCGATTTGCGATTCAGCTGTATCGCGCGAGGGGTTCGCGGGATAGTACAGCGACTCGGATGGTGCAACAGCGACTGGTGGAAACTGATGGAAATCTCCGCACAGAACAACATTGATGCCTCCAAAAGATCGTGATCCATTCGGTGCGCCGTTCTTCTGCTTTCCGATCCCGATATGTCGTGACAGTTGCGCTAGGAAGGTTTTCGATAGCATCGAGCACTCGTCGAGAATCAGGTAGTCATAATACTCCCAGAATTGACTCAGCTTCGCCTTCGTTTCATCGCTGAGTGGCCTACCGGTCTGCGAAATCATTCCAATGGTATGTGTCGTCTTCCCGTCAATGAGTGACGCTGCTACACCAGTATAGGCAGCCTTCAACAACTTTCGACGGACCCCACGTTGCGCGAAATACTCTGTGATGGTCTGTATCACCTTCGACTTGCCCGTACCACCCTCTCCATGGATCAGAAGGCGCAGGGGCGGCACGTCCTTCCCCGCCAAGGTCTGCTCGAGATGCCAGGTGACGATCTCATATGCGCGTGCTTGATCTGGCTTCAATTCTGATGGCGCCGCAGGGGTAAGAGCTGCCTCTGCAGCCTCTGACAAGACTGTCACGGATGCCTGCGCTGTGGCATCTGGATCGCGTAGGGGTTCAACGCGCCCTTCACCAGAGGTCGACGGGTCGCCGGATTGCAGGAAGGGTTCGTTGCCGGGTACATCTCCGACCGTGCTTTGCATAGCTACGTCCGAATCCATCTGCTGCTTCCATTCTGCTAGCAGAGCGAGACGCGCGGGTTGTGATGGCACCAACAATGATAGCTGTTTGTCTGATGTCGCCCAGTCACCGTCACTGAGATCACCAGAGAAGATGCCAGCATGAGTTGCGTGGGCCACGGCAAGTCGGGCGTGATTATCCTCCCGTGGTGAACCTTGCGCAGCAATCAGGGCTTCCAGCGCTTCTTGAGTGTAGGGATTTGCGTCTGACGGTGCAGGAGGAGGGCAGTCTTCGGGGAGAGCATCAAATTCGCGCACGTCCTTGTCGTTGTTTGCACCGTGCGCCTGGGCGCGTTGGTCTCGCTGGCGGTCACGAGCAGCTGACTCGGCGCATTCATGATAATATTGAGCACCGCTGAGTACCATCAATTGCTCCCGCGTCGCACTTTCTTTGAAGTCACTGAAAGCTTGTTCCCAAGTCTGATCGGGTCGCTTCAGATCGGTGCGGAGGTTACGCCATGGCTTCAAGAGCATGAGCATGGATGCACAGTAGAATGGGAAGATCTCGGGATCGTCGTTTCTTGGGAATCCGCGTCCAATGAAGTTCGGCAAAGTGTTGTGACCATTACTGCGGACAACCCGAAGGGATTTTGTTGCCTTGGGATGTGCCGCTTGATACAACACACGCTCGTTTCGCGGCCGCCCAGGATGGCGCCGTTGGTCACCTTCCCCCTGGGTAGTAAGTATTTGACGATCCCGCGCTGTAATTTCCGATTCGTATGTGTTGACGAAATATGACACGATATTGCTGTCGGCCAAATCATCGCCTCGCAGCCGATAATCCGTGACCTGACACTTCGTGTAGAGTTGCCCAGCGGAGTCTGCATCCAGTGTCACATTCTCGTTCCCATCCTGCCGTGATACAACCTTTAGCTCTATTTGCGAGTATCAATCAATGATGAACTCACCTCTGCATCTGCAGCATCTTCCGCCTGTGCAGCTTGTTCAGCCTGCGACTCATTTTCCTCCGAGTCGTTCTGCTCTCTTCCACTGGTTGCTACGCTTTGCCGGCCATCTACTTGACTCGCGACTGCCGCAGCTGCATCACGACTAGATATCATTCAGCAACCAACAGTCAATGAAGATGCGAATAGAAAACGCACGCAGTGCTGAGCTTGAGCTCAGGGAAGACACCTAGCAGGGCTCCAACAAAGGACGACCAGAAGACCGGGGAATAATGATGAGACTTGTATGTGTCGCCCCATCCCATGAGGTACGAAATTACCATTGGCGCGGATAGTTCTTGCTCACGATTCAGAGTCGATAGAACACGGATCAAGAGCTTCCGTTGGTCGTTTTGAAGATCATCAAGGTAGCTGCTCCGCTGAAGGTGAAAGGCGTGGCCTTTCGCCACCAGTGCAGACATGTTATGACTCTTGCCTTGCTTCTTCGCCGCGTAGCCTGTCACATAAAAGGTGACGTTCTTGGTATCCCCGCCATTCGTCAGCAATTTGCAGTCGTTATTGCAGCGCACATTGACCGTAATCGCAGGGTTCCAGCCGTTCAGATATGGGTACAGGCGCTTCATGCCCCAATTGCCGTTCTCTTCAACGAAGTCGTCCTCTGCAAGATCGAATGGCGCGCCCCGTTTACAGGCGTACGTCCCTCTTCCGTCCGGTCGCAGGCATCGTCGGATTTCACATGTGTGGTGCTGTTTTGCACGCGCAACGCGGCGCTCGAACTCGCCGACAGCATTGTCATAGCCCTCCGAGCCAGGCTGAGGGGGTCGAGAGTACGCAATCTCCACTTCGTTTGGCAGTGCCTTCAGCTCATCATCAGATCCCAGACCTGGAAGATGTGCGCGCATGTTGGCCCGGATGTACTCCTTAACGCGCATACGGAAAGCCTCGCTCTTCAACATCTCTTGCAGCTCTTCGGGTGATGGGCTGTTTTCAAGCCAAATCAGCATGTGGAGGTGAAGTGTCCCACGTCCCTGCGACTCGACTGTCCCAAAGTACGCCGAGATTCGCCCCAGCACGCCCTCTCCAGCCATGACCCGCCCACCGCCGGTCACAGAGATTTGAAACAAGGTGCGTAGGATTGTGTCGATCATGAAGTGGAAGAATTTAGCTGCCGCGTATGGGTCTGCTGAGATATTCTCAGCGCGTTTTGTCTTGTCTGGGCCCATTGTCGCTGCAAACTTGTCAAGGTCAATCTCTTCACCGGCGAAGATCTGCGCAATGGGATCGTGGAGGTCGCATGGGTTGATAGTGATCCAGATCATAGGTGCGCCTTTTACAAGCGTCGTTGACCAGATCTGACTGCGCAGCTGATAGCGCCCTTGGTCGGATCCCATCACTCGGCCGCCAGTTGCATGGATATGCTGGCGCAGCAGCCGCACAGCTGGGTCAGAGATTGGTTGTCTCTGCTCTTCCTCCCGCTCTGCTTGCGCTAACTTCTCTTTCGTGATTGTGGCAAAGATGCGCGCGTCGCTAGAGAACGTCTTGCGGCGCATCTGGATGCGTGCAGAATTGAGCACTTGGCGCCTCTGCTCGATGCCGAATGCGACAAAGGGAAATGTCTCGTGTCTTCGAAAGCGACGGTCATGATATTGCAGCGCCCAGCGTACATGCTCATTGAAGCTTATCGCGACCTCTCGGTCTGCTTCGATTCCTCCGCGTCCATATGGGAACAGAAGAGGGAATGCCTTCTCGAAGAAATTCGGACGATGGGGATCAAATGGTCGTTCTTCGCCCTGCCGTGGCCTTCCGAAGTCGCTTGCGAGCTTGCTCCCATGTCTGACCGCATATCCACCTTCTGATCCTTGCGTCCACAGGTTCGACAAGCCGTACAGCATCAGCTCGCTTGCGGTTACATTTGTCACGTCGGTGTCCACAACGCCGGACACTTGTAGAGGGATCACGTCCGGATCAGCATCATGATCACGATCTGAAAGGTGGTGCTTTGATGTGAGTCATTCAAGCGCTAGCATGCATCAATACGGGACTCACCTTCACTCTCTGTACTTCCATCACCTCTGTCACCCCCTCGACGCCGTCGACCTCCTTCTTCATCATCGTTTCCTTTCAGTTCAGAACCATCAGACCCGTGTATACCAAGACATGAACCCGCAGATACTCACCAATGTCAGGCTCCTCATCCTCGCGCGGCACGTAACCTGAGCCCTCTTCATCAACGATATCGACATCAGTGTATTGGCGCACTGTGGAGAGGATCTCGTCCGGTACGTCGTCTTCTGGTAGTTGCCCTATCCGCTCGTCGCTGATTTCGATGTTGCCATAGTATTTTGGGTTGTTTTCCTTGAGCCAGAGCAGTGCATCGAGGACGGCCCGTCGACGGACGCGGAAAGTGGAGTGTATCCAGTCCTTCGGGAGTGGCCCTTTCCCGCAGAAAGTCACAGACATGACGGAGGCTAGGATTGCTGGCGGTCGGGGCATCAGGTTGCCCTGTGTCATGTGCGCAACACCATCAATGTCCTGTTCATATGTGCTGACTGTACCCCGCATTCCGCGCTGTAGATGATCGCGCTGGCCGAAATAACGCTTTGGTGTCAACTTGAAGATGAATACACGAGGGTAGAGGAGGGCGATGAGCATTTGCTCGGGAAAGGTGAGTGCACGGAGCTGCAGCGGGACCTGGCCGACCCAGAGATTGTTTGCGAGTGCATATTTCGGTGGTGCTGATATCTTCGTGTTGCGTAGTGCATCAAGGCATTGCCGGCAGATGGACAAAGACGTTTGTGGCCCATCTGTCTTCACCCCCGCCTCTTCTAGCACCATCCCGTCAAGCCGATACTGCGCTGGATGCGCCAATCCATCCGGAGGGACCAATCTAGAGCGATGCGGTACCTCGTTCAATGCCAAATCCTCCAAGCCGTCCGTCGCCACGCCCCGCTCCCGAGCACACACAGCGCACACACCCATTGTCACCGCAGCATTCGACGTTGCTTCATGAAATTCCCGGTAGCACTCGCGGATTTGCTCTTTTGAGGGTAACTCGAGGAATCTGGACGGCTCTCTCTCGTCCTCCGCTGGCATTTCTGAGTCGACACGCGGAGCGGTGTGACGTGGAGTGTCTTCTTCGGTGCGCCTTCGCTTCCTGCTCCCTTCACCACTTCTCTGCGCCTGCTTATGACGCCCCAATGCCCTCAGAAATGATATGTCGCTCTCTGGTGCGCGAGAGAGGATGGCCTTGATCAAGGATTGTTTGCTGTTGTGTTCCTGCCGCGTCAGAGTGATGACACGCCCAACGCGACTGAGGAGCTCTTTGACGGTAAGGAAGGTCATTTCATCGACTGCAGCTTGGTCGGGAGCTGATGGTGAAGATGCAGAGGACATTGAAACTGAGGGATGCACAGATTGCACGAGGAGGTCGACGAGGCGGCGGCGGCCCTCACGCGATGGGCCAATCAGCGCGCACCCGATGTCTTTTGGGGACCATTTATTCTTAGCCATTCCCCGAGTTTCCTCAGCGACCCCAACACGGCGAAGCATGCGGTTGGCCAGCCCTAAACACTCTCTGGTATAAATTGCGCAAGGTTGGTCCCCTCTCCCTCAGTCCTTGGACATCCGACGCTCATTCAATCTCTTCGCATCTCTACTCGCCCTCTGCAGCTAACGTGCCGCTATGTCGACCCCTTCCTCCACACCCTCTCTTACACCCTCGCGCCCATCCACGCCCCCACCGACTGGCAATACCCTCGCTCCACCTACCCCCTCGACGCCGACTTCCACGGCATCCATCCCTACCGTTCCCTCCACTCCGTCAACTCCAATTGTCTCCCTCGACCGCCGCATCGCGACCCGTCGTCAGCATCTGTTCGACTCTGGTTTGTACCTTGCCAGCACCACCATCGACAACCGGGTCAAGTGGGTTCGTGAAGGCAAGGCCGACAAGCTTGTCCTCAACCTTGCGGATCTGCCCAAGGACGTCATTACCGACCCCGACCGCGCCCTGCTTGGCTCATCCGATGGCGAAAGCGAAGCTGAGGGTCCTCTGGAGCTTGCTTCTCTGGCTCTTATTGGGACCATCAGTCCGGATGGGAACTTCCTCACCGCGGATGGCGGCTACACTAGGCCGACTCAGTTCTGTGGTCGACTTGCGGATGCCAAGGCGTCTGGGTTCCTGCAGAAGCCCACGAAAGCGCCACTGGAGACCGACTTTGCCGCTTCCATCCGCAGCCTCGACCGCATCATGGACAAAGTTGCCAACCGTGGCTATGTCAAGAAAGGTTTGCTTGCTGGCGAGGGCCCAGCACGCCGTATCAAAATCAGACATGCTCTTTTTGAGGTGCGTCGCCCATGTCATTAATTGCCTTATGTGTTACTGATGCTGAGTCTCCACAGCCGATCTCTCGTGAAGCTGATGGAGGGTCACCTTGTAATAAGTTGATGTGCGACTTGCGGATCCCTCAAGGTGAACGCGACCAATGTGCTCGTATTGGCAGCAGTGGATGCGTACGGGTAAGAGTGGATGTAGTCGTGCCTCCTCGAGCGCGAGGAGGCACGGCCTAAATGCCTACGGCCTAACAGGTGCAAACAACCTGTTAGGCTCCTGCGCCAGCCCAGCTGGCCGCAGGGAACCGACGCGCTGGCTCCGCGCGTTGGTAGCCTCGTGTCGCCGCTTCTCGGGCGCTACACGAGCGCGCTACGCGCACCTACGCGTTAGCTCGCCTTACATCCTCCCCCTGGAGCCGCGCCAGGGGCTCCCGGGTACGCGCCGTGCCCCTCTGTACTTCGTACGGTGCCTACAGCTCCCCATCCGACTCCGGGAGGGGAACTGTATCTGCGAGCGCCATCATCGCAACGTCTTTGCTGACGCTGGTGGGCCCCGCAGCCTCATCCGCTGAGGAGGAGATGTCAGTAGCCTCTGCGTCACCCACGTGTTGCACGGGGGCTGCGCCGGAGGCGGTGACTTCCTCAGAGTGACTGAGGGCATTGCTGGTCGAGGGTGCCGCGGCCGTCGTAGGCCCACCTGTCGTTGAGATCAGGGGGGCTCGATGGTCGAGCGAGCGGTTGGGGTACTCGTTCAAGTAGACCCCGTCCGCGAGAGTGCGTGTCGCGCTGTAGCGCTTCACGAGAGTGGCCACCGTTGGCTCGGTGGGCCAATCAGCCGTAGAGTTGAGGTCCCGGCCCAGGAACTCGTTACGGCGCCCCACGGAGTAATTCTCCATGTTGGAGAGAGTTACCGTCCGGGGGCGATAGCCACAATCGGCAAAGTGATGCGCGATCTGGCTATGCGTAAGGTTACGCGTGTCCCCGGTGAAGGGGACAGGGTTCGGGTTGGAGGCGCGGGAGTAGCGGCGGTCTCGTATGAGGGCATCGAAGAACCCTCGTACCGAGAACATCTCCTCGGCCATGCGAACGAATGTCTCGCGCTGGTGCCGCTGATATTCGTCGCGCCCCGCGGGACCGGCCCGGCGCACCGCGAGATGCTGGTCGAGCATCGCACTGTCCGGGTAGCCCGCGGGGATCCCGGGAGTGTCGCGAAAGGGCACTCCGCGGGGTCGCTGGGATGGGTTGGCGAATATATATCGCACCCATGCCCCAACTTCGTCGTGGAAGGTTGGGGCAGCCTCTGAGGGCGGAACTGGCGCGGTGGGAGCCGCGGGTTCCTCCATAGAGGCGTCCATCGGTGAGGGGGACCGTGCGACGGCCTTACCCTTGCCTTTGGATGGCTTGGCGGGTTGCGCGGCGGCGGGCGCGTCGGCGGCAGTGTCCATGGGCTCGGGATGGCGCTCCACCGCCTTTCCTTTGCCCTTGGACTTCGTCTGCTGTGTCGGCGCCGAGCTCGGTCCGGCGGTGGCAATGGCAGCCGGGGCTGGTGCCACTGTCACTGTTGCTGCGGGCTGCGTGCTCGTGCTCGGTTGAGACGAGCCGCTGGGTACGGGTTGCAAGACCGCACTCACCCCTCCCCCTGCGCCAGCAGCCGGCCGGTTGTTCTTAACGCGTGGCCACAGGCCCGCGAGCGTGCGCTCGGCGGGCGTCCGGGAATTCCCGGGCTTAGAGGCGGCAGGGCTGACGAGGGCCTTTGCTCGCTGCCAAGCGACGAGGTCGGTCTCGGCGGCGAGCATGAGGTCCTTGACCTCCGGACCCCCGCGAGGGTTGAAGGTCGCCCATCCTGTGATGGGTGCTCCGAGGCGGCCGGGATGCCCGGGAACGGGCTGCCGGCCCGCGGAGGTTGGTGGTGGCGGGTGCGAGTCGGGGAACGGCGAGGGCGCGCCAGGCGGCAGCGCGGACGTCGACGCGACTGGCGCGACGGCGCGCTTCCGCTTCTTGCTAGGCGGCTGTCCGCTCCCGCTCGCGCGGCGTGCGGACTCCTCGACCGCCTCAGTCCACTCCGCGATCGCGTCGTCCTCGTCGTCGTCGATGGGTGGTCCTGGCGGCGCGAGGGAATTGCCCTTCAGTTCATCGTGAACGAGGGACAAGTTACGCAGCTTCAGCTGCGTAGACTCCAGCTCCGCCTGGAGTTTCTTGTTTTTCTCGCGTTCCGCGTTGCGCTCGGCACGAAGGCGGTCTTCCGTCTTTCGTGCGTCGTCGCGCGCCGCGATTGCGTCGGCGAGTTCGCGACGCGCCTCGTCCTCGGCTTGTCGGTATCGCGCAATGGATTCCGACGCCCAGGCGAGGCCGCGGTCGAGTCCATCCTCGAAGAGGGTGTTCCGAGCGCGGTCGAAGGCGTTCTCCGCGTGCTCCCAGCTCGGCGTGCCGTCGCTGAGGTGGCGCGCGAAGGAGGTGCAGATCAGGCAGTCGTGCGAGTGCCTGAACTGGAACCTCACCCCATCAAATGTCCAATGGGGTTCCCCTACATTGGGGATGCGTGCGTGCACCGACACGCCCTCCGTCGCTGGTCTCGGCACCCCTGGGAGTGCCGGACCCGACGTCGGGAAGAAAGGGGGCGCGTCGGGCTCAGTGTTCATCGCGTCGGCGGGCGAGCCCGTGGCCGGCGCGGTGTTCACCGACTCCAGTCCCGTAGGGGCTGGAGGCCCTGTCACTTGCGTGGCAGGGTGAGTGGCTGCGGTGGACGAGGCGGGAGCGGTGGCGTTGGAGGCGGGCTGCTGCTGGGGCTGCATGGTGGTAGCGTCGAGAGGATGCTGAGTTCGCCGTCGGCGTTCTGCGCATCCTTTTTAAGCCCCACGCGCCTAGATGAAGATCTCTTGCAGAGATCTTCCTCATGGGCGCTTTGCAGCGATCTGACGCCATATGGGCGTCTGATCTGCCGCAGATCCCATCGGGATCTAGCGGCGGTGCCGAGGAGGCGCTGCCTTGCGAGCGGCGATCTTCCTTGGCAACTGCCTCCACTCCGCTACGCCTTGTAGCGCGAGGTACTGGTCGAGGGCCTCCGCCTCCTCCAGATGTTCGATGGGCTCCCAGGTGTAGTCACCTAGGGCCCACCGAACCTGGAAAAGGACCTTGTCCTTCTTCCAGTCGTGTCCCACGATCGCGTCGACGACCCACTCGTCGTCGTCGGCGCGCCCAAAGTCGTAGAACGCTTTGGGTTCCCGTCCCGGGAATAGCACGTCGTCGTTGACTTCGTGCTTCCTCAGCAATGAGGAGTGGAACGTCGGGTGAATCCGACGCTTCCGCATCTCCTCTGGGAGATCCAACTTGTAGTTGGATGTCTCGGGTCGAGCCTCGATCACCGAGAAGGGCCCGATGTACTTCGGCAGGAGCTTGAACGCTCTCCCCTTGGGGAGATTCAGGTTCTGCGTGCTCAGGTACACCAGGTCGCCGACCCGGTACTCGTCGCCTTCAGTCCGGCGACGATTCGCGTGGAGCGTCTGCCTCACGCGAGATTCGATTATCGCGTCATGCGCACGCTCGAGAGACTCTCGTGCGTGTCTGGCGTATTCTCGTACGCCAGGATACGGTGTGCTTGCCACGGGGAACTTGGTGATCCGTGGCATGTACCCGTATGTCAGTTCGAACGGAGCTTATCCCGTGGACGCGCTCACGCTCGAGTTGATGGCAAATTCTGCCAGCGGGAGATGGTGCACCCAGTCAGATTGATCCGGGCGCACCATGCTGCGCAGAATCTGAGACACCGTGCGGATCGCGCGCTCAGAGGCACCGTCGGTCTGCGGGTGAAACGAAGTTGACATTGTCAATTTCGTGCCCGTGATCCGGTGTAGTTCACGCCAGAATATTGACGTGAACTTCGCGTCCCGATCGGACACGATGGAATCTGGGATTCCGTGAAGACGAACCACCTCGCGCATGTACAATGTCGCGAGCTCCGTGGTCTTGGTGCGCGTGGTTATCGGCACCAAGTGGACTAACGATGTGAACCGGTCGATGACCAGCCACACGTAGTCGTACCCGTCGGACGGGGGGAACGGGCCAAAGAAGTCCATGCCAATGGATGACCATGGTCGTTCCGGCGTCGGTAGACTTTTGAGAAGTCCCGCCGGCGCCTTGTTCAGCGTTTTGGTGGTCTGGCAGGTGCCGCACGATAGACAGAATTTGTCTACGTACTTGCCCAAGCCTGGCCACCAGAACCATCGGCGTACATACTCGGCGGTGCGCTGCCCTCCGAGATGTCCGATGGTGTTGTGAGCTGCGCTCACAATCATCTCGCGCAACTTGCGCTTCCCGACCAACGCGTCTGGGACGCAGACACGGTGCTCTCCGCCGGTCGTCCTCACCCAGATGAGTTCATCGCGCATTTCGAATGCGGCGTGTCTATCTGGGTGTTCGCGTATCTCGGCGAAGAACGCGTCTTGTGCATACGAGGAGCGGGCGAGCTTCGCCCAATCCACGTCTGCACTGACGAGGTCGTGTAGTGACGGCCCTCCTTGCAGGGCGCTGCTCACAGGCTGGTCCTCTTCAGGATTACGCTCTGTGGGCAGCTCTACGGAATGGCGCGCATGTTGCGCTAATTCCGCAGCCTCGACATCTCGAGGGGCGACGACCTCTCTGATTGAGAGGGCCGCGAGCTCTAGGACGCGTTCTGGAGACAGGTCATCCCTGTCTGGATCCAGAACCTCGTCCATACGGACATACTCAGTCCCTGGTTCGTCAGGACCAGGGCTGCTGTATATCCGGGAGAATCCGTCGGCTACTATGTTGTATGCGCCAGACACGTATACAATTTCCTTGTCGAATGTGGCAAGGAACTCCCACCACCGGGCCTGCCGTGGTGAGAGGTTGGCGCGAGTTTCGAAGAACTCGAGAGCCTTGTGGTCGGTTACGACGGTGAAATGCCTCCCGCGTAATTTGTCTGACCACTTGGCGAGTGCTTCGATCACAGCCAACGTCTCCTGCTCATAAGTGAAGTAATTCTTCTGAGCATTGGAGAATTTCTTCGACATGAAGCCCGCAGGGCGACATGTCTGCCAGTCATCACCCTGGCCATATACGGCGCCGACTCCATAAGTCGATGCGTCGCATATTACCCATATGGGTACTCCGGTCCGAGGGTCTATTGGCCTGAGGATCGGAGTCTTGCATGCCAAATCGCGGATCTGCTCGAAGCATTTCTGTTGGGGCGGGCCCCAAATGAAGGGACGACCGTGACCCATGATCCCCGACAAGGGAGTCGTGTACGCGGTGACATCTGGCATGAAGTGTGCCAGATACTGGACTAGCCCTAGGAATCTGCGGACATCGTCCTGATTCCTGGGTACTGGCCAGTTGCGGACGCGCGCCATCTTGTCAGAGTCGGCGTGAAGTCCGTCCTTGTCCACTATGTGGCCAAGGCAGTCCATCCTCAGCGAGTATATATCGCACTTTTCCTTGCTCAGGAATAAGTGGTTCGCCCGCAAGCGGTCGAACACCACCTTCAGGTGGATCTCGTGCTCTTCGGCAGAGTCGGAGAACACGAATATATCGTCAAGATATACATGGACGTAAATTCCAATTAGGTCTTGGAATATGACGGTCATGAGTCTTTGAAATGTAGCGGGGGCATTGCAGTCCCCTTGCTGCATGACAAGACTTACGAATGTTCCGTAGATCGTGGCGAACGCCGTCTTCCAAACGTCGCTCGCCTCGATACGGATCTGTTCGTAGGCGTCGCTCATGTCAATTTTCGTACGGAACTTGGCACGAGCGACGTCCATGCGGATCTGGTCTTGGTCCGGGAAGGGCGTTACGTCCTTCTCGGTATTGTCGTTGCGCAGACGCGCATCGACAACTGTCCTGAGTTTCCCTGACTTCTTGGGAATGCACAGGAGTGGGGCCGCCTCGCTTGCTACGCGGCGCTCCCACCATCCAGCCTGCTCATAGCGCTGGATTTTCTCAGCCAACTGAGGCTTGAGAGCATCCGGGCATCGCGGGAGGCGGAAGTTGATCTTCAACTTCTCGTCTATCAGCGATATCCGGTGGTTGACCTGTCGGAAGGGCGGCAGTTCGAGCGGTACAGGGCACATCAGGTCCTTCGTACGCTCGTACCACGCCTTCCTGAGCTCGTCAACTTCCGAGTTGTCCCCAATATCCGGAGGCTCAGGCTCCGGGCGCTGGGGCGGCGCCTCGGTGGTGGCAGGTCCTACTCTCATAGAGCCTGCCGACACACTTCATTCGTCATCATCTTTCGATGCTTGACGTGCGGCTTGCACCCTAGGGTGCACCGCTCGCGTGCGTCCGTTGGACTTGCGCTGCTGGGCGCGCACGCGCTCGGCTTCAATGGCCACAGCGGGAATCGCTTTACCAGCGATCTTCACCGTGTGGTCTTCGAAGTCGAGCTTGACCTTGTTGGCACTCATAAACGGGGTGCCCAAGATCACGTCGTAGTGCTCGATGTTTGCAACGTCGAGGTACGTCGGCGTCTCGTGCTGTCCGACTGTGACAGTCGAGTTAGTACCGTAATTAATACGGCACTTACTCCCTATGACCCCCAACTGCAGGGTCATAGGTGCGTGAAGCTCGAACACGTCGAGCTTCGCGACATGGGCGGCGTCCATGCTGATCCCATTCGTCGTACTGCCGCTGTCGAACAGCGCGTACATCGGCGTGTTGCCCACATTTATGATGGCGGCCAGCACTTGATGCTTCTCAGCGTCTCGTACTGGCTGTTCCTCAGCTGTGGACTTGCGCCGGATGTTCGCTGAGTATACCCACTGTGTGGGTTTCGGCGGGCTAACTATGTTAGCCTGCTGAATTTTTGCGCGCATGGCGAACAGATTCACCGATGACTCGGTGCGCGTCAGTTGCCTACGCGTCCCCTCCCCCTGAACATTCGGGGCAGGGTCTGAGTTGTTATTCTCAGTACTGGTGGCGCCTGTGGTCAGGTCGCCTTCCAGTGGCGGTATCTCGTCGTCGGATTCACCGCTCCCAGACGCAATATTAGCAGCTGGGGTTCCTGCAGCGGGTCGGAACACGCGGTACTTCTTCAGAGGTATCGCATGCACCGCGCGTTCTGCGTCGTGGTACCCTTTCACCCAGTCGCTAGACATTGTGGTGGAGGGCCGGAATTCACGCAGCTCCGCCCACACCGCGGCTATTGCAGCGTTG
This sequence comes from Auriscalpium orientale, assembly GCA_019915035.1. NCBI lineage: Eukaryota > Fungi > Basidiomycota > Agaricomycetes > Russulales > Auriscalpiaceae > Auriscalpium > Auriscalpium orientale. Next base: position 2,943,238 of record JAHLMH010000001.1, read on the forward strand.
AATCCCAGTTTGAACTGGTCCTCGATCGCGTCGTCGTAATATCGGCGCGCGCGTCTGAGGTCTTCGTCTCCGCGATCTTCCGCGCGACGAATGTGCGTAGCATACGCGAAGCACGACGCGCAGAGCGTCTGGTGCGAGCACGCATGACCTGGGTTAATTCCCAGGTGCCGTGGGTCCAGTGGCTGGTAACCCGCGGCTGCCGTGGCGTCGGCTTGCATGGTTTCGTGCTGCTCTCGCAGTTCGCGGGGTAGCTGAAACCACGCCTCTACTTCGCGGAGGCGGTCGTTAATTTTGACCTGCTCGTCTATTACGGCAGCGTCCCCGTATTCCGGCGCTTCGCTCGGGTGATACGCGGACACTAACTCCGCATACGTCATACCGAAGTCGCCTTCGGGTGACGGTCCGTAGTACGTACCTCCGAGCTCTTGGCTCGGGGGTACTACGGTGTCGTCTGGGTACTCGATGATCGACCCCAGGACGTCATTGTCGGTGTCTTCCACCTCGAGGTCGTCATTGACATCCTCGAGTGCTGGAATCTCGTCCTGTGGGACGAGTTGCATGTAATGCATTCGCATTGTATGCAAGCGGATGGGATTTTCATCCGCGTCCGACTCGTTGTCGGACCCCTGGTTCTCCAGGTTCTCCGCGTATTCGTCGGCGGACTCGTACTGACTCCCGTACGGTCCGTCTGCGTCGGAGTTGTTCTCCCCCTGGGATTCGAGGTCGCCCTCGTACTCAGGGTCTGCCTGGTCGTCGCTTGCGCTTTCGACTCGGGCAGCGTGCATCCGCTGGCCTTTCTTTGGGCAACTAGGATCGCCCATGTAGTGGCCAGGCTGTCCGCACGCGAAGCATACGCCAGGCTTGTACCCAGGCTTGCCCTTGTCCTTGTAGACTTTCGTCTCAGGGCGGGGCTCTTCGCGGCGTCGTTCCGCCGGTGGCGCGGGCACGCTAGCCTTGTATTTGTTCTCCCGACGTTCAAATCGTCGGGAGTCTCGCTTACGGTCAGCCGTTCGGGACGGCTGGCCGCGCGAGTCCTTCTCTTTGTCCTTCGGGGGTGCCGGCTGGTTCATCGATGGCCGCACCACCGAGGGACGGAAGTCCTGCGCATGCTCGCGCGACAGCTTGATGCTGTACTCGGACTTCAGTGCGAAGTCGAGTATCTGGGCGGACGTATGTTCGTCCAGATTAGCGCTATGCGTCTTGAACATCAGTTCGACGATCTCCTGAGGGAGACCGCTCATGAACTGTTGTCTGAACGTATAGTCGTCTGGCATCTCTACCAGGCGACCGGACTTGCTGCGCAACTCGTTGAAGTAGCCAGCAATGCCCTTCTTCCGCGTATAGCGGGTGCTGTAGAACTCACGGACTGCGTCCTGAGTTCCCGAGCTCATGATAAATCGGCAGTGCAGGCCGATTATCACTTGCTCGAAAGTCCAGTTGCGCTTGCGGCGCGTCTCGGACTCTACCTCGTCATGGAACCAGGTAGCGGCTTCGCCTGTCAGGCATTGCCCAGTGACGTCGATGCGGTGATGGGACCCGGCGCGCTACAGGCGCGTAGACCGGCCCGGACACCACATCGAGACAACCCACCCCAACCCAACTGCCAGTCGGCGGGCAACGAGGGGAAACGGACACGGTCGAAGGACGAGGGTTCGGCGAACATAGCCGAGCAAGAGGGACCCGTTGGGAGAGGCGGCCCCACTGGGGGCGGTGAAGGGGCCGCAGGGGCGGAAGGCGACGCTGGCGAACCGTGAGAAGTAACCTAGGCGCGCGCACATAGAGTGTACTAGTATGAGTGATGACGAATCAATCTACCCTTGGGAGTCAACCCCCGAGACTTCATAGCTCAGAATCCGCTAGCGACACTCGGGAAACGCAACTAGGCGGTAATCTGACCTTGCAGCGATGACATGAACATGAACGAGGCATATTATGGCCAGTGGTAAAGACCCAGCGAAGAGTCGCCAAGCCAAACGGGCTTAGGCGAACACGTTGGGCGAAGACGAAACTGAGGAGAGTAGCAGGGATTGACGGGTCTAACGGTAAGTGTACTACGGGATCACGGGCTGACGGCGACAGGATACGTGGAATGTAGAGGATGGACGGGACGGTAGTAGCGCCAACGGGGAGAGGTTTCGGCGAAGCAGCTGCCAGCGGCTCGCTCTCTCACGCTACGCTCCTTATCCTTTCCCTCTCGCCCCAGGCAGCAGAGTCCTCCCCCGCACATTCATCAGCGACCCTCCAGCGCCCGCAGTGGGGGTTGTGTCATCATTTGTGGAGCCCACCGCGAGGGGCTCTCTCTGCTCAAACTCTCAATGGGGCCGAAGGCAAAAGGACGAGCGGAACCGACGAGGCGCCAACCGTTGCGAGCCTCTCGGACCGATGCGTACGCATTAGCGCGATCCACGGAAATGCCGGGTTTTCTGGAGGACGAACATAGGGAGGGCAGCGAGCGCGGACGCAGCAGCGAGGACGACGAGGGCGACGGCGACAACGCGAACTTCGGCGAGCCGAGTGGCGATAGGGAGCAGAGTCCGCCATTGCCTCGATACGACGGCCCGGACGGACGCCCCGCGGAACAAGACGGCTGGGTAGAGGCCCGAATGTTACATCGCGAGTTGCTGCGGGTAGGAGAGAGCCCGGCGAGGCTGCGGATTGGCCAAGGTGAAACCTCGCCCATAGCTCGGGGGCCGATAACAGATGACTCGGAGCCAGAAGTCGCCGCCATCATTGATGAGCCAGGGGCACAGCAACCGTCACCGAGAGGACCGGAGCTGGTTAGCCCGACTTCGCCGAACCGCGGGTCACCGCAGGCTTTATCAGAGGCGTTTCGCCGAACGGAGTCGGGTGCTTCTTCCCCCTTGTCAGACGCACCCAGTTTATCCCCCGTCCCCAGCACCGCAAAAAGAATGACGACCCCCATGCCCACCCGCGGAGACAGACGTGCTCCTACTTTTGACGGGAGGCCGAGGGAGTTGGCGCGTTATTTCGAAGAACTCAAACACCTGCTGACGCAGGCGGGTATTAAGGACGAGGAGGAGATGAAGGCGCACGCGATTCGGTATATCGACGTGCTGACGGCGGATCAGTGGTCCATTCGCCCGGAGTTCGCGGCGGGCAAATCGTTCGCGGAATTCGAGAAAGCGATTACCGCTCTCTACCCCGGAGCGGACGGCGAACGGAAGTACGTGACCGGTGACCTCGACAGGCTGGTAAACCAGTACGCGAAGATGGGAGTAGCCACGTTGGGGGACCTCAGCCACTACAACCGAGAGTTTTACGCGATCTCGGAATTCCTTAGAGGAAAAGGGCGTATCTCGGACCGAGACCAGAACTTCGCTTTCATGCGCGGTCTTCCACGGGCGCTACAAGACCGAGTGGAACAGCGACTACAGTTCAAGTTGCCAGACCACGACCGGGACGACCCGTACCCCATGGACAAGGTCTTCGAAGCCGCGACTTACCTCCTGCATGGCACGACTACCACTCCGCGGTCGCAGGCGGACCTCCCGTCTATTACGGCGTCGGCGGAAAGTCAGCTGCCCTCGGAGAAGGTCGCCGAACCGGCGGTGAAGGTCGAACAGTTTGGGGCCCTCCTGGAGAAAGCAACGGAGCAGATTGCGAAGGCTTACCAGGCGGGACGGGCGGAGGCGCTAATGAGCGCGGCGGGGGCGCCGCAAGCCTTTACACGCGGACCACCGGGCCCGATGCCGTCGGCGAACATGGGTTACGACCGCCCGCGTCCAGCACCTGGGCAAGGGGGCGCGCGCTGCACCTTCTGTGGTGGAATCGAGCACTTCATGAGAGAGTGTTTAGTGCTCCAGGAGAGCATCGCGGACGGGAAGGTTCGCCGAAACAACCGAGGACAAGTGGTACTCGCCAGTGGCCTGGAAATACCGTGGGGCAAGGGACCCCTGCAGCAGATCGTGGATGACTACTACCGAGCCAACCCATCGCTACTGAGGGCAGAGGTGGTGGCGAGACTGGGGAACGGCGTCACCGAGAGCATGATGCTGGCGACCTCGGGACCCATCACGGTAACGGACTACCCACTGCGCCCGGCGCGAGAGCAACCAGTTGCGGGGCTAATACAGATGATCCCTCCGCTGACTGATGAAGAAAGAATCGAGCAACTGCAGCAGGAGGTCAGTGTTCTCATGAACCTGCGGGACAAGCGTGCGGAAGAACGGGAGAAGAGGGAGAAGGCGATTGCGAATGGTGAGTTGGCAAAACCGATCGGCCTCCTGCCGGGGGAGAAAGTGCGAATGCGGCGCCTGGTTCCGGAGGTGGTCATACCACCGTCTAAATACACGGAGAAGAAAAAGACGGTGAAATTCGCGACCCCGGAGGCGGACGAGCGGGCGCGTGAAGAGGAAACTCCGTTGGAAGCGGAGGCGGCACAGGAAGCTGAACCGATACATCCCTTTGCACTGGTCCCCGATGCAACGTACGTCGCGACGGAGGAAGAGAGACGAGCGGAGAGGAGCAAGAAGGTGGCTACCGCGTACGTCAAGGACACGCCGGTGCACGAGGAAGGGATAGCGGCGAAGGTTTATGAGCGAGCCATGGAGGCCTCCGTGACGCTCACCCAAAGAGAGCTGCTCTCCCTAGCACCGGAAGTCAGGGCGCAGATTCGGCACGCGGTTACGCCAAGACGGATACCTACGGGAATCGCGAAAGAACTATCGGAACCGGTGGCGGTGATGCAGGCGGAGGCGCGAGCGACTAGTGACGGATTCGCCGAAGCGTTCGGCGAACTTGCGATACTTGGGGAGGATGCCGAAGCGCGGCAGGCGGAAAAGGACCGGACCCGAGGGTACCAGGCGAACATGCCGGCCGCGTTCATGCAGGCCATAGGTTTTCAGGCGGCGGAACCGCCGGCTGGAGCGCTGATCCTGCCGGATCCCGTGCTGTCCCAGTTTCTGAGCGCGACGGACCGTGCGCCCGAGCCATTGGTGGTTGCGAAGGAGTCCTCCGCGCTGCGCGCAGTGTTGCCGCTGGTGGACAACCAGGCCCAGATTGAGGCAATCCTCGATCCTGGATCACAGGTAATATCAATGTCGGAAGACACCTGCCACTTTCTGGGACTCGCCTACGACCCGTCTATTACCTTAGACATGCTCTCGGCGAACGGGAGCGTGGACAAGTCTTTAGGGTTGGCCCGCAACGTGGCTCTTAAACTGGGCGAAATCACACTCTATGTGCAGATCCACGTTATTCGCTCACCGGCGTACGACATCCTGTTGGGACGGCCTTTTGACGTCCTAACCGGCAGCGTAGTGCGCAACTTCCCCGATGAGCGACAAACCATTACGATCACCGACCCCAACACGCAAGAGACAGCGACGGTGCCGACGATCGAACGAGGTTCGCGGAGGATCGTAGAGAGAAGCAAGGCGGTCGCGGGTTTTCAGAACTAGAGGAATCTTTGGAGGACCAAGCCGAGGTGGCACTAATGGTCTCGTTCCGACCAGGCGCTGCGGAAGAACTCAAGATTGAAAGCCTGGTCCCCTTTGATTCCTCGAATGGAGCTGAAGAATTGCGAGCAACATATTTATCGTTCTGCGAACTACCCGAGGACGCGCCTAACATATTTAAACGGTCGCTGGACGACATAGAGGAGATATCGGTAGAACCGGTATTTTATCTCGCGGCAGCTGGGCTGTCTTCGCCGATCGGCGAACAAGACGTTCAAGGAATGGAGCCCCTCCTGCAGAGTACCAAGGCTAAGGAGATCTTTGCGGCCACCAAGAAAAAGTATAAGCCAGTGCACCTCAAAGTTAAGCCCGTACTGGCGGACCTTCCGAGTCAGTTCCGGATAGTACGTGATATCAAGGGCGACCCGTTGGCCGGCCTGCCGGACCTGCCCACGAATCCTCCGGAGTTCGCGCCCAGGGGTCGATACACGGAAGAAAGGAGGGCACAGTTCGACGTCGTACACGGCCCGGACTTCCTCTGGCCCGAAGAAAGGAAACTGATGCATCACTTTATGGGGGAGCACAACGAGGCGTTCGCCTGGGACGATACGGAGCGGGGTCACTTTCGCGAGGACTTCTTCCCACCTGTTACCATTCCAGTAGTACCGCACAAACCGTGGGTCGAGCGGAACATACCCATACCACCGGGGATATACGATCAGGTCAGCGAACAGATTCGCCGAAAGATCGCAGCCAAGGTATACGAGCCCTCGAACTCCAGCTACCGGTCCAAATGGTTTTGTGTGGTGAAGAAGGATGGGACTAGCCTACGGTTGGTGCACAGTCTGGAGCCGCTAAACGCGGTCACTATTGCGCACTCGGGCGTTCCGCCGTTCACAGACCAGCTCGCCGAACAGTTCGCCGGACGTGCATGCGGGGGAATGCTGGATCTTTACGTGGGATACGACGAACGGACATTGGACGAGGCTTCCCGAGACCTCACGACCTTCCAAACGCCATACGGGGCGCTGCGCTTAGTAACGTTGCCGATGGGGTGGACTAATTCGGTGCCGATCTTCCACGACGATGTCACGTATATCCTGCAAGCAGAAATACCGCATGTGACGATACCATTCATCGACGACGTGCCAGTAAAAGGCCCGGCGAGCACGTATCAGGACGCGGAGGGCAGATACGAGGCGATAGGCGGCAACGCAGGGATTCGGCGATTTGTGTGGGAGCACTTCCAGAACCTCAATCGGGTGGTACAACGCATGAAGTACGCAGGGGGCACTTTCTCAGGATGGAAGACGGTGCTGTGCGCTAGGGAAATCACAGTAGTGGGCCACAGGTGCACGCCAGAAGGCCGTATTCCGGACGAGTCGAGGGTGGCCAAAATCACCAACTGGGGACCATGCCGGGATCTGTCAGACGTTAGAGCGTTCCTGGGTACGGTGGGGGTATTGAGGGTCTTCATACACCACTTTGCGCATCGCGCGCACGCATTGACACACCTGACGCGGAAGGACGTGCCGTTTGTGTTCGGCCCTGAGCAGATCGCGGCGATGGAGGACCTCAAGGCGGCGGTGCTAGAATCGCCAGCTCTCCAGCCTATAGACTACCATTCAGGCCAGGCCGTGATTCTCGCGGTCGATACTTCGCCGATCGCAGTCGGTTTCCTACTTTGCCAGGCGGATATCGCCGAGCCGCAGAGTAGGAAGAAGCGCCACTACGCGAGGTTTGGCTCGATAGCGTTGAACGACCGAGAAGCGCGATTTTCTCAGCCCAAACTGGAGCTGTATGGCCTGTTTCGGGCACTCCGGGCGCTGAAACTCTACTTGATCGGAGTACGCAACCTGGTGGTTGAAGTGGACGCGCGATACATCAAGGGCATGCTCGAGAATCCGGACATTGAACCCTCGGCGAGCATGAACAGATGGATTATCGCGATCCTGATGTTCCACTTCGTTTTAGTCCACGTTCCTGGGCTATTTCACGGGCCCGATGGTTTGTCACGTAGGCGTCGACAGCCGGACGACGCGGACGAGCCGCCGGACGAAGGGTATGACGATTGGGTCGATGCGTTGTATGGTTTCGTCCACCTGGTGAATGCCTACGCACCGGGAGTTCGGCGAACGCCGGCGAACCGCGCAACCGAGGGCTCAACGCCGACTTTAGCCACGTTCTTCTCGATGTCCGACAAAGTCACCGTGCCGTACGAGCAGGTGGACCGTGACCTGCGGAGCCAAGAAGCGGACGCTCGGGTCGAGCGGGTACGGGAGTGGCATAGGACTCTGGAGCGGCCGGCGAACCTCTCGGACCAAGAATACGCGACGTTCCTTCGGTACTGCACGGAGTTCTTTCTCGATGGGGACAGTCTGTTCCGCAAGGAGCCACAGGGTCGACACCAGCTGGTTTTGCCACAGGCAAAACGGATAGCGGCGCTGGAGGCGTGCCATAACGACGTCGGCCATCGCGGGGTCTATGCAACGAGAATGCTACTGCTGGAACGGGTCTGGTGGCCGTTCCTGGACCGGGACGTAGCCTGGTTCGTGCGGACCTGTGGGATCTGCCAAACTCGTCAGGTCAAGCACGTCCTCATTCCGCCGAAAGTAGCCACACCGGCCAACCTCTTTGCCAAGGTGTACGCGGATACGATGCACATGCCAGCCTCTAAAGGCTACAAGTACCTGGTCCAGGGCCGCTGCTCAGTTTCGCATTTCCCAGAGTGGCGAATGTTGCGTCAGGAAAACGCGGTGGCCCTCGCAAGATGGATTTTTGAAGACATCCTGTGTCGATGGGGTGCGGTACGCGAGATTGTGACAGATAACGGGGCGCCGTACGTGGCGGCGCTGAAGTCGCTGGAACAACTCTACGGGATCAGGCATATACGCATATCCGGTTACAACTCGCGGTCGAACGGGCTGGTGGAGAGGTCGCACTTTGACGTACGCCAAGCCTTATACAAAGCCGCAGATGGTGACGCTTCCAAGTGGGCTAGTGTTGCCCACTCCGTATTTTGGGCGGATCGCATAACCACTCGCCGAAGGATGGGCTGTTCGCCGTACTTCGCCGCGACGGGGACGCAACCGCTCATGCCGCTCGATATCGTCGAAGCTACGTATTTGATGCCAGCGCCGGATTCCATCCTCACGACGACAGACCTCATCGTCCGGCGGGCGGTGGCCCTGCAGAAGAGGCGCGCCCAATTGCGCACCATTCACTCGAAGGTATACGAGGCGCGAAGGACAGCGGCGCTGAAATTTGAGCGCGATCATGAGGCGTCTATCAAGGATTACAACTTCCAGCGGGGCGACTTAGTCCTCCTCCGCTACACCCAATATGAGAAGTCGCTCGACAGAAAGATGTTGCCGCGCTACGACGGGCCGTTCATCGTCATCGCCCGTCGGCGCGGGGGACCATATATCCTGGCCGACCTTCACGGCGCCTTGTTCGACCGCCCGGTCGCCGAATTTCGCGTTATTCCCTATTTCGCCCGCGCCCACATGGACCTCCCAGCGTTGCCGACCTTCATTGACGTACCACAGGAACGCTTGGACGCCCTACGGTTCGGAGACCAGCCCACGCCGACAGACAGCCTTAACGACTCCGCACCTGAAACAAGGCCGGCGAGCGTCGACGAGTACGACAGTTCAGAGTCGGACGACGACGACATGCAGGACTCAGACAATTGACGCTGCGGACAGCTCATTTTGCAGTTGGGGGGAGGGAGAAGCTCACGCTCGATCTCGCAAGAAGCAAACAGCAGACTGGATTTCACACGAGATGGGACAATACACGGAGCCAGAGGATATGGGCGACGCTAACGTACAACACAGGGGACAGAGAACGGGAGGCGCAGAGCGAGGAAAGCGAGGAACAAGGGGACAGCAAGAAAGCGTATGCGTACAGAGCGAGTAGGGAAAACAAGGAGAAAGTCGAGACAAGCCACTAAAAGGTATCGTCGGGCGTAGGGCCCGCGCCGCCGGCACCAGTGCCCTCAACACTCTCCGTAGCGTCGACCCCCGTCAACTCACCGGCGGAGGCAAGCTCAGCAGGGGGGACCGCGTCCATCTCCATGGCCTCCCCATCCGAGAACTCCGCGGGCGCGATGCGGACACTAGGAGCCCGGGACATAGGATCAGGGGTGGCGGTCGCACCGGGAAGGAAGAGGGGATGCACGTCCTCGGCGAGGGGTCCGTCTTCACGCTCGGCAGTGGGCGACCGGGGGACCGTGCGAGATGAGTCGCCGCCGGAGACGGGCGCGCGCACCACGGGGAGGATAGAGTGAGGAGAGGAGGACCCCTACGAAGGGGGTGAGTCAGGGTGTCAAGGAAAGAGCGGGGATAAGGAGGACGTACCGGACGCGCGTCGGCGGAGTCAACACCGAAACCCACGATGTCGGTCCAGTACCCGCCGGTGAGCGAAACACCGCGCACTGAAGAAGTGAGCTCGTCGAGCTCGTCCTCGGCGGATGGGGATCGGCGAACTCCGGAGGGACCAGCGACCGGCGAAGGGGAGCGGCGGTAACGGTGAGCACTGGGAGCGTCGTCCTGCTCGGCGCCGAGCGAAAAGAAGCGGGCGCCAGAGGGCCCGGCCACGGGCGGCGAATCGCTGGGGATGCGGCCACCGGGAGCGACACGACGGGCAGGCGGGGTGGCGATGGGCTTCAGCTCCGGCGAAGGCGACCGGTCGAGGAGCGCCTCGATCTCGAGCGACCGACGGAGGAGGCAGTCGTGGCGCAGCGCGAGCACGCGGAAGGTGTGGGAGCTCGCGGACAGTTCCACAGCGAGCGCGTTCAGGCCGGAATGATCCGCGGGGAAACCGTCGAGCTCATACTGATGAGTCGACCAAGTCTCTGGGTTCGCCTCGATCCAGTCGGCGATCTCGCGCAGGAGAGGGACGACGGGACCATACGCACCTATTAAAGGAACGGGCCGAGCGGTTTAGCGAGCAAGGAGCGCAAGGGGAGGAGAAGAACGTACTCGGGAGGCTGGCCGCGCCAAGGGCTGCAGGGAATGGTAGGGCCACCGACCGCTGGGTAAACGGAACGGCGCCACCAGCCGGGCGAGGGATCGAATCGGCATCGGCGGGAGGTGGGGCTGGCGCGACGGCTGGAGCGGGAGGCTGAGCGCGAGCGCGTTTGCGTTGAGGGGGCCCAGCCACGGGCGAGTCCGCGCGGGTGCGACGCTTGCGTTGCTGCTTGTACCCGCCCTCCAGAACGGCGCCCCCGCAGTGCTTGCGTTGGACCCGGCACTTCACGCACATCGATAGGCTGTGCGGCTTGAAGTAGCAATCCGCGGGCGAGCCGAAGGCGGAGGAGCAGTACGAACACCGCTCAATGGTCTGAAGGCGAACGAGAAGGTCAGCAAGAGGACAGGTGGGGAGAAAAAGGGGGGCGTACGGCGATGCGCTCGCCCGCGTAGCGTTCGACGAACGTCGGGCGAGCAGAGGAGCGGACATACAAGGGGTCCCCCTCGTCGTCCACCTCGCCGGAAATTTCGTCGTCGGGCTCGGGAGAGGGACTGCGCGCTCGCTTCCGCGAAGGGCGGGAAGGCGGCGGGGCCGACGTTTTGTTGCGGGCGGCGCGGCGTTCAGCTCGCTCCGCGCGGCTCCCGGCATCCGGTGAGCGGGAAGGGTCGGCCGCCGGCGGGATAGGTGGAGGCGGGGGCGGCGCGGGCTGCTTGGCCGCACGCTTCGGCGCGGCGCGTTTGCGATGCGGAGTTTTCGGCGCGGGGGCTGGGGGCGAGACGATCTCGACGTGCGAGAGGACCTTGACGCTCTGGAGGCGGAAGAGCGTTAGAGGAAGGGTAGGAAGGAGGGGAAAAAGAGGGCGTACCTTGCGCTTCGGAGCTGTGGCCACGCGCGCAGCCGGAGGCGGCGAGACGTGCGGCGGCGACGGCGCGGGGAAGGATGCAGGCGGCGCGAGAACAGGAGCAGGCGCGACGGCCGCCGCTCGCAGGCGCGCAGCTTCTTCGCCCAACTCGCGGGCGCGGCCCAGAACGCCAGTCGGGAGGGCCATACCACTATCCGCCAGCTGATACGAACGGGCCTGGGGCGCCGCAGGTGAGCGGGACACGCGCAGCCAATACGGGACGTAGAGGCGCACTCACCAGGAGAGCGTCCGCCGCCGCGCACCACGACTCGCGCTCCTGGTCAGCGCCGGGTCGGGGTAGGGAGTTTTCAAGCCGGGAGAGGTCGGCCAGGAGCGTGTCACGGACGATAGTTTCGACGAGCGTGTAGGACGAGGCCATAGCGGAGGTCGCAGGCAGGGGAGGAGGAGAGGCGAAGGTGGACGCGAGAGACAAGACGCGAGGACGGCGAACTGGTGGCACCAAGAAGCGCGTACGGCAGGCGCTTAGCGATCGGGCCGACGCGCAGGGAGATTTGCTTCCGCAAGCGCGTGCCGCTGGATCGGGAAGGTACCTAGCGCCGGATGACGCAACCCAGGTAGAAAGTCGGCGAAATCGAACCCAAACCTGCAAGCGAGCGTCCGGGACACGCAGAAAAAGGGTCGAATCGTACGGGCAACGAGGCTTACCGGGCGACATATGGTATAATATTCCACGGCCGCCTCACACGGTAAGTTACCGTATATCTAACTAGGCAAGGTAATGGCAAGGACGTATCTACCGCGAATCCGCGTTTACTAGGCAGGAGCCACGCCGGGACCGTTCGAGGGACGAGGGCGGGCACGAGGAGCGCGACGCGCGGGCGGGACGTACACGCCGTTTGGCAGAAGATGTGTCGCGGCGCGTTCGCCGAGGTTCGCGATGCGCTCAGCAGCCGAGTCCCCAACGAGCAGGATCTCCTCCTCGCCAAGGTAGCCCACAAGGGAGGCTGGGAGGGTGGACTCGCGGATATCGCGCTCGATGGACGTCACCAGGTGGAGGTTGTCGAGGGTACGGGCCCACCAAAGGACGTGGTGAATGTGGTCGCGGCTCAGCATCTCCAGAATTTCTTCAGCTCGGGAGAAACCGGCGCCGTAGGAGATATCGGAGCTGGGGGAGATGCGGGCCTTAACGATACAGTCGAACGCGACGCGGAGGTGGGACAGCGACTCGCGAGCATACGCGAGAAATGCGGCGGAGACGGGGGTCGCCAGGCGTTGGAAGACTTCGGCGAGGTCCAAGGCTCGGCCGGCGACGACGGGCAGGACGGCACTGTTAACAGCGCTCAACACGCTTTGTTCACCGCCGTTTTCAGCGCGAAGAGCCGCGGAACAATCGTTGATGGCGTCAACCAGCTCGGCCGCGACGGCGGGAACGAGGGTACCACGGCGAAACGGAGCCTGACCCTCGTACAGCGCGCCGAGCTCGCGCTGGTAAGCCGCGGACGAGAGCTGGCCGGCGTCGTACGCTTTCCAAAGCACCTCTTCGCCGAGGCGCACCATGTGCGCGCCATGACCAACGAAACCGCGGAGGACGCGTACCGGCGGCGGTAGGTGACCCAAGGTATCCACGGTGGTGACATCCTCGGGAGGGGCACTTCGGCGAACCAGCGATCCTCCCCACACCGAAAACGACTCCCGGGCCTGGGGGGCTACGATAAACAAGGCCTCGAATATGGGCACGGCCACCATAGCCGCAAGGCGCACAACGGTCGGGCGGGCGGTGTCACGCGTGTCACTCTGGTAAACGGTCAGCATATACACGAGGCCGTTCGGCGAATGCACGCACCAAAGCCAACGCCACGCGGCGGCCCCAACTCTCACGGACTTCCACCAAGGCAGCAACGGGAGAAGACTCCAACGCCAACGACGGAGGGTCCATCAGGAGGACGAGCAGTTCGAGCGTGCGGACAGCCTGGGGGAACGAAGCAGGCATGGTGGCGATGGGGCGGGTCGGAAGTGCGGTCGGGCTTTTATCCAGTTCGACGAACGACGGCGAATGGGACCGCATGGCGGCCTGAGGACAGGCAGGAGCTCAGTTGGGGGGAGGATAGCGTGGCTCCGAGGATCCGCGAAGAAAGGGAGAGAAGAAAGCGTAGGTCAGGAGGGGGTCCGGACATCAGTCGGAAGAAAGGCGGGGATCACAACACCAGGGGCAGAACAACGGAGGAACGGGAAAGCAAGGTACGGTGTGATAAGAAGAGAAAGCGCGGAGGAAGACGAATGGATTCGCCGAAGAAATGCGAAATGCGCCAGGCAATCGGATGGGTCTCAGGACGTTCGGCGAACGTGAGCGAGAACGCTCGAAAGGCAGGACAGACACAGGGCAGGTGGAACAGTGTACCGGAGTCATATTGGTGCGCATACAGCCACAGAGCGCTTGGGGGACAGGGCAAGATACAAGGAAGTGCTACTCGGACGCATTACGGAGCGCCTCAGCTACGGCCGACGCGGCCAACGCAACGGCAGGAGCCCGCAACTCGTCATCCTCCTGCGCCACGTCCAACTCTTCTGCAACGGTAAACGCGACCTCAGCGTGCGACGCGGCGGAACTACCGCTGGAATCGTAAGCGGCGCCCATAGGACTATAGGGTTCGCCGTCTTCGCTTTCGGCGGACTCGGAGGGATCTTCGCCGAGCAGAAGGGCGGTCACCGCGGAACCCACGAACGGGTCGGCGGACGCGGGAGCGGCGGGGAGCCCGTGGAGGAACTGGTAATAAACCTGTCCGCGCTCATGAAACAGGATGAGGCTGCGTTCTAGGAGGAAGACGGGCTCCGCAATGAAGTCGAGAAGGAAGGGCACTTCGGCCCAGGCAGCGCGAATGCCCGCCAGGGATAGCAGGACGGAGTGGAAACGATCCAGGCTGCTAGCAGCCTCGGCCGCGAACGCCCCGAGCAGTCGGCCCCCGAGACCCGCCAGGTGACGCCCACGGGACGCGGTCGCGTGGCGCTGCGTGGTAAGGGACGAGTTCTGCCCCACAGCGGCCAGGAGGACGCGGCTGCCGCCATCCGAATGGTCGATGGTAATGGTGGCATGGTTAAGGGTTCGCCGAAGCACGTCCGCCACGAAGGTCTGCATGCCACGAGGGCGATACGCGGGAAAAGTAGCGTGTAGCCGGCGCAGTTCCTCCTCGTACGAATCAAGGTCGCTGGTCCCGGCACGATACGCGGTCCATAAGTCCTCCTCCACAAGGCTGGCCTTGAAAAGCAACTCGCGCTCGGGGAGGGCCATATCCGGTCCGAGAACAGCGTCCCAGGGATGCATGGGAGTGCGGTATGCCGAGGGCGCCCGTAGCAAAGGCGTGGCCCATTCGGCGAATTGACCCGTGACGGAAGGGGCGGTGAGCACTGCTCTCTCGAACAGAGGCATGGCAATCCGTTCCGCGGCCGCGAAGATACTGGGCGAGTCTCCGCGATCCAAGTTGTCCTATCCGGCGCGGAGCACAATGTCAGCGTCTGACGCTAGAGGGGTACGAGAAGGGGCGAACGCACAAGGATGGCGAGCAACTGCTGCCCCCACCGCTCTAGCTCGCCGAGCGCAGCGCGGGGATCCGCCGCGAGTGTAAACAAGGGAGGGGCCTCGGCCAGCTGGCGGAGGGCGTGGAGCTGCCAAGCCAGGATGGTAGGGGACCAGGCCATGGTGAGAGAGATGGGGTGGTAGAGGGGACGAATGGTGCGCTCGGAGGGGGGCAGTGGCGCCTGGGGTCGGGCTTTTAAGCTGGTCGCTCGCCGAGCTTCGCCGAAGTGGACCCGACTGAGGACAGTCGGTAGCTCAGTTGGGGGGAGGAATGATGGGACCCGGCGCGCTACAGGCGCGTAGACCGGCCCGGACACCACATCGAGACAACCCACCCCAACCCAACTGCCAGTCGGCGGGCAACGAGGGGAAACGGACACGGTCGAAGGACGAGGGTTCGGCGAACATAGCCGAGCAAGAGGGACCCGTTGGGAGAGGCGGCCCCACTGGGGGCGGTGAAGGGGCCGCAGGGGCGGAAGGCGACGCTGGCGAACCGTGAGAAGTAACCTAGGCGCGCGCACATAGAGTGTACTAGTATGAGTGATGACGAATCAATCTACCCTTGGGAGTCAACCCCCGAGACTTCATAGCTCAGAATCCGCTAGCGACACTCGGGAAACGCAACTAGGCGGTAATCTGACCTTGCAGCGATGACATGAACATGAACGAGGCATATTATGGCCAGTGGTAAAGACCCAGCGAAGAGTCGCCAAGCCAAACGGGCTTAGGCGAACACGTTGGGCGAAGACGAAACTGAGGAGAGTAGCAGGGATTGACGGGTCTAACGGTAAGTGTACTACGGGATCACGGGCTGACGGCGACAGGATACGTGGAATGTAGAGGATGGACGGGACGGTAGTAGCGCCAACGGGGAGAGGTTTCGGCGAAGCAGCTGCCAGCGGCTCGCTCTCTCACGCTACGCTCCTTATCCTTTCCCTCTCGCCCCAGGCAGCAGAGTCCTCCCCCGCACATTCATCAGCGACCCTCCAGCGCCCGCAGTGGGGGTTGTGTCATCAGCGGTACGCGTCGTATTCGTCACCGACAATTCCACTCAGTCGCATGTAGCGGAGGAGATTCGCTCCCCAGCTTTCAATGCGACGGTGGTCGTCTTCCCCAGCATACGCCTCGGGGATTGGGGGCTTCATACCCTTCGTCAGCCCCGGGGGCAATGCGTACTTGTCGCCGATCCGCTTGCGGACCATCTCGACCATACGCTGCAGTGGACGGAGCTGAGCGGTTGCCCCTACAGGCACGTTCAGCCTGTTGCCTGAGGGGTTCAAGTCATTGACTCCCCTCAGAGTCATCTTATGCGGGCCAATACTGGCATACGCGGGCAGCGCAGAGCCTGCCGCGTAGGGCGTATGGGCCACGAACCCATCGTCCATCTCTGTGTACTCAGAGATGTCCCCGTCGGGGTGATCATTATCGTCGCTGTACGCCGATATGATCTCGCGTACCGTCGGCGCTGCCGAGGCGCGACCGCGACTCAGCGGCGTCGTGCCTGCGATCTTCGCAGCCCGCCGCTCAGCGCGTTCGTTCTGTTCGCTTAGTGCGTTGTGGAACCCGGCGCGCGGCGCCGGTATGTCATCGTTCATCCTGACGGTTGAGGACTTTGACGTGCGGTCACTGGCCTGCCTCGGCGTCGCGCTGGGCGCCGAGGTGTCATTCTTCGCAATGACTACGTGCTTTTTATTCACTGGCACGTCCGTATTGTCTACTACGACAGTGCGGCCCCTGCGCGAGTTGGCGGTAGCCTCCTCGGTAGGCTGGAGGAGGTTTATCTCGACCTCCTCCTCCTTTATCACCTGCCTGAAGCCGTACTGGCTGGCAATGCGTTCGAGGCCCTCCGTCAAAGCGCGGGAGTAATCCCTCGCTTTGTCGGCCGCCTCAATCGCATACATCGCTGAGCGATGTGCCTCATCGACCTGCGAGCTGTGCAGGCCGAGCTGAACGAACATGTCGTTCAGCGTGTCCCTGAGGAGCTCGTTCCCCAGGTTCGCCGGTTGGCTAGGCGGGCTATCTGCCCTCGTGCCACGGGCGGCCCCTTTTCCCTTGCGGGAAGCGGGGATTCGCGGCGGAGTGGGCGACTGATCGTCGCTCTGCTCCTCGCGGTTGAGTACATCCTCCACGTCGACGGACGATCGCGTAGACGTTCCGCCGTCGGGTGGATTATCCGGCGGAGGCTGGTTGGAGCCGCCGCCTTCGTCGACGACAACGGCGCCGTCGTCGGGCACCGTCGTATCGACGATCTGGCCAGACTCCTGAGTCTGCCCAGAGTCCACAGGGGTTGTGGACGTCCCGCCTTTGTTGGCGGCGAGCCGCTCGGAAGTACGAGGGCCGCCACCTTGCGCGGGATTGTTGTTAGTCTTTTTGCTCGGCATCCTGTAACTCTCGTAGTTAGTTTGCTGAATAAAACGATTTGCTCACTTGTTGTGGGCGTTCAAAAAAGTGTAATAAGTTGATGTGCGACTTGCGGATCCCTCAAGGTGAACGCGACCAATG
The DNA here is from genome assembly GCA_019915035.1 of Auriscalpium orientale. Lineage (NCBI taxonomy): Eukaryota > Fungi > Basidiomycota > Agaricomycetes > Russulales > Auriscalpiaceae > Auriscalpium > Auriscalpium orientale. The sequence goes on from JAHLMH010000001.1 coordinate 2,960,564, forward strand.
TGCTCGTATTGGCAGCAGTGGATGCGTACGGGTAAGAGTGGATGTAGTCGTGGCGCCACGAGCGCGAGGAGGCACGGCCTAAATGCCTACGGCCTAACAGGTGCAAACAACCTGTTAGGCTCCTGCGCCAGCCCAGCTGGCCGCAGGGAACCGACGCGCTGGCTCCGCGCGTTGGTAGCCTCGTGTCGCCGCTTCTCGGGCGCTACACGAGCGCGCTACGCGCACCTACGCGTTAGCTCGCCTTACACACCTGGAGACAATGACATCGACGATGATGGTCTGTTGCTCGCACTTACTTGGTTTTCTTGATGCTGACCTGTCTCCACAGAGCTGCCTAGCGTCTTCCAGCTGTGTAATTGGCCGGTCAAGAGTGAAGTAGCCGCGCAGGAGCTCAAGGCGATGGTTGAGACTCACCGTGCTGTCCCCATACCGGCGTATGACATGCACGGGGACCTCATCTATCCTGAGTTCTACCGACTGCGCTTGGAAGGCGCCCTTGTCGAGGCGCGCTTTAACCTCACTCACTGGTCCATTGCCGCCCGGCGCAATGCCAGCGAGCCGGCGTCGGACACCTACGTTGCCGACATCGTGTCCATCCGAGTTATCTCGCCGCCTCCTTCCAGCAAGCCGGTCACTCCAAGGAAGCGCAAGGTGTCTGTCATGGATCCTTTCTCCGAGGACAGCCCTTCCAAGAAGACGTACCGTGGCATCTTCCCTCGGGGAATGGTGGGAACCTGCTAAGGTCAGCTTATCCTTGAGGGTATCATGACATTTTACTGATGCTCCGTTGTCAGCTTGTTGTACATGCAACATGAGATACCCGTAAGTAGCGCTAGATTGCCCTTCCTCTCGCCCAACTCTTGTCATTCTTCATAGCCAACTTGCCCGCCTCTCCCTTGCATAATCTGCTGCCTGCCATACCTTACCCTCCTCTTATCTTGCATAACGCATTTCATGTACATATTTGCATTCCAAAGCCTCTTCACGTACATAGTATGATACATATTTACATCTCTACTATTCATCACCCTTTTATCAGTCACTACAATACTTCTCGGCTCTGAAATACATGACCAACTGTCCCTGATGATCCCGCCGAGCGCACCGCACCCACGTGCACCCTGGTTTCTCAATGCCTGCTCCGGGTCAGCCACAAGCGCGTTCAACTGGCCAGTTGAACGCGCTTGTGGCTGGCTGATTGGTAAACAGGTTGACGCGTCAGCGGCGCTCACTGACCAAAACCTTAACTGCCAATTCTCGAGGGCAGGAAGAGCGTGGCGCGAGGGCTGAAGGGGGCGTTGAGGAGAGCGCAAACAACGCGCGGGTAGCTCGACCGAGCGCGCGCACTTGTGCACTGCACATGTGCTGGCGCTTGAGAGCTCGCCACCACAACGGCAGCCAGCGCTCGCAGTTTTACCACGCGTGAGTACACCCTGGGGAGACGGACGGGAGAGTGTTTGGCGAGGAGAGGAGAGGGATGGACCACTGCGCTCAGACTTGCCGCGTCTCTGGCGTGGTGGTCCGAAGGAGAGACAGCAGGAGTCAGCCGGGCGTCGCTCATTGTTCAACCTGATCACATGATCGTATCAATTTTCGCTAAGGTACAATAATCTACGGCAAGCAAGGTGGCCGCCGACGCAGTCGGCACTTCCCCAGTATGTATCTACCATTGTATTTCTATGCTATCTTTCTCAAAAGCGCTCGCGCAAAAAAGTTCGACACATTGCCGGAGGCGATTGACTAATGTGGCGCGGCAACTTGCGGGCAGGACTGAAAGTTGAACTTGCCGAAATTCTACCTGCGCAGAGACTTGCGCAGAGCTTGCATCTACATCTCACCATCACCATCTCAAGACCGTCGCCCTCGAAAGCACCACTCTTATCTTGGTCTCTCGGGCCCAGTACTCTTTGTTTCCTGAGGTGCACACGAGCTTTTGTCGACCCCTGCAAATTCTGTGCAGATGTTCCGCGCGCCTACCCAAGCTGGGGTTCTGGGGACATATCGCCCGCCCATCAGCACCTCACAGAACCCGGAGTGGACCGTCTCGTGCATTGTACTCATCAGCGTCGCGAAAAACTGCCTGTTTTCCAGCGATGAGTCCCGCGGTCCCGCAACACGCCTCCATGCCCTGAAGCTTGGTAGGCGCCGAACTGCCTACACCTGCTATCCGCTGCTTCCGTGCTTGCTCTTTGGGGAGGTCCTGCGCTTCGTCGGCAGCTTCAGCTTCATATCCGATGCGGCGCAAAGAGACTATCTACCCAGTATATACTCCCGAGGATAGCTGACCTAAGGTGCAACTCGTGATCCTGCGCTTGGCCCGCCGGGGAACTCCTCTTATCGTTCTCCGTCTCTTGATCTTTCCCCCCATACCATCCATCACATCTCACAGTATCTCACATGCCGAAGTGTGTTGACATTTTTTGTGCGCTCGAAGAAATACTGACCGCCATTGTAGAGCTACTAAGAGCCAGTTCGCCGAGCCCAGAGGACGATTCATCCTTAGGTCATCGACAGCATCCTCCCGATCAGTTCTGAGCGTAATCCGCGCGGGGGTGGCAACGTCGTGAAATACAATCTCTGCGACGTCCAGGCGCTATCCGAGCGTCTGAACAGTGGTGGTGCTACATCTGGAAGCGCCTCCAATGCCGAACAGCAGTTCGCCGAGCGCAAGGGGAAGGCTATAACGCGTACGGACGCAATGAGAATCTACAAGGTGTGCGAAATCAGGCGGATTCATCAAAGAGGGATGCTGACTTTTCCCAGCTCAAGGGACCGCAGCTGGACCGCATCCGCCCTGCGGGTAAGGGAGTCAGCGCGTCGTCCGGACGCCAATACACCCTCTACAACGCGTGCGATGTCCAGGTGAGCCGTCCCTCTTTGACCTACCCCGTTCTGGAGGCTGATATGCTGGTCTGTAGGCCCTTGCGAACAAAGTGGAGACATCGAAAGTGTCCGCTCCGGCGCCGCAGGGGACGTACGAGCCGCCCGAGGAGTTTGGCCACCAACACGCCTCATGTGGAGGCACTGGGTTCCTCTGTCATTTGGGCGATGCCCTGCATTGATTCAATTGCAAGGAGCTTGTCAGTTGGTCGGTTGCCGATTTTTATTGTTTGATCTCGAGATGATGGAGCGACTTGTCGTCATACATTTTTGTGCAGGGACGGATTGCACAACGGCAAGCCAACATCATGTGGCTGTGTTGAGTGACCTATTTATAACTACGGTACAACGCCTTATGTGAAAGACTTGTTTTGTATCCTCCGACTTCCTGGAGGAAAGTCATAGAAATCGCTCATAGCGATGCTGAGAGATCATTATTTTGACGGGTTTGAGTCAATCGACCTTTGTCCTGTCTGGCTGTTCTTTTATTTGCAAAAATGCCGACGGGCCCTAGCAGTCGCATGCCTTATCCATACAGCGGACGTCGGTAGTCTACTGCAGTCTACCGTGATATTCGGGCAGATATTGATAGATGGCGACCTATGGCAACACGCGGGTTACTAGATACTATCCCCTTACGCGTCTACTAGCACAATTCCGACCACTCTACCGCTGAATCCAGATCAAGGCTGCACCACTGATCCGCTCAAATCTCTAAGATACATCTTTACCGCGTCCACAGCAGCCGGCGCGTCACCACAGGCTGTCGTCAATGTCCAGGACGACCTTCCCGCCTTCCCATCGCGCGGACACCCTATATCCCCGTAAGTACGTATCAGTGAATCACCGCCGCAACGGCAGACGGAAGCAGCGGGAGTGCCAGAGACTGAGGACGTACCGCGTTAGGTCCTTCACGATAAAATCGGGGTTAGCCCCGCTCGCAACGATCGCGTCGCGCGAGTGCGACGTGCACACCGCGAGCACGCGCGCCCCCGCCGCACGCCCTGCGTTCAGGCCGGACGGTGCGTCCTCGACAACCAGACCTGTCCACCCAGCAACCGCAAATTGATTAAATTCACTATACAGCGCCTCCGAGAAACGAGCGTACAGAGCGCCGGGTCCACGCCGACCTTGCGCGCGCCCGCGAGGTACGGGTCTGGGTGCGGTTTGCCGCGCTTCACGTCGTCCGAGGTGACGTACCCGATAGGCGGGACGGGCACGCCCGTGCGCGCAAGGGCCTTCGGCGTGTATACGTTCGTAGCTGCCCCGCGCGTCAGCCTCGTATCGCGCGGCCGTAAGATGGGATGGCGGGTAGAGGCGCACCCGAGGTTACGATGGTCCACCCGGGGCTCGACGACGTGGCGCCCGCATCGATCTGGGCGCGGGCGCGGGGGCCAGCATCAGCGCGCAGACGGGGATGGAGAAAGAGGCGCGCGGACTTGTTTGAGAAGGGCAGAAGCCCCCGGCAGTTCAATTGGTCCGCCCTCAATGACCTCCTCCTCGAAGCGCACGATCTCGTCCTGCAAGTGCGCACTGCGTCAGTTGTCCGCGCGGTGAATTAGCGCGACGAGCGCACCGCGAGCTTCTGAGGGTCGGTGATACCGCACCACTCTCCGAGCGTGTCTGCGAGGCGCCGCCCGTGTGCGGCGTGTGCGGCCGCGGACCCGTCAAACTTGTACGTGCGCGCGAAGGAGTCCCAGGCGAGGAGCACGCCCGGGGTCGAGTCGATGAGAGTCCTGAAGGTGGGCCCATGGACAAAGATAAATTCCATCCATGCTCACGTATGTATGGAAGGCTACAAACCCATCCATATCAAAGAGGACCTGTCGTCTGCGTGAAGCCGAATGAGCATACGCCACCAGAAGAAGACGCGCGCACCGCGTCTACTGTTATTGTCGGCATGTTGGCACCGTCGCTGAGGATTTGAATAAGTAATGAGTTATCCGACCGCAAATTGGGGGTAGATGGGGGATCGGATGAGTCGAGGAAGCTGAGGGAAGCTGCCAGTTTTTGCGACGAGCGCACTTGAACGGGAGAAACGGCAATCCGGGCCGCCCGTACCGCCGCTCTCAACGCCGCGCACCGTGCGCTTGACCACGCGATCCGCGCCGTTGGGCAGTGCAGTGAGCGATCAAGCGCCAGAATGAGACTTCATAATTCGTATGAGGGCTTTGTCGAGAAAGTTGGCAAGTACACGATGCGAGGACTATAGTTTTGCACATGGCGGTATAAAGCCTCGAAGAGCCTGGGAGCTTTTACTAGCGGAGCCTGAGCCTGGCACCGACAGAAATCCCAAAAAAAATTCTCCCACCCGCGCCCCATGACCCCATACCCGGGCGTACCACATACTACATGTCTGGTCATCACGCCTTCCTTCTCTGCCATCAAGCTCAAGGTCGATGGGACTCCCAACGTCTCTGCAAACCTGCACGCGCCGTCGTCGACTACTCCTCGTCTACCTGAGGGCCTACCTCTGATTCAAGCTTCAAGCGTTGTCCGAGGGCGACACGGCCAACCAGCCCCGGCATCAAACATCAATTCAATATATCGAGGTGCCGGTCGATCAAGGTCCAAAACTCGAAAATGAATTGCCGCGCGGTGCGCCCGAACTAGTGCGCCTCGTCATCAGAGCGTCCGATGGCTGGACGCGATCAACTAGCGACAGCAAGACTACGTGGTGCGCGAAGAGCGTCGAGAGGATTATTGCTCGAGAAGGGGCTGCTGGTGCGTGGTTCTTTGTACACCCCGAGGGCGAACGCATGCTAACAGATGCTAACCCACCTTGAAGATCTGGTTGCGACGAATAAAGTCAAAAAGGGGCCGTGCATTTTGATGGATGAATTGCAGGCGGTGCCCTCAGTTTGATTGGCAGGAGGCGTCAAGCGATGTCTCTTTGGTATGTTCTACAAGCGCCTGCGTCTGAGACTGCCCCCGAGCCCATTGTTCTCCCGAACCATCCCATCCTTGTCTCTATGCTTGTCCCAGCAAAACAATGGCGACACATCTTACGTCGGGCGACTTGCGAAAAAAGCCTCTCCAATCCGGGTTGTTGTCTCGCATGGCCATCACTGCACCGGATCGCGCGCAGACCGGCGCTTCGATCCCCAATTGCCCTGAAGTGCGATTTCTCCTCCGCTACCCATCAAATCTCTGGTGATACGGTCAGCTGTGCGCTGCACAATCACCATGGCACTCGTATGCCTCATCTGTTTCATTGAGCAACGCGGACCGGCATGGAATGAAGTCCGCGAGACTGGCGTCCATGCGGGTGTCAGTTCCCTCCAGGTCCGGCTCCGACTACATAAAGAGGCTTTTTGTGCGCCACTATTCTTTCCCCGGTCCCATTGTTCATACCTCCCCCGGCCCCTCCCCTTTCTTCTTCGGTCCTTAAGACTCCTCGACGGTCTGGCACCGCACCGTCTCCCTTCCCCCTCACGATCTACGACCTGGTGTCGCGCTTAACCTTCCTTTCTACACCACCTTCATTCCGTCCGACTCCAGTAATCTTGTAGATATGCAACTCTCCGCTGCCCTCATCACTCTCGCTTTGGCCATCGCCTCCGCATCTGCGCGCCCCTCGCGCGGCTTCGAGCGCCGGGCTGCATTCACTCTCCAGAATGGCAAAGATGCCATCGCCTTGAAGTATGAGCATCATCACTCCCGTCCCTCTCGGATCTGTGGCTGACTTGATCTGTTTGATCCCCGTTCAGCGACAAGTTCAGCAAGCTCACGGCCCAAAGCTCGTGCACGGCCGGCGAGGACGCCTGCGTCGAGGGCAAGTTTGCGCAGTGCGTGGGCTCAAAATTCGTCACCACGGCGTGCTCAGCAGGCACAGTGTGCGTTTTCCGCCCTGCAATTTTTTTTTCCTTGGAAATTTTATTCACGATCGTGCGCAGTTGCGCCGCACTGCCCCTCGTCAACAAGGCGGGTACTGCGGTCACTTGCACCACGGCTTCCGACCGTGATGCGCGCATCGCTGCCACTGGCGCATCTGGTGCCGCTGTAAGTGCATTACCCCCGCCCAGTTGCGCCGGTGTTGACTGGTTTTTTCAGTCTAAAGCTGCTGGCTCGAACAACGCTGCCCAGGGCGGTGCCGCGGGCAACAACAAGGGTGCGGCGGACGCCAAGTCGGGCAAGGGCAAGGGGGACAAAGGCAAGGGTGCCGCCAAGAACACTTCCACTGCCGCCGCCGCCGCCGCCACGAGCAAGGGCAAGGGTGCGGACAACGCCGGCAAAGGTTCGGCGGACGTGGCTGCTCAAGGCGGGGATGCGCAGAAGTCGCTGAGTATGCATCGCATCGTCGTTGCAATGTTCCATTGCTGACAACAATTGGGCAGCCCTCGACCCCAAGGTGATCGCCAAGGGCTTCGCTGACAACGGTCAGGACGTCGCCGAAGCCGGCCAGGTCGCTTCGCTCACGTCGACCAACAACTTCATCAACTTCTGCCTCACCGTCAACAAGCCCATCACCAACGGCCAGCAGGTCAAGACCGGCTCATGCAACCCCGCGCCCATGGGTATCATTGCTGCGACGACGAACATGCCGTCGGGCAAGTTCCAGAACCCGAAGAATCTCGACACGATCAAGGCGAACAGCAACCTCACGATCGCGCTCGCGCTGAAGCACCTCGACGCCGGCCACTTCACGAATGCGCAGGAGACGTACTATGCCGCGCCCCAGCAGGTCAACGCTCAGGGCGACATCATCGGCCACACGCACGTCGTCGTCGAGAAGATCGATTCGCTCACCACGACGAAGGTCACGGATCCCAATGTCTTCCAGTTCTTCAAGGGCGTGAACGGCGCGGCTGTCAACGGTGTTGTCACTGCTGATGTCCCCGGCGGTCTCCCTGTTGGCTGCTACCGCCTGGCGTCGATCAACGCCGCCGCGAACCATCAGCCCACCCTCGTCGCTGTCGCGCAGCACGGCTCGCTCGATGACATGGTCTACGTGAGTGCTGCCTGTCATCGCCCTAGCCTGCACCGATCTGACCATTTCCATACACATCTAGTTCTGCGCCACCGCCGATGGCAAGCCCGATCCCGCTGCTGCCGGCGTCGCGGACCTCGGAAAGGGTGATGCTGGCAAGGGCGCCGCTGCTGCTGCTGCCGGGGGCGCCGCTGCCGCTGCTGCTTCCAAAGCCGACAAGGGCAATGCCAACGCCAGCAAGGGTGCCGCTGCCGGTAACAAGGCCCAAGGCAAGGGTGCTGCTGACAAGGGTGCCGCCAACAAGGGCGCCGCCGCCGGCAAGGGTGCCAACAAGGGTGCTGCCGCCGACAAGGGCAAAAAGAACTAAGCTTCCCTCCTGCACGCACTTTCGAGGACCACGTTCACGTTTGACGACAATACCCCGCACTTCGTTCTCCCCCGCAATATTTACGACATCACATATTTATGGAGGTTGGTATAGGAAGGCTCTCGATTGAGCTGGATTAATGACTAGGAAGGGCAAGCTCCCGTGTACTAGTGGTGTATTACTCGATGTAACTCGCCGTTGTGGAATGTTAAGACTGATTGGAAGGGCCAAACCATGGAAAAGCACCTCGCGTGAGCCTGGTCCTAGCGGTGAAGGTTTCCGAGGAAATGCACGACAGCCTGAGACGGACTCGACCGCTGGGCGCCTGATTGGGCCTGTCGGACTCACTCCGCCGCGGCCGCGCGGCTTGCAGAGTTCGCTGCGGGCTCTTGCAGCGACCTTGACAACTTGCAACCGTTTGGCCCAGGACTTCCATAGCTGCGCCTCTGAGCTCAGCCTGCGAGTTCATGTGCCACTGGCAGACGCGGTCACGGTAAGAAATGTCGTACATTTCGGCGTCTGTACCAGTCGCGTCGCGGCGCGGAAAACTCACCGATTATATCGCAGTGCTTGTTAGACATCTGGAAGCGAAGATTCAGTTAACGGCGGCTCTCGTGACAGCCTGCGAATTCACGCTATCCGTAAGTCTTCCGGCAGCTGCAGGGAGAGGGCCTCTAAGCGGCAGGCAGCTGATTGTACCAACCCCATACATAATTTACAGTCAAGGGAGCGACGCACAAAGTGGGATCCGAACGCTGTTCGCAATGGCAGACCATGATCATGGGCACGACGACGGCAAGCAGACCGACTACCAGACGCGATGGCCCTGGCTATCGGGCCAGGTTTCGACGTTGTCGGGCTCTCGTATCTCACCCTCACCGCGCCTATTGCCTCTCTAACCGGATGGCGGCCTCCCCTTTCGCACTCTTCTCCATTCTCCTTGTCATCTATGTCGATCAAGTCCTAAAGGTCTGTCCCATCTTCCCCAGCTACTCCTGCCCCTTCTTCGCCTTCGTATGTGAGCACGGGAAGCGGCGGACCGGAAGGCGCAGGCGAAGGGCGCCGACGAGGTCCCGCTCGACCCATACGAGAACCTGACCACGCGCGTCGCGCTGTACGTCCTGCACTGCGCGGGTATCCCCGCATTCCCCTCACGCCTCTCCATCCACGTGCGCAACGAGATCCCGTTCGGGCGCGGGCTTGATATCCTCCGGAGACGATGCAAGTATCGCTGCCATCATTCCTGCAATGGAGAGGCTCGACAAGAATTTTGACAGCAAAACTGAACGGCCGTACCATCCGTCTTTCAATGCGGCAATGAAGCTCGCCCGTTCCAAGATAGACCGTTGCTGGAACCTGACGGACCTTTCGCGTGTATCGCAATGAGTGAGTTTTCCTCTCTCTCGACTCTCGCCTCTTGCCTACCACGTAACGGAGTGCTTGTCACCCAGTCTTACACCCCGGCCTCCGAGACGTCAATTGGGACAAGAGCTGGATTTCCACAGCTGAATAGCTCACCCGTGTAGCTTACGCAGTGGCCAAGTACTTATGAGAAGTCTGGCAGAAACTCCGATCGAGGAGACAGACAATATTGTGACGACACCGATGATTTCGGCAATATATCAGCTGGGTCAATAAGTCTGGCCACGCTCCGAAATCCCCGAGTATCTTCGTCTTCCAGTCGAGGAGGTTAAAGTGAAAGGTCCTTTGAAGTGGTGGGTTGACCATCGAGCTGTATACCCTTGTCTTTGACGAATGGCGCTTGATTACCTTAGCATCCCTGGTACGAGTTTCAGTCATCTGCGATGGCGTTTTCTGACAGAGATTTTCATGCAGCCACTTCCACACGTGTTTTTACTCAAGGCCGTCACGACTCACCTGCTTCCTTTCCCTCGCAGTCGACTTTCTGCATCGTCAATTCGCGCCCACCTCTGCCTTGGTTCATGGTGCCGGAAGGACTCAGTCTCTGCAGAAGATCTGGTTACAGCATTGAAGGCTAAAGGCAAAAAGAGGGAAAAGGATGGAGACGATGGAGATGAACGCCTGTAGTTGCCAAGGTAAGTACTCAGAATTGTATTTTTGCTGATTAACTGCGGGCTCAATTAACAGACACGTAACACCGTCATTAATACCGCGGTTCACCGTACCACACCGTGTCAACGGGTAGGGTACGGTTTGGCGGGTACGGGTACAGTGTGAAAGATATGTACCCGCGGCGGGTACAAGAACCCGTGCGGAACCCTACCAGATCGCGCGCAGACCGAGGCAGACCGGCGCTTCGACCCCAACTGCCAGCCCTGAAGTGCGATTTCTCCACTACCCGTCAACTCTCTGGTAATACGGCTTGATACGGTCAGCTGTGAGCTGCACAATCACCGTAGCACTCATGCGGGTGTCAGTTCCCTCCAGCTCCGGCTCCAACTACATAAAGAGGCTTTTTGTGCGTCACTATTATTTCCCCGGTCCCGCCCCTCCCCTTTTTTAAGACTCTCGACGGTCTGGCACCGCACCGTCTCCCGATCTACGACCTGGTGTCGCGGTTAACCTTCCTTTCTAAACCACCTTCAACCATTCAGACTCCAGTAATCTCGTAGACATGCGACTTTTCACCGCTCTCATTACTCTCTCTTTGGCCATCGCCTCCGCGTCTGCGCGCCCCGAGCGCGGCTTCGAGCGCCGGGCTGCATTCGCCAACTCGGGCAAGGGCAAGGTTGCGGACAACGCCGGCAAAGCCTCGGCGGACCGGGCTGCTCAGGGTGGGGATGCGCAGAAGTCGCTGAGTATGCATCGCATCGTCGTTGAAATGTTCGCCTGCTGACAACAATTGTGCAGCCCTCGACCCAGAGGTGATCGCCAAGGGCTTCTCTGACAACGGTCAGGACGTCGTCGAAACCGGCCAGGTCGCGTCGCTCACGTCGGACAACAACTTCATCAACTTCTGCCTTACGGTCAACAAGCCCATCGCCAACGGCCAGCAGATCGAGACCGGCTCGTGCAACCCCACGCCTATGGGTGTCATCGCCGCGACGACGAACATGCCGTCGGGCAAGTTCCAGAACCCGAAGAATCTCGACACGATCAAGGCGAACAGCAACCTCACGATCGCGCTCGCGCTGAAGCATCTCGACACCGGCCACTTCACGAATGAGGAGGATACGTACTTTGCCGCGCCCCAGCAGCTCAACGCCCAGGGCGACATCATTGGCTACACGCACGTCGTTGTCGAGAAGATCGATTCGCTCACCTCGACGAAGGTCACGGACCCCAATGTGTTCCAGTTCTTCAAGGGCGTGGACGGCCCCGGTGACTCCAACGGTGTTGTCACTGCTGATGTCCCCGACGGTCTCCCTGTCGGCTGCTACCGCTTGGCGTCGATCAACACCGCCGCGAACCATCAGCCCACCCTCGTCGCTGTCGCGCAGCATGGCTCGCTCGATGACATGGTCTACGTGAGTGCTGCCTGCCATCTAGTTTGCACCGATCTTACCATTTTCATTCACAATTAGTTCTGCGCCACCGCCGATGGCAAGCCCGATCTCGCTGCTGCCGGCGTCGCGGACCTTGGAAAGGGCGATGCTGGCAAGGGCGCCGCCGCCGCTGCCGCCAAAGCCGACAAGGGCAAATAAGCTTCTGCACGCACTTTCGAGGACCCACCCACGGTCACTTTCGACTACGATACCCCGCACTTCGTTCTCCACCGCAAATTTTTACAACAACATCATATTCATGGAGGTTGGGTATAGGAAGGCTCGATTGAACTGGATTTTGAGCTGCATTTAATGACTAGGAAGGGCAAGCTCCCGTGCACTAGTGGTGTATTACTCGATGTAACTCGCCGTTGTGGAATGTTCAGACTGATCGAAAGGGCCATATAAGTACTTGCAATTGCATGACCAACTCGTGAGCTTGGTAGCGGTGAAAGTTCCGAGGAAATGCACTGGAAATGCGGGAATGGACACCTCGGCGCCTGATTCCGATGCTCGGCTCTGCGTCGGACTCGATCGCACGCGTAGGGCGCGGCTTGCATCGACTCATGCACACTTCTCTGCGGGCAACTTTGATCACTCGCAACCTCTTCCAGGAATTCCATCACTGCGCCGAGCCCAGCCTGCTAAGTCGTGTGCTGTCTGTGCTGTGCTAGACGCGGTCACGGTAAGACATGTTTTACATTTCGGCGTCTGCACAGTCGCGTCGCGGCGCAAAAAACTCACCGGTTATATGATCGCAGTGCTTGTTAGACATTTGGAAGGCGGAGATTTCGTGAACGGCGTCTCTCGTGACAGCTCGAACTCACGCCATCCGTAAGTCTTCCGGCAGATGCAGGAGAGGGCCTCTAATCGACAGGCAGCTGATTGTACCAACCCCATACATAATTTACAGTCAGGTGAGCGACGCACAAAGTGGAACCCGCACGCTGCTCGCGATGGCAGACCAAGATCATGGGCACGACCATGGGCACGACGACGGCAAGCAGAGCGATCACCAGACGCGATGGCCCTGGCTCAAGCAGCCTTCGGTCCATGTCCACTCGACAGACCCCTTCGGCCCCCGCACTTTCACGATCCGTGTGCCCGCGACATCTGCCAACATCGGGCCAGGTTTCGACGTTGTCGGGCTCTCGCTCTCGCTGTATCTCACCCTCACCGCGACCATTGCCTCTCCAACCGGATGGCGACCTCCCCCTTCGCCCTCTTCCCCATTCTCCTTATCATCTATGTCGATCAAGTCCTACATGTCTGCCCCATCTTCCCCAGCTACTCCTGCCCCTCCTTCGCCTTCGCCTGCGCCTTCCGGCCCACCGCTGCCCGTGCTCACATACGAAGGCGAGGGCGCCGACGAGGTCCCGCTCGACCCGTACAAGAACCTGACCACGCGCGTCGCGCTGTACGTCCTGCGCTGCGCAGGCATCCCCGCATTCCCCGCACGCCTCTCCATCCACGTGCGCAACGAGATCCCGTTCGGGCGCGGGCTCGGTTCCTCCGGCGCCGCCGTCATCGCAGGCGTGCTGCTAGGCAGCGCGCTCGGCTCGCTGGGGCTCACGCCCGCGCGCATGCTCGACTACGCGCTCATGGTCGAGCGCCACCCGGACAACGTCACCGCTGCGCTCGTCGGCGGGTTCGTCGGCTCGTACCTGCGCGAGCTCGACCCGCAGGCGACGCAGGCCGCGAGCGTGCCCCTCAGCGAGGTGCTCCCCGAGTACCCGCCCGACGCGGGCCCGGAGTGGGGGCGCTATCCGCCCGTCCCGCCCACAGGCATCGGCCACTACGTCCGCTTCGGCTGGGCGCCGGAGATCAAGGCCATCGCGATCATTCCGCGGTTCGAGCTGAGCACCGCCAAAGCGCGCGAGGTTTTGCCTGAGTCGTATTCTCGGAAAGACTTGGTACGTCCAGTTTCCGCTTGTGTTTCATAGCGTCCACGGGAGCTGACACCGACGGCAGGTGTTTAACCTGCAGCGCCTCGCGGTCCTCACGACCGCCCTCGGGCAGTCACCACCGGACCCAGAACTCATTTACGAGGCGATGAAGGACCGTGTGCACCAGCCGTATCGGCGCGCGCTCATCCCGGGGCTCCCGGAAGTCACCTCCGCGATCACACCCGCGACGCACCCGGGGCTGCTGGGCATCTGCTTGTCCGGCGCGGGCCCGACGATTCTTGCGCTAGCGGTGAGTGGGTTTGACGCTATCGCGGCAGACGCGCGCAAAATTTTCCGCGCCCGCGGCGTGGAGGTGGATTGGAAGGTGCTGGATGTCGTGCAGGAGGGCGCGAGTATTGACCATGTGCATAGCAAGGATGGGGAGGCTCATTAAAGCTAGCTACTAGTATTTGTACGGGTTGTCTGCTTACAAGTTAGATAGTGTTGATGAGGATGAAAGTGCATAATGTATTCGTGCAGGTGGTCGTAAAGTCATTAGAAAATGTCGGGTATAATGATGGATGTAGCTATAAGATAGAGGTATTGCTATGCAAAGGTATAACGTCTAGCCTCCAGCTGTGAGACACACTGCGCGCGTGGATGCCAGAGCCCCCACGCCGCCCTCGAACGGTAGATCCACTGTGAATAATACGTCGCTCCGGTCGTTGTTGAGGTACACGGGCAAATTGATCGCCGCACGGCCTGCTTCGTCCTCGCCCGCCTGCACCCACCGTACTTGCGACGGGTTGAGGCGCACAGACTCGCCTTGATTAAGGACCAGCTTGTCAGAAGACCACGAAGCTCCTTCGAGGACAAGCCCTGCGGAGATCCAATGAGCAATTTTCCACAAATGAAGAGAAGAGTGAACATACCGTCGACGATAAACGCGTTTGGGTCGTTCACACGCTCGATGTCTAAGCGCAGGTGCAGGGTTTCGAGACTCCACTTCTTCCGGTGCGCAACAGCCTGGCGCGTCGCCGTGATGTATGCCTCAGGGAAGAACAATCCACCAAGCCACACTTCAACATTGGACAGATTGTCGAGCGTCGCAAGGTTGTCGAGCTGGCCCAGCCGGCGTGCCAGGTCGGGGATCCACTCTGACACGGACATCATCTTCTTGACCTTGTATCGACGCCAATGCGGTGGGATGGTCCCTGCAATGCATCATGTCAATATTGTTGCAAAAATTCACCAAGAGAATTTGCTCAGACCTTTCGTCAATGAGCTCATCAAAGTGCGCAAGTGATTGGTCTGCTTGAGCTCCCCCTCGCACACCTTGACCACATCGGCGAGATCTTTGCGCACTGAATTGAGGAGGCCTCTCCCAATTGAACCCTCGCGAGTGAACAGGCGATACAGCGGATCTTGATTCTCTCCTGTCTGCCTCGCCAGTGTGTTGAAGGACTATACGGGTATCAAAGTCAATGATCGGGTGCGATCAAACAACGTCCACCAACTCACCGAGGGTAACTGGCCCAGCCATTCACGACAGCGGTCGTACAGTGCGCGCATCCATGCTGGTTGAGAGCTCGTCGTGCCCTTGGAGGGGCCGGCAGCTGGTGTCGCTTCATCATCGTCATCGCTCAAGGTTCGCATCTTCCGTAATTTGCCCAACAGCTCATTGCCTGCATAACTTGGTCAGCAAAAAGGTAGTAAGTGTCGAAGAAACGAACATCTTACCTTGAGCGATGGCGATGACACGCTCGGCAGTCGTAGGGAGACTCAACCACGATGGTGGTTCGCGGTCAGGCAAGCCCCTCACCCATGACAAGAAACCGTCAAGCTTTGTCCCGTCTGGCGCAGTCAGAACATGGGCGCCCGTCGTGCTAGGGACCAGGTCAAAGTCCACATTATATGCAGCAGGGGTGAACAAGCTGTCCACGAAAGCGTCCAGGATACGCTGGTCAAAGTCGCTATCCACACGCCCGCCATAGACTGACTGCTTGATCAAGGTACGAATTGCGTCCCAGGGTATCAGCGCCGGGTCGACGTTGGCACGACCCTTCGCGACGGAGTGCAACCACGTGTCGATGGTCGTGAAAGCTGACGCCATATCTGAATCATTGAAGTCATACGTCTTGCTCCAGCCGAGTGGCACATATCGCAAGCGCTCCTGGACGACCGCGTGGAACCACGCCAACAGGAAGTACAGGCGGATCTTCTCCGCTGGACCTTGAGTAAGACGGGCAGGTGGTATGCTGCGTAACGAGTCCAACAGGTTGGCCTTGATACCAGGTGCGGGCTCATTCATGATGATACGCGACTGCCGGAGGATGTTGACAGGTATTGAGGGATTGGCTTCCATCGTCAAGAACAGCCGGAAGTTGCGATGAGCGTTCAATGTTTGAAGCTTCTTCTCCAGTTGCCCGAGCCAAGATGGAGCAAGATGCACATTCTTGAGTAGAACCCACGTCCCTTGCCTAGCAGCGATGCCGATAGCTTGATCCGCCAGCCCGAAGCCTTCTTGTGAGCCCATAGCGACAGGTGTGCACCGAGCGCCCGTATTCTGCACTAAGTTCTCCACACGGTAGCTGGCATCATAACCTGGCACAGAGACGAGAGCAAGAGGTGTTTGCGACTTCACTTCGTCTGCCACCATGGCGCCTAGGTCGTACGCGGACTCATCTAAGAGGTCGATGGAGAAGGCGACTTTCACGAACGCCGCAGTGGCCTGCAGCAGGCGATCTGGCCGCAGACACTTGATGATCAGGACGGACCTAATAGCCTCCACGGCAGCTGCAAGGGCGATCAGGTCGGATTTCGCTATCAACAAAAACCGCTTACGTGTGCTGGGTTCCCACGGCGTGGGCACCACGAGCTCTGGAGTGCTCGACTGCAAGAACGGAATCCATTCACTCTCATGTTCTATGATGTGCGTCTGGACCGGCTTGAAGATTGACTGCCTTGCGTAGACCTCGAGACGTAGCTGCTGCTCGGTTGTCAAAGCAGAAATAACCTGGCCGCTGATGTTCGCTGTAGCCACAGCCCCATCCCCGCTTTCAAGCAGGAACTCGAGTTCATCTGAGATATCCTCCACGGCACGCAATTTCACCTGCGCCAGGAGCACTGCCAGCAACACATGGTCACGATGAAGAAGAGCGCGAGACGTGCGCTTAAAGATGACCTGGAAGAGGTCCTTGAGGAGGATGTCCCGTCGACTACCATGGTCTGTGACGCCCTGGAGGTTGGGATTGTGGTGAAGAACGTAGTCGAAAACGTCCAAGAAGAAGCGCAGAGAGAATTGGTAAAAGTGATTGACGAGGTTGAGCTGCTCCAGGATGAAGAAAACGGCACTGCACGCCTGTGCGATGGGGAGGTACTCGGCCGTGACTTGTTCGACCTCCTTCATGATAACATCGGTCTCCTCGACTTTCCTCGTGATCTCTGCAGCCTCGCGCTTGAGAGTCTCAAGTGTGTCGATGACCTTATCGTCATCAAGGATGTTGCCTGTCGACTCGTTGAGAGCTTGGAGAAGCAGCTTCTCGAGGGTCCGCAGGCGCACGCGGAACTCTCCCTGCATCTTCATCAAGTCCGTTCTCTTTTGCTCGGTATCCGGTCGTTCAACCTTCAGGACTTGATCCAATGACTGGCTCTGCAAGCTACTCCTCGTCATCGTGAAGTTGACGAAGGTGACACGACTGCAGATGTCGGGAGAGAACTCAACCGAGGGATCGCGCGTAGATAAGAACATCGTGAAGGACGGGGAGAAGTCGATATCTTGGCTGCCTAAACGAATCAAGACTCGCCCTCCTGTGCGCCTGATTTCCTTGTTCAGAACCGCATTAAGAATAGGGTCGAGATGCTCCACGTCTTGAATGAGAAGAGGATTTCCGAAACGCAATGCGCTTTCCAAGACCTTTAAGAAGGCTTCGTCGAGGAAACTCGTGACGGTAATCTTGCGATCCTTGTACTCGTTCAGCAGGAACGTTGTGGCCTGACCAGTGGGGTCGACGATCAACGGATACCGGCTGAAACGCTTGAGCATAATAGCGTTCTCTGCAAAGAGATTGTCAGAGGGCAAGCCCTTTGACTGCCAGCTGAGGCGGTCGTCGGCAGTAGAGGCGTATTCGGTGAAGGCAAGCTCCGGCTTGAACTTGATGTTCGCTTCCACCATGTGGTTCATCCACTCCTGCCACATAACCTCTCGGTAGTGCTGATCGAAGAAGCCACCGTAGGCAAGGAAAGCTGCAGACAACAGCACATCTCCTACGATCGTGCTCATCTCCGCGTCGAACGTTCGGCTACCGTCTTCCCAACGGGCACGCTCCGACGACAAGCTCTCCAGCAGCCTCATACTGCGATCGACCTTGCCTTGAACGCGCTCCATCTCTGTTTTGATGGCTTGTGTCTGGCTGATGAGGAGAGCATACTCGTCCTTGTACCTTGTAATGCTAGTCTCAAGCTCGGAGATCATGGTGATGATCGTGGCGGCCTGGGTCTTGGTCTGCTCCGCCTGCGTCTCGAGAGATTGCACTTCATTGCGTAGCGGCTCGACCTTATCCAGAATCTCCGAGAATCGAACTTGCGCAAGAACCCATTTCACCAGAGGACCGCAGGCCTTACTGGCGCGTTGCACGGTTTCAAAGTTGTAGGAAGGACGGCTCAGGAAGTCGCGTTTCATGGTATCGCGCAGCTGTTTCGTCATCTGGCTTGTCGTGTCGAAATTGACAATCCTGAGGATGAAGTCGTCGCGGCGGATGATACCCTGGACGGTACGCCAACTGTCAATTTTATGCCCGAGCACAGTGCATACAGACTCCATGGCAAGCTTGACGGCCTCAGGAGGGTTGGCCATGGTCCGGACTTCCTGGAGATGCTGACGTTTGATGCTACTGACAGCAGACTGTGCGTCCAGAACGGCGGGTTCCGCATCCGCGAGATCTGCCATCACCACAGCTTTGCGCTGCTGTATGTGCTTGTCTTGCTCGACGAGAGCTGCTTGGATTTCGATGGAGGCAGCTTTCTTCTGCTCGGCTTCCTGCTGATCGGAAACCATCTGCTGCAGCTTCTCATTGGCTTCCTTGTTCTTGGCCTCCAGCTGGGTCCTCTTAATAGCGAGACTCTTGCGTAGCTCCTCGACTTGCGTCACGGTATCTCGCAGCTTGTCCAGCCCGACATGAAGATGGCGCTGTTGCTCTTCCAATTCGTCCCGCTTCTCGTTGTACAGGCGTACGTAATGGTTGATGCTGACGAAAGATTTTAACGCGACGGAGGTGTAAAGACATGAAGACAACTCACAAGTCAAGATAGTGACGAGGCGTCACGTAGTTGTACCGCCCTTGCCTGCGACTCAACCGTTGGTTGATTTGATAAAGCGAGCTATGGACGTAAACCAAAGCATTGACAACGGCTGTTCGATGGATAGGAGGCATCGCCAGTTCGCGGTAGGCGATGGGGAAATGTGCGGGGGGAGTGTAGGAGGACAGATCCAGATCCAAGGTGTGGGTGAATTCCATGCCAACCTGGTAGAACGCCTGGTCGGACCAATCACCAAACCAATCGAGGACGCATCGATTGAACAGAGCCGGCGATGTCGCCGCCCGAGAAGCCAGACCGTTCTCGGGCGGGTTCATAGTGAATACGACGTGAAGGTTCTTGGCCACCTGTTGAGTGAACCACCGGTACAACTCCTCATGCGAGTCTAGCATCAAGCCATCTCGCTGAGATCCTTCTTTGCACGCGGTCATCAGGGCTGCATGTTCATCGCCTTCGAACAGACCCGGCACTTCGGCGTTGGCTAGAAGGGTGTTCATGCGCTCCAGGAAACCGGAATCCAAGACATTTGACTCGTCCATGATGAAGCAAACCTTCTCGCCCTTTGTGCCAGCGCGACGAAGTACGACACGCAAATCTTCATCGAAGTCTTCGCCAGTGTACTTGTTCGAAACCTTGATCTGGAAGATGCTCAAGCCATTCATCCATGCCACAAAGCGGGACAACGTAGTCTAGGCAACGACAGGGTTAGGACCCGCACAGATAGACAACATGATTTTCCTACCTTTCCACTACCACTGACACCGATGAGGAGCAGATGTCCTTGAATTTGGCGGAAGACACGGTCTATGCGCAGGACGTGGTCCAGAACGTCGTTGAAGAGCACGAGAGGGACATCGAGTTCTTCTTCGTAGAAGACGCGCAGGCGAGCCTTCGTATACTCTCGCAGCACTTCCCGGTCGACGGGAATGTAGTTCTTCGATGTCCAGTTCGAGAACAAAATGGGTCGGGTCAATGCTTCGTCCTTGTTGATGGTTGGGAAGTGTTCCAGGGCCGTGGAGTCAATGTTGTCATCTGTCCAGTGCCTTTCATCCTCCGCAACGAGACGATCCTGGAACAAGCGTAGAGCTTCATGTGCCCAAACGCGGACGAGCCCCTCCACTGTCAAGACTTCCAGAGGTCGGATGGCTTCATAGATACCGCGAACCCAGCGTGTCAGCTCCCGAGGACTGTACACGTAGTGCGCTTGGATGTCGGTCGTAAACCGCTTCTGAGAAGCTAGGTAGAATGCGACCATCGCGTCCGTGAGAGGTTCAGCATAAGCGCGAAGGTTGGGGACGACCTTCAAGATAGCCCGCGTGTACGTGCCATAGATCTGTTTGAGAGAAACTTCTCCAGGATAGTCGACCATGACGAGAGGAGCATGGCGCAAGAATCGATGACTGAGAGGAACTCGACCTGGATCTGTGGGAGGGTTGCACGCTCCAACGAACTGAATGCGCTCAAGTTTGACCCAGGACAAATCGGTGGTTCGCCAATAGCCTCCAGATTCTACGAGTTGGCGAATAAAGGAAATGACGCGTTGCGTTCCATACTTGTCGGCTGCTGGAAGATTGATCTCATCGCAGAATACGACAAGCCAGCGTCCGAGCTGCACAGGCGCGAGTATCACGCCGTTTGGTGTTTTCCTGTATTCGCAGTACTGCTCGAACGTCTTGAGGATTAACTCCGGTGTCGTCGCGCTTGAGAAGTTCAGGCCGACAACCTCCATGTCCGGAAGTTTCCTGAGGGCACTGAATAGCGTCATGGTCTTCCCGGAACCAGGAGGACCGCACAGCATCAATGGCTTATGCTCCGACAGCCATGAGTAGAGGACTTCCTCATGGCGGACCGTGTCCATGGTCGGTACCACCACGTCAGAAGCTGTGACCGCATGCGGCTCGATTTCAATGGTAGGCACCTTCGAAGCCCATGCCGTCCACTCCCCGCTTGCGACCTGGACATCGTAGTCGATGAGGGAGTTCCCGGGGCCGAGTACTGGGAGATCGATCCCGGTCTGCTTGCTGAGGAAATGGCCCAATTCCGCACGGAGCTCGAGCTTGCAATCTCCCGAGAAGGCCCATATGACGCTGACAAGGAGCCGCTTTGTGACATACTGCTCGATCCGCTCCATGGGCAGAGGGAAGTCTGAGTGTTGTGTGTTATACTCCAGAACGTTCCGAACTGTCTTGTTGATGAGCGAGAACAATGTATTGAGGGCGCGGGTGGTGGTGAAGTCCATGATGTGCTCGATGTCGCGGGCATAGTCCAAAGCGGAGCTGACGAGTTCACCTTCAGAAAAGTAAAGCTCGAGGATGCTCGCAATCTGCTTCTGTGTGGCGAGATTGACACTTGTCGCCTCAGCAGTGGCGTCATCCGAGCGACGGCCGGAGAGGTCGATGTTGTCGTCGTCTTCCGCATCCAGTGGAACGGAAGACAATGTGTCCAGGTATTGGCGATACACCATCGGGGGCTCGACGACGTCTTCGCTGAACCAGATCATACCACATCGACTGACGGTGGCGAGCGTAGCGTAGCGGAGGGTGCTCGACTTCAAACATGATGCGGACGTTGGGGGGCAGATTGAGACGCTCGCCGTTCGGAAGGGTCAGGAGTTTGTTGTCATCGAGCACACTTTTCGGCAAGAGTGAGATAGTCGTACAGAGCGCAGTGATGGCATGTGCTCACCTGTTCAGATTCTCGACCCATTCGGGATCGACGTCACCGTCGAAGATGATCCAGTGCCGCTTCCGCTCTCTCCTCGGACGTCGTCGACGATCTTTCGCAGGACATGTGTGAAGAGGCCGTCGTTCCACTCGCGAGTGGTCGGATCCAGCGTCCCATATAACGCATCCTTGTGCATGGCTTTGGGGTCAATAACATACGAGACGCCCTCTACGCCATCCAGTCGCTCCAGCGCCGCCAGAAGGACCTGCCAGGCGTTCGTCTTGCCAGTGCCCGATGACCCAACCATCATCAGACCGTGCTGGATCTTCTGAATTTGGTAGAGTTGCAGGATCTTTGCAACCACTTCTCGCCTTGGACGAGATTACGCTCTTGGCATACCTTGCCGATGTGCTCGCGCAGAGGCCCCAGATCAACGGGACGTACTCAGTACCGGGGAACACATCAGCGAGGAGACTAAGCGTCCTAGTGAGAAGGGCACGTGATGGTAAACAGCGAGAAGACTCACCTCGTCAACAGCGGTAACGGTACGTCGTCAGCGACCAACTTGGGAACGATGGTCTCCGTGACACTTTGGATGAGGATGACTTGCTGGAGACAGTGTCGGACAGCCCGCCAACGTCCGCGTCTTCGCCCTTCGAACGCGCATCCTGAAGACGTTCACGTTTGAGAATACCAGCGCTGGCGAGCACAGCTTTCAGGGCTCGCAGACCGAAGTCGTAATGAGGCTGCGGTGACAGCTGCTCGTCGCAAAGGTTGAAAAATGGGACAATCTTGGACGCAAGGGACTCGGCGGTACGGAAGCCTTGCGAAAACAACATGACCTGGGCGATGAGCTCCCGATCGGGACGGGTCATGGCCATACTGAATGAATTGGTGAGTTTGTGGTCAAGGGTTGGATAGTATTATAAACTCACGGCCTGAAAAGCTTCGTCAAATTGGGCGGCAGCTGAGAACGCCCAGCATAGTTGGGATTGGTCGTGATGAAGATACCTATGACAGCCACAATGAGCTTTGCAACGCGTATAGTAAAAGCAAGGCTTACCAATATTCTTGTTTATCTTCAAGTTCTTCCCAACCAACTCAATTTCAGCGTTCGGATTCTTGACAAGGGCCGCCAAGCCTTGCTGAATGCTCTGCACTTGCTGACTGACTGCACTGAGGATGCGCTCCTCTAGTCGATTGAACTCGTCGAAGCAGCCCCACGCGCCAACTTGACAGAGACCGACGAAAATACGACCCATAGCCTGGAAGTCGAACGTTTCGTCACAACAGAAGACGAGCACGAAACGACCAAGCTGCACGCCAAGCGCCTTGACAGACTCAGTCTTGCCTGTCCCAGCGGGCCCGAAGGGAGCGCCTCCGAGCTGGTTGTCCAGCGCTTGCGTAAGCGTGAGGTAGCAGCGATCCGTGAGTGGCGTCTGGACGAGGCGGTCGGGAACACCAAGGTACTCCCAACCGTAGGGGAAGGACGCGTCCGCAGCGCGGATGGCAAGGCAGTCAAGCGGGTTTTCTATCGCCCGATCGAGATAGAAGCGCATTTGGTAGAGCCACGCAAAGTGCTTGTTGTCGGTTGCCTTCTGCTGGATGAGTGTGCGAGTGACGTCGCGCTGATGCACGAGCTCAGTTATGAGGTGCTCGCACTTGCGTCGTGTGACGGGGTTCAGCTCAGTGAGCACGACGTCGGCGAGGAGGTCAAGACTTTCCCGGATGGTGTTCAACGGGCCCTCCAGAGGCTGGGATGTCTCGAAGGCGACCTCGATCGAGGCAGTCCAGGCCACTTGGATAGCGAGAGTCACAAGCTGGGCAGGGAATTTCTCGACCCACTCGATGAACTGCTCTGTCGACAACGCGGAGCCCGTTCCATAGAAAACTTGCAGCTCGTCAACGGAGTCGCAAAGAAGCTGTGCCAAAGACACGCGCATGGAATGCTCAATACGCGCCAGCCAGTCGTTGATCTTCGGGTAGTCCTTGAGCAAGATGGGCTCTCGGAAAATGACCTCTTCGCCTTCTCGCGAAGCCATACCTTGGATCTGAGTGAGGTCTTCGTCCAGGGAAATCGTCGAGATACCCGCGAACATCTTCTTCAAATGCTTCATGATGCGCAAGATGTCCTTGCTGTTACCGATGATTTCGAGCAAGTCTTCGTCCCCAACGAAATAGAAACGCGGGAAGGAAGCACGTTCGCGCTCGAGGTATTCTCCCAGCGCCTTCTGAATCTTGGTAAGGAGGTCCGCCAAACGCTCCAACGCCTTCTGGATGCCCGGTAGATTCATGACATCTGTCACGAACGGCGACTTGTAGACCTTCTTCATGACAGCAAGGAACTCGGTGTTGATATTCTGGAAACGAGCGCTCTCGACCGGCAGAAGGTGCTTGATGTCGGCGCTGCCGGAGAAGATACCCTCAAGGTACACCCATTGACGCTGGACGTCGATCCAAACATCTATGTCGCCGTCAGGGCTGCTTCAGTCAACTGAAAAAAGCGAACGCACCAAACAGAACGTGTATGCGATTCAACTTCTCTTCCCAGGAGCTTGCCTAGGTCGCTGTCAGTTGATGGAAGGATGACTTAGGAGACCAATTTAAGGCTTACATCTTCCTCGAACACTAACAAAGCATATGAGTATATAGTGAACACTTCTGGGCATGCGATTCGTACCTTTGTAATACGGCGAGAGCTTCATAGCCACCAACGAATTCAGATTCTCGCTACACTTGTTGAACAGATCGTCCCAGCCGCGGATGAGGCGACACTTGTTCTGGTAGTTGACAAGATCCAGCGTGTAGTTGGACCACGTTTCCTTGACTTGCTTTATGTACTCCTCGAGAGCCATCTACCGCAGTGTCTCAATCACACAGGGCGTGAAAACGTCTAGGTATGAAACGCACCTCTCCTTGCGCTTGGATTATAACTTCCTTGATGAGACTCTCATTCTTCTTCAAGTCCAAGTCGTAGACAGTCCCGAGAGTCATCCTGAAGGCAAAAAGTCAAGCAAATAACATTTTCACAATGAAAGCCTCACTCACAAAGTAAGACTCGGAGTCGATGCCATCTTCAAATTCTTAAAAAGCTGCTTCCAGTGGCGGTCTTTCAAGGCCTCACTCTTCAGCTCCCCGACGAGGGAGTTTGACTTCAGCAGTCCCCGCAGCACTTCTGCACATATTCGAATGCAGCATACTGGCGCATGCGCGTCGGCATGTCCTTCGTGCTGCTAAGGAGGCCGTCGATCTGCTGGCGCAGCTTCCTCGGCTGCACTGTCGCCCACGCAAGCTCGCGCAGCTCGGTGATCTGACTCCAAATGCCTGAGAGGGCCGTCCACACGGCCTTGAGGTCGCGCAGCTCCTCAAAGACAGGATCGAGGCGTGTGTGACGGATGAGCTCGAGGTCGAGCGCCTCCTTTGCGCGACAAACGAGGTCGTATTCCTCCTCGACGCGATTGAGCTTGCCCTCGAAGACGTTGATGGTGTTCAGAGCGGTGTCGGCGCGCATATTGCCGTTCACGGGACGCGTTTGCTCCCATTCAGTGAGGATGTCGTTAATCTTGTTCTCAACAATCTTGTCCTCGGCGACGATCTTGAGTTGCAGACCGGCTGCGGGGCCACCCAGTTCAGAGATTGGCTTGCTAGCAGACTGAGAATGTGTGCGCACCGAGCTGCTCTTGGATCGAATCATTCTTCCTCTTCAAAATCTCGTTATATGCGCTCCACTCTCCGCGAAGCTGGTCACTATATAGCCAGTCGTCCGGAAACTGGTATCGGAAGCGTTCCAGAGTCTTCTCTCCGGAGGCGCAGAGTTCGATCATAGGCCCCCATGCCTTCGTCTTGCGTTTGAGGTCTTGCACGAATGTTATGAAGGTGACCGCCGCAGCGGTCGACGAGTTCCCAGGGGCCAAGGCCTACAGAAACAGCGCGTCAGAGAGCAACAAACTAAGGAGAAGACGATGTGTACCTCCATAATGTATGGATCCAAGGCGAGTTGACGCGTCTGCAAACGCGGGCGCCAGCTCTTTACGACCGCAGTTGGCGATAAACCCTAACCCCGCGTCACGCCCGCCTCCGCATGCTCAGCGCGCGTCTGGTCAGATCGTTGACTCTTTCAAGTCTTCCATACACCACCGTTATTCTTGTCCGCTTGCTCTCTCCGCCAACATGTCTGGACGTCAGCAGCGCGTGATGGTTCAGCCCATCGTATGTATCTGCTACCTGTCGTCTCTCTACTCTTCGCTGACCCTTTTCCAGAATGTGATCTTCAAAAACCTGCAACAGGTATGTGCTGATTTTTTCCTCGGCCTAGCTATGAGACTCATTATATATCTAGCGGACAAAAGTCGTGATCTGGTTGTACGACAACATCGAGATGCGGATAGAGGGCCGGATCGTTGTGCGTGCCATTCCTTCCTGGAGACACTCCGGTGTTGAACTCTCCACGCTCTCAAGTCGCGGTTACCTTCCACTATTGCGAGCGCGGCATTGTGCACTTCGGTGTAGTCTGATCTGGCGCCGTTTCTTTTCACGATATGGCCTGCAAATCAATCACGAACGAGCAACTGACCTTGTGCCGTGTTTGCAGGGCTTCGACGAGTTCATGAACATCGTGATGGACGACGCGGCCGAGGTTTATGTGAAAGAGGCGAAGCCCCGGCGAGAACTAGGTGGGTTCACCTCTTACACGCGCTTCATGTTGCTGACAGAGTTCTACAGGGAGGATTATGCTGAAGGGCGACAACATCACGCTCATCCAGCAGATCGTTTAGCGCTGCCGATCCTTGTTGCTATATTTCTGCTGTAAACTTCGCTGTCTTCATCAACCTTGTATAATCACCTACCCATTGACACTGATTTCGCGCGCTCCGGCTTCAGAGTCTCGTCTTTCGCAGCGATGGGTAAGTATACAATGTCATAGATTATATATGGGTAGCAAACGCGTCAAATCCAATGATTGTCTGCAAAGTGGGCATTCCGACTGTCGAAAGGGACTCTTTCAAGACGTGCCACAAGGATCCATGGACAACACGCACCTTCTCCCGCCCCCAACCGTATATACAGTTCCAATCGAAAAGATGGCCGCATTCCGTCACGCATGTCGCAGTGCGCTCTTCCAGACAAAGCGTACATATTCGCCCAGCCCTGACATCAGGCGGTAAGCTGGCGACGTCCAGAATAGTCAGGTCGTCGTCCTCGGCCGAAGGTGCAGGATCAGACTGGGGGTCAGTGAGGTTCAGTAGAGAGGAAACGGGTCGCGCGTCTATGTGCGGCTCTTCTGGATTGGCGTTGGCGGGGCGCTTCTCGTTGGATATGGATTTACGAGATCTTGAACGTAGGAAAGCGATCAGGCGGTGAGCGAGTCGGATGAGAATGAGCACGCCGAGCAACGAGTAAGATGGTGGTCGTGTGTGCGGATTCTCTGGTATACCGGAAATCTAGAGGGGCAGAGGCGTAAATCACCAGAATTCCAACGATGGTGAGGGTCGTATTGGCTCACATGAGGCACGCCTAACACGCGTCGCACAAGCTCATAATATGAGCCTCGAAGGTAGAAGATCGCGAGGTTGAGCTCGCTGACGACCTCCAACGACACCACCGCAGCCCTCAGGAGGGCCTTGAGGCGATCGCTTCGTGACGCTACGGAGGGGCCAAAGCGGGCGAGCAAATAGGCGGGGACAGTGGGAAGGAGGATGAGGCCTGCCCGGACGCGCGGCGATTGTGAAAGGGCGGAGTAAGACCAAACATTGGTGTACTCCTCTCCCAGTGTCTGTATGGCTTTTACCCCCGTCAGAATATTGGCAAACTTATGACGCGTAGCACTTACCGCGACCGGTCGTCAGACCAAAGTACCCCAGCTTCACCAAGAGCTCGACTTCCTTGTCATACCGCGTCAACCAGCGCGAGCCTGGATCGCAATCGATACTCAGCTGCATCACGTAGAACAACGCAGCAAGGCTCACCTAACCAAGATCGCAGGATATTCTCGGTCTGCTCTTTCAAAGATGACACATGGATAATGTCCCGCTGGTGCGCGCGAACTGCAGCTCTGCATTAGCCCTGCCGTCGAACACATGGAGAGCATCCCTATTCTCGTCACGCACTGATTTGAGCCTGCTGAGCTGCTGGGAACGAAAGGTTGCGTGCGCTCATGGCGAGCAGGCGAGGAGGTGCGGCTGTTGACCGGCCCGGCGCGACATTTGTGCTGCCAGCTGAGGTAAGGGTCCCGACTCGAGCCTCTCGACCTCCACCAAGCAATCCACCAGCGCAGCATGCCCGCACCTCCCGTCCGTCACCAAGGCGCAGAGCCCTCAGTATGGAGCAAAAGTAAGCATGACCTCTCCTTGCACACGCAGCCAAGTTCTGACGCGCTGCTCATCCACCCGCAGTGAAGTGAGTGCCTCCGTGTCTGCCGTCCGCGCTTCGATCGACGGTCGGCTTGTAGGATGGGAGCCCTCATGGGTGGCGGCGTCGGCCTGACCATCGGATTCATCTTTGGAAGCTACAGCATCCTGCGGTGCGCGTGTTGTCTCTTCATTGCAATGGTCGCGTGCTCAACCGTCTCTCTACATCCGCAGGGGAGGCGCTGGCCCGCGCGGCTTCCTCGCCACGCTCTCGCAGTACATGCTCAGCAGTGCAGCCACGTTCTCGTTCTTCCTCGCCATCGGATCGGTGCGTGTCTCCCCTCTCCCCCCAGCGTCACACTGGCGTGTGCCCCTCACGTCACGTCCTTTCACTCGTCCGCGCCTCATCCGGCCAGCTTGTGCTTACTCGTACCTCGTCTCACAGGTCATCCGGAACGACGCGCTTCTTCCACCACACCTGGAGGCGGCACGGTTGCAACTGCTCCCGCCGGTCGTTCGCGCGCGCGCGGAGGGCGCCGCCATGGTCCGCGCACGGTGGGACGCAGAACGTCAGAAGCTGCGTACTGCCCACCAGTCATAAAAGGCACGAGTTACTGCCGGTGCATCTCTGCGGCCGGTACATGTATGTGCTCCTAGCCCGATCTGTCGTTTGCATCCATCTAGTTTCTATGAATTCGTGATCGACCGCGTGATTGGGTCAGGATGTAGGGCACCGCAGACCGATGTTGGGAAACGGCATGCCGTGCACGAGCTACACATCTCGATCAACGGGATATGGTAAGTGCTAAGTGAAGTATAGTGCATACTACAGTACGGTACTGCTCCGATGGCGGTGGTCATTGTAATCTCGTAGAGTCTTAAGTGGCATAGGTATCATACTTGGCATAGGCATATGCATAAACGGGCTCGCCGTGGTAGGGCACGGCAGGTCACAGGGCATACGACCTAGTAGTAGGGTGGTCACCAGCTCTCGAGCTCTCAGCGACCGTGCAGCGCGCACTGGCTTGTGCGGGCGGGGACCCAGTCCCCTTGTGAAGTACATGAAAAGTCCCTGGCGTCTTGAGGCTCAGGAGGATGGACGAGGCTGCAAACCCCGACAAGGACAAGAAGACGGCACCTGAACGAATTACGTGTGAACGCAGGTAGGATGACGGTCAAGCAGAGATACGCACCTCAAGCACTGATAACCGCATGCTACGACACCTTGACATATCGGCCCCAGAAATTGCGCAGCTTCCCGCTTTTCTTCTGCGCCTGCGCGGGCGGGACGGCAACTATGGCCGGCTTCACGATGATCGTCTCTGCGTGGCTCTTGTGCATCTGCTGCAGCCCACGAATCGACGCGGCACGCTGCAGCGGCATCGGACCCGATATCGTCAGCTTCTCGCCCGCACCGTGGCCCTTCGCCGGCGGTTGTTGGCGGCCCTGCGCCTTGCCCGACCCGCCGATAATGCGCTTCAGGAACGACTCGTTGCTGTGCACACGCTCGCGCTCGCGCGGCGGCGGGTACGTGTCCACTGAGTCTGCGTCGCTGTCATGCTCGCGCTCCCTCACGCGCTCCTTCAGCTCGCGCGCCAGCGCTTCCCGCGAGCCGTACCAGCCAGGACGGCCCGCGACGACGGACCGGCGCGCCGTGTACCCCGGGCTGCACGGCGGGAGCCCGTCGTCCTCGTCGTCCTCGTCGCTGTACTCCCACACGCCCGGCCGGTCCGCGAACTTGACGGATGCGAGCGAGCGTGCGGAGCGGCCTGCCCGCGAGTCGGCGCGCAGGATACTGCGCGGCATCGATGCCTGCGACGGCGGACGCGCGGTGGGGTGTGTGCGGAATGGTGAAAGCGCACGGGGCGTTGTCTGCCCGAAGATAGGCGACTCGGGCTCGGATTTGGGCCAGCGGGCGTTGAGGAGGGATGAGAGGAAGGACGCGCGGGTATCAGTCGGGGAGGGCGGTGCTGGCTCTTGGTGCGTGGGCGGCGGTGGGCACTTCCTGCGGTGGAGCCAGAGCCGCGGCTTGAGGGAGGTGGGGGAGGTGGAGAGGAGGTTCCGGGTCGACGCCATCGGGGTCACGTCCGTATGATCGTCGGGCGACAGGGAGGATGACGGGGATGGGGGTATGGTGCGCTCCGGTCCCTCTGGGATCGGCTAATGATACGATTGAGCGGGAAGTTATTCCGAAGCTGGTGACAGAAACTCACGAGCATGTACTCAAGGTGCATCATGACATGATTGCTATCGAGGTATGCAGGAAAAGCGTTCTACAATTGGATGCCACTCAGGAGGCGCTGTGGCATCGTAATCGATGTACGCACCATGTCTTCAACCAGTGTTGAGCTGCTGGATCCCTCGCTAGACACCTGTGGCACATTGAGTACAGCTGTTTTGGACGACGGTAGAGATCCACGCACCGAATCGGTGCGACTGGGCACACGCGTGTGTTTGTAGGAGGGCGTCTGGTTGACGTCGACCGAGAGGTGGCGGCGCTGCGATGCGGGCTGTTTGACCAACGACGTCAGCTCCTGCCTTGACAGAACACGAGGCGAAAACTCACGGAGAACATGATGGTGGGGTCGGGCGGGGTGGTGGGAGGAAAGCAAGACGCTGCAAAGAAAAATCACCCTTCCTCCATGAGTCAATATCTACAGGCCGACACGTGTATAACGCGCCGCACAAAGGCGCGTGTTCTTCGGAGAAACAGACGCCTTGGGCTCACCTGATGGCACACGATGGCACACACGGACGGCCCTTACCCTTCATGCGATTCCAGACTGGAATGTGCGACATGCTGTTCGTGCGTGGTGCGGAAGTGCCTTGGAACCTTCATATCTGGGTGGGCACGCAGTTGCCTTTTACGTACCATTAACACCGAGAAACTGGAAGGTCATCCTTTCGAGTCCCGCGCACAAGAGAAGAGAGATCAAGTGTCGATAAGTATCATATTCCCATACCACAGCAGTGGAGAAGGGTGTACGATAGCCAAGAGATCTCGACGAGGCCGAAGACGAGAGCCCTCGTTGCCCGAGAGACTGACGCTACCAGGCCTGCAGGCGAGGGCCTCGGGCAACTCCTACGGTATGACGCTAACGGGCCAAGGAATGAAGATCCGGGATTACGGAACAGCGTTGCATTAATGGGCTCTGCATAGGTACTCGAGCGCCTGCCGGACAAAATCGACGTCAGTATCCACAAGAGTTGGCGAGCAAAACAGGAAAGATACGCCTGACGGCAGACCACGACGCACCTCATGTGTAAATAATGGTGTAAAGATGGCTCGCGCGTGGGGGCGATTCTCAAATCTTGAAAGGCGTGTCGTGTAGGCCGCTCCAAATACCTCTCGCCGACTCTGCCGTACTCTCCACCGTCCTCCGTTTTAAGGGTTTTATCTTCGCGCCTGACGAGTCCAGCAAGAGCTGCACCTTATTCTGTATGCCGTTGACCTCGAATCCGTTCAAAGGAATAACTTTCTCGTTGTCGTTGACTGCAATGAGGCAAGGGTCATCAGACCAGCGGAAGCGATATCAAGAGCTGGTGACGCACGGTAGAAGCCCCGGACAATGGGCTGCTTGAGATTCCGTTGCCGCACCACGACCTCGACATGCGGGTGCGCGCGAGCAAGCTCCTCCAGGTGGTTATACAAGTACGTGCGAGTGTTGGCGGACGAGGCCCACTTGTCACAGTACTCGAACACGAGCTTGCGAATCTGAGGGACAAAGGCAGTATGTCCGTTGGATGGGCGCGATGTGAGCTGCGCGCGGAAGATGGGCTTTGTCGCCGGTGCGAGCTTGGAGGCCATGACGGGGTGCACAGTTGGCAGAGAGCGAGAACGAAGGCGCGTCGGGCGCAGAGTGACTAACGCCGACATCACGTGGGGTCTGGGATGGTGAGTCTGGGGCCGAGTTGCGTTGACTTGACGTTGGAAAAGCTACACGCGCTTCACCGAATCCGCCAGGACGCGCATCGTCTCCGAGCCAGAACGAGAGCCACAACCGCGTCGGCACGCGTTCACCACCACCGCTCTTGCCTCTCTCGCTCTCTCGCCGCTCAGCGCGCAATGGCCCGCGCAACCCGTTCCACAAGGTTGCATGACAACAAAGCCGCAGAGGACACCCCTCCTCCCGTCGCGTCTAAGGCCAAAGGAGGCTCAAAGAAGCGCAAACGTTCCTCCGTCGCAGGCACAGATGAACCCGCTGCGAAACAGCCTCGCACCGATACCGACGACGACGCTGTCATCAAAGAGGAGGTTGCGGCACAGCCAGAGGTGGTCGAGAAACCTGCGGAGACCAAGGGGGCGGGTGATGTTCCGCTGGACCCAGAAGATGCGCAGAGAATCCTCGACATCTTGGAGACGTGCGTCCTTTTTAATAGTCTTTTGCGATCATCTCTGAAAAGCACTACGCACCAGGGTTGACACCCAAGGTCTTCTGGATCGCGTCTTCCCTCTGCCCGCAGACCCAGCCGAAGTTGCAACGTCGGACGCCCAATCGTCACAACCTCGTTCATACTCGTTTCGCACTCTCTTGAAAGAGTACTCACGACATCCGCTACGAGTCCTACGCGTAAGTTGCCCCTTCGCATTCCAGCGACGAGTCCAACCATCGATTTTCACAGTCTGCTGTGCAACCTCTCTTCCCTGTATTCGCGCACCCTCGTTCGCGGCCTTCCGCCCCCGCCGCCGAACAGCTCAAATTTTGCCATCTCGCCCTTTCACTCCTCGATCAATCTTCTTTCAATTGCAATCACTCGGCCCTCGACATCGAGTCTATCATTCCTGACCGGCCCGATGCAATACGCGACGACTCTGACCCCTCCGGAGTCAAACCTGCAGCATCAACTCTTTCCTCAGCGGACGTCCCGCGCAAACGCAAGTATGCGCTCATGCAGAAGCTGCCCACCGGCGAGTGGTGGACGTCCCTCAACTCCGACTTCGCATCCCCAACAGTAGATGGCAAGGATTTGAAAGACCTCCCGACCGCCCACGCCGAACTCGTCGCGATCCTACCAGACGCAACAAATGCGACAGATGCACCAGTCCCCACGCTAGGCTCCTACACGAGGAAGACGCTTGCCAAAAAGCCTGCACTACCCGGAGCGCGCCGTGTCAGCGCTGGCGCGTTTCTGGACTACGGGCCATACGCCAGTTTTGCGCCTACTTTCGATCAGGACGGCAGAGAAGTGGGCCGCGTGGCTCTGGGCGAAGTCCTCTGGCACCAAGAAAGGCAGAGGAAACTTGATGCGGCCAGTGCTGAGCTCGCTGCACGAAGAAAAGCGGCGACGGTGGCGGCGGACACGGACATGCAGGATGTTGCTGAGGACGAAGTGGTGGATGTCACTGAAGACGAGCGGCGCAAAAAAGCAGAAGAGGACGAGAAGGCCACAGACGAGGCTTTGGAGGCATTGTTGCCTGCTGAGGAGGTCGCGTCCCTAAAGGAGGTCTTGGGCAGCCTCGAGTTGGAGCAGAGCGTGCAAGAGCTTTTGGAGCGCAACGCAAGGGCACTGAAGAGGTTAGAGATGTTGCAGCTGGAGCGGTTAGGCAGCGAGGGAGGAGGATCCAGCCAAGTCGAGGTTGACTCGGAGGAGTGGGATGTTGGTACGTCCAATATCGTCTCATCGTCGAGTCCTACCCACTGACCAGCTTCCAGCGCAAGGCATCGCAGACTCCCTCACTTTACTCGCCTCCCTCCGCCCCCGCTCCTCCACATCCGACGCGTCCCCACTCATCCCCTCGCCCTCCGTCCTGCGGAAGCTACACCGCACGCTCCCCACCGGGCCGTCCGAAGGTTGGTACGGCAGCCTCCCGCCCACGACACCTATCGCCCTGCGCGACGACACGACCATGCACATCAAGTCCGGCGTGACGATCCCTACCGTCGCTCCGCCCGTGGCCCCACCGGCGGCGCCCTCCACCCCCGCGGGCAAGCCACCAGTGGCCGCCGCCGCCTCTACCGCCCCCAACGCGCCGCCGTATGCGAATTACGCATACCCAGGGTACCAGGCGGGGCAGCAGTACCGCAGCCCGTACCCATACACCCCAAGCACGAGCGCCTACTACCCACACTCGTACGCGCAAACGCCCGGCGCGCCCGTCCCCGCACCGGCACCCGGCCAGCCCACGCAGTACGCCGCCGCGGGCGCGCAGCCGTACGGGTACGGCGCGCCGTGGTACGGCTACCAGCCCGGCACCCCTGCCCCCGCGACGCCCGGCGGCACGCCGTCGTACTCCACGTTCTTCAACGGCGCCGCGGGGGTGGGCGGCGGGCAGCGGGCTGTGGCGAACACGGTCGCGGCGTCGAAGAACGGATGGCAGGGCACGCAGAGCTACACGCCGATGCTGCCGGCGCACCTGCGCGGCACGGCGGCGGCGGCGGCGCCTGGGACGCCGACGCCTGCTCCTGCGGGGAGCGGCTACTCATACTACCCTGGCTATGCGCAGCCCACGTCGACAGCAGCAGCCGCGGCTGCTGGGCCGCGATAGCGCCGCGTTTTATTGGCAAATTTAACTTTATTCCAGGACTCTATGCTCTCGTCTGCATATTCGGTTTCGCCGTATGCATGTGATACAGCCTCAGCCTTCCGGGTAGAAATGGAGGAGTGCATCGGGTTTCTTGTTGTGATGTCGGGCTTAGACTTACAGTACTCTTCGATGGTCGTATAGTTCATGTCTGCACTGTTGGTTCGATGCCAACTAATATTCAATTTCAGATCTCGTCAACGCAGCAGCGATTCACGTTTCTCATACACGATGTAGCACAGAAGTGTGTCCGGCGTCCTCTACGACCTCCGCGTCACCGTCCTCGCCAGACGACTCCCGGAAGCTGACTGCTGACACCGATTCTCTCTCACACGCCAAACCACCCCCTCACTGCCTCGGGCGCACGCCCTTCGAAGGGGGAAAGCACCTGGCCGCGAACCTCGAAACCCCAGCGGAGTCGGTGCAGAGCGGGCAGGTGCGGGCAGATTTGCGTGGTGGAGGAAGAAAGGAGCGAAGGCGCGCCTTCATATAGCCGGCGCTTCGGCCGTTGCCGGTGGTGTTACGGTAGTCCATACGCACGAGGCTAACACGCAGAGTCGGAGGCACAGCGCTTGCAACCCTTTGCCCGCTTGCCCACAGTCAGGATTGCCCACACTCAGGACACAAAAGTCTTATTCGGTTTCTAGAAACCTCTTTCCACAAGGCGGCTATGTTGTCGACGCTCCCGATCTTTTATCAACGAGGTATCGCTTTCAGGCAGTTGCACACGCGTGCCGAGACGCGACACGAGTGGCCTCTCGCCGATGAAGACAAAGGACAGCGCTATCGCGACCATAATGAGCGCAACGGCGACGAGGTTGAGAACCAGCCAGCCGTTCTCTGCGTGTGCGAAGATCTGCGCAGCATGTCAGCCTGGCTTTCAACGACAAAAGCAGTCGTGAAGTACACTTACTTGACCACCTATGAGCGGACCCACTGGACAGGAAATCACGTTGAACGGGGATGGTATATGACAGAAACGCGATGCGTACCTGACGAGCCTACACCATACGCAAGGTTGAATGCGCCATAGATGTGGGCATCTGTACGGGCTCAGTTAACAGAGTTGCAGAGATAGATTCAATAGAACGTATCACATCCTACGCCTTCCAGGCTTCTACCCACAGAGGCCAGCTCGGCTGTCACCGGTGCAATCAGGGCAGATGTGAAGAAGTCTGCATAAAGCCGGTCAGAAGCACGTTCGAATGACAGCAAGCTATATTTACTCTCGAATGCGAATGACAGAATGAAGAGCGCGACGTGGGCCTCGACGGTGACCATAGCCCACCACGGCGCAGCGAGTGCGAGAGCTAGGAATGTGATCCACTCTGCGCCCTTGTGGTCTGCCCACCATCCCGAGAGCGGAGAAGCTGCCGTATTGATCAGATGGGGATGCGGAAGGCAACAGATGATTAGGAACGCGTACAAATCAGGGTAGGCACGACCGCCGCGACGTAGACGAGCCCGACTTTATGAGAGTTGTAGCCCCAGAGACGCTGCATGTGCAACGGCAGAGCAGGCTCCTGACTGCTGTAAATGATGCTGGCAACGAGAGGTCAGACGAGAGATATGCAGAGACAGAAATATGTGCTTACCCATATATCAAGGTGTCGAGAAGAGCCGTCAGCGCGCGTGAAGACCGCGCCAGCTTGCCGATGACGGCCAACGACGAGAGAGGGATCGCGGGTGGCACAGGCTCCGTCTGCACTGGCACGCTGGGCATGCGGACGTTCGGGTCGCTCGGCGCCACAGCACGCACGGCTGCAGGTGAATTTGTAGCCTCTTCTTCGCGTGAAGACACGCTCGCCTGGATCTCAGCTGCAGGATCGAATCCCCACAACAGTGCCTCCTGGCGTTCAATGAGCAGCATACGGCCGATCAAGTCGATGAGGGTGATGAGGATGCCGAACGAGCAGGACCCGCGCCAGCCGATGCGGTCGTACAGGAAACCGCCGACAGGCGGCCCTATGAGAAGACTGCGCGGTAATTAGACACAGAAAAGGGCCGCAGACTATAAGAGCCTACCCGAAGGAGAGGCCAGACATGGCGATTCCTAGTTGTCCTAAAACGTCGGTGAGAGACAGGGCAAATAAAATGGCGAAGACTACCCACGGCCGACAAATCTTTCCGGAGTCGTGTCGCAGCTGCTAAAATGTCAGTAAATGCATCCTGCCATCATTGAACCGACTTACAGCAGCGCAAGCCCAACAACCCATACCATCGACGAACTCACTCCCTGTAGCACCCGCGCGACGACCATGACCCAGTACGTGGGTGCCTCCATGAGCATGACCTGGGAGCCGACGAGTGCAATCAGGCCCATCATGAGCGGACCCTTCCTGGAGTTGTACCTCTCAGAGGCCCATGCGATTGGAGGTGTGACTTTGAGTAACGCGTCAACATTGAGTCTGACAGCTAATTGGGAGCCTCACAGATGACCAGGCCGCCGGACTGGAACCAGTCAGTGTGAGCGGCGCGTGCACATGGTGTCATTGACATACGTATGCAAACAGCATGTAGCCGACGAGAGCAGACACATCGCTATATCCGAGTCCTTGCAGGTGGAATGGCAGGACGGGAATCACGACCGAGTAGATGACTAAGTCCGTGGTGATACCTAATTCCCCGACATGGTCAACAGCATACAAAAATTCACGGAGATAGCTTTACCAAGGCCGACAACTAGTCCATGATCCTCTCGTGAGCGTGCGCACCACGGTAAGGGCCGAGGAAGAGCACCCACCTAGCGTTATGAACCAGACTGACGCCCGCCATTTGAGTCCCCACGGCGGCTGATGCCTCAACTTTAGCTCTCCTAAGCGAATGGGCATTGGAAAGATATTGGGCGGAGGATGTGGAGTTCATGCATGAAGCTTCATTGCGCGTTTATAAGAGGCAGGCGTCAGAATTGGCAGATGCATGGTATCGAAGTCACAAGTGCGCGATTGCGCCACGGCTGAAACAGACTTGGTACCGTCAGACATTTTCGAATCCAAGCAAGTTGAGCCGGACTAGCTTCAGGGCGTAGAGGACAGGTGTCAGAGAATAAGGAAGTTGGAGCCTCACTGGATCAATCCGACTCGGAGACGGCGGCCATCGCACATCTTGCTCCAGTGGGATACAGAAAAACGGATGCTAGTGGCGAAGTACTGTGTGGCCAGCTAATTCGTCTGCAGTCACCGCTATGGAGGACGTCCGACTGGAGGCTGTCAGACTACGCGGAGGCCCAGTCAAACGATGCCGGGATGCCGGAGACCTGTAAGCGCCCAACATCCTTCCAATCTCCATCACTGCAGTGCCCGCCGTATGCTCGACGGCCGCCCACCGAGTTCAGCCAAGTTCGCAACCAGAAGCTCGAGGTGATTCTCGTACATTCATCACATCCGAGTGTCATGTTGAACCAGCCATGCCACTGGCAGCACAGTTGAGACGGTCGAAGTTGAATGTCGAACGGTTGTCGAACGCACTGCAAGCCCGCGGTTGCTCTTCCGTATCTCGCCTCTGAATAAGAGAAGACGCGGTACATGGGCTACTTGATCACACTTCTATCCAATTGAATCACGCTTGCGAATTCACGTTGCACTTCGCGTCAGGTACCCGTAGCCTCATCCGCTCGTCGTTGGACCATGCTCTCGATAGACTTATATGGAATGCTCTGAAGGCCGCCTCTCCACGAACTCGAGCTATTTACTCATAGATGCGAAGCTGGAGAAAGGGAAAAAACTGCTGCACTGAGATCCCCGCCCGTGAGTCTGCAGGATCAATCATCACTGCTCATCAAGTCAAACTTTGTTCGATACTCATTGTCACAGGAAGACCGCGTTTCAAGTGTTATGCACTTGCAATCATTGGTGCAACTGGGTGACGTCCCTCAGGAATTTACTGCTCTCCCATGTTATGTCACCGCGGCCATGGGGACGGAAAGATAGACCGCGTGTGAGTTCCTTGACAAAGCATATCGTAGAAGCCGTCTGAGATGGTCTGTTCAAGACGGGTTGTCTGGGGTGTGTATTATCGACATCAAAGTTCTGGCCGACCTGTCATCAACAAAGACCGCAGAATATGTCCGCAGTCGCATCAAGATCAAGAGCGCTGCTACATACTAGGCTGTCCCAGTGCCTTCGTTGCGGGCGCACATGCAACACAACTACCTCGCCCCCTTGCCCTATCACCGGTCAATTTCGTGCGCTCATCCCGCACCCTTGTCCTCGGTAGCCTCCCACATCTTTCAAGCCATGGGTAAAGCAGGTGCCCAAATTCAGAAAACGTATACCTTGTAAGCCCTCCGCTTACTTACTGCCGCAAGTCCGAACTCGGGCTCCTGGAGTTATCTGGGTACCTTCTCGCTGGTGTGCGAGCTCGCCCGACCACGATCCACTCCTCATCTTTCCCTCCATGTCGGTGTGAGACATCACGATCCTGCCGATGGTTCCAAAGAAACGTAACTTGACCCGGAGTCCCCGAACGGTTCCGAAAGACACATGTAGGCGCCTCCGGAACCGTCTTGCGCTGCTATGAGCAAGTACCTGAATTTTTGTGGCATGCGTAACAAGTTCTGGGTGCCTCTCGGGAATGCTCGAGGATCACTTGCCGGTCGTTCTTGGGCTATCGCTCTCATATCTTGCGTGAAACCTGGCTCGAGATGCGTGCCATGTCCAAAGTGATCAACACCCATTGGCTCGCGTGCGCTGCTAGACATACACACTACATGCCTCTACTCTCACGTCTGGATAACACACTCGAGAACTGCTGGGAGAGCAATCGTATAAAAGACTTACGACCAGTCCTCACCGTCTTCAGAGTGCACCTGTAGCTCAATCAGCCAGCTCTCTTCCATCCCGGTCGTCGCGCCATGGCCTTCAAGTCGCTCTTCGCTCTGGTCGCTATTGTCACTGCTGTGAACGGTGAATAATTTCACCCATCGTCTGTCGGTGACTATGGAACTTACGCTGCCTGCAGCCGCTGTAACCAAGCGCGTTGTCTGTCCCGATGGCCACACGACTGCCAACGCGGCGTGCTGC
Source organism: Auriscalpium orientale (assembly GCA_019915035.1). Lineage (NCBI taxonomy): Eukaryota > Fungi > Basidiomycota > Agaricomycetes > Russulales > Auriscalpiaceae > Auriscalpium > Auriscalpium orientale. The sequence continues at coordinate 2,999,965 of JAHLMH010000001.1, forward strand.
CAGTTGTTCCCTATCATCGAGGACCTCCAGACTAACTTGTTTCACAACGAGTGCGGCGAAGACGTCCACGAGTCCCTTCGTCTCACTTTCCACGATGCCATCGGGTTCTCCAAGTCCATAGGTCCTTCTGCGTTAGTCTTCGATTCTTCGATCGCGTCAATTTACTGATGATGTTGTAGCGGTGGAGGTGCCGATGGCTCCATCAGTGTCTTCGACGATATTGAGACGGCATTCCACGCGAACAACGGCATCGACGACATCATCGACACCCAGGCTCCGTTCGTCGCCAGACACAACATCTCGGCCGGAGACTTGTAAGCATTCAGCACATCCGCTGAGATACTGCTTATATCTGAGACCACGTGGGTATACTTAGCATTCAGTTTGCGGGCGCCGTCGGTGTCAGCAACTGCGCCGGTGCCCCGAGGCTGGAGTTCCTTCTCGGCCGTCCTCCCCCGGTCGCCCCTGCTATCGATCTGCTTGTTCCGGAGCCCTTCGGTAGGGTTTTCATGACCATTACTCCCTTCCGTGCTAATCAATGCACGTCAGACAACGTGACGAAGATCCTGGCTCGCTTTGCTGATGCGGGCTTCAGCCCGATTGAGGTTGTGTTCCTGCTGGCATCGTAAGTCATACTCATCTCCAGGCTCTTGTTTGGTACGCTTATGCTCCGTAGTCACTCCGTCGCTGCTGCGGACCACGTTGACCCCACTATTCCGGCGACGCCATTTGACTCTACGCCCGCCATCTTCGACTCTCAGATCTACCTCGAGGTCCTCCTCAACGGTACTGCGTTCCCGGGGTAAGTTCGCGCCACCGCGATCTCTTGCGGCCTGTAGAAAACTCTATCCTTTGCAGCACTGCCGGAAACCAGGGTGAAGCGTTGTCGCCATTGGCAGGCGAGATACGCCTCGACTCCGACCGAGCCTTGGCGACAGGTGCGACTCCTTGCTTAGGTTACTCACATCGCGTTTACTCAATGTTAAAATGTCGGAAGATCTCCGGACCGCATGCTTCTGGCAAGCCAATGTGGACGACCAGCTTCTCATCCAAGTCGGATTCAAGGAGGCAATGGCCAAGCTCGCCGTCCTCGGCCAGAACACCAAGGCCTTGACGGATTGCTCGGACGTCATCCCAGTGCCGCCTCCTCTCACCACGAAGACGCACTTCCCGGCTGGCTTAAGCAAGAAGGACCTGACCTTGGCCGTTAGTCTTTTATTCGTTGACGCGCCGGGGTAGACTGATCTAATCGTTTTGAATCCTTAGTGCAACATCCTTCCCTTCCCCACTCTCCCGACGGACCCTGGCCCGGTTACTACTGTCGCTACCGTGTAAGCTTCACCTAGGATATCAGACTGAGCTATCAACTGACGCGGCTGTCATAGCCCCCAAACGTAACTTTTCCCGCCACTTCTACCTAGTAGATTGCAGTGGTGCTGGATGGAGCTTTCTCTCGAAGGGTATGGGATTGTATAGGCGATTTGATTATCAAAGTACTGTTTGCTGTCTTTAGATTAGCCATAGAGACTAGTCTGATTCGAAATTCGTTGTTTCGTCGCGTGCAACTCCTGCATAGTCTGCTCAGACCTCCCCTGTCTGGCCCACCGTAGCGAGGCGAGGTGACAAGCCCGTCGGCTGTGTGAGCTTAGTAGATGGGCTGCTCTATCAACCAAAGTATGCTCTCGTGCCTTGATTGAACGTCACCATAACCGTGACACTGGTCTCAGGCGCCGGGGCAGTCGACGGTCGTACCGCCGGCTGAATTTGTTGGATGTTCTTGATACGACTCACGTACATCAGGTCAGCCCCCGATTCTGAAAAAACTCGTGTATTGGTGCGGTAAGATTAGTGCCATAATGTAATGAGTCTTATCTACTCTGCGGGTATAGCTTTTATACAATAGTAATGACATCGTGTTTGATACACTATGATATATCCTTGCGAAGATTACCTTGCGACTGACAGAAACCGAGGACAAGAGCGATGCCAAGAAATCCGAGGAGATAGAGACAATAGTACACAACCTATCGTGATGAGGAAAGAGAGCCATTATTCGAAGAGATAGGCTTAGATTAGTGTCATCCGTGGGGGCTTGGACCCGTTCCAAACGTTGTCAGCAGGTTGATCAGGTCACCTGAGATGCAATCGCAATGAGGACGAGGTTGGCGTGGCGGAGGATAGACGACACACCTTTCCGGAGAGGTTTACTGAGGAAGGCGTTCATGCCGGCGCTGAGGCATAGCATCTTCGTCGATTCTTGACAGTCCGCACTCAATGCCACAACTAGAAAAAATGCGTGAGAAGAGCCGAGGAATTCGAGGTGCAGTAACATACTAGGCAGAAGCTCCTCTATTTTCTGACGACTTTCAAGCAGTCGCAGTCGTTTCGCTGCCTCGACACCGTCACAGATTGGCATATCTGACCCAGAACAATAAGCGCCCATTCTACACAGAAAGTAGCGCTCTTACGATGATCAAACATTGCCAAGCTAAAGTATCCTGGATGGTGAGCTGCCCATTCTATGATTCGCATTAGATATATGAGTGAACTCCAGCAGCCGATGAACTTTACCAGCTACCGCCTCTTCCCCATTGGAGGTAGCCACAACGTTGAGGTCATACCGCTGCAGCTGCTTCACGAGGAGTTTCTGAGCAACAGGGTTATCTGTGCCGAAGATATGAGCTTCGTTCGGCACATCTATGCGAATAGCACAAACCTTCTGCAATTAGTACATTCCGAAGAGCGTTCGTGAAGATGTGGGCTCCTCCGTGGCCGTCGTTGTACCCGGGACAAAATGAGCGTATGATTCTAGAGGGAGGTTTGTCACGGTCGCCAACGCTTGTAGCAGGCGACCTTCGCGAGGAGGTTTGGTTATCCGAATGACGCCCGGGATATCGCTTCGTAGCATCGAATGGCCCGTGATGCCGTCAGATACTGGCGTGTAAAGATGTATCACTTTGGTTTCTCTAAGCATCGGAAGCTGCGTGGATCCTATAAGACGGGCCAGATCCTCGGCTTGAGCCTCTGACTGGCTGTCAAGGATAAGACACTCGACCGGAGCGTCCCAATTATGGTTGTTGCGGATAAAGCCTTCCAAATCTTGTCCTGCGGGAATAGTGTTCACGATGAAACCGTCTAGCATGGATGTAAGCATGGAGGATGTGGCGTCCGATGGCGTGCTGATCAGGATGCGAGGTGGATGGGGTCGCATGAGTTGAGCACGCAGGTTCCGAATATCGGACGAGACCTGCCGGACATGAGCGAGGCGTACCGTTGTCTCTGAAAATAACTGACCTTCTCTGAATCTGGCGAGGAGAATATCTTCGCCGGAATGACGAACCAGAATTCGGAGCCGTGACCCAACTCGGAGATAACGCCGATGACGCCGCCCATGAGCTTGACCAGTTGTCGGCAGATCGAAAGGCCGAGCCCCGTTCCCCCAAAGCGACGCGTGGAAGAGTTGTCTGCCTGCTGAAATGGCACGAACAGCAGGTCCACGTCACTTGAAGACAAACCGATTCCGGTGTCCCTGCATCTCTGTCAAAACCCGCACAACATGATTAAGCGGCCAGCACATACTGAATGAGGAACTTCAGGTTCACTTCCCCCTCGGTACTTGGTAGGGTATCGGTGTCCACGGAACATAGTACCTTTACCGAACCGCTAGACGTAAACTTCACGGCATTTCCAATGAGATTCATGAGGACTGAAAATCGTCAGCGGCAGATTGGAATGCTGGCATGATGCGCAGTCACCTTGGCGGATGCGTGCGTAGTCGGCCAACACCCCTGTAGCGAAATGAGTCGTAAGAATACCGGTAGACTGGGATGACTTGCATCGTGGAACGTTGCGCTCAATATTGAATGACAGGTCGAGCTTGGTAGCTGCCATTGGCAGGAGCAACTCCATACAATCCTGGGAACCATTAAATCGAAGAAAAGACGAGTAGTGTTGGAGAGCACACGAACCGCGATGATGTCTTCCACAGCGAAACTCGTGAACTCGAGTTTGAGCGCTGTCCATGTAGTTAGTAAAGGCTTTCGTACTTGCTCAACGACATACCGGAAGCTTCGAGCTTGCTGTAATCGAGGATCGAGTCGATGATCTATGACGCCACGTCAGCATCAGCCACCTGTGTAACACCTAGTTGCGAAGGGAGATATGTACCTTCAACAGCAGCTCGCATGACTGTTTGGCCGTTTGCACTACACGGTACAGTCAGCAGATCGGATACACGATTGCCTTCAGGACATACCGAGATCTCGCTGTCCTGTGTTAAGTTCCGTGCCACTCAGGATATCCAGCAGACCATAGAATGAGCTTGAAAACGAAGCTGAGTACACGCATTGATGTGATCACATTGCCAACCCACCTGAATGGCGTCCGCAGCTCATGAGACATCGACGCAAGAAAATTGCTCTTGATCTAGTAACAACCGAGTCAGAGAACGGAGTAGTCAGGAAGTCAACAACGCCAGCGTACCTTCGTCGCCTTCAAAGCGTCTTCGCGACTGCGCCTGGCCGCCTCGAGGGCCTCTTTTTGAGCCGAGATCATCTTGAGATTTTCTCGTGTGCCTGCTTGCACCGATCGGAAGAGGAGAGCATTGGCGACGCTGATGTTCGCTTGTTGACAGAGAAGGGTGAGTAGCATAACCGTGTTGGATGAGAATGCATATTTCGACGCCAAATACAGAGCACCAAATGTTTGCCCGCGATTACTGAAGATAGGCAAACACACCACGGAACGATGTGGGCTTTGCTGTGCTTCTGAGGCAAACCGCGAGTCCGATGTCACGTCATCGTAGAACACCCGTTCCTTTGTGTTCAGAGCTGGCACAAACGTGAGCATGAACGTGTATTGGACGCGGCGAGTACGTACAGTGTTGAATGATAGCTTTCTGCAAGGGGTCTGAGATCTCCCGTATTGAACGCGGATTCCTGTAACACTGCCATCAGTTGGTGTACAGGACAGGGTGATCAGAGATTCGTACTCGTAGACTTTGCATGGCCCCGGAGAAAGCATACTTGTCGCTATAGAGTATTCTCCACCAGAGCCAGTGACCACCACGCACACATTCTGTGCACCGGAGGTTTCTGCGCGCACAATCAGACTTGCTACGATATTACTGGATGAAAGACGCACCCGTAGCGATCTCCGTAAGGCGCTGCAATGCTGGAGAGTAATCGTCAACGACTATGCACCTCAGAGAAAGTGTTACTCACCAGAAGACAGGTGTATATCGGTGGCAATTTCTTTACTCCACTTGAGAACAGATGCAAGATCAGAGGCTGGCAATGTCGTAACCTCGTCCTCGTCGTTGATATCTTTCATCTCTTCATACACGGCCCTAGGCCCTGTTCCACCAACTGCAACGCTCTCTGTCTGGACCCCTACATCGCTCGTAAATCCATTTTTCTTGACCGAGTCTTGCGGCCGAACACCCATTAAAGATGTCAAGAAGGACCTGTCGACAAAGCGTCAAGCATGACGACCAGGGGGCGTGAGACAGATGACATACACGATACCACGAGCACCCCATTGGCTATGTCGAGCGATGCCACGCCGTTGTAGCTCTGCGCCCAAGCCCTCGACGCCGCAGCGAACGAAATGAGCCCCTTGCTGACATCCATGTGAGCTCATCACCAAGGTGATGGACATCCAGCTTACCAGATACGTTGCCCAACCTTCTTCCATCGGCCAATCGTTGTTAACAGCCAGTCTTATAACGAATTGGTGAGGAACTTCAAGAAAGCAGGGATAGGAATACACACTGAACAGCCACGTCATACAACTTGAAGGCCTCGGTGCTCTCAGTCAACGACGACAGTTCTGCGTCCTGTCGCGGTGTTCATCATCAAAACACTCGGGGAAAGGATCGGAAACTTACCACGAGAGCAATCCACATCATCGTGTTGATGGGACTCGGCGACAGCCATCTGCCACAGTGTCAGAGATATATAATCGCAGTAGAACAGGCACTAACTTGCGGATATATGACTGATTGTCGTTGACTTGCCTAATGTAGCGCTCGTGAGCATCTATACCGACGTACCCTTCCCGCAAACAGTAGATCATGGCCAGACTGTGAAAGAAGAGCGAGTAGCGAGTATGCCGGTGACTTTACGCCGTAGCGTAGTCAGCGAGAGAGTATCATATCAAAAGCAAGACTGCATACTTTGGATGTCGATCGCGACTCTCGTAGATGATGAAGCCGAGCTCGGCAGCTTCTCGAGGGTATCCCAAGCAAAACAAGGCGACCACCTTGTACGAGTTGTCAAAGAACAGGCTAGGTGCGCGTGAAAGCTAGACAAATACCTTGTAGGCATCGTACCTATGAAAACAGTATGTCAGTCACTAAAGAAGCAGACGATACTAGAGATTGCTATACCATGTCATCGCAAGGACATAATTAGCGGTATCCGCGGCGACCTCTTGGAGGGATTCCTGTTCTGAGGTTGGCCCGTAGTCATATATCGTCTGGGCCGACGTATGCGCCGTAAACCCAGCTAGAGCACGGATACAGTTGAGCAAACCTGGTTGATAGTCGTGGTTAGATGGGTTTCGCCAGAATGATCTTACCTACCGAGCGCGAAGATAGGGGAATCTCCTTGCGGCCAAAGCTTGATGTCATTATAGCTCTTCATCCATGATTAATACGAGCATGCAAGACGTGTGCAGTGGACACATACTTCTTCCGCAGCAGAAGTCAATTCATCCACTTCATGGACCATTAACATACGTCCGGGGTGCTCCAAACAAGGCACTCACAGTGATCGCACACGAAGAGACGCGTCTGGATCGTGTAGAAGCTGGCAAAGCTCGCATACACTCTACAAATTAAATGAATGATGGCATCATAAAAAATTTCGCACGCTGGAAACGTACCGGTCTCCTGCGCTATTTGCATACTTCGCAGCGTCCTCAAGTCGTATTAAGTTCGCGCGGACATGTACATTGTCATAGCCGGACACCATTGAACTGAAAAGCACTAGAGAACGACTGCCGACCATGTCAACCTCTCACCGAGCTGGAGCAAGAGGTCGCATACCACTTGTCTGAATTTGTACCATATCGGTCGGCTATGCGAAGAGCCAGCTTGCCCAGGTCAGCGGAGAAGCGATACAGCTCCCTTCGTTCGGCAGCAGCTACTTTCGCTTCAACAACGGCTTTTCTTGTCAGATGACAGTATCGCGTACCTCCTAGTGCCCAGAAAAATCCGAGGGCCGTTCCCGGCGATATACCGGACCTGTCACGAAGGACTATCAGCACATACTCCTCGTAGGACGTCATGAAAACAAAATACACACCGGAGCGCCAGCTGAATTGTCTGGAGGGCACATGAGTCAGTGCACTACAACGACCACGAAGGATTGACGCACCGTCAAACCAATAACGTCGGTGAAGCCCTCGCCTGTACTCCAGTACGCGTTCGTGCCTTTTCAGCTGTCTTCAGTCCAAGTCCAACGTGGGAACTTCAACCTAACTCACCCGCGTCACCGAGCAAGGCGACCGCCAGGTCCGTCTTCGGATCGGACGTCCGCGGGATCGCAAGTATCGCATCGAAGCCCACCGCTAGAATCTCATTCTTCACCTGCTCGAACATGACATCTGCCTGCTGCTTGCTGGGTGCCTTGTCGATGTCGACCCCAAGGATATGCAATGCCTGCAACGTGTCGTCCAGCGCCGTGGAGAAGCTATTCCGCATCCAATGGTTCCGTGAGCGTAGTCGCAGAAGGAGCGCTCGATCCTCGGGCCGCTCAACCCAGTCAAAGCATTGCTGGATGAACCGGTCAGACTCTGCATAGTCGCCTCTCCACGTTGAGAGCCTGGTGTAACTCCATCAAACCATGTATACCGGGGAAAGGGCGAAAACGGCGCTTACTCAGCAAGCTTGGTCAGGAGCGAAAATGTTCGATGCTGGTGGGACTCCAAGCCTCTTCTCCAAGAAGGGAGTGTGCGTTGATCAAGGACTGGTAAGCGAGCTTAATCAGAAGGAAGACCAGTAAGTGTCAGTACTGCAAATAAGTGGATAAGAGCACCTCATGAGCACCCCGCGCCCACGCAGAGTCGCCTGCGTCGATGAGCAGCGCGATGAGATCCTCGCGCTTTGCATGTGCCCTCAGCAACGGCAGACATCTGATCGCAATCACAGTGAGGAGCACGTTGACCCCAATCAACACACACTTACCTCTGCGCACGCTCAGCAATCTGGTATATATCCGGATTATGCTCGTGCAGCATCATGATGATTAGCTGTGCCATACGTTAAAAAATTTTCAGCACAAACGTCCGGTCGGCGGCGACATCACTCACCCGAAAGTGCATTTTCGCGATGGCGTTTTCAGGCAGGCGTGCAGCCTCCTCCTCCGCGGCTTGTCTGTACCGATCGTGCGCGAAGCTGCACATGTCTCGCGCGCGCTGCACCAGCCAGCCTTCTGCAATCGCAATCTGCAGACCGCGCATCGAGCCCCGGCTGGTGCTGAGCGGACGTTCGCGGACGGCAGAGGACGGCTTGCTCAGACTCCAGTCGTCATCGTCATCAAAGTCGCTGCCGCTGCTCCCGGACGAGTCGTCGCGATCCATCACGAGCGCAACGTCTGTGACTTTGAAACTGGAAAAAGTCGGCAATGGCGTCAGCACGGACTGTGCACGCTGAAGGTAAGTTGGGAGCGTACGTCGAACCGAAGCAAGATCCCATACGAGGTATTTGCGCGCATCATCCGGCAGCGCGCGCAGATGACCCATCAAGTACGACAAGTCATTCGGATCTGCCACGACGCGCTGCGACATCAACGTGGACTCTATCGCAGGCAGATCGTACTGCCAACAATTTCGCTCCCAGTCGAAGAGAATCTGTCAACCTGTTTCATAATTTAGATGTAACGCGCAAACGATGTTTCATACCAGATGTTGCCTTTGCAACGTAGCGAGTAGATTCCGCGCGGAAAAAGCATTGCCGGAGGACACAGCGTGAATAAGCCGCGCAAGCGGGGCCACGTCCTCTTTGCCTTGTCGTAAAGTTCGTGCTGTCAGGGAAGCGATGGAGGATATGAGAGGGGATCAAGCTGGATCCATGTTCGCGCGCGAGATCGACCCGAGAACATGGTTCGAACGCGTTCGACAATGTCCCTGTAAGGTGTCAACGTCAACCAACAAGCATCAACTTGGAATATAGACATACGGCTTGTCCTCTCGCAGGGTTGCCAAGATGAGGATCCGACTTCTTGAACTTGCCAATTTGCTAACGAGGTCTAAGGATCTATCCAATACATACCCTTCCGTCAACACAAATTCTGCTGACCAACAGAACAAACAAGACGCAACGACTCATCGGCATCATGGAGATCATCCAAGAATAACGCGAACAGACGCGTCTCCGCAAGCACCGAGAACACGTTCTCCACCAGCGACTGGAAGCGCGCGCGCAGCTCTCGCGTCGCGAGTGGCTCCTGCGGCGTGTCGAGCGAGATGTTGAACAGGCCGAGGATGTCCTGCAACTCCGGCACGCCTTCGTACAGTAGCGGGATGATCCGCATCTGCGGTCCAAGACGGCTTTTCAGCGTCGCTATGAAGCGATGCAGGTCGGTGTGAAAGACCATGAGCTGGCGGAGGACGGACGACAGACACGAGAGCTGATGGCCATAACGTAAGAGGCGTCAACGGAGGCGGATGCGGTCGCGCGTACCAATGAAGCAAACGGCGCGCCGGCTGTGTTCTGAAATTTCGCGTGTCCCCATAATCCATACGCTGGAAGATGGTCATCAGTACTATCAACAGACAATGCCTTGTCGATTGTGTACCTCGCCACTTCGCCTGATGTGCCAGAACAAGCGAGCTCTTCCCAGCGCTAGATCACACATGAGACTCTTAGGGTAGGGAACAGCTCGAACAAACTTACCCAGCCGGCCCCACCAAGATTACGCCATGGGGATGCGGGCCTCTTCTTGAAGGTCCGAGAGCAATCCGACGTATCCCATCACTCATCGTGGTCATTGGGGATGTCACCACAGAGCTCGACGTCTGTAAGTGCCGCCTCTGTGACAGCGGGCCGAGATTCGCATTCGAGTTCATCGGAGGATCGTCTTGTTTCATAGAGGGTTGTGCTGCGCGAAGATGCCGAGTCGCTTCGCTCGTCACGCGATTCCGACACGCCGCTCCCAGTTGCAACGAATGTGCTGTTGTCATGGAAGGCGCTGTACCGAGAATAGCTTGTCGACGCGTGGCGTATGACGTTCCGCACTATTTCCAATTCCTTGTCTCTTCCAAACTGCGCACATGTCAACGCAAAAACGCAAAAGACTAGGTTATCACACGCACAAGATTGCCAGGAATTGTAAATTCCTTGGAAAGGCCCTAGTCAGCCCAGAATACTCAAGGTATGCGGTGGTCCACTGACCATGTACCGATCTTGCTTGGCGATCTCGAACGAAGGTATAAGCTGCAACAAGGCGTGAATTGACATCGACCAAAGCATCAGAGTAGACACACCTCCAGCGACCTGTCCGAAATTGAGGACACTGCTGTCGCTAACCGCTTCTGACATTCTAGAATATCCGCTTTCAAGCCATATGCACTCTGATACCGTGCATCTGGGCTCTTCGAGAGAAGCTGCCACACTGTCAGACGGGCACTCCTTGTAACTGAAACGATAGGTACCTTCTCTATGATTTGGGCAAGAACCTGCGGCACGTCCCTGCGTACCTCGTGCACAGGCATGGGTCGCTTCTGCACGATGGAGTGCAAGATCTCGAGCGGACCACCTTCAAACGGGAGCATGCCCCGTCCGACGAGCAGCGCCCAGAAGAGGATACCCAAGGAATACAAGTCAGTTCGGTGGTCGTCGCCCATGGTCTCCACGCTGCCGGTCTGCTCGGGCGAGAGGTAGCACAGAGCCTCCTTGACTTTGAACTTGTCCTCCTCCTCGAACGTGTCTGCGCGGATCACGAGCGAAGAGGGGCCGCCAAACTGCTCCAGGGAAACTGAGCGGTTCCCAAAGTGAACGAGCCGAACAACGCCGGAGTGGGCGTTGATGTGATAGGCGTTGGCTCTGACTAAACACGGACTACGCGTCAGGAGGCGGCGGCGAGTGGTGGCCAGCGCGCTCAACTTACCTTCTCTATGCACGAAGCCGAGCCTGCGTTACACAATCAGACGAAAGCGCAGGGCGATAAACGCCGCAGTACGTACTTGTGCATCTGTTCCAAGCAATGCGTCGCTTGAACGGCGAATCTGGTCAGATATCAGCTAGAACGCCTCCCCGCCAAAGGAAGCGCACGCACTCTAGGAACGTCGCAAGGTCCATCGTGTCCGCGCCATCCGTGTCGCCGAGAAAGCCTGAAATGTCCATGTCGGCCATGAACACGTCCCCGTGAGAGGACGTCGGGCGAAGGCTGGGCGTCTCTGCCAGGAGCAGCGCGTTCACCTTGGAAGCGGGTAGATAACGCCCGAGCAGGTTCGGGCCGGGGTGTACGAGCAGCAGCACGACGCAGTCTCCATTGACGCGGGATATGGAGAAATAGTCGATCATGCGCGGGGTCGTGATGAGGGTGTTCGTCGAGGCCTGCATGCGGCCGAGTCTGCGACGCGGTATCAGCAGAGGCTCGGGTTGGAGGATGGACACGCACATGTGCGCTTCGCGCTCGAGGACGACAGATGCGTTGGTATGCGCTGGTGCGATCTTGGCCAGGACATTCGACCCGTCCTTGAGGCTGCTACCCTCTGCGAGTTGTGTGAGGCTTCCGGTGTCCTCCCAAGGCACTGCCTGTTGACCAGCAAATAATAAGTGAGGTGCAACGCGCACGCATCCCGCGTAGACGCACCTTTTCAAACGCGTAACCTGGGATGGACAGGATGCCATCCCGGAAGTAAAGGGTAGGGAAAGACGGCTGAACGTAGCGGCGGCGCGTCGACTTTGTGCTGTTACTGTCCTCTCGGGGTCCAAATGGAAGCTTGTCCATGGAAATGTGGCGGACGTAGAAGAAGGCGGGAGGAAAGGTTGCTCAGAGCATGGATGCGGAGGGATTACAGTGTATGCTGAGGACGAGCGGCAAATGCCGTGAGCATGACGCATTCAATCGGTTACAAATTCCCTGAGCACCGCTATATAAGGCAAAACATATAGCCCTCGATTGCGCAAACCGTATGGTAGAAGTTCGAATTCAAGAGGAAGTACAGATCGCCAGTGTGTACTGTAGCTAGCTAGATAATAATTTTAGTCGCTCGCCTCGTCGTCGCTCGCATCCTCGGCCTCATCGTCAATGAAGCCATTCAACCGCGGCAGGCCCTCGTCGCCTTCGTCATCCTCCTCGCTATCATCCTCCTCGCCCTCTTCGTCCTCTTCTTCGTCCTCTTCTTCCTCATATTCCTCGTCGCTCTCCTCACTTCCACTCTGCCCACCCAGCTCAACATCCTCGACGCTTCCCGCATCGCTGCCGTGCTCCACCTCCACCTGCATGGCATCCTCATCTTGCCCTTCATCCTCGCTCTCCCCCTCGACGTACCGCGTCGGCTCGCGCGCACTCTTCTTGCGGCCCTTGCCTTTCTTGTGGGCGCGCGCGGGCTGGGCAAGCGGCGCGGGCGCCGCGGTGGCGCGCAGCTCGATCTGCTGCAAGACCATGTCGAGGCGCCCTGAGAGCGCGAGGAGCGACTCCTGCAGCGCGAGGCGCGCCGTGAGCGTCGCATGGAGGCTCGCCAGGCGCGACACGAGGTCGGGCATCTGCATCAAACAAGGCGCGCGAGCATGATGAGCATCTCTACCGCGAAGACAGACGAGGGGGCGGCGCACCGTCATGAGGTGCGCACTGTGCACAACGAGCACCGTCTTGACCCACCGCAGCAACCCTGCCGCGCGCTGGCTGCCCGCTGCGCCGCCACGCCCGCTGTGCCGCCCGCGCGAGAGGCGCTCAACGCACGCGTGCAGCAGCGGCACCGCGAGCTGCGGCGGGAGGCGGCGCACGGTGTGCATAATCAGCGCCGCGTCCGTGTGCGCGAAACACGTCTCGAGCAGCCCGTGTCCGCCGAGTGCAGCGCCTGGATGAGCGTGCGTGTGAGCGTAATCGCGGACGGCGTGGCCGCGTCGGGGTCAGGCGCGCGGCCGCCGTCCGAGTCCGCGTCCGAGTCCGAGGCGCGCGGGGCAGAGGGGTTGAGCGCGGTCAGGCGCTGTCCGAGACTGAGCTCCGCGAGATCAACGTCCAGGTCGCCGGTGGCGTCGCGGATGTCGAGGTCGTCGGTGGCGGCGTCCTGCCCGAGCTCGCCGCCTGAACGCACAGCGAGGCTCGCGGGCTCGACATAGCGCTGGTTTGGCGCGCCCTGGGAGGCAAAGGGCTGGTCAGAAGAGTGTATGCGGCGATGAGCAAGTAGCGTACCGATACGGACTCGTCGTCGTTCGCAAGGCCCGCCCCGGCGTCCTTGTGCACAACCTCGACGTCGGGTATGTACTCGCCCGACGTGTTCAGGAAGTCCTGCAGAAGAAGGTATAGTGGGCGTCACGAAGGAGGCGAAGAATAGACCTACGACGACGTCGAACACGGGCTTCACACCGCCCGCGAGCCGCGCGACACGTATGCGCCCCTGCTCATCTCGCACAAATGACGCGGCAACGATCTTTACAGGAGCAGTACTCTGCTTGACTGAGATGTTGATCGTTGTGCGAGCGCTCAATGTGGGTACTTTCTGCTTGGACTTTTTGGTGAGCGGATCGGTGGCGAGGTCGGCGGAGGGCGTAAAGATCGCGAGACGGCCAGAAGCAGAGAGAACGAGAAGAACGGGTTGCTGGGAGATTGAGAGAAGGTCATATGCCGTGCGTCAGAGTCGAGCGGTACGGATGCTACGAGCTTGCCTTCGGCGGATGAGGGTGGGACGTCCCAGAGGTAGACATGGCGATCCGCTTCTGCTAGAGAGGCAAATCGGGTCGGGAGAACGCCCTCAGAGCTCGCAGGTTGCCACTGTAATGAAAGGATGCTGGACGCGTGGCCGGTGAACGTGGACTGCACCTTCGGCTTCGGTGTCTCAGCAATCGCTGAGGCGGAATGGGATGCAAGCATGCGAATGTTATGGTGCGCGAGGAGGAAGCTGACCTCCTCCTCGTCCGACGAGGGTACACGCGGGCGGACGCTCAGCGACGTGCCAGGTACGCGGTCGTCCGTCTTCGCGCTAAAGAGGTGCTCGCCCGTCTGTGCGTCCCAGACGCGTATGTTCCCGTCCGCGCCGGAGGTCCAAAAGTGCGCAGCGCTCGAAGATGTCGCAGAGGGCTCGACGTCGAGGGCAAGGACAGATGCCGTGCTGGACGGGTGGGAAAGTGTTCGTACGACGCGGCCATGGAACGGTGAATATACCAGCAGCGAGCCGTTTGACAACCCCAGCACGACCACCTCTGGCGGCTCTGCCTCTGCTTCTGCCTCCGCCTCCGCCTTTGATGCCCCCTCCGACGGCCGCTTTCTCCGTTTTCGCTTCGACGCCGGGCCGTCTTTTTCTGTGGTAGAGGCATCCGACAGGTGTGCCAAATGCGTCCATGAGAGAGCGGTTACGCGCGCAGCATCGACGGTGTATTGCGCAAGGCTCTGTCCAGTGGTAGTGTCGTAGACGCGTAGACGGTGCTTGTCGACCGCTAGGGAGAGGAAGGCGAAGAGGTCGCCCTTGGGGGAGAAGGAGGAGAGGGAGGTGACGGCGGAGGAGTCTTCGACAACTGGTTGCGAAAGCGCAGAGGTCGATGCAGGGCGGCTTCGTTTTGATTTCTTCGAGGCCATGTCGAGTCGTGTCTGAGGATCTGAGCTCGAGCAAAAAACACAGCGCCCAGTCGGCGGCCCGCTCGGCCCGCCGGGAGTGGTCTCTACTTCAACTTGAGGTGACTCGGAAGAGTTCCCTAAAGTATAAATTCCAGTTGTATTTCTGCTTTATTCCTGCGCTATCTCAGCCTGCAAATTCGTACTACTTACTGTGCAAGCAGTGCAACGGCTGGGCACAAAAATTCGATGGTGAAAGGAGATAAAGCGAATTGCCATATTGGGCGTGCAAGTCAAGTCCCGACCCTCCCGATGCTCTGAATTACTCTCTTTCTCTCCCTCCATCTCTCCCTCTCTCTTGTTCCGCCGGATATCTCCTCCCCCACGTTCGACACTATCCGCCACCGTTTGCTGGCGGTCTCTTTCTTGTATCATACATCCAACTAGACCCGCGGAACTTGTTGTACACTATTGTAAACTCTCGAGAACACCCTAATGAACTACATCCAGGTATGCGCCCATCGATTTGCCCGCCGCCGCATACGCTCACTCGATGTCATTGTAGCTTGAGAAGTTAGGCATGGACATCTGTCGCACTGTCCACTCTTGGGTGCTGACCAGACCACATTCTCATAGGTGAAGGAACCTACGCCACAGTATACAAGGTACGCCCATCCCCCGCTTCGCACTGATCGTCTTCTGACTTGTCAGTGTCATCAAGGGTCGCTCAAGAACGACAAATGAAATTGTCGCACTCAAGGAAATCCACCTCGATGCAGAGGAAGGCACCCCATCCACCGCCATCCGCGAGATCTCTCTCATGAAGGAGCTGAAGCACGTCAACATCGTCCGCCTACACGATGTTATCCACACCGAAACTAAGCTTGTCCTCATCTTCGAATACTGCGAGCGCGATCTCAAGAAATACATGGACGCCCACGGCGACCGCGGTGCACTCGACCCTCTGACTGTTCGCAGCTTCATGTTCCAGCTCCTCATGGGCACTGCCTTCTGCCACGAAAACCGTGTGCTTCATCGAGACTTGAAGCCGCAAAACTTGCTCATCAATCGCAAGGGAGAGTTGAAGCTGGGCGACTTCGGTCTGGCGCGGGCATTCGGTGTGCCTGTGAACACCTTCTCGAACGAGGTACGCCGCGGGCCATTTCGGCGTCACGCGCAGTAATTGATCTTTAAGTTAGGTTGTTACGCTGTGGTATCGCGCCCCCGACGTTCTCCTCGGGTCAAGGACATACAGCACGTCCATCGATGTCTGGTCATGCGGGTGTATCTTCGCCGAGATGATCTCTGGTGTGCCTCTGTTCAGAGGCCGCGATAACAACGACCAGCTCCTACACATCATGCGAATCATCGGCACACCCGATGAGCGAACAATACGGAAGATGGCCCAAGAGTCGGTGAGTCGCGGCGGCACGATTCGAGACGGCAAACATACTGACGCCTAGCAACAGCCTGAAATCCAAGTCAAGCAATGGCCCCGCTATCCCAAAATCCCGTTTCAGCAGATCCTCCCGAAGGCATCACCCCAAGGTGAGTCTGACATCTGTCTACCTGTCTATTCACCCCCAGCTGACCAATGTTCCGCCAGCTATCGACCTCCTCGAGCGCCTCCTCCAATTCGATCCCGCGAAGCGCCTCACAGCTGCTGAGGCGCTGCAGCACCCGTACTTTGCGTCCGCCGGCATGTCCGCCCCAGCTGCGGCTGCGGGCCAGCCGTACGCGATGGCGCCGCCCGCGGCCATGCCGCCGCCGTCGAACTACCCGTACCAGCACCCGCAGCAGGTGTACCCGCAACAGGCACCGCCGAACCCGCAGATGGCAGCGATGCAGCAGGCTCAGGCGATGGCGCAACAAGCGCCGAATGGCTATGCCCAGTATCCGGCGGGCTATACGCGATAAAGATTCCACGATGAGAAGCGCAATAATATCCTGTAACATCTCTTTTCTGCCCATTCCTGTTCTTCGCGTCGTCTATATGGTTATGGTGTCGGCATCTCTACCAGGGTCATACGAACGTGCTTATATGCGCACCAGACTTACATAGTGTGTGGCCTTCTCTCAATGTCTAGCTGTCTGATATGTCTGTATAAGTATGCAGTAGCATGACCACAGCAGTTTTTCCGGCGTCTGCGCAGCCACAATGCGCGGCGTAATCCGATGTTGTCTGCATGACCGCCGGTGATAGAGAGCGCTGCCGCTAGCCGCCGAAATCCGATGCGAGGTGCGAGGTGACCCGAACGCATGTGAGAGCATGCTGGTATTTTAAATTTCTCTGCGACGCGCAACGGGTCTGACCTGTTTGACTCAACAGGCAATATTGGTCTGGATAAATGGCCAGGGTTGTTTATCAACCGAAGCTGCGTCCCCGCGGCGGCTTTGGTTCGCCGCTGACCGGACTTTATTGGGGCCGCGCGAGCGAATTTCTGAGTGACATATGTCATGGAGCTGCCGTACCTGCTTGATGCCGGAGCGCGCTTCGTAGCATGTTGCCAGGCCACTGCCAGGCCCTGCCCAGTGCCGAGCCTCAAAGTCTCTGCCCTGGGAGCTTGTCACTGGTCATTGACTCATTGCGTATGCGCTGTCACGGGCATGTTCAACCGCACAACGAAATGCCGAGTGCAATGGTATAAAACGTGGAGCTCACGGGTCAACCGCACCAGCATCCTCGGGCAACGAGCCAACTTCCTCTATTTCCTTACTTGTCTTTTTCTACTTGCCTGAGTTTGCGACTGACAAATGTTGAGAGCCTTCGTCGTCGGTGCTCTCTCCGGCATCGTTCTGCAGGCCTCCTGCGAGGCGCTCACGCCGGAGATCTCACAGTATATCCAGAGCGTAATAACCGACCAGCAAGTGCCGGGTGCTGCAGTGGCTGTCGTCCGCAGCGACGGCTCCATCGAAACCGGGGCCTGGGGTGTCAGGTCCGAGGACGGCGATGCCACCACCACCGACGTATGTATTCCAGCTCTCTCTAAAGTACCTGAAGTTGTTGATGGCGTGTGCGTTGCAGACAATATTTGCCCTCGGTTCGCTGTCAAAAGCCTTCAGCGCTGCAGCATTGGGCATCCTGATTGACGATTACGCGCACGCGCGCAACACAACTCCACTTCCGGCGAGCGTGCCTACGCTTGACTGGACGACGAAGGTCACAGACCTTCTCCCTGGAGAGTGGGCACTTTCGGACCCGTGGGCGAGCACCAAGGCAAATCTGCAGGACATACTCGGCCACGTGTCTGGCATGCCGAGGTGAGTCGTCGGCTTGCTGCTGATAGGTCATGGTGTCCCCATTGACGTGCGGTGGGTGGTGCAGGCATGATTATGCGTATGGGAACGGCGGTGCGACGGACACGCCCGTAGGCGTGGTCAGGAATCTGCGCAATCTGCGGCCAGCATTCGAGCTGCGCGAACAGACGGCGTACAACAATCAGGTGGGTTGCATATGCAGTTCTACAACCGGACTGGCATGCTGAGCAACTCTGAAAATCACAGATGTACATCGTAGCCGCGTACATCATCTCAAAGTACACCGGATCATTCGAGAAATACGTCGAGGAGCGCATCTTCATGCCACTCAACATGAGCTCCACGACGTACTCCGTAAACACGACACTCAACTCGGGACGGGTAGCGCAGTCGTTTGCGTCGTTCGGGCGGCGCATACCTTTTTGGGCATCGCAAGCCGAGAATGACCTGCTCGCCGGTGCAGGCGGCATCATGTCCACCGTCGAGGACATGGTAATCCTCTTGCCTTTGCAACCGCTACTCATAGGCTGATGTTCAGCGCAGGGCCGGTGGGTTGCTACATGGCTGAACGGCGGTGTGGACCCGCGCACAAACACCACTATCGTTCCCACTTCGGCGTACACAGCAATCACAACGGCGCACAATATTTGGATTGGCACCGCACAGCCCGGCGTCTCAATTGTGGGCTACGGGTTGGGCTTTCTGCGTGCATCGCACAATGGACACGATGTAAGCTCACTAGCCCGTGCCGCTGTTCCAAATTCACTTACATCGGCAATTCGCAGACGATCCAGCATGACGGAAGCGTGCCCGGGTTCTCGACGTACCTCGTTGGTGCGCTGGAGGACGGCTTTGGGACGGTCGTCTTGCTGAATGCTGAGGACAAGGAGGATGCGGTGTCCGACATCACGTTTGCGCTTGTCGACAGTCTCACAGGGACGAGCAACTCGACCGGCAGCGCCCTCGCCCGTCGGACTACTCGCCCATCCTTGTCGGCCCGTCTCGAGAAGAGAAACACTCGGTTCACCCGTGCCTCGCCTGCATCGAATCTGACCTCGCCGACAATCGACCTTACGGGCGAGTACAGCAGCCCGGGATACCCGACAGTCAACCTGTGCAGCATTAACTCGACGTCGGCATACTGCCGCAGCGTGCTCGCGCCTTTTGCAATCATCGACGCCGTCGCACCGCCGCCGCCGCCCTACGACGACAACACGACCACACTGTACACAGCGTTCCCGAGCGTGTGGTCAACGCACGCGCGCGTCATACAGAGCACGGGCCTGCAGTACGGGCTCGACGCGACGACGCTCTATCCGGTGGGCTACGGGCGCAACGTGACACCGTTCGATGATGGGGGCCTTATTGCACTGGTGGAGTTTGTCATAGATGGGCGGGGTAGAGTGGCGGGGTTCGGGCTGAGCGGGATGGTGCCAGAGGGTTTGACAGATATGGAGCGCGCGGGCGGGTCGGTGGAGCAGACGGCGGAGGTGTGGTATGCAAAGGTATGATCTGAGATCCAAGTATACCTCTTGTTAGGATGATCTCGCACATCGCGCCTGTGCAACTCAACTTCACAACGAGCATTTGAAAAGCCTCTATGTTTCTTGACTTTTACCAAATATCCCTAATAGAAAGCAACTAGGCCCCACATAAAACTCCGAGACAACTAAGCAAGTCAATTGAGCGATCTGATTGGCTGAAGAGCCAACTTCAAAGAAGCCATTCTCATTGGTTGCGGAAGATGTTCACTTCCTGTAAGCGCTGGGGCTGAAATTCTGTGATGTGGACAGTCGACATCACAGAATTTCAGCCCCAGCGCTTGCCCGGCATTTCCCGGCTGGGACCAGCGGGCCGGCGGGGGAGATATTGTGTGATGCACCCCAGCTTTTCTCTCCGACCGCCATCGCTCGCTCAGAGGCGTTCAATACTTTCCTCATTGTCTACCCCGAGCTCTTATTTTCTCTCTTATGTAACACTAACGGTGCCCCCTTACGCCTACTTGCACCTGCTGTTGGCAAGGAGACCACCGCTCTCGCTGCCGCAGGTTCTCAGTTTTCAAACACAATGTCCGTATCTGTTTACTGTTATATATTGAAACTGCCTTTTGTGCATATCTGACCTCTGCATTATTATCAAGAAAGAATTTTGTACAAAAGAACAAAATGTGATGTATCAAATTGTGTTTCTGTCACATCAAACTATGATCAAAGAATGACATTGAATAAGAAAGAAAAGCTCACTTGAACCACTTCTACAATGCCATTCAGAGAAAACTCTGCTGAAAGCAACTACAACACATAGAGACTTTTGCTGTTCATCAAGCTATGGGAGTTATGAGTCAAATTATTTCACAGATAGCAATAACAGCTCACCTGAAGTTGAGGGCTTTGAACAGAGCTGTCAGATCACCCACTGACAATGAGGCTCCAGGATCAAATCGCCTAAGCCCCACAGTCATATACACACCCCACTTATACTTCTCAGTGTCCTTTTTCACAACTCCCCAAATCCAAGACCGTGCATTGAGATACAGAAAATGTAGCTCTGATATTTGGCTAGCAGAACAACATTGTTAACATATAAGGTAAGTGAGATGCTATGCAATCACTATACCTTGCAGATTGAAGAATTGCAATACATTGTATCACTGCTGATTGCATATCACCCATCATCTTGTTTGTTTCTCTAACAAGCAACACAATGTGTTGTGGAAGTGTTTCCAAGGTTATGGCTAAGGAATAATCAGTCAAGATAAATCATACTTTATAAGGCAGCTTACGCTTGGCTATAACAGTTTCAGAGGCCACAAGTACATCCACAGAAGAGAAGGGAAGTTTGATAGTTTCACCAAATTTGAGTACAGGATTGATTGAAATTCTGCATAGCTTCACCAGCATTGGAGGATAAAGCTGTTCAAAGAACAAAACAAAGTATGGGACAAGGATGTCAAGCTGGGCATAATACTAAATGAATTATTAGATATTATAATATCTAAGAATTGATAACTTACAGAGGTTATATTTTCAACTCTTTTCAGAGCATGTTGCAAGGCAACAATGTCCTGACTGACAGGTCCACGGACTGAGCGGAGTGTCATATCACCAAAGGTCAGCCCATCTTCTGTGAGTCCCATGATAACTCGAAGCTCTTGAAGCTGGGCAAAGATCAAATAAATCTGTAAGATATTTAATCAATATGCATATATATATATATATATTTATTAAAGAAAAAACTATGCCTGATCTGTCCGGAGAGTCTTGCAAAGTGCAATCAAATGATTCTCAGGCTCACGGACAATCTTACAACATGGAGATGTTCCATTTGAGGGGTGCGCCCAGTGATCGTCAGGTTTGAATAGCTATACACGGTAAGCAAGATAATTAGCAGCTTGTGATCTGCTCACCCAAATATTCATTAGCCCCATGACCTCAGGAAAGCACGTGAAGTTTGTGCGCGTAAGCTCTATAGCCATGGTACCATTGCAGGCATGAAGAATGCCGAAGCACCAGCCATAGCCATTGGTGGACATGAATCGTACCATGCGTCGTCTGAAGCCAGTGAGCCACAAAATTACAAGATAATTGCATGCGCTCACTTATAGCGCCACGCCACAGCCATTGCCTGACTTATCGCTGTGGCGAGAGCGCGTGGCGAGACAGACGGGGTGGTCGTTGATGCGGTGGTGTCATCATCATAGATCGCTAAGATCTGATGCAGAGCGATCTGATCCAATCGTACATAATCTACGTCCTCCTGTTGAAGCGTCCCTGAATGCGCGTTTAATAAGAGGCAGAATATTTCAGATGTGGGTACTGACTTTTATGTCCATCTTCCAGTGTCTTCTTGTATACGACAAGGACGTTGCTTATTTCCGGGTCCAGCAAATAGGGCTCGTCAACACCATGTACGGTAAGCTTGACGAAGCCTTCCTCGATGCGCAAGCCACGATGGGTTATGACTTCGTGATCCTCGTTGCCGTTGTTTGCAAGACACAACATCATGCGAACAGCAGGGCCTGCCTGTGCTTAGCCATGAGAACTACACCAGTCAAATAGATAGATGATTACGGAGGGCGTACTGGTAAAGAGAATATGCGCAACAGTTGCGGCAACATCGATTGCTCATCATCGGCACGGCTCTTGTTCAGGACTGCCCGTTGATTGGCTGGACCGCTATGAACTCCAGATTGCACGCTTCCGCCTGGACTCCCGCTTTGAGGTGCCCGTGAACTGCTACGTACGATGGCCGAGTAGCTCGGCCGAGTCCGTACTCCCCCGTTGGCTGGGCTGCTGCGAAATGCGTCTCCAGCTGGCCTGTTGAGGATTGGGATGCCGAGCTTTGCGATACCATCCAAGCGCAACGAGCTCAGGAGCTGATGATCATAAGATGTCGCTCAGTGCCTTGGAGGCAGATGAGCAACGCTTACCTCGCCAGCTTGACTCGAAAGCTCTTCCGAGAGTGCATCGATCATCGATAGTTGGGATAAGAGTGGTTCTGAGAGGTCATTGCAAGCGAGATAGTTGTTGAAGGTCGGGTACTCGAGGCGCCTGACGCATCTACTGCGGCGTCACGCTCACAGTCACAGTCACAATAGAGCCTCGATTGCGAGTTCAATGCCTGCTGCGCTAGAGGAAAGCGAGAGACGAGGCAGTAGGTACTGTAAATAACGTAAAAGCAATCAGAATGATCAGAAACGAAGCGAGAGAAGAAATCGAAGGGAGATCAGAAAACAGGTACGATCTGGGCCACTTTCAGCGTCTCCGTGAGTGCGGGGCAAAGCGTGTGAAATTGCGGTCCCAGAGCGCCGTGGCAAAACCCAGTGGGCCCGCGTCAGGCCAACTCATGGAGGACGTAAAACGGCCGGAGAGAGTACAATGTATGTAGAAGACGTAGGGAGGAGAGGTGGGGCGAAAAAACCACTGCGAGCGGTGATGACACAACCCCCACTGCGGGCGCTGGAGGGTCGCTGATGAATGTGCGGGGGAGGACTCTGCTGCCTGGGGCGAGAGGGAAAGGATAAGGAGCGTAGCGTGAGAGAGCGAGCCGCTGGCAGCTGCTTCGCCGAAACCTCTCCCCGTTGGCGCTACTACCGTCCCGTCCATCCTCTACATTCCACGTATCCTGTCGCCGTCAGCCCGTGATCCCGTAGTACACTTACCGTTAGACCCGTCAATCCCTGCTACTCTCCTCAGTTTCGTCTTCGCCCAACGTGTTCGCCTAAGCCCGTTTGGCTTGGCGACTCTTCGCTGGGTCTTTACCACTGGCCATAATATGCCTCGTTCATGTTCATGTCATCGCTGCAAGGTCAGATTACCGCCTAGTTGCGTTTCCCGAGTGTCGCTAGCGGATTCTGAGCTATGAAGTCTCGGGGGTTGACTCCCAAGGGTAGATTGATTCGTCATCACTCATACTAGTACACTCTATGTGCGCGCGCCTAGGTTACTTCTCACGGTTCGCCAGCGTCGCCTTCCGCCCCTGCGGCCCCTTCACCGCCCCCAGTGGGGCCGCCTCTCCCAACGGGTCCCTCTTGCTCGGCTATGTTCGCCGAACCCTCGTCCTTCGACCGTGTCCGTTTCCCCTCGTTGCCCGCCGACTGGCAGTTGGGTTGGGGTGGGTTGTCTCGATGTGGTGTCCGGGCCGGTCTACGCGCCTGTAGCGCGCCGGGTCCCATCATTCCTCCCCCCAACTGAGCTACCGACTGTCCTCAGTCGGGTCCACTTCGGCGAAGCTCGGCGAGCGACCAGCTTAAAAGCCCGACCCCAGGCGCCACTGCCCCCCTCCGAGCGCACCATTCGTCCCCTCTACCACCCCATCTCTCTCACCATGGCCTGGTCCCCTACCATCCTGGCTTGGCAGCTCCACGCCCTCCGCCAGCTGGCCGAGGCCCCTCCCTTGTTTACACTCGCGGCGGATCCCCGCGCTGCGCTCGGCGAGCTAGAGCGGTGGGGGCAGCAGTTGCTCGCCATCCTTGTGCGTTCGCCCCTTCTCGTACCCCTCTAGCGTCAGACGCTGACATTGTGCTCCGCGCCGGATAGGACAACTTGGATCGCGGAGACTCGCCCAGTATCTTCGCGGCCGCGGAACGGATTGCCATGCCTCTGTTCGAGAGAGCAGTGCTCACCGCCCCTTCCGTCACGGGTCAATTCGCCGAATGGGCCACGCCTTTGCTACGGGCGCCCTCGGCATACCGCACTCCCATGCATCCCTGGGACGCTGTTCTCGGACCGGATATGGCCCTCCCCGAGCGCGAGTTGCTTTTCAAGGCCAGCCTTGTGGAGGAGGACTTATGGACCGCGTATCGTGCCGGGACCAGCGACCTTGATTCGTACGAGGAGGAACTGCGCCGGCTACACGCTACTTTTCCCGCGTATCGCCCTCGTGGCATGCAGACCTTCGTGGCGGACGTGCTTCGGCGAACCCTTAACCATGCCACCATTACCATCGACCATTCGGATGGCGGCAGCCGCGTCCTCCTGGCCGCTGTGGGGCAGAACTCGTCCCTTACCACGCAGCGCCACGCGACCGCGTCCCGTGGGCGTCACCTGGCGGGTCTCGGGGGCCGACTGCTCGGGGCGTTCGCGGCCGAGGCTGCTAGCAGCCTGGATCGTTTCCACTCCGTCCTGCTATCCCTGGCGGGCATTCGCGCTGCCTGGGCCGAAGTGCCCTTCCTTCTCGACTTCATTGCGGAGCCCGTCTTCCTCCTAGAACGCAGCCTCATCCTGTTTCATGAGCGCGGACAGGTTTATTACCAGTTCCTCCACGGGCTCCCCGCCGCTCCCGCGTCCGCCGACCCGTTCGTGGGTTCCGCGGTGACCGCCCTTCTGCTCGGCGAAGATCCCTCCGAGTCCGCCGAAAGCGAAGACGGCGAACCCTATAGTCCTATGGGCGCCGCTTACGATTCCAGCGGTAGTTCCGCCGCGTCGCACGCTGAGGTCGCGTTTACCGTTGCAGAAGAGTTGGACGTGGCGCAGGAGGATGACGAGTTGCGGGCTCCTGCCGTTGCGTTGGCCGCGTCGGCCGTAGCTGAGGCGCTCCGTAATGCGTCCGAGTAGCACTTCCTTGTATCTTGCCCTGTCCCCCAAGCGCTCTGTGGCTGTATGCGCACCAATATGACTCCGGTACACTGTTCCACCTGCCCTGTGTCTGTCCTGCCTTTCGAGCGTTCTCGCTCACGTTCGCCGAACGTCCTGAGACCCATCCGATTGCCTGGCGCATTTCGCATTTCTTCGGCGAATCCATTCGTCTTCCTCCGCGCTTTCTCTTCTTATCACACCGTACCTTGCTTTCCCGTTCCTCCGTTGTTCTGCCCCTGGTGTTGTGATCCCCGCCTTTCTTCCGACTGATGTCCGGACCCCCTCCTGACCTACGCTTTCTTCTCTCCCTTTCTTCGCGGATCCTCGGAGCCACGCTATCCTCCCCCCAACTGAGCTCCTGCCTGTCCTCAGGCCGCCATGCGGTCCCATTCGCCGTCGTTCGTCGAACTGGATAAAAGCCCGACCGCACTTCCGACCCGCCCCATCGCCACCATGCCTGCTTCGTTCCCCCAGGCTGTCCGCACGCTCGAACTGCTCGTCCTCCTGATGGACCCTCCGTCGTTGGCGTTGGAGTCTTCTCCCGTTGCTGCCTTGGTGGAAGTCCGTGAGAGTTGGGGCCGCCGCGTGGCGTTGGCTTTGGTGCGTGCATTCGCCGAACGGCCTCGTGTATATGCTGACCGTTTACCAGAGTGACACGCGTGACACCGCCCGCCCGACCGTTGTGCGCCTTGCGGCTATGGTGGCCGTGCCCATATTCGAGGCCTTGTTTATCGTAGCCCCCCAGGCCCGGGAGTCGTTTTCGGTGTGGGGAGGATCGCTGGTTCGCCGAAGTGCCCCTCCCGAGGATGTCACCACCGTGGATACCTTGGGTCACCTACCGCCGCCGGTACGCGTCCTCCGCGGTTTCGTTGGTCATGGCGCGCACATGGTGCGCCTCGGCGAAGAGGTGCTTTGGAAAGCGTACGACGCCGGCCAGCTCTCGTCCGCGGCTTACCAGCGCGAGCTCGGCGCGCTGTACGAGGGTCAGGCTCCGTTTCGCCGTGGTACCCTCGTTCCCGCCGTCGCGGCCGAGCTGGTTGACGCCATCAACGATTGTTCCGCGGCTCTTCGCGCTGAAAACGGCGGTGAACAAAGCGTGTTGAGCGCTGTTAACAGTGCCGTCCTGCCCGTCGTCGCCGGCCGAGCCTTGGACCTCGCCGAAGTCTTCCAACGCCTGGCGACCCCCGTCTCCGCCGCATTTCTCGCGTATGCTCGCGAGTCGCTGTCCCACCTCCGCGTCGCGTTCGACTGTATCGTTAAGGCCCGCATCTCCCCCAGCTCCGATATCTCCTACGGCGCCGGTTTCTCCCGAGCTGAAGAAATTCTGGAGATGCTGAGCCGCGACCACATTCACCACGTCCTTTGGTGGGCCCGTACCCTCGACAACCTCCACCTGGTGACGTCCATCGAGCGCGATATCCGCGAGTCCACCCTCCCAGCCTCCCTTGTGGGCTACCTTGGCGAGGAGGAGATCCTGCTCGTTGGGGACTCGGCTGCTGAGCGCATCGCGAACCTCGGCGAACGCGCCGCGACACATCTTCTGCCAAACGGCGTGTACGTCCCGCCCGCGCGTCGCGCTCCTCGTGCCCGCCCTCGTCCCTCGAACGGTCCCGGCGTGGCTCCTGCCTAGTAAACGCGGATTCGCGGTAGATACGTCCTTGCCATTACCTTGCCTAGTTAGATATACGGTAACTTACCGTGTGAGGCGGCCGTGGAATATTATACCATATGTCGCCCGGTAAGCCTCGTTGCCCGTACGATTCGACCCTTTTTCTGCGTGTCCCGGACGCTCGCTTGCAGGTTTGGGTTCGATTTCGCCGACTTTCTACCTGGGTTGCGTCATCCGGCGCTAGGTACCTTCCCGATCCAGCGGCACGCGCTTGCGGAAGCAAATCTCCCTGCGCGTCGGCCCGATCGCTAAGCGCCTGCCGTACGCGCTTCTTGGTGCCACCAGTTCGCCGTCCTCGCGTCTTGTCTCTCGCGTCCACCTTCGCCTCTCCTCCTCCCCTGCCTGCGACCTCCGCTATGGCCTCGTCCTACACGCTCGTCGAAACTATCGTCCGTGACACGCTCCTGGCCGACCTCTCCCGGCTTGAAAACTCCCTACCCCGACCCGGCGCTGACCAGGAGCGCGAGTCGTGGTGCGCGGCGGCGGACGCTCTCCTGGTGAGTGCGCCTCTACGTCCCGTATTGGCTGCGCGTGTCCCGCTCACCTGCGGCGCCCCAGGCCCGTTCGTATCAGCTGGCGGATAGTGGTATGGCCCTCCCGACTGGCGTTCTGGGCCGCGCCCGCGAGTTGGGCGAAGAAGCTGCGCGCCTGCGAGCGGCGGCCGTCGCGCCTGCTCCTGTTCTCGCGCCGCCTGCATCCTTCCCCGCGCCGTCGCCGCCGCACGTCTCGCCGCCTCCGGCTGCGCGCGTGGCCACAGCTCCGAAGCGCAAGGTACGCCCTCTTTTTCCCCTCCTTCCTACCCTTCCTCTAACGCTCTTCCGCCTCCAGAGCGTCAAGGTCCTCTCGCACGTCGAGATCGTCTCGCCCCCAGCCCCCGCGCCGAAAACTCCGCATCGCAAACGCGCCGCGCCGAAGCGTGCGGCCAAGCAGCCCGCGCCGCCCCCGCCTCCACCTATCCCGCCGGCGGCCGACCCTTCCCGCTCACCGGATGCCGGGAGCCGCGCGGAGCGAGCTGAACGCCGCGCCGCCCGCAACAAAACGTCGGCCCCGCCGCCTTCCCGCCCTTCGCGGAAGCGAGCGCGCAGTCCCTCTCCCGAGCCCGACGACGAAATTTCCGGCGAGGTGGACGACGAGGGGGACCCCTTGTATGTCCGCTCCTCTGCTCGCCCGACGTTCGTCGAACGCTACGCGGGCGAGCGCATCGCCGTACGCCCCCCTTTTTCTCCCCACCTGTCCTCTTGCTGACCTTCTCGTTCGCCTTCAGACCATTGAGCGGTGTTCGTACTGCTCCTCCGCCTTCGGCTCGCCCGCGGATTGCTACTTCAAGCCGCACAGCCTATCGATGTGCGTGAAGTGCCGGGTCCAACGCAAGCACTGCGGGGGCGCCGTTCTGGAGGGCGGGTACAAGCAGCAACGCAAGCGTCGCACCCGCGCGGACTCGCCCGTGGCTGGGCCCCCTCAACGCAAACGCGCTCGCGCTCAGCCTCCCGCTCCAGCCGTCGCGCCAGCCCCACCTCCCGCCGATGCCGATTCGATCCCTCGCCCGGCTGGTGGCGCCGTTCCGTTTACCCAGCGGTCGGTGGCCCTACCATTCCCTGCAGCCCTTGGCGCGGCCAGCCTCCCGAGTACGTTCTTCTCCTCCCCTTGCGCTCCTTGCTCGCTAAACCGCTCGGCCCGTTCCTTTAATAGGTGCGTATGGTCCCGTCGTCCCTCTCCTGCGCGAGATCGCCGACTGGATCGAGGCGAACCCAGAGACTTGGTCGACTCATCAGTATGAGCTCGACGGTTTCCCCGCGGATCATTCCGGCCTGAACGCGCTCGCTGTGGAACTGTCCGCGAGCTCCCACACCTTCCGCGTGCTCGCGCTGCGCCACGACTGCCTCCTCCGTCGGTCGCTCGAGATCGAGGCGCTCCTCGACCGGTCGCCTTCGCCGGAGCTGAAGCCCATCGCCACCCCGCCTGCCCGTCGTGTCGCTCCCGGTGGCCGCATCCCCAGCGATTCGCCGCCCGTGGCCGGGCCCTCTGGCGCCCGCTTCTTTTCGCTCGGCGCCGAGCAGGACGACGCTCCCAGTGCTCACCGTTACCGCCGCTCCCCTTCGCCGGTCGCTGGTCCCTCCGGAGTTCGCCGATCCCCATCCGCCGAGGACGAGCTCGACGAGCTCACTTCTTCAGTGCGCGGTGTTTCGCTCACCGGCGGGTACTGGACCGACATCGTGGGTTTCGGTGTTGACTCCGCCGACGCGCGTCCGGTACGTCCTCCTTATCCCCGCTCTTTCCTTGACACCCTGACTCACCCCCTTCGTAGGGGTCCTCCTCTCCTCACTCTATCCTCCCCGTGGTGCGCGCGCCCGTCTCCGGCGGCGACTCATCTCGTACGGTCCCCCGGTCGCCCACTGCCGAGCGTGAAGACGGACCCCTCGCCGAGGACGTGCATCCCCTCTTCCTTCCCGGTGCGACCGCCACCCCTGATCCTATGTCCCGGGCTCCTAGTGTCCGCATCGCGCCCGCGGAGTTCTCGGATGGGGAGGCCATGGAGATGGACGCGGTCCCCCCTGCTGAGCTTGCCTCCGCCGGTGAGTTGACGGGGGTCGACGCTACGGAGAGTGTTGAGGGCACTGGTGCCGGCGGCGCGGGCCCTACGCCCGACGATACCTTTTAGTGGCTTGTCTCGACTTTCTCCTTGTTTTCCCTACTCGCTCTGTACGCATACGCTTTCTTGCTGTCCCCTTGTTCCTCGCTTTCCTCGCTCTGCGCCTCCCGTTCTCTGTCCCCTGTGTTGTACGTTAGCGTCGCCCATATCCTCTGGCTCCGTGTATTGTCCCATCTCGTGTGAAATCCAGTCTGCTGTTTGCTTCTTGCGAGATCGAGCGTGAGCTTCTCCCTCCCCCCAACTGCAAAATGAGCTGTCCGCAGCGTCAATTGTCTGAGTCCTGCATGTCGTCGTCGTCCGACTCTGAACTGTCGTACTCGTCGACGCTCGCCGGCCTTGTTTCAGGTGCGGAGTCGTTAAGGCTGTCTGTCGGCGTGGGCTGGTCTCCGAACCGTAGGGCGTCCAAGCGTTCCTGTGGTACGTCAATGAAGGTCGGCAACGCTGGGAGGTCCATGTGGGCGCGGGCGAAATAGGGAATAACGCGAAATTCGGCGACCGGGCGGTCGAACAAGGCGCCGTGAAGGTCGGCCAGGATATATGGTCCCCCGCGCCGACGGGCGATGACGATGAACGGCCCGTCGTAGCGCGGCAACATCTTTCTGTCGAGCGACTTCTCATATTGGGTGTAGCGGAGGAGGACTAAGTCGCCCCGCTGGAAGTTGTAATCCTTGATAGACGCCTCATGATCGCGCTCAAATTTCAGCGCCGCTGTCCTTCGCGCCTCGTATACCTTCGAGTGAATGGTGCGCAATTGGGCGCGCCTCTTCTGCAGGGCCACCGCCCGCCGGACGATGAGGTCTGTCGTCGTGAGGATGGAATCCGGCGCTGGCATCAAATACGTAGCTTCGACGATATCGAGCGGCATGAGCGGTTGCGTCCCCGTCGCGGCGAAGTACGGCGAACAGCCCATCCTTCGGCGAGTGGTTATGCGATCCGCCCAAAATACGGAGTGGGCAACACTAGCCCACTTGGAAGCGTCACCATCTGCGGCTTTGTATAAGGCTTGGCGTACGTCAAAGTGCGACCTCTCCACCAGCCCGTTCGACCGCGAGTTGTAACCGGATATGCGTATATGCCTGATCCCGTAGAGTTGTTCCAGCGACTTCAGCGCCGCCACGTACGGCGCCCCGTTATCTGTCACAATCTCGCGTACCGCACCCCATCGACACAGGATGTCTTCAAAAATCCATCTTGCGAGGGCCACCGCGTTTTCCTGACGCAACATTCGCCACTCTGGGAAATGCGAAACTGAGCAGCGGCCCTGGACCAGGTACTTGTAGCCTTTAGAGGCTGGCATGTGCATCGTATCCGCGTACACCTTGGCAAAGAGGTTGGCCGGTGTGGCTACTTTCGGCGGAATGAGGACGTGCTTGACCTGACGAGTTTGGCAGATCCCACAGGTCCGCACGAACCAGGCTACGTCCCGGTCCAGGAACGGCCACCAGACCCGTTCCAGCAGTAGCATTCTCGTTGCATAGACCCCGCGATGGCCGACGTCGTTATGGCACGCCTCCAGCGCCGCTATCCGTTTTGCCTGTGGCAAAACCAGCTGGTGTCGACCCTGTGGCTCCTTGCGGAACAGACTGTCCCCATCGAGAAAGAACTCCGTGCAGTACCGAAGGAACGTCGCGTATTCTTGGTCCGAGAGGTTCGCCGGCCGCTCCAGAGTCCTATGCCACTCCCGTACCCGCTCGACCCGAGCGTCCGCTTCTTGGCTCCGCAGGTCACGGTCCACCTGCTCGTACGGCACGGTGACTTTGTCGGACATCGAGAAGAACGTGGCTAAAGTCGGCGTTGAGCCCTCGGTTGCGCGGTTCGCCGGCGTTCGCCGAACTCCCGGTGCGTAGGCATTCACCAGGTGGACGAAACCATACAACGCATCGACCCAATCGTCATACCCTTCGTCCGGCGGCTCGTCCGCGTCGTCCGGCTGTCGACGCCTACGTGACAAACCATCGGGCCCGTGAAATAGCCCAGGAACGTGGACTAAAACGAAGTGGAACATCAGGATCGCGATAATCCATCTGTTCATGCTCGCCGAGGGTTCAATGTCCGGATTCTCGAGCATGCCCTTGATGTATCGCGCGTCCACTTCAACCACCAGGTTGCGTACTCCGATCAAGTAGAGTTTCAGCGCCCGGAGTGCCCGAAACAGGCCATACAGCTCCAGTTTGGGCTGAGAAAATCGCGCTTCTCGGTCGTTCAACGCTATCGAGCCAAACCTCGCGTAGTGGCGCTTCTTCCTACTCTGCGGCTCGGCGATATCCGCCTGGCAAAGTAGGAAACCGACTGCGATCGGCGAAGTATCGACCGCGAGAATCACGGCCTGGCCTGAATGGTAGTCTATAGGCTGGAGAGCTGGCGATTCTAGCACCGCCGCCTTGAGGTCCTCCATCGCCGCGATCTGCTCAGGGCCGAACACAAACGGCACGTCCTTCCGCGTCAGGTGTGTCAATGCGTGCGCGCGATGCGCAAAGTGGTGTATGAAGACCCTCAATACCCCCACCGTACCCAGGAACGCTCTAACGTCTGACAGATCCCGGCATGGTCCCCAGTTGGTGATTTTGGCCACCCTCGACTCGTCCGGAATACGGCCTTCTGGCGTGCACCTGTGGCCCACTACTGTGATTTCCCTAGCGCACAGCACCGTCTTCCATCCTGAGAAAGTGCCCCCTGCGTACTTCATGCGTTGTACCACCCGATTGAGGTTCTGGAAGTGCTCCCACACAAATCGCCGAATCCCTGCGTTGCCGCCTATCGCCTCGTATCTGCCCTCCGCGTCCTGATACGTGCTCGCCGGGCCTTTTACTGGCACGTCGTCGATGAATGGTATCGTCACATGCGGTATTTCTGCTTGCAGGATATACGTGACATCGTCGTGGAAGATCGGCACCGAATTAGTCCACCCCATCGGCAACGTTACTAAGCGCAGCGCCCCGTATGGCGTTTGGAAGGTCGTGAGGTCTCGGGAAGCCTCGTCCAATGTCCGTTCGTCGTATCCCACGTAAAGATCCAGCATTCCCCCGCATGCACGTCCGGCGAACTGTTCGGCGAGCTGGTCTGTGAACGGCGGAACGCCCGAGTGCGCAATAGTGACCGCGTTTAGCGGCTCCAGACTGTGCACCAACCGTAGGCTAGTCCCATCCTTCTTCACCACACAAAACCATTTGGACCGGTAGCTGGAGTTCGAGGGCTCGTATACCTTGGCTGCGATCTTTCGGCGAATCTGTTCGCTGACCTGATCGTATATCCCCGGTGGTATGGGTATGTTCCGCTCGACCCACGGTTTGTGCGGTACTACTGGAATGGTAACAGGTGGGAAGAAGTCCTCGCGAAAGTGACCCCGCTCCGTATCGTCCCAGGCGAACGCCTCGTTGTGCTCCCCCATAAAGTGATGCATCAGTTTCCTTTCTTCGGGCCAGAGGAAGTCCGGGCCGTGTACGACGTCGAACTGTGCCCTCCTTTCTTCCGTGTATCGACCCCTGGGCGCGAACTCCGGAGGATTCGTGGGCAGGTCCGGCAGGCCGGCCAACGGGTCGCCCTTGATATCACGTACTATCCGGAACTGACTCGGAAGGTCCGCCAGTACGGGCTTAACTTTGAGGTGCACTGGCTTATACTTTTTCTTGGTGGCCGCAAAGATCTCCTTAGCCTTGGTACTCTGCAGGAGGGGCTCCATTCCTTGAACGTCTTGTTCGCCGATCGGCGAAGACAGCCCAGCTGCCGCGAGATAAAATACCGGTTCTACCGATATCTCCTCTATGTCGTCCAGCGACCGTTTAAATATGTTAGGCGCGTCCTCGGGTAGTTCGCAGAACGATAAATATGTTGCTCGCAATTCTTCAGCTCCATTCGAGGAATCAAAGGGGACCAGGCTTTCAATCTTGAGTTCTTCCGCAGCGCCTGGTCGGAACGAGACCATTAGTGCCACCTCGGCTTGGTCCTCCAAAGATTCCTCTAGTTCTGAAAACCCGCGACCGCCTTGCTTCTCTCTACGATCCTCCGCGAACCTCGTTCGATCGTCGGCACCGTCGCTGTCTCTTGCGTGTTGGGGTCGGTGATCGTAATGGTTTGTCGCTCATCGGGGAAGTTGCGCACTACGCTGCCGGTTAGGACGTCAAAAGGCCGTCCCAACAGGATGTCGTACGCCGGTGAGCGAATAACGTGGATCTGCACATAGAGTGTGATTTCGCCCAGTTTAAGAGCCACGTTGCGGGCCAACCCTAAAGACTTGTCCACGCTCCCGTTCGCCGAGAGCATGTCTAAGGTAATAGACGGGTCGTAGGCGAGTCCCAGAAAGTGGCAGGTGTCTTCCGACATTGATATTACCTGTGATCCAGGATCGAGGATTGCCTCAATCTGGGCCTGGTTGTCCACCAGCGGCAACACTGCGCGCAGCGCGGAGGACTCCTTCGCAACCACCAATGGCTCGGGCGCACGGTCCGTCGCGCTCAGAAACTGGGACAGCACGGGATCCGGCAGGATCAGCGCTCCAGCCGGCGGTTCCGCCGCCTGAAAACCTATGGCCTGCATGAACGCGGCCGGCATGTTCGCCTGGTACCCTCGGGTCCGGTCCTTTTCCGCCTGCCGCGCTTCGGCATCCTCCCCAAGTATCGCAAGTTCGCCGAACGCTTCGGCGAATCCGTCACTAGTCGCTCGCGCCTCCGCCTGCATCACCGCCACCGGTTCCGATAGTTCTTTCGCGATTCCCGTAGGTATCCGTCTTGGCGTAACCGCGTGCCGAATCTGCGCCCTGACTTCCGGTGCTAGGGAGAGCAGCTCTCTTTGGGTGAGCGTCACGGAGGCCTCCATGGCTCGCTCATAAACCTTCGCCGCTATCCCTTCCTCGTGCACCGGCGTGTCCTTGACGTACGCGGTAGCCACCTTCTTGCTCCTCTCCGCTCGTCTCTCTTCCTCCGTCGCGACGTACGTTGCATCGGGGACCAGTGCAAAGGGATGTATCGGTTCAGCTTCCTGTGCCGCCTCCGCTTCCAACGGAGTTTCCTCTTCACGCGCCCGCTCGTCCGCCTCCGGGGTCGCGAATTTCACCGTCTTTTTCTTCTCCGTGTATTTAGACGGTGGTATGACCACCTCCGGAACCAGGCGCCGCATTCGCACTTTCTCCCCCGGCAGGAGGCCGATCGGTTTTGCCAACTCACCATTCGCAATCGCCTTCTCCCTCTTCTCCCGTTCTTCCGCACGCTTGTCCCGCAGGTTCATGAGAACACTGACCTCCTGCTGCAGTTGCTCGATTCTTTCTTCATCAGTCAGCGGAGGGATCATCTGTATTAGCCCCGCAACTGGTTGCTCTCGCGCCGGGCGCAGTGGGTAGTCCGTTACCGTGATGGGTCCCGAGGTCGCCAGCATCATGCTCTCGGTGACGCCGTTCCCCAGTCTCGCCACCACCTCTGCCCTCAGTAGCGATGGGTTGGCTCGGTAGTAGTCATCCACGATCTGCTGCAGGGGTCCCTTGCCCCACGGTATTTCCAGGCCACTGGCGAGTACCACTTGTCCTCGGTTGTTTCGGCGAACCTTCCCGTCCGCGATGCTCTCCTGGAGCACTAAACACTCTCTCATGAAGTGCTCGATTCCACCACAGAAGGTGCAGCGCGCGCCCCCTTGCCCAGGTGCTGGACGCGGGCGGTCGTAACCCATGTTCGCCGACGGCATCGGGCCCGGTGGTCCGCGTGTAAAGGCTTGCGGCGCCCCCGCCGCGCTCATTAGCGCCTCCGCCCGTCCCGCCTGGTAAGCCTTCGCAATCTGCTCCGTTGCTTTCTCCAGGAGGGCCCCAAACTGTTCGACCTTCACCGCCGGTTCGGCGACCTTCTCCGAGGGCAGCTGACTTTCCGCCGACGCCGTAATAGACGGGAGGTCCGCCTGCGACCGCGGAGTGGTAGTCGTGCCATGCAGGAGGTAAGTCGCGGCTTCGAAGACCTTGTCCATGGGGTACGGGTCGTCCCGGTCGTGGTCTGGCAACTTGAACTGTAGTCGCTGTTCCACTCGGTCTTGTAGCGCCCGTGGAAGACCGCGCATGAAAGCGAAGTTCTGGTCTCGGTCCGAGATACGCCCTTTTCCTCTAAGGAATTCCGAGATCGCGTAAAACTCTCGGTTGTAGTGGCTGAGGTCCCCCAACGTGGCTACTCCCATCTTCGCGTACTGGTTTACCAGCCTGTCGAGGTCACCGGTCACGTACTTCCGTTCGCCGTCCGCTCCGGGGTAGAGAGCGGTAATCGCTTTCTCGAATTCCGCGAACGATTTGCCCGCCGCGAACTCCGGGCGAATGGACCACTGATCCGCCGTCAGCACGTCGATATACCGAATCGCGTGCGCCTTCATCTCCTCCTCGTCCTTAATACCCGCCTGCGTCAGCAGGTGTTTGAGTTCTTCGAAATAACGCGCCAACTCCCTCGGCCTCCCGTCAAAAGTAGGAGCACGTCTGTCTCCGCGGGTGGGCATGGGGGTCGTCATTCTTTTTGCGGTGCTGGGGACGGGGGATAAACTGGGTGCGTCTGACAAGGGGGAAGAAGCACCCGACTCCGTTCGGCGAAACGCCTCTGATAAAGCCTGCGGTGACCCGCGGTTCGGCGAAGTCGGGCTAACCAGCTCCGGTCCTCTCGGTGACGGTTGCTGTGCCCCTGGCTCATCAATGATGGCGGCGACTTCTGGCTCCGAGTCATCTGTTATCGGCCCCCGAGCTATGGGCGAGGTTTCACCTTGGCCAATCCGCAGCCTCGCCGGGCTCTCTCCTACCCGCAGCAACTCGCGATGTAACATTCGGGCCTCTACCCAGCCGTCTTGTTCCGCGGGGCGTCCGTCCGGGCCGTCGTATCGAGGCAATGGCGGACTCTGCTCCCTATCGCCACTCGGCTCGCCGAAGTTCGCGTTGTCGCCGTCGCCCTCGTCGTCCTCGCTGCTGCGTCCGCGCTCGCTGCCCTCCCTATGTTCGTCCTCCAGAAAACCCGGCATTTCCGTGGATCGCGCTAATGCGTACGCATCGGTCCGAGAGGCTCGCAACGGTTGGCGCCTCGTCGGTTCCGCTCGTCCTTTTGCCTTCGGCCCCATTGAGAGTTTGAGCAGAGAGAGCCCCTCGCGGTGGGCTCCACAAATGATGACACAACCCCCACTGCGGGCGCTGGAGGGTCGCTGATGAATGTGCGGGGGAGGACTCTGCTGCCTGGGGCGAGAGGGAAAGGATAAGGAGCGTAGCGTGAGAGAGCGAGCCGCTGGCAGCTGCTTCGCCGAAACCTCTCCCCGTTGGCGCTACTACCGTCCCGTCCATCCTCTACATTCCACGTATCCTGTCGCCGTCAGCCCGTGATCCCGTAGTACACTTACCGTTAGACCCGTCAATCCCTGCTACTCTCCTCAGTTTCGTCTTCGCCCAACGTGTTCGCCTAAGCCCGTTTGGCTTGGCGACTCTTCGCTGGGTCTTTACCACTGGCCATAATATGCCTCGTTCATGTTCATGTCATCGCTGCAAGGTCAGATTACCGCCTAGTTGCGTTTCCCGAGTGTCGCTAGCGGATTCTGAGCTATGAAGTCTCGGGGGTTGACTCCCAAGGGTAGATTGATTCGTCATCACTCATACTAGTACACTCTATGTGCGCGCGCCTAGGTTACTTCTCACGGTTCGCCAGCGTCGCCTTCCGCCCCTGCGGCCCCTTCACCGCCCCCAGTGGGGCCGCCTCTCCCAACGGGTCCCTCTTGCTCGGCTATGTTCGCCGAACCCTCGTCCTTCGACCGTGTCCGTTTCCCCTCGTTGCCCGCCGACTGGCAGTTGGGTTGGGGTGGGTTGTCTCGATGTGGTGTCCGGGCCGGTCTACGCGCCTGTAGCGCGCCGGGTCCCATCAGCGGGGCGTAAGAGAGGACTCTAGAAAACCGTAGGTAAAAAACATGCATACCTGCGAGCGGGGCGTAAGAGAGGACGGCGCGTCCAAGCCACCACTCGCAGTGATATATACTACTGCAGTCACAAAGGGATGAAAGGAATGAAGGAGACAAAGTAAGTACGCGCACGGGCCGGCTACACCGGGTCAGCCACAAGCGCGTTCCACTGGCCAGTGGAACGCGCCTGTGGCTGGCGGATTGGTCAGCGGGATGACGCGTCAGCGGCATAGACCACGCTCAACCAAAACCTTGACCGCCACATCAATGCCTGCTGCGCTAGAGGAAAGCGAGAGACGAGGCAGTAGGTACTGTAAATAACGTAAAAGCAATCAGAATGATCAGAAACGAAGCGAGAGAAGAAATCGAAGGGAGATCAGAAAACAGGTACGATCTGGGCCACTTTCAGCGTCTCCGTGAGTGCGGGGCAAAGCGTGTGAAATTGCGGTCCCAGAGCGCCGTGGCAAAACCCAGTGGGCCCGCGTCAGGCCAGGACATTGGTGCCCCGTGATCCCAGCGGGTCGTAGGTGGCACCGTGAGGAAGGGCCCAAGTGTGGAGAGATCGCGAGAGGTGGAGAAGCCTTGGCTGATCCACCTCTAAATACAGCTTGAAGGCGTCGCTGCGCCAGCGACCCAAGAGCTGTATTTCGTAGTCGGAGAAACCGGCGGAGGCTGCCGCAGAAGCTGCGCCTCGGCGGAAGCTGTGCCCGGCAAACGCTTGTTGATCCAGACCGGCGCGCTCAAGGGAGCGCCGGACTTGCTCGATGAAGACACCTCGCGTGAGGGCCGTGCCATCTGCTTGCTCAAAGAGGGGAGCGTCGGCGCCGCGAGGAATTGCTGTGAACAGTTCCCGGAGGGCCTGCACGGGGTCGGAGGCTTGCCCGGGGGCACCTGCGACGGTGATAGTAACCCCTTTCCTAAAGGGGTCAGTTTTTGATGCGGGAAGGACGACCTGTACGTATTCGGGCGCCTCGAACGAGGGGAAGAAGCGGACAGCACCGCGGGATAGGTTAATGGCGGGATCGAAAGGCGGCTTGCGAATGGTGAACTCGCCGCAGCGGAGGAGTCCTGCGTAGGCAAGGCAGCAGGCGGCGCGAATCGTGAGGAAGAGTGGTCCTGAATCGAGATTGAGGAGCAGAGCGCGGAGGATTGGGAAGGTGATCGGCTGTTTAGGCTTTCGATCCTTTTCTCCGTGGAAGCGCTTGATGCCCCTGATGACGCGGCCAACGATCGGGGCCTCGATCGCTGAGAAGGGGAGATCGTTGTCGACGTGGAGCGACCTGACGTGTGTGAGGTAAGCCTTGATTGTCTTGGGCTGGACTCTCCCTCCAAGGTCGGCAACCCATGCGAGGATTGCGGAGAGGGAGGCGGGGAGGAAGGATCCGTCGGGATTGACCATGCCGCGGGTTTCGACGAAAGTGATGAAAGACTTTTGTCCGGTTGAGTAAGTGGCGCGGGTGGATGCCGCGATGCCATGCCAAAGGTAAAATGCGACGGGCGGGGACCACTGACGATATCTTGCATACCACCAAGCCGGAGGCGGCGGTAAGAAGGCTGTGGATCCAGATACGGCGCAAGCGAGAGCAAACGCGCGTATTGGTAACGAGAGGCAGCGTCAGCAAGCGAATTCTCCTCGGAAGCAAGCCAAACGGAAGAAAAATTGAAATCAAGGCGGCATGTCATATCGAGGAACCGGCGCAAGATCTCCATCGTGGGCGCCGATCGGATTGCGAGATCGTTGATTGCCTGGACGACGGCCTGGTTATCAACGTGGAAGATAACGGACTTTCCCCGGAAGTGCTCCCCCCAGCACAGGACCGAGTGAAGAACGGCGAAGAGTTCCTTGAATTGAATATCGTGTTTGCGCAGCCGGCGCGGCAGGCGACACGAGAACCAGCGGGAGCCGAAGACACCCCCAATGCCTTTGGTCCCGCTGGCGTCGGTGAAAATATGGAGCTCCTCACGTGCTGGCGCGAGCACGTGAATGCCATTCCACTCGAGCGCAACGGATGACCACCACTCGAGGTCGCGCCGGAAGGACCCGGGGATCCGGCGGCGCGCGCGCGACGAAGTGAACGTTGCCGAGAAAGAGAAACCGGCTTGCAGAAAAGCACGGGAGTACGGAATAACCTGCGACACGAACTGGAGGTAACCCGTTAGCTCCTGCAACTCGTGGAGAGTACAGTGAGACCGCTGGGACCAGTCGGCGAGGAGATCGCGTAAGATCTCGAGCTTCTCGTCAGGGAGGCGGGCCTCCATGAGATTCGCGTCGAGAATGATGCCGAGGAATTCGATTACGCGCGTGGGGCCATCAACTTTTTCGGGCTGGAAGCGCAGCCCGAGCGCGTTCCCAAGATCCATCAGCCAGATGAGTGCTTCTTCGGCCCTGGCACGCGGAGTGCCAGGTGCAAAGATGGCAAGGAAGTCATCGAGATAGTGCCGAATCCGGGCAGGAATGTGCCGCTGGATAATCCAGTGCAGTGCCTCCGCAAATAGGTTGAAAATGTAGGGTGCCGAGCGCATGCCGAAGCCGAGGACAATATCATAGTAAAGGTCGGCGAGCCAGGAATAGCCCAGCAGTGGCCAATCCTCTGGGCGTACAGGAATGTGGCGAAATGCTTGCTCCAGGTCCAGCTTAATCATCAGAGATCCCGGCCCGGAGGCAATGAGATCTTGAACAGCGTGGCGGAACATGTCGTAATTGATCGAAGCTTCGGCATCTGGGATGCCATCATTGACCGACGATCCATCTGGCGACGATAGGTGATGGATGCGGCGGATCTTCGAGGAGCGTTTGCGCGACACTGCGCCCAGCGGGGAGGCACGGAAGTGTGGAAACGGCGGGCTGGGGAAGGGACCGGCAGAGTGTCCGCGTTCGATCTGGAGGGCAACGTCCCTGGTGATGGCATCAGGGTTGTCAAGCGCTGACTTGAGGTTCTTCCCGATATAGCTGACTTCGCGATCACCCGTGAATCCGACGTTGGCACCGTGATGGATGATATTAATCAAAGTGGCTACGAATGTGCGATCAGGGTACTCGGCTAAATAAGACTGCCAGGCGTCGGCCTGCAGGCGGGATGAAATGAAAGCGCGGGGTGAAGGATTAAGGGAGGGGTGATTGGATCTCGGATCTGTATTTGGGCGCGCGGGTGGTGTGCAGTATGGAGGGAATTTGTCCTGTACGTGTGAACCGGTGACATGATAACCGAAAGAGGAAGGTGGCGTAGCGCTGGGGGACGCGTGGCCGAGTTCCTACGTCGTGCGAGTGCGGGCGGCGTGCTCGTGGGCACCGTGATCCTGTGCGCAGATCGTGCAGACATGCTGACGACCCCAGGCACAGGGCGAAGCGCAGATGCCGGCATTGAACTTGTTGCAGACGGAAGAGGTGTTCTGCGCCGGAGGCGTCTTCTTCTTGGCGGGAGTGGAGGCGCTGGAAGAGCCGCCAGAGCCAGCCGTCTGGCGCATGCGCCCGAACAGGCGTGCCGCCTGGATGTCGTGGTCGATGCGCCCCCACATGGAGTAGTCACCCAGCTCCATCTCGCGGATGCGCGAGTCGAAGTACTGCTGGTGGTAGTCGAGGGTGGCATTCCAGTCATATACGAGGGAGAATTCGAGGAGTTGGGAGGTGTACATGTTGAATGAGGCGCTAGTGCGGCAGATGGTATCGGGGGAAGCACCGGCGTTCTTAAGGCCCCCTAGCACGATATTGAAATATGTTTGGAGGGGAATGAGGAGGGCCGAGATGGACTTGTAGTCGCCCGCGGGGGAGTCGATGAGCTCGACTGTGTCCGACTTGGAGAGCCCGAGGGTGCGCCTGGGCTTGCGATCCCGTGCGCGGATGTCGATCTTGTAGAGATCGGCGGCCCGGAAATCATGTTGCAGGATCGACGATATGACAGCCGCCGGGATCCAAGCGTAGACGTGATAAAAATTGGTGGATGACGTACCGGCAGCGGGGTTGTTCGTAAGCGGCGGGGTGATGCTCGCCCCGGCGTTCGCGCCGGCGTTGGCGCTGGGGAGCACCATGGCTGGGGTGCTTGCTGGTGGCTGTGCCACCGGAGTGGCGGGAGTGGCTTGGGAAGGAAGGAGTAGCGCGCGCAGTGCAGCCAAGTCACTCTCAGTGCGCCTAGCGGCGGCTTCAGCTCGCGTGTTGGACTCGGCAATCATGCTGGCTAGGGCCTGGCGTTGAGACTCGAGGACAGCTTCGAGAGCCACGACGGCGGGGTCCGGCGTCAATGGCGCGCCTGATCCGGCACCTGAATTCTGCGATGAATTGGGAGGAGGTGCGTTGCCGGGCATGTCGGGAGGCGGGGCACCGTTGCTAGGCATGACGATAGTATTGGTAGATGGAGACGGGGAAGATTCGCGTGGTAAGAATTGTCCGTTAGGACCACGACGACGAGTGGCGGGAGCCAGGAGTGTCTCAGAGATGAGACCGCGAAAAAACCACTGCGAGCGGGGCGTAAGAGAGGACTCTAGAAAACCGTAGGTAAAAAACATGCATACCTGCGAGCGGGGCGTAAGAGAGGACGGCGCGTCCAAGCCACCACTCGCAGTGATATATACTACTGCAGTCACAAAGGGATGAAAGGAATGAAGGAGACAAAGTAAGTACGCGCACGGGCCGGCTACACCGGGTCAGCCACAAGCGCGTTCCACTGGCCAGTGGAACGCGCCTGTGGCTGGCGGATTGGTCAGCGGGATGACGCGTCAGCGGCATAGACCACGCTCAACCAAAACCTTGACCGCCACAATGTTATGTCCTGTGCTTATTACATATGAAGGCTTGCATGTCAAACAGCGTCCTAGGCGCCGCTTTGCAACCAATTAATGTCCCGACCGCTGAGTGGCCTACCTGCGCGCTGCCGTTTAAGTGTGAGACGCTAGACCGTCTGGAGCAGGCTCCGCCGCTTCCGATGGACTGTGGTACTGGCGCGGCGAGGAGCAAGAGCGCCGCGTCGTGCCAGCAAAACGTTAACAAGGACCGACAGGTTCTGTTGGCGTAGGTCAAGGGGAAGCTTTTACCGAGTTTGCAGAAAAGTAAAAACGATGCAGCACTTGTCCTACTGGCTCATGTCGGCCCATACTAAGTGCTTCGCAATCCAACACGCTGGGTATTAAGAACTTGAAACATTTTACTTGCGCGGAACGGACGGTAAAGCTTGGGTCGAGACTCAAACTGAGTCGTCGTTGATCAGAGACGCATCACATTAGAAGATGCTCCGCCGCTAGCAGGCTTTATCATTACACAAATGTTTTGGCGGATAACAAGAAGCACAGGAATAGAGTACGTGTGACGATCGCAGGCAGATTACGAGGTCACTACGAATGCCATTAGCTTCATGAGCAACATACAAACACGAAATAGACTCACTGTAGCTGGCAGGGTCAATGTGGTCAGGTAGCTCCGGCACAGCGACTTCGAACCTCGACTGGATAGCCGCCATCACACCCTGGTCGGCTTCCGACGACACAAACGTCACGGCCAAACCCTTCGTACCAAAACGGCCAGCACGACTGCAGTGTATACCCCGTGAGAAAAGGGGTTGCTGTCAGAAATTTGGACGTACCCGACGCGATGCAGATAGCTGTCTGCATCAGGAGGGCAGTCGTAGTTGACGACGATGTTGACGCGTTCAACGTCAATTCCACGCCCGAAGATATCAGTGGCGACGAGAATGCGCTTCTCGAAGGCCTTGAAAGCTGTGTATCGGTTGATACTAGCAAAGGAACGTCAGTGTGAGTAGATCTGGACCAAGGTGCAGACGCACCGCTCCTCCTGGGCAAGACCAGAGTGGATACTGATGCTGGGAAAGTTACACGACACAAGAAGCTTGTCAAGCTCGATCGCGCGCGCGACAGACTTCACAAAAATGACGACCTGATACCGGTGTGAGGACCTGGTCTTATTCAAGTCCTGAAGATTGGCCACGAACCTGATTGAACTCGAGCGTGTCGAGCAGCTCGTTTAGTTTTCTATTCTTGCCGACTTCTTCTAGCTTCACGTAATGTTGTTGAAGGCCGTGGAGCGTTAGCTTCGTTTCGTCGTCGACGAAGATCTCCAGAGGCTGAGAACACTCCTCAGCTCGAATGCAATGTGATGGCTGAATGAGGTACTGACGTTGGCCATGAATTTCTTGCACGTCGCCCGAATCTCCTTCGCCAACGTCGCGCTAAACATCATGACCTGCTTGTGGTGCGGTGTCGCCCGGAAGATTTCTTGCACGTCGCGGCGCATGTCTGGTGGGCGATGTCGAAGTAAGATATCGCGTCTTCAAGATGCATCAACGAGAAGAGATAAGGGTAAAGGGTCCATTCCACGAAGAACGGGATAATAAAAGCGCAATCCAACGAACGATCGTGCTTGGTGGTGACCCCGGCCACGACGGTGCGCGAGAGTCCGAGCGACGTCCATGCTTCTGGCTGGCCACGTGAAGACTTCTTCCGCTAGGACTCCTCCACAACCAGCGATCCTCAACCCAACTTGACCCGACATCCACACCAAAATGACCATGTCGGGATCGGACAAGGCGCGCGCGCCGATGCGAAAGAGGCGGCCGGCCCAGGGGAAGGCGCGACATAGGAATGACCGACGATGCGCGCGACGAATAGCGAATAGCAAGGAAGTTACGGTGGACGTCGAACTAACCAAGTTGTTCCAGCATCTTGTCACACTCGTCCAACACGAAATGCTTGACGTTCTTGGCGTCCAAAACTTTGTCCCGGACGAGCGCATTCAATCTGCCGGGCGTTGCTACCACGATGTGCGGGCATTTTGTCTTGTCCTTGAGGAGCTCGGAGTCCTTCGAGACAGGTGTGCCACCGAAGAACGTGCCGACGCGGATGTCTGGCATATACTTGGCAAAACGCGTGTACTCGTTCTTGATCTGAAAGGCGAGCTCGCGAGTGTGGCAGAGGACGATGACGGAAACTTCGCCATTGACTGGTTCCAACTGCTGCAGCGTCGCGAGGACGAACACCGCCGTCTTTCCGTGACCAGACTTCGCCTGGCACAGGACGTCCATTCCAAGCACGGCTTGGGGGATACACTCCTGCTGGACTGGAAAAAAATGAGCTAGAGAGCGGAAGACAAGACACGAAGGTCAATTCACCTTCTGACGGATGCTCAAAACCCAAGTCGCTGATCGCCCGCAGGAGCTCAGGCTTCAACAAGAAGTCCCTACACGCGTTTGACAGTCAGCAACACATTTGAGCGCTGCAAGGATACCAACTAA
This sequence comes from Auriscalpium orientale, assembly GCA_019915035.1. Lineage (NCBI taxonomy): Eukaryota > Fungi > Basidiomycota > Agaricomycetes > Russulales > Auriscalpiaceae > Auriscalpium > Auriscalpium orientale. Next base: position 3,044,457 of record JAHLMH010000001.1, read on the forward strand.
CCGGAATCCAGTCGAATGTATCCCCGAGAAGTTCTTCTTCTCTTTGTCGTCCCCATCCGCTGTCGCCCCATTCGTGGCGGTGGTAGAGGCGCCATTCGGGACGTCCTGCTCATCCTCGTAGTCGATAAGTTCCTCGTTGTCGTGCGAGCTCATTTTGCGGAAGTGTTAGAAAGGAAAGTGGAAAAGGGGAGATGACGAGGAGGTGGTGGTTAGGAGCAACAACGGCGCGCGAAACAACGCCACACTGGTTTGACCCCATTTGCGCACGCACGGACCCCGCAATGACTCCGGATACCCTTGTGCAGTGACTCGTCGCGAAGGCCACGCTTTCTCCCCAATGTAGCTCATTTGCCTCTCTCCCAGCAGCTTCTTCGGTGCGCTGGCTGCAATTTACCTTTGCATTTTTTTCGCGAGTTGGAGATGCTCTGAGTGGCCGGAGGGCCCTCGCCGCGTTGCAGTGCGTTGGGCCGCGGGTCCGGCTGTGCCGCGTGCGCGTGCCGAAACGCGACGACGCTGGGTCAGCGACAAGCACGGCAATTGCGTTGCAGTGAACCACCAACCGACCCAGATGCTCGACGCAGGACGCCTCTCTTTCCTGCCTTAATTCCTGTCTCCTGACAGTAAGAGAAGCGCTCTGTCCGTCATGTCGCAGCAATCGCGGGGATATCCATTCTGGTGAGCAGCACGCTCGCTTCCGGTCCAGCTCGGGAGCTGCTTCTGACCTCACCTCCATCAGGTTTGGAGGTTAGCATATCCCCAGTGAAACCCGAACGTTATGTCTGACATATTCCCCGGCTGTTTGTAGGAGTGGCTGCTTCATGTGCGCTTTGTTTTCCTCGCCGGAAACTGTGTCTAACTGCAGGCCCTCTGTCCAGTTGCCGCATGCTTCACGCATCCCCTGGATCTCATGAAAGTGTGCGTTTCATTGCCGTTGACTGCACTGCGATACGTCATATCTCAAACCGTCGTGCTGTAGCCGCATGCAAACGGTGAAGCCGCCTCCCGGCGCGAAGTCCGTCTCTGCCCTCGGAGTCCTTCGAGCAACGCTAGCAGAAAGAGGCATTCGCAGCCTTTACACTGGCATCAGCGCCTCTGTATTCAGACAGATGACGTATTCTCTTGTCCGCGTCGGGAGTTACGAAAAGATGAAGCTTCACATGTCAAAAGAGAGCAAGCCATCTGCCTTGAGGCTTTTATTGGCGGCCATGGTGGCCGGCGGACTTGGTGGCGTTGCCGGGAACCCAGCAGGTACGTGGAATTGACGCCATGTTATTTGTTTGGTAGTCTGACATCAGTTTGAGATGTTCTACTGGTTCGCATGACTAGCGACACCCTTCGCCCACCAGAAAAGCGCTACAATTACTCCAATGCTCTCTCGGGACTAATTGATCTCACGAAGACGGAGGGTTTCAAAGGCCTGACAAGAGGGGTCGCGCCCAACTCTGTACGTTTCTCAGTCCCTTTCAGCTGACACGCTGTACCCATTCATTTACGAAGTTGCGAGCCGTCCTCATGAATGTAAGTGTCTGCTTCTGACCGCATTCGTGTTGAGTGTTGACCGAAAACAGGGCTCACAAGTAGGCTCGTGAGTGCATGCTCTTGGATGCCGATGCCCTTCCCTAATACCGGTCTCGTTTGGTAGGTACGACTTCTTCAAGTCAAGGTTGATTGGCCAGTCAATACCGATTCTCAACGTGCGATTACGTGACAACATATTACTGCACACCATTGCCAGTGCTCTCGCTGGTCTGGTTGCAACTAGTACGTGCAGTTTTTGATTCTTGTTGTTCACGTACTCATTTCTTTGCTCGTGACGCAGCTGTCTGCGCCCCTGCAGACGTCTTGAAATCCCGTGTAATGTCACAGGTCAGTCTAATAAGAAGCCATGATTATTACTCTGACACCTCCGGACAGAGCGGCCATCACAGTGTACTCTGGATCCTCAATCACTCCTTGCATGAAGAAGGGCCACGGTTTCTCTTCAAGGGCTGGACGCCGGCGTTTGTCCGCTTGGGTCCTAACACAGTCCTTCTATTTATCTTCTTTGAGGTGCGCCAGTACCTTTTTTTTTCGGCATCCGCGCTAACGCATCCCTCCTACAGCAATTGAAGAAGGGTTGGGATACACTATCTCCCCCACAGCTACAGGCAGCTGATGCCGGAAAGCCCAGCAGCAGCGCTAGATTAGACTCCTAGATGGTCAACCACACGTAGACTAGACTTAGAAGATCTTGGATAGTTCGGCACCGACTGACCCGCAGTTTACTTACTGTATCACTTATACCTATCCAAAATAATGTACCTGTTCTGTCGCATATCTTATTCTCTATCTCGCATCGTGTATATATCCACAGCTGTCGAATTCACGGAAAGTTGCTCAGTCGTATTGTATCACGTGTCCAGAACTGGAGATCACCTGCTCCAACTTTTTATTGAAACGCTACGCGCCTCTCGTCCGCATTCTATGTTCCATACCGTATTCCTACCTCCCTGTATTGCACGATCTCTCTAGGAGCATCTCTCTACCCACCATGGAAGCCTTTCATCTACTCTCGCGCGGAGGTGTCCAATTCGATAAGCACAAATATAAGAAAGATGTCCAACTCTTCAACGTACGTCTACTGTCCAACATTTCTGTGATTCCTCCTCATTGCGCCCTCAGAAGTCTATGCGCGGCAGTGATAAGGGAAAATCACCCGCCGCCGTCGGCCAACTACCCGCCGAGCTCGACTTCTTCAAGTATGCAAAGGCGGCACCGGAGAGCACGAGCACAAAGCGCAAGGCGGGGGACGCAGACCGCACGGAGAAAAGGAAGAAACAGAGGAACGGCGAGGACGGTGACGTGGATGAGGATGAGGATGAGGATGCCGAGAGTGCGCCTGAAGACCCGTCCTCCAGCACCTCCCTGCCAATGCCGCGGCATAAGGTCACTACAAAAGGGTCAAACGTTCCTCCCCACGCAGAGACTTTCGAGGCTCTCAGAGAGCGTTACAGTATCCCATCTCATATCATGTCCAATCTCAAAGAATATGGCTACACAGTGCCGACGGGTATCCAGTCGTATGGTGCCCCAATTCTCCTCGAGGTGCGTGCTACCCACATTTCTACAAAATCCAGCTCACAATTGTCGTCGAAACAGTCCAGAGATATGGCAGCGATATCTCCCACCGGTACGGGAAAAACGCTCTCATATCTACTGCCGGTCATGACCGCGCTCGGTGTGCCCGCGTCGAGCGCGAAGTCGGGCGCAGGTGCAGGAGTGCGAGCGGTCGTACTGGCGCCTACGCGCGAGCTGGCGCATCAGATTCACAACGAGTGTTTGAAGCTGGCGCAGGGGCGGAAGTGGCGAATTGTGTTGTTCAGCAAGGCGACTGCGGCAACGTTGGCGGATAAGTCGGTGCGAGATAAAGTTGGTGCGTACAGCTCCCACCTCTGCTACATATGCTGGTGCTCACGATCGCTCAAGATATCATCATCAGCACGCCTTTGCGTCTGGTGGCTGCGCTGAATTCAGGGCATGTCGAGCTGCACAAGTCAGTGTCATTCGTAAGCTCGCAACCTCGCCGTTCTGACCCCCGACTAGCGTGCGGCATTTGATTCTAGACGAAGCAGACCGCATGCTCGACTCCGAGTTTCTGTCCCAAGTGCGGGAAGTGGCGGACGCATGTACACATGAAAACCTGCAAAAGGCCGTGTTCAGCGCGACATTGCCGGCAGGCGCGGAGAAGATTGCCATGGACATGCTCCGTGATCCCATACGCGTCGTGGTCGGGCTCAAGTACGCGCATATCCCCCGTCTGACTCTTCGCTTACTGATCAGCACACATGCAGGGACACTCCGCTCCCGCTCATTTCACAGTCTCTGACATATGTCGCTGACGACCCGTCGAAACTCCCCACCCTCCTCGCGTATCTCTCGCAGCCGTACAACCCGCCCGTGCTCGTATTTGCCTCCTCGCAGCCTCGTGCCACATCTCTTGCCGAGGAGCTCGTCCTACATGCCGTTCCAAACGTGGACTGCTTGCACGCAGGCATGACGAAGAAGGAGCGCGAGGACGCAGTGGGCCGCATGCGCCGTGGGGAGAGCTGGGTCATGGTGACAACCGAAGTGATGGCACGCGGGATGGATTTCAAGGGTGTGCGTGAGGTCATAAACTATGACTTCCCACAGAGTGTACAGAGTTACATTCATCGGATAGGTCGGTCACACTGGCAGTCCTCCTCACATATTGTTGGTGGCGCTGACGTGTTCTATGCTAGGCCGAACGGGCCGCGCGGGACGAGAGGGCAAGGCAATAACGTACTTCACTGACGAAGACGCGCCATATCTCAAGTCGTAAGTGCTTACTCGCTCCGACGACCGGCCTCGCCGAGCCCTGGCTTATCGTCTCCAGGATTGCCAACGTTCTGCTCCAATCCGGCTCCCAAGTCCCCGAGTGGATTCTGAAATTGCCAAAACCATCCAAACTGAAGCGCAAGCAAATGGGCAAGGTCAAGCGTGCCGAGGCGGTGAATCCTGCGCGAAGAATTGGGCGCAGCGAGGCCATTAAGAAGCGGTTCGTCCTCTGTCCGAATCACCGCTGATCACCACCTGACCTCGGTTCCAGGGATATGATCGCAGGCAGCCAACGGCGGAAGGAGAGAGTGAGGATGGTGCCAGAGGTCCCACAGGAGGAGGGGAGGCGGAGTACTGAGGAAGAGCCGGTTTCGTAGACCATGTCCGCCGCTTTGCTGCCCAGATCACCGGGAAGACCATGATTCCGTTGACACGCGCTGCTGTCACTAATGGGGTGAGGGTCCTAAGCAGGAAATTTGTGGGTATAATACCGTGCACGGGACGACTTACTTGTCGACCGATCGATAGCTACTTTGCTCGCGAGCGTTCGAAGGGTAGTCCGAGACCTCGGAAGTGATGTGCGATGCCCATACGCAGGGGCGAGAAGGACGCCACGTAACAGAAGGGCTCACGCGAGTCAGAGTCGGGTCAGAGTTGCGCAGCAAAACGTGGGGGAATAAAGCAAGAGGAGAGCGGGAAGTGCCGTGCCGCGAGAGCAAAGGACCTCCATTGCCGCCTCGCCACTCGGATGCTAGATTGCAGGTACTCATTTGAGACCCGCGAGCGCTCCAGGGAAGCGCGGTGATCAGATACGGGGCGAGCCAAGATCTGTGAATGTGGTGGGAACGATCACTACTCGCTATGCATCTCGTATGTTCCCTGCAACGTGGTGACGGGGACTCCAAATGGCAGGCAGCTGCGTCGTGTAATTAATAGACGCATCGATTTGGCACTAAGGAACATATGGGCATGGCCAATCACGGCGGAACGGCAAAAACAACGGCCTCATTGCCATACGCCACGGGAGCGCTGGGACGGCTGAAAATTCGCTATAAAATCATAAAAGGTACAGGGAGATGCGGAAAACTAACTCACTCTTCCGGTGTTATGAAGTGTCCAAGCTGGGGCAAAACATAAGGGAAAACGGGAGAGAGGGGAGAAGCCGGAGCTGCGAGCGCCGAGCAGATTTGCTTCCGTGCGCCACTGAGATCTGTAGATCAACAGCACACATCACACACAACCTCGAGGCCGCCTCGCTGTGATTTTACGAAGGGGTGGTTTTCCCTCGGGTCCAAAACGGGCCTTTGGCACATCGGCCTGCGCACATACTTAAGGAACAGCAAGAAAGCAAGGAAAATGGCCAGGCTACTCACCTACAATCGTCCTTTCTACACCTGTTCACCTTCGCCACCAGCCCAGCAATGCCCGTCACTCGCCACGTCCGCCGATCGCGCCGGTTGTCGAACCAGCCGCCGTCGGGCTATATGGATGACCTTTTCCGTGCGTCATTTACTTGTTTAGTGTTGTGGGTCCACAGTTCGTTCTTACTCACCTGCTTCTTTCGGTCTGCGCAGGTCTCTACCACGCCGTCCCGGGTCCCGCCTCTGAGTACTCTGACTCTAGCGCCGATGCCACCACCCCATCCCCCGCCCCGTCCGACTTCCAACCCATCTCGCCCACTGCGCTCGCCCCACTCCAGGGTCACAACCTTCGCGACTACTTCGACGACGACTTCCTCAGGTCTATTCCCGCCCTAGCAAATTTCCTTGCGCCGTACTACCCCGATTCGCCCCCGCCACAGACGTCCTCGCACGGGCGCAAGCGCAAGAACTCGGATAACCACGTGAAGCGTCCGCCAAACGCCTTCATACTCTACCGCTCGTACATCTGGGCGACGCGCCGCATCTCTAGCCTCGTCGAGCGCGATCACCGCTTCATCAGCATGATCACGGGCCGTAGCTGGCAGGGCTTGGAACTGGAGCAGCGCAATAAGTGGAAGTTTCTCGCAAACTGGGCGCGTGAGCGCCACATGGAGCGCTACCCTGACTACAAGTACTCGCCTCAGAGCCGCAGGGAGAGGTCGGGCAGCCGCAGAGTAGGCCAGTCGCACACCATCGACGAGTCCGCGCGCTGCGCGGTCATTTCCCGGCTGATGGCACAGGGCTTCGAGGGGAGCGAGCTCGAGGAGGAGGTCCGTAAGCACGACGAGCGTGTGGCTGCCTTGCTCGAGGAGGCCGAGGAACAGCGCGATGTAGTATCGTCGCGCTCGCGCCGCCGGCCGCGCCGCGCCTCGCGCGCCGTGCGTGACAAGGCCCCATCCCCGCCGGTCAAGTACGAGACCTCAGCGACGCCCGAGCTCACCCTTCTCCCCGACTACGAGCGCTGCCCGTCTACTCCGCGTCTTGTGGAGGATGACTTCGTGAAGACCGCAGACATCCCACCCATCGACATCTCCGCTCCCGTGTCCGTCGAGTGCGCCATGTCTGAACCCGTAAGTTGCCCCATACCTTGGTACTTGCTCTGCTGCTTACACACTACCCTTCAGAAACCTGCCCAGCGCATCATGGCTTACGATCTCCCTGACCCAGCTTACACCCTCCCCACCGTCGACGCAATCCGCCCCGTTCCTAACGCCATTTCCTACCCCCTCACGCCGGAGGGCCTGCTCGGCCAAGCCTCGCGCGAGGCGTTCGACTACACGGAGGAGTGGAAGGCCAGCTCCGGGCATCGTGACGCCGTCCCCGCCTCCCCACGCGCATCGTCTGCCGGCCCCTCTGTGCACGATTCCGCTCCGATATTCACCTCACCGTGGGCCGAAGAGAGTGGGTGGTTGGCGGCTCTGCACGACCAGGCCGATGTCCCGCTGATGAGTGAGAACGAGATGGCGAACTTGATCCACGGAGACCCTCCGTCGCCGCGCACGCGCGACTTCGAGCCAGAAGCAGATGTAGTGGACTACGGCCTATGGCTCGCCTACCAGCCTGGAGAGTGATGACACCGCCCTGCGGTGAAAAATATCCCTTTAGACCAACTCTGGGTTACTGTCCTATGATCGCTCTATCGTATCGCTCTCTGTCTTGATATATGCTCCCAACATGCTCCCGATATCCTACTCACGATACCACTGTCACCCACAGTCTATTCTGTCGGGTCGCTCATGTTCTCCACATATCTCTGTACTTGTCTTTCGTGTTATGTTCTGTACAGTGATATGACCCGGCGTCGATACTTCTGTACTTGTACTTGTACTTTCTGCAAATACATGCGCGTGCGTTTGTAACTTACTTCTTAGGCTTCTTAGCAACAACGCCTTGCGAGGTGTCCTTTCCTCGCTTCCCGCCCACGATCACGGGCTGGTCCTGCGTTGAGATCCTGCCCTCCGCATGCTGCGCTTTGAGCCACTCAGCGCACACGTCTTTAGACGCTGTCGGGTGGCCGAGCTGCCATTTTACCACCTCCGTGAGGACGCGCCCAGTCCATTGCCCCCCCTTCGCTAGCCCTAGAAGCTGAACGACCTCGCGTCCCTGATCGGAAATATTCAGCACCCGGAAATCGGCGTATTTGAAATGGCACGTACATCAAGGATAGGTTTTGAGTCCACGGCCTTGTCTAACTCCAGCTCTTCGATGCGCATGACAAAGTCGTTGTACGTTTTGATGATGTCGGCAGCACCGTCGACTATAAATAGCAAATCAGTAGGGTACTAAGAGAGCTTCAGGCGATCTGACCGTCGAAGCTGTCTGCGGTACCGTCATACAGCGGCACCAGGTCCTGCAGGAGTGCGAACAGTAGAGAAGTCGTCCAGTGCGCATCTAGCAGCGGATTATGCACTGCCGTCTCACGCAGCAGCATCCCTGTAGACCGATCAGCCACAGCCTCACCAACAGAACGCACGGTGCACACCGATGGCCACACGCTCAGACGGGCTCTTGAACCGGTCATCGTCCAGCCTCGGCGCCTTGAGTAACTCCGCTGCAGCGTAAAGCGCCGGTATCCCATCCAGATAATGGTTCTTCGTGCCGACCTTGAGCCCCTCCCGGATCGCTGCTTCCACTGCCGGTCGCGCCCTTTTCTTGCTATCCAGATATGTTATTCCACGATATGGCGTGAGCGCGCACGCGAGATACAATCTTGGAATGATGGAGGACGAGGCGGAGAGCTGAGAGGTGAGGAGCGGATGGAGCGGGGGATGGGCAAACAGAGGGGCAGAGGGATGGAGAAAGGTGTGCAGGATGGCGCCGGCGGCGATGGCTTTGGAGGAGGGGGCGGGAGGGGCGGAGAGCGTGGAGAAGAGTACAGGTGGGATGTAAAAGACGGTGGAGAAGAGGGACAGTGAGTCGATGAGTTGGATCGCGCGGAATGGATCTCGGCCTGTGCTAAGATTCGTCAAAGATTCGATAAGGAGGTATAAAAACCTCGAATGTACCTCCCATCATTTTGTCGATTTCCTCTCCAACTCGTTCTCGCGTGATCTTTTGCGCCAGGGCAGTCTGCCGAGATCCCTGGTGAGCGTCGCATGACAGGGACGGAAAGCGTACTATACCTGGATCTCCGCGTCTCGGGCTGAGGCTTCTAGCTCCGGGACCATCTGGAAGCCGAACCTGCTTGTGAACCGGATGCAGCGGATGACGCGAAGAGGATCATCGAGGAAGGTCTGTCGCGGGGGTAAAGGCGTCCTGACGATGCCATTTTTCAGGTCCTCCAAGCCCTGCAACAGCAATAGTTGAGCATGAGCACAGACTCCAAACAGTGCGGATACACGCACCTGGCCGCAGTGATCTTCAACGGATCGTGTGTGCACGTTGTAAAAGAGGGAGTTGACCGTAATGTCTCGCCTGAGCGCGTCCTGCAACGGGGTCCCGAATGTCTGCAGTTTTGCAGTGTTAGCTCGTAACGAAAGGCATCGAGTGGCTACATACCACTTGTGTGGGTATCCGGCTGTCCTCTGCATACGCCTCGTCACGCAGGTTGACAAAGTCCAACTCTTGGTCCAGCACCGCCGTCTTGGCCGTCTCCAAGTGTTTGGACTGCCCGGGATTACCCTTGACGGTCGTGACGGACTTCACGGGGAGCTTCTTGACGTTGCTCACGAACTCGGTGAACTCGACCGCGAACGGATAGCCCATGATGTTCTCAAGCGCTATGTCGATGTCATGGCTTTCAGATCCTAACAGCTAGCACCTAGGATTAGCACGCGTACAGGCAGCAATGAGGATCGGACTCACCTTGTCGCGTACCCAGCCGCCTGCGATGCGGCACGAGGTTTTGATGCCCTTCTCCGCCTCAAGGTACTTTGTGCACTCGTCGAGCAGCGTGCACAGCCGCGACTCCACATCTGTCAGCTTGATCTCTGTGACTTCTGGTATAGGGATGCGTTGCGCAGTGACGGCACGGAAGGACACGGTGCGCGCCATGTGGGGGTTTCGCAGATGTCTTGCGCGGCTGAGCGGACGTGCGAGGGCCCTTAGCATAGACCTCGTGCTCACGGCTGCATGAATTGTCCTGTGGGTGAACTGGTGCAGATGGAGTCAGACCGACTAACAGATCGTCCAATGCAGATCTGGAGAATTATTGAAGGTTTGATTGGCAGTGCGTGAAACAAGTACACGTCATCAACACGTCATGAAGCGCCTATCCTATTCGACTTGTCACGGTGACATTTGACGCTTAGGGCTCATATCTGAACAAGATCTGTGATTCTAACGACGCACAAACTAGACAAGAAATATACGAAAAATAAAGATAGCAGGGGGCGAAAGACATGTCTAATGTACCCCATTAATCACCGGCGACAAATGCAGAACGCGAAGCAGCCAATTGACGAAGTCGTACATTTCCTCTCCAAAGACAGCGTGCCCGAGTCGTTCGTACCGCCTGACTTCGAGGCTGCGCAGGCGAAGTACATCTCTTAGAAAAGCGGTGGACTCTTCCGCATAGTAGGGCGGTATCTCTCTGTCTTGTCGGCCGTGCCCCAAGAATACAGGCAGCGTGGGCTCCGTGTGGACGTGCATGATATGCTGTGCGGGGCAATGCAGTGAGACACGGCTTGAAAGGGTCCGAGGACATCGTACGCACCTCACGACCACGACGCGGCACCCAGCCTGAGAAGCTGGCCGCGCCCCCGAGGTCATGCAACGACGTGAGGGCTACCAGAAGGCCGAGCGCCCCACCCTGGCTGAAGCCAGCGACGACAATCCTGCGTGGATCAGCACCGGCTTGCACTTCGCCCTGAATGATACTCTCGATGTATGCAGCAGAAGCTGCGACACCTGCCTCGTCCCACTCAGCATCGCCGGGGGGAAGAGCCGCGATGTTAAACCAGCTTGGGCGCAGTTGCCCCGCGCTGGCCGTGACGGGTCGGGAAGACCTAGGCGAAGATTACTTTGTGCATACCGTGATTCACTGAGATCACCTACGCCTGCGGTAAAATCCATTCCACTCTTGGCAATTGTCGGGCGAGCCATTCTATCATGCTGCGCCACGAGTCATTCGACTGGCCTAAACCCTGAAGACATAGTTAACTAATAAAACCCAGCGACAGAAGTAGAACACTCACGTGAATAAACACGACCGTGGCAAGACGCTGTCCAACAGCAGGAAATCTGAGGAGTGCAGTCATGTAGTCCGTTGACTGTTGTACTTGTGTGTCGGCACCGTTAGTCTTACTCGACGATCGACCGCATACTTATGACGATGAGGTCCGCACAGCCCTTACCTCTCATAGGGTTTTTGATGCTGCTTTGCGGTGACTCTTCGTAGCCTCCGCAGCACCGGCAGACACTGTGTTGACTGCGGGACGATGGGCATATTTGCGCTCAAAGACAGCGGCCCTGAGATAAATGAAACACGGGATAAGCGGCAGTCGACAGCGCATATTGCGGGCCTGCGCAGGACCATACGTGTTCCCCCGTGGCGCTGGTCGGTGGACTGCCAGCCGCGGCGCCGGAGCAACTGCGCAAACTCGTCGCGCGAGATGACATAAGCTTGCCTCATTGGGCAGGCGCGAGAAACTTGGTCTCGCAACTGCCGCAACTCAACGACACTCAGCCTTGCTCTCTGCCTCTTTTTCTCGCAGCAGCGCTGCCTCGACTTGCATCATGGGCAACGTTACAAGCTGCTGCGACTCATGCTGTACGAATCTTTCCTGGTCCCCAGGCGACACGTGCTCATACGTACCCGACAGTCTCATCGCGGAGGTCCCAGTCCTACGAACCTCTCCTCCTAGAGAACGAGCGCGAGGCAGTCGCTGACCTTCTCCAGTATCTCGAAAGTAAGCTTCCTGCTCTATGTATACTGCTGCTCTGCCCGCAGCTGCAGACTGCTGACGCTCTCCGCGCATACACCAGATCGCACGACGACGAACTTCTTCGCCGGATCGCCACTTTCAGCGCTGACCACTCTCTCCTTTTCCGACAACGTCGACCTCCAACGCAGCGCAGCGCTAGCATTCGCCGAGATTACTGAGAAGGAAGTGCGGCCAGTGGGGCGAGACACGCTTGACCCGATTCTTTTTCTTCTGAGCAGCCACGACACGGAGGTACAACGGGCAGCGAGCGCAGCGCTGGGGAACTTGGCTGTGAACAGTGAGTATGCCTGCTAACTCTGTCTGCTGCGCAATGCTCACGAGGCGTTCAATCAGCGGATAACAAGCTGCTCATCGTCAAGCTCGGCGGGTTAGAACCTCTAATCCGCCAGATGCTCAGCCCGAACGTGGAGGTCCAGTGCAACGCTGTGGGCTGCGTAACGAATCTTGCCACACATGGTGCGCCGCATTCCCAATCTACCTGCCCCTGCGGCTTCTGAGATCGCGATTACCAGATGACAACAAAACCAAGATTGCCAAGTCAGGCGCCCTAGTCCCCCTCACACGGCTCGCTCGCTCCAAGGACATGCGCGTGCAAAGAAACGCGACTGGCGCGCTGCTCAATATGACACATTCGGGTGAGCTCAGCCAGCCATCTCCGCACCGCAGCCGAGATCTGACTGCGGCGTAGACGAAAATCGGCAACAATTGGTCAACGCTGGAGCTATCCCCGTGCTGGTCAGCCTGCTCAATTCCACTGATACCGACGTCCAATACTACTGCACGACTGCGCTGAGCAACATCGCCGTTGACGGTGAGTCGCTTGCCAGACCTCGAGGCAAAATGTCAGCTGACTCCCCGGCCGCAGGCTTGAATCGCAAAAAACTTGCGCAGAGCGAGCCGAAGCTTGTAACGAGTCTTGTTCAGCTCATGGACAGCCAGAGCCTGAAGGTGCAGTGTCAGGCCGCGCTGGCTCTCCGGAATTTAGCCAGCGATGGTGAGTCCAGACATCCTGATGACGTTACGCAGCATCTTAAACACGTTCCCACAGAGAAGTACCAGCTTGAAATTGTAAAGGCTGAGGGCCTCCAACCCTTGCTTCGGCTCCTGCAGTCCACATACCTTCCCCTCATCCTCTCCTCGGCGGCGTGCGTCCGGAACGTGTCGATACACCCGCAGAACGAGTCGCCCATCATAGAGTCCGGCTTTCTACAGCCGCTGATAAACCTCCTTTCATTCAAGGACAACGAGGAGGTGCAGTGCCACGCGATCTCCACGCTGCGGAATCTCGCAGCAAGCTCCGAGAAGAATAAGCTTGCGATCGTCAAAGCGGGCGCCGTACACTCGATCAAGGAGCTCGTATTGGAGGTCCCTATGAATGTGCAAAGCGAGATGACGGCGTGTGTGGCGGTGCTGGCGCTGAGCGATGATTTGAAGGGACAGCTTCTGGAAATGGGCATCTGCGAGGTGCTCATTCCCTTGACAAATTCGCCCAGCTCCGAGGTGCAGGGGAACAGTGCTGCTGCGCTTGGGAATCTTTCATCCAAAGGTATAATCGTTTCGTTTGCTGACAGCGAGCGTGTATTGACTGCGCACTTGCTAGACGGCAGGTCCGCCACGGATGACTACTCCGCCTTCAACGACGTGTGGGACAAGCCCGAGGGCGGCATGCATCAATATCTGCACCGGTTCCTCAGTAGTCCAGACGCGACCTTCCAGCACATCGCAGTTTGGACCATCGTTCAATTATTAGAATCAGGAGGTCGGTGTCACCCGCCATTGTCCTATCGTCCTACATATCTAATTCTCCTCCAGATCCACAACTAATCAGCTACATCCGCTCCTCCGGCCTCCTCGTCCCCACCGTCCGCGACCTCGCAGCCTCGCGCTCCGTCACACCCACATCCTCTGTCGGTGGCACACCACGCTCTCACCGCTCCCAATCCCGCTCGTATCAGGACACGGACACGGGTGAGGGCGCAGGCGAGATTCAGCAACTCGCGCGTAAGATTCTCGAGTTTGTCGAGGGCGACGAGCCCGTGGGGTCAGCCATTCCCGCGAGCGCGACTCCGTCGCACGTGCAACCGGGCTCGTCAGTCGGCGGGCACTCGACCGCGAGTGGCGTCGACCACGAGGAGCTGCGGAAGAGCGTGCGGGAGGCGTTTGCGGGCGGCAGTCGCGGGTACTAGCGCGCCAGCCTGACTCAGTTCATCATGTCGGGGTAGAAGGACGAGCGGACAGTCGGCGGCGGCTCGCCATGTGCATGGACATCTCTTGCTTGTTTTTTTATTGGTGGTAACATAGCTATCTGTTTCATATTCGACCTATTTGCGTTTTCTTGTGTCTTTATTTCTTCGTTGTTCACTCGTGCCGTGACGATGTTTCTGCTGGCCTGTCCGCTTGTTACCTACTATGCTGTCTCATATTTATGCAATCGGTTTCTTGATCCTCCTTACGCTGTGAAAATAAACCATTACAATATTCGATCCGGCCGAATTATTGAGAGGAGGAGGATTGGTTCTTCGGCATGTCTGACGGCACGTGGCGGTTCGGGGCCGGCGCGAGCGACGCGAGAATGTCACGGTCACGGCGCGGCCACTTCGAACTTCCACCTAGTGGGCCACTTTGAAGTCGGTTGCAATCTAGCAGACGCACGTCTTGCACCTCCACAGCCACGTTTGAGTTTGCGGCGTCGTTTGACTCGTTTCGCCGGCCCCAAGCACGTCAACAGTCTCGAACGGACCGACCAGAAGACCGGAGCCGCGCAGCGCGTCCGCAGCAACCAGCAACCCAGCGCGCAAGGCCCAAGTGTGCGCCGGAGAGAACGCTGTGCATTATCCCCGACCAACAGTGCTCCCCATCGGCTAGACCATGCCCAAGGTTCAAAGCCAACAACGCAAGAGGAAGTATTATGCGGTGAAGGTCGGAAAGGAGGGTCCGCGAATATACGACAGCTGGGACGAGGTAGGCGCGTAACAGCGGTTCTGAAATCCCTGCCCGGGACCACATGGATTTGACGTCCCTGATTTGTGCTCGTGCAGGCCAAAGAAAACGTGAGCGCCCCGTGTGAACGACGTGTATGGCGAGCTGACTGTGGCGCGCGAGTAGGTTTCGCGTTACCCGAACGCGGTGCATAAGAGCTTCCTGACCCGCACTGCGGCGGAGCAATGGCTCGCCGAATACACTGTTTGTAAGGTGGCATCGTTTTGCAACCGCGTGTCGCTCGCTGAAATTTGGTGTTTGGCAGCTGGCGCAGGCTCACCGAACGGCACGGCGAATAGCCCGATTTTCATTGACGACGATGACGACGACGCTGGGTCCAACTTCGAGGACCTGACACAAGTCAAGTTTGAGGACGACGGACCTTTCGTCAAAGCTGAGGCCGACGAGCCTGACATGAAGCTGGAGCCCGACGAGACTAACATGATGCTGGAGCCCGACGAGCCTGACATGAAGATAGAACCTGACGAAGAACCTGGCGTTAAGGTTGAGGCGCAGGAAGCCCGCATGCCGATGGCTACCGCGCCAGTCCTCCAGCCAGCTCCGCTTCAAGCACCCCAGCCTGTCATTATCTTGTCTGTAGAGCAACGAGCCATTTTGCAGAGAGTTGCACGGGGAGAAAACGTCTTCTTCACAGGCTCTGCAGGTCGGTACATCTTTTTTGGGTGCTGCGATACGCGGCGTCTGAGCGAAGGACTCGAATGCAGGCACTGGAAAGTCGGTTCTTCTGCGGGAGATTATCAAAACTCTGAAGGACCCGCAGAATCCGCTCAAGCTCGCGATCACCGCGTCGACAGGAATCGCGTCAGTGAATATCGGGGGGACGACACTGCATTCGTGGGCAGGTATAGGTCTTGGTGAGGAGCGCGCGGAAAAGCTAGCCGGCAAGATCATCGGACAGCGTGGCCCTACCCTGAAGCGCTGGAAAGCTGTCCGAAGCTTGATCATCGACGAGAGTGTGTCCAACTTCGTTCTTCGGCCAGTCGCCCTTCTCGACGAACTTCTGACCGAGTGTTCAGTCTCCATGATTGACGGACGACTTTTCGACAAGCTGGTAATTGACTACTCGATCCATCCGAGACGCAAAGCCTAACTGCGGCTGCTTTGTAGGACCACATTGGCCGAGCAACGCGGCGAAATGAGAGGCCGTTCGGCGGCATACAGGTGCTCTCGTCGCCCGCATTTGTTTGTCTGTCTCTCACGCCCTATTTAGCTCATACTGTCCGGCGATTTTTGCCAGCTTCCGCCTGTACCACAGCAGAAAGACGGCGTCACACAGCATGCGAAGTTTGCTTTTGACTCCGATGCGTGGCAGCGGTGCATTGACAAACCTGTGACGCTCACGCGTGTATTCCGTCAGAAGGAAGGAGGTGAGCATTCGTGCACGCGTTGAGCTCGAGCTTGAACTGAATTAGCCCGCAGAATTCGTCGACATGCTCAACAAAATGCGGTACGGACGCGTCGACGACGCGATGTTCGAGCGCTTCCGGAAGCTGACCCGGCCTATAACTTATGACGACGGCATCGGAGCTACGGAGCTGTAAGTCCAAATCATGCTTCATATCTCTGTGCACTGTGTTAGAAGCTGACCCGCGTAGCTACCCAACCCGGCGGGAGGTCGACAACGCAAACCACACGAGGCTGAAGGAGATCAAGGAGAAGCAATTCGATTACACGGCATGGGATCGTCCTGGTGTCGACTCGTATGGCAACAAGACTCCCCACGATCGGATGCTGAAGCTCCTGGATAAGACCGTGTGCCCAGAACATATCACGCTCAAGGTGTGCGGATATTGATCTTCACTTATTTTGGATGCTGCTGACCGGAAAGTAGGCGGGCGCACAGGTCATGCTCATAAAGGTATGTCAAATTCTACAACCCTCTGTAGAGAACTGAGCTCTGCCGAACAGAATCTGGAACAAGGTATCCTGGTGAATGGGTCAACAGGCAAGGTGCTCGGCTTTTCCAGCTACGCGGAGGCAACACGGGATCACAGGGCCATCGCCAGCGCTGTCACGGACGGAGAGCGTAATGACGTTCCCGAGCACATCCGGAAGAGCGCCTGCAAGTGGCCGCTTGTTCGATTTACAAACGGTCGCGAGCTATTGTGCATCCCACAAGAGTTCACCGTCAATAATGGTGAAGGCGAGACGGAAGCAGCCCGCCTTCAGGTAGGCTAGCCAGTGCGGATGATGTCTGAATGCGTCTTGTGCTGAACACAGCTTGTAGGTCCCCTTGATTCTTGCATGGGCCTTGAGTGTGCACAAGTCGCAAGGTCAGACCCTCGAACGCGTCAAAGTCGATCTGTCTCGTACCTTCGAAAAAGGACAAGGTCAGCAATTTCTTCCTCATACTCTAGCAGAAGACATTGAGTGATGTCTGTCCACCGCGCAGCCTATGTTGCACTCTCCCGTGCCACAACCTTGGATCGGTTAGAAGTCCAGAACTTCGATTTCACAAAGTACGTGACCTTCAGCGCGGATTGTCTGCTGCAATTGTTGACAATGGCGCCCACAGAGTCATGGCTCATCCTCGGGTGCTGGAGTGGCACCGCGAGCTTGAAAGCCACGAAGAGTACGAGGAATTATTAGACGACGATTTCACGAATCTGTCATAACACCATTTGTTTTTACATATATTGCTATCTCACTGCATATACGCTTTCGTTGGATCACTAATGTATACCTATGATGAATTGACTGACTGACCGTGGATGCTTACACGTACGATATGATGCGCGGTTGAACCGTTGCTTCGCGGATGCAATGTGCCAGGAGGGGAAAGCACAAGCGGAGCCGCCGGCACGTGGGGAAGACGCTGGCTGGATGCTGTACACTCTCATTCTACCCTCTTCACCACCAACATGTCCTCGGCAGCCGAAGTGCCCTCGCGCACGTCTGGCGACGACCTCCAGAACGGCCTCCTCTCCCAATTCGACTTGCACCTCCGGGTCCTCACAGATTCGTACATCAATTTCTTTCAGGAAAGGTAGCCTGTATGCTCTCAAGTCCCTCTGTGCTGCGGGACTGACCAAGTGTTGCGCGCGCCAGGAAACGCGTAGAGGAGACATAGTGCGGCTGTTTGCATGCTCTGGTGAAGGCGCTGTGCCATTGACATCTTGATTGCAGTGTCGCTTCGTTAACGAAGCTTCACCGAAAGGCGATGGCCATCGATGCATTCCTGGACGTGCGCATCGACGCGACGACGACACGCGTTGCATGGAAGGAAGTCAGAGATAATGTGGAGCGAGGTGCGTCCAACGACCGTTCCTCCTCAAAATCCTTACTCATGTATACCTTGCGCCGCGCTCAGAGACCCAGGCTCGCCAGGCCTTCGTGAACACGCTCACGATGGACGTCATTCTACCCCTCGTGTCTTTCAAGGTACCGCACGTGCCCATGTACCCTCCTCACATCCTCACACATCTCAAGGAATCCCAAGAGCGCACGCGACAGCGCGTCCAGGAAGGGATCAGCAGGTCTGCTAAAGAACACTCCGACTATGCAGAGAATCAGCTCCCCAAGCTCAAGCGCGCCTATCTGAAGAGGTGCCAGGACGTCGAGGTGCCGTCCACCCTCTCCACTACCCTCAGCCATCGAGTTTGACGCATATATCCGCCGCGCAGGACTATAAGCAGACTGTCACTTCTCCTGTCGCCTCCGCGCCCGCTCCTATGTTTCAGGACACGGGCGCTGCCCCCACTTCGCGATCAAATCCGAACCTGGCGACGAAGCCCGTCGTCACTGCTCCGCAGCCACTCAGGGCACTAGAGCGTCGCCCGTCGGGCAGCGCCCCTACTACGCGGAGTCGCTCCCCTCCAACGTCCTCTTCTCTGTCTGATCTCGCGCATCATGGTTAGGGCGTCTGATCCTATTGTGTTCGTACTTTCTGATTGTCCTGTGGCCACCTAGGGAAGAAGCAGCTGAACCAGTTAATCACATTCTTGGACAAGGGCGGGAACAATAGAGAGCTCGGGTCCAGTCGCAACCAGGAGAATGCGGCAAGGTCAGTACGCGCGAAGCGTGAAGCTGAGGAAGCCGGTCAGTTCATTTTGCACTCATACGAGAGCGACCGCCCACTATCGTTTTTCAGACCGTGAATACCGTAAGGGTGTGCACTGGCTTGAGACGCTGCGTCTAAGTAGGGTCAAGATCCTCGAAGGTGCCCACAATGTTAGTCACTTGCTCAGATCGATGCTCTGTTACTGAAGCCGCAGACCCTTCCAAATAGAATCTAGGGCACTTTCACTACGAAGAAGCTGAGCTCATGAAGAAAGTGCTCACCATGTATACCGACAACTTGATGTACGTGGATGTTACGATGCTAAGATGCCGCCCTTATCGTTCTTCCTAGTGCTACATGTCAAACTCAGACGCATATAGCCTCGTATGCCCAGGACTCTGTGCGTCAGGTGATCCCTAAGAAGGACATGGAGATCATGAGTGCCTCCGTACGGCGCTCTCTGGCATTGGCCATCCCCACACCCGTGCTATACTACAATTACCAAGTCGGCGAGTGTCGCGACCTCATCTTCGGCGTCAGCATGGTGGACTACGCGACTGCCCGTGGCCTGGAGGACGC
The DNA here is from genome assembly GCA_019915035.1 of Auriscalpium orientale. NCBI lineage: Eukaryota > Fungi > Basidiomycota > Agaricomycetes > Russulales > Auriscalpiaceae > Auriscalpium > Auriscalpium orientale. The sequence continues at coordinate 3,063,677 of JAHLMH010000001.1, forward strand.
GCCGAAGATAATCAGGTTGTGCATACAGGAAGTCGACAAGCGGGGCCTCACGACAGAAGGCATCTACCGAGTAAATATTCATCCGTCTCAGCCTTCATTCGCCTCAAATATACTTTGCGCAGGTATCCGGCAGGCATGCTATAGTTCAGGAGGTAAGGCAGCTCAACTCTGTGGTCTACAATGTACGGCTTACGTTACAGCCCTAGCTACAACACAAGATCGAACGTAATGAGCAAGAATTCGCCTTCAATTCTTACACCGATGATATATACTCTATCACGTCGCTTCTGAAGGTATGTATCCCTGTCCTTGGAATGAAAATTTGCTCACGCTAGAGAAGCTATATCTGCGTGAATTGCCAGATCCTCTTTTCAAGTTCCCTCTGCAGGAGCGGCTGCAGCATACAGAAGACATTGGTGAGCCAGCTCAGTCGACGCCCCTGTGAGCGACGCTCTAACGCGCCATGTAGCTAATCATGCATCCAATGGTTTCGTCCTCTTGCGATCAAAGATCCGCCGATTGCCGCCAGTCCACCGCATTTCCCTGAAGGCACTTATAGAGCACCTCGCTCGTGTCGCGATGAACGCAGACAAGAACAAAATGGATGCCAAGAATCTTGCCATCGCGTTTGGCGGCGTCCTGTTTGGCGAAGACGAAATGCCCGCGTCCGGCGCGGATCTGCTGAGCCTACAATCATGGAAGGTATGGCTATTTTTTGGCCCGAGCGAGACATCTTTCACTGAAAAATTTCGCAACAGGACTCAGTCATGGAAGACATGATAGAGAATGCACAAACGCTGTTCGATGACCGCCAGGCCCCCATGTCCCCGCCACTCCCACCTGCACCCTCAGGCGAGCCCGTCCCCGTCCTGTCGTACGGCTCATCGCACACACGCATTGGAAGCCTGTCCTCGCCCAAGGGTCCCCGATTCCCCTCGGCTGCGGACAGTGACTTCACACCCCAGCTGCCCCCGCGCCCCGCAAACAGCATTCACCCGTCCGCGCGCACCGGCCCGCTGCCGCTCGCACTGGACCCGGGCCGCCAGGCGCAGCGGCGCGAGGCGGCGGGCTCCGCGAACCCGTCGCCGACGTCGACGTCGACGCTATCGCTGGAGGGAACCGCCCCGCCTTCCGCTACGGCGCAGGAGTTCACGGCTGGTCCGGGGCCTGCGCTGCCGCCAGGTGCTGGGCCACCGGTAGTGGGGCGGCCTGTCCCGGATACACCGTTAGGGCTGCCTCCACCGCAGGACCAGCAATAGGTGCATAGGTCCGGACATCTGAGCTGGTTGGGTCGACTTATACTAGTAGCAGTGTAAAAACAATGTCACCGATACCAATATTGTGATCCGCCCTTTGTAGTTTCCCTCTGTAGCTTGCTCTTCCTTGTAGTCTGATGTTGTTGTATTTATTCTATAGTGAATTTAGGGTATATGTGCGTAGTATGATCGCGAAGATAGCGAAGTATATAAGGTGGGCCGCTTAGCCTAGTGGCCTCGTACGAACGGCCTTTCGCCCCGATTTGAGTATCCACGGGAGTATTGGCCTTCAAATTGACCGTGCCACTCTAGCACCCGAGGATGTGCCATGATTCTGGGCTAGAATTCAGCAGATACCTCCATGTAAGCTATAGATAATCCGGAAACGCACTTTGTAGGGTTGAAATTCAGCACTTCGAGCTTGTCCATAGTCATGGCGCGCGAGAGGGCGACGTAGGCTGCGGTACGGCTGAGTCTCTTCTACTTGCCCTTTTACACAAGTTACCGACCTTGCCCTTTCTCGAAGGTTCGAGATAGATCCACTTTGACGCGCTCGAAAGTCTGACCCTGAGATTTATGGACGCTCATAGCCCAGGCTAGAATGAGCGGGACCTGCGAGCCATTCATCGTCAGGCCTGTCGACAACACATATGCGAGCAATGGCGACATACCTGGGATCGGGCCGCTTCGACCTGGCCGTTGCCGTTATTTACGGTAAAGTCCTGCTCTATGCAGAGTCGTTCACCGCCATTTGTAAACCGGACTAGTGGCCACTTGATCGTTGGATCAACACTACAGAGGTCCTGAGGCTTCCGCTTCGGACCGGGCGCTGGGTCGGCCAGCTGGTTTCCTGTAGCTTCGGCGTAGGTTCTGAAACCCATGACTTTGCCGATGGAGCCATTGACGAGGACACCTTGCTCTAAATTCTGTCTCGCCAGTCAGTAATACCCATGGGGCGAAGAATCGAGAATGCATACCTTGATTAGCATGACTTGTGCGCCAACCTGCAGTTCGCAATATAGGATCAATGGTGCTGAAGTGAATGATAAAGTAGCGTATCTAAAGGAGCGTATCGTACCTTCAACGTGATCTGCCTTTGGCATGGGAGCTTGTCGAGAAGATCCACCGTCTTCTTCTTAGACGTTACTCTGCCTTTCGAATCGATTCCGGGACGGTCATAAGCATCATACCGCATGGACTCCGCCTCGATCCGATCCAACTGGGTGTTGTTGGCGTTGTCGACTTCCATGCGCGTCGGATATCTAATGATCAAATGAAGGGCGACTGGTTAGTAAGGCAGCTTGGACCTGACATGGAGGTCAGACCTACAGCTCGGTAGGCCCGATTCCGTCCTCATAGTGAACATGCCGTGAGAGTTGCCTGAATCGCTGCATAATCTCGGAAGTGACATTTCCATAACGTATCTGGTTCAGCATGTCCACGAAGCCTACCGCACACGCAGTCAGCTATCAATTGACACGACGATCTATCACAAATTGATCACCTTGTTCCTTCTGCCTGAAGACTTGCGTCAAAGTGATGGGCTTGTCGATGCAGCGTTGCCAAGCTCGCGAGTCAAATGCGAATTGTGGGAGCTGCGATACCCCATCCTTCGCACGCATAACAGGCGGTAGCTGGCAGAAGTCTCCCGACAGTATGAGCTAGAAATCCTTCAAATTCGAATCCAAATCGTAGAAACAGCCCTCTACCTGAATGCCTCCAAACGGCTGCGCATTTTCCCGAATACCCTGCGCAATCCCATCCTGCAAACGAATCACAACTCAAACATCTAATTCAACCCCAGGTCAATTTGCTCACAAGTTTTTCAAATAAACGGCCATCAATCATGGAGACTGAGGGAAGGCATCGATAGTGGAAACAAAGCACATTAAAAAGGCACTGCTCACCTTCGTCAATGATCAAGCTCTGCACCGTCATCCACCGTCGAAGAAACCGAGTGACCTTCTGGATCCTCTCGATGAGGTCCTCTAAAGGCGCGTCACCGAGGCCGATCCCGGCCCATGAGTGCAGCGTTACTCCTCCGATGTTCAAAGCCGCAATCCCAGTCGATGCTGTAGTCGCCAGCTTGGACGGGTCCTGTGGGTCATTGAGAACCTTGATGATCTCCCGCAGGAGTACAGATTTCCCCGTTCCTACGCGTCGAGTCTAATTCAGCAAGCAAAACGGTAAACTCAAAGGAATATGAGGGAATATGCACGGACCGGCAGATCCTGTGAAGAACACACTCTCGCCACGCATCACCTTGAGGAGAACTTCGTGTTGTTCCGGTGAGAGTTCGATCTTCGGTGCCTCCGCCACGAGTTCTAGCTTTGCTTCTAGCGACGATGTGCCGCCGTATGCCTCTAATTCCATCTGCCTCATCGCCTCTTCCTCGTCCACGCTGATGAATACGACAGAGCTAGCTGGCGAAACTGGAGCATCATCCTGCTCGTCCTCGAGGCCCGTCAGCGCAGGTTGTGACGCAGATGGTCCTTTACTAGCTGCTGAAACGATTGAAATCTCAGCACATGGCGCGAATGCAAGCTGCGCGACGTTACCAGATGGCATGTCCCGGGCTAGCCACTCCGCTCATGAAGAGCGCGTAGAAGCGGACGGCCTTGTGTCAGATTCCATACCAATGGTGAGCACCGTCCGAAAGTGAAAAGAGTCACTGGCGACGCGGAAGTCGGACTGACACTGGCGCTCGGCGCAAATCGGATTTGCTGAAGAACTGGGTACTGGAGCTCAATGCACGCCGATTGATGATGGCGCCTTGCTTGAATTGAAGTGGTCGAAGTACTAGTGGTTCAAGTGGTACCCGTCGATAAACTTGAAGGCGTTCAGCCAGAAACAAGCGCCGACTGAGTGAGCTCAAGAGGCGACGAGTACTCTGAGCTTGGCATAATTAGATGCAATGTCCCAGCTGGGCATCGGGACAGTTAGGTCAAAATTCGGTCTACGAATGCACTGCTCCTGATATGTAAATTATTTGAGAACTCCACAGTCGTTTTATACTCCCAAACTCCCATCTCCGTTAGTCCGTTTACCCGCCTGGAACACTCCGGAGGGGACGCCCTATCGCTTGTCTATCCTTCACCCACGTCCTTAAGATGTTGTCATTCTGGGGCGACAGCCGGCGCAGATCATCCTTGTCTGCAGTCTGCAGGTACAGCTCTTCGAGAGCGGGCAGGTACGTCTCTGGCCGGCCGCACTGCAAAGACAGGTCCTCCGTCGCCAGAAACTCCATCGAACCCTCCACGGTCTTCTTTCCGCGCGCGGTTAGTTTGCGTAGGCGATGGGGTCCCTTCAGCACGTTCCACCACGGCTCGGCTAGCCACGGCATACCCCTTGAGGATTCGGCCAGCAGTAGCTCATCGACAGCCTCCCACGACATAGCATCCCAGACGAGCCGCACAAGCTCGGTCAAGCTCCCTGCCTGGTCGCAGTTCATCATGATTTCCATGCGTTGTGCTCCCGGGGTCTCCCGTTTGGCACTGCACGAGCACAAAATGTCTCCCGGGACGCACTCGTCGAGGAATACCGTGGTTGGACGGGCGGCGGACTGTACCCAGTTCGTGACGAAATAGGTCATGGATGGGAGGAGGAGCGGGACGATGAGCTCGGCAGCACCATTCCACACCGCACGCATGTAGAACTGGATGTTCGCAGTAGACGGGATATAGAGATATGTGAGGATATATAGACACGGCAGTGTGCCATACCAGTCGTCGACAATGTCGAGCTTCTGTAGATGCGGCAGGTGGACGTGGCGGCTGGTGTGCGGTGCGTGAGCGGCAAGGCCGTGATCGCAAGTCGAGACCCTGTTGAAAGAGAGTGATTCCAAAGATGGCATATTTTGCAGGGAAGAGATGACTTGTTCGCAGTACGAAGGACCCCCATTGGGGGTAGACAGGTTTGCAATGTCCAATGAAACGAGGCCATGAAAGATGGGGGACGTCCAGCTGATGTCGTTGAGGCCCCGGAGCCGAAGCACCTGCAAACGTGGGGCGCGGTCCCCGAGAAATCCGACTGGCCATTCCAACGTAAACGTGACGTGAATGTTCAACGACTCGAGCAGCGGCGCGGGGCATGTAAGACTCTGCAGAAGCTGTAACTCCCGATAGTCTATCCTGAGGTCGAGCTTGCGGGTGTGGCCGAGGTGGTCGGCGACGAGGATTTGTTCGGCCTTCGTCATGCGGTAAAGATGGTCTTTGCTGATATATTTGATGACCAGAGGTTCAAATTTGGACAAAGTGAAGAGCTGTAGGTTGAGAGCGTCCGACTCCCATTCGGCACGGCGGCGCATCCACGGGGAACGGTCAAAGTCGAAGCACGTCCACAGGCTCGGGCTGCTCAGAGCGACCTGCCGCCAGCGGCGAGAAACGCGGCAGGCACGTCAACGATATTGGGAAGGAAACAGAAAATGAGCCCCAAGACCTCATTCGGCAGCACCGCCATTGCGTCGCTACGGGACTCAACGGAGGTCGAACGTCGATTTTCGAAGTTTGCATCGGCTGGATCGATATCCTGTGGGGAGGCCATGGTGGTGTGGATGTGGACACTGTCGCCGGTCGGACAGGGTGTACTGTAGTATTATGTAAAACGGTATGCTTTGTACCTGTTTGTCCGATGGCTCGTCATACTGAACAAGTTTGGACTTCTGTACTTACTGTACATCCCATAGCAAATGAACTCGCGGGGAAATCGCAGCACATGGCGCGCATGCACTCAAGGGCTGTGCATGTAGTCTGCTGTGAAGGGGCGTGGAAGCGGACAGTGTGTCAGATTTCATGCTAGTACTTCACTACTACTTGTCAAGCACCTTCCGAAAGTGAAGCAGTGGGTGGCGAGTCGGACTCGCGACCTAGTCTCCCAGACTCGGCAGAGTAGACAAATTCAACCTTCGCAGGCTCAGGATCATCTTGTCTGACTCGCGACCCAAATCGGCTGTCATCCGAGTCACGGAGGCAACCAAACCCACTTTCACCAAGGCTCCTCACATCGCCACACATCCGGTTATACAGTAAGACTAAACTCACTCTCCCTTGGACATTGGCAACAGGTTGTCTGTTACAAAACTTAATACCGGGTGCTTTTCTACCCAGTTGCTGCGAAGCAGCCAGCTTATCCATCGTCCGTCCCACTCAATCTTCGCACCGTAGCACGCTCAAACAGATGTCCTTATTCTCAGGCCATTAATATTCGCACCAATTGAGTGTGCAGTATATCATTTTCAGCTGGGTCTTCAACTCGCTGTCCGCATAGGGGCGCCTGACGGTGCGTACTTATTCGCCGCATCTCTCAACACCTCAGTTGCTCACCATACCTTCCACCAGCCCGTTCGTCGTGTGCTAGGCATGGCTCCCGCTCAGACTCCTACCGAGATCCACCACATCATCATCGAATGGGTCTACAGGTCATCCCAGCATGACACCATCGACTACGCCACCCTCCGCGCCTGTGCTCTCGTCTGCAGAGCATGGACCCCTTTTGCACAGCGTCTCCTCGTCCGGCGTGTTCCCTGCAACATGCGCAACTCACGCCGCGACCTCCCTCAACTCCTCCGCACCCTCCGCGCCAACCCGCACCTTGCCGCGCACGTTCGCTGCGTCAACTTGGTCATCAACACTGCGTCGCACATTGACGGTTTGGCGTTGCTCAAGCTTTGCCCCGGCGTCGAGGCCATCTTTTTTGGAGAAATACTTGACGAGGTGGATTCTAAGCTCGAAGCGCGTCTGCGCGCGCTCCCAGTGCGCCCCGTGCACCTCAAGTTATTTGGCGAGAACACGGCGGTCAATCGTATCGTGAATCTATGGCCGAGCGTTCGCACGCTCGACTTGTCCGTGTGGCAGGCCCGCTGGCCGCCCAACATCGAGCTTCGCGTGCCCCAGTCCCTTCAGGCGCTGATGTTCCAATCGGTGCAGAATCAATGCTTCCCGTCGCATGAGGCCGACCTCACTATGCTACGCGACCTCGACATACGATCTCCTCTGTGGCCCAACCCACAGTGGTGCGAACGGCTCCTTGCCTCCGGCCTGCTTCCGCGGATTCACCGGCTCTCAATCGCTGGGGACTTCCCACCGCCGAATATTCTAGAGCAACTCGAACAACTCGAGGTCCTGATATTCAACACGCTGCCCAGACAGGACGTCTTGCTCCCGGCGACATTGCATCACGTCGGGTACCATTGTGAGATTCGCGGACAGAAACGGGCGCATGATGTCGCGTATCTTCAGACCGCGCTGGGTGCGCTGGAAGACTTGCAACTCGTCACCTGCGCGCGCTACTCGTCGGCCGCTCAGCTCGCAGCACTCGAAGAAGCATGCCGTGGACATGGTGCTGAATTCAAGACGTACGAAGATCCGCGCTGCATTCCAGTGGGTCTCGATTTTGGTTAGCATGCCGTGGCTGAATGTCCTGCAGACACCTTGGGACGTGGCTTGGATCTGACATGAATACGCATGGCACCTGGCACGGACATGTTCATCCCGCAAGCGGTCATAAATAATTGTACACCAGTATCCATTATATTAGCCGGTCTTTTGGACTTAAGTTCACCATTCTCTGTGCGTAGTAATTCCTAAAATATGTTACAGTACGTCTTGTGTTCCCTACCATCTCGTGTGCAGTCCCGCCTAAGGTACGAGAGAAGGCGATCAGCAGGCGACATACGTGTATCAAATATGGCTGTACTTATGACGGGGCGATGAAGCGGAGTACCTTCATGCCGGGTTAGATCCAGTCGACATACCAAGGCTTCTGCAAGACAATTAGCCATCGCCAGGCTCCATAGTCGACTATGAGGCTCACGGGAAAAAACCTCGAGTCCTGATACGTCTCCAACGCCACCCCGCGGTCACGGCATACCTCTTCAAACGCCTTTCGCTGGGCCGCCGACACGCCGCGCGTGCAAGTGACGAGCTCCAAACTGTCCAACGCACGCAGGCCTGCGACAACAAACTCCGCACCCTTCTCCCGCTCCCAGCTGCCCCCGGATGTGTGATACCCGACATGGCGCAAACGTTGCGGGAGCACGACGTCCTCCACAGGCAGCTCGTCGAACACGAGGCTCTCGAGCTGCGCGGGCTGCTCCAGGACAGCCTGCGGCGGAAAATCACCCCGAATGCTCAGCATGCGTATGTTTTGCAGCATGCCCGAGGCGCACAGCTTTTCGCACCAGGCTGTGTCCGACCACGATGCGCATCGCAGCTCGAGATCGCGAAGGGCAGGGAGGTTGTTCTTCTGCGGTGGAGCGTTGTCTGCATGGAGAGACAATGCGTGTACAGCGTCGGGAATGCCGAGCCGGGATTCGTACGTGGCGGCGTATGCATCGAGTATGGAAACACTCGGCCATATCTGCAAAATGCGGGTGACAGGTGTGCACCCGCCAGCTATACGAAGGGACCTTGGGCGCAGTGCGATTGCGCGCAGGCGAGCCTCAAGTGCGGGATCGAAGAAGGGAATGTGCATGTAGTCCAAAAAGCAGATACCTTCCACGTGTGGGCAAAGCTCGAGCAGGGCAATATTGTCACCGTCGTGAGAGGCTTTAGCAAAATCCGACCATAACGTTAGGCTGATGGAGCGAACGTGGGCGGCGAGATGAGGGCTGGCACGGAGGGTGCGAAGGAGAAGTGGGATGGCACGGCCGTAGTCTTCCACAAATTGGATTGCACGAATGGGGACACGGCGGTAGAGGAGGTGCTGCGCAGGGGGTGTCCATGCTCTGCAGACGAGGGCACACGCACGGAGGGTCGCGTAGTCGACGCCCGTGGATTGGGATTGACGGTAAACCCAGTCAATAACGAGTATTTGCGCGTCCAGGGATAGGTTGACCATGCTATTGGGCGGACTCGTGAGCTGGTCACCCGGTGCTGGAGCAGCGAGAGCGATGAGAGTCACTGTCAGCAGGAAGTTCGGGAATGAGTCTTTGTCATACACACGACTTGGATAGCTGATGATCGCCTTTCAGATAACTGCGATCTGCACGCCCCCGGTCACCGCAAACACGCGGTAACCCACTGACGGTGAGGTCGTCGATGCGAAGATGATTTAGGTTTCGCTAACCTCTACATTTTCTAGCGCTGTGCAATTGACACTCGGCGCAAATCGGCTCATGAGTTGCTAGTTGCACTGTGACTTCTCCCTCGCATCAAGGGACATATTGTACGCCCAAATGAATCATATAGGAAACGAAAACCTGTGGATACATATGACAGCTAATGGCGGGGTATATAAGATATAGTCAGCGTCTCCGCAAGGACGACATGGAAAATCCCATTAGCGAGATATATAGGTTTGTACGCGATGTAACCTCGGGCGTCGTGGTTAAGGGTCATGATGCATCGCGCCGGGGCTTGCGCGGCGTCAGGCCTGGCTGTCGTGGGGATTCGAGGATGTCCGGTGCATGAACGGCCGGTGCATGGGGGTTTGGCAGACGGCGGGCCGACGACGAGCCGCCGGCGCCGCTTGGGTTGTCGCGATATAGCGGCGGGAGCTCGACGACCTCCGTCCCCGCCTGCGTGTACACCGTCACAGGCGCGCGCCCCGCGTCGTGGTGCACGACGTACACGTGCTGCTGCGACGCTCCGGTCGGGCTCGCGGCGCCACGGGCCTCAGAGCCCGCAGTGACGGATGCCCCGTCGGACATCGGCGCCTCGCTTGGCGGCGCCGCGGTGCTCACTGCGGGCAAGACGAACGGCTCGACGTGGTAGGCTGCGTCTGCGGCCGTCGAAATCGCCTGGGTGTCGCGGCTATTCGCCGAGAGGTCCCACCCGGTCATCTGCGAGAGAGGCACCCCGTCCAGGCGCTGCTCGCCGTCGAATGTGGCTCCGTTGAGGCCAAACTTTGACGGCATTGTAAGCACGGGAGAGAACTCGCGTCGCAGGCGGTGGCGTTGCCACGCCTTGAGCAGCCCGAATCCGAGCACCACGCCAACGATAAGGCTCGCGACGGCGGCACCTGCAATGACTGCGGGGCTGGTCTGCGAGCCGCCGCCAGCGCTAATGTGGCGTCAGTATGAGAAGAGGGAGGCATACTGCGCGTACATGACGTACCTCGCGCTGCCTAACACGTCCAAGCAAGCTGTGTTTGTACCCTCTCCACTATGCAGCGGCCCTTGTGACCAGGTGTTGCCCGCAGAATCGGCAAGCGAGATGAAAAACGGGAAGCCGTGAGACTATGGCGAGGTGAGCGCAAGTGCCTGAGGCAGCAGCGACGTGCTTACTAGTGAGACAGTCCAGTTAATTGGGCCTGCTGTCTGGGACGTGATATTCAATGGCGGATGCAACGTGGGCGCTATCTGCAGACACAAGTGAGCACGCCACCGGGTCCGTTCAATTTAAATGGAGGTCCGCACCGTGAACGTGTATGGCGGCGTGCCATTCTTAGCGGTGACAGAGATATCTGTGCACTGTGTCGCTCGGTAAGTTCCGCGCCCGACAAAGACGGCCGCCGCGCACGCACCTCGTTGATCCAACCATACTGAGAAAAGGCACCATTCGCGACGGCTGCGTCGACGTCCATGGCGCCCGCAGGGAAGGTCATGTTGGCGCACGTAGGCGGGTTTTGGGCGGTCGAATTCGCGGCGGGTATCACTGTGTACAGTCCTTGACAGCCGCCCGTCACGCCCTTGCTGTCAAACTAGGCACAGCGCGCATTAGTTTTGTATGGGCGGGCGCCTCGGGACAGGGTGGAGGGCACTGCGCACCATGCATATTTGGTACTTAAAACATGTGGCGAGGGTTATCAACAGGGTCGTGAGTATGTGCGCGACGAGCGCACCTGTGTGCCGGGGTTGAAAGGGAGGGGCAAGTCCTGTGCCGTGGCGACGCATCAGGGGCGAAGCAGTGCGGGAGCTGAGAAAGACGTACAAGGCTAGTGCCAGAGCCAGCGGGAATGGTGAAGGGCACAATGAAGGCGCTGCGAACACAGGTTCAGCGGTATTGCGCAGATACAACAAGTGGTGATGCGACACACGATGTGAAGATTTGCAGGTAGTACGGCGCGGTCGGATTAGGTCTGCGGCGTGCATCGCGTCAAGATGATATCCAGGACAAATAGTGGGAAGAGTACCCACCCAGTGGCCGATCCCCGCTCCCATGTTATGTGCAACGTGTCGCATTGCGCTGAACGAATAGGTAACCTCAGCTACGCGTCTTCTCAACCAAGTTCGACGCGAGCGCACCGGTGACAGGGATGGGGATCGTCGTCCCGGGCGGGTTCCAATCAAAGAAGAAGCCCTGGGAGAGTCGTTCGTGTCAGAACACAGCACTGAAATGGCCTTCCTGAGCAGCTGCGCACCTGCTCTGGGAAATCCGGGTCTTTGGCGAGTGCGGCGGGGAGTAAGGTCGTGAAAAGTAGTGCGAGACGGAATACGCAGCGGGGAGAGGGAAATGCACGGCAGCCCATCAGGTGGGGAGGAAGAGAGTCAACGGAAAAGTCACTAGGAGAGTAGCGAGACATTAATATATGTATAGCTGCCGCGGGCGCGCATCTGGCAGCGCCTGTTGCCCCGTGTACTTCCCCCCGCGCCCGATCACTCTAGCCTGAGATCTATACGGAGCATGGGGGAGCATGGGTTCCGGGTGTTCGTCGTATCTCGTGGGGCAGTGCAAGCTATGTCTTCACTAAACTACCAGCTGTGCTCGTGCGACGATTACAATACATAAAGAGCTACGATCGGGGGCGTCGGTGCCTGGACGAGGATAATGCTATACGGGCTAAGTTTAAGCGGAGCAGACCAGAAGCGACATTCGATCGTGAGTCATGGAAGCACTCGCCGTTTGTCAAGGGGCCAGACCAGTGTAGCAGCCAGGACGAGTATGTAAAACGGAGACAGCAGCTATGTCCTGGCAGCCTTGACTTTCGGTTGGCTTTTGACGAGGCGGGGCCCATCCGGTGTCTCCTGAGCACGGGGCGGAGGCGGCGGACCAGGGTCGTAGAACGGGTTGAACGCGAACCACGGGCGGAGGTCGGGATCACGAAGCTCGCCACGGATGATATCGAAGGAGTAGTACTCGCGCTCGGGGATACGCGCCATCGCGTTTGCTCTTGCGATCAGCGTTTTATAGATGATCAAGCCAGCCTGGCCGTCATTTGCTGCATCTGCATGCGCGCATCAGCGTGCGCGGTAACCAGCTTGCAACGAACTCACAGTCTTGTTGGAGGGCAGTGAGCGGGGACTCCCAGTTGCTCCTCTGCACTTTGCCTTTGGGCAAATCGCTCCCGAGGTAGATCTCCGACAGGCGCGAGAGGGCGATGCCATTCGTGTATTTGCCCTTCCATTGATCGTCGACAGAGCGCGCCAGTAACGAGAGGTCTACGCATCGGCGAACATCAACGCCGTAATCGCGGAACAGCTTCTTGCAGTCATCTGTGGCATTTCATCCATGTATCACATCATCTGAATCAAGAAGACGCATGAATGCACTCACACTGAATACCCACACCCACTTTCAACGTCTTGGAAGACTCCAAGAAGAGGGTAAGTCCTGCGGGAAAGCCTTGCGACGCGACCAGTCAGCGCGCTCAGAGGGGCTCTGAAGAGCGGTGCCAAGTACCTTGCATGGCACTGACCTGGATGAGGAGGATCTTGTCTTCGGATGCGAGCTGGACGAGGGCGACAGGGTTCTCAGGGAGGCCTGGCTTGAAGTTCGGGCGCCATTCGAGGTCAAGGCCGACGACCGGCGCGTCCAGCTGCGCCAACGCCCTGTCTGTGTCTTCCGCATCGCGCAGATACACGAGCTGCGCGTGCGGCGCGAACTCGCGCCATGTGTACGTCGGGAGGGTTGGGAGAGCTGACGCGGGCGGTCCTGCTTGTAGCTGACTAGAAGCACGGGTAGCCCCATCCTGAGCGACGTGCACCGGACTCTTGCCACCGAGTCTATGCGGGCTGGAAGGATTGCGTTTTGGGGATGTGGTCGACATGAGTGGAAGGACGCTCTGGACAAACCTGCGCATGCATATCATACAGCGGATGTGGTCCCTTTGCGTGACTCGCAGACTCGGATGCGCATCCTCGATCGGGCCCCCGTGCACCCGAGTATTTAGCGAGTATAAAGTCAGCCCACTACTGCAGGCCAAAGGCCGCTGCCAGCAAACGTGTATGCAATAAGATAATTGCGTATTGTATCTATTCGTACATGCGGAAAGAAGATTTGCGATGCCAAATGCGAGCGCTCCTCTTCCCCACTTTACCCCAGATCATTGCAGCAAATACACGACTTACAACCAACCATGCTCTACCCTTAAAATAAATCCGTCCGTACGCCCGTAACACCCAGTGTCGTTAAATATCATCAAAGTCCTATGCAGGCTGGTAGATCTGGACGCTCTTGACTTCCCAATCTGCGACGTATTCCAGCATCATCAGGATTATGTTCGCCTATGAGACGAGGAACGGGGACACGCACAGGCTTCGGTGAACGCGGCGCCATTGTTGCGCACGAAGTCCTCACACGTCGCGACGCCGGTGCGTTGCGCACAGCTCTGCTCCTGGCCGGGAATCCCAGAGGCGCCCCATACGCCGCTCGCCCAGTCACCACTATGTGGACGCGCTCAATCAGCACGAGGTGATGAGTGTCTTCCAAAATGCGGATACACGCACCACAATGTCGTATCGAAGATCGCTGAGTGGTCTTGGAAGAACTGGTATGGGTTGCAGGACGAAGAGGGCCAGAGGGCGAGCGGCTGGCCCCAGTTATCGGGCTGCGGGGCGCCGGCTGTGATGTCCGACGGGATGGAGTCGCGCTGGAAGAAGTACACGGAGATGCCGGAGGTGTCCCATTTCACTGCAGTAACCCGTCAGCTCCACAGTTCCAGGAAGACCGGTGCCGTGACAGCGACTCACTGGCATACACGCCGCCGCCGACACTATTGAAGGCAGCGCCGAACGAGTTGGTCGAGGATGCGCGGACACCGCAGCCCTGGTTGCCCGTCTCCAGCGCCGCGCAGTTTGTCTCGCCGACGATGCTGCCGGACATGCCGATGCTGCTCGGGCTCGCCGAGGGCAGATTGCAGCCAGCGTTCGTGTGGATGGTCGCCTGGTCGTTCGTGTAGTCGTTGACGCCCTCCACAATGTCGATCTCGCCGGTGGTAGGCCAATTCGGTCCTATGTCAGTGTCAGATGGCACGCCGCAAGCGCTCGACGCTGAAAAAACTCACCATTTGTCCAGAACGCCCTGCAGAACACGCGGCGCGTTAGACCAGATGTGAAGAGGCAGATACTGAATGTGACTTACGGCCATGTTCCGCAGCCCGTCGGCATGTGCGTGCTGTCCATCAGGACAAGCCCTCCGTTGAATGAATACTGCGTGGTTATGCGGACGGTAGCTCGGTTCCCCGACACCTGCGGCGTTGTGTCGACCCTCATGATCGCGTTTCCGTCGCTCGTGATGGAGGTGAGGTTGCTGGATTGCTGCAGGCCGCAGGTCAGTGCCAAGGCAAAGGGTGACAGAGCGACGGCCACGCACTGCAGTCGGCTGGTCGAGGAACTGGACGATGCCATTGGTGGGATCCGCGCCGGTGAAGAAGTTCCACCCTGAGAAGAAGCTGTTGCCCGACTGCAGCGGGGGGTCAGCGGCGGCTCGCACAGCAGCGCGCGACAAAACTCACGTAGGACTGTGCGAGCTTCCAGTTCGAGGTGGCGGTCGGCGCGGGGGCTGCGGCGGTGCTTGAGCCCTTCGCAGTCGACCTGCCTGCACTGGAGGTCGACTGGGACGGGGCTGGCACGGCGCTACTCGTGCCGTTCGCACCGGGCGTCTTGCCAAGAGACCCGGAGGGTTTGGAGCTGACGCAGTACGGCTTCCCCGTCGAGCCGCGCACGGCGATGCGGACTGCGGGGGGCTCTGCGCTGAGGCCCCGCAGGGCGGTGCGGAGGTCGCGTGCGAGGCCGGCGCTGTGTCTGAGGGCGGCGGTGTGGAAGTGCTCTGTCGCGCGCTTGACGAGGTGCTTGGCCTCTGCGTCGGCGGCCAGGGCGTGGAGGAGGGTGAAGAGGGCGAGGGCGGCGGGGATGCGCATGACGGTCGTCAAAGAGGGACAAGAATAAGATAGAAAACGGGTGGAGGAGGGAAGTCTGAGGTGGCCTGGGCACAGCCGAGGGTAAATCAGGCTTCAGAGCGTGAACGCGGTCTAAGTCTATAAGTATGGGGGCGATGGGAGGAAGAAGGAAGGGGAGAGACCTGGAGGCACCCGCGAGGACCTTAAAACTTCCAAGAAGGCAAAAGAGACCCTTCCCGGCGAAACGGAGCCTATCTGCAAACACGAGGCAGCTTTTCACCTCGGAGTCGGCATGGGCGCAGAGCCATCAAAGCGACGTGGCCTGTCTGCCGTGGTTACACGGCATCGGTCACGCAGGAGAGACAAGGATATGTTGTGCCAAAAGTGCGCCATTGTTGTCGTTGTCGAGACGTATGCGGGGGACAAAAGGATAGAGAGGCCAGCGCCTACCAGACGGCATCACGGCCGGAAACACCGCCACCACCTTCGCTCCTCCGATCGACTTCACAATTCGTGTCCATATGGACCTGCATCCTGCACGTCGGCAGTCGTGCTCCAGAACCAGCGTACTCGTCACCATATCGAAGCCTGGCTAAGCAGCACAATCGATTGGGTGCTTTGTTCCTTGCGCTCCAAACGCCTGCAGGTATCATAGTCATCTACTGCGCAACATACAGAGTTTTGGGAAGCAGCAGGAAGCATCCAAAGGATTCAGAATCACCTTCTGCTGGATGCGTGTCAGTACTTGCGATCCTCCGCGATCTCACCGGCCGGGCACGCCGTGTTCGCGCCGTGTCGTGCACGTCGATGTGCCGTCACAGCAACGGGTCCCCACGGCGTTGGTGAGGCATTGAGCGGGATTTTGTGAATAGACGACGCACGCTTCCTGCATACGACTCATCTGACAGACGAAGAGAGACGAAGTCAGTTGCTTCATACTCTGAGTAAGTATCTCAAAGGGTCTGGGCAACAAACGTGACATGAATGCCTGCCAGTGTAACTTTGTAGTCATTTCAAAAGCACGCAGTTGTACCAGGCATCGACGTGACGTTTGCCAAGAGCTAACGTTCGTTGCAGAGCAATGTGAGGCGTGCATATGAGTATTATTATGAGGAGGACGGTATGAAGCGTCGGCTCCCACGTTCTTGTCACCGCCCACCATGGCAGCCAAAGCCAAAGCACGGTGCGTACTGCGCAACATCCCATCGCCGTCGCCCGTACTCAGAGACAACCAGAACACTCATTGTGCGCATGATATCGACCGCTCAGACGGGCTTTTTTTACACGACGCAGCGTTTGCGGCAGGGCCCACGGATGTCCGCCGTGAAATATGATCCACAAGGTGCGTGGCCGTCGTCTCTTCCTGCGCGCATATACTGACCGCTTGCTCGTGGTGGGCACAGTGAAGCGGAGGGTACTGTTCGTGGAGAGCAAGAAGACGAGAAAGTAGCACACGCGGCATCCGTCGCGTGTCCGCGCGCATGAACCTCGCTGTCGCTGCCGTCCATCACCTATAAGACAGCACCCGACGTCGAAACATTCTTGGGCCTGTGATCGCAACGTCTTTATTCATAGAGCGCCGACGACGCGTTGATAGTTCTCTCTTCCCGGTACCAGCCATCCTGCTTACAACCTCTCGATTGACCGATTGAGCTGAACTAGCTCCATAGCAATTGATTCAATGTCATTTGCGTCCTCGGCGGGTGCGGATGTCATCTATGCAGGTATACGCTGGATAGTAAAACGTCATGACCAGGTCTTTGTCTGACCGTGTCTGTCCCTCGGACGTCCGACGCGTTTACGCAGGTATTCGGAGCGACTCGTATGTTTCTTTTATATATAATGTGTGGCCGAGTCGGGGCGCCTCCCTCTGGAGCCCACTCGGGAATCTGTTGTTCGACTGCCCATCTACTTCTATGCCGAAAATATACAAGGGCTTTTGTGTTCGTGCCCATCAAACGCGATTGTAATTTTTGTTGTCTTTGAAGCCGCCCTGCCGCCGGCCCTAAAGCCACAGCGTCCTCAGGCATATTGACATTGGAGACGCGGGCTTCATCTCAAGCACTCTCGCTACAGAGAATTTTACACCCACCAACGCACCGCATTTCGCTCACACTCGAGCCAGCGTACCACCAACCCTCCTCGCCGCACCCCAACACCAGCGACACAACCTCCCGTCAAAATGACCGCCACCACCATGCACTTTGGTCCCGAGTGGATGCGCCCCAAGCACACCTCGCGCCCACAGAATCCCTCTCCGCCTCCGAACGGCCTCACATCGCACGGGCCCTCTTCCTACTCCGCCCTCGTCGCCGCGGCGCCCAGCACAATTCAAGAGAAATCCGACGTCGTGAATCCTTTCAAGTACTCAAAGGAGGAGCTACTCAGGATCTACAAGGAAGGCGGTGGGCGCGGAGGGCTCGGACTCGAGGTAGAACGCTGGGAGGGCGTCGTCCGCGAAGTCGGGTCCGAGCCCGTCGCGATGAAAGAGTGGACCGACGCAGAGCGAAAGGTGCGGTATACCCACACGTGTATGACTTGACGTACACTAAATGCTGCGCGTGTACAGCTGTTCTCTGGGCCGCTCAACTCCGAGGTGCGTCGACGACAGTCGAGCGACTTTCTGTCCCCGCTGTCCACACAGCCCGGGGAGCGCCCCAAGCTCATTCACTCCGCCTCCGGCCTCGCGAGCCCCATGAGAGAGAGGTTTGGTGGCCTCACAGGACGAAACAGAGCAGGCTCAGGTGCGCTGCGCACTTTTCTTTGCAAGCGCGACCCTGACTCGTGAGGAAGACAACCTCGGGGGCCCGCTTCCTAGGAAGCTCTCTTTGTCTTCTGTGCAGGGCCCGTTGACCGCCGCGCGAGAAAACGGGCTGTCCTCCCCACGCACGCGAGGTCCTTTGACTCCCGGGTTTGACGGCGTGCTGAACAGCGGGGAAACGTGGACGTCGAGGAGGCGGGCGTCTGAGAGCGCGTCCAAGGCAAACGCTCGCGGCGACAGCGATACTGAAGCGCCGAATGGCAATAAGCTCAAAATTGACGAAGTGGAAGAGGAAGCCCTGCGTAGTGCAGACCTCAAGGGACAGCACGACGAGACTTTGGACGACCGGAATACCCCTGCGGACCGTCCACCTTCTGAACCGCCTCGACCTTTCGATGATTCTTTGTCTCCCGACGCGAACGGCACTCTGGGCACACTGAACACACAGTCCAATGATATGCCTCCGGTCACTGTCGACTCCTCCGCTTCCCAAGTGGGCGTTGGCCCGCCAGGCGTCAATTCTCAGCCCGCGGGTCCTGACCTCGCCAGCATCGAATGGTCCTATGTTGATCCACAGGGCCAAATTCAGGGTGCGTGCCATTACCCACAGCGTGCTTTCTCATGATTTACGTTCCCGCAGGCCCCTTCCGCGCCGACCTAATGCAGACGTGGTACGATCAAGGATACTTTACGCCCGATCTCATGATGAAGCGCACGAGCATGGACTTGGAGTGGGTTCCGGTTGGTGAGATGGCACGACGCGCGGGCAACCAGAAGGTCTTCCTCGCCCCACTGGAGCCTAATCCTGCCCCTCCTGGGTTGCCCAGACGCCACGACTCTCCCTTCGATATCTATTCCCCTAGGGAAGCCGTCGCGTTCAACGCACCGTACCAGCCTATCCCAACCCGATCGGTGCAAGCCTCCGCACTTGACTCCTACTTTGCCACCAACTCTCCTGCGTCCAATTCGCCATCATCGTCTTTCGGCGCGGCAAGGTTTGCGAATGGCTCCCCGGATCCCGCGGCGTTCGGCGGTCGCATGGGGCACATGTACAGCGACTCTCCTGTCGGGTCTCGCCAAGGCAGCTACGCAGAGCCACCAACCAATTACGGGGGCATTCGCCGGCCCGGATTCAATGACTCGCCGTTTGACCAGACCTTCCCCATGCGCTCCGGACTCGGGAATGTTGGACCTGCGCGGGCTCCCTCAGTGGACACGTTCGGCATCGGCAACCAGCCTCTGGCGAACCAAATGCCATGGTCATCTCCCGTCAACATCCAACCTGGCATAAACGGCAATCGCGCCGCGACCCTTGACACAGTAGCGCCTTATGTGCAGCATCTGAATTCCGGCTTGGAAGCCTCCTTTCACGCTCAGTCGCCTCTTTCACGCGTCGCGGGCTCGTTGCTTCACCAGGACGGCATGGGCCCCAGCTTCACGAATATCAGCCCCGTGAGCCAACGGGACCTGGCGCGCCTGGGTTCTCGGGATCCTTATTTCGTGGAGCAAAAAGTGGAACCTCAGCCCGGCATTGGGCTGGGGGTGTATGACGGGCCAACGCCTTCAGCGCAGTTTGAAGCCCCCGTGCAGAGTCAGGTGTTCACGCAATCGCCCTCCCTCAACTACGCGCCGGCGCCGTCCCAGGTCCATCCCATCGGACAGTCCCCAGGGCCCATCGCCGCGAGGCAAGCAGGCAGCGCGCAGTCGATCGCACTGACGCAGCCGCCTTGGAACGCCGGCGCGGAGTCCCTCCCCAAGCGCACCGGCTTGCCTCCTTTCGACCCCAACGTCTTCCCCACCGCGCGCAACACTATTGCCACGCGACAAGCACAGCCGACGCAGACCTGGCCCAGCGCGCGACAGCCTCCGCCCCCCGCGTCCGTCGAGGCGGACGACCAGTCTCAGCAGTCGCCGTGGGCCGCCGTCGGGCCCAGCGCCGCGGACGATGGCTGGGGCCAGGTGCAGGGTCCAAACAGCCTCACCGTCAGCAACCTGGGCCAACACAATCAGCAGCAGGAGCAGGAGGCCGCGCGTGCGCGCTCGGAGGACGCCGTCGAGCCGACGCCTGTCGACCAGCCGCAGCCCGCAGACAAGGCCCCCGCGACGTCGAGCCCGGAGGCATCCCCGACGGAGGGCTACGCCAAGCAGCGCCGCAAGTCGTCTGCCGCGCTCGCTGCGGACAAGGCGTCGGCCCCCCCGGCGGCCGCCCCTGCGAAGGCGCCATCCCCAACGCCCGCGTCCGCGAAGCCGGTGTGGGCGACGGAGGCGGAGAAGAAGCAGCCTGCCGCGCCGATGAGCCTGCGCGAGATTCAGGAGGCTGAGGCGAAGAAGCAGGAGGCGCGCAAGGCGGCGGAGCGCGCGGCCCGCGCGTCGGCCGCGTCGCCGCAGGCGGACGAGGCACAGCCGTTCACTGCGTCGTGGGGACTTCCGACGTCGCAGGTCCGCGCGCCACCGTCCTCCACGAAGGAGGTCGCGTCGCCGCCTGCGACAGGCGGAGCGTCGCCTGCGGTACCAGGTGCACCGGCGCCGGTGTGGACGAACGCGGTAAAGCCGCCGGCTGTGAAGAAGACGATGAAGGAGATACAAGAGGAGGAAGAGAGGAGGAAGAAGGCTGCGTCGAGAGAGACGGCAGCGGCGGCGGCGGCGCGACGGGCTTACGCGGAAACCACTAACAAGGTATGTCTCGAGTCTCTTAGACGACTACTGGGGTTGACGTGGCTGGTAGAATGCAACGCCGACAGCTGTTACTGGAGGGGCGTGGACTACCGTTGGTTCAAGCGGGAAGTCGGGCGCTGCAGCAGTAGCTGCCACCACCGCGCGCCCAGCCCTGACGCCGTCATCGTCGACGGCAACTGTCGCAGCCTCCAGCCCCCGCCCCGCTAACGGTGTCCGGACGCCTGTGCCCGCGGCGGTGAAAGCGGCACCCCCTGCTCCAAAAGTTGAAGAGGCACCCATCGCGCCGTCCGCCGAGTTCATGAAGTGGCTGAGCGATTCTCTGAAGGGCCTCAACAGCTCCGTGAACTGTACGTCTATCATCTCACCATACTCTTTCTGTCGCCCTCAACAAGATGCCATGCAGATGAGGAGACCGTATCGATGCTGCTGTCCTTCCCGCTGGACGCCGACGCGACAACAACGGAGATCATTGCGGAGCTCGTGTACGACAACAGCCCCACGATCGACGGGCGGCGCTTTGCGCAGGAGTTCGTGACGCGACGCAAGGCGGATGCCGTGGCGCGGAAGAGCGGGCGCGCGCCCTCCATTGCGGACGTGGTCAAGGCGCAGCCGAAGGCGTCGCAGCAGTCGGAGTGGGGCGGGTTCAAAGTCGTCAACAAAAAGAAAAAGGGTGGGCGTGCGTAGTGGGCTTTGATACGGTCGGGACCTTTAGAAGGATGGTAATTGTGTATGATGATATCCAGCTAATGAGTAGGGACCTCGTACGCCTGTTTCCTAATGATTTACTACCTACACTTGTATGTTTTCTTAAGACTGGAACGTCATTGGAAGGTGCTTCCTGGGTCAGAGGACAGCGGAAAGGCCGAAGCCTCGTGTCGACCAGCTCACAGGCTCTCCTGGGCCAACCACCTATTTATCAGCGCTAAGGACTCCTTCGGCTTGTCGTACGGCACCTGCACTCCATTGATCAGCCTGCAGCCAGCCCATAAAAGAATCAAGACGCACCATGTGGCCCGCCGCATCCACCGTCGCGAACGTCAGGCCCTTGGTGCTGCGCGTCTTCCCCGCGACCGCGCCGTCGACCGTCCACGTGCGCAGCGGCTCGCCGTTGAACGCGTCCTTCCCGCTCCAGTCCATCGCAAGTGTCCAGCGCTCATTGCCAACCCAGTTGCATATCCAGTCGTAGGTGCCGACGTAGATGAGCACGCGCACGCCGCGCTCGAGCAGACCCGCGACGTGGTCGACGGTCGGGTGGAGAATATCGCCCCCCGCGTTGAACGCGCCGTTCACCAACGAGGAGCACGACGCAAATGCGCCAACGCGTGGGTCTACGCCGAGCGCTTCGCGCACGTCGGGGCGGTCGAGGTAGGTCGAGATCGTCCTGGAGGTGGGTTGTTAGCTCGCCCGAGGGCGCGGACGGTAAGCGGAGGCCGGCGTACTTGGTCACGGGGTAGCAAAGCGATTCGCGGTCTTCGCATGGCCGACTGATGTCGTAGTAGTTTAGGCCTGCGTAGGGATATATATATAAGGAAAGAATGCGTGGGGACTGCGAATGCACACCTGTTGCAAAGTATGGTGCGGTGATTTCGCTCGCGCAGAACGTCTGTGCTGCTTCGCAGTTCATGGAATCAAACTGGTCTATGCAAGCCGCCTTTGCCCACTTTTTACAGCGCGGAAGCTGCGGATGGCAGTCCATCAGAAGACGCAAAGCCTAATAATACCGGTGATAGGCACATACCGCCTGCTTCATGCGCACGCAAGTGCTAGTGAGGTGACGGGTCAAACAAGCCGTTGCTCAAGACATGGTCATTACTGACCTGATGTCCAGAACAGGAGCGACAGAGGCGGGCGTGCAGGTCATGTCATAGTAGGACTGTACCATGCTGAAGGCGTCAGTCATTCCATTACCTTGATACGAGCGTTAGTCACCACACGACATCCTATATTTTGCAGCTAACGTACCGATGATAGCAGAAGTCAGGTTGATTGGCGTGAGACCGTTGGCGACAAGCAGCGCGTTCTGGTCATAAACGGCGGCGGCGAATACGGGGATGTACCGGCCCTGAGAGACAGAATGGGGTGAGTTTATGAGCAGAAAGTTGCATGATATAACTAACGCCGTATGATTCGCCCGACATGTGGAACGAGCGACCCTTGAAGGAGGAGAAATGCTCGAAGAAGATGACCACGAATGCAGCAATATCTTCTGCGGCTTGCTCCGTCGTGCTCTGTGATCCCCAGAGAGTCAGGCGCGTCGAAGACACGTCCTACGCTATGATACATACGACGGTGGCACCATGCTCGGAGTAAGAGAACCCGACGTCGACGGGCTGGTCCACGAAGAAAACATTCGCGTTCGAGTTCCAGGCCTCCGCATGGAACTTCGTGCCCTCTGTCGCGTTGGTCACTCGGCATGGGCCGAGCTCCATGAACAAGCCAAGCGACGATGAGCATCCAGGACCTGTAAAATTGCGTTGGGAATGTCAAAACGCGGAAGACTCACAGAGAGTCATACACGCACCTCCGTTAGTCCAGAATATCACATCATCCTTGTCGGGATCGCTCCTGCTCTCGAAGAAATAGAAGAAAAGATGCTTCGCATCGATGTCTATATAACCGGTATATGCCCTGAGCATCTTTGCCATTAGTGCCCGACTATTTTTTGGTCACAACCACTCACTTCACGGTGGTATCGCAGAAGTCCGACTGCTTGATACGCACGCTATGGTACGGGAACAGCGGGTGTCGCAGCACCGTGAACGCATCCCCCGTGAGATTGGCAAGAGACCCGACCGGGGTGAATTTGGGGACGATGGGAGTCGCTGTCGCCGCAGCCCAAGACGCGTCGAGGTGATCGCCGAGGCCGAGCGCGAGCTGCGCGTCGGGACCTGTTGCCGCACAGACGACACTGACGACGGCCGCAATGGTCACCAGAGCTTTGGAGAACATCGCTGTGCGAGGTCAAAATGCGATGAAGATGTCCGCGCTGCATTGTCTCACGAAGGTGGGAACGCGGTCACACTAGTGGTTATCCCCAGACGCTTGCGAGGCCGACCCTGGCTATTCCTATCCTATGACGCTATTTCCTGCTGCGGTCGACCGTGCCCATTAGATCTATATTTACGATGTCGGGCCTCGTGTCGGCGAGCGGCTGAGTCTGCTTGCAGAGCGACGTTGGCGCGCGCGCGCTGTCAATATTATGTATAATGATATAGCATAAGCGATGTCGTGTGAAGCGTCCGTCGGCAGCCTTCCTTTCCCCATCCCCCTTGCTTCCCACCTCTTCCCCGCCCGACTCGTATACCTCGGCCGACGCCTCTCCTCACTGTCCTTCATTCACGAGACCACATGTTCACGCTTTCGCGGCTCGTCGCCGCCTTCGCCGTCGCTGTTGGCCTGTCGTCCAGCGTGCGCGCCATCGGGGCAGTCACCCGCTCAGGCAGATATCTCTATAACGCCGACGGCAGCCGCTTCTACATCAAGGGCGTGGCATACCAGCCCCAAGGTATGGTCTCTGACGTCGAGCTCACCATCTTCTGACGTCCTTCCCTCAGGCGCGCAGTCCACAGATCCCAACAACCCCTTCCTCGAACCCTCCACCTTCATCGACCCGCTCGCAGACTCGGCGGGATGCGCCCGCGACCTTCCCTTCCTCCAACAACTCGGCGTCAACGCCGTCCGCGTCTACAGCGTCAATTCCACTCTCAACCACGACTCGTGCGTGCAGGCTCTCAGCGGCGCCGGAATCTATATCATGTGCGTTGCGTCTCCGTTTCGCAGTTTTCCAACTGACACTGCCATCCCATGCAGTCTTGATCTCAGTCTCCCCACCAACGGCTCCATCGACCGCGACTCCCCAGCCTGGACGACGAATCTCCTTGACCTCTACATCAATACTATCGACGTTTTCTCCAAATACGACAATGTGCTCGCCTACAACGTCGGCAACGAGGTCGTGGTCAGCGGCAACGGGACTGCCGCTCTGGCGTTTGTGAAGGCGGCCGCTCGGGACACCAAGGCCTACCTGTACGCGCCTCTCCTTGACGCTCGAGTCACACAAGCCTCATTTTGATGTGCAGCGCCTCTAAAAAATCTACTGCTCTGGTTGGCTATGCAGCCATCGACGGAGACGACAACTGGATTGTGCCCCTGGCCAGTTACCTCGCGTGCGATGTCACCAACCAGAACTCGGGCAGCAACGCCATCGACATTTTTGGCCTGAACAACTAGTAAGCGCGGTTCATATCTCAGCCGTTACGGCGCACTCATTGGCGCGCAGCGAGCTGTGCGGAACCGAGACCTTCCAGTCTGCGTATGCCACCAAGACCGAAGATTTTGCTGGCCTCAACGTCGTCGCGTACTTCAGCGAGTACGGATGCAACACCCCAAGCCCCCGTGTCTGGGACGATGTCCCCGCTCTGTTCAGCTCCGACGCGGCGCCCGTCTGGTCCGGCGGTATTGCGTTCTCGTACTTCCCCGCAGAGAGCGGCCAGGGCGAGTTTGGCATGGTGAACATCTCTTCGGACGGATCGACGGTGACGCCGAACACCGACTTCAACAACCTCAAGTCGCAGTACGGCTCGGTGCAGTTTGTCAACAGCCCCTCGCAGAGCAGCGCGCCTGCGGCGTCGTACCCGAGCTGCCCATCGCAGAATGCCACCGTCCTCGCCTCGACCACGCTGCCGCCGACGCCTAATGACGCCGCTTGCACGTGCTTGGACAACAACGTCAGCTGCCAGTTCAGGCCCGAGACCACGAACACCAGCTCGATCGTCGGCCCCCTGCTGGACACGGCATGCTCTCTCATCGGTAGCAAGGGCGGCAGCTGCGATGCCATTAGCGGCAACGGCCAGACTGGACAGTATGGCGTCGTCTCCGCCTGCTCGCCGTGTATGTGCCTGCTCTCTTTTTACGTGTATGTCCAATGCTGACCCGTGTGTTCCAGCCGTCAAGCTGTCCTTCGTGTTCAGCCAGTTCTACGAGGCCAACAACCGTGACCCACAGTCGTGCAGCTTCGCCGGGAACGGCTCGGTAAACGCGAACGCACCGACCAGCGTGAGCGCGGCGAACTCGGTTGCGAGCTCGTGCCTCTCGAGCGCGTCGAGCACGTTTACGCCGACGGCGCCCACGGCGACGGCCGGCGGCAGCGGCAGCAGCAGCAGCCCCAAATCCTCCGGCTCGAGCACGCCAAACGCAGCGATGGCCACGGATGCGCGCGGGCTGCTGGGCTTTGTGCTGATGGTTGCGATCGGCGTCATGGGCGGTGCCCTGACTCTGGCGTAGGATACCGACGTGTCATTTATTTCGCTGCTGCGATCTCTGAGTAGTGAGTTGATTGATGGACATTTACATGGACTTCACTATTGACACTAGCTGAGTTGCGTCGAGATTGTTGGACTTTGTGACGCAGTAATACCACTATACCATGCCGAGATCTCACTCTGGATTGCTAGGGCAGCTTACCCATGTATATACTGTAGGCTAGCTGTCTTGTGTGGATTCGATCGAGGGCGTGCCGTCCTCTGGGACGATCGATCGCGGCGGGTCGCGGCCGCGGCCGCATTGGGCGAAACCCAACTGTGGGGTTGAAGAAGTATGTGTCGTGAGAACCAGTCTTGAGTTGACTCGCGTCCCACCGTACCGCCAGCCCTTGCATTGGCAACAACGCCAATGCACTCAGTCTTAGTAATAATTTTGTGCTCATTGACACAGAGTGACTTTCTTGAGCGCAGCATTCCCGGGACGCTCGCCGTTGCAGCTTGCTGGCAACATTAATCCCTCGGCCGCTCGGCCACGTGATGCATCCGTCGTTATCACGCGTTGACGCGCTCGCTCAGCGCGTCCCGCTCTCCTTTCCATTGCCCCTCATATTTTCTTTGTATACACCGGTAAGCGAGCTCACGAGGGCCACGCCGCTTGTCCGTGCCGTGCCCGTTCATCGCGAGGCGCGAGCCGGTCTGAATACCTCAGGCTGCCCGATTAGGATGTCGATTGACGCGGGCATGGCATAGCGAGCGTCCAACCCGACGCAATGATCTTCTTGCGTGCAGGGGAATTCGGTGCAGTCCAACGATCTGGTACATCATCTCGCGGTCGAACACCAGCGCGCTCTACCGCGCCGGGAGGCTCTGGTGTTACTGATGACAGCACTCCAGACGGTGGCAGTCGGCATGTCGGCGGTCGGGTCACGCGGTCACACATCCGTTGACGGAGCAGTTTGCAAAGAGCGGGTGCCACGATCATCGTTCAAAATCATGCATATTTACTTACATGATGATACCGTCGCCAGAGGGCGTCGCAGGAGCGAGCAATACATTGAATGAGTGAGCGGGCAATGGGCACTGGGCAGGACCGACGCGTTGCCCCTACAGTGGGGTTTACCACATGCGGTCGCGGACGCGTCCGGGCGCGATCGATTGTCCCAGAGGACGTCACGTTCTGATTCGATCAGACTACTATCCTTCGGCATGGCCCGTGTACGTGTGGTCGGAGCTTGACGGAGTTTGGATGTGCTGGGGCCGCTCACTTTCGAGATTGTCACTCCTTCCATCCATCTCCTCATACTCAAGCTATGGCTGCTTCACCCGTCCTCGACCATCAATTGCGCAAATGGGAACAAGCAGGCGAAGTCGCGGAGCTGAAGGGCCTTGTAGGCGAGGTGTCGGTGGCTAATGGTGGTCCGATCCCTCACGACCTGGGCCACGCAGAGCACTCGCGTAGCCCGAGCGGGGGCGAGCACCTCTCTGCCAGCAGATCTGGGTCTATCTTCTACAGAGAAAAGGAAATCAAGGTGCTTAGGTCTTCTTCCTCCGTCTTGTTCTCGCCTGGTGTTTGCGCACGGCTGTCTGATGGGTAGGGCTGCGCCGTCACGTTTCGCCTTCGTCACTCATGCCTGTGCAGCGCCCACACTGCTTGCTTGTTTCTGGAGCTAGCGACCGGTGGCCTGTGGCTTGTGCGCAATGCCGGCTGAGATTTCTATCCTGCTGTTTCGTCGCGTTCTGGGCTGGTGTTTACACTGTGGTCTGCAGCCTAACAAGGTTTACATCGGCGGCCTTCCCGATAATACTCGTCACGAGGATTTGCAAGATGGCTTCGGCAAGATCGGACGTATCGTGGACATTCAGCTTAAGTGAGTGCCCGCGTCTAGCCCTATGATATGCCTTTTCATTGGTTTTTCTCGCCAGGTTGGGTTTTGCCTTTGTCGTACGTGTGCCACTGTCTGGCTTGACGCTGCTTTTTCATGCTGGTTCCAGGAATTTGACACGATAGAGGCCGCCGAGGAGAGCGTTCGGAAGTATCACGAAGGGTCCTTCATGGGCAACAAGGTCCGCGTCGAAATGTCTCGCGGTGGTGGACGCTCTGCCAAGTATCGAGGGGATCCGGACGCGTGCTACAAGTGTGGCGAAATGGGGCACTGGGCTAGGTAGGTGTCGCAAAAATCCATGTCATCAATCACTATAACTGACTGTGCCCAATAGAGAGTGCATCAATCATGTCGTTTCAGCGTAAGTCGCCCTTGATCCCCCCTGCACCCCGCTCATGCTGGTCATCAGCACTCCCCGGGATGCTCCGCCTGGCGACATCCGTCTCATCGATCGCATTCATCTTTCTAGAGACTCTCCGCTCCGTCGGGACTACCCTCCGTACCGCGAAGAGTATTACACGAGGAGCTATTCGCCGCCATCTAGGTACCCCTACGACTATCCTCCGCCGCGCCGGCTCTTCTCGCCGCCTAGGGACTACAGAGATTACCCTCCCATGCGTCACGATGACTTTGACGGCTACAGGATGCGTTACCCTCCGCCGCCGCCGTCGCGCTATGACGCTTATCATGGTTACTACCCACCTGACGACGGAGCTATCTATCTTCCTCGTGGCTATCCCGGTCCACCTGCTCGAGATTACGAACGGTATGACAGGCGCCCTCCGCACCCCGGGGAAAGGTATGCGCCGTACCCGCCTCCTGGCGCACGCCCTAGGACCCCTCCACCGCGCGATGAGCTCGAGAGGATGCCAGTCAGGTTCGCCACGCCGCAGTTGACCTCGGGCGCATAATTTGACCCGTTTGCACCTACAGTGAATACCGCGGCCGCCCCATGACGCCGCCCGAGGTTCGCTACGGCGAGTACCCTCCGCGTAGTGCGGATGCACGCACCCGGTAGGCCATCTCTGTTCGTGCGCCCTTGCAGAAACTGACGTGTCCCAGGCGTCGCTCGCAAAGTCCCCCTGCTCCCTCTGCGTCTGCTGTCTACGAATCTTACGCTCCTGGGCCCTCCGGCTACAGCGGAACTTCGCCTCCTCTGGGGCCGCCTAACGGCGCTGGCCGCGGCTATGCTCTCCAGCGCGGTGCCGTCGACGCGAATGTGGGACACAATCGGATGTGAGCTTTTTCCTTGTCCCCTAGTCAGTGTCGTTCTTGCAATCGAATGCTTTGCTCTTCGCGTATCTCCGTCCCGAGTCGTGGCTTGGTTGACTTGCCGAGTTGTATGCTGTCTGCTCGCGAGTTTGTCTGCTCATGTACGTACATAGTCGAAACTTGTTACACCAATAGCAGAAGAAGCTGTGTGCCATGGAAGAAATACTGGGTGGGCAGCCCTCGCATGACGATAGGACGGCTCCAAACATGTACAAAGTGGAAGTGTTACAAATCCCTCACTTTCTCCTTCTACACGGAGACTGAGAAATCCCTGTCCACACCACCATGGCCTCCCCACAGGATATTGATCCAGCCGGTGCAGACTTTGAAAATCGACGTTCATCCTCCGTTTCCCGTAGCGACGCAATGGCGGTGCTGCCGAATGAGCTCTTGGGGCACATTTTCTGTTTCCTTCCCAAGATCGTTGACGGCATCGCTGTCTGCTGCGTTTCTCGCCGCTGGCGGCAGGTTGCTCTGAGCACCCCCAGCCTGTGGACGTGCTTCAACTTTGACTATCGCCCATGGATGCGCCACCGCGCTAATTCGGAGTCGGACGCCCTCATCCGACTGCTCTTCACTTCGTCCAAAACCGCACCTCTGGTCATCACACATCTCGAGAAAGACTCCGACTCCTTAACGGAGGTCGAGAAACGCCTCATCGCAGACCACCTCGGCCACACCCGCAAGCTCGCTCTCAGGGTAGACTATGGGGAGGAACAGCTTCTGCAGGGTCTTACACGCCGCGCGCCGCTGCTCGAGTCGTTGGAAATTTACGGCGCACGTGGTATTGTAGGCTCGCCATGGAGATGGCCAGTTGGTTTCCTCGGGGACCACGCCCCACGTTTGCAGGTGCTTCGGCTCAGGGGCCTCAACAACATCAGCTGGACGTCCCCCATCTTCCATGGCCTCGTTTCATTGGCCATTCAAAACCTTTCTACCCCCGATGGGGGTCCTGCATACTGCGAACGAGTTCTCAGCGCCCTGGAAAGCATGCCATCCTTGGAATATCTGTCTTTCGCCATGGTCTCAACATGCGATCACGGCCTTGCCGCTCATGCCCCGCGCCCCAGCCGCCACGCCCACCTACCGCATCTTCAAACGCTCATGATTTTCGACAAGTGGTATGACACACCGCCGTGTCTACACATCCTCTCAATCCTAGATGTCCCATCTACTACGAACATCGACTTGAACATGCGCGCGCTGTTCCCTGCCACCGCTGGGCTCATCCTGCCGCTCCTCCTCCCATTCATGACCTATCTTGTCGCGAACTGGGCACAATCCCCCGGCCGTCCGAACCGTGTATTTTTCAACGAGTGCATTCTGGGAGATTTCATGTGCAGAGTCGAACGGGCCACCACGGAGAGATCCTTCCAAAATATGTCGATCATGATCGAATGCGACAAGACGGAGAGCTTGACTGAGCTCGCGCGGCTCGTCTGGGATGCTATATCGTGGGAGGCGGTCGAGGAGCTACTGTTGGTCGGATTCGCAAGGGATATGCCGTGGCTCGCCGAGCCGTGGTGGAACGTGCTGAAGGGACCTCATCAACTGCGCAACTTCACCGCGCGTGGGCAGACTGCGGAGGCACTGATGGAGTTCCTGGCGACGGAGGACCTGTGTTTGCGGCGAGGCCGGCAAGAGACGTACCTGCCTGCTCTCGAAGATCTGGTCCTCCAGGCTACCCGTGGCACTGATATGCAATTATCGCCGGAGAGGGAGAACGTCTTGATGACGTGGGTGAAGGATAGAAAAACAATAGGGCGTCCTCTCCAGAGGCTTCGGGTCTTCCACAGGCGAATCAAGATGGAAGGCTTGGAGTCACACGAATGTCGGAATGAATCAATTCACAGTAGCAGTGCACTCGTAGGCCCTACTGACCTATCTCGATGCCCAACTGTATGAATACCCCGGCTTTGTGAATGTGAAGCTTAGAATCAGCGATTGAGCATGCGCCGCTTCAAGCCAGTGCAGCCTGCGACTCGTGAGCCGAAAGTGAGTGGCGAGCAAGATCGTTGCCGACGCATTTAAGCAAATACCCCCAATGGCCGTGGCTTCCATCCTGAACCCTCTCCCAAGCGTCTCCAACCAGGTGGCAAGCCCTCGGTGTCGCCTCGCTCTGATGACGTGACCTCCATACTAGCTGGACTTCGTGCTGTAGCGCCATCGCTTTGGACAGAGAGCACTGTCTGTAGCCTATCCTCCATGACCATCATAGTTGTCTCATCCCAATCCCCCGCGTCCTGTGATACAAAGCTATCAACGCTACATCGAGCGTAAGTTAAGATGTTACATACCGAGGACGGTAAGGCTGGGTGTGATAGTACTGCCGAAGCGATCTCTGCCAGACGGGCGTCGTCGGCACATAACGCTTCAAGCAGAATTCTAGCACTGCGAGGACGTCAGCGTGCTTCTAGTGTCTGGTGCTGCCAACACGTACGCATTTCTCGGGTCCTTAGCACCGACGACTCGAGGCCCCAGTCCGTTGATCAAGTTGAGGAAAATATGTTCTTTCCTTGCCCCTGGGCGAGCACGCTCGTCAACACACCATACGACCCAGCTGGCTAGACACAAGTCGTAGGAGTCATCAGGCTTTGTGACATCTGCTTGGTCTGCCCCTTGGCTGTGGTCGTCGCGATCACTTAACAATCGAGAGACGATACAAGAGGCGAGTGCGGAAGGAAATGATGGATGATGGGAAACGATGTTGTTGAGTAGGGGCGTCCAAAGCGCGAGCGAGGCAGGAGGAGGTAGCATCTTGCTCTTATCCAGCGCCCGTTTCCTGAGCAGCATAAGTGTCAGAGACGTTGAAAGGAAAGTAAGTTGACCCAATGCTCACTTCTTAGCGACTGGAACCAACATCCCCTTCGCCATTAGCTCTTCGCTCAGCCGCTCCAATGCCCAGCTCTCCTTTCCGTCCACTTCCCCCGCTACATCGCCATCGACGTCCTCAGCAGCATCCCACGCGAGCTCGCCCGCTGTCACATTCGCAGCGACCTTCGCCTCTGATATCCAGCGCTCCGTGTCACGCATGACACGCACAATATCGCTTTGGTACTGTGAGCGCAAAGACGAGTCGCGTGTAATGACTTTCATGATGAATTTGTGTTGCTTGAGTAATGGCTCAAGCGGGCGCAGAGTGGACGGGCCGGGCTGGTCGGAGGGCGGGTTGAGCGTCGGGAGAAGATAGTGATGAAGGAGCCAGTTCATTGACTAGTAGGCAAACGGGGCTTAGATTTGACATGGTCGTAAAGAGGGAGAGGTAGCACGTACCTCATTAGCTGCCGCCCGCAGGAGCTCAAGGCTCGGCAAGTCTTCGTGCGTTGCGGCATGCCGCAGTTCGACAAGCCATGCGGGCAGGTTCAGCTGTGCGGCAATGGACGCAATCGACCGCGCGTAGACGCCGACTTGCAGCGGGTCGACAAGGCCGTTGACGAGACGGATGATAGCGGCGGCGTAGCTGTGCCGCAGGGAAAGCGAAGATGTCGAGTGGGCCTGGTTGTGGTCTTGGATGGTCACCGTGAGGAGGGCAAGGAGGGACTCGAGCGCGTGCGGCAGGGCAGTGATATACTTCCACGCTGAAAGCTTCTACGGGTCAGTGGTTTCTCGTTAGTGAGAGAGAGGCTGCTGACCCGTTCTACGGCAAGGGACTTTGAGTGCCAGTCATCTTCGTTAGCGTAGATCCATGAGCAAACTTGGTCAAGCTCTGATAGAGAAGCCCAAGCTGTTCGTCGAGGAAGCCGCATTTCCGAACGCTGAAGAGCAGACGGTGCGTTGAATACTTTGAAGCTGAAGCTGACGTGACGATAAAAATCATGGAGTCGACATTCACGTGACACTAATGTATTGTCACCTTGGTCGCACGCGCTAGATCTCGAGTTCGCTCGTACTTTGCAATTACATAGCACGGTAGTGGTATGAGCAGTGAGCGCATTATTTACATCAATGGTGCTGGACGAGAAGCCGGCGAACCTCACGTCGATAGATATGTTGTACAAGTAATACTATACAGCATGTTGGTTGCAAATTAGTGACACGATGAAGAGAAACTACAAACCAGGATGAAAAGGAGAACATAGCACGGACAAAAATTAGGCAAGATATTCGTCAAGACTAGCACACATGAACGAGGGGATGCGTCGCTGGGAGCGCTTGATTAACGTTGTTAGTATTGCGCCTCTGCGGAACGCTTGCACGTCTTTCCACAGTATGGTTGTGTGCTGCGGCGCCGAGGCCTGATGCCGCACACGGCACAAGGCGCGATAAGACCCGCGCTCACGGCCTCCCTACAACAGTCATGCGTGAGTTAGCGTCCCTTGAATTCATCATGAACAGCACGGCAGGGAATCTCACATTCCGTGACGGTCACCGCAGAATTCAGTTTGTTCTTTGGCAGCGACGTCGAAGAACGCAGGAATCTGACATTCTGGGAGGGCGCACTTTCGGGCCTGAGGTTGCATCTGTGTATTGCCTGCCGGTCGAAACGTCTCAGCAACCGGCCATCCAGTGAATACAGAATACATACTCAATTTTCGGTAGCCTGCGGCTCCTCCATGGCTCGGCCCGCCGTAGTTGGGGGCATGGGGGACCGTGGTGCCTGTCCATTGGGGGTGCACAGGAGCATTTGATGGGTAGTTGGTAGCAGACGGCGGATCTGAGCGACATCATGAGACCATGCACTTTGAAACCCACCAAAATCTCACTCACACGACTGCTGATATGGACTAGGCCCTGTGAGAGAGCTCGACGTTGGCGACTGTGGAGAGTGGCCGCTCGGATCTGACGTTCGTCGCAAGTCGTCAGAACCATCGCGCCTATATTCCACACAGATACGTACAGTTCACTTGCGGATAGCCGGAGGGTCCGGACGCTGGCGGGGAGTAACTGGCAGGCTGAGGGTTCGCCCCACTCGTAGAATGGTACGCGTTATGGGGTATGTTCAGAGGTGTCGCCTGAGGCGGTATGGAGCCATGATTGTAATCGACAGCGGGCATGCCCTGCACACCAGGCACCGCATACGCCGATGGCTGCCTCTGCCCAGCGGACGGGCGCCGATGCCTCTCCTCAGGGTCATAGGCGTATGGGTCGGTTTGCGCGGGATAAGGTTGCGCCGAATCTAAATGGCGGTTAGCGCGATCGCACCAGGAGGGGCTGGAGGGCTCACATTGTGGCGTCGGGTAGTCGGTGTAGGACTGGCCGCCGGGGTTTGAGCCATACGGTTGGGAGGGTTGCGGGTAGTTGGGATGATCTTGTTCCTGCTCGTAAGCACAAAAAACCTAGGAAGCGACCGATCCACTGACTTTGCCAGCCAGACATGTTGTGTTACGTTCCTTAGGTGTAGAGAAATCGAAGGCGAGTGTGGATGACAGGGATCAAAGGCCGTGGGTCTTATCTGCTTGGAAGGCGAGGGGTCGGAGACGATGGGAGCGAAAAGGAGTTATAAGGGCAATGCGCAGGCATTGAACGACGCCGCAGCCTGTGGGAGGGCAAGGCACGGGGCGCAAGCGTTTCCACTGGCGCCGTCTCTGTACAAGTTTCGAAGATCCATCGCGCAGATTGAAGGGAGCTTCGCCGCCCGGAGCTACATAGAGCACACGGCGCTATCAATTGACGCTCTTCATAAGCGTGAGATCTCCTCACCCATTCGCTCCGTTGCGCCGGCAGAGTCGAGGCCCAAGACATGACCCTGCACACTGACTCGACCACGGGCAGACCGCTGCCAGAAACGGATGGCTTGGGTCAGGAGGGGCCAGCTCGTGTTGCCGGAGCTCCCACGAACGACAGGTTTGCGGCCAGCTGTGCGCCAGCGGCTTGCACGACGGCCTCTTGCACGCGGGCACGAGGCCTGCGGGTTCGGTCGCATTATGTTGCACGGCACGCCCTGGATTACTCGCTCCGAGTAAACGATCCACAGCACCTGCCAAAATCGGTCGCGCGTCTCGGAATGTTGGCGGAAAGCGTGCATGCACGGCTACCACCATCGCCCGCGATCGATCGGGGCTTCAAGAACGAACGTCAGAAAACTGGTGACGTCCAAGGCGCAGCCTCAGGCGCACATCGATTCGCTAGCGCATGGTCCATATGGTTTCTCGACCGTTACACCAAGCTGCGGTGACTCTCTCCGCCACGAGCGCGGACGAGAGCCACGGATCTGCTCATGTGTCAGTCGGATGGTATGATGGTCTCCAGGACCAGGCGTAGGGCAAAGCTGTTACGCCGGCAAAATCTAGCCGTGGCTATCAGCTGAGCGGCCTCGCACCACGAATTGACGCCGCATACCCGCTTCGTGCAGAAAGAGGTCGATGGGTCCCCAAGAACTATATTTCAGAGGGGGCGTGGAGAGAGGTGTGGATATGAAGCATCGTCCCAACCAAGCTTATCGCGCAGCGCAACTTGGCATCGTGGGTGGCGACGCTATTCGGATCATATTACTCGTCACTGTTGCTAGAAACGCTGTGCATAACGTACGGAAGGGGTCTCGGGCGGGCAAATCATGATTCGTGCGTCCAGTTCACCGAGCCGACTCTCCTCAGCGGTACCAGGTCTGTCACATTTCAACAAATGGCTGGGTCTGGGTCTGGGTACCACTGCGAGGAGCCCCGGGGGTTCTTCGCCGGAATTTGTGGCGAGCACGGAAAAGGCCTAGTCGACGCGATGTATTGCGGAAGCTTGTTCACCGGGCGTGGGTTTACGGCAGGCCACACGCCGGAGAAGCGCGATCCAGCCACAGACTGCACACGGTGAAGTCAAGAGACCCCCAGGGCGTTCTTCCACCGCTGCCCGCCGACATCGCCTAGCACTCGCTCGACCTCCGCTTGCTCGAGGTTTAGCACGACGCGGCGCTCGCCGTCGAGTTTCTTTGCTGCCGCAGCGCCTTCCTCGATGAGCAGCGCGCGCGAGGCGAGCAGCGAGTCGAGAACAAGCGCGAGCTCCCCTGCTGTGGGACTGCGCGTAGAGTCCGTGCTGCTTGCGAGGACGCCAAGATAAAGATAGTGCTGGTGCTGGAGCTAGATACGGATATGTGAAGGGGTGAGACACATGGCGGAGCCAATTCTAACGCGGGACGTACGTCGGCCCATTTGATTTCCTCGACACCTTCCTTTTTCATGCACTTCAGGAGCGCCGCAAGCATGAGTCGTTCGTGGAAGCTGCAGTCGCGCATGTAGGCTGCGGTCGGGCTGTTCTGCATCACCTTGATCACTTCCTTGACGTCTTCTGTGCGCGCGGCGCGCTTGAGAGGTTGTACGAGCTCAACGGAACGCCTTCACGCCGAGGCCATTGAGACAATAAGCGACTTGCAAGCCGCCGAATAAACTCACCTGTCGAGCAAAGACACAAGGGGTTAGGCACGGTTCGAACAAATTATACCAAAGACGCCTAGACAAACCTGCAGATGTCGAGAACGCGCCTCGCGTCGCCGCTGACGCTTGACACTTTCATGGCCGCAAACTTTATTCCGTCAGCCGAGATCACATCCGGAACATCGCCCCTTAGCCCCTCCTTGGCACTCTCGAGGCGCGATCGCACGATCTTCTCCAACTGTGGAGTCGTGTATGGCTGGAAGTTGATACGAATCATTCCTGTAGATGAGGCATCAGATCAGCAGTTCAATAAAACATCAGCGGATGTTGACGGGGTAGTGACAGGTATTCATAACGCACCTAGGCGACTGCGCACACGACCGCTCATCACCCGCTCCGGCAGGTCCATCGTATTGGCCACTGCGATCACGACCAGCTTCGACCCGACCAGCGTCGGCCAATTGAAAAAATTATACACCACGTCCTGCTTCGCTGTCATGAGCTGGTCGAGCTCGTCCATCAGCACGACACAGGCGTGTCCACCAGGACCCGCTGTGCGACCACCAAAATGCCTCGTAAGGTTCTTCAGAGCCTCTTTCGAGCTGATCTTGAGCGGCCCGTCAGAGGCAGTGTCATGCCCGGAAAGCGACTCCCAAAGCACTCCGTAGGATGCGGCTGGTTCAGGTATGCGTAGCCCGTTAATCTCGACGTATGTGAAGGGGTTGGTTTCCTGCATGATGATATCAAATAGAACCCTCCGCGGATCAAGAAATAGTGCATACATTTTGCTCAGCCATGCGTTTGAGTTCGCGCACGACAGCGTGAACTGTTGCTGTCTTCCCCGTTCCTGGGACGCCAGAAATATCTGCGCCCAATTCGTCAGTTACAGAGTCTCTATGAGGACAAGGGCTCTTACAAACGCAGCCTCCACTCCCTTCCTCGATGAGCTCCTCCACTGCGCGCATCACCCTTCCGTACTCCTCATCACGACACGGCAGCGCCTCGGGTCGCGCGGCTACGTGGAGAATATGCATCGCGCGCAGCCATGGGTCCGCCGGTAGCCGCGCGTCGAGCATCCCTGCTGCGAGCTCCGGGGGTGGTGGACGGGCGATAGGTCTGCGCGCCTTCCTCGCACGCTCGCGCAGCGCTTTCTTTGAATGAGGGGTAGGCTGCGCGTAAGACACGCCGCGCTTGCGGGGCGTCGAGCGCGGTGTGATCGTGGACGCCCGTTTGCGCTTCTTGGATGGTGTCCTAGGGAGAGGACGGTCGTCGTCTTCATCTGCGGATAGATCGGAGTCCGACGGGGTCGCAGCGTCGCGACGAGACTTGCGCGTGTCCGGGTCAGCAAATGTGTCGTCATTGTCCCCGTCTTCGCTTTCGGTCGAGCTCTCCTCTTCGTCCACGCGGGCAAGGTCGCGTCCCTGGCGTGTTCGCATGTCCGGCTGAACTGGGACGACCCATGCCGTACCTGTGCCCCACTCCCCGATCGCCCCCCGCTCCGGCGCCATGCTCAGCGCTTTCTCGCGATGCCGTTCCCAATGGAAGTCATAAAAGATACCGAG
The DNA here is from genome assembly GCA_019915035.1 of Auriscalpium orientale. Taxonomy (NCBI): domain Eukaryota; kingdom Fungi; phylum Basidiomycota; class Agaricomycetes; order Russulales; family Auriscalpiaceae; genus Auriscalpium; species Auriscalpium orientale. The sequence continues at coordinate 3,101,644 of JAHLMH010000001.1, forward strand.
GCGTGCGTTGACGGCAAGCGCGCAGTAGAGAGGGACCGCATGGTCCACTGTAACTAACGTCCGTGTACGCTTAGAGGCCGGAGGCGCGGCGTCTGCATCCAAAGGCGGAGTGCCTGAAACGGAGCAGTGGGAGATGATTGCGGAGGAGGCGAGGGTCGCAGTTGCGTCGATGGAGAAGTAAATTTCGTTCTAAGAAGTCGTTAAAGGCCAGTCAGATAACGGAGTACTTGAGACGTACCTCGTAGTGGTCCCTCTTCGCCCTCAGTTTTGCGAGCTCGGACGGCCGGAGGAACCAGTGCACCTTCACCCGCACCTTCTTCGACGCCTCATCATCGTCATCCGCACCAGCAACCTCCCACATAGCAACAAGAACTCCAACGCTCGGTTTCTTCACATTTGTGGCCAAAAGGACTGTGTCGCCGACTTTGTAAACTTCGCTGGTTTTGTCTGTCGAGGATTGAGAGTTCTTCTTCGAGCGTCCACCTGGCGGCTGTCGCACGGGCCGCCTGCGAACGAACTGTTCATAGAAACTCGTATGTCTGGGATCTTCCTCCTCAAGCTCTTCGTCGTCTAGAAGATCTTCACGCGTGGTGTCGCGCGTGTGCAGAGGCTTGCCCAGCCACAAGTCGTTGTGCGACAGCGAAGGGCCGGGAATGGCATTCGCGAAGACGTTAGGTTGGAATCGCCGAGAGCGTCGCGGTGTCAAAGAAGTCATGAAGGATTCAAAGATAATTGCAGAGAACGTCGTCGTCGTCGTCGTGGCCGAGGAAGACCGTTGTGTCACAGACAACGCGTCTGTCACTTGCGTTGTTCGGTGTGACGCTACGTGTGGCCGCCTGTCACGCACTTCTTTGCTCCGCAAGTCACTCGGTCTGTTGGCTTTCTATTTACTTTCCGTTGTGACATACGGCGGCGCACTTGGCATTCCTCGTATGGTTTGTTATTATAAGCACATAATCTCACTAGCGCTGCTCGATTCCTATCTCTTGCCGACAGAAATCTTCTCATCCCCCGGGCTGGCACCGCCGGCAATTCGGTGCGTGCCAGGAAATAAGCTGGCAACCGTGGTCTTCGCGATCGGGACCGTTTGAAGGAAATCTCGCGGCTCTCTGCTGTCTGAAGTCGACGGAGCGACTGGCGAGCATGCCGTCACACCTTTCACCGATCTCTTCTCAGGCTCCCTCTGTTCCTTTCTGTTTCTTATCTCTCAGCAGGCATCCTCCTCGCCAATCGATCAATCAACAGCGCACCTGCCGCCTTGAGCTCGGCGTCTCCCTGCTCGTCGAGGCGCCCAGGTGTGAAATCCGGCGCACCGATTCGTCTTACGCTGGCAAACCGGGGCGCTGAAGCAGCTTCCTAGCGGTAACCAGAGACAATGCGCCCGGTGGGCGTAAAGACCATAACGAAATCTGCCCTGCTGGGGGATTGCCATAAAGTCGTCCGCGCCTCGCCTATGTCCTCAGCCTGCCCTCCCGTTCGCAGCTCTATCTGCTCGCTCTCATCATCGAACAACAACATGTCCCCCTCGAGCAGTGCGTTGACTCATCTCCCCTGCCTGACTGAGCTGTGATACCAACATATACTTTCCCTAGACAAACGAACTGATGCAGAAAAGCGCCAACAGTATGGCTCGGCGCGGCTTTCCGGCGGCCAGCTCCATGGCCAAGGAGCACTTGTATCCTCCGCGACGATAGTGCCCAGGAACCCCCCGATCTTGTTGGCATCGGCAACCGAAGCCTCAGATCGCGCCGCCTTCGCCGCGCCGCCGGCGTATCCGCACCACCCCGCTTCGGCCCCGTCGCCCCCGCAAACGCTCCAGGCGACCCAAGTGCATCGTGCCGTCACCGTGCCTGTTGGCGGAAGGCCTCATCAGGCGCCTCCCAGTGCCGGGACATATGTGCAGCCGCAACGGTATTACGGCCCTATGGCCGTACCGTCGGGACAGCAGGGACAACAGGCTGCGCTGAAGGTCGCCTGTAAGCTGCTTGCGGGCTTATTGATTATCATTTGCTTATTGCGTCACCGTAGATTCACACTCGCAGGATTCGTCAGAGCGCAGCAGAAGTGCGAGTGACCAGCGTTCTGGCCACGTCAGAACGGCCGTGGGTGGACCCAAACGAACTGGTACGTAGTGCCTCTCCCAACGCTCTCAAAACATTCGTCTCACTTCATCGCAGCCACTTCTGGCTCTAGTTCGCAGCACACGCCATCATCCAGCATTAGCTACTGCAAGAGTACACCGCGCTGACCGCGCTGTTTACCCACGGGTAGGGTGACGCGCTGTTTGCCCTTGGGCAGCGCTAGGATGCTACGAGGCCCTGATGGCTTGGATCAGACAACGATTGCGTCGGTCCCGGTGCTTGCAGTACTGATCGCTGTAGTTTTGAGCGGCAAATATGAGATGGCGTTCGACATGAAAGACAGGCTTCGTACTGTGGTTTTGGAACCCGCGCCGGCTTGCATAATTCGTGCCGTTCATAGCAATGGTGTCAAGGTAGACGCCGGTATCAAGTTCATACCGCGTAACCTCGACGGGAGCCACCTTGCGAAGGTGAATGATGAGGTGATAACCCTGTAAATGTATTTTGATTGAGACATGTACATGGGAGCATGGAACGGTGGGACGCACCGCATGAGCGGGCAGGGCGATCTGCCAACTACGATATCCGCTTGTCAGGGCGTCTGCAAGTAGTACAAAGATGTACACGCACGTGAAAGCGACAGATGAGAGCGCACTATTCAGCGTGGCCATGCATATCAGATTCACGATGGCGCTGACTGCGTACCCGTCAACGCTGGCCACAACAGACACTGTGTCACGGCTTACATAGAGGGAGAGCAAACGCCCATATGCCGTCACTCATAAATTGCTTGATCCACGGGGCTCGAGCTTGAACCCAGCCATGGCGAAAAGATTGGCGAAACTTTCTCATGGTCAACAAAAACAGCAACCCCTCCATCACTATTGGGAGAACGCTAGGACGAGGGGCGTTCGATGAGTACCGTCGCGTTGTGGACCAAAAGAAAATGACTCACAAAAACACCGAAACTATCTTAGGGAAATGTGTAACGACGCATTGGGGATCAACGAGGATGTCGTCTGAAACGACCCTGATGATGAGGCTCATGAATGCGAGTTCGATGATCCACAGAAGGCCCAAGATGTAACGCATGGAGGGGCGATCGTGGTACAGTGCCACCACTGGAGAGAATATAATGAGCACGATCCTCTACTCCGATATGAGCTTACCCCGCAATATGAGCACGATCTGCAAGAGCAACGTGAGGACTTGAGAGGCGGCTCCTTGGAATATGATCAGTCTAACACACAGCGTCGCGGATATGGCGGCAGTATTCGTGGCGGTAGCCTCGAAGGTCAACACGGACGCAACTCTGCACGGTTTCAACATCCCGAGAACACGAGGCCAGCTTGAAGCGAGCACGTACATCTGAGAGGCCAAGGAGAACGTCCGGAAGGCAACGCATATGTAACTCGTCAGCGTCCACGGTTTCCTGCGCAAGTTCCTCGTAGATTAGCATTCGAGATATCGTCAAAGGGGCAAGTTGAAGAGAGCACGCACGTCCAAACGGTTTGGATCTGTATGTCGACAGATGTGACTTACGTTAGGCGTTACGCAAACTGCGATCACGCACCATATCGTCGGACGTCAGCAGAAGATCCCAGAATGTGAAAGCCAGAGAGCTCGCTGCGCAGAACAATAGGTCAGCAATGCGGGAGGGCGGAAAGTGCCATGAACGCACTCGAGCTGTAATTGCACATGAGTGTGCTCCATAAGACGGTCTCGGCAGATTCATGGCTCTTTGCCATCGTCGGCTGCGATATATACTGGTGGCTAGTGTCAGCAGCGCAGTGGTGAGCGGGAGGGGGTCGCAGAGAGGGCAGGGGGCATATGGTCGTATGGGTGGACTGGTCAACTAAAGAACGGCTCGCGTAGCAACATTGGGGACCGACTTCGGAAGCAGACGAAACACCTCCAGCCGATTTGGATCTGCGTTGGAGAGCATGCCCGCTAAGAGCTGATCAATTCAGTAGCGCGCTCATGGCCAAAGCGCACTGGCATGAGCCGTTTATCCATGGTCCTCACTGTGATGGCTTTTATCAATATTTTGAGCCTTTCATACAATGGAATGCTCTGGATAAATGTGCTCAGTTATCATGGATGCAGGAAGATTTATTTTCAGCGAGCTCATCAAGGTTTGGGAGCGGTGTTCCGGAGTCCTGGTGCCACACTTTGACGGTCGTTTTACGTGCATCGCTAAAAAGCATTGGATTTTTGGAAGTGCGGGTAAGACGGCGTGAAATGTCAAGGTCTCCGCCTGGTTGAGCGGAATGCATTGTGTGCACGGTATGACGGCAATGCCCACGTCAAAGTAAATATCCTGAGCAACCGCTTCCAATCGACTGGTTAGTTATAGAATCCGACGCGTGCAGACCTCTAAATTTGATCACATTGTATGCGACGAGGGTAACTAAAGGCGCCACGTTGTAAGCAAAGATGTGTGAGCTGCAGAGTCAAGCACCTTCCATCCCGCAGGCCGTGACGACGCTGCGGGTGAAAATCTGGTAGGCGCTCCGGCTTAGTTGAGGTCACTAGTCCATCTCCCCTCCCATATTTACCCTTCGAGCACAAAGAGACGCAGAGTTGCTCCGCCGATGGCGAGAGCTGAGGTGAGGGTGAAGAATGAAAAGAAAAAACTGACGCGTCGGCTATTTCTCCTTAGATACGTTCTCACGCCACAACTCGGCCGCCCTCTTGCCGACCCAGCATCGTAAAAAGTCGCCGCGAGCTTATGTTTACTCAGAGAAAGTGAAAGGATATTTTAGTATGTGCTTGTCCGACCTACATCCGAAACATGGTATCTATAGATCTCCCCAGACTTCCGCTGCACGACTGCATCCCTCACTCCGCCCATCTGAGTTTTGGTGTCGCCTCGCTTGCCTTGAAGAGCCAGAATGGACCTTCCGAAATATATTTTTTTGATCGTAGAGAGCTTTCACACCTGCAGATAAGCACATACCTGAGGGATCGCCTAACAAGAGACGAGACGATCAGAACGGCCAAACGACGAAGGGAATGGAAACCGACCGTGATCGTGGTAGGCTCCAGTCCACGCCCCAACGACGCCCGCCGCGCTGCAGACATTCCCAATTTGCACGCCCTCGGAACTATGTCAATCGAGACAATCCTGAGCGTCTACTCATAAAGTGAGTGAGATGGTTGTGCGACCCTACCTCCACTGATCATTACTGTCGTATATTGACGTCTTCTCATGGCACGGGCAGATGTAAGGTACCGATTATATCGGGATATAATGTGACTCACGAAACTCCATCGAATATTACCGTCCTCCATGACGCGCACGGTACCCCTGACGGCGCGTGCTAGCACCTCTTCGGCATTGAAACCACGCATTGTCCCGCCAAACTTTATTGGGGGACGGGTTGGATCGGGGAGCGTAGCTAGAACGGCGGGGTCGTCTTCGACGGATGTTACGTGGAGGCTCAACCGTAGCAGACGCGAAGCCTCCTCGTAGCTGTCGTCGAAGAAAGTAGGGCGCCAACCCGAAGCCTGTAAACCTTGAGCAACGGATCACAGGGGCCATCACAGCGCCTCACGTTAAACCCTGCAAGACGGTATGCGTGTTAGCAAGGTGAGATAAAAGCATCAAAGCAACACATACGGATCAGGTCGCTTTCAGAGAAGCGAGATGTTAGAACGCCGTACGACTGAATGAGTTGAATACACACCGATAATCACAGAAACAGACTATCCTCATCCAATACCCTTCCACGCCGGCCCAATCACGATGCGACCGTTTCAAGGTTTCCGGTGCAGAATAAGCTCTAGTAGCTTCCAAGCCTTGTGTCAATGACGCCGGCTTGAAGTCCTGCGGCCAATTCGAGCCAAAGTCGCGGAGGTTCATGGTGATCACGGTAACAATCGCATGGACATGCATCCAATTGACTATCCTGCCGTCGTCCATGAACGGGCCCCACTGCCCCTCCGCGGTATAGTTCCGTAGGTCGTACACGAACACACGGCTCATGCGGCGCATCACCTTGAGGCGATCGGGCGCCAGGAGGCCTATGCCCGGCTCGAGTGAGAGCGCCAGATACGCTCGCAGGCGCGCCAGCTTCTCCATTTCCGAAAATGCGGTCTCCACCGAGAGCGTGTCGGACTCGAGAAGCAGGTGCTCGACCCACGCGAGGTTATACGAGTGCTCGTGCTCGTGGCCGGGCGTGAACGGGGCCGCGGTCTCGATGCACTCGAGCAGCGTGTCGAGCAGCTCATGGCGGTCGCCGCCCCCAAGCGATATGCCCTCCACATGCACGCGCCGCTGCAGCGTCCTGCGCCAGTCGAATGTGAACGCGTCGTGTGACTTCCGGCGCCCGATGCGGGGATCATCGAATGGATAATTGAGGTAGAGGGAGCGCCAGAGGAAGTGGTCGGAGGGCTCGTAGACGAGTGCGCGCGCGCGATGGCATGTCTGCGCGAAGGAGGCGATGTCCCGAGGATGGCAGAGGGCGAGGGCCTGCTCCGTGACTTCGGAGGGTACGGAGAAGAGAGCCGATGACGCCTGGGGCGATGCCATGATGGCTGGCGGGTAGAGTGTGAATACAGCAAATAAATATTGCCGTAGACAGAGAACTGGACGTGTTTAGAGGAGGGAATGGGCGGATGGTTTCACCAAACAGTGGGCGGTGGGCATGGCATAATGATAAGTTCTCAGCCGAGGCTCTGCAAGTGCACGGCCGACGGCCCTGTCCTGCCAGGCATGCGAAATTGTCGCGCCGCGCGCTTCACTGATGATAACCGGCCTACGCTGCTACGACAACAGCTCGGCTCTTTGTCTGCAGGTCACTAGCAGAAGCCTAAGCCCAAGTATGGTCCTGTACAGTGTACAGACTCGGCGACTAGTGGCAGAAGTTGGCACGTGCTGTCAACTTTATAGGCTGCTGGCAATGTGGCATGCCGGTGCGTCTAAAGTTGTAGCTCAGACTGCCTCCTTCGTTCGTTGCCTTGGTGATCTTCCAAGGCAGACAGAAATTGTGAAAGGTCTCGGTGAAGCTTGCACCGTCGTCTCACTGGCACAGTGGCAGTTGACGCGCGGCCATGGACGAGAAAATCCTCTCCTCTCCTGCACTTATTAAATGACCACAAGTCGCACAATTCTGTAACCAGGCGGGCATTTATTATTGCTGATTCGATTTCGGTGGCGGCGGGCCATCGTAGCACAAGACCGAGATACCATCCAACTCATCGGCACTAATGGCAGCACTTACTCACTCTCACATCTTGCCTTCCCACCCTAAGTTACACCGCTGACTCTACTCATGCTTGCCACTCCAGCCCTAAGGACTGAGCGATGAAACCATACGTGTCCGCCTGCAGCTTGATCCTGTGATAGCAAGACCTGAGTTCCTTCTGTGGGTGTACTGACGAGGAAAGCTTACCGCTGTTCGGTGTTTGCGGATCCATGACCTGCCTTCTTTTCTAGACGAAGAAGCTGGGGGTATGGGTTGTTCTTATGTTGTAGCGTCGCTGCCATTTTGAACGAGTGCGCCGGCATCACGCGATCGTCGTCTGTAGCCGTGTTGTTTACAAATACGTGCCACAATCTTTGAAATGAGAGGACTCACTGTCCGCCGTGGTAAGGAGCATGGGTGGGAGGTCCTTATCACCCGGCACGTTGTGTAGCGGTGATATAGGGTATATGAAATCGAAATCATGAGCGTTGTGCGGGTCACCATAGTCTTCTGTCCAATCTTCCCCGTTCACGAAAACGGTGTACTATCGAACACACTCACTCTTCAGTACGATGAGAGATGAAAGAAACTCAGACCGTGTACCTTGAGCAGATCGTGTAGCCCGACATCTGCTACAGCGGCTCCAAATGTACCTTCCGGTGCGCGTACTACACATGCTGACGCGAGGAGACCTGTGGTCGACAGGTGAAACTCCATCAGAAGGTTTTCATCTCATGCGTGTCTGCTCTTACCGCCGTTAGATTCACCGATTATTGCGACTTTATCTCTTGCGGCATACTTGTTGTCTACTAACCAGTTCCTGTATACACGATTATGAGTGCAGCATTGTGGCATGTTTTGCAACTCGCGTACCTGGCAGCGATAAAATCGTCGAAGGAGTTGACCTGGGCTTGTATTTCAATACAAGAGCATCACGAGGTAGTCAACGGTACAGAGGTATACCTTGCATTCCCTCGTGCCAGCGAGATGCCACCTGTCTCCAAACTCGCCGCCTCCCCTGATACTCGGCACGGCCAGAATGGCCTTGTAGGCATGTAAAACCGTGAGAAGGGAAGAGTCGAAGAAAGGGTAGATGATGCGTGAAAAACCTCCATAGCCTGGGATTCCACCATGAGGACTAAATTCTCTAGCTGGAACTGCATAACAACGTACCGTACTGTATGACAGCAGCTGTCCCGTCTAGCTTCGTGTCCTTGTGACGAACCACAAACATGGGTACTCTGGTCCTGTCTTTGCTCTCATACCAGATCTGGTTCATACACCATTAGCGCAGGGGAGCGTTGCAGGATGCAGTGTCGCAAACCTGTTCTACAACAAGGCCTTCACGACCCGCCAGACCGCGAACGTGGGTTTCGCGCCAAACCGTACTAGTGTACGAGCCATCTGCAGTCCTTGTGTCATCATTGACTTCGAACTCGATCCTGATCAGAGAGCCTGGAGTGGTGAAGCCCTTAAGCCTGAGGAAAACCCAGTTCTGGTTGCGCAATCCCTGGATAATTCCGATGGTTCCTACGTAGCCGCGCAATATGCGACTGAGAGGTGCGCCGGTGCTGAGGTCAAGGATATATAACTCATCCTGGACCTGGATGCAGATCGCGGGATAGTCATTTCGCGTCACGCACAGTGAGCTCGGAGATTGCACTTACGTTGCGCGAATAAGACAAAAGAACCCATCTTTGGCCAATGATGCTCGCGGACTCCAAAACAGCATCTTTGTCTTCGGGAATGAGCACCTCTGCGAAATCCTTGTACTTGACAGAGTCGTTCCTGACACTTGCGACATGCTCAATGTCGACGGTAACGAGCTTATTGTTCCAAGCATCTTCGTTCGTGAGGATATATAACTTGGAAGTATCATGTCCGATGCTATCCATACAGGCCCGTCAGACAGCACCGGAAGATTGCATGTGATGAGACGTACACCATGAATTCGGCCGTGAAGTCAGGCACAAGCTTAATCCAGTTGAAGCTTGGACCTATCGTTTCTTGATTGGACTCAGCTACCCAAAGGAGATTTTTCTACGAAGAGTCAGTGCGCTCAGCACAGTGAAGCTGCAACTAGACGCACGCGAGCAGCGTCACGAAAAATGACTAAGGTTAACCACTGTCCATGGAACCTCATCTCCCACGTCCATTTCGGTTCATCAGGGTTACTCATGATTAATATGTCTTCGGCTGGGAAGAAGATGAGTCACGGAGGAGTGAGAGATGCGAACGATTTTACACTGGTTAGTTCCAATCTTGTGATAATACAGCTCTGCGTTTATAAAGCCCTCCGCCGCTGGGCCGACTTTGTCTTCAGATACTTCGCCACAATCCGGAAAACGCTGAATAGTTTGTCGATATCTCACTGCCCAAACAACGAGGCGCTTGGTGAGTAACACACCTGGTAGTAAAATCCTTTGTTATCCGGATGCCACTCAATGGACGGACACTTGGCAAAGCAGATTTCATCTCGTAGCCTTCGATCATTTTCGGCTTCCACCAGAGGATTGTCAGTCGACCGAACGTAGATAGTGTTGAAGTCGCTGCCCTACATAGTGAGGAGTGTTCGGTTCAAATATTGGCATAATATGCGAAGTACGGGTCCTACCGAATGGGAAATGGTATATGCGAACCACTTTCCATCATATGAGAATCTCGACTCATCCGAGTCGATGGACACGGTGCCGTCTGTAGATAGTACGTTTGTCTGGCAGTCCAATCAGCAAAGCACTGACGGAGACTAGAATCAGGTGTGTCGTACGTCGAAAAAGACTTCGCCACCTGGATTCGGGCTCTGCTCATTCGTCGAAAAGGTGGGCAGTACAGAATCCTTTGAGCGATAAATTACTGGGCGATGATCGTTAGAATCACTGCCGAATAGGTTGGGAAAGCACATTACCGTCTTGGGCTTGAAGCCCGCTGTTGTAGGACCAATACCACCTGCCATCGTTCTGCAATGTCGGAGCAGTAAACTAATGGGGTGGTTTAATCTAGTTGCAATAAAGGAATCGCGCATGCCACTCACGCGCTCAAAGTTTCTACTTTTCCTAATTTCGTCTTCCAGCTTGCGCCGATCAGGGTTTGCGTCCAGAAACTTCCGTGTGTATGTGTCTTGCGCGGAGACCCAGTCGCGTGTCTCTTTGTTGTCATCCTCCAACCACTCGTATGGGTCGTGCACCTCTACTTCTCCCTTGGCCTCACTCTTGTACACATCGACGTGGTCGGAGCGGCGGGAAGGGGGATACTGCTGGTTTTGCGCCCGGGAAGTTGTGGCCATTGTTGTTGCACTCATCACAATGATGAAGGGGGGGAAGAAGTGAAGACACACAATTAGATTGGCTGAGCTTTATAGTACAAGCAAGCGTCGTAGAGGATCGTTAACCGATGCGCCTTGTTCCTGGTAGTGACCACAACGTCAATCGGCGTCAATCCTGGATCGCAGCCCATGATGGGGCGTTGTTGCACTCACCAAACGCGTGTGCCCGGTCATTGTACACAGTCTCCGTGGCTTGACACCTTATTGTCTTCTTGCACAGCCGAGCTAGTGACGTGGGTTCAACATAATTAAGACGAGTGCCTTCTGAAACAATAAGGCGACCGCACCTTCTATTCTAACGAAACGTATACACGTGGGGAGTCAAAGGACAGCTTCGCCCGGCAACGTCTCCGTTACAGGCCATCATCTGCAAATGACACGCGTTAGCCGTCAGGGAAACAACGCACCTGGGCAGAAAAAACTGACAACACGACGTGGCGCTGAACGAAAGCATACGCTCCAGGCATTGGAAGCTTCGCCGTCCAAAGAGTCAAAGCTCCGCAATGCGAGACGATTAGTACCTGACAAATTTGATGCAGGTAACCACAATTCCATCAAGATCGTGAACCGCATGAAAGCGTCGACGGCGTGTTGACGAGATGTCGAGATGTCTATATATGTGGCCCTGGCGACTCGAGGGGCGACGCACACGAGTAGATGCATTTTGATACAACAGATATTATATCCAAGTAGGCTTGGTAGTATTAAGCCGATGGCGGATAGCGGATGCGAGTGCGGGGTATAGAGTATGCGAGAGGTGATGTACATGGTCCAGGGGGAGATGTGAGATCGAGGATCAGCTGCCGCCGACTTTCCTCTCTGCTGTCACTGGATACAAAAAACGTCAGAAAACAACCTTCTCGAAGATTTAACGACGCACCCCATGGCCTCCGATCCATGGGACATTGCTGTTTCGACGCCGGCGTCCCGATCCACTTCAACAAGCAATGCATGTGGAACACATGGCTGCACTCCCCCCATACTAAGCGTCTCTTGAGCACTTGTCTAGCCGATGCAGTAGTCGGGCAAACTCACTTAGTGGACAGTCGTCGCCCGGCATCTTGCACGTCGGGCAGCAGCCCTCAAACGGGACGCGGCAGATGCCGCAGACGTCCTCCTCGGTGTCGCCGTGCTCGTCGGTGCGGCCAGTATCCCACTGCCACTGAGCAATCGCGTGCCAGCGGTTGATGACAACTTTCATGGAGGAGGAAAGGGGGCAGGCGCGGCGAGGATGGGGGTGGAAGGAAAGATGTTCGCTTAGTCACGGGGGTTCGTTGAGGCGACGCGTTTCGCTTGTTTGGCTCTGTGTACGTGACGCTGAGCGCGTGCTCCCGCTTAGCTGCAGCATGACCGTTTCCTCCGCTCTTCTCCGCCGTCCACCATCTGCTCGCGGGGATGGGATACAGTAATGTTGCCCCGGATCTTCCATCGGTCGAGTTTCCCGTGCAATTCTCAAGCGAAATACAGTAAGTAATACAAGTTATAATAGCCTGCACAATTCAGTGTAATTCCTCTCCCGCCAAATAACGATCAAGTAACGACAAGAAACAACATACGTACTTACGACAAGCAAGGGAAAGGCAGACACAAACAAGGAAACATTGATGTAATGTACATGGGGAATATATAGTTAGGCAGCACTGCTTGAAGTCCATGGATATGGATATGTCGACCGGGCCCCTGTAGCTTCTGCGGAACTCGTACACTCGCGAACACACGTGCAATAATTAGGCAAGCATGGCTGAAAGATGGTTGAGATGGTAAAGCATTTCGATGATTGAGGCGGTGCGCGTCTGCTGCGGTAGAGACGATGCGTTAGAATAGACGGGAGCATTGGACTGATTTGATGTCGGGTGGAGTTCTTGCAACGGCGTAGCATCACTGCTCGTAGGAAGGTCCCTGCAGTGACGCCATCCATATCCTAGTCTTGTACAATCTACGTATAGTTCAGGAATCAACTCAGGTGCTTGGCGTCGGGATGGATCACTACGTACCGGAACAACTCTCGCACCAGCTCGCGGAAGTCGATCCTCTTCTCGGCCACGAAATAGAATGTGAGCTTTCGACGATCCCTGCACGCAAGGCCCGTTTAGTTATACAATTCCATTGCCCGTAGATGAACAAGGGCCCACCATTGGTACTCAGCGTCGATGACCTCCATCGGCAGTTTCTTCTGACGGACCTTGCTCTGGCACAGCTGCAGTGCCTTCATCTCGTCCGCTATCTTCGTCATCAGTAACCTGCAAGCACCATCCGTCAGCCCGTAGCCCCTATATTGCGATAGAGATGCATACTGCGTATCCTGTGAGCCCGCCTTGCCATAAATCAGCTTGGGGTTGATCTCCTTCTTAGCGCTGGCGGACGCAGGCGTCCCGCCGGGACTCAGCGGCGCGCCGCCGTCACCGTAGCCCGCGCGAGCCTGCTGCTGTTTCTGGAACGCCTCGACCTCTGCGAGCGTGATCGTGTCGTTCACCACCTTGCCCAAGTCCTTCCCGCGGTCCGCCTCGACAATGACGAGGTCCCCCACGCGGATGTCAAGCGACAGATCCGTCGAGTAGAATAGGTCCGTGCGGCCGGCTTTGAACTCGACGATGTACAACGGACACGATGCGGGCACCGAGTGCAGGGGCACGCCCTTACCGAGCTCGTTCACGTTCGCCGCACCCGCCCCACCCGACTCGGACGCACGTCGCTGGATGGGCGACGAGAACATACTGTGCTGGTGCGCGGTGCGGCTCGGCGAGATCGGCGTCGGCAGGCCGCCCGTGGTACGCGCGAAAGCACCCCCATGCTCCTGCGCCGACATGTACTTGATGCCCTGCCCCGGGATGAAGCGCGCGGTGAGGTTCTGTGCTTGCTGCTGCGGCCCACCAAGGTATGCGTCGCCAAAGTCGGGGTGCCCGAGGGAGGGGCTGCCCCCCGCGGAGAGGCCACTGTCGCTGGGGGAGCCGAGGGCCTGACGCGAGGAGAAGCTGCCGCCGGGGATGGAAAGGTTGAGCGGCTGGTATTGCGAGAACTGGTCGGCCGGCGGGCTGCGCGAGTGCGGGGCGTAAATGGGAAGAGACGACGGCTGACTTGGCGGCATAATTGACGTAACGGGCCCAGGGCCGTCTTTTCCCCAAGTTGAGCAGCCCGAGGTCGTCCGCAAGGTCTTCATCGCTGAGCATCAGGCCACCGCGGCCAAAGGACGACTGAGAAAAGACGGAGGGGCGCGTCGGCTCGTCCGGGGCATCGCCGCCGACGCCGGGCGCATTGAAGCCGACAATCCCGCGGCGCGGTTGCACGACGCTGACACTGTGCCGACGGCTCGTCGTGCCGCTCCCGCCGCCGCCATTCTCGTCGCGCGGTGGGTGCATCCCTGCCCAAAGCTCGCGGAACGCGGAACCGTCGTCGAGCAGGATCTGACCGACGTCGCGCATGAAAGGGCTCATGTTCGAGATATCTGCCTGCTGCTGCTGGCTGTTGTGGCGCGACAGGGCAGGCGCGATGCCGACCGGCGAGGAAGAAGAGAAATTATTGGATGGTGATCTACCCATTGTGCCAAGGGAACCGTACCGGCTGCTGCCAAGTGGTGGTTTGATGTCCCCGTATCGTCCGGGAATGTTCAGCGGATTCGAGGACAGGCTCGACGGCTCGTTCCAGCTACCCAGGCCATAAGCGGACCCAATCGGGCCCGGGCGAGTCGTCGCAAGGGACTGCGATCGGCTGCGCGACGGGTCTGCCGCATACGTCCGGCCCCCGGGATATCGACGGCGGCATGAAGTGTTCGTCGTACGTGTCGGACGTCGCCTCGCTCTCGTCATCCTCGAAAGTCGACGCGAAAGCGCGCGCCTCGCGCATGGCCGAGAGGCTGCTCTGCAGCGAGGGCGCGGTCGAGGAGAAGGACGAGCTGCGCGTGGGCGGCAGGACGCCAGTGTACGAGCTCGGGTTGAGGCCCGACGAGGGGAGGCGCTGGGAGGCCCATGGCGAGAGCCCACGGCCGAGGCTCGGAGACACGGCCTGCGGTGACATGAAATTCTGGCTGGACGTCCGGGGCGGCTGGCTGGCAGCCCTCTCCCTGAGTGCGGGGAGGGGTCCAGAGTCGGAGCCGTGGACGGAAGCGAATCGATTCCTGCGATCCGCGTCATCCGCGTGCTGCGACTGGTAACCGTTGGACTGTGCCATTGTCGCTATATAGAGTGCGTGGATGTCGAATCAGATATGGAGGGCGCAGGGTAGCTAGGAGAGGGACTGGGTCGAAACGTGCGGGGCTGTGGGTGCGGGGTGCGGGGCGGATCTTCCTCGGCGCTGGCTTTTGTGTAAACGGAGACGTGATTGTAATCTGCAGCGACGGCGGCGGCGTCGGAATGTTCAGAAAGACGAGCAAACGTCGAAGAGAGCCGGGGACGCACATATAACTCGTAAGGTCGTACGCCAAGTCTTGAGAGGTAGAAAGACGATGCAGGACTTGTCCGGCGGCTCTAACAGCTGCAAAATGCAATAAAAGAAGCGTAATGTCTAGCAGAGTCTATGGGGAGTCGTCGAGGACGGGGAGAGGGAGGAAGAGTTCATGGGAGCGAGCTGAAAGCAACGGGCGCCTTTACGCTAACCTTGAACACCTGATACCCTCCTGACCATATTCGGATTTCCGCATCGTCACATGTCTCTCCGTCGCCCCCCCCCTCCGTCGACGACTTCGGCGTCCTCAACAGCGACGACGTCGCCGCCGTCGTCTTCGTCGCCTTTTGACAAATCTCAAAAATACCGTTCGTCGCCGGTATCTCCCACCCCGCATCTTACGGCGCGTACGTGAGCGTGTCCACTGTCATCCCTCGGCACTGTGTTCCATCATTCACTCGAGAGGGCATGATCACGCGTACCGGACCTCTGCCATTATTCGGATCCATCCGACTAAATGCACTGCTGCCCGCAACCGCTGCTGCGCTCATGTGCTCGCAAACACACATGTGCTCGTACGAGTACAAGCCGGTCACACTCCACCAAAGCCCCGATGCGGATAGGCTCTGCTGCATTCAAATCTAGAGCCTCGGGGCTGGCCGAGGAAGTCACTTCTCCTGCGTCTGGCCCGCATCTCGACTACCGCGAACAGCGTACTAAGCCGACAAAACTATGACAAGTACGGGCACCTCCCGTATAGGGCGGAGGACGCAGGGCAGGACGCCGCGCGCATCAACCCAAACCGCGGGTCGAGGTCACAAGAACGGAGGGCCGCTCCTTTAGGTTGCTTTTAGGAAGCTTGACTTGGAAGCGTACCTGGAAACAGGAAGCTTGAGGGTAAATTTGGAAGAAAAAAAAAAAAAAAAAAAAAAAAAAAAAAAAAAGCATGTAGAGCAGGTGGACAGGCCTACATTGTGGAGGTTGATCATCTCGGGACCACAAACAACCCCCTGGAGCCGAGCCGTGTAGCGAGCCTCGGAGTATGCCGCCAGACATCGCGACGTAATGCAGCGCGTTTCAAGAGGATCAAGAGTAAGAGAAAGCGAGAAGAAGCAGAGCAATAAGAAGACCAGTTTTGCTCGATTTAGTTGCATCCGCACGGCTTTCCCATGATGATATTCGAGTAACAGGTTTGAATGAGTTATCTTGCAGGACATAGCAACCCTGATGAGCCAATTAGGGTTAGGCCAGGAGTTCCCCGTGTGTGAAGAAAATGGGTGTCAAGCACCATCCAAGGCATCGTCGATATAATGCGGCCACAGACAAGACATGAGAAGTCGGCACTCTATGCAGACAGGCCGCCCTAGCTGATGGCATGTCTAGAGAAATGAATCTCCACACGACGCGACGGTGGTTCCAGGCCATAGCCGACACACCGGCAGAAACACGCCCCGAAACGTACCGGTGATTCGTCAAGCAGATTATCACCTGCTTGTCCCAGCATCGGCGGGCCATAACTCCTTGCCAGACGAACTTGATCGCCTCAAGGGTTCGGAGGAACGCGACGCGATCATGACACAGCCTGAACATACTGCTTCAGTCCGCCCAGGAAGACAACACAAACCTCACCTCTCCGTGATTATCGCACCCACATGCAGACCGATTGCCTTAAAGGGCGCGCACGCACACCCTCGGTTCTTCCAATCAGACCCGTTTATCTGACCCCACAGCAGTGCTGCTCGCACGGAGTCGCGTTTGCGCGCGTCTCTAGGGCCCTTGAGCGTAGAGGGCGGCGCGGCGGTGGCGGAAGCAGCCCCGTCAATCATTAGTCCTCGACCTTTTGCACGCGCCTCCGGCGCACAGGGGGGGGTAGGTGACTGTCGAGGTGCACCATCTCGATGAGGAAGTAGGCCATGGCGGAACATCATGAGCGGGGGGCGGGTCCGCAAGGCTTGCGAGAGACGGAGACGTCGAGGCCTGGTGTTGCGCCATACTTGCAGCGGCAGGATGTAGACTCTAGAGGCTAGATGGGATGGATCGCAGCTAAAGCTTGACTTGCGGAAGCTTGACGGACGAGCGATGTCACGCAGCACGTATGTGATGTCACGCCCAATGGACGGTCTTAGGTCACGTTATTTATGCAGTTCATGAAGGTGAATATGGTAGCGATAGTAGACCTACTGTTATCTCAGCTGGGTTTGTGCCCCCATCGGACATTCTCCCATCACTCTCGAGTCAATCGCAGACCCGAAAACACCGTCGTACAGCCAACCCAACCACGCGCTTACCGCCCAGGCATGACATCACTCCCGACGACCTGGCGCTGCGACGAAAACGGACGGGGACAACACTGAACGCGCGCAGGCGGGCCACTCTCCACAAGCCAGTAACGCCTGGTCGATGCGCGCGAGTACGCGAACGGCGGGTAGCGGAGAGAAACGAAGAAAGCGACGGGAGCCTTTCTCGCGAGAGCCACGTACGCGTGCGTGCACTTTGGTGAGGTGGAAGGGTGCAGAGAAGGAGATGAGACCAGTGTCCACGGCGGGGCAAGGAGAGAATAGCATGAGAAAGGAGGAGACACGCCGGCCAGGGCAGGGTGCTTGGATCATCCGCCAGCAGTGACCTAAGGATGCATTTAAAGGGGGTTACCGTGGAGAACATACGGGATGCGTTCTCACCGAGATATACGATATCCCCGTTACTTGGCGGGCCTCCCACAGTCCGCAAGTCTTTCGTGCTAGATCCGCTCCATGTCGACATCGTCTTCAGACCAGGGCGCGGAGTCGTCGCATTGGGCATTCTGCGGAAGCATGCAGATGGGCAGTGCCAACATGCCGACCTTGGCAGGCGGAGGCGTTTGTACGGGCGGAGCATCGGTGAGAAATCCGACAAGCACGTGTCCTTGGAGGCACACGCGAGCTCGGGGCAGCACAGCAGCAACGCGGGAGTCCGAGCAAGACCAGCGCAGATGAATTGAAATCAGAGGACTACTTCGAGGACACGAAGTGGTCGGACGCGCCGCGCGCGTGGGGGGGCACCAGCCAGAGGTGAGCACGAGCGGCGGCAGGGAGCATGAGACGGAGCGGATCCTCGAGGTCGGCGCGGCCAGCGAATGGTGGGACTTTGCGTGGGGCAGGGGTTTTTCATCTGCCACCGGAATGCCCATGCGCGGCGCGGGGGTTTGTGCTGGCGGCCGGAAAGGGGACACGTCGCCCGCTCGTACCTTTGCGGAGGCCGTCGCGAAGGAAACGTTGCACTTGTTGCATGAGGGTTACACGTCCGCGTTGGCCCGTCAACGCGCAAACGTATCCCCAGCGGAGACCAAGAGTGCTGCGCAACCGTTCCATTTGCGTCCGGCGTTCCGTGCGCCGCGGGAGAGAGACGGACGTAGACGCGAGGCACAGGTGGCCAAGCCACGCGCATTACAGCATCGAAGACGGTGGGTGCATGACGTTGGCGATCGCGTTGGTTACTGTGTAGAAGCCTGGAGGCGGATACTGATAGGAAAGGCGTCTTCATTGAGGGGGCGGCGAGGAAGAGGCAGGCGGCAACGAGATCCGGCTTAAGATGAGCCACCGCCAGCAGACGAGTCGGAGTTCTTGGAAAGGGTCGGATGGATAGAGAAGCCATAGATGGAAGAAATCGCTTCATGATGGCAATATCGGATGAGTGCTTCGAAGAAAGATCGACGGCGGCAGGCAGCAAAAGACCGGACACAACTTGGCCCTTCGCGGACAATTTGTAAACGTGCGCCCGTAGAGAGTCGCACTGACAATCCAGACCACCAGTGATACTCCCAGAAGAAGGGACTACAATGAGGAAGTCTCAGCGGGAGACTACCAGCAGATTAAGGCCAGTGGGAAGGGACGGGATGAGGGACGCGGGACTGATAAGGAGTCTCAGTCATACAAAAGGCTGGAAATGAAGTTCAACTGGCAGTTCCAGGCTCACATGCATGTACATTCGGAGTCGAGGGCAAGCCACACGCAAAACCAAGCTTTGTTCAAGAAATTTCATGGATTCGAGCTTCATGACAATTCCCAGCGCTTGCTTGGCTCTCACCTTCTTGGCCATTCTATTCGATATCCACTTGTCATTCTTTGCGTGGGGATGGCTCTGCTGTATCGCTAGGCACCACCATCAGTGGCGCCGCAGTCGCTACGAACGAGCACAAAACAGCATCCCTCGTACACTCTCAGCGTGTCAGGGGGCGATGACAAAGCAAGCAGTTCTCTGCATGCACCGGAATAGGTCTTCAGCAGAAGGCTATGATGAACGACCACCGGGGAAAATACGACCTATTGAACGCAAATTTGGCGAAGCTCCAGCAACTTCTGCTTCCTCCAAAGCCGAGAAACACTGTAGTAGTCTTATCTTTGGTTGGCATATGATTGTTGTAGTTCTCGAGGCTCGTGGCATGTGGCGCCTCCGCCTTGGACCATCTCGTGAGTACATCCAGACAATCTCGTCTAGTCCAAGCCAACCAGAATTTGTCATTCTCCCTCAGTGGCCTCATGCGAATGTATGTTTGGTGAGCGCATTTTTGTTCTCTTGCATTTATTTGGGATGGGCCATATTTAGGGCGCCCTTCTAATGGCGTATCTTGAGCCTTCACGATGGTGCTAACCAGCCGAACCTCCGCAGTATGGCATCTATCTTTCCCCGATCTGGCTTGTGTGACCGACAGAGGTTGCTTCTATTTATGTGTCGGGACGGCGGGTCATAGAAGAATGCTATTCCAGTGATCTTCGGGTTGGGTGCCATGTGGTCGGGGAAACAGCGGACAGGCCTGTGATCCCACCGGAGGCTTCTGGAGGAGTCCCCCAGGACGAGACCCGCACTACAGGGAAGGCACAGTTGGTCGACGCTCCCTTCATTTAAAGCGCCTGACGTGGCTCAAATCCCTCCAGGAAGCAGCATGGACGAAGGCAATTCCCCCCACCGACCTCTGAGGACGTCAAGTTCCTCCTCCTCTATCGAGAAGTTGGAGCTTGGCCCGCTCGTACGGTGCCATTGTCTACCTATTCCTTATGTCTGACGCGTTCAGCAGCGGAGCCTCACGAATGTCGAGGTCGGCGACCAGTAGTTTCTGCTACATCGTGGCAAACATCATTTATTGACCAACCAGGAAGTTACGGTGCCTTCTTCGATGACCCAAACCTCGGGAAACACGAGCCCATCTCACCAGCCTTGAGGATGAGTCCCAATACCTGAGGGCGCTCCGCCGTTGCCAACACGGACGACACAACATGCCGGCCTCGACGTTCGCACATGGGTCATGGGGAATATTGCTGGGCAATCCTCATCACGGACTCAATCAATTTTACTTCTTCCGGTTCCCTCGGTGACGATCTCGGGTACAGTTGCCCAGTTGCTCGCTTCCAATTGGCCGCATGTGGGAGGCATATGGCTCCAGAATTGGACCATATTCGGTGCGCAACTGAACCCGGGCAATTTTATGTGAAAGGAGCATGTGTGTCACCAACTGTGAGTGACAGAAGATTCAGTTCTTGAAACGGCGGTGCGCTGCGAGCTCCGTAGATAATGGCATCTGTGGGGCAGGCTCGGATACGCGGTCCGTTTTATTTCCTTCAATGCTTGCGAATGGTGTTCAGATTAAGGAATCACTATAGGAGATATCATTGCCGTCCAGCGCGTCTACTACAACCAGCATAAATTTCATCGGTATGTTTTATGCTTTATCATTCGCTGTTTCGCATCCTCAGGGTCTCTTGCCAGACCAATGGATGGTGTGATGTCTACGCAACTCATCAGGCCTTCCCATTGGCGGCATCGCTAGCGACTTCCTCGTTCCCCCCTTCCATGAATCTGGCCTGCCAACCTCGTCAATGCGCGCTTTTCAACACCCTACACTCCCAGCCAGTATGCCGGTATCGGTAACCGGGAGGAATGAGTGTGAGCGATTCTCGCTTTACGAGTTTTCCTCGTGCGTTCCTCTGTGTGAGCTTCTTTATCACGAAATATCAGCGAGTTCCTGAGGGGTTCACAGACTTCATCCGGGCTACCTGTGTGCGTACGATGAGTTGTTCGTGCTAATTAGAATTTATCACCACCGTATATCAGTCCAGGCGCTGTCAATACTTCTCTTGGGTGACTTGGATACGCCCCAGAATACAGTGAGTCCTCCCCTACAGTGCATTGGTTGTTGAAAGCCTTGACAGCTTCGAAGCCAGTTCAGCAGCTCTTTGGGTGAGTTCTTGCTGGGAAATATTTTGCGGCGCTAATCGCATGACTCGACAGCACGTTCCACGGACTGGTACGCTTCTTTGGAGATCGTTGGTATTTTTCTGCAAAAAGTCTCCAGGGATGTCGGTGATACATTCGACTGGAGTCAGATCACGTGAGTCTGTGGTATTCTTTGGGGCGTGCGATGGCCGACATTCGTTGCAGATACATCGGCAGTCTCTGGCGACTCCATGTAAGGCCAGTTACCGGGGAAAATGGAATAACCTCTCTGGTGAAATATGAAGTTAGGGGGGCCGGGCAAACATCTTCGGTGGCTTCGTCCTATTCTCGTAATTAACATGGTTCTTTTCGAAGTTTTGTTATACCTACTGTCAATTCTCCTTTAGGATTGTCACGCCAGCAATCTATAGGTGAGGCTCATGCCCGGTCATTTGCCGCCCCCCCCCCCACCACCCTCGTGTATCATGCGCCATCCCACAGTTCACAACACTTTGTTAGTCAATTCATTCACGTGGGTCTTATTGAATCATAATTTCTTCCTATGACGTCCTGCTGCCGTTAGGATCTCCTCACGAAACCTCCTATGACAACACCGGGACCGATAAAGGTTCTTCGCATTCTCAATGCAGGACTCCACCTTCAATGCTGAGGGCTTATACTCGTACAGCCCGAGGTTCTTATCGTGAGTTACGCTGAACGTCTATAAAATGTAGCTCTTCTCCATGATTCACAGCACACGTTTGCCATTCTCTTATGGGTAAGCCCGCCCCCGATTATCCTAATTGTCTTCTTCTAATGCGGATGCACGAACAGCTCTCATTCGCGTCACTCACCGTGAGCTACCCCTCGCTTACCGTTCTGACGCTTACCGTACGACCATCTAGCCACACTGATGCACACCTTGCTGTACTTCCGCAAGCAAATTGGGTCCAGTCCCGCAGCTTCGAACCTCAGCGAAACACCGGATATTCACGCTCGCCTCATGTACCCGGTATAAATAGGTGAGATGCATGAGAGTATGCCGTCCAATGACATAGTCTCACTGACGCGTATCTATACGTCGGTGACGGAGGGTGGTACCTTTGCATCTTCTTATCCAATGCTAACGTAGTATCATCAGTATTGAGGTTTGGCCGAACCAAATGCCGGCTGGCATTCTTCCCTGCTCTGATCATCTGTACGTGTTCAGATGACCTGAGTTCATCCTCTCATCCTCTCCCTAGGTTCGAGTATGTGGTTCCCATCGGCATGATCCAGGCCATCACGAACCAGCAAGTTGAGCTCAATGTCATCACAGAAAACTTAATATCGGGTACCTGCGCACGTTCTAGTGTTCCGCACGGATTCTGACCGAAGATGCACGACTATGCATTGCCGGGACGCCCGGTCGCCATGATGATGTTCAAGGTAAATGGGCTGATCCTGTTTTTCGTAACACGCTCGTTCTGGCCGGTTGGTCTGCAGAATGGGGATACATCGTACGTTCCGAGGGGCATGTCCAAAAACCTTCCGGCTTTGGACCTAATTCAATCTAGACCATGGCGCAAGCGCTGAAATTCACTCGGGACTTCAAGCTCGGTCACACATGAAGGTAATGGTGCTCTCAGGCTTCGCGTTTTGAAATTTGTTCACTCCAGCGTCTATTCGTAGATCCCGCAAAAGACCCATGTTCTGGTCCAGGTTGTTGCCCACTGTGATTGCGGGAACGAGTTGCAACTAGGTGTACAGGCCTGGATGTTCACGAATATCGAGTCGGTCCTTTTCAAAACTTTCTCATCTGACCTGACCTGACGGACGCGTACTTCAGCGACATGTGCTCTACTACACAGAAGAAACGGGTATATCTTCTTCGATAGACATTGAGCTCTTTTTTGACCAGTTCCCACCTCAGATTCATTGCCCAGCACTGAAGTCTCGGGACGCCTCCAATTATAGGGGTAAGCGTTCAAATTGCTGCCTCTCGGGCCGTCTCAGCCTCGGATTAGGTGTCATCGGCCCCAAACTGCAGTTCTCGAAGGGTCAAACATACTAGTCAGCACCTCCTGCATTCTCTTTGCCACAGTCTACTGACCAGAAACCCACAGTAGTGAGCCATGAGCTCTCTGTACAGCGTCATATGATTTACCTCAACTCTAGCCTTACTCTTTTTTCCTAATGCACTGTCGCGCGGTATTCCTTCGTCTCAGAAGAAGTGGCCGACTAGTTCTCAAGTAATAAAGTGAGTACGCGCTTGTAGCCTCGATCTATACCCGATGACGGTCATGTTGTAGCTTGTAAGTTTCTGAGGACTCGAAGTATAGGTGGCGTGACAGGTGCGCGAGCCCGGTCATTCTCAGCGGCACAGGAGCCATCCCTCCGCCACCGCCGTTAACTACGTTCCTTGGGCGTAAGTGATGAATGACGAATTGGAACAGTAGGTCTCACTGACAAGACGCGTCACGTCTCGTCGGTTTCATCTTCCAATACCTAGTAAGACGGCGTGCGTTCTCCTGGTGGACGAAAGGTATAACTGTATGAGTGCCGCTTGTTGCGGCAAAACCGTGACGACCCTTTCCGTTTTTCAGATGTGCTGGCCGCGCTACGGACGCCGGTACAGTCCATTTCCATGTGGTATATTCTTTTTTCTGGTATGTGAAGTCACGCTTGTGTTTGATTGTGATAAGCTGACTCTCGCAAAGTTGCAATTCACCGCGCAAACGGAACGGTGCGCATTTGTTTTTTAAAGCAAACGCGGGGTCAAGGAATAACGAAATTCAAAACCCACAGATTGGCGAAAACAGCATTTGTCGTGGGGGGAAACACGGGACGGTCGCGCTTTAAAGAAGGTATCTGTGATTATCTTACGCAGTCTTGTTTAGGTCCCTTTCACTGGCGCCGACGGAACGCGACTCCCCTGAAGGTCGGTAGCTGAGGGCGACGTTCGGGGAGTTGTCATAACCCATCTGTATGGCTTGTTCTGGCAGTAACGAACGGTGCGTACAAGGCCGAGCACGTGGTAAAATGTGTCTGCCGTGCCAGGTACGTTAAACACGGACTCGTACTATATCCTCAAACGACTTAAACGACTGACGTCCTCTTATCCGATGTTAACAACAGCTATGGATTTTGGTAGACTTTGACCGAGCATCTTGGCATGAGCAGCAGATCCCGTTCGAGCCATGGTTAGTTTCTGTAATGGAAAAAAACAAATTCACGCCATACGAAGGCCAATACGCCACTTCAACCGGTCACGCATCGACGACAATGCTTCGACGGAGAAAAACTAAACCCAGTAAATTGATTAATCGGAGGCAGTCGGAAGATTTACAGCTCGCCATACACTCGCCTGAATGAGCCGCCACATCGTCCGGGCTTCGCATGAAACTCTCTCACCGACATGTCCTTCCGCGTCCGGCAATCTTCGACATCTTACACCAAGCGAGATCCCCTGTTTCCGCGACAACCTCCACGAGACGCCGACAGCGCGGAATTCGAACCTTCTCGTAAGCTTCGTAAATGGCGCCTAACGCGAGCGTAGTAAGCGGCGCGCGGTCGGCGTTGTACTCGTCTAGGAGGCGAGTGAGATGGTAGATGTCTTCGAAGGTCTGGTTGGCGCCTTGGCCAAGATGCTGTGCGTGCGATCGTCAGGAAAGGAGGTAAGGGGGAGAGAAGCAGCGTGGCTCACGGGACTGGTGGGATGTGCGGCGTCACCGAGCAGGACGACTCGTTCTTTGTGCCAAACTCTGAGGTCAGGACGATCGTAAAGGCCGAACTTAACGTTCTAGGTCAGAACAAGGGAAAAACCGAGGCAAACTGATATCATTTGCCTTTACGAGCTTCTCTGTGTTCTTGATCAAGTCATCGGCGCCATAACCCCAAGTGGCCCTCGCACTTTTCTTGATCTCGTCGATTTGTTGCTGACTTATCTCTCTCCAGGTTTCCCGTGCCTCTTCCTCGCGCACGGTGATTCTATCCACGCTGTCAGTAAGGATGTATGGACAGCCAGAGAGGTACGTACGCCCAAGAGGTGTGGGTATCGGAGATGGGGTATGCGATCATGTGTGCACCCTTGCCGAACCAATTGACGACGGAGAGCTTGTCGGCTTGCGCACGAGGCGTCTTGCTTATCCCACCGGTCTTGGAATGGGACCGTCAGCTGCACCTATCCGCGTTGCTCGTGGAAGACGCACCTGCGTAAGTCCCGTGAAAGTCGCAGGCTCACTCCCAAACAGTGCTGTCCGAGTTGCGCTGTGGAGACCATCGCAGCCCACCAAGAACGTGCCGCTGTCGGTGGAGCCATCCGCAAAAGTCCCCTTCACGGTGTCGGCACTCTGTTCCAGGGATACAAGCGTATGACCCCAGTGGATAGTGATGCCATGCACCTCGGCGGCATGCACAATGGCATGATGCAGCTCCGTCCTCGTGATTCCACGCATGCCGATGCCATACTCTCCAGGCATGGACGACGGCACAAGGTTTTCACCGAGGAGGCCGGGATCCTCCTCCAGCGTGGAATAAGAACGTAGACGCTCTAATTCTTTTCCTGGGAGTGACCTGACGAGTCCACGAATCTGGGAGAGCACTTTCAACCCATTGGGTTGAAG
This sequence comes from Auriscalpium orientale, assembly GCA_019915035.1. NCBI lineage: Eukaryota > Fungi > Basidiomycota > Agaricomycetes > Russulales > Auriscalpiaceae > Auriscalpium > Auriscalpium orientale. The sequence continues at coordinate 3,127,403 of JAHLMH010000001.1, forward strand.
CCTGGGGGTAGGTTGGACCGTTTAAGTGGCCGGTTGAAGAAGGAGAGGACGTCCTTACATTATTCCAACTCCAGCGTCCGTGAAGGCAGCTGTTTTCTCATACACGACGGGCTCATATCCGCGCAGCTTCAGAAAGATTGCGAGCACCGGTCCGGCGACGCCAGCACCTATGATCAGGACCTTTTGTTGCGACATGGTGGATGAATGCAAAGAACGGGAGTTAGAAGGGCCTTGATGGTTCTTGGCTACGATTGAGTCTTTATATTGCTTGCATTCATTATTTGATTCTAGGTCACCGATGGAGTCATCCAAACGACGGAACCGACTCGGAGGGATGCACCGGCCGATGACTAGGACTCGCATTGACCGGCACACAGCTCGCTGACTCGCAGTCGCCCTGAGAGCGAGTCTCTTCGGCGGAAGACGAAGGAGTCTTTCTTAGAGTGGTTATTCTTAGAGTGGTTATTTGAAGAGACGGCACAGATATCACGAAAGTGACCGGATGCTCCAGCGCAGTCAAAACACGTACATGCACTCTTTACGCGAACCATCACTCAGAACAGATAAGTCTGATCCACCCAGTCCTCCCAGCTTGCTCCCAGAGCGCTAGTAATCGTATAAGTCGCCGCTTGCGACGCGGTCAGCTGCGAGGAGAAGTTCGCGCGCAAGACAGTGCTCGGGAAGCCCGCACCCGTCGTATTGAAGTCCGCGTATGTGACGTGATCTGTGTTGGGCGTGGTCGCATTCCACTCGATCCAGACAGCAGGATTGATGGGCGCAATGACAACCGTCGACTTGTAGATCACGCGGGCCCAGTCTGTAGTTGAATGGGCATGCAAGAAATAGTGAGCCGGACGGAGGCATGCGTACCTCGCCATGGGCGGCCAAAGTAGTATCCTTTGCTTGCGTTCGAATTTGCGTTGGATGCTAATACGATGGTGTTGCGATTGAGCAGATCTACGACGAGTGTGATTCCAGTTAGTGCCTCCCGAGGTAGGGAGACGCTACGTACATATGCCCGAGTCGTTCGTCGATCGGCCACTGGCGGTGATGTATCCAGCACTAGATACAGCAATAGTGTTCCCTTCGATATATGCTTGACCTGAACACCAATGAGGTTCAAATTCACTGCGACAGGAAAACACGGCGCACTCCTTTGCCCGAATATGAAGTCAGTAGCGCCTTGAATATACCCTTGCAGATATACATGCACGCCTTGCTGAGTCAACAACGTATCCTGTGGAGACATTGATTGGTCTCCAAAAATTACCCAAGTACCATAGAGCTCACCTGAAAGCCAAATAGACCACACGCATATACGCCAACCTGATTACCGTAGTTGCTCAGTGCAATCGCCTGCGAGCCCACCCCAAAGTCGTTCCGGATGTTCAAATTATAAAGCTTCACGTTGTCGGTATGGATGCGCAGCGTCCCTGAAGCATCGTCCGACCCCGCCGTCGACGCGGGCGTGCTCGCGGTGATAGTGACTTCGTTTGCAGAGACGTTCCCCGCGTTCGTCGTGAAACCCATGATCTGAAAGCCGTCCATAGGAGTCATGGTCAAAAGTCTAGATGTCACGTACAGTAACGGGCCCTGAGCGCTCCACGAGCACCTGCCCGGAGTATGTTCCGGCGAACATGAAGATTGTCTGCGCAGTTGAGTCGGCGGGGAGCGCGGCGACGGCTGCGTTGAGGGTAGCGAACTCCCCTTCGGTGGTCGTGCCTGCGCGCACAATGAGCGCGCCTGCTGGTGCAGTGGTGCGCGATTTTGGGGGATTGAGTGCGAACGCGGTGGCCGCGAAGGCTGCAAAGAGTGTCAAGAGACGAGGCATTGCTGGTGGGCGGTGAAAAATGAATGCGAGGCAGTGAGGCAGATATAGCCGGGGCTGCACATGGGGTGGGCTACATTGTGCGTTGGCGAGGGTCGGAGAGATGTGATGGTGCGAATGAAACGACAAGTTTGCAAAAAGACGGGCCCGCGTAGTGAGCGCGTGTTCAAGCTGGCCGGGCCGTGCTAAGCATAGCCAGTGCGCCCTACCACGTTACCAAGATGAAGCACACAGACGACTGGTGATGCTTATACTTAAGTTGGCCGCCAGTGCGAAGTTGAATTGCTGGGTCGAGTGGAAAGAGACAATACTATACGAAGGTTTGCCGTGTCGGCCGAAGTCGGAGACTCTGACGGTGGCAATGTTTGTCCTTATTTTCCCTTCCCCCACGCTTCTGTCCTATGTAAACACCCCACGGAGAGACGTGACTGAGCGTGGAATGAAGCAGACGCTACTAGTACTCTAGGCCTACTACATGTTCTTCACCCACGCCAGTCTTCTCAGCACTGCATGCCGCCGGGAAGGTCCACGCTGAGCCCTTCTCGCCTATTTCTCCAGCTTCTCCTGCGCCTTCATCTGCACTCCGCCACGACGTCCCCAAACGGCGCCCGTCTCAAAGTCACATTCTAGAAGCGGCACCAGGAGTGGCGTATCGCGCGTTACCGGCGACAGCTTGTGGTAGGCAACGTACCCAACGAAGAACCCGGCCTACACAAGACAATGGGGGTATTTAATATAAGTATAGAGCAGGAAGAGAGGATGCGGCGTACGAGGAGAGCAAGGCCGATGTACATCGCGACGACGTCCTGGGCAACCTTGCCATCGTCGTAGGTCGTGGCTGCCTGCGCTGAGCGCTGAGCGCTCGAACGGCAATCTCGCTGAAGGCAGCTCACTTGATGGCATGAGGCTCTTGAAACTGCCGCCGGTGCGCGCCGGTGCGCGCGTATATCGCACTGGACAGGCGTTGCAATCGCTAACCTTCGCTAACTCGGGCGCACGATTGCAGCATGGCGTCGAAAAGACTTTTACAGCTTCACCAACCGAGGATTTTACAGCACCTCACACGACCTCGCGGGTGCCAGGGCCATCTATCAACGGCAACCACTGGCTAGAGCCTTGCGAACGGAAGGTTTGGCTGCAGAAATGGTTACGAAACCTTCCACCGAACCGCCTCTCCTCCGTATAGCTGTGCAGAATGTGGTCATTGCAGGTATATAACTAGCGACCCCAGTGTCAACAGCTCCCTACCCGCACACACAATCATATCCTCACCTTATGGAACTCCGAGCCGTTCACTCTGTCACGAATGTCCGCGCTGGCAATGGCTATCCACCCCCGACCTTCGACGAGAGTCCTGGCGATCGAGCCGTCGACTTTGGCAGAGACGCAGAGCTTGCCTTACTTGCAAGGGAGGACCGTCCCCCTGACTTTGCGCCATATAATGCGGAGCACAAGATCATGAATGAGGCGGATGTCGTGTCGCACGATCCTCACCTCAATGAAGACGGTGCGTCCATATGAACTGCGCATACTACTTGCTCCTAAGGTAGCCCACTCCCAGGGAGGGCACTCACCCGATTCCTACTCTCTCAAGCCAACATACCACCTCAGTTCAGTGTGCTTTGCGAAGGCACGCACACAGAGAACCGGTCGTCGACAGACGACAGGGGAATCACGACAACCCGAGCCATAATAGTCACGGACTTCGACTTCAGGATTGACCTGACATCTCTCGTTATGCGCCATCCAATGTTCTGGACAGCGGGGGACGACGAGCCCGTATACCGAGGGGAAATGCACCGTGAAGTTGGCCTTCCCGGCGCCAAACAAAAAGCGCGGCACGAAGCGGTGAATAGCTTCAAGAGCTGGGATGACGGCCGCGATCAGCGCGGTCTTCCACCGTGGATCGGCGAGCAATACGCCTACGCAGATCCCGCACAGCTACTGCGCCAGCCGGTCAGTGAGATGCTCAGATCATCGTGGACACTGCGACAGTGGGCAGACCACTACTGTGCCAGTAAGAAGGTCTTGAAGGAGTTCGTGTACACGAAGGCGAGTTGCACTTCCGTGTTTCATGCCTTGTTTCTGACTGCCAGTGTCTTGGCGGGTGTAGTCCGTCTACGGTTGGAACCTTGGAAGCCTCGAACAGTCCATTCGGGATTTGATCGCGTCCAAATATCAACACAGGATCCACATCGTGTTCGAAACAGAGTCGGATAAGGTGGTGATACGCCCCGACACCCGCCTCTCCCGTGCTCTCTCACACACATGGCTCAAAATTCTGCTCATTATCACGCTCGTATACCCCTTCATATGGCTGTACAAGCGGATGAGCTCCCAAGGCGGCGGAAAGTGGGAGGTTGCCGGCGCTGCGTTCGCGCTCAAGCGGTGGGAGCCGGTAAATATGGATGAACAGCACACAGGGCAAGGGGTTGTCGTCGATACCGCGGTGGGCCCACGACGAATGCTGGGTGTGTCAGAGGAGGAGTGGTACAGGACGTGGGCAGACACGATTCTGAGGAACGTGGTTCAGAAGACACGCGGTGAGATAGTAATCAGGACGCCGGATGTATCACTGGAAAGAACATAGATCGACCACTTTGACAGCAATCTCTCCACAGCTGCTGGTCGTATATGGATACGAAGTATGGAGTATGGGTTGAGCTCAATCAAATCGAATACCCACACAGTTGCTTAGTGTGTTAATAGTTTCCTTGCATTGGGTACTGTCACATCTGTCCTATCAGCGCGGATACATAAGATATACATACACTACATTTCAGCTGCGAATATTTTGCCTGGATCTCCTGTCGACAGACACGGTCACTGCTATATATAACGGATCGACTATCATCTGTGTAGAGTCAGCTACGGATACTAACCACTGCCGTGGGCCAGTGTGCGGGTCTCAAACTCTTAGGACCTGAATTGGTACAATTTCTTCATATTCGCAAAGCCTACACAGAAAAACGACTTGATCCGAGCTCTAGATCCGTGCATACCCTTGGCAAAATCGGAAGTTAGGCTGCCAACACTAGTCAAGTCGTTCAGAACAGATAAGCCTGGTCCACCCAGTTTTCCCACGTGCTCCCCAGCGCGCTGGTGATCGTATAAGTCGCCGCCTGCAACGCGGTCAGCTGAGAAGAGAAGTTCGCGCGTGAGACCGTGCTCGGAAAGCCCGCGCCCGTCGTGTTGAAATCCGCGTATGTGACGTGATCTGTGTTCGGCGTGGACGCGTTCCACACCTTCCAGACAGCAGGGTTGATAGGCGCGATTACGACGGTCGACTTGTAGATCACGCGTGCCCAATCTATACTTGAGAAAAATGACATGGCAGTGAGGGCGGGAGTGCGGGTGCAGTGGTTCTATTTATTACCTCGCCATGGGCGGCCAAAGTAGTACCCTTTGGTCGCATTGGAGTTGGCCTTCGGGGATAACACGATGGTGTTCCGATTCATGAGATCTTTCGCTAAGGTGAGCGAAGTGCGGACGCTATAAGGAGAGCGCCACATACAGATGCCTGAATCGTTTGACGATCGGCCGTTAGCAGTGATATATCCAGCACTGGAGATGGCAATTGTGTTTCCTTCAATATATGCTTGACCTACTCATCAAAAGGCTTAGCATTCGATGGAGACTATTAGGCAAGGACGACGCACTCCTTTGCCCAAATATGAAGTCCGTTGCTCCTTGGATATACCCTTGCAGATAAACATGCACGCCTTGCTGAGTCAACAGCGTATCCTGTAGATTTCAGTTAGCATATTAGCACCTGCCTGTTGAGCCCAACAGAGCTCGCCTGAAAGCCATATAGACCACACGCATAGACGCCAACTTGATTCCCGTAGTTGCTCAGCGCGATCGCCTGCGAGCCCACTCCAAAATCATTCCGGATGTTCAGATTGTACAGCTTCACATTGTCAGTATGAATGCGCAGTGTCCCCGACGCATCGCCCGAGCCCGCTGTCGACACTGGGATGCTCGCAGTGATATTAACTTGGTTTGCAGAGACATTCCCCGCGTCCGTCGTAAAACCCATGATCTGAAAGTCGACCATAGAAATCAAACTCTACAGTACACAGAAGCCCCGCGCGCACGTACCGTAACGGGTCCAGAGCGTTCCACGAGCACCTGCCCAGAGTATGTGCCCGCGAACATAAAGATTGTCTGCGCCGATGAGTCGGCGGGGAGCGCGGCGACGGCTGCGTTGAGGGTAGCGAACTCCCCTTTCGTGGTAGTGCCTGCGCGGACGATGAGGGCGCCTGCGGGTGCAGTGGTGCGCGATTTGGGTGGATTGAGTGCGACCGCGGAAGCCGCGAGGGCTGCGAGGAGAGTGACTAGGCGGAGCATCGTCGGAGACCGGTGAAGATGAGTCCAAGCTCGCGAGGAAGATATAGCGGGGGCACTATACGGAGGTAGGCCTGCATCGTGCGCTGGCGAAGGTTGGCGAGGTTGTTGTGTTGAGGAAGGTTTCGAGATTGGTGATGGTGTGAATGAAACGACAAGAATACAGACGACCACCGCTTTACGAGCGCATGCTCTTCAGTCCGCTGGAATCACCGGACCACGCCAAGGCCATCTTGAACGGCGAAGATGCGGAGAAGATACAGCTCTCCTAACAAGCAGCCATTGAGTGCGTCTTGGCTTTAAAATATGCTATGAGCACAAGCTAATTGGGTAGCGCGAAGTGCTCACCTGGCAGCGTGATTCGAGAGTCTTCGGATGGTTCACAGCAGGTTTATTTACTGTGCAAGGATTTTCCTACGTTTGGAAGCTCGAGGTCATAGTATCCGCAGAATAGATGCCCAAAAGATATCCCTGGTCGTAGAAGCCATTGTAAGTAAATCAAGTGGCCGCGGAAATACAGCTCAGTCAGAGCCCGTGCATACTTGAGTTTGCAGACAAGCAAACGAATTCTCAAAACAGATAAGCCTGGTCCACCCAGTCTTCCCACGTGCTCCCAAGCGCACTGGTGATCGTATATGCCGCCGCCTGTGAGGCGGTCAGCTGCGACGAGAAGTTTGCGCGCGAAACCGTGCTCGGAAACCCGGCGCCCGTCGTATTGTAATCCGCGTATGTGACGTGGTCTATGTTCGGTGTCGCCGCTGACCACTCTTTCCAGACAGCGAGGTTGATGGGGGCGATGACGACGGTCGATTTGTAGATCACGCGGGCCCAGTCTGTAGTGAAGGTGGATGACACGGTGAGGTCGGGATGGGCAAGTGCAGCGGGTGCAAAGTGCGTACCCTGCCATGGGCGGCCAAAGTAGTAACCATTGGTCGCGTTGGAATTTGCTTTGGAAGCTAACACGATGGTGTTACGATTCAGGAGATCTACGACGATGTTGAATCAAGCTATTGCTTCTTGAGGGAGTGAGAGGCTACGCGCACATATGCCCGAGTCATTCGTCGATCTGCCGCTGGCCATGATATATCCGGCACTGGATATAGCAATAGTATTCCCTTCTATATAGGCTTGACCTAGACACCGATGAGCTTCAGATTTACTGCGCTATGAAAGCACGGCGTACTCTTTTGCCCAAATATGAAGTCTGTAGCACCTTGGATATACCCTTGCAGGTATACATGCACGCCTTGCTCAGTCAGCAACGTATCCTGTGAAGAGGTTGATCAGCCTCCGGCAATTGTTCGAGTGGCACAGAGCTCACCTGAAAGCCAAACAGACCACACGCATATACGCCAACCTGATTACCGTAGTTGCTCAGTGCAATCGCCTGCGAGCCCACCCCAAAATCGTTACGGATGTTCAAATTATACAGCTTCACATTGTCGGTATGAATGCGCAGCGTCCCTGAAGCGTCGTCCGATCCTGCCGTCGACGTGGGCGTGCTCGCGGTGATAGTGACTTCGTTTGCAGAGACGTTCCCCGCGTTCGTCGTGAAACCCATTATCTGAAAGCCGTCCAAGAATGTCAGATTCACAAGTGTACGAAAATGCACTGGAACGTACGGTGACGGGTCCAGAGCGCTCCACGAGCACCTGCCCGGAGTATGTACCGGCGAACATGAAGATTGTCTGCGCCGATGAGTCGGCGGGGAGCGCGGCGACTGCTGCGTTGAGGGTAGCGAACTCCCCTTTGGTGGTAGTGCCTGCGCGCACAATGAGCGCGCCTGCTGGTGCAGTGGTGCGCGATTTGGGGGGATTGAGTGCGAACGCGGTGGCCGCGAAGGCTGCAAAGATTGTCAAGAGGCGAAGCATTGCCGGATAGCGGTTGGGATAAGTCCACGGCCATGAGGTGTTATAAGAGACGGCGGCCGGCGAAGCAGGGATAGAGCATGCGTATGCGAAGGTGCGGCTGGACACGATGGTGCGAATGAAATGACTAGTATACACAGATACCGCCACGTCAAGATCGCATGGTCTTCAGCCCGCTCTGTCACAGGTGAACCGGGCCGCATGAACGGAACAATGCGTCTTACCACGGCGAAGCATGAGAGCAAGGCGTACCTGCACCAGATTGGCGCATATTGTCTACGGCGTGTCCCGCGACGTTTAGCCGGTCGCGACTGTGTCTTTCCACCATATATGCTGTCATAACGAAATGCTGTGATAACGGGACAGACGCACCGACCACGTATGCAACAGTAACCACAGCACATCAATTCGGGAGTCTAAGCGCTGCCAAAAGCCTCCACCCGTACGAACGATGTGAGTACAAGGCGATGATGAACGTGCTGTCTAGGAGATAGCAGACGTTATTTTTGGATTCTCCCAGTATCTGTAGCGTAGTTTGCTGTGCCGTTGTGAGTGCGCGTGCTAGGCCATTCGAACCTTGTCAATGTGGTGCTTGTTCGATGCTACGTGGCCCGGGAATATCGAAGTCAAATTTGCAGCATTCGAACCGCCTGCACCGTAGCATTTTGTGGAATAAACAAGGCAAGCGACGGGAAGGATAGATCGGGTTGAGTGCGCGAACGTTGTGAGAATGTCAAAAACAAGGCTCTGCTTGTGCGTGAGGCTGTGGCTGCGATCGGAGAGCGGTGCCGCACGGGCGCTTCCTGTCTGCGCTCGAACCCCTTTCCCCTGTGGCCCTATGTGGTCCGCGGCTCATATAACGAGCCCTCGTTCAAAGGCTCTGCATCTTTTCTTTCACCCTCGTTGGACACACCATGGGCTCAAATCCAGCCCGCTCGACAGAGAGCGATATTGTCAAGTGCGCATTCACGTCCAGTATCTCTTTCAAACCCTAACGGAGATCCTATTCATAGAGCTGATCCGACTACAATCTTGGGCAAATTCTTGGTGGGATATCAAGGATGGTGCGTTTCCTCTCCATAGTCCTTGACGATCTTACTCAGATTCTACCAGGTTCACATGTCATGGAGATGGCGAACCGGTGGGACCAGGTCCGTACAGAGATCACCTGGAAGTCATGAGCCCTGTTAACCCCTCCATGCATATAGGACACCACGGCTGGCAGCATTGGTGCACATACCCAATTGCTGATGGCGGCAACATCAACACCGATTACTGGCCCGACATGTCCTTGTATGAGGGAGATGAACTGTTTCCTGCCCCTGGATTCAAGCATTTGAACGGGGAGCAAGCATACCTGTTCTCCTCTCGCCACCCGAGGACTGTCCAGAAGTATGTCCCCCGCGTATAAACTTGATTACGTCGTTGAACGTTCCACAGGCACTTCCGGTGGATGGCAGAGAACGGCGTAGACGGTGCCTTTCTACAGCGGTTCGTTGGCGCGGTTGAAGAGCGACCCGGTAACATGGGTGGTTTGAACATCCGTGATGAGGTCGGAAAACTCGTCGAGCAGGCCTGTGAGAAGGAAGGGAGGGTCTACGCGATAATGTGAGTGTTATATCTTGCTGATGGCTCCCCTGTTGCTCAAAGAAGCCCTCTTGCGTTCCATAGGTATGATGTCGCGAAGTGCAAGCCGAAAGAGCTTTTACAAGAGATACTGGAGAAAGACTGGAAGAAGCTCGTTAACGATAAACGCATCTTGGACAGTCCCAATTACCTCCGCCATGAGGGCAAGCCGGTCATCGCTGTGTGGGGTATGTACAAACACCGCGATGCAATGCCTTTTTGTTATCTCATTCCACCATTGTGTTAGGACTCAGTTGGGACGACTCAGACCATACGCCCGAGACGGTTCGTAAAGTCGCCAAGTTCCTGCGAGAGAACACGCCTGGTGGAGCATACTTATATGCTGGGATCCCGAATTTCTGGAGAACGGCTGAGGGCGACTCGCTCCCGAATAAGGATTTTCTTCCTGCGATCTTGGAAAGCTTCGACGCCGTATCTCCTTGGACTGTCGGCTCTTTTCCGGACGAACCTGGAGTTGACTTCCACGCTCAGTGGCGCTGGGGTCCGGATGTCGAATTTCTCAAAAAATGGGAGCAAGACACCGGGCGGCATGTCGAGTACATCCCCACCATATACCCAGGAGGCACGGTCAGTACTACTACCTTCCAAAATGCTCCTTAATACTGACAAATCTCAGTCTACGAACATGTCCCAGGGACGGTGGCCAATGAACGGGGCACCGCGATGCGGCGGCCGCTTCCTCTGGCGGCAGATGTACCACACGAAGCGACTCGGCGCACGCACAGTCTACGCTGCCATGTGGGACGAATATGACGAGGGCACGCAGTTTCTGCCTGCATTCGTGCAACAACACCAACTCCCGGTCGATCAGACGGGCCGGTTTAAGTTCATCGCATACGACGTGGACGGGCACGTGCTGCCGAGCGACTGGTACATGCGCATCGCGGGGTACGGCGCTGAAGCGCTCAAGGGGAGGTATCCGCTCGATGAGCAGTTTCCTGAGAAGGTTCTGCAGGACTGGCGCCACTCGCATCCGCGCAGGGAGCAGCCAGGTGAGGCGTCAGGGAGCGGCAGTGCCAGTGGCAGTGGGGGACAAGGTTCGTCGTCGTACGCCCAGTGGCTGCAGACGGAACAAACGACGGAAGGACAGGACTTGCCCCCGCCATACTCGCTTGAGGGGGAGGGGTCCACCGCGATCCCTACACAAGGTCCTCCCGCGCCTACCTCTACACGTCCCCAGGCGCCAGAGGTCCCAAAGAGCTCGCGACCGATATCGAGCTCTTCTCTCACAGAAGATATGAATGGGTTATCAGTCTCGTCTTCGTCGTATACACAGAAAGGCTCCAGGTCTCAGTCTCCACCCGCACCTCCGTCTTCGTCTCGTCCGCATCCACAGTCTGGCATGTCGTCCTATCCTGCTGAGAAATCACAGTCGCCGCCCCCACCCCCGACTTCATCGCGTCCGACCATGTCCTCTTATCCCGGACAAGGTCCACCTTCTCCAAGACCTCCCATGCACGCCCCACAACCATCTCTTTCCTCATATCCCGGTCAAGGTCCTGTTTCTCCCCGTCCCTTGTCAGGCCCTCCCCCTTCCCCTTCGCACGGCCGACCGCCTTCACTCTCCACCTACCCCGGCAGTCCGCCCTCTCCCCAATCACCCCATCCGCCGCCGTCTCCACACCCGCCCACGTCCCCGCATTCCCCACACCTCGCACCGTACCCCCCACCCGGTCCTGTGCAGCCTGGCTTCGCGATGCCCTTTCCGGGATCCTACCCGCCGCCCATGTGGCCGTCGCAGGACTGGGGCGCGCCGCACCATTACCCGCCCATGGGCCCGGGCCCGAGCGGGTTTAGCTATCCAGGGTCGTCGTACTACCCGCCTCCGGGGCCTGGCATGATGCCCATGCCGCAGGCGATGCCAGGCTACGAGCCGTCGTTCCCTACACCGTTGAGGCCGCCTTCGCCGCCTCGGGCAGCCTCAACTTCGCCGCCGACTGTTCCAGCACGTCAGTGTCATCGCTCTGCCGGGTGTGCGCATACTGACCCTGTTTTTGTGTAGGTCCGGCAAGCGCACAACCGCCGCCGCCGCCGGTACATCCGGGTTCGCGTCCGCCGTCGTCGCCCAAGCCGCCGTCGTCGCCCAAGCCGCCGTCGTCGCCCAAGCCACCATCGGCGGCGCCGGGACATCCGTCGGCGGACCATCCTGACGTGATGAAGAGGTTTGAGTCTGGTGTAAGCGGGCTGGCTCATCGTACGTCATGTTCCCGTGTTGTCTCGCCGTTCGCTCATCTCATCATTGCTACTAGGCGGTAGCAAACTTTTCGGCAAGTTCAAAGGACGGTCATGATGGACCTTTCGGGCCACCGTTTTGCAGTGGGCAATCCTAAATTTCACATGTATCAGTCCCCGTATAGAAGTGTATCACAACGGACATTCGTTTACCTGACATCTGAACTCAAATAATATGAGCAATATTTTTTCCAGGCATACATGGACATAGACGCACAAATTTTGAAGTGAGGCAGGAGGCGGACTTAGACCGGCGCGGAGTTGCCTCGGGCCGGTGGTAACGGGCACGAGTCCGAGTCACAGTGAACGGTAGCCGCACTCACTTGCAGTCCTCCATGCTGTTGGATCTACCCGAAGACCTCCTGCACGCAATTATTCTCCTGGTCGACGACACCAAGAGCATACTCGCCTGTCTGGCAGTCAGTCTTTTCGCTAGTTTGCATAAGATATTCCGCATCATTTGAAGACATCTGTAGACATGCCGAAGGCTGAACACTCTCGGGGACTCCCTTCAGGTGCAGTACAAGATTGAACTAGGTGCTTCCGGTATGTGCGAGGGCCCCGATGCTCGACATCTCGACGTCTCCGAAAAGCTGCAACGCCTACGCGCCTACCGATCTGCTTGCGCGCGAGATATCACATTAGAAATGCTGCCATTCGCCCCCTTCCTCTCCGGTTCCACCTCACAGCTGCACAGCTCTGTGACTACATTGGTCTCAGAAACCGATGCCGATGCCAATGAGCCGTGTGTGCTCGTCCAGCAGTTGCCGTCCGTGCTGCGCGGGATCGGGGAGCGCCACTGGAGTATCGAACTCCCCGGGCCGTCTAAGGTCCTGGCCCATCACATGCAAAAGCGTGTGCTTGCGGTCGATGCATCGCAAGACTTGCTCGTCTCCTACGTCTCGTACGTGGTGAATGAGTATGTCGCCCACCGGTTTGAGGCTTGGCCTTGCACTGACGCATTCGCAGGGACCATACATGGAAACTGATACTCCATATGCTGTCGCTATCCACAGGCGAACCCCACCCATCCGCGTTTCCTGCCAGCAAAGACGAGGCAAGGAATTATCTCGTAGAGGAAGTGTTCGGCGATTACTGCGCGGCCAAGGGCTGGGAGGGAGCGCGGCGCTGCGTGACCGTCTGGAATTGGAAGACCCAGAGCAGAGAAGTCAAACTTGTACGCAAATTGACCTGTCTGCTGCGTGTTGTCGGTAATCTCTCTCTCCTAGTTCCTTCCTCAACCGGAGCTTCATTTTAATTTCACATTTCTCGACGCTGATCACATCGCCATTCTGGCCACCGACCCGTCGGTCATTCTCGTGTATTCGTTCGATGTTGAACAAAGCGAGTACCTGCCAACGACCTTCGCGCTCCCAACCGACACCCGCGTCACTACCTTTTCCGCGCCCAACAATTATACCACCGTTGCCGGTTCAGACCACCCGGGCATCTTCCATCCTACGCCGTCACGTATGCTGTCTATTCATCTCTTTCCACCAGAAGACCCTCGGCAGTACTCGCTCAACGTTCCCACGGACACGCTCCTCGCACACTTACAGGCCGCCCCGGCGACGGTGCAGTGGGCAGACTGGGGTCCAGCAGGCAGCCGCCTGATACCATTGCCCGAATACGTGAAGATTGCAGACCTTGATCCCGGCAGCGTGATGTGCGCGATGACGCTTCCTGCAGATGGAAGCAATCCCCCTGTCCATGCAGAGGCCACCGTGATGGCGGATTTCCGCCCCTCGCGGGTGGCGCAGGCGCGGCGGCGCGGCGTAGGGTTGGTTGAAGAGGTTACCCCGGCGACTGGCGAAGACCTCGGTGGATTTAGCGAGGCGAGGTTGCCGTACGCGGCGAAGGAGTTCAGGATGCCCACACCGTACACTACTTACAAGGTGCTCATGTGTGAGGATCAGATGTTCGTTTTCGAGGTGTGTTGCCGCGATCATGAAACTCAGACAGCAAGAAAATGACGCATCTACAGGATACCGATTCGTTGAATCCGGAAGGTGGTCGTGTGTACCCGAAGGCATGGACGTGCACAATTTGACGGTAGCGAAACGTTTGCCGGGAGTGGCGACCTGCTGCCTTGTCGGTGGCAGCGATTCCCTAAACAGTCTTGCGGAGCACATGCCGACGAGTGAACGGTGAGGATGCGCGCAGCAGAAGATGAGATTCGTGTATTGTAGGCTCCTAGTTGATACGCAGCGGAAAGATGATGCGCGGACTGATGTCTATGGAGTATATCCTGTCACATGGGCTTTCACTTTAACCCAAGCCTCCTCGAGCGCCTGTACTATCTCCTCGGGCAGTGGGCCTTTCGCGCTTGAGCAAGACCTTTATCAGCATCGATGCACTACTCGACTCGTTGAGAAGGTGCTTACTGGTTCTCCAGGGCGGTCTCGAGCTGTTCGAGCTTGCTCCCACCGTAAATCACGCCAACATCGGATTCACGCAACTGGCTATGGTGCGCGATCCACCTTATGGCTATTTCACTGAGCCCGAGACCGTGTTTGTCCTACAGATGTCCATGGCAAAATCATTCCGACTCGCAAATTCGGGGATAGCGGTGCTTACCCCAAGTGCTTTGAGCTCGCGCAGGACAGGCGCAGAGCGAGCGTAGCGGCCCGAATAATAGGCACTCATTGGGCTCTTTGGGTCGAAGCGCATGTTATTGGCGAGACTCTGCTCGTTGTCGAGGTGGAAGCCGGTAAGAAATCCGCCACTATCGTGAAATTGTTCTCAGTACCATGGGCTGGAGCAGGTAAAGGTAAAAGTGACAGACGCGAGAGGTGAGTACGCGGCAAAGCGGATGCCATATTTGCGAAGGCATGGGAAGAGACTGCCGAAGGATGAGCAGTGACCTATAAAAGGACGAGAAATGCTCACTCGACTTCGTTGTTCCTGTCGAGGCAATTGTAGATGCCCTGGTACACAGTGGGAGCCACGTAGCCCTTGAGTCTCGCAATTGTAACGATCTCTGCGACCTGTATATGTTTTCGAGGCACGTTCGCGACGACAAGGAGTCAAAGTTTGTCTCGTACCTCCCAAGAATAGAAGTTACTCAAACCAAAGCTCTCGCTACCGTGACGTTAGCATGCAAACAGCGATCGATCAAACCCGTGAAGAACAGTCCACGCACAATACACCCTGCTTGTATAGTTCGTCGATGGCACTCAGAGTTTCCTCGAACGGCGTGCTCCTGTCGGGTGCATGCAGATACAGGGTCCTGATTTTTACGCCGTTAAGGGCATCGAGGGACAACTGAACTTGCTCCTTGACCTTCGCGGCAGCAAAATCTCCCGGCTGCTTCGGATAAATCCTAGTGAAAAAACGTGAATCAAGTTTATCTTGCAGCGAGAGAAGTTACTACTTCGTGTCCACCCTGACTCCGTCGAGATTCAGCTTGGCCACGAGCTTTCGGCATCGGGTCAGGATCTAGCATCGGCCGACATTCCACTGCACCAACCTTTTCAGACGAGCCGCTGCCATAAACCCTGGCCGTGTCAATGCCGTTGTGGCCGTGCTTGACCAAGGTGTCGACAAATGGCTGAGCGGCCTCTACAGTAGTCACCCTAGTGAAGGTGCTTCCCTCCGTACCGATCGTAGCTGCACCCTGCGCAATGAGATCGCTGAGACAACCCAATCCGACGTGTGAGAGGAGGGAACGCACGAAGAGCGCATGGACACCGGGAGCAGTAGACATTTCGAGCTGTGAAACAGTGATAAGCTTCGAGTTGCAGAGCAGCGGTCACACCCGGCGAGCTCTTTATACGAGTCGTAGCACAGCGCTTTCCCGGGCCCCGTGATGCAATATAGATGATCAAAACGTCAGTTGGCTTGATAATCTTTAGCGCCGGCCCACAGTTCGGCGTTAAGTGCACGACTCGGACGGTTACACGATGATGTATCGACTCGGCATGCAAATGAAGTGAATCCTCGGCTGGTCAACCCTGGCGACAGCAACGAGATTCGACAGACTGTCAGTGATATGTGGCGCCTACAGTAAGCAAATCTATTCGTACCCATCTATTCATTTCACCCTGATATCTCTGCCATCGCTTTTCTTGCACACTGCGCGTCATATATCGGCACGCCATCTCGGCCCAGGACGTCGCTAGGCACCTCCACGCACTTCACACCAAGCTTCTGTGAGAACGCGGCGGATTTCAGCCGGCGAGCCAGGGAAATGTGTGAACAACATACGGTAATCTGGGCTTCATCGACGGGCACCGTGCCCCCACGGAGATGTACGAGGTGTGTGATGAAAGCGGACACAGGGAACGTGGTCGCCGCGTTCCCGAGGCCGTAGTTCTCGACCTGATACCGAGTGTTCAAGGTGCGGGCGATAGCACTGAATGACGGCATGAGCAAGCGGAGAAGAGACGACGTCAATCGCGTACTCGATGTAATCGACGGCCGTGTATCCAGTGGTCTCACGATCATTGCGAGAGTTGACTATGGCAGCAGACATGTAAGGCGTATGAGGACGACCCAAACAGGGTGATGAACGCACGAAATAGTATCTTCGCTTGGAGCGAGGACGAGCGCGCGATGGCAGATGCGACGCCACGCAATGCGAGACACGGGATGATGCTTGTTCGTTGGGTTATGAGATACACGCTGTGTGGAGAATTGGAATAGAGCACCTTGTCCAGAGCGAACCACATGAATAGACCAGGAATTCGTTCGACGAGAGATTACTGATGTAGTCCGGGTTTGGCGAAGGGTGGATCTCATGTCCGTACGCGTTGATGTAGTACAGCCCTGCCGAGGTCTGGTGAGCGTGTGTTCTCTTACACCATGAAAGCGAGGTAGGGCACACTAGTGATGGGCGCGTCGAGGACACTGTACTCGTCTTTGCCCTGCGCATCGAACATGACATTCCGCTGCTTCGTAAGCATTTCCCCAGGGTAGCTCGTCGGCGAGACCGCGTCGAAAACAGACACTGGTGGCCCCTCGAGCTCATCGTGCTCTACGGATGACTCGCGCTGCACTGGATGAGAGATCTCGCATTGCCCGACGAGGCGCTCCCCATTTGCCTATCCCGTGAAGTGCGCTTGTATAATGTTTGCGCTCGCGAATGGGAAGCGGGACATCTCACCAGTTCAGCAGAAATGGTGACCGTGTGGTTGGTGACTATCACAGGGAGTATATGCGCCTGTGTTGGCATGAGCGCGTATAATGGCGAAGACGGCAGTGGCAGACCTGACTGTTCGTGATGGAGGAAAAGAGAAAGATGGCAGATGGCAGAGAGCGGAAGAACATCTGCGCGGCCGCGAGAAAATAGTTGCCGATGCTAGAGACGTTGGTGTTCAAACGCTGCAAGCTGTCGTATCAGACCTACCTGCCATTCAAAAAAGAGAAGCTCTTGTGGGCACGACGCAGAACTTCGCTCTCAAAGTAAACCAGGAAGCCTGTAGTGTCAGATTATAAGGATAGGCTGACTTCGCGATAGCGAGGTTTGCGTTCAAATGCACGTACCACGTATGGCCTCCTTGCGATCATTCGGGATGCCTGTCCAGAGAGGACTACGACCCTCTACGATAGAGCGCCATTCGTCGCGCGCGTCCTGCTCCGATACACGCGCAGGCAAGCGGTATGCCAGGAATGTGCGCAGGGCGTCGAGAGGGGAGCCTTGCTCAGCGGGCGGGATCAAGCGCACCAGCCGTGAGCGGATGTCGCCTGTGCGCCGAGCGGGCAATCAAACACTGCTCGCACTCGAGATATGTGAGGGCAGACGCACCGATGGAAGGTCCTCCCAGCACCCTGATAATCTCACTCGACGACCCTCCGTCGTCCGAGACAGGCAGGACGTAGCACGCGCGTGCAAAGGCCGAACAGATCGCGTTGCACCCTGTCCCGCCGGAGATGATGATGTATGATGGGCCCGCGTCGGGCTGCGACTTGGGGGAGTTGAAGAAGTCCTGTGCGGGCGGGGAGGGAATGCGGAGGCGAGGGGGGGCGAGAGTGGGTTGGGTCGGCAGGTCGAAGACTGCAGAGCTGGGGGTGTTGGGAGCGGGGTCGGGTGTCAGATGCAACGAATCCATCCTGGTTCGTACTAGTTCAGTGGACAATCTGGTGGGCTGTCGCACGGGACTATGTGGAAGTCAAGGGCAACGTGTTGCTGTGCGCTCCAGCGCTGGACGAGCGGTCGCGCAAGGCATTAGAATAGTAGTATGAGTTTGGTACGCGATGACGCTAGTATGTAACTGTGGCAAAAGTGCCTTTCGCGAAATCTCGCCATACAATTCTCGAGGGTCCGAGCTCGAGAGCTCTCCAAAGCATATTCGTCGGGTCTAATTCTAATGAGACCTCTGGACATGGAGATTGGCGCTGAATTTACTGAACTCTGCTACGTGTAATTCTCGCCTTCAAAAACGTCAAACCCCAGGCCGCACAGACTGTACATGTCAACGGCTCAAATTCGTGATCATCTGTTGTCACACGTACAAAGCTGGACAAGTGGAGACAGAACTCCGCATTAAAATTGCGAGACCCCTACCGCGCGCCATCGGAAACCTGGATTTTTGGAATATTGCAAGGTCGCGCCCATTTATGTCGACTTCCCAGATGCGCAGAAGGCTCCAAGCTCAAGCTGATCTCTTGGAGAGTGTTAGCGCCGGTGTGTCGGGATGAGCGCCATGTCTCGCGGAGCTCGCACAATACGCCACAAGGACCGGCACGCCCACAAACAGACATTGAGATACAGTTTTGAGGCACGAGGATCTGGCATGAAATGCAGATGTGCAGCGCTGAATACATCACCACCGTCGGGGTATTGACAGAGTCCTCCGCGCGCGCCGGGAGAGCAACATATGGTGCCGAGATACATTTCGCAGATATAGATATGTGGAGGTCCGAATTTCTGGTCAGATTCGATAGGATGGAGCACCAGAGCGTGTTGAGTAAGACAATTTGCCAGCCAGTGCGGGGTAGCTTCCAAGTACCTTTGCGCGTTCTTCCATAGCCAACGTCGACGAAGGCGAAACCGACCAATTCGAATGGGATGCCATAAAGTCGTACAAGTCAAGGTATTTTCGGGAGCGGGATGAAGCGCATGTACAGCGGCCAGGTCCTTTGATACACCCACTCCAGCTGGAGCGGCCAAGAAAGCGGCGATGGGCCGTGAGTCCCCCACAGGGCGGATAGCGAGCACGATTCGAACCTTCAGGTGGACATGACCAAGCTTGCGCACTCGCCTTCGTCAGAGCTCGTGCCAGCATCCAAAATCGAACGGAGGAAACTTGATCATGCAATGTCAACCGGCGGAACGTCAGGTCGCAGTATGTTCGCGCAGACACAACATTGCATGCCCCGTGTGGCGTCGTCCACGGAGCGACATACCGCGACGACGTCTCGGTCGGCAACCGAACTACCAACCGGAGGCTACAGGCTTGTGGCGATTGGGTGTGCGGCGGACCTCCGATCTCGGAGAAACGCGAGCAAGGCTTGCTTAAATGCGCAATGGGACAGCTCCAACTGGGGAGATTAAAAGCGTCTAGAGCAGCTTCGAGTCTTCGTCAGAGATAGGCTGACAGTTATTGAGATCGTGGGCGCGGAATTTGGCGGCGATGCATTCTCTGGCCGACGTGGTCATATTAATATTAGCAGCCTTGGCCCTTGGCCCACTCCGTCCAGGGGCAATAGAGTAACGGGATGCCTGTCGACAAGAGTAAGTGTGCACAAGCGAAAAAAGACCCGACGCGAGTTAGGGCGTGCAATTCCTGCGTTGGGCGGGGGCTGCTGTCTTCTGAGAGATGCGGAGATAGCCATGGGATGGGTGGATGGCACGAGTCGTTGTCTCGGACCGAGTCCTCGAGGCAAAAGAAGACGACAAGACCTTGTGCCGAAAAGAGGAAAAAAGGTTCAGTCCAGTGAACGTAAAGCAGCACATTAATTACCGACCTCGTGGGATGCGCGACTGCTGTGAACTATGTTCTTTCCCAAGGTTTTGACTCCGAGTACTTTGTTCGCTCAAAGGACTTGTCTATGGGAGAGACAGCCGGTGTGTGTTTTCTCCTCGTAGGCCATGTACTTGTTCTACCAGCCTGTGCTAGGAGTCGCACAATCCGTCAGCGTAGCAAAGAGAATAGCTGAGATAGATCGATCTATAAACCCAATCCACTCACAACTCAGTAGAGCTCCGCACGCGCCAGTTCATCTCCGTCCCGGTGGTCGCATATGACGCACGCACCCTCCATTCTTCCTCGATGACATTGGATTACACTTGGCGATGATCAGCGATGCGCGGACTGCCATCTCAGTCTGATCAGTTGAGCCGGCGAGTCCAGAGTACGCCAGAGGCAGGCCACTGAGTCTACGACGAGCGCGGCATTGACGTGGATTGCCCGCTCTGACCTACTCTCTGCACGCCACACACTTGATGCACTGAGAGTTCGTGGAGAGGGAGAGGCTAGCTGAGAAGGGAGAGGCTAGCTGGCCGGCGCGGCGCAAATATTGCAAATGGTGAGCGTAGTGGCGATCGGCAAGAAGCGTAAGCGGCCCTGGCCGCGCAAAGAGTGTTGTTGTTCGTTGTTTGCAAAAGGGTCTTCCACTCGTACGCGGTCGCTGACCTCGGTGTCATGTTATGGGCATTGGAGGTAAGTATCAGAGCCAGTAGAGTTCGTTCAGCGTGGCTTCACAAGACTAGATTTGGAGGACTCCTGAGCGGCAACAGGCCTGTTAAGCACATATGAAGAGTCGCGGTCTTGATAGAATTGCGACGATATCCTGGCATGCGGGACCGTGTATACAGTGGGTAGGGTATGGGACGACGGCCGAATGGAGGCGAATATTATAGCAATCTCCAATCATCCTAAAGATTAACAACAGCATTCAAGAATCAACGCTACAGGTGGGACGAGATTAGATGGATATGAGGATATGGTTGCGATGGGTGCAGGCAATATGAAAACAGAGACGAGACGAGATGATTGCAGAGTGGAAAACGGAGTGTGCATACGCAAGAAAACGAAGACGCACGACGCGGCGCAAGAGAACGAACTGCAGACTTCCAGACGACGAACCTGCCTGCTAATAGAGCACGAGCCGACTGACGGTCATGCTCGTGTTGATGATGTCCCGATCGGGGCCCGGCAGCCGGCCCTTCCATCCGTCCGGGTGGTACGGGTTGTACGGCACCTGCTCATCGCACGGGTCCCAGTCGGGCTCCGGCGCGAGGGGCACAGGGCACGACTTCTTGAACAACGACAGATCGAACTCGACGAGGCTCGGCGGCACCCACCGGGCCGGCGACGGGGCGCGGCGGCGGCGCTTCGGCCGGGCGGCATGGGGCTCGACGGGCGACGCGCGCGCGCGCGAGCTGGACGACACCGTGGACGCCTCCGGCGACGAGGCGGGGGGCGAGGCGGACGAGGCGAGCGTCGGGGAGGACTCGGCGCTGGGCGCGCGCTCGTCGGGCGTGGCGGGCGTGACGCTGCCGCGCGCGTGCACGGGGCGCAGGATGCAGCGGCGGACGTGGCGGTTCAGATTCGACGCGACGCCGAAGCGGCGCCCGCACGTCTCGCACGCGAAGGCTGGGGAGGGCGTCGGCGGGCGGAGACGTGCGTGGGAGAGCGGACGTACCTTTCTCGCCGGTGTGGACGAGCAGGTGCTTGCGGAGGGTGCTCGGGCGGTCGAAGGACTTGTGGCACATCGCGCAGCTGTGGCGCTTCTCGCGGATGCGCACGGGCTCGGGGTCGGGCTCCGGGGCGTGCACGGGCGGGGGCGAGGGCGCGAAGGCGTGCAGAGGGTGGGGCGGGGAGTGGGCGGGGCTGCGGTGGTAGTAGGGGGCGATGGCCATGGATGCGAGGGATGTCTGCGGGTGGATGGCGAAGCCGTGGGCGTCGAGCGCGGGCGGGTTCATATCGGCGGGGAGGGGGTGGGCGGCGTAGGATTCGCGAGGCATGGGGCCGGAGGGCGCGAGGTGTGGCGGCCAATTAAGAGCAGACGACCTGGCAGTGCCAGAGAGGCCTCCATCCCAGGTGAAGGGGCTCATGGCCGCGTCGGCCTCGTGATCATAGGAGGCGTGTCTTGGGGGCGGTGATCGTTCTGGGAAGCGCACATCGTCGAGCGCAGGGGGTATCTGATGGGCGCCGGCCGCGGTTAGGTAGAAATCGGGATACGGCGCAGCCATGGGCGTGTTGTACGCACGGAGACAAGCAGTCAGGACGGGGCCAGGACGAGGGGGCGTTTATAAACCATGAGCGTCGAGGACAAGAGTGGTCGTCGGTAGGCTCGCCCACGTTTACGTGAGCACTGCACACGGGCGGAGTTACTCTGTGCTGCTCCTTGCCTGGTTCACGCCGCGCCCCTTCAGGTATGTCCAGCCCGACACGCTGCCTCTCTGCTTCGACCGCACCGAAGGCCTGTCAGATGCCCCCCAGCCTGCATTGCCCCCCGCCGCCGCCCATGGCAATTCCTGAGCCTCTGGCGCGCGCCATGGGAACTGCTGGGCATATCAAGAGATCTAGCCGCGGAGAAGCACCTCGCCCACCCGCGAGCCGAAAATCCGCATCGGCGTGCCAGCGCGTGTCCTCCATGCGTCTCCAGCAACGTACACCAGCGGCATATTAGTCAGAGACGACCCCCGCCCCCCTGCTCGGAGCGAAGACAGCACGCCGGCCAACGAACAATATGCGACGACACCCAAGTACGTACAACGCCTGTGTCACTGTCTGAGATGGGCCTGATTAGACCCGGCGAATGACGTTCATCCACTGACCTGTTCGCACAGATCTATGTGATATGGCCTGCGCAGGGGCTCCTGACCGCATCGGCAGCCCTTCTGCCATATCCCCCCGTCAATGAAGCGGCGCCAGTTAATACATGACGCACTTCATATCCCTCTGCACGTCTTTAGCCGCTCGCATCCGTCTAAATAGACATAATGAACGCACCCAGCCGTCTGGCGACCGTCAGACAGTGCACGAAGCTCCGGGGCTCGTACCCCCGGTCACATACCTGGCCAACGGGGTGCCCATCGCGCCCGCAGACGTGCGCGCACGCATGACATGCAATTTGACATGGGGTGCCATTCGGATAGTGCAACGCTCGAGCGGTCGCAACGCACACGTGTCGGGGCGGGCAGACGCTGCGGGCACGAACACGCGGCACTGACTCTGAGGGCGAGGTCAGATCGGAAGGCGATGAGCGAAACGAGGACCCATCGAAAGCGGCACACAGGGTCTGGGAATTTCCTTTGGTGCCCGCGATGAGAAGATCGCATATCGCACAGTATCTGGCGCCAGGCTGCTTGGAAGGCAGAAGCCGAAGGACGTCCGCACAGGCGCACGCATCCGAGGCGTGTCACTGCCTGTGAGAGCAGGAGTTTGTTTCACGCGTGGCCTGCAAAAGGAGCAGTCGCCGTGCAAAAGTCGGCGCGCTGCTCGGCGGGGGCCGCGGCACATGACTGCGAGCCCCTGCCCGTCGTCCTTGGGTCATCAGAAGCCTTTCCGAGCCACAGAAAGCAGCTCGCCCCATGACGGAAAGCCGGGAAGGCGATACGTACCGACAGCCTCTGAGTCAAGTGCCAGCCGTTTGGGCAGTGACGGCACCCATCGCAGGAGATCAAGCAGTACAGCGACCGCAGAGCCGCGCCGGTGGGGAAATATACGTATACTTTGCCGAGTTCTGCACAAATCGGATTTACCGTGGTGGCAAAGTTGTTGTCCCTTGTTATTTTCCAAAGCCGCTGAACAACACGGCCAAACAACCGCTGCGCGTCTCGGCGGCGCGTCTGCTCGGCCTCTGCACTCTCCCTGCTCCCCCTCGGCCACTATGGCCCTCACCGATGCGCAGAAAACGGCAATTGAAGAGGTCGTCAGCGTCCTCACGGCGATCAAGACGCAGCGCAAGAAGAAGCCAGCGGCAGAGCCTTTCATGGACCTCATAGACAGAGACGCATGGCCGGACTATTACGACGTGCGTGGTGTGGAAGTCCAGCGACTGGATGTTGTGCTGATGGTTGCAAGCTCACAGTTGATACCCGAGCCTCGGTGTATAAACGGTGTGATCCACCGCCTCAAGGGCAACTCCTACCCAGACCCGCTCAAGGCGTACGAAGATCTGTCCCTGGTCTTCTACAACGCGCTATACTACAATGAGCCAGCCAGTGTGATCGCGCAGACAGCAACCATGCTCAAGGCAAGCTGTGTCGTAGTGATGTTCCGTCAGCGCAGACGCAACTGACCTGAAACCGCAGGGAAAGCTGGAGGCCGAATGGAAGCAGCGCTCCATTTTGCCAAGCCCCCCATCGTCCCCACCACCATCTTCTGCGCAAAAGGTCTACGGCCACCCAGTCACCGTTGACGCTGACCAGTCGGCGACTTCTGCTGCGCCCCCGGCTGTAGGCACCTCCGCCGCGTCCACCTCTCTCGTTCCCATTGCACCCGCACCAGCGCCGTCGCCAGCACCGGTGGCTAGCGTCACCCCCGCCGCATCGACGCCCTCCCGACCACCGCCGCTCGCTACTCAGTCGACCTCACCGCACCGCCAGTCATCGCCCGACATGGAGATTGATGTCGGCGGCACGCCAGAGCCGGAGAGCATGGGCGTCGGCGACGAAATGGCGCGTGACGGAGAGAGCGATGCAATTGTGCAGCAGCTGGAACGTGGGCTCCCGCGCTGGGAGGGCTTTGGCGATTATGGTTGGACAACCGAGGGGCTGGAGTCCAGATGGTTGGACATTGTCGTCGCTATCAAGGGACATAAGGATGCCATGTCAGTGCCTGCATTCATTCCATTTGCTCGTTATCCAATGGACTGATCTTCTGAATGCGAACGTTAGAGGCAACCGTTATTCTGCGGCACTAGAAGCTATGCCAGAGGAATCGACATCGATTCCTTATCTGTCGTTCAACGTGAGTATGCTTCCTTGTCCTCGTTAGAGGAAGAAGTTCTGATCTTCTTCGCACTCCTGGTAGGAACCGCTCTCGTTGAAACTGATCGAAGTACGCCTTACACCCTCGTGGATTCGTCGTGGGGCAGCGGTCACTTACCACGAGTTCCGCTGCAGAGTCGCGCTCGTGCGAAGAGCTACGAGTCAAACAAGATGTTTGATAGGGAGATGGCGCAGCTCTTTGAGAAGGCCCGGAGATGGCATGAACCGGGCAGCGACGCGTACGGACACGTTTTGCTCCTCCAAGTAGGCATCTCTTCCGCACCATCT
Organism: Auriscalpium orientale; assembly: GCA_019915035.1. NCBI lineage: Eukaryota > Fungi > Basidiomycota > Agaricomycetes > Russulales > Auriscalpiaceae > Auriscalpium > Auriscalpium orientale. The sequence goes on from JAHLMH010000001.1 coordinate 3,152,496, forward strand.
CAGCACGGCTGACAGGTTGGGTCGTTGCAGCGGCTGTACCAGGCCATCATGTCGCCGAATCCGCCTCCTGGCCCGCCGTACACCTCGACGACGAATTTCGCGTCGCTCCGAGCGGGCCCCGGTACTGCACGACCCCTACACTCGTCGTCGGACCCCGAAAAGATGGCCGGGGTAACGACGTTCAGGGTGTCCAACAAGGACAGAACATTCGTGGATGAGGTGCAGTACAAGGGATGGAGCGTGCGCCTCGCGGATTGGCTGCACCTCAGCAATCCTGATGATCCAAGCAAACCAATCGTCGCGCAGGTGTTCAAGTGTTACGTGTCAGACGAGCCGTGAGTCTTATCTTGGGGGACGAAGTGCTGCTATCTCTGATGTGCGTGTCTACTAGTGCGAAAAAGGGCCAACCGGGAGTAACCGTGTGTTGGTATCACAGACCGGAGCAGACGTTCCATCCTGCCCATCGCCAATTCTGGGAGGGCGAGGTGTTCAAGACCAGTAAGTCGGCGTCCTCTTCGCCGCCGCCGCCGCTGCCCCTCATATGCAATCCCCCACAGGTCACTTTGCGGACCACCCCGTCGAGGACATCATCGAAAAAATCGCCTGCCAGTTCACCGCACGGCACATCCGCGGGCGCCCGCGCCCACCGTTCTGGTACCTCGGCTGGCCGCTGTACGTGTGCGACTCGCGCTACAACGACCGCGAGCGCATCTTCGTGAAGATCAAGAACTGGAACTCGTGCGTGCCGGAGGAGGTGCGCAAGTCGACGGAGTTCATGCCGATCTACCCGTTCGAGCGCATGGTGTTCCCGCGGCGCTTCGGGAGCCCGTTCCTCAAGGGCAAGGGCGTGAAGGGCACGGGCGGGCTCGGCGGCAGCATCGAGCGCGCGGACGGCGAGCGCATCGAGGGCGGCGGCACGGGGCGCAAGCGCTCGAAGCGCACGGGCGTCACCGCGACGGACATCTCGGGCCCCAGCAAGGGCCTGTACGTCGGCGACCGCGTCGCGCCCGCGTCGGGCGGCGCGGGCCCGCCGCTCGGCTCGGGGGGCCCGTACAACCCGCACGCGGCGCTGTACGGGCAGCCCCCGCCGCTCGCGCAGCCGCCCCCAGCGCAGCCGCCGCGCGCGGCGGAGGACAGGTCGATCGTGACTGCGGCGGGCGGCCTCGCGGCGTTAGGCGGGAACGCAGTTATGGAGAAGCTTCCGCCGGAAACGGGTACGTCACCCGCCGTTAGCAGTTGCGTTGCCCGCTGACTGTGCCGTTTGTGTGATGCGTTTCGTGTTGCTGTGCATAGCGAGGCACTTTGACCGCGACCCCGAGACGAACGAGGTGCTGTGGTTCGCGGCGCCGCCGATCAATGTGGCGCACACGCCGGCGCCGCGGTATAGCTTGAAGTATCTCCACTGGCTGGCGACGAAGCGCAAGTCGGCTGGGGCGGCGGCCGAGGGCGAGGGCGAGGGCGGCGACGACGACGCGATGGACGTCGACGATGTCGACCAGGCGCCGGCGTCCAAGCGGCCTAAATATTTGACCGCGACAGAAGCGTTGCATAGTTTGTTGACCCAGTATCCCCAGCTGGGGGCGGCCGCCGCCCCGTCGTCGTGACATTGTTTGCCGGTCGATCGGGGCGGCCTGCTCTAATACTATCCCTGGATTTGTGTGTAAGTTTGTCACTTTTCTCGTACTAGGTCCGGACGTTCTCTTCCGTGTTTCTGCCGCTGTCAACATTTCTATCTTGCCACCATCACGGATGTCCGGACTGCTAGAAACCGACGAGGCGCTATGCTGGCAGCGGCGCTCGATCACCACTGCGATTTACTGACCGGTCACCCTCGCACGTAAGTCCGCATTGAGTCTTTCGTCATGGTTCGAGACCAAGAGCACATCCTTGTCACTGTATCGTGGGCTATGATCCGCAGAGCCTTAATCTACCGCCAATAGCCGCCACTGCGATACTGTATTATCGGCTTCGTGGGCAATTTTGGTCGGAGCCGACGCTGCTTACGCACTCAGTCGCGACGACATCGTCGATTGTACCTGCAGGGCCAGACACCAAAGCAAAGGGAGTATACCTTGCGGGCAGTGCCACCTGCCTCTCTGCGCAGCAGCTCTGGCGCAGTACCGGCGCGCTTCGGCGAGCGCGTCGTCAGCAACTGTAGAAATTGATCATTGAGGTAGAATTTATTGATGCGTGGCTGGTCGGGCGTTTTAGCGTGTGGGAGAGGTGCCTTACGCAAATGAGTTGGGTCGGTAAATGCCGCGAGGCTTCGGCTGGCTTCGAAGCAGAGGTCGAACATCAAAGTTCGCGGCTTCGAGTGCCTTGCAGGGGCCGCTGCGGTTTTCGTGGGTGACGAGCGATGGCAGGGGCGCGAGGGGGCTGTGGGCAGCGATGTTTTCTAGGCAGGGTGTACTGAATGAACGCGGTCAAGGGTCGGCGAGATAACCGTAGGCTAGACTCTCGAGGCTGGCAAAGAACGGAAACGGACGACGCGTTACGTCAGCGGTCGAGTCGCGTGGCCTCTGCCAGCTTGGTCAGATGCACCTGGCAACTGCTGACGGCGGCGACGGTGAAAAAAATGTGGATCGCAGCGACGGCGGGGGAGTACGAGAGAATATATGGGTGGACGTTGAGCGACTGTATAGGCGAGGCAGAGCTGGGCTGAGCGCTGAGGCAAGGGCTGGTGCCTCTGTGCCTTGGCTGAAATGAAAGCCAGCGCCCCCACATATATGCGCATATAGATCGTCCACCGCCGCTGTCACCCGCCTATCTCACCCATCTCCCTCCCCTCCCTCCCCCGCCCCCTCGCGCCCACCGGCGGCCAGCGCCCTGCAGTCGCCCCGGGACACCCTAGACGTGCATGACAAGTGACGACGACGCCGCGCTTCCGGAGCGCACACAACCACATGATAATCAGCAGCCTGCAATGGAACCCGACACGGCGCTCGAGCTCGGGCAAACCCCGCCCGACGTGAGCGACGAGGCGCTGTTCCACGAGAAGTGGCTGGTCACGGAGAGCGGGGACAACGGTGCGTCACTATATTCCCAGACACCGTGCGCAAGGCCCTGATGAATGCATGGATTCCTTATCAAAAGTGGTAAGTTCATGCCTCTTGCCATGTGCCCGCTTTGAATCCCCTTGTTTCCCCCCAGCATGTCTTTACCAACACCAAGCATGAATCAGAAGAGGTCGACTTTGACGACCCCAATATTGATTCGGCGTCGGACACGACCCAAGGTGCGTCGCCGTTTGCCATCACGCGCAGTCTCCCACTCAACATCCATCAACCGGTAGAATGGGAGGACGAGTCGCCCTACCCAGAAGTCCGCGCCGCCGTCTCGAACACTGACGACATGCTCATGCCCGCCTCGACGATCCGCGCGTGGACGATCGGGCTGTTATGGTCGATCATCATCCCTGGATTAAACCAATTCCTTTTTTTCCGCTACCCGAGTATCACTGTCGGCTCGGTGAGTGCCAATTCAGCGTGCCCCTGCGCGCCCTGCGCCTCCCGCCGCGCATCGTGCTGACTCGCTCCGCAGCTCGTTGCGCAGCTGCTGTCGTACCCGCTAGGGCGCGCGTGGGCGCGCTGCATGCCCATGGTGTCGATACTCGGCGTCCCCCTCAACCCTGGGCCCTTCACGCTCAAGGAGCATGTCGTTATAACGGTGATGGCGACCGTTGGGTCGAGCAGCGCGTATGCAGTACGTCCTCCGCACTTTCTCCGGTTGCGCCCGCCCTGCATCGGAGGTCGCCCCATCCATCGCCATGTCACTCACACGACGTGCCTGGCGCGCCTTTTTCTAGACGGATATCATCGCTGTGCAACGCATATACTACAACCAGAGCTGGGGCTTTGGCTATCAGTGGCTGTTGGTGATATCGACCCAGGTCATCGGCTTCTCGCTGGGCGGCGCGGTGAAGCGCTTCCTGGTGTCCCCTCCTTCCATGAGTGCGTTGGCAGCCCGTACACATGCCAGCGATGGTGCCTCACGCGATTCTGTCCAGTTTGGCCCGCAAATCTCGTCGCCTGCGCCTTGTTCAACACACTCCACTCTCAATCTTACTCTGGCTTTGGTCAAACTGGCATTAGCCGCGAACGATTTTTTCTTTATGGGTTTTCTGCTGCAACTGTATGGTGTAAGTCAAGACGGTGTTTGTTGTCATCACGCGCTCACGTGGGGTGTAGATTTATTCCCGGGCTATCTATTCACTGCTTTATCTACGTTTTCCTGGGTGCGTGGCTATTTCTGGACGAGTTTGAGTTCCCCGCTGACTCCCTGTCGACTGGCCTGATATAGGTGACTTGGATCCGACCAAATGATGGTGCGCCCGTCTTACACGCCTAGCGTATCTCGGCCCGCGCGCTGACCGTCCGCGTCCATCGCGCTCATGTGCACACAGTGGTAAGTGCTTCCGGCCCCGTTCTCCTGTCATGGCACATGGGCTCATGCGCCACACAGAAACTTAACCAGCTATTTGGCTACAACTCGGGCTTAGGTAGGCCTGCGCGCATTCTGGCGCCCGTTCCTGGCTCATCACCGCGCCCCATGCGCTGCACAGGCATGTCCATATTTACATTTGACTGGAGCAACATCGCCTTCAACGGAAGCCCGTGAGTTCACACCCTTGCCTCGTGTCCCTGCGTCTATGTCACTCTGGCTGGCGCTCATCATCCTTCATCTCGCGCCCCTGACACTGACTGCTCTCATCCGCTAGTCTGGCCACGCCATGTACGTGCACATCGGACGAGAGCTAAGCTCGGCCCAAGTGATTGATTGACTGACGGGGTGCGGCCGGATACAGGGTGGGCGGAAGCGAACGTCTTGGCCGGATTCGTTATGTTCTTCTGTACGTGTGGTTGTTCTCTGCGATGATGGGGCGCTGATTTCTGGTTTGCGCGCAGGGATACTGACGCCCATCCTATACGTATGTTGCACTTTCGCGTTATCTCTTGTGGCGCGCTGACGTTGTTACAGTATACTAACGTATGGGATTCAACCTACTTGCCGTAAGCTGCACCGCTCGCTTAGTTGCTCGGCCGGCGTATTCACGTGGTCGTTGTAGATTGCTTTCGCGGCAGTCGTTCGACAACACGGGCGCCCGATACAACGTCACCAGGATTTTGACGCCCGAGGCGACGCTCGACGTCGAAGCGTACAAAGCATATAGCCCGCTCTTCCTCCCGTGCGCACTCTCCGCATACTTCTGCAAGCTTGTGCTTACTCTTTTTTTTGGACGTTGGTCAGGGTATCGTTCGCCATGTCGTATGGCATGAGCTTTGCGAGCATAACGGCGACGCTGATGCACACGGCCTTGTATTTCCGAAAGCAAATATGGACACAGGCGCGGCGCTCGCTCAACGAGCAACCAGACGTCCACGCGCGGCTTATGGCGAGGTACCCGCAAGGTACGTAGTGCCGGGTATCGCCGTCCCACACCCCCTTACAGTGTGCTTCACGCACGCAGTGCCCGAATGGTGGTACATAGGCATCCTGCTGTTGATGTTCGCCATGAGCGCGGTGACCATCGAGGCGTGGCCGACGCAGATGCCGATCTGGGGCCTCGCACTATCGCTCGCGATCGCGGTGTTCTACATCGTGCCCACGGGCATGATCCAGGCCATCACGAACCAGCAGATCGGGCTGAACGTTCTCACGGAGCTCATCGGAGGCTACGCGATCCCTGGCAAGCCGCTCGCGATGATGATCTTCAAGACGTACGGCTACATCGTGAGTTTTCCTTCTTCCATTTATATTGTCTCCCCTTTTCCACCGTTGCTACTGTCGAGTTCTCGCGATGTAGGAAGGTGCTAATTTCCGTGCCATTGTAGATGATGACACAAGCTTTGCAATTTTCGTCGGATATGAAGCTGGGCCACTACATGAAGGTTCCTCCGCGGACGATGTTCTGGTGTCAGGTGCGTGGTGCCCGGAGAACAGATGAAGTCTAGACTGATGCGGCGCATCCACAGATCATTGCCACTGTCATCGCGGGGACTGTACAAATTCTTGTCCAGGAATGGTACGTCCTACGTCCGGCCCACGCGTGTCGGGAAATTGATGTCCTGCTATCAGGATGTTTGTGCACGTCGAGGATATCTGCCAGCATAATCAGAAGGACCAGTGAGTGCTCGGCGATACGCGGTGTTTTCGGGCGATGCTGACGAGGATAGCTTCGTATGTGCGAACACCGAGGTGTTCTTCGTTGCCAGTGTCGTCTGGGGTAAGATTCTATGGTCCGTTCGATCGAGCTAAGAAGGTCTCATCACCGATGTGTAGGTGTCATCGGTCCGAAACGCCAATTCTCGAGCGGAGGGGTCTACCAGTACGTGTTTGTTTTCGCTGTCAATCGTCGTTTACTTACTTTGTCACTTCCAGCGGTATGCGATTGGAGCGGACGGCTCATAACTAGTGCTGATTATTCCTAGCTCTCACGTATTTCTTCCTCATGGGAGCTCTGGCGCCGCTCGTCGGATGGCTTATCAACAAGCGGTGGCCGTCGAGTTTCTTCAAATATGTCAAGTACGTCCACGCTCCACCGTGTCGCCTCTTAGCTCTGTGCCTCACGTGTCTCTTGTTCTAGCGTTCCCATCATCCTCGCGGGCACGGCGTGGATTCCCCCGGCGACAGCCGTCAACTATATCCCATGGGCCATCGTCGGTTTCATCTTCAACTACGTGATCCGGCGACACCATTTCGGATGGTGGGCCAAGTACAACTGTCAGCACCATGCGCTCCTGATGTCTGCTTCATCGCTAACCTATGCTATCTGCGCAGACGTGCTGTCCGCGGCGCTCGACAGCGGTACCGCCATTGGAACCCTGCTAGTCTTTTTCTGGTATGTCCGACTTGCTGGTTCGCCCACGCGGGCTCTGCTGATGTATGCGCGACAGTCTGCAGTACCCACTACATGGGAACATCGGGCACGGGACGATCGAGAGCTGGTGGGGCAACACGGTCTACCAAAAAACGGCGGATGCTCGCTCGCTGCCTCTGCGCCATGTGGCTGATGGAGAGTACTTTGGGTGCGTCTCTGCGATGCCTCTGTGCTCTATGCGCCATGCTGACCGGGATGTTGTGCTGTCGTGCCACAGGCCTAGAATAGGGAACTGGTAACACTTCCTTGTACGATGATGATGGTGGACAGTGGTCGTGTTTGCGCTCTGTTGTATTTGTGCTGTTTATCACCTATAACTTGTTTTTACGATACAATCTAATCTGCATTAGAGATGTTGGTTGACTGACTGAGTGGGCTCATTTGAAGCCGTCTGTGCGAAGTGGGTACGTAGAACGCGATGTAGATAGTTGGTAGCCGAGTTGCAATCCGCCGGGTGCCGGACTTTGCCGAAGCGCCTTGCGCTCGTCTGTTATGTCGACGGACCCGCTCCCTTCCTCCGTATTCGATTCGTTGCTCACAAAGCTCCTGCGCATCGTCGAGCTCACCCAAAGGCCAGGAGGCACAGTCACTCCCCAGGCGAAGCAGGAGCTCCTCCATGCCGTGCGTTGTGCAGTAACTCGCGAGGCAGCACGCCTAACATTGACCCCGCAGACGAACGACTTCAAGGACGCGCTGAGTCGCGCCAAGGAGCTGGCGAACGCGCTGCCGGGTGGGGAGCTGCTCATCCAGGAACAGGACGAAGTGATTGCGATGCTCGAGCGGCTGAAGCAGAATAAGCTGTACGTCTGCCGGTCGAAACTGCAATGTATGCTTGCTGAATCGGGCCTGCGTCTCTTTGTTCTGCGATTGCAGGCAGCAGCTCGTCGAGTTTTCTGCGCAGGAAGTGAACACCGCTGCGGCGAACCCGCCCCCAACTATCCAGATGGAAGTCGACTCGAACGCGTCTACTCCTGCCTGACGCTGTATCGTATCTTCGTAGCACCGTCAATCTAGCCTGACGGGCCGTAGCATTGCACTACAGACCGGTGGTCCCAGACTGAAGCGTCTAATGTCAACCCGTCGCTCGCCTCTTCGAACCTCGTTCTCAAGTTTCCTCTCTCCCCACCTACCGCTGGCTCGGAACGCCGCTCCTTTGCATCCATTGCAGGCAGCGCCTGCCCACCCACCCACTCATTAATCTCGATCCACTGCTTTACCCTGTCCCTGTCTTGATTTGATGCATAGCTCCCCTACGACCTATGTCATCCTCCTCGTTGCGAGCGCGCTCGCACAACAACAACAACAACCAGGCGCTGCGGGGATCGTATGGCAAAGCCCTACGGCAGGCGACGTGTTCGGACCGGGCGACGAGATCATCGGCAAGTGGACGGGGCAGGTCGTTTCGCCGTCTGTGCGCCTCTGTGTGGGTGGCCAGAACGGGTGCGGCGCCACAGTCTGGCCGGACGTGAAGGAGAGTGCAGGCGCGTATTTCGTGTCACTGTGAGTGCATATGTTGTCAGGTGTGAATGTATGCGTGTGCTGATCAAGGATGGGCCTGCGCAGCAAGGTGCCGGAGGTTGAGACGGTGTCGGGGTATTATCTGCAGCTCAAGGATGATTTTGGGCAGATGAGCGCATCCCCGATCTTCAATCTCAGTCGTGAGTCGATAGCTTAAACATTGATTTGAAAACTGATCACTGCTGTCCTGCGTCTAGCTACCTCGCAAGCCGTAACGCAGGCGTCCCCTCAAGTTGATACACCCGGGCAAGCGCCAGTGAACGAGCCACCTCCGCCCGCCAACCCTCCCCCATCACCACCCAACGCCAACCCACCTACATCAGGCGCTGCAACGGCCCCCTCCCTCCCCGCGCCCACCCGCCCACCCACCTCCAACCCCGCCACCACGACCTCCAACACATCCCCGCTCGTCGCCGCCGCGCACTCCGCCCCGCCCACCGCCGCGCTCGCCGTGCCCCTCGCGCTCGCCGGCGCGGTCCTCGTCGCCGCGACGGCCCTCGCGCTGCACCACCGCGCGCGCCTCGCCCGCGAGCGCGCGCACGACGCGGACGCGGACGCGATCACGCGCGCGCTGGGCAGCGTCGGCCCGGCGAGCGGCGGCTCGAGCTGGGGCGGGCTCTCGCGCGGCGGGAGCCTCGGCAGCCTCGCGAGCACGCTGTTCGGGGGCACGGGGTACGGCGGCCGCGGGGGGCCCGGCGGCAGCTGGGTCGGCGGCGGCGCGTGGAACCCGCCGATGGGGATGGGGATGGGGATGGGGATGGGGGAGAAGGGCGCGCTCGATCTGGAGAAGGCGATGATCATCGGGGCACTGCTGTCTGATGCGCGCACGCCGCTCGCTGCTGCGGTGCCCTCGACGAGCGTGTACAACGCCCGCGCGCATGCGCACCCTGCCCCTGTACGCGCCCCCGAGCAGAAACAGCGCACGCAGCAGCCATTCGCACCGCCGCACGCCGCGCGCCCTCAGACTGCCCACGTACGACCAGCGCAGCCTCCCGTGCAGCCCCGGTCGCGCGGGCCCTCGCCGCTCGCCCCGCCGCTCACACAACCGCTCGTCATACCCCCACTCCCGGGGCCCCGCGCGCCCGCGTACCAGCGCGCGCACCCCGCGCCGCCCGCCGCTCGAAATCCCTCACCCAACGAGCGCCACGGGGACGCGCTCGAAGCGAGCTACCTGCAGACGCTGCGCGAGATCGACAGCGAGGGCGCGAGCGCGGGCGACTCGGTCGTCGCGGACCTGCTGTCGTCGTACCTGCCCTCGCCGACGTTCGAGGCGGTCCCGCTGAGCCCGCCGCCCGCGCTGCACGTGCGCCGCGCCGCGCCCGAGCCCGCTGCCGCGGCGGGGGATCCGGAGGCGCCGCGGGCGGGCGGGATGTACGATGCGGTTGCGCGGGCGATCGGCGCGTTCAGGAGCGGATGATGATTGGGCGAGGCTCGAAGGGCAGGCGCGACTTTTCATTCGTTGTACCCACCTACCCATACCTTTCAGCTCTTGTCTATTTGTTGTAATAGTGCATTTTTCTGAAAAGAACGCATTTGCGTGGATTCGACACACGACACCAACGAACGGAAATCTTGTATATTATACACAATGCCTACTTCTCACGCAAACGCAATGCAAATGCAACAAACAGACGAAACGCTGCAACTCAAACGATAAACAAACGAAATCGAAGCGCAACACGACATGCAAACAGCGGACAACCAAGCGCGCAACCAAATCCAACACCGCGGGCAGGCCTAAAACCACCCCTCCGGGCCCGCGACGCCCTCGCACAGACTGCGCGCGCCCGCACAGCGTGCGAGCTCGCGCAGCGTCGTCGGCAGCGCCATGCGGAACGCGAGCACGCGCATACGCGAGTCATCGTCGTCGTCGTCGTCCTCATCCTCTTCTTCGTATAGCGGCGCAGCGGGCGACTCGGGCGTGGGCGGCGAGATGGAGCCCGCGTCGCAGAGCGGCGGGACGCCCTCCAGGCCGAGCGCGCCGCGCGTGGGGACGGGCACAGGGATGGGGGAGGAGGAAGAGGAGGAGGAGGAGTCGGCGGGCGGGCGCCAGTCGGCGGGCGCGGGGCTCAGCGCGCTGTGTGGGAAGCTAATCGGCGAGATGGCGGATATGTGCGGGAGCACGCCGTCGGCCAGCGGGCCGGGGATGCTGAGCGACAGGCGCCGCGGCACCACTGCGTCGTCGCGCGACCGCGCGGGGTATCCGGGGTATGAGCCGGGTATGCCCACGTGGAAGTCGTCCGCGTCCGTGTCCGCGTCCGAGGAGGCGGACGGGCAGGGGGAGCGCGACCAGGCGTGCAGGACGATCTCGATGCCGCACGAGCGGCCGTCGCGCAGGATCTCGACGACCTCAACGTCAAGCTCTGCGTCCACCTCGGTGAGCATGCGAATGGGCACGACGCCGCCATGCTCCTCGCTGAGCTGGCGCAGCTCACTCCAGCCACACGCGCCGAGCGCGACGGTCTCCATGTGGGAGAGGAAGATGCCTCGGGGAACAGTGTCGCGGGAAAGCTCGCCGGCTTGGAGGGTATAAAGGCCTGCGGCGTGGGCAGCGAGGTCGGCCTCGGACCGAGAGACCGGTCGTGACCGCGCTGAATAGAAGGTCTCGATGCGCTCCTGGCGGTCCTCGTAGTCGTTGGTGACAGATACGCGTGGAACGATCGGCTTGGGAAAGAGTTCCAAGGTGCCGCTAAGGCTGAGGTCAGGACTGTTGAAAGGTGAGACAGTGGTGGCGGCCGTCAAGATTGTAGTGGAAGATGTCGCAGTTGATGCAGATGCGGTGGAATCAATAGATGATGAAGATGCGACCGAACCCTTCTTCCGAGCATTGAAAGACTACATGTATGCGCATCAGCAACTGTCCGTGATACTAAAGGGTGTGTATGCGCACCTCCAATGGCCAATCTGGCTCGACATCCGAGTCTGGCACAGCGTCGTCCTCCTCAACCAAGGTCTCATCCGTCCACGGGTTTGTAAACTCCAGCCCGACGCTCTCAGGATCACAGAAGTCGAAGATCTCGTCAACCAAACTGTTCGTGCCGGAGCATATGCGGTCGAAAGCGCCTTGGGGTGTCGTCTCGGCGCTCGACATCTCGCAGTCTGCCAGCCATTGCGGGCTGACATCGGGGGTAGCGGAGGAAGCGAGCACCAAGCCACCCCTCCGAGTCCGCGGAGCACGCGAAGCTCCACTGGTGGAATCGCCTCGAGAGGAGCGATCCATCCTGGACCGCCGCCGTTGCCTGTCGACAGAGGCTGGCGGCTTCGACAGGGTCTTGCCTACACCCTTCTTGGACCACGTACTGTCGCGTCTTGAGCGCTGCGCGCTCTTGACGTTGCTGGCAGGACTGTCAGGTGGTGTGAGGGGAAGAGGTCGCACGGGTGCCGGAATGGAAGGCAGAGGGTACGACGGAGGAGGACCGGGCAAAGGCGTCGACACCCTTACTGTGACCTCTCCGCCGTTCTCGTTCTGAGCACCGGGAGGCAGAGGGAAGGTGAACGACAACGGCGAGATGGTGTCGGCCGTCACAACAGGAATGGGCATTGCCTGTTCTGACAGACGGTAAGAATCACGGGCGGACGCAGGATTGATAGATGACGACGTCGTCCAGATTGGCGACGAGGGCGGCGAATCAGAATCGGAGGACCAGCGACTGGAGAGCTTCGGCGTAGAGCGCGACTTCTGTAGGTGCCTGCGCTTCTCGTCCTTCGCGGCGGCTTGGAGAGAGCGGCGCTGGGGCGACACTGGAACATACGTCCACGCGTTCTCGCCTGCATATACGAGGGCGCCCTTGCGGAATGGGTCCTCCTCTGGAGTGAATACGCGTCCCTGCCGGAGCGCCTCATACCTGCAGGCGTCTTCATAAGCCGGAGATGAATGCGCCTGGGGAAATGAACACGAGGCGGGTGTTACTGGAGACGGCCCATCTGAATTAGGGGAGTACGACAGGGACGGGGTGGGTAATGAACCAGGTGCCGGCGTGTAGGTGTATGGGGTGATTGTATGCGAGGAGCCGAAGGGGCTCAGTCGCGAACGGGAAATCTTCGTCCGGAGTTTGGTCGTCAAGGACAGCTTGGGAGCGCCTTTACTATTAGTCTACAAGTTAGGTCAGTATATGCGCTAGAATCGGGACGAAGCAGGCATCCGGACCGATGTGGTGGCTCTCGACTCTGGTCTCGCCGAGGCAGCGGAGCCGTTTGAGGAGATCGAAGGGGGTTTCGCGAGGGCAGGCGCGTCAATGGGTGCATCGAAGATAGACGAGAGCCTGCGCATGGCAGGACGCGTGTTGACGCGTGTCGTAGCTGGGGGAGTCGCGTCCTCGTCGCTGTCGCCGTGGTCGAAGAACGAGCGAAGCGCAGGCGCGGAGACTGTCTCTGCGGTTCGTGGAGCTTGGGGCAGGGGCGGCGGCCTATCTGGGGAAGACGCAATGAGTCCAAACGCGAGCAGTGTTCTTGGAAGCGACTTGGAGCGCGAGCGGCGGGCGGGTGTACCCGACCGGGCATGATGCGGGAGGAATGCAGTGGATGGCTTGTCCGACAGGCCACCATAAGGATCATGCGTGGCAGACGTGGCGTTACCATGCACGATGGAGGTGGCGTGTGTCTTGACCTTGCGGAAGAATGAAAGGGCTGAGTGACGCGTACCGCCCGAGTACGGACGCGCCGGACGCGGAGTGGCGTCATCCTCCAGGCTGCCCTCATCGAGCTCAAATATTGAGTCTACAGGAGAGATGGGCGGTTCTATGGGGAGGAAATCTCTGCGCGAGTCAAGGTGGAGAGAAGAGTGGCCGATGTTGTCGAACGTGGCAGAGACGAGGGCCTTGAACTCGTCGATGGGGACACCGGACCTACGGCGGTCGAAGACCATGGCGGAGACGCAGGCGGGGATGCGGGCGGGGACGACGGCGGGGACGACGGCGGGGAGAGAGAAGGGGGGCTTGGAGGGACATGTCGCGTTGAGGGTTTATATGCTCTGCGGTGTGGAATCCGCCCAACAATCTACGCTCGCCCAACTCGGATACCCAGCTGCCCGATGCAGCGGCGGTGGCTGAGTCAGCCAAAGCTCGGAGTCGCCAACTTTGCTTTCCACGTCATGTGACCGATGCGTTTATACTTTCCGGTCGGGATGGCGAGTCGCCTGTTTGACGATCCCTGGCGAAGATCTTCTGCGACGTTGGCTGTCTCTCCCTCGCCCAAATCTGCCTAATCGTCCTCCACGTCACCCACGGCCTTCGCGGTCCCGCCACCTTCCCCTTTGCCTCCCCCGACGTACCGCCACTGCTCCCATCGCCCCCCAGCGTCTGCCTTCTCTTTGCGCGTCGCTCGACTCGCATTGGTATCAGCTTGACATGACGGGCATACGACCAGCTAGTATGTCTCTACTAGGGATACTTCGCGTGGAAGTCTTAGGCTCAGATACGAACTTGCACACTCCACGAACCGTGTATGTCTGTACTAGGGAGGCTTCGCCTGGAAACCGCAGCTATGAGTTCAGGTGCGCCTGTGTGTACTTGTACGCAACCTGCGCGGCATGACGGCCACAGACAGGTCCCGGTGAACCGTGTAGTAGTCTGATAACGCTCAGTGCTTCGCGTGCGCACGAAAGTATGTCCCCGTGACCGAATATCCCTTGATAGTCAAGGGTTGTTACTAACGTCAAGCGTTTATCTTTAAATCCAGGAGATAGATCAATCGGACATGCGGCATAGAGCGTATGGCAAGCATGCCACAGCCGTCTATCACTGTTGGACGCGCGCTGGCAGGCCCCGTCTACGTTGCCAGCAGTGCAACCCGAGGACATCCACCGCAACCCCAGAGTTGCTATAGGCCTTCTCGCACGTATCCTGCCGCGATCGACTCCTGAAGTGCGAGGAAGACGCTGGGGCAGATACTCGTTCGGGCGTATCCCCCCATCAGCAAAAGCCCCGAAATCTTATATAACATTATATGAGGTTATATTACTTCCCTTCAAATAGCGACGACTCCATTCTGGAAAAAGTACCAGCTCAACAGGGCCCAGTACTACACATGAGTTATACAAACAGTATGATTGTGTGATTGTGAAAGAGATCGGGTGCATATACCCTGCGCAGACAGCAGTAATGGCCGTGCCCGAATATCTTATCTTGCCTTATCAGCGAGGCAATATCAGTATAACTCAATATAAACACCATAATATTTCGTCACTTTTGCTGATGCCGGAGCGACAAAGGCCGGCGGCGCAGCCCTCCAGTGTATCGTCATCTAGTCTCCTCCGTACTGCTACCGACAAAATAGCAGGTCGCTGCACGCCTTCATTCAAGCTTGAGGCAGCGGAGGCTGTCGACGCAGCTCGCGTGGTTTCGTTATCCAGGCACACGAACTTGACACGAACAGTCCTTTCCTTCGACGGTCGCGACGGCACTGCGTTGCTCTGACGCGTACCGGGTGCATTCATAATTTTGACTGTCACCCTGTGGCTGACGATGCGCTATCAGTCCTCCCGGAGTGAGGCACTACCGGACGCGCTATCCAATTCGGCTTTTCTTCAGCGGCATATGGAGTTGACCGGCCCCGGCAGAGGCATGCCATTTCACTCGGTGACTTGGCCACCACTGCCAAAGGCATTCTTGGTACCAAAGGTGGACAAGAAAACGCAATATGCGCACCTGCGGATCGAGAGAAACCCGACCGAGTCTCCTCGTCGTTCGGCGTTCAACGTTCAGCCCTTGGGCGCAATATTCCGGCCGACTCCGAGTCGGCTTCAGCCCGCCTACGTCTGAGTCTCTACTAGGGATACTTCGCGTGGAAGTCCTATGCTCGTATAAAAAGCACGCTCCGCGGGCGAACTATGTATGCATGTACTCGGGAGCCTTCGCCTGGAAACCCGTATAAATTGATATTCAGGTGGGCGTATGCGGCCGCTGAAATAGGTCCCAAGTACTCTGGTAAGGATGCCCCGGTGACCTCACCCCCGTTCCCACATATCCGGCAGCGATATAGGACGCGAAAGCCGATACTACAGATACCCACAGATAAGCGACGGCCTTTGCGAATAGAACACTTCGAAACGATGACGCCAGTTGCACCTGCGATGAGCCCGGACGTGAGGGAACGCGGGGCCCAGCAGGCTACTGCGAAGTGGCTACGATCGATGAGGGGGTCGGCTGTCGGCAACCGACAGCCGGACGAGGGTCACGTTACCCGGCCGCGCTCTTCCACCTTCTTTCACTGTCAGAAAAAAAAAGCTTAGTATCGAGGGAGAAGCAACGAATCGACAGTGTGCTTAGAATCCCAGACAACGTTAGGTATGTGAAACATCTGGAAGACGTTCAGAACACATGCTTGGAGAAAGTCGCAAGCAGCTGCTTCACCAAAGATCACCGGCATACTCAGCTGGCGAACTCGGGACAGCAAATGATTTTATGCAGGGAGGCATGATCACAACTGCCACCGCAAGTCTATTGAAAATCGGCCCTGGGCCTATGAAGTTTGAGTTTGCCTATTACGCCTGTACTCTGTTGCGCAGAACCTCCCACAGCACGACGAAAACTGACGTATCAGAGTACCTGTATTCCGGGCCGAGCACCATCTTCAGCTTCTCCGTCGCCGCGGGGGTGTTATCTACCAGCCGTATCATCAGCCCAACACCCAAAATACTTACCACGACGATTCGACGTACAGAACGGCAGCTGGGGGAAGAAGTGGTGCACAATATGGCAGTGGCCAATCTGCCGCAGACGCAAAATCAAATCAATTGGAATTGAGTTGGAGTTTGGTTCGGGGAGATGCAGTGCGCGTGCGTGCGTACATTGTGCATGAAGAACTTGCCCTGCCAGCCAAGGAAGTTCCTGTCCATCGTCAGCAGCGGACGGTGGGCGTGCCCGTCCTCCTCCGGCCACGTGTGCTGCAGGAACACCATGCCGATCCAGAAGGAGAGGAGCAGCCACGGGGCGAAATATATCTTGAGCACCGGCGCCACGCCGACGCAGGCGCTCGCGTAGTACAGCGTGCCCGCGATGCCCAGGAGGCCCGCATCATTGATCACGGCAACTACGTAGCTGCGAGAGGCATCCGACGAGGCTGCGGGGGACTCAGTAAGGCAGGTCTGCGCTGCAGTGGAGACTCACGGGCAGTCTGGCTCGAGCGCATGGCCTGGAACGACACGACGCGCCACACGCCGAACAGGCGCTGGAGGACGAGTTGCAGCACGAGATACACTGGCGTTTCCTCGATAGCCTCGACAGGGTCCTCCGGAGGAGCATAAACCTCGGAATCCCCCGTAGTTTTGACGTCACGCCCAACGCTAAAACGCCTGTAGCACGCTGAGCCGAATCCTCGATGCAAGAGGGCACTTGCACTCACTCTCCAGCATGATCCATGTGATGCAAGGTGTGCGCATGGCGCCAGCTAAAATATGGCGTGCCGATCGCCGTGTGGACAGCCTACAATGAAGCCAAAAAAGACGTCATGAGTTCGGGCTTCATCTGAAAAAGAGGATGATTTTTTACAAAGCCGACGATGTCGTTGACTCTCTTCGACGATGAGAAGGCAGAGTGGTGGCACTGTCAAGTTCCGCTGAGCACCGCTGACAGACAGTATGTTCAAGGCGACAGGGATCACCTCGTGCCCAATGACCCATAGCCCGGCAAAGACGAGCCCCTGGAACCACCAACTGCGCGCGCTCATCAGAACCAACTGGCCTGTGATATAAGGCTAGAGCGTCTCACTATACCATCCAGAGCACGACGCGAACAGCGGCGGTAGACGTCGCGCCCAACCCGGCAGACTGAAGCCAGTCGTCGGCCAAGTACGCTGTGAGCCCAAGCGAAACGGCCAGAACCAAATGCCGGACTAAATACAGCGAGCCGGTGAAAGTCGATCTGGTGAACAGCTCAGGCGGAATAGCCGCTTTGATGTCGCGCAGCGTCCTATAAAGCCGTCAGCGCGTAGTCGAAACTCGAAAGGGCCGGGAGGGATGTGTGTACCTCTTCCCCACGACGTATTGGTCTGGCTGCCCATCGCGGAGAACGCTCATGCTCATGCTGATTTTTCCTTAGTGCTGGTCGACGATAGAAGTGGGAGGCAATGTGCTGGCGATTTGAAGACCATAGATAATCCCGCCTTTATCACTCCAGCATGAGACTTCGACTTCTATTGATGAAAAGATAGCCTCAGTAGTACGTGCGAGATCTTACCACCTTTGACCTCATTGTGCCAATAGAGATAATGGTTAGATTGAATAGGGATGCCAACTTCGAAAAGATCTGTCCAGGATATGACGATGAGGGTAAGTACAGCTCCCGAGTCCGCACGCAATGCACACGCCAATTGTAATTTGCGGAGCCTGAGCTCGATAGCGGACAAAAGGTGGACGATATGGTGACCAAAGCAAAGACCGCTCGGAGCCCTGAGATGTCAAAACAACCAGCAAAGGGACAGAAGTCGGCGAAGCCAGATATCGACGATAACCCCATGCTTCGCAGCCGGCAGGTACTGCTATAAGCATGTCCCGGACGCCCACTATTGGCTCTGTACCATTCCCACATATCATGATTCCTGCCCGAGATCATCTAGTAAAACACAACCGACGAAAGCGGACACAGCGAGAGATGACTACGCCACAGACAGCGCGCAAGCCACACAGATAAGACACGAAGAAAACCACGACGAGAGCGGAAAGAAGAGAAGAGAAGACTTCGAAACAGTGACGCCAGTTACGATGAGCCCAGGCGAGAGACGAGAAGGAAACGCCAGTCCAGCCGAAGAGACGAGACTAGACGAGCCAACACACGCAGGGACAGCGGTCACGCACAGACGTCCCCATAGCCAGGCGGGCCTACCTCCACACCTGCCTCCCCATCCGCACACCCCGCGCCAGCGCCAGCATTCCGCCCCGCGCTCTTGCGCGGCCGGCGCGCCAGGCCCGCATAGCACGCGCCCGCATGCACGCCCGCCAGCTCCTCGCGGAGCACCGCCTCCACACCCCCGTCCCCATCATCATACACACTGTCCTCGCCCCGCCCGCGCGCCGGCACCTCCCCGCGCGTGTACCCGATCCCGCGCCCCATCTTGCGCACCCCCGCGCCGAGCTCCACACACTCCTCGCCCGCGTCCACCGTCTCGACCTCGCGCACCTCCCCCGCGCGGAAGAGGCTCGAGCGCGACTTGCGCAGCAGGACGCGCGACCCCGAGCGCAGCCGCGCGGACAGCGTCGACTGGTGCGCGGGCGCGGACGGCGGCGGGTCCAGCGACAGCGCACTCCAGCGGAACGTAGGCTCCGCGGCCGCGTCGGGGAGCGCGCCGTCCCGCCGGAACGGGTCGTCGTCCAGCCCGTGCCAGCTGATCTCCGGCACCTCGAGCCCGAGCCCAATGGGAACGCTCGCGCTGCTGTGCGCGCGCTGTCCGCCGCCCATGGTGCGCCGCGTCTTCTGCAGCTTGCGCCTGCCCGGCACCGCGGTGCGCTCCGGGCGCGGCGTCACGAGCACGGGGATAGGCAGCGCGAGTGCGGCCTGCATGCTCATCTCCTCATCTTCGTCCTCGTCCTCGCCCTTGTCCGCGTCCATCGCACGCCGGCACAAGGCCCGCTCCGCCTTCGTCATCCCCGCACCGATGCCCGCAATGTTCACGCCGCCGTCATCGTCTTCGCACACGAGGCGCCCAAACTCCGTCACGCACACACCGTCTGCGACGCGCACGGCGCCCTCGCCCTCGTCCTCGGCGTCGGCGTCGCTGAGGCACGGCAGGAACGACGCGCGCGCGTCTGGCGGCGACGGGTTGCGCGGGCGGGCGGGGGGCGGAGATGCCGCGCCGGGCGCAAATTCGCTCTGCGCGAGCGAGACGGGGCGCGCGTCGGCGAGCTGCGCGCGCTGCGCACGTGCGAGCACCGGGGCGCTGTGGTCGGATGCAGAGGCGGAGGACAGGCTGTCCGCGTCCACGTCCGTGTCCGCGTAGGTGGGACATGTGGGCGTTGCAGGAAGGCACCATGGTGAGGCGAGCGCGGGGGACGCGAAGCTCGGGGGCGGGACGATGACTTTCGGCAGCTCAGGCGAGAGCGCGTTCGGGGAGGCTGCGGGCGGCAAAGGCACGGAGATGGGGATGTCTGTGGCGCCGTCAGGGAAGGCACAGAACCACACAGAACGACGTACCGTCTCCGAGATGTTGACCGAGATGATCCCAATCACTGCCAAAAAATGTCAGAGAGAAGGAAAATGACATGCGTCAAACGTACATGTCTTCGAATAGTTCAGAGGACATCATTCTGGCCATATCTGGTCTTTTCGCGGGGTTGCGCTCGAGACACTGGTGGGATGCGAGCAGCGAGGCGCGTTGGATCAGCTTCTGCAGCTTGACAGGCATCACGATCCTCCATACCTGCTCGATGACATCCTGCATCAGCGGGCCTACTTGACCCAGCGCTGAGCAGAGCGTCGATCCCTGAAGAATGCTCGCGCGCATCATCCCGGACTCCACCTCCTTCGCGTCGGCGGTCAGAGGGTGCTGGAATGAAAAAGACATCAATGGCGCCATTGACTGCACACGGCGCGACGCGCACCCGTCCGAGAGCCATCCACCCGAGCACGATGCCGTAGCCCCAAACGTCCACCTCAAAGCCGATCTTCCAGCCCAAGAGCATCTCCGGCGCTTCGTGCCACTCCTTCGTCGAGGGGGTGTCCACGCGCAGGCCGCCGGTGAGCGTCAGGTCGAGGGCGGTGTCGTCGGGATCGGCGTGCGCGAGCGTTGCGCGCGCGAAGCCGCTGATCATGACGTGGCCACTCGCGCGGAGAAGGATGTTTGAGGGCTTGATGGCGCTGTGTATGATCCCCATGTCGTGCACGAACGCGAGGCCGGAAGCCTGGAGCAAGTCAGCAGACAGCCGTGATGATGTCGGGCAGAAGGGAGGTGCGTACAATTTCCCGCGCCCAGCTGGCAGCGATGGCAGGCTGTATGCACTCTCGCTGGAGATATGAGAGTAAATCGCCGCCGTCGCAGTACTCGGACACCATGTACAGCGCCGGACCGTCCTCCCAGGTGCGCAGCATCTTCTGAACGTACACGTTCCCGGCCCGCGCGGACGAGAGCAGCTCCAAACACGCGTGCTCCGTGCGGTCGCGGCGGGCCAACGGGCGGCGGCATGTACGCACAACGACGAGGCTGTGCTGGGCGGCGCTCTGCGACGTGACCGCCAACGCGAGCGTGGATGTCGGGGTGCGCCCGAGCGCGCGCAGCATGGTGTATGCGCCCTGGTGTGGGGATGGCGGCAGCGGGATCTGCGCAGCCAGAGTGGGTGTGGAGGCCGCGGCGGTCATGGCGGACGAGAGCACAGAGCTCATGCGCGGGAGCGTCGAGGCCCGCGTCTTCGGTGAAATGATCATGACCTCCTACGAGCGGACTCAACCTCTGAATATTGCGGAGCGTTACAAAACGAACCTCAACCTCGTCATCTTCCCACTCAGAATCGAGGTCTCGGATGTTTGTCAGTTGCTGTGGCGGGGAAGTCAGGTTGGTTGTGGGACAGCAAGCGCGCTGCGCACCTCCACGTAGTAGCTGGCGTCCGCCCTGTAGGACATGCGCTTGGCGCCCTTCATAACGTCAGGGCTCGAGCAGATGGTATCCGGCGGGCTCGCCAGGAAGGACTCGTCGCGCAGAGGCGCCAGGTCCAAGATGGCGGAGAAAGACTCCTGCTCGGGCATGCTTGAGCATGGGCAACGTCACGGTCGTTGTTAGGGACGCGACGTACTGAGAAAGGCACAGTGTCGAACATGTCTGGATCAAGGAGCGGCGTGGCGGGAAAGGAAGGCTTGGACGGCGAAGGTGATAAAGGTGGAGAGAGTAGTGCGCTGCTCGCATGCTGGAGCATCCCCGTGAGGCTGGTGAGTGTCGAGAAGAGGTAATCGAGGGCTTACAGAGAGCGGGCGAGCCGACATAGAGCGGCGGGCTCCCGGCGTTGCAAACGGCATGGCTGTGGTAAAGTGAAGGTGAGGAACAAGAGAAGGGCGACGTGCAGTTCAACATTTGCATTCCACAGGATGGATGCCTTGCCCAAGGATACCCAAGCCATAGTATCCACGGCGCAGAGTTGGGAATCAAAAGAATCAAAACGTAGTGCAAAGCAGCCGCTAGACTTGCAGCTTGTGCCAAGTATGCTCGGAAGTAAACAACTTGAAGGACTACATGCTTGTCGAGGTGGAACAGAGGGATCCGAGGGCGGTGGCGTTCTGCGCCTTTGTTCTCGCGAACGGCCCGGCCCGGTGCGGCGGTGCGGCGCCGTGCCGTATGACTTTCGTTTGGCCTCAGGGAAACAGAATTTGCAGCGGAGAATTATGTGACAGTAAGCAAAGAGAAAAATAAGCACCCTATCGTACCACAAAGCACTTCACAAGTAATCAATAAAGAGCCACAATCCGCAAACCTCGCCATCTCATTGCCGTGCCCCGAGCCCCATCTTAAGCTGCGCGCCGACTATATCGACGTCGGCCCATCGCTCATTCCCCTGGCCCTCGTCCAAAGCGCTCTTCTTCGTCTGAATGTACGCCAGCGTATTGCGGAAGTGGCGCGCGATCATCTCGGGCGTCTGCACGCCGTCGAGCAGCCCCGCAGGCGCGCGCTGCGACGGGTGCACATCTGGTGAGCTGATGTTGTCAATGCTCCCAGTGATGAGCTCGACGAGCGAGTTCACGAATTTCGGCGTAACCTGTCAATGTGTGAGTGTTGTTGAGCTATCGGGGCACGTGTTAACCAGATGTGAGGACGTACAGCGGAGGCACCGCGGTCGAGGTAGAAGAGGTATTGGTCCAGGGTATCTACGTAGAGCTGTATGGTGACAATTTCCTCTGTTGCGGAGTTTGCGATGCGAAGAGACTTTTGCAGGCACTCCAAGACGCGCTTGCTGTCTTGATGCGGGTACTGCACATTCCCCATCAGTCTCTCCCTTCATAACTCCAAGAAGCAAGAGGACGTACTGCCTTTGCGGTCTCTCCATCTACCTCCTTCTCCTTGGGTGCGGGCGATTTCTCCGACAGCTCCTTCTTTTCGGGGTCAACTGGCTCGCTCTTCTCGCCCTCCTCCTTGGCTTTCGGCGCTGGCGGCTCCTGCCACCACATGTGGCTCGCAAGGTGCACCGCGGACGCCTGGTGCGGCTTCTTGAGCAGCTTCGCGCCGTGCAGAGCCGCCTTCGTGATCAGCGTGTCGTAGTTGTCAATCCCGAAAACCCGCGCGCCCTGCAGCGTGCCGATAATGAGGGATATCGCCGTCAGCTGCGCGCGCGACTCGGAGATGCTCTCCTCGTAGACCGTGAACGCCTCGACATAGAGGTCGTACGTCAGGTCCTCGAATCCACATTCGTCAGATATTTGTGCAGCGAGCAGGAAAAGTCGCAGAGCAATTGCGGGTGCATCCACTTGATTCGCAAGTATGGAGGTGAGTTGCCGGATAAATTTGAGGATGGTAGACACTTTTGACGACCAGTCGTCCTCCTATGCACATTCGAAATCAATATCCAAATTGTATCGAGAACAGAAAAACCCACCAGATGCTCCCTGTTTTTATATCTCCGACAGAGCTTTATCGACGATGTGATGAGAGCAGGGTAGGTGAACCGCATTCGTTCGCCTCCAGTCTCGAAGTGTCTCCGGGCAGTTTGCAACAGCTACGTGGAGAGTTGAGTTGCAAAATTTACACAGCAGCCCAACTGCAACGCACCTCGAACTGTGTTCCAAGTGACTCAGACTTGAACAAGTGCACCATCCGAGCAATCCAGCCTTGCTCCTCGGCGACTTCCTCCCGCTCCCCGGCATACGGTCCGCGTCGGCCCGTGTGCATGCTTGGCGGGCCAGTGCCGCCCAAACCCACTCCGGCATCAGGCTGCTCCTTGATGAGGACATTGCACAGCTCGAGTATACCGTTGACGTCTTCTGGCGCCTCGACGATGGTCTCGTTCTTCAGTACGGAGGATACGATCGAGTGCGCGAGCGTGCGCCGGGTGGAAAATGTTTGCAGATTGAGGAGGGGAACGTAATGAGTGAGTGCAAGGAGGGTGAGGACAGATTGATATGAGTTGATGGGTGCGAGCAGGAGGGCCGCGAGGCTGCTCGTGGTTTGCGGATGGTGGAGGTCAGGGCTGTGCGAATGTCAACATTGATATATGCGAGGTAGACACGGCAACGCTACCTGTCTGCAAATTCCTTGATCTTGTCGCGCGCAAAGCCGAGGACTTGGTCCACGTATTCAAGGCGGTCGGGATAGCAGCTCAGGGACAGGTTGGTGAGGGAGACGAGGAGTGCAGTCACGTCTTGAATCGACAGGTCCGGACGTGCCTTTCGCAGATAATCAGGCCAGAACTGCACACGAACAGGCAGCACCACGCACCTTGATGAGTTGCACGACTTGTTCCCAGAACACTTCGAACAACTTCACGTTCACCGGAATACCTCTGAATTTCGGCACCTGAGCGCTCTCCTTCTCCTTGCCCTTCTCGTCGACGCCGTCAGATGAGCCGTTGACACCGTTTATCCCATTCAGGCCGGGCGTCGTCGGAGAGGTCGGGCTCGCGGGAGAACCCCAATCAGTCTCTACCTTGTAGTCCGCAGCCGGGGTCGCGAATCCGCCGTTTTCGCGTGTGCGCGCCCGCTGGATCTTGACGCGCTCGGCGAGCCGACGCGCTGCAGCTTCCTCCTGGCGCTTCGTCTCCTCAGGATCTTCGCTTTCTGCTTCGCGGGCGGCATATGCGGCTAGCCGGTCAATCAGCGCAATGACGATCTGCTTAATGTTGACCTTGGGCTGCAGCTGAGCAGTGGCGGAGAGGAAGGGGCCAAGGGTGTGGAGATGGAAGTCGTCGGTGAAGACCTGCGATGCGAATATAAGAGGACTGCGAGTCGGTGGGATTGACAGCACGACGCACCTGAATGACCACTTCCATCAAGTATTCCTGCGCTATCACGTCCTTGCACTGCACAATCTGCTCCAACACGGCGGGCAAAATGGTGTTCTGGTATAGATCAAGGTCCACACCGTCAAGCTGGCTCAACCGGACGAGGTTCGTCCCGACAAGGATACGCAGCTCTTTGCGTTCCAGTTCGCGCTTCTCCCGATCGCGCGAGTGTCCTTGATGTTGGAGGCGGACCCAGAGCTTGTTCATCTCGATGAAGTTGGAGAGGACAAAACTTATCGAATCCTGAAGATTGCCGCCTGGCCTAAGACGCGTCGTTAATCGGAAACACCTGTATCTGGGAAGGGCGGACGTACCCTGGGTCCGTGCCCACAGGCAAGTGGTCCCTAGTCTGCCCACTCAAATAGTGCCGCAAAAACAAGCCACGGATGGGATGCAGGACGCCACGAGACATCTCCATCATGTCCTTCATTATCTCCTTAACAGGTGCTTCGGGGACGGACATGTAGACGGAGCCAACGGTTATCATGAGATACAGGCGGGGAACGATGTTGCCCGCGTATTGCACAAGCTCGTACAGGTCGGCAAGATGGTGTCGCGAGGCGGTGTGTGCGTCATACAGATAATTGGAGAGGTGTCGCAGGGCGTCGAAGACGGCCATGTCTAGTAAACGTCAGCTCATAACGCAGTAGACTGGTACTTTAGACGCACAGAGTTCGTAATATTGCTTTGGGGACAACGAAGATGTGCGCAGCTCGGCTAGCATGAGACTCGCGCTCTTCAATGCGTCCATCAGTTGGTCCAGTTCCTAGAAAAACAGAGATGTGGTAAATCCTGGAACACGAACGGCAAGACTGTCACGTACGAGATGCCTCTTCATCTGCTGGACCTGAATTTTGACGGTGCTGAGAGCCTCGCTCAGCAGCTTGGCCTCCTCAACGATGATGTCACCCATTGCTCTTGCGGCCTGCGACAAGACGGAGCGCAAAGGGGAAGGCGGAGGGTGTTGGCTTGGATATGCAGGTGCGCGCAGGATATTGCCGGTGACGAACGCGACTCGCTGCGCAAGAACCGTTTTGGTCCGACTTTTGCGTCAATTTCCGCATTTGGGGGTAGAGTTGAGGTGAACGGCGCCTCAATGTCGGTCTTCAAACTTCGACTTGTTCGTCTCTAGAGTCTAAAGTATCCGCCTCGTAAATGAGGCACGCCGGTATCATACATGAGTAAGCTCCTAGCTAGCTCTCATGTTTGGTAATTCACCACTGTAGTCATCCAGGGCATCGGCGTTAACATGCCTGCCACCCAACTGCCACCTGGCTGCGAGAGCTTGTCGCCGTTAAGCACGCCAATCGGGTCGCAATCATCTAATCTCCTTCCGCCGTATCTGCTGAATCATTCTTTGCGATTCAAATGTCTCGTATGAGCCCACACATCTTGCTTATTTAGGGAGTCCCGTGCTGCAGCCACTGGCATATAAACGGCGGCTTCCCGAACACCACGTAGTAGCCGTCCGCTCCCCACAGCTCTCTTCCCTCCTAGAATGTCCATCAACACTGTCCTTGTGAGATTCTACCCGCTTTCGTCGCTCTTAACCGACACTTAGCCGCAGGTCAGGTCACAGGCGCGTCCGGTTTCACTGGTAGCCAGGTCGTCGACCAGCTTCTCGAGGGTGGTTACACCGTGCGAGGGTCTGCCTGCATTTCACCGCCACCCAGCCGAGATATAATTAACACTAAATCGCCAGTGCGGCACGCTCCAAGAACATCTCGAAATTGGCTGCGAGCTACGAGTCATTCGGCGACAAGTTCAAGGCCGTCGCGATCGATGACCTGGCCTCCTCTGACCTCACGGAGGCGTTCACTGGTATGTCCCTCTTCTAGACACGACGAAACCTCACTTTGAGTATTCATCTGTCATTTTTAGCCGTGGACGCACTTATACATGTCGCGTCTCCACTTCCCGGGACCGCTGAGCCTGAAGTTATTTTGAAGGTCGTGGCTGCCAAGCTATTTGCCCCATCGCTCGTCAGCTCATTGTCCTGTATATCAGGGGGCGATTGATGGCACGACGCGTGTGCTTGAGGCCGCCGTGGCCGCAGGTGTGAAAAAGGTCGTCATCACGAGCAGCGTCGTCGGCCTCGCCAGCGGCGAGCAGCTCTCGACCAACATCGTCCTCGGGGAAAACGGTGTGTAATGAAATCGCAAAGAGCCTTTCACACAGCTGACTTGCACTTGCAGACACGAACCCCCAGAAATATGAGGACGCATTCGCGCCGGGTGCGGACACCGCTACTGCGTACACTGTGTCGAAGGGACTCGCGGATAAAGCTACCTGGGTGTTTGCAAAGGCGCACCCCGAGATCGACATCGCCGCTGGCAAGAGCACATCTGAAGCATTCTCTGTCCCAAATCTCACTGAAAACCCCCCTGCCCAGTTTACCCGCCCTTCATCGTTGGTCCCGGCGGCCGCGGGCACGTCGTCTCTGCTCTGAGCGGCTCAAGCGGGCTCGTATACCAGGCGCTCCTCTCTGGGCCCAAAGGGCGCCCCGTCCCGCCGGTGCTTGGGGTGATGGCGACGTATACTAACGTCATCGACGTCGCGCGCGCGCACCTGCTCGCGCTGGCGCTGCCCCCATCGGACAAGCCGAAGCGCATAGTCCCGAACGCGGGCGGGTACACGTGGCTGCAGGCGGTGAAATACCTCTGGGAGAAGCGCCCCGACCTCCGCGACCGCCTTCCGACGGTAGAGGGCGACACGCAGGAGGTGCCTCCGCACGCGACGTTTGATAATAGCTCGGCGAGAAAGGCGGGGTTAGTTGAATACATCGGGTTCGAAGAGACGATAGAAGCTGCAGTGGACGATGTGCTGAGGATGGAGAAGGAGCTTGGGATCACGCAGTAAAATATCACCTCATCACGTGGAGACAACCAATCAGAGCCAAGCTTGGTAGCTCACCTCACCCACCCATGCTCGCGTGCACCGAGTCTCTCACTTGACAATCTCCTGCGTTGGCTGCCATGTGTTTGCTGCACTTCAATGGCCACCCTGCGGCTTACAGCTCAGCTCGTGCCCTCGCGTCTCCTTATCAGACCTTGATGCGTCAACGGCAGCAAATGGTCATGACAACGTCCATAGGCCAGGGATTCTGCCGTCTTGTGTCGCCCCGTTACAACAGCCAATCGTGCACTGCTGCTCCAGTCTCCACATCCTGCATCCGAGTCGATCTAGCTGGTTTGGTTGTGGCAGATCGGATCGAGTACGCGATGAGGCGGAGAGCGGGCTTCAGGATGTTGTGAGTGTTCTCATACATAGCCGCCCAGTGTCTTACTCTTCTGTAGAAGTCCTTGCCGAGTCTCAGCCCACATCTGACGCACTCCGCTGCGTTCTGCGTCACGATTTCTATTCGCCTCAGTTGCCTGCTCCCGGAGTTGCGGCGCCAGGGACGCTGCTCAACGACATGCACCCGGGCCGAGTCAATCCTATTGTGAAGCAAGTCAGGCTATTCGAGACACGAAGACAAGTAAGCACACACTTTTTGCACATCTCTAAACCCGCTCGTGCTGATGAGCTCGCATGCGTAGTCAGACGATGATCACGCCCAAGCTTCTGCATATACTAATCGTCGTCAGCCGGACGGCGTTACGCGCATGCCTGCCATTGCCTGAGCCTAGGGCGTACATATCCCCAACATTGCGATGGGGTCACACGGCACGCATTCGGCTTCCGTCGGACCTCCGCGATGCTCATGCATCATGGGGCACTGAACCTTACGCCAGGGGCTAGATGTTCATTTCGCAGACACGAACTACAATAGGTCCACCAGAACACACATTCAAAAAGGATTCGGAATGTCATCGGAACGCCTTGCGCAAGCATCGCGCGCATCCTGGTCACCCAAAAGCATATAGTGCACGCTCATTTAGCACAGCAGCCCCGGGCTCCACGCTCTCACCTCCTCAACGTTCAACCCGCATTCGTAGCCCCAGTGAGCGCCCTTCTGCGCCGTACGCACAGCCCCACCGCACGCTTTCTGCTCGTGGATTAGCAGCATAATGCTCGCCACCGCGGGCTCGAGCGTCGGGCTCAAACTGCCGTCGAGCGAGTCAGAGGTGCGGCAGTGATCAGTGAAAAGCCACTGCAAGGTCTTGACGTTGCCATATGGAAGGCGACGTAGCCACATCCGTACTGACGTCCGGCAGTGGACTACTTATATCCCCATGGAATTTGTCCAAGGGTGCATCCTTACAACATTGTAGGACGGACAGGCAGTCCCTTTCCTCTGAAGATCATATCTGATACCGTGCTATCTCTGCCCCGTACAATGCTAACTTACGAGTAACTGGTATTCCTAGCGCTGCGAGGATACTTATCTCGACGCATTAGAAAGAAGTGTGCATTGCACGGACTTCGGTGTGAGTTCCGATTGACGGCATTATCGGGGGAGCCCGAAGAGCGCCCGCCGTTCCCTCGCACCGACGTCTTCGAAGAATTTCGACGAGTCCTGCTGGCGGGGTTGGCAGCCCGTCAGAAGGAATTAGAGCTTAGCTGAAAATAAGTATGCTCGTCATGTCTGTCACCTGGGCTCTCTCACACTGGCATCACCAACTCAGGGTGCGGGGTGCGGGAGTTGAATCGCCTTCGAGATTTCTGAGCTTGAGGCTAGGGTTGTCGTGGGTGTTATTGTATGATTCCCACCAGAGATGCACCCTGAGGCCTGAATATTACAGCCGGTTACTTGAACTAAGAACTTCTCTATTATAATAGGTCCAAACTCCACTTAGTAGAACAGGGCCACACTCCGAAGTGGTGGCCACTGCCTTCCGGTCTTCCGAGGAATGCCAACGAAACCTGCCCATACACGTGTACGGATCAGCTAGAAGTAAACGTCTGTCAGAAAAAGTGACCGATCTTCCTTATCATACCGTGCCAGGATTTAGTGGCCTCGGCGTTAGTCCTTCTCTCCCCTGCATCGTCGCCGTTAAGCATGCTAAGCAGGCACCGATGCCATTCGTGTTCGAATCTCTGGCAGAGTCCTCCCACCGTACCCGATTCGTCGTACTGCTTTGCATATCCGGAGCCACTCACGCCCTGTCTTACCGAAAGATGTTCCCGGCGGGACCCATATAAACCGCTGTTCCCTCACAGCGACGTAGATCAATCCCCCTCCCCACTCCGTTAGATAGAGCGGAATGTCCATCAAGACTGTCCTTGTGAGTCAACCAACCTCTGTCCTCCGTCGTGGGTCCGCTTCCCACACCCAGTTGTGATAGGTCACAGGTGCATCCGGCTTCACAGGCAGCCAGGTTGTCGATCAGCTTCTCGACGCCGGATACGCCGTGCGAGGGTTTGCACTCCACCAACGACCTAATAGATACGGTGTTGACACTGCATCGTTAGCGCGGCACGCTCCAAGAACGTCGGGAAATTAGCCGCAAGCTACGAGTCGTTCGGCGACAGGTTCCAGGCCGTCGCCATTGATGACCTCGCCTCCTCTGGCCTGACAGAGGCAGTCCAAGGCATGTTGTTCTTTGGAAAATGAGCGAATTTAGTCCTTGACGACGTGACCAGGTGTCGACGCTATCATCCACGTTGCCTCCCCACTGCCCGGCAGCGGCGATGCTGAAACGTGCTTGAAGGTGATACCAGCCCAGCCACGTCCACTGTGATCCGTCAGCCCATTACGTTCACCTTCAGGGCGCAATCGATGGCACGACGCGCATACTCGAGTCCGCCGTTGCCGCAGGCGTGAAGAAGGTCGTCATTACGAACAGCATCGTCGGCCTCGCCAGCTACGAGGAGATCGCGAACAACGTTGTCCTCGGGGAGGACAGTGAGTGACGCAGCTACCCTCTTTCCCAGTGGCTGACTCGGCACGACCGCAGGCTGGAACTCCCAGAAGTGGGAGGACGCGTTCGCCCCGGGCGCCGACGCCAGTACTGTGTACAGTGTGTCCAAGGGCCTCGCGGACAAAGCCACATGGGAGTTCGCGAAGGTGCACCCTGAGATAGACATCGCCGTCAGTCAGTGCACACCCAATGCCGTTCCCTTGCTTCGAATGACGCTCACAATTTTATGCAGTCTACCCGCCCTTGATCCTGGGCCCGGCCGGCCGCGGACAGGTCGCATATGCACCCGCAACGGGTTCGAGCGAGCTCGTTTACGCACTGGTCGCCGGGCCCAAGGGGCGCCCAGTCATGCCGATGAATCAGGTCGCGACGTTCGCGAATGTCATCGACGTCGCGCGCGCGCATGTGCTCGCGCTCGCACTGCCGCCATCTGACAAGCCAAAGCGTATCATCCCGAACGCAGGCGAATACACGTGGGTACGGGCGGTCAAACACCTCTGGGAGAAGCGCCCCGAGCTTCGCGACCGCTTGCCGACCTTGAAGGGCGACACGCAGGAGGTGCCCCCGCACGCGATATGCGACAACAGCTCGGCGAGGAGGGCGGGGTTGGTGGAGTACATCGGGTTCGAGGAAACGATAGAAGCGGCGGTGGATGATGTGCTGAGGAAGGAGAAGGAGCTCGGGATCACTCCTCAGTAGAGGTCAGCGTTTTTGAGTAGATGTCCACCACTAGAACTGCCAGGCTGTTGCATCAAATTGATGTCGCAGTCGGGCTCGTGGTGACGGTGTGCGCAGAGGGCGCCCGGGTGTGTCGTCCAAATCATCATCTTGAAAGCTCGCAGCGGCACGTGCGCCAAGCGGCTGGCGCGGCCCAGGCCCACTACTTGAACTTCGCCCCATTTTCCTTCCGCGAGACGTCGTCCTCGCCGTAGCATAGGACCAGAGAGCCTCAAGCTTCAAGGGTTGAACGATGACCGGTAAGTGCGCGCACCTGTTTGTCCACATGTATGTCTGAGTCATGAAATCCTAGAGTCATATCCCCCGCGCCTCGCCGCGTATCCGAGGCCGTCGAGAATATGTTCAAACGCAATCATGCCATTGCTTTGGAACGATCGATAAGTTCATATGTAAAGCAGGCCTACTGACCGGTGGATCTCTGGTCCGCCACCCACAAACTCTATCCAACGGTTACATCTTCAGGATGCCGCTCACAGTTTAGATAAAGGTGTACTGAACAACGGCATCTAAAGCTTGCGAGTCCTGGGACCCTCTCGCCTCCTTCCCTACCGCCGCTTCCGAGCCGACCTCCCTCGCCAGGTTCGCATACATAGCTGAGCTCCGTCCTATCAGCGCTACGGAACTGTCCTCCTCGCCGCGCTTCGAACCCCTCAACCTCGACCTTCCAAGTGTCTTGGAAGTGTTTGTTTTGGGACAAGAGCTTCTCAAACGGTTGCTCCTTCACGTACTATCATATAGCCATCATCTGTTCGCATCTCGCACCCTGTCAGAAAGAGCAGAATGTCTATCAAGACCGTTCTAGTCAGTATCCATTCAATAACCTCCGCCATTGGCTTACCAAGTTCCACTAGGTCACTGGTGCATCCGGATTCACCGGCTCCCAAATTGTCGATCAGCTTCTCGATGCCGGATACACCGTGCGAGGGTGTGCAGCTCATTGATAGCCTATAAGACATGTGTTGACATTGCATCTCGTTAGCGCCGCGCGCTCCAAGAACGTCGCGAATTTGGCTGCAAGCTACGAGCCCTTCGGTGACAAGTTTCAGGCTGTTGCCATCGATGACCTCGTGGACTCTAGCCTGACAGAGGCGGTTAAAGGCATATTACTTTTCGAAAGTCGATAAGCCGAAACTTACGACCCCTGTTGACGGCAGATGTTGACGCAATCATTCACGTTGCCTCTCCCCTTCCGGGCAGCGGTGAGCCTGAAGTCTGCTTGAAGGTGATAGTGGCCCAGCGGCGTTCACTAAAAACCGTTAGTTTATCTTATCCGCCTTCAGGGCGCAATCGACGGCACGAGGCGCATACTGGAGGCCGCGGTTGCCGCAGGCGTGAAGAAGGTCGTCATTACGAACAGCATTGTCGGCCTTGCCAGCTACGAGGAGATCGCAAACAACGTTGTCCTCGGTGAGGACAGTAAGTGATGCAACCTCATCGTGAGTTCCCTGAAGCGAAAGGCTGAGTCGGCCCGTCCGCAGGCTGGAACTCCCAGAAGTACGAGGACGCGTTTGCCCCGGGTGCCGACGCCGGCACAGTGTATAGTGTGTCCAAGGGACTCGCGGATAAAGCCACATGGGAGTTCGCGAAGGTGCATCCAGAGATAGACATAGCTGCTGGTAAGCGAAACAGTGACTATCGTACCAAGACACCTACATCTCCCGCCAGTCTATCCGCCCTTGATCCTCGGCGCGGGCGGGCGTGGGCAGGTCTTCGACTCGCCCGCGACAGGCTCCAGCCAGCTCGTATACGCACTCGTCGCCGGGCCCAAGGGGCGCCCCGTCTTGCCGATGAATCAGGTCGCGAATTTCGCGAACGTCATCGACGTCGCGCGCGCGCACGTCCTCGCGCTCGCGCTGCCGCCATCTGACAAGCCGAAGCGTATCATCCCGAACGCGGGCGAGTACACGTGGGTGCGGGCGGTCAAACACCTCTGGGAGAAGCGCCCTGAGCTCCGCGACCGCCTGCCGACGGTAGAAGGCGACACGCAGGAGGTGCCTCCGCATGCGACGTGCGATAATAGCTCGGCGAGGAGGGCTGGGTTGGTGGAGTACATCGGATTCGAGGAGACGATAGAAGCCGCGGTGGATGACATTCTCAGGAAAGAGAGGGAGCTTGGGATCGCTTCTTAGTCTACGCAGAAGTCGTTCGTCTTCCAGGCGATGCAGCAGACAAATGTTTGAAGTAGATGGCGCATTACAGTATTTTCTCGGGTACAACAGTAGTCAGCTTCAGGACGGTGCCGCAAAAGCCTCACCGATGGTAGCAATGTACTCCGGCAGCTTATCAGCGGGAAGCAGTATCAACCGCCCGCCCTGTTCTAAACCAAACGATTCCTTATCACGCGGTGGCGCATTCGATAGCTTGTAGTCCAACCAATGCGATGCAAACTGCCATGCGGAAGTCAGCACAATGTCTAAACACAGGCATCCCACTATACGCGCCTGTTGTGTGTACTGATCTTCGTGGTGATAAGAAAATACACCACCGCCAGGCGGAGGTTGCGACGCAGCAGCGTTGCGCTGCTTTTTCGTCTTAGGCACCGGTGCGGCTTGCAGTTCAGCCGCCTCGTCGTCGGACAGGCGGTATGTGCGGGAGAAAATCAGTAGGTGCGTGAACCTGTAAGGCTCATTCTGTACGTCGGGGCGTGAGACGAGGCATAGCGGGAAGGGGCTAACAAACACACGCACGTCGGCGATCGCCCACTGGATCTCGTCTGCGAGCATCCGATACATGTGGGGCACAATCTGCGGCGGCATGTTGATAAGGCGTTCAGAGAAGACGAAGCCGACGTGATTTTGGGACTCGATCCCATTCGGGCCCAGGAGGTTTTGGAGGGTCGCGTGGAATTGTGCGTCAGGCTCGGATTTCGCAAGCGCATAGGCAATCAAAGCTTTGATCGATGGATGTTCCTTCACGAAGCAGGTTTACGTGGTAGACGGGTAAGAAAACAAGCCTTGCACACCTTGTGAACGTGCGTGTTGAGCACAGTGAGGTACGCGTACGGATCGCTCTCTCTCCCATCCGTCTTGACCGTCGAGCCAATCAACGGTTGTGACAATATCAGCTCCGCAAGGTCATGCGGTTGGAAGAACTCCGCGTCGGTTTGGAAGAGTTGGAGGATGAGCCGCTTCAGTGCGAGGAAGTCGACATCGGGGTGCGGGTCGAAAAACTCGAAATCCACATTGATGAGGCTCTACTGGGCCACGTCAGCTCAACAAGAACGCAAGAAGATGTGCAAGAAAGGTATGAACCACGTCGTTGTCGTCGTCACTGTCGACATCTACATTTTGTTTACGTTTGGACATTGTGGTTGACAAGAAGAATGTGCTAACCAAGAGCTAGATCGTAATCATCTACAAGGTGCTCCTAGCAGATAAGGATTGCTCTATCGCATCTGCTGACTTTGAGAATTGCCAAACGTCGAGCTCTCTTACTCCCTATGACACCTGGTACTTGCATCCAACTCCAATCGACGGCATCTCGTTCTAACGACGTGCATGCGCAGAGAGCTTGGTTGAATCGCTGTTCAATTGCGGCGATGCAGGCGGTTGATCTATATATCGTCTGTGCCGCACGCGGGACGGACCTCGACGCACGATGTTATCGCCTTTGCTCTTAACCTCGTCCATCATCATCCTTACTTCGAGTCCACCGGCACGTTGATTCCAGCAACATATGCTACACCTCGCTCGCCGGGTATCGCCCTTTAGTCCTCCAGCTCGTTTCATCAGGTCTCTCTCCACGAGGCCGCTATCTCGTACCACAAGGCGCGTTCGACTAGTTTCCGGAGGTGTTCTAGGAGGGTCACTGCTGGTGGGGTATGGCTTCAGCACCGTCTTTGCAGACGTGGCTCCGCCAGCGAGGACGCAGGAGCACGAGCGCTCGCCCGTGCCGTTCATCAAGCTTATCAGGTCGTACGTGGTCTACACGATGTGCTCCATCCCCATCCTCGTCGACTACTCGCCATCCATCCTCGAATTCCTCACATCCATCCCCGGCATTAAGCAGATAACGGAGGCTTTCGTCCGTGTCACGTTCTTCGAGCATGTGAGCATCGCGACATTCGTGTTAGGCGCTGCTGAGCGATGGTTTGCAGTTCGTCGGCGGCGACACCGCACAAGCATGTGTGCCACTCCTGCGCGAGCTGCGCACCGAGAACAAGGGTGCGCTGCTCGCGTACAGCGTCGAGGTGGACGAGCACGAGGCGGCAGGCAAGGAGCGCAAGATCCGGGAGCCAGTGCACAAGCGCATTGTGCAGGAGATGATCCGGTCTATCGACGTCGCAGCTGACTTTGAGGATCAGTACGCGCCGGCCGTGGGCGCGTCGGCTGGCCGCAGAACGTGGGTTGCGATCAAGCTGGTGAGTTTTGACAACTCTCCCCATTAAGGTCTCTGACTGAGCTGTCCTGGCCGTTAGAGCGCGCTCCTGCCAGATGCAGAGGCTCTGCGACATTTCTCTGCACACCTCTTACAATCTCCGCCATACCATTCTCCATCCGTTCCTTTCCCTGGATGCCCACAGCCCACCGATCTTGACGTTCTCGCGTCAGGGAAGATCGCGCACGGCTCACCGCTGACGCCGCAGGACCTCGCCGACCTCAAGGACCTGTTTGAAGACCTTCGGAGAATCTGCAAGCGAGCAAAGGAACGAAACGTCCGCGTCATTATTGACGCAGAATACACGTACGGTGCTTCTCTCGCCCAAATGCTCGGATGCGCTAACTGTCTTTTCGCGGTGCAGTTGGTACCAGGTGTGTGTGTGCGCGTTACATGGGCCCATATGCGTGACCGCAGTGACCACAGCCCGCAATCGACTCCCTGTCACTCTCCCTGATGCGGGAGTTCAATGCCCTTCCCGAGCCCTCCTGGCGGTCATTAAAGCGATCAGCTCTGCCTCCGCTTGTCTACGTTACGTTCCAAGCCTACCTCCGTCGGTCCGTACCCTCTTCTTGGATTATTACCCTCATCTCTCAACCTGTACGAAACAGCACACCTGAGTACCTCCTCCGATCCCTTCAAGACGCACAATCCGGCAATTACGCCCTGGGCATCAAGCTCGTACGCGGCGCGTACCACGAGCAAGAAGCCCTTGTGCACCCGCACCCGCCCGCGCTCTCACCCGCGCCGCACCCGCCTGTGTGGGGCACTAAACCGGAGACGGACCGTTGCTACGACGCGTCCGCACGCGCCCTCGCCCTCGCTCTGCGCACCACGCCCGCACACGTCGGTGTGCTGTTCGGCACGCACAATCGAACGAGCTGCGGTGTGATTTTGGACGAGCTGGTAAGGCAAGGCCTGGCGCGAAGGGAGATCGAGGGCGATGCGGAGGTCGTGCGCGTGCGGGATGACGTCGCGGAGAGGGTGACCATGGCGCAGTTGTATGGTGAGCTGCAGTTCGTCGTTACGTCGACCTCAGCTGACGTGTCTCAGGCATGAGCGACGCGCTCACGAATCATCTTGTTGAGACAACGCGGGCGTCAGCGCCGTTTGTGGTCAAATACGTTCCATATGGCGCACTTTCTGAGGTACGGATCTGCTATGCATTTCTCTCGGCGTGAGAAGCTCATTTTGTGCTGCAGGTCATGCCGTACTTGAGCCGTAGAGCTATAGAGAACAAGTCTGTGCTTGGCAATGGCCAGGCCGCTGAGGAGCGCAGGCAGGTTTGGGCGCAAATTCGTAAACGGGTGCTAGGATAGAAGATTTCTTAGAGGTTGGACAGTAAAGAGGACGTCATGTAGACAGCTGATCCTGAGCTCGCAAACGCTGAAGCTGGCCGCGATCGGGAAGACTACTAAGATAAGATCGCAGTCGGCCAGGTCTTACGGCGCTGGTGGCAGCTGTCCCTTTCACAATTAGGTGATGGAACGCGATGAGTAGAGGGCCATCTCGGAGTGAAATAGATCACTCTTTGAACCAATGGACGTTCTAGAATCGTGAACATTGGCATCGCAGCGGGCCCAACGGGCGTTGCGCCATTGTCGGGCTCCTGAAGACTCCTGGCTGGTACTTACTGGACAGCCCGAACAATCCCTCTCCGTTCGCGATTCTCCGCCACGGCGCTGCCCACACCCCACGCATTCAACCATGATTGATTCCCGATCGTACGAGTCGCACTTCCTTTGCTAGCATGGCAAGGAAGACCAGGCTCAGGGAGCGTCTGTCTGTGGACAAAAATGGGGGCTGCCGGCAAGGCTTTGCAGACGAAAGAACGCGTCTGCCTTTCACTTGTGCGTGTCCGCGTGATTTGCGTGGCAAGTGGTTGCCACTGATGAGCATGCTACCCGTTCGGCCTGGCCACAACCCCTATAGTACTTAAACGATTCACTGCGTTCAGGGCCCGGCTACCTTGATATAAAGCAGACGAGCTGCTTGGGATGTGTGAGGCAGGTGAAGTAGGTCGTATACTTATAGTTAAAGCACTCGGTAGTAGCTCGGAGTAGATTACGAACTTGGAATCAAAGTACACGGCCGCGGAAAAGGCAAGTAGCTCGGCTGGTTGGACTTCAAGTAGGTGGAGGAACTCCCTGGTTATTCTTGTCATCAAACAGGTCTAAGTAGCTAAGGTACTACAAGTTGTAGGAGGTGGAGCTACGATGACGCACTCATTTGGCATGCGATTTCGTCAAGTCGCGCGCCGGCTCTGCTTGACTCTCGACTTCTACCTTCCCTTCTCCCATCATGATCTCCGGTCACCGGTCACCACCAACTTTCCGCCCCTTTCCATGGCCTCCAGTGCGATTACACGCGCACTCGCATCCCATTAGCAAGGACCCGAAGTTTCACGAGCAGTGTCGGTCGCGCCGGCGCCAGGCCATAGCCCCTGAAGACGGCCCCGACCTTCATGCACACGACGAGCTTGGGAGGGAGCGCCTCCGCAGCAGGGGGAGACGCGCAGGAGACGCGCAACGGTGCTCATTCAACGTTGGGTCGAAAGACAAGGTGCGTCAATATGTCGAAGATCTATGCGCCGCTAACGCGCGGCCGACGTCGCGTCTTGCCTCCACTGCCCTGCTATGGCCACTCTGCTGTGCTCTAACTCCCTGGTCCCTGCTCTCTTGCTGCGCTCGCTACTGGCTCGTCTACCTGCGGAGCTTATGCCACGATCTGGAGAACCGAAGGCTCTGTCGGCCATCGGAGCTAGATATATGCGCGGTAAGTCAACTGCCCTTTGCTCTTAGTGTTCAATGTTCTCACCTCGTCGTTTCACCAGGCTAGGCACGAGCACCTACGGTCGAATGCCCAGGCCCCTCAAGATCCCCTCCCACCCTTCGGATGACTTCTTCGAGAGGAGCGACGATGCGACTCGGGCCTGCAGTAGTCACTGGGATATGTGTATTTATTAGTTTTGGAATAAATCAATTATTGCTATTCTTTTTGTGTAATATAAGGATTACCAGCAGCTAGAATATGGGAAATACATGAGAGCCTACTCCGACCTGGTCCCAGCTACTTTGAGTCTCAGTAGACAATGTACTTGAGGTCCAAGCAGGCCGTGTGCTCGAAGTCAAACCGGATAACGTCTTTCGATGTGTCTCGGTCTACTTCGGGAATTGCGGTCCCCGGTTCCGGGACTCCAAGCAGGCGACCTGATCCGACATGCTTTAACCATGAGCATGCGGGCCCTGAACGCAGTGATTGAGTCAGGCTGCCAGGCTTACTAATCCGTCTGGCACTCGGCATTTTCCGGGCTCTGCAACCTTCCCCCCAACCACCGCATATGCATCTCTCTCCGAGCGGGCAAGGTATTACCGCGCGCAGCGGTGCCATCGCGCGATGACCTCCAGCTCACCCCGCCCGCCGCTACTCATACCGGGCGCGATCCTTTCCTGACACAGCTTCGCAACAATCCTTCAAAGAGCTTCGCAGAGATTGTTCCATCGCCCCTTCATTCTTTCCCACTACAAGTCCTTACATGTTCATTACGTGTGTCTGCACCATTTGGTTCTGCGCTTGGGCAGCAGGTGAGCATGCTTTCTAGTGCCGTTCGTGCGCCACAATTCCACCGAAGGCGCCACGCCACGCACGGCTCAGGTGTCGCAGCATCATCCCTTTATCGAGTCGAGCGAGATTGACACGTTAACCAAGCCGTACAGATCCTATGCCAGCAGGGACGAGTTCGAGGTGCCGCACACTATCCACCTTAGCTCCAAGTCGGCGGCGTGAAGGCAGAGACGAAGGATAGTCTCGACATGGATATCCGCCACATGTTTGTCACCAACGTGCACACAAGCTCCTTCGTCACATGTACGACATTGACCAAGACTTCTGTTGAAACGAACTGTTCTTCTCAACTCACAGCGGTCATAGCACCGTTTCACGAGCGCACGATTGGACGCGATGAGCCGAGAGGCCATGAGGTCGCCCTTGAAGTGGTATAGATTATCTTCTTGGACGTCCGCGTCGCAGCGGCGTGGGTTGCCGTCCTTGCGCCAATGGCCAGGTCTCTGCCGGTGCCCGACCACTGAAATTTCTACACCAAACCAGTATAACCAACCCCCATCGCACGAACCACGCGCCTCCCTCGCTGTCTCCATATACCCCACCCCGTGCTCACGCCGCACGCCGTGACCCACGCGAGGCAAGCATTCCAAGGCAGAGAAGACCCCCAAGGAGCTCGCTGAGTCTTGACACATATTTCTAGACGAACCTGTGTGTCATTGTGCCTCTCTCATTCAAGCAAGCACACACCTCAATTACTTCTTTCGCGTCAGCTCCGCGTCCGAATGATTTAATGCGTGAGTGAAGGGACCAGCATACCCATTTGCGCGTCCCAGATACGCCGAAGGCTTCACGCACGTGCAGGCGGTGTCGCTGTTAAAAGGACGAGAGTCATTGCCTGGCTACCTCGACTTCATCGTCATCTCCACTCAGCTCAGCCTCATATATAGCCGCTTCAGCCCTCTCTTTCTACGGTCAAGGTACGCCCACCGCCGCTCGTGGTCAAACATTCACCGAGTCGTTCACTTCCCGCAGTTCATACGCGATGTCCGACCTGTACATCCCTCCCAATGGGCTCTATTTCCGCCTTGTTGGATACGCTAGTGCGCGCGTTCTCTTCTCGCGCACGGACAAGCAACCCGAGGTCTCCCACCAACTCGTCACCGAGGTGCTGCCGGAGCAGTTCTTCACCCTCGTTCCCGGCACGGGCGCGCGCAGTGGGTCCTACCTGATCAAGAGCAAGAATACGAACAAGGTGCTCTTTTTGCGCCCTGCAAACAGCCCGGGAGTTGGGCACGTTGAGGAAGGCGGCGATCGGAATGACACGTCAGTCTGTCCGTCCCTCTCCATCGTTGCTCTCTGCTCATGCCCCGTCACAGCTGGTTCACGCTCGAAGCGGGAGTTTCCAACAGTATTAAGACGTTCCGGCTTGTCTGCCCTGGTCCCGCTGCCGTTCTTGTCAGTCGGGTCCTCATGGATCCCGAGGTCACCAGCTATACCGGCCCGCCGACCGGCACCATCTACTCCGATCAGCACTTCAGCTTCCTCTTCGAGGATATGCAGGTCGACCAGATAGACTACGACCTCAGCCTCGGGAAGGTTGTGTCGTCGACGCCCGTGATCCTCGCATCCCAGACCTTCCAGAATGACTCGGGTCAGGCACAGACTAGGACCTACGAACTCGACCAGAATGCGACGCACAGCAGCACGTTCCAATATAAGGCCGGTTTCCCTATTACTATCGGCGCTGCGGTCAATGGTACGCGTGCTTTTTCCTTGTCTCATCGGCTTTTGTGTACACAGTGCTGACGGCTTGCTCGAACTTTGCAGGCGGTTTCCCGTACACCACCAACGGCGAAATCCGCGTCAACACGACCGCCCGCGACTGGAACTTCGGTAGAAGTACACCGCCTCGGCTTCCGTGACAGTCGCCGCGGACAAGACCGTCCGTGTGTCGTCGGTCGTCAATAGGGGTCTGCTCGAGGTGCCGTACACGATCCGTTTGAGCTCGAAGTCGGCGGGTGTCCAGGTTGAGACGACGGGTATTTGGTATGGTGTGACGACGTGGGATCTCCGCAACATCATTGACAAGCTGTCGGTGTCGTGAGGGGAGGACCGTTGATGGCCACAAAGCGAAATCAGTCGCGCATACGTCACCTTCTCCGCATGTACGATATCCGATCGAGTAGCTGGCAGTCGTAGCCAATGATTTCTTGAGAATGCCAATGTAGCCTTGTGATGTCCCGACGTCCTCGATGGGTGAAATACTCTGGATGTCCGAGCTCTGCTGAATATGTGCATACTGGGAGGTGTGCCTCGCCCAACAAATGTCTGAAGCGTCTGAATAATTGTCCTGTCCTAAAGGTCTTTGAATATTTAAATCGTAAAATCGGCCGGCGGGGAGAGCGCGGTCATATTGCCATCAGCCAGAGTGACATGTATATATGCTTCACTCGAGTGATCATGCACATGCGTCAGATCGCCGCGTATCTCACATGCTAGTGGGCGGCAAATTTTGACTGGGAGCGTAGTCGAGCACCGAACTTATAGAACACAAACCTAATTTACGACGGTCCGTCAGAAAAAACCCATTAAAAGACAGCAACACTTACGGTAAAGGTGCCATGATCGTCGTGAGTCCTGCAAGGAGAGCGGTCGCTCCTACAGTGCCCAGCCGGTGGTACATTGCCGGCGCGAACAACGGGAAAGCTGCGGCAAAGACTGTGCGCATGGCAGTGTTGGATGCCATGGCAGACGCAGCAATCGGGCGATATGCGACGACGAGGTATGTGAACGAGGACACAAAGGAGCAGTATATCCCCGTGCCGAACGGTATGGACGCAATGATCGGCACTACCCAGTGAACATGCGGGTAGGTCGTGAACGCCACGCAGAACAATGCTGTGAACGGGGTTCAGCGCGTCACGAGGAGGCAGTGGCCAGTAACTCACAAATGGCAACGAGGACACCGCCGACTTGGCCTTGCTTAAGCCGATATTCTGGGGGAGGCGGACCGTGGTGCTTTTCATAAGCGCGGAACTTCCTACACGAGTACACATATTCGTAAGAATTAATAAATGAAAATTTCATGATGATGACTGCTTACAGGTTCCAATATGGCGTCGTTGTGAGGCCAATGAGCATCCCGAACCCGATACCGAGGAATGTGAGGCCGGTCATCTGCCGATTGAAGCCATGTCCCTCGCCGAACACGATTGGAAAGGCTTGGAAGGTCAAAAAGAGGATGCCCGAGAGTAAGGAGTTCCTACAGCGTTTGCAGACTTAGCCGACCGATAGTAGTGGAGATAATGCAGAAGCAAGACTTGCCATA
This sequence comes from Auriscalpium orientale, assembly GCA_019915035.1. NCBI lineage: Eukaryota > Fungi > Basidiomycota > Agaricomycetes > Russulales > Auriscalpiaceae > Auriscalpium > Auriscalpium orientale. Next base: position 3,194,606 of record JAHLMH010000001.1, read on the forward strand.
GGTCGATCAGGAGCGCCATGCGATCGAACAGGATTAACTCTGTTGCAGCCGCGATGAGATTGAGAGAGGGGGGGGGAAATTTTTCAATATCGCTCACGAAAGGGTTTGTAGCAGCTGACAATGATCATGCTTGCGAGGCTGCTGCTATGCTTTTCGGTTGGTGCGTAGTAATTTGTATTACCGGTGGCCTTGCGCATCCTTACTGACGCTTCAGCATGCAGAGAAACGCAAGGGGTTAATAGCAATACCGCTGGGCTTTCCATTTCAAAAGAACAGGGATGTAGGTTTCAGGTACGATCTGCAATGCAAGAATGCTAAGCATGACTCTGGCGAGGGACACTGACACGCACGAAAAAAATAGCCACGATCTCAGCGAATGCCCAGTTGATAAGGGCCCAATATGTCCAGCGCCAGGTCGTATTTTGATTCACGAATCTGTGAGAGCTAAGTAATGTGCTTGTTTGCTCGTGACGTCCACACGTACCCGCCATATATGGGGCCGATGATAGGACCAAGGAATGGTGAGATGGTGTATAGGGCCATCGGACTGACCCATCAATGATTGAGCACAAGCCGATCTGATATACTCCGTGGAAGAAACGCACGTGGCAACTTGATGGTTGGGGAATAAGTCTGTGACACTGCCCCCCGCGACGCTCAGGAAAGCAGAGCCGCAGAATCCGGTCAAAAATCGAAAGACAAGGAATACGGCTGTTCCAGACAAGATGTCAGCGCGACTAATGGTGCCTAAATTTGGGGTGACGCACCCAGAGTTGGCGCGAACGCTACTGGGAATGTGAAGGAAAAGAACAGGAAGAAAGAGATGCGGTATACGATATTCCGTCCATACAGCTCTGACAATGGCCCCGTGATGAGAGGACCAAGTCCCAAGCCAAGGACATACACGCTGACACCGAGGATTCCGACTTCTTTGCTGACTCCAAACCTCTCTGCCACTGCCAACTCTGTCTCGGCTGCCTTATAAGCATGAATATAGAGCTAGATTGTAAAAGGAGGGGAGAAAAGCGTACCGCTGATGATGCAGAAGTAACACAAAGAGCGGCTGTCGAAATAGTAAGCACCGTAAGCCAACGCAACGTAGCGGGTAGTTGCTGCGGATCGTCTGCTGGCTCTAAAACAACTTCATATTGCCGGCTCTCGTCGACTTCTGGATCTGCTTTGGGCTCGCTCAGATGCAGTGTCTCTGGCTGCGCTTTCTCTGGATATACGGCAGCGGCTTGGCCCGCGGATACCTGGAGAGTCGCAGTGGACATTGTAAATGGAGGGTGAGATGCGCGCTGCGGAAGAGATGTGCTCACAGGCGAACCGGCGGACGTAATAAATAGGAATGCAAATTTGCGATGGCTCTGCTGATCCAACGGTGAAAAGTCCTTCAGTCATCAACAAATCTGCGTTGTCAGCGCTGACAGAGGTTGTCGAAAGCTAGAAAACATGGTGGTGTCAGTGGAGGCGCGCACCATCCTTTCCGTTGCTTTTCCGAAGTGCTCATCGGAGCGAGCGGACCAGGCCGGACCGAGCCTCATACGGCTATCTCGGGCCGGTGCTCCGAGCAGCAGTCTATCCATCTAGTGCAGTGGGACGGATACATTCGCAAATTGCATTACTGTACGCTATTCGACTCTGAATGAAGATGCGGCTGGAGTTACAAAGAACAAGACAACAATTGATATTCCACTAACGTTTCTCTCGCTCCTAGGGCCCACTCAGCTCCCGCAGCTCCGAGCCCCATTCGCCCCTCCTCAACTCCGCCACAAACGCGTCGAACCGCGGCGACGCGCCGGCGTTCGCAATCTTACTCAGCGCAGCGACCGCGCGCAGGGTGCTCCGCTGGAGCTCCGCTGCCCGCTCCAGATCCTGCTTGACGGTGTCCTTGCCGACCGTGGGGCCCTTCATCGACGCCTCCAGGAGCGGCGTCGCCTCGCCAAGGTGTTGCGCGACGGCGGTCGGCGCAATCTGAGAGAGGCGGAAGAGCATCATGTGGCAGATGACCTTGATCTCGTCCGACCCGTCCGCGAGCCCGACGAGCACGTGCTTGAGGAACTCGTTCAGGTCGAGCTTCGTGAGGCAGGTGTCGAGCTACAGAGTGCGTGAGTACAGGGGGTCAAAGGCTCGACAGTGAACAACATACGAGGGTATACAGAGTTTCATAGGCAGTCTTGCGGGCTTCGAGGCCGTCATCGACCTTGTGCTGCCAAGGGCCCATTTGCACGGTGCGGATGAGCTCGGGCTTCATCACGGTCTCCTTATAAAGGTTCGGTAGGATGGAGGGGAGGTGGTCTCGGATAAGATGAGGCTTTGTACGTGCCGCCGCGTTCAGCGCAGAGAGGGCAATGCGTCGAACATTCTACAGAAAATGTCAAGTAGCGAAGATGGCATCGAGAATGGTCACTTACCAAGTCACCGTCCTCAGTCAATGACAGGAAGTCGATGATGTGCGGGGCAAGAACGTCGTCGTACGACTGCGAAGAGTCCACGAAAGTATACCTGATAGCAGACAGCACCGTGGCGCGGGTTGCGGGATTCGGGTCTCGGGTGCGAGCCTGAGAACATCACTGAGCTCGAACGTTCATTGAGAGGGAGGTAACACCTACGTGGACTTGCGGCAGGTACCGCACAGGGTTGGTCGTGATCAACTTGCCGATGCAGGCCGCAGCGACATTCCGCGAGCTCTCGTCCGCATTCTCAGACTCTTCAAACAGCGGCGTCCACAGAGTCTCAGCCACATTTTCGAGCTGCCCAGTGGACGTGTGCGTCACAACCTCCTTGAGCGCGTGCAAGGCCAGCAGCCGTTTCTGCTCGTCCTGTTTGACGAGGTTGACGATGGCAGGCAGGAATTGATGGAGGTTGCCAATGGCGATGTTTCCTGTGGAATGGTCAGGATAATGGGGTTTAGCAGAGATCAATGCGCCGTACCTGCGGCGAAAGCAGCTGCGACGCGCACGTCTTCCTCTTTCGCGGCAAATATCTCAATGGCATTAGCGAACACTTCGGGTTGGAACCCCATGTCACTAGGGAGGCCATCAGCACCTGGTGGTTAACACAGCTAAGTATCGACGCACATAAAGCGTCCGATCTCCCCAAGGATGAGCAAGCTAAGCACGACCTGGCTTGCAGACGTTTGCGAAGCCTTGGAAGGCTGTAAAACAACGCAATGAGTACGGTGTTATGTTTGATGAGCGAGACATCGACCTTCAAATGCTTCGAAAACTCTGCGATGACCCCAGCAGCGACAGCTTGATAGCTCCTGACCACCTGCGCAATACATTTCGCGACATTTGAATACGACGCCTCAGTCTTGGGTGCGCTTTGCGCCGCCTTCACTAATGACGGGACCAAGTGCGTTGCGATCTGCGTGTCCGCCTCCACCAGAGCCGCGAAGAACGCGAGCACCGAATCGAGCGCGGCCCCGGACACGAGGGGGGAAGCGGCAGTGGCATAGACGTCTTTCAAAACCTCGCGTTCAACTTCCGGGAACGTAGCACGAGGCGAAAGTTGTAAGAGGAGAGCGAGAATAAGAAGGGCCTGTGATTGCAGGGCGATGTCCGACGTTGAGACATACGTCTTTAGTTGTGGCACAAGCGCGGGAGGTAATTCAGCAGGCAGGGCGTTGTCATACCTTTCTCAGAAAGTTATGAATGGCTACAATGAACAGGACAGAATCGCTCACCTTGACAACAGTACGGCGAGACATTCGAAGACTTCGACCTTGCCGGCGCGCCCGCTCCTGCGTAAAAGCGTGAGAATCCAATCAACCACCCCGTTCACCCATTCCACGTCGATCTCCACCTCCGATGCAACGCGCGTCGCAACCTTGACCGCGTTCTCGGTGCGGCCAGCCGTGCGGCAGATGTACGTCCACTCCACCCTGTCCTTGCTTTTGACGACATCCGTAGCGCAGATCCACAAATCGCCCATGGTTTCTTCTGCCTGCGTGCGCACCTCTGCGTCCGTGTCGTGACTGCTTAATCGGGCCACCGACTGGGCGTAGAGACGCTCGACCCACTCTTGAGGCTTCACTGGCTTGGACGCCTGGAGGAGGGCCGAAAATACGCGGAACGTTTCCGACGAGACTCGCGGATGCTTCTCAGCGAGACTCTTCAGGAGGACAGGCGTCAACGTCGGCAGAGAGGATGAGAAAGTCGGAGGCGGGTGGGTGGAGAAGAGCAATGCTAGGAACTGGAGACATGATATGTGCAACGTCGATGTAGATGTTGTGGGAGAGTGAGAAAGAACAGAGCTTGAGATGGCAGCGATGGCAGAAACCTGAGCCGATAGCGATCCGGGAAGAACGTCAAGAAGGGTATGGAGGAGAGCAAAGCCGGCCTGCAGCGTGGACGGCGAGGTCTTCGGAGACTTCAATTGATGGAGCAGGACCTTCGACAGCGCCGGCACCTGGGATTGAAGAAGAGTATACGCGGTTTCCTCCACGTCCATACCGTCTGGGGTACGCTTGCGCTTCACACCTACGGAATCCTTCGCCTGGGATCCGCCTCCGTAGACCTTCGTCTGCGTAAGGAGCCCCACATAGGTCGTCCAGATCTCTAACCTGACAGTTTCTTCGCGATCTTCGAATCGTGAGATCAGCACAGGCGAGACCTCTTTGTATAGCGGGACGAGAAGTTCTGGTCGCGTGCCGATGATGGCGCCAAGGAGTTTCGTCGCAGACCGACGAATCTTATACGACGTGTCTTCCTCGTCCGAGTACCTTGCAAAACATGTTATCAATGCTCTGGTTCTGGATCAAATAACCTTACTCGTCAAGTTCGGCATCCTCGTCGTCAGAGCCATCTGCCATCTCCTCGTCTTCGTCGTCGCCACCGCCTGTGTAGTTCTTTGCAACCCGTCATGACACGCCGATCATACATAACGAGCAACTCACCGGGTCATACCGAATGTATGTATTGGCGGCTTGAATGATCGCACTGAGGAATGGAGGAACTTCACTGGGGCATTTCAAGACCACGGCCTCCAGGGCCTGAGAAATACTATGTTCAGAAAAGATAGGTGTACTGCCCGCCTTGGGTGCTTACCTGCAGTGAGCCTTCTCGTAGGTCATCGTCATCTTTCTGGACAGCCTTCAGGATGCCGGGAACAATGTCACCGAGAGCAGGCGCGATGCGTTGAGGCGACGTGCGCGAAATCGCTGCCACAAGGTTGACCGTGGTGCGCTGCTTCTCTAGCGGGGCGGACGGCACGAGGTTGGCGTTGACGACAGTGGTCAGCAGCTGCGAGAACAATTCCGGGGATGACAACGGAACAAACTGCGCCAGGGTGGCGATCGCGCGCTTGCGTACCGCAGGCCGTGGGTGTGTCAACAGCGGCGTCATGACTTGCAGCGGGGCGGGGGAGAGAGTGAGGCCGGAGACGAAAGTTGGGAAGTTCGTAATCAGGATGGAAAGAATGGAGAGTGTCTCGATGAGCGTTTCCGGGGGGATCTTGGACTGTGAAAAGGTCAACCACGCGTCAGGTTAAGGGTGCAGCAGAAGGACACACGTCGGACAGCTGATCGAGGAGCTTCGGGGTGAGTTTCGCGCAGGCTTTCGACGCGATCGGGCTCCCGGGCGGCAGCTCAGACGTGATCGTCTTCAGTGCTTTGTAGGGTGGCATCGTCAACAAAAAGATACTCTGAAGCAGAAAGAGAGCATGCACACCTAGGCCGGAGATATCGCGCAGCTCCTGATCAGCGCTCGAAGAGAACGCGGTAAGCTTGTCCACGACGAGCTCCATCTGGGTTTCACGGAGGATTTTGATCAGTTGCCCTAGACTGTGAACTGGTCAGAGAGTCCATGTCCTGAGGATCGAGGAAATAAGCGTGCCATTTGACCGCCTGATTCTTCACTTCGGATATCTTATCCTCCACGAGCTGCAGGACTTGGTTGAGGACCTTGAGCTCTGTGGCCTCATCACCGACAAAGGCCTGAGAGTCCTGCTTGACCTCCTTCATCAGATCGCTCAGGCCCATGTACCTGCCCCGCGATGTCAGCCCGTGCCGCCGACGCGTCCTCGAAGCACTCACCGAAAATCCTGGTCTCCGGATTGCATCTGAGCGGCGTGAGCAGGACATTTGTCTCAGAGGGAAGTGAATCAAGACCTTTTCGATGAACCCGGTCATAAGATATGTTTTGGTCATGGTGGGCGTGAAGAAAGAGAGAAGACAGTGGGGGAGAAGTGCAGCCAGTGGCGCTGGTCTCGGCGTCGCGACTTTCTGGCACGTGCCCCTCAAACCCTCAAGGCCTCATATGGATCATTGGATGCTCATATAGCCAGTAAATATTCGCTACATTATCAGCCGTATATTACAAGAGTACATCACCACTGATGATCGTGCAACAGTTACATGACATGCTCAATCGTATCGCACGTCCCAACCCTGCTGCCGCAGTAGCGTGCGCGTGCGCGGTGTATCGGGTTTGATCTCGCCGTTCAGTGGCGCAAAATCCTTCCGAATATTCTTCTCCTGCATTCGAAACTGCACATGATAAAAGTAGCCCTGCTTCTACAATCCTTTATTAGTCAATGTTTCGATAAAGTGGTCGAGACGGTCTTTACCTCTCGTGTCGGCCCGAGCTTTGCGGTGGACCTAGTGACGCGGCCGCGCTGCCAATTACCGCCCGCGGTGCGTATCCAGACATTGTCCGACATCTACCGAAACTATGAGTCCGGTATCACAAGCTGAATATCCGAGTCAGCCGACCTTGAAAGAATAAGGCCACGGATCATCGAGGTCGTGAGGGCCATGCTCTAGAAGCGCCTCCTCCGCGTCGAGCACCGCCGCATCCTCGCTCAGCTCTGACAGCTCTGACGAGTCTGGACTCTCCACGAGCGTGCCATCCGGACTGCTCTCGTGTGGCGAGAGCGACTTTGGCTTCAGGTGTGTTCGGGACGACGCCGGCGCCGCAAGGTCGACCAGTGTTTTGTCACCGTGCCGACGCCGCGCGGCGACGTCATGCGCCCATTGTTCAGTGCGGGAGAGATTCATGTTAGACGGTGGGATGTTGGATTGATGGGAGGTAGGTATATGTGTAATATGTGGGCGCTAGTGACTCGGGGCAGGGCAAGTGTGGCGATGCGCAGAGGAGGGCAAGGGGCAGAGATTCGATGGGAGCGATACCCGTCTCAGCGCTCCTTTATATAAGGGGAAGGCGTCAAGCGGGGTTGTGCTCCTTTGCCAGTATAATGGTAGCATTGCATTCCGTGACAACGCTTTGTTGTTGTCTGCGTGGCTGACGCGTGTGCGCTGCGCCGGGACCGTGGCCGCTGGGAACAATGACGCCGCTTTGATTATTGACACGCGGATACTGGGAAGAGGCGCTGCCCGCACGCCTCAATGTGCGGCCCATCATGCGTACACGGCGTGGCTGCGCAGCCTGCGCTGTGAAAGCTGACTCGCAAGCACTGGCCGCAGGCGAGTGCCACTCGGCAATACCGGGAGAGCAGCCGCAAAGAGATGCACCGCTCGCGATAAACAAAAGGCTTGTCTGGAAGCGAACGCTCTGGAAGGCGAAAACAAAGAAATGCCGGAAGGTCCGTGAACTGAGTGCAGCGTCGGAACAACGGACCGGGGAGCCGAGAGGCGTGAGAACAGGCGCACTCACCAGAATGGGACTCCTGAAAGACTACCGTCAGACAGCCTTGTTCTCTTTGACAATGCCGGGGCCTGCGAGACCTGCGTGAGCTTGATCGGTGATGTGAAGATGTCCTTGTAGATATGGAGGCGAGATGAGAACAATAAGCATTGCAGAGACGATAGGATGCAAAAGACCACGGCGCCGGGTCGCGCAGGTGTATAGCAACAAGCCAGAGATATAGAACAACAGAATACAACCAAACGAAGGCAGATGGTATACTTCTTTCACACCGAGAGTACATCATGCGCCCTCATTTCCTAGATGAAATCTGTCAGTTCGTTGCAAATGGACAAGGCAAAACGTAACGTGCCGCTATCCTTCGTCCAGTCTTCGTGTTTCCGAATGTCCTCCTCGTTGACGGTCGGCCGCACACTTTCCAACGATTTGACGAAGTCCGCGTAGCGCAAAGGCGGCTCCTGCAGCTCGTCGCTCTCGATGTCGGACCACGTCTTCTCCACGCCTTCCGAGTCACCTGGTGAGCACGGCGTCCACTTGATCGCTTCTATGCCATCTGGCAACGACACCTGGACCGGTTTGAAGTGTGTGGCCGCTAGGACCTTGCGGACGGGCTGCATCAGCGCATCGCGCACGACAACCGCAATATCGGACCCAGAGTAGCTATTGTTGACCGGTGATTAGCGGGACACACGTACACATGAGCAGGCAACGTACCCTTCCGACGTAGCTGCTAATGTTCGGAAGTCCTTCTCGGTCAACTCGCATGGCGTCCCACCTACGTGCAGCTGGAACATCCTTTTCCGGGCTTCGATCCCAGGAAGTGGTATGTATATACGCTTCTCGAACCTGACGTGCGCGTCAGGAACACGACCGCAGGTGTATAGGAGAGACGCACCGTCGCTTGATAGCGGGGTCAAGCTGCCAGGGGATGTTTGTTGCGCCGAGGACGAGCACCCCAGTGTCGTCATGCCCGACGCCGTTCATTTGCACGAGAAACTCCGTCTTTATGCGCCGCGTGCCGTCCGACTCACCCTCACTGCGCGTGCCCGCCAGCGAGTCCACTTCGTCGATAAAGATGATTGCAGGCTTCGACTCGCGTGCCATTTGGAACAAGTTCTTGACGAGCCTACCGAGCAACAGTATGAGCTTCGTGGGATGCCAGACAGAACTAGGGGAGGCACGCACCGCTCTGAGTCGCCCTGCCACTTGCTCACGAGGTCACTCGAGCTGACGCTGAAAAATGTGCTCTTCGCCTCTGTCGCCACCGCCTTTGCGAGATAGCTCTTGCCCGTGCCTGGGGGGCCATAGAGCAGGATGCCGCGCCACGGAGTGCGCTTGCCTGTGAACAGGTGGGGGAACTTGATCGGCAGGATAACGGCCTCCTTGAGCGCCTCCTTCGCGACCTCAAGCCCCGCGACGTCGTCCCATCGCACATTCGGCTTGTCGACGAGGATCGCGCTCGTGAGCCCTGCGCGCAGCTTCTTCACCTCAGGATCCTGGTCGCCATCCTCGGCGGGACTGCGTCCTGTCAACAACCAGACATATCTGGAGCAAGACGCGTCGTACCTCTTCCCATCCCCATTCACCTGGCCGTTCGCGCCGACAGCCTTCTTCGCGCGCTTCTCATCGGCCTGCGTGAGATGGTTCTTGAGCTGTTCGGCGCGCCCAAGATACTCGGCAATCTTGGCCCTAATCAGTGCCTTCGACTTGTCGTTTTTCTCATCTTGTGCTGCGGTCAGTAGGACCCGTCATAATAGCGAGATGCCACGCACATTTAAGAGCAAGCATGAAGTAGTCGAGCGCATTCTGGTACTGCTTGTAGGCCTCGGGGTAGTTCTGCTTCTTATCCTCATCGATGGCGGTCTGCACGAGCTCGATGGCACGCTATACGAGACAATGAGAGGAAGGTCATCGGGTCGGCAAAAAGCAAACTCACATCTAGGGTAGTGCCCGACATGGCGAGAGGGAGAGAGAAAGACGCGGGGTCGCGTACCGTGCAGGCGGCAACGACTGCGCTGCCACAGCGCCCACGGCGCGGCACTTGCCGAACAGGCTCTTTGCCTCCCGGCGTTCTATTCGAATGTCCTTTGAAAGTAGGTTACATCGTCTCTCATGTTTCCGCCCTCTGACCTATATATACATTACCACCAACCAGACGCCCCCGTTGGCTCGTTTCTGCTGCCGACCGGGCCAGAGAATTGCCAGGAGCTCATCGAGTTCGATTACTGTCGGACAGCTGGCGAGGTGAAAGCCCAGGCGCGAGGCTACGACTTTGACAATACTCGTGTCTCAGCCTCTGACGCGTATGCTATATCCGAAGTCCACATCGACACCCAGTCCATCTGGATCTCCTCGCCCAATGTTGACTTCGTGCCCGATCTCCCAACACATGGTCTGACGGAGGAGTTCGGCTACTACGTGGACGGCATGCTGGGTCCCTTCGAGCATATGAAGTGGCCCCAAGGTCTCGATGCAATGGAGCCCCACCTCATGGCCACACCCATCAACCCCTTCTTCTACAAGCACAGCGACGCTCTGACTGACCCTCCCGAGGACCTGCGAGGTCATAGCCGCTCTGAGGCGATTGCTCTCAGAGCGGAGCTTCCCCGTCGGCCTGTGCCCGAGCTCGATGTGTGGGCCGATGCAGACGCGCCGTGGTTCTCCTTCACGCAGGAAGAGTGGACAATGGCCCCGTTCACACCGAATGACCTTGGCCGGGTTTCTCGCGGTGTCGTCTCACGCCTGCGTGCCGCATCGCGCGACACGCAAACCGTCCTCGCTCCACATATCGAGACATCCGTTGCGGGCAACCACAACGTTCAGTCGCGAACGTATGTCAGCGGACAGGCTCTCGCGCTTACACGGGCAATCTCGAGGTTGGATGTCGACCTCCCACTCGCAGAGGGCATTCGATGGTTTCGCGAGGTACAGCGTATCCTCCTCAATCTGCGCGCCTGCTACAACTACATGGTCGTGCTTAAACCCCGCATTGAGGCATACAGCGCCGGGAAAGTACAAACACCGTTCCCAGTGCTGCCGGTCCGTGGTGTGTTTGTTGGCCGGCGCGCCACGGTCGAGATGCTCTTGAACGTTGGAATCCCTGTCTGGTGGGTGCGCTCAATCTACACCCTCAACCCTCGCTGCCAAATAGGATTCTATGCCGCGTCCGTACCCTGGACTGCCGCCCTTTCCTCGCACAAGGTGCAGATGATATGCCCTACAAATGTTGTCGCCCCTCCATGGATAGATGCGGCGTTTGTGGAAACGTCCACCTTGGGTCTCACCGAGCGCCTGAGGCAGTACTCGCTCCTCAGCAGGCCTGTTCTCCGAGTACCTCTCTCGGTCGCAGCTGACGCTCTCGACGATCCTGAGCTCGAGAAGGGATCGCCTAGCGGTGCACTCCCATCCGCTGTTTCCAACCATCCGCTCACATCAATCGACACTGCAAGTGAGTTTACCCTAGAGGTTTTTCTTTGTGTCGGCGTTTAATCCGATGCTTGCCAGATTCTCTACCACCGCCGAAGAAGCGTGCGAAGAGGAGCAAAAAAGCGAAAAAGAGCGAGCCAAGTCAGAGGGCTGTACCAAATAGGCCTGAATGGCTGCCGCCTACTCACGCTACATGGGCTTCTGTGGAAGAATCAATGGCCAAAGTCGCACACCCAGAAGTGACCGAGCAAGTACGCTATGGCCTACCCCCGCTCCATTCGTTCTCCGGCGATAGCACCACTTGTCTGAAAATGCACCACTGGTTGCGTATCCGGCCGCTTTACTACGCCATTGTGTTGGGCCAGAGGGACGCAGGCATCCCCATTCTGCTGACGGCCAGGAGCTGGCGGTTTGCGCTCGAAGGCCGCTACTACCGCTTTGACATGCCCAAGGAAGTGAAGCCGCGCTCGTCCCCGGAGCAGATCGCGCAGCTACCAGAGCAGCCCGTCAGTGCCACGGTCTTGGGGAAGAGGCGAGCTCTGGAACAGTCAGATGACGCGGTTGAATCCGGTGGGGGCAAGCGGCGTGACAATCGGCGGTTCCAATTCATTGCAGACCGCATCGACGTCGCAGTTTGTTTTCACATCGATTATGACATACCATCATATCAGCGCGACCTGCAGCCACGGCCGCAGTGGCGCGGGCAGCCCGTGGACCTCGCACGAGCGGAGACAGACCGCGCCCTATGGGCGGAAATTGGTTGGGAGCTGTCCATCCTCCATTTCCGCGTGGAACTGATATGGTGCGAATCGGAGGTGGAGAGGGTTGACGCGAGTGGCGCGCAGGACCGTCTCAACAAGTGGTTAGAGCTGTGGCCCGAACTTATGCCCGGCACTGACCCTGCGTCCTTTGACTGGCTGTTGTCGCCGCTGTGGACCGACCGAAGGACGGGCGTGGAGCGCTTGAGTAACCTCTTGTGCGATTGGCGAGATATTTCGCTGCAGCCCTACAGGCCGGCGGACGGCCTCTCGGAGGCGGCATTCATCTCGTATGAGAAAAAGCTCTACGAGGAATATTGCCATTTTTTCCTTCAACGCAAAGGCCGTCTTCCGACCTTCCCTCTTACACGGCCTCCTTCGATACCTCAAGGTGAAAAAAGAGAGCAAGTCTAAGATATTTCCGTTCTGTCAATGTTGGGTCGTGTCGCTATAATCCCTACGTACGTCTCAAGAAATACGATCAATATGGCATCGTGTTGACTTTCCCTTTAACTGGGATGCTCTTGGAAGCAGTACTATATGCTGGCTGGTAAACGTCGTGTCTCTTCGCGGTGTTCGCCAGACCTTCCGCGCGGTCATATGACGCTACATTTGGAGGTGGCGTCAATGACATCGCCGACGATCGGGAAGACGATCCACTCTGACGGTCCCGCCACCCGCTCGATGACAGCGGCGGGGAAGCCTTCACACTCACCCCTATATAACTTCGTACACAGTGCGCTCGCCAACCGACCCCCTCCGCCATCAACGCACGATGGGCAAATCCGACGCCGAGGTCATCCAGCTCTTCAACGAGCAAGTCAATATGTCCGCCGACGAGATCGAAGAATGGCTCGACAGTCCAGAGAGCAGCAAGGCTGGCACGGGTGTCGGGTTGGAGAGCGGGCGGCGTATCATAGAGATTCTGAGGAAGAACCCGCAAAAGGATCCCGACGGGTATGAGGAGGTGAGCGTCGTCTGGGCGTGCGCCGTCGGAATTTGACCAATTTGGGTGCAGGAGGATATGCAGCACATCAGAAAGGTCGTTGCGTGAGTCGGCGGCGAAGTATCCGTCGCGAGGCTGCCTGGTTGACGGCTTTGCAGGTACAACAGCCGCCACTTGGCACAGGAGGACCGTCTCAAGGAGACCAAAACGACGGAAGAACTGGAAAAAACGAAGAGCACTATCAGGTACGTTCGCGAATTCGCCGGATCTGTTGTCGTCCCTAAGCCAGAGAACTTATTCAGTTTGCGAAACTGGGGCCACGTAAGTCGTGTTCTTGTTCCCTCGATACGCTCATCTCAAGCTTTTGTAGGACCCTGTCAAGGTCAAGATACAGGATGAGAAACACGAGCGCAAAGATCAGGACGAAGACGAAGAGGTTGAGGAAGAGAACGACGAGCTCGCCCAGGATCCTGCCGAGGGCGAGTCGGATGCGGCCGGAGAGTCCGACGAGGACGCGACAGAGGCAGGCACGAAGCGTAAGCACTCCCAGGTTGAGAAGAGCGAGGATGTCGGTGAAGAGGAGAGCGCTGATGGTGAAAAAGGAGACAAAACGAGCAAGCGCATGCGGGCGAAGGAAGAACAGAGTGAGGAGTCCGAGTCGTCCAAGTCTACGTAGCTTGAATCAGGGTGTTGGCGCTCTCCAGAGAATCAAACCTCTTGCCCGCCACGTCACCAAACCCTTTGATAATAGATAGTAGAGACCTTTGTGGTACGAACATAGGCTTCATCTGCTGCAAAGCAGCGACGAGTGAAAGCAAAGTTCGAGCGTCTCGGTCGAACTCACGTGCGCGTGAGATCTGTAGATGTTTCCGCGATCAGTCAGAATTTTTTCAGATCGCGCAGCTCACCTCCTTGCAACCTCGATCGTTTACGCTGGCTTTCTGTGCTCTCTGTCGCGTCGGAGGCTGACCAGTGGTGGGGGGAAAGCAAGGTCGCGTCGTTGTACGCGGGATGCATACGCGTCGGGTGCGGATTAGTACGTGGCCCTGAGACCAGGTCAGTCGTCGGTTTGAACAAAGAGGCATAGTCGCGGAGCTCACCATACATTAGCCTCCGTTGTGGATATCACCGCGGCACTCCGACCGACTCACTTGCCGACGTATCCATCCCCGATGGCTTCATCCGATTCACTTCCAGAGGGGTATACGGGGATGACAGCAATGTTCCTTGGTCTTGGTATGAATTCTGCTTGCAGGACCGAGCCAATATTTGACGTTGAAACAGGGATATGGCACGTAAAGTCAGAATATTCTTCAATATCGACTTCAAGTGCTGGGCGCGCACTGGAACTCCGGGCGTCCTGGCCTTGGGCCATCTCACCGGCACCTTTGCACTGAACGCCTCCATCTCTGCATCATCGCCTTCTTCGGCGGCGTGAAACTGTGGTGATGATACGCACATGTAAATTTCTGCTTCCGGTTTATCATCATGGCACTTACCATCCTGGAAGCCGCCGTGGATTTGGACGCCGTCTGCCTCACTCGCTGCACTTTCCGCTGTTGGGGTCCTAAATAGATCCTATGGCGCAGTGCCGTCTGTCTTGTCGAGTTCGGCGATTCTTGACGGACATCTACTGTCTCCTTTGGCTGGCTCGCCCTGGGGTCGTCCGGTCGTCTTCTGGGAGGATGTATGCTGTTGACTGCTCTTGGATGTGAAGGATGGGTAACGGGGAGGCAGTTGCGTCAGCTCGAGCTCGAGGATGATTGGTCTGCGCGCGGTCTGGCCGAAAATTTACCGGTGTTTTGGAACAGATGTCTCCGCCCAAGTTCGCGAGGAGACAGTGAAGTCCTGGCCTTGGCGCCAAACGGCGTCATGAAGCAAAGGCGGGCTGCGCTTGTCACAATGCAGATCGCACGGGGATTGCACAAGGTTCGGTGACGGTCAAGTTACGGTCGAACGGCCAACACCACGCGAACATCGCGAGGCTGACCCTGACCATCCGTGCCGGCCATGACTTTCCCTTCTCCGACATCAAGTGGATTAGGGAGTTTGGCCGGCGTACCGCTATACTGCTACTCTCCCGTGCGTGCTCATTCCGATGTCCTTGGTGCTGAGCTAACGAATGTCGTTCGGCAGTCGCCATCGTCTACTGGAAATTTCCCCCGCAAGTGCCGTAGATGCCGTTTGTCGGTCGCACGCACGCCAGCATGCGCTGCCTCGCCTTCCGGAGAAACTTGCACAGGTCAGAGCCATTGTTGAGAGAAGCAGAAGAATATTGATTGCTGTTACGCCATCGATAAGAGAAAGAAATAACAGAAGAGATAAATGAAGTGAAGAAGAAAAAAAACGATACAAATACAACAGATATGAAATTGTCCCGCTGGTGCGTCCCAGTCTTGCTCGCCTACTCTATCCCCTCGCCTCCCGAGCAGTTACTCTGTTCCCCATCCTTCTTAGGAGCCTTGGGACAGCTCTTCCTCTGATGTCTCTTCAATGCGTCCGCCCTCGAGAGCTGGGCATCGCACATGTCACATATGAACACCACAGGGTTTTCGTGAATCCGTAGGTGCCTGTGGTAGTCACCTTTCCAGGCGAATGTCGACGGATCCCCATCCTTATTGACGCAGTCCGGGTACTTGCAGGGCCAGCGAGTAGTAGTAGACTCAGATGGGCCTGCCCCTTGCGCGTTGGTGACCAGTCCTTGGTCTTCTTGCATCCGCTTCCTCTTGCTCGCCTTTTCCTTTCCCTTCCCCTTCCCCTTCCTCACCTTCCCCTTCCCCTTCCCCTCCTCCTCACCCTCCACACTCTTTACTTCACTGTTGGCCAGCCTCGGCTGCTCCTCCTCCGTCCAAGACGGCGCGGTCCTCACCTCCGATCCTCCCGTTGACGGCAAGGCACTTGGCCCTGCGGAGGATGGTGTTAGATATCTTGGACCGTTGATGGCCGCGCGGCGTCGATGCCCGCGGCCGCTCGTCTTGGATCTATCACTTTCTTCGGTCAGGGCCTTGTCTGCGTGCGGCCGGGCCCCCTCACGAGGGCCTGCGCAGTCTTCGGCCCTGAACTCTTCCGTCTTCCTCTTCTTCGCCTGCGATGGTATTGCGGTAGGCTCGTCATCTCCGAGCTCGTCGAACTTCCTCCGGGAGGCCCTAGCTGCAGGCGAAGGCGCAACTAGGGTCGGAGCCGGAGGTGTCAGCGGCCATGGTCCGCCGTTGACGTCGGGTATGGCCATGGTGGCCATGTGGTTGTTGTATGGGAGGCCCATGTCGTAGGGGACCTGCGGGGGTCCCATGTATGCCGCCTCAGGATGGTATGCCTGGAGTGGCTGCTCGCCGTAGGTGGGGGTGAGCGGCGGCGTCGACAGGATACCGACGGGTGGGTAGGGCGCCGTGTCTGTTGGCGTGATCGGGGACCTTGACGACCTCGACGACCCCGGCGATGGGTAGTGTGAGGGCAACGGGGCGATCACACGCTGGTTGAAGGGCGCGGGGACAGGCAGCCCATAGGACGAAGCAACCATGGACGGCGCGACCGTATCGGGATACCACGCGGGCATTGCATTGTTGACGCCGGTGGGAGGGTACTGCTGTAGGAATAGGTGAGTGGTCAATCTATGGCGACAAATGACAGATACTGACGTTGTAATACGGTGGTAGCATCGCTGGCGCGAGAGCGTGCGTCGCGGCCATCGGCGCAGCGGCGGTATGGTAAGTGGGAGCGCCGTAATATCCCTGCGGGTAAACTGCGACGCTGCCCGAAGGGGTGTTGGCGTGGTGCTGCATATTGAGTAGCATGAGTTGAGTATCACTGTCAAGCTATTCAATGACTCTACTCACCGTCTCGTATGGCGCAGCATAAGACGTCGGACCGAAGGCATAACCGCTCTGGATTCCGGGAGAGTACTACAACGGTGGGCATGGTAAGCGTACAGTCCACAACCGAAGTACGCCGCACTTACGGTGTTAGAGTCATGTTCAGCTTGATATTCGACCTGGGTCATGTGGCGAGCGGGCGGATACGCCGCTGGGGCAGGTGCCAGTCCGAAGCTGAGATCTGTGGGGGCTGGGACGCCCTCAGAGAGAGTGTCTGCCTCGCCGCCGTTGAAGTTGCCGCCTGTGCCACTGCCATCGACTGGCAGACCATCGTGTGGCCACAGCGGCGAGGCGTGCGGTGCAGGGAGGCCTCCCTCCCACTGCTGTGTGGTCAAATCCTGGGGATAAAGCATCGCGGTGGTGTGATCGAGACTGTGGTGGAATGGGAGCGGAAGTCGTCTGGAAGGACAATTGGGGGGTTCAGAGCTGCCGGGGCCGCTGCCTTATAAACGCGCCGGCCAGGTGCGCTTTGACCTTCGGCTAGCAAGTGCAGTGCAGGGCGCGCGCCCGGACCTCGCCATCCATTATCCAGTGCGCTGCCTCGTGTCTTTCGTTCCTCGCTAACGGTCTCCATCACAGCACTGCGCATGCCGAAGTGCTGGGACGACGCGTCCACACCGACCTGCCTGAGTCCGCCAGGCGCCATGCCTGCTTCCATTGCATCATTCCTGATTTACTCAGAGCATGATGTGGGCGCAAAGATTTTGTGATTTTTGATCGCCCGCAACGTGTTTCTGGTGTCAGCTGAATATATGGATTCTGCGTAGCACAGGAGAAGAACGCCCGCGCACGTCAGCCCTTGCTCCCCGATATCGGTTCCTGCATCTGGCTAACATGGTCGACATGCGCCGGATCTCTTCAAATATTCCCCAGAGTTCCTGAACTAGCTAGGCCCGAGCCTGAGCCTGGGCGACGGACCTTCAAGCCTCTTCAAGCTCACGTCTGTCGCGTTGATTCTTTGTTCCGCCTCGACTCGCTTATGGATATTACATCTAGACTAAGATACACGTGGGCGGCAGCACTAGCAGGCGGTAATCGCACACAGTCGCCCATATCTGGCATCCACAAATGACGAACTTTCCGACGACTCGGAACTGCTCGGAGGAGTTGTGTTTGCGCCGAACCGCCCTCGCAGGCGCCCATGGCCGCCTAGCCGAGAGAAGACGCGCGGCGGACACGTTGCAAGGCGGTATGTTCAAGCTGCATCAGTTCAAAGCGACGATATTTCTTTACAGAACAATGGTGTGACCATCATGCAACAGTTGCGAGATAACAATTGCCGGAAGAGAAGCCAGCGTATGTCCGTTGTCTAGGAGCGGCTCGTATAGATGCCGCCGCTGCGCGGTCGACAGTTGTCTGGCAGCATTCACAGCGCGCCTATAATAAGTGTAGCGCTCGCAGCGTGGGCGCTAAGTGGCAGTGCAGACGACCTGAATGCTCAGCTAAAACAAGGAGAATCATCGGAAATACTCAGTTGAACTCTGCCCGACATCGTCTTCAGAGTTGCGGTTGACCAGAGCGCTTACTCCTTGGTCTCGCGCTGACTTTATCCATGAAGACAGTCGTTCTGTTCATTTCTCGACTTTCGTTCGACGACGGCCGC
Source organism: Auriscalpium orientale (assembly GCA_019915035.1). Lineage (NCBI taxonomy): Eukaryota > Fungi > Basidiomycota > Agaricomycetes > Russulales > Auriscalpiaceae > Auriscalpium > Auriscalpium orientale. The sequence goes on from JAHLMH010000001.1 coordinate 3,212,815, forward strand.
TGCGCCCCACTTGGACAGGCCATCTCCTCAAGCGGATTTGCTGCCGACGGACGTCATAGCCAACTTGAACCACCGACACCATGACCAGTGCCATGAGCAGGCAGTCGACCCCGCGCTTCGTGCTCTCGTCCTTCACCGCGGTATGATCCTGCTCGCCGTCGCCCTCTGCGTGGTCGCATCGTTCACGGTCATAATGACGCCCGCTCTCTTCGACTTGTTGTCGGTGCTTTTAACTTTGTTGTACTCCGCGCTGTGCCTGGCGCTGTCTCTTCTTCTCCGCACAACAATCTTCTCTCACCATCTCACCATCGCACGTGTATCCGTCCACCTCCGCCCGCCTTCCATCGCTCTGCACAATGTCCACGCCGTCTTCCCCGCGCGCTCCATCTACCCGTCCACATCCATCAAGTTCGTCGAGCTCCGCGTCACCCCGCACACGCCCTCGCGCACCGCACCGAAGGTCCTCACCGTCCGCCTGACGTCCGCACTGCTCGTCTCGCGCCTCTCGACCGTCTCCACGACGCAGCTCACCGCCGCCATCCTCATCTTCCCCGTGCTCGCACGCCTGTCCGCGGGCCCGCCCGTGCAGGTCACCCTCGAGGGCTTCCGCCTGCGTGTCTTCTCGTCAACGCAGACCCCGTACCTGGTGCAGCGCCTCCGCGAGGCGCTCGTGTCGACGGTTCTCTTCGGCGAGGTGCTCCGCTTCGACGACCTCGCCGTGGACGTGCGCTTCGGGCAGGACTACGCCGCCCTCGACGGGCCCGGCGCGGACAAGCTCGGCGCCCCCGCGCAAAACGGCGCGGACGTGGCGCCTGAGGAGGAGCTTGACATCAAGGAGCAGCGCAGCGGGGACCCCCCGGACGAGGACGACCTGCTCGTCGTCGCGTCGACCGCGAATCTGCAGATGCACGACCGCAAGGGCCGCATCTACGCGTTCACGCACGTGTGCGCGTGCATGCGCCGCAGCTGGGGCGGCTTTGTCTGCGCTCGCGGCGCATACGAGATGGAGGCGGAGGGCTGCCGCTGGCAGCGCTTCCCGCCCGTCGTGCTCGGTGAGGCCGGGCTCAAAGAGCTCAGCCTATTACGGTCCGTCGCCTATCCATGCGTTCATTCGCGCCCGCAGCTTGACTGACGCCGGACGGCAGATCCATTGTCAGGTTGCCGCTCACGCTGCCCTTGGACATGTACACGCTGCTCACGGACCCCATGCGCTTTATCGACCTCGTCGTACCGCACGCACAGATACAGTTCGACGACTTCCGCATGCGCGACGCGGAGCTGGTCCGGCAGGGCTTCGAAGGGCTCGCGAGGGCGGTCATGGGCGTTCCCCTCATTCCCGGCGGGTAGGAGGGGTTGAATGCGAGCAGTGAGCTATTCATTGGGAACTTTTGGGATAGACAATGCTCTTGGCCATTGTGACACTGTAAATGTCTGTGTTATAGAGCACAGTGTATGAACTCGCAATCAACACACGACTAATGCAATTGATACATGTCCTGCGCCCGTAGTAAGCAGTAAGCAAGCAGTAACCGGCTGTGGGAAACCAGCCATGAGCCAGTCCCTTGTCGGGGGCTCTAAGAATCTATATGGCATGGTCATGACGGTCATAGCGATATTGAGAACAAGATAATCTGTAGAGCCAAGAGCACTTACTGTACTCTTTCTGGCTCCGCCATTCGACTAAGGCACGCTTCTTCCTCCGCCATTCGACTGAGGCACGCTTCTTCTGCCTCCAATCCGGGGCCCAGTCGCCGTGGGGTTGGGTGTCGGCCATGTTATATATACAGCGATCCAACGTCACCGCCGGAATAGCTCAGCTGGGAGAGCAACAGACTGAAGCAGTAACAGTACGACTGGCTTCTGGAGGTCCCGTGTTCAATCCACGGTTCTGGCATTTTTGGTTTGATCAATATCATGATGATCTGTTTTTTCCACCGAATGTAGCGTCCTTACTGTACATCTCGGTAGTCAATCAATCAATCGCCGTCCACTTTGCTGGCCTGCTCAAGCTACTGCCCACGTGTATCTTAATCTAGACGTAATATCCCTAAGCGAGTCGAGTCGGAGGAGACGTCAGCTTGAAGATCCGTTGCCCATGCTCAGCTCAGGCCTAGCTGATCCAGGAACTTTGGGAAGACATCCGGAGCATGTTGAGCACGTCTGCCATGTGCAAGAATTGATGTCGGGGGCCAAGGCCGCGAAGCGCGAGCGTTCCTCTCCTGTGCTACGTAGAATCCATATATTCAACACCACTGGCAGGAACACGTTGCGGGCGATCAAAAATCACAAAAGACTTTGCGCCCACATCATGCCCTGAGAAAGTCAGAAATAATGGAAGCAGGCAAGGCGCCTGGCGGACTCAGGGCCGTCGGTGTGGACGCGTCGTCCCAGCACTTCGGCATGCGCAATGCTGTGATGGAGACCTTTAGCGAGGAACGAAAGACACGAGGCAGCGCACTGGATAATGGATGGCGAGGTCCGGGCGCGCGCACTGCACTGCACTTGCTAGCCGAAGGTCAAAGCGCACCCTGCCGGCGCGGTTATAAGGCAGCGGCCCCGGCAGCTCTGAACCCCCCAATTGTCCTCCCAGACAAATTCCGCTCCGAGTCTACCACTGTCCCGATCACACCACCGCGATGCTTCATTCCCAGAATTTCAACGCACAGCAGTGGGAGGGAGGCCTCCCTGCACCACACGCCTCGCCGCTGTGGCCACACGACGGCCTGCCAGTCGATGGCAGTGGCACAGGCGGCAACTTCAACGGCGGCGAGGCAGACACTCTCTCTGAGGGCGTCCCAGCCCCCACAGATCTCAGCTTCGGACTGGGACCTACCCCAGCGGCGTATCCGCCCGCTCGCCATATGACCCAGGTCGAATATCAAGCTGGACATGACTCTTACACCGTGAGTGCGACGTACATGGGTTGTGGACTGTACGCTTACCATGCCCGCCGTTGTAGTACTCTCCCGGGATCCAGAGCGGTTATGCCTTCGGTCCGACGTCTTATGCTGCGCCATACGAGACGGTGAGTAGAGTCATTGAATAGCTTCAGTGATACTCAACTCATGCTACTTATCATACAGCACCATGCCAACACCACTACGGGCAGCGTCGCAGTTTACCCGCATGGGAGTTACGCCGCTGCCGCGTACCACACTGGCGCTCCTGCTTACCACAATGGCGCTCCAGCGTACCACACTGGCGCTCCAGTGTACCACACTGCCGCTGCGCCGATGGTCGCAACGCAGACTCTCGCACCAGCGATGCCTCAACTGTATCACAACGTCAGTATTTCTCATTCGTCGCCATATATTGACCAACTCACCTGTCTCCTACAAGCAGTACCAACCCACCGTCGTCAACACTCCGGCGCCCGCTTGGTATCCCGATGTCGCGCCGTCCATGGATGCCTCGTCCTATGGGTCCTATGGGCTGCCTGTCCCCGCACCCATCAACCAGCATGTGATCGCCCCGTTGCCCTCACACTACCCATCGCCGGGGTCATCGAGGTCATCGAGGTCCCCGATCACGCCGACAGACACGGCGCCCTACCCACCCGTCGGGATCCTGTCGACGCCGCCGCTCACCCCCACCTACGGCGAGCAGCCATTCCAGGCATACAACTCGGGTGGCGCACCACACCTGGGAGCCCCGCACGTCCCCTACGACATGGGCCTCCCATACAACAACCACATGGCCGCTATGGCCATACCCGACGTCAACGGCGCAACTCGGCCGCTGACACCTCCAGCTCCGACCCTAGTTGCGCCTTCGCCTGCAGCTAGGGCCCCCCGGAGGAAGCTCGACGAGCTCGGAGATGACGAGCCTACCGCAATATCATCGCAGGCGAAGAAGAGGAAGACAGAAGAGTTCAGGGTCGAAGGCTGCGCAGGCCCTCGTGAGGGGGCCCGGCCGCACGCAGACGAGGCCCTGAAGAAGGAAGAAATTAGATCCAAGACGAGCGGGCGCGGGCATCGACGCCGCGCGGCCAACATCGGTCCGAGATATCTAAACCCATCCTCCGCAGGGCCAAGTGCCTTGCCGTCAACAGGAGGATCGGGGGTGAGGACCGCGCCGTCTTGGATGGAGGAGGAGCAGCCGAGGCTGGCCAACAGTGAAGTAAAGAGTGTGGAGGTGGGGATGGGGAAGGGGAAGGGGATGACGCAGGTGCAAGACCAAGGACTGGGCAACGACGCGCAAGAGACAGACCCAACGGGGTCTACTGGTCGCCTGTCTTGCGAGGTTCCAAACTGCGTCAACAGGGCTGGGGAGCCGCGTACATACGCCCGGCGAGGTGACTACGCGAAGCACCTGAAGGAGGTGCACAAGCTGGAAAAGAAGGGTGGACGACTTCAGCGGATTAAGAATCCTAAAGTCCACCTATGTGAAAAGTGCGAGAAGACGTTCTCGCGGTCGGACGCATTGAAGAGACATTGCGAGTCAGACACAGCCTGCCCCATACGCGTTCAGGAGCTTGAGGAAGAGAAGGCACTGCTTGCGACGTGATACGAGACGAAGGCGAGTCGACTGGAGGGAGGCGAGCAAGGTTGGGACGCACCACCGGGACAATTTCATATCTGTTGTATTTGTATCGTTGTTTCTTTTTTTCATTTCATTTCTGTCTTCTATTATTTCTTTCTCTTATCGATGCAATCAATATTCTTCTGCTTCTCTCAACAATGGCACTGACCTGTGCGAGTTTCTCCGGAAGGCGAGGCAACGCATGCTTGCATGCATGCGACCGACAACGGCATCTACGGCACTTGCGGGGGCAGCGTCCAAGGAGACGAAACCCATAGCGGCTGCCAGAACGACATTCGTTAGCTCAGCGCCAAGGACATCGGAATCAGCACGCACATGAGAGCAGCAGGATAGCGGTACGCCGGCCATAGTCCCTGTTCCACTTGATGTCGGAGAAGGGAAAGAGTAGGCCGGCGCGGATGGTCAGGGTCGGCAGCGTCGCGATTTTCGCGTGGTGTTGGCCGTTCGACCGTCACCGAACCTTGTGTAAGTCCCGTGATATCTGCACTGTGACAAACGCAGCACGCATTCTTCGGCCTTTGATATCCTGCTTCATGCTTCAGGACGCCGTTTGGGGCCTAGGCTAGGTCGCGCTGTCTCCTCGCGAAGCGCACCTTGGGCAAGACATCCGTTCCAGGTAAATCTCGTCCATTGACCGCGTGCAGGCCAACCATTCTCGAGCTGACGCAAAATGTCCGACTGCCTCCTCGTCGCCCGTCGTCCACATCCAAAAAATCCATCCATCCCAGACGACCACCGGACGACTCCAGGGCGAGCCAGCCGAAGGAGACAGAAGATGTTCGACACAATTTGCCGAAGTCGACAAGACACCAACAAAAGTGCACCGAGTGAAGGAGACGGCGTCCAGATCTAAGGCGGCTTCCAGGGCAGCAAGTGCAAGTGGAAGCAGAAATTTACATTTGCGTATCGTCACCAGTTCAATGCCGCCGGCTGGGAGCGATAATGCAGACCTGGAGGGGGTTCGTGCCGGTGAGATACTTCGACGGCCAGAAAGCCCGGAGTTCCAGTGCGCGCCCAGCACTGGAGTCGATATTCGGACTTTAAGAGTCGTATCCCTGTTTCAACGTCAAATTTGGCTCGATCCTGCAAGCAGAGTGCATACCAAGATCAAGTAACATTGCTGTCATCCCCGTATACCCCTCTGGATGTGAATCGGATGAAGCCATTGGGGACGGATACGTCGGAAAGTGCGTCGGTCGGAGTGCCGCGGTGATATCCACAACGGAGGCTAATGTATGGTGAGCTCCGCGACTATGCCTCTTTGTTCAAACCGACGACTGACCTAGTCTCAGGGCCACGTACTAAATCGCACCCGACGCGTATGCCTCCCGCGTACAAGCCGCGACCTTGCTTTCCCCCCACCACTGGTCAGCCTCCGACGCGCCAGAGAGCACAGGAAGCGAGCGTAGACGATCGAGGTTGCAAGGAGGTGAGCTGCGAGATCTAAAAAAATTCTGACTGATCGCGGAAACATCTACAGATCTCACGCGCACGTGAGTTTCACCGAGGCGCTCGAACTTATGATGACCACCGTAATAGCGTGCTTGCTGTACATCTCGGTAGTCTATCAATATAACCATCGCTGTCTACTTTGCTGGTCTCGCAACGAGTGCAGTTGCAGGATTGGGAGAACTAGCGTGTCGGTGCGAGAAGTACTATTTACAAGTTGTAACAGTTTCTGCCCTCACAGCAGAACATGCTCCCGAACCATACACATTCTTTTCACCGCACGCTTCTTCGCCACCGCCTCGACCATCTCCCTCGAAATGACCACCATGTCCCCCACTTCCCCCTCCTCTCCCTCGCCCTCACCCTCACCCCCGTCCTCGCCCTTGACCCGGCGTATCAGCAGCCCGCACTCATTCAGCGCAAACGCGGCGTCCTCGACGCGCAGGTGCGTCGCGCGCGCGACGTCCGCCAGCGCGCAGCGCACGACGACGTGCGTCGTAGCGCTGCCGTCCGCGTTCGGCGCGCTCTCCACGCGCCGCAGCGACGCGAGCGCGGCCGCGTCGTCGCCGGGCGCGGGCGACGCGCTCTCGCCGTCCCAGCCCTTCGCGGAGCGCCGCCGCTTGGCCGCGCCGCTCGCGAAGGCGGATGCGTCGAGCCCGGGGATTTTCGGCAGGTCTGGTGGGAGCACGGTGAGGAGGCGCCTGTGTGTGTGGGTTAGTGAGTAGCGTAGGGCGAGGTGAGGGTGGGTGCGTACCGGAAGAAGCGGATGAGCGTGGACACCCAGTATGCGAGGTAGCTGCGCAGGCCGAGGTCGGAGAGCGGCCGCTCGGGCGTGCCGACGCGCCCTGAGCGGCGGGAGATTTCGTAGCCTGTGGAGAGCGGATGTGAGCGGACGGATGAGCGCGGGAAGGGATGAGACGCGCTGAATTCGATCATGAGCATGCCGAAGCCTTGTCGCTGGTACGGCGGGAGCACGATGATGCACGCGAGGTTGTAGTCGTCGTACGAGACCTTCTCCTACAACACACAACGCGATCAGTGTCATCCGCATGTTAGAGTGCACCGACGTACCTTGGAGAAGAACCCGAGAACATGGTCCCGCTGCGACTCTGCGTCCGTGAATATGTAGAACAGAACTGCGGCGCGATGTCAGACATTGCCTGTCCAAAGGGCGTGGCCGTACAGTTGTCACAGTCAAAAAACAACGTCTTGATGTCGATGAAAAGCTTCCCGAATAGCGACAGATTCTGGCAGTACAGCTGCCCCGCCTCGCGGTTAGCCAGCTCGTGAACGCCCACCGCATGAAACACCACGTACCTTCTCCTTCGCACCGTCGACCTCCCATATCGTATGCGCGCCGCGCTGATAGACCTTCCTCCCAGGCGGATGCTTGCGCGTGCAGCGCTTCTGCCCACCCGAGCACGCACCTCGTCAGCATCGCGCTCGTCCTCATCGCGGGGGCGTGCTGCTCACCGTGTGCGCCTCCCACGACGTGCCGTCGAGCATGTACTTGAAGCAGCGGTCGCAGACCCACAGCACGCCCGCGCCGCCCGCGTCGTGCGCGCGCCCAAGCCCGCCCGCGAACAGGTCCGACGTACGCCCGTGCGAGCGCCCCGTCGCGCGCGCGACGCCCGGGATGCGCGGCTCGGGCAGCGCCACGGACTCGCCCTCGCCGCCCTCCGTCTCCGCGAGCGGGTACGGCGAGAAGTACCTGCGCGCGCTCAGTAAGCACTACGCACAGCGGGGAGGAGGACACCGCACGCACCATGTCTTGATCTGCCAGTGCCCGAAGTTGACCTTGTCGAAGTTGCGCCGCGCGGTGATCTGCCGGTGGTGCGCGATGTCGAACTCCTCCGTGTCGACCGCGGGCTTGTCGTCCGCCGGGGCGGGCGGGCTCGGGCTCGGCGCGGCGCTCTCCTCGATGATCTCGCCGTCGTCGTCGAGCTCGATGACGATGGGCGACTCTGCGCGTGGCCCCGTGCGCCGCCGCTTGCGCGCGGGCGAGCCGGGGCGCGAGGGGGCGGGGGGCGTCGTGACGGCGGCCGCGGGGACCCACTCGTCGAGCCGCTTGTCGGTGCCGACGTAGTGCACGTAGAGCTCCCCCGCGCGCTTGTCGAGGATGTGCGCTTCGCCTGGCAGGCGGCGTGAGGGGGGCAGTTGGCTTGGGGATGTGGAACGTACGGGAGAGGTTGTTCTTGGTAATGTGCACGGTGGTCATGGCGGGAGAGTGCAGAGTCGTCTGGGTCCCGAGGAGTGCGTTTACTGAGCTGGTGGTCGTTGTCGGCTACGACAATGCCGGCGACGACATTGTTCGTATTGAAGTCAGATGCCTCGTAAAGTAGATGGCAACAAGCGAGTTGCGGTACTGTAAACGGTAGACGAGCACAAATGCTCCATCATCACGGTCAAGATGCCTCAAAAATCCTATCGACAGCACATACAGATATAATCGCATCCCGATGGAACAACAGACTATTGGACAAAAGATCTCATGTTGTTATACATTGACGAACCACAGTACATATGTGTTGAACAGGTTCCACTTGAGAGCGTTGGGGTGCGCCTCACAGAGAAGAGCACATGGCATTTTCAGGATCTGGCATCAGACAACCAAAAAGTGGGCGTTATCCAACGCCCAGGTAGCGGGAATAATCTTCTCAAGTCGGACGGGTGGTATGCGAGCATGGGGCCTGGTGTGATAGTGGAGACGGGCATGCGGCATACAGCGTACAGACGAGAAAGATGGGAAACGACATAATCACTCCTTTGCCTCCTCCTGCTCGACCGCGGTGATACCCGACCGCTTCTCGGCGACGCGTGCAGCGCGACGTTCCCGAGCAGCCTACGCAGGACGCGTATGTTAGATTTGGGAGGAATACGAGTCGAACGAGACGTACTTGTTCTTCACACGACGAGCCTCCATCTGGTCCGACAGCACCTTGGTGCGGGACTTCTCCGCCTTTGCCTTGTGGATGTACTCCATCAAGACGCGCTTGTTCTTGAACACGTTACCCTTCGCCTTCTGGTAGAGCGAGTGGTAGCTGCGGGGGCTCAGATAAGGGCAATCAGACGAGCAGACGAGCGACTCACAGGTGCTTGTCGATTTTGCCCGACTCACGGTACTTCCGCAGAAGTCTCCGCAACACACGCTGCCGCCGCATCCAGAGAACCTTGCTCGGCATACGGGCCTCATTGGTACCCTTGCGCTTTCCGACACCGGTGTGGCGGCCTTGCGCTTGGCGGCGAGGAGATCGAGGGTGCGTGCGCGGGAGTGGACGGTGGTGGGCTTGATGATGATGCGGCCGTCCTTGATGAGCTTCTTTACGTGGGTGCGGGAGTTGGCGTTGCCAATCTCTGCCTGCTCGTTGGGGTCGCACCAGATTTTGCGCTTGCCGACGCCCGAGACGGATGCGGCAAGCCGCTTTTGCGAACGGAGGTTGACCATCGTCGGTGTCTGGCGAGCGGGTTGGCGAGGGTGTAGACAGCAGGGACAGCGAGCTCACCTTGGTCTTGCGGGATGGCGATGATGAGCAGCGGGCTGTCGCTGGGCGTGTGTGGCTGGAGGGGTTACGTAATGCAAGCCACCGAACCTTATTGCCAAACTGTTACAGTTGGCTAGCCGACGCGGGCCGGGTCGGATGGGCCCCCGCGTGGCTCCTTCCCCGGACCCCAGGACCCGACGGTGCACCCCGGCGTCGGTGTACTGTATTATGGTAAGTACGGCCTCGCCCGCGTGTAGAAGCTACGAGACTGCTGCCCACGCAGGCCACGGCGTGTACCTAAGCACCAGAGGCTGGGGGCTTTGTGTGTCATGCCGCGGTTCCGTGAAGCGGACGAAGGGCGAAAAGGACGCAGTGGCCTGGCACGTCCAATGGGCGACGTGGGCGCCTTTGATAACCAGTACGTGGAACGTGGCGCGGATTATTGGCCAAACGCACGGCCAGCCTCAGCGTCACGCGATGGCGAGCTGAGTTTCGCCTGCCTCGTGGTCGTTGTTCTCGCGACGAGCAGGCCGCCGTTATCACCGGCGCGGCGGGCTCTGATGTGGCCGTCTGATGTATTGTCTGCAGAGGAAGAGAGTCTGCGGCTGGGGCTGGCGTTGGCCGTCAGTGCTGAGCGAGCAAAGTGATTATCTAATCTTTTTCGGGGATGAAAGCGCTGTAGCCGGCTCTTGTCCGTCTCCATCTCTCTTTCTACGCCCATCTCCTGCGTTCTCGTCTACATCTTAAAGCTCGTTTTCAAGGGCCTTGCGGGCGGGTTTCGTGCCCAATCGCTCCCCCTGTGCTCGCTCACCAATCCTCCCCGCCTCGCTATCAACGTATCCCACCACCCAGCCAAACGTCTCCGCCGTCATGATATCCCTATAAATTCGCCAACCTCCTCCGATCTTCCTCTCGCCACCGTCCACATCGCCCTCGCTCTCACCTCTACTTCTACCACGCTCACGACACCATCCACAGCCCTCCTGCGCCCCACACCCCTCGTATACACAATGACCCCGACAGACGACACCGCCCAGGCCTCGTCAGAAAGTGACGGCCAGGACGGCGCAGAACCCCCAATGGCGACCAAAGAAAGCCCCCTCTTCTTAATATCCCCCAATCCCCCGCCACTGCGCGCCGCAGCGCCGCACCACCCAAGTCCCCGCAGTGCCCATCAGCCCGTAAAGAGCGCATCAGCCGCGGGAGCGGCCAAGCACGCAGCGCCCGCCAACGGCGACGCGCGTCCCCCGTCCGTGCCCCTGCCGCCTCACGATCACGGCTCGATGCTCAAGGAGCCTGGGCACACGCGTCAGGACCTGCAGCGCCTCGTGGTGCCACCCCAGCCCATCCAAGACTCCAGCTCGACGACAGACTCGATGACCCCGTCCCCCGCCAGCACGCCTTCGCCGTCGGATTACGGTGGGTGGAGTGCGCCGTCGACTCAACCCCCCAGTCGGGCCCCCAGCCAGGCTCCCAGTCGGGCGCCGAGCATGTCCGGGCCCAAGCCCGACGTCTCAGCCCTCCATGCGCTCAACTTTGGCAAGAACGCCAAGAAAGACAAGGCCCGCCGCGCGTCCGCAGCGGCGCCGCCGACGCCCCGTGAGACAGCTGCGCCTAGTCCGACGGTCAAGCACAAGGGCCCGCCATCGGTGCACTCGGACGGCGGTGGCAAGTTCACCCTCAAGGACCTCCTTGGCGGCGCGCCGAAGCTCACACGCAAGTCTTCCCAGCGCTCGACTGGCAGCAGTCGGAAGTCGGACTCTGAGAACGGCAAGTCGACCGTGGGAGGCGAGTCTACTGCGAGTCTGTTGAAGAAGTACGGGACCTGCGAGCGCGTCGCGATAGGCAAGGGAGCTACGTCCGTCGTACGACTGGCACACAAGTGGGATAGAACCGAAGAGAAGCTCTACGCTGTCAAGGTGCGTACCCTGCCTCATTTGCGATGTGCGCATCCATTCATCGAGCAATAGGAGTTCCGAAAGAGACGGAAGAACGAGACAGAGAAGGAGTACGTCAAGAAGCTCACGGCCGAGTTCTGCATCTCCTCGACGCTGCACCACATCAACATCGTCGAGACGGTGGATCTCGTCCAGGACGAGCACCAGAACTGGTGCGAGGTCATGGAGTTCTGCCCCGGTGGCGATCTATACGCTGCCATCAAGAAGGGCCGGATGTCGCCGAGCGAGATTGAGTGCTGCTTCAAGCAGATCCTGCAAGGCCTTTCCTACCTGCACAGTCAGGGCGTCGCTCACCGAGACCTCAAGCCGGAGAATCTATTTTTCGACACGCATGGTCATCTGAAGGTGCGCACGCCATCGATCACCTAGGCCGGTGGCTCTAACACATGATGATGGGCAGATCGGAGACTACGGCGCTTCGACCGTGTACCGCCTGCCCTGGGAGGCTACCGTGCACATGTCCACCGGCCTGTGCGGCAGCGAGCCGTACATTGCGCCCGAGCAGTTCCTCGGGAAACGTGAGCAGCGCCCCCTTGACCCGCGGCGCCCCTGACATCCTCTCCTAGCTTACGACGCGCGCCTCGTGGACATCTGGGCCGTCGGCGTCGTGTTCTACTGCTTGCAATTCTCGGAGCTGCCGTGGCGCGTTGCGCAGACCTCGGACAACCTGTACGCCGCGTACGCAGCGGCGTGCGCGAACCCTGCGCAGAGCGCGTCGCCCGCGACCATAAGCAACCTCGCGCCGCGCCAGTGCCGCACGCTCATCCGCCGCATGCTCGAGCCCGACCCCAAGTCGCGCGCGCTCATCGATGAGTGCATGGCGCACTCGTGGGTGCAGGGCATCGAGGTGTGCCACGAGGTGCCCAGCCCGTCGCACGTCCACGTCCACGCGCAGAGCTTCGCGCAGACCCCTGTGCAGGTCCTCCGCGAGTAGTACTACCCGCAGGTCGCTCCGTTCACTGCTGTTCGGACTTTGTCTCGCTCTCCTTAGTTTTGTATCGGCTTCGCCTGGTTCATTCACTGTAGTACTTCCGCGCCCTCCTGTGGGGGTTAGTTTTGCTGTCACGTCATGACCTGGGGCGCGTGGATGTACCCCTTGGATTATATACATCTGCTTTATGAGTACGTGCGCGGCAGTAAGGCCATGCAAGAAGGCGTGCCAAACAAAAGTCTAGTAGTAATGCTATAATGTATGCGCAATGCGGTATAGGCTAGGCTGGTATAAGATGACTGTAGTACTGGTATAAGGTACGGGACTAGTCTTCATGGGGGCACGGGGAATTTAAACATGCGTTCTCGCAAAGCGGCCCGACCTTCGTGCCTGCGATCACAAATTGCCCGCCTTGCCCGCAGACGACACGACTCCGCGTCCAGAGATAGAACGGCGACAGAGGCTCGGCCGGTCAGTCTGCCCTGCCCGTGCGCCACTGGCAGGGACGCAGCGCGGAGAGCGGGGGTGTGATGGGCGGCGCGCTGCCCGGCACGCGGTTTTTGGGCTGCAGGTGGCGCGGGGTGGGCACGTCGCTGCGGGGCGGTCAGCACGGCGCAGAGAAACCGGTTGGGAGGGAGCGAGGGGCTCACCACGGGCGGACGAGCGCGCCCACGAAGGCTTGCGCGCGGAGGGCGGCGGCGCCGCGGCGGGAGCTGGGGCGCTGCGCGCAGGTTGCAGGTTTTGTGCGGCGGCGTGGCGGGGGCCGTGCGGCGTGGGTGTGGGCGTGCGCTCGGATGCGTGCCTCAATTGCAGCCAGAATTCGCTTTATCGCCTCGGCAAAGACGTCGGGAGGAGACCCGGAGCGTAGGCGTCGTGCAGGGCCCGCTGAATAGAGCTGCGGGGACGTCCATTCGCGTGCTAGTGCGCGGTGGACTGGATGGAAGACGGAGTATACAAGTTGGGTTGAGCGCAAGTTGGATAGTCAGCGTGCAGGCGGGACTAGATAGGGCTGGATCTATGCTGGAGGAGTGGGGCCCAACTGGAAGGAATTCGGGAATCGGCGCGTTGGAAATACCTACTGTTTGGCGAGCAGATGTTGCGACTGCGAAAGCACAGCAGGGTTCCGATGGCGCAATGAATGGCCTACGCAGTGAATCAGCGCAGAAGACTCAAGAGCAAGAGGGAATAGAAAATTTAATCTCTTGAACCTTTATTGCAGGAGACAAGCAACAGAGGGGAATTTCATCGTTCACTTCTCCGGACAGAGGAATTGTTCAGCGGGGGTAATAAACCCATACTTGCTCATTCTCACATCGCCGGGATAGCTCAGCTGGGAGAGCAACAGACTGAAGCACCTAGTGTGTTCTGGAGGTCCCGTGTTCAATCCACGGTCCTGGCATATCTTTTTGTGTTCCTTCCACATCATGGTGGTCATTTTGGCGGCTCCGCGCTCATTCCTTTTCGACAAGTTCCAGCAATGACATGTCCATGCACATACCTCGAGCAATAACTGGCAATTTCCTAGGCCCAGGATTACACAGAACACAGGGAGATGCCTGAAAGCTGCCCGCTGCCAGTGCAGTGACAACGGGCGAACTCGGACCGGGCATAAGATTTCCAGCTTTCTAGCTTCCTGCCAGCACAACATCGCATCTTGCCTCGCTCTCACTATGGCCGACAACGACAACGACACTAGCGTTACTCCGCCTGGGCTTCCCAGCCCAGACGCCAACGGGACATACTCGCCAACGCCGGTAGACACGCCCTCGGGCGGCGGCCTGCACATCCCAGAACCAACGGACGGTTTCTTCGGGTACAGCGAGGAGAAAAGCCTGCGCCATGTGAGTCCTTACCGCACAGCCGACCTTCGATGACCGATGCGAGGCAGATTGAAGAAAAGGCGTGGGCGGCGCGCAGGGCGTCCGTGCCGCAATCCGACGCGGTGCGCCCGCTGATGGGCAGCCACGCCTCCCCGCTGCTCGACGCACGCACCGATCCCGGATCGTCCGTCATAGCGAACTTGCAGCTTCCCCCGGTCCATGCCCCGGTGGACGTCGATAACAGCGCGGTCTTGCAGGCGGAGGAGGAGTATGAGAAGTTCATCGAGAATGTGCAGGAGCACCCGGGTTCCAGTACGTTGTCTTTTTGAGAAACGTCTTCTCTGTTTTGTGGAATGCATTTGCGTCGTTGTAGCTGATACGATCGTCCACTGGCAGTTGCGATGCCCCCAGACCTGACTCCCGAATTTGGCCATCTGTTCGAAGTGTTCCGAAAGTGCCTGCTCCTGCGCGACAAATACATGGCCATCTCACACCAACGCCTCGGCGACAACCCGAAGGACCATGACGGCACCTTTCACGGCTTCAAATCAGGCGTCGCAGACACGATGGGCGTCCGGTGCCAGGTCGCAGTCACGGACGACTCGTTCTTGGCCCCCGAAAAGGGCGCCTTCGCGCCGTGGAAGATCTACCCACCACCGCCCCCGCCGCACTGGCACTGGTCGCCGTCGCAGGAGGCTGTCCCGCACGCGAACAGCAGCCCCACTTCCGGGTCGGACGGGTTCGACTTTGCGGCGTGCGAGATTCCCGGTGCACATGCGTGGGGGTACAAGATAGACGATAAAGGCGTGTTTCAGGTGTATGATTCGGACATAGGTGCGCCTATTGGCATTCATGGCTGCCCCGCACGCACGTTGACTTTGACCTACAGTCGAAGACGACACAGAGAGGGCGCCGCTGTTCGAGATCCCGAGCATCCGCGAATACTTCATGGACCTTGATTTCGTGCTCGGCGTGATCTCGGACGGGCCCGCAAAGAGCTTTGCGTATCGCCGCCTGCAGTACCTCCTCGGCAAGTTCAACATGCACAACCTGCTGAACGAGTTTCAGGAGATGACGGAAATGAAGGTCTGCAGCTTTTGTACCCGTTACTCCTCCTTCTCGTGAGCTAATGCGCCCTCGGCCCAGAGTGTGCCGCATCGGTAGACCAACAGACACGTCTTTGCTGCCGCTGGTGTGCTGAATTTCGCGCACAGTGACTTCTACAACGTGCGGAAGGTCGACACACACGTGCACCACTCGAGCAGCATGAATCAAAAGCACTTGCTTCGATTTATCAAGTCGAAGATGAAGCGTAGTCCCAAGGTAATGAATCTCTACGAACGCATAGCATATAAATCTGTCTGACTTTCGAAAGGACGTTGTGATCTACCGCGACGGCTCAGAACTGACACTCGAGCAAGTGTTCGAGTCGCTGAATTTGACTGCGTATGACCTTTCTATCGACACCCTGGACATGCATGCGCATCAAGACTCGTTCCATCGCTTCGACAAGTTCAATCTGAAGTACAACCCGATAGGCGAATCCCGCCTGCGCGAAATTTTCTTGAAGACGGATAACTACATCAAGGGGCGGTATCTAGCAGAGCTCACTAAGGGTGATACTTTTACGCTCGACGCGGAATGTGCGATGGTGACTGATTACATCTTCTTGACAGAGGTCATGGACGATTTAGAGCAGAGTAAATACCAGGTAGGCTTCTATCATCGGGCCGATGTCAAAATGCCAGTGGGCTCACGACCCGCAGAACTGTGAATGGCGACTGAGCATCTACGGCCGCAAGCCCGACGAATGGGATAAGCTTGCCAAGTGGATCGTCAACAACAAACTGTTTTCACACAATGTGCGCTGGCTCATCCAAATTCCGCGCCTCTACGACGTGTACAAGGAGAACGGGACAATCAATACATTCGAGGATATCGTGCGACGTGAGTCTCTCCATGTCCTCCAATGTCCCTTCCCTTACTTGCGTGTGTGCAGATGTATTTCAACCTTTGTTCGAAGTGACGAAAGACCCGTCGTCTCATCCGGAGCTCCATATCTTCCTGCAGCGCGTTATTGGATTCGACACCGTGGATGATGAATCGAAGACAGAGCGCAGGTTTCATAGAAAGTTCCCGTACCCGAGACTGTGGAACTACACACAGTCTCCACCGTATTCATACTGGTGCGCTTCGATCATCTCGCCGATCTTTTCCATCACCTGACATCGTACGGTACATGAAGGGTATACTATATGTTCGCTAACATGTCGAGCCTGAACAACTGGCGCCGGGAGCGTGGATTCAGTACGTCTCCTGGTCTCCCTTCTGCCCTCGTCTTAACTTTTTCCTTTGACAGACACCTTCGTCTTCCGTCCACACTCCGGCGAAGCTGGTGACACAGACCACCTCACCTCCGCCTTCCTGACCTCACACTCCATATCTCACGGCATCCTCCTGCGCAAAGTGCCCGCCCTCCAGTACCTCTTCTACCTCAAGCAAATCGGCATCGCGATGAGCCCTCTGAGCAACAATGCGCTGTTCCTGACGTATGAGCGCAACCCGCTGCCGGACTTCTTCAAGGTTGGGCTGAATGTCAGCTTGAGCACGGACGACCCGCTGCAGTTCCACTTTACGAAGGTGCGTGCTGTTCTCTAAATCATAGTCAATTTAATGGCTGACGATGTCCGCATACCAATAGGAGCCGTTGTTGGAAGAGTACAGCGTCGCTGCCCATGTATGTTCGCATCACCCCAGCCGCACCAGATTCTCACCGCATCCATTCGCAGATCCTCAAACTTTCTCAATCATCGCTCTGCGAGCTCGCGCGTAATTCAGTCATCCAAAGCGGGTTTGAGATGGAGATCAAGCGCCACTGGCTCGGGCAAAAGTGGTATCTTGCAGGCGCGGCGGGCAACGAAATCAACAAGGTGCGAGCGAGCCGCTTCGTGCGGTCGTCGGATGGTCCTGTACTGACAGCTCGACCAGACGAACGTTCCGAACGGGCGACTGAAGTTCAGACAAGACACGCTTCTTGAGGAGTTAGCGCTGATCGGAGCGACGAGAGGTGGTACGGTCTGATAATTGTTATTTTTCTTGTGTGGTTCGGCTAGAGTGTATAGATGGTAGGAAAACGCCTCTGTACGATGTATGCGCTGCTGCATTGTCATCAT
Organism: Auriscalpium orientale; assembly: GCA_019915035.1. Classification (NCBI taxonomy): domain Eukaryota; kingdom Fungi; phylum Basidiomycota; class Agaricomycetes; order Russulales; family Auriscalpiaceae; genus Auriscalpium; species Auriscalpium orientale. The sequence continues at coordinate 3,230,170 of JAHLMH010000001.1, forward strand.
AGTGTAGCCGCCGTTCAGTGATCGGGAGCTTGAGCGTCTTTTGCGAGTATCTGCAAGCGGGTCAATGGGTCGGGCGTCGCGGTGTCCTCGGCGAACGTCATACTGAGAAAACAGACGGGACTGAGTTATAATCGCAAGCACCCCTAAGCATCGCTTTCGAGGAACGAAGAAGAGCCTGCGATTCTCGTCCTCCGGCAATACCGCAAGCTCAAACCCGCAGCGCAGCTGTCATAGGAGTCGCATTCTCTGATTCTGTGGCTTCAAATGTCTCGCATCACATGTCTGATATTTCGGCTTGTGCGTTGCAAATTAATCTCCTAACTTTGATATGCAACAATATACTCACAACACATGACAGTAGGAAGTGCGCGGCGGGAGGTCAAGAGGACAGGCTAAAGCTGGATCAAAGAAGTCAGCTCGTCTCGAACCTCCACTCCGAAACATACCTGTTCTCATACCCAAGCTTTAGCTTTTGCGAACGATGCTCATTGTTCTTCGTGCTGTAAGAAGGCCCGTTCGATGTCAGAAGATACCGGATGAATGGAGGTCCGTGAGAAGGTGGCGGCCGCCTATCGTGCCGTGAGACCAACGGAACAGCGGGCGTGATACCGCGAGCGCTGTGGAGTTGCGGGCGTGATTCCGTCAGGCCTGCGGAGTTACTTACTGAGATAAATCGTCAACGCGTCAACAATCAGCATCGGCACCGCAGGCGGAAGCCGTGGGGACACTGGGGAATATCTCCAACCAGAGAGGGCCCGAAGCGCGGACGAGGACCCACAGCCTGGAGCGGACCCACACGGTGCTGGAATTTGTTCTGGATAAGGCGAGGAACAGGGTTGGCGCCGCGCCGCCGCAGTTCTCGCGGACAGAGCGAGAGAAGCCGCGCTATTGTATGCGGTCGGGCGGGGAGAGCAGTCACGCGAGGCAAGTCTGTGTAATTAGAACGAACCGCTGGCTGCAGCTCACAGCGACTGGCCCCGACGAAGGCCCGGGGCTGTAGAGGTGGGAGGCGGAGATCGGGTCCCTATCGTCGAAAACGAAGCTACGCGATACGTAACCCATGCAGCTTCTTACCCCGGGGTACAGTGGGGGTGACCGAGTGTACGAGAGAGAGAGAGCGGGCTGCTGATGGCGAGGCGGGGACAAGGGGGCGGCATGAGCGCAGTTCCTAACTGGAAAGCACATGGCAGATGCAGCTGGGGCGCAAGCCCTGGAGAAACGAAGGCCGAGCGTGAACAGTTCCGAACAAGAGGCAGCCCAGCGCGCGGTGGCCGTGCAGAGCGAGTTGAGGCTGGGCAGAGTCGACGTGCCGACTGCAAAGCGAGTATGATGGGTGATCCGAGATTGCGTTTGGAGAGAGAGCAAAGAGCGAGAAATGCAGGATATACGCCCTTTGCGGTTGTTTGGCGGCCGGCCAACGCGGCGGGAGTTGCATCAGCGTCGCCCGCCGCCATCGCACACAAGCCTCCTTGTCTTCCCCCACACCCTCCTCGTCCGCACCGACGGCGACGACGGGCCCAAAAGCTCGCCACATCCCGCCTTTTCCTCTTTTCTTTCTTTCCTTTTCGTTGTCCTCGTACGTCCTCTGTATATCTTCTGATTGCGCGTTATCCAACCACCTTGATACCGCGCCAGCCGACCGCGCTGCGCTTGCCCGCCCGTTTCCCTTTTTTCTAGTCCATGGCAGTTCTAGCCCCTCAAGACTGGCAGCCCCCTAGAGATCACGCAATGGACTCGCCCTCAGCCAACACGCCCAACCCCGCCGTTCCTCGTCAGCGCGTCTCACCCGCAAACGACCATTCTCCAGCGCCGTCCCCCATTTCCCCGCCCCAGGGTCCACCCTACCCATACCCTGTCCAGCAGCAGCCGACCACAGGATGGAATCCCGCTGCTCAGCCCTTTTACCCCGCCTTCTACCAAAACCCGCATCAGCAGCCATACCCCATCCACCCCCATCCGCAGCAAGGCCAAATCCCATCTCAGAGCCCCTACTTTGACCCCAACGCACAGTTCGCGCAATGGGCTTATCATCAGATGATGTTCAATGCACAACAGCAGGCCCATCAGCTCGCCGCCCACGCGTCCTCACCCGGCGGCTCCATGTCCCAGCGCGGCCGCTCCCAGAGCGCGAGCAACCCCACAGAGTACTTTGCACAGAACCAGCTTCAGAATTTTGGTCCTTTCAACAATGGTACCCCGCCTCCACACCCTTCCCAGCAGCTCCCGAACGGCTATCGCGGCAGCCCGGCGCCCCAGCAGCAGCAGCAGCAGCCGCAACAGCCACAGTACGACGGTTTCCACCCCTACCGCCGACCGAACAATCGACAAGGCTCTCATGGCTCGGAACCACCGACGCAGGCGGCGCCGGCGAACGATTGGCGACAGGCGGTGCCCTTCCAACCCCCGTATGCCCGCGCGGATGCCGCAGGGTCCACTACATCTGTGAACTCCACTGGAAGCGCCTCTCGTCAGCGCACAAGCAGCCTGCAGGGCTCGTCGGGCGCCGGCAACAATGCGCACACGCACGCCAGCACGCCCAGCACGAACGGCAGCGTTCGCAGTCGCAGCGGGGGGCCCACGCCACCGGGCCACTCGCCCTCCGGCAGTGCGCGCGGCGGCGGCGTGAGCAGCCCGACATCCGCCACAACAAGCCAGAGCTCCATACGTCCGCACCACCGCAACGGCTCCTCGTCTTCCTCGTCGTCCTCCGTGCCCTCCGCCCGTCCCCCGCCGTTAGCCTCGCCCTCCCTGCCCCATGCGCCCGCACCCCGGCCCGCCCGGCCCTCCCCGCTATCTCAAGCCAGCATGTCCGTCGCGGACAAGCGCAAGTCGCGCGACGATAGCGAGCTGATGGAGCCGATCCCGTCGCAGAACATCGTGCGCAGCGGCGGGCTCAAGGGCCGCCTGCGCCGTGCGCTGTCGCTCAGCGCTGCCCAGGCGATCAGCGAGGAGGAGGCCGCCGCGGAGAACGCCCCTCCCGCGCCCGCCGCCGCACTGCCCTCGGGGCTGCCGAGCAGCAGCGCGACCGGGGGATCGTCGCTGCAGTCCAACGCGGCGGAGATGGGCGACGGCGCGTCGACAGCGACACGCCAAGCCAAGAAAAAATCGCGTACGGCGTTGTTCAACTCGCGGCTCAATGCGTCCACGGACAACATCTCGCTGTCGTCGACCATGTCCTCTGCGTCCGTCGTTATCCGCAAGCTCGGCTCGATCGGGAAGCTTGCGCGTCGCAACTCGCTCGCAGGCATCACGTCGCTGTTCAAGGACAAGGAGAAGAAGGAGAAGGACGACGGCGAGGGGGGCAAGAAGGACAAGAAAAAGAAGAAGGGTGAGAAGGGTGAGGCGGCGGAGGCGAGTATCTCGCACGTCACGGCGGAGCTCGATCGTGGAAGCGGCAGCAGCGGCGGCGGCGAGTGGACCGCTGAACTCAATGGACTGAGTCCCGCCGCGAAGCTCGCGCGGCAGCACACGCTCAAGTCCAATGCCGAGGCCGCTGCCGCCGCGAAGGCGCGCGCGGTGGCACGGCAGGAGGAGGCTGCCGCCGCCGCCGCGTCGAAGGAGCCCGTCCCGCCGACCTGGGAGAAAAATACCACGACGCGCGCGGGCGAGGCCGCGGGTCGCGGTACCACCGTCCGTGTCAACGAGGAGGGTATGAAGGTCATCGTCGAGGATGACGACTCCGCGAGCTCGGGCGGCTCTGCGCATGACCACGACCACTCACACCATCTCGATGGCTGGGAGGAAGAAGACTGGAGCCACGTCGATGATGAGGAGGACACGATCCGCCAGAGCCTTGCACGGTCTAGTCTCGGCGACGAGGAGGACGATGACGAGGATTCAGACCACGAACCGTGGGCAGTCAACATCCGGCGGAGCGAGGAGCGCGCACGGCAACCCACCAGGGGCATCCTGAAGAGTACGTGCGCCGCTCACCTCGTTAGTCCGCCCGCTCACCGTGCGATTTTTACAGACGCAGAGAAGTTCGATCAGAATGTGTTTATGGAGAACGCACAGCGCGTGCGCGCAAACTCGTACAACAACTCCCCCGCCGCGCGCGAGCTTGGCCCGCTCGCACACATACCGGCGCCGGACCCGGACCACATCGACGGCGTGCGGCACGCGCACCACGGGTCGGCGTCGTCGTCGTCCACCGCGTCGTCGTCGTCGAGCCCCGCGCCGTTTCTCCCGCCCCTCGCCTTCGACGGCACGGTCACGGCGTCGCCCGAGCTCGAGGATGCGCCGCGCGCGCACGCGGTCTTCCAGCACCCCGGGCTCAACTCGTCCGCGCCGGTGCTGAGCGCGGTGCACGGGCCGCCGACGCTCACGCACCGCGCGGCGACGGCGCCTGCGGCGAAGCGGCTGTCGTTTGCGAGCAACTTGACGGTGTTCGACACGTTCCCGGCGGCGGTGTACGACCGCCGCAGCGAGCCCGCGACATGGAGCCGTCTCACGCCTGCGCTGGCGCAGCGCATAAAGGAGGAGCTCAACTCGTACAAGATGGAGGAGATGGAGGTGCATGCGGCGAGTCGCATACAGTGCGTGTTTTAGATTCTTTTCTGGGTCGCGATGGGACTGACCGTCGTTGTGTAGCACCCAATTCTTCGTCTGATGCGGACTGCGGCTGCTTTCACGGATTTGCTCACGACCCGCTCTCGCCTCGCCCCTTGTCTGCTGTCCCTGTCCCTGTCTTTGTTTCACGCCCCCGACCTGTTCCCCCAATTTCTCACTGGCATACCTCGCAATGCACACCAAACCCTAAACACCAGTTCCTTCCCCAATCAACCAAACGTATACCCTCCCAATTGTAATTCTAATGACGCACGGTGCCCCGTCATTCCCCCGCTCCCTCACCGCATCGCCTACGTATGTCCGTACGCTGCGCCGTACGTACCACACGCACCCCACCCGCTCATTTACCACGGACGGACTCGCCTGTTTCTGGGCGGTATATCCTGCTCGCACGCTTGCTAACCCATCCCTGTCACTATCATACATCCGTTACCCATGCCTCTGAATTCCCTCCCGTCTTGATCTTCCCAGCCGGTGCTCTTGTTTTTTATCTGTCTGTCTGCACTGCATCCGTTATTAGTCAAGGGCTCCCTCTGTGCATAGTGCAATATACAAGGGAAACTGTTGACGCTGCATTCTCTCGGTGTTAGTCGTGGTGTTGTTTTAGTCGGGGCTGCACGACGATCCGTCACACAATAGTTTATCACATATCTAGCGACAATAGTTATGAAGTGCTCTTATTCTACATGCATGACAGCGACACAGGAACGGGGCTAGATACGACGAATGCGGCCTTTTCGTGAGGCATTAGTAGAGAGTTCGTGGCATACAAGAAGCTGTAAGGAAGCGCCAACTCCTAATCCCATGAGGGCGATGCGCTGTAGCCATGGCCGCGATTCGACGGGGTCCCGTTCTGCGCCGGGCTGGATGGTGACCATTGCGGGGAGGTGGGGCTGTAAGCAGGGGATGCAGGGGCTGGAAACAGTGGTTAGTGAGACTGCGGCCACAGCGCTCGCAAGAGGCGAACTCACAATATGCGGGTGCTAGAGAGAAGGGCGTCGTCAGTATATTTACTCATTACATGGTGATGAAGGCACTCACACGCTGGGGAATAGGCCGGAGAAGTGGGAGCTACGCAGATCGTGTCAAAAGGGGTCAAAGGGACATGGAGATGAGACGCACAGTATCTGGGAGATTGGGGTGAGGTGGGTGAGGTGGGTGAGTACTTGGGAGAAGTCGACATCGACATCTGAGTGGGTGCTGTTCGCAATCATCAATTAGCCAGGGTCGCATCATGTAACAAAAGCACACTCACAGCCTGATAGGAGTGAAAGACACGACAGGGTCAGTCATGGAAGTGAAGATTGCAAAAGAACACATACTGGGAGAATCTACATAACAAATTAGTCAGCATGAAAGAATTGAGACAAAGATACAGGAGAAACTCACAACGCGGGGAGGTTGGGCTGAATGACGGGCTGGCAGGTGAGTATCGCGGGGAAGTCGGGCTGAATGAAGGTGATTGCGGTGTATAGCGAGGCGACGTAGGGGAGAACGAGGGTGAGGTTGGCGAGTACCTCGGGCTCGTAGGCGAGTACCCTGGTGATGTCGAGTAGAGCGCAGGCGACGTCGGAGAGTATGTGGGAGACGTCGGTGCCTGCCCACGATCGTAGAACGGCGAGGTCGCATACGGAGACGTGCCGAATGGGGACGTGGCACTGGCGAATGGCGACTGGGGAACGTAGGGCGAGGTCGGGGAGTAGACATTTGGAGAGCTCGGGCTGTATCCAGGAGCCGCCGGCGACATGCTCCCCGCACCCATAGGGCTTTGACCAAACTGGAGATACGAGAAGTTCGCAGACTCCTCGCCGCCGTTCGACGCCAAAGGCGAGAACGCGGCAGCCTCTCCCTTGAAGCCATCCTGGCTCCACATCGGTGAGTTGCTGTCGTACGGCGTCATGGCGACCTGTCCTGGAGTCATGCCCCCATCCACTTGCGCCGACAGCATGCTCTGCATCGGCAGCCTGTGGTCCACAATAACGTCCTTCAGCATGTCGATGTCCAGGGCAACATCGAACGCGCCGGTGCCCATAGGCGCCATCTGCCCAAACATGACGTTTTCGGCGATGCCGTGGCAATCGTCCCTCTCGCCCACGGCCGCGGCCTCCATGAGGATCTCCACTGTCTCCTCGAACGACGATCGCATAAGGGCTCCCGTATCGGCACGGTTGATACCATGACGAGTAATCGCCATGAGGATTCCGCGATGTGTCATCAGATCGCAAAGAAGGGCGAGATGGCGATAGTTGACATATGAACCGTCGAACTCGATAACGCCGCGCAGCTCCTTCATGATGGCTCCCCTGGCCGCTTCAATACCAAGGACGTTGAAGACCTCCACGCAGCTGTTCGAGTACGTGCGCGCGAAGTCGACGCCATCGAGGCACATCACCGCCTTGAGGTTGACACCGTCCGTCTCGAGAACCCACTCCTTCTCGCGGCGCGCTTCGATTGTGCCGCCCTCGTTGATCGTGATCTTGTCGTGCTCGAGCAAGAAAACACGCTGGATGCCCTTAACACCACGCAGGCTGACAGAGTTGAGCATGGTGTTCTCGAGTTGGCGCAAGAAGATGTCCTCCTCGACGGTGCCCATCCCGTCTTCGTCCTTGTCCGCACCACCCAGGACACGACAACGGATAACCAGCTTCTCCGAGTTGTCTTCGCTCCAGATGACGAATAGATCCGTCTTGAAGCTCTCCGCTATCTTGCCCGCGACAAACTCCATGGTCAGCTTGCGATCGATCATCTTGGCACGGTCAAGCACCAGACGCAGCAGCCACGGCGACTGGAGGTGCAGCTTCGATTCTGCCTCCTCATCGGGAATGGCGAAGAAGGCCTCGACGAATACCGCATCCTCCTCGATGAGCGTCGATGTCGGATCCGGATCGTAATGAATCTCGACTGCTGCGGTGACAGTGCGCAGGGACGTGTACGCCAACTCCTGCTGGACATTCTTCGCGAGGACAGCGTCCCGAGCAAGTTCGGGTTCCAGGTAGACCGACAGTGACGGCGTCTTGATGTTGGTCGCGACATTGATGATCTCCTTCAACCGCGGTACACCGAGCGTGACGTTCTTGCTCGAGACACCGGCGTAATGGAACGTATTCAGCGTCATCTGCGTGGCCGGTTCACCGATTGACTGCGCTGCGAGCGTGCCGCACATTTCGCCCGGGTTGACGATGGACTGGTTGAACTTCGTCTCCACCTCACCAAGCACCCAATCGAACGCCTCCCGTGTTAGATGGTGTCGCTCTAGCACTCTCCGCGTAGCGAACGTTGCGCGGAGGTGCATCCGGAAGTTGAGCGTTGCATTCTCCTGGCCCTCCTTGCTCATCGCGTCCTCGCCGCGGACGACGATTAACCGATTGCAGAAATCCCGAACAGCATCCACAATGTACGCCGGCTCCAGATCGCTTGGCTTCCGGCGATCGATGTGGAAGATTTGCATGGCATTCTGGACGATGCGCTGCAAGTTAACGGGGAGGTAATGCGGATTGCTGGGATCCGTCCTGGGGAAGATGAAGTTCCGTAGAAGTTTACGATCCTCAACGAGTTGCTGGTACTCCTCGTCAAGCTTGTTCTGGAGCTCGAGTGAACTGTCATCGATCCCGACCTGCAGCACGCCAGGGAGGAAGCCACCTGATGGATCAGTGACATCAACGCGGTAGTTGTGCTCGAACTCCCGATCATTGAGGTCGAAAGTATCGATGTGCTGGCGCTCGATGAACGCGCCATCCATACCGTCCTCTCCGTACACGAACTGGATGAGATCGCCGAGAGAATTGCGGACCGTCCCGTCGTAGCAGACCTGGACATCCTCCAGGGCCTTGACCAAGCGGCGCTGGATGTACCCTGTCTCTGCGGTCTTCACGGCAGTGTCGATGAGACCCTCGCGTCCAGCCATGGCGTGGAAGAAAAACTCCTGCGGCGTCAAGCCACGGAGGTACGAGTTTTCCACAAAGCCGCGCGCCTCCGGACTGAAGTCGTCCTTCGTGAAGTGAGGTAGCGTGCGATGCCGGAAGCCGAAAGGAATGCGGCGACCCTCCACCGACTGCTGTCCCACGCACACAGACATCTGCGAGATGTTGATGAAAGAGCCCTTCGAGCCCGCCACCACCATCTGCTTCACGTTGTTGTCCTCCTTCAAATTCTTCTGCGCGTACTGGCCAGAAGTATCACGAGCCAAATTGAGCTCGCGCTCCACACGGCTCTCGAATGACTCGCGGATAGTCATGCCGGGCGCGGCCTTCAAACGATCGTGTGTCGCGTCCTCGATGATCTGTTGGACGTTGGCCTTTCGCTCCGCGATGTGCTGCGTGATGTACTCCATAGTCTTCTTGTCCGCGATGGTGTCGCCGATGCCGATGCTGAAGCCGTTATGGAACAGCCAGTAATTCACCACCGTTTGAAGGCCAGTGAACAGCGTCCGCGTAGCCTCAGGCCCTTTCTCCCTGAAAACAACATGTACCAAACCACCCTGCGACGCGCCGACGGTCTTCTTCTCAACAATGCCGAAGATGATCTCGCCGTTCTCGATCAGCATACCATCGTCGAACACTGGGTTCGCCGATTTGGGGTCAGGTGATCGCTGGATGTTGATCCCCCGAGGAATGACCATGCTGAGAATCTGCTTGCCGGTCCACATAGGCTTCGGCTTGATGATAGCAGGTATTGGCACGGAGCCATCCCAGTCGGGAACCCATAGCAGAATGTTCTGCACGGCATTCCAATCGAGGAAGGTGTCGCGGAGCGTGAACTTGCGGATACCGCACAGCGTATCCTGCACAATCCCCATGACGGGCTTGTTCGCTTGCGGGGAGATGATCTGAGTATCGCAGTGAGTAAAAATGAGTCATCATTTGCTCCGACTTGAACGCACCTGCCGTGGTACCCAAGCAATTTGACTGAGCTCGGCGCGAGTCTCTTCGCTTTGCGGCACACTGCAGGCAGAATCAGCCATCTGTACGTCGAATGCCACTAGTCAGACGTACTGCATGTTCATCTCATCACCATCGAAATCGGCATTGTAGGGTGGTGTTCTATAACACCGTCACTAGCCATTCAAGCTATACTCGCCTGTTTACTTACACGGAGAGGTTCAGGCGGAACGCTGAAAGTTGGTAAGCATCCGAGCTCGAAGTCCACCGCAAACAGACTTACTTGAGTAGGGCATCAGACGCACGCGGTGGCTCATCATACTCATTTTGTGCAGCGAGGGCTGCCGATTGAACAAGACGAAGCTGCGAAAAGACGTCAATTCCCGTACGACGCTCGACTCTGCCTGGAACTCACTCTCCATCCTTCAAATGCCGCTCCACAATCCACCCATACTGAAGGAAAGCATCTGCCTGCTTGTTGTGCGCGAGGTCTATTCGATCACCAGTATCACGAATAACGTATTTCGCTCCCGGGTACGCAGTAGGGCCATTCCGGACGAGGCGCTGAAGGTATGCGATGTTATAGGGGGTGACTAATTGAAAGTCGTCGTCAGCCCAGCAACAGCAGAATCGAACACGACAGTTGCGCACCTCGTTCTGGGTACGTGAGATTCATGGCGATCGATCTCGGTACCCCTACTTCGTCCAATTCCAGATTGGGGTCACCAGTGATCACAGTACGGGCCGAGAAGTCGACGCGCTTCCCCATCAGGTTGCCACGCAAGCGGCCTTCCTTACCCTTCAGTCGCGACCGAATGGCCTTCACGGGACGCCCAGACTTCTGCAGCGCCTGCGGAATGCCGGCGATGTCGTTGTCCATATAGGTAGCGACGTGAAACTATCGCCCAAGATAAGCTCAGAAACGCGATGCCGACACTGAACAATCTCACCTGGAGAAGCTGCTCATACTCCGTGATGATGTGCGCGGGAGAGCCCTCCTGCTCGCTCTTTCGCACATTTGTTGAGGACTTGATGATTTCACCTAACTTGTAGGTCAAGTCGTCCTCGCTGCGCATGGTGCCACCGTCGACAGCAATACTGGGTCGAACCGGCGGAGGAGGAACCGGCATGACCGTCAAGATCATCCACTCTGGACGCGCGTACTCGTCAGAGAGACCGAGCAGGTGGAGATCGGAGTCGGAGATCTTCTTCAACGTCGTGTACACCTCCGACGGGGTGAAGAGCCTCTTCTCCTGCTGGACTGACTTGATATCCTGCCGTATATGTGAGCAGAGATGACAACGTAGTCACCAGGATACTCACATCGTCCTCATCCTTTGGCTTCTTGTATTGCAGAAAAAGCTTTAAGCCCTCCTTCCTGATCTGCGGTTGCAGGTGCCCGCATCCACCGTGGCCCTTCTTAGGCTCTTCGCCGTCCGCCCCCTCACCATCCTCCCTGGCCTCATCAGGCTCACAGATAGTCTTCGTCTTGCAATGCGCCCAGACGATGGCCATCCGCGTCTTCAAATCTCGCACGTGCCGGATCTTGTCAGCGAAGTTTTGGTCCAACTTACAGCACGAAGACACGATTTACGAGGTTGTAGGGTTGGGTTGAGAATGCAAGGTAAGAGGTTAGTATGCATTGCATGAACGCGCCACCCAACAACAAAAAGGAGCATATACATGGATAAGAAGGTGGGCATTTGACATCGAGTTATAAAGTGCCAGCCGGGCGCGAGCCGCTCAAACTGCGTCACAGCGAGCGCCGCCCAGCAATCCAACACATCAGTGCAGCCTTTGACAGCGCGCAACTGAAGTTTTCGCACTCCTCGCTCGGCCCCCATTTCACCGCACAGCTGCGTGTCCAACCAGCACCGAGCGCTCAGATGGCTGACGCGGCGATCAAGCGATCGAAAACGCGCGTCAACCACGGCACGGGTAGAAGAACGCCTCGTTTGTCGAGGAACAAACGCAGTGTGGGTTTGGGGTTCTCCATGGTATGTGGAGAGAGCCCCCAGAAAATTTGGGTGGTGGGGTGCGAAGCAAGCAGAGGAAATGAACGCGCCACTCACGATGTCGGCTTTTAATTTTCCACAATTAACACATATACTCTCCAGGATTTTCTTTACTTTGATGATGAAACCTGCGACGTGACCAGTAAGCAAGGGAGGTAGTGGAAGGCGATGGCTGCGGGCGCACCTGGATGAAATACAGGCCTCGCCAACTCAATGTGTCCAAAATGGCCCGGGCATTCTGACATCCCCTCCCCACACGTCTGACACTTGGTGTTCCGGTCGATCGTGCCCATGCGAGGATCCATGAGGCCGCCCATTTTCGGTTTGTGGGTGGCTTCGTCCATGACCTCCGGATGCTCGATTTTCGCGACGGAATACGCTTTCTGTAGACGACATTAGTCACCCCATGCGACAGACGCGTGTCGACTCACAATTTCCTCCGGAGAGAGGATACCGAATTGCACCTCCTTCACCTTGCGGATGGGAGCCGCGGAATACGCGAAAGAGCGGCCGATCATGGTTGCGGGACAGTGGACAGGAGGTGGTGTGCAGGGAGGGATAGAAAACGATGAAAAGACGCGAAATCAGAGAGGACGCGGGCGCGAAGCGTGCTGAAGTGTATTAAAAGTGAGTATGACGTGAATGGAGGCAAATGCAGATGGTTTTGGGTGTATTGGGAAAACGTGAAGGCGGAGGAGGAAACAAGAGGAGAAGCAAGCGTCACAGCAAAACCGAGGGCGACAGCGCGACGAGGCTGACGCAGGAAGGGCGAAGGAGGCCGCTGCTGACTTCTAGGACCCGACGGGGCAGCAGGGGCTGTCGACGAGGCGGAAACGACGACGACAGGGAGGGGGTGAGGTGGTTGTTCGAGGACAACCCGCGTTGGCCAGCAAACATTCGACTCCGCCCCAAATTACTCATTCGGTACCGCCACACGACTCCCACAACACAACAAGCGTCCGCATTCGTCCCCTCCGCACAACACTACTACTGTCCACTCCCCTAGTCTCTTCCCTCGTCTGGTCGACGCTCTGGCCGAGCTGCTCGACTCTTCTCGCGTGTTCTCTCCGGGCCAGCCACGTCGGAGTGCGAATCCCCGTGTCCGCAGCACCAGCTCCTTCTGCCAGGACCACCACCGCGCAGTCTCTATAATCCACAACCATGTCTCTCACTAACTGGCTCTGGGGGTCCAGCCAGGTCGACGAGGCCATTGGTGAGCCCCGCCATCTCGCCGTCAACACAATATACTGACGGTGCCTCCTTCAGACAAGGCCACCTCCGAGCTGCTGCCAACGGGCACGGAAGACATGGCCTTAAATCTCGAAATATGCGATCAAATACGCTCAAAGAGTGTCCCACCAAAGGACGCCATGCGTGCCCTCAAGCGGCGTCTGAACCACAAGAACCCCAACGTCCAGCTCCTGGCACTGAGCGTGCGTCGCGTCCGTGCTATAGCCGCTCGCCTGCTGACACGTCGAGCTTACAGCTCACCGACATATGCATCAAGAATGGCGGTGATCACTTCCTCGTCGAAGTGACATCAAGAGAGTTCATGGACAATCTCGTCTCCATCCTGAAGATCCCAACCCTCAACCGAGACGTGAAGGACAAGACTCTCCGTTACATTCAGACTTGGTCGTTGGCTCTGGAAGGGAAGCCGGCGCTCAGCTATGTTGGGCAAGTCTACAAAACCCTGAAGAGCGAAGGTGAGGCCCGCCTACCCCGTCATGTGTACCTGGGCTCACTGTCGGCAGGATTCAACTTCCCTCCTGAGGCGCTTGTCGTGGCGAGTACCGCGATGGTTGACACAAAGACTGCCCCAGAATGGATAGATTCGGACGTGTGCTTGAAGTGCCGTGATCCCTTCTCGTTCACCAACCGAAAACATCACTGTCGTAATTGTGGACGCGTATTCGACCAGAAGTGCTCTGCGAAGTCTCTTCCCCTTCCACACTTTGGCATCACGCAGGAGGTCAGGGTTTGCGACTGGTGCTATCCAGATTTGACAAAATCGCGAGACAATGCGTGCGTTGCCATCTCCATCTGTTTTCCGTCTGCTCACGCTCCGTAGGTCGGGAGCAGACGCCAGGCGCCACCGGTCCTCTCACAGCGTCCCGAATCTCCATCACCGATCAGCGCGCGATCTCGCTGATGCCGAGCTGCAACGCGCAATCCAGTTGTCACTAGAAGAGGTCAGCGGGCGTGGCGAGCACGGGCGACCAGGCTACGTCCCATCGTATCAAGACTCGTGGCACACTTCAGAGCCTCCTCTGGTGGAGCGCAGCTCGCGCCCGCCTGCCCAGGCTGCCGACGAGGAGGACGACCCAGACTTGAAAGCAGCAATTGAAGCGAGCCTGCGCGAGGCAAACGCGCCTAAGCCTAGTGCACCGATTGGGCTGGAGACACCGCGTGTGGAGGAGCCCCAGTTCTCTTACGCCGGCGCCGGGTACTCCCAGTCTTACCCGCCGACGAACGTCCAGTCGCAGCCCTCATTGCCTGTAATTCCGAACTACGACCTGGCTCCTCTGGAGTCAGATACAATCTTGACGTTCAGTCAGACGGTCGAGCAGGTGCAGGCGCAAGGCGGCCGCGACATCTCGCGATACCCGGCTGTGACGCAGTTGTTCGACAACGCCAACACTCTGCGGCCAAAGCTGGCGATGAGTCTGGATGATACAGGTCGGAAGGAAGGTGTGTCGTCCGTTCGCGGTCCGGTCCGAACCAGATTCTCACCGATGTATCTCCATTGGTAGAGCTGCTCACGGAAATGAACAACAAGCTTTCGCAAGCCGTGAAGCTATACGACAAGATCCTGACGGAGCAACTCTCGCGGCCGACATGGCGCTCACAGCAAGCTTACGCCCCACAGCAAGCACCTCCCGAGCCAGCATACGCGCAGCCCCAATGGGCCGCGCAACAGCCTCCCGTATCCGCCCATCCCCAGTACTCACCACAGCCCATCGCGTCGTCAAGCTACGCTCCCGCGCCGCCACAGGCTTACGCGCCGCGCCAGCAGGCCTGGCCCCAGTATGCGGAGCCGCAATCGTATGCACCGCAGGCAAACGGGTACGCGTCGATGAGCCCCGGGCCTAGCCACTCGCCTACCCAGTACCAATCCGTGGCCCCTCAACCCTTGGCACCCGCGCCCTCTCAGCCATTGGCCCCCGCGCCCCCTCAGCCTGTGGCCCCCACGCCCCCTCAGCCTGTGGCCGCCACACCCCCGCAGCCTTCCTCCGTTCCGGCCCCAGCCCCCACCGTGCAATCCCCTCCGCCCGCGCAAGCGCAGTACAATCCGGCATCGTACGCGCCGGTCTCGACCCCCGTCGCGCAGTCCCCACCGCCCGCGCAGGCCCAATACACGCCGTACGCGCCGGTGCGCTACTCGACACTGCCCACCCACGCACATGCGCCCACGCCGCCCATCAACGCGACGCTCGCGCGCCACAACTCCGTCGCGCTTCCGCCCGCCCAGACGCCGCTGCCAAGCTTCCCCGCAGTCCCGACCGCGCCGCCGGCCGCGTACACAGGCTATCCGGCGCACGTCGAGCAGACGGAGAAGAAGGAGGCATTATTGATCGATTTGTAGGTTGTGCGTGTAATTGTAATGCATCTTGTTTTCTTGCTGTATGCTGTTGCTTTGTTCGGCAGTTGTCGCGGTACTTGATGTGCACGTATAGAGCAGCCAGGCATACACACCATATCACCCAATCTCTGGTACAAAAACCTCGCATCACTCCAAACATACGCCGAGCTTCAAGACGTAAGGCCCAACGCTTCCTCTCTCCTGAGCGCTTCATCCACTACTGCCTCCACTGTCTCCTCAAAGCTGATATACTCCCCGAACCCCACCAATTTCGCCGAGCTATTGTCGAAGACCGCGTGCGCCGGTATCGGCGGGCCCTCGCCCTCCACCACAGGCAGACGCGCGCTCAGCTCCGGCCGACGCGCAGCGAGGTGGCGCACCGCGCTCACCCAGCTGTAATCCCCCGCGTTCGGGATGATACGCGTCGGCGCGCCCGCTAGCTGCAGCGCGTTGACGTGCGCGCGCGCGGCGTCCGCGACGTTGAGGAAGGTGCCGACCGCGGCGCGCACCGCGGGCACCGTGCGGCCCGCCGGGCCGGAGACGAGCGCGTATACCATGCCGTTCGTCCCGCTCGCGGGCGCGTCGACGGCGTGCCCGCGCCCGGCGCGCCCGAGCATCAGCGGCGGGTAGACTGCGCGCGCGTTTCGTGACGTTAGCTGCGCGGCGCGTGGGGCGCGCGGGAGGACGCACTTGACGTGACGGAGAGCGCCGGGTGCGCGTGCGCGAACGCCCAGGCGGCGCGGTCCGCGAGGGCCTTGGAGGCGGCGTAGACGAGCGACGCGTTCGCGTCGGGCTGCAGCGCGTCCTCGTGCGTCAGGGGGCTCCAGTCTGTAAGCTCGACGTTGAAGCGGGGCTCATGCGACGCGGGAGTGCGCGGGGCGTACCATCTGCGCCGATGGTGACGGAGGTGCTGAGGCGCTCGAGGGTCGCAAGCGCGACGATGCTGCTTGTGATAACGGCCTTCTGCGCGTGTGCGGCGACGGCGGCCTCGAGGACGCGCGTCGTGCCGTCGACAGCGGTCTGCCAGTGCGCGGCGGGTTGGGCGGAACGAAGGGGTCAGCGCGAGCCGGAGTGCTCACCTTGATCAGGATGTCTGGCGGGGCAGAGCGGGCCATCGGGGATGCGACGTGGATGACAGCGTCAACGCCTGCAGAGATGTAAGGTATGGGGAGGGCGTATGGCGACGAGGGGCGGTACCTTCAAAGGCTTCGGTCAGTTCGGATGTTGCGAGGTCCTCAACGACGACGGCGCGAAACCTGTCGCCGAAAGACTCATAGCTCGCGCTCACTCTCGGCGCGCTCTTGGATCGTACTGTCCTAGGGATGGATGTTTGTGATGTCCAGACGCCCGCGTACTAAGTGCAATTGACGCACCCGCGCACATAGAATCCTGCGTCGAGGAGCTGATCGACGACTTGGCTGCCGAGAAACCCGGAGGCACCGGTGACCTGGTACACCGAGATCAGCTTATACCTGCGAGATATGAGAGTCTGGCTGTACGAGAACGGTTTTAATGGACATGATTAACGCGTTCCCGCAGCGGAGATGGGGCATGGTCAGTCTTACTGTGCTTAAGTACCATGGGTGGATATGTGTGCCGTCGCAGAACTCGCCAGTCCGACGGAGAAATTTTCGCAAAGACTACTGTAGATGTCGGTGCGAAGATATGCAGGCGCTAGAGAGCCAGGGAACCGACAACGAGCCGATCATCTAATAGTAAGGTGTGTGGCAACTTCGGTTCCGGGTACTGAGGGATGGACAGTCAGCATGTGTGCGGGTAGATGCGAATGAGCAGCCCGCAAAGGTGCAAGCACGTACGTCTGTAGTGTGGCAATAATATCTGTCCAGCCGCGCTAGTCCGGCTAATGTCGCCCTCATTGGTGTGACTATTCTGCACGCTTCATCAACACCAACTCCCGCGGAAGTCGAATCTCCTAGCAGCGTAGTGTAATCGGAGTGTGTGCATGTTTTTGTATGAAGGGTAACAAGAGACGCACCAAACCAAACTTTGCATGTGTAATTCTCACAAGGTCAGCGCCCGGTCATCCGAGTACACAATGAGAGGAGTGTCTTGCGATTGGTCCCACCAAGAGGGAATTACTGTCTTACTTGTAGTTTACTCGGTATGCAATCGCTGCTGGTTCTCCCGCGCGCGAACAAAGACCAGCACGGACTCGTATACGGCCCATCCGATCGCGGACGACAAGACTTTGCGCGAGAGGCGCAGTGACGCGCCATCGAAGAATCCTGACATGCCGCGTTGCTGGTGTGAAGGTCAATATATCGAACGCAAGTGCAAGGGAAAGCAAATGCACCTTCCAAATTGTATGCATTGTGCGGAGGAGGCCGTGGTATCGATCCTCCGTGCGCACCTGTATCTTCGTCTGGCAGGACCGTCAGAAAGGGAACAACAGGTGTTTGGGAGACGCACCTTCACAACGTCAAACGGATGCGTCGCAAGCGTTGCTATCATACCCGCCGTCGCCGCCGAGCCGCTGTGCAGTGCTGCCACAGCGCCCTGGCTCTCCGGCTCCAATATGCGTCCTGTGCAGACGATGGCAGTCAGTTCACTGGGACCACCACGCTAAAGTGGTAGCCAACATACGCGATTCGCGCTTGATGGTCTCGTAAAAGACAACGAACAGACCCGAGTACGGCGCGTCGCGGAGGGCACTCGCGCTGAACCCGCGGAACAGCTCCCGCGGGCCGCCACGCATGATTTCCCCCAGCGACGACGCGACGGAGCCGTATGCGTACATATTGCTCTAAGCACCGAAGCATGCAGTCAAGACTCGTGCGGATGATGCACATTGGAATGACGCACCTCGTAGCGCGCCTTGAGCACGGTGAACGGGTTGAGGATGAACCCGACCGAGACGCGGGTCGTCGCGCCTGCGATGAGATTGCCATATACGGTGAGGGTGGGGAGCACGGAGGCGTGCTTGGTGGGGTCGTAGCTGGGCGGGTGCGTCTGGACGGCGGCAAAGTAGGGTGAGGTCGCCATGAGCGTGCGGACGTGGGTGAGGCCCGTGAGGTAGCATGCAATGCCGGGTACGTTTCTAGAAAGCATAGTGCATTGAGAGGTCTTGTGTGCACGCAGTGAGTTGTGAAACAGGACGCACCGTATGAGGCTCGCTGACGTGCCGCGCCAGAGCCCCAACACGCCCTTGGACGCGACAATTTCACGCGTCGTGCTAACCAAAGAGCGTGCACTCCTGAAATTTAGAGATCATGAGCGGTGTGTCAAAAAAAATTGGCGGGGATGACGCGCCTGGAGCGCCCGCCCTCGCCTTGTTGCAGACGCGTCTTCAGCAAGTCCACTGCGTCACACGAGCATCAGTAAGCCATCATCCTGAGCGCAGATATTCAAGGCGATACGGACGCGGCTGAAGGCATATTGTGGACATGAAGCCGGAGAGGGCACCTGGTTGTGTGTGAGCGTCATGTCGACGACGTCATACGACTGGGACGTACCAGACATGAGGTGCTGCCCGACATTGTTCATGTACTGTCAGCGCAGTGCTCGCTATGCGGTGCGTCCAGCAAGGGATAAAGAGCGATCGACGGGGCGAGGGTGATGGCCGCGGCTGCCAGTGGGTGGAGACTTGGAGAGGCAAGCGGACGGGCGCCGCCGCCACATGCAGGCTGCCACCGCCACATCGATGCCCATCCTCTTCCCATGTCGCACGCCCACTCAGAGACGGTTGACGATTGATAGAAGTGACGGAACCGCACATCATGGCGATCGAACCAGGACACATATGCGCGGATAACTTTTGCTTGTGCATCACACAAACACGCAGGTAGGTATATGGTAAACATGACTGGATATACACATTGCACACAAAATCAGCGAGGATACGATTGGTAAATAATCACAGCGCGTGCTTTGCCTTGATTCCATGATGTGAATCTCTAACGGAACTCAACCGACAACGACGATATATGTGCCCGGCGCATACGAGTCGTCTGATCCCCCTACTCCTCCTCCAGGCGCTTCCTTTCACGATCCGCCAACACAAGCTCCGCCAGGTCGCGTTTATGCTGCCACTCCAGCGCCTCCAGATCATCCAAGGTCGAAAACATGGGTTGTGGCGGGAGATGATAGTGCTTCGATCTCTCTCTGTTGTGATGCTTCTGCACGTGCTGAAGGAAGTGTGACTGGGAGAGATCCTGCGGCAACCCGCCGAGGTGGCCCGTCCTCCGCCGGAAACGTATAATGGCCGCGAAGAACTTGTTTTTCGGGAGGCGATCAGGGCGCTCCTGTTTTCCGTCGGCAGACAATGATAGGTAGCGCTTGTGTGGCGGAAGCGTTGGTGCAAAGCCAGATGGTGGTGACATTGTATGGTATGAGGGTGAGCGCGTGTGTGGGAGGTGCGGTGTGGATGTTCAGTGGGTGGGTGATGGGTGTAAGTGGGCAACCGGTGATGGCGTTTCGGGGTGGATGCGATGGGTTTATATAGACCAGCGGACGCTGTCTCGTTCGTGCGGAAGTGGCCGCGGCTCAGGGAGTTTCACTGACCTGAGCATTGCTGAAGCGCAGTGAGACATGCTGCGCGCATGCTGGATGCGTTGAGTGCGGGGCGAGTTCTGGCTTTGACCAACCCACCTGCATTCTTTCAGAGACGAGTTATATCGCACCAGGCGACGGGCAAAACTGCGGCCCATTCCAAACAACCCTCTTCTCACTGCCAGCGCTCTCATCTCCACGCATCCACCACTCGGGCCGCCGCCACCGCCTCCATCTGCATCCGCGCCGCCTGCGCCGCCACCCGCGCCCACCGTCGCCGCGATCCGGTCCCACACGGATGGATGGAACAACCCTGCCGCGCGTATGCGTCCTTGGTACCCCTGAGCGCGCACCAGGTTGATACGCGAGAGGTAGGCTACCAAAGGATTCAACCTGAGGGACGCCGGGATGGGAACATGGGAGGAGTCAGGCGGACAGCGGGGGTTGGAGAGACGGCGGAGAGATCAGGAGCCTTCGCACGTCGATCGCGCAAGCGCTGAATGACTCTGACAGACGACGATATCACACATCGCGACAAATACAAGAGAAAATTTCGCATTCACCTCAACGACGAGGAACTCAAAGCGGGGAGGAGAAGGATGTCGCTGGGCGAGATTGACAAGATGGATGATGACGCCATCCGGATGCATGAGAGTTGCCAACTCCATCACATGATCATGTCCACAACAACTGACCACAGTGGGATGTCATCATTGTCACAACCCGCCAGCCTCAGCGAGCACCAACCATGGCCAACCCCCCTTCTCCTCCAGCACGCTTGGACATAGTCCAGCGTCGCGCTCCCCACCTCTTTGGTGCAACCCGCCGCAGCCCACTGCACCAGAACATAATAATCATGCAGACCCCTCACCCCGTACCATCTGACGCTTCAGATGGACATGCATGTGCGTCAATACCAGTGATTTGCTACAAGGAATCTGCCGCTAACCTGCTGACATTCACAATTAGCAGCGAACCCCGGCGAGCTCCCCGTGGCCCTCGCCAACGTGAACCACCAGGGGCCAGCTCAGCTTCAGGGGCCTCCCGCCAATGACAGGGGCCTGGGCGACACCGCACTGAGACTGCTGGCTGATGCGCTCCAACGGCGTGATGAGGCTCAGCGAGAGGATCGCTGGCGATGGGCGCAAGCAGAGGCGGCCGAACAAGCCCGGCAGGAAGACATGTACATCCGACTTGCCACCGCCATGGGCCTTCCACCTCCACCTCCTCTTCCTGTCCATGCCCCCACCGCACCACTCGTGGTGGCTCCTGCCCCGGCCACACTTCCCGCCCCGCCGGTGGCACCTCTGTCTGTGCCAGGAGTGCCTGGGCCCTCCTCACCCTCCCCGTCAGTGGCGCCTGCGTCAGAGGCTGGACCTGCACATGGAGCGCCCCCTGCCGAGAACACCCAGGAGACGTGAAGTTCCAACCCTCCGGGAGGCGGGAGGTGCGCATGCATGTATTTACGCACCTCGTAGCGCGCCTTGAGCACAGTGAACGTGTTCAGTATGAACCCGACCGAGACGCGTGTCGCAATGAGGTTTGCGTATACTGTGAGGGTGGGGAGCACGGACGTGTGCTTGGTGGGGTCGTAGCTGGGCGGATGCGTCTGGACGGCGGCAAAGTAGGGTGAGGTCGCCATGAGCGTGCGGACGTGGGTGAGGCCCGTGAGGTAGCATGCAATGCCGGGTACGTTTCTAGAAAGCATAGTGCATTGAGAGGTCTTGTGTGCACGCAGTGAAAATTGAAACAGGACGCACCGTATGAGGCTCGCTGACGTGCCGCGCCAGAGCCCCAACACGCCCTTGGACGCGACAATTTCACGCATCGTACTAACCAACGAGCGGGCACTCCTGCGATTCATACATCGTCAGCCGTGTGTCAAAAAATATTGGCGGGGATGACGCGCCTGGAGCGCCCGCCCTCGCCTTGTTGCAGACGCGTCTTCAGCAAGTCCACTGCGTCACACAAGCATCAGTCGGCCATCATCCTGCGCGCAGATAGTCAGAGGCGATACGGACGCGGCTGAAGGCATATTGTGGACATGAAGCCGGAGAGGGCACCTGGTTGTGTGTGAGCGCCATGTCGACGAACTGGGACGTACCAGACATGAGGTGCTGCCCGACATTGTTCATGTACTGTCAGCGCAGTGCTCGCTATGCGGTGCGTCTAGCAAGGAATGTAGAGCGATCGACGGGGCGAGGGTGATGGCCGCTGGGTGGAGGAAGCAAGGAGGGAACCGAGCTTGTACAGCTCAAATGAGCCGACGGCGTACATGTGTACGCCTCACCCATCACCATCACCATCCCCGTCTGTTGTCGACGTCGGACGCGCCGACAGCGGCATCCCGACTCATGGTCTCCCCCGCAGGCGTCTCATATTGTCTCGGAACGCGCCCCGAGATGTCAGCAGGGCAGCCGCTAGGTACGGTAGGATACTTAGTCTTCGACAGTTCGACTGGCTGTGCTGAGGAGGCAGAGAGGGCACTGGCACTGGCCTCGGGCCCGTCTCGCTGTCATCCAAGTTCCCACTGACTCACCGTATGTGAATTATCTTCATCGCCAGCGCCTGTGCTATCAACGCCTCTTTATCTCTCAGCAACCTCGTCGCAATTGCCGCCAGCGAGGCAGAAAATGGGCGCCGTCGCGTCGCGCCTCAAACTCGCATACCGCATCCTCGCACAAGCGGACGCGGACTTCCGCGCTGTCGAGGCGCGCCTCCAGCGGACGCCCGGGCTGCCTGTCGATGCTCCGACAAAGTCGTTTTGGACGGTCCCCGCCTCGCCCATCGCGACGCACCAGGACGCACTCCCGCCGCATGCGGACGTGGTGATCATCGGGTCTGGCATCACGGGCACCGCGTGCGCGCGCGCGCTGCTCGCCCACCCGCGCGCCGACGGGCCGCTCTCGGTGGTCATGCTCGAGGCGCGCGAGACGTGCTCCGGGGCAACAGGGCGGTACGCATATACTTCTTGCATATGTGCGACTAGACAAGGCTGACGGGCGCACGCAGGAATGGTGGACATGTCAACCCACCGCTATTCCATGACTATGCGGAGCTGAAGGAGGAGCACGGTATCGACACGGCGCGCATGATCCTGCGTTTCCGGCTTGCGCACTTGGGGGAGCTGCAGCGCGTCGCGGAGGAGGAGGGCGCCACGGCATTTTCACAAATTCGCGCGGTGGAGAGCTTTGACGTGCATTTCGAGCCGGAAAGGTACGAGCAGGGAAAAGCTCAGTTGGAAGTGTGGAAGGCAGACATGCCAGAGGAGGCGCGAGAGGTGTACTCTGTGGACGGAGGGGATGCCGCAAAGGTGCGTCGGGTTTCAGTATTTCACGGACAGAGATGGCCTCATGCCCTTTCCTCGTAGCGCTTTCGTCTGTCGCCCCAAATTGCTGGTGTGATTTCTGCGCCGGCAGGAGCAGTGCATGGATACCGCCTGGTCACCTCCATCCTCTCAAATCTGCTCAAGCGATACGCAGACTCGTAAGCCACCGTGCCTACTCTCTGCACCCCACCTCACGCCCCTCCAGCTTCCGCCTCCGCACATCGACACCCTGCACCGCCATCGACGCGCCCTCCGCCTCCTCCCCACACTACACCCTCCACACGCCCGCCGGGACCCTCACCGCGACACACGTCATCCACGCGACCAACGGCTGGTCCCCGCACCTCCTGCCCGGCATGCGCACGAAGATCCTGCCCGTGCGCGGGCACATGAGCGCACAGCGCCCGGGGCGCGCTCTCGCAGCTGCAATGCTCTCCGGCGCGCGCGCGCACGTCCTCTACGCGGGCCCGCTCGGGTACGACTACCTCACGCAGCTGCCGGGCGCGCCCGGCGCGCTGATGTTCGGCGGCGGCGCCGCGCAGGCGGGGCGCATGATCCTGCCGGAGGTCGGGTGCGCGGACGACGCGGGCACGAGCATGGGCATCGCGAGCCACGTCGGCGGCGCGCTGCCGGAGTACTTTGGGCGCGCGAACTGGGGCGCGGAGGATGCGCTGGGTGGGGACGAGGGCGAGGAGGCGGGGTGGGACGAGGGTAGGGTGATGGCGGTTTGGACGGGCGTGCTGGGGATTTCGGCGGACGATCTCCCGTGGGTGGGCCGCGTCCCTTCCAAGATCTCGGGGCGCGAGAATGGGGCGGGCGTAGGGGGTGAGTGGATGGCGGCGGGGTATTCTGGCGAGGGCATGGCGCATGCGTGGATGTGCGGGCGCGCGCTCGCGTACATGATCCTCGGCGTGGAGGACGAGATGCGGGTTAACGAGTGGTTCCCTGCGGTGTATCGTGTCTCGGAGGCACGGTGGAAGAGGGCGACGCTGGACCGGCTGGGGGGGAGGTTTTTCGAGTTTTGAGATTTACGAGGAGCTGGAATATATCTTCGCAACTATTTTTTTTTTCAATTATACTTCGCGCGGTAGCAGAGCAGAGTATATCGGTGACGTCACGCGCGGAACCCATCCGGCTGTCCGTTCCACCGCTGTCTCATCCATCATCCACGAACCAATGCCTCCAGCCCACGTCTTCTCCCACAACCACCACCATGGCTTCCACTCTCCTACAAGGCGTCCTCCGCAACTCTGCCGCAGACCTCGACAGGCGCGCCCCAAACGGCGCACCCGCCCCTGATAAGGATGACTCGGACGACGAGCTCGTCAACGTCGTGCGTACACCGCTCATCGCCGCCATCGCTCTGCTAACGTTACATGTCACTTCTGTCGGCGTAGGTCTCGCTTCCTGGCACTCCTGCTCGCTCACGCCCAGCATCGCGTCCTGCCTCGCCTACGCGCGGCGCGGCGAGCCGACGCCTGCCCGGACCCCTCCACCTCACATCGACGAAGGCCGCGACGGATCCACTGAAGGCTTTCCCTACAGAAATATCTCAGCGCATTTTTGGATACGTCAGCATCACCGATCTCGCGCGGGCGGCGCGTGTCTCGCGCAAATGGCGGAAGAGCCAGACATTAAACTACGGTGCGTGTTGGTACTTCCATTAACTTTGTAGCGGGAGTTAAGCAACATACAACAGTGTGGTTCCAGCATTATAGGAAGGAGAGCTTCCATGACGACAGCTTACCACCCGGAAAGTGGACGAAGAGAGAGTCCAAACAGAATTGGGTGCGTCGTCCCCGTCTGCACCCATTGTCGTCACAACTAATAATCGTTCAGTCTATCCTCTATGCACAATTCATACAGAACCGGTCGCCGCCGCTCGGGCCCGTGCATCCAACGTCGCGCGGCTCAGGCTACAGCTCGCCCACGGGAACAGGTTCGGGTTACCAGACGCCGCGCGAGCTGCGAGAGGAGCGCTGGCGGCTCGAAGACGACGCGGCAGAGAAGCCGGGCAAGCTGGAGATGCGCGAGATGTACAAGGGGCTTGGTGGGCGAAAGGCCAAGACGAAGGGCAAGTGGGGTGCGTCGAGTGGGGACGTACGGGATAAGGGCGGTTGGGCCGATGTCGAGTGGGAATGAGGACTGAGTCACTCGGTAGTAATATGTATGTAGTTCAGCCTGTCTCGGATCTCAAAACTAGTACTGCATACTCTGAGGAAACAGTGATCATTTTATTACTGTATATAATCTGCCATTTCCGACAAATGTGACGACGGGGAATTCCAGCGCCACGGGACTCGTGCATAGGATCGGGGCCCTGTCATCATTGCGGGGGACGGTGACAGGCTGCCGCCCTCACCATGCAGACCTCCAACACGCACTCGGTCATCTCCCCACATGCTACGAGCATTCCAATTTCCCCGGAGCTCTTCAGTAGGTAATGAGGCTTGACAAAGGGCGGTTTGAATCGCTTGAAGCTGAGGCCGGGGCGGCAAGTCGGATACGTAAGTAGAAAAACGCGAGCATGTGATTTGTTACCCCGCATTATAAGCTCCGCCCAGTGTGACTGTGGCTTGTCTGCTACTGTACCTCCTCTGTATCTTTTCTCAGCCCATCATGTTGCGCTCTCTAGCTCGTCCAGCACGCACACTTGCATTGGCATCCACGTCGTCTTCGCGGTAAATATCACTTCGTCTCTCCCGACACGCGCTCACCCCGTTACAGCGCGTTCGCGACGTCCCATGTGCGACGGTCAGGAATCCCTTCGCTGCACACATTTACGGATGAGGAGCAAATGCTCCGCGAGACTGGTGCGTCACAGATCTTTTCATGACTCGCCCGTTTCCTGAGTGCGAAACAGTGTCGAAATTCGCCAAGGATGTGGTCGGCCCGAAGGTGCGAGAGATGGACGAGAACGAGCAGATGGACCCCTCTGTCATTCAGGGATGCTTCGAGCAAGGGGTGCGCTTCCTGGTGTTCCGAACTGGCATATGTTGACCGGCAATGTCATATAGCTCATGGGCATCGAGACCAGCGCGGACCATGGCGGTGCTGAGTGCTCGTTCACCTCTGCCATCATCGCCATCGAGGAGCTCGCCAAGGTGGACCCGTCCGTGTCCGTCATGGTCGACGTGCACAACACCCTTGTGAACACCGTCTTCCGTACATACGGTACACCTGAGCAGCGCGACAAGTGGCTACCTCAGCTCGCCGAGTCGAAGGTGCGCTAGTTATTTCTCACACGGCCCTGGACTCCCCGGGGCGTGTGTGCGTATCAAACATCGATTCTAAAGGACGTGAGATAGCTCGGCAGCTTCTGTCTCTCCGAGCCGGCATCCGGCTCAGACGCGTTTGCGCTGCAAACACGTGCTGTAAAGGATGGGGACGACTGGATCATCAACGGCTCCAAAATGTGGATTACTAACTCCTACGAGGCGGAGGTTTTCCTCATCTTTGCCAACGTGAGTCCTTCCTATATGCTTCAAAATGGACTCTGACGACGTTTGTCGGAAAGATCGACCCCAGTAAAGGGTACAAGGGTATCACCTGCTTCATCGCGACCAAGGACATGGGCATCCAGATCGCTAAGAAGGAGCAGAAGCTCGGCATCCGTGCTAGCTCGACATGCACGCTCAACTTCGATGACCTGCGCGTGCCTGCGGCGAACGTGATCGGCGGCGAGGGCAAGGGCTACAAAATTGCGATCGAGATTCTGAACGAGGGGCGCATCGGGATCGCCGCGCAGATGCTCGGGCTCGCGCAGGGCGCGTTCGACCGCGCGGTGCCGTACACGTTCGAGCGCAAGCAGTTCGGGCAGGCCGTCGGCACGTTCCAGGGCATGGCGTTCCAGCAGGCGCGCGCGGCGATCGACTTGGAGAGCGCGCGGCTGCTCACGTACAACGCGGCGCGCCTGAAGGAGGAGGGGCGACCGTTCACGCGCGAGGCGGCGATGGCCAAGTACTGGGCGAGCGTCGTCGCGCAGAGTGTGTCTGGGCAGGCGATCGAGTGGGCCGGTGGCGTCGGGTTCACGCGCGAGACGGGCATCGAGAAGTACTGGCGGGACTCGAAGATCGTATGTTGTCTTGTGCTCTCGCTCCGCTCACTATTGATTGTCAATGTTTTTATCAGGGTGCTATTTACGAGGGGACGTCGAACATCCAACTACAGACTATTGCCAAGTTCATTCAGAAGCAATACTCATAGACATAGGAGGGCATGGCTCAGCACTGTACAATATGCATGTCTATTAATGTGTCTGTCCTTCGTCCAGCAAGGTTTAGGTCACCAGACAGGGTATGAGGGAATATCTCGGAGATTGCGATGGGTAAGATACCTGAATATCCTCATTCAAATGATCCGCGACAGCCTCAGGAATGACAGGACCATGTTTTCGCGCGTTCAGTGGAGAAGTGAGTGCGCTAGCGGCTATCGCTGGACTTCTCGGATGCAAGATAGACTGCTAGTCGGGGGTAAGCACCAACTGTGTTCACGCAAGCTGCGACGTCGAGCAAATCAAGCCTTGTATTATCGTGGGTGCAATGTGTAGCCGCACGCTTGCAGCTCGAAAGTCGGAATCCGGGCCAAAGGAGCGAGGAGGTTACGCTCGTGATTCCCGAGTCCTACAGACGGCGTCTCTGTCTTCCCTGTAGGCTGCACCTAGATGAGTCCCCTCAACCCAGGACTTGGCGAACAGTGCACAGGCTCATATGATGCAGAGCGCCAGGCCTTCAGTGCTCGCCAGTGAAATCCCACCAAACCAAAATCACTTGACGATGGGATTAACTCCGCGCGCCGACAGATATTCCTTTGCTGCGCTCGCGGACTGCGTGAAATGATTAGCCAGGCCAACACAAAGCGGGTCGAGGGAGTGCGCACCAGGCCCTTGATGAGCTCGTATATGCTCTTGTCATGGTACCGCAGGCCCGTCACTGGGTCCGTATACGGCGCCTACGACCCGATTCCTTACAGCGAGCAGGCGACGTTGGGAGGATAAACGCACCTCGAGACCGGTGATGTCGCAGTAGTGCCGCTGCGGAAGCACCGAGGGCGGCGCCTCGATCGACGCGTCTACCCGTAAATCCGTCTGTCAGTGACCCTCACACCGGCGCACCTGCCCACAAACTCAGTAAGAAAGTTAGAATGAGCACTCACAAGACGGGAGATCCTCCTCCTCGTGCCGCTCTGCGCCCCCATCTGCATCCACGTCCATGGCCTCCTCGCGCTCCACCCGCCGCCGCTCCCTCTCGAGGCGCTCGCGCTCTCGCTCCTGGCCGAGCACGGCCTTGAGATTCTTCGTGCGCCGGTTCGTGTTCTTCGTGTACGCGGGATTCTTGAACGGGCGCGGGCTGTGCAGGATGGACATCTGCTCGCCCAGGGTCTGCGAGCGTGTGAGCAGGGTGTAGGGAATGCAGGAGGGCGAGGCGTACTGGGATCTGGGGCGTCGCGGTGCCCTCGGCGCTGGGCACGTTCGAGCCCTTCTTTCGGGAAGAGCCTTTCGGCGGCCTGCGAGTGTACGGATGGTTAGCGTGTGCGCTGCGGGAGGTGAGTTGGCTTATACGAACATGGTGGTTAGAGGTCAACAAGGCAGACGCTGTGGCGGCGCGCCGCGCCGCGTCTCTCTGAGTCTCGACATACAATCATGAGCTACCACCCACGCCTACGCTAGTCTTTCGTCCGATATAGCTGTTTGATATCGTCAACCCTCAGGCCTCACTCGTGTGAGCGCCGTGATCGTGTACAGCTCGACCAGACGATCATGTCGCGTCGCCTCCTCCACACTTTTCGCCCGTTGCACCACCAAAACCCTCTCGTATGCGCACTCCGTCCTCACCTTTTGCACCGCTCATCGCACCAAGCACAGGGTCTCCCCAATCGAGCGCACGCACCACCTGCACCGCAGATCCCCCGACGCGGTGCTGGGCCCCCCACGAAGCGCCCCATCCCGCACGTCAAGAAGGTGCTCGTCGTCGCTAGCGGGAAGGGCGGCGTTGGTAAGAGCACTGTCGCTGGTGCGTCCGCTTCGTAGCTTACCTGATATACTGAGCTCAGCTCGCCCGCTGCCCAGTGAATCTCGCGTTTGCGCTCGCGTCGCAGGGCGGCGCACGGCGACGCGTCGGCATCCTCGACCTGGACGTCTTCGGGCCGTCGGTGCCCAAGCTCATGGGCCTCGACCGTGCGGACGAGCCAAATCTTACAGCCGGTACGTGGCCATGCGCTTCTGGTGCTGCATACGCGTCGCTCATCCCGCACTGCAGATGGCGCCCTCATCCCGTTGCAGAACCACGGCCTGCCCACAATGTCGATGGGCTATCTCCTTCCGCGCTCCGCCCCGGACGCGTCGAACGAGGATACGCCGGTCGTGTGGCGCGGGCTGATGGTGCAGAAGGCCGTGCAGCAGCTGCTCTTCGATGTCGACTGGCGCGGCGCAGACCCTGCAGCGCCGGGGCTGGACGTGTTGGTCGTCGATATGCCCCCGGGGACGGGAGATGTACCTCTGACTCTGGGGCAGCTCGTCAGTGTCGACGGTGAGTCGCCCGTCCTCTGTCTATGTACGCTTTGTGATGGGGGGTGCAGGTGCGGTCATTGTGTCGACGCCCCAGGACGTGGCGTTGTCGGATGTCCGCAAGGGCATCTCAATGTTTCGCAAGGTCGATGTCCCGGTTCGTTCCCTCCATATATTATTCTTTCAATCTACCAGTCGCTCATTTGGCGTGTTCTCTTAGATCACGGGAATCATTCTCAACCAAGCGTACTTCCTGTGCCCGTCGTGCTCAACACCGCACGACCTCTTCGGGCCGCCTGACCGCTTCCGCTCGGTAGCGGAACAACTCGGTGTGCCCATGCTCGGAGAGCTACCGCTCGCGCCGGGGGTGAGCACGGGAGGCGACGCGGGGTTGCCGTATGCGCTCGTGAGCGACGAGAAGGTGAGAAGCCTGGATGGAGAAGGCGGCGTAAGGTGGAAAGAGACGATGCAACGCGCTGCGGATGTGGTGTGGGCCGCGCTCCAGCGCGGCAGAGTTTAATGCATCGTCTGGGGCATTTTGACAAGGCGCGCTGGTCTACTCCTCACGGAGTAAATTGCAACCTCAACCTGGGTTGGGCTCCGCCCTTGCGCTTATTTTGGTTTATTTTGCACCGTCGGTCATGCATCATGTCTATCGACACTTCTCGGGACATCCACGAGAAAAATCGCGATTCCAGATCCATGAATCTAGTGAATTTAGTCAGCTTTATGCTTCGCAAGACCAGTGCTGGCGCCGCTGTTTCCATAATCTCGTTCCTTTCCGCCTCCTTTTGAATGCACATGTCTACGTTTCCTCATAAGAGCGAAGCCGCTGAGAGCATACCCGAGTCACGGTGCGGCAGCCCCGCCGGCGGGCAGTCACGCGGTCACATCACGTCGACCACCCACTGGCATGAATCTACGCTGTGGCCGTGTCCACACACACCGCGCGCCCTCTATCGAGCTCCTCAAATACGTACCGCAACCCTTTCTTCAAGCTGGTCACGCATCCCTCGGCGGTGCATTGTCAGGGACCGGATGGCAGCTCAAGGGCCCTTGACACCGTCGATGATTTCACCTTGACTTCACCACGTCCGACACCGCTGATACTTGACTTGATCTGTTTGGTTCAAGCTCAATTCCAGAGCAGCTGGCCGCCTATATGCCTGCTGCATGGGAAAGTGTCTGCTGGCCTGACTGCCTGTCAGGCCGGATTGTAATCTGGCCTAGAAGAAATCGTCCTCAGGCTGACCACTGGACCCCTCAGCTTTCCTTTCTGCACCCATCTTCTCCTGCCCTTCTCTGCCCTTCAAGCGGCTCAAATCATCGACAAGATGTTCACCGTTTCCATCAAGAATATGTTCAAGAAGGCTCCGAAGACCCCGGCAAGTCCCATCCCCCAGGCTCAGGTCTGTATGTCCCGCGCTGTTCCAATGCCCTGCTGACAGGCCCTCATCCAGATGGTATCCACCACATCTCAGGTCGAGATAGGAGCAGAGGAGCATGCATTACTCGCAGAGTTGTTCGATGCCGCACACGACCCCGCTCTCATGGGTGTCAGGCGGCGCGTGTCCATGCTCGTGCGGACCTCGCAGGTCTGCGAAGTTGTACGTGCTTTTCATTTTGCTTTTGCATATTATCCCATTTTTAAACTGATTCCGTGACAGCGTCTATCGGATGCGAAGACCCTCCTCGAGTTCGCAAGGCTGTCCATGTCCCTTGCGGCCCCGCCGCCCGTCCATTTTGGTCCTCCTCGTCCTCCACTCATCGAGGCCGTCAGCGAACATAAGCTCCTTTCTCCTCCGCCGCGTCCCGTCGGCATCCGCGACTTTTGCGTCATTCGCAAGCTTGGCGCTGGGACGGACGGCACCGTCTACCTTGCCCAGCACCGGTCCACACTACGCATGCAGGCGATCAAGAAGATCGACAAGGACTTCCTAGACGCGGAGCACATTGCAGAGATCCTTCGCGAGCAGCGTGCGCTCAAGGCTACTCGTGGGCTCGGGCACTTGCTTTCGTTGGATGCCAGCTTTCACAATGCCGATGCATTCTACCTGGTCACCGTAAGTGCCAGTGCATGCGGTTTTGCGATGTCTGACGAGAATTCTGGACTGTCAGCCCTTTCTTCCTGGAGGTGATCTGCGTGCGCAGCTGAACAGGCAGGGCAA
Source organism: Auriscalpium orientale (assembly GCA_019915035.1). Taxonomy (NCBI): domain Eukaryota; kingdom Fungi; phylum Basidiomycota; class Agaricomycetes; order Russulales; family Auriscalpiaceae; genus Auriscalpium; species Auriscalpium orientale. The sequence continues at coordinate 3,261,724 of JAHLMH010000001.1, forward strand.
GGTTCCTGTGGCGCGTACCATGTTCTATGTTGCTGAGACGGTACGTTCTGTCTTGTCACGGCTTGTGCCATCTATCATGCTGAACAGGCGATTCGCAGATGCTGGCGCTGTACTCCCTGCACAGCTCCGGTATCATTCACCGCGACATCAAACCAGACAATGTGTTCCTCGATGCGCAAGGCCACGTCGTGCTCGGCGACCTCGGTATTTGCCGCCAGTTTGATATGCCTTCTGGCGACGCTGGCAAGTCTCGTCTATCTGCGCTGGCTTCGGGTCTGGGCACGCGCCGCATTCCTGGGATTCATGCTACGAGCACTTTCGGTGGCACGCCCGCGTACACTGCGCCCGAGGTCTTCCAGGGCCGTGCGTACAGCTTCGATGTGGATGTCTGGTCGCTCGGCGTCACCGCGTACGAGCTCATCTACGGCGCGACGCCGTTCAAGGACACGAGCGACTACGAGGAGATCAGTCGCAGCGTACAACACGATGTGTTACTCTTTGACGAGGCGGTGGAAGTCGACGCGGCTGTCAAATCTTTCTTGGTCGGTGCTCTTCACAAGGACCCCAAGCGTCGTCTTTCCCTTCAAAACATGTTCAAACATCCATGCTTCCGTATGATGTAAGTCTGTGACCCGCTTATGGAGCCTTGATCAAGTGCTGATTGCATACGCAGGGACTGGGCGAAGCTGGCAGCAGGAGAGCTCGAGGCTCCGTGGGTGCCCTCACCCGAGGCCGTCTTCTCTGACATCAAGGCTGCCAAGGCTAATCCTGGGGTCTTCGACTTTGCCAACGGCATGCCTCTCATGGACTCGAACGACCTCCATCCCGAGTTCAACTTTGTCGCTCCTGCCCTGTCTTCAGACCTCCGGCCTCTCGCTCCCGTGCCTTGGGTCGCGTACAAGCCCTCCTCGCCGGCACTCGCGCCATCGAACTCCCAGTCCGTGGTCATAGCGGAAGCTGTATCTGCGGCGGCGCTCGCGCTTGAGGTCCTCGATACGCCTCCTGTTACTCCTCTTTCTGCGGGCTCGCCGGCGCTGTGGACCAAATCTTCTGGCCGTTCAATATGCGCTTCAAGCGGCTTCTTTGGCACTATTCGATCGCAGCTGTCACGTCGCTCCTCATGCACGACCCTCCCTTCACATGTCAACCCGACTGCGGTTCGATCCTTTTCTGCCGCGGATGATCTTCGTCGGTCGTCGCCGGCATCTGCGCTCTTCGCCCGCTTCCGCTTGTGGGTGAAGAGTCGATCGAAGGCTTTCAGGCTCTGAGTTTCCGCATGCTCTTCGCCTGCAAACCCTCTTTTCGTGTTCTTGCATCTATTTGTTCTTCTTCACTGTCTCACGTGCATATCATTTACTGGTAGCGCATGGAAGTTCGGTGTCTGTCCGTGATGTCAATCGAATTGTATTTGCCGATCTCGTCCCTCCTTTGTGACCAGCCATGTTGCTACATGAAATGCAACGGACGTTGAGAACTCGTTGGCTGATCGCGCTTGCCGGGCTTGCGGCCCGCCGTGCCGCCAAGCCGCCGGTGCCCAAAGTGGCAATTGGCCGAGACCCCGGCGCCGATGGATCGCATTCTCCACGTACGAGAATTACATGCGGCTGTCTGCATTGTCATGGCGATTTGAAACTGGAGACTCTCTGCATTCACCCGTGTCATCTTTTTTCTCGCTGCGCACCGCTCGATCTACGGTGGCTTGATAGGGTTTGTGCAATGCTTGTTGCTCCATCGAATTCACATGAGCGTCGCGACTATACGGTTCCAGAAAAACGCAAAAGACCCCGGTAGTCCGCAAGAGGCTCTCATGCGACTGGCTGAATGGGACATGGTTGGTCCTGTTGTTCCTGTTGTATTTCTGAGTGATTGCCGCCGGATTTTGCCGCCAGGTTTGGGGAGTTCGCCCAGTCGGTGACCTCTCGACGGCGAGTGTATTGTATTCGCCTGCGTTTGAGCATAGTTATCGGACGCTATCGAAAGAAGCGCGTGGGACTTCTTGGAAACGCGGCAGAAGGATACGCGACCGATCATTGTCTGCGAGAATTCTCAACGCGTGTTGCAAGCCCGAAACGGATCACAAGGTACAAATAGTGTGTTGTATGTATCCTCACCTTTTGTCTCGTGCACCTGTCTCGGCTCGTGAATTACAATGATGACAGCTGCGGCGCCTCGCCTCTCACCATACCCTGGAGTCAGTTCGCCCGGCTAGTTCCACTTGCTGATAGAAGAGCTCGTTTGAAATGTTCACCAGGGCTGATACGCTTTTGGAAGCGAGTGTTGCTCGATTTTGGTCCCGTGAACACTAGCAAGATTCAGTCGCGGTAGTCTGGTGAATTTCTGGAAAGAACTGGGTTGGAGGTGAGCTTAATACTGTCGTAAGTTACCTTTGGGGAACAAGGGTGTCCATTCTTGCGGTGTGAGTTGATACGCCGCGCGCTCCGCCGATCGGGTACAAGGACCTGGAGCCGTCAGTCATTCATCTTCGTGGCTGTGGACGGCTGTGGAGGCGCGTGTGAGAACTCCCGGGTGTGTCGATCGAGGACACGGCCGGGCGGACGTAATTACGAACCGTACAACTTCCGTCGGATAGGTACTAGCCGATTCCTCCTCCCGCGCGTGTCACCAAGTCTTTTTCTACAATGATATAACTTGCCCAGTGGCATCGGATACTCATGCAGTCATCTCACAATATTTTAGACATCCGTGATGATCAAATACATAAATAAAACGATATCGCAAGGATCACATCGTTACGCGACGTGTGCACATGAATTAAATCGTGGCCGGAAAAATCATAAGGGAGGCTGCGACGGGCCAGGCACCGCTGGGTCCGAAGCGTCTTCGCGGTTCTCCGTGATTGCCCCAGTTGGTTCTACAGCCAGGCCACTCCAAAAATCGTCTACGGGATAGATAATTAGAGCCGCTCCTCGAAACAATGAGCGGTCGCTTGCCTTCTGCGGCGAACGTCGTGCGGTTGCGGACGTCCGAGTCGCCGATGACCCCGCCCCTGAAGTGGATAGCAGTGACTATAGTGTCCGTCTCATTCACGCTGCGAATGCTGGAATTGTCCGAGGGAGCGACAGAAAAAGATGCAATACTTTCTGTACAGCGCATAAGTGGCGAGACCTTGGCCAGTCTTATTGTATTATGAACCCACCAGCATGGTCTTCTGATTGATATACAGTCATGTCGACGGTTTGACCTCGAAGGTCTTCGAGGCTCATTGCAGCGACTGCGTGAGAGTCCGTAAAAGGATTACTTGTGGCGGTCCCAATACATGGCTCTTGAATATGTATTAGGTTCAAGCTGTTCAAGAAGCTACTCTTTATGGCATACTGACCTAGTTTAGCTGATAAATGTTTCTTGAGTAACATTTCTCTGTGTTTGATGGATTGAGCCTAGCCGTGAATTGTCAAAATAAAGAACGAGACAACATTCACAGGGTCAACAACGCAACTAGGCTTACCCTGACAATCTTGAACGATTTCCTCGCGGTCTGCTTGAACTGCTGTTTGGCAATGAACTTTGAAAAGCCTGTTTTATTTTCTAGAGAATCTCTTTGTTCCTGCGCCCTGTATATCGTGTTGTTATGACATAAACAGGAATTGATGAGGCCCTCACGCACCTCCAGTAAGCAAGTAGGGAGACGTGCATTGGACCCGGGGGAAGATGCGGGACACACTTCTCCACGAGGAAGATCATGTCTTCGTACAGAGCATCCGTATCACCCAGCCGACCGGAAGAATAGGAGAAGATCCTCTCGAAAGCAGGAGATGGAGAGCTTCCAACTGCAGGGCTCGTATTTGGACCAGCCATTGATTGGATACAGAAGCGTCGCGGACGCGAGTTGAGAGTGGAAAAGGAGGAGACTGGGTGCTGTTGAATAAACGTACTCCGGTCTTTATACAACTTTCGGCGTCCGATCTCGAAGACTGGGTTACGGTAGTGGGCAAGGGTTCGGACACGTTGTGTGAGGTTTGTGTGTCGTGTACAGCCAGAGGGCAATGTAAAGATCAATGAGTACGCCGTAGAAAAACCCTATCTGGTCACTGCCGCGCGCGCTCCGCACACGCACAGGCGTTCTATTGTGCTGAATGCGCAAAGCATTCCGGGACTGCGTTGCTATGCGTAGACGAGATTGAAGGGCACGAGACCTTATTATGGTTGCTCGGTTGCGAACATTGCTACCTGAAGGAGGCTTTGTTGTTGTTCGAGGTGAAGAAACAAGCAGATTACAAGGAGCGCGGCAGGGAACAAGGGACGCCGCCAAAGGTACGGGCCGCGGGCTTTGCGCTGGGAAGTTGTCGGAGTTCAAACACATACTTTCCCCGTGTTCGCGTTGGTTGATCCACCGTGCCCTTCCCTCACTTTGCTATGTCGCTAGAGAGCTTGACAATCTCCGAATACGGTCGTCAGTACCGAGCAAACCCTGGTGCTCTCGACATGGCCGAGAGGTGGTGGCAAAAACGTCAAAAGGTTCTCGAGGAGCTGGGCTATGTGCTCCGCCCTCGGTACCGGGAGGGGTGGACACCGTCATGGAAAGGCACGAAGAAAGACTACCACTACTGTGAGGATGGGCAAGAGGGATATGTATGTACTTCGCTCCGAATTATTTTTGACTTTGGCTGATGTCTGTCAGTACACAACCATGGTGATTGACGCGACGCGGGTCTCTGACCAAAAGCATGTCGCTATGAAGCGTATCATGCCTCCACTCGGCGAACACGAATTGTCTGTCATGCAGCATCTGGCTACTGAGCCTCTTCGTTCGGATCCAAGAAATCGCTGCATACCCCTTCTCGATGTGCTGGAGCTCCCAGACGGCGAGAAACTCATCGTCTTGCCTCTCCTCCACCCCTGGGACACACCGAGGTTCAAGACCGTCGGAGAGGTGGTCGCTTTCTTCGACCAGATTCTCAATGTTTGTGTCACCCCTCTCACCGCTATGGTCTCATAGAGATATCTGTTCACACAGGCTGTGCACTTTCTGCACGACAAGAACATCGCCCATAGGTACTTTAGAGGCATCGCTCCTCATGACGCTGGTGCTAATCGCACAATAGGGATTGCTGTCATAATAACATCATGTACGATCCGACGCCCATGTATCCCATTCCGGCGCACCCCCTCGAACTCAGTCGCCGGCGGGACTGGAAAGGCCGTGTACGGCATTACAGTCGCACCCAGCGACCACCGACGTATTATCTCATCGACTTCGATCTTGCTTTAATCTTCAACCCGGCGGATGGTCCTCCTCTCGCAGAAAAATTGCCAGGCGGGGACAAATCCGCCCCGGAGCATCGGGATATATTAAGCCCTTGCGATCCTTTTCCAACGGATGTTTACTACCTTGGAAATCTGATGCGAGAATATTTCGTCCAGGTAAGCCTGACTTGGTAGCGTTTCCCGCACGGCGGGCATGCTGGCTTACTCGACTGCGCAGGAACGCTACGGCTTCAAGTTCTTAGAGCCGCTTTTGGCGGACATGTGCTGCGAGGATCCCTCGAAACGATTGAAAATCGGTGAGGCAGTGGCACGCTTCAAAGACATCCGCGACAATCTCAGTGCATGGAAGTTGCGCTCGCGCGTGGTGTCGAGGAAGGACCATGCGATTGTTGGATTTTTCCGGGGCCTTGGCCATCTTTACAGTACCGTGCGGGACATACGCAAAGCCCCAATTCCAGATCCGTAATGATACCCTTTTATCTTCTTCACTGCACCATGCTGTCGCTTATTGCTTTGCAACTTGCTCTGTATTCCACACATCTAACACTCCTTTCCATGGCCACCCGCCGAGGCTCGTTATACTACGTACTTACTATATACCAACTCCAGTTCATCGTCTGAAAGTCATGCAATGCGCATGCGAGGTCCTGGATGACAGCCGGCACTGGCATGACAAAGTCGTCGTAGAAAAGACAAGCAAAGAATATTTTGATGCGCTCTGGTAATAGAATAGTAGTACGTAGTGTCTTCCCGTGGGTCGCGTTTTGCAGAACTACCGGTGGCATTTCCCGCATCAGCTTGTCAGTCTGGCTAGACACAAGTATATCATGTTTATCTATCCAAGAGGATGTCCATAGTACCTCGAAAAGACAACAATAACACAAGTTCTACCGTCAGATGCACCCGAGGCGGGAATATATGAGCCAGTGTAGTGAATGAGGATACAGTCGGTAATGTCAATGAAAGAATGCGGCAAGTGGTGAATATCAGAGCAGCACGAGAAGAGAAAACTGAAGGACGTATGACAGGGTATAGAGTCCTAGGAGACTGACAAGACTACGGGTCAGGTATTGCGGCTTTCCGCATAGCGACGTCCCTTGCACTACGGTAGAGATGCCTAGCGCCACGAAAGAGTCCTACAACGGTGTATTCCTTCCTCGACACGAGGCGGGAGCGTAACTTCCATGTGCCAAGGCTCTGGCGAACCTCTTTGTAGCGCGCCACCGCCTCGTCGATCTTCAGACGTTGCGCTGGTTCGTCACAGCACATATCCGCGAGGAGCGGCTCGATGAATTCGAAGCCATAGTATTTCTATACAGTTGGTCAGCATCGACACACACAAAGAATATGGAGGCGAACAGCCTACTTGAACAAAACGCTCCCGCATGAGATTTCCGAGGTAATAAACGTCCGTTGCGAAGGGGTCAGTACGTTTCGACAAATCCCGATGCTCGGGGGCAGATTTGTCCCCGCCGGGCAGCGAGAAGACCAGCCCAGGTCCTTCGGCGGGATTGGTCCGAACAGCGAGATCAAAATCGATGAGGTAGTAGGTCGGCGCTCGCTGGGTACGGCTGTAATGGGAAACACGGCCCTTCCAATCCCTTCGACGATTGAGCTGGAAGGGATGTGAAGGCCCCGGGTACATCGGTGCTGGATCGTACATTATGTTGTTGTTTGTGCAGTCCCTAGATATCAATTAGCCGTGGTACCGGGGCCATTGTTGGTCAAATACCTGTGCGCGATGTCGTGGTCGTGCAAGAAGTGCACAGCCTATATGGTGTCAGATCGTGCAACGGTTACCCCGGAGAGAAAGTGATACGCACATCAAGGATTTGGCCGAAGAAAGCAATGGCCTCTCCGAAGGTTTGGAACTTCGGCGTGTGCCAAGGGTGGTAGAGAGGCAATACCATGAGTTTCTCACCGTCCGGCATGTCCAGCACTTCAAGCAAAGGAGCGCAGCGATTCCTTGGGTCTGAGCGCAACGGCTCACTAGACAAATGTTGCATTATGGATAGCTCATTGTTGCCCAGCGGAGGAACAACGCGCTTCATGACGACGTGAGTTTGGTCTGAAATGCGGGTCGCGTCAAGCACGATAGACGTGTACTGAGAAAATTCAAGAAGAGACACGCATGTTGAAATAAGAGCACATACATATGCCATCTGTCCATCCTCAAAAGTATGATAGTCTTTCTTCGTCCCATTCCAAGATGGCTTCCAGCCTTCGCGGTAACGAGGGCGGAGCACGTATCCGCGCTCTTCAAGTGCTTTCTGACGCCTTCGCCACCATCGCTCGCTTCTCTGCAGAGTTCCTGGATTAGCGAAAAAGTGGCGGTCAAACTCAGAGGAGGTGAAGGTTTCTTGCGACATGCGAGCAGGGAAAGACGGCTTTGTAGGGGGTGTCCGGTTGTTTCTTGCGACGTCTGGCTCTGGATAGGCTTGCTCAATACTTACATATGGTATTGAGCAAGTTGAAGCAGCCGGCGGAATGGGTCTGCAGACCGCCAGTTGGCCAAAAACGGGACATCGGCCGACGGCAGCTGCCGACGGTCACGAGGTCAGAGCATCCAGGACAATAGCACTGCCGTCCACTGGCACTACGCGTCTTGTTGTCTTGTTTTCAAGTTGCACAATGTTCGTCCTTATTGACTTCCACACCGCCTCATCCCTACATGTCGCAGGAAACCTTCACTACCGCTGAATTCGCTCGTCACTACCGAGCAAATCCTGGTACTCTTGACTTGGGCGAGAGGTGGTGGAAAAAACGTCAAAAAGAGCTTGAGGAGCTTGGCTATGTGCTCCGCCCTCGGTACAGGGAGGACTGGACGCCGTCATGGAAAGGCACGAAGAAGGATTACCACTACTGCGAGGATGGGCAAGAGGGATATGTGCGTACTTCATTCCAAGTCATCTCTGTTCCAGATCATGTTCGACTTCAGCTGATATTTGCCAGTACACGACCATTGTGATTGACGCGACACGGGTCTCTGACCAGAAGCATGTCGCTATGAAGCGCGTTGTTCCTCCCGTCGGTGAACGCGAACTGTCTGTCATGAGGCATTTGGCTACTGAGCCTCTGCGTTCGGATCCACGCAATCGCTGTATACCCCTTCTCGACGTGCTGGAGCTCTCAGATGGCGCGAAACTTATCGTTTTGCCTCTCCTCCACCCCTGGGACACACCGAGGTTCAAGACCGTCGGAGAGGTGGTAGCTTTCTTCGACCAGATTCTCAATGTTTGTGTCACCGCTCTCACCGCCATGGTCTCATACAAATATCTGTTTACACAGGCTGTGCACTTTCTGCACGACAATAACATCGCACATAGGTACTTCATACACACCACTGTTCATGATGCTGGCGCTAATCGCACAAATAGGGATTGCTGCCCCAATAACATCATGTACGATCCGACGCCCATGTATCCCATTCCGGCGCACCCGCTCGAGCTCAGTCGCCGGAGGGACTGGAAGGGCCGTGTATTGCATTACAGTCGCACCCAGCGACCGCCGACGTATTATCTGATCGACTTCGACCTTGCTTTGATTTTCAACCCGGCGGACGGTCCTCCTCTCGCAGAAAAATTGCCAGGCGGGGACAAATCGGCCCCGGAGCATCGGGATCTATCAATGCCTTGCAATCCCTTTCCAACGGATGTTTACTACCTGGGAAATCTGATGCGAGAATATTTCGTTGAGGTAAGCATGACTTGGTAGCGTCTCCCGCACGGGGGGCACTGGCTTACTCGATTGCGCAGGAACGCTATGGCTTCAAGTTCCTAGAGCCGCTTCTGGCAGACATGTGCTGCGAGGACCCCTCGAAACGTTTGAATATTGGCGAGGCAGTGGCACGCTTCAAAGACATTCGCGAGAATATCAGTGCATGGAAGTTGCGCTCGCGCGTGGTTTCGAGGAAAGATCATGCCATCGTTGGATTTTTCCGGGGCCTTGGCCATCTTTACAGTACCGTACGGGACATACGCAAAGCCCCAATTCCAGATCCGTGATTCGGCCCTCGTGTTACACTCTTCAAGTCATTTTCTACACTCCAGCATGTCATCGTTCACTGCTTTTCAACTCTCTGTATCCCACATATCTCATGCATCTCAGGCTTCTTTTCTATTTACGTTTCCTGTGTCGATATAACGCGGATCTCTAATGCACCTCTGAGTCCATCGCGGTTTCCTAGCATGCGAGGGCAATTGAGTGTGATCCATACTAGTACTGTACCGCCGTCAGCTGGGCAGAACCATTTTGTGCGCGAACGAGAAGGTGAAGGGATAAATCTATATCTCGCCAAAGGCGGGTACACTTCTTATCCTTCCCGTTTGTATACTCATCATGCCGCTCCGTTGCATCTGGATGGATATCCTGTCGTCGAAGAGAAAAGAATGTGGGTCTACAGCTAGATGCAACCAAGATGGGGTATATGATCCAGTTTAGACGGAATGAGGATATACAGTTGGTAACCCAAGCGCTAATGAGTGAATGCAATGCAGTATGTGGAGCTAGTGAATATCAGAGCATTGCGAAACAAAGTAAATCAAATGATACAAGTAACAGAGCATGGAGAAGAGACTGGCAAGGTTACGGATCAGGGATCGCGGCTCTGTGCATAGCAACGTCCCTTGCAGTACGGTAGAGATGTCCCGCACCGCGAAAGAGGCCAACAACGGCGCATTCTTTCTTCGAGACGACGCGGGAGCGGAGTTTCCACCCGCCAAGTCCATTCCGGACACCTTTAAAGCGTGCGACAGCCTCGCCAATTTTCGGACGCTTCGACGGATCCTCGCCGCACATTTCCGCCAAAAGAGGTTCTAGAAATTGGAACCCATAGCATTTCTCGATGCCACGCAAGTAAACTCAAAGCTCATAAATACAAAAACGGGCTAGCTCACTTGAACGAACCGCTCCCGCATCAGGTTTCCGAGGTAGTACACGTCAGTTGCGAAAGGATCGCATGGTGTGTCGTATTGTCGATGCTCCGGTGCAGTCTTGTCGCCACCCATGAGCGGCAGTTCCATTGGCGGCCTATCCTCCGGTTTGTAGCGCCGAGCAAGGTCAAAATCAATGAGGAGGTATTTGGGAGGCCGCTGCGTGCGACTGTAGTGCGATACATGCCCTTTCCAGTCTCGTCGACGTGTGAGCTTGAAAGGATGAGCGGGCACCGGGTACATCGGTGCAGGGTCGTACATAATGTTATTGTTTGTGCAATCCCTGGGGCAAGTTAATTACGACATCGAGAGTAAAGCTTGGGTGAATACCTGTGGGCAATGTCGTGGTCGTGCAAGAAGTGGACGGCCTGTTTGTGCAATGATTACAAGAGCACATGGATGTCTCGATGGGTACGCACATCGAGTATCTGCCCAGAAAATGCGATGACCTCTCCGAATGTCTGGAGCTTCGGCGTATGCCAAGGATGGAGGAGGGGTAACACCATGAGCTTTTCGCCATCCGGCATCTCCAGAACGTCAAGCAAAGGTACGCAGCGATTCCTTGGGTCTGAGCGCAAAGGTTCACTAGACAAGTGCTCCATGACGGATAGCTCATTTCCTCCCAGAGGAGGAACGACGCGTTTCATCACAACGTGAGCTTGGTCGGAGATCCGTGTCGCGTCCATTATGCTCGCACTGTACTGAGAAATATCAACTTCGACGACATCGTATCTCAGACTTTGGAGCACATACAGATCCTTCTTGCCCATCTTCAAAATTTTCGGGATCTTTGTCTTTCTTCGTCCTTTTCCACGACGGCGTCCGGTCTGGTTGGTATCGTGGGCGAAGCATGTAGCCGCGCTCCTCCAGTGCCTTTTGACGCCTTCGCCACCATCGCTCGGTTCTTCGCAAAGTCCCAGGAGTTGCTAGGTAATGGCGCTCGAACTCGGAGGTCGTGAAAGTCTCTTGCGACATGCGGGGGCCGTTGTGAGGGCAAGGCAAGCGTAGCCGACAATTCCAGCTCCGCACCAGTGTGCCTCACCGACTCGCACGTACTAGTAAGGTAAGTACCTATTGTTCTGTCTTGTTGCATGATGTTCGTCCTTTTTGACTTCCACCCAGCCTTAGCTTCACATGTCGCAGGACTCGGAGACCTCCACTCCCGTTCAGTTCGATTTTAACTACCGAGTCAATCCAGCCACTCTCCACGTGGGCGAGAGGCGGTGGCAAAAACGTCAAAAAGCGCTCGAGGAACTTGGCTATGCGCTCCGCCCTCGGTACCGGGAGGGCTGGACACCGTCATGGAAAGGCACAAAGAGGGATTACCACTACCTTGAGGATGGCCAACAAGGAATTGTATGTACTTCGCTCCAAATTATCTCTGACTTTCGACTCATGTTTGTCAGTACACGACCATGGTGATCGACGCGACACGGATCTCTGACCAGAAGCATGTCGCTTTGAAGCGTATCATTCCTCCCGTCGGTGAAAGCGAATTGTCTGTCATGCGGCATTTGGCTACTGAGCCTCTGCGTTCGGATCCACGCAATCGCTGTATACCCCTTCTCGATGTGTTGGAGCTCCCAGACGGCGAGAAATTGATTGTTTTGCCTCTCCTCCACCCTTGGGACACGCCTAGGTTCAAGACCGTCGGAGAGGTGGTCGCTTTCTTCGACCAGATTCTCAATGTTTGTGTCACCCCTCTCACCGCCATGGTTTAATACAAATATCTGTTCACACAGGCTGTGCACTTTCTGCACGACAATAACATCGCCCATAGGTACTTTAGAGGCATCGCTCTTCATGGCGCTGGCGCTAATCGCACAATAGGGATTGCTGTCACAATAACATCATGTACGACCCGACGCCGATGTATCCCATTCCGGCGCATCCCCTCGAACTCAGTCGCCGAAGGGACTGGAAAGGCCGTGTACGGCATTACAGTCGCACCCAGCGACCGCCGACGTATTATCTCATTGACTTTGATCTTGCTTTGATTTTCAACCCGGCGGACGGTCCTCCTCTCGCAGAAAAATTGCCAGGCGGGGACAAGTCTGCCCCGGAGCATCGGGATCTATTAAGCCCTTGCGATCCTTTTCCAACGGACGTTTACTACCTGGGAAATTTGATGCGAGAATATTTCGTCGATGTAAGCCTGATGTCGTAGTCTTTCCTACACGGGGGGCATTGGCTTACTCGACTACGTAGGAGCGCTATGGCTTCAAGTTCCTAGAGCCGCTTCTGGCAGACATGTGCTGCGAGGATCCCTCGAAACGATTGAAAATCGGCGAGGCAGTGGCACGCTTCAAAGACATCCGCGAGAATCTAAGTGCATGGAAGTTGCGCTCGCGCGTGGTGTCGAGGAAAGATCATGCGATCGTTGGATTTTTCCGGGGCCTTGGCCATCTTTACAGTACCGTGCGGGACGTGCGCAAAGTCCCAATTCCAGATCCGTGACCTGGCCTCGTGTTACCCCTTCAAGTAGTCGTTTTCACTGCACCATGTCGTCGTTCACCGCTTTCCAACTTGCTATGTAACCCACATATCCCACATGTCTCAGGCTTCTTTTCTGTTTACATTCGTGTGTCGATATACCGCGTCCTGCCCTCTAATGTACATCTGAGTCCATAAAGGTTTCGCAACATGTGAGGGCAATTGAGTCTGATCTGTACTGCACCGCCGTGAGCCAGGCAGAATGATTTTATCCGTAAATATGAACGAAAATGTGAAGGGACATGCTGTCTCGTCACACTTCGTTTCTTCCCGTTTGGCCGTGGTCAAGTTGGCGAGTGGTCACGATGATGATACAGGTAGGATGACACAAGAAGTGAGAGAGAACGAGACGATTTATTAATCGAGTATGGCAACTAGTGCAAATCTGGAATACTTTTACAGTATAGTGCCCATAATCATAGTCGAGCAGCGAGCGAGAACGTTGAATATCGACCACCAACCTAATTAGAGAGAAGATGTGGTATAGACCAGACACCTCACGGATCCGGGATAGAGGCTCTCCGGAGGGCAATGTCTCTTGCAGTACGGTAGACATGTCGCGTGCCACGGAAGAGTCCGACGATGGCGTACTCCTTCCTAGATACGACTCGAGAGCGCAGCTTCCACTCGCCAAGTCCATTCCGGACACCTTTCAAGCGGGCTACAGCCTCGCCAATCTTCAGACGCCTCGACGGCTCCTCGCAGCACATGTCCGCCAACAGAGGCTCCAGAAACTGAAACCCATAGCACTTCTTGAAACCAGTCAGGCTAAAACACGCATACGAGTAACGAGCCAGCTCACCTGCACAAACCGCTCGCGCATCAGGTTCCCTAGGTAGTACACGTCCGTCGCGAAAGGATCGCACGGGTTATCGTATTGCGATCGTTGATGCTCGGGGGCGGACTTGTCGCCACCCATGAGGGGTAGTTCCATCGGCGTCCCATCCTCTGGTTTGTAGCGCAGAGCGAGGTCGAAATCAATAAGGAGATATTTAGGAGGTCGCTGCGTGCGGGTGTAGTGCGATACACGCCCTTTCCAATCTCGTCGACGCGTGAGCTTGAAAGGGTGCGCGGGGACCGGGTACATTGGTGCAGGGTCGTACATAATGTTATTATTTGTGCAATCCCTGCAGAAAATCAGTTGCGGTATCGTGCGCAGAGCTTGTTCAATACCTATGGACGATGTTGTGGTCGTGCAAGAAGTGGACAGCCTGCAAATTACGTGCAATAGTTGTAGGGCACGTGGAATGAAAGAGGGAGAACGCACTTCGAGAAGTTGACCGAAGAATGCAATGACTTCTCCGAAGGTTTGAAACTTGGGCGTGTGCCAAGGATGGAGGAGAGGTAGTACCATGAGCGTTTCGCCGTCCGGCATCTCCAACACTTCAAGCAAAGGAACGCAGCGATTCCTCGGGTCTGAGCGCAACGGCTCGCTAGACAGATGGTGCATGATGGATAGCTCATTGTCGCCCAGCGGAGGAACGACGCGCTTCAACACCACGAGAGCTTGGTCGGAAATCCGTGTGGCATCCATTATGATCGCACTATACTGTGAAAGGTCAGGCTCGACGGCATCTTATTGCAATCGAGAGCACATACCGATCCTTCTTGCCCATCCTCAAAATTCTCTGCGTCTTTCTCTTTCTTCGTCCTTTTCCATGACGGTGTCCGGTCTGGCAGATATCGTGGGCGAAGCATGTAACCGCGCTCCTCCAGTGCCTTCTGACGCCTTCGCCACCATCGCTCGCTTCTCTGCAAAGTCCCAGGAGTTGCTAGGTAGTGGCGCTCAAACGCGGAGGAGGTAAAGGTTTCTTGAGACATGGTGTCTTTCGAACAAGGAGGGAGAAGGAAAGCCAACGGCGAAGTAGTTAGTCGGCCAGTTCAAACTCCGGAACAATGCTGCGCCTAGGCCACCTGCTGGCATTGTCACCCTGAAGTGTGCATCACGCCATTGTAGCAATGCCGCAAGCATGTTCTTCTAATTGTATCGGATCAGGCGACGTCAAAGTAAAAGAGGATATGCGAGGCGTACGGCACGTCGATGCGTAGCAGGGGCGGATCTTGGCGAGTTCCATCAACTTCCTCATATCACTGCCGAGGAGTGCGCTTTTGCATGAGTTTTTGAGCTTCAGGATGGATCAGCGTACCACAGAACCATGAGAATGGTGCAAACCCAAGCCGCGCACACCGTCCACTGCAGGGGCCGCACGACCGCAAAGGTTTTCTTTATCCACGCGCACGAATAAGTTATCAGTGAGGCACAATCAAACCTCCGTAAATATTGACCACACGCCCTTCCCGTACTGCACAATCTCGTCCGCGCCGAGCTTGCTCTCACCAAAGAGGCGGTCGACGAAGGTGATCGGCACCTCACCGACGCTGTACCCCAACGCGCGGGCGCGCACCATCATCTCCATCTGGAACACGTACCCGCGAGACTGAGTCAGCGTGATGATATGCTGTAGAACGCTTTTCTTGTACAGCCTGCGCGGCCAGACGAGACGAGACGCGAAAGAAAGGGACGTCAAGTCAGAGGAGACGGTGTGACATAGGAACACGCACCGGAAGCTGCCCGTGAGGTCGCTGACGCCCGGATTCAGCACGGTGTCCGCGAGAAAGTTGGCCCGCGCGAGACGAATTTGCGCTTCAGGTCCCAGCCGTACATGCTTCCTGGTGTGGTGCCCGTCATAGCAGGTTGCGACGTCTCCCGGTATCGCGTGCCCGTCACAATGTCAAAATTGTGCGCTTGCTGAAGACTGCCGGGAGCACATGTATGAGGGTTCGCTGGATGAGAGGTCAAGGCTCATACCGAATGAAGTTGAACTGGGGGATGAATTTGGGCTGCAGCACGTAAAAAGGTGATCTTCATTAGATTTAGGTGTGCAAGACAACAGCTTGCGTCCATGATGAGAGAAGTCGGCGTCCATGATGTTCACAAAGTCACCCGAACAGAAGTTGAGCCCATGGATATATGCGGTCCTGGAAGACCTTTAGCGCTTCTGTCGCCGAACACAAAGCAGCACGCACCAAAGACCGAGCTTCCCCGCCCGCGGTTTCAGCACCTGTTATTACATCACCTGCTCAGTAGCCAGATGAACTCCCAGCGGAGAACGCACAATCTTGTCCTCTCCGTACGCGAGCGCAAGCTCGTGCGCGACCTTCTGGGTACCGTCCGGGCTGTTGGCGTCCACGACGATGAGTTCCCATGGGAGAGCACTGCATTCTTGCGCGCGTGTGAGTACCCTGGGTCGCCGCTAGGCGTGCGCACGCACTGCTCGTCAAAGACGCGGGCGAGAAGAGACGTTGATGGGCAGGTTCTTGCGCTCGTTATATGTGGGGATGATGACAGAGTACTTGTGCGTGTTGGAGGTGGTGTGCGGGCCCTGCATGGTGAGGGCGGCGGTGCTCGCGAACGGTTCATCCACGGTTGGGGGAAGGGTCAGAGGTGGTGTCGACGTCGGACGCGCCGACGCCGGCCCGATGGTCGCGACCCGCGTGAACGCGGTCACATCGCGATGTCTCTTCTGCCCTCGATGTCCGCGCCACCTTCGCCCTCCACTGGCTCCAGTACGCCGTCTATCGATGACTTCTACATGCCCTCGTAAGTCTCGCTTTTGTGGCCGACTTTTCGAGCTCACATACTTCCACAGCATGCGGCAAGACTTCACCAAAATAAAGCTGCAGGAGCTGCGCGACAAAATCGCGCTGCGGCGCTCAGGTGCTCTGCACACTCCTCACTCCACGATACAACCAGGTACCATAGGCCAGCTAGGGTGATGCCGTTCCTCATGCAAATGGTTTTAGCTTACAAGGTTCATTTATGCAACACAGCATCTCCAGCGCGGACAGCAAGCTCAACTGGCAATCACTTCGTCTCAAAGGTTCCATCCTCCTGCGCATGTGGAGACTTCTTCCATCACCTTGCAGGATGTTCGCATACAACATCCTCCGCTTGATGGGCGGCAAACTTTATCCGCTCAATCCCCATGACGCCGATCCCTCTGCGCACCGTCTTCCCTTCAATCTATACTGCAAGTCCAGCGGCGTCACCCAAAGCGAGATCATTGCCATGGTTTTCGTCGCGGAGAACACCGACATACCTGTCCCTCGCGTCCTTGATGTCATCGAGGACGACGACGAGCTGTTTGTCTTGATGACCCGCCTTCCCGGGCTTCCATGCTCTCGTGTCGAGTTGGATCAGAGTTCTAGGGAGGTTGTCAAGGATGATCTCCGTCGTTGGCTTGCACAGCTTCGCCGTCTACCCGTGCCTCCGCACGCCACGGTGTCTGACTGCCTCGGGGGAGCTAGCATGCAGCATCGAATCGCGTCCAGGCCTATCGGTCCTTTCCCCAGCGTGTCTGATGTCCATGAATACATCCTCTCTCACGTCTGGGGTCCGCACCGGGACGAAGTCCTGGAAGTCGCTCACATTCTATCGTACAGCAAAACCCACAGGCTGTGCTTCACTCATGGCGATCTTCGCCCTTGGAACGTTCTCTTTCACAACGGACGTTTGTCAGGATTAGTCGATTTCGGTAGCGCTGGGTGGTTTCCCGAGTACTGGGAACACGCCACAGCGACGTATTGCAGTCCACCTTGGTGGAAGTCCATGTTCTTCGAGCTCTTCCCCGAGTATGAGGATGAGATGGACGTTGAGGCTCTCCTATGTTCTGTTCCCAGTACGCACCCCGAGATGTGGTAGATCATTATCAGCTAGTGGACTCGTATACGGTGCATTGGAAGTCACAAGTAATATCAGCGATCCTGCCCTGCCTCAACAACAAGGACCGGACAATTGTGACTGATCGACTCCAAGACGCTGATCGCACGCCGTCTTGAACATTGGGTCGAAACTCACCAAACATGCGTTGCCATGAATGACAGTGGCCTGGCCCTCAATATCAATATTTAATCGTCTCGGGCACCCTCAGAGTGCCAACTGGGGTTTCTGCCCACTCTCCATTCGGCGGTGACGCTGCGACACACATCCAGAAGGCCAACGTTCGCATTCGTATCCGTCGCCCGAAGGACAGTGACTAACCAGTAGCACATATACGCAACGTCAGGTAGTGCTCTACGAGAGCACGACGACGGCGCGGCCGGAGCTGTACGATATACAAGGCCCGGTTGGCGCCGGCGACCTCGCGGCGTTCGGAATTCACGTAACTTACAGCAATTGTGATATTTGGTTCCTGTGCTCCGAACGGCCGGGTCGAGCGTTGGCTACGTTGTGTCAGACTCGACGGCAAGACGTAGTCTTTCGAATATCCGTAGGCCTCGTTGTATTCGCAAGAGCGAAATGTACGCCTTGCGAATTTTACAAAATGTCGACCGGGTCGAGCAATGGCTGCGTTGTGTCAGTCTCGGCAGTCTTTCATCCGTAGGCCTCGTTGTTGTATTCGCTAGGGCAAAACACATCTCTTGCGAAATTCTACAAAACGTCGACGACAACGACGTGATCACATAATTCATATCTGGGAGGAACGCTCAACACCTCACCTTGACCGCGAGACGTGCTGCATGTGGAAGAAGACAGCTCAGGATGTGGATCGGTATAAAAGCCTGCGTCAAGGGTGTCTCAACATTCATCAAACAAGCATTCCTCCCATTCACAACCACAAGATGTCCACCAAGCTCCCCAACAAATCCATCAGCATCGGCCTGTTCGATCGCAATAGTGAACCAGGCCGATACAGTTTCCACTGGCTGATCGCTGTCCAGAGCGGTAAGAAGACGTTCAAGTTTCACGCGAGGAACAGTGTCGGCGGAATCTGGTCGTACGAATTTTCCGAGCACTCGAAGCTCACTGAGTCCCAGAGTTCGGTCTGTTTCGTTCAGATAGGTGAGCTGCTATGAGCGCTGCTAGAGAAGATTGTATACTTACATGTGCTCTGCTGCTGCGCAGGCTCACTCGGCGATAAGAGTGTGGAGGACATTGACGGCATCTTGAATGAGCTCCCCATGAAGACGCTAAATGCCTATGGAGGCAGGAAGCAAGTCTTCACTTGCAGGGTCTGGACCTGGATGGCGGTCAATGCGCTTCACGACGCCGGAGTCATAAATTGCAGCGATTGGCAAGCCCTCGACGCCGAGTGCCATGCGGCGGCGGTGGATGCGCTGCAGCTACGGCAGGGAGTCAAAGTCCAGCAGTCTCAGCACAGCACTTGAGTCGGCGCGCGAGCTGCAAATCCAGTATTGCAGCGCAACAGAGACCTTGACAGGGACGGATGTTTAGAGATTCTGTGTATGTAAAATGTAGTGATTCTCACCTGACCTGTGCGCTCTTGAATCTGTATGTTCTTGGATGGCGAGCTCCAGCGTGACTTCGCGAACTAGTGGCCGTACAAGCAAACGTGCATTTGGTATGCATTTCTAGGCTGTCTTCAACTTGCCTATTGCCGACTCTCAATACGAGGTCGCTAATGGCGTTACCTTTCCGTGCCCCTTGGACGGGGCTCCCTAGCACTGTCAGGGTGGGATGGCAAGTGGGGCGAAGACTGACTGCCAGTTGCTGACGCCCGGGTTCAGCACGGTGTCCGCGAGAAATGTGGCCCCGCGCGAGACGAATTTGCGCTTCATGTCCCAGCCGTACACGCCTCCTGGTGTGGTGCCCGTCATTGTGCGCTTGCTGAAGCCTGCCGGGAGCACATGGATGAGGGCTCGGTAGGAAAGGAGGCCGGACCACATACCGAATGAACTGGGGCATGAATTTGGGCTGCAGCAGTGAAAAAGTGAGCTTCATTAGGTGTGCGAGACAACAGCTTGCGTACATGATGGGAGAAGTCGGCGTCCATGACTGTCCATGATGATCACAAAGTCACCCGAACAGAAAGCAGCGCGCACCCAAGACTGAGCTTCCCCGCCCGCGGTTTCAGCACCTAATATTCCATCACCTGTTCAGAAGCCATAAAAACTGCCAGCGAAGAACGCACATCCGTACGCTTGCGCAAGCTCGCGCGCGACCTGCTGGGTACCGTCCGGGCTATTACTTATCGTCCACGACGATGAGTTCCCATGCGAGCGCGCTACATTCTTGCGCGCATGTGAGTGCTATGGTCCACCGCTACACGTGCGCACGTACTGTTCGTCAAAGACGCGGGCGAGTAGCCAGACGATGATAGGCAGGTTCTTGAGCTCGTTGTATGTGGGGATGATGACCGAGTACTTGTGTGTGCTGGAGGTGGTGTGCGGGCCCTGCATGGTGAGGGCGGCAGTGCTCTCAAATGGGTTCATCCACGGCGGGGGGAAGGGTCAGAGGTGGTGTCGACGTCGAACGCGCCGACGGCGGCCAAGTCTCGACGCCGTTCCCCGCGGTCGTGACGCGGTCGGGAGTCACATCGTACCGCGATGTCTCTTTCGCCCTCAATGTCCGCGCCACCTTCGCCCTCCACTGGCTCCAGTTCGTCGTCTGTCGTTATCGACATGGCCTTGTAAGTCTCGCTCTTGTGGCCGACTTTTCGTGCTCACATATGTATTTCCACAGCATGCGGCAAGACTTCACCAAACTAAAGCTGCAGGAGCTGCGCGACAAAATCGCGCTGCGGCGCTCAGGTGCTCAGCACACTCCTCACTCCACGATACAACCAGGTACCATAGGCCAGCTAGGGTGACGCCGTTCCTCATGCAAATGGTTCCAATGTGCTGACAAGGTCCATTTATGCAAACACAGCATCTCCAGCGCGGACAGCAAGCTCGACTGGCAATCACTTCGTCTCAAAGGTTCCATCCTCCTGCGCATGTGGAGACTTCTTCCATCACCTTGCAGGATGTTCGCATACAACATTCTCCGCCTGATGGGCGACAAACTTTTTCCGCGCAACCCCCAAAACGCCCGTCCCACTGCGCACCGTCTTCCATTCAATCTATACTGCAAGTCCAGAGGCGTCACCCAAAGCGAGATCATTGCCATGGTTCTCGTTGCGGAGAACACCGACATACCCGTCCCTCGCGTCCTTGATATTATCGAGAACGACGACGAGCTGTTTGTCTTGATGACCCGCCTTCCCGGGGTTCCATGCTCTCGTGTCGAGTTGGATCAGAGTTCTAGGGAGGTTGTCAAGGATGATCTCCGTCGCTGGCTAGCACAGCTTCGCCGGATACCCGTGCCTCCGCACGCCAAGGTGTCTGACTGCCTCGGGGGAGCTAGCAGGCAGCATCGAATCGCCTCCAAGCCTATCGGTCCTTTCCCCAGCGTGTCTGATGTCCATGAATACATCCTCTCTCACGTCTGGGGTCCGCACCGGGACGAAGTCCTGGATGTCGCTCGCCTTCTATCGTACAGCAAAACCCACAGGCTGTGCTTTACTCATGGCGATCTTCGCCCTTGGAACGTTCTCTTTCACGACGGTCGTTTGTCGGGATTAGTCGACTTCGGCAGCGCTGGGTGGTTTCCGGAGTACTGGGAACACGCCACAGCGACGTTCTGCACTCCACCTTGGTGGGTGTCCATGTTCATCGAGCTCTTCCCCGAGTATGAGGATGAGATAGACGTCGAGGATCTCGTATTTTCTGATCCCAGTACGCACCCCGAGATGTGGTAGGATCATTACCAGGTAGTGGACTCGTACGGTACATTGGAAGTTGCAAGTAATAAAAATGATCCTGCAGCTGCCTCAATGCAAGGACCGGACTGATCGCACCCGGGTGCCCTCAGAGTGATTGGGGTTTCTGCCCACTCTCCATTCGGCGACTCATTCGGACGCTTGTGACATATCCAGAGGGCCAACATTCGCTTTCATCCCACCATGTTGGCGGTTTCGTCTTTTTCTCTGTGGTCTTTCCTGTGTCTCTTTCACATGCATATGCTTTGCGTACGGTATTTACATAAACATGCACTATAATATACGCTACGCACCTCACTTGTTTCCCTTTCCCAAGAGTGAGGTATGTTCATCTTGTTTCCTGACTCCGGTACACATTGTGTCTCACACCCGTGTCAGGTACCTAGTAGACTCGTTTCCCCCTTCCTACGAGTGAGAGTCTCACACCCATGTCAGCGCCCAACACATTCCTCCCATTCACAACCACAAGATGCCCACCAAGCTCGCCAACAAATCCATTAGCATCGGCCTGTCGGCCCGCAGGGCAAGAGGCAACTTCCACTGGCTGATCGCCGTCCAGAGCGACGAGAAAACGTTCAAGCTTCACGCGAGGAACCCTACCCTCACATCCTGGGCGTACCAATTCGCCGAGCGCTCGGAGCTCACTGAGTCCGAGTCTTCTATCTGTTTTGTTCAAATCGGTGAGTTGCTCTGAGAGCAGTCTAGAGAAGATCGTATACTTACATGCGCTCTGCTGCTGCGCAGGCTCACTCGGCGACAGGAGTGTGGAGGACATTGACGGCATCCTGAAGCGGCTCAATATGTGTACGCCAAAGGCCTATGGAGGCAGGAAGCAAGTCTTCACTTGCAGAGTCTGGATCTGTATGGCGGTAAACGCGCTTCACGACGCTGGAGTCATAAACTGCAATGATTGGCGAGCCCTCGACGCCGAGTGTCAAGCGGCGGCGGTGGATGCGCAGCAGCTAGAACAGGGAGTCAAAGTCCAGCAGTCTCAGCACAGCGCTTGAGTCGGCGCTCGAGCTGCACTGAATTCAGTATTGCAGCGCGATAGAAAATTGACAGGGACGGATGTTTAGAGATTCTGTGTAGCAATTCTCACCTGACCTGTGCGCTCTTGAATCTGTATGTTCGTGGATGGCGAGCTCCGGCGTGATTTCGCGATCTAGTGGCCGTACAAGCCAACGTGCATCTGGTATGCATTTCTAGGCTGTCTTCAATTTGCCTATTGCCGACTCTCAATACGAGGTCGCTAATGGCGTAACCTTTCCGTGACCCTCGGACGGGGGCTCACCAGCACTGTCAGGGTGGAATGGCTAGTGGGGCGAAGACTGAGACGAAGTTTAGTCGTTAGCATGAGGGCCGGTGAGAGCTGGGGACGACTCACCTACGACATCCTCACGGTCCTCCTCTGGCATGTCCGCCTGTCTCCTAAATCTCGCGAAGTCGCCAATGATGTCCTGCGCAGCTCAGGCGGGAATGTGTTGAGAACAACGGGATGCCGCCCCGTCACGCTGCTGCATGTATCGTCGACCAAGGGACAGATCGCGTCGGTGAGTGTGTGGGCGGGCCACAAAGTGATCTGGTCGGCGGGGATGTCGACGAGCGAAGTGAGATGAGCGTGGCCACTGGCCGCGGCGACGCCGGCGCGCGAAACGCGGCTTCTTCTGCCTCCTTCTCCAGTTTCCAATGCATGCAGTTAACAACGGTGACACCTATCCTCCGCTCAGGCATCCCTCCGTATCCGAAGTGTGGCTCTGTCCACCCCTTGCCATATCCCTGACTCGCACCCTCTGTTCGGGTTGCAAATTTGTGGCATGCAGGACCGCTCGTGCTTGTCTATGAGTTGACGGCCTTCTCTCCAACGTGCATGCCGACTCATCTCCATGGGCACATCTGAATTGCATGTCCGCGCGTGTCGAGTCATCAGACGGTGTGTCTCAAGCTTATCTCTCTCTTTTTTTACTTCTCATACTCGTCTCTCGTGAAATCATGTCGGACGGCGCCGACCGCGTACTATTGCCCTTGAAAGCCGCCTTGGACGTGATGCGAGCCTCACTGACGGCGTTGATGCACTCCTTGTGAATAGCATGAAGCTCCATACCCTAGCGTGGACTATGGATCCGGTTTCTTTGCATCTGTGCACAACCGAAGTCTTATGGGGCTGCTCTCATGAACGACTCCTCGATCTTGTTAAACGATGGATGATCTAAACCGCAGCTTCGACCAGGATCCACCGAAGACCTCAGGATCGACTGGGCTTCTCAGTGTATGCCCTCATCGGCCAATCTATGCAAGAAACTTACCAGGGTTCTAACGTTCGAGGAAAAACCAGCATGATGTGTAACAACGCTGCTCTCTAACCTCCGACCTAGACAATTTGAAGGCAATACTTTTGTGCGCGGTTCCTTGCCTTCGTGCGCTTTCCTGCGCGGTTCCTCGCTTTCCTGCTGGAAGCCGGCGGCCCGCGCGGTGCGCTCTCCACGTCTGCAGATAGACTTGTAATCCACGTCTTCGCGCTTGCAACGAGCTCAGCTGACCTCCCATACCGCAATTCTGGTCACATCGACGACTCAAATTTGGATGCTGCCGTCTCGTACGCTTCTGATTACGGATTCGTGATGGTTTTCTCCACGTCTTACTGCCGCCGATATGCTTCATTCGCGCCACACGCCCCCCTTACCGGCGTCGACGCCAGGCTAGGGGCTTCCCGTCCCGTTAGGACTCTCTCACCCAGGAGATTCCCTGGCGTCACCGTAGCCCTGGCACGCTCCGCACGATACGTATACAAAAGCCCTGTGTGGTTCCCTTGTTCCTTCACTTGTCTTCCCGCATCTCATCGCTCTAGTGTTCGCGAGCATGGCCCACGGACAAATCGACCAGGGTCTTTCCGGAGAGAAGTACTACCTCCAGTTGATCGATACTTCACGACCGTGGTATAAGAATCGACGGCTCGTGACTCTGAACCTATGGATCTCCCTTCTGTGGGTTTATTCGTCCTCGAACCCTCTGTCACCGATTCACCCCTGAGCATATAGCTTGATCACATCGACTGCGAATGGGTACGACGGCTCGATGATGAGTGAGTGCATTTATTGAGATCGCAATGCAAAGAAGGGTGCGACAACTTATCCGACCTGCAGATGGGCTGCAGATTCTCAATCAATGGGAAGACGCTTTCAACCACCCCAGCGGCTCGAAGCTCGGGCTCCTCGGCGCCATTCAGAACATCGGCTCGCTGGGTGCGACGCCCTTTGCTCCGTATTGCGCAGACGTCTTCGGTCGCAAATGGACTGTCGTCTTCGGGGCTGGAGTCATGGTGGCAGGGACCATCATCCAGACAGCCTCGCAGAGCGTGTCAATGTTTATAGGGGCTCGATTTTTATGTAAGTTTCTTTGGCTTTGTTTTCATTCATCCTGACATGTTTGACTCCAGTGGGCTTCGGGCTTGGATTTGCTGGAAATGCTGCTCCGATGCTCGTCACAGAGATTGCCTACCCGTGCGCGACGTTTTTTACAGGGGCAAGTTGAAGTTCTGTGCTGACCGCTCTTTATAACAGCACGCAACGTGCACCGGTTGCCTCGATCTACAACGCTTTGTGGCCTGGCGGCGCATTCATGTGCGTCTATCGCTTCCGATCCCGCCATTAATCTCACACGCAGGTCGAACTGCAGTGCATCCTGGGTGACGTTCGGATCGTTCCACATCAATAACTCCTGGGCATGGAGGCTCCCGTCCGCTTGTCAGGCCATCCCGTCCTTGTTCCAAATTCTGCTCATGCCATGGGCACCGGAGAGCCCCCGCTGGCTCGTCTCCAAGGGCCGGTTCGTACCAGTATATCCCGTCGTTCTGTGCCAATTTTAATCAGGACTTCAGCGAGGACGAGGCACTCGACATTCTCGCTTACTACCATGCCAGCGGCAACAGAGACGACCCGCTGGTCCAGTTCGAATTCGAAGAAATCAAGACAGCCATCGCAGAGGAGATGATCCAGAAGCAAACAGGCTGGCTCGATCTTTTTCGGACTCCGGGAATGAGGAGACGGATGCGGATAATCATTGCACTCGCGCTCTTCTCCCAGTGGAGCGGCAATGGTCTTGTGTCAGTTTCATCACTATTGGGTGGCTTCACCATGCTGATTTGACCTTCTGTTCAGCTCTTACTGTACGTGGTTTGAAGGACGAAGCCGGCGCACAGTACTGACCAGTTGACCTCAGACCTTAATCAAGTATTTGACACTATCGGAAGTACGTGCGCGGTGCATTTCAATCCTTCCGTTTGCTGATTTTGTCCGTACAGTCACGAACAAGACCGAGCAACTCCTCATCAACGCCTTCCTCAATTTATGGTCGCTTATCATGGCCGTGGCAGGAGGGGCATTCTGCGACCGGCTCGGTCGGCGAACCCTTTTCCTCACTTCAACCGCCGGCATGCTCCTCTTCTTCACCCTCCAGACGATCGGGTCCAGCCAGTATGCGTTGCACGGAAACAAGTCTGCCGGGAATGCCGTCGTCGCCTTCATATGTGAGTTCCTTTGTGATTGATTAATACTGAATTCACCCCTTTTCTGTCCATTAGTTCTGTACAGCGGCGCATATGCCATCGCATACTCGCCGCTCATCGTGTCTTACACGCTTGAGGTCTTACCCTTCGCAATGCGAGCGAAAGGCTTGGCGCTGTTTTCTCTGGCCATCACTGCGTCGCTCGTCTTCAACCAATATATCAACCCCTTGGCGCTGAAGGCCATTGCATGGAAGTACTACGTAAGTTTCTGCAGTACTCAAGTTGGCAACATTCTGAAGAGGCGCAGATCGTGTACTGCGTTTGGCTTGCATTCGAACTGGGGTATATCTACCTCTTTCTCGTTGAGGTGCGTATGATCGGCGACCTGGGCGCAGGCATACGCTGAGCGACATTTTCAGACCAAGAATCGCACCTTGGAGGAGACTGCATTGTAAGCACAGAGCGTCATTCTTCTGGTGCAGCCGCTGACTGGGCTTCAGAATCTTCGACGGTGACACGAGCCTCGTCAGCTTGACTCGACGTGCAGCGATCAATGCAGGCGTGGAAGCTGGATCTAACGGTGCGGATGAGTCCAAGTCGGCCGATGAGAAGGGGGCCGAGGCCACCGTGAGGTCGCTCCCGAGTGAGGAGGACCATGGCAATTGAGTGTGCTTTACTGTATAGTATACCAATGAGATCGCTTTTGAGTTTTCGTCACGCTTCCCGCCGAGAAGGATTAACACTGTCATTTTAAATTGTAACACATGAGGGTTCAATACAGTGGGCTTCTGGTCAACTCTGTCCACCGGCTTGATCAAACAGGACAGATGCATAGAGCGCCACAGCCACGAGGCCTTCCGTTCAGAGATTTTCATGCAGTGTCTTCGTGATGTCCTTCTGCAGACGGGCGAGGTACTTGCGAAGATCTTCCGGGGGAAGGGTCGAGTGGTCCAGCGCCTGCGTAAGCTGAGTCCGTAGCTAGACGACCGAGGCAATATTGTCAGTATAACATATCCATGCGGCGCCCCACCGCGCCACAGCAACCCATTTAGTCGTTCCGCTACTGTACCTTCAACAGGGCTTTCCTCCTGTTCGCCATCTTGCTCGAGTCGCTGGATTCATGCTGCTGCGCCTCCAGTTCGGAGAGGCGGACCGCGTTGGCGCGCCCGTTCACGAGGACGTCGTGCGGGAGATCAGCGAGGCGTGCGAGGTCGATGCCTTCGCGAAGGCAAGGCATTCTCAGGTGTTAGAACGGACGTGCAGACTGCCGGACACTATACCGTAGTGGTCCACGTCTTCCGGAACGCCGTCGACTATCCTGCGCGCTGCGCGTGACAGGCACCACCCAACATGGGACTTGTGAACGTACCTGTACTGGAACGCAAGTCCGATGCTGGAGCTCGACAGCCGCGTTTTCTGCGAGGGCGTCAGCGCGTGGCTGCGTCAACGGACTCAGCTTCTGACCTGAGTTTGAAGATGCAAGCTGTCCGTGCGAGATAAGCGGCAAGCAAACATGAGCCAATAAACGCACGCACTTCACAACCGTCGGTTGTCGGGAGAGGGTGATAGACAGCTCATGGTAGTGACTGAAATTGTAGTTAGGCGCCTGGCGACGCACTGAGCTGGCGGATGACTCACGTAGCGAATAAGACAAAGCACTGGCCGATGGAATGAGAACTGGCCTGCAACGGCGCAAGGTTGAGACTAACCTGCATTTTGATCAAGGCCTCACTAATGGCGTGGGAGATGGCGACGCCCTCTTTGGATGAGGTCCCTCTCCCCAGTTCGTCAATCAGCACCAAACTCTGAGACGTCGCCAGACCCAATATCATCGCTGACGACGCCATCTCGTTAGCGAATGTGCTGAGGCTTTTCTCCATGTCGTCATCGTTAGAGAGCCGTGTGAGAAGGGCGTCGTGTATGCTGCGAACAACGATATGAAACGTGCGACGAAGATGTGCAGATGGTGAACCGACCGAAAGCTCCCGTACTCAGCTGGAACAAAGCAGCCGCACATAGCCATGATCGTCAGCAGACCGACTTGTTTGAGGTACGTGCTTTTGCCTGGACCTATATGAGTTCAGACTACGGTCCGACGTTCAGGCCACCTGCCTGACATGCTGCTCAGAATAAGATTCAGAACGGAAGACGAGCCGGACACGGGATTCGCGTACTTTGGGCCCTGGATGATCTGGAAAGCTGACGAATCGGAACAATAGACGTCGTTCGGCACCAAGGTCCCAGCTGACTGCACGTTCTCTAGTATGGGATGGCGCCCAGCCTTGATCGCGAGCGTGCCCGTAAATTCGGGGCGAACTGACTGCTCTGAGTATCATCGATCGCATTCCGGACAGATCGCTCTCACCGTAGTTCTTCACTGTGGTTTCGTATCTCGTTGAGTAGAGAAGCTCTGAAAGGACGAGCCACGTACAAATGGACACGTGCGCGAAAGACCATAGCATATCTAGGAGGGCGATCTGAAGCGAAGTGAGTTCAATAAGAAAGCACGCTGATTGTGGATGGAGGCATACCGCTTCGGAAGCCTTATACAAGGCACCGATGTCTTCCACGATGCGAGCGACGAGGGAGTTGATGGTCCTTGAAACGCGTGAGTGGTCAGAGTAACAGGATATTATGGGGTTCTACGTCATGCTCAAGGTCAAGGACTCGTCCAGAGCGTCTTTCATTCTCGCGTTTCGTTTTTGCTATCACACGAGAGTGAACGGTGGCGCATGATGGAGAGGACCGGGACATACCAGGTCAACGCTCGAGAAGACATATCGCCCCTTCTGCACAGCCTCGTTGGTGAATCCTGACGGTAACTTCCCGTCGAGATCTCCTTTCTTGATCGCGAAGGCAAAGCCTGAGTCCTGGTAGATGAGTGCGATCGGAAGGTCGTGCTGCTCTACCAAGGCGCGGTGCAGAGCTTGGATGTCCCCGACATTCTCCTTGTAGGTCTCTCGCGCAACATCTAACAACGGATTGCAATTTGCCTGTTCGGTTCGTGAGCGCAACAGGCACGCAGAGGCAGACAGGAGGAAATTGCACCTTGACAGCATACACTCTGGCATTCACGGCGCCAATTCCCGTCTAAAAAGGTATGAGGAAACCCCTATAACGAAATGTACAGTAAACTGTACCTTCTGCAGCGCGGCATCCTCATTCAAGCTTTGACATATCTGGGTTTCTATCTTCGGGATTCTTTCATCTGACAGTAGCTGGACACGATTGTGAGGTGATATCTGGGGCAGCAGGGCTGATAAGTACTTCGCTGATGATCTGAAGCAGTTGACTCTTCGAGCCTTCCAGAGCCCTCTGCACAGCCGGAAGGCATCTCACGACGGTTCGCAAATTGAGCATCTGGGTAACGCGGTTCGAGGCAGTCCGGGCACTGGCTCCCTCACTAGCACGAGCGTCGCTCGACACCAGCTGCCCGGCGTTCGTTAGAAGATGGGCAACTTGAACCGGGCCGCGACTAACCGATGAGATGAGCTTGTCAAAATCCATTTTGTTGAAGGGCTTCAAGGCATCTCGTAACGACGTGAACATGTCTTCTGCCTGGACCAATTCTACAGAGCTTTGTGAGGTGACATTTCAGACTGTACAAATGCAACCGCACCTTCGACCACATCCAAGCGTGCATCAACGGAAGCTTGTACTATTGAAGACTTGTAGCCCTTACGGCTCTAGAGGTCGATGAAGAGGTTGACTAACCGGTGACTGGAGCAAGAATGTTTGCGCGCAACAATCGGCCAGCCATGGCGGTATATGTATGATTAAGTACCCTGTGAACGGTCTCAGATGCAGGATAGTGGCGAAGAGTAACAAGCGTACCCAAAAAGCGAGTGCGCAGACTTCTTAAACGTCCGGTTACCCACGAGTTCGAGATTCCGCGCAGTTTCGGGATCGATCAACATAGTTCCTTCGACAGGCACAAAGCGAATGAGGAGAGAAGCACTGGCAAAAGTTGTATTCAGTTTAAGTTCTGCGTGTTTGAAGAGAGCGGCTGCCGCAGAGAGTGCGTAGTATCTGTGTCGGCGGCATATACATTAGCTCATGCAGGATAGCAAATGAGTGCACATATACACACTTGTTTGATGCAGCCAGAAGGGTGGCCGCGCGTTCATCGTCTTGCACGCATAATTGGTCGATGAATTGCAGACCTACGATATATCAGCGCGAGAACGACGGCAGAGAGCAAACCGAAGACAGACCCGCGTCGTCATTCCAGTATTTTCTCAGCACTGGCTCAAGCGGTACTCCAGGAAACTCGTCTTGAATGCATTGAACCAGCAGCGTCGTCGCAGTGGAGGTCTTGCCATGCGAAGTGAACGCACTGTCCGCGATGGAAAGGAAAGTGTCCGGGACGAGGATGAGGCAGGGATTGTGCAAGTGCATTTGGTGGAGCGTCTTCACGTATGTTTGACAGTCCGCAAGCTGTGTATATGCGTCGAGGTGAGTGCCGTCCGCAAGGTCGCGTCCGACAAACTGACCTGAATGAGCACCGCACGGCCGGTGTCTCTGTCGAGGGCCGCGATGCCGACTTCATGCGCGACGCCCCGGCCCTCGAGGACAGCAACAACGAAGCTCGCCTCGTGACGTGAGGATGCCGCAGTGGTCGGGCGCGCTGTTCCAGGACGCGATTGACCGGTTCGCGGACGCGCGGTAGACGTCGGACGCGTTTGGCCCGTCCATGGGCGCGTGTTCGCGCTTGAAGTCGTGTACATGCTTCCGCTCAGCCCTCACTTTGCTCTGAGTCTGCTGGAGTTTGAAGATGTTGTAAGTGTGGAAGGGAGGGATAGTGAGGATACGGTAGGGTCGGACCTGCGAAGACCGGCCGTGAGAACCTGGCGGAAGTCCTCCGCGAGTCGTCGCCAACGCGGCGGACGCCAGCCAGCGCTCGGCTTGTGACTTGTCTGTATCCTCACCATGCCTCGAAAAGTCCTGGGGCCATCCAGGCTTTCGAAAGTCATGGCGCAACTCAACAAGGCGCCACGACCACAGCTTGTCGGTCTCAAAAGCCTGAAGCTCACCCTCGCCTTCCGAAATGATCACTGGGGTGCGCGGTGCGTTTATCTTCGCCCTTCCATGTTGCTCTCGTATGCTCATGAGCATGTATCGCAGACATTTTCTGAAGGAAGACCTTCCGCGAATACGCTACGCAAACCCAAAGTTGGACATCCAGGTCACGCGCAAAACTAAGACGAAGGAGGAGACGTGGGACCCAGAGCTCGTTCTGCATTTCAGTGAGTTACGCGTCGTGAACGCGTCCTTCCATCTCTAATGTGTGTCGTGCTTTTCCTTGCGTCTTCTTGCAGATAATGGCGCGACGAAAAGCGTGCCTTTGCAGGGGAAATGGTCCTCGAAGATATTTCAGGAGGTCATGGAGACGGCAGGCGGCGCTCCTTGGGCACGGTGGAAGGCAGAGCGTGCCGCGGCGGGGCTACCCGTTGTCGACGAGCCCCCAGTACGGGCGAGGCCGTCGTTGTCGAAGACGAGTGCCTCTGCCTCTGCCACACCAGTGCCGTCTCCGAGTGCTCCGAATCCGCTAAAGACAGGCGCGGCAGCCGTCTTGCCCTGACTTCAGATGTCTCACAGGAACCCCACCTGTATTCTATTATAGCACACATATCATTCTCGCTACTAGCTCCGGCACATTCGTGATCTCTGTAATTCGGGCTATCTAAGGTCGAGGATGCGTGAGGATGGTTGGACCAGGTGGGAAGACATTATGTGCGTTCAACTCCCAACAGGTTGCTGCTCGACGTCGCGCTGAAAGGGCTGGCCATGTAGCATGGTAGAATGAGGGCTGCCATATTGTAAGACACCGCCCACGCACCAACAGCTCAACATGCTCAACGACCCGAATGTGCTCAGAAATCCTGCTTTCTAGTTCCCGACGCTCGCCTCCTCCCTTGCAGGTTTTGTCCATGTACCCGACTTTCATTACTTCCTGAGTAATTAGCTCCCTCATTACATAAAATGAAGCTACAGCCAGAATGGCCCTCATGCTCATGCCTGTACGCGCAAATTTGAGAACATTGTTCTCATCTGACAAGTTTGCCCTCCACCGAACGTAGCTCGAGACGAAGTCCGACACTTTGATATGTTTCGTGGGTGGCCAATATATACTGGTGACTCTCGTGCTAAACGATGTCATCAAGATCGTGATTGCATATGTATCCGAGTACAAACAGGAGACGCACGAGCGCGCGGTGGTCAGGCGAGCTATGTCGCAAGAAAGCCCGCGAGAGCGATGAAGAAGCCGAAGGCCACGATTGCAGCGGCTAAGTCGTCGAATATTGCTCCTGCCATTTGGAAGTACTTGAGAGCAGTCATGATCACGAAGGGAAGGGGTTTGGGGAGATGCGGAAGCGCGAGCATGAGCAGCATCGGCGGTTGAATTGCATCCTGGACGGGACGGTTAGGTGGTGGTTTTGTCATACGATGGGGACTCACCAGGCCTGTGAATATGCGGATTGAATGAAGTGCAAGTTCGACGGAGATGAATGCCCAAAAGAACGGCTACAACGGCGCATTAGAAGCTTATGATGCAAAGTATCAATCAAAGCGTACCACGAACTGAACACCCCATGCGTTCTCGCTTGCTTGTCGTATTCTCAAGTCTGCCCATCGCCGCCATAGCCCACCCGGCAGCTCTGCCGAGGACACTCGCCCATAGAATTCCTGCGGCTCTTTCCAAAAAACAAAATACGCCACCAATGCCCATATTGATAAGATGTGGAAGACAGGCAGTAGCCTCTGAGAGAGCGACTTGGGCTTTGCGGCGGTAGGAGCAGAGACGCCAGCCCCCGGCGGCGGTGCCCCCGCCGACAACGACGACATGAGCGCCATGAGCGGGTCATCCGGAGATGGCCCAGCGGCATTGTTTGACGTCGGGCCTGGTCCACCACCCGGAGGCAGGCCGCCGCCGCCCATGGCAGACATTAGTGCTGCGAGGGGATTGTCCTGCGGTGTGCTGGCTCCAGAGCGGCCAGCGCTCGCGGACCCGCCCAGTAAAGCTTGCATGAGCTGCTGCTGCTGCTGTTCTGACCACACTGATGGATCCGGAGGTGCACCGCCAAGACCGATGGCGTCGAAGGGTGATGAGTGTGCGTCGGGCGCCGGGCGGCGGCGGACGGATGGTGGGGGCGCGGACTCCTCGCCGATGAAATTGGAAAGATTCACGCCGGGCGCAGAGGGCAAAGAAGGGATGGGCGGATCTGAGAGAAGTTGGCGTGAGGGAGGAAAATGAGAGGAAAACGGGACGCACCGTCGTGGAGGATGGGGGCGTCCTCGCCACGGGCGGTGTTGGTGAGTTTGGCGAGGCGGTCAGAGCCGCGTTTCAGTATTGCCTGGCGGCGAGCCTCTGCGCGCGCTGCAGGAGTCGACATCTCTGAGGTCCTGTGACGGAGGTCGTCAGTGGTCGAGGTGAACGACAGTTTCGGGCCGCGCGTGCCAGCAGGCTGCGTCCGCTGCGAGCGCCTATTGGCCTGCTTGACTTCACCGTCAACTTCCACCATGGCCTCATCCCCGCCACGGCAGAATGGCGCTGCCCACGAAGATTTCAACCATCAGCTTGCCATCAAGCTCTCGCGTGCAGCGAATCTCGTCAACCCAAACGATCTCCTCGCCACCCGTGTCACCGACATTGCGCGCACAAACGACGAGGCCGGATTCATCAAGGGTGCGCATGGCCCATCCATCTTCCTATCAATTTGAGCTTACGATTTTGTACTTCAGCTGTGAAATTCTTGGGCAAGTTCAAAGATTCTTTCCTCGCTGAGCTGTATGCCGAGATCGCGTCGCACCTACGGCAGGAGGCCCTGGGTCTTGCGCCGCCCCAGCCTGTACAGGGCATATCTGTCCATGACAGCGATGTACTGGAGCCCGAACCAGTGCGACAGGGTGGCCTGATGCGCAAGGACACGGTGCGTCTGTCCACCGATATCAGTGGGAACAGTATTCCAGTGCTCATTCCCATTCCGCAGAAACACACTTTCCGCCAACCCGCGAAGCCGATCGAACCTCCAACCCCAAGATCGTCCCTGCTTGGTCTTGACAGGTTGGCTCAAGATAAGCGAGCAGCGGCAGCCCAGGAGGAGGGCAGCAGGAAGAAACCTCGCTTGGACAATGGCAATGAGTCCGTCTTCAAAGGTACGCCATACGAGTCTTACTGCGCAATTCGGTCCTAACAACATTCGAGTCCCTGCCCTTCCTGCCTCACGCATGAACAACCTCCGTCAACGGGGGGAAGAAACACCTTCCCATCCTGGTGGTCTCTCGGAGGGTGCTCGCAAGCGCTTGGAAGAATATAAGAGAAACCGCGAACGTCAACACGGTGAGTATCCAGTTTCATCTTCAAACACAACCTCTCACAGTAGGACCAGAGGGAATCGCGGCACACCAAGAAGCACGTTCGGATGCTCCACGCGGTCTTGGTGACTTCCAGCGCCGCTCCAACCGAGATCGTTACCAACGCGGCGGGCGGCGGCAAGACAACGATGAGCGTCTTCAAGACGATCGAAATCGTGGACGCGGGTGGGATGCCACCCCTCGAACACCGCGCGACGACGCACCGAGTCTTCGGGTGCCGAATGTGCCCTGGGACTCAACGCCCCGCGCGGGGCGCGGCGGGGAAGGCTGGGGCGCCGCACGGAATCGCGGATGGGATGCTCCGACGCCACGCAGGACGGCAGGAGACGATGATGATGACGGGGGAGAGGCGGTGAACCTCGATGCGCGGGAGTGGGAGGAAGAGCAGATACGGCTGGACCGGGATTGGTATATGGGTGCTGAGGAGGGTGGGCTGATGGGCGATGAGGAACACAACCCTCTCTCGCAGTACGAAGATTTGACAACAATCAAGCAGGCGGAAATCGCGAAGAAGCAGGTCAAGAAAGTTTCTGCTCGGCAAGCTCAATATGTGAGTTGTCATTCACTGTCATGGAGTCTGCGGTCTCATGCATTTCTTAGAACGCGGATAATGACCTGTGGGAAGCGAATCGCATGGTCACTTCCGGCGTCGCAACGCGCAAGGGCGTGGACCTTGACTTTGAGGACGACTCAGAGTCGACAGTTCACGTCATGGTGCACAACCTCAAGCCGCCATTCCTCGATGGTCGCACTGTCTTCACGAAGCAGCTGGATCCCATCAACCCCATACGCGACCCAACCAGCGACATGGCCATCTTTTCGAAGAAGGGCTCGGCGCTCGTGAAGGAGAAGCGCGAGCAGGCGGAGCGTGCGAAAGCCGCAGCGAAGCTGGCGGCTCTTAGCGGCACCGCGCTTGGCAATATCATGGGTGTGAAGGATGAGGAGGCTGAGGCCGAAGGTGCGTCTATCGCGAATTTATATCTTTACTTGTGGAAGGGACATTCACGAAAGGCGGCGTGCAGCGATTGCCGAAGCTAAACACAAGACTGGAGAGAAGGAGGACTATAAGGGCGACTCGAAATTTGCGAGCCATCTAAAGTCGTCGGCGGGCGTGAGCACATTCGCGA
Organism: Auriscalpium orientale; assembly: GCA_019915035.1. Classification (NCBI taxonomy): domain Eukaryota; kingdom Fungi; phylum Basidiomycota; class Agaricomycetes; order Russulales; family Auriscalpiaceae; genus Auriscalpium; species Auriscalpium orientale. The sequence continues at coordinate 3,296,939 of JAHLMH010000001.1, forward strand.
AGAACCGGACATTGAAGGAGCAAAGAGAATACCTTCCTGCGTTTGCTTGTCGCGAAGACCTGCTGAAAACCATTCGCGAAAATCAAGGTATGTTGCCTGCGACGCATCCGGCAGCGATGTTCTAATCCCATGAGTTAGTCACTGTTGTTGTTGGCGAGACCGGTTCGGGCAAGACAACGCAACTTTCACAGTTCCTGTACGAAGACGGTTATTGCACACATGGTATGATTGGATGTACCCAGCCGCGTCGTGTCGCAGCGATGTCCGTTGCGAAGCGCGTGAGCGAGGAGATGGAGTGTAAGCTGGGGGCGGTGGTAGGCTACGCGATCCGCTTCGAGGATTGCACATCTGCGGAGACGAAGATCAAATGTACGTGCTCGGTCCGTCCTGTGTTTTTGGATGCTGAATTGTTGCGTTGTAGACATGACGGATGGTGTGCTGTTGCGCGAGTCGTTGAACGAGGGCGACTTGGATCGGTACAGCGTCATCATACTTGACGAGGCGCATGAGCGGTCTCTCAGTACGGATGTATTGATGGGCCTTCTCAGGAAGAGTGCGTCATGAACTCAGCATCTGGCCCACATATACTGATCATTTTGGACAGTTCTGTCTCGCCGAAGAGATCTCAAACTCATTGTAACCTCAGCAACTATGAATGCCGACAAGGTGCGTTGGGCCAGATCGTTGCCCTTCGTATCGTAACTCATCGGGCTGTAGTTCTCAACTTTCTACGGCAACGCTCCATGTTTCACTATCCCCGGCCGGACATTCCCTGTGGATACGTTCCATTCCAAGTCGCCGTGCGAGGACTACGTCGACAGTGCGGTCAAGCAAGTCCTGCAAATCCATCTGTCACTTCCACCCGGCGATATTCTCGTCTTTATGACTGGCCAGGAGGACATTGAGATCACTTGTCAAGTCGTGCAAGGTGAGACATACGTGCCGTCGAGTTTCCAGGCGCGATCTGAATCGTCGTTTTGTGCGTCAGAGCGACTTTCACAGTTGGACGACCCTCCGGTTCTGGCGGTCCTTCCGATCTACTCACAAATGCCAGCGGACCTGCAAGCAAAGATTTTCGAGCCGACTGCCGACGGCCGACGGAAGGTCATCGTCGCTACCAACATCGCGGAGACATCGCTAACCGGTTAGTGATTTCGGCTAGTGCCTACCTATCTCGTTCACTCATGTCATACAGTCGACGGTATCCTGTACGTTGTGGACGCCGGCTACTCCAAGCTCAAGGTATACAATCCGAAAGTCGGCATGGACGCACTTCAGATCACTCCCATCAGCCAGGCGAATGCCAATCAGCGGACCGGTCGCGCCGGACGAACAGGGAGCGGGTTCTGCTACCGTCTGTACACGGAAATGGCCTATCGGAACGAGTTGTTCGAGAACACCATTCCTGAGATCCAACGGACGAACTTGGCGAACACTGTGTTATTGCTGAAGTCGCTTGGTGTCAAGAATCTGCTGGAGTTTGACTTCATGGACCCACCGCCGCAGGTACGCTTCAATACCTCGACTCGACCCCCGTTGTCTGACTGTTCATTGGTCATGACAGGCAAATATACTCAACTCCATGTACCAGCTCTGGGTGCTCGGGGCGCTAGACAACGTCGGCGACCTCACACAGGACGGGCGCAAGATGTCGGAGTTCCCGATGGAACCGTCGATGGCAAAGATGCTGATCACGTCGGTGCAGTACAAATGCTCGGCGGAGATGTTGACGATCGTATCCATGCTTTCTGTGCCGAGTGTATTCTATCGACCGAAGGAACGCATGGAGGAGGCGGACGCCGCTCGAGAGAAATTTAACGTGCCGGAGAGCGATCATTTGACGCTCTTGAATGTGTTCAATCAGTGGAAAAGTCACGGGTGCGTTTTGTTGACCGATGACATCGAGACTATCATTGATTGAAGTTTGACCTAGGCACCGCGATGACTGGGCTCTGCGCCACTTCTTGCACCCGAAGCTCCTGCGCAAGGCGCGTGAAGTGCGCGTGCAGCTTGAGGATATCATGAAGTTCCAGAAGATGGACATCATCTCGGCCGGAACGGATTTCGACGTCATCAGGTCGGTGGCCTCAGTTCCGAGATGTAATGCTCAGCAATATTGATCGATGGATGAACCACACAGGAAAGCCATCGCTTCGGGATACTTCCACCAAGCAGCACGAGTAAAGGGCATTGGCGAGTTCGTGAACATACGCTCCGGCCTACCAACCCACCTTCATCCGACGAGCGCTCTTTATGGCCTGGGATGTGAGTGGTGCCGCGTGTTGTTGGGACTGATTTACTGATGCTCCCTTCAGATACACCGTCATACGTGATCTATCATGAACTGATTTTGACTTCAAAAGAGTACATGACCCAGGTGACTGCGGTTGATCCATATTGGCTAGGTGCGTTTCCAGTACACTCGATTGGCTGGTTGCTCATACATACCATGCGCAGCGGAGCTGGGCTCGGTTTTCTACTCTGTGAAGGAGAAGAATTTCGACGATCGTGGCATGCGAAGACAGGCAGACCGTGAGTTCTCAAAGAAGGCTGAGCTCGAGCTCGAGATGGCCAAGCAACGCGAGGAGTACGTCTTCTCGTCACTGCTGTCTGGCTCTGTGATTTGCTCATGCTTTTGATGATTAGGACGGCGAAGAAGCACGCAGCGGATGAGGTCGCGGCGAAGGCTACCCCCAGTGCGTCGAAGATCATCGTTCCGGGGACACCGAGGAATACCGGTGTCGGCTCGGGATCGCGTGTCACCCAGACACCGAGGCGCCGACTTGGAATATAGACGTGCATTCTCCAGTGCTAGATACTGTCATGGTCCCACGATACAGGGTCATGGTTTGAACGAACCAATATATGTAGAAGGAAAAGACTACTATGTACATCGCAACAACTAATGATACATTTATCCTGCCATATGTCCTTAATTGTTCCCTTAGATCTCCTACCAATCACCCTGCCTCAAGCTGACGCTGAAGCGCTTAGCATGGCCCTTTCCGTTGCGCGGAATCGTTGGGAAGACCGCAGTGCTTGCGGTTTGCGGGAACGCGCGATCCTGGTCAGGCAGTGGCCGATTAGTTGCAATCTGGAGGCTGCCCCGCATGGTCTTGCGGAGCTTGGCTGAATTTGCGAGCATGGACAAAGAGGCAACCTGTGCGCAAGGCTCTTCGCGGGGAATGTCCGCGAGGAAGGTTGCAGGGGTCGGCCTCACGGACTCGCTCGCGCGGCGCTCGTGCCCGGTCCCACGGTAGAAATGCTCGACGGGAAGCAACTCCGAGTCCGCGACGCTCAGGCGGTGCTGAAACTCCACCCAGTCGTGAGTCGCAGCGCCTGCCCAATATTCGGTAACCGGCAGTTCCTGAAGCATAGGCGTACCCTCCGATATGTCCTCGAGCCCGACCTCCTGCATGCTTGGGGGTGGCGTGATGCGCACGGGCCCTGAGGATGGGGCGGGCAAGAAGTCGGGCACAGTCGCACTGGGTACCGTAGGTACTGATGCTAGCACGGTTGAGGTGGGAATAGGGTAGTAGACTGTCCCGTTTATCATGGGCGCCGGAGGGGGGTCAGGGAGGAAGTAGACCGTGCTGTCCGGTTGAAGGGTGCGCCTGGGGAGGCCATCGAATTCCATGTGCTTGAATGGGCACACTTGCCCCAGAGTGCAGAACTTGCCTGACGGGCATGGTGTATACGCCTTGTCTGTAGAAAATTTGCCTGTGAGAAAATTGACAGGACAGAGAAGGAGACAATCACATACATTTCTCGATATCGGCCGGGTGGATATATTGGCAATCAGGCATCTGGCAACGGCCCTGGACGTACGCCCAGCAGTGGGTGGTCTTCTTCTGACGACGCGACGGGTAATACTGGCTGCCAATTGAACCCACGGAAGACGAACGAAGAGACGATACTCCGCTAGAGCCAGACAGGCTTGGGGATGACATTCGATCGATCTCTGCAGTCGCTGGCACCCATTTTAAATCATCGTCATGAATACTGCAACAAAGCGTGGAGGTCAGACTGAGTTAATAGGGCAGGAATTTCGACGCACAAGCAACACGCCTCGCCGAGGGGGCACCATCCGTCGTTTTTGGTCCAGTGTCGACATGGCGCCGTCTTGTAAGCAAGGTGGTTGCGCGGCACGAGCTTTGCCCCGTCCAAACCATGCGCACCGGATTTGTATCGACCACGAGCTGTTGTTTGGGGACGAGGGGGGTCTGTGCGGGTGTTTTGAGGGCCTAGACCGGATGTCAAGTTCGGCATGGCTTGAAGTACTTGTCCTTTGGAGAGAGTCGGAGTGGGAGATGCTGGTGAAGCAACCCCGCCGGGTGCTTTATATCTGGCAAGCACGCCCGCTTGAGTTTCAATTGAGAAGACTCGCGCATCGTGCGTGGCTAACCCTTGCGCATTGACGCCGGTGGCTCGCTCAACCGGAGAAGTCGCGTCCGCCCCGTGGCTCGCGGCTAAAAGACGGACATGGCCGGTCGACGGCGCTAGGTGTCTTCCTGTGCGGGGTGGCACCTTAGAGCCGGACTGTCCGGTGCGTGCGACGGGTCGTGCAATGACGCGACTCTGGTAGCCGCTCAGCACACCCTGGATGTGGGTGGCGTTGTCCTGCGAAGGTGGGCCTACAGGGAGAACAGCTTTGCCAGTCAACAAATCAACAAGCTGATGAAAAAAAAAATACTCACTGTCGACGTTGACTGACATTATGTTAGGAGTCTGTGTGGGGTAAGGTCGAAGCGAGTCAAAAGTTTGCGAGGGTGGCACAGATTGCAGCAGACGTGGAAGCAGCGGAGCGATGAGGCCTACCTTTTATATTCTTCAACTGTCACTGAATGGAAGACGAAAGAGCCAGGGAAGTCCATGGCCGTGAAGACACGTGTGTGGCACATAGTGTGTGGATGGCCGCCCGACCACAGGCGGAAACGGGCGACAAAGGCCAGACGGCCACTGATCGCACAATGCGGCGGCCAGGACGCGAGCGTGGCCGTTAATTATGGCCGCTTGTCATTTAAGAACAATGCGAGCAGCGAAGGAAGCACCAAGTGGCTGGCCGTAGTGATGTGGCCGGCGGTTGGTGGCTGGAGCGCACTTGGTTACGCTGTTTGTGTTTGTGTTCGGAGAAAACAGTGCTCGAACAAAGGGTGTCTCGGAGACATGTTTTCGGTTGTAGCATGCATTCACATCTGCTATCTTCTTGGTTGCGAGTGCTTGCGGTGGGACGCGGACTATCCTAGACCCTGGGGGAAGTGTATAGCACGGAGACTTGGACACCTTGAAACAAAGGCTAGTCAGACGGCTGAGCCACCCGGAAAATCATTCGTCATTCGGCGCCGGGCCCGGTTCGGCAACGTCATTGACGACCTCCTCGGGATGTCTCTTCCGCCACTCATCGAGACCATGTTCAAAGGTTCTGTTATCTAATCCGTTGTGAACGAGGACGAATGTCACACCTACTTTTGTAGATCAGAGATGCTCGGGGAGATATGAGAGAATAAGAGATATGCACCCAAGGATTCAACCTCCTTGTTTCGTCGTTCGTCATCGAAAAAAAGCTTGACATGGCGCACGACGTCAGTCGACATGGACCAGCAGGACACAACGCCGACGCGTACCATCTCTGAATACGGAATGCCTGTCTTCTCATGAAGTTGCTTAAAATGTTTGATCTTGGAACCTATGCGTTGGATACATGAGCCCATAATAAGTATCCGCAAGTCGCTCCTTGGTTCTGCGCACCTGGATATATCTCTAGTTGATCGAAAAACTCGATAGCGGCTTGCGGCTTTGCGTGCTTATCCCCAGCCTTCGCATGGACCAGCAGTAGAGAAAGGGCTTGGCGAGCTCTAGGTTGCGGTGAGGACGGAAGGAAGTGCGGGACGCTTGCACACGTACAAGGCGGTGGCCGATGTGCGCGAACACGCGGCAATGACAAGTTCTGCCGCACGCAGGCGGTGCAGAATCTGAGGAACATCATGGTAAAAGGAGACTTTCTCTCCATATCTGACGATAAAGTGAGCCAGGATCACTGTCTTATGACGGCAACTACGCACCTGTCGTGAACTTCGTTTATCGTGTCTCCGTCGCGCTTCAAGGATGCTGCGGATCGCGTATGAGCATACACGAAGGGGAAGACTCCTATGCGAATCACAGCTTATGTGGGTATCAATCCAAAGGGGCCAGAGGGTATAGCTGAGGAGAAATTGCTCGTGAGGAGCCCGAACTACAGTGTCGCCGGCTCGATACGCACTCAAGGTCGAACGCGACGAGGCGGGGAAGGCGACTGGTCATTTCCACCTCTGAAATCTCTCGAAGACAAGCACAGATGGACAGAGCAGTAGATAAAGGCCTTGTTCAGCGTCGGTGCACAGAGCTTCAAGAGGTTCTGAGGCTCTCTACGGAGGACGACCTCGGCCGCCGGGCCGACGCTTGGCTTGAGACCGCCGGCACCGCCGAACTCGCCGAGGATCAGTTTCACGTTTGACCTTCACCTCGCATCGAGCGAGAAACAATAACGCAACATCGCCTCCCATGGGCGGCATGGCGCAAGTCGTGGCGGGTGGCGACCTAGGAACTGCGCCCATCGTGCGCCCATCTGCGCGGGGGGATAGCTGAATTGTACGTATGTAGTAACGATAGCATCGATATCTGCAGCCTGCATGTCCAGCGTCAGTCAGGTTTTTTGTCTCCGCCGCCTTATAAAGTTACTCACTAGGCGACTTTCTACCCCAGACATATCTCTCTGCACAACCCCTTGCCACCCAACAAGGTATGTCGTCATGTCCGGCACTGAACAACTTATATTGACGTCCAGACCAGCTAGCCGCCTTGTTCCGGAAACACGTCTCGTTCAACACCGTCAGCCGCGAATTGTCAATCGTCGCCACATAGACACACACATGTGCGTACAACATCCGTTTGTCGAATGATCATCATCCAATGATATTTTCAGTCTACTTCCACCATGCAAACAGTCGCCCCCACATCCGCCTCTCATGTTGATGCATGCGTTGCACCTAACTCGCAATTGTACAAACAACCGGTCAAATCATGGTCGAACATCCCGTCGGAGATTATCCCCCTGATTCTACATATGCTCAACGATGACATGACCAAGACACAATTGGTGCCGGCCACCCATGTCTGTCGAAATTGGCGCGACGCTGCCTTGGGCTGTTCGACTCTGTGGACAACGGTGCATCTGACCGGAGGCGCGGCCGCTGTGCACAGAGCAGAACACTTTGCAGCCCGTGCAGCGCCGCTGCCAGTGGACCTCTTCGATTGCTTTACCAAGACACCAGTACACCTGCACTCTGCCTGGCTGAAGTTCATTGCGGGCGTGTTTCCTCGGGTGCGGAACATATGGGCCTCTTGCACCATCGCGGAGGAAGACCTCCCTACCCTTCGCCACATCCTCGACTCGCCGGCGCCCGTTCTCGAGGCTTTTGTGCTGTCACTGGAGCAGGAGCTCGCGTGTAGCCCGCTCTCTGAGGTTGGCCTTGGTCAAGCGCCACGCCTCCGTCAATTCCATCTCTCTGGAAATAACACTCTCCCCATATCGTGGAAGGCCCGTTGGCATTTGAATCAGCTGACATACCTGGGGCTGCAGGTCTCCTACACGGAGGCATATGGCCAAGGCATGGAGCCGCAGACGCACGTCGTGGACGAAGTTCTTGACTGTTTAGAGAGCCTGAAAGGCACGCTTCAAGAACTCCATCTCGCTGACATCTCCTTGCGTGTTCCAGAAGAACATACGTGCCGGCGGGTGGAACTCCCGAGGCTGTCGTCCCTGTCAATGATCGGTGCCACCAGTGACCTCATCTCTCTGCGATCACATCTCGAGCTCAACCGAGGCACATTTATTGATATGAGGCCCGAAATATCCACCGACGACAATCTTCCCGCACTCTTCCCAGTGGTGGCCAGAAATCTTCCACCCATCACACACCTGTATTGCCAAGGCGCCAGGAACCACTTTGGATTAGCGGCGTACTGCGATGCCGCTCCCAATCCACTGGTCCAAGTCAATATCAAAGGAGACACCCACGCCATTCCTTTCTCCATGGCGATGAGGAACATGTGCAAATTTCTTCCCGACCACAGACTACCTGCACTCGAAGTAAGGAACATACCCACTGCCTACACGGGCGAGGAGTGGTCGGCGGAGTCGTGGACCGACATCCTGTTCGGCGTCAAGGGGCTGGAAACAATCATCACGGACTGCGATGCTGCTGCTGCCCTCTGCGAAGCTCTGGGAGCGTGGCGCAGCCATGCTGGTCTTTGGTTTACATTTCCATCCTTGGCGCCAATGTTGGAGGATTCAGTGACATGTCCAGACCCTGCGTCCCGCGAATACTTCCTCTCCGATCTGAAGACACTCTTTTTGCTGGGGATCAAAGACCTGCCGGAATGGTTCTTGGAGTGTTTGCAGGACCGTGCGGAGGCAGGATATCCGCTCAAGTTCTTACGAGTAAGTATGTACGACGAAGAGAACGCGACCAAGTGGAATGGATTGCTGCAGCATGTTGTGGAGGATGTCGAAGTCGCCCAGGTCATAATGGCGGAGGACAGGTCACGGCCTGGGCCTGAGGATGGAAGGATGTAAAAGGTGCGCGGGCTCTCGATGCACCTATCATTTCCTGTCTCCAGTACCGGTATTGACTGTGGATGTCGTATTTAGAATTTTGTAATGGCAAACGGCGGAAGAACTTCGTGGGTGATGCCATCGTGTCATGGATCCAAATCAAACACGAGCTGCGTTTGACAAGATGTGCTTGTCGTACTCGAGATAGCCTGCTTTCAGAATCTGCATACCAGCATTCGCTGTGCGCGCTGTGTACACGACGAGGGGCAACGGACGGTGCGGGCGTAGGAGCACACAGCAGCGAGCTTTTGCGAAGGGCGAGGGTCCAGAGTGGTCCGGGCCAGCAAGCTGAGCTTGTATGGACGTATGAATCGCTCGGTTAAAGGGCAAACAGCACTGTCAGTGTCCGGCCGCGGGAAAGACTGTAGACGACATGTACACTGAGGGCAACGTGCATCAACTCGCAGCACAGTCAACCCACAGATGACAGACTCGTTCTCCGCCGGAGAACGTCCCGTCATAATCGACGCGAGGGTCTTGATCGTCGTGGATGGCGGCGAGTTATGAATTTGCGAATCGTGCGCGGAAGCACGCCCGTACTTGGCTAATATCTGCGAAAAGAACGATTTAGCCATGAAGTGCATTCAACTAAGATTACAATCCTGCTAAATATCTCTCGGCGACCTGAACTCGCACTGCACCACGTCGGCCCCCTCTGCACCGTGTACGACCTCGTTCCGCGGCACAATGCGCTGATACCCAAGCATCCAGCCAGCGCGATCCAGAAGCTAGACAGAAGTCTGAAGGCGGGAGGAAGGCACGACGCCAATACGTTCGGGATGGTTCTGATGGATTTATCGGCGGGTGAACCAAGAACTATATATACAGAGGATGACTTGTAGGCCCCACATGCACGGAAGCCAGGCATCTTCTCGCCTCGAAATCTAACCTGTCCAAGTTGTCTTCTGCATCCGAATGGCTTAGCTAGCGTTTATATCAATGGCGTTTGGCCGCCGTCGCCCAGCGACTTCCTTCCCCCCGCTTTCTCGTCGTTGAGGTGAGCGCATAATATTCTCTTGCATTTGTCGAGCGATGTGTGATCGTCGTCTGTCACAGTCCTTCAGCGCTTGCATCGCAATGCGCCGCGGCTTTCTCACCGGCAAAGGTGGCGATCGACGTGCGAAGGCTCCTGATCTCTTCGCCGTCTCTCCAACACCCGCTGTCTGCCCGACTTCTCCCATCGTTCCCATCCCGGCGTCCCTCAGGCTGAATCCTTTGGTAGACTGTGACGACGCCCCAGATGCCGTCAACCAAGCACTTCGGAACAATTCTTTGTTCCTCAGAAACGAGCACATCGAAATCCCCGACGTGGACGGTGGCTCACATATCATCACGGCCGGCGTATACTTCACAATGGACCAACCGCCGCTCAGCTCACGCTCCTGGAAGCCGCTCGACCGCTCTGCGGCCGGGCGGTACGAAATTCGAGAGACCGAGCGCGCAGGCAAGAGCATGTTCTCCCTGGACAGACACGACCCTGGTGGTCTCATCGCCTGCGAGCGGCCGCTCGTGATTGCCTCACTCACTCCTATAAGGTCTGAAGGGCCAGACGCGATGGAAGGCACGTTTGCGAACATGCCTGAGGAGACGCGCCGACTTTTTCTTTCACTGCACCGCGGCCCGCGTACAGCGCACTCGCCGGGAGTGGCCATCACCATGACGAACGGGTTCACTCTCAAGCGCGTGCCAGGAAGCATCGACCGGTGTAGCGGCGTGTTCAACGACCTCTCGCGCATCAACCATAGGTGCGCTCCCGCGCTCGCGGTACCTTGCATATGCTGACTCGGGGCCGCAGCTGTGTGCCGAACGCCATGTACCGTTGGGACGGCGACTCCCTCACCCTCGAGATCCGCGCGTTGCGGCCTATCGCCCCCGGCGAGGAGGTCACCCTCTCATACGTGCACGCATGTGCGCGGTACGACGAGCGCCGTTTGGACCTCCAGCAACGCTACGGCTTTACGTGCACCTGCGGGTCGTGCTCCCTGGCTCCGGCAGAGCGGATTGTAGACGACCACGTGCGTCGCGCGGCCGAACACATGTCCTCCGTGAAGGTGCGCGTCACCAGCGCCAGCGCGCTCAGGGATACCAAGGAGGCTCTCGGCATCGCACGGCGCATACGCGCGGCAGGGTTGTTCCATCCATTCGTTTGGGACCGGATCGCGGCGACGCTGGTGGCAGCCGCGTGCGCGTTGGGGGAAAGGGCGCGCGCGGTACGGTGGGCGCAGGTGGCGGCCCAGGCCGCGCGGATGCAGATTGGCACAGATGGAGGGTGGGAGGCGGTGGCGGCGGCCCCGGAACAGACCGAATGGTGGATGCGTGGTGAGCGGATAGGAGATGAGAGCGCTGACAGTGAGAAGAGGGTTGTTTGGAATGGGCCGCAGTTTTGCCCGTCGCCCGGTGTGATGTAGCTCATATTCTCAGAGTACCGGTACCAGCCTGAGCGCCTTCAATATCTGAGACTCGGAGTGCGCAGAACCCGTGTGCTGGAGCGAATTTGGGAGAGGTTTGGTCGAACCCAGCGTCTCCCTGATTGTCGCGCCCACGCGGAGGATATCCCTGTTTCATTATCAACAAAACGATATAGGGTAAATAGTCCTATAGTCCGCAATCCTGAAGTCCCTGCAGCCTTCGACAAACAATTAACATATGCAGTTCCTCACTTGTAAAGAACCTTCACGGCAACCCTATTCCCTCCCTTCTGATAAAGAGCGACGCCTCCCATCTGCAGCATGGACGGCACTCCCGGTATACCCGGTCCTGGTCGCCTCACCACGTTCGTGTCTGCGTAGAGATGGGTGGACCCGCCCTCACCTGGGAAATAGTCTTTCCACTCCGTGTTGGTCATCTCCGTCTGTTGCCCGGAAGAAATGTTGCGCACAACAAGGCCAGGCGCAATGCGATTGTTCTTCTGCCAAAAGAACACGCCAACGACAACGCTGCCGGTCGGGCAGGTAACAGGAGAGAGGTCGACGTATATCTTCGACATTCCGCCTTCGCCCGGGAAATAGGTCTTGTTCGAGTCGCCACTGACATTGACGGTCTGCTCGCCTGAGCCGTCCAGGTTGGCGACCTTAAGCACCCACGTAAGGCGGTCCGTAGGGTCAGGACTAACGGTCCTCGCGAGAGTGCAGCCGACAATGACCTTGCCGGTGGGCGCCATGACTCGGCGGGTGTCCACATAAATGGACTTGAGCGTGCCGAAGTAGTTGCCGTTCCAGTTCGAGTCCTCCTCCCAAATCTCGTTGGCAAAAGGGACGGCGAAAGTCCCACCATACGTCCAGCTGACCTTCTGGTTGGCTGCCGTTCCGTATAAGACGTCGAGCGTGGATGGCGTGACGCGCACAAGGGCAAAGTTCTGGTTGAATGCGCATCCGGGGCGGAACTCCGGGACAAAGCGCGTGGGGTTCTGCGTCGGGACGGGGATGCTGTTCGGAAAGGGGCCGACGCCGTGATTATGACCCACTAGGAAGGCGATGATGTTGTACGGCGCGAGGATGGCGACGAGGGCGTCGCGCTGGGCATTGGTCCAGCACGGGGTGATGCCGCCGTTCTCGACGGTCTCGGAGAAGAGGTAGTGCTGCACGATGATGATGGGGCGCGTTTGGCCACGCTCAGCAAGCTTGCCTTTGAGCCAGTCAATCCCGCTCTTGCGGTCGTTGTCGGAGGCACCGCCGTAAACGTGGAGCTGGAAGACATCGACAGGGCCGAGGTCGACGACGTAGTTCAGCGAGTGATCCTCGTACTCGAAAGTTCCCTTGCCCGCGTCGGAGTCGATGTTCTGCCACTCAATAGGATAGACTGCTTTTGAGCTCGGGAGGAGGAGCTGGTCGTAGCCTAAAAGCGTGCAGAGAAGTCAGATGAGGTCGTGACTGTACTCTCTGAAGAACTGACCGGTGTGCATCTGCGTGATAAAATTCCACATCTGGTAGCGCCAGTAATTGTGAGGTAGGGAGAAATCGCCTGCCCACCGGCCCTTGTACCATCCGACTGCAGGTGTGTAATCCGATTGGACATCTAAATTCAGAGAGATATTAGTCTTCAAGCCAGCGTACAAAAACAACAGATTGCTTACCATGATTACCCAAGCCGAAGTACTTGGGATCATATTTCAGTAGAGTAACGCCCTGGTCGTTGCTAAAGCCAGTCTGATACAGCGCGCGCGCCTTCACGAGCTCCGATCCACCATGGAAAGTCGGCGGCACGTGCAGAAACTGGTCTTCTGCACTGTAGTCGCCGCCGGTCTGACACATGTCACCGCCAAAGAACACGGCGTTGACGGATCCTATTGGCTTTCCACCGCACGAGAGGCCGAAATTCGTGGGGTAGGAGGAGGAGTCGAGAGCGTTGAGCGCAACGTTCAGATCGCTGCAGCTCTGCTTCCGATAGTTGGGCGATGGATCATTGTCGCTACGCCATTGCTGGGGGTCAGCGAGGAAAAGGAACGTCGTCGGCGCGGCGGGGTCCGCCGCCGTGCCAAAGTCGGTACCATTGTGGGAAGCGGCCTCTGTGGACATATTGCTGTTGGTTAGAGTGCTGTGCGTTGTTGTGCGTTGAAGGGGTTGTCTGCAGTTTGGAGAGGTGAGTACAGTCTTATATACGCTGGCCGTCGTGGTGAAATAGACGAAGATCGGATGCATACCGGTTGCAAAACATTTCCATTCCCCGGTGAATCGTGAAAGAAAGCTGTGAACAGGTACACACCGGCAAGCACAACATTTGCATGCAGAACGCACGGGTTTCACAGTGAAACAAAGCTATGAACAGAAACACACCGGCAAGCACGACACTTGCATGCACGGGATTGACGATCACGATCGTCAGACAGCGAGTGCACACCCTCAGAGAAGAACTGGTGGCAGTGGCGTCAATAGAGTCGACACAGAATGCCGGAGAGTGGCGTTTAACGGTCGACGGCTAGGACTGCGCCTTCTCGCAAGAATTTGTAAAGGCATTTCAAGCGCTGACAAGATGTTGCACTGGTGCGTTTCATCTCGAATTTTAGCGCTGGAACCAATTCTAAAGGGATGGCGCCCAAGCCGGGCCACTCGCCGCAGGGATGAACGCATGTTTTTTCTATACAGCGAAGATGGACCTAGGACAGAAAACAGGATGTGAGAGACGGACAGTCGACGCGTGTAATGGGCTCATACTGAGGAGTGTGAGCTAGACGCGTACCGCTGTGGGAAGAAACATCCCAGCGAGAGCGGTGAGCGCGCAGAATGCATGACAACAGGCAAAATGATGTATTGGGTCGGTGCGTAAGACAGCACGGAGGGAGGGCGACGAAAAGAGAGTTGACTTGAACTTGTTGAACGGGGTAGGATTCCCACGATTCTAGTCCTAACCCAGTGGCCCTCAGGCTCCCGGGCACTGCATGCGCTTCATGTTCAGTAGACCTCACCTACTTCAGGTTACATAGCTGCGCAATGCGCTCTGTCGAGCAGCATCGCACACATTTTGGCGCTGGGCCGTGCGCGTAATTGGTGTAGCCGTGGCCAAAAGGGAGAAGCCCGACGTAGCGCGCAAGACGTGCCGGCGCCTCGATGGACCAGGATGGTGAGTTCTCTGTACGTTCCCGATGCCAACACGCAGCTAAGTACATAGGCTCGTGGGACGCGACCTCACGCGAGTCATCGGCGACAGCAGGCGCGAACGCTAGGCAGAACGCAAGCCGCAGGGAGATGACCAGAATGGTAGCCTTCGAACGAATGCATGGAACTGGGCCGCAACTTCAGCGCGATCTGCCGCCGCATCCGCCTGCTTCTCGCCCTACTAATATGTTGTCTTCTGCACAGATCATCCTGGATCTTCCGTGTTTTTTTATATAGGGCGATGTCTGGTCAGCTTTGTCCAGCGACTCGTTCTCCCCACCGCTCTTCACTTAGCTGAGGTGAGTGCAAGTCAAAGTTCCTTGGATTTGTCGAGCAATTTGTGATAGATACCGGTCGCGGACTCGTTCCAAAGCAGCACAATGCGACGTGGCTTCCTCACCAGCAAAAACGGTCGACGAGCCACGGTCGCCGCTCCGACAACTGCCCTCCCACCGCCCACCATCCCCATCCCGGTGTTCCTAAGGCTCAACCCTCTCATAGCGCGGGAGGAAGATCCCGATGCCGTCAACCGGGCAATACTGGCCAACCCAAAAACCTTCACATCCAGCTATGAACACATCCCCGACGTGGACGGTGGCTCGCATCCCATTACTGTCGGCATCTACACCACCAAGGAGCAACCGCCGCTCTCCCAGCGCTCCTGGAAGCCGTCAAATCGCTCCACGGTTGGGCGATACGAAATCCGCGAGACCGAGCGCGCAGGCAAAGGCATGTTCTCCCTGGACGGCAACGCCCCGGGCACCCTCATCGTCTGCGAGCGGCCGCTCGTGATCTCCTCTCTTGAGCATGTAGGGTTCATACCGGAGGGAGAGACCACAGTGTTAGAGCCCGAAATGATTGACGGCGCCTTCGAGATAATGCCTATGGAGACGCGCCGTCTTTTCCTTGCACTTCACCATGGCCCGCCTAGGGCACACTCACGGCAACTTTCCATCGTCTTGGCAAACGCCTTTAACCTCAAGCGCGTGCCAGGATGCATCGGCCGGTGCAGTGGCGTCTTCAACGACATCTCGCGCATCAACCATAGGTGGGCTTTCTTTCTGCGCACGCGATGTTCGCGCTGACGCGCCACAGCTGTGTACCAAACGCCATGTTCCGCTGGGACGCCCCCTCTCTCACCCTCGAGATACGCGCGCTGCGGCCGATTTTGCCCGGCGAAGAGGTCACCGTCTCCTACGTCCACTCTCTCGAGCTGCACGACAAGCGCAAATCGGACATGCAGCAGCGCTACGGTTTCACGTGCACCTGCGCGTCGTGCTCCTTGCCCCAAGCGGAGCGCCTCGCCGACGACGACCTCCGTCGCGAAGCCGGCAGCGTGTGCGCCGTGAAGGTGCCCGTCACTAGCAATAGCGTGATCCGGGACATGAGGAATGCCCTCCGCATGGCTCGGCGCGTGCGTGCGGCAGGACTTTACCATCCGTTCATTTGGGACTGGATTGCGAGGACGATATTTGCCGCCGCATGCGAGCTGGGGGACAGGGCGCGTGCGGTACGATGGGCGCAGACGGCGGCGCAGGCTGCGCGGATGGAGATTGGCACGGATGGAGGGTGGGATGCGGTCGCGGCGGCCCCGGAGCACACGGAGGGGTGGATGGCAGGCCTGCGTAGGGGCAATGAGAGCGCAAACAAAAAGGTGATTTGGGATGGGCCGCAGTTTTCCCCGTTGCGCGGTGCGATGTAGCTACTCCGAACATGCCAATGCAGAGTGCGAGCGATAATGGAGGAACCCCACTATGGTACTGGATTGATTGCAAGGGCGAGGTCGTGAAGTACACGGGCAATGTTACTACTCTCTTCTGAGTCCAAAAGGAAGCTCACCCGTGAACTTCGGCTTCGTCTACCAAGGTATAAAGTCGCGATGGTAATCAGATCTTCTCTAGAGACATTGGCATTGAAGGGGATATAGTGGTCGAGCCCTTCACCGACGGCGTAAGGATACCTCCCATCCTCCACACAACTTCCGAGCTCTTCGAGTGGCGTACGCGGAAAGTGCGGATGAGCTGCGACAGGACAACCTCTGTACGAAATCAATGTTACATCGTCTTCAAGCTGGTCGACAAAAAAAAACACCCACTCATTTCCAGCTGCGAGAACTTGAAGCCGCTTTATTCCGGAACAGTAAGCTGCTGTGCTTTCGTGATGACGGCGCCGTAATACTCACATGCATGCGCGTGCGCCACCCAAGAAAGTCAGTCTACGCTCAATGAGCTAACAATCGCGCGGAGGAAAAAAGAGGGCGCACGTATTAGAGTATACCCCAGGAATGCGTGCCGCTTCAACGCTCTCAGGAAGAGGAGCGAGCCACCGCTCGGGCTTCCACTCCTCTGCGTCCTGGCCCCATATGGCTGGATCGCGGTTGACTCCGAGGATGTTGATGACGACATCCGTGCCTTTCGGGACGAACAGCGAGGAGATGAGGGTGCCGTCGGCGGTTGCGACTGGGCTATCGAGCGGGATGGAGACGTCCACGAGAGAGCTGCGATGGGGCAGATAATCAATGAGTCAAAAAATATAATGTCGTGGAGAGGTGCATACCTCCGTGTAATCAAAGGTACGGGAGGGAAGCTGCAAGGCTGTGAATGAACAAAGATGACGCGAGAGAGCTGCGTTTCTTACAGCCTCAAAGACTCCCGGCATACGGCATCGAGGTACGGCAGACTGACAAGCTCGTCGTACCCGAGTTCGGCCTCGCTATAGCTGAGCAGTTCCTCCCTGAGTCTGTCCTGGACGTCCTGATACTGCGCGAGAAAGTCGAAAACCCGCGCCAGCGCAGAAGACGTGGTATCCGTCCCAGCGAACAGGAGCGTGCTGTTGAGAAGGTCAGTCGCGATAGGTATAGCGATTGTACCACCCACGTCATCTGTGCAAGGATCTCTTCGTCGGGCATCCGATCTTCAGCCACCGCTGCCGTATTGGCTTTGACTGACCACATAATAGTTAGCAGTAACAAGATGGAGTAATTAAAAAGGCGCACGAAGAACACTTATGATGTCCTTTCCTTCCCCGATCTGATTCACCGTGGCCGAGTCTCCCTTTGCTAACAGCGCTTTCTTTTCGTCGAATACCGCCTTCGAGTTCACGTGCATAACCTCGGTCTGATGTATGATGCGGTGTAGGCTCTCCAGAGGGACCCAACTCGCCGCGTACTTGAGGAACTTCGGGGAGAACGTATTCACGAGCGGTGGATACAGGTTGCGAAACACCACGAGAGAGGAGAGCGTGATGCTGGTAGCAGAATAAATGAGTTCACATGCAAGGCTCTGGGAGAGATATCTCACGAGTATTCCTTGATTGCGTGACCGAACTCGTTTGCGTTTGCGTGCGGGTCAAGACTGTTGAATGTGTAGCCCATGCCACCTTGCGAGACCAACTCCAAAGCGAGACGTCCAAACCACTCGACCAGGTCGAGCTCTTGAGAGCCTTCTGCGACTTTCGCCTTGAGAACTTCTCGAAGCTAGAGCGGCAAGTCAGACCACAAGGCGAGTCAGGTCGTGCAGAAGGTTACTTACTTGATTTGTTATGCTGCTAAATATCGGCAGCATAGACCGCATATGCTTGATGGAAAACACAGGGTTGAGGAGCTTACGCTGTCTCCGGTGGTGGCTGCCTGCGACGCCAATCAATGACAGTCGAATATCGACGGTTTTGGCATACCCATCGTGCCGAGCAGGCCCGGACCAAACACGTTGTTGTTGACACTGCATCGATGCGTCAGCTCTAAATTCTCGATGGCATCGGACGCTAAGCACGCACGCATAAAACCACAGGGTTTCTTCGAAGGAGTCTTGGTCCTTCAGCAGGATGCTCGTGCATGCCTTGGGATCAGATATCAGAATACGGGGTTCCTGTGGGAGATATTCAGCATCTAGACACTGAAATGTCAAAGTCGTGGGCATGCAAATTAACGTACACCAAAAGGAGACGCAATTTTAGCCACGCGCCCGTAAGTCTTGGTGACATTGTTGATGAACTTGATGCCGTCCCAAGGGTTATACAATTGCCGCATGTTGCCTACATGATATTCTGTCAGTATGAAGGTTGAGCGGCGTGACACCATACGCACCTGCCAGGAAAGACTCTGGGGGAGGCCCTCGGATTTTCCTCAACGGCCACTGACGGATTTTGCTCCGCAAGAAGTACAGGACGATCAAGAGGGGAGGAAACAAGGACGCTGTGAAGCCATAGGTGATTAATGTCCAGTAGAGAGACGCCATGCTAGCAAGCCACTGCAATTGAATGAGATCAGTCCTGCGGGGGAAAAGGAAGTGATCCGTCAGTTGGGGCGACGTACTTATCTATTGCGGGCGTCTCGCAGGCACAGGCAACGCTGCCACCCTTCAGAGCTTCTTGCGCCTCAGAAGAACATGGCGATACGCGCGGCCCGGTGACACTTCTACCGATCCAGGGCGACCTTGCTACTAATAGTCAGCGGATGAGAATGCTTCATCGACGGCAAATGATCATACTAGATAGTCGCCGGATACGGGTGACTTCGCGAGACAAGTCAGTCGGCACGCAGAGCTTTAGCCGCCGACGAGCACGCACTCGACTTGAAGTCAGCCCTCAAGTGGATACTTCTGCGCAGTGGGAATGCTAGCAGCAAGCAGGGAAAGGAAGCAGACACAGGTATCTCTTCAAAGCCGGATGCTTCATGGAGTCGCATTTGCGCCAGACGGAAAAAAATAGCAGCGAAGAAAGTTCTGGGAGTGCTATGGCGCCATCATTTCGCTTGATAGCGATACACCAGGCTGCGACCTGGACGAACGACAACTTGTCGGAGAAGATGGATGATATGAGCGGCCGCGTCCTTTCTACTAGGTATACTCAGGTAGGATCGACTCACTCACGTTGCAGGTGCCACGGAGACGTCGAGCTAGTCTCTTGGTATCGGCTCGGCGACTCTACCAGCACATGCACATCCAGTGCACATCCTCGGCCCTCGGGTGCCGACGTTTGCGGAGATTTGACTAGCAGGCTAGCAGTTGCCGACTGCATCCTCCCCGGACGTCGTAATAGTATATGTCGCGACTTTGATAAGGATTGGTCGAGTGCTGGAGAGTCGGAGGGAGTAACTCAGCTATTGCTCAGCTAGGCTAGGTAATGACTCAACGGTTCATCCCGGCGAAGTCAAACTAGTCAAACACTAGTCAAACTCTCGGAAATGCTGAGCGCTGACTAATCCTGTTCGGAACGGCCCTACAGCCTTGCCGATTTGGGCGTGAATGCCCGTTGTCGCAGGTCCGTTGCAAGCCGCAGCGTCTAGTCTCCGTAGCTGACTCAATGACAGATGATAGTCGATCTTACATATAGCAGCGTCGCCTAGAGACATCGATGGCTCTAGGAGGATTCAAGAATACGGGGAATATTACGCAGAGCTAAGTACTGACGTCGCCTACATCACCGCCCTCCACAGGCTCGCCGCCACCTTTCCACCAACACGTCCCATCCGTCCCCGTCGCCGCGCGCGTCATCTCCACCGCCGAGTCGCCGCCCACTCACCGCGCGCGTGCGCTCGCCCAGCACGGACGCGGCCTCCACAAGCAGTCTCCTGGAAGCAGACTAACGCGGCAGCTGATGATAGTTGATCAGCCTAGGGTACCCTGGGGCCTGGAGCTATGCATCTGAGGGAAAGCAAAAACATTTGGTCTACATAGCTGGTTCAACACGCGTACGTGCTTCATTGATGGCAAATAATTCGATTGTCAAAACCTTAGTCCTCTTCGTCGTCATTCTCCTCCTCCTCCTCCTCCTCAGCCTCCTCCCATGACACCTCCCTCGAGTCCTCCTCCTCCTCATCGTAGTCGTCGTCGTCGAATGAGCCGGACTTTTCTAAAATCATCCTTGGCGATGCATTCCAGAAAGCTGTGATGTCCTCTGAGGACAGACGGCAATTTGTCAACTTCAAGGACTCGATCGGACTCGCCCTCTTGGCCCTCCACGCCAACCAATCACGAAGTACGTCGACCGCGTTGACCGCGAACAATTCAGGAACATCAGTCTGCTCGTGCAACTTGAAGTTGACGGAGTCAAATTCTAGGTTCTTGACCGTGCGCAGATTCGGATTGCCAGCTTCGCGGTGTTCCGGCGCGTGGATTTTCGCGAGCCTGATGGCGAGTAGCAGCGTGATTCCCGCCGGGCCCTCCACGTGGATGGTGTGCAGCCGGCACGCACGGCGCAGCAGATACCACCACACGTCGACGTCGACGCGGACCCCAACAAAGACCTCTAGGACGTGCTCCATAGGCATATGTGTCGCGAGGAAGGACAGCAGCGACACGCGCCCAGTGTGCAGAGGGTGGTCGTGTACTCGGTTCCAATTAAATTCGAGCACGGTGACCGCATTGCGAAAGTCCGGCCCGCGCGTAGGGGTCCGCCACGCGAGTAGGTAGAGTTCGGGATTTGGCCAGCCATCCCTGCTGGGTCCAAACTCGAGTATGGGAAGAGGCGCTTTGTCGGTGGCGTGGACGTAAGTGGCAAGGGGAGGGAGGAGGGGCCGGTAGTAGTCGTGGTCTTCGTTAGTGCTGGTACCCATGCCAAGCTGGAGTCTGAGCTTAACATTTGCGGGAAGGCGGAAGTGGGCGAGGAGGAAGACGACGTCAAGCCACGGGCCGTCGAGGTAGCATTCCTTCACCGTGAGCAAGTCGAGGATGGCAGCACCGGAGGATGAAGCGGCGATGGGTAGACACCGGTGCAGTGCAAGACACTCAAGCTTGGGCATGTTGCTCAGAGCGTCGAGCACTGTGTCGAGGGACGGACTCGGGGCACTCCGATCAACCTCGAAGTCCAACGACGTGAGTCCGCGCAGCAATCCCGACGTCCAGGGGACCGCGCGCACGATGTTGCGCAGGCAAAGGTGGCGCAGTCGCGGCGCGGCACCCGCCAGGAATTCCCGAGGCAGCGCGGGCATTGGTTCTGAGAACGTGCTGAGACTGAGTTTCTCGAGCGCAGGCGCAGGCGCAGTGAGGCGCTCTATGAGCGCCGCGGGGCTTGTATTCATTTGCAGCTCGAGCGTGTGCGTGCGGCCGAGCGTGGACACGACGATGTCAACCTTGGCAGGCTCCAGCACGCCATACACATAGTGGGGCATACGGCCGCGCAAGGATAGGCCGACGGACCCGCTGCGAGCGACCATCTCCGCGACACATGCATCGTTCAACAGCAACAGCGGGATGTCCGCCCAAAGGGGCGCGCACGCGAGTGCGGTCTGTCGCCAATGAGAGCAGACGTGCGTGACCGTGATCCAGCTCATCGGCCCGCCGACGCTGCCTGCGTCCCGGTCGGCCTGAGCGCAGTATGCTCGGAAGATGTCGGTGAGGAGCTCCGGGGGGATTGCGCAGGTGGTCGTGAGCGCGTTGCGCCGGCGTGCGATGTCGCGCAGCGCGCTCTGCATGGCGGTGTACTCATCGCAGACGCGGGAGAGTGCCTCGTTGGGCGCGCCAGAGGTCAGGGTGTCGAGACGGGCCTTCACACCCAGTCAAAAGTCCGGCGCTCCCCTCGCGATCCTGTCCGTTCCTGTAGGTCAGTCCAATGCGAACGGAAGACTTGCCGTATAGCGGATATGAACCGATGGGACAGCCAACAGCAATGTATGTCATCGGTTCGTAGTGAATAAATTTCCGCTGGCATCCGATGCCAGTGATTTCTGTCTGCCGGCCGTTCATTTGCGCACGGGTCCACTGCCATCCGTTGGTAACCATTTTAAACCGTTGTCATTCACTGGCAACGACTGGTAACCATTTACTTATGCCCTACTGCCGCTTGCCCGCGCCCCCTGCCTGCTCCGCGCCCCCCCGCGCCCGCCCCCCCGCGCCCGCTCCCCCGCGCCCGCTCCCCCGCGCCCGCTCCCCAGCTCCCCCGCTCGCTCCCCAGCTCCCCCGCTCGCCCCCCGACCGCTTGCTCGCCCTCCGCTCGCCGCTGGATCCCACGCCTCTACCGATCTCGCTACCACTTGCTCCGCCGCCACTCCTGCGCACCATTACATACCCGTCGAGCCTTCTCTCTGCGCTCCTCTCGTTTTCTTCTGTTCGGCTTTCTTTTCAGCGCTCTCGGACTCGTATTTCTACCAGGGTGAGTTAATACAATACAACGGTAAAGGCAGACCATGCACCTACCTTCTTGTCGGCAACAGACAGGTCATCCCACACCTTCGCAAATGTCGTTGTCTCCACTTGACCGTGTGCTTTGATGTATGCTTGCGCAAACAGATTTCTACGTCGCATGGGGTCAGCAAAAGATATTGTGTGATGGAAAGAGACAAACCGAGCAGTTAGCGAGTTGCTAGGCCGCAGCATGGCGGCTTTCTTCGTCTTGGCTCTTGCCTTGTCTTCTGAGCCTTCTTGAGGTGCCTGGATCCGTCCTGTCGGAGCATCGGCAGAGCCAGCAGGCGCAGGAGGCCCAGAGTGCGCCGAAATCGACCCCGAGTCAGAAGCCTGCCGCGCTGTAGCGGCTTCAGAAGACGTAGCCGACGATGAAGTAGACGCAGCCGTAGACGTAGACGTAGACGTAGCCGACGTGTTTACCGTGGAGACAGATGCAGCCGGCACTGAGGTTGCCGCAGCTGGCCCTGAAGCGAGCACAGAGGTCGAGGGGGCAGGCACTGGAGCCAAGGATGGGGGTGCTTGGGCAGACGAAGTCGGCAAAGACGTTGAGGATGTGGCGGACATGCCATCGCCTCCATTCGAAGCAACTTTGCGCTGGATGTTGGCCCTGCAGAGAGTGCGTCAGCATACATTTGGGATATCAGGCAGGGGCCGCACAGCGGGTTGAAGATCTTGTGCGCATGTTAGCACGTAGCATGGAGCGAGAAATCATATAGTACATACCTTGAGAGGCGGTGCTTGCTTGTGCTCCGCGGACCGTCCTTTCCCCTTGTCTTCGAGTATCGGTGCGTCGGATGCAGTCGTGTCGCGGACCGCGTCGGATGAAACTGCGTCGCGGACCATCTCGATCGTACTCGGAACATCCTCTGGTTCCACAACTTCCATGGGCGATTCATCTGGGGTTCCGTCACAGCTGTCGTTGTGGTATTCAAGGAATGTCAAACTTACCAGGAGAAACGGTCGTCGGAGCTGGAGCACTTGAGTCGAGCACAGCTGCGGACTCAACCCGTGGCATGGCACGCGCAAGTTTCGCGCGTAAGTCCAGTCTTGCGCCACGGGGGTCTTCCACATAGCGCTGCTCGATATCAAGAGATACTGTAATTTTTAGCATTCATCACCGAGCTAGGGAAGAAGATGAGGCGCTCACTGCTATCGATCAGACACACACGCTTTGACGAAGGCCGCTTGTCATCCTCGTCATCTTCGGCCTCGTCATCTTCGTCGTCTTCATGGCTACGAGGCCCTGTGAGGGAGCCGCTTGCGATTGGTTGTGCATCGCCGAGGTCCTCTTGCTTTGGTAGCGGTAGCGGGGCGTATCTCTTCTTATACCACTTTGAGTACTCGCTAATCCCAACCTCACGCACCTTCCAGTCGTCCTCGCAATATCGGAGCTCCGGGTATACATTGTACATCTTCTGCAAGTAATCTTGCAGCCGATCGTCTGCCATTTGCGTGAATTTGGCCGCAATAGGACCGCCGTCGTAGGAGTGGGAGGTCCAGATGGACTTGGCTTTCATCCTGACGGCGCCTGACATATCAGCGGAGAACGTCCTCCCATCCTCGTGCTCCAAGTACGCCATGCGCTCGTTCACTCCTTGCGATTTTTGCGTTGACCCTCGAGCGCGCCGCTTCTGGCTGTTGGCCTCTTTCGCAGCATTGTGGTCGTCGTGCCACTTTCGTCTCGTCCAGTACTTGATGTCCGGATGGTTGGCATGGGTGTTGCTCAAGGCAGGGGCGACGGTTGTCGATGTCGCAGATGAAGCTACGCTGTGCGTCGGCGGACCGACGCTGCGGACGGCGGCGAGAAGGCCGTTATATAGCTTCCTGCGTAGAGGTCAGGTTCATTTACTGGTCACGGCATGTCTACGTACTGCGTTTGATCGAGCCGCGTGAGTGCTTCGTGATGCTCATCTCGGAGGCGCATATATGCGTGGTTATTCGAAGCTATGAGCTCTTCATGGCTCGCAGAGGCGACTATGAGGGCGCGCGAAGAGCCCGAGGGAGCGCCGATGTCCTCATGAGAACATGCTAAAATCAGCCAAGGAAGTAGATAAAGAGACTACGCCTCACCGAATGAAATGAAGGCGAGCCTTGTATTGGAGCCAAGCCAGACAAGTGAAGTGAGTTTTGAATTCGCGTCGTCGAGAGAGGAGAAAGGAGCGACCGGGATCTTCTGTCTTGGGTAGATATGTAAGGAGAGGGCGTCAAGCGGGGTGTCGGCAAGCGGGGTGTCGGAGGAGCCTTGCTGCCAGATGCCGAAGACTGCACAGAGTCGTGAGACCAAGAGTCCAGATCATAGTGAAGAGCTTGCTGAGATGATAATTCGTCGATGTCGTCAAGAATTACAGAGTCCGCAGTAGAATGAGAGAGACTTTGAGGGAGACTGGTGGGGAATTGGAATGCGTGCATGGAGGCTGCGATATTTGAACCGGATGAAGAGCTCATGGTGACAAAGAGAGAAGAAAGCGAGGAGGAACTGTTGACAAGAGAATATGGTTGATGGTGGTATGGGTAGAAGAGGAGACGACGATAAGCGAGTACTGGCAGGACTTGGACGAAAGCAGCGCCGCGTGACACGGAACGTGCCGAAGTACAGTCACACCGTTCTAAGGCATATTCTGTGGGTGCGATCTTGTCGTTTTAAAGCACAAAAACTTCGCATCGCTCTCTCAAAGCAATTATAAGGTCACTGGAAGTGTTTCTGCGAATGAAGCCTCCCATTTAAGAGGCTATTAGGCCAAGTCACGTCTCGGGCGCTACGCGCGTCTAGTGTGACATGTGTGACCGTCGCGCGACAAACAGCTGCCGCCGCGCGACTCTGCTTGCCAGCAGGACGAACTCGCCAGAAGCGCGATCAGCTTGAGCAGAGTCTCCTGTCCACTCGTCTTTTGCATGCGCTCTCATTTTGTTTCTCTGGATGTTCTCTACTTCTGGGTAAGCGCGAGTACAGGCGCTGGTTCTAGGCTTATCCCACTGCCTGAGGTCGCTTGTTTTTCTTAGATTTTCTTTGCCAAGTTGTGCGAGGCTTGCTCCCACCTTGCAAGACTGGCCTGGCCACAGCATCAGTTCGCCGACACGCTGTAGGACAACGCGTCTCGCGCATTCCAACTCCTTCGACGCGTCGGCGCTGGGTGCACATGACCGCGCGGCGGCGTTGCCAGCCTCGGATCGCTCGTTGTGCTCATCCTCACGGTGCTGCTCTTTCTTTCAGCCCAACAAGGCGTCTCTTGGCTGTGCGGGCCTGCCCCGAGGACGTGGAGGACGCGCTCTACGTGTCGCCCACCGCCACGGCGCCTCGCCTCCGACAACACAGACACGACCGCAGACTCGGACAACAACAACGCTATCATCGTCGTCAGCGAGAAGGTTGCGGCTGCACACCATGCCCACCGCCCGATCAACATTGGGCTTGCCCACCACATCGCCCGCATGCCCTCGCCGCCGCCCCACAACCACCACCACCCTGTCCACCACACGAACAGGATGCCCTGCAGCCGCCATCTCCGCTCGCCCTCCCGCGCGTGCTCCCCGCCCACCGCCGGCCTGCAGCCCCCCACCAACGGGCCCCCTTCAGACCCCGCAGACGCGGCTTACGCGTGCTTCGTGCACACGCACCCGCGGTACGCTTGGACGTGGCTGCTCGACGCGCTGTGTCCTTCGCCGCTCGCGCCTCCCAAACTCTCCGCGCTGCCTCGCGCCGTGCCCCGCGCACCGTGCAGCTCGCCGCCAAGAAGCCTGCGCAGGCCGCCGCCTACTCACTGCTCGCGCGCAGGCGCAGGCCCTGCCTCTGCGCGCGTTCCCGCCATCCAGGTGCGCTGGCAGCGCCGTGCCGCTCGTATCGTTGCTGACGACATCTCAGGGTGCGCGCGGCGTCAAGACGCTTGACTTTGCGGGCTCGCAGGAGGTCGTGTATGAGCGCAGCGACTGACCGCTTGCGAAGCTGCACGAGTACTTCAAGGACGACACGCTCGCGCTCATCGGGTACGGCTCGCAGGGGGACGGCCAGGACCTCAACGCGCGCGAAAACGGGCTGAACGTCATGGCTCGGCATGCGCGAAGGCGGCGAGAGCTGGAAGCAGACGCAGGAGGACGGCTGCGTGCGTGCGTGCGTGCCTGTTTCCTTGATGACGGGGCGCAGGTGCCCAGCGAGACTCTTCCCCATCGAGGAGGCAATCAACTGCGGGACGATCATCATGAACCTGCTCTCGGACGCCGCGCAATCGCAGACGTGGCCCACGCTCAAGCCGCTCATCACGTCCGGCAAGACGCTGTACTTCTCGCACGGCTTCTCCGTCGTGTACACCCGTGCAAAGCTGCTGGAATATGCCGGAACAAGATACCTACGAGGAGAATACACGCCGGCGACGATCCCAGTCTGACGTAGTGCACGCTTCTATGCCGGCGAGCCCTAGTCAACACAGTGGTTGGCTCAGCGTGGATGGTCGCAAACAGGACGACGGGAAGGCAAACATGTGCGTCGCGTACCACGGGCGAGCTCCCATTTTGTACTGCATATCATAGTAGCTTTGCTACCCGAGCTGCAGCTAGTGCGCCGAGGTCATACTGTTTTTGCATCAGAATGTGATGTCCGTAATTTCTTATCGAGTGCAGGTCTGTCATGACACCCCGGCAGATTGGAATGAAGTTGCAAGGGTAGGAAGTTTGAGACATGTTGATGGGGAGCGGGGGAGGATGGCGCAGAAAGATGTCGAGAGGGAGAGACTCGATGACAGATGTGTCGATTTCGAACAGCCGGGAGACAACGCGTGTGGATTGTGCGGATCCAACCAACGCACACTGCGAGCGCGCGAGCTCGCAGCCGTGTGTGTGCTGCGTGCACAAAAGAGACACGGAGCGTGTCGCTGAATGCAATTGACGTGCGCACGCTGTTGCAAAAGTCGGTGTTGCGCACGACGCGCCTGTGAGTTTCGAGCGGGTCTGGTTATCACATGCTATCTATTTCTCTACAGAACAGATAGCATCCCCTCCCAACGGATTTCCGGTGACAGGTCCTTTGTAAATCGACAGGATCGCGAGGGGAGCGCCGGACTTTTGACTGGGCTTCACAGCGCTGCGCCAGAAGTCGTGGGCTGTGGGCCTGCGAGTTCGCGTGGCGTCAGTGCGTCGCCCATGGATCAAAATATGAGATGTAGGCGCACTTGATTTCCATCGGATATTGGGCACTATGCATGCTCAGCGTGTACTATACAGAAAATAACAAAATTTATCAGCCAGTGAGGTTTGAGTCACTACGCGCCTACGCCGCTATACATAGCCGACGGCCGACTCCGCCGACAGGGCGGCTGCGGTCTGCATGTCAAACTGCATCTCTGTCACCTCACTGCAGCGGTTGCCTGCCGTTTCAATTGAGAGCATCGTGAAGGCAGCAAGGAACAAGGCTAGATGGGAACAAGGCGCGCTTACTTACTGCGTTATATCGACCGCGGCCAAAGCACTAACACGATGCTCATGCGATACTATAGCAGGCCAGCAGCTCACGACTTCTGGCGCGATGTTGTGACCTCTCGCCTCGACAGCGCCGACATCCTGGTAGCCACCACCCCATCCGACGACGCGCTTTCTCAAGCGAGTGACGAATACACCGCCATGCAGATCGCGCTGCGCGGTCTGGCGCGACGGCGCAACGCGCTCACGCGGATCTATGCGCTCCCGTCCGAGCTGCTCACGCAGATCTTCACATGCTGCGCTGCATCCGAGCCGTGTCTGTCCATGGGATTGGGAGTGGTCCGTCTTGGCTGGATCAAAGTCTCTCATGTTTGCCACGAGTGGCGGCAGACTGCGCTGGACTGTGCGCGCCTGTGGGCAGCCATTCCGCTGCCGATGGGCGAAGCGTGGGTGGAGGAGATGGTAGCGCGCAGCCAACGTGCCCGGCTCTCATTCTACGACTTCGGGTATGGCAGCTTGAAACTGACGGCGCGCCAGGTAGACCTCCTCGCTTCTGAGCTTGGCCGATCAAAATCTATTAAGTCCACATCACGTGCGGCGACGACTGTGAGGAGAGCGTAGTTCAGGCTGCCGGTATCCAGGTGTTGCGGAGCATGTGTAACATTCTTCCCGACAAAACGTTGACCACACTGGATGGACATCATGGAGCTCCAAGACCATGAATGCTGCAATGTGGAAACGTTGAAGTACGTTCTGGAGGACGTGCGCATTGAAGAAATCCGAGCGAGTGGCGAGGTTGCCGATCAATTATGCGAGGCGTTGGGATGGTGGCGCCCTTCCGCATCCGGTGGTCTGACCGGAGGCGAACATCGCGAGTATTTTCTCCCAGACCTGACAGGCCTTGTCTTGCGGGACGTCATCTTGCCAGAGGGCTTGCCCAAGTGCTTGGAAGCCCGTGCTGAAGCTGGATGTCCTCTCAAGTCCCTACGGGCTGCGTTGTGGGCTAAGCCTCAAGAAGTGGATACGTGGCAAGAGTTGCTGCGGCAGGTCGTCGATGATCTGGAAATCTCCCGGTTTTAAGAGGCATCAAGTCCATATAGTAGCGTAGCATGTATTTAGTCATATCATTGTACGAGGCTAAGTGATGGATATGATACGGGCAGTGTCCAGAAGCACAGCGTCAGGCCGTGTTAGCACCCACACCAACAAAAGTACACTGCGAGATTGTAGGAGAGGGAAAATGAAAAGAATCGTCCGCGAACGTGGAACAGTCCATCCAGCAACAAGAACTAATCATAACGCCAACTCATTCGACAGCTCAAAATGAGCGAGATCGTCCACTGCGTCCTTCAACGCGTACAACAGCCTCATCGCGGCCTTCTTGTCAAGGGACACACGAGCCAGGCGCACGGAGATGTCTTCGTCCGCCAGAAGCCACGCAAAGACTGTGTCTTTGGCTTGCATGGCTTGTAAAAGGGCGCGCGACGCTTTTGCGCTCTTTGAGAGGTTGTCTTCGATCTTCTTCAGCGTTTTGGCCTGCGCCTTTGACGCTATTTGGACGGAACGAATGAGGCGTCGTGTGCAGGAGGCCGTGTAGAACGACGTACCTGCATCAGATCCCCGAATCTTGAGCTCCGTACAGTTTATAACCTCCATCGACGTCTGCATCAATCCCACCACCCTATCTCTCAGCTCTTTGACTCGTGTTGGTATTTGCGGGGGCCCTAGCAATGTTGCATGGAGCTCTTCAATCCGCTGTTGCCCAAAGTGGATGATGTTTCATAGATAGTCGATCGCATGTTGTTTGTGCTGCCTTAATCTGCCAGAAGTCGTGGACAGGATATTTGGCATATCGCGGCGCTTCACAAAATTGGTCAAGGAATACGAGCTTCGGCGCAATACTCCGATGGCGACTTCGCTTTTACGTATGGCGGGTATGAGGGCGGTAGCGACTTGCACCACAATATCCTGCTGTGAGCACCGTTGTAGGATGAATGTTTTGCACACAGGACAACCACGACACACCGATGAGGGCACATCTGTGCTTAGTCCATTCGAGTTGAGCCTAGTTCTCGCAGGTTCTCCCTGCGTGATCGTTAGAGATGATACATTAACTCGTAGAGAAACTGCGTACCGGAGGATCTTCAATAGTAATGCCTTGCAAGACCGCTATACGCCGTGTCCAGCGATCGGATTCATCCTTCTGCATCTCATGCGACTGGATACCCTCGGACAAGCGTCGGACTTCCTCATCCCAGAAGGTTTCCAGTCTGTCGTAGCACGCTCCGACGCCCTTGAGGTGTCCCTTGATCTCCTTCACAATGCGCGCCTCTTCGATCAGCGGCGATTTCTCGACTTGTGTGAGGCGTGCGTTTTAGGTCGTCCGTTTGTTTGTATGTACATAAATCTGACGTACTGGCAGAGCTGACAATCTTCAAGCTCTTGCATACGTCCTTCGAAAGCGACGCCTTGAGGTCCCGAGTCTTCCTGGCCAATTCTTGAGCTTTCTCTATGTTTCTTATGCGCGATTCTTCGACTTGTCGTAGGCTCATGGCATCCAGGAGTATTTGTGAGCTCATTCGTGCGTATTCCTGCGCGGCTTTGCCAAAGTCACGAGTCATCAGTTCGTGCTCCCGAACTCGCTGGCGGACTTCATTGGCAACTGGTATTACGCCTAATAGCAGATCGGCTTTGAGCAGATGCATGTTCGCTTTGCGCATCAGTGATGAGAGGTTGCGCCGAGAAGTCTTGATTGGGGGCGTAATTGCCATCTTGTTTTTCTCTTGTCAGCAAACAAGTAGTAGTCATGAATACAATTGAAGTGAGATCGTACACTGGATTTATCGGGCAAGACATCGCTCGATTGAATCCCTGCATTCTCTGGTAGAGTTTGGTCAGTGAACAGACGAAATGGCATTGTGGACAACTAACGCTGAGGTCCCGAGCCAAACCGCGCCAGATACGCCAGCTGTGGTATCCCAATAGCCTTTAGCTTCTGAATATTACCCTGAAGTGATCTTGATCCGTTGATGATATGGGCAGGGAATCCAGGCATAACCCTCCACGACTCGTTCGGCAAGGGAGGCACAGTCGGAGGCAACGAAGGAAGATGAGATCCTGGAGATTGTAGCGCTTGATTTATGACGCCTAGCGGGAGGTCGGACGGTGGGGTGGACGAGGGAGGGAGTCAGCTTATCGAGTCGTACAGTCGGCCCTCTTGAGAGATTACTACGCAGGCTGTGCAGCACAGCTCATAGACAATGGTTTGGTGATAGCACTGCTGAGCGCTTTTGGGAGGTCTAAAACAGACACGCAGATTTCCCATGTCAGAAAGACACCTGGAAATTGCACGGATTAGCAACGGAGGCAGAGAAGAGACGGGCAGATGCAAGTAGATAACGATATTTTACCACCTCTGATGCGCAGATGTTGCTCACTCCAATATGTAAATCTATGTCGGCAGAGGCATGTCGCTCTATGCAGTCTGCCTATCATTGAAAGAAGAGTCGTCATAGCACTCACCTCACACTAAGCGCCACAGATGCCGATCTCGGCAGCGATGTGCAGGCGGAACCACAGCCTTTCTCCGTTGCCATGAGCAGAGCCCAGTGGTGTCCGGCGCACATCAGCACTGGGCGGGTTGACTAAGGTTTACTAGCGGGCGTGCAGGGGAGCCAATCCCGTCGAGGCTCAGGACGAGGGCACTGAGGAAGAACGGAACGGGTGGTGGGAGCCAGGGATCCTAGCGAGCCCTGAACCTGACAGGCATGCGCGCCGCAAGGGCCGTAGGCCCGACCGGGTAGGGGGCGTACGTTTGGTAGTGTGAACGGACTGTGCTGCACGACGCAATGCCGGACTACGTGCGTACATCCTTACTTCGAAGCCGGACCAGCTGACCTGCATCTACATATATAAGTCATTTCTTTCAGCACGATATACGACATACCGGTCGAGAGACTCGCGAGGGTGGTGTAGACAAGGGGATGTGTTGATGCGGCACCACCGTCGGGCCTAACTGCTACTTGGGCACGTCGCCCCCGCTGCTGTTCGCGCCCAACGCGCCATGTCACCTGGCAGACACACCGCCTCCCGCCCACAAATACGGCTGGCTCAGCCCCGCTCCCCTCGAGAGCTGCACCTCCGGCATCAGAGCTTGAGTCATCGTCAGCGCGTTGGCGCCGGTGACAGTATGCCATAATTGGTTTCCATCTGAGCGACGTAGTCGGCGGAGCGCTGCTTTTGCAGCAATACGACGTTGTGCACGTGCGTGTTCACACATAGTGGCGATGGAGGACCTCCTGACGCTTCTAGCGCGGGGGGAAGTGGTCGACGTACGAGATAATGAAATACTTCCTCCCCGGGAGCCGGGAGCTATGGGGCAAATCTGCACGTAGCTCACCAGTGAGCGACTTGGAGTTCGTTCGGAGCGCAGCTGCAGCGCAAGGGTATCAGAAGACACCAGACGCGCGAAAGAGAGAAGCACGCACCGAAGTTTGATACGCGAGATGTCATTAAAGACAGCGCCGTACGGCCTTAACCATCCTCGCAAAAGGCTAATTTCGAAACCATTTGTCCTCGCAGTGGGGAGCTCTACTGGCATCAGGTCGGAGTAGTGCGGCGCGAGCAGAAGATAAGCATGTGTTTTCCTGAACTGTTAACACCCGGTCTCACGGACCTCGTAGCGTTCTGCAGCGCCGAGGGCGCCGTGGCAGTGTGTGCACTGCCATCGACGCCTGGGATGTGCTCGCCGACTCTGAGCACAAAAGCGGCATTGTCCTGCTCTGCATGGGTGACAAAGAGTATCTTCTCCTCTGTGAATGCTCAGCAATGCTATGTGTGGTGCGCGGGAATGAGAAAGGTGGGAGAGGTGTGGTCAGGGCATGGCCGCCATCGTGCACAGCGACGGCGCCGGCATGGGACTCCAGCTTCGCTTGACCCGTCGATCGCCTTCGTTCGTCATGGCGAGGAAGCCGCGTCGCAACGTACTTCGCGGGAGACTGTGAGCCATGAATAATGGCACAGAGGATATAGTACTCACCTCGGCAATGAGTGAAGCAAGCCAAGAGACTCGGACTCAGACTGCGGCGCGAGTGGCGAGATGAACGGATGGCAAGTCCGACAAGCCTCCAAGGCGACGTCAGCCACAGCTACGTCCAGCCGCCGAGCTGCTCAACATCAACCTCTGACGACCACGACACGCATACAACCACCACCACCCTCTCGACAAGATACAAACATCGCGACATTGATATACTGCGTGCACTGGCCCTGGCCTCGGGGAGCGTTAGCCAGCTCACAACTTGAAGGTGATTGATTTTGCCAGACAGACGCCTCAGGACGACCAGTCGAAGCGGCATCTTGTAAAGAGGAGCATGGACGCTCATGAAATGCATACTTTTGGCGAAGGGTACGTGACGCCCTCTCTCTCGCCAGCTTCTGTCTCACCATCTCTCGCAGCGGTCCTAAGTACTAGCCAGCCCCACGCAAGCCGGGTCATCAACCCTTTGTTCACAACTGTTCATGTCAACAGCGGCTCCCCGGAAATGCTTCCCGCGCTGCTCAACGAGAAGACTGCAGCAGCCCAATTCAATCGGATACTTTACTGTTTGAATTTAATCCGACACAGTGCGCGCCGTACTGGCCAGCAGCGCTGGCGAAGAAGTACACCCACAATCACTATGCATCACCGCCACCATCTGGCATTAGTACATCGTCATTTCCAATGTCATAGCCGGTGAAGCCTGCTTCCAAGCCCTCACGTCTTCCTCAGATACTTCGCAGCTCCCCAACAGCAGGTGCTCAATCGGATACCCGCTCCCATTCCTCAACGCAAGCCACTCTCCAAAGACGCCCCGAGCATTGGCGTGGTCCAGACCCATGCGAAACTCGATGAAGCGGAGCTCGAGCCCCCGGAGCATGTGCAGAAACGGCTTGCCAGCGCCTTGTTCCCCGCCATCCTGCGGGGTGTCGATGTCCACGAGGGCGCGGGCAAGCGTGATGCCCGCCTGCCCGAGCACGGCGATCGTGTGCAGCCGGCGCATACGGCGCAGCAATGCGGCCCACACACCCGCCTCGAAATGCACGTCCCCTTGAGGATCGTACATGACCGACAGCGCCTCGACGTGCGCTACGGGCACGTGCGTTGCCAGAAAACGCAGTAGGGAGGGTTGAGCCGCGGCCGGGTGCTCCCAGGTGAATTTGAGAACCGTGATGGGTTTGCTGCTATGAGGCTCGCGCGTCTGGCGCCAGGCCACTAAGGAGAGATCCCCGTCCGCATCGCCCAGTGTCTTTTGAAATTCGATGGAAAGGGGTTCGTCGGTGGTGGAATGGAAGTATGTGGAAAGGACAGGGAGAAGCGGCCGGTAGTCGTAATCGTTGGCTGTGTTTTCCCACATGTAGAGCCCTAACGTGAGTCTGACTTGCGAAGGGAGGCGCAGGTGGTCCAGAAAATAGAGTACGTTGAACCACACGTCATCGCGGAGACGACAATCCTTCAACATCCGGAGCTCAACCGGGGCGGCAGCAGGAGCCGGAGTTGAAGAGTCCGGGAAACAATTAGCCAGTCGGAGTTGCTCTAGGGCGTGCATATTCCCCAGCGCGCCGAGAATCGTGTGAAGGGATGGGGGAAGTACGTGCAGTCC
This sequence comes from Auriscalpium orientale, assembly GCA_019915035.1. Taxonomy (NCBI): domain Eukaryota; kingdom Fungi; phylum Basidiomycota; class Agaricomycetes; order Russulales; family Auriscalpiaceae; genus Auriscalpium; species Auriscalpium orientale. Next base: position 3,331,350 of record JAHLMH010000001.1, read on the forward strand.
GCCTTCAAAGTCCAGAAACACGAGGTTCTGCAGGATACCCAACGTCCATGGCAGCTGGGGCGTACGGAGGTACAGGTGGCGCAGTCGCGGGGCATTGCCACCAAAGAAGTTCGGGGGTGGTGTGTCCGTGAAGGGAGAGTGCCCGTAGAGATGCAGAGTCTCGAGCTGCGGCGCAGCTGCCGTCAATCGCAACATGAGAATCGCGGGACTGTTGGGGTGGAGCTTGATAGAACGTGTGCGGTCAAGCACAGAAGCGAGGAGGTCTACCTGTTCCATGCTCAGCGTGCACTGAGAGTCGTACCCAAAGTCGTAGAATGAGAGCCGTGCACGCTGGCTGCGCGCTACCATCTCCTCCACCCACGCTTCACCCATCGGCATTGGAATGTCCGCCCACAGGCTCGGGCAGTCCATCGCGGTCTGCCGCCACTGGTGGCAGACGTGCGTCAGCTTGATCCAGCCAAGACGAACTGCTCCATTGGACAGACACGGCTCGGATGCAGCGCAGCATTCAAAGATGTGCGTGAGCAGCTCGGACGGGAGAGCGCAGATACGCGTGAGCGCATTGCGCCGTCGCGCTAGGCCCCGCAGCGCGATCTGCATGGCGGCGTATTCATCGCTTGCATGAGAAAACGCGTCCTTGGATGTGCTGGCGGTTGGCAGGATGTCGGGGCTGTCGAGGCAGGACTCCGAGTCGGAGGTTGGCCCTAAGTCATGGGCTGTTGGCCTACCACATCGCGTCACTCAGCGGTGTATTCAAACTTCACAGTGAGCGCACCTGTTTTCCATCTCGGCCTTATCGACGCTGACGGATTCACATTGACAATGCAACTTGAGCTTGAGCTTGAGCTTAGGGGTGCAGAGTCAGCAGTCCAGCAGTATTAGTAATGCCGCCGGCACGACTCGGTGTGCTAATTTGGGCAGCAAAGTCGCCTGGAAGAGGATTCGAGTATACGTATCGCCCCCACTGCGCAAAGTTATCGCCAGTCGCGTATACACCAAGCACATTGGAAGCCAATGCACGATCCATATCCATGGTGGTATGAGTATATTTTCAATGGTACGTTGCACAAATCCATCAAGCCTCAGCGTGCCATCCTATTCCTCCGACTCCTCATCGTCAGAATAATCTTCATCGTCAGAACCTTCATCTTCAGAGTCATTTATCTCCTCCAACGTCATATACGGAGAAGCCGCCCTCCACGCCGCCACGTCCTCGGCAGACAACCGACAGTTCGTCAGTGTCATGTCCACGATCGGATACCCGCATTCACTTCTCCACGCCAACCACTCGCGATACACATCCACGACAGACGTCACGTCCACGCCCGTCACCGAGCGAAAATGGACAGAGCGGAGGTCAAGCTCCGCGAGCCCGTACAAAAAGGGCGGCCAGCTTCCTTCGCTCTCTTGCGGGATATCCACATCCTCGAGGGCCCGGGCAAGTGTGAGGCCCGACTGCCCGAAGGCGCGGATCTCGAGCAGCTGGTTCCTACTACGGCTCAGCAGCGCCCTCCACATGCTGACGCTGAAAGCCACGTCTCCATAAGAGTCGGGTTCAACCATGACGCACAGTCTCCGGACGTATGCCATGGGAACATGCGCGGCGAGGAAGAGCAGTAGGGACACGCGCCCAGGGTGGTTGGGTATGAGAACGTGCCCCGCCCAGGCGAATTCTATCCTCGTGTTGGGCTGTGAAATCCCGCTATCCTGGCGGCGCCAGGCCAGTAGGGACAGGCTGCCGTCATCATCAATCTCCTCCCTTGCGAACTCGAGGATGGAAAGGGGATCTTTGGCGGTAGCGTGGTAGTACGTTGCAAGGACGGGGAGGAGGGGGCGGTAGTCGCGGTCCTCGGCTGTGCTCTCGCCCATGGAGAGTTCCAGCGTGAGTTTGACTGTCGAGGGGAGGCTCACGTGGGCGAGAAGCTGGAGTATGTCGAGCCACGGGCCATTCAGGAAGCGACATTCCTTCACCGTCTTGAGCTCGACCACGGCGGCAGTGGTCGAGAAGGTAGAGTGAGGCGGAAAATATTTGTCCAACGCAAGGCTCTTGAGGGCGTGCATGCTTTGCAGAGCGCCAAGGACCGTCTGTAAAGGTGGAGGAGATGCGAATTGACTGCCTTTGATGTTCAGCGACACGAGGTTCTGAAGTATGCCAGACGTCCACAAGCCGGCGGTGTGCGTAATACCATGCAGGTACAGGTGGCGCAGCCGCGGGGCATCGTCGGCAAGGAAGTTCGCGGGCAGTGTGAACCCCAGGGGAGAGTTTCCGTAGAGACAGAGCCGTTTGAGCTGCGGCGCGGCTGCGGTCAATCGTGCGGTGAGACTTGCGGCATCGTTGAGGCGTAGATTTTGTTGCCGATGGCGATGATCCCCGCAAGACACAGCTTGTACATGCTAGTCATGTCTGTCGAAGCTGGCGCTTCGCCGCATTGCTCTGTCCAACCTTATGGACGGATATTAGAGTGTATTCCACCCGAGGTGCAACCTCCCACGATCGGATGGCCCAGTTCGTGGCGCGAGCGGCTCCGCTGCCCATCACCATGTCGTTGGTATCGGTGCGCCTGCACCGGGGGTTCCTCCACATTCTGTTGCGCGCATTTCATTGCGTGCAACGACTCCGCCTCGTCTCCTGCACCATCACAGAAGAAGATCTCCCCTTTCTCCGCCACATTCTTGGCTCGCCGGCCCCGCTACTCACAGAAATTCACGTCGATCTGCACCAGGAGCTCTTTTACAGCATATTGCCTGTCTCCGGTCTTGCTCAAGCTCCGCGCCTCAAGACTTTCGCTCTGTTCGCGCAAAATGCCCTCCCCATGCTGTGGAGCGCATGTTCGCATTGGAAGATGTTGACTGCTCTTCACCTGGAGGTCAAAACAAGTGACATATCCCCAGCGCTACTTCAGGATCTCGACAAGGTCCTCGACTGCTTAAGGAGCCTAAAGGGGACGCTTGAGAAACTCAGTCTGACACACATCGGCTTGTGTGTGCCCGAAGGTCGACCATGCCGGCCCGTGGCACTTCCGAGATTAAATTCATTCACGATAGAAGGTGACTTCAAAGACGTCATCCTTCTATTCGCACACCTCGATCTTGACGAATCCACCCTCCTGCACCTGGCTCCCGAGAACCCAGACGGCGACGACATCATAGAACTTTTCCTACTGCTGGGCGGCAGGCAGGAACGCTTCCTATGCCTTCGCTTCGTTTCCTCTGCCGGAGAACATATCGGATTGGAGGCATACCGCAATACGCCAGAATGCGGAGACGATTATAGTCTCATGGAACCCGAGCTGGATGGTGACGACTCTCCATGGAAGGGTCGACCACGATAGGAACAAAGGGTTGTAGGAGTGTGTATCTTGCGCAACCGGTGCGTTGAGATGAAGGACGGTTGTAGGGAGAGGAAGGCCTTGCATATCGTAGCTGGAAGACTCTGAGACGCTGATTGTGGCGATAGTTGCGTGTGGCGCACCTCTATCTTTACTCGCCTGACTCGTGCCTTGTTGATTCTACCTGGAAAGTCTTCTATAACAAACAAATTCGACCTTATTGATTCACTTGGCTTGTGTCGTATTACTTGGGTTCCTCCGTTTCCTGATATGCTAGCGACGTATGTCGAAGATCTGCGATCAAAATTGTCAACTACTTTCTCAGAAACAGGGGCCATGACATACCGTGAATATAACCCGGAGAGTTGTGGTGGGGAAACATGCGTTGCTTACAGTGTTCTGTTTTATAGATGGTAGGGACAAAAGAGTGTAGCTTCGGGAGATACCGAGCACAGCCGCCTACATGCAGTATCCAGGCAATGTCAAATTATTGTCAATGGCTTTGTTTTCAGAAGCGTCGCCATTCGCGACCTACTCCGTCGTAACGCGGAGTTACCGGCGTGTGTCCAGTTGTTCAGACGAACGCACTCCCTGACGAATCACAAAAAGTCGGGTATAGCATGCTGTGAGTGGCGATCATGACCGGATTCGTTGCTGCTGGCCCGTGAGCCTGGGATAGATAGTAAGAACACAACGATAGAGAACGAACCTAGAATTCAGATCCAATGAAAGAAATGCGGCATATCACGTGCACAAACAGTACTTATGGGCAAGGGTCATGAGTGTATCCCAGGTGGACAGGTGTGAGTGAGAGCGGCAAGATTCCAAGTGGCATTATAGAGACGATATATTGGGTTGTGCGATTGCGTCAGATATGTCTAGATGTACTTTTTCCTGTCCTTGAACTCGGCATAGGGATTGTGCTTCGGGGCGAAGCCAAACTTGGGCTCAGGTTGCTCTGCGCAATTGATCAGTCAGTGGTCGAGAATTCACCAAAGTGATAACGCACTGAGCACATCCTGCCATATCCGCGAACTCTCTTCATCCCATACAGCGCGCCACATGTGGGCGCCGCCGCCGCCGCCGTCTTTGAACGTGCCTAACTGCAGGTTATGCTCCTCGACAAACTTGCGTACGTCAAATCCTTGTCGCTCGATGGTCCCGGGTGAGATGGCCGCGTTCGGTGAGGTGTGCGGGAGCAAAAGTAGTACGTAGCGATGGTATGGCGTGCCGCGCGCGGGGTGTGGCGGTATGTAGGGGGTGTGGGTGTTCGGTGCAGGAAGCGGGAAGGGAGTGTTGGCCGACAGTGTGATATTGGGACTGATGTGCGGTTAGTAGGGGTATTCAGAGAGTTCGTATGCGTCACTGACTGGAGCCAATGCAGGAACGTTGTGAACGATCCATTTTCGACGTCTGGGACATCTGATGCCGTACGTCGTAAGGGAACCTTCATAGCAGAAGAAGATTAAGGACATACCGGGGTCGATCATGAGCAGAGTGTAGAGTCGTGGCTCTGTATGGAAAACGGTTGTGTATATGCGCGGCGGCCGTCGAGTCTGAAACGCGTAATTGTCAGTTTATTTCCGAGTCCCAGAAAACAACGGACAGCTTTACCTGTTCATTCACTAGATAAACACCAGGCTCTACAGGCAAATATTTCCTCTTGATGCGTGAGCGTTTAAATGGGTCTTCGGGAGGCGGTTCGGGAAAGTTCAACCGCAAGTCCAGAGACGGGTGAAGGTCGGGAACCACGTCAGGAATGACTTTCATTTGATGAATGCGCTCCATCTGTGAATGAGATGAAGAGAAACTGAGGTGGGCAGAGTCGGCCAACGTACGAGCAGGCTGAGAGACCCCTCTTCGCGCCATCTCTGCTCGACGAGATGTCGATACACCTTCTCATTCATGTCCGCTGATAGGGCTATGAGTACATGATGTGTGGCTTTTAGTAACATGATACGCACCCATGCCGTTCGCCGCTTTCCAGCGAACATCGGGCAAATTGACCTTCGACATGACGTCGAGAACGTCCAGTTTCTCCCGCAAACCTGCTGCTTCGTCCTCCGCCACTTTCTCCTTGTCCAAGCGTTCACGAATCTCGTTCGCCTCGGTCTGTATGGCGTGCGAGTCCCACTGGAGCAGGCGCAAAGCCTCATCGTAGGCTGGAAGGACACCTGGCGCAACTGGGCGGCGCCATTCGCGGGGACGTTCAAGAGTAATAGACGGGCGATGTGTTGGCCATCGACGGCGACCGCGTGTGCTGGCCTTTTCTGGGGAAGCGGAGGGGGTTGCTGGTGCAGCACTGGCAGCTTCTGGCTTTGGCGGCGGCGGAGAAGCAGCAGCTGGCGCGTCCGCAGAGGCAGCAGGTGCAACGGTCGCGTTCGCTCTAGACAGTGAGCCGGGCTGAAGCCTTGGAAGACGACGAAGGGAGAGCATCGCGCGTGAGCTCCTCGTCGTTGGCGTGCTGGCCGACTCGGACGCGACAAGAACTCCGGATTTTTGGACCATTTGCTGACTAATACGGAGCGAATGCCCTGTGTCCAATCGCTCGCATTCATCCACCACCATCGTGTACAGACATGTCCCGGCAAGACAAGGCAACAACAGAGAAGAACGCAAGGACGCTGAGGGAGCTCGTCAAGCGGCCAGAGAACAGGGTCTGCTCAGACTGCAAACACAACGGTGAGCCAGGTGCATTTGGTGCTCCGTCACCATCAGCTCAAGTCGTCGCGTGCACAGATCCTCGATGGGCTTCGTGGAACCTGTGAGCAAACGCCGTGGCACGATCAAGAGACTGTTGATTGACTGGCTTCTAGTGGCGTCTTTCTATGCATTCGCTGCTCTGGAATCCATCGAGGAATGGGCACGCACATCAGCAAAGTCAAGTCCATTGACCTGGACACATGGACACCTGAGCAGATGGATGTACGTCGCGTACCTCCTCTACTGCAAAGTTCTTGGTAGCTGAGCCACACCACATCTAGTCAATTCAGAAGTGGGGCAACCGCCTGGCGAATTTGTACTGGGAAGCCCATCTGAAACCAGGTCATATTCCTCCGGACCAGTGCGTTTGCCTACATTCGACGTTGGCCCTTGCTAATGCACCTACTGGTTTGCAGCAAGATGGAGTCTTTCATTCGCTCGAAGTACGAATCGCGGCGGTGGGCCATGGAAGGTCCTCCACCCTCGGACCCCGCCGTCCTGGACAGCGGCGGCGTCGCTCCTTCCGCCGCGCCAGCCTCAGCGCCGCCCCCATCGTCTCACACTCAGTCCTCATCAATCAGCGCCTCCACCCGCCAGGCCGTCCCACCCGCCCTTACACCTCCCATCACCACGCGTCAACCCCAGCCCCATCAACTGCTATCGACACAGCATCTACGCGGTCAGCAGCCCACCACAGCCAGAGCCGCCCCTGCCCTCCCTCCAGCCCCCCAAGCGCAAGCGCAGGCCCCGCCGCCCGCCCAGCCAAAAGCCCCCGAGAACGACCTCTTTTCGCTCGACTTCCACGCTCCGGCGGTCGCCTCTCCGAACGGCTCCGCATCCACCGCACCGAAGAAAGACGTGAAAAACGACATCCTCTCGCTGTTCTCGACGCCAGCACAGCCGGCACAGCCTGCATTCGGCCCGTACGCCGCGGCGCCCGCGCAGCCCCAGGCGCAGTCGCCGTGGGGCCAGCCCGCGCAGCCCGCGGCGCCGTTTTCCAACGCGAATCCGCATGGCGCGCAAGCGGGCGCGGCGTGGAATGTCGGGCAGGCGTGGGGCCAGCCCGCCCCGGCCCCCGTGCCAGCGCAGAGCAACGTCTGGGGCGCGCCGGCGGCGCCCCTGGCCAATACGAACGACATCTGGGGCTCGGCGGCGCCGGCGCCGGGAGTGGGTGCGGGAGGTAATTTGTGGGCTTCGGCGGCCCCGGCAGCGGCGCCGAAGAAGGACGACGTCTTCGGGGACATTTGGGGAGGATTCAAGTGATGGATGCCGATGTATACTACTTACTACAGGTCGTCATTGGCTGATAATAATGTCATCTTGATTCTTCCAATCCTCTTATCGCTACATTCATGGTTGCAACCATCTTACTTTGTGGTACTTATGCAAGATCCTACCGCGCCGTCAGCGATCGTACAGCGATATTAAACGTTTTGCACCGCTCACCTTCTCGATCAACTTCCTCGCAATCGGATGGAACGACGTCTTGTAGTCCGCGAAATACTTCTTCGCAAGCGGGGCGTCCACTCTGTTCACTGCTTTGAAGACGGGACGGCAGAACTTCATGCGGCCTTTGACGACGCCGGTCCCATCGGCGCCGGTCACCCACTGGACGGCGCCCGTCGCGAGGGACTTGGCCGCGTCGGCGGCGGGATCGCGGAACGCGACGTTGTAGAAGCGCAGGCGGATCTCTGCGTTGGTGGCGGTGGCGAAGCCGTACAGCGAACCGAGGTGCTCGATGTGCGGCGACGGCAGGGCGGGGTAGGACGCGACACGTTCGAGGAAGGCGACTGAGGTACAGATGTGAGTATAAGTGCGATTTGTGAAGTACGGTGGGACGGACTTTTCTGATTCGAGTTGAAGCTGTCCAAGTCCGACTGCTTGAAGTCGAGAGACGTTGACGTGCGTGCTGCATCCCAACGTGCTGCTAGGTCGTATGCGGGCTGGGCCAGGCTCGTGTCGTACTCAGGCTTCACAGGCAACTTGGTGCCCTCGCCATAGAACCACGCCTGCCGAGACCGCATCAACAATTGCGGCAATCGATCGCCGATCAGCGAAATGGCTCACATCCCAGTCCACACTGTCGAGAGCGCGAATCTTCTCCTCACCACCATGTTTCTTGAAGTAACCGTACATGTGGTCCTTCCAGTCGAACGTGGTGATGCTCCGGCCCTGAAATGTCGCCACGTAGTCCCGGATGTAGGGCAGGAACACGTCCAGCCCGCCCAGCGTCTTCTCTGCGCGCGAAGTCAGCTGCGGAGCTCTGAGACCTGTGTGAAGTGGCGTGCGCACCGAGGTAGAGCAGGAAGTTCGCGCCCTTTTCGTAGGGGATGCTGCTGTACGCGTCGTCCGGGTCCTCACCGTACTCGAAATCGATGACAAGGCGCTGGTATTTTGGCCGATCCTTGTAGCTCGCGAGTGCGTCGTACAGCGCGGTGGAGCCGATGAGGAAGGAGAAGCCACGCTCAGCTGGCGAGTGGAGGAACTGCTGGAGCAAGCGCTCGATGTACGTTGTCCAGCCTTCGTTAAGCCAGAAGTGCGTCGCTTGGGCATGGCTGAAAAGCAGCATGGATGAGTGCGCTGGGAGAATATCGTTAGGGCGACGTACGTGATGCCGTTTCCGAACCACGAGTGCGTGAGCTCGTGCACGACAACGTCAACGAGCGAGCGGTCCCCGGCCAACAGTGCTGGGTCATCAAGTCAGAGGCTCGCGCAGGAGAGGTGCCACAGGAGTGCATACTGGGTGTAAGGAACGAGAGGCAAGCGTTTTCCTGTACACGGCGGTCGTCATCGCAGCAGAGTGTACGTGCAGAACTGACTGACCATGCCTCCATATGGGAACGACGGTGGCAACACCAATAGATCGTACACTCCGAACTTGTATTCGCCGACGATCTCCTCTTCCTTCGCCAAGAACCTGGGCATATGTCAGACATTCATCGCTCGCAGACGTGTGGCGGTCATACCGCGCGGTGTCCTCGCTAAATTCCCAATGGGACGTGTCAAGGAGCTCTGGCTCTGCCCAAACGCCAGTCTTCCAAGTCTTCCCCTCTATCGCAGCAAACGGGCGATACCTCAGATTGCCGCTGGCGATCGCAATCAAGTACGACGGTATCCCGACAGGCTGACAAGACTGGCGTGAGCTGTGCATGTCACCGTCGCTTGGAATGAAGTCTGACCTGTTTGTATGTGTAGGTGACACGCTCTTGGCCGATGACTTTGCCGTCGTGAGCAGGGCCTTCGGAGGGCGGAGATATGCGGATGGCGGAGAGCAGCACGGGGAGGACGGAGGACACGCGTGCCGTGTAGGTCTGTCACCGCGTCACAACGAGGACGAGAGGACGCAATGCGGAAGAACGGACTATTTTGAGCGAGGGCGTATCTGCAGGCCGTCAGCTGTGGTCTTGGCACGCTGATGAAGGCACACATACCTTGCAGAGGCGCCAGCGCGCGCGCATATATGGGCTGGCACTGGCTGAACAAGTAGGGGAACTGGTTTCCCTGCGTCTGTCTGTGCGGGGTGAGTGGGGCATAGGCACGACAGCGGCGCAGACGTACTCTTTCTCGAGCCATTGGAGTGCTGTGCCGTCTTCCGTGGTCTGATAGAAGACAGCGACGGAGATGGTGGACCCGGACTTGAGCCCAGCCGGCAGCGCGACGTGCAGCGCGGAGCCCATCACGGCGTGTTTCTTGTCTAGCGTGAACTAGGTGTGAGTGAGTGAGTGATCGCATGCGGAGGGTAGACGGAACGCACTGCTCCCGGCTTTCCTTCGACCTCGACCTTCTCGATCTCAAGGTCCCCCGAGTCAAAACTATGGCAGTTTCGGTACCCGTCTCTGCAACAGTAATTGACACATACATGACTTCGGACACACCATCCTCCTTCACCGCCAGCGAGTGCGTGGCAGATCCCGAGACGATCCGCTTTTCAAAGTCCAAAGACCAGTCGAAGTCTACGTTGACCGTGTAGATCTGCAGGTAGTTAGACTGTGTCGTCGGGTCCGACATCTGAGCAGACAGTGCCAGTATTGGGCGGTGGGAGAGGCTCGGAGGAAGCTTTGAAGAGTCGGATCAGTTGGCTTGATCTTATCTGACTGATTACATAATGGCAGCGTAAAATTGAAAAATAAATTCGGGAAATTCGCCGCTGGTCCCCTGACCCTCCCGAGTCCCTGTCCCTCTGAATTTTGCTTCAATCTATCAAGACACTCACTGTGGAATGGACGGTGTCAAGTTAGACATCCACTGCAACATGGTGAAAGCGCAGTGGAGCAGGGAGGTTCGGAGATGCATGTTTGGTGGAACGAGGGGCGGCAAACTGTGCTTGAGTGAACTCTTATTGCCTTCTAAGCGGCTGCGTTCACCGACCAACACAGGTCCGAATGGGTCCGTCCGACTACGGTGTGTAAAAGATCTGCCAGCGGCCAGCAGCCGGCCTCTTGATCCTGGTCCTTTCTGAATCCCTCTTGGGCTCTGACCTCACCCGGCCCGCGTTCCAAGTTCAACATATGTGTTGCATCCCGTGCGTCACTGCAATTTGTGGAATTGAGCTCAATAATGATCTAGTAGGAAACTCCTCGAGCTGGCCGACGACCTACGACACGCGTACGCGTCGACGGGCCAAGCGATTTGAAAATATCACTTGAATACCGATGTGGGCCGGGGACGTGTACCAGTCATTGGTGCTCACTCGACGTCGTCCACTAAGCGGTACGCTCAGCCGCACACACTGTTGGCTTCCGTGCATCGCCCCGGCTCTTATCCACCCACTGTCGAGAAATAACAACAGGCATGACTCTGGAAGTGCGCCAGTGACTACAACCTATTTACGGGCTGTACATCTCCTCGATGAAGCACGGGCTGCATCTCATGAGACTGACCGAGGAAGCGGCGGTCACAAAATTTGTACATACAGAGGCATTGACTGTTGCTACCACGTTCAGTATTGACTGGAATGACATCAACTGGGATGATCTCCAGCCACATTTCTGTCAATGTCAAGGCGAGCCTGCGAAGGAGTGCGATGATATACTTGTGTGATTGCCCTGGAGAAAAGGATGTTCGCAGAAATCAATTGCAAGCAGATCAGGTGAGACGCCCGAGATCTGTTGGGCGATCGCGGCGGACTGCAGCGGGCGTCTCGAGGGTGGCAGCGACAGACAAAGTTCAGTGCGCGTTTGTGTGGTGGTTGTACGGTGATGGGGGCGTGTTGTCGTGGAAATTGGGCTGCGACGTCGGGTGACGTTGGCGGGTGGAATATAAAATATGTCAGGAACGTCGATAAGGCAGCGCTGGTCTCCCCGTGACGGCCCTAGCCGCTTCGGAGTCCATCCGCGGTAAGTTGCTGATGCTGTAAAACTCGAGCTTGTTATATAGGTCCACAGTCCCCATGGACGCCCACCGCCCGACCGTCTCCCTCCATCCCCCAGCATCGCGTCGACGTCTGCTCGCCCGCCGTGTCGTCCCACGACATCACAGAGCCCCCCGCGATGGCGGACGCCCCGCCGCCCGTCGAGCCCAAGACGCGCCGACACTCGGGGGCCAGCGGATACGGCGGAAGCGGCACCAGCTTCGACACCGCCTCGCAGTTCCAGCCCGAGTTCTTCGAGCGGCCGACGGGCATCCGGGGCGTGTACTACAACCCCTACGTGCAGGTCGTGCTGCTCGGCTTCGTGTGCTTCATGTGCCCCGGGCTGTTCAACGCGCTCAACGGCCTCGGTGCGGGCGGCCAGCTTGACAGCGAGACCAGCGCCAACGCCAACTCAACCCTTTACGCGACGTTTGCGGTCGCTGCCTTCTTTGCCGGGTGCGTGCCGTCAACAGATGCCCGCCGTGAACGTGAACGCGCAGCTGACCGACGCCACTTATAGGTCCATAAATAACGTCCTCGGACCCAGGCTGACGCTGCTGCTGGGCAGCTCGGGCTATTGCATCTACATCTCCTCGTACCTGTCAGTCAATGTCACCCCGTCCCGCCCTCTCCGCACGCTGACCGCACACGACACAGCGTCGTCAACATCCATTCCAACGCCGGCGGCTTCGTCATCGGCGCGGGCGCGATCCTCGGCATCTGCGCGGGCCTGCTGTGGACAGCGCAGGGCTCCCTGATGCTCGCGTATCCGACGGAGTCGCAGAAGGGCGGCTTCATCGGCATATTCTGGTCCATCTTCAATTTGGGCGGCGTCATCGGCGCCTCGGTCGCCCTAGGCCAGAATCACAAATCGAAGGTGCCGTTAGCACCCACAATATTAGGCTTTCCAGCTGATCAGCTCGTATTTGGCAGGAGAATGCGGGTATGTGTCTTATCATTGCGTGCACGTAGATCAAAGTGCGCTGACCTCGCGCGGCGCTGGCAGTCGGGAATGGCACCTATGTGAGTTGCGCTCCATTGTACGACGGCGTTGGCGCTTAGCGTCCCCGCACAGATCGGATTTTTGGCCCTGACGGGCTTGGGTGTGATTATTCCGTTCATTATGGCAGACCCGGACAAGATGGTTCGGACGGACGGAACCAAGGTGACGACCCCACGGCAACCGTCATGGAAGACTGAGTTTTACGGCTTGTATGTCGCTCTGCGAACGGACCCCCTTATCGTGCTGCTCTTTCCCATGTTCTTCGCCTCTAATTGGTTTTACACATGGCGTGAGTATCTCTCCTCCTCCAAGCGCTCGGCACGGTCTGACCATGCCGCACAGAATTTAACGACTATAACGCCGCTCTTTTCAATATCCGCGCGAGGTCGCTGAACAACCTGGTCTACTGGCTCGCCCAGATCATCGGCTCCGTTTCGATTGGCCTCCTGCTCGATCAACATCAGTGCACCCGGCGCTTCCGCGCGTTCGCCGCTTGGGCAATCCTCCTGCTCTTCGTATTCATCGTCCACACATGGGCATACTTCTATCAAAGGTACGCAAACCCAATCGCCGGCGCCCTGCCGCTTCTTGACGGATTGGCAGAGATTATACTCGGGAATCCATCCCACCTGACTCTGACAAGATGGACATATATGACCCGCCTTATACCGCGCACGTGCTGCTGTACATCGTATGCGGGCTGCTCGATGCGATGTGGCAGACCACGGCGTACTGGATGATGGGCGCCATGTCGAACGACCCCGCGAAACTCGCATACTTCACCGGCTTCTGTGCGTACTGCCTCCCCCGCGCCCTCGTTTCGCCGGCTGATTCGCGCGCCCGCGCCCAGACAAATCCATCCAATCCGCAGGCGCTGCGGGCGTGTGGCGTGCGGATGCGGTCAAAATCCCGTAAGTGCTCCGCTCACGTGTGCGTGAAATTGGCGTTTGAGCGGCCGCGCGCGCAGATACATGAATCTCTTCATCTCAACGTGGGTGCTGCTTGTCGCCGGATTGGTGTTTGCACTGCCCATGATCCATCTGCGCGTCAAAGACCACACGGACTACGAGGACGAGGTCATGTGCGTTGGCTTGCCTTCATTTTCGCTTTGCGCGGGCGCTCGAGCTGAACCTTACGCGTTGAATTGTAGCGCGCATATGGACGAGCTCCGCCACGTGAACACCATCGCGCTGGACACGCACCCAGGGTAAGGCGCGCGGCTGGGGTTGGAGGACGGCGGGTTAGAGCTCGGGTGGTCATCTGTACGATATCTTAGACAATCTCTGCGTATTTATGTAAGTAATGTAGTGTGTGCGGGATGCTGTCGTTGCCACGCTTAATGTATTTCTGCTGACGTGGATTGCCAACATACCTGGCTTAGTATTGCTGCAACTCGTTCGCGACTTGGAGGACATCAAGGCGACTAAAAGTACGGAGAGGTGGTGTTGTTGCGGGAACTCATACTTTGAAAGAGAATGATTATCCGCCACTATTCTCGATCGCTGCAAAAGGCGTCCGTCCTGTTAATCGATAGCTGGCTGGTGGGAATAGGAAACGTACGATCTGACCCACTCGTGCGCCAGCAGCTCCTGACAGGTCGCTCGGCGTGCAGGATCCAGAATGAGGACTTGATTCATGAAGTCGACGAACAGGTCATCCGCATCGTGTCGTTGACGCAGCCGTTCTTCGAGAATTACGTTTGGGAGTCCAGGAAGGACATTTTTCAACGAACCTAACGAGAGACCAAGAAGTCAAGACAGGGCTCGTCTACACACTGTACCAGCTCCTACGAACCGTCTGCGTTGAAGAAGGAGCTGCTGTATTTGCCGCCTTTGACGAGCTCCGAGGGGTACTTTCCAAGCAAATCAATGTGTATGGTGGGGTACAGCTCCTCTCTTATGCCGGCAGGGAATAGCGGTAGTCCCATGTAGAGTTCATAGATCTTTGGGAGCTCGTCAAGAAATGCTGCGCTGACTTGCCCGCAAAACGTACCGTACAACCAAGGCTCCATATGTCTGCAGGCCTACCCCAACCCGCCCCGACACATACTTCGGGCGCACGCAGCGCGGGACTCGAGATGATATCGCTGTAGTGCTCAGCGACATTATCAGCCCAACACGCTGACGAGACTGAGGTGTCAGATGCAAAACATGACTGGAACCATGGCGGGCACGTACAGACTCCGACATCGGCGAGCTTGATCTGAACATCGCGCCAAGTCTCTGGGGCATTTGGGTCCTCTGGCATAGGGTACATCAAATTGTCTGACTCGGTATATGTGATGGACCGCCCGCTACGATCTAGCCCGACAGACGTCTTGTTAGGCTGCGCGCTGGCAGCAGCCAGCGCGAAGGGTGACGTCGGGCCATGAGGTGGAACGAAGAGTATATTCGATGGCTTGACGTCTGCCATTGCACGAGAATATTAAGAGGCGCGTGATACGGCAGGATAAACTTACCTGTGTGTATGATGTTGCACTCAGTGTGTAGATAGTCGAGCGCCAATAGAGTCTGGCGAGTGACGCGCTTCAGGAGAGCCATCGGTAACGCGTGATACGGCCATCGCAGCACGTAGGAGCTCAAGTTCTGAAGCAGAGGCTCCGTCACTAGGCAGAGATGCCGACCTCCAGGGGCATCGTGATAGAAGTGGTCTAGAAGCTGAAGGTTGTGTGCATGTCCAGGATGTTGGCCGTCTTTGGCCCGAATTGCTTGCAAATATTCGAGTTCGTGTAATTTTTGGTCGGCAGACGTAGCGGCTACAAGATATCATCGTGAAGATTCATCTATAATGAGATATTGACAGGCATACTGTTCAGAATCTTCAGGGCTGAGAACACGGGTGGGCTGCTGCTGTGGGGGCGAAGATGCATGTCAGACAGGGAGTAGTGACTTCAGCGATAGATGACTCATACTTCTGCTGCAAAGCAAGCCATACAGTGGAACGTACTCCCCATCCGAGCTTGCGCTTAATGATGTAGCGGGAGCCCAGCACGTCGCCAATGGCTACCGGGAGGTATCCAATGTGGCTGTCGTAGCCTTCCAAAGGCTCTTCGTCCCCGACCCAGGTTGGTGTTGCAGAAGCCTGTGGAGAAACACCAGTCTTATGAGACTGTGTCACTGAGGCGAAGAGACGGCGGAAGACAGGCAGTCTGCGGGTGAACTGCATACTAGTTGACGTTCGCGCCACAAAATATTTCAATTCCCGTGGGAAAGTCGTCTTGCAACGATGGATTGATGAATGGGCGTCGCGGGCGGCATCAAACTCTCGACGCCGGATGAGGACCGCACCTTTTTCGAAATGTCAGTCTCTAGTCGTTCACGCTCACCAACGCGTGCAGAAAAGTGACACTGGCAGCATCGCACAACAGTTTTATTGGCGCCGAATCTTAGCCAAGGTAAATACAAATTATGACAGGCGTCCGGAGCTCGTTGGATTTTGACTCCTGACGCACGATATGTCGCACTTGTCAGATGGCACTCCCATTCGATTGAAAAGGAGGTGACGCACGGGTCGAGCCAATCACGGTTTGAGCCAATCATGCGCGAGCAGATCCTGGCAAGTCGGTCGGCGGTCCGGGTCAAGGATGAGTATCTGGTGCATAAAGTCGACAAACTCCGGGCCGATGTCCAATCGTAGGGCGAGAAGATCATCGAACGGTGGAATGCATTCAGAGTTAACACGTTTCAATGAACCTGGAGGCCAACTTAGCATCAACACACACAACTAATTTCCTGCAGACCAGAACCAATAACGTACCGTCCGGATTGAAGTAGATATGACTGTCCTTGCCGCGTCGAACCAGCTCCTGAGGATACGCGCCGAAAACTTCGACGTGCATGTTCGGGTAGTCTGTGTTACTCCCGTCGGGAGGCAGCATCGGATGCCCCAAGCAAAGCTCGAATAGCTTCAAAGCAAATGAACGTCAAGATGTGCCGAGTGAGGATGGTAGAGCACACACCGTACAACCTAGACTCCATATGTCCGCAGGCTTTCCCCATCCCGCTCTAATGCACACCTCGGGCGCGCGCAATGCAGGGCTCAAAATGATTTCAAAGCGTTCAGACACCTTGTCAGTCCAAGAACCTAGTACGGAAAGGGCGTCAACGGTCAGTTGCTACACCAATAATCAGATATTGCGCTGGCGTGCGCACCAACTCCGACGTCGATGAGCTTGACCTGTGCGCTCTGCCATGCTTCAGAGCTGTCGAAATTCTCTGGGATAATATATGGAATGTCGTGTTCGTCTGGATCCGACGCAATAGACATCTCGTTCAAGGCATTTGACTCTGCGATGGCAGCTTCGAAGAGAGATGCCGGATCGCCAGGTGGAGCGAACAGGATGTTCGACGGCTTGATATCTACGGGACGACGGAAAAGGAATAGGCACTCAGCAAGGCAGTATCTTCTCCAAGAGCCGAGGGTCACGCACCGGTATGTATAATATTGCACTCGCTATGCAGGTAGTCAAGACCTAACAGGACCTGTCGGGCGACCTGTCTTATCAGAGGCATCGGTAAGGCCCGGTGTAGCCATCGCCACGCGAAGGAATGCAAATCCTGACACAGCGCCTCCGTCACAAGGCATAGATGACGCTGTCCTGGGGCGCCAAGATAGAAGTGGTCGAGCAGCTGGATGATGTGCGCATGCCCGGGATGCATGGTGTTCTTGACCCGCATCGTTTGCAGGTATTCGAGCTCGGGCAGAATTTCCGTCCCTTCTCCTAATAACGGGGTTGCTTACTGATATATGCAAAGGTGTACAGATGTGCGGCGTACTGGTCAATATCTTCACAGTCGAGAACCGGGGGAAGCTACTGCTGTCGACGCGCGGCAAGGTCGTCAGCGCATACTTCGGGACGGATGCATCGTTCCTCACCTGTTACGTTCAGCGAGCCACGCAGTCGAGTAGAAACCCGAGCCAAGTTTTTGCTTGACGACATAACGCGAATCCAGCACATCGCCGATGGCTACCGGAAGGTGTTCGTCCGGTTCCTCATATCCCACCCAGCTTGGCATTGCGGGAGGTTGCGGAGCAGACGCCATAGTCAAGCGGGAATAGGTAAAGTGACGGCGGAAAACAGGAAGTTTTCGAGTAAATTGCATGGCGTATGCATGTTGAAGTTTGAAAAGCGCACTATGCAGGCCGTGTCGCATGACAGAGAGCTGGCAGAAGGGATGTGAGGTCGGTCTATACAGATGTGCCACTGGGGGCTTACCTCAAGATCAACGCGTTGCGAGAGAGGGGGTTGGGCGGGTGCACGTTGCGGCGAGGATACTTAAGGGCGCGCAATGTGGTGTCGAATGTCAGCAGGACAGGCATCAAATCCTTGGCATTTATTGGAAGTTCGCGGGATGCTTGCGATCATCCGCGCTGCTCAAACAGAAGCAGCGACAGGACCAAAAGAAAACATATCTGATGTGGCTTTGTTTGTACTACATTTTGGTGCCAATCGTCTTCAGAGGACGAACCACAAATACGACCTGATGAACTCGAAGGAGGTCACGTCGAGGCCACATGAGGTATGATTACACTCACCAACTACAACTGCGCTGCGCAAGGGGCAGAACTACAGCCTGCTCTCGCCTCGCTGGCCCACCAGCCACTTCTCTGTCCATTCCGGGGCCGCCGCAACAGCATCCCACCCGCCATCCGATCCCGTCACCACCCTCGTCGCCCCCGCGCCCAGCGCACACGCCGCCTCCACCAGCGCACGAAACACCGCCGCCCACGCATGGGGATGGTCCAACCCTGCTCCGCGCAAGAGACGCACCTCCCGCATCGCAAGCTTAGTCATATCCAGCGCGTTTGAGGCGGTGATGTAGCTCGCCAGGTCGCTGCCACGGAGATGAACGAGCATCGTTGGCAGAACACTCCTTTTGCGACAAGGAGCACGTCCAGCAGGTGCATTTGAACGCGTAGCAGCGCAAGAGAACCTCCTGATGCTTCTCGTCCAGGGCGATGCGGTCAACCCTCGGCGGTGTAGGCCGGTGACTGCGCGTGGGCTGCCGTCGACGCCTATGTCCTCAGACCTGAGCGTGAAGGCGAGGTTGTCTTGCTGTGCGCGGTTGACAAAGGCTGAATTCTCCTCGCTGGACACCCAGCGACGCGGTGCGAGGCGCGCAGGAATGGGAATGGTGGAAGAACGTGTGGTTGGGCGTCGTAGACAGCGATGGTTGTGGACTCGTGGACCTTGACCCGTCGATTGCCTCCGTCAGTGAAAAAGCCGTGTCGCATCGCACCTCTGTCACCGGACTGTGAGCATTGGATCCAAAACAAATTTAATTAGTACTCACCTCAGCGTTGAGGCGACGGGGGCCACGGTGTTGGACGCCAAACATCGGCCAAGCAGTTATTTGCAGACAACGACGGCGCAAAAAGCTTCTGTGTTGGATGCATCTCAGGATTGGTTCTCAGATCAAGTCGAAGACGTCAGATTGGCTTGAAAGTAGGCAGGAGGAGATGGCAAGTTGTCCGTGCCAGTGAAACGCCGTCGCTGCGAATTTCCCACGCAGTCCTATCGAGCCTCGTCTTCAAACGATTCGCACCACTGGCTGCAGTAGCACGCCTCGCGCTGCGCTACGGATCGAATATTCGAGGCTTCCATTCCCGCCAAACACGCATACCGCTACATGCCCTGCTCCTTACATTCGCGTGGTTTGTCCACGTAACCGAAAGAACTTTAGCCCCGTACTTGAAAGTTGACTCGCCGAAGCCCAGCTCCGCGCATGTCCGACATATCCTCTTTGTCGTCGTCAGGAGGCGCAGAGAGTGTTGAAGAGGATCAGGAGGGGAGGAGAATGGAGTTGGTGGCGCTTTCGCAGTCGCAGGGTGCCACAGCGGGAGTTGACGCGATACAGCGTCGTCCCGAGACACGAGGGTAATATGGAACGATGGATGGACTGCAACGCTACGGGTGACTAGCCCGCTGCTGACCCTCACAAAAAAAGGACGCTTGAACAGAAATTTGGCGGCAACGGGGGCGACGTTTGGAGCGGCGGCGAAAACCGCGAGCGGACGAAGGGAAGAGCACAGGGAGGAATGTTCTGATTTTGGTGTCAGTGATGTCTCACCGGTTATTAATAATCCGAATCCTATCCTTTTCTATCTGCAGGATAGGTCAGAAGAACGGTCTGCGAGTGTAGAAGCATAGGGGGTGATGCCCGATGTCGTCCTCACGGCGTTTGCCTCGAACGCGCGCTGGAACACCATAGCCGACGTCGAGACCTCACCCACTGCACACTGGGTATGGCTCGAAGGACACGGTGCCAAGGTGCTTGCGCTCCTCAAAGCTCTGGACGACGTCGTAGGAGCCGAGGAGACAGAGAAGTGAGCCAGGAGAGGAGAAAATGGCAGAGACGGCCAGGAGGCGCACTGACGCGGGAGCCGTTGGACTTGGTCTACCTGAGGCAGAGCAGACAGAGTCAGCCTTCGCAGGTGCAGGATCATCTGTCTACTGGACTACCTCTACATATGATATGATACACACTCCCGAAATACACAGCAACTCCTACTGGTCCCTACTAATTCCCCTTCCGCCGCTTGCGTTCCGGCGTTTGTGGTGGTTGCGGCGGTCGCGGCCAATCGAACTTCGCGCCCCCATCGTCACCCTCCGCAACCGGCTCGAGAACCGTCAGCCCGGTCGTCACCTCATGGGTCCGTTTGCTCAACGTCTTCGACGCTGGTTGGGGCAAGTCGAACGTGGGCTCGTCCAGCTCGCGCGACCGCCGCACCTCGTGTTCCATCAAAGCAAAGCTCGAGTGCTCGGGGCGGGTGTGCCAGGATGCGGACATGTCGCAGATCGCGGCGTCAGCGAAAGTCCTCGAGAAAGTCTCGTACAGATCGTCCGAGTAGTCCCGATTCTTGTACGCTTTCCGCAAAGCGCGGTGGAGTTTGAGGAGCGGCTGACTGAGGGGCTCCAAGAAGTAGGGGCTGAACAGCTTGAGGACGGAGTCGTTAAACTCGTCGCGATCGGAGATCAGGACGTGCTTCGCATTTGCTATGACATCCGATTCGATGTGCTCGAAATTTCTGCGCAGTGCCGCCTGCCAGACATCCCGCTCAGACTTCGGCATGTTCTTCAAAATGCGTTCTTTGCCTGGGCCTTCGCGGCACAGACCAATCCAGCAAAGGACCCACAAGTAGGACTCTAGATCGTGGATGAACGTATGGCGAACCTTCACGACGGGTGCCGGGGTGACTTTCTCCTCGGCGTCGCTGTCATCATCGCTGCTGGTTCGAAGAGGGAAGTAGTGCTTCGACCTAAGGACTTCGTAGCTCATGAACGCGAGTGTTCCCTGGGCACATCGGACAAATCAGCTTTATGAAGAGGTCCGCAAGAGCAACAGTTCCTTACCACACTGCGTTCGTCGTCTGCCAGCGTTTGATGCGTTTGAAAGACTACGGCATTGTCCAAGTCGATCATAACAGCGCGATTCGGCGCATCCTGACCGGTCAGCAAAATATTGTTGTAACTGATATCCCGGTGCAAGATGCCTTGGTCGCGAAGCCATTTATGCCCTGGTTGGCTACAATAAGGGTCCGATCACAGAAAAAAAGACGAAAGTCGTATTTACCTGCAATCGCGTCATGAACGCCCCCAAAGAGCTCCGGCAAATTGTGGAAATTGAGGAGCGGCCACCCAGTTGTTGACATGACAAGGCGAGAGTGTACGCGGTCCCACGGCGGGGGGATGTTGTCAGCCCACTCTTCCTCAAACACGTCTGCTTCATGGAAGACGTGCACGTTCTTGTCGCGCGGGGACCCATCCGGACGGGCATAAAGCTGCTTGGTCTCCAGTTTCAGCGGCTTGCCCGATGGTACCAGACGCCGTCGCACCGCGACAAGCGTCGTGTCTTCGACACCGTTGATGTGGACAACGCAGAACGAGTGCATCTGCGCGACGCCTTTCATGGTACTGCCATGGTCGCGAGCGGTTTGCACTGCCTTGAGGTACAGCTCGCCTTCGACAGCGCGGCGGGCATCCCGCCAGGTGTCCTTGACAGCGTACACCTGGCACAGTTTCAACGTAAGGCTGTGGTGATCTTTCGCGGTCCGGTAGGGAGACGTACCTTCCGATCAGCTCTGGGCAGACCCATGTCGTCCCACTTCCATGCCCTCCAGACGCGAGTGGCACGTCCCCGAATAACCTCTCCACGCGAAAGGCTGAGCGCTTTGAAGAGGACAAAGCGCTCGTAATCCTCCTTCACGCCGCCTTGGTCCTGTGAATCCGAATGCACCGTCGCTGTGGGCTTCCGCAGCGTCACGACCCACTGCATCTTGTACAAATTGCGTGCTGCATCCGCATACTTGCTGACGTCCACGGTGTACGAGGGAAGCGGCTCCCTAGGCCGCCCGGCGGCATCCTCGAGGTGCATGAGCATAGTGGGATCCCATCCTAGGGACTCGGGCGTCTTGACGACAAGGCCGACCACCACGCGAATGAACTGTTCAGGATCCTGAATGTACATGCGTAAGCACGTAGCCAGTGAGAACATCACAGCGGGGCGCACCTTGTGTATGTTAATAGGCAAAGCTGCGAGGGCACCAGTGTGGTCAACATGCCACACCGTGAGCGAATGGCGAGCGAATACGAGGCCAAACATGAAGCGGCGATCTGGCTGGTCCCATAGCGACTGGCGAACGTAGCGGAAGATCTGCAGGACCGCGGCATCGGCGTTCGAGATCTTCTTCACTTCCAGCGGGACATGGACCGAGCGCCACCAGACTCGTGAGCGCTCGCCACTGGGGGCCGTGACAGCCTGAGCTATCTTGAACGTGGCCACGATGTCCGGCCGGATATCTGCCGCGTACTGATTGCTCGAAGCCGGGGGATGGTCGTGCTCGTCGCGCCATACGATGTCGAAGTGCACCTGGGGTGGCTTCTGGGGCTGCGCGACACCATTTCTCTTACCAGGTGCCTTCGCGGTCTCCATGGCTTTCGCTTCCGCCGCCTTCATGACGTTGATTTGAAGGGCGCATTCGGTGCTGACTGCATTGAGAATGTCAGTCAACGGCCGGTAAATGCCCTTCTCGTCTGGCGGGTTGAGCGGTAGGCCAGCCCAATGGCCACGCGCGTCCTCAGAAGCCGGGATGTACTCCTTCTTGACGACGAGGGCATTGAAGACAGCCTTGACGAAGGCACTCGAGACTTCGTTCTCGTCGAAGTGCGTGGCGAGGAACTTGTCGGTGTCCTTGTAAGCGTGGAAGCGCAATTCTGTCTTGATGATGTCTTCAGCCTCTGCGACTGTCGTAGGCCGATAGCTGTTGCGAGAGTGAGTCGCGACGTGGTAGGGGGTGTTAGGGAGCATACTGAGGGTCTGAGAACGGAACCCCCGACATTGCTGAGGCTTATAAGTGCCAAGCTGTTGTGGCCGTGATGAAGCGAACTGTTGGCCGGCAGTGCAGTGTGCGAGTCAGAGCCAGAGGATGGCCGTTCGAACAATGCAGCGACGCGCTCGCCGCTCGGCACCCAATGCACGTGGCCGCGTTGTCGGCCCGGAGGCAGAAGTAGTCACAAGACGCGGCGGCTGGCTTGCTCTTCAACTCGTACCACATCCTTCCTCGCACTCGCGCAATCTCAATACATCGATACCATGTTCAATACTATTAACATCATCTTCTTTATCCTCCATACCATCCTAGGCTTTGTCCTGCCCACTCTCTTCAGTACTATCCTCATTGAAGTCCTCGCAGCGGGCTCACTTGTCCTTGTCCTCGCTCAGGACGCAATCCTCGGTCTTGCTTCTTACGATCTTTATGCACGGTTGCATGAATGATGATGAAATGAGACTCCAAGGTCATGGCATGCGCCAGCTGTGCAGTGTGCATCGGATATTGAAAGCAAACAACTGGTATTTGTGCGAAGATATGGGAGGCCGAAACACTGCGCTTCGGATGATCAACACAATATTTTACACTAACTTGCAGTAGCAGCTCATCGGGCTCCTGGAAAAGGGGCACTGAATAAACCTGGACCTCAAGTGAAGGCCGATAAAAACTCACTACGACCAGACAAAGAAACAAAATCACACCGTGCCGCGCGACGGGCAAAATTGCGGCCCTTTCCAAACCATCCTTTTATCTGCCCCCGCGTCGACCGTGTGCTCGTCACGGTGTCCCGTCATCCACAAATCCGTTTTCTCTGGCGCTGCTGCCACTGCCTCCCACCCAGCATCACTACGGATTTGGATCCGTACCGCATGAGCCGCCGCCAGTGCCCATCGTACCGCGCGTGCCCTATCCCCCAGAGTACAAGCGGTCGCCACCAGCGTCGCTGCGATCCGCTCCCAAATCACCGGGATGTCCGAAAGGCCCGCGTGTTTTACACGCCGTGCGAAGCCAAGAACGTTCTTGGTGATACGGAGCGCATTGGCACTCGAGACGTGCACATCCACGTCAACAAATTGCCCGATTTCTTCACGGATGCTGTCGTCGACGAAGCGCTCTCCCAGGGGCAGGGAGCACGAGGGGCAGGTACACGTGAAGCCGTAGCGCTCTTTGAGCTTCTGACCTCGCTCTTCATACGGTGCGCTGAGTTCGATGTACGAGATGGTGATCTCCTCGCCGGGGACGATACGCCGCAATGCGCGTACTTCGCCAGTGAGCGACTCAGGGAACCAGGAGTACGTGGCATTAGGCATGCAGCTGCAGTGTGGAGTTAGCAGAAACACGTCACAGCGCCAGGAGGCAAGCGCACCTGTGGTTGATACGTGATATATCGTTGAAAATGCCACTGCATGGGCCAATGCATCCTGGTATGCGGTTGATTCTGAACGCATTCGTTATGGTGATAGCGGTTTCTGGCGACTGCGCTGCATGTGGGCCGCGGTGTAGTGCAAAGAATAGATGGCGCGTCTTCGGGGGCATCGTTGCAAAGGTACGGTCCCTCACGGTGGCCTCCGACATCAAGGAATCCCCTCCAGATGCAGTCGTTAGCGCTATTGAGGTGATCACGAGTGGCGGCTCGCAGATGATGACGCCGCCAGACTCGTGTACGTCCAAGGAAAACATGCTCTTGCCTGCACGCTTGGTATCGCGGATTTCGTATCGCCGAGAGCGATTGAACGGCTTCCAGGAGCGCAGATGGGGAGGTTTCTCGTTCTCGGTAGTGAATAAACCAGTAGTGATGGTGTGCAAACCACCATTCACGTCGGCGATGTCGAAGAGCTCAACGCTGAGATTCACGGGTTTACCCCGAATTGCCTGTTTGATGGCATCAGGATTGTCCTCCTTTGCCGCAAGCAATACCAGGCGAGCTGGGATGGGAATGTTGGGAGGAGGCCGGAGGGCAGCAGGGATCAACGGAGAGGTGTGTTTTGGGGCGTTTGGGACTTTACTAGTCCGACGACTCTCTTTGTTGATGAGGAAGCCGCGTTGCATCGTTATCGCGGGACAGGGACTGCAACCAAGATCACATATCGCTCGAAATGTCCAGAAGAATTGAGCTCACCTCAACGTCGTGGAGGCGAGAAGGGTCGCTGAGCGGCGACGATTGTCAGACATCACATATATGTATGAAAGGCATGGCCCGCCAGGCAATTTTGTTCAAGACCTGGATTTCGAAGAAGGCGGATGCGGCTTCAGATCGCGCTCGAAGTTCCAGGGTATTTATGTAAGGTCTACAATTCTGGTCATCCTCCTGCAGCTTAAAAGGTGCAGACATTTCGCACCTGCTTTCATCGATGACTCGCGTGAGATCTCGTCCCACGACCCGAGGTAACCAAGGCTTTGCTGAGTAGGGCAGGTTCCTATGTTTCAAGTTGACTTTGCCTCAGTCGGAGAGGACATATGATAGTCGCCATATGCGCTGACGGAGATGTCTCGCGTCGCGGCGGCATGTCATGGAACTCGAACCCAACCTCCCGCAGCCTGCAAAATCCTCTACGCACTCCGGGTAACCTTTGGATCAAAGACTGGGATTTAGGAGTTCGTGGTTGCAAGTTCTCCACGACTGAATTTTGGTGCGCGACGAATAGCACTGCTGCCCCGTTCTATGACACCCTGCCCTCAGTTGCCTGCGTGGCCCGTCCTCCACCACTCTGTCTTTTGCGGTGCCACCGCCACTGCGTCCCACCCGCCATCCGTCCCAATAGCCGCCTGCGTCGCCCATGCCGCTGTCTTCGCCCACCGCATTGCGCCTGCCTTGTCGCCCTGCACGCATGCTACAGCCACCAGTAAACGCGACACCGTCTCCCAGAACAGCGGATGGTCAAGCTGCGCTTCGTACGCGCCTTTTGCCGCCTGGCCCGCAATCTTGGCGGTCTCAAGCGCGTTCGCACGGTTGACGGTAGGGAGGCTCGCACCGGCGAGCGTCTGGGTCATAAGCCGTACTTTATCGTCTGCATTGCGCTCTGCGGGGGGGAGGGAGCACGCGGTGCACTTGCATATATCCCCGTTACCACGAAGCGACTCTTGGCGCTCACGGTACGACGCAAAGATGTCGATTGACGCGATGGTAACCTCCTGGCCGATAACAATGCGTCGCACCGCGCGTACTTCGCCCGTGAACGACTCGGGATCCCAACGGTATACAGCGTTGGGGACGCAGCTGCAATATATTAGCACGACGGTACAACGGGCAGGCAGATGGAAGCGCACCTATGATTGATCCACGAGAGGTCGTTGAAAATGACTCCGTATCTGCCGATGCAACCTGGCATGTAGTTTGCGTGGAACCCATTCGTCTGGGCGATACCATTCTCTACTGAGCGCGCTGTCGGCCTGCTATTGTGCAGCATGAGCAGAAGACGGCGGGTCTCGGCGGGCATCCGCGCGATTGTGGCCTCCTCCACAGTCGGCTCAATCAGCGCGTACTCTCCTTCGGGTGCAACATCTGCTTCCTCCAATGCGGCAATTAGGAGCGGTCGCTCGCAGGCGATGAGGCTACCGGCGGCATAGCTATCCAGCGCAAACATGCCCTTGCCTTTGCCCGAGCGCCCTGTCCGGCGGATCTCATAGCTGCGCCCAGCCGTGGCGAGGGGGTACGGCTTCAAGGGGCGTGCGCTGAGCGGGGGCTGATCCTTCGTGGTGTAGTAGCCAGCCGTGATGGGGTGCACGTCGCCGTCCACGTCCGCGATGCGCTCGAAGCGGAGAGTCATGGTGTTGGGTTTGTCTCGAATGGCGAGGCGGAGAGCATTGGGATCCGTCGGACGGGCTAATACGGGATTCTGCATGAGGGGAACCGGGATTGGGACAGTGTCGATGGGGGGGAGGGGATTATGGCGAGGCATGGTCGGACTGTCTGCGGCCTGCTTGTCAGCTACTGTCGTACGCGCCTGCTGGTTGGAGCCTTTGGTAGAGTCGGTACGCGCATGTTGGTCGGAGCCTTCGGTAGAGTCAATACGTGCCTCCTCAGAGCTTTTGACACGCCTGCGATCTTTCTTGGTGCGGGATCCACGTGCCATTGCGCCGGTGTCGCCAGAGACTGCGATGCAACGCCCATTGCTTCAGACACATGCACAGAGTTCAACGGTAGCACTCACCTACTTCGATGATGCGATCTTGAGAGATCGGCTGAGGGACGGTGTCGCTATCGACGTCGGCCAACGTTAAGTGTATATGAGGACGCCGGCATATCCTAGCCTTCTGCACAGATGACAAATTGATACCCATTGGCGGCGCGAAGGAGGCGGATGCAACTGAAGATCGCGGGCCAGTCCTGCCCATTCTCGTGCGAAATCTATGAATATGGTCATCGTCCTGTAGCTTGGGTTGCACCGATGGTTCGCACCTGCTGTTGCCAATGACTCGCGTGGGCATGTCACGGAACACGCCCTGAGTATATGTGAGACTGTACGTAGTTAGCTGCATGTCGGCATCGTGCACTCACACGCTGCACGCGCCAGCTAATTGGTGGCCTCATGCCGCGTGCCGTGCCCTAGCGTGCCCTGCGCCCACAATCACGCAGGCTCTTGTTTTGGAATTGTCGCCGAAGTCCGCATCGTTCGATGGACAAGTGTTGCAGAAATGTCACGGCTCCATGCCGCCAGCAGTTAAACAGCAATGATAATGGGCTTGTGTTCTCCGGCAATGCCGCGACCGCCTCGCACCCGAGTTGAAATCCACGCCCGCCACCGCCTGCGTCACGCCCGTTGCACTCTGCGCCCTGCGTGCCACGAGCCTGCGTGCCACGAGCGCGGCGCACGCACCGTGGCCACGAGTGACCCCACCGCTATCTCCCACATCTCAGGCCGGACGCGCGCATGCGCCACAGCGGCGGTGGGCCGATGTTGACGACCTCGAGCACGCTGGCGACGGTGTTGTCGCGCATTGACGTCGCGCAGAGCCGCTTGAGGAGCTGGCACAGCCCCTCGTCCGCGCGGCGCCGGCGCACGAGAACGCGAGGCGCTACATCTCGGCGCCGCTTATGGTACGGCGCGAGGGTGTTCACGCATATGACAATGATTTCCTCACCGGGCCGCAGCGCGCGGGTTTTGCAACGGTGTGGGCATGCAATTGCGGAGAATCAGAACAAGGAATGAAGTGCGCGCGGCGGGCAACGCACCTTTGGCTGATGCGCCAAAGATGGCACCGTACGTGCCAATGCATCCAGGACGTGGACACTTCCGGTTAAAATCCTGTGTGGTGGCTTTCCTCCTGCGCGTTGAAAATACGACGTGTCTCGGCGGGCATGCGTGCGACCGCGGCGACAGTCACACTCGGAGCTCCAGCAGATTTCTTTCATCCTTGGGTAAAACGTCGACTTGCACAAGTGCGGAGACCGCGGACGCTCGCAGGTGACACCTGGGCGAAGATGGCCAACGCAGATATGTCATTCGCAAGCCTCGCATCGCCCGTCTGCGGCGCAGTTGTGCGACGAGGTGGCTGCTCTGTGGTGGTGTAGAAGCCGATAGTGTGCGGGCTGTCCTCCGCGTCCGACTTTCGTTTAAAAGCACTGAGATGCGGTGGCGGTAGGAGGCGGGTAGTGGAGAGTCATGGTCGGAGACAACTGCTCTGCTAGGCAGAGACGTCAGTGTTTGTCCCTCGAGGCAGAGAGGGATGCACACACCTTCAAGCGGTCGCAAGATGGACGACATCTCCGACCTCGAGCCGTCGAAGCTATGATACCGGAGTCCCTATACTCCTGCAGCTCGTTTTAAGTCACCTCTGCGAATCCGAGGGCTTGAGTTGGATGGAGAGCATGGCGGGAGGGAGCACTGCATGTCGATGTTTCGCAGAGTAAGAGAAAATTCTCGGCTCGGTGAGTTTCGCAAAGGTACAAGTGTCTAGCGTTGGGTTGAGCGGTTGAAGGCAGAGAGAGTAGACCACTGCAGTCTGTGACATGTGAGTGCTAGCAATGGCCATGGCGGTGGGTTGCAAGCTGTTGCAACTCAAGTTCATGCCGCGATGGCCCGGGCGGCGGGCCGGCGCCGCGCGTGCACGTGACTGCGCGGCCGAAAAGAGCGTAGCCTCCACGCCGCACGGCAGCCCGACGCGAGCTGTCAATGTTCAACGTTTCATTTTCAATCTCTGACTACCACGACGCACATACAACCACCTCTCCCTCGACAAGCTACACACGTCTCTACGCGTATTTGCATGCTCTGGCCTCAATTGGGGACGTGTTAGCCAGCTCACAGCTTGAAGGTGATGGTCCATCACTTCAGACTTCGCCAGACAGACGCTAACCTGGCTACTCAGTCTCAGAACGACCAGTCGAAGCGGCATCTCGTAAAGAGCAGCATGGACACTCAGAAAATGCACGAATTTGGCGAAGGGTACGCGACAGCCACTCTCTCACCAGCTTCTGACTCACCATCTCTCGCAGTGGTCCTACCAGCACCTCGGAAGCCTGGTTATCAACCCTTCGTTCACAACTGTCTCGTGTTGACAGCGGCTCCCCGGAAATGCTCTCCGCCCTGTTTACCGAGAGGGCTGCAATCAAAAGCCTGCTTTGTATGGTGGATGCCCAAATCAACGTGCGTGCGCCTGTGTCGCGCCTTCCACCCGAACTCGTGGTCAATATCTTCTCTTATTGCATGGGTGATGGAATCCGAGCCATGACCTACGTCCCGAAGACTGCGCCATGGGTGCGGTTCACATGGGTTTGCCGACGTTGGAGACACATCATGCTCGCCAGTCCCATGTTTTGGTGCAACTTTGTTCTCCCGCTGCCCCCGAAGTGGGCTCGTGCCATGCTCGCACGGTCGCAACATCTCCCACTCTCCATTTCCTGCTCCCAAAACACTCGTTACCCACAAAATTCGCCGGCATGGTTGCTGCCCTTCGACACTCTCGAACGAGTCCAATCCATGCGAATGATTGCCTTGAGGGGCGGTGCCTCCTTTTATTCTCGACTACTTTCTACGCCAGCCCCCATTCTCGAGGCTGCCACATTCTTCCGCATGCCGAGCCACCTGCCTCGAGATGCGCTCTTTGCAAATAGTGCGCCTCGCCTGCGCTACCTGGACATTCGCTCCGCCCGCGTATTGCCATTGACGTCCTTTTCCCCCAACCTCGTCGAGGTGAACATATCCGACGTCCCAGAGCCCCCACAATCTCTACCGGACTTCGTCGCCGCACTGAACCGACTGTCGCGTATCGAGACACTCACGTTGGACAACTGTTTGCACCCGTTCGCCGCACCGCATGCACCGAGTTCATCCCAAACTGCCAAACTGCCCCCGCTGAACTGTCTGCAAATTGCCGGCACCGTGTTGGAGTGCATTGGTTTCCTCTGCCACGTGCAGGCCCCCGACGCCGTCTGCCTGCAAGTCACAGCTGTAGCCGACTGGGGCGTGGACGAGTTCGCCGCGCTCATTCCGTTCTTCGAGCCCGCACGAGGGTACACGGCAGATCCGTTCCGCACCATACAGATCTCCTCGGAGTGTCCGGGACACCTCATCATCCATGCACGCCACAGCGACGTACATGCGGACTATCCGCTGTGGAACAGGATCTTCAGTTTTGGTTGGGAGAGCGGGGAATCGGCGTGTGATTTTCTGCGTACCCTGTGCGCGGAAACAGGGATGCGCAACTGCCATTCGCTGTCAATCACCGTGGAATGCAGCGACACCCTGCAGGTCGTGCCGCCGGTGGAGGATTGGGCGGGCATGCTCGGTGCTGCGACGGAGCTGCGGACACTGCACGCGGCCAGCGACGCGGGGACCGCTCTGTGCCCGATGCTGTCTGCCACCGTCGAACATGGGACATACGGCCGCACACCAGGCGGCCCTCTGGTGTGGCCCCAGCTGCACATCCTCGAGCTGGACTCTGTGGACTTTTCGTATCGCTACGAAGCCGGCGATGGGATATCGTGGGCCGACTGTGCCGGGATGCGTGTGGACGACGTGCTCATGCGTGAGCTTGAGCACCGGCAACAGCGCGGTGCCGCACTTGACGAGCTCCATCTACGGAGATGCAACGCCGACTCGCAGTGGCTGCACAAAGTGGAAGGTGTTGTGGGCAGCGTCTTCGTAGAAAATGATGACGAAAGTGTCGACGACGAAAATCTTGGCGTTATTCTCTGACACGGACGTTTTTTGGTTCGATATATCCTGCTCGTTGTCTTTATAGACTATCCTAGGATCGCACGAAGAAGAGAATATATTCTCCTCTTTAAATAATACGCATGCTCACTGGGAAATTATGTAATGCTGTCTACTATCGACTCCGACTCGTCAGTGATGCTCGGTTTGTGTTCCTCTCATTCGCGACAAGCAACTGCCCACTACAACGACCAACTAATTGCAGTTAAAGTGAGCCAAGGCAACGCGGCACGGGCAAGACCGACATGGAGGGCCGTTAAGTAGGAGATGGAAGGCGAGCAGGACGCGGGCTCGTGAATGGGTTCTTTGTTCACGCGAGTCAGTCGAAGCCGTGCACGCGAGTCGGTCGAAGGTGCGCGGGCGTGTTCCGCGCAGAAGTCCTGGTCCCTTCAAAAGGATGTTTGAACAGTGGCGTCCGCTGTTCTGCTCTGCTCTTGTCTTTGAGGCGAGCGCTATCCTCTCGTACCATCTCTCTCAAGCAATTGACCATCTGAGCCCGCAGTTTCCTCAAGTTCTGCAATGCAACGCGGTAGCCTTACTCTCGCACCGGCCAAGATCTCTGACGGTGTCTCTACCAAGCACGCCTCTCCGACTGGCATCGCTCACAACGAGCCACCTACCACAGTCCCCTCCCCGGTGCCCCTCCACAAGAGCCCCTTCGCATACCCTCAGACAGACGACGATGCGGTCCACCGAGCCTACGAAGACAATCCCCGCACCTTCAGGCTCAGGCTCGAGCACATCCCGGACGCTAACGGCGGGTCGCACGTCGTCACGGCCGGCTTGTACACCACCGCGGAGCAGCCACCGCTCAGCCAGCGCTCCTGGAAGCCGCACGACCACACCGAAGCCGGACGCTACGAGATCCGCGAGACCGCGTACGCTGGCAAGGGCATGTTCTCGCTGCGCGGCCATGCCAGCGGCAGCCTCATCGCCTGCGAGCGCCCGCTCATAATTTACCCGTCTGCGCGTGTAGGGATCGCACCGGAGGGGGAGGCCGCGCCACTGAACTGCTCTATGGAAGAGGGCGTGATCGCGCGCATGCCCGCCAAGATGCGCCGTCGCTTGCTGGCCCTGCACAACAGCCAGCCCGCAGCGCGCTCGCCACAGAGGATGATTTGCCAGACGAACGCATTCAACGCGAACCGCGTGCTAGGATGCATCGGCTCGTACGGCGTCGTCTTTGAAACCCTGTCCCTCGTCAACCACAGGTGCGCGGCTGCCCTCCGCGCGCATCGTGCTCTCAGCTGATCGGTGCATTGCAGCTGTGTGCCCAACGCCGTATACCACTGGGCGCCGCACGCGCTCGCCGGCGAGATACGCGCGCAGCGGCCCATCGCGCCAGGCGAGGAAATAACCGTGATGTACACCGACGTCTTCGCGCCGTACGACCACCGCCACGGCGAGCTCCGGCGCCGCTACGCCTTCACATGCACCTGTGCCGCCTGCAGCCTGCCCCCGGCGGCGCGCGCCAAGGACGACGACGCCCGGCACGCAGGCAGCCAGCTCGCCGGCATGTTGCTGCCCGACGTCAGCGTGGGCGAGGCCGTCTTCGCAACGAAGAAGGTGCAGCGCTACGCACGCCTCTTGCGCGGGGCCTCGCTGTGGCACCCGGTGGTTTGGGAGAAGCTCGCGCGCGCGCTGGCCATGGCGGCGTGTGCGCTCGGGGACGCGCCGCGCGCGGCGAGGTGGGCGCGTACGGCGGCGGGGGCGACGCGCGCGGCGACTGGGGTGGATGGCGGGTGGGACGCGGTGGCGGCGGCCCCGGAGAAGACGGAGTGGTGGCTGACGGGACAGAGTGACGAGCTGGCCGGGGCGAGCGTCGAGGAGGTGGTGGTTTGGAACGGGCCGCAATTTTGTCCGGTTCCCGTTGGAGCTGGCCAGTAGCCTGGCATTGAAGCGCGTTTGCGAAGTGAATCATGATGTTAGGCATGAATTTCACAACCTGACATGTACAACAACTACAGCGACGGTCTGCGCTTGCAGAGGTGAGAGTCTGACAGCGGTTTTCGGTTTCATTTTCTGCTTGCTGTTCAGCAGGCGGCTGTTAGGAGGAGGTAGAAGCAAGACGCGCTCGTGGCGGTGGAACGTACGGGTTCTTTGATTCGCAATCAGAACACACCTGCACACGCCACTGCAGATGCCGGCTGGATCCGCGTGTCTCGTCGACTCGAAGACATGCGTGTTCTGCGCAGAAGTCCTGGTCCTTGCTATATCATGGCCATCATCGACATCCTTGATGTCGTTCGTTCTCTTTTCTTCTTCGTTGCATGAGTGCTATCCTCTCTCAAGCAACAATCATCCGATTTGCAGTCGACAGAAATTACTGCGATGCCAGTCGCCCCCGAACATCGCAACATCGCCGACTCCCGTGTCTCCACCGAGTCGGAGGACGCCTCTCGGACTAGCACGTCCACTGGCACCGCTCCCCACAAGCCGCCTTCCACAGTCCACCTACCGGTGCCCCTCCGCGAGAATCCAAATGCATACACTCAGACACCGAGCGATGCTGTCCGCCGAGCATACGAAGACAGCCCCAGTACCTTCAGACTCAGGTTCGAGCACATCCGATTCGCAGACGCAGATGGCAGGTCGCACGTCGTCACAGCCGGCGTGTACACCAGCGCGGAGCAGCCGCTGCTCAGCCAGCGCACCTGGACTCCGCCGTACGACCACGCCGAAGCCGGGCGCTACGAGATCCGCGAGACCACGTACGCTGGCAAGGGCATGTTCTCGCTGCGCGGCCATGCCACCGGCAGCCTCATCGCCTGCGAGCGTCCGCTCGTGATCTACGCGACTGCTAAGTCGGACACTGTGCCGGAGGGGGAGGCCATGCCACTGGACTGCTCTATGGAAGAGGCAGTGGTCGCGCGGATGCCCGCCGAGACGCGCCGTCGCTTGCTGGCGCTGCACAACAGTCAGCCTGCAGCGAGTTCACGAGAGAGAAGTCTTTGCCAGACGAACGCGTACACCGCGAACAGCGTCCTAGGGTGCTTTGGCTCGTACGGCGTCGTGTTCGAAGATTTGTCGCTTATCAACCACAGGTGCGCTGCCGCCGTCCGCGCGCATCGTGCCCTCAGCTGATTCGTACACCGCAGCTGTGTGCCCAACGCCATATACCACTGGGCGCCGCATGCGCTCGCCGGCGAGATTCGCGCACAGCGGCCCATCGCGCCCGGCGAGGAAATAACCGTGATATACACCGACGTCTTGGCACCGTACGCCGACCGCCGCGCCGAGCTCCAGCAGCGCTATGCGTTCGCGTGCGCCTGCCCCGCGTGCAGCCTGCCCCTCGCGGCGC
Source organism: Auriscalpium orientale (assembly GCA_019915035.1). Taxonomy (NCBI): domain Eukaryota; kingdom Fungi; phylum Basidiomycota; class Agaricomycetes; order Russulales; family Auriscalpiaceae; genus Auriscalpium; species Auriscalpium orientale. The sequence goes on from JAHLMH010000001.1 coordinate 3,365,521, forward strand.
GCATCGAGGACGACGAGGCCCGGCACTACGGCAAACAGCTCGCCAACATGGTGCTGCCCGCCGTGACCATGGACCAGGTCGTCCTTGCAACGAAGAAGGCGCAGCGCTACGCACGCAAATTGCGCGCGGCCTCGCTGTGGCAGCCGGTGTTGTGGGAGAGTCTCGGGCGCGCGCTGGCCGTGTCGGCGTGTGCGCTCGGGGACGCGCCGCGCGCGGCGAGGTGGGCGCGTACGGCGGCGGGGGCGACGCGGGCGGCGATCGGGGTGGATGGCGGGTGGGACGCGGTGGCGGCGGCGCCGGAGCAGACGGAGTGGTGGCTGACGGGGCAGCGTCGCGAGCGGGACGGGGTGAGCGTTGAGGAGGTGGTGATCTGGAACGGCCCGCAATTTTGTCCGAATCCAGTTGTAGGACAGTAGCTTGAAACGCGATGATGGCTATAAGGTGACAATTGTACAAGAAAAAAAGTTACGCATTGGGCACCATTGGCTGTACACGGTGACTCTGACATCTGTGCAGACATGCTCTCAGAATCCAGGCTAACACACGTTCAGGTCTCTTCTTCTCGTGGCCCCGCGACCAGCAGTCTCACCTTGCCAGAAAAAGTAGGATGCCGCGTTGTCCGGTTGTCGTGAAAGTAATCCACGCCCTGCAGCGCTGAGTCGATCCCGTGTCTGCAAGCCAAAATCAGAGCCGCCCCTGTGAATTGGCAAAACCACGCACGACTCTGAGAGGTGGCGCAAGATTTCAGGGTGCTTGCACCAGCCGTCCACCTCGAGATGATGGTGGCAGTGCGTGCAGCCCATGTTCTTCGCCGACACCCAGCCTACGTCCTCACGCGCATGCGCCCGTTCCCACTGGAGCACAATCCACAGCAGCGCCTCATGGCAGACAAGGTCCTGATGTTTCTCAAGCGCATGTTTGATCTGTGTTAACGGCTACATCATCAGTTCCTGCAGCCTGTGAATGACGCAAAGGGTGGAAGATGCACCGCGGCACGCCAGCACATCCCATGAGTCTCTGACGCCCACGAGTCGCGCCCCAGCCGGACGCCGACAACAACCCGTGGGCATATGCCGCACTGGAAGCGCGCGTTGGCACGCACTGCTCGCGGGCCCCATTTCCAGCTTTGCCAGCAGCTCCAAAGTCGCCGTTGCCGCTGCCTCGCAGTATGTAGGCGTGTGCTTGTCGCGGCCGAAATGCCAGCGGGCCGCGAGCGCGTCAAGCCCGGGCATGAGTCCACGTTCAGGCGCGCTCACGCTACAATAGAAGTGGGTCGTCGCCAGCCCCAGACCGCCAGCGGTGCCGGTGTAGAACTCATTCGTGCACATCGCGTAAGTGGACACCTCTGTGGTGGCGAGCGAGCGTCGGGTCTCTGGAATGAGCGCGATGAGGCGCTCTGCGTAGGCCGCGACCGCGAGGAGTGTCGTGTCCGCGATCCCGATCATGATGACCAGCAGTTCGTCGCAGAAGTCTTCCGCCGGAGGCTCATCTGGGTCAATAGCCGCGGCAATCTCTGCGTGCTTCTCCACCCTCGCGAGACAGTCGAGGAACGGAGCGAGTCGCATGGGCAGGAGTCGAAGGAACCCGGCGTAAGCAGGAGCTACCAAGGCCTGGCGCTCCCGGCGACGCTCCTCCGCCTCTCGCGCCAGTCGGCGTTCTATGATGGAGTCGAGTTCGTGTTCCAATATTGGTAAGACGCGCTTCCAGACTGCCGGAGAACCATTAACGGGAAATCAGAAGAAGATGAGTGGAAGGCTCGGCTCACTTCTGTCTGTCATACACTTTGCGACGGTGACCTCCTTATGGCCCCAGAGTTTATCAATGTCCACTTCGTCATATCCGATCACCATGAGACGATCTTTGATACTGTGAACTTATCAACTTCAAATTACCCTGGGTGGAGAGGAAAGCTTACTCGCGGAACCGTTCGCGTTTTTGTTCGGCCTTCTCTAGATACCGGTCGTCTCCCCGTGCTCCCTCCCAACTTTCACATAAGTCCGCGTGCTGCGCATACACTTAGCTATACAAAACGGACTGCATAAGAAGAGGTATTCTTACCTTCCTTTTGGCCTCCAACAAAGCTCCCATCACCTCTGTGAGCTCAGAGAGGTCTTGATGATATGCGTCGCCATCTTCACCTCCGTGGAGCGCAAGCAACCCGTCGAGATCACGCCGAAGAGCTTCCACGTCTGCTCCCCACCAGTATCGCCATTCCCCCCACGGTTTAAGTTTGCCTACTTGCCTGTGAGAAGCTGGATGTATGCGCATGTAGTCATTACATACCCTCGAAAATAGGTACACAATCCAGGAGTTTGGACTCATATTTAGTGAATTTGAACGGAAGTTTGTGTCTGATATACATACTGTGGAAAAATGTCAGCAGATTGTCGGTCCAAATAGTAGTGATTGTATGCGCACTTTGCCTGGATGCAGTTTTTGCACGCTCGACGACGAAATAGAAACATGATCTTGTTCACAGGCTTGGTTCCGCACGTCTATATCTGGTCAGAATGCCAGAGATGACTGGTTGTGAGAGCGCTCACATAGCAGTATGACCCCCCAAACAGAAGATGTGCCCAGGCCGGGTCGGACATGTCTTCGGGGCACGCCGGTACGTCCGGTACAAGCGCATACGACCGCCTCCAGAGCAGCGCAGAGTGTGAACGTGAAAGTAGCAGTCGACGGAACGACTTAGACACTCTCGCGAGCTGAATGAGATCGCTGGGGGGGAGATAAGAGACTATCTAGTGGAATGGATGGGTGTTCTTCGAGTCAGATGGGAAGAAGTTGAGATGTGGGCACGCACCTCAAACAGGATGTCCAAAGGCATCGTAGGCATGGCGCTGAGCCTTCCCCGAAGCCTGATTGACGACCCGCGGGACCCAGCCATGGTCAGCCTTGTCTCTTCAGTGATCAGGTTTTCAGGGTTTGACGCTTCCACAGCCTGCGAGCTGCTCAGCAATGCCTCAAGCCACACAGTGTAATGCGCACCTTCCCAGCTGCAATAAGTCAGAGACGCGAACTAGGTGCACGGGGAGTCGATGAGGTGTGGTTTTGACGAGGTAGCGGTGACACTGCCTGCGCACTCGGGTATTTCCGCGGGAAACACCATAGAAACATGATATATAGGATTGTAAATAATTCGTGGGAAATACTGTAGAAATACCCTGTAGAAGTATTCAAAGTGTTGTCATGGAAATACTTTGATGGTTTACATGGTGTATAGCAGGAAATACATTACCATCTCGTTCAGTGGTTCTAAGTGAAACACTGTTGAGAAAATGATATGCTTTTCATGAGAAACACTGTGGAAATACTGATAGAAATACCATACATTTTTTACTCGGAAATACCTTTGATCTTTTTCACTGTATTTCTGAGGTAACACTTGAAGTAAATGCTTTGGGTATTTCCACTAGATCTACGAATTATGACTACCATGCGAAAACACTTAGAGTGTTGAATTCGGAAAGATGGTGACATGGGTGTCACAGGGGACATCTTATCACTAAAATTAAAATTGAAAAATATTGAAGAATGTAGAGATAAGTTAACTAGATGTCACGTCACACCTCATATCTGATCTAATAAGATTGGGATTAAGGTGGCCAATTAGATAATCATGAGATGTCACACTATGTGACTATGTGATCTCAGTTTGATTTGCCAACTCTACAGCTCCGACACCTCAGCCAGCTCCGACACCTCAGCCAGCTTCGCCACCTCAGGCAGCTTCGCCACCTCAGGCAGCTTCGCCACCTCAACCAGCTTCGCCACCTCAACCAGCATTGTGAGTCTTTCTGCCTCAATCGACTTTCCTCCGCCAGCTATCCTATCTTAGTGAACTTTGCGATCTCATTCCACATTGCCACCTCAATCAGGATGCTATATTCATGCAAAGCCTTGAACATTTTTCTTACATGTTTTACTAAAATCATTCAGAATGTTGTCATGGCAATACGTGGGGTATTTCTACTGTGTTTCTGAACCAAACGTTGATCAGATTTACAACAGCCGCCTTTGCAGATATTGCAATATGGCCTCCTGAGGGTGTCTTTCCAGCTCCGGCAGGACACGCAGCTTTCGGTGGCTTTGCAACATATGCATCTTTACAGTGATTCACCAGCACTTGCAGTATACGTAGCTTCCGCCGCCTTTACCGCCATTGCAACATATGCATCTTTACAGTGATTTACCAGTATACGCAGCTTCGGCCGCCATTGTCGCCATTGCCACATATGCACCTTTACAGTGATTTACCAGCACTTGCAGTATACGCAGCTTCCGCCGCCTTTACCGACATTGCAACATATGCATCTTTACAGTGATTCACCAGCACTTGCAGTATACGCAGCTTCCGCCGCCATTGTCGCCGTTGCAAAATATGCATCTTTACAGTGATTCACCAGCACTTGCAGTATACGCAGCTTCCACCGCCTTTACCGACATTGCAACATATGCATCTTTACAGTGATTTACCAGCACTTGCAGTATACGCAGCTTCCGCCGCCTTTGCCGACATTGCGACATATGCATCTTTACAGTGATTTACCAGTATACGCAGCTTCCGCCGCCATTGTTGCCATTGCAACATATGCATCTTTACAGTGATTCACCAGCACTTGCAGTATACGCAGCTTCCGCCGCCATTGTCGCCATTGCAACATATGCACCTTTACAGTGATTTACCAGCACTTGCAGTATACGCAGCTTCCGCCGCCTTTACCGCCATTGCGACATATGCATCTTTGCAGTGATTCACCAGCACTTGCAGTATACGCAGCTTCCGCCGCCATTGTCGCTATTGCAACATATGCACCTTTACAGTGATTTACCAGCACTTGCAGTATATGCAGCTTCCGCCGCCTTTGCAGACATTGCAATATGCACCTCTCGAGGGTGCCTTTCCACCTCCGGCAGCATATGTAGCTTTCGCTGGCTTTGCAACATATGCACCTTTACAGTGATTGACCAGCACTTGCAGTATACGCAGCTTCCGCCGCCTTTGCAGACATTGCAATATTTACCTCCCGAGGGTGCCTTTCCAGCTCTGGCAGCACACGCAGCTTTCGCTGGCTTTGCAACATATGCACCTTCACAGTAATTCACCAGCCCTTGCAGTATACGCGGCTTCTGCCACCTCACTATGTATATCTCGAGAGCTGCAGGTACTGCAAGGGCTGGCAAATCACTGTAAAGGTGTATATGTTGCAAAGCCTGCGTAGACTGCATGTGCTGCCGGAGCTGGAGAGGCACCCTTGAGAGGTGCATATTGCAATGTCTGCAAAGGCGGCGGAAGCTGCATATACTGCAAGTGCTGGTAAATCACTGTAAAGATGCATATATCGCAATGGCGGCAATGGCAGCGGAAGCTGCAAGTGCTGGTAAATCACTGTAAAGATGCATATGTCGCAATGTCGGCAATGGCGGCGGAAGCTGCGTATACTGGTAAATCACTGTAAAGATGCATATGTTGCAATGTCGGTAAAGGCGGCGGAAGCTGCGTATACTGCAAGTGCTGGTAAATCACTGTAAAGATGCATATGTTGCAATGGCGGCAATGGCGGCGGAAGCTGCGTATACTGCAAGTGCTGGTAAATCACTGTAAAGGTGCATATGTTGCAATGGCGACAATGGCGGCGGAAGCTGCGTATACTGCAAGTGCTGGTAAATCACTGTAAAGATGCATATGTTGCAATGGCGGCAATGGCGGCGGAAGCTGCGTATACTGGTAAATCACTGTAAAGATGCATATGTCGCAATGTCGGTAAAGGCGGCGGAAGCTGCGTATACTGCAAGTGCTGGTAAATCACTGTAAAGATGCATATGTTGCAATAGCGGCAATGGCGGCGGAAGCTGCGTATACTGGTAAATCACTGTAAAGATGCATATGTCGCAATGTCGGTAAAGGCGGCGGAAGCTGCGTATACTGCAAGTGCTGGTAAATCACTGTAAAGATGCATATTTTGCAACGGCGACAATGGCGGCGGAAGCTGCGTATACTGGTAAATCACTGTAAAGATGCATATGTCGCAATGTCGGCAAAGGCGGCGGAAGCTGCGTATACTGCAAGTGCTGGTGAATCACTGTAAAGATGCATATGTTGCAATGGCAACAATGGCGGCGGAAGCTGCGTATACTGGTAAATCACTGTAAAGATGCATATGTCGCAATGTCGGCAAAGGCGGCGGAAGCTGCGTATACTGCAAGTGCTGGTAAATCACTGTAAAGATGCATATGTTGCAATGTCGGTAAAGGCGGTGGAAGCTGCGTATACTGCAAGTGCTGGTGAATCACTGTAAAGATGCATATTTTGCAACGGCGACAATGGCGGCGGAAGCTGCGTATACTGCAAGTGCTGGTGAATCACTGTAAAGATGCATATGTTGCAATGTCGGTAAAGGCGGCGGAAGCTGCGTATACTGCAAGTGCTGGTAAATCACTGTAAAGGTGCATATGTGGCAATGGCGACAATGGCGGCGGAAGCTGCGTATACTGGTAAATCACTGTAAAGATGCATATGTTGCAATGGCGGTAAAGGCGGCGGAAGCTACGTATACTGCAAGTGCTGGTGAATCACTGTAAAGATGCATATGTTGCAAAGCCACCGAAAGCTGCGTGTCCTGCCGGAGCTGGAAAGACACCCTCAGGAGGCCATATTGCAATATCTGCAAAGGCGGCTGTTGTAAATCTGATCAACGTTTGGTTCAGAAACACAGTAGAAATACCCCACGTATTGCCATGACAACATTCTGAATGATTTTAGTAAAACATGTAAGAAAAATGTTCAAGGCTTTGCATGAATATAGCATCCTGATTGAGGTGGCAATGTTGAATGAGATCGCAAAGTTCACTAAGATAGGATAGCTGGCGGAGGAAAGTCGATTGAGGCAGAAAGACTCACAATGCTGGTTGAGGTGGCGAAGCTGGTTGAGGTGGCGAAGCTGCCTGAGGTGGCGAAGCTGGCTGAGGTGGCGAAGCTGGCTGAGGTGTCGGAGCTGTAGAGTTGGCAAATCAAACTGAGATCACATAGTCACATAGTGTGACATCTCATGATTATCTAATTGGCCACCTTAATCCCAATCTTATTAGATCAGATATGAGGTGTGACGTGACATCTAGTTAACTTATCTCTACATTCTTCAATATTTTTCAATTTTAATTTTAGTGATAAGATGTCCCCTGTGACACCCATGTCACCATCTTTCCGAATTCAACACTCTAAGTGTTTTCGCATGGTAGTCATAATTCGTAGATCTAGTGGAAATACCCAAAGCATTTACTTCAAGTGTTACCTCAGAAATACAGTGAAAAAGATCAAAGGTATTTCCGAGTAAAAAATGTATGGTATTTCTATCAGTATCTCCACAGTGTTTCTCATGAAAAGCATATCATTTTCTCAACAGTGTTTCACTTAGAACCACTGAACGAGATGGTAATGTATTTCCTGCTATACACCATGTAAACCATCAAAGTATTTCCATGACAACACTTTGAATACTTCTACAGGGTATTTCTACAGTATTTCCCACGAATTATTTACAATCCTATATATCATGTTTCTACGGTGTTTCCCGCGGAAATACCCGAGTGCGCAGGCAGTGTGAGAAGCTGAGGCGCCAAGGGCCGTGCGCGGTCACGTTGGCGCGACAAGACATTCTCACGCCCCCGTCTGCCTTCACGTCTCTTTGGGCTCATAATATATCCCTTGAGATCCTCTGCGCAGACTCATAGAAGTGACCACCCCTGCCGTTTGAAACTGCCATTTTAATCATGGAGGACGCGGCGTGCAGCTTTGGTGCGTAGTGCGGAGTCACTTTTGGAGGCTTAGTTGACTAACTGTGTGTTCGTGGTAGGTTGACTGCGAGCCTACCTACCACACACGTTTGTGATGTGCCACCGGTTCTTCGCTGGGTACGTACTTCAATCTGCACTGCCGTCCGTCCTATAGACTTGGCGGCTAATAGCAGTACGTTAGCCTCGATTCGCCGTTGGTTTGCGTCGAAAAATGCTGTTTGCTCGCTTAGCATGTATGCTGTTGCCGTGCACCAACTTGAATCGTCTGGAATTTCGCCTAATCTGATTGTCAGCCACTTGTTCACGGTCAGCCTCTCTTTCGCTGTCAGCCATCTCGTCTTCATCGTCGTGCTCGGCATCTGCGCGTCATTCTGTATGCAGACAGGTCAGTACTGCTCTGAGACTCTTTCCTCCTGGCTTCATGACTCTTCGGATCCATATCTACTAAAGCTCAATCATGACATGAAGTTTGTCACCTCTGTCATTTGGAACTGCGGGAGTTATGTATTTCGCTCGAGCCAGAGGTTTGTTGTATCTCTCGCTGTTGATCACTCTTCCGATATCGATCTCTCAAGCCCAGCTGCCCGCCCCGCGCTCAACGTACGCAGCACCCGCGCGGTGTATCTCACTGCCCAGACTCTTGACCCACTGCTGTGCTCAGGCTACGTGTCGAGTGAAACAGCCTGAGCCGCAGCGGGTCGCACAACTCCGGCGGAGGACGGGCCACCGCGGCGGGCTTCCGCAGGATCTGTCCAAGTCGCAGCGCGCACAGAAGTATATGACATTCGAGCGGTCGAACTACCACCTCCCGCCGCTCCCGATGTTGTCCACGTTGGACAGTCTGGACGATCTGCAGGCGTGGCAGGAGTGGCAGCATAAACGCGATTTGGCGGAGCAGGTGTGGGTGGACCGCGAGAGAAAGCGCTTGGAGGTGAAAGAGGGTGGTATGCGACTCGACGGCTTGTATGCGCCGGGCATAACTCCTCGTCGCGTCGTTTCAGAGTTCGTTAAAGAGTCACATAATACACTGCGGTGTAGAGCACGCGCTGTGCTTATTTATCAATCATGATTATCTCTGCCAGTAGATTGTACGAAACTCGTGTAGTGCCCAACCGCGTTGTGTGCAGTAACGTTTACCTGTTGCGCGTTCGATCAAGTCATGGCAATGATGGCATAGTACAATATAAATCGATCTCTGCCGCGCTGGCGTTGACGGAGTGACATGCCACCAATGATTCAGTATGAAGAGAGCGCGATATCACCGCAACCACATGCGAAATGGCACTTTCCCGTCGTATATCACAGCTACTTTTCGACGAGCTCCAACGGATACCCAGCCTCCGCGCGGGCGCGCACCACATCGTCTTCAAATCCGGGGGCAGAATATCGGGCTCGGGTATATGAAGTTGTCACTAGGAGCTCCAGCGCCGGGAAAGCGACTGCACTTGACGAAGGCCTGGTACGATTTGCGTGGTTTGACCGACGGGGATCAATAGTAGCAGCGTTGGGGTTGACATCCGCCCACAGGCACTGCAGCACCGTGCTGAATGCAGAGAGATCGAGGGCGTCGATTCTGCGGGTCCTTGGGCAACAAGCTGACAAGCAGGCCCAGATCTCTGGGGTCCAATAGCTGGTGCTGTGATTGCCCGCATAGACATGTTGAATGTTATGCAGGTCTACATGGTCGGAGAGCGCTCCTATCATTGCGATCTGTGTACTTTCCGGGAAGGCTTGCCACGAGCCGATGTGGAAAGAAACATCGGGATGAAGGGACTCTTTTTTGCCGCTGAACGTTTCTACTCCACGGAATATATTGTAGAGGCGGTCCTTGTATGCAGTCAGTGAAAGTTCCGTTGTCCAGACTCCAAATCCGAGTCCATGTTTGTCCGGCTCGACGAAGAGGGTAGATCGGCAATCTGCAGATGGCGCAATAGAGTGGGACGAACGAACATGGGCCGTCAACGCCGGAAGGACGCGTTGCAGCTCTTCGACCGTGACATTGGGCGCAGTGCACTTGTACATTGCTTTGAAGCCATCGGCATGACGAAGGATGCCCATGAGATGCCCACATTGTTGTAGGCTGCCTTCGACGCCCAGAAGGGTGAGGCGAGAGAGGGAGATTGTGCGACTGGGGTCCAGAGCGATATTCGGCGATTCCAATGGTAGGCAGTCCCCGAGAAGTAGCGTCTCTACGGATTCGAGTGAGCGGAGAATTCCAACGAGCTCATCAACGCTGGGAAATATGCGGAATGATCCCCAAACTCCCAATAAGGGGAAATAGGGGTCACGTCCTTTGATCTTAAGATATGTGAGTGAATTGAACATCGGAGAACGCCATGGTGTTGGATCCCAACCACAAAGAGTGAGAGATCGAAGGCGTGGTGCGTGGTCGGCAAATATGGGTAGTGGGGGCGACACCGTTGGGCGGCCACTATACTGACGGTAGCAGAAGTCGAAAATTTCCAGCATGGGCGCCGGCAAGGCAAGAAATCCGATGTCGCCCTCCGCAGATAATTCGGGGTTCATGTAGAGCGCCTTCATGTGTCCCAAGTGACTATACAAGTGATTGATGATCGTAGCATTGAAAACTCTTGGTTGTGCCCCACGGAGATCCACAACGATGGGAGCTCCCTTTGAACGTGCCAGCAGCTCCTCGGTCCATTCGGGGCCTATGCTGAAGGGGACGCGCTCCCATAAAGCGGGGTGTGCGAGCGCAACCTCTCGCCAGTAGTGGCAGACGTGCGTCACCTTGATCCAGCCCATACGCGCAGCGGCCGGAGAGGGAGGGACGCCACCTGGCTCATACTCCTCGTAGTTTCGAGAATGCGTGACAATCGGCTCGTCGAGGGCTACCATCGAGAAGACGCGTGTGAGGAGCTCCGAAGGCAAGCGAGCGACAGGAGTGAGGGCATTGAGGCGACCTTCAATGATACTCTTGAGGGCAAACAGCTGTTGCCGGTCCTGCTCCAGGCCCTGGCGTGCGCGGGTCACTGCTTGAGAGTCCTGCGACTCCGCAGAGACATCGTCGAAACGATGCACCCAATGTTGAAGGGCAGACCACAATGCGTTATCGCTGCAGAAGCAAACTCAGTTCGGTGAAAAGAAAAGGTGAGAGCGTCGTACCTTTCCATTTTGTTAGATTAGGCTACAATTTGAGGTCGAAGAGCTGGAGGGCTAAAGCTGAAGTGCCACGTCGCGCGCGGTGGCCTCGGAAGATTGGAAGTGAACTTGTAGCTACTTGTAGCCCGCGGCCCCTAGTAAGTAGTCTGTGGGAAACCAAGACTGACTCACCCCTCTCATCACCCCGCCTTACTGCCACTACCGGCGAAAGAGTCACTTACCCCAAGCGCCTCCGAGGAAGGCAAGCCAGCTGTCGAAATCGCGGCGCCCTGCCAGAACGGAGTTTCTGATACGCGGTGAAATGTTTCCCATACTGTAGGTGCGTGTATCCTTGTTCGATTCTATCGGTAGCTGGTCAGCACACAAGTGCAAGTCATATGTAGTCATTCAATAGAGCGTTTTCGAAACGACTTCTGCGGGCAAATCTTTCGTTCGTGCCGCAGCTCCAAATCCAACGCCCCAACAGCTCCACCAGCTCTGGCCAGTGCTTGTTGCTGATAGATCTGGCGCGAGATCGTAGAGGTGGGGCCGTATGATTCTTGGTGGGGCTGCTGCAGAAGTGGTTTCGAAAACGGTCTACTGAAAGTTGATTCTCAACCGGAGATACATTTACATTTCCCACGGGTGTGCGCTGCGTCCCGTCTCCAGCCTGTACCTCTGCAATATCATCGATCATCCAACAGCCAGGCCAGCCAGGCTCTGCGACCGACAGCGCTCTGCCAACTCCGACGAAGACCCTGCTTCGAGCTCGACAGTGTCGACACATTGGACCCCATCTCTGTTGCCTGGGAATGCAGACCAACCTTCGGTAAACCCAGCACGGCAGCGAAATCCAAGACCTAATGCAAAAGCTCGAAGCGCCGGCAGACTCCCAGTTTCATAGCAGCCGGGACGATCGAGGATGTGATATGTAATATTCCATCAAGTAAGCCTCGATCTCCTCAGGAAGGCCGTAGTTGACGAGATTGTAGCGGGATGGAATGGACTGCGTCCTTCGTGGCCGAGGAGGATGTCGACACCACTGACGAGCATGTCCGCAAATGGTGCATACACATGCGGTCTCAGGTTGGGTTGTTCTGAAGGGGGGAGGCTTCGCAACAGCACCGGCTACCAAATGACCTTGCGTCGTTGTGGACCCATCCTCGCTCCTCGGAGACAGAAGACTTGCGCAAGTCTATTGTCACAGGCCCATGTTTTCGCATGCCGACCTGATCAGCCCGGGCATCCTCAGTGACGAGCTACACGACATGCACCGCGAGTACTGTACAAAATGGGCAGGTACGTGGTGTTCAGCATGACACTGCTGTCACTGAAACCGGGCCTCTCGATCTAGTCGTACGATCAACCTGAAATGCAACGTCGTCGCGCGAGCGTACAAGACTGTGCATTTGACTTCACCCCATCGTCTGCGACATGAGCGCCCGCCGCGGAATACGCTCCCGCCTGCTCAACGTTGATGATGGATGCGAGGAGGTGACCGCCGGCTCGATCGCCACCTCCCTGAGCACGCCGGCCATATTGTGGACCCCGGGCGGTTTTGTGCCGCCCGCGAGCCGAAGCTCGCCGCAAACATTATCGCGCACTGCGGTGAACAGGCGGCGGCGTCCCGTGCGGACGCCAACCGGTCACGCGCTTCATATGTACGTCCTCTGTCTCCCCTATCGATCGCCTGCACCTATCTGATTCCGACCTGCTCCAAGTACACCTGGACGTGCTCGCGATGAGCGTCTCGGTCCACAGGTGCGTGCCCTAGAACACGGGCAGTGTTTGGGACCCAACGTGCAATGCGATTGCAGGTCGGCTACAGCTCGTATTTGCCCGTGAGCTAGTTCAACCGTTTCTAGGTCAGCACAGACGTGTATACCACAGGCGGCGGGCCCGGTGTGCAGGAAGACACGCCACGCGTTGCACACAGCGGCAGTGGAGGGCATGCTGACATAGGACGCGAGGCTCGTGGGGACAGGAAGAGTCAAGACCACGAGATGTTTCTTCTCAGCGCTTTGATCGATTGATCGGGACTTCCGTTGTTGACGATGTCTCTTTTCCCTGCTGGTAGCTTGACTTTACGGTATCAGAAGATAGTCGTTCTTACCTGTCGGTGATACGATGTCGGCGATGTCTGCTTGATTTAGACTACGATGCAAGTTTAATGGATGTGGATGCACGGGGCTCAGTACAAGTGCTGGTCCCTCGCGCGTGGTCACGGTTCGACGCAGCGATGCAGCGTCCCATCCGTCGTATACGCGCTATACGCATGAGGGCTGAAAGAGCGGTCGGCCCGCGCCCCGGAACCGGCTTTGCTCTCTATTATTTCTACGCCTCGACGTTGTGCGACGCGAGCTCGCTCGAGCTCGCTCTTTTCCACTTTTATTCCGGGCACATATGACGGCTGGCACCCGAAGAACAACAAAAAGTCCGCAGCCTCATACGGGGCCCTTGCACCTTACAAGGACAATAAGAGAGCTAAGGACCTGTGCAACGGACAGTCCAGCGCTTCGGGAAATCGCCATCAGATCAGTGTCCCTGGGCAAGCGCCACACGCGAAAATTGCCTGTCACGACGCGAAAGGGGGATCCACAAGAGCCTACAACTTTGGACTCCTTCACGACGCCGGACAAGGTCACTCAAGAGGCGGCGCTATTGTTGTTTTACAGACCGTCTCGGCGACATACATCCCAGCTGCTGCTAGTGCCCTCCAATGCCATCCCTAACCTCGGCCATATTTCTTCTGCACCTCCTTGGACTCACTGTCACGCACGCGGTATGTGCTCGGCCTTCTGCCCGCCTTCTGCTCACGGGGACGAGGCAGAACCTGGGTCCGGCTATGCGAAGTGGCGGGCCACGTGTTCTGCCAATGTTCTTTGACCAGTAGCCTCAAAGGCCCGCCGCGATCGCGATACGGGCTTCAGCAAAGACAATAAAGGCGCTCGGCTCGCGCCTTGTTGTCTTCCGTTGTTCTTTCTCTCTTATAACGCGAAATGGAGACTGCTCTCTACGACTGGTCCTCGTCTCCTCTGCTTTCCTCTCATCCCTTCTCCCGCACGCTGGCGTGCCCCACATAGACTCATCGTCAGACCCATTCACGCCCAGTCTGCTTCTGTCTCTTCACTCTCGCTCGTCCCTCACGACATACCCTATACGCCCCAGCCAGCAGCCTAATAGCCCAAGATGTCCCAGGAATTGTACTGCCCCTTTCCCATGTCCGACCATCCTCTTGCGCCCGTCACACCGCAGGCCCGCCCCTTCTTCACAAGCCGAGAAGTGAAGCAGCGCAGATTAACCGATATCCGCAACATCATGCACGTCGCCTACCTCAATGCCGTCAAACGCCAGTTGGAGATGGACCTGGCGCGCGACAACACCGAGCCGCGGCCGCCCAAGCGGCGTCCCCGCGCGCCGCTGCGCCTCGGCACGTATCCGCGACCCATGAAGAACACCATTGCGGAGAGCGGGCCGATCGTGGAGGACGCGGACGAGCAGCTCCTGTCGCCGATCTCCCTGGACATGCCCCAGCCCGTCTCGAGCCCAGTTCCTCGCTCCATGTCGCCAGTCGCACGCGCACATCGACGCACGGAGAAGCGCAGGGCGGACGCGCCGCCCCCCGCGCCCCGTCCCGCGCACGCGCAGCTGCCCGCTGACCAGCCGTCCACCAAGACGCTCTCCGGATCGAGGCCAGCGCACCGCGCCGCGCGCGAGCGGTCCCACCACAGCACCAAGGAGAACCTGCCCCTCATTCCGTACGCATTCTGCCCCGCGTCCATCATCGCTTGCTGACCCCACCCAACAGTCTGCCCTACAGGAACGCCCTCTGGCCGTGGGGCACGGACCTCGACATGCGCGAGCGGCACCTCGCGTGGGCAGTATGGCAGCGCGAGACGCGCCTGCGCCATCTCGCCGACGCCCGCGCGCGGTGCGCCGCCGCGCAGGAGGACGCCGCCCGCGTCGCCGCGGCGGCGCGCGCGCTCGAGGCCGACGTCGAGGACGCCCGGCTCCGCGAGGAGGACGCGTATATCGCGCTCAGGGCCGCGGAGCGCGCATGCAAGCAGCTGCGCGCGTGGGACCGCACCGCGCAGCCCCCGCGCTTGGAGCGCAAGAACAACATCGTCCCGCTGCCCGCCGTGTCGCCCGCGCCCGCGTCGGCGGGACCCACGCCGGGCTTCATTTTCGATGGAGGTGCGTCGTGCGCTGCTGCTGAGCGCATGTCGGTGCTGATGCGCAGATTTATTTGTTGGTGCAGAGAATGTGCGCCCGGGGTCAGAGGCGTTCCGGATGCGCGCGCCATCGCTGGTGCTGTCGATGCCCGTGCCCGTGCACGCCGCGCCCGGCCCCTGGCTCGCTGCGCATCTGACCACGTCGCCCGTGGTGCGTGCTGCTCTGCTACGCCCTGCGTCTCCTGTGAATGCTAACTCGTGTTTGCCTGCTCAGTCGAGGCCGAGAAACAAGCGCAAAGGCTCGGACGACTCGGACCATGAGATCTCCCCCGGCGGCCCGTCGAAGGTGCGTATCCTCGCTGGTGCTGGTCGCGCGCGCGATGCTGACAGACGGTGCAGAAAGTGCGCTACGCCGTGGAGCCGGAGCCCGCTGAGGACGAGGGCGCGCCGGATCCGCAGTATGCGTTCCCGACGCCCCGCCCCAAGCCCGCCGTCGCCGCGTCCCGCGCTGGGTCCCCAGTGCCATGGCGGTGACCCAGTCGCCTGTGCCATCCGTACGCTGCGCCGTTCATGCTTACCTATATTCCATTTAATTGCGCTTCATGTTGCTATTGTTGCGCGTCGCGTATGCTGTGTATCACTTGCTTTGTTGTTTGTTGTCTTGCTTTCGCTTCGACACTTGTACACCGGACTCCTCATCACAATTACGAACGGACTTCTTACGACTTTACTGACCGACTCCGCATTATTACGAGCGTCACTACCCATGATCATATGTACCAAGCCTGTATGCACCTTATGCAAATACTTTGACGTCACTTTCCCTAACCTCCTCACCTACCGCGTACATAAGCGTCGAAAGAAAGTATTCAATGCCCCAGATTTGCCCCAGATAGACTTTCAGACTCCTTTCTATTAGCCGCAAAAATAAGTATACAACTCCCACTCGCACGGCACGTCTACAGCTCGTCGTGGCTATGGAACGGCTCCTGCTCCTCGTCCTCTGGCGGCGCGTAGCCACCACCCGCGCCCGCCCCGCTCTCGTAAATCTTCGCCGTGATCGGGTTCACGACCGCCTGGACCTCCGCGAGCTTCTCCTCGAGCTCCTCCGCGGTGGCGCCAGAGCCGGATGCGTCGATCCAGTCCGTCGTCTCCTTCGTGAGCGCGAGAAGCGTCTTCTTGTCCGAGTCGCTGATCTTGCCGCCGAGACCCTCCTGGTCGCCGATCTGTGTCTTCAGCCCGTAGATGAAGGACGAGAGCGCGTTGAGGGCCTCGATGCGGCGGCGCTGCGCGTCATCTTCTGACGCGAACTCCTCCGCCTCGCGGATCATGCGGTCGATGTCGTCCTTCGTCAGACGGCCCTTTTCGTTCGTGATCGTGATGCTCTCGCTCTTCCCGCTGGACAGGTTTGAAGTCAGAAACTGCGTCGCGTGAAGAGCAGATAAGAACACTCACGTTCCCTTGTCAGCGGCAGACACCTTCATGATGCCGTTGGCGTCGATCTCGAAGGTGACCTCAATCTGGGGCACGCCACGCGGCGCCGGAGGGATGCCGGTAAGCTCGAACTTGCCGAGATGGTTGTTGTCCTTCGTCAACGAGCGCTCGCCCTCGTACACTTGGATCAGGACGGTGGGCTGGTTGTCGGCGGCAGTCGAGAAGCTAGTCAAACGATGTCAGCACCAAGCAATAACGAGGACATGGATAAGGACGGACATCTGCGACTTGCGCGTGGGGATGACGGTGTTGCGGCCGATGAGCTTCGTGAAGACACCACCGGTGGTCTCAATGCCGAGCGTGAGGGGGTTGACGTCGACGAGGACGACGTCCTCAGTGCCCGCCTCGCCGGAGAGGATACCACCCTGTACGGCCGCGCCGTAGGCGACAGCCTCATCGGGGTTGATGCCCTTCGAGGGCTCCTTTCCGAAGTACTCCTTCAAGAGCTGCTGGACCTTCGGGATACGGGTAGAGCCACCGACAAGCACGACCTACGTGTCACAACGGTCAATACTTGTCTCACAAGCGCGAGGAAAGGATGCGCACCTCGTCGATAGCATCCTTCTTGACGCCGGCATCCTTCAGCACCTGCTCGACCGGGCGCATCGTCTTGCGGAACAAGTCGATGTTGAGCTCCTCGAACTTGGCGCGGGTGAGCACCTCGCTGAAGTCGTTGCCGCCCTCGAAGGACTCGATCTCGAGGCGCGTCGACTGCTGGGAGGAGAGCGTGCGCTTGGCCTTCTCGACCTCGCGCTTCAGCTTGCCGAGCGCGCGGAGGTTCTCGGAGACGTCGGTGCCCGTCTTCTTCTTGTACAGCTTGATGAAGTGCTCCATGATGCGGTTGTCGAAATCCTCACCACCGAGATGGGTGTCACCGGCCGTCGCGAGCACCTCGAAGACGCCGTCGTCGATCGAGAGGAGGGACACATCGAAGGTTCCACCGCCGAGATCGTAGACGATGATCTGCGACTCGCCGCCCTTCTTGTCGAGGCCGTACGCGATGGCGGCGGCCGTCGGCTCGTTGATGATGCGGAGGACCTGGAGGCCGGCGATGGTGCCGGCGTCCTTGGTGGCCTGGCGCTGGGCGTCGTTGAAGTAGGCGGGCACGGTGACGACCGCGTGCGTGACCTTCTTCCCGAGGTACGCCTCGGCGGTCTCCTTCATCTTGGTGAGGACCATGGCGGAAACCTCCTCAGGCGTCTATTCATTCGGGAAGTCAGTAAGAATGCACGACAAGAGAAAGAAAGGGAAACGCACAAACTCGCGGTCCTCGCCACGGTACTTGACTTGGATGGCGGGCTTGCTGGCCTTGTTGATAACCTTGAACGGCCTGTATTGCCATCAGCACGCGCATAAAGGTCGACGAATACAGAGACATACCAGTGCTTCATGTCGCGCTGCACGTCCTGCTCATCAAATTTGCGACCAATTAGACGTTTGGCATCGAAGACCGTGTTCTCGGGGTTTGAGTGGTAGGCGTTCTTTGCAGAGTCACCGATACTGAAGACGCAATCGTTTCAGTGAGAAATGAGAGGTAGAATGCGGTCGCTACACACAGTCGCTCGTCGTCTGTGAAGCTGACCCATGAGGGTGTTATCCGGTGACCCTGGTCGTTGGCGATGATTTCGACACGTCCGCCGCGTTGTACACTGCGTAGAGATCAGCACTCGCGCCAGGTAAATGTGGTCAAGATGCTCACCCTACACATGAATATCTGCGGGCACGCGCGCCACGTCAGCACCGGTCGCCACGCCAGAGAGCATGCAAAACATACGTCGTGCCCAGATCTGCGAGACACAGAGCGGTCAGTACAGGTGCGCAGGTGAGCTCGAGAACGCGACTCACCAATACCAATGACAGTGCCGTACTCGGCCTTTTTGTCGTCGTCCGCGGCGACGGCGGGAGGGCAAAGGAGAATGAGCGCGAGGAAGAGAACAAAAGCGAAAGAAAGCCCCGAAGCGAGGCGGGACGTCGACGTCCGCGACGGGCGAGACATGGCGGTGACAAGTGGAGGAAGATGAGACGCAGTACGCGAAGGCGTTCGTTTATAAAGCGCAAAGCCACGTCGCTGCCACGTCAACACCATTCTCGCGTTTCCCACGCTCCCTCACCTCCGATCTTGCTGCAGCGCTGCATCATCTTTGATTGCTCGAGCCCTCAAATCACCTTTTGATTTTGATCGCCATGTGCTGAGCACAGCGCCATCTGCACAGCGACGTACGCATTTATCTTCCTTGCCTGGCTTGCTCGACGCCAAGAAACACTGGCGTGCAGGCGCCACGTATGCTTTGCCCGTTGCCGAGTTGTCCAGCGCATCGATATCCGCATGACGAACGGAAGTCACGAACATTCCGCACTTTTCGATTGGAAGCCCGGCCAGAAGAATTTCTCCGTTCTGTGTGTTTTGAGCCCATGACACGCTGAGCTAGTCACACTCAGGCTATAGCTTCAGAGGCCCTTCAGTGCGACAGCAGTTTTCATATCGATATCCGCCAAGAATGCTGTTCCGAGGGATTCGTCCTTCCGTCGCTGCTGTATTGGAGGCTCTAAGCTCAGCATATTGGTGAAATGCAAAGCGAATGGACCGTGGTATGCACTGAATTAGTAAAGCACCGATGCTGACACAGGACGGAAGCACTGTTCAGAGTCCTTACATTCTTCAAGCATGTCGCCTCCTAGGCCTCCCACAATCTACCATTACTTCCTTGCTCCTCTACAATACCAACGAGCCCTCCGATTACAGGAAAGCATCCACGCGCTGCAGGCACGACGGCGGCTCTCATCGCCGCACCCCGACGTCCTTCTCCTCCTGCAACACCCACCCGTCTACACCGCCGGCCGCCGCGAGAACCCCGCGCAGCTTGCTGCACACCGCGCCCGGCTCGCCCACCTCGGCGGCGACCTCGTCCAGACCCAGCGCGGCGGCGACCTCACGTTCCACGGGCCCGGCCAGCTCGTCGCCTACCCGCTCCTCGACCTCGCCCGCGCGCGCACCACCGTCCGCGCGTACGCGTGCCTCCTCCAGACGATGCTCAAGCTGCACCTCGCGGAGGCGCACGGGGTGCAGGCCGCGCCGTGCGCGCTTCCGGGCGTGTTCCTCGATGCGGCGACGCGGGTCGCGACCGTCGGCGTGCAGGTGCGCCATGGGCTGACGCTGCACGGCGTCGCGCTCAACGTGACGCGCGCCCCGCTGCCCTGGTTCGAGGAGATTGCCGCGGGCAGGCTGGACGGCGTCGGCGTCAGCGCGGGCGCGGTCGAGGTCGTGACGGGCAGGGCGGCGGGGGTCGAGGCGGAGGTGCCGGGGCTGGTTGCGCGATTCGGGCGGGTCTTCGAGACGGAGATGCGCGCACTGGACGAACGTGAACATCCTGAACTGTCTGACATGATCGCTGCCGCTGAGGAGCTGCAGTGAGCAATATGTACGTTCTTCCCTGATCTTTCCTTCATTTTTTGTCTTATGGTGGCTTGTAGCCGCTGGACACTGCTTGCTATGCGGACCCCGCTCACGAAATGTTTCTGGGAGTGCATCTCCACAGTCTGGGGACGTCCGAGAAGCTATTGCCTTGTGATCCTTGCGACGGTCGGCGTCTGTCTGCTCTGCCACAGGAGACTGTATTTGAATCGCGTCCGGTCCATTTGTCCCAGCATCTCATTACCCTCCCTCTCGGCTGTCTCGACGAAGCTGTACAGGCACGGGCCACAATGTTGGCTACCTTCATCTTCTCCGCTGTCGGGCTCCTGTTGGTATACCAACGTCGCCACGGTCCCTGGCGGTCGTCATACGAATGTTATAGCTCGACCTGAGCCGGCGATCGACACGTGTGACGAAAAGCTTTGAAGGGCTCTCCGGAGTTGAGGTGGGGTGAACAGATGGTGACTACGCCTATGCGCTTCGAGTGTTTGCGTTTGGTCTTTGATTTCGCCGCCGTGCTGCGATGCTGTGGCTGGTCCACGTAGGGCCTGGACTGCAAAGGCGTAGCGCGCAAGAGCGCAACCCGTGGGATCTATATCTATTGTACTATCGACAATAATTCGTGACTCGGAGGCGCTTGTGAGTCTGCAAGTGTATAAGGCGGGGAGCCGTGGCACCGTGGCTCTTCCGCTCTCCTCTCGCTCTTCAACCTCAGGCTGTAGCCTACTCAATCTCACACCATGGAAAGGTGCGCCACACCCACCGGTTCTTTCCGCCGAACTTACATTGCTTCTGCAGCGCCAACGCATTGTGGTCTGCCCTCCAACAATGGGTGCATCGTTTCGACGGCGTCTCTACGGGATCCCAGGACTTTCAGGCAGTGACCAGTGCACGCCAGGGCCTGGAGCAGGACCGACAACAGCTGTTTGCCCTCAAGACTATCATCGAAGGTCGCCTCAATGCCCTCACTCCTGTCGCTCGCTTGCCTGTGGAGATCCTCGTATGCATTTTCTCGATGGTAGCCATCAACGAGCCGATTGTCATCCATTCTCGGGAGTATCGGTCAATTCGCCCTCCTTCTCCAGCCGCTAAGCGCATGGGCTGGATAAAGGTGACGCACGTCTGCCACTCCTGGCGAGAGGTTACGCTCGCACATCCCGCTTTATGGGAGCGTGTCTCCTTCAGCATAGGGCCCGAATGGACCGAGGAGCTTCTCGTGCGTTCAAAGGGAGCTCCCATCATCGTCGACCTCTGTGGGGCTCGGCCAGGCAAATGCTACCCATGGAAAGATTACCTGAACAATCACTTGGGACACATAAAGACACTCCACATGGGCTTCGAATTCCCCGTGGAGGAGATAGGCACCGAATTCCTTGCCTTACCGGCGCCCATGCTGGAAACCCTCGACTTCTGCTACATTCAGCACCATAGCAAGTCCCCAACAGTGTCGCTCCCACTCCCTTTATTTGCCGACCACGCACCAAACTATCGATCCCTCACTCTCTGTGATTGGAATCCAATACCATGGCACTCTCCGCTATTTAAATCGCTTACATACTTGGATCTCCAAGACGCCAGTCAACACGGCTCCGAACGAGAAGACTCATTCCGCATATTTTCCAGTGTTGATGCGCTCGTTGGAGCTCTGCGCTCACTCGGATCAATAGAGACGCTGATTCTTGGGGATTGCCTACCATCGGATTTGACGGATATTGTTCTGAGCTCCAGTCACACAATCTCCCTCCCTCGCCTCACTCATCTACTCCTCGATGGCAACTTTCGGAAATGTGGAAACTTCATGAGCATCTTGCATCATGCCGATGGCTTCAAGGCGCTCTTCCAGTGCTCTGACAGCATTGTCACGGTCGGAGATCTGAAACAAAACCTTCCGGCCTTGGTGGCCCATCTACCCTCTATCACGCCGTCTCCAGATCGCCAACCTACGCTCCTCGTCACGCGGTCAAAATATCAACTCGACTTCGAAATCTGTAAAGAGGGATTTTCTGCAGACCGTGACCGAAGTGACAGAGAGGGGGCCCTCCTTGTCCGTGATTCCTTACGCATCAATGATGTTTCTTTGCGCATCGAGTCGTGGCAAGTCATGCCGGAAAGCACACAGATCGCAATGATACGGGCGCTATCCGACCACATAGGTTGGCATGACATTCAACATATCTATGCAAAGGACAGCCCCAGCGACTGGACACCGGAAATCTGGGCCTGCTTGTCAGATTGTTACCCAAGGACACGCAGAACTTACGCCCTCGATTGCTCTGCATTTAGCACGGTACTGCAGTGCCTACGGATAGATATCAACTCTGAGGCTCCAATTGTCGATCCTCATCGGTCAAGCCACACCAATCATGCTGGGCCTACGTCAACTACGGTCGCGTTCCCGACACTTGAGCACCTAGTGACAAATTCGTATCCCCGACGTACTATGCTCGAGCTTGAACACGGTACACACCCGTGCGCAGGCTGGGTATCCGTTCGAGGTCGTCGAGAACTAGCTGTGCTACTACGCGATCCAGTGGCAAAAACGGCTGCGGCACGTTGTGGAAGATGTTCAGATAAGATGGAGTGAAGTATTCGACGGACACGACTAAAATGACCTATAATTTTGAATCTATTCATGTTGAAGGGAAGTATGACCACGTCATTCGGACATTCCAGGACACTTCAGTGAGCTTGTGGTATAGTACCAGACCGGTCGGACCACGTTAGCAATGGGCCGAGCAACGTGTTCGACCGCAGCAAACGTCAACTCCGACCGGCCCCCCGGTCGTCGTTTTGACACCTGGCTTACTCGTCGCGGCGGTGTGGGCTGTCGCCCTCGGTGTCCGCATCGTCGCGCGTGAATTCCATGCGTGAAGGCAGGCAGCGTCGACGTTCTTCACGATGGAGAAGACTGTTCAAGGTGGTGTCGTCGAGCCCGTACTCGGACAACGAGATGATGGAGATTGTCAGGACGGGATTCGCCGGCCGGGCTGGGACGAGATTCAAGGGCTCCGTACTGGGAAACGGTTGACAATGCTAGGTTGCCTCTTATCCTCTTCAGTGGTTTCGCCAGCACGTTTGAAGCCCATTCTATGATCCATAGCCATGGTCGTATGAGTATATTTTCAAAACAGTATGTTACACATATTCATCGAGCCTTGGGCCACTCTATTCCTCTGAATCCTCATCGTCAGTATAATCCTCATCGTCAGAACCCTCACCGTCAGAATAAGTTATCTCTTCCAACGCCGTACATGGCGAAGCCGCTCTCCATGCCGCCACGTCCTCGTCAGACAGAAGACAGTTTGTCAGTTGCAGCTCCGCGATCGGATACCCACATCCACTTCTCCGCGCCAACCACTTGCAAAACACATCCAAGACAGCCACCGCGTCCAAGCCTGTCTCCGTGCGAAAATCGACATAGCGGAAGTCAAGCTTCGCGAGGCTGTCCAGAAACGGGATATTTCCGTGTGCGACATCGATGCCCTTGAGGGCCAGGGCAAGCGTGAGTCCCGACTGCCCGCAGACGCGGATCTCGCGCAGCCGGCTCGTACGGCTCAGCAGCGCCGTCCACACGAAGACGCTGAAAACGTCTCCGTCGGGTGCGGGTTCCAACATGACGAACAGGCTCCGGACGTACGCCACGGGAACATGCGCTCCGAGGAAGAGCAGTAGGGACACGCCCCCAGGGTCCTGGGGCATGAAATTCCCCGACCAGGAGAACTGTATCCTCGTGTTGGCGAGTTTGTCGAAGATCCCGTGCACCTCGCCACGCCACGCCAGTAAGGAAAAACCCTCTTCGCTCGAGTTCCCAGTGAATTCGAGGATAGGAAGAGGTTCTTTGACAGTGGCGTGGTAGTAAGTCGCAAGGACGGGGAGGAGGGGCCGGTAGTCTTGATCCCCGTTTGTGCTCTCGCCCATGGAGAGCTCCAGCGTAAGTTTGACAGTTGTGGGGAGGCTCACGTGGGCAAGAAGATGGAGTACGTCGCGCCACGGGGCGTTACCGAAGTGACACTCCTCGATCATCTTGAGCTCTACCACGGCGGCAGTGGCCAAAGAGGGAGAGTAGATGGGGATATGTCTGTTCAGCGCAAGGCTCTTCAGCGCGCGCATGCTGTGCAGGGCGCCGAGGACCGTGTCAAAGGAAGGGAGAATTGCGGCCTGACTGCCTTTGATATTCAGCGACACGAGGTTCTGAAGTATGCCAGACGTCCACAAGCCTGTGTGCGTAATGCCATGCAGGTACAGGTGGCGCAGCCGCGGGGCCACGTCGGCAAGGAAATTCGCGGGCAGTGTGTACCCCAGTTGAGAGGGTCCGTAGAGACAGAGCGTTTCGAGCTGCGGCGCAGCTGCGGTCAATCGCTGGGCGAGACTTGTGGCATCGTTGAGGTGTAGATTGATAGAGCTTGAGCGGCCAAGCACAGAAGCGACGAGGTCTACCTGACGCGCCGTCAGTGTCAACCCGCCATAACCGCAGTCGTAGAATGAGAGCCGTGCACGCTGGCTGCGCGCCACCATCTCCTCCACCCACGCTTCGCCCAGTGGCAGCGGGATGTCTGCCCACAGGCGCGCACAGTCCACCGCAGTCTGCCGCCACTGGTGGCAAACGTGCGTGACCTTGATCCAGCCAAGACGGTTCATCCCCATGGACGGACACGGCTCGAAGGCAGCGGAGAATGCGAAGATGTGCGTGAGCAGCTCGAACGGGAGCGCGCAGATACGCGTGAGCGCATTGCGCCGTCGCGCCAGGCCACGGAAGGCGGTGGGACCGCTGCGGGAGATGGTGACTCGTGAGTCAGAAGCTGGTGAGAGAGGTCGTCGCGTACCCTTCGCCGAGAGTCTGTGTTTCTTGCACGTCCATGTCTGGCTTTAAAGATGCCGCTTCGACTGGTCGTCCTAAAGCTGAGTAGCCAGGGTGGGATCACGTCTTGTCCGGCGCTGGCGTTGGAACTTGAAGTGACGGACGATCACCTTCAAGTTGTGAGCTAGCTAACAAGTCCCCTGCCAGTGCATGCGATAACACGTCGCAATGTTCGTGTAGAGGGATGTTGGCTGATGAGGGTGGTGATACGCAAACTGTACATATGCGGCCCGTGGCAGTCAAGCTTGAGAGCCGCGCGGTCGCCGCCACCCCAGACTTCCAGCACACCGCCATGGTCAGTGCTAGCACACACATGTGTGGGCAGACTCCAGCGCATACTCTTGCCTTCAACTGCTCAACTCGACGCTGGTCACCGAGGCCTTCATGAAACGCAGAGCCGAGGGTCTCTTTCTCACCACGGAACATCGACCCACAGCTGCCTGGCTCGAACAGATTGCCGCGGGCGTGCTGGAGGTCGTCAGCGCAGTCAAAGTGGATAACGGAAAGGTGGCGGGTGTCAAGGTGGAGGTGCGGGGCGGGGGCTGGTTGCGCGGGTCTTCGAGACGCACGCTGAACTCTCTGATCGTCGCCGCCAAGGAGCTGCAGTGAGCGATATATGCGTTCTTCCCTGATTATTTCTTATTTAACTCAATTTTTGGTCTTATGACGGTCTTTAGCTACTGAACACTGCTCGCTACACGGACCCCGCTCACGGTCTGTTTCTCGGAGTGTATCCTCACTCTGGGGATCGAGGAAGCTCATGGGAGATCCTTGCGAAGGTTAGGGCTATCTGGAGTTGAGGAAGTCCAAGTAAATTTACCGGGCTCTCCAGGGTTCGTCGCACGTACTTGGCCATGCTGCAACGCGCTGATTACTTGCATTTAGTCTTCGCAAAGAAATACGCGTGTACCTACGATTGACTACGGGCGGAACTCCGCATGGGGGTCAAACTACCCGGGGCTGGCGTCAAGCACGGAGTACCGATTGGTTGCCATGAAGAACCGGCGGCCCTCCTGCGTGCTCTGCTTCCCGGTCGTCGCCCCAGCCTTTGGCTTACTTCTCGCGGCAGTGCGGGTCATCGAGCTCGGTGCCCCCATTGTTGCGCGTGAAGGCAGCGTCGATGTCAAGAAGCACCGACGAGAAGCATCGGTGTCGAGCTCGCACTCGTTGATGGATGGCTGGCCGGACTGTGGATGTGGCCTGCTGACGCTGAGCTGCGAATCGTCTCTGGAAGAAGACTGTAAGTAGTGATAGTCGTGGACAATCTGATGGACTGAGCAGCGCCGCCACGCGCCGCCTCCAGCCAACTTCCAAGCCCATTTGACATCTTCCACTTGATCATCTGCAAGCATTCCGTGCAGATCATCCTTACGCCGCCGTCTTCTTCAACTATGTCGGACGATGTTTGGCGGTTTACACCTCTGTCGCCTCCCCATCGCTACGGTGAGTCCTGGCCATGGGTGCCTACTCCAGCACTGGAACCAGAGCTCACAGTCTCTCGCGACAGCAGCACAATGCGACGCAGCTTCCTCATCAACGGAGGCGAGCGACCAATCAAGGTCCCCGCCAAGCCCCCAACCATCGCTGTCCCCGACTCCTCCCCAACCGCACCTCCACCCACCATTCCCATTCCAGCGCACCTTGTACAGCAAGTCGCTTTATCCAGAGCTGAGAAGATCAGCCTCGTCACCCGCGCACAGCAGGACAACCCCACATTCACGCTCAGATATGAGCGCATCCCAGGCGTCGACGGCAGCCCGCACACTGTCACGGTGGGCTTGTACACCACCGAGGAGCAGCCCCCGCTCTGCAGTCGCTCCTGGAAGCCATTCGATCGCAATGCCGCAGGACGATACGAGATCCGTGAGACTGAGCGCTCAGGAAAAGGAATGTTCTCGCTCGACAGCCACGCCCCAGGCAGCCTCGTCGCATGCGAGCGGCCGCTCGTGGTCTCTCCCGCCGTGGACTTATTAGGGCTTGCGGCACCGAATGTAACCGAGTCCACCATCGCAAGGATGCCCGCCGAGACCCGCAGTTTGCTACTCGCGCTGCACAACTCCAATCCGACAGCGCCTTCGGTGGAATTCTCCACTGCCAGGACGAATGGCTTTGAGGCGAGCAACGTTCTAGGATGCATTGGACAGTACCACGTCGTCTTCAATGAAATTTCGCGTATCAACCACTGGTGTGTCGCCCTTCCCGCATCCTGGTGGCCTACTAACTCTTCAAAAAGCTGCTCGCCGAACGCCGTATACCGCTGGAACTCCGAGGCGTTCACCGGCGAGATACGCGCCGCGCGGCCCATCGCTCCCGGTGACGAGGTCTTCATCTCGTACGTCGGCCACTGCGTCCCGTACGAGCAACGCCAGGAGGTTCTCCCACGCCGCTACGGGTTCAAGTGCACCTGCGTGATATGCTCCTTGCCGCCAACAGAGCGCTTGGCCAACGACGCCGCCCGGCAGGAGGCGGCGCTCATCCCCTCGGCAGTGGCCTGGCGGTTTACCCCCACGACGACCACCAGCGCGGTGCTTGCAATCAAAGCGGCGATGCGGGAGGTGCGGATGTTGCGCGGAGCGGGGCTGGTCCAGCCGTACGCGTGGGCGGTGGTGTCCCACTCGTTGGTGGAGGCGGCATGTGTGCTGGGGGACAAGGCGCGCGCGGAGCGTTGGGCACGAGTGGCGGCGGGAGCGACGAGGATCGTGACGGGCTCGGATGGCGGGTGGGATGCAGTCGCGGCGGTCCCGGAGCGGACAGAGTTGTGGATGTTGGGCCAGCGAAGCGAGTATGCCGGGCTGTTCGGGTGGCTCGAAGGCGGTTTGGAACGGACCGCAGTTCCTTTCCCGTGACGCGGTTTAGTCGGTGAGCAGTCTGTAGTCCTCTTGCGTGTGGTCTTGGATTGACCTCCTTCAGTTTTTGGCCCCCGCGGAGTTCCTCCGAAGGCCACGCGACAGATGTAGTACAAAACATACTTCAAATGGTTATGTCAACTTTGCCCGAGCAGCGTGGATGCTCTTCAAGAATCCGATGCACTTCCCTTTGCACCACGGTGTCAGTTCAATCCCTTTGCTGCCGAAGATCTCTTTCTTCAGCTCCTCGGTGCGGTCGACAATGCCCAATCGGCATGCCGGCTCGCGCCCACGTCAGTGTCGCGGTCTGAACATTGTTTCTACCTCATGCATACGACACGAGCACTTTCTTAATCGCTAGGCCCACAGGGCCGTTCTGCGTCCGGCGTCGACTCCAACGACGCATGAACGTCTCCACGCAGTGTAGCACAATATAAACAATTGACGACCCGCGTTCATACAGCACATTGTGGGTCGCGATGACCTGACAAACAGGGTCGTCGGGAGCACAGCTTTTAATTGTATGTAGCTGAATGTGACGCAGTGTTCTTTTTCTAGGCAGTAGCGAGGCTTTTGTCTCCTTCGCCTACAAATAGGGCTCGTTGGACTTCACGGCCCCCATCAACACTGTTGCACAATCTTTTCTGGACAGGTATGAGATTTCCTTCGTCGATGAATCAATACACGCTTGACTGATGATTGCATTAGTTCCTCCTGCTCTACCCCAAATCTCAATCGTCCGGCGGACAGGTACGTGGAACAAAGTGTACTTGAATGATCATCACCCAACTTGATTCTCTCAGTCTGCTGTCACCATGCAAACACAGCTCTCCACACCCGCCACATACTTTGCACAAAGCTACCGAGCTCCGGTCAAATCGTGGTCAACCATCCCATGGGAGATAGTCACCATGATTCTAGGCGTTCTCGACGATGACCCGACCAATACTACGCAACTGGTGCGGGCCACCCACGTTTGTAGGGAATGGCGTGCCGCTGCCTTGAGCTACTCAAGCTTGTGGAGAGTCGTGCCTCTCACCGCAGGAGCTGCTGGCCATCACCGAGCAGCTACATTCGCAGCCCGTGCGGCGCCGCTACCCCTGGACCTCCACCACTGTCAGACCGCTGCCATTCATCTGCATCGTGCCTGGCTTGAGCTCATCGCGTACGCATTTCCTCGGCTGCGATACATTCGTGCCACTTGCACCATCGCGAAGGACGATATCCCCATCCTCCGCCACATCCTCAACTCGCCGGCACCGTTGCTCGAAAGTTTTCACCTGGAGCTAGATCAGGAGGTCGCACATGCCAGTGGTCCGCTGTCTGATGTTGGCCTTGTTCAGGCTCCTCGCCTTCGTCACGTCTATATGTCTGGGCAAGGCCTGCTCCCCATAGTACCATGGAGTGCCGGTTGGCATTTGAACCGGTTGAGGTCTCTCCAACTCAAAGTCGAGACGGACAAATATGAAGGCTGGCAGCCTCAGATCCACAACATCGACATGATTCTTGACTGCCTGACGAGTCTGGCGGGCACGCTCGAGGATCTCACTTTCACCAACATTCGTCTGAATGTTCCAACCGAGCATTTGTGCCGAGACGTGTCACTTCCAATGTTGGCTGGTTTGACTTTGGAAGGCGCCCTTGACGACGTTTTCTATATGCTCTCTCACCTCGATATGAACGAAGGCACGGCCATTGACTTGGAGCCCGAGGTTTGCACCGGCGACAACATCAGGAAAACCCTCCCGCGTTAAGCGGTTGTTAGCGACTGTGAGGTTCAGAGAAAATTATTTGGCGACTGTGAAGATAGATAATGCGAAATAAGCGACAGTCACATACGAGTCACAAAAGTAACACAGACAGATGACATGCCTATCCACGCTCGCAAGGACCCTTCGTATTTGGAACCTTCTACGCAGCCTTATTATAGCCATCGTATACATCCTACAAAGTTTCGTGAGTTAAATTGGCAGGATCGTCAGTGCAGGACAATCCTTACGACGACGCGCGAGGTGTGTGCGCAAGGCTGACTGACGCCGGCCCTAAACAATCTCGTGACCGGATGTTGAATTTTGATCCATCCTCGCCCCGTTCTCTGTCGCTTCCACTTTCCACCTCTGCGGTAACAACCTGTGCACCTCGCTCGCGAAACATTCCCCTCACGTTTTCTCCTCCCTTTGTCTGCATCTCCCCCAATGTCAACTTTCAGTTGAAGTCTTTCGAGCAAGAACAGCGACGTGGCGGATTACTGGCGGATTACCGAGACGCTCTTGGTCCTGAGTTTGGTACATGGGCTTTGGGGGGGGGGGGGGGGGGGGGGGGGGGTTCCCGGTAAGCCTCTCCGGTGCAACATCCCGCGTTCACAAAGCGGTCTAACTCATATCCAACAGGTCATCGAGCACACCCTTGCCGCGGCGAGCGGGGAGTCCCCCGGCGTCGTTGGACGGTGACACGCTGCCGCTGGACATTCGAGGGGACCCCGCGTCAAGGACGAGCGGCTCTCCCTTTGTGTGATGAGATGGTTGAGGTGAGTCTCATGCGGCCACGGTGCGGCTGCGCACGCTCATGCGACGGGGCAGAAATCACCTCTCGCTGGCCCTCACGACGAGTTTTTCCTGCCACTGCAACCTATGACGTGTACGCACCTTCGTGTCGCGCTCTCGCTTTCCCAATAGTCTGCTTGTCCCGGACTCGCCACACGTTGTAGCGCTCTGTAGCCGCTCACCCGCACTCGCCGCTCACCTGCACTCGCTGTGCGCAAGCGCCTCTACCTTTCGGTCACGGCACGTCGGCAAGCCCGGATGGCTGCTCGCTGCCCTCATCTCGACTTGTACTCAGTTCGTTCGCTCTGGCGCGCCTGTGGCCCACATCTCTATTCGCTGAAGCTCGTTTTCACGCCGTACTTGCTCCTTTGGCTACGGTACCCTCATGCATTTACCGTGGGCGCGCGTCATCCGGGGCATGCGTGCGTGAGCCGAGCCCAGCGGCTCTCGTTCCGGCTCCCAATTGTTGCGAGCCAGTGTACATTTCCGTAGAATAGTCCAATGTACGTAGTAGAAATGAATATATATGTCTTGCCGCTTGAAAGAACATTGCATGAGGCTACAACGAAATTACACGAAATTTTGTATCGATTATGAGCGTGACAACCGGCAGTGCAGTCCCTGAATGTTCGATAATTTATCATTAGCTTACGGATAGGCGGCGTTGGACTAAAATAATCGTCTAATCCGTGAATTTGAGTGAATTCAGAAAAATTCATGTGAATTCAGGTGGGAGGCTTTTGCTGATGTCAACATCCAGCAACTCTTCCCAATATTAGGCAGAAAACTCCAGCCCATCACACTTCTTCGCTGCGAGTTCTCTCAGAACTATTATCAGCTGCAGGCGTACAGGTCCACAAGTGACGAAGCACTAGTCCAGGTCCACATTGTCGGCGACATCCACATCCACACTGTTCATTTCTCCGAGGCGATGGCGTGGATGTTAGACATCCTTCCAGACGGAACACTGCCTCAATTAGAGGTCTGGCATAAACCCAGCTGTTGTGTGCAGTGGACGGCCGAACAGTGGCTGAATCTCCTGTCGGATGTACAGGGGTTGACGTCAGTCTATGTGGACAACGGGGGTGCCGCACCCCTTTGTAAAGCACTGGGAATGTGGCGCCCAGCAGGCTCCAACAGTCCGGTCTGGAATAGGCCCTTTCAAAGCTTGCCAAAGGGACGGTCACCATCGGACGTCGAGTTCTTCCTCTCCGACCTCACCCAGCTGACGCTTGTGAGCATCGAATGCCTACCGCGTTGGTTCGGGCAGTGTATGCAGGCTCGCGCTGATGCTGGGCATCCGCTCCGGTCCATACACGCCTCCATGCACAGAGAAGGGGACGCGATCCAGTGGCAAAAATGGCTGCGGCCCGTTGTGGAAGATGTTCAGATCAGATGGAGTGAAGTATTCGATGGACACGACTAAAATGACCTATAATTTTGAATCTATTTATGTTGAACGGAAGTATGACCACGTCATTCGGACATTCCAGGACACTTCAGTGAGCTTGTGTGTATAGTACCAGACCGGTCGGCCTATGTTAGCAATGGGCCGAGCAATGTGTTCGACCGCAGCAACGTCAACTCCGACCGGGAAGCCCGAAGGAAGATTACAAAGAGTGGTATACAAGGCAGCGTGGTATGTATTTAACGAAAGCAGGAAACAATGACAACAGGACCGAAGCAGGAAATGCGAACGAATTGTATGGCACGTCGAGGCCATGTGTACAGCGACCTCAACACAAACGTGAATGGACAAGCCCAGAAGGGACGTTCAGAATATCGTCGCCATCGCGCCGCTCTCGTCCGCCTCTCCCATCGCACTGAGCGCTTTCACGCCGGGGCCGTTCTTCCCAAAGGTGAACCCGACCCACACGCCGCGCGCGAACGGCTCCTCCTTCTCGCGCACGCGCTCGACGTTGCGCTGTTTCTCGCGCACCTCGGCGTACTTGGCCATGTCCTCCGGGGATGTGAAGTCGTCGTAGTACCCCGTGTCGACCTCCGAGTCGAGCGCGGGCACGAACGGCGCGGGCACGGAGCGCAGCTCGTCCCACGCGACGCCCGTGAAGAACGGGTGCGCGGAGACTTGGTCGAGCGTTGAATAGCGCACCGATGCGTGTGCGATAAGCCTGCGAATCACAGTCAGGAATGCCGTTCGTGCGAGGAAAATGAAGCGAGCCTACCGAGTGACTGCGTCCCACGCCGTGTCCGACAGATTGAAGATAAGGTCTTCCTCCTTGTCGTACTCAGGCCGGCGCAGCACCTTCGTCCAGTTCTTCAGATTTGTCCACGTCTCCTCGGGCGTGCCGCCGGAGAATGGCGGGAAGCCCGCGAGGAATTCAAATAGGATGCACCCGAGTGACCAATAGTCGACCGCGTACGTGTACGGCTTGCCGCGCAGCACCTCCGGCGCCATGTAGTCCGGAGAGCCGACGATCGAGTCTGCGTAGCGTGGCGAGGACGCGCGGATCGACCGGTAGAGCGAGCGGCGCTCCATTGTCGATCGGTGTACCAATGGCGTGTCCTTGACTTTATCAAGCTGTTTTGGTGTGTAAGTTATAGCGGCGGGAGTATCATGAATGAACGCACTTTGACTTTGAGTGACTCGATACGACGTGGGCTCAGCGCACCTGTCGCGAGGCCGAAGTCGGTGAGTTTGACATGCCCGGTCGAATCCACGAGGAAGTTCTGCATACATATTCAGCACACACACGTTTCTAATACCTAGCGATATTGCATACCTCGGGCTTGAGATCGCGATGCAGGTAGCCGAGCTTATGCAGCTCACGCACGGCGGCAAACATCTCGCTGATGTAAAATCGCGCGTGTTCTTCTTTCAAGACGCCCGAGTTGTTGAGCAGCGTCCGGAAGTCGCCGCCAGGGACGTACTCCATCGCGAGGTAGACGTGTTGCGGGTCCTGGAAGGCGTACAGCAGGCGGACGAGCCATGGTGTCTTCGTTGCAGTCAGGATATCGCGTTCCACGAGAACGTGGCGAATCTTCAACCGGGTCAGGACCTGGCCAGCAGATCGACAGTTCATGCAAGGCGCACCTCATCCATCTTAAACAGCGTGCGCTTGCGCATCTTCTTCAGCGCGCAGACCTCGCCCGTCTCCTGCTTGCGCGCGAGGTAAACTTCGCCGTAGCCGCCCTGCCCGACCTGCGCGATGATGTGAAACTGATCTACGCGCAGCTTTGTCCGCCGACGCCGGAGGACAACCCGCTCGCGCCCGCAGTACGACTTGAACTCCTTATTAAACGCAGGCGTGCCAGGGGTGAGCGAGCGGGCGGCGGTGTCTGCGTCAAAGGCAGTGCGCCGCTCCTTGCGCGCAGAGATGTAGCCCAGCAATTGGAAGTAGTAATCGTAGAAGTCTGAGACAGACAGTGGCATTAGCATGAGGCTCACGATGTGCGATGAGGCGCTCCGGGGAAGATCGCGCGGCGGAGAGCTGGAGGGCGCACTCACAGAGCTGGGCCACGGTGGATTTGCGGCGCACCTCGGGGCTGTCGAGCAGCTCGCGCTCCCAGAGCTGGAAGTTCGCCTTGAGCGTCGTCCCCGGGCGCGCGGTGTCCATGCGCACGTCCCCGAAGGTCATGCCCTTGGCGGTGTTCATGTGGACGTCGGGCAGCCCCATCGTGTACCCCTTGGCGGTCTGCATGTGGATGTCGTCGCGCTCTTTGTGTTTTGCGGGCGTCGCTGCGGCGGCGACGTGGTTTGCGCGGTTGCTGAGCATCGCGGACGGCGGTGGGAGGAGGAAAGAAAAGAGCGGACGGCTCAGGGCCTGAACTGAACAGGTTGACGGTTGGCTGGACGAGAGCGCCCGACAGCGCCCAATGCGGACGCGTCCGTCACGTGGCGGTTCGTCCGAGGCTCGACCGGCGACCGCGTCGCGTCGTCGACCACAACCTTCTCCTCGCCGCCGCCATGCCCGCCCACGCCGTCCGCATCCCCAGAGTCAACCTCGCCGCCGTCCTCGAGGCACAGAACCCCACCATCGACTTGCGCGTCGGCGCGTTCGAAGCGTCCACACGGAACTTCTCCAAGGCCATCGCAGACTGGACCAACCGCGGCAAGGCGGAGATCGCGCAGCGCAGGAACGCGTTCAATGCTGAGAAGAAGAAGATTCACGACAAGGCGGAGCACGTCCAGAGCGAGACGAACAAGTGCAAGGTCCAGGAGATCGAGTTGATAGCTGGTGCGTGTGCTGCTCGCCAGGTTCGCGGGATACCATGCTCATGAACGTGGCAGTGTTGGAGAAGGAGAGGGAGGAGGCCAAGGAGGCAGAGTCGTCGGTCGCAGCACTTAAGAGGCAGCTCACGTCTATCCGGGAGTCGTGTGCGCTGCTCGACACAGAGATCGAGCACTATCGCGCTATGGCAGGGAACCTGCGTCGAGGTGCGCGCTGGGTGCTACACTACCTATCTATGAAGCTAACGAGTTGCTCAGAACGAGAAGCAGAGCGCACTGTTCTCGCTGCACACGCATCCGCTGTCGCTGTAGAGGTTACTACCTGCGAGCGTGCCACACAGTGCTTCATCGAGGGTGTCGGCCAGGACCAACTCCTCATCCGCTATCTGCACATCAGCAAGCGCGACTGGAGCCGCGAGGCGAGCTTTGTACTCGACGTGTCGTCGCGAACATATAAAGGTGTGATTGGTGCATCACACGGGAGAGCTATCGCTGACGACCTATCCCATCAGTTATCACTGCCACGCCACAATTGCCCAACCTGCCTATATTGCTCGATAAATTGAACGAGAGTCGGGATGTGTATGCATTCATACGCGACGTACGGGCTGCCTATCAGGAAATGCTGTCGTAGGCCCGCGAGTCGGCTGACGACTCCCCCTGACTCCCCTCATCGGTCCACATCCCTCGAACCTCAAATATTGTATTATTCGGCATTCATTATATACTGGCTATAGGGCAATCATGATCTGCAGGCAGATTTGCGCGTGTCACAAAACGTTCTGGAAGCCTACGCGACCTCCCCGGATCGCTGGACGTCACGATAACAGGCGAGCATCGCGCTGGACACCAGCCCGACGACTTCATCCTCCGCGCCGCTGCACCCTTCCTCCGTCTCTGTCGCGCTACGCTCTTGGGCAGCTCCTCAACAACGTCGTGTGTTCCCTGCTTGGAGGTCTTCGGCGGTGGGGTGCGCGGGCCTGCTGCTTGCACGATCCACACGCTGTGTTGGACGCCCGCGCGCGAATCGCACGGAGCTGCACCCGCAACACTTTTAAGCGGCTGCGCCGCTGCATCGTCTCGCTGCGCAGGCCGCGCAGCTCGTTCAAGACGTCGTGTAGCTCCAGAGTGGGGACCTTCGGCGGTGGAGGGCGCGGGAGCGATGGTGCATGGTGGTGCCAATGCGTGCGTGCGCGCGCGGCGGCGCCGGCGCCGCGGACGACGTTGTGTTCCTGGACGCCTGCGCACAACTCCAGCGGGCCGCCCTTGCCCGTGAAGCTGCCGCTACGCCGGTGAAAACTCCTGGGGCCCGAAAGCTTCAACCACGGCTCGCGCAGCGCGCTCGGGTGTCGCTGCTCTGGTCTTCCTCCGTCGTCTCGGCCGCGCTGCGCAGGATGCGCAGCTCCTCTAGCAGTGGAACACGTGCAGGGCTGATGGTGGAGGCGTAGGCGTAAAGTTTTAGAAAAGAAAATATAAGGACTGCTAAGTAAGCACTGGATACTTTGTGGCCTGTACAATTGCCAGGATTCCTATCACACAACCTCCTAGTTACCCTCTTTACCTGATCTCTCTTTCACCTTTCAACATTGATAGGAGCTTGATAACTAATTCATTGGATTCAGGGTCATGGATTTTTTCCTGTACTTTCTGGAAGCCGCGCGGCGGTGCGGCGACACTCAGCTCAACAAGTCACACGAGATAACAGAAACCGAGCCTGGATTTCGGAGACAACCGGGAGGACACAACAGGAGGAGAGTAGGGGAGACAGGGAGCGTGAAGGAAGGGGGGAAAGAGCGTGAAGTACGTAGGTGTCGAGCACTGGATATAAGTAGTGGGCGAGCGCGGTAGGAATATGAACACGACGTCATGAGACCGCGAATAACATGTGAAACCGAGAATGGGGACAGCCGAGGCCGGAGTGAGCCGTGTAGGCTTACACTCCTCCCCGCCGGGGAGAAGACTTCCCCCCGGGGCGGGCGAGCCAACGGTCGAGCGCGGAGCAGTCCTTGAGCTCGCGCGAGGGCAACCACTGCACATCCTCGTCACCCCAACCTTTCCACCGGACCAGATATTGCATCCCGCGGCCGCGCGCGCGTTCGTCGATGATGTCGTCGACTTCCCATTCTTGCGCGCCGGCGTCGGTGATGACAGGGCCCGGACGCGGGAGCGTCCGCGAGGGAGCGACGGTGGAGTCGTTGGCGTGGAAGGGTCGGAGGAGGCTGGCATGGAAAGTGGGGAAAACATTAGATGTAGAAGGAAGATCGAGAGTGTAGACGCTTCGCTCGGGATAAGCCATGGTCACGGTGTACGGCCCGTCATAGCGCGGCATGAACTTCGCAACGCGGGAGGGGTCTTGCGCTTTGTAGTCGCGGCGACGGTGGAAGGTTGACAGAAGGACGCGGTCGCCAACCGCGTAGCGGCGTTCAGGGCCGCGGTGTTGGTTGGCAGCGTCCGCCTGAGAGAGCTTGGCGGCGAGGAGATTGTCTTGGGCTTCTGCAAAGTCAGCTGTGATGCGGGAGAGCAGCTCGGCGGCGCGTGTCGCGTCGAGGCCGAGATCGCGCTTAACCGCGTCCGCGGCGGACGGCGCGAGTGGCGGGATGAGACGAGGTTGACGTCCCATGCGTAGTTGGAAGGGCGAATAACCTGTCGATGCATTAACCGTACTCATGATATCGAAACGTACACGAGGCAACGCGCGGACCCATCCGCGCTGCCGACGGTCCACGTGGAATCGAAGGCACTGGTTGACCGTCTTGTTTGTGCGCTCCGACGAGCCGTCGGTCTGCGGGTGGAAGGCGGAGGAAAGCTTGAGTTTGATGCCTGTGAGCCGATGCAAGGCCTTCCAGAACTTGGAGACGAAGAGCTTGTCACGGTCAGAAACAATTTCGAGGGGCAAACCATTCTCGCAGAACCAGTGGTCGAAGAACACCACCGCAAATTGTTCAGCCGTGATCGTGGATTTGATGGGCACCAAGCGGACGTCGGCACCTGAGCGGTCGGTCATTGAGACGATGGCATCGAAACCGGAGTCGGGGGGAAGTGGGCCGATGAAATCAATGGCGACGCTGTCGCCGCGGGCGTCGGGTACAGAGAGCGGGTGGAGAGGGCCGGCAGGCTTAGTCGAGAGAGATTTGTTACGTTGGCACTCAGCGCATGAGGCGATATATCCCTGATCAAGGTCGCGTCGCATGCCCGGCCAGTAGTACGAGTCACGCAGGGCGCCATAGGACTTGTCCGTACCAAAGTGGCCCAGTGAGTCATGCGCGAGTTGGAAGAAGGTCTCGCGCAGGGCGGGTACGCGGGGAATGACGAGACGTTCGCCGATGTAGAGCAGGCCGTCGCGGAGGGAAGCACCCGGTGTGCTGTCAAGGTTGCGAAGCAGGCGTGCGGTGAAGGTGTCGTGCGGGTAGCCGGCCTGGATATCGCGGAGGAGTTGGGTATCTGAGGAGACCTGGAGAATGGTCGCTGTGCGGACGCCGGACAGCGCGTCCTCCACCGAGGGCGAAAGACGCGCAAGGGAGACGGCAGCTGCGAACACGGAGACGGGCGGAGCGTCGTCAGAGACCGGGAGACGCGAAAGAGCGTCGGCGACGGTGTTGTCCTCGCCCGGGACGTAGTCGATGGAGAAGTCGTATTGTGCGAGGAATTCTTGCCAGCGGCATTGACGGCGCGAGAGGTCTTTTTGCGTATTGAAATGCTCGAGGGTACGGTGGTCAGTGCGAACCACAAAATGAGAGCCAAGGAGATCAACTCGCCACTTTTGGAGAGCGCGCACGATGGCGAGGAGTTCCTTTTCATGGACGGGGTAGTTGAGTTGGGCGCCTTTCAGTTGCATCGAGTCGAAAGCCACCGGGCGCGCAGATTCCCAAGATGGGCCCCAAGACAGGACGGCGCCTGTGCGGAAGTCGCTGGCGTCCGTGGTGACCCAAATGATGTTGTCGCCGGGGGACTGGTGGTCGATTGTCGTAAGGCATTCACGGCTGAGGACGAGGGACTTGATCGCATCGAAAGCGCGCTGATGGAGGAGAGACCACCCAGGCCAATCGTGTTGCGCGTCGAGCGTCGTGAGCGGAGTGAGGATGCGGGTGTGTTCGGCAAGCTGGGGAAGGAAGGTGGCGATATAGCGGACGAGGCCAAGGAAAGCGCGCACTTGCGACGCGGATTGTGGGACGGGCCAGTTGGTGATGCGCTCGACTTTGGAGGGATCTGCTTCGATGCCGCGGGCAGAGATCTCATGCCCGAGGAAGTGGACAGACTCACAGAAAAGGTCCGTTTTCTTCAAAGAACAATACAGGTGCGCGGCGCGCAGCGCGGAGAGGACCGTGTCGACGTTGCGGGCATGCTCGGCGACTGACTGGGACCAGATGATGATGTCGTCCAAATAAACGTGGCAGATCTTGCCAATATGGGCGCGCAGCGCAGCGGTCATGCGACGTTGATGCGTTGCGGGGGCGTTGCGGCCGCCCATGGGCATGACTGTCCACTCGTAAAGGCCGAACGGCGTCGTGACAGCGGTGAGGTGGATGTCGTCGGGATGGACGCGCGTCTGGAAGAACGAGTTAGTAATATCCATTTTACCCCAAATCTTGCCCTTCGCGCAGTCGGCGAGGATGTCGTCGACGCGGGGCAAGGGGTGGGCGTCGGGGACGGTGTTGTCATTGAGCGCGCGATAGTCGTTGACCCAGCGCGGGAGCACGGTGGGGTCGGCCTTAGGGATAATGAAGGCGGGCGAAGCATGAGAACTGGAGGAGGGGCGAATGCGGCCCGCGGAGAGGTGCTGGTCGAGGAGGGTGCGCCAAGCGTCGCGATATTTGCGTGGGCAACCGTACGAGCGAGTGGCGACGAGCTTGTTGGCGTCTTTGAGGCGTATGCGGTGATAGACGTCGGATGGAAGATCATCGAGATGGGGAATGTCTGAAGGAAAGAGATCAACGTATTTGGACTTCATGCGGCGATCCAGCTCGGAGAGCTGATCGGCATGAGCGAGCGCGGCGACACGGAGCGCGACGGCCGCAACGAAGTTGACCGGGGCGACGGGGTCAGCCCGGCGGTCGCAATCCGCACGCTGCGAGAGCAGGCGTGCTTCGAGTTCGCGCAGGACGAGCGCGCGAACAGAGAGAACCTCCGCAGGCGAGGGCGTAACCGAAGGAGAAGCAGGGGCAGGGGGATCCGGAAACTCGTCGATATCCCTGAGAATGTCAAAGCCAGAGTCTTTCGACGTGCACGTCCGGAGCTCGTGATCAATAACCATGCGATTCATGCGCAGAAAAGGAAGACCGAGAATTACAGGCATGCACATTGCATCAGGCGCAACGAGGGCGCGAACAGTCACAGCGCGAAAAGAATAATCTGGGGAACACAACGACAGCTTCACCCAATGGGTGGCAGAAACAGGAGACGAATCGCGAGAATGAGTCCGTTCCCCTCCGGCACCAAACGCTTCGCCGAGGGGCAGTGGCTCCTGCAGACGGTGTAGCCGAAGCCCGAGGGCTTGTACGATCGACTGGCGGACGAGCGTCACCTGCGAGCCGTCATCGATTAGAGCTGCTAGCGCACGCTCGGAGATGCCAGAGGAGAGAGAAGGGGGCCCGAGGGCCACACAGTACCAGCGAAGCGGATCATCCGCGAGGGAAGAAGGGGAAGGAGAAGGCAGAACCGAACAAATAGAAGGCGAGACGTACACATCGTCGGGTTCGCTGTCAGTGCCATCTCCGATGACGCCGCTTGAAATGGCTGCGTCGATGTTCAGGAGGACGGCGGCGACGAAGCCGGCGAGTTTGTTCGAGGACTTGCCCTTGATCATATCGGCGGTGAGCGGGCGGTAATTTTCTCCGGAGGGGAAGCCGTTGGGGCACTTGTCGGAGCGATGCCCGGCGTTGAAGCGCCTGCACTTGAAACACCCGTCGTTGTGGGTGAGCAGGTCGCGTTCGGCGGGCGACAGCTTCGGGAGAAGGACACGTGGGGCGGCGGTCGAACCAGTCGCGGCGCCGGCGGGGGTTGACACGCGAGGCTTGGTGGCATGCGTCGCGGGGTAGGTCGAGGTCCGGGCGAGGCGAGCGACTTCGGCGGCCACGTCAGCTGCAAGCGTGAGGCGGGCGCCGTCCAGGTCGTCCACTTCGCTGACCCATTCTTGGAGTGAGAGGGATGCGGCGAGGCGTGCGCGAGTGACGGCAATGCCGAGCTTGGGGTGGAGCCCGGCGGTGAGCTTGCGCCGGAGTGCGTCGTCATCGAGGAAGGAGTCGGTGTCGCGGAGAGTGCTGTTGAGGGCGGAGAGTTCGAGGTACCAGTGGAAGAACGATCCCGGGCCTTGCTGCGAGTTGAGAAGCTTTGCTGAGACGCGCGCCTCCCAGTCGCGCTCGAGGAAATTCTTGCGGATCTCGACGAGGAACTCGGCGAAGGTGAGCGCCTCGATGCGCGTCTTCTCGACGTAGACCCAGTCCTGGAGGCGGTGGTCTTGCAAACCGTCCGAGACCATGCGCACCTGGTTCAGTGGATCGACATTCTTGTGCTTGAAATAGGCGAGCGCGCCGTGCTCCCAGCGCCGCAGGACCTCGGGAGTAATGATGCCGGGGGTGAGGATTGGGACGCGGGTGGGGGCGGTTTGCTCGAAAAGCGCGGTCGACGTGGGGGACATGATGCGGCGTAACTGCGTGGGGGAATCTGAATCGGAGTCGGAGTCGGAGTCGTCGAAGGAGAGAGGGAGAGAGACGGGCGGCGGTGTCGGCGGTACGACGGGAGGCTGCGGCTGGGTTGGCGAAGGCGGCAAGGGAACGATGGTTGGGGAGATCGGAAAGTCGGGACTCAGCGGGGAAGGTATCGGTGCGACGCTGCCAAGGTTCAATGATGACCAGAGGCTGGTCGTCGCGCTACCGAGATCGGAGGTTGAGCTGGGTATGCTCGAGAGCGGAGAGGGAGATGCGGGTGACGTGGCCGTTCGGGACCTCGTCGTGACCGCGACGTCGACAGTCAGGTGGTTGGCGGAGCGGGTGCGGCGCGTGGTGGGCGGCAGTTTTGCGACGGCGGTGGGGAAATCGGGGCGATGGTTCGTGTTAAAAAAAAAGTGGAAGCCGCGCGGCGGTGCGGCGACACTCAGCTCAACAAGTCACACGAGATAACAGAAACCGAGCCTGGATTTCGGAGACAACCGGGAGGACACAACAGGAGGAGAGTAGGGGAGACAGGGAGCGTGAAGGAAGGGGGGAAAGAGCGTGAAGTACGTAGGTGTCGAGCACTGGATATAAGTAGTGGGCGAGCGCGGTAGGAATATGAACACGACGTCATGAGACCGCGAATAACATGTGAAACCGAGAACGGGGACAGCCGAGGCCGGAGTGAGCCGTGTAGGCTTACACTTTCAATGCTTTTTGATACCACTCTATAGCTGATCTCAATCCTCCTTCTGTATATATGTATGTTTTTCCAATACACCTCAGAACAGTAGCATGAACATCATTCAAGGTAATTGTAAAACATATTTCATAATCAAGCTCAGTGCTTGAGACTTAGACACTATCAAAGTGATAGCATTCCCGTTACGCTGAGTGGATGTAAGAGGTAAGGAAGATGAGTTCCCATAATGGGAAGCACAACTAAAACTATGGCCTGCTAATATGTCCAAACAGCACTGGCTGTTTGGTATGCATACCCGCTGCCCCTATATCACAGCATGAGCATTTAAAAAAGTCTTGTGGCACAATCTGATCCCTGTTGGGACCAGGCATAGAGAGGTTGTATGTCATGTGACCTAGCAGCTATTAGAACTTGTGAAACAAAGAAGAAGAAGAAAAACTGAAAACAAAATGGCAAAATATGTTACAAGAACCATCTGGATGATTGAAGATGAGGTCACCCCATAGACCAAAGTTTTCCTATCATGCTAGATGCTACAACATCATTACATCTCCCTAGTTGCCCTTTTCGACCACAAAATCTCCTGTCAATATTGACAACATGTCATTAACGAAGTCATTCGATATAGGGTCATTAGTTTTTTCTTGAACTTTCAAGGCTCTTTTGTACCATTGTATTGCCACATCAAACTCTTCATCATATACATATGTTCTTCCAAGAGATCTCAAAACATGGGCATGTAAATCAGGAAAGCTATGTTTCTCACAAAGGGATAATGCCTTGAAGTAATATGTACATGCTTCTTTTGTCTTCTTTTCATCAGAATAAATCCACCCAAGTGTCATATTTGTATATATCAGTGACTCTGTATTGTTTACTTTTGTGTGCATAGTCATAGCTTTCTGCCAACAGTCTCTTGCACTATCTGGTTGATGCATGTCATAATATGTTTTCCCCAATGATTCCAAGTCCTCTCCTAATCGCCGGATATCACCACAGGACTCATGCAGGGCAATGGCCTGATTCAAGTAATTGATTGCATCTGTGTACAGTCCTTGATTGAGATACACATGTCCAATACCACGTAGAGATGTACCATGTCTAGTCAGATCATTATGATATTGATGTATCTTTGTAGCCTGTTGGTAGAAGTCCAGTGCTGTTTCAAATTCATTCATATTCAAATGAACTTCTCCTAACAAATCTAAAATATAGTTTTCAGACCCCAACCTGTTGACCTGTCTATTCAAGAGTAGTGACTTTGAAAGATAATCTTTAGCTATTTCAAACTTTTTTTCTCCTATATAGCACATCCCAAGTGATTGATAAGCAAGGCTTTGCCCAATTCGGCTTTTTGACTGCATAAAAACATCCAATGCCTTATGAAAGCATAGTCTTGCTTCATCAAAGTTATCCTCTAATCTATATACATGACCTAGAGCCATCCAGGGATAAGCAACAGAATTATCTTTGTTTTTAATCTGATCATATAGGTCAATTGATCGCATAGCACATTCTTTGGCATCTTGAAAAAGAAATTGCATTCTTGAGATGACGCTTAAGTGAGACAATATACGTGCTTGATCTTTGAGAATATTATATTTCTCATAGATACCTATGGCTGGTGTGTAATATGATCGAGCTAGATCATATTCGCAGCGACCACCATGAAAGCGGCCTAGGGATAGCATTGTTTTTGCTTGGTATATTTCGTCTTCTTGGTTTTCAGCATATTTTAAGGCCTTTGAATAAACTGAATATGCCTGTGAAAAGCTTCCACAATCATTCAAACAATTACCCCACTCCAGTTGGTAGTCCATAATACATTGAGGAGATAAAAAGCCTTTCTTTTCTTCTAATAATTCAAATAACTCTGGCACAAATGACCCTGTTTCTGCAGTAGTAAGGCAAGAGTAATTTCTTACAGCCTCTACAAGAGTTTTTCCAGGGACTTGAGTTTTCAAGCAGTCCAATAGGATATGTCCTGTGTTTTTATACTCCAGCAATTGTTCTGTAGATATTACAGTACGGCCTCCATCTTTGAGACTGAGGTCAATATAGTGTTGTCTTAGTAACTGCATATGTTCTGCTGATAGGGGGAGGTGCTCTTTACTGTAATAGCCAATCAATGGGTGAACATGCAAGGTATCGAATGACTGATACACAAGCCCACTCTTTAAAAGAGCATTGACACTCTCTTGTGTGCTCTGAGTATCTGAAAAAAGGAACTGAAAACAATTCAACCTTGCTGGGGCTAAGCCACCAGGGAGCATTCCCAGTAGACTCAAGATAACCAAAGCAGTAGAGTGTGATCTTAGTTCATATCCCTCAATAGATAGTTCAATTGAAGCCTCGAGACTTGTTAGTCGATGTCCTTTCTCTCTCTCAATAGTTCTGATATTCTTCTTCTCCCATTGCTGCCACAGGAATCTACAATCTTGTGATTGAGCAAGATGAGCAATGATTGTAAGAGCTAGAGGAAGGCCCTCCACACTTTGGACTAATTTGGCTGCACACTCATCCCATTTATTTGATATATGTTGAAAAACTTTCTCAGATGTTTCT
Organism: Auriscalpium orientale; assembly: GCA_019915035.1. Taxonomy (NCBI): domain Eukaryota; kingdom Fungi; phylum Basidiomycota; class Agaricomycetes; order Russulales; family Auriscalpiaceae; genus Auriscalpium; species Auriscalpium orientale. The sequence goes on from JAHLMH010000001.1 coordinate 3,409,846, forward strand.
AAGCTCAGTGGTGGTAAAGGTGACAAGAGTGGCTTAGACCAATCAATGCCCTCAGGATATTCTAAACCTCTCATGGTGATTATCAGTGAAACACACAAGACAGAGCTTAGTTTTTGTAGAAACATAGTGACTGTGTGCTTTATTTGAAAATCAGCATTCCATAAGGTTTCAAAATTGTCTAGACATAGCAAGCTGGGAGCTGACTCAAGATTAGAAAGTATCTCTTGTTCTTTCAATGAACTATCTGAGTCATTTTGTAAGCCTAAAATTTTTGCTATCTCATTCACCAGCATAGATGTGGAGAGGCATTCTTCACATGAGATGAAGTAAATTCTTTCATTGAATTTATGCACAACTGTAGGGTGATGAAGGATTGCCAAAGCCAGAGTGGTTTTTCCAATCCCACCTGGACCAAGAATTACTGTTCGAACAGGCAACTCCTTTGTGTCATTTAATAATTCCAGCAGTGCCATCATATGAGTATCACGTCCAAAGAAAGCAGAAGAATAAGCGGGGATTTTCATGTTAGCTCTGTAAAAACATAAGATTATACAACAAATTTGATTGTAGAAGAATATACCTGTGATTGGTCAAAAGAGGCTATAGTTTGGAATATTATTACTTTTTGAGGGAAGATAGAACATCGTCACAAGCATACCTGAGAATCAAAATCTGCATTGGCTTCAACTGTGAATAACAAAGATGCCTACAGCACATTAGTTGCAATAGAACAGTGTACATTTTGATAAATCATACCTTATAGCTGTTAGTAAGATAATTGAGCCTTTTATTGCAGTAGCTGATTCTTTCCTTTGAACCTCCATCTAATAAACGGAGAGGCGATCTTTTCTTCCTTTGAGTGCTATATTGAATCAGTGCATTCTCAATGTTCTTCAGTTCCCTTATGAATAAGCATAGTAATTAGTGTATTGCATGATTCTAAGAAGACCGAAAAGAGTTTGGAGTTGACATACTGGGGCCACAGTTCCAGAGTATGCTGCAGATCTGGAGGAGCTGTCCAGCTATGGCCTTTAGCATAAGTAGTAGCCTCTTCCAGAAGTCTGGCTAGCTCTGATATTCTGTCATTCATCTCACACAATTGAGCCCTGTTGCCATTCAGTGTCTGTGGTACAAATTATTAGTGATCTGAGGTATGACTGGGCAACTGAGGGGCAAACATACATCACTGATCATGGTGACTCTCAGAAGTACCCCAGCAGCACCCTTGATATACGGAACTTGTACACTCAGTTCACCAATCTCCCGCAAAAGTGCAAGGGATGTGACAAGGGTAGGTCTGGTTTGCGATGAATTTTCATGAGATGACTGATCACCTTTGATTATAGATCACGATGAGCATGAAATGGGTTCTGATACTCCAGCAACTCACTGTCAATAGAGGGGATTTTGGGTCGTGTAATTCTGGAGAAGAGCACCTTCACGATGATCTTGGATGCTTCCATGGTTGTCGTTGATGTCGAAGAGACGTGCGGGCGGCACCGCCACCGGAGCTCCGCCCCGAAGGCGCTTTCTGCGGTCGTGGGCCGAACACATCTGAACGTTGAGGCCACGACCAATCCACGATGCCCACAAGTCTTGCCCCAGTGAACGTGCCACGCTTCCACTCGCAACTGCTCGAGAATGTAAACCCAGGAAGCGACGCGCGCACGCCGTAGTTGGTTCTGGCTCCGTGGTACTTGCGACGTACGGTTAGGGTTCGGGGAAAGTGGCAGAGTAAATTTACCCAGGGTAGATTTACCCGGGTAAAATAGCGGTAAGTTACAGTAAATATGACAGGGCCCGGATTTGCATGGTAAACCAGGGTAAAACTGGGAATATAGGTAGCGCCTCGCGGTTACAAAGCCTTGCAACATCCCACAGCCCCTGTACAAATCAATTGCCTACCAGGCCTTGGCTGAACTTATGCCTAGCTGGACGTATTCAGAATGTATCAAATTCAATGCTAATATAAATCATGCTATCGTAATATCCTGCGCCGCGCGACACAGACCCGTACCGGCATCATCCTCGTCGAGTCGACGACAATGAAGACCCCTATTGGAACTGCTTCCGATGGGCTCTCCTTACTCTCTGTTTATCTCAAAAACCTACCCAACACACTACCATCCCCGCAGCCGCCTTCTGTTGACCTCCGGAACTTTGCCCCAGACTTCGACCGGTTCGAGGACGAGGGCCGAGAGGTGGCCGTCAATCGAGAGCTGGAGGTCACCCTTGGCCCACGGACGGGGCCAAACAGCACCTTCATACTCACCGAGCGGGGCCCAGGCATCGAGGCCCTGGTTGATGTTCTTGCTGGATATTTGCGAGAGATCCCAAATTCACTGATCCTGCAAAAATGGGTTCACGACTCGATCCGCGCAGCAGAGAATATTTACACTGCAGCTGGGGCGCCATTGGTGAGCTCGTCGGCCTCTATTTCCATGGTCTGTGCCTCACCTTCGATATATCTAAGCCATCGAGTGCGAGCGCACATGAACCGACGCACTTGTCGACAGTGAACTCCGTGCCTGATGTCGAGCTCGTCGAGGAAGATTCATCACAGGCAAAACAGTCAGCAAAGGCAGATGGGAAGAAGCGGGCACGTACTGGTGGCGATGTCAAACGCCCGGACACAAAGATTGTCGTGAGCTTTGATGACCCCGACTTCATCGATAGCAAAGAGAAGGTCGACACTCGTCGAAGCGGGCTCAAGCAGCACCCACTCATAGCGAAAGTGACTCGGCCGTGTCGATTGGCGCACACAACGGGCAAGGATGACGACCTGATGAAGGAACGACGGCGATGCGCAGCCAGCTCCGGCTGCCATACCTTTTGGTCGAGCACCAACCAGGCACGCGTCTTCGACCATGCAAAGGACTGCTCCTGGCTCCCCCACGACTTGCGGAGAGAAGTAGTTGACGCATTGGCGGTGAAGGGGGCTGGGCGTGCGGGGTTGAATGCGGCACCTGCCGCAGAGACGATCCAGGCTTCTGACGATGAAGACGAGGAACCTGCTTCTTCGCGGAAGCGTGCAAAGACGACAACTGTTCAGAGGAACGCATCAGCAACAAATCTGTCTGGTTTATTCAAAACGCAGGGGAAGAAGGATCTCAAGGAAGGATCTGATTACCGTCTCATGCTCTGGCTCGTCTGCAACGGGATTCCAACTCACACCATCGATGACGACAGATTTGATGCCTTTGTTGCTGGATTGAACAACCATTATACGGCCACTTCTTCGACGACAATGCGCGACAAGTTAATTCCCCAAGAGGCTTCGCGCGTCCATGTGGAGATGTTGAATTACCTGCGCACCTGTCGAAACCTCACGATCTCGTTTGATGGCGGGAAGACTCGTCGTCCCCGTGGCGTTTACACGATTCACGTCACGACGCCGGGGAGACGTGCATTCTTAATGGATCTGGCAGATGCGTCGGAAGTCAGTCACACCGGGGACTACTTGAAGGGGATCTTGTTTCGAGTCCGTATTTCCTTTCAATCTGATCTAAATCAAACTGACGGCAGCGTGACTGTCAGGTCATAGAGCAAATTGGCCCTTACCAATTTTCTGGGACTGTGTCCGACAACACAGGTAATACGCGAAAGGGGCGACAACTGGTCACGAAAGCGCTGCCGCACGTCATTGACATGCAAGACCCCTGTCATACGACGAACCTGGGAATACAGGCTATATGTCTGATACCTGAGTTTGTAAAGGTGCGCCGTTATCTTCTAAAAACCATCTTCGGAATTAGGAGTAACCATCAGATCAGACAATTGCGCCTGTGCGAGAAATACTCACATTCATGAGTGAGTCAACCTATGCAAGAGAGCATTTCGACTCTATCCGGGCACCCATGAATCTCGGTGGGGGCCTTGAAAGCATTGGGAAGACGCGGTTCAGTAGCGTATACTGGGCCACGCTCTCCTTGCTTCGAAACCTCCCTGCCATGCGAGATCTTGTTGGCGACGCGAAATTGGGCATCAACGTGGCTGTATGTGGCTATTTGATTAATGCTGCAGTTGGCGCGCTAACGTTGAATGCCAGGGTCATAACGCACTGCTCGCGAAGAACTCAACGGCGACGATACAATTTGAACTGGATCTCACCAAATTTATCACAGTCACAGCGCCCTTTGCGAAGACTATACTTTGTCTGGAATCGAGCCACGCGACCCCGGCTGATGTCTATCTGTTCTGGCTCTCGATCATGGCGCATTTGGACGAATTGCTGAGGAATAATAAGTTGGGGTTACTGCCGGAGACGATAGAAATGATACGCACCATAGCAAACCGCCGGTTCGATGAGTTGATCAATGGCAAGACGTGCGGAGACATATACATCTCCGCATTTGTCCTCAATCCAGGTAAGTTCCTAGACAACCTTCGAGAGTGAGGGACGCTCACAATGAGCGACAGCGTACCGCAACGCACCAATTTACCGCAATATCAACCCGCTTGCGATCCCACCCATCATCATCCCAGCGGCTGCAAATCGCGCCAATCGAGCTGGGACAGCGCCGGATAAAGTCAAGAATCGTGTCGGCACGGCCTTGCAGCTACTCCTCCACAAGGAATACGGCAAAGATCTGGTCGAAAAAACACCAGCTCAACCCTCGGGGAAAGAGAGAGATGCGCTCACCGCTGTCATGAAGCTGCGGAATCCCGCACTCGCTCATCTCTCGCCTCTTGAAGCATTGACAAAGTTCCAAGAGCAGTATGACAAGTACTGCAATGCTGAACCACCTTTTGACCAGGATCTCGAGAGCCTGAGGGCAGGAACAGTGCGCGACTGGTGGAAGAAACTCGCAAAGCGTCGAACCGGCGATACAGATGTGCTGGCAGTACGGTGCTTCTTTTGCCGCCCGGGCCTGCCTGATTCTGACCTGTTAGCAGACGCTCGCTATTAAAATCTACTCGTTGACCGTCAATTCTATGCACGAGGAAAGGACAATGTCCACCATCACCTGGTTGAACAGCGCGAAGCGGAGCAGGCAGCTAGTCAATACATTGAAGGATAGCATCCAGATTCGGCAGTGGCACAAGTGGGATCCGGTCTGTCCGTGCACTTTCAACAAATTGGTGACAATACTCACAGAATAAATAGGCAAAGGACACCGCACCAAAACAGATGCTGTCGGTGAAATGGCACGACGTCCAAAAAACAATCATGAAGCGCCGCACCACGGCGGTTCAAGGCCCATCGGCATCCCCGGAGGCAGTGGCAGGACAGGACGACTTGGACGACGACATCACAGAAATTCTCAATGAAGATTGGCTTGACACTACAAATATCGAGCCCGAGGATCGAAATGGATCAAATACGCAGCGACGAGCCCTATCCGCCTCTGTTGGCGAAGAAATTGACCTGAGCTCACCGTTTGTGATGGATTTCCTCTCCGACGCACCATCGCAGCCCTCCGCTGCACCTCAGCCTTCACTCCAGGCACCGGAAAATGTAGCAGTGCGCCCAAATTTGAGCTGGGATGTCTTTGCGGCCCCCTCACGTTGACTTTTACCCGGTCTTACCGACTTTTACCGACTTTTACTCAATATTTACCGTAAATTTCCGTCAAACAGAGACCCGTAAATCTACTGTAAATCTAAGCTGTAAAAGTGGCCCTCCCTGAGCACCCGGGTAAATGTACGGTAACTCTCGAGCCGGATCGACTTTTCCCGAACCCTACGTACGGTACGTGTCTAAAACTTGTCTAGTCATCCCACCTACTCGTCACCCTGCCCATCGCCAACCAGATACTGACGTGTATGTCTATCTTGGCACGCGACCCGCCGATGCTTGCATATGCAGGGCGCGCACTCTTTGCATCGCCCATATGAGTCTTCTGCCAGCCAACCCCGCCCACATTGAATTGACCCCGGTTGCCTTCCCCCGCTCGCTCCCAGTGGTCAACAGTCACCGTCAACCACGCTGTATTACTGGCGGAAACGGATCTCTCGGCCTCCGACCTCCAGCGCCGCGGTCGTCTCCGCCAGTGAGAGTTTAACATCCTCGTTGATGTCCAGCCTTACACCGGTGCCCTCGTACGTCGTCGAGCTGCGAATGTCCGCCGTTTCCTGACTACTTCTTATAGCATCTCATCCTAGTTAATGCTCGAGCTCGTCTTTGACTGCGACGCGCAAATCACTTTGAGAAATTGCACCTTCGGGAGTAGCTCAACAGTCTCGGGATGTGGACGCCAGGCTCCAGCGATCTGCACAGCACCCCAACAACCAGCTCGCGATGTACAGATGACAGCCAATCAAGGGAGACGACGCGTGCCGATGGACTGCGAACCGCCGTCACCTCACTTCACCCACTCACAGACATCGAGCGCTTCGTGCTACAGCCCCAGACTGGTCTGTCGCATGGACGCTCGTTCCCGGCTCTCGCCAACTACGACCCGTGGTTTCGTACCGCTTGCTCCCCGATCAGCGAAGATGCCTTCGACCCTTCGGCGCCCACACCAGCTTCTCTCGAGTTCCATCCCGCAAGCCGCCCGCCTGTTCACACGCCGTCCGACGTCGAGATGCTCGAACCTGTGAGCGCAGTCCCGGATGAAGTAGAGGAGGGCAGCGACGAGGACGACGGGCTATTCGCCGGTGGAGAGGTATCTTCAGATGCGCACATTGAGCTTGTCGTAGACCAGATCCACGAGTGGATCGCCGATCCCGAGTGGGTGGCGGCGCGCTGATGAACACGACGCGGAGAAAATTTCGAGGAGCATATGGGGCGGCGATGGAGCAGAGCTAGCTTTGTCCTCGATGTGTCGTCGCGAACGTACAAAGGTATGATTGGTGCATCACCCGGGAGAGCTATAGCTAACGACCTATTCCACCAGTTATCACTGCAATACTGTATCATTCGGCACTAAGATACTGGCAATATAATAATCATGATCTGTTTTGCGCGTGTCACAAAACGCGCTGGAAGCCTACGCGACCTCCCCGCACCGCTGGACGTCACGACAACAGGCGAGCATCGCGCTGGACACCAACCCGACGACTCCATCCTCCGCGCCGCTGCGCCCTTCCTTCATCGTCTCCGTCGCGCTACGCTCATTGGGCGGCTCCTCAACAACGTCGTGTGTTCCTTGCTTGGAGGTCTTCGGCGGTGGAGCGCTTGCGCATGGCCCTGCTGCTTGCACGATCCACACGCTGTGTTGAACGCCCGCGCGTGGATCGCACGGAGCTGCACCCGCACAACTTCAAGCGGCTGTGTCGTCTCGCGAATGCTGCGCAGGGTGCGCAGCTCGATCAAGACGTCGTGTGGCTTCAGAGTGGGGATCTTCGGCGGTGGAGGGCGCGGGAGCGATGGTGCGGATGCGCGTGCGCGCGCGGCGGCGACGGCACCGCGGACGACGTTGTGTTCTACACTTTGCTGGACGTATGTATGCGCACAGCTCCAGCGGGCCGCTGGACGAAACATACCCGAACATGTTATGTACGTTCGCCCCGTTTGCTCGTCCGTGTCCTATCTTATCCCGTCCGATCATTTGGAGGAAATCGGTCATGTCATGAAAGTCTCTTCTTCACGATCAAGCGAATTCAGACCGGGGACTCAGAGCATATATAGCACCCAATCGCGGATCTTTTTCGCTCAAGAAATGTCGCTACAGCACACTTTGTCACAGATACATTCTCTTTCATGAACCAGTCGAGCGACATACGTCGCAATGACAAAAGTGTATATTGGCCGGAGTGGACGCCAAGCGTGAAGTCCTGGTACTAATGGCAAGTGTGCCAGCGGCAGTAAGAAAGGACCAATATACTCGTAACCGTGTCCTCAGCTTCATGGAAGGAGGCACCTTAACCACCTTGATCAAGAGATAATGAACATACATTGGTATTCCCGAAGCTGTGAAAGTCGATCTGTATACATGCTGGTCCTGACTGGAATTCTGGAGGTCAGGGCTATGCGCTGACAGAGTCACATAGGAAACTTACGATCATACAAGAGAGCCGCTCGCTCGCACCTCAGACACTAAACCCCAGGGCCCGGAAAGTTTCCAACAACCCCACGTCAATGACCCTGCGGTTGGGCTTTCTCCGAGTGAACAACTTCTTCACATGCATTTCGCCGCGTTCGATGAAGTCCGAAGGCCAGTTATAGTATTCATCCCTCAAGTGGAGGCCCCGTATTTCCGCCTCGGTCGCCAATGCCCGGATATCGCTGAGGTCTGTGTCTTGCTTCATATTAAAATCACGTCTGTGTGACGTGCGATGCTGCCACCACCCCTGCACCTTCAGAAGCAGAAGCCCGAACAGCTGCAAGACCGGGATATCTCCGGCGTGGGCGATGAGGTTGCTGTGAAGATCGGGGAGGTTGAGATCGCCGCAGGGTGGGATGAGGATGTCCACTTTGACGGCGCGTTGAGGAGACCACGACGACGCCTGGTCGACGCGACACCAAAGCACGCGATAAGTGGCGTCCGGTTTGCGGGAAGGGAGCAGGAAGAAGCGACTGTCGCCCGCGACAAGGAGATCTTTGATGCGCTCCGCATCGTTGCTACCGTGGCCAGGCATGACGATTATGTCGACATCCTGTCCGAGCACTGGATGAGATAGGATGCGGCGGAGCACGGTGCAAGAGTACGCACACCGGGAACTCGTCCGATATCTGCCCAATATGTGCTTCCCGCGCTCCCAAACAGACAAAAGGGAAGGCCTCGTTGCCCGAGAACGTGCGTCGCCAGGAGTGCAGCTTGCGAGATCTCCTCGCGAGTCAAGTTGGATGTAGAAGCCATTGCTGAGACACGCAGCCTGGTCAGAATACCAACCGTATACCGCAGTAAGTCCACTCACAGCAAGCTTGACTGTCAGTCAGTCGCTCAGCAACCTCGCTGGAGTATCAAAGATCCCGGCTCTGGGGAGAGTTGCCAGTGAACACCGCGTTGGATGCGGCGGGGGGCAGACTCCTGAGAGACTCCTGTGCCTGCTGCGGAGCTAAATCGCTGAACACCGTAATCCAAAGTAGGATACCCCTGGAGGTCCCAAATATTACAATTCGAGGCGTGTTCCGTGCATGGCCCACTGACGCCCGCGGCACGGGCTGGCACGGGCCGCTCGTAGCTACCAACAACGGGTCCATTAATGACGACGATGGTGATATGGATACAAAGGACTCACGCATAGTCTCACAGAAGATACTGCTCGACTCGTCGTGCACGAACGGCTGGTGGTGGTGGTGACGAAAAGGTTGGTTTCGCGATTGCACGCGACCGACCGGAGCCGGCAACCCGGCCGGACGAACGTCAACCAGCGGCCCAGCGCTCATGATAATCTACTACCTCCTAAAGGCCCTGCCTATGCCGGCAATTGCAATGACGTTCCTGCTCCGAAGGATGTAGCTCGTCGTACCAGCGCACAGACCAGCAGACAAGATCACACGCATTGTAGACTGGACATGCACAGATCGAAGAAGCAGTGTCGGGGTTTATTCAACAGGATCGGTGAACACAGCGAAACCGAATACGTTTCATAGCCACCACTGCATCTCGTTAAATCGCCTAAAAATTCAGGATCACGGTCAGTAAGAGGAAGTTCGTGAGCGTTGACCGGAACTGACATCTTTGGAGAGCGAACATTTGACTGAAGCGAGCCTCCCACCGAATAGCAGCGTCGCGGTGCCTATAGCGCGAATTATAATCAGCCTGGTGTAGGTTCGTAGCAAGCTGTGGTATACTCACTCAACACGCACAACCTTGAGTGCACTGACGTTTGTTTGTGACGGGGTCGAAGCAAACGTTGCTGATGAGGCGTATAAGCTCAGGTATATTCAATACGAATGACATTGGCACATACCGAGCGACAGCATCGTTGCCGGCCGCAGGCGACGGAGCCGCAAACGCTGGGGCGAAGAATGCCGCAAGAGCAAGGGTGATGATGGTTGCGAAGCGCATGGTTGCTGAGAGAAAGGAACAACTGGAGAAGATTAGCTGCTAAATATCCAGGAGACGATTTCATACTTATAGCATTACTGACTTGGCTCGGGATACTCGGACAACAGAGAGTGTTAGAGACTCAGAGGTCCGCGAAAATGAGGCACATAGACGGAAGGGGTTGGTCGTTTCGGAGGGTGGAGGGCGCGACGGCAATCAGCAAATCATCTATTTTCGCCGCATTGGACCATGATTCTGGCGTTCCAGCTCGCTCCTAGCCATAAGGTCGGTCGTGTTTCTTGAGCGCCGTTGGTTGTTTTGCTCGCGATGACCGTCCTCGGCCGCTTCGAGCTCCACCCTCCTCAAACATGACAATGGCTGATCTCATCCGCCACTCGTGCGCCTGTTTCACGCCCACGCATTTGGCGAGACCTTTGTTAATCCATCATCACGAGGGTGCGGCCGCGAGGGGAGCCCGGGCGGTGCGTGCCACAACGCATGGGCCTAGTAGGTGCACGATGCGCGGTAGACGGCGAGGTGAGAAAAGATGGGGCGAGTGCGAGCTAAGGCACGTATACGAGTGTTGAGGAGCTGAGGAGCAGAGCGCCCGGCGAGAATGAACTTGGGCATTCGATTGGGAACTTGCCAAACACTCGCTTGCTAGGGTAAGTCAACTATGACCTCCACTTGTCTCCTCTGACGTCGTACACGGCGAAGCCACCTCGCAGCCAAGTCCTCGGCAGACAAAGAGAATTCGGAGGAGTTGATTTCATTCGCACCTGCACGACGTGCACCCTCCCGAAGAAAGAGCGCTGGGCTGACAGCAACACTCAGCCGGAGGCCTCGCGGACCGTCGGTAAATCGGCCAGCCGTGCGTTGTCCCGCTCGACGGAGGATGGTAGGTGCGCGCTCGGAGAAGGGCCCGCGCGGTCCGTTGGGCGATGACGGCGGCCGCGGCGGCGGAGACCAGGGCGGCGACGGGTGTATAAGGTGGATGAGGGCCACGGGATGGCAGTCGCACAGAGACTTGGCTATTGCCTACTTGATAGGCCAGCCGGAGGCGAACGTTCCGACGGCGCGAAGATAATTTGCCACTGGTACGGCGGTGTGCGAGGGAGGGGATGTATGCCGCATCAAGCGCGGGTGTCTAAAATTTGCCTTGAAGGAGACCAGCGGTATGTCAAGAAACTGGAATAGAGAGCCCGGGAGTTGCTGGGGGCTGGAAATGATCGCGTACGCGTGGTTTAGCTGCGTTAAATAGACGTAGAAGTGGATAGGAACGTACGTTGACAATGTTACCCGTGGTCACTGGATCAACGGGCACCGGCGACGCAGCCTTGTTCAACTTGCGAACGCGCGATAGTCTTGGGCGTGGTAGCAGTGGATTGAGCCTGCGCGCGCTCGCGCTCTGCCTTCTTGTGCTGTTTCTCGACCTCGCGAACGAGACGCGCGACCTCCTTCTCAGCGTTGCGCCTCGCCGTCTCTCCCGTTTCCTCCTCTCTCCTGGCTCACTTCTCCGCCTCCTTCTAGGTCCCATACGACGTCGTCGTCCAGCGCCTTGAGGAGCGCAAGCACCTCGGCACCGTGTCTTTCGAGCCACACCCACCGTGCAGCAATTGAGTTCTTCACGTCGGCGACGGTTCTCCAGCGCGCGTTCGAGGCAAATTCCGTGAGGACGGCGTCGGACATCACCCCCTGTTCACCATATGAGCAATCCGAAAAGTGAGCGAACCATGCATCGATTCGCCACTTGTCGAGCGCGTCCCTTGCTGCCTCGAGGTGCTCTCCACGGCGCGACGCGGCTCCTTGCGCGTCGGAGGCTGGGGTCTGCATGACTGGTTTGAGGTGGTGGTATGCTTGCTGGGAGTGGAATGGGTGACGGTAGACGCAGTATCGTCGCCGTCGTGCACTGGTCGTGGTCTGAGTTGAGGCCTTGAGGGAAGAGAGCGCCCGCCAGCGCCCAATGCGGACACGTCCGCGGTTCGGCGCGTCGGCGCATCCTCGGATGTCGGTGACCACAGCCATCTCCTCCCCGACGCCATGCCCGCCCACCCCAGAGTCAACCTCGCCGCCGTCCTCGAAGCACAGAACCCCAATGTCTCAAACTTCTCCAAGACCATTGGACCAACCGCGGCAAGGCGGAGATCACGCAGCGCAGGAACGCGTTCAATCACGTTGCTCAGAACGAGAAGCAGAGCGCACTGTTCTCGCTCCCCATGCATCCGCGGTTGCTGTAGAGGTTATGGCCTGCGAGCATGCCACTGCCACACAGTGCTTCATCGAGGGTGTCGGTCAGGACCGACTCCTCATCCGCTATCTGCACATCAGCAAGTGCGACTGGAGCCGCGAGGAGCTTCTTCCTCGACGTCTCGTCGCGAATGTATAAAGGTATGATGGGTACATCACCCGAAAGAGCTACGCTGACGACCTATCCCACCAGTCATCACTGCTACCCCACAATTGCCCAACCTGCCCATATTGCTCGATAGATTGACGAGAGTCGGGATGTGTATGTTCATACTTACGCGGCGAAGTACGGGCGGCCTATCGGGATATGATGTTGTGGACCTTCGAGTTGGATGTACGCGCGGACGTGACGGTATGCGTTGTGGATAGGTACTGACTCGCTGCCGTGACAGACATACGCTTGAAGGAGGGGGGTAAAGTAAATCGTCAACTGCGCACCGGCCGACAAACCCAAGGGTTTTGTCAAACGGCAGTGCCCTTCGCGATACTGATTGTATGACGTCCAGGTGCATGCGCGCGTGTCAAGCACGAGTCAAGTGCCGACATCCGAGTACAGAGCCCTCGGTAGAAAACCCAGACAACCCGCTCCCTCGCCCCTCGTCAAAACTCAACCCAAGCACAGGATGACGCGAGGGGCGGTGTGCAGCATGCAGCGGCCATCTGCATGTTCGACATTGATGACTCGATTCTGTCAGAGATTTGCTTTGAGTCGCCGTGTCCTGTGCTCTGCGACTGCTACGAAATAATTGATCGCATGAATTTGGGTCTAGGGCAGATATCTTCGGGGTACTTGCCTTCCAGAGAGCAAGGACGACGAGGGACGATGCCTGGGAAACGTGCGGGGCGCGAGAGGGCGCTCGGCGGCGGGCGTCGCCAAGACTGCTGAGTATTTCGCACTGTTATTGTGTCCACGTGATCATCGAGGTTGTTAGCCGCGCGGCTACAGCGAGAGGCGGGCGCATTTGTCGGGCTGTGTATGAACTGCCGACGCGACGGCTTATTCACGGTCAAATTCTAGAAGATCAGGACCGCAACGGAAATACGCGGTCGGGTCCTTGACGGCGACTGGGGCGCGAGAAACGCGCCATGGATGTGCAGAACACGCGTGACTTCCTTCGTGTTCGACCTGGTCGTTTTCCTCGAGCACGGTCCTGACATTACATACAGTAATACAAGGGATGGATACGCTTATTGTGTCACGAGAGCCTTACACTTCGCGGGTGCGTCACCTGGCACCTGGTCTCTCTCGTCCGACAATTAGCTCTCTATCCTCGTGTCTTCTTGGTTACGGGTATACGAAGCAGCGAATCTTCCGCTGTGTTCTAGATATTCTCTGCCGGCGCCACGGCGTCCGTTGCTGGCACGCGTCATGGCCAGATTCCCGGTGCGTCTTCTGAGTCCTGCCACAATTTGGTTCGTGAGGGTACCGGTATGAGGAAAGAAAGTAGGAGATACTTGTGTGCTTGTCAGCAAACTATCGAGTTAGAATCGTTTTCGGGCCTGGGTTATATCGCAAATGTCAGGCACTTACTCCGGCGCGTCGGTATTGAACGGCATTGGCATGAGTTGGACATGAGGCGCACCTTTGAGGCACACCTTTGTGGCGACATGCTGTGCAAAGGTTAGACTGCCCTTTCTGCGGGCGATATGTCATATGCGGGGACATGAGGAGACATGAGGATGCCAGAGTCAACCCCTAAAATCTTCATAGAGTCTCCGGTCAACTCGAAGGGTACCATCGCGCGACGCGCACATACTTATACTGAAGTTTGACGCCACGTCTGGACGACGGCGAGGGATACTCGGGGAGGGCAGAGAAGACAAGTAAGTATCAGACTCCTCGTTCAATGTAAGTAAGTAGTCTTTGCCTTCGGCCCGATAGATGCGGGAAGGCAATGCTTTTCCTAGGATAATTGTCTTTACAGCAAGCAGGCTATGTAGTATGTGTACATTTGAAGCGCTGCTTCGAGATGCGCATGTCATTCCAGATAGGCGAGTACAGAGATCGGGGTACAGACCTTTCCCTTGGCTGAGCACAGGACGATGGTGTCCAGGGCGCCACCGCCGGCTACTCTTGAGGCAGATGAATTCTCAGTGTGCGGTGGCCTGCGCTAAGCGGCCGATGTCGGGCGGGTCTTGCGCGTATATGTACGGCAGAAACTGCTGCTGTGCCTTCGAGAGAAGAGCGTGCACGAGGCCCGGATGCCCGGCGGGAGCGCATGCACGATGGGCTGTGTATAGAGCAACGCGGACCGAGCTCTTTCTTGAAGTTGGTCTGACCTGGGCGAGCTGCAGCTCGGTGCGCATGGAAGGGCCCCGAGCACAGAAACCCTTTCGTGCCCCGCCGCATGAACACTGAAGTACTGACAGGCGAGGACGGTCCCTGGGCGTCGGTTGAGAGAACAAGGGACGAATAAGCGCCCATTGTGGTTGGCACTTCACCAGGCCACCGCGGCAGTGCTCTCTCTGCTCTCTCTCACCCATCTTCAATCTTCATCCTCGTGTTTCCTAAGGCCCACCTGCTGCGCCGCTGGATACGCATTCGTAGCTCACGTCTTCTGACCTCTCCTGAACTAGTCTCTCCACCCGGCGCGGCAGTGCTGGACACATCATGCCTGGTCTTCGGCGTCGCACCACCCGGCCTCTGTCCTGACTCCTGCAACAAAGTATCGGGTTTATGAAGAGAGGGGAATTGATTGTTTAGATGGATGATTCAAGGTGTGTCATATCTGCGCGCGGTTGTGGTTGAAACGTTTGGACAGGACAGTGTGCCCGACGCCGCGGTAGCGGGCCCGAGGCATCAAAATTCGAATCTGCGAGTGGCTAGATGCTGTAGCAGATTCTTGCACAGCTAGCCCCTTGTACTCGCGCGATGGTGCCGAAGTGGACGCGTCGAATGCAAGGATCCTCCACACTGCGCGCGGCCACCGACACGCGGTCAGGCCACCGCTGCTATACGCTCTGTCCGTTAAGAATCGTCGGTAGGGGGCTCAGGATGTACTACATTCGACTCCTCCGGTCGCTAGCTATCCAGCGAGACCGCTTTCCCCCACCGCCTGAAGATCCCGAAGATGCCTCGTTACATCTCTTCGCCGACACGCTCTGCCCGCCGCTCTTCAGTGTCTTCCCGCTCTTCCCGCGATTCCAGGTCCACCCTTGTCTCCCGCAACTTCTGGTCATCATCCTCTACCCTAGTGAACCCGCGACCCGTGCAACCGGTTTCAAAATATGTCCAAGGTTCTCCAAGGTCCCGCTCGTCGCGGCAAAGTGCGTTGCGGGCTTCGTACCCACCGTCGTTGTTGTGCGTCCGTTATGCTCATCTCCCCGCTCCTTGCGTCTCAAACATCTTTTGCAGGCATGGGAACATGTCTAGTGAAGCTTCACGTTGCGCTCCAAAAAGTTATCATCAACAGAATGTGTACCTGAGTGGTCTTGCACTTCCAGGGTGAGTGACTATCCCCGCATGACAGAAGAGTATTCTGAGAATAATCTAGGCCGCGTGTCTGGCGCTGACCAAAGCGCCAGTATTTTCTTACGCTCGTTCTGTTAATCGACTCCTCAGTTACCCGACGTGCGAAGTCGTCTCGAACTGGTCTATGATTCGATTGGTCTCTGTGTTATGGACAGCCTACCCTATCTTCCGGCCTCGACTAATTCATCAACCATTATTTTAATCATGTTTTATACGTTTTTGTAATAGATCATTGCTGTCAGGACGTACACCTTGAGCTGCCAGTGGATGCCGAGGTGCGTCATACGCGGCAAATGCCACAAATGTTCATGCAGAAAGCGCACCTTATGTCGTAACGTCATGGACGCGATTCCTCGCATCCATGGATGCTCTAAATGCCGCAGTTGTTCGCCATCGTGCACTTACTTCGAGGTGCTCGAGCTCAGAGCTGTCGCGTCGCCATATGGGTCCCGATGACATGTATTAGCAGTGCAGGTCGTCGATGTCTACACATAAGATGTTCTGGCATGTTAGAGCATCGTCACGGGAACTTCGAGCGTCGAACGCAATTGACACACTTGCACTTGGGTCCAAATTCACGCACGTCGAATGCCGTCTGACTATAACTCTCCTGACTCTCGTTGCCAGGCTCTCGTGCCGACGCCGTTGGCACGTCTGAAGGCCTCTTCCTGGCACGCATCTGTCTCCACGAGCTGTGTAGTCAAACTCCCGAGGGCGTCGCACTGCTGCCATGATATGGCCGAACATGGGCAATATAACCTCAAGCGAACCTTTGGCGTCGCTAGAGCGCGTCCGCAGTGCTCTTCCTGTGCGTCGCTAACCATGTTCGGCTAGACATAGGCAGTTATACGCTCATGAGGGCATTGCCATCTTCGCCTTCGAGGCGCGGGCCACAGCTGTATTTGTCGGGCCGTCGATCTCGACTTTCCGTCCGCATGAAGAGTGCGGACTTCCGCATTGTTATTGTGGTACGAGCCCCGCCATTTCGCACAGGGGAAGGCAGAATGGGATATGATCACGAGGGGATCACAAGTCGTTGGGAAAGAAGGCTGGCTATCCTAGATTGCTTATTGTCGATTGTCGACTGTTAGCCGCGACACGGGCGCAGAGTGAACAGGCCGCGACGTACCCAAGTTCAATCGGCCATGAGCTCGTGATACTTTGCGCGCGGGTGCTCCTCTGCAGCGGATAGCAAGGCTAAGCGAGCAGGACGCACTGGACGCCGGATGGCTGGACGTGCCTCCTGCTCCGTGGCCCTTTTGTGATGGGAGCAATTGCTCGACTCGGTTGCCCGGCGTCGAGGGACCATGGTCGTTGCTATGAGACTCGGCCCCACGATGGTGTGAGTGAACGATGTGGCTGAGTCGTACGCGTATTGTTCGAGTGATGAGCAGGCCTTGGTACGCTGCATACGTGTGTGCGAGTACACCGGCGGTGGTGCGGATGCGGTTGCTTGTACGATGTAAATTGGGGGGCGGGGGAGAAGAATCTGAGATATGAATGAAAGCGCTAGGGAGTTAGTTCTAGGAAACACGTACCAGAAAGACTCAAAGTCTGCTGCTTATATGAGATAAATGCTCGTGAAGCAATACGATGCGCGATCAACACGCACCTTCTGCTACGGCTGGCCAGTTCCTAGTTCCTCATGGCGCTCAACAGCGCTCAACTCGTCTGCTACCTGGCACTCCCACGAAATTTGCACCGCTCTGCACACCTATACCGACGATCCCTCGCAGGCGCTGCCGCACACATCACCGGTCATTGTTGTCAGCGCGGTTCTCGAGCCTCCCAGCCTCTCGGGTATGCTGGCCATGAGCTCCAAGTGTGAAGATGGGATCGTATCACCGCTTATGAGGAACAAGCGAGGGCTGGAAAACGGATTGATTCGCAGCTGGGCGAGGGTGAAGGAGGAGGACTCGTGGGAAGTCCGTCCGACGACGACGTCCGCTTTCCCAGGTTCTCAACGGTCGGGACTCGCACAAGCCTCAGGGTACATCCAGTTTCCTTGCTCCATTCTTGGCAGATTCTCCAGCACAATAAGCTGTAAATATTGCGATAAAGATGACCCACGCCACCCGCGTATGCACGCGACGCAAGGCAGTGATGGCGCACCAGTGCGCGCCACCCGTCCTCCTCTCTCTCCCCCAACGACATCAAGGCCGACGATTCTGCCCCCACACAGTACAATCAAGACATGTCAATTCGACCCAGGATTATGCGTCCGAACACTTCCAACGAGACCCTCGAAGAGAATCGCAGTAAGCTATGGGCGCACGGATACAATTGTCGCTGAGCCTGATATCCACCAGGTCGCAGTCGTTTCGTGGCCCAGCTCTCAGAATCATCTTCTCTTCAGACGGCGTATACCCATGCACCCGCCGCACTCGCCACGACTGCTGCTGTCCTAAAGGAAGTCGGCGAGATGGGTACCAAGCTGCCGATGCTCAAAGGCCCTGCAGGTATTGTGCTCCGGATCCTCGAAGTCTATGATGTACGTCATATGCATAACATTCTAGAGTGCCATTTTGCTGATCACGGCACTAGCAAGTGCTCGTATACCGCGAGCAGCGGGAAGAGGTCCAGGAGACACTGGAGCGGGTAGGGTGGCTGATGTTGGACACAGCCAAATACTGCCAGCTGCACGGATTCAGTACGATGGCGGAGCTCCCAGCCGACCTCGAGGATACCATGTCGTCCATTATTAAGTACGTGCCTATATAGTGTGGCGACGTGGCGTTTGACGAAGCTTTGACTCGCAGTGTCTTGGAAGAGGTAAACAGGACACTCGGCCAGTATCAAGGTCAGACGAAGCTCCGACAGACAATTGCGCGGACCAGCATCTCTAGCAATTTGGTGTTGTGTGACCGCAAGATTCGGGATATCCTTCAAGCATCTAATGTGAGCGTCTGACTTTGCTATAAATATCTTCAATTGTCGGCACCTACCAATCAATTCATGGACTACAGTTCTCGTTGACATGCACCGTCCTTTCCAAATCTGCTCATGACAGCACTGTAAGTATAATTGCACAAGTTCACTGCTCTACAAGCTCATTGTAGGTTTCCAGACATCAAGGAGACCTTCCCTGTATGTTGTTTGGCAGCCTATGTTGGCATTGAGGAACTAATGTGTCACTTCACAGAGGTATTGATGCCATTCCGTCAGAGCCACAAGTCTTCCATGGCAGGGATGCAGAACTATCTGCCGTGGTTTCAGACATCATGTCAGGTTCACCATCTGCTCGGGTGGCAATACTTGGCCCTGGTGGTATTGGCAAAACAACATTGGCTCTAGCAGCTCTTCATCATCCTCAGGTTAGGAAACAGTTCAAAGATGCAACTGTCTTTGTTCATTGTGACACATGCCCTTCCCTGCCTACTCTTCTGGCTGCAACTGCTCAGACACTGAGACTTGAATTGGACAATATCATTGCGTTACAGCAGGCCATTATTGCATACTTGGCAGAATCAAGACACTGCATTATATGTTTTGACAATTTTGAAACCCCATGGGAGGGAGACAGAGAGGCTGTAGAAACATTCTTGGGCTTGCTTTCAGCTCTACCTTCTGTGACTCTTTTAGTCACAATGAGAGGATCTAAGGAACCAGACTATATAGCCTGGACGGGGGCAATTGTACTTGATATTATGAATGCTCAAGCAGCAGAACAGATTTTCAATCAAATTTGTGGTCACTGGGATAACTGGGCAGCCAAGCTCATGGAAGCTGTAGATTATCTTCCTTTGGCAGTGACTCTATTAGCAAATCTGGCTCAAACAACTTCTGCTCAAGAATTATGGAATCAGTGGGAACTAAACAGGGTTGCTTCTGTAGAAAGAGACAAGGGGCATAGACTCACTAGCCTTGAAGTCTCAATCTATATGTCAATCAATGGTGTTAGAATGCAAAGCAACACCTCCACACTTCAACTTTTGAGCATTTTGTGTCAACTACCTAAAGGACTGAATATTAACAGAGCACCAGAGTTTGCAGCCTATCTTGCCATGTCTGACATTGAGCAGAATATTCAGATATTGACACAATGCAGCTTGGCCTACTCATCAGCTGACAACTTTTTATCCACACATCCTTTGATTCGTCATTACTGTCAGAAATATCACCCTATCTGTAAAACAGATAAGAATTCTCTTAAAGAATATTATGTAGAGCTCGGTCTAAAAGATACCACAGGAAAGCCTGATCTACACATTGAGCAACTGACAGAAAGTGGAAATCTCTGTGAAGTTCTTTCACTTGTGTTGCAAGATGATTCCTCACTCATTGAACATAAAGTAATCCAAGCCTCACTTTCCTTCTCAAAACTTCTAGGAAGGCAGGGAATTTACTCTGGCATTCTGCTTCAATTGTTAGAGAAAAGGAGAGACACTCTGCTGCCTGTCATGCAAATTCGGTTTCTGTTGACCTGGGGGAACTGTTTGAGAGCAATTGATGACTATGAAAAGTGCATGGAAAAATACAAATTTGCTCTGTCTCTTGCATTGACATGGAAAATTCCAGAGGAGGAGGGGTATGCTTATAGTTTTATTGGGGAAATGTATTTTCTGAGGCATCAGACACATGAAGCAAGGATTTACTTTAAGAAGGCATTTAAGGTGCATAGGGCCCTCAATGATGTGGATCAGCAAGTAGCTTCACTAAATTATTTAAGCCATATATGCTGTTTTAATAAAGACTGGTATAAAGCAAGGCAATACATACTCAATTCGCTCAAATTGCAGCAGCACCAAGAAGGTTCATCTTTACTATGTCAGGGACATTCTTGGAAAAGTCTTGCTGTAGTTTTAACTGCGGAAAAAAATTGGGCCGATGCTGAGGCAAGCTATATGAAAGCAATCACATTATATAGGCAGGATAATTGTATTCATGATGAGATAGTTGCAACATCTGGCATTGGTGATATTTGGTTTGATCAAAGTGAGTTTTCAACAGCGAAAAGATATTATCAACGGTCTGTGTCCCTTGCAAAGGGAACAGGACATAAGGCCAGTCTATCACATGCAATAGCAAGATTAGCGCGTTGCTATTGTAATGAGCAGGACTATGAAAAGGCCCTTGAGTATTTCCAAAACAGCATCCACCTTTTCAAAGATACAGAATCTCATTATGAACTTTGGAGAATTTTCCAAGACCTCAGTCAGCTGTACGAAGACCAAGACCTTATAGATAATGCCATCTTTTGTCTTATTCAAGCATGTCAATTCCATGCTATCCTTAAGGATGGAATGATTTATGCCTGCGGTGATTATGATAGATTAGCAAAATTATACTATATGCAGTCTAAATATGAGTTAGCTAAAGATGCCCTCTGCAAATCAATTCAGCTTCACAACTCATTAAATGATAACGAAGGCACAGCTCAGGCACTACGTGGACTCGGTTTGTTATATGCAGACCTGAACCAAGATGAAGAAGCTGAAAGGACTCTCTATGAAGCAATATCTATCTCCAAGAAAATAAACTCACCACTAATTCAGCTAGATTGTTTAATTGGGTTGGTGGAAGTCTATGATGCCAGTAGAGGGGGACCACTGGCAAACCACCGTAGAGCAATCCAATGCTGTCTGAAAGCGGTGAAGGTTGGTGAGATGACTGATCTGTCAGAGACTGATACTGCAACCTTACTCTGCTTGGGTAGATTGGAGAGGTTGTATAATGAAATGGGTCACTAGTTAGTTAGTTTTGTCATGTTGTTTTGATTTTCCATCAAATTACTACTAGTTTAGATGAAATGGCAAAATGTGAGCTTGCAACCATCAGCTTTTTGCAAGGACTAGCCAATCGTAAGACAGAGTGTAGGCCCCATTGCAGTCATGTAAGCTACATCATGACATCACTGATCAGCACATGCAACGTGCCAGGGAAAGGTGACACTCTCACTCTCTCCACCAGATGCAGTCTCCATATTTTACCCTCCCACCTCTCGTGATGAATCAGTGCTTGCATGGGGTGATGGCTCAGGCCCATCTGCACAAGTACTTGGCTCAAAGCTCAATGCACGATACACGGTTTGGTGCCGGCACTAGCACGTGCTGGGCCGCCCGCCTGGCGCCCGCCGCCAACCCGCTCACCAAGTACACGGATTCAGCTGCTATTGAGGGAACACTTAGATAGCCATGCTGAGCTCCTGAGTTGACCTCTCATAGATGCCCTTACCTACAGCCCATTTTCTTGCGGCGCCAAATTGAATTGGAGCCGCGGACACACTGGGCCTTTCTCGCACGACTCGCGGGCTACAACTAGCTACTACTCACAAGGTAGGTCAGGCCTATCACAGCAATGAGATCACTTGCAACTATGTCTCCATACTACTTATTCACATGTGACACTCCACCCTTCCCATTCCACTCGACCCTCTTGGATGTCCACGAGCCGCTCCCAAAGAGCTCGCACAACAGGTCCGATATGGTCTCCACCGTACGACGGCAACACGATGTCTCGCTCCTCCCAACCAATCCGCGAAATGGCGTTGACGACGACGGCTGTACCCACACAAAAAGCTTCGACCAGCTGGCCGCTCTCAGACCATGCCACGAGCTCAGGCATAGTGATCGGGCGCTCGTGTGTGTACAAGCGGAGGCTATTGGAAAGGTGCGGCAGGGACGTCGCGGATGGATGCGCGTTCAGCAAGGAGAGCACGGAAGCGCGCGTGACGCCCGGCAGGATCGTGCCGTCCAGAGGCGGCGTGACGATGTCGAGGTCTAAGGGATTACACATGAGTACGAAGAATCAACGAGGTAAATACCGCCACGACTCACGACCATCGTCTCGTTTCAGCGCGATGAAGAAGTTCATCGCGCCCGCCTCCGTGATGGTATCGCCGAGCAGCCACAGGACCTGCTGGTAACCTTTTTCCGCCGCAAGGCGCTGTGGGTGGAACCCCGGAGCGTAGTTCAGACCAAGCTTGTGGCCACCCGTGCCGCCGGGCCACGAGCGGACATGGTCGCTCACGGCATACAGCGAGATACCTGACGGCGTGCGGAAGAACGGCCCCGCAGGCGACATGATCACGTACAGCGACGCGTGGGTCGACGCGGTCACGCCGAGCCCGGGGCGCGTGCCGATGAGCGTCGGCCGCAGGTAAAGGCTGTGACCTCGTGCGCGCGGGATCCAGCGCGCGTCGATGGCGATGAGCTTTTGGAGGAGGACGAGGAGGGCGTCGGTGTCGAAAGGCTACAGTGGAGGAACGCATTAGTCTGAGTCAGACGCGCGAGGCGTATAGTGGCGATGACGTCAGACGTACCGGCAGCGCGACGCGCGCAGCGGACTTGGCCATGCGAGCCATGTTGAGCTGCGGTCGGAAGAGGCGAGGGACGCCGTCAGGGCCGAGATATGCCTAGGTAAAGAGACGCGTGAGGATTTGGGTCAAAACAAGACAGTGGGGACGCACCTTCATGCCCTCGAAGACGTTCGTGCAGTACTGGAAGCACGAGCTTGCGGGATCCAACGTCAAGGGCCCATACGGCCTGATCTCCGGCGCGGACCAGCCACTGGCCGGGTCGTATTCCAGGTATAGCATGTGGTCTGTGAATAGCTGCGATACACATGAAAGACAGCCGCGAGAGGACGTAGAGCAGACGCTACCTGGCCAAAAACGAGATCATCTGCTGCGGGTATCTCCTTCAACTTGTCCTCTGGGACGAGAGTGATGGTCAGGCGCGATGGCTGCGATGGCACCAATATGAGCCGTCGGGATGAAGCGAGAGGTGGTTGGTACGCACATCTATGTCGGAGTGGGGTGTTGGTGGAATCAGGCCCTTCTTCATGACCTGAACGTCGTCGGCAGGCATAGGCAGGCCGTTCGACATGAGAAGCTTGGTGTCCGATTGGATGGCCATGGCTGTTTTGTCGATGTAAGTGGAAGGCGCCGGCGGCGATGACTCCCGATGTCTTTTATACGTCGCGGGCGGCCGGAGATTGCTGAGTAAGGCGAGCGGGGGCGGGGAAAGAAAGTTCAGGGAGCGAGGGAAGAAAAAGAGTCAGGGAGCGAGCTGCGTGGGGGGAAGGAAGCAAAGGCGCGTTCACGGCAGCATTCAGTTTCTGCGACACGTGCAGGAAAATTTGGTTTGATAAGATAAGATGTCGACTTGTTGGTCGAGCGCGATCACGTTTGCGGCCCAGTTCCGCAGCAAAACACAAACCCGTTCAGCCGACGAGGGCAGCCGTGGCCCGATTCAATCCCGAAGGTGGAGGAGTGAGGTCAGCTGGCGTATGACTCGGCACTCAAAGGCTCAAAATCACACCGTCGAACTGCTCATGGTATGTGGATTACGCCCATGCACATCGTACACGTCAAGTCGCTGCCCGCTGATCCATGCCGTTACGGCCGCGCCTTGATGTTGCTCACGATGAGATTCTAGTCGGAAATTCAGCGCTTGGACGTTGTCTGGGAGCAGTAGATTTATTCACCTTATAGGCCTGCACGTCGCCCATGAACTTCGTAACACCGCCATCTCCACATACCCAGAGCTAGCCAGCGAAATGTCATATTTAGTAGGGGGTACGCGCGAGGAACAAGGAACGAACCTCTTTCGCGACAGTCGTAATAAATCGCTCGTCGTGGGAGATGATAATCACACCTCCGTTCCAGCTGCTAAGGGCCGCCATAAGAGCATCCAAACCCTACACCAACGAAAGCAGTCAGTAGGCGTTTAGGCGGTAGTTCGATGACTCGCTAACCTCGAGATCGAGGTGATTGGTAGGCTGGGCGATAATAAATGAGCACGTCCGCAAACAACGGGATGCGACTGAAGAGGCGTACCTCATCAAGCAACAGGATGTGCGGCCGCTGTAAGGATAAAACTGCGAACGCAACGCGCGATTTCTGACCTCCACTCAGCGTTCCGATCAGCTGCAGCCTAAACACGGATACATTAGCCCATACTAGAGTGATGTCAAATAGAAAGCTCACCCAGTCATGCCGCTAATCTGGAAATTCCCCAAATGACTGCGGTATTCTTGCTCTGTCTTGCCGGGGAATTTGGATGCGAGGAATTGGACCGGGTTCATGGTCGGGATGAGTGTGTCAACGTGATGCTGAGCGAAGTATCCACTGTTTCTGATGGGTAAGAGGTGATTATCGTATAGATTAAGAGAAAGCTCACACGCGCAACCGGCCGTTACGATTGACCTGACCGGCCATAGGGCTAAGTTCTCCGGTCAGGAGCTTGATCCTGCCATGTTGATATGATCAGTGACGAGTTCGACATATTTCCGGGGCACTGACAGGGTGGACTTTCCGGCACCGTTCGCACCGACGACTGCGATACGAGAGTCGAGCCCGACATCAATATTGATCTTGTTAAGAATGATCTTCGCCGCGTCGTAGCCGAATGTGACCTCGGAAAGCTGGAGTAGAGGCGGGGAGATCTTTTCCGTCTCAGGGAAGCTGTAGGACCTTGATTGGTTTCGGAAGGGAGGAAGGAAGATGTGGATGCGAACCGGAAGGTCTCAGTGTCTTCTACCTCCGGAGGCGTGAGCTCCGGTAGCTGGGGAAGATGTGAGCGAAAAGAAGTAAAGCCCGTGCAACTCCGACCTTTTCGAGAATCTTGATTTTCGACTGTGCCTGCGCAGCTGTTGTCCAAGACATAGTTACATCAGCTGCACCCGGCAATATCACATCGAGAGGAACTTGCCGCGGTTAGCGTTATACCGCCATCGGTCGATGAATGCCTGCAAGTGCTTGCGGTACTCCATTTGCGCGTCGTATTCCCGCCGGAGGTTGCGCTCACGCTCGGACTTCGTCGAATAGAACTGAGTGAAGTTCCTGTTTCGCAGTGAAGTGTCAGACACGATCGGAGACAACACGGAGAGCTGAGGAGCACCCTTTGTAGTAATCGAGCCTGCCGGAGTGCTGATGGATAATGTCCGTGGCGACGGCGTCTCTGAAGTGTCTTGTCAAGAGGCGCATAAAAGCACAAAAGGCAAGGAGAAAGCGCGTACAAGAAGGCGCGGTCGTGAGAAACGACGAGTAGGGTTCCCGGCCATGTTTGCAAGTAGTCTTCAAGCCATGCGAGAGCGTTCAAGTCGACTGTGAAGGCCTTAGCGGGCATCTAGTGAGCACGAAGGACAAAGCTCACTGTGATTTGAAGGCTCATCGAGAAGGAGGAGAGCAGGCTAGGACGACTATGAGTGTATGTCAGTAGACCGAGCGAACTGCCACAATATACCTTCACAAAAAGAGCCCGTGCAAGCGCGAGTCGCATTCTACATCGTTGTCAGGCTATGTCGCTTGGAGCAGTGAGGAAGCATTTACCGCCAACCACCACTGAAAGATTTCGTCGGCCGCGACTGGTCTTCTTCGTGGAATCCCAAGCCTAACCATGCCGGGCCGATAGGCATAGAGCGTGAATATACTCCAAAAACACGCACCTGCGAGGAGCGCAGCCGCTCGTGCGGGACCACTTTCCGCCTCCATCTCCGCGAGGCTCGCATGTACCTCCGTGAGGCGGGCACTCACCTCGTCCCGCGCTTCCTCCAGCCGCGCATCCGACATTTCTTCGCCACCACCCGGCTTCTCGAGCTCGGCGAGCTTCGCATCCAACGCAGCCTGCTCCTTGAGTAGGTGGTCGCGCCAAACATCTGCTTTGAGGACAGAGTCGATGGCAGAAGTGTCGTCGCCGACGATCTGAGGGAGAGATCAGACGAAGAAGACAGACTGCACGAAGAGAGCGCTCACTTCTTGCTCAACGAAGAGGATGGTGATGTGCGGTGGGATGGGTACATCACGCATGGCGATGTGCCGTAGGAGCGTGGACTTTCCGACACCATTGCGACCAATGAGACCGTATCGGCGGCCGTGAGCAAGGGTGAGTGAAGCACCGGACCTGAATGAAGAATAGTCAGACGAGCTCGACTGGCATAGGGAGGTAGGGTCATACAATATGCGATTCGACCCAAAGTTGACATCGATGGAAGGAAGGTGGACATCCTTGCTCTTATTCTTCGCGGCCGCACCGCTCGCCTCCAGAGGGTTAATCTGCACAAAGCGTTAAAATCTTTGCTGTGCGCGTGGAGGTTTGAGTGTCACCTTCATGAACATCTCCTCGTAGGATTGCTGCAAGTAGCATGTAAACGACGGATGAAGTTTGAACGAGTCCAACGCAGCGCACCTTATTCTTGTTCGCCTGCTCCAAAAGCTTAGAGCCTTCGTAGAGATCTCGCCGCGAACGCTTCTCGATCTTGGCCTTGAGCTTCGCCTCTTGCTTCTCCAGCTTTTTGACATCGACACGCGATGCCCTACGCGCGGTCAGATACATGCAGACTGGATGCTCGCACAGCACACTCACTTCCCCTTGTTGATCGACTCCAGGTCCACGCCCTCCGCAAACGCGATCGTGCTCGACATCGCACCTGCTTTGCTCATGTCCATAACCTTGTCGAGCCGTTGCAACTTCGGCCCTCCGCGGGCCTTTTCTCGCTGTACGAGCCTCTCCTGCAGGATGCCGGTGAGACTCTTCATGAGGGGCTCGAGCGCGTCTTCCTTGCCAATCGTCACGGACTCGAGCATGTACCGCGCGACCTCGAGGATGTCCTCATCTTCGCTCGCGTCGTCGACGAGGTAGCCGGAGAGGTACTGCACGACGATCTCCTCTGTGCCCGGAAGGCTTGACCGGATTTGCTCGGCAATCTCGATGGAAGACATCTGCTCTGCCGGTGCTCGGAGTCGTAGCGTGGGTGGGCAGTACTGTGGTGAGTCTGCAGTGTGCACCTTGGTCTGCCGCACGCCACGGTGCCGAGCTCGAGTCTGCGCGCCACGAAGCTAGGTTTCCCACACCCAGCCTCTCCCTTCACTTGCACAACATGAAATCGTTCTACATCGACCCTCTACACTCAATATTGGGCTCACGGGGGGAATCATTCTCGCCTGAATCACCGCAACCACGCACGCCAATATTCCCACGTGCGACTTCCTTCTGTCGTGGCTGTACATCTGCCATGACTGACGGATCTTTCGTCTTCACAGACCTTGCTGTCCTAAGACTCGAGCCTTGAACGCCGCGAGTCTTCAATGGAAAGGTACGGAGCACTGATGCTCACGCACAAGCCATGTTGAAACAAACTGAGCAGTGCGTGGTCCGCCATTCAACTATGGCTGCATCGCTTCGACGACGTCTCTGCGGACTCGAAGGATATCAAAGCAGTTTCACACGCGCGCCAGGGGCTGGAGAGTGACCTGCGACGCTTGCTTTCACTCAAATCCACCGTTGAGTCTCGCCTCAACGCCCTCGCCCCAATCGCGCGCTTGCCTTCGGAAATCCTCGCACGCATCTTCTCAATGGTGGCCCGAGCCGAGCCGATTGTCACGCATTCGCGAGGCTACGACCTGCATGAGCCGGGTGGCAACCCTCCCTCTCCGGCCGCTAAGCGTATGGGCTGGATCAAGGTCACGCACGTCTGCCACAACTGGCGAGAGGTTGCGCTCGCGCATCCCACTTTATGGGAGCGGGTCTCCTTCAGCATAGGCCCCGAATGGACCGAGGAGCTCCTCGCGCGTTCAAAGGGAGCTGCCATCACTGTGGACCTCCGTGGGGCAAGGCCAGGCTATCGCTACCCATGGAACGATTACCTGAACAATCACTTGGGACACATAAAGGCGCTTTACATGGACCCTGAATATCCCGTGGAGGAAATGGGCATCGGATTCTTTGCCTTACCTGCGCCCATGCTGGAAACCCTCCAATGGTGCTACACCCAGTATTTTTCTCCCGGCGAGGCCGGAACTTCGCTGACTGTGTCGCCCCCACTACCCTTGTTTGCCGACCACGCCCCCCGCCTTAGATCCCTTAGTTTCAGTGGCTGGAATCCGACGCCATGGGACTCCCCGCTATTCAAGTCACTCACGTTTCTGGAGATCGAAGAAAACGAGACGGAGTCGTATTCTGTTTTTCCCAGCCTTGATGCGCTGGTTCGAGCCCTCCGCACTCTCGAATCTGTGGAGACATTGATTCTAGGGAACTGCCTGCCGTTGGATTCGGCGGATATACCCGCCTGTACAATCTCCCTCCCTCGCCTCACCTATCTCGTCGTCAATGGCAACTTTCGGAAATGTGGGAATTTCATGAGCATTCTGCGTCATGCCGATAAATTCAAGGCGATGTTCAGGTGCTCTGTACGCCTTCTCACAGTTGGAGAAATAGAACCCTTCCTTCCGGCGTTGACGGCCCATCTGCACCCTATCCCATCCATCACGCCGTCTCCAGATCGCGAACCTATCCTCATCGTTACGCCGTCCAGTGATGGATTAAATTTCGGCGTCTGGAAGACAGGACTTTCATCTCCAGACAACGAATATCTCCACGAGGCATTCAATGCAGGACAATGCACCAGCGCTAGCGACTGGGACTTCTGCCCTCCTCCTGATATTTTTTTCCGCATCAACGACAGGCGACAATTCATTTCGGCGAACACACAGATCGCACTGATACGAGCCCTCGCCTACCACATCGACTTACATGAAATTCAGCATGTCTACACGGACAGATACAGTGCATGGACGCCGGAGATCTGGGCCAGCTTGTCGGCCTGTTGCCCCAGGATACGCAGAATCGACACTCGTGATTCCATTGCGTTAAGCACGGTGCTGCAGTGCCTGCGGAAGGATATCCATCTCCATCCTGCGAGTAGTAATCCTCGTCGGTCGAACCACGCAGATTATACTAGGCCCGAGTCAACGGCCGTCGCTTTCCCGGCACTCGAGATCTTAGGGATAAATCCCCAACGCGCTATCCCCGAGCTTCAAGAAGACGTCCTGCGCGCCCGTGCGGAAGCTGGGTACCCGTTCAAGGTCGTTGAAAATCAGCTGGCATAAAGCGGGAGAGAATCTGGTTGGGAAGAAGGTATGGAGTTTTTTCTTCTTTTTTCTCTCATCCTTAATCCCTTTCGTAGGCATGTCAGGCGGCCTTCATCAATCATCCATCTGTCGACTCTTACGATGACTGTGCAAATGACAACTTTTCAGGGAATACCTGAGAGGGAGCGCGAGTAACTGAATAGAGTATTGCGTCCACCTATCCATCAGCATATAGAGGAGTTATTTATCTGCCCCGAGCTCGATCTGGGGTGTATGCTGTGAATTTCGACGAGCCAGCGTAGCATGAAAACATACACTATCGCGACCTGACGACAAGAGCATCAAACCTCGCTAATGTTTCTTCACTTGTTGCAGCGCGCAGGGTATGTCGGGCAAAGCGCATAAATTGACAATACTGTCTCGAGAGTATAACTTATAAATAACCATCACGACGCGCGATGATGTATGTGTCCTGCGCATAATCTTTGGGTGGCTCAACCAGTGAACTCCCCTATTCCGCCTCCCGACGCTTCCTCTCGCGATCCGCCACCACCAACTCTGCCAAGTCGACTTTGTGCTGCCACTCCTGCGCCTGTAGCTCGTCCAGCGTCGACCACATCGGTTGCGGCGGGAGGTGATACTTGGACCGCTCAATGTTGTGATACTTCTGCATGCGCTGATGGAAGTGCGAGTGGGATAGGTCCTGCGGGAGCCCGCCGAGGTGGCCCGTCTTTCGCCGGAAGCGTATGATGGCCGCGAAGAATATGTTCTTCGGGAGGCGAGGAGGAGGCTCGACCTTTCCGTCGGAGGTCAATGAGAGGTAGCGCTTGTGAGGGGGCAGCATTATTTCAGATGGATGGAGGGAGGTGATGTCAACGGGTATGAGGGTCGAGAATGCGTGTGAGGATCGAGAATGTGTGCAGCGCTAACGGTATTGGTGGTGGATGGTGGGTGGGTGGTGGATATGTGCAGACAACCGGTGATGTAGCATTATCAGGGATTGGGACGAGTTTATATAGGCCAGCGACGCTGTCTCGTTCGTCGGTGCGGAAGTTGTGCGGCTCAGGCTGTTTCACTCGACACGTGACCTGAGCACAGCAGTGACGGAGTCCAGGCTAAGGCAATGAGACACGGCGCGGGCGCGCTGGATACGTTGAGCGCGGATGGTCGGTCTTGATAGACATCGGAACAGAGAGAGACAGGAGATGCTGACGAAACCATGCGCGCTGCCTCGAACGACGGATGGGAAGACGCTGAACGCCACACCTCCCATTCCATATGGCAGAAGTGATAATCTCGAAGACATAGGATATAGATGACATCGATGAGCGGCTAGGTATAGAGCCGTAGATACATGAAGCCGGCAGGAAAAGAGTGTCCCGATGCCCAACTCGTTGATGCGTAGTGATAAAAGCCAGTCCTGATACGTGAGGACGCGTGCCGCGGTGAGGGCATTGACTGTGATTTGTCGGAATTCCAGTGGCCGCAATGCAGGGAACGACGATGAATATGATGAGGAGTGCGAGGCCGGGTGGCGGGCGTGCGGCCGTTGCGCTTGTCGGAGACCTGAGAAGGGAACGACGAGCATGAGGATGAGTGCACCGAGGAACGGCGGAGCGTATGAGCGAGGCCTAAAATGAGACATGGGAAGCACACCTGATCGAATAATCGGTTTTCTAAACGCATGGAAGCAGCCCGGACAGTCGCGCGCGACTAGGATGGTGCCATTACAAATGGCACCGGGAGACGTACGTTGAAAGAGGACGCGTTTTTGACTATGCACAGGCCGTCTTCGCTTCCTCGCTATCTTAGGTGTTGACCGTGTCGAAGCAGTTGGCCAAGAGCCCTCCGATCCAGGCTGCAAACTGAGGTTGTCCGAGGTATCTAGTTCGGACGGACGGCCAACAAGTCAGTGGACGTCGGTTTGAGGAGATCCCAGATCGCGGTTGCTGCAGCACGTTGCTCTAGCTATAGTGTGGTTTGAAGTTCGACTAGCGTGCGTAAGGGAGACCGTTGACTCTTGAGGATAAACCAAAGAATGTACAGTGTGCAAGCTGGCGACCGTGACCGCGTGACTTTCGCCGGGTGATGCCGAAGTCACTAAAAAGGCTACTGTTGCATCCTGCCAATCGTTGTTCAATCCCCCGCGCGTGAATGGAACGGTGAGATGCGTAGAGCGATTTTTATCTTTGTTCTTACAGGCTACTGATATGAGAATCAAAAAGGATACTGCCATACTGGCACCTGTGGAAATATATATCCTCGCCGTTCTGGCAGGGGCGCAACGGCAATGTCGACAGCTGGTTTGCCATCCTCGGGAGGCGCTTGTGCGAATGCCTCTTTCGCCAGTAGGGGCAGTAATGCGGGCGGAGTCAGGCTTGGCTTCCCACAGTTCACTTCCACCGCGCGCGACGTGGCCCTTCAGCTTCAGCTTCAGCTTTCCAGCTCTTCGACCTCAAGTTGTAGCCTAATCTCACACAATGGAAAGGTACGTCACTCCCGCCTTTTCTTTCCACTGAATTAACGCTGCTTCTGCAGTGCCGACGCATTGTGGTCTGCCCTCCAACAATGGGTGCAGCGCTTCGATGGTGTCTCTGCGGAATCGCAGGGTTTTCAG
This sequence comes from Auriscalpium orientale, assembly GCA_019915035.1. Taxonomy (NCBI): domain Eukaryota; kingdom Fungi; phylum Basidiomycota; class Agaricomycetes; order Russulales; family Auriscalpiaceae; genus Auriscalpium; species Auriscalpium orientale. The sequence continues at coordinate 3,441,870 of JAHLMH010000001.1, forward strand.
GCAGTGACGCGTGCACGTCAGGGCCTGGAGCAGGACCGGCAACAGCTGTTTGCCATCAAGGCTATCATCGACGGTCGCCTCAATGCCCTCAATCATGTCGCCCGTTTGCCTTCGGAGATCCTGGCACGCGTCTTCTCAATGGTAGCCCTCGACGATCCGATTGTCACGGTTTCTTCAAGCTACGACAAGTATGAGCCTGGTGAATTCGCTCCGGCCGCTAAGCGTATGGGCTGGATCAAGGTGACGCACGTCTGTCATCAATGGCGAGAGGTTGCGCTCGCACATCCAACTTTATGGGAGCGCGTCTCCTTCAGCATAGGTCCCGAATGGACTGAGGAGTTGCTCGCTCGTTCAAAGGGAGCTCCTATCATTGTGGATCTCCGTTGGGCGCGGCCAGACTATTATTACCCCTGGTACGATCACTTGTACAACCACTTGGGACACATAAAGGCGCTCTACATGGACCCCGAATTCTCTGAGGACACCGACATCGGATTTCTAGCTCTACCGGCACCCATGCTGGAAATTCTCGAGTTCTGTTACGATCAGTATCACGGCCCCCTGACTGTGTCGCCTCCCCTACCCATATTTGCCGACCACGCACCACGCCTTCGATCACTCACTCTCCGTGCTTGGAATCCAACACCGTGGCGCTCTCCGCTGTTCAAAACACTCACATATTTGAAGATACAAGGGGACGCCCGTCGCCACACCTTCCCTGCAGATGAGGAAGTACACCGAATATTTCCCAGTGTTGATGCCCTCGTCGGAGCTCTCCGCTCACTCGAAGCTGTAGAGACGCTGATTCTCGGGGACTGCCTACCGTTGGATTCGCCGAATATCGTTTTAGGCCCGAGTCACACAATATCCCTCCCTCGCCTCGCCCTTCTAGGCGTCCAAGGCAACCTACGAAAATGTGGGAATCTCATGTACATCCTCCGTCACGCCGACAGCTTCAAGGCGATGTTCAAGTGCACTCAATCTGATGTCACGGTCGAAGAACTGCAACGCGTCCTTCCGGCTTTGACGGCCCATCTTCACCCGTCCCACCCTGTAGCGCCATCTGCAGATCGCCACCCGACCCTTCTCGTCACACCATACAAATATTCACTCGGATTCGGCGTCTGGATAACGGAGCCCTCATCTGCAGACAAGGCACGCTCCTACCGTATACTCGAGGGTGTAGAACAGGACTACCGCGACAGAGAGGAATCCTTCAGTTCTGATTTTTCCTTACACATCAGCTCGCCGCAAGCCATCCCTCAAAGCGTGCAAACTTCAATGATAGGAGCACTGTCCGATCTTGTAGACCGGCACAACATTCAACATGTCTACAGCACCGGCGACTGGACACCGGAGATGTGGGCCTGCTTGTCAGCTGGCTGCCATAGGACGCGTAGAATCGACACCCCACATCTCTCTGCATTTCGCACGGTGCTGCAGTGCCTGCGGAAGGATGCTGCCGGTATTGACCCTTGTCGGTCGAACCACGTAACTGCACTCGCTTTCCCGAAACTCGAGCTCCTGGTGACAGATTCATACACCCGATCTCATCCCCGTGAGCATGAAGACGGACTTGAAGACGATGTGGTGCGCGCCCGTGGAGAGGCTGGGTATCCGTTCGAGATCGTGGAACAGTAGCGGTGCTACATACGACGGGAGAGAGACGCCTACTTTGCGGTTGCGAGGACATCGCATTATTTTCTTCATACTGATTCACTTTTTCGCCATCGCTCAAGCAACGTCAGGGCCGCCGCTTCATGCGTGGACGCTTCAGCGCTTCTTACGAGAATTATGCAGACCCGGCCTGCACCGTAACAATCGGGGGTCACAGAGGGAGCGTGGATACTTGCATAGTTAAAGGCTGCGACTACAGACCCTACGCATAGAGTGGATGTGTAATGTCTTCGTTTTGACGTATATGTTTAGCGGCTAGGGGCAAATGAACGTCTTTTGACAAACGTTTACGCACAAATAGTTCTGTAATTTACGGAACAATTTATTAAACAGAGCGAGGATATTCAAATTCTTGCCAAATAAATACAACACAGTTGTAGGATAACACAGTCCATGTGGTGGGAGTGTAGTACCGAAGTCCATAATTATACGACCGGCGCATACGAGTCAACGGCTCATCTACTCTGCCTCTCGACGCTTCCTCTCGCGGTCCGCCACCACCAGCTCTGCCAAGTCAACTTTGTGCTGCCACTCCAGCGCCTGCAGCTCGTCCAGCGTCGACCACATCGGTTGCGGCGGGAGGTGATATTTTGACCGCTCGATGTTGTGGTATTTCTGCATGCGCTGATGGAAGTGCGAGTGGGATAGGTCCTGCGGGAGCCCGCCGAGGTGGCCCGTCTTTCGCCGGAAGCGTATGATGGCCGCGAAGAACTTGTTCTTCGGGAGGCGAGGAGGGGGCTCGACCTTTCCGTCGGAGGTCAATGAAAGGTAGCGCTTATGAGGGGGCAGCATTGTGTCAGGTGAATGATGAAGTAGCAACGGGTTGCAGCGCTAAGAGTATTAGTTGTGCAGTTGGTGTGGTTGGTAGGTAAATGCAGACAAACGGTGATAGGGTTTTATGGTGAGTTGGGACGTGTTATATAGGCCAGCGGACACTTGTCTCGTTCGTCGGTGCGGAAGTTGGCTGTTTCACTCGACACGTGACCTGAGCAGCGGGACGGGTGGCGGGACAGCGGAACGCGGGACACAGCCTGCGGATGGCAAGACACAGTGAGCATTGAGCCTGCTGCCATTGAGACACGAAGCGTGCGTGTTGTATACGCTAAGCGCGGGGCGACGGGGATTGGAATTGCTAATTAAAGAGAGTAGTCAACGGCGAGTCTGGGAGATGTTGACGAACCAGCCATGCGCACTGGCTCGAACAAGCGCCGCTGGACGCCACACCCGCACGCTGCCTCCCGCAGTTTTGAATGGCAGAAATGACGATCTCAATGACATCGATGAACGGCTAGGAATGAACCGGAAGAGACACGAAGCCGGGAGGAAAGAGTCCGGGAGTCTGAGACACCGACAGTCACCGCTGAGAGCTCACGAACCTGGGTTATAACCATTCATATACATATGTAATACACTTCAGACCTACGAACGCCGTGCCATTTAACAATGTTTCCTGTTGGTTTGATACCGCATGGCTTGGAGACCGTGCCGTACAATAGACGCGAATGGCTGATGATCACACTTCGTGATCGGGCTCGAATCCAGCCGGCGCCATCGGCCGCTCAGCGTGTCTCGCATGGGCAAAGTGGCGACGTGCCGATGCGGAGCTAAGGAGCAGGTCGGCTGCCGCACTCTTGACAAAAGATAGAGAAAGGTGACTCACGGGCTGTTGATGAAACTCTCGTCACCGAGGAAAATTAGCACATCGTACACGAAGCACGCGACCAGACCGCCGCTCAGGGAACCGAGGATGGGGGTCCAGATCCAGTACTGGTCGCGAAAGTTGAATACTGCGGTGTGCAAGTATAATAATGGGTTACTCATCAAGAGCCGAACACCGACGGAAGGTAAGAAGAAGACGTACCTTGCCGTCCGTATCCGACCATGGCGGTCATGAGTCGCGGGCCCAGATCACGCGCCGGGTTTATCGCGTAACCTGCGTGGGTCAAGTCAGCCCTGGAAGGAGTGCGGAAGCCCGCGTGCGAAGCGCCCTGAGGGGAAGATGATGCGGGATAATAATTGGACGCGGTACTGACCTGTCTGCATTCCGAATGCTGCGCCGATCCCGAGAACGAGGATGAAGATGACGAGCGGTACGAGGCCGGGCGGCGGGGGCCCATTGCGCTTGTCGGACACGGAAAACACGACGAGCATGAGGATAAAGGCGCCGAGAAACTGGGAAGCGAATGAGCGAGGTATAGGCGGGAGACACGAGAGGCATACCTCGTCGAAAAAGGAGTTTGCTGCAGGCATGTAAGCTGCCTGGACGACCCGTGAGCAATTGGGATGGAGTGCAAGCGTCACGGCTGGGTCGCGACGTACCGAGTATGTAGAAAATAAAGCCCCGGTCTTGAGCGTGCGCACGCCATCCCCACCTTCGTAGATGTTGATTGCGTGGAAGTAGTTGGCGTAGACGAGGAACCCTCCGATCCATGCGCCGAGAAGTTGTCCGAGTATGTAGATAGGTACTTTCTTCCAAGGGAACCCACGGTAAACAGCCAAGCACAGCGTGACCTAGGCAGCCTATGATCAGACACCATGCCAGTGGAAAGATCGTCAGTGAGACGTACAACTGGGTTGCAGTGGCCGCCTGAGACGCCTCCAGAGACCCAAACTCCAAGCGCAGCACCTGCGGTGAAAATGCCTTAGTAAATTGGCAAGGTAAAAACAAATCAGAAGAACACACCACACGCCCACCCAAAATTTATCGATAGCCAGTCGCCTCTCGGGAATGAAGCGACCCCGGTGTTCGTGCTGAGAATGACCTGGCAGTCCACGCCCGTCCCGAAGAGAATGAGCGTCATCGTCCCCAGCATCTCAGCTGCTGGCTCTCGAATGTATTGACTGTAGCAGAACACGGCACATGAGTCCCAAAGACTGCTTAGTGCGCGAAGGGTGTCCTGGTACGCACCGGTATCTCGACCACCGGTTCGGGTACTTCGAATAGTACTCATAACGTTCCTGAAACACCTCGGGCGATTCGCCGTGTATGTCTTCTACATGCGTAGGCCCGGTCTTGTTTGTGCTCTCAGTGGATGACGTTCGCGGGCGTGGTCCTTTCTCTGACGCCATGGATGGGGCAGGGATGGTGTGCGAGGAGGTGGTGACAAAGAGAGCAAGGGAAGGCGGATCGGTGGGGTAGATATGCCTTATGCGAGGCCGAGGCGAGAGAGCGCGAAGAGAAGTGTCGTGAAGATGGCCGGGAGCGCAAGCTTATTATAGGCGTGGAGTTCGAGATGGAGATGGAACCTGGCACGGGGTATCGTGTCCTTCCATACCAGGCCCGGTTGTCCGCCTGTCTGATATTCCTGGCGGAAAAGATCATAAGATGCACCATGAGCTCACTCGATTAAGCTCGTGCCGGAGCTCTCGACCGCCCTGAATCATATTCTGTTCTCAGCGCCACTGCCGAGAAGAGAAGACGTATGAAAAGCGCACTGCGCCAAAAGGACTCGTGACGGAGGGGAGCTGCGGTCAGTGCCCACCAACTTTCACGGCATAGCTTTCGCAGGACGGGCTCAGACGATTGTGAAGCACTGCAGCCTAGTAAACCTTGTGCGGCCACGATGTGTAATTGCACTGACTCCGACGCGCTGGGAGAAGAGAATATGCGTTAATGAGCGTGTACCGTCACGAGTCAGCTGATGAAGGAGGGCGCACGGGGGAGTAAAGGTCTCATTTTCATCTTCTATTAATGATGCATAGCGCAAATTATCTGGAGAGCATCGCCGAAGGGCCAACGTGATCGGGGTGCACCTGATAGTTCAACGTCGGTCCGAGTGGGTCAGAGAATGCAGTTGCTGCAGCAGATGACCAGTGCGGTCTGGACTGCGCTCTCGTGGTTTGCATGTTGGGCCCCTGGTGATAACGAATGTATTGAAATTGCGAGAGGTTGGAAGTGCTCGGGACAGACGACAGAGGACGAAGGAGAGCGCGGCCGCGGTGACCGGTGACCAGTCAGACTGGCACACGGTCACTTTCGGGCCGGCCGCCACGCCGCCAGTAAGTTAAGTCCTGCTCAAATCCTGCCAGCGATGTTCAATATTCCTCGCGGGAATGGAACGGTGAGAGGAATTGCGATTTTACATGCGCTGTGAGTCTGACCAGCGACGGATCGAATTACACAAGGATGCCCGCCGCCGTCTGCCAGCAAGGCTGCCGAGGCTCGCGGTTGGACCCCTCCCCATTCCTTGACTGCTCAGCTCTGAGTCCCCCCCTCGCGACAAACGAATTCGACCATTGAATTGCCTCGCGATCGAGGCCGACCGGTGGTGCGGAGACTGAACGGACTGCAGCGCAGCATCGATATCCTCCCGTTGTCGTCCGTCGGTATGCCACCGTCCACGGCCTGCATGTCGTTCCGCTACTTACTATGACTTCCGCAGCGAGCGAGCCTGAGAAAGGACCGGCAGTGGATGCTGCTATAGCTAGCGGACATCGCGTATAGCTGTAATACCCGAGTCTCGAACGAAGAGTTGTCTGAGGGGAGAAGCGGCACACCATAGGGGCTCTCAGCGACCGTCGTGTACATTCTGCACAATCAATGAAAAGTGTGAGGGCAGTTTGCTCTGCCTGTCTCGTTAACTGCTGATCATATTTGTTCTAAGTTTTGAATCGCCGCTTTTGCAAGTTGACTCGACGTGACTCCAGCTCCGCACCCTCGGTCACTAACGAGCTTGATGTCCTCAGTCACCATTGCTCCAGTGAAGGCAATAATCCGTCCAGCGTTGCGCAGGGTTCAGTCGCAGGTGAGAATCTAACCCAGTGCGAGAGGCTTCTTAGGGCCATGGACTTACAGTTCTCTCGCCTGCAGGTTTTCAAGCTCATTTGCTGCGTTTGTGTTTGACCTGGAACACATGGAGCCCATGGAGGCCACATCCTCATCTCATCCTTCAGAGGAAGCTCGCCTTCCTGGGTCTGATGTCATTCTTGACCTTGAACCCGCCTCGCCTCGCTCATCCACCAAACTGTCACCCATCGCATCGTTGCCCGCAGAGCTACTAGGAAAGATCTTTGTTCTCGTCCCCAGAATAGAGTTCGACGAAGCCGTTCCCCCGCCGATGCGCCGTATGCACGGACGTTGGATGGGCATTAGCTATGTGTGCAGACACTGGCGCTCGATTGCGCTCAATCTGAAGGCGTTCTGGGCCTTCATACCCTTGGAGTTGGGCAAGACCTGGACGACAACATGTCTCGCGCGCTCGCATCCTACCCCCATCTCCATCCTCCTTTTCCTCTGGCAAGTGTACGACATGCGGTACTACGACTTAGCCATGGACACACTTCGGGATCTGTCTCGCACGAAGCGCCTGCGCGAGGTCGGGAGGCCGGATAGTGCACTTGTGGATACGATCCGCAGCGAGCTGGAAAATCGGCTAGCCACCTCCCCCGTCTTGACGGATCTATGCATTTCCTTCGTGAAGCTTCCGGATAATATCGGTGCCCCCCGATTCCGAAGGCTGGCCCTCAACAATTGTACCCTCAGCATGGATCCTGAATGCGGCATCTGGCAGGCGTCTCTCACGACGCTGAAGCTCACCAATTGCCTCTCCGTCACCAATTCGTTGCAGGTTCTAAAAGTCATCGCGAAGCTTCCCGGCTTACAGACTCTACATCTGTCATACACCTCTCATCACGCATCTCCCGAACGACTCCCCCATGTCCACTTGCCACACTTGCAAGAGCTGAGACTCGTCGACACTACCGACAAGAACGTGGAAATTTTGCAACATCTTATATTTCCCTCCGACATCGACATGCGCTTCGAATGTTCCCGTATTATGAGGACGATAAAGCTATGCCGGATCCTCCACGCTTTAGCAGGGAAAATCCTATCTGCACGCCAGGATTTTCGCTTAGTGTCCATTCGCAAACGCATCGTCGACATATCTGGCGCTGCACCATCGGGTATGCCCTTATGTCCTCATCTTTTTCTTTCCTTGCGCTGTCCTGAGGGCAAGGCGGCATGGCTGGAAGACAAGACGCTCCAGATACTTCTCCCAGGTGGCGCAAGAGTCGAGAATCTGGACATAGCGGACGACTTGGATCGCGACCTCACCAAATGGGTGGACCTATCCTCGCACCTGTCCTCCGTCCGATGGATCTCGTTTACCGATGCGCATGTAGCACGCGGCCTGGGAGTAGCACTCAGCAACATGGCTGCCCGTAGTCTCGCTCACCCTCTCTTCCCCAATCTCCAAGAGATTCGCGTTCCTAGCATCTATCTCAGGAGATGGATCGTTGACTCGTCGCAGTGGAGCGTCAACGAGCCGATGATTAGCTGGTTGTCTTGGGGTTTGGCTCAGCCTCGTACGGCGGGCTCGACGCTCCATCTCGTTGTGCAAGAAAATGTGCAGCGAGATGTAGTGGCCGATCTGAGGGGCTGCATTGACCGCAGAGTAGAGATGTTCGTGAATCCGGAGAGCGGGGATCGTTTCAGGACAGCGGTTTGGTTCTCGCTTCGACAGTAGTGAGGGCCCATGATCAACCCGTGCGATACTGGTCTGATGCTATGATTACAGGGCGATACACAGACGATCTGATTACAGACAATCCGCAGGAGCAACATGTTCAGTTCGCAGGAGTGGTAGAACCGCGCAATTTGCTGGATTACTGTAACTTCTGCAAGTGTAAGAACATGTACGCGTACGCACGACTGCCGAGCCACTTCAGCCGCGCACGGCAGATTGAATCCCAACATTTAATATATGCTTGGACACATGCACGCGTTGGAGCCACACTTAGACGACCCCGCGACACTGATGAAGGTGCGCGCGGGGGCACGGAGCGCTCTATCCTCTGCACGGTTGAGGACGTGCCATACATGCTTTCAGCTCGGACGAAGCTGGCAAACAGTCGCTTTCATTGTTCCGCAAGACAACTTGAAGGATAGGACACGACATAATGCGTACAACAGTGCTAGACATATCTTACTGATCAGATGACTCTTTCACCGCCGACACAACCATGTCCGCTGCCTTGTTGCTACGTGGAACAATAGTGCAGGAGAACGGCTGCGGGAAGCTGATACTTTCAGTCAGTAAATCCGTTTTCTCCTGCGAGGCAGTGTCAACGGCACTTACACGACCAGGCTGTCACCCACATGCTCATTCCTTTCCAATGGTCCGTATTTGCTATCATCTTTTCTACCAACAGTGCACACAGAGAGCACCATGGCTATGCTGATGAACATTGTGTTATCCACAAAAAACCTGCCAGGGCATATCCTAGCATACGTTCGAAGAAAGTAGGGTTAAGGAAGCTACACAGGTAGACGCGTAATATTTGACAGTACCTTTTTCCTCCACCAAACACGGCGGTCCCCGGGTCATCCTTGAATTGACCGCCATCTGTCAAAAAGCGTTCGGGATTGAAGGTTTCCGGGTCGGGATAGACGGCAGGGTCATTGAGCATGCTCCTGCGAGCGAGATGGTTCAACCAATTCTTTGATGTAAATACAAAGATGACCCAGCCCACCAGACGTTTGGAATCACAAGGGTACCTGTTCAAAAAGTGTGTCAGATAGAGGATTCAGTATATACAAAGGCGCAGGTACAACCCTTCGGGATAAAATACCCCTCGTAGATATCGTCTTCCGAGGTTGCATGTGGAGCACCTACGAGAGTGGGAGCGCATGAGCGAGCTAGCTGCGCATCTGAACATGAGAAAGCCTATACCTATCGGAGCCACAACCCTCCACCGCAGAATTTCCTTGCACACGGCCTCGATGTAGGGCAGCATAGAGCGATCAGAAAAAGAAGGCAGTCGCTCCCCTCCGGTGACAGCGTCCAGCTCGGCCTGTGCACGTGCCTGAACGTCCGGGTGTAAGGCGAGCATCAGGAAGAATGTTTCGAGAGCCGAAGTCGTCTGCACGGGGTGAGATGAGCGTATCGTGATTTTTACCTTTGCTTCAAGGGATACTCACTGTATCAGCTCCGCCTACAAGACTCAGTGAGTGATAGCTGTTGCAACTGCGATGCAGTCAATTTACCTGCAAACATTGTGCCTATGGCTCCGACTAAGTGATACTCATCCACGCGATCAAACGGTTGGTGTTCGAGGATTTCTTCGCGCGCCACGCTTTGTCGCGCTGTTCCTTTTGCCTATGTTACTCCAAATGTCGATGCCCTTCCCAGTTGAATGGGCGGGAAGGCCTACCAGTCCGTCTTTGACAGAATTCCACGGTCCATAGAGGCTTCTCTGCCCTACATTGTATGCATCTCTCGCGGTGGGCCTATAGCTGAGATATGGCACCCACGCAGGGATGTGGCGCACTGCGTTGCCACCGCGGGTCAGCGCAGGAATTGATTGAAATCATGTGAACCCACGGAACGGCAAATTGTCGATGAGAAAACCGCCTGGCGTCAACGAAACCAGCGCTACATGGAGAGCCGTCTTTATGCCCTGAAGAAGCTCGTCGTCCGCACTCTGTACATCTTGACCGTATGCAATGGCCATGATCATCGCGCCGGTTAGTCTTTGTAGAGAGGATGAGAGGCGCATCAGGACAAGAAGACTATGACTGACAGTTCGGTATGCTGTACGAAATCATCCGGCTCGAGGAGGAGACGTCGGACAAATTCGCGCGCCTTCTTCTCCATGGTAGGCTGGTATTGAATTAAGGCCTTCGGACGCAACTTGCGGTCGAGACTGCGTCGACCAGTCCGCCAGGACGGACTATTCGGCTGCATAGCGGTCATGAACCAGGTATCGTATCCAGACCTAGAAGGAGATACAATCCGTAAACCAGTATGCGGAGAGCCGGTGTACACTTACATCTCCAGCATGGCCGGCACGATGCGGCTAGAATACTTAGACCCCCGTCTCTCGAAGAGAGCAGCCATCGCCTTGCGTGACTGCAGGACAACAATTCTTTGTCCCAGGACACGCAGGGAGTAGAATTCTCCTGTTAACGTTTCTTCAGCCAATAATGAAGGCCTTGTCTGTACGATTAACGCACCATACGGTCTTCCGAGTCTATGGTACGTCTTCCATATCCCCTCTTTAGACAACACGTCGAGCAGGTTGTCAATGATAGGAAGGCCGGGTGGCCCAGGCGGGTACGGGAGGCCTCGTCTCTTGCGATGGTCGAGAAACTGGAGGGTGAGGAAAATCGCTGCCGCCAAGGCAAAAAGATCAAAGACTGTCCAAGTGAGGATGGACATTGTCAGTGGGAAGGGGTCTCAGGTCGAGTGTCGACATCCGGACAGGACGTACGAACTTAAGTTGCAGCGGATGGGAAAGGAACCGCGCGCGCCGAGTCAGCAGGAGGGCTCAATCCACCAATAGTCCTCTCCAGATAAGCAGGAAGCATGCTCGGAGGCAGTCTTTCAGACTTTCCAATTACCGGGGATGTGAATCATATCACAAGAGGTATATCACTGAATGGTGATGTAAGTGAGCAAAGTTCAGTCGACATGACGGCGGTGTAGAACATTCAACAACTTCCGAAGTGCGTGCGGGCCAATATAGGACACTGTCATCAAGGCTTGGTTGAACTCGTTGGAAGTTACACAACAATGCCGATGCACAAGCTCCAAGCTTCGAGTTTCAACCTTCAAGACCCGTGGTCATTGGTCATCTCACATCATCCAGACACCACCGTACTAAGCACTCACAGTCTGAAGATTGGAAGCGCTTCAAGCTTCGGGCCTCAGGCCTTGGCAACAGTGGGCAGAGTTGATCGAAGCCTATGTTTTGCTACTCGGTGTCAGTGGGATAAGAACTGGCACGGAGCGACTGTTTTCCGCGCGTGGTCAGTAGTAGAACAACCGTGGAGACGATCAACCGTTTACCACGAACCCCAGCGGCCGGCCCGGCGGCGATGCCGCGGCACGCCGCCTGGATGCCAATATTGAGCGATATATTCAGACGACGACTATCGACTCTTCTGTGCCAAGGTTAACCACGGAGACAACATCTAATAGAGAATCCAGAGAGTAGGAGGAATCGAAATCAGCCAGAGGCTGCAACGTTTCCGGGAACAACGCAGTCTGTTGAATTACTACGGTATTAGTATACGAGCTGATGTAGTAAAATTAGTATCAGTCCCTATTCTAAATAATAGCGACGATTCAAACCGGAAAGCGTTCAGCAGGAACAGGCTGCGGCGGGATAACGGACAGAAATAATGATACGATGCGAGTGCGAGCAGTGTGCAGTGCGGAGAGGCAGAAAGAATACAACAGGGGCAGGTCCGATCCAAAATCCATGCACCGCTGGTCTCCTAGAGATCAGTCGGTGCAAGAGACGGTAGCTGTTAAGCATAAATAGATGCTTTTGTCGGCGCACGTCATCGACGCGTCCGCGTGCCGCGTGCAGACCCAGCGCGCTGCTGCCCGCGCTCGAACTGCGCGCGGATCGCAGCGTACCCCTCGCGGTCGACGCGGTGCACGTAGTAGCTGCCCGCGACGGCGGACCACGACACGTCCATGGGCTGGTACGTGTGCTCCGACACGTCGAAGATCGCGCTGAGGTCGTCCAGGTTGCGCTCCGTGAGTCGCGCGTTGAGCGACGCGACGAATGGCTGCAGGGACACGACGATCGCGCCCTCTTTCAGGTCAAGGAACTTCGGGCGAATGGCCTCATTCACTAAAGCGGGGGTCAGCGATGCGCAAGAGGAGGTGGAAATGGATGGAGACGTACGCGACTCCTTGAAGACCTTGTTGTTCACGAGGACCACGTCCGCCTTGCCCATGAGCTCCGTCACCCGCGCGCTGTCGAGCATGTCGCCCTGCTCCAGCTCGACGTCGCCCATGCTGATGCCCCACATGCGCGTGCGGATCGCCATCTGGCGGCGCTGCTCGCGCGCGAGGTCCGCGGGCCCTGGCATCATCTCCACGCCGAACGCACTGCTGCCCGCCTGCAGCGCCGCCTGGATGGCGACATTGCCCACGCCGGAGCCGAGATCGAGGAACAGCGAGCCGGGCCCCAGCCGCGTCTGCGCGATGAGCTTCGCCACGAGCGCGGGCGTCAGCTCGCCGTACGTCTGGCTGGAGAATGCCGTGTACCGCTTGAGCTCGTTCGTGTGCGGGCCGACGACGCGCTGGTACGTCTCCTCCATGATGCGCAGGGCGAGCGCGCGTGGCAGGCCGGTGGGTGTCCAGCCGCGCACGGCTGCTTTGAACGCGTTCTCTGGGGGCGGGGAGAAGAGGTCGTCGGGGAGGGGTGGATATTTGAAGGTGCGGATGAGGGCGTTGACCTGCAGCATTGTGGATTGGAAGAGCGGGCCGTTTTTCTGCACATATGCGCGGCGAAGAGTGGCGAGGTGGTTCGTTGACCCGTCAGGTGCTGCAGGGTCGTCCGGAAGCGTGCCAAATACGGCGCGTTGTTCGCGTGTCAAGTATGCTAGAGCGGGGTGAGAGGTGACAGTGCGCATACATGTGGCCGAACTCACTGTCGAGAATAACATAGAGAGTGCGAAATAAGTCTTTAATGGGGTCATAGTGGTCTGGGTCCTTCGGGGCAAGAAGAATGTATCTGTCACGGATGTCAGGGGACGGCTGCTCGAAGCTGGGAAGACACGCACCGCTCTGTAGCACCTGAGTTGGGGAACTCCAGCTCGGCGACAGGATAGCGCGTCAGATGCGGCTGGAAGGACAAGTCTGTGGGATCCTTGCTGTTCACGAAGTCTGTCGAAGCCGTCAGACAATAATACCCAGCGAGGGCCAAATTACTCACGTGCTTTGTAGGAGGCCATTAAGGGGCGCACGACCATCTCCGAGCTGCGAAAGCCGTCCTCCTCCTCTTTGGAATACGCTGCGAGATAGCAGTTGCGGGGGACAGGGTCGTCTGTGGCTGGAAGCACCGACGCCGACCGGGACCTGCTGCTCCGGTAGAGCGCGTCCTGTGCAGGCGGTGTTGATCGTGTGCGCGTAGACGCGCGTGACGATGACGCAGAAGACGAGAATGCGGAGTCACTGCCGCGTTGCCTTGACCCCGCGCGGGTGGGTGGCGGCGGCGTCGCGTCGAGCGACGACGAACGCGAGCGTTTCGCGCGCAGGGCATCGTACTCGTCTGCGTGCTTGCGCTTGAGGAGCTGGCGCGGCCTGGACTCGTCTGTGGGGGCGGCTGCCGTTTGAGGAAGTGGCTCTGGAGCCTTCGCGGTCACGGCGCGATGGACTGTCACAGGACGCGCTTTGACGACGACGGGGGACACCGACGGACGCGCAGACGAGAGGGCCTTTGGCTGGGAGAAGAATGAGAACGGCGGCGGCGGGTTGGAGACGAGCATGGTGGGCGTGAAGAAAGAGCTGAGCACAGGCCGCAGCACCGTGTCTGGAAAACAAACGGCCGTCACACCAACGTGACGCAGTGCCAGGGGCGCTGTCACGCTCCCGTCGCCGCCTTGTCCACCACCTAAGCCACCTTCACGCAGCCTCTATGCACCTCAGGCGACCAGTCAAGTCAAGTCTCGCCTCGGGCACCTGGGGCTTCAGCGACACGCATCTGCGACTCGTATTGACTTTGGATGGCCAGCGTAGCGTGGCTTACCCCGCTTGTCGTCGATGCGGACTACCGTAGGCATTGCGACAACTCTACTCAATCCCATCGAGCAAGGCCGTTGAGACACGTGTCCTCCTCATACCGAGAGCTTTTCCGGCGCTGTGCAGGGCCGCACGTATGTCGCTTCGACTGAAGGCGCGAGTGTCAACTGACAACACCACGCCCGTCAACTAGGCAAGTCCGCATGGAACTGAGAGGTTCCGTCTTCGGAACACAGCCGGACGACTGTCTTGTCAGCGTTCCTTCCGTCGCGTGGAGCCGTATGCGGTGGTGCTTCGCTCTTGCGAAGATAGCTGGAAAACGGCGCGCTCTTGAAGGCCACGAACTGGTGAAGGTGTCTATGTACGTTTAATTCTTGCTAGAGACCATATAGCTTGCGGAGCATGCGCAATGCGCTATTCGAATCCTGCACATCGCCTCCCTCCACGCTCTCGATGTGTCTTGACGGCGCCAGGCGTCAGATCGACTATCATCTGTGTAGATTCAGCTACGGAGCCTAGTCAGGCGCCGCAATGTGCAATGAGGCCCTCGGGCGCACTGCGCAGCAATACTCTGAGAATAACTTGCAAGTAAAGAGCTCACAAGTGTGCATCGATAATCCAGAGCGTTGTACTGTACATGACATGTACTGGTGGTGTACAGGGTCGTATCCTGGGCGCTTATGGCCGCCATCGCGAAACCATGGGCGCATGGAACAATATTTCTGTGGGAATACGGTTGATATCTGGTAGCCTCGTGACCATGCTGTGTAGAGCTGACATCATCTCGCGCTTACCCGGCAGTTCAGTCGGAGCTTTGAACTGCCGGGCAAGCCGAGCTGGCTCTACACATGCGGAGTTTCAATTAACGGCTGGTTCCGAGCCTAGATATCTGGGTTGTCAGTGTGTTATATTTCCTCAACCAATTTCTGACGAGAAAAGATTGGATTTCTCGTCAAACAAACGCCAGATATTTGAATTTATTCAACCTCTTTCCGCTAGAAATGGGCTCTGTTTCATTATGTAACCTCTATCAGCTAAAAATCCAGCATTTGGTTGCGAGAAATTTGTTAGAGTAATTTACACTCCAACAACCCGGATATCAACCAATTTCCTGCAGAAATATTTCACTATGCGCTCAGTGTTTGTCGGTCAGACATGTCTATACCCACCCTCAAGCTCAACGACGGCAACGAGGTACGACGAGACACTCCCCCGCCTAGAACCGCATTCACAACGAGGATCTGGACACTTAGATCCCTGTCCTCGCATTTGGGACGGGCTCGTGGTTGCGGGGCAAGGTCTGTTCGTCTTCTTGCCAGCTCTCGCGGAGCACACACCGAAATTTTTAATTTTGCAGGCTGCGACGGAATACGTCGACAATGCATTGAATGCCGGGTTCTCCCATATCGACACCGCCGCCAGTACGTTACATGCGCCTATCACTGTCACCGAGCGCCTGCGCGAATAACACTACGCTGCACAGTCTACTACAATGAGGATTCCGTCGGGACGGCAATCCGAGACAGCGGCCTCGATCGCAAAGACCTGTACATCACGACGAAATACGACGGTGGAGACATCCAGGAGGCCATCCACGGGAGTCTCGACAAGGTGCGCCGTACGAGTGCATGTCCTCGGTGTAGCATTGCGCTGACCACCCGCGCGCGCACTAGCTCGGGCTGAAGTCGGTCGACCTGTACCTCATACACTTCCCCGGGCTCGTCGAGAAGGATTTTGAAGGCGCGTGGGCCCAGTTCGCCAAGATCAAAGAAAGCGGGCTCGCGAGGTGCGTGCGAGCTGGCATCTGCGCGCGCGCGATCGTTCACCAGTTTGCGCAGGAGCATCGGCGTGAGCAACTTCACCCTTGAGCAGCTGCAGACCGTCGTCAATGCCGGGACGAGCATACCCGCTGTCAACCAGGTGCGCTTTCAATCCTGACTGCCATTCAACAGTCCGTAATCCGCGCTCTCGCACAGATCCAGTTCCATGCATACAACTACGCCTCGTACAAAGACCTCCTCGAGTTCTCAGCGAAGCACGGCATCGTCACCGAAGCATTCGGCAGCCTCGCGTGCGTCTCCCGCACCACGCTCTTCCTTCTACGCCTGAGCTTATCTCCTCCCGATACCCGATACCCGCAGCCCGATCACCACGTATCCCGGCGGCGCCGTCGACCCCGTCCTCGCTACGATCGCCGCGCGCATCGGCGGCACACCCGCGCAGGTCATTTTCAAGTGGGTGCTCGCGAAGGGCGCCGTCGTCGTCACCTCGACGTCCCGCGCCGACCGTCTGAAGGAGTATCTCGCTGTCACGGAGCTGCGTGCGTGCCGCGCTCTTTCCTTTTTCGCCGCGTTCTCATGAATTTTTCTCTCGTTATTTTGTGCGCGTAGCCGACCTGACGGAGGCCGAGGTTGCTGAGATCGATGCTGCCGGTGCGCTGGGCCCACCGTCTGCTGCGATGAAGAAGCTCTCGAAGGTCTTGGCCGCGCTGATCGCTGTCCTGACCGTCCAGCTGGTTGTGCTGTTGCTGGTGAAATACCTCGTGTACGAGGATCGAGGAGGTGGCAACGGTGTGCTATAGTATCTAACTTTATGTACGGGTCGGTGAGCGCTGGAGCTCATCGATGAGAACAAGTACTCATTGCGTGTCTCGTCGCTACCGTGGGCTATATTCCGCGCACATCGCATGGGCATTGAACGAAACAGAGCGGTGGGTACAACAGGAATGCGAGACAAAGCCAATCGAACGCCGGATCTTCTCATTCGCGTCAGTCTTCGCAACCAGATCCTACTCTACATCTTGCTAGCTCATTCTCATATCATATCGTTCACGCCCAAAATCCTTCAGAGAGGCTCCTTCGCCAGCCACCTGTTGATGAGTGCCAACGCTTGTTTCGGCTTATCATAAGGCACCTAGCATAGCGGCAGTCGTTAGCCCCAAGACCATGGCTTCTCACTGCGACGCTCACCATATGACCCGCCGCATCGACCGTTGCAAACGTGAGCCCTGCCGCGCTGCGCGTCTTGCCTGCGACCGCGCCGTCGACCTCCCACGCGCGCAACGGGGTGTTCCCGAACGCATCCTTCCCGCTCCAGTCCATGTCCAGTGTCCACCGCTCGTTACCGACCCAGTTGCAGATCCAGTCGTACGTGCCGACGTAAATGAGCACGGCCACACCCCGCTCGAGCAGGCCCTCGACGTAGGCGACGGATGGCTGCAGGTCGTCCGAAGACTGCAGAAACGCGCTGAAGACGGAGTCCGAGCAGGAGGCGAACCCGTGTACGTGCGGGTCGACTCCCAGCGCGTCAAGCACGTCAGGGCGGTTGAGGTACTCCACGATCGAGCTGGAACGCAAGGAATTCATCGGTTGCTGAGCAGGTAGTGGCAAGATGAACGCACGTGGTAACGGGATAGCACAGTGCTTCGGGGTCTTCGCAGCTCTTGCTGATGTCGTAGGGGTTTCCGCCTGACGAAAATGTTACACATGTGCTCCCAGGTTAGATTTATGCACGCACCATTGAGTTGGTACGGGCTGACAAGCTCGGCTTCACAAAACGCGTTGGCAGCACGGCAGTTCATTGAATCGAATTGGTCAACACACGCGGTCTGGAACAATTTCTGACAGCGAGGCAGCTGGGGGCGGGCGATCAGGTCAAGCTAGGCCACGGGTTGCGGAAGACTTACTGCTTTCTTCATGCGGACACAGGTGCTGTAATGTGTTTGATGAACGTGTTGAATTTGGGCGACAGTTAGGCCCACCTGATGTCCAGAACCGGGGGCAGCGATGCCGCCGTGCATGTCATGGTGTGGAACGATGGCAGCATAGTGGCAGGATCGGTAAAACCATTACCTGTGCAAGGTGAGCAAGATACGTTTTTCTTCTATTTCGTCAGCATGTACCTATGATAGCAGAGGTCAGATTGATGGGTGTCCCGCCCACAGCAGCGAGGAGCGCATTTTGGTCGTAAACCGCGGCTGCGAATAGAGGGATGTAGCGGCCCTGCGATATTTGTTATCAAGAGGATTGTAGAGAGGGAGTAAAAAGGACGAACGCCATAGGACTCTCCGGCCAAGTGCAGGGATCTGCCCTTGAACGAGGAGAAGTGTTCGAAGAAAATGGCTATGAAAGCGGCGATGTCGTCGGCGGCTTCCTCCGTCGTGCCCTAGTCAAACATGTAAAAGATGAGTCGATTGGGTACTAGTGAGAGTGCACATACGACAGTGATGCCATGCTCGGCGTACGAGTAACCAACGCCCACGGGCTGGTCGACGAAAAATACATTTGCGTTAGAGTTCCATGATTCGGCGTGAAACTTTGGGCCTTCCGTCGCATTCACGATTCTACAAGGGCCTAGAGATGGGTGTGAGAGCGTCCGACGGGAGACGTCGCGTGAAGGGACGCACCAAGCTCCATGTAGAGACCGAGCTGCGAAGAGCATCCCGGACCTGCCGGGCAATTCAGACTAGTACTCCAACGGCCACGCAAGTGCAGACAAAAACGCACCTCCGTTCGTCCAGAAGAGCACATCGTCCTTGTCTGGGTCGTTTCGGCTCTCGAAGAAGTAGAAGAATAGGTGTTTCGCATCGACATCAATGTAACCGGTATACGACCTGGGTTCCCATCGCGCGTTAGTGTCCGCCCACGAAATGAAAACGACATGCGCACTTGACTGTAGTGTCGCAAAAGTTGGTAGACTGCTTGATGCGCACACTGTGACGCGTGAAGAGCGGGTGCGTCAACGTCGTGTACGCGTCGGGCCTCACCGCGCTGAGAGATCCGACGGGAGTGAAGTCCGACATCGAGAGCGCGGTCGGGCATTCATGCGGTGGATATAGCTCTTCCCAGGGCCATACTGCGATGGGATCTTGGACGGGCAACATCTCGCTGACGCTGTACGACGCCGCTCCCACTTGCGCGAGGCCGAGGAGCAGAGCCGTAATTGCCAGCATGTCGAGAGCTATACAGTGGTGTCTGCAATCGAGAGCAATTCAAAAGCACAATGCCTTGGGTTATGAATCGTGGGGCCGTGCTTGTGGGCGTGAATGCAGAGGGCGGTGACTCTCATGTTGTTCCTGATGGCACAGCGAGTGTGAGAAGGGCGCCGCGACCGCTGGCTCAGTTTCTCAGGTTCACATGTGATGCACGCACTCCCGCCGCTTCTTACACAACACAACTTGCAATTACATGGAATACAAAATGAGGAGTCGTGTATGTATCATGCCAGTGCACTCGCAGTGCGCCCGCTTTCCGATAGGACTGTGGCCTTATAAAAAAAAACAATGTCATTTCGACTACCAGTGTAGACTGATGACCCATACCTTTATCGAAGTGTCCTTGTTCGCCAAGTGGGACTCAACAGGAGCAAAAGGGTAGTCGATATAGCCAGCAGGACCAGGGCTATAGAACGTCGATTCGTCGCCTTTGTTCAGAGGCAAATCCTCCTGCAGACGGCGGACGAGGTCAGGCTGCGCGAGGGCGTCAGCAGTGCTCCATCAGGGCAACGAAGGAAGAGAGAACCGTACATTCGCCAGGAATGCCCTGCCGTAGCCTACGAGGTAGCCCGTGCCCTCCGCTGCAGCGATACCCGACTCGCGCGTATACCTTCCTGTTGTGATGACACGCCGATCGCCCCATATTGCGCCTATGAAGTCGTTTGACTCGCCCGCCTGGCCGTTGCTTGACACAGGTCCGTCGATGCGCGGCTCAACGATGTGGACATACGAGAGATCGGGATGGGCGGTCCGCAAGCCCGTCAGAAGCGCCGCGTATGTAGGGATCGGGTCGTCCATGCGCTGGCCTGTACAACGCAAGGCACACAGGCTATGAGGAGAGATGCTGTGTAGCTGGAGAGAAGGGCTTACGCTGGTAGTTCGACCAGGGGCTGATGCGGATGGCAGTCTTCTTGGCGCCAACGGCGGCTACGACGGCCGCGAGCACCTCCAGCGGGAAGCGCACGCGGTTATCCACCGAGCCGCCGTAGGCGTCTGTGCGATCGTTGGTCGCGGTGTGCAGGAACTGGTCGAGGAGGTACCCGTTCGCCGCGTGGACCTCCACGCCGTCGAACCCTGCGAGAAGCACTGCGTTACGCGCAGCGGTCGCATACAGCTCGACCAGCTCGCGCATCTCCTCAATGCTCATGGGCCGCGGGGGTGTCGGCCCATGCCCCTCGAAAGGCACGCTGCCGGCAGCAACGTAAGGAAAGCCGCCCTCGGCTTGAAGAACAGACGGGTCGGCGCTGGCACCGAGGGCCCACAGCTGCATGTATATGTAGGAACCCTTCGCGTGCACAGCGTCCACGATCTGCAAGACGAAGCGGTCAGCAGAACCGAGGGGGGAGCCTGTCATGCTGCACTTACAGTCTTCCAGCCTGCGATCTGGTTGTCCGACCAGATACCGGGGACGCTGGGATAGCCTCCTGCTTGTGGGGCAATGAAGGTCCCCTCGGTGATGATGAGCGTACCCGGGGCTGCGGCGCGCTGGGCATAGTACTCGAGGTTCATGGGGCCTACGGTGTGCTCATTGTCGGCTCTGAAGCGTGTAAGGGGTGCCATCACGATGCGGTGGTGCAAGGTGATGTCCCCCAAGGTGATGGGTTGGAAAAGAGCAGGGGTGGAGGCGGACATGGGTGGCTATGGGCGCGGGGTGATCGGATGAGGTGGGGAGCCTAGGTACCCCACTGGCATGGCTTTATCTGCAATTCCAAGCACGTAAGCATGGAACGGAGCGGCACCTGCACCTCGCTTAGAGAGGCCTTCAGCAATGGATGTATTTTTTTCCGACATGAATATTGTCGTAACATCTAAGGTTCTTGACAACGACGCACTTCTAGCGAAAACGAAGTTGATGTCAGGCATGCAGCGGGCGCCTGAAGAAACATCCAAAAGTCACCCTGGCGAGCAAAGGGTACAGAAAGGGTTAGTCACCAGTCAGAGGAATGGCCAGAGGATGCAGCAAACATTCGGAAGATGTAACGGCGTTGCTGCACGGATAGTCGGCAATTTTGCGAGTAATACATGGCAAGAAACCGGTCCAGGGCTATCTGCGCGTCTCTGAGGAAAGATGACGGCGATAAACTCATGAGAAATCGATTCACGAGGGCGCTGTGTGGCGCGGAAGTTTTCCTTGTTATCGGACGACGGCGAGTGAGGGCGTCCATGGCGCAGAAGTTTTCCTTGTTATCGGACGACGGCGAATGAGGGCGTCCAAAATGGCGTTGCGTTCTCAGTCTGGGACGCGGCAGCATAAGTGACTAATGTGCTGCTAGTGCGAGGATGAACCGTCTTACCGTGAGTAACCCTGGCTAGGCCCTGTGCAGGTTTCTAGCTTCGCAGGGGCCACGTACAGCCGAAAACAAAGCCATTTGGTTCGCATAGCGGGATCTCCATGTAGGTATCCAATGCGAAAAAAAGAAAACCTTGGATGATTACGAAGGCTTGCGGCGCTGCCGGGACTCGAGAGCTCCTAGTCGTAGTTTGAGAGCGTCTGGTCTGCGCGTAGTGCCATGACGGACAAGCTACAACCTAGTCAGGTGCAGGCTGGTGCAGGAGGTCGCTAGGAGGTCTCGCCGTCCGGCGTGGGTGGGCGTGGGTATGCAGCAACATATTCGCGTGACGTCACACAACGCGTCGGGCGCGCTCTGGGCGCCGCGGCGGCCGTCACCGCCGCCGCTGTTCAACTCGAAGCTGGTCTCTCTTGTCCCTCCAGAGTCCACCACCACCTTCGCTCTCTATGACCACTGTCGTCTCTGTACTCTCACTGCTCGCATCCGCTGCATCTGCCACGCCGTTCGCCAATGGCGTCACAGCACTCGACGAGGAGAAAGGAGAGCCAGCAAGCTCGGGAGCGTTCTGGTGGAAACTTGTCATCAGTGTCTTCCTGGTGCTTCTCGGCGGTGTTTTCGCAGGGCGAGTTCCTCATCGCTGCGCATCCAGGCTGTCACTGATCTTCGCACAGGCTGACGCTCGGTCTCATGGGGCTGGACGAGCTTCATCTACGTGTCTTGTCCACGTCCTCGGAAGACCCGACAGACCGTAAAAACGCTCAGAAAGGTTCGTTATGTCCGTCCGCATTGCTTTGACGGTCTCTAACTGTCTACGCTGCAGTGCTGAAGCTGCTGAACAGGGGCCGCCATTGGGTTCTAGTCGTGCGTAGACATCCTCTTGATGTCCGTCCCATGTTCAACGCCGCTTTTTAGGTCCTTTTACTTGGCAATGTGGTATGCAGCCTCTCACGAGAGCTCTCCCAAGTAAGGACCGGTCGCTGATGCTCTCACACAAGATCGTGAACGAAAGCTTGCCCATATTCCTTGACAGCGCGGTTCGTGTCCTCTACGCGTTCCATTGCGTCAAAGCTTATGCTTCTATCAGCTCGGCGGAGGCGTAGCTGCGGTGGTCATCTCCACCACGATGATAGGTGCGTGCTATACGCCCCGCATATACTCTGCGGCCGATTGCTGACGCCGCATATAGTCATTTTCGGGTACCGTGCTGTTTATGCCTCACACAGAACTACATGCTAACAATTGCCATTGACTCTGGGGACTCCTTTTAGCGAGTGAGTTCAGTCAATCAAATCCGGCGGTAATTATTGAAGCCTGCTGCAGAATTATCCCTCAAGCTGTAAGCGTCCGCTATGGCTTGTCCATTGGCGCCGCATGCTCCCCTATCGTGCTCGGATTTATGTATTTATTTGGTGCGTTTGTGATAAGTCACCTTCGGAGGGACGCTGCTCACTTCGTGAATGCTTCAGCTCCCATTGCTTGGCCCATAGCGAAGCTCCTGGATCGCATTCTTGGCGCAAGCGAGGCGCACACCTACAAAAAGGCGGAGCTCAAGTCGTTTCTGCAGTTCCACCGCAGCGGTGAGGAACCCCTGCGCGACGACGAGATCAGCATTCTCAATGGTGTTCTTGAGCTCAACACGAAGAGCGTAGAGGCTATCATGACGCCTATGAAGGTTTGTTCTACGCTTTTGCCGTGCTTTGTACGACTCACCGCTGCGAACTTCACGTTCGCGTCTCCAGGACGTTGTGACCCTCAGCTCCGATACGATCCTCGATGCCAAAACTGTCGAAAACATGTACGTTTTTATTACGAGCGCCGGCGTGCCATATCAAAGGATCTCACCGTGTCCCGACAGCCTGCTCAGCGGTTACTCGCGCTTCCCCGTGCACGAGGTCGGCCAGCCGCTCTCGTTCACGGGACTTCTGCTCGTCAAGAAGATGCTCACCTACGACCCTTCCCAATGCTGGCCAGTGTCAAAGTTCAAACTCTCAATCCTTCCGGAGGCCAAGCCCAACATCAACTGCTTTCAGGCGCTTGACTACTTGTGGGTTCTCTCCCGCGTTCTTATTGCTCTCTTAGCTGAACTGGGGCGCAGTCAAACTGGGCGGGCACATCTGCTGCTGATCAGCACGACGCCAGGCATCGCCGGGGGCGCGATCGGAGTTATCACACTTGAAGGTGCGTCTACATACTCTCCTTGCATTTCCTCGGTGCTAACAACGCACGCACCGCGCTTTAGATATCATTGAGGAGATCATATCCGAGGAGATTGTCGATGAGACGGACCGGTACGAGGACAACCAGAGCAAGAAGCGCGCAAAGCGCATGACTACGGCCGCCGTGATGCGCGGGTACGTCCATTGCGGGATCTCGCATTTTCTGGTCGCTGACACGCGTGTGCCTGCGCAGCATCGTCGAGCGCGAGCGGCGCATGGACTCGACGAACATCAGCGTGGGCGAGCAGACGCCGCTCATCCCGGCGAGCCCGCCGCCGCCGAGCCTCGCGATCACACAGAACGGATCGACGTATGGCACGATGGCGCTGAGCGAGTCGCCGCGCTCATGACACAGACTGCGGTGTACTGTCCTTTCAAGTTGTTTATTTGTTGTTTGATTGCATACAAGTTTTTCCGATACGTTGTCGCAGTGCTAGTGAGCTGGGTTGGTCGGATTCGGCCACTGGGCCAGTCACCATGAGCCCTGATATGAATCTTGTTGCACGATGACATTTCATGGCTGCAGTACCCACGAGATATGATACGCCAACAACTCATAGCGCTGTCTTCTACATCGCTCATGGCGCCGCCACATAACTCTCGCATTCGTCGAACACATGCAACTGTCTTGCCTGCTGCACCTCCAATAATTCGGTTGTCTGAGCAGCGCTCCAGCAGTGACAGGCAGCAAAAGAATCTCTAAATAATACAGTGATTACAATACAAGCAACGAAGCCGACTCATCTCGCATAGAAAAACTCGCACCGAACGTCAGGCGTACTGCATGAAAAAAGTCGTCAGCACAGGGGAGCCTCGCCGCAGCCGCACAGCACTCACCCTGGTGAATGTGCCCATCGTCATGAACGTCTCCTTGCGCTTCGGCCCGTCCTTCGACGCATACAGCGACTTGACCGCATCGCTCATATGCGCCTTGCGCTTCGCCTCCTCCATCGCGAGACTGCTCGCCACCGCCCGGCTCGCAGCAGGCACCCCCGAATGAGGGGTGGGGGTTGGCGCGGCGGGCACCACCTTCTTCTTCGTGGGCGGTGCACCTTCGTCCGCCGCGCCCGCGCCCGCGCCGGCTTTCCGCTTCTTGCTCTTCGGCTTCGCGCGCCGTCGCTCCATCGCCGCGCGCATGCGCTCTTCCTCGTCCGGCGTGGGGTTGAGCGCGCGCACGTCCTCTGCGCGGTCGAACTTCTTCGCGCACTGCGGGCAGACGTCGAACTCCATCGACGCGGGGCCGTCCGCATGCTCCTTCTCCTTGCCCTTGGCGGGAGCGTCTGGTGGGGGCGATGGGCTGGCCGAGGACAGCACGGCCTTGAGGCCGGCGTGCGAGAAGACGCAGCCGCACGTGGCGAGGTAGACAAACGGGAGGCCGCCGGACATCTCCTTGAACGTGAGGGGGCAGACGTATTTTGCGCGGTCAGCGTCCACGTCCGATACACCAGCTTTGGGCGCGGTGTTTGCGACCAGCGTCAGAGCCTTGACATCCTGCGGCTGTTATGAGCATTTGAAGAACAGATGGAATGACAAAAACCGCACCTTGAGGGAGCGTATATGCCCGCAAATCTCCTCGCCGTCGCCAAAGGCAGTCCGATCCAGCAAGAACTCTATGATCGCCTCTTTGTTGTAAAGCTTCCCAAGGTCACAGGAGACAATCGGCTCCTGGAGTGGCCGCTGTGTACGTTCATCAGCTCAAGCTGGAAGAGAGGATAAGCAGCACGCACCTTGGAGAGAGCGCAGAAGAACCACCTCGCGCGGACCTGGTTTGCCTTGTCTGCCTGCTCTGCTTTGGGCTTGCTGCGGACCAGGTCGCGGCGGTCGGGGATACTTCCTCCATCATTACCCATGGCGACGAGAGTGCAGCGCGACGGCGGGGCAGCGAGATGGTGGTCGGAGGCAGGGAGCGTCGGCTCGCTTACACTATATAAGTCACTGCGTCACCCAAGCGCGCGTCCGTGACGCCGGCCAAAGCGTGACCAAGCGTTGTTCTCCTTCCTCTCCTGCGCCGCCCGCGCAATGCTGGAGGAACTCTCGAACATGGACCGCATCACACAGCTGCAAGACGAGCTCCAGAATGTGCGCGCACCCCCGCACGACGCCCGCTCTCGCTCACCGCCGCCGCCCCGCAGCTCCTCACCATCATGTCCAGCAGCATAGCTTACCTCACAACGCGCACCAACTTTGTGCAGCTCAGCGCGAGCATCCCAATCACCAAGCAGCGCAATCCCGACAAGGTCGACGCCGCAGAGGTCTTTGAAGGTGCGCCGCCCGCGCCGCGTCCCGCCCCCGCGCTAGCTGACCCCGGCCCGCGCAGCGAACAAGAAGGAGCTCGTCGCGGACCTCATGGTGAAGGCCAAGCAGGTCGAGTACCTCGTGCAGTCGCTGCCGGCGCCGGAGCCCGAGGAACAGCAGGTGCGTGCGTACTCCAGCCCACGGCGCCATAGCTCACGTCTCGCGCCGCAGGCGACGCGTCTGGAGGCCCTGGAGCAGGACATGCAGCGCGCGAACCAGGAGTACGCTGTTGCTGTTGCACGCGCCAGTACGTTGACTGTTGACTCGCTCGCCTAATTGGTCGACTGAATCCGCCGCTCGCAGAGGCGCTGCACACCCAGATCAGCGACGTCCTACGCGGCATCTTGAACAACAATGAGCTCGCCGATGAAGCGCCCGGCTGATCTGGGTCACGATTGACCCCCCGCGGTGCTCGCACACGCGAAGCAAGCCGCAGCTTAAAGAGGACCCCCGTATTCAAGCCAAACCTCTGATCCACGACGCGACGGAGCTTTGCGCCGGGCGCGCTGATCCGCTGGAGGTAGCAGGGCGGCTGTACAGATGCAACCTCATAAGTCCGCACCCGGTATGTCAAAATCTGCACGGTAGCACAGCGGTGCCGGACCAGCCATTTACAAGGAGCATATATCGGATAGTCACTCATATTTGACAACTTCTGGCATGAAGCAATCCGAATGGGCGTGTAATGTGATAAATACGTACAAGGCAGACACAGACAGCAAGGGGTGAGGAAACTCGCAACACTACGAGTACAGCATGCACGGAATCCCTCAGCAGCAAGTCGAGTTTGTCTGCGCCGCGGGTTGGTTGACCTTTACAGAGTCAGTCGCCGAGGGTCCGCCGGGTGCGCCAGCCGCGTCCGCTTGCGAGTCGATCAGGCGCGCCTTGATATCACTGCGTGGACCGAGGCCATCAAAAGCGCATCAGCACGCGTCGCTGACAACGTCACCGGAGGGAAGAACAGCAGCCAGGGGGAGCGATCATTGGAAAAGCACTCACCGCGCAAGAGTGAAGAACGCCTCCTCCACGCCCTCGTTGACCTTCGCGGACGTCTCCATGAACCGCACGCCGAGCTCCTCCGCGAGCTCGCGGCCTTGCTCCTCCGTCACCGCACGCTTGTCAGACCAGTCGCACTTGTTCCCAATGAGGATCTTGTTCACGCCCTCTGATGCATGCTGCTCGATATTTGCGTGCCACGTGCGAATGTCTGGCGGCGGCGGTAAAAATAGAACCAGGAACGTTAGCCCCGGGCACATAAACGCGCGCAGTAAATGGGAGACAGGGGAGAAGGACGCACTGTTGAAGGAGCGCTCGTCGGTGACATCATATACGAGCAATATGCCCATAGCACCGCGATAGTACGCCGTTGTGATCGTCCTGAAGCGTTCCTGGCCGGCAGTGTCCCACTATTGCACGCAAAGCGCCCGAATATGCACTCAGCGCGAGCGTAACTGACACCAAGTGAAGAGAACGCACAATCTGCAACTTTATCCGCTTGCCGTCAAGTTCGATGGTGCGTATCTTGAAGTCGATGCCAATTGTGGTGATGAACGACGGCGTCCATGCGTCGTCGCAGAAGCGCAGGAGCAGACAGGATTTGCCGACGCCTTTCGCAGGCGCATGAGATGCTCAGCGTACATATCAATTAATCTCGTGGCAGAGCACATACCTGAATCACCGATGAGCAGGAGCTAAGCACAGAGATGCTGTTCAGCAGGGTCGTTCAGGCATGTGGGGACACGACGTACCTTGATGAGGAAGTCGTAGTGTGGAGGGGGCATTTTGGGCAAGATTGCTGGCGGCGAGGTTCGCTGAGGCTTCAGAAGACAAACGCAGATGGATACGCACTGGTCGGATCGCCTCCAAATGAAAGATGGGGGTCGCGGTGCGTTGGAGAGGCCCACAGCAGCGATCACCACACGCCATTCCCTTTTCAAGCCCCGCCTTTACGTAATATTATTTTCTTGCAGATATCCAGGCTGGCTGCTGAGCTAAGCACAACGCGAAAGTGGCTGATCGCGTGCAGGCCGCGCGAGTTGAACGTTCCACAACAGTCAACCAACCAACACGACCGCGACCACGACCACGATGAGTTCCTCCGAGGCGGAGAACTTTGAACTCGACGTCTCTGGCTCAGAATCTGACGGCTACGCACCTGCTGCTGCGAAGAAGGTACGTGTGCGTATTGTTGTGCGAAGCCCGAGCTCACCCACGACCCAGGCGGCTGCGAAGCCAAAGGCGAAGCCTGCACCCAAGCCTCGCGCAGCGCCGAAGAAGAAGGTTCTTGCCGATGTAGACGAGAATGCCAATGCGGGCGCTGGGGAAGTGGACGAGGACAAAGACGAAGACGAGGCGGGCCCGTCCGTGCCACGAGCAGCACCGGCGGCCAAAGGCAACGCGAAGAAGAAAAGCGCGTCAGAAACCTACCAGAAGGTGCGCACACCATTAATTGTTTCGCTTGCACACTCTCATTCCTCGCAGCTCTCCCAACTTGAGCACGTTTTACTGCGCCCCGATTCGTACATCGGCAGCGTGGAGGCTATCACAAACCACATGTGGACATACGACTCAAACACGAAGCGCATGGTCTTGCGGGACGTGCGCTATGTGCCGGGCTTCTTCAAGATTGTCGACGAGATTCTCGTGAACGCTGCGGACAACAAGGTATGTGTACCGCGTATATGCGTCCATTGAGCCTGACCGTGCGCGTAGATCAACGACCCCAGCATGGACACTCTTAAGATTGACATCGACGTCGAGAATGGCACCATCTCCGTGTACAACAACGGACGCGGCATCCCGATCGAAATTCATTCAAAGGAGAAGATTTACATCCCGGAGCTCATCTTCGGTCACCTATTGTCCTCGTCCAACTATGACGACGACGAGGAGAAGCTGACCGGCGGCCGTAATGGTTACGGTGCGAAGCTCGCGAACATCTACTCCACGTCCTTTACGGTCGAGACCGCAGACAAGAACTCGAAGCAGAAGTACAAGCAGACGTGGACGGACAATATGGGCAAGTGCGGCAAGGCCAAGATCACGTCCAATGCCCGGGGGGAGGAGTACACGCGAATCACGTTCTCGCCCGATCTCAAGCGCTTGCACATGGACGCCATCGACGCGGACGCCGAGTCGCTGCTCAAGAAGCGTGCGTACGACATGGCCGGCAC
The DNA here is from genome assembly GCA_019915035.1 of Auriscalpium orientale. Classification (NCBI taxonomy): domain Eukaryota; kingdom Fungi; phylum Basidiomycota; class Agaricomycetes; order Russulales; family Auriscalpiaceae; genus Auriscalpium; species Auriscalpium orientale. Next base: position 3,470,997 of record JAHLMH010000001.1, read on the forward strand.
CGTCAAGGACATCAAGGTTTTCCTCAACGGCGAGCGGCTCAAAATCAAGACTTTCAAGCAGTACGTCGACATGTACATCGATTCGGCGGCGAAAGAGGCGTCAGAGAACTCCGGCGGCGCCGCGCAGGCCAAGTCCCCCGTCATTTACGAGCGCATCAGCGACCGCTGGGAAGTCGCGTTTGCCGTCTCGGACGGCACCTTCCAGCACGTCTCGTTCGCGAACTCCATCTCAACCTACAAGGGTGGCACGCACGTCGGGGTCATCGCTGACCAGATTGCGAAGAACTTGGTGACGGCCATCGAGAAGAAAAACAAGGCCGCCGCGATCAAGCCAGCGAAGATCAAAGAGCATATGTGGCTCTTCGTGAACTCACTGATCGTGAACCCGACTTTCGACAGTCAGACGAAGGAGCTTATGACGTTGCCAGCGAGCAAGTTCGGTTCGCGGCCTTCGTTGTCGGAAGACTTTCTGAAGAAAGGTAACTGACGGCGTTTGTGCACTGGTAACATGTGCCATAATGATGTTCCTCCTTAGTTCAAAAGTCTTCTATCGTCGAGAACGTCTTGAACTGGGCTAAATTCAAGGCAGACCAGCAGATCAAGAAGACCGACGGCGCAAAGCGTAATCGGTGTGTTCTCGATTGTCTATTTGTCAACGGCCGCCTGTCTAACGCTAGCCTAGGTTGACTGGTCTACCAAAGCTCGCGGACGCGAACAATGCCGGAACGAAGAACGCGTCCAAATGTACGCTGATTCTGACGGAGGGAGACTCCGCCAAGGCTCTTGCTGTCGCTGGCCTCGGCGTCGTCGGTCGCGACAACTTCGGCGTCTTCCCCCTGCGCGGCAAGCTTTTGAACGTGCGCGAGGCGCGCCACGACCAGATCATGAAGAACGAGGAGATTCAGAACATCAAGAAGATTATGGGCTTGCAACACAACAAAGACTATTCGAACATTACGACGCTGCGCTACGGCCAGCTGATGATTATGACAGATCAGGTGGGTGCGGGGTTGTGGCTCACATCGAGGGGTATACGCTAACGCCAAGCAGGATCACGACGGTTCGCATATCAAGGGACTGCTCATCAATTTCTTGGATCACTTCTTCCCATCTCTGCTGAAGATTCCGAACTTCTTGGTAGAGTTCGTCACGCCTATTGTCAGGGTACGTCGATGCGCCTTTCAGTGTTTATGCTCGTTGAGTTGACGTCGTCACATCTAAGGTCACGAAGGGCAAGCAGCGGATAGACTTCTTCACCATCCCCGAGTACGAGCAATGGCTGGAAGACACCCCGGACGCGCACAAGTGGGACTCCAAGTACTACAAGGTTCGCTCGCTGGTACCAAGCCTGCCTCGCGCTCACGAATGAATTAGGGTCTGGGAACGAGCAAGGACTCGGACGCCCGCGACTACTTCAGTCACATGGAGAAGCACATGATTCCATTTGCTGCAACGCAAGACGGCGACAAAGAACTTATCGAGCTAGCCTTCAGCAAGAAGAAGGCGGATGATCGCAAAGACTGGTTGCGTCAATTCAGGGTGCGTTTTTTTCTAGCGTTGTCGCCAGCCATTCGCTGACAATAGACGTTCCAGCCGGGCACGTTCCTCAATCACGACACGGACGAGATCTCATACTCGGACTTCATCAACAAGGAGTTAATTCTCTTTTCTATGGCCGATAACATACGGTCCATTCCATCTGTGTCGGACGGCATGAAGCCTGGCCAGCGGAAGGTCATTTGGGCGTGCTTCAAGCGAAAGCTGAAGAAGGAGATCAAGGTAAGCCGCTGAACATACCGTCCGAGTATATCTAACACGAGTGGTAGGTCGCGCAACTGGTTGGTTATATATCCGAGCACGCCGCGTACCACCACGGAGAGCAGAGCTTGACCATGACCATCGTCAACTTGGCGCAAGACTATGTCGGCAGCAATAACTTGAACCTCCTCCTGCCCAATGGACAGTACGGAACGCGCGATCAAGGTGGAAAGGACCACGCCTCGGCTCGTTACATCTTCACCGAGCCGGCACCCATCACGCGGGCGATCTTCCATCCTGCAGACGACCCTCTTCTGACATACCTCAAGGAGGACAACGACATGATTGAGCCAGAGTATTACATGCCCGTCCTACCCCTCATTCTCATCAATGGTGCCGAGGGTATCGGGACAGGTACGTTTCGTCGTAGTCAATTGGACGCATATAATTGATCGTAGGACTACTTCAGGTTGGAGCACCTCCGTGCCCAGCTACAACCCGGCTGATATTGTAGCGAACATTCGTCGCCTGATGGCTGGCGAGGAGCAGGTACCGATGCTGCCGTGGTGGAGAGGGTTTAAAGGCACGATCAAGAAGACGGCCGAGCACAAGTACGACGTCACGGGCATCGCGCGAAAGATCAACGACACCACAATCGAGATTACCGAGTTGCCGATCCACAAGTGGACTCAGACGTACAAGGCCGAGCTGGAGTCGATGATCGGCGAGAAGGGCGACGGCGTGATCAAGGTCGGTCTTCGAGCACGGTGGTCTGTGCAGCGAGTACTGACGTCGGGCAATCTCAGGACTACAAGGAGCACCACGACAACACGAACGTGCACTTCGTGGTCAACATGGCGGAGAAGGATGTCCAGAAGGCGGAGGAGCAGGGCCTCGTCGAGTTCTTCAAGCTGACGGGCAAGATCAACACGAGCAACATGATGTGCTTCGATTACGACGGCAAGATCAAGAAGTACGCGTCCCCGGAGGAGATCATCGAGGACTTTTATCCCAAGCGGTTGGCGTACTACCAGAAGCGCAAGGTACGCACTCACTCCCCGTCTGTGTTGCCCAGCAGCAGTCTCTGAGCTATGACCTATAGGACTTCTTGGCGAACGAGCTGCAGAACCAGTTCGAGAAGCTTTCCAACCAGGCGCGATTCGTCAAGATGATTGTGGACAAGCAGCTTGTCGTGTCGAACCGCAAGAAGGCAGACATTGTCGCGGAGTTGAGGAAGAAGGACTTCCGCCCGTTCCCGAAGGTGGCCAAGGCGAAAGCGGCGGGGGAGACGGAGCCGGCTGCCGAGGAGGAAGCAGACGAAGAAGAGGATGCGACGGGCGCGGCGACGGACTACGACTATCTCCTGGGGATGGCGATCTGGAGTCTGACGAAGGAGAAGGTGCGTTCTACGGTGCTGGCATGGCTGCCTTGCTGAAGTGATATCTTCCCCAGATCGAAAAACTTCTTCAACAAGCCGCGGACAAGGAGAAGGAGCTCATCGCGCTGCTGGAGCTCACGCCCATCCAGATCTGGAATACTGACCTCGATAACTTCATGATGGAGTGGGAGGTAAGCCCGTCTGTCCACTTCACTCCCTCGCCGGTCGCTAAATTTGAACCACAGAAACACTGCAAAGAGTGGGACGACAAGGGTGTCGTCGACGCGAATGGCAAGCGCGTCAAGCGCAAGCAGGCGACGCTGCAGACGCGCAAGTCGCTCACCGGCCCAGGGAAGCGGAAGGGCGACGACGAGTCGGACGACGACTTCAAGCCGGTGAAGGCCGCCGCGAAGAAGAAGACAGTGGATGGGCCCGCCGCGCCTCCCAAGCCGCGCGCGAAGCCCGCCGCGGTCAAAGCGGAGAGCTCGAAGGCTGCGCTGAAAGCCCCGAGCGACGACGACGACAAGCCGCCGGCCGCGCCGCCGCCGAAGAAACGCGCCGCGACCAAGAAGCCGCCGAAGGAGGAGTCAGACTCGGATATCGAGATGATCGACCAGCCGTCGCCGCCGCCCAAGAAGGCCCCCGCGAAGCGTCCTGCTGCAAAGAAGGCGGTGAAGGCTGATGACGACGACGATTCTGGGGACGACGTGATGGCCGCGGCGAAGGCCCCAGCGAAGCGTCCTGCTGCGAAGAAGGTGGTGAAGTCGGATGACGACGAGGATTCGGGGGACGACGTGGTCGCCGCGGCGATCGCGAAGGGCAAGGGCAAGGCAAAGGAGGCCCCGTCGACGAAGCGAAAGAGGTGCGTCCGCGTCGTCTTGTGATGTACACTGCACACTGCTGACGCGCGCTTGACAGTCTGGACAAGGAAGAGGATGAGAGCGACGACTCCGCTTATATCAAGCCTGTGAAGAAGCCCAAGACCACCACACAAGCAGAGGTCACCGACTTTTTCAAGAAACCCGCCAGCGGCGCGGCGAAGCCGACCGCGCGCAAGGCTTCGGGCACGGCGAAGCCGCCAGCCAAGAAGGCGCCTGCGAAGAAGGCGCTCGCGAGCAGCGACGACGAGATCATGCTGGACGAGCAGGAGGTGACGCCGCCCCCGCCGAGGGCGGCTGCGCCGAAGCGTGCCGCGAGGGCCGCGCCGGCGAAGGCGTATATTGAGCTGTCGGACGAGGATGATGACGAGTAGCGTGCCCTTGATGTTATACCCGCCGTCTGGAGGGCGCGCTGTACGAGATGTCGCTACGTTACTTATTACTTGCCTTGCCAGTGTATCTCTCGACTGGGACTAATCAGATGAGCAATGGTGTTTTATTTGCAGAATAATTGTGTTCGAGCCTCAGGACCAAGAGCGCTAGCTAGCGTCCGAGATGCTCGCCGCAACTCAGCGCACTTGCTGCCCATGGACCAAATTGTTGATCGTTCCGGAGCGTATGATACAATGCGTTTGCAATTGACGGCCGTGAAACATTTTTAGTAGAGTTATCTCAGCCTGCATGGAGCTGCAGATGTTCGCGGTCAGAGTTGCTTCTTATGTCGAGGTGAAGTGGCTGGCCATGGGGGAGGCCCCGTTGAATTGAACCGGATCCGCGAATCTACTGCGAAACCTGGGCCGGTCATGAGTCTCATGTAAGACCCACTACCAGGTAGCGGGAATCTACGATATATAAGCGCGGTGTGTATTGAAGCATATGTGAGCAGCGTAGGAGGGGGTTTGCTGGAGCCTGTCGTACGGCGAGAATAAAGTAACAAGTTAAATACTGTCTTCGAGAGCACACTGCCTGTCCACGGTTGATCGCGACTGACACGGTGACTCGGCAGGGTGGGTGAGCATAGCAAAATACCGTGGTCAGAACTGCTATGTCGAGGTGAAGCGGCTGATCATTGTGGCCCACAGCAAAAGATACCCTGCTGAATAGGGCACGATATATGAATCTTCTGCCCAAAAACCGCGCCGTTAGCGAGCCCCAAGACGAATGGTAATTCATGCAGCACTGAATGTTAGCCCGACGACGGCTCCATCATTCTTCGACCCCGATCCAAGAATGTGCTCCTGCTGTTGCTGATATGCGGCCAACTGATGCAAGTTCGCTTGATACAACACATTCAGGTCCTGAACATGCCGTTGTAGGGCGTGAAAATCCCGACGCAGGCCTTGGGACTCATCGTCAAAGGAGGAACCTCCTTTGCTCTCCTATCCTTCCTCCGGAGACGAAAACGACTGAAAGAGGCATGATCGTCGGCATTCGGTATCCAGGGACTCATTCTGAGTCGCGGTGAGTTAGACAAGTGGTCGAGTGGTAGTGATGGTGGGACGGAGCGTAGATTCGCTAATGACGGTGGTTGCGGTGGTTGCGGTTGCGGTGGCGATGGCGGTGGTTACGGCGGTGGGGACTCTCACTGACAGGAATCCTCTCCAGCGTTAGCTTGAGGCAGTCAGTGGTAAGAAAAGGTAGTCGGCGGCGACGGTGGTGGCGGTGGGCGAGCATAGCAAAATACCGGAGCATCACATGTTGACGGCTGCGAATTGTCCATGGTCAGAGCTGCTATGTCGAGGTGAAAAGGCTGGCCATGGTGGAGAGTAAATGATATCGAGCGGAATAGGGCACGATGTATGGATCATCTGCCAAAAAACCGTGCCGTTAGCGAGCCCCAAGACCCACTGCTAGGTAGCGGGAAATTCATGCAGTCCCGACGACGGCTCAATCATTCTTTGACCTCGGTATCAAGCCATCCTTTGCGTGCGGCCCCTTGGGGGCTCAGTTCGGCGTGGTTGGATTTTCAGGCCTTAGATTTGCCGGCCGTCTGACCACATGCAAGTTTGGCCCACTTGCGCGATACGCAGATAGACAGAGATCGGATGTCGACTAGTCGTTGAATAAACAATCAATTGTGGGATAATAAACGCGTAACCACCGTCTAGGTTCTCCACGAGGACGCGCCTGCCAGCTCACTCACGGTCGACACGCGCCCGCCAGCGCGCTCGCGGTTTTCACCTTGGTCGGCTACCCCGGATCCGGTCCCAGATAGCATAGGGTACGCGACAACCACCGTCGCTACATGGTGTCGCTACACGTACACGCCGACAGTGTTGAACAGGGCGACGACGCCCAAGCCGCCCAGCAGGCTCGCAACGACGGCAACAGCGGTCTCGCGGACTGGAACAGTGGATTTTGGGAGGCTGTGGGACGCGATGAGCATGCCAATTGAGAGGAAATGGTTAAGGCGTACGTGGAGAAGTAGAACGCGAGGCCGAACGTCGCGGTGAGGAGGAAGAAGGCGACGTAGGGCAGGAGGGCGACAGGCAGGAGAGGAGAGAACGCTGGTACGGCCTTGTGGAGGAGCTGAGGCGGGGTCAGCGGCGGAGGGAGAGAGACGACGTCGGATACGCACCTTGAGGTCTTGGTAGTGCGACATAGCGGAGTGAGCGCAGGCCCACGCGCCACGTCTGTTTGGCCGGCGACGCAAGACCAACGGCGGACGCGCCCCTTGCGCTCCTACATCGCCGAGTGAGCGCACCCCAGCCAATCTCCGCCGCGCAAGTCTGCCCGTATCGGTGCGTGCGGAGTGCGGGTCCGCCAGCCCGCTCAGAGTCGCCGTAATTCTCACGCGCGCGCTGCCATTGACCGCGACGTTCTCGACTCTCGCAGTGACACCGTTCTCCAAACGCAAGACACGCTCAATCAAATCTATTGCTCGTCAAACCAATGTCTACAAGACTACGAGCCCTCCATCATAACCACCGCCGTCATCTGCAACGGCACGACGAAGACTTACGGCCGCCGCGCTCGAGCGGCAGCTCGAGCACCACCAGAGCGCGTGAACGTCCCGCCTAGACTCCGGTGAGTCGCGCATTCACCGCGTGCACGATCGGTGCTGATGCGGGCGATGCGCAACAGGTGAACGACCATAGTAGTCGCGCGCTCAACACCGTGCGACCGTCTGTACGACCTCTACACGGAACGTCAGCAACGAACGGAATACACCGGGAACAAGAGCAAGACGTCCATCTGACTGTGTGCAAGGCGACCCCGAAGCACGAGGACTACGCGTTCTAAGTCCACGCAGACACTCACCGAACGTCAGCGAGTCAACATCTCTCGCTCAGCAAGCAACGATCGCACGCCTGGGACGGGAAATGGTCAATAGCTCCACGCCTATCACGAACCGTGCTGACCTGGTTGATCTCGCCAGCGCGCTGTACGCAACGTAGGGTCAGTCAAAGTGACAGACGCGAGACGTCCATGCGTAGGCATACACGTCAAGGCCTGACGACTGCAAGCTCAAGGTGAGCACACGAGTTTATGGCAAATGTGTCGCACATACCTCTGACAACCGATGCACAGCGCACGGGCAACGGGTGGAGCACGTGAGACAGAAGACTCACGCGGAGGAGCAGCTGGCAAAGGCACGGTCAGCACACCGTCTCGCACGACATACACCCGCACATACCTGACGACCGACGCGCAGCAAGACAACGACGACCGTGGACAGCGCGACGACGGAGACGGCGACGCGACGACGAAGAGGGCGACGCGACGACGAAGAGGGCGAGAGTGGGGGAGACGAGGGCGAGACGAGGACAGTCGCGCGCGTTGCCCCCTCCCCGCCCATTGCGCCGCCCTTATATGCACCCCGGCACCCCCACTTCGTCAGCACATGCTCGCGCCAAGACGGCGCGTTGCTACGCACGGCCGCCGATGACAGCGGCAGCGCAGACGAGGCCAGCAGCCGACGCCACGCGGGCCCACGCATTCTGGGAAGCCCGACGCGGACCCGCCCTCGTCCCCGTCCTCGCTGCGCACAGACAGAAACCAGCGCACAGGGTCCCTGCTCCGCTGCGCGGGGCAGACAGCAGTCGAGCATACGACCATCGCCCGCGACGCAGGAGGACGGCTGGCTCGAGCGGAGAGGACGCTCGGCGGACGACGGGCTCCCCACGCCGACGCCGTACATTCGATCACTCGACCCGACGCAAACTGAAACAACGCGCCGCGCTGCTGGATCCACCGTACGCGCGCGCGCCTCACAACACACCCTCGCCGCCGCCGCCGTCCGTGGCCATCCCCTGCAGCGCCGCGCGCGCACCGCCAGGAGAGCTCAAGAGGGCGCGAGCCCGACACTGTTCGGACGGGCGCAGGCACCGTCTGCTGGGTACGCCGCGCCCGGCCGTCCATCGGTTATGCCGCCCTGCGCGCGGTCCATTCTTCGCGTGCCGCGTAGCGCAAACGCGCCGCGCCGCTGGTCCACCGCGTGCGTCCGACCGTTTCGCGCGCACGTCGGGCTGGGGTTCTCGGCGCGATGCTTAGCGGTGACTAGGTGACATTTGTGCGGTCTGCGCGGTCTCCACCGGCTCGGCGGCGCGCCGCAGCGCGATGCGGCAGCCCTCGAGTGGTGATACAGGGAGACGCGTGGCCAGGAGGAACGGCAGCAGCTGGAACACACCGGAATTCCGGTAGCGCAGAAAAGGACAATCGTCGTGCGGTCTCACTCGCTGTGCGGCACCGCGATACGGCAGGCCGCTCGGCGACCAGGGTCAACTTGAGGACGCGGTGTCAGTCCGAAGCGGAAACGCGGGCTCGGCAACTCGCCCTGGTCACAAATATTCAATATTCTGTCTAGCGCAGCCCGTAGGCGGAAGTATTCACCGACTGGGCGGCGGGCGGCCTTTGTCGCAGCGCACCGATTCTCGTGCAGCGAGGCCACGGGCAGTGAGTTGTGCCGCCCGTGCTTTGTTGCCTTGCATTCTGACCTTTCGTGGCACAGACACGGTTGCAGCCATTGCGAAGCAGCACTACAATCGTCGCGCGCGCGAAATTTGAGAAGAGGCTCATGCGCGGTCTGCGTAAGTCCGCGATCTTGTATCTCACTGCCCGCGCTCACACCGCTGCGCAGGCAAAATCAAGTACTGGCAACACAAATTTCATGACGCCGCATTGCGTCGTGATCGTCGGCTGGTCGGGCAGAGCGCGCTGTGTGCGGCGCGCATTGCAGCGAGCGCACGACGCGGCGGCCGTGGCTGCTCGAGAACGGTGAAGCGCGTCTGCACGGCGTCGAGGGCGAGATGTTCAAGATGACGCGCTCGCCTATAGACGTCCCGGACGAGTGGGACGAAGAGGATCGACGTGCGGTGAGGGGACGGGATCGTGCCGCGGACGATCCGTGCAAATATTCGCGGGATTCGTAGTATGTAGAGTATGTTGTAGTTACACACAAGCACACCGTTTACATCGTCGTCGTCAACCTTGACTGCAGGACGAATAAGCAGCGGGAAACCGTGAGGCTCGGTCGTACTGACCGCCATGCGAGCCGCACAGTCGGACGAACGGTGCTAGCTTGACAGGTAAATTGCTGTCAAATGCGCTTGAGTCAAAGTTCGCAGGGACACCGCTTGTCACAGTACTAAGCGCCATCATCTGGCCCGCCGCGTCTTGCCACCCACTCTTTCTTCCTCCCACCACCATCGTCAGCGTCCGTTTTTGCTTCCATGGCCAGCTTCCCATGTTGCTTTGATCACTCTGTGTGAGTACGCATCCAAAGGTGTTCGGGTTGCTTTCAGTGGCTGACTTGTGCGGCGGTGGCTTGTTTTGCTGCGGTTACAGCGTCGGGACACGTCTTTGGTCGTGCGAGCATCCTGCCCGCGGTCTTCCTGAAGCTGTTCTCTGCCGCATGTTGATGTCCCTTGATATGTGCGCGGACGCCACGAATTCCGTCGTGCGGTGATGAGCAACTTGAACGCCGCCTGCAAGTTCGCACGCTTGTGTACGCTCTGGCTTGGGGTGGCAAGGTATGTATCATTGCTATCTTGTGCGAGCTACAACTTGACTGAAGCCCGCTTTTTTATCTCCTTAGGGCGGCTGCATCACATCAACTGAAACCCTTGGTGGGTTTTCACGGCCTGCGCCGCCCGGACCATGCGGGCGGCGGTCGATTCTTGGCTATTCGCGCAGGGACAGCTTCGTGTCGTCGGTGAGGTACGCGGCGCGATATACGGCGTCTACATCACTAGTTTACTAAATCTGCGAATTCACAGCAAATCTGCGATGACGCATTCCCGACCTGCGGATGCCCGCAGTCCAGCCTGCGTGGACGCGCTGCCTGCGCCCGGCAGCCATGATCGACGCGCGCGGGCTCCCAAACCGCCCTCCAACCCTGCCCAAACGACTCTCCGCTACATGTCGTCGACAAGCGAACGCGTCGCGCGTTCTGGCCTCCCGACGGCGCGCGGCACTACGTTGCGTGCTGGACGCCCTCCGCGCCCGTCTGCTTGGAGATCAGGGTCGCCCGCCGCCTTCTCCAAGGCATCGCGGCTGTGCGGCGCGCGCAGCCTACTGCAAAGTGGGTGTCAGCCTCGCCAAACGCCGTCGAGCGGTGTGGACGTCACTATGGATGCTCCTGGCGCTCCTTGGGACGTCCTGGACGCCGAAGACATACCGCGTCATCGTTATGGACGCCGCGCCATCCCATTGGACGTTATCGGCACCGCAACGCACCTCCCTGGACGCTGCCGACAAACCGCGTCGCGCATGCCCAGCCTCTCGCGCGCGGCGCTATGTTGCGTGCTGGACACCCTGCGCGCCTTCTCGGTCGCCTGCATGGAGTTTAGGGTCGCCCGCCGCCTTCTCCAAGGCAGCACGGATTTTCGGCGCGCGCAGCCTCCTGCAAAGTGGGTGTCAGCCTTGCCAAACGCCGTCGAGCGGTCTGGACGTCACTATGGATGCCATTGGTGCTCCTTGGGACGTGCTGGACGCCAAAGACATGCCGCGTCATCGTTCTGGACGCCGCAAACAGGCCACGGCATCCATCGGACGGCATCGACACCGCAACTCACCGCCTGGACGCTGCCGACAAATCTGCGTGGTCCCCCGCGTCGCGCATGCCCAGCCTCTCGCGGACCAGCAAAACGTACATGATGGCTCGACGCGCATCCCGCGCGTCCGGGCGCCATCACCCTCGCAGTCAAACGCCGCGCGCAGATGGCAAATTGCGGCGTCGTTCTGGACGCCACAGCACTCGACACGATGGCTCTGGACGCCTGCGCTGCGTCACGCGATGCGCCTGGACGTTGTCAACGCGAGACAAGCGTCGCGCGTACCTGACGAGCCGCTGTTTCGGACGTGGAACCAGTGCGCACCGGCATAGGCGCCCTCGCCCTCGCGGCGCGCAAGTCACGGTGCGGTGCGTTCACAGGTGCGGTTTGGTTGTCTCTGTTAATTTCGGGGTTGCTGACAGTGGTGTCAGGCCGGCGCGCGCAGCGTCACCTCTCGCGCTGCGCGGTAGTGAATGCGTGCGCACTGGGCTCGTGTTCTCGGAGCCTACCCTGCGGCTGTGTGGCAACGATCTCATTTATTCGTGACGCGGTGCCTCCTGGACGCTGCCCCGGGACGTCCTTCTGAATGCCGTCGACACCGCGCTGGACGCGGTGCGCTTCTCCAGCTACCCAGAGCATCTCCCTCAAGCTGGGCGCGACATTTTGGCCGCCGGCCGCCGTTCGCCTTTTACCAAGCTGCGCTGGTGCGCGACGCGCAACATATGGCCGCGCCTCCCGCGGGACGCCGACAAGCATCATTTTGGATGCTGCGGAAGCCCCGTATGACCGGGCACGCCATCGATCCGGACACGGCAGACGGGCGGCGTGGCCGCTCTGGGTGCTGTCGGCGGCATGCGCTATCTCTGGACGCGTACCCAGCCTCGTAGCGCTGCAAGCACGTCCGACGTCTTGGACATGGATCCACACGAACTTGCTGGGCGCCACCACCTTCGCAATCGAGCACCGCGCGCGCACGCCGTAGGCGCTCGTGGACGCTGAAGACAGGCCGCGGCGTTGTTCTGGACGCCGCAGAACCCGCCAGATCACTCTGGATGCCTACGATTCCATGCGCGATGCCCCTGGACGCCGTCAACGCAAGACACAAGCATCGCGAGGATGTTCACGAGCCGCGCGGAACCAGCGCGCATGCGGGGCTGCGATGCCATGCGCGATGCCCCTGGACGCCGTCAACGCAAGACACAAGCATCGCGAGAATGTTCACGAGCCGCGCGGAAGCAGCGCGCATGCGAGGCTTCTCGAGCAGTAAACGCGGCGCGTGGCGCGGCAAGCTTCGTCCCCGTCAAATTGTGCTCGATACGGCGGGGCACACGGCGCGCAGTGAAGATGGGGGCAAAGGTGCGGTCTCCATTGATACGCCATGCAAATACAGCAGTGCTAACAGTTGTATCAGGATGAAACTACGACCTCCGAGGTATAACGCCTGGAAGAATCGGGCTGCAATGCGCGTCCCGCGGTCCAACTGGGTCGGCGCAACTCAGCGGGACATCACGGGGGAGGCTATCGAGATCCTCCAAGATCGCGCAGGTAAGCCGTTCATCTTCAGCAAAAATACGGGAATACTGACCATTGTGGCCAGAGGATGACTTTGCCGGAAGAAATTCGCTTTGACGCGGTGGGACGGTAGTCACAGAATGCGAGGAGTACATAGCGTAGTTGCGTGGAATTTGAACGCGATTTCCGACTTTGTTGTGCTGACGAGCGAGGCTATAGATTAAGCATCTTCTATGGGAGAAAGCCTACGACTATGATACAAAGAAGCAATAGCACCCATGGGTAAAGAAACCGAGTGTTCTATTCTAATAGCACCCATGGGGCCCCTACTGTTCTAATAGCACCCATGGGGCCAACATACCTTTCGATTTATCTCTGAGGGATTTTTCAGACGCAATCTCGACTAGATGCCCAGCAGGCATTACGTCAATCGTAACCGCGCTCGCCGTTTTCGTCCCTCCCTCTCCCTCTCGGCATGGCCGCCCTCCGAGCTGAAGTGATATCTTCCCCAGATCGAGAAACTTCTTCAACAAGCCGCGGACAAGGAGAAGGAGCTCATCGCGCTGCTGGAGCTCACGCCCATCCAGATCTGGAATACTGACCTCGATAACTTCATGATGGAGTGGGAGGTAAGCCCGTCTGTCCACTTCACTCCCTTGCCGGTCGCTAAATTTGAACCACAGAAACACTGCAAAGAGTGGGACGACAAGGGTGTCGTCGACGCGAATGGCAAGCGCGTCAAGCGCAAGCAGGCGACGCTGCAGACGCGCAAGTCGCTCACCGGCCCAGGGAAGCGGAAGGGCGACGACGAGTCGGACGACGACTTCAAGCCGGTGAAGGCCGCCGCGAAGAAGAAGGCAGCAGATGGGCCCGCTGCGCCTCCCAAGCCGCGCGCGAAGCTCGCCGCGGTCAAAGCGGAGAGCTCGAAGGCCGCGCTGAAAGCCCCGAGCGACGACGACGACAAGCCGCCTTCCGCGCCGCCGCCGAAGAAACGCGCTGCGACGAAGAAGCCGCCGAAGGAGGAGTCAGACTCGGATATCGAGATGGTCGACCAGCCGTCGCCGCCGCCCAAGAAGGCCCCCGCGAAGCGTCCTGCTGCAAAGAAGGCGGTGAAGGCTGATGACGACGACGATTCTGGGGACGACGTGATGGCCGCGGCGAAGGCCCCAGCGAAGCGTCCTGCTGCGAAGAAGGTGGTGAAGTCGGATGACGACGAGGATTCGGGGGACGACGTGGTCGCCGCGGCGATCGCGAAGGGCAAGGGCAAGGCAAAGGAGGCCCCGTCGACGAAGCGAAAGAGGTGCGTCCGCGTCGTCTTGTGATGTACACTGCACAGTACTGACGCGCGCTTGACAGTCTGGACAAGGAGGATGATGAGAGCGACGACTCCGCTTATATCAAGCCTGTGAAAAAGCCCAAGACCACCACACAAGCAGAGGTCACCGACTTTTTCAAGAAACCCACCAGCGGCGCGTCGAAGCCGACCGCGCGCAAGGCTTCGGGCACGGCGAAGCCGCCAGCCAAGAAGGCACCTGCGAAGAAGGCGCTCGCGAGCAGCGACGACGAGATCATGCTGGACGAGCGGGAGGTGACGCCGCCCCCGCCGAGGGCGGCTGCGCCGAAGCGCGCCGCGAGGGCCGCGCCGGCGAAGGCGTATATCGAGCTGTCGGACGAGGATGACGACGAGTGAGCGTTTCCGTGATGCTATACCCGCTGTGTCTGGAGGTCGCGATGTACGAGATGTCGTTAAGTTACTTACTTATTACTTGCCTTGCCACTGCATCTGGCACTAATCAGACGAGCAAGTGGTGTTTGCTATTTGCAGACATAATATTACTACTGGCGCGCGCCGGGGCGTCGAGGTTGCTCGTGTGCGCAGCGCATTCGACATGTCTGCTTGGAGAATACCTATGTATCCACTAGGTAATTCATGCAGCTCTGGCTCAGTCGTCCCTCCTCCCCAATAATGTCATGGCTTGTATGCAACTCTTGGGGTTTCCAGCTATGCGTGATTGAATTGCTGCGACTGTCAGACCTCAGGTTTGCCAGCCGTCTGGCCACATGCAAGTTTGACACACTTGCGCGACACGCAGATAGACAGAGATCGGATGTCAACTAGTCGTTGAGTGAACAGTCAAATGTGGGATAATAAATGCGCAACCACCGTCTAGCGAGGACGCGCCTGCCAGCTCACTCACGGTCGACACGCGCCTGCCAGCGCACTCGCGGTCTTCACCTCGGTCGGCTACCCCGGATCCGGCCCCAGATAGTATAGGGTTTACAACGACCACGGTCGCTACATGGTGTCGCTACACGTACACGCCGACGGTGTTGAACAGGGCGACGACGCCCAAGCCGCCCAGCAGGCTCGCAACGACGGCGACAGCGGTCTCGCGGACTGGAACAGTGGATTTTGGGAGGCTGTGGGACGCGATGAGCATGTCAATTGAGAGGAAATGGTTGAGGCGTACGTGGAGAAGTAGAACGCGAGGCCGAACGTCGCGGTGAGGAGGAAGAAGGCGACGTAGGGCAGGAGGGCGACAGGCAGGAGAGGAGAGAACGCCGGGGCGGCCTTGTGGAGGAGCTGAGGCGCGGTCAGCGGCGGAGAGAGAGAGACGACGTCGGATACGCACCTTGAGGTCTTGGTAGTGCGACATAGCGGAGTGAGCGCAGGCCCACGCGCCACGTCTGACGTATTTGGCCGGTGACGCAAACACGTGTAAGCAAGCCCATATCAACCCGCGTCAGCTCTCCTTTCCTTCCTCTCACCACCTCCTTCACGACCCCCCTCCCACCCCCTTCAACAGCCAAACGTCTCAGCAGTGAGTCCCCCGTCGCTGCCAGCCGTCCCAGTCGCCCGTTGCTCACGGTTTGCACCTCGTCTGCGCGGTCGTCATGCTGCTGTCAGATGTCGTCTGCCCAACAAAAGGTCCAGCAGCACCCTGCCTTCCAGCAGGCACAGGCCAAGTTAAACTACTACATTGCACAGCTCGATAAGGAGGTGCGTGCTCGCCCGCTTTGCCCGTCCGCAGTGTCCCAGCAACTGACGCAACGTGCCTATCGCGTGCCACGCAGCTGTCCAAGTACCCTGTCCTCGTCAACCTCGAGCAGCGTACACAGGTCCCCAAGACCTACGCCGTTGTCGGCACAGCCGGCCTCCTGGCCCTCCTCCACTTCGTCAACGCACTCGCCGCACCCGTGTCCAACCTCATCGGCTGGGGCCTCCCTGCCTACCTCTCCTTCAAGGCCCTAGAGTCGCCCGGCCATCAGGATGACGTCCAGTGGCTCACATATTGGATCGTCTTTGGCTTCTTCAACTTCCTCGAGGGCTTTGCCCTCCGCCTCGTCCTCTACTACTTCCCCTGGTACTTCTCCTTCAAGACCGCCTTCATCCTTTGGCTCCAGCTCCCTGCGTTCCGCGTAAGCATGCCTATGACGTCGTGCGCGGCTCTGAGTTGATCCCTTTTTGCTTCCGCTTCAGGGCGCGCAAACGACGTACTATAGCGTGTTGAAGCCCGTGCTGTCGAACATCAGCTCGCGCACCGGCTCCGGCAGCTCGACCTCCGTCAACGACACCGTCACCGCCGAGAACCTCCGGGACCGTGTCGCCACCGCGATTTCCGAGTGAAGGGCTCGCGCGGTAGTCTCGCCGCTGCGCCGCTTCCGCGGGGAGCTTGGGCAGCTGGAGGACTGTCTCACCGCGTTGTGATAGAACATTTCTTTTTCAGTTAACGTCACGATCCTAAGTAAACGCGTCGCGATTGTGTTGTGTTATGTCAACCCATTTTATTGAGCTTATTGAAGAAGATGCTGCAAGGCTGTCATCAGCCACACGGAATTGAGCTTGAGCTAAGTATGTTTGGTATGAAAGTTAGCTGGACTGTGAGAAGCACAACATGTGATGGGGTGCAAGGCAAGCCGAGCTTGCGAGGCGGAGCCGTGTACGGAGGCTTTGTAGCGTAGTAGCGAACGAGTCGGCGCCGCGAGGCGCCCGTTTGGGATGAGAGAAGGCGCTGGAAACTCCCACGCCTCTCGCGCTCCTACGACTTCGTCTCGCGCTCGCACACTCAGCGAAAATATTGTTTCCCCTCGATCTCGTCTTTTTCAGCCTCTAAAACTACTATCTTCATGGCTCTCGTACCCCCCCGGAAACGATATCCCGGATGGCGCCGACATCCAACCGGCCGATCAAGCACTTGCCGGATGCGGGTGGTCGTCAAGGTGCCCTCCCCCACGGGGCCCCGCCTCGTGTCGATGGAGCTGCCGACAATGGAAACAATGCGCAGCCAAATAGGGAGGGCTGCTCCAGTTCCTTCGCCGCCGGCAGTCCACGACCATGGCGACTCTGACAACTCTGATGAGGACGACAGCGACATGGCCTTTGACAAGGCATGCTTCGAGCAGTTGCCGGTGGAGGAGCAGAAGGTGATATCAAAGCACATGGTGGCGTTTATGAAGAACAAGATTGCTAAGCACCTCGGACCTGTGCCGGACGCTAACTCGGTTCTTGACATGTTCACCCCTGCATCTGCGTCGCCTATATCTTTGGTCCCGACTCAAGCGCTATTTTTGTCGGATCTGGAGGTCAACACGTTCACTCACGGCACACGCTTCCCGATTAATAAGGAATTGCGGTGTCTCGCTGAGAACAACGTCTACACCCCGCTCAGCACCTCAATGCAGCCAGCTCCGGGTCGCAGACCACCTTCCCAAGCTTCCACACGTAGAGCAAGCCAGGTTGGCCGATTCTCCTGCGGTGTGCCGTGAGGCTTGCTCAATGCATGTAGATAAGGTGCGCACCAATGTGTCACGAGGTCGTCCCACCGCTGCTTGTCAGCGGCCCTCTTGCAAGCCAGCCATTTCTCATAGGACTCAGCATTGTTGACGCGCATTGGGGCGATAGGGGATGGGAAAGGTGGTGGAGGGTGGAGCAAAGGAGAGAGGTGATGTGGGTGACTAAGGGGAGATCGGGGAGATTGCAAAACGGTTCCCGACTTCGTCCGGACTCCGTTGCGTGAGCAAGCTCCATCATGTTAGTATTACCACAGGGCTCGCGCGGTACAATTCAGCTTTTTGCGCAGACAAAAATATGAAGTGTCACACGGTATTGCGTGCAAGTAGGAAAACCATTGATTGGAGTAGGCTAATACAAAAACAATCAACAAGCAGGACAAGGCAGCCTCGGCGAGCGGTGCGGGGCAGCGACCCTTGACGCACACCCGGGTACAGAATATGCGAGATGGAGGTTACTAGGTACAATTTCTTTCTGGATGAGATGGTTAAGCTGAGGAACCAACACACGGTTGCGAAGTTGCAGGCACGTGGTCACTGCCCTTACAAGATTCCACGCGACATGCTCCTTGCATTATAATAGCGTATATAATATACAGCAGCAGTTTTTACTTGTACGCATTGTCATTGGCGACACACAGCATGCAGCAGGCAAAAAATTGAGGAATATGTAGCATAGGTATCAAGAAAACTACGTAGAGAGGCCGAACACATTATGAATGTCCTGTGCGACACTGCACTTGGAGAACAGCCCGAGGGCAGCCTGCCAATGCCCTGCACATGCATTGTCGAATTGAGCCTTGGCCGTTGGGTCTTTGACAGCCAGAGCCTTCTCCGTACGGAAGCCGTATGCCACGTAGCGGAAAAGCGCACCTTCCGTGTACCAGGTAATCGACGTGCGGGTCTTGTTCGGCTGTACACAGATTGTTCAACGCTGCCTGACGGGATATGCATAACGGAATTGGCGGGGAACTGGATGATGAGCTTGAATGGATACAGTATGATATGGCCGCCCTTTGTATGGTCGAATTCGCCAAGTGACAGGATTGAGCACCAGCCGTTGGAAAGATTGGAGCTGTCGCAGTGCCTCGAAGTTGTTGTACATGGCCCGAAGTTGAATGTTGCACCGGTGTGGATGTTATTGCTGAAAGGCATGACCAGGCTGGGATCATGGTTCAGGATTTGACGGGTGTTTCCTTCGCAGGCCTTATATAACTTCGGGCTGTCAATCGCGAAGGAACCTACATAGGAATCAATTCACAACAACAGACAGTAGTCAGGTTAGACACTTACTGTTCGCAAACCCGGCTGCCCGCATCACGCCAGGCGCCTGTGCCAGCTCCTCAAGAACCTCGTCGTTATCGTGAAGGTCAGCATTCATGGGCCGCTGAGACAGTGAAGGAGAGTCATTGCGGGGGCTGATGATGTGCTACATACCGTCTGGCCTCCTCCGTACCTGATTCCAATGCGTGCTGCACCGTAGCTGCCTCGTCGATGTCCCAAATTGCCAGCACAAAGTTTCAATTTGACGAATGCAATCTTCATTGCTTGAAAGGCGGAGACGCAGGAGTTGACCCATGTTAGATCTCGTGCTGGGTGGCCAGACAACGTTGTCATCTGTGTCGGTGATCACGACATGTTTACTGAAATAAACCATAAGCTCATGCTAAATTAAGGATGTAACCAGGAAGAGCCCACCACCCATCCCATTTGTAAAGGCTGTACGATCGGATGGATGGGTCATGCAGGCTGAGTGGCGCCTTCCCCGTTGGAACCACCTTGCCCACCCAGCCACAAGCCGCGTGGAGAAGCTTGTTGACAGACATACATGTGGTAAGTTTGGTGGGGGTGCTGTGGCAAGCAGTGACAGTGCCGCGCATCTTCAGGTTGACAATGCGCACTTGGCTTGCCGCCTGAGCCTTTGCACGGGTTTTTTGGCATTTGCTGGTTTGATGCCGGTGAGCTTGGTTGGGTGGTGCGCTGCACGGCGCGTCAGGCTGTGAGTTGGCAGCCGACACAGACAGCAAGGCCTACCAAAAGAAGTCAGTTGGTGGGTGCACAGATGGTACAGTACGCATACCGGCTCTTCAGCATGCACCTCCACTGGGTGAGCAGTTAAAACATTGCGCGCTCAAGCAGCTGGGCCGCTGCACGCTCGAGAAGGGTGAGACCAGACGTGCTTTGAGTAAGTCAAGGGGGTCAGATTGCCACGCAGCCAGGCTACTGACTGAGGTTCGGTCACAGTTGTGCAGTCCTCACGCGCCGCCTCGACGGCATCTGCATGCTCAAAGGCACTGTTCATGAGCTGAGTAAAGCCCGCACCATCCACAACGAGAATTATCGGTGGCTCAAGGTCAGTAGGCGTGTCTTCAGCGCTGTACAATGAAAAGATGCAATTTGAACGAGTCTACTCAACAGAATAAGCTATCTGTTTTTCAATACAGAATGAAAAAAAGGAAATGAAGCTCACTGTACGTGCCATAATGGCTGGTGAGGTCCCTAGTTACGTTTCATTCGGCGGTGTGCACTCCAACGGCCAAGTTTGAACTTTGTAACGGTAGTAGACGCAAAATGCGCAGGAGAGGCGCCAGGTTCGACACCTACAACTTTACAAGTTGCGCCCGAGGATGCAAAAAAAAGGACTACAATAGAGCGAGGGAGGTTTTGGGGTGGTTGTTGTTGATGCATGAGTAATCCGAAACATCCAGGCCTTGTGTAGTCGGGTAGCTGAGTGGTTATAGCATCCCAGATCTATCAGGAGGTCCCCAGTTCAACTCTGGGCCTGACCATATTATATATACTTCAACAGGTTATGGGCTCTGGACAGCTGATATCAGCTGCCGTATATATAAATGGTTCCTGTGGCCCTATGTGGCTGCGAGGGAGATATTCCCTGAGATTATCTCAGCCACCGCACCCGGAGCGGACACCATTCTATATCGAGTGTTTCGGCTTACGGGGGACTGTTGGATCTTGAATAATCCGGAACTCTCCAGGTCTGTCACATGGACCTGAGGTGTCTACCGAGATTGTCTCAGCCACAGAATCCGGAGCGGACACTATCTCTAGGTGTTCCGGCTTACGGGGGACTGTTGATGCATGAGTAATC
Organism: Auriscalpium orientale; assembly: GCA_019915035.1. NCBI lineage: Eukaryota > Fungi > Basidiomycota > Agaricomycetes > Russulales > Auriscalpiaceae > Auriscalpium > Auriscalpium orientale. The sequence continues at coordinate 3,491,418 of JAHLMH010000001.1, forward strand.
CGAAACACCCAGGCCTTGTGTGGTCGGGTAGCTGAGTGGTTACAGCATCCCAGATCTATCTGAAGCGCTGTCTGTCAGGGCCAGTTAGCATGTTGCTGCGCGCATACATGTCCTTCCACTCACTGCCATAGCAACAGACCATGTCCGTCCTTGAACGCTAGTTCAATCACAAATGACCCTGCGCTCACACGCAGGACTTTCACTTGCTGCAAGATAGTCAGGAGAAAATCAGATGCATATATGCGTAGTACACACCTTGAACTTGAAAAACCAGTTGGGATACGGTTTTGTTGCGACAAACGAGCCTGGGTGTTCTGCCGTGTACATGGCAAACAGCCAGAGCACAATGTGTTGGATGGACTGGGCACAAGAGTGAGCAATGGCGAGGGCGGGCAGCGTGGCACACACATTGTTCCAGCAGCGGCTGTTTGCAAGCAGGTGCTTGGTCATGGCCTTGAACTCTCGCGGGCCCCAGTAGTGCTTCTTGCACATGGTCTTGGGCAGGTTGTGCTGCTTGGTAAGGTTCCCAATGTGCTGTCGCACACGTTGTCAGCGCGTTCCCTACGTGTCGACCGTGCAGCTCACCTTGTTGAGCGTGCGCTTCCACATAGCCTTGGTTTCAGAGGGCATATTGCCGTCTCGCATGAACGTGCACATCTTCCCAGAGTCAGATGCGCGGTTTGTATGCGCAATTGAGGGGGCTTACCAGGCCAAAGATATCACACTTGAGATTACGCAATGAACTGTAGGCCATCGTTGATAGACGATTCAGAGATTTGGACGACAGTGGAGAGGAAATCCTGAGCACGGACTGTCGAGTGTGGCGTGAGCAGAGTATATGCACACGCAACTGTATGCACCTACCAAGAATGTCTTGCTCCGAATACTTGCCAAGGTGCTCATACTCGGCATACCTGCCAGCGCGGTGGAAGGCCATGAATCGCTTGTTACGGTCGCGTGTCTGTGCTTGGTGGAGGCTGCCCAGCCGATCCATTCGTCGGTGTCTTCACACAGGTCAACACAGAACTCTTGCATCTCCTTGTTCATGAGGGCTGCGTCAAAGGCCTGATTGTACTGTTGTTTATTGCGGCGCATGGTGGGCAACGGTGGGGGGAGAGAGGAAGGAGTGTGGGCACGTTGTGGACGTGTCACGGGCGCGGCACGACTTGCGGCATCAAAATTCAAGCGCCGCAATGGCACCGCAGCGCGCCGAGCAGGCAGGACAAGCAGCTGGCGGACAACATCGACCAACTGTGGGGAGAACTAAAGTTAACTAAGGTACTACAATAGCAGGGCTAGTGTTGTGCTGATAGCTGTATGCGTAGTACATGAGGTACTCGAAGGTACTGAGCATCACTATAGTGCATATAGCCAATACTATAGTGCCAGGAGCCTTGGAAACCCAATACTACAGTACATGTTTTATAATATACCCCAGAAAACCGTGTTTTCAGTGAATCAACTATAGTAAAAGTATACTCACTACAGTAGAAAGCCAATACTACAGTACATAATTTGTGATATACCCCATAAAACCGCATTTTAAGAGAATCGACTATAGTGAAAGTGTATTCACTACAGTAGAAAGCCAATACTACAGTACATAACTTGTAATATACCCCAGAAAACCGCGTTTTCAGCGAATTGACTATAGTAGATAATTGCTAAGTGTACTTGACTCTATAACGACGGTGCCGAGTCACTATAGTGATCAAAGCATAGGGCTGAAATCTCTAAGTCCATTCCCACATCACTATAGTGAAAATCTCGGCACAGAAATTTCTCCAAGTCAATTCTGTTGAGAGATCTTGTATTTGCTCCCTCACAAACAGGCACCAGACATGCAGCTATAATTTAGACCAACAGTACTACAGCAATTCACATCTGTACCGTAGGCCGCGCGAGGCCAGCCCACCCGTGATGTCAGACTCCCCGACTTCTCAGACATGCACCACACCTTCATATATTTTGCAGCCCACAATTACACAGTTACAACTCAATAAAACAGTACATTATGCAGCAACCATCACTCAAGGACATCTTCGTCATTAGAGCTATTGGCATGACAGAACCCTCTGTTGCCTCTGACTCGCAGTCGCTGTTGTCCACACAATCAACTTGCGCGATGTCGGTAGGCGGCGGAGTGACGACGTCGGTTGTGCTCGACAGACTGGCTTCAGCCCATGCGACGGGCAGGTTATGTGCCGACAGCACAGCCGTCCAGAGTTCCTGGAAACCACCCGCAATTTTCATGTACATGGCGGCGTGGCAGGCAGCGTAGGCCTGGAGGCCGTCATGGATGTCCGCAGGGACATCCGTGCGAAGGGTCGCGCGAGTGGACCACCAGTTGGCCTTGTACCAAAGAAAGGCAACGGATCGCGGCATTTCCTCTTGCAAATGTTTGATTTCTTCGTCCCAACGGCGAACACGGGCCCGCGCGGGCACCCAGTCAACACGCAATCCTGGAACGGCCGTCAGCAAACAGTCAACCCAAGATACAAGCGACTTGTTCTCACCTTCGTGGACCTTGTCCTCGGTCATGTCTTCCTGGTGTCCCAGGACGTTGCGCGCTTCGTGCGGCAGGGCTCGCCAGATCCATGAGAGCGCTTGATGTCCTTCTCCTGGCCCCTCCTCATTCTCGCGCGGCGCGCGGACATGCTCATCCAAGAGCTCCTGCAGGCGAGCAATCCACGGCCCATCTGGCCAAACCACAAGCAATGCCGCACGCGCCGTGCGATACTGCACAACATCACCAGTCCGTGTAGGTTAATAAGTATTAGTACCGGTAGTGACCGGTCCATTCATTTTTATTACAGACCGGTAACAAATTGATTATGTAATCATCTCAGAAATTGAGTCGGAGGGTAAAAATTGCTGCGATCCTATTGGATACGGAAAAATCGGCTAAAATCGTATAAAATAGTGAATAAATTCAGTTGGCGTTGGTTCACATGGGTACAGGATGTAAACGACTCATTTTAAATGGTTATTGATACTACGAATAGCTACCCGTAGGGCTTGGAAAAATACGGGAAAATATGGAAAAATCGGAATATATCTGGGGGCATCACATGGTAGCGTAAATCCAATCCCACGCATCAAAATATTCCCACGGTCCCAAAAAATGTTATTTTCAATTATTTGCACTGGTATATAATCCTCCTTGTAGGCCCTGGGAACATCTGTTTAGAACTGTACAGTACATGTATGTATAGGGCAGGTGTAGTATTTAACAGCATACTGTAGCCTAGTAGTGAGTAGCAGGATAGTGCATCCTGTATCATGTGATATCTATTATAGTGATATCACAATAATAAAAGCTTTTTGCATTTATCCAGTGGGACACTGGGCATTTATAAATGTTGACAAATAGCTTGGCATGTATGGTCAAGAAAAGACGATTTTCTCTATCTACATTCTGATCTTTAGCCCATGGTAAGCTGTATCAATACATCAATACATAGATATTTATATAATTTGACCCAAAAGAACATAGTATGCTTGATAGCCCTCCAATGCTTGCTTGATAAAATCCCCAGATATTCTAGAGCACTCACAGACCATGCCCCACTGACTACAGAAAATATTGAAAGCCTAAAAAGATGTAGTAGATAGCACTGTACTTCCACTTTGATATACCCTCTAATATTTATAATGGTCTTAGGCTTGTGCAAGTACATATAAATGGCCTTGTTCTCATTTGGCATTGGCTTATGATCAACTCCACTTATACCACATATCATGGCTCAGTGGAAAAAGAAAGGACCATATGCTATTGCACGTGTATCTGGGACAAGGACAGTACTAGTAGTACTAGAGACTGTGTCAGAGTGGAAGTATAGTATTATCTACCAAGTCTTTGTTGGATTTCAAAACTTATAGCAGTTGGTGGGGCATGGTCTGTGAGTGCTCTGATATATCTGGGGATTTTATTGACCAAATCCTGGAGAGCTATTAGGGAAACTCCATTCTTTTGGGCCAAAACATATAAATAATATATATATATATATATTGAATACAGCTTACTAATGGCCTCAAATAATACTACTTTGAGTGGATAAGTTAGATCTACTTTGTCTGGGCATTTTCATTGGTCAGAACATGCCAAATGTATTCAGAAGTAGGCAAAATATGTGTATCAATATAATTTCAAGAGCATAAATAGTAATGAAATTGTGTTTAAGAAGAATTAAGGGGGTGCTTGGGTCATGAAAAAAACACTAGAAGTCTTAAAATAATAAGAGCTATCTGTGTACAAATTTTGGTAGCTTAGGTAAAGAAGATCATGGCTGCAGGATATTCCTTAACAGATACATTGGGTCTGTGGTCCCATCCAGTCATAGTATTTTGCAGTGAAAAGGATTAGACATTAGGACACCCTTTAGATGTGCTCTAGATGTAATTCTTTCTTTTTTAGATACTTTGGGGTTCCAACTGACATTTCCAGAGACTACGAGGATTATATACTAGTGTAAATAATTGAAAATAACATTTTTTGGAACCGTGGGAATATTTTGATGCGTGGGATTGGATTTACGCTAGCATGTGATGTCCCCAGATACATTCTGATTTTTCCATATTTTCCCCTATTTTTCCAAGCCCTACGGGTAGCTATTCGTAGTATCAATAACCATTTAAAATGATTCGTTTACGTCCTGTACCCGTGTGAACCAATACCAACTGAATTTATTCACTATTTTATACGATTTTAGCCGATTTTTCCGTATCCAATAGGATCGCAGCAATTTTTACCCCCCGACTCAATTTCTGAGATGATTACATAATCAATTTGTTACCGGTCTGTAATAAAAATGAATGGACCGGTCACTACCGGTACTAATACTTATTAACCTACAGGGACGTCTGACAACATATCTCTTGATCCGTAGCTGCAGCCTCGCTATTTGATTGCGCACACGAGTATTCGAGTTCTGTCCAGGCCTGTCCACAAAAACGTGCTTGTAATGGATCAGGCTCATACGAAGGCGCAGCAGCTGACGAATGTTGTGGAGAGCGTCCTCGGCTTGGCCGACTCGAAGTTGCCGGTACTTGATGACCAACCCAAACGAGAACCCCTGCGCCCACATGTCCTCCGGTATCAATGACGGCAGATACAGTGGCTCGTCTTCAATCTTGGTCCCAACTGCGTCGGCTGCTGCAGCCAAGGCAGCAGCTCGTCGCCCTCGCCTTGAACGCCTTGGCGGCGGCGGTGCCACGTCAACATAGTGTTGAAATTCCTACCTGAAACTTTTTGAGCATATGGTTGGGTATGCTAAGCATCTGTATACAAAGTTTTATGCCAATTGGTTGTGATCTGACAGAGCTATAGGCAAAACAAGTTGCATTGATGACTTAGGCAAATTTCTGGTTTGATGAATATGATTTAATGCACCCCACCATACTTGAATAGCTCTTCATATCCTGCCAATACATCTTTCAAAGTCTGAATACTCTCTGTGTCAATTTGAACACCCTCTAGTAAAATTTGAATACCCTCTACTAAATTTTGAATACACCAAGTAAAATTTGAATACCCACAGGATTTTGAATACATCTGAATGATTTTTGAATACAACCTGATGATATTCTTAGCAAAACCATCTAGAAGCTATGTCAAATGTGTCTAGAAATATGATATATTAGTTGGGATAACCAGACCCATGCTGGATATACTATATGTTTAACTACTCAAAACCAATGTACACTTGGTCTAGTGGTTGTGTGGTTGGGATCTCTGGCAACAGCTTATATATATATAAGCCATTTGTCAAGAGGCTGTCAGTTTAATTCCCTCTGGGAACATTTTTTTTTAATGGCAATATTGTTGTGGTCATGCTTGTGAGACTTTCTCTTATGTCATCAAAAGAACATGCAACCTTATTGGTATGAATAACGTCTTTGTCAGGAGAAGTTTTCTTTCTCAGGACAATTTTTATAAATTATGATAAATTATGTCTTTTTTAAAGGGGGGCTTGGGTAACTATAATGATAATGCCTATTATGCAAATTTTAGACTAAATGTGAATAATTTGATTAAAATTAGTATAAATTAGAGAGGGGGGTTTACCCTGATTGGCACTTTCTATACCCTCACTGCAAGTCCGCCCGACGCCCTCGGTGTAATTGAGGTTAAACACGACTTGGCAGGATTGACCGTGGGCGAGCAAGTGGAACTTTGGCACAACAAAGATGAGTGTGACGGCATCAACATTGATGTGGAGGCCCTCTGGATATTGCTGCATCCGAAGCAAGAAGTTCTTGGAGAACTGGCACGTGATATCGTACAAGAGCACGATGACCTTGATGCCGGATGCCGTATGCGCGATCGTCGAGAAGACTGCGTAATCCATGTTGCAGTAGCTAAAATGTGCACGGATCAGTGACCCCGGAACACCGCCCATAAAAGAACAACATACTATTTGCCACGTTGAAGGTCAACAATTCCGCTCTTACAATAAAAGCAATGCCGCGTGCAGATCACGGCTCCCACACCGTTGATGGCGAACCGCTTGTGGGTTGGCATGTTGGCGTGGTTGCGTGCGGCAAAAGAAGAGTCACAACATTTCATTTGAGCGATACACGTCAGCAACTTAGGTCGAGCATGAGAGACAAACGAAGACAACGTACCTCCTTCAGGCTGAAATCACGTACTGCTCATCTGCAGGAGCAAGGTCCCAACCGTCTGGCATGTTTCGACCGGGTTGAGGACATGCGGGGCATTCAACTACCAGCTCCCCAATCTCCGTAGCTGCAAGACCACCTGGATCGTGCCCACAGCCACCTCATTTTGCCATGCGAGTGTGACGGAAGCAGCGCATGATGCGTATAAAATCTTTGTATTGGTCCTGAGACATGATAAGCTGTGATTACGTGTAATGGCGCATAACACCAAACATACCTTGGGGGCTGCCAGGCCGCTGCCATCCGTCACGCGCGAGAGGCCATGCCAGAAGTCATAGGCATTCATCTTGCCCTGCAACGTCAGAGCATGGAAGAGCTCGCACGTTCGCAATGTCATGACTGTCCGGGGGCGCTTCACCGTCGCCGGCCACCAGCGTGTGCGAAGGCATTGCACGTACGGCTTGACAGTATCCAAGCTCCCACAATCACAGAAGCGGACGACAACTTTGTGGACGCCGGATGTGTCAATGACGGTGAGATTTGTTGTAGTGGGGCGGCCTCCACGAGCGAGTATTTCTTGAAGAAAGAATCATCCCACCTCTGAGTGCTTGAAGTCAGCACGCTTCGGTCATAGAAGTAGGAACGGCGCACCTGCATGCGATGAAGCGGGTTCTTGACATGTCCAGCACAGAGCCCAGGCAGTCAATGCATCAACTGGTGCCCGCAGCCGTCCCGCATGCGGTGCACTTGTCCGTTGAGTGATAGTCACCCTGGCCGTTGTGCCGAATAAGTTCATCCACGTATTGGTCTCGCAGAGGTAGCCACTTATTGAGTAGAGCAACCTGTGTGACACACGTCAGAGAGTAAACTACGATGAGAGGGCGCACTCACGCGATTCTTTTTACAGCAAACACCACCCCGCCGGCGTCGCTTTCAGCGGTGACACATGTGCTCGAGCATGTCCTCTATGAAAACCTCGCCGTGCGTGTATTCTTCGGTGTCTTCATTTTCAACAGAGGGCTGGAGGGGCGTCGAAGGTTTCAACGATCGCGTCAGGTAGCGAGAGAGGCTGAGCAGAAGTAAGATGGTGAGAGGTTGACTGAGTAGGCTTGTTCTGGTTGCGGACAGCAACATTTGTGTGCCGCGCTTTAGGCAGACACGTGGGTTCATCTATGTCTATAGAGACGAGCACCGTGTCGCGCGTGCGGCGCCCTGCTCGCTTGCGAACCATCTTTGAGTGGACCTTGGGATGTTGACCGGTTGGCCAGCAAGCTGGCTCTGCGCCTATGCAAATTCCTCGCCGCACGTTGACTTCCCACGGTCTAATAGCACGTGGATGCCTGCACTTACGCTGAGCGGTTGAGGGCCAAGGCCCTAGGCTCTGCAGCACACATGCAATAACACTGGCATATAGTAGTATAGACTCAGAGAGGACATACAGACAGGCAGAGTAAGAATACGAGGCCAGCGCACAATAATGAAGCTATGAGTACGACACGACGCGTTACCCATCAAGACTGCGTGAGAGCGGGTGTGCGAAGAACGAAGGCCCAGACACAAGAACGGCAGCACCTGCCTGCGCAAGGGGAGTAATCAAATAAGGATACCAACGAGGCACTGACCATGACAGGCATATCATATATTTTTTGAGGGCGCGCACCGGTCAGAAACCGTACAGCTCGCGGAAGGCTACCTTCCTCACCCTACCTTGTTCAGTCAGCGCGGCACGAAGTCCAAGGTAGACAATACTCACCGGCATCCGTTCAAGATCAAGGAACGCGGCAATGGTTCATCTGGAACTCCGGTTCTACGGCTTTCAGCGCACAGCTCCAGCTCCTGGTACACGCTGGCGATGATGCGGCGATGCCCATGCATCGCCACTTTCTGTGCACGCAGAACGTCAATGGGGACCCTGACACGCTCCCGTGCTAGCGACAGCTGCTCTTCCAAGAGGCTCTGCAACTGGGCGATGTGGCTGCTCTGCCAGTCCTTGTCGGGGCTCAGCCTAGCGTTGTGCTGGAGACAATCGATCTGCTCTGCCATGGCCTCCTCTTCCTCCCTCCTGAAGAAGGTCCGCTCGGGATCCCGCAATTGGTTTGCATAGCAGAGTGAGTTGGGAGAGACATTGTACAGCAACATGAGGTGCCTCCTTGTGGCGAATATGATGAACGAACGTACCGCTTGACAGCCAGCGGGCACTTTTGAGTACCGTACAATGCATGCCGCAGGGCCTTCTGATTCTTTCCTTGTGCCGCCTTGGAAACCTTGCGTTTGCCGGCTGCCCAAGAGGCAGACGTGTACTTGCGCTGGTACTCTTGAAGCTGCGTCTTGTTCCTGTGAACGATCCCTGTGAGTCAGTAGAAAGCCCATTGAAGCGAACATTAACGGCATGCCTCTCGTAGTAAGAGGACTGCTTTCTGGGCTGTGAAGTGCGAGAAAGGGACGATGTCGAACTGCAAGTAGAAGCAGCCATGGGCGTTGCTGGGCAAGGCGCGGCAAGCTGAGCTGGCACGCGGCACCTGAGATCTGTTCGCACTCAACCTTCACTAGCTCACTTCATGCATGCTAGCCAAAACACAGGAGAATCGTGGGGGCATCCATCGTCTGTAGCCCACATTATTTCTGGAGTTTAATACAACAACAAGCATATCTGGCATTGCACCCAAGATGTTTTGGGATTCTCTTGGGCCGCTTGTGTTTGCGTTGGCCTCACTCGGCACCTGAGATCTCTAATTGCCGGGTCATTTTCACTCGACCTACACTAGCTCACATCTTGTCATAGAATTGTGGGGGCAACGGCTCTCCACTCTCTATAATATATCTGTGGTTTCATACAGCGAATTGCACTGCATGCACTCTGAATTAGATATTTTTGTCTGTGAATTAGTGGAGCATGCTCGCAGCGTGTGCTGCCTCAGTTGCCCGCAAAACTCTGGCAGCAGATTTCATCTCTCTTATATTCTGGAAGTTGTTTGCAGTCAGGTGTTCAAGCCAAACATGCCCGCATGGGCTATATTGCGTTCTACGCAGCGTTAACTAAACACATGACAACAGCTCCCCGCTACAGACAACCACGAAGCAACCACCCCCCACCCCGACAACAGCGAGTCCATGCAACACTGTACACAACAAGACACAATACAACGACCAAACCCCATCACGAGCGCAGGCAGCATACAGAAACAAGGCACAATGGGACGCGACATGGACGCAATAAGTAAAAGGTAAATGGGTCGACGAACATAATAGATAAGCAGCAAAACATGATAGATAAACAGCAAAAGGTAACAAGAAAGTGACCACACCAGATAAGCAGCGAACAGCGAACAAGAAAGAGAACATTGATGACCGGGCAAGGAGCAGCGCGCATGAGAGATAAATAGTTACACAGACAGGACAATGAGGTCACCGCATGGCATTAAGAATGGGAGATGGCGAGGCTGGGATGAGTGGAGCCGAAGGAAGCAGGCGACCGTCACTGGGGCAGGCGGGGCATCAGTCGCTGTCGTGCTTGATGAACCATGCCAAGGCATCAGCCCGCATCTGGAAGCCTCAAAAGAATGCACCATCAAAGTCAGCTGATGAGCAGGGATGGGAAAAAGAAGCACTACAGAGGGCCTCGGAAGACACCGTGCACATGGCCGCGTACGACGGCGTACCATTCATTGCTGTCTTTGCGGATGGGAGCTGGCGGGAGGGCATAGCTGGTGCCTGTGAGGGGAAAGCGTGGGACAACGTTGCTGGGGCTAGGGATGGGTGCAGCAGGTAAGACGGGAGCTGAAGCGCGCTCCTGCACCGCTTGGTCAAAGAGCTGGCAGCGCCGGCAGTTGTAGCAGGGGCAGCGACACTGGCAACCCACGAGTGACGGGTCCAACTGGGCGAGCGCCCGGTCCAACGGGGCGATACCCTCGTCCAGCCCGGCAGGCGCTGCGCTTGACATCGTCACCGACGAGGAGGAGGGAGTAGTTGAGATGGAAATGACGGATGCATAGCTACGGCCAGGAGGTGAGGGAGTCGCTGCATGATCCAGCTGCGAAGGGGACAATGGTGCGGTTGAGAAAGCACCCCTTGCGTAATCCTCCTCACCCTTGTCGTCAGAGGGGCAGAGGAGAACATCCACATCCTTCTAAAAACAGTGTCAGTTTTGTGCGGTGACATGTCCGCACTCACTCACTGACAGGTTGGTCCGCACGAGCACACGGTACCTGTCTTTTCCAAGGCGCGGGTTGGGGTTTGAGGCCACCGAAACGGTCAGCACTGCAGCGGGCTCCTCAGATTGAGCGTTGGTGCCCAGCACACGGTGTCCATCCAAGAAGTCCATCATGTCCCGCATGTTGAGGCTGTGGATGGCAGCCTCGAGCTGCTCAAGGTCCACCGCTGCGTTGGCGAAGGCAAGGGGCCGGAGGCAAGCACCCGTTGGCACACTGGCAGAGCCAGAGAGCGCACTGAGGGTATGGACGGGCTGCGCGGTTGAAGGAGCGACAGGCGACGCGAGCGAAGGAGGGACAGGCGACGCCGTCGGAGCGACGGCCAATGCGAGTGAGGACGTGACGGGCAATGCGGGCGAAAGAACAACGGCAGGCACATGCTGAGGAACGTAGGCGGGCACGGGTGGAGGATCAGGGACGGACGCCCCAGCGCCATGAGGAGCATCATGGGAAGGAGCCGGGGATACCAGAGGGGCGGGCTGATCTTTTGGAGCCTCTTCGGCAGCGCTCGGCTCGAGGTGCGACACGAGGGATTGCGGGTGCTCAGGAGGAGGGTGGGCTTGCCCGGCCATGGCATCCATATAGACAGAGGCGGCATCCTCAAAGCGGTAGAAACCGCTGTACTGTGCGTTGGGGAACCCAACGACGAGAGGTGCCGCAATCAACCTGGGGCGGAGAGTCAATAGAGTTATTTATACGCCACTTGCGTCGAGCGACTTACCACTCCCTGATAACACCAACTTGAGCGCCGATTACAACAGCATAGAAGGCGTAGCAACGACTCTTGCCGGCGCGCTGGGGGAAGTCGGACTGAGTGAGACCGGGAGGGCCGCCAGGGGGAGTTGGGTCGAGAGGAGCTAAGGGAACGCGATCGTTAATTTGATACCACTGTCCTAATAGCGGCGCGCTCACCTTGAGACACTGCAGACAGGACGAGGGGAACAAGAGGGAGACAAAGACAGTGAGTTGGGCGACGGGGGGATGGTGTGCTCGACGTGCTCTAGCGCGGCGACCAGGTGGGATCAGAGCGGCCTCGTCGTGCGTACATGCCTTCGGTGCAGATCGTTTGTGCGAAGCTGGCAATAAGAAAACTGGGGCGTAGTAAAACTACGCACGCGCTTGTCTCCCGCCCTCGCTTTTGTTGCCCTCATAGCCATGCCTTGCGCCATAGAACATTCGCACCCGTAGCTCGCGCTCGCCCTCGCCCTCGCCAAAAGTGAACGAGAAAAACTAGACTATACCCGCAGCAGGCCTTCTTTCACAAGCATCAGGCGCAGGGAAATACCGTCAATTTCTGGCCGCCTCTCTTCGCCGATTGGCTCGCTGAGTAGCCCGAGACTAACTCTCCGGAGTAGAACATGAAGCCTTCTGGGGAGCCCGGCGTTGTCATCCGTACCGTGCGTTCCACTCCTGCGCATTGTTGTGGCGTCATGCTGACTAATATGCAGCGCCTGAAACAATGGTATAATAACAATAGTCGTCTGACGGGCGGCGGAGGTACATACAGTTCAAAGAAGGTCCTCGACCTCACAGGGAAAGGCTCACGCTGCCTCGCGCCGTATCAAACCTACCAGCATCAGCAAAAGCCCCGAAATCTTATATAACATTATATGAGGTTATATTACTTCCCTTCAAATAGCGACGACTCCATTCTGGAAAAAGTACCAGCTCAACAAGGCCCAGTACTACACATGAGTTACTTAGACAGTATGATTGTGTGATTGTGAAAGAGATCGGGTGCATATACCCTGCGCAGACAGCAGTAATGGCCGTGCCCGGATATCTTATCTTGCCTTATCAGCGAGGCAATATCAGTATAACTCAATATAAACACCATAATATTTCGTCACTTTTGCTGATGAGACGCTCTACTGGGAGTCCAAGTTGCAAACCATCGTTGAGCCCGCGTGGAAGGAGTACAAGGAGACCACGCCCGGCGTGACAGACAAGGACGCGATGGCCTTTCGAAACCAGCGCTGCCACAAGTTGCTTGAGAAGGAGTCCAAGGAGGTCCGCAAGGAAGTGGCACACGCCTTTGAAGAAGGTGTCGGCGAGGTCGCAGAGACAGACCCAACGACCGCGCGGCTGCGGGAGTATCAAGAGTGAGTCGCCTTTAGTAACACCCACACATATTGGCACTCACCTGAAGATCCCACAGCGCCATCGACATCCTCCCGTGCACTGCGATGACGGTGGTGAGGCAAATACTGCGCAAGACAGGCTGGACGGCCACGATCATTTTTGGCGGCCCGGTGCTGGCCGAAGGCAGCAAACTCCGGTTGTTTTTGTATGTCACCTTTACTCGCGTCGTCTTCACGGACTCACCTACCTTCGTGAAGTGTCCACTCTGACCACAAGACTTCCGGCAAAGGCGGCAAGTTCAACTTCAATCAGGCGTACCCTGGCTACCAAGAGCATGTGGAGAAGCCCTTTGTGAAGTATCTCCAGGCGCTTTTCCGTACGTATTCTGAGCTGTCGCTACAGGTGGATACTAACAAGTCTTGATACAGCCCCCAACGTCTGTCAATCCCGTGCGCTCCCAGGCACTTTTGCCCCGACTGAAGGCAGTGCGGTCGCAGTACTCTTCACTGCAAACCTCGCCAACGGCGCCACGCAGGCGGCGCCCATGCCCGCAAGTCCATTGGGACCAAAGCCCGGTGCGCAACCAGCCGCAAAGCCAGCGCCGATGGCGGTAGAACCACCTACGCGCCCCGGCAAAGAGAACATACCGCCGCGCAAGAAAGGAACGCAATACGAGCAGGATCGTCAAGCCCGTATCGCGTGGAATCATGCTCAGATGGAGGCGCTTGACCTGCTGAACGCAGGAAGCCGCCTCATAAAGAGCCTCGCACCCGTCAAGGACGCCGCACCGTTGAAGCAAACTAGGGTGAAGAAACAGGGGGAGGTGTCCCAGGAGTGGAAGGCGAGTCTGTGGCCTCGTAAGACCGGACGGTAAGTCCTTCACGTCATTGTTTGCCGACCTAGCTGACCTCTTGTATCACAGAATGCTCACGCCGGCCGATGACGAGCTGGACAACGCTATTCGCATGAAGATTAAGGATGACGAAGAGGCAGAGGACAACAAAGAAGATGACAAGGAGCCCATCAGCCTCGACACCGTCCCCGAGCCAGCCAGTGCCACCGCCGCCACATCAGCTACCGCCAACGCCGCCGTCCCCACTACCGCAAGCACCGCCGAGCCTGTGCCTGACAGCGCCGTAGTCCCCGCTCCCGCCGTTGCCGTAGTCCCTGCTAACAGCACTGAAACCGCTAACGTCAGCACCGCTCCCGCCAACGCTCACGATGCTGCTCGCGCGAGCGCCGCCGTCCCAGCTACCGCAAGCTCCACTAAGGCTACTCCCACCAGCGCCGCTGTCCCAGCTACCCCCAGCACCGCCATTCCAGCTGCAAATGGCGAGCCCGCTGACGTCAGCACCGCCAAGACAGCTCCCGCCAACGCCGCCAAGCCTGCTCCCGCCAATGCCGCCATCCCAGATACCGCAAGCACCGCCGTCCCAGCTACCGCCACCACTGTGAGTGTCAAGCCAGCTGACATCGCCATGGATGACACGGGCGGCGGCGTCACAACTGTCACCACAGTTGAGCAACCAAAGTGGGTCCAGGACACCTACGCCTTGCTGCACGGTATTATTGACGAGCCGGAGTGGGGTAGGGCCCTTACGAATTGGCTAGTGATGGAAGCATACGTTGGCGACGTGGATCCCAAAGTGAGTACCCTGAATGTTGGACACGCATGCAAGCTAACGTGAATCGTGATACAGGACCCTGCGCACTGGCTCATTGTGGACAGGTACATGCGGCCGGGGGAGGTTCACACCTGGATGAAGGGCAGCCGCAAGCTGGATCAAATCCCCCCGATTGGCAACGTGCAGAAGTTTGCAAGACAGTGGTGCACCTGGTGGTTGGCCATGCAGCCGCCGTGGAGGGTCGACTCGCACAAGCAGATGTGGCTGCTGCCATGTGAAGAGCACGACGAAGAGGAGTGGACGGCGCTGCGCAGGGGCGGCAGGAACGGGTTCACGCTCATCATGATGTGCGTCCTGTGGTGGACGAAGATGGCCAGGGTCAACAGGGACAAGAACGAGCTTCTCTTGGCCCTTGAGGACATCGACTGGGTGCTCCAGCAGCTCGTCAAAACCCTGCCCCGTGGAGAAAAGCGCGCGATTGATGGGGACGACGGAGGGCCGGCTCAAAAGCGGTACGCGGCTAATTTCTCTGCCTGTGACGTGGACTAACAACAAGGGCAATAGGTTGAAGGTGTAAGCGGACGACGCATGTCGGCGAGCCATGCGCATCGCCCGCCCAAAGATATTCTAATTATCTGTGCGATTTATTTAGTATTCTTGCTGTGTACCCTCCTGTTGCCGTAGTGCGTCTGTTTGGCCCGCAGTCCGTGTCGTTATGTGATCTTTGAATTATTAAACCATGGCGTAGCTAGTAGTCCTCTTGTATAGATACCATATGACTGAATACAAAGAAAGTAATATAAAAAACCGGCGCCCGAGGGGGAATAGCGTGTACATGCTGTACTACAGTGTATCATAGTGGATGTATACTGTAGTATGAGCACGACGTATACTGTAGTACAAAAGGCAACATTCACTGTAGTACCAGCAGCACACCATCAGCTATAGTACAAAAGGAAATAGTGCACTGTAGTACAAGTGGAACGGATTAACACATCATCAACTATAGTATGAAAGGGAACAATGCACTGTAGTACGAGTGAAACCACTACAGTGTACCAACATTACTACGGTCTCTGCAATAAGTACATAGGATGCCCTACTGTTGTAGGGAGTTAGTGATTAATTAAACTAGGGCCTACGACTCCATCGACACCATGACCGACAAAACACAAGACCTCACTGCAACACCCGACACGGCTGCCCAGCCAGCGACAACAACGGCGGCGACGGCACACAAGGCACGTACGCATGTGTGATCCCCGGCGCGCTTCACTGACCACCCCAGTAGACGCCTCCCCGGAGTGGCTGTTATACCATGAGGAGGGCCGGTGCTACTGGCTACGATCGCTTCCAGCAAGAGGCGATGCTGCACAGTTTTGTGCGCAAGCGCGTTGGTGTGGCCAAAATGATGTGGCGCTATGCTGTTGGTACATGCGGACGCGCATACCATCACTGCACAGCTCACGGTGCGCACAGACACATAGTTTTTGCTAGGGTGTTGAGGAAGTCCTGCACACGGTCCATTGAGTGCGTGAGCAGGGTGTATTCTGATTCCATATTTGGAATCAGTACTTTAGAGGAAAAGCTTAGGGCCCTCGTGTTCGTTTATCGGGGCACTTCTCGAGTCCACCTGATGCTTATCCAATTTTTTCTGAAACAATTGTTCCTCCTGTAGAAAAACAAGAACTGAACGGAATCTTGTGAATGATGTACCAGTTGAAAGCAGCAAAGGGAAGCTATCAGATGGTGTCTTTGTCTTTCCAAACAAATGGGTGAATATAGAGATATAGGTTAAATAGCTTTATCACAATTTTATATAACGATATATCAATTGCTTTATCAATGTAGAAAGTAAACTTTTTTGCCTTGAATTTTGGGATGTTGTCTTTGGAAATGACATGCCATCAGCTATATTGAATATATTTCTTGAGTTCCCCTGCTGATGTGTGAATATTATATTTTGAATCATTATTGCCTTATTTTATTCATTTGTGACTCTATATATCAGTCTCCAGTTATCAACACCCTCTTTACCCAATGCTCTCCGGGTTTTTCCGGAAAGAAATCGATTTTAAATGAATATTTATATTGATTTTCATGATTTGTAAGCAATGTTTATTATGAATATGTCACTGCCTGTCATCTCATTCTTTAGCAAACTGCTCCTCAAATAATTCTTCTTTTTAATTCTATATGTGGGAGGACAGCATTGTTGTCAATATATTGCTAAAATTTGAATGTTACATTTCATATTATGTGATTCTTAAAACTGATGTCTTGAGACCCAATCATAACTTAAACATTCTCTCCTTATTCATGAAGTCCCTATTACATTCTTGCAGTTACTCTCTAGCATTATGTGAACATATATTCTATCTGTTCTTAGATTGTATCTCATATAGAATGCTGGAATAATTGGATGGAATCGCCTGCCGTGCGCAGCACCGACTTTCTTCAACATGTGCTGCACTGTCATTCCCTCGCTGTTCATACCCAATACCATACACGTTACTAGACGCTTCTCAATATAAACTGTCTGCTGTCTGCCTAACCATAACGTGTCGCGCACCCACTGCATCGTCGCTACCAACCGCCAACGTCCTACGCGGCACCCACATGTGCATTAATCAAAAGCTATGCATGTCCTGTTGCAGCTTCGTGCTCTTGGAAAAGTACCCCAGCACCTTGTTCCATCGCCTCTGCGCAAAACCTGTCCACGAGCGCAGGGTCCTCACACTGCATGGTCACCTCGGTGCGAAAGCCGTAGGTCAACCAGCGCATGAGGCTGCCAGAAACGTGCTGCGTGAACAACTGGCGAGTCTCCCCGGGCTGTATTGCTGTGTTTGAGTGCGTAATGACGGACGGCGGTATGAGAATCATCAACCCGGGGGGAAACTCGATCAGCAAATTGAGATCCCATAGGATGAGGTGGCCTCCGAGCTTGTGGTTGAAGCTTCCGAGCGCGGTCACGGCGCACCAGCCATACGGGACATTGCACGAGTCCCGATGGGGGATGGTCGCTGCGTTGGGGCCAAAGTTGAATGTTGCGGCCGGGTAGAAACTGTTGTCAAACGGCCTGCGCAGGTCAGGGTCTGCAAGGCGGTCAGATGCGTGTGGGGGGTGAGGGCGACATACGTACCAATGATGTAGCCGGAGATACGCATGAAAGAAGAATGACACATAAGATGATCCATGGTGTTCCTCTGCTTGTGGTTTTTGATTGGGATGTTCAAAGGCCGCTGCGCGGCGTCAGTACTAATCAATGAGAAGGCTATGGCTACACACCTTCTGGCCCCCTCCGTACAAAAAGCCGGTGCTTAAGATGTTGTACCTGCCTCATTCGTGTGTTTTCGGGGCTGCAAAATTGCAGTAGGCCTTCTCCTCGTCCATGGCTGCGCTGGCATTTGGCGCGACATCCTTCCAGGTGGGATCACTGCATGGGCTGCCCAGTATGTACGCCATAACACGCTGATCGCGGTCTACAATTGCATGGCTCCCACTGTTCATGCTTATCAGCAGAGGGATGCAGCTCTAGGATGTGAAAAGGCTTACTCGCCGTCCCACGTCTTCTGTGTGAAGGAGCGGTCGTTGAGCAGGAGCTCGGCTGGAACCACCTGGCCCTTAAACGGCCGGGCAGCCAGTGACAAACCAACTTTGCCCACAAACGTGCCCTTGGCTGTGGAGAAGAGGGTTGCGTCCTTGACGGTCGATGTGGTGGGGGGCCTGCCGTACTTTTTGATGATGTTTTTGTTCAGTGCTGGCAAACCTGAGGGGCTGAAGACACGGCCCATCTTGCGTTTCTTGTTGCGTTTGTCATTGCGGGTCCGACACCGGTAACTCCCTTGCAGGGACCATTGGAGGCCAGCCGGGAGCCGTCGGGGACGAGGCCTGTCCGCTCGCAGACGCCGTCGTGGACGTATCGTCATCCTCGTCCATGGCGTTGTGCGCATCATGCGCGTTGTCAGAGTCACTGTCGCTGTCTGAGTTGTCGTCCTCGTCTGCACAGGAGACGTCTTCATTGGCCAACGCGTTCTGAATGGCTGAGGCAAAGTCATACAAGTCTGGGAGCTCGTGTATCCAAAACAGCGTGTATTCTTTTTTGTTGCGCAGCTGGGCGAAGAGTCAACTTGTGCGCTGGACGGACGCGGTGAAGGCTCACCATGGTGGCGCGCGCGTTGCAAAGTTCTAAGGAAAATGTATGGTCAGCGCGCGGCTCAAATTGGTCTCAAAAAGCCAAGAGACGCCTTGAGTGGCATCATACATGGCAAAAAAATGACTTTCTTTGGCTGCAAGATGCGGGGTAAAGGAATGCAAGTGCAACGCCAGGGCCTCTACATATACAGAGGGTGCACGTCAAAGCGGGCTTCTCAAGTCAGAGCGGATGAAGTAATTCCTGTTGGCAAGTGACAACGGCTTCCATGCATACGCACCAAGACAGACCTCTGCACTGCATTACGCTGAAGAGCGGCGGATGCGGCAGACGCGGCGCATCTCTTGGACGACATGCACGCCAAAGACAATGCGAGCTTGAAGTGATCCGCGAGCGGACACGCCCCACGGATGAAGTCGACGAGATTGACGAGGGCGAGGAGATGGACGAGGGTGAGGACGATGACGAGATTGACGAGGACAAGGGCATTAACACGGGTGGCAATGAGGCCGGTGACAAGGCCAGTGACAAGGCCGGTAACGAGGCCGGCGACAAGGCCGGCGATGAGGCTGGCGATGCTGCGGACAAGAGTGCGGAACGCAAGGCCGCGAAGGCCGCACCATCTGAACGCATCACAGCACAGGCGCAGGAGCGGTACGCCGGCATCGGTTGACTGCATCCGCGACACGCCGGTGTCTGCCATGGAGCTCAGCCAGCTCATCTGAGTGGGCATTGCGGACGGCCGCTATGCACACCATGAGGACCTGGCACTCGTGTGCATCTACTGTGGCTTTGACTGCCTCGCGCCGACAGCGGATGTCTGGAGGCGTGTATACGCGCGTGTGTTATTTTGCCCTCTGTCTCACCACCCTGCAGGGCTTTTTCCCGAAAATCATCAACGGGTGAGGATCTTGTGTGCCCGACGCGCAACTGCATCTGAAAAATCTCAGATTTACATAGCACCCAGTTCAATAACATAACCTATATAACGCCCCTTACTTGGTATATAACACTCTATAGCAACCATAGCAACCATAGTCTAGGTTGAACCGTACATAGCGCTGCATAGTATTTATAGCACATGTGTCAAGTAGATAGCACATATACAGAGTTATGTATCTCTATGTTAGCTATATTTATCCTAGGCTTGGTAGGTAAGCTATTCTTTATATGGACTGGTCTAATTCGTTAGACAATTCACTCATTTTATTCTGACTTGATAGCCTTTCAATCATTTATATTGCATTATATTGCATTATTTATCTACTAATGTATAGTAAATGGCACTAGCAGTGCTCGTAGCGCGCGCGGGCAAGGCAGAGGCAGTGCGGGCATTGTGGGTGCCGTGCACGAGTGGTGGGCGTCATGCGGGAGCGGTGGGTGACGTGGCGGGGCGGTGGGCGGCGTGCGTGAGCCGTGCGTTTTGTGCGGGCATCGTGGGCGCCGTGCGCGAGCGGTGGGTGACGTGCGCGAGCCGTGGGCAACGTGGCAGGGCGGTGGGCGACGTGGCGCGGCGGTGGGCGACGTGGCGGGGCGGTGGGCGATGTGAGGGAGCCGTGAGCGACGTGCGGGAGCGGTGGGCGACGTGCGGGAGCGGTGGGCGACGTGGCGGGGCTGTGGGCGACGTGCGGGAGTGGTTGGCGGCGTGCGGAAGTGATGGGCGACGTGCGCGAGCGGTTGGAGGCGTGCGCGAGTGGTTGGCGGCGTGCGGGAGCGGTGGGTGACGTGGCAGGGCTGTGGGCGACGTCCGCGAGCGGTTGGCGGCGTGCGCGAGCGGTTGGCGGCGTGCGGGAGCGGTGGGCGACGTGCGCGAGCGGTGGGCGACGTGGCGGGGCTGTGGGCGACGTGTGGGAGCGGTTGGCGGCGTGCGGAAGTGATGGGCGACGTGCGCGAGTTGCTGGCGGCGTGTGCGAGTTGCTGGCGGCGTGCGGGAGCGGTTGGCGACGTGCGCGAGTTGCTGGCAGCGTGCGCGAGTGGTTGGCGGCGTGCGCGAGCGGTTGGCGGCGTGCGCGAGCGGTGGGCGACGTGTGCGAGGTGCTGGCGGCGCGCGGGAGCAGTGGGTGATGTGCGCGAGCAGTGGGCGGCGTGGATGACGTGGCAGGGCACGCGCGCGATCCTAGTGACATGGGATCCCATACCCGCCACTCGAGCACAAGAAAATGCCACGTGACGCGAATGGTCCGTGCCCAGGTGTGGCCTATAAAGGCAGCTGCCTTCCTGCACGCCCTGCACCCGCACTTTCCACCCTTCTCGACCTCACCACTGACCTCAACCACTCCATTTCGACTTCAACAATTTCCTTTCGACTTCAACAATTCTCCTTCTCCTTCAGTTAGTATCTTGCCTCTCTTGAGCTTCATCATCTTCAATTTACTTATCTTTGTCATCTTATCTAGGTTTGCCATCATCTTCCACTTCTATTCCTGTTTTCTAACCTCGAGTCCTTTCTTTCCACATACTTTCCATGTACCTGGTATATATCAATGTACTTGTCTGTAGATCTATAATATATTTGTCATGTCATTGTACAGTTCTTTAATAGCACTGGTGCTTGAATCTGAGTAGTATTAATAGGGCCTGAGCTACTTGTATACTACTTCAAGGTATCCATGTATATTGGTGATCTTGAGTCCTGAGAGGCTAGCTGTATAATGTCATGCATAATCTCTGCAGCTTTGACAGATTTACTGATATGTCCTGAGGTGGTGTAGCTTAAAGTGACAATTTAAGGTATAGTGGATAGAGATGTGTTATAGCCTTAATAGCATTGTACAACTATGATAAGACCTTAGCAACTCCATAGTGTTTCATAGCAAGGGTAAGGTCCTCTATAGCGCTATCATAGCACTATCATAGCACACTATGCTGCTATGTAAGCTAATACTTTGGTAACGTTGCTATGGTGCTATATAACCTGTCAACACTATGCATCTCTGTATAGGAAGGTTATATTTTTCAGATGTGCATACTGATACGCTTTGCAACGGCAAGCAGGTCGAGCTGAACCAGCTGTGTGAGCTGGCGCGGGCGCTGCGTAAAGAGTCGACTGATGAGCGGCTTATACTGCAGCCCAAGGTATGTTGTGTCAATGTCCGCATGCTGTGTCTGAGCCTCGCTCCCAGCTGTATCACTCAGATCCGGCAGGCGCACACTATGTGCTGTCCGTGTTCCGCAAGATCAAGTCCATCCGGGACTACATCGGCTCTGAGAAGATTGCACAGGGTGACGGCGGCCAGGCGCGTTGCAGAGCCATCTTGAACGCACAACTCAAGTACTGGCTGCGAGCGAGCCCAGGGCAGATGCACCTTATCCCCGAGGTCGACCAACTTGTTGCGCTGAGGGATTGCTCCAAGGAGTCCAAGGCAGCCTGGAAGGCGTTCTGGGTGATGAAGGACTGCGACACTCGGTCGCGGAAGCGCATGCATGACATGTATCAGAACGTGAGTGGCATGTATGCGCGCTGAGTCTCGCTGACAACGCTGCTGCAGCTCGGGCCGGGCGTGCTTATTGACCCAATGTGGACGGTGGGCAACTGCCACTACCGTCGGTCCTCATCGTTCGCAGGGCTGCAGCAGCTGCTGTACAGCAACCCTCCAACATATGCAGAGGACAACGTGCCCCTGCTCCCTGGTGTCGCCAGCATCACGAGCAACGCGCTCGTGTTGCTTGTGAACTACATTGGCGGTGAGACGATGGCGCAGTATGTAGCTGACTTTTTGGTAGAGATGCTGTTTGTAAATTAATGTGGAGTGCCCAACGTGGAGTACCGAACATGAAGATGAACGCGCCGCGGTCACGTGCAACCTGGCGCCACATTCGCGTGATATAAAACCCCGCGAGACGTCGCTGGCACCTCTTGCCCTCTGCCCCTATGTCATTTGTCCAGCACAAGAAACTGACAAGCATCTCGGCCGCCACGCGCGTCTCAATGGTCAAGACCCTGGCGGCCAATTCATCGGCGGGTAGGAAGCCAGTGTCTTGAAACGCGTTGGCGCCGTCAGCGGTGAGGGCGTCGAGCCTGCTCAAGCTGCAGGCCGTCGACACGAGCCGGTACGTCATCATTGTCGTCCTTGATACGTGTGCTTATGCGTGTGCAGCGCCGACTCAGTGGGCCGGAGGATCATCAAGGTGAGTCCCGCGCCTGCGCATACATTCCATGTGCTCACACCCCCCACAGAACGCGTCCGAGGTGAGCAGCTGCGCGCATGTACCCACGCGCATACACCCATATCCCCCATGCAGAGCCCTAGGAAGCGTCCGCGCAAGGAGGGCTTCCCAAGCCAGACAGCACGGGACATGCGGAACTTTGTCAACAAGCTCCCCGAGCCCGAGGCCGCGCTGCGCCAGGCGCTGACGTTGCCCTCGTCGGAGGAAACCATGATGCAGGTGAGAAGTGTACTTGCCGTGGCCACCCTCATCACTGACGCGCATATATACAGCAGGGAGGTTACTATGATGATGAGGAAGAGTACTACAACAACAACAGCAAGCAGGCCCTGCACGCCCGGAACCGTGTCATCCAAGACGAGGAAGAGGAAGACGCAACGCCTGCCATGATCAAGGCCGACGTCGAGCCCGTGGTGCACAAGCGTGGGTCGAAAGGTGCCCAGTGAAAGTGGCGCTGAATCAAGTCAAGAAGGTGCTCTTTCCGTTCCGGAGGATGATGAAAAACACGGTGAGCGTGTGTGGTTGCGCGTGTGGTGACGTTGCGCGTGTGCCAGCTGTGGGCTGAGGACCAGGCGGTCCACCTCCTGTGCGGGAACCCTAGCATCGTGCTGCGCTGCCCGAGCGCAGAGTCATCCGTGCGCGCGCTCTGGGCGCAGGCGGGCATGGAGCATGCTGCGCTCGAGGAGTGCAGCATGCTGATGGCCATTTAGGCGTACGAGACGTTCCAGCGTCTGCGCTACGCGCACGTCGAAGCCCTCGCGCACACGGTCTTTGACCTCGGCCTCGTGCAGAGCGTGGTGGGCTTGAACCTCAACGGAGAGCAGGCGGACCTGCTCAGGCTCCGGGCAATTCCGTGGGAGCAGTTCCGCGACCTAACCCACCGGCGCTGGTGGCCATGGTCCCCGACCGCGACGCGTACAACAACTAGGGCTCAGGGGAAGTAGCAAGCACGCATGTATGAGAACCAGGGCACAGCGAGCACGCGGATAAGATGACCCTCACGCAGAATAGATACATATGATATGATACAGTGCAGATAAGAGGCCAGAACACAGAATAGATACCTACGCTACGATACAGCACAGCTACGATGACAAGAACGGACAATAGATACATACGATACGATACAGCGCAGATACGCAATACAACCACATGACGACGACGCATACAAGTCATATGCCGCGCACCCCGACAATGTGCTTAGTTCCCACGGTCTCGGAGATTTCCGATTTTTGCCTTATACTGCAGCGGGACGACTTTACTGCTCTTTAGTCGTTTACATCCCCCTGCAAGTATGTCCCCTCGTCTTATGTCCTCAATGCGAGTCGTTTACATTCCCCTGCAGCCCCCAGAGCTGTTTGTGGACTCGTGGGCAGCTTGCCAGAAGCATCTGAGCTCAACAGATCTCCCTAGCGCTAGGCCTCAGGCGAAGGAGTAGAGGCATGTTTGCTTGTATCGTGAGTGGCATGTCCAGGTCGACTGTGATCCATGCATTGTGCTCGACACTGAAGTAATTGAAGTGGGTTGGACGACCGCTGACAGTGAAGTCGCCGATGAGCCCCAGCGTCCGCAGCATGACACGAGGATAATTCGGACAAAACTCCTTGGAGTAATACAGGTTGGTACCAGACTGACACAGACAGCGATCAGGGCCCTGAGTGGTGCATGTCAAGAGCGAAAGATTTACCTTATAGTACAAGACCACTTCAACAGTCTGACACTGCCGTTGATCCATCTCGTTACCCTGGGCAATCTCCGCTTGGCTGACAGCACGCTTGCGAGCTGCAGTATCTGACACAGATGGACTTGTTCAGGAGACAGACTGTGCAGGGTGGACCGCGCGCGATGCCCTCGGGCTGCTTCATGTAGACAACCTCGTCCAGGTCACCGTTCAGGAAGGCATGGAGATATCGATGGAGCGCAGATGGAGATCCTCAATCGCAGCAAGAGGACAACACGAATGGCCTGGAACTTGGCCGTAGGTGCGAAGGTCTCAAAGAACTCAAAGCCAGGGCGCTGACTGTAGCCCTTGGCAACAAGTCAAGCCTTGTAGCGCTCGATAGAACCATCCGCATTGCGCTTGATCTTGTAGACCCAGCGACAACCAATTACAAAGGCACCCTCAGGCAGTGGGACAAGAGTCCATGTCCCGTTGGCGATCTGCGCATCATACTCCTCCTGCGAAGCAGCCATCCAGAATGGCGCATCCGGGCGCTGCATAGCCTCCTTGTAGCTCATCAGCTCGCCCTGTGCAAAGAAGAAGGCATGCCCAAGTGGCGAATGGACAAGATAGAGGCCCTGAGCGAACGCAATGGCGTCAATGGTATCCTCGGCTTCGTCGATGACGTCCAGTGGATCGTCTTCCTCCCCAGAGGACGACTCAATGACAGGAGCAGGGTCCGTGCATCTTGCTTGGCCTTTGCAGGGATCCGCGTGGCCTTCCACCACTCGCCAGGTCTGCGAGTATTCCTCAAGCTGCGACAAGTTGGTGCAGGTGCTGGTGAACGTGTTCGCTGGCAACCGCGTTTGCTCAGGCCAGGAGCAGGCGGTAGCGGAGGCGACGATGCAGCCGGTGATGGTGCACGGGCCTCAGGCGACGGTGAATGCAACGGCACAGGAGACGCAAGATCTGGCTCAGAATTATGCTCTGAAGGCGCCTCATCCACAGGTGCCTCTGAAGGTGCTCTATCTCCCCCCTGAGACAGAGCTTGTGCCGGGTCGACAGGATCTGGATCAGGAAACGCAGGAAGAGGTGCAGGAGGCGGTGGATCGAGTGCTGGGACTGTAGACTTGGTCCCAGGAAAGTAACGCTCGTTGAATTCCGCTCTCTCACTGATGAAGACCTTCTTCGTCGTTGGATTGTAGAACTTCCAGCCCTTGTACCCGGGAGGGTAGCCGATGAAGATGCATTTCTGCATGTGCCACTCGAGGCTCTTCTGCTGATGTCGCTGGACATGCACATAGGCCGTACAGCACCACACCCGGAGGTGCGAGACGTCCGGCTTCTGGCCATGCCAGAGCTCGTAAGGCGTTGACTTGGGCACAGCAGAGGTAGGGGTGCAATTCCAGACATGCACGTAAGCTGACAGCGCCTCCCCCCAGAAGGACGCTGGCAAACGCGACTCGGAAAGCATTGCAGTGATCCCCTCCTGCATAGTGCGATTGGCATGCTCTGCAACACCGTTCTGCTGAGGACGGTTGCGCACAGGGTGATGGCGCCCGATCCCGTGAGCAGTGGTGAACGAGATGAACTCGGTTGATGTGTATACTCCCCGCTCTTGTCATCCTGCAGGTCCTTGATCTTCGCATTCAGGTGGTTCTCAGCATACGCCTTGAACTCCTTGAACGCGGAAAAGACCTGGTCCTTGGTGCGCATGAGGTAGACAGCACGGAACCGGGTGTGGTTGTCGATGAACGTGAGATGGGATCGGGTTGCGTGTCCGAGTCGAGCGTCATGCCCGACACCAGCTGGTTGCGTGTTAGATCTTGAGTAATCCGAAACTCTCCAGGTCTGTCACATGGACCTGAGGTGTCTACCGAGATTGTCTCAGCCACAGGATCCGGAGCGGACACTATCTCTAGGTGTTCCGGCTTACGGGGGACTGTTGATGCATGAGTAATCCAGAACACCCAGGCCTTGTGCGGTCGGGTAGCTGAGTGGTTACAGCATCCCAGATCTATCGGGAGGTCCCCAGTTCGACTCTGGGCCTGACCATATTATATATACTTCAACATTGCGAACAATCCGCCGTATCATGCGAGGCGTGAGCAAAGCGTCGATGCCAAAGTGACAGATCTCAGAGAGTTGAGCTCGAGACAAGAGTCTGGAACAAAATCAGCTCTGTAGTGCCTTCCAAGAACGCCGTGTTTGAGTTGTCCATGCGCGCAGTGAATAGCACCTCCCCCGAATGCGTGAACGCAAGCTGCGTGCCCTTAATCGTGATCCTGAACACGCGATGAACCGAAAGAAAGAGGACAGAGAGTAGATTGTTTTGAAGCGCAGGGACATGAAGGACTCTAGTGAAATTGACCGCCCGCTTTGGTTTCCCCCCAATGACTGGATTGAACATGACCGTCCCAACTCCCGCAGAATAGACACACGAATGATTGGCCAGTTGAATGGGAATGCGAAGAGGCGTCATATGAGACGTGGCCCCAGTGTCTGCATTCCAGTCGAAGTTAGCATCGGATTGGAGAGGCGCAAAGGGATTAGAGGGGTCGGGCGGGACTTGCACTAGTAGCGGTGCCAGCAGACTCGATGGCAGGAGACGCAGCAGCTGCATTCCCGGACGCCTTGGGAAGCTGACCAGACTCATCGGCGATGCGTTTGAAGCAGGCCTCAACCAAATGACCTTGCTTCTTGCAGTACGTGTACTTGGGACGCTTCGCATCCCGGGCAGCCTTCTGCTGTGCCGCTTTCGTAGCATGCAGCGACTTGAGCAGCAGCAGTAGTTCTCAATGGATTCGCACGAAAATTGGTGACTGGGTAAGGAATGGGAGTGCCTATGACCGTGCCAAATTGCGTGGGGATCGAGTGGTGAAATATGAGTCGAAGAATGTGGGCTAGAGCTCAGGGCCCATAACCTGTTGAGCTCAGATGCGTCTGACAGCTGCCCATGAGTCCACAAACAGGACATAAGACGAGGGAATATACCTGCAGGGGATGTAAATGATTAAAGAGCAGTAAAGTTGTCCCCCTGCAATATAAGGCAATAATAGAAAATTTCCGAGACCGTGGGAACTAAGCCTCTGGCACTTGCTGGGGTGGACACAAAGCACCCAGTTCAACATAGGCCGGGTTGAGCATGTTCAATGCGGGGAGGAGTACTTGCGGGCTGGGTTGCAAGTCTGGATGGACATTGAACACTTGACTCTAGCTGTACAGAACTGAAGCTGAAGCTTGAGGCTGTTTGATGGCCAAACAATGTCAAAGCGGGTCACGCGCATCCGGCCCCCAGCTCTCCACTCAATAGCCCAGCTCGTGCTGGCCAGACCCCTGCTCAGCACTCTCGTTCAGGCCAGGTGTGGTCCTGGACATATTGTATCAGTTCTGTGCATTTCATTTTGGTCTCAATGAGGTACTACACATATTGCTTGATCTACAACTACGCTATCCCCTCCCCGCGAACATGCACACACCCCTCGAAGGCAACGCGCCCCCACGTTCACACACTAGACATCAATGATGACTCATTGCACTGTGGGACATCTGCAGCGGAACACCAGCCCAGAAGGCCACAGCATGAGAGGACGCCATCTGTTATCACCTTCAAGATGGCATTTGCAGTGAAGAGGTAGCCTGCGTTGGCACCGCTTTCAGCCGTTAAACCTGCAAACCATACTTGGTCAACGTGTGCTGCTTGTATTGGCGCGCGTACAGCTGGCATGACGGTGCGAGGCGACGCCGTGATTGCAGAAGTTGAAGAAGTTGCAATGAGCCGTGTCATCAGTGAGCGCTGTAGGCGTGTAAAGGGTTATCTCACCTGCCACAGAGCTTGAGTGCGGTTACAGTCCTGGGGTTGCCTTGGTATGGCTTCCTTCGCCACCAATGAAAGAGAAACCAAACGAACCATTTTGTCGTGTGCTATTTGTATTAGAACGTGGACACCGCAGTCAGCGACGTGCAGGGGTGTCGCGTGTGTCTACTGGTTTAGAGCGATGCATGTGCGTACAAGCTAAAGTAAGTGGAAGTTTATAAGCATATCCACGGCTTTTGGCAGGTGATTGCACCTTGACCGGGGTTGGCCCACTCGGGGGTCTGCATCCCACTTCTTCCCGCTCGCTTTGCAGTTCTTTCTCGAGTTCAAGTGAGTGTCGGTGTCAGCGGTGTGTTGCATTGCCGCTGTTGTCAGAGCGCAGGGCTGCGCATCAATACGCTCAGTCACAATGGCTCCATACAGCTGCATGGCCTGAGCTGGATCTTCTGCTCCTTGAAAATTTCAGTCTAGTTCTTTTGGCATTGTGAACTTTGGAAAGGATGATGGCTCACCAAGTTGGGTCGAACACCGCAGTTGCGCTTTCACCAAAACAACACTAGAGACCTAGTGCAGCAACGTGAGACATGGTAGTGGATGCAGAGAGCTGTGACATGCCTGAGAAGTAAAGCGAGCGGAATAGCGAGATATTGCATGCACCAGATCTGTTTGGTGGCAGGGAGAAAATGTAGCATTCCAACTTGGGGGAGCATCGTTCAAAACAAGTGTTGAGGTGAAAGAGCATGGTGTATGTATGAGCTGTCTGAGCTGCAAGATCGACCTTCTTTGAAGTAGAAAGTAGCAGGGGCGCATGGAGAGCAGGGTAGGATTTTGTGTCAGCCTCGATTCCTAGATGTGCCGGTATGCACGCTCGCGGCTTCCATGCTTCAATACTTGCCATAGACCCATTCATTGTCTTGATCGATACTCATTGAGGAAAGGGAGAAGAGGATCCTTTTGTGTCGCCATTGAAGCTGAACTATTGAATCAATAGTTCTTAACATCTTGGACGGTGTCCACTGCACAGCCTGTGCGCCGCTGTTGCTTGCAGCCATCCAGGCCAGCGCCAGGTTGATCGTCGCCTTCACGCCTTTTTGCGGGTCATTCATGGGCAGCCTGGTCTTGCGCGTAATGAAGAACATTGCGCCCAAGGATCTGGCCCCAATACATCACAATGCTACAAATGGTGTGGGGGAGCGTCAGATGGGAATAGAAAGGAACAATGCCCTCAAAGGCAAAGAGGTCTTCTGCCTTTGCGAATGCGCGAGCGTGAAACCAAGAACATACGCCGCCTGCGAAGCCGGCCCGCCGTTGTTCAGCGTGACGATGGTCGCCACCATTTTGCAGTTCGGCTAAAGAGATGTGTCGGCCCACAGACGCAGGACGGCATGCCTCCCATAAAAGCGAGCGCTCATGACGGTCTGAATGGCAATAAGTGCTGTTTGGAGGAGCATAGCCAACTAGAAAATCCTGACTTCGGATATCTGTTCACAAGCAGGCGCCTTGTTGAAGACAGATGTTTTACATAATCAGCACCTCAACATCCCGGACTGTACATGATCCACCAAGCTCTTTACCGACATGCCCAGAATCCCGGCGTTCAACATTGACATCCAGTGATATAAGATGTTCGTCCAAGTTTGTATGCAAAGGCTCGACAACGCAAACAGAACAGTGAAGGCACTGCGGATGAAGCTTATCGCATTATGTATCCTCACACTATGGTGTGGTTTAAGCTTCTCGAGTGCATGAGCCCACTGCCCCCCAAGCTCTTTCATTTCCTATATCTGCACTTGACATTGCAAGCAGAACAATGAAGGCAATGAGCACGAAGCTTATCACACACCAAACAGCAGTCAGTCTGATGATTCGACATAGCTCAATAGCTACATATACTTTGCGCTTAGAATGATGATACATGTTGCACAACATAAACCCTTTAGTATGCTTTATATGGAGGCAAGTTTTTCTCTGTATTTTGATATTTTGAAATTCGGAATCACATTGATGGCACCCCAGAAGTACTTCAGTGACTGTCAATGATGTGGTTGTGAGAGGTGTACACGGTTTTGGTCAGTGCTGCGTTAGCAGCATAGGCAAAAGCAAGGTGCAGCTGGGAAATCATACAGAGCTGAGCGTATTGATGTGGCGGCGTGAGAGCATCTGGAGTGAACGCAGGTGGGGATGTGGTGCTGGGAAAGGTGTGTGGTGTGCAGGGTATGGAGTTTGCAAGAACTCACCGAGCGCCTTGGGCTCATCCTGGCTCATTTCCGCGTTCATTCTCCTTGCTCTACTGCCTCTGCTCACTTTCTCTCCTTCAAGCAAGCGCAACCAGGCGCCTCCGAGTGTGGCCCAAAGTTGATTGTGTTGAGGTTGCTCTGAACTCGCTCATTCATCTATGTCGGGGTCAGGGTCCGGCGTGGGCCCGGCGCTTGTCTGTTCTGGTGCGTGTCCCTAGTTCAAGACTCGAGAGTGTGCATGTGGAGGGAGGCGTGGGGAGGTGTGGTGCGGCGGATGAATGTGAGTGGTGAATGTGAGGAGTGCGCAAGGAGTGCATGACAAGTCCGAACCATGCGCCCAAGCTGTCTGAGGGCATGTATCTGATAAATTGCACTGTGGTCCAGACGATTCAATAACTGGGTACCGCGCACCACAGCACGTCTACCACCTTCAAACTGAAAAGCAGCATTGAATTGGGGCGCATCCTGCTAGACAGATAAACTGTGTACCATACTGTCAATCCCCCTTGCGCTTAGAGTCCGTTCAATGTCAGTGCAAGGTTCAGTGTGCGCACATCATGTACGCAGTTGTTGGCGCGACATCGCTGGCGGGATCTCATTGATGACGCCACGGTTGGAGCACTGGGTCGCCACGTGTTCGACTAGGAGGACTACATCTCGCTACCGTATGCGCCCAGCCTGAGATGGCATGCATGCGGCAGCAAGCACTGTGCGTCGGGACCAGAATGAAGACATAGATAGCGCAAGACAATGTGCTTGTTGGTCAAGAGCAGGATCGCAGGCGACAGAGCTGTCAGGACGGTGTGGAAAACGAGAGCAGAGAGATACTCACTCTAGAGCCACGATCTCAACATTACCTAACCTTTGCGGTCGCCTGACGCTCGCCCATTCTCTTTAGCGTGTGAGTGCGCTGCACGGCTCTCTCAACAACTGCATGGCTGGATCTCGCCACCGGCACCCTGGTCTGTGACAGCAGCGCAGCCAGGGAGGCATGGCTGTCAACAACTCTTCCAGAGAAAAACATGGTTATCTGGAAGACAGCAAATACGTCGCAGTGTGCTGTACTCAGCTTGTAACAGGTCAGTTGGAGGCGAGAAAGCTATCAGGATACTTTGGATGTTGATAATATAAAAAGAAACTCACTGTTCATGATATACATGATCAAGCTAGGCAGGCACTCCCTCCTCATATCCTCGGTGCATGCGCACGCGCAAGGGCAAGGGTCTTGTAGACGCCAGCGCATTGATTTGGAGAATCACAGAAGGTAGCCAGCCCTCAATTGTTCAAGCGAAGGACACAGCCATCCAGCGCGCTGCTCCTGTTCATTGTGTGGCCTTTGTGTCACTGTTGTGCAAAGCATAGGATTGAGACCTTGAAGAATGAGATGTCAGGCCCCGAGGAAGGCCTTTTTCAAGTCCGAGCCAGCATGCATGCAGCAATTTGATATACATTTTCACTGGAGGTGAATGTAGGCAACAGCACCGAACACCAAATCACACGTACCAACTTGGATGCTTCCAAGACAGTGAGGCAGCATAGGTTGCATGTTGCAATACATCATGGTCGATTATACGCTAACCATGTGTGCAAATGCTATGGCTTTATAAAAATAAGACATATAATGCGCACATAGTTGTTTCAAGACAGCATTCCAATTTGCGGGCCGATACTAGGCGACGAGCGCAGGACAGCTGCGGATGACGGTGATCAATACACCAGGTTTTCTGGCTGCGCTCAGAAGGGGCTTTGCTCTGGCAGAGTTTTGCTTGACGATGTGGCGCCCTGAGCTCAAAGTAGTTAGAACCAGGTTGGGATGCTGAACGATGTGGTGAAGCTGACGCGAGTTGGAGGAGTAGGGAGGATGCTTGAGAAGAGAAGATAGAGGCAATTTCGCTATTGTTTGTGAGATGCATCTTATATCATCAATACTAGTTGTTTAATCCCCCTGCAGCCCCCAGAGCTGTTTGTGCACTCGTGGGCAGCTGCCAGAAGCATCTGAGATCAACTAGGAGATGCAGCTGCTGCATTCTCTGATGCCTTGGGAAGCTGACCAGACTCATCGGCGATGCGTTTGAAGCAGGCCTCGATGAAATGACCTTGCTTCTTGCAGTACGTGCACTTGGGACGCTTTGCATCCCGGGCAGCCTTCTGCTGTGCTTTCACTCGTCTGCAACAAGCTCACCTCCTATCACTCACTGCTGCATCACACTACTCAACATCTCATTGCTCTGCATCCCCTACTCCCTTTCGCCCACCGTCTGGCACACATCGTCTAGGCCCTGCCTACCACCGCTGTGCCAGGTTATACGCATCCGCTCATCATCATTCCTCTCCCACTGCTGCTCGTCTGAACGCCCTATCCTTCTGACTGTTGCTCACCAACCGCTAGACCTATCCCTTCGCCGCTTCGCACACGCGTCCCAGGCCTAGTCCGCCGCCTACGTGCAAATCTATACCCCCATCGTCGCTGCCGTTCCCTCGCTATCGCCTACAGCATGGCCAAGGACAGCCCGGATATCGAGAAGCTCGGGGAGGACAACTATGCCACCTGGCAGTCCGAGATGGCTGCCTGGTTCCGCACCAAGGGCTTTCATTGTCAAGGGCGAGGAGGTCATGCCGGCCTCGGATGCTGCTGAGCAGTTCAAGTGGAAGGAGAAGGCCTCGAAGGCGGCCGGCTCACTCTTCCTTGCTGTTCTACCTTCCCAGCGCACCATCTTTGGCGGAGAGGAGGACAACCCGGTGCTCATGTGGACCCGGCTCGAGATGTTCTACATCACCAAGCGTCCCATCGGCCGCTTCAACGCCTACGACAACCTCCTCTCCATCCGCAAGGAGGAGAACGAGACGCTCTCTGCTCTCAGCACTCGCATCGAGACTGCTGCGCAGCACTGCAAGAATCCTCGTCTGCATGGCCATGATCCGTGCGCTCCCTTCCAAGTTCCAGTCATTCCGCTCTGCACTCCTCCTACTCGACTCTCTCGACGTCCCCACGCTTCGCGAGGCGTTCCAGAACGAGGAGGCTGGCAGCAAGCGTCGTGCAGAGGAGGAGGCAAAGGCTGCTGCCGCTGCTGCAGCGCAGGCCGCTCTCGCTGGTGCCCAGGCCGCTGCTGCTGCTCAAGTCGGCTGCCCGGGTCCCAAGTGCACGTACTGCATCGCCGACGAGTCCGGTCAGCTTCCCAAGGCGTCTGGGAATGCAGCAGCTGCGTCTCCTGCCATCGAGTCTACTGGCGCTGCTACTAGTGCAAGTCCCGACCCCTCTAATCCCTTTGCGCCTCTCCAATCCGACGCTAGCTAACTTCAACTGGAATGCAGACACTGGGGCCACGTCTCATATGACGCCTCACCGGCACTGGCTGCGCAACTACACGCCTCTTCGCATTCCCATTCAACTCGCCGATCATTCGCGTGTCTATTCTACGGGAGTTCGCGTTCAATCCAGTCGTTGGGAAACCAAAGCGGGCCGTTGAGTTCACTAGAGTCCTTCATGTCCCTGCACTTCGAAACAATCTACTCTCTGTCCTCTTTCTTTTGGTTCATCGCGAGTTCAGGATCACGATTGAGGGCACGCAGCTTGCGTTCACGCATGCGGGGGAGGTGCTTTTCACTGCGGGCATCGACGACTCGAACACTGCGTTCTTGGAAGGTACTACGGAGCCGATTTCATTCCAGGCTCTCGTCTCAAGCTCAACTCCTCGAGATCTCTCACTTTGTCATTGACGCTTCGCTCACGCCTCGCACGACACGATACGGCGGATCGTTCGCAACCAGCTGGTGTTCGGTATGACGCTCGACCCGGACGCGCAACCCGATCCCATCTGTGAGCCGTGTTTGGCTGGCAAGATGGATGCCAATCCCTTCCCTCCATCGACACACAGAGCTCGTGCTGCACTTCATCTCATTCATTCGGAGGTCCATGGTCCTCTCCCTGTCCGCACGCCTTCCGGATACCGCTACTGACGACCACACCCGGTTCCGTGCTGTCTACCTCATGCGCACCAAGGACCAGGTCTTTCCGCGTTCAAGGTTCAAGGTGTATGCTGAGAACCACCTGAATGCGAAGATCAAGGACCTGCAGGATGACAAGGGCGGGGAGTACATGTCAACCGAGTTCATCTCGTTCACCACCGCTCACGGGATTGGGCGCCGTCACACTGTGCACAACCGTCCTCAGCAGAACGGTGTTGCAGAGCGTGCCAATTGCAGGAGGGGATCACTGCAATGCTTTCCGAGTCGCGTTTGCCAGCGTCCTTCTGGGGGGAGGCGCTGTCGGCTTACGTGCACGTCTGGAATCGCACCCCTACCTTTGCTGTGCCCAAGTCGACGCCCTACGAGCTCTGGCATGGCCAGAAGCCGGACGTCTCGCACCTCCGGGTGTGGGGCTGTACGGCCTATGTGCATGTCCAGCGGGATCAGCGGAAGAGCCTCGAGTCGCACATGCAGAAATGCATCTTCCTCGGCTACCCTCCCGGGTACAAGGGCTGGAAGTTCTACAATCCAACGATGAAGAAGGTCTTCATCAGCGAGAGAGCGGAATTCGACGAGCGTTACTTTCCTGGGACCAAGTCTACAGTCCCAGCACTCGATCCACCGCCTCCTGCACCTCTTCCTGCATTTCCCGATCCAGATCCTGTCGACCCGGCATAAGCTCTGTCTCAGGGGGGAGATAGAGCACCTTCAGAGGCACCTGCAGATGAGGCGCCTTCAGAGCGTAATTCTGAGCCGGATCTTGCGTCTCCCGCGCCGTCGCGTTCACCATCGCCTGAGGCCCGTGCGCCGTCACCGGCTGCATCGTCGCCTCCGCTGCCACCTGCTCCTGGCCTGAGCAAACGCGGTTGCCAGCGAACACGTTCACCAGCACCTGCACCAACTTCTCGCAGCTTGAGGAATACTCGCAGACCTGGCGAGTGGTGGAGGGCCACGCCGATCCCTGCAAAAGCCAAGATGCGCGACCCAGCTCCTGTCATCGAGTCGTCCTCTGGGGAGGAAGACGATCCGCTGGACGTCATCGACGAAGCAGAGGATACCATTGATGCCATTGCGTTCGCTCAAGGCCTCTATCTCGTCCATTCACCTCTCGAGCATGCCTTCTTCTCTGCGCAGGGCAAGCCGATGAGCTACAAGGAGGCTATGCAGCGCCCGGATGCGCCGTTCTGGATGGCTGCTTCACAGGAGGAGTACGATGCGCAGATCGCCAACGGGACATGGATTCTTGTTCCACTGCCCGAGGGTGCCTTTGCAATCGGTTGTCGCTGGGTCTACAAGATCAAGCGCAACGGGACGGTTCTATCAAGCGCTACAAGGCTCGACTCGTTGCCAAGGGCTACAGTTAGCGCCCTGGCTTTGAGTTCTTCGAGACCTTTGCTCCTACGGCCAAGTTCCAGGCCATCCGTGTTGTCCTTGCCCTTGCTGCGATTGAGGATCTCCATCTGCGCTCCATCGACATCTCCCATGCCTTCCTGAACGGTGACCTGGACGAGGTCGTCTACATGAAGCAGCCCGAGGGCTTCGAGCGCGGTCCACCCGGCACAGTCTGTCTCCTGAACAAGTCCATCTACGGCTTGAAGCAGGCGGCTCGTGCTTGGAAGATCAAGCTGGCAGGCATCCTATGCGACAAGATGGGCTTTGTCTGCATCTACTCGGACGCGAGCATCTACGTGTTCTCCCATGGAGAGATCCGTATCATCCTGCCTGTCTTTGTTGACGATGGCACACTCGCCTCGAACAACGCCTCGATCCTCGACCAGCTGGTCGATGAGCTGCGTCATCACTTCAAGCTGCGCGATCTGGGGGAGACGAACTTCCTGCTGGGCATCCACATCACCCGGGATTGTTCCAAGGGGCGGATCATGCTCTCTCAGCGCCAGTACGTTGTCGACCTGCTCGAGCGTTACAACCACAGCGACTGCAAGCCGGTGACGACGCCTATGGTGCCCGGTCTTCGCCTCACGGCAGACATGGGGCCCAAGAACGAGGAGGAGCGTGCCTACATGCAGCGCGTGCCCTATGGCAGTGCTGTTGGCTCGATCCTGTTCCTTGCTCAGGCTACTCGCCCGGATATTGCGTTTGCTGCTTCTGTCCTCTGTCGGTTCGTCCCGAACCCGGGGCCCCAGCACTGGAAAGCGGTTCAGCACCTGTTCCGCTACCTGCAGGGCACCAAGGACATGAAGCTGGTGTATGCTCCTTCAGACTCGTCCGAGCTCTTCGAGACGTTTGCTGATGCGGACCACGCTGGCGAGCTCAATGGCGGTCGATCCACGTCTGGTTATATGCTGCGCATTGGGACAGGAGTGGTTTCCTGGAGCTCTAAGCTTCAATCCCTTGTCGCGAGCTCCACGACCGAGGCAGAGTACATTGCTGCGTTTGACGCGGGCAAGGAGGTGCTCTGGATGCGCAACCTGCTTACGGAGTTCGGGTACAAGCTGAATGGGCCTTCTGTGATCCACATGGATAATCAGTCGGCCATCAGTGTGTCCAAGAACCCGGAGCATCATGGTCGCATGAAGCATATGGATTTACGCTTCTTCTGGCTTCGTGACAATGTGCAGAAGGGGCTGCACACTCCCAAGTTCATTCCGACTGAGGAGATGCCTGCGGATGCATTGACCAAGCCTTTGTCTCGTGATAAGGTGGAGGTGACTCGGAGAATGATGGGGTTGGAGCTGTAGAGATGTGGAGATGGTCTGGAGCAGGGGGGAGTGTTGAAGTGGATGCTCTGTGTCCACTCCAGCGAGTGCCAGAGGCTTAGTTCTCACGGTCTCGGAAATTTCCGGTTATTGCCTTATACTGCAGGGGGACGACTTTACTGCTCTTTAGTCGTTTACATC
Source organism: Auriscalpium orientale (assembly GCA_019915035.1). Taxonomy (NCBI): domain Eukaryota; kingdom Fungi; phylum Basidiomycota; class Agaricomycetes; order Russulales; family Auriscalpiaceae; genus Auriscalpium; species Auriscalpium orientale. The sequence goes on from JAHLMH010000001.1 coordinate 3,528,812, forward strand.
CCCCTGCAGGTATGTCCCCTCGTCTTATGTCCTCAATACTAGTCGTTTACATCCCCCTGCAGCCCCCAGAGCTGTTTGTGGACTCGTGGACAGCTGCCAGAAGCATCTGAGCTTAACATTACATCCCCCTGCAGGTATGTCCCCTCGTCTTATGTCCTCAATACTAGTCGTCTACATCCCTCTGCAGCCCCCAGAGCTGTTTGTGGACTTGTGGGCAGCTGCCAGAAGCATCTGAGCTCAACAGGACAGAAGCAGCAAACGCAATGTCCGGGCGAGTAGCCTGAGCAAGGAATAGGATCGAGCCAACAGCACTGCCATAGGGCATGCGCTGTTGAAGTATATATAATATGGTCAGGCCCAGAGTTGAACTGGGGACCTCCCGATAGATCTGGGATGCTGTTACCACTCAGCTACCCGACCGCACAAGGGCTGGGTGTTCCGGATCACTCATGCATCAACACGCGCTGCATGTAGGCACGCTCCTCCTCGTTCTTGGGCCCCATGTCTGCCGTGAGGCGAAGACCGGGCACCATAGGCGTCGTCACCGGCTTGCAGTCGCTGTGGTTGTAACGCTCGAGCAGGTCGACAACGTACTGGCGCTGAGAGAGCATGATCCGCCCCTTGGAACGATCCCGGGTGATGTGGATGCCCAGCAGGAAGTTCGTCTCCCCCAGATCGCGCAGCTTGAAGTGATGACGCAGCTCATCGACCAGCTGGTCGAGGATCGAGGCGTTGTTCGAGGCGAGTGTGCCATCGTCAACAAAGACAGGCAGGATGACACGGATCTCTCCATGGGAGAACACGTAGATGCTCGCGTCCGAGTAGATGCAGACAAAGCCCATCTTGTCGCATAGGATGCCTGCCAGCTTGATCTTCCAAGCACGAGCCGCCTGCTTCAAGCCGTAGATGGACTTGTTCAGGAGACAGACTGTGCCGGGTGGACCGCGCTCGAAGCCCTCGGGCTGCTTCATGTAGACGACCTCGTCCAGGTCACCGTTCAGGAAGGCATGGGAGATGTCGATGGAGCGCAGATGGAGATCCTCAATCGCAGCAAGGGCAAGGACAACACGGATGGCCTGGAACTTGGCCGTAGGAGCAAAGGTCTCGAAGAACTCAAAGCCAGGGCGCCCTTGGCAACGAGTCGAGCCTTGTAGCGCTCGATAGAACCGTCTGCATTGCGCTTGATCTTGTAGACCCAGCGACAACCGATTGCAAAGGCACCCTCGGGCAGTGGAACAAGAGTCCATGTCCCGTTGGCGATCTGCGCATCATACTCTTCCTGTGAAGCAGCCATCCAGAACGGCGCATCCGGGCGCTGCATAGCCTCCTTGTAGCTCATCGGCTCGCCCTGCGCAGAGAAGAAGGCATGCTCAAGCGGCGAATCGAGATAGAGGCCTTGAGCGAACGCGATGGCGTCAATGGTATCCTCTGCTTCGTCGATGACGTCCAGCGGATCGTCTTCCTCCCCAGAGGACGACTCGATGACAGGAGCTGGGTCGCGCATCTTGGCTTTTGCAGGGATCGGCGTGGCCTTCCACCACTCGCCAGGTCTGCGAGTATTCCTCGAGCTGCGATGAGTTGGTCCAGGTGCTGGTGAACGCGGTCGGTTTGCTCGGGCCAGGAGCAGGCGGCAGCGGGGGCGACGATGCAGTCGGCGACGGCGCACGGGCCTCAGGCGATGGTGAACGCGATGGGATCGGGTTGCGCGTCCGAGTCGAGCGTCATGCCCGACACCAGCTGGTTGCGAACGATCCGCCGTATCGTGTCGTGCGAGGCGTGAGCGAAGCGTCGATGCCAAAGTGAGAGATCTCGAGGAGTTGAGCTTGAGACGAGAGCCTGGAACGAAATCGGCTCTGTAGTGCCTTCCAAGAACGCCGTGTTCGAGTCGTCAATGCGTGCAGTGAATAGCACCTCCCCCGAATGCGTGAACGCAAGCTGGGTGCCCTCGATCGTGATCCTGAATCCGCGATGAACCGAAAGAAAGAGGACAGAGAGTAGATTGTTTCGAAGCGCAGGGACATGAAGGAATCTAGTGAAATTGACCGCCCGCTTTGGTTTTCCCCCAACGACTGGATGGAACATGACCGTCCCAACTCCAGCAGAATAGACACGTGAATGATCGGCGAGTTGAATGGGAATGCGAAGAGGTGTGTAGTTGCGCAGCCAGTGCCGATGAGCCGTCATATGAGACATGGCCAGTGTCTGCATTCCAGTCGAAGTTAGCATCGGATTGGAGAGGCGCAAAGGGATAGAGGGGTCGGGCCTTGCACTAGTAGTGGCACCAGACTCGATGGCAGGAGACGCAGGCCTTGGGAAGCTGACCAGACTCGTCGGCGATGCGCTTGAAGCAGGCGTCGACCAAATGACCTTGCTTCTTGCAGTACGTGCACTTGGGACGCTTCGCATCCCGGGCAGCCTTCTGCTGTGCCGCTTTCGCAGCAGCAGCGACTTGAGCAGCGGCAGCGGTCTGCGCAGCAGCGAGAGCGGCCTGGGCAGCAGCAGCAGCAGCTGCCTTTGCTTCCTCCTCTGCACGATGCTTGCTGCCAGCCTCCTCGTTCTGGAACGCCTCGCGAAGCGTGGGGACGTCGAGAGAGTCGAGTAGGAGGAGTGCAGAGCGGAATGACTGGAACTTGGAAGGGAGCGCACGGATCATGGCCATGCAGACGAGGATTCTTGCAGTGCTGCGCAGCAGTCTCGATGCGAGTGCTGAGAGCAGAGAGCGTCTCGTTCTCCTCCTTGCGGATGGAGAAGAGGTCGTCGTAGGCGTTGAAGCGACCGATGGGACGCTTGGTGACGTAGAACATCTCGAGCCGGGTCCACATCAGCACCGGGTTGTCCTCCTCTCCGCCAAAGATGGTGCGCTGGGAAGGTAGAACAGCAAGGAAGAGTGAGCCGGCCGCCTTCGAGGCCTTTTCCTTCCACTTGAACTGCTCAGCAGCATCCGAGGCCGGCATGACCTCCTCGCCCTTGACAATGAGCCAAAAGCCCTTGGTGCGGAACCAGGCAGCCATCTCGGGCTGCCAGGTGGCATAGTTGTCCTCCCCGAGCTTCTCGATATCCGGGCTGTCCTTGGCCATGCTGTAGCGTTCATTCTCCTTGCTCTACTGCCTCTGCTCACTTTCTCTCCTTCAAGCAAGCGCAACCAGGCGCCTCCGAGTGTGGCCCAAAGTTGATTGTGTTGAGGTTGCTCTGAACTCGCTCATTCATCTATGTCGGGGTCAGGGTCCGGCGTGGGCCCGGCGCTTGTCTGTTCTGGTGCGTGTCCCTAGTTCAAGACTCGAGAGTGTGCATGTGGAGGGAGGCGTGGGGAGGTGTGGTGCGGCGGATGAATGTGAGTGGTGAATGTGAGGAGTGCGCAAGGAGTGCATGACAAGTCCGAACCATGCGCCCAAGCTGTCTGAGGGCATGTATCTGATAAATTGCACTGTGGTCCAGACGATTCAATAACTGGGTACCGCGCACCACAGCACGTCTACCACCTTCAAACTGAAAAGCAGCATTGAATTGGGGCGCATCCTGCTAGACAGATAAACTGTGTACCATACTGTCAATCCCCCTTGCGCTTAGAGTCCGTTCAATGTCAGTGCAAGGTTCAGTGTGCGCACATCATGTACGCAGTTGTTGGCGCGACATCGCTGGCGGGATCTCATTGATGACGCCACGGTTGGAGCACTGGGTCGCCACGTGTTCGACTAGGAGGACTACATCTCGCTACCGTATGCGCCCAGCCTGAGATGGCATGCATGCGGCAGCAAGCACTGTGCGTCGGGACCAGAATGAAGACATAGATAGCGCAAGACAATGTGCTTGTTGGTCAAGAGCAGGATCGCAGGCGACAGAGCTGTCAGGACGGTGTGGAAAACGAGAGCAGAGAGATACTCACTCTAGAGCCACGATCTCAACATTACCTAACCTTTGCGGTCGCCTGACGCTCGCCCATTCTCTTTAGCGTGTGAGTGCGCTGCACGGCTCTCTCAACAACTGCATGGCTGGATCTCGCCACCGGCACCCTGGTCTGTGACAGCAGCGCAGCCAGGGAGGCATGGCTGTCAACAACTCTTCCAGAGAAAAACATGGTTATCTGGAAGACAGCAAATACGTCGCAGTGTGCTGTACTCAGCTTGTAACAGGTCAGTTGGAGGCGAGAAAGCTATCAGGATACTTTGGATGTTGATAATATAAAAAGAAACTCACTGTTCATGATATACATGATCAAGCTAGGCAGGCACTCCCTCCTCATATCCTCGGTGCATGCGCACGCGCAAGGGCAAGGGTCTTGTAGACGCCAGCGCATTGATTTGGAGAATCACAGAAGGTAGCCAGCCCTCAATTGTTCAAGCGAAGGACACAGCCATCCAGCGCGCTGCTCCTGTTTCACAGAAGGTAGCCAGCCCTCAATTGTTCAAGCGAAGGACACAGCCATCCAGCGCGCTGCTCCTGTTCATTGTGTGGCCTTTGTGTCACTGTTGTGCAAAGCATAGGATTGAGACCTTGAAGAATGAGATGTCAGGCCCCGAGGAAGGCCTTTTTCAAGTCCGAGCCAGCATGCATGCAGCAATTTGATATACATTTTCACTGGAGGTGAATGTAGGCAACAGCACCGAACACCAAATCACACGTACCAACTTGGATGCTTCCAAGACAGTGAGGCAGCATAGGTTGCATGTTGCAATACATCATGGTCGATTATACGCTAACCATGTGTGCAAATGCTATGGCTTTATAAAAATAAGACATATAATGCGCACATAGTTGTTTCAAGACAGCATTCCAATTTGCGGGCCGATACTAGGCGACGAGCGCAGGACAGCTGCGGATGACGGTGATCAATACACCAGGTTTTCTGGCTGCGCTCAGAAGGGGCTTTGCTCTGGCAGAGTTTTGCTTGACGATGTGGCGCCCTGAGCTCAAAGTAGTTAGAACCAGGTTGGGATGCTGAACGATGTGGTGAAGCTGACGCGAGTTGGAGGAGTAGGGAGGATGCTTGAGAAGAGAAGATAGAGGCAATTTCGCTATTGTTTGTGAGATGCATCTTATATCATCAATACTAGTTGTTTAATCCCCCTGCAGCCCCCAGAGCTGTTTGTGCACTCGTGGGCAGCTGCCAGAAGCATCTGAGATCAACTAGGAGATGCAGCTGCTGCATTCTCTGATGCCTTGGGAAGCTGACCAGACTCATCGGCGATGCGTTTGAAGCAGGCCTCGATGAAATGACCTTGCTTCTTGCAGTACGTGCACTTGGGACGCTTTGCATCCCGGGCAGCCTTCTGCTGTGCTTTCACTCGTCTGCAACAAGCTCACCTCCTATCACTCACTGCTGCATCACACTACTCAACATCTCATTGCTCTGCATCCCCTACTCCCTTTCGCCCACCGTCTGGCACACATCGTCTAGGCCCTGCCTACCACCGCTGTGCCAGGTTATACGCATCCGCTCATCATCATTCCTCTCCCACTGCTGCTCGTCTGAACGCCCTATCCTTCTGACTGTTGCTCACCAACCGCTAGACCTATCCCTTCGCCGCTTCGCACACGCGTCCCAGGCCTAGTCCGCCGCCTACGTGCAAATCTATACCCCCATCGTCGCTGCCGTTCCCTCGCTATCGCCTACAGCATGGCCAAGGACAGCCCGGATATCGAGAAGCTCGGGGAGGACAACTATGCCACCTGGCAGTCCGAGATGGCTGCCTGGTTCCGCACCAAGGGCTTTCATTGTCAAGGGCGAGGAGGTCATGCCGGCCTCGGATGCTGCTGAGCAGTTCAAGTGGAAGGAGAAGGCCTCGAAGGCGGCCGGCTCACTCTTCCTTGCTGTTCTACCTTCCCAGCGCACCATCTTTGGCGGAGAGGAGGACAACCCGGTGCTCATGTGGACCCGGCTCGAGATGTTCTACATCACCAAGCGTCCCATCGGCCGCTTCAACGCCTACGACAACCTCCTCTCCATCCGCAAGGAGGAGAACGAGACGCTCTCTGCTCTCAGCACTCGCATCGAGACTGCTGCGCAGCACTGCAAGAATCCTCGTCTGCATGGCCATGATCCGTGCGCTCCCTTCCAAGTTCCAGTCATTCCGCTCTGCACTCCTCCTACTCGACTCTCTCGACGTCCCCACGCTTCGCGAGGCGTTCCAGAACGAGGAGGCTGGCAGCAAGCGTCGTGCAGAGGAGGAGGCAAAGGCTGCTGCCGCTGCTGCAGCGCAGGCCGCTCTCGCTGGTGCCCAGGCCGCTGCTGCTGCTCAAGTCGGCTGCCCGGGTCCCAAGTGCACGTACTGCATCGCCGACGAGTCCGGTCAGCTTCCCAAGGCGTCTGGGAATGCAGCAGCTGCGTCTCCTGCCATCGAGTCTACTGGCGCTGCTACTAGTGCAAGTCCCGACCCCTCTAATCCCTTTGCGCCTCTCCAATCCGACGCTAGCTAACTTCAACTGGAATGCAGACACTGGGGCCACGTCTCATATGACGCCTCACCGGCACTGGCTGCGCAACTACACGCCTCTTCGCATTCCCATTCAACTCGCCGATCATTCGCGTGTCTATTCTACGGGAGTTCGCGTTCAATCCAGTCGTTGGGAAACCAAAGCGGGCCGTTGAGTTCACTAGAGTCCTTCATGTCCCTGCACTTCGAAACAATCTACTCTCTGTCCTCTTTCTTTTGGTTCATCGCGAGTTCAGGATCACGATTGAGGGCACGCAGCTTGCGTTCACGCATGCGGGGGAGGTGCTTTTCACTGCGGGCATCGACGACTCGAACACTGCGTTCTTGGAAGGTACTACGGAGCCGATTTCATTCCAGGCTCTCGTCTCAAGCTCAACTCCTCGAGATCTCTCACTTTGTCATTGACGCTTCGCTCACGCCTCGCACGACACGATACGGCGGATCGTTCGCAACCAGCTGGTGTTCGGTATGACGCTCGACCCGGACGCGCAACCCGATCCCATCTGTGAGCCGTGTTTGGCTGGCAAGATGGATGCCAATCCCTTCCCTCCATCGACACACAGAGCTCGTGCTGCACTTCATCTCATTCATTCGGAGGTCCATGGTCCTCTCCCTGTCCGCACGCCTTCCGGATACCGCTACTGACGACCACACCCGGTTCCGTGCTGTCTACCTCATGCGCACCAAGGACCAGGTCTTTCCGCGTTCAAGGTTCAAGGTGTATGCTGAGAACCACCTGAATGCGAAGATCAAGGACCTGCAGGATGACAAGGGCGGGGAGTACATGTCAACCGAGTTCATCTCGTTCACCACCGCTCACGGGATTGGGCGCCGTCACACTGTGCACAACCGTCCTCAGCAGAACGGTGTTGCAGAGCGTGCCAATTGCAGGAGGGGATCACTGCAATGCTTTCCGAGTCGCGTTTGCCAGCGTCCTTCTGGGGGGAGGCGCTGTCGGCTTACGTGCACGTCTGGAATCGCACCCCTACCTTTGCTGTGCCCAAGTCGACGCCCTACGAGCTCTGGCATGGCCAGAAGCCGGACGTCTCGCACCTCCGGGTGTGGGGCTGTACGGCCTATGTGCATGTCCAGCGGGATCAGCGGAAGAGCCTCGAGTCGCACATGCAGAAATGCATCTTCCTCGGCTACCCTCCCGGGTACAAGGGCTGGAAGTTCTACAATCCAACGATGAAGAAGGTCTTCATCAGCGAGAGAGCGGAATTCGACGAGCGTTACTTTCCTGGGACCAAGTCTACAGTCCCAGCACTCGATCCACCGCCTCCTGCACCTCTTCCTGCATTTCCCGATCCAGATCCTGTCGACCCGGCATAAGCTCTGTCTCAGGGGGGAGATAGAGCACCTTCAGAGGCACCTGCAGATGAGGCGCCTTCAGAGCGTAATTCTGAGCCGGATCTTGCGTCTCCCGCGCCGTCGCGTTCACCATCGCCTGAGGCCCGTGCGCCGTCACCGGCTGCATCGTCGCCTCCGCTGCCACCTGCTCCTGGCCTGAGCAAACGCGGTTGCCAGCGAACACGTTCACCAGCACCTGCACCAACTTCTCGCAGCTTGAGGAATACTCGCAGACCTGGCGAGTGGTGGAGGGCCACGCCGATCCCTGCAAAAGCCAAGATGCGCGACCCAGCTCCTGTCATCGAGTCGTCCTCTGGGGAGGAAGACGATCCGCTGGACGTCATCGACGAAGCAGAGGATACCATTGATGCCATTGCGTTCGCTCAAGGCCTCTATCTCGTCCATTCACCTCTCGAGCATGCCTTCTTCTCTGCGCAGGGCAAGCCGATGAGCTACAAGGAGGCTATGCAGCGCCCGGATGCGCCGTTCTGGATGGCTGCTTCACAGGAGGAGTACGATGCGCAGATCGCCAACGGGACATGGATTCTTGTTCCACTGCCCGAGGGTGCCTTTGCAATCGGTTGTCGCTGGGTCTACAAGATCAAGCGCAACGGGACGGTTCTATCAAGCGCTACAAGGCTCGACTCGTTGCCAAGGGCTACAGTTAGCGCCCTGGCTTTGAGTTCTTCGAGACCTTTGCTCCTACGGCCAAGTTCCAGGCCATCCGTGTTGTCCTTGCCCTTGCTGCGATTGAGGATCTCCATCTGCGCTCCATCGACATCTCCCATGCCTTCCTGAACGGTGACCTGGACGAGGTCGTCTACATGAAGCAGCCCGAGGGCTTCGAGCGCGGTCCACCCGGCACAGTCTGTCTCCTGAACAAGTCCATCTACGGCTTGAAGCAGGCGGCTCGTGCTTGGAAGATCAAGCTGGCAGGCATCCTATGCGACAAGATGGGCTTTGTCTGCATCTACTCGGACGCGAGCATCTACGTGTTCTCCCATGGAGAGATCCGTATCATCCTGCCTGTCTTTGTTGACGATGGCACACTCGCCTCGAACAACGCCTCGATCCTCGACCAGCTGGTCGATGAGCTGCGTCATCACTTCAAGCTGCGCGATCTGGGGGAGACGAACTTCCTGCTGGGCATCCACATCACCCGGGATTGTTCCAAGGGGCGGATCATGCTCTCTCAGCGCCAGTACGTTGTCGACCTGCTCGAGCGTTACAACCACAGCGACTGCAAGCCGGTGACGACGCCTATGGTGCCCGGTCTTCGCCTCACGGCAGACATGGGGCCCAAGAACGAGGAGGAGCGTGCCTACATGCAGCGCGTGCCCTATGGCAGTGCTGTTGGCTCGATCCTGTTCCTTGCTCAGGCTACTCGCCCGGATATTGCGTTTGCTGCTTCTGTCCTCTGTCGGTTCGTCCCGAACCCGGGGCCCCAGCACTGGAAAGCGGTTCAGCACCTGTTCCGCTACCTGCAGGGCACCAAGGACATGAAGCTGGTGTATGCTCCTTCAGACTCGTCCGAGCTCTTCGAGACGTTTGCTGATGCGGACCACGCTGGCGAGCTCAATGGCGGTCGATCCACGTCTGGTTATATGCTGCGCATTGGGACAGGAGTGGTTTCCTGGAGCTCTAAGCTTCAATCCCTTGTCGCGAGCTCCACGACCGAGGCAGAGTACATTGCTGCGTTTGACGCGGGCAAGGAGGTGCTCTGGATGCGCAACCTGCTTACGGAGTTCGGGTACAAGCTGAATGGGCCTTCTGTGATCCACATGGATAATCAGTCGGCCATCAGTGTGTCCAAGAACCCGGAGCATCATGGTCGCATGAAGCATATGGCTTCGTGACAATGTGCAGAAGGGGCTGCACACTCCCAAGTTCATTCCGACTGAGGAGATGCCTGCGGATGCATTGACCAAGCCTTTGTCTCGTGATAAGGTGGAGGTGACTCGGAGAATGATGGGGTTGGAGCTGTAGAGATGTGGAGATGGTCTGGAGCAGGGGGGAGTGTTGAAGTGGATGCTCTGTGTCCACTCCAGCGAGTGCCAGAGGCTTAGTTCTCACGGTCTCGGAAATTTCCGGTTATTGCCTTATACTGCAGGGGGACGACTTTACTGCTCTTTAGTCGTTTACATCCCCCTGCAGGTATGTCCCCTCGTCTTATGTCCTCAATACTAGTCGTTTACATCCCCCTGCAGCCCCCAGAGCTGTTTGTGGACTCGTGGACAGCTGCCAGAAGCATCTGAGCTTAACATTACATCCCCCTGCAGGTATGTCCCCTCGTCTTATGTCCTCAATACTAGTCGTCTACATCCCTCTGCAGCCCCCAGAGCTGTTTGTGGACTTGTAGGCAGCTGCCAGAAGCATCTGAGCTCAACAGGACAGAAGCAGCAAACGCAATGTCCGGGCGAGTAGCCTGAGCAAGGAATAGGATCGAGCCAACAGCACTGCCATAGGGCATGCGCTGTTGAAGTATATATAATATGGTCAGGCCCAGAGTTGAACTGGGGACCTCCCGATAGATCTGGGATGCTGTTACCACTCAGCTACCCGACCGCACAAGGGCTGGGTGTTCCGGATCACTCATGCATCAACACGCGCTGCATGTAGGCACGCTCCTCCTCGTTCTTGGGCCCCATGTCTGCCGTGAGGCGAAGACCGGGCACCATAGGCGTCGTCACCGGCTTGCAGTCGCTGTGGTTGTAACGCTCGAGCAGGTCGACAACGTACTGGCGCTGAGAGAGCATGATCCGCCCCTTGGAACGATCCCGGGTGATGTGGATGCCCAGCAGGAAGTTCGTCTCCCCCAGATCGCGCAGCTTGAAGTGATGACGCAGCTCATCGACCAGCTGGTCGAGGATCGAGGCGTTGTTCGAGGCGAGTGTGCCATCGTCAACAAAGACAGGCAGGATGACACGGATCTCTCCATGGGAGAACACGTAGATGCTCGCGTCCGAGTAGATGCAGACAAAGCCCATCTTGTCGCATAGGATGCCTGCCAGCTTGATCTTCCAAGCACGAGCCGCCTGCTTCAAGCCGTAGATGGACTTGTTCAGGAGACAGACTGTGCCGGGTGGACCGCGCTCGAAGCCCTCGGGCTGCTTCATGTAGACGACCTCGTCCAGGTCACCGTTCAGGAAGGCATGGGAGATGTCGATGGAGCGCAGATGGAGATCCTCAATCGCAGCAAGGGCAAGGACAACACGGATGGCCTGGAACTTGGCCGTAGGAGCAAAGGTCTCGAAGAACTCAAAGCCAGGGCGCCCTTGGCAACGAGTCGAGCCTTGTAGCGCTCGATAGAACCGTCTGCATTGCGCTTGATCTTGTAGACCCAGCGACAACCGATTGCAAAGGCACCCTCGGGCAGTGGAACAAGAGTCCATGTCCCGTTGGCGATCTGCGCATCATACTCTTCCTGTGAAGCAGCCATCCAGAACGGCGCATCCGGGCGCTGCATAGCCTCCTTGTAGCTCATCGGCTCGCCCTGCGCAGAGAAGAAGGCATGCTCAAGCGGCGAATCGAGATAGAGGCCTTGAGCGAACGCGATGGCGTCAATGGTATCCTCTGCTTCGTCGATGACGTCCAGCGGATCGTCTTCCTCCCCAGAGGACGACTCGATGACAGGAGCTGGGTCGCGCATCTTGGCTTTTGCAGGGATCGGCGTGGCCTTCCACCACTCGCCAGGTCTGCGAGTATTCCTCGAGCTGCGATGAGTTGGTCCAGGTGCTGGTGAACGCGGTCGGTTTGCTCGGGCCAGGAGCAGGCGGCAGCGGGGGCGACGATGCAGTCGGCGACGGCGCACGGGCCTCAGGCGATGGTGAACGCGATGGGATCGGGTTGCGCGTCCGAGTCGAGCGTCATGCCCGACACCAGCTGGTTGCGAACGATCCGCCGTATCGTGTCGTGCGAGGCGTGAGCGAAGCGTCGATGCCAAAGTGAGAGATCTCGAGGAGTTGAGCTTGAGACGAGAGCCTGGAACGAAATCGGCTCTGTAGTGCCTTCCAAGAACGCCGTGTTCGAGTCGTCAATGCGTGCAGTGAATAGCACCTCCCCCGAATGCGTGAACGCAAGCTGGGTGCCCTCGATCGTGATCCTGAATCCGCGATGAACCGAAAGAAAGAGGACAGAGAGTAGATTGTTTCGAAGCGCAGGGACATGAAGGAATCTAGTGAAATTGACCGCCCGCTTTGGTTTTCCCCCAACGACTGGATGGAACATGACCGTCCCAACTCCAGCAGAATAGACACGTGAATGATCGGCGAGTTGAATGGGAATGCGAAGAGGTGTGTAGTTGCGCAGCCAGTGCCGATGAGCCGTCATATGAGACATGGCCAGTGTCTGCATTCCAGTCGAAGTTAGCATCGGATTGGAGAGGCGCAAAGGGATAGAGGGGTCGGGCCTTGCACTAGTAGTGGCACCAGACTCGATGGCAGGAGACGCAGGCCTTGGGAAGCTGACCAGACTCGTCGGCGATGCGCTTGAAGCAGGCGTCGACCAAATGACCTTGCTTCTTGCAGTACGTGCACTTGGGACGCTTCGCATCCCGGGCAGCCTTCTGCTGTGCCGCTTTCGCAGCAGCAGCGACTTGAGCAGCGGCAGCGGTCTGCGCAGCAGCGAGAGCGGCCTGGGCAGCAGCAGCAGCAGCTGCCTTTGCTTCCTCCTCTGCACGATGCTTGCTGCCAGCCTCCTCGTTCTGGAACGCCTCGCGAAGCGTGGGGACGTCGAGAGAGTCGAGTAGGAGGAGTGCAGAGCGGAATGACTGGAACTTGGAAGGGAGCGCACGGATCATGGCTCCGAGTCAAGCTCCTCGATCGTGAACGCCTTGGGACGCAGATTCTTGCAGTGCTGCGCAGCAGTCTCGATGCGAGCGCTGAGAGCAGAGAGCGTCTCGTTCTCCTCCTTGCGGATGGAGAAGAGGTCGTCGTAGGCGTTGAAGCGACCGATGGGACGCTTGGTGACGTAGAACATCTCGAGCCGGGTCCACATCAGCACCGGGTTGTCCTCCTCTCCGCCAAAGATGGTGCGCTGGGAAGGTAGAACAGCAAGGAAGAGTGAGCCGGCCGCCTTCGAGGCCTTTTCCTTCCACTTGAACTGCTCAGCAGCATCCGAGGCCGGCATGACCTCCTCGCCCTTGACAATGAGCCAAAAGCCCTTGGTGCGGAACCAGGCAGCCATCTCGGGCTGCCAGGTGGCATAGTTGTCCTCCCCGAGCTTCTCGATATCCGGGCTGTCCTTGGCCATGCTGTAGGCAATTGATGAAAAGGCCCAAGGCGAGCTTGCGAGCCGGGGACTCTGCGAGGACTAGATAGGTCAGCTCACGGCGGAAGACCGCGGTGCGGTCGCGTGAAGCGTATGACGTCAGCCAGTGCCGGAATAGGCAAATGCGACGCGCCGGGGAAGGGCGACTCTCTTGCTCTCGCCCTCGACGTCGCCAGCCGCAAAGTCTTCGTTTTCGATCCTCTCACCTCTCACGATGACTGATATTACTGAGACTTCAGCCGACAACTCGGCTAACGCTGTACCCGCGCCTTCGGGCGGCAACTGGGTACGCTACGGCTTCGTGCCTATGCCTGGATCGAGATCTCGACTGGCGAGCGGCAACACTACCGTGACGGGCTCTCAGGTCAGGGGCAACTCGGGTGGAGGCGCCACGGCTACCGGGTCAGGCACTGGGCAGACGGGGCAGGCTAGGCAGAACGGTGCTGGATCTACTGGTGCGTCGATGGCTACACCATCGCTTGCGGAGTTCCCCCCGGACGTGCAGGAGGCTATCGCGCGGAAGGTGGAGGAGATGACCAGGGTGCACGTCGCACGCATCATGGCAGAGCAGGCAACGCCGGCACCGGCGCATACATCCCAGGCGCATACATCTACTTTGGGCGCTTCGGCTGTCGAGCGCGTGGCTTCCCCTCCTCTCATCACGGACGAGAACGAGGTCGAGCTCACGTCATACACGCGGAAGATCGTGTTCTCCCCGGAGATCAAGAAACTTTTCCAAAGTGTACGTGCCGATGCATATATTCTCTAACGAGAATTTGTGCAGGATCATGGACATGCCGGCGAAATACTTCGCTAAGGTCCAGCAGACGGGCGTCGGCACCAGTTCTATTACCCTGCTCAACTCGGGGCTGCTTCCGGGTAAGGAGGAGGAGCTTACGGAGGTCAAGTGGGTCGAATGCTGGCTGAACTACATCAAGTTCATGCCGAAGGTGTATGCGGCTGCGATGTGCACGCGCTGGGAGGCGCACTACCAGGAGCTCGCAGCCAGACCGGAGAGGGAGGTGACCTTCCCCGCGATACTAAGGTTCGAAGTGGACTTGCGGCGGGAGTACTGGTCGACGCCTTTTAAGCACTCGGAGGCTCTCTGGCAGTCTAGGCTACAGAACGAGATCGGGCTGATGAATACCAGGCGGCAAGTCGCCCTGCAATCGGACTCGGCTGGCTTGCGGGGCGCGGGTGGATCTCATGGGAAGAATCGCTTCGCTCCGTACTCGGTCCCTGGCAACGAGGCAGGCACGTCCGGTTCCTTTCCGCAGAGCAGGCCGCGCGACAAGTCCAGCGTTGTCTGCGTCGTATGCGGTAGGACTGGGCACACGGCCCGAACGTGTACGAACGACTTTACAGTCATCCGGTCATCGCACGCTGCAACCCGGACAAACCCGGCACGGTCACAACAAATGATGGCAAGACCGAATATTGTGTATGGTTCAACTTCGGCGGTCCTGCGCGTTGCAAGCCGCAGTCCCACCCCACCTCTGTCAAACACGCTTGCTCCATCTGCGGTAGTGGTCAGCATCACGCCGCAGCCAAGAAGTGCAACGGCGATCGCAGTTTGAACGCTGCGAAATCCAGCACTATCGAGCGCCCTCCCTCCGCGTGAGGAAAGAGATCTTCTTGTCAGTCGCGGTTTCACCTCTCTGTCACTTCCTTTTGACGCCGCGGCTATTTCCCCCCATCTTGATCATGTTTCTTACGTCAATTTTCGCTCCATTCGCAATCGTATTATCACCCCGTACAACGCGGATGCATTCGAGGTCTATCTGAAGGCCTTAAATCTTGAGAACAAGCACCTGCATCTCGTGTACGGCCTGAGACATGGCTTTCGCATTGGCGCACCGGATACACCACTCGCAACATCGATCATTCCCCCTTACCGACCCTCTGAACACGACGCAGTTATTGACGACTATCTGCGGGAGGAGGTCTCGGTGCAGCGCATGGACGGCCCGTTCACGGAGGAGCAGATGCGCGAGTTGTGTGGTGGGCACTTCGCGGCGTGTCCGGTGCATGTGGTCGAGTTGGTGGATGAAGAGATGAAGAGGGGAAGCAGAAGCTGCGCATAGTGCGCAATATCTTGTTCCAGGGTGGAGACGGTGTTAGCGTCAACGACCTGGTGGACTCGGACGATTTCCCTACGGAGTGGGGGTCAGCTGCAAAGATAGCAGACATTGTGAGTGTCCTTTCGCGTATGTCTTTCGTATTGAGGGGACGAGCCGCGCTCTCCTTCTCTGGGACCATGATCCCTATGTGGGGTTTTTTACGCCCGTGGTGTATGGGACCGTGTTCCCCGTATGTGTCGCGCGTTGGCCGGGCCACGCTGGCAGAACCTCTAGCAGTATTTCTGCCGGGGTCAGTGTCGCGTGTGCTGGTGGTGATCGCGGGCGCGTGCGGGTAATATGTGTCTGCGCTTCAGGGTGGTGTTGTATCAATGAGTACGGAATGTCTCAGTTTTCGTATCACAGGTTGCCGACCTCCCGGAGGGCTCGCAAGCGGCGACCCTGGATGTGGAGAAGGCGTACCGACGATTCCGGTGCATCCGGATGACAAGCGCTTCATTGTTGTCGCGCACCGGGGTATGGTTTGAATGGATCACGCCTTGCCCTTTGGTCTGGGGACTGCGGCGGGTCTGCAGGGCTCCGTTGGAGAGCGCTGGACGTCAAACCTGTTGAGAAATGGGTAGACGACAACGTCTTGTTCCGCGCACCCGTTCTTTCGATTGGCTCTGAGGGTGACGCACACGGCCGGGCATACGCGTATGACCGAGAAGGGGCGAAGTCTCTTATCGCGCCCCTGCAGGTTCCCTGGCACCCGAAGAAGGGCCAGGAGTTCGAGAACGTCTTCACGTATATCGGGTTTCACTGGGATATCCCCGCGCGCTCGGTTCGAGTCGCTGATCACAAACTTATTCGTATCATACAGAAGCTAGAGGGTTTTTCCTCTGTGGAGGGATCGTCAGTGCCGTTGAAGACCGTCCAGAGCATTAATGGTTCACTGAACCATGTCACCTTCATGTACCCACACAGTCGCGCACATCTCACTTCCCTCAGTAACCTCATGGCAGAGTACGAGAAGCTGAGGCCGGGTCGACCGTGCACACGCTATGCAAAAGCGTCCGTGTGGACGGATATCAAATGGTGGCTTCGCGAGCTACGGGAGGCACCGCGTACACGTGACTTACGTCCGAGGGGCGCTACTCAGGATCTGGGTATCTGGGTGGACGCGTCTACGGACTGGGGCGTTGGTATTGTCTGGGCACACACACACACGGCGGCATGGCGGTGGTTACCTGGCTGGAATCTCGGCCCAGGTTGCGACATAGGTTGGGGGGAGGCCATTGCAATTGAGCTTGCAATCCTCATGGTGGAGAAGAAGGGTCTCAGGGACGCGGCGGTCCTCATCAGGAGCGACAACCAGGGCGTGATTGCCGCGTTCCGGAGCGGACGGTCGCGCAACTGGATGGTTAATCAGTGTATCCGCAGGTCGGACGTCGTTGGCATGGCCAACAATCTGGTTTTTGAGTATGTCTATGTGGAGTCCAAGGTATGCAATCATTGTCCGATGTGCGCGTTTTACGAGCTGAGGGGCGGGACAGATCAATCTGACCGACCCTGTCTCGCGTGGAGTCAGGGTCCCAGACTCGGTCGCTATCGAGGATCCCCCGGCGCTGCCGGGCACCCTCACGTCCTCGCTTATTTTTGATGCCCAGGAATAACACCCAGGCATCCTCGGCGGCTTCTGACGAGGCCGCGCTCGCCGAAGTGGTACTGTCACCGGAATCCCGTGCCGGCGGTGTTCTGGTAGTACTTCCACGCATTTCGAACGAGCGAACGATTATCCCCCGGAACCCCCGCGCAGGCAACAAATATACCCCTTCCATATATTGTCGTAAATGTGCTGCAAAAGACCGCATTCTCATCTGGGTCTCTCCTTTCGCTTTGGACTACGAGGCGCGCGCGCGCGCCCTTCTTTCTGATCGTGCCTTTGAGCACATGCGCGCGGTTCAATTTTCTTCAGTCGAAATCAGCACGCGTTCTACCTATGGAGCCGGCCTGCTGCGGTTTACTCAATATTGCGATGAGTTTAATATCTCCGAGCTGGCTAGGATGCCAGCATCGGACGTCTTGCTAGCAGGATTCGTATCTTCTGGAGCAGGCAAGGTCGGGTCGGCGCAGCAATGGATCAGTGGCCTAGCGCTATGGCACAAGATAAACGGCGCCCCTTGGCTCGGGTCCTCTGGGATGCAGGCCTCGCTGGCAGGAGTCAAGAAGAATGCACCCGCATCATCGAAAAGGCCCCCGCGTCCGCCTGTCACCTTCGAGCATGTTACGGCTCTATTGCAGGGCCTGCAGCTTACCAACACGCGCAATGCTGCGATCTGAGCAGTTGCCGCAGTCGCCTTCTGGTCGAGATATGCCGACTGAGAGAGTTGGTCCCGCTCTCCGATGACGTCTTCTCAGCGGACAGGAACGTCACTTGAGGGGCGCCGCTTAGTACTGGTCGCGAGCGAGGGGGACATCAACATGTCACTCTGCATATTCCTTTTTCGAAGACGACTGAATCGGCGGGCGCGGACATCTCGATCACGGATATAGACGACGACTCTTCGCCTTTCCATGCCATTCAGTATCACCTGCAGGTGAACGCTCAGGGGCCGGGACACGCCCCGTTCTTCGCCTACGAGGAGGGGAGTGGCTGGAAGACTCTGACGCGCGGTGCCTTCATGGACCGTTGCAACGAGATCTGGAGCGCGGCCGGTATCCCGGGAATCGGTGGGGGACACAGCTTCCGCATCGGAGGGACGACGGAATGGCTGCTCAAGGGGGCTCCGCTGGATATAGTAGCCGTGCAAGGCCGCTGGAAATCAGACGCTTTTCTCAGGTATTGGAGACGGGTTGAGATTGTTTTACCCTTTTTCATGTCTAGAACGTTCACGGCCTCGCAGGTTACGCACTTGGACAGTGTCATGGATACATTTTCGCGCTCAGTTACAGTATCGTAGAGTATTTCATATTGTTATTTGAATTGAGCTTGCTCTGGTGTGGGGACCCCTCGGTTTAGGGCCTTCGTGGTTGGTGAGCTGTGCTCTTTGGTGGTGACTCTGGCCCTTTCTCCCGAGAGTTCTGGGTTTCAGTCACTGCCACTCGCGTGAGTAGCTCGAAGTTTGAGGCTTTCAACGCGCGCGCCCGTGATCGGGTTTGCGCGCGTTCTCGCGTCGGGTCACGTGCCGCCCTTTTCCCAGCATGAGTCGACCCTCTCCCGAGCGCGCCTCGAACTTCCAACCCGCACCCCAAGTATGCGGATTAAGCCGCTGTTAAGGAAACACGTAATTTACATAGTAGACTACGCTATGACCCCGTAGAGGTCGCTGGGGCCGCAGGCCCAGCCTATTGTGGCGCGTATCACAATTAGCGCCGTCGGCGCTGCCCGATGGCGGTGCGGCCCTTCCCGTACGGTTTCCGTAGTCAGTGACAACTAGCTAGTAGCGAGGGAACAGCGGCGACAATGGGGGTATAGATTTGCGCGTAGGCGGCGGACTAGGTCTAGGACGCGTGTGCGAAGCGATAGGTGTAGCGGTTAGTGAGCAACAGGCCGAACGATAGGGCATTCAGACAGCAGTGGGAGAGGGATGATGATGAGGGCGCTGAGACCGAACGGCTGCAAGCGGATGCGTATAACTTGGCACAGCGGTGATAGGCAGGGCTTAGACGATGTGTGCGAGATGGCAGGCGAAAGGGAGTAGGGGATGCAGAGCAATGAGGCATTGAGTGGTGTGATGCAGCAGTGAGTGATAGGAGGCAATAAAGACGAGTTCGTTGCAGACGAACGAATGACCCTATCTCCACCAAACTTCGCGTGCGGGTAAATGGCCTGGGGGTCAACCCGTGTACAAATTCGAGCACGAAACGGTTGCGAAACGCGTCCGGGGTGCGTTAATGTTGGTAAAGGGGTGAAAATCCTCGTGTGAGCCGTTGGGAGCATAGTTTGCGATGGATTCGCACGGAAATTGGTGATTGGGTAGGGAATGGGAGTGCCTATGACCGTGCCACATTGCGTGGGGATCGAATGCGAGCGAGGTGAGATATGAGTCGAAGAATGTGGGCTAGAGCTCAGGGCCCATAACCTGTTGAGCTCAGATGCTTCTGGCAGCTGCCCACAAGTTCACAAACAGCTCTGAGGGCTGCAGGGGGATGTAAATGACTAATATTGAGGATATCAGACGAGGGGACATACCTGCAGGGGGATGTCAACAACTAAAGAGCAGTAAAGTCGTTCCCCTGCAGTATAAGGCAATAACCGGAAATTTCCGAGACTGTGGGAACTAAGCCTCTGGCACTCGCTGGAGTGGACACAGAGCACCCACTTCAACAATCCTGTCAGTCCTGATGTTAGATGATATCATCACATACGATATTATCAAAGTTTCAATGATATCAGAGCGTTTCATTCAATTTTTTCGAGAATATGTGGTAAGTCTGTCAGTCTGATATCTTATTATCTTATCTCATAATCATCTTAGCTGCCACTCACGAATCCATAAGCGGGCCCTCAAAGTATTTTTGTCCTGGATAATTGCAACGTTCATTATGCTGAAGATGTATGAGTGCTTGTTAAAGAAGAAGCTGATAAAGTAGATTTTATTTCAATCGTGATTTGTCTTCTCACTCTATGAGCAGAATGTTAACTTCTTTTCCTTCCTCTGTCTTCGTTACGATTTCTGAGATACAAAGGTAAATCGTTTACTAATGAGACTTTTCGCGGTTGCAGTATTCTCACTTTACGGTTTCGCCCGATGCCCCAGGTTGGCCCGAGATTGTGCTGATCTGGGTGAGATTGTGCTGATCTCGCTTGAGATTGTTCTTATCTCTAACTTCTCTTTCCCAGCCTTTCCCCTGCTGATGTCGTCCATCTTGTCCGCCGTCACTCCAGCTTAACCGCCACTGCTGCCTCCCCAGCTCCCTCGACACTGCTCCAGCTCACCTGCTGTCACCTCAGCGCGCACCCTACCACACCACTGTCCCCCCAGCTTATGCACCGCTCTAGCTCACCTGCCACTGCCGCCACCCTCCCAGCACGCCTGCTACCACACCACCTTCCCCCAAGCTCGTACGCTGCCACCTCAGCGTGCCCGCCGTTGCCTTAGCGCGTGCACTGCCGCTCTAGCTCGCCCGCCATCGCCCCAGTATGTCCACTGCCACTCCCAGTGCACCCGCTGCTGCCTCAGCCTACCAGCTGTCACCACACTCAGGCGTCCCTGTAGGTTCATTAAAAA
Organism: Auriscalpium orientale; assembly: GCA_019915035.1. NCBI lineage: Eukaryota > Fungi > Basidiomycota > Agaricomycetes > Russulales > Auriscalpiaceae > Auriscalpium > Auriscalpium orientale. The sequence goes on from JAHLMH010000001.1 coordinate 3,549,152, forward strand.
TAAGACCGGTAATTACCGGTCGGACCATTTCAATAATAGACCGGTAACGATATCCATTTAAATAAGTGGACGTACGTCGCAGTACCAGTCATTAAAAATGCTTCAAGACGTAAAAATGCTTCAATGCTATTGGATACGGTAAAATCGGCGAAAATCGTCAAAAATGGTGAAAAAATTCAGTCAGTGATCGTTCCCACGGGCACGGGCACGAAACGAACCATTTTAAATGGTTACCGGTAAAACAAATTGGCACCTGTAGGGTTCAAAAAAATACAGAAAAACATGAATAAATCGGAATATATTAGAGGCCGTCAATAAGCAAGAATGTAATAGTTGCATTTTGACTGGGCATCTACAGCAGTCAGACCATGCCAAATGGTACAGAAAAGTACTCAAAATGTGTATATCGATCTGGTTTCAAGACCATAAATAGTAAAGAAATTGTATTTGAGAAGAATTGAGGGGGGGCTTGGGTCATGAAAAAAATACTATATGTCTTAAAGTCATGAGAGCTATCTGTGTACAAATTTTGGTAGCTTAGGTAAACAAGATCATAGCTGCAGGATATTCCTTATCAGATACGCTATTCATTTGTGGTTCCGTCCACTGCCCATTCCTATCAACGGAGCTTTGAACAGTCTGTATATGTGGTCTACATCAAATTCTACCTTATACAGGGACTGTATTGTTGTCAATGCGTTCTCCTAGGGCCAACCGGAAAGGATTATATACTGGTGTAAATAATACAAAATGAGATTTTTTGGGACCGTGGGAACATTTTGACCCGTGGGAGCCGAGATAGGGTGGCATTTGATGGCCTCTAATATATTCCGATTTATTCATGTTTTTCCGTATTTTTTTGAACCCTACAGGTGCCAATTCGTTTTATCGGTAACCATTTAAAATGGTTCGTTTCGTGCCCATGCCCGTGGGAACGATTGCTGACTGAATTTTATCATCATTTTTGACGATTTTAGCCGATTTTACCGTATCCAATAGCATTGAAGCATTTTTACGCCCCGAAGCATTTTTAATGACTGGTACGACGACGTACGTCCAGTCATTTAAATGGATATCGTTACCGGTCTATTATTGAAATGGTCCGACCGGTAATTATCGGTCTTATTTTTAATTAGACTACATGGACTGATGGCTTGTGCGCTGCCACCTCAGCTCACCCGCCGTTGCCTAGCGCGTGCACTCCTGCTCCAGCTCACTCGCCGGCGCCTAGCGCATGCGCTCATGTCTTCGCACGCCCGCCGCCGGGGTAGACGCTGATTCTTGATGTGCACGCAGCTCAAGTGGTGTTGTTAAACGCGCGCGTGCGACACTGCGCATTGAGCCCAACGAGTGCCGCGAGTTGGCGGGCTGGTGCGGTGCGGCGGCGGGGGCCATCCAAGCTTCAATCTGACCCCCATCATTGATGTGTCGCGAATCCTCTAGGGCCATCAGGCCTATCGAGGCACTGCCGAGGTATGTTGGTATCCCCCTCTCTCCTGCTTTCCTGCCTGACCCCGGTGGCAGAGCGCGCGTGTTACGCGTTCACACCCGTTCACTCACGTCCGCCCAACTTCCTCGTTCTGTGCGTAACCCAGGCGGAGGACAGATCAATCAAATCATAGAGGCAATTTGGTGTTTTTCGGTGTCTTGCAGCAAGAGGTACGTGTCTGGCTTTGTCTGTGTACATGCAAGCTCGAGCTGACATACTACTGATTCTTCAGCTCACACTTCGCGCACCCACTGCACCCCACCTTCACAAGACTCTCAACGCTTCGCGCCGTGCGAGAGGGCAGCAACAGCAACTGATGCACAGACACGATGCACTCTGGACCTGGGCCAGAGCGGTAGTGGTGCCTCTGGCCCACGACGATGCTCGAGCTGGACATTTGGATTTCCGGTGGCGAGTCGCAAGACCGAGGGCTAAAATTGAGAGGATGGTGAGCTTCGCCTGCCCACCCAAGACCGTGACGGCTCGCGTCAGCTGGTGGCAACGCTGCGTCCTGGTGAGCACCACATGATCTGCTAAGCTAAGTCATCCGAGCTTGCTGATGAGTCTTGCTGCAGAACGAACTCCCTCTCTGTGCTTCGCACCAGTACGTGCGGGCAGCACTGAGGTTAAGCCGTGAGCGGCGCAGGCGGTGCACCACAGCACGCCACCCACCTGGCGCACCCATTGATGCGCCATGCATGAGCGCAGCGACGCGTATGCCGGCGCTGGTACCATTCTCTACAGCCTCTTTGAACCTCGTGGCACGTGATCGCGATGAATTTCATAAGCTGCAGCTTACTGAACTTAAGGCCTAGAACTGATCCGTCGGATGCACCATGACCGCAAGATGCTGACGCACTGTATTGCTCGCCAAGACACCATGCGTCGTTCGCATTGGAGCTAGCACACGCCCGAGGTATCCCAACAGCGGGTGCTGTTTGTGCGTCCCGTCGGCTGGTTCCGTCCTTGGCACGGTACTTGTCGATGCAGTGCTCTACTTCAGTGTTGCAACCGCATAGCAGTGCGCCTACATCTTGATAGCTTCTCGGGGCCTACTTGTACCGCTCAGCACTCTCGCTCTCGTCCTTCCTTGCACGCTGGCACCCTCCTCGCACGCCCGTTCCACATGCGGCGCGGCACACCATCCTCATAAACCGCGCGCCCTTGCCCACACTGCCAATGCCGTCCCAGCCGTCCATCACCCTTGCGCCCGCTGCAAAAGCCATTACATCACCCGCCCGCGTTGTCGCCACGTCACCTGCCTGCGTTGTCGCCATGTCACCCGCCTGCGTCGTCGCCACGTCACCTGCCTGCACTGCCGCCGCGTCTGACGCACGAGCACTCCGCTCACTCCCATTGCCATTGCATACACGCCTGTACCACTTGTGTCATGCCGCCTGCCTCCGACGAGCTGTCAAGGTGCGTATTCTCTGTCTGATTCGCACGGCGCGCTGACGCTGTCCTGGCTGCAGCACGTCTCCAGCCAACATGCGGCGGCCTCCACGTGGCCAGAACAACCCACCCCCATGCAACAGAGGCATTTGCATCGTGTGGGTAGCATCCAGTGAGGCTGGGGTCCTAGTGGGGAGGCGTTCAGTGTGGTGGGGATTCAAGTGGTGGCTTCCAGCAGGCCAGCTCGCAGGGAGCGCAACACAAAAGGAACGGGAGCTGACATCCAGCAAGTTGCGGAGAGTTTGATGATAGGGTGCTGAGTAGGCAGCGTCCCACCGGCGACGTCTGCGCCCAAGCCACATCTGGTAAGCTATCCGGAGGTGTTCCAGCACACCCGTCGGCCTCTGCAATGTGCTCCCGCGCGGCGAAGACACTTGCCCTGCAGACCATGGAAGCGATCCAGCGAACGGGGGCTTGGAACGGGCAGCGTCTAGCGAGTAGCGAACGCAATTGTGGCATCCAGCAGCACAGGAATGCGATTGGAAGGTATCCGCGCGCATTCATGCATATATGGCCAGCAAGATCACTGGGTGTGTTTTTTGGTTTGAATTTGCACACCGTGTCAACGCTGCTGTTTCTTTTTCGGCCGCTTCGATACGTCGGTGCATGGTGCGTGCGCGCCCAGTGGTGCTCAAGATTCCATGGTGGGTGAGGCACGAGCCCACAGACCTGCAGTCTGCGCGGGTGTGCAGGGAGGAGTGAGCTGCAATGTGGCTTCTACCACAGCGTGGATGGATGCACCTGGCGCGATGTCCGGGCCTGGGCGCTGGTGGTACGAGGGGGGAGGTGTGTGTGCGTGAGGACTGCAAGGCGTTCGATACCCAATGAAGCAGTGCACATGCTTTTACTTCAGGGAAGTGTTTGTTAAGTGTTTGGTTCCTTGATTTCATACCAGCCTGTTCTTTTTGGCCACACATGGCCTAGTCAAAAGTGAGAGTCTCAGATTGGTGTTGGAAGTAACGTAGAGCATGCACGTAGCACTTGCATCAAACCGAAGGAATCGTCCTGCCATGCCACGCAATGGCCCTTTAAAGACTAGTTTGACTATAACCCAATTGAGCAGGCATTCTTGTCAATCAAAGTTTGGCTTCATCACCGCAACCAAGAGCAGCTTGGGTTGTCGACGATAGATAAAATATATCAACAAATCACATTCGAGATGGCTGCTGGTTGGTACAGAGCTTTAGAATATATGTAATGTACTACTGGGAGTTTAAAAACAGTCCTTATATTGTGAGTGGTGGGGTAATAGATAGGTAAGAACTCTATCTATTGAATTCAACAGTCTGAAAGCTCATAAGGAGGTGGAGTAAATTTATCAGGAATGAAAAGCCACTCATTAGTAGCTTCATTGAAGTATGTGATCCTTCTCTCGTGATCTTCAGATGGCCCGTTGTGCTGCTTCATAGGTGGTTCCTAGTATCTAGCTTTCCCTCCATCCTCATAGTCAAACTTGTAATTCATCATGTTGTATGCCTTCTCTCGATCATCTGCCTCTTGGTCTCTGTTTGATGGTTCAGGCTCTGCATTGACTTGAAAGCTGAACATAAAGGCAGCTAAGGCACTTGGCCTTTGTCAAGCTGTGGTTCTTCCACCAGTCAGCTACATCCGTCTTGAGCCAAAGAACATCGCCGTCTGCAAGGCCAAGCAATGTGAGTTTGGAATCATTGACAAGGCTAGGAATGTCGAGTCCATAATGCTTGCGTTGCAAGGGAGACGTGTAGCTGCTTGTATTTTGAACACCCAGCTTCTCCTTTGTAAAACGAAGATAGAGAGGCAGATCAGAAAGGCTAAACGGTGCAGAGGAAGTCTCAAGCAGCATGGTGCATGCGGTGCGGGAGCGCATGGGTGTCGTGGGAGTTGGAGTGACAGGGGTGGATCCACGGTTGACAGCCGCCGTGACGTCCAATACATAGATCATGAATGTGATCATGTCACCATGTGCTGCAGGTGTAGATAGTGCAGAAGCAAGTAACTGCTCATTTTTGCTGGGTCAAATGGAAGGCTGGCAATAGATTGGGTCAAATCCATCGCTATTTGGTGGCTCAACAAGTGTGCAGAGTTCATTATGCTAACATTCATAGTCAAAAATAGATCAAAGGGTAGTAGAAGGGACGCACAATAGCCTGAGCCTATTCTCGCATCAACAATAGAATAAGTCACTGCTTGCCACCATCTTCTCGCTTGTAGACAAAATCACCTTTGGGTGTGCGGTACTTTCTCTTCAGAAGCACATGAATCCAAGCAAGATTCCGCTTAAGATCAAAGAGTTTGCCCTAAGACATCGGGGTCATCACAGTGATATGCCAAGACAAAGCATAAAATTAACCTTCCTCTTAGATTTGGAGGTGTTCTCAGGATTGGATTCATTATCAATATCATCATCTTCATCCTACGAAGCCTAAAATTAGCTTTAGAAGGATGAGGCTATAATAGTGACACTACCTTTGCCTTCTCGCAGTTCTTCTGCACATCAGCCATATCAATTATAACCTGAACCTTAGTTGGATGCTTCAAATCAATCTTCTCGACCATAGCCTTATATTCAGACTCTTTGTTGATACTGAGTATGTTAGCTTTCCTATCTCAAGCCGTCAGAAATGAGAAGGACAAAAAAGAAACAGTGGAACAGACTTGGTAAAAAAGTACTTGAATGTATAAGGCTTCCTAGTTGTGACTGTATATCAGAACTTTTCATACTGACAGAGAGCTGCACGAAGATATTCCAGATAGTTGTCATCTGAGACAGCAAACTCCAGTTCCTTGCTCTTGGCGACCTTTTTTGCTTTGCTTTTAGATGTTATAGAGGGTTGATAAGAGGTCAGGATAATAGAGAAAGTAGTAGACTTTGGAGAGTCCTCTTCACTGTTGACTGGAGAAGATTCTTCAACCTTCATGATGAGAGTAAAAGGGAGAGAGTCAAGTAAGCTCACTCGAGAATGGCCCAAGTAAGATATTCCACGGTATTTTGCATGTTTCGTTGCACTTAGATCTTTATAATACGCAAATATATATACTCAAATGACCGTGTGATTCGTAGCGTTCCAGCGGTATAATTTACGTAATCTAATTCGCACTGTGTACGGAACTATAATGGCATCTTTTTTTTTCAATGCTCTAACCTGAGCGTAGGGTTAATGTTTGGTGCGCGCATGGTGTGACATGATTCCGCGTCATTATGCAAACAGCTGTAATCTACATGCACTGGTGGCGGATATCAGTCAAACTGAGATCTGAACAAACGGTGGGTTACTTACAAAACAGTAGAGCCCAATATCCCACAAAAGGAAGCCTTTCAGGGTGTCAGCATAGTCAACAAAGTCAATGGTGTAGCCAGCGACGCAGCTACATTGCGTTAAGTCAATACAGTGTCAGATGGAATCAACGGTGGGTCATACCTCTTCAGGACTCACAGCACCAAGCAGTGTGGGTGTGTCACGAGCACAAGATACGTGCATTGGGTGTCTTTTCAAGTTTGCCTGCACGGCACGAGGTCCGTGCGGTGCGGGTGGACCCTTCTCCGCGGTGTCAAGACACCGTGAACACCGCGCAATGGTTTGCTGCTCCTAAGCAGAGATGACGGTTGGACTGATGATAATGCATGAGCCTTGATGTGACGGACTGATGTGGGTAGACGCACTCGCACACACACATGTACAGTGCCCTATGCAGCTGGCAGTGAGCACTGGCCGGTGGCAGGTGATTGATGACCAGCCAAAGTCCTCATAGTCCGGCCTATGTAGTGCAGGGGCAGCGAGCAACGTGGCAGGTGTGCAATGACAACGCGAATGATGATGCAGAGAGGTGAGTGCCATGAGATGTGGGACAGTGCAACGTGGCGGACAGAATGCAAAAGAATAGAGCATAATAGATAAGGTCATAATAGATCAATCTATCACCCGGATCTGGGACAAATACCCAAGCACAATCACGTCAATTTCTTTCTATTGTACATGAACACGATGCTAGCAGAAGCGACTCAGTGGCCGAAAATTTTTCACTTCAAAATGCATCAACATTGCCTTCGCCATCCACAGCTTGCCATTCTCGTCAATTGCCACCCCACTGGTATCAAAGCTTTCTCCGCTGGTGATAGGCACCCACAGATAGTAAGGTGGTAAGCTCTCTATAACCGTAACTCTAGAGCGCTGAAGAGAATACCGTGATCAGGTGTGCAAGTGGAGTAGCAGAGTCTTGTAACAATCGCAGCAGTGCTCCGATCGAGAAGGGATGAGAGGGGGATACAAGAGTGTAGTTTGAACAGGTTGCAATCGATCTAAGACGAAGTCGGGAGGTCAAGGGGGAAAGACAACACTCAACACAAGACGGGAGCACGTTCGACAGACAATCCATCGTTGACAACAAGGGCCAATCGTCCCTGTAGGTTCATTAAAAATAAGACCAGTAATCATCGGTTGGTTTATTTCAATAATAGACCGGTAACAATATCCATTTAAATAACTCGATGTACGTCGTCGTATCAGTCATTAAAAATTCTTCGGGGTGTAAAAATGCTTCAACGCTATTGGATATGGTAAAATCGGTTAAAATCGTCAAAAACAGTGAAAGAATTCAGTCGGTGATTGTTCCCACAGGCACGGGAGCAAAACGAACCATTTTAAATAGTTACCGGTAAAACAAATTGGCACCTGTAGGGTTTGGAAAAATACGGATAAATATGAATAAATCGGAATATATTACAGGCCATCAAAAGCCACCCAATTATTGCTCGCACACCTCAAAATGTTCCCACGGTCCCAATAAATTTTATATTATATTATTTACACTGGTATATATCCTTTCTGGTTAGCCCTAGGAAAACCCATTGATAACAATACAATTCCTGTATAACGTAGAATTTGATGTAGACCATATATACAGACTGTCATAAGCCTCGTTGATAGGAATAGGCAGTAGATGGAACCACAACAGGTGTTCCTGTAGGTCAATAAGTATTAGTACTGATAGTGATCGGTCCATTCATTTTTATTACAGACCAATAACAAATTGATTATGTCATTGCCTCAAAAATTGAGTTGGGGGTAAAAAATACTGTAATTCTATTAGATCCAGAAAAATCGGCTAAATTGTCTAAAATAGTGAATAAATTCAGTTCGCATTGGTTCACACGGGTACTGGACGTAAACGAATCATTTCAAATGGTTATTGATACTACAAATAGCTACCTGCAGGGCTTGGAAAAATCAGGGAAAATATGGAAAATATGGAAGATGTTTGGGGGCATTACATACTAGGGTAAATCCAATCTCACGCATCAAAATATTCCCACAGTCCCAAAATTTTTATTTTATATTATTTACACTGGTTAGCCCTAGGAAAACCCATTAATAACAATACAGTTCCTGTATGACGTAGAATTTGATGTAGACTATATATACAGACTGTCATAAGCTCTGTTGATAGGAATGGGCAGTGGATGGAACCACAACAGGCGTCTCTGTAGGTCAATAAGTATTCGTACCGATAGTGATCGGCCCATTCATTTTTATTACAGACCGATAACAAATTGATTATGTCATTGCCTCAGAAATTGAGTTGGGGGGTAAAAATTGCTGTGATCCTATTGGATACAGAAAAATCAGCTGAAATTGTATAAAATAGTGAATCAATTTAGTTGCCTTGGTTCACACAGTATCAGTTAAGGAATATCCTGCAGCCATGATCTTCTTTAACTAAGCTCTCAAAATTTGAGTACAGAGAGCTCTTAATAATCTCAGACTTATAGTAATTTATTTATAAGCCAAGCCCCCCCTCACTTCTGATTAAACATAATTTCTTGACTATATATACTATTGAAATAATATTGATACATACATTATGCCTACTTCTGAATATATTTGGCATGTTCTGACCACTAAAAATGCACAGACAAAGTAAATATAGTTTCTCCATTCAAAAGTAGAATTACTTGAGGCCATTAATAAGCTGCATTCAAGTTTATTATTTATATGTTCTAGCTCAAACGAATGGAGTGTCTCTAATCACTTTCCAGGATTTGGTCAATAAATCCCCCAAATATTTCAGAGCACTCACAGACCATACCCCACCAGCTACTATAAGTATTGAAATTTTACAAAGACTTGATAGATAATACTGCACTTCTACTCTGATATAGCCTCTAATGCTACTGGTACTGTCTTTGTCCCAGATACATGTGCAATAGCAAATAACTTTTCTTCTTCTAATGAACTCATGATATGTGGTATAAGCTGAGTTGAGTATAACCCAATGCCAATTGAGAACAAGGCTATTTATATGTACTTGCAGAAGCCTGGGACCATTATAAATATTAAAGGGTATATCAAAGTGGTAGTACAGTGCTATCTACTAAGTCTTTGTAGGCTTTCAATATTTTCTGCAGTCCGTGGGGCAGAGTCTGTAAGTGCTTGAGAATATCTGGGGATTTCATTGAGCAAGCATTGGAGAATTATCAAACATACTATATTCTTTTGGGTTAAATTCTATAGATATATATGCATTGATGCATTGATGCATTGATACAGCTTACCATAGGCTGCAGATCAGAATTTAGATGAAGAAAATGGTCTTTTAGTTACCACACATGCCAAGATATTTCTCATTATTCATGAATGCCCAGTGTCCCCCTGGATAAATACAAAAAGCTTTTATTATTGTAATATTATTATAATAGATATCATATGGTACTGGATAAGGAAGAGCACGGGTATACCGCGGTGCGAAAAATTAGACACCGCACCTGTACCCCTCAAACCCGTACCCTCTCAGGGTAGGGGTATAACCCAACCCGTTTTGTGCACGGTTTTCCATAATAACAGCGGTGACTAGAATCACCGCGGGTTGTTCTGTATTAAGAGCAGACATAACGACTATTTGTATCTAATCCGATGATGAAACCTCACGCGCTCGTTTACTGGAGCGCACAGCGTCTATAATCTCAGCCATCCCAATGAGGTCATGGCGTGCCCAAGAGCCGAGGCACAAGAACAACCTGATAGTTGAAGATGCCATGCAATTCCGAGTGAAGTGCAGGACCTGGCGACCCTGCGAGAACACACGCTCAACAGCAGTCGATGTTGCTGGATGAGTTCTGTCAGCATAAGTGACGGGCAGAGCCAGATGACCACTTACCAGGGATGCTCAGGTAGTCTCGGGCTATGCGGGACAGGTTCGGAAAGGTGTGCTTCTGATGAACCCACCACTTGAGAGGGTCTATGGTCTTCTCAAGGGGAAGGCGGAGGTACTTGTCGAGCTCCGATTCAAGAGCAGTGTGAAGGGTTGTAACAGAGATGTCTGCGAATATGTCGAAGGCAGATGACGCATCCACGGTTTTCTCCGTCTGCACAAAGTTTCAAGAACAATGCCATAAGTATGGATCAACACACACCTGATCAGTCGGAATGGGCGTCGCGGTGTCATGCATGTCTGAACGTCCTTTATATGCCGTGATGTATTCTTCGCGCGTGATGTTCTCAGCAGCGTTGATCCATTCCTCTTCCCAGTTGTTGCGGCGGAAATATTCGAGCTTGAGTCCAGGATGGAGAACTAACATGAATCTGATCAGACGAGAGGGCCTGAGAGCTCAGCGCCACGGTTACAGCACTCACCCATGGCGATCCGGTAAGTTGAGGAGTCATCCGTCCGTTTCCAGTATCGGTCCATCTTGAGACGAGCCAGTCTCATTGCGGCGCGAATCGACGGGTGGTATGTGGTCTTTGTGTTCGGATTCAGGCTGCTGTCCAAGCGATCCATCGTGGGTATGATAGATACAACACTAGCATCGTCGCCCGAGAAGAACAGTGTTGCTACCTTGTATTTCTATGACAAGAGAGAATCAGCGTTGAGTGCAAAACCATTAGGCATGTGTAAATACCTTGAGAACTGAATCTAAATCCTTGATAACCTTCCAGTCGTCATCATCCAACTTGTACTGCCGTAATTTGAGGTTGTGATTGCTGGTAATGGCATTGATGACGTCTCGGTATTCAAGGGCGAAGTGCAGCATGTTGTATGTGGAATTTCAGCGCGTCACAACGTCTCGCGGAATGAGACGCTGCTTGACCTTGAGCTCGATGCATGTCTGACGCCATGCGGGAAGGAGGATTGTAGACGAGTGAATGATGGCAAAAGAAAGCTGATGGATCTTCAGCAGGTTAGAGTAATCCCGTACATTCAGCCAGGCATGCTCACCTTTGTAACTGTCTTTTGAACTTTGTTGGTCTTCCCAAGGAGGTCCTCTCGGGTTGCGTCATCGAGGAGATCCAGCTCGTTCACGTTGTCGTTGATGTCGTCATTGTCGCGGCCGTCCTCCAGATCGGGAAGGGAATCCTCGTCATCCTCGCTATCGTCAATGTTGAGAAGGGCAGGCACATCATCTGAGGTCATCGCAGGCAAGTCGTCGTCGTTGTCGTCATCAGCGGCGGATGTGGGAGCAGCAACAGTCAACCCGGCATTGAACGGTACAAGAAGGGCCTTGGCAGCGAGCTGCATGGTGTGATTAAAGCATCGCACACGGTTGCCGGTGTCGAAAGAGTTTGGATGCGTTGTGAGCTTGGCTACTTGCGTGTCGTTAGATGTGGCATTATCCGCAGTAAGGCCAAGAATCTGCACGTGCATTAGAAAGTGAACGCAGCTGATAAATGGCGCAACATACCTTGTCCTGAAGCCCAAAACTTGTGAGCATAGTCTGGAATGCTTCTGCCAGCGCAGTACCGGTGTGCGACTAAATAGATGTTGAGCCAGATATGTGGAGCGATTACAATGGAAGCTCACCTCGGGCAATTCAACAATGTCAAGGAGAAATGAGAACATTTTCCCCTCAAACTCGAGATGCACAGTCCAAGCCACAAATGCGCCATGGTTTGGCGAGGTCCAGGTGTCTGTTGCAAAGTGCAAACGCCCCGGATGTTCCTGACAGAAGATGTAAAGAAGACTTCACGCTCATGATAGCTCGACGTACCTGAAGAAGCTTTGCAATACGATCACGGCACTTCTTGTATGATGCCGCAATATCACGGGAGATAGTCCAACGAGAAGGAAGGTCCGTGCCAGGGTGCCCAGTCAGAAGCAAGTTGTGCAGTTCACGATCGTCTATGATGCTCATCGGGCGATTGCTCTCGACAATCCATTTGACGATGAGGGCTCTACTTGCATGCGTAAGCTATTTGTACTGTGAGTATCAAAATACTGGACTAACTGCATCTCGTTGTTAGTGTGCGAGCGATGAGAATATGCCGCCGGCTGTTGTACCTGCCGGGCGAAGAGCGTGAACACGGAACCGTCTTGGCTAGCTTGAGTCTTCTTGTTGCAAGCGCGCGCAATGGTGTCGGCACCGAAGCACTTGACGGCATGGGTCTTGAGATTAGCCGTTGAAGACTTGTCCGCTGTGTCCTGGAAGCGACGAACCCCACCAGCTTTGATCTTACACTTGGGAGCAGCGCAGGGGAAGAAGTGGAAGAGGCGGTCATTGTGATAGCCGATCGTGATGGTGGGCTTGAAGAAGAAGTAGATAGGCAAGTGCCAGGAACGCTGCAAGGCCCCTAAAATGGCATTTAGTTCTCGTCAAGCGACAGAGATATGACAAGCAAAACTTACTGAGCGCGTCTTCAGCTGTGACCTCCGGATCCACGACCTCAGTAGACGATAGGCTGATATGATCATTGGCCGCGGCACTGCCAGTTGTAGAGGGTGGGGCGGCGTCTGAGTTGTAAGCAGAGCGCTGGTCAACGTTGATAGACACCTGCCGGCCGTAGGGCGGTCCTGTCTCCTGGTCCAAATCCCTAGACTCTGTGCAGCGCGGTTGTGAGAGGGTGAGTCGTCAGAGTTCCTGGGACGGTCGTGTAGCACCGCGAAGTGAGGTGCAAAGTGAGCGCGAGGAACGAAGTTCTGAGCGCGAACAAATGAAAAGGGATGAGGAACGAAGTTCCGAAGTGAGGAAAACGAGGGGATGTGGATGGGACGAACAGAACAATACGATCAGACAAAGTCAGAAAACAAAATGCGAACTATGTGGAGTTCGCCTGAACTAGTTGGCTGAGTTCGGGACGCAACAGATGGTTGGTGGTGGTATGGGTGTTGACGCGTCGAAGGATGATTCGATGGCTGATGAGTTCGTCGACGCTGGGCGAAGTCAATTGCGGACGAGTGCTGGGTGGTTTCGAAGGGTGCGAAGTTGGTGGCTTGATAGTTCGGGGTGCGAAGTCGAGGGACGAAGTCAAAAGTCGAGGTGCGAAGTCGAGGGTCGAAAGCGAAGTCAAAGACGAAGACAACAAATAAGACGACGAGTTGAGGTTACGCGCGAAGTATAGAGCGAGGAGTGGCAGAGTCAGTGAGTGCTGACTATACCGAGGCGGAGTGCAGAGTCTCTTGCGAGATCCTGACTATGAGGGGGGGAAAGTAACTTGCATTTCGTCGAGTCTGCGAGCTCTATATATACTACGAACCTATCCGAACCCGTATTGTACGGCGCGAAGTAGGCTAGCTATATGGAGAACGAAACCGAACAGAATGCGAAGTGTATCACGAGGGATGGGTTGGGAGCGCGCGAAGTGCGTATATGAGGAAATAGATGAGTCGGTAACATAGCCAACGCCATAAATATGAAACAAACAATCTGCGCTGTCATGTCAATATGCAATAATCGTGGGGAAACAAGGTACCGGGCGGAACTAGATATATGGGCGCGGAACATGATTCTGGACCATAGAATACTGAGCCAAACCTGCTGCAATCATCGTACGAAGTCGCGAACTGTGCCAGAAAGTACTAGTTCGCAAAGCGCTGGTTCGCTTCGCGTTGACTGCGGAGGAACGGCACTGTGACGAAGGATACTGCAGATGACGGGGAGCTCGGGCTGGAGGGAATCGACTGTGTGGCAAGGTGGGACTTGGTGTAGGCGCACCGAGTAGATGTTGGCGTTGTCAAACGCGTGATGTCTGGCAGGCGGAATGTGGAGTGTCGGGTGCTGATGGATAGAGCGTCTGGACTCGGCCACGTGTGGGCGCCTCGAGTTGACGTGGGAGTTTGCGGTCGGGCCGAGTTCGCGGTCATGTGACTTTGGGTGGCTGTGCCGGATCAACAGTTTGGGCGCTCCGAGTCCGAAGTCACGTGACTTCAAACTTGTGCGAAAAATGCCAAAATTTTGGGCGTATCCCCTCTCAGCGGGGATCCAGGCGTATCAACGTCAATGGCGATAGAAGACGAGCGCGACGGTGTGTTCGAAGCAAGAGAGCGAGACGACAGCGCAGTCTTCAGTCGTTTGGCGGGGCGAAGAACGGCCTTCGCACCGCGAGCGACAGAGTTCTTAATAGATGTGGCTTTGCGAGAGAGAGAGAGGAACGGGACTTCAACGATGCGACATCTGTGTTGCCCGCCATGAGAGGCGGATGACCAGGAAGCTCCTGCAATTTGCCTCCATACGCACAGGCCTTTATAGCTGAGAGCATGCCGTCAAGTCGCGCTGAGGATATTGTGTTGTCCGTTCATTGCAAGCCCAGGTCGGCCATGCTAGTGACACCGAGCTCCAACATACAGCGCGTACCTCCCGATGTCAGTAAAAAATTACTCCCCCGCTCGCACTAGAGCAAAGTTGTAAGAGTCCGACGCGCAGATAGTAGTTGCCTGCTCACCGGTGACTCAAAAAGACGAGCCTCATATTGCCTGGGTCTTGCTATCACAATAGACTCGGATTTAAAAGCACACTTGCGAGGTCCAGGTGTGGTGGCGGTCAGGCTCACATTGCCGGTCCAAGACTCAGTGCCGAAAAACAAAGAAATTGGATACTCAGCGGCGACTAAAAATCTACGCTTGTCAAAAAAGGTCTTCATTGCAATAGCTGTGTACCAACTAACATCTCTGAATGGAAATATTAAGATATGGGAGCGGAAGGAGGAGTTTCAAGGAGATTCAAGGTCGGTGGAGGAGGTGAAGAGGGCGTGGCGACGCGCAGCTTTGATGCTGGTGACCAACCGTCACATACCCGTCACACCGTGAAGTGGGTGTGCTGTTCTCATGGGGGTCGGCAGTTATGGACCCGTACCCGTACCCTCGACACCCGTCGCCGCAATACCGCGGGTGACACCGTACCCCTGCTCTCCCTTAGTACTGGATGCACTGTCCTGCTACTCACTACTAGGCTACAGTATGCTGTTAAATACTACGCCTGCCCTATACATACATGTACTGTATACATACATGCACTGTATGGTTCTAAACAGATGTTCTCAGGGCTGACAAGGACGATTATATACCAGGGCAAATGATTAAAAATCTCATTTTTTGGGACTGTGGGAATAATTTGATGCGTGGGATTGGATTTACGCTAGCACATGATGCCCCCAAACATATTCCGATTTTTCCATATTTTCCCTAATCTTTCCAAGCCCTACAGGTAGCTATTTGTAGTATCAATAACCATTTAAAATGATTTGTTTATGTCTCGTACCTGTGTGAACCAACACCAACTGAATTTATTCACTATTTTATACAATTTTAGCCGGTTTTGCGGTATCCAATAGGATGACAGCATTTTTTACCTCCAACTCAATTTCTAAGGCAATTATATAATCCATTTGTTATCGGTCTGTAATAAAAATGAATGGACCAATCACTATTGGTACTAATACTTATTAACCTACATGGACTGGTGCCACAGCATTGGCAGCCTGCTTTGGCTTGTCGTTGGTGCTGTCAGTACTTGATGCCGTCAGAGCCTTTGGGTACTTGTCTCTGAAGTGGCCTGTTTCGCCACAGTTCCAGTATACCCCACGCGGCTTCTTTTCTCACCGCCCCATGCCCGGTGTTGCCGCAAGAGCTTCGTCTGTGTTCAACGAACTTTCGGGCTTGAATCCGCGGCTGCGCTTCAACTCCTGGCGCTCGTATTCATTGCTGATAAGCAAGGAGAGGGTGTCGGGGTCGACGGTAGTGGATGGGGAAATCAGGGAGACAGCTGCAAGCTGTGAAGAGGCAAAGTTGGACAGATAGTTGGGTAGTGACAACAAATTAGTCAAACAATAGTCGGCGTTCTCAATCTCAACGCCGACGGCAGCCAGCTCAACTGTGGGGGGCTCTCTAGTAATACTAAGGCCTACAATAGTAGGGAAAGCGTAGTGCTCTGTGCAGCCACAATGTAAAGTGATTAGATGGAAATACTACTAGGGCTAGTAACCATATATCACTGCACATAGTAAATAGTACTCGGGCTAGTAAACCTGTCATACAGCAGGCTGTAAATTACTTTCAGCCCTGTGTGTAGTAAATCCTCGCTGTAGGCGGTAAATTACTTTGGCCCTGGGCCTAGTAATTCTGTCATTCAGCAGGCGGTAAATTACTTTCAGCCCTGCGTGTAGTAAATTATTGCGGTAGGCAGTAAATTACTTTCTGCCCTGGGCCTAGTAAATTGTCATTCAGCATGCGGTAAATTACTTTCTGCCCTGCGTGTAGTAAATCTTTGCGGTCGGCAGTAAATCACTTTCAGTCCTGCGCCTAGTAGATTTGTCATGCAGCGGGCTGCAAATTACTTCCAGCCCTGCGTGTAGTAAATCTCCGCTGTAGGCCGTATATTACTTTCAGTCCTGGGCCTAGTAAAGCAAATTACTTCCAGCCCTGCGTGTAGTAAATCTCCGCTGTAGGCCGTATATTACTTTCATTCCTGGGCCTAGTAAAGCAGCCCTGCGTGTAGTAAATTTCCGCTGTAGGCCGTATATTACTTTCAGTCCTGGGCCTAGTAAAGCAAATTACTTCCAGCCCTGCGTGTAGTAAATTTCCGCTGTAGGCCGTATATTACTTTCAGTCCTGGGCCTAGTAAAGCAAATTACTTCCAGCCCTGCGTGTAGTAAATCTTCGCGGTAAGCGGTAGATTACTTTGAGTCCTGGGCCTAGTGATTTAACATATCTCTGGATTACGTTCCGCCCTAGATCTAGTCAACCCGACACAAAGTAGCCCGTGAATTAAAATACTTCAGCCCTACTAGGCTAGTAGAATTTGAAAACGGCACACAAAATGACTTCACCGTAGAATTACTCCTGTGCCTTGCAGGAAATCACTTCCCCGCTATTTGACACGCAAATACTTGGCCAAATTACTATTCGGCCGGTAGCACCACGGGCTCGAGCAAATGCTACGTCAATTACCGGCATCGCCTAGTCATCGAAGCTTGTAGACTCTGCAAGTCACTAAGTCACTCTCAGTGAATGCGGGATCCCTCGAAGAACTATCATTTTACTATCGCTACAAAGATTACTATCACTACAAAGAATACTATGGCTACAAACAGAACAGATCCGCTAAGTCGACATTGACGGTTCGCCCTACCAACATCTCGTTTACGCCACACCGCCGATATACTCACTCGCGCTCACACTGCATCACCCCGTCAAAGCCTCCGGAAGTCGTCTTCGATATCTTCGAAGACACTTGTTGTGCTCCGAGCATCAGACTCCTCTGAGTCCGACAGGTCGACCGGAGGGACACTGATTGAGGCGCCGTTGTGCGAAGGAAACCCAGTTGAGCCGCCACTGTTCATGCCAACGACTGTAGCTTCCGGAAACGGAGAGGCCGAGGAGGATAGCGCAGCCGCAGCGGGTGGACTAAGTACAATCTCCTGAGCGTCGGCATCATCAATGTCCATCACCTCACACTGAGAGTCGAAGTAAATGGGGAGGTCGAGGTGGTTTGGCGGTGGCGATGGCCAACTGATCGACAGGCCATGAGCTGCGAGTGCTTTGGTCCACTGCGCTTGAAATGTTCGGGCCAAGCTTGAGTAGATCGACGCCTGTCGGGCGGAGTAAGCAGTCAAGCCGCGAAGAATGTCCGTTGACGCGTCAGTCCGTTGCTCGGCACGGTCCCACCACCAAGCCGACTTCCACTGGAGGAACCGGATCGTTCGTGACATCTCTACTTGAAGCAGCGTGATCTCCTCCGCCCACCGGCGTGCGCGCGCGCGGCCCTTCATCCATTCGACGCGTAAGCCTGAGATCTGTGTTAGCATATCCATTTACACGTAGATGCAGGGGCAACGCACTCTCATGGACTTCATCCTGTGTTGCCGGATCGGCACCACCAAGGAGATCGCGCGCGTCGTGCCGCAGCACTCTCCAGATCCACGGAATCTCGCGTTGACCTTCACCAAGTCGCGCAACATCTCCTTGAAGTCGGCGTGCCGCTTTGCCGCGAGGACGGGCTTGAGCGATGTCTTCGTCATCGGCCTTCGGCGAACGGATGTCGGAATCGCGGAGCACGCGGAGGTGGTTCTGCCACGGGCCTCCTGGATCCAGAACCTCCAAGGCGCCATGCGCCACACGATAGCGTGACACATGCATTTGTAGCTTGTCGCTGTACCTTTTGACCGTCCCGCGTGCTCGAGTGTTCGCCTTCTGGCCGGGGCCATCAACGTGGATGTGTTTGTAGTGTATGAGGCTCATGCGAACGCGTAGGTGCCGTCTGACTTCGTGAAGCGCATCTTCGGCCTGCGCTTGCCGAAGGCGTTTTGCCTTGGCGATGATGCCGACGGTGAGACCCGCTGACCAAAGCTCCCGTGGAACCTCATGCGGAAGCCACAGCTGTTCGTCTTCCGCTGCGGGAAGCGTAGGACTATCAGGTGCGGCTTTCTCGGCGGCTTCTTGTTCGGCTTTGGCGCGTAGCACGGCTACGACCGGCATGTAGACGAGTTGAATGGCACGCCACGTCGTGATCCTGTGCTGCAGAGAGTTGCGCTTGGTCTGCAGCGCGGCCTTGCCCGCTGCAGTCTTCGACTCTTCGGATGACGCCTTAGCGCGCAAAGCTCGCCTATAGAACGACCTCAGCTTTCCAGACGGTGCATGATGGTTATGAAAACGTACTGCTGATCTTCGAGCTCCAACCCAGTCGTCAAAAACGCGCTAGCGGATGTCTCATGGATGGATAGCGAGCCGTTGCGAGCCATCGCATTGGCTTCTTCGCGCGCCAACTCGAGTCGTACGTCTGCAAGACTCGTTGCTGAGGTGTACATAATGTTAGAGACTCGAGCGGGACACGAAAATCTAGATACGTACAAACCACGGGCTCGTCGTACGGATTTGGCTTGGTATTGTCGGCGTCCCAGGCCTTTACCATCGCCTCCCACTGCTGGATCAGTACGGCGGGGAACGTCGCCGTGGATTCTTCATGATTCTTGCGCTGCTTGAGGTAAACCACTACCGCGAACTTGAGCGTGCGAGAGAGCTGGTCTCCTAAACGAACATGAGCATTACATGTGACCTATAGCAGCGAAGTCACCTACCGATCAGCGTTATTTTGCGCCAGTTAATAGCCCCGAACTGGTCATCGAGCGCTTCACGTCGTCCGTCGCCCGACATCTCGCGCGTACTGAGTGACGCGCCGTTCACATCAGACCAACCGGCTTCAATGCCTTCACCACACGTACGCGCCATGCCTTCGGTGAAGTTCAAGTTGTACCCAATCTGACAGGGTAAACCATGCGCGAGGAGATGAAATTTTGGTATCAAGAAGATAATGAGTGTGTCGGAGATGTCGATTTGGAATGCTGGAGGGAATTGAGCCATGCGCCGAAAGAAATTCTTGGAGTACTGGCAGGAAATGTCGTAGGTGAGTACGATCCGCTTCATGCCTGAAGCCGTGCCGGCGATGGTCGACAGAAATAGATAATCCATACTGCAGTATCTATGTGCCAATGAAAGCATTAGTACAGCGCCCGCACGAGGCCGCATGAACACTACTGACCTCTCCCCCTTCGAGAGATCACCTACTCCGTTCTTGCGATAAAACATATGACGCGCGCAGATAACCGCGCCTACGCCGTTCACAGAGAATTGCTTCTGCGCGGGGATGTTTGCGAGATCCACCGCAGCAAACGAAGACCCGCACGCTTTCATCTGTCTCCCGTGATCAGTACTGTCTACATGGCGTAAGTTAACAATGCACGATGGACATACCTCAACTTCATCTTTGTGCAGCTCAAGGTGCGCTTCGTATGGCGCTCGAGGGACGAAGTACGACCATCCTGGGGCGAGTTGCGTATCTTTGAGGCCACGATTCTTGAGCTTCAACTTGAAGTTAGCGTCCATGGACAGGAGCGTCGCATTCTTCCACCTTGACAAAAGCATCAGTGACGACGAGAATTGATTGAGCTTCAGAGAAACGTACTGCTCACTCTCCGGATCGTCTTCCCACCCATCATCCATGTTTCTACCCGGCTGCGGACAAGCTGGGCATTCCACGGCAAGTTCGCCCAGCGCGGTTCCATCGATGCCATCCGGACTATGTGCTCGTGCAGCGCGTTTGCAAGCACGTACATTGCGGAAGCAGCGCACGGTGCGAATAAAATCTTTGTAGTGATTCTACAAGTAGTAATTAGCCAAGAGCCGATGGCGACAACGTGCCCACACACCTTTGGTCGAAACAGCCCGGTTCCATCTGTCACCCTGGCCAGACCGCACCAAAAGTCGTACGCATTCAGCTTCCCTTGTATCGTCATTGCGTGGAACAGCTCGAGGGTTCGAAGTGTCGTCACAGTCCGCGGGCGCAGCACTGTCGCGGGCCACCATCCCGCGCGAAGGAATTGAACGTAGGTGTTGGCGGTATGTTCGTTCTTGCAGTCACAGAACCGCACGCGCACAAAACGAACTCCGGAGGTGTCAATCACCGTCACCATTGTTGGTTGATCGCGTGGGCAGGGACAAGAGAGGCCGTCGTGGCCGAGCTGGATACAGAGTCCAGCGTCGGCAAGTGAGTACTTTGCGAAGAAATATCCGTTCCATCGCTGGCAAGGAAAACATCAGCCCCACATGCGTGTTGATAGAAGAAAGCAGCGTACTTTGACGCGGTGAAGAGGCTGCCTCTCGTGAAGTCCGCAACAGCAAACATGGCACATGACTTGCTGGCCGACGCAGTCGTCGCACTTGATTGACGCCGTTTCCGTCTGGCATAGCGGGCAAAGAGAGTCGGGCTCGACGGATCCCCAGCCCTCGTGGCGAAGTATCTCATCCAAGAATTGGCCGCGCACCGCAGTCCACTCGATAAGAAGATCGACCTTAAGGTGAGACATGGCATATCAGCTTATGATAACAGAGAGATACGTTCCACTCACTCTTGTCTTCTTCTTTTTCTTTTCTCCATGCCCCCGTCTGCGGAACCGACGCCCAATCTGCACCATGACATCCTCGATGTACACGTGCTCGTGATTCGAAGTGGGCTCGTCTTCTAGCTCGTTGCTTGCAGGTGGCGGGGTGCCGGGGGGTAATAGATCAGGGTTCGTCGAGGGAGGGGAAGCATCATCTGGTGGTGGGGGGAGCTCAAAGTGCGACGTCTGCTGATGGGGCTTGCGTCGCCGTCCATGTCGAGAAGGGACAGAAATTGATGTGTGCCGGGCCTTCTGAACAGGGTTTAAGGGTTTTGCGAATGCGTTGATAGAAACGCGGCCTAGTTTCTTGGACGTGCGCGCCTTCACCATGGCACTGACGGTGGGGTGGTGGACGTTCGCTCGCTTGTTGATCGCCAGCGCTCGCAGCACGTGATCGTGCCGCGCTCCATTCTACAAGTCGCGCCAGTGACATATTTCTCAATGCAAAGCTCATACAATTTGCTCATACAATTTCAAAGCGGTACAATAACATGGTATGCAATAAAAAAACAGAATAAATGTATGCAATACAGTGGAGCGTCAAATATGGCGAAGCCGGAGGAACTCAAAGTGGAAGTAAGCAATTAGTGAGTGAAGCAGGAATGACCGACTCGGAATGCACGACACCTGGATAATCAAGGATGTACGGCATACTATGCAATAAGAACGGAATAAATGGATGGAATGAAATGAAATGAAATGAAGCGTCAGAAATGATAAAGTCGGCGGAACTCTGCCTTGTTCAGCCTGAAGGTATGCAATCAGTCGATGAAGTAGCAAAGATAGAATGAATGACGCACCGACAGCCCGTAAATATTAACGCACGGCTCATAGCTGCTCCAGCAACAGAGTATACGCCTTGTGCATGAAGCTCGATCTCCTGGTGAAGGGCGGCAACGAGGCGACGCTGAGCATGGATCGCGGCAACGCCAGCCTCCAAATTCTCCACGCCACGGTTGACAACCTTAAGCGCATTTTGAAGGACCTCGGCTTTAACCGTTTCGATGGCGGTAATGTACCGCGGAATCCACTCATCAGCGGAATCGATTTTGTCGCGGATGTCGGCCTCGATGACTTGACAGCGCGACCAAAGAGCTTGCTCTTCTGCTTGCATTTCTGGTGTGAGAGCGGGATCCTTTTCCAAGCTTTTGTATACTATGGTAGTTGTATACGCGTACCTGTTGAATGAACTATCCATCAGCCCCGGTGTTTTCGCCACGCCTACACGCGCAAGAAAGCGGACGCACTCTTTGTCCAGCTGAGATCCTTCTTCCAATGCCCGTCGCTTATCCTCCCTCTTCAATTTCGAGACTTTTCTGCGTCCTACTCCCCGCTTGATTGCGTTGTACCGATTCTGATACGTTTTCAGTCGCGACTTATTTCTGCCTGCCGTTGAGATCCAAGCAGCGTGTGGAAGAGTCAATTGAGTGCTCACCGCTCATAGTATGAGAGCATATCAGCTGGGAAAGGCGGTACAAGAGGAGGTAGAGGATGTGAGATGAGGAGTGAAAACGGGGGTGCGTAAGAGCGGGACGCACGAAAGCTGCAGGACGCGTCGCGCCTTTTGCGCTCTCAGAGGCTCAATCATGCCGAACTTCGTATCCATTGCATCTGCCTCCCACATAAATGCTAAATTTTACTACACCTCTGGGCACGCGTGAAGCACACATTCCTGCGCTATGAAGAATTTACACCGTGCCAGAATCCTGTTAACCACCGTTCGCTATGTTTTAATCCATATACCACGGGCCTCGGCATTTGCCGGCATGCAACACGCCGTACTGAGTACTGCGCTCGTCAGTCAAGCTTGGGTCACATAGAAATTCCTGGAGTCTTATAACATGCCAAAAATGATGTCCTGAAGTTTCTGTACCTTAGTGGTACAGCGTCAGCTCCACAGGATATTGCTTAACAGGTGAGCAAGACGGCCTCGGCATTTTCCGCAGGCGCGCGGCCACCGTTCTGGCGAAGTCAACGGGCCATGGAATTTCAGAGCGCTACGCAAACTAGATACACAAGAAGGCGACACGACGGGCACAATATGCGAGACACAAACTGCCAAAACCAACCGCTACTCGCTACTCGTACACGACCCGACACGACATATGCAAGCTACGTGTCAAACATCAAAATCATTCATGTGCAGCTCGTACCACGCCTCGGCGGCCGGACGATCACGAAAACCGCGGAAGTAAGCGGATGGGTAGCCGGAGACGAATTGTCGGATATTGTCCCTACAAGATTGTCAATAGAGAACGTTGAGTGCAAGAGGATCACGCACCAAGGTCCTGGGAAAACTCCATCCACGTAGCCGTTCGCGACCGCGAAGAACGCGTCGCCCTCAGGCGCAGCCTCGATCTCTGCCCGTGTCAGCGGGACGTTGGGAGCGGCGGGCGCGGCGAATGCCATCGTCGAGAGACTCGACACCGACGAGACGGAGTCCAGCGCTGACAGCGAGGCCGTTGTCGCTGGCGATGCAGCGCCGTTGACAGCACCGACGCCCCACGACGCTGCGGATGGATCGACCCAGATCGGGCTGCTTGATGGCGCGGCAGGAGGCAGAGGGGCCCGGGAAGTCGTACTCGCGGAGACATAGCGGCTTGTGTCGGCCATCCATGAGGATATAGAAGGGTTGACCCATATCGGACTGCTTGAGCGCGCGGCAGCCGGCGCAGGAGGGGTGACCGCGTCGTCGCTTCTGCTTGGCGAATGAGATTCGCGGGCCTCTGGCTCCGTACCAGCAGACTAGATGGCGCTCAGTAAAAATACATCACTCGAATATTCAAATAGACATACCTCTTGCCATCCCATTCGGACGCATATCTGGTAGTCGTTTTGGTGGTTTGCGGCAGCGACAGCAGGGCGGGACTCGATGCGGAGGTCGATGTTTGAAGAGTTCTGCCCTCTCACCGGCGTGTTTGGAGGCGCCCGGGGAGTTGCCAACACGTTCGCAGGTGCGCTGGAAGTGGCGTCGCGCTGGCTATACGCGTGCAGCGCATGGCGCGGCGGCGATAAGGGCGTGTGGGGAGGATTCCCAGATTCCCCGGCGCCGGCAACAGAAGGCGTCGGGGGCATGTGAGGACGATCCGCAGGGACGCCACGCGCCCTGGCGTGAGAAGGCGTTACGGCGGCAGGAGGTTGGACTGCAGCGCCACCGCGCAGCGAGGTGGCACCAGTCGGGCGAGTGGAGGGGGCCGGCCGCATGATGGGTGTAGGGCGAGTGGAGGTCGCCACGCGAACGCCGTCGAAGGGATACTGCGGGGACGGAGGCGAGTCCGCTGTTGATCCAACGGAGATGGCCGAGTCTGTCGAACCGACAGATATCGCAGAGGATGATGACACGGTGCGCAAATTAGAGTGAATGCCAGTGGCAGGAATGAATGGTGTGCGCCCAGTACTTGCGCCAGAGACCGTACCGGGGCGTCCTTCGTTCGTCGGAAGCCGGGGTGACGTAAAACCGGCGCGTGCATTGTTGGTCGGAGCACGCGGAGCTGTGCGGAACGTTGTAGGAGCCCTTCGAGTCGGTGAAGCAATCGGGGCACGGTTAGGTGGAGGAGAAGTCGGCAGGTTGACTTCAATCTCAGGTGATGGAAGGAGGGGATACAGCCGTCGATGGATACCGTCGCTCGCGCGATTATCGCCTCTCGCGCGCGAGGCAGTGGGCGTTGCCTCGGTCGGCATTGCGCCCGGAATAGGGCCTGGCGGCGAAGGGGTGCGGACGACAGGGGGCGGCGAAGGGGTGCGGACGACAGGTGGCTGCGAAGGGGTG
The DNA here is from genome assembly GCA_019915035.1 of Auriscalpium orientale. Taxonomy (NCBI): domain Eukaryota; kingdom Fungi; phylum Basidiomycota; class Agaricomycetes; order Russulales; family Auriscalpiaceae; genus Auriscalpium; species Auriscalpium orientale. The sequence goes on from JAHLMH010000001.1 coordinate 3,573,978, forward strand.
CGGACAACAGGTGGCTGCGAAGGGGTGCGGACGACCGGTGGAGGTGTAAGGACTGAAAATGGCGCACCAACCACGGTGTCGGGATTGTCGACACGAGTATAGGGTCCCATGTGCGGAGTCTGGGGGAGGAGAGGGATCCCGCGGTAGTACGCGGGTTCACCGTCTCCACGGTCGCCGCTAAAAACGTTGTCGCCTGAGTTCAAATCCTGGGGCCCATACGAACGCCAGAAATCAACGGCCTCGGCCCATGAGTTCACGCCTTGCATAATAGCCCCGGGAGCACCGTTAGTAGCGATGCTAGCCTCAACCCTAGACGGGGTAAGCCAGTTGGCGTGAGATGCACGGCAGATTAACTCACCAATTGTTGGTTACACCAATGGCGTAGCCGTTTACCACTACGAAGAAGGCACGTCCGCGGCGCGTGCGAGGGGATGCCGGAGTCGGCGAGAAGCCTTGACGCTTGGGCGTGCCAAAGCGCTTCATGGCGGTGAGTGCGACGGGATGCGAGTGCGGGGGCAATGACGGCGAATGCGAGGGCGAGGGCGGCGAGCGGGCAGCGAGCGGGCAGCGAGCGATGCAGGCCAGTGATGGTCTGACTAAAAGGCAGGGAAGGTGTCGCAACTCGGGCGAATCCCCTGCGCTCCAACGTGCCTCCATGTCAGGTGGTGGGAACGAATTACTCCAGCGCACACCGGACTGGGCTACACTTGCGCTCCATTTAACTTGCAGCTGCGGCGAGAGAAGAAATCAGTCGGCGGAGGGAATCCACCACGCCGAACGAATTTGAATTCACCGCAGTAAAATCAAATCCGAAACGCGACAGCATGTCCCGCTGCCCCAGTGATCCTTGCTGCTGCACAATAACCCATCGACACGCCCGACCATGGTGTGGTCCACGAAAGAACAGCGCGCATTTCTCACCTCCTGGGTGCCCAAGTACAAGGAACACCAGGCAGCCGGGACCATCACGAACTTCTGGACCCTGCTGTTTGCCGAGTGGTTCGCCCGCTGGCCTGAAGGTCAGAACGAGCAGGCTGCCGAGGATAAAAAAGCCGCAAAAGCGGGAGGCGGCAAAGGTCCTCCTACGGTACGCAAGGTAAGTATTCGCCATTAACGTGAATGGCAGGGACTCACAGTTCTGTCAGCGGCTGCAGCATTGGTTTAACAACCACACCCGGACAGGGACCGGCAGCGCTTCTGGTGGGCGGCAGCTCCTCAACCTCCGCGGGAAAACCAAGCGCAAGCTCCAGCCGCACCAGGCCTACCAGGTGCTCTACTGGGAGAAAAAGTTGAAGGCGATTGTCGCGCCGGAATGGCTGAAGCTGGTCGAGAGTAAGTTGCCGATAACGCAGAAAGGCGTCCTTGCGTATCAAAACAAGCGCGCGAAAGAGCTCTTGGACAAAGACACGGATGCGGTGAAGGCCGAGGTTGCGCTAGCGGTGGAGAACGGGATCGCCTACAACGGCGAAACGGACCCACTGAAAAAGAAGGAAAGGTAAGTCTTAATCGTCCTTGCGAGTGACGTGGGGCTTACCTTCCGTGGATAGTGCCATAGACGCCCTAGGGCGGTCCGTGGCCGTCGCCCTAGGCAATATTCACGACCAGACTGGGTGGGTTGCCACTATCCTGTTGGGCGGACCAAGACCCGCAAGTGGCGGCGCGATTGAGTCGATAGCGTGAGTTGGGCTTCGGAACGGGCGTTTCTTGACCAGCTGATGACGTGTCTTGCTCAGGCTCCATACAACTGTTGACGGCTACGGCGACTTCAGCCAGCATTACGCAGCCTTTGATTCCGCCATCTCGCAGCCATTTCAGAATTTCCTGAATACGGTATATCGTGAGTTTACTTCGTTCATGTCTGCGGATGATGCAGAGACTGACATGATCAACACCAGCACCCGACGTACGTGCTCAGATGGCCATGAGCGGGATTGAGGAGCCAACGGACACGGCAGACGCGGCAGACGTGACAGAGTCGGCACCGTCGGCGCATGTCGGCCCGGCGTCTGTCGGCCCGGCAAGTCCGGCTGTTGCCTCCGGAGCAGGTGAAGACGAACGGCGGCCTCCAGGTGAGGGACAGGCGGAGGAGGCAAAGCAGAAGGGGAAGGGGAAGAAGAAAAGCGTGCCCGACCCGCCGAAGGAGGCAAAACAGAAGGAGAGGAAGCAAAGCTCGCCCGACCCGCCGCCGAAGCCCACAGCTTACATGCAGCAGCGGCTGGACAACATCGCGCGCAACAAGCGCATGATTGAGGAGCTGAAAATACCCCAGTTGACTGCCGCCATGTTCGGCAACAAGAACGAGTTGTTCGGAGCTCTCCTGAAGGCTACCCACGACGTGATGGACACGACTGGCGATGCTGAGGAGGAAGACGATGGCGATGAAGAGGACGATGGCGATGAAGAGGACGAGGACGAGGGCGAGGTTGAGGTTGATGGGGGGGAAGAGGGAAAGGAGCACGAGGGAGAGGACGAGAATGTTGAGGACACGGCTGAGAACCCGGTGTCGGCTCGCGCCCCTGGAGGTGCTCTCGCGCCAGCTCCCGCGACCTCCTCTGCGAACACTGTACCGCCAACTGCCGCCCTTGACAATCCTCACGCGCCAGCTCCTGCGTCCTCTGCGGACGTTCTGCCGTCAACTGTCGCTCCTGGTCCTGGGCTTGCGGTAACATCCGAGATTGGCACGCACGGCGTCATGCCGCTCGTCACACCCGCCCCTGCTAGTGCTCCTTCTGCACAGGAGACTCCGGTTGATCCACCTGCATCAGCTCGCGACGGGCCGGCGCTCACGGAATTGCTCGCGGCCAGTCTCGGTGACGCAACGCTGACCGCGAAGCCTGTGGAAGCGGTCCCAGAAGTGAAGGATACGAAAAGTGGCGACAGACCTGCCGCAGAGCCAAAATGGATCGCGGAGACTAAGGAGTACCTAGAGGGCGCAATTGAGGACGAAGATTGGATTGCTTGCGTTGAGATGTGGGCTGAGCTTGAGGCTCAGCTGGACTATCCCGACAGAAAGGTACGCGCTATTCGACCATGTCATCGTTAGGAATGAAACTGATAATTATACAGGACAAATCTCACTGGTTGAAGTGCACCGAGAGGCCCGAAGAGTTCGGCGAGTGGTTGAAGCGGCGCCGGGTGTTCTCGTATGTGCCTGAGATCAAGGACGCGTTCGCGTACGGGGAGGCCTGGAGAAAGTGGTGGCGGTCGCTCCAGCCCGAGTGGAGGTGCGAAGACGAAGATGCATGGCCGCCGCTTAGGTTGGATGGGAAGGAGCGCGAATGGGTCCATCTTCGGAAGGGAGGGATGAATGGTTTGGTGACGGTGTTCATTGCTTTGACGTGGTGGGCGTCTGCAGCGGGAGAGGAGGACAATGATGCGCAGGGTCGCGCAAAGATGCGGGAGGTGTCCTCTGCGGTAGAGGACATTGCCTGGGTGCTGATGGAGATGTTGGACGCCCCAAAGGCCCCCGAGCAAGACACCCCAACAATCCCTGCGAAGCGCGCAGCTGAGAACGACGGTAATCGCGCCGAATCAAAAAGGTAAACTGACCTCTAAGTCTACGGGTACACTGAGCTCACTGCATCACTTGCGTAGGGTGACTCGGAGCCGCAAAGCTTGAACAAGACCCACCTCGCTGGCCAAGTCATCGCTGATCATGCTACAGCTGCGCGCCCGCCCGCCGCCCGCTCTCGCTGCCCGCTGCCCGCTGCCTAACCGCCTGCCATGAACTTGGACCATAGTTAACATTGTACATTAGTAGTATCTTGAGCAATAGCGTACCTGTGTGTGATCGATAGCTGGGGGGAGCGGGGTGCGGTGACTGCGGTCGGCGGGCGGTGATGGGAGACGCGTGTTTGATGCGCTGTCAAGGCACACTGATGCGCCGTCCCAATCAGGAAGGCACACGCGCAAAATCATTTCACAGAGAAACCAAATTCCGTAGGCAGTGTAGTAAATCTGCAAGACGAAGTGATTCTGTATACTGCAGTAATTCTGCAGGACGAAGTGATTCTGTATACTGTAGTAGTTCTGCAAGACGAAGTAATTCTCGTAGTAATTCTGCAAGACGAAGTGATTCTGCAGTACCGTAGTAATACTGCAAGACGAAGTGATTCGCGTAGTAATTCTGCAAGACGAAGTAATTCTGTATACTGTAGTAATTCTGCAAGGCGAAGTGATTCTGTATACCGTAGTAATTCTGCAAGACGAAGTAATTCTCGTAGTAATTCTGCAAGACGAAGTGATTCTGCAGTACCGTAGTAATACTGCAAGACGAAGTGATTCGCGTAGTAATTCTGCAAGACGAAGTAATTCTGTATACTGTAGTAATTCTGCAAGGCGAAGTGATTCTGTATACCGTAGTAATTCTGCAAGACGAAGTAATCCTCGTAGTAATTCTGCAAGACGACGTGATTCTGCAGTACCGTAGTAATACTGCAAGACGAAGTGATTCGGAAGTGATTCTGTAGTACCGTAGTGATAATGCCTGACCAAGTGATTCGGAAGTGATTCTGCACTACCGTAGTGATTATGCCTGACCAAGTGAAAGCCGAGTAAATCGGTAGAGTTTTCCTGTAGTATAGTGAAATGTGGACTGCATTACAGACTGATAGTAAAGTACATTATCAACTGCATAGAGCACTACGCTTTCCCTACTATTGTAGGACTGTAGTAATTTAAGTAGGGCCCACGGCTCGCCAGCTCTTCATGCTTTGTGCGTAGGTCATCCAGAAACTGACGCACGTCACCCTTGTTTAGGCAACAACAGCTAAGGAATTGTTTGTGCAAGTCCATCTAGGCGTAGGCCCCCTTCCCGGTGTATTCCTGTATGAGTGCAGTCCATTGCAGCGCGACGGTTGTAAGCTTCTTGAGCTTGACAACAGTGGAGTCCGATAGTCGCTGGGTAAGGAGGGACTTAGCAGTGCGCTCATCCTTGTCCCAGGCGTCCATGGCCGTGATCTCATCGGCTGTAGGAGCAGCTGCACAGGCAGGGACAGGGCGCAGGACAGACCCGTCAAAATGACTCCACTTGTCCTTTGTGGCCACCGCAACCTCAAAATGAGTCCACCAAATTGCCCAATTGTGACCCTTAGGCCCCGTTCGGTTGCAACGAGAGACCCAGGGTCTGTTACGGGTCCAGGGCCGGGAGAAATAGGCGACCCCTCGGGCCATTCGGAGCAAGGCCCCAGCAGAGAGTAGTCACATACAGTCACATTAAAAGTCACAGATCATCACAGTAGATGACCGTCGCGCACAAAGGCCTGCAATGACGATTTCTTATCCCCCGGTCCTTGGGATTCATTTCTGGGACCCAAAAATCCATGGCCTCAAACCGTGTGACACCTATGTGGGGTTTTGCTTTTTGATCGACCTTGTATCAGAACCAGATCCCCGCATTCGGCGAAAAGGTGTGTCCCCTGCTACGTGCTGCGTACGTACGACGCTGGAACCACATTTCCAGCCTCTCGAAGCATACATTCTTGCCGCAATAATGGTACACCGTCTCTTCCCGCCTCTCCCATCCCCTTATGCTAACACACAGCGCCCAGACCAAACGCCCGCGGCAAATGCGGCCGGTGTGGCACTCTAGAGTGGTGCCCTCCCGTACATTACTGCCCGCATCAACGTGGGTCGAGGACTGGTAGAGGCTGGTGTGGCGGCAGCCTTGTGCGCTGCTGCTGGGCTTTATTGCAGCCCGAGTGTTCGAGGGTTCCTCATCGTAGAATGTATTTTTGCGCCATTGTAAATGATAACACAAAATATGCACAGATTGTGAGCACATCATGGTGTACAATATATCCTGCACCATATTCTACACGCATGACTATGGCTTCTGGGAACATGTGGATGTGGAGAGAGAGTAGGAGAGCGAGAGCGGGGAAGTCAACAACTCCCGAGTCGCGCCCACTGCTGCCCAGCCCAGTGTGACAGCTCCCGTTAGGCCTATCTCTGCTTCCGAACGGTTGGCAAGGTCCCAGGTCCAACCCTTATCCGTGCGCTAACTTGCTCCCACGCTTTTTGGCTGTGGACCCTTAGCAGACCCTGGGTCTCTCGTTGCAACCGAACGGGGCCTTAGCATCTAGCTTCAGGATGGCGGACAGGAAAGAGTTGGCGGCGATCGTAGACATGGTGAAAGGATGATAGCAGCTAGTTGGCAGAGGCTAGGCGAGGCCCAATAACCTGTAGAATTTGAGGTGGTTCATTCTCATGCGACACCAGAGAGAAAAGTGTCATTATTGCAGAGGAATATCGTAAGGTTTTATGGCTACAAGTTCAGAGAGACATAGCGAGCTTATCAAAAGGTCTACAAAGGTTTTGATGTGAACCACATGGATGCACAATCATCGACAAGGCAAAACCATATGGAATAAATACATATTGTGGAGGATAGAAAGTGGCAGAACGTCAAGGAATAAAGAACGGCGAGACATACAGGTGTGATCGCAACAGGCCGTCGAGGTCCGTGCGATGCGCAGCATGCTTGCATCTCCAACAAGGAAGACTGCGGCGGCAACCATATTTTTAGCAGCTTCGTAATAGTAGTGCTGCCGCGGTTCAGTTCTGAACCATGGTTCGAACCTGAACCAGGTTCGGTTCGGGGCTTGGTCTGGTTCAGGTTCAAGGTTGAGCTGAACCTGAACCAATGGTCTGGTTCACGGTTCAGCGGGTGGTGAACCAAATGGTATGGTTCGAACCTGGTCCGAACCCACCAAACCATGAAGTTTTTTCCAATTACGATTACTCTAAATCGTTTCTTTCCTAAACAAGTCAGGCCAAAACGCGCGTCGTCAGGAAAGTCACTTTAGGAAATGTGTCCCAAAGTTCCCGGACCAAAAGCATTTTGTCCCAAAGTTTGGACCAAAGTCAAAGCACGTTGCCCCACCTGCCTACTCCGGTAATTCTTAGCTCAGCAGCTTTTAACACTACGCTTTTTACCACCTACTACACTGTAAATCACGTTCAGTCTTTATCTACTATTTGTTGTCGGCTATACATTGGAAAGCTCGCTTCGGCAAACACACCTGATAGTACCTATTACCTAAGTTAAGTAGCCCGGTCAGTGCTACTGTGATGCGTAGGCTTATTAGCTTCGATAGCTCGATCCCTGGTGCTGCAGCACTTCCCCCAGCTGTTGCAGCCCAAAAGATCAAGAGATAAGGGAGATAGGCGGGCAGCGGGAGGAGGTACCGGATCAGAGGCCCTCAAGCACGTGCCCGGACCCTTCCCGGCCATCCCACGCCTGCCGTCACCGGCGCCAACACCCCCCACGATGAGCTAAGGTCGTCGTCGTCGTCGGCGACGACGAGCTCGATGGTGCCCCCGTCCCCCCCCCTATATAGATACATATATATATCGTTCGAACCGTATTTACAGCGCGAATCCAATGGTGCAACAAGCTAAGCGAGCGGAGCGCGGGGGAAAGAGCTATGCACGGATTACTGGTGCGTTCGAAAACGAACCAGAGTCACGTGGCTGTACCAACACGGCGCTTGCGGCACTGCACAACGAGCGCAATGGCTCCTCCGTTTCCGCCCGTATATAGGTACATGTATATATGAATGGAATGGCATTTTCAAGGGGCATACGATGGTGTAGCTCTCGTAGCAAACGGGGCACTGGTGAAACGGTGTCGTACAGAGAACCTGCATCACGTGCGGGAGAACCACCGGGACCGGTTGCGACTCGGTTCCGCGCGTGCCTCGCGCATGCCGAGCGATGCCGCTGCGCCTTCGCCGGCGCCAAACCCCCACAGCGCCCGTCGTCGTCGTCGCCGACGACGAGCTCGCATTCCCGCGCGTTCCCTCCCATAGATCATGTTGTATATATTTTTGGTACCATGACGGCCACTCTATTTGGATTGGTACCGAGCAAGTTTGTACCGAGCAGGTGCCCTGACCAATACCAACTGCAAGTCAACGCGGTCACGTGCCTAGTCACCGCGTTTTCTCCAAGTCGAAAGCCGTGCCAACGGTCCTAAAAGACGCGCCGTAGCTTGCTCAAGATAGCCCAATTATCATTGAGCTCACACTGTACCTGACATAGCAATCACGAACTCGTTTATTGACTGCAACAAGAAGACTACTATATACTTGGGGACAAACGCGGGTGCACTCTTTCTAAGGCGAGGAGGGGGCGGACGTCTCGGTGGGGGTATGTGCGACGACCTTCCTGAGCTTCCGAGGCACATACACCTGCTCACCACGAGCGGCGCGATCGTGATTAAGCTGGATGCGCGCCGCGACCTCGAGGTCGGTCATCGCCTCCCAGCGGCAGGTCTTGCTCTCGAGCGCGCGAAGGAGCGTCGTGAGCTCCTGGCGCTTGAGCTTGCCCGGGTTCGTCACGGGCCCAGGGAGCGGCCAACCGCGGAGCTCGATCTTGTGCTCCTCAACGACCTTGCCTTCATAGTTCGTGTAGTTCATTTTGAGGGAGCCCGGCTTGATACCTTCGTTCTTAAAGAGTAAGGAGTCTGCGGAGACCGCGTTCAGCCTGAATGCACCTGATAGTACCTATTACCTAAGTTAAGTAGCCCGGTCAGTGCTACTGTGATGCGTAGGCTTATTAGCTTCGATAGCTCGATCCCTGGTGCTGCAGCACTTCCCCCAGCTGTTGCAGCCCAAAAGATCAAGAGATAAGGGAGATAGGCGGGCAGCGGGAGGAGGTACCGGATCAGAGGCCCTCAAGCACGTGCCCGGACCCTTCCCGGCCATCCCACGCCTGCCGTCACCGGCGCCAACACCCCCCACGATGAGCTAAGGTCGTCGTCGTCGTCGGCGACGACGAGCTCGATGGTGCCCCCGTCCCCCCCCCTATATAGATACATATATATATCGTTCGAACCGTATTTACAGCGCGAATCCAATGGTGCAACAAGCTAAGCGAGCGGAGCGCGGGGGAAAGAGCTATGCACGGATTACTGGTGCGTTCGAAAACGAACCAGAGTCACGTGGCTGTACCAACACGGCGCTTGCGGCACTGCACAACGAGCGCAATGGCTCCTCCGTTTCCGCCCGTATATAGGTACATGTATATATGAATGGAATGGCATTTTCAAGGGGCATACGATGGTGTAGCTCTCGTAGCAAACGGGGCACTGGTGAAACGGTGTCGTACAGAGAACCTGCATCACGTGCGGGAGAACCACCGGGACCGGTTGCGACTCGGTTCCGCGCGTGCCTCGCGCATGCCGAGCGATGCCGCTGCGCCTTCGCCGGCGCCAAACCCCCACAGCGCCCGTCGTCGTCGTCGCCGACGACGAGCTCGCATTCCCGCGCGTTCACCGTAGAGACTTATATACAAGTAATACGACAATTGAACCAGCGTCAGGGACTCAGTCACAAACCGTAAGTATTGCGCAGCGTCTGCTGCCACGTGTGTGATCAACGAGACGCGTCAGTCACGTGTAGCGTGGCTTGCGCATCGCGTCGGCGACACAGGCTCTACAGGCATCCCCATGTATTCTTCCTCTCGCAAGAATCGGTCGACTTCAAGCAGAACCATCAATTACAATGCTGGTTTCAGTATCACAGCCTCCGGTGCCAAAACCAGCCTTGCACTCATTCAAAAGCGAAGGCGAGATTTGGAGGCCCAACAGAGGGAGGACGAGCACCGTGCGTCGTCTGCACATTCGTTTAATCTGATCTAACTGTGTACCCACAGGTCTTACTAAACGAATCAGGCAAAACCTTGCTGAGGCCGGTCTCGAACTCGGAGGTCTCGACCCGGCCCTAGACTTCACGATCCCTCCCCTCCTCGATGTGCCCATGGATCTGGATGACGGCGACGGCGACAATGTCTGGGTAGATGAGGAGGACGGCGAGGATGGATATCTTCGGGCCACAACAGAGGAAGAGCGGGCCCTGTATCGGGCAAAGCTACAGGCCATCGTATCGTACGTGCCCTTACCTCTCTCCTGGGTCCTCGTCTTCAACCACCTATGAATCCATAGGCTATACGGCGGCAAGATCCGCCCTAAGGATCCCCGAAGACGAACTGACCGGCGTCGCGCCGTGCATGGCGAATGGGCAGCGATCGCCCCGAAGCTAGTCGACGCGTACCTGACGTGGAAGCACCCCAAGCCCGACCCTCCCTCCTCCACTCATGAAGACTCCCCTGAGGCCGAGGGGAGCAGGTTCTATGTCTCCGTTATCGGTTTGAACGGTGCGTGCCATGCAGATTTATGACATCCCGTCCTGACGCGAGGCAGGCTATGAACCTGCTCGAGAGGTCATGCAGCGCGACGGGGATGAAGCCAACGTGTCCCTCGTACTCAACGGCCTCCTCGGCGGCTCTCCTTTCCTCCCAGAATCCGCCTTCTCCCTCCAGCTCCTCGAGTTCTACCATCAGCTTCGACGGCGGCATCAAGTCGGCATCCAGGGCTTCATGAAAGTCGTCTGCTCGACGATCTCGGTACGAAGACCAGTCACAGTCATTCGAGGAGGTCTAACCATTATGTAGATTTCCTACTATCCTGCCTTGCAGGAACGATTCTCACAGGCGTTCGACGCCTATTTCGAGATCATGCAGGGCGTTCAGAAGCTCACAGACTGCGCCCTCGGCCGCGACTCGGAAGCATGGCGTCTCCAGAACGGGTGTCCTTGCTGCAGCTATAAGGTAAAGAGATCTATCACTTAGCGTTCGCGGAATCACTTATCCTGCAAAATACCAGCAACCCGGGGAGCCCGTCCTGGTACCTGCCAGACTACACGCGATGGACGGCTGCAACTCCCACAAGCGGCTCAACGGCGCGGGGCACACCGACGAAAGGGTGTTCAGCAGTAACTACTTCCAGACCCCGGCGCAAGTGGACGTGTTCAAGGACGAGGTGAAGCCGCGGAAGAAGAAACCCTCCCCGGTGGAGGACGTCGAGGTCGACGACATGGAGCCCGCTTCAAACGCGACCGAGGGGCTTCCAACCGACGTCGGTGGTCCCACCAAGTGCACCGATCGTTGGATCACAGAGAACGCGACATCCACGGGGAAGACGGCCGCCGTCTTCGAGCAGACCGGCATTTTCGTCGGCGCGTGTCGCCATGGCATCGTTGAAGTGGTGCAGGAGATGATTAGGAGTGGGGAGTTGTAAGTCGGCCCTTCCTTTGCACGATTCAACTAACTGATCCATCGTTCAAGGGCCAAGCACCCTCTGGCCGTGCTCGACATGTACATGCGCGAGTTCGGAGAAGGCCAATGCATTGGGTACGACATCGGCTGCTCGATGGGGAAGACCGTGCAAGCGAGCTCCTTGAAGGACCGAGCAAACGAGCTCGGCCTGCTCCTTATTGTGAACGCCTTCCACGGCTACGCACATAATCGACTCTGCCAGCTGTGCCATCATCCCCTCTTCCGCACCGGCCTCGGACTTGAAGATTTCGAGACGTGCGAACGAATATTCTCCAGCCTCGGCACCGTCGCAAGACTTATCCGCCACGCCTCTCACTTCCACTGGACCATGTTCATTCACCTCCACCTCCTGCAATGGGACGAAGACCGGTATGCGGAGCTGTGTACGTAATTCATTTCCATGCGGCTGGACGTCTCGCTCACGATTGGCTAGCAAATTTTCTATTCAACAACTACAAGCAGTCCTTGGCGGTGCTTCGCGATTACGAGCCAGAAGTAAGGGTGTTCAAGTCGGCCACGGGCTACACGGAGGAGGATTTCGAGGCATGGGTCGTTGCCGAACGGGCTTACCTACAGGATGCAAAGAAGGTGCCCGTCGCGGATGCACAACAGCAGGCCTACGTGCAGGCGCTGCTCGACCTGGACGTCGCAAAGTGCGTCAGCCCTCCACCTATCAGCGACGTCCACTAACTTGAATCTTAGCCAAAGGTATGCATGGGTCTCCATGGTGGATTGGGAGACCGTCGCCGACTCGTCGTTAACCGACGGCGTCGACGAAGGGGTTCTGAAGAAGGCGGGCAAGGCCGCCAAGGAGGCCGAGCGCCGGGCCGCCATAGCTAAGCTCAATCTTGCACAGAATGTTGTCGCCGACCTCGAACGTGACCTAGGCCTTGCCGAGGCGTGGACCGCAGACACCCCCGAATATCAACGGAACCTGGGAATCCTTCAGAGGACGAAGTTCGACAAGGCGGTGGACCATCTCGAGGGCCTCGTTGTGCAGAGGCTCTTTGCATCTGGGAACCAACCCCCTACCTATATGGTCTAAGCTAGGTCGTATAAGCTCTAATTTGCATTAGGGTTGTGTTAGCTTACCCCCCCTATTATTGTGAACTTATTGCATCATATTGGGACACACAAAGCCGAGCACGGAGAAAACAACGAGATCTAATTAGATGCATATGCTGTCTAATAGGTACAAAGTAGGGCAATATGAGGGACAGGGAGGGGCCGTGTTGCTAGAAATTAGGAACACATAAGCAGCGACTAGGCACAAATAATGTCGCCAGGCTTACAAGACCTCCTCCGCAACCACAGCGCGGCGCGTCACGTTGAAGAGGCAAAATTGGCCGCGAAATTCTTGGCGCTCACGATATCGTCTTCGGCATCACTGCCAGGCTCATCCTCATCACCGTCGTTGAACTCATTGGGATCGGGGCCGCCAGTACCAGACCTGCATACAACGAACATGATCAGCACATACTAATATGCTAGTGAGGAAGGTTATGCCGCCGGTGCTTACGACGCGAAACGATACAGCTTGGCGAGCATTTCCCAGAACGCTTCGGAATCCGTCGCCTTCAGCCGCGCCAGCCGCCTCAGGTGGTCCTGGTATACAAGCTTGAATTTGTCCGAATTGAAGTCAACCTTAGTCGTAGGGCCGGGGCCCAGCGCGTAGGTCTGGAGCCCCGCATCAATCTGCACCAAGCCATGGTTCAATAGCCTAATCAAAATCTAGCGCCACTCGGACGTACCGTAGTCGCTACAAATGCCAACATCACAGGCGGTATGACCGCCTCTTTCTGCCTAGGCGATACGTTCATGTACATGGCCTTCGGGAAGCGGAACGCCGCGCGTGCCCCGAAAAATTTGTCCTCGAGGACGTCTATAATGGCCGGGTGGAAGAACGGCATGCCGGTGTTGAATTTCATGGTCTGGGTTGCGGTGTCAGCCGCAGACAAGCGTCCGTAAGCCATTGTACACGCAAAACCAGGCTGACTGGTAAGTACTCACCGCGAGGTCACCTGGGAACACATACAGCCGGCCCTTGGGCCCTCCCTCAAGGACGCGCGCCATATTCTTCGCGTGCTTCTCCTCTGGGATGTCCCTCAGTTTGTACGCCGCCTTGACGATATTGTCGGCCCCAACCTTCACCTTCAAACGGTGGATGGACAAGCGGGCATCGGGCTAAAAGTGTGCAGTGCTTCTCAGCGTACTAGACAGCAGCAGCGACATCAGAGACGACTCACCATGATCACCATGCCCTTCCTGTACATGGCGTCACTCCGCAGCCTGGCCGCGATGTCATGCGCTTTCACCTCATTCGCTGCAGCGATGAGCGCTTCCACGATGTACGCCTCCCGCGGACCGTCGGCAGGGTACGCATTCTTGAAGAACATGAACTTCGGCAACTCGTTGGCAATCGCATCCGTGATGACCCTCGCTACTTCCCGCGACTGGTCGCCCAAGGTCATACGACTTTTTCCTCCCTTCTCAGGGAAAACTAAGTCTGTGGACGCGGGCCAGTCGGCAGCGACGCTCGCAGCCTGAGCGGCCGCCGGGCGGCCAGGTTTGTTGCGCGCGCCCGCCTGAGCACTGTTGTCGTCCTGGCGCCGGGAGGTGCTGCGTGCAGGGGCGTTGTTCATGTCGCCGGCGTCCTGGTCATCCGCACGGTCGTCGATTACGAGCTGCATCATGTCATGGTCCACCGAAGCTCCGGCACTGCGGTGCTGCGCGTCGTTTAGAACACCCGCTAATAATCAAATGCAACCTCCGCACCTGACTCGCGGATCGTCTGCCAAGTTCTACTCCGGTGCTGTTTGCTGCGGCATTTGGTGTCTGAGTTGGATTCTGTTACTGCGATGCGCAACGGAGTCGGCGGTGCAGAGGCAGCACGTACGCGACTGTGTCTCTGCGCCCCAGTATCGTCCGAGTCCGAGTCCTCCACGACAACCACCACGTTGCGCGCGCCCGCGACAGCGGTCATTCCCTGGGATCAAACAGTCGTGTTGTGTCGATCAGCAACGACAAGCACAAACTGTATGACGGCCACAAACCTTCTGCGATGTCATCGAAAGTCCCGTACGAATAAGCGAAAGCCATCAGCTGCTGTCAGCGCGAGATGGAGCACGTCGACACACATTTGTGCCGCGCCCGTTGGCGCGAGCCTGAAGTCTGCTTGTTTGCGCGTTCCGCGCCGCAGGCCCCGACTTTGCAGCCTGATTGGTCGCCTTGCCTTTGCCTTTCAAGCTTGCCGGAATGCGCGGCGGGGACCCATCCGGCGAGACTATCCGCGATGGACGGGAGGAGGAATGGCGAGGTCGAGTCGATGTAGTCTGGGCGATGTCTTCAAAGTCGGAGAGGTCCAGGCCGGCAGCGTCAAGCAAGCGTCGCTCATCTGCGGTGACCTCTGCCAGCTCAGCATCTGTTGAGGCCCATTGCGGTGTCTTGATCCCACGAAGAAGGCAGTCAGCGCTTCATGACATGTGTTACGTTCAACGCGCTTACCGCCTTGTGGAACTGACGGTCGACCGCGGACGTCTTGCCAGGCCCATCCTCCTCGACATCTGCCGCCCAATCTTCATCCTTCTCAGGCATCTCTCCGTCAGCCACGTCAAGATTCACAGCCTCGCCAAATAACTCTTCATCTTCCAGTGCGACTTGTTCGCTGTGTCGCCCCCAAGGCACGCCTGCTTTGGCAGACATCCCCGTGCGGCGGTCCATGTGGGTACTATCTGTAGGGTAAGACGATACATGTTGCATTATATCGTGAGGTCATCCTATCTCCATTGTGAACGAACACTCACTCAGGTCGCGCGCGTCGTCATTGGTGTCCTCCACCAAGGCATGTGTGGCCGCGGGCTCGACGCGGTCGCTATGCCCCTTATTACCCGGTTGCCCCCTGGAGTCTGCGGAATTGCTCAGTAGGTATGGTCCCGTTCATGGTGCGGCCTGATGCTCACTCGAATGCGCCTTTGCCTTCTTAGAAGCGCTGGACTTGGATGCTCTCGGCTCGGCGGTCGATGCCGCTCGCTTGCGCGACGCAGGGCCCTCCGACACGTCGCTCTCCCCAACATCCGCATTGGGCCCGGTGGATTTGTGCACTGTGCGGAGGAATCATCAGCATAAAACAGATGAGGGCAACAGGTGTGTCGCGTACCGGTTGATGCCTTTTTTGCCCGCGGCCTTGCTGACCCCTCTGTGCATGGTGAGAAATGGTCATTTTGTGCGACAGGAAACTGCGAGACTCACGGTCGTTGTCTTCGCTGGCATCCGTCGTGGCTCCTTGCGCCCCGCGCCGGCGCCCCGCTGGCTTGCGCGCTGACGTTTCCCTTGAAGGCCGTCTCTCCGCTCTATCCTCGTCGCCTCCCGCCGTCTTGGCGCTGCGAGTACGCATCGGCGATGAGCAGACAAGTAGACGAGATGAGCGGGATGTGCGGTAAGAGGACAAGTTGCGTGCCGCGCCGTTGCTGACTTGGGCGAAATTTTATAGGATCTACTGCGCGCCACATGATGGGCCCGCTCCGCATTGGGCCCTGCCCGCGTCGCTCACTACTGCTCCCCCCAAGCGTCCATCTCATGAAGAATCACACCGCGCCCTCTGCCAGCCGCGAGCCGTGCGGAGGATGTGGGCAGTCTTTCCTGCCCTCAGGAATGACGAAGCATCTTCGTTGGACCACGGCGCCGCGCTGCTTGGCGTTTCGCGACCAACAGCGTCGTGTCCACACCACTACTTGGGACGAGCCCGAGCCACTTCCCACCGCTGGCCCTTCCACGACAACTAGGCAAGGCGTGCGACAGGCGTCTCCATCTAACGGCCGTACCTCCGGCGCTGAATCTCCACTGGGTTCTGATCAAGAAGCCAACCAGATTGACGACACTGGATCTCCCAACGCCCTCCGTGAGTAGCCTCCTCTTCTCAGCGGTCGGCTGCTGACACCGTTGCGTTCATTTCAGTGCTTGAGCCCTCGCTCGACTTGTGGCCAGACGACCTCCCGTCGCCGGATGAGCTTGAGTGGGATGCCGAGGACGACAACGCCGCCGCCGAGGGATTTGACGAACCGGACAACGCTGGCCACTACAACGAGGAGCTGGATGCCGAGAAGGAGTATGAAGACGAGGATGAGGATGAGGATGAGGGGCAAGGAGACGCGCACGAGCCCATGCTCGAGGACCGCCTGCGCCCAGAAGTTCCCGAGCAGGCCGGCGGACTCGACGAGGACCCAGCGTTCCCGCGCATGGACGAAGACGAAGCTGCACGTATAGAAAATCAGCAACGGCACGGCGACGAGCAGGGGCTCCACAAGCGGGCCAAGATACATCACTTCGGGGGGAGGGCGGGTGAGGCCGTCGCTCAGGCTGCACCCACGACCACCTATGACGCCTACCGCGACGCCCTTGGGGCCGACGGCACTGCCAACGTGTGGGCTCCGTTCCGAAACAAGCTGGAATGGGAGATGGCTCGATGGGCGAAGCTGCGCGGCCCTTCGTCTACGGCTTTCACTGAGCTGCTCCAGATTGACGAGGTGCGTTTATTGCCTGTCTGTATGCTCACTGCCTCGGTAAAACTGCTTCCAGGTCCGCGAAAGGCTCGGTCTCTCATTCAAGACGTCCAAGGCTCTCAACGCCATAATCGATTCCACCCTTCCGAAGCTTCCAGAGTTCGAAAGAGAAGAAGTCACCGTCGACGGAGAAACGTACGAGTTGTACTCGCGCGATGTGATGGCGTGCATCCGCTTGCTGTACGGCAACCCGGAGTATCTGGCAGGCATGGCCTTTGCGCCGGAGCAGCATTACGTCGACGATGAAGAAGAGAATCAAGACGATCAAGAGAGCGACGAGGAGGCTGCGCGCGTGTACGGCCAAATGAATACGGGGAAGTGGTGGTGGCATATCCAGGTGTGTTGCAGCGGTTGTCGTTCAGGAGTTCCCCTCACTTTCGCCGGCAGACCTTGCTAGAGCGCACTACGCCCGGAGCCACTGCAGTGCCCCTCATCTTTTCATCCGACAAGACGCTGGTCACCGACTTTCGCAACAAGTCTGCCTATCCGCTATATCTCACTCTTGGCAACATATCAAAGGAAGACCGTCGCAAGCCATCAAAACAGGCGCAAATTCTGATCGGCTACCTTCCCACTGCCCGCCTCGCCCATATCAAGTCTCTTGAGACACGTCGCCGTGCCTCTGCCAATCTATTCCACGCGTGCGTTCGCAGGATCGTGTCACCGACGCGCACGCACGCACTTCATGGCGTCAACATGGCCAGTGGGGACGGCGTCGTCCGACGGTGCCACCCAATCTTCGCCGTGTTCATTGGGGATTACCCTGAGCAGGCTCTTGTCGCATGCGTCAAGTCTGGCGAGTGTCCCAAGTGCCTCGTTGACCCGGACGCCCTGGGTGTCTACACTCCGACGCTACCGTCACCCCGCAGCATCTCCGCTGCTCGGGAGGCCCTCTCCGCGATTGATCGCGGGCCACTGGCGTACATCGAGGCCTGTCAGAACATCCGGCTCAAGCCCGTCCTGCATCCCTTCTGGGAAGACCTGCCCTATTCCAACGTGTTCGTCGCAATCACGCCAGACATACTTCATCAATTATATCAGGGCATGTTGAAGCACCTTGTGGCTTGGCTCACAGATGCCTTTGGGTCTGCCGAAATTGATGCGAGATGTGCGCGCCTTCCGCCCAATCACAACACCCGCATATTCAAGCACGGCATCTCCATACTCTCCCGCGTCTCAGGGCAAGAACACAAAGACATCAGCCGCATCATACTCGGCCTGATTGTCGACCTGCCGCTCCCCGACGGCACGTCTCCCACACACGTCGTGCGCACGGTGCGCGCGCTCCTCGACTTCCTCTACTTGGCACAATATCCCTCACACAGCGACGCCACACTGCAGTACCTCCACAAAGCGCTCAAACGATTCCATGATAGCAAGTTCATCTTCGAGCTCCTCGGCATTCGCGAAGGCTTCAATTTTCCCAAGCTCCACGCACTCGCTCACTACGTGACGTCAATTCAGCTTATCGGTACCACAGACAACACCAACACGGAGGCTACCGAGCGGCTCCATATCGACTATGCGAAGAACGCATATCGCGCGTCGAACCACAAGGATGTCTACCCGCAAATGACCAAATGGCTTGTCCGGCGCGAACAGGTCCTTCGGCACGCGAAGTTCATCCAGTGGCGGGTATCCAATGCGGGCAACGCTGTTGTTCCGGCCCCTTTAGCTTGCCACCCACGCATCCACATCGCGCGCAACCCGAGCGCCAAGTCCGTCTCATTCGTGCAATTGGCGCAACGCCATGGGGCAGCGGATTTTGAGTACGCTTTGGCGCGGTACATTCTTCGCGCGCGTAATCCAAACCACAGTGACGCCCAGATCGCGAACATAGCCAACGGTCTCCAGCTGCCCATACGCAGTGTCGCGACTTACAATGTCATGAAGTTTTCGCTGGCAGACCCTCAGGATATCGACGGTGCGCCGGACACTCGAGACGCCGCCCACGCTCGGCCCTCTTATCTCGGCCCCAGGGGTGCAGTGCCCGGCCGGTTCGACACTGTCTTGGTGGACACAGGAGATGGCGACGGTGACGGAGTGCAAGGTGCGTGGCCGCACATCAATAGTTGACAGGACCTGACGCGCCTCGCGCAGGTTATCGTGTTGCACAGCTCCGCGCAGTATTCAGCCTTTCCGTGAAGGCTCGCAACGCGGTCTTCCCTCCGCAGTATGAAGGGCCCAAGTATTTAGCCTTCATCGAGTGGTTCACCCCATTCTCGGCCGCTGCGGAGCCTGACCACCTGATGTATCGTGTCAAGCGGTCATACCGGGCGGGCGGCGTGAGGCAGTCAGCTGTCGTCGACGTCAGCACCATTCGCCGCAGCGTGCATCTCCTGCCCCGGTTTGGTGCGGTCGCGCCGCGTCACTGGCGATCGGACACCGTACTTGACGTCTGTGATTCGTTCTTTGTGTCGTCCTTTGTAGACAGACATACTTACATCACAATATACTAGTTCTTGCCTGCTCTCTCCCTCAGCCTACGTGAATCTTAGATAAAAAAGGATCGGATTGATTGACATAAGGCCAGACTTAAGCGGCTACAGTAAGGACAGTGGGAGCCCAGAGACTCGTGGATACGAAGCAAAAGTAAATACGAACCAGCTGAGCGAAGGGGATCAGCATATACCTCTCGGCGACGTACTCAATGCACGCACCATTCAGCCATCATGGCGCAAGCTCGCCTGACCCATCAGCAGCATCTGGACCGATCACGCGCGCCCCGCCAAAAGGGCTCATTGGCGGGAGGCGGTACTCTGGCGTTTGCGGCGGCATCGGGGGAGGCGAGAGGCTGCGTTGACGGCGACGAGCGCGCGGCGCGGGCGTGAGAGGCGTGAACGGAACGTCGCCAGGGGACGGAGTGCGTGGGATTCTCGCCGGCGGTACAGCCGCGAAGATGACGGGAGAGCCGCCGGCGAAAAGGATTGGAGAGTCGGGCGCGGCAAAGGAGTGCGCAGAGGGAGCGAGGGCGCTGGGGGCGAGGGCATCGAGGAATGCTGGCGTGGCGCTGACGCGTATGGGCTTAGGGGCGGCCACCTTGGGGGTGCTGGGGACGACGGGTGCTGGATTGTCATCGGCGGCGGTGGCGGCAGGAGGCGGGATGTGAAACAGCGATCCAAAGGCGGACGCGGGATCAACAGTGGGAAAGGCGGATGCGGGTGCGGCGTTCGCGAACGTAGGCGGAGGCGCGGGTGCGGGGGCTGTGACGTGGGAGGGGAAGGCGAAACCGTGCGCGAGCGCGGGTGCGGGGGCGGGGGCTGCGCTGGGGAAGGCGGGTGCGGGTATGTTGGTGTGGAAGGCGGGGGCCGGCGCGAAGATGGGGCTGGCACCCGTCGATGAGAAGGAGGGCGATTGATGCCACCAGAACGAAGGTACGTGGACTTGAAGAACCTGGAGAACATACTGTCATCAGTACTTCGCGACATGTGAATGATCTGGCGCGCACATAGAGTCCGGGGGCTGCAAAAACGACGGGAACAGTTACTTGATGCGCCATGGGGAGATTCACCATGGCGAGATTGACGGGTTGGGCCATACGGAAGCAAAACGAAGGTGGTTGTGGTGGTTGTCAAGGGCAAAGTGGGCGCTGTCGTGGCTCTCGCTGACTCGGACGTTCCCACGTCAGCATTGGACCCACATGGACCCACCGAGAGGCCTCAAATCCGTGTCGTAATTATGGCGGAGGCTATTCTACTACAGGTCAGGCCTCTCGACTCGATCGGACTGCCATCCTGCGCTGTCGGCGGTTCCCCATCCTGCGCTGTCGGCGTTGCCCCACCCTGCACCATCAGCCTTCCCCCACCCTGCCGCCCAATCCGCGTTCCCCCAGCCAGTCGTGCCTCCGGGGGAGGTCAAAATCTCGTCGAGCTCCTTCTGGACGCTGGGCGGGCGCGGGCGGACCTCCGCGGGCTCGTGGGACTTGCTGGGCGGGTCGCGCGGTGGTGCCCTGCTACTGGGGCCGCCGCCGGAGCCTCTTGTGCGGGGTTGATAGCAGGGGTTGCGCCTCAACCTACGCCACAACCTAGGAAGGTCCAGGTCGCACAGCATCAGCAAGCCTCAGACAGCACGGTGAAAAGGTGCGCACCATGCTTGCTTTATGTCCTCCCGCCGCTTATTCTCATTGGCCCTTTTGCGAGCCAACCGCTTCGCGAAGGGCGTCATGTCGTTTACGGGCATGGCTTGATAGCGAAGGGCAAACCTGGATGAGGGTGGAGAAGGGCGGAGGCAAAGAGATGGCGAGGGTGTGTGACAAAGCAGCGATGGCGGATCTCGCGATACGGTGCGCCAACGTTGGCCCGTCCGTTGCGCAGACTATGTTGCCCGCGTCACTACAGCGCTCGGGCTGTGTGCCTCTGTTCACTGCACAGGCAAATAGAGACGTGTCACACAGTTGATTTTCCATGGGAGAAGAAGGGGATTGATTGGAGATGGGCTAATACATTGGCAACTGACGAACATGACACGCAGCTAGCTACAACCAACGCATGGGGCGTCGCCGCGCCCGGCGTCGACGCTGCGCGGCGGCGTGGCTATGAGCACCGTGCAGGGGGAAAGGGTCGACCGACGCACCACGCAATCACCGCCGCTGAGCATGGCGCCCATCTCAGTCGCTCGCACTTGCTTGCTCCTGTCTCATGTGCTCGAAAAACGCCCGAGCGGCCTCCACAAGCTGCACGTTCTCGCTGAGATCGACACGGGAGCGACGGTTCGCATCACCCGGGACCGCGAGAGAGATGTTGACGGTGCGCACAACGGGTGGCCCCCCGGCTTGCATCGGCGCGGCGCTGGGGTCTGGAGGAGGCGCATGGTCCCATGTGCATGACGCCGTGCCGTTTGGGTAGAGCAAGATGTCAACGACCTGCCAACGCGTCGTCAATAAGCTGATCTGAGAAAGCAACTGTGCGGTACACACGATGGGCCCATTCTCCACATTGATGGCCAAGATGATATGGGACAGTGAGTTTGGCATTCTGTAGGAGTGACGATGATGGAGGATGTGTGATAAGAAGGCCTGACAGTGGGCGAAGCAAGAGCGCTGAATGCCACTTACTGCACGTGTTGGCTCCCGGGATCTGAGCGCCGCGCAGCGAGTAAGATCTTGCGAGATGCTAGGCGCGAAAAGAGGGGGCTCGAAGGCTCGAAGAGAGTAGATAGCCAAGCTGGCAGGATAGCAACAGAGTGCGCCTCAGTTGAGCGCTTCAGCGTTCAAGTACCCGTGAGAAGCGCGCCTTGTGGGTCCATATTTTGCCGCCACTCGAGTGCTTCGGAGACACCGCTCAGCAACAACAGCTGGCACTGCTACCAGGATCCCTACCTTGCGCGCGGCTTGCAATCAAGACATCCATCTGGTGAGTCTCGTGTGACATTAGCATTGATGCTTTCCTCTCGGCGTGGCCGTGGAACTCGACGCGTTGGCGGCGGTGCGCGCCATCGAGACGCGTCTGCGCAACCCCGTACGATGCTACACCAGGCGTCTCCTGGTTGCGCAGACGCGTCCCGACGACGGGCAGCGCGCTTGACGTGGCGTCGCGGTAGGTTTCTTCTGGTGTGTCGCATTACTGGATGGCCTCTCGACGCGTCGGGCGCGGTGCGCGCCGTCGAGACGCGTCTGCGCAACCCCGTACGATGCTACACCAGGCGTCTCCTGGTTGCGCAGACGTGTCCCGAGGACGCGCACCGTGCTCGACGCGTTCTTCTCCGGTGTGCCGCTTCGTATGGCATGGTCGCCGCGTTTTGGAGTGTACTAGATGTGTTCATGCTGCGCGCTGTCTCGGCCGGCTGTCAGCCATTTTCACGCCTTGTCTGCGCATCGTTCCGCGCACCGACCAACTTGCTGACAGGTTTCTGGCTCTGCCAGGTCGGCTGTTGCGCCGCGGCGTCGCCGAAGGCACCTGCAAGAGAAGCAAAGGTGAGCTTGAACTCTCTTCAGCCCGCGCGCCCGCGCACGGGCTGGGCATATGCTGCTAAGCCGAAAAATCTGATGCGTTCATCACAGCTTGCCTGTGGCAACGCCGAAGCGACACGTTGACCGCAAGGACAGACGCAGAGCAAGGTGAGCCGCTACCTGTGAATGCGCGGGTTGGCTGGGCAGATTCGCTGACTCGGATTGGTTTAGCCCGCCATACTTGCCAGGAGGAGACAAAGCTCGTTGTCAGAAGGGAGGAACGCTTGGCCGGGTGGAGCTCAAGGAAGCAGGAGCGCGCGATTGCTGCCCCACGGTACGTCGACTGACGTTGTCTGCCCTGCGTTCTCGCAGCGGCTGACTGTGGCCGCCGCAGGGTATACAGCGCGAGATTTGGACCTGCAAAAGGAAGTAAGGAGAGCTGGTACGAAATGGGAGCCGAACGGGCTGTGAGTGAACTGTATAGTACGCATCCGCCCCGCGTTGAACCACCCCTAATAGACGCGGTCGCAAAAGGCCTACTACGCGGAATATTCATCTGTCGACTTCGATCTAGGGCGAGCGATCGAGGAATCAATAGCGCTGAACCGCGCGAGGGAGCGTGGGGAAGTTCAGGGCCAACTAATTGGAGGAAACGCTGGCCTCGACGGACAGGATGCAGCCGAGCAGGCTGGTGGGTCAGATACATCAAGCGGGGCGCTGGAAGCAGCGCGGGCAGCTGCGAGGGCTCGTGCGCGCGAACAGCAGGAGCGTGAAGACGCGCTGGCCGAAGAGCGCGACGAAGACGACTTGGCAAGTCGGGTTGTCGAAGGCGAGCATGCCCAGAAAACCCGGAAGAAACGCGGCCGGCGCGCTCGCCGCGAGAAAGCAAGGCCGACTACGAACTCCGGCTTGCCTCTGCCTACTGAACACACAGCAAACACCCACGCCGCCCAGTCGGTTACGCACTCACAGTCCATTCCAGCCGACGCGGCCGACTTCAAGGTCTCCAACGCCGGCTGGCTGGGATCGACAGAATTCGACGAGCTCGCAGCGACATACCTAGACAAGCTTGTCCCTCCAGAGGAGTTGGTCGAGAAGCATAGGTTCCAGGTGAAGCACTGGAACGGAATGTGAGTGACATGGGCCTTCGGTGGAGATTGGTGACTGATGGTTGTGATCCCCAGCGGCAGCGAGTCGGTGGTTGACCGCGAGGACCGCATCCTCGTACAGTTGGCCGGCCGGCCACCCACCGACAAATCGTGGCCAGAGCAAGCGGAGAGCATGAGCCGAGTGCTCAATGAAGTGGCCCCGCTGGTGGATTTCGAGCCCGGAAAACATCAGCGCGGGGAATACCCCTTTCTGCATGCTGGATTTACGCACGGTGGAGGGTCGGAGGTACGTGTTTGCTTTGCCCTGGGGCTGAAAACTCTGGCGCTCACAATCGACGGCCTCAGGAACCTCATAACACGAAGGCCGGCAGCGATGACCACCAGCTTGCCAGGTCCCGCATCCTGGCACATGAAGGCGTTCAGCGCGCGGCGGGTTTTCAGAGCAGTGAGTGCTTTCAAACACTGCTTCGACTCGACGGCCCTGAAGAACCGATGCACATGTTGCGGCATGCCAGGCGCTACGTCTGTCAACGCGCCACGTTTGTTTGCTCACCTCGATCAAGTTGTGGAGGAGACAGGCGCGCAGAACCCCTTCCTCCAGAAGCCATTCATGCGGAGCGTCTTCCCCATGGCGACCTTCAACTTTGGACCGCGGGCGTTAACGGTGCCCCACCGTGACTCAAAGAACGTTCCCTTCGGGTGGTGCGCCATCACAGCGCTCGGAGACTTCGATTATACCAAGGGAGGGCACCTTATTCTCTGGGAGCTGAAGCTTATAATTGAGTTCCCACCCGGCTCCACGATACTACTTCCTTCGGCACTCCTCACCCACAGTAACACACCGATCCAGGATGGTGAAACGAGGCAATCGTTCACCCAGTGGTGCTCCGGCGATTTGGTGCGCTGGCATGCGTATGGCCAACGCACGGAGAAGGCACTCAAGCGCGAAGACCCGGAGCTCAAGAAACGCTTAGACGAAGAGCTCGACGGTCGCTGGAAGGAGTCGGTGAAGTTCTTCTCAAAGAGGACAGAGCTCCAGGACGACTTGAAGATGATGCGCGAGCGGGGCCGCGGTGTGGGCGATGGCTTGGGGATGGTTGAATGATGACTGCAAAACTGGTTTGAATGTGGACAAAAATTGATCTTGGCTGCTCAATAAATGATTGCTATGGGTTACTTTCGACAATGTGCTTGGTTTTGGCGTAGAGGGATGTGTTTTGCAGCGGAGGTGACAAGTGGGGTCACGCGTGACTGACTTCGTGACAATGGGCCTCAGATCTATGTACCAAATTGCGATGGGTATTGCTCATCAGGCAGAGACCCAATAGGTCTCAATTTTTGTGTGTGTAAGGCTCCAGTATAGGTGTACCCGCACACCAAATTTCAGGCCTGGATTCTGACATTTTCATTTGAGGGTGGGATTAGTCCCTGGTAAGACACATATTAGAGATGGGTAGGTTTCCAGATGTGAGCTTGCAAAGGCCAACATGTCGGGCACCGGTGCGTTCAAGAATACGATTTGCATTCGTGACTCACGATTTCAAAGGTTACAAGATGAGGAGACACATATCAGCGGCGATAACGCGTCGCTCTGCCGCCGTCCGGAACGCCCTCAATGCTTACAACCGCCTCGCGCCCCTGCAGGACCCTCCGCGTCGGAAGATGGAGTACCACGAGGTAGCCAGCTACGGTTGGCTCGGCGAGTTCGACCTTCTGAAGGAATCCCGGCATGAAATCCTGGACAAAGCGTGGTCTCAGCCGGCGAACCGCGAAGCACTCACAAAGTATCTCAAGATCCAACGGGCGCGCGAGGAGATCCACAGGCTGAACGTCGAGATCCCGAGGCTGCATGCGTGGGTGGACGCGGAGGACGCCGAATTCGGTCGCGCGGAGGCCAGAGCTCTTGTTGACGACCCCCGACTTGCCAGCCGCCTCTCACAACTAGGCGAACGACGCAGGCTGCTCAACGATCGGCACCGTCGCCGTTTGTACCAGATCTACAGCCTGCCGGGGTACACCGGCCCCGTGCACAGCGGCCCGCAGGTATCCTTCAACGATCGCGAGCGGCCGGTGGAGTCGGAGGTAGAGATAGAGATCGAAGAGCACGATGAACTGAGCGAGGAGATGGTTCGGCTGGGCGAGGCGTTGGAGCAGGCGGCCTTGTAGTTGTATATGTACTCTGACAATCTAATCTGGTGTGCCTCAGATCTAGATTTGGTTGAACCAGATTGATCAACAAGAGAAGCTTCGCGATCGATCAAACAGGTGCAAAGAGGCCGGCTGACACGTTGCGGTTTTCAACCACCTCTCCGTCTCCCCACCCCAACCTCAGCTCCCCTACAACAGTTCCATGGCGCACCACGCAGCCAACAACAACCTCACGGACCCGGAGATTGAGGCGCAGATATCGGCAGCCGACGACCTGTCGCAGTTTATGGCCACCGTCAACCTCAACCCTGTCGAACATTCCCAACTTCCCGAACCCCCTCTGCAAAGCAACGCCCACCATTACCGTGTTGACAAAAACGGACGGACAGATCACATGGAGGCCTGGTATGTTTAGCTTGATTCCACAGGCTGCATGTTAACCTCGTAGCTAGGTATCGCGCGGCAGAAGCCTCGCAGGGCGTCCCAAACGCGCGAGTTCGCGCGTACACCGCCAGCAACGCCGAAGCCGGTTCTCAAGTCGAGACAAAAACCTCCATCTCCTCACCGCCTGCCAGGTCCTCGATCCGTGCCCCGGCGCCTTCAAACGGCCATAGCGAGTCGCCGGGGAGACCCCTGCGCAACGTCGTCGTCTATCGGGGGTTCATCCCCGGTCTTTATGACGAGTAAGCACCATGATTAACAGTAAAACAAGTCGCTCACTTCCGATCAGAGAGGACGCCATTCGTCAGCTCGTCGGGTACGGGTACGGTGAAGCCATGTTCCGCAAGATGCCCAACGAGCAGAGGGCCGTCCGCGAATGGGCGCGGGCGTTAGCCGCAGGTGAGGTGAAGTCGCTGGGCAGCGGCTCCCTTGAGGAGGTGAGTAGGGGTCTTACTGTTGCCCTCGCCGAGGCTGAAGGAGCTCGCAGCGGGTGAGTGAGGTCAAAGCCTACTACGAGGCCCACTACCGTCACAAGCGGGAGGAGGCCGCACGCCGCGAGAGGGAGGAGGTCGAGCGGAGGGAACGTGCTCGACGGGAGGAGAATGCGCAGAGGGAACGGGCTCGACGGGAGGAGGCGGACCGCAGTGCGCGGGAGTTGTCTGAGCGTCGCGAGCGGGAGGCCGCTGCACGGCGCAGTGCCCAGGACGCCGCTCGTGCAGTAGGGGATGCCTCTGCGATTGTGCCTCCCACGGCATGCCCTCACGGCTGCGAGCGGCATCGGAAGCACTGGTACGTCGTTTTCGCCGGCTTGAAAACCGGGGTCTTTCCCACCTGGTGAGCCGCTTCCTCACAGGGTTATGAGCACCACGTAACCACCTTGTTAGGGGGGCCATGGCCGATTTTGTGCTCGGCGTGCGCCTCAACGTCCACTGCAAGTTCCCCACCAAGGCAGCTGCCGATCGAGCATACGAGATGGCGGTGCAGGAGGGCCATGTGCACGTTCGCACCGGCAGGAACTGATCGCGCTGGGGGGCTGGCCTGTTTCATGTAGTATATAACGTGTAGTGGCAAATGAATACTTTCTTGAGCTCAAATGCAAAGTGTGCGGGCGCCGGAGGAATGTGAGAGGTCCGCAGAGTTGCTGAAGGGTGAATGCCCGAAATGGCCGAGAACCGACCGGCAGTCGTCGGTTTCAAAGTCTCGTCCACTATAATCTCCAACGGCACGTATCGTAGGAATAGACATACATAGCTCTCAGATACAGTGACTCCGGGGTAAATTTGTGGTTGGGGCAATGTAAGAGGGTATTCGCAGTGGCAGATGGCTGAAGGCTGGACGCGGCGTCGCGTCGATTGCTCGAGCGTTGTCCACGACCCTCTTGACCTCTTCCTCAGGCCCCTCTTTTGCACGATCGCGTCAGGCACATTGCATCACCCCACCAAGCTTCATGGGAACGGTCTTCTTGCAGCTTTCTGTGGTCTATGAACACGGCGATGGAATATACACCTACTAAGCGACAAGGTAGCAAGGCGACATCGGCACAGCCGCCCGTCGCACTCGCAACCTCTGAGGCAGCGCGTTCGGCCCTACACACGAAACTTGAGCATCCATACTTTCATGCTCACTCTCGGCTGACATCCTCGTCTTTGTTGGCAGCTTTCATCTGATGAATTCGGTCTGGAGGACGTACCTCTGTCATCCGCACCCAGCGCGGTCACAGCGTTACAGGCTCAGAATTTGCATCCCAAGGCAAGCGTTCGTTCCTTCCTGCACCTCTGAGATTTCAGATATCTTTCTATGTCCATGGACTGAGCTGCATCTCTCCTTATAAGGCCGCAGATTCTTGGTCTTTCCTCAAGGTCGAGTCTCGACAGGGCACGCGACGTAGGAGGAGCAGTGTAGAAGAACAAGGGGAATCCCTACCA
This sequence comes from Auriscalpium orientale, assembly GCA_019915035.1. Classification (NCBI taxonomy): domain Eukaryota; kingdom Fungi; phylum Basidiomycota; class Agaricomycetes; order Russulales; family Auriscalpiaceae; genus Auriscalpium; species Auriscalpium orientale. The sequence goes on from JAHLMH010000001.1 coordinate 3,602,164, forward strand.
AGGTAAGCCTCGTAGCTCCTTCGTTTCTTACAGAGCTCACCGGTGGCATGTTCCGATGACCAGTGGCTCGATCGCTGCTAAGTCCGATGAACCGCCTGGGCGTTGGAGGGCGGGGCCGAACGTGATCCATTGTTCACCGGAGGAGTAGTTTTGCGCCGGGTGGAGGACGCACGTCCGGCGGCCAAAGGTGCGTCGCTGCATTGTGTCACCACTCCATAGAAACCCCCGAGACAATGGGCTCGGCGAATCGAGCTCAAAGTGCCTTGCCGAGTGCCTCACAGGCTCATGTTGACTGCCCTCGCACCTCCCTTCAAGCTCGTTCTTCGTCCTACAACCTCTCCAAACCTCCTCAAGTATACCTCAAGAGGACCTGCGCCCCGAAGACTCCTGGTCTCAATAATTACCGTTGATTCGGCTCCAGCGCCTCGTGCTCGGAGTCCGCTTCGGCATTTTCCCGTTGATTCGACCGGCCAGAGCCCCGCCCACGCGACAAGTCGCGGCCACACGCTCACCGCCATAAAGCTCGCAGGCGCGGTGCCCGTCCAACCCACAAACCGATTCAGTGAGTCCCCGCGTCACATTCTGCATTCCGCCCCCCTTCCACGGCTCTCCGCCCTCCTCGATGCGAAAGGGTCCCTCCAGGGCCCAGACGCGTCGTGGCGGGTGGCAGAACCGCAATCCCAACACCCATTCCCAACACGCTCTCCCCGTTCGATGCGGAAGGGTCCCTCCAGGGCCCAGACGCGTCGTGGCGGGTTGAAGACGCGTCCGCGCCGCCCCTTCACCTCTTTTTCGTTCAATTCAAATGCTAACGCACGCGTACGCAGGGAGACTACGGTATGATTTGTCGACCCAACGTGAGCTCCGTTGCCTCAGTCCCCGCCCTGCCGTTCCTGACGCGCCTCTCAGCTACGTACGACACGCACCGGACGCGTTTACGCGGCCGTACCGTCCACCCAACCCCTCCAAACCAACTTGAACTACCGGCGCCTCCTCCAAAAGGCAGTGGAGCGCGACGACGAGATTGCGGCGGCCTTGGACCTCCATCGGCTGCTCGCGAGGATGGAGTTAGCGCCAGGGGCCCACGACGACGAGGAAGTACCTTTTGACGATACAGGTGCATTTTTCTCCCCCACCGACCTCTCCCCCGCCCCTTCGACGCCCTGCACCCGCCCCCGTACGCCAGCTGGCGAGCAAGACGCGCCTTCTGGAGATGACCCCCTGGCGAAGTCGGCCGCCGACGCGCACGAGGCGCCGCGCGGTATGTCTAAATCGCAGAAACGAAGGAAGCGCCAGGCGGCCTCCAAGAAGGCGAGGGCGAATGGAGACGAAGCGCGCCCGGTGATTGAGGTGGACAAGCGGTGGAAGGGGGCTACGGGGGTGGCAGGGGCGAGCGCTGCAGGTGCGTGTCATGCCCTCCCGCTGTCGGAGCGGCAGCTCATGAGTGCGTGCAGGACTTCCACCAGGCGTCGTTCGAAACGACGACCGACCCGTGACGAAGCCGAAGGGGCCCAAGGCGTCGTCGAAGGCGGCCAAAAGTAGGAGGCGACGGGAGGACCGTCGAGAAGCTGCCGCGTGCAAGGACCCCCTCACTGAGCTCCACGACAACTCGTTCGCGAGGAGACACGCCGCGCCAGCAGTTTACAAGGTGGATGCTGACGCGTATGAGTATGCAGTCACAAAGGGCGCATACACGGTGCGCCGCCTTGGAAGCTTCCAGGACGAGCCGTGGACGGCGGGCGAGCTTGATGAAATGGGCTTCGCGGAATTCCCTTGGGACGGACGGTAAGCCCAATGCCCTTGCGCAAGCCAACGCCTCATTAACGATCTCCAGGGAGACGTACGCGATCCTGGACGTCGAGGAGCGCATAATCGCTGTGCTTTTGGGGCGGCCGGCAGACGATGAGGAGCGTCCCCTCAACGAGTCCGTGGCCGCCGCTGCCGGACGAGTGGCCACGTTGTTTGAAACCTCGCGGAAGGCGGGCGAGAAGCGCCGTGCGTTTCCTGACAAGCTGGTCCACCACCGGCGTGGAAAGTTCACCGCCGTGTCGTTCGGCATGTCGTACGGCGGCGGCCAAACGGTGAGTCGCAGCAACGTTCCGTAAGGCGTGCCTAGCTAACTTTGCTAGGTTCCTGGAATGCTTCGGCACACCAAGGCTCGTCAGGCAATCATCGACCGAATGCGCCGATCGAAGGACCTTGACCGCTTCGCCGGCCACGGCAGCAGTACGTCCCCTGTTCCCTCCTACTCACAAACACTGACGGCGAAGTAGGGGGCCTGTCCGCATTCTTTCCGCAGCCGTACCAGCACATGCGCGAAGGGCTTAACGACCTGCGCGAGACATACCCGGACCTCGAGCTCCCCTTCAAATCGAGCGCATACCCTACCGCGACCGCAAACCTTGGGCCGGACACTACGACGCTCGATCATAATGACTGCACAAACTTCCCTAGCCTCGCCTGCGCGATCACGGCGTTCGGTTCTTTCGACGCGGACAAGGGTGGGCAGCTTTATTTCTGGGATATGGGCCTGCGAGTCCGTTTTCCCGCAGGCTCCACGATTCTCCTCTCTTCAGCCGGCCTTCGCCACGGCAACCTCCCCATTCAACCCAACGAGACTAGGTACTCGTTCACGCAATATTGCCCGGGCGGTTTGCTTCGGTGGGTGAGGCACGGCATGCGCCCCGCAGGCGATCTTTCAGTGGAGGAGCGCGATCGGCTGGATGGCGCTGACGGTGAGGGGTGGGAGGCGCAGTTGGAGAGGTTGTCCAAGTACAGCGAGCTCCAGGAAGACCGGGAGTGGCTGCTTCGCCGGGAGAGGGAGCTCTGGGGTGGGCAAAAAAAGGTCTAACCGTACGCATTGCAAACCATGTACCGCTCCATGTATTATAGTGATAGACTGACTTGTCTAAAGACTAAAATGCCCCAAGCGGCCCGCTGCAACGGAAACACCCGGCGGATTCTCAACAAGTAGGGCTTGGCGAGGTCGATCAACAAACGTATTCAGTCTCCGCTCCCAAGGACTCTCTTGAGCCTGACGCCAACCCCCGTACCCCCACCTATGGCTCGAACTCGAAGCTCAACGCGAGGCGGCTCGGCGAAGCTGACGAAAGAAGCAAAGGCCCGCCGACGCGACAAACAGGTTCTCCTGACGGCGGCCATTCACGATGCTCAAAAGGAGTACTACGAGAAGGCGGGGGAGATCGCAGAGACGCACGGACGGTACGTTTCTGCTCGTAGAATCAGTCGTGCAAAGCTGACGCGTTTATTCAGTACCCTTCCGTGGGTCATGGGGCAGCTGCACCTCGGGGGCCGACGCCTTACCAAAACACGCGCCGCCAGCCCATGGACCGCCTTTCTCGCCCGCCAGTTGAGGAAGCTTAACCAGGGTCAGCGGCCACCTTTCCTCCAGGCATACCGGCGGACTGACGACGAGTCTACAGGCAGAGCAAAGGGCGACAAGCTCTCCGTCAGCAAGTTTCTCCAAGAGGACGGGGAGGTCCTTCACGAGGAGTACGAAAAACTCACCAAGGCAGAGAAGGTCGCCCTCAAGGAGGAGGGGGAGCAAAGGCGCGACGAGAAGGCGGAGAAGCCAATGCGGAAGAGTGAGAAGGCCGTGCAGAAGGCCTTTCATGAGACGTTCAAGGCGGTCGCGACTGAGGTCCGTCGTTCGTCCGTCCTCTTCAATCCCTTTGCTCACAGAGTCCTAGATACACGGCGGCCTCCAGAGGACGCAAGGCGAGGCCCTCATGATCGGCGTGCGCGGCGAGGTGACCCAGTACGGCGCGCCGGAGATCTACGTGTCTCCAAAGGCCAAGGCCTTTTTGGCACAGGCGCTGGGCCTCACCCCGGACCAGCTTGCTCTCAAGATGGAGGCGTTTGTGCTCGCAGATCTTGGCAACGGTGAGCCCGATCTTTGACGCGTCTCATCCATTCGCTCACCTTATAACAGACCACCAAGCGAGGTCAAAGAAGAGCATGAACGAAGATCAAAGCACGGCCCGCGCTTGCATTCAAGACGGTCACGGTAAGAACGATTCCCTCACTCGGTCACCCATTCAGGCTGAACGCGGTCTCCGCAGACTCCTTACTCTTTAAGAACGAAGGTATCAAGCCGGGCTCCCTCAAAATGAACTACACGAACTATGAAGGCAAGGTCGTTGAGGAGCACAAGATCGAGCTCCGCGGTTGGCCGCTCCCTGGGCCCGTGACGAACCCGGGCAAGCTCAAGCGCCAGGAGCTCACGACGCTCCTTCGCGCGCTCGAGAGCAAGACCTGCCGCTGGGAGGCGATGACCGACCTCGAGGTCGCGGCGCGCATCCAGCTTAATCACGATCGCGCCGCTCGTGGTGAGCAGGTGTATGTGCCTCGGAAGCTCAGGAAGGTCGTCGCACATACCCCCACCGAGACGTCCGCCCCCTCCTCGCCTTAGAAAGAGTGCACCCGCGTTTGTCCCCAAGTATATAGTAGTCTTCTTGTTGCAGTCAATAAACGAGTTCGTGATTGCTATGTCAGGTACAGTGTGAGCTCAATGATAATTGGGCTATCTTGAGCAAGCTACGGCGCGTCTTTTAGGACCGTTGGCACGGCTTTCGACTTGGAGAAAACGCGGTGACTAGGCACGTGACCGCGTTGACTTGCAGTTGGTATTGGTCAGGGCACCTGCTCGGTACAAACTTGCTCGGTACCAATCCAAATAGAGTGGCCGTCATGGTACCAAAAATATATACAACATGATCTATGGGAGGGAACGCGCGGGAATGCGAGCTCGTCGTCGGCGACGACGACGACGGGCGCTGTGGGGGTTTGGCGCCGGCGAAGGCGCAGCGGCATCGCTCGGCATGCGCGAGGCACGCGCGGAACCGAGTCGCAACCGGTCCCGGTGGTTCTCCCGCACGTGATGCAGGTTCTCTGTACGACACCGTTTCACCAGTGCCCCGTTTGCTACGAGAGCTACACCATCGTATGCCCCTTGAAAATGCCATTCCATTCATATATACATGTACCTATATACGGGCGGAAACGGAGGAGCCATTGCGCTCGTTGTGCAGTGCCGCAAGCGCCGTGTTGGTACAGCCACGTGACTCTGGTTCGTTTTCGAACGCACCAGTAATCCGTGCATAGCTCTTTCCCCCGCGCTCCGCTCGCTTAGCTTGTTGCACCATTGGATTCGCGCTGTAAATACGGTTCGAACGATATATATATGTATCTATATAGGGGGGGGGACGGGGGCACCATCGAGCTCGTCGTCGCCGACGACGACGACGACCTTAGCTCATCGTGGGGGGTGTTGGCGCCGGTGACGGCAGGCGTGGGATGGCCGGGAAGGGTCCGGGCACGTGCTTGAGGGCCTCTGATCCGGTACCTCCTCCCGCTGCCCGCCTATCTCCCTTATCTCTTGATCTTTTGGGCTGCAACAGCTGGGGGAAGTGCTGCAGCACCAGGGATCGAGCTATCGAAGCTAATAAGCCTACGCATCACAGTAGCACTGACCGGGCTACTTAACTTAGGTAATAGGTACTATCAGGTGCCTGAATGGGTGACCGAGTGAGGGAATCGTTCTTACCGTGACCGTCTTGAATGCAAGCGCGGGCCGTGCTTTGATCTTCGTTCATGCTCTTCTTTGACCTCGCTTGGTGGTCTGTTATAAGGTGAGCGAATGGATGAGACGCGTCAAAGATCGGGCTCACCGTTGCCAAGATCTGCGAGCACAAACGCCTCCATCTTGAGAGCAAGCTGGTCCGGGGTGAGGCCCAGCGCCTGTGCCAAAAAGGCCTTGGCCTTTGGAGACACGTAGATCTCCGGCGCGCCGTACTGGGTCACCTCGCCGCGCACGCCGATCATGAGGGCCTCGCCTTGCGTCCTCTGGAGGCCGCCGTGTATCTAGGACTCTGTGAGCAAAGGGATTGAAGAGGACGGACGAACGACGGACCTCAGTCGCGACCGCCTTGAACGTCTCATGAAAGGCCTTCTGCACGGCCTTCTCACTCTTCCGCATTGGCTTCTCCGCCTTCTCGTCGCGCCTTTGCTCCCCCTCCTCCTTGAGGGCGACCTTCTCTGCCTTGGTGAGTTTTTCGTACTCCTCGTGAAGGACCTCCCCGTCCTCTTGGAGAAACTTGCTGACGGAGAGCTTGTCGCCCTTTGCTCTGCCTGTAGACTCGTCGTCAGTCCGCCGGTATGCCTGGAGGAAAGGTGGCCGCTGACCCTGGTTAAGCTTCCTCAACTGGCGGGCGAGAAAGGCGGTCCATGGGCTGGCGGCGCGTGTTTTGGTAAGGCGTCGGCCCCCGAGGTGCAGCTGCCCCATGACCCACGGAAGGGTACTGAATAAACGCGTCAGCTTTGCACGACTGATTCTACGAGCAGAAACGTACCGTCCGTGCGTCTCTGCGATCTCCCCCGCCTTCTCGTAGTACTCCTTTTGAGCATCGTGAATGGCCGCCGTCAGGAGAACCTGTTTGTCGCGTCGGCGGGCCTTTGCTTCTTTCGTCAGCTTCGCCGAGCCGCCTCGCGTTGAGCTTCGAGTTCGAGCCATAGGTGGGGGTACGGGGGTTGGCGTCAGGCTCAAGAGAGTCCTTGGGAGCGGAGACTGAATACGTTTGTTGATCGACCTCGCCAAGCCCTACTTGTTGAGAATCCGCCGGGTGTTTCCGTTGCAGCGGGCCGCTTGGGGCATTTTAGTCTTTAGACAAGTCAGTCTATCACTATAATACATGGAGCGGTACATGGTTTGCAATGCGTACGGTTAGACCTTTTTTTGCCCACCCCAGAGCTCCCTCTCCCGGCGAAGCAGCCACTCCCGGTCTTCCTGGAGCTCGCTGTACTTGGACAACCTCTCCAACTGCGCCTCCCACCCCTCACCGTCAGCGCCATCCAGCCGATCGCGCTCCTCCACTGAAAGATCGCCTGCGGGGCGCATGCCGTGCCTCACCCACCGAAGCAAACCGCCCGGGCAATATTGCGTGAACGAGTACCTAGTCTCGTTGGGTTGAATGGGGAGGTTGCCGTGGCGAAGGCCGGCTGAAGAGAGGAGAATCGTGGAGCCTGCGGGAAAACGGACTCGCAGGCCCATATCCCAGAAATAAAGCTGCCCACCCTTGTCCGCGTCGAAAGAACCGAACGCCGTGATCGCGCAGGCGAGGCTAGGGAAGTTTGTGCAGTCATTATGATCGAGCGTCGTAGTGTCCGGCCCAAGGTTTGCGGTCGCGGTAGGGTATGCGCTCGATTTGAAGGGGAGCTCGAGGTCCGGGTATGTCTCGCGCAGGTCGTTAAGCCCTTCGCGCATGTGCTGGTACGGCTGCGGAAAGAATGCGGACAGGCCCCCTACTTCGCCGTCAGTGTTTGTGAGTAGGAGGGAACAGGGGACGTACTGCTGCCGTGGCCGGCGAAGCGGTCAAGGTCCTTCGATCGGCGCATTCGGTCGATGATTGCCTGACGAGCCTTGGTGTGCCGAAGCATTCCAGGAACCTAGCAAAGTTAGCTAGGCACGCCTTACGGAACGTTGCTGCGACTCACCGTTTGGCCGCCGCCGTACGACATGCCGAACGACACGGCGGTGAACTTTCCACGCCGGTGGTGGACCAGCTTGTCAGGAAACGCACGGCGCTTCTCGCCCGCCTTCCGCGAGGTTTCAAACAACGTGGCCACTCGTCCGGCAGCGGCGGCCACGGACTCGTTGAGGGGACGCTCCTCATCGTCTGCCGGCCGCCCCAAAAGCACAGCGATTATGCGCTCCTCGACGTCCAGGATCGCGTACGTCTCCCTGGAGATCGTTAATGAGGCGTTGGCTTGCGCAAGGGCATTGGGCTTACCGTCCGTCCCAAGGGAATTCCGCGAAGCCCATTTCATCAAGCTCGCCCGCCGTCCACGGCTCGTCCTGGAAGCTTCCAAGGCGGCGCACCGTGTATGCGCCCTTTGTGACTGCATACTCATACGCGTCAGCATCCACCTTGTAAACTGCTGGCGCGGCGTGTCTCCTCGCGAACGAGTTGTCGTGGAGCTCAGTGAGGGGGTCCTTGCACGCGGCAGCTTCTCGACGGTCCTCCCGTCGCCTCCTACTTTTGGCCGCCTTCGACGACGCCTTGGGCCCCTTCGGCTTCGTCACGGGTCGGTCGTCGTTTCGAACGACGCCTGGTGGAAGTCCTGCACGCACTCATGAGCTGCCGCTCCGACAGCGGGAGGGCATGACACGCACCTGCAGCGCTCGCCCCTGCCACCCCCGTAGCCCCCTTCCACCGCTTGTCCACCTCAATCACCGGGCGCGCTTCGTCTCCATTCGCCCTCGCCTTCTTGGAGGCCGCCTGGCGCTTCCTTCGTTTCTGCGATTTAGACATACCGCGCGGCGCCTCGTGCGCGTCGGCGGCCGACTTCGCCAGGGGGTCATCTCCAGAAGGCGCGTCTTGCTCGCCAGCTGGCGTACGGGGGCGGGTGCAGGGCGTCGAAGGGGCGGGGGAGAGGTCGGTGGGGGAGAAAAATGCACCTGTATCGTCAAAAGGTACTTCCTCGTCGTCGTGGGCCCCTGGCGCTAACTCCATCCTCGCGAGCAGCCGATGGAGGTCCAAGGCCGCCGCAATCTCGTCGTCGCGCTCCACTGCCTTTTGGAGGAGGCGCCGGTAGTTCAAGTTGGTTTGGAGGGGTTGGGTGGACGGTACGGCCGCGTAAACGCGTCCGGTGCGTGTCGTACGTAGCTGAGAGGCGCGTCAGGAACGGCAGGGCGGGGACTGAGGCAACGGAGCTCACGTTGGGTCGACAAATCATACCGTAGTCTCCCTGCGTACGCGTGCGTTAGCATTTGAATTGAACGAAAAAGAGGTGAAGGGGCGGCGCGGACGCGTCTTCAACCCGCCACGACGCGTCTGGGCCCTGGAGGGACCCTTCCGCATCGAACGGGGAGAGCGTGTTGGGAATGGGTGTTGGGATTGCGGTTCTGCCACCCGCCACGACGCGTCTGGGCCCTGGAGGGACCCTTTCGCATCGAGGAGGGCGGAGAGCCGTGGAAGGGGGGCGGAATGCAGAATGTGACGCGGGGACTCACTGAATCGGTTTGTGGGTTGGACGGGCACCGCGCCTGCGAGCTTTATGGCGGTGAGCGTGTGGCCGCGACTTGTCGCGTGGGCGGGGCTCTGGCCGGTCGAATCAACGGGAAAATGCCGAAGCGGACTCCGAGCACGAGGCGCTGGAGCCGAATCAACGGTAATTATTGAGACCAGGAGTCTTCGGGGCGCAGGTCCTCTTGAGGTATACTTGAGGAGGTTTGGAGAGGTTGTAGGACGAAGAACGAGCTTGAAGGGAGGTGCGAGGGCAGTCAACATGAGCCTGTGAGGCACTCGGCAAGGCACTTTGAGCTCGATTCGCCGAGCCCATTGTCTCGGGGGTTTCTATGGAGTGGTGACACAATGCAGCGACGCACCTTTGGCCGCCGGACGTGCGTCCTCCACCCGGCGCAAAACTACTCCTCCGGTGAACAATGGATCACGTTCGGCCCCGCCCTCCAACGCCCAGGCGGTTCATCGGACTTAGCAGCGATCGAGCCACTGGTCATCGGAACATGCCACCGGTGAGCTCTGTAAGAAACGAAGGAGCTACGAGGCTTACCTTGGTAGGGATTCCCCTTGTTCTTCTACACTGCTCCTCCTACGTCGCGTGCCCTGTCGAGACTCGACCTTGAGGAAAGACCAAGAATCTGCGGCCTTATAAGGAGAGATGCAGCTCAGTCCATGGACATAGAAAGATATCTGAAATCTCAGAGGTGCAGGAAGGAACGAACGCTTGCCTTGGGATGCAAATTCTGAGCCTGTAACGCTGTGACCGCGCTGGGTGCGGATGACAGAGGTACGTCCTCCAGACCGAATTCATCAGATGAAAGCTGCCAACAAAGACGAGGATGTCAGCCGAGAGTGAGCATGAAAGTATGGATGCTCAAGTTTCGTGTGTAGGGCCGAACGCGCTGCCTCAGAGGTTGCGAGTGCGACGGGCGGCTGTGCCGATGTCGCCTTGCTACCTTGTCGCTTAGTAGGTGTATATTCCATCGCCGTGTTCATAGACCACAGAAAGCTGCAAGAAGACCGTTCCCATGAAGCTTGGTGGGGTGATGCAATGTGCCTGACGCGATCGTGCAAAAGAGGGGCCTGAGGAAGAGGTCAAGAGGGTCGTGGACAACGCTCGAGCAATCGACGCGACGCCGCGTCCAGCCTTCAGCCATCTGCCACTGCGAATACCCTCTTACATTGCCCCAACCACAAATTTACCCCGGAGTCACTGTATCTGAGAGCTATGTATGTCTATTCCTACGATACGTGCCGTTGGAGATTATAGTGGACGAGACTTTGAAACCGACGACTGCCGGTCGGTTCTCGGCCATTTCGGGCATTCACCCTTCAGCAACTCTGCGGACCTCTCACATTCCTCCGGCGCCCGCACACTTTGCATTTGAGCTCAAGAAAGTATTCATTTGCCACTACACGTTATATACTACATGAAACAGGCCAGCCCCCCAGCGCGATCAGTTCCTGCCGGTGCGAACGTGCACATGGCCCTCCTGCACCGCCATCTCGTATGCTCGATCGGCAGCTGCCTTGGTGGGGAACTTGCAGTGGACGTTGAGGCGCACGCCGAGCACAAAATCGGCCATGGCCCCCCTAACAAGGTGGTTACGTGGTGCTCATAACCCTGTGAGGAAGCGGCTCACCAGGTGGGAAAGACCCCGGTTTTCAAGCCGGCGAAAACGACGTACCAGTGCTTCCGATGCCGCTCGCAGCCGTGAGGGCATGCCGTGGGAGGCACAATCGCAGAGGCATCCCCTACTGCACGAGCGGCGTCCTGGGCACTGCGCCGTGCAGCGGCCTCCCGCTCGCGACGCTCAGACAACTCCCGCGCACTGCGGTCCGCCTCCTCCCGTCGAGCCCGTTCCCTCTGCGCATTCTCCTCCCGTCGAGCACGTTCCCTCCGCTCGACCTCCTCCCTCTCGCGGCGTGCGGCCTCCTCCCGCTTGTGACGGTAGTGGGCCTCGTAGTAGGCTTTGACCTCACTCACCCGCTGCGAGCTCCTTCAGCCTCGGCGAGGGCAACAGTAAGACCCCTACTCACCTCCTCAAGGGAGCCGCTGCCCAGCGACTTCACCTCACCTGCGGCTAACGCCCGCGCCCATTCGCGGACGGCCCTCTGCTCGTTGGGCATCTTGCGGAACATGGCTTCACCGTACCCGTACCCGACGAGCTGACGAATGGCGTCCTCTCTGATCGGAAGTGAGCGACTTGTTTTACTGTTAATCATGGTGCTTACTCGTCATAAAGACCGGGGATGAACCCCCGATAGACGACGACGTTGCGCAGGGGTCTCCCCGGCGACTCGCTATGGCCGTTTGAAGGCGCCGGGGCACGGATCGAGGACCTGGCAGGCGGTGAGGAGATGGAGGTTTTTGTCTCGACTTGAGAACCGGCTTCGGCGTTGCTGGCGGTGTACGCGCGAACTCGCGCGTTTGGGACGCCCTGCGAGGCTTCTGCCGCGCGATACCTAGCTACGAGGTTAACATGCAGCCTGTGGAATCAAGCTAAACATACCAGGCCTCCATGTGATCTGTCCGTCCGTTTTTGTCAACACGGTAATGGTGGGCGTTGCTTTGCAGAGGGGGTTCGGGAAGTTGGGAATGTTCGACAGGGTTGAGGTTGACGGTGGCCATAAACTGCGACAGGTCGTCGGCTGCCGATATCTGCGCCTCAATCTCCGGGTCCGTGAGGTTGTTGTTGGCTGCGTGGTGCGCCATGGAACTGTTGTAGGGGAGCTGAGGTTGGGGTGGGGAGACGGAGAGGTGGTTGAAAACCGCAACGTGTCAGCCGGCCTCTTTGCACCTGTTTGATCGATCGCGAAGCTTCTCTTGTTGATCAATCTGGTTCAACCAAATCTAGATCTGAGGCACACCAGATTAGATTGTCAGAGTACATATACAACTACAAGGCCGCCTGCTCCAACGCCTCGCCCAGCCGAACCATCTCCTCGCTCAGTTCATCGTGCTCTTCGATCTCTATCTCTACCTCCGACTCCACCGGCCGCTCGCGATCGTTGAAGGATACCTGCGGGCCGCTGTGCACGGGGCCGGTGTACCCCGGCAGGCTGTAGATCTGGTACAAACGGCGACGGTGCCGATCGTTGAGCAGCCTGCGTCGTTCGCCTAGTTGTGAGAGGCGGCTGGCAAGTCGGGGGTCGTCAACAAGAGCTCTGGCCTCCGCGCGACCGAATTCGGCGTCCTCCGCGTCCACCCACGCATGCAGCCTCGGGATCTCGACGTTCAGCCTGTGGATCTCCTCGCGCGCCCGTTGGATCTTGAGATACTTTGTGAGTGCTTCGCGGTTCGCCGGCTGAGACCACGCTTTGTCCAGGATTTCATGCCGGGATTCCTTCAGAAGGTCGAACTCGCCGAGCCAACCGTAGCTGGCTACCTCGTGGTACTCCATCTTCCGACGCGGAGGGTCCTGCAGGGGCGCGAGGCGGTTGTAAGCATTGAGGGCGTTCCGGACGGCGGCAGAGCGACGCGTTATCGCCGCTGATATGTGTCTCCTCATCTTGTAACCTTTGAAATCGTGAGTCACGAATGCAAATCGTATTCTTGAACGCACCGGTGCCCGACATGTTGGCCTTTGCAAGCTCAAAGAGCCTCTGCACAACGAGGCCCTCGAGATGGTCCACCGCCTTGTCGAACTTCGTCCTCTGAAGGATTCCCAGGTTCCGTTGATATTCGGGGGTGTCTGCGGTCCACGCCTCGGCGAGGCCTAGGTCACGTTCGAGGTCGGCGACAACATTCTGTGCAAGATTGAGCTTAGCTATGGCGGCCCGGCGCTCGGCCTCCTTGGCGGCCTTGCCCGCCTTCTTCAGAACCCCTTCGTCGACGCCGTCGGTTAACGACGAGTCGGCGACGGTCTCCCAATCCACCATGGAGACCCATGCATACCTTTGGCTAAGATTCAAGTTAGTGGACGTCGCTGATAGGTGGAGGGCTGACGCACTTTGCGACGTCCAGGTCGAGCAGCGCCTGCACGTAGGCCTGCTGTTGTGCATCCGCGACGGGCACCTTCTTTGCATCCTGTAGGTAAGCCCGTTCGGCAACGACCCATGCCTCGAAATCCTCCTCCGTGTAGCCCGTGGCCGACTTGAACACCCTTACTTCTGGCTCGTAATCGCGAAGCACCGCCAAGGACTGCTTGTAGTTGTTGAATAGAAAATTTGCTAGCCAATCGTGAGCGAGACGTCCAGCCGCATGGAAATGAATTACGTACACAGCTCCGCATACCGGTCTTCGTCCCATTGCAGGAGGTGGAGGTGAATGAACATGGTCCAGTGGAAGTGAGAGGCGTGGCGGATAAGTCTTGCGACGGTGCCGAGGCTGGAGAATATTCGTTCGCACGTCTCGAAATCTTCAAGTCCGAGGCCGGTGCGGAAGAGGGGATGATGGCACAGCTGGCAGAGTCGATTATGTGCGTAGCCGTGGAAGGCGTTCACAATAAGGAGCAGGCCGAGCTCGTTTGCTCGGTCCTTCAAGGAGCTCGCTTGCACGGTCTTCCCCATCGAGCAGCCGATGTCGTACCCAATGCATTGGCCTTCTCCGAACTCGCGCATGTACATGTCGAGCACGGCCAGAGGGTGCTTGGCCCTTGAACGATGGATCAGTTAGTTGAATCGTGCAAAGGAAGGGCCGACTTACAACTCCCCACTCCTAATCATCTCCTGCACCACTTCAACGATGCCATGGCGACACGCGCCGACGAAAATGCCGGTCTGCTCGAAGACGGCGGCCGTCTTCCCCGTGGATGTCGCGTTCTCTGTGATCCAACGATCGGTGCACTTGGTGGGACCACCGACGTCGGTTGGAAGCCCCTCGGTCGCGTTTGAAGCGGGCTCCATGTCGTCGACCTCGACGTCCTCCACCGGGGAGGGTTTCTTCTTCCGCGGCTTCACCTCGTCCTTGAACACGTCCACTTGCGCCGGGGTCTGGAAGTAGTTACTGCTGAACACCCTTTCGTCGGTGTGCCCCGCGCCGTTGAGCCGCTTGTGGGAGTTGCAGCCGTCCATCGCGTGTAGTCTGGCAGGTACCAGGACGGGCTCCCCGGGTTGCTGGTATTTTGCAGGATAAGTGATTCCGCGAACGCTAAGTGATAGATCTCTTTACCTTATAGCTGCAGCAAGGACACCCGTTCTGGAGACGCCATGCTTCCGAGTCGCGGCCGAGGGTGCGGTCTGTGAGCTTCTGAACGCCCTGCATGATCTCGAAATAGGCGTCGAACGCCTGTGAGAATCGTTCCTGCAAGGCAGGATAGTAGGAAATCTACATAATGGTTAGACCTCCTCGAATGACTGTGACTGGTCTTCGTACCGAGATCGTCGAGCAGACGACTTTCATGAAGCCCTGGATGCCGACTTGATGCCGCCGTCGAAGCTGATGGTAGAACTCGAGGAGCTGGAGGGAGAAGGCGGATTCTGGGAGGAAAGGAGAGCCGCCGAGGAGGCCGTTGAGTACGAGGGACACGTTGGCTTCATCCCCGTCGCGCTGCATGACCTCTCGAGCAGGTTCATAGCCTGCCTCGCGTCAGGACGGGATGTCATAAATCTGCATGGCACGCACCGTTCAAACCGATAACGGAGACATAGAACCTGCTCCCCTCGGCCTCAGGGGAGTCTTCATGAGTGGAGGAGGGAGGGTCGGGCTTGGGGTGCTTCCACGTCAGGTACGCGTCGACTAGCTTCGGGGCGATCGCTGCCCATTCGCCATGCACGGCGCGACGCCGGTCAGTTCGTCTTCGGGGATCCTTAGGGCGGATCTTGCCGCCGTATAGCCTATGGATTCATAGGTGGTTGAAGACGAGGACCCAGGAGAGAGGTAAGGGCACGTACGATACGATGGCCTGTAGCTTTGCCCGATACAGGGCCCGCTCTTCCTCTGTTGTGGCCCGAAGATATCCATCCTCGCCGTCCTCCTCATCTACCCAGACATTGTCGCCGTCGCCGTCATCCAGATCCATGGGCACATCGAGGAGGGGAGGGATCGTGAAGTCTAGGGCCGGGTCGAGACCTCCGAGTTCGAGACCGGCCTCAGCAAGGTTTTGCCTGATTCGTTTAGTAAGACCTGTGGGTACACAGTTAGATCAGATTAAACGAATGTGCAGACGACGCACGGTGCTCGTCCTCCCTCTGTTGGGCCTCCAAATCTCGCCTTCGCTTTTGAATGAGTGCAAGGCTGGTTTTGGCACCGGAGGCTGTGATACTGAAACCAGCATTGTAATTGATGGTTCTGCTTGAAGTCGACCGATTCTTGCGAGAGGAAGAATACATGGGGATGCCTGTAGAGCCTGTGTCGCCGACGCGATGCGCAAGCCACGCTACACGTGACTGACGCGTCTCGTTGATCACACACGTGGCAGCAGACGCTGCGCAATACTTACGGTTTGTGACTGAGTCCCTGACGCTGGTTCAATTGTCGTATTACTTGTATATAAGTCTCTACGGTGAACGCGCGGGAATGCGAGCTCGTCGTCGGCGACGACGACGACGGGCGCTGTGGGGGTTTGGCGCCGGCGAAGGCGCAGCGGCATCGCTCGGCATGCGCGAGGCACGCGCGGAACCGAGTCGCAACCGGTCCCGGTGGTTCTCCCGCACGTGATGCAGGTTCTCTGTACGACACCGTTTCACCAGTGCCCCGTTTGCTACGAGAGCTACACCATCGTATGCCCCTTGAAAATGCCATTCCATTCATATATACATGTACCTATATACGGGCGGAAACGGAGGAGCCATTGCGCTCGTTGTGCAGTGCCGCAAGCGCCGTGTTGGTACAGCCACGTGACTCTGGTTCGTTTTCGAACGCACCAGTAATCCGTGCATAGCTCTTTCCCCCGCGCTCCGCTCGCTTAGCTTGTTGCACCATTGGATTCGCGCTGTAAATACGGTTCGAACGATATATATATGTATCTATATAGGGGGGGGGACGGGGGCACCATCGAGCTCGTCGTCGCCGACGACGACGACGACCTTAGCTCATCGTGGGGGGTGTTGGCGCCGGTGACGGCAGGCGTGGGATGGCCGGGAAGGGTCCGGGCACGTGCTTGAGGGCCTCTGATCCGGTACCTCCTCCCGCTGCCCGCCTATCTCCCTTATCTCTTGATCTTTTGGGCTGCAACAGCTGGGGGAAGTGCTGCAGCACCAGGGATCGAGCTATCGAAGCTAATAAGCCTACGCATCACAGTAGCACTGACCGGGCTACTTAACTTAGGTAATAGGTACTATCAGGTGGGCAAACAACTCGTAATATTGTCTTGCCACTAATGTAGCCATTTCTCCTGTGCACTATGTTTGTTTTATACACCTTGACTCTTCAAAAGACACTCGTTTCTGCGAGTATTTTGCGTTTTGAAAGCTAACCAACAACAATACAAGCATTTCTTCAATTGTTCTCGAGTCAGGAATACAGGCTGCTTTTTTTCTGTTTTCGGTCAAAATTCCCACGGTAGCGTGGGAAAATGACATCAGTCAAATGGGCAGACTACAAGTTGTGCCGGTTTGCTACGTCATTTGGCTCTGCCCCGGCTATTGCAATACCCAGGCACAAATTTCTTGATATTAAAAATATGCATATAGCAGGAATTGAACCAACAACCAGCTATGCTTACATAATGTTAACTCGAAGTATTAACCACTACACTCCAAGACTATTGACATGTAAGGGCTTTGTTGAACCTATACCCATCTTTTATGTCCTCTTGCTTCAACTCTTTCTATCATTTTCTTGCCCTTTCTCTTATACAATATATACATGTTATATATCTCCAGGAAGCTACAATTCATGTGAACACAATGGCAAGGTCCCAAAGATTTCATCATCCAGGAAAACATAGTCAATACATATTTATCATCTGTTGTCAGACTGTTTTGACTGTTACAGGCACTGATTCAGGCTGCTTTATGCTGCAGAAGGTAGGTACACTTATACAAGGGCATGCAGCAGGGGTACAGCACTTGCCAGTACCCGCTTAGCATCAGCTGAGGTTTTGTATCATTTCACTATGTGTCCCCACGCTCGCCAGCAATCAGTTGAGGCTCCCACAAGTTGCACAAGGTTGCATCAGCTTGCGATACGTTGATACACCCCACCGCACCCTGTGAGGGTATCCGACTGGACTTTACAACTTTCCGCGATCTCGCAACATCACATGACATTGCAACTGTTGCACCAGTCATGCGACTCCCATGCTACTCGGAACATATACTCGACCACATGCACACCACATTGAGCACGGCGACAAGCCATAGAACACCGCAATCTTGCATCGATCACAATGCAGATTCACATTGCACTTGCACAGCCCAGCGAATCAGTTGCTGTGCCTTATGACACAATATCCTGAAGGTACTGCCCCAGTTGCCTATTGTCCTGACCGTCCTTGCAACTTCCAACCCGATGCCTGCAACTTAGCGATATTTCCGTTCTCCTGTCTCTTGACCCAGGCCTTGTGCTCTTCAAGCAACGTGCACATGGATTGCATTTCAGAAGTGTTGTGAGTTGTTGAAGCTGCGACTTTGCACGTTCTCTTGATCGCAAGTGTCACTCTGTGTTCTGGTCATCCGACCACCATCCCTCTTTTATATATGGCCCTTCTTGTACCCTCCCGCACTCTGTGACCCTATTGCCCATGCTGCGACAGCGTGGATTGTGTTCCACATGTTCCCTATGACAGGTCGCTGGTGACCCATTGTTCTGTTCTCCTTTCCACGCAGCATCACCCTTCACTCCCCCACAATTGCACCAGCGCTCTGACCACTGATCCACCATCTCAACCACCGCATCGTCACGCGACATTCCGGAGAACGCTCGCAAAGTTGCAACATCGCACGGCGCATGTCAAGTGACCGTCAAGTGTTCTTCTTGTCTCCCTTGCTCCAGATATGTGTTCTCCAGCTCTATCTCATACTTCCTATTGTATCACCACACTTCTTGACAGCACTGATCATTTCCCATGTGCTTTCCCTATTATCTTGACAGTGCAGATCACTTGTTCTCCATTGTTCTCCCTTGCGTCGCAGACCCTCTAACATGGTCACCTGACCTGTACCTATTGTACGTACCGTTTGCTACGCTTGTAACTGTGTTTTTTCTTTGTTCTCAGTGTTCGACTATGACTTACTCAATCAGAGGTGTTCACTATTGTTCTCGACATATATATACCGGTTACGTACACTCTGCAATACAGATTTGGCTCCCCCCTCATAGTCAGATCTCATTCGGAGCTTATAATTCTTACACCATCATATATTTAGCTCACGCTAGCTTCTTCATCATTGTCTTCATCTATCGTCTTCGTCTCAGTCGTCATCTTTGTATATCATCTTTGCTTATCGTCCTCCTCGCTCTCATCTTGTTCCATCGTCATCCCGATCGCCTTTGCACACCGCACCATCGCTCTGACACTCGCTGTTCTGAGCATTGCCACCTGCGACCTCAGTGTTCCCAGTCCATCTGAGCACACACCACACTTGTCCTCATCGTTGCGACCTCAGTTCTGGTGGCGCAACCGCCACAATACCTCTTGATTGCACATCCACTCCGATTAGCCTTGCTCTGACCTTGTTGCCTGTGCAGCGCATTGTTCTGATTGTCTTACGAGCTTGGTCTCCAGGCATAGGAGCATTGCGTCCTTCGCCTTTGACACTCGACCACCGTTCTTGCGTCTGACCTCCGTACAATCATCACAACCCATCTCCCCTTCCAACTCGCATCCCTCAACCTCGCGTTTGACTATCGCCTGGTCAATTGTACATGTCGCCCCAGTCCCACAGCCCTCACCCCATCTACGCAACCATCATACGCACCTTGCGACCATGCTTGCAGGCTCTCAGAAGTGTCGTCTTGCTTCTCCTCGACGTTCAACTATTGACATTCTCGCAATGTGCCGCTTGCAACCTCACGTGCACTTGATCTCTGTCGCCCGACCATAGTTGCCATTTCTCGAGTTGTAGTCAAGAGCAAATAACCACCCCAGACCATTAGCTGTATATTTAATGGCGAAGCCCTACCTTCCTCCCCCCTAAACAATTAAGAGTAATTGTACTGCCATGCTTGCAGTGGCCCATTGACCCCAAGTCTCTGTGTTAGCAAAATTAAGAGTAAATAAAATGTGCTTACTAGAATTAATTGTGAATGAGTACATGAATTGCTATGAGGACTCAAGGGGCAAATCCAAAAACAATTCTGAACCATTGAGCTTGAGAAATTCTGAAGCTTCAAGCAAGAGTGAACAGAGAATGCCCTACTAAGTCACTTGTGCCTTCCTAAAGTATTGTGTGTGTGTATGCACTTGTTGTATATGCGCTTGCATCTGGGAACCTATACTATACTTATTTGTATATAATTAGATCTCATATGACCTTCTTTGCATTAGACTTAGATTAGGTTGGGCAGGTATTATTTGCATCTAACTAGTGTCTTAACTTATTGTCTTATTTTAACAGTACTGTGAGCCCATCACACCTAAGTAGCGAAGCAAGCCATCTTATTGGGAGCATATAAGATGCAAATAAGAACATAATGAATGCAGAATGATAGACAATAAGAACTACAGGTCATTGGAGCGCCAGCAAATAAGAACATATGAACCAGCCATTAGACACATATGAGCAACGTGCTGCAGGCGACGATGAATCACCGCGCAAACTTTGCAGCAAAACCTTCGTCGTCGACGACATCTTCCTCCTCGTCCTCGTCCTCGCCGTCGCCGATGTCGTCGTCCTCAGGCTGGAGCGGGTCGAGGGCATTAGGGTCTATTGCGCCCTTCCTGGAATATAAGCGCGATTGAGCAAAAGAGCGACCGAGACACCAAAAACTAGGCCTGATCCTCACGAAGCTTTTCGATACAGGCGCTCCAGCAACCCCCAGAATCCCGCCTCGTTCTTTTTCTTGAGCCTCTGAAGGCGGCGCAGGTGCTCTTGATACACCGACTTGAACTTGTCCGCGTGAAAGTCGATCTTCGTCGCTGCGCCGGGCGACAACTCGTGTGACACCAGACCGGCATCAATCTGCAAAGAACACGACGGTCAGATGCATAGCACGTGGTGGCAATAGTCAGAGGCCCCACTGTCGTAGCCACCAACGCCAGCATAACTGGCGGAATGACCGGGACGTCGCCTTGAGGGGACACCGCCATGTAATTGTCGGTTTCGAACCTGTGCACCGCCCGCGCCCCGAAGAACTTGTCGTGCAGTATGTCGATGATCGCCGGGTTATAGAATGGACTCCCGGTGTCGAATGTCATGGTCTAGAGGTACAAATTTTACGGAAGTTAATTGAGGGGCACCTAATCGAGCAGCGGGTCTGTACTTACCGGTATGTCGGCCGGGAAAATATACAGGCGGCCGTTTAATCCTTCGGTGAGCACGCGCTTCATGTTCTTGACGTAGGAGGCGGCCGGGATGCGCTTGAGCCGGTACGCACGCTTGACTGTGTCGTCGGCGCCGCGCTTGACATTCCCGCGGAAAATCGATATGCGAGCCTCGGGCTAGTGGTCGCTCCGTCACCAATTAGCACTGATGCAGCCGTGGCACAGGTGGACTTACGATCTTGATCAGCAGCTCGTGATACGCCGGCTCCTTTTCCAACCTCTCCAAGATACCGTTCTGGCCGAGACCCCGCGCCGCGTTTTTCAGAGCTTCGATGAGGTAGAACGTGCGCGCACCGTCCGAGGGGTACGCATTGCGGAAGCACATGATCTTGGGGACCTCCACAGCACAGGCGCGCCTCAGAACCGCGCGGACCTCGCGAGTCTGGTCGCCCATCGTCATGCGGCGGCCCTTTTCGGGGGGGACGACGTTCGTTGCGGCGGGCCATTCAACACGCCCGGCCGCCGCGGCGCTGGTGCCATGCGTGTTGCCTTCGCGCTGGAGCGCACGCATGTTGTTTTGGAGTCGACCCTCGGGCTGGAGCTCCGCCGGGGACTTGTCGAGAGGGTTGGAAGCTTGTACATGCGAAGGTAGTCGTTCCTAGTATCTGTCAGCAAGCGGCCGCATCTCGCAAGCAAGTGGCCACGCACCTTTCCGGCACTGGCTGAAAGCCCCCTGTTGGAGTCAACACGGCCTTCATCCTCCAACTCATCTGAGACCTCGATGACGCGGTCGTTGCTCTTGCGCGGCTGTGCATACGTCGAGTGTCACTGGGTCATGCGCGAGAAAGACATACAGCGGGCCACGTACTTTCCTCGCCGACGCACTCGGGGCACTATGGCGCTGCTGTATTATCTTTGTGAGTGTACAAGCACAATGCAAGAAGAAAAATGGGCGTGCCTCCTTTCCCACCCCGCCACGGCTGTTGTTGAGAGTCGCGCCGTGCGGAGACGCGGCGCCTTTGCCCTTTGCGCGCGCAGTGGATGCCGCCGGGAGACGCGCAGGTAAGGATCCAGCGCTCCTGTTGTTGACCGGGGGGGCAGGGTCCTCGAGATCGGCGAAGTTGAGGTATTTGTCCACGGCGTGCATCAACTCGCGCTGTTCAGCATCGAGTGTCACAGGCTCGGCGTCTGGAGAATCCCATTGAGGAACCTCCGATCCCACGCGTGAGCGCCTGCATCGCAAAGACAACGAGAAAAAAGAATCGAACTGACCGCTTTCTTGAATTGCGCGTTTATAGTCCTTGCCCCTTTGCTCGCGCCCTCGCCGCCTGCATCCTCGGCGTCGTCACCCGGCGTCCATTGCTCCTCCTTCTCGGGCTCTTCGTCGGACCCTTCATCGTCCGTGGTCTGGCCGAAGAGATCGTCACGCGCGTGGGCTCGGGCAGTCGCGGATGACTTAGACTGGCGCGCGGTGGACGAGGCTGCGACGGGGGCTTGAAGCATGGACAACCAACAGGTACGTCATCCATGTTCCAGTCGCAAGCTAAGTGCGTGCTCACCGTCTCCATGCAAGGGCGCACCGTCGACCGACCTGTCGCTGGTGGCGGCCAAACTGGCGCCGTTGGCAGATGGCGGGTCCGAGCTCGCCCCGACTATAATGAAGCAAGAGCGCGGCGGCTTGTCAATCCGCGTCCTACAACGTGAGTGTCACCGCGTATCACGGTTCTGCGCACCTGATGTGTTCTTAGGTTTCTTAGCGGCCTTGGTTGAAGGCGGCTCAGCGGTGGACGCGGCTCGCTTGCGCGAGTCCACGCTGTCGGCCCCACTGCCTGTGCGTGGCGCTGCAAGTACTACTTAGCGAGGTCAGGTATGCATAACGAAGTAAGCCACGCCACCTTGTGAGGATTTTCCTGCCTTCTGACGTGCCGACTTGCGCGTTGCTATGGGTTAGCAGTCAGCACTGTCCAGCAGCCATGGTGTCGCAACTCACCATGCACGGGCTCAGCACGCTCTTCGTCCTCAACCGACGCTGGGCTGGCCGGCTTCGCTCGCCCCTTCTTCCTCTTCACCGGCGGGCTCTTGGCGCGCTCCTCGGCGGGCTGGATATCGTGGTCATCGTTGCCGACAACCCTCTGGCTCCCGCGGGTGCGGACCATGAGCAGGCGCTGGGTGGGCGGGATGAATGGGCTGATGGGTAGGTGGGCGGTAGATGGCAACGCTTGGCCGCCTTTACTGATGTAGCCCAAAAATTTATATGAATTTTTCCGCGCAGGTACTCGCCGGACCCGCCGTATCCATGCCCTGTGTCACCGATCGGCGGCCACACCCCGGGTCAAAGCTCGATCGAGCGCTGCAATATACAAGAGGCTTCATTCCTCCCTACATTCCGCCTGCGCAGCCCCATGATGTCAAGCCATACTCAAAGCCGCGCTGGCCCATCAACACACCCCAACGCTGGCCGCGAGCAGTGCCACGGATGTGGCCAGTGGTTTCTCACCTCGAGTCTCACCAAACACCTGCGCCGCACGTCAGCGCCGCGCTGCGTCGAGTACCGCCAGCAGCGCCTTTCTGATGCCAACGATGCAAGCCGGTCGGTGGCGCGGTCGCTCTCTCCCATCCCAGCACCACTGCCCGTCCGACTGCGGATTCCCCAAGACGAGCCACTTGCATGGGTCAAGGCCGACCCCGCCTTATCCGCGAGCGACTGGGACGACGAGGGCTCCGGTGCGCAGCTATTCTGTCCGCCGCCTTACTGTCTCACTGACGGCCTCATAGAGTGCGACCTACCCCTCGATGCGTGGAGAGCCGACCTGGAGCCCGACGAGCTGGTCTGGGGTGATGACGACGAGCAGGCAGTTGGCGCTGCAGCATCCCAGGACATGCTATCCGACCAGGAAGGCGAAGGCAGCGATGACGACGAATACGATCGTGGTGGAGAAGACGCCGACGGCACTGCTGGCATGCACGAGGATCGACCGCGCGCGGACGACTGGCAACAAGATGCCCCACGGTCCCCGATGGACGAAGCGTACGAATTTCCTATGGTCGGTGAAGAAGAGGCCCGCCGCCTAGAGGACGCACAGCGGCGAGCAGACGAGGAGGTTCTCCTTGAGCCGTCCACGGTCGTGCACTTCGGAGGCCGAGCAGGGGAGACTATCCCGCAGCAGGCCACGCGCTCGACGTTTGAGGCGTACCGCGACACCCTCGACGCCGGCCAGAATCCCGCGGCCAACGTGTGGGCGCCATTCCATTCTAAACTGGAGTGGGAGATCGCGCGCTGGGCAAAAATGAGAGGCCCGACGTCCACGGCTTTCACGGAGCTACTCCAGATTGACGAGGTACGTCTTCCTGAATGCCCCGCCGGGCACTAGAGCTACACTGATCACCCCGCACTAGGTTCGCGAGCGTCTGAACCTGTCTTTCAATTCCTCGAAGGCGTTGAACGCCCTCATCGACTCAAGTTTGCCTGCCATCCCCGCGTTCCAGTGCGACGACATCACTGTCGACGGTGAGACATACGAACTGTACTACCGCAACATAATGCAGTGCATCCGCCATCTGTATAGCAACCCCGAGTTCCTACCGACGATGGCCTTCGCCCCCGAGTGTCATTACGGCGAAGACGCCGCTGAGCCCGCGGATGGAGCTGCGAGCCCGAGGACGCGTGTGTATGGCCAAATGAACACTGGGAAATGGTGGTGGCAAGTTCAGGTGCGTGACACGGACCCTGCCGGTGATGTGTAGCTGACGGTGCGAATTCAGACCTTGCTCGAAGACAGGACGCCAGGCGCTACCATTGTTCCCCTGATCCTGTCCTCCGACAAGACCCTCGTCACCAGCTTCCGGAACAAGTCAGCGTACCCGTTGTATCTTACCTTAGGCAACATTTCCAAGGAGAATCGTAGGAAGCCGTCTAAGCAGGCGCAGGTTTTGATTGGCTACCTGCCCACCGTGCGTCTGACAGGCATCAAAAATCCGCAGACTCGACGTCGCGCCGTGGCCAACCTCTTCCATGCGTGCGTTCGGAAGATCGTATCGCCCACCATGTCACCTGCTCTCCACGGCGTCGAAATGGCGAGCGGTGACGGCGCCGTTCGGCGTTGCCATCCAATCTTTGCTGTGTTCGTCGGGGACTACCCTGAACAGGTACTCGTCGCATGCGTCAAGTCCGGCGAGTGTCCCAAGTGTGTCGTTTCGCCTGATGCCTTAGGGGACCGTACACCCTCCCTGCCATCACCTCGGAGCATAGCTGCGGCACGCGAGGCTCTATCTGCTATCGACCGAGGGCCAGAAGAGTACATCGCGGCCTGCCAAGATGCTGGCATCAAACCCGTCTATCATCCGTTCTGGGCGGATCTCCCGTACTCCAACGTTTTTGTTGCCATCACACCTGATATTCTCCATCAACTCTACCAGGGCATGGTGAAACACCTGCTGGGCTGGCTCATTGATGCCTTTGGAGCGGCCGAGATTGATGCGCGCTGCGCTCGACTTCCTCCCAATCACAATGTCCGCCTCTTCAAGAATGGAGTCTCTATCTTGTCGCGGGTATCGGGGCAGGAACACAAGGACATATGTCGCATTCTACTCGGGCTCATCATTGATCTGGATCTTCCGGACCGAACGCCCGCCCGCGATGTCGTCCGCACTGTCCGCGCGCTGCTCGATTTCCTCTATCTCGCGCAGTATCCATCGCACAGTGACGCGACTCTCCAATACCTCGACAAGGCCTTGAAGCGCTTCCACGCCAGCAAGGCTATATTCGAGCTTCTCGGGATACGAGAAGGTTTCAACCTACCCAAGCTGCACGCGCTAGCGCACTACGTCGACTCTATCAAGCTTATCGGAACAACAGACAACACCAACACGGAGGCCACGGAGCGACTCCATATCGACTATGCGAAAGACGCCTACCGGTCAACTAACCACAAGGACGTGTATCCGCAGATGACAAGGTGGCTCGTGCGGCGCGAACAGGTTCTTCGCCATTCAAAATTTGTGGAATGGCGGCTCAGAAACACGCCCGGTCTGCTTCTTCCCCCTCCTCCTCCTGCCGTTCACAGACCGCGCATCCACATCGCTCGCAACCCCGCTGCCAAATCAGTCTCCTTTGCGCAACTTGAGTACCGCCACGGCGCCGAAGATTTCGAGCACGCGCTCGCCTGCTACATCCTGGCAGCGCGAAACCCTAACCATTCAAGCATCCAGATCGCCAATCTTGCCAAGGGCCTGAAGCTGCCGTTTCGAGCGGTCGCCACCTACAACAATATCAAGTTCTGGCTGCCAGACCCTCAGGACATCGACAACGCGCCTGAAACGCGCGACGCCGCGCATGCTCGACCTTCCTACCTGGGACGGCGCGACCGCGCCGTCCCAGGGCGGTTTGATACGGTTTTGGTCGACACAGCCGGCGGCGATGAAGGCCAGGGCGTTCATGGTATGTGGCCTTTCGAGTCGACGCGCGCAGCGATTGACACGTTCTTTTGTGACCAGGCTATCGCGTCGCCCAGGTCCGCGTCATCTTCAGTCTCCCGGCCAAAGCTCACGCCGCCGTCTTCCCTCCGCAATATGATGGCCCAAGACATCTGGCTTTCATAGAGTGGTTCTCACCCTTCGCGCGCGCAGCAGAGCCGGACCACCTACTTTATCGTGTCAAACGCGTGTACTCGGCGGGCGGGGCCAGGAAGTCGGCCGTGATTCCAGTGGGAGATATACGACGCAGCGTGCACCTCTTCCCTCGCTTTGGGCCGGTGGTGCCGCTTCACTGGTCGTCTTCCAACGTTCTTGACCAATGCGACACGTTTTATGTCTCATCCTTCGTAGATAGACATACTTACATTACAATATACTGATTGTGCATCTGAGCTGACACCGGCGGAGCAAGGGAATGCATTGAATCGGGACATGTATACAACGTGTAAACTAGGTAGCGGCGCGTCACTGAGAGGAATCCACTTCCTGCGGAATGAAGGTGTCTCCCGCGCGGACTATGCACTGCGGACAGTCATTGCACGAGCTATGAGACGCGATGGGTGAGACTCACCTGTCTGCCTCTGCGAGCCCCTCATCCTCCACTGATAGCGTCGCTTCACCGTTCTCATCCGTACATATGGCCATGGTCAATTTGACGGCGCGTACGGGATTGGTCGCGGGGTTCGTGCTACCGGCGGCGCGGGGCACATAAGCTATAATTCTTTGGATGTCTTCGGCCTGAATTGCGGCGAGGGCGACCTTCATGGAGAGCAAAGGAGGGTATGGATTGAAAGGGGGCACTCCTCGCTTGTTGACTTTTTCAACCGGAGGGCCGCATGTCGCGAACGACACGACACCGTCCGCCGAGACAACGAGCCGCACGACCTGGCGCGCCGTCAATGCGTGCGCCGTCAATGCGTGCCATGGCTTGGAGCTGTGAGGGTACTCACAAAGCGTGTAGACGGGGGCAGGGTCACATAGAACGCGAGGCTGGTGGGCATGGTGGTGGTGTTCAGCGACGAGATTCGCAGAGGGCGACCGCGCAGGGAGTTGA
Organism: Auriscalpium orientale; assembly: GCA_019915035.1. Classification (NCBI taxonomy): domain Eukaryota; kingdom Fungi; phylum Basidiomycota; class Agaricomycetes; order Russulales; family Auriscalpiaceae; genus Auriscalpium; species Auriscalpium orientale. The sequence goes on from JAHLMH010000001.1 coordinate 3,629,040, forward strand.
GGCACTGTGGCTGAGCAATGAGGCAGCCCGATATGGCATACCTACCTTAATGAAGCGCAATGGGCCATTGTCGCTGTCGCCCGCACCCTCTCGATCGTGCCCACACTCCCCCGGCCGAACTCTCAAGCATATCCCATATTCAAAGCACACATATTGGAACGCCCGTGTCGTATCGAGTGCAACGGGGCCCGGGGATGGGCCTCAAAATCGGCGCACGTCCCTGAGACAAGTAAGCTGCGATAGCACAAGCGACACCGCTGACACGGTCTTTGTCACAGCTGCGACGCGACCGCATACCAACTTACCTCCTGCCACCATGTGCAAGTCGCCCGTCGTCCATGTACACGTTAATGTGACTCTCAACGTCCCAGGCCGCTATGTGCGTATCCGTCACTCACGATCATGTCACCGACTTACCCCTCTGGTAGAGGCTTGACATCGCCATGCCTGCCACCCACACGCCGAACACCAACGCGGGTTGCGCGGGCATGCCCGCGCGCGAGCAGCCTTCGGAAACGTCTCCTGGAACGTCTCGCGCAACGAGCCCGGCGCCCATGAAGCCGGCGCATGATCGCACTCCATTCGTCCGCGCAGGGCGCGTTGGACGACCGCCCCCGGTTCAGACCCTATGGCACCCTGCAAGTTCTACAACGGAGGTCCCCACGAGCGGCATGCCTCCTCTCAGCGCCTGTGGGACCAATGGTGGGCGCTTCGTCCTCCCGCTGGCGAGCGACGAGCCCGGCTCGCCCAACGAAGAGCCCGAGCCCCTCAATGACGAGCCCGAGTCTTTCAATGGCAGGCCCGAGGCCGTCAGCGACGAGCCGGAGTCCCTCAGCGACTCTGACGGCTACGTGGAGGTGCCGCGCGCGCGGTTCAGCGGAGAGCTTGGAGAGAGCGGCGGGCCTGCAACCGCGTGAGTAATGCCCTCTTTCTCGCTTCTCTCAGCTCGCACTAACTGCCCTCCAGCACGATGCTTTTCTCCAATTAGTTTGCCTCTGCATCGATGGCGCCAACACGCCCTTGTCCCCGTGAGCGTGGCCCGCTTACGTCCTTCTTAGGCCGTGCTCATCTCCCTTTACGATGGTCCTTTGCAGTTTAATTTTGCCCTCTGCGTGCGCTGCTTTAGCTAGATGTCTCGTATATTACGTTCTGCTGGCTTAATGCAATGTGTCCGTTATGTGCTTTGGTCGCATGGTGTGAATATGAGGTCGCCTGGGGGACTGCGCAAGACTAGCGCCAGGCTCGAAGTCCCTTCGCTTCTGGGAGCATGTCGCGCTCTGGCGGGGGTTGCGGAGTCTCACACGGCGGCGGAAGGGAGGATAGATCAATTCGAAAGGGCAGGTAATACAACATGTATGGAGGGTATGATACGGTCCAACATGCCTGCGTGCGCAACGAGCGTCCATCTGGCCAGGACATGTCAATCAGTAAGTGCAGAAAATGAAGGGAACTAGGAACGCACTGCTGTAGCACAGCGCTTGTGCCGGGGCCATCCAACTACTCGCGGCTACCGTAGATGTGCGCGACGCCCTGTATGAGGGCAGCGGACTCCGCCACGACCACTTGCGAGCAGCGGTTGGCATCGCCCGCCACCTTGAGCTTGAGGTTGATGGTCCGGACGATGGGGGGCCCATGGGCGCGCGGCGGGCTCAGGGCAGCAGGCGGATCGGTGGCGGACACTGTGTACAGTTTCTCGCCGTTGGGGAACACCCGCAGGTCCACAGTCTGCGTAGACTACAGCATCAGATAGGTCGAAGGATACAAACACTGAGCACATACCATGGTACCCAACTCCTGAAGGTCGACCTCCAGAACAACGAGAGAGAGCGTGTTGTTGGGCATGCTCGGTGATGGTGGACGATAAGGTCGATGAGTGACGCTGTCACGCGTTACTGGACGCGTACCGGACGCGCGTTGAAAACGCGTCCGAGTCTCGGCGCAACGGCGGCAACGCGTCGGCGGACGCGTCCTTATGGACGAATGGCAATTATTTGGTGTCGGGGAGGAGACGGAGGAGGTCCAGTTTACTGACACTTAGCGCCAGCGTCAGCTGGAGCCTGGACAATCGTGGGAATCGTTGACAGGTTGGGGCCACCATCAATGCTTCTGAAGTCCCCGTCCTGCGGACGCGTCCCTCTCCCGTGCTCCTCACAACAACGCCGCGCACTCGCAATAAAATCTTCAAGTTACTTGCAACTGGGGCCCACAACAGGTGAGCGGCAGTTTTCATTTCTTTGAGGCCTATGTTGACAAGACCGTGGCCACAGGTTCGCCGCCTTCGAGCCTGAAGAGCCCGTCTCGCGGACACGTCGCACTCGTCTGGGCCTCACAGCAGCGCCGCGTGCTCGCAGGAAACGTCCAGGCGACTTGCATCAGGGTGCACAAAAGGTGAGCACCAGTTTGTCTTTCTTTGAGCATTCTCTCGCCCGCATCGGTTGCGCCGCGAGCGCTCCGAGGAAGTCCTAGCACAGAGACAGACAGCGCTGCCTGCGCCCTTGAGACGCGCCTGCGTAGGACTGTATGACCGCCAAACCAGGCGTCTCGTTGCTGCGCAGACGCGTCCCGACGACGCGCAGCGTCTTGGACGCCTCTGTTCCTTTTTTCGTGGCCACCTGCGCCGGGCAAGGCACGACGACGCATCTGGCGCGATGTGCGCCGTCGAGGCGTGCCTGCGTAGCCCTGTATGACGCCAAACCAGGCGTCTCGTGGCTGCGCAGACAGGCCCCGGCGACGCGCATGACGCGGGACGCGTCTCGACCGTCCCGCGCTTTGCGCGGAGTGCCAGAGCGCATCTTTCAAACCGGCTCGGATTACTGGCAGGCAGCTAACGGTGTGCCGCAGGACCAACTTGCCCGTGGGCGCAGCGCCGTCTCGTCTCTGCCAGCGCCATCGCCACAGACCGCTAGCAGGTGCGTACCTCATTCGTTGCGTTGTACCCGAAGCTCACTGCTGCGCTGGTAGTCCACCAGCCGCGTGGAGCGAGCGCGAAACAGCTGCGCGTGGAGCGAGCGCGAAACAGCTGCGGGCAGAGAAAGCAGGTGAGTAATCACCTCTCTGCCAGCCCGATCGCGCTCTCTGCAGACGGCGCTCGTGCTGCGGCCGCTCACGCTGACGCGTCGCTTTGCAGCCCACAAATCATCAGGAAGCAAGACCAAAGGTCAGTACTTCCTTCATTGCCAGCCCGCCGGCGCTGTGTGCGGGTGGCGCTCGCGGTTATGTGATCCACCCTGACGCGATGTGTTCCAGCGCAGCAGTGCACGAGAAGACTGGCGTTGGGCGGCTTGGCCCTACCGACTAGAGGGCAATGACTGGAAAACGAACGGTGCGTGTCCATGCACATGTGCGGCAGCTGGGCTCACCTGTCTGAGTCACCGCCAGACTCGAGCAAGCAAGGCGTACTACACAGAGTACTCCGCCGCCGACTTCGACCTGGGGGCTGCAATTGCAGCGTCCATCGCGAGGCTGCGTCGAACGGGGCAAGGCGGAGAGGATCCAACAGAAGAAGGCGGCGGCAACGCGTTCCTGAATGCGACGGGGCAGGGCGCGGCTGCGGACGCTGCGAGCGGGTCACAAGATGCAGCAAGGCTTGAGGCGCGAGAGCGTGCCCGTGCAAAACAGAGGCTCGAAGACGCACTGAGGGAGGAGGGCGGCGGCGATTCGGAGTCGGGTTCAGAAGGCGAGAACGCCCAGAAGGCCAGGAGGAAGCGGAAGCGGCGCGGCGACCGCGCGCAGGCCCAGCGTGTGACGGAGTCCGGCGTGCCGCTTCCCACTGAGTTCATGGCTAGCGCTCGCACCGACTCAATCGCGCACCCGATCCCAGTGGAGGCAGTCGACTTTGGAGTGACGAGCGGTGGCTGGTCGGGGTCTTCGGACCTTGATGAGCTGGCTGCATCCTACCTCGACAAGTTGGTTCCTGCGGATGAGCTCGTGTCAAAGTATGACTTCCAGGTGAAGCATTGGAATGGAATGTAAGTCCCGTACCTGATTTGGTTGAAGCGAGGCTGATGAATGCGATGAGTAGTGGCAGCGAGTCCCTGGTGGACCGCAACGACCGGGTCCTCGTACAAATGGCGGGTCGCCCTCCCAATGACAAGTCCTGGCCAGAGATGGTGAAGGGTATCAGCCAGGAGTACAACGAGGTTGCGGAGATCGCAGACTTCAAACCTGGCGACCTCAAACATCAACGCGGCGAGTATCCTGTCATGCATGCTGGCTTTACGTTCGGCGGTGGGTCAACGGTGAGCCTTCGCTTTGAACTGAAAGCCCAAAGCTAATTGCTTGCTGTGATTTGCCATCGAATCAGGAGCCCCATAATGTGGCACAAGGGAGCGATGATCACCAGATGGCGAGGGCGCGCATCCTCCGACATCATGGTTTAAATCGCGTGGCCGGGTTTCAGAGCAGTGAGTACTGACGTGCTGCGGAGGGCATCCGCCGCTGTAATGATATCTGACGGTGTTTCCTAGGCGCAACGTCGCTGAATGCACCGCGCATCTTCAAGCATGTCGACAACGTTGTGGAAGAGATCCGCAAGCGCAACCCCTTCCTTCAGAAGCCATTTATGCGCAGCGTCTTTCCGGTAGCAACGTTCAACTTTGGCCCCCATGCATTGACTACCCCCCACCGCGACTCAAAGAATGTGCCATTTGGCTGGTGCGCCGTGACTGCATTCGGAGATTTCGACTACACAAAAGGGGGGCACCTCATACTTTGGGAACTGAAGCTGATCATCGAATTCCCGCCTGGATCCACCATCCTGCTGCCATCCGCCCTCATCACGCACAGTAACACACCGATCCAAGCAGGTGAAACACGCCAGTCACTCACCCAATGGTGCTCAGGCGACCTGGTCCGGTGGCACGCCTACGGCCATCGTACGGAGGAGACCCTGCGCCGCCAGGACCCTGGGCTCAAGCGACGCCTGGATGAAGAAATAGAGAGTCGATGGGAACGGTCGGCCGCGTTTTTCTCCAAACGGACCGAGCTTCAGGACGACCTGAAGGCATTGCGCGAGGGCACATTGGAAAGTGTTAAGTGGGGTGTCTAGTTGGGCAGTAGGGTTTGTAGTAGTTGATGTAAATTGATCACGGTATCTTGGGTGCAAAAAAGTGTACATTGTGTGTGAACTCTCGCTGTGAGACTACTTACTCTTGGCGGCTGGTGCGCTCGGGCAGTGGAGAGGTGACGCATGGGTCACATGTGACTTGTCGTGTGACATTGCCGATGAGAGCTAGGGACAAGTTTGCAAAGGTGATTACTCCTCATTCTATAGACCAATAGCTCTCATATTTTGTGTATGGAATGCACTACATGAGGTCTACATACACACCGAATTTCAGACACCGAATCCATCATTTTCACTTTAGTGAAGGTTAGACACCAGTAAGACAGAAATTAGAGTGGGGTAGGTTTCCAGATGTGCTGAAGTAATCCCATGACAAGTCCACCCGAGTTAGTGTTGCCATGGCTCGGCTGGCTTCTGGCTAGCCGTGAAGCCGAGCTGAAATTCAGCTGAGCCAAGCTGTTATGTAAATGGGATGGCTAATGAGATACGGCCGTGGCTCAGCTCCTGGCATTAATTAGCTCAGACAGCCACCAAGCCACAGCTACAACCCATGCTGCCTAATAATGCAAGTGTACTGATCCCAGCGTCCACGAAGCCGCGCCAAGGCCTGCGGTCCCTCGCCAACGGTGCTGACAGGGCTGACAGGGGCGGGGTTGTCTGAATGACTCAAGGGCTGCCTCTATTCACAACAGTACCTACTGTGTATGACAACAGCACTTAAATAAACGTGCATCCCTCAGGCTGACTCGGTGTAACCGTGTACTCCGCTCATTGATAAGAACGCCCTGTGCTCAACACGCAAAGCAAGATGCCGGTCGTACAAAATGGAGTTTGCGACACAACTTTGAGCGCGTCCGCGCGAGACGGTGAAAATGGAGAGTGTTGCTGACAGATTGTCAGGTATTATTGATTACTAGCTAGGGACCGGTGGGAGACTGCACCAGCGCGCGCACGATGTCACAATTCGTGATTTGAAATGCATTTGCAAGGACCGTGCCCGCATGCCACCACTGCGCTGCGCGATCTCTGGGCCGTCCGACACGCAACAGAGACGACGACTGGCGAGGCGATTAGCGCGGATGGTGGCCTTAAGAGCGAGGCACAGTGAGGCTGATGTGCCTAGTAAAATGACACAACCATGCGACTCTGCCTGATTGCCTCGCTGCTCCAGATGGCACCGGGCACCACAGTCTAGTGTTTTGCATGGGTTGACAGAACCCGTATGGGTCACGGGTACGGGTACAGGTCGCTCTCTACGGTACCCGAGACCCTTGGCCACCCGTTGTATATTTCTTTTGTCCTTCTACAGCCCAACGGGTGTGGCTGTCATGCTAGCTTGTACATACACCAAGTGCAAGCTGCAGGTCCAATGCTATTGTCTTGATCTCGTGGCCTGGACACACTCTTTTGACAAAGCGTTGCCTGCCCGACTGTATATATACCGCCACTCACCGAATGAAACTAAGCACCTCACAATTATCTCGCTACATCCCTTTCTCCATAGCCAACAATGCCAAGCGATGCGCTACTACCGGTACGCATAGCGGCAGAGCCTCAAAACAAGCCCCAACCCCGGATCCTGAGCATGCTCCATCCCAGCCCTCCACCCGCAAACGGCAACGGTCACCTTCACCTACACGCAATAAGCCCTCCAAACGCGCGAAATCTGCCGGCAACGGAACACTTACCATGTCTTCTTCCCAGCCGGTGGCAAGTTCAAGTCGTGCCACCGGAGACAGAGTGCCTCCACCGCGTAACTGTCCACGCAGCCCATCCGTGGAGGAGGTCAAAGATGAGGATAGCATGCCTCGGATTCGTCGACCTGGACCAAAAGGAGATGCCATCATTGAAGTGGATGACGGATCTGATGGCGATGAGGTGGCGAGCGAGGTCGAGGAGAGTGCCGCAGAGGCTTCGGAAGATGAACTAGGTGTGTAGCAGCACCTGCAAGAACTTTGGGTGATCAGCTAACAATAACAACCGGCAGAACACCTGAAGAAGTCCTGGACTTCGTACATCTACGCGTTCTTCCACCCGGATCCTGAGATCGGCCATGATGCAAAGTACGGACGCTTCCATGCGTTCCGATGCGCCGGGAAAGGCTGTAAGAATGTCATTCATTGCTATCTCGGGAAGAAGGTTGCATCCTTGAGCAGAAACATGCAGAAGCATGTTAAATTGTGCTGGGGAGAGGCGGCGTTGAAGGCAGCCAAGGGCGCAAAAATGCACGAGACTGCTCGCACGCATGTCACGGAGCCACTCCTGCGAACAGGAAAAGCGAAAGTTACTTACTCGCATCGTCAGCATACCAAGACGGAGACTTGGTGAGGTTCCTCGTGTTGACGCTTTGCAGATCTGGGCTGACGGACCTGGACCATGGTACTATTGTACAGAGCAGAGATTGTCCGGTGGGTTGCGGAAAGCCAACGGCCATTCAGCATCGTGAAAGACAGACGATTCAATGTATTGATGAAAACGGGATGGCCAGAGTATTACATACCTTCGATATCCACCGTCTCTCGTGACGTTCGAAAAGTCTTTGCAAATGCACGAAAGTGCGTCGCGCAGATGCTGCAGGTGAGTAGGAATATGTTCTCGTCAGAATTTAGCAAGATGGAGCTGAAATTGCGGCGCACCAGGAATACGATGGGGCACTGAGTTTTACGACTGATGCCTGGTCTTCGCAAAATCACCATGCTTTCATTGCAATTGCCATCCACTTAGAGAAGGACGAGGTTCCATTCAGTTTGCTCTTGGATGTCGTGGAGGTTGCAAAGTCGCACTCGGGTTTGAACATGGCGATTGTGTTCACGGAAATCCTAGATGAGTTCGGAATCGCTGATAAGGTGTGTTCACTGGCCAAATTGTTAGCAACAATGCGCTAAAGAAAACCTGAAGATACTAAGTATAACGTGCGACAACGCATCAAACAATGATACCCTCGTGCTGGAACTCACCGAGCTTCTGGAGGCCTTCCCTGGCGAGTCAAATCGAACACGCTGTTTTCTGCATATTGTCAATTTGGTCGCAAAGCAACTCTTGCGTCAGTTTGAGGTGCCCAAATGTGATGCCGACACTGTCCTTGATGCCGCAGAGGAAGAACTGCGCGTGTTGGCCGAGGGCATCAACATGGAAGAGATCATAGCAGAGGCCCGGGAGCATGCAGAGCCAGGAAGTGAAGGAAACAACGATATCAACGGGTGGGTGGACGAGATGGATGCATTGGATGAGGAGCGGAAGAATCTCGCTGATGAGGTCTGTCCAGTGCGACTGGCGCTGGTCAAGGTAAGCGCCTCATCCTTGCCGAACGCCATCAGCTCAACATGTTGCTATCCGTAGCTGCAAAAACTGGCCTTCAAGATTCTCCGCATCTCCCGCGCTGGTACGCCATCCTTGAAGAGAAGAAACTGAAGGAACGAATCATGCCACGGGATGTCTCTACGTGCTGGAACTCAACCTATGATATGCTCGCCTTTTCACTCGAATATCAAGCAGCCATTGGCGCGATCTCTGGCAAGAAGGGGTCAGACTTGAGGTGCTATGAGCTCTCTGACAACGAATGGATGATTGTGAGGCAGCTATGCGACGTATTGAAGGTATGTTTCATGTTGTCTCTTCGTGACTGAAGGCTGACACCGGTGCAGATTCTCAAGCATGCAACACCCCCCAATCTGTCAACCGTGATTCCAGCAATGGATCATATAGACCAAGTCCTCTCTACACAGTCCCTTGACATGCAGTTCAGCCCCTTGATCCGGGCATCCCTAGGCCTCGCAAAGAAGACACTTAACAAGTACTACAGCCTCACAGACTCGTCTGAGGTGTATCGTATCGCTATGGGTGCGTTTCTCTACATAGTGCTATCCGAGATGACGCTGATGCTACTTGTCTAAGTACTACATCCACGACACAAGCTGTCTTACTTCAAGAATGCCCGGTGGGAGCCATCGTGGATCGAGGCCGTGTCAGCAATTGTTCACGCGGAGTTTGACAGATCGTACGCCGATCTCGATGCCCACGACAAGTCGGACGCAGACGATGTTGACGAGAGCAATAAGGATTCCCAGGTGCGTGCGGAAGGCCTCTTTTGTTGCGCTCCAACTGACGGCAATCGCTTGAAATTTCAGACATCAAATGTGTTCAACAATCTTCCGGCCTTAGCTGCGCCCAAGCGCTTGCAGCTATGCAATGAACTCGACGCCTATCTTAGTACCGACTGCGAGCACGTCACGGATGCCCTGAAATGGTGGAATGAGAAGGCTAAGATGTGGCCTCAACTGTCTCGGATGGCGCTGGATTATTTGAGTATCCCAGGTGCGCACAACAGCCTTCTATTTTCCACTGGTTTCACCTCTGATGTACTTTCTAGCAACATCTGTCAACGTGGAGCGGACGTTTAGCAAGGGCCGGTTGCTCCTTTCTCACATTCGTAACTGTCTGTCTGCTCAGAGTACGCGCACATTGTTGTGCCTGGGTGCTTGGGTTCCACTTGGTCTTGTAAAGGATCAGGATATTCTCGGCGAGGTTGCGCTGCTCGCTGAGCTTGAAGGTGATGATGAGACGGAGCTTCCTGATGGTTGGGATAGCATTCAAGCTTCATTGTAGAAATAGCATGTACTTGTACACTAAAATCTGACTAAATACCTGTGTTAATACCCGTAGACCCGTGGACCCGGCATACCCACGACAAACCCATACCCGCAAGTGACGGGTACAACCTGACACGGGTGCGGGTGCAGGTACAGTCTTGTGCACCCACAGGTTTACCCGTGCAAAACACTAGTTGACCGGGCACAGAAATGAGGTGCGTTTGAGGCTCGGATTGTATGCTCTGACACTCTGCTGATATCCATGTGGGGCGCTCCCTCGCAATCCGCAGAATCTTGCAGCACTGTTGCGCGGAGTCCGCCCACATGAAGATGCCTACCGCTCTGCAAGACAACGAGCAGCTCATCCAGCCCTGCCCGCGCGGATGCCGGAACTTTGCGCTTGTATCGCAAGATGTTGTCCACGGCTAGCGCAAGTTTGCAGAGGCTGCGCAGAGCAAACCGCGCCAGTAGCTAGATGACAGCATCCACGCCGTAGCCTTGAGCTTGAGCTGGCAAGACTGGGTACAATATGGTGCGTCTGCAGCGTGCTATTCATACATGCTGCGATCCACTGACCCGCTAATAACCATTCTCAGTCATCAGCAGTGCTCGTCCGCACCTGTCTGTGCCGCTCTCGCCCCACCGCTTGCATTCTCCAGCCAGAGCGTTGACCACGGGCAGACAGCAGCGGTGCACAGTTCAGTCCCATCTACAATGCGCCCGCATTCCCGGTTGAGCATACATAAGACGAGGAAAGGTGAGTAGCGAGGCCATGTCCTCAAGGCATTTCTAACTCTATGACTGGCTTCCAGACATTCAATCAGCCTGCCACCAGATGCAAACGGAGGCCACGCCCGAGGGAAAACTGCTGGCAAACACTCGACTGCGAAGTGAGTTGTGAGAAGACAATATGCAGATGAGGTGCGTTAGGTGGTTGAATTCCGTGTTCCAGCACTGCTGATATGCGTACAGTACTCAGTCGGGATGAGCAAGCGCTGCTGCACATGCGCATGTCACTCTTACATTGTCATCACCACAGCCTCGCCGACCCCGCTGAAGATGTCTATATCCGCAAGACACCACCGTTGCCGCCTATCATTGCAGGGTGTGTACCTGGATGTCGGCGTCAATTATGTGCTGCCGCCGTATGACTGTCACAAATTTTGTGTTGCCGTGCGTTCTTTTCCCCATGTCCTCCACTCACTGAGTGCTTTCCTGTCCCGTTCACCCGCCGTGTCTTGCCATCCATGGTCCATCTATCTATTATTATTCTTCTCTTTATACCTTGTCATCCATGCTCATCTCCACTCACAGTATGCCAACCCCGGTCCCAGTACTTGGCACCTTGCCTTCAAAACACCCCCCAGCACCACCAAGGCAGCTCACACATTCACGGCGCCGTCTACGAGCAGGTTGCCGTTGCCAGTGCGCAGCACCAGCAGCAGTGGTACGCACCAAGTGCGGCGTTGATGCCCACCGCACCCTTCCAGAAGCTCAAATTCTATTTGCCATACGCTGAGTCCCCAGCCCACAGCCCCGCAACAGCAGTTCTCATGCTAAAAACGCGAATGTGTTCCCTCCGGTGCCTTCAGGCACTCCACACTCGCTGTCGTCAAGCTGGGCAATGCGCTGAAGGAATCGGTACGCGTGCAACCTGCAATGTCCAGGGTGCAGAGTGAGGTGGAGCCGGGACAGGATGGAATCCCTGCCAATGGGCCATCTGCCATTCTCCGGCAAGGAGGAGATCAAAGAGGAGGAGCGGCCACCAACCAGATTCCAACCACACCCGCAATTGCTGCCGCACTGTTCACAGTCCCAGCCGTAGCCATCGTTTCCCCCTGCCTCGCCCTTGCGCAAGGCACCCTCGCATTGCCAAAGCGCCTCTAGCGCGTCCAGCGTGCCGTGCCTCGCCCGAACCACCAGCACCAGGCCTTTCACATCATACAAGACCTGGCTGCATAACCCGAGTTCAACACACTGCGCAAGGTGAGTCATCTGTGTAGTCTCATCTTTGGTGACTAATTGTTTTCTTATTCCGCTCTACAGCAGCGACCAACAGGGCTTGCAATTTCGTCGCACTTAGCGACACATTGCAATCGCTCTCGTCCTTGTTCTCATACATATCATCATCAAAATTGTACTCCTCGTTGCCCCGTCTAGTGTCCACCTTATGCTCACACCTACATGCTCACACCACTCGCACTCGCCCGTCGCCGCTTCGTCCAGCTCCGCCGGGGCATCGCTGTCACCCACGCTTGACCACGCCACGCCACCCCAGCAGACCTCGACCTCAGCATTGCACCTTGCATCCAAAGCGCCCGGCCAGGGCATCCTGAGGTCCCCCGCACCAAAGCGCAGGCGCAAGAACATAACATGATGCCAGTGTGTCTTGCTATTGTTGTGAAAAGTCGTCCACTGCCAACGCAAGTTTCTCAGGACGCTATGCAGAGGAGTCCACACCAGCGAGTAGGCTGAGGGGTGCATCTACGCGCAAATTGGCACAGAGCTGCAGAGAATGGCCACAACGGGGTGTGTCTTCCGTGCACTGCTTTTCCTCTGTAATGTGCTAACATCCGTGCCAGATCACCGCTCTCTGGCATCTGCGGTGTTCTTCGTGTGATTCAAGCTGAGACCTGACTCCTCAACGACTGCTGTACAACACTTCCACGGACATGCGCAGGTCAAACAGCCGCGCTCAAGACACATCCGAGTTGTCGCCTGCGGCCATGTACAACAAACTCAAGCACCCAGATGCAGCCGACGTATGCGCGACCTCAAGCATCCTGTTCAACACCTCCAGGGTGCGGACGTCTGGCCAAAATTGCACCGGCGGGCTTGCAGCGCGCGCTCTAGCTTGCGCATCAGCCATATGCAAGATTACAACATGCACGCCATGCAAAGAGCATCAAAACAGCCATACAATGACTGAAGGTGATGGGTGAGACTGTCGACAAGGCGCTGCAACAAGGGCGTGACACGAGCACGCCAGTCGACAAAGCTGGCACATTGCGTGCGCCCTGCAATGCCCCTGGACAACACTGGAAGAGGCGCTGGAGCGCGGCAGCAATGCACTTACCCTGGACGAGTCGCAGCGCCGTCCTAGCGTGGTCAAGATGCCAGGACAAAGCGCTGCAGCATGGCAGGGCAACACCGATGACAACGGTCAAGTGCAGATGCGCGATCTCAGCCCTTCTCAGCTGTGGACGATGCCTTACACACGCACGCTGTACATCTTTGACGAGACACGTCAAGATGGCCGCGCATACCTGAAGGAGATGGGCAAGACGGTGGCGGGCCTTCGCCGCGGCACTCCAGGGCGAGTGAGCGGTGCCATCAAGCCGAGGTGCCAGTGTACGGCGGCGAGCAGGAAGGGAGGAACCACGTGGTGAGCACGGGAATCAAGAATCTGGGCGACCCTGCGGAAGTTCAATAAGTAGTGGTGGACTCGCGTGTGGGCTCCGGGACTCGGAGAGCGGGGGATATGCGCAGCGCGGTGTTGCACATGTGGGCGCCGGGACCGGAGCAAGGGCCATGCACGCATCGGGCGCATGGTTGGGGTTGCTCTGCCACAACTGCGCAACGGGCAGCAGCGTGACCGCCGCCAAGCAAGCGCTCCATACTCCAGGCTGCAGTGGTTCTCGCGGCATGTGGACCCCAAGCCCAGCAACACTGACAACATGAATGCGCCTTTTGCGCATGCTGCACTCGAGGCGAGGCTCGCGCTTGCCTGTCTGGCGCACACCCCAAGACACCCATAGCTCATGGTGCCGTCTGTGTAGGGGACGGTAAATTGGAACCGGAGGATGGTGAGAACAAGCGCGACAACGAGCGCAAAGGCTTTGCGTAGTACTGACAATGCTGGGCTCGCGCAGCCTCATTTTCTCTTGTTTTTAGTGTATTTGTAGCAACGCTGTACTGTACTACACATTATCTACATGTATACGCCCCAGACTGGTGTCTCCCATGCGAGCCCCACGCGAGGCCACCTGAGGCATGTCCCGATCGGGAAGCCATACGCGCCTTCACGCGACTTCGGCACTTTTGCTGATGATACTGTACGAGACACGCTCAACTCTCTTAATCGAGCATCGAGGGCACGGCCCCTTGGGCGCGTCTCAAGTCAGGTCAAATGTCCGGATGATTGACATGGCCTTCCGAAAGTGATACAAGGGCTGTCTGGACTACGCGCACGGCCTCCTCCGCCGGAGGGTCGAATATGTCGGGACTTTGGCCCGGCCTCCAGGCCATTTGGGCCATTTTTTGTCCGGACTCTGATCCGGCCTCAAAGCCAATAATCCGGTGTCCTCCTGCACCCCATCCATGTCTCATAGCTCTCACCCAGAGGTATCAGTTTCAGTTTCTCGACCACCTAACCTCAAGCACAGCCTTGGAATATTGTTGACGGGTATAAAGAGTTGGATTGCCGTATGTATGCTAAGTGCACTACAGAACCGTGTGGTGGGGAATATGTGGAGTGTATATGCATGTAGGAAAAATTGCAGGGATCCATAAGAGGGGACAAGCAGAATTGGAAGGAAGCAAGCGTCATTTATGATGAGAACAAAGCAGGATAGTATATAGACGTCAAACGGAAGATTATTCAAGAAATCGAGCAACAGAACAAACCCACTTTCAAGCCAAAATGTTAACGAGAGTATAAACAGCAATGAAAGATCAGCGAAATCAAAGAAAAGTTTACTCCCACCAGCCGTCGTCACCCTGAGTGGGTGCAAGCGACACCACGCTCTGCGTGGGCGATGGAATGGAAGGCCGGGCGTAGGCTGGGACGCCACGGGCATGCGCGCGCGGCGCACCGGGACCGAGGTGAGGGTAGCGCGGCTGCTGCTTCGGAGCGTGCATCGAGTCCCACACGGACGTCTGCGGCGGGGTGTTTGTGCGTCGCGAGAGCGAACGCCCGTTGGCGGCTGTCGGGGTTGCAGCGCGGCTCGGATAGATGGTACTCGCGCGCGAGTCGGGACGTGGCGGAGAGTGCGCAGGCGCGGCTTTCTTAGGTGTAGCTTGATTTCCCTGCAGGCGCGCAACTTTGGCCTCAAGGGCAGCGATCTGGTCGCGCAGCTTATTCTCGCGATCCTGTGACGAATGAACAGTCAGCGGCGGCGAGACGATCCCATACCTGCGAACACGCACCTTCGTTAGACGCTCCTCGGCGTCCTTCTCCTCCAGTTGCATCCTAACCAAAGAGTAATCGGCGTCCAACTGCGCCAGCCTGTCCTCCACCTGGTCCATCTTGGCTTGACTCTCTTCCAGCGACGCTTCGTACTCCTCCGCACGCTTCTCCCACTCGGCCGCACGCTGCTGAGCCTGCGTAAGGCTCTGGCGGGCCGCCGTCGCTGCACGGTCACTACTCGTAGCTTTGTTCTCCTGGTCCTTGAAACGCCGCTGAAGTGCCGCATATTCGCCCTCGAGAACCTTGCTACGGTCGCGGATACGGCGTAGGTCCCTTAGTTCAGGCTCGTTCGACTGGTTGATGAGAGCGGCGAGCTGCTGGACCTGCTCTGAGGTCCGTCGCAATTCGTCCCAGTGACTCTGCTGCGAAAGCAGAGCATCGTGTTCCCTCTGCAGAGCCGCGAGAGCATCCACCGCGGCTGCTTTGTCCCGCGCGGCGTAGCCGGCCTGAGTTTCCGCAATGTGAGTCTGACACGTGAAGCGATCGTCAGTCAGTGAATGCGCTGAATTCGCAGAACGACCGAGTACACACCTTATTGATTAGATCTTGCTTCTCACGGACGAAGTCCCTGTTGAGATGGTCCAACTCAATGATACGCTCTTGCTGCGTCGTGATGGTCACGTCCGACGTCTTGAGGCGCTCCAACGACTGCGCCAGGGCCTCCTCCAACTCAGCATTGCGCGCATCGGATGTAGCCGCGGCCGTCGCACGAGTGATCATATCTCCTTGAATCTCGTCGACTTGCGCACGGAGGCGGTCGCGTTCCGTCTCGGCCGATGTGACGCGCTCCAAGAGCATGTCCTTCTCTGCCCTTGCCGATCCGTATTGCGCTCGGGCCTTCGCCAGCTGCAACTGCAAGTCCGCGTTCGTGGTCATCATCCTCCGCACCTCTTCGAAGTCCTGCTTCGTGACACTACGCGTCACTAGATCCGCCTGGGCACTTTGCAGGCTCTTGAGCGTCGCAGCCATGCCCTCGGGAAGGATGTCGAGGCGCGATAACACGCTCTGGTGCAGGAGGAGCAATTCTTCGGTCTTCGATGCGAGCGATTGCTGGCCGCCAGCGACAAGGTCGATTGCAGACTGAAGGCGGGCAAGGTCCGCAGTGTTTGTGGTGTGATCAATAGGAGCGGTCGCCTTTGACAGAACATCAGCCTGCGCCGCGCCAAGCGCATCCACAGCAGCCCCGAGCCGCGCAGGCAGGTCCCCAAGCAAGCCCACAACGTCGCGGTGAATAGCCTCCAGGCCACGTGTCTGCGAAACCAATGCCTCCTGGCCGTCGGCCAGTTCCCCGACCTTCACGGTAACCTGACGAACAGGCTCCAGCAAGGAGTCCACGCCTTCGGCGACCTTGCCGGACAGACTATCCAGCGCACGATCGCGTACGGCCAACCGGGAGTCCAGACGTTCGACAACCAGATCCGACACCTGCTCCTTGATCTCATGCGCGTCCACCGGCGCGATAATCCGGCGTACCTCGTTCGTGATTTGCGCAATGATCGCAGCGGTGTCGATAGAGTTGGATGGGGGGTAGATCTTTGGCAGAATGGGGACCAGTCGGTCGACGATGAGGCCCGCAGTCTCGCGCTTGTCGGACGCGAGGTCGATTAGCTGGGATATGTGCGGCTTCACGGCTTGGGTCAGCTGGTCTGTCAGTTCTTCGTAGTCGACTGGCTCCGAGCGCAAGGTCGAGATGTGCGGCACCAACGTGGCGAGCAGATCATGAACGATACCTTCCCTGTCGACAGCAGGTCCGCCGTGCGGTGTGCGCGTGCGCTCGAGGTTGTCCACGCGATTTCCGATCTGTGCGACAGCCGACATCACCGTTGCGCGCGTGCGTTTCGAAATCTCGTCCAACATGCCCTGCACGTCAAACGGAGCCTGTGCCCTATGCTGGTCGACGCGGTGGAGAACCTCCGCCAAGTCGTTCCGAATCATCGCGCGCGCCTCCGCATGGCCCTGCTCCACGATGTCTTTGACGAGTTGGAAGTCGAGTTCGCCACGAGCGTCCATCTGGCTGTCGTCCAGGCCCCTCGCAGCGGACTCCTGCAGCTGAGTGCGGAACAAAGACACGACTTCGTTGATCATCGCCTCCGTCGACGGGTTCATCGCAGCACCCTCCGACGCCTGACGTTGCTCATGCAGCTCCAGCCTGAGTGAGTCCAACTTCTCGTCCAGCAGGGCCTCTAGGCGTTCCTCATACTGTTGCATCTCCAACTTCCTCGAGATATTCATCGGCTGAATAGACTCCACCGAGATCGAGGAGCTGCTGCCGGCAGGAAGCGATGAGCGGCGATGTTTATGCTTCGCCGGAGCGGGCGTGAACACGTCGGCGTGCTGCGCAGGCGATTCCCAGCGACTGGGCTCCGTCGTCATCCTCCGTGACGCGTTCTGCGAGATTGGCGGCACGGTGAGGTCGTCCAGTGAGGGCCGGGCGACGTGCTCGAAGATTTCGCGCGAACTGAGCCGCGACCGGACAGTCCGCCGTGTGCGCTCGTCGTCTCCGTTTGCGAGCGCCTTGAACAGACCGGCAGGCACCGTGTTCGTCGAGACCGGATGCTTGAAATCCAAAGGAATCGGGGCGCGCCGCGTCTTCATTGCTGGTGGAATCGGCAGCTCGTGTGCATCCCCGTTGACGCCGTTCGCTACCTGCACGCCCTCCGCATCGCTAGCCGGACTCTCCAACACGTCGCGAGGCGAAAGCATGGGATGAGACAGCGGTACCGGCTCCTGGATCGGCGCAGGCATGCCATTAGGCATTGTGTTGCTCGAGAACCCGCCCAACAAGAAGGGCCGGGCCGCTGCGTTGAGCGCAGATCCTGAAACGCGTGGCCCAGGGGACGGCGGCGCCGAGCGATTTTTGGCCGGCGACTCCGCCGGGAACTTGAACGATGTCATGGCCTCCTTGTTGACCTCGCTCTCCTGGCTGACCTGCGAGTCCACCGAGCTCCGGCGTTGCCGCTTCTCGCGACCTTGCGCTGCGCGCACGGGCGAAGGGTTCGGAGGCGGCGTGGAGGACAGTGGTAGCGGCTGTGGCTGCGGCATAGGTACGGCCGGCTGAGGTATGGGAAACGTGAACTTGGGGCCGTCAACCGGCGGCCGGAACGTGAAGTTTCCGGGCTTGAACTCGACCGCAGCAGCATTGAGAGGTTTTCCAAGCGATGGAAGGCGAGCATGCCCAGGCGTGCTCGTACCCGAGCTTTGGCCGGGTGTCGAAGAAAAGGTGCCCGGGGCCCACGAGCCTGATGCGCGGCTCATTCCAAAGACGAAGGGTTTCGCGTGAGGGTTCAAAGTGAGTGAGTCCCCTCGCGGCACCGCCGGGACAGGCGCCGGCATGAAAATCGGTGCAGGCGTCAGTCCAGGATAAACGAACTTCTCGGATTCGCGGCGGGAGTGAGCGAGGGCGGGATCGTGGATGGAGAATTGCACGGAGCCGGGGCGGGACGGAAGTGGGCGATGATGGCCTTCCTCGCTGGGGTTGGAGACCATGTCGTCGTCGTCGGTGGCTTCGCGATGGGCAGCGAGGGTGCCGAACGGCGTTGTCTGCGGAGGATGCGGGAAGTTGGGAAGTCTGCGGGGTGTCTGGATCTCCTGGTGCTGTGAGCGGCGCATAAGACGGCGATGCAGGCGATCCTGGCGTGCGCGTTCCTCGTCCGAAGGGTTCGACCACTCGCCGATGCTCTCCTGCGGTAAAGCACGTTAGAAATAAGGAAGAAAGAGGCGCACAATGAGAGAAATCAAGAGACATCATCGCTCGGATAAGCGGGCAAAAGAAAGAACGCGGAAAGTGCGTGCAGGCTGCATGGCAAGAAGAGATTACGTACGTCGTCGTCCGTGGTCTCTCCTGTCCGCAAATCCTCCGAGCCCGTCCACTCATCAACATCTCCATCTTGATCTTCTCTGTCTGCCTCGTGGGCTGGTGCCTGGCCGCCGACCGATAACAGCGAAAGCGCGGCAGAGAGCTTCGATACATGCCGCGAATGCATGCGGCTTTGGGCCGCAGTCGTGATGCTGCCGACTTCCTCTTCCTGGGTGTCATAACCAGCCCTGTCCTCCAGCTCCTCAACCTCCATGTCAACAGTCTCATCAGCATTACCGTTCGCCATGTGGGACGCTTCCGCCACTCCCTCTTCTTCGGGCTCTTCCTCTTCTGGAATATCCAGTCCAAACCCTACGACAAAGTTTGGCCGACTGTCCGCACGAGCAGGGAGCTGTGGAGGCGCAAGCGACTGGTCTGTAGGCGCGCCGGGATCAGACCTGGCGTCGCTGTGTTCTATCGCGTCGGACCCTAGTGTTGCACCCGGACCAAACGGATTGAACGACTCGAGAGGGTTGTAGATTGGACGCGACGGCTGGAAAGGTTGCGCGGCAAGAGAAAGACTGTGACCGTGCCTATTCTGTAGACGCGGCGGAATCGGCGCCGATGTCGGGACGGGAGGCGTAAATGTCGCCGACGGGGGCTGGGGAGATACGGAGGTCGAAGGTGTGCGCGAGGAATTCTGCGACTGCTGCAGCTTGTTCAGCTTGAAGTAAAGCAGGGCTGGGTCGGCCGGGGATGAGATCTGTCGACAAGATTACAAGACAGCATAGAAGGCAGGGGCTCACGACGTACCGACGCGGCGCGCGCATGCGGCGCATGGATGTGCGGCACGGTGCTCCCTCTCTCAACCCCGAGTCTCTCCAACTTCTCTTCAATAACGTGTTTCTTGATATCCTCCCATGCGACCTACACGACAAATGAGCAGGTGACGAAGGGCGGCGGAAATGTGCTTACCTTCCCCGGTAAAAACACGTCCACTGTATCAGGTATGAACTGACGCCAGTAATCAGGAGGATATATCTCGGCGGACGAAGCCTCCAATGGAGGTATAGGCGCTTGAGGTGGGAGGAGGTTATCTGGGATCGGCATGCGCGCCCATGGCTGCCGCTCGCCATCCTTCGTCTCCTGCGGGAGAGAGACCGGAGCCTTCTTGGTCTTCTGGGCGACCGGAGCTGCCACGGGCGCGTTTTTTGGCGATGCTGGGCGGTAGTTCTTGCCGGCCCCACCGAGCGCTGCCTTCGGTGGCCCGCCCAAGCTGATACTTGGCTGGCGGCGCCCTCGTTGCATGAATGGAGGGCCAACCATGCCTGGAGGGAACTGCGCTTGTCCGAGTGGTGTCATCGGAACACCGGGGGTCATGGGCATGCCGAGAGGTGGATGAATGCCCGCGGCAGCGAGCGCGAGACTCGGGTGGGCGCGATGTCCGGCATGTAATGGGCGGCCAGGAGCGCCAGGTGGTGTAGGGAAGAAGGAGCCCTGCATTGGTGTCTGAAGAGAACCCTGGGGATTGAACGACGGGTTGAAGCCCTGGTGGATGGCAGTCTGGGGAAGATTCGGCGAGAACATGGGCTGCGCCTGCTGCTGCACATGGAAGGGCGGGGGGATGGCGAGACGGGAGAGTTGATGTCGGTGCTGGGTGGTCATCGCGCACAAAAGAGATGGTGAGTGCTGGCTTGAGCGAGGGTGTCACGCCGTGCAGGGACACGGGTCGACTGGGTATCCAAGGAAAGCACGAGAGGGGGAGGCGTCTGCGACGTCGTCGTCGGCCACGGCGACGAGCAGAAGAGAGTTGACGCTCTGCTCACCGTGAAACTGCACGTGGCGGTCCTTCGGTTCCTGCCGGCCACAAGCGCTGGCCCATAGGTGGCCGCGACTCTCTCAAGCTCTCTCACTCGTTCCAAGTCGGCCCACTGTTCGCTGGCAGCTGCTCTCGCGGACCCTGCCTCAGCTTATTCTCAGCGTTCATTGTGCAGCAGAAACAGCACTGAATTTCCGACTCCAGTGAAGCAACGATATCAGTAGTACTCGCGGTATGGCAGCCTCGATCTTCAGACATGCACTCTCGCTCTCGCCCAACGAAACTTATTCGTGGCATCGACGCGTTCGACAGGTATATCACAGCTTGAAAAGAGACCAACGGGGAGCATCGCTCTACCCAAGGGACTGGTCATCAGAGTTACGTCTCATGAGCGGCGGTCTCACTGTCATGGTCGGTCGACTCGACCCGACAGAACCATCGCATCTCGGTGGTGCTGGATTGCCTCCACACACCTCTGCCCAGAGCCCTCTGGTCCATGATCTATGTTGAAGAGCACTCCTCATCTCACCACTGCTGCAACAGGGTGGCCTTGAAACCGGCCTTCTTTGACACATGCAATTCCATTCGCGCCTGACAGCCTCAGCGGGTCTCGTCCGAAACGCAATGCACAGCGAATGGAATGCGCATTTAAAGGCCCTACATGCCTGCACCTGGGTCTCAGAGCCTCTGCTTTCACCCTCATCACCCGTGCATTCCTGACATCCCTCGCTTCAATGGCAGCCATCATCGCACACGTCCCGCTCCCGAGCGATATGTTCCTCCCCCCATTCGTAAGTCCCGCACGCGCATACAAGAGTTCAGCCTCCCTCAGGCTGATTTCTCCCTCCCCGCAGAATGAGACAGGCGGCCACTTCCCCCCACTGCCGCCGTCCGACATCACCAGCGCCACCCGGCGCATGCTCACCACGCCCCCAACCCCGCCCTCCTCCCCCGTGCGCTCCCCGCACCGTCCTCCCACCACTACCCCCTCCAACCCCCTCCCCCACGGCCCCCGACCCAAGCCGCACTCGCACCACTCCGACCCGCTCATCCTCTCCACCTCCGCGCGCCATCCGTCCCTCCTCGCCGAGCCGCACCCGCCCACCGACCGGCGCACGCTCAGCCTGCCCATCATCCACGAGTCCGCGCTGCTCGCGCGCGCCGAGCCGAGCCGCCGCCGCCGCTTCCCCGTCACGCGCGACTCGAGCCTGCTCCTGCTCAAGGTCGCGACCGCGAACTCTGCGAAGCTGCGGCCCTCCGGCGGCGACCTGGCGCCCGGCGAGGGGCTGCCGGTCGACGGCGGCGGCGGCGGCGGATACTTTGGGACCGGGATCAGCCCAGCAGCGTTGACCGAGGCCATGCTCGCGGAGCTCGAGAGCGCGACGCCCCTGCCGTGCTCGCAGGCGCTGGGGACGCCTCCGGTGGCCATCGTCGTTGCCGATGGGGCTTCCCCGGACACTCCCTCGCGCGTGTCCAGGTTCGGGTCGTCTGGACGTCTGGCGCGACGCTTTGGCGGAGCCGTGAAACGTTCTTGGTCCTTGGCTTCGTTGGTCCCGGTACGCCACCGAGTCTGTCCATAAATCTGCGAAAGATGCTGACAGGTTCCCTAGAAATCAGAATCGTTGCGCTCAATGCGTCGTAAACATGATGGCCTTCCCTGAAATCCATATGATCTGTCTATATACCTTGTGCTGCCCTGTACTTCTGGTTCAACAGGCCACGTCCTTCGTTCAATATGTCGACTTGCATAAATAATAAACCCGTTCTCCAGGCTAGTGCGCTGACTACTGCAGCCCAGCAAAAGGAAGAATGAGACGCGAATATTGCATTAAGCATTATTACAAGTGAAAACAGTCTGTTTAGTTTGACAGATACAGCAGGAAGATCATCGTGGCAACAAGGCACGGCCGACTCTAAGGTAAAAAGGTTGAACCCTGCAAAGCCTATTGTAGTTGGTCGGCGCAGAGAGGACGTCACACAGGCGAGGGCGCTGGCGGGGGCGCTGAGGGCCATATCCAGTCCTGCACGGCCTTGACGGCCTCCTCTGAGTCCTGCGGCAGCCTACGATCACAGAAAAGGTGAACAACACTCAAAAAAGCAGGGTGAACGACGTACACGAGCTTGGGCACCCACCGCCCGTCCTGCAACTGGAAGAAGCGCGACTGGTGCTGCTTCCCGGAGTCATCGCGTTTCGAGCGCAGCTCGCGCTGCGCATTCTCTACCGCAGACTTGGCTTCTGTCGCTGCGTCCATGTCCCTTGCCTGGATGGCATGCGTCAGGTTTTGCCACAGCCTGCGAAACCCGTGGTCCGTCAGCGACCACAGC
The DNA here is from genome assembly GCA_019915035.1 of Auriscalpium orientale. Taxonomy (NCBI): domain Eukaryota; kingdom Fungi; phylum Basidiomycota; class Agaricomycetes; order Russulales; family Auriscalpiaceae; genus Auriscalpium; species Auriscalpium orientale. The sequence goes on from JAHLMH010000001.1 coordinate 3,651,822, forward strand.
AAAGGAGGGAGCACCAGCGCACCTCCGCGACTCATACGGCTCTTGCTCACTCTCCGGCGCGACCCATTTCGGCGCGACGTTGTTCCCGTCCTTGTGCGCGTCGAACAGGGGCCGCTTCTCTCCAGTCTGATGGTGCGACCTAGCATCAGATCCTGCTGCGAACGCATAGATGGTGTCCATGTACGCACCTTCGAGTTCTTGAACTCCATCAAAGCGCTCCACTTCCCGCTGATCTCCCCAACATCGGCGTGCCCTTTCTTTACACGCCCAGCGATTGCATTGTACGTGCCGGAGAAGAAGCCCTGTAAACACCTGTCAGCCCTGCCCAAATAATGTCTTCGACGCACGCACCTTCGTCTTGAACTCGAGATCCGCGTGGTAGCCGTATCGTTGGTTGTTGGCAGCGCACGAGTCCCCGAGCTCGAGCACCATCTTGCCAAACAGAATCCCACGCGCGTACATGTTCGGCATCGTGATGACGTACTCTGCAGCACGCAGTGTAAGCGTCGAAGTCAGCGTTTCATCTGCAGGAGATGAAACAAGCGCTGCGCACCCCCGTCCTCTGGGCGGCCAAGTAGGTATACCCGGTTCTCGCCGTCCATCTGCGTCGATACGCTGTTGCCGAGGAACTTGGACTTCGGCCGCAGCTCCCCGAGGATCGCGACCTTGTTTGCGGGGGAGATATAGTAGAACGCGGAGACCGGAGGGTGATGCGACACTGCACGCATGTCAGTGAGGCTTCGAGCCCACGTAAACAGACAGGCGCACCTTGCTCAGCGATGTAAAAGCCATGTGTGCCATTAGGGTAATCAAAGCGACACCGGAAGAACTCTCCAAGGACGGGGTTGTATCTGCAGCGTATCCGGCTGGATGTGAGAAGGAGCGCAGGAACAGTGATAATTGCTTACGGCTTCTTGACGCCCTTTGGCTTAATGTGCCACCCTGCGAGGTAGTACTGCAGTACACGCATGAAGCGCTCTTCCGGATCATCACACAGCTCTGCTCTGAAGACGGGGAAGACAAAAGGGCCTCGTCAGCGAACGCGCTGCAGGCAACATGGGAGTGCCGAGACGATGCATGCACCAGACAGGTGGATCCGTGTGGGACGGCGCCTTGGCAAGCTCGTCGGGAGCCGTTTCGGCTCTTGATCCCGACGCAACGGCCTCCGGGCAGTCGACCGGCTCCGAGAAGCAGATCGAGAGAACCCTGGGGAGCAGCGAGGACGGATAGTCGTGGGTTCATCTATGCACCCGCCACACCCGACCCGATCTACAATGCGATAAAGACAGGGCACTCACCCGAAGATGAGATCGGGGTGGGCCATGAAGTCTGTGATGCGTTCGAGCATGCTGCGAGGCTCGAGGACGAAGGTGGGGAAGGTGACCTTGGAAAGGTCCATGCCGACGCTGCGCAGAGCGATGGGGCACGATCAGCAGGCTGCACAGCGAGAGTCCAGACACACGCACCGAAGTTGGGAGATGAGTGAGAGAATAATGGAGCCCTCATCCTCGTCGCTGGGCGTATGAGAGTCAGAATCGCGGGGGGACATGGCAGCGGAAGCACAGACAGGATGGATGTGTCGTCCGGGTTGGTGTCCTCTGGCGCTTTATCATCTGCAGAAGAGCCGCCACGAGGCCTGCCTTTGAAGAGGCCCATCATGGTCGTAACGTGGTGGATCGAAGGCTTGCGACGGGGATAGCGAGGAACGATGCGTAGGTAGGAGCAAGCAGGGTCCTGGGCTGCGACGGCTGGGTGCGGCGTGCGTTGTATTCGGGAAACGTAATTTGAACACAATGGCCTGCTGTTGAGGAGACAAGGATGTTGGTGTCGCCGCCGTTGGACACGGTGATGGTGGTCGAAGGTAGAGAGCTCGCAATGCCCGCATGCCGCCGCCGCCGTGAGCTTGGCACTGGAGGCGCTGCGCCGGACATCACCCGCGTCATCGCTTCCGCCACCTGCTCCCTCTCTCAGCCTTTCTGTGGCCACACAGCATGTCCAGCTCAAACAGCTGCACGCTGCACGCAGGATTACCGCGATTTTGGGCTGCGTGTACACGGCGCAGTCTACATGCACGGACAACTGACGTTGCTTCGTACGCCACCACCGTGCTCGTTACATGTTCAGTGAGCCGTCGCCGTTGTCTCAGCAGCTCCAGTGCAACGTCGTCCATACGTATAGCAGTTGCCCCGCCCACACGACCTGCGTGCGTGTTCTCGATGCCTCGGTGCCGCACTCGGGCCGTCACGCCGGACTTTGAGACCCCCGCCATGTAGAAGCTTGAGTTCGCCGTGGCGTGGTACTCCGTGGCGTGGAAATCGGGTGAGCCATGCCACAAACTCGCTACGAGTATGTTGATTCAAGTCGATATATGTTGTCCGCCAGGATGGACGGAGTCATCCTCAAGCACACGCACCTCTCGTTCACATGGCGGAAGGCCCACAGTCAAGTTCACACCTTGTCAATATTATTCTTCGTACGAGAGCACTGAGTTCCTTTTTGAAGTCTTTGATTTTCCGTTCAGAATCAAAACGTCATGGGAGGAGCTCCGAGGAAACGGCATTGTGAGTAACCCAAGAGTAACCAAAGAGTAACCATGGTGGCATCCTGGAAACTATTCACGATAGCGCTGCCCCCTGCGCACGCGCCTTGGAGTCAAGAGAGTCGGAAGGCTGATCGCATAACAGCTTGTAGACGGGTACCGTCGAAGTGTTGACTCTACACTCGTGCGGTCCGTGCCGAGCCCAGTTAAGTAAAGCATCGGCCTGTACATTTAATTCGCGCCCGCCCAAGTCCGTTTGTCGCCGTCGACTGCAAAATGCGACCCTCACCGTAATTTGGGATAGCGGGCGGTATGGTGCCTCTCGAGGATGCCGAGATACCCTTCCGCGTATCGGACTCCTTCCAATTATTCTTTGTAAGTTACATCAAATAGCTTGGCTCGACGCTAGCTGCTTACCTCCTCCGGCAGCGCACGCAGTAACTGTATAGCCAATGAGCCATATGAACAATGCTGTGTGCCCGGGTATGCTTTTATATTGATTATATTCGACGAGCGCAGCCGCCCATATATGACAGCTTTGTAATCGTCAGGGATATATCCTCAGGGAAATAACGGCGCCCTGACTAGAACAACCTGTACAGCGCGCAGGACTGCTCGGACAGTTATAGTCCTCTCCGCCATGCCCGAGGAGCCCAGGGAGATCGACCGCGGCCGCGACCCTGCGTAGGTTCAGCCTAGTATTCGGCCCACACCGTTGCCGCGTCACTTGGAGCTTCGCCAGAGTCAGAAAGGCGAAAACGCGGTTTACAGACATGAAGGTCAACGCTATGTCGGTTGTCACTTGTCAAGGCAAAGTCAGCACTTCGTCCACCACGAGAGCGACACGGGCGACACGGGCAAAGTGCAACTCCGAGACGGATCGGATCGAAGCGATCGGGCCGTTTGATCCGCCTAAGACACCACACTAGCCGCGCTCTCTGATTCTCTTGCCACCACCACCGCTGTTCATCTCCACGTGGACCACGTCGTTCGCGCAAAGTTCCTTGCTACGGCCTTGGAAGCACCGTTGACTAGGGGGGATTCCTTCGTGGCTTTGGGTGGGTGGTGTGTAAGCAGGCTTTTTACCAGATAGCTTACAACTTCAGGGGTGAAACCGCGTGAAGTGCCGACTCGGAGTCGCAGCCCGCGTGTCTCAGGAACCTCGCACAGGAATTTACTCTACAAACTCGGCCATACTGGGTGTAGCAAATTCACCTCATGCAGTGCTCTGTGCTCGCCCCGGTGCCACTTGCAGGGAAGACCTGCTGCATGCCCAGCGCGATAAAAAGCATCACAATTTTTTTACGATGACTATCTCCTCCTCCCCTCTTCCGCCTCCGTCCACTCGCCCTCCCCCACTCGCCCGCCATGCTTCCCACCGCCCTTATCAGCGCAATCCTCGCCCTGACCGTCTCAAGCTCTGTGCGCGCACTGCCCTCCTCCAACCCCGACCTCGTATCCCAGCTGAAGACCGCTCCGACGCTGGTGGACCGCCTGAAACTGCTCGAGGACGAGGACGTGAGTTTGCCCCACTTGCGTGTCGGTCCATGCAAAATTAAATTTATCACCTTGATATAGCTGTTGTTCAATTTTCTGGAGCCACCATCAACCGTGGGCGTGACGACGGGTGCCGCTGGTCACACCGTTGAGGCCAGCTCAGCAAATTTCCCGGCCGTTGTTGGCAATGGAATCGCCATGAGTAAGTTTCTTCTTTTTGGAGCTCCTCGCTCAGTCTAACCGTCTGTCCTCAGCCATTGGCTTCCTGGAACCGTGCGGCATGGTAAGCTGACCCGTTCCTCCGACCGACACACGTCCCTGACTTCGCCCCTCGATCAGAACACACCCCACACACATCCACGCGCGACAGAAATCAACTTCTCGATCAACACCACGCTTCGCGCAGGCCTCTTGGTCGAGAACGGCGCGCGATTCATCGACATCGAGATTGCGGCGGGGTCGGCGACCGTGTTCCCGCAGGGTGCCATTCATTTCGAGATGAACCCCAGCTGTGGTGCGTCCTGGCGGCCTTCTTCCAGACTATCAAAGCCTAATTTCTGCTTGGGCATCCGGTAGAGCCAGCGATGTTCGTGGCCGGCTTCAATCACGAAGACCCCGGTGTTCAGCAAGTCGCACAGCGCTGTGAGTAGCGCCAGCGATCGATTCCACTGATCAAGAAGCTAATGCCTGCCGGGATGCTGTGCAGATTTCGGCCTGCCGCCAGATATCGTTGGCGCGACGCTTGGTGGACTCGGCGTCGTCGAAGTTGCTGACCTCGAAAGCAAGGTACTTACTCTCCAGGCATGGCTCGTGACTCCGTGGATTGACACGTATCTGCAGATACCAGACAACGTCGCGTTCGGCGCAGAGGAGTGCCTCATACGCTGCGGCATCTCGCGCACCACCCAGCCCACACTCCAGCGCCAGCCGCGCGTCTCAGGGAATGCGTTCCCCGATGGTGCGCTACCGAGTGCGACTGTCACCGTCACGGAGACCGTGGTGGCGAGTCAGTATATGACGGTGTATGCGCCGTCTCCTTCTCAGTCAAATTAAATAATTCTAGTGTTGGGTCTTGGGTTGATGTAGGGGACATTCGGACATTCGGACATTTCCCATGGACACTTGTTGAGTTGCGGTGAATCGCAATGTCTGTCGTTACAGTTGATACCTTACAGTATTTACATATTGTGCACTATATATACTGGGTGACTTCCCGCAGGCGTTTACGGACGTCGTAGTCAGTAAAATATAAACGATGACGCGGCTCCCAATCTGTTGGGTACCCGCCCGCTTTCTCGGGTCGCGACCTATGTGTTCTAAACGCTCACATCTGTAGAGGGGTCCGACCCCCTTTGCAGTAGGCTCGGATCAGCCCCTTGATCCGGGCCGCGTGCCGCGGCCCCTTCTCTGAAGGGGCTTGCCGCAGACTACCGGATTTTGATGGAGTTGCTCAGGACCTTCCTGTTCACTCATACTGCCTCCGATCTCCTTGTTACTTCGCACAGATATACTTTCGATTGATTAGAAGCCATTCATCTATTTTACCAGGCAGCGGTGTGATGTGTATTGTGTCTGCATTGCTACCAAGTGGGAGTACTGCATTTATACGAAATACGAGTCTGAAAGTTCGGCGTCGACCGTGTGTGAGCTGTGCCGGTGCTCAATCATCAGATGCTGTATTTATCTTCAACTCCAGAGCTTTTCGCAGTGTTCTGGTGCCCTGCGCGCGGTCGGAGGTCGCATTGGCATGCGAGAGCTAAGGTCCCGTGACGCAAATCAGTCGCCCGTCAGAAGCGCGTCGCTGCACTTAACATCGGCTTCGCCCATCTCCTTGTTGACTTCAGTCATAGATGGGCGAGAGTGACTGGATATATTGAGCTATGAGCTGGTGAATATTAAACATAGCGTGGAAACCAATTCAGCGGCGACGAACTATCACGACTCGGAGCACATTATCTTTGCAATACCACAAAGCCCTGAAGGCTAAGGAGTACTGAAGCGTGTCCAGGAGAGTAAGGCTGCGGATGGGCATCGGGATGGAGGGAATACACAGTTGAGAGCACCAAGACCGCGCTACTAGCCTGCAGTGATGTCAGTGTCACTGCGGCGTACAGCGTGTTGAGTGTCCACTGTCAGCATCGTGGTCACCGATGGATGGCGGCACGCAATACCTGACCAGAGGCAGAAGAGATGGGGCGGAGGCGGGAAGGAGGGCGAGACTGGTGCAGGGAGTCGGGCTGGATGAAGGCACCGCTGGGCGGCGTGGATGTGGACCGCGAACGGCGGCGCTGTGCTGGCAAAAGAACAGTCAGCGACAATTCAGTCGAGTTTGGGAAACAAATGTAGCAGCCTTTCGCAATTTTGGCACCTGCTAGCTTACATTGTTTATGTCGATGCCCTGAGGATATGATAGCTGAGGAGAGGAATCGGTTCGAGCGACGCCGACGCCCTCTATCTATTCGCGATTAGATGTCCGCTGATCTTAGATCTATGTATGCATCTTGCTCAGATCTCTCGACTGTTCACCTTGTGCACCCACGTACAGTCAGTTCTACCTCAACTCCCGTTCAGATAGGTCTACCCTATATCCATTTGTTTGGTTCCCGGCGAAAACTCGCTTCGACCTTCCCTCTTGTTTCTTACACAGGCCCGATGCCTAATGCACGTGCATACCTCACTTTCTGCGGCAATCCGGGACCGCTGCGCAAAAGCTACCAGCTCTAAATTTTGGAAAACGCTTTGAATGCATCTCAAATACGAGTGTACGAATTTTTAACTGGCTGCATGGAAAGCTGCCCTCGGGAGACGTCGAGCGGCAACTCCCTCCTTTCGATGTAGTCTGAAGCAAGCCCCTTCTTCAAAGGGCAGCGGAGCTGCAATTGACTTTGAATGAAGGCGGCTTGTTCCGAACCTACCTTTGCAGACGGCAGAGGTCTCCGTATTTCCTCAATTTCAAGCTCCTCTCCAAATCGCGTCTCGGCTTGCCGGCGGCTTCTATTCCCTACACCTTCCTCCACTCGTACGTGCAGCGGTCAATGTTATTGCTTAGCCGTCAGCCTTCCATGCGCATTCTGATAACAATGACCCAAGAAGTCGCTGCAGGAACCAAGAAGAGTGTCGGGTGTCCGCAAACCCGGCGGTGAGGATTGCTGAGAAACATGCCACGACATCAACACCCATGGCTGCGCGAGCGCAAAATTCCTTCAGTTTCGAGTAGCCCCTGCCATTGGGGTACTTTCACGAGGCTTCGGTAAGAGCTGCAGGCAACAATGTTAGGTGCAATGGCCGCTGTGACGTTCGACACGCCTCCGGTGGGTCTCCTCGCTGGTGTATGCGCAGCGCGCGCGACTATCCGAAGAGTACGTAGCTCGCTCTCGCACGTCGGCATCCCGCTGTGTATTTCCCTCGTCTGTATCCTGTTCTGAAGGTCCATTGTTGTCATGGTGGAGACACAGTGGACCTTGGCGCAAGTGTAGGGAGCCTTCGGACTCCGATTCCATGCATCCGCAGGATACAGTCGACATAGAATTGTTCTCCGGTTTGGCTTAGCTACAAATCATAATTCCTAACGACTTTTCAACTTCCGTCTTATTCTCTAGCTTTGGATCAAATGCTACGGGAAGTCACCCACTACCACACGGACATCATGATTGTGAATAAATACTCATTACTCGGAGCATTGAGACCGTCCATTAGAGGACAGCGCGGATGCGGCTGGCAAGATGCTGGACTTCTACTGGTGCATGACCCCCATCGATATCGTGAAGTCCACGGAATGCAGATCGCACACGTCGTAGATCTGTCTCTCAGACAAGTTGAAGTTGAAGTACATGGGGGTAAGCCGAGGTATCAAGCAATATATCAGTATCTATGGGTATCCTGACGTAGCATTAGCCATTCACGAGCAGGCCATCCTCATTGGAACTTCTCCTTGTAAATCCAAGCGAGCCCGACGTCGCTCAAGCCCTGTGCAACCTGCGTTCGCCGCGTCAGGAAGCCGCACACGCCAGCAAACAAAATCACAAAACGCACCGCCGCGCGATACCACTTCGCCGCCTCCTTGCGGTCCTTCTTGCACCCTCGGCCGTTCGCCAGGCAAAACGCCAGCTCCGCCTGCGCGTCCTGGTCACCCAGGCCCGCCGCGACCCGAAAGTAGCTCTGCGCACCCGTCAGCAACCTGTGCCCTGACACAAAATCAAACGACGCACCACAGCCATCTTCTGGTCCTTCTTCACGCCCCACCCGCGCAAGAAGCACTGGCCGACCTCGTAGATCGCAAGCACGAGCTCGCCGCGCACCGCGCCCTCGTCGAGCGCGCCGCCCGCGCGCGCACGCTCGAGGTCGCCGACGGCGGCCTCCGCCGCGCGGCGCAGCCACGCGAAGCCCGTCTTCTCGTTCTTCTCGACGCCCCACCCGTGGCGCAGCGCGAGGCCCCACATGAGCATGCCGACGCCGCTGCCGCCGGCGAGGCGCGCGCTCTTCTCGAACGCGGCGGCGGACTCCGCGAGCTCGTTCGCCTCGTGGTGCTTGATGCCGAGCTGCAGGTAGTCGTCGGACGTCATGCCGCTCGCGTCGGCGGGCGGCGGCGTGGGCGCGCGCGGGGACGCGGACGCGGAGGTGGGCGAGCGGCGCGGGGGCTGGGAGAGCTGAGGCGGCGGGGCGGGCGACCCGGGGACCTGCAGCAAGTCTCCCGTGGGCGAGGCGGGGCTGTCCAAGTTGTAGTACGAGTAGGACGAATAGAGACTGCTGGGGGAGGATGGCATGGGCGGAGGATCCCGCGACAGTGTGGTTTGTGTTTGAAAGGTGTTCGCGGTGCGAGGACCGCCCGGAGAAGGTGTCGGCGACGGCGATTGAGAAGGAGGGGAAGGAAACTGGGATAGTGACGGTGTCGAGGCCGGGGATAACTGCTGGCCATAGCCAGGAGATCGCGGAAAGGGAGAGAGGGCGTCGGCGCCCGGCGAGCGGGCGGAACCCGATGCTGCAGAAGGCGGCGACCCGTCGCCCTGCACCACGCGCGGGCTCGACAGCGGCGAGCGCACGCGAGTGGCATTGCGCTCGAGGACCTTGCGCTTCTCTTCGTCTGATACGTTGCTGGGCGGCCGCACTGGACGCGAGTAGTTGACCCCGGTGGGCAGGACCGATGGCACGCGACCAGGGAGAAGGTTGGAAGGGGGAGGTGGACGGCATGGATGCGACTCTGCGGCATCCGCAGCGGAGATGACGACGGTGGGGACGGAGGACGAGGGTACGCCTGTGGGGATGGGACTTAGGAAAGGATCGACCTCACCGCTGCGTTGTGCTCGTCCACGATCCCTCACAGATCCCCTCGCTTGCCCACTAATCCCAGCCTCCCCATCGCCTTGTCTCCGACCACTCTCCGTATCGTACGACAACTCCGGAGGCGGCGCACGAGCGGGCGGATATTGAGACACGGTAGCACTTGAATATATGCTGGCCTCGTCGTCATAGTAGCTCTCGCGGATGTCGTCCACGTTGCTTGGCAAGGAGCGGTTGTAAAAGTCGGCGGATGTGTTGTACGACGACATGGTGCCGTTGGATGCGGCGCGGAAGTGGGTATGCAGCAGCGGCGAGGAGGGCGGGCGGCCCAGGAGTCGCCTCGGGGGCGTCTCGCGGCTGTCGATGGCATACTGGACAGGCTCACCTGGCCGAGGCGACGAAGGCGTCTCGTTCGACGGACCGGCCGTGGGCTGAGGCTTGTTTCTCCGCGACGATGTCCGGCGCACGAGCGTGTCGAGCGGCGACGAGCTTTGCAGACTTTGCATCGGCTTCACGACGAAGTCGGCCATGGGTTCGGTGGTGGTATTTCAGATGGAGAGAAGGGGGCGTTGGCTGAGAAAGGACATAGAGTCATGGGCGACGGGCGCGACACTGCCTGCCTGCGGAGCATGTCAGCAATTGTCGCCATGCGCAGAATGTTGGCGGCACTGAGCGTACAAGACGAGATGGTGAAAGCAGCGACTCTGCTTTTTCTTCTCGACGGGTTGGAGGATGCAGCGACCATCGGCCAGTGCGTCTTCTCCACGAGGCGACGCCGAATAGCGGCTGGTGCGCCAAGCACCTTGCCACCTGGTTCAGTGGTTGCTAACGACGCTGATCGGGATCATCAGCCGCGCGCTTTCACATGCACGCATTTCAGCTGTTTCTCTCTGGTAGGCCATGCGAAAAAGACACGGTAAAGCCATGATTGATGGATGAGGGAGGATGCACGTTGGCTTTACAAAGTACAAAGTGAGCCCTCGCTTGCAGCCGTCATTCAGTCAATATATCCCGATCTATTCGCCATCGCGCGAAACAGAAAGTCGCATCCTACACAGAGAACGCACACACTAGCTGCAGAATCCTCCCACCATTCCCCTTCCTGCGCCCCTCACACAACGTCCCTGGAAGTCCGCCGAGGAGAAGATTGCTGTCGTCACCCGTGCAAAGCAGGACAACCCCGCCTTCACACTCAGATTCGAGCACATCCCCGCAGTCGACGGCAGCGCGCACACCATCACCGCGGGCATCTACACGACCGAGGAGCAGCCCCCGCTCCGCGAGCGCACCTGGAAGCCATTGGCCCGTGGCGGGCGCTACGAGATCCGCGAGACCGAGCACTCAGGGAAGGGCATGTTCTCGCTGGACGGCCACGCCCCGGGAGACCTCGTTGCATGCGAGCGGCCGCTCGCCATCTTCGCGACCGTGGACATGGCAGCCAAGTTCGAGGACAGCATGGCGGCACGTACCGTTCTCCAAATGCCCGCGGAGACGCGCCGGCTCCTGCTCGCGCTGCACAACTGCCAACCCCATGCGCCGTCGGTGGAATATGCGACCGCGAAGACGAACTCCTTTGATGCTTACCGTGTGCCAGGATGCATAGGAGGGTATAGCGTCGTCTTTGACGAGATTTCACGCATCAATCATCGGTGCGCTGCCCTCCTCACGGCTGTGTTTTTCTGCTAACCTTGCTCTGCAGCTGCGCGCCCAACGCTGCATTTGGCTGGGACCCGGAGTCGCTGAGCGGCCAGATCCACGCGGTGCAGCGCATCGCACCCGGCGAAGAAATCACCATCTCGTACGTCAGCGTCTACGCAATGCACCACGAGCGCCAGGCGACCCTCCTGCGCCTCTACGCGTTCACCTGCACCTGCGCATCGTGCGCCCTCCCGCCGAAAGAGCGCTGGGCCGACGACGATGCCCGGCAGGGCGCGGCGTGCCTCGCGGCGACGGCGAGCGAGCCCCCGGAGGTCACCGCCGCCAGCGCGCTCCGCGTGACGAAGACCGCGCTGGGGCTGGCGCGGCGCATGCGCGAGGCGGGGATCGGCCAGCCGTATTCGTGGGTGGCGGTGTCCCGCGCGCTGGTGGAGGCGGCGTGCGTGCTCGGGGATAGGCCGCGCGCGGTGCGCTGGGCGAAGACGGCGGCGTGGGCGACGACGGCGGCAAAGGGTGCAGAGGGTGGGTGGGAGGCGGTCGCGGCGGCCCCGGAGCGGACAGAGATGTGGCTGTTGAGCCAGCGAGGTGAGCGTGTCGACGGCGCGAAGACGATCTGGAACGGGCCGCAGTTCTGCCCTGAGCTCACGGTCTAGGTGGTGAGTGCGATCATCTTGCACGTGTAGGCTTCGTTGTGATCTTCTTCGAGTTTCAGCAGATATATGTCTGGACGTCTCCTTGTTCGTCTGTTGCCAGTTGATCAACTAGCGACAGATGTACTAGTACAGACATCTCCAATTGATTCTGTTTTCTTCTCTGCTTCCAGGGATAGTGCAGCGCAGATGATCACCAGAATCTCGTGCACTTGCAAATAATGCCAATAATTGTTGATCCTCCTCCGGACATCTGACAGGTGCACATCAGATCCTCCTCGCGCCCCCTCAAGTATTCTGCCGCAACATCCACCTATCCAACCTCTTCTTGCGATACATTCTCCAGGTAAGCCCCCACCCGCGTGGCGCCTATCGACCGACCTCACATCGCTAGAGACCAGCTGTCCGTCATGTGAACAACTTGCGCGGCGGAAGGCCCGACCCCCCGATGACAGCGAAGCCTGTGCAAGGGCAAGTCGGTGGATGATGACATTGTTGACATTTGAGGTTGCCAGAGCTCAAGTCCCCACACTGCGTAGGCTTACAGCCGTTCATTTTTTCACGCCAGAGAACATCACCGAATGCTTACCGTATGATCTCGTTGATGAGTTGCGTCGCGTGGATTGATGTGCTGAGCGCACGGAAAGTGAATATCGGGCTCGCTTTCAGCGTCGTGCGTCCGAAATGTATTCTCCAGAAGCTGAACGGCAAGGGAAAATGAGAATAAACCCGGTCGCGATGACCCTCAATGTAAGATATGCGGCATAGAGCACAGCGGGGGTATGACAACATCTCCTGGCCCAAAGCTCACTAAGTCGCCTCTAGCTCACGCTTGACTTCTGCTATTCGCCCGTTCAGCAGAGCCAGCACCGTGTCGACGCCCTTCAAGACTCCCGCATCGGGCCCGGCGCCGGGTTTGAGCCGTGTGTGCGCAAAGTCGATCAAACGCACGGTGTACGGCGGGTGCGGCTCTTCCTCGTCGCTGTCTTCGTCTGACCCGTCCGCGTCCGCGCCGCCACTCTCGCCAACAACGACCACGGCTTCGTCCAGCGCGTCTTCATCTTCATCTTCGTCCTCGTCATCTTCCTCTTCATCCTCCTCGTCGTCTTGCTCGTCGTACCAATTCGGATGCTCCGCGAGCCACGCAAGCCCGGCCTCTGCACTCGCGACGTCCGCCTCGTACACGATCAGCATGCTGCCGCCGACCATGCGCAGCTCTATGTCACCCAAGACGCCGCGGATCGCTAGCACATCGGCGCGTATATGCTGGAGGAGCGGGAGGAGCGTGCGCGCAGGGAGCCCGAGGTCCGGGGTGCCCGACGAGGGCGAAGGCGAGGAGACGGAGACGGGGAAGAAGCGCGCGATGCCGGTGGGGAGGTCGGCGGGCGCGATGGACTTGCCGTACGCCTTGGGCGTGACGACCGGCTGCGATGTCGCGTTTTCGTACACCTAGACAGCGAGATTTCAGTGTCCAGTAGATATGCAGCAAGGGTTGCATAAGTATGCGCACCTGGAAACCAGTCAGCCGGATGCCCGTCTCCAGCGAGGTCGTGTTGCGCGCCGTGTTCTCCATCCTTGCCTTCTTGTCTGGCGGCGCGTCCTCGTGATACAGAACAGTGCCCAGCTTCACATCGAGAATGTTCGGCTTTGCGAATCTGTGCGAGAGATTCTCCAGCACCAAGGACTGTAAGCACATCGTGCAACGCGTCAGTGTGCATGGTCTGCAACGCCCGGCGTCTGTTGGGAGGTACTCATCTCTTTCCGTATCCTTTATGCCGGGCACGGCGAGCAGTCCATCTCCGGATGCGCTCTGCTGGCCCTCGAGGCGCAGTGTGCCGAGGAAGCGCGGTACCCAGCGGCGCAGCGGCGCAAGTGTCTCGTCGGAAGCAAGTGTCTGGTAGAAGGCGTGTTCGATGGCAAGAGCAGGCTTAATGAGAAGAGAGCCGTCCGCGGTCGTTTGAACACCTGCGTGCCCACCGACTTGGTTCGCGAGTGGGTGGTGTGCACCGCCTGGGGTAGACGTTGTGGAAGACGGCGTCGGGCTGCGCATCGATCATAGATCTAAGGCTTATAGGGTGGCATGTGTGGCAATTTAATTATAATAATCCGCCTGCCAAGAGCCCCGTGGGAACTCTATCTCATACGACGACCTCCCCCTCACTGATCAGCGGGTACTCAGTACTGCGCAACCCAATATGCCCAATATCGCACTGCAAAGGTCTACAGTGACAATCTTTTAGACCACACTCTGACAGCCTGGGCAAACCCGCGCTTAGTACTTACTCCGAGTTGCTAGCGCGACCCTTACCCCGTGAGTCTCCACCTCGCAGTCAATGAACGCGCCGGCGAGGCCAGCACTTGTGCGTAGAGAGGAACGGTAGGGCCGCTTGGGGCACTCACAAGATCCCCTTGGCGTTCACATGGGAGGTGGGCTGGACGTTAGCCGCAACGTGCGTCTCGCGGAGCAAAAACTTCAAAAGGGCAGCGAGTGACTCGTGGTCGAGCGCACGAGCGAGGCGCAGCGGCTCTTGAGCTTGACGTGCTGTGAGTGCGCTGCTCACAGGCAGGGGGCGGGCATGAGCTGATGGCTATTCATGAACATCCGATGGATCCAAATGTCTGCCCGCTCGGTATGTCTCGACGTTCGACACGATGGACTCAACGTAGAAGACATCCGGTGTGTGGGACTTTGAGCAGGTCCAGGCGCGCGTGAACGCCAAGTATCACAGTGCGGGTTCGCTATATGGAGCCGCATCCCAGGCTGAACGGTGGACTAGCGGGCCCCGCGCGCGGCGTTGCTGGCACGCCTGATGACTGATACGTCGACATACGCACCCTCCATCGACATGAGCACAGGCAACCTGCACCCACTGGCGTTCCTCGCGGTCCTATGAGTGGCAAATATATTTGATTAGAGTGAGATACATGGACGTGCGCGGGCTAGACAGGGGGAACGCGCTACGGAGCGAGACACCAGATAATTCGTACTACAATAATTGACTATAGATAGACATAAATGATGGATAAAGATGGATCTGGGCAGGGAGCCGCATTCTGTACTCGAGCAGATGGTACAGGAGAAAGAAACGGATAGGCGGAAGTTTCCAGCTATACGAAGCAGAAAAACTGGCAAATGTTGGAGGGAGTGTGCGGAGGTCCGTGATCAGGCCATCCCCACCGTAAACAGGCAAGGCAAGCAGATGGGCAGCATGAGCGGATGCGAACGGACGGACACATAGACGAACGAGGGCCGCGTGGCGCGTCGAGGGAGAAAGCAACAAACGAACTGGGAGGCCTTTTCTACAAGAACGAAATGTCGATTAGTCTCAGATAGCGCGCACGACGTTCGAAACAGTGCTTACTTGTTCAAACGCAGCGGCAGCCTCGTCCAGGAGTCTCGACACAAAGCCGATTCCTCCATGGACATATTGCAAAGCTGCGCTCGGATGAACGAACACCGACCTAGACAACGAATCAGCTTTCGCCCAAACTGATCATAAACGCAAGGAAACACACCCTTTCCCCAGTTCTGCTTGCCGCGCGTCCTCGACATTGTTGCGCGATCGTGCCCCGTTTTGATCCAGTGCAGTCCGTCGATGTGTCAGGTAGATGCGCGCGTGTCACGCGCTTGTTGCCAGTCCAAGTTCTTTGGCTCCGCAGGGCCGGAGGAGAGGGTGAGAGGAAAACTGGAAGCGACGCGTCGGGAGTGATGTAGAGAGTGTGACGCGTCCGCAGTTGGATGACGAATCGTTGCGAGATCGCAGTTGCGAATAACTTAGCTAATGAAAGGACGACAATGAGACGGGTGTAGACACATAGACGGAAGGCAGACTGACTATGACGATATTGCCTCGATAGCTTGATGGACTTGAGGCGGCGGATATGTTGCGTGACGTCGTGAGCAGGCTTGGGTGTCTCCCACCGCAACGAAACAGTATGGGCGCACATACTGTCCCATCACGGCTTTCGACTCCCGCACCACGCTCCGTCACTCCGCAGGAGTCGGCTTGCATCGTTGACGAACGATGGTCGATGCGAAAGCTAACGCGAATGACTATAGAAAGGAAACGATCGATTAGATGAGTGTAGCACACAGAGGAAGAAACTGTACTGACGATGAGAGCCACGATGAGACCGCCTTGATACGATGGGCTTGAGGCGGCTTGCGTGACGTCGTGAGCAGGCTTGGACATCAATCACCGCGACGAAACAGTATGGGCGCACATACTATCCCATCACGGCTTTCGACATCCGCACCACGCTCCGTCACTCCGCAGGCGTCGGCAGTCACATTGTTGACGAGAGACCGGGGTGGATCGCGATCTTGGTGGCTTGAGCGACTCGAGGCGGCGGGTAGAGTAGCCCCGCGTGACGTTGCGAGCAGGCTTGGAAGTCTATCACCATGGCAAAGCAGTATGGGCGCACATACTACCCGCCACAGCTTTCGACCTCCGCGCCGAGCTCCGTCACTTCGCCTGGTTGAAGAGTCTGCTATTTGACGACGCCGGTAGTTGGGATGGGTGGAGGCGGCGGGTAGGTTGCGTGACGTCGCGAGTATTGAGCCACTGGGCGACAAGTTGAATTGAGGTCACAAGGAGGAGATGGGTGCGAGCGGCTGGCGGGAGAGGCGGGAGAGCGTGGTGGAGTGACGACGCGGGAAAGCAGGAAAGCCAGTGACCGCCGGGAGCGGCGGCGTTGTGTCGAAGGGTGATTGCGGGTCGTATGAGACGACAAAGCGATGGGAGGAAGGGGAGGATGGCACGAGAGAGAGCAGGATTGCGGACAAGAAAGCAGGATGGGACACAAGAAAGCAGGATGGGTCTCGAGAAAGCAGGATGGAACCACGAGGGTACGGGTACGGGGTGGCCGTGAAGAGCAGGACGAGAGGAGAGGAGCAGGATGATGCGTGACGGAAAGCAACCGGGCAAGAGAGGACGAGAGAGAGAGTTAGCGAGCGGGGTCAAAGAGTTGTGGCTGCGATTAAGTGTGCGAGAGCGCGCAGATTGAAGAGACTTGCGTGCAGGTCGAAGAGACTTGAGACAAATCGAGGAGGCTTCCGCGAACGAACAGAGGCAGATCTAGGAGGCTTGCGCGCGTCGAAGAGATGGAGGAAACAGAGACGGCATTCAGGATGCTCGCGGCGTCGCCAGTGCAGCGGACGAGATACAGACACGGCTACTGTACGAAAGGTGGAGTCAGCATTGCTCTGTTGCGTAGACATTTAGACGACGTACGATATTAAACGGAGATGGTCGCATAGAGTGAGGTACCCTGCGTTCAGAGAGATAGTTGCCGTCGCTGGAGGCCGCAGATCTGCAGATCTGCGCAGCTAGGATGTTGCCAGACTGTGGTCGCCAGGCAGTCGAGATCGGAGATGTCGGGACAGTTTCTAAAGGCCCACGCGACGAGAGTGTTGATGCAGGCAGAGAACGCCGAGAGCCCAGTAGGGTAGTCTGTCCAAGCATCTGCACGAACAAAAGAACTCAGTTAAAACTGCGCGCGGGAATGACGAGAGCGTACGACTGACCAAGAGTAGGTTGTGACGTGCGGAGACCGAGCCGGAGCAGCTTCATTGTTTGGGCGACATCGGGCATTCAGAGGCGACCGCAAAGTCGGTTGGGTCGGCGGAGGACCGGTCGGAGACAACGCGCGCCGTAGAAGGTGTGGCGGGATCTTGCGTGACGTTGCGAGCGTGCTTGGATATCGCCCACCGCAACGAGACAGTGTGTGCGCCCACACCATCCCGTCACAGCGTTTGACACCCGCGCGTTGCTCTGTCACATTGGCGCGGTCGGCGTGGTGGTCTATGAAGTTCTCGATGTCGAGTGTTTTGCCCGGCTGAAGATAGAATGCTTGGTGGCCGCCGAGATGCGAAAGCCGAGAGGGTGAGGCCGAGGAAGTGGCGAGGCTTGCCAGCAAGTCGAGCGCCGGAAGGCCGAGTCGAGTAGGTTGTCAGATAGATTGCGACGGTTCGGCGTCCGGGGCTTGCGGCGAGGACCTAGAGAAGAGAAGAGACCCCAAAAAAGGCAAGCTAGGGTGGGTCGCCGAAGAGACAGGCTGTGAGCGTCGGAGACAGTATAGTACTGGACGTAAAGTAAGAGAGAGAAGAGAGGGTATCTGCGCGCGCGGGAGAAAGAGAAATGATAAAGAAAGAAACGAGACTACGATGACACCATTGTATTTTTTTCGGTTTTTGATGGTTTTCTGTTGTTTGAACCGCGTGGAGGAAATGGACAAATCGAGAGAGAAAGAGAAAGAGATAAAGATAGAGAGAGGGAGAGAGACAGAAGGAGAAAAAACGCGACGCGCAGAACCTTGATGAATGGAGCCTAGAGGAGGCTCGACGAGGAGCTGTCCTTCGGCGGCTGCGGTGGATGCGCGATCCTGAAAAGATGTGAGCATGCGTTCTCGAAGTGTGCAGACAAACATCACGCACGAGGTAGATCGCGCAGGCTTCTTGTGCGAGACGATTATCCAGTTGATGGAATCGTTATTGATGATGTGCGAGGAGGCGGCTTTGTTGCACTCGCGCAGGAGCCGGGGATACGACAATGTCGATGGCGCGCGGCGGTGGCGAACGAGGTCCAGCAGGTCGGGCTCGGCAGCGGCGGCCTTCTTCGCCTTCTGCCGTGCCCTCTTCTCCCCCTTCATGGTCCTTCCGGCCGGCGACGTTGGCACTGGCGTGAGGTCATCTGACGGAAAGACACAGGCTTCGCAGGGCGCCAGCGCGGGGTATGCCTTCGCAATATCCTCGACCGCGGTCCACAACATCTTGTCGAGAACGAGGCGTCCGGGATAGTTCAAGGTGATGATGCGGCAGAGGATGATCTGCAATGAGAGCCAATGAGTCGACTGCCCGCCGCCAATCAAACAAGTACTCGCACCTTCAGCGCCAGCTGGTCCATCACTTGGCGGTCGAAAGTAAAATCCACTATAGTCGCGCATTAGTACGGAGCCACCCTGCAATCGAAGAGGCGAACTCACTTTCAATGAAACGGATCGCCATGACCGAGAACCCGAATGCCAACGTTGCCTTGCAGACGAAGGTGACGAAGACTGCGATGAAGGATGCGACGAAGTGGAGGCGATATTCATGCGCAATTTGGACGCCGGTCGCACGCGCTTCGAGGTCAACCGCAGCCCAAGTTGACGTCGCGGGGCTGTTGAGAGCGACGAGAGCGACCGAGGTGGAAGACGACTCGACAGTCCGAGGTACCGACGGCAAGGCCTGGTTATTGAGAGGGCTGGATACACGCTGGGTGCCCGCGGTAGAGCCAATGACCATGGTAGGTGGTACTGCAGGATATGTGCACGTCGCGTGCACTCGGCGCGTCGAGGGAGAACCTGTGTCGAGCCCCATTGGAGGCGGAGGACCGCCATCAGAGACGGAGGCAACACAGGCCTCGGCCTTCAGAAGCGACGGCGGGGTGACGCC
The DNA here is from genome assembly GCA_019915035.1 of Auriscalpium orientale. Lineage (NCBI taxonomy): Eukaryota > Fungi > Basidiomycota > Agaricomycetes > Russulales > Auriscalpiaceae > Auriscalpium > Auriscalpium orientale. The sequence continues at coordinate 3,670,876 of JAHLMH010000001.1, forward strand.
GACGGGAGTGACGGGGGCGGGCGCTGGCCGCGTGGCGGCTGGCCAGGCGCAAAAACCCAGCGGGATAACCGCGAGATGGGTATTACCCGCGTAGAGCACCAGGGCGGTGCTCTCCTCCCGCCAGGCGACAGGCACCTGGGTGTCCCGAGGTACAGATACAGCCGCCACGGCGGTCGCAGCGGGTGCTGCGAGCCAAAGGCTGGTGGCGGGGGCGAAGACCGTGAGGTCGGTGTTTGCGAGGCGTACCGCCAGGGCACGCCCGCCGTCCTCGTGCGCGGGTGGGGGTTCCACATCTTCAGAGCGGGTGACAGGGTGCCAGAGCGTGGCCCTTCGTTGGTTGAAGGTGGCGAGGAAGCCCTCCAGGCCGCCGCGGATGAAGGCGAGGTCGACGGCTGGATGAACGGCGGAGAAGAGGAGGGCCGAGACGAGGGTAAAGGCAAGGAATGCGGTGTCCGCGAGGAACAACATGACAGCTTTGGTGTTGGGTTTGGGTGCGCTGGTTGGTGCAAGGACGTGGTTTGAATTGGTGGAGGAGAGAGCTGGCCTTGACCCCCAGTGAAAAACCGGGCTGGATCCCTATGGCCCAGTATGCGTAGGGCGGGGGAATCTGCGTCCAGCTGGAGTGAAGGAAGGTACCATCTGCCAACAGCTGCGGAATGCGACCCCGTGACGTAGACAGAGCGCGTCGCCGCCGCCGCAAATGTACCGTAGTAGCACCAATCCATCGATATCTATCGATATCTATCGCCAGCGCCGCTGCCTTGCTGCAGCTTGCTGCCACGGCGCTGCTTTGCCGCTTCGACGCTTCGCGCTCCCAAATCCGCGTCGCCCGCGCTGCCAAAGCCGCTCCGCTCTGCCCAAGTCGCGTCGCCTGCGGTGCCAAATCCGCGCGTCGCCAAATCCGCGCGTCGCCAAAACCGTTTCGCGCTGCCCACGCCGCGTCGCCTGCGGTGCCATGCCGCTTCGTCTTGTCGCTGCGCGCCGTCGTGCTCGCATGCCCCTCCACCTCGCACTCGTCCGGGCGCCCTCTCTACATGCACGTCCGCATAGCTCTGCTGCTGGGCGGTACTGTGACGGCGATCAGTGTCGAAGTCGACACCGGGAGGTTGACGTGGAATGAGATCTGAGTGTGTCTCGTACGAGGCGCGCAGCGCGGTGTCCAGTGCGGCCGGCGTGCCGCAACACACAACCGGTGTATGGTTTCCAGGTGCGCAACAGATCTCGAGAACATCGACGCGTGCTTGCGCTTGCGCGCTCTGCATCCATTCTCTCTATCAACTCACCTCCTTTCGGCCGCAGACGCAACTTGGTACTTCACCCGCCGTCACAGGCCTGCAAGAAACCGCAAGAATCAAAGGACGCGCAATCCCGAGTCGGACGGATGCCCGCGGCAGCGCTTGCGCCGACGACGTCGACGCAGCACGTCGACCATCGTCCAACCATCGTCACACTGCCGGCGCACCACCACCGAGCACGGGACGGTAGGAGGGGGTCGTGCGTGGAGGAGCCGTCTGGGCACATCACAACCTCATGATTTTATGAGTAGTACATGCTTCATACATATAGCACCCACTGCAATACACTTGTAACACGCGTGAAATGGGATAATCCTGGCAACAGCACAAGTCCGGGATTTATGTGCTAAATGAACATCCTATGAAATGCCCGCATGATATTTGTCTCGTGCACATGGCTGCGCTCAGGCTACGCAAGTTGAAGAGAATTTGTGCAAAGAGCGCGCTCACGTGGCAGCTGCCCGCACGGCGCATCGGACGAGTCGCGACGCGCCACATCACTTGCGTCTTGTCGCTTCCTCCCACCCTCCCATCTCTCTCTATCGCTGTCCCATGCTATGAGCTGCTGTGTTCTCCATCTCTCAGCTACGGCTTCACATGGTGTCTCTGGGTGACTCGACTAGAAGGCTAGAGTCTAAGGAAACCTTGGATGCTCGCTCAGGGGCTCGACGATATGACATACTGATGCATATGCCACTTCACAGCTCGTTAGAACACGCCACGACGCCTGCAAGAATACTCAAGAGAATGGATGGACACTGTCAGCGCGCCGGGAAGGGACTCTGAGAAGAGGGGAGAGACTGAAGAAATTTCGCGCGACAACTCGCTTGGTGCGTTATACTAGCTCACTCTATCATCCTCGACTGACGCGCTTGCTAAACAAGACGGCCAGACAGGCCACCTATGATACAGAAGTCGCTAAGAAGACGGAGGCGTACGTTGCAGGGGAAGTACGGTATGCACTGCACGCTCCACCCTCCTACCGAGCCATCTCCCTAACTCATATGCCATGCCACAGCTTTTTTGTACCCGATACGGCACCTTCAAGCACGCTTGACCCACTCACTTCAAGCATGGATGGCCTCCCATGGCACGGACAGCTAGCGGCGGGCGAGGAGTGGAGCAGAGATGTCGCGGGACAACAACTCCCTCGGTGCGTCATTTTTCCTCTTTCTGCAACTCTCCTGACGCGCTGGATAGCCGTGCAGCCCGCGACAGAAGCCGCTAGGAGGGCGGAGGCGTAGGCTGCAGGAGGAGAGCGGTACGTCGTTTGCGCTTCACGGAGCTGACTCGGACTCTCGACTTAGCGAACGGGCGGACGCGCACACGGGGCAGGTGAGTGAGATGGCTTCATATGGTCCCATCTGCCGTGGTATGCGGATGGCAGCGGAAGCGGGGCAGCTGGCTGAGAAGGGTGGGAATGGTCCTGTATGCGCCTATCTGGGGTGGTATGCAAGGAGCGGGCAAAATTGGTACTAGCATTAAAACCATATGTATGCATAAGGCGGCAGAACAGTACAGATGAATGCATATTGGCGCATTTCGATGCAAAACGACGAGGCAGATGGATGCAGAAAAAACATCGAAAAGTCCAAATTTGTCTGCATACAGCTGCCATAGTCTGCCGGCCCCACGCGTGCAGAAATATGCATATGGGGCCATACGGGTCCAGACCGGTTTTTCACTGGGCTTGACCGCGCACACGGCGGCGGCGGCGGGGCAAACAGACACAAACAGCGCGTCGCGTTCGTTGATGACCACGTGAGGGTCTTACGCCCTTGGCTGGTGACCGACACACACGTTCTCACCACAGCTCAGTCAAATCGTCCTACCCCAAGCCATGCTGGAATGAACCTCGAGCTCCATCTCGCCGCAGCTGACTCGTCGGCGTTGCTGGCTACATAGCCCGAAGGCGTGCTTCGATTACGACCGCGTTCACCCCGTTTCTCCGTCGATGATTAGCCAGATTGTGCTCAACAAAACTGGGCCCGCAGCGCTCACATCTCTGTGCGCCGTCTCTTCGCATCTCTCTGCACACCATGATGTAGGCTGATCAATGCAAGCAGGTCCGCGTGCTCCGTGCCTTTCTCGCCAGGACACATCGGGCCATATCAAGGCTTCGATCCAGCGAACCTCTGCATTCTTCTCGAAAGCGAATTCTCTTTTGGCGTGCGTTCTCTTGTACACCGTTGGGCCTGAAAGTATCACTGACATCCGCATAGCTGTATAGCGCTTGCACAAAGAACACCGCACTTGATGCTCCGAAAGTCATAGGAGCTCAAGCATCACCGCGCCCGCCATGCATGCTGCGTCCAGTCATTGGTGGGCCACCGTGATAGCGGGTCGCCGTGCCGCGTTGACGGACGGTTGTCGATATTGGGCCGCATCGGCGACCGGTCGATTGGGCGGGCAGCAGTGCATTCCCCGATCCGCGCTGAGGTTCAGAGAGGCGCATTCGGTCTGTCTCGGGCTCTTCTTACTTTCGAGTCGATGCTACTTACACAGGCCGCCGGAACGGAGGAACTTGCACCCTGCGCGGCGTTGCTGGTGCTCCTGGTGACTGATACCTCGTCGACATTTGCACCCTCTATCAATAGGAGCACCGGCAACCTGCAATCACTGGCGTTCCTCGCGGTCATATGAGTGGCAAAGATATTTGATTACAGTGAGATACTTGGACGTGCGCGGGCTAGACAGGGAGGAACGCGCTACGGAGCGAGACACCAGATAATTCGTACTACAATGATTGACTATAGATAGACATACATGATGGATAAAGATGAATCGGGGCAGGGAGCCTCTTAGCTGACACAGGACAGACGGTGCGGCCCAGTTCAGATACACCAACCTACCTTCGCGCATGTCTGCTAAACCCGCATGGGAGACACGACCGCACGACGGATATGACTGCTCGAGAGAACGAAACAATGCCTGTCAATTGCGTGTCATAATCACGCGAAGGAAGGAATACAGAGCGCGGCGCAGCTTACCATTCCTACCAATTGTAATAGCGGAGTCTTCAGTCTGTCTTATGCTCCCTATTGCGCTCCAGATATTTTTCGGACTCTGAGGGCCCTTCCTCGACTTTGGTACGCGTCGTGCCAATGAGCCGTGAGACGAGGCTCGTCGCTACGTAGAGCAAAGGTAAGGCCACATATTCACTCTTAGATTCGCATCGTAGCAGCGGCACTCACATTTAGGGCTGTGCTGCAATGCAGAGCCGTCACTCTGACGCTCATTCGCTATTCGCTCCGCTTCCAGCCTCTCCATGCACTCACGGCCACGCTCCTCGGATTCGGCCCGAATTCTTTGTGAGTAGTGTCAGCGGTAGGGACTTGGAGCTCGGAGCGGTTGATTGCAAATACCTTTCCACAGCGGCAACCTCCTCGAAGAAATGTTTTGCGTCCGTAAACTCGGAAACGGTGGAGAGGTCGAGGTTGAACTCAACCACAGGCATAAACTGATGTGCTGGATCCTCCCGGACGACGAAAGGATCTCGAAAGGTTTCCGGAAGCCAGTCAAGATCGTCGCTGGACGTGGAGGAATCAGACTCCGACATATCCACAGAACTCGACCCATCGGAGCCTGAGTAGTAGGATACACGATCGTTTTGGTCTTCATCATGGCCTCCGTCATCCTCGGCCAACGGCATTGAAGTATCTGACGCTTTGGGATGAGCAGCCTCGTATGCTGCCCGCAGCCGACTTTGGCGCCCGGAGTCCTCGTTCACTACCCGCTTCATTTGAAGAATATCGCGCATTGAAAGCATCGGCGACAGGCTGTGGTCTATGTTTGGGCTCAAGTCCGTCGTTACACGGAGCTCGATTTCTTCCAGCGTATGATGATAGAGGTTGTCCCAAGGAAGAGGAGGCGTTAATGACAAGGCCGTGCGGCTGGGGTGTGTAGCCGGAGCAATCGGCATGAACATGGTTTCTTCGGTGTGGTTGGTTTCCGATGCAGCTGGTAAGCCATTGCTGAGCAGGTGACACGAGCATATGTGATATCTGCGTTCAGGAAATGCAAGCTCAGAAACCTAAATCGCCAGTACTCTCAGAGGCAACATCCCGCAACAGAGCATCACGACTTACCCGAGAGATATACCCCACGTACTTCTTCGTGGTCAGAGCAGCGGCCTTCTCAGTCGCAATCGGGTCCTCCAATGCCTCCAGGGTGGCGACCGGATTCAGTGTGAAGACAACATACGCGCCAAACATCGGGAGAAGGTACGTGCTGCGGGGGAGAGGGTCGTTGAGAAAATCTTGAGAATCTCTCCGAACCCATGACGCCATTTCAGGAGGTGAGTAAAGGGAGAAGGAAATATGCTCATGACTGACTGCAGGCGAGAGCGTTTTATGGTGAGAAAAACAAAAGCGAGAGAGTTGCCACGCGTTAGACTGAATACAAACCGACTCAGAACAACACCAACGAAAGGACAATCGATTCTGAACAACACTGCCAAGCGATTACAGCAGTACAACGGCTATTAGTTGCGCCTTCCGGCCGATTTGGAGTACAATCCGCGGAGGCCAAAGCACGACGGGGCAGTCCACCCGGCGAAGGGCCTTGACGGTGTTGGAAAATGCGTAAGGTGGAGCTCTGACAAACCCTCGCCATTGATTGACGCTTCGCGGGATACAAGAACCGCGGTGACGGGATGAATGGATGAACATTGGCCACGTTGGACGATACGTTGGGGTTCCGCGCTGTACCCACTCATGCGTTAGACTATAGCTACTTTCATGCGGTCGATCGAGAATGCCTCGCCTGTCCGCGCGGTCAGAAACCAGCAACATGCACGGAGAAAGGAGCAGGCCAGCGCACCCTAGACATTGTGCTCATGGGGGAAGGGGTCCGCACCTGAGCATGCCTCCTGGTGTGCATGCGCAACTCAGCACGCAGAATTCGGGGGCCCGTGGCGACTGCGTGTGCCTTCTACGTGGAACGGTTGACGTAGCCTTTGAGGCGGAGCGAAACACTTTCGTGGACGACGTGTGGATGCTGCTGGTAGACGACTGTGAGCTCGGAGGACAGAGGACGGATGGACGCACTCTAAAGATCAAGAGACCCCCGACTCCTGCGAGTGTGTGCTTCCGCCTGCGCTTCGAGCGACGGCATTGAGTGTCGTGATTCGCCACCGAGCGTAATCAGTTGAAGGGTGGGTATGGATTCCTCCTGTCTATCCGAGTCGAGCTCAAGGCGTGGAGAGGCGAGGGCGCAGAGCCGTCCAATGCAGATGCTGGCCACGATCTTGATGTATCGGCCATGCATGGCGGGTGTATGTATTTAGTTCTGAGATGAGCAGAGATCTAGAGGCAGGATGGCTGTTTCGGTAGTTGGAAGTCGAAGTCTAGTCGAATGAAGTCAGGGCTCACAGTCTAGAGCCAGGTTTCCCACAGTACTACGCCACTGCTACCTCGAAGTACTCTTGCTCGGTTCACTCAGGTTCACTCCTGCGCAAGCCGGTTTGTTTGCCCGGCATCGCACCGATAAGTCTACAGTGACAATTTCTTCAATTCAATCGTACAGACTACATTATGACAGCCTGGGCAACCGCGCGCTTAGTAGTCGCTAGCAAGACCCTCCTCAGCGTGCTTCTTGGCTGCAACGACAACGATCAGCAAGCGTTCGTCACCATCGCGACATCTCACAACGTACCTTCATGCTTGGCCTTCAGCTTGTCGAATTCGTTGAGCTGCGATCGGCGTCAGCACACAGCGATCGGTCTAATCAGCAACAGCGCGGACGTACCCCGTGGGTCTCGACCTCGCGGTCGATGAACGCGCCGGCGAGGCCAGCACTGCGGTGCGCGTCAGCGGGTGGCCGAGCGTACAGAGGGACGCATAGGGCACTCACAAGATCTCCTTGGCCTTCTCGTGGGAGGTGGGCTTGCCGTTGGCAGCGACGTGCTTCTCGTACGCCTTGGCCGCCTGCAGCCTGCGGTCAGCTTGCCGCCGTCGCCCCCGACACGTCCATCAACGTACCTCGTACGAAGCAGCAGCAGCAATGAGCTCGTGGGAGAGCGCCGCCTTATGCGGGGCGGCCTGGTACTGCACGGCGACATCAGCATGCAGGCCTGTCGATGATCGGCGAGCGACGAACCTCGTTGTAGGCCTGCGCCTGGTCAGAGTCGTCGCTGAAGAAGCCCATGGTGACTAGAAGATAAAGGGAGAGGTGAAAGTGGGGGATCAAGTGCTGTGGTCGGGGACCTGATGAGATCGGTGGTCTGGGGTGTCTTATATACTGCGCCGGGCGGGGGATTCCCGTTGCAGTGACCGGGGCTGTATTGTCTCCTGAGCTATCACGCTATAATTGGACAATAGATCGTATCAGATGGCCGGTTCGGAACAGCGGTTACGAGGCAGCTCTGGGGTTCGGATGTGTACCTATGCGGCTGCACCCTCGAATATTTGTTCTCGACACGATCAGATGGCGCATCTTCGCGCCATCTGGCAGTCCCATCTATCATCTGAATTCGGGCTTGAATATTTGAATGGCGGGGAAGGCCCGCGAAGCAGAGCGACCAGGCCCAGGGATACGTACGCCCAGGCATGTGCCAGGAAGTAGATATCGATGCGCGCAGCGATAGCGTAGTCCTGTGTAGATCTTGTCATTAGAGCATGATGGTATATCCAATCCGGCACAGTGCACCGCCATCTACACTGGCCATCGTCCACCCGACCGCACCTACTCCTGCTTCTCGCGGCCCAGCCGCCCCAGGCTCTCGCCCACCTTCACCTTCTGCCCCGCGTGCACCGCAAACTCGAACGTCTCGGGCGCCTCGAAGATGAGCACGATCGTGCTGCCCAGGCAGAACCCGCCCATCTCCTGCGCAGGCTGCAGCGGCTGTCCATTAAGAATGGGCGACGCGCCCGAGTACACCGCTTCCGTGAAGGTGCCGGGAGGCGGTGCGCGGCCCCGCACGTTTGTGCGCAGCTCCTATACGACAGAGATAAAGCACGACATCAGCGTGTGTGCGTGCAGACGGCAGTTGAGGGCGCAGTCGCGCAGGTTACCTGGTCGAAGTTGATCTTGATGCTGCCGACGTTCGTCGCGCCGACGGGCACCATGCCGAAGAAGCCGTGCTTCCATCGACCCAGCAGCGCGACGCGCTCGTTCAGCACAAACAGATTCTCGAGGCGCTTCGCCACGTACGGCGACACGGAGAACAGCTCGCCTGTCGCGGTGTTGCGTGAGCTTTCTCTACGACAGTGCGCAGCCGCACGCACCCTGGAAATGGCGCCGCTTCTCGACGACCCACGCTGTCGGGCTGTGGAAGCGGTGGTAGTCGCCCGGCGCGAGATATATGACGGTGAAGTAGAGCGCGTTGCCCGGCTTGACGCGCGCGGACGCGCTGCCGTGCCGCTCGAGCGCGGGGCGCACGCCCATCTCCTTGGCCACGGACGCGTGCTCCGCGAGCGTGTCCTGCGCGGGCTTGCCCGGCTCGACGACGGACGCGTCGACGCGCTCGCCGAACTTGGTGGGTGGCGGGTGGCGCGCGTACGCCTCTGCGTCGGTGGGGAACTGCGGGGGCGGCGCGGCGCGGGGCTGCACGGGCGTGCTCGGGGTCGAGGTGCCTATGAGCTGCGAGAGGCTGTACTCGATGCCGTTGACGTTGGCGAACTCCTGGTCGTCGACGACGGCCATCTCGCGGTCCGGGAAGGCGACGACGGTCGGGCGCGCGCCGGGGGTGGCGAGGCCGAGCAGGGCGTCGAGCGAGTATGTGATGCCCTTGACCTGCTCGACGCGCATGCCCTGCACGGTGCCAAAGTGCAGCACGGTGCCGTCCGCGGGCGAGACGAGCGCGGCGGCGGGGTCGACGGGGCGCGCGCCGGGCCTGAGCTTGCGGTAGAAGAACGCGCCGAGGGACGGGTACGCGCGCAGGTCGGCGGGCTCGATCTCGGTGAGGTCGCAGCCGAATGCCCAGGCGTACACGCGGAAGCCGATGGGCCGGAACCAGACGGGGAGCTCGAACGAGTTGAGCCAGCCCCAGAGGCGAGACATGTTGCGCAGAGGGAGGGCACCGAGGATGTGGACCTGCCGGGAGTCGGGGTCAGTCGAGTGCGCAGTGGCAAAGGCTGCGGCGCGGCGCACCTGCCATGGGCCCTTGAGCCGGATAACCTCATGGCCGTCCTCGTCGACGTGGACCTCTTTCGTGTCGCGCGCGGCCGTCCGCCTATATTGCAACACGACCAGCAACAGCGCGCCGATGAACCACGGAAGAGGGTACCATTTCGTTGGTGTTTTGCGTGCAGCGTCCGCGAGTTTCCCTACCGAGAGCATCAGCAAGATGGCTAGAGTTACATAGCAAAAGACACACGGAAGGTCCCTCCCGAGCTCTTTACGTGTGCACGGTAGTCGAAACGCTGTCGTGTGTAGTGGAATGCGCGCACGACGTGGTGCTGGCGGGGTCGCTGGAACTTGAAGACAGACGCGGCGGAGCGTGGCGGCTTTGCGGCCTTTGCTTGCCAGAAAGCAGCGCTGAGAAGTGTGCGTCTTCGCGGTAGCATGCAGGTGGTGAGAGGGAGGAAGAAAAGGTGAAGATGACGGGAAGACGCAGCGCACGGTCCTCGCCAAAATTGGCGCCCTGGCCGCGTGGAGTGTCGGCACACGACCGTCACCCAGCTCTCGACCGCCACGACTCTAGCTGCGTCCGGCCAGCGAACAGAGGGGAAGCTCGAATCCTTCTTTCAAACGTTCGATGTGACTTTGAAGGACTGTTGCAGCAGCGAGTGCAAATGTGAAACGTGTGAATTATACCAATATTCAAGGCATATAAGTACATTATCACATGTCAGACGCGACCCTCGAGCGTAGCTTGAGCGTAGCCGAGCCTAACTTTACGGTGCATCATTTACCTGCCGATATTTACTTTTCGTCGATACAAAGCCTCCGCGGGCGCGCACAACATCATTTTCAAGCTCGAGGGTAGAAGATTGGGTATGTGAATTTGTCACTATGACAGCAGCTCGAGTGTCGGGAAACAGACTGCAGTTGACGCGAACCTCCTACATGACCGTCTGCATGGTTTGACCGACGAGAGTCGATGCTCGCAGCCTCGGAATTGAATTCCGTATGCAGGCACTGCAGCACCACACCCAACGCAGGGGGATCGAGGGCGTCGATTCTGCGTGTCCTCGTATGACAAGCCGACAAGCAGGCCGCAGATGTCCGGTGTCCATTTGCTGCTGCTGCAATTGTCCTCATAGACGTGTTGAATGGCATGCAGGTGTATATGATCGGAGAGGGCATTTATCATTGCGATCTGTGCATTTTCCGGGATGGCTTGCCGCGGGCTTCTGATGCCTACGAGAGAAACATCGGCAGGAGGAAAGGAGTCTCTGCCGCTGTAACGCTCAGCGCTCAGCTCCAAGCTAGCAATGCCTTGCATATTTAGTCTTCGTCTGCAGATCACAGGTGGATTTCCAGACGCTGAAAGTGAGTCGACACTCAGACAGCTCGACACTAAGGGTAGGTTTGCGAGCTGGGAAGTCGGGACCTGACAGAGGGGACGAGCGAAGATGGGCCACGGTCAACATTGGAAGGACACGTTTTAGTTCTTCGACCGTTCCTATACAGGGGGCACGGCAGTTAAACATTTAGTCTTCGTCTGCAGATCACAGGCGGATTTCCAGACGCTGAAAGTGAGTCGACACTCAGACAGCTCGACAATCTTCGACAATAAGGGTAGGTTTGCGAGCTGGGAAGTCGGGACCTGACAGAGGGGACGAGCGAAGATGGGCCACGGTCAACATTGGAAGGACACGTTTTAGTTCTTCGACCGTTCCTATACCAGGGGCACGGCAGTTAAACATTGGCTACAAGCCAGCGGGATGGCGCAGGTTCGTCATGAAATGTCCTCAGTTTCGAAGGATGCCATCGACGCACCAGGACACTACGGCGAGATAGGGAGATTGTGTGAGTGGGGCTCAGAAAAATGTTCGGCGGATCTTGCTAGACAGTCCCTGCGCCAACGCAGATTTCTCAGCGCCGCCGAATCCCCCGAGGGACTGTAGCAACAGCGCCCCTTCTATCTTCAGATATGTGGGTGAGTTCTTGAACAGCGGAGAGCGCCGTGGTGTTGGATTCCAAGGACAGAGAGCGCAAGATCGGAGGCTTGGGGCATGGTCGGCAGTAAGGGTAGCCGGGGGCGAAACAGTCAAGGAAGGATGGGGAGGATACGGATCGTAGCACAAGTCAAAGAGTCTCCAGAAGGGGCGCCGGCGAGTCAAGGAATCCCGAGTCCGTGTAGTCAGGGAGCTCGGAATCCATGTAGAGGGCCTTTATGAGTAAATATACAAGTGATCGTACCATGGATAGCGAAAGCCTGCTTGGTCCATTCAGGACCTATGGTGAAGGAGACGCGCTCCCATATAAGCGAGATTGGTGATCGCGACCTCTCGCCGGTAATGGAGAACGTGCGCTGAATTAATTAGCCAATACCCTGAGAGGCCAGGAAGGAAGCATAGCTACCAGCAGTCTCAAGGGTGCGTAAAAATCTATCGTTGAGTCAGAGATGCGTGCCAAGTTCTCCGAAGGGGACGGAGCGGCAGTGAGGGAAGGCATTGAAGCGACAGTCGACGATGGTTTTGAGAGCAGACAGTTGTTGCCTGTCTTGTTCCAGGCCATTCGGGCGTGGGTCACTGCCCGGAAATCCTACGATTCCGCTGACACGCCGTCAAAACGACGCAGCGGCTGTCGGAGGGCAGACCACGTTGCATTAGCGCTGCAGAAGCGATGTCAGTTCGGTCAAAATACCAGGCAAGTGCACCTTACCTTTCCATTGAAGATTACTATGTACAAGCGCAACTGCAGGTGGTCGAAATTGAGATTCAGAAGCTGCTGATCATCGGAGGGCAGCGGTGGCAAAATACTGTGAGAAACCTGACTCCGGACCGTGCGAGCCATTCGGACTTCAATCGACTCGCGTCGAGTCGCGAGACTTCGACCACTCCAACTACCGAGACAGCCATTCTGCCTCTTCACCTCAGAACTGCATCTACGGTCAGCTTCTGCAATGCACGGCACTGAGCCCTGCCAGCCCGGGTCGAGAAGGAAGAGACCAGGCCTCTCCACGCCTCCAGCTCGGCTCGCCCCGTGAAATCGATACCAACCCCTACTCTGAATTAGCTAGGCAGCGAAGCACAAGAACCAAAGCGAGCGCTCGAAGCGCACCGGGCAGAAGTACACTGTCCCAGGAGTTGGGAGTCTCGGCTCCCTGATCATTAGAGTGCGTCCATCTTGACCTCTGAGCTCTCAGCTGCTCACAGCCGTCTACCAGCCTCATTCACAAGGCGTTCAAGAACGTGCATCGCTCCGCTCCAAGGGCTACGTCAACCGCTTCACACAGAAGGCACACGAACACCGCTGCGGGGTCTGCAATGCTGCGCCGCGTCGCGCTGAGTTGCGCATGCGCAGAGGTTTTCGCTCGTGCTCTAGGAGGCATGCTCGGGGGTGGGCCCCTTCCTGCCGGAGAGCGTAGTCTGGGGTGCGTTGCCCTGCTCCTTACTCCATGCATAGTGCGCTTTCTGATCGCGCGGCCAGACGTGGCCTTCTTGATCGACCCCGCGCATGTGGACCAAAGTAGTTCAACGCATGATTGGGTGCAGCATACAACTGGCAAGCCAACGTAACTTCCAACGCGTGGCCAATGTTCATCGATCCATCCCGACACCGCGGTCCTTGTGGCCTCGCGATGAGACCATGCGTGGCGAGGGTTTGACAGAGTTCCACCTTCCGCATTTGCGTCAGGACTGCCCGGCCATGCGTGGACCAAGCGTGGACACCGTTTTCCTCCGCGGTACAATACTTTGAATTGACAGGAAGACACTACAACTATCTGTTGTATTGCTGGAAAACCTGTTGACGTGTTGTTCTGGATCGTCTGGTCTTTTGTTGGTGTTGTTCTGAGTTAGTGGGCTTCAACAACGCGTCACGCGTCAATAGTATGGCAACTCTCTCTCTTTTGTTCTTCTCGCTATAAAACGCTCTCGCCTGCAATCATTCATGGGCAGATTCCTCTTCGTTTCACCCATCTACTGAGATGGCCTTCCTGTTCCAGGAAAATGTTCAAGAAATCCTAAACGCACCTCCTGACCGCAACACGTACCTCCTCCCGATGTATGGCGCGTATGTGGTCTTCACATTCAATCCGGTCGCCACCCTGGAGGCATTGGAGGACCCGATTGCGACTGAGCAGGCCGCTGCTCTGAGCACGAAGAAGTACGTGGGGTGTATCTCTCGTGTAAGTCGCAATGCTCTGTTGCGTGATGTTGTTCCTGAAGCTGGCGCTTTAGGTATCCGATCTTGCATTGCCTGAACGCAGATATCACCGATGCACGTGTCACCTGCTCAGCAATAGCTTACCAGCTGCATCGGAAACCGACCATACCGAGGAAACGATGTTCATCCCGATTGCTCCTGCTACACATCCCGAAGGCCGTAAGGCCTTGTCACCAACTCCTCCTCTTCCTTGGGATGGCCTTTATCATCACACGCTGAAAGAAATTGACCTCCGTCTAATGACGGACCAAGGCCCGAGCATAGACCACAGCCTGTCGCCGATGATACCCTTGCGCAGTGTTATCGAAATGAAGCAGGTAGTGAATGCGGACTTCTTGCGCCGAAGTCAGCTGCGGGCAGCATACGAGGCTGCTCATCTCAAAGCGTCAGATACTTCAATGCCGTTGGCCGAGGATGACGGAGGCCATGGTGAAGACCAAAACGATCGTGTATCCTACTACTCAGGCTCCGATGGGTCGAGTTCTGTGGATATGTCGGAGTCTGACTCCTCCACGTCCAGCGACGATCTTGACTGGCTTCCGGAAACCTTTCGAGATCCTTTCGTCGTCCGGGAGGATCCAGCACATCAGTTTATGCCTGTGGTTGAGTTCAATCTCGACCTCTCCACCGTTTCCGAGTTTACGGACGCAAAACATTTCTTCGAGGAGGTTGCCGCTGTGGAAAGGTATTTGCAATCAACCGCTCCGAGCTCCAAGTCCCTACCGCTGACACTACTCACAAAGAATTCGGGCCGAATCCGAGGAGCGTGGCCGTGAGTGCATGGAGAGGCTGGAAGCGGAGCGAATGGCGAATGAGCGTCAGAGTGACGGCTCTGCATTGCAGCACAGCCCTAAATGTGAGTGCTGCTGCTACGATGCGAATCTAAGAGTGAATATGTGGCCCTACGTAGCGACGAGCCTCGTCTCACGGCTCATTGGCACGACGCGTACCAAAGTCGAGGAAGAGCCCTCCGAGTCCGAAAAATATCTGGAGCACGAGAGGGAGCATAAGACAGACTGAAGACTCCGAAGACGCTATTACACGTTCGGCAGGAATGGTAAGCTGCGCCGCGCCGCTCTGCATCACTTCCTTCGCATGATTCTGACACGACACGACATTTACAGGCGTTGTTTCGTTCTCTCGAGCAGTCATATCCGTCGTGCGGTCGTGTCTCTCATGCAGATTTGGCAGGCATGCGTGAAGGTAGGTTATCGTATCTGAACTGGGACGCACATGGGCCGGGCCCGTGTGAGCTAAGATGACCGCGAATGTCCACCAACATAATCAATTGATTTGATTCTCAGAACGCGTCCCGTTCGACTGCTCTGTACTCTACTCTGAACCTCCGTGCGCTGCCACGCACCGGCCCCTCAATCGAGTGGCGCTTGAGGCCGTTGTGCGCTTTGAGGGTCGATGAGTGCATCTCCTTAGCATTCCCGAGCTTCACGCCGAAGCGGGTGAGACTTGGCGTTCACGCGCGCCCGGACCTGCTCATAGTCGATCACCCACACACCAAATGTCTTCTACGTTTCCGTCGTGTCGAACGTCGAGACATAACGCGCCGCGTCGTGCGGGAAGACATAGCGAGACTGTTCATGCCTAACCGAGTAGGACCGTCAGATCCCGCCCGCCCCCAGCCTGTTCAGAGCGTACTCACCGCATGTCACGAGCCAATGCTTCTCGTTCGTGCACTCGGCCACTCGCCAATCGATGCCTCCCGACATCACTCAATGGATTCATCCGCGTTTCTGGGCACGGTAGCGATGGCGCTGGGCCTGCCCGTTGGTTGGTTACGTCTTTGTCTCCACAGATTGGACGCTGACCTCCGGCGTTGGCGTCGCCACGGTTTTATGCCCGGTCCATGTTGATCTGGCCTGCGGCAGGGAAGACGGTTTCCAACGGACAATACTTACCCCGGAGGCAGCGCACTGCCGATGCGTACGCGGCCGCTGGTGACCACTGGGCGTGTACAGCACCTCGGTGGGGTCAGAAACGGCCTCGGGCGTTAGCCAGCCGCCAGTAGATGGCGCGCATGAGGAGATTCACGACGGACAGCTCATGCAGCAGGGCGACGATCGGTGCGGGGTTGGCGGGGCCTTGCCTACGCTGGCGGTTGATCCGTATGTTCAACGCGTTCTGCGAGGTTTCGAGGAGCTTGGGAGCATAGACGCGAAGGAGACTGAGCCAGAGGAGAGCACAACGAGGGTTGTGAGACGGTTGTCAGGTCTGCATTGGAGAGCACGGTGGTCAATGATGGTGGCCCGGTCTTGGTCCTCTTCACGATAGGGTAGGATTCAGTGGGCCTGGGACGTGTGCAGTGGTTAGGGCGAGCGGGAGGCGGGCGCGACCAGCGCGACTCCAGATAGAGCTTGAGGTTATGTAGGGACGTTTGGACACGACAGGTGGGAAGCCAACGCCTTGAAGGACTTCAGTACTGGTCGATGATCATCGTAGACATGACGTGTGGGGGTGGGAGAATATACGTCGTACTGCAGCCGGTCAACCTTCACTGGATGCGTTCACCCGCTTCACTGGTGGCCGATGTTCGGGGGCGGCAGCAGGAGGTGAAGCTAGTCGTATGAGATGATCTGTCGAACATGTTGGCTGGTCGCAAAGAAAGTATCGACAAAATGTACACATGCACTACGTGATGCGTTCGCCTGATGGATCCGGCTCGGGCGATGACGTGTTCGTACCAGACGAACTTGGCGAAATTGACCGGCATCGTCGAAGAGCGCGATGTCCGGTTCGTCCCAGGGCAAGTGTATAGTAGTCAAGCGGTGGCCCCCGCCGTTCAAGGAGGGTGTCCGCCAGCTCGCCTGCGCCTCACCGGCCGTGAGAGATCGGATCGATCGATTACAAGAAAATCGCCACCGCCTCAAACCACCCTCATCCTGCGCACCATCTTCATCGTCGCAACAAACCTACCGAGTTTCTGTATAACCCATGCCGTTGTCGGAGAACCAGGCAAGCGGTCAGCGACCATGTACGTGGCCACTTTCATTGCATTCCTAATTAACTGGCTCACTATATTCCTGACCAATTCCACCGTATCTTCTTGTCACGCCCTCACAGCGCGCGGAGCAACAGAGAATGTTTTGAGATCTGAATACACAGTGATGTCGTTGTCCACTTTACTTGGCATGCTGAAGGAAGTTTGTGATGTGGCTAGCAAGCTGCCTGCCATCAAAGCTGCAGCCGGTGTTGTTTTGCGACTTCTACAGGTAGAAGATGTGAGCTTAGCATCTAGATACACTGGTTGTACATGGCTAATCATTGTTCCATGAGGATATTCATGCCTGCCGGGACCAATGGTATGAAGTCATGGATAACATCAAGAAACTAGGGAACATGGTGATTGAAATCAATGAGCACTATCTTGTAATAGACAGAATCATGCCAGAGGAAGTAAGGGATACCCTTGACATGTTGACACGGTTAGTATCTCAAGTGAAATGCTCATATCTGTACTCACTTGGAAAATACAGAACATGCGAAAGGATTGAACCTCTACTACTTCAATGTAAAAAGAAGTCAACTTGGTCACGATTTAAATTCATCTTCAATCGAGGAACTGTAATGAGACAAATCAACTATTTTGATAAGCAAATTATTCAACTTATTGGCACCCATAATGCAAGCTCTTTGTAAATTACATATAAAGAACTTTACTCATTCAAAACAGGTCTCACTTTCCCTCACCATCCTTAACAGTCAGTCACAGGCCAAAGTAAGTGCTAGGAAATCTTCAAGCTATGATGAAGTATTTACACCATAGCTTAGATATCACCCAGGACAAAATTGTATGGTTCATCATTTTACATGCTTTTTATGCTGACTGCTATTCACACAGGCTGAATAGCTCTGTTCCAGCAAAGACTGATTTTTTCTGTGGACGTGAAAGCTATATGTCATCAATCATTGCTCTTATTCTTAGAGACCAAAGCACGCCTGCTAAAATTGCAATTCTTGGACCAGGGGGTATTGGAAAGACAGCCCTTGCAGTTCAGATTCTGCATCATGAAGCTATCCAAAAAATATTTGAGTACAAAATATATTTTGTCTCTTGTGAAGCATGCAATTCTGTGGACATGCTACTTGTGAAGATGTGCAAAGTGCTAGATTTGGAACTTGATAAAAATGCAGAAAAAGCAATTTTAGACTTTCTGCATGATGCCCATTGTTTATTATGTATAGATAACTTTGAAACTATATGGGATCACACCATTACAGATAAACTAGCTGCTGAGGCATTCTTGGCCAAATTATCGTGTCTTTCATATGTCACTCTTATTTTGACCATAAGAGGTATTGAGCAACCTTCAGGTATTGCTTGGACAAAACCATTATGCTTACCATTGCAGCCACTTTCAATAGATATGACCAAAAGGCTATTCTACAATATTTCAGCAAAATGGGATGAGTGGGCGGAAAAGCTAGTTAGAGCTGTGGATGGGCTTCCTTTGGCAGTCAGCCTCCTTGGTCACCTGGCACAGTCATTGACTTGCAAGCAATTATGGATGCAGTGGGAAGATACAAATATTGTCTCTATTGAGCGCTACCCTGGTCATAAATTAACAAGTCTGGAAGTATCCATTAAACTTTCAATTCAAAGTCATAGGATACAGTCCAATCCTGCTTCTCTTACTTTATTGAGTATCCTTGGCTACCTGCCTGGAGGCCTGCAGACAGCACAGATTGATCAAATGCAAAGGCTATTATCTGATGTAAAACCCTTAAAATCAGGAATTGTGCCTTTGCAACAGAGCAGCTTAGTGACTATGAAAGATGACAGATTACACACCCATCCATTGATTCAGTACTTCTGTCAGAATTATCTATCTTTGGGTGACAATCAGGTTATGATACTTGATGATTACTATATCTCTCTTGCAAGTGAGGACTGTAATTACATTTCCAAGGAACAATTGCAAGAATACCAAAATATATATGCAATACTATTGAGATCAGTGAAGAATAATCCCCCAACACCCAAAGTTATAAATGCTATTGTTAACTATGCATGGTTCACTTGTCAATCTATGGTTATGGAAAATAATGATTTGTTTTTGGAACTAGAGAAACATAAGCAAGAAATTGGTGCATTCTGGACAGCATATTACCTCTATAATTGGGGAGATATCCTAAGGAATGCATCACGAGCACTAGATGCTAAGGCCAAGTATGAGGAGTCATTGCACCTTGCTAAGATCTCTCACAACATTAAATCTCAAGGATATTCATTAAGAGGTCTTGGAGATATTGCATTTGATGCAAATGAGACAGAAATGGCCTACAAATATTATGAGCAGGGCTTGAAGCTGTTGGAGGGCACTGGTCACTCCACTGCAAAGGCTCATATTTTTGAGAAGCTATCAAGTCTGTCAAACTTCAGCAATGAGTATTTGAAGGCCAAGGACTATGCT
This sequence comes from Auriscalpium orientale, assembly GCA_019915035.1. Taxonomy (NCBI): domain Eukaryota; kingdom Fungi; phylum Basidiomycota; class Agaricomycetes; order Russulales; family Auriscalpiaceae; genus Auriscalpium; species Auriscalpium orientale. The sequence continues at coordinate 3,689,876 of JAHLMH010000001.1, forward strand.
TTGCAATGTTTGGAAGTATACAAAGCTGCAGGCAGTCACTTAGGTCAAGCATGGGCTTGGAAGTGCTTAGGTGAAGTCTACATGTATAAACAGGAAGTTCAGGAATCTTGTGATTGTTATCAAATAGCTCTCGATATATTCATCGAATGTAATTCAACTGAGGGCCAGTGCACAGCCTACATTTGTCTTGGACAGGCTTATACAGTGCTTGGTTGTTTGTCTAAAGCAAAAGAGCACTTGACCAAGGCTTGGGAAATTCAATGCAAGAGTAATGTCCCATCACAGAAGATATCTATTTTATGTGGGCTTGGAGATGTTTGTATGTACAAAGAGGAGTATGAGGCAGCTTTGGTTAGCTTTCAGGATGGATACAATTTGGCATATGACTTCAACGATGTTGCAAAACAAAGCCAATGTTTGGCAGGGATAGGAACAGCTCTTTTTAGATTGAATAAATATGATGAAGCTATTACTCCTATGGAAAAAGCACTTATCCTTAATAATAGAGAATCATCATATACTGCTGTAAACCTTGATACTATGGCAAGGATATACTGTGAAAAGGAGAATTTAGTGTCTGCAAAGAGATATTGGCTAAAAGCAGTTGATATGTATGATAGAATAAATGGCATATATACATTGCCTTACTGCCTTCTATATCTTGGTTGGCTTTTCTGGATGGAAGGTGGGATTGACGAGTCAATAGTATATTATCAAAGGGCTGTGCATGTCTCCACTGAACATAACCTTTCAAATTGCAAGATCCAGGCTTTGCAAGGACTTGGAGAATTATATGAGGAGAAACAAGAAAATGACAAAGCCTTGGACTGTTTCTTAACAATGCTAATGGGAGCCAAGCAAGCTAATGAATCTAGTGCCCAGATATACGCTAATGAAAAAATAACATTATTACAGAGCATTGAGAAAAATGACATTGTGGATGACAAGGTAGTGTTTGTTTGAATAGTAGTCTTCTATTGATCAGCTAGTCAGTACTGTAGCTATCATTCTCTTATTGTCCTGTAAGTCTCGTGACAGTAATCTGACTTGCCACTTGAAAGGTTCACCACAGTGGAATGAGAGAGATGTGACGGTGTGACTGCTGTGGTCATGCACTGTGTGCTGAGGGGATAACCTTTGCTGCAGATGCTAGGGGGTGAATGGTATGAGTGAAGATTACTCAGTTAAAGGTAGAACAGAACAATGGGTGTTGAACAATAGCACACTAGCGACCTGTCATGGGGAGTATGTGGAATGTGATCCGCGCTGTCACAGCATGGGAAATGGGGTCACAGGGTGTGGGAATGTACAAGAAGGACTATAAAAGGCACAAGGGTGGCAGTTAGATAATGAGAACATGAGGCAACACTGCTGATTGAGAGAATGTGCAAAGTTGCAACTTCGATTACTTGCAATGCTTCTGAGTCGCGACCCGTGTACAAGGCGCTTGAAGAGCACAAGACTTGGACTTGACAGCACAGATTGTTTGTTCTCCATTGTTCTCCCTTGCATTGCAGACCATCAGACACTTGGGGTCAATGGGCCAGTGCAAGCATGGCAGTACAATTACTCTTAATCATTTAGGGGGGAGGGAAGGGGGGCTTAGCTATTAAATATACAGCTGACGGTGATGGGCACCCACAGGTAGTAGGGTGGTAAGCTGTCTATAACCAAAACCCTAGAGCGCTGGGGAGAGTGCCGTGTGTGTGCGTGCGATTGCGCGACCGCAATGGTGTGCAAGGAAGTGGAGGGATATGCTGCGGTCGCAAACGTGCGGAAGTGTCGCAAACGTGCGGAAGTGTTGCAAACGTGCGGAAGTGTCGCAAACGTGCGGAAGTGTCGAGCAATGACCGCTGCGGTTGGACGACTGAGATCAAGTGTGTGTGAGGTCGGATGGGTGGTCGGATGGGTGCGATTGAGTGAAGGGGCGTGACACCACATTGTGAGAACATCTATAGGACAGTCGATCGTTGAGGGCAAGCGAGGCGGCACTCGTAAGAGCCTGCAAGCATGGTTGCAAGGTGTGTAAGGTGGTCGCGTAGATGGGACGAGGGCTGCGGGGCTAGGATGACGTATGCGACCGACCGGACGATAGTTGGACGCAAGGTCGAGGGATGCGAGTCAGAGGGGGAGATGGGTCAAGAATCAAGATGATGGAATGGAAGTTGGAGGCGAGATCGATGGTTGAGTGTCAAGGACGAGGGGACATAATGCTTGTACTACCTGGAGACCGTGCTCACAAGGCAATCAGAACAACGAGCTGTGCAAGCAACGAGGTCAGAGCAAGGTCAATTGGAGCGGACGTGCGATCAAGAGATGTTGCGGCGGGCGCGCCACCGGAGCTATGGTCGCAGCGATAGGGAGAAGGGTGGTGTGTGCTCAGCTGGACTGAAAACACTGAGATCACAGCGGCGATGCTCAGAACAACAACAGAAGTCGCAGCGCGTCGCAGTGATGTAGCAGTGCGCGAGGGTAATCGGGACAACGATGGAACAAGATGAGAGCAAGTAGGACGATAAGCGAAGATGATATACGAAGATGATGATGGAGATGAAGACGAAGACGATAGACGAAGACGACAACAAAGAAGCTAGCGCGAGCTAACTATATGATATAGACGGACTTCTGAGCTCTGAATGAGATCTGGACGGTGGGGGGAAGCCGAATCTGTATTGCAGAGTGTACGCGACCAGTATATATACATCAAGAACAATAGCAAACACCTCCAATCAAGTAAGTTGTAGTCAAACACCGAGAACAAAGAGAAAACACAGTCGCAAGTGTAGCACGTGGTACGTACAATAGGTAGAGGCCAGGCGACCATGTCAGATGGTCTGCGACACAAGGGAGAACAAAGGAAAACAAATGATCTGCGCTGTCAAGAGGATAGGGCAAGCACGTGACAATCGAACTGTGCTGTCAAGAAGTGCGGGAGATACGATGGGAAACATGAGATAGAACTGGAGAACATATATCTGGAACGAGGAAGACAAGAAGAACACTCAACTGTCACTCAAAGCGCGCTTCGCTATGTTGCAACCTTGCGACCGTTCTATGAGATGTCGTGTGGCGATGCAATGGTCGAGACAGTGAATCGGTGGTCGGAGCGCTGGTGCGATTGTGGGGGAGTTGAGGGTGATGCCGCCTGGAAGGGAGAGCAGAACAATGGGTGTAGAACAATGAGCCACCAGCAACCTGACATGGGGAACATGTGGAACATAATCTGCACTGTCGCAGCATGGGAAACGGGGTCACAGGGTGTGGGGGTGTACAAGGAGGACCATATATGGCCAGGGGATGGAGGTCGGATGACCAGAACACGAGGCAATGCTTGCAATTGAGATACCGCAAGAAGTCGCAACGTTGACTACTCGCAACGCTTCCGAGTCGCAACTTGTGTGCAAGGCGCTTGGAGAGCATGCAACCTGGATCAAGAAGGTGACAGGGCATTGGGAGAATCGTGAGATTGCCAAGCCGCTGGTGCTGTGTCGGAAGTCACAAGGACGGTCGGAACAACGTCGGGAACAACGGGCGACTGGGGCGGTACTCGGGTTGGCGTGGCTGCTCCAGGATGTTGCACCGTGAGGCATAGCGACTGATACGTTGGGCTGTACAAGTGCAATGTGAATCCGCCCTGCAATCAATGCGAGGTCGCGGTGTTCTACGGCTTGGCATGGCGTTCTAAGCGTTGCATGCACAGTCAAGTACTTGCTCCGACTCGGAGTAGCATGGGAGTCGCGTGACTGGCGCGATTGCAGCGTGACAGTTGCAATGTCATATTACGTTGCAAGATTGCGGAAAGTTGCAAAATCCGGTTGGATACCCTCACAGAGGCGTATCAATGGTCGGAGGTGGTTCTTTGTTCTTGACTGCAACTTGTTTAATTGGACACATACAATGTTGTTTTCAACCTACATATATTGGTTGCTTTGATGACCAAACTCAGCGTGCAGGCAGTGAAATGACATAACCAAACCCTACACGGTGATGGGCACCCACAGGTAGTAAGGTGGTAAGCTCTCTATAACTGAAACCCTAGAGTGCTGGGGAGGGTGCCGTGTGTGTGTGTGCAAGTAAGTGTCAGGGTCCCGAGGATGTGGCGACTGTGCAACTGCAAGGTGTGCAAGGATGAAGGAGGGGCGGTGGTTGTAACATGTGGGAGCCTCAAGCAACGGCGACTGTGATTGAGCGACTGCGACTGCGATCGAGCAACGGAGAGCAAGTGCGTGTAATGTCGGAAGGGGTCGGATAGATGGGGTCAAGGGTCAGAGTGCAACGGCACGTTGCGAGAACATCAATAGGACAGTCAAACTTTGAGGGCAAGCAAGGTGACACTCGTGAGAACCTGCCAGAATGGTCACAAGGTGTGTAGGATGGTTGCGTAAATGGGACGAGTGCTGTGGGACTAGGGCGCTGTGTGCGATCAATCAGACAATAGTTGAACGCAAGGTCAAAGGGCGCGAGTTGGAAGGCAAGACAGGTTGAGATGATGGAACAGAGGTCAGAGTCAAGAACGGTGGTCAATTGTCAAAGACGAGGGACGCGATGCTTGTATGCCTGGAGACCAAGCTCACCAGGGCAACGTTGATGGGCACCCACAGGTAGTAGGGTGGTGAGCACTCTATAACCAAGTCCCTAGAGCGCTGGTGAGGGTACCGTGATCGGGTGTACGAGTGGAGTAGCAGAGTCCCGCGACTATCGTAGACACGCTCCGACTGAGGGGAGAGGAGAGGGGGATGCGAGAACACGGTCGAACAGGTCGCGATCGACCGGAGACGAAGTCGAGAGGTCGAGGGGAAAGGCAACACTCAACACAAGACGGGAGAACATCTGAAAGACGGTCGAACGTCGACGACAAGGGCTGCGACCACCGGGGCGTACGCGATCTCGGTCGCGAACGCACTATACAGCCGGCGACGCAGTCGCAAGGACGGGGCAACGATGGAACAAGACGAGAGCGAGGAGATCGATAAGCGAGGACGAAGACGACGACGTGGACGTGGACGAGGACGATATGCGACGACGAAGACGACAAAGTCGAATGAATCGACTATACGATACGAGAAGGGCTCAGAAAGCACCAATTGTGCTACTGACTCGGAGGGGGGAACGAAACTTGCATTGCAGGGCGTACGCGACTCGTATTTATACGTAGCGACTCTATCGTATGCACGCGATCGAGAAAGTCGTAGTCGAACATCGAGAAACAAAGGAAAAACGCAATCGCAGCGTAGCACATGGTACGTACAATGTGGAGGGATCATGGGGACATCATGCGACGAGGAGGGAGGCGGGCGACGAGGTCGGGTGAGCGATCTGCGCTGTCAAAGGATAATGGGGGAGGCGTGGGACACAGCGTGCAGCGTCGTCGACTGTGGGAAACGGCGGTTGCGAGGCGCGGGAACCAACAAGGAGGACCATATATGGTGGGAGGGCGGTGTCCAGGTGACGAGAACACGCGGCGGGACTTCCGATCGAAGTGTTGTGCGAAGTCGCGACCGCGACTGGTCGCAGCGATGCTGAGTTGCGACTCGTGCGCAAGGCGCTCAGCAAATGCGGGACCGAGGTCGCGGATACGGAGTGGATATGTCGAAGTGTCGATATCGTGAAGTCGAGGGCGCTAAGTCGCGGGAGGCAGAACAATGGAGGGGACAATGGTCGCGAGAACAATGGCCAACTAGGGGCGGTACCCGGGTCGCGTGGGAGCGGCGTGAGTCGCATGGTCGGTGATACGTCAGGAGGAGCGCGGGCTGTGCGTCTGATGGAAATCCGATGGGAAAGGCTGTGCTGGTGGCATGTGGCAACGTTCTAGAGCTCGGGAGCATGATCGCGTAATGGGTCTGAGTGGCGTGGGGGTCGCGACATAGTCGCAATCACGGTGGCAAGGTCGCGATGTCACGTGATGCGTCGCGGTCGCGAAATGCGCAAAGTCCGGGCAGATACCCTCACAGGATGCGGTGGGGCGTATCACCTCCTCCTTACTGAAATCCTGACCGTCCACGGTCAGTGCGGCGTGCGTGCGATCGTGTGAGCCGATGCGGAGATGGTCGAATGCGGGAGTGGGTCGCGGGCATGTCGGAAGCGAGTAGCGGGCGCGTCGGGGCGGAAGATACGAAACTGGGGAAGTCGGGGAGAATTGTCGGAGGACGTGGGCCGTGCGTGGGAAGCGAGGGAACGAATGCGGAGGGGACGATACTGGAGCGAGTTGCGAGCGCCAGTTGCGAGGCGGTGCATGAGCGCTTGATGAGTCACATCGCTCGATCGGTGTAGCTTGATCCCTAGTCGGTCTGAACAGTGCCGCGATCGCATTCCGGGGGTCGGCGAGAGTCGGGAAGTCGAGAAGTGGCGCGATGTCGGATGGAAAATTTGGCGAAGTCGATCGCTCCAAAGAGGGCGCTAAGCGATGTCGCAAAGGAATAAAAGGCGGGCTGCGATCGCTGGCTGACCGCATCTCCACCTCCTCTCCACTCTCATCCCTGGCGCTCACCTCACCATGGCACAATCGCGCAACATCACTCCTATCCGCTTGACCGACGCCAAGGTAATCGCCATGACCAAGGCGCAATTCGGGAAGTTCGACGCCGACGCGACCGAGCAGGAGCAAGTCGCCTGGGCGACTGGAATGGCGCGGGCCTTGGTACGTGATGCGCGATCTTCAGTGTTCGCTAGCGACTGACTCTTCGTGTCAGAAATTCGGCGCGAGTTACGAGGGAGCGGCACGCGAGCTCGCGGTCATCCTGACCGATTTCCAGGAGCGGTACGCGCTCCACGGGACGGACGCGTGGCTGGAGATCGCGGAGGGACTGTTGGATGGAGTGGAGAGGCTTCAAGAACCAGAGGTACATCTGCGATTTTGATCGCGAGGAATCGTTGCTAATCATGTCGCTGTAGATGGATGAGGACGAGTACTGGGCCGCGATGCTCGACAGCAGGGAGCCCGTCAACACCTTCGTCGCGCAGGCCCCTCCCGCCACGATCGATCCGCGAGTCTTGGAGGGTCGCAAGTCGCCGCGCCCGCTTTCCCTGCCACCGATCGCGGTCGCGCAGCGGGACGAGTTGGACGGATCACAAGACGGGTCGGGCGAGGAGGAGCAAGAGGTCGAGTCGGAGGCCCCCGCGCCGGTCGCGGTGATTCCCAAGAAGCGCAAGGCTCCCGCTGTATCAAGGAAGGAGACCGCTACCGCTCGCGAGGCTCGGCTGGCCGAGGAGAAGGTGCGCGCGGCTGCGCTCGTATCGCGGATCGCCAACAAGGAGTTCGCATGGAAGATCTCCACCTTGGTGAGTCGCGGTTCTTTCCTGACTCGATCGCATGCTGATCGCCCACTCCTGCAGGTCTGCGATTACTGCGCGGAGACCGCGACGAACTCGATCCCCGAGTGCTCGCTCCTGAAGACCGAACTGCGCACGAAGGGCTGGGTGGTGAGCTGTGAGAAGTGCAAGCACTCGAAGAAGGCGTGCGCATGGCGTGGGTGGTCGGCCCAGGGTGCGTGTCTTGTCTTCTTTTGTGTGCGACCGAGCTGACGAAGTGGACGGTCGCAGGTTGGCAGGAGCCGTCCGCAAAGGCTCTGAAGGCAGTCGGACCCGTGCCGACTCCCACCGCGGACGACTAAAAGCGCGCCATGGTCGTTCTTCCCACTCCGCAAGTCGTGCAGCAGGAATCGCAGCCCAAGACGCCGCGCAGGAAGGCAAGGACGGTTGCGGTGAAGTCGCCGACAGCGCAAGGTACGTGTTGTCTTTATACCACCTGATCGCATCGTGCTGACGTCGTTTGACTAGTAGCGCCTCATTCGTTCGTGGGTCGCAGGCCTCAGAGGGTCGCGAAGACTGCGCCGACGGTCGCGATCGTGGCCGAGGATGTGCAAGACGCAGAGCCGGAGCCACTCGAGTCGCAAACGCAGGCAACGATCCCAGGTGAGCGCACTCCGCTCTTCCTGGATGAGTCGAGGGCAGCGACTGAGCCGTCGCCCCCAGACGTCGTACTGCGCGACAAGTCGCTGGATCGCGACCTGGCCGACTTCGAGGAGCCCGTACTGGACGTGTTCGCGGACGTGGAGGTCCCGGTCGCGGGTGAGTTGCGTGTTCGTTTCCTGGTCGATCTTGCTGACTTCATTCTAGGTTCTTCGCGCCCAGTCTCCGCTGTGCCGATCGCGGACAAGGGCAAGGGCCGCGCCGAGCCGCGGCGACGTCTTCGACTTCTTCCTCCACCTCCTAGTCCTCGCGACTGGTCGGACAAACTCCCCTTCGTGGTCGACATCGATCGTCTCCTCCACAGCGAGGTCGCTTTGCCCGCGGACACCGAGCATCAAGACGCGATGCGGCTGATCGTTAAGGCGATGCGCGACAAGCGCGCGGGCATGGTCGCGCGGACTTGGGAGGAGAAAGAGTCGTTCGTCAACAGCTGGTGGGACGAAGTGCGCCTCATCAACCCGCGATTCTATCAGATGCACGTGGACGGGCTTGTGCCGAGGATTCCGGGCGAAGAGTGGGACTGGGAGGAGGTAGAGGAGTAGTCGACGGGCAGGAACTTCGCGCGGGCGCGATCGTAAGGACTTGTACTTGTAGCTTGTAGTGTCTTGGTCAATTCCGACTTGTTTTCTTGTGCAACCTTGAATCGCGACTAAGTCGACTAAGAGAATTTTGTTTAAGCCTCAGTAAACCATCATAGGCTAAGGTCCTTGATCTTAAGTGAACCTGCGCTTCAGCGATGTGACGCGAGCGACTTGGCAATGGGGAGGAAGGGGAAAGGAAAGTCGAATGATGATGCGATTGAGTCTAAGTCGCGACTTCGTCTTCGTCTTGGTCGTCTAATCCTGGGGGCTCTTCCTCGTCGTCGTCTCCTTGACTCTTTGCTGCCTCGAGTTCGCGTAGTCGCTGAGTGTCTATGTCGACTTCGCCTATGTCGAAAGTGATGCCTGGGCGAGCAAGGTAGGGAATGACGCGGAAGGCTGCGATGGGGCGATCGAGGACTGATCCGTCAAGTTCTGCGACGATATAGGCACTTCCGCGATTGCGCGAGATGACGACTAGAGGGCCTAGGTAGCGCGGACGCATCTTGCGATTGAGCGACTTCTCAATAGCCGTGTTGCGGATAAGGACTAGATCGCCTCGTGTGGGCATGCTCTTTTTCGAATCGCTCAGCGTTGGCGCGTCGCGAGGCATAGACGTCGGATCGCAAGCGGGAGACCTGGTCGTGGCGCTTCTGGAGGGCGATCGCACGTCGCGCGATCAAGTCGGTGGTCGAGAGGATGGAGTCAGGAGCCGGCTGAAGGTATGTCGCTTCGGAAATGTCAAGGGGGATGATCGGGTGGCAACCGGTGACTGCGAAGTATGGGGAACATCCCATCCGTCGGCGAGTGGTAATGCGCTCGGACCAGAAAACGGTGTAAGCGGAGCGGGACCACTGCGATTGATCTCCATTCGCGGCCTTGTAGAGTGCTTGTCGAACATCATAATGAGCTCGTTCGACGATGCCATTAGCACGAGAGTTGTAGCCTGAGATGCGAATGTGACGGATGTGATACTTCTTCTCCAGATGCTCGAGAGCCTTGACGAAGGGACCGCCGTTATCAGTGACGATTTCGGCCAGCGATCCCCAGCGACATAGCACGTCTTGATAGATCCAGTTCGCGATCTGCTCGGCGTTCTCCTTCTTGAGTAGGCGGAACTCCGGGTAGGCGGTGAGCGAACAGCGACTTTGGACGATGTAGCGGAATCCTCCTGAGACGGGCATATGCATAGTGTCGACAAAGATCTTCGCGAACAAGCCAGCGGGTGGTGCGACGGTCGGCGGCATGAGGACTTGAAGCTTTTGACGTTGTTGGCAGATATGGCATGTTCGCACATACCACATCACGTCGGCCTCGTATGATGGCCACCAGAACCGTTCGCCAACTAGGGAGCGAGTCGCGAAGACTCCGTGATGTCCAACCTTGTCGTGGCAATCTGCGAGAATGGCGAGTCGTCAATCGGGAAGGGGAATCTGCTTGTGCGCGCCGTCGGCTGAACGTCTCCATAGTCGATTTCCAGTCGCGAAGAATCTAGTCGCGTAGCGAACAAATGCCGCGAACTCATTGTCGGAAGCGTCTTCTGGGCGTACCGGGTTCTCGATCCATGCGCGAACTTGGTCTAGTCGCTGGTCTGCTTTGCGCGCTGAATCCGTGCGGGGGACGTCATCGTAACGGAGCTCGGGCTCCTCCTCCTCCTTACTGAACTCTTGACCGTCCTCGGTCAACGCGAACACTGCGTGCGACGAGTGGGAGGGAGGGGAGGGATATGCGATCGGGGGGACGGTGGCAGAATCGGTGACCGTCGCGAGCAAAAATCCGTATAGATTATCGAGCCAGTCGTCGTAGTCGTCGTCGGGAGGTTCCTCTGGATCGCCTGGTTGTCGAACACGTCGCGAGAGACCATCAGGTCCGTGGAAGACGCCTGGAACGTGGCGAAGTGTGAACTTGAAGGCGAGAATGCCGATGATCCAGCGATTGATGCTCGCAGTGGGTACTAGCTCGGGGTTCTTGAGCATCCCGCTAATCAAGCTGGCGTCGACTTCGACTATGAGGTTGCGAAGGCCGATGAGATATATCCTCAGAGTGCGCAGCGAACGGAATAGGCCATAGATCTCGAGCTTTGGCTGCGAAAATCGTCGCTCGCGATCGTTGAGCGAGATCGAGCCGAAGCGATTGAAGTACCGCTTCTTGGGGTTGTCGCGATCTTCTTGGGCGAGAATATAGCCGACTGCAATGAAGGATGTGTCGACGGCGAGGATGACTGGGGCAGGCGACTCGTAGTCGATCGCGCGAAGTGCTTCCGAGTTGATGAGCGCATTCTTGAGGTACTCCTGCGCCTTGAGCTGGTCGGGACCATAGACGAATTCTTCTCCCTTACGCGTGAGCTTCGTGAGAGGCCAGGCATGCTTCGCGAAGTCCTTGATGAAGATGCGACATACGCCAACCGTGCCTAGGAAGGCGCGAACGTCCGAGAGAGCCTTGCAAGGGCCCCAATTTGTGATCGCGGAGATGGTGGTGGGGTCGGCTTTGCGTCCTTCAGGCGTGCAGAGGTGGCGAAGGACCGTGAATTCGCGTGCGATCAGGATCGACTTGGTGCCCGAGAACGTTCCTCCTGCATATCGCATGCGCTGGAGGATGCGATTGACGTTGGTAAGGTGTTCCCAAACGAATCGCCGGATGTCCTTGTTCTCGGGGATCGTCTCGTACGTGCCATCTGCGTTGCGATAGTCGGACTTGGGACCTTTGATCGGAACGTCGTCGATGAAGGGGACAGTGAGGTGCGGGATCTCTTCTTGCAGGATGAAGCAGACGTCGTCGTGGAAAATCGGGACCGAGTTCGTCCAGCCCATGGGAAGGGTGACAAGGCGATGGGCTCCGTAAGGGGTCTGGAAGGTCGTGAGATCGCGGGATCGCTCGTCGATGAGTCGCTCGTCATAGCCGACGTAGAGGTCGAGGATACCGCCACAGGAGCGACCGCCGAACTGCTCTGCGAGCTGTTCTTGCATCGGGGGTACGCCTGAGTGTGCGACTGTGATGGCATTGAGAGGTTCGAGTGAATGGACTATGCGGAGAGACTTCCCATCCTTCTTTGCGACGCAAAACCACTTGGAGCGATAGGAGGAATTCGATGGTTCGTAGACTCCAGCTGCGATCTTCTTCTTGATAATTTTGCAGACTTCGCCGTAGATGCCCTGGGGTATGGGGATGTTGCGATCGACCCATGGGACGTGTGCGATGACGGGAATCTGCACGGGAGGGAAGTACTCGGGTTTGAAGCTTCCGCGCTCAGTGTCGTCCCACGCGAACGCTTCGTTTTGCTGTGCGATCGTGTGATGGAGAAGGTCGCGCTCAGTAGGAGTGAGGAAATCGTAGTTCGGCAACTTGTCCATCTCGTCGTGGCGCTCTTGCGTGTAGCGACCAGTAGGCGTGAAGGGTGGGGGATTCGTCAAGAGCGGAGGGAGTGTAGCGAGTGGATCGCCAATGATTTTTCGCTCTATGCGGAACCCTTCAGGAACTGTGCCGAGTACGGGGCGGACCTTCTGTGCGACCGGCTTGTATTTCTTCTTGCCAAGAAAGGTATCATGTGTTGCGCGATCGGAAGACGAGGGAGACGGCAATGATGGGTCCAAGAAATGCTGCGAAGATGTCGATTGGGTGCCAAGATGGTGCGATGAGCGCGAGTCGGAAGGCGATGTCGATGGCGATGGTTGCGATCGCGAAGAAGAGGATGAGTCGCGCGGGTTATACGAGGCATCAAGATGTGATTCTGCAGTCGGGTACGATACATGAGGCTTGGCAGGGCAGATGTTGTTCAAGAAAGATGGCGCAGTGTGTTCTGGCAAGTGGCAACGAGCTTCTGAGGCGGTGATGTATGCGGTCTTGATCGTGGACTCGTCCGTGGAGTCGATTGGGGTATATGCAAGAATACGGACATTTTCGCCGTCGCCTTCGATGATCATGGCGATGGTCTCGTCGTCGTCGAGTTCTTCAATGGGGTCCACCTGGGCATACCTTGCGAAACCGATGGTGGCCTCGTGGGAAGGTCGGCAGCGTCAGAGCCTCGCCATTGTTGGGGTTGCGAATCGTGACGGTCTGGTCCTCGTCGCGGAAGTTGCGAACAATGCTCTCAGTGAGAACATCGAATGGGCGACCAAGGAGGATGTCGTACGCGACATGGCGAACGACATGGATCTGGAGGTAGAGCGTCATGTCCCCGAACTTGACTGGGACGTTGCGAGCGAGGCCCAACGAGTACGCGACCTCGCGATTGGCGGACTGGAGGCGAATCTTGATCGCGGGGTTGTATGCGAGCTCGAGGAAGTGGCAGACTTCTTCCGACATCGCGATGACTTGCGATCCTGGGTCGAGCAGGCACTCGATAGCTGCGCGACCTGCGACCAGGCCGTCGATCGATCGCAAGGCGTGCGACTCTTTTGCGACCGTGAGATAGTCGGGATCAGGGACCTCGCCGGGGCTGAGGTCGTTGAGGTACATCTCCGCTGGGTCGGTCATGTAGAGCTCCTTGCTTCCCGACCAGACGACTTCCTTGGTCGCTTGACGAGGATCGGGGGCGTAGTTGAGGAAGACGCGCTGCTCCGACTCCTGAATTGCCGCGGCGGGCGACACGATTTCTTCGTCTGCGACCTCCTCGATAGTGACGCGACGAGGCGTGGTGGTCGCTTGCTCGTTGACCGTGCGACGAGGGGTGATGGCCTCGCGATACTTGGCGCGAACTTCTGGGGCAAGCGAAAGGAGTTCCTCGGGAGTGACGGTGATCGTGGAGTCCTTCATAGCTCTTGCGAACACTTGGTCCGCGATCTCCGGACGATGCACTGGGGCGTTGTTGCGATAGTTCGCTTCGCGAGAAGTCGCCTTGGGCGGGTCCGCAGGGACAGTCTTGGGCGTGATCGGAGCAGCTGTAGCATCCCGTGCGCCGCGATAGGGGTGTGCCGGAGCAGGCGAGGCCTGGTCCGACTGAGTATTTGGCACGGCTTGGTCGGGAGCTGGTTGGGAAGCTGCTGGTGCTGCCGCAGGTCGCTTGCCTTTCGCAGGTCGAGTAATCTCGACGCCATCGAAGACCTGAGCGTTGGTCTGATGGGTTTGGTGGCTGCGAAGTGTGGCGAGCTCCTGTTCAAGGGCAGCGATGCTGTAAGGCGAGCGAACGCGTAGGTGCGCGTAGCGCGCTCGTGTAGCGCCCGAGAAGCGGCGACACGAGGCTACCAACGCGCGGAGCCAGCGCGTCGGTTCCCTGCGGCCAGCTGGGCTGGCGCAGGAGCCTAACAGGTTGTTTGCACCTGTTAGGCCGTAGGCATTTAGGCCGTGCCTCCTCGCGCTCGAGGAGGCACGACTACATCCACTCTTACCCGTACGCATCCATTGCTGCCAATACGAGCACATTGGTCGCGTTCACCTTGAGGGATCCGCAAGTCGCACATCAACCTATTACACTTTTTTGAACGCCCACAACAAGTGAGCAAATCGTTTTATTCAGCAAACTAACTACGAGAGTTACAGGATGCCGAGCAAAAAGCATAACAACAATCCCGCGCAAGGTGGCGGCCCTCGTACTTCCGAGCGGCTCGCCGCCAACAAAGGCGGGACGTCCACAACCCCTGTGGACTCTGGGCAGACTCAGGAGTCTGGCCAGATCGTCGATACGACGGTGCCCGACAACGGCACCGTTGTCGTCGACGAAGGCGGCGGCTCCAACCAGCCTCCGCCGGATAATCCCCCCGACGGCGGGACGTCTACGAGATCGTCCGTCGACGTGGAGGATGTACTTGACCGCGAGGAGCCGAGCGACGACCAGTCGCCCACTCCGCCGCGTATCCCCGCTTCCCGCAAGGGAAAAGGGGCCGCCCGTGGCACGAGGGCAGATAGCCCGCCGAGCCAACCGGCGAACCTGGGGAATGAACTCCTCAGGGACACGCTGAACGACATGTTCGTTCAGCTCGGCCTGCACAGCTCGCAGGTCGATGAAGCACATCGCTCGGCGATGTATGCGATTGAGGCGGCCGACAAAGCGAGGGATTACTCCCGCGCGTTGACGGAGGGCCTCGAGCGCATTGCCAGCCAGTACGGTTTCAGGCAGGTGATAAAGGAGGAGGAGGTCGAGATAAACCTCCTCCAGCCTACCGAGGAGGCTACCGCCAACTCGCGCAGGGGCCGCACTGTCGTAGTAGACAATACGGACGTGCCAGTGAATGAAAAGCACGTAGTCATTGCGAAGAATGACACCTCGGCGCCCAGCGCGACGCCGAGGCAGGCCAGTGACCGCACGTCAAAGTCTTCAACCGTCAGGATGAACGATGACATACCGGCGCCGCGCGCCGGGTTCCTCAACGCGCTAAGCGAACAGAACGAACGCGCTGAGCGGCGGGCTGCGAAGATCGCAGGCACGACGCCGCTGAGTCGCGGTCGCGCCTCGGCAGCGCCGACGGTACGCGAGATCATATCGGCGTACAGCGACGATAATGATCATCCCGACGGGGACATCTCTGAGTACACAGAGATGGACGATGGGTTCGTGGCCCATACGCCCTACGCGGCAGGTTCTGCGCTACCCGCGTATGCCAGCATTGGCCCGCATAAGATGACTCTGAGGGGAGTCAATGACTTGAACCCCTCAGGCAACAGGCTGAACGTGCCTGTAGGGGCAACCGCTCAGCTCCGTCCGCTGCAGCGTATGGTCGAGATGGTCCGCAAGCGGATCGGCGACAAGTACGCATTGCCCCCGGGGCTGACGAAGGGTATGAAGCCCCCAATCCCCGAAGCGTATGCTGGGGAGGACGACCACCGTCGCATTGAAAGCTGGGGAGCTAATCTCCTCCGCTACATGCGACTGAGTGGAATCGTCGGTGACGAATACGACGCGTACCGCATCGACGTCACTGGGCAATGCCTGACCGGCGAAGCCGCTACCTGGTTCCATGACGAGGTAGAGTCCGAGACGCGCCGCAAGCGCAACTGGACTTTCGAGCAAGTGATAATCGGCCTGCACTGCCGATTTATCATGAGCTCGGGAACTCAGGACGCAGTCCGTGAGTTCTACAGCACCCGCTATACGCGGAAGAAGGGCATTGCTGGCTACTTCAACGAGTTGCGCAGCAAGTCCGGTCGCCTGGTAGAGATGCCAGACGACTATACGTTCAGACAACAGTTCATGAGCGGCCTCCCGCAGGAGATCGTCGAACTGATGTTCAAGACGCATAGCGCTAATCTGGACGAACATACGTCCGCCCAGATACTCGACTTCGCGCTGAAGTCCGAGTACAGCATCAAGCTGTCGCGCGAGCATGCGCAGGACTTCCGTCCTTCGGTGGTGCGGCCGTCGATGAACCAGCCGGCACCCCCGAAGGATAAAGAGAAGGACTCGCGCGGCCAGCCGTCCCGAACGACTGACCGTAAGCGAGACTTCCGACGACTTGAACGTCGGGAGAACAAATACAAGGCTAGCGTGCCCGCGCCACCGGCGGAACGACGCCGCGAGGAGCCCCGCCCTGAGACGAAAGTCTACAAGGACAAGGGCAAGCCTGGGTACAAGCCTGGCGTATGCTTCGCGTGCGGACAGCCTGGCCACTACATGGGCGATCCTAGTTGCCCAAAGAAAGGCCAGCGGATGCACGCTGCCCGAGTCGAAAGCGCAAGCGACGACCAGGCAGACCCTGAGTACGAGGGCGACCTCGAATCCCAGGGAGAGAACAACTCCGATGCAGACGGACCGTACGGGAGTCAGTACGAGTCCGCCGACGAATACGCGGAGAACCTGGAGAACCAGGGGTCCGACAACGAGTCGGACGCGGATGAAAATCCCATCCGCTTGCATACAATGCGAATGCATTACATGCAACTCGTCCCACAAGACGAGATTCCAGCACTCGAGGATGTCAATGATGACCTCGAGGTGGAAGACACCGACAATGACGTCCTGGGATCGATCATCGAGTACCCAGACGACACCGTAGTACCCCCGAGCCAAGAGCTCGGAGGTACGTACTACGGACCGTCACCCGAAGGCGACTTCGGTATGACGTATGCGGAGTTAGTGTCCGCGTATCACCCGAGCGAAGCGCCGGAATACGGGGACGCTGCCGTAATAGACGAGCAGGTCAAAATTAACGACCGCCTCCGCGAAGTAGAGGCGTGGTTTCAGCTACCCCGCGAACTGCGAGAGCAGCACGAAACCATGCAAGCCGACGCCACGGCAGCCGCGGGTTACCAGCCACTGGACCCACGGCACCTGGGAATTAACCCAGGTCATGCGTGCTCGCACCAGACGCTCTGCGCGTCGTGCTTCGCGTATGCTACGCACATTCGTCGCGCGGAAGATCGCGGAGACGAAGACCTCAGACGCGCGCGCCGATATTACGACGACGCGATCGAGGACCAGTTCAAACTGGGATTCAACGCTGCAATAGCCGCGGTGTGGGCGGAGCTGCGTGAATTCCGGCCCTCCACCACAATGTCTAGCGACTGGGTGAAAGGGTACCACGACGCAGAACGCGCGGTGCATGCGATACCTCTGAAGAAGTACCGCGTGTTCCGACCCGCTGCAGGAACCCCAGCTGCTAATATTGCGTCTGGGAGCGGTGAATCCGACGATGAGATACCGCCACTGGAAGGCGACCTGACCACAGGCGCCACCAGTACTGAGAATAACAACTCAGACCCTGCCCCGAATGTTCAGGGGGAGGGGACGCGTAGGCAACTGACGCGCACCGAGTCATCGGTGAATCTGTTCGCCATGCGCGCAAAAATTCAGCAGGCTAACATAGTTAGCCCGCCGAAGCCCACACAGTGGGTATACTCAGCGAACATCCGGCGCAAGTCCACAGCTGAGGAACAGCCAGTACGAGACGCTGAGAAGCATCAAGTGCTGGCCGCCATCATAAATGTGGGCAACACGCCGATGTACGCGCTGTTCGACAGCGGCAGTACGACGAATGGGATCAGCATGGACGCCGCCCATGTCGCGAAGCTCGACGTGTTCGAGCTTCACGCACCTATGACCCTGCAGTTGGGGGTCATAGGGAGTAAGTGCCGTATTAATTACGGCACTAACTCGACTGTCACGGTCGGACAGCACGAGACGCCGACGTACCTCGACGTTGCAAACATCGAGCACTACGACGTGATCTTGGGCACCCCGTTCATGAGTGCCAACAAGGTCAAGCTCGACTTCGAAGACCACACGGTGAAGATCGCTGGTAAAGCGATTCCCGCTGTGGCCATTGAAGCCGAGCGCGTGCGCGCTCAGCAGCGCAAGTCCAACGGACGCACGCGAGCGGTGCACCCTAGGGTGCAAGCCGCACGTCAAGCATCGAAAGATGATGACGAATGAAGTGTGTCGGCAGGCTCTATGAGAGTAGGACCTGCCACCACCGAGGCGCCGCCCCAGCGCCCGGAGCCTGAGCCTCCGGATATTGGGAACAACTCGGAAGTTGACGAGCTCAGGAAGGCGTGGTACGAGCGTACGAAGGACCTGATGTGCCCTGTACCGCTCGAACTGCCGCCCTTCCGACAGGTCAACCACCGGATATCGCTGATAGACGAGAAGTTGAAGATCAACTTCCGCCTCCCGCGATGCCCGGATGCTCTCAAGCCTCAGTTGGCTGAGAAAATCCAGCGCTATGAGCAGGCTGGATGGTGGGAGCGCCGCGTAGCAAGCGAGGCGGCCCCACTCCTGTGCATTCCCAAGAAGTCAGGGAAACTCAGGACAGTTGTCGATGCGCGTCTGCGCAACGACAATACCGAGAAGGACGTAACGCCCTTCCCGGACCAAGACCAGATCCGCATGGACGTCGCTCGTGCCAAGTTCCGTACGAAAATTGACATGAGCGACGCCTACGAACAGATCCGTATCGAGGCGAGCGACGTTTGGAAGACGGCGTTCGCCACGATCTACGGAACATTCGTAAGTCTTGTCATGCAGCAAGGGGACTGCAATGCCCCCGCTACATTTCAAAGACTCATGACCGTCATATTCCAAGACCTAATTGGAATTTACGTCCATGTATATCTTGACGATATATTCGTGTTCTCCGACTCTGCCGAAGAGCACGAGATCCACCTGAAGGTGGTGTTCGACCGCTTG
This sequence comes from Auriscalpium orientale, assembly GCA_019915035.1. NCBI lineage: Eukaryota > Fungi > Basidiomycota > Agaricomycetes > Russulales > Auriscalpiaceae > Auriscalpium > Auriscalpium orientale. Next base: position 3,708,476 of record JAHLMH010000001.1, read on the forward strand.
CGGGCGAACCACTTATTCCTGAGCAAGGAAAAGTGCGATATATACTCGCTGAGGATGGACTGCCTTGGCCACATAGTGGACAAGGACGGACTTCACGCCGACTCTGACAAGATGGCGCGCGTCCGCAACTGGCCAGTACCCAGGAATCAGGACGATGTCCGCAGATTCCTAGGGCTAGTCCAGTATCTGGCACACTTCATGCCAGATGTCACCGCGTACACGACTCCCTTGTCGGGGATCATGGGTCACGGTCGTCCCTTCATTTGGGGCCCGCTCCAGCAGAAATGCTTCGAGCAGATCCGCGACTTGGCATGCAAGACTCCGATCCTCAGGCCAATAGACCCTCGGACCGGAGTACCCATATGGGTAATATGCGACGCATCGACTTATGGAGTCGGCGCCGTATATGGCCAGGGTGATGACTGGCAGACATGTCGCCCTGCGGGCTTCATGTCGAAGAAATTCTCCAATGCTCAGAAGAATTACTTCACTTATGAGCAGGAGACGTTGGCTGTGATCGAAGCACTCGCCAAGTGGTCAGACAAGTTACGCGGGAGGCATTTCACCGTCGTAACCGACCACAAGGCTCTCGAGTTCTTCGAAACTCGCGCCAACCTCTCACCACGGCAGGCCCGGTGGTGGGAGTTCCTTGCCACATTCGACAAGGAGATTGTATACGTCTCTGGCGCATACAATATAGTAGCCGACGGATTCTCCCGGATATACAGCAGCCCTGGTCCTGACGAACCAGGGACTGAGTATGTCCGTATGGACGAGGTGCTGGACCCAGACAGGGATGACCTGTCTCCAGAACGCGTCCTAGAGCTCGCGGCCCTCTCAATCAGAGAGGTCGTCGCCCCTCGAGATGTCGAGGCTGCGGAATTAGCGCAACATGCGCGCCATTCCGTAGAGCTGCCCACAGAGCGTAATCCTGAAGAGGACCAGCCTGTGAGCAGCGCCCTGCAAGGAGGGCCGTCGCTACACGACATAGTCAGTGCAGACGTGGATTGGGCGAAGCTCGCCCGCTCCTCGTATGCACAAGACGCGTTCTTCGCCGAGATACGTGAACACCCAGATAGACACGCCGCATTCGAAATGCGCGATGAACTCATCTGGGTGAGGACGACCGGCGGAGAGCACCGTGTCTGCGTTCCAGACGCGATGGTCGGAAAGCGCAAGTTGCGCGAGATGATTGTGAGCGCAGCTCACAACACCATCGGACATCTCGGAGGGCAGCGCACCGCCGAGTATGTACGCCGATGGTTCTGGTGGCCAGGCTTGGGCAAGTACGTAGACAAATTCTGTCTATCGTGCGGCACCTGCCAGACCACCAAAACGCTGAACAAGGCGCCGGCGGGACTTCTCAAAAGTCTACCGACGCCGGAACGACCATGGTCATCCATTGGCATGGATTTCTTTGGCCCGTTCCCCCCGTCCGACGGGTACGACTACGTGTGGCTGGTCATCGACCGGTTCACATCGTTAGTCCACCTGGTGCCGATAACCACGCGCACCAAGACCACGGAACTCGCGACATTGTACATGCGCGAGGTGGTTCGTCTTCACGGAATCCCGGATTCCATCGTGTCCGATCGGGACGCGAAGTTCACGTCAATATTCTGGCGTGAACTGCACCGGATCACGGGCACGAAATTGACAATGTCAACTTCGTTTCACCCGCAGACCGACGGTGCCTCTGAGCGTGCGATCCGCACGGTGTCTCAGATTCTGCGCAGCATGGTGCGCCCGGATCAATCTGACTGGGTGCGCCATCTCCCGCTGGCAGAATTCGCCATCAACTCGAGCGTGAGCGCGTCCACGGGATACGCTCCGTTTGAGCTGACATACGGATACATGCCACGGATCACCAAGTTCCCCGTGGCAAGCACACCGTATCCTGGCGTACGAGAATACGCCAGGCACGCACGAGAGTCTCTCGAGCGTGCGCATGACGCGATAATCGAGTCTCGCGTGAGGCAGACGCTCCACGCGAATCGTCGCCGGACTGAAGGCGACGAGTACCGGGTCGGCGACCTGGTGTACCTGAGCACGCAGAACCTGAATCTCCCCAAGGGGAGAGCGTTCAAGCTCCTGCCGAAGTACATCGGGCCCTTCTCGGTGATCGAGGCTCGACCCGAGACATCCAACTACAAGTTGGATCTCCCAGAGGAGATGCGGAAGCGTCGGATTCACCCGACGTTCCACTCCTCATTGCTGAGGAAGCACGAAGTCAACGACGACGTGCTATTCCCGGGACGGGAACCCAAAGCGTTCTACGACTTTGGGCGCGCCGACGACGACGAGTGGGTCGTCGACGCGATCGTGGGACACGACTGGAAGAAGGACAAGGTCCTTTTCCAGGTTCGGTGGGCCCTAGGTGACTACACCTGGGAGCCCATCGAACATCTGGAAGAGGCGGAGGCCCTCGACCAGTACCTCGCGCTACAAGGCGTAGCGGAGTGGAGGCAGTTGCCAAGGAAGATCGCCGCTCGCAAGGCAGCGCCTCCTCGGCACCGCCGCTAGATCCCGATGGGATCTGCGGCAGATCAGACGCCCACATGGCGTCAGATCGCTGCAAAAGCGCCCATGAGGAAGATCTCTGCAAGAGATCTTCATCTAGGCGCGTGGGGCTTAAAAAGGATGCGCAGAACGCCGACGGCGAACTCAGCATCCTCTCGACGCTACCACCATGCAGCCCCAGCAGCAGCCCGCCTCTAACGCCACCGCTCCCGCCTCGTCCACCGCAGCCACTCACCCTGCCACGCAAGTGACAGGGCCTCCAGCCCCTACGGGACTGGAGTCGGTGAACACCGCGCCGGCCACGGGCTCGCCCGCCGACGCGATGAACACTGAGCCCGACGCGCCCCCTTTCTTCCCGACGTCGGGTCCGGCACTCCCAGGGGTGCCGAGACCAGCGACGGAGGGCGTGTCGGTGCACGCACGCATCCCCAATGTAGGGGAACCCCATTGGACATTTGATGGGGTGAGGTTCCAGTTCAGGCACTCGCACGACTGCCTGATCTGCACCTCCTTCGCGCGCCACCTCAGCGACGGCACGCCGAGCTGGGAGCACGCGGAGAACGCCTTCGACCGCGCTCGGAACACCCTCTTCGAGGATGGACTCGACCGCGGCCTCGCCTGGGCGTCGGAGTCCATTGCGCGATACCGACAAGCCGAGGACGAGGCGCGTCGCGAACTCGCCGACGCAATCGCGGCGCGCGACGACGCACGAAAGACGGAAGACCGCCTTCGTGCCGAGCGCAACGCGGAACGCGAGAAAAACAAGAAACTCCAGGCGGAGCTGGAGTCTACGCAGCTGAAGCTGCGTAACTTGTCCCTCGTTCACGATGAACTGAAGGGCAAGTCCCTCGCGCCGCCAGGACCACCCATCGACGACGACGAGGACGACGCGATCGCGGAGTGGACTGAGGCGGTCGAGGAGTCTGCGCGTCGCGCGAGCGGGAGCGGACAGCCGCCAAGCAAGAAGCGGAAGCGCGGTGTCGCGCCAGCCGCGTCGACGTCCGCGCTGCCGCCAGGTGCGCCTTCTCCGTTCCCCGACTCGCACCCGCCACCGCCAACCTCCGCGGGCCGGCAGCCCGTCCCCGGGCATCCCGGCCGCCTCGGAGCACCCATCACAGGATGGGCGACCTTCAACCCTCGCGGGGGTCCGGAGGTCAAGGATCTCATGCTCGCCGCCGAGACCGACCTCGTCGCCTGGCAGCGAGCAAAGGCCCTCGTCAGCCCCGCCGCCTCTAAGCCCGGGAATTCCCGGACGCCCGCCGAGCGCACGCTCGCGGGCCTGTGGCCACGCGTTAAGAACAACCGGCCGGCTGCTGGCGCAGGGGGAGGGGTGAGTGCGGGCTTGCAACCCGTACCCAGCGGCTCGTCTCAACCGAGCACGAGCACGCAGCCCGCAGCAACAGTGACAGTGGCACCAGCCCCGGCTGCCATTGCCACCGCCGGACCGAGCTCGGCGCCGACACAGCAGACGAAGTCCAAGGGCAAAGGAAAGGCGGTGGAGCGCCATCCCGAGCCCATGGACACTGCCGCCGACGCGCCCGCCGCCGCGCAACCCGCCAAGCCATCCAAAGGCAAGGGTAAGGCCGTTGCACGGTCCCCCTCACCGATGGACGCCTCTATGGAGGAACCCGCGGCTCCCACCGCGCCAGTTCCGCCCTCAGAGGCTGCCCCAACCTTCCACGACGAAGTTGGGGCATGGGTGCGATATATATTCGCCAACCCATCCCAGCGACCCCGCGGAGTGCCCTTTCGCGACACTCCCGGGATCCCCGCGGGCTACCCGGACAGTGCGATGCTCGACCAGCATCTCGCGGTGCGCCGGGCCGGTCCCGCGGGGCGCGACGAATATCAGCGGCACCAGCGCGAGACATTCGTTCGCATGGCCGAGGAGATGTTCTCAGTACGAGGGTTCTTCGATGCCCTCATACGAGACCGCCGCTACTCCCGCGCCTCCAACCCGAACCCCGTCCCCTTCACCGGGGACACGCGTAACCTTACGCATAGCCAGATCGCGCATCACTTTGCCGATTGTGGCTATCGCCCCCGGACGGTAACTCTCTCCAACATGGAGAATTACTCCGTGGGGCGCCGTAACGAGTTCCTGGGCCGGGACCTCAACTCTACGGCTGATTGGCCCACCGAGCCGACGGTGGCCACTCTCGTGAAGCGCTACAGCGCGACACGCACTCTCGCGGACGGGGTCTACTTGAACGAGTACCCCAACCGCTCGCTCGACCATCGAGCCCCCCTGATCTCAACGACAGGTGGGCCTGCGGCGGCCGCGGCACCCTCGACCAGCGATGCCCTCAGTCACGCTGAGGAAGTCACCGCCGTCGGCGCAGCCCCCGTGCAACACGTGGGTGACGCAGAGGCTACTGACATTTCCTCCTCAGCGGATGAGGCTGCGGGGCCCACCAGCGTCAGTAAAGACGCTGCGATGATGGCGCTCGCAGATACAGTTCCCCTCCCAGAGTCGGATGGGGAGCTGTAGGCACCGTACGCAGTGCAGAGGGGCACGGCGCGTACCCAGGAGCCCCTGGCGCGGCTCCAGGGGGAGGATGTAAGGCGAGCGAACGCGTAGGTGCGCGTAGCGCGCTCGTGTAGCGCCCGAGAAGCGGCGACACGAGGCTACCAACGCGCGGAGCCAGCGCGTCGGTTCCCTGCGGCCAGCTGGGCTGGCGCAGGAGCCTAACAGGTTGTTTGCACCTGTTAGGCCGTAGGCATTTAGGCCGTGCCTCCTCGCGCTCGAGGAGGCACGACTACATCCACTCTTACCCGTACGCATCCATTGCTGCCAATACGAGCACATTGGTCGCGTTCACCTTGAGGGATCCGCAAGTCGCACATCAACCTATTACAGATGCGATCGACAGTCGATAGCGCGAACGTTTGCACAGTGTCTTCTGGGACGACGCCGACGAAGAGTTGAGCGGCTGGGCGCGTCGCAGGGTTGCGGCGATGCCACTCGTGTACTCGTTCGCGGAGGAATTCGCCTTGAATGGTCCCAGGGACGAACATTCCGTTCGGAAGCATAACCTTCCCCGCAGCGTTGCGAACAACAAGTCCAGCGCGGAGATCTTCTTCTACCGCCGGGCAGGCTGAGATGCGATGGTCGGAGGACCCATCGTAGAGACAGCGACCTGCGAGACGTTGCATGGCGGCAGAGGGCGCTGGTGCGACCGCGGGAGCGATCGCGATTGCGGGGACGGGTGCTGCGACTGCGGTGACTGGTGCGACTGGGGCCGCGCTTGGGAGCGATCCTCCGTTCTGCATGAGGGTGCGCATGAACGACGCGATTATGTCCTCAGCCTTGATGAGAGGCGTCCCAGCTGGGGGAGGCGGCGGAGTAGTATCAGCACGCGGAGGAGGGACCGATACCGCAGGGACCATGCGGAATGAGCGCGAGTTCGCTTGGAGGACAAACTGCGCGGCAGCGTTGGTGTCCTCGAGGTCGTAGCTGTCACCCGGCATGACGTCGGGCTTGCGAACTTGAAGTCGCGCATGGACACGATCCCAGAGCGAGTCGGGGATTCCGCGGGGGAAATCGGCCTTTTGCTGCTCGATCGAGTAGCGCTGCTTGCGGATGAGGAAGCTGGTGATGACGCGGAATTCGCGATAGTACTCTGCGAACTCGTCGAGCGATACATCCAAGTTAAGGCGCGCCTGCGTGAGCAGGGTCTGCAAGTCGGCGGTTGTGTACGTGCGATCTTCATCCGCGCCAGGATAGAGCTTGGCGACTGCGACTTTGAAGTCGGCGAACGTGGTCTGATCGTTGAACTCCGACATATCGTCGAAAAGGTCGGCGACCTTGATCGGGACATACTTCTTGGCCCAATCCTTCTTCTCCCGATTGGCGGTGATACCCGCGAGTGCGAGCAGAGTTTTGAGGTCGGAGAAGAATCGCCGAATGGAGCGGGGCTCCTCTGGGTCGAATACTGGCGTGGTCTTGCCGCCTCGGGCGGGCATAGGGGTCGTCATGGTGCGATGAGTGGTTCGGGGAGTTGCTACGTGTGCAGGGGGTACGGGAGGACGACGTGTAAGGGGTGCGATCGAGGTGCCCGGTTGCGAAGGCGAAGGCGATGGAGGTGTGATCGCTGCTGGTGGAGATCAACGATCGGGAGTAGAGGGAGTATGCGGCGAGTACAATCGCGTAGGAGTATGGAAGCCGCCGGGGATAGGTGGATGATCACCTTCGTCGAGAAGCTCGTAACTGCTAGACGAACTCTCTGGGAGATTGTTGTGAGTCGCTTGGGGGCTGGGAACCTCCTCGAAGAGGTCGTCAATGAGATCCGATGTGTTGTCGAGAGGCGCGGGAGGTACGGCGAAGCTCGAGCGAACTTCGTCAGCGAGAGTCGCAGCGCGAGTCTGGCGAAGCGAAGTGAAGGGCGAGGGAGCGGAAGATGGTCGCGGCGGAATTCTGGCTGAAACCCTCGCGGTGGGCTCCAAAAGTGATGGGCACCCACAGGTAGTAGGGTGGTGAGCACTCTATAACCAAGTCCCTAGAGCGCTGGTGAGGGTACCGTGATCGGGTGTGCGAGTGGAGTAGCAGAGTCCCGCGACTATCGTAGACACGCTCCGACTGAGGGGAGAGGAGAGGGGGATGCGAGAACACGGTCGAACAGGTCGCGATCGACCGGAGACGAAGTCGAGAGGTCGAGGGGAAAGGCAACACTCAACACAAGACGGGAGAACATCTGAAAGACGGTCGAACGTCGACGACAAGGGCTGCGACCACCGGGGCGTACGCGATCTCGGTCGCGAACGCACTATACAGCCGGCGACGCAGTCGCAAGGACGGGGCAACGATGGAACAAGACGAGAGCGAGGAGATCGATAAGCGAGGACGAAGACGACAACGTGGACGTGGACGAGGACGATATGCGACGACGAAGACGACAAAGTCGAATGAATCGACTATACGATACGAGAAGGGCTCAGAAAGCACCAATTGTGCTACTGACTCGGAGGGGGGAACGAAACTTGCATTGCAGGGCGTACGCGACTCGTATTTATACGTAGCGACTCTATCGTATGCACGCGATCGAGAAAGTCGTAGTCGAACATCGAGAAACAAAGGAAAAACGCAATCGCAGCGTAGCACATGGTACGTACAATGTGGAGGGATCATGGGGACATCATGCGACGAGGAGGGAGGCGGGCGACGAGGTCGGGTGAGCGATCTGCGCTGTCAAAGGATAATGGGGGAGGCGTGGGACACAGCGTGCAGCGTCGTCGACTGTGGGAAACGGCGGTCGCGAGGCGCGGGAACCAACAAGGAGGACCATATATGGTGGGAGGGCGGTGTCCAGGTGACGAGAACACGCGGCGGGACTTCCGATCGAAGTGTTGTGCGAAGTCGCGACCGCGACTGGTCGCAGCGATGCTGAGTTGCGACTCGTGCGCAAGGCGCTCAGCAAATGCGGGACCGAGGTCGCGGATACGGAGTGGATATGTCGAAGTGTCGATATCGTGAAGTCGAGGGCGCTAAGTCGCGGGAGGCAGAACAATGGAGGGGACAATGGTCGCGAGAACAATGGCCGACTAGGGGCGGTACCCGGGTCGCGTGGGAGCGGCGTGAGTCGCATGGTCGGTGATACGTCAGGAGGAGCGCGGGCTGTGCGTCTGATGGAAATCCGATGGGAAAGGCTGTGCTGGTGGCATGTGGCAACGTTCTAGAGCTCGGGAGCATGATCGCGTAATGGGTCTGAGTGGCGTGGGGGTCGCGACATAGTCGCGATCACGGTGGCAAGGTCGCGATGTCACGTGATGCGTCGCGGTCGCGAAATGCGCAAAGTCCGGGCAGATACCCTCACAGGATGCGGTGGGGCGTATCACCGTCCCGGGAACATTGATAGAAATGGAGGGAGTGAGTGGCCAACCGCTGGCCCAAGAGGTGGTAGATTGGGAGAGAGACCCAAAGTCGCGACCGCAACTCAACCCAAGTAAAACCACCCAGGACCCCGTGGGTCCTGCCCTGTCCGCTGCCGGTCACGTCTTGCGAGAGGCTCCCCGTCCATTGCGCTGCACTCCTATCAGCCTCATTTGAGATCAGGGATTTCAAGGGTAAGTTGCAAGCAAATTATTTATCTATAGAGAATACTTTGAGACTATTTGGAGAATAAAATGGTACTTCTTGATACAATGAAGCACCGGAATAGGATGTAAGTTTAGGTTAGCTTGTGAATTAATTAGCATATACTGCAATGTCTGAGCAGCTAAGGCTTAGATTGTGGCGGTTGCCTGGTCATAAAATTTGTTGCCTCTGCTAAAGCATTGTGAAGATATTCAGTGGCTGCAATATTGGAGATTTTCTTTTGAATCTCTAAAGCCTTTTTGTACCAATCTATAGCCATTTCAAACTCTTTGTCATCTCTGTACATATCTCCAAGAGATCTAAGAATTCTTGCATGTGTATTTGGAAAGCTGTATTCTTCACAAATTGACAGTGCCTGCAAGAAATACCCTCTTGCTATGTCTGTATTCCATTGATCTGAGTAGGTCCATCCTATAGACATAAGGGTACATGCAAGTGATTCCTTATTATTGGCTTTGGTATGCATAACTATTGCCTTTGTCCAACAATCTCTTGCCAATTCTGGTTTGTCGTCATCATAGTATACTTTTCCAAGAATCTGTAAGTCATGTCCTAGATGCCCAGCTGCATCATCACGGGTCTCATGAAGCGCTATGGCTTGACTCAGATACTTGATAGCCTCTGATCTCTTTCTCATATCCAGATATACATTAGCAATATCAGAAAGAGCTTTACCCTCTTGGATTGTGTGATGACTTGCCCGATGAATATCTACAGCCTGGTGATAATACTCCAATGCAGTTTCATATTCTTGCAACCATAGATGTAGTTCTCCTAAGACAGCCAAGATGGAAGAGTAAGAAGCCAGTTGATTGATTTGTTTTCTAAGCAGCAGAGACTTATTAAGATAGTCTTTTGCCATTGCATAATTATTTTCTGACATGTATGAGTGTCCCAAGGACTCATATGCTGAGCTTTGCCCACCTCTACTATTTGCTTTGATAAATACATCAAGAGATTTCAAATAATAGACTCGTGCTTCATCCATGTTATTCTCCCATTGAAGAGCCTTCCCTAACGAAAGCAGAGCATTTCCAATGCCAAAATCATCCTTAATACTTTCATATAGTTCAATAGATTTCTTTGCATATTCATTTGCTTGGTGATATGAACTTTGCAGGCATGATATATTGCTCAGTTGAGATAGAATATAAGCTTGTCCTTCAATACAATGGACTTTCTCATACAACAGTAATGCTTTCTCCCAAAAGGTGCAAGCTGTGTCAGGGTCACTACGGAGATTGTGTATAACACCTATGTGTCTCAATATGTCTGCTTCATATTCTTCATTCCGATGTGTTTGAGCTTGGGAATATTCAAGGGTTGTTAGAAATCTAGCATATGCTTCTTCATATTTGCCACAGCGTCTGAGACACAAACCCCATTGTATCTGGTAAATAACAACTAACTGAGATGAAAGAGACTGCCTTGACTGTTCTAATGCCTCAAACAACTCTGCATTAAATGAACCTGTTTCTTGTGCTGACATCCAGGAGTGTGATATCACAGCACTCACCATGGATTTAGTAGGGGCATCAGTCTTCAAAGATTGTAACAAGATATGACCTGTATTTTTATATTCCAGAAGTTGTTTGGTAGATATGTAACTATCACTGTGACTATTGGTATTTCCCAGACTAAGCTCAATGTAATACTGCTGTAGGAGCTTGGCATACTGTTGAGACAGTGGAAGATGTTTTTGACAGTAATGTTGAATAAGGGGGTGCACATGTAGTATATCAAACAATATATATACTAAACTGCTCTCTAATAAGGGCTTAATACCCTCTTTTATATTTTGAGAGTTAGGAAACAGTGACTGAAAATCATCAATATTTTGGACAGATAAACCACCTGGTAGAACACCTAGCAAGCTTAAAAGTAATATTGTAGCAGAGTGTCTCAACTGTGAGATAGACAGCTGAATTGAAGTCTCAATGCTAGTAAGCCGATGTCCTTTACCTCGATCAATTAGTTTAATATCCAGCTCCTGCCATTGTTCCCATAGTATTTTGCAGTGATATGATTGTGCAAGGTGACCAATTATTGTGATTGCTAGAGGAAGACCCTCAACAGCTTGAACCAGTCTTTCTGCCCACTCATTCCATTGATTTGATAGCTGTTGAAATATTTGCTGAGCAGTTTGAAAGCTTAGTGGTTCTAAGGGTTTTAATAAAGGCTTGGACCAAGCAATATCACCTGGATATTCTGAGCCTCTCATTGTTACTAGTAAACTCACAGATGATAGAGTTGTTATTTTCTGTATGAAAATCTCCAAGTGCATTCTGACATCACTGTTCCACAGTGTCTCAAAATTGTCAATACATAGCAAGCTTGAAGATGCCTCTAGACTTAAAAGTATGCTTGTCTCAAGTGAGGCACTATCAGAGTCATTTATGACACCCAGAGCTTTTGCCATCTCATTCAACAGCATAGCCATAGAAAGACATCCTTCACATGAAACAAAATATATCCTTTCATCAAAGGTATGCACCACCAGAGGGTTGTGTAGGACAGCCAGAGCCAAAGTAGTCTTTCCAATTCCACCTGGCCCAAGAAGTGCAGCTCGAATAGGCAGTTTGAGTTTGTTTCCAAATAATTCTGTTAGAATCATCATATGATCATCACGCCCTCGAAAGATTGAAGGGTAAGATGGTATGTTGATGTTTAACCTGTCAAGACATTTTTGGTATAACCTTACCAAGTTAGAAAGATACACACCTATGGGCCGGTAAAGGGGTCTAGGTAAACAGTCATTATTGTATATTAAGACCAGAAAGTACAATAAAATCAAAGCCCACCTCCAAAATATGATCTGCATTTGCCTTGATAGTGAACACCAGACTTGACTGGAGAATAAATAATTCAATATTTTTGTGCATCACTTATTCTGGCCAACTATACCTGATAGGCTTCTGAGAGCTTCTTGAACTTTTCATTGCAATATTTGATTCTGGCCATTGCCCCTCTGTCAATTATGACATGACAAACTCTTCTCCAAAATGATTTTTTTTCATGTGTATATTGAGTTAGAACACTTTCAATATCCCTGAGCTCTCTATACAAGAAGAAAGTTAGTAGAAGATACCGCCTTGTCTGACAAGAAGAGCAAGACAATAAGAAGTGAAAATTGATATGAACTTACTTTGGCCATAGTTCCAACACAGGCTGCAGATCTGAAGGAATTATCCAAGCATGGTTTTGAGCATATGATGAGGCCCCAGCAAGGAGTGATGCAAACTGCACAACACTGCTATTGATCTCATCCAATTCACACTTATATACGCTCAGTGTCTGTGGTCCAGCCAGCCCGAGTCAGTTTGACCTCGAAAAATAATACAGCTCAGGGCTGACACACATCAGTGATCATAATGATCCTCGATAACACTTCAGCGGCACCCTTGATGTAAGGTACTTGAGTGCTGACTTCACTGATATCTCGCAACAGTGCCAGCAACGTTGTCAGGGTGGCCTCGGATAGCGTGATTTTCATTGTCGACTCGCGATCTGGGTACATCATTCAGTGTGCTGCATAAGTCGTCTTGACAAACAAGTACGACTAACTTTCAACGAGGGCAACTTGGCGTGGCTTGACGAACTTGTACATCTGCGTGAGGCCTGTTGTAGTTGCTGTCAAAGGGGCAATGGAGAAAGTCATGATGTGTGCTTTCAGTAGATAAGGAATCCATCGTGGCGATGCGCCACCGCCACCGCTCAACAAGTGAGTGGGGAAGTACTCGGAATCCTGCTCGCAAGTCGATCGACCAAAGCCACAGCTAGCAGCGTCTGCATTACTTTCTTATCCTTCTCTCAAAACACCTGGCCGAAAACACAACACCCGGCCAAACCAAGTCTTCCCATGGAAGACGCTGAGCCGCGAGCACTTTCGACGCGCTAAAAGCCTGCCACTGCTGGTAGACACCTCCGACCTTTCTGCATCATGGCCTTTCGTGCAGCCGTACCGAAACAGGATCTCCGCGCTCTTCGACCGCAAGCATGATGTCGACTCGGGTCGCCTCTCATCCTCCAGTACCCACCCCCCGACATCCGTCTCAACGCCGCAGCCATACTGCGCATCTCTCCCCCCCCGGCCCAGCGTTCAGTGGCCTCCGAGTCGCCCATCTTGACGACAAATCCGTTCTGTCCCAGGGTTGGGGTGGTACCACGGTCAACTTTGAATACTGTCTCGCGCCCCGCCGCCGTCCGCGCATACAAACTGCACCTCGCTGAAGCACATGCTCATGTGCACACACGGACGACTTCCTGGACACAAGAGACGAGTGTAGTGAGCGCTGAGGTGTAGGTACGCCGCGGCTTGCACCCTCTGCTGCGCTAGTTGACGAATCTTGGCATGCAACTCAGAGAACTGTCGGTGTCAGGTCGGGTGTGGTCTCATCCCCGCAGACTCGATTGATACGATTGCATCGCTTGACTTCCCTCCCTTCCATGCACCGCACTCAGTTGGTCCTTGAACACGGAGACCGTCGAAGCAATGGAGCGCGCCCGATGGCCTTATCCCGCGACCCGGTTCGCCTTCCTCGACTGGAGTACATCGCACATTGCGCTAGGCCAACGGCTCGTATACGCAGCACCTCTGGTACGTCTATATTTTGACATCCCAAGTAGATCTGTCCACTCGACGTTTATCTGCAGATGCCGCTCTATGAGTCGCTCATTGACCTGAGGTGCATACATACCTGGTCAGAGTTCGCAACAGCTGCCCCATCGATGCGACCAGCAGCCCCGGGCCCCGCAAATCTCGTCGGATCTCGCAAGCGCAAACACGGCCGAACGTTCTCTTTGTCCTCGCCCATGTAGCGTGTCTCCGTACAACACGAGATCTTCGTTTACCCGCCAGCACATTCCAGTCTCACGAATCTGTCTTCGTGCGTGAGGAGGTGGGATCCGATGGACTACGCCTGCTGAGCAGCTTCACTTAATGGAATTTCCTCCACCGCATCCTCGTACGTTGTCGTCTCCACGTCCGCCACGCGTGTACCCCGCCCGCGCGCTTCGCACCCAATGTCGTGTTCTGGCCGAGACACTGCCTCGTCAGCTACCCCGTACGTCCTCTCCTGTTACCGTTCGCGCGCAGAGAGTGATGCTGATATGTAGTCAAAGGCTGCCAAGATACCGTCTAGGGGACGAGGAAAGGCATGAAAGGGTGATCTCTCGGCTGCGTAAGTCAATGGGCCACAATTTCGAAGAGTGATAGCCTAAGCTAGCGAAAGTTATTTGTTCCTGCAGTACCGTACCTGTACATTCTAAATACGTATGAATACTGTGAACTGGGACGCTGGCCCATGGTCAGCTCAAATAGCAGACTGCGCCGAATGTCCATCAACACAATGAATTGAATTGATCCTCAGAACGCGTCCCGTTCGACTGCTCCTCTTCTCTACTCTGAACCTCCATCCGCTGCCGCGCACCGGCCCCTCAATCCTGTGGCGCTTGAGGTTGTTGCGCGCCTGAAGGGTCCGAGTCGAGGCGTCCATCTCCTTCGCATTCCCGAGCTTCACGCCGAAACGGGTGAGACGCGTCGTACTTGGCGTTCACGCGCACCTGGACCTGCTCATAGTCGATCACCCACACACCAAATGTCTTCTACGTTTCCGTCGTGTCGAACGGCGAGACATAACGCGCCGCGTCGTGCGGCAAGACATAGCGAGAATGTTCATGCCTAACCGAGTAGGACCATCAGCTCCCGCCCGCCCCATGCCTGTTCGTAGCGTACTCACCGCATGTCACGAGCCAATGCTTCTCGTTCGTGCACTCGGCCACTCGCCACTCGATGCCTCCCGACATCACTCAATGGCCTCATCCGCGTTCCTAAAGACACATCGATGGCGCTGGGCCTGCCCATTGGTCAGCTACGCCTTTGTCTCCACGGATTGGATGCTGACCTCCAGCGCTGGCGTCGCCGTGTTCAATGCTCGTGGGCCGGTTCATGTTGATCTGGTCTGCAACAGGGAAGAAGTTTTCCGACGGACGATACTCGGAGGCAGCGCGTCGGCGGCCGCTGGTGACGCTCGCTAGCGGTCGGAATCGAATGTCATCGACGGGATTGCAGTGGGGAGAGTGTCATCATGACAAGGGTGAGAGGGTGATGCAGGGACCTCAACCGGTTTGTGTGAGGGTCAATTAGCGGGAGAGCACGTTAAATAAACTCGATCACCGCGAACGCGCGAACGCGGCCCCGCGTCTGCTGGGTAACCTGGGCGTGTACAGCACTCATAGAGTTGGCTAGATTGATACGTGGGGTGTTGACGTTGAATATTGAATGCTGAGCGCTCAAGACAAATTGCAGTCAGCTTGCAGTAATTTTATTCAAGACGACTCGGCGTATACAGTCACGGTGACGGGCTAATGCGGCGCGCCCGGCGCAGCTGCGCACCGCTCTGCACCGCTTGATATATGCCACGATGTTGTCTGGTCTTGTTTCCCCTCATCTTCTTCCGGTTACAGGCTGTCTACATGCGCGCAGGCCGATCGACAAAAAAAGGGCCAGCGTTCGACCCCGCCGATGATGAGCACGTCGAGCACCGTCGCCTCGGCGTCTGGGATCTATACATCCAACGGCGCAAAACGAAGCTATCGCGTTTGCCTGCTTCGTCCAAGCTCGAGGAGTACGCAGAGATGATCAATAATCTTCCATACCTCTGGCGAACCGTTGTCGATCTGCGCCCGACATGTGGGCGCTTGCTTGCTCTCTACCTGATCATGATGATCGGCTACTCTCTCCTGCCGGCGTTGAGCTTATGGTGAGTTCTTTGTGTGAGATGCGCCGACCAAAGTTGACAGATAAAACAGGTATTCGGGCCAACTGCTGAAGATAGTGCGTGCGCATTCGTCCATATTCATATCATCCGCTGTGCTAAGTCATATACCCAGATTCAAATTGCGGTCGATGAGCGTACCGTCGATAGGCAATTTCTTTTCAAAATCGCAGGCGGGCGTGTCGCATGTGCGCTTGCGAGACGCATGGTCTCTCACTTCACGAGCAAACTCTTTGCAGCGCTCAACGCGCGAGTCAAGCTGCACTTCTCCACGCACATCTTTCACATTATGGCGCGACTAGACGTGCCGACCTTCGAAGACCCTGTGATATCACAGCAGCTCTCGAAATCTGTTGCCCGCGATCGCTCGAATATTGCGTGGGAAGCTATATCATGTTTCTTCAACATCGGCTCCGCTGGCCTACGTCTCCTCGCACAGTCGCTCGTACTGGTCGCAGTTCTGCGCGAGCAGCGCGATGGGTTTCTGCTCGCCTTTATCTGTTCCGCGAACTATGTGATTAGTCAACTGAACCAAGACGGCGAGCTGTATGTGGGAGGGTCTGAAGAAGCTGATCCACTCTGGTCAACATCGCAAGGAGCTCGTTGCTGGAGGACTTGCGAACTTCCTTGAAACAGGTGAGGAATTGCTCGATTGCCAAGCCGCTCAAATTGACAATCTCCTAGAGTACCGAACCCTAGTTGACCGTCTCGGTGACAGTGCCAGAGACTTCTGGTCTCAATATGAGGACCAGATGACCAAGAATAGGATCGGTTTCCTCAACCTCCTCGAGCTGTCCCTTGAAGAACTTCCCCAGGTGCGCAATTATTCCCGCCTTCATCTCCGTGGTTAAAGTCGCATCGGCCAGATCGCGTTTGCCCTACGAGCTGTACAATATCCGTCTTCCATCCCTGTTTCGCTTGCTTCTCTGCATCTCTTGCAACAAACAACCATGTCTTTCACGCAGAGAGTGTCAAATCTGTTGCGACAGGCTGGATCCCTCGCGAATCGGCTTTCCAACCTACGCAAGCTGTATGAAGCAGCGAACATAAAGAACAAAGTCCCCGATGGTACTGCACCGTTCCCAGAGAATGCGCAAACAGTCCAAAACGGCATATCCCTCGAGTTCGAGTTAGTCCAGTCAAACGACGAAAATATGTAGCTGACTCTGCACCGTTAGGAACGTGTCGTTCCGATATCATGGCAGTGAAGAATATGCCTTGCGCGATGTATCCTTCAAAGCGGAGTCGGGGCAGCTATGTGTAAGCCATCTAGCCTTGTACCTGCGCGTTCGATCTGTGGGATACTGATCATCGCAGGTTATCGTGGGCACCAACGGGTCGGGCAAGAGCACCGTCTTGAAGCTCATCGCACGCATATATGACCCAACATCGGGCGCCATCCTTATTAACGGCCGCGACATCGCGACGCTGAAGCTCGATGACCTCCGCCGTGCCATGGCGATCCTTTTCCAGGACTACACGCTCTTCCCTCTCTCCGTACGTCCTGATCATCCAAATATCTCATCGTCTCTCGGCTGTGCCGGACCTCTCATGCTTTGACCGGCAGATCTACGAGAACATCGCCTTGGGCGACCCCGGCGCCGCCACGCCCGAAAAGGTCATGGAAGCTGCGCGCCTCGGCGGCGCCGCTGAGTTCGTCTCCCGGCTCCCCGACGGCTTCGACACCTACGTCGAACGGCCTGTGCGCGATCAGTATTCCGGGCTACCCGAGGACACGAAAACACTGTTCGGGCGCACGGTCAACTACTCGCGACTGCGCGGGAAGATGGCGGGTGCGCACGAGGGCCCGGGCGACCTCGGGCTTAGCGGAGGTCAGCTCCAGCGGCTGGCAGTACTAGTGTGGGTCGTGCTCGTTTGGGGCGTATACCGATGCTGACGTGGCGACATGCTTTGCAGTGCAAGAACGTTCATGCGCTCTTCCGTGGCAGAGCCGAAGGTCGGTTTGCTCCTTTTCGATGAGCCCAGCGCCTCGTTAGATCCCAAAGCCGAACAAGGTGAGACGCCCTGTGCGCAGCAGGATAGACGCAGTCCCTGTTGCTGATCGCTTTGCTCATCAGACCTTTTCGCGCGACTGCGGGAGCTACGAGGCAACAAGATCATGGTGTTCTCAACGCATCGTTTTGGAAATTTGACTCGACATGCGGATCTTATAATGTGGGCCGGCCTTCGTACACGATGATCAACGGCATACTGATGGCACGCAGGTATATGAACGATGCACTTGTCCTCGAGATCGGTACTCACGAGGAGTTGCTGAAGCGAGACGGGGAGTATGCACGGCTATGGCGTATGCAAGCCGAGGCATTTCTTTGAGCATCGATTGAATACAGATAATCGATCACCGTGTCGCGCCTCGCTCTCAAACAGTGGTAGTCGAGTCGAAGATCTCTGCATAGAAATGCTACAAGCCATATATATTACACGAGGATATATATCATACCACCTTGAAAGATCACCTCGAATCAAAAAGAATTTGTGAGAGTTACACACGACGGGGGTCAGAGTTCTTCCTCGTAGAGGTCCTCCACATTCAAGATCGGCTTGTCCACCTTCGGCTTCACCCTGTCCTTCACTATTCCCTTCACCGCGATATTTATGTCAAAGAACAATTCCTCCGGTGGCGACCATTCCTGGACGAGTTCCACGACGCGGCCAACGTACGGCTTGAGTTCCGCAAGATCGCGTCGCTTGTGAAGGTCAGAGTTTGCCTCCAGCGTCTTTTGAAGAGCTGTAATCTTCTTGATAGTGGTGCTGCGTAGAGCGGCATCAGTAACGTGGCAAAGAATAAGGTCACAATTCTCACTTAAGCTCTGTTTGACGTTGAAACAGCGCGTCAATGTCCTCATGCTTGTCTTTAGGTGCGGCTGATTGCTTCTTCACTTGCATTTTGCTCTTCAAGACGGTTTGACGTAGCCAGTCCAGACAGACGAGTAGATGAGGAAGAGGTCCGGAGTAAATGAAACGGTAGTAGGATGTCGACGGCCACTCGGTCTTGGACGCCGTCGCCTGGAAGGCGAGGAATTGATTCACACGGCTGGTAGGGATTCCGGGCTTGACAAACTGGCTCCTACGTCTCATCTGACGTCGGTATACCTTCTGGAAAGTGAGGGCGGCCATAGTCTGTAGCTGGAGCTCGGCTGCAGACACGCCTTTAGAGCTGGTGTCGAGCGTCTGCATGAGCGCATTGAGGTCCTCCGGCTTCTCATCATCATGGTCGAGGTCGTCGTCTGAGTCGGAGTCCTCACTCGAGCTGTCTTCGTCATCGCTACGCACAGTGTTACGTGGCGCCATCATATCGATGGCCGGCGGGGCCTTCTGGGCTGGGACGAAGGCAGCGGCCTCAGCTCGCAGGGCGGGCCGGGTGGCAGAGCGGTGACTGAGCTGCCGACGAATCTCCTCCATGTCCTTGAACTTCACTACACGCACGCCTGGCCTGAGGTCGGGTGGTCGGTTATTCAGTTTGGCGAGAATAACCATCTCATCAAGTACAACCGTCGGGAAGATTGAGGTGGACGCCGTGCGCGCGAGGTATGACCAGCGTTGCGCGTGCACGTAGCTGCACCAAATTAGCTACAAATTCAGAAGAAATCAAGAAGGGCACATACGGCGCACAAAGCGAAGTAAAACTGCGTTCTGGCTTGTACAGCGATCGGAGGGCCATCAAAATCTGGTCTTGCAGATAACGGAGGTCCATGTTGACTCCGACTGCGAATGGTATAGCTAAATGAGGGACGGATCTTATGGTGAGTGGATGACTGCTTACGTAGACAAATCGATCGACAACTAATAGTAGATGCATAACATGAGCACGAATCGACGGCTAATACGACAACGCGAGCTTACATTCTGACGATGATCAAATCGCGGACCTGATATGCAGCCCTCTCAATCGGAGCTCCACGATAGAGAACGTGGTCTAGTCGCTCGTCAGCACTAAGCTTGTTCCATATGACGGAAGTTTCACTCGCCGGCTTCGTTGCCAGAATAGACGCGTTCCAATAGAGCGGCTATTGGATCGACGATTGCAGGGACAGTCTTCGTGGTCTGCTTCTTCAGCCTCTCTGCATTTGGCAAGTGTTCGAGGATCCAACTACGGGGCAGCATGACGCTGTGAAGTGATCCGTGGATCCAGAGCTTCCGGGCAATCGAGAATGAGCCGCACAGCACGTCGAGAAAGCGACACAAGACATGGATGTCGACGGGTATGTGGTTGTCCAGTATATGCCTATCGTGAATCGTTAATAAGGAAACATGCATCATGAATTTGATGACTTGCTTGAAGAATAAAGCACCAGCACTGAGACCCCAATGCTCCTCCTTGGTGAAGAAACCCACAAGGTCGTCAACCACATAAACGTTCGGCTGGCGCACAAGATGCGGCGGTCTGTATTGAGTAACGATTGGTGTCCGCGGGAGGTAGTCTTGGATTGAAACCGGGTCAAACGCCTTCCCCAAGTCGACCAGTCTTAAGAGATTTGAAAGGAAAAAGGTCTGACGTTCATATGGATCCAGCTTGTACAGCAAGCTGCGAACCCATTCTTTGACGACGTTCATTGCCCTGCCCGTCTCCGGAATGAATTTCACGTCGATACAAGCCGTCGAGCCAAAGGCCACCAAAGAAGGGTTGAGCGCATCATACAGACGTTCGAACCATATTCTGAGAGAAGAGTCAGCCCGCTGATGCTGAAGAGGCAGAGCCAGTAAAACAGCGTACCTCGTGTACCGTTGTTGCGAATACTCAAGTGACTGATAGATCTGGAAGATAAGGGTCTGCTGTAGGTGGAAGCGGAGTCTCTGATTATACCAAGCGATATCCAGATTGTGGCACTTGCTGCAGTCCCTTTGGTCACATCGTCCGCGGGCCGCCAATGTCTGGCAAGGATCGAACTCGCGAATCAACAGACAACAGTCCGCTTCCGACTCGATACGTTGACGGAGCCGCTCTGAGAGCGAAAATCGGTATAACTCCAGGAGACTGCGCTGAGTGATCTCCACGTCGCCGTCGACAGATTCCCTAGCCCTGTACTGCGCATATGACTGATGCAGGAAGGATCCTTGGGAAAGCATCAAGCCCCCATCTGGCGTAATCTTCAAGTGGAGTAGTTTGGCTAGCGCCTGACTCGACCACGGCGAGGGATGGAATATGATCTCCTGCAGCAACCGGGCGTAACTGTGGTATGTTTGTAGGGTAGTTGAGGTGTCGCCAGGCTTCGAAAACAGAGCTTTGGGATCGGCGAAGGCGTGATCCAGGCAGAGCAGAGCCGCGGGCTTGTTCTGCATGGACAAAAGAATGGTTTGACCAAGGCTCCTCAATCGACCAATGTCAGACTTTTGAATCGCTGCGAATAATTGCAACTGGGGAAGGCAGATCTTAGTAAGCGGCATGGGCAACTGGGATGATCAATGCACCTCTTGTCTGTCCGACTCGCTCAGCATCGAGGTATCAAGCCTCTCAACGTGGTCAAAGAGCTTCCGCGTGGCCTTCTTGACTTCTTCGGACGGGACAACAGCAAAGGAAAGCGATCTCCAGAGTTCCTGCAGAATACAGTCCTTGGCTTTGAGGGTTGATGTCTGCGAGCCACTATCCTTGAGGTAAAGTTCAATGGCTTCCACGACTTTTCCTTCTTCTCTGAGAAGATCGGCGGCGTCGGCGTGCATGCCTTCCTCGACTAAAATCTCCACGCGGGCGGCATCGAGGTCGTATGCCGTGGCAAACTCCAGTTTCTCTTCCAGAGTGTCGAAGAGTTGCGCTGCTTTCCTGTACACGGCTCGTCAATGGTGCTCAAAGATGAATGGCATCGAGGACATACTTGAGCTCCCCTCGGCGGAGATACGAAAACCGTGCGATGTCGAAGACATGCTCTGCAACGTCTTCATCTACCTCCGAACGATGCCTTCGGATGATCTCTATAGCTTCATCGAACATCCCAGCTTTGTGATAATACCGCACAGCCTCCGTGTATTTTTGAGCGTTTGCAAAAGCTTCGGCAGCCTTCCCATACTCTTCGGCAGTGACGAATGACTCTGCCGCGATACGATAGTACTCCGCGCGCTCCTTGACGGCGTCCTTTGCTGAATTAACGAAAGCATTGCCAACGGAAACATAGGCAGCCTTCCGCTCTGCCGTGCTGGTCTTGTCGCCGGCGTGAAGAGTACGCGTTTGCGCCCGAAGGTGATATGCAGCAGCAATGGCCTTCTCGCGTGGCATTCCCGCACGATCGTAGCTGTGCATGGCCTGAAAGTATCGTTTGTTGTCGAACAGCGTCCGCGCCATCTTCGCCCACTCTTCTGGTGTCGAGGAAACGGCGAGCTGTGGCACGTCTGTTCCCGGAGTACAATTCTGAATGAGGCCCTTCGCCGTCCAGAACATCTATAGTAAAGGCAGTTTCAAAGGTCTACCCTGTCATCGGATACTGGGAGGACGTACTCGCATAGGTTCCCCCGTATCTGAGCGATCGACGAGCCACAAATTTTTCCGCGCCCGAGTAAGAGCGACGTACAGAAACTTCAGCTGTACAAGAAATGGCCTTAGCGAACGTTGCGACTGAGGATGATCAGATCAGACCAACCTCATTGCATACACCAGCATGGCGAGTATCATCGAAAGACGGCGCAGGCACTTTGAGGCGTTCGGTACGTTTAAGCGCATTGAGAACCACTCGCCACTGAGCAACATCCGCCGACGAATCCTCGAAGAAATTGTATAAGAGGACCTGAAGAGACGTGAGTTTAGACAATGAAAGAGAAAACCAGATCACAGACATCATTGAATTCAAGTCCTTTGCTCTCGTAAAGCGTCCTAGAGATGATCTCGATTCAGTTTAAGTCCAGACTTAAGAATGAAGTGACAAACATGATGAGGCCCACGTCCCCGACTTGCTGGCGCAGCTTGTCGCGCGCGACGTCATTTCGAACTAGGATACCTGCAGGTTTATCAGCGACTAGCTCGGCAGAGGTAGAGGCCACTGACATTGCTGGGCGCCGAACTCAATCTGATTACCACTGTTGATGAAGAGTTCAGCAGTGGTAAAACGCTGCGACGACAGAAAACCTACGCAGCGCCGAACAAGAACGATTCGTATCGGACGTTGTCCTGGTCCCAGCCCGAGAAAAATACTGGCTTGATCCCATCCACAACGCCCTTCTCCTTCGGCAGAATGTCGATTGTATACGGCCAGAACTTCGTGATAAGCTCGATGACAGAGTGGGCGCATTTGACTATCCCACCATGGGAGCGGAAATTGGTTACGAGATGGAATGTCGTGGGTTCTTGCGTTGCTCTTGTTCGAACGTCTCGACTCTTCGAGCTTTCCTACAGGCCCGGTGTCAGCTGGAGGTGCGAGGTGTATTGACTGGTGTACCTCGATGCGATGCAGAAATGCCTTGAGATCGTCGAATCTGAACGAGCTTCCGACAGAGATCGTCTGCGCAGTGTCTCCGGCCCAAAATAGACCATCAGGATTATGGCAGATCGACCTCAGCACTGCAGAGTAGGTCAGAACTTGGTCAGAGGTCAAGCACGCGGCGGCGTACATTTCGCGTCGATCAGAAGATTGTCCTGAACTTCGTCCACGTAGCTAGAAGGAAGTGAGGAGCGCACATCAGAAGACGACTAATTCAACTTACAGGAAGTCTATCTTCTTTCCTACATAGCCCTGTGTCTGAATCTGCCGGAGTATGGCATGCGTTCTAAATTTCAAGAGGCTCAGATGCTGCTCTACGAGTTTCGATGAAATCGAGACTCGCCGATCAGCTGCATCGTAGTCGCCACGTTCTCGCTTAATCTTGAGGTACGCTTCGAACAGATTATATATCTCCGAACGCTTGCTCGCGAATGTGGATTGCGCCCGGATGCTGAGGGCCAGGTACGTGTCGCGATCAAGGAAGGGTTTCGGCGCATCGATAGTCTGCTCAGAGCCTTTGATAATTCCTGCAGAAATGATGAGCGGTCAGCCTGACGCCGGGATTGCGATCTACAACGGCACTCACCGAGGAACTCGCTGAATACTAGTGATGTGTCTAAAACGCCATCAATTCAACACATATGAGACCGTGATCAAAGGTGTCACAAACCTAAACCCTTCGTCAAAGGCTGTGGGAAGTGCGGCCAGTATTCTTCTCTGAATACGTCATAGGAAACGAACGACGCGCGTTTCTGCCGCATGTACTCTGTAGACCTACCACTTCGACCATCGGAAGGTGAATCGAGCAACCGTGGCACTTCTTGCAGGCCTTTACCACCGCCATCGGCTTCCAGTAGAGAAGACAGCTGCAGACTGGTGAGGATGGGGGTAGACACGCATGAGAAAGACTTACCTTATCATAGGTGATGAACATTGGGAAATGGCTGTCCTGCAGCTCGCTGAAGCGGTGAGGCAAGTCATCTCTCCAGTCGGCAGCTTCATCGCGGTCGACCATGCCCGCGTCCTCCCTGTTCTTCTGCCTCTCCAACAGCTCCGGAATGGCAGCTTCCGACTGCATAGCCAGCGGCTGCAGGAGCTTGATAAAGTATTCTTCGACCTTGTCGGCGAGAACTCTGGACTGCGTGACGAAGAGCTGGCGGGGGCGGTTGGGATGCGTCTCGCGATGCTGCTGCCACGCGTTCTCCAGACCTAGCATCTTGAAGAGCATCGTCGTCGTCTTTCCGGTGCCGCTGCGACCCAACACGTAGCATGAGTTTGTGTGTTTGATGATATCTTGCTCATGGGGCCTTCGAAGGGAGTATCGTCAGGCAGACGGCCATTCCGCAGCTTGGCTACTCACGAAACTTCGAAAACGTGCGCGACGTCCTCGTCTGCCACGATACCTGGTGCCTGGTAAAGCATCTACCAGAACTGTTGTGTGAGGGGAACCTACTGGTCAACAGTGCCTTTGGACATGTTCGTGAGACTGACGTCGACAAGGTACAAAACGTGAACGTACCCGGGACAATGTGACAAACTTCTCCAGCCTAAGAAGAAACATCAGCGGCATGAAAATCAGGCACTGATCGAAGCCTACACTAGAAGATCGTGCAGCTAATTGACAGGTGCCGTCAGCCGTCTGTCAATCCATTGGCGCAAGATAAACCCACCTCTCCTCGATCATCTCTGATTTGGTTGGATTCTTCTTCTGCTTCTCCGGCTGGCGTCTCGACTTGAGGGAAGGAAGCCGGAGGAATGACATTGTCTTGCTTATTGTATGGCTTGCAACGGAAGGTACACCTACGAACGAGCAGTCGACATCGTCGTAGCTAGGAATCTGGGGCATTTGCTTACCTTTTCTGGTACTCTTTGCCTTTGCTTGAAAGCTGGCGACTGATGGAATCCCACAGACGCTGATCCATCTGAGTGTGCGTATAGATTCCGAAGACCTTGATGACTGCAGGAATCGAAGTGTTAGCAGCGAATCCCCGGAAAACGGCACCGCCACGGTTGAAAGTCATCACCTTGTCGCTCAACCTATTCAACGACACGTACGGTGATCAAATTACTCCCTCAGCCCATGTGAATAGGAGTACGGCTTACATGGCTGTCAAACTCGGGAATACAGTCAATCTGATACTGGAGCGGCAGATGGGGATTAGATGAGTGCGAAACGAAGACAGCTGCGCGCTGCTTACCACCAAACGAGAATCTCGAGTCATCTTGGCTTCAAAAACGGGCACGACGGTCCCGGGACCGGTCAAGCGTTTCTGATTGTCATCCGAGAAATGGCCCTTGGACAGCTCCCTGGGCACCGGATATATCCCGTCAGCCGCGATCCAGCCAGTCGGCAAGAAAACGTACTTGATTTTCTTCAAGATGATGCGGAACAGGTTCACATCCTTCTTCCTCGTCTCACGCAAATTCTTGTCGGCCCGTCCGGAAATCAGAATGCGCCACTCCCCGAAGCCGTCCGCACTTTCAAAGTACAAGGCTGCTTTCATGGGCTGAACGTTCGGATATGCGGCGGGTATGTCTTCCATGTGCGTAGCATCGCTTGTGATGGGGACGTCACCAGTCGATTCGGAAGTGTCGGCGTGGGTGGCTGGGGCAGGAATGAACACGGACTTGAGGACGGGCGCCAAAGCCGGAAATCGGAAGATATCGAGCAGCGTCTGCGGCGAGAGCTCAGTTCCCGGCCTTCATGAGGTAGTCAAGAGAATCAAGCACGCACCTCTAAGATTTCACGTTGATCAAGTAAGATCTGGGCCGCGACCTCCTTCGCTTCAACAGAACCTTGCGGGACCGGTATCCCCATCTTCTGGAACGGTGCAGGGTCCACCATCTTGATGACACGACTCGCCTGTCGAAGGCGCTTGCGGGCGCGCTGAGATGTTTTCTTGTTCACGACGAACGCGTCATCGGCCTCAGTGTTGATGATGTCAACTAGGCCGTCGTTCTCTGGCATGTTAGATAATGCATCGAGGACTGGTTCCGCTTCGAGGACGGACTGGTGAAGTTTCAGGACCCCGCGAGGCCAAGACTCGTCATTCTGAGGGGTCGGAAGAAAAAAGAGGGCGGCGGCGAAGCGCTTGAGCAGTCTCGAACTCAGCGAAGTCGGGGAATAGTCTTCAATCCGGACGGCGTATCGATCCAAAATCCACTCAGACGCGAACTCGAAGCCGTCAGACGAGATGACTGAAAGACAGTCAGCAGAGTACGGATGCGTGTGGCGCCGTTCGAGTCGAAATAACGCCACTCACCTGATAGCAAGAACTCCAAACTGCCCGGCTGCTCAAGGAGGCCCTCAAATATGGCCTCAATACTCTGTGAGTCAAGGGAGGCCTCGAGTAGACTCAAGGCCGCCGCCAACTCGTCGTCGCTTTGTAGCGCCGCGGGTCGAAAGCCATCGACGACGCGAGCATGCACTCTACGAGGAGTGGCGCGCTCCGTCCGCATGATGGTTCTCGACGAGAAACAAGAACTTGGGAGATCCAAATCACTGTCTTACAGTGATTTGACTTGAGTTCGTTGGTACGAAGTCAAGACGAGACGACGCTCGAGCCTGCGTACGATCGCGAGGCTGGTGTTTGTTGATGTGTGCACGATCGCACAGCGCTTCTCGATTTCTGGTCAACTTGACCAGATATCGCAGCGCTAATCGCTCCAAACAGCTTTTGGCCGGTAAGGAGGTTCTGTGACCCGGCGGGACCTCAGAAAGCGTATGGTGACGCTACGCGTGTTTCGCGTTCGACGTTTGTTTCGTCAGTGCTGAGTACGTCAACGTCCGGGGGACGAAGGCGGGCAGAGCACTTGAGGGTTTGGGTAAAGGAGTTGTAGATTCTTCAGAACAAGAGGCCTAGCGCACGCAAGCACCAGATCTAGACTGACAAGCAAGTGGGAGAAAGACAGAACAAAGCCATCGGCAAAACCGCGCTTTGACCACACCCGGCATTGGCCGCGCTCGAGACGGCTGTTGCCGACTCCCCAGGCTACAGCAGCGACGCAACATTGAACAAGATTATACGGAGTACTGTAAAACTTGGTCTTCTAACGAGATAATTTGCGCTCGTCGCTGGTGCAGTAACCCGATCATCAGAGACGCATTAAATAACATAATCATAAATGCCGGTCGAATCTGGCCTCGTCTTCAGCATCCTCCCTCCACCTTTTCCGCTGCCACCTCGATCGCACCGTGTTGAGGAGGCTCATCAGCGCCGACTCACCGTGCGCCCTAAGTCCTCCGCGTGCTCCATAATCAGCTGCACGTTCAGTTGCGAAGAGTTAGTGTACAGTACAACTTGAGAATCAACTCCGGCTCGATCGTTGCTCGGTAAGGAAACGACACGCCCATCTTGAAGTTAATGTCTTCATGATCAAGATGTGCTGTTGCGCATACTTCAGAAGATGTCGCTGTCAACAAGGATGCCAAAGTCGAGAGTGGTTTACGGTGATTGACTTTGGAGTCGAGAGTGGTTTACGGTGATTGACTTCCAGCAAAGAACAAGGCCGCTCGGCGCGCGGGAGTCAGCAGAGAGAACTCAATCGCGACGACGACAACGAGACACCCGAGCAGGAAAGCCAAAGCCCCGAAGGCGGGGGGATTAGATTGCGCTCGCGAGATTGAAGACGGCGCAACTGCGTAACACTCACTGCCCGTACGATACGAAACAAGATTTAAGATCTTAATCGCGGTACCTTACGACACCAGATTGCTACGGGTTCACAACCTCGCATGCCCTTCCGTACAAAATATTAGCTTATGTGGGTCACCACCAATACTACCGCACGCACCGGGATCCCGCCGCGGTCTAGTCGTCAAACACAATCTTCTTCGGTACAGCAGTCATGTCCACATCGTCGCGGAAGAACGCTCCATACACTGCATGCGTCTTCTTCTTGATCGTCATTGGGAACTTCTGCAGACCCTGCGTGTCGAATCCGCTGTCGCGCAGAACGCGCGCGAGCTCTCCCGCTAGCGCACGCTCGTGCTTATCGCCTGTGAAGAATGTGATGCTTTTGCCGCTACGTCCACCGCGGCCTATGCACTCATTGCCCATCAGCGCTACTCAAAGCGAGAAGGGCCGAGGGCACGCGTACCTGTCCGCCCAATGCGGTGGATGTAATCCTCAATGGTGAGGGGGAACGAGTAGTTGATCACGCATGCGACGTTCGGGATGTCGAGCCCACGCGCAGCGACGTCCGTCGCGACGAGTAGGCGGGTCGTGCCGTCCTTGAACGCACCAAGCGCTGCTGTGCGCGCATCCTGCGAGAGGTCACCGTGCAGCCCGCCCACTGAGTAACCTGAGCGCTTGAGCATGCCCTCGACACGGGCGGCTTCCTTCTTGTAAAGCACGAAGACGAGGATGCGCGCGGCCTCGGGATCCGACACGTTGTTCTTTTTAGGTGCCAGGGCTTGGAGGTGCTTGAGGAGGCGTTGGCTGAGGGCTGTCGTAAGCGGAGGAAAAGAGGTGGGTGGCGAGGGCTTACTCTTTTTCCCGATCGTCATCGAAGACCTCGACAGCTATCGATCAATACACAAGTCAGTATTGCTGTTGTTATATCACGAGCATGGCCTGAGCTTACATTGCTCAACACGGCTGTTCGCAGTGAGATCATCACTTCCGACGGTGACGCGAACAGGATCACGCTGAAATGACGCTGCAAGCCTCCTCACCGCATCGGGCCACGTCGCACTGACTGCTCAAATAAATAAATCAGTGATCCAACGTCATTCATTCTGGAGCTAAACACTCACACATCAGCGTTTGCCTCTCCTCGCCCTGCCGCGTATACCCAATGATCGCGCGGATATCGTTTTCAAAGCCCTTGTCCAGCATGCGATCCGCCTCGTCAAGGACCAGGTACTCCACCGCGCCGAGATCGCACGCGCCGTCACGCACGAGATCAAGAATTCGTCCGGGTGTGCCCACGACGATGCGCGCGCCGCCCTTCAGCGCGCGCACCTGCGGCTCTTTGCTGACACCGCCGTACACCGCGATGCACGATAGGTCAGTGAGGCCTGCGAGCGTTTCGTGCGTCTGCAGTGCGAGCTCACGCGTCGGTGCCATGACGAGTACGCTGACCTGCTGGGCCTTCTTGGCCTTGTTCTTGGCCTTGGGAGCGGCAGCCGAGGGGGCAAGCAGGCGCGCTAGTGCGGGAATGCCGAACGCGAGCGTCTTGCCGCTTCCCGTCTCCGCGATGCCGACGACGTCGCGCCCTGCCAGCGCGGGCAACCATGTACACGCTTGAATGGGCGTCGGCGTGGAGAAGCCGGTGAATGCAGCGCGGAGAGAGTCCGGAACTGGGAGCGCGCCGAAAGAGAGTACGGGAAGCACGGGTTCGCCGCCTTTGGCGACGGTGATGCTGATTGAGTGCTCAGCGAAGTAGGCTTCAGGGGCTAGGAGAGGGAGGGGCAAGCGTGGGTGCGGCAGGTGTCGAAGATGAGGGGGTGGAGGTGGAGGAGGGCCGTTGTTTTTTGGATTTGTGCTCTTTTGTCGCAGACTTGGAGGAGGATGCCTCGGTTTCCACAGCTTCGGCGTCATGCTTGCGTTTCTTTTTCTTTTCCGACTTGGAGCCATCTGCATTTGCTGATCAATAAACAAGGATGAATCCGAAAGGATGGGCGTACCTGCATCCGGGGTAGACTCCTCTACGCGCTTCGACTTGTCCTTGTGCTTCTTTTTCTTTTCTCCGACGTTGGAAGAGACATCTACTGCATTTTTTGAACAAGATACTCAGATCGGGGGGTAGGCCACAAAAAGAAACGGGTACACACCAGCAGTCTCTGCAGCCGTCTCTTCGCTGCCGATCAGTGCGGCTTCCTGCCTCTCCTTTCTCTTGCGCTCTTTCTCCTCCTTACGTGCCCGCTTTCGCTCCCTTGCATATAGCTCATCATCTCCTGCATCCACCGGCGGATCAGCCTTCGCCTTGTCTTTCGTTTTGGACTTTTTTTCTACCTGCTCTTGCGGAAGGGTATTTTTGGACTTCTTGCGCTTGAGAGACTTGTCCGGAGCAGGCGGAAGGTCGTCTAGTTCTAGAGCCATTACAGCCGGTGGGTATATGCGGTCCAGTTAGTGGAAGCTCCGAGCAAAGATGCAGGCGTACACGAAGCAGTACACGGGCGGAAAGGTAAAATGCAGTCACGCGTCACGCTCTCTCCGCAAACCAGCCGATGCCAGGCCGAGTGGTCGATGCAAAACCTTTTTTTTTCCTGACGCATATTCCATGGAGATCGATATATGCGTGCAAATATGCCCGCATGCATACTTTATATCCTGTAAAAGCACATCCTGCAGCGTGTATGTCCTGGCCGCTTTCCGCTTGTCACAAAGCGTGACTACCGTATTGAGCGCGGGTTCAGCGCAGCCAGCGACGAGCACACCCGCCGACGACAACGACACCCACGCCAAACTCTGTCCCTCAAGGTACCAAGAGATCCTCGTTCTCCGTAGCGCTCAGACTTGGACTGACTTTTGCCGCGCTCAAAACAGAGAATTAGCCGTCTCCGGACTTCCCTGACTCCAGGCAAACCGCTTGCCCAGACGCGTCGTTCTGCTTCGTCTGCGGTGCAAGACCGCTCATACCCCCACGCCATGGACCCTCCGTATACCCCCCTCGCCTCCACCAACGGCAATGGCCTCAACGGTGGCCTCAACGGCAACGGCGCGCTGCCGCACGAAGAGACCGGCTCCGCTGTGTCCTTCGACTCTGGACCCTTCCGCGCGTATTTGCTTCAGCTGCTACCGCCCATCCTCGGCGCGTCGCACGATGACATAGAGTCCATGTTTGACGATGAGTTTGAGGGGCGCGTGGCGAGATTTGCGGGCGAGGGTGGTGGGGTGGTCTATGTCGTAAAGAGAAAGGACGATGTCGAAGGTGCGTGTTCCACCGTCGTCTCATGCGATGACATCTCTCAAGACCGTTCCATCGCAGACGATATGCCACCAACATATTCCTATCTTCTAACCTCACATCTCACTTATACTCCGGCGAACAGCACGACCGTCGCCCTCATCAAGCGCGGCCCGACGCTTGATCCCATCTCCCCATTATCATCACAACTGCATATCCTGAATCTGTTCGGTGGCGACGAGACACCCTATGAGAGCTTGCACGCAGTCGTGAGCAATGGCGTCAAGCCATGGTTCGACGCGTTTGTGGGAGCACGTGGAGGCGGTAAAGACGGAGATACGAAGATGGGTGCGTGCTTTCAGTCCTGCTTGGGCTGCCATGCGCTTTTGAGGCATGCACATTGTGCTACCGCTGCTATTGATGGCCTCTTGTGATGCGCAAGAGCGAGGACTTGGCGCATATGGTGATTTACATTCGAGCTGCGCCTGACGCTCAGACCACAGGTATCCCTATGACCAAGAAGAAGTTCGCAGAACTCGAATTATCATTATTGCATCTTCAGCAAAATGTAGAGATCCCTGAAACTCACCTCACCATCCACGCCGTCATCCAGAAAGCCGTCGAACAGGTACCTTCAGCTCTCCCTGCTATCCGACGACCATACTCATTTCTCTCAGGCCCAAGCCTCAGGTGTTCGGCCCAACATCTCACATATACCGCCAAAGCTGCTCAACGACAGCACCTTCCTGAACACCTTACATGCACATGTGAACACGTGGATCAAGTCCATTCAAGCTGTCACGAAACTCAATCGGGACGTCGTCGCGTCCGGCACAGCGTCGCAGGAAATAAATTTCTGGCTTAGCTTGGAAAGAGCGTTGGAAGGCATCGAGAGCCAATTGCGCAGCGAGGAGGTCAACATGGTCATGGACTGTCTGCGGAATGCGAAACGCTTCCACGCGACGGTCAGTTTCATCGCAGACACTGGGCTGAAAGATGCAACAGACAACGGTAAGTCGATGCGATTGTCGGATGCGGCATCTGTCCTAAAATCCGATCTAGTGCACAAATATAACCAGCTTATGAAGGATTTCCCCTTGAACGAGCTCCTCTCCGCCCCCGACCTTGACAAGATTCAAGAAGCGCTTGTTCTCATATTCGGGCATCTCAACCGCAAGCTGAAGCTCTCCCCGTACCCCATCCGACGCGCGCTCCCGCTCGTAGAGGCGATCTCGCGGGACTTCAACGATCAGCTGTTGCGCATCCTTACATCGCATCGCCTGCTCTACACGCCCTACGAAACATTCGAGCGACTGCTCGCACAGACCGCAACCATCTTCCGCACGTGGGACGACCTTATCAAGGAGTTCACGAACGTCGCGCGCGAGGTGACGCGAAAGCGCTCGGAGCGCTTCATCCCGATTAAGGTCGTCGCGGCGCACGGAAAGCTCCAGGAACGCATGCGGTACCTGCGGGAATGGCGAAAGCAGCACGAGCAGCTGGCGGTCATGACCGGCCCGACGAAGGGCCTTGGCGGCGTCGGTATGGACGTTGGCGGTATGGATATGGAAGAGGAGGTGAAAGAGGCGTACGAGGTCATGAAGCGGATTGACGTGCTGGACGTTTCTACAGGTCGGTGTTTCTCGTTATCTATGACGACTGTGTTGCTGATGACTTGGGCAGATGGTACGGAGATCTGGGTCACGGCCGAGAACGCGTACAACGAGCGTGTTGCGCGGGTGGAGAATCAAATAATTTCAAGACTACGCGATCGACTTGGCACAGCTCGCAATGCCAATGAGATGTTCCGCGTGTTCTCGAAATTCAACGCCTTGTTCGTGCGACCGAAGGTATGTATATTCATTATAATCTCATTGAACAGTTATATCTCTGACACTTTGTACGTCAGATTCGCGGCGCCATCCAGGAGTACCAGACGCAGTTGATCGACTCAGTCAAGCAGGACATTGCACGGTTACATGACAAGGTATGTGGTCCCATCGCAAGGTCAGCGCATCGCTGATCGCGCTCAGTTCAAAACCCAATACCGCTACTCTGAAGCCTACCACATGTCCCAAATGCGCGACCTCCCTCCAATAGCCGGCGCCATCATCTGGGCACGGCAAATTGAGCGGCAGCTCCTGACCTACATGAAGCGTGTTGAAGACGTGCTTGGCAAGGGATGGGAGCTCTACGCCGAGGGACAGAAGCTACAATCCGAGAGCTCCGCGTTCCGCAAGAAGCTCGACACGCGGCCCGTCTACGACGCGTGGCTGCACGACATCAATCGGCGCGACATGGGCGTGAACGGGCGGCTATTCGAGATTGTGCGCCTGCGCGGCGGGGGCTTCCAGCTCGCGGTAAATTTCGACCCGCAGATCATCACGCTCTTCAAGGAGGTGCGCAACCTACTGTGGCTGAACTTCCAGGTGCCGCACGCCATCACGAACATGGCAAAGGACGCAAAGCGCGTTTACCCTCATGCAGTGAGCTTGATGGAGACGGTGCGCACGTACGGGCAGACGCTCGATTTGGTCGAGAGCAACAAGGGCATCGAGTGGCTCGTGGCGGAGTACAGGAACGAGGCTCAGCGGATGGTTACGCGCGGTGAGTGTGCTGCGAACCAGGTGGATGGCGGACGCGAACTGATGGCGCACTCGGCTAGGCATGAACATCCGGTGGGATCACTTTGTCAGCCAGTATGACGCGGCGCGGTATGTCTCGAGCGCGGACGGCCGAGATAACCGGCACATCCAGTTCGTGCGGGAGTTTGCTAGTGTCGTGTCGGTGCTGCAGGTGCGTCGCACGGATGGTGACACAGCGCAGACCTGGATCATGGTGTTTTAGGACAAAACAAACAACGTCATCGACCTCTACAAGGACATCCTTCGTGCGGTGGAGGACCTCGCCACATGTTCCTACACCACAGAAGCGTTCTCTGAGCTGCTGAGCCGCGTTCAAGCAGCCGTATGTCCTCATATTTCCCTTTTTATCACATTGTGTTGACTGGTCCGCGTTGTCAGATTGATCGATTGAATCTCGAGGGCTACGCCAACCTTGACCAGTGGGTAGCGGAGCTGGACAAGAGGATCGAGGGCATCCTACTCCAAAGGCTTACGCATGTCATTCAAGTCTGGTGCTCAGAGTTCGACCGCACAGACGACGGCGACTCACGGCGGGATCCTCTTATTGCCAATAAGCGAAGAGGCGACAAGCGATACAATGAGAAGGTCGGTCTATCAATGTCCTGGTTGTTTATTTAGCCTGACTTGGTGTAGTTCCTCGAGGGCAGCATGACGTTGAAGCCTATCGTCCATGAGATCCGGATACAAAATCAGGTCATCTTCCTAGACCCGCCAATAGAATATGCCCGGCAGACCTGGATCAAACAGCTGCATGACTGGCTCGGTGAGTGATATCGTCGTCAGTGGAAGTCCATCTGAACCGATGTCCCGTAGGCGTCGTCTGCCGACTGCGGCGGATACAGAGCTCGCGGTACGAGATCGGACTCCAGATGCAGGGCGCAACAGCCTCAGAAACAACGTATACATCCTTAGTGCGTGTGAAAGCCGTATACCTTTCCCACGCCGTGCTGACCCCCTTCGTAGCTAACACACTTCTCGGACAACACACTCGAACGGCCTTTCGCACTGGTTGAAAGCAAAGTTCAACAGCTCAAAGAATACGTCGCGAAGTGGTTGCAATTCCAGTCGCTCTGGGATCTGGAGACCGAATACGTGTTCAATCGGCTCGGCGACTCTCTCGCGCACTGGCAGCAGCTGCTCACGGAGATCAAGAAGGCTCGCTCAACGTTCGACACGACGGAAACGCAGAAGACGTTCGGCGTGTGCGTCATCGACTACGAGCAAGTTCAAGCGCGCGTGAACGCCAAGTACGACGCGTGGCAGCGCGACATCCTCAGCCGCTTCGGCGTGAAGCTCGGAAATGCGATGAAGGAGATGCACGCGTCGATCCTCAAAGCGCGCAACGACCTTGAGCACCACTCAATTGAGGGGCTAGTGGGCGGCGGCGCGCGGAGGTTCTGAGTATTCTTGTGTGTCTTTGGTCGTTTGCATGGTTTCGTCCCGTCTGCCCCCCTCTGCCCTTTTCATTCCCCGTCTGTCATCTTCATCTGCTGTGACTGTCACTCATTACCTTATGCATTCTGCATCATATATCCTCCATACACATGTATTCTGCCAGTGGAACCTCTCCTAATGAACGTGACGTCTTAAAACTTGGCTGCTGCCACGACTTGTCGAGCCAAACTGTCTTATATATATATGGAGGCGGTTGTGCGAGACACAATTTCGATCGCGTCTGTCTCCTCGCATCTAGCTCTAGTCGACAGTTGACCTTTGATGGGACTGCGCAGGACTGCGCCTTTAGTTCGGCCTCGCCGATAAATAGTCCAAATGTTCGTGAAAATATGCGGTGGGTCGAGAAGGGAGCCGTCGAACGGGACGCGTATCAGATATTCACCAGATTGCATCAGCGGACAGTCAAAATCATCTTATAATCTACACGGGCAAGACTACGCGCAAATAAATGAGTCCCAACTCAGATACGACAACCTATCTGTGCGGATGTCTGCCCAACCCGACGCAGCGGGAGACACGACCGCGCGACGGAGATGACCGCACGAGATAACGAGACAAAGCCTGTCAACGGACCGTCAGAATTATGTGAAGAAAGTGGCTGCAGTGTTCGGCGCGATGTCCTACCTTTCCTGATCGTGTGACAGCGACCGGGCCCAAGTCGTCGTTCTTTAGTATGCTTCTCCACGGGCACCAGGTACTCCTCGGAGGAGGCCTTAGACTCAACTTTAGAACGTGCCATCTTGGCAGTAAGCCGGGAGACAAGGCTTGACGGCGTCAACGCTGTGTCGAGAAAATATTAGGCCACTTTTCCCATATCATTGGATAGCGAAGCTCACACTTATGGCTGCGCTGTGCTGTGAGGGCACTATGCCGTTCCTTCTCTAATCGTTCCACCGCCAGCCGTTCCTCGCGCTCCCGCCTCCGCGCCTCAGATTCAGCCCGGATTCTGTGGGTGAAGGATCAGGCTCTGAGGGACTCGGAATACTGGGCACCGTAATTACCTTTTCACAGCGGCAATCTCCTCGAAAAAATGTTTTGCATCCGTGAACTCGACAACGGTGGAAAGATCGGTGTCAAAGTCAACAACAGGCATGAACCGACTCTCTGGATCCTCCCAGACGCCGAAAGGTTCTCGCAAAACTTCCTGTATCCAGTAAACTCTCTGTCTGTACCTTTTGGACGGGGACCGCGGGAAGGGCGTGGTGTTAGACGGTTGTGGATGAGCAGCCTCGTGCACTGCCCGCAGATAGCTTTGACGGAGAACGTCCGTTTTTATTACTCGAGCCATGTAGAAGTCTTGATCACAGGTAATCATCGGCGACAGGCTGTGGTCTATGTCTCGGCCCCGGTCTGTCGTCAAACGGAGGTCGATTCCTTTCAGCGTGTGATGACAAAGGTTGCCCCAAGGAAGAGGAGGAGTTGGTGACAAAGCCAGACGGCCTTCAGGATGTGTCGCCGGAGCAATAGGGACGAACATAGTTGCCTCGGTATGGTCGGCGGCCGATGAAACTGGCAAGCTATTGCTGAGCAGGTGACAGGTGCATATGAATTCGTGATATTTGCGCCCTGGAGCTGTTGTGAAATCGAGAACCTATGTAAATCGTCCGTGTCAAAAACATCATGTCA
This sequence comes from Auriscalpium orientale, assembly GCA_019915035.1. Taxonomy (NCBI): domain Eukaryota; kingdom Fungi; phylum Basidiomycota; class Agaricomycetes; order Russulales; family Auriscalpiaceae; genus Auriscalpium; species Auriscalpium orientale. Next base: position 3,744,870 of record JAHLMH010000001.1, read on the forward strand.
CAGTACGGCAGAGACGTACCCGCGAGATGTACCCCACGTACTTCTTCGTGGTCAGAGCAGCGGCTTGCTCAGTAGCGATCGGGTCTGCCAATGCCTCCAGGGTGGCGACCGGATTCAGTCTGAAGACAACATACGCGTCATCTACAGGGATGAGGTAACTGCCTAGAGGAGCACGTCTCTGTATGATTTCTTGAGGATCATTTCCCTGAACAGTTGACGCCATTTCACTGGAGAAGGGAAGGGAAGGGAGATCAGAACACGACTGGACACACGACTGGACACAGGCGAGAGCGTTTTATGATGAGAAGAACAAAAGCTGGACGGACGGTGGAGAACACATACCAACTCGGAACAACACCAACAATAGACAAGTTGATCATTGAACAACACTGTCGACAGGTTACAGAAGTACAACGGCTGTCATACGCTGTAGTACACTCTCCTGCACCCTGCCATCTTCTAGTCAATTAGGATCGACGCCGGGCACGAGGGTCGAGGGTAAGGGCGCAAGCGCTTCGGCGGCTCTTCGCGATCACCGGCAAGATCGTCCCAGTTGCTGTCAGGACACAACGAAGGGCCGGGCGAGTGTCGGAAGATGTAGTTCAGGTGCTTATCTTCGCAGGACCACGAGGATTGCGGTGACATTGGCAACGTTTTGAAGGTGCACCGCAGTGTGGCTGTAATTGTACTTCGCAAGTCCAATGATGCGTTACTGCTCCCATCCGCATCTACACCCTTCAACTTTCACACCCGAGCTTTATGTGACACTGGTCAGCAATACGACAGGCAGGTAAATGACTCACCTCTAGCGCGACAGGCCACAGGATGCGAGTCTTACACCGCAATGACGAGGTCGAACAGAAACATAGTTCTGGTGCATTGAGGTGAGGAAGATGGCGGAGTTAGCGTGATGTATGCGCACCTTGTTGCGCCCCGACGGGCTCTTCGAGCGCCATATGGTGGCAGCGAGCGCGTAGAGCGGCTCAGATTCAAGTGACGGGCGTGGCTTTGAGGTTACAGAAGGAGCGAAGACGGCGGAATGCGCACGGAAAGGTGGGATGTCGTTGCGGCCCACGGCACACGAGTAACGGAAGTGAGGTAGACCGTAGCATGCGCGAGATAGCGTCGGAGTGTGTGACGGCTGGTCGTAGGAAGCTTGGAAGTCGGGCTGTGAAGAGGTGGACGCACTCTGACCCGAAGACGATGTACGATGCGGGGTGGACATGGGTCAAGTTGCGAGCTTGCAAATAGTACACGTTGAAGAGAGAGATGCCACAGTGCGCGCCGCGTGCAGAGTGCTTGACGCGTACTGTAGGACTACATACTCACCCAGCGGCGACCGTATCTCCCCGCGTCCATACACTCGTCCCGCCCTGTTCTTTTTCAACACCCCACCACGACCACAACCACGATCATGACCGACTCATCTGTCTTTGTCCGAACGTCGTCCGAGTCGGCGACCCGGACGACTCCAACGACGTCCAACGCATAAACAGCTTTGATGCCCTCGCTGGCCATCTTCGGCTCTAGACGAGCAGGACTTAATGGCACTGGTCGCAGGTATTAGCCTCGAGGTGGGATGATTAGTCTCCGTGGCTGAACCCGCTCCGCGGTCCGTTCCAATGGTGCGTACTTCTTGCTCCTCGTGCTCGTACCGATGTTAATGTTGACCTCGATGTGTAGGGATCGCATCTGCAGGCATACTCCCTGGCAGCCGTTGACGCAAGCACTCATCGCCATTGAAGCAACGCGATGGCCGAACCTCAAGTCACCCTATTGCATTGCCTTGTGTACCACCCAGGCGCGAGCGGTGCGAGTCCAGAGATGTCACGGGCGGAGCTGTTGAGTCGATGCTGCCGTGGACGGGCGAGACGAGTGCGTCGGTACCAGAAGATTACGAAGCGGCTGGGGTTTGGAGGAAGGCAGCGCTTGGGAGAGCGCGGGCGAGGACATGGGACGGCCTCCTCCTCCGCTGAACTGTGCATTCGCTCGCGCGCTCCTCCAGTCATCTACCGACGTTGCCAGCCCTGTCCGTTGGCGGTCGAACCCGGTCGCGTCGACTCGCACCCATCGCAGCACCCCAGGACGCTCACGCACCTCATCGAGACTTTTCAACACCGTGCATGTGTGCCAAAAGCGCTCCTGAAAATCAGATAATATTGGTCGAAGAGATAGCTCCTGCGGCGACGACGAGACCACGCCGTGATCTTCGAGCCGAGCCCGCTGCTAGGATTCGCGCATTCAATTTCGATCGTAAGTACCACCAGCGATCTTCTTGAATGATCCCAACTGACGTCTCGCGGACTCAAGTCAGCGTCGTTGTTTGTGGGATCTCGGTATTTTCTGCTCATTGTGCACCCTGCGTACATATGCTATATATATCAGTCGCGTCGAGAATAGCCTACACCCTGTCCCTTCGAAACGCCACAGCCAACTTGGTGGACCCTTCCTGATGACCGGCCCAAGTTCTGCGGAAGTGCTGTCGTTCCAATTTGAGTCTCCCAGCATCTGATCACACATCCGTTATGCCGGATATCAACGAAATACCCTCGGGGGTTTATGCATAGGAATTGGGCATTAAAAGAGACGCGCCAAGGACAGATGTAGTTCCTCATCGTAATGCAATATTACGAGCCGTGTGCCTGTTCCATGCGCAGCAAGCAGCAACGCAGAATCGACTCGCGCGAAGCGTCTGGATACGCAAAAGATATAGCGCTCGAGTACTGAGAGGATGGAAGGTCATCGTCCACGATTTGAAGAACACAACCAGCCAACGCAGCATCCACGCCATGCGGTGGACCGAAAGCCTAGCCGAAGGGCGAGCCTGAGCATGACGATTAAGGCCTGGCGACCAACAAACTATCTGTCCACCAGGACGCCTCTCCGGCGTGTCGACGTTATGGTCTCGACATGACGAGCGCGTAGCCTGAATATGAACGTGCGCAGGGTGCCAACCACATTGTGTTTGAGCAGCCAACGCGCTTCCCGAGTCGGCCTCCTGTACTATTGCCGTGACTCGAAGAACGCACGAACTCCAGTCTGGCAAATGCACGAGGCGAATGCCCGCCGAGCCACGTCCGTAGATTGGCGTTGTCGCCCCGCGCCCCGCGATAGCCGAAAGGAGTGGGTAGCCTTGATATATCTCGTCTTCTGCATGGTACTATTCCTTGGACAAGCGCATTCGGAGCTGCAAAGGTAATTGATGATCTTGTTCCTCGTCGGTTGCGCTACGCGCGAAAAAGTCTGTCGCTTATCTCCAGCTCTCGGGCCCCTCCGTCGACCTGCTCCGCGGTGCACCAGAACGCGTGCCATGAAGCTATAGTCGAGCGGGCTGGTCCTTGTCGTGCAGAAAATGTACTGCTCTGGTGGTCAAGAGAGTCCCTGGTCGCGTGTCAAGTTACTTGACCTGAGTCCTTGAGCACGGGGAATAGATATTGAGTCTGACGTCGCCCAAATGACGATGAAAGAGACTTACTGACTGTGGGCCGGTGCAATTGGCGACGACGACAGACACAAACGCGCTGAGCATGAGCTCATCCGCCGAGAGGAGTTCCGGTTCGGCCGCGCAAAGTTGGCAGCGCTGATGAGCGCGATTGATGATCCGTCGCCCCCACGGTACATGTTCTGCGCGTTCCGCGCCCCGAAGGTCGCTCTAACGAGATCGCTGACGTGATAGCGAAATGCGTCCGAGATGAGCTGGCGAATTTCTAACAAGACGGCGGGGTGAAGACAGCGAATCTTGAACCGAATGTGCGACGAAGATGGCAGGACGGACGAACGCTGAATCGACCCGGCCCTTAGGTGGGAATAATGGAGGAGGATCGGTGAAGGGACCAAGCAAGCAGGGAGCGACGGAGGGATCACTAGCGAAAAGCAGCGTGAGCGTGACAGGTATAGATATGCGAGGGAGCGAATGCATGAGACGTATGAGCTTACAATGGGCGCATAAGCCTACATTGGACGCATGGCAAGGCACTGAAGTAAGAGCAAAGTCTGTGACGAGATGACGTTCAGATTCGCAAGGAGGTGAGCCATTGAACGAATGCTACTCACCGTATTGTCGAAAATCTCCCCCTATATGCGCTACAGTATGACGACGGCGTTGGACGACGGGCGTTGGGGCTTCGGTGATCGACAAGGGCAGCGAACTGTGTCGATACACTAGAACCACATCCGTGCAGGTCCGGAGCTTGAGGGCGCGATGCAGGCGTGGTTAAGGAAAGCGGTGTTGTCCAAGGGTGCTCAGATGCTGCGCCGCTGGATCTTTGCATTCTATTGCAGGACGGCGATGGGCAGTGGATGCGACACGCTGCCAACTCGGTGTCAGCGTGGTCGCTCGACGCTGCGTTCTTGAGCGAGCACGCACCTCATCCACTAATCCTCTGCACGCCGGTCATCAGCATCGTGTTCGTTTCGGTACAACGGCCTGGATCGCATGGGCATAGTTGGTAAGTCATGCTTTCAGCCGCGCGAACCCGGGAGAGGGAGGATTTGACGGCCGGACTGGGAGCGGAGAGGTGCACAGATTTTGCGTAGCAAGGCCATCATCGTCACAGCTGCGGCTTTGAGAGGTAGAGAGAGGTTGAGGAGCGCACACGGATGGGTCAGTGCAAGGTCAGTGCGTCGAACGAAGAGGCGTGGCAGCTGTCGGGGCACCGCGGCCCGAGCTCGCCACACGTGTTGGCCGACGTTCCACGTCGTCAGCTACCAACTCCCTCCAGTAACCTCCTCCAGCATGCGTACCTTGAAGCAAGTCATGTTGAAACGAGATAAGCGCAAGGCAGCAGCAGCGCAAGGTGAGCCGCCCCTCTGAACCGCGTCGTCTGCGGTCTTGACAAATCTGCTCAGGAAGTTCGTCTTCGACCCGCGACTCGCCCACCGCCGCTGTCGCTACTGCTACGACATCGGTTGCTATTCTTAAGGAAATAGGTGACATAACTACACATGTGCCGGTCATAAAGGGTGCCGCGGGCATTCTGCTCAGGATCTTGACGATCAGCGACGTAGGTTCCCGCCTGTCTCGAGAGTCAAAGGCTGGATTTACTAACCCCGGGCCCAGGAGCTCCAACTCTACCGAACGCAATGGAAGGAAGCTGCAGAGGACTTTGGGAATCTGTCAAACGCTCTGAAGGAAGTTTCTGATTATGGAAAAAGTCATGCTTGGATCTTTCCTCCGGATCTAACACAGATTCTGGAGCAGTGGAAGCAGTGGGTGCACATATTTATTCAGTCAGCCTCTATTCATTTCACTGATTTGGATATCCAGCGAGTTAGAGGACATCCTTGCTGTTCTGGAACAGTATCAATTGGAAACCAAGTCGGGATGGAATAGAATCAGCCTCACTCTCAGCCGGACTAGTGCAAGCGACAAGATTGCATCTTGTGATGCAAAGGTCAAGAGCCTCCTCCAGATCTATCACGTACATAAGATGCAATGTTCAATTCTGACAATTAATGGCTAATTCATTTTGATAGACCTCAATACTGATCACCATACAAGCTGATCAACATGCCCTTGCAAAGGTATGCAGATAGTCCTGCTGCCTCATATCTCATATCTCATTGTGTATGCAGACACGCTTGCCTGTTCACAGGTGTGATACCTTTCTCATCAAATGGTTAACCATGCTAAATTCAGAATTGGTCAACAGGGTAAATACCAAGTTGCCACAAAGGGCACCAATTTTCTGTGGACGTGATGTGCAACTTGACTCAATATTGGAAATTCTGGACAATGGGGCAACATTCTCTGCTCAAATTGCTATTCTTGGCCCTGAGGGAGTTGGAAAGACTTCTTTGAGCTTGGCAGTTCTGCATAATCCCACTGTGATCAGGGTCTTTGATGAAAGGATCTATTTCATACCTTGTGCAGGGTGCTTCTCACTTTCGATGCTGCTGAAAGAAATGGTGATTGCTCTTGGCATTCAGCAACCATCTGTTCTGGTCTCACTGGAGGATCAGGTTCTTGATAATCTTGATACATTATCTAGTCTGATATATCTGGACAGCATTGACACTTTATGGGGCTCAGATCCAGATGTGAAAATATCTTTTGAAGACTTCCTTGGCAGAATTGCTCAGAAACCAAATATCAGCCTTGTGGTGTCTAAGTGTGGAGCAGACTTGCCCTCGAAGTTTTCCTGGTCACTCAAACTAGTATTGGAGCCATTTGACCCTGATGCTTCTAATAAAGCATTCCAACTTAACTGTGGTAAACCAGACAAATGGGCAAAAAAACTCATTGGGGCTATGGGAGGACTTCCCCTAGCTATCACTATGGCTGCCCAGCTAGTAAAGCAGCAGAATAGTAGGACTGTATGGGAGCAGTTTCATAGTGATATGCCAGCAAACACCGTGGACAGGACATCATCGAGTCCAGAACTTACAGTGATGCAGATGACAATCAACTACGTAAAGCTCAACTTTGGGCCGTCTGCAATTTTTCTGCTGAGGCTTTTAACCAAGTTGCCTGGGGGAATTTCCTTGAATAAAATTGTGTCTCTTCAATCTATCTTTCCTGAATTTGCAGACATGTCATCAAGTATTGTGCATCTTCAGCGGAGTGGCCTCGCTGCATTAACAGATGAAATTTTGCATGCACATTCATTGATCTTGATGTATCTTGAAAATCACATGCCTTTATCAAAAGAACATGACATGCTGCTTGAGCAGTACTACCTTGAGTTCATATTACAAGAGAAAAATGCAAGGTCCAATGACTTGCTCAGAGATTGCAAAAACATAGATACCATTCTTTTACACTCTCTAGTGCACGATCAACCTAGTAACCAGGTTATAAAGGCTGTTTCTTACTACTCGTCAATTGTAGCCTCAAGATTTGGCTCATTCACAGAAGAGTTGTTTGTTCAACTTGATGCAAAGGCGGATGCAATGGAGCCTAACCAAATTGCAATTTGTCTGATGCAGTGGGGGTCTTGCTTGGCTCAGCTTGTCAGAAAAGAGCCAGAGGCAAAGGCTAAATATGAGCTAGCTCTTAAATATTCCCAAATACATGAGCTAAAGCAGATTGAAGCAGATACTCTTCAGAAACTGGGTGATCTTGAGTATCAAATGGCGGGCGGTAGTATCGCACTGGCTATAGAGTTTCTAACACAGGCATTGTCTTTGCATTTAATGCTTCGCGATGCCAGTGGGCAAGCCCATGATTTATGCCAGTTAAGCCATCTGGCTCTTGAGCGTCCGAGGTCTACTCAAAATGCAAGAGAATTTGCTCAAAGAGCAATAAAGTTGTATGGATCCACAGGTAGCATGCAAGGTCTTGGCAATGCCTGGACATGTTTGGGAAATGGTTTATACTTTGAATTCTACTTTGAGGAGGCAAAGGAATGCTATGAGAAGGCATTGGCCATGTATAGGAAAATAGGCAGTACAGACAGTGAAGGCACTGCACTAGAGTTATTGGGGAAAACATATCTTGCTGAAAAAAGATACAGCACTGCCAAAGACCACTTGAATCAAGCTCTCACAATTAGGAGACAAGCACATAGTTTGGCCTCCCATGTGAGCAATTTGACACTTTTAGGGGAGGTTCACTTATGTCTGAAGGAGTTTGAAACATCCTTTGAGTTCTACAAGCAGGCATTAAATTTCTATGAAATCAAAAGAGATCAACTAAGACAGGGTCAGGTTCTTGTGGGAATTGGTAGGGTATATGCACTGCAAGATGTATATGATGAGGCAATCAGTCATGTTTTAAGGGCAAAACAATTGCATGAAAATAGTGAAGCCACTGAGAATGAAGTGGGAAATGACCTTGATGAGCTGGGAAACATTTACCATGCTCAGCATGATATTCAATCTACTGAAGAGTCCTGGATCCGAGCTGTAGAGATTCACAGAATACAGAGCAATACAGCGGCCTTGACGCAAAGCCTGATATCACTTGGTAGGTTATATCTGGACAAAGGGGATCCAGATATGGCAAAAAGATACTATCTGGAATCCCTTTCGCTATGTGAAAAGCACCACATCACACATACTCAAATCAAGGTTTTAAGATGTCTGGGAGACATGTACCGAAGTAGTAAAGATAGTGACTTGGCAATTAAATGGTACAAGAAGGCATGGGAGGTTCTTGATAGGGTGGATGACTTGGAAGAGAAGGAGTATGTCAAGAATGCACTGGCAGAGGTTCAAGAAGAGGCAGGAACTAACTCCACAACAGCAAAGGTTCTCAAGGATGATCCAGAAGTTAGGCCTACAGTATCATCTGAGCTTTCTGCTATAGTAGCTAGCTAGTTAATATATTTTTACATACCTACCACTAGCTGTATCTACATCTTGCAATACACCTCATACAATCAAAACACAATTTTTATTAGCTTTTTTGATATACCTGACTCCCCGCTAAGAGGGGAAATACTTGCAGTTTTCACATTCTTTGCTGAAGTTGAAAGTCACATGAATTTGGCCTTGGATCACTTGGCCCAGTAATCTGGCACCACCACTTTGAGTCATCACCTTGGCCTCAGCCTAAACCTGAACTACTCCACAAATTCCACTCCACTTTCAGATGCTTGTGCATGCTTTGGTTCAGACCCATTGTCTATCAGCTCGTGATATGCCACAAACATGATAGCAAAAGTGAAACACACTATCCATCCACTGATGGGCACCCACAGGTAGTAGTGTGGTAATGCCTCTGGCCACTGAGACCCTAGAGCGCTAAGGAGGGTGCCGTGTGTGTGCGAGTGGGTGTCAGGGTCCCAAGGATGTGTTGATCGCGCGACCGCAAGGTGTGCAAGGATGAAGGAGGTGCTGTGGTCGGAACATGCAAAAGTCTTGAGCCACAGCAATTGCGATCAGGCGATAAAGGGCAAGTGTACATAAGGTTGGGAGACTCTCGGATGGATGGAGTTCATGGATAGAACATGTCAACACAGCGTATGAATGTCTGTAACTCAATTGAACATTGAGAACGGATGAGGGGACTCTCGTGAGAACCCAAGACTTGGAGAACAGTGATACACCTGGATCCCCGCTGAGAGGGGATACGCACACAATTTTAGCATTTTTTGCACAAGGCCAAAGTCACGTGACTTCAGACCCGGAACACCCAAACCGTTGATCTGGGGCAGCCACCCAAAGTCACGTGACCGCAAACTCGGCCCGACTGCCAACTCCCATGTCACCTTGAGGCACCCGCGCATGGTCAGGTCCAGATGCTCTATCTACCAGCACCCGACATGCCGCATTCTGCCTGCCAGACGTTACACACTTGACAACACCAGCATCATCCTGGTGTGCCTACACAAAGTTCCACATTGTCCGACAGTCAATTCATGAGTTCCCCGTCATCTGCAATACTCTTAGTCCTTGTGCAAGCCCTCCTCAGTCAGTGCGAAGCAAACCAGTGCTTTGCAAACTGGTATTTTCCGAGACAGTTTGCAACTTTGTACGAGGACTGCAGTAAGTTCGGCTTACTGTTCTATGTTCCAGATCCATGTTTTGCACCTATATCTCTAGTTCCACCTGTTCCATTGTTTCCCCATACTTATTGCATATTGATGCGACAGTGCAGATTGTTTGTTTCACAGTCATCACGTTGGCTATGTTATTGACTCGTCTATTTCTTTGTATACACACTTCGCGCGCTCCCAACCCATCTCTTATGACACGCATTGCATTCTGTTTGTTTCCGTTCTCCATATAGCTGGCCTACTTTGCGCCGTATGGTATAGGTTCAAATAGGTTTGTAGTATATATAGGGCTCATAGACTCAACAAAATGCAAGTTACTTATTGAATTATTTGATTATGTATTCATGCTTGCCGGCCCGGCTGCCATGTGCCTACTGTACAGTTGCTCGGGATCTTCCGAGTGGCTTATTTCCATCATTGTCACTCGTCTTCCTTCTTCTTCACGGATTACGTCTACACTATTGTCTGCTACAATGTGATAATCCAAGCCCTTTGCTTCTGCTCATCCCCTCGCTTGAGCTTGATCCTCAACATTACTTTTCCCCCTCATAGTCAGGATCTCACAAGAGACTCTGCACTCCGCCTCAGTATAGTCAGCACTCACTGACTCTGCCGCTCCTCACTCTACACTTTGCACGTAACCTCAAGTTATCGTCTTATTTGTTGTCTTCATCTTTGACTTTGCCTTCAACCCTCAACTTTGCCTTCAACTTTTGACTTTGCCTTCAACTTCAAGTTCAACTTTGCCTTTGACTTTGCACCTCAATTTTGCCTCCCGGACTGTCATCTTTCCAACTTTGCACTCCTTGTAACCACCCAGCACTCATCCGCATTTAACTTTGCTCAACACCCACCTATTCCCATCCTCTATCAAATCATCTTTTGTTGCGTCAACACCCATACCATCATATCCATTTGCCGTGTCCCAAACTCAGCCAACTAGTTTGGGCAAACTCCACATAGTTCGCACTTCGTTTTCTGACTTTGTTTGATTGTATCTTCCTGTTCATCCCATCCTCCCCTCATCGCTTCACCACTTCATCACTTCATTCCTCATCTTCCCATTTGTTCACACTCGGAACTTTGTTCCTTGCGCTTACTTTGCGTCTCATTTGGAGGTGCTACACAACTGTCCTAGGAACTCTGACAACTCACCTCACACAACCACGCTGCACAGAGTCTAGGGATTTGGACCAGGAGACAGGACCGCCCTATGGCTGGCAGGCCAGTGTTGGCAATAAGGCCTAAGTCTTAACTGAATTTAGGCCTTAATGCCCTTAAGGCATAAGCCCTTAAGTATGAGATCGGTGATACGCCCCACCGAACTCTGTGAGGGTATCCGACCGGATTTTGCGACTTTCTGCAATCTCGCAACATCACATGACATCGCAACTGTCACACTGCGATCGCACCAGTCACGCGACTCCCCCGCCACTCGGAGAAAGTACTCGACTGCGCATACAACGCTTAGAACGCCACGCGAAGCCGTAGAACACCGTGACCTCGCCTTGATCGCAGCGCAGAGTCGCATCGCACTTGCACAGTCCAGCAGATCAGTTGCTATGCCTTGCAACATGACATCCCGGAGCAGCCACACCGACCCGAGTATCGCCCTAGTCGCCCATTGTTCTCGACTTTGTCCCGACCATCCTTGCGACTTTCGACAGAGCGCCAGCGACTTGGTGATCTCGCGATTCTCCCGTTGCCTTGTCACCCTCTCGACTCAGGTCGCACGCTCTCCACGCGCCTTGCCCACAAGTTGCGACCCAGCAGCGTTGCGAGTAGTCGAACTCGCGACTTCGCGCGATCTCTCGATCGCAAGCGTCGCCTCGTGTTCTGGTCATCAGAACTCCGTCTCCTGGCCATATATGGTCCTCCTTGTACACTCCCACGCCCTGCGACCCCGTTTCCCACGCGGCGACAGCGCGGATCGCATTCCACATGCTCCCCATGTCAGGTCGCTGGTGGCCCATTGTTCTACACCCATTGTTCTGCTCTCCCTTCCAGGCGGCATCGCCCTTGACTCCCCCACGATCGCGCCGGCGCTGCGACCACCGATCCACCGTTTCGACCATTGCATCGCCACGCGACATCTCGTAGAACGTTCGCAAGGTCGCAACATCGCACAGCGCACTTCGAGTGGCAGTCGAGTGTTCTTCTTGTCTTCCTCGTTCCAGATATGTGTTATCCAGTTCTATCTCATGCTTCCCAGCGTATCTCCCGCACTTCTTGACAGCACAGTTCGATTGTCACATGCTTGCCCTATCCTCTTGACAGCGCAGATCGTTTGTTTTCCTTTGTTCTCCCTTGCGTCGCAGACCATCTGACATGGTCGCCTGACCTCTACCTATTGTACGTACCATGTGCTACGCTTGCGACTGTGTTTTCTCTTTGTTCTCGGTGTTCGACTGCGACTTACTTGATCGGAGGCGATTGCTATTGTTCTCGACGTATATATACCGGTCGCGTACACTCTGCAATACAGATTTGGCTTCCCCCCACCGTCCAGATCTCATTCGGAGCTCAGAAGTCCGTCTATATTGTATAGTTAGCTCGCGCTAGCTTCTTCGTCGTCGTCTTCGTCTATCGTCTTCGTCTCCGCCGTCGTCTTCGTATATCGTCTTCGCTTATCGTCCTCCTCGCTCTCATCTTGTTCCATCGTCGTCCCGATTACCCTCGCGCACCGCTACATCGCTGCGACGCGCTGCGACTTCTGTTGTTGTTCTGAGCATCGCCGCCTGCGATCTCAGTGTTCTCAGTCCAGTTGAGCACACGCCACTCTTGTCCCCATCGTCGCGACCATAGCTCCGGTGGCGCGACCGCCACAACACCTCTCGATCGCACGTCCGCTCCGATCGACCTTGCTCCGACCTCGTTGCTCGCTCAGCTCGTTGTTCTGATTGCCCTGTGAGCACAGTCTCCAGGCATACGAGCATTACGTTCCTTGTCTTTGACACTCGACCATTGATCTCGCCCTCCGACTTCCGTTCCATCATCTCGACCCATCTCCCCCTCTAACTCGCATCCCCTCGACCTTGCGTTCGACTATCGTCCGGTCGGTCGCATACGTTGTTCTAGCCCCGCAGCCGTTGTCCCATCTACGCGACCACCTTACACGCCCCGCGACCGTGCTTGCAAGCTCTTACGAGCGTCGCCTCACTTGCCCTTGACGATCGACCGTCCTCTAGACGTTCTCGCAACGTGGCGTCACACCCCTTCACTCGATCGCATCCATCCGACCACCCATCCGACCTCACGTGCACTCGATCTCGGTCGTCCGACCGCAGCGGTCATCGCTCGACACTCCCGCACGTTTGCGACCACGGCATATCCCCCCACTTCCGTGCACACCATTGCGGTCGCACGATCGCCACTTCCTCGGGACCCTGACGCCCACTCGCACACACACACGGCACCCTCCCCAGCGCTCTAGGGTTTCGGTTATAGATTGCTTACCACCCTACTACCTGTGGGTGCCCATCATCGGCATCCATGAAGGCCTTAAGAGGCCTTAATAACGGAGTCAATATATGATTGTCATTGTGTAAAACAACGGACATCATTTTCTTCGTCACGAGTCTTGTGTCTATCCTCTGAAAGTTCCTCTGTGAGCTCATTTCTACCAAGGAGACAAGCAAATCTTATCATGATTCCATGCTCATTGCCTGAAATGCGTTGAGCAGCAGCGGCCGGACAATGCTTGCCCGCATTCACAGACGAAGAGAGGCAAATGAAGCTTATCATACAAGCTGAGCAATCCCGACGGCGCACTGGAGGGCTCTGGCAATGATTTCATGATAGGAAAGATACCTTAATTAGGCCTTAATTTGTACACCCTTAATTAACCCCTCAGACATCTTAAGGTCTTCACTCTCGAAGGTGGCCTTAATTAAGGCCTTATTGCCAACACTGCTGGCAGGTGTCTACCAACTGTTGCAACGTGCGTTGATGGGCACCCACAGGTAGTAAGCACTCTATAACCGTAACCCTAGAGCGCTGAAGAGGGTACTGTGATCAGGTGTGCGAGTGGAGTAGCAGAGTCCCACGACAATCGTAGCAGTGCTCCGACTGAGTAGGGATGAGAGGGGGATGCGAGGACGCAGTCAAACAGGTCATGATCAACCGGAGATGAAGTCGGGAGGTGAGGGGAAAGGCAACACGCTACACAAGACGGGAGAACATCCGACAGATGGTCAAACATTGATGACAAGGGCAGCAACCACCGGGGCGTACACGATCATGGTCGCGAACGCACTGGACAATCGGCGACGCAGTCACAAAGGCGGGACAACAATGGAACAAGACGAGAGCGAATAAATCGATAGATCGATAAGCGAGGACGAAGGCGACGGCGTGGATGAGGACGAGGACGATGTGCAACAACGAAGACGGCAACGTCAAGCAAATTGACTATACGATACGAGAAGGGCTTAGGAAGCACCAATTGTGCTACTGACTTGGAGGGGGGAACGAAACTTGAATTGCAGGGTGTATGCGACTCGTATTTATACGTAGCGACTCTATCGTATGCACACAATCAAGAAAGTCGTAGTCGAACATCGAGAAACAAAGAAAAAGTGCAATCACAGCGTAGCACATGGTACGTACAATGTGGAGGGATCATGGGGACATCATGTGATGAGGAGGGAGGCGGGCGACGAGGTCGGGTGAGCGATCTACGCTGTCAAAGGATAATGGGCGGAGCGTGGGAAACAGCGTGCAGTGTTGTCGACTGTGGGAAACAGCGGTCGGGAGGCGCGGGAACGGACAAGGAGGACCATATATGGTGGGAGCGCAGCGCTCAGGTGACAAGAACACGCGGCGGGACTTCCGATTGAAGTGTTGTGAGAAGTCGCGACCGCAACTGGTCGCAGCGATGCTGAGTTGCAACTCGTGCGCAAGGCACTCAACAAGTGCAGAACCGAGGTTGCGGAGATGGAGTGGATATGTTGGGATGTTGATATCGTGAAGTCGAGGGCGCTAAGTCGCGGGAGGCGGAACAATGGGGAGGACAATGGTCACGAGAACAATGGCCGACTGGGGCGGTACCCGAGTCGCGTGAGAATGGGGTGGATCGCAGGGTCGGTGATACGTCGGGGATGCGTGGGCTGTGCGTTCTGATAGAAATCTGATGAGGGGACGACAGGCGTGAGACGGGCGCTGCTGTGGGACGTGTGGCAATGTTCTAGGGCGTATATGCGTGATCGCGTAATGGGTCCGAGTGGCGTGGGAGTCGCGACATGGTCACGATCGTGTTGGCAAGGTCGCAATGTCACGTGATCCGTTGCGGTTGCGAAATGCGCAAAGTCCGGGCAGATACCCTCACAGGATGCGGTGGGGCATATCAGCGTAGGATGGTTGCGTAGGTAGGGCGAGGGCAGTAGGACTGGACGACGTGTATGAGTGACTTGACGACATTCGAGCACCTAGGTCAAGGATGCGAGTCAACATGGGAGACTGGTCAGGGTGATGGAATGAAGGTTGGAGATAAGAATAATGGTTGAGTGTCAAGGACGAGAACAATGAGCAACAATGAAGATAAAAAAGTTGAACAAGTTGACTATACAATACGAGAGCAACTGGAGGCGCACAAACTGCGCTTAAGACTTGGAGTGGGGAACAAATCTTGCATTGCAGAGTGTACGTGAATGGTATTTATACGTAGGGAACTGTATTGTATAAATCCAATCGAGAAAGTTATAGTCAAACAATGATATTGCAGAGAACATGAAATTACAAAGGGAGCATATGGTACACACAACGAGGATGGGTCATGGGGATATCAGATGATGAGGGGCTAGACGGGTAACGGTGTCAAGCAAGCGATCTGCGCTGTAGGAGGACAAAGGAAACAGCATGGGAAACAATCTGCAGCATTGTGGGAAACACTGGTCGTAAGACATGGGAATGGACAAGGCGGACTATATATGGAGAGAGGGTGGCGCTGGACTAGAACACGCAGCAGGACTTCTGATTGAAAGGTTGCAAGAAGTCGCAACTTTGCTTAGTTGCAGTGACACTAAGTTGCGACTCGTGCGCAAGGCACTCAGCTAGTGCAGGACCAACACGGCGGGCACGCCCCGCGGCGGTTTTCAAAAAACGCCTAAGAGGCAGTTTTGCACTGCGGGCACGCTCCCGCTTAGTCACTGTGACGTGTGTGACAGTTGCGTCACAGTTGAACTCGACGCGCGTCGCCTCAAGCTCAGGCTGTCTCCTGCGCACCTCCTCACACAGCGATGCACCATTGACACCCTTTCCTTAGTACTTACATCAGTCCATGCAGTATAACATAGTAGTCATACAATCTATGCTTGAATGTTGTCGACACAAAGCAAGGACTTCTCCTACAGGCTGACAGCAGAGATTATGTAAGCGCTGGCAGATCACAGAGATCAGATGCTCCCGGAAGATTTCTCTCTCTCCAGCAACAACTACAAGCTGTCATCTCAGGCATCTGGCTTATCTGAACACTTCAACACAGAGGTCAAGCTCTAAAGGGGATCTCTTGGTCTGTGTCATGTTATGTTTGCTGCATAAAAACTCATGAGTATATGTAGATCAGATCATCATGGTCATATGTCTTTGTCGGATCTGTGTTGCTAAACATGTTGTGGTTATTGGTGGTGTGGAGCAGCCAGGCCGAGAGGTATCTGCATCGACTTGAAGTGTCCATCGGGCTGCAGAGGCAGATGATGCTATGTCACAAGATGGCCCTCAGCTTTCTGCACATCAAGAGACATCAATCGAGCATCAACAGCAGATCCAACTTGAAGGTACTAGTGTGGATGCTCTCAGAGAAGGCCAGTTCTTCTTATCTTATTTCTTGTACCCTGTTGTCTTCTAACTTGACTACAGAGCTTGCACATTCTATTCCTGTTATAGTCAGATTGTGCTGTACCCTGGTAATCTGGCTCAATCTGCGTGCAGGTGTTAGTCGGGAGATCTCGAACATTATTCTGCGTTCACTGGGGCTCATTCTCACCACTATCTTTTTGCTCTTCCGCAGTGCTATGCGATCTGCCCTGCATATTGACTTTGATCTGCCTATGCCGGATATTCCACGTGATGTTCGCACTGCATATCAGATGCAGCATATTGAACCAGTCATTACACGAACTGTTTGCTGCCCAAAGTGCTTTTCTACATATGCCGGTGGCCAGATCCCAGAGACGTGTACATGGCGCGAATCCCCTAGATCACGTGTCTGTGGAACCAATTTATGGACAAAGAGGCAGACTGGACAGGGTCCCAAATTGATTCCAAAACGTCTTTATACAACTCAATCTTTTGATGACTGGCTTCATTTTTTCCTTTCAAGGCAGATAATTGAAGATCAATTGATTGCATCATTTGATAACTATCAGAATAATCATCAGGCTTTTGGTGCTGAGATGCATGACTTGCATGATAGTCCAGCATGGCAGAAGCTCCAGGGGCCATCAACAAATCCATACCGTCTGATTTTTGGCTTTTATATTGACTGGTTTAATGTGCTTGGAAATCGAATGGCTGGGAAAAAGGTGTCATGTGGGGCCTTGGTCTTATACTGTATGAACTTAAGACCAGACATGCGTTTCAAGCGGGAGAACATTTTTGTTGCGGGTATAACTCCTCCACCAAATGCTCCTAACATGGTCACTATATCTCATATCCTCGAGCTTTTTATCCGAGAGGTCTCTCCTTTTGCTCCACCTGCTAGCCGTCAGATTCCAAAGCACTACCATCCACAAGGCACTCTTATTGAGGTTATCATTGCACTTCTTCTGGCAGACCTAGAAGCAATGCGGAAAATTACTGGCTATCTCTCACATTCTGCAAACCTGTTCTGCTCATACTGCGATTTACCTTCTGATCAAATAGAAGAGCTTAATCCCGTTTTATGGACTGAGCGCACTGCAGCAGAAGTTCAGGAGCAGGCAAATACTTGGCGAGATCTGGTAACAAAGAAAGACAGAGAAGCATATGCTAAAACAACAGGAGTTCGGTGGACACCACTTCATTTGCTTTCACATTGGGATCCTATTGAGCATGTTGTGCTTGGTTATATGCATAATTGGCTAGAGGGTATTTTAAAACATCAGCTTCGTCGGCTTTGGGGCATCGGACCTCAGAAGAATGATAGAGACGATGAATCCATAGTGAATATTGACACAGTTGATACTGAGAGCAGTTATGCTGATACAGAAATGTCAAGTAATTCATCAGTTGATCTATATTTATCTTCGCAAGCAACTCCTCCTCCATTATCACCGTCTCCTGGATTATCTTCTCCCTTGACATCAAATGACACAACTCCTCGTGCAACTGTTATACCCCTGCCTTTATCATTTTCACAGTTACAAGAAAATGCTGCATCCTCTAGGAATGCAATGTCTTCTGATGATAGTGAGGATGAGTCAATGTTGCCAGCTTCACCTGTAGAAAGATCAACCTATGGACCTTTTCATTTTACCCCAGATCAACTTACTATTATACGGGAGGCCATAGCTAACATATCTCTTCCAACTTGGGTCGATCGTCCTCCAACAAATCTAGGTGAACCTAGTCATGGAAAACTCAAAGCAGATACATATCTTGTCTTGTTCTCCTTTATTCTACCCCTTATTCTTCCTGAATTGTGGTGGACATCTCCTATCGGGTCTTACAACCAGCAGCTTCTGGATAGTTTTCATTATCTAATTGCTGCAACAAACATTATAACATCTTTTAAAACTTCACACACAGATGCTGACACATATCTGGTCTATTATACTATCTATCGTCAATCAATTCAGGAGCTCTACCCTGTTCGATCGCTTCCAAATCATCATTATGCTATGCATTATCCTGCTATTCTCAAGCATTGGGGTCCTTTGGCTGCTCTTAGTGAGTTTCCAGGTGAACGGCTAAACGGAGAGCTTCAATGTATCAAAACCAATCAGCACATACATGACTTGGATTATACAATGCTACATCAGATTAGTCGCCGTGCTCGTCTAGAGGCTATACTACATGATAAATCTGAGGGCGTTGATTTGGATGCAATGGCTTCTCTTGCTAATCTTCTTAGAAATGGCTCTTCTAAAAAATACGCACAAAGAAGTGATCGGCTCAGTGCAAGTGAGCTTGCAGCTATTCTCGCAAAAGCACCGGAAATGGATGAGAACCATTACTTCCTTCTGCTCCAATACCTACAAGTCAATGGTCAGCCATATCGATCATGGACAGATGTCCCTCATCCCCGTCATGCACTTATCCTTCCTCCGCGAGCCAACAGACTTCGCACGTTTACTGTTGATGGACGAACCTATAGTGATAAGAAACAGCATGAAGGAAATAGTGCCATTCAATTTTGGGATAACCAAACACTTAGCCAACGTACTGGATTTATTCAATCAGTGTGGTCAATACCACTTGATTTTCACATGCATACTTTTATTTTTGTCCATCCACATCTTCCTCTATCGGCTCATGATTTAAATAGGACCCCCTATACACAACTAAAGTTCTTTAAATGTCAGATATTTGATGCTCAACCATCAGAAGAGCTAGTGGTTTTGGAGCCAAAACATATACTTACTCATATCACAACCCTACATACGGGATTCAACAGCCAACTCTAGTTACTTGCTGGGCACTAAATAGAGATCGTCGATAGTAAATTTAGCCAGTTGTAAGATATATAGATAAATATATAAATAGCAATGCATATATACAATTGGCTATCAGCAAATTAAATAAATACTACTAGTGATCATAATCAGTCCGTGTTACTAGCCAGAGCAGACTTCGTATTTAAAGTGGAATTAGTGCAGGTAATTGTCATCCTCATCATCTGAGCCATCCTCATCTTCAGCATCATACTCCTCCAACTGATCCATCTCCTGGTCAGTGGGCATATTGTACTGCTCCAAGACACTGTTACCATAAGCTTCCATAAAGTCATCTTCTGACATAATTTTCCAGCGACGATGGTCAGAGATTGTCTTCCCAATATCCTTCTCGAGAGGAAGTGCAATCTGATTTGCACTGTATTTGTAACGCTGGCGAACAGTGAGTTGTTCGTTGAAGAAGCTTGGAGAGAACCAATCAATAGGAACACTCTTTGGAAGTTTAGTGAGGGCAGGAGGTGGGGGAGAGTTGAGTCTGAGACGCCGACGCTCAGGACTGAGTCAAAAGCTAATATTAGTCACAATATATGAGTGGGCAGAATAAGACTTACATCTGATTCCTGTTGATTCGCTTCTGCTTCTCTCGCTGCTCATCCACGTAGATAGCAAACGCCTGAACAATCGGTGATCTGGCTTCCATCTGCTTGACAACAAATGCACCCTGGGCATCATCCCACTCATCCTCCGAGTTTGCTGCATTCACGCTGAACAAGCGAAGAACACGCGGGTTGTATCCCTCTTCCTTGAGATAGCGCACCCTTGCCTTACGAAGCTAGAAAGTATTAATATTAGCTGAGCACCTAATAAAATCCCAAAAGAGACTGAGACATACTTGTGTACGACGCTTGTACAAATTAGAGAACTCATCTGATTTCTGAACACTTCCATTATGCGCATTTTCCTTCATGAAGCGCTTGCGAATATAGGAGAACACAAAATTGCGATATAACTAAAAATCAAGACATCGGTAAGGGCACGATCCGAGGTAGACAACAATACATACCTTGCGCAAGAGGTTCGACTTCCTGAGCTCCTCAAAGTTGACTTCGTAGACAGTGTATGCATACCACAGACAGAGTTCCTTGAACGTGGAGAGCGCAATTTGCTCATGCAAGAGATTGTAGACACTGTCAGCGGGGCTCCGAAGATCAGGAGTCCAAGCTTTGAGACCAAGGCTTGTGACGACATTGTATGAGAGTTTGATGAACTCTGGCTTGATGGCACGGATGGAGGAAACAATGGTGCTCTTGTTATTGGCGGCAGCAGCACTGTCAAGGGCTTTGTTGAGGCGAGTGACCATAGCCTCTGCAGCGCCCGAAGGGTCTCGCTTGCTATTGATCTCTGAGTCAACAGCAGATCTAATGCTCTGTGCATCATCAAAGCGTTCCGAGAAGAGAGCGTCTTCAGTCCCGCTAACTTTGTCAGGAAACGTGTGTCTCGAGACGAGAAGTCCAAGCATGCGAATGTGGATGTGGAGAGCATTCTACAGCACACCAAAATGAATAAGCACACATACACGGCTGTCAATGAGTAGTCAGGACGCACTTGAATTGCTTTTGCCTCCGCCGATAATTCCTTTTGGACCACATGCCACTGGTCACTACCACCCGTCGCCGACTTTGACGCTGACGCTCTAGCAGGACGCGCTTGCTTTGCTTTCTTTGGTGGACGAGAGTCTGCCGCTGCAGACTTGCTACTGCCTGGCGCGTTATTAGGTCGAGTGTTGCTGGTGCCGTCCGCCGCGTCCGAGTCAGCCTCTGGAGACCGAGGCCGCTTCGAGCCACGGTTGGTAGTGTCGGCTGGAGAGTCGGTTTCCATGCGATCTGACATGGTACGAAGATGAAGAAGAGCTGGTGAGAAATGCTTTCAGAGGAACTTCAAGGTGATAGAGTTGAAAGAAAGGAAAGAGGGTGCGACGTTGTACCGTTCCCTTTGTCTTCAAGTGACGCACGTGGCATGCAACTGTCGTGTCTCGCCACGAGTCTCCCGCGCGCATAAGTAAAAGACTGTATTGAATAATCTGCCTACTTGAAATAATAGAATGTAGGGGACCTGTGCATAGCTCGAGCAGGCCCGGGCGCGTTAGCGCAACACCCCGCCGCCCTGCTCATCGCCCTCGTTGCTCTTGCTATGCGCTCGTGCTCCTTGCCTCTTTGCCCTCGTCGTGCGCCCCGCTGAAAGCGTCTTGTGATTGTCTTCATCGTGACCCCTTGTGCTTTTGACATCGTGTTGCGCTCCCTGTTGTCACGCTGCTGACGACGGTGGCCCGCCACTGCGTGTGCCTAGTCGGGGGACACGCATACCGGCGACAAGGCCAGACGGCGCCATGCGATGCGCGTGCCGGTGGCCTGGGTGCTGGCATCCTGAGAGAAAGTGGTTAGAGAGAACAGGGCAGCCGTCACGGGTATACGCACCTGCATGCAGCTTTCATACACTGCCTCGTCTTCTCCACTCCATATTCCTCTTCCCCTCTGAAAGAACGTGCGAATGCGTGTGTGCAAGGGGTTTAGAAGTATGTTGTTCAAGTTGAAGGGCCACCGGTAGCGACGACGCGCAGAGAGCCCTGCGCATCCCGGAGCGTGTCTGCGCAGCCAAGAGGTGCCAGGTTTGACTCCTTACAAGGCTGCGCAGGCCGTGAGTGTGGCGCCCGTTGCGTGTCGATGTTGGCTATTGAGTGGGATGACCTGGTGTGCGGAGAGGCGAGGTGGCGAGTGTCGCGGCGGCGCATACAACGTTGGGAGAGCTGTGAATAATATTCTTGCATTGTCGGCATTGTTGGATGCATGTGGAGGATTTGATGATACTCACCTGCAGGCCACTCTAAGTGAACTGGCACCGTGTCGGGGAGCCGCGCTCAACTTGCTGCGCTCACCAGTGAGTAGTGTGACCAGGCTAGCTCCGGAGCATCACCGCGGTGGCGAGTTTGCGGGGTGTACGACGACATGTAGTGGATTTAGGACGAAAATTGTGCGAGGGGTGTTGAGGGGCGGGTGCTGCACTGCACGCAGTGTCCCCGTCGACGAGCGTCGACGAAGGACGGGAGCAAGAAGTGTCGCTGACGTGTTTGGTGTGCTGTGCTGGCAGTCCGGGAGAAGCCGAGTCCGGCGGCTGTTTCTGAAAACGCGCGAAAACTGCCTCTTCGGCGTTTTCTGAAAACCGCCGCGGGGCGTGCCCGCCGTGCAAGGTCGCGGGGACAAAATGGGTATGACAGGATATTGATATTATGAAGTTGTAAGCGCTGGTTCGTGCGATGTGGAAACAGCCGGAACAATGGGGAGAACAATGGTTGCGGGAACAATGGCCAACTGAGACGGTACCCAAGTTGCGTGGGAATGTTGGGGAGTTGCAACACCGGGAATGGATTGGAAGCGCGTGGGCTGTGCATTCTAATGGAACTCTGATGGGGAGATAAAACTGTTTTTGATATCAACACCCATACCATCATATTTTGCCCCAACTCAGCCAACTAGTTTAGACTTCCCCCAGATAGTTTACACTTTGTTCCATTTTTGTCTGATTGTATCATCCTACGTTTCTCATTGTATGAGTACCCACACAAGTGTGAAACTCTGCTCTATGCATTCTCACCTCTTTTAGTGGTGCTATACTACTGTTATGAGAACTCCAAGTCTAACAACTCCCCTCACACACCTACTCTACATAGCATCTCCGGGATTTGGTTCAGGATACAGAACCAGACCCTGGGACTCATCTACCAGTGGTGTCTCATTTGTCCACATGTACAGTATTTACAGTATTCAACTCTGGACATACCAAACCAAGTATGTTAGCGTGAGAATGGAGACTCAAATATAAATAGATTACCTCTGTCTCTGATGCCGTCACATTTACTGCATGTCTGTTACCAGCTCGGCTAAGGCAATAGTAAGGTATTCAGTAGCTTCAGTGGGGCAAGTAGTTATATGTCTCAAAATCCCTAATCCTTTCTGATACCACTCAATAGCTATGTTGATTTCTCCATAATCATATCTATAAAGGTCTCCAAGGGATCTTAGGACTCTAGCATGTGTCTCAGGAAAGCTATGTCTCTCACAAAGTGCCAAGGCTTCTGAATAGTACTTGAGTGCTGTTGCTGATTTCCATGCATCATAGTAAATCCAGCCAACACTCATTGTACAATATGCTAGAGCTTCTACACTATTATTTTTCCTATGTATATCTATTGCTTTGAGCCAGCAGTCTTCTGCTAAAACATGGTCCTTCTCATCATAATGTATTTTACCTAAGACTTGTAAGTCCACCCCTAACATACAAACTTCCATGCAAGCCTCATGAAGTTTTATGGCCTGATTGACATATTTAATGGCATCTGAGTACTCTGCTTTATCTAGATAAACCTGGCTTATCTCTCTCAAGGCTAGACCTTCTCTTCTAGGGTCTTTCTGTGCTTGATGGATGTCTACAGCCTGCCAATAAAATTCTAATGCTGTATCATACTCATACAATTTGAAATGCAAATCTCCTAAAGTATGCAAAATGTCATGGAAAGAAGCCACACTGTTTGTTTGTTTCCTTAGAAGAAAAGATTTGTAAAGATAATCTCTTGCAACTGACAAATTCCCTTCTGACATATAGGATAATCCAATTGACTTATAAACACTGCCTTGTCCACCTCTGCTATTTGCTTTGGTAAAAATATCAAGGGATTTAAAGAAGCATTCTCGAGCTTTGTTAGTGTCACTTTCCAATCCACAAGCCTCCCCCAAATATAACCAGGCATTTCCAATGTCATATTTATCCTGAATACTTTCATAAAGCTCAATTGATCTTATTGCAAATTTCTTGCCATCTTCAAATAGAAAATGAAAAGTTGAGTCTGCACTCAGCTTGGACAGTATGTAAGCCTGACCTTGAATATTTTGAAGCTTTTCAAAAATAGGTATTGCCTGCTTCCAATATATACAAGCTTGATCATGATCTCCAATGACACTGTGCAAGTCACCTAGATACTTTAATATCCGTGCTTGGTATTCTTCATCTTGTTGCATTTGTGCATGATGAAGAGCTTTGAAATATTTTTCCTGTGCTTGCACATAGTTGTCACGGTGTTCAAGACAAGTCCCCCAACGTAATTGATAACTAATAAGGCATTGAGAAGGCAGCAATTCTTCTTTCTCCTCTAATACCTCAAATAGCTCATTAATGAATGAACCTGTCTCCACAGAGATTGTCCATGAGTATGAAGTGATAGCATCGACTATTGATTTATTAGGCACTTGTCTTTTTACGCATTGGAGTAAAATATATCCAATGTTTTTATACTCAAGTAATTGTTCATTTGAAACTGTACTATCATCATCATCACTTCCACTGAGTTGAATATAATGTCTTTCAAGCAGCACCCTGTGATGCGTAGAAAGGGGAAGATGCTCTTGCATATAGTATTGGATAAGAGGATGTAGATGCAACGTTTTAAAAGAACAATAGGCTAAACTGCTATACAACAAAGGCTTAATGGCATCATTTATTCCCTGAATATCTGCAAATATAGATTGAAAATCACCAAGTTTATTTAGTGATAATCCTCCAGGAAGTGTACCTAACAGACTCAGAAGAAATATTGTGGCAGGTTGTGAGGATAAATCATGCGCTTCGATAGACAGTTGAATAGAAGTCTCAAGACTTGCAAGACGGTGACGTCCTTCATCTCGCTCAAGAAGCTTAATGTTAAGTTCTTGCCATTTTTTCCATAACTCCTTGCAGTCATATGATTGAGAAAGATGCCCAATGATTGTAATTGCCAAAGGGAGACCTTCCACAGCTTTGACTAATTTTTCTGCCCACTCATCCCATTGATTTGAGATTTGCTGAAAAATAAATTGAGAAGCCTCAAAGCTCAATGGCTTTAGAGGTGGTAAAAGAGGCTGTGACCAAAGAATCTCCTCTGGATATTCTGAGCCTCTCATAGTAATCACAAATGATGTATTGCTGAGGGATGCAATTTTCTTCAGAAAGTTGTGTGCAGTACCTTTTGTAAATTCACTGTCATTCCATAAAGTCTCAAAGTTGTCAATACAAAGTAAAGTGGGAGAAGACCCCAAACAGGACAGTACATTTTCCTCAATTGCAGATCCTTCCAAATTATTTGTTATGCCCAAGGCTTTTGCCAGATCTTTCACCATCATTGATATGGAGAGACAGCCTTCACATGATATGAAATACACTCTCTCTTTGAAAGTATCTTCCACAACAGGGTGGTGCAGGATGGCTAAAGCCAAAGTAGTCTTTCCAATTCCTCCAGGGCCAAGAATTCCTAATCGAATAGGCAATTTGGTTTTATTTTCAATCAATTCTAATATGAGGATCATGTAGCTGTCTCGTCCATAAAAAATTGCTGGTTGAGCTGGTATGCTCGTAGATATCCTGAAATCATATGAAGGTTGATTTTATACGGTGCAACAAAAATACACACCTGTGAATAGTTGAATATTCCTATTTTGTTTATATCAATATTAATAATATATCAAGAATTCTATTGACAAACACACCTCTCTGGTTGCCTGAATGGTGGATGCCATAGAAAACTAAATGATGCTTTAGTCTCACTGTAGAAGACAGTTTGTAGTATGCATACCTGATAGTTCTGAGAAAGCGACTTCAGTGTTGCACTGCAGTATTTGATCTTGAATGTGACATTTTCACATGTTAGAAGGTGAGAAAGTCTTCTCAAAAATGAAGCCCTTTGATAGTGGTACTGGGCCAGAATGTTTGCTATGCTCTTGAGTTCTCTTGAAAATGAAATGATCAGTATGAGGTCAAGCAATGCAGCCAGCCAGCATATGAGCCAAAGCAAAGACACACTATTCAACAGTGTTTTCATCACAATTTATGACTGATGACTGCCAATACGTGAACATTGAAAGCAAAACTCACCGGAGCCACATCCTCAACGTGTGCTGCAAGTCTGGAGGGATAATCCAAGCATGATCTTTAGCAAATTGAGAAGCCTCTGCTAGGATGGAGACCAGCTGCTGTGCGTTTTTGTTGACCTCCATCCATTGATCTTGATTTATGCTTAGTGTCTGTGGTCGCTGCTGTTAGTGCTTAGACCCAATATCGCATACTATAGATGTTGTACATCACTGATCACAATAACTCACGATAACACCCCTGCAGCACCCTTGAGGTATGGTACTTGGCCACAAATGTCACCAATCTCTCGCAACAGTGCAACAGAGGTACCAAGTGCTGCTCTTGCTTGCAGTCGCGATGAGTCTTCAAAGTTGTAGTAGGGTGATCTATCTGTCACTGCTATATGATCAATTAGTAAAGATGGCATTAGGATGCATCTGATTCAATGATGACTAGCCTTGAGCAGGGACTCGTCTGCGCTGTGCCGGTCTGAAAGACATCTTCTTCAAGGAATTCAATATGTGCATGTTCACGACTACAGCACGGAGGGTATTGGGCTGTATTGGGGTTGGTGGCGAAGGAGGAAGGCGTGAGACACGCGGAATCGACTCCGACTTGACTCCGACTGTCCTCGTGTTCCCTACAAACTTCAGCGTACACTGTACAGCAATGGCCATCGATCCATAGCCTTCCATACCTTCGTCTCTCCTCTAGACCTAGCCCACAGGAAACACACGAGGCCGAAAGCGATTCAAAAGGCACGCTGAAACCTATACTTAATCCTCACCGACACTACCCACTTCTCCTCGGCCTCCGTCTGCGTGCGCACCAATAGCCATCCGGACGTCTTTTTCTGCCAGCATATTCATCAAAGTGACAAGGACAGTCGCGCGGGCGTCGGCATACTTACCCTGTCGCTTTTCCTGTCGCGTGCCTCGCTGTTGAGAACGTTCCGAGCGGATTGGAGGTCGTCCGGGCGCGTGGATCGAGTTGGCAATGGAAACGAGCTGGAGACTTCCAAGGTGCGTGTAGTCACGCGGTGCCATGAGCAGAAAAAAGGATAACTGTTCTCGTTGTCGCGGTATGTCGCGCAGCGCCAGGAGAACCTCATCTGAAAAAACGCGTCACGCTGTTGGGCCGATGGAAACACGGCTTCCCAGGCATGGTGCCCGGTGTCTGTTGGCGCGATGAAAGTCGGCGGCGTCAAGGTTAACTTTAACTGTTCGGCCAAGTACCCTTCGACCAGGTACCCAGCA
Organism: Auriscalpium orientale; assembly: GCA_019915035.1. NCBI lineage: Eukaryota > Fungi > Basidiomycota > Agaricomycetes > Russulales > Auriscalpiaceae > Auriscalpium > Auriscalpium orientale. The sequence continues at coordinate 3,772,089 of JAHLMH010000001.1, forward strand.
ATCTGCGCAACTGCGCACCTCAACCTCAACTGCCGTCTGCACGCACGCGCTGGGCCATGCATTGCCTCCTGGCCTCCTCACGGAAGCCGTGTACTCGGGCGCGTCGCCAATTCTGAACGGAAAGCGACTGCAGCCTGCGCAGATGGACGGGTTCTGTCTGGCCAGCACGATCATACTGATCTTCGAGGAGCCAAGGCTTGCAGCGCGCAGGGCAGAACGTGAAGATAAGCGAGAGACTGGAGCGGCTGGGCCGCGAGAAGCAGGAAAAGATACAGCCGGCATGCTAGCATAGCACGGTACACGAATCACTATATCATCATGCTCATAACAACGACCCTATTCACTTCGTGAAATGTCCGACGTTGGTGGCTTATTGCTACTAGCTTGAAGCTGGAGCCCATTCACGACATGGCAATTTGATTCCTTGGGTGCAACGCGAGCCAAGTTCACACAGCCTTCCATAGGCTTCCGTACAGATATTGTCTGCATTGCTATTGACGGGCAGCAGACCAGGCATGCTCGTACGGCGCTGCCTGCGCATCCTCCGCTTCTCCGTGCCGCCCGTCAACCCCATGCATGCCCCTCATCCACGCCCTCATCCTCGAGCTCATCCTCCAACGTCTCTTGGTTTTCCCCTGACACCGAATAGCGCGTCGGGAACGCACGACAGGGCGAAGCTCGACAGCACGCCGCCCAGCCGCTCTCGCCAGCTGGCGCTCATGCGTGCGCGTCCCATGACGCATGACCCAGTCCCATCTCGTGCTCGTGCTCTGCGCTTATTCACGTTCACACGCGAGTGTGCTCTGGTTTTGACGGGTTCAAGCGCGCAGACAGCACCCGCGCCGAGGAGGTCAGTTCCGAGAGCGGGAAGTCCTGCACGAGCACGACATGGAACTGCGCATATTCTAATTAGCATAGTTGTGACGCTTCAAAATACAGGCACATATGAGGACTTGTACCCACAAGCTCGAGGAACTCCATCCTGATCTTACCATTTGAGTCGAGCGTGACGATTCTCGAGCTCAGGATGTTGTTGCTCCGATGGTACAACGCGTCCGCGATGGGCTTCCCAAGAGCCCGCATAGAAGCATACCGCGGATGCGCCATCTTGAACGCCTCCGGCCTACGCATGATGACCTCCCTGCACGCCGCACCTCATGAGTATTCGAATCCTAAGACCGCAGCGCGACACGCACCCAAGACGCCATCAACCAGCCGGTGACGAGCCCTCGGGCAACTGGTAATTATTCTGCTTGACCCTAGCACGGCGAGTATGCATTGCGCGCGAGATGAGGTGCAATTGTACCCCCACCGGAATATCCACACCGTACATGTCAAATGCTGCGCCCTTCGCCCTCGGCGAGAACGCGATCCAGGTTTCTGCTGCACCATCAGCCTGGAACACACACCGACGGAAATCATCTCCGACTCACTGGTTGTTCGGCATCCGTCGCTGCGTCTTCGCGACGCACTTCATCCTCTCCGGCACATCGGGCGTACGCGGCGGCGACATGCCGCGCTCGCGCCGTTGCGCATCATTGGTCGGCAGCGACGCAGGCGTCGACGCGTTCTCATCGTTGCGTTGGAAATATCCTGCGCCGACACGCGCTTGATCTGTACACTCCCCGTCAGACCACAAGCCATCGTCTGCCGCGGGCGTCGTAGCGATCACTCACCTCTTCCGTGGGCGCGAAATTCCGCGCGCGCGCTGCCCCCAGACTCACCACGCGCGCACGTCGATGCTCTGCGTGCGCCGGTCGCTTGGGCGCTACTAGCGCACTCACGAGCTGCGCGCCTCCGAGTCCCTCGTCGCCAAGTTAGCGACCAACATCCGCCAGTCCCACACGCGCCGCTTCCGCACCGCGTCCTCCGTATTCATGCGATCGCTAGCTCCATCCCCGCCTCGCTGCGCACCTCCAGCTCCTTCGAGATGTCGCGCACCAGTGCCATGGGCATGTTCGCACCCCCAGCGGCCTCCTCGCATCGAGCGGAGTCTGCGTGACGCAGCGGGAGATTTTTGCTGCGGTGTTGTCCGTTCCGCGTCCTCCTCAACGAACGCAGCTCCGAGTCCCAGTCGCACGTGTGGTTACTGAGTGTGGTGTCTTGAGTTGAAGAACCGCTCGCGCGCGAATATCTCCCGCGAGAACGCGCCCAACTCCCGCGACGCGGGCGATATGGTAAGCGCGTGGGGTGGACGGAGGTTTTGTGAGGGTGTGGACGTGAGCAGCCGCTGGGGAGCGCGATGTGGCGGCCTGATGTGGCGCTGGGAGAAGAAGCCTGAGCTGGAATAGCGGCTCGGCGAGCTTCGGCGGGGAGGTCCAGAGTCCAGACGAATAATGGGCACAGTTCGTCCTCCCAAATGCGAGCTTCCTCGGACGCGGTGTTCAGGTGGGCTCTAAGTTAGACTCCAACGGCAAGCTCCCGCGGCAGCGGACCCGGGTGGTGGCATTGGGCTGCTGCCAATGTCAGTCGATGTCCTCGCGCGTGGTACGAGGCAGCGCGGTTTGCGCATCAAAGTCGAGCAAGAGGTTAAGCGAGTCGTTCTTCGCCAACTCGGCCTGCCTCGGCATTTGCAGAATGAGTGAATCCTGCTGGTATCGTGCTGCGTGAAGAGTGTAGGAGCAGTGTGCTGTTTGGCGCAGGCTGCGGGCGGCGCAAGTCAGCGAGCTGAACAAGTCGGCATACGGGCGACTGGCATACCTTGGTCGGCGCAGAAAGGGTCAGCAAGTCTATTCGAACTCACGAGGATGGTGAGCAGTGACCACGACATGCCCGCGGCGGCCCCAAGACCACAGCCGCCGAACCGGCGCCGCGCAGTCGCCGCGCCGACGCGCCGATTCCGATGTACCGGTCTCTAGTACTAGCCTTAGTGCTTTACAGTCAGGTCATAGCAACGTTCATACCTAGTTCATTATGTGCATCCGGGCAATCTGGGTAGACAGCAAGTAGACAGCATCGAGAACTGCGAGTCAAAGGAGAAGAGCTTCAATTCGATGTAAGCAACTGTGGCGACTAGATCTGTATGAAGGGGTATTTACTTAAATAAAGCGTTGGTTGTATGGTATGCAGGATGTCCGAAAGCGTGATGTCTACGTGTTGTCATGGGAGTAACAGAATCTATGGAGCCTATGCGGCGAACGCGCGCGACGAGCGAGTGCCACGGATGCCTTGTCTGGCCTGTAAGCGTGATGTCTACGTCTTGTCATGACAGTAAAAAGATCTATGAAATCTATGCGGCAGACGCGCGCGACGAGCGAGCACGAATGCCTTTTCCGTAAAAGTAAAAGAGGTAGGGTATGGGCAACTAGAAGGCACGTCAGCGAGCGATATGCGTACTAGAGCGAAGCCACGTACAATCGCCAGCGACAGGAACGCAAGCAGAGAAGCGCCCCACTCGTTGCCCAGATTATGGAACATCGGCACTACAGAACACACGAAGAGTCGGCACCGAACGATAGTCCAGGACGAGGCGGTGACACTCACCAACAAACAAGGGCATCGCAGCGCCGAGCCCGCTCCGTACAACTGTTTTCGCGGCGAGCGCCGACGCGACGTGTGCGGAAAACGTGTCGATGAGGTATGCGTTGGCGCTGAAATACACGACAACCATGCCGAAGCCGAATGGGATGCCAGACATGCAGGGCCCGACCCAGCGCGCGCCGACGGCCTCGACGATCGGGGGCGATGTCCATCCAAAGATAAAGAGGGCTTAAAACAATATCAGAATGACAAGTTCGGGCGACGCAGATGAGGGGAATGACATACAAATCGGTATCCATGGCGCACCGAGCATCATACCAGGCAGTCTGTCTTCGGGCTCGGGCTTGCCCTTCTGCGCAGTTTGCTTTTGGTAAAGGCCTTCGAGCCAGGGCGTGACGAGCAGCGCGAGTGCGACACCAACAAGCACGGAGCAGAACGTGAGGCCGACCATACCGTCGTTGAATCCGTATCCTTCGCCAAAGACGATGGGGTAGGAGAAGAAGAAAGCGTAGAGGAGGCCGTATATCATGGATATGTAGAGCGACATGAGGAGCAGGATGGGCTCAGTGAAGAGCATCTCTGCAACGAGAGTAAGTAATCAGTTCGCAAAGTGTGAAAGAAGGACGCACCGAATGGCCGAACGAGCGTCTCAAGCAGAAGGTCCGCGAAAGGACGGAGGAAGAGCTCCTGTTCCGTCTTGTAGATATCGCTGCCCGTCTCTTCACGCATTTTCTCTGCTCTGCGGCGCAGAATGACGGGTGCGTATGTTTCTGGGATCGTCGTGAGCAAGGTGGCTCTACACAGCAGTCAGCGATCATCCAAGTAGCGCACAACATGAAGTTCACTCACATCACTCCCGCGAAGATCATATTAACCCAGATCATCCATCGCCAGCCGACAGTCTCGCCAACGAAGCCGCCAACGATCGGCGCGAGGACGGGCCCACCGTAGGGCGCAGCGGCAAACAGAGCGATAGCGAATCCGCGCTCGTTGTTGTCCCAGATGTCGCTGATCGCGCCGCCGGCGAGCGTGAGCGCGGTGCTCGCGAAGAAACCGCAGAGGAAACGGCAGGAGAGGAGGGCGCCGATGTTGGGTGCGAGAGCGCACGGAATGTTGAATACTGGCAAAGCGTGAGATGAGACGGTCGCGCATTTGGTGGGAAAGGTAGGTACTCACTGACGTAGAGCCAGAAGGGAAAGATCCAGAGAGGTCGACGGCCATAGAGTTCTGAAAGAGGCGACCAAACGAGAGGGCCGACGCTGATGGTGGATGTAAGTAAAGGAAGACGGACGAAGAAGGACTGTACGCACCCGAACCCACAGACCATCAGCGACACGCTCAGCGCCACGACAGTTTGGCTGACACCAAACTGATCCTCAATGTCATGGAAATCTCCTGTCACAATTGCACTCCCGAACGCGACCGACACAACCGCCAACGCGACGATCGCGGTGACGACTACATGAAATCGCAATCAGCTTCATCGATCAACACGCATCAGCCGGTGCGCGACTCACTCCACTTATGCAGATTCGACCAGTTACGCGGGTCTTCAGGATCGTTGGGCTTGAACACGACAAGCTCAATTTCCTTTAGCCCCTTCTCTGGGTCCGACGGATCCTGCGCCTTTCGCGACGGCGCACGACGCAGCGCGCCGCGGAGGGGTACGGTACCCTTTTCGCTGACCTCACGGTACTCGTCGGTGATTCCAACGCGTAGAGCATCGGTCGTCTGGAAGGGATAGCTGAGATCGGGGCTTGTGGTGACGTGACTAAGCGGTATGGTGGGCTGCCCGGGGTGTCCGTCATGGAGCGTTGCCGTCGGAGAGGATTCCAGTGAGTACAGTTGGGGCTGGGAATCATGGTGGTGGTGGTGGTGATGATGATGTTGTTGGTGTGATGGAGACACCTTGGGAAGAGACGGCAAAGAAGACATGACAGGGGTACGGGCAGGCGGGAAGAGAAAAGGGTAGAACCAGATGAGATGCCCGCTGTAGCACGACCTTTTATACGTTGCTCAGCACGGCGTCGGCACAGTGAGCTGTTACATCTTCCTCCCGCCTGTGCCGAGCGCGACTTGCGCGCCAGTCGGGGACGCTGCGGGGATGAGGGTAATCCCGGCCGCTGTGGCGGTCGGGCGTGCCAATGCCGAGATGCCGATAGCTCTTCCGTGGTTTCCCCGCTTCCTCCGTGGCTGACCTTGGCACAGAAAATTGACGTTCCGTTATCGCATGATACTGTCGAGAGGGCAAATTTAAGCTGAAATTTACGAGGAGAAATCAGGTAGAACTTACAGAAACTACAGGAAGTCGCTTGACATAAAGATCAAATTGCATTGCAACTTGCAAGAAATGGGGAAAGCTCAGATAGCGTCAAGGTTGGGTAGCTGCCATGCGGATTGGCGACGCTGGAGCTGACGGCGACGGCTGGACGCGAGCGAGCAATGCCGATGGCAGTCGGAGGCGGGCGCGGCCCCGCGCTGAGACAGGACTTCCGGTTCCGATTCGTCTTGCGTTCGGAAGGCTCGATGACCGATGGAATATTTATGACAGGCGCCACGGTCCTGCATGAGAGCATCTTAGATGCTGGAACGCTGATCCCGAAATCACGGGAAAACCCTCAATGAGATGTACAGAAACCGGCCTGCCCATAGAGGAGCGGATCTGAGCGGTATTAGAGATGGGAGAGGATTGGAAGGATGGGTGCTCACGAAGGTGACTGCGAAAAGCTTCCTTGGTAAGGAAGGCCGGTATGTAGTCATCGCGTCCATGGCATGGTGAACCGACTAGTTCTTGCGACGCTGCACACGCCTTATGAGCACCAAGACCAGGATAAACTAGCCACTGCACGCACCTTCATTTTCAGCCTTTCAACACTCTGGCCACGCACGCTTGACTATGCAGTCCACGATAAAGTCCGGCGGGTACCCATTGGCGGCCGCTCAGACCGCGACAAGGGGAACCGGCAGTTCTGTTTGTCTGAAGCCCCAACTGCGCTGGCGCTCGCTCGCCATGTAATAACCGTGCTTCATTTCTGTACCCTCCGTCTATGGTGAGGGTAGAGACCCGGGATTGAAGTTCCGAGTACTTGAGAGGACCACGAAGTGCTCAATAGCCGTATCGCGGGTCGAAAGCTTCTTGTACACGCATGAAGAGTTCCGCGGCGAAAAGAGGGAGGGAAGAAGGAGGACGCGGCGTCGTTCGAGCAAAACCTGTTTGAAAGAAAGATCAGGAGCGTCGAAGGAGTGCTAGAGATGCCAACGCACACGCACACCATCTACACCTCGATTGCACCCGGACCTACACCTCATGTACCCCACGACAATTGTTACAGTCGGGTTCACGTGCAGACCACGCTGGTCGCGGTGCTGCGACACACGGCCGTCGGCGTACCGCTCAAGTCGTCTCCGAGTCTCAGGCCGCGCAGAGTGCAGTTGGTGTGCAGTTGCCGTGGCGCGGGATTGAGGGAAGAGCCCGACAGGCGTATGCCGCGCATGGATATGCCGTGGATGCACGAGACGCGAGACGCGAAAGGTTGTTATATTGTAGGAATGCCATATCATGGCGATCAGCGCGCAGACAACCTCAGCCTGTAGTGAGGCTCCGAGTCGGAGTCCTGAGTCACGTGGTTGTCAATGGGTCGCGCCGTCAGCTTCAACTTGTTCAACGTTCAACGTTCAACGTGTCCCCATGCAGTTGTGAACATGCAGTTGTCGCCCCATATCGACCCGAAGCTGAGGTTCCCCCATGGATATGATTGTCGCCCCCGTATGGAGTGCTCTCGGACGCATCAGAAGTCGTAATACTAAAAGCACCCCTTCCTCCGAGTCGGCCACAAGGTATACACCCCATTAGCGGTGAATTTCCTACGTCCATGACATACTATCAAGAGCTGACGTCAGGAGTAATATAGCTAGATGAGTCACCCTTGCAAGATGGGTCGAGCATGTGTCGCGTCTTCGCGATCCTGACGCGCAGAAGCGCGCTGTATCACCATGCTGAGTTGCTGCTTCCCCGTTCGGTTTTGCATAAATACCTGTCGCCTCGTCATTCTCAGCTCTGCAGAGCTAAGCGGTCCTTCGCATCTCGTTTTCGTCATGTTCACTTTTACTCCTGCCGTCTTGCTGTCTGTCTTCTTCTGGGGAATGTCACTCACCAGCGTGAAAGCTGCCGGACCCCGGCCAACATGCGTTGGTGAGTGTCAAGACGCAGCTTAACCACTTACCAGGCTGACTTCAAGATGACTCACTGTCCCCTAGAATCTTACAGAATATCGTACGTTTGCGTGATGAAAAAATTCTGGATGAATTTTGATCGACAGATTTTCTCCTGTGCAGGAAGGGCGACACGTGCAGCACCATTTATTCATGGTCAGGGGTCACCCCTTCGCAGATCCAGGCGCTCAACCCGGGTATTCAATGTGAGATCTTTGACGCTATGTACTTGCACGACGAGAACTGACCCCTCACGGCGCTCTAGGCAACTCTCTTACTCCCGGACAATATGTCTGCCTCTCTTGTAAGCGGCATAAGCACGAACTAGGCTGGTCACGTTGTGCTCACAAATGTCAAAGCATACACACCAATTTGCACGGTCGACGTCACCGCGACTGGGACGTCGTGTGTGCCAATTGTCGCGTCCCAAAACATCACGATCGCGCAGTTCTACCAGCTCAACGATAATGTCGACAGTGCGTGTGACAACCTCGTAGTGGGGAGCCCGGTGAGTGCGCTGCGATATTATATGTACGGGCCTTCTAGGCTGACGACGCCGCCTTCAGTACTGCGTGAGCACGGATCAGTGCTTCCCAGGAAACACCGATCCGTTTTGCGACGAAGACTGAGCCGAAGATGTTGTATTGAACAAAGGCTGCAGCTATGATCGCGCGGTCGTACGACCCCTTCGAACCTGTGTGTACCGTAGTCTACCTCATTGTCTACGCAGACATACACTCTGTACCGTCCTGGTATATTGCAAAGAGTTTGTGCCCAACCGTACCGAATCACCGCCAGAAAATCGAGAGTACTCCAAACGAGCACAGTGCTGGTGCCCTCGCCTCATGCATCATCCCATACGCCGCAATTTTATTAAGTGGTGCCAAGGTCGTAAAAGCTACATGAGGAGCCCGCATGCCGGCAGTCGCAGCACTGCCCATGTTGAGGGACACACGCGCACGCCGCACAGGCCGTGCGCCGGCGCAGGTTGAAGGTTGAGGCAGGTGTACGCGCAGAGAAATGAGGGTGGTAATTTGTGATTCCGGATCCACTGCGACAACCGTGTTTAGCGTGACCTGTCGGGTAGAGGCACGGCATGCAGCGAGGCAGGTTGATAGCGCCATTGAAGTCTATTCAACGCCTCGATGTGCGGGCCAGGCGAGCGTGGCATAGGGTGTTGTCCACGACGGTGCAGCCGGAGCTGGGAGACGAGAGGTTGGGCGGCGCATATATGTCGGCTGACTGGTGGATGAATCGCTGGAGAGTAGGGGCGGTGTCCCCGGTAAGCTTGCAGACACCGTATGGAAAGCGTGGCGCACAGCCCGTTTCATAGTCTTGCCCATCCTGACGCAATCGAGGAAGGCTACGTACATCAAATTCAAAGAAGCGGTCAGCTAAGAGACAGCAGAATGGCAAGTAACTCGTACATTCAGCTTGGATTGGATGGGTGCCGCTGTGCTCGAGGCTCAGCCGCACCGCGTCTTGCACGATCGCACGCCCAGAACGACTGATGAACGTTGTGCGGATTCGTCGGAGTGCAGCAGTGCGATGCACTCGGCCTGCACGATGGTCGAAATCTAATCGCCGTTGCCCGCCCTCTGCGTCCGCAGTGAGTCAGCGAGCGGAAGATTATGTGACAGGTAGCGCACGTATAGGGGAAGCAGAGATAGCGCTCTATCGGCCCATGGTTGACCTATCGAGGATGGACAGGTAATGCAAGACACATATCGACATCCTCTCTCTGTGCGTGAGTGACCACAGGAGAGGAATACAGGGTAGCGGGCGAGGCAGTGGCTTGGACATAACACCGCGAAGCGCGTGGGCGGGGTACACGCGTGGCGGGCGTGGAATGGGGAGGATGACGATGCGGTGGAGAAGATAGATGCCTTCGATTGAAGCCGCTGCGAAGGCGTAGTCCATCGGATCCTACCTCCTCGCGCAAGAAGACGGATTCGTGAGGCTGAAACGTGCATGCCTATAAACAGAGATCTCGTGTTGTAGGGAGACACATCAATGGGGACGGAGAAAGAGAACGATTGGCCGGGTTTGCGCTGGCGAGATCTAACTGGCTTGCGGGGGGCTGTTGGTCACCGCCAAGCACACGTGAGTGCGCGGACCACTGGTGGTGAGGCGAGGACCGGCACGCACCACGGTGAATCATTGTTGACTCTGCGACACGAGCGAACGTGTTCGCATCCTCACGCGTCTGAACCATCGCCGCTCCATATGCTCCTCGGTGTCCCGATCATCAGCGCGCCCTCGCTTGAGATCGGCGATCCGCTCGTGGGTTCGTCTACAAGCATGATGTGGGTATCAAGAGACGCAGGTGGGCGACGTGCGGGATGGGACTCGGCTGTAGCTGGTAGTGATCATGGACCAGGCGGCACGGAACCGCAGGGCGCAGGTGGTGAGACTCAGAACAGGGAGTGAACTTCCGTGCGACAGGCCAGAGGGTCCGACTTGGGGCTGTAGCACGAAATGCTCGATGCCTGGGAGTGAGTGAAGTGGGGGTGAGGGCGTCGTATGGTGATCTGCAAGCTATCGGCACGCACCAGCTCCGTGGAGGCGCATTTCGAAGCTCCTGCTCGCCATCACTGGCCGTCTTCTGGAGCTGTCCTCTCGAGAATGCTGGGCTGTTCGCAGGAGGTGCGCTCGACGATCTGTCTGCCGTGCGCAGAGCGAAGCAACCCTGTTTGCGTGCTGAAGTTGGATAAGCAATAGGATGACGATGCTAAGGAGAGCTGGTCAGGAGCGGCTGACAGTCGCGGCTAGACGACGTACAAGGGAGCAGCGACGTAGGCTGCACATGATCGAGGATGCTGGATAGTCGCTGGCGGTGATCGCTCGAGGGCGAGACACTCCCATTTCCGGCGGAGCAACAGCTGCTTGAGGCGAGCTGGGGAAGGCGACCGGGATCAATTTGGACCTTGCAGAAGACTCATGCGAGGACGTCCGTCGACGAGGGTGACGAAAAGGCCAGCCCTCATTCACCGCGTGAGCTACCTGATAACCTGGGCGAGTTTGAAAAGTTGCTGGAAAATTGTGGGGCAGGAAGGATGCACGAGGCAAAGCGCTACAAGGAAAGCTTTGAAGGCATCTGTAACCGGTCGTTACATTGTGCGTGTAAAAGATTCGTGTCGAGTCAACGTTGGGACTCGGCGATGGGTGGCACGTGGCTCGTTCGGGGCGCTATCGGCCTCGCAACTTATCCTTTCCCTCCAACAAGCCAAGACGCAATGCTTCCAAAGTCCCTTTTGTCCAAAGTCAGGAAGTCCGTCGGGCTGCGCAGCAAAGCCGTGCCATCTGAGGGTGCGACACCAAAAGTCGAGAATGTCGTTGAAAGCTCAAATCAGAACAGATCTGCACCGCGTGGACAGCACGATGTTTTCAATCGACAACCACAGAGAAGCCCGTAGAGACTATGGAATGTCTACATACCTTGCTGTGCTGAAGGAGATCGGAGAGATCACAGCAAATGTGCCATATATCAAGGGTGTAGCGGGAGTTCTCTTAAGGATTGCAGAGATCAAGGAGGTGAGTAGCTTCGAATGACATGCACCAGAGGTATATCTCATAGAGAGGAACACAGCAAACTGTCATATATGATGAGAATTGGGATGAAATCATGGAAGACCTTGCTAGAGCTGCTGAGATAGTGGCTTATGCATTTCAGTGGTGCACCCCAGGCCCCCATTCAAACCTGCCTGAAGCAAAGACCATGCCTACTGATCTAATCAATCTGCTTCTGTCCCTTGAACAGTAAGTGTTCTTTCCTGTTACTGACAGAACACAATTGGCAGCTGCTTTTGCATCTTAGGGAGTTGGTAAATGTCAAGGAGCATATGACTCAGCTGCAGTCTTATGGTCATTCCAAAATGACTAGACTCCGAATGGCTCTGTCTCACTCAAGCATGTTGAGTAAAACACAAAGCTGTAGTAGGACTCTTAAGGAAGTTCTTGAAGCTACAAAAGTGAGTATTTGCTCATGTATGATTTTACATCATATTAATATTCACTTAGAGTTCTATGATTATGCATATTGGATTTCATTCCAAACTCACTAAAGCATCAAGTCAAGTAAGTGATTTGATATTTGAGCACTGTCTAAACTCAACAATGCACCTATGTAGGCTAATCAACTAGACTTGAGGTAAAATATATCTATTGGCCCTAGCTCAGATAATGCTAATGCTCTTGTGATAGACCAAATATTATGCTTCCACCAATACCCCAAGGCTTCTGTGGAAGATCACGTGAAGTTGAAAGTATTGTGTCCATTATCATTTCAGAACCAGTTGGAGCAAAGCTGACAATACTTGGGCCTGGCGGAGTAGGCAAAACTGCTGTAGCTTTAGGTGTTCTTCATCATGCAGAGATCAGAAAGAAATTCCAGGAAAAGGTATACTTTGTGTCATGTGAATCTTGCACCACTGTCAATCTGCTGCAGGCAAAATTGGCTCAGCTATTGGATCTTATATGTGAAAATGAACAACTGTTGGAGTCACATATTTTGTCTTACCTCAGTGAAGGCTTTAATTGCCTAGTCACACTGGACAATTTTGAAACACTCTGGGAACAAGATGCATCACAAAGAAAGCCAACTGAAACCTTTTTGAAAAGAATAGTGGATGTGCCTGGTATAACTTTGCTGGTGACTATGAGAGGAACAGAAAGACCTTCTTGTGTGAGCTGGACTGAGCCAGCATTGCTGCCTCTTGAACCAGTCAGTCTTCAAGTATCAACAGAAATATTTAGAAGTATCTCTGGAAAATGGGACAAATATGCAGATCAATTATTACAGGCTATAGATGGTCTACCATTGGCAGTGACACTAATAGCCTACCTTGCTCAATCTACAAGCTGCTATGATTTGTGGTGTCTCTGGCAGAAGAATCAGACTAGTTTACTTGAGCGTAGTAAAACCCATCGTCTGACAAGTGTAGATGTGTCTATACAACTGTCAATTGGTGGAAAAAAATTGACCGACTTACCTGACTCCTTACGATTACTAAGCATAGTGTGCATGTTGCCCCAGGGTCTCAATATGGCTCATAATATGAAGCTTCAAAAGTACTTCTCTAATATAACAGATTTTAATATTTTGACTGTACCACTAAAGACCAGTGGAATAGTTCATGTGACACCTCATAATTTTTTAAATGTGCATCCGTTGATACGTGCATACTGTCAGAGGTATCATCCATGTTCACAAGAAGACAAGGTGCCATTAGCTCAATATTACATTGAATTGGTGACAACAAGTCATGTAGGGCAAGACAGCGTATTTGATGAGCAGGTTTCTGAACTGGAGAATATCTATGTCTTATTCCATGACTTGCTCAAAGGGACACCCTGGTCCTTGCTGATAAGCGCTGCCTTGGAATTTTCATTTTTTGCCTGTTCTGTGGGCTTATTCTCTGACCAACTGCTTGTTTTGATTGAAGAGCACTATAACACTCTTTCCAATAAGGAACAGATCAACCTGTATAAAATATGGGGCAGATGTTGCAGTCGCATAGAGAAATTGGAGATGGGAGAAAAAAAGTATGCCAAGGCAAGAGACCTGGCGGAATATCATAAAGACTATAGCAGTGTAGGCAATATAATAGCATGGATGGCAGAACTCAGAACTGATAGAGAATCACGGAAAGGTGCACTTGATATGTATCATGAGGCACTCAGAATGCACAAGCTTGCTGACGATGCTGAAGGTCAAGCCAATGACTATCTATGTATTGGAGAAGTATTTTTTAAAGAATACAATCTAACTGAAGCCAAACAATATTGTAACACAGCATTGAAAATGTATCAGAGTATGTCTGATACTAGTGGACAAAGCTGTGCATGGAAGTTTCTAGGGGACATCTTCTTTCGCGAAGAGAACATGAACCAAGCTTATGTGTGTTTTGAGAATACATTGAAGTTAGCAAGATATAATCATAATCTATTTTTGGAAGGAAGAGCATTAGAAAATATTGGCAAAATTTACTCCGCACAAGGAAGGTTTGCTGAGGCTGAGGACAATTTGCGGACTGCGGTGGAGATTCAGACAAAAATCAAAAGCAATTTTGGACAAGGAATAGCGCTTGATATATTAGGGATAATCTATGTAAAGCAAAACAAACTTGAGGATGCAAAATGCTGTCTTGAAAGAGCACTACTGTTTCATAAACTTAGAGATGATAGAGTTTATCAAGCATATTCAATTCAATCATTGGCTGGAGTTGCAGCACGTCAAAGAGACATGGCTGGTGCTGTTGCCTTATATAAAACGGCATATGATATGCATGGGAGTGTTTCGGACCTAGATGGTCAAGGCTCTGATCTTGACAGTCTGGCAGCCATTTATTATTGCCAAAGACAATATGAGGATGCCCAAAACTACTGGAAACAGGCACTTAAGATTGCACAACATACAAAAAACATATTCGTAGAATCACATATTCTCTATCGTCTAGGAAACCTGTCCTATGATATGAAGCAACACTCTCAGTCTAGAGAATACTGGGAGCTTTCTCTGCAAAAGAGTTCAAAGATTGAATATTCAATGTGTGAAGGTTCCGTGTCAGAGCGTTTAGCAGAGCAAGAAATTACTTGTCACAACCTAGAACATGCAATTGTATTATATAAGAGAGCAAATCAAGCATTCCAGAAAGCAGACTTTCCTATGGGCCAAGAGAGGGTGTTAGCAAGTTTGGCTGGGCTGTACTTAGATCAAGGTCAGATGGAAAAAGCCACAGAGTATTATAAAATTTTGTGCACCTTATGAAAGGGTAGTACAGTGGGTGAGTGCTTGTGTATGGCCACACTCTATACCTGGTCATAATGAAGTAAAATTTGTATTCTGAAAAGCTTTAAGATATGGCTCATGCACGCATTCTTAACTTATGTAAGCAAGTATTACAATAGCACGGTTTTCTACCAGAAACCTAATGGCACTTGGATCTCTGAGTAAATACAAAATACAGTTGTGCAGAGTTGTGAGTATATAAGGTATTCAAAGGACTGCGAGCAGAATTGGCAAAATATAGACTGTGGGAGTGCCATTAAAAAAGTACACCTGCAATTCACGTTGATACGCACCCAGCGCGGGTGGCGTCTGTTTTCGCATTTTCGCAACATTCTATCGACCATCGCGAACCATCGCAACACATTGCGATCCAGCTCCAGTCAAGATGCTAGCGCCCTTGTAGCGACACAGGCCAATACCCCTTGTTGTTCCCCTCGATTCTCTACCCACCAGGCCTTGCCAGACGTCCGCACAAGTCACCAAGTCATGTGTACGCACTTCCCAAGCCATCAAGATGTTTAGATCCAGCCACAGCACCCTGTGCACACATCGCGATGTCTCGCATACACATTCCCTTGTTGCCCTCAGCTCTCTACTCATTGCATTCGTCTTCCACCTTGTCCCCAGTGCGCCCCAGCGTTGCGCAGCGCCTCAACACGTCACCCACAGGTCCCAGGGTCCGGTCTAGACGCAGTGTCTCAGAGCAATGGTCCGGTTTGATGGTTTCCGATATGTCGCGATCCGCATATCTCGGAGTTTCACATGGAGATAGCACAGCCTTGCGGTTCCGATACGTCGCGATGCTCGTTTTCTGATTTGTTCGGCCTTCTAGAATGTCTCACTATCCCCTTTCTTACTTGATGACTCACAGTAGCCACAGAGACGCGTTTCCCATGTATATCTGTTGGTAGCTAGGTCACTGTCCTTCAGACAACGACCAGACAATCCCCAGGGATCCCCCAGACAATCCAAGCGTCTTTTCCCCTCCGAGTCACCGTCTCAAGCCTTTGCAACATCATTTTATCGCGTTTACCATCGACCTCGACCTTCAACTTCACAGCGCCCAAGATTATAGCCTTCACCTTCGCAGAGCCCACGTTTACAAGCCTTCAACTTCGCAGAGCACATCGTTTTCACCTCGTCCAGCGCTATCGCGTTACGTTGCGATCTTCGTATCACCTTGTCCCCTCGTCCTCTCGCCCTAGCCCTTGTTCCCCCGTCGCCTCAGCCCTCCAGTCAAGCTCGCGACGCATCGCAACACCTCGCTTCGCACCAGCAGTGTCGACTTTCATCCCAAATCGCCTTCCCTTTCGCCCCATCGTCATCCCAGTTGCTTAGCGACTTCCCCCCAACGTTCACGCACTCTCCGAGTCATCTGTAGGTCCTGGGACACGCCCCCAACCTGTTACTGTTTACCGCTCGACGCCCTAGGTGTTTGGTTTTGTGGTTTTGTTTGCCATCTGACCGCCTGTGCGCCGAGATAGGCCATCAACGTACAGTGGTGATGATGGATGTGACAGTTGCGGTGTTCTGCCTCATCACATCATCGGGGGTGCGCAGTTGAGACAATCCTTCATGCCCAAACGGCGCCTTGGAAACCTCAAGAATCTTGGCCATCATGCCAGCTGGAATACTCGGAGGACCAAGGTCACAAAGGGCCTGAAGTAAAATGTGAGCACAACCAATGCCAATGGATGCCAGCACTGACCTAGCAGTAAATTTTCAGCTCGTGCAAGCAGACTCAAAGGTTCAGCAGCATAGCCTCACTCCTGGGTCGATTTTCTCCACCAAAGGGCATATGGCGGGAATCCCGCTATATGTACGATATTCTAAGTCTCAAGTGCCTCACTGGATTATGCCATATTTTTCGGACTTTCAATTGCATACTCATAGTATAGATACTTGTAGGTACACTTGTACTCGCTATCTATAAAATATACTCTTCTCTTTTCTTTTCTCTTCCTTCTAGTTCTCTTTCCGAATCCCGCCCGACTCCTGAAGATACTGAGCAAGACGGGCAACTCGAGCGGTCAGCCACAGCTATTGCCTTAGCAGGCACACATGCACCAAGCCTACACACGTGCTCACGTTGACTTGGGAAGCTTCGGGCAACTTGCGCTGATACGCCCCACCACATCCGGTGAGGGTATCTGCCTGGACTTTGCGCATTTTGTGACCATGACACATCATGTGATTTCACAACTTTGCCACCACGATTGCAACAACCTTGCAACTCCCATGCCACTCAGCCCCACTACGCGACCACGCGCATGAGCTCTAGAACATTGCCACATGCCTCCAGCACAGCCCTTCCCATCAGATTTCCATCAGAACGCACAGCCCACATTCCTCCCGGCTTATCGCCGACAATGCGGCTTGGGTACCGCCCCAGTCAGCCATTGTCTCTGCGACCATTGCTCTCCCCATTGTTCCGGCCGTTTCCGCCTCCCGCGACCTAGCGCACCCGACTTCACGATATCGACATCCCGACATACCCACTCCGCCTCTGCAACCTCGGTCCCGCATTTGCTGAGCGCGCGTGCGTTCGAGTTGCAACTCAGCATCGCTGCGACTGAGTGAAGTTGCGACTTCTCGCGACCTTTTGATCTGAAGTCCCACCACGTGTTCTTGCCACCCGAGCGCCGCCCTCCCTCTATATATGGTCTCCCTTGTCCGTTCCCGTGCCTCATGACCGCTGTTTCCCACAGTCGACAATGCTGCATGCTGTTTCCCACGCCTTGCCCATTATCCTTTGACAGCGCAGATCACTCACCCAACCCCGTTGCCCACCTCCCTCCTTGTCACATGATGTCCCCATGACTTCTCCTCATTGTACGTACCATGTGCTACACTGCGATTGTGATTCTTCTTTGTTTCTCAATGTTCGACTACGACTTTCTCAATCGTGTCCGTACAATACAGTTGCTACGTATAAATACGAGTCGCATACGCCCTGCAATGCAAGTTTCATTCCCCCCTCCGAGTCAGTAGCACATTTGATGCTTATCGAGCCCCTCTCGTATCATATAGTTGATTTGTTCAACTTTGTCGTCTTCGTTGTTGCCCATCGTTCTCGTCCACGTCCATGCCATCGTCTTCATCCTTGCTTATCGATTTTCTTGCTCTCGTCTTGTTCCATCATTTTCCCGCCCTTGCGACTGCATTTCCGGTTGTCTAGTGCGTCCGCAACCGTGATTGCGTACACCCTGGTGGTCACAACCCTTGTTGTCAACGTTCTCCCGTCTGTCGGATGTTCTCCCGTCTTGTGTGTTGTATTGTCTTTCCCCCTCGACCTCCCAACTTCGTCTCCGGTCGATCGCGACCTGTTCAACTGCGTCCTTGTATCCCCCTCTCATCTCTACCCGGTCGAGCACTGCTGTGATTGTCGGGGGACTCTGCTACTCCACTTGCACACCCGATCATGGTACCCTCTTTAGCGCTCTAGGGTTACGGTTATAGAGAGCTTACCACCCTACTACCTGTGGGTGCCCATCAGTGCCAGCTCTCTTCACTCTCGCTTGATGCTCGAGGATTCCTCGAGCTCAACGGGAGTCTCTCTCTCTTTGCGAGGCCACGTTGGCCTCATGTATTGTCCTTTCGCCTAGCTTCAGGGATGCACACCCCGTGGATTCCGCGAGGCACTTCACACCTTTGGATTCTCTCCTCACCTTCACTCGCTATCCCCTGCTTGGATTCCGAGCAGTGGCCCATCCATCGTTTGGCAGGCGCGTCACAAACGTGGACACATCCGGAAATCCATAGCAAGATAGCCAGTGAACGGAGGACTCCTCCATCTCACCGAGAGCAGACAACTTTGTCATGTCGGATGAACAACCTCCCTCTAACCGATCTCAACCTTCCCAACCTTCCCAACCAGCTTCTGATATCTTCAAGCCTGATTGACGATCCACTTCCCCAGCTCACGTTCACTTGCCCAGCATCTCCGCTGTTGCTGGGGCTTCGTTGACTCGCTCGTATACTCCCTCGGCACCTGGACCATCCTCTGCTTGTTCCTTCCTCGCTGATCCCTGGGGAAGTCTTCCTCCTCATCCATCAAGCACAGGCTCTAGCGTATTCTGCCAGACGCCTGTGAGACAACAGTCAGATTCATCCTTAGCTAAGGCTCTACTCAACTTGTCCAACTCTCCGGCTACTCATGTATCAATCCTTCAACATTGATTTTGGGACAAGGATGACTCCCCGAATGGACGCTCATTGTCTACTCAACTGAACAAAGTCTTGGACTGGGTTTTGGTGATCAAGGACTTCCACAATCTTAGGCCCGTTGCAATAGGAAAGGTTACAATTCCCACGAATCGTTTCTTATGTAATGTTCATACAGCGTTTTTTTGACCCCCTGCAACACACAAGTATAGCACTATATATAGTCATTGACTCCCACGCTGGTCTGAGGTAAGCTTTTGACCTTCCTCACTGTTGCCGGGAACGAACCACATAAGTTGTTGGCTTTGCAGCATTTCTAAGACTATACAGTGATTACAGAACACGCAAGAATAGTGGTATTGCAGGGAATTTCATTTATTCTATATAAGATTAGCTAACAATGATGACATCATTCCGGGTTTGAAATGGGATTTAAACCCCGGAATGATGTCATCATCTTGACTCATCATGAGCTGTTCAATGCTGTGGCCCCTCCCAGCAACCCTCGACCTTTCGAGCTTCTGCCTTTTACAAGTCCTATGAATTGTTGCTTATTTCATCTACATACAGATTTTTTCCTGGGCTTTTACATTTAGAATGATGTCATTGCTGTCCTTGCACAGCTGAGCGAGCAGTCAATGAGCGCGGATGGTGCAGCTGCAGCACCCAGCGGCAAGCGCAGCGGTACTTTCTAAGTACTGGCATTATCTCATGTATATAGTTGATAACATAACCAGAAACCCAGAATTGAGACTCAGAGCGGAATCGTACCGCCGCGCTACGTGTCGGCCCACTCCCAGCAAGTTCCCCGGTTCTGACTCAAAAAGAGGCCGGTTACCACCATGTCTTCAGTAGTGGGTGAGATGCAATATCTCCTGGACAACTATATCGCGGCACTAGACTCTGTTCACCACCATTTTAACATCAACCATGACAACCGTTGATGGGCACCAGCCGGTTGTAAGGTGGTCTTGTCTCCTAGACCAAATCCCTACAGCGCTGTGGACGTGGTACCGTTGTTGTGTGAGGGGCGAGTCGTCAGTGTCCCGAAGTCTCGGAGAACGTCTCCCGAAGTGGGGAAAGGGTGGTCCAAACTGGATGTCTATGTGTCGAGGGTGCAACGTTGTGAGTCCAAACTACGCTGTGTGATGTGTGTCACGGTCAAGGTAGAATTGGTACGTGCGCTCGCAAGACAAAGTCAAGGTCCGAATTCGAGGTCCGAAGTCGAGGTCGAGCGTTGCGTGGCATGCAGCTCGATGTGCGGTGGGGTTGACGTGCGAAGTCGAAGTGTGTCGTGCAAAGTTGAAGTGCACCGTGCGAAGTCGAAGTGGTTCGTGCGAAGTTGAAGTGCGAAGTCATGTGAAGTGGCGCGAAGTCGAAGTGCGTGGTGCGAAGGCAAAGTGCAAAGTCATGCAAAGTCGTGCGTGGTGCGTGGTGCGAAGTGGCATGAAGTCGACGTGCGTGGTGTGAAGTTGAAGTGCGAAGTTGGACGAAGTCGTGCGAAGTCGTGCTTTGTGCGCGGTGCAAAGCGGTGCAAAGTCGATGGGCGTGGTGCGAAGTCGAAGTGCGAAGTTGTGCGAAGTCTTGAGAAGTGCGCTGATACGCCTGGATCCCCGCTGAGAGGGGATACGCACGAACTTTTAGCATTTTTCGCTCAAGTCCGAAGTCACATGACTTCGGCCTCGGACCGACCGGACCGGCGCTCCGGCACCGTCACCTCAAGTCACGTGATCCCGAACTCGGTCCGGTCCCGAACTCCCACTCCACGTCGAGGCGCCTGCACATGCTTCGGCCAAGAGATATCGTTCATCAGCACCAGACACGCCACAATCCTCCAGCACAAAGCAAAACGCTCCACTACGCCGCCGCCTCCACGATACTCCACTGTCAGACAACCTTCCCATCCTTCACTCTATCGCGCCCCCGAGTTCCCCGTCGTCCGCCGTCCATCCCATCACGTTCCCGTCCCGCCGCATCCGATCCGTATCAAACCGAACTACCGCGAGCGGCTACAGTCCAAGCCACTTCGCGAGTCCGTGCGCCCCTCGCTGCGAGTTCGGTCAAGTACTATACGTTCCATCCTCGCGTTCCGCCCTCTATTCTCTAGAGCCTCCCACCCCACGTTTCCATTCGACTTATTGCACATTGTCTTGACAGCGCTGATTGTTTGTTTCATAGCCATCGCGTTTTCCATGTTATAGACCACTCTATTCCTTCGTATACGCACCCCGCTCACTCCGCACTTGCCACTCGTGATACGCACAGCATTCCGTTCGGTTTCCGTTCTCCATATAGCTAGCCTACTTCGCGCCGTACGATACGGGTTCGGATAGGTTCGTAGTATATATAGGGTACGAACTCTTGACGGAATAACAAGTTACTCTCCCCTCTCATAGTCAGGATCTCGCAAGAGACTCTGCAAGTCACCTCGGTACTATCAGTTCTACTGACTGTGCCGCCCTTCGTCCACCACTTCGCACGTAACCTCACCTCGTCGTATTCGTCGTCGCATTTGTCGTCTTATTTTTCGTTCTATTCGTCATCTTATTTGTCGTCTTCGTCTTCGACTTCGCCCTCGCCTCTCGACTTCGCCATCGACTTCGCACTTCGACTTCGCACTTCGCACTTCGACTTCGCATTTCGACCCCGCACTTCGCCCCTCTACTTCACACTCCTCGACCCACCCCGCACTCATCCGCAACACACCTCTCCATCATCTCGACGCCAACGCGTTCCCGATCACACAACCACTCAGTCCCCGTCACCCAACACCAGTGCTATCATATCCGCACTTCGTGCCCCGAACTCAGCCAACTAGTTCAAACGCATCCCCCACAGTTCGCACTTCGTTTTCCGTCTTCGTCCGATCGTGTCGTCCCGCTCGTCCCATTGTCTTCGCCCCGCTTCGCCACTTCGGAACTTCGTTCCTCCACTCCCCCTCTGTTCGAGCTCGGGACTCCGTTCCTCGCTCCACTTCGCCCCTCCAGCGGAGGTGCCGCATGACCGTCTAGGGAACACTGACGACTCCCCTCACACAAACCATGCTGCACAGTGTCTAGGGATTTGGACCAGGATACAGGACCGCCCTACGGCCGGCAGGTGTCTATCAGCGCGGTGCAAAGTCAATCTGCGAAATAGACTGAAGTCGTGCAAAGTCGAAGTGAGAGGAAGGCGAATACGATACGAAGTCGAAGGCGAAGTGCGAAGTCGAAATCCAAAGTGGAACTCCGAAGTCGAAGTCAAATACTATACGAGGGATGAAGACGAAGACGAAGACGAGGGGGCAAGGTCAGAAACACTTTGACAATGCGAGGGGCCGAAGAGGGGCTCTCAAGGAAGGAGAGGAAGGGGGCATATGCTATGATATTGAAAGTAGTGCTAACAAGGCCTATATATACTTCGATCGAGTCCGAACTGATATACGACCGTGCGAACTAACTGTATCGTAAGTAGAACAAAACGCAAAGTGAGTGGAGCGAGGTCACAAGCCGTACACGAAGTATGAGTCAGTCGAGAGCAAGAAGTAAGTTGAAAACCTATGCTGGAAAGCCTGAGAAGCGAATCACTGAGTCATAAGGGGCTGAAACATAAGTACTCCACTATGACAAGGTGCGCCTAACTGTGAAACACGTTCCGAAGTGTTCCGAAGTCGCTGCAGGTACCATGGGAACGTCCGAACTGTCATGATGCAAAGTCGTCCGAAGTGGCTCGGATCGCAGCGAAACACATCTGGAGGGCTCGAAATAGTGTCGGAAGGGAAGGGACAATACAAGGAACAAAGGGGAATCGAGGGGGTGAGAGTTGAAGTCGATGTGGGGTATTTCGACTTGACAGCAGGAATGTGGCGTGTCTGCTGATGATGGAATGCATGTGCTGGATCTAGTGACATGTGAAACTGTCAAAAGTGGAGTGAGGGCTGTGTTGAAACACTTCGGGTTCGTCGTCCGAAGTCCGAAGTCATGTGATCCTGAAGTGAGTGGACCCGAAGTGAGTTCGCAGTTCGGAGTCCGAAGTCATGTGACTTCGGACGAAGTCGAAAAATGCGAAACTCGAGGGTGAATCCCCTCTCAGCGGGGAACCAGGCGTATCACCGTTTACGCTGTTTAATATGGGAAGAATGAATTGGGATTCGTCTATCATGCCTGGTGCCTGTTGGTACACCGTCTATGAGAAGCTAAAGCGTTCATCAGCAAATACAAGAACGAGGTCCCAGAGAAGACTCTTCAAGAATTGTTGATCTCTTCGAACGCATTGCTCTGGAACGGCTTGGAAGAGGACGATGATGAACACGTTTTACGGCACTACAATCACCACCCTCAACTCTATAACAGCTTGCCCTTGGAATCCAAGGCAGCTATTGATAACTCGGATAATTTTTCTCAGATCGTGCCGATGCCCTCGCTCCTTCAAGAAAAGATGGGAGTCAACATCTCAGAAAGCATGATGGAAGATCTGTTGCGCAGTATGAATAACGCGGTGGACGGGTACCCTGGGTGGTTTGCATTGATGGAGAACTGGCTGGGGTAGGAGACGAGTAAAATATTGACATCTTGGTGGAAAGCGAGGCTGAACAGGAGTGCAGGCAGTCTGGGGCAGTTGTGGTAGCTAGTAGTGTACTTGATACAAGAAAAGAAATTGAGATTTTGAGCTATTTGTGAGGGCCATATCATATTGCAACCAAGCCGGTGTTATGCGTGACCTCGGCCAGATAGACAACACAACAAGGCCCACGTTATGTGTCACCATTGGTACCATTCAGTTCTCCTCAGTAGGTCAAAAACCTATGCTGGAAAGCCTAAGAAGCGAATCACTGAGTCATAAGGTGCTGAAACATAAGTACCCCACTATGACAAGGTGTGCCTAACTGCGAAACATGTTCCGAACTGTTCCGAAGTCACTGCAGGTACCGTGGGAACGTAAAAACTGTCATGTTGCAAAGTCATCCGAAGTGGCTCGGATTGCAGCAAAACACATCTGGAGGGCTTGAAATAGTGTCAGAAGGGAAGGGACAATACGAGAAATGAAGGGGAATCGAGGGGGTGAGAGTTGAAGTTGAAGTGGGGTGTTTTGACCTGACAGCGGGAATGTGGTGTGTCTACTGATGATGGAATGCATGTGCTGGATCTAGCAACAAGTGAAACTGTCAAAAGTGGAGTGACGGCTGTGCTGAAACACTTCAGGTTCGTCGTCCAACATGATCCCAAAGTGAGTGAACCCGAAATGAGTTCGCAGTTCAGAGTCTGAAGTCATGTGACTTTGGATGAAGTCGAAAAATGCAAAACTCAAGTGTGTTTCCCCTCTCAGCGGGGAACCAGGCGTATCAACATTGATAGACACCTGCCGGCCGTAGGGCGGTCCTGTATCCTGGTCCAAATGCCTAGACACTGTGCAGCGTGGTTTGTGTGAGGGGAGTCGTCAGTGTTCCCTAGACGGTCATGTGGCACCTCCGCTGGAGGGGCGAAGTGGAGCAAGGAATGGAGTTCCGAGCTTGAACAAAAGGGGTGGAGTGGAGGAA
Source organism: Auriscalpium orientale (assembly GCA_019915035.1). Taxonomy (NCBI): domain Eukaryota; kingdom Fungi; phylum Basidiomycota; class Agaricomycetes; order Russulales; family Auriscalpiaceae; genus Auriscalpium; species Auriscalpium orientale. The sequence continues at coordinate 3,796,250 of JAHLMH010000001.1, forward strand.
CGAAGTTCCGAAGGGACGAAGCGGGGTGACGACGATGGGACGAGCAGGACGATACAATCGGATGAAGACGGAAAATGAAGTGCAAACTGTGGGGGATGCGTCCGAACTAGTTGGCTGAGTTCGGGACACGAAGTGTGGATATGATAGTCCTGGTGTTGAGCGGCGGGGACTGATTTGATGGGTGATTGGGAACGCGTTGATACGCCCCACTGCATCCTATGAGGGTATATACCCGGACTTTGCGCATTTTGTGACCGCAATGCATCACGTGACATCGCGACCTTGTCACCGCGATCGCGACCATGTCGCAACTCCCACGCCACTCGGACCCATTACGCAATCACGCATATACGCTCTAAAACATTGCCACGCGTCCCACAGCAGCGCCCGCCTCACGCCTGTCATCCCCTCATCAGATTTCCATCAGAACGCACAGCCCACGCATCCCCGACGTATCGCCGACTCTGCGATCCACCGCATTCTCACGCGAGTCGGGTACCGCCCCAGTCGGCCATTGTTCTTGCGACCATTGTCCTCCCCATTTCCCCCGCGGCTTAGCGCCCTTGACTTCACAATATCGACATCCCGACATATCCCCTCCGTCCCCGCAACCTCGGTCCCGCATTTGCTGAGCGCCTTGCGCACGAGTTGCAACTCAGCATCGCTGCGACCAGTCGCGGTCGCAACTTCGCATGACACTTCAATCGGAAGTCCCGCCGCGTGTTCTTGTCACCTGAGCGCCGCTCTCCCACCATACATGGTCCTCTTTGTCCGTTCCCGCGCCTCGCGACTGCCGTTTCCCACAGTCGACAACGTTGCACACTGTTTCCCACGCCCTGCCCATTATCCTTTGACAGCGCAGATCGCTCACCCAACCTCGTCGCCCGCCTCCCACCTCGTCGCATGATGTCCCCATGCTCCCTCCACATTGTACGTACCATGTGCTACGCTGCGATTGTGCTTTTCCTTTGTTTCTTGATGTTCGACTTTGACTTTCTCGATCGCTTGCATACGATAGGGTCGCTACATATAAATACGAGTTGCGTACACCCTGCAATGCAGGTTTCGTTCCCCCCTCCGAGTCAGTAGCACAATTGGTGCTTCCTGAGCCCTTCTTGTATTGTATAGTCGATTCGCTCAACTTTGTCGTCTTCGTCGTTGCCTATCGTCCTCGTCTGGCACGTCCACGCCGTCGCCTTCGTCCTCGCTTGTCGATCTCTTTGCTCTCGTCTTGTTCCATTGTTGTCCTGTCTTTGCGACTGCGTCGCCGGTAGTCCAGTGCATTTGCAACCGTGATTGCGTACGCCCCGGTAATCGCAGCCCTTGTTGTTGACATTCAACCATCTGTCAGATGTTCTCCCGTCTTGTATTGAGTGTTGTCCTTCCTTTCAACCTCCTGACTTTGTCCCCGGTTGATCGCAACCTGTTCAACTACGTCCTCGTATCCCCCTCTTATCCCCTCTCAGTCGGAGTACTGCAGTGATTGTCGCGGGACTCTGCTACTCCACTCGCACACCCAATCACGGTACCCTCTCCAGCGCTCTAGGGTTTCGGTTATAGACAGCTTACCACCCTACTACCTGTGGGTGCCCATCAGCGTTGGCGTCGAGACGATGGAGAGGTGGGTTGCGGATGAGTGCTGGGTGGGTCGAGGAGTACGAAGTCGAAGTGCAAAGTGCAAAGTCGAAGTGCAAAGTCAATGGCGAAGTCGAGAGGTGAGGGCGAAGTCAAAGGCAAAGACAACAAATAAGACAACAAATAGAACAACAAATAAGACGACAACTGCAACGGCAAATACGATGAGGTGAGGTTACGTGCGAAGTGGTGGACGAAGGGCGGCACAGTCAGTAGAATTGATAGTACCGAGGCGACTTGCAGAGTCTCTTGCGAGATCCTGACTATGAGAGGGGAGAGTAACTTGTTATTCCGTCCAGAGTTCGTACCCTATATATACTACGAACCTATCCGAACCCGTATCGTACAGCGCGAAGTAGGCTAGCTATATGGAGAACGGAATATGAACCAAATGCTGTGCGTATCATGAGTGGCAAGGACGAAGCGTGCGGGGTGCATGTATGAAGTAATTGCGAGGTCTATATGTCGGAGAACGCAATCGCTATGAAACAAACAATCAGCACTGTCAAGGCAATGTGCAATAAGTTGCATGGAAACACGGAGTAGAATTGTGTAGAAACTAGAGGGTGAAATATGAGTCTGGAACGTAGAGTGGGGGGTCGAACTCGCTGCGAGGGCCGTGCAAAGTCGTGAAGTGACTTGGAAAATAGTACTTCGCATGGAGCCGGATCGCTTCGGCTTGGAACCGACAGGAGGGCAGGGTGACGGGAGATACGGGGGATGTCGGGGAACTCAATGGTACGATGGGAAGACTGTTTGACAGTGTGGAGGGCTCATGGAGACGGCGGCATTGTGGAGCTTCCAAGGTCGTGTGGCAGGATTGTGGCGTGTCGGGTGATGATGGATATAGAGTCTGGGCTGTACACGTGTGGGCGTCTCGAAGTGGAGTGGGAGTTCGTAGTGGGAGTTCGCGGTTAGGCCGAGTTTGTGGTCACGTGACTTTGTGTGGCTGTGCCGGATCACCGGTTTGGGCGGTCCGAGTCGGTCCAAGTCCAAAGTCACGTGACTTCAGACTTGCGCAAAAATGCCAAAAGTTCGTGTGAATCCCCTCTCAGCGGGGATCCAGGCGTATCAACGTGTACAAGTGTGAGTACAGTTCCAGGCACCCAAGGGTGTACCCATGCAATCCACTACCTAGGCCCCATTTTAGTGGATGGATAAATAACACCAAGTGTAGTTTTCTACTATGAAAAAATCCAAAATAGTTCTTATTGCATACTTATGAATTCTGATGAATTCAAATAGTATATCCATGCAGAAAGATCAACTTGATATTATTCTCTGCTATACAGTACCAATATGTTGCTGAGGGATCATGAAGGTACCAATCTGATAGCATTATGATTCTACTTTAGGCTCACTGACGTAATCCTGAATATTTTCTGTTGGGCCTTTATTTAAGCGTAACTGAGCCAAACTTTCTAATACTCTTTCTTGATCAGTCAAATAGTCTGACTTTTTGAATGCTTGATATGCTCTTTCAAATAAACCAACTGCCTGTGTTGAATTATGAAAAGTCAGTTCTAACTCTGCTAAACACTCTAACACAGAACCTTCACAACTTGAGAATTCAATCTCTGAACTTTTTTGCAATGAAATATTCCAGCATTCTCCAGCCTCAGAGTACTGCCTCATATTATAAAATGCTCTTCCCATAAGATAGAGAACACGTGCTTCTGCTTGTGAATTGTTTAGACTTTGAAAGATCTTGAGTGCTTTTTGCCAGTACTGCTGAGCAGTATCATATTGTTCTTGATAATAATAGAAATCTGCCAATCTGTCAAGGACAATTCCTTGGCCATTCAAGTTTGCAACAGTCTCATGCATATCATATGCCTTTCTATATAGAGCAATAGTGACATCATTGTCTTTTTGATGTGCTGCAACAGTAGCTAATGATTCAATGGAATGTGCTTGATCTTGTATATTATTAGTCAATTTATGACATTGTAATGCTCTCTCAAAACAGTTTTTTGCATCTTCAAGTCTGTTTTGCTCTAGATATAATTCCCCCAATGCATCGAGTGTAACTCCCTGTCCAATGTGGTCTTTGATCCTCATTTGAATCATCAAAGCTTTCTGCATATTCTCCTCAGCCTCAGCTGACCTTCCCTCCAATGAATGAATTCTTCCAATTTCCTCCAAAGCTCGTCCTTCTATATACAGATTGTGATTGTGTCGCCCCAATTTGAGTGCTTCAAGATAACATTTGTAAGCTTTGTTCATTATGTTGTCACCAATATATACATCACCAAGAACCTTCCATGTAGTGGCTTGGCTATTACTGTCTGAGATGCTCTGAAACATATTCAGTGCCCTATAGCAATATTGCTTAGCTTTCAAAAAATTATTCTCTTGATATAAGGCTTGGCCAATATACAGATAGTCATTGGCCTGACCTTCAATATCATCAGCAAGCTTGTGCATGTCAAGTGCCTCTTGATACATTTCAACTGCACCTTTCCAGTTTGCTCTACCATCTCTGAGTTCTGCAATTCCTACTAATGCAGTTCCCACACCGCTATAATCTTTATAACCTTGAGCCAACATTTTTGCCTTTGCATACATCTTTTCTCCCATCTCAAATTGATCTATATGGCTGCAACATCTACCCCATATTGTATACAGTTTGATCTGTTCCTTGTTAGAAAGAATGCTGGAGTGCTTCTCAATCAAAACAAGCAGTTGGTCTGAGAATGAGCCCACAGAACAGGCAAAAAAAGAAAAGTCCAATGCAGCGCTTATCAAAGAGGACCATGGTGTCCCTGTGAGCAAGTCATAGAATAAGGCATAGACATTCTCCAGTTCAGAAACTTGCTTTTCAAACAAGCTGTCTTGCCCTGCATTACTTGTTGTCACCAATTCAATGTAATATTCAGCCAATGACACCTTGTCTTCTTGTGAACATGGATGGTAACTTCGACAGTAAGCACGTATCAACGGATGCACATTTAAAAAATTATGAGGTGTCACATGAACTATTCCACTGGTCTTTAGTGGTACAGTCAAAATATTAAAATCTGTTATATTAGAGAAGTACTTTTGAAGCTTCATATTATGAGCCATATTGAGACCCTGGGGCAACATGCACACTATGCTTAGTAATCGTAAGGAGTCAGGTAAGTCGGTCAATTTTTTTCCACCAATTGACAGTTGTATAGACACATCTACACTTGTCAGACGATGGGTTTTACTACGCTCAAGTAAACTAGTCTGATTCTTCTGCCAGAGACACCACAAATCATAGCAGCTTGTAGATTGAGCAAGGTAGGCTATTAGTGTCACTGCCAATGGTAGACCATCTATAGCCTGTAATAATTGATCTGCATATTTGTCCCATTTTCCAGAGATACTTCTAAATATTTCTGTTGATACTTGAAGACTGACTGGTTCAAGAGGCAGCAATGCTGGCTCAGTCCAGCTCACACAAGAAGGTCTTTCTGTTCCTCTCATAGTCACCAGCAAAGTTATACCAGGCACATCCACTATTCTTTTCAAAAAGGTTTCAGTTGGCTTTCTTTGTGATGCATCTTGTTCCCAGAGTGTTTCAAAATTGTCCAGTGTGACTAGGCAATTAAAGCCTTCACTGAGGTAAGACAAAATATGTGACTCCAACAGTTGTTCATTTTCACATATAAGATCCAATAGCTGAGCCAATTTTGCCTGCAGCAGATTGACAGTGGTGCAAGATTCACATGACACAAAGTATACCTTTTCCTGGAATTTCTTTCTGATCTCTGCATGATGAAGAACACCTAAAGCTACAGCAGTTTTGCCTACTCCGCCAGGCCCAAGTATTGTCAGCTTTGCTCCAACTGGTTCTGAAATGATAATGGACACAATACTTTCAACTTCACGTGATCTTCCACAGAAGCCTTGGGGTATTGGTGGAAGCATAATATTTGGTCTATCACAAGAGCATTAGCATTATCTGAGCTAGGGCCAATAGATATATTTTACCTCAAGTCTAGTTGATTAGCCTACATAGGTGCATTGTTAAGTTTAGACAGTGCTCAAATATCAAATCACTTACTTGACTTGATGCTTTAGTGAGTTTGGAATGAAATCCAATATGCATAATCATAGAACTCTAAGTGAATATTAATATGATGTAAAATCATACATTAGCAAATACTCACTTTTGTAGCTTCAAGAACTTCCTTAAGAGTCCTACTACAGCTTTGTGTTTTACTCAACATGCTTGAGTAAGACAGAGCCATTCGGAGTCTAGTCATTTTGGAATGACCATAAGACTGCAGCTGAGTCATATGCTCCTTGACATTTACCAACTCCCTAAGATGCAAAAGCAGCTGCCAATTGTGTTCTGTCAGTAACAGGAAAGAACACTTACTGTTCAAGGGACAGAAGCAGATTGATTAGATCAGTAGGCATGGTCTTTGCTTCAGGCAGGTTTGAATGGGGGCCTGGGGTGCACCACTGAAATGCATAAGCCACTATCTCAGCAGCTCTAGCAAGGTCTTCCATGATTTCATCCCAACTGTCATCATATATGACAGTTTTCTGTTTTCTTCTGTATGAGATATACCTCTGGTGCATGAGACTCAGAGCTACTCACCTCTTTCATCTCCGCAATCCTTAAGAGAACTCCTGCTATACCCTTGATATAGGGCACATTTGCGGATATTTCTCCAATTTCCTTCAGGACAGCAAGATAAGTGGACATTCCATACTCTCTACGAGCTTCTCTGGGGCTGTCGGTTGAATACATCGTTCTGTTCACACCATGCGGATCTGTTCTAATATGAGTTCCAGGGACATTCCCGACTGTTGTTGTCTCACCATAAGGTGGCACAATTTTCCTGCGCAGTCCGAAGGACTTCTGGACTTTGGAAAGAAGGGACTTTTGAAGCATTTCGTCGGGGATTGGTTGGAGGCAGAGGATGAGTGGCGAGGCCGATCGAATCCGATAGCGCCCCGAACGAGCCACGTGCCATCCACATATTTCGTCCCCCTTGCACAGTGCAGCCACCCCATCCCGGCTCTTACAATGCGCAGAATGCGTGTGCGCTCTATTACTCGTGTATCCTTCCTGCCCCACAATCGCCGGCTCTGCCAGCAACTCGCCCAGGTTACCAGGTAGCCCACGCGGTGAATGACCTCTGGCCAGCTTTCTCACCCTCGTCGACGGACGTCGACGTCCTCGCATAAATCCTCTGCAAGCCTCCCCGGTCCAAATCGATCCCGGTCGCCTTCCCCAGCTCGCATCAAGCGGTCATCGTCGACCACGCTGTACTCCGGCGGAAATGGGAGTCCCTCTGCCCTTGAGCTCCAGCCGCACGGTCACCGCCAGCGATGTCCAGCCCTACGCTCTCGTACGTTGTCTAGCCGCGACTGTCAGCCGCTCCTGACCTGTCCTCCCTAGTATCGTCATCCTAGTATCGAACCGCGACGCGCAAACAGGGTTTCTTCACATCGCTCATGACAGAAGGATCGTCACTGGCAAGCGCACCTCCTTGGAACAGCGCAACATCCTCGAGAGGAGAACACTGCCAGCGATCTGCGGACACCCTGTTTAAACAGCTACAGAAGACGGCCAACGACTCGCCTCAAGCCTCGGCCTCAAGCCGCGCTCGCGCACGATGTCAAACTTGAGCTTCGAAACGCGCCTACACGGAGCTGGTGCGTGCCGATAGCTTGCGAACCACCATACGACGCCCTCACCCCCACTTCACTCCCTCCCAGGCATCGAGCATTTCGTGCTACATCCCAAAGTCGGACCCATTAGCCTGTCGCACGGACGTTCGTTCCCTGTTCCGAGTCTCGCCACCTGCAACCTGCGGTTCCGTGCCGGCTCGTCCACCCTCACCCACCAGCTTCACCCGATTCCCATCTCGCACTTCGCCCACCTGTGTCTCTTGATGCCAACATCATGCTTGTAGACGAACTCCACGAGCGGATCGCCGATCTCAAGCGAGAGCGCGCTGATGAACAGGGCACTGAAGTCATCGAGGAGCATATGGGGCAGCGATGGAGCACTGGACGCGTGCGCGAGGATGCGAACACGCTCGCCCGTGTCGCAGAGTCAACAATAATTCACTACGGTGCGTGCCGGTCCTCGCCACACCACCAGCCGTCCGCCCACTCACGCTTGCGTGGCGTCCAGATCGTGCAATGGATTCGCTTTTCGACCTTCCTTCCCCTGCCCAAGTCCGCGCTCCTGCAACATCGCGATCACGGATTTCTATCAGCTCACCGATAACTTCAACAGTGCGTGTGACGACCGCGTAGTGGGAAGCCTGGTGCGTTGCGCTGCGATATCATGTGGGCCCTCTCTGACGCTGCCGCCTTCAGTGCTGCGTGAGCACGGAATCAGTGCTTCCCAGGTGATCCGCTTTGCCACCAAGACTGAGCCGAAGAGATGGTATTGAAAGGCTGCAGCTATAATCCTGGGGTCGTACGATATCCGTCCAACCTCTGTGTACAGCAAGTAATCCACCCCATCGTCTGCGCAGACACACACAATGTATTCATTGCAAAGCCTCTATGCCAAACTGTTCATAATCACGGCAGCAAACCAGCTCAAGCTAGCACAACGCAGCCTCCGTCCCTACACCCTTCGGTCCAACGCGATCTCATGTAACCGCGGCAACGTGAAACGCACCCACTTCGGGAGTGATACCGCGCGCCGGCAGTCGCAGCCTCGCCCTGGGCTAGGGACACACAGCGCACAGCGCACAGACCGTGCGCCTCGACTCGGCGCATCCTAAGGGTTGACGCGGGTGTAGATGGTGGATGCATGAGAACGCGAGAACGTTCTCATTGAAGGTGAGCGATGAGCTGGCGGTCGTGTCAGAAGACAGTCGTTGTGTACCCTGTTGTTCCGCTGCGACGACCGTGCGTCGTATGCCCTGTCGGGAAGCGGCACGGCCTGCAGCGAGGCACCTTGAGAGCACGCTGAGCTTCGCGCCATTGAATATTCGAAGTCCATCCAACGCATCGCCGGGCCCGGCAGGAAGCGAGAGGTTGGGCGGCGAGCATGTATGTTCAAGCGGGTGAGACGCTGGAGAGTTGGGGTGTCAAGTGGCGTGGCGCACAGCGTGGTGCAATTGCGATTACTTTGACATCTTGAGCACGGCTAACCTGCGTTAACTTCAAAGACGGGATCAGCTGAAATATAGCAAAATGGTAGGGAACTCATACAGTCGACGTGTGTTAACCGCGCCGGGTCCTTCGCCGGTGCACGGGCGCACTGAACGTTGTGCTAGTTCGCCGGCGTGCTATAGCACGATGCGCTTGACATGCACGCGACCTGCACGATGATCGGGAAAGAATCGCCGTTGCCCGCCCTTTGCGTCTGCGGAGCATGTCAGCGAGCGAACGCGTAACATGACGGGCGCACATACTGTGCCGGGGAAGCTTGCTCAATCGGCCGTCAATTACACGTACTGAGGTGGAGAGGCACTGCAGTACACGCATCAGCATGCAACATGAGAAGACGTACGGGTACATAGCTGACGGGAGCAGTGGCTCGGCCAGAAGACGAGGCACGCGCTAGCGGGTCGCGGCTGAAGCGTGCAGGCGGGGGTGCATCGGCGGCGCGGCTTGAGGACGACGACATGGTAGAGAAGCACATCAGCAGGCGTATACTAGACCCTAGAACACGTGAAACACATACCGCCATGGTTCAGACGATTGCGCGGCATGTGAAGTGTTGAACGTTCAAGCGTTGAACGATGAGTGAAAAAAAAAAAAAAATCAGGACGCCCTCGTGGTGAACCTTGCACATGGCCCATGTACAGTATTCTGAACTTACGCGGGCCATACTCAAGTTGACGGCGGGAGGCCGAGTGGAGCAGGTCGAGTCCGAGTCGTAGCTGACGACGAGCGAAGCCGGAGACAGGATTCCCACGACCGCAGGTCCATCGAAATTCGAATGCACGACCACAAACGACCACTAAGTAGCATGGCATCCCTGCCCTTATCGAATCGACCGCGGACGTCGCCTTCCCCCGCTCGCTCCAGGCTGTCTCACTGGTGGAACGGCTCCATCATCTGCCCTCGATCTCCAGCCCCGCGGTCGTCGCCGCCAGCCGGACTTCAGCATCCTCTTTCATGTCCAGCCCGTACGTCTTCGAGCTGCGATGCGATTGCGCAGGAATAGAACTCACATTTTCTGGAGTAGGGTAGCTCAACAGTATTGGGATTTGGACGCCGGCGATATGCGCGGCAGTATCGCGCTAACCAGCTCCGCCAAGTGCCGATTGACTCAGACTGCGAACCACCATGCGACGCCTCACTCTACTTCGCTAACTTTCAGGCATCGAGCGTTTCGTCTACAGCCCCATGGCTGTGGTATAGATGACCATTCTTCTCGCTAACTACGACTCGTGCTCCCCGATCACCGAAGATTTCCTCGACCCCTCAGCGCCGACACCAAGCTTCACTCGAATACATCTCGCAAGTCGCCCGCCTGTGTCTTCGGACGCGCAGATTGTACCCGCAAACGAGCCCCGCGAGCGGATTGCGGAACTCGAGTCGGAGCGCGCTCAGGTCGGGCGTACATGGTATTCGGAGGACGCACTGGGGCATATGGGGCAGCGTTGGAGCAGACGCGGGAGGCGCTTGCCGTACGTTTTCACGTATTGAGATCATCGATGTCGTCGGCTCACTGAATCTGGCTCAATAGGAGCAAGAAGAGTCGAGGAAGACGGAGGTTATGTAGAAGGACAAGCTTGATAGCCAATGACGCTGGACTGGCAGGTCAGTTCCTCACATGCTGCAGGTAAGTAGACGGCATATATCGTACAGAGTCTACTTCACAAAGTTCCGATGCTTCGCGTACTCCGGCACTCGTTTCTGACGTTTTTGTAGGTGCTCTGGTCATGGCCAACATATGGTACGTGTTGATTCATCTCGTTGTTCCGACACGCTGCAATCTATGGACAGGGCTCAATCCTACGGGATCCCTATACCTACCTCGACCCAGAGGAATTTATTCTGGGACGCCTTTTGACCGATGACGCCCTGCTAAAGGATGACTGCGACTCTGGTCCTGGTGCCGCCGGCTTTTGGCCTCGGGCGAAGGTAGGTATGCAGCTTGGGATTTACATGCAGTGGTTTCTGAACATTCGTCAATAGGGTATGCCCAGGTCGGCGGCAGCTTGCGGACGCGGTAAAATCCATGACCGTTGCGTCGGTTGTACAATTTGAATGTCGCAAAGGTCAAGCGTCCGAGATTTCAATCTCGCAGTGGCAAGGACACAAGTGCGTCTGAAAGCGTTCCTGTACATTGACTTTAGTGACTTTACAGTGCGCCGACTCTTCCCTCGTCACCGCCCTTCTTGGTTCGACACTGCCTAAGTTCGCGTGTTCCGGCAATCTGGGTGGACAACGTCCTGAATCTCAAGCGAAAGGAAAGGAGGGTTTCTCAGCAAGTGACAACGAGATCTAGAAGAGGGTATGCGATATCTACGTATTGTAATGATAATACAAGAATCACGTATGAAAAAAATGGATGCTAACGACGAACGAGCACGGATGCCTTGACTTGCCCCTCAGGCGTGATGTCTGCGCCTTGTCATGACTGTAAACAGATTTATGGAACCTATGCGGCGATGCGCGCGGCGAGCGAGCACTGATGTCTTTTCCATTAAATGTAGAAGAGATAGATTATATGCAACTGGAAGGCACGTCAGCGAACCGATAGGCTTACTGATGCGAAGCCATTTACTTGCTAGCGACAGAAGGCGACAACGAAGCGCCCCACTTCGTTGTGCGGCTTATGAAACATCGGCACTACGAAGCTCCGAAGAGTCAGCAACGAACGATAGTCCAGGACGAGGGGGTGAGACTCACCAACAAACAAACCTCGCTGCGCCGAGCCCGCTCCGGACAACTTGTTTTCGCCGCTCGCGAAGACGCGACGTGTGCGGAAAACGTGTCGATGAGGCATGCGTGAGCGCTGAAGTACACGACAACCATGCCGAAGCCGGATTGGATGCCAGACATGCACGGCCCGACCCCGCGCGCGCCGACGGCCTCGACGATCGGGGGCGACGTCCACCCAAAGATGAAAAGCGCTAAACGGAAGATAAGCATCAAGTGTTGATCTCAGGGCAACGCAAATGAGGTGTATGGCGTACAAACAGGTATCCACGGCGCACCGAGCATCATACCAGGCAGTCTGTCTTCCGTCTCGGGCTTGCCCTTCTGCGCAGTTCGCTTGTGGTAATGGCCTTCGAGCCAGGGCGTGACGAGCAGTGCGATTGCGACACCGACGAGCGCGGACCAGAGCGTGAGGCCGACCATGCCGTCATTGAACCCGTATCCTTCGACAAAGACGACGGGGTAGGAGGAGAAGAAAGCGTAGAGGCCGTAGAGCATGAATATATAGAGGGACATGAGAAGCAGGACGGGCTCGGTGAAGAGAATCTCTGTGACGAGAGTTAGTACTGGATTCGCAAAGTCGTGGTGGGATGACTCCCTGAATGGCCGAACGAGCCTCTCAAGGAGAAGGTCTGCGAAGGAAAAGATCATGTTCCGTCATATCAATATCGCTTCACGTTTCTTCACGCTTTTTTCCGCCCTGCAGCGCAGACTGACGGGTGCGTATGTGTTTGGGATTGCCATTAACAAGGTGGCTCTAAACAACGGTCAGCGATACATCCAGGGCGCGCACGAGGTGAAGTTCACTCACAGCTCAGGTAATCCATTGCCAGCCAACGGTCTCGCCAACGAAGCCGCCAACGATGGGCGCGAGAACGGGCCCGCCGTACGGCGCAGCGGGAAACAGAGCGATAGAAAATCCGCGCTCGTTGTTGTCCCAGATGTCGTTGATCGCGCCGCCGGCGAGCGTGAGCGCGGTACTCGCAAAGAAACCGCAGAGGAAACGGCACGAGAGGAGGGCGCCGATGTTGGGTGCGAGAGCGCATGGAATACTAACACTGGCAACTTGAAAGCGTGAGATGATACGGTCGCGCATTCGGTGATAAAGGGAGGTACGCACTGACGTAGAACTAGAAAAGGAAGATCCAGAGGGGTTGCCGACCGTATAGTTTCGAAAGAGGCGACCAAAGAGAGGGCCAACACTAATGGTGAATAATGTTTCGGCGGGATAAGCCCGATGTCGGCGATCGGGGGCGCTCCATTGCTTTGACGGTCTCCAGATTGACAAATCCCTTGGATACGGTGACCAATGGCCACGGGTGCGAGGGAAGAAAAGGCGATTCCGTCGTGGCTATGTGACAGAGTCTTCGAGATGAGGCCAGTGTTGACTGGCTTGTACAGCAGAAGGGATGTTTGAGAACGTGATGATGCCGTGAAGAGGTATTGGAGGTGATGCAGAAAGGGGGCGACCGTCAGACTCGGAAACCGTGCCCAAAGCCTCGATGGCGGGCGGCGATCGCCATCCATCAGGCGATGCAGAGGAGTCTCGCCTAAGAACTTGGAGCGAGAGTAGAAACCGGGCAGCGCGAACGAAGAAACCCCGCTGGTAGAATTTGACCCAACAATTCGAACTGCGGCAGACATGTGTAAGCCACGAAACACACATGAAGGAAGTATGAAGACGTACTACAACCCGTCGCGCTTCGTCGCGGTAATCCAGTCCTTCGCGATCGCAGCATCCTACCCAAAGTCTGCGAATTCGGTATATCCTTCTCGCCTTCAGGACAGGAAATCCTGCAAACCAAGTTCTGCATCGTCAAGTAAGTTCGCAACCTCATCGTTCTAGATGCACTCCGTCTTCTTCGGCTCTTCTTGCTCCTGGTGAGCCAACTTCAGTGAGCCGGCGACGATGTCATCGTTACACGCCCGAGCGAGTGTGTCCGCGTCTGCTCCATCGCCGCTCCACATGCTCCTCGAGATCTTCTCGGCGTCGTGTTCGTCAGCGCGCCGCTATCCACTCGGGATCGGCGATCCACTCGTGGATCTCGTCTACGACAAGCACAAACTGCGCATCTGAAGACACAGGCGGGGGAATTGCGGAATGGAATTCGAGAAAAGCTAGCGTGGGTGCCAAAGAGTCGAGGGCATCTTCGCAGATCGGGGAGCAAACGATACGAAACCATGGGTCGTAGTTGGCGAGAACCGGGAACAAACGTCCATGCAACAGACCAGTCTGGGGCTGTAGCACGAAGCGCTCGATGTCTGGAAGTGGGTGAAGTGAGGTGACGGCGTCGCATGGTGGTTCGCAGTCCATCGGCACGCGTCATCTCCTTTAACTGGCTGTCATCTGTTCATCGCGGAGCTGGATATCGGGGTGCTGCGGAGATCGCTGGAGCCTGGCGTTCACGTCCCGAGACTGTTGAGATACTCCTGTAGGTGCAATTTCTCATCGTAATTTGCGCGTCGCAATCAAAGACGAGCTCGAGCGTTAACACTAGGATGACATGCTATGAAGGAGTGGTCAGGAAACAGCGGACAGTCGCAGCTCGACGACGTACGAGGACCCTGGTGTAGGGCTGGACATCAACGAGGATGTTGAACTCTCGCTGGCGGCGACGACCGCGGGGCTGGAGGTCGGAGGCGGAGGGATCCGTTTCCGCCAGGAATACAGCGTGGTCGACGGTGACCGGTGACCACTGGGAGCGACCGGGGGAAGGCGACCGGGGTCGATTCGATGTGGGCGGGGGTTGCTGGCAGTAGACTGATATGGGCGATACAAAGAGTGCGCGCCCTGCATATGCAAGCATCGGCGGGTCGCACGCAGTCAATGGATATTGTATGTTGGTGGAGGAGGCAAGTCGAAGATATCAACTATGGGACGTGGCACGCAGTGGGAGTAAGCGGTCGCCGGTGGCCGTGCACGGTGCAGCACAAGCGAGTCGCGACATCCTTCGACCGACAACCTCGCCGCAAATGCAAGCATCGATTTCGAAGTCCATCAAGATACTCATCTCCAGACTCAAACAGCGCAGAGTCATCCCCACACCTATCCTATCCTATCCAAGTGAGTCGCTTTGTGACCATCATGTGATATTTCATGCTCGCAGCTCATTTTCATCGATCGAAGTAGATCAGAAAGATCAATCCCAATCGTACAAAGACCCATCACAAGCCAAGGCTACCATTCAAATATCACTTGCGCTGCTGCGGGAGATCGGGGAAGTCAGTGCACAGGTTCCATACATCAAGGGTGCTGCCGGGGTACTGCTGAGACTCATTGAGTTCACTGATGTGTGTCAAATTGCTCCTCATCAGTCTGCAAATCACTGGATCACTGACTTTGCTGGTATCACAGACACTGAGCATGTACCATGCTCATTGGAATGATGTTGAGCACAACATGCTGCAGCTCGTTGCAGTTATCCATCAAGCTGCTCAGTATGCTGAAGACCATGGCTGGACCATGCCTTTAGATCTTCAGTATACTATTGAATTGTGGTCCCGGTATGCCAATTGCCACGAAGCCAATGATTTGCCATGATGGGACACTGATAATCACAATTCTTTAGAGAACTGAAGAATATTGAAAATGCCCTAAGCCAATATGATGCTCAAATGAAGTCCCAGAAAAAAATTTCTCTCTTCAATATTCTGACCCATGCAAGTACTATCAAGAAGATTGACTACTGCAACAGTAGAATTAAGCAGCTCTCAGATAGCTATCAGGTATGATTGATTGGATTGTGCAGTGAAACATAGAAACTGAACATGGTTAGGCATCTCTTTTATTCACCATTCAGGCTGATGCCAGCTCAGCATATCAGGTATGCTCCATCACTACACTAGTGCTATAAGATTATGACAAGCTCTGTAGGATGTTTTGACTGCTCACAGGTAAATGATCTGTCATCTTTGTGTATGGCATTGAACCCTTATCTATTTGGCAGTACAAAGGCTAAGATTCCTGCTTTTTCTTCAACTTTCTATGGTCGTGAATGTTATATGACTACATTTCTGGAACTATTTAAGAGTGCTGCTCGACTGCCTGTTAAAGCAGTAATTCTTGGTCCAGGTGGCATTGGAAAAACAACTTTGGCTTTGGCAGTCCTTCATCATCCTATAGTGGTAAACAATTATCATGAAAGGATATACTTTGTGTCATGTGAAGGCTGTCTCTCTATGTCTATGTTGATGAATGAGATAGCAAAAGTCCTAAATATTAGAGATGACTTAGAGAAGCCATTGACAGAACAAAGCATTCTTGCATATCTAGAGTCTTCTTCTAGCCTGCTTTGTCTTGACAATTTTGAAACTATATGGGATACAGATCCACATACTCGATACACAGTCAATGCATTACTGGAAAAACTTGTATCAGTCTCATGTATCTCACTGTTAATCACTATGAGAGGCATGGAACAGCCTGAGGGTATAACTTGGTCAGAGCCCTTACTGCCTCCTTTACAGCCATTGAACTTTGAAAGTTCTCAGAAACTTTTCCAGCATATATCAAGCAAATGGGATGAGTGGGCAGACAGATTGGTCAGAGCTGTTGAAGGTCTTCCTCTAGCTCTTACAATCATTGCTCATCTAGCTCAATCACTAGACTGTAAAGTGCTATGGCAGCAGTGGGAAGATGTAAATATCAGAGTTATTAAGAGAGCCAAAGGTCATCGTCTGACAAGTCTTGAGACTTCAATTCAGCTGTCAGTTGAAGGGTTCAATCTCAAATCACATCCTGCTGCATTGTTTCTTTTGAGTCTACTAGGAATGCTCCCTGGTGGCATATCAGTTGCTAGACTTAATAATCTAGAGTCTCTATTTTCCGAAATTAAGGGCTTGAAAGAAAGTGTAAAAGCTCTTCTTGAGAGTGGTTTAGCATACCAAGTATCAGACATTCTACATGTACACCCTCTTATTCAGTACTACAGTCAAGAGCACCTTCCCCTGTCTAATGAAAATATGAAACTCCTGGAACAATATCATATTGATCTCACTTTGCAAGATAAAGACAGAGATACAGTGTCTATGGTACAATTACTTGAGGTGAAGAATACAGGACATATCCTATTACACTGTCTGCAAACTCAGGTTCCTGATGACACCCTAGTAGAGGCCATTTCAATATATTCCTGGCTAACTTGCATGGAAACAGGATCCTTTGTCCCTCAGCTATTTGATATATTAAAACAGAAAGAAGACTGTCTTTCTCCTCAGTGCATTATGAGGTATCAACTGAAGTGGGGTAATTGTCTAGAACATTCTGACAAATATTCACAAGCACGTGCATTGTATCTACAGGTATTGAAATATGCTGAGATACAAAAAGATGAGATATATCAGGGAAATATATTGAGATATCTTGGTCGCTTGGAAAGTGGTTGTTGTGAATACAACCTTGCTCGTTCATATCTGCAACTTTCACTTAGTATATATGAAAAGCATCACAATATGAGAAAACAAGCATATATTTTGTCTCAACTGAGTATAGCCTCAAGACTACAGTGTCTCATTGAAGATGCTAAACAAACTGCTATAAGATCTATTGAGATTTATGAGGAAATTGAGCTTGAAGATGTTTGTGTTGGTGATTCCTGGATCTATTTAGGTGATGCCTATAGACTGGAATTCAATCTTGATCAGGCCAGACAATGTTTCGCTAAAGCCTTGGATATCTATATTAAATCAAACAGTCGGGGTGGGCAAAGCACTGCATATGAATACTCTGGGCTATTATATATGGCAGAAATGAAATATGAAGTAGCTAAAGATTACTTTTATAAAGCATTGTTGCTTAGAAAACAGGTGAACGGTGTAGAGTCAGAGCCAGAGCTCTTAGATTTGTTAGGACAAGTTCATGACAAAATGAATGAGTTTGAAACAGCAATAGACTTTTACCAACAGGCTGTGAGGCGGCATCAACGTTGGAATGATCCAATCAGACAGGGTACATCTCTTACAGGCATAGGTGCTATATACTTGAATCAAGGGCTATACTCCAATGCAAT
Source organism: Auriscalpium orientale (assembly GCA_019915035.1). Classification (NCBI taxonomy): domain Eukaryota; kingdom Fungi; phylum Basidiomycota; class Agaricomycetes; order Russulales; family Auriscalpiaceae; genus Auriscalpium; species Auriscalpium orientale. The sequence goes on from JAHLMH010000001.1 coordinate 3,813,739, forward strand.
TGAATATCTCACTCAGGCTATTGCACTTCATGAAGGCTGTAATGATGTCCGACGTTTAGGAGAAGATTTACAGATGTTGGGAAAAACATACTATGATAGTGATAAGCCAGATACTGCAAAAGACTATTGGATGAAGGCCCTACCTATCCATAGGAAAGCAAACAATATACAATCACTAGTATATACAATCATGGCTATTGGGTGGATTTATGCAGATGAAGATGAGATAGAGCTAGCAAGTAAATATTATTTTGAAGCATTGAGACTTTGTGAGAAAAATGTTTTCCCCTCTGTGCATGCTCTTATCTTGAGGTCTCTTGGGAATATGTACAGATATAATGGTCAACCTGATATGGCTATAGATTGGTATAAGAAGGCTTTGATTGTACAAGAAAAAGCTTTTGACCCTGTATCCACTCAATATCTCACTCAGGCATTAACAGAGTTGACATGTGGCAATAAAGAGTGAATCAGCACAAAGACAGAAACTGAAGAAACATATATAATTAGTATTGTTGTGAGATGAGACAATTGTGTGATGAGACTAGCATCATACAACAGATGTTATGTACAAGGCTGTTGCACAACCATCACGTGGTGGTCTTACCTTCCTCTTCCTCTTACAAGTACCACCATCATCACCATGTCCAGCCTCGTATTGACCTGTTGCGCCACAGCCACCACTACTTCACATCCAACATCTGCTCACCCTCTTTTCCTATGCATTAAACATGTATCTTGTCATTGTAGCATCCCGAGTCTTGTCTACCAACACAACAAACTAGTAGAGTAGCTAATATATTTTCCTATTTCTGTTGATTCTAGGTCCCTGTAGACCGAGGTCTACGATGCGCATACTGACACACGCGCGCGGCGGTTGGAAGACCAGCGCGGCGCAAGGACTTCTCTCTTGTTTTGGACATGACGTTGATACGCCCCACCGCATCCTGTGAGGGTATCTGCCCGGACTTTGCGCACTTCGCGACCGCAACGGATCACGTGACATCGCAACCTTGCCACCGTGATCACGACCACCTTGCGACTCCCACGCCACTCAGACCCATTACGCGATCACGCTCCCGCTGATGGGCACCCACAGGTAGTAGGGTGGTAAGCACTCTATAACCAAGACCCTAGAGCGCTGAGGAGGGTACCGTGATCGGGTGTGCGAGTGGAGTAGCAGAGTCCCGCGACTATCGTAGCCACGCTCCGACTGAGGGGGGATGAGAGGGGGATACGAGAATGCAGTCGAACAGGTCGCGATCGACCGGAGACGAAGTCGAGAGGTCGAGGGGAAAGACAACACTCAACACAGACGGGAGAACGTTCGACAGACGGTCGAACGTCTACGACAAGGGCTGCGACCACCGGGGCGTACGCGATCACGGTCGCAAACGCACTATACAACCGGCGACGCAGTCGCAAGGACGGGGCAACGATGGAACAAGACGAGAGCGAGGAGATCGATAAGCGAAGACGTAGGCGACGGCGTGGACGAGGACGTGGACGATGTGCGACGACGAAGACGACAAAGTCGAGCAAATCGACTATACGATACGAGAAGGGCTCAGGAAGCACCAATTGTGCTACTGACTCGGAGGGGGGAACGAAACTTGCATTGCAGGGTCTACACGACTCGTATTACGATTACTCTTAATCGTTTCTTTCTTCAACCAGTCAGGCCAAAACTCGAACACATTATAAGTCGCTTTAGGAAATAGATCCCACGGTCAAGTCGCGTCGTCCCACCTGCCTACTCCGGTAATTCTTAGCTCAGCAGCTTCTAACACTACGCTTTTTACCACCTACTACACTGTAAATCACGTTCAGTCTTTATCTAGTATCTGTTGTCGGCCATACATTGGGAAGCTCGCTTCGGCAAACAACTCGTAATATTGTCTCGCCTCTAACGTAGCCATTTCTCCAGTGCACTAGATTTGTTTGATACACCTTGACTCTTCAAAAGACACTTGTTTCTGCGAGTATTTTGCGATTTACAAGCTAACCAGCGACAAAATGGACTTGGTTTGAATTGTTCTCGAGTCAGAAAAGAAGGCTTCACACTTTCTATTTTTAGTAAAAAATTCCCACGGTTGGCCATATGTACGATAAACACTGTGTACCATGCGGAGGTCGGCGACAGGCACTGTTCCTGTCGCCGACCTCCGCATGGTGCACTCCAGTCAATGCTTTACTCGATAGCAGTTCTTCACATTAGTAAAAATGGCACTGACAAGGATTGAACCAGCAGCCTCAGCATAATCATACATGGTGCTTGTAATTACCACTAGACTACAAGGGAATGTTTATGTATCTGCTGCACATTAGCTATTGTCACCTCCTATCTATTTTTACCTGATGATACATTTCACTCTTTTTATCAATTCCCTTCTCTTTTCTGAATACAATATATACATATTATATATCACCGGAAAGCCAAACATAATGCAAATACAATGGTGATGGTCCTGGGATCAAGATCATGCGGGAATTATGACCGAATGTCTATTTACCTCCAGCGTTTAGAGTATTTTAATTATTATAATGCATACTCTTGACAGATTACTGTGTGTTATATATGGTGTATACCGGTCACACACACTCTGTAATGCAGATTCAGCTTCCCCCCACAGTTGAGATCTCATTCAGAGCTCAGAAGTCCGTCTCTATTGTATAGTTAGCTTGTGCTAGCTTCTTCGTCATCGTCTTCGTCTATCGTCTTCGTCTCCGCTGTCGTCTTCTTATATCCTCTTCGCTTATCATCCTCCTCGCTCTCATCTTGTTCCATTGTTGTCCCGATTATCCTTGCGCACTGCTATGTCGCTGTTACGCGCTGTGACTTCTGTCATTGTTCTAAGCACCGCCGTCTGCGATCTCAGTGTTCTCAGTCCAGTTGAGCACACACCACCCTTGGCCCCATTGTTGCAACCACAGTTCCGGTGGCGTGACCGCCACAACACCTCTCAATCACGTGTCCACTCTGATCGACCTTGCTCCAACCGTGTCACTCGCACAGTTTGTTGTTCTGATTGCCTTGTGAGCGCGGTCTACAGGCATACGAGCATCATGTCCCTCATCTTTGACGCTCGACCACTGTTCTCGCCTCCGACTCCATTTCATCATCTCAACCTGTCTCCCCTTCCGACTCGCATTCCTCAACCTTGCGTTTGACTATCTTTCGGTTGGTCGCACACGTCGTCCTAGCCCCACCGTGACGGCCCTTGTTCCATCTAGGTAACCACCCTATACGCCTTGTGACCATGCTTGCAGGCTCTCATGAGCGTCGCCTCGCTTGCCCTCAACGATCGACTGTTCTATACACGTTCTCGCGATGTGGCATCATGCCCCTTCACTCAACCACACCCGTCTGACCACCCATCCAACCTCACGCGCACTCCATCTTGGTCGTCCGCAGCGGTCATTGCTCGACACTTCCGCACATTTGCGACCACAGGATATCCCTTCACGTCCTCGCACACCATCACGGTCGTGCGATCTCCACTTCCTCAGGACCCTGATGCCCACTCGCACACACACACACACGGCACCCTCCCCAGCACTCTAGGGTTATGGTTATAGAGAGCTTACCATCCTACTACCTGTGGGTGCCCATCACCGGGTCTCTAGTACATGTTGTTTGAGTCCCGCAGCCCTCACCTCCACCTATGCGACCGTCCTATGAACCCTGCTCCCCTACTCACGGGTTCTCCTGAGTGTCGCCTTGCTCACCCTAGATGATTGACTGTTTTCTGGACGTTCTCATGTCACATCGTCATGTTCTATTGATCAACTCCATCCATTTGATGTCTCCCAACCTCGTGTACACTTGATCTTCCATCGCTCAACTCCAGCCACTGTTGCTCAAGGCATTTGCACGTTCCGATCACTGCACTTCCAATATTGTCACACACATTGTGGTCACATGATTGACAGGTTCCGGTAACAGAGACATTACTGCCCTACTACCTGTGGGTGCACATCACTGTGCCCCAGTCTATCATGTGCACCTGCTGTGCCTGGATGTCCTCCTTGCCGCAGGCCATGCCAGTCACCCTCACCCTTGCCGCACATCCCACACAAGGACAACAAGGGACAACAAAGGATGTTTGAATTAGCGCCTGGTGGTATATACAAAGCTGGGCATACTCTGTAAGGGACATCTTAGGAAAAGAGCTAGTTACATGTCCACAGAATAAGGTTCATATTTACTGTACAGTACCCGGAAGATGCTGGTGCCGCGTTGAGCTTAACACGCACATGATATATGTTGCACTTACTCTTGGGACAATGTCTACCTCATGGACATTACAATGCCTTTGTTGATAATCTGTAACTCAGTCCATCTTGAAATCAAAGAAAATGCCCCCCTCCCCTCCTCCCTCCAGACGGTTAAGAGTAATTGTACTGCCATGCATGCACTGGCCCTTTCACACCAAGTTTATACGTAGCGACTCTATCGTATGCACGCGATCGAGAAAGTCGTAGTTGAACATCAAGAAACAAAGAAAAGACGCAATCGCAGCGTAGCACATGGTACGTACAATGTGGAGGGATCATGGGGACATCATGCGACGAGGAGGGAGGCGGGCGACGAGGTCGGGTGAGCGATCTGCGCTGTCAAAGGATAATGGGCGGGGCGTGGGAAACAGCGTGCAGCGTCGTCGACTGTGGGAAACGGCGGTCGCGAGGCGCGGGAACGGACAAGGAGGACCATATATGGTGTGCGAGCGGCGCTCAGGTGACGGGAACACGCGGCGGGACTTCCGATCGAAGTGTCGTGCGAAGTCGCGACCGCGACTGGTCGCAGCGATGCTGAGTTGCGACTCGTGCGCAAGGCGCTCAGCAAGTGCGGGACCGAGGTCGTGGGGACGGAGTGGATATGTCGAAGTGTCGATATCGTGAAGTCGAGGGCGCTAAGTCGTGGGAGGCAGGACAATGGAGAGGACAATGGTCGCGAGAACAATGGCCGACTGGGGCGGTACCCGGGTCGCGTGGGAGCAGCGTGAGTCGCATGGTCGGTGATACGTCGGGAGGAGCGTGGGCTGTGCGTCTGATGGAAATCTGATGGGAAGGGCTGTGCTGGTGGCATGTGGCAACGTTCTAGAGCGCGGGAGCATGATCGCGTAATGGGTCTGAGTGGCGTGGGAGTTGCGACATGGTCGCGATCACGGTGGCAAGGTCGCGATGTCACGTGATGCGTCGCGGTCGCGAAATGCGCAAAGTCCGGGCAGATACCCTCACAGGATGCGGTGGGGCGTATCACCGCGCTCTAGAACACTGCCACATGTCCCACAGCAACGCCCGTCTCACGCCTGTCATCCCTTCATCAGATTTCCATCAGAACGCACAGCCCACGCATCCCCGACGTATCACCGACCATGTGATTCACAGCGCTCCCACGCGACTCGAGTACCGCCCCAGTCGGCCATTATTCTCGCAACCATTGTCCTCTCCATTGTCCTGCCTCCCGCGACTTAGCGCCCTCGACTTCACGATATCGACACTTCGACATATCCACTCCGTCCCCGCGACCTCAGTCCCGCGCTTGCCGAGCGCCTTGCGCACGAGTCGCAACTCAGCAACGCTGCGACCAGTCGCGGTCGCGACTTCTCACGACACTTCGGTCGGAAGTCCTGCCATATGTTCTCGTCACCTGAGCGCCGCTCTCCCACCATATATGGCCCTTCTTGTCCATTCCTGCGCCTTGCGACCACCGTTTCCCACAGTCGACGACGCTGCACGCTGTTTCCCACGCTCCGCCCATTATCCTTTGACAGCGTAGATCGCTCACCCGACCTCGTCGCCCGCCTCCCGCCTCATCACATGATGTCCCCATGATCCCTCCACATTGTACGTACCATGTGCTACGCTGTGATTGCGCCTTTCCTTCGTTTCTCAATGTTCGACTACGACTTTCTCGACCGCGTGCATACGATAGAGTCGCTACGTATAAATACGAGTCGCGTACGCCCTGCAATGCAAGTTTCGTTCCCCCCTCCACCAGTCCATGTAGTCTAATTAAAAATAAGACCGGTAATTACCGGTCGGTTCATTTCAATAATAGACCGGTAACGATATCCATTTAAATGACTCGACGTACGTCGTCGTACCAGTCATTAAAAATGCTTCGGGGCGTAAAAATGCTTCGATGCTATTGGATACGGAAAAATCGGCTAAAATCGTCAAAAATGGTGAAAAAATTCAGTCAGCGATTGTTCCCACGGGCACGGGCACGAAACAAATCATTTTAAATGGTTACCGGTAAAACGAATTGGCACGTGTAGGGTCTGGAAAAATACGGAAAAACATGAATAAATCGGAGTATATTAGACGCCATCAAATGCCACCCGATATCAGCTCCCACGGGTCAAAATGTTCCCACGGTCCCAAAAAATCTCATTTTGTATTATTTACACCAGTATATAATCCTTTCCGGTTCGCCCTACGAAAACCCACTGACAACAATACAGTGCCTGTATGAGGTAGAATTTGATGTAAATTATATATACAGACTGTCCTATGCCTCGTTGATAGGAATGGGCAGTGGACGGAACCACAAATGAACAGCGTATCTGATAAGGAATATCCTGCAGCCATGATCTTGTTTACCTAAGCTGCCAAAATTTGTACACAGATAGCTCTCATTACTTTAAGACTCATAGTAGTTTTTTCATGACCCAAGCCCCCCCTCAATTCTTCTCAAATACAATTTATTTGTTATTTATGGTCTTGAAACCAGATCGATACACACATTTTGACTACTTTTGATTACCATTTGGTATGATCTGACTGCTGTAGATGCCCAGTCAAAATGAAACTATTACATTCTTGCTTATTCTATTATTTTGAAGCCATTGGCAGGCTGCATTCAACATGTATATATTTATTATTTATATATTTTGGACAAAAAGAATGGAATGTACCTAATAGCTCTATAGGATTTGGGCAATAAAATCCCCAGATATTTCAAGACACTTACTGACCATGCCCCACCAAGTGCTATAAGTATTGAAATCCTAAAAGACTCAGTAGATAGTGCTGTACTTCCACTCTGACATACTCTCTAACAGATATATTGGTGCCAGTCTTGTACAAGTACATATGAATGGCCCTCTTCTTGGTGGACATGGACTTATACTCAACTAAGCCTATATTGCAGGTCATTGTTCTATGGCAAAAGAAAGGAACATTTGCACATGCATTTGAGACAAGAACAGTCCTAGTACTAGTAGTAGCTGTATCAGAGTGGAAGTACAGCACTATGCACCAAGTCTTTGTAGGATTTCAATACTTACAGCACTGGGTGGGGCATGGTCTGTGAGTGTTCTGAAATATATGAGGATTTTATTGACCAAATACTGGAGAGCTATTAGGCATATTCCATTCTTTTGGCCTAAAACATATAAATAATATACATATGTGTGTTGAATACAGCCTGCCAATGGCTTCAAAATGATATGATGGTAAGTAAGAAGGTAATATTAGAGACTGGTTGCATTTTGACTGGGCATCTACAGCAGTCAGACCATGCCAAATGGTACAGAAAAGTAGTCAAAATGTGTATATCGATCTGGTTTCAAGACCATAAATAGTAAAGAAATTGTATTTGAGAAGAATTGAGGGGGGGCTTGGGTCATGAAAAAAATACTATAAGTCTTAAAGTCATGAGAGCTATCTGTGTACAAATTTTGGTAGCTTAGGTAAACAAGGTCATAGCTGCAGGATATTCCTTATCAGATACGCTATTCATTTGTGGTTCCGTCCACTGCCCATTCCTATCAACGGAGCTTAGAACAGTCTGTATATGTGGTCCACATCAAATTCTACTTTATACAGGGACTGTATTGTTGTCAATGGGTTCTCCTAGGGCCAACCGGAAAGGATTATATACTGGTGTAAATAATACAAAATGAGATTTTTTGGGACCGTGGGAACATTTTGACCCGTGGGAGCCGAAATTGGGTGGCATTTGATGGCGTCTAATATACTCCGATTTATTCATGTTTTTCCGTATTTTTTCGAACCCTACAGGTGCCAATTCGTTTTTCCGGTAACCATTTAAAATGGTTCGTTTTGTGCCCGTGCCCATGGGAACAATCACTGACTGAATTCTTTCACCATTTTTGACAATTTTAGCTGATTTTACCGTATTCAATAGCATCGAAGCATTTTTACGCCCCGAAGCATTTTTAATGACTGGTACAACGGCGTACGTCCAGTCATTTAAATGGATATCGTTACCGGTCTATTATTGAAATGGTCCGACCGGTAATTACCGGTCTTATTTTTAATTAGACTACATGGACTGGTGAAAACCATGTCAGTCCATGTTACCTGCCGCATTGTATTATGCCATTCTGCGGTTTCTCCCTCGGGCAGCGTAGCCCATCTCGTCGCTGTCGCAGCGCAATCGCGGCGCCGCTATGTCATTCGTTTCAGGTCATAGTTGGTAGCGGTCCCTCGCTAGTCGTGTTGGTTGGTCAATCGAAGCGATACTGCTCTTTGAGAGGTGAAGTCTCGGGATTAGGCCCAAGGTCCAAAAAGTGTCTCTACTACAGGTCACATTGCGCCTATATACCGATGCTCAGTCAGCTCTTCCCACGGCTCCTCCCCTTCCTGCACCGCGTCCCTTTGCCGGTGCGTCGCCGGTTCGCGAGGCAGTGTCGCGCCGCGTCGCGTACGCTCCGCAATGAGCCCTGTACACTAGCTCTGTGGCCGCATGGTTGTCTCGACGCCCTGCGTGCGTCTCAGGTGTGGGTGGGTGTTTGTGCGATCGGGCCCATTCAGTGCCTGTAGCGCTGCGGGTCCCATCATCGGATAGTAGCGCCCCAAGCGGATACTACGTCCCACCCAAGAGAACTATCGGCTAATCCCATGAACACCAGAGGAGTCCTCAAGAAAGAAGAAAATCCAGGTCCCTCTGACTAGGAAGCTTGTCCATCAAAACACGCTTCCGCACAACAGCAATCCTCAACAATCTTGCTGACCTATTTACGAAGACACTACCTAAGCTGTGTCACCAGGAACTCAACCAACATCTTGGTATGCGGTAATCAGGAGTTGAGGGGGAGTGTTGTAGTTGGTGGGAGGAGCCACTCGGCAACTCCCAAATATACTAGATTAGATTACTAAGTTTGATAGATAAGCAAATACCTGGTCATACAGATATTCCAGTAGTCTGGCACTTAGGTATAAAAGCTCGTGTATGAGGGCTTCAATGTTATCATTCTTATTCTTTCTTTTACTTGCTCTCCATGTGTTTATTCTACAAATATTTCATGTGACCTAGCAGCTACTTGAGCTTTTGAAACAAAGAAAGAGAAGAATAAAAAGAAGAGGAGAAGGAGGAGGAGGAGAAGAAGAAAGAAGAAGAAGAACTGACAACAAAGTGGCAAAGAATTTGTCATAGGAACTATCTGGATAATTGAAGACAGGATCAGATAACATCACCCCATGGACTAGGTGAAGTACTCCTATCATGCTAGATGCTGCAACATGCTTATATCTCTCTAGTCACCCTTTTCAACCAAAAACTCTCCTGTCAAAATTGACAACATGTCATTAACAAAGTCATTTAATTTAGGGTCATAAAACTTTTCCTGAGCTTTCAAGGCTCTTCTGTACCACTGTATTGCCACATCAAACTCATCATCATATACATATGTCCTTGCAAGAGATCTCAGAATATTGGCATATAAATTAGGGAAGAGATTGTGTTTCTCACAAAGTGACAATGCCTCAAAGTAATGTGCACGTGCTTTTTCTGTCTTTCTTTCATCAGAATAAATCCATCCAAACGCCATAGTTGTGGATACCACAGACTCTGTATTATTTGATTTTATATGCATAGTCATAGCTTTCTGCCAACAGTCTCTGGCACTATCCGGTTGATGCATATCATAATAAATTCTCCCCAATGATTCTAAGTCCTCTCCTAACCGCCGAATATCCCCGCAGGATTCATGCAGGGCAATAGCCTGATTTAGATAATTGATTGCATCTATGTGCAGTCCTTGGTTAAGATACACTAGTCCAATACCACGAAGAGATGTACCATGTCTAGTCAGATCATTGTGACATTGGTGTATCTTTATAGCCTGTTGGTAGAAGTCCAGTGCTGTTTCAAATTCATCCATGTTCAAATGAAGTTCCGCTAACAAATCTAAGGTAATATTGTCAAACCCCAATCCGTTGATTTGTCTGTTCAAGAGTAGTGATTTGGAAAGATAATCTTTAGCTATTTCATACCTTCTCTCTACCTTATAGCAAATTCCAAGTGATTGATATGCACGGCTTTGCCCCATTCGGCTGTTTGACTTTACAAAAAGATCAAATGCTTTATGAAAGCATAGTCTTGCTTCATCAAAGTTATATTCAAATCTATGTACCTGCCCTAGAGCCATCCACGAATAAGCAACAGAATCGTCTTTGCTTTCAATCTGATTATATAGATCAATTGATTGTATAGCACATTGTTTGGCATCTTGGAAAAGAGACTGCATTCTTGAGATCACACTTAAGTGAGTCAATATACATGCTTGATCAGCAATAATATTATACCTCTCATAAATACTAATGGCTGGTGTAAAATATGAACGGGCTAGATCATATTCACAGCGACCACTATGAAAGCGGCCTAGGGATTGCATTGTTTTTGCCTGATATATTTCATCTTTTTGTCTTTGAGCATATTCCAAGGTCTTTAAATAAATTAGATGTGCTTGTGAAAAGCTTCCACAATCATGCAAACAATTACCCCACTCCAATTGGTAGTCCATAACACATTGAGGAGATAAAAACTCTTTCTTTTCTTCCAATAATTCAAATAACTCTGGCACAAATGACCCTGTTTCTGTAGTAGTAAGCCAAGAGTAATTTCTTACAGCCTCCACAAGAGTTTTATCAGGGACTTGAGTTTTCAAACAGTCCAATAGGATATGTCCTGTATTTTTATACTCCAGCAATTGTTCTGTAGATATTACAGTACAACTTTCATCTTTGAGACTAAGGTTAATATAATGCTGTCTTAGTAACTGCATATGTTCTGTTGATAGGGGGAGGTGCTCTTTACTGTAATATCCAATCAAAGGGTGAACATGCAAGGTATCAAATGACTGATACGCAAGCCCACTCTTCAAAAGAGCATTGACACTCTCTTGTGCACTCTGAGTACCTGAAAAAAGAAACTGAAAACAGTTCACCCTTGCTGGGGCTAAGCCACCAGGAAGCATTCCCAATAGACTTAAGATAACCAAAGCAGTAGAGTGTGATTTTAAATTATATCCCTCAATAGATAGTTCAATTGAAGCCTCAAGACTTGTTAGTCGATGTCCTTTCTCTCTCTCAATAGTTCTGATATTTTTCTCCTCCCATTGCTGCCACAGGACTCTACAATCTTGTGATTGAGCAAGATGAGCAATAATTGTAAGAGCTAGAGGAAGGCCCTCCACACTTTGGACTAATTTTGCTGCCCACTCATCCCATTTATTTGATATGTGTTGAAAAATTTTCTGCGAGGTGTCAAAGCTTAGTGGTGGTAAAGGTGACAAGAGTGGCTTAGACCAAATAATGCTCTCAGGATATTCAGAACCTCTCATAGTGACTATCAATGAAAGACATAAGACAGAGCTCAGTTTTTGTAGAAACATAGTGACTGTGTGCTTTATTTGGTAATCAGCATTCCATAAGGTTTCAAAATTGTCTAGACACAGCAAGCTGGGAGCAGACTCAAGATATAACAGTATCTCTTGTTCTTTCAATGAAGTATCTGAGTCATTTTGTAAGCCAATATTTTTTGCTATCTCATTCACCAGCATAGATGTGGAGAGGCATCCTTCACATGAGATGAAATAGATTCTCTCAGTGAAGTTATGTACTACTGTAGGGTGATGAAGGATTGCCAAAGCCAGAGTGGTCTTTCCAATTCCACCTGGACCAAGAATTACTGTTCGAACAGGCAATTTTGTTGCATCATTTAATAATTCCAGTACTGCCATCATATGAGTATCACGTCCAAAAAAAGTATGAGAATGAGCTGGGATTTTAGTGTTAGCCCTGTAAAATCATAAGATTATACAATTTCTATGATCATAGAAGAATATACCTGTGATTAGTCAAGAGAGGCTATATTTTGAAACATTATTACTTTTTGAGGAAGGATACAACATTGTCATCAAGCATACCTGAGAATCAAGATCTGCATTGGCTTTGACTGTGAATAACAAAGATGCCTACAGCACCTTAGTTGCTATAGTAGAACAGTGTGCACTTCAATGAATCATACCTTATAGCTGTTAGTAAGGTGGTTGAGCCTTTTATTGCAGTAGCTGATTCTTTCCTTTGAACCTCCATCTAATAAACGGAGAGGCAATCTTCTTTTTTTTTTATTGTAATATTGAACCAGTGCATTCTCAATGCTCTCCAGTTCCCTAGTGTGTTCTGTGTGATTCCACCAAGGCTGACAAGAGTTTGGAGTTGAACATACTGAGGCCACAGTTCCAAAGTATGCTGCAGATCTGGAGGAACTGTCCAGCTATGGTTTTTAGCATAAGTAGTAGCCTCTTCCAGAAGTCTGGCTAGCTCTGATATTCTGTCGTTCATCTCATTCAATTGAGCCTTGTTGACATTCAGTGTCTGTGGTATGAACTATTAGTGATCTGAGGCATGACTGGCAACTGAGGGGCAAATATACATCACTGATCATGGTGACTCTCAGCAATACCCCGGCAGCACCCTTAATGTACGGCACTTGCACACTAAGTTCACCAATTTCCTGCAAAAGTGCAAGGGATGTGACAAGGGTAGCTCTGGTATGCGATGAATTTTCATGAGAGGACTGATCACCTTTGATATGAATCATGATGAGCATGAAATGGCTTCTGATACTCCAGCAACTCACTGTCAATGGAGGGGACTTTGGGTCGTGTAAGTATGGAGAAGAGCACCTTCACGATAATCTTGGATGCTTGCATGGTTGTCGTTGATGTCGAAGAGGCGTGAAAAAAACGGGCATTGTTTGCGGCAGTGTTTGCGGGCTGCACCGCCACCGGAACTCCGCCCCGAGCCCCATGACGTGTGGTCGTTGGCCGAAGTTGAGGCCACGACCAATCCGCAAGCCTCCCCAGTCTTGCCCAGTGAACGCATTGCCACGCTTCCACTCGCACTCCTCGAAAATGGCGTCAGTAGAGCCAGGAAGCGACGCGCACACGCGGTAGTTGGTTCTGGCTCCGTGGTACCTGCAACGTACGTGTCTGAAACTTACCTGATCATCCCAACGACTCGTCATGTTTGCACATACCCTGCACATCGCCAACCAGATACTGACGTGTATCTCTATCTTGGCGCGCGACCCGCCGATGCTTGCATATGCAGGGCGCGCACTCTTTGTGTCGCCCATATCAGTCAACTGCCAGCAACCCCCGCCCACATCGAATCGACCCCGGTCGCCTTCCCCCGGTCGCTCCCGGTGGTCACCGGCCACCGTCGACCACGTTGTATCTCTGCCAGCAATGGATCCCTCCGCCTCCGACCTCCAGCACCGCAGTCGTCGCCGCCGGCGAGAGTTCATCCTCCTTCATGTGCAGCCCTGCGCCGCAGCTCTGGTACGTCGTCGACCTACGAGTCGACTGTCAGCCGTTTCCTGACCAGTCCTCCATTTCATCATCTTAGACGTATCCATGCTTGAGCTCGTCCTTGACTGGGACGTATACCTTCTGGAGTAGCTCAACAGTCTCAGGACGTCAACGATAAGCGCGGCACTCTTCATATCGCGACAAACAGCTCCGATGTACAATTGATGGCCTTGAATGAAGGGAGCCTGACGCGGGCCGATGGACTGCGAACCACCCGCCTCATATCAGTTCACCCACTCCCAGGCTCGTGCTACAGCCCCAGTTCAGACCCACTGGTCGGTCGCATGGACGTTCGTGCCCGGTTCTCGCCAACCACGACCCGAAGTTTCGTGCCGCTTGCTCCACACTCAGCGAAAATGTCTTCGACCCCTCAGCGCTCAAACCAAGCTTCACTCGAATCCCATCCCGCAAGTCGCCCGCTCGCGTCTTCGAGCGCCGAGATTATGCTTGCTGTGCTGTAGACGAGCTCCACGAGTGGATTGCCGATCTTGGGAGCGCGTTGATGAACCCCCGGACGCCGAAAAGATCTCGAGGAGCATGTGGGGCGGCGGATAATGGATTTGCGGACTTTGAGGAGGATACTGGAATTGCGAAGGACTGGACGGCCGCGACGAAGCGCGACGGGTACGTCTTCTTACTTCCATCATGTTTTTCGTGGCTTACGCATGTCTGCCGCAGTTCAGCCAGTGGTCTTCGTTCGCGCTGCCCGGTTTCAATTCTTGCTCCAAGCTCTTAGGCGAGACTCTGCATCGCCTGATGGATGGCGATAGCCGCCCGCCATCGAGGCTTTGGGCACGGTTTCCGAGTCTAACGGTCGCCACCTTTCTGCAGCACCTCCAATACCTTTTCACGGCATCATCACGTTCTCAAACATCCCTTCTACTGTCCAAGCCAGTCAACACCGGTCTCATCTCGAAGACTCGGACGCATAGCCACGACTGAATCGCTTTCTCTTCCCTCGCACCCGTGGCCATTGGTCACCGTATCCAGGGAATCCGTTAACCTGGAGACCGCCAAAATAGAGCGTCCCCCATGACCGACATCGAGGTTTTCCCGCCGAGACGGTTCGTCCTACTCGACCGGACTCCGTCGTTGCGTACCCACCAAGAGCTGCGTCGCGCTAGGCCAATGGCTAGTATGGGCAGCGCTTCTGGTGCGTCTATATGTCACATTCCACGAGATCCGTCCATTTACTTGACCATCATATGCAGACGCCGCTCTACGGGCCCCTCATCCACCTGAGGCGCATACTCATCCGGTCAGAGCTCGTAGCAGTTGCTCCATCGCAGGCGACCAGCAGCCCCCCGCAAAGCAAGCTGGATCTCGCCAGCGCAAATGTGGCCGATCGTTCTCTTTCTCCTTGCCCATGTGGCGTGACTCCCTACAACACGAGGTCTTCGTTTGTCGGTCTGCACGTTTCAGCCTCACGACGCGAGGAGCTAGGATCCGACGGACTACGCCTTCTAAGCGGCTTCATTCGAAGGCATTCCCTCCACCGCGTCGTCGTCGTCCTCAATCCACGCTCGCCACCCGTGTACCCCGCCCGCGCGCTTCGCGCCCTACATCGTGTTCCGGGCGAGCCACTGCCTTGTCAGCTACCCCGTACGTCGTGCTGAGAGATGCTGATGTATGTCCTGCAGCGCCTCTCCGTCTTCAATACGTGTAACTGCGGGCCGATACAGCGCCATCCCTGATTTCCTTGCATGTGCGCCACCTCGCACATAATCTCCCGCTCGCTGACTCTCTGCGGACGCAGAGGGCGGGCAACGGCGATTCGATCTCGATCATGTGCAGGCCTGCACAACGGTCCTTGGACATTTCGGCGCGTCTGATACTCGCTAGTCATCCGATCCAACCTAGCCGTCGATTGTGCGAGTTCCTTGCCATTCTGCTATTGCTCAGCTGACCGCTGTTTTGAACTCGACGCAGGTTAGCCTTGCTCATGTGGGTGATTGCGCAACAGCAACAGGCTGTGCGCCACGCCTTCAAAACGGGATGCACCGGCGCCTGCAACTTCCTGGGGACACCGCCGCAACTCCAGCGCATCACCTGCCAGTCAGCTGAACATCTTTGCGATCCGCACAACCTCTTGTCTCCCAGCTTCGGCTGCACCGTCCGCGGACAAGGCCTCATTCCAAGGTCGCCGTGCACGCACCGACGCGTTGGATGGACTTCGATGGCGCGTACAGTAGCAGGGCGTGCCATCAACGTGTCTCGCCGCAAGCAGTCCCGCCACCCGACAGGTGACGCCGAACTTCGTCGCAGTGGAACCGAGTGCGCAATCGCCACGCACAACTCATCGCCTTCCTACACTGAATAGCCTCCTGCGTTGTCGTGCGTCCAGATCGCCACGATGGCGGTTGTGTCGGTCGCATTCGGTAGTTGACTGGAGATTTTCTTGGCATCGGAAATCAGCTCGGTGTCAACCAAACTGTCGTGGCGCTGGATGTGTCGTTGATGGTCTATGGGTTCGGGTGCGTACAGTTCTTCTTCGTCCGTCTTCCTTTACTTACTATCTTCTCCACCATCAGTGTCGGCCCTCTCGTTTGGTCGCCCCTTT
Organism: Auriscalpium orientale; assembly: GCA_019915035.1. Classification (NCBI taxonomy): domain Eukaryota; kingdom Fungi; phylum Basidiomycota; class Agaricomycetes; order Russulales; family Auriscalpiaceae; genus Auriscalpium; species Auriscalpium orientale. The sequence goes on from JAHLMH010000001.1 coordinate 3,829,930, forward strand.
CGGAACTCGAGAGCCGTCGACCCCTCTGGCTCTTTCCCTTTTGGCTCTACGTCAGTGCGTACATACGTTTCTCATTGAATGTGCAACCGTCTCATCCCACACTTTCCCAGTCTCTGATATCCCGTGCGCTCTCGCACTCAGCATTGGTGCCCTCCCTCCTGCCGTTTCCTTTGCGGTCTCTCCGCGAGTACCGTGCTCACGCTCGCCAGCGGCGCGATCAGCGACATTTGGGACAACAACGAGCGTGTACTATCGCTCTATTTGCCGCTGCGCCGTCCGACGGGCCCGTCCTCGCGCCGATCGTTGGCAGTTTCGTTGGTGAGACCGTTGGCTGGCAAATTAGTATCTGAGTTGTGAGTGAACTTCACCTCGTGCGCGACTTCGAAGGATCGCTGACCGTTGTTTAGAGCCACCTTGTTAACGGCGATCCCGGACACATACGCACTCGTCAGTCTGCGCTGCAGGGCGGAAAAAATGCGTGAAGAGTCGGGCAGCGATGGGAACAGGAGCTCTTCCTCCGGCATCCTGCGGACCTCCTCCTTGATACGCTCGTTCGGCCAGTCGGTGAGTCATGCCATCGCGATTATGCGGACTGATTACTCACTCTCGTCGCAGCCATGCTTTTCACCGCGCCCATCCTGCTCCTCCTGCCCCTCTATATGTTCATGCTCTACGGCCTCTACGCTTTCTTCTCCTCCTACCCCGTCGTCTTTGTCGAAGGATACGGGTTCAACGACGGCATGGTCGGCATCACGTTCTACTGCGCGCTCGTTGGTGCCGCAATCGCACTGCTCGTCACGCCCTGGCTCGAAGCCCTTCACCGAAAGCAAACTGCGCAGAACCTGAAGGGCAAGCCCGAGCCGGAAGACAGGCTGCCTAGTATGACGCTGGGAGCGCCGTGGATACCTGTTTGTACGCCATTCACCTCATTTGCGTTGCCCTGAGATCAATATCCTGATGCTTATCATCCGTTCAGCGCTTTTCATCTTTGGGTGGACGTCGCCCCCGATCGTCGAGGCCGTCGGCGTGCACTGGGTTGGATCCTGTATATCTGGCATCCCATTCGGCTTCTACATGGTTGTCGTGTACTTCAGCGCCAACTCATACCTCATCGACACGCGCTGCGATGCCCTTGCTTGTTAGTGAGTCTCACCGCGTCTTGGATTGCCGTTCGGTGCCGACTCTTCGGGCGTTTCGTAGTGCCGATGTTCCAGCAGCTGGGCAACGTGTGGCGCGCTCTGTTGTAGTATTTCTGTCGCGACCAAGTAAGTAAGTGGCTTCGCACCTGTAAGCCTATCGCTTCGCTGACGTGCCTTTCAGTTGCCCATACCCTGTCTCTTCTCTGCTGCTGTCACGGAAAATGCATCCGGTGCTCGCTCGCCGCGCGCATCATGACAAGACGTATACGGGAAAGGCATCCGTGCTCGCTCGTGCGCATTCGCCGCATAGTTTTCATAGATCCTTCTATTCTCATGCCAACACGTAGACATCGCAGCCTGTCTACCATATAGCCTACCATATAGCCTACGCTTTGACATACCCTCTTATAGATCCCGTCGTCACTTGCTGACGATGAATTGAAACCTCCTTTCCTTTCGCCCGAGATTCAGGACAACGTCCACCCCATATTGCCGGATGCACATGATGGACTGCAGACGTTAATGCGAACTCAAGCAGGGTCGAACCAAGATGGGCGGTGACGAGCGAAGAGTCGGCGCACTGCAAAGGCACCAAAGTCGATGTACAAGAAATACTTCAGACGCACCTGTGTCCTTGCCGCTGCGAGGGATTGAAATTTCGCCCCACTTGACCTTTGCGAAATTCGGATTGAACGACATAGAGTTAACGGTCATAAAGATAACCGCGTCCGCACGCCGACCTGGGCATACCCTATAGATAAGTGTTCAGACACCACAGAACGTGGAACCCAGCTGAATACCCACCCTCGCCGGAGGCCGAAAGCCGGCGTGCCAGGACCAGAATCGCAGTCATCCTTCAGCAGGGCGCAAAGCTTCCCAGAATGAGTTCCTCTGGGTTGAGGTAGACATTTGGATCGCGCAAGCTCGCCCTGTCCATAGATTTCAGCGTGTCGGAACAACGAGATGAATGAACACGTACCATATGTTGGCCATGACCAGAGCACCTTAAAAAACGTCAGAAACGAGTGCCGGAGTACGCGAAGGAGGGTCAAGGAGGGTCGGAACTTTGTGAGGTAGACTCTATACGATATATGCCGTCTACTTACCTGCAGCATGTGAGGAACTGACCTGCCAGTCGAGCGCCATTGGCTCTCCAGCTTGTCCTTATAACTGCGCTCCGTCTTCCTCGACTCTTCTTGCTCCCGCTGAGCCAGATTCAGTGAGCCGACGACACTGATGATATCAATGCGTGAAAACGTACGGGCAAGTGCCTCCCGCGTCTGCTCCATCGCTGCCACAATGCCCCAGTGCGCCCTCCGAATCTTGGGTGTACGCCCGTCCAGAGCGCGCTCCCATTCGAGTTCGGCGATCCGCTCGGGGCTTGTCTGAGGGTACAATCTGCGCGTCCGAAGACACAGGCGGGCGACTTGCGGGATAGATTCGAGTGAAGCTGGTGTGGGCGCTGAGGCGAGGACATCTTCGGTGATCGGGGAGCAAGAGGTACAAACCCACCGACCTTGGGCTGTAGACGAAGGGTTCGATGCCTGGACATTGGCGAACTGAGGTGAGGCGTTGTATCATTATGGTGGTTCGGCACAAGTGCATTTGGCGGAGTTGTTTATCGCGATACTCTCGAAAGGTGCCGCGCATATCGCTGGCGTCCAAGTCCCGGGACTGCTGAGCTACCCTGTTCCAGAAAATGTCAGTTCTCTTCGTGCGCGATCACAGCTCGAAGACGTACGGGCTGGTAATGAAAGCTGAGGATGCTGAAGTCCCGCTGGCGGCGACGACCGCGGGGTTGGAGATCGAGGGCGGATGGAGCCGTTTCCACCAGGGTTTCAGCCTGGAGCGAGCTGGGAAGGCGACCGCGGTCGATTCGATATAAGGGCAGGGATGCCATGCTACATAAGTAGTGGTCGTGCATGAGTCAAATTTCGATGGACCTGCGGTCGTGGGAATCCTGTCTTTGGCTTCGCTGAGCTCGCTTTCGCTCGTCGTCAGCTGCTCGGACTCGGACTCGACCTGCTCCACTCGGTCTCCCGCCAACTTGAGTATGGCCCGCACGGTAAGTTCAGGATATTCTGTACATGGGCCAGATTCACCACGAGGGCGTCCTGATCTCCACTCATCGTTCAACGCTGTAACGTTCAACACTTCGCATGCCGCGCATTCGTCTGAATCATGGCGGTGTGTGTTTCTTGTGCTCGAGGGTATAGTATACGCCTGCTGATGGGCTTCTTTACCATGTCGTCGCCCTCAAGCCGCGCCTGCCGCCGATGCACCCCCGCCTGCGCGCTTCAGCCGCGACCCGCTAGCGCCTGCCTCGTCTTCTGGCCGAGCCACTGCTCCCGTCAGCTATGTACCCATACGTCTTCTCGTGTTGCATGCTGATGCGTGTCCTGCAGTGCCTCTCCACCTCAATACGTGTAATTGACGGCCGATTGAGCAAGCTTCCCCGGCACAGTATGTGCGCCCGTCATGTTACGTGTTCGCTCGCTGACATGCTCTGCAGACCCAAAGGACAGGCAACGACGATTCTATCCAATTGTCGTGCAGGTTGCGTGCAGGTGAAGCGCATCGTTCTATAGCACGCCGGCGAAAATGCACAACGTTCTGGGCGCGCGTGCACCGGTGAAGGACGCGGCGCGGTTGACACACTCTACATCCAAGCGGCCGTCGACTGTAAGAGTTCCCTATCATTTTTTTATGTTCCAGCTGACCGCGTCTTTGAGCTTGACACAGGTCAGCCTTGCTCATGTGCGCGTCAGGATGTCAAAGTAATCGCAAATGCAACACGAACTCTCCAGCGTCTCATCCGCAAGACCTTTGAACACATATCTGCGCCGCCCAACCTCTCGTCTCTCAGCCCTGGTCACACCGTCCACAGACAACAGACGTCTGCCAGCATGCCGGGCCCGGCGAGGCGTTGGATGGACTTCGAGTCCTCAATGGCGCGAAGCTGGCCGTTCTATTATGGTGCCTCGCTGCAGGCCGTGCCGCGACTTGACAGGTCACACCATGCACGGTCGTCGCAGCGGAACTACAGGTACAGGACGGCTGTCTTCTGACACGACCGCCAGCTCATCGCCGACCTTCAATGAAAACTTTCTCGCGTTCTCATGCATCCACCGGCCATCTACACCTGCCTCAACCCTCAATATGCGCCATGTCGAGGCGCACGGTCTGTGCGCTGTGCGCTGTGTGTCCCTAGCCCATGGCGACGCTGCGACTGCCGGCGCGCGGTATCACTCCCGAAGTGGTGCGTCTCGCGTTGCGACGGTTAGATGAGATCGGAAGGGTGAAGGGACGGGGGTTGCACTGCGCGAGCTTGACGTGCTCGCTGGTTTGTTGCCGTGGTTGGGTACAATTTAACATGGAGGCTTTGCAATGAATCAAGATGATGAATTGTGTGTGTCTGCGCAGACGATGGGGTAGACTACTGTACACAGAGGTTGGAAGGAATCGTACGACCGCGGGATCATAGCTGCAGCCTTTATTCAAAGCCCTGACTTCGGCTCAGTCTTCAGAGCACGGATTGGTGTTTCCTGGGAAGCACTCCGTGCTCACGCAATACTGAAGGCGGCAGCGTCAGAGAGGGCCTACATAATAATAATATCGCAACGCTACTCACCGGGCTCCCCACTACGCGGTCGTCACATGCACTGTCGACGTTATGTATCGGTGAGCTGATAGAGATCCGTGATCGCGATGTTGCAGGAGCGCGGACTCGGGCAGGGGAAGGAAGGTCGAAAAGCGAATCCATTGCACGATCTGGACGCCACGCACGCGTGAGTGGGCGGGCAGCTGGTGGTGTTGGAAGGACCGGCACGCACCGCGGTAAATTATTTTTGACTCTGAGACACGAGCGAATGTGTTCGCACCCTCGCGCACGCGTCTGCTCCATCGCTGCTCCATATGCTCCTCGATGACTTCAGTGCCCTGTTCATCAGCGCGCTCTCGCTTGAATTCGGCGATCCGCTCGTGGAGTTCTTCTACAAGCATGATGCGGGCATCAGGAGACACAGGTGGGCGACTTCTGGAAGGGTCTTGAGTGAAGCTCATGGACGAACCGGCACGGAACCACAGGGCGCGCAGGTGGGGAGACTCAGAACGTCCGTGCGACAGGCCAGAAGGTCCGACTTTGGGCTGTAGCACGATATGCTCGATGCCTGGGAGTGAGTGAAGTGGGGGTGAGGGCGTCGTACGGTGATTCGCAAGCTAACGGCACGCACCAGCTCCGTGTAGGCGCGTTCCGAAGCTCATGTTTGACATCGTGCGCGAGCGCGGCTTGAGGCCGAGGCTTGAGGCGAGTCGCTGGCCGTCTTCTGTAGCTGTTTAAACAGGGTGTCCGCAGATCGCTGGCAGTGTTCTCCTCTCGAGGATGTTGCGCTGTTCCAAGGAGGTGCGCTTGCCAGTGACGATCCTTCTGTCATGAGCGATGTGAAGAAACCCTGTTTGCGCGTCGCGGCTCGATACTAGGATGACGATACTAGGTAGGACAGGTCAGGAGCGGCTGACAGTCGCGGCTAGACAACGTACGAGAGCGTAGGGCAGGACATGATCGAGGATGCTGGATAGTCGCTGGCGGTGACCGTGCGGCTGGAGCTCAAGGGCAGAGGGACTCCCATTTCCGCCGGAGTACAGCGTGGTCGACGATGACCGCTTGATGCGAGCTGGGGAAGGCGACCGGGATCGATTTGGACCGGGGAGGCTTGCAGAGGAGTGATGCGAGAACGTCCGTCGACGAGGGTGAGACATGAGCGAAAAGCAGGCCCGGCATAGCAACGCGAAAAGCTTTATAGTAGTCAGAGCGAGATAAACCGCTATGACGCTCCAACTACTCGCTCTTGGCTTAGGCGATGGTCTCGTGGAAGGAATGATCTTGGTCAGTCGACGACTTCACTCACGAGATTGATGGGGATGGGCGACGTGCGCTTGAGGTCGTCGTTGGGGTTGCGTGCGCTGGCTGTGGCGACGCCATCAACCAGGCCGGACCCATGACGGGCCCTCGGGCAGGTGGTAATGGTTCTGTTTGACCCACTAATGCACCCATTCCGGGTGATATTTGAGTATAGCTCCCAGCTTTGCGACGCCGAGGTGCGTCCAGCGTCGCGCGATCATCGTCGATAGTATACATCTTCGCAAGGCACACTTCATCCTCTTCTGCACGTCGGGCGTCCGCGGCGGCGACATGCCGCGCTCGGGGGGTCCCACATCATCCATCGGCAGCGACGCAGGCGTCGACGCGTTCGCCTCGTTGCGCTGGGGATGTCCTGCGCCGACACGCGCTTGAGCTATACACTCCTCGTCAGACCACATCCCATCGTCTATCGCGGACGTGTAGCGATCACTCACCGTTTCCGTGGGCGCGAAATTCCGCGCTGCCCCCAGACTCCCCACGCGGCGCGTGGCACGTCGATGCTCTGCGTGCGCCGGTCGCTCGGGCGCCACTATAGCGCACTCACGAGCTGCGCACCTCCCTAGCGAGCACGAATGCCTTTTCCGTAAAAGTAGAAGCGATAGGGTATGGGCAGCTAGAGGTCGCATCAGCGAGCGATACGTGTACTAGTGCGAAGCCACGTACGATTACAAGCGACAGGAACGCAAGCAGCGAGGCGCCCCACTCGTTGCCCAGATTATGGAACATCGGCACTGCAGACCACATGAAGAGTCAGCACCGAACGATAGTCCAGGACGAGGTGGCCAGACTCACCAACAAACAAGGGCATCGCAGCGCCGAGCCCGCAACGTACAAATGTTCTCGCCGCCAGCGCAGACGCGACGTGTACAGAAGATGTGTCCATGAGGCATGCGTTGGCGCTGAAGTACACGACAACCATGCTGAAGCCGAATGGGATGGCAAATATACAGGGCGCGACCCAGCGCGCGCCGACAGCCTCAACAACCGGGGGCGACGTCCACCCAAAGATGGAAGCGCTAAACGGATGATAAGCATCAGGATGTTGATATCAGGGCAACGCGAATGAGGTGAATGGCGTACAAACAGGTATCCACGGCGCTCCCAGCGTCATACCAGGAAGCCTGTCTTCCGGCTGGGGCTTGCCCTTCCGGTTCTGCGCAGTTTGCTTTTGGTGAAGGGCTTCGAGCCAGGGCGTGACGAGCAGTGCGATTGCGACACCGACGAGCGCGGACCAGAGCGTGAGGCCGACCATGCCGTCATTGAACCCGTATCTTTCGACGAAGACGACAGGGTAGGAGCAGAAAGCGTAGAGGAGGCTGTCGATCATGGATATCTAGAGCGACATGAGAAGCAAGATGGCCTCGGTGAAGAGCATCTCTGCGACGAAAGTGAGTACTCAGTTCGCAAAGTCGTGATAGAAGGACTCACCGAAAGGCCGAACGAGCGTCTCAAGGAGAGGGTCTGCAAAATGACGGAGAAAGAGCTCTTGTTTCGTCTGATAGACTTCGCTGCCCGTCTCTTCACGCATATTCTCTGCCCTGCGGCGCAGAATCGCGGGTGCGTACGTCTCCGGGATCGTCGTGAGCAAGGTCGCTCTACACAATACATCCAAGTCGCACACGACGTGAAGCTCACTCACACCTCAGATAATCCATTGCCAGCCAACGGTCTCGCCAACGAAGCCGCCAACGATCGGCGCGAGGACGGGCCCGCCGTAGGGCGCAGCGGCAAACGGAGCGATAACAAATCCGCGCTCGTTGTTGTCCAAGATGTCGCTGATCACGCCGCCGGCGAGGCTGAGCGCGGTACTCGCGGAGAGACAGCAAAGGAAACGGCAGGAGAGGAGGGCACCGATTTTGAGTGCGAGAGCGCACGGGATATTGAAGACTGGGAAAGTGTGCGATGAGACAGTTGCATAATCATTGAGAAAAGTGGGTACGTACTGACGTAGAGCCAGAAGGGAAAGATCCAGAGGGGTCGACGGCCATAGAGTTCTGAAAGGGGCGACCAACATAACGAGCAAATTGCATTGCAGCTTGCAAGAAATGGGGAAAGCTCAGATAGCGTCAAGGTTGGGTAGCTGCCATGCGGATTGGCGACGCTGGAGCTGACGGCGGCGGCTAGACGCGAGCGAGCAATGCCGATGGCAGTCGGACGAATGAGAGGAGGGCGCGGCTTCGCGTGGAGACAGGACTTCCTGTTCGTCTTGCGTTCGGATAGGCTCGAGGACCGACGGCAGGCTCCATGGTCCTGCCTGAGAGTATCTTGGATGGTGGAATGCTAATCCCGACATCAGGGGAAAACCTCGATGCGATGAGGTGTAGAGTAACCGGCCTGTGTGCTCAGGGTCTGAGCGGGGTTAAAGATGGAAGAGGATCAGAAGGATAAGTGCTCATGACGGTGACTGCTGACACCTTCCTTGATGAGGAAGGCTGGTATGCACTCATCCGAGTCATCGCGTCCATAGTGGACCGTCCAGTTCTTGCTACGCTGCACACGCCTTATGAGCACCAAGACCTGGATAAACTAGCCACTGTACGCACCTTCATTTTCAGCCTTCCAACACACTTGCCACACACGCTTGACTTTGCAGTCCACGATAAAGTCCGGCGGGTACCTATTGGCGGCCGCTCAGACCGCGACAAGGGGGACCGGCAGTTCTGTTTGTCTGAAGCCCCAACTGCGCTGGCTCTCGCTCGCCATGTAATAACCGTGGTTCATTTCTGTGCCCTCCGACTATGATGAGAGTAGAGTTGAAGTAGAGACCCGGGATTGAAGTGCCAGCACTTGAGAGGACCACGAAGTGCTCAATAGCACCAATGTGGACGCACCGTATCGCCAGTCGAAAGCTTCTTAGACACATACGAAGAATTCCGCAGCAAAAAGAGGGAGAGATACAGGAGGACGCGGCGTCGTTCGCGCGCGACCTGTTGAAAGAAAGATCAGCAGCGTCGAAGGATGCTAGAGATGCCAACGCACACGCCCACCATCTACACCTCGATTGCACCCGGACCTACACCTCATGTACCCCACGACAATTGTTACAATCGGGTTCACGTGCACACCACGTTGGTCGTGGTACTGTGCCACACGGCAGTCGACGTATCGCCCAAGTCGACTCCGAGTCTCAGGCCGTGCAGCGGTGCAGTTGCCGTGGCGCGGCGCGGCGACTTGAGGGGAGAGCCTGACAGGCGTATGCCGCGCATGGATATGCCGGTGGATGCACGAGACGCGAGACGCGAATGGTTGTTATGTGTAGGTAGCTGGCAATATTATGGCGCTCGACGCGCAGACAACCTGTATAGCGTAGGCTGCCCGGTCGTTTGTGCCTTGACGTTAAGGACGAGCTCGACTCGCTCGTTCTTGGCAACCTCGCCTTCGTCGCGACTTGCAAATGAGTGGCTCCTGCTGACGGGTCTGCTGCGGGAGCGTCGTCTTGTTGTTGGGCAGACTGCCGACCACGCCGTCGTTGACCTGGGCATTGGTGACGCGGGTGGCTAGATTTGCGCGAGCTTGGCAGAGCTATCGAGTTTGCGCTTCTGACAGAGGGCGAAGGGAGCCTTGATCTGCGCATATGATGGTCAACAATGCTTCCTAGCGCACGAAGATGACGAGCACTAACCAAGACTTGCTCGCGTGCGTATGCTACTGCAACTCACTCGTACAAGACTGGATGCTAAGTTGACGGCGAGGATGCATGTAAGCTGCAACAAACAGGTCAGCATGTGGTGACGACTGCAGCTAACAACGTACAAAAGCAGCAACGTAGGCTGGATAGGAACGGCGTGCCCGCTGAACGGGCTGCTATGTTTTTGATAACGTCGAGAACCTCCAACGACGAGTAGACAGGAGCTGGTCGACAGTAGTCACCGGGAGCGACCGGAAAGGCGACAGGGGTCACAAAGGCCCGCCGATGAGACGGCGGAGGAAGTAGTTGATGACGCAGCAGGAGGTGGAAATTAATGGTGTACGTGAAGATTTGTCGAATTTTGATCGTTAGCCGCATACGCCGCGAAGAGAGCGTCGAGAAAACACGCACTATAGGATGCCTTCACCGTGGATCAGGTTCGCCACTCGCATAGACTGGGATAGCGTACATATATACTGGCGTCATCCATCTGCTAAGAAATTGACTTCCATGGGCGACCTCACTCGGCACGTCGCACGGGTCAACCTGGTACAAGCATGTTAGGCCGTATCTCGGTTCCTCTACTTGGGACGGGAGATGGAGAGGGTATAATAGCCTCGATAACGGTGGCGAGCCTCGAGGCGAGTTTTGCGTGTTGAGCTCCACGATGGAGGAGAATAGGACGAATGAATAGAAGAGCTGGAGAACCTGTAAATAGTGGAGGGTAGTGTTATACACGGCTATCCGCGGGTGGTGGGGATACGAGTCAGTTTGAGTGGCGTACACGCACAGTTTTTCAGCGCGGTGACCACAGCAGCAGTCACACCATCACATCTCCTCTTATCCCGTTCCACAGATCATCCATACCTTCAAATGCAATCGACCCACATCAGACTGATTATCGCCCGCATTGGACGTCTTGCGCGCACGTTCTATCCTTACAAAACACTTCGATGTGTCTGATTGTTGTTCTAGGACGCAAACTTGCACAGAACCAGAACGTAGCCCCAAGCCAAGTCGCCGAAGGGGGCGAATACAGAGCACCTGCCCTGACCACAACTGTTGCGTTACTCCGCGAGATTGGCGACATCACGGTCGGCTTGCCATACATGAAAGCTGTCGCAGGCTCTTTGTTGCGAATCATTGAAATCAAGGATGTACGTCGTTTAATTTCTCTAACTTTGAGATGGTACTGACACTGCTCAGCAAATCAATGTCTGCCGCGACAGGTGTCAAGAGATAATAGAAGACGTGGATCGTGCAACTTCTATGATTCTGAATATACACCCAAACAATTATGAAAATCATGGATCAGATGTATTTCCACCTGAAATACTTCATATGCTTGATGATTTGTCTCAGTCTGTCCTCTTTACATCATGTTTCTCTTGCTGTTCTAATCATGGAGTAGTGTTCTCCAAGATGTCAATGTCGTGTTATCAAGATGTCGCAGAACATCTTCATGGGGAAAATTCAAGTTGATATTTGAGAGGTCACAAGTGTTGCAACTGCTGGAAACTTCTGGTAAAAGGCTTCAGAATGCTATTGAGATATCAAAGGTAAGAGCACGGTCTGTATATTTGGGCTCTTGTTATATCTTGATGTTTTTAGACATCCTTGATCTTGCATGATCCAACATTACAAATTGTTAAGGTGGGTTCATTGAGGTTTCATCAACCTGTTGACTCAATTTATGTTGAACAGACTCTCAAGAATTCATATCCAATGTAAGTTGGGAGTATAAGAATGTGCTAAATATGACAAGCTGATGATGCTGATTATCACTCACTAGTTTTATTTCAACTACTTCATCCAGACCGCAGGTATTCTATGGACGCAGTGACCTTCTAGATTCTGTCTTGGAAACTATTCTGCGACAATCTACAACATCCGCAAGAATTGCTATACTTGGGCCAGGAGGTATTGGAAAAACAGCCTTTGCTCAGGAGGTTTTGCATCATGAGGCACTAGTTGAAAATTTTGGGGATTGCAGATATTTCATTGCATGTGATACATGCTCAACACTGGAATTGTTGCTGCTCAAAATTGCTGCAGCTCTCAATATATCCCAGACCAGCTCCAATCTTAAATCCAGTATATCAATGTATTTTCAAAATACACAAAAGTGTATTGTATGCCTTGATAACATTGAGACCATATGGAATTTTGATAAAGATGAAAAAAGAAATCTAGAATCTTTTCTAGGGGATCTTGCCCTTATTCCTTCTCTTACTCTACTTATTACTATGAGAGGAACAGAGCGGCCAGAAAGTGTGAATTGGACCAAGCCTTGTCTCCCAATATTAGATGCTCTTGACATGTCTGCAGCTCAAAAAGTCTTTCATGCTATTGCTGATAAATGGGATGAATGGGCTGAGAAAGTAGTATTAGCAATTGACGGGCTTCCCCTGGCAATTACTCTTTTGGCACATACATGTCAATCAATGAGCTGTTATGAACTATGGCAGATGTGGGAGAATAAACATCTACTTCTCATAGAGCGTCATCAAAATCACCATTTGACAAGTATTGAGATGTCTATTCAGTTGTCCATTGAATATAGCAAAAGACTTTATCCTTCAACTGTTCTTATCTTGACTATAATTAGCAAGCTACCAGCAGGATTGCACTTAGACAAAATTGACAAGTATAATGTTATTTTTCCTGATATTGAAGATATGTATGAAGACATCAAGTATCTTCAACAGCATAGCTTGGCTTTCTGCACAGCAAGCAAAATGCTCCAAACACATCAATTGATCAGATATTACTGCCTTGACCATTTTCAATTGACAACAGAGCAAGAAAAGGCATTAAACAACTATCACATTGATTTGGCATTAACTCCAGAACAGTCTTTTGCACCATATCTTTTTCAGGAGCAGGAGAATATAGATGCTATATTAGTCAGATGTATGGCTCAAGCAGATGTTCCACTCATTGTTATTGAAGCAGCACTGAAGTTCTCAAGTTTCTGCACATACAAAGGGGTTTCATCAGATCAGTTACTCAGCTGTATATATGCCCACAAGGGGGAGTTGATACCTTCTCTAAGACAGTTACTTTTTTCAACATGGGGTCACTATCTTGTTTGCAAGCAACAATATAATGAAGCTAAAGAAAGCTATCAACAAATGCTATTCCTAGCAAAAGAGTTTCTTGACACTCAACATGAAGCAGAAGCATTAGAATGTTTAGCACAAATTGCTTATAGCACAGGACAATATGACGAATCAATAAGCCTCCATCAAGAGGCACTAAAGATATTTGAGAGTATTGATGACAAGGAAGGGCAAGCTGTTGTATTTGAATTCTTAAGCCGTATAAGTATCTTCCAAAATAATCTTCCATTAGGCAGAGAATATGCCTATAAATCTCTATCTCTCTGTCAGCATACAGGCAATAAGTCAGGACAAGGAAATAGTTGGCTTCATTTAGGAGATGTTTTGCTTCAAGAAAGTTCATATACTAAAGCCGAAGAATGCTATGTTAATGCAGGTCAATGTTTTGTCAGTAACAGTGACATGCTTGGTCATGCCACATCTCTTGAGTATAGGGGTGATGCCAATGCAGCACAGCTGAGACTAGATGCAGCTGAATTTTATTATCTTAAAGCTTTACAGCTATACAAATATCTTGACAGTGAGAGCATCTCAATACAGGGAAATGTTTTGTTTACTCTTGGGAAATTGTATTATGGCCAGTCATACTTTGACAAATCTATCCAGTATTACTCTGATGCACTCCATATCTTTCTAAAAGAGAACGACAGTTATAAACAAGGTTCAGCTTTGAGAGCATTGGGTGAAGTCTATAAAGCTCAAGGTCATTTCAATGATGCTATTTCAGCATTCAGAATGGCACAACAGCTGCATGTTGCAATGAAGGCTTCTACTGAAGAAGCAAATGACTTGATGGATCTGGCAGATATATATTACTCTCTTGGAGATTGTGGATTGGCGGAGCACTATTGGCTTTCAGCTTTAGAATTGCATAGCAATACCAATGATACTCATAGTATTGTTGCTATTTTTCTATGTTTAGGAAAGCTATGTGTTGATAGACAACATTATGATGAAGCCATCAAATATTATCAGAATGTTATTGACACACCTGATTTGATTCACACCTTTTTCTCCAAGGGGATAGCACTGGAGAGGATAAGCCATGTATATAATTGCCAAGATAATTTGAAGGGTAGTATCAAGGTTCTTTGGGAAGCAATGACTATATTTCAAAATTTAAAACATGTGGATGCACAGCTACGCATTCTCAATAAGCTTAAAGTGCTTTATACCAAGACCAATGAGCTTGTCAAAGTATATCTGTGCAACAAATTGACATTTGATATTTCTGATGTAAAGCTTCACTATAATACAGAAGCTGAGAACCACACACACCACCATGTGAAGCCAGTAAGCTTGCTAGAGGATGAGGAGAACATAAACATCAGGATTGTTCAATAACCTTTCTTAGAAATTAGTGTTTCTTAGCATTCAAGTTCTTTAAATATTAAGGGAGTCTTGATATTTTTCAATTTCTACTTTAAGGGGCATAGAGAAAATGAACACAGCTGAGGGACATGTGATTGCCTCATGAGATGCTATGAGCCAGCATGCTTGTGTATTGGGAATCCTGTCACTCTGTAGGGTCTTCACATCTTATGCACCCATGGAATATTAGATAGTATTTTCTGACTTTGAATGTGCAGAAAGATTAGATACATTTGTTAGCTATCTGTACTAGAAAATCTATCTTATATCCCTTTCCCTTGTCTCACCCTCATCATCTGGAAATACCCGCCCCACCCCACCCCACCTGTAACACCTGCGCACCGACTCACCTCAGTTCCCGCCGCTGACTCCTTGTTTCGGCAGGAGTCGTGTGTCCGCCTCCCGGCGGACTCGTTATCACCCAGAAATCAGTAGATTAGTAAGTAGTATACATAGCTAGCTACATGTTTTTATCTAGCTAGACTTGTTTGAACCCGAGCCATTCCCCACTCATTCTGGTTTTCTTGAGATCTCGTCCTTGCAACCCGTGTTCTGGCTTACTCTCTTGACTCTCTACAAGCCCAACAGCATCAAGATAGTTCTGTGACGCGCTGTCGTGCGGAAGAGTGTTTGATGACAAACTTCCTAGTCAGAGGGACCTGGATTTTCTTCTTTCTCATGGTCTTCTCTGTTGTTCGTGGGATTAGCTGACTTGTCCTTGTGGTAGGGATATTGCCTGCACTGCACAGTGTATCGCAACTGAACGCAACTGAATTGGACGACGTAGACTCGTCAGACTATTCTGGAACCTGCGAAATGAAATACTGATCCGGTCAGTAGACGGAAACGTAACAGATGTGCCCGCAATGATGGAACAAGATGAGAGCGATTGGAATTCAACAAGCTAAGAGGATCGGACCCGCGACGATGGAACAAGATGAGAGCGATTGGAATTCAACAAGCTAAGAGGGCCGAGACCTGACTAGATTTCCCAAACACGTTCTGCCAACCTAAAGCTGGATTTCGTGTGGGCTGCAATGCTGCCAACCGGGTGTTGGACTTACGACGAATGGACTGCGATGGCTGCCAACCGGTGTTGGGCTTACGACGATGATGACGGTAACGACGGCGTGTAACGTGAAGGGTTCGATAGGCCACTCAGCGCTGGACCTCCCTTAAATAGACTTCTGGCTGCCAACCGGTGTTGGGCTTACGACGAATTGACTTCTGGCTGCCAACCGGTGTTGGGCTTACAACGAATAGACTGCTGGCTGCCAACCGGGTGTTGGACTTACGACGAATAGACTGCTGGCTGCCAACCTGTGTTGGGCTTACGACGATGACGACTTGACTTGACTTGACTTAACTAGACTTGACTTGACTTGACTTGACTAGATTTGCCAACCTGTGTTGGACTTGACGCGGAGATTACCGAAGTTCAGAAAAGCCACCAGAACTCTAGAGAACCCGGGGGGTGCCTTTAGAAGAGAAGTCCACAAAGAGTGCCCGCCCATCTAGGGTCAGGATCCCCATCTTTATATACTAATCCTACTTTGTATTACTAATACATGGCTGCGCATTGATGTGACTCATTCTGACTCCAAATGACTCACCCTGACTAGGTATGACTCATTCTGACTAGGTATGACTCATGGCCAGAATGACTCATCCTGACTAGGTGTGACTCAGCCTTCCTTCTGAGAACGTTCTGGAACATTCTTCAGAGTTCCGGCGCGAAATGACAAAGCGAATGGGAAAACCTGGTCCTCTCTCTGCCATCCCTGGATCTGTCGAAACCGGGTGCCTAGCCGTCCTGGATCTCCGGCAAAAGGCAAAAGAGACGCGGAGACGCGAGTCATTTGGAAGGAGAAGGGACCAAAAATATAGTACCGTAATCTAAAAGGTGGTATCTATAACCCGGGGTACCAGATAGTGGGTACGTATACGAGATAATGGAAAAGGAGTGTAAGATCAGAGTCCTGGTTCTGGCGATATCATGGTAGATATCTAGAAGTCGAAGTTTATAGTACAAGGTGAAAGATAGTGCCCATGCGTACAAGATAAAAGAAATGAATATGGGATAAGAGTCCTAGCTCTAGTGCCTGGGTCTGCGTGACCGGAACCATGCACGAATGCTTCTCCATACTGATCGCAATGCGGCGACGGGCACACACATTCGTCGGCGAGGTTGGTGCGGTGTGCGAGGGACACAAGCCCACTCGTTCGCTACCCACAGGCTGATGTCCTGGCGCTGATCATGCTCACGCACCTCGAACCGAACTCCTTCATTGCTAACCTCCTCAATCTCCCCCAACTGTCCCAACATTTCCTCTCCCCCATCCGTGTTCCATAAATGCACGCAGTTACCGGTGCAGAGCGGAGGGTGCCCCGGGCTGCTCGCGACAGCCCAGTGTATTCTTTCCTCGTCTGGCCGGTGAACGTTGATGGCATGCAGCAGGCGATAACGATGGTCTGGCGGGGGAAGGGAGGAGTAGTGGGGCGCAAAGTAGGAAGGTGGCAGATAGATGCGGGAGTCGAGGGTGCCGGATGTGTGATGGGACAGGGTGGAGGTGGTAGTTGCCGGATGAGCAAACACGAGTGACAACTCAGTGCTTCCAGGATTGGATGGGAATGCAATGCCGGAATCCGGGACGGACTGGACCGAGAACAGTGACAAAGTGGTTGTGGATGAACTGAATGATGAAACGAGTGACATGGCTGATGGTGCGTGGAGGGAAAAGACTGGGTTGTGTATATCTTGTGATCATGATGATCATTATACCACTGCGCGCTTTAGGCAGTGGCACCCGGGATATGTCCGTTCATCCATGAATTGGGGCGTATGGTGGGTAATTTCCCTGATTTGGTATGTAACCATGTCAAATCGTGACAGCGCCTGCCGAACGAAGGAGGGGCCACTGCTTGGAATCCAAGCAGGGGATAGCGGTGAGAGCCAGGGGAGGATCCAAACATCTGGAAACCTACCTCTCTCTAATTTTCGTCTGACCAGTGTCTAACCCCACCCCAGATTGAAAATGTTGGAATCTGGCTCTGAAATTTGGAATGCGGGTAGACCTAAGTTGTGGCACCACACATGCAAAATATCAAATGTATTGAGCCCCCGAACCATGAGCAATATGCATTACAATTTGGCACACAGATCTGCACTGAGTTGTCACAATGCTGGTCACATGTGACATCCATGTCACCTGTGCTACACAAGACATCTCTCCGACACAGAACAACCGAATGTCAAGCAAATCGTCAATAAGCACGCAGTGGATAACAATCTCAACATGTACAGGTACTGGTATCGCACAGGAAAGCACTCAACCCATCGTTGTGCCAGCGGCCGCACCGCCCTGCTCGCGCATGACCCTCAAGTCCTCCTGCAGCTCTCTCCTCTTTGAGAAGAACTCCACCGACCGCGCCCATCGGCCATCGATCTCATTGTCCAGTTGTTTCTTCAGCTCAGGGTCTTCACGTTGAAGCGCCTTCTCCGTGCAGTGACCGTATGCTTGCCAGCGAACAAGGTCGCCTGAGCACCACGCAGTGAACGATTGTCGCGTCTCGCCATCCTGGATTGGCGTGTTGCTATGGGTGATAAGTGCTGAGGGAATGAGTATAGTCGAGCCAGGAGGGAACTCGATAATCAGCTTCAGTTCCCAAAGGATCAAGTGCCCTCCCTTCGTATAGTCGAAATCTCCGAGCGCAGTGATGGCACACCACCCGAAGGGATTCCAGTCCCGATGGGGCACAGTCATCGCCCGTGGCCCAAAGTTGAACGTCACCATCGGGAAAATGCTCCGCTTGAACGGCTTCAAGAGGAACGGATTGCGCGCACGCACGTCCTGCACGACTTGATCCAGTTGGCCGAAGAGACGTGGCGCGTTGACAGACACTGCGCCTAGCGGGCCGCAACGCATGGCTCCCTTTCAGTCCCGTCAACTGGGAGATGTGAATGGGCACACTCACTGCTCTGGAACCCCGCCGCGCGCTGAAAGCCTTCGTGCGCCAGGAGGCGCGACCTGGCGAGCTGGTGGTCGTCACTCCCGGCCTTCGTGTTATGAGGCTCCTGAGGATCTGAGATGAGACCTGAGACCTCCAGCACCAAGCAACGTCGCAGACGTACCTCCGACCCTCCGCCATGAGTAAAGCCGGCGTGCAGAAAGGGGTACTGCCCCCGCGCATGTTTTCCGGGCTCAAAATCCACCAGTGGGGCCACTTCGTCGAGCACTTCACTCATGCCCTTCGCTACGTCGGGCCAGGACTGGTCGGTGGGTGGCCTGCCTGCCAGTTTCACAAGGACGCGGTCCTCGCAATCAGCTATCAACTCGCTTCCGCTGGAACCGACGTCAATGGAAAGAATCAGTCGCAGCTATCCCTCGACAACGCGGCCCACCTACATTCCGTCCCAGTGCCTGACCCGGAACCCATGCCTCTCCACCAACTCCTCCGGAGGGACCAGCCTGTCCATGTACGTCTTTGCAAGCTCGTCGAAGGCCGTCGTGCCCATCCAACCAGCACTAGAAACCTTGAAGCCGGCCTTGGCGTCCACTGGAACCGTCTCCGAGTGCGCAATAGCATGCACGGCGTGGGTGCTGGCCATGTGCTGAGTTGGCAGAGGCAGGCCTCCCTCTGTTGTTGCCCTTCCTTCCTCGCAACGCCCGCGCCGGTGCCGTTTCTTGCGGGTCTTCTGGGGGTGCTCACCTACCACGACCCGCATCACCCTCTCCTCCTTTTGCGCCCTCTTCTGCTCTTGCGCGTCTTCATGGTCCCACTGCTCGCGGGCACGAGCACGCGCCGCGCTCCGGGCAGCTTCCAGCTGCTCGCTTGATGCGTCCGGCCCACCAGCCTCCTCTCTCTCGCCTCCGCCGCCAGCAGCGCCCGGCGAACTTGCGCGCACGTGAGCGCGGTTGTGTGCAATGGACGCCTCAATGGCACGCGCAAGATCGTAGTCAAGGGATGTGTAGCTGGCGTCGTAGCCTCGGTTTGCCCGCGTCTGTTAGGTAGAGCTCAGCCTCGGGCAAAGGCGCAGCACCGGGGCGACTTACGGTGCATCCTCCACCCATTCTTTCCCACCTTTCTCGCCCTCGGGAGACGCTGTGCCCGGCTTTGCACGCCTGCCTCCGGGTAACGGACCGCCCGGCCTGGCACGTCCAGACAATCCTGTCGCAACCGTGAGGCTGGTCAGCAGACACACGTTAACTATGAGTTGGGCGAGAGGACGAAGATGAAGCGACACCGCCAGGCGCGTCCGGCACCGTGCGCATCGTTGGGACGCGCCTGCGCAGCCCAGAGCCGCCTGGTGTAGCGTCATACAAGGCTTCGCAGGCGCGTTTCGATGTCGCCTGTCGCGCCAGACGCGTCTTGCGCAAGGCGCGCGCGCTTGGCAGAAGACCGCCGAAGCACGCCAGCAAAACGCGCCAAGCGCCGTGCGCGTCATCGGGACGCACCTGCGCAGCCCAGAGCCGCCTGGTGTAGCGTCATACAAGGCTGCGCAGGCGCGTTTCGACGGCGCCCATCGCGCGAGACGCGTCAAAACGGCCAGGGCGCTTGGAGTTGGGGGAAGACCGCCGAAGACGCACGAAAAAGTAAAAGGACCAACTCACGCACGCACGCTCGCTGCCTGGCCTTTCTTCGGCTGGTAGATCCCTCGGCGCCGTCACAGGATGGAGAGTGTTCGAGGGTGGGGTAGGTCGCCGGCCAGCGCGAGCGGGGTTGAGCCTGAGCGGGATTCAGGTTGGAGTTTTCCCACGCACTGTCACTCACCCAACAACAGCAACAACAGCACGAGTCTCGCAAGCTGTCACTCCCCGTCACACTCAGCCTGCATCCCTCTTCAAACGATGGCGTTTTGGCCAAAGGTCCGTCGCCGTTCCCCGCACACCACTCTGTATGCTTACCAGGCCACCAGGATACTCTCCGAGATGTGGAAGTTGTGCTCTCCGGGCACGGCACCCTGGATGTGAGCTTCAAACCCGACAACGGTGGTGTGGGCACGGTGCGTGCTCATTTCCTGACCGCGCGAGTTGTAATTTCATGCCCTCCCTCCCTAGCATATGCGAGTTGTCTCTCAGCCAAAGTCGCGCGGCGCTGCCCAGCACCTCGGATCCGCCGCGCCTGTCCCCCCACCTACGCTCCATGAGACTCGCGCGGCCAACAGCCCACCTCCCCGTGACCCAAACGCCACAGCCGCACCCACTCATAGCAACAACTTGGGCACCCACCCTCCTCTTGACACGAACCCCCCGCACGACGTCGTTCGGCAAGACGCCGCCGCGCGCGCCGCCATCGATCACCCCAGCTCCCCCGTGCGCCCCCCAAACATCCCGGAGCCCGCTGCCCCGGACGCCGAAATGGCTTCTCCGCGTGCAACCCCGCCATCCGATGATGGCACCCCCGCCAAAACCCCGTCAGACTGGGGCGACGATGCTGCCGGCGGCTTGCTTCTGCTCACCCCGTCTGAGGCTCAGCTCGTCCCCATTGACGGCGCTCCCGGGTACTTCCAGATGACGAACCCACGCGTCCTCGCAGCCCTCGAGGGCCGCAGCGGCGTCGGTCCTCACCGTGGCACGCAGCGCGGGGGCACACAAGAGAATCCCTCCAACGATGATGTCGACCAGCTTGCGGCCGCCCATGCCGAAATCCCCTCCGACGTTGAAGACCAGACGCCTCCGCCACCGGAGGACAAAGCCACCGCCGGCTGGGACTCCTTGTGAGTGCCCTCGCCGACATCTCCCTATTCTCATATACTCATCAGATCTCCCAGGACAGCGGACGGCAAGCGCTCGAGAGCGCAGTCGCTGCGTCGATCGGCCAGCGCGCGCAAGTGTGTCCGCCTTCAGGTGCCGCCCGCGTGAAAGGCGAAGAAAACCGGCCGTGGCCCATGAACCTGCGACCTCCATCCAGCGGGCCTGAGTTCGCTGGCGAGAGCGTGCCGTGGTACTTTGGACGTGTTGATAGGCTTGTGGTTTGTAATTGCAGTCAATTTTTTTGTCTTGCGACATGCAAACGTGGGACCCAAATGACTTTTATTTGCCCGAGTACCAGTGCTACTGAGGCCCGCTAAATTTCGCCGTGAATGCAGGCGCAGGGATTCCCCGAGGACGCGGGGGCTCGGAGTCCACGCGGTCACCATTGTGGCGTCGTTTCCGTGGAGTGACAGCGGCCTCTATCCAACCATTGTCGCTCGCGCGGCGCCTTGCAGGCGTCCGCAGACGTGAGGGCATCCGCAGACGAGAGGCCGTGCCACTGAGTCTGCCCTCGGCACTGCATCGATCTGTTACAAGTCAGCCATGCACCGACGGCCCGTTAACTGCGACACACCTCGATTGCAAGCCTGCGCTGAGTATGGCATCGCCCGGCCCTTGAGAGCCTGCGCGGTCCGCGACGTTCACAGGCGACGACGGGGCCGCCGCCGACGAGACGAAGATCATCGGATCAATGGCGTCCGAATCGGGCTCCGTGTACGACTGGCTGGAGCCCGAGTTTAACGTGAATTGTGTACCTGCTAGCTGCGTGTCTGACCCGACACTGTTCCCAACTGATGCGGCCTCGCGAGGCGGGGATCCCTCGTCGTGCGCGCTGCTCTCGCGGCGTGGGTTTGCAGGGGAATCGCCTGGCATGTCTTCGGCGGCGTCGTTGGCGCTTCTGACCCGCGAGCGCGCCTGGGTTGGTGAGCTGTCCGTACGCGTTCAGTAACGCCCGATGCGTTCACGGTTGCCAGTGTGGGGCACGCACCGTGGCTCCGACTTGACTCTCTCGCCTCTCATCGAGTTTCTTGCTGTCCCATCTTGCCCATCTTGCGATGCGAGTTTCTCCAGCTGAGCTCCATCCACCTTGATGAACTGGCAAGGAGAGGGCAGTCAGCGTCGATGTCGTGCGACCTTATCGTGCGACCCACCAGAGGACTCGGCCGGCCTGTGAGAGGGTCGACTTCCGGGAGATACTGAATTTCGACCTTTGCAGGTCTGGGCAGCGATACGTGCACAGTATTCTGAGTCTGAGTGGAGGGCATAGCCTTGGCAGTCGACGAAGGTTGTCGCCGCCAGCCGGGTCGGATGCGCGTTCGGACTCGTCCGGAGATTGAGTTTTGCCGTGCGACACGCCAGCGCCCATGCCACAAGCGCCGCAACTTTGCCCACGTGTACAGCCTGCACAGCCACTGATGGAAGTTTGTGAACTTCTCTTTGCCAACGAACCTCTCCTTCTCAGCGCTCTCTCTCAAGCATGTCGCCAGTTTGGAACATCAACATCAACGTAACCCTCGCCGCCCCCGGGCGCTATGTGCGTCGCCCACCACCGCTCTGGCTTACATCTTCTTGACAGCTTTCTCAGACACTCGACGTCGCGCTTCCTGCGTGGGCTGCAGGCCGCGCGAACGGTTCACCTGTGGTCGTCACCAGATTCAATGCCGCCGCCCCGCCAACATTCCGCGCTGGCGCTGCTGCCACGTTCGAGCCGGGCCCAACGCCCGCTCCTCCACCCTTGCCCGTCCCAACGTCGGAAACAGGCGGCGATTGCTCCGACGACGCCGCCTCGCCGTTTACCCCGCTCTCCCCTCCACCTGTCCGCCGCAAGCACGGACACCGCCGTACGGCGTCCTTGCAAGGCTTGCATCAACGCGTGCCGTCCAACCCGGCAGCAGTGCGTCTGCCTCCCATGAGCGAGTTCGGCACCCATGCCCGCGCAACGCCTCTGGGCGATGGCCTGAAGGCGCCGTCCCTCCCCGCAGACAAGCATCACTAGATAGCCAGCTCATACGATGAGGCTTGCCCAACGGCACACGGTGCGTGCTCTTTCTTGGTTGCCTGGCTGTCGCTCATGGCCTCTTTTCAGCCAGCGAGTCAGATGATTTGTGTGTACTTTGCGTGTGTACTTTGCGTGCACACGTTGCGTGTGCTCGCCGGGTCTACATATATATTTAGATTAGCGCACCCCTGTTGTTTAAGGATGTCCTCAATGCATTGTTTCTGCCTCAGTTGTACAGTACCACTCAAGCATTCCCGTGTCGGACGTGCAGAAACGCTTTATCATAGGCATGGCGGTACCTGCACTGTGTTCACGACTCTTCGCTCTCCTCATCCCAGCCCCCGGTCCAGCCGTTCCAGTCTCCCTGCAATGCGGTATTCGCATCGGCACTCACGCTCCCGCCACCCCCCCCCCCCCCCCCCCCCCTTAAACATATCCGTTCCAGCTGTCCTGCGCTGGAGTCTCCGCAACCACCGGCGCGCCCGTCGGCCCCGGCTGCGGGCGTGCGTCCGAGTCCGCCTCCGCGATCGCCTGCCGGGGGTCGGGCGGGGGCGACCTGCTTGGCCCACACGCACCCGGCGGCCTCACCCTGCAATCCACCCGTCTGCGCCTCTTCGCTGCCCCGGCCGGGTCCCAGACAACGCCTCCGTTGACCCAGACGTAGTCAGAGTCGCGCTTCCCAATTCTCCTGCGCAATTCTATCAGCAGGCTCATCCGTGGTCATGCCCAGCAAGAGCGCACCATTCTTTGAACAGCTGCTCGCGCCTCCTCAGCTTGGCGGCCTTCACGCGAGCTTCGCGCATCCATTTTGGCGGGGTGCTGCTAGTGCGCATGGATTGGTAGGTCGTCTCCTGTCGTCTCTTCGGGAGCTCAGAGCTGACTGATCGATGGGGGGTGACAAAGATAGTGCGCACCGCTTATCCAATAATCCGAGCACCGAGCCCGATCAACACGGCCCCTGGGCAGATGGTCGAGTTGGATGGCCGTGGAGGGGTCTGCCTGGCGCCATGATCCATGGTCGTTGAAGGTCCCGCCGCCATCGCGCAGCGTGTCAGCAAATGGCGGTGCGGGGCCGCTCGACCGCAGCGCGGGTGAACACAGGTGCCCGGACGACGAGCCTTGACTTTGCGCTCAGGGCATCCTGGTCTCGCCATCCTTGGCTCAGCGCCTGCCCAACAGGACGCCGCCCACTTCCTGTAACGTATCTTGTAAAGCTAATTAGCATAGAACAAAAATGGTCTGAGCCTGATAACTCACTTTGCTAACCGTGCAGCCCAACTGCGGACTTGTGCAGAACCAGGGAACTGGGTGTGACGGCGTGTGACCCCGCGGGCTGCGAGCGACTCAAATACAACCAATCCTCGCGATTGACCTGGACGCCCTGGGGCCCACAGCGCGTACCCATTTACTAACCTTGCGGTGTTCCTTCTGAGGTCAGCTTGCCCAGATCATTGACGTCTGCGTCACTGCCAACGGCGAGAAGTCGCGCTCGGTCACATCATCTCCTCTGTCTACTCGGCCATTCCCCTCGCATAGCATGGCTACCAAAGTGCGTAGCCTGCCGCGTCAGCATGCTTGCGTATGCTGAATGTGTGTGCAGGACACCCTCGACGAGTTCTGTTGCGCCATGTCCGGCCACGGCACAGTTGACATCACCTTCACGCCAGCGGATGGTGGGCCGGAGTCGGTGCGCACCAGCAGATTGGACACCCAGGCTTGGTCTCTGACGGTGTCTTCCTCCTAGCGTTTCCGAATCACCTCCAAGCCGAAGGCCGTGCGCGCTGTGAATGGCGAGCCAGACGCCCCGCCCGCTGGCACTTCCCAGGCCATGCCACCCCTGCCTCGCGCCGCCGTCCAACACGACGACCGGACTCCTTCCGGCGATGAATCTTCCGGCGACCGCTCTGAGTCCGAGCGCGAGAGCGACTCCGAGGAGCCGTACGACCATGGCTGGGAGGCCGAGCTCCTGCCGGACTTGTACGATCCAAACTTCTTGCGGGACGACTCGCCGCTCGACCAGGTCTCCCAGGATGACCAAGACGGGGCCACCGGTTCGGACAACCATACGTGCGCGCCGTTGCAGTCCACCATCCGTGTCGACAGTCCCTTGGGCCACTACACAGTAGCGTGAGTGCAGGTGCCACAATCAATGAGAGATCGTCACTGACAGCTTCAGGCAGTCGCAAGAACCGCCAGCCACCGCATTCAGATGAGCAGTCGATGCCGCCATCCAAAAAGAGGAAGCAGACCGTTGTGCAATGGAAGCGCGGCAGCGCGGGGGGACGCGCATGACGTGGTCGCGAAGTGATGCAGAGTGGAGAGGAGTGGGCGTGTGAGAACGTTGGCTGGCCATGTCTATACCGTTGCTCGGCTTCCCATGAATGATTTCTTGACGCAATCTGGGATAGCTCACTGCCGTAAGGCGCATGCTCGCGACGAGGCGAGTTGGAGCCCTGTGCCAATTGATTGCTAGCGAGACATGAGTAGGCATGAGTTCCCCGCAGCAGCGTCGCACCAGCGGCCCAGCCGCCAACCACGCTCATCTCAGAGAGTGCAGGAGCGCCCATCGAGCACAGGCCTGCGGCGGGTGTCACACGCGCTGCGTGTCACACGCTCTCCTCTGTCTACCATCCACCATGCCGAACAATACTCTCTGCCTCGTCACGCTGGAAATTGATCTGGACGACCTGGGGACGATAGTATGTACCCATTTACTACGCCTGGCACATTCCTTCTCATGCTTGCTTGGCCAGGTCGTCGATGTCCGTGTCACTCCCAACGGCGAGAAGAGGTGCATGTCATACTCCGTCCCTCCGCCGCTCAACCCGCCAACCGCGCGGCCCTCCGGTCCCGCCGTCGTGCGCACTGTGAACGTGAAACTCAAAGTGGGGGACGAGGCCAACGATCGCTCGCGCGTGGGCCTAGTTGAGGCCGTCAACCTCATCAATGGTGTCGCTGCAGTCTACGGCAGGGAGTAGCGCGGAGAGGGACTTGCGCCGCTGTGCGGTGCATATCTTGTGCCGCGGTCTGTTGCTTGCGCTGACTGCACTCCAGCAGGTGTGCTGGTCAGATACACCGCCGTAGAGAGTGATCCCGTCGCCATGGCTACATCATCATACCGCTTCAAATGTATTATTTCTTGTGGCAATGTGTAACATTGGCTGCCTACAGACGCACGCTCGCGGTGTCTGCATGACACATGAATTGCGAGCCTAGTATATCGTGATGTAGGTATGTCTGTCTACAAAAGAAGACACGTGGAACGAGTCGCAGACATCCAAAACGTTGTCTGAACGCCAGTGCCTCGGCACGACCGCACCAAATCGTGGCAGAAGATGCACACTCCATCGTATCTTGCTCACATCCACGACGGCCGACTGCCTCACACCGCCCGCCCGGTAGGACCGCTTGACTCGATACATGAGGTGGTCTGGCTCTGCAGCGCCCGTGAACGGCGAGAACCACTCTATAAAGGCCAAGTACTTCGGGCCCTCGTACTGCGGAGGGAAGACGGCATCTCGAGCCCTCACAGTAAGGCTGAAGATTGCGCGTAGCTGTGCGCCGCGATACCCTGCGTGAGCGTTAATAGCGGCCAATAACCGACGTGTTGCAGCACACCTTGCACTCCGTCGCCGTTGCCAGCCCCCGTGTTGACCAATACTGTGTTGAAGCGGCCAGGCACAGCGCCCCGTGGGCCGAGATATGACGGCCGAGCGTGGGCGGCGTCGCGAGTGTCGGGGGCGCCATCAATATCCTGAGGGTCCGCGAGCCAAAACTTCATCACGTTGTAAGTCGAAACGGAGCGGAAAGGCAGGTGGAGGCCGTTGGCGATGTTCGCAATCTGGACGTCCGTGTGGTTCGGATTGCGAACGCGAAGGATGTAGCAAGCCAAGGCGAACTCGAAGTCGACCGCTCCGTGGCGACGCGCCAACTGCGCGAAGGAGACGGCCTTGGCACTCGGATTGCGCGCAATATGAATGCGTGGATGGCGAGCGACGGCGGCTGGAACGGCGGCGGCGTGTGGTGCATTTGTGACTCGCCACTTGATGAATTTGGCATGCCGAAGGACCTGTTCCCGGCGGACGAGCCATTTCGTCATTTGAGGGTACACGTCCTTGTGGTTCGAAGCCCGATACGCGTTCTTCGCGTAGTCAATATGGAGCCGCTCGGTTGCCTCTGTGTTGCTGTTGTCTGTGATGCCGATGAGCTTGATAGAAGTGACATAGTGAGCGAGGGCGTGTAGCTTCGGAAAATTAAACCCCTCTCGAATGCCGAGGAGCTCGAAGATGAACTTGCTATCGTGAAAGCGTTTGAGGGCTTTGCTGAGGTACTGCAGAGTGGCGTCGCTGTGCGAGGGATATTGTGCCAAGTAGAGGAAGTCAAGGAGCGCGCGGACCGTGCGCACGACGTGTCTGGGAGACGTCCCATCGGGGAGTGGCACCAGTCCATGTAGTCTAATTAAAAATAAGATCGGTAGCTACCGCTCGACCCATTATAATTACAGAGCGGTAGCAATTTGCAGCGACGCACACCAAGTCACATGACTTATAAAAATGGTAAAAAATGTTACAATACCATTGGGTGCGGAGAAATCGGCTAAAATCGGCTAAAATAGTGAAAATATTTAGTCGGTATCAATTCACACGGGTACGGGACGGAAACGAATCATTTTAAATGCTTACCAGCACTACAAATAGCTGCCCGTAGGGCTTGAAAAAATAGGTATAAATATGGAAAAATCGGAATATATCAGGTGGCACCGATAGCCAATCGACATGCATTCCCACGCATTGAAATATTCCCACGGTCCCAGAAGATTTCATTTTTGATTGTTTGCGCTGGTATATGATTCTTTCCGTAGGCCTTGGGAAACCCTATTGACAACAATACAGTACATGTATGATGTGGACTTACATGTAGATCACATATACAGACTGTCCTAAGCTCTGTTGATAGGAATGGGCAGTGGACGGAACCACAAATGAACAGCATATCTGATATGGAATATCCTGCAGCCATGATCTTGTTTACCTAAGCTACCAAATTTTGTACACAGATAGCTGTCATGACTTTAAGACTTATAGTATTTTTCCCATCACCCAAGCCCCCTCAATTTCTCTGAAACACCATTTCTTTACTATTTATTGTCACGACTCGCTCCATTTCTCTCTACACTCTTGACTGCTATTTGCGCCAATCATCGATCACGGACCGCGACCCAGGTCTTTCCCTGACCCAGGGCTTTCCGGGCCTTTCCATGATGTTCTATGACGAGGCTGTGTACGCTATTGTTCTCCCTTCTGATTGTTCCCCATCACCATGACTCCTTCCTTATTGTTCCGCGTTCTATTGTTCTATTGTTTATCTGTGTTTGGCACCATCTAGTATATAAGGACTCCTGTTTCTCCCTTTATTCTTCAGACTGTTCACTTCGTCTACACCGCTCGCAATCTGTATTGTTCGCGCTGTTAGTCACAGCACTCTCACTCCTCTTATTCCTCTGGTCCGGTCAGTGACTTGGGCGGCTCTTTGGGTGTTTATCAACGCGAGTCTTGACACTTGAACAGTCTCTCCTACGCCCACCTCACCTCTTACCTCTCTTATCACTCTCATCTCTGCCGTCCACGTGACGCAAAACCTCCATCAACACCACGGCCTCCCATGCCTGCTGGATCATATATCAGCAGAGGTATCTCAGCCCTTATCACCTCGATCATCAGCCACATCTCCCGCAACCAATTGATCTTGCCGACGCTCGGAACCAGATCCTCGACGTCCGCAATCGCTGTGAACAGGACCTTTGGGCAATACACGGAAAGTGGGCTCTGATAGCAGAGTGGCATTGGAACCACGGGGCGGTCAGCGTTTTCTTATACGTCCGTATCAAGGTAGTCTTTGACGTTGATCTGAATCGGTACAACTTTGACATCACGGAGTACGCCTACCATCAACCGTTTCTACTATTCCCCATCCATCATTATATCGATCCTCGCTCAAACCCGGTACACTTTGTTGTTGGCGGACGACCCACGCCTGCTCCAAGCCCCGAACCCAAGATCTCCCTAGCACAACAACTCTGTCGTCTCACACGCCCTCCCCCGCCCCCGATCCCACGCCCTCGTCCCCGCCGCCCAGTAGCGGCAGACTTTTTCTGATCCTGCGACCATTGATCCCAATCAACCTCCGCCGGGCTTGCTAGTCGGAAGAGACGGTCAATTACGATTAATCACCCCGGACGGGTCAGTCAGCGTACAAGCCTCATCTGACGGCCGATTAGTTCTTGCCTCCAACCCGGATTATCACATCGCGCAACGAGACATTGAATACGCGGCGCATTTCCTGGTAGGAAGACGCCGAGAGCAACAACGTCGTCAAGAAGTGCGTACCCGGACACCGTCATTCACCCCGCCTCCGTCGCCTACCCCAGAATCCCCGTCCTTTCGCACATCCCCAGTTGCTGTTCCCAACGGGGTTGAACTTGATCCGCGCAACAACAAGTGGTACGCGTGGCAGAGCAATTACACCAAGCGTCTTGTTAGCTGGCAACCGCTTCTCTCTGATCCCACTCGAGATCGTTGGTTCTGGGTGAGCAACGATCGTTTTATCACCGATCAGGAGCTAGCACAATCCGTCACAGTTGTTCAGGAGCTAGCCGCCCAGCAACAAGTCCGACAAATCACTCTCCGCTCCGCAACCACCACACCGGTCCCCACTTCGACCCCCACTTGCTCCGCTACCCCTGCCCCTACTCCTATTGTTGCACCCACCATTCCCGCTCTGACTGCCACCCCGAGACCAACCGCTACCAGCACACCGACCAGGCCGATCATCATGGGATCTAATCCAACCAACCCACCGGGACAGACAAATGCCCCAAGTAACCCCACGGTCCCCTCCGCATCGAGCGAATTTGGCAGTAAACCACTTCCCTTTGATGGCGATCGTACTAGATCGAAGGCGTTCAAAGTCGCGGTCCGCATGTTCTTGCGCGGCAATGCAACCAAGTACTCCAGCGAGGATGCAAGGATAACCCTCTTCCTTGGGCTGTGCCAAGGACCCATTGCCGGAAAATGGGCAGAAGCTCGCAGCAAGGACATCCTGGATGACGACGATGCACTTGCTGCCGCAACTGCAGGTACATTCACACCCCATTTTGACACCTTCGCCAAGCTCCTCGCCCAGTTTGACACGGACTTTGCCCCACTCGATGACGCTACAACCGCCAGGGCGGAGCTAGACCATCTTCGAATGGAAAAGCGACCGGTCACGGAGTATATCACGGAGTTCAAGGCGCTCGTCCCCAGGACCAAGTATGAGGGCGACGCACTCATCTATTTCGTCAAGAAGGGACTCAATCCTGGCCTCTTGGAGGACTGTCTCCGTGCCGATCCCGTCCCCTCTACACTGGACGAATGGAAGAAGAAGGCGATGAGTCGCAACGCAGCGTTCATCGAGCGCGTCCGCACCATGGCAGAGTTCAAACGCCCAGCCACCAAGAGTACGTTCCCCTCAGCCCCGCCACGTACAAACGCTCGCCCTCGAGTCGCCGCCGTTACCGTGCCCCTTGGTAAGCTCACTCAACAGGAGCGGGACCAATTGATGCGTCAGGGAGGATGCTTTAGATGCCGTCAGACTGGACACATTGCAGCCAACTGCCTGCAGTCTCCACGCGGCCCTGTCGTCAGAGCAATAGAAACCGGCCCAGCACTGGGAGTAGCTCAAGATGGCGCAGAACAGGCTGCAGCCACCCCACCGGTCATGAGGGCCATCTCCGATTTGACGGCACAGATCAAGGCGCTGGCTGGGGACGAAGCGGAGGAAGCCAAGGCTTTTCTCAAGGACATGGTGGAGGGTTTTTAGAGCGCCCCCCGGTCGCGTCGTCCGCGGGTGGCTCAAAGTTTTTGTTAAGTTCATCGAATCGTTATGCTGTACTATCTTCATCGGACATTTGTGAGCAATCGTATCCTTCTGTGCTCTACATGTCCGCTGTCACTCGCAACAGGCAGTCCTCAATTGCCCTTCAAGTACAACTACGACTCAATGAACCACAAAAATTTATCGACGCCGATGCTCTACTTGATAGCGGAGCAGAAGGAATCATCCTTCACCCCAAATTCGCCACTGAACACAGACTCCCACTAAAACTTCTACCCCGCCCCTTCCCTGTCCGCAATGTTGACAACACGGAGAACGTCATGGGTTGGGTACGCTACTCGACAACACAGACGATTCGTATCTACGCCAAGGACTCAGCTTCGTATCACGAGGAGGAAGCCGAGTTCTTTCTCACAGATATTGGGGACTACGACATGATCCTTGGCACAGATTGGCTGGACTTCCACAACCCTGCAATTGACTGGCGAGAAAAACGTGTCAATATGATTCGCTGTCCGCCCACTTGCAAACTGCATGCACCGCCGATCAAAGGTCTATCCACGCGGACGGAACGACGAACCCCCGCTCCGCCCGCAGCCCCGCGACCAGTCAGACCACGCCACGAAACCCCGCCGCCGCCTACGGTAATGCCCAAGTACGTCGCCCCAGCTCGTCGTGTCCATGGAGTACGTTTGCGTACAGCACGTATCCTTCCACTCGGAGCCAAGTTATTCACAGAAGATGACGACGAGCGGTTCACTATGAAGCATGCATGGATGGTGCATGGACTGCAACTTGCTGGTGTGTTACCCACATTCAATATCCCTTCTGTTGCCCTGCCTGGAGACTCAGATCCGGTACACGTCCGGGCGGCCTTCACCAATGCACAAAAACTTGCCGAAAAGGCTGCTGGACCCCCGTCACAGGTGGCATTCGAAGATCTTGTTCCACCTCAGTACCAAGAATTCCGAGACGTCTTCGACAAGGCCACATCCGAACGCCTTCCTGAACGACGACCATGGGACCACGCCATTGACCTCAAGGATGGCTTTGAACCTCGACCAAGCAAAGTTTATCTGCTGTCGCCAGCCGAACAAGTCGAACTAGACGCGTTTCTGCATGAACATCTGGAGAAAGGGTACATACGACCGTCCAAATCTCCCATGGCGAGTCCTTTCTTCTTTGTTAAGAAAAAGGATGGCAAGCTACGACCAGTACAGGACTATCGCGCATTGAACAAGGGGACAGTCAAGAACG
Organism: Auriscalpium orientale; assembly: GCA_019915035.1. NCBI lineage: Eukaryota > Fungi > Basidiomycota > Agaricomycetes > Russulales > Auriscalpiaceae > Auriscalpium > Auriscalpium orientale. Next base: position 3,861,997 of record JAHLMH010000001.1, read on the forward strand.
AATACCCATTGCCGCTTATTTCGGAGATTGTTGACAAACTGAAGGGTGCCAAGATCTTCACAAAGGTGGATGTTCGTTGGGGCTACAACAACGTTCGCATCAAGGAAGGCGACGAGTGGAAAGCTGCCTTCAAGACCAACCGGGGACTGTTTGAACCACTGGTGATGTTCTTTGGGCTAATGAATTCACCCGCCACCTTCCAGGCAATGATGAATGAACTGTTCAAGGACCTCATTGACGGTGGCAAGGTTATCATCTATATGGACGACATCCTTATTTTCACGAAGACACTTGACGAGCACCGCAAGCTAGTACAACAAGTCCTCCAGCGTCTTCGCAAACATGACCTGTTCCTGAAACCCGAGAAATGCATTTTTGAGCAGCCTTCATTTGAGTATTTGGGCCTTATCATCTCCCATGACCAGCTCGCTATGGATCCTGTAAAGGTCGCTGGAATTGCAGAATGGCCCGTACCGCGCACGGTCAAGGACGTGCAGTCCTTCCTTGGGTTTGGTAACTTCTATCGCCGCTTCATACGGGATTTTTCAAAGGTCGCACACCCGCTCTTTGCTCTCACGAAGAAGGACCACGCTTGGAACTGGACGAATGATTGTCAGGAAGCCTTCGACCAACTCAAAGCTGCGTTCACTTCGTCCCCAGTCCTTGTTATGCCTGACGCCACGAAACCGTACTTGATAGAAGTTGATGCATCAGATTACGCCACAGGAGGCATAATCTCCCAGCGCGGTGACGACAATCTCTGGCATCCCGTGGCATACCTATCTAAGTCACTTTCCGATCCGGGACGCAACTACAACATTTATGACAAGGAACTATTGGCAATCATTCGTGCCCTTGAAGCCTGGCGCCATTACCTTGAGGGGGCACCACATCGCATTGAAATCTGGATGGATCACAAGAACCTGGAATACTTCCGCTCGGCCCAAAAGCTGAGTCGTCGACAAGCTCGATGGGCGTTATTCCTTACACGATTCGACTTTAAGCTGATCCACAAACCAGGAATCTCTCAGCGTGCAGACCCCATGTCAAGGCGACCTGACCATAGAGAGGGGGTGGAGGACGATAACGCGGAACGGGTGCTATTGGACCCTCAATTTTTCCGCATCCGTGCCACTCGCCCCGGCGCTGTTACCTCCCTTGGCAATCACGACCTCCGACGCCGCATCAGAGAAGCAAAGACCAAAGACGTAGAAGTTGTCAAGGCTCTTGATGTCATACTTGGAAATGGACCTCGCTCATTGACAAAAAACCTAGAAGAATGGAACACTGAAGACGGACTGGTCCTGTTTCGCGGAAAAGTCTACGTCCCAGCGGACGACCAGCTGCGACGTGATATCGTCCGGATGCATCACGACGCCCCTTCGGCAGGACATCCAGGACGCTATAAGACGCATGAACTAGTTGGACGAGAATACTGGTGGCCTGGTATGTCAGTCTTCGTACGCGATTATGTCGATGGTTGCGCTACTTGCCAAGCAACCAAGGTACAGAATCATCGAACACATGTCGAGACCATTCCAAACGCCATCCCCAGTCGACCATTTCAAGACATCACCTCCGATTTTGTGGTTGAGCTCCCGCCCTGCGACGGGTTTGATTCCATTTGTGTTATAGTCGACAGATTCACTAAACACGTCACATTTACGCCCTGTAACAAGACCATCACCAGCGACGGCACGGTTGATCTCCTCATCGACAAGATCTATCGGAATTACGGCCTCTGGGAACGACTTATCTCGGATCGTGGACCCCAGTATGCAGGGAAAGTGATGCACGGAGTGTTTGACAAACTAGGTATTGAGTCCGCACTCAGCACGGCCTATCATCCGCAGACAGATGGCGAATCCGAACGAGTCAATCAAGAAATGGAACAATTCCTGCGGGTATTCTGCAACTATCGACAGGATGACTGGGTGAAGTGGTTACCATTTGCTGAATTCTCGCATAACCACCGAGTCCACAGCGCCACCAATCGCTCACCTTTCGAGATGCTCCTTGGTTACATCCCACACGCCATACCCCCCATCCACTCCACGTCAATGATTCCAACGGTTGAAGATCGCCTGAAAAATATGGAACAAGTACGCTCAGAGGTTGAGGCTAGCCTCCGCTCTGCAGCCGAAGTGATGAAGCGTAATAATGCCGATCATGTCAAGAGCAGCACACATTTCACAATTGGGGACCGTGTGTGGTTGGATGGGAAACACATTAAGACAACTCAACCAAAAGCTAAGTTGTCTCCTCGGCGAGTAGGACCTTTCGAAGTCACCGCAGTTGTCGGACCAGTGAACTATCGACTCAAACTTCCACCCACCTGGCGAATCCACCCAGTGTTCCATGCATCCCTCCTAACCCCCTACATGGAAACCGACGCGCACGGGCCAAATTTCCTCACACCACCACCGGAAATCGTCAACGCGGAAGAGGAATACGAGGTGGAAGCGGTGCTGGATGCTAGGCTTACGCCCAACAAGCGTGGTATTCAATACCTCATCAAGTGGGTGGGTTACCCCGACTCGGAGAATCAGTGGCTCCCCCGGACAGCTATGACGAACGCCACTGGGGCAATCACCAAGTTCTACAAAGACCATCCACGGGCTGTTCGCCCTCCTGCGCTACGTGGACTCATCTATTTTGATGCACTCCAAGCTGATCATGCGCTCCAGGCGAAAGCGCGTCTTAGAGAGGGGGTGATGTCACGACTCGCTCCATTTCTCTCTACACTCTTGACTGCTATTCGCGCCAATCATCGATCACGGACCGCGACCCAGGTCTTTCCCTGACCCAGGGCTTTCCGGGCCTTTCCATGATGTTCTATGACGAGGCTGTGTACGCTATTGTTCTCCCTTCTGATTGTTCCCCATCACCATGACTCCTTCCTTATTGTTCCGCGTTCTATTGTTCTATTGTTTATCTGTGTTTGGCACCATCTAGTATATAAGGACTCCTGTTTCTCCCTTTATTCTTCAGACTGTTCACTTCGTCTACACCGCTTGCAATCTGTATTGTTCGCGCTGTTAGTCACAGCACTCTCACTCCTCTTATTCCTCTGGTCCGGTCGGTGACTTGGGCGGCTCTTTGGGTGTTCATCGACGCGAGTCTTGACATTTATGCTCTTAAAATCAGGTTGATGCACCCATTTTGGGTACTTTTGTGTACCATTTGGCATGATCTGACTGCTGTAGATGCCCAGTAGAGATGAAACAAGTCTCTACTTTGACTTTCTTACTTACTATATTATTTTGAAGCTATTGGCAGGCTCCATTCAAAACATATATATATATATATATATATTATTTACATGTTTTGGGCAAAAAGAATGGAATGTGCCTAATAGCTCTCCAGGATTGGGGAAATAAAATCCCCAGATATTTCAAGACACTCACAGACCATGCCCCACCAGGTGCTACAAGTCTTGAAATCCTACAAAGACTCAGTAGATAGTGCTGTACTTCCACTCTGACATACCATTTAACATATATAATGGTCACAGTCTTGTACAAGTACATATGAATGGCCTTCTTCTTAGTGGACATGGACTTATACTCAACTAAGCATATATCACAGGTCATGGTTCAGTGGGAAAAGAAAGGACCATTTGCCAATGTACATGTATTTGGGACAAGAACAGTACTAGTAGTAGTAGCAGCTGTATTAGAGTGGAAGTACTGCGCTATGCACCAAGTCTGTGTAGGATTTCAATACTTATAGCACTTGGTGGGGCATGATCTGTTAGCATCCTGACATATATGGGGATTTTATTGACCGAATTCTGGAGAGATATAAGGCATATTCCATTCTTTTGGCCTAAAACATATAAATAATATATATGTGTGTGTTGAATACAGCCTGCCAATGGCTTCAAAATAATATGGTAAGTGAGAAAATAATAGTAGAGACTGGTTGCATTTTGACTAAGCATCTACAGCAGTCAGACCATGCCAAATGGTATACAAAAGTAGTCACAATGTGTATATCAACCTGGTTTCAAGACCATAAATAGTAAAGAAGTTGTGTTTGAGAACAATTGAGGGGGGCTTGGGTCATGAAAAAAAATACTATAAGTCTTAAAGTATTGAGAACTATCTGTGTACAAAATTTGGTAGCTTAGGTAAACAAGATCACGGCTGCAGGATATTCCATATCAGATATGCTCTTTATTTGTGGTTCCGTCCACTGCCCATTCCTATCAACGGAGCTTAGGACAGTCTGTATATGTGGTCTACATGTAAGTGCACATCATACCTGTACTGTATTGTTGTCATTCAGGTTTCCCAGGGCCTACGAAAAGGATTATATACCAGCGTAAACAACCAAAAATGAAATCTTCTGGGACCGTGAGAATATTTTAATGCGTGGGAATGCATGCCGACTGGCTATCGGTGCCAACTGATATATTCCGATTTTTCCATATTTATACCTATTTTTTCAAGCCCTACGGGCAGCTATTTGTAGTACTGGTAAGTATTCAAACTGACTTATTTCCATCCGGTACCCGTGTGAATTGCACAGGGGACACGACCCCATGTGTTTCGCACTGATTCTGACCTATACATTGTAAACACAGACGAAAAATTGCCTTATATGGAAATTTCTCGTCAGTGTTTACAATGTTTTTGGCTGAATATCCAGAAACACAACGGGTGGTGCCCCCAGTGATTGATGCTGACTAAATATTTTCACTATTTTAGCCGATTTTAGCCGATTTTTCCGCACCCAATGGTATTGTAACATTTTTTACCATTTTCATAAGTTATGTGACTTGGTGTGCGTCGCTGCAAATTGCTACCGCTCTGTAATTATAATGGGTCGAGCGGTAGCTACTGGTCTTATTTTTAATGACCCTACAGGTACGCCTGGGAGTGGCAGGTCAACAATCAAGCCGAGGAGGACACGGCAAATGTCCTTGTGTTCCTGACCCGAAACGCGGGAGAGTATTGAGATGCCGTGTTTGAAAATGCGGGTATTGTGGTTGGGCGGGAGGCGCGCGCATCGCGCATCAATCTCGGCTGAGCCGAACGCACTTGTGAGCCAACTAACGAGGTGCTTGACCATGCCCTGATATAATTGATGGAGGATATCTGGAGTGATTGCAACGAAGACGTTTGAGTAGGGCAGGTCCTCCCAGAAAGGGTGCAGGACAGGCTTGAGCCGAACGTTCTGGCACGCCTCGATGTACGCCTCCGGCCCGCGATCGATTGCAGAGAGGGCCTCCCGAGCAGCTGAAATGCTTCGCGGAGACGGCAAGGAAGGGGTGTAATTGCCTAGGGATTCGGGGTTGACGAAACACTTCGGTGATGACCTATCTCGGCGCACAGGCGGTCAGATGGCAAACAAAACCACAAAACCAAACACCTAGGGCGTCGAGCGGTTGACAGTAACAGGTTGGGGGCGTGTCCCAGGACCTACAGATGGCTCGGAGATGGCGTGAACGCTGGGGGGAAGTTGCTAAGCAACTGGGATGACGATGGGGCGATAGGCAAGGCGATTTGGGACGAAAGTCGACACTGCTGGTGCGAAGCGAGGTGTTGCGATGTGTCGCAAGCTTGACTGGAGGGCTGAGGCGATGGGGGAACGAAGGCTAGGGCGAGAGGACGAGGGGACAAGGTGATACGAAGATCGCGACGTAACGCGATGGCGCTGGACGAGGTGAAAACGATGTGCTCTGCGAAGTTGAAGGCTTGTAAACGTGGGCTCTGCGAAGGTGAAGGCTATAAGCTTGGGCGCTGCGAAGTTGAAGGTCGAGGTCGATGGTAAACACGATAAAACGATGTTGCAAAGGCTTGAGACGCTGACTCTGAGGGGAAAAGACGCTTGGATTGTCTAGGGGATCCCTGGGGATTGTCTGGTCGTTGTCTTTTTGGACAGTGACCTAGCTACCAACAGATATACATGGGAAACGCGTCTCTGTGGCTACTGTGAGTCATAAAGTGAGAAAGGGGATAGTGAGACATTCTAGAAGGCGGAACAAATCAGAAAACGGGCATCGCGACGTATCGGAACCGCAAGGCTGTGCTATCTCCATGTGAAACTCCGAGATATGCGGATCGCGACATATCGGAAACCATCAAACCGGACCATTGCTCTGAGACACTGCGTCTAGACCGGACCCTGGGACCTGTGGGTGACGTGTCGAGGCGCTGCGCAATGCTGGGGCGCACTGGGGACAAGGTGGAAGACGAATGCAACGAGTAGAGAGCTGAGGGCAACAAGGGAATGTGTATGCGAGACATCGCGATGTGTGCACAGGGTGCAGGGGCTGGATCTGAACGTCTTGATGGCTTGGGAAGTGCGTACACATGACTTGGTGACTTGTGTGGACGTCTGGCAAGGCTTGGTGGATAGAGCATCGATGGGAACAACAAGGGGTATTGGCCTGTGTCGCTACAAGGGTGCTAGCGTCTTGACTGGAGCTGGATCGCGATGTGTCGCGATGGTCGATAGAATGTTGCGAAAACGCGAAAACAGACGCCACCCGCGCTGGGTGCGTATCATCGGACACTCGCCGGATTTGACGCATGCGACGAGAGCTTGCTCGGGGTAGTCACCGATGAACACGGCGAAGATGGGGTGGCATCGACGGACGACGCCGTCGCCGCTTGACATGTTCATGCCGTGAAGTGCATGCGTGCGTGTCGACGAGACGATTCTGCGAACACATGCGTGGAATAGATTTGCAGCGGCGCAGCGGCGGGTCTCTGCAGAGGTGATATGGGAAAGGCGCGCAGTAGCACCAGACGCTGTAACTGAATAGTAATACATACCAATGCTGATTGGTCCATGCATTACAATGGATGACCGATCAGGTATATATTTAATGATTCAGCTCGTATGCCCCCTTTTCCTTTTGTGCAATACTTTCCCACACCCACGGGGTTCTTTTGGGTCAATTCCCACGGCCTGGGGGGGCCGGAAAATGCCGGATACTGAAAACATTTCGGAAATTCCGATATTCCTGCAACATACCAGATGTGGGAAATCTTCCCACACTGCATAAGAATTCTCCAAAACCGCGATAAATGTTGAAAATATTAGCGGGGACCACGATTTCTCCGGGTCACGTGGCCTGTACCCCATATTTGGAAATTCTTTTCTATAAATCGAAAAAAACACAATAAATGTCGAAAATATTCAGGGGAACCATGGTTGCCCCGGGTCACGTGCTGTGTACCCCATATGTGAGAATCCCTTCCCACCAACTGAGAAAATAGCAAATAATGTCGAAAATATTGGGGGGCCAGCGGTTGTCTTCGGTCAGGTTGTGCACATCAAATAGAAGCACTTTCCCACACCGGAAAGGAAATACCATAATAATACTAAAATAAGACCGAAAATATTCGGGGAACCGCGGTCTGCGGTTATGCGCTCGCAAGTCGTCATTCCCACGCATGGTTTTTTTTCCATGCCACAGTTCTACTCACTGACCACTTGATTGCATTCTTACAGAACTAAAACAAAACACTATCTAAACAGTAATGCGAGCATGTGGGGGCACCGGGACATTTGCGTTCAAAAGCCATCAGACAAGTATGTGACAAGAGTCGCGAAGCGCCGACTGGCGGCAACGCAGGTGGGGCAAGAAGCTTGGGACAGGGGACGCGCATTGAGGAACGGGCGGGGCAAGAAATTGGGACCAGTGATACGGACGAGATGCGCCCGGCAACCCGCCACAGGTGACAGGTGAGCTATGGGCGACGGCGTTGGTTGACGATGACGAGGGACGACCATGGGGTGATGGGGGACCAAGCGACGAGCGACGGGTGACGGGCGACGGGCGACGAGCGACGAGCGATGGGCGAAGGGCAACCGGCGAAGTGCTGCGGGCAGCAGGCGAAGGGCGGCAGGCGCAGGCGAAGTGCTGTTGATGCACGCGCTGTGAACCGGTTACCTGCTGTTGAGAAGGAGGCAAGTTAACGCCATGGGAGGGTAAGGGGTACGGGTAGACGCACCGTGCACGCTTTGTGGGCCTTGCCTTCTCAGATGCCGCGCTCGAGCCCCGACCACGTTTTCCACCGCGAGGAGGCTTAGCTGCTCCGGAGCTGCCGCCGGTCTTCGAAGGAGCCTGAAGGGAATAGGATCGCATGGCCTCAAAGGTGTTGCTGATGTCGCTGATAACCTCTTGCCACTCGGCCTTGGATGCATCGTCGGCCGCCCGCAGGGCGTACCCCCACCAGAACGCTGCGACGACGACAACAAGGATGCCGCCCTTGCCACCGAGGCACAGGCCCGACCAGTCCATGGTCTCAGACGGCGGCTTCAGCAGGCCGTTGCTGAGGCGACGCTCCGGGGGCTGAAGGTGCGCCCACCATAGCTTGAATGCGACAGCGAAAGCCGCGACTCCGCCTTCCAGGAATTTCCCCTTGTGCCAGGGTCGGCCGTCCTTGAACCAGGCCGCCACCTCCTTCGGTCGATCTTGGAGATCGAGCTTTTTGGACGATGTACTCTAAGCTTAAGTCAGTAAAAGATCCAATGCGAGTTAGTGAAAAACGCACCCCAAACGCCATCACCTCCTCAAAGACGCAGTACTTATCAAGAAGCTTTCCCCAACCGGGACCCATGGCGTCGACGCGCATGTTCATGACCCCGCGGTCGAAGAATTGAGGCCAACCGCGGTCGGCAAGTGAGGTGGGGGCCGACGTGCCTGAGGTTTGAGCCAGCGCCGGGGGAGCGAATGAGGCTGGGGACAAGGCTTGAGACAGCGGAGGCGGAGGTAATGTTACCGTTGCTGTGGAGGACGCTGTGATACCCGTAGCTGTAGCGTTTACACCTGCTGCTGCCGCAGCCGATGCAGACGCGGTCGCGCCACCAGCGGGCGCCATTGTTGTCGATGTTGCTGCACTCGCATTCGATGTAACAGTGGTCGTGGGTGGGGACGGGGACGGGGGCGGGGGCGGGGGCGGGGTCGCGTGAAATGGCGTGAACGTGGTCGTGGACGTGGCCGTAAACGTGGCCGAGGCCGTCACACCCTGCGTGGACGCGGTCGGGAGCGAGGGTGCGCGCGATGGTAAGCCCGAGCGCGATGACGGAGGTAACAAGGTATCCACCGGCAACGCCGTGGTGGCAGGAAGGAGGATGGCCGTCGATGGGGGTGAAGCGGTGGTTGGCGTACGCGTGGGGCTGGGCGTCGGGGCGGGCGTGGTCGCGGTGGCTGTGGCCGTCGCGATCACCGTGGAGCCATCCGCGGGCACAGTGACAGTCGTATTCGCGACAATACTGACGGGCGCAGCAGCCAGCGAAGAAGCGGCTGGCGTGGCCTCCATGGAGGCGCGCGCTGAGGACGGCTGAGCGTCGATGGCCGAAGTGGACACGGTCGCGGTCGCGGTCGCGGTCGCGGACGCGCTGAGGATGGATAGGGGTCCAGCAGGAAGAGATGAGGTCGACGAAGGGGACGAGGATGACGAGGGCATTCGAGAGGTGGACGTTGTAGGGGCGGCGGCTTGTGCATCGTCGCCTGGCTCCCACGTGTTGGCCTCATTGTCCATTTTGCCTTTCCTGGCCATGGCTTTGATCTCCTCCGCTACACAACCACAGGCATCAGTGTGGCCGTTCTCCAAGGGTTTCAAAGGTATGTCTCACCGAAGACTGCCTCAGCAAAGCCTGACATTGACGAAGACATTTCTTTGTAGGCATTGACATTGTAGAGGGGCCAGATTTGGTCGATGGCGCCGCGCTTCTTCCCGGCATGAACTCTGCGCGGACCGGCTGAGCAACGACGGTACACGACCAACAAACTCGACTCGACGTACGAAAACACCTCAACTTTGCCGTTCTTGGAAGGAGTTGGACCCGCCATGAAGATGGAGGCGATGCAATTGAATCTCTTGGCGACGCTGTCGACGAGCGGCTGCAGAGCCATGTACGCGTTTGTGCTTGCCCTGACCGTCGGTGAGTTTCAATTCGACAAGAGTTCGATATGGTCCTTACCACTCCCTCTCTTCATCCGTCTGCGGTGCGTCCACGAACGACCGCTTGTACTCCACGAGCGCGGCTTCATACCGCCTCTCTACCTCAGTGTAGATCGTCGCCTTGAACTCATCGGTCTCGGTCTCCCACTTCTCCTTGACGGCTTGCATTCGCAGATGCACATCCTTCGGCATCGGTTTGCCGGCGCTGCTCGCTATGACCTTCGGTGCGATTTTCTTGAAATGTTCATTGATACGATCATCCCAGTACATATCGGAGTAGACATGGCGAGCTTGTTCGCGCCGCGGTGGCTCAACGAACTTGCGGGCGACAGCTTGGTACGCGTCGTCAGCAGCCTCGGCGGATGGCGGTGACGTGGCCGTGAGCTTGCGATTTCGGTGAGGGTACCAGTCTTTTATTTTCTGAAAAGCAACGGTGAGCTTCGCATTCTGAACGCGAACGGTGAGCTTACTTTCAAAAGGTCCTTGAAGATTTTTTCCCTGGCTTCGCGCTCGTCGTCATCCTCGCCCTCATGATCCGACGCGTCGTTCAGCCGGGCCTCGTCAGGTTCTCCGGGCGCGTCCTCTGGGTTCTCGTGGAAGGCCAACTCAGTGCCAAACGTTATCAAGAATAAACGCGTGATGCGCCTGTAGAAGTCGCGCGTTTGTTTTTTACTGCCCAACACCTTTCGATAGTCGCTGAGGTAGCGCTCGAGGAAATCCGCCTTGTGGCCAGTGGCCCACGGGATGCGGCCGCGCGGTTTCCCTTGGGTCTGCCCTGTTGATTTTGCCATGGATGGTTCGGTCACGGTGCGGAGGGTGTCGAGGAGTAGGACAAGGACCGCGAGATACTGAGCGATGGACGAGGAGGACGGTGAAGTCGGAGGAGGGCACCGGGATGCCGAGCGCGCAGCCACCTATGTATGTATTGGGTTTTTTGCAGTGACGGATCGCCCGCTTCGAGAATAGATAGGAACGTTCTGGCCCAGTGGGCCCCACCTGTCATTCTGTAGCGAAGCAACCACCATTTAAGCGGGGGAGAGATCCCGTACATGTGCGCTGTCGGGATAGGCAACGCGCGGACTGACTGGCTGTGAGGGCGGCACTTTGCGATCTCCCCAACGGACTGCACAGTGCGTCTCTCGTCTCACAAAATATGCTATCAAAAGGTGCCAGTCCAATCTTTATAGGTCGGGAACACGAAGACATGTACGATGCGAGACAATGTACAGTAAGGAAAGCCAGCCCCCAAAAGGGAGGCCAGCGCCAATCGTACTTGTTCAGCCGTCGTAAGTATTTCAAATGGTCCCCTGCCTATATCATACGATTCCCACCGTGTCCAACAGGAGGACGGGACCTACGCTGGTCCCAGGCCTTGGAGTACGCGCACACGTCGCCATCCATCAACGCCTTGTGGAAAGCCTCGTTCGCGAGCTGGTACGAAGGGAACTTTTTGGTCCTGAAGTCGAATACAGAGTCGCCACGCGCAAGTACGAACTGATGGCTACATGCAACGTCAGAGACCATAGAAGGTCGGTTACTGAGCGGACTTACTGGCTCGAATAGATGCCCGGCTGCAGGCCCTTGAAGACCACCCACGCGGGGCCGTCCCATAGCTGCCGCCCGTTCCAATACCCCTCCCGGTTCCATCCCTCCGGCGAGTAGCTCAACGCGTGAGCCCCACCATCCGAACCAGCACCGCCCGAACCCACAGCCTGAGCGCCCCCGTCGTTGTTCTCTTGGCCTGGAGCGGGAGTGCCGGACGCGCTGTACGCGCTGATGGATGCGGCATTTGGGACGGGGCGTGAGGTGGGCGGCGGCACGGGCACCGCATCGCCCTGCTCATCCTGCGCACGGCCGTATGTGTTGGATGGTTGGGAGAACATGCGCAGGGCGCTCGCAAGGACGGCCGCGATCTCGTCAACCGATCCCTCGAATGTGATGAGGAAGACCTTAGGCATGGTGGTGGGCGGAGGAGAAACGGGGGGTGCAATGCGGCACCCACGGATGCGAGTTATATGGGGCGCAAGGGCGCTGGAAGCGCGTAGATAGGACGTATCGCGGACGTTCGAAAGAACTTCCATTAGAGCCTAGGACCGTCGTTGAGCAAACCGTAATCCCTTCTTGTGCACGGCTGAGCCGCCCGACAGCAGCGTGCATGAAAAACCGCAGCGCCAGATGATGGACGCAGCCAGTGAAGGGGAAATGCTTACCAGCCGAACGCACAACTGCATGGACGTCGCGCTAGGCAATACGTTGCGACTGCGTGGGCTTGAAGCGGAACGCGTGATTGCCTTGAGGACCCTGAGCGTCACATCAACCATGGGAGACCTCGTCCGGCATCGTAGGCTTCGAGGGACGCGGCGCCAGTGCGCTGCGGCACGACACAGGTCGGGCGTTGAGCGACTTGCACCGAGGACGCCATCCTGGAAGTTGCGGGCTAGCAAGGCGTATTGAACAGCTGGAGGATTCTTTCTGTCAAAGGTAAACGTAGAGGCGCAGGCAAGCTTTGGTAGCATGACGACGTGCGGTGCGGGCTGCGGGCTTACGGCCGCGCGCAGCAGCATGTCGACTTGATACGCAGCAGCTTGTAGCGACCTGCTCACAGCAACGGGCTGCAAGCCTATGCCTCCAGAAGTTCTGGGTGACGCGGTGACGTAGCAATGGGTTAGATGTGAAACGAATCTGCTAGAATTCGTGCGGAGCTCACCTTGTTTCGCCAATGCATAGCGTACCCGTGCAATGCTCGCCAGTGCTGCAAGCTATCCATGGTGATGCATCACAGATGAGCTATATATCCCAGCCTTACAGTGATTGAGAGGCGTACCGCTGTTGTAGTGCTTCACCATGTGCTCAGCTCCTTGCCATGTTGCGCAGACCGCGCTATGTCCGAAGGTCCCCAAAGGCGTTGAAGGGCATCGTGGAGAGGAATACGAGCATTGAAGGTGGTTTGGATCAGGTCTAGAGCGATGGGAGCTTCATGGTGCATATTGAGCTGGTTGATGTTGTTGTTGGTGAAAGGAGTGGGAGGTGCATGGCGGTTGCAGCGGCAGCTCGAGCGTAGGCGGGCTGCTTCACACTGAGTTTTAGCCTCGAAATGTCGAACTTACCACAGTCATTACAAACAACGCAATGGGCAAGATAAATTGTTCAGGCTGTGTATTCGCATGTTTGAAGCGTCAAAAGACTAGTCTGCCGCTTTGTTTTCAGTTCGCATTGTGAACTCGAGGGTCGCAATGGCCGGGCCGGCTCCGCGGGGGTGGCGAAGAACCCCGTTCTCCAGAGACGACCGCAACCAACTCTCTTAAGTCCCGCACCAACCTCCATCGCTTTCTCCCACTGTCGTCCTCTCTCTCGCGTCTCCACTCCCGTATTACCAGCCGGAAGCCTCGGTGCGTGTGTTTGATTTTGCCCCCAGCCAGCCGCCCCGCACCCCAGAGCCCGCGCTCTGACGGGATGCCGCACAGTCGAGAGCCCTACCGGGACCGCTTGCGGCGTCTTATCAGACGCGGCCCCGCTCTTCGCTGCTGTGAGCTAACGCAAGCCTTGACGAGTGCCCTACCGGGACCGCTGGGTGCGCGCTGCTCTCGACGCGTCGCGCGCACGCTGCCCCCGCACCCCCGAGCGCCTGCCTCGTTCGCCACACGCTCTAACCGCCATTATCTTCAGTGAACTACCCTCGTTTGACGCGTGTCAGTCGCTTTAGCGGCGCGAAAATCGCGCGATGTCGCGCACGGTAAGCACCGTCTTGTTCGGGCCACAGTCGGGTGCTGAGGCGCTCTTCAGACGCGTTCAAAGCGCATATTCTCACCCTTTGTGCTTCCCGATGCGCAGTCAAACCTGCAGAGCCTGCTGCCTGGCTCTGTTATTTGTGTTCCCGATGACTGCGACCTGGAGCAGCTCGTGGACGATGCCATCGCGCGCGATGATCAGAGGCTCAACGAAGTGGCGCCCGCCTTGCTGATGGCGCATGCTGCCGCACCCCAACGGTAAGCCTCTTCTCTCTTTACGTGTTTCCTGTAAATGGTTGCTCAATTCATCATTGTCTCCAGCCCCGCCGACGACGCGCCCGAGGACGAGGCCGCGCTCACCAAGCGGCAGTTCCATACCCGTGCCCGACGCCAGCGGCTGAAGGAAGAGAAGAAGAAGTCCGAGCGTGTCATGGTCTACAAGGTTCGCAAGCGATGCGTCGTGAAGTACAGCAAACCAAAGAAGATACAAGTACAAGTCCTGGCAGAGAAGCTGCCGCACACGCGTAATGGATGGGTAGGCCTTCACCTGCAGCATCATCACCTGCCGAAGGCCACGGTGCTTGCGATTCGGCGGTACACTTCTCAAGGCTTTCGGTATGTGGAATGGAACGGCCGGTGCGTCCGCCTCGTCGCAGCCTGCGCAGTTGTAGCTGATAGCGCCCATGTAGCCGCCTAATGGGGATCGTCGACCGCAAGGGGCGCATTCTTGGCAGCCTAGCTGGCCGCCCGGCTGGAGATCCCACCTGGGATGACTCGGGGGTCGACGCCTATGAAGCCCTGGATCGCGCGCGGGGGAGGATGAAGCTGGGGCAGGCTCAGCTGGTGCATCGTCGGGGAAACTATCCCACCATCGCGACTGGGATATCCTACGGAGGCGGGCAGACAGTGAGTCCGTTCCTGCACGCCCCGAGACCAGCGTCTGACGGTCGGTTGAAGGAGCCCATGCATCTCGCGCTCAAGGGCAACGACGACGTCATAGATGAACTGAAGGCCAGGCCGAGCGTGCGCCGCATTGTCGGCTTCATGAACAGTGCGTCATCAGCCGGCCTGCCGCCCTTCAGCCGCCCTGATGCGCTTCTTTCACAGGCACGCACGCGTTCGGGGCGCCCAAGCAGTACAAAGAGTATGAGCGCAACATGCAAGATCTACTGGACCACGACCCGGCCCTAGAGCTCCCATTCGACAACTCTATATGGGCGGCAACCACCTTTAACTTCGGCCCACGGGTTTGTACCGATATCCACCTTGACAGCGCGAACTACCCTTGCGGATGGTGCAGCATAATGTCCCTTGGGGAGTACCACCCCAAATTTGGTGGCCATCTCGTGCTACACAAAGCCCGCCTCATCATTGAATTCCCTCCCCATTCCGTCATCAACATACTCTCGGCAGTCTTTCCGCACGGGAACATCGGCATCGGGGAGCACGAGACTCGTGCCTCCATCACGCAGTACACGGCTGGAAGCATCTTCCGTTACAACGCCTATGGCTATCGAACGGAGGCCCAGTTCGTAGCAGAGGATCCCGCTGCGAAGGCAAAGATGGACCGCGACCGGCGGCAGAGGTGGAAGGATGCAGTCAATTTGTTCTCTAAGTACGACGAGCTGGCGAAGGACATTGAGGAGGCATTTGTCGTCAAGTAATGAGTAGTAGATTGTATGTATTTGCACCGGCCTGTAGCTCGTAGGACCGTGGTGCGAGTCCTAGCAACCGGTGTGCGCTAAAGTCACGTGGATTCGTTGATTGACTCGGCGCCTAACGCGTGGTTGCAGGCCGCAACCGTGACTATGCCCAGCGAAAGATCAAAGAAGAAAAAGAAAACAAAAGCCGCAGGCTGGTTTGAAGACACCGACGCCGCGCAGACGACATCCACAGTCCTCCGAGCTTCTACTGATGGTCGTCGTTTGGTCAGCAGCTCAACATCCGTAGTCCCGACACGTCGCCTCCTCCAACCAGCCACCCCGGCGCCCACGCTCAGGCGGTCTCCATCCGTCCCACCAGATCCGGGTGCCTTCAGCGGCGACTTTGACAACATATCCACCCATAACGACCTCCTCGATGCTGTTGAAGGTGGGCTTTTGGGCGTAGATGAGGTTGGTGAGGTCGTCCACATATCTGCCGCCGACGTAGCGCTTGGGCGGGCGCGCCGCTACCAGAACTCGGTAAGTCTGCGATGGTCTGCTCCATAACTAAGCTGATCTTTGCCTCCAGGACTTTCCTCTCCTATCATGGATCCCGTTGCGCGACGAGTACCTGGACGAGGTATTGCGGCTTGAAGGACGGGGTGCGTACATGTCGGTGGATGCATGCCCAGGCTGCGGCAGCACGGCCGATGTCTCCATCCGCTGTCGCGACTGCTTCGGTGGCGGCATGATGTGTGCGTCCTGTGCTGTCAAAAGCCACGGTCTGAATCCTCTGCACCGCGTCGAGGTAAGTCTGACATCTACAGAATTGCGGGCTATTGCTTATGGTCCAACAGAAATGGAACGGGTCGTTCTTTTCCAGAACCTCTCTCGCATCCCTCGGCCTCCGTATTCAACTCAACCATCCGGCCGGAACGACGTGCGGCGCGCGCGAGGCCGCGCGTACGGACTTCACCGTCATCCATACCAACGGCATGCACAAAGTCAACCTCGATTTCTGTGGGTGCGGTCGCGCGTTGGGCATCGAGCGACGGCAACAGCTCCTGCGAGCGTCCTGGTGGCCCGCAACTACCATCGACCCGAACACTGCCGCAACATTCGCAGCGCTGGACAAGTTTCACGTACAGTCCTTGACGAGCAAGCTCACGGGATATGATGCCTATAAGGCCCTGGAGTTTGAAACGGATAATTCGGGCCTGACGGATATTCCGGTACGTACGCAGCTTGAGGGTAGCGACATCTACTCAACGGCTGCAAATTATAGGACCGGCTGCCAAGTTGGATGACGATGATACGACAATGGCGACACATAACAATGGTCAAGCGTGCGGGGCGCGGGCACGACGACTCGGGAATCCTCGGTACAAAGGACGGAGAGTGCGCCGTCATGTGTCCAGCGTGTCCGCACCCCGGCATCAACCTTCCTGACGATTGGACTACCGCACCGCCGGGACGAATGTGGGTTTGCTAATTTGTGCTCTAATCGTTATCTAAAGACGCACAGGTGGCTCTACCGGCTGAACCTGGCCATCGACGCAAATTTCCGACTGAAGAATCGACAGCGGTCCTCAAAGACTCTCGACCCTGGCCTCAACACCGGCAAGGCGTATTTTGTCGGTGATGCCGAGTACGAGGAACACCTGTCCAAGTACATTGACCAGGACGAGGTAAGGCTCTATATTATTACGTCTCGGCGGTCGACTAACGGCCTTGTTAGATGAGCGGCTGCTCACGCTTTGCCGCCCTGGCCGCTGCAAACCTCAAGAGCACCAAAGGGCTACGAGTCACCGGCGTCGGAGGCGTCTTTTGTGCGCGACACGACATGTGGCGGCCCATGGGGCTAGGAGATCTTCAAAAAGGGGAAAGGTACGCGCCGAATCGTGCGGGTACCGAAGCTCGCTGATCGTGTCCGTCCACGCTGCAGATACTGCAACATGGATTACATTTTCTTCAGCACCCTCAAATTCGTCAAGAACTCGTCCCTCCTCGTGTCGTACGACATCGCTTGTCAGTGGTCGAAGAATCTGCTCAAGCGGATGGCCGACGTTCCGAACTGGTCCCTTCCCCAATGGGTTCGATATGTCATCCCTAAATTTCACCATCCCGCACATCGGGAAGAATGCCAGGGTCGTCTCTCCTTACCCTCCGAACCGGGCGCTGGACAAAACGATGGGGAGGCGCCTGAACGCAGCTGGTCCAATCTGAACGGCGCTGCTGCAAGCACCAAGGAGATGGGTCCAGGCGCGCGTCATGACACACTGGATGATCACTGCGGGCACGCCAACTGGCGTAAATGCGTGGGGCTCTGTGAGTACCCCCGTTCCTCTCGTGTTGGGACAACACTGATGTTGAGCAGTGACCTCGCTGCCGCGCCGTCTCAAGAATGCGATCCAGGAGGCCACCGCGCAGGGCGACGTATTCACGGACTTCTCAACCGCCCTACAAGACGAACATCCGGAGACGCTGGCCGAATGGAAAGAGGAGATTGCCGCCTGGGAGGCCACAGAGGAAGGCCCGAGCCCGTATCGCAAGCCGCAGACCGGTGCGTTCCTCGCCTAAGCCCCTGCCTGACATTACTGACTGAGCTGCAGATGTCACGGTGTCTGATGTTCGGCTCGAGCTCGCCGAAGAGGATAACGAGGCCGTCGTAGCCGAAGAATTGACAACGTCGCAGCCCGCTGCGAACGCCTTCATTCTGATGGGTTTGAGGATTCAAGGGATGCAGTACGTGCCCTGCCTTTCCCTTCTGTACATGCTGGGTACCGAACGCTGCCTGCAGGCTTCGACTACGACTCAATAAGCGTTCAACGGACATCGGCGATACATCCAACCAGCTCGCTCGAGTACAGGAGTCGCGCACAGCTCTCCTCCGGCTCATCCATCGGTTCCGCGCGGATCAAGAGATCCACATGCCTCGGGTTGCCGCCATCATCGACCACGATGAGTCCACACAGTCGCACACCACGCTCCAGCCTGAAAACATCAAGTTATACCTCCCATCCGACATCGACGACAGCCAACGCAACGCCTTGTGCGACGCATCGCTTGTGGACATCGAATCAAAGCTACGGTTGGCCGCGATAGGCGAAGCCTTGGACGGGGTACGACACCAGCTGCGATTCCGCACCTACGTGAACAAGTTCAAGATCACCAATGTCACGGGCCAACGGAAGAATACCCGGGCGCGTGCGCTTCAAGCGGGGATTGAAGTCGGTGTCAAGCGTGAAGCCGATACGTATCGCATGCATCGTGCGGCACATCTGCGCCTTGTCGGCCCTGGCAATTGGGAGAAGAAATTCCAAGCCCTCGAAGATAGCCACCTCGTCGGCCTCGGTGCTCGCCTCATCGACGCAATAGATCAAGCCGATCAGGATCGCGTCGTGGAGTTTTTGCGCAGCCGGAGGGGAGGCGAAGCAAGCGGCGAAAGCCGCTACAAGCTCCCATGGATCTGGTACAGCGAGGGGCCAGATGAGGATGGGGAAGATGGGGAGCTCTCGGCAGGTTCGTCCCAAAGACATGGCCACGGCGCGTTGCTAACTGCTGCCTGCTCAGACCTCAAGATTGAGTGGTTCAAGACCCGCGCACGGTCCACCCGATGGCTGGAAGAAGTTCTACAAGTGCATGAAGACATGCGACGCGTTGAGGCCACATTCCTTTGGCTCTCTCGGACCTGGACAGATCGCGGTACATCACGATCAAGCGCAAGCCTTGAACTTTCCGATGGCCTCCTGGCATACGCGTCCAAGCAGGCAGCCATGTTCCAAGGGCTGGCTGATCGGTGCACTGCCCGTTGGGCCGATGTTCGAGCTGAGGCGGTGCGCTTCCTGGAGGGTCGGGAGGATGATGGTTCTCGGATCGGGGGTCCGGAGGGCGAGGCAATGGATGTCGATTGATTGGTGCGCCCCCATCCCATTTGTTTTCTCTTTCAAATGCTAATAATAGGGTAGATCTACCATTCTCCATGCCCTTGGCATGCTTCCCAAGCCTGTGCTGAAGATATCTGTCCACCCATCCCCATTCCCTACCCCCGGTATTATTTGTGGCATTTATAATTGTTTTCTGACCTTTTTTGAATCTTTTCCCACGGTTTGCCGGCCCCCAGGCCTCCTCCCAACACCTTTGATTTGATCATACAGCTATCTAGCCCCCCCACACCCCCCTTCCCTGCCCCCTGTTTCATTTCTGGCATTTATTACGGCTTTTTAGGGGTTTTTTAAAAGTATTTTCCGCTCCCCCAGCCTTATCCCGGTACCCTAGAATATATTCTGTATTTTATACGATTTTTCCGGTAGTTTCCGAGCAAGAATAATAATGTGTATACTTATTGGTCTTGAATTGTAATACATGGACCGATGAGCATCGGTATGTATTACTATTAAGCTACAGGGACGCCTGGCAGTAGGGAGGTAGCCAATTAGGATTTGCGCCTGCTTGGATGGTTTACGCCGGTCTTCCTTGGCAATGTTGCCGATGGTGAGATACAGCGGGTAAGCCGATTTGGTGGAAAGGTCGGTCACAAGAGTCTTGTCGGACGAAAAAATCAGGGGAACAAGAGTGGCGCCAGGCGTTCGGCGTTCAAGCAAGGTCTGCAAGTCGATACTTCGGAGAGCCAGAGCTGCGACGCACCTGTACATGCCACCACCACTTGCCCGTGTTCTTCTGGCCGTACAGGCGGGGGCCGTCCTCATGTTCTTGCTCAGGCGTCCCTTCGTTGTCCTCATCGTCGTCAACATAATGCGCCTCGGGGGTAAATGCCATGGAAGCGAGGTACTCCGGGTTGCCGTAGAGTGACCGTATGCACGCAACAATATCGTGTGAGTACAGCTCGTAGGTTTCGCCGTCAACGGTGATTTCCTCGCACTGGAACTCGGGGAATTTTGGGAGGGCGGAGTCAATAATCGCGTTGAGCGCCTTGGACGTATTGAACGACAGGCCAAGTTTCTGGCGGACCTTGGAAAGAGCTTTGCATGAGCGATGAAGTATATGAAAGCCGCGCCAACGACACACCTCGTCAATCTGTAGCAGTTCAGTGAAGGCTGTCGATGAGGGACCGCGCAGCTTCACCCAGCGCGCAATTTCCCATTCCAACTTGTTGTGGAACGGAGCCCATACGTTCGCTGGCCCGACAGGGCCAAGCACGTCGCGGTTGGCGTCGTACGTCGACTACGGCGCTGCCTGCGCAACCGCCTCCCCTGCTCGGCCCCCGAAGTGGATTATCTTCGCCCGTTTGTTGAGGCCCTGCTCGTCCTCATGCCGCCGCTGCTGCTCTGCAATGCGCGCTGCCTCCTCCGCATCCATGGCCGGGAAGGCTGGGTCCCCGTCGGGTTTGTCTGCGGGCTGGTTATCTTCTGGTTGAGGGCGGTCCTCATCCATGGGCTCATAGTCAGCATAGTCGGGCTCGCCCGCGAGCTCCTCTTCCTCTTCCTCATCCTCCTGCTCTTCCAGCCCCTCCTCTGGGTCGTCGCCGAAGGGTGCTTCGGTTGCCTCATCTTCGACATCGTCCTCTGCAGACCACTCGAGCTCTGACGGGACAAGGCCGTCTTCCCAGAGATCGACCGGTGGCAGAGGGACTAAGAGTCAACAAAGAAGCGTTAGTACATGGCGACCGAGGTTCAAAGGTGCTCACGACGATCCACCCCGTCGAATCCCTCTTCCCCAGCCTCAAATTGTTCATATTCAGAGCCCTGCGGAGATGCGGGGCGCGCGGTTGCATGACTGCTGGCGGAGGGAGACTGTAATGGCTGTCTGGCGGGACGGATGGCTACTGGTGGCGAAGAACTGGAGGTAGCGAGCGGGTCGGGCGCATTCGTCACCGCGGCGGCGGCGGGAGGCTGTCAACGCCGATCGTGCGAGGTTGTGGGGGCGTTGTCGGTGGGGTGTTGGTGCTGTGCCTCGCGAAAGGCCACGCATCGGAGGGATGTCGTCCAGCAAAGGTGCTTAGTGAGTCCGGACGGGAGGAAAGTTTGGCCGCAGCCGCCGCAGGGCTCGCGGTTGGTAGGCATAGCGCGTGAGTCTGGGGGGAACGGGAGGTAGTGATACGGGCAGGGACCAAATCACCAAGGCGGAGCTATAATGTGGCGCGCCCCGGGGACGCCCTATAAAATTGCTTCCAAGTCAGCAACGGGCAGATCGTCCCACTTGTCCTCTCACCACACCGGCCTTCATTCCGTCTGGCCTTGGACCGCTCGTCGATGCGCACTCGTAGCCAAAAAACCCCGCGGGCCGATGAAGACAGCGATGGGGACCTGCCTCCTACGCAGCCCAAGACAGCGCCACGTCAACGCGGGAAGCTGGCCGCCGGGCGCAATGTCAACATCGAGGGGGATGTTCAAGCCCCTCCCGTGCATCGTGAGCGGCACTGTCTCCTGGTGCAGAGCACTGGACGTTGATTGACATCGACAGAGCCAAGTAAATCAGCAGGGGAAAAAAAAATCGTCGAGTGGCATGCAGCATCTCACCTTAGCTTGACGTATGCGGCCTCTGACAACTCTGCCACAGCGCTGCACCAGTCCAGTCGCGCCGCCTATGGGGAGAGTGAGGAGGAAGTGTCCGACGGGCCTGGGGCGCGCAAGCGGGCGGCTTCCACCGCCGAGCCGAGAGCTTCTAAATCCAGCGCTACTAAGAAAGCGAAGTCAAACGCAGGTGAGCCAAGGCGTGCATCACTGGACCATGCTACCTCAGCGCCATAACAGACACGCGTGGGCCAGCAGCAAAACAAGGACCGGCCGTGCGCGTGCAAGTTGCCAACGCGTCTGCCCTGACCGACGCGATGGAGGAAGCCGCAATAATGGAGGAAGATGGAATGGATGAAGACAGGCGGGACCCATGTGAGTGATTGCTCATGACGGCGTCAGAACACCCTCACCTCATCATAGCGCATGGTGCGTCTCCCCCGTCGTGCCCACTGAAGACCTCCCGAGCGCGGACGACAACTCCTGGATGGCTTCGAACGGTAGCACGTCCAATCGCGTTGCAGAGCTGGCGCTGGACGATGAGGATCTGTTCGGCCAGGCCCTGGACCTTCGGGAGTCCGACAGAGAGGCGCCTGAGAAGGATGAAGAGTGGTCGGCGGAGGTAGTCGGCGAAGAGGGAGGTGGGAAGTCTAACATTGAGCGCCAGTTCCACAGGGCGGTGAGTTAGTTATCCTGATTGGCACTTCGAGCCATCAAGCGCTGAGCGCCTTCTTTGTGGGATCCAGACGCCCCAATGGGCCTCAGAAGATGCGGGACTTGCGCCTGTCACCGAGGACGAGCGACGCTTGCTCGACGACGCCCAGGCCGACCTCTCCGACTTTGAAGACATCGCCAAGTCATCCGCCCGTCCTCGGCACTCCTCCTCGCGCTCATCCCGCATCATTGCCTCGCCGCAGGGTTCCCCGCCGCGCATCCCGGCTGCGTTGAAAGGGAAGGGCAAGGCTACCAACGCGGCTGCCGAACTGCCCGCGCGCGCGCAGAAGAAGGCGCCAGCAAACAACATACGCGGCCACGGAACGGGGGCGGAGGTATCTCGGCGTGCTCCATACGCAGACATGCCTTGTCGGTGCGACTAACACGCTTTCCTCGGGCCTGCGGGGGACGACGTCCGTCTGTGAGCCGTCTAAGTCGGCGGCGCAGAAGAAGGCGCCGACAAGCAACCCCCGCGGGCATGGGACCCAGGCGAAGGTAAGTTCGGATGCCCGATCCACCACCAGTGTTAGCTGATCGGTTTGGCTGGTCCGTTGGTACATTCTTGTGCATGTGGCAGAACTTGAACACCAGGGTACGTCGCCGCCATATTATTGACGTGGGATCAGCTGATGACCAGTTGTTCGTCGCAGACAGCACGCGTGCTTCCGAGCAGGGCCAGTGTCGTCGTTGTGGAGGATTCGTCGGAAGACAACGAGGCATCTGGTTTGGAGAGACAGAGCCGTGTATGTGCCTGCACCGCATCATTAATAGCCCTGCGCCGTGCCGCTAACAGGACAGGCGCAGACACCAAATGCCGCATCCAATGGCACGAGAAGAGCGGCGACCACGCCGTCTACTCAAGTTAAGCAGCTCATTATTGGCTTGGTATTCGTTCTAACGACTCTCAGAACGGCATCGACGACGAGATGCTGCAGCTCGTATTGGACAACGGTGCAGACGGGCAGGATAGTAGTCACGGGCCTGAAGCGGCCGGCGCGATCACACGTATCGACCCCCGTGCCCCTGCTGCCGAACCAAGGAACAGTGGGAGCGCTGCCCCGCCTGGTGTGCGTGATGGCTGGCCCGCGTCGACGGACCTGGTCTTCCCTGAGAAGGGTGGACGGAATCGTATGACCATGGGCGACCAGTCGCGAGATGTCGCACAGGTGATCCAGCGCGCCATGAAGCATGAGGTTTCGAAGTTCATGTTCTTCAAAAATGCTTACCCTGCAGACGGCCCTAGGGAAGCGTACATCGTGGAGGCGCTGACTGTCGCCGCAACAGAGTTGAAGAAGATGGACGTCGTGGCGAGGCTGCAGGAGGACCCGGTGTACAGGGAGGGAATGTCAATCCTGGTGAGTGATCGACAATCCCGCTCGTGGGGGAAACACTGATGCGGGCGCTGCTTTTTAGCCCGAGGCCCGGATGGCGAACCATCGGTTGAAGATCAAAACGGGGGCCGACAACATCGTCAGGGCCGCGTACAAACTGAAGGATATTCCTGACGCAAAGTACGCGAAGAATATGGCACGCGTGCTGGAGGGCGGGCTCAATGGCCATCTCTACGTCTTCCCAGGTGACATTGCGGTGAGCGGTTCTTACTTCCGGGTTCTGTGTGGCCGATTTGTCTGACTGCAGTGATGCTGCTTGCTGCATTCCAGACACTGAAATTCAACACTGGCCTTCCGTTCTACCACCCTGCCATTGTCGACCTCCTCGAGGAGAAGTTCTTCGGAGCCCGCGCGGCCTTTCGCTTCCCGAAGGCGTTGTACATTAACGTGTCGCCGGGGCGTAAGGAGCCCGTCATACCGCTGGTGATGTTGGCGTTTGTGGCAACAACGGTGAGTTCTTGTTGAGCTAGATCTATTAAACTAACCCTGTGATATTGTAGATCAACGTGGGCCTCCAATCTTACGCGCTGGGCCCGGGTGGTGCGACCAAGGTGCCCTTCGACTCGGACAAATTCAAGCTCGTCTACCAGGACCATCTCAAGTGGCTTGCACGCCTGAAGGGCCAGAACGCCGAGGCTTTCTGGGCAATGCTAGCCAGGCTGTACAAAGACGCGTCGTGAGCTGGAGCTTTTTGGGGTGCCTATAGCCGTTACTATCAGATTACGATTACTCTTAATCGTTTTTTTCATCAATCAGTCAGGCCATCAGAGCGCGCTTCAGGAAAGTCGCTTTAGGAAATTTGTCCCTATGTGCGGACCAATATCAAGTCGCGTCATCCCACCTACCTAGTTTAGTAATTCTGAGATAAGCAGTTTGTGTGCTATATTCTTGTACGTGTTTATACTCTGAAAGACACTCGTTTCTGCCAGTATTTCGCATTTTGCAAGCTAACCAGTCACACTAGAAGCATATCTTCAATTGTTCTCGAGTCAGAAATACAAGGTGCACAACTTCTTTTTTTGGAAAAAATTCCCACAGTGGTGTAGAGAAAAATGACGTCATTTTCAAGTGCAAACCGCCAGTTGACCCGGTTTCCTACGTCATTTTTCTCTCTACTCCGGCTACTACAATACCCGGGGCCAATATCTTTATTACGAAAAATACGCCATCAATGAGAATTGAACCAACAGCCCACCAACCACAGCTTACGCAATTCAATGTAAGAGCATAGACCACTAGACTATATGACTGTGCTTACACTGCGGCTATGTATAGTCTATATTGATGTTCTATCTTCTCTAATTCCTTTTGCCTAATTCTTGCCTTTTCCCTAATTCAATATATACATATTCTATGTCGCTAAATAGCTAAAACCAGGGGGGACACACTGGTTAGAAGTACTAGAGTCTGCAAGACTTGTGACAGCTGTTCGCCAATGTTTGCCTATGCCAAGCGACCTAGTAGTGCTCCAACCGTGTAGGAGCTAGAGGGGGATACGAGGACACAGTCGAACAGGTCGCAATCAACCTGAGACGAAGTTGGAAGGTCAAAGGGAAAGGACAACACACACACAAGATGTGAGAACGTCCAACAGATGGTCAAACGTCAAAGACGAGTTCTGCAACCACCGGGGCGTATGCGATCTCGGTTGCAAACACGAACGCACTGGACGACCAGCAACACAGCCGCAAGGATGGGACGACAATGGAACAAGACGAGAGTGATAAGGATGATAAATGACAATGAAGTTGACGGCGTGGGCGTGGACGAGAGCGATGTGTGATGCGCGCTCTGTAAAAACAGAAAGTCACCTTCCAGTCTGATTGTGTGTGACACGACTTGTTTGGCATGTTTTGAGACTACAATATGGTATGACTAGAATGTGACCCCAGATGACCGGAAAGCATTCTCGAGACTTAATTTCTGGTTTCTAAGTCAGAATTCTGTATCTACAGGACTTTTCCTGTGTGTCTAGGGACTTGACATCCATTTTTACTGAGGGTGATGACTAGCACTGATAACCAAACTTGGCACGCAGGTGGTCAGATGACACAACCAAACCCTACACGGTTGAATAGTACTGTTTTAGATTGGGGGCATGTCTCAGGTCTACCAGGGGCCTTGGAGAGTCGTAGCTAACACTGGGGAAGTGTAGCGAGAGATGTGGGATGAAGGGAGGAGGTGGCGGAGCGATAGGCGAAGCTGGGCAATGCAGGCAAAACTGATCAAGTCGCAACGGTAGAGCAAGGCTTGGGGACGTTAGGCGAAGTGCTGGGTATGATGGGCGAAGGGAGGCGACGAAGGGCGACGAGGGGCGATGAGGGATGATCGTTTCAATATGCAAGTGCTTAAACGTGGCGCTGAGAAGGTGAAGACAATGTCGATGGCTTATAAGGGGCTAAACGATGCGCTGCAAAGGTGAAAGACGATAGTTTCTCAAGTTTGAGGTGCTGTCTCTGGGGGGAGAAGTTCTTCTTGTATGCAGACGTTGCTAGCTACACTTATACATGGGAAGATGCGTCGGAGTAGCTACGTGGGTCATGTGATACAGTCAGCGAAGCTGTGCGAAGCATCGGCAAATTATAGCAAATGAGAGAAGAGGGATAAAAAGGCCTGGACACCAAAGCTGTGCTATCTCCAGTGAAGCCTCCGAGGCACTCGGGGAACAAGGGCGACACATTAAAAGTGGTCAATGATCTGGATCGCTGATATCTCGGGCTTGGGGCTTGTCTCCTGTGTTGCTGAGCAATATCTCAATGTTCTGCGCGTCGCTGCAGCTTTGGTGAGTTACTGAGAGGTCCTATATGCATAGCTGAGGTCACTGAGCATAGGTGAACGTTTGGCAAATGGCTGCAATGCAAGGGACAAGTTGCTACATCATATCTCAGTGTTTTATCGGGTTTCGGGGAGATTCACGTTGCAGGCTGATTGATACGGTGCAACACCCTGATCCGGGTCGCTGCGACTCTGAAAAGACGGTCTAGAGGCTTGGGGGACAACTTCGGCAATGATGTAGCTGACTTGGGCAAACAGTGCAAACACGTTGAAATGACTTGGCGAGGCTGCAATGGCTAGGGCAAGCGCGCGTGAGCCGCGCACACATTGCTAAATGTATCACGAGCTGGTGCAACCTTGTGCAACTTGTGGGAACCTTAGCCGAGTGCTGGCAAGGTGGTAGAGCGCAGGGGAGCACAACAAAACAATAGGAAACCTCAGCCGATGCTGAGCGAGTATGTGCGAGCATGATCGAGCAATGAGGGAACAGTGAATAACACTTCTGTTGACAGCTATGGTCCAGCTGAGCCTGGGCAAGTCGGATATACGTCTCAGCTAGAGTGTTCGAGCAAGCGCTGCGACCTGGAACATGCCCCCAATCTAAAACAGAGCTACCCAACCATGTAGGGTTTGGTTGTGTCATCTCACCACCTGCATACTGAGTTTGGTCATCAACGCAACCAATATATGTAGGTCGAAAACAAAATTGCATGCATCCAATTGAACAAGTTGCAGTCAAGAACCAATAACCAACCCAGACCATCAGCTGTATATTTAATGTCCAAGTCCCCCCTCCCTCCTAAACAATTAAGAGTAATTGTACTGCCATGCTTGCACTGGCCCAGTGACCCCAAGTGCTGACTCGGATGTTCCTTACATGTAGATCTGGCGCTGGTCGCGACCCCAACGAGTTCGACGATGGTGACGGCGATGCACCCAGCGACGAAGACGACGGTATCGTGAACGCCAAGCATTTCGCCGCGAATTTTGCTCCGAGTGGTTCAAGCTAAGATCGTGAGCCACGCTGTGGTCGCGGTTGCGGTTTCGGGTGCGGTCTTGTAAGCACATGCTCATGTGCACCTAATTATTGCTTATTGCTTCTTATTGCAGCAACATGGCCTGTCGCTGTCCCTAATACTACAATGCTCGTGCTCTCCCATGTACTTATTAGAGGTTCTGTGCACCAAATTAGAGCCTAATTAGAAGCTATTGATGTCCGCATGATCTGTGGGATGCTTGTGCATAGTGTGCAAATAAGATACAAATAAGTCCACAATAATAGGGGGGTACCCTAATATAATGCTAATCAGAATTAGCAGCTATAAGAGCTAATTTAGATGATATTAGTATAGGGTGGGTTTCCAGATGAAGGTGAGTAGCGCCTCGCGGAGTCCACAAGGCGCGCGTCCCTGAAGCTAGGCGAAAGGACAAAGGACGATCCACGAGGCCAACGAGGCCTCACAAAGAGCGGGCGACTCCCGTCAAGCCCAAGGAATCCTCGAGCGTCGAGCGAGAGTGAAGAGAGCTGGCGCGAGTCGCGCGCAACTTCCCAAGTCGATGTGGGCACGTGTGTACACTTGTTGCATGCACGCCCGCTAAGGCAATGCTGGTGGCTGACCGCCCAAGTCGCCCGACTTGCTCAATATCTTGAGGAGGCGGGCGCGCGGATGGATGAGAGTCAGACGCAAGGAAAGGAAAAAGAAGAGAGAAATAGATTGTACAATGATTGTATTTTTTACAAGCGAGACTGCGAGCTTTTTATACCTAGTGTACAACTTAGAAGTCCGAAAAATGTTACGTAATTAGAGAGACGCCCGGAGACTTAGAGAGAACATCATAGTGACGGGATTCCCGTCACACATACCTGCTGTGCTTAGCATCGCCTTACTCCCAGCAAGCACTAAGCAACAGGGCATTAGAAATTTTCTAATCAACTATCTGAAGTATTATGATACTCTAAGCCCTACTAAAGCAGACAATCATACAATCAAATATAAATCAGTACAAACTGCTACACTAGCTCTCAGTTTCATCACCACATGTCAACTCTGCTAACATCTTGGTAACATATTCAGTGGATTGAGGGTCATAATATTGTTCCTGAACTACTAGGGCTCTTTGGTACCATTTTATTGCAACTTCAACTTCATTGTCATATCGATACATGTCTCCAAGAGATCGAAGAATAGTAGCATGTGTATTGGGAAGGCCATTGCCAGAGTCTTCACAAAGTGATAAAGCTTGTAAGTAGTATTTACTTGCAAGTTCTGTGTCCCATTTATCAGAATAAATCCAACCTATAGCCATTGTTGTACATGCCAATGCATCTATGTTGTTAACAGCTGCATGCATATTGACAGCTTTCGTCCAACAGTCCATTGCCATATCTGGCTTATCACTATCATAATATATTTTGCCCAATACCTGAAGGTCCTCTCCTAGACACTGGACATTATCACAGGATTCATGGAGTTCTATAGCCTGGTTGATATACGTAATGGCGTCTTGGTATTGTCCTTGTTTTAGATACAGATTTCCTATGCCTCTGAGAGCTGTGGCCTGTCTGTTTGGGTTTTTATGTTTTTGATGTAATTTTACAGCCTGTTGGTAGAACCCTAAGGCTGTTTCATAATCCCTTAGTTCTCTATGAACATTTCCAAGGTAATCCAAGATAGAGGATTGTGATTCCACGCTATTGATCTGTCTTCTAAGCAGCAATGACTTATAAAGATATTCTTTGGCTACATTATAATTCCTTTCCAATATATAAGAGAACCCAAAGCACTCATATGCAAAGCTTTGCCCTCTTCTATAATTTGCCTTAGTAAAAATTTCCAAACCTGTGGAGTAACATTTCCTTGCCTCCTTTAAATTGCTTTCCAGGCTATAGGCTTCACCCAGATATATCCAGGAATCTCCAATACGAGAATCATATTCATTCATACTTTCATAGAGTTTGATAGATCTTATAGCATTTTCTTTTGCATCTTGAACTTGAAATTGTAGTGTTGAGACCATACTCAGTTGACATAAAATATATGCTTGGCCTTTAATATCTTTATGCTTCTCATAGAGACCAATTGCAAGCTTTAAAGATGTGCCAGCTAGC
The DNA here is from genome assembly GCA_019915035.1 of Auriscalpium orientale. Classification (NCBI taxonomy): domain Eukaryota; kingdom Fungi; phylum Basidiomycota; class Agaricomycetes; order Russulales; family Auriscalpiaceae; genus Auriscalpium; species Auriscalpium orientale. The sequence goes on from JAHLMH010000001.1 coordinate 3,891,756, forward strand.
TCATATTCACCACAAACATTGTGCAATCGACCAATGTATTTTAAAATATCTGCCTGGTATAATTCATTTTCTTGTGTTTTTGCATATTCTAAAGCTTTCAAGAATGTTGCATGTGCTTGTGAATGATTCCCACAGTCCTGCAGACAAAGACCCCACTCCAGCTGGTATTTTACTATGTCCTCAGGCTCAAGAAATTCTTCCTTCTGCTCTAACAGTTCGAATAGTTCTGACACAAATGACCCTGTCTCTGACGAGACCAATGAAGAATACAAAGCTATAGCTCTTACCAGAGTTTTGTCTGGTATCTGAGCTCTGGAACAATGCAGTAGAATATGCCCTGTGTTTTTGTACTCAAGCAGTTGCTTTGTGGGTGTCACATCATCACCCTCACCTTCAAGAGTGAGATCAATATAAAATCTTTCTAGGATTTTTACATGATCAACAGACAAGGGAAAGTGCTCCTGGCTGTAATAATAGATCAGAGGGTGTACATGCAATATTCCAAGTGATTGATATGCTAAGCCACTCTTCAGAAGAGCACCAGCACCCTCTTGGATGTTCTGAACATCAGTAAATAGAAATTGGAAATGGTGGAGCCTTTCCAGTGCTAAGCCACCAGGTAGTACCCCCAATAAACGGAGAAGAAATAATGCAGCAGGTTGCAATTTGAGATGATGGCTTTGAAGCGATAGTTCAATTGAAGTTTCAAGGCTTGTCAATCGATGGCCTTTGCCTCTCTCAATGATTCTAATGTCCATCTTTTCCCATTGCTGCCATAACCTTTCACACTCTTGTGATTGTGCAAGATGAGCAATAATTGATATTGCTAGAGGAAGGCCTTCAACAGCTTGGACCAATTTCTTTGCAGAATCATTCCATTTGTTTGATATATGCCGGAATAATGTCTTAGATGCTTCAAAGCTTAGTGGCTGTAAAGGTGGTAATAAGGGATTTGACCAATTTATGCCATTTGGATATTCTAAACCTCTCATAGTGACCAACAGTGAAACACATGAGATAGATGTAAGTTTTTCCAGTAGTATATTGAGTGTTTGCTTATTATGAGGATCTGCATCCCACAAAGTTTCAAAATTGTCAAAACAGAGCACACTAGAACACTCCTCTAGATATGAAAGCACATTTTGTTCTTTCAATGAACTCTCTATGTCATTTTTTATGCCTAGCACTTTGGCTATCTCATTCACCAGCATAGATGTAGAAAGACACCCTTCGCATGATATAAAGTATATCCTCTCATTGAACTTGTCCATCACTATAGGATGATGAAGGATTGCCAAAGCCAGAGTGGTCTTTCCGATTCCACCTGGACCAAGTATAGCTGTTTGAACAGGTAGGGTGTCTGCATTTTTAAATAACTCCAAGATTGCAGCTAGATGTCTCTCACGTCCATAAAAGGCTGAAGGATAAGCTGGTAAATTAGTGTTTGCCCTATAAAAATATAGTCAATTATATAGATATGTATGAGTCCATGGTATATACCTGAAAATTGTCAACAGAGGCTATAATTGAGGTCTCGGTTATTTTTCCTCAGCATCAGTTAATCAATGATATTAGCATACCTGAGAATTGCTGGCCTGAATATTTATCAAGAGAGATGCCTACAGATTTTCAGTCTTTACATGATGATGTGTCTTTGGCACAACCATACCTGATAACTATCAGTAAGATAGTTGATCCGCTCACAGCAATATTTCATCCTTTTCATTGCACCTCCGTGAGTTAGCAGGCTACATAAATTTCTCCAAGGCTTCATTTTAGACTTGTGCTCTATTAAAGCATCTTCAATACTCTCCAGCTCCCTGAGTGATCATATCAGTGTCCATTTGGAACAACAGGGAAAAGAAGCAAGACATACTGTGGCCAGAATTTCAAAGTGTGATGCAGATCTGGAGGGACAATCCAGCTATGATCTTTAGCATATTCAGTAGCTTCATGCAGAACTTTCACTAGCAGCAGCATATTATCCTTGAGTTCACTCCATTGATTCTTATGCATGCTGAGTGTCTGTACAAGTATTAGTGTTCTGCAAGTTCAAATTGCTTGGAGCACGCACATCACTGATCATAATGATCCTCAACAGCACCCCAGCAGCACCTTTGATATATGGTACCTGCACGGTGATTTCACCAATCTCCCGCAGCAGTGCAAGTGATGTTTCGATGGCAGCCATGGTTTGCGATGGATCTTCGTGCGAGGACTGATCTGCTTTGATATGAATCAGCATGAAGTGGTATCTGATCTCAGGGCAACTCGCCTTTGATGGAGACGACTCTGTGCTGCGGAAGTCTGGAAATGATTGCACTGAAGCTGAAGGACTTCATCTGTAACGAGGTTGTCTTTGGTGTTGGGGGCGTAAGGAGTAGGCGTGTTACTGCAGCTATGCATTGGCGGCGCCACCACTGGCAAGAACTCCGACGCGTGTACGCACGGCGCCAGTGTCTTGACTCCGGCTAGTTCGGCGCAACAAACGCCCGCGGCCATACCTTGGTCAGTTGTCCATCATTCTCATGCGCCTAGAAATTGTTGCTGACCATCCTATGCGGAGATCCAAGGCTCAACTCACGTACCTCCAGAAGCACGAACTCGCCGAGCTCGCCCAACTCCATTGCCGATGCTCAGCTCGTCGACTGCGCCATCCTCAGCCTGTGCAACAACAAGAATATCTTCAAGCAACTACCGAGCCAGCAGGAGTCGCCCAATCTTCTGGGACCTCGCGCACTTGAAGGATGCTGGTTGTCATTCACATCTTGACCAGTCATGTTTCCCAGTTTGAACGCGTCCTGGTCGTTTTCTGGGATGCTCTTGCGAGGTGCCGCTGCATACGCCCGTGGTTGCTCTGGTATGTCTTTCTCTGGGGGATGTGGTTGGCGGGACTGATCATCATACTCGTAGATCAGCGAGTTTGTAGGAAGGCTCAATTTGCGGGACTGCAGAAGTGCGAACGCTTCAGCGCTGCCGAGCCCTCGCGACTCCAAGCCGCACGCAGTGTCAGCACTAAGTTCGCTGAGAGTGCAATGGGCACTGTCTGTATAGAGCACACCCGCCATCAGGAGTCATTGGTTCGGCAAACGGCGACGAAGAATGAGGAGCTTGAGGCCATCCACGACTTCGACACGCCCAACGGACCTGCTTCGTAGTGCGCACGAGGAGACCGATCGCATATCGCACCTCCCGGAGAGCTCAACAGTGCTGGTAGTGGTACGAGGACGCCAGCGATCTGCGCGGTAACCATTCATATCGCGACCGACAGCTCTGCGACGATGGCGAGCAGCAAGCGACTCAGGTTGAAGCCGCGCTCGCGCACGCTGATTCCATACGTTAGCTTCAAACGCGATTCAACGGCGCTGGCGAATGTCGATGGCTTGCGAACTAGCATGCGACGTCCTCACCTCAGATCGCCCACTCCCAGGCGTCGAACGTTTCATGCTACAGCCCCAGGTCAGACCCACTGGTTGGTCGCGCGGACATTTCTTCCCGGTTCTCGCGAACTACGATCTTTGGCCTCGTGCCGGTTTCTCCACGATCATAGAGGATGTCTTCGTCTACCGCGCCCACCAGCTTCACTCGAGTCATCCCGGAAGTCGCCCACCTGGTCGGTGGCTGCACGGATTGTGCTTGTGGGCGAGCTTCGCGGGCGGACCGCCGATCTCGAGTGCGAGCGAGCTGAAGCCAGTGACGGGCGTACACCGAGGATCTTGAGGACGCACTGGGGCGTATGTGGCGACGATACAGCAGACGCGGTAGGATGCGGGCACCGTCGCCCGGGCGTTGCCCGCCTCAATAACATAGTCGCCGGCTCACTGAAGTTGGCTTTACAGGAGCAAGAAGAGCCCAGGAAAATGGAGTGCAGCTATGTAAGCAGAAGGACAAGGTTGAGAGCTTCCGAAACAACTCGGCGTTGCTTGCGGAGGATGATGCGAACACGAGGCCGCGACGAAGCGCTGCGGGAATATCTTCTTGCTTCCGTCATGTGTTTTTTGTGGCTTACGCATGCCTAAGGCAGATGCCTCAATTTCACTCCAGGTTTTTGTCGCTTGGTTTCTATTCAAGCTTCATGTTTCTAGCTGGAACTTCTGAGCACTGTTTCGGATGGATACCCATCGCCGCCCGCCATCGAGGTTCTGGGCACTTCTTTTGGAGTCCTACGGTCGCCGCCTTTCTGCAGCACATTCAAATACCTTTTCACGGCATCATCACGTCGTCCTCGTCCTCAAAAATATTCCTTCTGCTGTCAGAGCCCGTCAACACCGGTCTCATATCCAACGACTCGGTCACATGGTCGCGACTGAAACTGAATCGCTTTTCTTCCCTGGCACCCGTGGTCATCCGTCACCGCAACCAGTTGGCCCGTCAACCTGGAGACCGTCAAAGCAGTGCACCGCCCCCGATGGCCGACTTCGCGCTTAACCCGCCGAGGCCGGTTCCGATCGTTCTACTCAACCGGAGTCCCTCGCTGCGTACCCGCGAAGACGTGCGTCGCGCCAGGCCAATGGCTAGTATTTGCAGCGCTTCCGGTGCGTCTATATGTCACATTCCACGAGATCTGTCCACTTACTTGACCATTATCTGTAGATGCGGCTCTACGAGCTGCTCATCCGCCCTACCTATCCGGTCAGAGTTCGCAACAGTTGCGCCATTGGGATGTGACCAGCAGCCCCCCCCCCCCGCAATTCAGTTGCACATCTCCCCAGTGAAACACGGCCAATCGACCTCTTTCTGCTTGCCCATGTGGTGTGTCTTCCTACAACACGGGGTCTTCATGTATCGGCCTGCACGTTTCAGCCTCACGAATCTGCCTTCTTGCGCGAGGAGGTACGATCCGATGGACTACGCATGCTGAGCGGCTCCATTTGAAGGCATCTCCTTAACCGCGTCGCCTTCGTCCTCAATCCACGTGCACGCCCGCCACGCATGTGCCCCGCCCACGCGCTTCGCGGTGTTCTGGCCGAGCCACTGCCTCGTCAGCCACCCCATACGTCTTCTCCTGTCGCCGTTCACGCACACAGAGAGGATGCCAATGTGTTTTCTCTGTCCGTCCTCAATAGGTGTAACTGTGGGCCGTTAGAGCACCATCCCTACTTTCCTTGTACGTGCGCCGCCTTGCACATAACCTCCCGCTCGCTGACTTTCTGCGGACGCAGAGGGCGGGCGTTCTGGGCGTGTGACCGTGGCGCGGCTGAGACCGGAGCAGCACAGAGGCACTCATCCCCGCTCATCCGATCCAAGCTGGATGTCGACTGTACGAGTTACTTGCCATTCTGCTGTCTTTTAGCTGACCGCTTCTTTGAATTTGATGTACGTAGCCTTCCTCGATTGCGTCAGGATGGACAAGATGATCAAACAGGCTGTGCGCCACGCCTTCAATACGCTGCCTGCAGGTTCCCCGGGGACACCGCCCCATCGCGTTTCACCTAGCAGTCAGTCAGCTGACCATTCATGCGCGACGCCCGTCTTTCTCGTTCGACCCGTGCGGTGGGACTCCGGCTGCACCGTCGCAAACAACACTCTGCCCATGCTCGCCTAGCACGCACATCGAAGGGTTGAGTAGACTATGATGGCGCCTAGCAGGCGCGCTATCAACCTGCCTCGCTGCATGACGTGCCTCCACCCGACAGGTCAGCCGTGCACGGTCGTTGCAGTGGAATCACAGGTTACCAGATGACTGTCTTCTGTCGCGACTGCCAGCTCATTGCCTATCTACAGTGAAAAACTTCACGCGTTCTCATGTGTCCACCGTCATCTCCATGCGCATACACCTGCCTCAACCCTCAAGCGGCGCCACATCGAGGCGCCCAGTCTGTGCGGCGTGCGCTATGATTCCATCGCTCAGAGCGAGGCTGCCACTTTCGGCGCAGTGCTGTGTTCCACGTCGCCACGGTTAAACGAAATCGTGGTGTACGGGAGGGTCTAGGGACGGGGGCTGCACTGCGCTTGTTAGGAATGCTCGCGGTTTGCTTGCTGTGATTAGGGACAAGTTGACGTAGAGGCTATGCGATAAACCAGGATGATATATTGTGTATCCATGCGCAGACGATGACGTAGAGTACGGTATCCACAGGCCTGAAGGGGGCCGTATGACCGCGCATTCATAGCTGCAACCTTTGTTTAATACAACATCTTCGGCTCAGTCTTCGTCGCAAAACGGATCGGTGTTTCCTGGGAAGCACTGATCCGTGCTCACGCAGTACTGGAGGCGGCGTCGTCAGCCTAGAAGGCCCGTACATATGATATCGCAGCGCACTCACCGGGCTCCCCACTACGAGGTTGTCACACACACTGTCGACATTATCGTTCAGCTGGTAGAACTGCGCGATCGTGATGTTTTGGGACGTGACAATTGGCACGCACGACGTCCCAGTCACGGTGACGTCGACCGTGCAAATTGGTGTGTATGCTTTGAAATTTGTGAGCACAACATGACCAGCCTAGTTCGTGCTTATGCCGCTTACAAGAGAGGCAGACGCCGTGAGTGGTCAGTTCTCGTCGTGCAAGTGCTAAGTATATCAAAGATCTCACATTGAATACCCGGGTTGAGCGCCTGGATTTGCGAAGGGGTGACCCCTGACCATGAATAGATGGTGCTGCACGTGTCGCCCGTCCTGCACAGAAGAAAAGCTGTCGATCAGGACTCACCCAGAATTTTTTCATCACGCAAACGTACGACATTCTGTAAGATTCTAGGGGACAGTGAGTCAACTTGGAGTCAGCCTGGTAAGTGCGTAAGCTGCGTCTTGACACTCACCAACGCATGTCGGCCGGGGTCCGGCAGCTTTCACACTGGTGAGTGACATTCCCCAGAAGAAGACAGACAGCAAGACGGCAGGAGCAGAAGTGAACATGACGAAAACGAGATGCGAAGAGCCGCTTAGCTCTGCAGAGCTGAGGATGACGAGGCGACAGGTATTTATGCAAAATCGAACGGGGAAGGCAGTAAATCAGCGTGATACAGTGCTTCTGCACGTCAGGATCGCGAAGGGCGCGACACATGCTAGACCCATCTTGCAAGGGTGAATCACATCTAGCTATAATACTCCTGACGTCAGCTCCTGATGATATGTCATGGTCGTAGAAAATTCACCGCTAATGGGGTGTATACCTGTGGCCGACTCGGAGGAAGGGGTGCTTACACCGTGACGACTTCTGATGCGTCCGAGAGCACCTAGTATGCGGGGGCGACGGTCATATGCATGGGGGAGCCTCAGCGTCGGGTCCCCGGTCGCTGAGACAGCTGCATGAGGGCAACTGCATGGGGGCAAGTTGAACGTTGAACTTCTGGAAGCTGTCGGTGCCAGTGCCACGACCTGAGTTCCGTTGGGCACGTGAAGTCTGCCACGCGACCCGCGTCACGGCGGCCTCAGGTTCTGACAGGACGACTACATCGCCACATCGCCTACCTACACAAAATACCCCCTCGCGTCTCGTGCATCTACAGCCATGTCCATGCGCGGCATACGCGTGTCAGGCTCTAGCCTCAAGGCACGGCCTGAGAGTCAACTTGGGCGATATGTCGACTGCCGGCGTGTAGCACAGTACCGCCTTCAACGTGGTGTCCTTCTCGTGAAACCGGTTGCATCAATTGTCGCGGGTTACATGAGGGTGTAGGTCCGGGTGCAATCGAGGTGGTGGTGGGTGGTAGATGGTGGGCGTGTGCGTTGGCATTTCTACCGCTTCTTCGACGCTGCTGATCTCTCTTTCAAACAGGTTGTGCTCGAACGAAGCCACATCCTCTTTGCGCCACGGAGCTCCATGCAAAAGCCTGCGACTAGCGATACGGCGCGTCCACATTGGTGCAGTTAAGTACTTCGTGGTCCTCTCAAGTGCTGGAAACCTCAATGCCGGGTCTCTACTCTCACTATCGGCGGATCGCACACAGTGCAGCCACGATCATCGCATGGCGAGCCGAGATTCAGCGCACTGGCGGGGCTTCAGATAAACAGAACCGCTGGTTCTCCCTGCCGCAGTCTGAGCAGCTGCCAGTGGGTACCCACCGAACTTCATCGTGGACTGCATGAGTCAAGCATGCATGGCCGGCTTGTTGGGCGGTTTAAAATGAAGGTGCGTACCGTTGATACTTGATCCTAGTCTTGGTGCTCATAAGGCGTGTGCAGCGTCGCAAGAACTAGTCGGTTCACCGCGGACGCGATGACTACATACCGGCCTTCCTTACCAAGGAAGCTTTTCGCAGTCACCTTCGTGAGCACCCGTCCTTCCAATCCTCTATCATTTCTAATACCGTTCAGATCCCCTCCTCTATGGGCAGGCCGGTTTCTCTGCATCTCACTGAGGGTTTTCCCGTGATTTCGGGATCAGTGTTCCACCATCCAAGATGCTCCCATGCAGGACCATGGCGCCTGCCATAAATATCCCGTCGGTCATCGAGCCTATCCGAACGCAAGACGAATCGGAACCGGAAGTCCTGTCTCAGCGCGGAGCCGCACCCGCCCCCCATGGTCCCGGCTGTCATCGTCATTACTTTCCCGCGCTCAGCCGCCCGCCGGCGGCTCCAGCGTCGCCAATCTGCATGGCAGCTACCCCACCTTGACGCTACCTGAGGTTTCCTTCCCCATATCTTTCAAGTTCCACAAGTTCCAGTGCAATTTATGGCAAACGTATACTGCGGCTCCCGTGATCGTCTGTAGTTTCTGTAAGTGCCACCTGATTTCTTCTCATGCATTGTCAGCTTACATTTGCCGTCTCGACAGCACCTTGCGATAACAGAACCAGTGCCAAGGTCAACGGATACAGCGGGGAAACCACGGAAGAGTTATGGGCATCTCGGCACCGGCACGCGACCGCCACAGTGGCCGGGATTGCCCTCATCCCTGTACCGTCAACGTGAACGACTGGCGCTCAAGTCGCGCTGGGCACAGGCGGGAGGAAGAAGTAACAGCTCAATGTGCCGACGCTGTGCTGAGCAACGATAAAAGATAGCGCTGCGGTGATCGTCTCATCTGGTTCTACGCTTTTCTCTTCCCCTCTGCCCACCAATCTGCCATGACTTTATTACCGTCTCTTCCCAAGGTGTCTCCATCGCACCACCACCAACAACACCATCACCACCATGATGCCCACCCCCAACTTCACTCACTAGAATCCTCTCCGACGGCAACGCTCCATGACGGACACCCCGGGCAGCCCACCATGCCCACCACAACCCCCGATCTCAGCTATCCCTTCCAGACCGATGCTCTACGCGTCGGCTGCACCGACGAGTACCGTGAGGTCAGCGAAAAGGGTACCGTACCCCTCCGCGGCGCGCTGCGTCGTGCGCCGTCGCTAAAAGCACAGGATCCGTCGGACCCAGAGAAGGGGTTAAAGGAAATCGAGCTTGTCGTGTCCAAGCCCAACGATCCTGGGGACCCACGTAACTGGTCGAATCTGCACAAATGGAGTGAGTCGCGCACTGGCTGATGGCATGTTGATCGATGAAGCCGACTGCGATTTCATCTAGTCGTCACCGCGCTCGTCGCGTTGGCAGTTGTGTCGGTCGAGTTCAGTTGTGCGATTGTGACAGGAGGTTTCCATGACATAGAGGATCAGTTTGGTGTCAGCCAAACTGTCGTGGCGCTGAGTGTGTCACTGATGGTCTGTGGGTTTGGGTGCGTACAATTCTTTTTCGTCCGTCTTCCTTTTCTTACTATCTTTTCACCCATCAGTGTTGGCCCTCTCGTTTGGTCGCCTCTTTCAGAACTTCATAGTCGTCAACCTCTCTGGATCTTTCCCTTCTGGCTGTACGTCACTGAACACCTACCTTTGTCACCGAATGCGCGCGACCGTCTGATCTCACGCATAGCCAGTATTCAACATTCCGTGCGCTCTCGCACCAAACATCGGCGCGCTTCTCGCCTGCCGTTTCCTCTGCGGTTTCTTCCACAGTACCGCGCTGGCGGCGGTGCGATCAGTGATATTTGTGACAACAACGAGCCTGGATTCGCTATCGCTCTGTTCGCCGCCGCGCCGTACGGCGTGCCTATCCTCGCGCCGATAGTTGGCGGCTTCGTTGGCGAGACTGTCGGCTGGCGATGGATGATCTGGGTCAACATGATTTTCGCGGGAGTGATGTGAGGAAACTCCACGTTGTGTGCTACTTGGATGATCGCTGACCGCTGTGTAGAGCCACTCCACTAACGACGATCCCGGAGACCTACGCACCCGTCATTCTGCGCCGCAGTGCAGAAAGAAATGCGTGAAGAGACGGGCAGCGATATCTACAAGACGGAACAGGAGCTCTTCCTCCGTCCTTTCGCGGACCTTCTGCTTGAGACGCTCGTTCGGCCATTCGGTGAGTCCTTCCATCACACTTTGCGAACTCATTACTCACTCTCGTCGCAGAGATGCTCTTCACCGAGCCCATCCTGCTCCTCATGTCGCTCTACATATCCATGATCTACGGCCTCCTCTACGCTTTCTTCTTCTCCTACCCCATCGTCTTCGGCGAAGGATACGGGTTCAACGACGGTATGGTCGGCCTCACATTCTGCTCCGTGCTCGTTGGTGTCGCACTCGCGCTGCTCGTCACGCCCTGGCTCGAAGGCCTGTACCAAAAGCAGACTGCGCAGAAGGGCAAGCCCGAGCCGGAAGACAGGCTGCCTGGTATGATGCTCGGTGCGCCATGGATACCGATTTGTATGTCATTCCCCTCATCTGCGTCGCCCGAACTTGTCATTCTGATATTGTTTTCAGCCCCTTTCATCTTTGGATGGACATCGCCCCCGATCGTCGTGGCCGTCGGCGCACGCTGGGTCGGGCCCTGCATGTCTGGCATCCCATTCGGCTTCGGCATGGTTGTCGTGTATTTCAGCGCCAACGCATATCTCATCGACACGTTTTCCGCACACGTCGCGTCGGCGCTCGCGGCGAAAACAGTTGTACGGAGCGGGCTGGGCGCTGCGATGCCCTTGTTTGTTGGTGAGTCTCACCGCCTCGTCCTGTACTGTCGTTCGGTACTGACTCTTCGTGTGTTCTGTAGTGCCGATGTTCCATAATCTGGGCAACGAGTGGGGCGCCTCGCTGCTTGCGTTCCTGTCGCTTGTAATCGTACGTGGCTTCGCACTAGTACACGTATCGCTCGCTGACGCGACCTGAGACCTCTAGCTGCCCATACCCTATCTCTTCTCCTTTTACGGAAAAGGCATTCGTGCTCGCTCGTCGCGCGCATCCGCCGCATAGATTTCATAGATCTTTTTACTGTCATGACAAAACGCAGACGTCACGCTTACAGGCCGGAAAAGCTCGTCGCGCGCATTCGCTGCATAGAATTCATAGATTCTGTTACTCTCATGACAACACGTAGACATCACGCTTACGGGCATCCTGTATACCATATAGTCAAGGCTTCATTTAACATAAGCCTCTCTTCTTTTGACTCGCAGTTCTCGATGTTGTCCACCCAGATTGCTAGGATGCACACGATGAACTAGGTGATGAACATTGCTGTGACCTCACAGTAAAGCACCCGTACTTGCCGAACCTTCAAGTTGTCGAAGCATGTCGGCGCGGCGCGGCGCGGCGCCGGTTCGGGTTCGGCGGCTATGGTCAAGCTCGCTCGTCATCCGGCTCATGCTGGTGAGCTTGCTGACCATCTGTGCGCCGACTAAGGTATGCCAGTCGCCCATATGCCGACTCGTTCAGCTCGCTGACTAGCCTCATCTGCCGCCTGCGCAACAAACAGAACCTCTCACGCATATCCAGTGACCAGCAGGAGTCGCTCATCATGCAAACGGCGAGGCAAGCCGAGGCGGCGAAGACCAAGTGGCTCGACCTCTCCTTGGACTTCGAGGTGCAAGCCCCGCTGCTTCGGGACACGCGAGCATACCGATGGATCGGCAGCAGCTCAATGGAACCAGCCGGGTCTGCTGTCGCAGGAGCTTGTCGTCAGAGTCCACCTGAACACCGAGGACGAGGGTGCCCCCGCATTTGGGAGGACTAACTGTGCCCATCACCCGTCCCCCAAATGAGCATCTCCGACACGATACTCATCCCTCAATGCCACATCAGGCCACCTCCCATTTCCCATCGGACGCGCACGTCCACATCACCACGAACCCTCCACCCACACCAGCCGCTTACCATATCGCCCGCGTCGTGCGAGTGGTCGCGTTCTCGCATTAGAGCTTCGCGCGCGAGCGGTTCCTCAAGACACCACCCAAAGTGCCCACACGTGCCCGTTCGCCGAAGAGGACGTGGAGCAGACAACCACAGTGTTACACCGCAGCAAGAGTCCCGCAGACTCCGCTCGATGTGAGGAGGCCGCTGCGGGTGCGAGGGTGCCCATGGCACCGGTGCGCGACGACTCGAAGGAGCTGGAAGTGCGCAGCGAGGCGGGGATGGCGCTGGCGATGAATACGGTGGACGCGGTGCGGAAGCGGCGGCTGCGGGAGTGGCGGGTGTGGGTCGCTGACGTGGCGACGAGGGAGGTGCGCAGCTCGTGAGTGCGCTATGTAGTGGCGCCCGGCGAGCGACCGGCGCACGCAGAGCATCGACGTGCGCGCGTGGGGAGTCTGGGGGCAGCGCGGAATTTCGCGCCCACGGAAACGGTGAGTGATCGCTACACGTCCGCGGTAGACGATGGCATGTGGTCTGACGAGGAGTGTATAGCTCAAGCGCGTGTCGGCGCAGGACATCCCCAGCGCAACGATGCGAACGCGTCGCCGCCTGCGTCGCTGCCGATGGATGCTGTGTGCCCCCGCGAGCGCGGCATGTCGCCGCCGCGGACGCCTGACGTGCAGAAGTGTGCCTTGCGAAGATGTTTACTATCGACGATGATCGCGCGACGCTGGAGTCTGGACGCACCTCGGCGTCGCAAAGCTTGGAGCTATACACAACCATCACCCGGAATGGGTGCAATAGTATGTATCTCATCTCGGGCGCAATCCGTCAAGGGGACTCGAGAGCATACGAGGGTCAAACAGAACCATTACCACCTGCCCGAGAGCCCGTCATGGGTCCGGCCTGGTTGATGGCGTCGCCACAGCCAGCGCACGCAACCCCAACGACGACCTCAAGCGCACGTCCCCCATCCCCATCAATCTCGTGAGTGAAGTCGTCGACTGACCAAGATCATTCCTTCCACGAGACCAACGCCTAATCCGATGGAGCCAAGAGCGAGTAATTGGAGCCTTATAGCGGTTTATCTCGCTCTGACTACTATAAAACTTTTCGCGTTGCTATGCCTGGCCTGCTTTTCGCTCATGTCTCACCCTCGTCGACGGACGTTCTCGCATCACTCCTCTGCAAGCCGCCCCGGTCCAAATCGATACCGGTCGCCTTCCCCAGCTCGCCTCAAGCGGTCATCGTCGACCACGATGTTGTTCCGCAGGAAATCGGAGTCGCCCTCGAGCTCCAGCCGCACGATCACCGCCAGCGACCATCCAGCATCCTCGATCATGTGCAGCCTACGCCGCTGCTCTCTCGTACGTCGTCTAGCCGCGGCTGTCAGCTGCTCCTGACCAGTCCGTCCTACCATCGTCGTCCTAGTATCGAACCGCGACGCGCAGACAGGGTTGCTTCGCTCTGCGCACGGCAGACGGATCGTCAAGCGCACCTCTTGCCAACGGTCCAACATTTTCGAGACGAGAACACCAGCGATCTGCCGGGCAACCTGTTTAAACAGCTCCAGAAGACGGCTCGTGACGGCGAGCAACAAGCGACTCGGCCTCAAGCCGCGCTCGCGCGCGCTGATGTCAAACTGGAGCTTACAAGCTCCATTACACAGACTCGGAGCTGGTGCGTGCCAATAGCTTGCGAACCACCATCCGACGCCCTCACCCCCACTGCACTCACTCCCAGGCATCTAGCATCTCGTGCTCCAGCCCCCAGATCGGACCCATTAGCCTGTCGCACGGACGTTCGTTCCCTGTTCTGTTTCTGACCACCTGCGCCCTGCGGTTCCGTGCCGGTTCGTCCACGATCACCTACCAGCTTCACCCGAGTCCCATCCCGCACGTCGCCCACCTGTGTCTCTTGATGCCAACATCATGCTTGTAGACGAACTCCACGAGCGGATCGCCGATCTCAAGCGAGAGCGCGCTGATGAACAGGACACCGAAGATCTTGGGCAGAATATGGGGCGGCGATGGGTCAGCCGCGTGAGGATGCGAACACGTTCGCTCGTGTCGCAGAGTTCACAACAATTCACCGCGGTGCGTGCCGGTCCTCGCCACACCACCAGCCGTCCGCCCACTCACGCGTGCGTGGCGTCCAGATCGTGCAATGCATCCGCTATCCGACCTTCCTTCCCCTGCCCGAGTCCGCCCTCCTGCAACATCGTGATCACGGACCTCTATCAGCTCACCGATAACGTCGAAAGTGCGTGTGACCACCGCGTAGTGGGCAGCCCGGTGAGTTGCGCTGCGATGTTATCTGGGCCCTCTCTGACGCTGCCGCCTTCAGCGCTGCGTGAGCACGGAATCAGTGCATCCCCAGGAAAGACCGATCCGTTTCGCTACCAAGACTGAGCCGACAATCAAGACTGCAGCTATGATCCCGCGGTCGTACGATCCCTTCCAACCTCTGTGTACAGTAGTCTACCCATCATCTGCGCAGACGCACACAATTGTATCATCCTGATTCATTGCATCTATGCTAAATTGTACCTAACATCAAACCAGCGAGCTTTTCAAGCTAGTGCAGTGCAGCCACCATTCCTACACCGTCCCGTATAAGTACACCACGGTCCCATCTCACCGTGGCGACGTGGAACACACCATGGCGCCAGCGTGGCACCCTCGCCCTGGGCAAGAGGTACACAGCGCACGCCGCACAAACCGTGCGCCTCGACGTGGCGGATCTTGAGGGTTGAGGCAGGTGTAGATGGCCGGTGGATGCATGAGAACGCGAGAAGGTCTTCATTGACGGTAGACGATGATCTGGCGGTCGTGTCAGAAGACAGCCGTCCTGTACCTGTGGTGCTGCTGCGACGACCGTGCGTCGTGTGACCTGTCGGGAAGCGGCACGGCCTGCAGCGAGGCAACTTGAGAGCACGCTGAGCTTCGCATCGCCGGGCCCGGCAGGAAGCGAGAGGTTGGGCGGCGAGCATGTATGTTCAAACGGGTGAGACGCTGGAGAGTTGGGGTGTCAAGTGGCGTGGCGCACAGCGTGGTGCAATTGCGATTTACTTTGACATCTTGAGCACGGCTAACCTGCGTCAAGTTCAAAGACGGGATCAGCTGAAATATAGCAAGATGGTAGGGAATTCTTACAGTCGATGGCCGCTTGAATGGGGAGTGTGTCAACCGCGCCGCGTCCTTCACCGGTGCACGCGCACACAGAACGTTGTACTGGTTCGCCGGCGTGCTATAGCACGATGCGCTTCACCTGCACGCAACCTGCACGACAATTGGTTAGAATCGTCGTTGCCTGTCCTTTGGGTCTGCAGAGCATGTCAGCGAGCGAACACGTAACATGACGGGCGCACATACCTGAGAAGCAGACTTGGTGCTCAATAGGCCCTCATTTACACGTATCGAGGTGGACAGGCACTACAGGACGTGTATCAGCGTTCGTCTCCGCGCGTGGACGGCCAGCACGAGAAGAGGTACGGTAACATAGCTGACGGAAGCAGTGGCTCGGCCAGAACACGAGGCAGGCGCGACAGGTGGGGATGCATCGGCGGCAGGCGCGGCTTGAGGACGACGACATGGTAGAGAAGCGTATCAGCAGGCGTACACTAGACCCTGGAACACAAGAAACACATACCGCCATGATTCAGACGATTGCGCGGCATGCGAAGTGTTGAACGTTAAAGCGTTGAACGATGAGTGGAGATCAGGACGCCCTCGTGGTGAATCTTGCACATGGCCCAGGTACAGAATATCCTGAACTTACCGTGCGGGCCATACTCAAGTTGACGGCGGGAGACCGAGTGGAGCAGGTCGAGTCCGAGTCCGAGCAGCTGACGACGAGCGAAAGCGAGCGAAGCCAAAGACAGGATTCCCACGACCGCAGGTCCATCGAAATTTGAATGCACGACCACTACTTAGCATGGCATCCCTGCCCTTATCGAATCGACCGCGGTCGCCTTCCCAGCTCGCTCCAGGCTGAATCCCTGGCAGAAACGGCTCCATCCGCCCTCGATCTCCAGCCCCGCGGTCGTCGCCGCCAGCGGGACTTCAGCATCTTTTATGTCCAGCCCGTACGTCTTCGAGCTACGATTGCGCACGAAGAGAACTCACACTTTCTGGAGTAGGGTAGCTGAACAGTATCGGGACTTGGACGTCAGCGTTATGCGTGGCACCTTTCATATCGCGATAACCAGCTCTGCCATGCGACGCCTCACTCCACTCCGCCAACTTTCAGGCATCGAGCGTTTCGTCTACACCCCGCATGTCTGTGGTATATATGACCATTCTTCTCGCTAACTACGACTCGTGCTCCCCGATCACCGAAGATTTCCTCGACCCCTCAGCGCCGACACCAAGCTTCACTCGAATACATCCCGCAAGTCGCCCGCCTGTGTCTTCGGACGCGCAAATGGTGCCCTCAAACAAACCCCGAGTGTATTGCCGAACTCGAATGGGAGCGCGCTCTGGACGGGCGTACACTGATGATTCGGAGGACGCACTGGGGCATATGGGGCAGCGTTGGAGCAGACGCGGGAGGCGCTTGCCCGTACGTTTTCACGTATTGAGATCATCAATGTCGTCGGCTCACTGAATCTGGCTCAACAGGAGCAAGACGAGCTGAGGAAGACGGAGCGCAGTTAGAAGGACAATCTTGAAAGCCAATACGCTCGACTGGCAGGTCTTCGTCATATGCTACAGGTAAGTAGACGGCATATATCGTATAGAGTCTACCTCACAAAGTTCCGACCCTCCTTGACCCTCCTTCGCGTACTCCGGCACTCGTTTCTGACGTTTTTTTTTTTGTAGGTGCTCTGGTTATGGCCAAGAAATGGTACGTGTTGATTCAATCTTGTTGTTCCGAAAAGCTGAAATCTATGGACAGGGCGATCTTGCGGGATCTAGATGCCTACATCAACCCAGAGCAATTCATTCTGGGGTGCTTTTGATCTTGAAGGATGACTGCGACTCTGGTCCTTGGCCTCGGGCGAAGGTGCGTATTCAGCTGGGTCACACGTGTAGTGGTGTCTGAACGCTCGTCTATAGGGTATGCCAGGTCGGCGGCAGCTTGCAGACGCGGTTATCTTCATGACCGTTGCGTCTGTTGTTCAATCTCAATGTCGCAAAGGTCAAGGAACCGGGATTTCAATCTCGCAGTGGCAAGGACACAAGTGCGTCTGAAAGCGTTCCTGTACATTGACTTTAGTGACTTTACAGTGCGCCGACTCTTCGCTCGTCACCGCCCTTCTTGTTCGACACTGTTTGAGTTCGCATCAACGTTCATCCTGATCGCAGCCCATCATCTGCATCCGGAGGGTGGACATTGTCTTGTCCTGAATCTCAAGCCAAGCGAAAGGAAAGGAGGTTTTAATTCAACGTCAGCAAGTGACGACGGGATCTATAAGAGGTATGTTAAAGCGCAGGATATATGGTATACAGGATGCGATGTCTACGTATTGTCATGAGAATAAAAATATGCGGCGGATGCGTACGAGCGAGTACGGATATCTTGTCCTGTGATGACAGTAAACAGATCAAAGGAACCTATGCGGCTGATGCGCGCGACGAGCTATCACAGGTGTCTTTTCCGGAAGACACAGGGTATAGGCAACTGAAAGGCACGTCAGCGAAACGAGAGGCTTACTAGTGCGAAGCCACTTACTTGTTAGCGACAGAAATACTAGAACAAAGTGCCCCACTCGTTGCCCAGCTTCTGGAACATCGGCACTACGAACCACACGAAGCGTCAGCATCGAAGGGCAGTGCAGAACGAGGCGGTGAGGCTCACCAACAAACAAGGGCATCGCAGCACCGAGCCCGCTCTGGACAACATCTTTTCGCCGCGAGCGCAGACGCGACGTGTGCGGAAACGTGTCTATGAGGCATGCGTTGGCGCTGAAGTACCCGACAGCCATGCCGAAACCGAGTGGGATGCCAGACATGCACGGCCCGACCCCGCGCGCGCCGACGGCCTCGACGATCGGGGGCGACGTCCAACCAAAGGTGAGGGCTGGAAAATTTACATCAGGATGACAAGCTTGTGGTGACGCAGACAAAGCGTACGTACAAGTCGGTATTCCTGGCGTTCCCAGCATCATACAATGCAGCCTGGCTGCCGGCTTGACTTGCCCCTCTGCGCAGTTTGCTCTTGGTGAAGGGCTTCGAGTCACGGTATGACGAGTGCGACACCAACGAGCACGGAGCAGAGCGTGAGGCCGATCGTCGGACCCGTATCCTTCTACAAAACCGATGGGCTAGGAGAAAAAGAAAGCGTAGAGGCCGTAGAGCATGAATATATAGAGGGACATGAGAAGGAGGACGAACTCAGGGAAGAGTATTTCTGCGACTAGAGTGAGTACTGAGTAGGCAAAGTCGTGGTGGGAGGACTCACCGAATGGCCGGACGAGCGTCTCAAGGAGGAGGTCTGCGAAAGTACGGAGGAAAAGCTCTTGTTCCATCTTATGAATATCGCTGCCGGTCTCTTCACGCATCTTTTTCTGCCTTGCAGCGCAGACTGACGGGTGCGTAGGTGTCCGGGATTGCCGTTAACAAGGTGGCTCTAAACAACGGTCAGCGATACATCCAAGGCGCGCACGAGGTGAAGTTCACTCACAGCTCAGATAATCCATCGCCAGCCAACGGTCTTGCCAACGAAGCCGCCAACGATGGGCGCGAGAACGGGCCCGCCGTACGGCGCAGCGGCAAACAGAGCGATAGGAAATCCGGGCTCGTTGTTGTCCCAGATGTCGCTGATCGCGCCGCCGGCGAGCGTGAGCGCGGTACTCGCAAAGAAACCGCAGAGGAAACGGCAGGAGAGGAGGGCACCAATGTTGAGTGCGAGAGCACACGGGATATTAGAGGCTGGGAAAGTGTGGGATGAGACGGTTGCACATTCAATGAGAAACGGAGGTACGCACTGAAGTAGAGCCAAAAGGGAAAGATCCAGAGGGGTCGAGGGCCATCGAGTTCCGAAAGGGGCGACCAAACGACAGGGCCGACACTGATGGTGGAGAAGATAGTAAGTAAAGGAAGACGGACGAAGAAGAACTGTACGCACCCGAATCCACAGACCGTGAGCGACACTCCCAGTGCCAAAACAGTTTGGCTGACACCGAGCTGATTTCCTATGCCAAGAAAATCTCCAGTCAACTACCGAATGCGACCGACACAACATCTGGACGCACGACAACGCAGGATGTTATTCAGTGTAGGAAGGCGATGAGTTGTGCGTGGTGATTGCGCACTCGGTTCCACTGCGACGAAGTTCGGCGTCACCTGTCGGGTGGCGGGACGGCTTGCGGCGAGACACGTTGATGGCACGCCCTGCTACTGTACGCGCCATCGAAGTCCATCCAACGCGTCGGTGCTTGCACGGCGACCTTGCCATGAGGCCTTGCCCGCGGACGGTGCAGCCGAAGCTGGGAGACAAGAGGTTGTGCGGAGCGCAAATATGTTCAGCTTACTGGCAGGTGATGCGCTGGAGTTGCGGCGGTGTCCCCAGGGAAGTTGCAGGCGCCGGTGCATCCCGTTTTGAGAGCGTGGCGCACAGCCTGTTGCTGTTGCGATAATCACCAAATGAGCAAGGCTAACCTGCGTCAAGTTAAAAAAAGCGGTCAGCTGAGCAATATCAGAATGGCAAGGAACTCGACGGCTAGGTTGGATTGGATGAGTAGCGAGTATCAGCCGTGCCGAAAACGTCCGAGGAACGTTGTGCAGGCCTGCACATGATTGAGATCGAATCGCTGTTGCCCGCCCTTTGTGTCTGCAGAGAGTCGGCGAGCGGCAGAGTATGTGCAAGGTGGCGCACGTACCGGGGAATTGGCGCTCTATATGCCCGCAGTTACACGTATTGAGGATGGACAGGTACGGAACTGCAAGACACACATCAGCATCTCTCTCTGCGCGTGAATGGAAACAGGAGAGGACGTACGGGGTAGCTGACGAGGCAGTGGCTCGGCCAGAACACGACGTATGGCGCGAAGCGCGTGGGCGGGGTACACGTGTGGCGGGCGTGGATTGAGAAAGGGGGCGACCGTCAGACTCGGAAACCGTGCCCAAAGCTTCGATGGCGGGCGGCGATCGCCATCCATCAGGCGATGCAGAGGAGTCTCGCCTAAGAACTTGGAGCGAGAGTAGAAACCGGGCACCGCGAACGAAGACCACACGCTGTATAGTATTTGACGCAACGATTTGAACTGCGGCAGGGTAAGCCACGAAACACACATGATGGAAGTAAGAAGACGTACCCGTCGCGCTTCGTCGCGGCCATCCATCCTCCCCAACGTCCGCAAATCCATTATCTTCTTCTCGCCTACATGAGCCTAGTTCTGCATCGTGAATTAGTCCCTAGAGCTGCTGTCCGTCTTCCTCGGTTCTTCTTGCTCCTATTGAGCCCACTTCAGTGAGCCAGCGACGATATCATCGTTACGGGCCGGAATACCGCCCGAGCGAGTCCATTCCATCGTCGCCCCACATGCTCCTCGAGATCTCCTCGGCGTCCGAGTGTTCATCAGCGCGCTCCCACCCACTCAAGATCGGCAATCCGCTCCTGGAGCTCGTCTACAACACAGCAAGCCCAATCTCGACATTCGAAGACGCGGGCGGGCGACTTGCGGGATGGGATTCGAGAGAAGCTGGTGTGTGTGCTGCAGGGTCGAAGGCATCTTCGCTGATCGGGGAGCAAGCAGTACGAAACCACGGGGCGTAGTTGGCGAGAACCGGGAGCGAACGTCCGTGCGACAGACCAGTCTGGGGCTGTAGCACGAAGCGCTCGATGTCTGGGAGTGGGTGAACTGAGGTGACGGCGTCGCATGATGGTTCGCAGTCCATCGGCACGCGTCATCTCCCTTAATTGGATGTCATCTGTACATCGCGGAGCTGGTTATCGGGGTGCTGCCGGAGCCTGGCGTCCACGTCCCGAGACTGTTGAGCTATTCCCGAAGGTGCGATTTCTCATCGTGATCTGCGCGTCGCAATCAAAGACGAGCTCGAGCATTAACACTAGGATGATATGCTATGGAGGAGTGGTCAGGAAACGGCGGAGATTCGCAGCTCGACGACGTACGAGGGCACCGGCGTAGGGCTGGACATCAAGGGGGATGTTGAACTCTCGCTGGCGGCGACGACCGCGGGGCTGGAGGTCGGAGGCGGAGGGATCTGTTTCCGCCAGGAATACAGCGTGGTCGACGGTGACCGATGCCCACTGGGAGCGAGCGGGGGAAGGCGACCGGGGTCGATTCGATGTGGGCGGGGGTTGCTGGCAGTAGACTGATATGGGCGATACAAAGAGTGCGCGCCCTGCATATGCAAGCATCGGCGGGTCGCATGCCAAGATAGAGATACACGTCAGTATCTAGTTTGCGATATGCAGGGTATCTGCAAACATGATGAGTCGGTGGGATGACTAGGCAAGTTTTAGACACGTACGTCGCAGGTACCACGAGAACCAACTGGCCTGTGCGCGTCGCTTCCTGGGTTTACTAACACCATTCTCGAGGAGTTGCGAGTGGAAGAGTGGCGCGTTCACTGGGGCAAGACTGGTGAGGCTTGTGGGCATCGCGGGTTGGTCGTGGCCTCAACGTTCAGATATGTTTGGCCAACGACCTCACGTCATGCGGTTCGGGGCGGAGTTCCGGTGGCGGTGCAGCCCGCAAACACTGCCGCAGACAACGCTTTTCACGCCTCTTCGACATCAACGACAGCCATGCAAGCATCCAAGATTATCGTGAAGGTGCTCTTCTCCATACTGACACGACCCAAAGTCCCCTCCATTGACAGTGAGTTGCTGGAGTACCAGAAGCCATTTCATGCTCATCATGATTCATATCAAAGGTGATCAGTCATCTCATGAAAATCCATCACAAACCAGAGCTACCCTTGTCACATCCCTTGCACTTTTGCGAGAAATTGGTGAACTTAGTGTGCAAGTGCCGTACATTAAGGGTGCTGCAGGGGTATTGCTGAGAGTCACCATGATCAGTGATGTATGTTTGCCCCTCAGTTGCCTAGTCATACCTCAGATCACTAATAGTTCATACCTCAGACACTGAATGTCAACAAGGCTCAATTGATTGAAATGAATGACAGAATATCAGAGCTAGCCAGACTTCTGAAAGAGGCTACTACTCATGCTAAAGGCCATAGCTGGACAGTTCCCTCAGATCTGCAGCATACTTTGGAACTGTGGCCCCAGTATGTTCAACTTTAAACTCTTGTCAGCCTTCGTGGAATCACACAGAGCACTGATCACTATGCTTATTCACTAGGGAACTAAAGAGCATTGAGAACGCACTGGTTCAATACAACAATCAAAAGAAGAAAAGATTGCCTCTTCGTTTATTAGATGGAGGTTCAAAGGAAAGAATCAGCTACTGCAATAAAAGGCTCAACCACCTTACTAACAGCTATAAGGTATGATTCATTGAAATGTACACTGTTCTATAGCAACTAATGTGCTGTAGGCATCTTTGCTATGCACAGTCAAAGCCAATGTAGGATTTGATTCCCAGGTATGCTTGATGACAATGTTGTATCTTCACTCAAAAAGTAATGATATTCCAAAATATAGCCTCTCTTGACTAATCACAGGTATATTCTTCTACAATCATAGTTATTGTATAATCTTACAATTTTACAGGGCAAATACTAAAATCCCAGCTTATTCTTCTACTTTCTTTGGACGTGATACTCATATGATGGCAGTACTGGAATTATTGGATGATGCAAAGAAATTGCCTGTTCGAACAGTAATACTTGGTCCAGGTGGGATTGGAAAGACCACTCTGGCTTTGGCAATCCTTCATCACCCAACAGTGGTGCACAAATTCAATGAGAGAGTCTACTTCATCTCATGTGAAGGATGCCTCTCCACATCTATTCTAGTGAATGAGATAGCAAAACTTTTAGGCTTACAAAATGACACTGATAGTTCATTGAGAGAACAAGAGATACTTTCTCATCTTGAGTCTGCTCCCAGCTTGCTGTGTCTAGACAATTTTGAAACCTTATGGAATGCTGATTACCAAATGAAGCACACAGTCACTATGTTTCTACAAAAACTGAGCTCTGTCTTATGTCTTTCATTGATAGTCACTATGAGAGGTTCTGAATATCCTGAGGGCATTGATTGGTCTAAGCCACTCTTGTCACCTTTACCACTACTGAGCTTTGATACCTCTCAGAAAATTTTTCAACATATATCAAATAAATGGGATGAGTGGGCAGCCAAATTAGTCCAAAGTGTAGAGGGCCTTCCTCTAGCTCTTACAATCATTGCTCATCTTGCACAATCACAAGATTGTAGAGTCCTGTGGCAGCAATGGGAGAAGAAGAATATCAGAACTATTGAGAGGGAGAAAGGACATCGACTAACAAGTCTTGAGGCTTCAATTGAACTATCTATTGAGGGATATCACTTAAGATCACACTCTACTGCTTTGTTGATTTTGAGTCTACTAGGAATGCTCCCTGGTGGCTTAGCCCCAGAACGATTAGACTGTTTTCAGTATCTGTTTTCAGATACTCAGAGTACAAAAGAGAGTATGAATGCTCTTTTAAAGAGTGGTCTTGTTTATCAGTCATTTGATACCCTGCATGTGCACCCTTTAATTCGTTTTTACAGTCAAGAGCACCTTCCTCTATTATCAGAACATATGGAGTTGCTCAAACAACACTATCTTGATCTTACTCTAAAAAATGGAGCTCGTACGGTAGTATCTACAGAACAATTGCTAGAGTACAAAAATACAGGTTACATTCTATTGCACTGTTTGAAAACCCAGATTCCTGACCAAAGAGTTGTGGAGGCTGTTATAAATTACTCTTGGCTTACCACTATGCAAACAGGGTCATTTGTGCCAGAATTATTCGAGTTATTAGAGCAAAAAACAGAGTTTCTATCTCCTCAATGTATTATTGACTACTTAGTGGAGTGGGGTAATTGTTTGAATGATTGTGGAAGCCTTTCACAGGCACATTCACTTTATTCAAAGGCCTTGGATTATGCAGAAAAACAAGAAGATGAACTATACCAGGCAAAATGTTTGCTATACCTAGGCCGCTTTCATGGCCATCACTGTGAATATGATCTAGCTCGATCATATTATTCCCCAGCTATGGTTATTTATAAGAGAAGCAATATTCTCAAAGAACAAGCCCGTATTTTATGTCAATTAAGTGAGATCTCTAGAGTGCAATTGCTCTTACAAGATGCCAAAGAATGTGCAATAAAATCTATTGAGCTATATGATCAGGTTGAAGATGAAGATGATTCTATTGGCTATTCCTGGATGGCTCTAGGCCAAGTATATAGATTGGAGCTGAACATTGATGAAGCAAGACTGTGGTTTTATAAAGCATTGGAGATTTTCACAAAGTCAAATAGCCGAAGTGGGCAAAGTCTTATATATCAATCACTTGGAAGTACATATATGGTGGAAGGCAAACTGGACATTGCTAAAGATTATTTTGCAAAATCGCTACTCTTACACAGACAGATCAATAGGTTGGAGTCTGAAAACTTTATCTTGGATTTGTTAGGAGAAGTTCATTTAGCAATGAATGAATTTGAAACGGCACTGGACTTCTACCAACAGGCTGCAAAGATACATCAACGCCACAATGATCTTACAAGACATGGTATATCTCTTCGAGGCATTGGACACGTGTATCTCAATCAAGGACAGCACACGAATGCAATCAATTATTTGAATCAGGCCATTGCCCTGCATGAATCCTGCAGTGATATTCGGCGATTAGGAGAAGACTTGGAAACAATGGGAAAAACATATTATGATATGTATCAACCAGATAGTGCCAGAGACTGCTGGGAGAAAGCTCTGACTATGCATATAAAAGTAAATAACTCACAGTCATTAGTATACACAACTATGGCATTAGGCTGGATTTATTCTGATAAAATGGAGACAGAAATTGCACGTACATATTTTTTCAAGGCATTGGCACTATGTGAAAAACAGGACTACTCCGCATCACATGCTCATATTCTAAGGTCTCTTGGAAGAACATATGTATTTGATGGTGAACGTGATGTAGCAATACAATGGTTCAAAAAAGCCTTGAAATTTCAGGAAAGGTTTAATGACCCTATATCTGACAAATTTGTTAAAAATATCTTGTCAATATTGACAGGTGGGGTTGGGATTGAGAAGAGTGACTAAGGAGCATGTAAGGTTGTAGCAGCATTCAGTATGATAGAAGTACTTCAGTCAATTTATTTGGTCTTGGGTTATTGTGATAGAATTCTGCTTCCTGTTCCCTCTTCCTTTGCACCAGCAGGTTAGACTAAAGAGCAGGTCAGACTAAAAATTTGTGTCAGTTAGATGAGTTGCTTTAGAAAGATACTTTTCATAGTAGACTGATGTTGTCCCACTTAGTGCAATTAATCTAAAACACTGATGTGGGTGCCGGTGATGTCGAGATTTAGAGCACAGTATGGGCCAGTTCATGCCAGGGTTTCATTATCACTATGTCACTTAAAGTGTAATGCGCCTGTTGTGGATTGAGTTTCCGGAGCGAGGGAATGAACAGAAGACACAAGGCTCAGACTATGTAATGTGGGTACATTGGGGTTGTGTACATGTGTGCCAACTTGAGGACATTCAGGATATGGACACTCCGGCGACTCCGGCACACAATGTATTCCGGCGGAGTCCGGCGTTGACTCCGGCGATCGATCCGTCTGGACAGGCCTATACATAGGCCAGGCTGTCGGTCAGATCCGTAGCCAGCGCTATAGCCTGTACTTGAACTGCATATTTGCCCGTCCCGCCCCCCGCCATGCTCCTCGTCTCTGTCGTCCGCCGGCTGTGTACATCTGCTTTGCCCAACTGTAAGACCTCAATCACGCCGTGCGTACACAAGACCCAGATAGGATTCTTTTGAGTAGTGATACAGCGTTGATGGGACCCGCAGCGCTACAGGCACCGAATCGGTCTGATCGCACGACCACCCACCCACACCCAAGACGCACGCAGGGCGTCGAGGCAACCGTGCGACCACGGGGTTAGTGTATAGGGCTCATCGCGGAGCGCACACAACGCGGCGCTGATACGCCCCACCGCATCCTGTGAGGGTATCTGCCCGGACTTTGCGCATTTCGCGACCGCGACGGATCACGTGACATCGTGACCTTGCCACCGCGATCGCAACCACCTTGCGACTCCCACGCCACTCAGACCCATTACGCGATCATGCTCCCGCGCTCTAGAACGTTGCCACATGCCACCAGCACAGCCCTTCCCATCAGATTTCTATCAGACGCACAGCCCACGTTCCTCTTGACTTATCGCTGACGATGCGATGCATGCCGCTCCCACGCGACTCGGGTACCGCCCCAGTCGGCCATTGTTCTCGTGACCATTGTCCTCCCCATTGTTCTGCCTCCCGCGACTTAGCGCCTCTGACTTCACGACATCGACATCCCGACATATCCACTCTGTCCCCGTGACCTCGGTCCCGCACTTGCTGAGCGCCTTGCGCACGAGTCGCAACTCAGCATTGCTGCGACCAGTCGCAGTTGCAACTTCTCATGACACTTCAATCGGAAGTCCCGCCGCGTGTTCTCGTCACCTGAGCGCCGCGCTCCCACCATATATGGTCCTCCTTGTCCGTTCCCGCGCCTCGCGACCGCCGTTTCCCACAGTCGACGACGCTGCACGCTGTTTCCCATGCTCCGCCCATTATCCTCTGACAGCGCAGATCGCTCACCTGACCTCGTCGCCCGCCTCTCGCCGCATCGCATGATGTCCCCATGATCCCTCCGCATTGTACATACCATGTGCTACGCTGCAATTGCACTTTTCCTTTGTTTCTCAATGTTCAACTACGACTTTCGCGATCGCATGCATACGATAGAGTCGCTACGTATAAATACGAGTCGCGTACACCCTGCAATGAAAGTTTCGTCCCCCCCTCCAAGTCAGTAGCACAATTGGTGCTTCCTGAGCCCTTCTCGTTGATGACCAAACTCGGCGCGCAGGCGGTCAGATGACACAACCAAACCCTACACGGTCGAGTAGTACTGTTTTAGATTGGGGGCGTGTCCCAGGTCTACCAGGGGGCTCGGAGAGGCGTAGCTAACACTGGGGAAGTGCAGCGAGAGGTATACGATGAAGGGAGGAGGTGGCGAAGCGATAGGCGAAGCTGGGCGACGAAAGCGAAACTGATCGAGTCGCAACGGTACAGCGAGGCTCGGGGACGTTAGGCGAAGCGCTGGGGGTGATGGGCGAAGGGAGGCGACGATGGGCGACGAAGGGCGACGAGGGGCGACGGGGGACGACGAGGGACGATGGTTCTCAATATGCAAGTGCTTAAGCGTGGCGCTGAGAAGGTGAAGACGATGTCGAAGGCTTATAAGGGGCTAAACGATGCGCTGCGAAGGTGAAAGACGATAGTTTCTCGAGTTTGAGGTGCTGTCTCTGGGGGGAGAAGTTCCTATTGCATGCAGACGTCGCTAGCTACACTTATACATGGGAAAACACGTCGGAGTAGCTACGCGAATCGTGCGATGCAGTCAGCAAAGCCGTGCGAAGCATCGGCGAATTGTAGCGAATGAGAGAAGAGGAATATCAAAGGCCTGGACACCAAAGCTGTGCTATCTTCGGCGAAGTCTCCGAGACACTCGGGGAACGAGGGCGACACATCAAAAGCAGTCATTGATCCGGCTCGCTGATATCTCGGGCTCGGGGCTTGTCTCCTGCGTTGCTGAGCGATATCTCGATGTTCTGCGCGTCGCTGCGACGTCGGCGAGTCGCTGGGAGGTCCTATATGCATAGCTGAGGTCGCTGCGCATAGGCGAACGTCGGCGAACGGCTGCGATGCGAGGGGACAGTCGCTATATCATGTCTCGGTGTTTCGTCGGGTTTCGGCGAGATTCGGGTCGCTGGCTAATTGATGCGGTGCGACGCCTTGATCCGAGGCGCTGCGACTCTGCAAAGACGGTCTAGAGGCTCGGGCGACGTCGGCGACTTCGGCGATGACGTAGCTGGCATGGGAGAACGGTGCAAACACGTCGAGACGGCTGGGCGAGGCTAGGGTGAGTGCGCGCGAGCTGCGCACGCATTGCTAAACGTATCGCGACCTGATGCGACCTTGTCCGAAGTGTAGGAGTGCTGGCGAGAGGGTAGAGCGCGAGGGAACACAGCGAAACGATAGGAAACCTCAGCCGACGCTGAGCGAGTACGAGCGAGCGCGATCGAGCGACGAGGGAACGGTGAATGATGCTTCTGTTGACAGCTATGGTCCAGCTGAGCTCGGGCGAGTCGAATATACGTCTCAGCTAGAGTGGTCGGGCGAGTGCTGCGATTCGGCGAAAGTGCGCAAACAGTAGCCACCTGCGTAGGAGGCGTATCATCTCCTCCTCACTGAAGTCTTGACCGTCCTCGGTCACTGCGTACGTCTTCGGCGAGTGCGTCCTGATCCTCTGAGAGCGTTGCTAGAGTTGTGTGGGTTGTCGGCAGGCCGTGGCGATGAAAAGGAAGTAGAAACGTAAAGCAGAAAAGCATAGGCAAAGAAATCACGTAGGTAGAATGTCCCTTCTTGGTCTCTGGAATGGTGCGATAAACAAAATGAAGTGGGAAATAAGTCGGACGAATAGGGCGAGGAAGTGAAATGAAAGAGAACGGGGAAATAAGGGTGTCTTGACAGCAGTCAAAAGCAGACTAATCTTCGGCTTGAGCGTCTTCTAGCTCGTCGTCTTCAGCGAATGGAACATGTTCAAGATCGTCGTCATCGCCTAAGGACTGCGATGCCTCGAGGTTGCGGAGTCGAGCTGTGTCTATGTCGATGGCGTCGAGAGTGAAGTCGATCTTCTTGCGCGCAAAGAACGGGATGACTCGGAATGCTGCGATGGGTCGGTCGAACACAGAACCGTCGAGTTCAGCGACAAGGTAGGCGCCTCCACGGTTTCTCGAGATGACTACAAGCGGACCAAGGTAGCGAGGGCGCATCTTGCGATTCAACGACTTCTCGATAGCGGTGTGGCGAATAAGCACTAGATCTCCTTGTTTGAAGTCAAAATCTCGGATTGTCGCGGCGTGTTCTTTCTCAAAACGTATCGCGGCAGCTAAGCGATACTCATAGACCTTTGAGCGAAGTCTTGAGACGTGTTCATGTCGCTTCTGGAGTGCGATAGCGCGGCGCGCGATGAGATCGGTCGTCGAGAGGATAGAAGTTGGTGCTGGAAGAAGGTATGTCGCTTCTGAGATGTCGAGCGGGATCAGCGGGTGACAGCCTGTAACAGCAAAGTAGGGCGAGCAACCCATGCGACGGCGAGTCGTCAGACGCTCCGACCAAAACACAGTATGTGCCGCGGTCGACCAGCGATTCTGTTCTCCATCGCAGGACTTGAATAGGGCTTGTCGCACGTCAAAATGGGAGCGCTCGACGATTCCATTTGCTCGAGAGTTGTAACCACTGATGCGAATATGGCGAACGTTGTACTTCTTCGATAAGTAGTCGAGAGCTTTGACGAATGGACCACCATTATCTGTAACGATCTCGCTGAGCGATCCCCAGCGACACAAGATATCTTCAAAGACCCAATCTGCGATAGCTTTGGCGGTCTCGCGACGCAGTAGGCGAAACTCGGGGTAATGCGTAAGCGAACAGCGACCTTGAACGATGTAGCGATAACCATTCGAGGGCGGCATATGCATAGTGTCGACGTAGATCTTGGCAAAGAGTGCGGCAGGCGGAGCGACGGTCGGGGGCAAAAGAACTTGTCGCACTTGACGTTTCTGGCAAATAAGACAGGTGCGAACATACCACATGACGTCGGCCTCGGAAGCTGGCCACCAGAAGCGTTCCTGTAACAGAGAACGCGTCGCAAAAACTCCTCGATGTCCAGCTCGATCGTGACATTCAGCGAGAACTCGGAGTCGGCTGGCTGGCTGAATTACTAGCTTGTGTGCACCGTCGGAACTGCGGCGCCATAGGCGAGTGTCGTCGATGAAAAAGCGAGTCGCATAGCGGATGAAAGTGGCTAATTCTGCGTCGGACATATCAGCTGGTCGCTCGGGGTTCTTGTGCCACTCGAAAACTGCTTGTACGCGCTTGTCGTGTGCTTTCGCCGAGTCGGAACGTGGAACGTCGTCGTAGCTGAGCTCGGGCTCCTCCTCCTCACTGATTTCTTGACCGTCCTCGGTCAACGAGAACGTAGCGAATGTCGGCGAAGGGTGGGCGGGAGGGGGAAGTATGCGCGATCGAAATGCTGAGGGCGACGGATAAATTATATGAAGAAAGCCGTGTACATTGTCTAGCCAATCGTCAAAGTCGTCGTCTTGGTCGGGTTGCACGGGCGACTCGTCGCGATGTCTTGAGAGACCGTCGGGGCCATGGCTAATACCTGGTACGTGGCGGAGGGTGAAATGGAACGTTAAGATAGCGAGAATCCATCGGTTGATGCTGGCGCTGGGAACGAGGTCGGGATTCTTGAGCATTCCCTTAATCGCAGTCGCGTCGACTTCAACTATCAGGTTGCGCACGCCAATTAAATAAAGACGGAGTGTGCGCAGCGAGCGAAATAGGCCATAGATCTCGAGTTTCGGTTGCGAAAAGCGACGCTCTCGGTCGTTCAGAGTGATAGAACCGAAGCGATTGACATAGCGAATCTTCCTTTTTGGTGTCTCGACGTCTTGAGCTAAGATATAGCCAATAGCGATGTAGGACGAATCGACAGCGAGAATAACGGGGTCGGGCGACTCGTAGTCGATAGCGCGAAGTGCTGGCGATGCTAACAGAGCTGCTTTGAGATCCTCTTGTGCTGCTATGTGCTGCGGTCCAAACTCGAACGGAACACCTTTGCGAGTGAGCTGAGTCAAGACGTGGGCGCGTTTGGCGAAAGAGTCGATGAATATGCGACAGACTCCGATGGTTCCTAGGAAGGCGCGAACATCTGAAAGGTCTTTACAAGGGCCCCAGTTGCGGATCACTGAGACGGTCGAGTCGTCGGGGCGACGCCCTTCTGGCGTACAGCGGTGTCCTAGAACGGTGAACTCGCGGCTGATGAGAATTGACTTGGTTCCAGAGAACGTTCCTCCTGAGTACTTCATGCGCTGCAATATGCGATTGACATTCTGGAAATGCTCCCAGACAAATCGGCGAATTCCTGGGTTCTCAGCGATAGCTTCAGCGATGCCGTTTTCGTCGAGATACTCAGTCGCGGGGCCTTTAAGCGGTACGTCGTCGATGTAGGGAACTGTGATCGCTGGAATCTCAGGCTGGAGAATGTGCGTGACGTCGTCGTGGAAAATAGGGACTGAGTTCGTCCATCCCATCGGAAGGGTGACGAGACGTTGGGCTCCAAAAGGCGTCTGAAACGTCGTAAGGTCTCGGGATCGTTCGTCGATGAGTCGCTCGTCGTATCCGACGTATAAATCGAGGATGCCGCCACATGCGCGACCACCAAACTGTTCAGCGAGATGCTCGGGCGTGGGAGGGACTCCAGAATGCGCGATTGTAACGGCGTTGAGCGGCTCGAGACTGTGTACGATTCGCAGCGACTTTCCGTCTTTCTTCGCGACGCAGAACCAGCGAGAGCGATAGGAAGAGTTCGATGGCTCGTAGGTACCTGCATCCATCTTGCGACGAATGAGTGCAACGACTTCTTTATAAATGCCAGGCGGAATTGGAATGTTTCGCTGTACCCAAGGCGTGTGCGGAACGACGGGGATCTGTACAGGGGGAAAGAACTCGCGTTTGAAGCTGCCTCGCTCTGTGTCATCCCAGGCGAACGCGTCGTTGTGCACAGCGATGACATGGTGCAGCAAGTCGCGCTCGGCTGGCTGTAGGAACGAGTAGCACTCTTGGCGATCGACGGCATCTTTGCGTTCTTGCGTATATCGACCTGTGGGTGCGAATGGCGGCGGATGCGTCGGAAGCGAAGGTAGCGATGCGAGCGGGTCTCCTTTGATGTCTCTGACGATGCGAAACTCTTCTGCGACAGAGCCAAGAACAGGTTTGACCTTCTGTGCGACAGGCTTGTACTTGCGCTTAGCGAACGTAGCGCGAGTCGGGAGATCGGGGGTATCGAGCGATTGGTCAGGCGAGATCGGCGATGACTTAGGCGAATCGGGAGAATAAATATGTGAGATAGAATCGGTCGCAAACGAGGGTGGCGTCGACGCGACGGTCGGGTCGAAGTCGGCAGACGATAGAGTAAACGAAGCAGGTGCAGCATGGTCGGGAAGTAAAGAGCGAGTGTTGGAAGCGGTTAAATAGGCGAATCGAAGCGAAGACTCGTCCGCTGAGTCGAGCGTGGTATAGGCGATGGCGCGGACATTTTGATCGTCACCTTCTAGGATGAGGGCGACTTCTTCTCCGTCGGCGAGATGTTCAAGCAGCGAATGTTGTCTCAGCTGGGACTCGAAATCGATGCTTGCCTCGGGCGTACGTCGGAACGGTCGTAACACTCTTCGAGTTAGGGCAACGCAAGGTAATCGTCTGATCTTCATTCCTAAAATTGCATACGATGCTCTCTGTCAACGCGTCGAATGGGCGACCAAGTAGGATGTCATAGGCGACGTTGCGGATGACATGTATCTGCAAATAGACTGTGATGTCCGCTATCTGGACCGGGACGTTGCGAGCTAAACCGAGCGATTCGTCGAAAATAGTGTTCGCACTTTGAACGCGAATGCGAAATCGCGGGTCGTAGGCGAGACCGAGATGGTGACAAATCTCCTCAGACATAGAAATAATCTGCGAGCCTGGGTCCAATAGACATTCGACTGTATCCTTGTTGTCGATAATCGCGTCGATGGAGCGAATCGCGGCTGACTCTCGAGCGGCTGTAAGGATCTTGGGTTCTCCGTTGGGAGGTAGAGCCATCAAATACGTCTCGTAGGGATCGTCGAGAACTATGACGCCAGGCGGAGGGTTACTGCGATCGGGAGCGATGACGCGAGGCGAGGGGACGAAGTTTGCAAATGTCTTGGCTTCTGCTTCGGCGATAGCTGCCTCAGGCGAAACAATATTGTCGGCGACTTCGTCCGAGTCTGCAGTGGACAAGGTGTACGTGACTTGCTCGTTGGCGGATCGGCGAGGCGTTACGACGTCGCGATACTTGGCGCGAACCTCTGGCGAAAGCGATAGTAACTCCTCGGGCGTGAGCGTGATCGAGTTTGCTTTCATCGAGCGAGCGAAGACTTGGTCGGCGATCTCTGGCTTGTGCACTGGTGCGTTCGTCTTGTATGCACCGTCGCGACCCGTCGCGTTAGCTCTAGGCGGGTCGACTGGGACGAATCGAGGCTTGACGGGCGCAGCGGTCGCGTCGCGTGCGTCGGAGAAAGGATGCGCTGGTGCTCGAGGAACTTGCGGTGCGTTATGCTGAACTGGGGCGCGAACGTCTCGAGGGACAGCTGCTGGCGATGGCACAGGCTTCGCGGCCGCGGGTCGACGAGAGGGCACTTCAACGCCGTCGAAGACCTGCTTGTACGACTCGCGAGAGCCTTCCAATTCAGCTAGCTCAGCTTTAAGCGCTGCGATGCGGTCGGAAGATGAGAGCGTGAACGTCGATAGCGGCTCGACTGCGAGCATCATCTGCGCTTGGGCTCGTTGACCTGGGTTTCTCTTGTGCCATTCCATCATGCGCTCGCGAAGGTTGCTACCAGTAATCGAGCTCGGAACAAACGCGCCACTGGCAAGAATAACACGACCTTCATGATTGCGCTTGACGTATCCAGCTCGAGCGTCCTCGTCGACGGTCGGGCAGTTGGCGATACGATGCTCGGCGATTCCACAATAGTGGCAGCGATTGTCGGGACGTCTTGCTTCGCCTGACGCAGGCAAAGTCGCGGCGGGCGACGCGGGAGCAATTGCGGTCGACTGGATAGCTTGCGTGAGCGATCGGACTAGCGTAGCGAGTAGCTCCTCGGTCTTGACAACCGGGTCGGTCGCTAGCGACGGACTGGTCGCGCTAGGAGTGTCGTTGCGAAAAGAAGAGGCTGCTGTGCCATGGAGAACGTAGTTGGCTGCGTCCTTAACATCCTCGACGAGATATGGATCCTCTGGCTCTTGGTCTGGCTTCTTGATCTGCAGGCGAGCGTGGACACGCTGCCAAAGCTCGACTGGGAACGCTCGAACGAATTCGCGTTGCTGCTGAAGGCTAGAGAGTCGATTGTGTCGGATAAGGTAGCTGGAGATGGCTAGGAACTCGCGATGGAACGTCGCAAACTCCTCGATCGTAGCGATGCCGTTTAGGCGACGCTCTGCGACTAGGTTCTCGAGATCGGCGACGGAATACGCCTTGTCTTCACTAGCACCTGGGTAGAGCTTTGCGACGGCTTTCTTGAAGTCTTTGTACGTCGTGGTCGCGTCGGTGAACTCGTCCATAGCGTCGAAAAGGTCGGCGACTTCGATAGGGACATAGCTCTGCGCCCATTGCTTCTTTGCTTCGTCGTCGACGATGGCACATCGCAAGAATAGGATGTCGAGGTCGGCGAAAAATCGCCTAATCGAGCGTGGCTGAGTCGGGGTAAATGTAGGAGCGGTGCGATCACCACGAGCGGGCATAGCTGGAGGGGTAGCCATGGTGCGACGAAGTTGGAGATTGGTTGGCGCGGGTAGGATGGGGGTTGCGAGTGGATTAACGATAGGCTGGGTCGGCGAAACGATGCGATCGGTGAGGTCTTGTGGTGACGACAAAGGCTGTGGCGAAGGAGAGGGTGGTGTATGATCGGGTAGGCGGTGCGACGTGGCGCGATGCAATGGCGACGGAGTAGGGCTTCCTGGGAACGGTGTAACGTCTCCTAGAATTCGCTGAACCTCGCTATCGCTATGCGAGACGTCGGAGAGGTTGTTATGAGTCGCGTAAGGGCTAGGAACGGAAGAGAAGAGTTCGCCTGGACTAGGCGGCCAAACGACGAAGGTTTCACGTAATTCGTCTGCAAGCGACGAGACGCGAGTCGGATAACGATGACGTCGAGTGGGGGGAGTCGAAGATGAGCGTCCTGGAAGAATTCTGGTAGTGCCCCTCGCGGTGGGCTCCACAAATGATGACCAAACTCGGCGCGCAGGCGGTCAGATGACACAACCAAACCCTACACGGTCGAGTAGTACTGTTTTAGATTGGGGGCGTGTCCCAGGTCTACCAGGGGGCTCGGAGAGGCGTAGCTAACACTGGGGAAGTGCAGCGAGAGGTATACGATGAAGGGAGGAGGTGGCGAAGCGATAGGCGAAGCTGGGCGACGAAAGCGAAACTGATCGGGTCGCAACGGTACAGCGAGGCTCGGGGACGTTAGGCGAAGCGCTGGGGGTGATGGGCGAAGGGAGGCGACGATGGGCGACGAAGGGCGACGAGGGGCGACGGGGGACGACGAGGGACGATGGTTCTCAATATGCAAGTGCTTAAGCGTGGCGCTGAGAAGGTGAAGACGATGTCGAAGGCTTATAAGGGGCTAAACGATGCGCTGCGAAGGTGAAAGACGATAGTTTCTCGAGTTTGAGGTGCTGTCTCTGGGGGGAGAAGTTCCTATTGCATGCAGACGTCGCTAGCTACACTTATACATGGGAAAACACGTCGGAGTAGCTACGCGAATCGTGCGATGCAGTCAGCAAAGCCGTGCGAAGCATCGGCGAATTGTAGCGAATGAGAGAAGAGGAATATCAAAGGCCTGGACACCAAAGCTGTGCTATCTTCGGCGAAGTCTCCGAGACACTCGGGGAACGAGGGCGACACATCAAAAGCAGTCATTGATCCGGCTCGCTGATATCTCGGGCTCGGGGCTTGTCTCCTGCGTTGCTGAGCGATATCTCGATGTTCTGCGCGTCGCTGCGACGTCGGCGAGTCGCTGGGAGGTCCTATATGCATAGCTGAGGTCGCTGCGCATAGGCGAACGTCGGCGAACGGCTGCGATGCGAGGGGACAGTCGCTATATCATGTCTCGGTGTTTCGTCGGGTTTCGGCGAGATTCGGGTCGCTGGCTAATTGATGCGGTGCGACGCCTTGATCCGAGGCGCTGCGACTCTGCAAAGACGGTCTAGAGGCTCGGGCGACGTCGGCGACTTCGGCGATGACGTAGCTGGCATGGGAGAACGGTGCAAACACGTCGAGACGGCTGGGCGAGGCTAGGGTGAGTGCGCGCGAGCTGCGCACGCATTGCTAAACGTATCGCGACCTGATGCGACCTTGTCCGAAGTGTAGGAGTGCTGGCGAGAGGGTAGAGCGCGAGGGAACACAGCGAAACGATAGGAAACCTCAGCCGACGCTGAGCGAGTACGAGCGAGCGCGATCGAGCGACGAGGGAACGGTGAATGATGCTTCTGTTGACAGCTATGGTCCAGCTGAGCTCGGGCGAGTCGAATATACGTCTCAGCTAGAGTGGTCGGGCGAGTGCTGCGATTCGGCGAAAGTGCGCAAACAGTAGCCACCTGCGTAGGAGGCGTATCATCGTATTGTATAGTTGATTAGCTCGACTTTGTCGTCTTCGTCGTCGCCTATCGTCCTCGTCCTCGTCCACGCCGTCGCCTTTGTCTTCACTAATTGATCTCCTTGCTCTCGTCTTGTTCCATCGTTGCCCCATTCTTGCGACTGCGTCGCCGGTTGTATAGTGCGTTCGCGACCGTGATCGTGTACGTCCCGGTGGTTGCAGCCCTTGTCGTTGATGTTCGACCGTCTGTCGGACTATCTCCCGTCTTGTGTTGAGTGTTGCCTTCCCCCTCGACCTCCCGACTTCGTCTCCGGTCGATTGCGACCTGTTCGACCGCGTCCTCGTATCCCCCTCTCATCCCCTCTCAGTCGGAGCGCTGCTACGATAGTCGCGGGACTCTGCTACTCCACTCGCACACCCAATCACGGTACCCTCCTCAGCGCTCTAGGGTCTCGGTTATAGAGTGCTTACCACCCTACTACCTGTGGGTGCCCATCAGCGCGGCACTGTCTCGCGAACCGACAGCGCACCAGAGAAGGCACATGGTACAGTTGAGGGGAGGAGCTGTGGGAAGAGCTGACCAAGCATCGGTATATAGGCGTGATACGACTTGTAGTAGAGACACTTTTGGACCTTGGGCCTAATCCCGAGACTTCACCTCTCAAAGAGCAGTATCGCTTCAATTGACCGACCAGCATGACTAGCGAGGACCCGCTACCGACTATGACTTGAAGCGGATGACATAGCGGCGCAACGGTCGCGCCGCGCTGGTGACGAGATGGGCTACACTGCCCGAGGAAGAAACCGCAGACTGGCATAATACAGTGCGGCAGGTAACATGGACTGTAACGGTTTTCTAGGATAGCATTTAGGATGGACGGTACGAGCAAGGCAACTAGGTCGGACAGGCCCTGCGACAACACGGACGAACGCCACAGGAAGGTAGGGAAGTCGCGGGGGCGCCGCGCACCCTCGTCAAGGGATACGATGGTCAGGACGGGATTGGGGAGGGAGGTGCAGCCGTGCAGCGCGACGGACGGGGAGCTCTCGCAGGACACGACCGACAATGGGCAGGCCAGGACCCGCGGGGTCCTGGGTGGTTTCTTGGGCCGGGTGCGGTCGCGACTTCGGGTCTCTTTCCTGATCTACCACCTCTTGGGCCAGCGGTTGGCTGCTCGCTCCCCTCCATTTCTATCGACGTTCCCGGGACCTTGCACTGGGGATATCTCATCAGCGTCGTGATAAAAAGGTGAGCCCCTCGCATGCCTCCTGGGTGCGCGAGTGCTCACTCATAACTCCCATGGGTCAGCCACCTGTACAGTACATACTCCTTTATCCCACACCTCTATCTGCCTCACACCCTCCCCACCAGTCCCTGTAGTATATTTATAAAGGTACACACATATATGTACCCGCTCCTTTACAAAGGTACCCACCTAGGAGGAAAGCAGTAATAATTAATAGGGACCTGTATACAAAAGCAGTCAATAATGAATAGTGGAGCCTCTTGGGCCAATGTAGGGTCCCCCTAGGGCGGTATAGCAGCGCTAGCAGCAAATTTGTAGGGGGTACTTTATATAGGGACCCTCTTAAAAAAGAGCACTCTGCCGAAACACAAACGATTTCCCAGGTCCAAATAAATCTGGATAAATCTGTAAAATACTTGGAATATTCGTAGCTGCCTCCAATTGCGTGTTTTTTGGGTTACTGACAGGGGGTACTTTATAAAGAGACCCTGTTTAAAAAGAGCACTCTGCCGAAACACAAACGATTTCCCAGGGCCAGATAAATCTGAATAAATCTGTAAAATACTTGGAATATTCGTAGCTGCCTCTGATTGCGCGTTTTTCGGGTCACGGGCAGTGGGTACTCAATAAAGACCACCTTCCAAAAGAGCTCTCCAATATGCCTTCACCTGGACAGAGTGTAATGAGAATGCCCTTTGTAGCTTACGGCTCACGCGTAATGAATCAAACCCACGTATAGAGACGCGGGGGATGGATTCACGGATGCGGGAGTGGATGTAATATACAAAGGAGTGCTGCCTGCTCGTCGACAACGAGCGGGCCCTAACTACTACCCATCCACGTGACACTGATCCGTGGTTGATCCGCATCGCGGATCAACCGGCCCATCTCCCCGGCCTGAGCTTTACAGGCGCCAGCGCCAGCTCGTCTTGTTCGACGTGAGGCCATCACACTCATGCGATGGCCGTCTACCTTACACCCTCCCCCTGGGGATTGATATTGATCCCCCAGTACTCAGTCAGGGTGCTGCAATATGATGTCTTTTGTAGTTGCGGGGCCCTGTGTGGCCCTCCCTCTGTTACGAGCCCGCGGTGTCGCCCCATGCGCCTAGTAGAGGACCGCGGGCAGCGAGCCACTCTCCTTGTCCTCATCCATGTGTT
The DNA here is from genome assembly GCA_019915035.1 of Auriscalpium orientale. Classification (NCBI taxonomy): domain Eukaryota; kingdom Fungi; phylum Basidiomycota; class Agaricomycetes; order Russulales; family Auriscalpiaceae; genus Auriscalpium; species Auriscalpium orientale. The sequence goes on from JAHLMH010000001.1 coordinate 3,930,629, forward strand.
CAACCTGGATAGAGGGCGAGGAGGGAACCCCGGGCGTGTGTTCAACACTCACTGGGGTTCCGGGGCTCGGCGTCGCGGGGTCCTCGTGGATGTCCATAGGCGCAACGATATGGTCGTCTTGTGCGGGGACGTCTTCGGAGGAGGCAGGAGCGGCTACCGGCGCAGAACCTCCCGCCGGCAGAGGTGCAGCGACACCAGTCCCTGTAGTGTAATAAGAAATAACACCGATGACTATCGGTGTGCTCGTTTCAATGATTCCCTGATAAGATATATAATAAATAATAGCATCCAACAGACCAGTCCACATGATTGGGAACATTCCCACAGTTTACCGTGGTCATGTGAGCACCTTCTCGGCCTGCCCATCAGTTCCCACGGTACCCCCTATATGAGGAAATGGTTATTTATACCCAAAAAAACCCCAGAAATTCGAAATAAATTCTGAAAATATTCCGGCAGGTTCCCCCTGGGGCTCTCTCAGGCTACCCATCAGTTCCCACGGTACCCCTTATATAAGGAAATAGTCATTCATACCCGAAAAATCCCTACAAATTCGAAATAAATGCTGAAAATATTCTGGCGGGTTCCCCCTGGGGCTCCCTCGGCTCACAGCATCAGTTCCCATGGGCCACTAAATAGGGAAATAATCATTTATACCCAAAATGTTCCAGAAAAATAGAATTAAATGTTGAAAATATTCTGGCTACTGCCCTTGGGGCCCTTGCTGTGAATCAATAGGACATTGATATACTTGAAATCTTCTGGCAGCTGCCCCTTTCTTTTCCATGAATGTTTCTCACAGGAGACCCACCTGCAGGAATCTGCATGGTCAAACAACAATATATTGGAATATATACTGAAAATACTCTGCCTGGCTAGCCCCAGAGCTGCACACTACAGTTCCCCCTGAGCATTCCCTTGTGTTCCTAAGGTCCTGGAAATATACCATTTCACAGCTCCTGCACATAGGACTCCCAACTCTGAAGAAATCCCGGAGGCTAAACAAGAAGTCAACCATCATGTGACCAACGACTTCGAGCCAGTCAACCTTCACCTATAGGCTCGACTTTCACCTTGAGAGTTTACTTTCACTGGTCAAGTTCACACAATCAAGGCCAGAACATTTCATCTCATTGTGCAAATAAAATGTCTAAGATACACAACAAAACCGTCGCTTTGATGCACCCTTGACAAGAAGTCGGTCAGGGAGAGGGAGACGATGGACGACACATATCGAGGTCTTGATGTGGGAAGGGAGGGGGACGGTGGGTACGTTGGTAGTCGCGGCGGACAAAGCCGGCGCACTGGGAGCGCCGTGCGTGTTGATGCAGATGGGCGGCGTCGTGGATGCTGCGCCTGTAATTGGGCGTGGGTGCGTTGACTGCCATGATGCAGCTGCAGGTGCGTTAGGCGCCTCATGTGTCGTGGACTTGGGTAGTGCAATCGTGCCTCCCGTGGTGAATGCGTTCGACATCGTGGCGGGGCTGGCAGAATGACAGTGAGCGGACGAGCTGGCAGGAGAAGGGCGCTGATGGAAGCCATCAGCCCGCGTGCGTACAGACAAAGGTAGCCTACGCACCAGACTTTGCGGTGAAGTTCGTCGGCCCGTTCACCTTGGTACGGTCCTGGATCGTGTACGCCATGTTGTTCGTGACTGGCATCAGGCCGCCCTGCAACCACTCCATCCGCCACCCATGCTCGTCTTACAGCCAGTTCTGCTGGCGCAGAACGTTGCCAGCGGTCTTCGCATCCATGTGGCTGCATAGCACGCAGCCGGTCTGTGACTGTGAGGTGCGCCCGGCTGTAAGGGGCACAAGGACAGTGGCACGGGTCGATGACGCCGGCGGGGTGAATTTTGACGGCCAGAGCATCACACATTGACTCGATGCGGCGGCCCACTCGTCCTGCAGAGGCACATCAGACACACGCCACGAGTGCACAGGTCAGTACTTACTGCTCTCTGCGCCCCCGCGTTCGCCTCACTGACCGACAGACCACCGCCAGTTGCGCTCCCAGCACTTGCTGTCATGCTGCGTGGCGCTCCTTTTGAATGGTCGTGGCTGAGACCGTCGCAGCGGCGCGCCTGCGCCTGAGTCTGTCGCGCGCCCCGTTGCCGTCTCCCCTTGACAATGGAACGTCCGCAGGTCGAGGTGCTGGATGCACTGAACAGCGTGCCTTGGTCGGGCATGCGGCCGGTGAGCTCGCCCGCCTGCATCCTGCAACACTTCGCAGCGCGCGCAAGGCCATCCTCGTCACTTGTGCGGCCGGCGAGCTAGCCTGTGTGCATGCTGCTGGGCGGTGTTGATGCGTCATGCGGTTGCTTCACAGCGACAGCAAGGTCGGCAGTTTGATCGGCGCGCCGCCAGTGGTCGTGCTACAGCGCTCTATAGAAGACAAACGGTCAGCGCCTGGGGTGCATAACATTGGGTATGTGTACGCACCGCAGCTGTCTGCGCTGAGCGCACCGCTCGAGGTAAGAGCATCGCTGCCGCCAAGGTCTTGTTGGCTGACTCTGATGGTGTCGCAGTTGCTGTAGAGTGGAGAGTCGTCCGCCGTGCCCACGGTAATCGGTACATCCGGGTCAGGAGAAATGGTGAGAGCAGCGACGGAGGAAGCGCTTCCGGCGGTGGGGAGCGTGTTGTTGGCGTGGAGTGAGCCGTCCGTAGGCGTTGTACGACACGTCTCACGTCTGCAGTGTGTGGGGTATTGGATGCAAATGCAGCGGCTGGGAACTCCGGCGAGAAGCACTGTGTTGTCAGAGCAGTCGGGGGCAGGCTAAGCGGGTGACTCGGTAACCAGAGGAACGCGGAAGCGCTAGCAGGTGCATCGCCACCCGACCTTGTTCCGTTTCTGGACATCCGAAGAATATGCGCCGCATGCCAGGAGTCCGCGGCCCACTCAATGCAGCGTGAGCGAAGACAGCCATCGAGTCTGACACCACCTCGTAGGCTGCGCGATCATACTGCGGCCAGCACTTACGTGTGCTTTGCTTGAGTCGCACTGTCGCCCTGTCGCCCTGTCGGCCTCTCATTCGACCCATCTCCTCTTTCGGCGACGGCGCGGGTTAGCGGACTGAGTGGGGACACGGTGGTAATGAGGTACAAGTGAACACGCAAGTGAACTTAGTCAGGAATTACCGGAGGGCACCGTTCCTCAGGGAATTGTAACACAGCCACTTGGAGCTTTCAGCACATGGACATCTGCACACGCTGAGCTTCCAAGACCCAACACACCTTGTAAGGCGAGAAAGACACAATATTTCATTTGGTCAAGAAAATATGACACTGTGGCAATGCTGTGGTAAGGAGTGCCTGTTGGAGGCAACGACAAAGGCTATGTAAGAGTTGGAGGGGAGGGTATGGACCAACGACAAAGGCTCGAACAGACATACTCCTCCATGATACAATTACCTCCTATGATATAGTAATTTCATGAGATTGAAGTACACATACAAGAGAGATGGGAGGACGCACCGAGACCGTTTTCTCCCCTTCAAACTCTCGGGATCGAGCCTCCCCCACTTCCTACCCTTGGAGCTTACTGCAGCCGAGCTCGGAGAGGGAGCTGCTATGGCCGCAGGCGACGCCCGAACGGCGACCTTCCACAAGACCGTCAGAACCGCCGTTGATAGACACCTGCCGGCCGTAGGGCGGTCCTGTATCCTGGTCCAAATCCCTAGACACTGTGCAGCGTGGTTTGGGTGAGGGGAGTCGTCAGTGTTCCCTAGACGGTCGTGCGGCACCTCCGCTGGAGGGGCGAAGTGGAGCGAGGAACGGAGTTCCGAGCTCGAACAAAAGGGGAGGGGAGGAACGAAGTTCCGAAGTTGCGAAGCGGGGCGAGGACGATGGGACGAGCGGGACGATACGATCGGACGAAGACGGAAAACGAAGTGCGAACTGTGGGGGATGCGTCCGAACTAGGTGGCTGAGTTCGGGACACGAAGTGCGACTATGATAGCACTGGTGTTGGCGACCAGGGCTGAGTGGTTGTGTGATCGGGAACGCGTTGGCGTCGAGACGATGGGGAGGTGTGTTGCGGATGAGTGCGGGATGGGTCGAGGAGTGCGAAGTCGAGGGGCGAAGTGCGAAGTCGAAGTGCGAAGTCGAAGTGCGAAGTGCGAAGTCGAAGTGCGAAGTGCGAAGTCGATGGCGAAGTCGAGGAGCGAGGGCGGAGTCGAAGGCGAAGACGACAAATAAGACGACGAATAGAACGACAAATAAGACGACAAATACGACGACAAATACGACGAGGTGAGGTTACGTGCGAAGTGGTGGACGAAGGGCGGCACAGTCAGTAGAACTGATAGTACCGAGGCGACTTGCAGAGTCTCTTGCGAGATCCTGACTATGAGGGGGGAGAGTAACTTCTTATTCCGTCAAGAGTTCGTACCCTATATATACTACGAACCTATCCGAACCCGTATCGTACGGCGCGAAGTAGGCTAGCTATATGGAGAACGGAAACCGAACGGAATGCAGTGCGTATCACGAGTGGCAAGTGCGGAGCGAGCGGGGTGCGTATACGAAGGAATAGAGTGGTCTATAACATGGAAAACGCGATGGCTATGAAACAAACGATCAGCGCTGTCAAGACGATGTGCAATAAGTCGTATGGAATCGTGGGGTGGGAGGCTCTAGAGCATAGAGGGCGGAACGCGAGGATGGAACGTATAGTACTTGACCGAACTCGCAGCGAGGGGCACACGGACTCGCGAAGTGGCTTGGACTGTAGCCGCTCGTGGTAGTTCGGTTTGACACGGCTCGGATGCGGCGGGACGGGAATGTGATGGGATGGGCGGCGGACGACGGGGAACTCGGGGGCGCGATAAGAAGAAGGATGGGAAGGTTGTCTGACTGTGGAGTATCGTGGAGGCGGCGGCGTAGTGGAGCGTTTCGCTTCGTGCTGGAGGATTGTGGCGTGTCTGGTGCTGATGAACGATATCTCTTGGCCGAAGCACGTGCGGGCGCCTCGAAGTGGAGTGGGAGTTCGGGACCGGACCGAGTTCGGGATCACGTGACTTCGGTAGGCGGAGCCGGTGCGCCGGTCCGGTCGGTCCGAGGCCGAAGTCATGTGACTTCGGACTTGAGCGAAAAATGCTAAAAGTGCGTGCGTATCCCCTCTCAGCGGGGATTCAGGCGTATCACCTCCTCCATACTTGAAACATGACCGTCCACGGTCATAGCGGGGGAGGGAGATTGCGTGCGAAGTCGCGGCGGCAAGGGCGGAAACGGGAAGCGAAATGGGAAGCGAGGAAGCGAAGAGCGGGTGATTGTCGGATCTGGGTTCAGGGCTCGGGAGAGTTCGGGATGGGCGCTACGCGACTCGGCGCGGTTCGTGAGAGTGAAGTCGATGTGATGGGGAGAGTCTATACTGGATGGGGGCGATGACGTCGCGATGACGTCGATTATGATGCAATGGTCTAGACGCGTTGGAAAATCAAACCGAACTCGCGTAGTTGGTTTCCAAAGGCGAGCTGGTCCATAGATAGATCGTGGGATTGCGGGCGCTAACCGTGAAAATCGCGCGAAGTCGGCAAATCTTCTTGGGGTCGCTTAGAGGGCGCCTATGCGAACAATGGGGAAGCGGAAAAGCATAAAAGGCGCGCCTGGTTGGGGCCGAAGTCTCCACTTCGACTTCGCTCTCCTTCCTGGCGCTCTAGTAACATGTCTTCATCCGCCACTTCCACCTTCAAGCCGACGTACGAGAAGATGATCGGGGCGATCCGGCGCTACCTGGCGACGCTCAAGGCCGCGGAGGATCTCGCCCTCCAGCTCAAGCAGGTCAAGCTCTTGGCGAACGCCTTCGTAAGTCGCGTGTTCTTTGTTCTGGGGACTTCGGGTTGCTGACGACAGTTCGGTAGGAAATCATTGCGCCGCTGCGCGCCGACCAGTCCGAGGTCGAGGCAGTGCGCGCCGAGTTCCAGCAGCTCGCGGATGAGCGCGGGCCACCAGAGTGGTACAAGACCGCGGGGAAGGCACTTCGGGCGAAGCCCGTGCCGATAGAAGTAAGTCGTTTTAGTTCGCCTCTGGATCTAGAACTGAATGCTGACACTTCGTATACAGGAATTGGACGACGACTTGTTCGACTCGTTCATGCTTGAACGAGTCCGGACCGAGGACGAGCAGGTCGAGGAGCGCCAGGCCGAGCGCCTCAAGACGCCGAGCCCCGTCGCGGGCCCTTCCTCTGCGCCGGTCGCGGAGCGCGGCAGCACGTCCGGTGCTGCTGCGGGGTCTGTTGCGCGGGAGGCGCAGCTATCGCCGATCGCGGCGATAACTGTGCCGGACTCGGAGGAGGACGACGACGAGCCGATGGCGGAGACGACCGAAGACGTCGGCAAGGGCGACGACGAGCTGGAGGACGACGAGGAGGGAAACGAAGAGGAGTCGGGACCGGACACGCCGAAGGGGAAGAAGCCGAAGCCGAAGCCCGTCTTCATCGAGTCCGAGGACGAAGAGCGCTACGCCGCCGATCCGAAGTGGGCGGCGAAGCTGGCAGCGGCGCGGGCGAAGAAGCGGGACATCAAGGCGGGGAAATACAACGTGCGGGACCTCGGCCCGGTAAGTAGTTCGGATTTGTTTGGAACGTACGACGAACTGACTTCGACTTTGTTCGTAGGTGTGCGACTATTGTCGCCGGTTCTGCACTACGCTGGGGCGTAAGTGCACGTGGAAGATGGTCAAGACGGCGACCATGATCAAGATCGCGTGCAAGAAGTGCCTGCGCTCCACGAAGGGGTGCCATTGGACTGGCGCGAAGCCGGTCTTCGCAAGTAAGTCGTTTTGTTCTTTTCTTTGTTCGACTTGTCGCTGACGACTTCGGCTTGGTAGATGAACGAAAGCGGGGCCACGGCTCGTCGCCGGAGCCGGAGGATGTCGAGGTGCAGCCGCTTGCGAAGCGACTGCGGGCGCCGCGCGCTGCAGTGCGTGCGCTCCTAGGTACGTGATGTGTGAGTTATGCGCATGAGCGAACTGACTTCTGGGTTTCAGCGCCGCCTCCTCTGCCTCCGTCCGAAGTCGGCGCGACTTCGGACGTCGAGATGGCGGGTCCGTCGCAGACGCAGCGGACGATTCCAGGTGAGCGTACCCCGCTCTTCCTGCCGAGTCCTCCAGCGGCTGACGTGAAGGACGAAGACCCCGCGCCGTACGGCGAGGCCTCGGGTGCGGACTTGGGCGGGAGTGCGATGGGTGCGGCGACGCGGGAGGGGGTATGGGAGGAGATGGGGAGGGATATGGGTAAGTCGCGACTTCGCCTGGGTCTAAGATGATACTAATCAGTGCGCAGGGACTTCGCCCGCGGCCGAAGTCACTCCGGTCGCGGGGCCCAGTGCGCCGAGGCGCGACAAGGGCAAGGGCAAAGCGAAGGCGGCTCCGAAGAAGCCTTACCGCATGCCGCCTGGGCCGATCGCCCAGAACATGCGCGGAGTTCGCGGAGTCCAGCGGCCGGACCGCTTCGACTTGAAGACGTTGCCGGACCCACCGCGCCTTGAACACATCCAGGCAATGGTCGACGCGATCGACAACGTGCCGACGGACCGGGGATTCACGGAGGCGCAGCGCCTCATCATCCGCGCGGAGTGGCAGCTCCAGTCGCGGATCATGACGCAACACTGGGTCGGCCACAACGAGCTGGTCGATTCGCAGTGGCGCGTCATGGCGATCTGGAACCCGCCGCTCTACGAGCGGTACGCGCGGGGCGAGGAGGTGACGCTGGTGGGGGATAGCGGGAGCGAGGAGGAGGATTAGAGGGTCGCGAAGTAGTTAGAACTACTTCGCCTTGTAGTGTACTTGTATTCGTTTCTTGGCGACTTGTAATTGATTCGTTTCTTGGTGTCTGATCGTGTGAGCGTGACTTAAAAGAAACATACGAAGTCCGAAGTGACTCGAAGTCGAAAGTCGAAATGTTCGCGAAGTCGAACAAATGCGAAGTCAAAATCAAATAAATTCTTTTGTTAAGTCTCAGTACTCCTTCATTGACTTAGGACTTTGATCTTGAGTAGCCCTGCGCTACAGCGATATACGCGAGCGTCTTAGCGAGGGGGAGGAATGGGGGATGTGATTGGCGACCGAGGGGGATTCGGATGGACTCTATTCTATTTCGGCTTCTTGTTCGTCTGTCTCGAACTCTTCTTCGTCAACGTGGGAGGATACTTCGGGGCTCACTGCGTCTTCATCGTCACCTCTGATCTCTGTGCGCTCGAGTTCGCGAAGTCGCGTGGTGTCTATATCGATATCAGAGAGGTTAATGGGGATTGGTTCGCGACGAGCGAAGTAAGGGATGACTCGGAATGCGGCGATGGGGCGATCGAGGACGGAACCGTCCAGTTCGGCTAGGATGTAGGCTCCTCCGCGATTGCGCGAGACTACGACGAGGGGACCGAGGTATCGAGGTCGCATCTTGCGATTGAGTGATTTCTCGATGGCGGTGTGGCGCATAAGGACGAGGATGCCGCGCTGGAAGTCGTAATTGCGGATGGTGTGCGAATGTTCGTCTTCGAACTTGGCTGCTGCGGCTAGGCGAACTTCGTAGACTCGGGTGCGAAGTGCTGCGACGTCTTCGAAACGCTTCTGGAGGTCGATGGCGCGGCGTGCGATGAGATCGGTGGTGGAAAGGAGGGAATTAGGAGGCGGCTGAAGGTACGTGGCTTCAGTGATATCGAGCGGGATGAGCGGGTGACAACCGGTGACTGCGAAGTAAGGCGAACAGCCCATTCGCTTGCGGGTCGTAAGTCGATCGGCCCAGAAGACAGAGTGCGCGACTCGTGCCCATTGCGTCTGGTCGCCGTCCGCTGCTTTGAATAGGGCTTGGCGAATGTCGTAGTGCGATCGCTCGACGATGCCGTTCGCTTTGGAGTTGTAGCCGCTGATTCGGATGTGGCGAATGTGGTACTTCTTGGAGAGGACGTCGAGTGCCTTCACGAAGGGCTTGCCGTTATCTGTGACGATCTCTGAAAGCGAACCCCAACGTGTGAGCACTTGTTCGTAGATAAACTTCGCGATCGCTGTTGAGTCCTCCTTGCGAAGTAGCGCGAATTCGGGATAGGCGGTGATGGAGCAGCGACCTTGGACGATGTAGCGGAAGCCGTTCGAGACGGGCATGTGCATGGTGTCGACGAATATCTTGGCGAAGAGCGAAGCGGGCATGGCGACGGTTGGTGACAGTTGTACTTGGAAGCGTTGACGCTGTTGGCAGATGTGGCAAGTTCGCACGTACCACATGACATCGGCTTCGTATGAGGGCCACCAGAATCGCTGGCCGACTAGTGAGCGTGTCGCGAACACTCCTCTATGGCCTACTTTGTCGTGACATTCGCTGAGGATGTGGATGCGTCGATCGGGTCGTGGGATGAGTCGGTGCGCGCCGTCGCCGGAGCGCCGCAGAAGTCGAGGGCCGTCGACGAAGAAGCGAGTGGCGTACCGAACAAATGTTGCGAACTCTGCGTCTGTGAGTTCGTCTGGACGTACTGGGTCATCTAGCCATTCGCGAACTGCGTCGAGGCGTCGATCGTTCTTGCGCGCGCTGTCCGTGCGAGGGACCTCGTGGTACCCGAGCTCGGGGACCTCCTCCATACTTTGAATCTGACCGTCCTCGGTCAGTGCGAACGTTGCGAAGTGGTGCGGGGTGGGTTGGGAGGGATCCGAAGTCGGGTCTTTGTTCATACTGGCGGTGAGGACGACGTTGAGTAGCCCGTAGAGCTGGTCGATCCAGTCGTTGAAGGCGGGGTCGTCGTCGGAGTCGAAGTCGCCTGGCTGGCAAACTCGTCGGGAGAGACCGTCGGGACCGTGAAAAATTCCGGGGACGTGCCGAAGTACGAACTTGAACGCGAGGATGGAGATAAATCACCGATTGATGCTGGCTGTGGGGATCAGATCGGGGTGGTCTAGCATACCCTTGATAGAGAGTGCGTCAACCTCGACAACGAACTGCCGAAGTCCGATGAGGTAGATTTTGAGCAGCTTCAGTGCGCGATATAAGCCGTATAGTTCGAGCTTCGGCTGGGAGAAGCGACGTTCGCGGTCGTTCAGGGAGATTGATCCGAAGCGGCTGTAGTAGCGTCGCTTCTTGTTCTCTTCGTCTTCCTGAGCGAGGATATAGCCGACGGCGATGTACGAAGTGTCGACGGCGAGAATGACGGAGGCGGGGGAGTCGTAGTCGATGGCCCGAAGTGCGTCGGAGTGGACGAGTGCGTCCTTGAGGTACTCCTGTGCGGTAAGCTGTTCGGGACCATACTCGAACTCTACACCTTTGCGCGTGAGCTTCGTAAGCGGCCATGCGTGCTTCGCGAAGTCTTTGATGAATATCCGGCAGACTCCTACGGTCCCAAGGAATGCGCGAACATCAGAGATGTCTTTGCAGGGTCCCCAGTTCGTGATGGCGGAGATGGTGGTCGGGTCTGCGCGTCTACCCTCGGGAGTGCAAAGGTGGCGAAGTACGGTGAATTCGCGCGAAATGAGGATCGACTTCGTACCGGAGAACGTGCCGCCCGAATACCGCATGCGTTGCAGGATTCGGTTCGCAGTGGTGAGGTGCTCCCACACAAAGCGGCGGATGTCGTTGTTCTCTGGAATCATCTCGTACGAACCGTCTGGGAGGCGATAGTCCGACTTCGGACCCTTCAAAGGCACGTCGTCGATGAAGGGAACGGTGAAGTCGGGGATTTCGTCTTGGAGGATGTGGGTGACGTCGTCGTGGAATATCGGGACCGAATTTGTCCAGCCCATAGGCAGCGTGACGAGGCGATGCGCGCCGTATGGGGTCTGGAAGGTGGTGAAGTCGCGGGATCGGGGGTCGATGACTCGTTCGTCGTAGCCGACGTAGAGGTCGAGGATGCCGCCGCAAGAACGTCCGCCGAACTGTTCGGCGAGGTGCTCTTGGATGGGAGGGACGCCGGAGTGCGCAACGGTGACGGCGTTGAGCGGTTCGAGCGAATGGACGAGCCGAAGCTTACCGTCCTTCTTCGCGACGCAGAACCACTTCGAGCGGTAGGATGAGTTCGAAGGCTCGTAGACTCCGGCGGCGATCTTCTTTTTGATGATTCCAGGCGGGATGGGGATATTGCGCTCGACCCAGGGGACGTGCGAAACGACTGGAATCTGGACAGGAGGGAAGTACTCCTCTTTGAAACTTCCTCGTTCTGGTTCGGCCCACGCGAACGCTTCGTTCTGGTTGGCGATGATGTCGTGTAGGAGGTCGCGTTCGGTGGGCGTCAAGAATTCGTAGTTCGGGAGGGCGTCCATGGCGTCGTGTCGCTCTTGGGTATAGCGACCGGTGGGCTCGAACTTCGGAGGGTGCGGATTGAGCTGGGGCATTGACGCGAGTGGATCGCCCGTGATGTTGCGCTCGATGCGAAATCCGTCGGGGAGGGTGCCGAGGACAGGTTTGACCTTCTTGTCGACGGGCTTGTACTTCTTCTTGCCGATGAACGTATCGTGTGTCGGGAGTTCGGACGGCGAAGTCGAAGGCGGAGATGGGTCCAAGATATAGGAGTTCGCGGCTTCGGCATGGGAAGGATACGGTGAGCGCGGCTCCGAAGCAAGAAATGCGGGTGGAGAGGCAGAGTTACTGCGCTTGGAGTCGCGAAGCCAAGATTTGAGATGCTCGGAAAGTGGTGGGGATGGCGTCGACGGTCCTTGGGAGTCGGGCGATGAATGAGCAGAGGGACCGAATGTATCGCGACTGTACGAATCGTGACTGAGAACGTAAGTGCGTTCTGACTGATAACGCGAAGAAGAGGAAGCGAACTGGTCGGAATATGCGTGTTTCGGATCAAGATGTGAGCGCGAAGTCGCCGGCGGCTGGCGTGGCTTCATGGGGCAAATATTCTGCAATGAGACTGGGGCGGCGTGTTCGGGAAGATGTGAGCGTGCTTCGGAAGCGGTGACGTATGCGTGGCGAACCGCCGACTCGTCCGGTGAGTCGATTTTGGCGTGGGCGATGATTCGGACATTTTCTCCGTCGCCTTCGAGGATCATGGCGATGGACTCCCCTTCTTCGAGTTCGCACTCAAAGTCGGGGTCGGGACTGAGCGATTTGCTCATCGCGAAACCGATGGCGACCACGGGGGAAGGTGGGGATGACGAGCGTGTCGCCGGAGTTCGGATCGCGCATGGTGACGGTCTGGTCCTCGTTCTGGTAGTTGCGAACTACCGACTCGGTGAGGACGTTGAAGGGGCGACCTAGGAGGATGTCATATGCGACATTCCGCACGATGTGGATCTGCAAATAGAGCGTCATTGATCCGAACTTCACCGGAACATTGCGCGCAAGGCCGAGCGATTCGGCGACCTGCTTGTTCGCGGACTGCAGCCGGATCTTGATCGATGGGGTGTAGTGAAGTTCGAGGAAGTTGCAAATTTCCTCAGACATGGCGATGACTTGCGAACCGGGGTCGAGCAGACACTCGATGGCGACGCGGTTCGCGACGATGCCGTCGATCGAGCGAAGTGCGTGCGAGTCGCTGGCGACGGTGAGGGCTGCGTTGTCGGGGATCTCACCGGGTTCGAGGTCGTTGATGTAGACTTCGACTGGGTCCGACATGACGCCCTTGTTCGCGTCGGGCCAGATGTTCTCCAGCGTCGCTTCGCGTGGGTCTGGGACATAGTTAGCGAAGATGCGCTTCTCCGACTCGCGTACCGCAGCGGCCGGGGTAACGATCTCTTCGTCCGCGATCTCCTCGAAGGTGACCTTCCGCTTGGAAGGGTCTTGGGGAGTGGGTGCGCGCTTGGGGGTGATCGCATCACGGAACTTGGCGCGGACTTCGGGCGACAGCGAGAGCAGCTCCTCTGCCGTGAGAGATAACTGCACGTCGCGCATCGCGCGCTCGAAGACGACGTCGGCAAGTTCGGGGCGATGAACGGGAGGGAGGTTGCGGTACTGCGCTTCGCGTAACTTCTCCTTGATCGGGTCCGCTGGCACTGTCTTCGGCTTGACAGGGGCGGCCGTCGCATCGCGGGCGCCACGGAAGGGGTGAACCGCGACCTGCTTGTCGGGTTCGGGTGCCGCAGACCGGTCGCTGTCGACTGGTGACGGCGGGGGCGCTGGCGGAGCTGGCGGAGTCGCGGGTGGCGCAGGCGGAATCGATCGCGAACTGGAGGCGGTGGGCGGAGTCGACTTCGCTGCGGCTGGCGCGACTTCGCGTTGCTTTCCCTTGGAGGGTGCGCGGGTGATCTCCACACCGTCGAAGACCTGTGCGTAAGTGGGCTCAGCACCGCGAAGTGACAAGAGTTCGGCTTCGAGCTCTGCGATGCGGTCCACCTTGATCAAGGAAAAGGTGTGTAGTTCGGTGGGGATCAGCTCCATCATGAGCTGCTGCGCGACGGGGCGAACTGAAGGGTTACGACGATACCACTCCAGGACGCGTTCGCGAAGGAAGTCGCCCGTTATCGAACCGGGGACGAACTGTCCGTTTGACAGAACGACCTTGTTCTCCGCATTACGCTGGATGGTGCCGACCTGGATGTCGTCTTCGACGGTCGGGCAAGCCGAAATGCGATGGTCCGACGAACCGCAGTACAGGCATCAGCCTGCGAGGCGAACCATGGCGGCTGCGCGAGCGTCGGATGCGGCGGTGGCGGGTGCGGCTGGGGCGACAGCGACGGTGACTGCGGGCGCGGTGCGAACTACTGCTGCCTTCTTGGCGGCGGGTGCTGCTGTTGCTGCTGCTGCTGCTGCTGCGAAGGGTGCTGTCAACTTCGCGAGCGAACCATCACCTTGCATGAGGGTTCGGAACAGCGTGGCGAGCAGGTCCTCCGTCTTGATATCGGGGGGCGGAGGCACCGTCGCGATGCCGACGAAAGGCGAAGCGACTGCGGCGGTCGCGACATGGGAATCACTGCGGAATGCTCCGTTAGCACTGCGCAGGACATACTTCGTGGCCTCGTAGACGTCCGAAACGTCGTAAGGGTCGTCGGTGTCGACGTCGGGCTTCTTGATCTGGAGGCGGGGGTGGATCTGGCGCCAAAGGGCTTCGGGTATACCCTGGCTGAACTCCCGCTTCTGCTGAAGCGACGCGATCCGACCCTTGCGAACAAGGAAGCCGGCGACCTTGAGGAACTCCCTATGATACGTCTGGAACTCCTCGAGCGTGTTCGTCGACTTCTTCCTGTTCGTCTCGACGAGCGAACTGAGGTTGCTGAGGGAGTAGGCGCGATCTTCATCAGCTCCATCGTAAAGCTGACATACCGCCTTCTTGAAGTCGACGTAGCTGGTCGCTCCGGTGAACTCCTCCATGCCTGCGAACATATCATATTCAGCGATGGGGACGTATACTCGCGTCCAGTCCTTCTTCGCGCGGTCCGTGGTGACGTTTGCATTGACGAAGTGCGCTTCGAGGTCGGAAAAGAACCGGCGAATCTCGCCGGGTTCGTCCTTGTTGAAGACTGGGGCGGTGCGATGGAGACGCGAAGGCATGGGGACGATTGCTGCCATTGCGCGAACTGGGACGGGGATTGGTGCGGGGACGGTGCGAAGTGAGAGAGGGAGTTGCGAAGTGATGGGCGGGACTGAGGTCGAAGGCGAAGGGGATGGCGGAGTGATCGGAGTCGGAGGACGGGACGAACGAAGTGGTGTGAGCGGAGAGAGAGGAGGAAGCGGAGGGAGGGTTCGCGGGGGCGTACGAAATCCTCCTGGGACGTAGTAGTCGTCGTCGAAGTCGGGTTCGGCTTCGTGCTGGTTACCCGGGACTTCGGGAACAGTTTCCTGCTCTAGTTCGTCGTTCGGTTCCTCGTCAGAGGATTCGAGAGGGAGAGAGGGGTAGATGACGTGGGTGCGGCGAACTTCGTCGGCGAGGTTGGCGGGGGCTTGGGATCGGAGGTTATAGCGGGAGACGAAAGGCGAAGATGCTTCGGACGGTTTCGGAGGCGTACTGACTGAGCCCCTCGCGGTGGGCTCCAAAATGATAGACACCTGCCGGCCGTAGGGCGGTCCTGTATCCTGGTCCAAATCCCTAGACACTGTGCAGCGTGGTTTGTGTGAGGGGAGTCGTCAGTGTTCCCTAGACGGTCGTGCGGCACCTCCGCTGGAGGGGCGAAGTGGAGCGAGGAACGGAGTTCCGAGCTCGAACAAAAGGGGAGGGGAGGAACGAAGTTCCGAAGTTG
Source organism: Auriscalpium orientale (assembly GCA_019915035.1). NCBI lineage: Eukaryota > Fungi > Basidiomycota > Agaricomycetes > Russulales > Auriscalpiaceae > Auriscalpium > Auriscalpium orientale. Next base: position 3,945,721 of record JAHLMH010000001.1, read on the forward strand.
CGAAGCGGGGCGAGGACGATGGGACGAGCGGGACGATACGATCGGACGAAGACGGAAAACGAAGTGCGAACTGTGGGGGATGCGTCCGAACTAGGTGGCTGAGTTCGGGACACGAAGTGCGACTATGATAGCACTGGTGTTGGCGACCAGGGCTGAGTGGTTGTGTGATCGGGAACGCGTTGGCGTCGAGACGATGGGGAGGTGTGTTGCGGATGAGTGCGGGATGGGTCGAGGAGTGCGAAGTCGAGGGGCGAAGTGCGAAGTCGAAGTGCGAAGTCGAAGTGCGAAGTGCGAAGTCGAAGTGCGAAGTGCGAAGTCGATGGCGAAGTCGAGGAGCGAGGGCGGAGTCGAAGGCGAAGACGACAAATAAGACGACGAATAGAACGACAAATAAGACGACAAATACGACGACGAATACGACGAGGTGAGGTTACGTGCGAAGTGGTGGACGAAGGGCGGCACAGTCAGTAGAACTGATAGTACCGAGGCGACTTGCAGAGTCTCTTGCGAGATCCTGACTATGAGGGGGGAGAGTAACTTCTTATTCCGTCAAGAGTTTGTACCCTATATATACTACGAACCTATCCGAACCCGTATCGTACGGCGCGAAGTAGGCTAGCTATATGGAGAACGGAAACCGAACGGAATGCAGTGCGTATCACGAGTGGCAAGTGCGGAGCGAGCGGGGTGCGTATACGAAGGAATAGAGTGGTCTATAACATGGAAAACGCGATGGCTATGAAACAAACGATCAGCGCTGTCAAGACGATGTGCAATAAGTCGTATGGAATCGTGGGGTGGGAGGCTCTAGAGCATAGAGGGCGGAACGCGAGGATGGAACGTATAGTACTTGACCGAACTCGCAGCGAGGGGCACACGGACTCGCGAAGTGGCTTGGACTGTAGCCGCTCGTGGTAGTTCGGTTTGACACGGCTCGGATGCGGCGGGACGGGAATGTGATGGGATGGGCGGCGGACGACAGGGAACTCGGGGGCGCGATAAGAAGAAGGATGGGAAGGTTGTCTGACTGTGGAGTATCGTGGAGGCGGCGGCGTAGTGGAGCGTTTCGCTTCGTGCTGGAGGATTGTGGCGTGTCTGGTGCTGATGAACGATATCTCTTGGCCGAAGCACGTGCGGGCGCCTCGAAGTGGAGTGGGAGTTCGGGACCGGACCGAGTTCGGGATCACGTGACTTCGGTAGGCGGAGCCGGTGCGCCGGTCCGGTCGGTCCGAGGCCGAAGTCATGTGACTTCGGACTTGAGCGAAAAATGCTAAAAGTGCGTGCGTATCCCCTCTCAGCGGGGATTCAGGCGTATCACCGTCACGTCGACGACAGCCTTCAACCACCTCCCCTTGGCCTTGCCCTCGTCATCCTTAACTGCAAGGCCCCACCAAAAGACCGCCACGACTATGCTGATAATGCCGTTCTTGCCCCCGATGCAGAGACGGCCCCAGTCCATGTCTTCGGAGGGTGGAGCTGGGTTGCCAGCCGCATCAAGCCATCCTGCAGGCTGCAACGAGGCCCACCAAAGCTCAAAATCCTCCATGAACTTGTTGATGTCTTTAATCTTGCCGTTGTGCCATGGTCGCGCACTCTGGATCCATGCGTCGAGCTCGGTCAGCCGACGGAAGTTCCCGACGCGGTCCTTGGTACCCTCCTAGCATGCCAATGAGACATGACCAAACAATTGAACAAGAAAAACTTACCCCGAAGCCCTTAGCCTCCTCGAACGAACTGTAGCGCGTCAGGAGCATGTGCCACTCCTGCCCAACGCCAGCGCCGCGCATCCTCATCACGCCGATGTCAAAAAATTCCGGCCAGCCCCAAGGCGCAAGAGATGGAGCCGGCGTGGGCGCTGCGGCAGAGCTTGCCGTTGATGATCCAGTGGCCTTCAAGGGGGGGGCCTTTCCAGCCGCAACTGTCGGCATCCTGAGCACCGTGGTTGCGCCGGGCATGCCCCTCGGTGGCCGGGAAGGCTGTTAGGGAACGAGAATTGCCCGTGGCGATTGTGGATGGCGCGATCCGACGGAGGGCGCCAATGGAGGCGGCGACATATTGTGAATGCTCATTGGGCAGGACGGCGGCCGTCGTGATGGGCGGGGCGTCCAGGTCGCGCGCAGAGGCAGCAGTGGAATTCGCCGGCGCGGCCGTGGCATTTGAGGCGGTGCCAGTCAAATTGTGTGTGCCGCCTGCAACGGCAGCGGTCCCGCCAGGCAGCGCTTCCGCGTTGCGCGCGACGGCAGCGGTGGCGTTGGACTCTGCACCCGGGCTGCGCATGACAACGGGGGTGGTGGGGAACGACGCGTTGGCGTCGCCCGAGGTGTGCGTGACGGTGGCAGAGGTCCAGGATGCCGCGTCGGCGTTGCTCGAGAGGACGGTGGCGGCCTTGGACACTCCGTCCAGACTGTTCGTGGCGGCGGCAGCGGCGGAGGACCCGGAAGCATTGCCCCCCATGTTGCCGGTTGCACGGGGCGGCCCGTCCAGTCTGTACCCGACGGTGGTGCCTATGTTGAATGGCGCGTCGGAGTGCCAGCTCTCTTCACTCTCGCTCGATGCTCGAGGATTCCCGAGCTCAACGGGAGTCTCTCTCTTTTTGCGAGGCCACGTTGGCCTCATGTATCGTCCTTTTGCCTAGCTTCAGGGATGCACACCCCGTGGATTCCGCGAGGCACTTTACACCTTTGGATCCTCTCCTCACCTTCACTCGCTATCCCCTGCTTGGATTCAGAGCAGTGGCCCATCCATTGTTCGGCAGGCGCGTCACAAATGTGGACACATCCGGAAATCCATAGCAAGATAGCCAGTGAACGGAGGACTCCTCCATCTCACCGAGAGCAGACGACTTTGTCATGTCGGCTGAACAACCTCCCTCCAACGGATTTCAACCTTCCCAACCTTCCCAACCAGCTTCTGATATCTTCAAGCCTGATTGACGATCCACTTCCCCGGCTCAAGTTCACTTGCCCAGCATCTCCGCTGTTGCTGGGCCTTCGTTGACTTGCTCGTATACTCCCTCGGCACCTGGACCATCCTCTGCTTGTTCCTTCCTCGCTGATCCCTGGGGAAGTCTTCCTCCTCATCCATCAAGCACAGGCTCTAGCGTATTCTGCCAGACGCCTGTGAGACAGCAGTCAGATTCATCCTTGGCTAAGGCTCTACTCAACTTGTCCAACTCTCCCGCTACTCGTGTATCAATCCTTCAACATTGATTTTGGGACGAGGATGACTCCCCGAATGACCACTCATTGTCTACTCAACTTAACAAAGTCTTGGACTGGGTTTTGGTGATCAAGGACTTCCACAATCTTGGGCCCGTTGCAATAGGAAAGGTTCCCCAGTTCTGACTCAAAAAGAGGCTGGTTACCACCATGTCTTCAGTAGTGGGTGAGATGCAATATCTCCTGGACAACTATATCGCAGCACTAGACTCTGTTCACCACCATTTTAACATCAACCATGACAACCATTTACGCTGTTTAATTACGGGAAGAATGAATTGGGATTCGTCTATCATGCCTGGTGCCTGTTGGTACACCGTCTATGAGAAGCTAAAGCATTCATCCGCAAATACAAGAACGAGGTCCAGGAGAAGACTCTTCAAGAATTGTTGATCTCTTTGAACACATTGCTCTGGAACGGCTTGGAAGAGGACGATGATGAACACGTTTTACGGCACTACTATCACCACCCTCAACTCTATAACAGCTTGCCCTTGGAATCCAAGGCAGCTATTGATAACTCGGATAATTTTTCTCAGATCTTCTAGTTACCCTCTTCACTTAATCTCTCTCTCACCTTTCAACATTGATAGGATCTTGATAACTAATTCATTGGAGTCAGGGTCATGAATTTTTTCCTGTACTTTCAATGCCTTTTGATACCACTCTATAGCTGATCTCAATCCTCCTTCTGTATATATGTACGTTTTTCCAAGACATCTCAGAACAGTAGCATGGATATCAGAGTAGCTATGTTTCTCACAAAGTGCCAATGCCTGGAAGTAATATGTACGTGCTACATCTATCTTTCGTTCATCAAAATAAATCCATCCAATTGCCATATATGTGTATGCTAGTTTCTCCAAATTGTTGACTCTTGTGTGCATAGTCAAAGCTTTCTCCCAGCAGTCCCTAGCACTATCTGGTTGGTCCATATCATAATATACTTTCCCCAATGTATTAAAGTCCTCTCCCAATCGTCGAATATTACTGCAGGATTCATGCAAAGCTATGGCCTGGTTCAAATAATTGATTGCATCTTTGTACATTCTTTGATTGAGATACACATTTCCTATGCCACGCAGAGATGTACCCTGTCTGATAGGGTCATTATGCCATTGATGTATCTTTAGAGCCTGTTGAAAGAAATCTAGTGCTGTCTGATATTCATCCATGTTTAAATGGACTTGTCCTAACAAATCCAGAATATAATGTTCAGTGTCCATTCTATTTATCTGTCTTTTTAAGAAAAGAGATTTAAAATAATAATCCTTAGCCACTTCATATCTGTTTTCCATCATATAGGAATCCCCAAGTGATTGATATGCATCGCTTTGCCCATTTCGCCAATTTGATTTTGTAAAAATCTCCAACCCTTTATGAAAACATAATCTTGCCTCATCAAGGTTCTCCTCTAATCGATATACATGGCCTAGAGCTAGCCAGGAAAAACCAACAGAGCAATCGTTCTTATCAATCTGATCATATAGCTCAATGGATTGTATAGCGCATTCTTTGGCATCATTCAGAAGAAATTGCATTCTTGAGATCACACTTAAGTGGGACAAGATAAGTGCTTGGTTTAGAAGAATATTATTCTTTTTATACACATTCAAGGCCAATGTGAAACATGAACGGGATAGATCATAATCACACCGACCACCATGAAAGCCGCCTAGGCATTGCAAAAATTTTGCCTCATATATTTCATCCTCCTGTTTTTTAGCATATTTTAATCCCTTTATATAAGTTGAATGTGCTTGTTCAAGGCTGCCAGAGTTTTTCAAGCAGTGACCCCACTCTATTTGGTAGTCCATGACATTATAGGGAGATAAGAACTCTTTTTTCTGCTCTAACAATTCAAATAATTCTGGCACAAATGACCCTGTCTCTATAGTAGTAAGCCAAGAATAATCGCCTATAGCCTTTACAAGAGATTCATGAGGATCTTGGGTTTTTAAGCAGTGCAAGAGGATGTATCCTGTATTCTTGTACTCCAGCAATTGTACTGCTGATATTGTTGTACGCCTTCCACCTTTCAAAGTCAGATCAATATAGTGCTGTGTTAGCATCTTCATATGTTCTGTTGATAGAGGAAGGTGCTCCTGACTATAATAACGAATCAAAGGGTGCACATGCAAGGTATTCAATAACTGATAAACAAGGCCAGTCTTTAAAAGAGCATTCATACTCTCTTTTGTTCTCTGAGTGTCTGAAAACAGATGCTGAAAGCAATGTAAACATTCCAGGGCTAAGCCACCAGGGAGCATTCCCAATAGACTCAGGATAACCAAAGCTATGGGATGTGATCTTAAATGATAACCTTTGATAGATAATTCAATTGAGGTCTCAAGGCTTGTTAGACGATGTCCTTTCTCTCGCTCAATACTTCTAATACTTGTCTCTTCCCACTGCTGCCATAAGAATCTACAATCTTGTGATTGCGCAAGATGAGCTATAATTGTAAGAGCTAAAGGAAGCCCCTCAACAGCTCGGACTAATCTGTCTGTCCACTCATCCCATTTATTTGATATGCTTTCAAATATTATCTGTGAAGTTTCAAAGCTCAGTGGCTGTAAAGGTGACAAGAGTGGCTTAGACCAATCAATGCCCTCAGGATATTCTAAGCCTCTCATAGTGACTATCAGTGAAACACATAAGACAGAGGCCAATCTTTGTAGAAACATAGTGCCTGTGTGCTTTATTTGGGAGCCAGCATTCCATAAGGTTTCAAAATTGTCTAAGCATAGTAAGCTGTGGGAAGACTTTAGATATGAAAGTAACTCTTGTTCTTTTGATGAACTATCTGAGTCATTTTGGATGCCTAACACTTTTGCTATTTCATTGACCAGTATAGATGTGGACAGACAGCCTTCACATGAGATGAAGTAGATTCTCTCATTGAATTTATCCACCACTATAGGGTGATGAAGAATTGCCAAAGCCAAAGTGGTTTTTCCAATTCCACCTGCACCAAGAATTACTGTTCGAACAGGCAATTTCTTTGCATCATCAAATAATTCCAGTACTGCCATCATATGAGTATCACGTCCAAAGAAAGTAGGAGAATGAGCTGGAATTTTAGTATTAGCCCTGTAAAATTATAAGATTATACAATAACTATGATTTTAGAAGAATATACCTGTGATTAGTCAAGAGAGGCTATATTTTGGAATATCATTACTTTTTGAGTGAAGATACAACATTGTCATCAAGCATACCTGAGAATCAAAATCTGTGTTGGCTTTGACTGTACATAGCAAAGATGCCTACAGCATATTAGTTGCTATAGAAAAGTGTACATTTCAATGAATCATACCTTATAGCTGTTAGTAAGGTGGTTGAGCCTTTTGTTGCAGTAGCTGATTCTTTCCTTTGAACCTCCATCTAATAAACAAAGAGGCAATCTTTTCTTCTTTTGATTGTTGTATTGAACCAGTGCGTTCTCAATGCTCTTTAGTTCCCTAGTGAATAAGCATAGTGATCAGTGCTCTGTGTGATTCCACGAAGGCTGACAAGAGTTTGAAGTTGAACATACTGGGGCCACAATTCCAAAGTATGCTGCAGATCTGGAGGAACTGTCCAGCTATGACCTTGAGCATAAGTAGTAACCTCTTTCAGAAGTCTGGCTAGCTCTGATATTCTGTCATTCATTTCAATCAATTGAGCCTTGTTGACATTCAGTGTCTGAGGTATGAACTATTAGTGATCTGAGGCATGACTAGGCAACTGAGGGGCAAACATACATCACTGATCATGGTGACTCTCAGCAATACCCCGGCAGCACCCTTAATGTACGGCACTTGCACACTAAGTTCGGCAATTTCCCGCAAAAGTGCAAGGGATGTGACAAGGGTAGCTCTGGTTTGCGACGAATTTTCATGAGAGGACTGATCACCTTTGATATGAATCATGATGAGCATGAAATGGCTTCTGATACTCCAGCAGCTCACTGTCAATGGAGGGGACTTTGGGTCGTGTAAGTATGGAGAAGAGCATCTTCACGATAATCTTGGATGCTTGCATGGCTGTCGTTGAGGTCGAAGAGGCGTGAAAAAAAACGGGCGTTGTTTGCGGCAGTGTTTGCGGGCTGTACCGCCACCGGAACTCCGCCCCGAACCGCATGACGTGAGGTCGTTGGCCGAACATATCTGAACGTTGAGGCCACGCCGACCAACCCCCGATGCCCACAAGCCTCACCAGTCTTGCCCCAGTGAACACGCCACTCTTCCGCTCGCATCTCCTCGAGAATGGCGTCAGTAAACCCAGGAAGCGACGCGCACACGCCAGTTGGTTCTGGCTCCGTGGTACCTGCGACGTACGTGTCTAAAACTTGCCTAGTCATCCCACCGACTCATCATGTTTGCATATACCCTGCATATCGCCAACCAGATACTGACGTGTATCTCTATCTTGGCATGCGACCCGCCGATGCTTGGATATGCATGGCGCGCACTCTTTGTATCGCCCATATCAGTCTACTGCCAGCAACCCCCGCCCACATCGAATCGACCCCGGTCGCCTTCCCCCGCTCGCTCCCAGTGGTCATCGGTTACCGTCGACCACGGTGTATTCCTGGCGGAAATAGATGAGACGTGGAAGTTCGCGGACGAGCACAAGGGGGAGGTTGATGTAACGACGCGTAAGCTTGCGCTGTCTCTAAGATGATTGCGACGGTACTGACAGAGCGATCCCTTCGCCTCCGACCTCCAGCCCCGCGGTCGTCGCCGCCAGCGAGAGTTCAACATCCCCCTTGATGTCCAGCCCTACGCCGGTGCCCTAGTACGTCGTCGAGCTGCGAATCTCCGCCGTTTCCTGACCACTCCTCCATAGCATATTATCCTAGTGTTAATGCTCGAGCTCGTCTTTGATTGCGACGCGCAAATCACGATGAGAAATCGCACCTTCGGGAATAGCTCAACAGTCTCGGGACGTGGACGCCAGGCTCCAGCAGCACCCCGATAACCAGCTCCGCGATGTACAGATGACAGCCAATTAAGGGAGATGGCGCGTGCCGATGGACTGCGAACCATCATGCGACGCCGTCACCTCAGTTCACCCACTCCCAGACATCGAGCGCTTCGTGCTACAGCCCCAGACTGGTCTGTCGCATGGACGTTTGTACCCGGTTCTCGCCAACTACGACCCATGGTTTCGTATCGTTTGCTCCCCGATCTGCGAAGATGCCCTCGACTCTTCGGCACCCACGCCAGCTTCTCTCGAATTCCATTCCGCAATTCCCCCGCCTGTGTCTCCAGATGCGCAGTTTGTGCTTGTCGTATACGAGATACACGAGTGGATCGCCGATCCCGAGTGGATAGCGGCGCGCTGACGAACACGACGCCGAGAAGATCTCGAGGGGCATGTGGAGCGGCGATGGAGCAGACGCGGACACACTCGCTCGGGCGTTTTACCAGCCGACGACATCGTCGCCGGCTCACTGAAGTTGGCTCACCAGGAGCAAGAAGAGCGGAAGAAGACGGAGTGCAGGCAGACGGACAAGGTTGAACTTACTTGACGATGCAGAACTACTAGGCTTTTGCTGGATTTCGTTTTCTTGTAGGCGACAAGGAGATACTGAATTCGCGGACTCTCGGAGGATGCTGCGATCGTGAAGGACTGGATTACCGCGACGAAGCGCGACGGGTTGTAGTACGTCTTCATACTTCCATCATGCGTTTTTCGAGCCTTACGCATGTCTGCGGCAGTCCGTCAAATTTAACCCGCGGGTAGTTGTCGTTCGCGATGCCCGGTTTCTATTCATGTTTCAAGTTTCTTGCCGAGACTCCTCTGCATTGCCCGATGGATTCCCATCGCCGCCTGCCCTCTAGGCTTTGGGCACGGTTTTCGAGCTGGTCACCACCTTTCTGTACCACTTTCAATACCTTTTCACGGCATCATCACGTCGTCCTCATCCTCTCAAATATCACTGCTGCTGTCAAATCCCGTCAATGCCGGTCTCATCTCAGAAGGCAGAAGAGATTGATTCACATGACCACGATAATCGCTTTTATCCCTCGCAACCCATGGCCATCCGTCAACGTATCCTAGGGCTCCGCCAACGTGGCGACCGTCAAAGCAATGAAGCCCCTCGATGGCTGACTTGGAGCTTATCCCGTCGAGACGGTTCGTCCTACTCAACCGGAGTCCTTCGTTGCGTAGCCGTGAAGACGTGCGTCGCGCCGGGCTAATGACCCATATGCGCAGCGCTTCTGGTGCGTCTATATGTCACATTTCACGAGATCCGTCAACTTACTTGACTATCATCTACAGATGCCGCTTTACGAGCCGCTTATCCACCTGAGGCGCATACATAGCCGGTCAGAGCTCGTATCAGTTGCTCCATCGGAGGCGACCAGCAGCCCCCCGCAAGCCAGTTGGATCTCGCCCGTACAAACACAGCCGATCGTTCTCTTTATCCGTCCCACATCATTTGCGTGTCTCCTGCAACACGAAATCTTTATGCATAGGCCTGCACGTTTCAATCTCGGACAACAATGAGCGTGGATTCGCTATCGCTCTGTTTGCCGCTGCGCCCTACGGTGGGCCCATCCTCGCGCCGATCGTTGGCGGGTTCGTTGGCGAGACCGTTGGCTGGCGATGGATTATCTGAGTCGTGAGTGAACTTCACCTCGTGCGCGCCTTGGATGTATCGCTGACCGTTGTTTAGAGCCACCTTGTTAACGGCAATCCCGGACGCATACGCACCCGTCAGTCTGCGCTGCAGGGCAGAAAACAATGCGCTGAGAGACGGGAAGCGATATTTATAAAACGGAGCAGGAGCCTTCCTCCTTCCTTTCGCAGACCTCCTCCTTGAGACGCTCGTTCGGCCTTTCAGTGAGTTCTTCTATCACGACTTTGCGAATTGAGTACTAATTTTCGTCGCAGAGATCCTCTTCATCGAACCCGTCCTGCTTGTCACGTCCCTCTATACATTCATGATCTACGGCCGCTACGCTTTCTTCTCCTCCTACCCCGTCGTCTTTGTCGAAGGATACGGGTTCAATGACGGCATGGTCGGCCTCACGCTCTGGTCTGCGCTCGTTGGTGCCGCAATCGCACTGCTCGTCACGCCCTGGCTCGAAGCCCTTCACCGAAAGCAAACTGCGCAGAACCTGAAGGGCAAGCCCGAGCCGGAAGACAGGCTGCCTAGTATGATGCTGGGAGCGCCGTGGGTACGTATGTATGCCATTCGCCTAATTCGCATCCCCATGAGATGACCAACCTGACGCTTCTCATCTGTTCAGCGCTCTTTATCTTTGGGTGGACGTCGCCCCTGATCGTCGAGGCCGTCGGCGCGCGCTGGGTCGGATTCTGTATATCTGGCATTCCATTCGGCTTCAGCAGCTTGCCGTGTAGGCCAGCGCCAACTCATACCTCATCGACACGCGCTGCGATGCCCTTGCTTGTTAGTGAGTCTCACCGCGTCTTGGATTGCCGTTCGGTGCCGACTTTTCGGGCGTTTCGTAGTGCCGATGTTCCAGCAGCTGGGCAACGTGTGGCGCGCTCTGTTGTAGTATTTCTGTCGCGACCAAGTAAGTAAGTGGCTTCGCACCTGTAAGCCTATCGCTTCGCTGACGTGCCTTTCAGTTGCCCATACCCTGTCTCTTCTCTGCTGCTGTCACGGAAAATGCATCCGGTGCTCGCTCGCCGCGCGCATCATGACAAGACGTATACGGGAAAGGCATCCGTGCTCGCTCGTGCGCATTCGCCGCATAGTTTTCATAGATCCTTCTATTCTCATGCCAACACGTAGACATCGCAGCCTGTCTACCATATAGCCTACCATATAGCCTACGCTTTGACATACCCTCTTATAGATCCCGTCGTCACTTGCTGACGATGAATTGAAACCTCCTTTCCTTTCGCTCGAGATTCAGGACAACGTCCACCCCATATTGCCGGATGCACATGATGGACTGCAGACGTTAATGCGAACTCAAGCAGGGTCGAACCAAGATGGGCGGTGACGAGCGAAGAGTCGGCGCACTGCAAAGGCACCAAAGTCGATGTACAAGAAATACTTCAGACGCACCTGTGTCCTTGCCGCTGCGAGGGATTGAAATTTCGCCCAACTTGACCTTTGCGAAATTCGGATTGAACGACATAGAGTTAACGGTCATAAAGATAACCGCGTCCGCACGCCGACCTGGGCATACCCTATAGATAAGTGTTCAGACACCACAGAACGTGGAACCCAGCTGAATACCCACCCTCGCCGGAGGCCGAAAGCCGGCGTGCCAGGACCAGAATCGCAGTCATCCTTCAGCAGGGCGCAAAGCTTCCCAGAATGAGTTCCTCTGGGTTGAGGTAGACATTTGGATCGCGCAAGCTCGCCCTGTCCATAGATTTCAGCGTGTCGGAACAACGAGATGAATGAACACGTACCATATGTTGGCCATGACCAGAGCACCTACAAAAACGTCAGAAGCGAGTGCCGGAGTACGCGAAGGAGGACCAAGGAGGGTTGTGAAGTCGACTCTGTACGATATATGCCGTCTACTTACCTGCAGCATGTGAGGAACTGACCTGCCAGTCGAGCGTCATTGGCTCTCAAGCTTGTTTAACTGCGCTGCGTCTTCCTCGGCTTTTCTTACCCCTGTTGAGTCAGATTCAGTGAGCCGACGACACTGATGATATCAATGCGTGAAAACGTACGGGCAAGCGCCTCCCCACAATGCCCCGGAGCGTCCTCCGAAACTTCAATGTACGCCCGTCCAGAGCGCGCTCCCACTCGAGTTCGGCGATGCGCTCGGAACTTGTTTGAGGGTACCATCTGCGCGTCCGAAGACACAGGCGGGCGACTTGCGGGATGCATTCGAGTGAAGCTTGGTGAGGGGTCGAGGAAATCTTCGGTGATCGGGGAGCACGAGTCGTAGTTAGCGAGAGGAATGGTAATATATACCACAGACATGCGTGGTGTAGACGAAACGCTCGATGCCTGAAAGTTGGCGGAGTGGAGTGAGGCGTCGCATGGCAGAGCTGGTTATCGCGATATGAAAGGTGCCGCGCATATCGCTGGCGTCCAAGTCCCGGGACTGTTGAGCTACCCTGTTCCAGAAAATGTCAGTTCTCTTCGTGCGCGATCGCAGCTCGAAGACGTACGGGCTGGTAATGAAAGAGGATGCTGAAGTCCCGCTGGCGGCGACGACCGCGGGGTTGGAGATCGAGGGCGGATGGAGCCATTTCCGCCAGGGATTCAGCCTGGAGCGAGCTGGGAAGCTGCGACCGCGGTCGATTCGATAAGGGCAGGGATGCGATGCTATGTAAGTAACTAAGTACTAAGTGGTCGTGCATTCAAATTTCGATGGGCCTGCCTGCGGTCGTGGGAATCCTGTCTTTGGCTTCGCTCGTCGTCAGCTACTCGGACACAGACTCGATCTGCTCCACTCGGCCTCCCGCCGTCAACTTGAGTATGGCCCGCGTAAGTTCAAAATATTCTGTACATGGGCCATGTGCAAGATTCACCACGAGGGCGTCCTGATCTCCACTCATCGTTCAACGCTTTAACGTTCAACACTTCACATGTCGCGCATTCGTCTGAATCATGGCGGTATGTGTTTCTTGTGCTCGAGGATCTAGTATACGCCTGCTGATGGGCTTCTCTACCATGTCGTCGTCCTCAAGCTGCGCCTGCCGCCGATGCACCCCCGCCTGCGCGACCCGCTCGCGCCTGCCTCGTGTTCTGGCCGAGCCACTGCCCCCGTCAGCTATGCACCCGTACGTCTTCTCATGTTGCATGCTGATGCGTGTCCTGCAGTGCCTCTCCATACGTGTAATTGACGGCCGATTGAGCAAGCTTCCCCGGTACAGTATGTGCGCCCGTCATGGTACGCGTTCGCTCGCTGACATGCTCCGCAGACGCAAAGGGCGGGCAACGGCGATTTTATCTCAACCATCGTGCTATAGCACGCCGGCGAACATGCACAACGTTCTGGACGCGCGTGCACCGGTGAAGGACGCGGCGCGGTCGAGACCACTCTCTCCTTCCAAGCGGCCGTCGATTGTAAGGGTTCCTACCGTTCTGCTATGCCTCAGCTGACCGTGTCTTTGAGCTTGACGCAGGTTAGCATGGCTCGTGTCCGCGTCAAGATGTCAAAGTTATCGCAAACCGTAGCACCCAGAAGTCAAAGTATTCGCAGTCACAACACGCTGTGCGCCAAGCCATTAGCGCGAGACGCCCAAACTCTCCAGCGTCTCATCCGCAAGACCTTTGAACACATATCTGCGCCGCCCAACCTCTCGTCTCTCAGCCCTGGTCACACCGTCCACAGACAACAGACGTCTGCCAGCATGCCGGGCCCGGCGAGGCGTTGGATGGACTTCGAGTCCTCAATGGCGCGAAGCTGGCCGTTCTATTATGGTGCCTCGCTGCAGGCCGTGCCGCGACTTGACAGGTCACACCACGCACGGTCGTCGCAGCGGAACCACAGGTACAGGACGGCTGTATTCTGACACGACCACCAGATCATCGCCTGTGACCTTCAATGTCTCGCGTTCTCATGCATCCACCGGCCATCTACACCTGCCTCAACCCTCAAGATGCGCCAAGTCGAGGCGCACGGTCTGTGCGGCGTGCGCTGTGTTTCTATCGCTCAGGGCGAGGCTGCGACTGCCGGCGTGCGGTATCGCTCCCAACGTGGGGTGTTCCATGCTGCCACGGTTACATGAGATCGCGATGGACCGAAGGGTGTAGGGACGGAGGCTGCGTTGTGCTAGCTTGAGCTGGTTTGCTGCCGTGATTAGGAACAGTTTGGCATAGAGGCTTTGCAATGAATACATTGTGTGTGTCTGCGCAGACGATGGGGTGGATTACTGTACACAGAGGTCAGACGGATATCGTACGACCGCAAGATCATAGCTGCAGCCTTTCAATACCATTTCTTCGGCTCAGTCTTGGTAGCAAAGCGGGTCGGGTTTCCTGGGGACACTGACTCCGCGCTCACGCAGCACTGAAGGCGGCGTCGTCAGAGAGGGCCCACACATTATCGCAACGCAACTCACCAGGCTTCCCACTACGCGGTCGTCACACGCACTCGACGTTATCGGTGAGCTGAGAGAGATCCGTGATCGCGATGTTGCAGGAGCGCGAACTTGGGCAGGGGAAGGATAGCGGATGCATTGCACGATCTGGACGCCACGCACGCGTGAGTGGGCGGACGGCTGGTGGTGTGGCGAGGACCGGCACGCACCGCGGTGAATTGTTGTGAACTCTGCGACACGAGCGAACGTGTTCGCATCCTCGCGCACGCGTCCAGTGCTCCATCGCTGCCCCATATGCTCCTCGATGACTTCAGTGCCCTGTTCATCAGCGCGCTCTCGCTTGAGTTGGGAGATCCGCTCGTGGAGTTCTTCTACAGGCACGATGTTGGCATCAAGAGACACAGGTGGACGAAGTGCGAGATGGGAATCGGGTGAAGCTGGTAGGTGAGGGTGGACGAACCGGCACGGAACCGCAGGTTGCAGGTGGCGAGACTCGGAACAGGGAACGAACGTCCGTGCGACTGGCCAGAGGGTCCGACTTTGGGCTGGAGCACGAAATGCCCGATGCCTGGGAGAGTGAAGTGGGTGAGGGCGTCGTATGGTGGTTCGCAAGCTATCGGCACGCACCAGCTCCGTGTAGGCGCGTTTCGAAGCTCAAGTTTGACATCGGCGTGCGCGAGCGCGGCTTGAGGCCGAGGCTTGAGGCGAGTCGCTGGCCGTCTTCTGTAGCTGTTTAAACAGGGTGTCCCGCAGATCGCTGGTGTTCTCGTCCCGAGAATGTTGGGCTATTCGCGGGAGGTGCGTTTGACAGTCCGTCTGTCGGGAGCGGTGCGAAGCAACCCTGTTCACGCGTCGCGGTTGGATACTAAGATGACGATGCTGGGGAGGACAGGTCAGGAGCGGCTGACAGTCGCGGCTAGACAACGTACGAGAGCGTAGGGCTGGACATGATCGAGGATGCTGGATAGTCGCTGGCGGTGACCGTGCGGCTGGACCTCGAGGGCGGAGGGACTCCGTTTCTGCTGGAGCAACAGCGTGGTCGACGATGAGCGCTTGAGGCGAGCTGGGGAAGGCGATCGGGATCGATTTGGACCGGGGCGGCTTGCAGAGGACTGAGGCGAGAACGTCCGTCGACGAGGGTGAGACATGAGCGAAAAGCAGGCCCGGCATAGCAACGCGAAAAGCTTTATAGTAGTCAGAGCGAGATAAACCGCTATGAGGCTCCAATTAATCGCTCTTGGCTCCATCGGATTAGGCGTTGGTCTCGTGGAAGGAATGATCTTGGTCAGTCGACGACTTCACTCACGAGATTGATGGGGATGGGGGACGTGCGCTTGAGGTCGTCGTTGGGGTTGCGTGCGCTGGCTGTGGCGACGCCATCAACCAGGCCGGACCCATGACGGGCCCTCGGGCAGGTGGTAATGGTTCTGTTTGACCCACTAATGCACCCATTCCGGGTGATGTTTGTGTATAGCTCCCAGCTTTGCGACGCCGAGGTGCGTCCAGCGTCGCGCGATCATCGTCGATAGTATACATCTTCGCAAGGCACACTCCATCCTCCTCTGCACGTCGGGCGTCCGCGGCGGCGACATGCCGCGCTCGGGGGGTCGCACATCATCCATCGGCAGCGACGCAGGCGTCGACGCGTTCGCCTCGTTGCGCTGGGGATGTCCTGCGCCGACACGCGCTTGAGCTATACAGTCCTCGTCAGACCACATCCCATCGTCTACCGCGGACGTGTAGCGATCACTCACCGTTTCCGCGGGCGCGAAATTCCGCGCTGCCCCCAGACTCCCCACGCGGCGCGTGGCACGTCGATGCTCTGCGTGCGCCGGTCGCTCGGGCGCCACTATAGCGCACTCACGAGCTGCGCACCTCCCTAGCGAGCACGAATGCCTTTTCCGTAAAAGTAGAAGCGATAGGGTATGGGCAGCTAGAGGTCGCGTCAGCGAGCGATACGTGTACTAGTGCGAAGCCACGTACGATTACAAGCGACAGGAACGCAAGCAGCGAGGCGCCCCACTCGTTGCCAAGATTATGGAACATCGGCACTGCAGACCACATGAAGAGTCAGCACCGAACGATAGTCCAGGACGAGGTGGCCAGACTCACCCACAAACAAGGGCATCGCAGCGCCGAGCCCGCAACGTACAAATGTTCTCGCCGCCAGCGCAGACGCGACGTGTACAGAAGATGTGTCCATGAGGCATGCGTTGGCGCTGAAGTACACGACAACCATGCTGAAGCCGAATGGGATGGCAAATATACAGGGCGCGACCCAGCGCGCGCCGACAGCCTCAACAACCGGGGGCGACGTCCACCCAAAGATGGAAGCGCTAAACGGATGATAAGCATCAGGATGTTGATATCAGGGCAACGCGAATGAGGTGAATGGCGTACAAACAGGTATCCACGGCGCTCCCAGCGTCATACCAGGCAGCCTGTCTTCCGGCTCGGGCTTGCCCTTCCGGTTCTGCGCAGTTTGCTTTTGGTGAAGGGCTTCGAGCCAGGGCGTGACGAGCAGTGCAACTGCGACACCGACGAGCGCGGACCAGAGCGTGAGGCCGACCATGCCGTCATTGAACCCGTATCCTTCGACGAAGACGACAGGGTAGGAGAAGAAAGCGTAGAGGAGGCTGTCGATCATGGATATGTAGGGGGACATGAGAAGCAAGATGGCCTCGGTGAAGAGCATCTCTGCGACGAAAGTGAGTACTCAGTTCGCAAAGTCGTGATAGAAGGACTCACCGAAGGGCCGAACGAGCTGCGGAGAGGGTCTGCAAAATGACGGAGAAAGAGCTCTTGTTTCGTGTGATAGATTTCGCCGCCCGTCTCTTCACGCATATTCTCTGCCCTGCGGCGCAGAATCGCGGGTGCGTACGTCTCCGGGATCGTCGTGAGCAAGGTCGCTCTACACAACAGTCAGCGATACATCCAAGTCGCACACGACGTGAAGCTCACTCACACCTCAGATAATCCATTGCCAACCAACGGTCTCGCCAACGAAGCCGCCAACGATCGGCGCGAGGACGGGCCCGCCGTAGGGCGCAGCGGCAAACGGAGCGATAACAAATCCGCGCTCGTTAAGATGTCGCTGATCGCGCCGCCAGCGAGCGTGAGCGCGGTACTCGCGGAGAAACCGCAAAGGAAACGGCAGGAGAGGAGGGCACCGATTTTGAGTGCGAGAGCGCACGGGATATTGAAGACTGGGAAAGTGTGGGATGAGACGGTTGCATAATCATTGAGAAAAGTGGGTACGTACTGACGTAGAGCCAGAAGGGAAAGATCCAGAGGGGTCGACGGCCATAGTGTTCTGAAAAGGGCGACCAAACGAGAGGGCCGACACTGAGGGGGGAAAAGATAGTAAGTAAAGGAAGACGGACGAAGAAGAACTGTACGCACCCAAACCCACAGACCATCAGCGACACACTCAGCGCCACGACAGTTTGGCTGACACCAAACTGATCCTCAATGTCATGGAAATCCCCTGTCACAATTGCACTCCCGAACCCGACCGACACAACCGCCAACGCGACGATCGCGGTGACGACTACATGAATTCCCAGTCAGCTTCATCGATCAACATGCTACAGCCAGTGCGCGACTCACTCCACTTATGCAGATTCGACCAGTTCCGCGGGTCCTCAGGATCGTTGGGCTTGAACACGACAAGCTCGATTTCCTTGAGGCCCTTCTCTGGGTCCGACGGATCTTGTGCCTTTCGCGGCGGCGCACGACGCAGCGCGCCGCGGAGGGGTACGGTACCCTTTTCGCTGACCTCACGGTACTCGTCGGTGATTCCAACGCGTAGAGCATCGGTCGTCTGGAAGGGATAGCTGAGATCGGGGCTTGTGGTGACGTGACTAAGCGGTATGGTGGGCTGCCCGGGGTGTCCGTCATGGAGCGTTGCCGTCGGAGAGGATTCTAGTGAGTAGAGTTGGGGCTGGGCATCATGGTGGTGGTGGTGGTGGTGGTGGTGGTGGTGATGATGATGATGATGATGATGTTGGTGTGATGGAGACACCTTAGGAAGAGACGGCAAAGAAGCCATGACAGGTGGGCGGGCAGGCGGAGGGTAGAACCAGATGAGATGCCCGCCGTAGCACGACCTTTTATACGTTGCTCAGCACGGCGTCGGCACAGTGAGCTGTTACATCTTCCTCCCTGTGCCGAGCGCGACTTGCGCGCCTGTCGTCGACGCTGCAGTGGATGAGGGGAATCCCGGCCGCTCTGGCGGTCGGGCGCGCCGGTGCCGAGATGCCGATGGCTCTTCCGTGGTTTCCCCGCTGTCTCCGTGGCTGACCTTGGCACAGAAAATTGTCGTTCTCTTATCGCATGATACTGTCGAGAGGGAAAATCTAAGCTGCAAAATCACGAGGAGAAATCAGGGGGAACTTACAGAAACTACAGGAGTCGCTTGACATAACGAGCAAATTGCATTGCAGCTTGCAAGAAATGGGGAAAGCTCAGATAGCGTCAAGGTTGGGTAGCTGCCATGCGGATTGGCGACGCTGGAGCTGACGGCGGCGGCTAGACGCGAGCGAGCAATGCCGATGGCAGTCGGACGAATGAGAGGAGGGCGCGGCTTCGCGTTGAGACAGGACTTCCTGTTCGTCTTGCGTTCGGATAGGCTCGAGGACCGACGGAACATCTGTGGCAGGCTCCATGGTCCTGCCTGAGAGTATCTTGGATGGTGGAATGCTAATCCCGACATCAGGGGAAAACCTCGATGCGATGAGGTGTAGAGTAACCGGCCTGTGTGCTCAGGGTCTGAGCGGGGTTAAAGATGGAAGAGGATCAGAAGGATAAGTGCTCATGACGGTGACTGCTGACACCTTCCTTGATGAGGAAGGCTGGTATGCACTCATCCGAGTCATCGCGTCCATAGTGGACCGTCCAGTTCTTGCTACGCTGCACACGCCTTATGAGCACCAAGACCTGGATAAACTAGCCACTGTACGCACCTTCATTTTCAGCCTTCCAACACTCTTGCCACACACGCTTGACTTTGCAGTCCACGATAAAGTCCGGCGGGTACCTATTGGCGGCCGCTCAGACCGCGACAAGGGGGACCGGCAGTTCTGTTTGTCTGAAGCCCCAACTGCGCTGGCTCTCGCTCGCCATGTAATAACCGTGGTTCATTTCTGTGCCCTCCGACTATGATGAGAGTAGAGTTGAAGTAGAGACCCGGGATTGAAGTCCCAGCACTTGAGAGGACCACGAAGTGCTCAATAGCACCAATGTGGACGCGCCGTATCGCCAGTCGAAAGCTTCTTAGACACATACGAAGAATTCCGCAGCAAAAAGAGGGAGAGATACAGGAGGACGCGGCGTCGTTCGCGCGCGACCTGTTGAAAGAAAGATCAGCAGCGTCGAAGGATGCTAGAGATGCCAACGCACACGCCCACCATCTACACCTCGATTGCACCCGGACCTACACCTCATGTACCCCACGACAATTGTTACAATCGGGTTCACGTGCACACCACGTTGGTCGTGGTACTGTGCCACACGGCAGTCGACGTATCGCCCAAGTCGACTCCGAGTCTCAGGCCGTGCAGCGGTGCAGTTGCCGTGGCGCGGCGCGGCGACTTGAGGGGAGAGCCTGACAGGCGTATGCCGCGCATGGATATGCCGGTGGATGCACGAGACGCGAGACGCGAATGGTTGTTATGTGTAGGTAGCTGGCGATATTATGGCGATCGACGCGCAGACAAGCTGTACAGCACAGGCTGCCCGGTCGTTTGTGCCTTGACGTTAAGGACGAGCTCGACTCGCTCGTTCTTGGCAACCTCGCCTTCGTCGCGACTTGCAAATGAGTGGCTCCTGCTGACGGGTCTGCTGCGGGAGCGTCGTCTTGTTGTTGGGCAGACTGCCGACCACGCCGTCGTTGACCTGGGCATTGGTGACGCGGGTGGCTAGATTTGCGCGAGCTTGGCAGAGCTATCGAGTTTGCGCTTCTGACAGAGGGCGAAGGGAGCCTTGATCTGCGCATATGATGGTCAACAATGCTTCCTAGCGCACGAAGATGACGAGCACTAACCAAGACTTGCTCGCGTGCGTATGCTACTGCAACTCACTCGTACAAGACTGGATGCTACATTGACGGCGAGGATGCATGTAAGCTGCAACAAACAGGTCAGCATGTGGTGACGACTGCAGCTAACAACGTACAAAAGCAGCAACGTAGGCTGGATAGGAACGGCGTGCCCGCTGAACGGGCTGCTATGTTTTTGATAACGTCGAGAACCTCCAACGACGAGTAGACAGGAGCTGGTCGACAGTAGTCACCGGGAGCGACCGGAAAGGCGACAGGGGTCACAAAGGCCCGCCGATGAGACGGCGGAGGAAGTAGTTGATGACGCAGCAGGAGGTGGAAATTAATGGTGTACGTGAAGATTTGTCGAATTTTGATCGTTAGCCGCATACGCCGCGAAGAGAGCGTCGAGAAAACACGCACTATAGGATGCCTTCACCGTGGATCAGGTTCGCCACTCGCATAGACTGGGATCGCGTACATATATGCTGGCGTCATCCATCTGCTAAGAAATTGACTTCCATGGGCGACCTCACTCGGCACGTCGCACGGGTCAACCTGGTACAAGCATGTTAGGCCGTATCTCGGTTCCTCTACTTGGGACGGGAGATGGAGAGGGTATAATAGCCTCGATAACGGTGGCGAGCCTCGAGGCGAGTTTTGCGTGTTGAGCTCCACGATGGAGGAGAATAGGACGAATGAATAGAAGAGCTGGAGAACCTGTAAATAGTGGAGGGTAGTGTTATACACGGCTATCCGCGGGTGGTGGGGATACGAGTCAGTTTGAGTGGCGTACACGCACAGTTTTTCAGCGCGGTGACCACAGCAGCAGTCACACCGTCACATCTCCTCTTATCCCGTTCCACAGATCATCCATACCTTCAAATGCAATCGACCCACATCAGACTGATTATCGCCCGCATTGGACGTCTTGCGCGCACGTTCTATCCTTACAAAACACTTCGATGTGTCTGATTGTTGTTCTAGGACGCAAACTTGCACAGAACCAGAACGTAGCCCCAAGCCAAGTCGCCGAAGGGGGCGAATACAGAGCACCTGCCCTGACCACAACTGTTGCGTTACTCCGCGAGATTGGCGACATCACGGTCGGCTTGCCATACATGAAAGCTGTCGCAGGCTCTTTGTTGCGAATCATTGAAATCAAGGATGTACGTCGTTTGATTTCTCTAACTTTGAGATGGTACTGACACTGCTCAGCAAATCAATGTCTGCCGCGACAGGTGTCAAGAGATAATAGAAGACGTGGATCGTGCAACTTCTATGATTCTGAATATACACCCAAACAATTATGAAAATCATGGATCAGATGTATTTCCACCTGAAATACTTCATATGCTTGATGATTTGTCTCAGTCTGTCCTCTTTACATCATGTTTCTCTTGCTGTTCTAATCATGGAGTAGTGTTCTCCAAGATGTCAATGTCGTGTTATCAAGATGTCGCAGAACATCTTCATGGGGAAAATTCAAGTTGATATTTGAGAGGTCACAAGTGTTGCAACTGCTGGAAACTTCTGGTAAAAGGCTTCAGAATGCTATTGAGACATCAAAGGTAAGAGCACGGTCTGTATATTTGGGCTCTTGTTATATCTTGATGTTTTTAGACATCCTTGATCTTGCATGATCCAACATTACAAATTGTTAAGGTGGGTTCATTGAGGTTTCATCAACCTGTTGACTCAATTTATGTTGAACAGACTCTCAGGAATTCATATCCGATGTAAGTTGGGAGTATAAGAATGTGCTAAATATGACAAGCTGATGATGCTGATTATCACTAGTTTTATTTCAACTACTTCATCCAGACCGCAGGTATTCTATGGACGCAGTGACCTTCTAGATTCTGTCTTGGAAACTATTCTGCGACAATCTACAACATCCGCAAGAATTGCTATACTTGGGCCAGGAGGTATTGGAAAAACAGCCTTTGCTCAGGAGGTTTTGCATCATGAGGCACTAGTTGAAAATTTTGGGGATTGCAGATATTTCATTGCATGTGATACATGCTCAACACTGGAATTGTTGCTGCTCAAAATTGCTGCAGCTCTCAATATATCCCAGACCAGCTCCAATCTTAAATCCAGTATATCAATGTATTTTCAAAATACACAAAAGTGTATTGTATGCCTTGATAACATTGAGACCATATGGAATTTTGATAAAGATGAAAAAAGAAATCTAGAATCTTTTCTAGGGGATCTTGCCCTTATTCCTTCTCTTACTCTACTTATTACTATGAGAGGAACAGAGCGGCCAGAAAGTGTGAGTTGGACCAAGCCTTGTCTCCCAGTATTAGATGCTCTTGACATGTCTGCAGCTCAAAAAGTCTTTCATGCTATTGCTGATAAATGGGATGAATGGGCTGAGAAAGTAGTATTAGCAATTGACGGGCTTCCCCTGGCAATTACTCTTTTGGCACATACATGTCAATCAATGAGCTGTTATGAACTATGGCAGATGTGGGAGAATAAACATCTACTTCTCATAGAGCGTCATCAAAATCACCATTTGACAAGTATTGAGATGTCTATTCAGTTGTCCATTGAATATAGCAAAAGACTTTATCCTTCAACTGTTCTTATCTTGACTATAATTAGCAAGCTACCAGCAGGATTGCACTTAGACAAAATTGACAAGTATAATGTTATTTTTCCTGATATTGAAGATATGTATGAAGGCATCAAGTATCTTCAACAGCATAGCTTGGCTTTCTGCACAGCAAGCAAAATGCTCCATACACATCAATTGATCAGATATTACTGCCTTGACCATTTTCAATTGACAACAGAGCAAGAAAAGGCATTAAACAACTATCACATTGATTTGGCATTAACTCCAGAACAGTCTTTTGCACCATATCTTTTTCAGGAGCAGGAGAATATAGATGCTATATTAGTCAGATGTATGGCTCAAGCAGATGTTCCACTCATTGTTATTGAAGCAGCACTGAAGTTCTCAAGTTTCTGCACATACAAAGGGGTTTCATCAGATCAGTTACTCAGCTGTATATATGCCCACAAGGGGGAGTTGATACCTTCTCTAAGACAGTTACTTTTTTCAACATGGGGTCACTATCTTGTTTGCAAGCAACAATATAATGAAGCTAAAGAAAGCTATCAACAAATGCTATTCCTAGCAAAAGAGTTTCTTGACACTCAACATGAAGCAGAAGCATTAGAATGTTTAGCACAAATTGCTTATAGCACAGGACAATATGATGAATCAATAAGCCTCCATCAAGAGGCACTAAAGATATTTGAGAGTATTGATGACAAGGAAGGGCAAGCTGTTGTATTTGAATTCTTAAGCCGTATAAGTATCTTCCAAAATAATCTTCCATTAGGCAGAGAATATGCCTATAAATCTCTATCTCTCTGTCAGCATACAGGCAATAAGTCAGGACAAGGAAATAGTTGGCTTCGTTTAGGAGATGTTTTGCTTCAAGAAAGTTCATATACTAAAGCCGAAGAATGCTATGTTAATGCAGGTCAATGTTTTGTCAGTAACAGTGACATGCTTGGTCATGCCACATCTCTTGAGTATAGGGGTGATGCCAATGCAGCACAGCTGAGACTAGATGCAGCTGAATTTTATTATCTTAAAGCTTTACAGCTATACAAATCTCTTGACAGTGAGAGCATCTCAATACAGGGAAATGTTTTGTTTACTCTTGGGAAATTGTATTATGGCCAGTCATACTTTGACAAATCTATCCAGTATTACTCTGATGCACTCCATATCTTTTTAAAAGAGAACGACAGTTATAAACAAGGTTCAGCTTTGAGAGCATTGGGTGAAGTCTATAAAGCTCAAGGTCATTTCAATGATGCTATATCAGCATTCAGAATGGCACAACAGCTGCATGTTGCAATGAAGGCTTCTACTGAAGAAGCAAATGACTTGATGGATCTGGCAGATATATATTACTCTCTTGGAGATTGTGGATTGGCGGAGCACTATTGGCTTTCAGCTTTAGAATTGCATAGCAATATCAATGATACTCATAGTATTGTTGCTATTTTTCTATGTTTAGGAAAGCTATGTGTTGATAGACAACATTATGATGAAGCCATCAAATATTATCAGAATGTTATTGACACACCTGATTTGATTCACACCTTTTTCTCCAAGGGGATAGCACTGGAGAGGATAAGCCATGTATATAATTGCCAAGATAATTTGAAGGGTAGTATCAAGGTTCTTTGGGAAGCAATGACTATATTTCAAAATTTAAAACATGTGGATGCACAGCTACGCATTATCAATAAGCTTAAAGTGCTTTATACCAAGACCAATGAGCTTGTCAAAGTAGATCTGTGCAACAAATTGACATTTGATATTTCTGATGTAAAGCTTCACTATAATACAGAAGCTGAGAACCACACACACCACCATGTGAAGCCAGTAAGCTTGCTAGAGGATGAGGAGAACATAAACATCAGGATTGTTCAATAACCTTTCTTAGAAATAAGTGTTTCTTAGTATTCAAGTTCTTTAAATATTAAGGGAGTATTGATATTTTTCAATTTCTACTTTAAGGGGCATAGAGAAAATGAACACAGCTGAGGGACATGTGATTGCCTCATGAGATGCTATGAGCCAGCATGCTTGTGTATTGGGAATCCTGTCACTCTGTAGGGTCTTCACATCTTATGCACCCATGGAATATTAGATAGTATTTTCTGACTTTCAATGTGCAGAAAGATTAGATACATTTGTTAGCTATCTGTACTAGAAAATCTATCTTATATCCCTTTCCCTTGTCTCACCCTCATCATCTGGAAATACCCGCCCCACCCCACCCCACCTGTAACACCTGCGCACCGACTCACCTCAGTTCCCGCCGCTGACTCCTTGTTTCGGCAGGAGTCGTGTGTCCGCCTCCCGGCGGACTCGTTATCACCCAGAAATCAGTAGATTAGTAAGTAGTATACATAGCTAGCTACGTGTTTGTATCTAGCTAGACTTGTTTGAACCCGAGCCATTCCCCACTCATTCTGGTTTTCTTGAGATCTCGTCCTTGCAACCCGTGTTCTGGCTTACTCTCTTGACTCTCTACAAGCCCAACAGCAGCAAGATAGTTCTGTGACGCGCCTGCCGAACGAAGGAGGGGTGTAAGAGGGAGCGAAGGAGGGACGCGTGAGCGACGCCGGGTGCCGTCTAGGACGGCTGCCGACGCTGGAAGCCAGCGTGTCGGGTCACTGTGGCGGGCACGAGGCTCGCACAGTCCCAAACAGGATGTTGTCGCCTGTTTGGGTTGTAGTATATATTGCGTCTCCCCTGGGCCGGGAGACGCATCTTACATCCATTCCATCCTGTACGCATCCATCGTCTGCAATATAGCACACGGGTCGCGTTCTTTGTGGGAACCGTAAGACATCAAGATTAACTCATTTACACTTTTTTGAACGTCCTTCAAAGTGAGCAAATTGCTTTATTTTCAATTACTAACTACGTGTAGTACAGATGGCGAAAGGCAACAGCAAAAGCAAGATCCCCACCGCCGGTGGGGTTCCCCGCGTATCTGAGTGCCTTAGCGCAAAGAAAGGCAGCAGCTCCACCCCTACGGTGGATACTGGCCCATCCGAAGGGACGAGCCAGAACGTCGACCAGGCTACACCGCCTGACGACGGGCAGGACACGACGAGTGCAATGCCCCCTACGCTGTTGTACAGCCGGGCCGTTTCACCCGCCCAACCTGTCAACGCGGGACCCTCGACGCAATCGGTCGCCGATGTTGAGGACGCACTGGACGCGCGATGGCAGTCACCGTCGAAATCGCCTCCAACGATACCGAGGTCGCCACCGCGGATCCCGGCTGCAGAAAAAGGGAAGGCCAGGGCCGTCGCCAGTCGAAGCCCGTCGCCTATCGAGAACGTCCAGACGCGCGCGACACTGGACGAGCTGATGCTCCGGCTGGGACTACACCAGTCCCAGATCGACGCAGCACAACGCACCGCCAAGGAGTCCTTGGACGCCGTGCGTTCTGCGCAGGAATTCTCCGCGCAGATCCTTGCCAGCCTTGACAGGCTGTCCGCCCGTTACGACGAGGACAGAGCCATCAAGGTCAAGCAAGAGGAAGTCGACGTTAGTCGGCTTGACGGCGCGGCTCCAGGGGAGGCGCGCGCCGTGGAAGACAGCATTGACTCCAATGTAGTAGAACCACCGCCCGTGCAATACGAGAGCCCTTTCGGATTATACTCGCGCGACGAATCCCAGTCCCGTAAGACGGATAAGGAACACACGCGCGGTGATGTCACGAAGAAGGCTTCGGATTGGGAGAAGTCCCCGATTCCCTCGCCTCGTGCCGGGTACCTGCGCGAGCATTGCGAGCGCAGGGGACGAGCCGAGCGTAAATGGCGCGGAGTCATAGAGCAAGTGAACCGGAACTACCCATCGCAAAAATCTGAGATACGCGAAGCAATGTCCGACCCTGACAACGCCGACCGCGAGTCAGAGGCCTCCGAATACACGGAGATCGACAGGGGATTTATTCCCCAGCCGAATATGGTGACGACCCAACGACTGCCGGCGTATGCCAGTGTCGGGCCTCACAAGCTGACCGTGAAGGGCGTGAATGGACTCGCCCCCACGGGAGAGCGCATCCGCGTGCCTGCAGGGATGACCGCGCAGTTAAGCCCGCTGCAGCGGGTACTTGGGCTAGTCCGCAAAACGGTCTCGGACACCAAGGAGGTGCCTGCCTCCCTACTGAAGGTGCTCAAGAATTCCCGCCCGGAGGGTTACTCTGGCGAGAATGATCCACTCAAGTTCGAGGAGTGGATAGCCAAGGAGCCTCGGTTCATGAAGCTAAGTGGCTTGGTTGGGCCGGAGCACGACGAGTACCGTATCGACCTCCTTGGTCAGAACCTACGCGGCGACGCAGCCGAATGGTTCCACGTGGAGGTGGAGTCCGAGACACGCACAAAGCATGACTGGGATTTTGAGCAAGTGGTAATCGGATTACATAGCCGATTTATCATAAACTCGGGAACGCAGGATGCTGTCAGAAAGTTCTACAGCACGCGTTACTCGCCCAAGAAGGGAGTTGCAGGGTACTTCAGTGACCTCCACGGCAACTCCTCTCAAATGTACGAGATGCCAGATGACTACACCTTCAAGCAGCAGTTCCTTAGCGGACTGCCTGCGGAAATTGTAGACATTATGTTCAAGACGCACAGCGCGAACCCCGACGAGCACTCGGTGGAGCAACTCTTAAAGTTCGCGCTACAGTCAGAGAACGGCCTGCGACTCTCCAAGGAGCACGCAGTGGACTATTGCACCCAGGTGGCTAAGCCACCGGCCGCACAGTCTCCTTCCTCGAAAGAGAAAGAAAAGGAGGTCGAGCGTCGCGATAAGCAGGCACGAGTGCGGTCTAGACGACCTCCTCGGGCAGAACGCGAGGCTCACAAGGAGACCACGCCGACAGGATCATTGCCGTGCTCTGTACCGCCAGGTACGGCGCGACCTGCTCCGCCGGTGGGAAGTAAACCCGTCGTGAAGACAGGTAACTGTTATGCCTGTGGGCAACCCGGACATTATGCCGGTGACAGTATCTGCCCAAAGCGCGAGCGGATGCACGCTGGCAGGATACTGGAAAGCGCCGAGAGTGACGGTGTCGCCCTCATCGAGAACGCGGACTCGACTGACGACCACTGGGAGGTGGGGCCTAGTTTAATAACTAACTCCCTACAGTGTAGGGATGCCTATGTGCATATTGCAGGGCCTTAGTACTCAATATTGCACTATAGTACAACGTGTATTACTATAGTAGTGAATTGCAGCATTTCAGCCTGCAGGGCCTGTATTACACGGCGTGTACTATAGTGCGAAGTACGTGACTATAGTACTGAATGCAGCAGTTAGCCCGCCGCAGGCGGTGCGAAAAACCTATATAATTACTATAGTAGTCGAGTGGAGTGTATTGAGCCTAGATAATATAGTGCTACATCCCGCCTGCTGTACCCACGTCCGCTGGCGCTCATTTTCTCACTGTAGTGTTTGAGGTGCTCAATGAAATACTGTAGTTCTCGAAGCGCCAAAACCCTCCCTGATTACTATAGTAGTCGGGTGGAGTGCATTGAGCCTAGGTACTATAGTGCTACATACCGCCTACTGTACCCACGTCCGCTGGAGCTCATTTTCTCACTGTAGTGTTCGAGGTGCTCAATGAAATACTGTAGTTCTCGAAGCGCCACAACCTCTATGATTACTATAGTAGTTGAGTCCCTCGATAACGAGAACTGTAGTTAGCTGTTTCACACAACTGTAGTAGTGCACACAGCGGTCCTGTTGTATACTGTAGTAGACAGGCGCAAAGAATTACTACAGTTAACCACTACTGGTGCGCCGCTTCCGCGCTTCCCCCGCATGCCAGGCCGTTTTTATTATTTTTTGTCATTCATTCATATAGTACGGGTACAAGAAATGCTACCACACGCAAGACAGGCATCAGATGACGGACACATATATACTAGAGCACGCGACAATCAACATGACGACAAACAACACAAGAAACCCCAGTCGACGCTCGGAACATGCCACCACGTCTTTTTTCGCATTTTTCGCACCTTACACTTTCGACCTAGCGACAGATGGATCAGCGATGGCCCTCCAGCACATCGGGAGAGCACTCACCGCTTGGCGGGGGACTGCTCGCTGTTGACCTCACTCGCTCCACGTTTCTCGCCTCGTATCCCCGCCACCATCCGGCCCAGCGCCCAATCCACATCTTCGAGCGCCGCAATGACCTCACGCTTTTGACCGTCGGTCTTCGCGGCAGCCGTCCACCATACGAGAGTGTGGAGGATGATGACAAACCCGTTCGGGCCAGCTCTTCGGATGTCCGGCCATTGCTCATCCGCAGGCTCCGCCCTCGACAGCAGCCATCCTTCGGAATTCAGGCGCCAGGCTGGCTGCATCACGGTCCACCATGCGCGCCACTTTTTGCCAAAGGTGGTCGCGTTGCCGACCGCCTGAATCTTATCGAGCTTCCGACCGCGCTTGAGGAAAACACCAATTTCGGTGGGCCTGATTCGGGTGTTGACGTTGAGCCACTGCATCTTATCCTGTCAACCAAGCTAGTTAGTGTATGGTCAACGCGCGGGATAACAAATATGTCACTTACGCGAGGATCAACCTCGCCCACGGATAGTTCCAATTTGAGCCAGTTTTGGACAGAGCTCGTCCACTCGGGTTCATCAAGCGCCGGTTTGAGGAACCGGTAGGCTGCGCGAATATGCTCAGGGACATCCACGACTGGCTGTGGTTTGGCGACGACTGGCGTGATGGGTGCGATGGTAGACGTGGCGGTGGACGGCACGACGGTGGCAGCAACGGCGGACAGTACAACAGTCGTGGGCCCAGTGGACGCTGAGTCATCGATGCCTACGGCGGCGGGCACGCTAGCAGTTGCACTGGTCGCAACGTTGCGGGTGGCGGGCGCGATCTCCGTTGCGTGTACGGCGGCGGGCACGACGGTGGTTGCACTGGTGTTGCTGACGGGCGGCACGAGCGATCCTGCTTCAACGGGCGCCGTCTCTGCTTCGCCCTCCGCGTCGTCTTCGCCCTCCGCGTCGTCTTCGCCCTCCGCGTCGTCCTCGAGATCCGCCTCGGGATCGAGTTCCATTTCCCTCATGATCGCATCTTCATCATCCTTGGACAGCCGCAGGCTGTAGAGAATTTGTTCAGCAGGAAGCCGGACAGAGCTTTATAGACACTCACCGAGAGTCGGCCTCGCCATGAGGCTCGTCAGTTTCCTCGTCCATTGTGTAGGCGTCGCGAAATTCTGGGTCCTCGACCGTCGGCAGGCTATAAAAGCGGGTCAGTACAGTGATAAGAAGGAGACGAGTCATAAGAACGCACCTTGACTTGCGCCCTCTCAACGAGGTCCTGCGCTCCTCCGACGCCACTCCTTTCGGACGTTTGGTACGAGTCTTCTTCGGCTTGGCCCCCTGACTGAGCTCTTGGATCAAACGGCTGCCGGCGTTGCGAAGCTGCATGTCGTCAATCGTTTTCTTGATCGATGCGATGCGCTCCTGGCGCTCCTTTTCCGCCCGCCAAACCGCCAGGAGGTAGGCTGGTACCTCATCCTCCGAGTCCTCTGGCTCTGCACTGACCTCTGGACTGACCGGCTGCGTCTCGACGACGGTGGACGGCGCCGCCGTCTTCGCCACGTTTGCAGCATGAGACGTCGGAGAGGTGGCCGGCGTGGCAGCAGCGGGTGCCAAGGCATCGGACGGTACTGGAGGAATGGGCTCAGTCGAATCTTGAGACATGGGCTCAGTCGAGTCCTGGGGCAGGGCACAAGAATCGCAGAGTTCGCGAGCTAGATACGGTGCTGAGTTGGCGTTGCAAAACTTGTAAGACCTCAAGGGACTCACAGTAGATCTTATTCAGGAACTGGACGAACGGCACCTCCACGCTTTCATTGAAGGCTGGAAAGGCATTCGAGAAGTCCACGCCGCCGACGGCCGAGTGATATCTGGGAGTGAGGAGTGAGGTCAGTGTCCGAGCTCTGTCACGGGGCGTGACGCGTGACTCACGCAACCGACTGGATTTTCCCTCCTCGGTCCGGCCTGGGACCGCCCACGAGCAACGTCGCCGTCCATCCTGTCGCCCGCGCTATCTCTCGCAACGCCGTCACAATCGTGCGTGGGAGGTTGTCTATGGCTCTTAAAGAAGGTGAGTTTGACATATACATCAACGCTTGACAGAGGAAAGCTTACTCTTGCACTTCTTGCAGCTTCAAGTCCGGCACATCCGCCTCGACCTCTTGTCCGACCCCGGCGTCGAACGCTGCCGCCACCTCTTCCCGCACGGCGTCTGTCTCCTTGGCCAACTCTTCACGAGCGCGCCGGTTACGGAAGGCGAGCGCATGGGCCTTGGTCACCCCGGGGGTTGTCGCGAGGTATTCCAACCACTCGGGCTTGATTATTGCCTGCAGCTTCTTCTCCCAGTACAAGGTCTGGTACGTCTGGTAAGGAGCGAGGCACCGCGAACCTTTTCCCGACAAGTCCAGGACCTTCTTGCCTCCGGTGGCGCCGCCTGCAGAGCCGGATGTGCGGCTCCGGTTATTGAACCATTGTTTCAGACGCTACAAGTCGGTAAGCAAACTATTCAATACGCTCGCCGGATGCTTACCACTCGGATGACGGGGCTG
The DNA here is from genome assembly GCA_019915035.1 of Auriscalpium orientale. Classification (NCBI taxonomy): domain Eukaryota; kingdom Fungi; phylum Basidiomycota; class Agaricomycetes; order Russulales; family Auriscalpiaceae; genus Auriscalpium; species Auriscalpium orientale. Next base: position 3,977,136 of record JAHLMH010000001.1, read on the forward strand.
TCATCCCCCGACGCCTTTTTGTTCCAGCCCGGCTCGTCGGTCTCGGGCCACCTAGCCAGAAACTCGACATAGAGCGACGGCCAGAAGTCAACGGTGGTCTGCTGCGACTGGTGCTCGCGGTATTTGGGCATTTGATCCCAGAGAAAGGCGAGTTGCTCCAAGGTAGTCCAGCTCTTCTTGTTGGCTACGAGCGCCGACTTATCCGTACTCTTTTTGGCTTTTGACTTCCGGGGAGTCTTGTTGGCTTTGCTTTTGCGAGGCATTGTAGCGGAGGGACGGCGGCAGACGCGGAGTACTGAGCAATGGGCGAGTCGTAGTGGATGATTTTTCACTACCCTCGCCGTACTTATTGTGCGTTCGCCTGACTTTTCCTCCGCATGCTTGCTGACAGCAATCCGCAAGAACACGGAAGGCTGATGGAGCGCGCGGCGTCCCACGGATCCCGACCCGCCTCCCAACTCTATGCAACAGCGTCGCAAGGACCATGCAACATCCCATATGATAGACATTGACGCCGCACGCTGGAGCAAGACAGGCAACGCAGCGGAACGCAGTGTTGACGCCGCCACGGTGGGCTGTATGCTCGCGCCAGCCGCTCACAGTCGAGAACCACATCAGGAAGTTTGGCGGACTATGCGGCGCAGGAAGGGCGGCCACGGGACTTTGTACCGCGTGCATGCCATGCGGGTTCGCGCTGGAGGGTTCCAGTGAGGATCCCTGCAGCTGTTCTCTTATAGGGCGTGTCTTGTTATTGCACAGAACGGCTCCCTCTCTCTCTTCCCTCTCGCACTCGCCGCCGCTCATAGCTTTAGCTCCATCACACTCTGCTTGCCGCAGCAATGTCTCAAGGTTCGTTTTCTTACTGCCTAGAGCCGCCCCGCGCTTGCTGATGGTGATCGGGCAGGAATTGTACCTCCCCCTCCGTCTGGTAGCCCTGCGCCCGTCCCCCACATCGTCTTCCGCGCGGGGAAAGGACATCGTTATCAGTATTACGCCGTCATCTGGGGAGAACAAGTCGGGGTGTTTCGCGAGTGGTAAGTAATACTGCCTTCCTCGCTGCATCAATGATTCTCACACCTCGGTAGGCTGATCGCTGCGCCTCTCGTCGTGGGATGGCCCCACGCGCAATTCAGAGGCTTTCACACCCTCGAGGAAGCGACAGCGGCGTATCATGCCGCTATGGACGACCGTCCACCCGAGCACCCGCTGAGTCTGGTCTTCCATTACCCTGACGAAGACCAGGCTCTTGGCACCCCGCAAGCCGCCGTTATGCCCCTCGCTGACGAGGACACCTCTCCAGCTGTCGCTGCCTCCGACCCGCCCTCTGCCGTCGTTGTCGTTGACTCGCCCTCGGCTGTCACTGTGTCCGACTCCCCGTCCATGGTCGCTCCCTCTCACGCCGCGCCTTCCATCTCGGCATCCGCCGGAGCCACGATGTCGGCAAGGGCCAAAGGAAAGAAGCCTGTCCGGAAGCCCTCCCAGGGGGAACTTGATGCGCTGGTCTCTGTCATGCATAGCCTCGAGCTTGGCGACCTCCTCCAGTACCTCATCGGTCAGCGCCCAATTGACGAAGGCGCCTCGGAGCAGCCCACCGTGATCGCCTCCGAGCCAACCGCGGCCGACGGCCCGGGGTACCAAGTCGTCATGCGCACGGTAAGCCTGCATGCTCTGCATACGCTCATTCTAGCTGATGCCAGTTCCAGGTCGACCACGCCCCCGCTGATGACGCCTTCTCCACTGCGCCGTCGTCGCCGATTCCCCAGCACACCGCTCGGGGCTCGTCCAGTGCGGGAATGACGGGCGTCTCCATCGTCTCCACCCCCTCCATATCCCCGTCGTTGTCCTTCATCAGTAAACCTAAAAGTTTCTGGCGCGTCTGGGCCAGACGGTACCAGTCTGGCCCAGCCGCTCCAGACACTGCCAGTCGATAAATTGCCAGTGCGCCAGGCAGGTCATTTAACTCGCCAGAAATACGAATTTTTGACATCTCCAGACGTTGCCAGAGGTAGCCAGATCGTCAGAATCCCAGGCAAGTACAGAAATCGGCTGGCAGGGGCCAAACGGACCAGTAGTAGCATACAGAAATCGGCTGGCAGGGGCCAAACGGACCAGTAGTAGCGGCAAACCGACAATTGTATTCATAATTAGTAGCCGTTGTAAGCAGTATTTCTGGTGGTAGAGATTATGGAGGTAGGTAGTAAGTGACGAGTCGAGGATGAGGGGAATAAAACGAGCGGCGAAGCAGCGTGTATATATAGCAACAACAAAGCGAGAAGGTACCACAGCGTGATCACGACGAATCCAAGGATATCCGACCGTACGAATGCCAGACCCGAGAGAATGCCTGAGGGTCCTATCAAGTAAATCAACATTGACTACTGCGAACATGCAGTGGCCGAGAGCACTTACCGGTTGACAGCCGACCTCAGTCATCTTCGGGAATGGGGCTGCTCGGTATGTACAGCGACCGTCGCGTTTCTTGACGCAGTTGGGTATCATGTGCATCGGATGGCTGAGGCGTGGATTCTTCGCCGTCTTCAAGGATATGGCAGGCACTGAATATACAGGACCATCGCCGACTGCTGAGCTTCTTCGCGGTGCGCACATAGTCTTTGACCATTTCACGGGTCTTCTTTTCGCAGAAGCTGCCGATGTCACTTTTCGTGCCTGTCAGAAAGCTCTTGAACGCGCGTTCGACCTGTGGCCGACACTACTATTAGTCTTTTATGCATCAGAACAAGTGCTGCACACGTACTGCAGCTGCCGACAGAGCAAGACCACCCGTTGGCTGGCCGTAATCGATCTGTGATGATCGCGTGAGCTTCAGGAAAGGTCCAAGCGTGTCTACCATGAACGACGACTCGAAAAGACCATCGGGGCTCTGCAAAACTGTCGTCAATACTGGGGCTGATTTAATGCTTGTCAAATCCATACCGACGTAGCCCCGATGCCGGTTGGAGCAGGCACTTTCCAGAGGGCAGGGCCATCCCTATTCAGCGCATATGCTGCATATTCCTTGATCTCGGCCTCAGTCTTGTTCTTGAAGAAGGCGGTCACGGCGGCAAGCGCGCTCTTGCCGATCATGCTTCGTTTGTCATACAGACGCTCTGCGGCCTGATTCAGCTACTGATGAGTGACGAGACAACACAGAGAGTATGCCTCATACCTTCTTCATGATAGCATCATTCCAGCGAACACGGTATGTCGAGCCCGGGAAGCAGACATCAAGGATTTCCTGGATCTCGCGCACTGCATCGTTAGCTCGAGATGGAGATATGACAGCCCACGGGTTTTCCGAGCTTGCAAGCAGAGCGTAAAGGGTAGGAACAAAGATTGTATTCCACCCGTCACAAGCAAACTTCGGTAAGGTTTCGACTTCATCAGAAGAATTCTTCTTGACCCCCGATGGCGCCGCTTCATGATTCTTGTTTAGACCTAGCTTGCGAGCAGATGGTGTCGGAGTGGACTGAGGTGACGAGGAGACATCAATGATGGACGATGAGCGAGCAGATGATGAACGTTTGGAATTAGTCGTCCGCTTTGGCTTCCGGCTCCAAAGATCTGGGGCGTCGTGATCTGAGTCTTGTGCTGGCTGACTGATGATTGGTGCGACAATCTGGCCGACAGTCATAATGAGTTAGTTAAAGCGTTGAAAGAGGGGTAAAGCAGCAAGTCTACGGACATCGTTAGTGCGTGACTTGCTTGAAGACCCGGAGTTGAAGTCAGGGCAATCAGCGTACGCGTCATCGTCGCTGAGTCCACCGAGCACACTGTCTGCTTCGGCATCCGGAAGCGGTGATGTGCTCTGGCGACGAATAATGTTGATGCTGACCTTGGTCTGCCAGTTTGCAGCCAGGCCAGAGGGGAACGCAGACTTTACTTTCTTGCCGTTCCTGGGCCATGGGAAGAATCAGCAACGGTCGCAACCGAAGTGATGATGGGAAGATTTGCTACCTTATCGGGGTATCACTTCCCGCGTCCAAGGCCTTTCTCTTTGACGACGACAACAACGATGGTGGTAGTAGTGAGGAAGTGGCTGAGTTCATGGCTTCAATCTCATCGCAAAGGCGCTGCTTGTGCTAAAGCTGCTGCTTCAGCAACTCTGATGCAAGAGACACAGTGAGCACGCACCACTTTCTTCTGCACGGGCTTTGCTGATGTCGCCTTAGCCCCCTTCTCTGCCCCCTGCGTGTCAAGGCTCACATCGCTGGCTCTCTTCGCAGCCTTGGCACTGGCTTGTGGCTTTTCGGGACTGTCTTGGTGGTTTTTCCGCGCCTGTGCATCTTCCTCAGCCTGCGCCACGTCATCGTCGCGTTCCATCTCAGCAAACCGCAACAGTTTTTGCCGTTGTATCTCCTCTAATTCTCTCTTCAGTTGTTCTTCTTTCGCTTTGATCTCCATGATCTCGTTGTGAGTACGCTTCGGACGGGGTCGGTCCGGCGCGGCAGGATCCTTGTTTCGCTTACTATGGTCAGGAAGGGAGCGGGTTTCAACTACTCGACGGCCCTGTGAGTCAACAGAGCGACTTGTCTGTGGAACTAGGCTCACCATCAATAAGACTGGTAGCTGATCCGGACCCCGTTGGAGTGACAACATTCGCCTCTACCTCATTCAAGTCTTCTGGCCCGGCGCTGATGAGATGATGGTGAGTTCCGCACGCTGCGAGTTGTCCTGAAATATGATGTTCTCATGGAGGTGCGTAGGCTTCAACGACATGGTTGTCAGTCACCGCTGCGCTGGCCGCACTGTCGGTCACGGCGGCGTTGGTCTTCTTCCGCTTCGACTCGGGATCCTTGACAGCACCGCGACTCTGCACAGGTACTCCTTTTGCAGCTTTGGATGGCTTTTTACGCTTCCTCTTCTTGTCGTCGGCCAGGACACCTCCGCCTATGACTTGTCAGCAACCAAGTCGAGAACAATGCCTATTAACTAACTGTGTCTCTGTACCTGTCTGTTGATCTTGACTGACTGCATCACCAGCGCTCATACTCCCGGAGGTCTTGTCGAGCGCCGCGTAGGTGGCGACTGCATCGTGGCTGGACGCTGCGTCGGGAGCCGGCGCCTTGTCGACAGGTTTAACCTGAGCTGGCGCTGCACTTGCCTTGCTTCGGATGCGGCTTGATACACGCTGAGCAGATGGGGGACCGGACATGACAACGAGGCAGAGGGAGGTGACGTGGCCTGAGGTACCGCGGTTCACCGCGTAGGTGTATGCATTTGTTTGGTCAATGCAAGCCCCACATTTCCCTGTCATTCATCCTGCAAGTCGCGCCATCTCATTCATCCTCTTGGTAACATGCCTGAGTTCTTGAGGTGCCCCACTTGCTCTCGGTCAGATTTTGCATCTCGCGGGGGCCTCACGCAGCATTTCAACGCTGCTCATCAGGAGCCCTCGCCTGATTTCAACGATGATGACGCCATGCCAGCGCACCATTTCGACTATCATCCTCTTCTCAATGGTATGTCGTATTTTGTGTTCCGTCAAAGACAAGCTAACTTCTGAGATTTGTTAGCCAAGCCCTGCGACAGAGAAGGCACCTACCTTCCTCCGAATTCGCCTCCTCCAGCAGTTCCGGAGCAGCAAGATGTTCAGGAGAACCCATGGCCTCCTTTCGAGTCGCGCATTGGATTCGATTTTGCATACCATCATTTTGCTGATAATCAGAGCTCTGTCCGACGAATCAACGAGGCGTTGGACATATGGACAGCAAGTTTGCTGCGACATGGCGACACGGCGCCTTGGGCGAATGCCAAACAGATGTACGCCACCATTCACGAGATCCAGAACGGTGACGCGCCGTGGACCACGGTCTCGCTCAAATATAGCGGGCCTCTGCCTGCCGGAACACCTCCGAAGTGGATGACGCAGACTTACGACTTGTGTCTCTGGGATACGCAAGTCGTTCTCCGCAATCAACTCAAGTCCCCCAAATTCCGGGGTAAGGACCAGGTAAATTATGTGCCTTACCGCCAATTCGATGAGGGCAGGAAGCGGCTATACTCGAATCTCATGTCAGGCGACTGGGCTTACTCGCAAGCGGTGCGTCCTTGGAGCTTCAACATATGTATGTTATGTACTAATATACTGAGACAGGACACAATTGCGACGGATGTCAATACCCATGGAGCAATATTTGTGCCGATCATTGCAGGGAGCGACAAGACGACCTGCTCTGTTGCAACTGGCCATCAAGAGTACCACCCTGTGTACATGTCGCCAGGGGTGTTGACCAACCCTGCACGCCGCGCACATGGGAACTCGGTGCTCCCAGTCGCGTTCTTACCCATTCCCAAAGGTACGCATGCCATCCACGGTCATCTGTCATGAGCTGCAACTGACGTGGGGCCCTCAGTTTCGAAACGCCACCGTAAGAAGCCCGCGTACATGAAGTTTTGCCGGCAAATGTACCATTCATGCCTCTCGCTGGTTTTCCGTCCTCTCAAGCCTGGCATGACCGTGCCGGAGGTTGTCCAATGCTCTGACGGCCACTATCGCCGGGCCATCTATGGGCTTGGCCCATACATCGCAGACTATCCAGAGCAAGTCTGGCTGGCATGCGTTGTGCAGGGATGGTGTCCCAAGTGAGTCGTCAATGTCATGTATTCATGCACAAGTCTCATTGACATATAGATGCGACGCCGAGCCGGACAATCTGGACTCTGACCGTGCTCGCCGTCGAACACGAATGAAGACAGACTTTTTGATCAATTCTTTTGACCCAGGTATACTCTGGGATGATTATGGCATCCGGAGTGATGTTGTGGTGAGTACGTTGCACTCCTCCAACGCTCCGATGTGACGCCTCTATCAGCCGTTTACAAATGACTTCCCTCGTGCGGACATACATCAGCTCCTTTCACCCGACCTTCTTCATCAAGTCATCAAGGGTACTTTCAAAGATCATATCGTAACGTGGATCAACAGCTATCTCAAGCAGTAACACGGCGAGGCACAGGCGAACCAAATAATTGAAAGACATTGACCAACGGTTAGCGCTCCGTGATCCTGATGGCTGTTCTCTGTTCTCATATTGACTGCGTGCAGCCTGGCATCTGTCCCTGCATTTCCTGGGTTACGGCGCTTCCATGATGGTCGCGATTTCCAGCAATGGACAGGTGATGACTCGAAGGCTCTTATGAAGGTGTGTGCGCTTTGATGTTCATGCGCTTGTCAAAGCGTCACTGAAACATCGCCCAGATTTACCTACCTGCCATTGCCGGCTACGTGCCGGATGACATGGTGAAATGTCTCGCTGCCTTTCTAGATTTCTGTTACATCGCGCACCGTAATGCTATCAACACCGATGCCCTTGCCGCCCTCAAAGAGGCCCTCGACCGCTTCCATCGCTACCGGCAGATCTTTGTTGAGACCGGGGTACGAGACTCTCTATTGCTACCCCGCCAGCACTCCCTCAAGCACTACCCTCGCTCCATTCCCTTGTTCGGTTCGCCCAATGGCTTGTGCTCTTCAATCACGGAGTCAAAGCACATCAAAGCCGTGAAGGAGCCTTGGAGACGGTCGAGCCGGTTTGAAGCGCTTTCACAGATGCTCATCACGAACCAGCGCCTTGACAAGCTGGCAGCGCTTCGCCGGTCCTTCCAAGCCAAAGGAATGCTTGAGGGGACCACATCATCTTACACTTCCTTCGTCATGGCCGGCAATGAACCTGTCCCAAATGTGGCTGCTCATGCCGACGACGCTGACGATGACGACGGACCTGTCAGCGGACCGAAGGTGACCGCGTTTGTCCAATTATCTCAGACCCATGGTGCGTACAGCCTAGCTCCTTCATGGATCTTTGTAATCTCACACTTCGCCTCTGACTCAGAACGACGATACCCAAAGTACATCGCAGATTTGGCGCAGCACATTGATCAACCCCGACTCCCCGCCCTCATCCGCCGATTCCTCTACGACCAGACGTACCCCGATGCCGATGTATCCGGAGACAATGTCGCCCTGGACCAGTGCCCCAATTTTACGGGCCGAGTACGGGTGTATCACTCTGCCATTGCTAACTTCTATGCACCAAGTGACTTGTGTGGCGCTGGGGGTATGCGCCGTGAGCGTATCCGCAGCCATCCAAACTGGCAAAAGCAGTATGCGCGGCGCGACACCGTGTTCATTGAGACTGCGGCGGATGTTCCGGGAATGCTAGGCATGGCAGTAGGAAGGGTTTTCCTGTTATTTTCTTTCGTGCATGAGGATCAGGAGTACTCATGTGCCTTGGTACACTGGTTGGTCCCTGTGGGACGCGAACCAGATGACAACACGGGGATGTGGGTTGTTCGGCCCGAATACGAGGGCAATGGATCACGGAGCATGGCCGTCGTAAGCCTGAAGTGCATGGCCCGAGCAGCGCATCTCATCGGCGCTTTTGGGTCCTCCGTTTTACCTGATAACTTTCACTTTTCTTATTCATTAGATGCTTTCCGATCGTTCTATGTAAATCAGTATGCCGACCATCATGCCCACGAGTTCGTACGATGATGACAGTGGGTCATATATATAAATACATTTACATTGACATTTCTGGCGCACTGGGCTTCCTGGTGAGTCTGGAGTGTCTGGAAGCCTGGGATTCTCGTGCTCGCCAGCAATCCAGACGCGCCAGGGCGCCAGAAATTTGTGGATTTGCTGATGTTGATGATGCATATCAGCGTCAGCACTGATGCGCGCGGCAACCAGCTCACTACGGAAGCCCTCCAGGCAGCGATCCCTGACTTGCCTGCCCCGGGCGCTCTCGCGCGAGCCATGCGCACTCCCCGGAGCAGCACGGCGCCGGCGACATCTTCTCATGTGCGGCGCAACCCAGATGATGGGGACAGCTGGTACGCTGTCATCAACGGCCGCATGCCCGGCGTCTTCTGTGGCCCTCTGTAAGCGCTTTCTGATCTTCTGTTGTTCTTATTTTGATCAATCCATATAGGTCCAATGTTCGTGCCTCCGTCGTCGCCTATCGCGGCGCCTATTTCCGCGGATTCGACACCCGCACCGATGCGCTCGAGTGGTTTGTCGAGCAGGACGATGGCTCCACCGCCGAGAGCGATGCCCTTGCCGACGCCTAGGATGAAGCCCTTTCTTCAACGTGCTTGGTGTTCGCGCACTCCCATTGTGCAATGTACGCTCATATTTATTAAGCTGCAGATATACGTATGTTGCGTCATCTTGATTATTTATTGTGTCGTACTTGCTACGTACGGCACAGTCTCGGCTCACGTTGTTTTTTATGGACACATCCTCGATGCCTTGGTCGTGGTCTATTGGTTGTCGTGGGGTGCATGTGGTTGTGCGCAGGCAGGCGGTGTCGGTGTGCGATGCTCGTGGCGGTGGTGCGTGGTGTGTGTTGCGAGGTGCTCGTGCGGTGGGGCCTGGTTTGCCTAGTATACGCTGTCATCGTCGTTTATGTCGTGTAGCTGTGTCTGTGATTCAATATAGCCCACGCCTGCGTGTTAGGCTCCAAATCGAGTGACGCTCAAGCTTGGGGACTCAGAGTAGAACTGAAATATAGTAGCCGGTCTTGCGTACGGCCAGCAGTGCTCTGACTAGGAAAACACGAGAGTCCGAGGATTGCCCGCGGACGTCGAAAACTCATTGACCGTGTCATACAGTACCCATATAACCTTCAATATTTGCGAGGTTAATCTGCATGGCACCATTCAGCTGCCCCTGTAATCTTGCCAATTTCTACGTCCGGACTGTATTTAATGAGTGTAAGCCTGAGCGGTGGGGACGCTGTATAGGTAAGTAGCGTGAAGGCGCATCGTCTCGGTTGCACGTCGAAAACTTATTGACCGTGTCATAGAGTACCCATCTATCGTCTGATATTCGCGAGGATAATGCACATTGCACTGTTCACTTGCCCCTATGATCTTACCAATCTATACGCCCCGACAGTATTTAACAACTGTAAGCCTGAGCGGCGGGTATGCTGTAGCGTGGAGGCGCGGCGTCTGGTCTGTCTGCACCGAACCACGATAACGTCTTTCCATCCACCCTCTGTCCTCGTATGTCCACCTCCGCTTCGGCACCCTCTGACTCTGCCTTGCCATGCTCGCCGCAAAAGACCGTGTCTTCGTATTACTCCAGGTTCGTGCTTGCTCCCGACTGGCTTCGCGCACCCGTCGAACTTACTTTGCAGGCACGCCGATGAGCGACGGGATTACCAGAGAAAGTATGCGGCTGCCCACCGTGCCGTTGGAAGAAGAAAGGTGTCGACGCAGACCCATCGCGCGAGAGTGGAAAGGCAGATGGATGTAGCATTGTATGCCGAACCGTGCGTCTGGCTGTACCATGCATCGCTCGCCGCTAACTAACAGCTGCATTGCTATCCAGCTGCTATACAGACTCCCTTGCTTATTTGTATCATACGCTCGACCCAGACCGCACACTCCTCATGGCTGTGGATGAGGCAGAGGTCTCGGACCTCTGCCAGCAATTCGGAGCCCTGCGTCGCACCGACACGGAAGGTCAAAGCAACTACATCGACTATGTCCAGCGGCTCTTAAACAAGCGCTTGGCCGCGGCCAAGGAGGATCTATCTTCCCCGATAGACGTTCCCCTGGCTCAGACACGGCGCATGCATACGCACCGCCGTATCATTGCAGGACTCCATCAACAGCAGGCGTCCCTGTAGGTTAATTATAATTAAGACCGATAGCGATCGGTCTGAGCATTATAATAACAGACCGATAGCGATAAACATTTAAATGTTTCGACGGCGGAGTCATTAATAATGCTTCGGCAGGTAAAAATGCAGCGATGCTATTGGATACGGAAAAATCGGCTAAAATCGTCAAAAATGGTGAAAATATTCAGTCGGCGTCGGTTCCCACGCACACGGGGCCGCAATGAACCATTTTAAATGGCTACCGATACTACAAAACGGCACCTGTAGGGTTCAGAAAAATAGGGAAAAACCCAGTAAAATCATAATATATTTGGACGCATCACATGACACCTGAGGAAGGCTCCCAGGCCTCAAGATATTCCCACGGTCCAGAAAAATGTCATTTTTCATTATTTGTACCAGTATGTATTCCAGCCTATGGTGCCTGGGAAATTTATGGAACCCCGGGAGACATTGAAATATAATGGAAGATATCACATTACACTTAGCCTCTGCTTTCACATATTGAAGCATTCCCATTCTCCCAATAAACAGTATTTTTAATCACTCGTAACAGTATATAATACTGCCCCGAGCCCTGTAGCACCCTGGAGGACCTGTTGAGAATCATGCAGTGTATTTAGGAGGCAGACTTGCATACATAGAATAGGTACAGTGTGTCTTAGAAGCCTGGTCTCCTGTACTGCAGGCTACATGGAACCACAGGTCAATATGTATGTGTTAAGGAATATACTGCCGGCATGATCACCTTTGCCTAAGCTCTCAGAACTTGCATACAAATAGCCCTCAGTATGTTAAGAGCTGTGGTATTTTTTTCATCACCCAAGCCCCCCCTCAATTTCTCTGAAACACAATTTCTTTAGTATTAATATGGTTTAAATAGTTTTGATACATATGTTTGACTCCTTTTGTCTAGACTTGGCATAGTATGATTACTGCAGATGCATAGTTAAAATGCAACCAGTCTCTTGAATTATTTATACCAATTTTGAAAGCCACTGGTAACCTGACTTCAATGCATATATGATTATTATTTACATCTTTTAGCTGAAAAGAATGGAGTGTGCCTAATAGCTCTCCAGGATCTGATGCATAAAATGCACAGATATTGCAGAGCACTTACAGACCATGCCCCACCATCCCTTACAAGTATTGGAATCCTCAAATGACTTGGTAGATAGTACTGTACTATCACTCAGATGCAGCCTTTACTACTAGTACTGTTCTTGTCCCAGATCTATGTGCACTGACAAATGGTCCTTTCCTTTTCCACTGGACAATGACCTATGTTGAAAGCTTAGATGAGGATACATCTTTCATCACTGAGAACCAGGCCAGTTGTTTGTACATGTACAACCTTGGGATCATCATATATCCTAAAGGATATATCAGAGTGGAAGTACAGTACTATCTACCAAGTATTTGTACAACTTCAGTACTTTCATTAGTTGATGGGGCATTGTCAGTGAGCTCCCTGAAATATCTGGGGATTTTATTAACATATTCCTGTAGAGCTATTCAGCACACTTCATTCTTTTGGGCCAAAAGATATAAATAAAATATATATTTGCATTGAATGCAGAGGCTTCAACATGGCAAATAAGGAAAGTAGTGGTGGAGACCAGTTGATTTTTGGCAAGGCATCTGCAGCAGTCAGAACATACCAAGTCTACACAAAAGGAATCAAAACATGTGTATCAATACTATTTAAACCACATTAATACTAAAGAAATTGTGTTTTAGAGAAATTGAGGGGGGGCTTGGGTGATGAAAAAAATACCACAGCTCTGAACATACTGAGGGCTATTTTTATGCAAGTTCTGAGAGCTTAGGCAAAGGTGATCATGCTTACAGTATATTCCTTAACACATACATATTGACCTGTGGTTCCATGTAGCCTGCAGTACAGGAGACCAGGCTTCTAAGACACACTGTACCTATTCTATGTATGCAAGTCTGCCTCCTAAATACACTGCATGATTCTCAACAGGTCCTCCAGGGTGCTACAGGGCTCGGGGCAGTATTATATACTGTTACGAGTAATTAAAAATACTGTTTATTGGGAGAATGGGAATGCTTCAATATGTGAAAGCAGAGGCTAAGTGTAATGTGATATCTTCCATTATATTTCAATGTCTCCCGGGGTTCCATAAATTTCCCAGGCACCATAGGCTGGAATACATACTGGTACAAATAATGAAAAATGACATTTTTCTGGACCGTGGGAATATCTTGAGGCCTGGGAGCCTTCCTCAGGTGTCATGTGATGCGTCCAAATATATTATGATTTTACTGGGTTTTTCCCTATTTTTCTGAACCCTACAGGTGCCGTTTTGTAGTATCGGTAGCCATTTAAAATGGTTCATTGCGGCCCCGTGTGCGTGGGAACCGACGCCGACTGAATATTTTCACCATTTTTGACGATTTTAGCCGATTTTTCCGTATCCAATAGCATCGCTGCATTTTTACCTGCCGAAGCATTATTAATGACTCCGCCGTCGAAACATTTAAATGTTTATCGCTATCGGTCTGTTATTATAATGCTCAGACCGATCGCTATCGGTCTTAATTATAATTACACTACAGGGACTGGTGAAGAATTACTGTATTAGGCAGGTGGCACGACGCGACTTGACCGTGGGATATAATTTCCTTTGGTAACGATCCAAACACACATTTTTTGGCCTGACTGGTTAAAGAAAAAAACGATTAAGAGTAATCGTAATTGGCTTTGCGCAACCAACACAGCGACGGCTGCAAGTGTCGATGAGCGCCAGGCCGTCAAAAGCCATATAGCTTGCGGAATTGCGTCTTCTTCACGCTGGATGTTACAGCCTCAGCAAAGCATGTTCTCGTACGGGGCGACAACGCGGATGGGGCGTACCGACATCCTCTGAAGATCAAAGTGCGCGAACTCCTTGCCCAGTCGACGGCGGCTGCCCCCTGGCTCCATAGTTCGATCTGTTGACACCAGTCCCTGTAGTGTAATTATAATTAAGACCGATAGCGATCGGTCTGAGCATTATAATAACAGACCGATAGCGATAAACATTTAAATGTTTCGACGGCGGAGTCATTAATAATGCTTCGGCAGGTAAAAATGCAGCGATGCTATTGGATACGGAAAAATCGGCTAAAATCGTCAAAAATGGTGAAAATATTCAGTCGGCGTCGGTTCCCACGCACACGGGGCCGCAATGAACCATTTTAAATGGCTACCGATACTACAAAACGGCACCTGTAGGGTTCAGAAAAATAGGGAAAAACCCAGTAAAATCATAATATATTTGGACGCATCACATGACACCTGAGGAAGGCTCCCAGGCCTCAAGATATTCCCACGGTCCAGAAAAATGTCATTTTTCATTATTTGTACCAGTATGTATTCCAGCCTATGGTGCCTGGGAAATTTATGGAACCCCGGGAGACATTGAAATATAATGGAAGATATCACATTACACTTAGCCTCTGCTTTCACATATTGAAGCATTCCCATTCTCCCAATAAACAGTATTTTTAATTACTCGTAACAGTATATAATACTGCCCCGAGCCCTGTAGCACCCTGGAGGACCTGTTGAGAATCATGCAGTGTATTTAGGAGGCAGACTTGCATACATAGAATAGGTACAGTGTGTCTTAGAAGCCTGGTCTCCTGTACTGCAGGCTACATGGAACCACAGGTCAATATGTATGTGTTAAGGAATATACTGTAAGCATGATCACCTTTGCCTAAGCTCTCAGAACTTGCATAAAAATAGCCCTCAGTATGTTCAGAGCTGTGGTATTTTTTTCATCACCCAAGCCCCCCCTCAATTTCTCTAAAACACAATTTCTTTAGTATTAATGTGGTTTAAATAGTATTGATACACATGTTTTGATTCCTTTTGTGTAGACTTGGTATGTTCTGACTGCTGCAGATGCCTTGCCAAAAATCAACTGGTCTCCACCACTACTTTCCTTATTTGCCATGTTGAAGCCTCTGCATTCAATGCAAATATATATTTTATTTATATCTTTTGGCCCAAAAGAATGAAGTGTGCTGAATAGCTCTACAGGAATATGTTAATAAAATCCCCAGATATTTCAGGGAGCTCACTGACAATGCCCCATCAACTAATGAAAGTACTGAAGTTGTACAAATACTTGGTAGATAGTACTGTACTTCCACTCTGATATATCCTTTAGGATATATGATGATCCCAAGGTTGTACATGTACAAACAACTGGCCTGGTTCTCAGTGATGAAAGATGTATCCTCATCTAAGCTTTCAACATAGGTCATTGTCCAGTGGAAAAGGAAAGGACCATTTGTCAGTGCACATAGATCTGGGACAAGAACAGTACTAGTAGTAAAGGCTGCATCTGAGTGATAGTACAGTACTATCTACCAAGTCATTTGAGGATTCCAATACTTGTAAGGGATGGTGGGGCATGGTCTGTAAGTGCTCTGCAATATCTGTGCATTTTATGCATCAGATCCTGGAGAGCTATTAGGCACACTCCATTCTTTTCAGCTAAAAGATGTAAATAATAATCATATATGCATTGAAGTCAGGTTACCAGTGGCTTTCAAAATTGGTATAAATAATTCAAGAGACTGGTTGCATTTTAACTATGCATCTGCAGTAATCATACTATGCCAAGTCTAGACAAAAGGAGTCAAACATATGTATCAAAACTATTTAAACCATATTAATACTAAAGAAATTGTGTTTCAGAGAAATTGAGGGGGGGCTTGGGTGATGAAAAAAATACCACAGCTCTTAACATACTGAGGGCTATTTGTATGCAAGTTCTGAGAGCTTAGGCAAAGGTGATCATGCCGGCAGTATATTCCTTAACACATACATATTGATCTGTGGTTCCATGTAGCCTGCAGTACAACAGACCAGGCTTCTAAAACACACTGTACCTATTCTATGTATGCAAGTCTGCCTCCTAGATATACTGCATGATTCTCAACAGGTCCTCCAGGGTGCTACGGTGCTCTGGGCAGGATTATATACTGTTACGAGTGATTAAAAATACTGTTTATTGGGAGAATGGGAATGCTTCAATATGTGAAAGCAGAGGCTAAGTGTAATGTGATATCTTCCATTATATTTCAATGTCTCCCGGGGTTCCATAAATTTCCCAGGCACCATAGGCTGGAATACATACTGGTACAAATAATGAAAAATGACATTTTTCTGGACCGTGGGAATATCTTGAGGCCTGGGAGCCTTCCTCAGGTGTCATGTGATGCGTCCAAATATATTATGATTTTACTGGGTTTTTCCCTATTTTTCTGAACCCTACAGGTGCCGTTTTGTAGTATCGGTAGCCATTTAAAATGGTTCATTGCGGCCCCGTGTGCGTGGGAACCGACGCCGACTGAATATTTTCACCATTTTTGACGATTTTAGCCGATTTTTCCGTATCCAATAGCATCGCTGCATTTTTACCTGCCGAAGCATTATTAATGACTCCGCCGTCGAAACATTTAAATGTTTATCGCTATCGGTCTGTTATTATAATGCTCAGACCGATCGCTATCGGTCTTAATTATAATTAACCTACAGGGACGCCTGAATTCTTAGCTAAGAGGCTTCTGGCTTATGTTTTCCACACCTTTGTACCTCAAAAGACACCCGTTTCTGCGAGTATTTTGCATTTTGCGAGCTAACCAGTAATGATATACAAACGGTTTTGATTGATTTCAAGTCACAAAAAAAAACTACACACTTTTTATTTTTGGTAAAAATTCCCACGGTATGACTCACCAACCGGCACTTTCGACTGTGTGCAGGATTCTATGAGTCATAGTGCACAATCCCGGCTATCACAATACCCGGGCTTAATCTCTTTATTATTAAAAAGTTGCACACAGCAGGAATTGAACCAACAACCTCTTGCATACAAAGTTATACCAAGATGTTTGACCACTATACTACAGGGACAATGCATGTTAGCTGCATATAGTATATATTGATATTCCATTATTGCTATTCTCAAATATAATGACTCGGTAAAAATAAGTTTCAAGTGAGGTCCTTGACCTGTTGATAACCAAACTTGGCGCGTAGGTGAACAGATGACAGAACCAAATCCAATATGCTTGAGTAGTACAGTTTTAGATTGGGGGTGTGTCCCATGTCTAGCAGAGGGCTCAGAGAGTTGTTGCTAATACCGGTGATGGGCACCAGCCAGTTGTAAGGTGGTCTTGTCTCCTGAACCAAATTCTTACAATGTTGTGGATGTGGTACCGTTGTGTGTGAGGGGCGAGTTGTTAGTGTCCTGAAGTCTTGGAGAAAGTCTCCCGAAGTGGGAAAAGGGTGGTCCAAACTGGACGTGCTTGTCAGCCAAAGTCGAGTGTTGTGCAGCATGCTGGATGTGTGGCGGAGTCGACGTCTGGAGTCAAAGTGTGCCGTGTGAAGTTGAAGTCGTTTGAAGTGCACCATGCAAAGTGTAACTGTGAAGCCGCCCAAAGTCGAACTGCGCATTGCGAAGTTGCAGTGCAAAGGCATGTGAAGTGCCTGGCACACAGCAGTACAAAGTCGAAGTAGAAAGTCCTGCAAAGTGTGTGAAGTTGAACTGTGAGTTGACGTGCAAAGTACAAAGTGCAAAGTCGTGATGCGAAGTATTGCAAAGTCAAAATGTGAAATGAAAAGTGCAAAGTCGTGGTGCAAAGTCAAAGGCGAATACGATACGATAGGTGAAGTCAAAGTGCAAAGTCAAAATCTGCACTCAAAGTTGAATACAATACGAGGGACGAAGACTAAGACGAGAGTCTCACTAGAAGGGGGAGGAAGGGGGCATATGATATGATGCCGAAGTAGTTCTAACCATGCCTATATATATAGAGTCCGAACTGATATGTGACCGTGCAAACTTACTGTATCGTAAATAGAACGGAACATGAAATAAGTGGAACAAGGTCACAAGCAGTTCAGAGTCCAAAGTCATGCAACTTCAGATGAAGTCAAAAAATGCGAAAATCAAGTGTGTTTCCACTCTCAGCGAGGAACCAGGCCTATCATCGGGGAAGTGCAGTAAGAGACAGTTGATGGAGGGAAAAGGCGGCAGAGGGCTAGGCAAAGCTGGTGAAGTGGATTGAGTTGCAATGTCACAGCGATAGGGCAAAGCGCTGAAAGTGATGGGCAAAGGAGGGCGACTAAGGGGGAAGGTGTCAATGGACAATAAGAGACAACATGGGATTGCACGGTGCATGAGCATGATGACAAAAACACGTTGAAAGTAGTGGGAAGCAGTGACGGGAGCGTAGTGGCAATGTGTAAACATTGGGGTAGAGAGCGGAGCTGTGGCATCTGGTGATGCCACAGCCCATAGGTCAAGGACCTCACTTGAAACATTTTTTTCACTAAGTCATTATGATTGAGAGTAGCAATAAGGCTGTATATCAATATGGACTTGCTTGTAGTATATATATAGCATGACAGCGCACACTGCTTGTATCATATTTGACTTCAACTTTGAGTTGGACTTTGTTTTTACCGCATATATTGTATTCATCTTTTGCTGTGCTGACTCCTGAAGATGTGATATTGAAGTTTACATGACTGCAATGTACATGGGGATATCAGAGGTGCATGTTTAAAGGTGT
This sequence comes from Auriscalpium orientale, assembly GCA_019915035.1. Lineage (NCBI taxonomy): Eukaryota > Fungi > Basidiomycota > Agaricomycetes > Russulales > Auriscalpiaceae > Auriscalpium > Auriscalpium orientale. Next base: position 3,995,372 of record JAHLMH010000001.1, read on the forward strand.
GGTTGTCCTGAGAGACAGCAACGGTGGTCAGATGATGGACAGAGAGTATATGTGAGGTCAGAAGAGGTCAGATGGTATCAACAAGCTGAAAATGCACAAACTGCGACCACTCATGTAGGATGTGTATCAAAGATACTACATCTATTGCACTCTAAGAATGAGTATCAGAAACATTATGACCTTACTAACAGTTAGTACTTATCAACGTAAAAGTCCACTAATAGGCAGTCAATTTTACTTTGGTCTTTAGAGGATGGTCTAGCTCCCCCTCCCCCTCTCCCCTAATTAAGAGTAATTGTACTGCCATGTTTACATTGGCCCATTAACCCCAAGTTGCTCCACGGGAGGCTTCTTTTTCGAGCGGGACGGCGGCCGATCGTGTCCAACGTTGCATTCATGGCTCTCAGACTAGAGCTCATTCATATTTGGTCTGTATCTACGAAAATTTACGTCCGTTTTCCCATGTCATATTATGTTCTTATGCCTCACTCTTGCTGTGTCGCCGCCTACATACGCACCATACTTGCAATAGTCACCCTTGTCATGTTACGCTTACAGGAGTGACGAATATGATACCATGTATTGATGTATTCAGCATTGAGCGCAGCTCATGAATCAGCCGCGGTAGGGCTTATTTTTGCTCAAGGGGTCCACTGGGGAAGTTTTGAGCGTTCAATCGCCAATGCCGCTCCTCGGGATAATCCGATAATTATTCAGACTCTTCGTCGGCCCGAGCCGCCCGTGCGTCCATTGCACGTGCAGCTGACTCTGTGTATCAACGGACTTCCACCAGCCGCTTCCCCGTGGTACCCAATCATCCCCTCATATCCATCCTGCTCTGCGACATCCTGCTCTGCGACACTCGACCTCATGGTGCGCAAGCGCAAAGGCGCAGGGACCCGTGATGTGACAGTTACGCCCATGCAAATTGAAGGTGTCGTGACCAGTCATACGAATGTCGTTGTTCCCACTCGCCGCCGCGCCAGAGTTCACAATTCCACACAACACCACCCTACACGCCCATCTGATACCAGCGAACCGGACCCAACTCCTGTTAACGAAGACGGCCATCACATCCCTGAGGAGACATCTGTCCACAACGAGGAGCGCCAGGACACCGGTGTTTATATTGCCGACCTGCTGCAGCACAACAAACGCCGTAGACATGGGCCCGCGCGCCGCAGAAAAAATAGAGTGAGTCTATTAGTGCACTACCTGCCGATGTGTGCTGATTTTCCCAAGGTCGATCTGCTCACCGAATGGTTGCCTCTACGCGACGTATTCTTGGGAGAACTCCTGCGCCTCGAGGGAAAGGGTGACTATCAAGATGCTGTGGAGTGCTGCGAGTGCGAGAACGAGTGGACCTCTAGATGCCTCGATTGCGTAGGGTCGCCGCTGCTGTGCGACGAATGTCTCTGCGCGGCTCACGAGCGAGAGCTGCTTCATCGAGTGCAGGTTTGCATTCTCCTTTCAACTAAGTCGCCATGTTGCTAATGCGTTGGTTTCAGCGATGGAATAGCATATATTTTGAACGGTATTCCCTCCTCGAAGCTGGCCTATGCGTGCAGCTTGGACACGACAATTTCGTCTGCCCCAACCCTCGCACCTCGTCGACCATCCTCACAGTCATCGACACCAGCGGTGTTCATATGGTGGCCGTCCGATTTTGCGACTGCGGCGACGTGCACACTTCCCGGACCTACGTTCAAGTCCTCCGGGCGCGCTGGTGGCCAGCTACCGTGAAGCGGCCGCGGACCGTTGTCACCTTGAAAACATGTGAACTTTTTCACGCCCTCACTCTGCAAGGCAAGATGAACGCTTACGATTTCTGGCATGGGATCGTGCGCGTCACCGATGGGTCAGGTCTCAATTCGCCGAAGGAGAAACTTCTGTCATCTAGGGAGACGTCTTGCTTACGAACGCCCGCATAGAACCATTACAAAGACTTTATAAGGGTAATGCGATGCTTCCGCAACGTTCGTATGGCCAAGCGCGGTGGCCGTGGACACGATCCGGGCGGTATAGCTGAGACGGCGCTCGGAGAACTGGTGGTGGAGTGTCCCGCATGTCCACATCCGGGCCGCAACATACCAGACGGATGGGAAGATGCTCCGAAGGAAGAACAGTGAGTTTCACCCGTTTAATGACATCTCGGAGATAGCTAATGCGTATCAGATGGAAGTACGCCCTGCTTCTTGCGATGGATGCGAATTTCAAGCTCAAACTCAAGAATCGTGGCTTGGCCGACATCGAGCTTGCACCGGGATGGGCATATTTTGTCGAGGAGGCGCCTTACTACGATCTCATTGGCAAGTATATCGACCAAGAAGAGGTACGTTCTGATTCCTGGCCGCTTAGTCGTACGACGCTTACACCGTCTAGATAAAACACTGCCAATCCTCATTTGCTGCCCTCGACCACACAAATAAACCGGCCCAGAAGCGCTTCGCTGTCAATGGCGTAGGCGCTGTGATTTGCGCCCGCCACTGCTTTTACCGCAAGAGCTGCCTCGGTGATCTGCAGCGCGGCGAACGGTAAGCGTGCAGTCCTGCTCCCCAGTCGTCTGCTAGAGCGTTCTTACAGATTCTGCAACATGGATTACATCCTCCTGTCGACCATCGCACGGACAGCCGCTGGCATCAAGAAAATTGTATTATCTTACGACATCTCGTGTCAGTTCGGGGTCAACTTCGCTAGCCGGATGGAACAGTACCCAGTTGAACTCCGAGTGGTCACAGACAAGGTCGACTTCGTGTTCCTCGTCCCAAAATTCCACTTGCTCTCTCACGGCACGGACTGCCAGGCCGGCTTCAACTTCAATAAAACCGAAGGCGTTGGTCGGACGTGTGGGGAGGGTATAGAGGCCGGCTGGGCGGACACCAACGGTTCTGCGTTGAGTACTCGAGAAATGGCGCCGGGCTCTCGCCACGAGGGTCTGGATGATTTCTTCGGCGCAATCAACTGGCGGAAGACGACATCTCTTGGTAAGCATACTTCTTGACGATCCGGGGCGGTATGTGCGCTAACTCTCTCTCATCAGGCAAGCAACTCCTACGCGCCCTGAATGAAGCTGTGCCGGCGCTGGCAAAACAGAAGGATGTCCTCGAGAAGACCAACGCAACCATTCCAGACGCCATACGCCAGCGCTGGGAGGCGATGATTCTGGCATGGGATGCCGACAATACATGCACCAACCCGTACGATGAGCCGGTAGCAGGTAGGTTGATATCTCGCGCTCGTGGACTTTACGTGACTTATGTTTACTCCAGTGACAACCCTGGCGGATGTTCGACTGGAACTCGCACTTGGGGTCAATGGGCCAGTGCAAGCATGGCAGTACAATTACTCTTAATTGTTTAGGGGGGAGGGAGGGAGGGCTTGGCCATTAAATATACAGCTGATGGTCTGGGGTGGTTATTTGTTCTTGACTACAACTCGAGTGCGGTGGGGCGTATCAATGTATCGCAAGCTGGTGCAACCTTGTGCAACTTGTGGAAGCCTCAGCTGATTGCTGGCGAGTGCTGATACGCCCCACCGCATCCTCTGAGGGTATCTGCCCGGACTTTGCGCATTTCACAACCACAATGCATCACGTGACTTTGCAACTTGGCCACCGCAATTGCGTCCACCGTGCGACTCCCACGCCACTCAGACCCCTTACGCAACCATGTTCACGTGCTCTAGAACATTGCCACATGCTTCCAGCATAGCCCTTCCCATCAGACTTCCATCAGAACGTACAGCCCACGCCCCTCCCGACTTATCGCCGATGGTGCAACTCACGATGCTCCCATGCAACTTGGGTACAGCCCCAGTCGGCCATTGTCCCTGCGACCATTGTCCTTCCCATTGTTCCGGCCGTTTCCACCTCCCGCAACCTAGCGCCCCCGACTTCAGGATATCAACATTCCAACATACCCACTCCGCCTCCGCGACCTCGGTCCCGCATTTGCTGAGCGTGTTATGCACGAGTTGCAACTCAGCATTGCTGCGACCAGTCGCGGTTGTGCCTTCTCACGACACTTCAATCGGAAGTCCCGCCACGTGTTCTCGTCTCCTGAGCACCACCCTCCCTCCAAATATGGTCCTCCTTGTCCATTCTCGCGCCTTGCGACCGCCGTTTCCCACAGTTGACGATGTTGCACGTTGTTTCCCATGCCTTGCCCGTTATCCTTTGACAGCACAGATTGCTCACCCGACCCCATTGCCCGCCTCCCTCCTCGTTGCATGATGTGCCTATGACTTCTCCTCATTATATGTTCCATGTGCTACGCTGCGATTACGATTTCCCTTTGTTTCTCAATGTTCGACTCTGACTTTCTCAATCACGTCCATACGATACGGTCGCTACATATAAATACAAGTTGCGTACACCCTGAAATGCAAGTTTTGTTTCCCCCTCTGAGTCAGTAGCACATTTGGTGCTTATTGAGCCCTTCTTGTATCGTATAGTCGATTGGCTCAACTTTGTCGTCTTCATCGTCGCCTGTCGTTCTCGTCCACGTCCACACCATCATCTTTGTCCTCGCTTATTGATCTCCTAGCTCTCGTCTTGTTCCATCGTTGTCCCGCCCTTGCGACTGCGTCGCCGGTTGTCCAGTGCATTTGCGACCGTGATTGCGTATGCCCCGGTGGTTGCAGCCCTTGTTGTTGATGTTCAACCGTCTGTCGGATGTTCTCTCGTCTTGTGTTGAGTGTTGTCTTTCCTCTCAACCTCCCGACTTCGTCTGCGGTTGATCGCGACCTGTTTGACTGCGTCCTTGTATCCCCCTCTCATCCCTACTCAGTCGGAGCACTGCTGCGATTGTCGCGGGACTCTGCTACTCCACTCGCACACCCGATCATGGTACCCTCTTCAGCGCTCGAGGATTACGGTTATAGAGAGCTTACCACCCTACTACCTATGGGTGCCCATCAGCGCGAGGAAACATAGTGAAATGATACGAAACTTCAGCTGATGCTAAGCGAGTACTGTTCTGCAGCATAAAGCAGCCTCTGACGACAGATGGTAAATATGTATTGCCTATGTTTCCTGGATAATGAAATCTTTGGGACCTTCCCATTTTGTTCACATTAATTTTAGCTTCCTGGAAATATATAACATGTATATATTGCATAAGAGAAAGAGCAAAAAAATGATAAAAAGAGCTAAATGTATTTGAAGCAAATGCATATAGGACCTCCCAGCGACTCGCCGACGTCGCAGCGACGCGCAGAACATTGAGATATCGCCCAGCAACGCAGGAGACGAGCCCCGAGCCCGAGATATCAGCGATCCGGATCAATGACCGCTTTTGATGTGTCGCCCTCGTTCCCCGAGTGTCTCGGAGACTTCGCCGAAGATAGCACAGCTTTGGTGTCCAGGCCTTTGATTTCCCTCTTCTCTCATTCGCTACAATTCGCCGATGCTTCGCACGGCTTCGCTGACTGCATCACACGATTCGCGTAGCTACTCCGACATGTTTTCCCATGTATAAGTGTAGCTAGCGACGTCTGCATGCAATAGGAACTTCTCCCCCCAGAGACAGCACCTCAAACTTGAGAAACTATCGTCTTTCACCTTCGCAGCGCATCGTTTAGCCCCTTATAAGCCTTCGACATTGTCTTCACCTTCTCAGCGCCACGCTTAAGCACTTGCATATTGAGAACCATTGTCCCTCGTCGTCCCTCGTCGCCCCTCGTCGCCCTTCGTCACCCTTCGTTGCCTCCCCTCGCCCATCGTCCCCAGCACTTCGCCTAACGTCCCCGAGCCTCGCTGTACCGTTACGACTCGATCAGTTTCGCTTTTGTCGCCCAGCTTCGCCTATCGCTCCGCCACCTCCTCCCTTCATCCCACATCTTTCGCTGCACTTCCCCCATGTTAGCTACGACTCTCCGAGCCCCCTGGTAGACCTGGGACACGCCCCCAATCTAAAACAGTACTACTCGACCGTGTAGGGTTTGGTTGTGTCATCTGACCACCTGCGCGCCGAGTTTGGTCATCACCGGTAATTACCGGTCTTATTTTTAATTAGACTACATGGACTGGTGAAAACCGTGTCAGTCCATGTTACCTGCCGCATTGTATTATGCCATTCTGCGGTTTCTCCCTCGGGCAGCGTAGCCCATCTCGTCGCTGTCGCAGCGCAATCGCGGCGCCGCTATGTCATCCGTTTCAGGTCATAGTTGGTAGTGGTCCCTCGCTAGTCGTGTTGGTTGGTCAATCAAAGCGATACTGCTCTTTGAGAGGTGAAGTCTCAGGATTAGGCCCAAGGTCCAAAAAGTGTCTCTACTACAGGTCGCATTGCGCCTATATACCGATGCTCAGTCAGCTCTTCCCACGGCTCCTCCCCTTCCTGCACCGCGTCCCTTCGCCGGTGCGTCGCCGTTTTGCGAGGCAGTGTCACGCCGCGTCGCGTGCGCTCCGCAATGAGCCCTATACACTAGCTCCGTGGTCGCATGGTTGTCTCGACGCCCTGCGTGCGTCTCAGGTGTGGGTGGGTGTTTGTGCGATCAGGCCCATTCGGTGCCTGTAGCGCTGCGGGTCCCATCATCGGATAGTAGCGCCCCAAGCGGATACTACGTCCCACCCAAGAGAACTATTGGCTAATCCCATGAACACCAGAGGAGTCCTCAAGAAAGAAGAAAATCCAGGTCCCTCTGACTAGGAAGCTTGTCCATCAAAACACGCTTCCGCACGACAGCAATCCTCAACAATCTTGCTGACCTATTTACGAAGACACTACCTAAGCTGTGTCACCAGGAACTCAACCAACATCTTGGTATGCGGTAATCAGGAGTTGAGGGGGAGTGTTGTAGTTGGTGGGAGGAGCCACTCGGCAACTCCCAAATATACTAGATTAGATTACTAAGTTTGATAGATAAGCAAATACCTGGTCATACAGATATTCCAGTAGTCTGGCACTTAGGTATTAAAGCTCGTGTATGAGGGCTTCAATGATAACAATGTTATCATTCTTATTCTTTATTTTACTTGCTCTCCATGTGTTTATTCTACAAATATTTCATGTGACCTAGCAGCTACTTGAACTTTTGAAAGAAAGAAAGAGAAGAATAAAAAGAAGAGGAGAAGGAGGAGGAGGAGAAGAAGAAAGAAGAAGAAGAACTGACAACAAAGTGGCAAAGAATTTGTCATAGGAACTATCTGGATAATTGAAGACAGGATCAGATAACATCACCCCATGGACTGGGTGAAGTACTCCTATCATGCTAGATGCTGCAACATGCTTATATCTCCCTAGTCACCCTTTTCAACCAAAAACTCTCCTGTCAAAATTGACAACATGTCATTAACAAAGTCATTTAATTTAGGGTCATAAAACTTTTCCTGAGCTTTCAAGGCTCTTCTGTACCACTGTATTGCCACATCAAACTCATCATCATATACATATGTCCTTGCAAGAGATCTCAGAATATTGGCATATAAATTGGGGAAGAGATTGTGTTTCTCACAAAGTGACAATGCCTCAAAGTAATATGCACGTGCTTTTTCTGTCTTTCTTTCATCAGAATAAATCCATCCAAACGCCATAGTTGTGGATACCACAGACTCTGTATTATTTGATTTTATATGCATAGTCATAGCTTTCTGCCAACAGTCTCTAGCACTATCCGGTTGATGCATATCATAATAAATTCTCCCCAATGATTCTAAGTCCTCTCCTAACCGCCGAATATCCCCGCAGGATTCATGCAGGGCAATAGCCTGATTTAGATAATTGATTGCATCCATGTGCAGTCCTTGGCTAAGATACACTAGTCCAATACCACGAAGAGATGTACCATGTCTAGTCAGATCATTGTGACATTGGTGTATCTTTATAGCCTGTTGGTAGAAGTCCAGTGCTGTTTCAAATTCATCCATGTTCAAATGAAGTTCCGCTAACAAATCTAAGGTAATATTGTCAAACCCCAATCCGTTGATTTGTCTGTTCAAGAGTAGTGATTTGGAAAGATAATCTTTAGCTATTTCATACCTTCTCTCTACCTTATAGCAAATTCCAAGTGATTGATATGCACGGCTTTGCCCCATTCGGCTGTTTGACTTTACAAAAAGATCAAATGCTTTATGAAAGCATAGTCTTGCTTCATCAAAGTTATATTCAAATCTATGTACCTGCCCTAGAGCCATCCACGAATAAGCAACAGAATCGTCTTTGCTTTCAATCTGATTATATAGATCAATTGATTGGATAGCACATTGTTTGGCATCTTGGAAAAGAGACTGCATTCTTGAGATCACACTTAAGTGAGTCAATATACATGCTTGATCAGCAATAATATTATACCTCTCATAAATACTAATGGCTGGTGTAAAATATGAACGGGCTAGATCATATTCACAGCGACCACCATGAAAGCGGCCTAGGGATTGCATTGTTTTTGCCTGATATATTTCATCTTTTTGTCTTTGAGCATATTCCAAGGTCTTTAAATAAATTAGATGTGCTTGTGAAAAGCTTCCACAATCATGCAAACAATTACCCCACTCCAGTTGGTAGTCCATAACACATTGAGGAGATAAAAACTCTTTCTTTTCTTCCAATAATTCAAATAATTCTGGCACAAATGACCCTGTTTCTGTAGTAGTAAGCCAAGAGTAATTTCTTACAGCCTCCACAAGAGTTGTATCAGGGACTTGAGTTTTCAAACAGTCCAATAGGATATGTCCTGTATTTTTATACTCCAGCAATTGTTCTGTAGATATTACAGTACGACTTTCATCTTTGAGACTAAGGTTAATATAATGCTGTCTTAGTAACTGCATATGTTCTGTTGATAGGGGGAGGTGCTCTTTACTGTAATATCCAATCAAAGGGTGAACATGCAAGGTATCAAATGACTGATACACAAGCCCACTCTTCAAAAGAGCATTGACACTCTCTTGTGCACTCTGAGTACCTGAAAAAAGAAACTGAAAACAGTTCACCCTTGCTGGGGCTAAGCCACCAGGAAGCATTCCCAATAGACTTAAGATAACCAAAGCAGTAGAGTGTGATTTTAAGTTATATCCCTTAATAGATAGTTCAATTGAAGCCTCAAGACTTGTGAGTCGATGTCCTTTCTCTCTCTCAATAGTTCTGATATTTTTCTCCTCCCATTGCTGCCACAGGACTCTACAATCTTGTGATTGAGCAAGATGAGCAATAATTGTAAGAGCTAGAGGAAGGCCCTCCACACTTTGGACTAATTTTGCTGCCCACTCATCCCATTTATTTGATATGTGTTGAAAGATTTTCTGCGAGGTGTCAAAGCTTAGTGGTGGTAAAGGTGACAAGAGTGGCTTAGACCAATCAATGCCCTCAGGATATTCAGAACCTCTCATAGTGACCATCAATGAAAGACATAAGACAGAGCTCAGTTTTTGTAGAAACATAGTGACTGTGTGCTTTATTTGGTAATCAGCATTCCATAAGGTTTCAAAATTGTCTAGACACAGCAAGCTGGGAGCAGACTCAAGATATAACAGTATCTCTTGTTCTTTCAATGAAGTATCTGAGTCATTTTGTAAGCCAATATTTTTTGCTATCTCATTCACCAGCATAGATGTGGAGAGGCATCCTTCACATGAGATGAAATAGATTCTCTCAGTGAATTTATGTACTACTGTAGGGTGATGAAGGATTGCCAAAGCCAGAGTGGTCTTTCCAATTCCACCTGGACCAAGAATTACTGTTCGAACAGGCAATTTTGTTGCATCATTTAATAATTCCAGTACTGCCATCATATGAGTATCACGTCCAAAAAAAGTATGAGAATGAGCTGGGATTTTAGTGTTAGCCCTGTAAAATCATAAGATTATACAATTTCTATGATCATAGAAGAATATACCTGTGATTAGTCAAGAGAGGCTATATTTTGTAATGTTATTACTTTTTAAGTGGAGATACAACATTGTCATCAAGCATACCTGAGAATTGAAATCTGCATTGGCTTTAACTGCGAATAGCAAAGATGCCTACAGTACATTAGTTGCTGTGGAACAGTGTGCATTTCAATAAATCATACCTTATAGCTGTTAGTAAGGTAGTTGAGCCTTTTATTGCAGTAGCTGATTCTTTCCTTTGAACCTCCATCTATCAAACGAAGAGGCATTCTTTTCTTCTTTTGATTGTTATATTGAACCAGTGCATACTCAATGTTCTTTAGTTCCCTAATGAATAAGTGTAGTAATCAGTGTTCTGTGTGATTCCACCAAGGCTGACAAGAGTTTGGAGCTGAACATACTGAGGCCACAGTTCCAAAGTATGCTGCAGATCTGGAGGAACTGTCCAGCTATGGTTTTTAGCATAAGTAGTAGCCTCTTCCAGAAGTCTGGCTAGCTCTGATATTCTGTCATTCATCTCATTCAATTGAGCCTTGTTGACATTCAGTGTCTGTGGTATGAACTATTAGTGATCTGAGGCATGACTGGCAACTGAGGGGCAAATATACATCACTGATCATGGTGACTCTTAGTAGTACCCCAGCAGCACCCTTGATGTACGGCACTTGCACAGTAAGTTCACCAATCTCCCGCAAAAGTGCAAGGGATGTGACCACAGTAGCTCTGGTTTGCGGTAGATTTTTATGAGATGACTGATCACCTTTGATATGGATCATGATCATCAGCAAAAGTACTGAAACCTTGTAGCGCTTACAAGTGCTTAACTTAAAGCTCTCACGGTTACAACCTGTTACAATTCGCCCGGAATATATTCAAATCATTTGTGGGGATTGATTGCCAGAACATATCGACATGAATCTCATGCGAATGTTGTAATTTGGATACTAGGCACACATACACACAGTGAAAGGCATGGTTAATTAGGCGGAAACGGAAATGAGGTTTGGTTACAAGAATCGGGGCTTTAAGATAAGCACTTGTAAGCGCTACAAGTTTTCGGTACTTTTGCTGATGATGAGCATGAAATGGCTTCTGACACTCCAGCAACTCACTGTCAATGGAGGGGACTTTGGGTCGTGTAAGTATGGAGAAGAGCACCTTCACGATAATCTTGGATGCTTGCATGGCTGTCGTTGATGTCGAAGAGGCGTGAAAAAAAGCGGGCGTTGTTTGCGGCAGTGTTTGCGGGCTGCACCGCCACCGGAACTCCGCCCCGAACCGCATGACGTGAGGTCGTTGGCCGAACATATCTGAACGTTGAGGCCACGCCGACCAACCCGCGATGCCCACAAGCCTCACCAGTCTTGCCCCAGTGAACGCGCCACGCTTCCACTCGCAACTCCTCGAGAATGGCGTCAGTAAACCCAGGAAGCGACGCGCACACGCCAGTTGGTTCTGGCTCCGTGGTACCTGCGACGTACGTGTCTAAAACTTGTCTAGTCATCCCACCCACTCGTCGTGCATGCATATACCCTGCCCATCGCCAACCAGATACTGACGTGTATCTCTATCTAGGCACGCGACCCACCGATGCTCGCATTTGCAGGGCGCGCACTCTTTGCATCGCCCAAATGAGTCTTCTGCCAGCCACCCCCGCCCACATCGAATCGACCCCGGTCGCCTTCCCCAGCTCGCTCCCGGCGGGTCACCGGCCACCGTCGACCACGCTGTATCTCTGGCGGCAATGGATCCCTCCGCCTCCGACCTCCAGCCCCGCAGTCGTCGCCGCCGGCGAGAGTTCATCCTTGTTCATGTGCAGCCCTGCGCCGCAGCTCTGGTACGTCGTCGAGCTACGACTGTCAGCCGTTTCCTGACCAGTCCTCCATAGCATCACCGTCCTTGACTGAGACGTCCACCTTCTGGAGTGGCTCTACAGTCTGGGACGTCAACGATAAGCGCGGCACTCTTCATACCGCGACAACAGCTTCTCTCGAATCGCATCCCACAAGTTGCCCGCCTCTGTCTTCAGATGCGCAGGGTGTACTTGTCGTAGACGAGCTCCACGAGTGGATCGCCGATCCCGAGTGGATAGCGGCGCGCTGACGAACACGACGCCGAGAAGATCTCGAGGAGCATGTGGAGCGGCGATGGAGCAGACGCGGACACACCCGCTCGGGCGTTTTACCAGCCCGTAACGATGACATCGTCGCCGGCTCACAAGTTGGCTCACCAGGAGCAAGAAGAGCCGAAGAAGACGGAGTGCATCTAGAACGATGAGGTTGCGAACTTGACGATGCAGAACTAGGTTGGCAGGATTTCCTGTCCTGTAGGCGAGAAGGATATACCGAATTAGCAGACTTTGGGTAGGATGCTGCGATTGCAGAGGGCTGGATGGTGGCGACGAAGCGCGACGGGTACGTCTTCTTACTTCCATCATGTGTTTTTCGTGGCTTAAGCATGTCTGCCGCAGTTCACCAATTTTTTGCGTCACATTCATGGGTAGTTCTCGTTTGTGCTGGCGGGAAAAAGGGCGTGAAGAGACGAGAAGCGATATTAATATGACGGAACATGAGCTCTTCTTCGCAGACCTTCTCCTTGAGAGGCTCGTTCGGCCTTTCGGTGAGTCCTTCTATCACGACTTTGCGAACTGAGTACTCACTTTCGTCGCAGAGATGCTCTTCACCGAGGCCATCTTGCTTCTCATGTCCCTCTACATATCCATGATCTACGGCCTCCTCTACGCTTTCTTCTTCTCCTACCCCGTCGTCTTTGTCGAAGGATACGGGTTCAATGACGGCATGGTCGGCCTCACGCTCTGGTCCGCGCTCGTCGGTGTCGCAATCGCACTGCTCGTCACGCCCTGGCTCGAAGGCCATTACCACAAGCGAACTGCCCAGAAGGGCAAGCCCGAGACGGAAGACAGACTGCCTGGTATGATGCTCGGTGCGCCGTGGATACCTGTTTGTACGCCATACACCTCATTTGCGTTGCCCTGAGATCAACACTTGATGCTTATCTTCCGTTTAGCACTTTTCATCTTTGGGTGGACGTCGCCCCCGATCGTCGAGGCCGTCGGCGCGCGCGGGGTCGGGCCGTGCATGTCTGGCATCCAATCCGGCTTCGGCATGTTTGTCGTGTACTTCAGCGCTCACGCATACCTCATCGACACGTTTTCCGCACACGTCGCGTCTTCGCGAGCGGCGAAAACAAGTTGTCCGGAGCGGGCTCGGCGCAGCGAGGTTTGTTTGTTGGTGAGTCTCACCGCCTCGTCCTGGACTGCCCTTCGCTGCTGATTCTTCGTGAGCTTCGTAGTGCCGATGTTCCGTGATCTGGGTATCGAGTGGGGCGCTTCGTTGTTGCATTTTGTCTCTAGCAAGTAAGTCGCTTCGCACCGGTAAGCCTCTCGTTTCGCTGACGTGCCTTCCAGTTGCCCATACCCTGTCTCTTTCTACTGTCACGGAAAATGCATCCGTGCTCGCTCGCCGCGCCCATCGCCGCAAAGGTTCCATAGATCGGTTTAATGTCATGACTATCCGTACTCGCTCGTGCGCATCCGCCGCATATTTCATAGATTCTTTTATTCTCATGACAATATCCTGTGTACCGTTATCCTACGCTTTAACATACCCTCTTATAGATCCCGTCGTCACTTGCTGACGTTGAATTGAAACCTCCTTTCCTTTCTCCACCCTCCGGATGCAGATGATGGGCTGAACGTTGATGCGAACTCAAGCAGCGTCGAAACAAGAAGGGCGGTGACGAGCGAAAAGTCGGCGCACTGCAAAGGCATCAAAGTCGATGTACAAGAACACTTCAGACGCACCTGTGTACTTGCCACCGCGAGGGATTGAAATCCCGCCCCATCCGCACCTTGACATTTGCGACATTGAGATTGAACAACAGACGCAACGGTCATGAAGATAACGGTGTCGGCAAGCAGCCGCCGACCTGGGCATACCCAATAGACGAGCGTTCAAAACCAGTGCATGTAAATTCCAAGCTTTATACCCACCTTCGCCCGAGGCCAAAAGCCGGAGGTGCCAAGACCAGAATCGCAGTCATCCTTGAGCAGGGCGTCATCGATCAAAAGCACCCCAGAATGAATTGCTCTGGGTTGATGTAGGCATCTAGATCCCGCAAGATCGCCCTGTTCATAGATTTCAGAACAACGAGATGAATGAACACGTACCATGTTTTGACCATGACCAGAGCACCTACAAAAACGTCAGAAACGAGTGCCGGAGTACGCGAAGGAGGATCAAGGAGGGTTGTGAAGTAGACTCTGTACGATATATGCCGTCTACTTACCTGCAGCATGTGGGGAAGACCTGCCGGTCGAGCGTCATTGGCTTTCAAGATTGTCCTTCTAACTGCGCTCCGTCTTCCTTAGCTCTGACCGCTCCTGTTGAGCCAGATTCAGTGAGTCGACGACATTCATGACATCAATGCGTGAAAACGTACGGGCAAGCGCCTCCCGCCTCTGCTCCACCGCTGCCACAATGCCCCAGTGCGTACTCCGAATCTTCGGTTTACGCCCGTCCTGAGCGCGCTCCGACTCGAGTTCGCAATCCGCTCGCGGGGCTCGTTTGCGGGTACCCCTTGCGCGTCCGAGAACACAGGCGGGCGACTTGCGGGATGGATTCGAGTGAAGCTCGTGGGCGCTAAGGGGTCGAGGAAATCTTCGGTGATCGGGGAGCAAGACCACCGACCTGGGGCTGTAGACGAAGGGCTCGATGCCTGAAAATCGGCGAACTGAGGTGAGGCGTTGTATCATTATGGTGGTTCGGCACAAGTGCATTTGGCGGAGCTGTTTATCGCGATACTTTCGAAAGGTGCCGCGCATATCGCTGGCGTCCAAGTCCCGGGACTGCTGAGCTACCCTGTTCCAGAAAATGTCAGTTCTCTTCGTGCGCAATCGTAGCTCGAAGACGTACGGGCTGGTAATGAAAGAGGATGCTGAAGTCCCGCTGGCGGCGACGACCGCGGGACTGGAGATCGAGGGCAAATGGAGCAATTTCCGCCAGGGATTCAGCCTGGAACGAGCTGGGAAGGCGACCGCGGTCGATTCAATTATAATAAGGGCAGGGGCGGCTGGGACATGACATGCTCAGCAAGAGTGATTCGACGGACCTGCGGTCGTGGGAATCCTGTCTTCGGTGGCTCGTCCTGGCCGCGTCGGAGTCTGTACTACCGGCTGATCGACTTATCATCGGCCGCGTTCGTTCAGTCTGCTTACAGGAGACTAGTCGGAGTCGTCAGCTCCTGCTCCACGAGTCGGCCTCACCCCGTCAACTTGACTACGGCTCGCGTTGAGTTCCGAATGCATGGAGCATGGGCCATGTTTCACCAAGACGGCGTCCTGATTGCCCTCATCGTTTCAGCGCTTTGACGTTCAACACTTCACACTGACGTTCAACACTTCACCTGCAGGGCATTCGTCTGAATTTTCGTGGTACGTGTTTCATGTGTTCGAAGGTCTATCATACGCCTGCTGAGCGGCTTCTCCACTGTGTCGTCGTCGTCAACACGCGCCTGCCGTCGATGCAATCCCGCCTGCGCGCTTCAGCCGCGACCCGCTCGCGCCTGCCTCGTGTTCTGGCCGAGCCACTGCCCCCGTCAGCTATGCACCCGTACGTCTTCTCATGTTGCATGCTGATGCGTGTCCTGCAGTGCCTCTCCATACGTGTAATTGACGGCCGATTGAGCAAGCTTCCCCGGTACAGTATGTGCGCCCGTCATGGTACGCGTTCGCTCGCTGACATGCTCCGCAGACGCAAAGGGCGGGCAACGGCGATTTTATCTCAACCATCGTGCTATAGCACGCCGGCGAACATGCACAACGTTCTGGACGCGCGTGCACCGGTGAAGGACGCGGCGCGGTCGAGACCACTCTCTCCTTCCAAGCGGCCGTCGATTGTAAGGGTTCCTACCGTTCTGCTATTCCTCAGCTGACCGTGTCTTTGAGCTTGACGCAGGTTAGCATGGCTCGTGTCCGCGTCAAGATGTCAAAGTTATCGCAAACCGTAGCACCCAGAAGTCAAAGTATTCGCAGTCACAACACGCTGTGCGCCAAGCCATTAGCGCGAGACGCCCCAACTCTCCAGCGTCTCACCCGCAAGACGTTTGAACACATATCTGCGCCGCCCAACCTCTCGTCTCTCAGCCCTGGTCACACCGTCCACGGACAACAGACGTATGCCGGCAGGCCGGGCCCGGCGAGGCGTTGGATGTATTCAAATCTCGATGGCGCGAAGCCGGGCGTGCTCTCAAGGTGCCTCGCTGCAGGGCAGGCCGTGCCGCTTCCCGACAGGGCACACGACGCACGGTCGTCGCAGCGGAATCACAGGTACAGAACGGCTGTCTTCTAACACGACCGCCAGCTAGTCGCCAACCTGCAATGAAAACCTTCTCGCGTTCTCCGCGTCAACCCTTAGGATGCGCCAAGTCGAGGCGCACAGTCTGTGCGCTGTGCGCTGTGCGCTGTGTGTCCCTACCCCAGGGCGACGCTGCGACTGCCGGCGCGCGGTATCACTCCCGAAGTGGTGCGTCTCGCGTTGCCACGGTTAGATGAGATCGGAAGGGTGAAGGGACGGGGGTTGCACTGCGCTAGTTTGAAGTGCTCGCGGTTTGCTTGCCGTTATTTGGTACAAATTGACATAGAGGCTTTGCAATGAACCAGGATGAGATACATTGTGTGTCTGCGCAGACAATGGGGTAGACTACGGTACACAGATGTTGGAAGGAATCATAGGACCGCAAGATCATAGCTAGGAATCGTACGAACGCAAGATCATAGCTGCAGCCCCCATTCAATACCATCTCTTCGCCTCAGTCTTGTTAGCAAAGCGGATCGCCTGGGAAGCACTGATTCCGTGCTCACGCAGCACTGAAGGCGGCGTCGTCAGAGAGGGCCCACATAACATCGCAGCGCTACTCACCGGGCTCCCCGCTACGCGGTCGTCACACGCACTCGACGTTATCGGTGAGCTGAGAGAGATCCGTGATCGCGATGTTGCAGGAGCGCGGACTTGGGCAGGGGAAGGAAGGTCGGATAGCGGATGCACTGCACGATCTGGACGCCACGCACGCGTGAGTGGGCGGACGGCTGGCGGTGTGGCGAGGACCGGCACGCACCGCGGTAAATTATTTTTGACTCTGCGACACGAGCGAACGTGTTCGCATCCTCGCGCACGCGTCCAGTGCTCCATCGCTGCCCCATATGCTCCTCGATGACTTCAGTGCCCTGTTCATCAGCGCGCTCTCGCTTGAGATCGGCGATCCGCTCGTGGAGTTCGTCTACAAGCATGATGTTGGCATCAAGAGACACAGGTGGGCGAAGTGCGAGATGGGAATCGGGTGAAGCTGGTGGGTGAGGGTGGACGAACCGGCACGGAACCGCAGGTTGCAGGTGGCGAGACTCGGAACAGGGAACGAACGTCCGTGCGACTGGCCAGAGGGTCCGACTTTGGGATGTAGCACGAAATGCTCGATGCCTGGGAGGGAGTGAAGTGGGGGTGAGGGCGTCGTATGGTGGTTCGCAAGCTATCGGCACGCACCAGCTCCGCGTATGCGCCTTTCCAAGCTCAAGTTTGACATCAGCGTGCGCGAGCGCGGCTTGAGGCGAGTCGCTGGCCGTCTTCTGCAGCTGTTTAAACAGGGTGTCCGCAGATCGCTGGCAGTGTTCTCCTCTCGGGAATGTTGCGCTGTTTCAAGGAGGTGCGCTTGCCAGTGACGATCCTTCTGTCATGAGCGGTGTGAAGAAACCCTGTTTGCGCGTCGCGGTTGGATACTAAGATGACGATGCTGGGGAGGACAGGTCAGGAGCGGCTGACAGTCGCGGCTAGACAACGTACGAGAGCGTATGGCTGGACATGATCGAGGATGCTGGATAGTCGCTGGCCGTGCGGCTGGAGCTCGAGGGCAGAGAGACTCCCGTTTCCGCCAGCGTGGTCGACGATGACCGCTTGAGTGGGGAAGGCGACCGGGATCGATTTGGACCTGGGCGGGGCTTGCAGAGGAGTGATGCGAGGAGTCGACGTCGACGTCCGTCGACGAGGGTGAGAAAGCTGGCCAGCGGTCATTCACCGCGTGGGCTACCTGGTAACCTGGGCGAGTGTGGACAGTTGCTGGCAGAGCCGGTGACTGTGGGGCAGGAAGGATGCACGAGTAATAGAGCGTACGCGCATTCTGCGCATTGTAAGAGCTGTTCGGCCGGGATGGGTGGCTGCTGCACTCTGCAAGGGGCGACGAATTATGCGGATGGCACTTGTTCATCAGCGCGCTCTCGCTGGAGTTCGGCGATCCGCTCGTGGAGCTCGTCTATGAGCACAATGTGGGCATCAAGACAGTCGAGACACAGGTGGGCGACGTGCGGGATGGGACTCGGGTGAAGCTGGTGGGTGATCGTGGCCGAACCGGCACGGAACCGCAGGGCGCACGTGGCGAGACTCGGAAACCGAACACCGAATGAACGTCCATGCAACCGACCGGAGGGTCTGACTTGGGGCTGTAGCACGAGATGCCTTCCCCCGCTCGCTCGGCCA
This sequence comes from Auriscalpium orientale, assembly GCA_019915035.1. Taxonomy (NCBI): domain Eukaryota; kingdom Fungi; phylum Basidiomycota; class Agaricomycetes; order Russulales; family Auriscalpiaceae; genus Auriscalpium; species Auriscalpium orientale. Next base: position 4,013,741 of record JAHLMH010000001.1, read on the forward strand.
GGCTGTATTCCTGGTGGAACGTCGCGGCCATCCGCCCTCGATCTCCAGCCCCGTGGTACTCTCCTAGAAGCAGACTGAACGAACGCGGCCTAGTCGATCAGCCGGTAGTACAGCCCAGTGGTCGTCGCCGCCAGCGGGACTTCAGCATCCTCTCTCATGCCCAGCCCGTACGTCTTCGAGATACGATTGCGCACGAAGAGAACTCACACTTTCTGGAGTAGGGTAGCTAAACAGTATCGGGACTTGGACGTCGATAAACAGGTCCGCCACGCGACGCCTCACTCCACTTCGCCAACTTTCAGGCATCGAGCGTTTCGTCTACAGCCCCATGTCTGCGGTATAGATGTTCATTCTTCTCGCTAACTACGACTCGTGCTCCCCGATCACCGAAGATTTCCTCGACCCCTCAGCGCCGACACCAAGCTTCACTCGAATACATCCCGCAAGTCGCCCGCCTGTGTCTTCGGACGCGCAAATGGTGCCCTCAAACAACCCCCGAGTGGATTGCCGAACTCGAGTGAGGAGCGCGCTCTGGACGGGCGTACACTGATGATTCGGAGGACGCACTGGGGCATATGGGGCAGCGTTGGAGCAGACGCGGGAGGCGCTTGCCCGTACGTTTTCACGTATTGAGATCATCAATGTCGTCGGCTCACTGAATCTGGCTCAAAAGGAGCAAGAAGAGTCGAGGAAGACGGAGCGCAGTTAGAAGGACAAGCTGGAGGGCCAATGGCGCTCGACTGGCAGGTCAGTTCCTCACATGCTCCAGGTAAGTAGTCGGCATGTATCGTATAGGGTCTACTTCCCCAAGCTCCGACCCTCCTTGATCCTCCTTCGCGTACTCCGGCACTCGCTTCTGACGTTTTTGTAGGTGCTCTGGTCATGGCCAACATATGGTACGTGTTTATTCATCTCGTTGTTCCGACACGCTGAAATCTATGGACAGGGCGAGCTTGCGCGATCCAAATGTCTACCTCAACCCAGAGGAACCAATTCTGGGAAGCTTTGCGCCCTGCTGAAGGATGACTGCGATTCTGGTCCTGGCGCCGCCGGCTTTTGGCCTCGGGCGAGGGTGGGTATTCAGCTGGGTTTCACGTGCGGTGGTGTCTGAACACTCGTCAATAGGGTATGCCCAGGTCGGCGGCAGCTTGCGGACGCGGTAATATCCATGACCGTTGCGTCTGTGTTGTTCAATCTGAATGTCGCAAAGGTCAAGGTGCGGGATTTCAATCTCGCGGTGGAAGGACACAAGTGCGTCTGAAGTGTTCTTGTACATCGACTTTGATGACTTTACAGTGCGCCGACTCTTCGCTCGTCACCGCCCTTCTTGTTCGACACTGCTTGAGTTCGCATCAGCGCTCATCATGATCGCAGTCCATCATGTGCATCCGGAGGGTCGACGTTGTCCTGAATCTCGAGCGAAAGGAAAGGTATGTTAAAGCGTAGGATATGTGGTATACAGGCTGCGATGTCTACGTATCGTCGTGAGAATAAAAATATGCGGCGGATGCGCACGAGCGAGTACGGATATCTTGTCCTGTCACGACAGTAAACAGATCAAAGGAACATGCGGCGGATGCGCACGACGAACTAACACGGGTGTCTTTTCCGGAAGAGACAGGGTATATATTGGAGATCGTGCGCGTGCATCCGAGGCGAAGCGGATCAGCAACATACGCAGGGTCGTCGGACACGGTGACGTTCGAGAGCACGGAGCGCGCGCCGGCGGGTGCCTGGCCCATTCACGGGCCGACTTGTCCGCTCGCATTCAGTGCCTCTCGCGCCCGCATCTTATCACTGCAGCCTCGCCCAGCGGACACGGGGACTCCATTGCTGACTCTGTGCTGTACACCGCGGACCAAGCTAGGTATGCGGCTGTCTTGTGCTCTTCTCAACCTTTCATTTTCCAGCGCAAGAGAGGCCCGCAGGCGGCTTGGTGGGTCAAATTTCAACGCCTATTTTCTACTGATTATGGTCCCCAGACTACTCTTTCGACGTGTCAACTCCTCCCCTCGCTCCGCCCGCCCGCCTCCCGACCGTGCTCGTGCTCTCTCCCTTCCATCTCGCCGCCACGCGCTCCCAACCACTCTCTCGGCAGTGCCTGCTACGTGCTGCGTTGCCCTGCGCTCGATGCGCGCAGCGTCTTCGCAGCTCGTGTTTCGGTCCCCGAGCCGGTCGGTACGCCGCGCATACGTCTGGCTGCGGCGGCGGCGGGCTCGTACTGCGCGCGTGACGGTGTCGCTGGCCTGTCCTGCGCTCGGCGCGAGCGGGAGATGTCGCTGCGCCTCGTCCGGGATCGGGTGCGGCGGGCACGCCGTCGGTGTTGCGCGGCGGGGCTCGTCCAGCGGCGGACGGCACACCCAGCGACGTTGCTGGCGTGTCGCTACGCCTCGTCCATCGCGTCTTGACGGCGTCGCAGCGCACCCAGGATGGCCCGATGGCTTTGACGTCGCGCGCCCGCGAATTCTTGGCGTCGAGGGCGTCGTCCATGGTCGGAGCCCGCGCGCCCAGGGCCTCGTCCACGGCTCGGCTCGACTTGAGTGCGGCTGGCTCGGCCGTGGTAGTCGTCCTGGTGCGGCGCGGAGGTCGCGGAGGTCGCGGAGGGCGGGCGCCACGTCCGCGACGTTCTTGAGAGTTTGGGGCGTCGTGCACGCCCGCAACAGCCGTGGCGGAGGGAGGGCAAGTCCAGCGCGAAGACGCAGGCCGTGGTACTCGACCGCGGGCGTCGCGCGATGCCGTGCTTGACGAACAGCGAGCGGCTGCCGCCCGTCTGAGGAAGAGACCGCGCCGAAGGGCGGATTTGAGGTCGTCGAGGCCACTGATCGTGCACGCGGCGCGCTGAGAAGATGGGGACGCGGGCGTTTGACGTCGAGCGGGGGAATGGGCTGCGCGGCGCGCGGGCGGCTGGGCTAGAAAACAAACAGTGAGTAGAAGAATTAGAGACGGAAAGTCGAAAAGATACGTACCTAACGAGAGCGCGACAACGTCGCAGCCCACCTTTGTCCAGTTGAGCCGCGCCCAGGACTGCCCTATGGCCTGAGGGAGAAAGGACCGCACCGACGGGCGCGTGGAGGATGACGAGGCTGTGGACCGCGCCCGCGGCGCGCTGAGAAGGTCGGCCTCGTCCAGGGATCTTGCTCGTGCGCAGACCTTCGCGCCCAGGGTGCCCGATGAACTTGACGTCGCGCGCCCGCGACTCGTCGATGTTGATGGCGCCGTCCATGGCCAGAGATCGCGCGCCCTCGCGTGCAGGGCCTCGGCCAGGGCACAGCGGGTCCTGCGCGACTTGAGCGCGGCCTTCGCGTCTGTGGCTGTCGTGCAGGAGCGGCGAGCACCCCGCACCTCGGGCAGGAAGACCGCCCGCCTCGTGCGGGCGCTGCGCGAGGATGTGCGCCACGTCCGCGACGTCTTCAAGACGGTGTGCCCGCCCGCAGCAGCCATGGTGGGGAAGGGCCTCGTCCAGCGCGAGGACGGGCTTGGTAACCGCGAGCAATGAGCGCGTCCGGGGCTGCTTGGCGATGCAGTGGTTGATGACCTTGTCGGCAGCGAGTGGGGCTTGGTGCGCCTTGAGCTACGGCAGGCCAGCGCTAAGGCATGAGATCGCGGCGAGGGCGGGGCGAGGGTCGTCGTGAGGATATACTGAAGATAAAGTTTAGGTTAGTCAAAGAAATAAGCAACAAAATGGACAAAATACGAACATTAGTACGGTGGCGGGGCGTCGCGCACCACAGTGCCCGGCCCTGGCAGCTGAAGTGTCGAAGCTGTAGCGCGGACGCGAGGACGCGACGCGTCCGAAGTTCCGCATCGTCTTGAAGGATGCGCAAGGCGCCGCGCGCGGGCCGATCCGTGAGCGCAGCCTCGCCGCGCGCCTCGTCCAGTGTGTGCGAGCCGTTCGTGGCTGCACAGCGTGCGATGCGGCCCGATTATTCGTGTGCGCCGAGGGATCTTGATAAGATTCATGGGCGCGAGCGCGAGCAACGCTGCGCCCCGTCGCAGCGCCTCGTCCAGGCCGTGTGGCGCCTGCAGAGTCGTCCGCGCGACCCGTGCGCAGTTTGGCGTGAAGTGACAGCGCGGCTTGCGACGCGTCGTTCAGCGCAGCTGTCGGCAAAAAAATCGTCGGGGCTTCGTCCCGCGATTGAGAGGCGGAGAGATGACGCGGCCGCGCGAGGGAACGTACGTCGTAGTTCATCAATCTATGCTTGAGGCGTCCCAGTAGTCTTCCTGGAGGTCCTGGGCCGTTGCGAACACCGGCCGATCGTTATGGAGGGCGTAGGATGGAGAACACTGCCACACGAAAGCCGAAGACGTCAGCGAAAACAGAGAAACAATGTCGGCACGACGACGACGCACCTTGCAGAAATGTCAGCGCAGACGCTGTAGCACATGGGCGTGGTCCACAAGACCTAGCACCCATCCATCGGCGCGGTGCGAGGGGAGATGCCGTCGTCTATCCAAGTCGCAGTTTTTTTCGACGTAGCGCGGTCCTGAAGGCTGACGGGCGAGTTTTGAAGCGGGCGTGGTCGAGCTTAGCCACGTTCTTGAGGTGAGGCGAGTCGCAGCGCTTGGTGAACGTCTTCACGACGATTGGGGACGGGGAAGACGCGGCTACTGAGGGCGACGAAACGTTTGAGTCAAATAAATTCAACTTGACGCGAGGAAAAGGCAATTTACTTACAACTCAGCGTGCGCACAGAAGCTGGTTTCATAGCTGAGCGTCATTTGGCACGCAGTACGGCGGACGAGTTCAACACGAACGGGTCGGGATGGAGTAGGAGGCGCGTGTGAGCTCTGGCGCCAAAGTGAGTACGGTTGTGGTCGAAAAGGGAAATTCAAACTGACGCCCGTACCTTCGACTCACTGCCACCGCGGTGCGCTCCATGCCGACCAGGTAAGTACAACACGCACACCGCGCCCAGCTGCTGATGACACTGCGGTAACAGACCGTTCAGATTGCAGGCGCATCTTGCGCATGAGGCCCAACCGCGTGGACGAGCGCCCAGTCCGCGCAGGGGGACCGCAGACAGCGGTGCCGCTGCTCGGGTCGTATCGTCCGACTCGTCCACGCGCACCTCTGCTGCGCTGACGCAGCGTGTCGGCGCAACTCGATCTATACGGGCGGCGGCGGCAGTACGCTGGGTGAGCGAGGTCAGTAAATTGTGTCCAGCTGCAACACAAATTCGCTGACCTGCCGCTCTTGATGCAGACGCAATCGTGCGATCGCGCTCCGCTCAAGTTCGTCAAGGCGCCTGTCTGAACTGTACGTGAGTATGATCTGGAACAATTATCTCACGAGGAGACTCTTACTTCACAGGCAACAGTCGACGACGTGGACGCCAGAGGCGATCAAGACGGGCGAGGAGCGCGCGCGATGCGCATCATACGACGCGGCACCCGTCCTCCGACAACAAAATCCTCGGCGCGTGGCACCCCCGCCCAGTCTTCCCTCATCTGCCCTTGTCCGCCACCCGCGTCGTAGAGCGGGGCAGAGGAAATAGTTGCGTTTTGACCGCTCGAAAACTTCGCTGATTGCTAACCGCTGTTGTTCAGGGTCACCGTTCGGCAAACGTGAGCGGGCTCCCGGGAAGCGGGGTACTCAGACACGGACGCGCTGCGGTACGTACGCACGGATGCTGCCCTCGCCGGACGAGTCGCGCTCACGGTGGATGTGCGTGCCGGACAGGTACCGCGCAGCAGCGCGGTCAGACGTGGGCTGCGCTCGGGCACAGAATATGGCCTCAATATCTGGCAACACCCGTGGCCACCAATCGAAAATGGCCCTGGCCACGCTCAAATTATCTCGGCCCGAAGATTCGCTACGCGCTTACCAGGGTCATCTTTGAGCTCCCGGGAAGCGGGTTTTCCGGACATGGACGCGCCTACGGTACGTACGCAGACGTTCCTTCGCTGGACGAGTCGAACTTACGGGAAATGTGCATTTATGAAAGTAGCGGTGCGGTCAAATCCGCCCGAACACGGTCGCGTTGGGGCTCTGCGCGCTCCGGGCGTGCTGTCTTAATTCGGGCAGACCGAATTGCGTGGCAACCGATCGCACAGGGTCTCGCCCGCGCGATTTTTATTGGCCATTTTCACCGCACGAAAGTTACGATGGACGCGAAGCGAGGCGCGGTGCCCCAGGGTCGCCTTTCGCTAAGCCTGGACGGGCACCCCGGCGGTGGCTCACCGAAATACTGCGACACTCATACGGTCCGTACATGATCACTTACCGCTCGAAGCAAACTAATAGCGGACGCGTCTCAGTGGGAGCAGTCCGAAGCAGCCGGACGAGTGGATTGTGCACACACAGGCCTCCACCGTGTTGGGACCGCAGCGTTCTTCGCGCACACTCGGTCGCGTGGTGAGCGATCGCGAACAGTCTCACCCGCGCGCAATTTCGTCGGTCTCCGGACGACGCGAAGCGGGCTGAATATTCCTGAATGCGGTTGGCGCGGACTCAGGGAGACTCAGGGAAGTCTAGGACGAAGTGGTATGTTGCCTGCACCATTCAATCGGTACGGAAAAATCTAAATTCGAGGCACAAACTATGGACTAGTCGTCAAACTCCTCAACTTCATCGACCTCCGCCGCCGCTTTCTCGACTTCAAAATCATCCGCGCTCTCGATGGGGTCGTCGGCGAATTCGATGACGAACTCGGCGCTCTGGACGGGCAACAAGATTTTCTCCCAGGTGCCAATAGGCCCCGAGCGGTCGACCTGGGTGCGCTTTCGGAAGGAATCGTTCCTTCGCTTCCGCGGGGACGGCTCGGCGATCGCGCCGCTCTGCAGCACTGCATCGTAGCACGCGCGCTCAGGTGGGCGAGCTCCGCAGGCTCGAGGCGACGGAAGTGAGCGGCGCCGCTCTCCCAGTAGGCGAGCAGGGTCACTGAGGAGCTTCGGCACCGAGCTCGTCGCCTGGCTGAGGTTGTAGAAGGGGACAATGTGCGTCGGCCAGCCGAAGACGGCAACGCCGCAGCCCTCGACGATACGCCGGAAATAGCGGAGTGTGTAGTCCATGTTCTCTGTCCTGCCGCCGGTCTGAACGGCCTAGAGGAGGCCCGAATGATTCGAGCGCATCTATGTAGGCAACCTCGCCGTCTCCGAGCAGATCTTGACTGCGACCTCCACATGTATCTTATTTAATTACTGTAGCATTCATCGCTGCAGAATATAAGACAATCCGGTCTAAAGCGATCGATTGGCGAGGTGCAAATCCCAGCTAAATGCGTCGTCACTAAGTTCTTACTTGGAGCCAAGTGCGCACAGATACTATCTCAGAGTCGCTCATGCAGACTTGCTGCCAAACAGCACTACACTATGCTCTCATCCAGGCAAAAAGGGACAGTATATTGGAGTTCCAGATGAAGCACTGCATACAAATGACAATGGCGCACACTCCCGGTCCTCAGGCGACCTTCGAGGCATGTAACCCGTACGAATCGAGATGAAGCATCATAAATAACGTAGCCATAGCGCACACTCCCGGTCCGCAGGCGACCTTCGAGGCATGTAACCATAAATAAGAACGAATTGAAATGAAGCAAAACCATATCGCGCGCACTCCCGGCCCACAGGCTACCTTCGGGCCATTCTGCATCCGGATATAACTCAAGCAACGTAACCTAGATGATGTTCAAAAGTCCATGGGATTCGGCCGCGTCGGGCGTAGAGAGCGCAGCTCGGCCGATGGAGATCTCGAGTTTGCTGGGAGACACGGGCGACCATGAGAAAGATAGCGATTGGTCAATTTTGCGATCGGGAGACGCGGAGCGAGATGGGTTGCAGGGGCTGCTGGTCGCATCTAAGGGAAGACCTGCTGCGAATTCTGACCACGTAGGTGCATCAGGTGGACGAGGCACATCTCGGGCGACATCTGCAGAACACCAGACACGTAAGTAAGTGGCATCGAGAATTATTGGCAATTGACGTACCAGAAACGCGACGCTTGTGGCCTACTGGCCTGGGGATGCGCGAGGGAACCCTGCGTGGGGAGGCGAGAACGGGCTTTAGGCGCGAGATGCGAGAGGGCTTCGGTTTCCCTGGGATAAGCTCGTACGTGCTCGGGCTCGGCCATCGAGCGCGCTCCATCACTTTCAGAGCCTCAAGATCCACTGACCCACTGGATGCAGCGTAAGAAAGGGACGGGGACGGGAGCGAAGGAAGGGAAGCGTTGAAGAGAGCGGATAGGGTCGATTCAGTCGTGGTCAGGTGGCCAAGCTTTCGGAAGGGCGAGCGCGGGGCGGGATGCTTTGGTGCTGCTGGTGGCAGAAGGAAGCGCTGAGAGTCCGAACATGACAAGACGACGCTGTTGGGCGAAAGGCGAGGCATTGGCGGGCGACCGCAGTCGAAGGAGCGTGAGGACGGATGGGATGTAACCGAAGCCTCGATGACGAGGACGACGGGTGGCGATGGCGATCTAAGGACGTCAGGCGTTCGGAGAGGAGTCTTGGTCGAATACCTGGCCTGGATGGGGAGGAAGCACGCGATGCTTGCGAGGGATGAGTTTGACGGTAAATCTATGTCCGTCAAACGTGCATAGAAACCGGACGGCGCGAGCGCCAACAGTCCGCTGGTCGAATTCGACGCAGCACTTTGGACTGAATAGAATAAAGGAGACTGTGAGCCATGAAGGCCGCATTGGATAGGAAGAACACGTACCCGTCTCGCTCTCGCGCTTCGTCGCGGCCATCAGATCCCTGGCGACTCGGATCGCAGCTTCGTCCTCAACCTCGGCAAGTTTCTCCACCAGTTGTTTCTTCTCGAGCGCCATCTGCGCCTTCTCTGTCGCCATCTGCTGCAACTCCTCTACTGTCTGCTTCACCATCCCCATCGCCTGCAAGAAGTCCTGCAAAAGGTCGCTCCTGCCCAATTCCGCGTCGTCGAGTTCTGCTCGAAGCATCTTGATCTCGCTCTTCTGGCTGCACACCGTCTTCGTTAACTCATCTTGCTCCTGTCCAACCACGCTCAGGGAGCTGGCGACCACGACATTGTCGACGCTGCCCGTCTCTTCCATTGCCGCCTCTATATCCTCCAATTTATCCTCGAGATCCTTGATATACGCCGCATCATCAGCGCGCTCCCACTCGAGATCGGCGATGCGCTCGCGAAGCTCATCAACGAGGGCCATCGGCGCATCGTCGGGCGACTCGCGGCTTTCGGCCGAAATGTTGCGGATGAAGCTGCTGGGCGCCGATGGGCCAAAGAGATCGCTGTCGGTCGAGGTGGAAGAGTGGATCGAGGTGTCATAGTTGGCCAGCACAGGGTACAGAACGTCCATGCGCCCAGCTACCGGGCTCGCTCCGGGGCTGTAGCACGAAGGACTCGACGCGACGGAGTGCGGGGACTGAGGTGAGGGTGTAGCATGGTAATTCGCGAGCCATCGATCCACCATCACAGGGATCGGCGTGCAGGGGCGGACCTCGTCGTAGTCAACCTCCTCCACCGGGCCCAGCTCCTCCACCGTCAGCTCTGGCACCGGAGCCCGTGCTGGCTGAACGTCTGCCTTGTCGGCGTCGCTGAGCGTGGCGGACGCCCGCTGCGCCGAATCGTTCCGTGCCTCCCTGCTAAGAAGAAGCGCCTCGAGCTCCAGCATGTCCTCGGCGGCTTCCTGCTTGACCGCTGCCAGCTGTTGCTGGACGTCGAGGAGCTGCGCGTTGAGCGTGCTGATGGTCGAATCCTGTTCTGCTGTCGAGATTCGGGCGTTGCGAAGAGCCTGATACAGCTCGCCGCGGAGCTTGACGGTCTCGCGATCAAATGTAGCAGCCTCATCCTGTGCCATGGTCAAGTCGCCCCGCGTGCGCGCCAGTTCCTAACAGTGCATTGAAGGCCAAGCGAAGGCCGGATATTGTCGCCTCCGAAGTTTGACGATGATGCTTAGCGCCGGCCTCGGCGTCCGCGAGCGCGGCCCGGAGTTGAATCACTTGTTGCTCGCTGATGTCGGTGGGTTTCTGTGCATCGTGGAGCTGCGCGTCGCGGGTATGGCTGGTGGCGAATAGTTTGTCCTGTCGAACGCAGGCGTCCTCCTCCTGGGTCTTCAACTCAGCACGAAGGGTAAACTCCCGCGACTGCAGACCCGCGATGGTGGCGTTGAGCTGTTCGACGACGTGCGATCGGCAATTGGCATCCTCGTGCGCGGTCTGGAGCAGCGCGGTTTGCGCGTCGAAGTCGAGGACGAGCTCGAGCCGCTCGTTCTTCGCTGCTTCAGCTTGCGTCGTCATTTGCCGAATGAGCGACTCTTGCTGGGCGGTTTGCTGTGTAAGCGAGTTCTTGTCATTACGCAGACCGTGGATGGTCTTCTCGGCGAGCTCAGCGTCGGCAACCCGAGCGGCCTTGAGTTGCGCGAGCTCGGCAGACCGAGCGAGTTCGCGCTCGTGGCATTCCGCGAGTCGAGCCTTGATCTGTGAATGCGACCGTCAGCGACGCTCTCTAGGCTGATGAGGATGATGAGCACTAACCAAGGCATGCCCACGGGCGTATGTTGCGGCAACGCGCACGAGCACGGACACTAGAATGACGACGAGGACGCATGCGAGCTGGGAAGAACTGATCAGGGTGTGGCTGACAGCCGCAACTCGATGACGTACGACAGCAGCGGCATAGGGCTGGACATGATGGAGGATGCTGGAATCTGGCTGGTATCGACCGTGGGGCTGGGGGTCGAGGGTGGCGGGCGCCGTTTCCACCGGGGAAACTGCGTGCCCGCTGGACGGCTGTGGGGCGTTGACGACCTCGACGGACTCCCACAAGGAGCTGGAAGGCAGCGGGTCGACAATGGCCACTGGGGGCGAGCCGGTGAAGGCGACCGGGGTCGATTCGATGTGGGCGGGTGCGGCGGGCAGAAGGCTGAGACGAGAACGCCCGCCGAGGGTGAGGCGTTCGAGGAAGTGTTGGTGAATGTGATTGATGGGGCCGCCGAGCTTGAGGAGCTGCACGGCGGCGACGATGAAGAAAAGTGTGAAGAGCATGATGGCTTGGTGATGTGTACGAGGAAGAGAAGGAAAGAGGCGGGGAGCGGCTGGCTATATAGGCCAAATGACGCATGGCGAGGCTGACCGGCACCGACCTTGGAATCCAATGCCCAATTTGTCCTCGCGGACTCGCCGAGTCGGTTGCGTTGTAGATGCCTTTCGTCAATGCAGTGAGCACATGAATGGGCGTTATCGGTGAAGTTCCTTACGCTCATCCTTTCAACTCGTTTGGCAAGCCAGCATCCGGCGTCGGAATTGTCGACCATTTATGCGGCAGGCGTTTGTTTGAAGGTTGTGCACGAGCAGCTCTTCAACGTTCATGGCGCCTGAGATCGTGTCGAAGTTGCTGAGCAGAATATGCCTCAGCGAATTTCCTGGGTGGGTAGGTCAAAAGTGCGACGAGAGCTATCCAGGACGACGGACTTACCACATGATGGGTGTGGCGGGCTAACGTATCCGCACCAGAGCCGATCGACCTTCGTCGACCGCGTCCAGAATAATTCACGGATCCCACTGGTGACCATAATTTCAGGGAAGACGTGCGTCGAAAGGCTGAATAGACAGAGGCAGCAGGAGGGTGGCGGACGTGATGGCCTGTCAAACAAAACATCGTCAGCTGCGCGCCGGGAGGTGTCGACAAAAAACGCACTAGGGGATGCCTCTGATGATCCTGAGCCTGCGAAGGTTGAATCTGTCTACTCTGCCTCAGAGAGACTAGATGCCTCCACCGCGGATCAGGCTCGCCACTGGGATGGACTTTCACCGCACTGGATCGATCGCGGCATATGCATATATACGCGCAGTCGTCCAGTTTGCTGAGAAAATTGACGTCCTGAAGCGGCTGCTGCGTCGGCTGGCGCACGTCGTGCGGGTATCGTGCATAGCGAATGAATAGTAGGTCGTGGGGCTCACTTTCCCTGGGAGGATGTAACAGCTCGAACGACTGTGGCGAGCCTGGAGGCTAGGTTTGACTTTCGATGGCTGGTAGATAGGAAGCCGAACGATGAGACAAAGCGCAGGTTTTGAGATCTGAGGCTGAAAACTGCTGGGCGACCTTCTGCGGTTCTACCTGCATGTCAAACAGAGGAGTTGTCAAAAGATGAGATTGACGCCGAGTTCGCCGCGACGGGGAGGCGGAAGTGCGACAGGCCTAGGGTTAGGGTATCCCCGCGAGATTCTCGGATTCTCCTCAGCGGCCAGCCTGCCCTTCACTGGCTTCAGTCGGACATGAGGAGCGCAACGAGAGCCCTCGAGTTCTACAGTGGCATAGGTACGCATGAACCCAATAGTCATACGTATCTCGCTAACTTCTGTAGGCGGGCTGCACCTGGCCTTGTCTCGGAGCTCTGTAGACGGCTCTGTCGTGCGCGCTTTCGACTGGGACCAGCTCGCGTGCCAAGTATACGCTGCAAACCATGGGCGGGATGCTGTCGAAAGGGTGCGTCTACTTCAAAGTCATCGACGGCTTTTCTTACTGTGCGTCTGTAGATCGACATCTCCACCCTGACTGCTGAGCAGCTCGCATCGCACCGCGCCGACCTCTGGCTCATGTCGCCCTCCTGCCAACCCTACACCGTCTTGAACCCCGCCGCCAAAGGGGCCGCCGACCCCCGCGCGCGCTCGTTCCTGCATCTCATTGAGACCGTCCTGCCAGCTCTCGCCGCGCTCGACGCCCAACCGCCGCATCTTTCACCGTTACTCGCGCGCCCAGAACGTTGAGCAGGTTCGTCGGAGTGCAGCAGTGCGATGCGCTCGGCCTGCGCGATGGTCGAAATCTAATCGCCGTTGCCCGCCCTCTGCGTCCGCAAAGTCAGCCGGCGAGAGATTATGTGCAAGGTGGCGCACGTACAAGGAAATTAGGGATGGCGCGGTGTCGGCCCGCAGTTCCAAGTACGGAGGACGGAAAGGCGCTGCAGGACATACATCAGCATCTCTCTCTGCACGCGAACGGCCACCGGAGGGGATAGCTGACGAGGCAGAGGCAGTGGTTCGGCCAGAACACGACGCACGGCGCGAGCGGGTCGCGCCACTAGGCAAAGTGCGTGGGCGGGGTAGGCGTGGCAGCCGAGGGTTGATGAAGACGACGCGACGGAGGAGATGACTTCGAGTGGTCCGCTCAGCAGGCGTAGTCCATCGGATCCTACCTCCTCGCGCACGACGACAGATTCGTGAGGTTGAAACGTGCACGTGTTGTAGGGAGACACGCCAACGGAGATGGAGAAAGAGAACGATCGGTTGTGTTTGCACGGGCGAGATCCAACTGGCTTGCGGGGGGCTGCTAGTCACCTCCGACGGAGCAACTGACACGAACTCTGACCGGCTATGTATGCGCCTCAGGTGGATGAGCGGCTCGTAGAGCGGCATCTGCAGAATGGTTGAGTGGACAGATCTCGTGGGATGTCGCATATAGACGTACCAAAAGCGCTGGCATACGAACCATAGGCCTGGCGCGACGCACATCTTCGCGCGTACGCAACGATGGACTCCACTCGAGCGGGACGAATTGGTTCGCCGGGATAAGCCCCAGTTCGGTCGTCGGGCGCGCTTGACGGTCTCCAGATTCACGGGATGCGGTGCAGGACGGCGACGGGAAAGAGGGAAGCAAGCAAAGCGATGCGATCGTATGTAGCCATGTGACCGAGTCTTCGCAGATGAGATTGAAACCGGTGTTGCGTGATGATGCCGTGAAAGGGGATTGGAAGTGCTGCAGAAAGGTGGCGACCGTCGAACTTGAAAACCGTGACAAAGCCTCGATGGCAGGTGGCGATGGGCATCCATCAGGCGATGCGGAAAAGTCTCGGCAAGGAACTTGAAGCATGAATAGAAACCGGGCAGCACGAACGAGAACTACCCGCGGGTTAAATTTGACGGACTGCCGCAGACATGCGTAAGGCTCGAAAAACGCATGATAGAAGTATGAAGACGTACTACAACCCGTCGCCCTTCGTCGCGGTAATCCAATCCTTCGCGATCGCAGCATCCTCCGAGAGTCCGCGAATTCAGTATCTCCTTGTCGCCTAAAAGAAAATGAAATCCAGCGAGAGCCTAGTAGTTCTGCATCGTTAAGTAAGTTCAGCCTTGTCCGTCTGGCTGCACTCCGTCTTCCTCGGCTCTTCTTGATCCTGTTGAGCCAACTTCATTGAGCAGGCGACGATGTTATCGGTTCGGGCCGGGAAAACGCCCGAGCGAGTGTGTTCGCGTCTGCCCCGTCGCCGTCTCATACGCTCCTCGAGATCTTTCCGGTGTCGTGTTCATCAGCGCGCCCCCACCCACTCGAGATCAGCGATCCGCTCGTGGAGCTCGTCTACGACAAGCACAATCTGCGCAACTGAAGACACAGGCGGGTGACTTGCGGGATGGAATTCGAGAGAAGCTGGGGTAGGCGCCGAAGAGTCGAGGGCATCTTCGCTGATCGGGGAGCAAGCGGTACGAAACCACGGGTCGTAGTTGGCGAGAACCGGGAACAAACGTCCATAGTCTGGGGCTGTAGCATGAAGCTCGATGTCTAGGAGTGGGTGAGGTGAGGTGACGGCGTCGCATGGCGTTTCGCAGTCCATCGGCACACGTCATCTCCCTTGATTGGCCGTAATGTGTACATTGCAGAGCTGGTTATGTCGCGCAGATCGCTGGAGTCAAGCGTCAACGTCCCGAGACTGTTGAGCTACTTCATAAGGTGCGATATCTCATCGTAATTTGCGCGTCGCAATCAAGGACGAGGTCGAGCATCAATACTAGGATGATGATGCTACGGAGGACTGGTCAGGAAACGGCGGACAGTCGGAGCTCGACGACGTACGAGGGCAGCGCCGGCGTAGGGCTGGACATCAAGGGGGATGTTGAACTCTCGCTGGCGACGACAACCGCGGGGCTGGGGACGCGGATCAAAGGCGAGAGAAGGCATTTCCGCTTGGGAAACAGCGCGGTCGACGATAACCACTGAGAGCGAGGTGGGGAAGGCGACCGGGGTCGATGTGATGTGGGTGGGTGTGGCTGGCAGAAGACTCATATGAGCGATGCAAAGAGTGCGCGCCCTGCATATGCAAGCTTCGGCGGGTCGCGTGCCTAGATAGAGATACACGTCAGTATCTAGTTGGCGATGGGCAGGGTATATGCATGCACGACGAGTGGGTGGGATGTTTTAGACACGTACGTCGCAGGTACCACGGAGCCAACCACGGCGTGTGCGCGTCGCTTCCTGGCGCCATTTTCGAGGTGTTTCGAGTGGAAGCGTGGTACGTTCACTGGGGCAAGACTGGGGAGGCTTGTGGGCACCGCGAATTGGTCGTGGTCTCAACGTTGATTGTTCCGATGTTCGGCCAACGACCTCACGTCATGCGGTTCGGGGCGGAGTTCCGGTGGCGGTGCAGCCCGCAAACACTGCCGCAAACAACGCCCGCTTTTTTTCACGCCTTTTCAATTTCTCGCAGTGGCCTGTACACAGGTGCGTCTGAAGTGTTCTTGTACATCGACTTGGATGCCTTTACAGTGCGCCGACTCTTCGCCCGTCACCGCGTTTCTTGGTACGACGCTGCTTGAGTTCGCATTAAAGTTCATCGTGCACCCGGCAATATGGGTGGACGTTGTCCTGAATCTCGAGCGGAAGGAAAGGAGGTTTCAATTCATCGTCAGCAATTGACGACGGGATCTATAAGAGGGTATGTTAAACGTAGGCTATATGGTAGACAGGATGCGATGTCTACAAATTGTCATGAGAATAAAAGAATCTATGATAACTATGCGGCGGAAGTGCATGAGCGAGCACGGATACCTTTCCCGTTTACGTCTTAACATGACAGCAAACAGATCAAAGGATACTATGCAGCGGATGCGCGCGACGAGCGAGCATGGATATCTTTTCCATTCAATGTAGAAGAGATAGAGTATAGGCAACTGGAAGGCACGTCAGCGAAACGAGAGGCTTACTAGTGCGAAGCCACTTGTTAGCGACAGAAATACTTAAACAAAGCGCCCCACTCGTTGCCCAGCTTCTGGAATATCGGCACTACGAAGCTCACGAGGAGTCAGCACCGCCTGTTTTCGCCGCGAGCGCGGACGCGACGTGTGCGGAAATGTGTCGATGAGGTATGCGTTCGCGCTGAACTACACGGCAACCATGTTGAAGCCGAATGGGACGCCAGATATACAGAATCCAACCCAGCGCACGCCGACGGCCTCGACGATCGGGGGCGACGTCCACCCAAAGACAAAAGTTGGTCATCTCATGGAGATGCGAATTAGGCGAATGTCATACATATAGCAAACAAATACGTACCCACGGCGCTCCCAGCATCAGTGAATTTGGAGACTCAAAGCGATGAAGCGCGCCGGATCGTCGAGTCCGAGCAAGTCCGAGCAGATTACAGCGATGCCGAAGGCCGGCTTGCGAATGCGCGACCGAAGGCCGTCCTCACATACCCACGTAGGGTGCCCTCGTGTATAGCCTGGGGCCAGTGGGGCATAAGCAGTGCTTCTGGAACGGCTATTGTCAGGTTCATCGGGAGCAGTTTGTGAACGTCGCCTGCCGTGTGTGGGATCAAATGAGCCCTATAGCTGCTGCGCCGCGCAACCAGCCGTCAGTTTGGTAAACGCTAGGGTTCTGGGTATCGATAGCATATAAGTATGATAGGACGCCGGTGAGCTGAGAAGGACTGGTCAAGACTAGAGGGTCAACCGCTGCCATTTTGAGCTACATACCACAACAGCAGCGTCGGGCTGGCCGCCGCTGGACCTGAACTCAATCTTCAAGCATCGACCATCGGATGTCCTGCCGGTGCAGTCGTGACCGGTGTCATTCGCGAGAGTTTCAGGGTCCAGTGCACATGACGAGAGCTCTTGATCGCCAATAATATAGAGTACGCCACATTTGATGGCAACGGTGACTGTGGACCATTGATCGTGCGCGACCCACATTGCGTTGAGTGAGTGAGACGACGGGGGAGAGTATTGCGCAGGGCAGCGGCAATCGGAGAGGTCTACAGGTTTAGAACAACCTCTGTATCCTCCGTCAAATAGAGCATGGCTTCCTGAATTCGAGCTGTCAGAAGTAGCCCCCAAGTCTTTCGATGCGCACCTTGCCATTGATTCCAGGCCCACACATGAGACGTGAACGCGACGTGCGGAAGAGAATGAGTCCAATCATTGTCGCTGGGGCTTCTGTTTTCCTCTGATGCTACCAAAGACCTCGTAGACATCATCGCGTGCCACTCCGTCTCCCGGTCAGAAGTTAGTGCCAGTGCAAACATACCAGACGGTGAGAGACGTGCCGTAGCAGTGAGTCACGGAACGCGGTACCGAATTATGTAAGTAAACGCGCGACGGGGTCTGATCGTGGCTGATAACCCATCTCGCCTCGTTCTTCCTCTACTACCACTATCCCCTCTCTGATGCACCCTTGCAAGCGTACCAAATTACTTGTATCCAAGCTGGCGCGGCGCTTTCACTCTGTTGAAGGCAAGTTGATGATGATTACTTGACATTGATTCCTTCATAAGTGTTGCAACAGATCCGTCTTCGGACACTGATGATCCATCGCATTACAAAGCCAGCTTTACCACGTCACTTGCAATCCTACGGGAGGTCGGTGAAATCTGCAGTGAAGTGCCATATATCAAAGGTGCTGCAGGTATACTGCTGAGACTCATGATGATCAATGATGTCTGTTTCCTGCCATTTTCACTGTTCACCTTTCACTGACATCAGATGTATTGTGCAGGAGCTCAGCATAAGGGATAAACAAAGGATGGAGGTTATGCACAACATTGAGCATATGGTTGCAATACTGTCGGAGGTTTCAGACTATGCCAGAAGCCATGCTTGGATCATCCCTCCGGATGTGAAGGATACCTTGGGATCATGGCCACAGTGAGTTTCAACTTTTTATCCCTTCAGGGGACAACTGTCTATTGGAATTTCAACTTTGTTATGTGTTTTGTTACAGAGAGTTGGAATGTATTGCAGCTATGCTACCCAAAGATCACAAAAGGTCAAGTTGGAGAAGAACCTTGCATATTAGGAGCCCAATGACAGAGTTCAGGCATTACAATACTAAATTAAACCAACTTGCCCAATGCTATCAAGTATGTGAACATAGTCTAGGGTATTTAAAAAGATAGACTCATACTGTCATCAGACAAAATTATTACTAGCTCTCCAGGCCAACACCAAGATGCACGTACAGGTACAGATAATCTACCAAAACTCTTGTATAAAAATGACATTAACTCTTCGATTTAGAACATGCTGCTCACTCAAAGGTACGAATTCACAGTAAGTAATCTATGACATTCTAAACTAACATTTCTCAGTATAAATGCCAATATACCGGCTTACCCCTCAATCTTTTATGGCCGAGAAAGTCATTTGAAAATCATTTTGGCACAATTAGGGTATAAAAATATGCTGCCTGCATATACAGCAATTATTGGTCCAGGAGGAATTGGAAAAACTACTTTGGCATTGGCAATCCTACATCATCCCATGATCATCCAAAAGTTTGGAGAACATATCTATTTTATATCCTGTGAAGGATGTTTATCGGAAGGAATGTTAGTTCAAAATATAGCCAAGGCACTTGGCGTAGATAGCATTTTGAATGGAGGTACACTCAAAGATAGTGTACTCTCTTGTCTGAGATCTTATTCAGATACCTTGCTGTGTCTTGACAATTTTGAGACTCTATGGAATACCAATTCTTCTGTCAAAGGCATGGTAGAACTACTTATGAATGATATCAAATCTATTCCATGTGTATCACTGTTGATTACTATGAGAGGTCAGAGATATCCAGAGATTATTGCTTGGTCACAGCCTTTACTTCCCCCATTAGAGCCATTTCCTATGGCTATGGCACAGAAACTTTTTCAGCAAATATCAAATAAATGGGATGAATGGGCGGAAAGGTTGGTTACATCTGTTGATGGGCTTCCCCTTGCAATCACAATCATTGCAAATTTGGCACAGTCAATCCCATGCAAGATCCTATGGGAGCAGTGGGAGAAATTCAATATTGGAATTTTAGAAAGAGGTGGGGGGCATAGATTAACAAACTTGGAAGCCTCAATTCACCTGTCGATTGAAGGTCATCAATTGAGATCAAAGCCAGGTGCCTTATTTATCTTGGGCCTTTTGGGAACACTTCCTGGAGGTCTGTCTCTTAAAAGAATACAAGAATTACAGTCAGCATTCCCAGACATAAATGATATTCAAGGCAGTGTTAAACCACTTCTTGAAGGCGGTTTGGCACAGTTGAGATTTGATTCTCTTCATGTTCATCCACTTGTTCAACACTATTGTCAGAAGCATCTGTCCTTATCCGCTTCACACATGAAACTACTGGAAAGTCATTATGTTGAACTCAATACCAAAGAAACAGAGGATGGGAGTGAAGTGTGTTTGGAAAAATTAGAAGAATACACAAATACAGGGCATATTCTACTAAAATCTGTAAAAGAACAATGTCCAAGTGAAAAAACATTAGATGCCATCATTTCATACTCATGGCTAGCATCTATGGAGACTGGCTCATTTATTGAGGAACTATTCTTATTATTACAACAATATGATAAACATTTGCCTATGAAAAGTATCATCCGGTACTGGTTGCAGTGGGGCACATGTTTGCTAAACATTGGAGAGTATGTCAGCTCAGAAATGAAATACAAAAAGGCTTTGGCATATGCAGAACTACATGGAGATGAACGACGTCAAGCGGAGGCATTGATGTTTCTTGGCACATTATCAAATAGTATGTCTGAGCACAGTAAGTGTACAAGATATGTAAAGAGTGCTTTAATTCAATATCAAAAGTGTCACAATATTCAAGGACAAGCCACTGCATTGTGTCAATTGAGCAAAACCTGCATACTACAGCGATCATACATCGAAGCTAAAGCATATGCACTACAATCTATTGAACTTTTTGAAAGTATCAATAACCATTACTGTATTGGTGATGCATGGGTATGCATGGGTCAATGGTTTCTATCAGAGTGCAAAGCTGATGATGCACGTGGATGCTATGAGAAGGCACTGAGTATCTATTCTACAACAAACAGTAGAAGTGATCAGAGCATTGCATTTGAGGAAATTGGAAATAGTTATATTCTAGAACAAAATTACAAAGTTGCAAAGGATTACTTCTATAAGGCTCTAGTGCTCAGAAAACAAATTCGTGGCTTGAAGAGAAACCCTGAAATCCTCCTTATGGTTGGAGGGATCCATATAGCTTTAGAGGAATATGAAACAGCACTGGATTTCTATCATCAAGCTGTATTGATAACAAAAAAGAATGGTGATCCAGTTAAAGAAGGATATTCACTTAGAGGAATAGGTCATGCTTATCTTAATAGGGGAATGCATTCAGATGCCATCAACTATCTGGAGCAAGCAATAATAGTACATGAAAAGTGCAATGAAAAACAGTTCCTAGCAGAAGACTTTAGCATGCTAGGCAAACTATACTATGATATGGACAACTATAAGTTGGCTGAGAAGTATTGGATGCAAGCAATAAAAATCTGGGAGAAATGCAATGAAACAGAATCAGTAGCATATACCACTATGTGTCTTGGCTGGATTTACTCAGAGAATGGGCAACCAGAATTGGCGGAAGAGTACTATCTCAAAGCTCTTTCTTTTTGTGAAGAAACAAACTTTCTAAATACACATTCAAGGGTCCTACAATCACTTGGAGACCTGTATAAATGGAGAGGAAACCCTAATTTAGCTGCTGACTGGTATAGAAAAGCTTTGGTTGTATTAAAAGACATTATTAATCCCACTGCCACTGAATATCTCACAAATGCCTTGACAGAGCTGAAAGATAACAACTAACATTGAGCATGATTTGTAGATATTAGGTTGGCACCATTTGTACATACTATTATATTTTTCTAAGTGCATAAGAATCATCATAAAGGAATAATGTTCAGTGTCATATTGTGAGAGTGTGGGAATTGTATGTGCACATCACCAACTTCAAGCTCCAGCTTCTGTAACGCGGATGCATCGGTGACGTGAGCGCCTCTGTAGCGGGCCGTGTTTGTATTTATGAAGGGAGCCTAGTTGTAGTTGCACCTTCCTGTTATGGGAAGGCATCTTCTTGTCTTGTACATCCATTCTACCTCTATGGTGATGGGACCCGCAGCACTACAGGCACCGAATCAGTCCGATCACACAACCACCCACCTACACCCGAGACAACCACGCAACCACAGGGCAAGCATATAGGGCTCATTGCGGAGTGCACGCGACGCGGCACGGTACTGCATCGCAAAACGGCAACGCACCGGAGAGGGGATGCAGCATGGGAAGGGGAGGAGCCATGGGAGAGCTGACCGAGCAGCGGTATATAGGCGCGATTCAACTTGTAGTAAAGACACTTTTTGGACCTTGGGCCTAATCCCAAGACTTACCTCTCCAAGAGCAGTATCGCTTTGACCGATCAACCAACACAACTAGCAAGGTCCAGCTACCAACTATGACCTGAAACAGACGACATAGCGGTGCTACGGTCTCGCCGCGACCGCAATGAGCTGGGCTACGCTGCCCGAGAAAGGAACTGCAGACTGGCATAATACAGTGCGGTAGGTAACGCAGATTGACACAGTTTTCTAGGATAGTGTTTAGGACGGACGGTGCAAGCAAGGCAACTAGGTCGGACGGGCACTGCGACAACACGGACGCACGCTACGGGAAGGGAGGAAGCCTCGCGCTGATACGCTATCACCCGGGAGAGGACCCTAGTTGGGGCGCTCGGGCCAGGGGAGGGAGCGACCCATCAGACCCCACCCTACCCTCACCCTCCCAACGTATCGCGATCCCACCTGGTGACTAGTCGAGCAAGGGGCACCAGTCCCTGTAGTCTAATTAAAAATAAGACCGGTAGCTACCGCTCGACCCATTATAATGAGACAGCGGTAAGGATGTAATTAAAAATAGCAGCTGTAATATGTTTTTGCATATATTGCCCCGGTCATGTGGGCACCTGCCTACCCTGGAACATATTCCCACGGGTGTAGGGGGACCTATCATTTAGCACCGATAAATACCCAATAAATCGAATAAAATAGTGAAAATATTCTGCCACCTTCCCTGGCACTCCGCACGGCACACTTTTCTTACGGTTGATGCCGTATCAAATATCACCCCAATTAATACTGACTAAAACAGTGAAAATATTCTGCACGGTTCCCCTTTCGGTGGTGACATCATTTTTTTCTCACGGTTGACGGAAATCCTGATACATACCGAAAAATCCAGAAAAAATCATATTAAATCCTGAAAATATTTAATCGGTTCGTCCTGGTGCATAAATTAGGAAATACGTTAGGATAGCACACCAGTTTGTTTTGTACACCCCTATAGATGCTGCATTCCCAGGGCACCGGTACATATTCCCACGGTAAGTCACCTACTACAGCTAGAAAACTGCCCAAAATCTAGGCTCACTCAGTTTTCAGCTTTCAGAAGAGATAGCAAGTAAACTGTGTGCTACACAGTCAGGAAATCATGGTTTACAGGCAGACACAATACAGATCACCCATGTTTGTACTTAGAGAATATTTCAAACACTTCACAAGTTGACCCTCCAAGCATTCCCTCAGGTTAACCGAAAGCTTGCCAAGAAAACATATTGTCATTGAGTTGAACAGGACATTTGACCACATAAGTAAGCTAAGTACTAGCCTGTTGAAGGCACTAAGGAATGGGGACACTCGAGACTCGGGACAGAAAGCAGCCGACACAAAATACGGACTCATCATGGATCGAGAGGGCTGGGAAAAGACATGTAGGAACAAAAGTAAATTTTCGATTATTTCCTGTAGCAAGAAATGGTTGTTAGAGTGGAAAATGCGAAAATCAACAAGAGGACTTACCGGGAACGAGAACGTTTCTTTCCCTCCACAGTGCCGGCCGCGACACGGTTCCTCGGCTTTTTACCCTGCTGGGACAGGTCCGAACGATGTTTCTTCAGCCTTGCACCGTCGTCGGCTCCCTCTGCACGACGCTTCGTGCCCTCCGACCGGGCTGCATCTCCGGGATGGGCATCCACAGACGATGCACGGGCCACCGAGACACTCCGCAGGACGGCTAGGACATCCGAAACGTCGCGAACGGCAGCGATCCACCGCTCGTACGCATAGTGCTCGTGGTCGTCCAGGGCCTTGGCAGCAATGCCCCACCACAGAAGGGCCGCGACGACGCTGAGCAGTCCATTTGCGCCGGCGATGCAGACCGAAGCCCAGTCCATTGATGGGGAGGGTTCGATAGTCTTGCCCTCGTCGTCGAATCGTTCGGCCGGCTGTATCGAGGACCACCAGTCTTCAAACTTGTTCATGAAGACTTCGAGCTGCTTGATTTTGCCGTCGTGCCAGGGACGCCTGCTCTTCTGCCAGAGGCGGACCTCATCAGGTCGGTGCTTCGCGCTAAGCGATAAGGACTCGTCGGGCTAGAGGATGAGTTAGTGATTGTTGAGAAATAATGTAAAGAGTACTCACTCCTTCCCCGAATGCCATCGCCTCTTCAAACACGCTGAAGTTCGTGACAAGGGTTTGCCACTGTGGTCCGAGGTCCGCGGCGCGCATCTTCGTGACCCCATGATCGAAAAGCTCCGGCCATCCACGATTTGCAAGGGAGTCCACGGCAGGAAGCTGCCCCGCAAGATTCTCGTGTGAGGGGAACACCGCTGTCGAAGAAACACCGTGGATTGCAGTCGGGGCCGTAGCGCATGTAGGATTGGTGACGGCCGTGTTGGACGTGTTGGACGTGTGGATCGGCGGCGTAGCTGCTGTCGGGGGTGTGGGCGACCCGTTCGTGATGCGTGTCCCGCTATTTGCTGGCAAGACAGGCAGCGCGGGTGCGGTTGGTTGGGGGAGATGGGTGGGCAGACCACCTGCACTCGTGGACCGCGCCGTGTCCGGCGGAAGTTCCCCCGTCTGGCTGCGAGGCGATGTCGAAGGGTTCACGGACAGACCGCTGTTGACCGCGTCGCCAGCAGCCGTGTCACCCGTCGCGCCCTGTACTCGCGGACCCAGCACAGACTCACCGGTCGACGTGTTCGACTCGAGCACACGATTCGCAGTCGTTCTAGCTGCTGTGCTGGCAGCATTGCGATCGTATGACACCGTGCCCTGCGAGGGTAGAGCTGTCGCGGGAGTGGAAGAGTTGGAGGCCGGAGCATCAAGCTGGATGCTGAGGTCGAGCGACGTGATCGGGGGACCGGTGCTGCTGTTGATGCGCTGGTCCGCGAGCAGGGTCGTCTGGGACGCAGTCTGGAGGGTAGAGGAAAGCGAGCTGGCAGGTGCAGCTGTCGAATCGGCAGGGAGCGACGCAGAGAGCGCGTGCGCGCTTGACCGAGGGGGCAAGGGAGATGCGTGGCGCGTGTCGACTTGAGCATCAATGGGCGTGGCACCGCCACTGACGGGCGCTGCACCGCCACTGATGGGCGCGGCACCGCCACCGTCGCTTGTTTTCTTTTGAGCCATCCGAAGAATATCCGCCGCTACTTGCCGGGTCAGCCACAACCGCAACACGAGGCAACTCTGCTCACCGAACGCAGCCCTCGCAAAGCCCCCCATTGACTGCGACACGACATCGTACGCCGCGCGGTCATGTTGGGGCCAGAGCTCTTCGACAATGCCTGGTTTCTTGCCGGCGTGCACGCTACAGGTTCGTGTCAGCCAAGTGTTCAACGCTGATATGACTAGGTACGCACGAGTGGACTTCAACATGCCCGCCCTTCGAAGGAACCGGACCCGCCATGAAAAGCGACGCCGCGCAGTTGAAGCGGGTCGAAACCATGTCCACGATCGGTTGAAGGAATATATAGGCGTGCGCGCTTGTCCTGCAGACAAGTCAGCACTGGGACCACGGATCGATAAGGTGAGCACCTACCATTCCCGCTCTTCATCCGTCAATGGAATTTGCAGGAACTTTGCCCTGTAGTCCTCCATGGCCGCGTCGTGGGCCTCGTCGACCGCAGCCCTTACTTCCGCCCTCACATCATCGCTCTCCGAGGCCCACTTCTCCCTCACGGCTCGCATTCTCAGGTGGATATCGTTTACACGGTCGCCACCCGTCCCGCTGCCCTCGCTGCCCTTCCCAACCCGATCTCCGTCTTCCTCCTCATCGTCGTCGCTGTCGTCGTCATGGTGATCGATGTAGTCGTCATCGAGGGCGGCGGCAGCGGGCGCTGGAGCAGCAGCGGGATCCGTGGGTGCTGCGCTGGCCTCAGCGGCAGCGTCCGCTTTGCGCCGCAACTCCAGGTAGTGTGGCGATATTTTTGTTGACCAGTACAGCTTTGAGTACATCTGGATGAGCTGCGGACGACGCGGCGGCTGAACAACCTCCTCAAGCAGCGCGGTGAAGGTGTCGTTCGACGCGCTCGACGCGTCAGCCTTTGGCAACTTCCGTACATGAACAGGGTACCACGCAGAAATTCTCTGCTGATTATGTGAGTGCATCGCTATCGACGCATCGAAAACGTCACTCACGCGGTACACCTCTTGCTTGAACGCGTCCCTCCGCTCGTGTTCAGCGTCGTCCTCATCTCCGTACTCCGACACCTCGTCCAGCGCTGCTTCGTCAGGGTCTTCAACCGCCTCCGTCGCGTCTTGATCGATAGGCAAGTCGAATCCATATTTTATGCAGAACATTCTGGAGATTTTCGTATAGAACGACTTGGCCTGGCCCTTGTTGCCAGCAACCTTGCGGTACTCGGGGAGCCAACGCTGGAGGAACAACTCCTTCGTGCCGCGGGCCCAAGGAGGACGACCGCGCCCGCGGTGTCCCGGTTCCTTGGACGAAGAAGATCGCTTCCCGCGAACTCGCTTTTTTCCTGGCTGTGACGACTTCGGCATGATGTCGCCAGTACGAGGGACGATGCAGGACACGGACTAGGAGGAGAGGACAGCCGATGTCGCGATGGAGGGACGGCGGAACTCGGTGGACACCGGGATGTTTACGGGCAGAATTCGCGGGCAGGAGGGGGAGTCGGTGGCACGTCGTTTGCTTCCCGTACACCGGTAGTTAGTTCGTGCCGCAATTATTTACCCCCGTCTCCGAGCATGGATTTTGATGCAAATCTGCGTTTTCTGCAATGGCATACCGATATCGGTCGTGGCGGCCAGCTCTCAGTATGGGAAATGCATCGCTGACAGCAAGTCTGGGCGATCACACGAACCCTCAAGGTCGTGCCCTCCGGCGCATTATGCTTGGTTTGTCGAACATTTGCTAGTCGTCGAAACGCTGGAAGGTTCTCGACAAAGCGCTACAGTCTGTATATTCACAAGTTACGAGGTACAATCCAAACGCAAGAAGTACGGTACGGTATGCCCAGCCGCCGCGACGATCGCGTACGCATGGCGTGTCATCTGTACATTTATCATGTCAGCCCGTGTGACTCGATCTGCGAATCCTAACAAGTACTCACCCAATCCTACTGAGGCGGCAGTCCGTGCTCCGACTTCTTATCCCAACTCTTGGAGTACGGGCATGTGTCGCCCCGTCGCTTCGCCGCTTCGAACGCCTTGCAGGCGGCCTGGTACGTCGGGAACTTCTCGTACCTTGCGTAGGCGGATAGTCCACGCGCCTCCGTGAACTCCGCCGAGCTGGAAGGTTTCGTTAGCGCGATGTGGAGTCCGCCGACGACGAGACCGAACCCACCCGACAGGATACACCCCGGGCTTTCTGGCCTTGAAGACCGCCCACGTCTCCCCCTCCCAAGCCACCTGCTTGTCGTCCTTGAGCTCAGGCTCGATGGGCTTGTCGTTGTCGGTCACGGTCCCATCGACGGACGTCGAGTGAGAGCTTGCAGACGTCGCAGATGCGGCGGACTTAGCGGACGATGCTAAAAGGATTCAACGAAATGAGATGCGCATGTCTGTGTGCTCGGGGAGCACTCACCCTTCGCAGCGCTCGCGGGCTTCTTCGGGGAAAAGTTGACCGTCAAATTCTCGAGGCGGTCGGCAAGGTCGTCGGTGGGAACGTCGATGGTGACCGTAATGCGCGACATGGTGTTGGGAAGGAAAGAGCGGTGAGCACGAGGCATCATGTTGGGAACTGCTGTATGCACCGATCTGTCGCCGAGAGGTTACGTGATGTGCCCAGAACAACCAGCCTGAGGATATTCTGGGAAGGTGGATAACTAGAGTCTAAGTTAAATGCTGAGCGAACTCGATGGGCTGCAGAGTGAATGTCGCTAACCTGAGGATGCCGTATGCGTCATTGCAGATATACTTCGATCTGTAGTACGGAGGCCCGTGAAGTGCGTTGATGAAAACCGACCACACGTATCAGCAGGTCGAACGAGCAACGAACGAGCGCCTGACGGGAACAGTGCATGAATCCTGCAGCTGGTGAGGGCATGTAATCGTCATAAAGCACGGCAGTGGCGCGTGGTCATCATTCTGTACAAGGAGGTACAGAGATTACATAGCTAAATACACCATGTATTGCGTCCAGGTTGGCCTACCAATGATACAGCTTGAAGAAGGTCACAGTATTGACCCTGTGTACGCATCAGCTATCTGAGATCGCTAGGAACATAAAAGCAACGCACCTTCTACCCCAAAGCACCAGTCTGAGGTCCTCTAAAGCAGCCCGCCGCGACCCTGTACCTTGTTTTGCGAGTTGTTGCTCTTGATGAAGGCCAGCAACGAATCGTCGAATGTGGTGGAGCCTGCGATTGTCCGCGCGGTCCACATCGGTCATGATACGCCGAGCCTCTTCAAGGTACGCGTCGATCCAGGTTTGTAGAGTTCTGGAGAACTCAGGCACCCAGCATTCCTCGCCGAGTTCGTCGCGGAGACGGTCTCGGAGCGTCACGCAGTCGCCGTCCAATGCGTCCTCCGCACCGGCGTCTCGACATGGATCATCTGACGAATCACTATGTGAGATATTGCAGCTGTAAGAGCTGCCAAGAAGAACGTCAGTTCAATGCTCGCTTGTCGTATGGAAAGGCCACGCACCTGCGCTCCCCGCACTGTTCGCGCCTACGTTTTCCGCTCATCGCCTTGCGCGCAGACTTGCTGATCTTCCGGCGCCCCTTCTTAGCCTCGTAGTAGAGCTTTTGGTACGCTTTTCGTTCCTCTCGCTTGCTGGCAACGGTTGTCACAGGGCGGTGCGCCAAAGATAACAAACGTAGCACGAACCGTTGATAATACCCGCATCCCGTAGTCGTAGTAGGTGCAGTGTTCATGGTTGATTGAACACGTATACGGAGTGATATCAGCAGAGATAGAGGTTGGTGCAAAAGGGGTCAGTTCGGGAAGGTGGTTGGTGTGAGGAAGTAAGAGCGTGTTAGTACCAAGCGCGTCGTACTTGCACGGGGTCGCATGTCTCGGGCACATCGCCCTCCACCTCCACCCATGCAGGTAGAATTCAGATATTTATTCACATGGCTGGGGCAGTGATCTCGAGTACCTGTAAATATCCATTCTCATTTTCGCCATTGTGCGGCGTAGCTATACCTTAGTGTTCATTCTTTTGAGTGGCCGGCCCGGCGAGCCCACCTGTAGCGCGCATTGTTCCTGCCGCGATGCCGATCCATTGCCTTCACTTAAATGAAGTTCGCCGCGCAGACGCTCACCTGTGTCCCACTTTCTTCTCCCCCTCCACCCTCCCCAATTATTGTTTTCATCGACCTCAGCATCCATCAAGCCTCATTCCGGTGCGCAGCATATTATGTTTATTATTTCTTGCCACTTTTCCCCTTGTCGCGTCTGCAACTCCCGGACAACGCTTGTCAGCGTACCCGACAGGGTCCTCTTGCTGCGTCTGTGGCACTCAGTCGTCGATTTCGCGTCGTGCACACGGAGCTCCCTGATAATTCGTGACGAGAGCCCGACAGGGACCGCATGATGCGTCGGGGCGCATGCACCGCGGCTCTCTTCTGTTGTATTTCACGCTCACATGTTGGAATATATTGCTGATATCTCTTTTCAGGTCATTGACGCGTGAAAACGCGTGTCTTGGACGTGTTTCGGGTGCTTGCTCGCATGTCTCGGACGGTATGTCGTGGGCCTGTTTTTCGAGCACACCTTGTACTAATTACACCCAAGACACGTTCCAAACGTGTATTCTCCCCTTACGACTTCGACGCAGCGACCCTCTTGCCAAAATCAGCTGTCGTGGTTGACCCCGCGTGCAATCTGGACGCGCTCATTGACGATGCATACGAACGCGCGGAGGCCGCGGAGAATGCCGAGACCGAAGTCAACGCACCGCCACACGAGTCGAACTCGGAACAGTCGCGAGGCAACCAGCTGTCCCATCCCCCACTCCCGCTTGCAGTCGCGCAGGGCAATGTTGACATGGATCTGGAGGCGAAGTCGGCCACCCAACGACATATGATTGTACGGCGCAACCGCTTGCGACAAAACACTCGGATTTCTTCTCGCATGGTCAAATACAAGGTCCGCAGCAAGCTTGTCACAAAATATTCCACCCCGAAGAAGCTCACTGTCCGAGTGGTGGCCGAGAGGTTGCCGCACGCCCGCGGTGGGTGGGTAGGTGTGAAGGAGTGTGGTCTATTGTGGGTGGGCAGGCGGAGGTTGTACAAGTTGCGACAGATGAACTATCGGTATTTTGCGTGGAACGGAAGGTACGCTATTGTACTATGAATTCAAACCCGTCATATTGGCTAACTCAGATCAAGGACCAACCATGCCATCTTGGACCTGAAGAATCGAATCATCGGCAGCCTGGCTGGACGACCGGTCGGCGACACGACGTGGCACGACGACTGTGTCAGCGCGTACGACGAACTCGCTGAAGGATTGGAGGAGCTCAAGTTGTCGAAGGACCAACGATACCACCGAAGGGGCGATTATCCGGCGTTGTCGACAGGGATTTCGTATGGAGGAGGACAAACCGTGCGTGACAGTGTGTCCAGTTTCTGCACGTACTAATGTTGCGTCAATACAGGAGCCGAGTGAACTCGTTCTCCACGAGAGCAATCGTCCAATCGTCAAGAAGCTTTGTCGCGGACGGGGGGTGTATCGCGTGTCCGGCTTCATGAATGGTGCGTAAGCTTTTCTGCCGTCGAGCTTTACAAACTAATGGTACTCTGAACAGCGACGTTCGCTATGGCTTCGCCTAAGATGTACAAGAATTACGAGTCCAATATGATCGCGATCTTGGATCGTCACCCCGACCTACAGCTTCCTTACAAGAACTCGATCCGCGCCGCGACCACCTTCAACTTTGGACCCCGCGTGTTCACGAAGCTTCACCTCGACTCCGCAAACCTTCCGAGTGGCTGGTGCAGTATCGCGTCCCTTGGCGAGTTCAACCCGAAGACAGGAGGTCAACTCGTCCTCCACCACGCAAAACTCATCATTGAATTCCCGCCGCACTCAGTAATCCACATCCTCTCGGCCGCTTTCCCCCACGAGAATATTCCTATCGGTGAACACGAAACCCGAGCGTCCATCACACAGTACACAGCGGGCGGGCTGTTCCGCCGTGTGGCATATGGGCATCGCACCGAGGAGGAGTTCCAGGCGGAGGATCCCATGGGCAAGGCGGTGATGGACGCGAGCATGCGGGCGCGGTGGCGTGAGTCGGTGGGCCTGTTCTCTAAATACGACGAGCTTGCATCGGACATCGACGCGGTTTTCCATGTAAAGTAGAATGTGTGTTCTCGTAATATATTGCAATGTCTGTGCTATGGAATGCTATCACGTGAACGCGTCCCGCGGCCGTTGATCGAAGTCGAAGTCGCGGTCACGAGATCCGCTCGTCTTCGCACTCCCCTCGTACTAGTCCCATGCCGCCCAAGGCAAAGAAGCCATACGGTTTTTTTGAAAGCGCTGGTGGTGGTACACGATCGACACTGCTGAAGACCTCTGCGGATGGACGTCGCCTAAATCCTACGGTGTCCGTTATCCGATCCCGCGTCTACACCCAGACGCTCCCCGACAACTCCTCCGGATCGCAGCCCACTCAGCCACGAGATAACCAAGTCTCTCTCCTTGACGGCTTGGAATTCGACGGAAGCAGCACGACTTTCGATTACGACAATGGAATCCTAGGGGTTGATGAAAGCGGCGAGGTGGTACAAGTCACGGAAGCAGACGTTGTCCTTGGTCGCGCGAAGAGATATCAGAACTCGGTGAGTTGTATTGCAGAAAATTGGGAACTCAACTGATGGTAATACAGGATTTTCCTCTACTGTCCTGGATCCCCCTCAGAGACCAATATCTCGACGAGGTTCTGCGCCTGGAAGGAAGGGGCGCGTATGCCGGAGCACTACAATGCCCCAAGTGCAACACGAATGATGCAGTCCCGAGCATTCGCTGCGCGGATTGCTTTGGCGGCGAGCTGCTTTGCATCCCTTGTACGGTCAAGCAGCACTCGAGAAACCCTCTGCATCGTGTTGAGGTGTGTCGCAGTCTGTCGACGTTTTCCGCGAATACTAATTGGTTGTATTCAGCGGTGGAACGGTAATATGTTCGAACGCGCGTCATTAGCATCCCTCGGTTTGCGAATCCAACTCAACCATCCCCCCGGCACCGTATGCGGTCATCGCGCAGCCGCTCGAGAAGACTTCACTATCATCCATACCAACGGAATCCATACAGTCAACCTCGATTTCTGCGGCTGTGGCCGTGCCACTGGCATCCATCGTCGTCAGCAGCTACTTCGTAGCTCCCTCTGGCCGGCCACCGTGATCGATCCCAACACAGCGGCAACATTCGCTGTTCTCAAGAAATATCATCTCCTATCCCTCGTTGGAAAATTGACGGGTTACGACGCATGGCGGAGCCTCAAGCTGGAGACCGATAACTCTGGATGCTTTCGCGTGCCGGTTCGTTTACTGTGTTCCCCTCTCTAGCTTGCAGGTTGTCTGACACTTTCGATAGGATCGTCTTCCCGCATGGATGGTTATGATGCGACAATGGCGGCATATCACAATGATGAAGCGCGGCGGGCGGGCTCACGACAGCACGGGCATTGGTGGAACAGCCGATGGGGAGCTCGCGGTAAAATGTCCGGCGTGTCCACTGCCCGGCATCAATTTACCGGAGGACTGGGACACCGTACAATCTAACCGATCGTAAGTAGTTCATCCAGCGTCTTGTTCATGGTCCTCACACGATACCAGATGGCTTTATCGGCCCATAGTCGCCATGGACGCCAATTTTCGCATGAAGAATCGCCTCCGGTCGTCCAAGACCAAGGACCCCGGGCTGCACACAGGAAAAGCGTACTTCGTTGGCGACGACGAGTACGACGAGTACGTGGCCGCAAATATTGACCAGGAAGAGGTGTGTATTTCTGTTCGTCATTTGCTGTGCATTTGAGCTGAGGGTGACACGCAGATGAGCGGGTGCTCACGCTTTGCGGCGCTCACTGCGGCGAATCTCAAGAGCTCGAAAGGTCTCCGGGTAACGGGTGTTGGTGGGATATTTGATGCGCGACACGAATTCTGGCTGCCGAATGGTTTGGGTGATCTTCAGAAGGGAGAAAGGTTCGTAACTAATTGTGTTAATTGCCCGCATTTCGCCTGACTGTTTATCCTGAACTAGGTACTGCAACATGGACTATATGTTCTTTAGTGCAATCAATCGGTTCAAGACGACGTCCCTGCTCGTCTCGTATGACATCGCATGTCAATGGGGCAAGAACCTATCCAAACGAGCTGAAGGAAACCCGACGTGGCACATGCCAGACGCTATCGAGTTCGTTGTGCCGAAATTCCACATTGCAGCGCATCGTGAGGAATGCCAGGATGAATTCGACCTTTTCAAGACCAAAGGCGTTGGAATGACGGATGGCGAAGGCCCTGAACGCGGATGGTCAAACGTCAACGGCGCGGCGGCGAGTACTAAGGAGATGGGGCCAGGTGGCCGACACGATACGGTCGACGACCACTGTGGTCATTCCAATTGGAGAAAAGTCGTGGGCCTTGGTGAGTAACTTCGATTATGCGGATGATCGCTAGCTAACACGCAAACACAGGCTCATCTCTTCTGCGACGATTGACGGCGGCGCTCGATCAGGCCGAGGAGCATGGCAACATCTATACGGACTTCACCAATTCCCTGGAGCTCGACCATCCCGAGAAGTTGAAGGAATGGAGGGACGAAATACGTGCATGGGAGACGAATATGATGGGCCCGAATCCGTACAAGAAGCCGGTCACAGGTGCGTATACTATTCCTCTGCAACATGTATCCCGACTGAAATATGTTCGTGTAGATATTACGATTGCTGATGTCCGATTGGAGCTAGCTCAAGACGACTTCGGTGTTGTCCAGGCAGGCGATCCGCTGGCATCGCAACCTGCCGCCAGCGCCTTCCTTCTGTTTGGATTCCGCCTCGAAGTGATGCAGTAAGTTTGTGTTTACAGTTTTCGCTTTCCAGAGGCTCACAATACGTTCATTAGGCTCAAGCTTCGATTGGACAAGTCTGCGGCACACGATGGCACGACAACCCAGTCAGCGAGACTACAAGAATCAAGAACGGCCATCCTCCGACTCCTGCACTGCTTCCGTGCGGACCAAGACATTCAAATGCCCCATGTCTCGGCCATCATCAACGTCGACGAGTCGACGCAGTCACACAACACCATGCGGCCGGAACAAATCAAACTGTACTTCCCGTCGGACCTCAATGCACGAGAACGAGCTACTGCGTGCGATCCCGCATTGCTGGAGATGGAGGCCAAGCTGCGGTACGCGGGCGCATGCCAATCGCTAGACGACGTTCGTCATCAGCTCCGGTTCCGAACATATGTCAAACGATTCAAGATCAACAACGTTGTGGGCCAGCGGAAAAATACACGGGCCCGGGCATTCCAATCCAGCATCGACGACGCCGTGAAACGTGCCGCCGCAACGTATCGATTGCACAGGGCAGCGTACCTGCGGCTGGTGGGCCCTGGACCCTGGGAGAAGCGACTTCGTGAGCTCCTCGATGAGCATCTGGTCGGCCTCGGAGAACGGCTGCTCGATCAAATCGACCTGGCGGATATCGAACGGGTCAAGGAGTACTTGCGAAGTCGACGGGGCCCGTCGTCCACGGGCGAGAGCAGGTACACTCTCCCGTGGATTTGGTACACTGCAGGTGGTGGAGGAGATGACGAAGAGGCGGAGATCGGAGATGGTACGTCGTGGTATTGTGTGTACATTTCATGGCTAACAAATAGCTTGCAGATCTCAAGCTTGAATGGTTCAAGACGCGCGCCCGGTCAACTCGCTGGATGGAGGAGATCCTCCACCTCCTGGAGGAGATGCGACGCACCCCCGAGACTTTCAAGCACTGGGCAGGCGAGTGGGGGCACAGAGCGTCCGCTCGTCCGGATGTCCCCGCCGATCTTGCTGAAGGATTGGCGGCATATGCGATGAAGCACGTCGGAATGTACGACAACTTACGAGATGGATTTGCAGCTCAGTGGGAGGATGTCCAGCAGGCCGCTGCAACGTTCCTGTCCAATCGAGAGGACGACGGCACCAATATACAGGACAAGGCTATCCAATCTATGGCTTTGGATTAGATTTTGGGTATGTTTTCTATTCTTTTTTGAACCCTGGTAGACTAAATATGTTCTGCCCTGCATTGTAGCCCTTCTTGGATGGTTTATACACTACCTGCCCATCCGGTGCCCCCTGTATATCGCTTTTTTTACGGTTTTCAATAACATTTAATGTATTTCCTCGCTTTTTGAGCCCCGGGTGGAATAGGTTGGACTTGGAATGTGTTTGTACGAGTCCGGGTCTACTGTGGTAATATAATCGAACTTTTACCGGCATTTCTCGCAGCTGTATAGACCAATTAATACCGATTTTCGTGAATTTATCGATTTGCAGGCCGTGAGAACGGATATCGGGCTGTCACGTGGGCGCGCGGAATTCCAATCGCCCCGCACCCTATCCGCCAACATTTTATATTATTTCCGGTATTTTAGCTATTTTATTTGGACCTGCATTTAATTATTACTGCTACCGCTCTGTCATTATAATGGGTCCAGCGGTAGCTACCGGTCTTATTATTAATGACCCTACAGGTACGCCTGGAGCTGTGCAGGCCGAGCTGAACGAACATGTCGTTCAGCGTGTCCCTGAGGAGCTCGTTCCCCAGGTTTGCCGGTTGGCTAGGCAGGCTATCTGCCCTCGTGCCACGGGCGGCCCCTTTTCCCTTGCGGGAAGCGGGGATACGCGGCGGAGTGGGCGACTGGTCGTCGCTCTGCTCCTCGCGGTTGAGTACATCCTCCACGTCGACGGACGATCACATAGACGTCCCGCCGTCGGGGGGATTATCCGGCGGAGGCTGGTTGGAGCCACCGCCTTCGTC
The DNA here is from genome assembly GCA_019915035.1 of Auriscalpium orientale. Classification (NCBI taxonomy): domain Eukaryota; kingdom Fungi; phylum Basidiomycota; class Agaricomycetes; order Russulales; family Auriscalpiaceae; genus Auriscalpium; species Auriscalpium orientale. The sequence goes on from JAHLMH010000001.1 coordinate 4,048,999, forward strand.
GACGACAACGGTGCCGTCGTCGGGCACCGTTGTATCAACGATCTGGCCAGACTCCTGAGTCTGCCCAGAGTCCACAGGGGTTGTGGACGTCCCGCCTTTGTTGGCGGCGAGCCGCTCGGAAGTACGAGGGCCGCCACCGTGCGCAGGATTGTTGTTAGTCTTTTTGCTCGGCATCCTGTAACTCTCGTAGTTAGTTTGCTGAATAAAACGATTTGCTCACTTGTTGTGGGCGTTCAAAAAAGTATAACAAGTTGATGTGCGACTTGCGGATCCCTCAAGGTGAACACGACCAATGTGCTCGTATTGGCAGCAATGGATGCGTACGGGTAAGAGTGGATGTAGTCGTGCCTCCTCGAGAGCGAGGAGGCACGGCCTAACAGGTGCAAACAACCTGTTAGGCTCCTGCGCCAGCCCAGCTGGCCGCAGGGAACCAACGCGCTGGCTCCGCGCGTTGGTAGCCTCGTGTCGCCGCTTCTCGGGCGCTACATGAGCGCGCTACGCGCACATACGCGTTCACTCGCCTTACAGCAGCGGAGCGGGATCGCAGGAAGTCCGCTCATCCTGGCATCCCGGAAGATCTGGCCAAGGGATTGTCAGCATATGCATGCAAGCATGGTGCAATGTACGACGGCCTACGAGAACGCTTTGTGGCCCAATGGGAGGACGTCCAGGTCGCCGCCGCTGCATTCCTGGTGAACCACGAGGACGATGGTATGGACATACTCGCCGAAGCACCCAAACGCATGGTTGTGGACAGAGTTTAATGTACGGTTTTCCGCTTTTTCTTGGATATTGTGCACTAAACATGTCCTTCGTTGCATTGTAGGCTTTTCTGTTCGAGGTTCAAGGTCCCACCGTATACTACGAGCCCTGTATATTTGTTTTATTGCACTTTTTGATGAATTCTACTGGTTTACCGTGCTTCTGCTACCCGTGTGAGGCAAGTTCAACCGATAACGTGTTCGCGTGTGCCCCACCCTGTTCTGGTAATATTTTTGGAATTCTGCCGGGTTTCCTGGGGGCTGTGTGGACCCATTTATACTGCTTTTTGAGGAATTCTGAGTGTTTGCTAGGTCCGTGGGAGTCGCTGCGAAGCGGTCACGTGTCAGCGTGCGAAGCCCCGACCCCTGCCCCCACCCCCCAATATTTTAGAATTTATTCCGCTATTTTATCTATTTTATCTGCCGCTGTATTTAAATATTATCCTTACCGGTCTGTAATTATAATGACCAGACCGGTCGTGACCGGTCTTATTTTTAATTACCCTACAGGGACGCCTGCTTCAGGGACGCGCGCCTCGAGGACTCCTCGAGGCGCTTACCACCTTTGGATCCTCTCCTCGCTCTCACTCGCTATCCCCTGCTTGGATTCCGAGCAGTGACCCCTCCCTCGTTCGGCAGGCGCATCACAAGGTGGACCATATATGGAGGGAGGGCGGCGTGCATGTGACGAGAACACGTGGCGAGTCTTCCGATCGAAATGTCGCAAGAAGTCGCGACCACGACTGGTCGCAGCTATGCTGAGTTGCGACTCGTGCACAAGGCGCTCAGCAAATGCGGGACCGAGATTGCGGTGACTAAGTGGGCATGACAGGTTGTCGATATCGTGAAATCGCAGGCGCTGGGACGCGGGAGACGGGAATGGCCGGGACAATGGGGAGAACAATGGTTGCGAGAACAATGGCTTACTGGGGCGGTACCTGATTCGCATGGGAATGGGGTGGATCGCGACGTTGGAGATACGTCGGGGATGCGTGGGCTGTGCGTTCTGATGGAAGTCTGATGAGGGGACGACAGGCGTGAGACGGGCACTGCTGGGGAGCATGTGGCAAGGGTCTAGGGTGCGGATACGTGATCGCATAAGCGGTCCGGGTGGCGTGGGAGTTGCGCCATGGATGCCATTGCGGTGGCAAGGTCGCGATGTCACGTGATGCGTCGTGGTCGCAAAATGCGCAAAGTCGGGGCAGATACCCTCACAGGATGCGGTGGGGCGTATCAACGGGTTCACGAACAATCGCGAACGACTCAGGAGGGAGAATCCAGTGACTAGCATTCACTAAAGAACGGAAGGTTACGATTCCCTTGAATCGTTTCTTATGTAAGCACCAGTCGCAGTTTTTGACCCCCCCTGTAACTTTCATCACAGTCACTATATATGGGCATTTTTTCACACGGTCTATTTTCACTTGATAACACATTTTGACATCATGACTCTTTGTAAGTCTCTCGTTTCAGTCTGTATTTTGTGTTTTGTGAGCCAAGGAGAATAGCTATTAGTCAGATTTTTGTGACAACAGTATCAGACGAAAAACCTCTCTAGCTTCCATGTTCGGCAAAGATTCCCATGGTAAACCAGTGAAGCATGACGTCACTTTTTCAGGCATACCCAGAAAGTGATGTCATGCCTCTCTGCCTCCGGCTAACATACCCGGACCTTATTTTCATTTACAAAAGTGCACTCCATGGAAATTGAACGCTAGCTCTCAACATAATTGACAATGAATGCCAATCAACATTACCACTAGACTACTTAGAGATTACAAGTTAGAAGCTCTTTCAAATATATCATCGTGTACTACCTGACTCAAAAATCTGTATTCTCAAAGCTGTCTCTTACGGAACTTTTGTAGTCAAGAAAGTCGACTTAAGTGTCCAGATCAATAATTGGCGGCCTGCGCGAGCTTGCAAGTGAGGCCGGCCAGGTATTGATCAGGGCACGGTCTATCTTGAACAGATCGCTGCATCTGCTTATCCAGCTCACAGCCCGGAAGACAAGGGCCATGAACACATGATATTCCATTTTGGAGGGGAATCGTCCTGCCGTGCAAAGCAGCGGCCCACTCCCAGCAAGTATGAAGGTAGGTGTGTTTAGGTTAGGGAGGGTGGCCCCCGCACGGCCACGGGCAGCACGAAGCGCGACAGTGACACGACTCGTCTGCGTCCCCCTTGCAGGCGTACCTGTAGGGTCATTAATAATAAGACCGGTAGCTACCGCTGGACCCATTATAATGACAGAGCGGTAGCAGTAATAATTAAATGCAGGTCCAAATAAAATAGCTAAAATACCGGAAATAATATAAAATGTTGGCGGATAGGGTGCGGGGCGATTGGAATTCCGCGCGCCCACGTGACAGCCCGATATCCGTTCTCACGGCCTGCAAATCGATAAATTCACGAAAATCGGTATTAATTGGTCTATACAGCTGCGAGAAATGCCGGTAAAAGTTCGATTATATTACCACAGTAGACCCGGACTCGTACAAACACATTCCAAGTCCAACCTATTCCACCCGGGGCTCAAAAAGCGAGGAAATACATTAAATGTTATTGAAAACCGTAAAAAAAGCGATATACAGGGGGCACCGGATGGGCAGGTAGTGTATAAACCATCCAAGAAGGGCTACAATGCAGGGCAGAACATATTTAGTCTACCAGGGTTCAAAAAAGAATAGAAAACATACCCAAAATCTAATCCAAAGCCATAGATTGGATAGCCTTGTCCTGTATATTGGTGCCGTCGTCCTCTCGATTGGACAGGAACGTTGCAGCGGCCTGCTGGACATCCTCCCACTGAGCTGCAAATCCATCTCGTAAGTTGTCGTACATTCCGACGTGCTTCATCGCATATGCCGCCAATCCTTCAGCAAGATCGGCGGGGACATCCGGACGAGCGGACGCTCTGTGCCCCCACTCGCCTGCCCAGTGCTTGAAAGTCTCGGGGGTGCGTCGCATCTCCTCCAGGAGGTGGAGGATCTCCTCCATCCAGCGAGTTGACCGGGCGCGCGTCTTGAACCATTCAAGCTTGAGATCTGCAAGCTATTTGTTAGCCATGAAATGTACACACAATACCACGACGTACCATCTCCGATCTCCGCCTCTTCGTCATCTCCTCCACCACCTGCAGTGTACCAAATCCACGGGAGAGTGTACCTGCTCTCGCCCGTGGACGACGGGCCCCGTCGACTTCGCAAGTACTCCTTGACCCGTTCGATATCCGCCAGGTCGATTTGATCGAGCAGCCGTTCTCCGAGGCCGACCAGATGCTCATCGAGGAGCTCACGAAGTCGCTTCTCCCAGGGTCCAGGGCCCACCAGCCGCAGGTACGCTGCCCTGTGCAATCGATACGTTGCGGCGGCACGTTTCACGGCGTCGTCGATGCTGGATTGGAATGCCCGGGCCCGTGTATTTTTCCGCTGGCCCACAACGTTGTTGATCTTGAATCGTTTGACATATGTTCGGAACCGGAGCTGATGACGAACGTCGTCTAGCGATTGGCATGCGCCCGCGTACCGCAGCTTGGCCTCCATCTCCAGCAATGCGGGATCGCACGCAGTAGCTCGTTCTCGTGCATTGAGGTCCGACGGGAAGTACAGTTTGATTTGTTCCGGCCGCATGGTGTTGTGTGACTGCGTCGACTCGTCGACGTTGATGATGGCCGAGACATGGGGCATTTGAATGTCTTGGTCCGCACGGAAGCAGTGCAGGAGTCGGAGGATGGCCGTTCTTGATTCTTGTAGTCTCGCTGACTGGGTTGTCGTGCCATCGTGTGCCGCAGACTTGTCCAATCGAAGCTTGAGCCTAATGAACGTATTGTGAGCCTCTGGAAAGCGAAAACTGTAAACACAAACTTACTGCATCACTTCGAGGCGGAATCCAAACAGAAGGAAGGCGCTGGCGGCAGGTTGCGATGCCAGCGGATCGCCTGCCTGGACAACACCGAAGTCGTCTTGAGCTAGCTCCAATCGGACATCAGCAATCGTAATATCTACACGAACATATTTCAGTCGGGATACATGTTGCAGAGGAATAGTATACGCACCTGTGACCGGCTTCTTGTACGGATTCGGGCCCATCATATTCGTCTCCCATGCACGTATTTCGTCCCTCCATTCCTTCAACTTCTCGGGATGGTCGAGCTCCAGGGAATTGGTGAAGTCCGTATAGATGTTGCCATGCTCCTCGGCCTGATCGAGCGCCGCCGTCAATCGTCGCAGAAGAGATGAGCCTGTGTTTGCGTGTTAGCTAGCGATCATCCGCATAATCGAAGTTACTCACCAAGGCCCACGACTTTTCTCCAATTGGAATGACCACAGTGGTCGTCGACCGTATCGTGTCGGCCACCTGGCCCCATCTCCTTAGTACTCGCCGCCGCGCCGTTGACGTTTGACCATCCGCGTTCAGGGCCTTCGCCATCCGTCATTCCAACGCCTTTGGTCTTGAAAAGGTCGAATTCATCCTGGCATTCCTCACGATGCGCTGCAATGTGGAATTTCGGCACAACGAACTCGATAGCGTCTGGCATGTGCCACGTCGGGTTTCCTTCAGCTCGTTTGGATAGGTTCTTGCCCCATTGACATGCGATGTCATACGAGACGAGCAGGGACGTCGTCTTGAACCGATTGATTGCACTAAAGAACATATAGTCCATGTTGCAGTACCTAGTTCAGGATAAACAGTCAGGCGAAATGCGGGCAATTAACACAATTAGTTACGAACCTTTCTCCCTTCTGAAGATCACCCAAACCATTCGGCAGCCAGAATTCGTGTCGCGCATCAAATATCCCACCAACACCCGTTACCCGGAGACCTTTCGAGCTCTTGAGATTCGCCGCAGTGAGCGCCGCAAAGCGTGAGCACCCGCTCATCTGCGTGTCACCCTCAGCTCAAATGCACAGCAAATGACGAACAGAAATACACACCTCTTCCTGGTCAATATTTGCGGCCACGTACTCGTCGTACTCGTCGTCGCCAACGAAGTACGCTTTTCCTGTGTGCAGCCCGGGGTCCTTGGTCTTGGACGACCGGAGGCGATTCTTCATGCGAAAATTGGCGTCCATGGCGACTATGGGCCGATAAAGCCATCTGGTATCGTGTGAGGACCATGAACAAGACGCTGGATGAACTACTTACGATCGGTTAGATTGTACGGTGTCCCAGTCCTCCGGTAAATTGATGCCGGGCAGTGGACACGCCGGACATTTTACCGCGAGCTCCCCATCGGCTGTTCCACCAATGCCCGTGCTGTCGTGAGCCCGCCCGCCGCGCTTCATCATTGTGATATGCCGCCATTGTCGCATCATAACCATCCATGCGGGAAGACGATCCTATCGAAAGTGTCAGACAACCTGCAAGCTAGAGAGGGGAACACAGTAAACGAACCGGCACGCGAAAGCATCCAGAGTTATCGGTCTCCAGCTTGAGGCTCCGCCATGCGTCGTAACCCGTCAATTTTCCAACGAGGGATAGGAGATGATATTTCTTGAGAACAGCGAATGTTGCCGCTGTGTTGGGATCGATCACGGTGGCCGGCCAGAGGGAGCTACGAAGTAGCTGCTGACGACGATGGATGCCAGTGGCACGGCCACAGCCGCAGAAATCGAGGTTGACTGTATGGATTCCGTTGGTATGGATGATAGTGAAGTCTTCTCGAGCGGCTGCGCGATGACCGCATACGGTGCCGGGGGGATGGTTGAGTTGGATTCGCAAACCGAGGGATGCTAATGACGCGCGTTCGAACATATTACCGTTCCACCGCTGAATACAACCAATTAGTATTCGCGGAAAACGTCGACAGACTGCGACACACCTCAACACGATGCAGAGGGTTTCTCGAGTGCTGCTTGACCGTACAAGGGATGCAAAGCAGCTCGCCGCCAAAGCAATCCGCGCAGCGAATGCTCGGGACTGCATCATTCGTGTTGCACTTGGGGCATTGTAGTGCTCCGGCATACGCGCCCCTTCCTTCCAGGCGCAGAACCTCGTCGAGATATTGGTCTCTGAGGGGGATCCAGGACAGTAGAGGAAAATCCTGTATTACCATCAGTTGAGTTCCCAATTTTCTGCAATACAACTCACCGAGTTCTGATATCTCTTCGCGCGACCAAGGACAACGTCTGCTTCCGTGACTTGTACCACCTCGCCGCTTTCATCAACCCCTAGGATTCCATTGTCGTAATCGAAAGTCGTGCTGCTTCCGTCGAATTCCAAGCCGTCAAGGAGAGAGACTTGGTTATCTCGTGGCTGAGTGGGCTGCGATCCGGAGGAGTTGTCGGGGAGCGTCTGGGTGTAGACGCGGGATCGGATAACGGACACCGTAGGATTTAGGCGACGTCCATCCGCAGAGGTCTTCAGCAGTGTCGATCGTGTACCACCACCAGCGCTTTCAAAAAAACCGTATGGCTTCTTTGCCTTGGGCGGCATGGGACTAGTACGAGGGGAGTGCGAAGACGAGCGGATCTCGTGACCGCGACTTCGACTTCGATCAACGGCCGCGGGACGCGTTCACGTGATAGCATTCCATAGCACAGACATTGCAATATATTACGAGAACACACATTCTACTTTACATGGAAAACCGCGTCGATGTCCGATGCAAGCTCGTCGTATTTAGAGAACAGGCCCACCGACTCACGCCACCGCGCCCGCATGCTCGCGTCCATCACCGCCTTGCCCATGGGATCCTCCGCCTGGAACTCCTCCTCGGTGCGATGCCCATATGCCACACGGCGGAACAGCCCGCCCGCTGTGTACTGTGTGATGGACGCTCGGGTTTCGTGTTCACCGATAGGAATATTCTCGTGGGGGAAAGCGGCCGAGAGGATGTGGATTACTGAGTGCGGCGGGAATTCAATGATGAGTTTTGCGTGGTGGAGGACGAGTTGACCTCCTGTCTTCGGGTTGAACTCGCCAAGGGACGCGATACTGCACCAGCCACTCGGAAGGTTTGCGGAGTCGAGGTGAAGCTTCGTGAACACGCGGGGTCCAAAGTTGAAGGTGGTCGCGGCGCGGATCGAGTTCTTGTAAGGAAGCTGTAGGTCGGGGTGACGATCCAAGATCGCGATCATATTGGACTCGTAATTCTTGTACATCTTAGGCGAAGCCATAGCGAACGTCGCTGTTCAGAGTACCATTAGTTTGTAAAGCTCGACGGCAGAAAAGCTTACGCACCATTCATGAAGCCGGACACGCGATACACCCCCCGTCCGCGACAAAGCTTCTTGACGATTGGACGATTGCTCTCGTGGAGAACGAGTTCACTCGGCTCCTGTATTGACGCAACATTAGTACGTGCAGAAACTGGACACACTGTCACGCACGGTTTGTCCTCCTCCATACGAAATCCCTGTCGACAACGCCGGATAATCGCCCCTTCGGTGGTATCGTTGGTCCTTCGACAACTTGAGCTCCTCCAATCCTTCAGCGAGTTCGTCGTACGCGCTGACACAGTCGTCGTGCCACGTCGTGTCGCCGACCGGTCGTCCAGCCAGGCTGCCGATGATTCGATTCTTCAGGTCCAAGATGGCATGGTTGGTCCTTGATCTGAGTTAGCCAATATGACGGGTTTGAATTCATAGTACAATAGCGTACCTTCCGTTCCACGCAAAATACCGATAGTTCATCTGTCGCAACTTGTACAACCTCCGCCTGCCCACCCACAATAGACCACACTCCTTCACACCTACCCACCCACCGCGGGCGTGCGGCAACCTCTCGGCCACCACTCGGACAGTGAGCTTCTTCGGGGTGGAATATTTTGTGACAAGCTTGCTGCGGACCTTGTATTTGACCATGCGAGAAGAAATCCGAGTGTTTTGTCGCAAGCGGTTGCGCCGTACAATCATATGTCGTTGGGTGGCCGACTTCGCCTCCAGATCCATGTCAACATTGCCCTGCGCGACTGCAAGCGGGAGTGGGGGATGGGACAGCTGGTTGCCTCGCGACTGTTCCGAGTTCGACTCGTGTGGCGGTGCGTTGACTTCGGTCTCGGCATTCTCCGCGGCCTCCGCGCGTTCGTATGCATCGTCAATGAGCGCGTCCAGATTGCACGCGGGGTCAACCACGACAGCTGATTTTGGCAAGAGGGTCGCTGCGTCGAAGTCGTAAGGGGAGAATACACGTTTGGAACGTGTCTTGGGTGTAATTAGTACAAGGTGTGCTCGAAAAACAGGCCCACGACATACCGTCCGAGACATGCGAGCAAGCACCCGAAACACGTCCAAGACACGCGTTTTCACGCGTCAATGACCTGAAAAGAGATATCAGCAATATATTCCAACATGTGAGCGTGAAATACAACGGAAGAGAGCCGCGGTGCATGCGCCCCGACGCATCATGCGGTCCCTGTCGGGCTCTCGTCACGAATTATCAGGGAGCTCCGTGTGCACGACGCGAAATCGACGACTGAGTGCCACAGACGCAGCAAGAGGACCCTGTCGGGTACGCTGACAAGCGTTGTCCGGGAGTTGCAGACGCGACAAGGGGAAAAGTGGCAAGAAATAATAAACATAATATGCTGCGCACCGGAATGAGGCTTGATGGATGCTGAGGTCGATGAAAACAATAATTGGGGAGGGTGGAGGGGGAGAAGAAAGTGGGACACAGGTGAGCGTCTGCGCGGCGAACTTCATTTAAGTGAAGGCAATGGATCGGCATCGCGGCAGGAACAATGCGCGCTACAGGTGGGCTCGCCGGGCCGGCCACTCAAAAGAATGAACACTAAGGTATAGCTACGCCGCACAATGGCGAAAATGAGAATGGATATTTACAGGTACTCGAGATCACTGCCCCAGCCATGTGAATAAATATCTGAATTCTACCTGCATGGGTGGAGGTGGAGGGCGATGTGCCCGAGACATGCGACCCCGTGCAAGTACGACGCGCTTGGTACTAACACGCTCTTACTTCCTCACACCAACCACCTTCCCGAACTGACCCCTTTTGCACCAACCTCTATCTCTGCTGATATCACTCCGTATACGTGTTCAATCAACCATGAACACTGCACCTACTACGACTACGGGATGCGGGTATTATCAACGGTTCGTGCTACGTTTGTTATCTTTGGCGCACCGCCCTGTGACAACCGTTGCCAGCAAGCGAGAGGAACGAAAAGCGTACCAAAAGCTCTACTACGAGGCTAAGAAGGGGCGCCGGAAGATCAGCAAGTCTGCGCGCAAGGCGATGAGCGGAAAACGTAGGCGCGAACAGTGCGGGGAGCGCAGGTGCGTGGCCTTTCCATACGACAAGCGAGCATTGAACTGACGTTCTTCTTGGCAGCTCTTACAGCTGCAATATCTCACATAGTGATTCGTCAGATGATCCATGTCGAGACGCCGGTGCGGAGGACGCATTGGACGGCGACTGCGTGACGCTCCGAGACCGTCTCCGCGACGAACTCGGCGAGGAATGCTGGGTGCCTGAGTTCTCCAGAACTCTACAAACCTGGATCGACGCGTACCTTGAAGAGGCTCGGCGTATCATGACCGATGTGGACCGCGCGGACAATCGCAGGCTCCACCACATTCGACGATTCGTTGCTGGCCTTCATCAAGAGCAACAACTCGCAAAACAAGGTACAGGGTCGCGGCGGGCTGCTTTAGAGGACCTCAGACTGGTGCTTTGGGGTAGAAGGTGCGTTGCTTTTATGTTCCTAGCGATCTCAGATAGCTGATGCGTACACAGGGTCAATACTGTGACCTTCTTCAAGCTGTATCATTGGTAGGCCAACCTGGACGCAATACATGGTGTATTTAGCTATGTAATCTCTGTACCTCCTTGTACAGAATGATGACCACGCGCCACTGCCGTGCTTTATGACGATTACATGCCCTCACCAGCTGCAGGATTCATGCACTGTTCCCGTCAGGCGCTCGTTCGTTGCTCGTTCGACCTGCTGATACGTGTGGTCGGTTTTCATCAACGCACTTCACGGGCCTCCGTACTACAGATCGAAGTATATCTGCAATGACGCATACGGCATCCTCAGGTTAGCGACATTCACTCTGCAGCCCATCGAGTTCGCTCAGCATTTAACTTAGACTCTAGTTATCCACCTTCCCAGAATATCCTCAGGCTGGTTGTTCTGGGCACATCACGTAACCTCTCGGCGACAGATCGGTGCATACAGCAGTTCCCAACATGATGCCTCGTGCTCACCGCTCTTTCCTTCCCAACACCATGTCGCGCATTACGGTCACCATCGACGTTCCCACCGACGACCTTGCCGACCGCCTCGAGAATTTGACGGTCAACTTTTCCCCGAAGAAGCCCGCGAGCGCTGCGAAGGGTGAGTGCTCCCCGAGCACACAGACATGCGCATCTCATTTCGTTGAATCCTTTTAGCATCGTCCGCTAAGTCCGCCGCATCTGCGACGTCTGCAAGCTCTCACTCGACGTCCGTCGATGGGACCGTGACCGACAACGACAAGCCCATCGAGCCTGAGCTCAAGGACGACAAGCAGGTGGCTTGGGAGGGGGAGACGTGGGCGGTCTTCAAGGCCAGAAAGCCCGGGGTGTATCCTGTCGGGTGGGTTCGGTCTCGTCGTCGGCGGACTCCACATCGCGCTAACGAAACCTTCCAGCTCGGCGGAGTTCACGGAGGCGCGTGGACTATCCGCCTACGCAAGGTACGAGAAGTTCCCGACGTACCAGGCCGCCTGCAAGGCGTTCGAAGCGGCGAAGCGACGGGGCGACACATGCCCGTACTCCAAGAGTTGGGATAAGAAGTCGGAGCACGGACTGCCGCCTCAGTAGGATTGGGTGAGTACTTGTTAGGATTCGCAGATCGAGTCACACGGGCTGACATGATAAATGTACAGATGACACGCCATGCGTACGCGATCGTCGCGGCGGCTGGGCATACCGTACCGTACTTCTTGCGTTTGGATTGTACCTCGTAACTTGTGAATATACAGACTGTAGCGCTTTGTCGAGAACCTTCCAGCGTTTCGACGACTAGCAAATGTTCGACAAACCAAGCATAATGCGCCGGAGGGCACGACCTTGAGGGTTCGTGTGATCGCCCAGACTTGCTGTCAGCGATGCATTTCCCATACTGAGAGCTGGCCGCCACGACCGATATCGGTATGCCATTGCAGAAAACGCAGATTTGCATCAAAATCCATGCTCGGAGACGGGGGTAAATAATTGCGGCACGAACTAACTACCGGTGTACGGGAAGCAAACGACGTGCCACCGACTCCCCCTCCTGCCCGCGAATTCTGCCCGTAAACATCCCGGTGTCCACCGAGTTCCGCCGTCCCTCCATCGCGACATCGGCTGTCCTCTCCTCCTAGTCCGTGTCCTGCATCGTCCCTCGTACTGGCGACATCATGCCGAAGTCGTCACAGCCAGGAAAAAAGCGAGTTCGCGGGAAGCGATCTTCTTCGTCCAAGGAACCGGGACACCGCGGGCGCGGTCGTCCTCCTTGGGCCCGCGGCACGAAGGAGTTGTTCCTCCAGCGTTGGCTCCCCGAGTACCGCAAGGTTGCTGGCAACAAGGGCCAGGCCAAGTCGTTCTATACGAAAATCTCCAGAATGTTCTGCATAAAATATGGATTCGACTTGCCTATCGATCAAGACGCGACGGAGGCGGTTGAAGACCCTGACGAAGCAGCGCTGGACGAGGTGTCGGAGTACGGAGATGAGGACGACGCTGAACACGAGCGGAGGGACGCGTTCAAGCAAGAGGTGTACCGCGTGAGTGACGTTTTCGATGCGTCGATAGCGATGCACTCACATAATCAGCAGAGAATTTCTGCGTGGTACCCTGTTCATGTACGGAAGTTGCCAAAGGCTGACGCGTCGAGCGCGTCGAACGACACCTTCACCGCGCTGCTTGAGGAGGTTGTTCAGCCGCCGCGTCGTCCGCAGCTCATCCAGATGTACTCAAAGCTGTACTGGTCAACAAAAATATCGCCACACTACCTGGAGTTGCGGCGCAAAGCGGACGCTGCCGCTGAGGCCAGCGCAGCACCCACGGATCCCGCTGCTGCTCCAGCGCCCGCTGCCGCCGCCCTCGATGACGACTACATCGATCACCATGACGACGACAGCGACGACGATGAGGAGGAAGACGGAGATCGGGTTGGGAAGGGCAGCGAGGGCGGCGGGACGGGTGGCGACCGTGTAAACGATATCCACCTGAGAATGCGAGCCGTGAGGGAGAAGTGGGCCTTGGAGAGCAATGATGTGAGGGCGGAAGTAAGGGCTGCGGTCGACGAGGCCCACGACGCGGCCATGGAGGACTACAGGGCAAAGTTCCTGCAAATTCCATTGACGGATGAAGAGCGGGAATGGTAGGTGCTCACCTTATCGATCCGTGGTCCCAGTGCTGACTTGTCTGCAGGACAAGCGCGCACGCCTATATGTTCCTTCAACCGATCGTGGACATGGTTTCGACCCGCTTCAACTGCGCGGCGTCGCTTTTCATGGCGGGTCCGGTTCCTTCGAAGGGCGGGCATGTTGAAGTCCACTCGTGCGTACCTAGTCATATCAGCGTTGAACACTTGGCTGACACGAACCTGTAGCGTGCACGCCGGCAAGAAACCAGGCATTGTCGAAGAGCTCTGGCCCCAACATGACCGCGCGGCGTACGATGTCGTGTCGCAGTCAATGGGGGGCTTTGCGAGGGCTGCGTTCGGTGAGCAGAGTTGCCTCGTGTTGCGGTTGTGGCTGACCCGGCAAGTAGCGGCGGATATTCTTCGGATGGCTCAAAAGAAAACAAGCGACGGTGGCGGTGCCGCGCCCATCAGTGGCGGTGCAGCGCCCGTCAGTGGCGGTGCAGCGCCCGTCAGTGGCGGTGCCACGCCCATTGATGCTCAAGTCGACACGCGCCACGCATCTCCCTTGCCCCCTCGGTCAAGCGCGCACGCGCTCTCTGCGTCGCTCCCTGCCGATTCGACAGCTGCACCTGCCAGCTCGCTTTCCTCTACCCTCCAGACTGCGTCCCAGACGACCCTGCTCGCGGACCAGCGCATCAACAGCAGCACCGGTCCCCCGATCACGTCGCTCGACCTCAGCATCCAGCTTGATGCTCCGGCCTCCAACTCTTCCACTCCCGCGACAGCTCTACCCTCGCAGGGCACGGTGTCATACGATCGCAATGCTGCCAGCACAGCAGCTAGAACGACTGCGAATCGTGTGCTCGAGTCGAACACGTCGACCGGTGAGTCTGTGCTGGGTCCGCGAGTACAGGGCGCGACGGGTGACACGGCTGCTGGCGACGCGGTCAACAGCGGTCTGTCCGTGAACCCTTCGACATCGCCTCGCAGCCAGACGGGGGAACTTCCGCCGGACACGGCGCGGTCCACGAGTGCAGGTGGTCTGCCCACCCATCTCCCCCAACCAACCGCACCCGCGCTGCCTGTCTTGCCAGCAAATAGCGGGACACGCATCACGAACGGGTCGCCCACACCCCCGACAGCAGCTACGCCGCCGATCCACACGTCCAACACGTCCAACACGGCCGTCACCAATCCTACATGCGCTACGGCCCCGACTGCAATCCACGGTGTTTCTTCGACAGCGGTGTTCCCCTCACACGAGAATCTTGCGGGGCAGCTTCCTGCCGTGGACTCCCTTGCAAATCGTGGATGGCCGGAGCTTTTCGATCATGGGGTCACGAAGATGCGCGCCGCGGACCTCGGACCACAGTGGCAAACCCTTGTCACGAACTTCAGCGTGTTTGAAGAGGCGATGGCATTCGGGGAAGGAGTGAGTACTCTTTACATTATTTCTCAACAATCACTAACTCATCCTCTAGCCCGACGAGTCCTTATCGCTTAGCGCGAAGCACCGACCTGATGAGGTCCGCCTCTGGCAGAAGAGCAGGCGTCCCTGGCACGACGGCAAAATCAAGCAGCTCGAAGTCTTCATGAACAAGTTTGAAGACTGGTGGTCCTCGATACAGCCGGCCGAACGATTCGACGACGAGGGCAAGACTATCGAACCCTCCCCATCAATGGACTGGGCTTCGGTCTGCATCGCCGGCGCAAATGGACTGCTCAGCGTCGTCGCGGCCCTTCTGTGGTGGGGCATTGCTGCCAAGGCCCTGGACGACCACGAGCACTATGCGTACGAGCGGTGGATCGCTGCCGTTCGCGACGTTTCGGATGTCCTAGCCGTCCTGCGGAGTGTCTCGGTGGCCCGTGCATCGTCTGTGGATGCCCATCCCGGAGATGCAGCCCGGTCGGAGGGCACGAAGCGTCGTGCAGAGGGAGCCGACGACGGTGCAAGGCTGAAGAAACATCGTTCGGACCTGTCCCAGCAGGGTAAAAAGCCGAGGAACCGTGTCGCGGCCGGCACTGTGGAGGGAAAGAAACGTTCTCGTTCCCGGTAAGTCCTCTTGTTGATTTTCGCATTTTCCACTCTAACAACCATTTCTTGCTACAGGAAATAATCGAAAATTTACTTTTGTTCCTACATGTCTTTTCCCAGCCCTCTCGATCCATGATGAGTCCGTATTTTGTGTCGGCTGCTTTCTGTCCCGAGTCTCGAGTGTCCCCATTCCTTAGTGCCTTCAACAGGCTAGTACTTAGCTTACTTATGTGGTCAAATGTCCTGTTCAACTCAATGACAATATGTTTTCTTGGCAAGCTTTCGGTTAACCTGAGGGAATGCTTGGAGGGTCAACTTGTGAAGTGTTTGAAATATTCTCTAAGTACAAACATGGGTGATCTGTATTGTGTCTGCCTGTAAACCATGATTTCCTGACTGTGTAGCACACAGTTTACTTGCTATCTCTTCTGAAAGCTGAAAACTGAGTGAGCCTAGATTTTGGGCAGTTTTCTAGCTGTAGTAGGTGACTTACCGTGGGAATATGTACCGGTGCCCTGGGAATGCAGCATCTATAGGGGTGTACAAAACAAACTGGTGTGCTATCCTAACGTATTTCCTAATTTATGCACCAGGACGAACCGATTAAATATTTTCAGGATTTAATATGATTTTTTCTGGATTTTTCGGTATGTATCAGGATTTCCGTCAACCGTGAGAAAAAAATGATGTCACCACCGAAAGGGGAACCGTGCAGAATATTTTCACTGTTTTAGTCAGTATTAATTGGGGTGATATTTGATACGGCATCAACCGTAAGAAAAGTGTGCCGTGCGGAGTGCCAGGGAAGGTGGCAGAATATTTTCACTATTTTATTCGATTTATTGGGTATTTATCGGTGCTAAATGATAGGTCCCCCTACACCCGTGGGAATATGTTCCAGGGTAGGCAGGTGCCCACATGACCGGGGCAATATATGCAAAAACATATTACAGCTGCTATTTTTAATTACATCCTTACCGCTGTCTCATTATAATGGGTCGAGCGGTAGCTACCGGTCTTATTTTTAATTAGACTACAGGGACTGGTGACAGCTCGCAGGTCGATGAAGCACATCGCTCAGCGATGTATGCGATTGAGGCGGCCGACAAAGCGAGGGATTACTCTCGCGCTCTGACGGAGGGCCTCGAGCGCATTGCCAGCCAGTACGGCTTCAGGCAGGTGATAAAGGAGGAGGAGGTCGAGATAAACCTCCTCCAGCCTACCGAGGAGGCTACTGCCAACTCGGGCAGGGGCCGCACTGTCGTAGTAGACAATACGGACGTGCCAGTGAATAAAAAGCACGTAGTCATTGCGAAGAATGACACCTCGGCGCCCAGCGTGACGCCGAGGCAGGCCAGTCAACTGTGGGGAGGTACTTAGTTATACTAAGTCCTACAACAGCAGGGATGGGTATGTTTTCATTGCAGTAGGTATAGTACATGTGTGATACATAGAGATCCGGTGTTACTGTAGTGATATAAACCAACTATGGTGTTTGGCCAGTCAATACCATAGTATACCATGGTCCCAGAGTGCCCCAAACCACGGATTTCGCACCTTTTGATACTGTACCTCTGAATACTATAGTACTGTCCTACCCCAAATCACGGATTTCGCACTTTTCAGTTCTGTACCTCTGAATACTGTAGTACTGGCCTACCCCCAACCACGGATTTCGCTTTTTTTCGGTACTGTACCTCTGAATACTATAGTACTGTCCTACCGCAAATCACGGATTATGCACTTTTTGGTTCTGTACCTCTGAATACTGTAGTACTGTCCTACCCCAAACCACGGATTTCGCTTTTTTCGGTACTGTACCTCCGAATACTATAGTACTGTCCTACCCCAAACCACGGATTTCGCTTTTTTCGGTACTGTACCTCCGAATACTATAGTACTGTCCTACCACAAATCACGGATTTTGCACTTTTCGGTTCTGTACCTCTGAATACCACGGCACTTTCCCTCCCCATCCACAGATTCTGCATTTTATGGTACTGATTGACAGCAACTTTTGCATTTTCCGCCACTATACCTACCCCCACAGCACGAATTTCGAGTTTTCGGCCCCATGTTTCACTATAGTGCACCAATTCACTATAGTACAAACTCCGGAGAGCTGAAAACTCCTAAGTCATGAGCTCCCGGCACCTATTTACTGTAGTATGAACTCCGGCCATCTGAGAATCTCCTAAGTCATGAGTGCTCAGCATTACTGCTCTCAAGTCGTAGCTTTGGATTTGCCTCAGGTATGAGACATCAATTCACTCTCAAGCAACGGCCTTCATATCATACAAGCAAGAACTAGTGTACAATGTCGAGCTACAAGCACGCGCGACTACTCGGACTCGTCATCGGATGATGCGGCCACCGACAAATGATCATCTGACGCCTCGGACTCGGAGTCACTCTGCTCCCGTTCGACCTCATCAGCGGGCCCCACGTTCTCCTCGCTAGCAACGACCGCCGGTGTGGGATTAGAACGATTGGCCACCGACCAGTCGGCCGACAAGCCATGACTGGCAAGAGCACGTGTCCAGAGCGCCTGGAACTGGTCTGCGAGTTTGTTGTACATGGCAGAATGCCGAGCCGCCTATGCATACAGCCCGTCGCGGATGTCACCAGTCACGTTTGCGCGGAGGCCTGCGCGACTAGTCCACCAATCGGCCTTGTAACGTAGAAATGCCACAGCGCGCGGCATTTCTGCTTGAAGGTGCTGGATCTCCTCGTTCCAACGCAGCACTCGTGCGCGTGCCTTTGACCAATCAACACGCAGACCTACGCACAACCGGTAAGCCACTGGCATCGGAGATACACGAGCATGCTAACCTTCATGTACCTCGTCCTCGCTAATGTTCTCTGGCTGCCCGGGGACATCACGGGCGTCATGCGGCATCGCCTTCCAAATCCACATCTGCTCTCGATGGCCTTCTCCAAGCAGCTCTCCACGCGTACGGATATTGCGCGCGAGCTCCTCCTCGTCCCGAGGGGGCCGCAGATGTTCATCCTTGAGCTCAAGGAGGCGTTGTCGCCACGGTCCATCCGGCCAGACGACGAGGAGCGCGTCATATGATGCGCGATACTGCGCCGCATGCCTCTTGATCCTGTCTTGCAGCCGGCTGACTTGATTACGCGCCCGCGTGTTGGCGTTTTGCCCCGGTCCATCAACGAAGACGTTTTTGTACCGAATGAGGCCCGTGCGCATGCGGAGTTGGCGTCGCAGATTATGCAGGGCCTCCTCGGCGTGAGCAACCCGGAGTCGTTGATACTTCGTGATTAGGCCCGTGGAGAGGCCTTCCTGCCACATGTCGTCCGGGATAGAGCACGGGAGATACAGCGGCTCGTCCTTGATATTTGGCCCAGTTGATGTTGCTAGGGCGGCCGCCGCGCGCCGACGACGACAACAACGAGTTGCGGGGGCGATGGGTGTGATGGTTGCGGTGGTCGTGGAGGCTGCGATGGACTCGGACGTGGTGGGCGCGGTGGCTGAGGAGACGGTAGCATTTGTCCCGGCAGGCGCGCCGGTTGACGGCCCCGCTGCTACCAGTGAACCGCCCGGCGCTAGGGCAGACTCCGGAGACGCCGCCAACGCCGCAGCCGAAGCCAGAAGAGCGGCGACGGCCGGCATGTACACCTTCTGTATGGTCTGCCACGATTGTATGCGATGCTGCAGGGTGTGGCGCTTCTCCTGCAAGGCAAGTCGGCCCGCTGGGGTCTTGCTCTCGCTGTCCTTCGCTTGCACTTTGATAGTACGCCTGGAATCCATCGTCAGAATTGCCGACTCTCAGTCTACGGAAAGGCGTACTGCAGGTCCTCGAGCTCAATCCCGACACTCAGGAACACACTAGCCGACATCTCATGCAGCGACATAACGCCGCGCTCAACGTCGGAACTCTCCTGTGCAGCCAGCTCCAGACGAACATCGTTGAGAGTTGTCACTATAGTGATCAACAAGTCAACGTCTTGTTTACCAAAGTCAACGTGCAAACATACCTGTCGGCGGTTCTTCGTACGGATTCGGGCATGAGTTGTCGGCATCCCAGGCCACGATCATGGCTTCCCATCGCTCACGTATGGCGAGGGGGATAGTCGCGTTGCTGTCCTCTAGCGTCTTCTTCTGTGCTGCAAGCGCCGGAACAGCTTCGTTGAGTGAGCGCAAAAGCAGCCTGCCTGCGACACACGATCAGTCACATGGTGAGATTTGGGCGCAAGCACATACCTAGCGTGATCGTCTTGCGCCAATTGATCACGCCGAAAAAATCGTCCAGGCCTTCATGACGCGACTCCGGCGACATCTCCCGAGTGCTCAACGCCGAGCCGTTTGTGTCTGCCCAACCGGCCTCTATTCCCTCGCCGCACGTCCGCCCGACTATGTTGGTGTAGTTCAGGTTGTACTTGCATTGGCAATCCGGGCCGTGTGCGAGGAGATGGAACTTGGGCACCGCGAAGATGAATGTCACGCCGTCCATGTCGATACGTAAGCCCTCCGGGTATTCCGCCATCCGGCGGACGAAATTCTTCGAGAACTGACAGGCGATGTCGTACGTCAAGACGATGATCTTGATGTTGCCCGCTGTTTGTGCGATGGTCGACAGCAAGATGTAGTCCATATTACAGTATCTATGGGAAAGATCCATAAGCCCAGTTGCCCGCGAGTACTAATGAGTACGCAAGTGGACGTACCGCTCCCCCCGCTGCAAATCTCCGAGCCCGCTTTTACGGTAAAAGCAGTGCCTTGCGCATATCACGGCGCCGACACCATTGACCGCAAATCGTTTATGTGCTGGAATGTTGGCGTGGTCGATGGCCGCAAATGACGAGTCGCAATGTTTCATCTAAGAGATATCAGTCAACGCGCTACGTGGATGGGAGGCGATCGGGTACTCGCTTCTTCCTGGTCGACATACTTCTCAATATGCTCCTTGTACGGGCCGTTCTCCACGAAATAAGCCCATCCCGGGCCAAGCGCCACGTCGGCCAGTCCTCGGTTCTTCAATTTCAGCTTGAAGTTCGCGTCGATCGATAGCATCACCGCGTGCTTCCACCTAACATTGCGTGAGCTGAGATGTTGAATCAATCAATCAAAGCGACACGTACCGCTCGTTCTCCGGCACTTGCTCCCACTCCGCTGGCATGTTGCGGCCAGGCTGTGGGCAGGCAGGACACTCCACAACCAACTCACCGGGTGCTGTGCCTTGGATCCCCGTTGGGGCATGAGCGCGGCCGCCACGTTTGGCCATGCGGACATTGCGAAAGCACCGCATAATTCTTATAAAGTCCTTGTAATGATCCTACAGCAACGAATGAGCACACTGAGATTAGGAATGTCCGACAGACGCACCTTCGGCGCGTTCAGTCCTGTATTGTCCGTGATGTGTGCGATCCCGTGCCAAAAGTCATACGCATTCATCTTCCCTTGAAGAGTGAGCGCATGAAACAGCTCGCACGTCCTCAGAGTGACCACAGTACGAGGCCGCTTCACCGTTGCTGGCCACCAGCGTGCACGCAAAACTTGAATGTAGGTCCGGGCACTCTCGATATTACCGCAGTCGCAGAAGCGAACACGGACGGTGTGAACACCGCTGACGTCGATGACGGTGATGGTCAACGTGGTGTCGCGGGGATTTGGGCATGCGGAGTCATCGTGGCTGAGTTGCAGGCAGACTCCGGCCTCCACGAGCGAGTATTTCTCGAAGAAATTGCCATTCCACAACTATTTAAATAAGTCAATAGCTGTTGACCATGGAAACGACGGTAACGCACCTGAACTCGATGAAGAGGACTCGTGGAATGAGCCTCGCAGAGGCACTCCTTGCACAAAAGCGGCGATCCGACGCAGTCGATGCAGCGAGTTTTGAAGGGTCGTTCGTGGCATTCGCAGCAGTCCACGACGTCGAGATAGTCGCCTCTCCCTTCGAGGCGGATCAACTCGTCCATGAAGGTGTCCCGTAAGGGAGACCACTCTTGGAGGAGTGCAACCTGCATCAAGATGATATGTGGTGAGTCGTTTACTTTACTAGCGATGCGAAACCACACGTACACGATTCTTTTTCTTGCGACGTTCCCGCCGCTGACGTTTGCGGGCTTGCGGCAAATTGAAGTCCTCAATGTAGACGTCTTCATGATGATATTCGGGCTGCTGAGTAGCCTCAGACGCGTCCGGAGCCGTGTCTGTCGTAGCAGTTGTGCCGGAGGAGGGCTCGGTGGGTGGCACATGGTGGGCGGTTGAATGGCCAGTGTTCTTGTCTCGAACGGTGACATTCGTGTGGCGCGTCCGTCGAGGCTGAGCTGAGTGGGCAGGGGTGGAGTCGACGTCCATGGGAATGACCTCTACATCGCGTGTACTGAGACCTTTGCGCTTGCGCACCATGGCAGCAAATACGCGGGTACGGAGGATATTGCTCCCACGACATAGCAGTACACATCGCCAAGCGCCATGGACACGTGACCATTCCTAACCCCTTGTACAATATAACACACACTCGCAAGGCTATGTAGCCATCTGATTAACAGTAAATTACTACCAACAACAGAAGTTCAACAAGTCGCACGACCATGCAGCAGACCAGACTAGTGTTTTGCACGGGTAAACCCTTGGGTGTCCAAGGGCTTACCCACACCCGTACCCGCGGCGGGTCTCACCCGCAACGCACGGGTACGGGTGTCACTCGGGTCACACGGGTTCACGGGTACAACGGGTTATTTCACGGGTATTGTACTATCATGTAAGCTAGTCTGAATCCACTGTAATATAGCCACCTCGAATGCTGTCCCAGCCCTCCGGAAGCTCTGTTTCTTCTTCGTCTTTGAGGTCCGGAAGCAAGGCGACAGCCTGGATATCTTCATCCTTGACCATCCCGAGAGGAACCCATGCGCCAAGGCAGAGGAGAGCGCGTGTGCTCTGCGCCGACAGCCGATTGCGTACATGAGAAAGAAGCAAGCGGCCCTTGCTGAAAGCACGCTCGACGTCCACGGAAGTCGCTGAAAGATACGCATTGAGCTCCGAGTCAAACATATGAAAAAGCGCTGTGTGACGAACCTGGAATAGTTAAATAGTCCAGAGCCATACGAGACAGCCGTGGCCAAACAGCCGCCTTGGTTGTCCACCACTTTAGCACGTCCTCGACGTGCTCGCAGTCGGTGCTGAGGTAGGCATCAAGTTCGTCTCGTAGTTGGGCTCGTTTGGGTGCAGCCAGCGAGGGGAGACTGTCGAAAATATTAACGGATGACTGGCAGCGGCAGATGTTAGTAAGAATTGTGAGAATGCGGCACCCGCAACTTGATGACACACCGGAGTAGGACCATCCACCTCCTGAACTTCTGCATCCGACTCATCTCCAAGCAAAATGTCAGCGTACGATCGCTCAAACTCGGCGCGTACAATTGATGCGGCGGCCTCAATCCACTCGTTCTCCCAATGCGCGTGCTTGAAGTAATCAAGCTTATGACGTGGGTGTAAGACTGGGGATACAGATGTGAGTCGTCAAAAGCTGCTGTGTTCGCAGAAAAACACGCACCCATGGCAATTCTATAGACCTCGGACGCATCCGTGAGGCTATAATAACGGTTCAGGGTTTTCTTCGCGAGCCCCAAAGCTGCCCGAATGGATGCATTGTATTGCATTGACAGTGATTGCGTGGATAGGGTCGCGTCGATATGATCCATAGCGGGGATCACCATCGCAAGATTGGGCGTGCCGCGCGAGAAGAAGAGTGTCGCATGCTTCAGAATCTGAGTAGACAGTAAGTCATCAGAGCGTCGTGCCATAAGCCAAAGGACACGCACCTTCAAGACATTGCACAGCTGCTTTACCGTGTCCCACTCCTCATCTGACAGCTCATATGACCGTAAATCAGAGCCCTTCTCGCCCGAGATGATGTCAATTGCAGCTTGATATTCGAGGGCAAACTCCACCATGTCATAGGTTGAGTTCCATCGGGTGGAAACGTCGCGCGGCATGATGCGCTCCTTGAGACCCTTCTCGCGAAGGATCTCATACCACCGAGGAAGATGCTTTGTGGTCGAGTGAATGATTTTGAAGGCAATTTTGCGCAACTGTGTGTAGCCATGGTGACACGTCTGTACGTATGAGGGAAATTACCACGCACCTTAACAAGAGCAAGTCGCACGGGACGCACTTCCTCGCTCAGATTCTTCAACTCTTCCTCGTCTAGTTGCCCCATCTCGTCTACCCATCCGTCAATGTCATCAACATCGTCGTCGCCTGGCATGGCGCCGCTTCGCGCCTCTGAGACCAGCTCTTCCATGTCGAGCCCTTCTGCCAGATCACGGAGTTCTTGCTCAGCGGCATCCAGGGCATCGTCGGCCTTGCTCTTCGGTACGTCAAATTGACGCAGCAGCTGCTTGGCAACAAGATTGACAACATGAAGGAAACAGCGTGTCCGGTTCGCTTGGCCAGGGAAACCTTCCAAGATTGCCGCAAGTTCCACAAGAAGTGAGTCGTTATTAGTAGCGTTATCGCATGTTATACTGAGGATCTGTCTCGTTTTCAGTCCAGGGCATCTTAGACAGACCATCTGGTGACACACCTTGTTCTCAATACCAAACTCTTCCAAGACAGCAGCGAACATAATGGCCATATTCAGCCCGGAGTGCGACTGGTGAGTTCAAGCATGTCAAGCCATGCTCTGATCTCTATGGCGACAGGTGACGCACCTTTGCGAGCTCAACAACATCATCAGGGAAACCCTCCCCCCAAAATATCCGGTAATCCTGCCTTATGCGGACGACGCGACTTCTCGTCACTGTAGTGCTGGTGTCACAACATGTCACAGGCTGGTCTCTCCCTTCACTTCAAGTCGCACAGCTGGGCACAATGGCAGCTAGAGTCAGGTTTTTACTCATTGTACTCATTGTGACTTGGCTGACGATCTCTCAGGCCTCATTGCAAGGCGTGGATGTCGTCCTGGTAGGGCATGGGACTCTGGACCTGGTGTATAGGCCTGCAGACTCGGGCTTTAGCACGGCGCGTACACGTTCGATTCTAGCGTATATGGGCTGTAGTTCTGACGTCGTACACTGTCTCCACGACTGTCTCCTTTCCAGCACATTCGATTCAAGTCGCACGCTTACGACGCCGTTGACGCCGCCCAACACGTGCCGCACCCTCCGGCCTCCAATGCGACAGCCCACGCAGACCAGCCCATGCCCCACGACCCCGCCTCTCATGCGACGGACAACGCCCCCGAGTCGTCGCACTCTGAGCGCGACAAGCCCACGCCGACCCTACCCACGCGCCATTCAGCGCGTCCTGCGTCGCCCGCCATCCACGACCGCACCCCCGTACGCTCCACATCGCGGCTCACCACAGACGCGCCCGTCTACGCGCCCATCACCGACAACAGCCCATATGTCCCCGTGCCCGGCAGCCCCGCGCCAAGCAGCCACACCGAACAGTCGAGCCCTCCGGCTCGTGTCACCGAGCCCCACAGCCCAGCGCCGAGCAGCGACACCGAACAGTCAAGCCCTCCGGCTGGCGTCGCCCACGCGCCCGTCGACGTCGACCAACCTGAGTACCCCGCCGCGGAGCCCGGCGCAAGGATGCCGTCTGACAAGGGCGACCACGACGGTATGCTCATCGTCAAGCCATCGCGCGTTCGACTTGCCCTGCCCCCGGACATCTTCAAAATGATCAACGAGCCTGACCACGTCTTGGATTGGCAGCGCCGGTCGCCCCCCCCTATCCTGTACAGCCATGGAGCCCGAGCCTCCACATCTCGGTGAGCTCAATCTTATCAACATGCGCCTGTTTTTTGCTCACACCGTCCCTCAGACTCGTGGAGGCGTCGGAAGAAGAGCCTGCCAGGAAGCGCCCCCGCGTTCACTCGAACGGCGCGCGACGGGACGGACTCGGAGGAGAGTGAGGCGGGGCAAGCGCACGAACGAGTAGTCCTTAGTTACCGTATCTTGGAAATGACAGAGGTTTCTTCTTGAGGCACACAGGAATAGAAGATATGCTATGGATCGCGCATGGTGAGATGTGTGATAGAACATGAGGAGTACTACGAGGGCGAGAGTTACTGCAGGATGACGGGTAGGAGAGTGGATTGTGACGAATGGGAGGGAAAGATGGAGCATACGGCGTGCAGCGCTGGAGAGAATAGGTCGAAGGATGGACGGCGTGGGCCTTTGTTTATCTGCCACAAAGTCAGCCCGACCAAAGGGCGATGGGGTTGCGACGCACGCATTCTCAGCCAACCCCACGACTTCGTCTATCCAGACCGTCGAATCCTCTGCATCCCTCGCTACTCTCACCGCCAAGCGCAGCGTGCGCACCAGGTTGGCCCAGTCGGCAGGGATATCGAAGTCGTTGTCATGGGCCGCAGTGGGCGTGTCAAAGTGGGGAACGTTGGGCAGTGACTCCTCGGACATTGCGCACGACGCCGGGCCAGCGGGATCAACTACGAGGTTGACAACCTGTAGCAACGGTAAGTAGCGAGCTCCACACGCGAAGGATAGCGTACTTACGATGACACGTCCAGGGCTGACCTCAACGTCGAAGGTGATGTGGGCAATCATCAGTGTTGAACCAGCTGGAAGGCTTCAAGCAAGAAAAGAAGGACGACGCTGCTGGCAAGCGAGATAAGTAAGCAGGCGCTAATCGACCACGAGTTTGACGACGTACAATTGTAGGACATGCGCGCCGGACGCCTAGCAAGCTGGGTTGCCCTGGCCTGTCCGGCAACGCGCTCGAGACCGTGGTGGGGCGGCACAGGCGGAGCAGGTGAGACTTGGGGAAGAGAAGACGCGTGGCTGACGCGTCGCGACGCGTCAAACGTGATCGCCTTGTTGACTTGTTGACACCTTCCGTCGGCTCTCGAACTCTCAGACCCCGCCGTCCACCTCGACCTCTTCCGACGCACGTCCCCCAACAGGGCCCTTACGAGCCTCAGCCGACGCGTCGTTGCAGCCCCTGCCACTCCTTGGTCTCCAAGGCAAGTCATTCATATTCGCGAGCGCGCCTTGCACCGGAGCCAATCCTGGCACCTCCTGGCGCGCTCGCATGCAAGTCGAACGCACGCTGACGCACTTCCCTACTGTAGGCCGATATAGTTCAACATGGCCGAGCCGTTTGTTACTCGTCAGGTCCGTATCCCGCTTTGTCAACGTTCTACCTAATTCTCAGGGCAAACTACAGACTCGATCGAAGAGAGAGTACTCGCCCTACGTCATCTACGCCGACCCTGCATTCGACTTGGAAGTCGCGTTGGCCAGGTCGTTGGCAGCCGAAGAAGCTCGCTGCGCCGCAGAAGAAGCAGCAGCTGCCGCAGAGGACGGAGACGCCGCCTGCGAGCAAAGTCCGCCGGACCATGCGGAGGGCGCAGATGTCGATGCGCAGGACTCGGAGGACTCGACGGCCGACGGGCCTGCCCCAGAACCCCCTGCCAGTTTCTCCGGAGGCCGAAAGAGGGCGTTGCCTCCTGGAGATCGTTCTCAGAGAGCAAGAGACCGGAACAGGCGCAACACCCAGCGAAGCAAGCGGCAGAAAAAGACGGCTGGCGGCCTGCCCGCTCCCAGGGATGGCATTGAGAAGGTATATGGCGCTCCGGCATACGACAAAGTGTGCCTCGACGCAGTCTCGCTGCCGGCTGCTCGCGGCGCGTACGTCGCTATCAACGGCCTTTCTCCAGAGGCGGCGGCCTTCGAGGGTCAGCTTGTTCCGGCGCCGATACTCGTGGACGACCTCGGCTTCGCTTTGAAGAAGTGGGATGGCAAGTAAGTGGCCCACTTCTCTACCTGGTTGCCACGTGCTCTGACCTATACGCTAGGACGCCGCACGCCGTGGTTGACCGCCAGGAGCGCGTCTTGGTCAAGATGCTGGGGCACCCGCGCGGAGACTCTACCTGGCGCGAGGAAGGGCGCACGCTCAGCAAAGACATGACAAAGATTCTTGAAGATCTTCCTGAGCTCTCAAAGGACGGGCCGCATCAGCGCGGCTGCTATCCAGCGGTCCAGACTGGATACATGTTCGGAGGAGGTCCGAAGGTGCGCGGCCAGCAGTCCTTCATTGTGCTTGATGCCTCACGCGATTTCATGCAGGTCCCATTCAACATTCTGCCCCCGACTCGCACCCATGCTAAAGCGATCAAACGACTGGAAAGGATCCCTTCTTTGGGACGATTCGTTGGCCACACCAACAGTACGTCGCAACGGCACTACGTTCTGCGCAGCGCTGACCCGCAAATAGCGAGCTTTGCGACGTCCAACCCCCGTCTATACCACCACCTCGAAGGTGTGCTGAGCGACGTGCGCGCTCACAACCCTTCCCTGCGGAGGCCGTTCGAGAACAGCATATTCCCTGCTGTCACCTTCAACTTTGGGCCCAAGGCGTTGACGATCCCTCACCGCGACTGGCAGAACGTCCCGTACGGTTGGTGCGCAGTCACCGCGCTCGGGGATTTCGACCCAACTCGCGGCGGGCATCTGGTTCTCTGGGACCTCAAGCTCGTCATCGAATTCCCGCCCGGATCCACAATCCTGCTCCCATCCGCAGTCATCACTCACAGCAACACGCCCATACAAGAGGGTGAGACGAGGCAGTCCTTCACGCAGTGGTGCGCGGGAGCGCTGGTGCGCTGGTGGGCGTACGGCTTCCGCACGGAGGGGACGTTCGGACGCCAGGATCCCAAGGGGAAGGCAAAGATAGACGCCATTCGGAATGAGCGGTGGAACACATGTATAGGTCTTTTTTCATTGCTCTCCGAACTGAAAGAAGACATCCGCACGCTTGGAAAGTAGACTCTAATACACTGTAATGTAAGTATTGCGATCTGTGAAGCAGTTTACATAGAATGAAGTTGCGAGCTCGAGCACATTTGCACTAGTCCAATTCCTCGGGGCTACAGCTCCAAAGCGTGGAACCAAATGGATGCTTCGCACAAGGTCGCCGATCTCAACGACGCTGGCAAGTCGCTCGTTGTTTGTGAAGCTCCGCTGAACCCGGTACATGTTGTGGTGAGCCTCCGCAGCGGGTGCGAACTTGGAGAACCACTCCACATAAGCATAATGTCTCGGGGCGTCGCTGTTGATGCCGAATGTCTTCTCGTGTGCGGTCTTGGTTAACGAGAACATCAGCCGAACTTGCGCGACTCTATGCCCTAGAATCTTTCTCAGTACCAATGCTATTATTTTGGTCTGCGAACGCACCTTGTACGCCGATGGAATCCTCGGTAAGATCGGCGGTCTCCAACAACGCGGTGTCAAAGCGACCAGGGCGAATGCGACCCTGCGTATCGCGGTATGCTGGCCGCGCGTGCACACTGTCCAGCGTTTGAGGGGCTTCATCTCTGCCCTGTGCATCTTCATGCCAAAACTTGACTTTGTGGTACGCTGCGACGCCCGAGAACTGAAATTTGTACGTCTTGGCTACGTCGCGCACCTGGCGTGTGTGCATCTCGGGATTTTGCCGCCGGATAATGTACTCAGAGAACCGCCTCTTGAGCTGATCCGCGCCGTAGTGCATCGATGCGTTGGCAAAGGACACAAATTTGACAGTGGGTCTCTTGGTCAACTTGAGGCGAAGGTTGCGAGGAATCGCAGCAGGCTCCAGCCCGCCGATATCAGGCTCGCCGTCAATGCGCCATTGTATGAAGCGTTCGTGTCGATAAATTTTCTCCCGTCGGATCAGCCATGTCGTCATTTGAGGGTATTCATCCTTGTGATTGGTTGCGCGATATGCCTGCTTCGCGAGGTCGATGTGCAGCCGCTCAGTGTACTCCGTGTTGTAGTTGTCAGTTGTGCCAAAAAGCTCGATGCTCTCGGCGTAGTGCATCATGGCATGTAGCTTAGGGAGGTCTAGGTTTATCCCGAGGTCCGCAAATACTGCCTTGTTCAGGTGAAACAAGCGCAGCCTCCTCCTAAGGTACTCAAGCGTCTCGTCGTTGTGGGACGGGTACTGGGCGACATAGACAAAGTCCAGGAGCGATCTGATGGCCGAGGTGAAGCGCACCGATGCCGCTCGGCCTTGAGGGAGTGGGATATCCGCGATGACGCCAAGCAAGACTCTGCAGATATCGCGGTGTTCAGTCCCCGAAACTCGGGACATATGTGAAATTCCAGAGGAAAATAACCGCAGATTGTGATTAGGCGGGAGGCGTGCAAACCGTGCGTCAACTTCGGCGTCGCCGTATGCGCGCCGTACCCATTTGATGGCGTGCTTCACCATACCCT
Organism: Auriscalpium orientale; assembly: GCA_019915035.1. NCBI lineage: Eukaryota > Fungi > Basidiomycota > Agaricomycetes > Russulales > Auriscalpiaceae > Auriscalpium > Auriscalpium orientale. Next base: position 4,078,286 of record JAHLMH010000001.1, read on the forward strand.
GGTAAAGCTGGTGCAAAATGTCGGGAGTGATCGTCTGGTAAATGTCGACATAGGGCAGATTTAGCCAGAATGGACGGTGGATTGGTTTTACGCCGGCTTCCTGACAAGCAGTTATAAATTCTACGGGATCTCCATCGTAGGCCTGTAGTGCGGCAACGACGTCTTCGATATCGCGCCGCGGCGCAACGACATGGTCGCCTAAATGACCGGGCTCTAGGATGCAGCCCTTTGGGCACTGCTTGTTCTTGCAGCCCACGACCAAGCACTGTTCGGGATAGTCGCCGACAAAAGCAGCTAAGATGGGATGGCAACGACGAACAACGCCGTCGCCGCTGGCAATCGAAATGCCATCCCGCCCTGGCGCCTCAAGCGGCTCGAGAATGCGCCGGACACACGCATGAAACACGTTTGCGCGGGCACGCCTTCGCGTCTCGTCGTTTTTGATGTGTGAAAGTTTGGCAGTGGGAAGATAGCCGAGTAGTACATGAGCGCGGCGTGAAGGCTTGCGTCGGATTTCCTTCGGGATATTTCCAATTGTGAGGTAGATGGGGTAGGCTGCGCGGTTCCGGAAAAGCGTGAGCTGCGTCACGTCGGTCGATACGATGAGGGGGACCACCGTCCCGCCTGGCATTCGGTTCTCGATGGCACGCTGAATGGCACAGTGAGTTGGTGGGACTGGGTAGAGATTTAGGTACGCACCTGCACGCGCCACCACCACTTGCCGGTGTTCATCTGGCTGTACACACGGTGGGTGCGATTCTCGTCTGAAAAGCGCTTCTCTGGAATGAACGCCAGGTGCGGCGCAAATTCCGGGTCGCCGTACAGGGCTCGTATGCACTCGATTGGGTCTCGGTGGTAGAATTCGAATGTTTCACCTGCAACGGTGATTTCGTCGCGATGAAAGGCAGGGCGTGCAGGAAGGGTACGATCGATGATGGTGTTCAATTCTTTCGCATTCTTGAAAGGGAGTTCCAGCTTATCAACTACCTGTGCACGAGAGGTGAGCGGCGGCCGTTGCCAAGGGACAGTGTATAAGGCACCTCTGGGATCGCAAGAAGCTCAGTAAGAGCAGTCGATGTCGGACCTCTCATCTTCGCCCACCGTGCAATTTCCCAAGACAGCTGGTTTGGAAAGGGATGGTAGACGTTGGCGGCGTCCTCAGCGTGCAGCGCAATGCCGTATTGATGGTAGGAGGCGTCCTCCGCTGCGACGGGTGCACCTGCATCTCCGCCAAAGTGCTCAACATGCAATTCCTCCCAGAGCTGAGCAGGCGCGGGAGGTGGCCCATCTTCAACGTCGGGAAGCTCGTCGATATCCATCGGAGCGGCTTCCGCGGCATCACCATCGAGCGGTAGGTCGTCTACGTCCTCAGGTTGCCAGAAATCCTCGCCCATCTCAGCCTCGCCGTTGTTCTGCGGGGCGCCGATCGGGTGGATCTGGGCAATGTCCCACTCGTCGTCCTCGTCCTCATCTTCGGCGGCCTCCTCTTGATCCTCCTCTTGATTTTCCTCTGCATCCTGTTCGGCTCCACCCTCCTCGCCATCACCATGCTCTCGGCGAGCCTCCTGCCCATCCCTACCGTCATCATCCTGCTGTTGCTCGGGATCTTCCGACTCGCGACCGCCGTCCTCTGCATGATCAGGAAATTCATGATCGCCATAATCGGACCCGAAGAAATCGCCCGCAAACCGCGCTGGGCCCGGTTCATTGAGGTCTGGGGCTCGTCGAGGCTCCTCCGAGGCGCGATCGCGCGCCGCAGCACTTGGACCAGCTGCGGGTGGGTCTTGGTACTCTAGATGCTCGAGGCTGAAGTCCTGACATCGGCGGTCCTGCGTTGCGTTGAGATGGCGATCAAGTCCAAGGAAAGTGAAGGGTTTGCCGCAGCCCCCACAGACGAAGTGATGAGACATTGTATTCAGGAGGTGAGGAAGTACACGGCGAGGCGCGGACGACGATAACGGAGCGGCAGGCAGGGCATAGATGACATCGGTTGAGGGCGGAATTTGAACTTGCCTGACTCGTCAAGCCCACGCCGCACGCACCGCGTCGTCTCCTGCCTTTGCCACGCTGGCAACTTCCTCCTAGCATTCCTACCCAGCGGTCCTCCCGCTCACTTATCAGCCCGCCTCCTCATCCTGCTATGGTGCGCCTGACGCGTCAAAGCGTGGCGCAGCAAGCCGACGACGCAGAGTCCGCGGAGCCTGTGACGAAGAGGGCAGGCAAAAAAGGAACAAACAAGTCCAACACAACGCAGAAGTCGGTCAAAAAGGCTCGCGGCAACGCCCCAGCAGCGGGCAACAATGATGCAGCGGACGGCGACGCTATGGACGTTGACGACGAGCCACGTAAGCACTTCACCACCGAAGAAAATGTTCGCGCCACTCACAACTCATCAACTTCAGTGATATTGAAACCCGTGGCGAGGACAGCCGCCAAACGTGCGCGGGCTGACACTGCCAGCGTGCCAAAGCCGAAGGCGCCGAAGAAGACAAAGCAGGGCCAAGCGCAAGATGCCTCGCAGAACGACGACGACGCTGCCATTGCAAAGGAACGCGTGAAGTCGAAGAACGTGAAGTCGAAGAAAGCAAGCGTTGCAGCTGCAGACGACGGTCCGCCGTGTTCCGCATCGTGGAGCTGACCTACTAAATGCGGTGTTCACAGACGTTGCCATCAATGACGGCGCCTACCGCCACCCTGAGGACCCCCACGCCGATGACGAAAGCTACTCAAACGATGAAGACGCTGCGCAAGACGACGAGGGGTCGATGGCGGAGGACGTAGAGGAGCAGGACGAGAAGTTCGCCGAGCCAATTGCGGTGGGTAAGGGCGGCAGGCCGCGCAAGGGCACAGCGGCCGCGCGTCAGCTTCAGAGCGCGGTGCGTACGCGCATTCTCTGTTGATGAGCGAGCTGCTGACGTGGCGTGCGGGGCAGGTTCCCTTCTTTAACGGACCGTCCCCCGCCTTGCGTGCCTCGGACGACAGCGACGACCCCAGTACCGCAGCGGCGAGACCTCGCACGGGCCGCCTCATCGCACTCTCCTCTGACTCAGACTCGGCTGGCAACGCTCGCTCATCCGCCCGCTCTCCACCGCGACCCAGGGCCACCGCCGCTCCCAAGCCCGGCAAGTCCGCAGCGCCTGCAGCCAAGAGCAAACCCCAGCAAGAGCAGCAGCCGCGCGTGCCTGCCGCCGGCCTCGCTCCAAAGTCAATAGGAAAGGCAGCGAATGGCGGCAAGACGAGCCGGCCCACCCAAGCCAGCACGACGAGCGGCGGCGCCTCGTCAACTCCAGCGAAGGCAAGCACGAACGCGAAAGCGAGCACGAAGGCGAGCACGCAGGCTGCGGAGCCCAGCAAGGCTAACAAGGCAAGCGAGCCCCAGGCCAGCGAGGCTGAGTCGGCCGACGCGCTGCGTGTCGAGGTCATGAACATCAGCAACAGCAACGCGGTGAGTTCATTTCACATTCTGCTCGCCATTACTCCGCGTGGTTCTCACCCATTCTGTCTCTCCTCAGCCGTCCGAAGCCGAAGTTGACGAGCCCGGGGATGTCCGCACCGACGAGGTAAGCATCTGGCTACCCGCCCAGTCGCTGTTGACGCAGAATTGCATAGATGGCGAACGGCGGACGTGCCTCAACAAGCCCACGCACAGGTCCATGGCCGGCGCATACGAACCTCGAGCTTTCGGGCAAGAAGCTGGCGGGGTTGGCCAAGCAGAGCCCCCAGGTTCATGCGGTCATCACTCGGGCCAACACGCACGACATCTATCAGGTAATGTGCTGGACTCACGCCATGCCAGTTGGCGACTTCCAAATCGACTGCCTGCGAACGGCGCTCATCAGCGCGGCTGACCACCTCGAACACCACGACATCGCTGCGAGGCTACGGGCGGAAAAGCCCTACGGCACGGTGATGAGCACAAGCGTAAGCCTGCCGCCGCGTCTGGGGCCATGGAAGCTGCGCTGATTACCCACCCATCGTCCAGACGCGCGGGCGCATGAGCATCTTCCGGACAAACATCAAGCGTCGCCTGGCCGGATTGGATATGTCCGATCTCTACGAGTTCAAGAAATTCTCGACGCCGGTGGCTGTCACCGTGTCGAACCTCATCAAGGGTGATCCTTACCTGTTCATATTCCCGGGGGATCTATGGGTATGTGTCATTCATTGATGCGTCGGGCTTGCTGATTTCTTTTTCTACAGGATCGAAAGTACGACGACACCGCACCCTACTGCCACCACGTCTTCATCAGGGCACTTCGTGCCCTTTTTCTCGGTCCGAAGGCCCTTGTCACCTTCGACACATCGCTCTATACATCAAGCATCAAGTCTGGCGTTGCGGCGAGCCAGCCTGAGGTCCCTGCTGCGATGGTTGCCATAGTGGCAATGATGGTAAGACGCATGGGTGCCTCACATGCAAGCGCTGACGTTCTGCCGTCTAGATTAATCATAGCCTGATGGACTGGCAGTCGGGCGCGCACATTCCAGTCGACTTCGACAGCAATATATATGGACCGATCTACGACATCCATCTAACCTCCTTGAAGGCTATGAGGTCGGAGAACCTCACTGGATATCACAGAGTGATGCATTTTTTGTATCAAGCAGGAAGGTACGCCTCTTCCCATTTTGACTACGATGACCTGGATCTCATTACACTGCAAAGGGGGCTTGTGGTCGACGATGCCAGCAACCCTGCCAGCTTAGTGCAAGCATCAGTCAACACTGGGATCAATATGAAGGACATGGGGGCTAATCTCAATTTGCGGCGCATTGTCTGATTGTGCCCTGGTAACTCTTTTCCAAGATTATGGCCAATTACGTGTTATTTCGTGGCTTTGAATATCGAGTAATACTGCTTAATTCCAAATAATCCCATTTGTGAATTCGGATAATAAGCTCAGAATAGTCCTTGTGAATAATGCATGATATCAACCAATTATGCATAATTGCAGACAGATGCCTGCATCTGTCGATATCATAATAACACAAAAATAAGAGTGAATAATCTATGACATTATAAGGGGTCTTGGGATATGATAATGATAATGATTATTTCATAAAATATTTGGGTATCAGATATTATTATGGGGGGAGGGTTTACCTGATGATCAAGCAAGAAGCTCAGCGGGACGCCTTCGCACTCAAAATGGACAGCAATTGCGACGAAGGCTCGGTGGTTAGGAGATGACCACGCGTCAGTGGTGAAATTGAGGGCCCCATCGTACTCCTAGAAAAGTACGTCGTATGTTCACATTTCCGGGACACGCACTGACAAGCAATGATGAGCACACCTGCAGCATCTTCGCGATGCGTTTTCGTGCATTCGCAAACACCTTTCGCACGTCCCGCGACACCGTCGATACGGAGGGTATCGCATACTCTGGCCGCCCAGTCTTCATCAAGACGTTGAATCCGCGGTCACTTACAATACTGAATGGACGTTGGCTCTCGGCTACCCAACGTACAATTTCAGCCCTGCGAATGCAACCATCAGCACACGCGCGTCAGCACAAGCAACACCGCGCGTACCGTGTCTCCGTCTTGGTGTGCTGCCGATGAGAGTACGTAATTTTGCTCTTGCCCTTCCTCTCGAATGCTGCAGTGATCGTACCATCGCGCAGCAGGGACTCTGTGACGTCGGCTCGTGCACGTGTCCCGGCTTTCTTCGCAGCCTGCAATGCCGCATCGCCCCAGCATGACCTGACATGCTTCAACATGTTCCCACTCGACGTGGCATCCTTGCCAGCAAGATAGCGACGGATCGTTTTCTTGCAGCCTTTCCCCATGCACCTGAAGGCGTGGAACCGACCGTATTTCGCGTCGTGGCCGATGTCGGGGTCGGGATGGAAGAACGCATAAATGTAAGAGGTCCACCTTTTTTTCATTCGTTCTAAAGACATGTTAGCCTCTGCAGGTGATTGCTCCATCATGTAGGCGACTCACCGAGCTCTGCATCTGCGTCCTCGACGACTTCCTCCACCTCACTCTCTTCCTCCAACTCATCATCAACATGTTCGATGATCCTATCGCTGCGAGGCGTTCCCCCACGGGAGCCGATGTCCGAGTCTTCGTCTTCAACTTCCTCTACCGTCGTCCGGCGCGTATGGCGTGGTGCAACTGGCCTCGAGGGACCCGCACGCGGCGCAGTGGCACTAGGAGTAGCGCCGGTAGCAGTGGATTTTGCGCGCTTCGGAGGTTGTTCTCGAACTGGAGAGCGCGACGCGCGTCTCTTTTGAGTGGGTTGAGTTGATCTGGCGGTTGGGCGCTCAGGGGAGCGAGCAGAACGGGCGGAACGGGCTTGTTTGCGGCTGGTTGCAGCACCGGTACGTCGCTTGGAAGGATTACTAGTCATGGTCTGCTGATGAGGAAGTTTGGCAGGGGGGTTGGGATGCTTTCTCGGAGGCGCATCCCTCTTTATGAACACCTCGAAAACAATGGCAGATTTTTGGCAGCTTTCGCTGTGGCCAGGTGGCTGGTGAGCTTTGCAAAATCTCGTGACTGCAATGCAGTGAGCTCACGTTCCACCAGCTATCTATTGTGCGGTGTGGCTGCATTCTGATGAACCGGACGAGTGTAGGAGACAATGAATGTATTCAATTAATGAGAGCGGGCTGTGCTGCACGAGAGGCTGCCGCATTGAGCATGTGACTTGAGACCTGACCAGCAGTACCGTGACGGCGTACAGGGCATGCTGCCCGTGCATACAAGTGCTTGTGTATTTACATATACTCTCGAAATGACTATTCCGCTGTCAAAATCCATAAAAATATCGCCGTGAAAGACTGCTTTTCTAGCCACGGGTGTCCACGGATGTCGGGTGCTGATGGCAGTGACCCGTACCCGTACCCACGGATACCCGTACCCATGACCCGCACGGGTCAGTCGTACCCTTGCAAAACACTAGACCAGACTTGCGCGCGCAACGCAGCGAACACAACGCACGCGCACGGCAAATGGAACGTAGACATAAGTGAGAGAACCATCAAACTGGTTGAAAAAGCGACGGACGTCGCCAGACGCAACGGTCAGAACCCGTAAAGCTTCTTGAACACTGTCTTTTTCACGCTGGATGAGCAATCTCAGCACAACTCGGCCTCGTGCAGAAATTCTTGTTACTCACCGACATCCATTCATGATCAAAGAGGGTGACCGCAATTCTTGATCAGAAAGTCCATTCGGCCGGCCTTGGGTGACAAGTTCGATCATTTGGTGCAGTGCGGCGATCAGTCGACGAAGGCTATGCAAGGCTCGGTATTGTGCCAGCGGAACATCATACGGTGAGGCTTGACGCTCCCTTGCCCGCTCGAGATGTTCCTCTAGCAGCTTTCGGAGGGCTTCGAGGTACTTGTCCTTCCAGCCGGGCCCGTCGGTGAGCCAGCAGTCTTCTTCAAGGCAGTCTTCTTCAAGGCGCGCGCATTGACCGGCAAGGTCAACCTCGTCGAGTTGCATGATAAGCGTGCGTTCCGGGTCGCGCTCGTGGCTGCGATATGCAAGGGTGTCTGTAAGACTGGCGGGTAATTCACTGTCCGTGAGGCGGTATCCGACATCATAACAGAGCGACGTACCTCGCGAGACTCACTTCACCGTCATCGTCTTCGGTGTTCTCTGGCTCTCCTCTCTTCCAGCCCTTCTTTGCCTTGCGAAGCTCCTTCGAGACCTTACGTCGTCCGCGCGCACACTTTTCAGCGGCGTATTCGCGCTGATAAGTCTGCAGTCGGGACTTGTGTCTGTAACGCCAGACCTTGTGAGAGTGATGAAACTCCCAATGCCATTGGTCACTCACCGTTGATAGTATGTTGAATGTGAACTGTTTGCGGACGGAGCGGAGGCAGTGGGAGTGGAAGCATTGTGCGCCATGACAGGACGAGAGCACAGGCGAGTTCCCAGTTTAGCCTCTAAAGCCATTCACCTCGTCAGGCGTGGTGCATGCTCGTTCCATCCTCCTACTCGTCGCCTGGCAGCCTCAAATCGCCGGAACTGTGGGGGCAATGTCATAAGATGAGCTACAATATCTGTGGCATATTGCACAAATCCTACGGATGTCCACGACCCAAACCGAAAGTTTTTGTTGCCAATACAGCAACGCGCCATACGCGTATACTGTACATGTGCGGCCTCGAGGAATATTGTCAAGGCTTCGCTCCAGTGTCCTCATGTTCATTATCTTAGTTCAACAGGTGTACAAAAGCCTAACACGCCCGCGCGGGCTACATTTTATTTGTGTCTGCACAGTGACACAACAACACTACAACATATATACAGCGGACAGTGACAGACGAACACGACAACACGAAAGCACCCCCAGACAACACGGCGACCCTAAACGACAACCCAAACACAGCGCAATGGCAATATTGTACAAAACAACGTCCGAAGCCGTGAGGACGCGACAGTATGTATCAGAGAAGGCCACAACATATCTAAGAAGGCAAATAGATAAGACGGGCACGCGACACGAAACGTAGGCAGCGGCAGCGTAGCCGCATAGATAAGACGGGCGGAGAAGACGAAACATAGGTAGCGGTAACGTAGCCGCATGGATAAGACGAATGCAGAATACAAAACATAAGCAGCTGTAACGTAGCCGCAGAATCAGACAAGATGCGGAGAGTGGTAACGTGGCCGCAGAAGATGACGAGCCGCGCAAGAGCCGCGCGAGGAATGGTGGTTGTGAATAAATAATGAGTCACAAGAAAGCAGCGACAACGTATCACAGAGCAATGGGGGACAGAGACGACGGGGCCAAGAGATAACGTCCGATGCGGGCGAAGGCAACAACAAGAAAGCGGGGCGCTCCAGCGAGCGACTGCGGCGGGAGATCAGAGCATGTCCTGCTCGATGAACCATGCGAGCGCGTGAGCCCTCGTCTGGAAGCCCTGGAAGAAAGCGCCGTCAAAGCCCACGATGAGCGAGCGCACGTTCTGCCTGCATGCCAAGAAGCATCAGAAGATGATTGACATGGGAAAAAGAAGCAGCACTTACAGAGGGCCGCGGAAAACGCCGCGCACATGGCCACGCACGACGACATACCACTCATCGCCATCATCCGGCACATCGAGGAGGGCGATGTCCGCAACCACACTGCGCGGCTGTGCGGGACCAGAGGGCAACCCCTGCAAGGCGCTGTCGGATGGCTGCATCTGCTGCCCGCGGCGGCAGTTGCCACATGCGCAGCGAGGGACGGGTGCATCGAGCACGGCGTCATCACGGGCACCTTCTGGAGACTGAACAGCGCCGGCTATGCTCGACGCCGGGACGGAAGACAGCGACGGAGTGGACGGGGGCGTGGAGACGACCGATATGACGCTGAGGTTGGGCGAGCTCGGCTCCGGGGTCTCATCATGGTCGTCAATGGGCGCATGCTGTGGCTGCGCAGGTGATGGAGGAGCCGTTGAGAACGCCGGGCCATTGGCGTCGTCTTCGTCGTCCTCAGGGCAGGGGTAGACTTCGGCCTGTTCCTACAAAGACTGAGCAAACTCCGAGAGGCGGTGATACGGTGACTTACCGAGAGATTCGTGCGCACAAGTACACGGAAAGCGTCCTCCCCAGGACCAGGGTGAGGGTTCCTTGCGATGGACACCGACATAACGACGGGTGCCTCATTGGAAGGGACGCTGCTACCGGGGACCCGGCGTCCGGAAAGGAAGCTCAACATGTCGTCCACGTTCAGGGAGTGCAAGACCGCGGTCAGCTCGTCGAGGTCGTCAGAGCAAGGAAGGGGATGCGAGCGGGAGCCGGACTGGGCAGGCGTCGGGGGCACAGGAGCAGGCGCAGAGGCTGTGGTCGACGGGGTAAGCGCGGGGGCGGGCGGAGCGGGGGCGGAGGTGCTTGTTCCCAAACCGGCCACAACTGAGGGCGCACCATAAGGTGCGGCGTGGGAAGGGGGTGGAGACGGATCGTCGGTCGGAGGTACCGCGGCCTGAGCGCCACCGGTGACCGGGTCCTCCACGCGTGCCACAAGGCTGAGCGGATGCTCGGGGCGGGGGTTCGACTGGGCAGCCATGGCGGTCAAGTACGCTTGCGCTGCGTCCTCGAACAGATGGTAACCGCGGAACTGGGCGTTCGGCCATCCAGTAACAAGAGGCGCGGCGACCAGCCTGTCACGAATCAGCTGGTGCCTGTGAAATACAGCGGAGGCGACTTACCACTCCTGGAAGACGCCAACCTGGGAGCCATTGCTAACCGTGTAGAACGAAAAGCGGCGACTCCTACCGGACCGCGCAATGTCGGGAGAGCCTGGGAGACCGGGAGGGTGTGAGGGGGGCGGGTTGGAAACGGACGGGTTGGAAGGGGAGCCTAGCATTGAAGCGAAGCGGGTGAGCATGTTCCAGCGGCGTTCAACGCAGGCTCGGGACGTACAAGACATATCGACCGGTGAAAACGTTCGAGGGCGAGCAGTGAGCAACTAGAAAGCGAGAAAGAAAAGTGGGCGGACGCGGGGGGAAGGGAAAGGGGAAAAGAGCGCGCCAGCGCCTCCCTTGAGCAGCGCGAAGGCCTTTTATCTGTCAACGCGTCGAAGTCCTCCAGTACAAGAAGCCGGGGTCCATGTAGTCGCCCGCCGCAGGCCATAGCGGTGCCAGCGTGACCTGGCTACATGCGGTGATATGGTCTTCGTGGTGCAGATCGCTCTGGTCAGCAGGCCGTCGAGCGACCGCCAGATAAGATGTACGGGGCGTAGTAAACTACGCCCCACCCCACCTGTTGTTCCCCAAGTCGCTTTGCGTCGTCCGTCATGCCTCGCGCTAGGAAAAACAAAGGCTCCCAACCGGCAGTCAATAAAAAAATGTGGACGTCTCTAGAGCAGCTCACCTTCCTCTGGGAACGCTTCCCGCAGTTCCGCGAGCATCAGTCTGATGGGATGACCGTCGACTTTTGGCCCACTCTCTTCGGCGAATGGCTCGCGCGATGGCCTGAGACCGAGGCGCCGGGGTGGAACCTGAAGGCTTCAGGTGACGAGGGTCCTGCTATCCGCATTGTACGTGGCGTCCGTCGTGATACTGTTTTTATCGTTGCGCTGACCGACCGTTAGCGTCTTAAGCAATGGTATAACAATAGAAGTCGCACGACATCGAACGGCACCGGCGGCAGAAGAATCCTCGACCTTTCGGGCAGGCACACGCGTCGCCGTCTGGCGCCGTATCAGACCTACCAGACCCTATACTGGACGAAGAAGCTTCAGCGTATCATCGAGCCGGAGTGGCAGAAGCACCTTGAGACGACGCCCGGCAAGACTGGCAGTGGTGCGCTGGCGTTTCGTAACCGACGCTGCCGGGAGCTGCTCGCCGCGGAGTCGGATGAGGTGCTCAACGAGGTGGCCCTTGCCTTCGACGAAGGCGTTGGCCAGGAGATTGAAGCGGACGATCCCACGGGCGCGAAACTGCGAGACCAGCAAGAGTAAGTCCACTCACTATGCGTGCATCCAGGAGACTCACCGAGCACGCCAACAGGGCGATCGACGCCCTCCCGCGGACGGCGGTAGCGGCGTTGAGAGAGATAGTGCGCTTGACGGGCTGGTCGACGACAATTCTCTTCGGCGGGCCGGCTCCGGCACTGGGCGGCAAATTGCAGTCGTATGCGTAAGTCCTTCCCACGCATACCGTGCGCGGGTTGTACTCAACATACGACCTACAGCCTTGTCGCATCCCCGCTCGAGGGCCAAACCTTCAAGACTCACTACGCCAACTTCAAGGAGACCGTTGAGAAGCCTTTCGTTGCCTATCTCAATCACATCTTTCGTGAGTGATCTTCGACACATGAAGCCAAATGTGTGCTAAATACTCTGCTACAGCTCAAGACATTTGCGATGCTCGTGCTCTGCCGGGCACCAGCGCATCTCCGCAGGACGATAGCGTCACTCTAGAGGCGAACGCGCCTTCAGCTTTGGGTGCAACGTCTTCCTCCCCTCCCGCTATCTCATCTACCGCACCGCTCGCCTCATCCAACATCGCCAACTCGACGGTCACGATGGGCAGCGCTCCGTTGAGCAACAAGTCGCAGTCGGCGTCCAAGCCTTCCAAGTCGTTCGTTGAACCGGTTGAGAAGGAGAACCAACCCCCGCCCGCGCGTAAGGGCACGCTCTATGAACAGCAGCGTGAAGACCGCATCCGCGAGAACAAGGCGCGGTTGGCGGCCCTGGACTTGCTCAACGGCGGCAGCCGCCTTATCGCCGAAATCTCGCCGCCCGTGAAGACGAAGACGCGAGTCAGGGCCGATGCCCAGGCGTCCGCAGACCGCCGGGCATCTCTGAGGGTACAGAAAAAGTCGTGAGTTTGTCTGCGTGATGTTCGTGGTCTTGTGCTGATACTGCATCATTAGTCTGCCATCTGTGGAGGACCCCGAGTTCGCGGACGCCATCGCAATGGAGCTGGAGGACAACCCGGAAGCCAATGAAGATGATGATAGTGTGAATCAAGATGACGTTGAGGAGGAGGACAACGAGGACGACGGCAACGCAAAGCTCGGGAGTGCGGACTCTGGTGACGGGCCCCTTCACGACATCCCCGCGCAAACCCTGTCGGGCGCCACCGTCGACCCTGCACCGACGTCTGCGCCCGCGATGCCCGTCGCTCCCAGCGTCCTCGCCCCAATGCCTGCGCCCGCAGGGTCAGGTGCCATGTCCGGTGCTGCCGACATCCCCGCATCAACACCTGCCCCCGCGCTGTCCATTGCCACCGACATTTCCGCATCGACGCCTGCGCCCGTGCTGTCCGTTGCCACCGACACATCGACCCCTGCGGCTGTGCCATCCGTGGCCGCCGACATTCCCGCATCGATGCCCGCAGTGTCCGTCGCCGCAGATATCACCACCCCGAAGCCTGCGCCTGCAGTTTCTGTCGCCGCCGCCATCCCCGCACCGACGCCTGCCCCCACGACGCTACCTGCCGCCACCGCCGACGTCGCAGGCGCAACCGCGGCGACGCCTGCACCTGCGGCTGCCGCAGGTGCTATCCGGCCTGCGGAAGACGGTCCCATTGCTGCCGATGAAGACGACTGGAAGCCCAAGTTTGTGCTACATCTGGACGGAGCTATCGACGAGCCGGAGTGGGCCCGAAGTGTGAAGGCATGGTTGCTCCTGGAGAGCTCGCTTGGCAAGGTAGACCCACGCATGAGTAATTTTCCTTATCTATTGCTTCCCGATGCCTGATCACACGCATACAGGACAAAGCACACTGGCTAAACGTTGACAAACGGGTCCGGCCCGATGAGGTTCGCATCTGGATGAAAAACGGTCGCAAATTCGACCGGGTGCAGTCAGTCTCGAAGGTGGTCGTCTTCGGGAGGCGTTGGCGAGCCTGGTGGGGAGCCATGCAGCCCGGGTGGCGCCGCGAAGCCGCGCAGCCATGGCCGATGGTGCGGGAGGACCGCCCGGACGAGCCCTGGGATGAGCTGCGCAAGGGCGGTCCAAATGGATTCGTCCTCGTCCTGCTCACTCTCGTCTGGTGGACGAATGCGGCGCATACCGACCAGGAGAAAAACGAGGTGCTGTCGGCGATGGAGGACGTAGACTGGGCGCTGGCGCAGATGACGGCCGGCCTGCGCCGAGGAGAAAAGCGCCGCGCGCCGGAGGGCAACGAGGAGGCCAATTCCAAGCGGTAAGTCGCGCGGTCCTTGCACGTCTCCTACGCACCGCTGACGCATCGTCCACAGGGCAAAGATCTGAAGCGTGCAATGTGATTTTCGAACGGTGCGATTTATCTGTTGTGAATATTATGTATCTTTCTGGTTTAGCTTCCCAATCCGCCCCCCGATGCTCCTGCTGTTTTCGCGTGCCCCGTTATGTTCTTGAATCTCTTGCGTGTGCTGTGTAGTCTTGTTGTTCGAGCCACGAAGCCTGTATGGCGTGGCTTTTTTGTACCTAATACCCGTATCTTATGACTGAATAAAAAATAATAAAAAAATGTCGTGCGGGCCCCGTAATGGAGCACTATGGTGTTCCGCAGAGCACTATAGTGTTCCGTGGAACTATAGTGCTCAACGAAGCACTACAGTACATACGGAACAGCGAGTTCTGCGGTTATGCACTATAGTAGCAAAGGTACAGTCCCCGTGCCGAAGCACTACAGTACATATGGAACAGCGGGTTATGCACTGTAGTAGCAAAGGCACCTACCCAACAGCAGACATTACATGCATTACTACAGTAGAAGACACTATATAAGCCCCGAGAGTCCTGCTACGACAAGGATTACTATAGTAAACCTATGTGTAACTATAGTACATTGGTTCACTACGCTGTCTACAGGGAAAATATACCTATCCCTACCACTGTAGGCTGTTAGTGAATAAAGTAGGCCCCACGGCTCGGCCAGTGACCGCACGTCAAAGTCCTCAACCGTCAGGATGAACGATGACATACCGGCGCCGCGCGCCGGGTTCCTCAACGCGCTAAGCGAACAGAACGAACGCGCTGAGCGGCGGGCTGCGAAGATCGCAGGCATTACGCCGCTGAGTCGCGGTCGCGCCTCGGCAGCGCCGAGGGTACGCGAGATCATATCGGCGTACAGCAACGATAATGATCACCCCGACGGGGACATCTCTGAGTATACAGAGATGGACGATGGGTTTGTGGCCCATACGCCCTACGCGGCAGGCTCTGCGCTGCCCGCGTATGCCAGTATTGGCCCGCATAAGATGACTCTGAGGGGAGTCAATGATTTGAACCCCTCAGGCAACAGGCTGAACGTGCCTGTAGGGGCAACCACTCAGCTCCGTCCGCTGCAGCGTATGGTCGAGATTGCCCCCGGGGCTGACGAAGGGTATGAAGCCCCCAATCCCCGAGGCGTATGCTGGGGAGGACGACCACCGTCGCATTGAAAGCTGGGGAGCGAATCTCCTCCGCTACTTGCCACTGAGTGGAATCGTCGGTGACGAATACAACGCGTACCGCATCGACGTCACTGGGCAATGCCTGACCGGCGAAGCCGCTACCTGGTTCCACAACGAGGTAGAGTCCGAGACGCGCCGCAAGCGCAACTGGACTTTAGAGCAAGTGATAGTCGGCCTACACTGCCGATTTATCATGAGCTCGGGAACCCAGGACGCAGTCCGTGAGTTCTACAGTACCCGCTATACGCGGAAGAAGGGCATTGCTGGCTACTTTAACGAGTTGCGCAGCAAGTCCGGTCGCCTGGTAGAAATGCCAGACGATTATACGTTCAGACAACAGTTCATGAGCGGTCTCCCTCAGGAGATCGTCGAAGTGATGTTCAAGACGCATAGCGCTAATCTGGACGAACATACATCCGCCCAGATACTCAACTTCGCGCTGAAGTCCGAGTACAGCATCAAGCTGTCGCGCGAGCATGCGCAGGACTTCCGTCCCTCGGTGGTGCGGCCGTCGATAAACAGCCGGCACCCCCAAAGGAGAAAGAGAACACCAGTCCATGTAGTCTAATTAAAAATAAGACCGGTCACGACCGGTCTGGTCATTATAATTACAGACCGATAAGGATAATATTTAAATACAGCGGCAGATAAAATAGATAAAATAGCGGAATAAATCCTAAAATATTGGGGGGTGGGGGCAGGGGTCAGGGCTTCAAACGCTGCCCGTTTTCCCACGGGTCCACCCCAGGCAGGCCCCGGCACTTAGATCCGATAAATACCCGAAAAATTGAATCAAATAGTGAAAATATTCTGCTCGGTCCCCTTGGCACTCAGCACACCTTTTTTTCCCACGGGTAATGACCGGTAGCAATATAATTCAAAATAGCAGCAGGATTTGTTTTCCGACATATTGCCCAGGTCATGTGAGCGGCTGCCCGTTTTCCCACGGGTTCACCCCAGACAGGCCCCGGCACTTAGATCCGATAAATACCCGAAAAATCGAATCAAATAGTGAAAATATTCTGCTCGCTCCCCCTGGCCCTCAGCACACCTTTCTTTTCCCACAGGTATACTGAATATATGATATTAAATGCTGAGAATATTGTACAGGTCCCTCCCAGAGTGTGGGCATTCAATTTACTCAGGAGAGTACAAATATGTGCCCCTGAAAACCTTAATGATGTTATATCTCCCTTGGACTAGGGACTGGAGCATATTCCCATGGTAAGTCACCTACGTAGAAATGTGTTCAAAGAAGCTTCCAGAAGAGTATAGGAACAGAATGGTGGTACACAGTTAGTGGAACTTGGCTCATTGGTCACAATACAGAATTTTATCGACTTCCACAGGAGATTTCAGGTTCACACAATGCTGGCCAAGACAAGAGATAATCATTTAGTTGAGTAGGTGATCTGATTAAATAACTAAGTGGTATCCTGTTGAAGGCACTCTGGAATAAGTAGAATATTGACCCGACAAAAGACAGCAAAGCGACGGGAGCGAAGCAGAGGGCAGGAAGCAAAGACGGATGGACAGCCATTGATACCAATCATTTCCTGCAGAGAGATAAGGTTGTCAGAAAATGAAATGCACAAATGAAGCGGACGATGTACCTAGAACGAGAAGGCCTCTTCGACTTCGAAGCCGGGTTGGCGATTTGCCTCGTCGACGTAGCACCCGAGTCGAAGACCTCCGGACGACGTTTCTTCAACCTCGAATCCGGCGGGTCTTCCTGCGAACTACGTTTCAAAGCTTTTGACCGTGCTGCATTTTCGGCTTCCAATGCTCGGGCGACAGAGACCTTGTGCGTGACGAACAGCACAGTCGACACGTCGACGACAACGACGTACCACCGTTCGTAGGCAGAGTGTTCCTTGTTGTCCTTGACAGCGAGCCCCCACCAGAGCAGGGCTGCGAGGACGCTCAGCAGTCCGTTCGCGCCGGCGATGCAGACCTTGGACCAGTCCATGGATGGTGAGGGCGGCATAAATTCACCCTCGCTGTTGAAGCGCTCTGCCGGCTGCAAGAAACGCCACCACTCTTCGAAGTTGTTCATGAAGGTGTCGAGGTCCTTGATCTTCCCGTCGTGCCACGGACGCCTGCCCTTCTGCCACAGGCGGACCTCATCGGGGCGGTGCTTCGAGGCAAGCGCCGAGGACTCGCCGGGCTGAAGAATGAGTTAGCAATCTGTTGGGGAAAATGGTATGTCGTACTCACCCCCTGCCCAAACCCCATGGCCTCTTCGAACCCGCTATAGCGAGTGACGAGGGTCTGCCAATCCTGCCCGAGAGCTGCGCTCCGCATTTTCATGACGCCTTGATCGAAGAGTTTTGGCCATCCGCGAGGGCCCAGGGACTGCGAGGCGGCGGCGATGCTCGCTGGCTGCGGGGCTGCCGATGAAGGGGCGGCGGTGGAGTCGAGCACGGCACTCGCTGTCGAAGCTGGAAGATCAGCACGGCCTGCTGCAGTCGTGGAAAGGGCCGCGGGGTCCGTGGTGAGCGGGACAATTGTGCCGATGGACGACGCTGGCACCGCGTTCGCAAACGTCGGCCCGCTTGCGGTCAAGGCATCTAGTGCTGGCGTGCTCGGGCGCACATCCCGGCCATGTGGACCACCGGAGGGTGTGGACTCTGGGGTGAGTCCTTCGGTCTGCGCCCGAGTCGATGCCGAACCGTCAAGGGTCAGGCCCCCAGCAAGCACGACGCCAGCCGCCGTCTCGCCCGCTGCGCCCAGGACGAGCGGACCAGGACTTGTCGCCTCGGAAAGCCTGTGCGCGTCCGGTTGGAGGGTGATGTCGGTGCTAGGGGCGCCGTTGGACGTGGCCGCGGCGTCGGGCGACGTAGTCGCATTGCGATCAGAACCGGTCGAGCTCGGGCGGGGTGGCGCTGTCGAAGACGGGGAGCGAGAGGAGGAGTACGAGCCCGAAGTGCCGAGCACCACGGTCGAGTCGAGGGAGGTGACGGGAGAAGTCCCGGAGGACTCGTGGCTGTCGTTGGGCGGGGAGACGGAGTCATCGAGCTGGCCAGCAGTCTTGGGTACGGTGGCAGCAGCGCTGGGCAGAGAAGGATTGAGCTCTGTGTCCGGCGACACAGCTCGAGCAGGCCCTGCAGTCAGATTAGCATGCTGCAACGTAAAGACAGAATTCAAGCTTAACCAACCAGCGTCGAGAGATGTGTTGGAGTTGGAGTCGTCAGGAGCACAGCCGCTGATGGCTGGAGCACCGCCATCGATCTGAATCTTCGTTCTGTTTTGAGCCATCCGAAGTATATCCGCCGCTAATGGCCGAGTCAGCCACGGCCTCAGTGCAAGACTGCTCTGCTCACCGAATGCAGCCCGCGCGAAACCAGCCATCGAGTCCGCCACGACTTCATAAGCTGCACGGTCATGCTGCGGCCACAGTTCGTCGATAAGGCCCTGCTTCTTGCCAGCATGCACGCTACCGGTACGTGTCAGTCAGCGGTCTAACCAGATACCAAGTTGCACGCACGAGTGGACCTCCACATGCCCGTGCTTGGACGGCACCGGCCCCGCAATGAAAAGCGACGCAGCACAGTTGAAGCGCGTCGCTACCATGTCTACGATGGGCTGCAGGAACATGTATGCGTGTCCGCTTGTCCTGCGATCAGGTCAGTGGATGGTGAACTTGCTTGTATGAGGTGAGTTCGTACCATTCACGTTCTTCGTCAGTCATCGGAGTTTGCAGGAATTTTGTCTTGTAGTCCTCCATGGCTGCGTCGTACTTCTCCTCGACCAAGGCTTTCACCTCGGCCTTCACCGCATCCGGCTCCTTAGCCCACATCTCTCGGATGGCACGCATCCGAAGATCTATGTCCTTCTTACCACCCTCCGCCTTCCCTTTGTTGCCATTGCTACCCGTCCCACCGACATCTTCGTCCTCCTCGTCCTCCTCGTCCTCCTCGTCCTCCTTGTCGCTGTTGTCGCCATGGCGGTCGTCATACTCGTCGTCGTCGTCGTTGTCAGTGGCGGCAGCCGCGTGGGCCTCGGCTTTTCGGAGCAACTTCTCGTAGTGAGCCTCGATTTTCGTCGACCAATACTGCTTGGAGTACACCTGGATGACCTGCTGACGACGCGGCGGCTGGACGACCTCTTTAATCAGCGCTGCGAACGTGTCATTCGACGCGCTCGAGGCATCCGTTGAGGCAGGCAACCGCCGAATATAAAACGGGTACCACGCGGATATTTTCTGAAAATACGTGAGTGCATTGCTATTGACAAGGACGCAGACGTGACTTACACGGTGTACTTCTTTTTTGAAGGCATCCCTCCGCGCCTGTTCAGCTTCGTCGCCATCTCCGTATTCCGACACGTTGTCGAGTACCGATTCCTCTGGATCTGCAAGCACCTCGGCCGCGTCTTGATCGATAGGTAAGTCGTAGCCGTACTTGATGATGAACATCCGTGAGACTTTGGTGTAGAATTCTTTAGCAGCGCCTTTGCTGCCAGCGATTTTGCGGTAGTCTGGGAGCCACCGCTCGAGGAAAGCAAGCTTCGAGCCACGCGCCCAAGGAGGACGGCCCCGACCTCCTTGTCCAGCTGGCTTGGAAGACGACGACTTTTTCATTCGAGTGCTCTTTTTTCCAGGCTGCGACGACTTCTGCGACGACTTCGGCATGCTGGCACGGGTACGCGGGACGACGGGGAGCACGGACTTCGTGGAGGAGAGATGGTGATGTGCAGGTGGGCGGACGGAACAATGTTGTCAATGGCTATGGGCAGGTGCAAAGCTCGCGGACGGGCGATGGTACTGAGCGTGAGTCCGTGGCACGGCGGTTGCTGCCGGGAATTAGTTTGAGCTCCAGTTATTTCCCCCCGACGCCGGCGAAGCATTACGAAAATAGAATACCATTTTCTGCATACCATGCGCCTTATGAGTCCTGCCGACGCGCTCCCAGAGCGGCAAACGAGTCGCTGACATCGGTTGTCACACCGTTGATTCAAGGCTCGTACCTTTCTGCTGTTGCTCCATCAGTTGAGAGGTATCGCAAGGCCGGGAGACGGCGGAAGGAATACAAAACAACGTGTATTCACAGCTCATGGGGTACACTCGGACGTGAACTACGTATTGTATGCGTGGCCAGGTGACGACCGCGTACGCACGTACGCATGGCACGACATCTGAACATCCATCATGTCAGCCCGTGTGATTGGATCCGCGATTCACAAAGGGTACTCACCTATGCCTATTGAGGCGGCAGCCCGTGCTCCAATTTCTTGTCCCAGCTCTTTGAGTACGGGCATGTGTCGCCCCGTCGCTTCGCCGCCTCGAACGCCTTGCAGGCCGCCTGGTACGTCGGGTACTTCTCGTACCTAGCGTAGGCGGATAGACCACGCGCCTCCGTGAACTCCGCCGAGCTGAATGGTTTGGTTAGGGCGATGTGGGGTCCGCGAACGACATGACGGGACTCACCCTACAGGATACACCCCGGGCTTTCTGGCCTTGAAGACGGCCCACGTCTCCCCCTGCCAAGGCTCTTGCTCGTCCTCCTGCACCTCCAACTTAACGGACCTGTCGTTGTCGGTCGCGGTCCCGTCGCTGGACATCGAACGAGAGCCTGCAGTTGTCGCAGATGCGGCGGGCTTAGCAGACGATGCTAAGGGTGGAACCGCATGAGCATCTTGATTCTGTCGAACACGAGGCTCACTCACCTTTCCCCTCCTTAGTTTGTTTCTTCGGTGAGAACTGCACGGTCAAATTCTCGAGGCGATCGGCCAGTTCGTTGGTAGGAACGTCGATGGTGACGGTTATGCGCGACATGATGGTCGGGAGGAAGGGGAGGAAAGCGATAAGAGGCGCATGAGGCGTATGTTGGCACCTGTTGTATGGACCGATCTGTCCCCATACCCCGATAAGTTACGTGATAAGGACGATTGGAAGACGTCACGAACCCGAGGACATTCCAAGAAAGGAGCAAATACTTCGTGTTCAGTGGGTATAAAGGGCGCCGTCGATGAACACATGAGACGCCGGGCGAAAGCACCTAAGACAGACATGCCGAGCAGGGCAACAACTTCATTGTGTCCCAGACCATATGAAAGCTACAGGTGTAAGGATGGCACGGACGGCCTCCTGGAGCAGCTACCGTAGTCTACCAGTGATAGAGCCTGGAGAACGTCACAGTATTGACCCTACATGGGTGTCACCTAACCGAAATATGTGAGGACAGAAAAAGTACGCACCTTCTACCCCACAGCACAAGCCTAAGGTCTTCTAAAGCGGCACGCCGTGCCCCGCTACCCTGTTTTGCAAGCTCTTGCTCTTGATGAAGGCCGGCGACGAACCGTGTGAGTTGATGAAGCCTGTGGTTAGTGTTTTGCAAGGGTACGACTGACCCGTGCGGGTCATGGGTACGGGTATCCGTGGGTACGGGTACGGGTCACTGCCATCAGCACCCGACATCCGTGGACACCCGTGGCTAGAAAAGCAGTCTTTCACGGCGATATTTTTATGGATTTTGACAGCGGAATAGTCATTTCGAGAGTATATGTAAATACACAAGCACTTGTATGCACGGGCAGCATGCCCTGTACGCCGTCACGGTACTGCTGGTCAGGTCTCAAGTCACATGCTCAATGCGGCAGCCTCTCGTGCAGCACAGCCCGCTCTCATTAATTGAATACATTCATTGTCTCCTACACTCGTCCGGTTCATCAGAATGCAGCCACACCGCACAATAGATAGCTGGTGGAACGTGAGCTCACTGCATTGCAGTCACGAGATTTTGCAAAGCTCACCAGCCACCTGGCCACAGCGAAAGCTGCCAAAAATCTGCCATTGTTTTCGAGGTGTTCATAAAGAGGGATGCGCCTCCGAGAAAGCATCCCAACCCCCCTGCCAAACTTCCTCATCAGCAGACCATGACTAGTAATCCTTCCAAGCGACGTACCGGTGCTGCAACCAGCCGCAAACAAGCCCGTTCCGCCCGTTCTGCTCGCTCCCCTGAGCGCCCAACCGCCAGATCAACTCAACCCACTCAAAAGAGACGCGCGTCGCGCTCTCCAGTTCGAGAACAACCTCCGAAGCGCGCAAAATCCACTGCTACCGGCGCTACTCCTAGTGCCACTGCGCCGCGTGCGGGTCCCTCGAGGCCAGTTGCACCACGCCATACGCGCCGGACGACGGTAGAGGAAGTTGAAGACGAAGACTCGGACATCGGCTCCCGTGGGGGAACGCCTCGCAGCGATAGGATCATCGAACATGTTGATGATGAGTTGGAGGAAGAGAGTGAGGTGGAGGAAGTCGTCGAGGACGCAGATGCAGAGCTCGGTGAGTCGCCTACATGATGGAGCAATCACCTGCAGAGGCTAACATGTCTTTAGAACGAATGAAAAAAAGGTGGACCTCTTACATTTATGCGTTCTTCCATCCCGACCCCGACATCGGCCACGACGCGAAATACGGTCGGTTCCACGCCTTCAGGTGCATGGGGAAAGGCTGCAAGAAAACGATCCGTCGCTATCTTGCTGGCAAGGATGCCACGTCGAGTGGGAACATGTTGAAGCATGTCAGGTCATGCTGGGGCGATGCGGCATTGCAGGCTGCGAAGAAAGCCGGGACACGTGCACGAGCCGACGTCACAGAGTCCCTGCTGCGCGATGGTACGATCACTGCAGCATTCGAGAGGAAGGGCAAGAGCAAAATTACGTACTCTCATCGGCAGCACACCAAGACGGAGACACGGTACGCGCGGTGTTGCTTGTGCTGACGCGCGTGTGCTGATGGTTGCATTCGCAGGGCTGAAATTGTACGTTGGGTAGCCGAGAGCCAACGTCCATTCAGTATTGTAAGTGACCGCGGATTCAACGTCTTGATGAAGACTGGGCGGCCAGAGTATGCGATACCCTCCGTATCGACGGTGTCGCGGGACGTGCGAAAGGTGTTTGCGAATGCACGAAAACGCATCGCGAAGATGCTGCAGGTGTGCTCATCATTGCTTGTCAGTGCGTGTCCCGGAAATGTGAACATACGACGTACTTTTCTAGGAGTACGATGGGGCCCTCAATTTCACCACTGACGCGTGGTCATCTCCTAACCACCGAGCCTTCGTCGCAATTGCTGTCCATTTTGAGTGCGAAGGCGTCCCGCTGAGCTTCTTGCTTGATGTTGTTGAGCTCGCAAAGGTGCGTCACCTGTCGCCATAGAGATCAGAGCATGGCTTGACATGCTTGAACTCACCAGTCGCACTCCGGGCTGAATATGGCCATTATGTTCGCTGCTGTCTTGGAAGAGTTTGGTATTGAGAACAAGGTGTGTCACCAGATGGTCTGTCTAAGATGCCCTGGACTGAAAACGAGACAGATCCTCAGTATAACATGCGATAACGCTACTAATAACGACTCACTTCTTGTGGAACTTGCGGCAATCTTGGAAGGTTTCCCTGGCCAAGCGAACCGGACACGCTGTTTCCTTCATGTTGTCAATCTTGTTGCCAAGCAGCTGCTGCGTCAATTTGACGTACCGAAGAGCAAGGCCGACGATGCCCTGGATGCCGCTGAGCAAGAACTCCGTGATCTGGCAGAAGGGCTCGACATGGAAGAGCTGGTCTCAGAGGCGCGAAGCGGCGCCATGCCAGGCGACGACGATGTTGATGACATTGACGGATGGGTAGACGAGATGGGGCAACTAGACGAGGAAGAGTTGAAGAATCTGAGCGAGGAAGTGCGTCCCGTGCGACTTGCTCTTGTTAAGGTGCGTGGTAATTTCCCTCATACGTACAGACGTGTCACCATGGCTACACACAGTTGCGCAAAATTGCCTTCAAAATCATTCACTCGACCACAAAGCATCTTCCTCGGTGGTATGAGATCCTTCGCGAGAAGGGTCTCAAGGAGCGCATCATGCCGCGCGACGTTTCCACCCGATGGAACTCAACCTATGACATGGTGGAGTTTGCCCTCGAATATCAAGCTGCAATTGACATCATCTCGGGCGAGAAGGGCTCTGATTTACGGTCATATGAGCTGTCAGATGAGGAGTGGGACACGGTAAAGCAGCTGTGCAATGTCTTGAAGGTGCGTGTCCTTTGGCTTATGGCACGACGCTCTGATGACTTACTGTCTACTCAGATTCTGAAGCATGCGACACTCTTCTTCTCGCGCGGCACGCCCAATCTTGCGATGGTGATCCCCGCTATGGATCATATCGACGCGACCCTATCCACGCAATCACTGTCAATGCAATACAATGCATCCATTCGGGCAGCTTTGGGGCTCGCGAAGAAAACCCTGAACCGTTATTATAGCCTCACGGATGCGTCCGAGGTCTATAGAATTGCCATGGGTGCGTGTTTTTTCTGCGAACACAGCAGCTTTTGACGACTCACATCTGTATCCCCAGTCTTACACCCACGTCATAAGCTTGATTACTTCAAGCACGCGCATTGGGAGAACGAGTGGATTGAGGCCGCCGCATCAATTGTACGCGCCGAGTTTGAGCGATCGTACGCTGACATTTTGCTTGGAGATGAGTCGGATGCAGAAGTTCAGGAGGTGGATGGTCCTACTCCGGTGTGTCATCAAGTTGCGGGTGCCGCATTCTCACAATTCTTACTAACATCTGCCGCTGCCAGTCATCCGTTAATATTTTCGACAGTCTCCCCTCGCTGGCTGCACCCAAACGAGCCCAACTACGAGACGAACTTGATGCCTACCTCAGCACCGACTGCGAGCACGTCGAGGACGTGCTAAAGTGGTGGACAACCAAGGCGGCTGTTTGGCCACGGCTGTCTCGTATGGCTCTGGACTATTTAACTATTCCAGGTTCGTCACACAGCGCTTTTTCATATGTTTGACTCGGAGCTCAATGCGTATCTTTCAGCGACTTCCGTGGACGTCGAGCGTGCTTTCAGCAAGGGCCGCTTGCTTCTTTCTCATGTACGCAATCGGCTGTCGGCGCAGAGCACACGCGCTCTCCTCTGCCTTGGCGCATGGGTTCCTCTCGGGATGGTCAAGGATGAAGATATCCAGGCTGTCGCCTTGCTTCCGGACCTCAAAGACGAAGAAGAAACAGAGCTTCCGGAGGGCTGGGACAGCATTCGAGGTGGCTATATTACAGTGGATTCAGACTAGCTTACATGATAGTACAATACCCGTGAAATAACCCGTTGTACCCGTGAACCCGTGTGACCCGAGTGACACCCGTACCCGTGCGTTGCGGGTGAGACCCGCCGCGGGTACGGGTGTGGGTAAGCCCTTGGACACCCAAGGGTTTACCCGTGCAAAACACTACCTGTGGTCGTTTGCGCAGACCCCCTCGTGGATGATGACCTGAGCCTCTTCCACGTACTTGTTGATCCAGAGTTGTAAGGTGTTGATGTACTCCGGCACCCAACCTCCCTCGCCGATTTGGTCGCGTAGCCGATCGCGAAGCGCGACGCAGTCGGCGTCGAGCGTCCACTCTGCGTCGGCATCCCGACGAGGATCGTCAGTGGGATCACTATGTGAAAGCTCACAGCGATAAGAGCTGTCGAGAATCGCATTGAATTAGCTAGAAAGTCGCAGTGAAATGGCGACGCACCTGCGCACCCCAGACTGCTCACGCCTGCGTTTCGCCGCTACCACCTTTCGTGCAGCTTTGCTAATCTTCCTGCGCCCTTTGTTGACCTTGTAGTAGAGTTTTTGATATAACTTTCGCTCCTCGCGCTTCCTGAGGATTGTTTAAGACATGTCACACAAAGGCGCGAAACCGAGAGAAACCGTACGCACCGACTGTAGTACGACCCATCTTGGTCGGTGGTAGACTTTGTCTTCATGGGTGAAGGTGCATGTAAGTAGAGCGATGTGTTGGTGCAGCCCGAAACGTGAGCAGTGAGCGGATGAGGGTTGGATAGTGGCAGGAAGCACGTCCAAGTCAAGTCGCGGCGCGGAACTGAGACCTGCAACCACGCGTCGAGCCGCACGTCGCCCCGACCCAATACTAGTTAACCTTTCAAAATCACAATAAATATTCATCTGCATGGGGCGGTGCTCAACAGCACTCATAGATATAATTGGAATTATTGCTTATAGTGTGACAGAGCTACAGCTTGATGTATGGTCTTTTGAGGTGCGGCCTGGTGGCCCCGCTCGGCACCCATTGTTCCGCATCCTTTAAATGAAGTTCCCCGTGCTGCCATCCAGCGACTTTCTTTCGCTGCCCACAACATCCCCAACCCCCGTTTTCACCTTTTAAGTCGCCCTTCAATCTCTCGTCTGGTGAGCTTGATCTTTTTTGTCTGTTGTACCGCCTTCGCCATCGCGTTCTACCACTCCCGGGCAACGCGAGTAGTGTGCCCTACCGGGTCCTCTTGCTGCGTCTGTGGTCGCTAGTCGCTGAAGCCACTCCGGCGTACCAACCTCCCTGACAATTCATGACGAGAGCCCGACAGGGCCCGCATGATGCGTCGGGGCGCGTGCGCTGGGTCCGTTCCACGTCCCTCTTCACGCACCGTTGCCTGTCCGGGCTAATAATTTAATTTGAAACCATCACAGACTCTTTCATAGACGCGTGAAAACGCGCTCTCTTGGCGCGTTCAGTACGAGCTACGCCGCTCATGTCTCGAACGGTACGCGTCCGCAATATTCACAAACACACCGTGTGCTGACTACGCGAAAGACGCGGTCTAAACGCGTTTTTTCCCCCTATGAGCTGGACCCATCAGTGATGCTTCCGCAGGGCGTTCTCGTTGTTGACGAGGCGTGCAACCTTGACGCCCTCATCCACGATGCCTACGAACGCTCCGAGGCGTGCGAAGATGCCGAAGACGCGGCCCGGGAGTCGGACAGCCACAGCCACGCGGAAGTCCCTCCGAGTCATGACCAACAACCTTCCCATCCCCCGCTTCCAGCAGCTGTCATCGCCGACAACACCGCCGTCCTGGACGAGGCGCAAACAGCCACACAGAGGCACAACATTGTTCACCGCAATCGCAGACGCCAGCAAGCGCGGATTACGTGTCGCATGGTCAAGTACAAGGTACGAAGCAAAATCATCTCAAAGTTCTCCACCCCGAAGAAGATCAGTGTCCGAGTCGTGGCGGAGAAGCTTCCGCATTCGCGTGGAGGATGGATAGGTGTCAAGGACCATGGGATACTGGCCGGCGTGGCCCGCAAGAGGTTGGCCCGGTTGAGAGGGTTGGATTACCGGTATTTTGCATGGAATGGAAGGTGCGTTACGGCGCCCTCAAGGTTGTGCTCCTTTCTGACCAAACGCCAGAACAAACCATGCGATCATCGACTTGAAGAACCGCATCATCGGCAGCCTCGCGGGACGACCGGCGGGCGACCCCACGTGGGACGACGATTGTGTCTTGGCCTATGACGAGCTGGCTGAAGGACTGCAAGAATTGAAGCTTACTAACGACCAGCGCTACCATCGACGAGGGGCCTATCCGGCCTTGTCGACGGGGATCTCTTACGGTGGAGGGCAAACTGTCCGTGGCCATGAACATCCCTCCCACCCGTGCTCACATATGTTTGATGCAGGAACCCGCCGAACTTCTTCTGCGCGAGAGCAATCGGCCCATTGTGAAGAAGCTCTGTCGGGGCCGTGGCGTCCGCCGCGTGTCGGGCTTCATGAATGGTGAGTTTGTGCTGTCTAGTGTTTTGCACGGGTAAACCCTTGGGTGTCCAAGGGCTTACCCACACCCGTACCCGCGGCGGGTCTCACCCGCAACGCACGGGTACGGGTGTCACTCGGGTCACACGGGTTCACGGGTACAACGGGTTATTTCACGGGTATTGTACTATCATGTAAGCTAGTCTGAATCCACTGTAATATAGCCACCTCGAATGCTGTCCCAGCCCTCCGGAAGCTCTGTTTCTTCTTCGTCTTTGAGGTCCGGAAGCAAGGCGACAGCCTGGATATCTTCATCCTTGACCATCCCGAGAGGAACCCATGCGCCAAGGCAGAGGAGAGCGCGTGTGCTCTGCGCCGACAGCCGATTGCGTACATGAGAAAGAAGCAAGCGGCCCTTGCTGAAAGCACGCTCGACGTCCACGGAAGTCGCTGAAAGATACGCATTGAGCTCCGAGTCAAACATATGAAAAAGCGCTGTGTGACGAACCTGGAATAGTTAAATAGTCCAGAGCCATACGAGACAGCCGTGGCCAAACAGCCGCCTTGGTTGTCCACCACTTTAGCACGTCCTCGACGTGCTCGCAGTCGGTGCTGAGGTAGGCATCAAGTTCGTCTCGTAGTTGGGCTCGTTTGGGTGCAGCCAGCGAGGGGAGACTGTCGAAAATATTAACGGATGACTGGCAGCGGCAGATGTTAGTAAGAATTGTGAGAATGCGGCACCCGCAACTTGATGACACACCGGAGTAGGACCATCCACCTCCTGAACTTCTGCATCCGACTCATCTCCAAGCAAAATGTCAGCGTACGATCGCTCAAACTCGGCGCGTACAATTGATGCGGCGGCCTCAATCCACTCGTTCTCCCAATGCGCGTGCTTGAAGTAATCAAGCTTATGACGTGGGTGTAAGACTGGGGATACAGATGTGAGTCGTCAAAAGCTGCTGTGTTCGCAGAAAAACACGCACCCATGGCAATTCTATAGACCTCGGACGCATCCGTGAGGCTATAATAACGGTTCAGGGTTTTCTTCGCGAGCCCCAAAGCTGCCCGAATGGATGCATTGTATTGCATTGACAGTGATTGCGTGGATAGGGTCGCGTCGATATGATCCATAGCGGGGATCACCATCGCAAGATTGGGCGTGCCGCGCGAGAAGAAGAGTGTCGCATGCTTCAGAATCTGAGTAGACAGTAAGTCATCAGAGCGTCGTGCCATAAGCCAAAGGACACGCACCTTCAAGACATTGCACAGCTGCTTTACCGTGTCCCACTCCTCATCTGACAGCTCATATGACCGTAAATCAGAGCCCTTCTCGCCCGAGATGATGTCAATTGCAGCTTGATATTCGAGGGCAAACTCCACCATGTCATAGGTTGAGTTCCATCGGGTGGAAACGTCGCGCGGCATGATGCGCTCCTTGAGACCCTTCTCGCGAAGGATCTCATACCACCGAGGAAGATGCTTTGTGGTCGAGTGAATGATTTTGAAGGCAATTTTGCGCAACTGTGTGTAGCCATGGTGACACGTCTGTACGTATGAGGGAAATTACCACGCACCTTAACAAGAGCAAGTCGCACGGGACGCACTTCCTCGCTCAGATTCTTCAACTCTTCCTCGTCTAGTTGCCCCATCTCGTCTACCCATCCGTCAATGTCATCAACATCGTCGTCGCCTGGCATGGCGCCGCTTCGCGCCTCTGAGACCAGCTCTTCCATGTCGAGCCCTTCTGCCAGATCACGGAGTTCTTGCTCAGCGGCATCCAGGGCATCGTCGGCCTTGCTCTTCGGTACGTCAAATTGACGCAGCAGCTGCTTGGCAACAAGATTGACAACATGAAGGAAACAGCGTGTCCGGTTCGCTTGGCCAGGGAAACCTTCCAAGATTGCCGCAAGTTCCACAAGAAGTGAGTCGTTATTAGTAGCGTTATCGCATGTTATACTGAGGATCTGTCTCGTTTTCAGTCCAGGGCATCTTAGACAGACCATCTGGTGACACACCTTGTTCTCAATACCAAACTCTTCCAAGACAGCAGCGAACATAATGGCCATATTCAGCCCGGAGTGCGACTGGTGAGTTCAAGCATGTCAAGCCATGCTCTGATCTCTATGGCGACAGGTGACGCACCTTTGCGAGCTCAACAACATCAAGCAAGAAGCTCAGCGGGACGCCTTCGCACTCAAAATGGACAGCAATTGCGACGAAGGCTCGGTGGTTAGGAGATGACCACGCGTCAGTGGTGAAATTGAGGGCCCCATCGTACTCCTAGAAAAGTACGTCGTATGTTCACATTTCCGGGACACGCACTGACAAGCAATGATGAGCACACCTGCAGCATCTTCGCGATGCGTTTTCGTGCATTCGCAAACACCTTTCGCACGTCCCGCGACACCGTCGATACGGAGGGTATCGCATACTCTGGCCGCCCAGTCTTCATCAAGACGTTGAATCCGCGGTCACTTACAATACTGAATGGACGTTGGCTCTCGGCTACCCAACGTACAATTTCAGCCCTGCGAATGCAACCATCAGCACACGCGCGTCAGCACAAGCAACACCGCGCGTACCGTGTCTCCGTCTTGGTGTGCTGCCGATGAGAGTACGTAATTTTGCTCTTGCCCTTCCTCTCGAATGCTGCAGTGATCGTACCATCGCGCAGCAGGGACTCTGTGACGTCGGCTCGTGCACGTGTCCCGGCTTTCTTCGCAGCCTGCAATGCCGCATCGCCCCAGCATGACCTGACATGCTTCAACATGTTCCCACTCGACGTGGCATCCTTGCCAGCAAGATAGCGACGGATCGTTTTCTTGCAGCCTTTCCCCATGCACCTGAAGGCGTGGAACCGACCGTATTTCGCGTCGTGGCCGATGTCGGGGTCGGGATGGAAGAACGCATAAATGTAAGAGGTCCACCTTTTTTTCATTCGTTCTAAAGACATGTTAGCCTCTGCAGGTGATTGCTCCATCATGTAGGCGACTCACCGAGCTCTGCATCTGCGTCCTCGACGACTTCCTCCACCTCACTCTCTTCCTCCAACTCATCATCAACATGTTCGATGATCCTATCGCTGCGAGGCGTTCCCCCACGGGAGCCGATGTCCGAGTCTTCGTCTTCAACTTCCTCTACCGTCGTCCGGCGCGTATGGCGTGGTGCAACTGGCCTCGAGGGACCCGCACGCGGCGCAGTGGCACTAGGAGTAGCGCCGGTAGCAGTGGATTTTGCGCGCTTCGGAGGTTGTTCTCGAACTGGAGAGCGCGACGCGCGTCTCTTTTGAGTGGGTTGAGTTGATCTGGCGGTTGGGCGCTCAGGGGAGCGAGCAGAACGGGCGGAACGGGCTTGTTTGCGGCTGGTTGCAGCACCGGTACGTCGCTTGGAAGGATTACTAGTCATGGTCTGCTGATGAGGAAGTTTGGCAGGGGGGTTGGGATGCTTTCTCGGAGGCGCATCCCTCTTTATGAACACCTCGAAAACAATGGCAGATTTTTGGCAGCTTTCGCTGTGGCCAGGTGGCTGGTGAGCTTTGCAAAATCTCGTGACTGCAATGCAGTGAGCTCACGTTCCACCAGCTATCTATTGTGCGGTGTGGCTGCATTCTGATGAACCGGACGAGTGTAGGAGACAATGAATGTATTCAATTAATGAGAGCGGGCTGTGCTGCACGAGAGGCTGCCGCATTGAGCATGTGACTTGAGACCTGACCAGCAGTACCGTGACGGCGTACAGGGCATGCTGCCCGTGCATACAAGTGCTTGTGTATTTACATATACTCTCGAAATGACTATTCCGCTGTCAAAATCCATAAAAATATCGCCGTGAAAGACTGCTTTTCTAGCCACGGGTGTCCACGGATGTCGGGTGCTGATGGCAGTGACCCGTACCCGTACCCACGGATACCCGTACCCATGACCCGCACGGGTCAGTCGTACCCTTGCAAAACACTAGTGCTGTCCTGTGCAGTTTGTAGATGCTAACGTACTGCCGCAAAGCGACGTTCGCTATCGGTTCCCCGAAGATGTACAAAAGCTATGAAGGCAATATGGCCGAGATACTGGACCATCACCCCGACCTCCAGCTCCCATATGACAACGCAATACGCGCCGCGACAACCTTCAACTTTGGGCCCCGAGCATATACGAAGATTCATGTCGACTCCGCTAATCTTGCCGGTGGCTGGTGCAGTGTGGCATCCCTCGGCAAGTTCAACCCGAGGACGGGCGGGCAGCTCGTACTCCACCACGCCAAGCCTATCATTGAGTTCCCGCTGCATTCAGTCATCCACCTCCCCTCGGCCGCATTCCCCCACGAAAATATTCCGATTGGGGAGAACGAAACTCGGGCGTCGATCATGCAGTACACAGCAGGCGGGCTGTTTCGCAGATTCGCCTATGGGCATCGAACGGAGGAGGAGTTTGAGAGGCAGGACCCTGTAGGCAAGGTGGCGATGGACGCGAGCAAGCGGCAGCGGTGGCGTGACTCAGTAGCTTTATTTTCTAAGTACGACGAGCTCGCGTCGGACATCGCGACCGCGTTTAATGTAAAGTAGAACCTATTTCTCTGAAATGCATTGTTGGTGGTGGTCAAGTGCACGTGAATATGGCTCGTTCGGCGTTCGCGGTCTGTTGATCGCGGTCCAAACGCGGTCACGAGGCTTACTGTACTTCTCCCGCTCGTACGCCTACAACCATGCCGCCCAAAGGAAAGAAACCTTACGGCTTTTTTGAAAGCTCTGGCGGTGGCACGCGATCCACACTACTCAAGACTTCTGCCGATGGACGTCGTCTCAATCCCGCGGTGTCCGTCCTCAGATCTCGTGTCTACACCCAGACTCTACCCAACGCAGCCTCCCCATCGCAGCCCACTCAAACACGAGACAACGAAGTGTCTATTCTCGACGTCGAATATGACGGAAGCAGCTCGACTCTTGAACACGAGGATGGCATCTTGGGAGTTGATGAAAGTGGCGAGGTCGTGCAAGTCTCAGAGGCCGACATTGCCCTGGGTCGAGCGAAGAGATATCAGAATTCCGTGAGTCTCATTGCAGAACGTTAGGGACTTTAACTCAACGTTGGACAGGACTTCCCCCTGCTCTCGTGGATTCCGCTCCGAGACGAGTACCTCGATGAGGTCCTTCGCCTGGAAGGAAGAGGGCCGTATGCCGGAGCAACATGATGTCCCAAGTGCAACACCGATGGACAGCCAAGTATGCGCTGCTGCGACTGTGTCGGTGGTGAGCTGCTTTGCGTGCCCTGCATGGTGAAATTGCATTCGAGCAACCCATTGCATTGCGTTGAGGTACGTGGCATAATCGCTGCCTGTTTGCAAAAAGCTGATTGATTCCCAGAGATGGAATGGCGCTATGTTCGAGCGCACATCGCTGGCGTCCCTGGGGTTGCGAATCCAGCTCAACCACCCTCCCGGCACTGTATGCGGCCACCGACAACCTGCGCGATCGGATTTTGTCGTCATCCACACCAACGGAATCCACATCGTTAACCTCGACTTCTGTGGTTGCGGGCTCTCGTCCACCCTCCAGCGCAGACAGCAACTCCTTCGATTCTCGTGGTGGCCCGCAACTGTGATCGATCCGAACACCTCAGCGACGTTTTCCGTCCTCAAGAAGTACCACCTTCTGTCTCTGACAGGAAAGCTGACTGGCTACGACGCATGGCGCAGTCTCGAGCTCGAGACCGACAACTCGGGCTGCACCTCTTTGCCTGTGAGTTTGCTGTGGTCTTTCTTTCGTGATGTGGCTGACATTCAGTGTATAGGATCGTCTCCCGTCTTGGATGATCATGCTGCGAGAGTGGCGGCATGTCACGATGATGAAGCGGGGCGGGCGAGGTCACGACTCAACGGGGGTCGCTGGCACGACCGATGGGGAGCTCGCCGTCCAGTGTCCAGCATGCCCCTTGCCCGGAATTAACCTCCCGGAGAACTGGGAGGCCACAGCCTCCAATCGCTCGTGAGTCTGCTCTCTGTGCTACGGTTTTCGTGGACTGACTCGTTCGCAGGTGGCTTTATCGTCCGATAGTCGCAATGGATGCCAACTTCCGCATGAAAAATCGTATGCGATCTTCGAAGACCAAAGATCCAGGCCTCCACACGGGCAAGGCATACTTCGTCGCGGATGAAAAGTATGACGAGCATGTTGCTGCGCATATCGACCAGGAAGAGGTATGTGTCGATTTGCTATGGGCGAAAGATACAAGCCAACGAGCGGGTCTCCAGATGAGCGGGTGTTCTCGCTTCGCCGCCCTCACCGCTGCGAATCTGAAGAGTACAAAGGGCCTGAGGGTGACGGGTGTGGGGGCCATTTTCGATGCGAGGCATGATTTCTGGCTGCCCAACGGCCTTGGTGACCTTCAGAAGGGAGAACGGTGCGCAATCCTTTCTGTTCACTATCGTCGCATTGTCTAACTTTTCTCTTAGCTATTGCAACATGGACTACATGTTTTTCAGTGCGATCAGCCGGTTCAAGACCACCTCCCTACTCGTATCGTACGATATCGCGTGCCAGTGGCACAAGAACCTCTCCAAACGAGCCGATACCAACCCCGACTGGACGCTTCCCAAGCTCATCGACTTCGCGGTGCCCAAGTTTCACATCGCGGCGCATCAAGAGGAATGTCAAGAGGAGTACGACCTTGCGAAGAAGCGGGGAACAGGGCAGACGGACGGTGAGGGGCCCGAACGCGGCTGGTCGAACATCAATGGCGCAGCTGCCAGCACCAAGGAGATGGGGCCGGGAGGTCGACACAACACGGTTGACGATCACTGTGGGCACGCAAATTGGAGGAAGATTGTTGGGCTTGGTGAGTCCTTACTCTCGACGGCCCTAGATGCTCGCTGACAAAAATTGGCAGGTCTGTCGTTGCTCCGGCGATTGAAGGCGGCTCTTGCACAGGCAACTGAACAAGGCGACATATACACCGAATTCACGAAGTCGCTGGAGCTCGATCATCCAGAAAAGTTGTCGGAATGGAGGGAGCAGATTAATGGGTGGGAGATCAATGGAACAGGACCCAACCCGTACCAGAAGCCGGCTGCAGGTGCGTGACGCTTTGTGCACTGCATGGCTACGCACTGACATTTGTTGCCTACAGACGTCACGATTGCTGAAGTCCGGCTGGAGCTGGCTCAAGAGGACCACGATGCCGTTCGAACGGACACCATCATCGCGTCGCTTCCTGCGGCCAGCGCGTTTATCCTGGCAGGTTTCCGGCTTGAGGTCATGCAGTGAGTAGTATTACTACGATGTCGTGCTAAGCTGATGGATGAATGTCTATTAGGCTGAAGCTACGACTCGACAAGACGAAGGACCAAGACGGCAGCACTTCGCACCAGGCCGCACAGCTGCAAGAGAGTCGAACCTCAATCCTCCGGCTCCT
This sequence comes from Auriscalpium orientale, assembly GCA_019915035.1. Classification (NCBI taxonomy): domain Eukaryota; kingdom Fungi; phylum Basidiomycota; class Agaricomycetes; order Russulales; family Auriscalpiaceae; genus Auriscalpium; species Auriscalpium orientale. The sequence goes on from JAHLMH010000001.1 coordinate 4,113,071, forward strand.
CCACCGCTTCCGGGCAGATCAAGACATCCACATGCACCACATCTCCAGCATCATCAACGTCGACGAGTCCGCACAGTCGCACAACACGCTCAGACCCGAGCACATCAAGCTATACCTACCCTCGGACCTCAGCGCTCGTGAAAGGGCAACAGCGTGCGATCCCACGTTGTCCGAAATGGAGGCCAAGTTCCGCTACGCGGGGGCATGCCAGGCGCTCGAGGATGTCCGTCATCAACTCCGTTTCCGAACCTACGTGAAACGCTTCAAGATCAACAATGTTGTTGGGCAGCGGAAGAACACCAGGGCGCGCACATTTCAATCACGGATTGACGACTCTGTGAACCGGGCCGCAGCGACATATCGGATGCACAGGGCAGCTTACCTCCGGTTGGTGGGTCCCGGAGCTTGGGAGAAACGGCTTCGAGAGCTCCAGGATGAGCACCTCGTTGGCCTCGGCGAGCGACTCCTCGACCAGATCGACCTGGCCGACATCGAGCGCGTCAAGGAGTATCTACGAAGTCGCCACGGCCCGTCGTCAACAGGGGAGAGTCGGTACACGCTCCCTTGGATCTGGTACACGTCGGGTGGAGTCGGTGAGGACGAAGAGGCGGAGGTTGGTGACGGTACATCGTGTCCGGCTGTCTGACTGTTGCATGACTAACCGTTCCTTGCAGACCTCAAGCTTGAATGGTTCAAAACCCGCGCGCGGTCCACTCGGTGGATGGAGGAAGTACTACATCTCCTCGAGGAGATGCGCCGCGTGCCGGAAACTTTCAAATACTGGGCAGCGGAGTGGGATCGCAGGAAGTCCGCTCGTCCTGGCATCCCGGAAGATCTGGCCGAGGGATTGTCAGCATATGCATGCAAGCATGGCGCAATGTACAACGGCCTACGAGAACGCTTTGTGGCCCAATGGGAGGACGTCCAGGTCGCCGCCGCTGCGTTCCTGGTGAACCGCGAGGACGATGGTATGGACATACTCGCCGAAGCACCCGAACCCATGGTTGTGGACGGAGTTTAACGTACGGTTTTCCGCTTTTTCTTGGATATTGTGCACTAAACATGTCCTTCGTTGTATTGTAGGCTTTTCTGTTCAAGGTTCGAGGTCCCACCGTATACTACGAGCCCTGTATATTTGTTTTATTATACTTTCTGATGAATTCTACTGGTTTCCGGTGCTTCTGCTACCCGTGTGAGGCAAGTTCAACCGATCACGTGTTCGCGTGTGCCCCACCCTGTTCTGGTAATATTTTTGGAATTCTGCCGGGTTTTCTGGGGGCTGTGTGGACCCATTTATACTGATTTTTGAGGAATTCTGAGTATTTCTAGGTCCGTGGGAGTCGCTGCAAAGCGGTCACGTGTCAGCGTGCGAAGCCCCGACCCCTGCCCCCACCCCCCAATATTTGAGAATTTATTCCGCTATTTTATGTATTTTATCTGCCCCTGTATTTAAATATTATCCTTACCGGTCTGTGATTATAATGACCAGACCGGTCACGACCGGTCTTATTTCAATTACCCTACAGGGACGCCTGGCCTGCTTGTACGTGTCCGGCCGCGGCTTCGCGCGTTTGCTCGACGGCGGCGCGGCGTCTGGCTCTGGGGTGGGCGAGGGAGGCCGTCTTGTTTTTGGGAGTGGAACTGGCTTGGCCTTTTGTGAGACGGCCGCGGGCTAAGCCTTGGGGGGCAGTAAGTTTATTCCTTCCTGCGCAAAATTTGTTTGAGTACTGACAGAGCGCCGCTTGGTTAGCTTCCAGTCCCGGACGTACGCCGAAGGGCGCAATGTCGGGACACCTGTGCAACAATCAGCCTTGTCGCTGAGCACCGGATTGACGGCCCACGCGCAGCGCTGAGCACGGCGTCATCGCGAGCCAGAACGCTCGAACGCAGACGCCGATCCGCGCTATAGTTGTCGGCACAGCGCTCCGTCGGTGTGGACACGCCGCTCGTGGGAGACTTCTGAACACGGCAAGGTGCGTACCTTTACGTGCTACCGGCAACCGTGCACGCGTTGACCATCTTGTAGATCCGCGCTGCCGTCGTGCACGACGCAGGACCTCCGCTAAAACTTTGTGCTATCAGCCAAAGCCTCACCGAGCGAGCGAGCCGCGGCATACCTGCTCGATCCCAAGTGAGTCTTCCTTGCTCCTGGGTTTCACCCTGCGTTCTAATCGTGTCCTCCGCTGCGTGGTTTGTATTCAAGTGTCTTCTCATTCTTTCCTACGACCCTCCTACATCTACTGCAGCCATCACAAGACCTTTGTCGCCGCCGTGAAGACCGTGAAGCGGCCAAGGCGGCGCAAGAGGCTCGATGATACCGTTGCGGCTCGCGAGCGCGCTGCTTGCATGATCGCCCCGCGAACAATGCCTACCGCCCGACAACCAGCAGTCAGCATCAACGCTATCACCCATGCAGCGCGAGAGACTTGCCTATTTTTCTGGCCGAGGTCTCCCGAGGAATCCCCCATCTACAATGCGCCGACAGCATTTGCTCCAAGCTTCGATCGCTGCCAGCTCGCTGCTCCCGCGGTACGTTTCTTGAGGCTGTTTTCCCTACACACCGGATCTGACGAGGGGTTGTAGGCATCAGCACAAATGTTTGCACCTGTCGAGACCAGGCCGCTACCCATCCGCGTCAAGAAGTCGCGTTTGCGCGCGCGCGCACACAGGTGACAACGGCGGCGTGAAGGCCGCCTTGCCGCTGTCCTGCGCTGGCATCTCGAAGCCCTCCACGACTCCGCGCGACATCAACGAGTCTGCCGTCACCCGGAGCAGCATCGGCACGCCGGCGGCGCGCGACTGCCAGGCTCGCGGGAGATCCGCAGCGGCACGTCGGGGCAGCCTGCGCGAAGCGACAGCTCTATCGGCACGCGGGCTCCTCCCACCAACCTCGATCGCGAACGCGTCGGGCTCGTGCCGCTCGAGGTCATCACCCAACGTGTTGTCCCCTGCGATGCCGGACACGTCGAATTGCAGTTAGCGCGGACGCTTGCGCGCGCCGCGTTGCCCCGGATACATCCTTGCGTGCGCGCCACGTCAGCACCGACGTCCAGTGCAAAATTGGCGGCCCGGCGCGGGCGGCTCTCACCTCGTATGATCGCGGACGCGGCGGGCTCGTGCTGCTGGACGTCCACACCCAGCGCGTTGTCGCGCCACCCCGGGCACGTCGACTGGCTGTCAGCGCTGACGCATGCGCGCGGCACGGTGCCCCGGGTACACCTTGAGGGCGCGCAACGTCAGCGTCGGCGTCCAGTGCAGAATCTCGAAGACAAACCTGCGGGAATACGACCGTACGCACCGGGATCCTGCCTGTCGCCGTACTGGAGAACGATCTCGACAGCTCTGCGCGCCTTCCATACCTGGTCGACACCATCAGAAATCCCGGGCACACGCAAGTCAGACGGCAGCGCACCTTTCACGGCGCACGGACTGGCCACCGTCGTCCGCATTGTACGCGATGAAGGTCACACTATCCGCTTGAGGTATGGCGATTATACGCTCTTAGCATGGTCCAGTCCAATGCGAAGCAAGAAAACGCGTGTATCTCGCGCCGTTACCACGTTCAAAGCTAATGTACCATACGTGCAACTACTTTTGTCCAGTCCCTGGAGCTCGCACTTACTCAATCACATGTTCTAGCTGCTGGCGTCCGGCACGTCTGCAGCCGGAGTGGGGAAGCATGACGTATTTTCCGCTTTGATTAGCCGGATATCTACGTCATGCTTCACCTGCAGACACAACGGCTGTGCCAGATGAGGTGTGGCCTCATTCCCATTTAACCTTGGCTTAACTCTCGTCTGACTTGCTGCTTTACAAGTGCGCTTCTACAGCGGCGTTGCAGGCTCCCGCAACGTTCCGAACCAGATCAATGAAGTGCGTCCATCCACGCGTCGGACATGAACGCCTGCGAGCTGATGCCTCCGTCCGCCGCCATCCCGTGAGACCCGAAGCTCAGAACATCAAGAGCTATGTTTGGGCGAAGACGCCGCCAGTCAAGGCCGCAGCGGTCGAGCGCCGAACGTTTAACGAAGGCCGTCACGCAGCACGAGGCTGATGAGACCGACAAGTACGTCCATTGTGATATAGTCCTGTGTCTATACTGATGGCGCTTTGATCCGCGATTGGCTCTTCGACAATGAGGACAACCTCAACAAGCTGGATCTGTGAATGGATATTCACAGGGCCATTGTGCCACCTCTTGTCCACAAAGTGCGTTGAGTACATATGACTATTGTTGCGGATGTACTGACCATCTGTACCTTAGTTCGCTACGTCCCCATACCACGCTTCGAGTACCCCGACAACGCACTCGACTTGGGCGTCGAGAACACCACGCTCCAGAGTCACCGCCTCTTTCCGCACTTCGTTTCAATCGACACTCACAATCTCCTGACGGTCTTACGAATTGCTCGCAGTACGACACCATTGAAGGACGAGCATCACCACTGGTTCACTTCCACGGCTCGGCCACATACAAGCAGTCATGAAGTACGTCGCCTATCACTGCAAGAAGAAGACCAGCATCGCGGTGGGCTGGGAGATGTGGTCCTCAGCGGCGTGGCCTTGCCGGTACGTCCATTCGGGGTGCTATCGCGTTGCACGGCTTGCTGAGAAGCTCCAGGAACGTGCAGTGCGTTCAGCTGTCCCAACCGCACACGGGCTGCCCAAAGCCGAACTCGGTGGCCGCTCGGTCATCCTCTTAATCCAGGATCGCGCGTAGGGGATCGTGCCCCCGAGAGATATCACTTCCTGCGCAGGGTTCGTCGTCCGCAGCAACATCGTGAGGCTGACATTGTAGGCCCGGACCACTCTCACCGCGGCCACTCTCATCTCGTCGGCTCCGTGCGAACTCTACGGCCATCGACCCTTCTGGATCTTCTTGTCCTGCCTCTACGTCAGTACGGTTTAATCTCACCACCTGTCTGACCGCCACAGCTCACATTCTACCAGTCTTCACCATCCCCTGCGCCCGCCCAACTCGGCGCCATAAGCCATCGTTGTGAAACCACGAGCGCGGCTTTGTGATTGTGCTGTTCGCCGCTCCGCCTTATGATGGGCACCGGTCTTTGGTGGCTTCGTCCGCAAGACTGTTGGCTGCCGACTCTTCACGCGAGTGATGTGAGCTGCGCTGTTCCTCACTCTAATTCCTTTACGCCGCCGGTGAGCATGATCTTTCGGTTGTATCGGTTGCGTTGGGAATGACAACTCATGCAACCCTCTCCCTCGCCATCAGGATGCCCGCGGCCTGCAAGATCACGGGCATTTGCATCGAGCTCTGTAACCTGGCTTCCATCAAGCAACCTGGCTTCCATCAGTCATTGTACGACTGCCATTTGTATGCGGGTGCGCCTCGGTACATTTGCACAAGGTGCGTCATATTGTTGGGGCCCTTCCAAGAGCACCTTGCAAAATCGAGCGCTCGCGCCCCTTCTCCCCACCGCCATCGCCTCCACGTCATCCATATCGACATCTCCCCCTGTTGAACAACCCCGGCTGCGTTCACCCACGTCGTGCTCGCCTTGTGCAGCCTGACTGCCAAGTGAGTTGCCCTGACCAGGAGGCCCTTCCACACGTCCACCGCCCTGTGTCATGGCTCTCAGTTCCTCACGGCTGGCGCGCGGACCGAGTCAGGTAAGATAAACGAAGAGGCTCCCAACGTACCGCGAGCCGATGGCAACGTTCGCCACCATCCTCATGACGCAATGCACGATGACAATACCGACGAGTTTCGTTCGCGCGGAACACGTTACCAGTGCCGGATGCGGCACGAAGGCCTTCGCTGAGCACCACCGAGTACGTCCTGCGCGTATGTGCCTGTCTCTATGCTGATGCTCTCTGCAGTCACGTTTGCGACAATGATGTTCACCATGGGGTGAAGAAAAGGAGCCTCGTGTCACGCTTGCAGGGTCTCAAGGTAAGCAACTTTGTCGGTACGCCGCCAACCACATCTCATCAGTCTTACAACGGGCTATCGGACCGTCCCCGTTTGTTTGTGAAGCAAGCAGTCAGCGCGCAACACAAGCGCAATCGAATTGTCACAAAGGGCGCGACCAAAGACGTAACATCCGAAGGGTCGAGTCTGCCTGGGTGCGCTGTACAGTGAACACCATACTGCGAGCCCATCGCGACCGGGTCGCAAGTACTCGGCAGGAATGTTTGCATACCTGCGTGCCGATGCCAGTAGCATTTGGAGTTCAAGTAATACCGGTTGTTCTGGGAAGTGAAGAGGTCGGAATGCTCCACGCTGACCGTCTACGTGGCCGGCGACCGTATCAGACATACGTCATGCGTGTGCCTTCAGGTAGATGGAGAGAATGATCGTGCATTGCGGTTGCGCTGCGCTCGTTGAGATCAGCGGGCACAGCCAGGTGAGGATCATTAGTTGATTTACGAAGTGATGGGGCTCAGTGTGTGGACATTATGAGCGCTCAGATGGACGCACCGGGTGAATCATTGCTGGATAGTTGGAAAAGCTGTCCCCCATGCATCCACTAAGTCCATCACGGTTGTCGGATGGTTGCGAGGGGTGGGGTGGCGTTTGCTGGGAATCAGGTGAGGGGTGGATCCGCCGCAATTGTCTGGATCCGCGGCAGTTGTCTTGGCTGAGTCATCCATGTCGGCTTTGAGTCTTATCATTGCGCAATCATGTGTCCTCTTTTTTCCCTCCCCTCCCTTCACGATGTCGTCCCCCATGCAAGCCCACCCACCATCTGTCCCGATGGCTTCTGCTAACGGTTCCTTGAGCCCTGACCCTGCCTCGCTGCATACCCCTCTGCTCATGGATCCATTTGTTATCGTCAACCGCGATCCCCGTCTCCCTGCGTTTCATCTCGTTCGTGGTCAATATCCATTTCGCGAGGACCCCAGGACAGGCTTGCACGATACCCAAAGCCTTGGCCGCTGCTTTGTTTATTTGCAAGACACTTCGGAGAAGGCGATGAAGGAGTACAGAGAGTACACACGCAAGCTGGAGATCCCGACGGCGATGAATAGTTTGTTAGATGATGGAGGTGTCGGTGCGTACTGCCAGCAATCCCTGCACATGCATCTACTAGTTCTGGTAATTACTTAGGCCTGCTGCGGATGAAGGAAGGCGATGCTTTCTTTGCGCAAGCATTGGACGGATGTGCATGCGGTTGCAAGGACGTCCAGCAGACGATGCTGGCCGGCGAGTACGTGTGCATAACTGCATTTAATCTACTAGGGCTAACCGGATTCCAGAAAGCTCCTGCGGGCCTTGCCCAATGGCAACATCTTATGCGATGCACTCAATGCAGCAAGGCAGAAGATTCTCGGTCCTCACGCCGAGCGCACACTATCCAGGCCCGTCCGTAACCCGGACACTGGTCTTTACGAGGGTGGGACTGCATTTGAGCGGTCGGGCAATGCCCATCCCGTCCGCGGTGCACGTGCCTACAACCTCGGCATTGGCTACGAACGACCTACCCAGTTGATAGCGCCGTCCGCGGGCAACAAGGGCTCGCCGGATCTCCCCATGTCTGAGGGCCTTGCCATGCGACAGGAGATACAGAGGGTGCGTAACAACAAGCTTTGGCATGTCATCCTGTAACATTTGGTTTTCATAGACTGCCATCGCTGTGGCGAGCGCTGGGGTCGCCTTCCTTGCAAGGGCCCATCGTGAGGCCATGGAAATGCAGGCCGAACTCGTCAATGCTCCGGCTATTGGGGTATACAGCAACAAATATTTCGGCAATACTCAGCTGAACATCTCGCCTGCACTGGCCAGCTGGCATGGTTCGTCCCTTACAGCAATGAATGCTTTATTGACTGAACTTGATCTCAGCTGCCGTCAACCTATGGGCTTCACTCGGCGAATTTGGCCTCCTGCATATCGACCAAGGAGACGACGTGTCGGGACTGTCGGGTATGGTATCTTGGCCGGATCTCCCTCCTGGCTATGATCCGGGAACCTTCCACCTTATTGAGCTTGGGGTGTTCGTGCGGCTAGAGGGTCTCAACGTCTTGTATTTCAATGGACTTCGTCGCCATGGTGGCACACCGCCGCGTGCACCGCAAGGCCAGGAGGTCGCCAACTCAGTGTATCGGCTGGTCGTCGTGTGCTATCCTCCAAGCGTTGTTCTCGAAAACGACGGCATAACTGCACTGGCGACTCTTCGTTCTGGCGACAACGCAGCTCAGAAAGCTCATGGGATGCTAACACTGGATCCCGCTGTCAAGAACAAGTACGTTATCCATTTATTTTTCTCCCATCGCCGCTGATAATTGACATGGAACTACTCGACAGCCCGGAAGATCGCAGCAAGCAAGGATGGTCACCTCATGCGACGTTCGCGGCCGACGGCTCTGTGATCATGGATGATGAGGCTCTCGTGAATTTCATGGCACGTTCTACGTACCAATTGAGTGTCTATGCCCTCGCCCAGCTGCCTCCGCATCTCAGGGTGATTACGGCCGATCCTATTGGTGTCGTACTTGCTAATTGGATGTTCTACCAGGCACATATTGACCCGGACAAATTCCTCGCCGTGTTTAGTTTTGAACAAGGTGACGTGCTTCGTTCCGCGGACTCTTGGCAAGTAGCGCCAATTCTTAACGGTAAGCTTTCATTCTTGTCGCATCTTGTTCGAAAACTCATTTTGTAGATCCCGATCATGAATATGCCATTGCTCGCCGCAGGGCCGCAGCCGTATGGAAGGCGTACAACGACCAGTGTCGCGTGTTCATTCCTTTTTGTTACGACGAGTCAGCAAAGATCAAGACGCTCGCCATCACGTCCGAGCCGGATGCAACATATGACCGTGTCAGTGGCCGGCCTGCGGCGTACGCCTACGCATCCAGTGAGCAATGCAATCAACTGCTGACTGTATCTATATTTGCTCACATCTCATTAGAAAATGGTAAAAAACCATATCACCGTGACGAGGATGAGGACAATGAAGACGATGGCTCCGGGGAAAGTGGCCAGCCAGGTACGTCTTGCTTTTATGCCACACGGACTTCTTGTTAAATCCCTTTAGGCCCATCCACATCAATTGCCGGTGGGATAATTGCGCGCAGGGATCAGACCAAACTGCACACCGCTCTTGCAAAGACCACCACGAAGACCCGTGAAACATTCTCTGCAAGGAAGGGAAAACGGAAGCGCGATGAGCGTGGCGGTGACAACAAAGGTGAAGGTGAAGAAGACGACAAGGCCAGCAGTGACCACCCACGCAGGAGCAAACGGCTTGCGCATCGGGCCACTCCTGACCACACTGAGGGTGCGCTCGATTAGCATGTTTATTTCTGTCTCTGACTTTGCCGCTAGAATTTGAGCGGCAATATGCAAGCCGTGTCCGCTCTTTGCCGCATCTTCTGGCTACCACCACTGTTCGTCCTCAGTCTCCCCTTGCAACGGGAGTCACGGGGCTCATTCAGGCTTGGGGAATTCCTTACAACATCACCAGCGCCGAGGTTCTCGAAGTCGAACCAAGCGTTGTCGCTGGTGCGTGGAGCTGTTTCTCATTATTGGTGGCTTCTTTGCTTACATTTTGTGCAATGAGCCCATGTTTTCATTTTCGAGTCTTATCCAAGAAGCGATGTCTGTCGCTACAGCATTTCAATCGAGGAGATTACCTTCTGTTGGTATCACTGTGCACCAAGCATCCTCACAAATGACGGTCGCACATCGTGAAATGGCATCGGCTCGCTGGAATGCCCCTGATACGTTGGACAAGATCGCCGAAGCATGGCAAGGCTGGCACCACTTATCAGCTCTCCACGCTGGTAGTGATCTTGATCTGCGACATATGCAAGCCCTGCTCATGGGACATCATGCTGCTTTTTTCACATGGCTGGAATCACTATGCCTTCGTTACGCCCAAGGTATCAACACGCCGTCGACGGATCGCTTGGCTGTCCTTGCTGGCAGGATTTCAACCGTGATCACGACACGCACTTCGTCCACGGTCACGCCGCGCAGCTACCACCCGTCCTTCCCCGCGACACCATACATAATCTCTGTGCCGAGGCGTCAAACAGATCCACATCCCGACTTTGACAATCCATTCATCCATCAGCGGCGCGTCTACCACTATATGGTTGACCTTCTATCCAAATGGCTTGGCTTCCCCCAGGCCCCAGCGTCTCGACTGCAGGCGTGGCTAGTCACTGCCATGATTCGCCTCTTTACGGCAGATGTCTTGTACGTCTCTGGTACTTTCAAACTCTACGCCAACATTTTGTCAAGATTTCCCCCAAGGCTTGCGCGTCCATTCACACCTGTCGACCTAGTGCCCCTTCTTTCCGGCCTTGTCAGCCAACAACTCTTTGTAACATCATCACGCGAAGCAATGGCCATGCGCTTAATCGCTGACGTGACACGGGGCGCAGCTGTCGGAGATCTTGCCTCGCTCTCCACTGAGCAAGAGGCATTCCTTGCCAGTTGTGGATTACCAAGCAACCCCTTGGAGTCCGATGACGCTGGTGCTGCGGACGCAGGCTCAAGCGATGGGGAAGATGAGGCTGCCGAGTGTGTGCCGCATGAAGATGGTGCAGAATTTGTGTCACATGAAGACGACACAGGATTCATGTCGCATGACGATGGCGCGGAATTTGTACAAGGATCTTCCACTAGTCACTCCGGCCTAGGACCGTCGTCTAGCAGCTCAAGCTCTCATCCCACTCAGAATGATCTTTCACACTCATCTGGTTCTACCCTCGCGCAGGGCACATTGTCATTGTCAACGCATGTTTTCAATCTCGGTCATATTCCCGACACAATCGACATCTTTCCCCTCATCAAGCGCGTCGTTGACGTTCTGAAGATGATGGACTATCTCATTGATGCTCCCACCCATCGCAGCACATCACTCGCGTCCGTTCCATCTGGGCTCCCCACGCGCGACACTCGGCTGCTTCGCAAGGTCTCATCCAACCTAGACAAATTTCTGCCCTTCCGCGAGAAGGCTCCTGGTGTCCGGCGAGCACGAACATCTGATGGCCCATATGCGCCCAATCATGTGCGCACCAGGGCAGGGTTCTTCAGCTCCCTCGTCTTCCGGACTATACTCTTTGGCGGTGGCTATATGTTTGAACATCCACCCACCTTCAATGACCCGACCAAACTCACGAACGATCATGCAATCATGTAATCTCAACTTGACGAAGATTCACTTCACAACTATTTCACCAATGTGACGATCTATGGTCCCCCTACGAATCATTCAGTTGAAAATGCCCTTCCCCTGTGGAACGCCACCGCATCTCAAATTCCCTTCAACTTCATCAATGTAAACACATACGCTGCCCCCATTTCCTTGATCGACTTCTATCGGAAAATCATCAAGAGAGAAGGCGGCGCCCGCGTGTATCCCTATTGCGGTGACCTCACGGGTTATCTCATTGCTGCTGATTACGTCCACACTGGGATTGTTGCAATGCCCTCAGTTGAAGAGGCAGGACGAGTCATCTGGATGCTTCGGAGAGGCGCACTTCGCGGCCTCCAGCGCCTGCAACTTATTGATCCAAGCATCAAAAAGTTCAGCGCTCAAAAACCCCCGGTGCAAGAGGTTCAGTGGGCGTTCCGTACGTTCTACAATGTTGTCTCCTCCGCCCTTACTCCTGCGGAACAATCTCACATGGGGTGGGACACTATCACCGCTGAGCACACACTTTGCAAAATTAGCCGATTGTATAAGATGAACTACCTTGATTTATAATATTATTTCACAATTCTATCATGCTGTCTTTCAAGCGCTGGCTTGGGCCAAGGACCATTGATGCTTCCTCTTTGTCTTATTCTCTGGCAACACTGATCTTTTCTGTATGGCTCAGTTGAGTCTCATTGAAGTAAGTCAACATCTTATTTGCGAACTCTTATACTGACAATGTGTTTATAGATTTACTGAGGCATGTTACGCAAATACGGGACTGTTCTCCTTATCATGCGCTATTGACAACCCAGCCATATCATGCTCAACTGCCATCGGTGAACTACCACCTAACGAAGAACCTCTAGTCTTGGCGCGCTTGACTACAGCTGTCCCGTACCCGACTCTGCGTTTCGGCACTGTAGGGATGGTTTCCGTTGATGTTCGATGTGCGTGGGCATGTACGGATGACTGGAATGCCTGACAACATAAATCAGGCCAGACAAAAGGTATAAAGATATGTACACGCACCTCTTGAACATTGCGATCAAGTATCACAATTGACCTCAGTTTGCACGCCAGTTGATGCTGACCCTTCTTTCCCCATAGGGGCACCGAGGTGAAAGCAACTTGAAGCTGCACAATTTGCCCGATGCGTATCACGGCTGGGTCGACCGGGTGATAAACGACTTTGTTGGCTCTGAGCATCCAGGTGAGTACCGGTGAGGAGATGAAACGGTGACAACGTACTCATCTTGTTGTGCCTCGTAGTACAACACATGATTATCTTCAAGATGAACGCCCACCGATGACATGGTGTTCAAGAGGAGGCCTTGTGGGTCAACATCCTTGGAGAATGGAATGGCATGTTGACCTTTCGCAAACACATGAGGTGTCACATAGCGAGTCGCAAAATCAAGGCTTGGCCATTCTCCAATGACTGACGGAGACCATTCCTGTAGAGCGCCGACCTTGTAAAGGGATGCAACCTTGTGCTCCAGAGTTCTTATGCCGCGAATGGCTGACTCAAAGACCTGAGAGCCCAAACCACATATCTTGACAGACTGCTTGGCCCAGGCTGGCTTTGGCATGAGTCTGGCCATGTGAGGTAAGTGTCTTTAAAGTCAATTGTAGTTGGCGCACATACTGATTTTTATCGGTGACCGGCGGCAAATCAAAGTCCATAAGGACGCCTTGCACCTCGAAGACAGCCTCGTACGTGTCTCCTGTTGCTTCCTTCTGCAAGATGTATGCAATGTTGGTGCCATTTCTGGTGTACGTGAGTCCGGGTGCCTCACTCCCCTAGGACATATCAATCAGAGAGAACATAGGAAATTCAGTCATGAGACGCACAGCTGTAAGTTGTTCTTGAGGATTGCGGCGAGTATGGAAGTCTGCCAGCATAGCATGCACATGCTTCACTGTACTGACGTGTTAGTGAGCAGACCATGAGCTGACACAAGTGACGCACAACAGTCAGGATCAGATAGAAATGTGGTCAAGTTATTGGAGGACATAGTGACCGACGTGGGCAATGTAGTGTGAGCGGCAGGAGTTGAGGGGGAAAAGTTGGACACAATGAACGTTAAGTCCTGTGCGCAGACATACTTCATGCTGACGATCCAATGATAGGGTGACACCGTGTGTTTCGGAGGGTGCAGGCTTCGGCGGCCGGATTTACAAATATTTTACGTGCAATGTGTGAGCGGCTATTGACTTTCCGCTCAGGACCTGACCAGCCGGTTTCAGTCTACAAATACATCCTCTTGAACTGCCATGCCATCTCACGACGAGCAGTTCGATTTCAACCAAACAAGATCTCATCTACTGGCGTTCACTCTGTCGGACTTGACTTGTGGCATTTCTAAGGCATATACATACCCCAGTACCTGGATGGCCCTGTTTCCAAGCAGGCCCGGCCACTTGAATACTCTGACCGATGCTTGGTAGCCAAAATCCATGATAACAAGATCTGGGCGACCGATTTTCTCTCGGTTCCCACTGTCCACTTGCCTGACAAATACTGCTCGCTTGGTGGAGCCCAGCATTGCTGGAATTCCGGCCACTCCCTTCGTATATTCTACTCTGTGGGCTTCTCGCTTGTCACCAGTATTATTGCCTGATTTAGCAGGCCACGATGGTGACATGCTACACTAGGAAGAGACTTTTAGGTTTCCTGCTTCTACTGATGCACGCCCACCTTGCGAAGCCCTGTCTTGGTACCTGGCCGGAGTTAAACTGATGCGTACGTGTTTACGTTTGTATTTACTTTGTCTAAGACCCTGTTCCGGTCATATCGGCTCGTGCATCCCTGAGACTGCGCGTACGCGTCTGTGTCCCTGTAACGCGTTGGTCTCCTGACCGCGTTGACGGCGCTTCACCCATGTCCATTCTATCAGCCGTCGGTTACCTGGATAAAATTAGGCCAGCGCCTACGCGTCGGTGGCCCTAGGTCGCGTCGGTCTCCTGACCGCGCAGGTTACGATGAATGGACGTTCCTCAGCTAGTCCTCATCCTACATCACAGGCTTTGTCTGCAATATTACTCTGCCGTCCACCCCAAATCGCAGAGACGCTAGGTCCGGCTGAAGAGCTCCCGGGATGTCCACACTCAGGGAGGCACTCTGCCGTACGAATTGCACATGGCAGCATACACCCGGGGGCCTGCCCCAACGGATTCACATCTCTTTGCCTGATACGTACAACCCATGTCTGGGTAATATGTACGTAGTAACCTTCAAGGGCACAATGCCAGCTTGAGTTTTCTCCAAGTCGATCTTCTCACAGACGATACCGTGTGTCTGCCTGCTCTGCATAAAAGGGACCAGCTTCGTCTGTGGAGAGCCAGTTTGCCCTCACACGCAGACTACCCACCCGCAGACTACCCACCCACAGACTACCCACCCGCCTACTCTTCCTCTTGCCCCTGTGCTCGTTGCTTCACCAGCTCATATACAATGGCCCCCGTCAAATCCGCAAAGTTCTCCAAGACCACCGGTCGCAAGGCCGTGCAGCCCTACATTGGTCGTACGACACGGCAAGTATTTTAGTATTTGCATATTGTTTCCGCCTTGAATAATCTCCTATGATATAGTGCCATGCTGGCTGCCTCTGCAGCTGCGGGAGCACCTGCGCCCCCCAAGTTGTCGGTGACGGTTGCCAAGCTGGCTAATTCCATGGTTCAAGGTGTCAAGGCTGCATCTACGTCTTCCATCATTGAGCTGTCGGATGACGAGATGGCGGACTACATCGTGCAAAGGTGTGCTGCACAATCCTCTGTGACGTGCATTGTCTGACATGCCTTTAGCTCCTCATCGGATGATGAAGGCTTTGTGATGCTGTCCTCCCCAACCGTCAAGCGTGCTGCCAAAAAGCAGTCTATCGTGCCGGCGAGGTCTGTTTTTCTTCGGGATATCTATTTTTCATATGCTGATATATTTGTATAGGCGCATCAAGAAGCCCACTGTGACACCTGCGCCGGATGACATTCCTGTGGACGGAGGCAATGCTGCTGTGCAGAAGTTGACTCCTCAGTGCGTCCTTTTCTTATCTGACATATGCCTCAACCACTAACCTGGGCATAGGTCTCTAGAAGAGAAGTCTGCCATTCCAGGAGCACCGCGCAAGGCCAAGACTAAGGTTGCAGACCCCGCTAAGCTTCTGTCTGTTCTCTCCATTACTTGTATGCATCGTCAACAACTCATATACATATTGTAGGAGTCCATTTGTGCTAGTACCAAGCGCTCTTCAGGCCAAGGAGACTCTGAAGAATCGCATGGGTGTTCGGTAAGTTGTCTTCAATGCATGGATTGACGGCAACATTAACTCACATCCCATGCAGAACGGGAGGTCAACCGCAGGCCAAAAAGCAGAGCACCAGCCTGTTCATTGACAACATAGCGGAAGAGTCTGATGATGCTAAAGATGGTCTGACTGAGGTCGACTTTTCCGACTTTGATGGGTCTGAGTTTGGAGGATTTGATGACTTCATTTCTTCGAGCGACGATGTGTATGTTGCTTACATTTTTCCAGTTTAGATATGACTAACCGGTTATATTCTCAGCTTTGGGCCTCAAGTCCATTTCAAGAACAAGGAGGATGTGGAGTTGTCCCCAGTGTACGTTGCACAAACTTCTACATCTGAACCGGACTGATATTGTTTTCTAGTAAAAAGCGCTACCCCAAGACGCCCTCACATCGTCAAGCAGGCACATCTATCAGTGCCTCCATGCTGGCGCCTACGTCCAGCCCAGACAGTGAGGACGAGGATGAAGCAGCTCACAAGAAGTTCCTTCTGGAGCAGGTGCGCAAGGCCAAAGTCAACGGAAAGAAGAAGATGGCTTTCCCAAGGTACGTTCTATCTCTCTGGCATACAATTCATACTGACACCATGGAAACTCCAGCATGCAATTATCCCCTACCCCCGACCGACCTTCTGCCAATCCAACTTCACCTATCTCGCCTCACATTTCTTGGCCCTCCAGTCCATTTGACTTGGCTCAGGCCCCATTCCTCTCCCCAACGTCGGATGTCTTCAAGGCAAACAGCACCTCATCTGCGTCGACTGTGCTATCCTTCGGTGTCAACACTCCGCCTGACACTTTCATCACCTTCGCATCTCAACAGTCAACTGGGACGCCTCCTCAGCCTACAGCAGCTGCGGGTATGACTGCCGGCATACCTTCCGGTGGCAATGACGGTGCCTCTGAGAATGAAGACGCCTCTGATGGGTGAGTGTCACTCTTGTTATTCTGAACTTGATTTGACATCTCATTTAGATTGGAATGGCTGAAAGATGATGAAGTCTCACGGAAAGAAGACTTTGAGCCGAGTCTGTGCTACAAACACCTAATCCCACTCTCGTACGTCTGTTGTTTACTACTATCATCACTACTAGAACTAACACATCTCTTTAGCAATGTGGCGATGAACCAGACGGGTAACATTGCAATGGCCTCTCTCGTTGTTCTCACATGTGACAATGAGTATGGGCAGACCCTCAGTTTCAGGTATGCGCAAGCCTCCTTCTTTGATGTTTGTGCTTACAGATGCCACAGTGCTATTTGCGACTATATTTGCCTGGGTTCCGATGATGCTGCCAACATCCATCGCCCAGTTCGCATCTTGGACACATCCCAGATTGCGATGGTCCCTATCAATCATCGAGCAGGCCAAGAGTCGTTTGGACTGATCAATGCGGAGACAAGGCAGACAATCATCTTTGAGATGGAGGTGTTTGTTGATGGTTCATTTTTGCTTGGGGACGGTCAGATTATTGGCTTCGCAGCTGCAGCCAAATCCCAGCGAGGCATTGAAGGCTTTCCCATTGGTGGGGAAGGAGAGCGCATCTTTGCGATGTTTGGGCTTCTCCTGGGGTGTCGCAACATGGTCTATTGGCCCACCCCCGCAGGGGCCCTCAGGTTCACCACCGCGATGGGCAACGTTGATCGCCCATCTCAATCCAAGCGCATTGGTGAATATCTCAAAAAGTTACACTTCACTTTTTTACTGATATACTGTTGTTCAACAGTCACTACCAATCGCACGGTCATCAAAAAGGCTTTTGGAAGCAGCACAAATAACCACGTCGACTCTCGTATCTCCCGCACCGCGCTCAAGGCTACTAATGATGGTGAGCGTCGTCTGCCGAGGGCTTTTCAAAATGTCTGACATTTTGTACAGTCCCTGTGTTTGATGCTCGCCAGCACTTCTACAACCCCACTGACGGTACCTCTCGTCCAAATATCTGGCCTCAGACTATTGCAAGGCAGAAGGGCCCAGAGATGCCTTGTCCACTCTGGCAGGGTGAAGTTCCCAGGGAGGCGCTCGTCAGTGTCCTTTTCACTGTGAACAAGTACAAGCGCAGTGACGGACAGTGGGGCTTGGGCTTTAACATTGTGGGTGCCAATGTCATGGCGACGGTTGGGGGCTATAACACGTAGACAGTGGGCCATGCTGGTTTTGAAATGCGCACCATTTATTGGTGTTTGCCTTGTCATTTGTCATACATCCTGGCAAATGTAGAATTCATTCTTATGCTCCTTGTTATGAAGACCCTTACTCTCATCTACCTCTAAGTGCGATCATCCCTCCTGTTAGTTTTTCAATATGAAAGTGACTCAGTCGCTTTCAATAAAAGCATCTTCAAGGTAATATTCTATTGAAGAAGGCTGAGGAGGGATTAACACAATGTGTCTTGAGCTATGGCGCATCATACAAGTCAATTGAGATTGCCTCCGCTGCATTGGTATGCTATCATCTCCCACTGATTGCCACAGCTCTCTGTGACCACAGTCAGATGTAGTGGGTACAGTACATGAACATCTTCATACTTATTATTGATAACTGCGATATGCCCACCTGGCGGCTGAAACATTTGAACATCGTCCACCGGGCATGTCGTCACACCAGAGTAGATGCAGTGAAGAGGGCAAAGTTCCTCCATGAGTGCAAGGCCACCAGAAGGTATGGGGGCGAACATCACAACTCCACCAGAAGGGAAGGGGAAATCTGAAAATCTGATCATGTGATCATTGCAATCACCGGCAATTCCCGTGGCTTATCAATATGAAAATTTCCAGTGGTGTCGCTTTGAACTCAACCATTACCATGGGCCATCCTCTGCAACTACTATGTGATGCATTCATATCTATTACACTGTTTTCATGTCAAAGGACACTAGCTAAAGAGCGCATTACGGTCACAGGAACCATTGGGCAATGGCCAATAGGCAAAGTGCTATATTGCGCAATAATGGGTGTATTCCTAGTCTATCTATGGAAATATATTGTTGTTTTCTATCGCAAAATTGAAATTCTAGATGAGACACCACGGACTTTAACGGGGGGTGGAAAGAAAAAGCCATTGTGGATGCTAAGTGAGCTTGTCCAATATCAAGTTGTCGCTTCAACGGATGAATACCATCAGCTTTCTCAGTTTGAGTTCTGTAGCCATGGTGCACATATTGGCTTAACATTACCAGCAAACAATGACGATGGTAAAACCTGGATGATCTGTAAGATGCCACTAGCAGAGTTAACTAGATTGAACAAGCTTCAGCTGATTGAGATATGTGCCCTTCACAATTTAATCATTAAATGGAATGACAAAATAAACAAAATATATGATCTCATGGAGGGACATATGTTGCATGCTGAGATGTGTACGGCTTGTACGGATGCCACCACTCTTTTCAAATTCAATGGCGTCGATAAACCCAAAGTAACACGAGCAAAAACTGCTAAACAATTGCAAGTCCAGCCAGCTCCTATGGCAGTTTTCCCTCCAAAACCACCTTCTGCTTCTCTGCGTCACAAGATTATTACAAATTATTGTAATGCAATTGATAAGGAAAACTTGTTAGAAGAAGGATGTGCGGTGTGCGGAACACTGACCCTATCCAAGTCAATGACTCCTCTGCAAGAAGCAGATTTTGAACATAACCTTCTTGTGAACACAAATGGTATATACCCTGTGACTCGGATGGAACGCAAGTCAGTTGATGACCCAATTCTAATAGAAGAGGGTCCAATTCTTGACAAGGCATGCTCAAAGGTGTGCAGACCATGCTTGGATATTCTAGAAAAGGGAAAGATTCCTTCCCAGGCTTTAGCAAATGGAAATTGGATAGGTGATGTGCCCCCACAGTTGCAAGGTTTGTCATTTGCAGAAAAGATGCTCATCGCCAGAGTATGCCGCAACGGGTGTGTTATCAAAGTGCAAGCCTCTGGTCAATATAAGATGGTTGCAAATGCGGTAATGTATGCAATGCCGATGCCGAGAATATACAGTGTTCTACCGCCGCGAGCAGATGAATTAGACGATGTAATGGCATTTGTATATATTGGACCAACTCGTCCTACAACTCGAGAGCATCGGAGAACTCCATTTCTGGTTCGTAGAAATAGAGTTGCTATTGCTTTAGAGTGGCTCAAAGTCAACCACACAGATTACGCAGACCTTACAATCTCCTATGATAATCTTGCAACCTACTCTGAAGATGAACCTCCAGTGATTATTGATTACCGTATACCTCCATCGGAGAAAGACTCTGAGGACAAGGCAGTAAACAAGGCTGCTGAAGATGAAGAAGGTACCACAGAAGGAGAATGTCCTTTTATCATGCATACACTAACAGGGACTGAGCTTGAGAAGAAGTCTGGTACACAGCTAAAAGCCCTTGCACTTCAGTACATAAATTCAAAAGATGGATACGTGCTTGGTCTAGGCCACAATGATACACCAGAGAGTACATATGACAATCCTCAGCTATACCCCCAAGCCTTTCCTTGGCTTTTCCCGTATGGTCTTGGTGGGATCGGAAATGAAAATGGATACTCTAAAATTAGCGATAGTACACGAAAGCGTGCGTTATTGATGTATCATGACAAACGCTTTCAATTAGAGCCTTTGTTTCCACTAATAGCATTCAATCATGAGCAAATCAAACGAAGCAATACCGGGGGGTACTTGCTAACTCAGAAAGCAACCTTTCCAGATATTGCTAGGCGACTACTCAATGTCAATGAAGTTGTACTCAATGATATGATCCAGAGGATGGTAGATGGTGAATTTGAAACTGCTAATGGAGAGGCAGAGAAAGAGTGCTTTGCAATTATAAATGACTTGGACCATGTTGCTCAGCATGTGCAAGGCTCACGAACAAATAACAAGTATAAACGTAATGAACTTTGGGCTCTTATGAGCTATATTGGGGCTCCAACATGGTTTATTACATTTGCACCTACAGATTCCAAACATCCTATTGCATTATACTTTGCTGATCAAGACATACATATTTATCCCAAGGTGTACACTGCTAGTGAGCGATACCGCTTGATTGCAAACAATCCTGTGTCTGGCGCACGCTTTTTCAAATTCATGGTAGAGACATTCATCAAAGTTGTACTGGGTGTAGGTGCAGATCATGATGGCTTGTTTGGTAAAACAGCTGCTTACTATGGCGCTGTGGAACAGCAGGGAAGATTAACTTTGCATCTCCACATGCTCTTATGGATTCAAAATGCATTAACACCTCAAGAGGTAAGGGATCGGATTGTAGCTGGGGATTCTGAATTTCAAAGACAATTGGTAGAATATCTAGAAGGCTCACATCAAGGCGAATTTCTTAACGGAACTCTTGATGATGTTCATAGTCAAATTCAAGACAACTTGGAAAGAGGCGATAGTGGGATAGATCCCACTTGCACTTTGCCAGAGCATCCACCCAAGGTGTGCTCTAACCATGTGACACCAAACGAAGGCACATGTACCTCTTGCTTTGCAAATAAATCTTGGTGGACACGCATGTGGGAAACAGCCGATGAACTGATATTTCGCTCCAATCGTCATAGATGTCATGCAGGTTGCACAAACAAAAAGTATTCCTCATGCAAATCACGTTTTCCTCGTGAAGTACATGCCGAGACATCAGTAGACATGGGTACAGGTGCAATCAAGATGAAACATGGCGAGGCCTGGCTAAACACGTTCAATCCAACGTTAACTTATCTTATCCGGTGCAACTCAGATGTTGCCAGTCTTCTATCTGGAACTGCTATCAAATCCATTATAGCATATGTAACAGACTACATAACTAAGACACCTTTAAAGACTCATGTTATGTTGGAGGCTATCAAATCGGTCTTCAATCGCAACTCTGAGTTTCTCAGTGGATCAGCAACTCAAATGGAAAAAGGCGCGCAAAATCATGGTGCAGGTGGTCAACTCTATGACTACCAAAATGGAAATAGGCGGCCCAATGGCATCTCTCTATGTGTTAGGCCATCCTGACCATTACACTAGTCATAAATTTAAAACATTTTATTGGCGACCATTTATTAATGAAGTGAAAAGATATTGGAATGCACTGGAGCCTGAAGAGGAGAACGGAGATCGTGTTGTTATCAACAAAGTAAAAGGGAAAATTGTTGCATTGACTACCGTAGATGATTTTACCAAGCGCCCTATGGACTATGAAGGTATGACTCTTTACGGTTGGTGTCGCTTTGCTACCAAATTCAAGATTCCCAAAGGCAAAAAGGGAAATGAGCAAGAAGTAACTGATAATACTGATCCCGACAATCAACATGAAATGATGGATATAGACCAAGACCTAGATCTAAAAATACAGGTCGGCGGTGGTGGTAATCATGAGCATATGGTGATAGAGATTGAAAGTGACACAGAAGATACAATTGTTGATAGTGATGACGAGATGGATATTGATCATGATGATATGAGCACAGTCGTGAATGATTCGGATGATGAAGACTATGAAATGAGTATTGATAACACAGAAGCAGATGATAGTTCATCAGACTATGTACAGTCCAAGACAAAGAAAGGCAATAAACAAAAGCACCCAAAGGAAAAGAAGCCAAAAGTGTATCCTCAGTTTTTTAGTGGGGCATCCCCAAAGTGAAACACACAGTGTTCAACTGGCATCAGAAGATGAGCCAATTGTTCCCAATTTTGTTGGGGGAACTCTGCCAAGAAAAGACAAAGGGAATTATGAAGACTACTGTTTAACCATGCTTGCTTTATTCAAACCTTGGCGTATAGGCTCTGATTTAAAACGTGAAGATCAAACTTGGCAGGAGGCCTTTGAGACATACACATTTACCTCACGACAACTCGAGTTGATGAAATTCTTTCACATACGATATGAATGTAATGATGCTCGAGATGACTTTCATGCTCAACGCAAGGCTGCAGAGAAAGAGAACAGAAAAATGGGGCTTAATCCTATCTTTGGTCAGTTTCAGGATGATCTAGATGCACAGTATAATGAGGATCGCAACACAGATGAAGCACTGAATGACAAGGAGCTTGAATGGCTAAGTACTCAATTTGATGAGGTGAGTGGGAAAACAGCAAACAAAGCAATACAGATGGCTGAAATTGAGCAAGTTTTACAGAATGGAGGTTGGGCAGCCGTGGACAAGACCAATGGATGGAGTATTGACAGTGAGGTTACAAACGGCGATATCATGACAGGGAAGCAATGGAAGGATGTACTATCAGACAAGAAGAAAGAAATTCTCAATAAGAAGCAGGAACAATATCAGCAAGCAGGAAAGGACAATCAACCATCCACTAATGGTATACCAAAGCCATATAATGTTAACGAAGTCAAAGTTGTAGATCGTGAGTTTTTATATAAGACCTTTAAAGCTGTAAGTGAAGAGGATACCCAACTCATCAATGAAGTAGCCCAAGAATATACACTTAATGAAGAACAGGAGCGAGCTTATTGCATTATAGCAAATCACTCTGTTGATGCATTTGCTGAACAACTCAAGATGCATATTGGAGGAATGGCCGGCACAGGCAAATCTCAAGTTATAAAGGCTCTCATGGCTCTGTTTGACAAGCAAAATCGCAGTTATGTATTTCTGATAATGGCTCCTACTGGCACAGCAGCTGCTTTGGTGTCAGGGTCAACTTATCATTCAATTCTTGGCTTTCGAGGAGGAGGAGAAGGACCTGGATCTGGTGTAAGTGAAGTAGCAACCACATTGGCGAATATTCGTGAGCGACTAAAAAATGTGAAATATGTATTTTTGGATGAGGTATCGATGATCGATTGTGGAGACTTCTATCATATTAGTGCACAAATGAGCCTTGCTTTACAAAGTGAGGATCAAGCATTTGGTGGTAAGAATATTATTTTTGCTGGTGACTTTGCACAATTACCACCTATCCAGACGAAAGGCCCTGCATTATATAGTCACAATGTGTCCACTGTTTTAGGAACCACCAATGGCTTTAGAGAGCAACAAAGAACAATTGGCAAAGCTTTATGGCATCAAACAACAGTTGTTGTCCTTTTGAGACAGAATATGAGACAACGCTCGCAGACAGAGAGAGATGCACAGTTTCGAGTAGCATTGGAGAATATGCGATACAAATCCTGCACTCCACAAGATATTGCTCTTCTGCGCTCTAGAATAAAAGGGCCTCAAAATCCAGATGTTGATCCAAACCACCCAAACTTTCGCTTTGTTTCTGTAATTACAGCTTTCAACTCTCAGCGTGACCAGATCAATACTACAATGTCAGATCGTTTTGCTCTAGAAACAAATCAAGTATTGAAGCCTTTTTATAGTGTTGATAAATGGAAATCAAGGGAACCAAGCACTGTAAAATCTAAAGGCAGACAACTGGACCCAAAGCGAAAGTCAAATCATGTACCTCCTGAAATGCAAGCAAAGCTTCATAGTCTTCCTCATGGTGTTACAATGAACATTCCTGGTGTTCTCAAGCTCTGTCATGGATTACCTGTTATGATAAAGCGCAATGAAGCAACTGAAGTATGTGTCACCAATGGTGCAGAGGGCACTGTTGTAGGTTGGCAATCACATGCACTTGATGAGAACAGAGAAACTCTAGATGTTGTCTTTGTAAAGTTGACAAAACCGCCAACCAATGTTCAGCTTGAGGGTCTGCCAGAGAATGTTGTGCCACTGTCCAAACAATCTATACCAATTAAATGCAATACTCCGAATGACGGCAACATCTTCATTTCTAGAGACCAGGTTCCTATTGTGCCTAATTTTGCAATGACAGACTATGCATCACAGGGAAGAACACGTCCATTTAATGTGGTGGACCCATTCAGGTGTCGTACTCACTATTCTATGTATACATGTCTATCAAGAAGTGCAAGCTGGGATGGCACTATTCTGATGCGTGATTTTTCTGCAGCCATCGTAACGGGGGGGCTCCCTGGCCATGTGCGCCAGGAGTTCAGAGAGTTGGAACTGTTAGATGAAATTACTCGATTGCGCTATATAGGTGAACTTCCCAGCAATATCAATGCTTCAACACGTAGCACACTGATTAAACAATATAGAGCCTGGGTTGGAGCTGACCATGTGCCGGGCAATGTGCATTCTTCTATCAAATGGTCAAAGTATAACCCACTGGTAATTCCTGAAGTGGGGGAAGATGCCCCATGGCAGCGAGTCACATCCAAGGGAAATAAAAGGCCAGCAAACCCAAAACCAGCCATACAGGGGACAAAGCGAAAGTATGATGACATTGACCCTGGAAATGGTTTTGTGCCTGCAATAGGGACTCAGCCAATAACGCAACTTAACACTCATAATGGGCCTGCTCGGATTGTGAAAAGACGTAAAGTTGTAGGCAATGTAAACTTAACGGCTGTCTCTGGAAGAGAGCGCAAGGGGTATATCTGGAATGCAGACACTTGGAGCTGTGCCTACGATAGCCTGCTTACAATTCTCTTTCAAATATTCATCAGTCATGATCAAATATGGAATAGAGATGTTGCTGCAATAAATCCTTATATTACTTTGATCTCTGAAGGATGGAATCAGATCATGACCGGACAGCCTCTCACTACTCTAGAACAATCTCGTAATTCTCTTCAGGCCCAACTCCACCAAAGGGATCCCAATGGATATCCAATGGATAATATGAATGGGACTGATATTTATAGTCTCTGCCGGTTGATGCTTTCAAGTGACAAGTACCTCTTTCACATCAGACATAAGTGTATGTCCTGCAATACTATTGTATCTGACAGGCAATATAACACCCCTTTCTGGACATTAGAGAAGGACGTGAGTCAGCCTGTATCATCAGAACTGAACAAGTTACTGGAGGTAAAGACTACTCGTCTCTGTGAATCATGTCAAAGACCTTTGGTAAAGATTACAGACTTGAGTGCTCATCCTCCTCCTCTAATCGGCATTGCTCTGCCCTATGCTGGTACCACAAAGTTAAAAATCAAACAGACCATGCATGTTGGTGGTAGTAATAATAACAAGGTAATGTATAAGCTGAAAGGTATTATTTATTTTGCACATGCTCATTTTACAGCACGCATAATAGGAGACTCAGCTGAAACATGGTTTCATGATGGTATAACTGAGACGCCTCTTGTGGGTGAGTCTCGTTGTTCGGGCGCAGGACGAAGCGACGACAAGCCGGAGGAAGAACCAAAGGTGTGAGTCCAGTCGGTGCAGGGTTTCCCCGCGTGACTGACCTCCTCCTTAGGTCGAAAGAATGGAGAACGGGGAGATAGATTCACGCTCGTAGGCGCGAAGCCCGAGCGGGAGAGCCGTCGGTAGGAGGTTTCCTCCTGTGACGGTCTCGAGGAAGAGTCGGGCGAGGCGCCGACGACTCAAGTCGCGCGCGTGAGTTGTGTGGTTCTGTGGGCGCACTTCTAGCGCTCACGAATCACCAACGCGTGACTTGTCGCATCTTCGCGTCGTCGAGTCTTGTAGCTTTCCTGTAGCTATTCCGTAGACAGAACTTCAGTAAGAAAATGAGAAAGACGAGACGAGAGAGAGAAAGAAAAAGAAGAAAACACGTTGTATTATGAATGCTGCCTGTCAAGCGGCTCGAAACGTTTTAATACATACAAACGAATTCAATGTCCGACTAATCTAATCTCGTACTACTAATCTATTAGCGTCCTATGTTGAGACTCGTTCATTCCCTCCCCAGCCCTCAGCCGTCACAAAGCCCCCCCAGTCACGACGTAGGACGCCTTTCTTCACTCGAAGGCTGTCTGGAGAGCGGCGAGATCTAGGATGCCCAGCGCCGCGACGTCGGGGTCCGAGTTGATCGCATTTTGTGCATGTAACTCAGACCCCGCCCCGTCAGGCTCACGTCGATCCGCGGGTCGCAGACCGTTCCTGAGATCTTTTGACCATTGGTTCGGCGTCTTCATGTCGACGCTCCGACCGGACACTAGGGCTGCGAGGCGGATCGAAAACCAGACTTCATTTGACCAAGACCATTCCCCGTTCCACGCTCTGGATTCGAGGAATTCTTTCTGTCTTGGCCACAAGCTCCGACCGCTCTTGACTCCGAACAACCGGTCTAGGTCTAGCCGTCTTTCCTTGTCACATAGGCTTGCTTCCGGTGATCTTGTCGGGGTACCTATACCATAGTCGGTGACGAGCCGCGAAGGTCCTCTGGCCGCATCTTCTAACAGACTTGCCGGTCCGAATTCCAGAGCAAGTCGCCAGGCAAGCCCGCCCATGTGCATGAACAAGCGTGCGTTCGGTTGCGCCAGTAAGTCCCGTAATGTAGACACGTACGCGTCCCAGACAACGGTGTTTGATCGCCACCATTGCAGCGGCGCAACGTTATCTTGCGCAAAGTGCGTCCAGGCGGCTGGCAACGGCGGCAAAGGTTGAGGCAATTGCGCCCTGAGGTAGCTCCACGCGAACGGAATACCCTTCCCTAGGAAGAACGCGACGATTCGGGCCCAAGGTTCGTCCGACTTATCCCGCCATAGGACGGCGCGAATCATAGACCGAGGCAGAAGATGAATCTGTCCCGTCAAAATGGGCTCAATTTGTGGAACCGCTACTGGCGTCTCGTTCGGCCGTAGGATCGCGGGTGAGAACGTCGCTAAACCAGCCAGCTCGTAGTTTTGCCCATACGCTTCTTCCATGGCTTGCTCCTCTAACTCGTTGTTTACTACGCCTTGGGTAGTAGTGTCTTGGCTTGGTTGTTCCGCCTCGTTCTCCGCCGCTGTTGTGTCCTCAGCGGTGATACGGTCCATCAACGAAGTGGTAGGGATGGCATTCATGCGAGCTAGCAAAGATGGTGGATCCCTGGAAGGAATGGCAGTGGCCGTGATTCTGGATAGTAGCGTACGCATAGCCGGCTCAGCGTGGGCGGCGGTAGCATCTGGCGAGTCTCGTACAAGTACCTTCTGAGGGCCCTGCATGCGTCTAAGAAGGGATCGGTTGTCCGATCCTGCTTCGAGAGGGCCGTCCTCTCGAACTCTTTTACGCATGGCAGTGGGTACTGAAGGAGCCGTTTCGGACGTTGCGGCGGCGGTTGAAGGAGATGTATCCTCCTTCCTCGAACTGGATGATCCTGTTCTATCCGCTGCCGCCAAATCGCTCGCTCCTTTCTCCGTGGAACCCTCCCCTGGTCGGATGTAGGTAGCACGCCGCGACTCTTGCAATGCCTTTTGCAATTCCTCGTCTTCCATTCGCTCATTCGTTTCCGCCATGCCGCTGAGACTTGCTTGATCCGCTTCTTCTACTTGCATGGGACTCTCAATCGCCTTTCCTTTTCCTTTATCCCGCGGCTCACTTCCCTCTGCTGGTGGCGTCGTTCTCGGGGATGTAATGGGGCTCGCAGGCTCTGGAGGACGCATAGGACCAACACTAGTTCCGTAGACGTGTTGGAAGAATTCCTCTTCGTCCTCTGAGTCCCCGTCCGCTTTCGGCATATGAGCCCACTGACCAACAGGAGGTGCGGGATCCATCTCGTCCAGGAATAAAGTGCCGTCCCCGGGCTCAGGGTAGTTCAATCGCACAGCGAAACCCATGAACTGTCCCACTTTAATGCGATCTTTGGACACTACTTGTCTGGATGTGACGTCCTCGGTATCCGCTTGCTCGAACCACCGACGTACTTGACTTATGTTTGTGATCGGGTCCCGTCGGAGAAGGTTGTTCGTCTTCCGCTGTAACTTTTCCTTATTGCTGTTCCATTTGCGCAGTCGCTTGTCTCGCTCGCGCAAAACTACGGCGATCTCTTGGGCTCCTAGATTCCGAGGGTCCAGTGCGTCTAGGTTCTCTCCTGCCAGTTTGAAATGCCACAAGTACCGAGGTTTCGCGCCGTGTAAATGAAGCTCTTGAATGTTTGGCCACGTTACACGAGGCAAGTGGAAGTCGATGAGAGTGCCGATTCGCTCCGCCGAAAGCCACCCGATTACAGTGTCTTTCCACCCAGCCACCGGCACCGGGATAGATTCCCAACCGTTCCCGGCGTGAGTGACGAGGTAAACGACGAAGGCGATCCACTCGAGCATGGACCGTCTAGCAGACGCAAATGACTTTTGGAGTTCGTCTTTCCGAGATGGAACGGAAGTTACTGAAGGGATGCGCAGAGGGAGGACGTCGTAGCCTAAGTATCGAGACAGAACTTCGCCGATTTGTGTGATTCGGGCTCCAAAATCCACGAGTCTCGTCATAGAAGCAGGGTTGGTTTGGTAACGCTCGCCGCCGACTTTGACGACGTATTCACCGTCCCTTGAGCTGTCGTATATCCATTCGCCGCGCGAGTAATCGTTAGGTAACGTACGATACGCAAGCCAAGGCCTTTTGTAGTCCCACCAGTCCACTTCAACGCCATGATAAATCTCCTGTCTGTGAAACGGAGGTTCCGCGTTGAGGGGAGTCCGCGAAGGCAGGCGTACCGGCGAGTTTCCGCACGGCGTTGGATCCGACCCGAATCCTACCCACTGCACTCCGGGAACAGAAGAAGTGTAGACGTCCACGGAGTTCCCTCCGGAGCTCACGATATGGTACGGCTGGACGGAACGATCGTAAATCGCGCTAGGGTCACCCGTGCGTCGGCGTGCTGCAAGACTTCGCAAATGTCCCGCGGGGGTAGGCGCGGGAGCGGTTTCCGCTCCCCAACCATATCCTGGTTGTGCTCCCCACGACATGATGCCTCTAGCGTCCGAAGGATGGTGAGGGTTTGAGACAAAGAGCTCGCGACACGAGTTCTCCGTCTAAGCGCGCCTCGTGGATCAAGCGCTCGCTAATGATCACGTGATGTAGTCGCGTAGACTCGTTGCAAATATGTAGACAGAAAAACTAAGTACAGAATGAGAAGAGTACAGTGTTTAATAATTAGAAGCTGGGACCACGAGTTTCAGGCTTTCCCAGCTCCCGCCAAGCCAAGATCTTTGCGATAAGTAAATAGACGCTGTGGGGCGTTGCGCAGATCGGAAGCCGTAGCCCAGGAATCGTATAGTGGCGAGTAGCCTTCCCAGCGAATGAGGTACAACATCTGCTTGCGTCGTTTGTCGTACCGGTGGCCCACAATTTTCTCCACTTGGTACTCTTCCGAGGCTGGTTTGTCTATCCTAGTATCGGGTAGAATGGTTCAACCACCATATTCGGGATCCGAGGGTCGATATAACCTCAAGTGTTCCAGATTTAACACGTTAGAACCGGGGTAATTGTCTGGCAGACGCAAGCGATAGACTTTCGGGTTAATTCGCTCCTGTATCTCGAACGGTCCCACCGCTCGCTGGACTAACTTGCTTCCTTCGCCTTTGCTTTCGGACCATTCCAAGGAGTGAGGGTTCACGAGAACTTGATCACCCACGTTGAATTGCAATTCTCGACGCCCTTTGTTGTAACTCTCACTCTGCTTTAACTGGGCCCGCGCGAGAGCCATCCTCGCGCTTTCCCTATGATAGTGCATGAGTCTAACGAAGTCGTCTGCTCGACCATTCAACAGTGCGTCTTGCGGGGAGGGTTCCGTCTTCTCTTCTTGCATAAAGTCTAAGGTCAACTTCGGTTGAAAACCAAACAATACGAAATGAGGGCTCATCCCCGTAGACGCGTGAGGGAGATTATTATAAGCATGTTCTAGCAATGGCAGCCATTCTGACCAGCTGGTTTTATCCGTAGCTACGTACGCTCTCAGCATGATCTCCAATTTCTGGTTCACAATCTCCGTCTGACCATCGTGTTGTGGATGATGTGAAGAGGAGAGCGACATGCGAGTTTTAAGAGCTTTTGCTACGCCCTTCCAAAAGTCCGAAGTCCAGCGTGGGTCTCTATCCGATACGATATTGTCTGGGATCCCAAATTTGCATATTACATGGTTGACGAATAACTTCGCGAACCCTTCTGCGGTCAAACCCGTCGTTGTGGGTATAAACTGGGCATGTTTTGACATACGATCGACGGTCACCAGTACAGCATTGTGCTCAGAAGACCAAGGTAGTCCTGTTACTAGGTCTAGAGAGACGGATTCGTACGGCCTCTTCGGGATAGGATTTGGGATTAATCGCCCGAACTTCGTGAAGTTACGATGCTTGACTTTCTGACAGACGTCGCACGTCTCACAATACCTCTGAACATCTTTCTTCATTCCTGGCCAGAAATATCTCCCACTCAACAGCTGCCAGAGCTTCTCAGGTCCTGCATGCGCTGACTCGAAAGGGGATTCATGAGCTTGTAATAATAATCCAGCTCGGAAGTCTTTCGGTACACATAGACGAGGCTGAAAGTCTGCGTCTCTGAAGTATAGCAAATTCTTTTCGTCTTTGTAGTACCTTAAGCCCGCATCCCATGAGTCCGGCGAAGACGACGTAGTTTCCCATCTTTGCTTAAAAGCGGTATCCGCTTTGTATCCTTCCACGAAGGAGCGCAAATATTCCTTATCCATATGAACATGAATAGTGGGGGGCGGATTTTGTGATTCCCAAACTCTCTGTCTTCCGTACAGGTCCATCGGTTCTTCCACTCCAGGATCTTGTTCTTGGACGGCACTGTGGCTATCCCTCGTAGAAGCATCCCCGTTGCCCGAAGAATTAACTCCCGAGGAGCGTTCCTTGGCTTTGTAACTTCTCGTGGTAGCTTTGAAAGAGAAATGAGGTATTGCTGCTAATCCCGCGGTCCATTCCGATAGCATGACTTGAGCTGTACTCTCGAACGCACGCGCTGCCGTGGGTTTGTTTTCGCTTACGCTCGCTGGACTACTGAGAGTTAAAGCGGGGGTTTCCTCCGCTCCCGGGGTTACATACTCCGGTACTGTCTCTAAGAGTCTGGAGATCGGGTCTACATTCGAATGTACCCGTCCTGGGCGATGAATAATCTCTAGCCCCGGCGCATAGGCTGAAAACACAGTTCCCCATGCCCCCAGCCGCCGGTTATTATTCTCGTAAGTCTTAGCCCATTGTAATGCGGCGTGATCCGTCACTAGCAATATCTGCTCCCCTTCAATAAATGGTTGAAACTTGACCAGGCCCTCCTTCGCTGCTAGCGCCTCTCTTTCGGTAGCCGAATAATTCCTTTCTGCCGGCTTGAACGTACGACTCCAGTATCCAATAACTCTCTCCACTTGCACGATGGTATCTTCCAGTTGAGTACTCCATGTTCCTTCATAATTACAGTCAGGAATCTTGCTTGACAGAGTAGTCGTGAGTTTTGGAACACCTTTCCCCGAATCGTACGCTCGTTGAACTCTCTC
The DNA here is from genome assembly GCA_019915035.1 of Auriscalpium orientale. Lineage (NCBI taxonomy): Eukaryota > Fungi > Basidiomycota > Agaricomycetes > Russulales > Auriscalpiaceae > Auriscalpium > Auriscalpium orientale. Next base: position 4,144,677 of record JAHLMH010000001.1, read on the forward strand.
GTATGCCCGGGTGCCCTTGAGATCTCTGAGGGTCATCAGCTGTACTTGCTGCAGAGTAGCACCCAAACCGTCGCCTGACGCATCCGTGTATAGTCGATAGGGTTTCCCCATCTCGGGATGAGCTAACACTGGGGCTCTTGCGAGGGCCTTTTTGATTTCTTCAAAAGCTCTTTCATGTTCGGCCAGCCATTTCCAAGCCGCTCCTTTTCGAGTTAACAAGAACAAAGGCGAAGCTAGGCTAGCATAATGAGGAATGAAAGCCGAGAAATACACTGCCATGCCCAAGAATGTTCTTAGTTCGGCTACTTTTGAAGGTCTCGCCATGTTCAAGATGGATTCCACCTTTTGTTTGTGCGTTGACAAACCTAGTCGCGAGACTTTATGGCCGAGCAGTATAATAGAACTGTAGAACATGTGGCATTTCTTCGGGGATAAGGTTATCCCGGCCTTCTCTATTGCTTCGAGGACTTTGTCTAGATGCTCGATGTGTTCCTCGTAGCTTCTTGAATAAACCACTATGTCATCGATGTATACCAAACAAAAGAGCCATAGATAAGGGGCCAATATCTCTTGCATGACTCGCTGAAAGATTGAGGGACCATTCCTAAGCCCGAATGGCATTCGTAGGAACTGGAACAGTCCCTTATGGGTACGGAACGCGGTCTTCTCGACATCTTCCGAAGCCATTTCCAACTGCGTAAACCCAGCGAGGGCGTCCAGCGAGGACAAGACTTGAGAGCCGGATAAAGAAGCTAGAATCTCTGACTGCCGCGGAATAGGGAATTCATCCGGTACTGTCACAGCGTTAAGCTTTCGATAGTCCACGCAGAATCTGGGCTTATTGTTCCGGTATACGATTACAACGGGCGCACTCCAAGGACTGATTGAGGGTTCGATAACTCCTTGTTCGAACCAAACATCGAGTTGTTCCTCTATGACCTTCCTCTTAGCTGGCGAGCTTCCGTACATTGGTACTGCGATAGGTACCTGCCCGTCAGCCGTCCGAATATGTACGCGTGATTGGTGTTTCCCCAATCTCCCGTCAAACCCGAAGGCCTTCTGACGTTTGCGTAACATATCCCAAGCGCGGCTTTTGAGTTCGTCTGGCAACTGACCCACGTCCAGCAGCTCCTTCATGTCCTCGGAAGGCAAAAACGTAGAATCCGGCACTTCGGCCGTCTTCGGCCCCCAGTTCTCCTCCGTCAGAGCCTCCTGTTTGACGGTTTCCGCCGAACCTAGTGGATCTTTGTCTGCTTCCTCAGTCGACTTGCTTGCGCTCAAGCTGAGATTGACATTTACTAACTGCTTCATGGCTTCCGCGTGGCTCATCAATAGCTGCAATTGTTCCTCGTTATTCAGAGTGTCCAGGAATTTAGCCGGGTCCACCAAGCGTCCGACCACTTCTCCCTTTCGGAGGATACGCGGATGAGAAGAAGTATTTGCGACGGGAACAAAAGGTGCGGCTTGATTCAGTAGGGTGTTGGGGACAACGAATACCGGTGATTTCGAAGAGGCGATGACGATCTTTTCCAACAGCCAAGTTCTTTCGTCGTTGAAACTTCCTTCCACTTGTACTCGTTTCACCGAATGCGGAGGAATTCGAACATCCTCGACTGCTCGGACGTTCCGAGGCCCTTCTTCATTCATCCTCTTAGCTCTTCTTTTTGCTTTATTGCGACGATGTGACTTCGCCAGAATAAAGCGAGCTAAAGGTGCTCCCAGAACTCGCTTGGCAACGTGGACTTCCTTAACTGGCGTGTCGTGTACTCCCTCGGCCAAAACCTCGTATTTTCTATTTTCGAAATAGACCCGAGTGCCCATGGTCAAATGTCTTTCGACTGATAATTCGTAGGCTTGATGGAAATCTTCGCCCAGCAGAATAGGCACGGACATGTCGGAGACTACGTACGCTTCGACGTCAAGTTGTAAATCCCGTCCATCCGAGGTTTGAACGTAAATAGGAAGCATGATATACCCATGCAGAGAGGCTTCTTTCGTAGTAAGCTGCACGAGCTTCAACTTCAACCCTTGTTTCAGGGAGGGCGGATTAACCAATGAGTCGTATACTGATTTCGAGAGCAGGGAGATGTCCGCACACGAGTCAAGTCGCAGGTCGGTTATCGGTCCTTTGATGTCCATAATGTGTCCCTTCATCGAAACCACGGAGACTCCCACTGCTGACATTCCGGGCAACGAAGTTCGCTTTCTCCTTAATTTGATGACATCTAATCGTGGAGTCTCTGCTAGCGAAACTTCTACTGGTTCCATTAAAGCTCCGTTTTTAGGACTTCCTGTATTACTCAACCTCAATTGAGCGTAGTGTTCATCTTCTATCTCCTCTACGGTCGGAAAGCGAGGACGAATCTCATTTTCGAGGTTTCCTCGAGTAAGCACCGACAGTACTTCCCGCTCCTCGTTAAGCTCCTCTTCGTCCCTGACTTCAGGAATTTCGGACGTAGGTACTTTCCCTTCATGGTCGGTTTCCGACCAAACGTCTTCCCTCGTCGCAATATAAGCAGAAGAAATGGATTGCATTAGGTACGACTCATACAGATTAGAATACATGGGCTCCTCCTCCGGAGATCTATCAGTCTCCAGTCCCGCGCTCAAGAAATTCACCTCTTTCTTTTTCGCGTACGTCGGCCAGTGGGGGCACTCCCGGTCCCAATGATGCTTGCTGCCACACAACTTGCAAGGTGAAGGCGGGGGTTTCAAAAGGGATTTGGTGCCATCCGCCTTCGGGAACGGGTAACCTCCTTTAGGAGGAGCTCTCTGCCTTTTTGCTAGAGTGGCGAAGGCTTGAGCCAACACTTCCGGGTTAACCTCATTCGCAGCTTTCAAATCCTCATCATCTTCGTTCACAACTTCCCACTCCGCTTCTTCAACGTCATCTGAAGTACCCGTCGCCAAATTAACCGATGCTTGCGCTCGGTTAGAGCGATTGCGAAAAGATCTCGGGCGGAACGGTCGGGAATTCTCGTCTCTCAAAGCTTGTCGTACGAGATCTTGTATATCCTCCTTCGACACTGCATCTCTGGTATTGCGGGAAGCGGCTACAAGCGATGCCGAATTGTCCTGGGCTCGTTGAGTGATATCATCCGTACTTAAAGGCGGGGGTACATTAAGAGTGGTCATCCACCCCGCCGGTACGTTCCTCAATACAATTTGAGCTTCTTCAGGCCCCCCCAAGTCCGTATTCAGAAGAGCTCGCGCATACATTATGCGACGCTGGAGGTAATCCTCCGGCAACTCCTTCTCATGTCCTTTCTGACGGAAGTACATCTCTGTGAACTCCATATTCCGCTCTAATTGCCATTGACGACCCAGGAACACTGACTTCAAGCCGTTCAGCCAGTTGAGGTGATTAACCATCATATATGTTTTCATCTGCCTCGAAGCTTGAGTCCACCATCTTTTCACACGCGAACCTTCCTTAAGCTGAGTCCACAACCAACGACCCATAGCAGCTGGGAGGGAGTCGTTCAACATGGCGATTTCTTGAACGTCCGCGAAATAAGAGATGGCGGTAAGCTTGTTTCCGTCCCAAGAAGGTAGATGATCCGGCCTCAACTCTTCCTTCAATCGAGGTCCGAGATTGGGATTGTAAGCAGGCGGATTCGGAGGACCGTACCACGGCCAGTAGCCAGGTGGCGGTCCGGGAGGTCCTCCTCCCGGTGGTCCTCCTCCTCCGCCTTGGGGTCCCCAAGGAGGCCAACTTGGGGGGGAATGGCCAGTGCAAGCATGGCAGTACGATTACTCTTAATTGTTTGGGAGGGGGGAGGGGAGGGGTAATTCACGACATGTGCAGTTGAATTGAATTTTCTCTGTAAACCAGGTTAACTTTTGAGATATATCTCAGTTGTATTTAAGCTAGTGCAGGGACAGTTGAGTTTTTATAGACTGTGCTATATATCAAAACTGATGCCTTATATCCTCTTGTTTGATATATGTCAGATATAGTATTAAACTTCTCCTCAGATATACACACTCTACCTGTGGTTATTCCATCGTGAAACCATGTTTCAGCTGAGTCCCCTATTATGCGTGCAGTGAAATGAGCATGTGCAAAATAAATAATACCTTTTAGCTTGTACATTATCTTGTTATTGCTACTACCCACATGCATTGTCTGTTTTATCTTCAACTTTGTGGTCCCAGCATGAGGCAAAGCAATGCCCAGGAGAGGAGGAGGATGGGCACTCAAATCTGTAATTTTTACCACAGGTCTTTGACATGATTGACAGAGACGAGTAGTCTTTACTTCTAACAACTTGTTTAGTTCTGATGACACAGGTTGACTCACATCCTTCTCCAATGTCCAGAAAGGTGTATTATATTGTCTGTCAGATACAATAGTATTGCAGGACGTACACTTATGTCTGATGTGAAAGAGGTACTTGTCACTGGAGAGCATCAACCGACAGAGACTGTAAATATCAGTCCCATTCATATTATCCATTGGATATCCGTTGGGATCCCTTTGGTGAAGTTTGGCTTGAAGAGAATTACGAGATTGTTCTAGAGTAGTAAGAGGCTGTCCAGTCATGATCTGATTCCATCCCTCAGATATCAAAGTAATATAAGGATTTATTGCAGCAACATCTCTATTCCATATTTGATCATGACTAATGAAGACTTGGAAGAGAATTGTAAGCAGGCTATCGTAGGCGCAGCTCCAAGTGTCTGCATTCCAGATATACCCCTTACGCTCTCTTCCAGAGACAGCCGTTAAGTTTACATTGCCTACAACTTTACGTCTTTTCACAATGCGAGCAGGCCCATTATCGGTGTTGAGTTGAGTTATTGGCTGAGTCCCTATTGCAGGCACAAAACCATTTCCAGGTTCAATGTCATCATACTTTCGCTTTGTCCCCTGTATGGCTGGCTTTGGGTTTGCTGACCTTTTATTTCCCTTGGATGTGACTCGCTGCCATGGGGCGTCTTCCCCCACTTCCGGAATTACCAGTGGGTTATACTTTGACCATTTGATAGAAGAATGCACATTGTCTGGCACATGGTCAGTTCCAACCCAGGCTCTATATTGTTTGATCAGTGTGCTACGTGTTGAAGCATTGATATTGCTGGGAAGTTCACCTATATAGCGCAATCGAGTAATTTCATCTAACAGTTCCAACTCTCTAAACTCCTGGCGCACATGGCCAGGGAGACCCCCTGTTATGATGGCTGCCGAAAAGTCACGCATCAGAATAGTACCATCCAAGCTTGCACTTCTTGATAGACATGTATACATAGAATAGTGAGTACGACACCTGAATGGGTCCACAACATTAAATGGACGTGTTCTTCCCTGCGATGCATAGTCTGTCATTGCAAAATTGGGTACAATAGGAACCTGGTCTCTAGAAATGAAGATGTTGCCGTCATTAGGAGTATTGCATTTGATAGGTATAGATTGTTTGGAGAGTGGGACCACATTCTCTGGCAAACCTTCAAGCTGTACATTGGTTGGTGGCTTTGTTAGCTTTACAAATACAACATCCAGAGTTTCTCTGTCATCATCAAGTGCATGTGATTGCCAACCTACGACAGTGCCTTCTGCACCATTGGTAACACAAACTTCAGTTGCTTCATTGCGTTTTATCATAACAGGTAATCCATGACAAAGCTTAAGTACACCAGGAATGTTCATGGTAACACCATGAGGCAGACTGTGCAGCTTTGCTTGCATCTCAGGCGGTACATTGTTGGACTTTCGCTTAGGGTCGAGTTGTTTTCCTTTAGATTTTACAGTAGTAGGCTCTCTTGATTTCCATTTATCAACACTGTAAAAAGGTTTCAATACTTGATTAGTTTCTAGAGCAAAACGATCTGACATTGTAGTATTAATTTGATCACGCTGTGAGTTGAAAGCAGTAATTACTGACACGAAGCGAAAGTTGGGATGATTTGGATCAACATCTGGATTTTGAGGTCCTTTAATTCTAGAGCGCAGAAGAGCAATGTCTTGCGGAGTACATGATTTGTAACGCATATTTTCCAATGCTACACGGAACTGTGCATCTCTGTCTGTCTGTGAGCGTTGTCGCATATTCTGTCTCAAAAGGACAACAACAGTTGTTTGATGCCATAAAGCCTTGCCAATTGTTCTCTGTTGTTCTCTAAAGCCATTGGTGGTACCCAAAACAGTTGATACATTGTGGCTGTATAGTGCAGGTCCTTTTGTTTGAATAGGAGGTAATTGTGCGAAGTCACCAGCAAAAATCATATTCTTGCCACCAAATGCTTGATCATCACTTTGTAATGCAAGGCTCATCTGAGAGCTAATATGATAGAAGTCACCACAGTCAATCATAGATACTTCATCTAAAAAGACATATTTCACACATTTCAACCGCTCTCGAATCTTCGACATAGTAGTTGCTGTTTCACTAACGCCACTGCCAGGTCCCTCTCCTCCTCCCTGAAAGCCAAGAATGGAATGATAAGTTGACCCTGATACCAAGGCAGCTGCAGTACCAGTAGGAGCCATTATTAGAAATACGTAACTACGCTTTTGCTTGTCAAAGAGAGCCATAAGAGCCTTTATAACTTGAGATTTGCCTGTGCCGGCCATCCCTCCAATATGCATCTTAAGTTGTTCAGCAAATGCATCAACAGAGTGATTTGCTATGATGCGATAAGCTCGTTCTTGCTCTTCATTAAGTGTGTATTCTTGGGCTACCTCATCAATCAGTCGGGCATCCTCTTCACTGACCGCTTTAAAGGTCTTGTATAAAAACTCACGATCTACAACTTTAACTTCATTAACATTATACGGCTTTGGTATGCCATTCATGGCTGGTTCATTGTCCTTTCCAACTTGCTGGTACTGTGCCTGCTTCTTGCTGAGAACTTCTTTTTTTTTATCTGACAACACGTCTTTCCATTGCTTTCCTGTCATAATATCGCCATTTGTAATATCTGTATCAATACTCCATCCATTGTCCTTGTCAGCTGCAGCCCAACCCCCACTCTGCAGAACTTGTTCAATCTCAGCCATTTGTATTGCTTTGTTTGTTGTTTTCCCACTGACCTCATCAAATTGAGCACTCAGCCATTCGAGCTCCTTGTCATTGAGTGCTGCATCTGTGTTGCGATCCTCACTATACTGTGCATCCAAGTCATCCTGGAACTGACCAAAGATAGGATTAAGCCCCATTTTCTTGTTTGCTTTTTCTGCAGCCTTGCGCTGAGCATGGAAATCATCTCGTGCATCATTGCATTCATATCGTATATGAAAGAATTTCATCAGCTCCAGCTGTCGAGGAGTAAAAGTGTATGCCTCAAAGGCCTCCTGCCAAGTTTGACCATCAAGTTTTAGATCAGAACCAACACGCCAAGGTTTGAATAAAGTAAGCATAGTCAAACAATATTCCTCATAATTTCCCTTGTCTTTTCTAGGCAGAGTTCCTCCAACAAAATTGGGTACAATTGGCTCATCCTCAGATGCCAGGCGAATGGTATGTGTTTCACATTGAGGATGTCCCGCTAAAAATTGGGGGTACTCTTTTGGCTTCTTATCTTGTGGGGCCTTTTGTTTAGTTCCTTTTTTTGCCTTGGGCTGACAATAATCAGATGAACTATCATCTGCCTCTGTGTTATCAATACTCATTTCATAGTCTTCATCGTCGGAATCATTCACAACTGTGCTCATGTCATCCTGATCAATGTCCATCTCCTCGTCACTGTCAACAATTGTTTTTTCTGTGTCACTTTCAATCTCTATCACCATGGCCTCATCATCATCACCACCACCAACCTGTATTTTTAAAAAATCTGGGTCTTGGTCTATATCCATCATTTCATGTTGATTGTTGGGATCAGTAGTCTCAGGTACTTCTTGCTCATTTGCCTTTTTGCCTTTGGGAATCTTGAATTTGGTAGCAAAGCGACACCAATCGTAAAGAGTCATAGCTTCATAGTCCATAGGGCGCTTGGTAAAATCATCTACGGTTGTCAATGCAACAATTTTCCCTTTTACTTTGTTGATAACAACACGATCTCCATTCTCCTCTTCAGGCTCCAGCGACTTCCAATACCTTTTGACTTCATTAATAAATGGTCGCCAATAAACTGTTTTAAATTTATGACTAGTGTAATGGTCAGGATGATCTAAAACATAGAGAGATGCCATTGGGCCACCTATTTCCATCTTCGTAGTCATAGAGTTTACCACCTGCACCATGATCTTGCGTGCCTTTTCCATTTGCGTTGCAGTTCCGCTGAGAAATTCAGAGTTGCGATTGAAGACCGATTTAATAGCCTCTAACATGACATGAGTCTTTAAAGGTGTCTTGGTAATATAGTCAGTCACATATGCTATAATAGATTTAATGGCGGTTCCAGATAGAAGACTGGCAACATCGGAGTTGCACCTGATGAGATACGTCAAAGTAGGGTTGAATGTATTCAGCCAGGCCTCGCCATGTTTCAACTCAATCGCACCCGTATCCATGTCCACCGATGTTTCAGCATGTACGTCACGAGGAAAACGTGATTTGCATGAGGAATACTTTTTGTTCGTGCAACCTGCATGACATTTATGTCGGTTGGAGCGAAATATCAGTTCATCTGCTGTCTCCCACATGCGTGTCCACCAAGATTTACTTTCAGAGCAAGCCGTACACTCATCAATTTTAAGTGTCGCATGGACAGAGCATATCTTGGGTGGATGCTCTGGCAAAGTACAAGTGGGATCTAAGCCACTGTCACCTCTTTCCAAGTTGTCTTGAATTTGACTATGAACATCATTCAGAGTTCCATTAATAAATTGTCCTTGATGTGAGCTTTCTAGATATTCTACCAATTGTCTTTGGAATTCAGAATCCCCAGCTACAATCCGATCTCTTACCTCCTGTGGGGTCAAGGCATTCTGAATCCATAGAAGCATATGTAAATGCAAAGTCAATCTCCCTTGCTGTTCCACAGTACCATAGTAGGCAGCTGTTTTACCAAACAAACCATCATGGTCTGCACCTACCCCAAGTACAACCTTGATAAAGGTCTCAACCATGAATTTGAAAAAACGCGCCCCAGACACAGGATTGTTTGCAATCAAGCGATATCGTTCACTAGCGGTATATACCTTGGGATAAATGTGTATATCCTGGTCAGCAAAATATAGTGCAATAGGATGTTTGGAGTCTGTTGGTGCAAATGTAATAAACCAGGTTGGGGCCCCAATGTAGCTCATGAGAGCCCAAAGCTCATTACGTTTATATTTATTGTTTGTTCTTGAGCCTTGCACATGCTGAGCTACATGGTCCAAGTCATTGATAATTGCAAAGCACTCTTTTTCTGCATCTCCATTGGCAGATTCAAATTCACCATCTACCATCCTCTGGATCATGTCATTAAGCACAACTTCATTCACATTAAGTAACCGCCTAGCAATATCTGGAAAGGACGCTTTCTGAGTGAGTAGATATCCGCCAGTATTGCTTCGTTTTATTTGTTCATGATTAAATGCTATAAGTGGGAACAGTGGTTCCAATTGAAAGCGCTTGTCATGATACATCAACAATGCGCGTTTTCGGACACTCTCACTAATTTTTGAATACCCATTCTCATTCCCAATACCCCCAAGACCATAAGGAAAAAGCCAAGGAAAGGCTTGAGGATAGAGTTGAGGATTGTCATACGTGCTCTCCGGTGTATCATTATGACCTAGGCCAAGTGCAAATCCATCTTTTGAATTGATATACTGAAGGGCAAGGGCTTTTAACTGTGTACCAGACTTCTTCTCAAGCTCAGCACCTGTTAAGGTATGCATAATGAAAGGACATTCTCCTTCGGCTGTACCTTCGTCATCTTCAGAAGCCTTGTTAACGGCCTTGTCCTCAGAGTCTTTCTCCGATGGTGGGATACGGTAATCAATAATAACAGGGGGTTCGTCTTCTGAGTAAGTTGCAAGATTGTCGTAGGAGATAGTAAGGTCTGCATAATCTGCATGGTTGACTTTGAGCCATTCAAGAGCGGTGGCCACTTTATTTCTACGCACAAGAAATGGGGTTCTCCGATGTTCTCGTATTGTAGGCCGAGTTGGTCCAATATATACAAATGCCATCACATCATCCAATTCATCTGCCCGAGGTGGTAAAACACTGTATATTCGAGGCATAGGCATCGCATACATTACTGCATTTGCAACCATCTTATACTGACCAGAGGATTGTACTTTGATCACACACCCGTTACGACACACCCTAGCGATAAGCATCTTCTCAGCAAATGACAAACCTTGCAATTGTATGGGTACATCTCCAATCCAATTTCCATTGGCTAAAGCCTGAGAAGGAATCTTTCCCTTTTCCAAAATGTCTAAGCATGATTTGCAGACCTTGGAGCATGATTTGTCAAGAATTGGACCTTCTTCAAACAAAATAGGGTCGTTTATTGACTTACGTTCCATCCGGGTGACAGGATAAATACCGTTGTTATTCACAAGTAGGTTACGTTCAAAATCGGCTTCATCTAAGGGAATCATTGTTTTTGAGACGGTCAATGTCCCACACACTGCACATCCTTCCTCCAGTAAATTTTCTTTCTCAATAGCATTACAATAATTTGTTATTATTTTGTGAAGTAGAGATGGTGATGGAGGCTTTGGGGGAAAGACTGCAATAGGGGCTGGCTGCACCTGCAACTGCTTAGCTGTCTTGGTCCTCTTCACCTTGGGTTTATCAACTCCATTGAATTTGAAAAGGGTAGTTGCTTCTGCACAAGTAGTACACATATCAGCATGTAACATGTGATCCTCCATCATGTCATAAATTTTATTTGTCTTGTCATTCCATTTGATGCTCAAATTATGCATGGCGCATATCTCAATTAACTCAAGCTTATGTAGTCGAGTCAATTCTGCCAATGGCATCTGACAAAGTATCCACTGGACGTCATCTTCGTGATTCTCTGGTAATTTCAAGGCATCATGTGTACCGTGGCCACAGAATTCAAATTGAGAAAGCTGATGAAATTCTTTGGTTGAAGCAACGACTTGATATTGGACAAGCTCACTTAGCAACCATAGTGGCTTTTTCTTTCTTCCACCACCAATTAGAGTCTGTTTTGCGTCCTCCAGTATGTCAGTTTTGTGTAATGAAAATTCCCATTGTGAGACGTAATTCCACAGATAAAACAGAACAATGCTTATAATTGCATAGCACAGCACGTTGCGTATTGGCCCTTGCCACATAAGCTCTTTGACTTTAATGTGCTCATTAGCTGTTGTCCTTTGACATGAATACAGTGTAATGAATAAGCGTGTGTCGCGCAAGAGCTTCAAAGGATGTCCCATGATGGTGGTTCAGTTTAAGGAGAAGCGCCGGGAAAATTTCACCTCAATGATTGCCGATGTTTACCACGATCATGTGATTGTATGCCATCGCCTTCCCGTTCCATTCCATTCAAGTTGCAGTCATGGACGAACTTCTCCCTCTGCGACGTATCTACTTAGATGCGACAACGTCACCGATGGAAAATGAGTGTGTCTTTGAGATGCCTGCGGGGCATATCGGAGTAATGGATACTAGGTGCGTGGACCTTTGTATATGGCGTCTACGACACCTCATCTCAGTCCAGACAACTCTGGAAATGGCAGGAGGATGCACAATCATTAGAGGGGCAGCACCTGGAGATGGGCCATAACATGTACGCTGTCTTATATCTTGGGGAGAGCTGGGTATGCTAACAACATGCACAGGGTGAGTGAAACCTCGTGTGTTGTTACCGGCACTCTGACCTGGTTGCAGTACGGCGACCTTGCCGCGATGGTCTACATTGCACAAGACTACAACGTGAACATTGCAAATGCGATGGATCATCGGGTGCTCATGGGCGAGCATGACAAGCTCGTATACATTACACCCCCACCTCGCTATTTGCACCTCCGACCTGGCCTGCTATATCGTGCCTATCCACCTAGTCTTACGGATCCCCATGCAGACTTGACGTCGCCGCAATGGTACCCTTCCCTCATTTGTGTTGATGAGATTGGGCCTGGACCGGACGAGATTATATTTAGTTGTCTGTCTGACGATGGAGTGGTGCAGACGTGGGAAGACATGCCTATGACCCCGGAGGTTTTCACTTTCTGGTGCCCATCCATGCAGTCGTGTATCCGTAGGCTTCAGTTCCCCCTTCTACCATTAGAGATGAACCCTGCTGCGGATCCCATAACAGGGGACGCGGTCATACCTTTTGAACCCTGATCGTTATATACTCAAATGCTCATACAGCCGCGCGGACCTGCGATGACCACTTCGTCGCTATGAGTGAGAGAGGAACACCGCCGAAAAGGCCTTCCTCAGTTTCCCTCAGCTAATCTGCATGTCTGGAGTATGTACATTGTACAGGAGCGGTGCGAGCAGGTTCCCGGCTAGCGTCTTGACACATGAGCTTACCCGGCTTGAGTCTTCTGCGATCCGCTTCCCCCGGAACGGCCGAGTACATGCATGCACACACATTAACTTCAAACAACTTAAACACTCGACGGAGCGAAACTCCAGCATGTCTTGTATACATGAGGATGCCGGTTGTTTTCTCGTCATTCCCAGCCCGATGGCACAAGGGCTCACTTTATGAGTTACTTAGAACACATGCTGCGAGCCTATGGGGGTACAGATAACATGATTCGTGGCTATCGTACAGACGTGGGGATACAAGTGGTCGCGAACAAAAAGCAAAGCCGTACGCAGACAAGTGACCACAATGAGAATAAGGCAAAAGGGATGCATGAAGAAACAAAGACGCAGAGCAAGCACCCACTAACACATCCGGCGGTGCACAGGAGCGCATGACGGTTTGCTGGGTCTAAGGCCGGTGCGGAGTCAGTCCTCGTTTGACACCTCAGCCGCTTCCATGTCGCAGGGCTCCAGGGCCGCGTCCTCAGCCTCCATCTCCATCACCGCATCGGAGTCTTGCCCGTCAGAAGTGTGCTTGGTGCCGTCAGGTGCCTGAAGGCCCAGTATCATGCCCTCGGTTTCCTCCTCATCGGCGGAGGCCTCGGAGTCGGTCTCATATTCATCCGCGAACACCTCCTCGCCCGATGCACTGGCCCATGCGACCTTGCGGCCCGCGGCCACCGTCTCAGCGTTGTTTTCTGTGACGGGTTGGTCTTGCAATTCGATCGGCCGGGTGAACCACACGCCTGGCGAGTCGAGGACCGTCTCCCAGCGGCCACGCTCATGGCGATGCATCGTCGGGAACATGACCACCTCATCCAGCAATGCCTCGATGAACCTTGTCCCAAAAATGTCTCCGCGCTCGAGCTGCACGCTCCGGCCCAGGAAGATCTTCCATTGGTCGCGGACCTGGAAGGCCGGCCCCGCAAACTCCTTGATGAGCTTCCAGTCAGCCCACGCGACGATGTCGCCATCGTGTGTGTATTCCAGCTCGTATATCATGCACATTTCTGGCGAAGCGCCGCGCTGGAGGAGGGCGGTGTAAGTGATGATGCTGTCCAAGTAGATCCTAGGCACAAGTGCGCGGTCAATGTCGTTGATAGGAATGATCGGGGTCGAGCCGCGCGGGATTGACCGGTGCATGGAGCCAGTGTGCTCGCTTTCACCCAGGGACTCAGCGTCGTCCGTTTCATACTGTGGCAAGTCAGTCAGACTTGCATCCATCTCCATGATCACTCACCGAGTCGATGCAGTGTTCCTGGCCGCACATCACGCAGCCGGCGTTAACGACTTCCCACCCGCACTCAGTGCATCGGAGGACATTGTCATCTCCATCCAGAACGGCTTCAGGGACCGGCGGATTGAGCTCCATCTCTTCATCTGAATCTTCGGAGGTGGAACTATCGTCGTCGTAGGAGTCCCCGTCGCGCCGCATGCCCTGATCCAGAATCTAGCCCAACGGTTGAGATTAAACCGCGACCAATGTCCGCCACGCACCTGCTGTACCCTTTCCAGCGTCCGCTGTTGGTGCGCGATCTCCTCACTCTGCGCGACGATTGTCTGCCCATGAATTGTTAGCGGAGGGCCTATGCTGAGCAATGTGCGGCAACTCACCTGTCGCAAAGCATCGAGTTGTATGGAGGCAGTCGCGGTCAGTCGTGCGGCCATTTCGTCGAGTCTGACAGGAGTTGAGTGTGCTTGGTTGCAAGAGCAGAGAGCAGGGTAGAGCGGAAAGCGGAGACCGCACGGCGTTCTCAAAGTCTACCTCGGGCGTCTAACACTTAGATAAGATAAAGAACGGGCCGGTTCACCCGCTACTCGCCAGCGCCCAAGGCACGTTCACCGTCGCCATCATAGAGCGCGGTCGTAGAGAATACATATGCCATACCAGGGTGTCCGGTTCTCCTTGGTGTTCGGCAGCGAGTGCAAGGCTTGCGGATAGGCGGAGTAGGCCTTCTGGAGGTCGTCCTGCACGAAATAACAATGGCTGAGGGCACTCGAACTCACGCTGTCGTCCTGCCGCAGTTGGAGGACAAGGTGAAACGAGTCGATCACCATCTCCGGCGCACCACGCATGTCATCAACGTAGGTATCGTACAATTAAAGAGGAGGCATGGACGAGGCGAGAATGACGGAGCCGAGCCGCGTTTGTGTAGCTTAATGACCACGACTACTGACCACCTCTGACAACATGTCAGACGAAGGAAACCTGGCTCCGCGGCAGAATTTACGCACCCGGCGATCGCCATCCCGGGTTCTTCCATCGCGTCGTCCTCAATCTCCTCTATCTCGACGCGGGCAATGCGCTCCCCTGCGGTAATCGCAACGCGAATATTGGTCTCGCGTGTGACTTCGTCCCTTTCAACGTTGTCCAACAGGGTGTACACGATGTGCAGCAGCCCGGTTACCAGGCGCCCGACATCGCTTCGACCTTCGACGTTCGTGGGCGTGGGCAGGAGGGTGGGCGTCCCGTCCTCGTTGCAAGCGGGATCGCGGATCAATTGCGACACAGGGATCAGTGAGAAATACTAGAACGCCTCAGTTAGCGATCTCGCGGCCAAGCTGGATTCATGACACTCGCCATCGGCCCCGTAGGGGGAGGGAGAACGGCAAACGTGTCGGACATAGCGTTGCAGATCGCTTCACAGGGAATGGGCAGATGGTGGTTGGCGGATGCCTGCAGGAAGACACGAGGTGCGATGGAGGGCCTCTTTTAAGGTCTGCCCATAAGCGGCTTGAGGGAAACGTACTTCCACATTGAGCGCACCTTGCCCGCAGTGGCCCAGCGGTGGCTAGTTCTCCTTGACCCAAGCAATTCTAACGACTTCTGTTAGAACCGGACTAGACATGGCGTTGCGGCAGAGCTTGGTCTCTTAGGCGCTGACCGCGCGATCCAGATCACCCATTTCCTTGGCGACGCTGTCTACCTAGATCTGCACTGGCCCAGTCCGCACGCACTTGATAGAGGCGAAACACGCATATCACATTATTAGCTTACAAGAACAAAAAACAGCCGCCCCCTTTTACTCCGGGAGTCTTGACCGTGAGCTATATCCAGTCGATCGTGCTCCGCCGCTATGGAAGGCACCCGTCAGCAATGAAAACCACACAATAAGGTGGAAAACACTTACCCCCAGACTCCGAATTTTCCAACATATCTCCACCTCCACAGCCATCTCCCGACACAATTGCTGGAGCATGCCCAATTGAGCGCGCGACAACATGGGAGTAGTACTGACACGTTGCAAATTCGGCAGCGTGCGCAGGGCCATGAAAAAGGGCGTGAACGGCACTGGACCCTTGAGTGGTGCGCGCATGGGGTCAGGGTGATAACCGACGTGTCGAAGGCTTTCCTTGAACACAAGGTCGCCCGGTGGAAAGTCGGTAAAAGCAAAGCTCTCTAGGTGGGCCATGCGCGAGAAAAACTCCGGGGTTGGGTACGGCCCATCGATCGTCAGAGAAACAATGCGAGTGAGCATGCCCGAGAGAAAAAGCTTGTGGTTGAAAATTTCGTGGGGGAAGTAGGCGGTGACGTTTCCCCGCAGGTGGAGCTCCCGGAGTGCAGGGCAATTCGCCTCAAGTGACACGAGGTCTAATTCGTCGAAATCTGCTATTGAGAGGGCCTCGATGTCGGACAAGTCACATTGCCGTCGAAAGCTGGGGTACGCCGCGCTCCGTATGAAGTCCAGGCAGCGCACAGTCGGCCACAAGTGGGTGAGGTCGGTGACTGCTTTGCGGTTGGCTTCAACCCGAAGGACCACGGGGTGCAGGTCAAGGGCTTGTACACGCGGCAGGAACTGTTCCCAGTATTGCACTGAGACGCCGGTGACCTCGACACACTTGATGCTTGGACACAACTTCAGCAGATCGGCGCAGGTGGTGGAAACCCCATTGTAAGCCAAATCCGCAAGGTCGAGCTTGATGGAGAGGACGTGCGTTCCAAGCACAGGTCGGCGGCGAATGGTCCGGAGCAGTGCCTTCGCAGTGCCCTGGTTGCGCATGCAGAAATGTAAGGAGAATTCCAGGCGGCGGAGTAGGAGGCGTTGTGCCGTGGCTGTCCATGCCTTGCGCACAAGCGCGCACGCAAGTAAGGTGGCGTACGGAATCCGGTCGTCCTGTGAATCCCTATACACCCACTCGATTATCAGTATCTGAAGTTCCAGCGGCATGGACACTCCGGCGATGCCTTTTGAAGCAGCATGGATATGCATCGTGTGTGATGTTGCGACTAGTCGAAGGGTTAGTCTACCGGACATCCTGCCTGCGCACGGGACACCTCACCTGGTCGCCTGAAGCTTGCGGGCTGAGCCACATCTGACTCTATTGCGACCCGGGAGGTCGAGGGTGCCGAGTGGGCCACTCGCGCTTTGGCCGCATCCTGCGTATGCCGGGACTGACGCATGACTTCTTGAAATTCTTCCTCATATGCAGCTGTGACCGTGTTCTCCACTGGGTCTGGACCCTCGTAGACCGAAGGGTTTGATACACGCGCTGGGATTGCCATATCCATGTGACCACGTCAAACGCAATGCAAGCATGCCACGTACCTTTCCCTTTACCCTTCCCTTTGGGAAGGTTCACATGCGATGCCAACCTTGCTAGGCCTTGCGCCGCCCGTTCTCTGCGCGCAGCCCCGGCCGTCTCAGCCTCGTCCTGTTGGGTCAGCGGGGGTACGTCCGGCAACTCCATGGACGGCAAGCCCTCGACAATGTCACCGTCCTCAACCTCCTCGAACGCCTGCATGCGCCCAGCAAACCCATCGGCGCTGCGGTCCTTCACTTCCCATGCGCTCGACCTCGCACCAGTCCCCATGCTTTTCTCATTTGTGTTCATCTTGATCCTTCTAACGGAGTTCTCCGCTATGGGGAAAGCTTTTTCTGACCCACGGTTGGCGCTGAAGTCGCAATCGTTGAATGTTGTGTCGATGGCGTACTCGGTCACGCACACGCCGCTGCCTGTACCAGCAAGAAATCCCTGGAAAGAATCGTATTCATTCCAGGCCACCAGCAATGGACTGTGGCATGCTCACCGGATGCACCCCAGAGGACCCTAAGCAGGCTCGATTTTCCGTTTCAACTGCCTGCGAATGCCCGGAGTGACCGGTGGGAGGCAGGACTGGCCCTCCTGGTGATGTTGCAAGCAGATGGCCGTGGCGAGACAAGGATGAATGTAGTCAATGTAAGGGACATGGGCAGGATGACCGCGTCAACATACCTTCCAGTTAGACCTTAGGTCAGAGATTCGCGACCTGGCCGCTTTGACTGCTACGGGGCCCAAGTGGGAGGAGCGGGAGAGAGAAACAAGGGTTGCGTTACTAGCCTGTCAAGACTAACAAGCCTAAGGTGCCTGTCAAGACAGCCCTTCTGCCAGGTGCGCCGCTGGATGAACAGAATCCCCGTTAGGTGAAAACGCGTTCGTGAGGCGGGGCGGTTACCGCAGACTCTGTCGGCGTACCTTTCACCGGGTACTCAGGGTGGTCCTCGGCGTTTGTAGTCTGAGCGGTGATTCGTCCAAACCTATTGCCTTCGTAGAACCGACATTGTGTGTGAGCGTAAGCCATGGCCAAGATGACAATGGGTGCATGGCGATGAGTGCGTACCCTGCTTGCTGGCCACAAAACCACCGGATTGAACAAGTGCGACTCGCTAGCCTGTCAAGACTAACGAGGCCGACGGGGTGCCTGTCAAGACAGCCCCAACGCCCAGGTTCCGCCCCAGGGAGGGATGGGTGTGGAGGTGTCGGTGGACAGCAAAGGGGCGCTTGTTGTGTGCGGGTTGTTCAGATAAGCGTCGTTGGCTTGTCAGGCGTTCAATTCGATGCCAATGGGGGGGAGGACAGTGGAGAGCGGCGTCCGGGACGGAGATGGTTGGGGAGGAAAGGACGGGTTGGAAGCGCCGGTCGGATAAGACCTAGCCGCCCATCGGGCGGCTAGATAATTTTGAAGCGCCCGCTCCATGGCGTCCAAACCTTGCCATGCCCGAGCGAATTATGCCATGCCCGGCCCCGTTCCTTTGGGCTTTGAGTACCGGGCGTCCGGTTGCCATTGATCAAAAAAATGAGCGTGCTCGACACTTGTACCATTGGGACTTCAACCCAAATAAATATCCGAAGGTTCTTTCCATTTCACCCCAACCCCTTGAAAGCAAGGCCGGTATTCGTCGAAGCAGGTATATTGCGATTATTTAGAGCAAGCAGTCATTCACACAAGAAGTTGACGCGCAGAGAGGTTTTCATAACGGAGCACATGCTACGACCCAATACAAAGTACGAACAAACACATAACCAGGCCTTAAGCCCCTGGCAATCCATCCGCCGACAACCACCTAGCCTTGATACACATAGCCACCAAGGGTGGCCATGACTTGAACCCCGACAATGTTGAAGCCTAGGCCCCACGACTTGTCGTTGCGCATGAATCGCGTGGCGGTGAAAAGGATATTGACCAGGGACGCCCGAGGGATCTCGCCCTGCCAAACAGGATCAGGCATGTGGCGGCCACTCTGGCGAGAGATCATAGGTGGAAGGACGTTGGGACGAACAACGCCATTTGTCTGGTGGTAGAAATGACGACGGGAGTCCCAGACAGGCACTATGGAGGACATATGAGAGGTTGCCTTGAAAGGAAGCATCGTGCACTTACCCTTGTCCGTATGTTTCAGGGGGGTGCGGGCGATATCCTTATGGACCAGCAAGGCTGGCCCATTGGCGCGAGTGACAACCGCTGCACGGTTGGGACCACGATCTATCACCCCATCAATATAAGTAGGATATAGGGAGAGAATGTCTAAAGCACATACCAATGCGGTTGGAACTGGTGCTTGGCTGGTTGTCGACAGACCCCGTGGTGGTGGTGAAACGCAATGCCCCAGTCGTGGTTGACCAGTAGGACATTGTCGTGTCATCAAAGAATACCCCAAACATCGCCAAGATGCGGCGAAGCTCTACGGCCATCCCAAAGGCCTCGATGCCGCGCTGCGACCGATTGCCGAAGGTCTGGCCAAGCCCGAGCAGAAAAGAACCGTCGACAACACCGCCCATATGGAAGACGGGAACACTCTTGGTGTCAGGATCCCACAGGCCCCAAGATTCCATGTCCTTGCGGTACCCGGTCTTGACGCATTTGATCCGACTGGGGTCAGAGATGCGTACGGGGCTCTGGATGTTCGCGGCATCATCCGACCCATGAGACAGCATGTCATACACCTGGCTGTAAAAGACAAATCAGCATCAGCATTCGACGAAAGCAGACATTGGACATACCTCATGTTCACCGTGCCATAATCAGCATGACTGAATGCGTTCCAGTCGCCCTCCTCGAGCTTAGTCTTGTTATTCATTTCGACATCGCTGCATATGTATGAGCAAAATGGCAGTGCCAAACATCTTAGATGATGACTCACTGCCGAATGGCTACCAGGAATTTGAAGAGGTTCCTTATTCCCAGGGGTATATCATCAAGACGTGTCACCGCGTCGTTGTCCATCCAAGCAAAGCTAGGGAATGTCAGTACAGATGACAAGAGAAATGAGGACAACCGAATGCAACATACGCGTCTTGGTCTGACAGCTCAACAGGACCATTGGGAGCGGTATTAGAATGAGGGGTGGGCATGGCTGGCGCCTCGTTGGTCGCCGGCGTCTCGTATGTCGTAAGTGTCTCATGGGAGCTTGGTGACGGCGTGTCGTTGGCAAGGAACGTATCTGACTCAGCGGAGATGTAGGGAGCCTGAGAGGGGGAGACTAGACTCGGTGACCAGGGAATGGAATCAACAAACTCGTCCGGTGAGACGGGGGACGAGGGAAGGCTAACATTGCCAAGTATGAGTGAGTATTCAAAGGAGAACAAAGAGAACTCACATAGCGGGCTCAACCGCCTTCTTCTTGCCATCCCTCTTTGCCTGGCGCACGCGCTGCAGCATGGCCTTCTCCTTCTCAAGCTGTCGCTGGATGACCTTCTGTTTCAGAAGAAGATGCTTGATGGCCGTTTCGCGATCAACCGTGGTCGTCGGCGTGGCATGGGTGGAAGGTCCGACTGGAGTGGACTTGGCCACGTGAGTTTTCGCCAGTGTCTGCTTGCTAGAGGAGCATGTTAGTTGTATAGCGTAGGAATGCAGGAGCATGAGGGACGTACACCGGAGACTTCTGGTTCTCCTTCTCCGCCTCAAGGCGGGGCGCGCCCGAGGAGGTCATGAAGCTAACAATCAGGATGAGTTTGGCGACAAGACAGGCGACCAGAGAAGCTGAAACGTACACGTCGTCGTTGTCGGAGATGAAGCCGTCATTGAAGTCCAGAAAGTCCTCGTCGTCGAGGGCAGACAGGCTGATGTCACTGAAGCCATCGCCGGACTCCTCCGCAGTGTCGTCGATGAACAGGCGCTTCGTCCCCTTCGGTCGACCCCCAGTCCTGTCATTGTCATAAGCGCATGTAAAGGTGGATGCTAAGGCAATGACACTTACCTTATGCCCACCTGCTCGTCGAGGCCTTTGGCATCCACAAAATCTGGCTTCAAGGCGAAGGGACTTCTACGCCATGTAGTTAGTCATAATAAGCGTGCCGCATTATCGAAACACTTACGAGAGTTTGCTAGCCCCCGCCTGGAAGGGCTTCACCTTCTGAGGCGCTCCAAACTGGATGGGCTGCGCCCTCAAGGCCCTATACACCAGATCAATGTGACATCAATGAGTCCATGCCGCTCAAACATACTGCGGAGTGACATGGACAAAGTCTTCGTCAGCGCCTTGAGCTTGCAACCTGGGTGAAGGTCAGAGTAAGTCCGCCGGCAGAAAAAACGAACGCACATATTGAACTCCACAGGAAGCTCCGCCTCCTCGGTCTGGATAGGAGCAGCCTTGGCCTTCTTGACAGGCCTGCATGAAAATGTAAGTCAGTACGCAAGGCGGCTCAAACATCACATACCTGGCCGGCACGATGGATTGTTTCTTGCCATTGGGTGGGCCACGCTTGAGAGTGGGGGTAGGCGTCGGCGTAGATGCCAATCCACCGTCAGAGCTGTCGCTGTCGACGTCGATGATCGACCAGGTGGACACCTTTGGCATCGCTGGCGTGCCCGCAGTTTTCTGGCCAACAAGAGCACCGCTAAATCAAAGTAAGTGATCAGTAAAGACATCACGATACAGACAATTAAGAACTTGCAGGTTCGTGCGCCCGAGGACGGGCTGCCCAACGTAACGGGCCGTAGGCTTAGAAGCCGGGGCGGACTTGGAGGACTGGTTGGATCTGGTGGAAGGTGCCATTGGAATGATGGGTCGGAAAGAGGTTCAGGAAGAACAGGGAACAGTCAAAAAGAAGCAAGTAGTCGGAGAGGTAGTCTGCGTGTGGGGCAAACTGACGTTAAAGAGATGGCAGCTACGCTCTTATATACATACGGCAAGCGGCCCCTGCCCAAGTTTGTGAGAATATCGACTTGCAAAAAAGCGTAAAGACGACCTGGTTTCTGCATGTCAAGCTGACTACGCAGTGTTACGCCGAGACAGAGCAGTCATTGGCTAGAGCTTGAAAAATCCGTTGGGGATGGACCCCGAGTGCAAGCCAATGAATACGGCATTGTCCAGAGGATGTGCGGACTAACCTGCATTGTTACCACCGACGAGTAAGTGGATTGGTCTGAAGGGCGATCTACGATCTGGGGTGCACAGCGGAGAACAACCGTAGAGGCACGTCTTCAGTTTCAGAATGGGACCGCTAGCAAACGAACTTGGGACGACTTCGGCCAGTTACCCGACGGCCGATAGAACCGGAAGAAGACCGTGCATCCATAACAAGCATTGGCAATGCAAAGAATGGTGCAGGGACGCCCACGCATACCCGATGTCAGAAATCTGGCCTGCATCCCCGACGGCCGATGTGCCCGCAGACAATCCAAGGCAAGCGCGCGGCGGCCGCAGGCACCGGAAAAACGGCATGCAAGATTTGAACGCGGTCAGGAGACCCGCACGCCGCGTGCGGAGTTGACGCGTCCTCCTATTTTGGCCAGGGTACTAAGAGATTTGCGGGACCCGGCCAACCGCAGGCACCCCTACGGAATATCCCCTTGAGGGAGAACCAACCTTAATCCATTCAAAGCAAGGCTTCATCTCATCATCGCAGCTTCCCAAGTAAGGCGATGATGCCTTCCCAGCTGAGTATGCGCAATATCTTGACGGAGGGGCAACCAGAACCACAACTAGCAGCAGACAAAGGCCGGCCATTTGTCAGACGACCTTCGGCAATCCAGAGCTAGATGTCATCGCCCCATGGATCTTGTCGTTTAAGGCGTTCGAGTTGGCGGAGTATCCATGTTGCGGGAGTTGCCTGGAGACAGGACCATGCATCCAGGGTGCAAGAGAGCGTCAGTCTAACCACATACGCAAAGTGTGAGACCAGAGATCCACATACCTGTCGTTGGGGGCAGACGATTGGCGGCCGCGCACGACGGAACTACAGCAGGAAAGAGTTTGGCGCCCTGAACGCGGTCAGGAGAGCAACGTGCTGCAGGGTTGACGCGTCCTGTAGTTTCAGCCAGGGTACCAAGACAATCGCCCGGCGATAGCGACCTAGGCCACCGTCAGGCACCCCTACGTAATATATCCTGTCCGCCGGGAGAAGGCCCCCAAACCTAAACCCATCGAAAGAAATGCATCATATTATCATCTCAGCTTCCCACATAAGGGAATGACACTTGACCATCTGAGCATGGACAATATCGTGGGGACAAGACCCACCGGAACAACAAGTTGTAGACCGGGCATTGACAATGTGTCAAGCGACCCTCGGCAGTATAGAGCGTATCGCCCCATACATCGTGTCGGTTACGGTCGCCGGTAATGGCGGAGAATCTACTCCCCAGAGTAGCCTGGTAACTGGCGCATGCATGCATGCATGGGTGCAGTTGGAATTCAGTATATCCAAAAATGACAAAGCGCGCGCAAGACACGGAGGAAGAAAAAGCGAAAGCAAGATGAGATCGGCCTTATGCACCTGAATGAATCGAACTGCGACCTGTTCGTGAGCATGGCCATGCCAGCGGCAAGGACTGAAACACTTCGGGGACTCGTATTGATTGGATCGTTCTTTACCCGATGTTCGAAAATGGGAAACACTCGCTCGACGGCG
This sequence comes from Auriscalpium orientale, assembly GCA_019915035.1. NCBI lineage: Eukaryota > Fungi > Basidiomycota > Agaricomycetes > Russulales > Auriscalpiaceae > Auriscalpium > Auriscalpium orientale. The sequence goes on from JAHLMH010000001.1 coordinate 4,168,190, forward strand.
GCCGTAGCCAGGTACGACGTGCAAGCCATGCCGTACCCTGTGTTTGTCTCATGAGCAGAGGAAGGCACTAGGGAAATGGGACTTAACGTGTCGTCACTTGCATCCCCTCTCCCTCTTCCAACCGTGTGACGGCCGTGAACGTTTCGCGACTTGCATCCCCTCTCCCTTGTCCAACCGTGTTGCCCACGTTCATCCGTCCCGGGTCAGCTTCCCTCAAGATGGCCCCCAGCGACTTGCCTACCTTTTTAGCGGACCAGGACTGCTGTGCGCTTGTTGTCACTCATCTGCGCATAAGCTTACACGTCCGCCCAGTGAAGCATGTCCATGCGATGTTAACGGACTTCCACGGCCTGCGTGATCCCAAAGAGCAGTTGACAGCGGTGCGTCTTGCGAGCTTGGGACCTACGTGTGAGGATACTGATGCTGTTTCATAGGGGAGCAGCGCGCCTGAGCTCACCTTCACTAGAAATGGCACCGACGTTGCTTACATCCTGCAGAAGGATGCAACCGGAGAGATGTTTGAGGCTGTGTTTGAAGTGCAAGGGGTCCTGATGGACTTTGACTTGCCGCCGGTCACGGATAAGAGTCAGTAAGTGCTTCATGATACATTTGGTTGAGGCGCAACTCACAGGCCCACTTAGACTTATGCCGAAGCCAGTTTGGGCGAAGCAGTCGGTCAAAATCTGCGGATTAGGCTCGCAGGTGTTTGACTCTGCCATTCGCGGTTTGAGAACGCTCGAGCGTAGAATGTCGTCCCTCTACAAGGTTGGCGCCCTACAGGAGTGGTCGCCATCAGCTATCGGAGACTGGCCAAGCCTCGACTTTGCTACTCGCTACGTCACACCTCATGCATTTGCCAAAGGTCAACCAGTCGTCCCATTTGCAAAGGATGTCGATCCTCGCGGTGTTCTTTCCAAGGTGATGGCATCCGTGGGAGCGCATGTCGAAGACAACCAGGTTTTGTACTACGAGGCGGAATACAATGAGTGAGTCGGTTCCGGTCTGCTGAATGCATCGATAGTACTGACCATTGCACAGAAAGCGCGAACTGGTCTTCCAGCCCATTGACCCTGCCATTATTCGAATTGGGCATCTCGTTCAGCTGCAGGTCGCCTTCACATCCGTGCCACTTTGGGGCAAAAAGGGTCAGCATCAATTGGCCTGCAAATTGAGATCGCTTGCGATTCTCGACCGCAACGTGGAAGAGGTATGTGCCCTTGTGCGTCTACCCTTCCCCTAGCGTAACACATATTGTCAGGCATTTCAGTCATCGGTGTACATGCAAAACGAACGCACCCAGGCTGCCGCGTCCAGTCGCACCGCACCAAAACGTAGAGTTGGGTATCTCAGTGCGATGGAAAAGCGGATCAAAAGGGACAGTTCTCCAATGGCAATGGAGAGCGATATGGCTGGATTATCAATAGGGCAGAACACAGTGGACAAGGAGAACGTCCGGCCTGTATATGCTTAGTACTTCTTTGGCAATCTATGCAGCAGATTATGGGGCAGACAGCCAAGCCAAATGCAATGCACGTATGCAGAATGAAAAGGATGACTTGTTCAAATGGAGTTGAAGCAGAGCGAAGCGATGCTCAAGGCCATTGCCGTGTCTGCGGGATCAATTCAGCAGTTCTTCCCCCAAGCCTGTGAAAAGGCCAACCATTTGAGTTGAACCGGAAAAGATCCAATATGCTCGAAATGGCCGGAACCCTTTTCAAAGCCTCACAGGAAGAACGACAGAATCCATCATTCAAACATGGGGTGGGGCTTGGCGGTAATGGTGAAAGTGGGTTTCAAGGGAAATCGCGGCCGGAAGATGCATGTGGGCCTCAACGCACCTCCGTGCCTGCCTACCTGATTCAGGACCATTACCTACAAGACACTCAGAAGGCCAACCGTTGACATTGCAATAGGAAACGCCCAATCCAACGCCAATGGTGGGATCCTTTTGAGAGTCTCGTAGGGAAGAGACCGAAACGAGGGAGGCACGACTCGTGGCTGATTGCAGGTCTCGACACACAGGCAGCCGCCAATAGCTGGAATCAATGTGGAAGAGGTGTGGAAAGCAACACGGAATCAATCAACGCCATTGCCGGTGGCTAGGTCTTCATGATTAAGTGCCTTGGCCAAGCCGCTCTCGTAGAGGGTTTCCAATTCTCGCTCTCGCTTTTCTTCGCGGAACAGCTAGGAAAGCACTAGCAAGTTTGTACCCGCGGAAACAGGAGAAATACGCTCACCGGTTCGTCAAGTTTCTCCCAGACTCGGATGGACTTGTCGTGCGAGCCAGTGACAACAACGACGTTGGATAGTGATTGTTGACATCCGAGCGGCCAGCCAGAGCCGATTCTCCTTGATATCCGAGCGGGCCTCCTTGAGATCAGAGTGGCCAGACATAGCCGGCGCGACGCATAGCCGGAAAAAGGCGAGGGTCAGGACGGGCGACAACGGAAGAGCAACGGAAGACGGACCTCGGGCAGTAGGGCACCTGCTGGGTGGGATCCTTTTGAGAGTCTCGTGGGAAAGAGACCCAAAAGATGGAGGCACGAATCATGGCTGACCACAAATGGCCGGAACCCTTTTCAAAGCCTCACAGGAAGAACGACAGAATCCATCATTCAAACATGGGGTGGGGCTTGGCGGTAATGGTGAAAGTGGGTTTCAAGGGAAATCGCGGCCGGAAGATGCATGTGGGCCTCAACGCACCTCCGTGCCTGCCTACCTGATTCAGGACCATTACCTACAAGACACTCAGAAGGCCAACCGTTGACATTGCAATAGGAAACGCCCAATCCAACGCCAATGGTGGGATCCTTTTGAGAGTCTCGTAGGGAAGAGACCGAAACGAGGGAGGCACGACTCGTGGCTGATTGCAGGTCTCGACACACAGGCAGCCGCCAATAGCTGGAATCGATGTGGAAGAGGTGTGGAAAGCAACACTGAATCAATCAACGCCATTGCCGGTGGCTAGGTCTTCATGATTAAGTGCCTTGGCCAAGCCGCTCTAGTAGAGGGTTTCCAATTCTCGCTCTCGCTTTTCTTCGCGGAACAGCTAGGAAAGCACTAGCAAGCTTGTACCCGCGGAAACAGGAGAAATACACTCACCGGTTCGTCAAGTTTCTCCCAGACTCGGATGGACTTGTCGTGCGAGCCAGTGACAACAACGACGTTGGATAGTGATTGTTGACATCCGAGCGGCCAGCCAGAGCCGATTCTCCTTGATATCCGAGCGGGCCTCCTTGAGATCAGAGTGGCCAGACATAGCCGGCGCGACGCATAGCCGGAAAAAGGCGAGGGTCAGGACGGGCGACAACGGAAGAGCAACGGAAGACGGACCTCGGGCAGTAGGGCACCTGCTGGGTGGGATCCTTTTGAGAGTCTCGTGGGAAAGAGACCCAAAAGATGGAGGCACGAATCATGGCTGACCACAGGCCTTAACGCAGGGGCAGCCGCGCGACTCGTCCGGATACATGCATTGCGAGCGAAGTCCTGCACCGTAACCGTCGGGTCGGAGTAGTTGTTGGTATGCTTTGTCCCATTGAGTCAGAAAGACAAAGCCTGTCAGGAACAAGCGACTTACCCACATATACCTGACATGTTAGATGGGCCTCATCGGAACTTCCTGGGCTTTGGAATACACCAGGCCATGCTCTGCACCGTTCGTATAACGCTCATCGACTGCCGCGACACTTATGTTGTCTTTCCAGAAACACCTTATACACAGGTTACGCAAAGTGTACCGCGCATACTTATAGGAACGCGGATGAGACAGGCAAAACAGGAGGACTACAATTGAAGATGGCGCTCCAACCGACTTATCTTGCAGAGGAGGTGTTCGGCCATGATGACATCCCAGCCCATACGTGTTTGCTCCTCTGGTGTCAGCCGTGCGGACAGCTGGCTGAAGAAAAAACCGAATGCTTGTTGAATGGTGGTGTGTCGATCCGCATCCGTTTCTTGACGACTATAGCGATGCAACCCAAGAATCCGGAGGCCGCTACAGGCACCTGCATCCAGGCGGCTAATGAGACGGCCTAGTTGTGGCACAGTTGGCATTTCTACAGCTCCAGCGTGCACGTAGTCCGCGGTGAGGAGATACCCAATCAGAGAGCCGCATTTTGGATAAACACGGTTGTTGTCCTCGTCAAAGCGAGTGACATGGTTGTAGAATGTTGAAAATGGAATGGTCGTGGGCTTGCGCCCACTGAAGGGTAAATCACGGGCTGTCGCACGCCATAGGGCCCCTACGTCGTCCATGGTGCGAAAAGTCGGGCCGCCATATATGAGGTTGTCGACGAAATAACCATGGTCAATGTTGGATTGGCGCATCAACTTGTTGTATTGGGTCGTGAGTGCTCTTCCATTGGGAATGACCGTGGGGTAGTCGAAGAAGTATCCGGTGCCAAAGGTAAGAGTGCGAAATACGAGTGCGCTGAAAAAGCCAACACGTGTGCGCAGCCATGTTGAACTGAATGGACCATCGTCAGTGCGGACTCGTTTCAAGCTGGGCGCACGTTCTCGGAAGGGCAAGAACTTGTCGAGTCCACGTGATACGACGTGCAGAAGCCGAATGTCGAAGTCGTCTGAATTGGGCGGGAACTGGAGGGATGAGGCGCTGTGCACGGCGGGGGCGTCGATGAAGCGCTCGAGAAGACGGAGAACGCGCGCAACCTCGTCGAATCTTGCCCCAATAATTGCGTTGTCAGCGCTCAGCGGTGCAGCGGGTGAGGGAGGAGGATCAGGCCCCGTCGCAGCACCATCGCCTGCGGAACTGCCGGGCACTGAGGGGGCTACCCAGGTTCGCGCCCTCTCAAGTAGAGCCTGTTCGTCTTGAGTGAACGGATCAAAATTTGATAAGGAGTAACGAGTGTGAAGGTGATCCATGGCGTGCAGCAAGGCCGCCTGGTGGGACAGTGGTTGGCGCAAAACGTGGTCTTGAAAAGACATAAAGAAGGGGAGCAAGTCTGCGGGGGAGTGGACAGCACATCGCCAATTGAGACCGTATTTCATGACATGCGAATAAAGGGACCAAGTCTCCGACAGGAGCAGGACTGGTCTGCCGAACAGTCCTACCAAGCCCGCGAGGAGCCAGCTCTGCGGCAACGAGGCAGGCTCTTGCGGAAAGTTCATCCATACTTTGAGCACCTTGAAGAGCATTCGGTAGAGCCTTGCCTGTTGTGCGCGAGGGGAAGTGTCCGACAGGTCTTCTGTGCGTTGCGACATCGGGACCAAGAAAGGTTCGGTGGGGAAAGACACATGAAAAGATGAAGGATCAATGATAGCGCCAATGCGGCGTTCCTCGATGATGCGCCGGAGTTCCAGGGCCAAAGACTTCAAGCCGTCACGTTCGGGTAGCTTCTCCGGCAGCGAATAGCGAACACAAAAAGACTCGAGCCAGGTCCATAACAGGGTGTGATTCAACATCAGTTGATACCGACTGTGCTGAGAATCCATGTTCAACGCCGAGGAGTCCATTTTGAGGACGTTAAGCGCACGCCATGCGGAACACATGTCACGGACCGCCGCATTTGAGTACCACGACTGAGAGCCGAGGCGGACAAGAGCATTGCGCACTTGTTTCCGGGACGAGGTAGCCAGCGCAGCCGTCTGCATGCCCGTGTAAGATGCTAACATGGCGTGAAACTCGCTCTCCAGTCTCACTTCCGAGAACGCATTGCTCGCTGAGACAACGTCAGCACAAGAGATGCACGTCTAGTCAAAGGAAGTACACACGAGAACCAGGGAACTGTAGGTACTTTTCATGAAATGCTGGGCCGTCGGTGGGGTTGATGGCGAATGACAGCCGATTGTGCCAAGCATTGACCATGCCGTCCGACTGCTTCCATGGAACGACATTTGCCGTGCTCCAGGGGCTTGGGCCAGCCAACGCTTGCACGAACGACATCCACGAGCCCCGGTTGAAGGCAAGTCCTGCAGTGCCCGCCTCGAAGCTCAATTGCGTGCCTTGAGGTGGCGTGGTCGTGCGGCCTGGTTCATCTGGACGTAGTTTGTTGGAGTACTTTACATAACAAGTCAACAACCCTTCTTACCATCAGAAACCGCCCGCGTTCGTTGGCGCAATGATGCCCTACGCTCTTCGGCACTATCACCAGCAGCCGAACTCGCCGCTGCAGAATGGTTGCCAAGCACGGAACGGCCTGGCACGGAGACGTTGTTTGCCGTCCTTTGGGCTATCTTGTAGGCTTTTGCACGCTCTGCTTGTTCTCGGGTCATCGCACGAGTGTGGTGAACAGCGACGTGTGCCTGCGGCGCTGCAATCGCATTAATAACAACTACGTAGTGGTGAAACAACCATACCTGAAGTCGCAGCTGCAGTGGCTTCAACGGCCTCCACGTTTTCATCGTTGTCATCATTCTCTGCACTTTCACTTTCAACGTCATCATCGTCGACAACCTCTGGCGGCGTACGGGCTACATGATAATTCATGAGAAATCCAGGGAGCTGATATTGCAGACTCACCAGCGTTGAAAGCATGCTGCGCAGGCCGACCACCATGATTGGCCACATCCGGGTCGTAAGGCTCTGTGGCGATGTCAAACAAGCGCGGCTTCTGCGCTTGTAGGTAAGGTAAGAATTGTCCGACATGGGCACGATATGCGGTCCACTCTTCCGCGGCTGCACGTCGCGGCGCCCCAGCCTCCACGTCTGCGCATTGGAGTCAGAGGCGGTCAGTTCGCCGGTTACGCACATACCATTCAAAGCTGGGGCGAGACCCCAATCGGCGACTTGGACCCGCTCTGCGTTCTCGGCTTGAAAAGAAAACGAAGAGAGGAACTGGGCACGATCGACGTGCATCTGACTCGACAGTTGGTTCGCAGGTCCCGTCGCGGTTGACAATCGTAACAAAGACTCACATGCGATTCGGGAGGCATTTGCCCAAGGACATACAGGTTGAATAAATAAAGCGATCGCACGACGAATTCCACTTGAGATGCCCTGGGCATTATAGAGGATCCGTCAGCCACGAAAGTGGCGTGATGCGACCATGGTTGCTGCGCCGGATCTTCCGGACTAATGGAGCGGGGGTTAGATATGCCCACAATGGAAACATCCAAAGCTCACTTATTGCGCATTGCCGGATCGAGCGTAAACAGTCGACGGTAACTGCTTTGCACGTCCTCTGCTTCGTTGGCTGCCGGTGAACGCAGGGCTGCAATGGGCATAATGCCCCGGTTCTCCAACACAACACTCGGAGGGTAATTGATGGTGACATAGCGACAGGCCCAAGAACAGAGCGTGTCGTCATGGGAGCGCGGTGGGGTGCCACCATGGCGCCGTAACCCATTGAAGTACATGATTTTCAAATCATGAAGCTCAAGAAACGCGCCCAACTCCAGTAAGTGAAATATACCTCGGTCGTAACTGCTCGGGAGATCAGAGTCGCAGATCATGCAGGTCAGGCCGGTGCCATCGTCGTTCTTGTCGCGATGAGCTGCGCCAAAGACACCCAGAGATTCAGAGAGATTCTTGGCCGCTTCGCGCGTTATCAATACCAAAGCGCGGGACGGCATACAAATGACACACACCGTCTGTCAAGCGTACCGCGCTGGCGAGATTCAGTTGCACATTGAAAAACATGGTGTTGTTCGCCGTGCCCAGGCGAGGCGCGTTGACCAAGTCGGCCCAGGCGTACCTGTAGGGTCATTAAAAATAAGACCAGTAGCTACCGCTCGACCCATTATAATTACAGAGCGGTAGCAATTTGCAGCGACGCACACCAAGTCACATGACTTATGAAAATGGTAAAAAATGTTACAATACCATTGGGTGCGGAAAAATCGGCTAAAATCGGCTAAAATAGTGAAAATATTTAGTCAGCATCAATTCACACGGGTACCGGACGGAAATGAATCATTTTAAATACTTACCAGTACTACAAATAGCTGCCCGTAGGGCTTGAAAAAATAGGTATAAATATGGAAAAATCGGAATATATCAGGTGGCACCGATAGCCAGTCGGCATGCATTCCCACGCCTTCAAATATTCCCACGGTCCTAGAAGATTTCATTTTTGATTGTTTGCGCTGGTATATGATCCTTTCCGTAGGCCCTGGGAAACCCTATTGACAACAATACAGTATATGTATGATGTGGACTTACATGTAGATCACATATACAGACTGTCCTAAGCTCTGTTGATAGGAATAGGCAGTGGACGGAACCACAAATGAACAGCATATCTGATATGGAATATCCTGCAGCCGTGATCTTGTTTACCTAAGCTACCAAAATTTGTACACAGATAGCTGTCATGACTTGAAGACTTGGAGTATTTTTCCCATCACCCAAGCCCCCCCTCAATTTCTCTGAAACACCATTTCTTTACTCTTTATGCTCTTAAAATCAGGTCGATGCACCCATTTTGGGTACTTTTGTGTACAGTTTGGCATGATCTGACTGTTGTAGATGCCCAGTAAAGATGAAACAAGTCTCTACTATGACTTTATTACTTACTATATTATTTTGAAGCTATTGGCAGGCTCCATTCAAAACATATATATATATATATATTATTTACATGTTTTTGGGTAAAAAGAATGGAATGTGCCTAATAGCTCTCCAGGATTTGGGCAATAAAATCCCCAGATATTTCAAGACACTCACAGACCATGCCCCACCAGGTGCTACAAGTCTTGAAATCCGACAAAGACTCAGTAGATAGTGCTGTACTTCCACTCTGACATACCATTTAACATATATAATGGTCTCAGTCTTGTACAAGTACATATGAATGGCCTTCTTCTTAGTGGACATGGACTTATACTCAACTAAGCATATATCACAGGTCATGGTTCAGTGGGAAAAGAAAGGACCATTTGCCAATGTACATGTATTTGGGACAAGAACAGTACTAGTAGTAGTAGCAGCTGTATTAGAGTGGAAGTACAGCACTATGCACCAAGTCTGTGTAGGATTTCAATACTTATAGCACTTTGTGGGGCATGATCTGTGAGCATCTTGAAATATATGGGGATTTTATTGACCAAATTCTGGAGAGCTATTAGGCATATTCCATTCTTTTGGCCTAAAACATATAAATAATATATATGTGTGTGTTGAATACAGCCTGCCAATGGCTTCAAAATAATATGGTAAGTGAGAAAGTAATTGTAGAGACTGGTTGCATTTTGACTAAGCATCTACAGCAGTCAGACCATGCCAAATGGTATACAAAAGTAGTCACAATGTGTATATCGACCTGGTTTCAAGACCATAAATAGTAAAGAAGTTGTGTTTGAGAACAATTGAGGGGGGGCTTGGGTCATGAACAAAATACTATAAGTCTTAAAGTATTGAGAGCTATCTGTGTACAAATTTTAGTAGCTTAGGTAAACAAGATCACGGCTGCAGGATATTCCATATCAGATATGCTGTTCATTTGTGGTTCCGTCCACTGCCCATTCCTATCAACAGAGCTTAGGACAGTCTGTATATGTGATCTACATGTAAGTCCACATCATACATATACTGTATTGTTGTCAATAGGGTTTCCCAGGGCCTACGGAAAGGATCATATACCAGCGCAAACAATCAAAAATGAAATCTTCTAGGACCGTGGGAATATTTGAAGGCGTGGGAATGCATGCCGACTGGCTATCGGTGCCACCTGATATATTCCGATTTTTCCATATTTATACCTATTTTTTCAAGCCCTACGGGCAGCTATTTGTAGTACTGGTAAGTATTTAAAATGATTCATTTCCGTCCGGTACCCGTGTGAATTGATGCTGACTAAATATTTTCACTATTTTAGCCGATTTTAGCCGATTTTTCCGCACCCAATGGTATTGTAACATTTTTTACCATTTTCATAAGTCATGTGACTTGGTGTGCGTCGCTGCAAATTGCTACCGCTCTGTAATTATAATGGGTCGAGCGGTAGCTACCGGTCTTATTTTTAATTACACTACATGGACTGGTGGTCGGCCTGCCTGCGGAGCTTGTCACAATGCGCGTCCGGGAGGTACTCGCTCGCCTTCATGGCGAGGCCAACGGAACCCTAGGACAAAGTGCGATATAAGACAGACAAACCCAACCACCGACACCTTTGATGCTCACCTTTATTACATCCCCACGCATTATCTGGCCACGTGCTGGGCCGGTACTGCGAGACATCTTGTTACCAGCATTAGGCGCGAAGAGTTGGGTAGGCTTTTCGAAGGAGGTTCCAAGGCCGTACGCGCGGGTGCCTTGGACAGGATGTGCTTGGCCTGTGCGTTCGAACGCAGTGCCGCCTACCCAAGTTCCATCAACATAGCGTGCCTTCCCGACGCAACGGGATGCCCTTGGCCCGAGGACAGACTGCCTGGGCGTTACATGCATGTCAATTGCCTCTTGTCCTCCTTCAAGGGAGCGAACTTCCCCGCTGTGTGGTGGGATTAGTGGCACGCAACCACAATGCGTGTGCGCAAGCATACCTCCCCAAAACCAATGCCTGCAAGACATCGTCAAGGCCATCCGCACGTCCCCCATACTTCGAACGAGCGAAGATCGCATCGCCTGGGAGCAGACGAAGAAGTCCTGCGAGAAGAAAAATGTCAATCAGGGGTGGTAGATACATCATTTCGCAACGCACCCCTTTCGGCCTCGCATGCCGCAGCACTTAAGCTGGGTACCTCCAAAGTCTTCAAGGCCTTGTTGAGCTTGCACATGTGGGCCTTGGTGGTATCCTCCAAGTATACAAAGGTACGCCCGACCGGAGTACCATCGTCGTTTCTAAGTCGTCGCAGTGGATGGTGCCCAATAACCTCCTGAAGCACCGGGAGATACCAAGGCCTCAGTGGGGAGGCGCAAGGCGCAAGAACAGGACACATTGGCAAAGGAGAAGCCATGGGGGGATGCATGGTATGCAAAAGCGTAGGCAACAAAGAGAGGCGGATAAAGGGGCGGTCCATTCCTGTACGCTGTGCTTAGGTAACAGAAACAAGTTTTGCTAAAAATTGTAAGGCAACAGGGAGCTAATCAACCGCGCATGACGTCTCCGAGCGCTGAAATAACAGAGATCCCGCCCTCGTCCTGCGGGTCAAGATGAGCGCGGCCAAATAAGCCCAATGTATCGGATATGGCCTTCAAGTCTTAAGATTCTGTCAGTACCCTCAAAGGGAGCGACCGGGCGCGGCACTGACCAGCCCTGAGCGGTCGAGACGCCTCGCCAATCTCGCCGCTGGTGGATGATACGGGGGCGGTGGCGACGACATGGCCGGAGCGTATGCACGTGTCCATGACAAAAACATGGAGGACATCGGCAACGCCGTCGTCGCACCCCAGCGTCTTCCCGCAAGAAAATATCGCGTCACCGGGATTAAGTTGAATCATGCCTACAAATTGAAGATGTAGCCAACGAGTTTGGGGTAGGATATGACCTCACCTTTTTTAGAGTCGCACTGCTCCCGTGCACCGTTGGCCGGGGCCTCCAAGGACGACTCTTGAACGTACACAAAAGTGCGGCTGGGCGGCGTGCCGTCCGCATTGAGGACCACATGGAGTGGATGATGTCCAACGACCTCATAGATCATGGCGCGACACCCGGGACATGTCACCGTTGTGAACGCCGACGGCACCGCCAAGGGGAAGGACATGGATGGAGGTGGGGCAAATCCCGGTCTGACAGAAAACAATCCATAAGACATTCGCCTGGGCAAAGCAACCAAAATTGACCTACCGCGATGGGCGGAATCCGCAGAGTATGCGCCAGAGGGGCTCGGAGGAGGTCCGGGGTGGCAACTCCGAATGTGGGAAGACAACCCGCCGGCCCGCACCTTTGAACCCTGTTGGTGTCGTGTTTTCAGACATTGAAAGGCAGCGGCGAGTCTAGGAGAGGTAGAGGCGGGCGTCGGCAACGGGCACCGCGAACCCACGACGCTAAAAGAACCGGGAGCGTCCCGGGGTTGCAGTCGTGACGCAGAGGGGCGCGCCGGCTCCTGTCCGGAATAAGTTCCCACCGACGGAATGAAATGCGATCACCTGAAACTTTACACGAAAGAAAGGGGTGGCAAATGTGAACGCGCGCAGCATAGCCCAGAGAATGCACCCACAGGAAATGCGTGCCTCTCAAGACAGCGCTCCAACGATAGGTGCCTTTCAAGACAACCTGAGGAGGTTAATTGATGCGTGGACGTCAAACTTGATTGCGTGCGGCCAGAAAAACTATACTGATCGGAAGGAGAGTGGGATCGCAGGAGGTCAGCCGAGGGCTCATCTAAACGGGGCAGATCATGTAAGACAAAGGACTTACCGGAGCACGTGGCCTCTAAACCCATGCCCTCCAGCCCACTTAACGGTGGATTTGCGGTGCTGCAAAACCGGCAGGATCATGCTGCAGAGTGCATACAGGCGGCCAGACCAAGCAACGGTTTGAGAGGAACCGAAGGTAATATCATAGAATATTTTGATGGGAGAGTCAACCGCCATTCAGACCCAGCGGCGATTTGGACAGGAGTAGAGACTCGGCGACAGGAACAGTTCCTGTCGCCGAGCCACTCCAAAACGACAAACTGACCAGGAACATCGCTGACTTTCAATGGGACCCCCACATGAGATCATCGTGAGCTTTAATCACGGTACAAGGGAGAGACATGCTCACGTCGATCCAACCGCATGCAATCCGCATTGAAAGCGACCGAAAACATGAGGGGGACACTACAGTCTCTGCGAGACCGCCGACATGTCCTCCGCGGCCGGCGTCCCCACTGAAGAGCACGTCAAGAGTGCGTGAGCCCGGAAAAGCTATACTGATAGCAACGAGAGGGGTATAGCGCGAGGTCAGCTGGAAGCATCATCAGAAAGGGCCACAGCATCGGACAAAAGAACTTACCGGAGCAGGTGCCCTCCAACTCAATGCCATACAGCCCACTGCGTAACATGAGAGTTGCAGTCCTGCAAGAGATGTGGACGTGCAACCCCAATGCATGCAGACGGACTGCTCAAGCGACGAAGTGCGAGGCACCGAAGGTAGTAGCTTGAAGGGGGAGTCAGCGGCCATTCAGACTCAGCGGCGATCTGGACAGGAGTAGAGACTCGGCGACAGGAACAGTTCCTGTCGCCGAGCCACAAACTTACCAGGAACCTCGCGGCCTTTCAATATTGCCAACACGTCCTCTATCTTTTTGAATGCTCGAATCATCCCAACCGCATGCTAATGGCATCCTAACCTACCGACAACGGCATGGGCCACTAGGGACATGCCAATCTCTGCGGGACCGCAGACATGTGCTCCGCGACCGGCGTCCCCGGGCTGAAGAGCACAACGGCGATCGACTGAGCAAGCTCAAATTGAATGGTGACCCCAGCCCAAACGCATACCTATGATGTTGTGGGATCCTGACGACGTTTTGTCTTGACGCAGAGTCCGGCGATCTGACCTGCGCCCATACGACCAATGCCTTTCAAGACAACGATCGAGCGACAAGCCAAATCAAGAGTGCCTTAGAGACAGCTCAACCGAACTCCAGAGGGGCATAGCCCAAGGAAGAGGAAGGAAGTGGCGAGTATGGCGAGGAAAGATTGGGTGGAGGAGAGTGGTGATCGCACTGGGCGGTGACTCGGAGGAACGAGAGATGGGCTGACATAAGTCGCTCTTTGCACGACCGCCTGCGCCCATGGACTATCGCGGGCGCCTGGAGCCTTATCTCCGGCGCCTGACCACTATCGGCGCGCTATGCCTGGCGTCTAAGACTTGTCCCTCCGCCTTCCACACACACACCTGATCCACCGCGTAGTCCTCCTCCCTTCTGGAACTAATTTGACCGGTTCACGTCAGGCCCACGCCCGCATTTCCCAGCCTTGCCCCGGTCGCACTCGATCATCCGCAGCCCTCGTCTGCTGCCACCGGCCCATAGCTTCCGTCCGTCACCGCGGACTTACTCCAAGGTCGCGGCAAATCCTGTTGGGTGACGCTGAGTTGGCGAGCTGTCTTTCAGGCACTCGATTGTTAGTCTTTAAGGCTAGCATTGCTCCTACTCGGGCTCCGTCGCGTCTGGGCGTCGAATCGTCTTTCAGGCACTCGATTGTTAGTCTTGACGGCTAGTGTTGCTCCTGCGTTGGGCCGTCTCCGGCACGTGTGCCAGGTGCGTTCGTCTTTCTCGCATTCACATGTACAGGGATTGAGGTCGGGCCTTCCAAGGACTTCGGTTGCCGGACGTCCATAGTCCTTGCAGTGGACGCGGAGTCGCTCACAGCAGTACGTATGTGATCGTCTCTCATATGTCGCCCGCGCGCTGATCCGTTCCGTTGTGGCCATCTCATTGATCCGATCCCTTTGGCTCTGCTCAATAAACTTTGCGACGACTCGTGCCCGCATACCACGCCCCCCGGTACCGCTGATGCCGCATCGCTTGCGATGACGCCTACAACTCGTGACGCGCGCACATGGCTTCCCTTCCGCGTAACTTGGACATGGCCTACTTACAGCTATCCTCCTGCGCTTCCGCAATCTCGCCGACGCATCTATCCACGAGGTCTCCAAGCGTGGGCCCGGTCGTCCTAGAGTGTGTGTCCTCAGGGCTTTGAAAGACGACGCGGTATCCTCCCGAATTGACTTGAAGGCACTCCATCAGTGGTCATTCAGGCTTTGCGAGCATAATACATTCCGCATTAAAATCAAATTCGCCAAGACAATACTGAACCGCACAATGTCGATACCTGGTACGTTCCAATGGGTCTACACCGTCCCGATCTCATCAGCCTCACAGCTGCGATGACTGTCGGTGCTGCAGTCCATTCATCCGGGCTCTTCGGTATGCATGTTCGCCGAAAGAGTGAGTCTAAATCTGACCTTTGTGACAGAGATGTTTGAGTCTTGGTGCGAGTCGACCATAGGCGACGACGCTGGAGACCAACTGCTAGACTACTTCCGCACCGGCGGCGATCTCTTCACCTACGAGAAAAAATACGAGTTCAGAAAATCCACCGCCGCATACAATGACGCATATGGCGTTACGCGGGTAGTGGTTGGCCAGCATGCGACATTCATTTCCTCTCCAAATGTCGATTTCGTGCCTGCCCTGCCGACACGGCACCTCGTTGACGAATTCTGCTATTACGCGGACGGAATGCTCGGCCCATTCGAGCATCTCAAATGGCCGCAAGCGTTTGACAGCGAGGAACCACACCATATGGCTGCGCCCATTAACCCTTTCTTCTTCAAGTACAGTGACGCCCTTACCGACTGCCCGCAATACGCCACCCGCACCGAAGCCATCCCGCGGAGAGCGGTACTTCCCCCGCGCCGTGTGGCGGAGCTCGATGTCTGGGATGACCCCAACGCTCCTTGGATTGACTGGCGGGAGGAAGACTGGCAAGTCGACCCGTTCACAAGTAGGGAACTCGGACAGTTCACGCCCGCCATCATCACTCGACTGCGTAACGCGTATCGAAACGCAGTAAACCTCCTGCACCCAGGATTCGTCCACAGCTTGCTACCGGGGGACAAATACCAAAATGCGCGGGGCTATGTCAGCAGCCGTCAAATAGCTCTCGCGCGGGCAATCACGACATTGGAAATGGTCCTGCCATTGTCGGAGGCAACACAGTGGTTCCGCGAGGCCCAGCGTATGCTGCTGGACATCCGCGCTTGGTACAACTACATGGTTGTAATCAAGCCCCGCATGGACGCCTACCGTGCCGGTAAGGCCCCTTCTGTCCCGCCTCGTGCGCTGCCGCTGCGCGGAGCATTCACGTCACGCCGTGCCACTGCGGAAATCTTGTATCGAATTGGGATTCCTGTTTGGTGGGTGCGCCCGCTCTACACATTCAACACCAAGACGCAGATTGGGTTTTGTTTGGAAGTTCTGGATTGGCGAGGCGCATTCTCTGCAGTAAAGAAGCGAACGATGGGACACAGCGAGATTGTTGCCCCGGACTGGACACAAAGTCTCACCCTGGACTCGACCGCGGTGGGTTATTCAGAACGTCTGAGACGACTGTCGCTGTTCAGTCGGGCCCCCGTGCGCAACCCAGCCCCCATCCTCCCGGCAGACATTCAGACTCAGCAGAACGACGCGCCAGTGGGGGCGGCTTCAGGTGAGCTCAATGGCGTCATTGCATCATGCGAGCTATTGCTCACCCAAGCATCAAATCGCGGTCCAGCACGTATCAAGGCAAACAAGTCGAAAAAAGGGCCGCCAGAGAGAACCGTCGCTCAGCGGGCTGACTGGATGCCACCAGTGCACATCGCGTGGGCACCCGTCCATGCAAAGGTGCAGGGTCTCGCCAGCCTGCCCAACACGGACTCTCAAGAGCCCCCCGAGCTGCTCTACGGTCTCCCGCCTGAAAACGCCTTCTCGGGCAAAGTCGCAGACAAGATACACCACTGGCTGCGCTTGCGCGGAGCTTGCTACTCTGCGACAGTCTCACAAGATGGGGACGCCGGGGTGCCCATGTTGCTGAGCGCCAACAGCTGGCGCTTGGCTTTGGACGGGCATTACTACCGATACCCCGTGCCACAAGACGTAGATCTCCGGTCAACGCCTGAAGACATTAAAAAGTTGCCCAATCCACCAACGGCTCCGAATGTGCTCGGCAAAAGAGAGCGTTCTTCGTCACCGAAACGGCGAGGCACTGCGCGGACTGCTGCCAGGAAAGCCAGACGCGCGGCTGACCGACTGGACATCGCTGTGCACTTCGGGGTCGGCCATGGGATTCCCCCGTACCAGCCAACATTGCAACCGTGGCCAAAATGGAGGCAGGTCCCAATCGATCGCACACGCGTGGAAGGCGATCGGGCCTTGTGGGCGGAAGTGCTCTGGGAATTGTCAGTCATGCACTTCCGCATGGAAATCATCTGGTTCGACCAGGAAGTCATGGCCAAAATTCATTCGGCACGGGCGGGCGGCGAGGTGGCGAAGATCCACGACATGAGACTCGACAGATTCGACGCCTGGACCAACGTCTGGAACCTATCCGGAGGGCTCATGGGAACAGGGAGCTACGCGGACGACTGGCTGCTTTCAACGGACTGGACTATGCGCAGGACAGGCGTCTCCAAGATGAGCACGCTTGTTAGCCACTGGCCTGACATCAACGTAGAGCCAATCCGACCTCATGACACGATCTCGGTGAGCGCGTTTGTGGAATACGAACAGATGCTGTACGAGAAGTACTGTCGCTACTTCCATGCGCACAAGGGACGTTTGCCGGTGCTGTCTTTGGCCCGCCCCGCACATGTGTCGCAGTCCGGTTTTGCATGAGTCGGGAGTTCATGACGATGCCGATATCAAACAGTGCATTGGCACTGCCAGCATGGGCAACTATCTTTGGGAGGATATGTTGAATAATGGGTTGGTTGGTGTTTAAATCATAATTTAACATATATTCTCAAAAAATAGGTTGAATAATATGTTGTTTATAGTTAGAATTTCTCACCAAATTATGGGTTGAATTATGGGTTAAATACATGTTTGATTAAAGGTTAAATCTATTCAACAATATGTTTAACAATATTATCAACACTGTTAACAAACTTTATTCGAAAAAATTGCGTTAATGGAAGTTTAAATTTCTTCAACCCATACCCCGGAAAAATAGGTTGAACAAAAGGTTGAAACCTATTTAAATTTGTAACCAAAGATAGTCTGAATAAAGGTTTAACTTTCCTAGAGATATTATATAAACTTTCTGGCTGAGACATTCTTTACCTTTTTTGCCATGAGATTCATCAACTTTCTGGACCCAAGCAAAGTCCAAAAGTATCTTATCAAAACAGTTAAACTATTTGCTGTGAGATTCTCTAACTTTATAGACCAAAGTATATTTAAAACAACTTTGATAAAAATGTTAAACTTTCTGCAACAGCAATAGGCATTCAAACAAAACATAAGTACCGTCAGTGGACCACTTCATAACCCAGTCAGGGCTGATGTCACCTTGAGAAGCAGCAGATGGTTTGACAAGCAGAATTTGACTTGCAGATGGTTGGACAGCGGGGTGGCGGATGGAACGACATGCAGAATGCAAACGGCGGATGGAATGACAAGCATGATCGGACGGCGTATGATCGGACGGCGTATGATCGGACGGCGTATGATCGGACGGCGTATGATCGGACGGCGTATGAATAGACGGTCAACGGCCCACGGTTGACGCTCGACGGCCCACGGTTGACGGTCAACGGCCCACAGTTGACGGTCAACGGCCCACGGTCAACGGTCAACGGTCAATGGTCAACGGCTCACAGTTGACAGTTGACGGCCCACGGTTGACAGTCAACGGCCCACGGCCACGGTTGACGGTCAACGGCCCACGGTTGACGGTCAACGGCCCACGGTTGACGCTCGACGGCCCACAGTTGACGGTTGACGGCCCACAGTTGACGGTTGACGGCCCACGGTTGACGGTCAACGGCCCACGGTTGACGGTCAACGGCCCACGGTTGACGGTCAACGGCCCACGGTCAACGGTCAACGGCCCACGGTCAACGGTCAACGGTCAATGGTCAACGGCTCACAGTTGACAGTTGACGGCCCACGGTTGACAGTCAACGGCCCACGGCCACGGTTGACGGTCAACGGCCCACGGTTGACGGTCAACGGCCCACGGTTGACGGTCAACGGCCCACGGTTGACGGTCAACGGCCCACGGTTGACGCTCGACGGCCCACAGTTGACGGTTGACGGCCCACAGTTGACGGTTGACGGCCCACGGTTGACGGTCAACGGCCCACGGTTGACGGTCAACGGCCCACGGTTGACGGTCAACGGCCCACGGTTGACGGTCAACGGCCCACGGTTGACGGTCAACGGCCCACGGTTGATGGTCAACGGCCCACAGTTGACGGTTGACGGCCCACGGTTGACGCTCGACGGCCCACAGTTGACGGTTGACGGCCCACGGTTGACGCTCGACGGCCCACAGTTGACGGTTGCCGGCCCACAGTTGACGGTTGACGGCCCACGGTTGACGCTCGACGGCCCACAGTTGACGGTTGACGGCCCACGGTTGAGGGTTGACGGTCGATGGCCCACAGTCGACAGTCAACGGCCCACAGTTGACGGTCAATGACCACAGTTGATGATCGACTGCCAATGGTTGATTGTCAATGGCCATGGTGGACGGTGGAAGGTCAACAGTTGACTGCCCACAGCCAATGGTTCAGTTGATGGTTGATGGTTGATCAGCGGTTGATGGCCCATGGTTAATCATTAATGGTTGACAGCCCACGGTATATGGTTGACGGCTCACAGTCCGACAGCCCACAGTTGGCGGTCGACAGCCCACAGTCAACGGACGGTTGACGGTCAATGGTTCACAGCCCACGGCGGTGGACTCAGGTACGGTTGGCAGCCCGCAGAGTCAACAGTCAACGGTTGCCGACCCACGGTCCCACAGTTGACAGTCCACAGTCCACGTTTGACAGTGAATCGGTTGACAGTCCACCGTCCGCTGTCCACCTTCCACCTTCATCCGCCCACCCCATCATCCGCCATCCATCATCCACCACCCATCATCCACCATCGATCATCTGCCATTCACCATCCGTTCATCTGTTCATCTGTCCATCTGTCCATCTGTCCATCCACCATCCAGCGTTCGCCGTTCGCCGTTCGCCGTTCGCCGTTCGCCGTTCGCCGTTCACCATTCACCGTTCACCATCCACCGTCCACCGGCCATCGGTCACATTCTGATTCATTGTCTGTCTGCTCAGGTGGGCCCATCCAACATCCGCCATCCATTCACCGTTCACCGTCCACCGCCCCCAATCCACCCACTACCGTCTGCCGTCCACCATCTGCCATCTGCCGACCGTCAACTGTCTGCCGTCTGCCGTCTGCCGTCTGCCGTCTGCCAGTGCTGTCCATTCGAAGTCTGTGAACATGACGTCAGCTCTTTCTCTTTGCTTTAAATATGACAGACAAGAACGCACCTGTCGAGAGGGCCGCCGGCGCTCTCGGGGTGGAACTGCACGTCCCACACGCGCTTGCCAGAGTCGGGCGTCAACTCCTTCGACCGACGAGTCATTGCAGTTGATGAAGAACGACTCCCAGCCCTCTGGGAATGGATCCTACAACTTCAACGCGTACTGATGGTTTTGGCTGCGCAGGTCTCAGCACGCGCATCGACAACCTCAAAAGAAAGAAACACACCTGGTGACGTAAACTCTGCCCGCCTGAAGACTCCTGCACGACCTTGCGCAGACCCAGCGCCTCCTCCAGTTTCTCCTTCCACTCCGCGCGCGTAACCTCGCTTTTATCCGAGACACCTCATTCCCGGGCGAGCAGACTGCGTAGTGCGAGATCAGCGGGATATAATTGCCGCATTTTTACCGCAACACGCACCTCGTAGAACGGCAGTAGCGCGCCTCCGGACTGGCTTCCATGACACCCTTCAAAAGGAGTTCATAACGCGCTAATCGAGGGATAGGTCGGTTAACGAAGCTCTTCATGTCCAGACGGTTGGAATCAGGGTGGCGGGTACATTGCTAGAGTGCGCGGTGTCAAGAAAAGCGTTGACCGAGACTATGGCAGATACGCACCTCGACAAATTCCTTGAAAGCAGGATTGTTGTTCATCTCGTCCACAATGCGGTACTTTGCGATGGGGTAATTCGGCACATACTCCAGATACGCATTGAGCGCGGCAGCGGTGACAGTGTTGATGACCGGATGCTCTTCCCGCTGGATCTCGTGCAGGCGCTCGAGGAGCTTTCGTTGGTGCGCGTGCAGCTCGCCGAAGTTGTGGAGCACATCCTGGATGAATCCGGACAAGCGCTCCCGCGGAATGATGGGCGGATCTGCTGTGCGGAGCGGCTGGACAAAAATCTATCTCGCACCATGTCAGCACTATGTGTGTTGTCAAATAGGGACGTGGGGCGCTGACCGTCTCCATATTCTCAAGATCCCGAACGTACTGCATCTCTCCCTTGATGAGCTCGAAGATAATGCTGTGGCCGGATCAGCACCAATTGTTGGATCGAACTTGACGATTTCCGCCGCCTCCAACAGATAGTCTTTGTCGGGATTGCCTTCCGCAGTCTCCTTCGCGATGGCATCCAGGGTGATCTCATACTTCTGCAGGTGCTCCGCCGGACGGTTGAGGAAGACTTTCAGATCCATCCTGCGCGCATCCGGGTTGCGCTCGCAACTCTGCAAAGAGATTATTTCACATGTTGCAGTGCAGCAAATGCCCGACGTACCTCCAGGAAAAGCCGGAACTCGGAATTGGATTCTGCTTCCCCCTTCATACGCTTCTCCGCCAACGGCAGATTACCCACGTATGTAGGATACACGACGCGGAACTCGCTCGCCGCCTCGAGAAGGATGTCACCTACCCGCTTGATGACCACTGTCTGTTCACGCTGCCGAACATTCATCGCCTCCAGCAGACGCTTCGTCAATGAAGCTGTCCAGCTCCTGGTATGGGATGACGGATGACGGGAGGATTTGACGCGCGGAGGGGTTTGATGAAGATCTATACGAACGCAGAGGTCAAAATATATAGTCTGTGATGCGTGTATGCTGCGCACTGTTTCGATGAGATCGAGGTCGCGAACGTATTGCATTGAGCCTCCAGATGATCCTACAAGTCCAACGCGGCTCAGCATTCAGCGGAAAGTTAAGCCAAAGCTGCGCTCGTACGTCTGGCGATTGATTTCGCTCTGAGGCAGTGACTTCAGCACGTCGGGGTCGACCGGACTTGCCCAATCACCGTCCTCTTGCAACATGTTATTGTAGGTTCGTGGAATGAAACGCTTGGGGAACATACCACAGAAGTAATGGCTTCAGTGACTGGCGATTCGACTACCACTGTATCCTTCTGCATGAAGGCATGATTACGCATAGACCCAGGCACCCGGCAAGGACATACCCTTGGCCTCCGAGGGCACGCAAACGAGTAACACGGCGACGCTTCAGAACAGCTTGGCGAGTAGCACTTTGTTAATGACGCTTGTCGGCAGCTCCTCGCGCTCGGGCGAGACCTCGGCTCCAGTCGACCCTTCAATCACGAATACGTTCTGAGCTCCTGATCAATCAAGGGGCCGCAACTGATGACCGCGTGATCGCCCTCCAGGTCGCTCGTAGCCTGCAGCAACAGCTGTTCTTTCACGAATGGGGCGGCCGAGTCCTGGTGGAGGATGTGTACATGTTCGGCACGGTCAAATCTGGCGAGTGTGTCAAATGACGAGATAGGCGTACCACGATGTCCTTGCCCGTAAACGCGTGCGGGTATGGGATGCTGCCCTTCACATGCGTGCCCTGCGGTACTTGGTCCCTCAGCCACACAGCGATGAGAGAGAAGTTTACGAAGGAGTCCAAGCCTTCTTCCGAGTCTTCGTACTCTTCGTACTCCTCGTCTTCGTAATCGTCCTGATATGCACCCTGCAAGGCCTCCTGGCTCTTTTCGCGTTGCTTGTACGCGTACTGCGCACTCGCATCCGATAGCCGCGAGCTCTGCGACCCGCCTTTGTCCGGTTGCTCGAGTATCGTGCTATCCGCGCTCAATGTTGAGCTCGACAAGGCGTCGTTGAAAGAAGCGGGCGACGTACCATTTGACGCAGCGGGCACGTACCCTGGGGCCAGCATATCCTCTCCATGCCCTGCCTGATCGAGCTTGACGCGCGAAGGACTCCTGGCTGGGCTCGACGGGTGACCGGGGATAAGTGACGGTGGTGGCGGAATAGAAGCGGTGGACTTGGTCGGCGAGTACGACTCGTGGGAGAAGTATGACGACCCCGACGTCGTGCTTGACGACGTTGTCTTGCTAGGATAGGAATCGAAAGAAGACACCGTCGGCGGCCCATCCACCGCGCATCCTGCCAGGAAAACCCAGGAATTCTGAGGCGCTGACGCGCCCGAGAGGCGTATCGAGTCGGAGGCTATCTGCGGCGTAGGGGCGACGTGGTCTTGTCGATGATGGTGTCAATCTCGATTATAAGGTATCTACGAGGCGAGGACGCACTGATTTCCGGTTGTCTTTACGGCCGGGGATGTCGGCACGGCTGGGTCGGGATAAAAGGGACGGGCCTCTGGCATGTGGGTGGGGTAGGTGGGGAAGGAGGGGGATGCGCCGGGCAGCCTTGGCAACGGGCGAGGGCTCCTGCCCTGGGTTGGGGACTGCTGGGTGTACATGGTGGGGCTAGGAAGCGGACGCGAGTTGTCGCGGGGGCT
The DNA here is from genome assembly GCA_019915035.1 of Auriscalpium orientale. NCBI lineage: Eukaryota > Fungi > Basidiomycota > Agaricomycetes > Russulales > Auriscalpiaceae > Auriscalpium > Auriscalpium orientale. The sequence goes on from JAHLMH010000001.1 coordinate 4,191,307, forward strand.
GGTTGCGGCAGCTGGAGTGGCAGACGCGGGCGAAGCTACCGCCGACATTGTTGATCTGCAACGGTGGACCAGACCAAGCGGTAGAGAGCGATGTGGTGGGTGGTGAGGCAGAGGCGGGTGATGAGGCAGAGGCAGGGAGTGAAGACGATGGCACTTGTATGTGGCTCGATTTGGCGTCTCACACGGATTCGACTTGACTCTTGACCTCTTCCACTTCCAGCACCCTCGCCACAAACCGTCCTCACTCTCCTCATCACCTGAAGTCGGGTACAATATGCAGCAACCTGATACGATTTCAGGAGGCAGCGGCAGCGACGGAGAGCGTCCCTCCGCACGAGAGCCCCGCGCCGCTCTCCAGAGGAACCTCCCTGCGTCTACGGGCCCGCACCGTCGCAGTCTTGGAGAAAGGTTTATGAGACTGTTCAGACGGACAAACCCTGGTACGTACCAATTGGTTGTGCTCTTCTAGTAGCTCACGCGTCGTCCGCCGGTCATAGCCTTGACCGACGCTAGCAGCCCGGCGGGTCCACAAACCCGTGTTGCGAACATCTATCGTCGCATCGTTAGGGCTTTGAGGCCCGGTCTTGTGCGGCAAACGGCTCCCTCCACCACCGGGGAGGGCGCCAATGCGTCGAGCGAGAATGTGTCGGATGACAGCACCTCGACGCCCAAGTCGGCATTGTCGCAGAACTCGCAGAAGGAGCGCAACAACTTCTCGTACAACCCGGGGCCGCATCTGCGATAAACTGGGGGAGGAACGGCGCGTGGGATGGCGGGGGCGGCGGGGGCGTGGCTCAGGGCGGCTGGCGTGCAGGGCGCAGCGGGGAGGTCATGGCGTGGTCGATGAGCGGGGCGGCATGGCTAGTATCCAGATCAGTGTATGTTTGGTAAACTCATACACCAGTCGAGCACTGACCATGCAATCCTGTAGACCTTTTCGACTTTCTTGGTAGTGAGCGGTGGCAATCTTCGCCGTTCGCGTAGGCTTTTGACCTCTTGAATCTTTGTTAAATGAATTCACAGTGATAGTTTCGCGCGCTGACTGACAGAGGGCGCTGCGGCCCGCACACAGGGGACGGAGAGGGCAGTGAAACTGAATACTAGCATGACGCGTATGTACTACGCCTTTGATACGACCTCGCACGCTTTCGAAATCAACCCGGCCTGTGGACGTAGCGCGCGTTAAAACCCTATCACAACAGACAGGTCGACAAGCTCACCGTTAATCTCGTCTAGTTAACAATTGCTCTCCGACCCACTCTCCAGCTCCACTCACTTGCCAACTCGTTTGGCTCGCACGCCGTTCTAAATCGCGCGCGAGCTCCGGGCGAACGACCGGTCTCATTGTTCCTATTGCAGTCGGTAAGCTTATTTCGTGTAACGCAAACAACAACTTACACTAGTCATCATGCACCGACCCACTAATCCGCTCGTGCGCTGCCCACCGTCGCGCGCTTGCTGACGGTGTCGAAATAGGCGCGTGTGGCGCGTCGATTCTCTGCTCATCGCGCATCCTCCTGGCCGGTTCTGCTATGCTATTCGACTCTTCTCGCTATTCGGGGCTGGTGGCAGGCGGCTCATCTTCAACGCGTCTTCGACGTCCGCTTTTGTCGTCGCATCGTCGGCGCGTTCCACCATCGTGTCTTCATTGTCTTCACTCTTCACCCGCCAAGGACGAGTGAGTTGGCACAGGTGCTATGCGCGGTCGTGCTGTTGCAGCCGCGACCTCCTTCTCCCACCTTCACCGGCCGTCTCACCTCATCGCGCACCGCCGAGCCCCCGTTCGCCCCCCACGTCGCTGATATAAGAGCGCCCCGTCCCGCTGCACCCCGGATGCCCGCCAATGTACCCGACGCACGCCCCGCCCCAACAATCGCACGGACTATGGAACCTCCACAACCGCTATCCCAGCGCGCAGGCGCAGCAGCAGCGGGCAGCAGCGTCCCCACCAGTCCCAAAGCGCCCCCGTCGTGCCGAACACCGCAGCGCACCCCCTGCCGCCGCCCGCGCCCGCGCCCGCACCTGCACCCGCGCAGCACGCGCCGCACCCGTACTACCCTCCGCCGCCGCCGGCACCGCCAGGCGTGAACCCACAGCACTGGCAGAACGGCCAGTGGCGCGGAGGATCTGCGAAAACTCTGCCTTCATCTGTGAGAGCGTCTTCGTATCCTCCGCGACGAGCTTGACCTCGGCAGATCGTAGTCCACGACCTCGTACACCTGCCGAGATATCGGGGTGCGGAGCGACTGCATTCGTCGTGCGTACACCTTTTCCCCGTTGAGTGCCCGCTGCTTGATGCCGTTAAGCTCGCAAACAACCTTCGCAACGTCTGGGGACTCGAAGCGTGCCCATGCACGCACTACGCCGTCCTTGTACGGCCCCGGGGACAAGTCAAAGGACTCCAGGGGCCCAAACTGCTGGAGCGTTTTCTCGATAGCCGTTGCCCCGAAGTTCGGCGCCTTGAAGTTCGGGCGCTCAAACATCGCGCTTGGTGCCGAACCTCTTCAAGTCGTTCTCCTCTGCATCGGCCGGGAGCCCCATGAAGCGGACGTTGAAGGAGCCCACAATGGGCAGTGCTTGCGGAGGATCTTGCCATCTGCCGACGCGAGCGCGGCCTGCTTTGTCTCGTAGCCCGCGAAGCCGAGCTTCAACGGCGCGTTCCACGAAATGCGCACGTCGCGGTCTTGCAAGCGCTGGGCAATGCCGGTCCGACCGGTGGAGGACCGCACGCGAATACGCGCGCCAAATACTTCCATGTCGTCCAACGCGTCGATGGCTGCGACAGCCTCAGTGTATGAGCCCATTTGCACACTGACGAGGGTAAATTTCGCGCCACTCGTGCTCTCGTCGCGAAAACGAATTTCGACGACGGCCATACGGCGCGAGAAGGCGCTCCAGCATCCCACGTTCCGTGTCGACGGGGACATTCCCGAGCGTGATCCATAAGGACTCGAATCCCGTCACGAGCTTCACGACGTTGAAGCTGGGGCCAAACGTGACTCGAATGACGTCGAGAATCTCAATGGTCATCTCTTCGGATGGCGGTCGCTTTGGCGGGAAAAATTGCCGTGCGGGCTGAGCCAGGGTCAAGTGAGCTTTCATATATACCCCACTGAGGAGTGAGACGCACAGGAGCAATGACACGCGCGGGGGCAATGGCTGGTCGCTTGGTCGCTTTGTTCCACTGGCAGCGCCAGCGGCAACGGCTTTGGAGGCGCGTTGACGGGAAGAGTCTGTCTACGTGTCACTCCGTGATCACCCATTTGCACAGCGGTCGAGTGCTGCAGTCGCGGACCAATGTGCGAGACCGCAGGAGTCTATAACGCCGTCAGCTACACATCTAGATGTTCGCGAGGCATTGAGATAGCGCACCGACGACTGTTTAGCGTTCGAATCTGTGTCCACACCACGATGGACAAACCGACAATTGGGGAAGTAGCAGCGACCTCGGTCGCGGTAATAGGGTGGCACAGCCGCAGTCTCACTTGAGGAGTCTGACAACACTGTCGTTGTGGGGCTCGAGACCTGCATCGCATTATTAACTGTAGTCGGATTCGCCTTTGTTGGGGCCGCCGACGCGCGAGTGGTGCTCATGCCGTAAGCCTTAGTTTCCTTTGCTACCTCCGGCGCGTCGATGGACAGCTTTAATTTTCCATTCTTCGACAAACCGGCGTAAGGATAATGGGCTACTGTAGAAAGAAGGTCTCACCTGACGCTTGTTATTAGCTGTGGAAGGTGCCAGCGCTGCAGCACTCGTGGAGGACCCTTTTGACGGCAACTGGTTTGCTGAGGGCGGGGGGACATTCGCCGAGGCGGGTTGCTCTTTCGGCATCTTTGCGATCTGCTACTTCGGTTCAGAAGGAGACAGCGAGCTGGGGCGCGTAGGGCTCACAGGCTTCACCTTCGAACTCGTATCTTTTGCCGGGACGGGTAGTGTTGAGTCCAGTGCCGGTGCGACGGCGGACTGTTTTTGTTTCCCTTTATTGGCGGCAACCTAAAGCGGAAAGAGTGAATGGAATATCGCAACAAGACACATCAGTCTTACTCGAGGCGTGTCTCCTGTCGGCAAAGGTAAAGGCGGCTTCTTGGGGGAGACCTCACACGCTTGTCACAGCGCATTGCCTCCAACGCCACGCGCACATGCGTGACGCCGCGCCGGCAGCGCGCGGAGAGGATCGACCGCGGGCTCCGCGCGCACGCCGTGGTGCGTCGCGCAGCCAGTGTGGTAGCCGACGTGCTGGAGGGAGGGGGGCAGCGTGACCGTGGCCAGCGTTTCCCGGGTAGCTCGCCCACGATGAGTGTCTTGAGCTGGGTGACTGCGCCAGGACTTCCTGCGGTAGCGATGACAGCCGCGCGACAGCGAGATGGAGCCTTCAGATAGGGCCAGAAATGAGCAAGCGCTCGCGATCGGAAATGAAGGCTGCCATATGCAAGTAAGAGACTGCATGGGCTACGCGAGCAGCAGCAGCTGAGATGAATACCCCGGAATTACAATCCCTATACCGGCGGACGAAGTCTTCCAGGATACAATCCACCTGGATACAGCTTTGCGCACAATCACCTGCTCAATGACGGATCAGAGACGCTGCGTGAAGTCGAGTAAAGACCACCCACCGGAAAGTAAGGTTTAGTCTAATACCAGCGTAGTCAAAGCGGTCCATGTAGCTTGACAGGCCCACTGCTGCACAACACTCAAGACATGCCAATGAATCTGAGGCAGGTAATGACTTACACGCCACCAAGGTTATTCAGCGATCTTTTCCTTGGCCAGAAATGTCTCGTCTTCGTCCCAGCAGCGCGTGGCCAGGTCAGGTGCTTGATGCGACATCGCACCAATTCTGGGGTCAAAATTTACGCGTGATATGCCGCCGCTCGCCGCTATACGTGTGATACTATAAACCTGTAGTCTGCTAATGAGTGCACTGTGCTCAAAAACGATGCAAAACCCGTACCTCATTATGCCGCTGATGTCACCAAACGCCAGTTCCCTTGGCGCACGAACTGCGCTTGCCACTGCCACGTCGGGTTTCGAGTCGTCGCAGCGCGACGGCAAGTTCACCTGTGTCAGAGAGTATATTGGAAACGCTGCAGAAGCGTAGGTGATAATTATTAGAGAACAAGATATTAACCCTTCAATGCGAAGCCACGAACCATTCACGCTCCACCACGCGAGCCTAGTTGAAGCGAAGTGGGGAAACGCTGGGCCCAAAAAAAGCCAGAGACGAGCAGCAATTTGTTTGCTACAGAGCCACGGACCTTCTGTGCCACACGAGTTGTATCTGAAAAAGGGGCAGAAAGTAAAAGTGTAGGTCGGGAATAGAGGAGCCAGGAGGGTCGGGGATAGATTAGGAGTCGCCAGCAGGCTCGCGTCCGCCGGTACTGACAGGTCGGTTCTACCCAGTCGCCATATAGGTTTCCAGGCTTATGCGACCATGTCATAGACCATGTGGCATCGTCTCAGCGCTGCGGCTCGTCGCGGGCAGGTGCTCGGAGCTGTCGCGGGGGTTGGAGGATAGTGGTTGGTTGGAGAACGAGGTGACTAACTGTGACCGTCATCGGAGTCACATGGTCACATGGTCACACATTAAGATAGTCACACGCGTACACACTCAGGCTGGGATATATTCCTACGCCCGCGCGGAATATAGAAGGTGCGTCATTGTGAGAGTTCGCGAAAAGACGTATGCGCAGAGATGGTGCTTCGCGTGTAGGGTAGGAGGAGAGCACCCTTGAGTTGAAATCAGGACTGCTGAACGAGTTGGGGCAAGCGGCGGAAAAGGACGCTAAGCGAGGGTGTGGAGATTCGAGAAGTTGAGACGCGTGCGAGACAGATAAACGCATGACGGAAAGGAAGGAGCGGCCTATAGCGATAAAGACTTTCTTGGCGGAGTCTTCCTTCTGCTGTCGACCCGTCCGCCATCTGCTGTCCGCTATCTGCTGTCCGTCGTCCGCCTTCCGCCGTCCGCCGTCCGCCGTCCACTACTATCCACCACCCCCGTTCGTCCACCATTCAACATCCACCATCCACCATCCACCATCCACCATCCACCATCCACCGTCCACCGTCCACCCCCCGCCGCCTGCCGTCCGCTATCCCACGGATCTTGATCAAATCGCTTCATGGCACTGCAAATTTTCGACCTCATCTCTGCGCTTGCGAAAGCTTTCGTACTATCACTCTGCCTTGTTTGCGTCGTTCGCATCTTGGGAGCTGCCCGTGCCATCCTGGTCACAGACACGCCTCCTTTATTCGCCTATATTCCAGGACCGACAGAACCGACACTAGACCCCGACTTTCTGCTCCCACTGCAGGAATATTTAGCCCAATTGAACACCAGTACGTCCTAACGTACTACTCTTTCATGGCTGCAAGTGAATGCTCACCCGAAGCCCCAGGTATGATAAATACCCGCAGGGTCCGCGAGCGTCATTTGCGAGCAGCGGAGAGGTAGAGGGGTGAGATATAGGACGATCGACAGGTGTCCATGTGAAAGGACGATGGGTATGTGAGCAAGCGGTGCAGGATACAAAATACTTGTTACTCAGATACATGCAACGGGGAAGGCGGGGGCACGGATCGATAGACACAGCGCGGAAAGAAGGACACCTTTACAACGAGGCGAAGATACTATGCAGGCAACTGGGAACGACCGACACAAATACAACCGAGTACTGACGCGAGCAAAGCAGCACTACTGACTCCGGAGTGAGCAAAGCACCGCGGATTACGTTGACATACAACTCACATTGGCAATGGCAAAGACGGACGACAGATGTTCCTCACACACCCGCAGCCCTCCCGCTGGCTTCACCCTCAGTAGCGGCAGCCTCTGATGAAGATGTGAGCAAAGGTCATAAGGACGACCGAGCCTCCTTACCTGCCTCGTGCCTCGCCACGCCGGCGTCGCCTTCAGCAACCGCCACTGTTGAAAATGTGAGGGTAAGGCCCCGAACCACACATAATGTTGACGTTCTGTAACACACCTGTCTCCACAGCGTCGGGATTCTTCACCAAGACATGCGCGAGCCCGTCCCTCGCCGATATTGTCATGTTCACATTCACTCGACGGACCTGTCGGTCTGGGGCCGTCTCAAGTGCTTGGTACACGATTTCGCTGATGAATGAGATCAAGCTCTTGACGTTTTTGGACTGGACAGGGTGGAGAAGCATCTCGTTTTCTTTCAGCTGATGGGGGAACGGCGGATCGTCGTCGGACAGGGGGATCGGGATGGTCTGGAATGTGGCAATCAGCCTCGCCTTACACGTGAAGAATCACTCGCACAAATTTTCCGTATGGAGAGACGGTCGCATATCCGATTGGATTCCCCATAATGTAGACGTGAGATGGTTTTGCGAGGTTGTGCGAGATGGTGGTCGAGAGGCAAGCCTGGCGGATTCCACGAGGCTTGCCACGGTGCGTTTTGACCTTTGCCTATATCGGGCTTTGTACAGTATTGGTAGGTTGATTCCCTGATCAATACAACGAGCACGTAGATATATTTCAACTGCGCCGGTGGGCAGACCCAGCGAACTGAACAACGACGATGCCCGAGTTGTGTGGATGCACAGTCGCTACAAAAAAAACTCCTATTGAAGGACGGATAGGTCGGTCCAGCAGACCCCGGGATGCGTGGTTCAGAAAAGTAAGCCGCAAACAAAATTTATTCAGAATGATTTAAGCTGCACGCTTGTATACCCTTCTCAGCTCTGCGATTCTGTCGGCTCAACAGTGTCTCAATGAGCGCGGGCATGAAATCTTCGAATTTCCTAGGCAAACGCAGTGCGTCGTCCGTTGCCTTTGGGAGTTTAACTTGATGATATCCGGACCTCGAAGACAGAGTGGGTGTCAGTCTCATCAACAGAGGCGACGACATAATGCTCACAGGTGATCCAGGATGCCAGACCTAGTGCTGGGTCTCTCACATCCGAGGACAGGGCATGAAAACCAATCGCCAGGCATTCCTAGCGGATTCTGGGAACGGGCATCCAACCGCCGTCTCTTTCTCCCTCGGCTGTTTTTCATCATTTCGTCCGACTGCACGTCGGGGGAGAGATCCAAGAAATCGGAAGTATTCTCCAGGTGACTGCTGATGTCATTGATGGCATTGGAAGCATCGGTCGGCAAGGACGCGAGGGCGGCACGAGACAGGATCTCGGTGCGAAGCTCGGACAAAGAAGACCAAGCAGTCCACAGAGAGAGGTTCAATTGGAGGACGTCGTCGCCATATTGGGCAGAGAGGCGCTGGAGGCGAAGCTCCTTCGCAACCTGGACACTGGCAGGCAGGTTTTCGGCACTCAAAAAGTCACATGCGACTTTGATGGCGTTCGCTGCATTGCTGACCTTCGAAAGCACATGATAAATAACGTACGAGCTGAAGAGTGAAATCAAAGTACCTGGTGAGCCCAGTTAGCAGGGATGAAAACCGCTTCGCCCACGTGCTGATATACAACTATCGGGGACACGCCATGATCTTGCTCGAGCGTGGACAGCATGGATGGCGTGAGATAAGTAGCTTGATTATGAATGGGATCGCCTTCGTCGTTGCCCGTCATCGTGCGAATAAAAGCACGCACTTTGGCTAGCGTCTGCGGGGGAAATAGGTGCCAGACAGCGAAGCCTTGCCCACGTTCGGGCAAATCACTTGCCCATAGCATGACGTTCACGGCGCACGTCACGTCGACGTGCAGACGAGTCGATCCGTTGTGCCCATCATCCTGCGCGGTCGCGTGGGCAACATACATTTTGGGTCCTAAAAAGGAAAAAAAATAGATAAATGCCCGGTTCGTCAACGACCTAGAAGACATACCAAGGTCTGGTGATATGGCTTGTGGATGATAGTGCGATATGAGGTTTCGCGTACCATTGGGACGGGTATAATCCGAAGCGGGCACCGCGGCCAAGAACGCGTCATTAAGGTCCGAAAGTGCATCCTTCATGTGCGTCGCCGGCGGAAAGTCCTGGAAATGCTGAGGACATTCGTAACTGCATGAAGAAAGCTGCACTGACCTTGAGCTTGAGCACTGTCAAACTAGAGCCCTTAGCAAAATCTTTGAAATAGTCGCCGAGCGAGATTTTATGGACAACCTCAGTCTCGCAGTCAACGGCTTCAGCTTCCGTCCTATGAAATCTTTCCTGAAAGAAAAGCGGATCCCAATTTCCCTGGAGCCTGACGTCTCTGACTAGAAGCGGTCCACTGCGCGCCCAGAGTCGGCGAAAAGTCGCCTGATCCAAAGCACTTGCTCGTATGACTCGGAGAGTTGATGCGGCGGCGAGTGTGCCGCTGTCGTGAAGTTGATCGGTGAGACTGAGATAGTGACGGGTGAGGCTGAGATAGACTGAGAGGAGGACATCTGGCACATACGCAAGAATATTTTGCATCTCAGTGACAGAGTTGTCGAGCTCTTCTTGTTGAAATCGCGACGACGGCATTACATCCGCGGCATGCGCTGCGCAAGGCACCGATGAACCTGGCATCATGGACTTCGCCTCCCAGCAGAGGTTGCAAATTTCGCGTCCGCAGTGGCGACAGAACCATGCCGCTGCGAAGATGCCAGTCGAACAAACATCTACCGACAAGAATCTATGAGGCGACAGAGCTGGCTATAATAAAGTTAAACACACCGCATGTGACACGATACTCCACCTCCCTCGGACGGTAGATGATGCCGGGCAGTCGGCGATGCTCCTGCTCCCGCAGGAGATCCTGGAGGAGGACAGATGCGCACGCCCTCTTACGTTGAGAATTAAAAAAGTTCGAAATCCGCAATTGAATTACGACACACCATCAGTTCTTCCACCGTCTTCAGATCGAGCTCCTGAGTGAACACCTTGTTGAAGCACGGAAGGGGAGCGTCGGGGAGAAAATCAAAGTCAAAGGTCCATTCTTCGCGGCCTTCGGATTTGACGGTATAAAAAGATCTTATTCCTAGAGGAAATCGAAGAGAGTAGTTAGCAATGCCTGATCGATCAAGACAGTCCTTCGAACACACCCTTGAATCTGCACTGCTCCTTGCTATTGGGGCCATCGCACAGGAAGCACGGAATGGCCTTGAGTTTCTTGTTCTTCCTGTCGAATACTCGACAACTGAAGTTTTGCTTGTGGTTTTGTTGACTAAGTTGACTTCGCGTCGGAGGCATCGCGCGAGGCTGAAGGAAGTGGCTGGCGGGGCCAGTTCCGATGAGTGCGCCCTTGCGAGAGTATCACGTGGCACGCGGCTATGTCGCCTTTGTACTTCTCGCCCACCTCAACCTGTGTACGTGCCACCGTGCCGAGCATCTTCCAACCATGCACATCACCGAATATCTTCTCGGTGCACTATTGACAGTTCTTTTGTACAGCCATCTTCGTGCCAATTCATTCTTCTGGTCACCTTGCACCGTGACCGGCATCTCTTCAATATGCGAATTCCTCCTTCCCGGAAGCAATCCGCAGAAGAGCGCCGCAATTTCCGGTATCGAAGGCTTATTTTCCACCTCCTCCACGAATGGGCCACTCGTCAGTGAACTCGAAGAAGCCCGCCTAGCAGCGGAAGACGTCCTCACGAGCGCTAGCTTGTTGGGAAGAAATGACATGCTGGAGATCGAGCTCCGCGGATTCATCCTGGATGCAAAGACGACCAGTGATGTGCTGCAGGTATTAACATACGGGTAGCTGCCACTACGGACAGGTGCGCGCTCCTGGACTAATTTCTACCAATCGTCTTGACTCATATACTCCACAGCCTGCTGTCGGAGGGTGCTGTGCATACGCAGCTCCTGCAGGAGCGTCCGTGGTCCGTACTTCATGTCGCATGTGACATGCCCGGTGTTACGTTTCTGTCATCATGCGGTGAGCCGGACGGGCTGCAACAAGCCTTCCTGGCTTCCTTGCGCACCTCTGAAGAATCAACAAGCGACGCGCTGGTCTCTGCTGCGCAGGCTCAAGCCCATCTGAACGGTCTCGAACAACGTCTAGAGCGCATTCGGGTCATCGTTGCCGACGAAATGATGGAAACTCAAGCAGACGACATCGACATATCGTCCCGAGTGTGGACGTTGTTTGGAGGGAATCGTAGACGGAGGAACGAGATCCAATCTCGTTTTCTTGCCATCAAATTTACGCTCGATTATCATCGCAATGCATTGCGACACGTCATCCGGGCAGGTCAGGACCTCCAAGTCATAGGACTGGCCTTGAACGACATCCGCGCCTATATAAAGCGGGCTCTCGTGACGGACTCCGCCCATTCCATTCTCCTGCTGAAAGCCAGCATTGCCGCAGGAGCGACGCGCCTGCGGCCGGGGCGTGAGGGCGTGCTCACATTGGATGAATGAGTGTATGAGTGTATGTGAGTCACAAACACGTTGACAGCGCTGGTACTTATTGACGCGATCACAGACTGGAATGAGGCCGCTGCGACGTTCTGTAGCTAGTACGATATACAAGCGGTGCTACGTTCTTAGAATATGTAATGCTACATCATGTATAGATCCTCTTGCAGGAGTATGAAAACGTCTATTAGGTACGCGATGACTGCCACAAGTCCAGCGACGCATAACCAAAATCGCATTCCATCGCGCTCCGCATCGGGTGTTGTCGAGGCGTACACATCGTTGTGGACAGGCCAGGCCCCAGGCGGCTGCAACAGGTTGATATCTTCCTGCAGCTGCGACGAAATATCGCCGGGAGACAGCGAAGGGCGGTTGCAAGTGAGCGGCGCGGCGGAGACGAGGGCGTTGTCGGGCTTTCGGTGGTGTCTGGCACGAGGGAATTCGGCTGCGACGAAATATCATCTGAAGATGGCGGGGGCCAGTTGCGAGTAAGCGGCGGGGCGGAGACGACGGCGTTGTCGGGCTTTCGGTGGTGTCTGGCACGAGGGAATTCGGCTGCGACGAAATATCATCTGAAGATGGCGCGGGGCCAGTTGCGAGTAAGCGGCGGGGCGGAGACGACGGCGTTGTCGGGATTTCGGTGGTTTCTGGCACGAGGGAATTCGGCTGCGACGAAATATCTGAAGATGGCACGGGGCCAGTTGTTGCGAGTAAGCGGCGGGGCGGAGGAGGAGACGACGGCGTTGTCGGGATTTCGGTGGTTTCTGGCACGAGGGAATGCGGCTGCGACGAAATATCATCTGGAGATGGCGCAGGGCCAGTGGCGAGTAAGCGGCGCGGCGGAGACGACGGCGTTGTCGGGATTTCGGTGGTTTCTGGCACGAGGGAATGCGGCTGGGACGAAATATCATCTGGAGATGGCGCAGGGCCAGTGGCGAGTAAGCGGCGCGGCGGAGGACGACGGCGTTGTCGGGATTTCGGTGGTTTCTGGCACGAGGGAATGCGGCTGGGACGAAATATCATCTGGAGATGGCGCAGGGCCAGTGGCGAGTAAGCGGCGCGGCGGGAGACGACGGCGTTGTCGGGATTTCGGTGGTTTCTGGCACAAGGGAATGCGGCTGGGACAAAATATGATCTGGAGGCGGAGGCGGAGGCGTTGTCGTATTTTCGGTGACTTCTGCGGAGGGGGCAGAAGGTGCCAGGGCACAGGTGCTACTTCTTGGGCTCGTTGTGAGCTCTTCCGCAGGGAGCTCCTGCAGCTGTGGGCAGCTCGGCGCCGAAGTTTCGGCGATTCCGGTAGAGCGAGCCGAGACCTGAGCGTGATTGGGACCGTCATCAGCTGGCGTGAGGGCCTCTTTGCTGCCGAAGCGCGAGATCGTCGTTGGAGTCGGATATTCGGTGATTTCTGCGGAGGAGAGCAGAAGGCGCGAGCTCATCGACGATGCTTGGGCTCGCTAAAATATCTTGAGAACGATGAGAAACGATCGGCGTAGAAACGATCGGCGTCGGAGGCGAAGGCGCTCGACCGCCGGGATAAGTGGAAGTGGTGTCTGCGGGCTGCAAGACAGTGGACTGATCCTGCGGCGGCGAAGTTTCGGCGATGCCGGCAAAACGGGCCGAGACTTCGGAGACACCTCGAGTGGAATGGGAGGTGGGGTTGTGACTCAGGATGTGTTCAGCGGGCGAAGATGAACCATGTGGGAGGTCCTCTTTGCTGCTGGACCGCGAGAGGATCGGTGGAGCTTGTGGTGGCTCGTGGAGACATGACTCTGCTGCAGAGAGCTCGTCTTCAAGGTTTTTGCCGTACTTGCCAGGAGCGGAGTACTCAGGAGGCGCATCATCATCGAGTTGCGGAGACAGTTGCGGAGAATTGCGGGGGGTAAAATTGTCCGCAGCCTCCGTTGACGGCGATGAAGGACCGTTGAATGGCATAAACGCTGTCGATCGAATGCGCAGGACATCCTGCTTCTTCTGAATGATGCGGCGCCGCCTACCCTCTGGCACCACAGGTTCAACGCGCTCTGACTTAAACGCGCAAATGACATTCAATGACAAGAAATAAGACGAGACCTAAGACAAGCGCACCATGTAGTCTTTCTCGATGTCTCGACGCTCCAGCATCTTCTGCATAGCGGTTAAATTGGTAAGGACGGTTTCCGACAACGCTGAAATCTCCTGTCCCATGCCGCTGACGTCCTTCTGGAGCCATTCAGAGGTGAACCGTAAGAACATGTGACTCGTACTTACCTCTTGTACTGTGTTGACTGTCCGTTTGATACGCTTCAATTCAGACGATACGTGGGCGTTTACAAGGGTTTGCTGTCGGTGTTTCTCGTCTTCCCTGGTTGACAGTTCGATAACATCTTCGCTCACTGCTCGGAGTTGGCTGTCGAAGTGCTTGCCATCTGAACGCGCACAAGTAAGCACCGTTGGCACACGGATAACGATGAATGGCATACGCAGTTCAATTCTGTGTTTTATTTCGACGGATTCTACCGGCGTGCCGACCCTATCATTGGCGTCGGAAATGTCACCTAGGAAAAAGTGAGCGGGGCCAATGCCAAAATCGAGCTTGAACACACCTGATTTGGGGGCTAAACTCTCGAACTGCGACATGACATTTCCAGAGTGTAATAACCCGACGCCGATGGCTCCAGGAGATCTATGATCCCGGAAAGCATCGGGGCTTCACCCGTCCATTTCTGCTGCGCCAAGAATCTAAACTCTTCACCAGTCAATTTTGGCGATGAGGTAAAAACTTCGACCTCCAAAAACTCGCGCATGAGGTCTACCTCATCACCTCGCATAGACCACATTGTATGGGACTCTGAGTTGGGTTCGTTGTCGAGGGTGCGAGGGTGCAAAGACTACAAAGAAGAAGACACGAGGCCGCTTAAGCGTCATCGGATCCTGCTTACCTCGTCCTTTCTTTTCTACAAAGACCCGGCAGACACGAGGCAGGCCGCCACCATAAAAGGCGTCAACGGCTCCTGCGTAAATGGCTCCTGCGTACCCCGTCCTTTGTCGCCATGTCTCGCTCCGAACGCGTATGGACGGCCTCAGCCCTCGTCGTTACGACAAGTTGTCGATAATCCAGCTCCCCGACATTCACGGCGCCGGCAAGACCTTGGTTCCAGAGCTCAGCGATGCCGCGGACGTCAAGATGGAAGTTGACAAGGACCAAGGTTCCCTCCATGTCGAGACCAGGTTTGCAGGCCGTCCGTTGGCAGTATGCATATGATCTAATTAAAGATTGTCAGATCGACGTCGACGCGCGAGAATCCCACGACGCCTCAGCCTCCACCGGTGCCTCAAGTCGGATTTCTTCTGGCTAGGTTTGCAGCTCCTCTGTTTAGCGGTACGCACATATACTTAATATAAGACCGCCAGATCGACGACACCAGAGATTACGAACGACCTTTTTCGACCATCGACGCCTCTCGGACCAGCGCGCGAGGATTACACGAGCCAGTCGCGTCCCACGACGCCTCAGCCTCCACCGGTGACTCAAATCGGATTTCTTCTGGCTAGGTTTGCAGCTCCTCTGTTTAGCGCTACGCACATCTACTTAATACAAGACCGCCAGATCGACACCAGGGATTACCGACGACCTTTTTCGACCATCGACGCCTCTCGGACCAGCGCGCGAGGATTACACGAGCCAGTCGCGTCCCACGACGCCTCAGCCTCTACAGGTGCCTCCGATCGGATTTCTTCTGGCCAGGTTTGCAGCCCGTTGTTTGGCATTCGGCACATCTAACGCACCGTCAGATCGGCGTCACGAGGCATGACTCCCGCCGAATACGTTTCACGTCCCACGACGCCCCAGCCCCAGCTGCAGACACCGCCAACCATGTCACTCCCACGACGCCCCAGCCCCAGCTGCAGACACCGCCAACCATGTCACGTCCCACGACGCCCCAGCCCCAGCTGCAGACACCGCCAACCATGTCACGTCCCATGACGCCCCAGCCCCAGCTGCAGACACCGCCCCAGCCCCAGCCCCAGCCCCAGCCCACGACACCTCAGCCTCAATTGGATTTGGCAGCGCCTGCGGAACGCGACGGTCGTGTCCCCGGAGGCACCGAACTGGTAAGCGCACTGGTCGAGTGAGCGGTTGGTCTGGTGGTGACCGGTGACACTTCACAGGTCGATCTTAGGGGACGCCTGCGAACACTTCGTAACCCAGACAGGCGCGGCGCGCGACCCGCACTACAGAATCCAAACGTACGTGTATCCACCGGGCTTTTGAGATGGAAGTTTACAATCCAATATAATTAGGGCGTTAGCCTGACGCGACACGAAGGCCCCATTCGATTGGTTAAGACCTGCAAGACCCAGTGGTTCCATCAAGAGAGCAAGGGGTCCATCCCTAAGCCGCCGGTGCTTAGTGATCAACCGGTCCTCAAGTGGGTGACATCTTCATCCATTCACACTATTCGCAGTCTTTGGGGACGACGGTCCGGCAGGTCTGGGTTCTGCATGAGGATGTCAATGGCCACAAGTTTTGGAAGCAGGTAAGTTGGGTTTACTTGAGCTGTTTTCGAGACGCTGAATGCGTCGATCAGGAAGGTGACGGCGAGGCTAGGCACCCCGTTCTCCTGGATCGGTTGTTGAAGTTTCAAGCTCTGAACAACATGGTTCCTTCCTGGGTTGTCTCGAACACAAAGCGCCGCGAGACTGACCAACCTATAGTATTGCCACCTGGGGACAACCGGTCCATGATCATAGAATGATAGTGTCGCGCTCCGTTAGTTAATATCAGTGATAGAGTTGTTTAGATCCTTGCATGAACCCTGTCAGTCGTGTCGCGCTCCCGTCAGTCAATATCAGAATCATATTAGATCTTTGTGAATCCCGCGGCCTTTCACTCCATATCTGCCTCGCAGAGAACGCGTGTTGACCAACGAAATCAGAACAGGAAGGAGGCGACCCCGGCACAAGCCGCTGCCAGTGCGCATGCTTTCCTCTTCCCCCGTCTTCTCGTCGCCGAATTTCTTCAACTACTCGTACGCCATGGACGACAAAGCCGCTGTCGATGGTGCGTGGCTGACGATGGTAAGACCCTCTCAGTACCCGTGTAAACGTCACGCTGACCGTCGTCGGCCTATAAAGCCTGACGGGTCGACACAGTTCGGGAAATTCGCACCCTCCGAGTCCAAAAAATCGAACAACAAAATCACGCACGAGCTGAAGGCTATCAAAGATCAGGGTCAGTGTCTCTGTCGGAGCTCCCTTGCTCGATAGTGACTGATGCAGCGCAACCTTGGGCGCAACAGTAGCCGAAATTCGCGAGATCATCGAGCAGATGCAAGTCGACCTGCGCAAGAACGCGGACTCAGTGGCATGCACCACGAAATGCCTGGAGGAGATGGAAGCGTCTGTGACAGCTCGCCTGAAGCTGCAGGAGTGTCGAACTGTGGCGGTCGACCACTGGTCAGATTTGCTTTTCACAGTCCTTATGCGCGTACTTCACGCATTTATCATGGGCATCATTAGTGTCCTACTTGCGGCATTCGGGGTCGTAGTCATCACCATTCTGCTGCGATTGTGGAAGAATAATTAGAGCACGTATCTAATGATAATGGTACAAGAGAACGGCGAGAGATAGGACAATACAAGCTATCCACCCGGCGGCAGGGAACTGGACGACGACGAACGAAGGCTGATGGGGATCTGGGTTGTGGACTAGGTCGCGTGAGCGTCATGAGGGTGCGTTGTGAGCGATAGCAATCACCTGTCGCCGGATCCAACTCCACCGTCTCCCAGATGTGAACACAGCTCGCGTCTGCCTGAAAAGTTCCCGTGGCGATGAGGAAGTTATCCGCGGGACCGTCATAAAAAGCCTACAGGAAGAAAATTAACATGGAGCGACATTAAGAGTATATGGCAGCATTACCGCAATCGCTTTGACCAGGGCGTTTCCTACAAAGACGCGATTGTCAATACGCGAGTAGTTGTCGAGAACGGAGGCAAACACACCATGGCGAAGGACGTGCATTCGCATGCCCGTATCCACCTCCCATAGTCTGACTTTTCCCGCCACACTACCCCCTAATAGTGCGTAGCCGCGGTGGACAAAAAGAGTCGGAAGGTGCTGGCCCTCTGAGGAGGTATCGACTTCCGTGACAGGGAGCTCGCGCGCCTTACGTCCGGAAGATAGATTGAATATCTCGAACCCCTTCTTTACATGGTACACAGCAATGAGATCGCGGTCCGCGAACATTGCCATTGACCCGCTGTGACCGACCGTCAGCATAATCATGATCAATGACTCTAGTCACAAAGGTGTACCATGCGTCATGACCGATTCGCCATACCATCGACAAAGAAGACAGATTGAAACAACTGTATCCGTTGTTAGACTATCACTCAGGTGAGAAGTTGGACCACGCACGCGATACCGTGACGTAGGTAAGAGACGACCAGGACGCCATCCTTCAGGTCGGGGACTGTCGGTTCCGAAAGCCATTCGATCCCAGTCACGCGGGCGGCATCAGGTACCTTTGCGACATGCTCAGGCGGGCTTTCTACGAGGAAGTACTGCTGCCAATCCTCTGGGCCGCATGTCAGTGGTTTGTGGGAACGCGAGGTGTGTCTCTACCTTTGCGACCGTCCCGGTCCACGTCCCTCTTCCATACCTTTACCTCATCGTCCGCTCCTGATGCGACAACGGCGGTATTTGACACACAAGCCGCGAGCACGGTCACTGCGCCTGGATGTGCAAGGATTGTCGACGAGACCATGTCATCCTGCTCCAACGCGATAACATGAGCTCGCGGAACGAACAAGATTGAATAAAAAGTACTAACCGTGAGCAAAATGAGGGAGGTCAAAAGTCCGCGGTCACAGCCGAGTAGGATGTTGTCTGGGTTGACCCACTTCCATACGATCGAGCGAATTGGTTCTGGGCAGGATGCTTGTACCGTTGCCTGGCCGGACTCTAACGACCAAATGAGGACCAGTCCGTCGCTGCCAGCGCTGGCAACGTATTGGCCATCCGGGCTGAAGGTCAAGGCTGTGATGGCGGCCTTGTGCGTGCTAAAGACGAACTTGGGGCGGTATTGGAGCACCATGGATGCAGGAGCGAAGCGCTATAGGCACGGCGCTATAGGCACGGCTGGATCTAACAGCTCGGCTGGCTCTCGGCTGCTGTCATCGATCCTCGTGGCCAGCGCGTTGCAGACCTGTGGCAGACATCCTTTGTCGCCTTTGTCGCCGGCCTTTGTCTGCTCAATTTCGCTATAAAATGGGACATTGTTCACCGTCCACGTCAACTTCATCTTGTCCATTTGTCCATCATGACAATGGCATCGACGCGCACAGTGCTCTCTACTTTCCTC
Source organism: Auriscalpium orientale (assembly GCA_019915035.1). NCBI lineage: Eukaryota > Fungi > Basidiomycota > Agaricomycetes > Russulales > Auriscalpiaceae > Auriscalpium > Auriscalpium orientale. Next base: position 4,209,962 of record JAHLMH010000001.1, read on the forward strand.
ATCATTTTCGCCCTTGAGCTCTACCTTCTGGACAATGTTGCGCCGCCTGCGCTCCCCCCCTTCCTCGACGGCATGATCCCCTCCACGCTCCTCCCTGTTGGCTGCGTTGCCAATCCGTATTCATTTGCCGCCGTCAATTTCACCGCCGGGTTCTCTTCCGCGTCCCTCGCCTCTCAATTCAACGCCCTCGATGATCTCCTGTATCTTTCCTCCACCGGTTTTGCGAAGCGGGAGATGACGCAGGTCGTCGCGTCCGCCTACGACGTCGTCGAGCTCATCAACAGTAGCGGGCACGCCGAGCCGGAGTGGGTCAGCAAAATCGCGCATGTCATGGTCGACGCGGAATATGTCTCCGAGGCGTTCGATTCTCTGCAGGAGTCTCTGGCTTGGTTTGGGAACAGGTGCGACAACTCTCTTGTTCACTCTCAACTCGTCACTCATTGTGTCCCCAGGGTCATAGAAGCAGGCACCGACCTGGAGCAAGTCATACGAAGGAAGCCACACTGTCGCATCGCAGCGGTCTGGCGCCTGCCCTTCTCGCCTATTTGTGACTACCAGCGCGAGGCAGATCTATCCATTCGCAGCCTCTCTCTCAACTTGACTTATGGTTCCTTCCCCCTGCTCTTCCCCACTCGCCGTGTTCTGTCGCATCTCGGCAATCTCTCGACAATCGTCCACGATCTATCACAGGATATCGATCAGTCATTTTTGCCTTTGTCCCTCTCCCCGACCACCCTTCCCCTCAACGGCGATACGTTCGCACCCGAGCTCTCGAACCTTCCCCGCATACGCAGCATGCGTCTCTACCACGATTTGGCACTTATGCAGCACCATATTCGCACCGCGTCGTTACTCGCGCATCGTATCCACCTCAACATTCTCGCTATACAGGCGGCGTACAGCCCTCGCGCAGACTTCCACGTGGACGAGTGTGAAGAGTACGTGACCATAGTGGGGCTGCAGCAGCTGAGGCGTCATCTAGGCTAGGTCAGGATCGAATCTTTAGACTGGATTAGTTAAGGCGGCGTTGGGGCATAGATAGCTAGGTCAGGGACGCTACGATCATGTACTACAATGATATCCCTCATATTCGTGCCGCCCATCTTCTCTTCGCTGCGGGTCCCCGAGCTGCGCCAGTTTGGCTATTTTCCGTGACAAAATTGGTGTCTTTCCTGCAGTGTCCTGCAGTGCTACACGCCACTCGCCACGTTCCATAACATAGCCGCCGGAGATCGCGTCAAATCGATTTGCTCACGTGAGCGCGTTTGCATCGAGCCCGGAGTCCGGACGAGTCAGCGGTCACGAACGACCAAACCACCTACGGACTACCATGTTCTTCCAACTTCGCTCGACGTTTTGCTTCCAACGCCTCAATCTTTCTTCCAACGGCTGGGCCTTTCGACACGTGGCTGCGTCGCCTCCCGGCCAAGTCAGCCTCAGGCTGCCAGGCACTGAACGCGTCGCTCGGGGACAAAGGACAAAGGGATCACAGGATTAGGCACACCACGCAGACATCGCGTGGCTCACAGCCTCCCCACGCCCTTTCGGTGCTTTTTTTCTCTTTCTTTCTCTACTTGCTCTCTACTTCGAACTTCTAACTTCGAACCATGGATCAAGAAATCGTCGACGGTCTCGCGGATCACCACCACGAAATGCCTGAAGCTTGGCTCGACCAAGACCAGCAAGACAACGAAATGACTGATGCTAGGCTCGACCAAGATCACGATATGGCCAATGGCGTGGAGGATGCGCACCCGGAGCAGTCGCGACGCCGTCGGCGCGAGACTGAAGAGCCTGAGGGACCCAAGGGTGGGCTCATCGATAAATGGACGGATTTCTGACGATGACGGTCATGCAGTAAAAAAACGTAGGATTTTACGCAGAGGTCCGCCCAGGATGGCGAGTCGCCGGTATGTCCTCAGCGAAATCCGCCGGCAATCTTGCTTACGCGCCAAAACAAAGGGAGCGTCTTCGCGAACAAATGCGGGTTCATTCGTCCTTGGCGACGGCGCATGCGGACAGGTCGAATGCGATCGAACACATTCGCTTCCCAAAGACAGGCGAGTCTTTCCCGCCTGACGAGGCCTCCCGTCAGCACGCGGCCAGAAGATGGAAGGAAGTCGAGTATATCCCACAGATGAAAACGGCTGCCGCCAGGGCTGCAGCGGTGGCCTTGATATGGAAGGAAAGGCCGCCTGGGCCGCCTGCGTCCATCTCCAACGCACAGCCTTCCCGTCAACATCTTATTCATTTGTACATCGTGCTCGTCTCGTTACTGTTGATCATTCTCTCCGTCGCTGGCTGTCCATTCGCCTGCAACTCCCTCCCCGACTCATTCGCCACCGTCAATCAGTCCGCCGAGTTCTCCTCCACGTCCCTCGCTTCTCAGTTCAACGGCCTCGATGATCTCCTGTATCTTTCCTCCACCGGTTTTGCGAAACGGGAAATGACGCAGGTCGTCGCGTCCGCCCACGACGTCGTCGAGCTCTTCAACAGTAGCGGGCATGGAAAGTCGAAGTGGATCAGGAATATAGAGGAGGTCGTGCTCCGCGCGGAAGTTGCCACCGAGGACTTCGTGTCTCTCCAGAGTTTGCTGGCTTTGCTGGGGGGGAGGTGCGACAAATCTCTTCTCAGTTCACTCTCAGCTCGTCACTCACTGTGTCCCCAGGGTCATAGAAGCAGGCGCCGTCGTGGAGCAAGCCATACGCAGGAAGCCGCACTGTCTCATCGAAGCCGTCTGCCGCCTGCCCTTCACGCCTTTTTGCGACTACCAGCGCCAGGCAGATTTATCCATTCGCAGCCTCTCCCACAACCTGACTTATGGGTCCATCCCCCTGCTCTTCCCTACCCGCCGGCTTCTGTCGTCCCTCGGCCATCTCGCGACAATCGTCCACGATGTATCACAGGATATCGATCAGTCATTTTTGCCTTTGTCCCTCTCCCCAAGCAACCTTCCCCTCAACGGCAATACGTTCGAACCCGAGCTCTCGAACCTTCCCCGCATACGCAGCATGCGTCTCTATCACGATTTGGCACTTATGCAGCACCATATTCGCACCGCGTTGTCACTCACACATCGTATTAACCTCGACATTCTCGCCATACGCAACGCTCGCGCAAACACCCACATGTACGAGACGTACGAGGCCATCGCTGGGCTGAAGGAGTTGAGGCGTCGTCGGGGCATGGATGGCTGGTTGTAAATATTTATGTGTGCACGTTAACGTTGTAGTTTGGCGTATCATTAATATTGCGCGTCAAACACAATGGCAACCAGGGTCTATACAATATTATGTGCACCCTTTGGCGCGTGGGCTCGAAAGGCGGCCGCTTCGACTCTTCGCGACACGCCACTCGGATCGGCTGTATCGGATCGCTGCCCAGAGCAGCGCCAACAAAGATTTCCTCTTGTGATTTATCCTTTATACATGGCGCGGACAAAGCACCGTTGGGCCTCGTGTCGACTTCCCGAGGACTTAAAGCCTTAGACATCATCGACATCGCTACCAGTTGCGGCAGTTATGAGCGCACGGTCAGTCCTATCTGTTTTGTTCGAGTGTTCGCCGTGCAACGCTGATTTCATACTTGTAGCAACCTGTTCCCAACTTTCCTGGCTGCATTTTTCTGCGTAGACATGATCATGGCCCCGGAGCCAGCGCGCAGAGTGATCTTGGCGGATGTTAAGGTGTTTGTTTTCCGTCTTGGAGCCTCGCGATGTACGCCGATCTATCGAGTCATGGCGCCGTCTGCCTGTTAACCTTTCAGTAGATGTCGTTTACATCTGCGACAGGTTCCTCGGCGATGTTGTCGGAGGTCAGTCGGTTGCTGTCATGCCGACTCAGGTGCGCGAGCCAGAGTCCGTCCCTGTCATAGACACTGATTCTCTTCAGGATTCACCTGTAGTTGATGTTCTGTTTGACGACATGCTTCAATTTCAGCTGCAATTTACTGCGCATTCTACTTCGCAACGCTTTACGACACTCATCCAAGACTTGCAAGGTAGAACTCTGCGCGACGGCCAACTCGACGTCATCTGGAATGATCCAGTAGACCGAGGTCTTCGTGAGATGGTCTCCTGGATCAGTTCGTCCTGGAATACCGCTTGGAATGATAGTGAAGCTACCATGGTTGATGAGATTGGTAAAATGACGTCTTGTCTTGCCCTTCGGATCGTCTCTGGCCCCGAAGATGAGGACGAAGACTATGTACTTGTCAATGAGGACGAAGACTACGTACTTGTATTGTAAGACTACGTGTTGGATTATAAGCGGGCGGCAATGAGCTTCAATCTGAACCAGAGTCCCTTTTCAATCGCCTACGCGACGAACTAATTGTCCACCCTTCGGCACGCCGCCATTGGTGTCGGACGGTCGCATAAGTGAATTAGACGGTAGACCAGTGTCAGACCATCAGACAAAGACGACGCGGACATCAAGGGAGTCAGACTGTGGACCACTGTCAGACCATCAGACAAAAGAAGACGCGCGCGCATCAAGGGAGTCAGACGGTAGACCAGTGTCAGACCATCAGACAAAGAAGACGCGGACCGCAAGGGAGTCAGATTGTGGACGACTGTCAGACCATCAGACAAAAGAAGACGCGCGCGGCATCAAGGGAGTCAGACGGTAGACCAGTGTCAGACCATCAGGACAAAGAGGACCATTATCGCTCAAATTGGTAGAAAGCTGTGTGCGTTACCAACAACTATGCTTTTCAGCAAACCAGAAGAGACTACTCTCCCTCAAGGTCCACCGTGACATCGTGTACACATACGCGACGATTCCCACCATATACATCAGCATGATTTCTGCGGAACGATCGTCGTCAGTCGCAGAAACATAGATAGACAGTAAGACGCGTACGAGATCGACGATATGGATACCACTGTAGCTCTACGCCGAGTTGTGGGATCCCCATGATGTTACAGAAGATGTGGGCAACAATTGGGGGTAACACAGAGCCTGAGCGCAAGAAGAGGAAGGCGCAGTGGAAGCCAATTAGTATGGTATACGTGGATGAAAACACTGAGTGCAAAAGACCGGTTATAATCGGTAGAACACAACAGATCACTTAAACTCACGCGTTGTCATGAAAGCGTAATGGATAATGATTTTTCGGCGATTCCGGTCGAATCTCACGTAGGTCTCCCCGTGACGCAGATGCGCTGGATACCAGCAGCGTCAATGATCGTACGTTCCGCTACTCGGCGAAGAGACATACCAGCGCCGGAGGATAACGGGGATACAAATATGATGTATTTGTTGGAGGCGCCTGCCAGGTGGTAGGCAGCAACAATACACGAGCGCCAGACCAGCTCTTCAGTAAGGGGTCCCTGATTGAATTGGACTTGTCAATCATATACAGCGATGTGGGACGACTGCGACGCACTACGACATAGTTTCTGAACCCGATCCAGCTCGAAAAAGTGCCCACAACTTTCTCCTTGAACGACGACCTCTTCATGAAAGGAAGTTCAAAGCCCAGGTAGTGTCCATAAAGTGGCCCGAGATACAGCAGGGGCGTCACTAGGTAGACCAAGTCCAAGTGCGCCATGAAGCCCAAGCGGATCCGGACTGATTCCCAAAGATCCTGCGAAATTGATGAGAAGGGTGGTGTAGATATGGTAGACATGAATGCGACGTACGGGGTTCGTGCCGTCCCAGGACTCAGAAATCACCGTGTGCATCACGTAGCACGCTGCAATTGTGCTGAGTGACGCGCACGCCAGCCTGGTCTTGATCAGTCGACCGTTGACCTTGTACAATGGAAGGACATATCCAAGCGTAATTGCGACATTGAGCAAGTGGGCCGTCGCGAGGGATAGCGGCGGCGCGTTGAACACGCGTAACTCAGACATGGCGAAGGCAAACGGTGAGACCAGGGGTGGGGGTAGGATGGACGCCCTGCTGCCAGCAGGATGTCGACGACGGCCCGGGCTATCCATTATTCCGTTCGGCGGGCGTTCCCACGGGGTGAGCGCCGTCCCACGTTCATTCCCGTCCTCCAAAACCGCACCTCTCCAACTTATCAGTGAACGCCATGATCCTTCGTCCTGCAGGCCTCTTCCCCCCATAGGTCTCCGTAGACAACTCCATGCAGTACCTCCCGCCCGCCTACCAGGGTTTGGGCAGCCAATTCTACCCAGGCGAGTCCCTCGGCCCTCTAGAGTGCGTCCCACAACACCCATCCACCTAAGTCCTCGCTGACCCCGCTCCCGCTCCCGCGGCGCGGTCGCAGGTTTTCCATCGAGAGCGATCGCATCCTCGACGTGTTCTCACCTCTCCGTTGCAAACCGGCTGTTTACAACCTCCCCGACCTCCACGCCCTCGTCGATCACTCCGAGGAGCACCAGGACGTTGTCCTCGACCCTTGCCAGTACCAGCTGGCGCGGCCGGGCTATTACTCCGACCCTGATGGCATGCTCGAGATGAACGAATCACTGCCATCGTCCCCCGTGGCGCCGGCGTACGTGGGCTACGCCGAGCTCCCTGGGATGCACAGTACCGAGGCCCCCGAGGCCCCCGTCCAGCCCGCACTGCTCTACGCCGGCTCCGCGACGACAGGGTCGCCGCCGCCCAGGTCCGCACAGGCCTCCTCCTTGACCGCCGCCTCGTCCTCTGTTCACACCCTGCGCGCGTCCAAGGCCGTCCTGTCCGACGCGTCGTCACTGCGCCTGTCCAAGCCGTACCGCTGCATGAAGCCGAACTGCAACAAGAAGTACAAGCAGCTTAACGGCCTCAAGTACCACATGCAGCACGGCACGTGCAGCTCTGCTCCGTCGAAGGATCTCGAGGCGCTCGCAAGCGTGCTCGCGGAGAAGGGCATGGACGGCGGCGAGGGTGCGGGCAACTTGACGGAGGGGGAAATGCGCGAGGTCGAGCGTGAGGCGGAGCAACGGCTGCGCCCCTTCGCATGCGGCGTGGGCAATTGCCAGCGGCGGTATGGGAGCACGAACGGTCTCCGTGCGTTCTTTCTGACTGATTGACAGAGTCCTAATAGCTGATCACATCTACAGGGTATCACTATCAGCATTCTGGCTGCAGCGCATAGTGCAATAATGCCCTCCGGAATGCAGCGTTGATAGCATACAGTTTATCAGTATATCTAGAAGACAAGTGTTGCAATTTGTACTAGAAGACAAGCGTCGTGATCGAAACTTTGTCGAACCCGGCCCATCGCGCTTCGTCCTCCTTACATGATGTGACATTGTGACATAAGCCGCACCGTGCCGTACTGGCTGATCGACTATCATCGCCCGCTACCGGCTGGTCGACTATCACTGTCGCCCGCGTTCGTTCTGTCCGCTTCCAGGAGACTGTGCGCTTTGTGAAGGCTCGGTGAGCCTCATCTTGTCTCGCGTTGACGCTATGCTGACCGAACGGACGCAGCATGAACTGAAGTTGCGGCGAGGAGCAATTCATCGAGTCATCGAAGTCTCTTCTCCTGGTGAGTATATATTTCTGGGTTATCCCGCGGTCAAGCGGGCTAAGCAATTGCAGGCTATGGCACGGCTCTGCCAGTGCTCCTCTTGCATTGAGCACGAGAGTATACATCGCACATTAAAGGAGCCCGTTAAAGGAAGGTACATCAGCGACCGGGAATACAGGACCCACAGATTGACGCAGCCATTTTCATCTCGAGCACAAGGATCGACGGTGCCATCGACGGTGCCATCGACGGTGCCATCGACACCGCCATCGACGGTGCCATCGCCATCGCCACCGCCATCGACGGTTCCATCGCCATCGCCTGCGGCACCTACTACTCCCCCACGCGTCATAAGATCCACGCCGGCACCTATCACCATCCACCCAGTTTCTGCATCGACTCTAGGCACCCCGCGCGATGGTACTGCAGAGAGCTCGTCTGGCTCAGCAGCACCGACGACCCCTTCTGGTTCAGCGACTGGCTCCTCCGTTACCGCGCATTCTCGCAAGTCTCGCAAGGCGCGCAAAGCCCTGGCAGCAATAGAGCGCCTACATGCGGGATTCATGGAGAAACGCAGGCTCGACCTCTCCCCGGAGGATGTCCTGGTTTTTTCAAATCCTTCTGTCACGATTGCCCCCGGCCGCGCACCAGACAAGCTGGAGCTCCGGCGTGACGTCCTAACTAACCTCGCGACTATCGAATATGAGGAGTGGCTCTTCAATCTGCTCCGGGAAGTTGATCGACTGCCGCGGGTGGATGAACAGGACGTGGTGACCGCGCGAGCGGCACTGGTCTACAATCTCGAATCGGAATGGACTCGAATCCAAGGACACAAGAGGTTCTGCTGGGAGGCTCAGCAAACCCCGAGAAAGACGGAGGTACATTCAGAACCCCCTGACGCCAGACCGCCACAGATGGCCGCCCTGCGTGTCGACAATGGTACGTTCGGGTTCTTGAATATCTGATCCCCACATCTCATCATTTCCCAGGGCGACACCTGCGATCTCCAGTCCATAACTTCCATCCACTCATCGCCGGCATTTATCTCATCATCGCTATCGTACATCTCATATGCGCCATGTCAATGAACGACGCAGGGTTTCTCCTTGCCGGCATGACCTATCTCGTCACCCAGAGCTTTATGTATGGGTCCAGAAGGAACTCGTTACAACCGCGCGAAGTGCACATGGTTGACTCTATTCCGGAGGACGCTCGGACCGCGTTGAAGAAGCTCAACCTCCTCCCGCCCACACATGTATTCGTCTGTTGCCCAAAGTGCTTTGCGCTTTATCCGGAGAAGACCTCCCCCAAGAAATGTACGCAAAGGGATACCCCGGGTGATGAAGAATGCGGGCGGAGTCTACACAAGGCGAGGGCTATTCGCGGACATACTTTCGAGTATCCCGTCCGGTGCTTCCGCTATCATGACATGAAAGAGTGGATTGGAGAAATGATTTGCCGGGCCGACATCGCACCATTCCTCCTTCGCGCCGTTGATCTTGGTCAGGCCAGCGATCCTATGCGCGACATTTGGGACGCTTCCGAATTTAAGGACTTCAAGGATGCGGACGGCAGGCCCTTCTTTGATGGAGTGACGGAGGGCCGACTCGCATTCAGTCTGTGCATGGATGGCTTCAATCCATTGCACAACAAGATCGCGGGCAAGGTCATCTCCACGGGCGGGCTCTATATGGTGTGCTTGAATCTCCCTCCCCATCTGCGATATCGCATCGAGAACATGTTTCTCGTCGGCATAATTCCCGGCCCTCGCGAACCCCACCTGCATCAAATCAATCATATTCTCGTGCCCCTCGTCGACCAGCTCCTTGATCTATGGCTGCCCGGGGTCGTTTACACCCACTCGGCGCACGCAAACATGGAGCGACTTATCCGGGTCGCCCTCATCCCTCTTGTGAGCGACCTGCCCGCGGCTCGCCAAATGGCAGGTCTATCGGGCATCGGCAGTGACAACTTCTGTTCATTCTGCAACCTTACGCTCGATGCCATCAATACAATCGACCCCTCCAAGTGGGGCTCTCGTTCCTACGAGGCTCATCTGCAGCACGCGTTTGAATGGAAGAACGCCAGTTCAGATCGGCGGGCCGAAATATGGAAAAAGCACGGCATACGCTTCACAGAGTTGTTGCGTTTGCCGTACTGGGATCCCACCAGGCACCTGGTTATCGATACTATGCACAATCTCCTACTTGGCAACTATGAGCATCACTGCCGCGACATATGGGGTATGGACTTCACTATGGCCGATGGCGACGGCACTACTACTGATCCGATAGCTGGGCTTGACGAAGAGAAAATGGGAGCAGCCTACAATATCTTGCGTACGAAGGACAATGAAGCCGTTCGCGCGCTCAGCTTGGCCCAGCTCCGAGGCTTGGTTTCCCGTCAGGGTCTGCGCGCTGAGGGTAATCGCAGAAAAACGTATATTGACGTCCTGCTACAATACGTGAGTCGTTCACATATCTTCGCGAGTTTCTCGCTCAAGGTCGCAACAGCGTGTGGACCAGGGCTGGTTCGATGCCGCCGGCACCCTTCTGACACCTGCCCCAGACGAAACGCATCCATCATCCCAGGATATCAGCGCGGCTGAATTTCGCGTAGCACAAGCCTACCTCGACTCAGCTCCCAGCTCCAAAGCGATGACGGCCCTGCGAAAAGTGTCATTACTGGCACTGTGCAAGGCCAAATTTCAGAAAGGGAAGCATAAAGCGAGCATGAATAAACGCGAGCTGGCTGATCTCCTCATAGAATGGGTAGGAAGCTCTTACCAGCTGGCTTTCTCTTTTATTAACGAATCCACGCAGCGCAAGGCACAGGCAGAGGGGCCGCTCGATCCCTCGAAGTTTGAAGAGGCTCGCAAGATGTTGAAGCATCGGAAGAAGACGCGCGTACTAGGGAAGGAACGATTGACCGCCGTCCGGGAAGATATGCAGAAGACGTTCTTACCATCTTGGATCGCGAGGGCTCCAAGAAACATAGGGGAAAGTGCCCACGGCAAGCTTGCCGCCGATCAGTGGAGAACCCTCTGCACGATTAACTTGGTCATCACTTTGGGGCGACTCTGGGGCTTTTCACCTTTCGACAGCCGCGAGTACAGCATGCTGTCGAACTTCATGGCTCTCGTGTCAGCCACGACGTTGGCCATCGGGCGCACCATGACGATCTCTCGAGCGGATTCATTTTTGGAGCAATATTTGTCGTACCTTCGTGGGCTCAGAGATCTATTTCCTGGGGTCAGGATCACGCCGAACGAACACCTGTCGGTGCACCTGGCCCCCATGTTGAAAGGCTTCGGTCCATCGCACGCTTGGAGGTCGTTCGCATTTGAGCGATGGAACTACATGCTTCAGCAGATCAGTACAAACGGCCACTATGGTCCGTACCTCGTTCACGCCGTTTCTTCACGTCACTGAACTCTTTTCAGGGGAAATGGAGAAAACGATGTATGAGCGGCTTTGTATGGGACAGAAGCTCCGTCAAATCTTGCATATCGATCGTATGGCGCCTGCCCTTCAGCACCTCCTCCCCGCGTACGGCAGGGCATTCGGCAATGACTCTCGGGGCACGCTTTTGAACGACATGCTGTCCGAAGATCCCGCCAATCTCGGAGTGGACATGCTCCCTCAAGAGCACCGGGTGATGATGCCAAAAAGCGTCAAGGAGATGATGCGCGAGCACTACAGCCCCGGACAAAACATCACTCCGTGGTTTCACAGGCGACGGACGGTGAATGTTCGGGGAGTATCGTATCATACCATGGAGTCCTCAAGCAATGACTGCTTTGTCGCAGTCGGGGATAGCATTGCTTCAGGTCGATGGGATGCCGCGCGCATCTTGGCGATTTTCCAGCACACTCAACTCAGAGACCCTAGGATATTCTTCCTTGTGCAAATGTTCGTGCCGCTACCGGCAGAAGACGCTCCGATGGACCCTTATCGTCGATTCCCTGTCGCGGGCGGCCGACTCTATCGCGACCAAGCGATTCCGGAGGTCCGTCTGGTTGCTCTCGACAAACACGTCATCTGCCACCTGGCATTGACGCCAATGTCACTCAACGCCTTCAAATATGACTGCGTTCACGCCCTGCCTCTTGATCGAGTATGTTCATCTCGCTAGGAAAAAATAACTCGCTAATTGCCACGCAGGACTGAAGGAATTAGTATGGGGCGGGCGCCGGGCGAATTAGATTATTTGACTAAGACATGATAATAGCGTTGGCGCGTTTTGTATGTATTCACCCGCTACGGTCGGGCAAGGTAGCCGTTGCCCGCAGCGGCGCTATCCTCCTTATATTCACAACGACTATCTTCGAGTTAGTACGGTTGACACGAGTGCTCACGTGAGCGCGTTTGCCCGGATTCGGCCCCGGGCTCGTCGAGCTCGGACGACTCGTCGCCCATAACACAAACTGGCACGCCACCTAGTCCTACCAATGTTGCAACGCTCAAATGTTCTAACTGGCTTTGACGGCTGGGCCTGTCGTCTCGTGGAGGCGTTGCCTCTGGCCGTCACTTCAAGCACTGGACGCGTCTGAATTCGGGACATAGGACAAAGGGATCACAAACCACAGGTACGTCACGCAGACATCGCCTGACAATCGCGTGGCTCACACCGTGAACACATTTCTACTCCCTTGTCCTTCCGCTCTCTAGATCTACTTCTACTCCGAACATGGCTCAAGAAATCGATGGTCACGCGGACCACGAAATGACTGAAGCTGGGCTCGACCAAGACCAGCAAGATGACGAAATGGCCGATGCCATGCTCGAACAAGACCACGCTATGGCCAATGGCGTGGAGGATGCGCAGCCGGAGCAGCCGCGACGCCGGGGGCGCGAGATGGACGAGCCGGTCGAGCCTACAGATGTTGAGGAGCTCAAGAACAAACAAGGTGGGTGGCCAATCAATAGAGCCTGAGTCGGACGGATTGCTGACAATGATGATCAAGCAAGCAAAAAGCGCAGGATATTTGATCCGGACGCAGGCAAAAAGCCCAAGATATACGATCTGGAGACCATTGTGGAGGCTATGAAGCCTGGGGCCACCCTCCGAAGGAATGCAGTCAGGACGGTGAGAAAAAAAAACACTCGATGGTATGTCCCCAGCGAGGAGTTCAACGACGATTTTGCTTACGGGCCACAAACAAAGGGACATAATTCGCGAACAAATGTTAGCTCATGCGTCCTTGGCGACGGCTCATCGAGACAGTGGGGACGGATCAAATGCGATCGCTGGAATTCGTTTTACCAAGACGAACGAGTCCTTCCCGCCTGACGAGGCCTCCCGTCAGAAAGCGGCCAGTCGATGGAAGGAAATCGAGAAGGAAACGGCCGCAGCCGCTGGACAGTCCCAATCCTCCGCTCCTGCGTCCACGTCCACGGCTCACCCCTCTGGACCGGCCATGCATACATCAGTAGCGCCTCCGCAGACCACGGCTCACCCCTCTGGACCCGCCATGCATGCATCAGTAGCGCCTCCGCAGCCATCTGGAACCTCCACGGCATCGCAAGTACCGAGTCAGCACGATCAACCGGGCAGCGGAGCGATGGACATTGAACTCACGTTTGAAGCAGCTTTTCTGCAGACTGTGCCCTCGTTTATGGCTGAACAGCCCCAAGAGTCTGGACCATCCGCCCCTGCGCCCACCTCCGCGGCTGAGCCCTCTGGATACATCGCCCCCACATCAGTAGCACCTCCGCAGCCCTCTGTAACTTCCACGGCCCCGCCATTACCGAGTCAGCGTGGTCAACCGGACAGCGCAGCGATGAACATTGAATTTGCACTGGACACAGAGGCCGCAGGATTCGCGCCGACTGGTGTTCCCCCGCAGGTGTCGTACAACAGCGCGGATCCTCCGCTGGGCGCGACGACTGCACAGCCGACCACCCAGCCGTCGCCTCGAACGCCGGGACCGGAGGTCCCGAGGTCTGCGCCGAGCGCAGCATTCACGTTCGCAGCAGATTTTTCGCAGACTGTTCCCGCGTCTGTGGGACATGCTTCCTCCGGGGCGGAGGGTTTCGCATTCTCCCCTGCTTTCCCGTCAGGCGCTGCCCAGTCGACGCGTCTGGCACCAGAGCCATCAGAAAGTACTGCTCCCCCGCTGAGCGACACGACTGCCCAAACGACCTCGCAAGCGACCGCCCAGCCGTCGTCTTCAAGTCCACGACCGGAGGCCACAGCGTTCGTGCCAACTGGTGTTCCCCCGCATACGTCGTCCAAGAGCGCAGCGCCTGCGCCGAGCGCAACGACAGCTCAGCCGACCGCTCAGTCATCGCCTGTCCCCCCGCACACGTCGTCGAAGAGCGCAGCGCCTGCGCCGAGCGCGACGACAGCTCAGCCGACCGCTCAGTCATCGTCTCCAGGGCCAGCACCGCAGGTCCCGAAGTCTGCGCCGAGCATTCCACAAGGCGCTGCCCGGTCGACGCGTCTGCCACCGGAGTCATCCCAAACTACTGCGTCCCCGCCGAGCGCCACAACTGCCCAACCGACCTCGCAACCGACCACCAAGGCGACCGCCCAGCCGTGGGCTCCAAGGCCGGGAGCGGATTTCCCGAGGTTTGCGCCGAGCGCAGCGACCGCACCGTCGCATGCTGCGGGTCCAGAGGCCGCAGCAGGATTCGCGCCGACTGGTGCTCCCTCGCAGAGCTCAACATCTTCACAAAGTGCTCCTCCCCCGCTGAGCTCAGCCCCCCAGCCGTCGTCGCCCGCTTGGTCGACCCCTCCGGGGCATGCTGAAGCTGGGACGTCTGAACCCTCGGAGAGTCCCACACACGGCTACGCCGACACATCCAATGCCAAATCATCTCCAGAAGCTGCGGAAGGGTTTGCCAAGTTTTACCGGCTTAGCAAAGCACGTGGTGCACTTGACCACGTTCGGACCCAATTCTCTGCCTATCGCGAGAAATTTGGGTTTCCATCCACTTTGGACTTCACAACAGACGGACAACAGGTCTCTATCAGCAGCACCCTACCTCTCGGAATGGACATTTTTGACATTCCTCACATCGACGCGACTTTGGCTTACACAAGCACGAACTCCCCTTTGCACGAGTATTCCGAAAATTTGGTTCAGCTGCAATTGCAATTAGATGAGGTGGACCATATGGGCGACGAGTCGATCAAGATGTCTCGCAGGGAAATTGTGAATGCGATAGAAGCCGAAGCAGGGCGGTTGGAGTGGCGTTGGAAGGCCAGCTGGATGCTGCACCTTCATGAGTCATCCCAGCCGCCGTCGACCACTCAAGCTCAGAGCGGAGAAGACGTGATGGATGTCGACGACGGCAATTCTCCGGCGAGTCATGATTTAGTGTGTATGTTCCGTAATCATCGTTCGCTGTGGCTCATTGCAACCCTTTGTAGCCTCCACGTGCACAACCAGGCGCAGTTCCGCCGCGAGCGCCATTCACGCAGGATCAGTCGCCTCGGTCGCAACAGGGCCCGAGCCCGGTTCCCCCGCCATCCACGCAGCATCAGCCACCAAATGCGTCATTCGTGCCGTCGCAGAATCAGTCGCATCCGTCATCATTCACGCATGATCAGTCGCCTCGGTCGCAACAGGGCCCGGTTCCCCCGCCATCCACGCAGCGTCAGGCACCGGATGCGTCATTCGTGCCAGTGCCGTCGCAGAATCAGTCGCATCCGCCGGATGCGTCATTCGTGCCACCTGAACAGCCGCCTGACGGTGACGCTGGCAACGTGAGATCAGCTTTCACAAGGGCAGGCTATCCACGTGCGACTCTACACGGTTTCGTTCACAGTAAAAAAAAGCGCCCGAGAGCTCCAGATACGAAGGCGCTGCAGGTCCGTATCTATCTTCGACCGTCGTGTAAACGTTTTGACGCGTTCAAACAGAAAGATGTGAGAGAATACGCGGCCGAGTGCCTTGGGCGCAATAATAACAAATCGCCTTTTCCGGTTCCACCGACTAAGGAGGAGTTGGAGAGCTTTAATGCGACCGGGTTCGGTGGACCAACTAAAGACAACTTTCGTTTGGACATCCTAGGGTCCGCAAGGTCGCCCTGGAACATGTGTCTGGCCGACGTCTTCACAGAGGACTTTATGTCGTATGCCATCCATGGGGCTCACGACGAGGAGACGGTCCAGCATACTTTTTTGACACATTTGTTAACTCTACGCCGCCAGTATAAAGAAATCGCGGGTTTGGACGCTCCGGACGAAGCGAAGCAGGCCTTGCGCAAGCAGGACGTCAGACAACGCGACCGTCAGGGGACTGTAAGCTCCTGTCATCGTCGACATTGACTCAGGCTAACATGGCTATAGACCTACGAGTTCCGTTATGTGGCATGCGTGTTCAACGAGGAGTTACAGTGGTTCCTACCCATCTTGGAACACCTGGGACGAAGTTCCATGAGCGGCGATGAAAGCGACCACCGAGGGGGGCAAAGAGGCTATAGCATCATCAACTTTGACTGGCGTGCGCCCGAGCTCTTGCCGTTCCTCCGAATTCTGGAGCTTCTTTACCTGGAAACAAAGTTTTCCGCAGACGGCACAGCTGCTCGTGGCAATTGGCCTAGGATCCGCTGGCCCAGTGAAAAGTCGCGGCCGGGTAAGCCCATAGTCGGACTTCCTTCCAACTTGTATGCCGCCGACTTCCTGAAGAAGCTCGCGCCCAACAGGCGTCAGGAGCTGAAAATGAAGAAGCCAGTGTCATTGCAGATATCTGAGGCCCTGAAAAGGTACGCAAATTTTCGCTACTAGCCTGCTTGACCTGATGTGATTTTCTGAAGGAGAGCCGCTCGCTTTCTTCATTGCTCGTCAGCGCGGTCCACGCCACTGGATGAGGACAAGGTGAACCTAGGTGAGCTAGAGCACTACATTCTGACGGGCAAAAGGTTCGGAGAGAATTAGGGCAGAATAAGGCGTGGTGGAGAGACATATACGTACCTTGATAAATGAGCGAATATGTTAAGGCGGAGGATTTTCGGCCTCGACAGCGTGTTGCTGTGGGTGCGACCGTGCATGGCGTTTGACGTAAGTACTACAAAGAACAAAGGGCCACACTGGCATATAAGCGAAGCAAGGTCTTTCCTTACACTCGCTGCCACGCCCTTCACCCCGCTATGGCCTTACGACGAAACGACAACAACCAGGAGAGAGATACGGAGCTATTTTCGAGGAGAAGGTTCTTACAAGAGGAGCCATCGCTGTTGGCGATACCGCCGCCACAGCCGCCGCCGCCGCCGCCGCCGCCGCCGCCATCCCGCTTCGAAGCCATCGTGAGCATGCATGCCGTTGTTTCCGGTATACTCGCCATAACTTCCTTCACCCATAGGATGCCTCTCATGCGCACCGGACCCGTACTGTCCATCAGACGCCTGCCGCCGTGACTGCCATCAATTTTGTCCTTCGGTGGTTCCGACTCGCGAAACGAGGTCTTTTATTATTGGTCGTCTACGCGCTGTCTACGCTGGCAATCCAAGCGAGCGTAGAATTGCAGCCCGTCCTTCTGCCCGGTATTGGATTTGGCGGCCCATGGATCCTTCGCGTCACCACCACCACCTTTCTTTGGCCACAACATGTCATATCATTTCACACACCGCTCGAGCGCGATGTCGCGTTGAGTTGCAGCGTCGGCCTTTTCAACCTGGATTTGTTGGGGCCATCGGCCAAATCGGACCATCGGCCGTTGGAGGATTTCGCTGCTGCCGCCGCCGGAGGGCGGATGATCGAAGCTTTGACCTCCCCCACATACGCGAAGCCTCACCGTCGCGACGTCCTCCTCTACAAGCGCATCATCGGATGGTTCATGCCTATGCCTTCGTCGCCGACGCCCGCGAGCGTGATCTTGCCGCCGGGCGCTGACGTTGGTGGCTGCTGGCGGTTTCCTGGGACATCGGGGACGATCGCTATCGCCCTGGCACAGCCCATCGACTTGACTAGCATCACGTTGGAAGCCCTATCCCAGTCATCTGCTCCTCCCGCTTCGCCAGCATGTACTCCTCGAACGATCGTGCTCTGGGGTTTCACGGACCAGCCGGGTAGCCATGCGGACGAGCGCTGTGGTTCGTTATACGACAACTCCACCTTCCCTCCCAGCCTACTCGGCCAGGTTGAACAAGGGTGGCGCATCTTGCGTCTGACGACGGAAGAACATCTCGATGGGAGGACGTGGAGTCATCGCCTGAGGGTCGACAGTGGGAGTAGATGCGCTGAGCCAGTGGGAAGAATCCTGTTAGAGGTCCGCGGTAATTGGGGTTCAGCAGAGTTTACTTGCATTCGTCGTGTTAGTGTACAGGGCAGACCGGTTTAGTCGGAGTAAATGCGCAATCGTTAAATAAGTACTACTTAGTGTGTTGACCGTGACTGAATCTTGTGTGACTATGTGACTCCGTTGACGGTGACAGCAGTTCAAGGTCAGCTCGTTCGAGTCCAACGGTTGGCAACCCCCAGCTCCGAGCACCCAGTGCCCGCGACGAGCCGCAGCGCTGAGACGATGCCACATGGTCTATGACATGGTCGCATAAGCCTGGAAACCTATATGGCGACTGGGTAGAACCGACCTGTCAGTACCGGCGGACGCGAGCCTGCTGGCGACTCCTAATCTATTCCCGACCCTCCTGGCTACTCTATTCCCGACCTACACTTTTACTTTCTGCCCCTTTTTCAGATGCAACTCGTGTGGCACAGAAGGTCCGTGGCTCTGTAGCAAACAAAGTGCTGCTCGTCTCTGACTTTTTATTTGGGCCCAGCGTTTCCCCACTTCGCTTCAACTAGGCTCGCGTGGTGGAGCGTGAATGGTTCGTGGCTTCGCATTGAAGGGTTACATTTTGTTTCCTAATAATTTTCACTCACGCTTCTGCAGCGTTTCCAATATACTCTCTGACCCAGGTGAACCTGCCGTCGCGCTGCGACTCGAAACCCGACGTGGCAGTGGCAAGCGCAGTTCGTGCGCCAAGGGAGCTGGCGTTTGGTGACATCAGCGGCTTAATGAGGTACGAGGTTTGCATCGTTTTTGAGCACATTGCACTCATTAGCAGACTACAGCTTTATAGTACCACACCTATAGCGGCGAGCGGCGGCATATCACACGTAATTTGTGACCCCGCAATGGGTGCGATACCGCATCAAGCACCTGAGCACTCGCACCGAAATACATTCATATTTTAAACAACTTCCAGTCCGCACTTCCTCTCCCATTTTGCTAACGCCAGCCCTTCCGCCTCCCCGCACCCTCTCCGCCAGCTCCAGCTGCGTCCTTCAATCTCCCTTCCTCTCCAACTCGCGCACACGTGTTCTCTCTAGGCATCCCCTCCCACCTCCTCACAGCCTCCACTCGCATAGTCAATTAAGCCCGGCCTCCTCGCAGCTCGCGCAAGATGTCGGCCCGGAAGGTTTTTGGCGGGATGAATGGCCGCGGCGTCTTTCCCCTGAAAGATCGTCTCCCCATTGCGCCGAAAGCGACTGCGCACCCACTTCAAGACGAGTGCCGATACCTCTGGCGTATTTGAGCTGGTCTCCGCGCCGAGCGGTGACTAAAGCTGCTTCGATGCTGGGCCAATTCTGCTGAACGGTGAGTACTCTCTAATTAGTGAGATACAAACAACTCACTGGCTCAAGGACGTCGCCTGCAATAGTGCTGGTAACCTGAGTGCTAACTCACCGTCGCTCTGCCCATGCCCACTGCCATCCTGTCTTGCGCACCATCCCCGATCGCACGCGTTCCCCGGCCTCCGAGCGCACATACGCGCTCAGATTCTGGCCGCGACCGGCGCTCGCCACGGACACTCCAATTTTGACGCAATCAGAGGTACAACGGGTCCAGCAGCACGCAGGCCCCGCGCGCTGCCATTGGCCCTGGCGCGTCATCGTCCGTCCGCTGTCCACCGTGCGATCGGGCGACGATGCGCGCCGTCAACTCCATGACTCGGTGGCCACTTGCAGCTCACTTCCACGGTCCGACGATCTGCGGGCCATGGAGCGCATCTACCGACACGCGACCACGAAGCGTGTCAGCTTGCTCTCGCACGGCGCGATGCCGGCCAAACTGACGTGGCCCACAGAATGCTGGAGGGCGCGCGCATTTGTTGACTTCGGCAGGCCGATTCCTGGACCTGGTGCATGCGCACCTGGCCCTTCAACACGGCTATGAACCCGCTACCACGACGCCGCTGGTACGTACCTGTAACTTCGATGGCACGCTATCAAAGCTGACGGTACTCACTTTCGTAGATGCTGCAGCATCTTCTCCGCCCGCTCAGCAGCTTCATGCACTGCATCGCGCGGCATCGCGCACCGGCACTGTCCTGTCGGCCCGTGGTTGAAAGTGACCCGTCCAGGTGCCGCGCCGCGCCGTCCTACATTATCCAGGCGCAGGCGCGCACATCCTCCGCACATCGTCCGCCTTCGCGCGTCCTCGTGCTGGCGCCGAGGGCGTCTTTGTGTTGCAGGAGGGAAGCTTCGGTCAGTTTAAATTCATCTTTGCGGGTTTGTGCGAGAAAGCTGAAGTCGTCGCAGACTGGACATGGCGAGGACCCTCTGCGGTCGCCGGCGACGCCGACTTTGACTTGCCTCGTAGTTGGCCCGGCCGCGTGCGAGTTGGTCGAGTCGCGTGGTGATCGCCGCGACCGCGATGGACGCACATCCCTGGACGCCGCGTTCGTCGCATGGCGTGCCGCGGTGGAGGTGTAGAGCTGTCAGCACGCGGTGCGATTGGGGCGGGCTGAGGCGCGGGAGAGGATGCGGCGCAGTCCGTGTACTGCACTCCGCGCGCTGGACGGCCTCCGATGCCCAGCGTCTCGCGCCTGCAGAGCTTCATTTCGCGGAGCGAGCCGCGGCGGGTCCGGTATGTCTTGCCCTTCGTCAACGTTTCGCGCGCGCTGACATTGGGCATAGCTCGCGCGGCCTCTTCCCCGGTCATCCCTCTCGCAAGCTGTGGTAGCTGTGGTACACCCCACGCCGACGTTGCGCACAGCGCCTGCAGGGGCGCACGAAGAAGTGACCGTGCAGCCACCGGCGCTCACGCCTCACATCCCCTGGACAAGGCGCGCTGCGACGCTGCGCGCACAGATCGGCCTCCGCGCGGCGTCCGTGGCCATCTTTAAGCAACCACGGGATGCCTGGCCGCGCCCCGGTGTGGCGTCCGCGCTACGACTTCGATGGCTCAGCTGCCGTGCCCGGCGCGGCCGTGGTCGATGCGCAGCCCAGTTCGGCGTACCCAGGACTTGCAGCATACGCGCCACGTCGTCGCCGTCGTCGTGGCCATCTTTTAAGACGGCAGCCGTCCTCCCGCATGACGCCCGCACAGTGCAAACGTGACGGTCAAACCCGCAAAAAGGACCGCGTGGTGTGTACAGTCTCTACCACGAGCCGAGCCGCCTCTGACCACGGTGGCTTTTTTGGCAGTCGTTGGAATCTTACAGCTAGCGTGGCACGGTCGATTGATACGGGAGGCCCCTGGAGGGCGCGAACGAGGCGTTCAAGGACAATATATCAAGCCCAGTTTATCGGGTACCATAGGGTCTCTGTATTTACATTGGCGGGGCAGGAAGGTCGTATGCACAGCCGCTTCGCTCCAACGTGCTGCGTTCGATTTTGCCTTCGACCCTGTCTTGCTAATCTCTCACAGGCTCTTCACGCGAGGCCGCGCGGATTTTGGCCTCCCATTCCTCGACGAAGCGCTGCAGGGTAGGCGGCGCGTTGGTGTTGAAGTTGACGAAAACGGTCCCACCACGCGCACGAACGCTCTTCAGGGCGCGGTTTCGGGCGAACCCACGGCGGACTCGCAAGACGAGCACGCGCTCCGGGCTGCTGTTCGAGCCGCCGATCACCCACTTAACGCCAAGCCTGCTGGCTTGCTGTGGCCAAAGGAGTTGATTGACGCTGCCCTCGCACGCCCGGCGCACAAAGTCGGGGTACTCGTCCGCGTCCTGGCAAGGTATGGCTCAGCCAGCCCGGTATGCCAAAACGAACGGCGACGAACCTCAAGGAAGGCGCGTACGGCTTGGCGCATATCTTTCGACATTTGGCGACTCGCTGGTGACGGCGAGTGACAATCAGAAGGATGGATGTAGAGCGACGACATGGGGCCACGCTACGCACCTGCTACACAAGACGGCGGGCTTGGAGTGTGGCGAGCGCCATGGAGGGTCGACAAGCGCCGCGACGTTGCACACAATACGGGCACGGGCAGGCAGGAAGCAGGGAGGGAGGTAACGTGTCAGCAAAAAGGAGGATGGACGAAGACGAAGGTACGACGGACCTGTGCGGCTTCGGTGGGGCACGGCGCAGAAAGACACAGCTGGAAGTAGGCGCATTAGCGTGCGCGCTCGACGAAGACGAAGATGCGACGCACCTGCGCGGGGCGAGGGAGCGGGAGATGTGTGGCGGCGGTGGATGGCGCACAGAAACGGGCTGCCAAGGCAAAGCGCCTTAGCGCTCCACGGCGAGAAGACGAATATACCACGCACCTGGCCTTCGAGGCGTCGCAGCAGGCGGAAGAGATGGCGAACGGCGCAGAAGAAACACCGCTGGAAAGGTGCCTTAGCGCGCGCGACGCGTTGATCGACGAAGACGAGGATACGACGGACCTGCACGGGAGGAGGGAACAGGCCGACGGCGGAGGTGCGCAAAGAGACAGCTGGTAATAGGCGCATTAGCGTGCGCGATCTACGAAGACGAAAATGCGACGCACCTGCGCGGGGCGAGGGAACGGGGAGGTGTCTGGCGGCGGTGGATGTCGGGAGATGTGACTGTGACTGGCAAGGCAAGGCGCCTTAGCGCTCCCGGCGAGAAGACGAATATACCACGCACCTGGGTGCAACAGGCGGTTCGCCAATGCGCGGGGGATTGGAGGATAGAATTGACGGACGCAGTGGCGACAAAGGACCGACGTCGTGTGGAGGAAAGACGGGCAAGCGCGTCACGCATGAACCCTCGCAGTGCCATTGGCCTTGTGTCAGTTTCGTTCTTCACATCCTCCCTTTTGCTAGGATTGCGCTCAACACATTGCGAAGCGCACCGACGCCCCTCGCCCCCAGTTCATGGCCCGTTCCGCTGCCAAACATCCCGTCCTCTTCAGCCATCGCGACGAGCGGAGCGACCCTAAAAATCGGTACAGCGCCTGGCCATCAACCCTTCACCGCACCGGCTCGACAATCCGTAACGTCTCGCGAAGTCTCCGAGGCCGTTTGTTGGGCACTTGGGGGCCAGAGAGCGGGGTGCCCTTGGTGATGTATCACTTCATATGTGCGTCGTCTGTCACTCAGTGCGCCCTCAGCCGTCTAATGCTTCACAGATGGACGGCACGATTCATTCTTTGCTCACTTATCTTCAACGCGGTCGTCCTGGCCAGGCTGGAGAGCGACCGCGCCGCTTCGAGGTCCCTGCTGGCCACGCTCGACGCCGCCCGCGCTCCTGTCTCGCGCCTCCCGCCCGAACTGCTTCCGATTTCGTGGGCCTAGAGCTCGCGGACTCCCGCACACCTTGCCGTGAATACGGGCTGGCACTGCGCGCTCAAAGACCGTCGACCCGACGCATTTGAAGCTCCCGCTGTCCACCCGGTGGGCGGATGCAATTCAAGCGCGATCGCAGGGTGCCCTACTCTCCTTATCCGGCGGCTATCTTCCGTCTTGCGGCCCATAGTGATGAGCGTGGCGAAGGCGAACGAGCTTTTCCACGCGCATTTCTCGACTTACGTGCATGCGGAGTCGGGGCAGGAGACGGTCCGCACCCTGTCTTACTCGATCCCCGCTTCGCTCAAGAACCACCTCGCTCTCGTTCACCCTACTGTCACGTTTCCGGACATCGAGCTTGCTAAGGTGCCTCTTCTTTCTACGCCTCTCTCGTCTGCCCGCGCCGACTCGTCGAGTGAAAGGCGCCGTCGTCATGCAATACCAATGTCACCCCGACATGTCTTCAAGAGCTGTACGGGATTCCATCGACACCTGCCACTCAAGATGGAAACAAGCTCTATGTTACTGGTCTGGTGAGAAGACTTGCAGGCATGTAGGCCCGCCTCCTCTTTTTCTTTCCCGCTCACCCCTGTCCATAGGCGTTCTTGACGCGATTTCGGCCCGACATCTCGCCCAACACCTCTTTCGCATTCCTGAGCGTTTACGGCGGTCAGGATCCGCAGAACATCAGCGAAGCCGGTCCGGAGGCGGTACGTATAACTCGTTATGAATCTACTTGCAACTCACGAGTAGTCTTGCAGGATCTCGACATACAATACACGGTCGGCATTGCCACCGGCGTGCCCGTGACCTTCGTTTCCGTGGGCAATGATACTCAGGTGGGAATCTGGACGGCATGCTCGACATCGTGAACAATCTGCTGGCGCAGGAGACGGTTCCCCAGATCCTGACTACTAGTTACGGCCGCAATGAACGCGAACTTTCAAGACCGTTAGCTCAGTAAGTGGGCATTTGCATCGTATGAACACTGTGCTTACCCACGTCTCAGACTACTTTGCAATGCATATGCTCAGCTCGGCGCTCGCGGCACGTCCGTCTTGTTGCTCAGCTCGGCGCTCGCGGCACGTCCGTCTTGTTCTCCTCCGGCGACGGCGGAGTCGCCGGCTCCGCCCCCAAGAAGTGCACCACGCTACCGTTTGCCGAACCCCACCACTGCGCGTCCAGGGATATTTTCATGTCTGGGAAGACTACGCACTTATCGTTCTTTTCGTCCTATTCATGTGAGTTGCGTACACCATCCACCTGCAAATGGACTAACCCTCCGCAGCCTCGAGTCTTTTGCGCGAATACGCGCCGACCACCAGAAATAGAGCGCATTCTTGCCGAGAGCGTACGCCGACGCGACAAGAGCAACGCTACGATCAATTCATGAAATGGACGTTCAAGAAGTACCCCCAAGAGTACCTCGCATCGGCGTCGAATATAGCATGCCCGAGGCGCGCGCACGCTCGATGGGTTTCTACGGGAAGAAGTGGCCTTCACCGCCGACTACGTTCTCGCAAAGTCACTTGGGGTGCTCATATTTAATGATGAGCAGTGCAATTCAAGATTATGAACGAGAACCGTTTCGCAGCTAAGAAGGCGAAGAGGCAGGATGACCGAGGGTGGCACAGACGGGAACAGCAGACGGGAGACGGGAGGACGGCAGACGGGAGACGGGAGGACAGCAGACGGGAGACGGGAGACGGGAGGACAGTAGACGGGAGATGGGAGACGGGAGACGGGAGACGGGAGGACAGCAGACGGGAGACGGGAGACGGGAGACGGGAGACGGGAGACGGGAGGACAGCAGACGGGAGACGGGAGGACAGCAGACGGGAAACGGGAGACAGGAGGACAGCAGATGGGAGACAGGAGGACAGCAGACGGGAAACGGGAGACAGGAGGACAGCAGACGGGAGACGGGAGACGGGAGACGGTAGATCTATGGACAGTCAACTATTAGGGTTTGACAGTAGATGGTAGACCAGTGGACAGACCCACAGCGAATGATGTGGATGGCAGAAGGTAAACAGTCAGCAGACTGCACACAGGTTGTGGTGGACCGTGGATGGTGGAAGGTGGACAGCGGACGGTGGCCCTCGGCAGACAGGATTGTGGACGGCGTCCGCTGATGGCAAACAAGGGACCAAATAGGGGTGGCGGATGGCGGATGGATGATGACAACGGTGGTGCGGTGGATGGCAGACGGCAGACGGCAGACGGCAGACGGCAGACGGCAGACGGCAGACGGCAGACGGCAGACGGCAGACGGCAGACGGGCGATGGCGGACAGTGGTTTGTACTGTGTGGGCCATTGACAATCAATCATGGACCGTCAATGATTGACCGTCAGCCGTTGACCATGGGCTGTCAACAAACCACCGTCCACCGTGGGTCATCAACGATCCATATGGACTCATGGACAATTTACCGTTGACTGTCGACCGTGGACTGTTGGCCATCCACCGTCCACCGTCCACCATGGGCCGTCCGTAGGCCATTGACGATTGACTGTGGACCATTGATGATTGACAGTGGACCGTCGTCGATTGACCGTGGACCATCAATGATTGACCGTCCACCGTCCACTGTTGACTGTGGGCCGTCCACCATCAACCGTGGACCGTGGGCCGTCCACCATCAACTGTGGACTGTTGATCTACCATCAGTGACCGTGGGCCATTGGCCATCGACCGTTGACCGTTGACCGTGGGCTGTCAACCGTAACCGTCAACTGTGTGCCTTCGCCATGACCATCAACATCAACCATGGGCTGTCAACCGTGGGCTGTCAACTGTCAACCGTCGACTGTTCACCGTTCACCATCGACCAACGACTGTTCACCGTTCACCATCAACCGTTGACCGTTGACCGTGGGCTGTCAACCGTAACCGTCAACTGTGTGCCTTCGCCATTGACCATCAACCGTGCGCCACTGTCAACCGTCGACTGTTCACTGTTCACCATCGACCAACGACTGTTCACCGTTCACCATCAACCGTTGACCGTTGACCGTTGACCGTGGGCTGTCAACCGTAACCGTCAACTGTGTGCCTTCGCCATGACCATCAACATCAACCATGGGCTGTCAACCGTGGGCTGTCAACTGTCAACCGTCGACTGTTCACTGTTCACCATCGACCAACGACTGTTCACCGTTCACCATCAACCGTTGACCGTTGACCGTTGACCGTGGGCTGTCAACCGTAACCGTCAACTGTGTGCCTTCGCCATTGACCATCAACCGTGCGCCACTGTCAACCGTCGACTGTTCACCGTTCACCATCGACCAACGACTGTTCACCGTTCACCATCAACCGTTGACCGTTGACCGTTGACCGTGGGCTGTCAACCGTAACCGTCAACTGTGTGCCTTCGCCATTGACCATCAACCGTGCGCCACTGTCAACCGTCGACTGTTCACCGTTCACCATCGACCAACGACTGTTCAACGTTCACCATCAACCGTCGACTGTTCACCGTTCACCGTCGACCGTGGACTGTTCACCGTTCACCGTCGACCGTTCACGTCAACCGTCCGATCATGCGCCGTCCGATCATGCGCCGTCCGATCATACGCCGTCCGATCATACGCCGTCCGATCATACGCCGTCCGATCATACGCCGTCCGATCATACGCTGTCCGATCATACGCCGTCCGATCATACGCTGTCCGATCATGCACCGTCCGAATTCTGCTGGTCACACCATCCGCCATTCAAATTTTGCTTGTCATTCCATCCGCCGTTTGCATTCTGCATGTCGTTCCATCCGCCACCCCGCTGTCCAACCATCTGCAAGTCAAATTCTGCTTGTCAAACCATCTGCTGCTTCTCAAGGTGACATCAGCCCTGACTGGGTTATGAAGTGGTCCACTGACGGTACTTATGTTTTGTTTGAATGCCTATTGCTGTTGCAGAAAGTTTAACATTTTTATCAAAGTTGTTTTAAATATACTTTGGTCTATAAAGTTAGAGAATCTCACAGCAAATAGTTTAACTGTTTTGATAAGATACTTTTGGACTTTGCTTGGGTCCAGAAAGTTGATGAATCTCATGGCAAAAAAGGTAAAGAATGTCTCAGCCAGAAAGTTTATATAATATCTCTAGGAAAGTTAAACCTTTATTCAGACTATCTTTGGTTACAAATTTAAATAGGTTTCAACCTTTTGTTCAACCTATTTTTCCGGGGTATGGGTTGAAGAAATTTAAACTTCCATTAACGCAATTTTTTCGAATAAAGTTTGTTAACAGTGTTGATAATATTGTTAAACATATTGTTGAATAGATTTAACCTTTAATCAAACATGTATTTAACCCATAATTCAACCCATAATTTGGTGAGAAATTCTAACTATAAACAACATATTATTCAACCTATTTTTTGAGAATATATGTTAAATTACGATTTAAACACCAACCAACCCATTATTCAACATATCCTCCCAAAGATAGTTGCCCATGCTGGCAGTGCCAGTGAGTTCCGCATTGTCTTTGATCTTGTTGTCATCTTGTCGGACGTGGTTGGAAAGTCGATCTGTCAAGTCTGAAAGTCAGAGTTTACTGTGGGAACATCTTGTGGTTGGATGCAGGAGATCGGCGAAGACCTTTTGACTGGCGGCCTCGCGCTCCTCGCGTTTGTCTACGTTTGTGGCCACTAGCCTTGCTAATATCGCACCGGCCCCCACAGATCAATTGTCTATCACCAACACTCACGATGTCATCCTCTCAGCCCCTCTCAACCCCGCCCCTCGCCTCCGCCTCCTCTTCGCCCGTCTTCACCCCGCCGCCCGCCTCCTCCTCGCAAGGCGCACCCCCGTCTCCACAGACCTCGTCTTCGCTCGCCGGCGCAATCGCACCGCAAGCGGAGCATACCGTCTCGCTCGATCTCATCCTTGCTCAGATCCAGAATAGCAATTCCTTGCCGGCACTGACTGCGACGCTGCGCCACGCGCCGGCTGCTGCGCTCGCAAGCGGAGACGGCCCAGCCGGCCTCAACATCCCCAACCATACGCTCGGCATTTTGTTTATATTGTACGTAGTAACTCCGTGGGTTAGCGGATTGGCTTACCGACTCGATCGGGCGCTATGTATAGGTCTGCGAGGCTTCACGCTGGTGCGCCTGTGCCAGGAGGGTATATCGAAGAGTTTGCGAGGCGTTTTGACCCGGTGCAGGCGAGGCATGCACCGGAGCGCGGTGCGTCCTATCTCCGGGCATTCAAAAGGCGATCGTCCTGATTGGTGTCGCTAGTTTCGCTGCTTGCGAGGGGCATTGTACAACGCGCCGAGGCGCTGGGAAATGTGGGCCTAGGACCTTCGGATTAAACGGATCTCTCACATTCGTCTGTTGCAGCTCAAAATCGCGATTGATCCCTTGCATGAGCTCCTCACTCGCTACCCGCCCGATCTCTCGTACCTTACGCCACTGCACGCGATCTTTCTGAATGTCAGTGCACACCCTTTCCGAATTCCGGCGCTAACAACGACGTCGCTGTTACTATTAGGCTTGCATAACAGCGCAACACCCCCCGCCCCTCTCGGTGCTTCTGACGCCCATAGAGAATATCTCGCTTGCGCTTGCACCCGACCTCACCTACACGGATCACCTTCTGCATCACTATCTGTCCGGCATCGCCCTCGCGGTAGCGAAGCGCTGGGCTGCCGCCGCCGAGGCGTTCGAGATATGTGCGAGTGCGCCTGTGAGCGGTGCGGCGGGGCGGGGCGCAGGCTCGATGCAAGGTATGCGCGGCATGGGTGGGCCGATGAGCCTCATGAGCGTCGCAGGGGGCCCTTCTGGCGAGGCGAGCGCAATTCAGATGGACGCTGCAAAGAAGCTGTTGCTAGTGCAGCTGATTCTTCACGGAAAGGTGCGTCGCGTCGTGGCGAAGACCAGACGGGTATGCTTATGCCAAGGCATTGTAGACCCTTCCGCTACCGAAATACACGCACGGCGCGGTGGCGAACGTCCGCAACACGCCGTATGGGGCATTTGCGAAGGCATACCCAAAAGGGACTGCGCTTCGGTCGGTCGCGGGAAAGGAGGAGGGTCTGTTCGCGCACGTACGTCTTTTTTTCAATTATTGATATGGAATAATGTTTAACCGTGGGAATAGGACGGGAATTTGGGGTTGGTGAAGCAGGCCATTGACCGCGCGCCGCGGTGGGCAATCAAGAAGCTCACCGAGACGTACCTGACGCTTGGGCTGCGCGAAATCGGACGTAATATCGGGATCGACGACGCTGAGGAGGTGCGGCGGATTGTGCTGAGCATGGTGAGCAGTGTCTCTCGTTGTAACAGGCGCCGAGTAAAAATTGGTGAACAGATCGAGCTGGGAGAGATGAATGCGACGATTTCCGCGGACGGGACAGTGTCGTTTGAGGACGACGCGCCGATGGTGGTGTCGCGCGCGCAGGTGGACAGCGTGTTGCGCGCGGCGCAGGAGCAGGAGCTCCGTCTTCGCGAGCTCGAGCGGGAGATGGCGCGGAGCAAGGAGTACTTGAGTAAGGTGCGTGACCTGTGTCAATTTGTGTGTGTCGAGGCGCGTGCCGCTTGTCAGATGGCGTTCAGGTGGCTTATGAATGTGGCTTGGATGACAATGCCTCACTGCCGCAATGATGATGGCCTAGCGCTCTGGCCAGTGCAGTTGGTATGGTATGCTAACGAACTGTGTAGGCTGTGCGTGGACGAGAGGAGGGTACGGGCGGTGGGCACTGGCCGGAGGAAGAGATGGGCGCGGTCGGCGGGTGGGTGGAGGAGACGGTGTTCTGAGGTAGAGCTCGAGTGTGGACGGGTGGTAGAAATTGAGCTGACGGACGGGTGCTGACGTGTGCGCGCGAGGGTGAGAACGTTGGGCCCAGTTGGTGGGTGCCGGTGAGAGGGAACTGCCTAAAGCGGATGATTTATTCATGGCGATTATCGGGCGGACATTACGCGCCTGATTTCCATCTCTGGCGCTGGCTTCTCACCACAGGCCTATAAAGACCCTCCGCAACGTCCTCAGCCCCTCATCCCATCTTGTATGTGCTTCCCCTCTAAAAAGCAGTCAAACCTTTACGAGGATACCCCGACAGCTGTCTCCAAGCCCGCTCAGCCCGACCCACCCGCCACCAAACCCGCAACTCAGCCCGCCATGTCCTCCCCCAAGATCGCCATTGTCATCTACACCATGTACGGCCACATCGGCAAGCGTATGTTACTCGTCCTCCCCTCCACTGTCACCCCCTTACACTCCCATCCAGTCGCCGAGGCTGTCAAGTCTGGTGTCGAGGCCGCCGGTGGCGCTGCCACCATCTACCAGTACGTTCTTCAGTGCCCCTGTGAAAGCGCCCGCCGTTCTGATCTCGCTGCAGGATTGCCGAGACCCTCCCCCAGGAGGTCCTCGCCAAAATGCACGCCCCCGCCAAGCCTGACTACCCTGTCCTCCCTCCCACCGACCTTCCCAACTTTGATGCCTTCCTCTTCGGCATCCCCACCCGCTATGGCAACTTCCCCGCACAGTGGAAGGCAAGCGTCTTTCTACACAGCATCGTGAGCGTCACTTCTAACCCCCATGCGCTATATTTTAGACCTTCTGGGACGCCACTGGTGGCCTCTGGGCGTCTGGTGCTCTCTACGGCAAGTCTGCCGGTCTCTTCTTCAGCACCGGCACCCCCGGCGGTGGACAGGAGTCTACTGCCATTGCCAGCCTGAGCACCCTCGCTCACCACGGCATCTCCTACGTGCCGCTCGGATACGGCGCGGCCTTCCCTCTCCTCACGAACCTCAATGAGGTCCACGGCGGTACGTTCTGCGCGCTCTCCTCTCCAAGATGGCGTTTATTTATTTTGAGCGCTCGGTAGGCTCCCCGTGGGGTGCGGGAACCTTCGCTGGTGCTGATGGCTCGCGCTCGCCCTCCGCGCTCGAGCTCGAGATCGGTACCGCCCAGGGCAAGGCGTTCTACGCGCACGTCTCCAAGAAGTAGAGCGGCTGAGCACGGTAGAGTGTTCCGGACAGTTCGGAGGAAAACGTTCTTGTACTACATACATACTTGTCTCTCGATGGGGTTGGGGCGTCTGGAATAATTAGCGCATGTTGCGCCTTCTTGCAAGTTCTCCAAACCCACGCCGTGCGGTGATCGCATGTTACGGAGTGACTGAAATGGCTGATGGGTCCGGATTCCCCGAGTGTGGTACGCCTTCCTGGCAGAACGACTCAACGAGTGTCTTCCGCGCAATATGTCGGCAACGGAGACAAATTGTGTCCGTCCTTCAGATACCTAGTGTTTGAAGGGTCGATCGACTGTATTCTCGGGTACCTTCGGAAGTGTAGGGAGCAGATACGCCGATATGGCCCAATATAATGGACGTATAAGGGTCATATGCGGACAGTTTGGTTGTCAGCCGGAGAGTATCAATTCAACCTAGTCTCCGTCGCTGACCTTGGCACAGATAATACTGTAGTCGTTCTGATATAAAATTCAACCTTTCCTTGTCGAAGCTGACGAGATCCCGCGTTTCTGACGAGAGCCCGCGGTCCAGCTGATGGCTTGAATAGGGCATGTTATTCCGGTACCGTTCAGTTTATGTAATAGCATACAAGCCAAAGTCATACCAGCTCGTAGTTTGATATGATCCCAAAGACCTGGCACAGCACCGGGCGGGACACGCATACAGAGCCACAAAGCCACGAAAAAGCATACACAAGGTGGACAGCACGCTGGAAGACAGCGCCTGCACTGACATCAGGAAATTACTCATCTGCACCCGCCGTGCGTGGAACGCCTCTTGGAAGCATTCTGCTTGGAGGCCGCCGGGGCCGGCTGCGTTGTCCGACAGTCCGTGCCACCCACGGCTATCTTCGATACAAGACACGAGGATTGGCATCGAGCATGTGGCATATACTGGGAAAGCAACTTACCTTCTGATAGTTTTCAACCTGAAAGATGCGTGTCCAACAACAAGGCTAGAAAAGCGCAGAGTCCCGGTGGTCAGATGCATGCGCGACGACGCACCTTGCCGACGGCTATTTACCTGTGGCAGACCTCGATCGTATGAAAGAGCATACAGGTCAGTATATGCGCATCCGAATATGACGATGGCTCTTTATCTTCTTCGGCGCATCCCTTCTGGAGGACACATCAGCCTTACCGGAGACAACATCATGTGTACTTCCCAGGATGCCAGGGCTTGGTGTCGCTTAGCTTCGTGGCTCGAAGGCGTTCTCGGAGTCCTTCTTGGTCTGTCGACGCAGAGAAATCAGAGCAACAGAGCACTTGTCCAACTCTAGTCTCCGGCTCTTCGTCGCCGTCATCTTCGCATCTAGGCCGTACTATGCTGAACTTCTTGTTATGCGCGTGGGAGGCTGGAGGCAGCCCTGCCTGGCAAACTTCAGTGTCGTCGAGGAGGGGTGAAGTCATCGAAGAGGAGGGGAAGGAGGTAGCGGAAGGTGCGGCAGACTGAGTGGGCGACTTTGCAAGAGGACGACGCATCTCAAAGTGATCACGTCGGCCGGCGTGACAGCGGAACGACAGACTATAGTCTGTAGTTGACGACGATGGCGAGATGGGGAGGAATCGACGTCGTCAGACGAATTGGCGGCACTGGGTTTGACTCTGAAGGCCGAGTATTAAAAAGCATATTCACGTCACATGAGGCCCCCGGCGTATGCGTAGATATGTTGTATCCTGGCGCGTACGAAAACGCCTCGAATTTGGGCCGTATGTCCTATCAAATGCGTACGGAAATGGGTCATATGCGGGAGCATGTCGTATCCCAGTCACGTACGGGAAAGACCTGCCGGCCGTGATGTCCGATCGGGCCGCGTACGGATCCGGGTCCTCTGGCAAGTCGAGTCCCGCGCAACACTCTCGACGCTCAACGGTGTGGTGCTCCAGTCCCTTCCACCCGTCTTATTGCTTATGCTTGTGAGTCTCCTGGCCTTTGTTGTCTTCCAAGCATCGCATCGTCATCGCCCTCACGTTGTTACAAAAGCGGCTTGCCCTCCTTTGCCTCCTTTGCCCTCACCCTCGGCGCCCTCACTCGGCCGCACCCTCACAAGGAAGCTGTGAAGCACTCGCATTGAGCAGAGCTTGCTGTCTCCGGGATTACGAGGAACCAGTTATGGCTTGCTTGTCCGTGACGCAGCTGAACGTCGTTGGCCTGATGCGTACTCTGTACAGATGCCCCATAGATCCACACGAACCCATGGCCACGCTTTCAACCCTCGACGACTTGTGCGGCACTGACTCTTCACCCTCGTAGCTTAGGCGCCTCCCCACGGAAGACGGCTTCCCCCGTCTGGCAGCGCGGGGGACATCTCTCGCCCTAGTTCCACCCTCGGATGCGAGCATGCCAGCTGCGCGATACTCCCGATCTGAAAATGTTCAGAACAACTATCATAAGTTCAAGGTACGTAGACTATACGTTCGCTACGTCTGCGCCAGGGTAGCGGCCGCCAGAGGGCCTCGCGACTATGCCATCGTGCATCAAAATCGGCCTGTCATGCATCCCTGGCCCTTCGACGAGCACCCGAGATTCACGTGGAAGCCCAGCTCAGGCAGCATCTGCGCCTCTTTGAGCGGCTGGCACAAGCTCATCCCCCGGTAAGACACTCAAACCATGCTCTCGGTGGTCAGTGTCTGAACAGCCGTCAACTCGTAGATGTTTAGCATGTTTCACGTCGTAATCTCGCCTGCTCGGCCACCACCATATCGGTCTCTATCTCTCGATGGTAGAGGGCCACCGGGCGAAAGCTGGCTAGAGCGTACCGAGCATCGGCTCTGCGCCTCCTGCTGAATTTCCCGAACGAAAAGCTTACGACAGGCGGGCTCTGCAGGACCTCGGGGGCGGCGGATATTATTATGCATACGAGCCCTGACGGTGTGGCATAGCAAACAGCGGTCCCCGTGTATAGAGATAGCCTATTTTCACAATCTGTGCGTACGGAAAGGTAGTTTTCAGATGTCCGATCCGTTTCCCGTACGGACAGCGCCCTGTTGGAGGTCCTATCCGCTGTACGTACGGATGGGCCTCGGAAACATAGGTTGTATCCTGGTACGTACGGTTTGGGGTCCAAAAGTGTACGTACGGAAAGGGTCAAATCCTGAAAAATCGGATACAACATATCTAGGCATACGCCGGGGGCCTGTCACATGCCTCCGGAACGCGCGGAACGAGCCTCCGAGACGCGCGGCGGCGGCCTCGCTGTCTCTCAACCACCATGACCTCTCAACGGCTCGCTCACCTCTCCGCTCGGCACCAACCTAAGAATAGTTGCTACTCCTGCCAAATGAAATCTAGACCTGCCGCTCTGTCTGACGACAAAATCCTCCGCCCTTTCGTCGTCTCCAGACTAGTCTACATTTTGACTAAGCCACTCGGAGTTCCTTACAGCTCTCGTCTGGCTCTGGAACTTCAGCGCTGAGGAGTGCACATTGGCCATCTAAGCCGTATACTGCAGCCGCTGTGGCCGTGTTCTCTTCACACACGGCTTTCGACAGCTTATCACCTTCCTTGGCCGACATGAACTATTCCGAGTGCCCTCCTCCTGCGCGAGCACATTCCCGACTTCGACTCCGGTCGTCCGATGGAGCTCGGCTGGTAAGTTGCAGCCTCAGGCGCATTGGATTGCTCGGGGAGATCAGCACACCTGCACGGGGTGTATGCTTGGCGCATCGCCTACGATTCCATGCACGTCTTGGAGCACACAGAGCAAGATGGGGACGCGGATAAGCAAGACGCTTGACCAGTTCGTGAAAAACGAAAAATCTTGTGGGAGGCGAGGCCTCAGTCGATTGGATGCCCTGTTCGTAGTCTCTGCGCAAGGTGTGTCGCCAGCTCTCCCAAATATAACAGGCTGATAGATGTATAGCGGGATTGCAGCACATTTCCCTGGGCATGTCCCACCGCAGGGACCTTCTTGCCACCCTCGACGCCTTCCCAACTGCCACGCTTTTTCACAACGTCGAACAACCTCAAGGGAAGGCTTGCAATCACGGCGACATCATCGACCTACCTCTCTTGCTTCCTGCCGTTGTAGAACACAACGCATCACGACCACTCTAATCGCGGTCAGCAATCAAGATACCAAAATTTGCGTAGGTGGCTTCGGGTCCCGCGATCACGACCACCCGCGCAGCACGCGCGTCGCTCGAGCCATCTGCCGTACCGCGACCCGCCTATAGAGCTCACCAGCGTCGCGTCGCGTACTGAAATTGCGCGCACGACATCCAGGTGTCATCGCCAATCCCTCCTGGCTCAGGTCGCGTCTATCAAGCGCGCTCGGGCCGCAGACGTCTTGTGCAGGGGAGAAGGCGGCGGCAGAAGGGTGCGTCAGAACGAGTGGAAATGGTGATGATCAAGAGGACAGAGATGAAGTTGACACCAGGCCCCGACTTCGCCAAAGGAAATGAACCGCCTAACTCGGATATGGCGATCCTCGTCGGACAATGACAAACGCACAACATACGCGACAAGCCCTCGGGGTGAGCAATATCTACCCCTCGCGCTGATTTCGCTGACTCACAGCAGGCTTAGTAGGGCTTAGTAGGCTTAGTGTACCCGAGGCAGAGTAGACAGCTTCAACTTTGCAAACTCAGGAACAGTTGTCTGCGCAGGCTTATAAGGAACGCTGCAATGTCTATCGCCCCTCATCACATCTTGTATGTGCTTCCCCTCGAAAAAGCAGTCAAAGCTCTACGAGGATACCCCGACAGCTACGTCCAAGCCCGCTCAGCCCGACCCACCCGCCACCAAAGCCGCAACTCAGCCCACCATGTCTTCCCCCAAGATCGCCATTGTTATCTACACCACGTACGGCCACATCGCCAAGCGTATGTTCCGTGTCGTCTCCACCGTGATCGCCTTTCTGACACTCCCATACAGTCGCCGAGGCTGTTAAGTCTGGTGTCGAGGCCGCCGGTGGCGCTGCTACCATCTACCAGTGTGTTCTTTAGTGCCCCTGCGAAAAATCCCACCGGTCTGACCAGCCTGTAGGATTGCTGAGACCCTCTCCAAGGAGGTTCTTGCCCAGATACACGCCCCGGCCAAGCCCGACTACCCTATCCTCCCCCCCACCGACCTTGCCAACTTTGATGCCTTCCTCTTCGGCATCCCCACCCGCTTTGGCAACTTCCCCGCCCAGTGGAAGGCAAGCGTCGCCTTATAGCAACCATCGCGAGCGTCATTGCTAATTTTCTGCGCTATATTTTAGACCTTCTGGGACGCCACCGGTGGTCTCTGGGCGTCTGGTGCGCTCTACGGCAAGTCTGCCGGCCTCTTCTTCAGCACCGCCTCCCCCGGTGGCGGACAGGAGTCCACCGCTATTGCCAGCCTGAGCACCCTCACCCACCACGGCATCTCTTACGTGCCGCTCGGGTACGGCTCGGCCTTCGCTCAACTGACGAACCTCAGTGAGGTCCACGGCGGTACGTTCTACGCGCTCTCCTCTCCAAGATGGCGTTTATTTATTTTGAGCGCGCGGTAGGCTCCCCTTGGGGTGCGGGAACCTTCGCGGCCGCTGATGGCTCGCGCTCGCCCTCCGCGCTCGAGCTCGAGATCGCGACCGCTCAGGGGAAGTCGTTCTACGCGCACGTCTCCAAGAAGTAGAGCGTTTGTTGAGACATTTTGGAGGTCAATGTACTTGTAGTACGTACATAGCTCTCTTTCGTTGAGTTTCGAGCGCCTGGAATAACGAGCGCACGATGCGCCTTTTTACTGATGTACCCTCAAATCCACGCTGTGCGGAGACCACATGGTAAGTACATGCAAGACTGGAACGCCTGCTGGGTACGTCTCTCCCGGTTGTAGTTCGCCTGAACGAGTGTCTTCCGCGCAATGTTGGGAGCGGAGAACAGTTATGTCCGTCCATAAAGGGTTCGAAGAGTCGACTGTATGCTCGGGTACCTTCGGTAATTGCTCAATGTGTTTTTACTTACACGTAATGTGGGGTAGAACTCGGGTTACAGATCCGATCGGGCGCGTGCTCGACGGTCGTGTCGATGGCATGCGCATGTCCTGCAGGCTCACAGGGAGCAGGGCTAGTAGGCACAGAGGAAAGGCAGAAAATGCGAGGGCGAAGAGGAGGGCGGCCGGGACCATTTGAAGCAGTAGAGACAGCTGACGTGGTGCATCGCGGCCGAGGATCTGCCCCGTGATAATGGTAATGCAGATACACGGTCATGCGATGGTTCGCACTCGAACATGCAACACTGTCGCCGACGTACGCGTTAGTCGGACGTAGATGGCAGGACGCGGCCGAGCACGAACCTTGCCCGTCGAGGAGAAGGAGGGGAGGAATCATCGAAGAGGAGGGGAAGGAGGCAGCGGAAGGGTGCAGCAGAGTGAGTGTGAGTGGCGATGGTGATGGTCAAGACTAGAGGAAAAGTTCGCGAAATTCGCGAAAGGGTGACGCGTCTCAATAATGTGATCACGTGGGCGCAGAACGACGAGTCGCAGGATTCTTCAACTCAAGCCCACGCCCTTACAGCCTCTTATAACAGCCTCTCTCATCTGGGTCGTGAACTTCGTATTCCCCGCACCGACTCGTGAGTCTTGGCCTACACGCCACATAAGGCTGCAACCGCTCTGTGACCGTGTTCTCTTCATAAGTACACGGCCTTCGCCAGCTTTTCACCTTCCTTGACCGACAAGAACTGTTTTGACTGCAAACGTTGACCGAAAACCACTCGAATGCACATGCGTTCGATCCTGCCGCCGTGGCCACGCCGTGCAGCGCGGGCGTCGGCAAGCATTCGTTCCGCTTGGCACGGTGCGTCTCTCTTCATCGTCGCGCTCACTTTGTGTCCGTGCTGATCACATCATCCTCAGCCGTGCTGCAGTGCTGGATGGTGCCAGAGCTCGCCTACAAGGTGCGGAAATTGGGTCCTTAGGCACCGCATTCGAGCTCCCGGGACCCGCAGGGCCGCGCTCACCGTGACGCTTGCGGGAGTCTTCCCCACCGAGTGATCCTCCAAACGTACGATGTCCGCCTTTTATTGCGCGCGGGCCATCTGATTCTCGTCACTCCCGAGCCGTAAAGGTGTCGACTTCACTGTCACCTTCACGTGCGTATGTTTGCAGTTGCAGATGCCGCCGACGCTCGACCGCATCCAGGAGATCGCACTACGCGTCCTTTGACTGTCCTTTGGTTCCGCGAGCCGCGGAGTTCAGCCTGCCCTGCTGTGAGCTCGAACCCCACGTCCGCCCCTCCTCTCCCGTGTCTAGTCAACCAGACCCCAGTCTCGTCTGCGCAGGTCAAGAATTGCGCTTCGAACGCGCCAATCCCGCGCACAGACGGTCACCGCGCGACGTCAACCCACTCGACTTCCTCCAGCGCCAGCACCACATCCCCGCCCTCGACTACGGTCTGTCCGATGGAGCTCGGCTGGTAAGTTGAAACCGGGGCGCGTGGGATGTTCGTCAACCAACCTCATGAGGGAAGGCTTACAATGACGACGGTATCATCCGCCATCCTCTCAAGCTTCCTGCCATCGTAGAACACAACGCATCACGACCACTTCTCTCGCGGTCAGCAATCAACATCTCAAAACTTGGCGTACTTAGGTTGCGAAAGCCACGCGGTCCCGTGATCACGACCCCACGACAACCCGCGCAACACGCGTCTCGCTCAATGCCTCTGCTGTACCGCGAGACATCCAAGCCAGTCATTCCCCAATGTCGGAGGTCGCCTCCATCAAGCAGGCTCGTGCCGCAGACTTTTTGGGCCGGGGGAAGAAGGCAGCGGAAGGGTGCGGCAGAGTGAGTGGCGATGGTGATGGCCAAGAGGAAAGTTGTGACGTCGACTCCGGGCCCCCGACTTCGCAAAAAGAATATGAACGGCCTAAGCGCATATGGCGATTTTCGTCGGACGATGACATACGCGCAACATACGCGACCCTTGGGGTGAGAGCAATATCTAGGGTCCGTGGCCGGCCTTACTACAGAAGACAGTCGTTCTGTTTGGTAAGAGCAATATTTACGCCGTCGCGCTGACTTCGCTGATCTACCTAAGGTATTGTACCCGAGGCAAAGCGGTCAGCTTCTATCTTCGCAGCCTTATGGTGTCCCCGAGGAAGAGCAGACAGCTTCAACCCTTGCAAGCTCAGGATCAGCTGTCTGCGCAGGCTTTAAAGGACCTCTGCAATGTCCTTCGCCCCTCATCACATCTTGTATGTGCTTCCCCTCCAAAAATCAGTGAAAGCTCTACGAGGATACCCCGACGGCTACCTCCAAGCGCGCTCAGCCCGTCCCATCCGCCACCAAAGCCGCAACTCAGCCCGTCATGTCGTCCCCCAAGATCGCCACTGGCATCTATACCACGTACGGCTACATCGCCAAGCGTATGTTCCATGTCGTCTCGGCAGTCTCGGTGACTGGATGGAAGTCTGTCAAGTCTGGTGTCGAGGCGGCCGGTCGCGCTGCTACCATTTATCGGTGCGTTCTTCAGTGCCCCTGCGATAAACGCGCACCGTGTCCGCGAATGCCGCGAGCTCATTGGCTTTCGCACTCACAGCAGCCTCATCATTCGAAGGCGCCCTCATCCAACTCACACCTCGTCGAGTCGTCAGGCGTCGACGTCAGTCCCATTGCTCCCCATCAAATCGGCAGAGGACGACATACCTCTGCTGCGCAATCCTTCAGATGACGCTGAAACAGTCCAAGCTGACTGGGCGGAACGTGGTAGGGATGTCTCGGAATCCGCCGGAGACGACCCTTCGAAGAGTTTCAAAGTATTGGCACTGACGGTGCGCGCTTCCTTCAATCACCCTGTGTGCTCTCGGCAGTGGCTCAATGGTCTTCTGTCTCAATTCTAGATCCTGCCTATGGCTATCGGTGTCTTCCTGTCCTCCATGGACAGTACCATAGTCGTCTCGTCCTACGCCTCAATCGGCAGCGAGCTCAATCAGCTACAAAATACCAGCTGGATATCCACAGGCTATATGTTGACACTCGCCAGCTTTCAGTTTGTTTCCTTCACCCCGACACCCCAATATATGCTCATCATGTCTATAGGCCGCTCTTTGGGAAACTCAGTGATATCTTCGGCCGAAAGCCTTGCCTGCTCTTTACCTATGTCATATTCGGATTTGGTTGCCTTTTGTGCGGTCTGGCACGAAGCATGAACGAGCTAATAATTGCAAGGGCCATTGCAGGGATAGGCGGCGGGGGGATGTCCACGTATGTTTGTATCGTTACAAAAGTCCCAATCACGCTCACCAACTCCATCAGAGTCATCTCCATTGTCATGTCGGATATCATTCCGCTCCGTTCCAGGGGGACTTGGCAAGGTTCGTCTGCGGCGCACAACCAACACATCCCTGCATCTCATCGCTTCGATACGCAGGGTTGATCAACATTGTCTGGTCAATGGGCTCTGCAGCCGGCGCACCCTTAGGAGGCCTGCTATCGGGCAGCATCGGCTGGAGATGGTACTAAGCTGGCATTCCGAAGACTTCAGACGGCATACGCTGATTTGATATCTTCATCAGGGCCTTTCTCATCCAAGTACCCCTCACCGCAATCGCGTTCATTGCGGTCGCCTTTGCGCTTCAAGTGCCGAAGCCTGAAAGTGCAGACTTGCGCTCCCGGCTCCGACGGGTAGATTTCGGGGGCGCATTCTGCCTCGTCTTCACCGTGCTCACGCTCCTGGTTGGCCTCGACCGAGGCGGCAACATCTCCTGGAATGATGCGGTGACACAATCGGCACTTGCTGCATTTGCAGTCTTTTTGGCTGCATTCATCGTGGTTGAGACCCGTCTTGCCCGGGAGCCCTTTGCGCCAACTCGCATTGTCGCCAACTCCAACCTCCTCGCCAGCTACCTCTGCAACTTCTTCTGTATTGCGTCTATAGTCGCCACTGTGTTCTACGTTTCTCTATACCTGCAAGCTGTGCGCAGCGGGAGCGCTGCCTACGCAGGCATGGCGCTCATGCCCTCGATTGTCTCCGGCACGTTAGGAAGCCTTACAGGTGGTCTCATCATGCAGGCAACTGGGAAATACCACCTCCTCACGATCCTAAATTATGTTATCATGCTGTCGGGGTCGACTCTCATCATATTTTCTACCGGCCTGCTTTTCCATTCATTTGTTGGACTAGAAATTGGTGGGTCCTTTTAGGTCACTTGGTTGAAAGACGTGTCTCATGCTTTTCTGGGTCAGGCCTCTTTCTCCTTTCCTTCGGGAACGGTAGATCTGTCATCTGGCATTCACATTTACCGCCACGCTGATTGGGTCTGGACAGGTACGGCCATAACAAGCACTCTCATCGCCCTTATCGCACACGCTGGTGCCGCCGATCAAGCCATCGCCACCGCTGGTATGTCGCCTGTGCTCTGTCTCGATACCTACTCAATGCCGAAGCTTGGTCGAAACAGTGTCTTATTTATTCCGCTCTCTTGGGTCCGTCCTCGGACTCTCACTAAGCAGCACCCTGTTCCAGCATACCCTCCGCCAGCACCTACGCCGGCGTCTGCCAGCGGTCGGCGGAGATGCAGACGAGGTGCGCCTGAGAGCTCTACTTATTCCTACGACTTACACTCATGACATTGCCGTTGAACTGACGGCCTTCTTTTCCTACAGATCATGCAGCGTGTCCGAGAGTCTTTGACCTACATAGAGGAGCTCAGCCCCGCCGCACGGGCAATCGTTCAGGGTTCCTACGAACAGGCGCTCCGAGCGTCCTTTTGTTTCTGTGCGGCCCTTGCGACCGGTGCACTAGTTTCTTCCTTCTTCATAAAGGAAAAGCCTCTTGTACGACCTGGGCGAGATTGAGGTGCCTATCAATCAGTACATAGACACCGTGTCCCTATTCAGAAGCATGACTAGACATTAAATGGCAACGGGTGGAAATACAAACCAATAGGCTGCCCTTCCCCGAGCGTAAATGTCAGGCGGGTGCCTCGCGCCGACGCTGCTCTGGATGAATGCCACCGCTGCGATTCCAACCGCCGACCCGAGCTGCAGTGCACCATCGAACAGGGCACCAACCGCCTGCAAACGGCGGCGTGGTGCGAAAGATCGCTACACTGGAGTTTAACGGCTACGTGCACTTGGGAGCTGTCAAGCTCATCTGCCTGACGGGGTAGCCACACATTTCATGAACAGTCACAGGATACGCAAGGAATTTCTCAACATTCGCATAACATACAAGATACATTGTGGCTTAATTTCGAGATTGTTATGCTCATGGCCATTACTTCTTCCCGGCCTTCTTCGCAGCCGTCCGCGCACGCGTGATCTGCTTCTTCCACCCTAAGCACTGGTTGCAAGCTGCAAGTGGCAGTACGTGTCAAGGGCGGCTCATGATCATTGAAGAGTAGCGATGACTTACACGCCGAGCCATGCTTCTTGCACTGGTACTCGCCGTCCTTGGTCGTCGTGACCGGCGGGGCATCAATGCCCTCACGCTCGAAGAAGTCAAACTGCAGGTCGAGTGAGCATCACCATGACAACATACAAGAGCACGAGACACTGCGCACCCCGAAGAAGCCGTCGTTCTCCTCGCGGGTGTCGACGTTGCAATCCGTGCACTGCAGAGGGGTTCCCAGTTAGAGAGAGATGCTATCCCAGCGAGCGATCGCGCCATCGGGCGCCAGATGCCCGATGGAGCGACGAGACACTCACCACCTCCTTGAGGTGCTGCTGGCAAAAGACCGCGTCGTGGATCTCCACGGTAGGGGCGGAAGCTACGTCGGCCATGTGAGGCAAGCAACACTCAAGTGGAGGTATCAAAAGCGGGGGAGGCACAGGCGGGTGGCGGACGAGGAGAGGGCGTCCGTGCGTGGGTAAGAGGAGAGAGAAAGGGAGGGCGCAAGGGAGGGCTTTATAGGGGACCGGCGCGGTCTGGGATGGGCTCAGCTCAGCCTCAGCGGGGCGCGGCCGGCTAATACACGTAATGTGGGGTAGAATGCGGGGTACAGATCCGATCGGGGCGTGAACTCGGCACATGTCGATGACTTGCGCATGTTCTGCAGGCCCACAGAAATTAGTGCAGCAAACAACAGGCGAGTAGGAACAGAGGAAAGGCAGCAAATGCAATGGCGAGGAGGGTTTCCGGCCGGCGAGACGAGGGCGGCCGGGGCCATTTGAAGCAGTCGAGGCAGCTGACATTGTGCCGCCGAGCATCTGACCCCGCCTGATGATGCTAATACACGGTCATGTGATGGTTCGTACTTTAACATGCAACACTGTCGCCGGCGTACGCGTTAGTCGGGCGTAGAATGGACACAGCTGCGGAGCACGAACCGGTATATATAGTGGGTTCATCAATGCTAGAGCGCGCCAGTAGGGAAGTTGAACGACGGCTCCTCCACGAGAGACATCCGACGGATCTCCTCGAGAAGATCTTGCAGCTCCTTGACGTTGCTGGGCCGGATTGGAACGTCCTCCTCCTCCTCCTCTTCCTCCTCCTCCTCACTTTCCTCATCTTCATCCATGGGCAAATCTCCTAGGTGCGCGCCTGTGCAATCCTCCAACCGAATCCCTTCCGTATCACACTGCGCAACCCACCGCTTCCACCGATCCATGCCCTCATCCTCAGGGCCGTCGTTCTTCTCGAGGCCCATCAGCAGTGTGCGGCTGAGCACGCGTATCACCTGAAGCTTGGGAAAGAGCCGCTTCGTGAGCTGTCCGAACGTCAAGTCGTTTGTGCGCTGCAGGAGATACGTCGCGGCCACAGGGAGGCCAACCGCGGTTTCGCTCGGGCGGGATGGCAGGAACGCGTGCAGCAGCTGATGAAGACCAATGTGGGTGATGTTCGGATGCGGGGAAGACAGCATCGTGGGCGACGCGGCTGGGTTGGCTGACTCGACGTGGAACGGTAGCCGCCAGTCGGGGTTGAATGCGAAGGTCTTGAGGAGCGGGCACGCGGCGAGCACCGCAGCTAGGTCGATGGAGGGAATGGTGTTGAGGTCGAGGTACAGGAGCTGCGCGCCGTGCTGCGCGAGGAACTCGACGACGTCGGGCAGGTCGTTCCGGTTGGCAGCGAAGTCGAGCGTGAAGCTCTGCAGGGCGGGCAGAGACCATCCCGTGGCCTGCTCAATGAAGTCTTGGGAGTGGCCCCGGAGCGTTAGTT
Source organism: Auriscalpium orientale (assembly GCA_019915035.1). Classification (NCBI taxonomy): domain Eukaryota; kingdom Fungi; phylum Basidiomycota; class Agaricomycetes; order Russulales; family Auriscalpiaceae; genus Auriscalpium; species Auriscalpium orientale. The sequence goes on from JAHLMH010000001.1 coordinate 4,253,869, forward strand.
GCGTGAGCACTGGGAGGGTGATGGCCAGCTCCGCGGCGGCGCCGAGAAGGATCGACGCCTCGTCTTCGGCTTCGTCTGACGAGTGGTATTTCGATTCGAGATGAATTTCGGCAGACACGAGCCAGGGGAGAGAGTCGAGCGCCCAGATGACGCCCGGGAGGGACTCGGGCGCCACCTTCCAGTATATCGAGCGCAGAGATTTGGTCGAGTACGTGGTGAGCGCGTCTGCGATCGCGGGAAAGGATTTGGTGATCGCCCACTCGACGGTGAACAGCTCGAGGTTCGGACACTGGTGGATGACGGAGACGAGCATGTTCTCGACGTCGGACATGGTGAGGCGGCGTGGCGCGAAGTACCGGGTTAGGTGGATGCGCCGGACATACTTCCCCAACCACGCATAGCAGTCGAGCACGGAGCATATACCCGACAGCCGCGACGGGTCGGTTAGGAAGAGGCACTGGAAGAGGAGGTGGTACGCGGTCTTGTACCAGCGACGGCACGTAAACATGAGGGCCTGTGAGGTGGAGAAAAATGTCGGGGAACGTGGCGAACACGTGGAAATGCATGGTATGTACCTTCGTGATGGTGTACTTGCGGATCTGCTTGGCATGTGCAACCTCGGTGGGGCTCGTGAGCAGCCAGTCGGAACTGAGGGGTTTCTGCTCCCAGATGGACCCGGTCATCACCGTCGGATGCATGTGCTCGAAGAGCGATTCATCTTCGACGGCGAGCTCAAAGATGTAAATCAGGATTTCGGTGGGGAGATCTTGGGCAGCCATGATTGGACTAGCAGAAGGCATCGTAAGAAGAGAATCGGCTGCATCGCGATGTCTACACTCACAACGGAGAGCGATTGCCTTCTTGCGTCGAATGCTACGAGATTCGGAGTCCGGTCAGAGCCGTGATGAGTGAGGAAGAGATAAACGCGATATAGCGTGTCAAAATGTTCCAGCTGGGTCAGCGTTGAGTAGCAGGAGCTGCAGAAGGCAGAATGGGATCGGGAGAGAGCACAAGGCCACGGTTGTATGAAAGGTGGTTGGAGGCACGTGACGAGGGTTGAAGCATGGACCCACAACTCAAAGCAAACAAACCCGATTCGGACTTGACAAGGACGGCGGAGGCGCAGCGAGAAAACTTCCAGCGACGACGACCACGCCACAATGCCAGTACCAACGTGAGCTGTTTTCTGCATGGACGAAGATGTGTCTTCTCAATGTCTTGCTCTAGTGTAACAAAAACATCCTGGGCCGACGACGTCGATGAGCTCGGTAAGATCCCTGTCACACTGGGATCCGGTAAGCTGACTCGGAGCATGCAGAGCAGCCCAAGGGCGAGGACTACGTCGATGAGAAAGGCATCCGCACGACCATCGAGTACATTGTGAACGACGAGGGCAAGAAAGTGAAAGTGTGTCGCTCTGATCGCATCCATCTGGCGCATGCCTTACCCTTGCCCTTTGTCAGGTTACGCGGCGCACAAAGCGGGTCCTCCAGAAATCCCTCGTTGAGCATGCCGTTGCGGAGCGCAAAAGCTGGACAAAATTTGGCCGGGAGAAGGGGAACAAGCCTGGTCCCGATCGTGCGACAACGACGGTGGGAGAGAACGTCATGCTGAAGCTGAGTGCGGGCAACAAGGTGCGCCTTCATCATCACAGGCGCCGGTCGCTTCGCTCACGGTGCCACATCTAGTCCACAGAGCCTGAGGTGTCGGAGGAGACTGTCGTTAAGCAGAGCCTTGCCAAGGCCGGTGCGGGCAAGGTCGTGTGTCGTCTTTGCAAGGGCGACCATTTCACGGCAAAGTGCCCCTACAAGGACTCGCTTGCAGGCCTCGACGGCGCTGGTACGCACCTTCCTTTTCCTCCGCTTCGCATCCACCTCACATTCTCCTTAGACACACCTCCGGTCGGGGGCGATGGCGACACCGACGCACCCGCCGCCGCCGCGCCCGCCGCCAGCGGCCCAAGCAAATACGTGCCGCCGTCGATGCGCGGCGCCAACCGCGGGCCCGGCGAGTCGATGGGCCGTCCGGGCGGCAACCGCGACGACCTGCCGACGCTCCGCGTGACCAACATCTCCGAGGACACACAGGAGAACGACCTGCGCGACCTCTTCGGCACGTTCGGCCGCGTCGCGCGCGTGTACGTGGGCCGCGACCGGGAGACGGGCATCGGCAAGGGCTTCGCGTTCGTGAGCTTCGAGGAGAAAGCGCATGCGCAACGCGCGTTGGAGAAGATGCATGGGCGCGGGTATGACAGTCTGATTTTGAACGTGCAGTGGTCGCGTAAGTGCTCTCTTTGCTGCGCATATGAGCCAGCGCTGATAAAAGCCTTGTGTTGGCAGAACCGAGAGAGCAGAAGTAAAGTTCTGTGTGACTCATGTTGGTCCGACCTCCTGTATTGTGTACCAGTCCCGCTATGCATTCATCTGTATCCCAACCATCGATGTGCCTGCCCAAAGCAACTTGCTCACAGTATGGCTGAGTATGCCCAGCGAAAACCGAAGGCTGCGCGAATGAATGCTGCTTCTCTTCACTCGTTCACAAATGTGAACCTTCTTTCAATCGCATGCCATTATTCCTGGTAGTTTGCAAAGGGGGTATGCAAGCTCGTGGATACAGAACTCTAGAGTGCGAACGAAGAGAGCGCAGTCTGTAGAGTCCATTTGACCTGACGCAGCATGTCACCTATACGTCGCTCCCTCCGGGATGCGAGGCGCTGGTGGAGGGCCACATGATGGGCAGGCAGGACCGCGGCGCCCATGACGAGGTCGGAATGGCCGTTGATGTACTTTGTGAGGTTGTCAACGACGATGCCGGCGCGCTGGAGGAGGGAAGAGGGGTAGAGTGGGGAGAGGAAGGTGTTGTCGACGAGAACGAGCGGGTGGGAAGGGTGCGCGTATGCGACTTCGTATCCATTTGTTTACTAGCTGGTACACTACAGTATCTAAACCAGAGTACACTAACTCTACAAGTACCCAAACAAACGGTGAATCAAGAGAACAAATCGGTCAATCCAGCACAAGCAATCGCACAACATGCATCGAAAGTCACGCAGCCCTCGCCTCATCTCCCTACACCCGCCCCTGCCGCTCCTTCCCCTTCGCCCGCGCGGGCACCGGCGACCCTTCCGGGCCCAGCACCGCCCTCCTCCCCGGGCCCCGCCCCATGAGCGGCGAGTCCATCACGCGCCGCGGCTGCATCGCGACCGGGCGCGGCGCCGAGCGGTCCACCGGCGTGTCGTCGTGCTGCCTGTACGGGCTGCCCTCCGGCGCGCGCGCAGCCGCCCCGTACGCCATGTGCGCCGTGTACCGCGGCAGCGCGTACTTCGTCGGCGTCGGCGTGACGAACGGGCCTGGCGCCCCATGCCGCGTGCCCGCCCACAGCCCGCTGCCGCCCTTGGGCGTCGCGAATGCCACCCCGCGCGATGGGGTCGACGTCGGGTCAAACGGCGACGCGTGCTGGAAGATGTGCTCGAATGCGCCCGGCGTCGTGTACACGCGGACATGCTGCGCAGATGACTGCGGCGTGGACGGCCCGTGCCCGCCGTACGACGACCGTGTAGACGGGTCGGTGACCGCGGTGCGCGTGCTACGCGTCGGCGTGGTGGGTATTGGCGGGCGCGCGGGCGTCGACCAAGCCGCGTCTGGGGACGCCTGCTCGGGACCCTGGAAAAACAGCGGATCGCGCCGTCGCCGGGGCGTCAAGTCCTCCTCTGCCTGCACGAACGTCGGCTCGGACGGCAACTGGTTGCCCTTGTGGACGCAATCTGGACAATACCACGCATCCTCCTCGCGCCCTAGGTCGGCAACGTTGATCCCCAGGCACTCCAGGTGGTACCACGTCGCGCAGTCGTCGCACTGCACGAGTTCCCGTCCGTCGTCCCTCCCGCCGCATATACACAGGACCTTTTCATCCTCGCTGTCCGCCCCGCCGCGCCCGAGCTCAACGCGGAATTGACGCTTCGCCGCCAACGCACGCACAGACTTTTTCGACAGCAGCGCTGCCCGCGCGTCCGCGGGGTCGGTTGGGATAAGCACCGGCCCCTTCCCGCTCCCCGAATAGTCCTTCATCGGCACCATCTTGCCACGGCCCCGGGGGTACACAGGTGCACCGACATCCAGTTGCATGGGGAGCACGTCACCGTCTTCTTCCTCCTCCTCTTCCTCGCTCTCCTCGCTGTCGGCCTCCAGAAATCGCTCGATCCACTGCATCCGCTCCGCCTCTTCCATGCGCTCCTGCTCACGCCGCTCGTGCGTGCGCAAGCTCCAAGGGAACTCTTCGTCCGGCCAGTTCAACACCCCACCCTCGTGCGCAGCACCTTCGCGCTGCTCTGGACGCGCGCGTGCCTTGCCGGCACGCGCCGAGACCGCTGCGCCCTTCTTCTTGCGGCGCCCGCCCTTGCGCTTGCCCGCGGGCGACGGCGCGCCAGCGAGGCCATCGAGAAGATCCGGGACCTCCTCCGCACCGACGTCGAGCAGCACGCGGCCCTTGCCCTCCACCTCGACGGGATGCAGCGTCGGCTTGCTGCGCGCATGCCAGTCTCCGCCGGTCCCGTCCCGCCGGAACGCCTCCAGGCGCCGCCGCTTCTTCAGCTCCTTCTCATCCAGGACCGTCTCGGCCTCGTCCTCGCCGCCGGCGCTCGCTGAGCCGACGCTCTTCGACGAACCGGGCGGCCCGGGTGTCGCCATGCTCGCCCACTCGAGCGCACGCGACGGCGCGCCGGGCCTAATAGGTGTCGGAGTGCGTGGGCGTTCGGCGGGCGTGGGGCCGGTGCTCCCGTACCCGCCGTACCCGCCTGCCATGAGCCGCTCCTCGAAGCTCTCCTCGCTGGTTTCTTGAATGCCCCACAGCTCGATGCGTCGACCCTTCATGGGGCTCTCCTTGATGCCAACGCCCACGTCATCGACATCTGTAACCAGTGGTCGTTTGCCTCGTTTGAGGTAGTCGGGACGTCGTGCCTCGGTCTCGTTGCGGTGCTCGTCAAGCGCACGCGCTTGGTCTGCGCGAATGCGCTCAATCTCGCCGCCGGGCTGACGACCTGAGGTAGTTGCGGCGGCGGGGTCAGAGAGTGCTGGGACAGACTCGATTGTGGGGATGTCAACGATTGGAGATGCGGATGGTGTGGTGATAGATGGTGCAGGAAGTTGCGGAGAGTATTCGACGGCGGAAGCTTTAGGCAAAACGGTGATGATAAAGGCAAACTGCTGGGCGATGCAGAAAGCCCAGGCTTTGCGACAGGCGTGAACATTAAGCTGCTTCCCGATGCCTCCGTATTGGTGACATACCTACATGATTTATGTCAGATAACGTGTGGCGACGGCCCTGCAATACAAGACTCACTCGTTTGCAGACCGAGTTGGCGTTTTCGGAGGCGTCTTTCTTCGACTAGGCAGATAATGTCCGTGAGCGCCTCACAACACGCGTTCGAAATGCAAGAACTCACGGCTTCGTTGGCGTTGTCGCATGCTCTGGCATCAACCACCTGCTGGACACCGTTGGGCTGGAAATTAATGCTCAGTATATTGACCAACTCCAACAACATCGAGATGCGCGACCGACCTGGAGTCTGGCGTAAGCATTTGGCGTGCCGCTGCGTTGTAAGCCGTTGTCGCTCCAGCAGGGACACTCTCGATGGTGTGCGGACGAGGGAGCGCAGTCATGGTCGACGCTCCATCATAGAGGGTCGCTTGCGATCTGCTGCAGATGCAAATGCTAGTGAGATATGTGCTCGATTGCCAGCCGGGACGCTCCGCTTGAAAAACCAACATACCCATGGTTCGAAGGCGACTCTGACTTCCCGTTGAGATAGGGCGCAAGATTGGTCGGGCTGCGTGCAAAAAGGGTCAGCAGGGTGTTCAGGAGCATATACGGAAGGACGATAGGCAGGAAGTGGGTAGTGCAACATGGCCGCCGAGCATCTAGAGTGTCGTGCACCTTGAGCTTTTGGGAGCCAAGACAATTCACACTGCCGTAGAACGACGCGTAGCAGGTGATGGGAAGCCGAACAGAGGGAGCGATGGGGCGAGTCGAACGGTCCACGCACCTCTGCGGGGTTGGCAAATGAGAGATAATCCGACTCCGGAGAGGCGGAAACACTGAGGCACCCCTGGGCACATTCCGACCGCGGTCAGCAATACAATACGCGAAGATCTGGAAAGGAGAGCGACGCACTTGGAGGACTCCTCTGCCTCCGCCACGCTGTGGCCCGCATCGTGAACCCCGCGCTCCGCGTCCGGCGTCTGCTCGTGCATGCCCTCCGGCGGGACGGCCATAGCCAGCGGCTCTGATACAATGAACGGATCTTCCGGGTCAACTGCGGTGGTATGCGCTTGCGAGGGTGATGCTATGGGTGCCGATGTTGCTGCATGCGATTGCGGGAGTGCCATGGGATGTCGAAGAGGAGTAGGACTAGCTCAGAATGCGTGTTCCGATGACTGTTTGCTATGTGATATTGCAGCGAACTTGCAGTGCGGTAGAAGGGGAATAAAGATATGAGAAGAGGAGGGACAATGGGCAGTAGATGCTGGGCAGCAAGGGGAGCGGACAAGAGAGCGAGGCCGAACCAATATCTCGATTAGGTAAGACGGACGAGCGAATCCCGCCACATTGACTCAATGTCTCAGGCGCGGCCGGCCGTTAGGTCGCCTCCGCCTCCTGCACGGCTCTGTCGTGCGCACGTTCGACTGGGACCAACTCGCGTGCCAGGGGTACGCTGAGCCACGGGCGGCATGCTGTGCTTAGATCTTTGGTCTATCGTACTCGCCGAGCAGCTCGCGTCGCAGCACGCCAGCGATCGTGCACCTGGCATATGTCCTAAACCAATCCTGCTTTTCCACTTCACGCGCATGTCAGAGCTTGTATTGGACAAAAAGATTATTATTTGATGCTAAAGCTTTGAAAATTCCTCGCAATAAGATCAAACATTCCTGAACTCAAACGCTGGGCTGCCCGGTTCCGAGCCCTCGATGATCATCTTGTTGAAACCCTCGCCCTTCGTCAGCGCGTCCTCAACAGAATAAATCTCAGCATCGACCAAATTCAGCGTTCGCTTCAGGTACGGCAGGACCTCATTCAGCACAGCCAGCTCAGAGAAGGGCAGTGTGCGCTTGAAGGCCGTCTCTACACCGAACTCCGCGATACGTTTCTGCGAGCAAGCTCAACGGATTGTCCTCATAAAGAACAAACGTCACGCACCTTGAACACTTGCACGAATGGCATTGCACGCTTGTCCTTTATCAGCCCGCGCTCCGTCAACAGAGCGCGCACCTTCGCGTCGTCGACCTTGCCCGCCTCCTCCGACCAAGCATCACGCACCACGCCGACGCACGCATCCTGCCATGCAGGGAAGCGTGTTGCGACGTACACGCGTACTGCGCGTGGTTTCTTCGGGTCGAACGCGGGGCCGCCGGCTCCCCCCTTAGCCTTCCCCATCTTCTTCAGCAGCGCCAGCTCTGCGTCGCGCACCGTCTTGACCAACCCGCGCATGTACACGCCCGCGTCGATTGTCGGTAGATCGATGGCACGCTGTGGTTCTGGCCACGCGGCGCGCTGGATAGAGGTTGGGGAACCCAGGATTGTGCTGTAAATATGCTCCGCAAAGTGCGGCGCAATGGGCGCGGCTAGCAGGGCGGCGACGCGGATCCAGTTGTGCACCAGCTCAACGTGCATGCCAATGTCGGCGGTGACTTCGCGGTACCAGTCGCGTGCAGTCTGCAGCTCGTAAAAGCCATATTTCAGCGCGTCCTTGTAGTTTGACCTGCCGATGAAGAAGTCAGTCACATAGACATCGATAAAGGGGGACAGCGTACAGCTCGTAGTGGGTCTTCGTGATGTTGATCAGGTTGTTGACTTCCTCTTCGAAAACCTTGTCGTGATACGAGCTAAGAGGACCAGTACGCAGGCTGCTCGTGTCCTTGACCATGTCCTGCAACAAGACCACACACGATCTGTCGGCACCTTCCCGGAAACATTAAGAGAGGTACGCACCTCACACCACGCCAACAGTGTATGTATGCGCAGGATGTTCGCGTTCGCCGTCTTCTCATCGAAGTTCGCATCCTCAATCCCATCGCCTGCATCCGCCAACGACAGCCTTGTCGCGTCCGCACCGAATTTCTCAACGCCATCGCGCAGAGTCAGGGAGTTGCCCTTGCTCTTCGACATCTTCTGCCCATTCACCAACAGATGGCCGTTCGCGCGCATGCTCAGCGGCCACTTGTCCTGCGGGAAGATCGCCGCATGGTTGTACACGGCAAATGTCAAATGGTTGTTGATGAGGTCCTTGCCGGACGAGCGCAGATCGAATGGGTAGAAATAATCGTATTCGCGCTTCAGCGCGTCCGCCTTCTCCTTCGGCAGGGGCGAGTTTTGCGGCCAAGGGCCTTTGGCGAACAGATACTCCCAGACTTCGTCGGTCATTTGCTCGGGCGTGATGTCCAGGGGTCCCCGCACCTTTCCATCGATTGAACCTAGAGGGTCACGATCAGTATCGCCCCAAATCGCACAGATGATGAGTTCTCACCGTGCAGCAGGTGCGCAACGGTGTAGTACGCCATGTAGATCGTTGAGTCACTCAGACTTTCCACCAGGAATTGCGGGTCCCACGGCAGTTTTGAGCCCAACCCGTAGGTCCGCGCACACGCCCATTGATTCAGCCATGCCAAGGTGCCCTCAAAGGCATTTCTTGTCTCGGAGAAATACGTGTTCATTCGTGCCAGTAGCCTGCAGCGCGTAAGCCCCCGATCACCCACTGCGAAAGGATATAGCAGACTCACTGCTCCGCTTCCGCACGCCACACCGGCTCGCCGTAGTCCAAATACCACTGGTCCATCAACGCAACAACGCACTCGTCTGAGCTGCGTGAAATGACCAAACCTTCCGGTTCTGCGTACGCGAAAGCGATGCCTTGCTCAATCATGCTCGCACGGACCTTGCCCTTTGCATCTTGTACGGACTCGCCCTTAAACTCGCCTACCAGCATTGTGCCATTGTAAAAGCCCTCCTTGTACGCCAGCTCCTTCGCCTCCGCCAACTGCTTCACGTCCTTCTGCGAGTTGATCTTCAATTTCTTGACGAGAACGGGCGCGCTCATCTCGCCGTACGATGGCGTGGACAGCACGGGGATAGGATCCAACGCGGCCCACTGAGGGTCGATCTTGTAGAACTCGGCCTTCTTGCGCAGGTCCATCAGAGTGGCGTAGTCATCGGGCGAATCGGAGGGCACGGAGGTAACGACGCCGGTACCCTGGAAAACGCTCAGATAAGGGGAAAGGTGGATGGTGTAACACATACCTTTGTAGGCAGTACGTTCTCCATAGGGAGGACGTAGACCTCCGGGTATACTGAGAAGGGCGCCTTAATCTTCGCGCCTACGATCTGGGTGCCATCCAGTTCCGCCAGCTGATTCACCTGACCGCGCACGTCGAAGATGCCCTGGAAGGCCATGTTTCGCGCCGAGCGCATCGTCACGACATAGGCCTCCTTGTCATTGGCCGCAAAGACGCCATACTTGATCGCGGTGCCCACAAAGCAGTTCGTCTGGCCGTACATCGTCTCAGGGCGCAGCGTCGCGGCGACCAGGAACACCTTCCGGCCGCCAACCTTGCCTTCCAACTGCTTCTGCGCGGCGGCGCTCCACTCGATTACCTCCATTTTGATGCCTGTGTACTCCTGTGGGCCGATGCCCTCTCCGTCCGAGCGGTCGTGGTCCATGCACGGCTGGCCGTCCTTCGGGCTGTAGATCGTGTAGCGCTCGCCGAACTTAATCTTACCCAGTTTGTACAGCTTGTTCATCTGCCAGCGCACGAACGAGTCATAGTATGGGTTCGCGTCAGTCGTCATGAACGACCGCCGCCAGTCAATGCGCGTGCCCAATGCCTTGTGATCCTCCTGATGGGCGTGTTGAGTGAAATCAGCCACATGTAGCGGAGAGGAATATGCTCACGATTGCGATGGGCGGAAAGTACGTCAGCCAGTGGTATGGATCTGCAAATTTTTTTATCTCGGTGCGCGGCACGCCGATGGACTCCAGGATCTGAAACTGGTACGTGTGACCTGTCGACTTGGCTGCCAGTTTGCCCTTCTTGCCCTTGTCAGCGCGCTGCGTGGTTGCGATGCCGTCCGTCGAGGGTGCGGGCTCCTCTTCTGGTTCAGGCTCCGCTGCGGAGAAGCCTTCGAAGTCCTCGCCGAATAGCTCAATCTCGCGAATGAGTTTGTCTGCGGAAGCCTGTATCGTGAGAGGTCAATGCCGGCGTCGCGACATAACAGCACCCACGCACCTTGATGGGCATCCCAGTGACGTGAAAGCCGTGCGGGAACAGTGTACGCTTCCCGAGCAGACGCTGGAAGCCAGCCGCAAATTCGACTTTGGATATTGAGAACGCGTGTCCCAGGTGCAGTGATCCATTCATGTAGGGGAAAGGGAAGTTTCCGAACCACTTCGGATACTTTTCGTGCACCTGGGCGGGCGATAGACCCGCGATCTCCTCCTCCGTCGGCGCATCGACCTCGAACATGTGCTCTTCCTCCCATTGTGCTTGGTACTTCTTCTCCAACTCTTTCAAATAGTCGCGCTTGGCCGTCTAGATTCCCTTAGAGCTGTGAGCCGTCGAAAATTACTATACAGAGATGGTGACACGCACCTGGGCCAGCGCGATGGTGTTCGCGGAAGCCATTCTAAAAGATACACCTAATTTACAAGGGCGAGCCGCGCGTCGCCAGAGGGCGAGAATGGTGGGTGAATGGGTGTTTGTTCTATGGGTACCTGTCGATGAGGGGACGACCTAGTTTGCTGGAAGCAGATAGAATCGATTTACTATGTTATGACTAGATGCGCGATCGCGTCACGTGTCCGTGGGAATAGGATGCGACGCGCGACACTGACAGAAATACGGCTTTAAGTCACTTTGTTGAGTCTTTCGAATGACGAGTACTATTCTGGCCGCCTGAGTCGGTGTGAATAGGTGCGAAGCCCTGGATGTGCAACTGAGCGTGTGTCTGAATCGTCGATGCCTGCCGCTGCGGATGGCGGCAGCAACCTGAGTCGGCGTAGCATGCCCACGGTTATGATGAGGAGTGCAGGATGACCGCGAAACCATCGGTCCTAAAATACAACTGGAATTGTATAATTCAACTTGAGCATATATATAAAGCTAGACACCGCGTTCTACGAAGGTTCTAGTACTGAGCCGGGTCGTGTAGATGCCCGCCGTGATGGAGTGCGCGCTGCCGTCGACTCCGGTAATGTGCTCGAATGTAAGCGTGAAGGCGGGGATGTCCTGCTCTGTACGGGGGTCGAGAGCTATCCTCTCCTCGGCGGTCACCCAGAGGCGCTGTGTGGGGTGCGGGAAGAAGAATGGTGTGAGTTGTAGTCGGGGATTGTGCACAGCGGGCTTCTGCTTGAGGGGGACCTTGACCCGTCGGCTGCCTTCGTAGTGAGGAAGCCGCGCAGCATCGTACAACTGTCGTGGAGGCTGTGTGTGAGCCATGGCGCGAGGTAAATGGATAGTACTCGTGACGACGGTGTCGTTGGATGCGACATATCGTCCGAGCTACGTGCTGTCAGAGGGGATTTAAGCTGGAGGGCTCGAATTGTCTTCAGGGTCGCGTAGTCCGATCCCCGCGATGGTGGCGCAGTACGTTAGGGGCGGCCAGCTACGCTTAAACCCTGTACTTGTACTGCCATTACAAGTGTCAATACGACAGAATGTTTCTCAGAGAGAATACAAGAGCGCAACATACGTACGTTGTTGGCGCTGTTAGCCCCCGGGCAGTCTGGGCAACTGATGATCTACAAACGTGTCAGAGGCAGTAGCTGATCCGGTACCTGGCCCATCCTACTAGGCAGCGTGCGAGAGCGCGAGTCGCATATGGCCACAATGTCCGTAACAAAGTCGACGAGTTGAGAACAACGGACGAACAAGGCGCTGCACGACGAACCAGGCTCGGTAAGCGAAAAAAGAGAGGGCGCAGAACTAGGCGATTGCCCGCTGGCGTAGAGCATACGACGACCAGAACGACGTCAGGGTCGTTCTCGTTGAGTATTGTCGATGCTGTTAGCAACGAGAAACAGCAGGAGAACAGTGGGAGACGAACAATAGAGCGGGCGAATGCCGGGATGTTGAGACTCCGCATGTACTCCCGATTAGGAAGGAGTTGTTGACGCCCAGCGCCTGTTCGCCTTTTGTCTCCTCTCGCCCGCGCCGAAAACAATGCACACCAGCAACAAAAGACCATCATGCTTCCCCCGTATACTAAAGGACAAGACTGTGGCCGTCTGGCCTGCTCACCGTTCTTCATTTGTCGCGCTCATCATACCCACCAAGACCCCATAGACATCTGTCGTCACCGCGACAGTCCAACTGCCTTACGACGAAGACGACACCTCCATGAGTTCCTGTACGTCGCGCAACCGTCATATGCGTTGTACAGACACTTACAGCCAATCTGCAGTCAAGTTTCTCCCGACGCTCAAACGTCAACCCGCAGTGCGCAACCGCACCGCCTCTCGTACCAAGGCTTCTACCACCTCAAAAGGACAGCCGCTTCTGCCTGCCCTTCCTGAGCTCACAGAGGAAGAGGACGTGTTCACTTCTGCTCGCGCCTCCTCGCGTTCTCCTTCTCCAGCCTCAATGGCGACGCGCCCTGGTGGCACCACGAAACGCCTGAGCCGATACGGCCCGTCCGAATTCGCGCTCAACCAGGACATCCTCCCCAACGACGACTTCCTCTCTGCGCCCCCTCGACCGGCGCCACGCCCTCCCATTGACTGCAAGCCCGCCCACGATCCACGCCGCTCCCGGAGTGTGCGCCGCAAGACCGTGCGCCTCAGCGCGTTCGACATCCGCCTCGACTTTGACACTTCGGATTCGGAGCCGAGCTCCTCGACGACCGCGTCGTCATCTCCATTCACTCCCTTCACGCCGCCCCGCGCGCGTTCGCCCACTCCGTCCATGTCGAGCAACTTGACCACGAGCACGTCCGGCAGTAGCTCCGGCTACATGCCCACGACGCCAAATTCATCCGACGACTCTGACGACGAGTGGGGAGCCTTCTCACGTCCCGGCAAGGTGCAGCGCGTTTCAATCCGCCCGCTCGTCATCACGAAGGCCAACCCACCTCACGCGTCCAGCCCTGTCGAGACGTTCGAGTTCACGATCGCGCCGTCCATCGAAGAGGAGGATGACGCCGCATGGTATTCGCGCGAGATGAGCGACTTGTTCACGCTTTTCTCCGGCAACTCCCCCACCGCGCCCGCACGGCGGGACTCCCTTCCCCTGCCTGCGCGCTCGAGCGGCGCGCGCTCGCGCTTCAGCAAGCCGCTTCCTGCCCCACCTCGCTCGCCAGGCCCCTCTGCGCAGCTTGACCCCACGTTCCCGCGACGTGCGCGCGTCATCCCTCCCCTCCCCACGCGCCCGCCTCCACCACCACCCCCATCGCCCCCGCGCCGCAAGTCGCTGACGATCACAGTGCCGCGCCCGCCTCCGCGCATGTCGCTGCCTGCGGATGTGGCTGACATCCTGGACGACATCGACGCATGGGGCGCGGGCCCGGACGAGCAGCACGCAGCGAGCGCGCCGCCGCTGTCGCCCCCGCGGCTGCCCGAGAGCCCACACAGCGCGACGGACGACCTGTTCGAGCAGTACATGTACACGCCCGGCCTCCCGCTCATTGAGATTGCGCCCGATTCGCCGCCCGTGCCATCGCTCCCCGCCCTCGCGCTGCCGGACTCACCTCTCGTGCTACCGGATACGCCGCTCGCGCGCATGTACGATGCGCGGGCGGACGAGGAGTTGGACGTGGCGGGCGACGCCGATAGCGGTTTCGAGCCGATGCTGCGCTCGCGATGGAGCTCATCCACGCTCGCGAGCGAGTACGCAGTGCCTGCGTCGGCGTCGTCGCGCCTCAAGTTCCACCTCGGCGAGATGGCGCGCCGAGTGGTCACGCGCCGCGAGAGCAAGGGCGGCCCCGCGTCGATGCCGTCGCCGCCCGCCATTGGCGCGCTTTCGAAGGAGAATGTCGAGCGCCGGATGAACCCGCGCATGTCGATGGAGTCGCTGTCCTCACGGGACAGTGGGGACAGCAGCTCGAGCTCGGGGCTTCGCCGCAAGCCGATCCCGGTCGAGATCTTCATGCGGGCGTGAGGTCCCGTCTCATTGCATATTCACGACCTTCACGACCCTTCGACCTTCGCCCGTACATCCAACGTTCACCCACACGCAATCACTGCCATAGACAATGCAGACCACATACCATTTCATATAATGCCTTCATACATATTCCCTGCGCAGGGTCGCCCTCACGCTCCCTCTGTACTGTTCTTCACTTGTAGCCTAACTGTATCAACCACCCTCCTTTTTGGAACTGTATTTTATACCGACCTTCATGAATCTGAATGAAATCTAATCTACTTGACCGATCTAATCTAAGGATTGATATTCCGAGTTGCTGATCATGAGCATCCCTCTCCGCTCCGTTTCCTCTCATTGCCCTCTTGCAATGGTCTTTGACGTGTCACTGGGTTATAAATGCAATAATATCTGGCAGCTCACAGGGAGCTCGGACGTATTTGCACCGGTTACGTTCTGTATCAGTAACTTCTTGAGTCTTGACGAACTTTAGAAGTCGAATTACGTTGACCCACAAATTGACCGTCTCCACCCAAGTGAATACTCTCACTCTCACTCGAGGTTATCGACTTTTCGCTCTTACTTTCAAAGTCTTCAAAATCCATGGCAACTGGCGTTGAACAGCCATTCAAAGTCTCCGTGTCAGACGATGCCATTGCGCTCCTCCGGCGCAAGCTTGCGGACGCTCGCTTGCCGGACGAGCTCGATGAAGTCGGGTGGGCCTACGGCACGCCGCTCGCGGACGTGAAACGCCTCGCGGCTCGCTGGCAGGACGGCTACGACTGGCGCGAGCACGAGGCCAAGTTGAACGAGCTGCCGATGTTCACGCGCGACATCGATGTGGACGGCTTCGGCGTGTTGAAATTGCACTATGTGCACCAGAAGAGCGAGGTTGACGGTGCGATTCCGCTCCTGTTCGTTCACGGTTGTACGTCCACCAGATCGATTAAGTATGACAGTGGCGCCGGGTTGCTGACATGGGCCACCGAAGGGCCGGGCAGCTTTCTTGAAGTTCGCAAGATACTCCCTCTCCTCATAGAGTCGTCTGCGGACCACCCGAGCTTTCATGTTGTCGCACCCAGCCTTCCAAACTTCGGCTTCTCAGAGGGCCCCAAGAAGAAGGGGTTTCAAGGAAAACATTACGCCGAGGTTATATAGCTGCTTCAACCTCAGTCGTCTCGGGTGCTCATATACAACGGGCCTAGGTCTTCAACAAGCTCATGCTTTCTCTTGGATATACCGAGTATGTGGCTCAGGGCGGCGACTGGGGGAACCCTGTATGCCATTTCTTCTCATGAGATCAATATCAGTGTCTTTACTAATGCAACAGCTCACTCACATAACCGCTGCGAATTACGGCCCAAAGCACGTCAAAGCCTTCCACACCAATTTCCCTGAGTAAGCTCATTCTAAACTCACAGCCTTCTGCTCGCGCGTTAACACGCGTCGCAGAGAGGATTCGCCCCCGACGCTCCTCAAGAGCCCCGTGCAGTACTTCAAGCACCTCATCACCCCCTACACCGCACTCGAGAAAGCCGGGATTGCTCGCACGCAGTGGTTCATGGCGGAGGGGCTCGGGTACAACCTGGAACATTCGACCACCCCACAGACGATCGGTTTACGCGCTCGCCGACTCCCCTGTCGCTCTCCTCGCGTGGATATACGAAAAACTCGTATTGTGGACAGACGGTTACGCGTGGGATGACGACGAAGGTGCGCTGTGTGGGCGCTGATGCATGCGTAGCTGGTAATCATCGGCTGGGAACAGTGCTGACTTGGATCTCGGTGTACTGGTTCTCGCGCGCCGGGCCCGCCGCGTCGGTGCGCATCTACTACGAATTCACACACGCCGCCTTCCGCCGGCCAGACTCACCAGTACCTGTCGGCGCGTCGTTCTTCCCCAAGGAGCTGAAGTGCGCGCCAGTTTCGTGAGCATTCCTCCTCTGTCTGAATCACCGCTGGGACTGACGGCGCATGCACGAAGCTGGGTCAAGGCGTGGAAGAACGTCGTGTACACGTCGCAGCACGAGCATGGGGGGCACTTCGCTGCGCATGAGCAGCCGGAGGCCCTTGTCGGGGACCTGCGCGCGATGTTTGGGAAGGGAGGGCCGGCGGCGAACGTCGTCCCTGGGAAAAGCGGATATGCGAGCGTGTAGAAGTGCAATGATCGTCATTGCCACTCAGAGGGGAGGCCAATGCGCGCCTTCAATTCACACGTGCGTGGAAGGAGAAGACATTGATATTGTGGCATTTATTCACCAAACGTCAAGACACGCAACGAGAAGATCACTCCGTCGAGCCCCACGCTGGAATATTATTCTGCCGGTTTGGCCTGGTCCGTATTCATTTTCTTCTGCAGGAGCAGCAGGAAACATCGGGGATCGCCTACGAACTGAGGTAGACCGAAATCGTTTGCATTCAGTGCTATTCCTCTTGAACAAACGATTTGCAGCCAGCTCGCTCATTGCTGATGCTGCACCTCCGCACAATATCTCTGAGGGCTTCAAACAGCGCGGCATCTGCGTCATAGGCTTTTTCTCCGCTCAAATGACTCATTTCTCCAGACAACTTTGACGTGCAGGCCGTTGAGTCGCTTGGTCACTACCTCACCGTTTCCTCTGCTTCGCTTGCACCTCGCATGCTTCTCAGACGCACACCCAGTCGGGGGCGATGGCTACACCGACGCACCCGCAAGTCAGGCTTGTTTCAATCTCATGCCATTATTCCTGGTAGTATGTAAAGGGGGTATGCAAGCTCGTGGGTAGTAATATATAGTGCTCTTCAGAGCTCTAGAGCGCGTACGAAGAGAACGCAGTCCGTAGAGTCCAATTTGTCCTGACGAAGCATGTCATCTATACGTCGCTCACTGGCGACTCCGTGCCTGATGAACCCTCAACGACAGCTGCGTGCAGCGCCTGCTTGATATCCCACAACAGATCGTCGCCATCCTCCACACCGACGGACAACCTGATGAGGTTCTCGCCGATACCGAGTTGGGCTCGCTCCGCCGGGGGAATGCTTCCGTGGGTCATGAGCGCGGGCAGCTCAGCGAGACTCTCGACGCCACCGAGCGACTCGGCGAGCGCGAACAGGCGGGTGGACGAGAGGAAGCGCTGGGCAGTTTCCAGCCCGCCCTTGATGCGGAACGAGATCATGCCACCGTACGGGAACGACCCGTCTCGCACAGCGGCGTCCTCGCTCGCCTCGTACTGCTCGACGAAGCGCAACGCGTGCGGCGACAGCGACGCGCGGGCCAGCGCATTGCGCGGGTGCGACACGAGACCTGGGTAGATGACCTCCTCGACGTGTGGGCTGCGCTCGAGCGCGCGGGCCACAGCGAGCGCGTTGCGGCCGTGCTCGCGCATGCGCAGATGAAGCGTCTTGATGCCGCGCTGGGCGAGCCACGAGTCGTAGGCGCTCGGCACCGCGCCAATGGCGTTCTGCAGGAATGCGAGGCGCTGGTGGAGGGCCGCATGATGGGCAGGCAGGATCGCGGCGCCCATGACGACGTCGGAATGGCCGTTGATGTACTTTGTGAGGCTGTGGACGACGATGTCGGCGCCCTGGAGGAGGGGCGAGGAGTAGAATGGGGAGAGGAAGGTGTTGTCGACGAGGACGAGCGGGTGGGAAGGGTGTGCGTGTGCGACGGCGACAACGCGACGGATGTCGATGAGCCGAAGTGTCGGGTTGGTGGGCGACTCAATCCAGATAAGCTATGCAAAGAAGGCGTCAGCAGGCGCGCAACTGAAACCGGGGCTGGACATACCTTGGTGTTTTCCCGGATGGCTTGTGCGATCTCTTCTTCGTCCGCATTCTCGAGGTCGACGAACGTAGTCTCCAGACCTTGGTTTTCCTGCGCGACGCGGGTCATGTAGCGGAATGTGCCGCCGTACACGTCATTGACGCTGACGATGTGGGCATTCGGTCCTAGTGACTGCAGGACGGTCGCGGTGGTCGCCGAGCCTGACGCGAAGGCCAGCGCATGCGCCCCGCCGGACTCTATGGAAGCGAGCGTGCGCTCGAGAGCATTGCGGTTGGGATTCCCAGACCGTGAGTACTCAAAGCCCTGAGCGGATAAATTGTGTGAGGACGAGGTGCAAAACTATATGAAAACGCGACGCTAACCTTGTGGTTACCCACACCGTCCTGCTTGTATGTGGTGCTGAGGGATATAGCTGGGATGACGGCGCCGGTGGACGGATCTGGCTCTGAGCCGACGTGGATAGCACGGGTGCCAAAGCCGTCGAGGTCCTCTTGGTTAAGCTTCTTGAGGCTATTGAGGCGGGCGTGGCCGTTGCCGTTGGTGTGGACGGTGGCGGGAGACATTGTCGAGGAGAGCGGGGAGGTGTGACGGCCAGAGCTGAGACATGATGATTTTATAGAGGCTGAAGAGCAGCGATCGCGAAAACATGACGCCTTTGCGTGTGTCACGTGCTGCTTCGTCAGGGCCGAGCAGGCCGTTCCCGCCCGCATCGTCTCTCACCCGCCGTTGCTTGCTAACACTGTCCTGCCCTTTCTCATCGAGTCATCGCAGTCTCACTCAACCATAGCGTCTGAGCCCACTCGGCCTCCGCTGTTCGCCTGCCCGCGCCCGTCGTCCTCGTCATCCATCCACTGCCATCGAGCACCTTCGATGGCGCCATAGCAGCACCACCGCATCCTGCTCTAGATCTGTTTATATTGCTTCCTAGTATGCTACTAGCTATGGCACGATGAGGTATCCCCATCGAATCTCCGCCATCGTCGACGTAGCCGCCTCGATACACGGCGACTTCGGCAATTCTCCCATCTTGCTGGAACTCTATCATACACGTAGCTGTCTCCTGACCAATTGATAAGTGCCGGCTCTCAGCCTCGCAGTGCAAGATTTCATTTATTCGGTGCGCAGGTGACTCCAACGACGGAGACAGTTGCTTAGTACATGATGTGACGCCTCGCAATAGCAGGAGTACTGTATCTGGTTGCTGGTCACTTGCACTTTTCAGTATTGAGCTTGCTGCACTGTTGTTGTTTCGCCGGTGCTGCGCTCTTGCTACGTTGCATGCTTATTTCCGGTGTTCCGTTACTTCTCCGCACAAGTTCCGCGTGAGCTCCGAAGACGCTCACTTCGGTTGCAGTACTGTAAGCAACATCTATGCATCGCGGCGTACTCCGTCGCAGACAGGCGCTTGAGTGAGTTCGTGCTGCCCAACTGCCCAGTCTGACAAGCGGACAGCACTTATCCTCCAGCGTAATCATTTTGCGATCGAGCCAGGACCTGACATTTGTGGGCGCGATTTTATCAGGACTTGTCACAAGATGTGTATCTGTCCCTGTGTACAGTGCGACTCAGTCCATCCAGCGCATCCGGTGCTGGAGGAGAATGCGATCATTTTCCATTCGACATTCATGCTGGCCAAGAAACGCAATATTAGTCTCCGCGCGGTGATGCGCACCACAGTGGCGGTCGCTCAATCTGGCAGACAGAAAAACGACTGCGTCGTCTAGTCGTTCGAGTCAATGTGCGATGGTTGGACGGCGACCACGATAAAGCATGCACCACAGACGACTCTGTCCGTGTGCGGGAAGGTGTCATTGAGAATAGCAGGTGTAATGACAGACAGTGCGCGACAGAACGCCCAGACTGCGACTACGCCCGGCTCTGATACTCTTGCCACAATCGATCCACGAAAGCCGTGTCGGTCTGCCAAGGTCCGTCAGATAGAAGGACGGAATTCGATAAATAACATACGTGGATGAGGGTCAGCACTTCTCTGACGAAAGCAGTTCGTTCCATTGGAGGTGGCCGTGCGCCGTTGGTGTGGGAGCTCACGGCAGCAACGATGGCCGCACTTGCCGTGGCCTTCTGGAGGGCCGTGCCGTTCGCTCCGTTCAACGGAGCCTTCACCTTGGCCTCCTTGGCCTTCACTTGTGGTTGAGTGGAAGGATGCGAAGCGGCTGTCTGCGGAGTCGGCGCCGGGCGCGCCTGTTGCTGCCTTCCTTCTAAATCGTCAGGGACGTCCCAGCCCTTCTCAATGGCGTCGCGCTCGCGCTGATTGTCTCGTTCCTTCTCCTTGCGGCTCTTCTTGGCTTTGCCGGACCGTCGCTTCTTCTCCAAGGCGTCGAGGTCGCTCAGCACGCTGGTGTCCGCGAAGTCGAGCACCACGACGTCACCGTCGCGATCGTCAACCGGAGCGCGCGGATATGGCCACAGATTTGACTCGGCGTGGAAGGGCACGAGGTTGCGGACATCCTGTGTCGGGCTTGGAGCAGCCGCTGCGGCGCTGGTATCTGAAGAGGCGGCCGTAATGGTCGATGTTGAACTGGAGTGGGCTATGGGAGGAGCAGTTGTTGGACTGTCGGAAGAAGCAAATGTGCGAACCGGCGGGCGCGGGGTGACGTCTCCAAGAACATGATGGGGGCCGGACCGCTGATGGTTCCCATTTGGGAGGACGACTGAGGGGAGATCTTCGCCGACGTCGCTGTTGTAGGCTGTGCTCGACACAGATAGATGTCCAGGTGCAGAAGACATGTCGTCCGGGTCATTGTCGCTGCTCTCGATGTCACCTTCGTATAGGCGATGCGAAGATGCAGCAGATGAGGCGCGCGAGTGGGATTGAGGGAGACCAAGAAGAGCGGAGATGACATCCTGCGTGAGGATCTGAGGAAGTGTCGATGATGTAGGTTTGGGGGAATGAATGTCTGGATGAGGTTCGGGGTACAAATCGGAAGGGGAAGATGAGTCTGATTGGGGCTGATTGGCAGAGCTGAGATTGAGGTGCGTAGAGGGAGGCGCAGAAGGAGGGCCGGGGAATGGGCTCGCGCGAGAGGAGCTGAAGGACGGGTAGGATTTGTGCGATTTGGATGGTGCGACGGATGTGGACGATGCTGAAGGTGTTGCGGATGCAAAGATGGAGTCAAGCAACGCAAGCCCTTTGGGGACCTGCGCGGCTGACGGTGGGTGGTTGTTCGGTGGTGCGGCCGAAGCGGAAGCAAAGAGCGCATTGAGCGAGGACGGCGTTTCGTTGGGTGTCCCGGCCCCGAGCCCTGGCGTTGAGGTGGAACCAGGAGAGACCAGCTTCGAAAAGAGCTTGTCCAGCTCGGACCCAGCCCCATTAGTGGATACAGCAGCTCCTTTGAGCGCTGGGCTTTGAACGGCGGCGCGTGAAGCGGTCCGTTCCACGGTGCTACGGGATGGGGTCGATGAGGCAGATTCTGCTACATCATCTACTTTAAGCTGAGGATTTGGAGGTGGCGGCCGATCCGGTCCATATCTGAATTCTTCTGGGTATGGCACTACTTTTCGAATGTATGAATGCAATCTAGGAAACGGATGAGCACAACGTGTCACGGATTTCACGACCACAGAGGTGACGAGACGCTGCAGATGGAAACGGACGACATCGTTCAAGATCACACCAAGCAATAGTCCGTCGAATTTGCCTCGATTGAATTCGGGTGTCAAGAACATAGATCCGCGCAAATCGAATCTCCGGCTCTCCACTCTCGTCAAGTCTCTCACCCCAGCGTCGTCTGTACAGATTAGGAGGGAAGAAGCTCACCGCATCAACACTGTCTTCATGGGTTCACGCGCATCGGTAGCGAACATCCAAAGCCCTACTGTCTCCGAACGACCTTTGTCGCGACTTTTTGACAGGAGGACCTGCCAGTTGGTCAACACATCGGTAGGCGTGGGGTTTCGGCCATGTGCGTCTGTGAATTTGTCTGCGGAGTCGGGCAAATTTGATGCAGGATGTGCCATGGCGAGACGCTTGGACGTGAATTCGGGATACCTGCGATACATGAGATAGTCGCCGTGTGTTTCCATGTCGTCTTCAGGATGCATATGAAGAACGTAGTCTTCCATGCCCATGCGGTTGAGGATGAAGAATCCGTAAGGTGGATATGCCGCGCTTCAAACAAGTCGGCAAAGGAACATAGATGGATAGGATGCTGGGTACGCACCGCTCGAAGAGGAACATGCTCCCTTCGAAGCCTTTCTTTTCCCACTTTTCGCCGTTGTGATGATACAAGCAGACATGACTGAACTGGTCGAATATAGATACAATCGAAGGATCGTGGCGTCGTAGGACTTTGAGATTCTGCGCATAGCGGGACGCGGGGGTCATGCCGGTGCCGGGTAGCGGTGGGACTGGTGGTGCCGGCTTTTGAGGAGATGTCGCTCGTTGTTTGCCGCGATGAGAGCCATTGTTGTGTGCGGCGTTAGATGTCGAGCGGGGACGGCGAGATTTCATGGTGGACGGAGGGAAGGAGTTGAGAGGCGCAGCGAACGAGCTGCGCGCTCATTGTCCGTCGATTTCCATTCTCGGTATGTCGCAAACGGAGGTCGTTATTGAGAGATATATTCCAGCACCTCTCTCAGGACCTCTAAGGCGACAAACTCTGCGACAATGATGCACCGTGCTCGTCTGTCAACGGTGCCTCCTTCGCCCTCTGCAGCTTCCGCATCCACTGCACATCCAGCTTCACCTTCAACTCCCGCGCACGCTGCCGCCGCCGATTCAGATGTGACACGTCCTCGCCCACGCCTACTTCTTCCCCATACGCAGTCTTCTCCTCCTGCACTTTCGGGACGATGACAGGGCGCGTTCTGATCTGCCAGAGCCATAAGTCGATGTTTCTCGCCGCGTCGTGAGCGTGCGCGCGCTGGGCGGCTTTGGTCATGGTTGCCAGACGTTGCCGCATTTCCTCTGCGCTCAGCGTGCGCTTGGTGTGCACTTTTTCAATCTCCTTTCGGTCAAGAAGGTCCTGAAGAATCATCTTCTTCAGATACCTGGCTATAGGTTAGGACAAGTACACATAGTTAGACGTATGATGCACCTGACGGATCGTATGGGATGGTCGGGGTATGGGGGGTCCTGACTGTCTAATGAAATGGCTTTTCTGGTCGCCGTAGCGGGTGCGCCGGCTGGCACTTGTGAGATGGCCAGCTTGAATATATCTTGGGTGGACAGAGGAGTCGCGCTGGACTTCATTATGTTGCGCACGATGTCCAGAGCTTGAGCGGTGGGATAGCGCGGAAATCGGGAAAAGTTGAAAGGCATGCGGGGCGACGTGGGCGAGGAGAGTGCGCGAGTCAGCGCGACGGTGAGGTGAACGCGGTCGCCACTTGTAATGTTCTGAGAGAGCAAGTGCCGCGACACGCATTCAAACACCGCCGCTTGTCCTCGTACCACCGCCACCTCCCTCGCCATGAGCGACAGGAAACGAGCCCTCGACAATGACAGCCCCAGCTCTGCTGCCAAGAAACCCAGGAGGTTAGTACTTGCCGTCTCTCACTCATTTCTCCCGCTAATCCCTGTCTTGACAGTGATACCTCCGTGAGTACCCTCCCTCGCTCTCAAGGTGAATATGGTTACCAATATCTTCTGACTCGCCTCTATAACCTTTTCCATCCTCAGACTCCATCCAATGGCTCGTCAGGTCTATCTGGTGTACGTGCGCATCACCTTTCCTCGCTGCGTTCTGCTCAAACAGATCATGATACAGGCTGCCCTCATTGCGCAGAAACGCGCAGAAATCGCGGCGAAGCTGGCTGCCATGAGCCGCAAGACTCCAGCCCTCAGTGGCTTGGCTACTCCCACCACTTCCAGCGAAGAAGTCGGCGATGTCGGCAAGAAGGCGATTGAAGCGCGTCGCAAAGTCACTGAGGCCCAGAGTAAGCTTGCGGTCAAGGACAATCCCTACATGGTAAACTCCTTTGTTGTTGTCTCGACACATCGGGAACTGATTCCTCTGTGTAGTCCACGTCACAGGCCGGCAAGAAGAACCGTGCACCCGAGCCCGCTCAGCAGGGTGCAGGTCTCAAGATGGCTGCCCATCCTCTCCTACTAGATACTACACCCACCGTACCCCAGTCAAAGAAAGACCGATACAAACCGATGCAGCCCAAATTTGCTTCCATCAGGGCGAACGTACGCAATGTACCAACGCCGCCTCCAGCACCTGTCCCTGTGTCCGTCGTAAAGGAAAACCCTTATGCTGCCGCAGCCGCTACGGCTGGTGACACAGGCTTCGAGGGCGCGCCCAGAGAGCGTGTTGGTCGATCTCTCAAGTTTAATCCGAAGGGAAAGTACGTCGCCGCGGCCAACCAGCTAAGGAAAGATGCGCAGCTGGAAGCCCTGAAGCAGCGCATCGCGGCAAGTGCAAGGAAAGCTGGATTCGAGGGTGAATTTGACACGTTGGAGAAAAACATCAGGGTGCGTTCTACCTTTCTTGACAAATCGTGATGTTGCTAACGGTATCGCCATTAGCGCGACCCTCCTCCAGCTGCAGAGTGGTGGGATGCAGCGCTGTTGCCGACGAAGAACTACGACGACCTCACAAGATTCGATTCGTATCTCAACATCCGCACACCTAGTTCTCCCATCACCATCTACGTCCAGCACCCCATCCCTATCGCACCGCCTGGTGAGAAGAACAAGCCTGCCCCCAAGCCCCTGATGTTGACTCAGAAGGTTTGTCAAATTTGCTCTGTGAGTATGACCTTTTTCCTCATGCCAATACAGGAACAAAAGAAGATGAGGAAACAACGAAGGCAAGCAGAGTTGCAAGACAAGCGAGACCGGATCCGTATGGGTCTTATTCCTCCGGATCCGCCTAAAGGTTCGCCTCTTTTCTCGCCGTCGCGTTTGCCCAAAAAGTGACCTTTGTATGCAGTGCGCCTGGCGAACTTGATGAAGGTCTTGACTTCAGATGCAGTGCAAGATCCCACTCGAGTGGAGGCACGTGTTCGCCGTGAGGTCGCCGGGCGGAGACATACACATGAGAAGATGAATGCGGAACGCAAACTCACAGACGAGCAGCGACGGGAGAAAATTGAGACAAAGAAAGCCGAGGAGGACAAGAAAGGAATCATCGGTGCTACGTTCAAGTATGTCACTTTCGTCTGTTTACACTTGAGCTCGTGTGCTGACCGCCCCTCCAGAGTGAAAATACTCGCAGATCCGTCACATCGCTTCAAAGTTCGCAAGAATGCCGATCAAATGGGTCTCACCGGCCTCGTCATCTTCAATCCTAACTTCAGCATGGTCTACGTTGAAGGCGCGCCCAAGTACATCCGCCAATACAAGCGGCTCATGCAGCACCGCATCGCGTGGACGGAGGCGTCGCGTAGCCGGGGGGAGGAAGAAGTCGAGATCGACCATGGAGATGAAGAGGCAGGCACGAGTGCGAAGGGCAAGGAGAAGGCTGAACCGCAAGAGGTCCGGTCACTGGAGGGCAATCGATGCGACCTGATTTGGGAGGGCCCGCTCAGGGAGAGGAATTTCACGAACTTCCGGCCGAAGAGCTGCCCAACGGACTCGGCTGCCAGGGAAGTGCTGGGCTCGAAGTTGGCAGGTTATTGGGACCAGGCGAAGAATTACAAGCCTGAGGACGAAGAGTGGATTTGAAGTCGAGAGGTGCTCGCTAACCAGCGAGCATATCCATGTGTCTTTTACTACTTCTACTGATGTGACTTGAGTTCTTTCGCTCTTTGAAACGCTACAGTGCAACCCTTAATAGCCCTTAGCCCTCGCCTTGTGTGAACCGGTGTGGTGTGCGCGCTCTTGACGACTCGCGAGACTCTTCGGGACGCGTTGTGTGTGCGAGCTGAGTATTAAAGTAACGCGGGGGAGACACGAGACGCGCGCGGCGTCCGAGTCGTAGCGTGTAAGCTTGCAAGCCTACTCGAAGAGCAAATAAAATATTGAGTAGATCTACCACTCTGAAACAGCGTGTCATCCTTGTGCAGGGGGCATGCTAATCTTCTCCGTATCGTCTCAATTTCTTCGTATGCATCCCAGATCTATAGAAGGGAGCAATACCGTGACGATCAGACTAGCGCGGGCTTGCGGCGAATGGTCCGGCAACGGCCGTCCCTCGGCCGAATGTTACATAACCAAGATTTACGTCGGCTGTTGCTTTATTCAGTCGTTCCATTCGTCTGCCCCTCGTCTCCCACCATCGGTCAACATGTCCAAGCGCATTCGTATCTTTTCTCTCCCGGAGGTTTCTGAGCACAAGACAGCGAGCAGTGTCTGGGTCACCTACAAGGGCAAGGTCTACGATGTCACCAAGTTCCTCCCTGACCATCCCGGCGGCGAGGACTTCCTGCTGCGTGTCGCCGGCCAAGACGTCGAGGATGCCATGAAGGATGTGGAGGAGCACGAGCACTCTGACAGCGCATACGACATGCTGGAGGAGTTTTTCATTGGACGTGTCGGCGCAGGCGAGAGTGTCGTGAGCGACGACTGGGTGCCCGCGGACGATTTCCATCCCGAGGACACGGACGAGGCTGCGGATTACGAGAAGAATCAGTTCCTGGACCTCAGGACGCCGCTGCTGCCGCAGATGTGGAATGCCAACTTCAGGTGCGCCATGTTGCTGCGCAAGTGACCAGTCTTGCTGACATACGGTACAGCAAGGCGTACTACCTTCAGCAAGTGCACCAGCCCCGCCACCTCTCAGAATCTGCAAAGCTCTTCGGACAGTGGTACCTCGAGGTGAGCCCTCCCGAAAAAGCATGCGCGACTTACCTGATGTCTTTGCAGATACTCACCCGCACATCGTGGTATGTCATTCCGATAATTTGGCTGCCCATCGCCAGTTATTTTGCGCTGCGCTCTGTTCTCCAATTTGCCGGCACCCCCCTGCCGTCGGTGAAGGTCAACCCGTTCCTCCCTGTCAACCGCCTGGGCTCGCTACCCGTGGACGCCTACGTCAAGACAGGCCTGTCATTCGTCCTTGGGAATATCGTATGGACGCTGCTGGAATACATCTTCCATCGCTTCCTCTTCCACGTCGACTACTACCTGCCGGACTCCACACCGTTCTTGACGCTGCATTTCTTGCTGCACGGCATTCATCACTACATGCCCATGGACAGGTGCGTTGTGATCCTCATAGTCTATGCTTAGGTCCCGATCGTGCGACGTAGATTGAGGCTGGTCATGCCACCCACGCTGTTCGTCGCGTTGTCGTTCCCGATGACCAAGCTCGCACACGCGCTCTTCTCGCCCGCAATGGCGAACGGCACCATTGCCGGCGCGTTCGCATTCTGTAAGTGCATTCTGTGGTCTTTATTGTGTCAATATGCTTACAGCCCGCATGACTCACCAGACGTTCTCTACGACACCATGCATTATGCGCTGCATCACACGAGGCTCCCCGCGTACATGCGTGAGATGAAGAAGTACCATCTTGCTCACCACTACAAGAACTTCGAGCTCGGGTTTGGTGTGACCAGTGAGCATCTATCATCCGAATTTTGGGGTTTCGTCGTTAATGCGCGTCCTCTTGCAGGCAAAATCTGGGATTATGTGTTCAACACGGTGCTTCCCGTTTAAAATTGTACCGCTTAGGGTTCGGTGGAGGCTCACAGACTGCGCTTTTGCGAGATATCTTAGTTGTCTGCTACTTAGTTACTTCGTCGATCTTTAATGGTTACGCTCCCTTCGGAATGCTTTGTGTGTGAACTGAGAGAAGACACGAGACGCAGCGTCCGAGTCGTCGTGGTATGTGAGCGTGCAAGGCTTGTACAGTGGCACTACTTTGACAGCCATGACCGGCTTTCGACCGTCGCTACGATGCGTTGTGGACCGGGGAAGGACTGCGTATAAGAGCAAAATAAATATTGAGATCCGTAGATCTACCACTCTGAAACAGCGTGTCATCCTTGTGCAGGGGCCATGCTAATCTTCTCTGTATCGTTCCAATTTTTTCGTATGCATCCCCGAAGGGAGCAATGATACTTGCGCGGAGCCAGCCTCTCTGCGCGCATATTCGACTTTGGTCTGGGCGGCGGGTGTGTGGCCAAGCGCGCTCGCGTAGTACAGTTGAAGTGAGTATCGGTATCGGTGGAGGTTGCACGAACCCTTCGCATATAACCTATGACAGTAGTGACTACATATATTGAGTACACCGTCTCGTGTTCGAACTGCGATCTACGTGATTCCAAAGTGGCGGCACGGAAGCAAGATGGTCCTCAGTGGCAGACATATACAAAGTAGTCCTAGTGGTTACACGTATTTGGTACAATTACCATCTTCCAGTGTTGCGAGGCGCCTCTGAATAGATGCTGACAGAGACTAGCGTACGTGAATCTATGCTTGACGTCTCCGACGATGGGTTCGCAGGGGTCCGAAGCGCGCTATCTCGAGGTATGCAAGGACGAATTGATTGAGGCAGCGAGAGATCGCCGGTTGGAAGGGGAAGCGGAATGGACGGTGTAGGCTGCGAGGTCGGCGGCGGATTTACACTGCCCCAGAATGCTAAGCAAGTCCAGTTGAAGCCCAACTGTCTCTGGGATGGGGGTGATGCTGAGGTGATACTGTGTGAATGTCGCAACGGGAAGTCTGAGAAGACACCACATACCTGGTAGCTTCGACGAGTTTCTGGCCACCACGGATGGTATTTCGTAGATCTTCCCCGACATGCTGGAGTTGTCACTGAGGCGCGCGGGAAGGGGCGCGGCCTGAGCGTGGGGGGTCGAAGAACGACGATTTGAGCGCGATGCCCAGAAGATGAACCCGACAACGACCGAAATGCAGACTGAGACGACGGTGTAGGTCAGTGGTGTGCAAGAGAAGTCGAAATGAGACGCACAAATTGCCAGGCCTAAGCCCTCGACTGTTTGTCGCGTGAGGCTTGCCGCACCCTCGCCTGCAGGAGGTCGCGAGTCCGCAGCAGCATCACTCGCGGGAAGACTTGAGGGCAATGTTGGGGCCATAGACTGGTTGTTGTCTTCGTACACCAGAAGTTGCGACCGAGAGTTATGTGGCGTTGAGCCATCGCACATCTTATAGGACCATCGTCTGCGCTGCGCACGGTGCATTGCAAGCCTTGCCCACGATGAACAGCCCGAACAGCGTGCTCAACGCGCCGCGACCTTGAGCAAAGAACATCTTGATATCTCGGAATGGGCTCGGTTGGCGAGTTAAGGACATTGTCGGCTAGATGGCTGCGGATGGCATTCGGAACACGGCCGGAAAGTCCACCGGTCCCTACATAGTACAACGACGATGGATCGAGGCATGCTTTTGTCCGGTTCGGGCACGATACTGTGGACGTCCTTCGGCCGTGCAAGACTTGCACTAGCGCTGTCAACAGGGCTATGGAAGATGCCTGTTGCGTGCTGGAACTTGGGAGAGTTTGCAAGCGATTTCGATTAGGACCATACTGGTCATTCCAGAAGCAGCATGGTGCGCAAGGGTTATACAAGCGATTCAGCCGTAAAGTGAGTGACCTTATGATCAATAGAAGACCATGTATATCACGTTGCAGCCAAGCTACCTATGGCGGGTAACGTCCATCTCCTTCACGTCGTCACCAAAGCAAAGCGGTTCCAAGATTCAGCTGTGCTGTCTGTCCTCCCGGAGAACGCTTGTCCCGGACGACGTTGTTCGAGCAAGTTCCGGCAACACGATGTCGACAGAGGTGCACAGAGAAGCAAAGGTCGTTTCCTGTTTGGCGGAAGAGTCTCCAATTCTTGCCAGATCGGCTGCATTCAGACGATAGCGCTTTGGCATGATGCCTTTTCCAAAGCGATGCGTGACATGGTTGGCGCACAGCAGGCCTACGAAAATATTGGCAATGTGGAGAGGGACGAGAGCGAAGACAGCGCCGTAGATAGTGGGTAAAACGTTGCGTTCGAAACTGAGGAGCGGTCCTCGGCAACCTGGAAGCGGTGTGCGTGTGTAGCACGTTCCCGACGAAGCCGCGCCGTGGAGAGGACTTGCCCAGCCACAGCAGCCAAGGGCCCCCTGCAAAACCGTGCGTGCCCCCGGAGAGTACCACGCATTCCACGCCTCGCTCATTTTCCCGTCGAGCGCGAAGTTGGCCTTCTTGTATGTGAGGTAGCCGATAGAGACAAAGGAGATGAATGAGGGAAATAGAAGCAAGACGTAGACAGCGAGGATTGGTCGGGAGTTCAGTAGCGTTCCCGTGATTCCGGCGATGGAGGCCAGTAAGAGAAGGGAAGAGCTGAACGTGAGGAGAACGAATGAAGGAGAGTCCGTGATGAGAAGGAGGGGCGCGGCAGGGTACGCTTCAATGCGAGGTGAGCTGAGTCTCCGGGGCGGAAACAATGGGCAGACTACGCACCAGCAAACCATGTCAGCACTGCGCATATAAGGCTCACGAGCCCCGTCATGAACACCACCGTCACACTGACGAGAAGGCACCACTTGTGAGGCGTCCATTTACTCGCCCAATCCGTCCCTAGTCCCTGGCCGTCCTTGAGAGCAGCCTTCATTTGTGTCTCACTCCACCCGCCAACTCGTCCCAGCGTGGCATCACGGTGACTGGCACGGAGGCTGGGTGGAATATGACGAAGGGAGCGTGGTCGCGGCCACTTCTGCGTGAATTTCTCCGTTGCAGATAGTGGGCGTGTTACCGGCGGCATGCTATGTTCGTTCTTGGTAACGGAAACGAGGGAAGAGACGCTGTCTCGAAACCGGGCTGCAAGCTGCCTCGATGGCTCATATAGCGAAGAGAGACCATCCCGGAGCTTGGTAACGGCGGAGAAAGATTGTGGTAGCGCTGAGGTATGAGATTGCTCCGGGCGAGGAGTAAGGTGGATAGGAGTGAGGGTGTCGTCTGGATCCTGAGGTACATCCAGAGCTTTGGCTTCGTAGTCGTGCGAAGGCGAGGGCGATGAGAAGTTACGGAACTGGTGCTCGGCGAAGGGAAGGGAGGATGAGGATTCCGATGCCGATGGACGAGGCTGCACAAGAGTGACAGTAGCTTGCACAGGTTCTCGAAAAGCGTCCCGCTCAACTGCGTCGGAATGAAGTGGATGGTTGGCTGGCAACCCGTATTGTTCTGCCATTCCAGATATCGAAGGGTATGCTCCTGACCGACGCCGGATCGATGGCTGTGAAGCCAACGCTCTTCCGGATGAACGGAAGTCCATGACAGTCACCGACAGGTGGGTGTTTGGAACGAAGATGGGGCTAAATAAGTCAGACACTGCGCTAGACAGTTACATGACATCTGGCCAGTCCAGACTGACTCCGAGACTCACTGGTCGGCTTCATCTAGCCTGCTAGATCAAGAGCGAGCACGATCACCTGAAATCGCTTGACCAAGTCCAATCTGGCGAGTCTGCAGCGGGTGGAGTGGATGTCCGACCGGAAAGTAGACGGAGCCCCTCGCTTGAAGTAAGCAGGTAGAAGTCAGAGGCCGGTCATGCAGGTTGAACGGAAAATATGAACCGATGGATAGAGCCTCCATGCCACACGATGTGAGGAATAATGAATGGATGGCAGGATGCGGTGGTGACAAGAGGTGCCAAGTCGGAAAGGACGCGTGCGAGAGCGTGCGGCCGCGACGCGCCCTGGCCGGTCGCCTTCTTCGTTCCGCCTACCGACATATAAAAGACCGCTCTTTCCAACTCTTCTAAATCTCGTCTAGACAACACTTTCCTTTTTCACCTGCGCAACCATGTCTACATTGTCAGATCGCCAGCAAGATGATCTGTACGTGATCTCTCGAGACATTACTTGCGTCGCGACCTTGTCATGAGCGTCGTGCTGATCGCGCTCTAGCCACAAAGCCATGCTCGACTATCTGAGCAGCTCTGGCTTCACGAAGACTTTCGATCAGTTCAAAGAAGAGGCTAACCTCGTGCGCACTTTCGCTTGGATATGCGCGTAGTATGCTCTGACGTCGACCAGTCCGATTTCCAACCCGATCCTGCTCAGAGAAGCACCGGGCTCCTCGTCAAGAAGTGGACCAGCGTCATCCGCATGCAGAAGAAGGTCGGGAGACGCGTAGCATTGGATGAGCTGAGCACTTAGACCCGTTGCAGATCCTCGATCTTGAGGCGCGCCTGAACGAAGCTTTGAATGACAATTCAGCCCTCGCGACCCTACCAGCCGGGTTCAACCGTCGAAATAACCCAGACTGGTTACCGACTGCAAGCTCCTCGAAGCATATACTCACTGGCCATCGCGACAAGGTCAACGCCGTCGCCTTCCACCCTGTATACTCTGTCATCGCCAGCGCAAGTGACGACAGCACACTTAAGGTTTGGGACTGGGAGACGGGAGAGATGGAGAGGACTTTGAAGGGACACACAAAGCGTGTTACTGACTGCGAATATGATTCCAAGGGGAAGAATTTAGGTCCGCCTGCCCTTAATTCTTTTGTTCTCGCCTCGCGTTTTGCTCATCACACGGACAGTATCCTGTGCTTACGATCTCTTCATCAAGTTGTGGAACGTGGAAAATGACTACCAGAACTTTGCGACCTTGCGCGGACACGAGCATTCTGTGTCATCAGCACGTTTCCTTCCTGGCGATGATCGTGTGGTCAGCTCAAGTCGAGACCAGACCGTTCGCATCTGGGAGATCGCCACCACGTATGCGTTCAGATTCACCGTGAAATGAATTACCTGCTCATCGGCCTATCTTCCAGTCACTGCATCAAGGTCATTCGTCCACATAACGACTGGGTCCGTCGTGCTATCCCGAGCATAGATGGGAAATACGTTGTAACGTGCTCAGCAGATCATGTGAGTTCCTGACTAGCCAGATGTATGCGGTCGTTGCGTTTTAACATGATAATATCCCCGTTCTAGACCGCCAAGGTCGTAGAGCTCGCCACTGGTACCATCAAAGCTGAGCTCAGAGGCCACGAACACCACGTCGAGGCTGCCTTGTTCGTTCCGAAGAACGCCATAGAGGATATTCGCGAACTTATCGCGTTGAAGGTCTGTATATGACTCCGAGGGATCATGGTAGGGTGTGAATGCTGACGTTAATATGCAGACAGGCATAACGCAGCCTGCAGTCGCGGATTCGGTTTCCGTCGCATATGTTGTGACATCAGGACGTGATAAGCAAATTAAAATTTGGGATGCTCTGCGTGGCCAATGCTTGCACACCCTGGTGCGCATGCATAGCATCAATCGGGATCACATCATAGACATCTATTCTCTTCTAGGTCGGGCATGACGACTGGATTGGTGGTCTGGTCTTCCATCCGAACGGCAAGTTCCTCCTGTCTGCAGCGGATGACAAGACTATCCGTTTATGGGAGCTGAAGACCGGTCGCTGCACACGGACGATCGAGGCGCATGATAAATTTGTATCGTCCATTGCATGGGGGCGGCAGACGTTGTCGAGTGGCGCGGATTCTTCACAGTCGGGCGACCCCATGGTGATGAATGTCATTGCGACTGGAAGCCAAGACCAGGTACGCTTGCCATCGTACTACGTCAGCATTCCTGGGCACTCATACCTCTGTTATGCCTGCAGACCGTGAAGATCTGGGCTCCTTGAGCTACTTCATATCTGCTGACTACATCTGGGCGCGCCGCGCATAGACTTTGTCTGGCTCTCTCCTGCGCACAATATACCATACATCATATCTATACCTTACCGCGCCTTCTCGTCTCTGGTACTTCCAGCGACATGTCTTAATTTCTGCCTTCGCTCCGAGCCCTGCGCCGCGCCGGCCGGTGTACAGCCATGCATCGTCAGGAGACGAGGCATGGCAGCATTCTGGCGCGAGTGCTCATTTGTAGACGGTGCGTCGCTTGGCTTTCGGTTGCGACGTGACTGTCCTGACGGTTAGTCACAGGTTGTGCGCTGGGGATGCAGGGCGATGGTTTGGTGTCCGATGTTACTCGCACGATATGGAAACTGCTAATGGCATAGATTCTAACTTTAACTCCTTTCAGTCGTGCAAGTCTTCGAGTGTTCTCATCAGTGATCACCGTGAGCGTAACACTCTTCACACGATCTTCCATGCGCTCGCCAGACGCTGGCTACTTCTGATCGCTCGGCGCATATCATCGGGTTCGAAGTAACAGGCGCCACACGCAAGTGCCTCCAACGTTTCGACGTCGTATGACGGCTCAAAACACCGCAGAAGCGCGGGCTCGTAGTCATCATCAGGTCTATTTCTCCGCGAAGAACCCTCGGCGCGCTGATGCAAGGTCGCCGTACACACAAGCAGTTGCGCCGACTGGATAACTTCGGCATTCGGGTCTTGTCCGGGTGACCTCAGCGCAGCGTAGCGCGCACTGTCTGGAGCAAGTGTATTGTTTCCTCTCACACACGGGTCTCGACACGCACGGAGATCTTACCTTCAGGAAGCCTTCTCCGCAAAAATTGCATCAGCCTGTGACCTCCCCTGCGGACGCCTACAATGCAAGCGGTCAAAACTCTACCGACCGCATCTCGCGGAGATTCACGCAACTAATTTTATGCGGGCGTCGCCTGGGTATAAAACCCTGCACGTCGTGTTCAGCAGCACACTAGAGTCATGCTTGGACTTAAGTACCTAGCGTTCATTGCCGCTGTGCGCGGGGTCGTTGCGGACTTGATCACGAACGAGCCCTGGGTACGTGCTCCTCTATGCTGAGCGACGAGAGACTGACGCTGTCCTATAGCCTTTTGACGTCACGTCCATATCTGCGCCGGATGGCTCTGTGACGGCGAAGTTCGTCTCGTTTGGAGCAACGATGGTCGAGTTATGGCTGAAGGACAGGACTGGTGTGGCTCACGATGTCATTCCTAGCTACGACGACCCTGTCAGTGCTCTCGTCACAGGCAGGCGGGCTGTGCTGTACTCAGTGTTGTTTCCTAGTCCCAGCTACTTGCGGATCCTGCGCACCCGGTGTTCAATGCTATAGTCGGGAGGTGCGTCTTTCATGAAGATGTATGCAGGCTATGACGAACGGTTGCACGCAGGTATGCCAACCGCATCAAGAATGGTCTGTCCCAAGGTGTGGCAGATGTACTGGCGCTAACAGGAGCTTAGGAACGTTTTCCATTCCTATCACGCGCGACCCTCCTGCTGATGGACCGGGAGTGTATCACATCCCCACAAATGATCACGATGGTTTGCATAGGCCACATTTATCACCTTGTATACTAATGTGACACTTGACGGTATGTACAGGCCAAGACACGCTTCACGGAGGCATCTACGGATGGGACAGGCGCAACTGGACCTTAGTCTCGAAGACAGCCTCGAGTGTGACATATCACCACCTCGACGCAGCTGACGAGGGCTTCCCTGGCAACGTTTCAGCATTTGTGGGTTGAGTTTTTTCTAGTCAACAGTGACATGTTGATAACCTTTGACTTTCAGGTCACACATTCTGTTGCTTCTGGTCAGCTTCACACCCAAGTACACGCAACCGCCACGGAGAAAACGCCTATTATGCTCACGCAACACATCTACTGGAACCTGGATGGCTTTCAAACAAACACGTCCAACTGGAACACGTCCAACGTGCTCAACTACACCTTGCACGTTGACGCCTCGCGCTATATCGCCACGGACTCGAATGGCGTGCCCACTGGACCGATCCTGGCGGTGCAAGACACGCCGCTGGACTTCCTAGTGCCGCAGCAGATCGGGGCGCGGTGGGCCGATGCGGTGGATGTGTGCGGTCCAGGTGCGTGGGGCCCTGTTGTGGGCAGTGTCCGCGGTATGAAAAGGGGTGCACAGGCTGCCAGGGCTACGACAATTGCTGGATCTACGACAGGTCTGAGCAAACGAGTCCGGGTGTCTCGCTGTGGAGTGACTTTTCCGGTATTAGGCGAGTCTACGACATTTTTTTGCAGTTCTTTATCGCATTTTGACTGGGGCGGATGTGCTGAAGGGTGGACATCACGTCGGACTCGCCCGCCGTGCAGGTGTACACGGGCAACTACCTGGGCACGCCGCGCAAGGCTGTCCACGGCGGGCCGACGCTGACCTACAACCCGCACTCGGCCGTTGCGATCGAGCAGCAGGGCTGGATTGATGCGATCAACAACCCGGAGTGGGGGATCGACCAAATCTGTGAGCAGTTATCGATCGTTGCATGTGCTACGAGTTGATGACGGATGTTCAGATGAGCCTGGGCGAGACTTCACCTGGAGCACGACCTACAAGTTCTCCACCTTTCGATAACAGTCGATAACTCAGAGTGACTTCCTAGGGACTAGGCGAAGCTGCATGTATATTACTACTCCGCGTTGGGTGCCCAGCTGCAGTACTGTATCCGAAACCAATGATAAGATATTCCCGAGCTCCTGATAAATGTGTCCTAAAATTACAAGCCGACGCCTGCTGGTCGCTTTTTAGTCCGCCCAGAACCCTCCGCCGGGAAGCGGTCGCGGATCGAGTTTCCGTCGGGGTCGTCCTCGCTCTCGAGCCCCGCGACGCGCATGAGGCTCGAGTCTTTGGAGGGCTTCTGCGGCCCGCTGTTCTCGGGCATGTCCTGGGGCAGTCGCACGTTAGACAAGGGGTTGGAAGGATGGAGGGCGGCGTACGGGGATGGTGCTGGTGCTTGCACTGGCGTGCAGCTCGGGCACGGTGAAGTGGGGGAGGGTGAACGGCTCAGAGCGCGCGGAGGAGCCGCGCCCGCGCTCGAGGCGATTGTTGAGCCTGGGGCGCATGTGAGTAGGTATGTGTGTGGGAGCGAGGAAGGACGGGATGCGCACTTGACGAACAGGGTGTTCGCGTACACTGGGCGGCGAGTTAGCAGGACGGCGACGGTAGGCAAAAGGTGCACACCTCCGGAAACGAGCATCTTGACCGCCACGAACGCGAATGATCGTGGCGCGGCGAGAGGCTGGTAGATGATGGGTGAGCGTGGAGCGGGACTCGGGTAGGACGGCACGCACGACGATGAAAACGACCAGTTGCGTCAGTCTGCGAAGGGGCTTAGAGATGACAGGGGGACAGATGAGCCGGGCGCACGCACGCTAATGCAAATCCGCGGGAGATGAAGAACATGGTCAGCCGGGCGATGGGGTTCTCTCTGCGCGCGAACTCGTTGCGGTGGAGGTTCAGCAGATGCACCAGTGCGCCTGCCATGAAGACGCTGAGCGCCAGCTGCACGGTGCCGTTCGCAATAAAGAGACCCTGCTGGCGGCGTCAGTAGATGGGTGGGAGGTAGCCAGAGGGGTGCGCACATGGTTGGCCTGGAAACTCGCGTCCCAGAGTTTGTTCTTCCATCTGCGGGGGTGTGAGTTGCGCGGGAAGCGAAGAACAGGAGGCGAGACGCACGCTATGATGCCGAGCGCTGGAGCGAGTTTAGCAATGCGTGTGAGCGGAGGAAGAGAGACGTACCCATGCTGCTTGACAGTGTAAATGCGCAGAGTATGATCTGGACCATACGGTCGGCGACAGCGTAAGGACTTATGGAGGCGACGTACAAGAGAGAGGGCGATCCAGTTCGTCAGTGGGGAGAGGGGATAGACGGCGTGGTGCACTGGGAGAGTTTAGCACGAGTGTATGCGATGGGGATGGGAGTGCATACGTTTCCAGATACGGTGCACGAGAAATCTAAACGGAGGTGAGGAGGGCGTGAAATGCGGAGAATGGATAACGCACAGTTGTATGGCGCACACTAAAATGGCCTGCGAGGAGATCAGATGGGGGTGTCGATTGAGGGCGGATGGACTGACCGTAAATATGCTCTCGAGCTGCCGCGAATTGTCAACGTTAGCGTCGGAGAGGGAATAAGAATGGGAAAAAAGAAAGACGAACACAGAGGGCCCTGTGGAAAGACGTGGTGAGGAAGAGGGGAGCAGGAGGGCGAAAAGGGACGGACCAGACGGTCTGGAAAAAAACTGTCCTGTCACCATAGCGGATAACGAAGTAGTAGTATACGGTGTATGTGTCGAGCGCGAGAGCCAATAGTGTGATGATCCTGGTTGGGTGTGTTGGGGAGAGCCGGAGGGAGACGGAGAGGAGAGCGCACCATATAATAAACACCTGTGGTGGGGGCGATGAGCGGGGTCAAGCAACGGGGACGGGGACGCACGTATGCCTTGATGAGGGGGCCGTCGCGATGGCGGAAACGGTCAAAGTAGTAGATAACTTGCTGTGTGGTTACACCGCAGACACTGTGGAGGGGTGAGGGCGGGGGTCGCGGAGGGGAGAGAGGAGACTGACGCGCCGGCGAGGATGACGCCGACGGGGAGAGCACCCACGTCGTTGCCCGCTACATTGCTGGTGCCCATGGACGACGATGGGGGCAGACGCTGGCCGTCGCTGTCGACGACTGGACTAAATCCCCCTGGTAAATTGCATATTCGTCAACCAAACAGGCACCCAGGCCCGAATAGGAAAGCGGGTGGGTCGCCGCGCCTGGAAATGGACGCTCCCGCTCGGCGCGTGACCGGCATCAAAGTAACTACTATCGATGTATGTATAGGCTACAAGGCTAGTAAAGGCAGCAGGGCGTCAAGGCTGAGGCAAAGACACCCGCCGCCTCGAATGTTCCAGCAGACGACGCCACCCGGATATTGTGCTAAGACACTCTGTGATATACGACACGCGGTGATATACTCGAGACACTCTACAAGGCATGCGGATGCGCTATCGCACCAGCGTCTCCTGCATCGATCTAGCCGACGCTCGTCAGCCTTGCTGCCGCGCCCGTCACCGAACCTCCTACCTAGTCGTTTGCGCACGCGTGGGGCGTGGCCGCCACTGGTGTTCCCAGTCCTTCAGACAGCGCACGAACCCGGAATTTGGCTTGATGCACGGACGGCGCTGGTGCACGTACGCCGTCGCCGCGTCGTACGACATCCCGCGTTTGCGGATGAGGTACGCAATCACGATCGCGGCCGAGCGCGAGACACCCTGCGGGGAGGTCAGTGTCAACCAATCGGGCCACGTCAAGGGGGGCGGGAGTGAGCCTGCGGACGGCGATGAAGCCAGGAAAGGAGAGCAGGACACAACGGCAGAGACACGGACCTGTTGGCAGTGGACGAGGACGTTCTGGCCCCGACGAAGGGCGCCGTCGATGTACTCCACGGCGTCCTCAAGATGGGGCTTGAGGTCCTGGCTCTCGATGTCGA
The DNA here is from genome assembly GCA_019915035.1 of Auriscalpium orientale. Taxonomy (NCBI): domain Eukaryota; kingdom Fungi; phylum Basidiomycota; class Agaricomycetes; order Russulales; family Auriscalpiaceae; genus Auriscalpium; species Auriscalpium orientale. Next base: position 4,292,789 of record JAHLMH010000001.1, read on the forward strand.
GAATGTCCATGCGGTAGCACTGGAAGCCGTCGTTTTCGCTCTGGGGGAGCCAGGGCACGTCGAGGACCTGGACGAGGTGGTGGATGCGGTGGTCCTTGAGGATCGATGGGTCGAGGACGGCGGAGAGGGAGCCGAGGTAGAGGGCGCCCGCGGTCGTGACGGGGGAGCGGAGGGACGGGGAGAGCGGGGGGGAGATGGGGGCTGGGGCGAGGATGAGGTGCATGGGCGTGCACATTGCCTCTGCGACCTCTGGGGACAGACCGGCGAAAGAAATCATGGCGGGATGCCCTGCAAGGGATGCTCGCTCATCGGCTTTATAGACGGGGCGTGGCAAGCAGCCGCAGTCTAGAGCCCTCCGTCATGGGCTGCACCTAACCACAGCCTAGGGCTCCCATGACACCGACCCTAATGTCGACCCGCAGCGGGCGAGGCAGCGCAGACGGCGGGCGGTGTCGCTGGCGGTGTGGGCGATGGCTGCTCGCCGTCGCCGGGGACAGCCTCGTCGGGCGGAGAGGCGGCGTCGTCGTTTCGCACGCACAGGCCTGATTGGTCAGCGGGGCGGTGTGCCGTGTTCAAGGCCCGCTTAAGAGCCCGCCCGTGGTATCAGCGCGTCGACCACGCCCCGTCACCACCAACACCGTCGCCAGCCCAGTCCCGCTACCGCACCCTCCCCCCCAGCTCACTCTCATGTCTGAAATTCGCAGGAAGCTCGTCATCGTCGGCGACGGTGCTTGCGGAAAGGCACGCACACCTCTGTCCTCCCCTGCCACCCCCATGTTCACCTTTTTCTCTTTCAGACCTGTCTCCTGATCGTCTTCTCGAAAGGCACCTTCCCAGAGGTGCGTCTGAAACACCCTCCTGCCCGCCGACCGCTGACATGTCGCCCCCATCATTTTCACTCCCATCATTCCACATAGGTCTATGTCCCCACCGTGTTTGAGAACTACGTCGCCGACGTCGAGGTCGACGGCAAGCACGTCGAACTCGCCCTCTGGGATACGGCCGGACAGGAAGACTACGATCGTCTCCGGCCCCTGAGCTACCCCGACTCCCACGTTATCCTCATCTGCTTCGCCGTCGACTCGCCAGACTCGCTCGATAACGTGCAGGAGAAGGTGCGCCCGCCCCGCTTCACTCTTCGCATGCACCGCCTCACGTTTTTTTACAGTGGATTTCCGAGGTCATGCACTTCTGCGCCGGCCTGCCCATCATCCTTGTCGGCTGCAAGAAGGATCTCAGGCGCGACCCGCGGGTGATTGAGGAGCTGCGGAAGACAAGTCAGCGACCGGTGTCCCCTGAGGAGGTACGTGGCTCTGTCTGCTCGCCCGCGTGGCGTGCGCTCATCTCGGCGTCTGCGTTCCGCGCTTCCAGGGCATGGCTGTGGCGCAGAAGATCGGAGCCAAGCAATATTTGGAGTGCTCCGCCAAGTCGGGCGAGGGGGTGCGCGAGGTGTTCCAGTACGCGACGCGCGCCGCGCTGCTGAGCCGGCCCAAGGGCGGCAAGAAGCACTCGCACTGCATCGTGCTTTAAGCCCCCCTCCTGCTTCGCTCGGACGTTACTGTTATCTCCTTGTATACGGCGCTGGCACCCGGTCTCTAATTCATCGATCCCTTTCACTCCCGCCAGCACTTCATACCCCGCCACCCATAACAGTAACGTAGTCCAGCAACGCGCCACTTGCGTGGCGGGCCAAGGCAAACCGACCACGGATGGCCTGGTCTAGTTAGAACTCTTGTGTGCCTCTCGTATACGCCTTTTCACCACGCCGTTAGTTTCGTCTTCATGTCCTAAGCTAGGATTGGAGTTCTTGCTTGGATGTCCAATACTGCGAATGTCTTTTTTGTATCTATTACAGCACGACCGCCTCACAAAGGACATGACGCCAAGGTGTGGTCTCTTAGCCCATCCTGCATCGCACTGTCCGCTCCCCAACTGATCCGCAAGTGCATCGGGCAAAGCCTGCGCTCAACCTGTAAACTGTACCCAGGAACAGGACACGCTTCTCCGGCCGCAGTCCAGTCACCTGGGCGCTCGGCCCTAATTCAAAGTGCTGTTCATACATCATAGAGGCTCTGTCTGGACCTTTCGATGTACATCTGCTTACCCTCGACGTCAGCGCGCGAGGCCGTCCTGTTATCTCCTTCGGTCGGCTTCTTGCATGTTCTGCGCGCGTCGTGTCCGATTGCACAGGACCTCGGGTCCAATGTCCGACGCCGGACATCCTCGGGACATTCCATATGTCCTGAGTATGCCCGCACCTGTCCAGGTCCGGATATCCTCTGGACATCCTCAGGACTTTCCGCGTGTCCAGCTGTGTCCAGACGATGCCCGGAGCTAGTCGACGCGGCACAGATCAGGATCAGGTCAGGGCCTTGCTCATTGTTCCCTGTATTTTGCTCATTTTCGTTCAAATTGAATAGCGCATATATTCGCAATTTCTAGCTACATAGTACAGGGATACAACTAGGATATTGACAGCTAAGACTATGCACGGCGCCGCTCTAATATACGGTAATACAGAGTTCCTGCCTGCGGACGGATGATTTCAGTGACGTGCAAGCGAAAGGATGGACGAGAACGGAGCTCACCGGCCGCAACAAACCCGCCTTGCCCAGAATTCCTGCACGGCTGTCGAGGGGGGCTACGAAGAAACAAGTGAGCTCAAGCAGTCTAGCTACAAGCAGTTGATACTCACCTTGAGCGTCGCATAAAGGTACATATATGCTAGAACACACAGAAGGTTAGCGGCTTTCGGAGTCACTCGACGCAGCACGTACCTCTCGCAGCCTCTAGGCGTCCGTCAGAGCCTTGATACAGCCTCGCCGAGAAACTGACTAGCAAACAGTCAGTACTCAGTCCCAGCACTCCTGCTGGCCGATACGACTCACGAGGGGAGCTGCCAACGAGACCCGGAGTAGCGGAAGGGAGGTGGGGGAAGAGGGGAAAGGAGAGAACGAAGGAAATGGGTGACGCACGACGCTATATATACAGCCCCATCCCCAGCTTTCGCACGGGGTCCGGCTGGCAATGGTTGGGGTGCGGGCGCGAGTGGGAGGGAGCACGACGAGGCGACGCGTCGCGCGTTGTTTGGCTATGTATCAGATACCAAATAAAGGGCCCAGCTGCCCAGCTTCGGACACGTCTGGATCGTACCGGACAATAGACCAGCTCCGGACAGATTAGGGCCTTCCGAATTCCCTGACCTACCCGGCGCTGGACATTTGGGGCCGATGTGCTGTGTTGGAAGGCAGAATGGGCGCGCGGCCAGACGTCGTGTGGACAGATGCGCACAAATCGGACGCTGGTGGGATCCTGCTGCAGATAGATGGGCAGATGCGGTGGGCGAACTCGTGCAGATGCCGTCCGCGTTTCACCTCCTCGAGGCGGCGGGCCCATCATGAGATCAGTTCCGAGAGGTAGATTGACGTGTCCGTGTCGCAGCGCTCGGGGCCATGATGTGCGAGAAGGGCCTCGATTGGGTGCAGCGACGTCAGGCCGCGGGCAGGACGGCTTTAGACGCGCCTGCGCCGTCGGAAGAGCCACAAATGTCGTGGCGCCAGCGATGGCCGCAGACGCCGGCCCATACGTACGGAGACTGCGCGTTTAATGGGACGCAGAGCCCGCTGCGGTAGCGCGGTGCTCATCTTATCAGAAGAGATGGGCCGTATGTCCGACATGAGTATCAGAACAACAACACATGCATCCAGGCGCAAGGCGGGTGAGCTAGACACGAGCAAGACACGCTCACTGGAAGATCAATGAGCTCGTCGATTGTTGGACTTCGTATTTATACACAGGTTCTCCTACTTCTGTACGTCGGGCTTCTTCCGTGGTAGCAGGTCACTTACTTACTGGCAGCCGCCGAGAGGTGCTTGGATATGCTCTCCGAGAGCGCGGCCGCGTCGGCGGTCACGGCAATCTGGGGAAGGTCCTGCAGTGAGAAGATTTCTCGCTCAGAAGGACGACGGTTACCATGTCGAACCCCTCGCGGGCTCGCTTGTTTGCCTGTTCACCAGAAGTGCAGAAGATCGCGCTATTTGACGGAGGCCGTGAGCCCGAGCCTTGCACGGCACAGTCATATGCCAGGCACTCACCATTTCTTGCCTGCCTGCGCAGCCGTGGTGCGCACCAGCTGAATCACGCGCTCGACGTCTGGGTGGGGATCCGGGGAGGGGGTGTCGTACCCCAGGGCGATGGAGAGATCGTACGGCCCGATGAACAGCACGTCTGCAGCCCTCATGCACGGTCAACCCACACTCGCGGCGCGGCAAACGTTAACGCGCCGCACGCACCAACGCCGTCGACATTCGCGATGTCGTCGATGTTCTCCACGGCCTCGCGGGTCTCGATCTGCACGATGACGAGGACGGCGTCGTTCGCGGCGTGGAGGTACTCGGAGGCGGAGAGGCCCCACGCGCTGTTGGCGAAGGGGCTGCCGAAGCCTCTGCGGCCGGCGGGCGGGAAGCGACTGTCGGCGACGATGTCCCGCGCCTTGTCAGCACTGCCAACCTGCATTGAGTCCAGAGCTCGATAAATAGCCTGAAATAGTAGCGCGGATGGACTCAGACTGACCATGGGGACGATAATCCCGCGCGCGCCTGCGTCCAGCGCGTACTTGATCTGCCAGCCCGTGCCCGTGCTCGCGCCGGTCGCAGGAATGCGGACAAGCGCACTGGGTGCGTCGGGGCCGAGGGACGTGATGGCCTGCACAGACTCCGCTGCGCCGGGGTGGAGGCTGGTGAGGCCGTGCTCGCAGTCGATGACGACCCAGGAGAGGTGCGGAGACGACTGTGCGACGGTGCGGGCGTTGAACGCGCCGGGGAGCATGATCCACGCGCCGAAGGCGGGCGTTTTGGCCTTGAAGGCGTTGAGGAGGGCGTGGGCGGCCATCGTCGCGGTGCGAAGGAAAGCCGTGGCAGGAGGCCATTATTTGCGTGGAAGGAGAAGCAAGTGACTGCACGCGCCCAAGTCGTCGCGTGCCTCGGTCCGAGTCGTTTGGTGGGATGTTTTGTATGAGTTTGGTGGATTGAACGGCCTGCAGTGCTCTCCGTCTCACAATTGGGCGCGCATATGCCTGGAACAACATGTTATTAGCTGTAGTCTTTGGGGGCTCTGACATCTGCTACAGTAGTCCTATCCCTCGCTCGTCATCGTAGTATTGCCTCGTACCCCCACGTCACCCATGCGCCCGAGAAAAGATAGCACAACACAAATGAAAACAGAGAGCTGTAGGTGTAGCACATCGCCCGGATCCAGATCCAAGCCATCCAATGAAAGTATAAGATAGTGATGCGCGATGTATGTCTAGTCAGAGTACGGAAATAGATGAGCACAACGTAATTAGAGTATATACACGCATAGCGTAAGTCCCTGCCCCACGCGGTACTAACTCTGCTCTGGCGCGTCAGAGTCTGCATTCACCGTGCGCATGCGCATGGGCGAGCGCGCCATGTCCACCGCGCTATACGCCGGCGGCGGGTACTCATACAGCGACGCGCGCGGGACCTCGTCGACCACTGCGGGCCCCGCGCCCGTACCCGCCGCCGCCGCCAGCGCCTGCTCGTCGAGCGACGTGCGAATGCCGAGCGCGGGGCGGCGGGCGCTACCCTCGCCGCGCGGAACGTACCCCGGCGGGGACTTCGTCGGCGACGCATACGCGTCGAACACGCCGTGGTCGTCGTCGTCGGGGGCGCCGGGCAGCGGCAGCGGCGGCGGCGGCGGCGGCGGCGCGGGCGGGCGCGGGAGGTGCCCGTACGAGTGTGCGCGCGAGAGCGACGAAAGCGGCGAGGGCACGTGCGCGAGCGGGTGCTGGTGCGGCGTCTGCGCGGGCGGGGACACGTCGTACGCCGTGTGATGGCGCGAGGGTGTGGTGGGGCGCGAAGGCGTGTGCGGGTGCGCATACGCTGGAGTCGCCGGGGGCTGCGGGGACTTCGCAGGCCCCCCAGGCGTGGGTGGCATGGGCAGTGAGCGCGATGGCGCGAGCTGCGGAGGCGAGGTACCGTAGTGCGAGTACACGCTGCCCACGGATGAAGGGGGAACGGGGGGGAGCGGCGGCGGCGCGGGTGGGAAACGCTGAAGCTCATTGGACATGCGGGAGGGCGTGGGCGGGACAGGGAGTGGCGGAAGCTCGCGACTGTTGAGAGAGCCGGCGTACTGTGGGTGATGATGCGAGGAGATGGACAGTGACGACGCGCTGCGCATGGAGAAGGGTGTGCGGCGCGACTGCGAGTACTGGGATGCGGCGTAGTGCGTCGTGGTGCTTGGGGACGCCGGGACAGAGGCAGCGTCCGTCTCGACAGAGCCCCGCGACGTCGCACGGCTCGGGGCAAGGTCTCGGCTCGTGCTGCTCGTACTGCCGGGCCCGCGGCGCGTGCTGCTCGTGCTGCCGGGCCCGCGCCGTCGGCGGCCGTCGGGTCCGTCCTCCACAGGGGGCAGCGGCGCGACGGCGACCCGCCAGCGCTCGATGGACGGGGCGACTGGGGCATCCGACTGCGCAGAGTCTGTCTCGTCCGATGTGGTGGAGCGGAGGGAGCTTGCAGAAGGGCGGTGCTTCGGCGAGGGTGGGAGGGAGAATGACGATGCTTCACCTGTGTCAGGCGGGGTATCGGCATCAAGGGTCTCGGAGAACGGCTCGGGCTGTTCCTCGCGTGTGATGTTGGTCCATTCATCCCCGGGGGTAAGCATAAGCAGGGCTGTGACGAGGAGGAAGTCCAGCAGGCTCAGTGGGAGGCCCGAGTGGGAGCGTTGCGGCTTGGAATGGTCCTGCCGGAAGAGAGGGTCGTGAATGTGCAAGTGGGGGGTCGTGGTGAGGGTGGCTGGCTCCAAGATGGCCACGGGGCCCTTGACGGTCTCTGTAGTGCACTGCATGGGTGTCAGAGCGCGATCTCGGGCATAGAGATAAAGTGCCGCGCACGTAATATGAGGATCCCGTACGTTTCCAGCGCAAGCTGTGAGGGTGATGTGGCAAATAGAACTTGCGATAGCTGCGAGGGTATCAAAAGGTGGAGTGTATTGCACCAGCGAGCGCACGAACCTGGAGATGGTCCCGTATGAGTTTGCGAGTAGCTCGTCGGCCGGGCGCCACGAGCCCTTCCCGAAGGCAATCTGGATGCCGGTGAGGTCCTTGGACTGCTTGCGGGAGGAGCGTGCATCGCGACGCCATCGAACGCGGGCGACGTTGACGAAGCCCTTTGCGTCTGAGCGACGGACCTTCGTGGTGTTGTCGTCTGTGTCGATGACATAGAGGGGGTTGTCGGAGATGCCGTCGTGGACGACGGTCTCGAGGAAGGACGGGGACGAGAGCTTGAGGGAGAGGAGCGGGGGGAGGGCGGGTGCGGTGGAGGACGGGTCTGAGGTGAAGCGACGAAAGGAGGGGAAGACGGAGGAGGAGGCGGCTGCGTTCTTTGTGCGGCCGTTGAAGGAGGGGGTGAAGGAGGTCCCTGCCTGGGTGACCTTGTCCTTGTCCTTGTCCTTGTCCCATGGGACGGACAGCTTGACCATGGATGGCGACCGCCGACGTTACTTACGACCCCCGGGATCGATGCCGCAACTGGCAATACACTCCTTGTTTACCCCTTGTTTGGCCCCCGCGGTAAGCCGACGCAGCCGACCGCACTCTCTCTTGCCCACTGCGTTGTCCACCGACCTGCAGCTCTGCTCGCCAAGCCTGCGCTCTGTCGATGTGGTGCTGGGAAGGAGCGTCGTCGTCACCGCGTCCACCCAGCTGATCCGTCTCGCCTGCCACTGCATCTCCGGACACTGTGTGGGTCCGTCTCGCCAACAAAACCCGCCACCATGCCTTCCACCTTTGCTCGTCTACTTGCCCGACAGCTCGCCCGCCCATCGTCCGTAGGTGAGTTACGCTGTATCTCGACCTTTGATTTTTTTTTTTCGCTGACTTCTACACAAGAAGCGTGTTACACCAGTCCAGAATGCTGCCTCCGCCCAATGCGCCCGGCTCGTCCGTTGAACAACCGCACTACTCGAGTGCGCGAAAGTACTCGCTCCTCATCCTCTTCTGTCTGGCTCAATTTCTAGACACGTTTAATATCTCCGCCCTTTTCTCCGCCATACCCACTCTGCAGCACTCGTTGAACCTCTCCCTCGCCGAATCAACTTGGCTCATCAGCGCGTTCAACCTCACTTTTGCCTCCTTCCTTCTCGTCGTAAGCAGGCCAGGTTTTGTCTGATGGACCATGTGCTCAGCTGTCCTACAGAGCGGAAGAATATCTGACGTGTATAATCCGAGTACGTGGGAATATATCCTTTCCCATAACTGCCGTGCCAAGTCTCTCGTCTTTCAGAACATGCCTTCATTGGCGGCATCTTTTCTCTCGGCATGATCTCCCTTGGCGCCGGCTTTACCGAACAGAAGATCCCTCTCATCATCTTGCGGGCGCTCTGTGGTATCGCCGGCTCCATGACGATTCCATCCGCCTTGTCTCTGATTGTCACACTCTTCCCGGAGCCTCTGGAGCAGGCTCGCGCAATTGGAGCTTTTGGAGGCTGCGGGGCCGTTGGTAATGGTGAGTTCTTCCCGTCGAAAAGCTCAGAGCGAGCGCTGAGTTGTCGCCTTGCAGTCCTTGGACTCGTCATTGGCGGCATCTTCGTCGAATTTGCTTCCTGGCACTGGGTATTCTGGTTTGTTACCGTCGTAGGAACTCCCATCGCTCTGATCTGCATCTTCCTCATCCCGCCACCGCCGAGGCGGCCGGAGCTGGATGCCCTCAGTCCGTCGGTCCGCTTCAAGACACTTGATCTCGTTGGTGTCTCCATCCTTACGGGTGCGTATTTGTGCTGCCGTTTGCGCGCACCACACACTCAGGCAGGGTGTTTAGCGGCGCTAGTGTTGTTCATATTTGCTGTCACGTCGGGCTCCACCGTCGGCTGGCCCACTGCTGAGGTTTTGGTGCCTCTTTTCGTCGCCGTGCTGCTGTTCGTTGCTTTCTTCGTGTACGAAACCCGTATCCCGACAGAGCGTGCTGCAGTGTAAGCTGTGATCTGTCCCACTTCGCGTGTCCACATCACTGAGCCCCACGTGCAGGCCCCCACACACCTGGTTCTATCCCAACTTCTCTGTCCTTTTTGGAGCAGCCCTGTTGCCCTTCTTCTGGTGGACCACGATCTCAACGATCTTTGTGACGTTATGGCAGACTGTGTACGGCCGTTCGGCGATATCGTCTGCGATTCACATGTAGGTGCCCTGTGACGACGCAAGTGTGGGTAATTAATGGGCTGTATGCGCAGAATTCCAAGCAGCGTGACAGCTTTCGTTATCAGCTTCACTGGCCCTCTATCCCACCGCGTCAGCCCGAAATACCTCATCCTTATTGGCCAACTTCTTCTCATCACCGCGAGCATTTTGCTCGCATATGCCGACACCGAGAACAAGTACTGGAGCATGGTCTTTCCCGCGTTCATCCTGGGATCCGCCGGCGCGCAACTCACATTTACCCACACGAAGTACGTACTCCGCAACCAACACAATCTATCCTCTCTGACCCGTAAATTCCAGTGTTGCGATCTTTCGCACCACGCCGCCGTCGATTGCAGGCACGGTTGGTGCCCTGTTCAATGGTGCACTGCAGCTCGGGTCGGCGGTTGGAATCGCGGCGGTGGCATCCATCCAGAGCAGCGTCGGCGCGAAGCACCCGCCTGACAGTTACGCTGGGCGAAGGGCAGCATATTGGTTTGTATTCGCAGCTGTTGCCATTGAAGCCACTGCTGTCGTGGTGTTCTATCATGTCAAGGCCGAGCGGAAGGAGGGTGTAGAGGAATTAGCGGCGAAGGAGGGTCCGGAGGAGCTTGGATTGGGCAGCGCGAAGGATGATGTGACGGTAACTGTCCGGGGGAAGGACGAGAAAACAGAGCGAGGGACGCCAGACCAAGAGGCGACAGAGACCCGCAATGCAAGCGCGTGAGGTACGCTAATCAGAAACTGCGCCCTATACATCGTATACTTCTTGTCACGTCGCATAAACTGTAGCATAGTAGAAGGGAGCATTCTGCGAATCGTACTACACCCACCTTTCCGTGTCATTTTGCTCCTCGGCGTAAGTGTTGAACAATGTTTAATGTCTAGTCAGGCTTCTGGATAGGACACGGCGTCTATGTACCGATTGTTAACTACGTCAGTCTCGCCCTGGTCGTACAAGAGGCTTCTCCTTTATGAAGAAGGAAGAAATTAGTGCACAGGTCGCAAGGGCCGCTCCGAAACAAAAGGAGACTCGGAGCGCCTGTTCGTAGGAACTCTGTACGATGGCGCGTGCGGCGGGGCTGAGCTCCTCTATGTAGGTCAAAGATTCTCGGACACGTCGCATGATCTGTAAGATGTCATTGAGTGTAAAGGATTGAACTGACGCTCTCTCAGGCGCACCTCGTCTGCATCTCCGCCGACCGCTGGGAGACGCCGGCGTAGGTGCTGGCGCAGGGTGTGCTGGAATAGGGTACTGCTTAGTGAGAGTCCGAGGACGGATCCGAGAGAACGGAATAGATACGACACTGTTTCAACATTAAGTAGGTATCAAGGTGGCAGATCACAGTCGACATACCAGCGGTGGCGATGGCTTGATCAGCGGCGCCAGCGTGTGCAATAAGAGCGATGAGAGTGCTTGTTATGGCCGTCCCTGTCCATACACAATCAGCGTGGCGGTAAAGGTGAGTGACAGGTGATAGATATACCGTTCCCGTAGGCAAGGAGAAAGAGGCCTGACCCAGAAAAGCATGAGACACGCCTTTCATCCTATCGACATAAAAGGACCCACCGATTTCTAATCCAACAAAAGAATGGAAAAGCAGGCCAGTCGAAAAGATAATGAGAGTCGACCCCAGCAGCATGATAACATAATTCAGGATCGTAAGGAGGTGGTATTTTCCAGTTGCCTGCATGATGAGGCCACCTGTAAGGCTTCCTAACGTGCCAGAGACGATCGAGGGCATGAGCGCCATGCCTGCGTAGGCAGCGCTCCCGTTGCGCACAGCTTGCAGGTAAAGAGAAACGTAGAACACGGTGGCAATTGAAGACGCAATACCGAAGAAGTTGCAGAGGTAGCTGGCGAGGAGATTGGAATTGGCGACAATGCGAGTTGGTGCGAAGGGTTCCCGGGCTAGACGAGTCTCAACCACGAGGAAGGCAACAAAAAAGACCCCAAATGCAGCAAGTGCCGATTGTGTCATCGTATCATTCCAGGAGATGTTGCCGCCTCGGTCAAGGCCGACCAGGAGCGTGAGCACGGTGAAGACGAGGCAGAATGCGCCGCCGAAATCTACACGTCGGAGCCGAGAGCGCAAGTCCTCACTCTCAGGCTTCGGGACTTGGAGCGCTAAGGCGACCGCAACGAATGCAATTGCGGTGAGCGGTACTTGGAGGAGAAAAGCCCTGATGAAGACAGTACATGAGCATATGCCGTCTGACGTGTTTGTAGTGCTAGAGAGGTACCATCTCCAGCCGATGCTGTCCGATAGCAGGCCTCCTAAGGGTGCGCCGGTTGCAGAGCCCGATGCCCAGACAATGTTGATCAGCCCTGGGTAGCAAAGCGATGAGATGCAAGGACGTGTTGGTCATGCGCCGCAGACAAACCTTGCCAAGTCCCTCTGGACCGGAGCGGAATGATATCTGACATGACAATGGAGACGATTCTGATGAAGTTGGTCAGCGTGATTGGGTTTGTAGTTCGAAAGATACACACATACGTGGACATCCCTCCGCCGCCTATCCCTGCGATGGCCCTTGCAATTATCAGCTCGTTCATACTGCGTGCCAGACCACACGAGAGGCAACCAAGTCCGAATATGACATAGGCAAAGAGCAGGCAGGGCTTCCGGCCGAAGATATCACTGAGTTTCCCATAGAGCGGTCTATAGATATGATGAGCATGTGTTGGGGCGTCGGCGAGTCAGGAAACACACTGAAAGCTGGCGAGAGTCAACATATAGCCGGTGGATATCCAGCTGGTATTTTGTAGCTGATTGAGCTCGCTGCCGATCGAGGCGTAGGACGAGACGACTATGGTGCTGTCCATGGAGGACAGGAAGACACCGATGGCCATAGGCAGAATCTACAGAGCATTAAGACAGAGGGCCATTCAGCCACGGTCGAGAGTACACAGAGCGAGTGAAGGAAGCGCGCACCGTCAGTGCCAATACTTTGAAACTCTTCGTAGGGTCGTCTCCGCCGGATTCCGAAACATCCCTACCACGTTCAGCCCGATCGGCGTGGAATGATTGAGTGTCATTTGAAGGGTCGCGCAGCAGGGGTGTGTCTTCCTCTGGCATTTTGACGCGGAGCAACGAGACTGACGTCGACGTCTGACGACTCGACGAGGTGTGAGTCTCAGTTAGAGCCTGCGAATGATGATGTGTGCGAGGGCAAAGTGACTACTAATAGCTCGCGGCAATCGCCGCAACGCCGACCTCTCATTGTGCGAACAACCACAATTCAGTAGTAACTACAAGTACAGTGGGTAAGTACAGCGATTTACAAGTATACAACAAGGGTACATCAATACAAGACTGTGCGTCGGTTGGTTAGGCGGAAGGGGTGATTATACTACACAATGTCGGAAGGCGCACGCGTCCGAAGCTCGTCGCTCAGGCCCTCATATTCGAAGCCTGAGTCAAGCTCAATGTTACATAGCTTGCTCTTTGCATGACGAGCGCGGAGGTTCAGGATGAGCCGACTGCCCATGACACATGACAAGGCCAGCAGGAAGCCGATAGGGAGCTCGAATAGTTCCTGTTTGATGCAAAGTTGATGAGTGTCCAAATTCAACCAGATTCATCAAAGTGTAGCGTACGGGGCGCGTGATCCATACCACGACATTGATGGTATATAAAGCCAACATCCTACATAAGAAGGAGTTGAGAAGAATGATCGATGCATAGGTAAAAGAGCACTCACACAACAAAGTACACAGTCGAGTCCCGCACCAGTATGACCATAAGTGCCGGAGCAAACTTTCGGCATTCCACCTTGAGCCCTACATCTGTGAGCCATTTGTAAATGGCAAGGCCACCGAGCAGAGTCTCCAGGATGGAGATCGGTATGAAAAAGGTTGGCGCATAAGATGGGAGGACGCTGACGGTGCAGTAGGTGTGGGGCGCGATATGTACCAACCCCACTAGAATGTGCCCGACACAAGTCAGCAAAAGCACTGCGCACAGCAGACACACTGCGGGAGTTTACCTTCTGTCCCATAGAGAGTGTGTGTAATGATCGCTGCCGACGCAACCAGAGTGCAGACGAGTGTCCCGACTAGCAGGAGAGTCACTTTCTGCTCGTTCGAAAAGAGAGCCCGGATCCGAAGGATTAGGATCACTAACGAACATCATCAACAGGATGAGTGCCTTGAGACGACTCAAGCTGACCTTGCGCTAAAGCAGCGCTGACAAGGACACCTGTCCAGCCTTGCCACCATATCCAGAAGCGGCCTAATAGGACCCATGGGTGGTCAGTACTTTGGGAAACCATCGCGGAGTCACGTACAACTGTTTGAAACGAACGCATTTGACGCTATCAGACAAGCTTCCCAATACATGGTCAGTGTACGTACAACTGTGAAAACATTCAGCCCCCTGGCGCGTAATGATTCATGAACCACATACACTATCCGTCATCGTGGCACCCAATAATGCTACAGAGCTTAGAATCAATGCTTGAATCATCGAAGCAATTATCGAGTGACTGACCGTAGTCGTTGAAGCTGGTATGACGGGGCTGTCAGTATTCAGGTCATCGTCAGAGAGTAGAACGGCATCACGGACACGGAGGAGAAAACAGCGTAGTAACGCAGCTGAACTCGATGACCGTTAGACGAGTGCCTCCGCAGCGCATCGGTAACGCACCAAAAGGAACAAAAACGTTCCCTGCGTCCAAGGCGCGTTCTGACAAGGCAGAGTGTTCAAACGACGGAGACCCAGAGCAATGAGACTCATTGCTGACCCACATGAGCTCGACCTGCATCACAATACACATTACTCACCGTGTCTTCGGCGAGGAAAACAAAAAGATCACATACCTCCTGACCGAACGTAATTGCTGACGACATGTCGCATTAGCATTCGATGAGGAATGAAGGAGGTAAAGCGTGTGTTTCACCGTGATCATAAAAGACTAGAGCGCTCGCTGCCACTGTCATTCGTCAGGCGGCTTGTATCGTTGGTCAGGTCGACGAAGACTCACTATTGGCACTTCGGACATGCTGAGCGTTGAGAAGAAGACCCATCGCGTCCATTGGGATCAGAGAAAAACGGGACATCAAGCCAAAATGTTGAGAAAGGAATCGTGAAAGAGAGTGATGGAAAGGGAAGAAGGGCCTGCCCAATGTCGGCAAAGTTTGAAGAAAGAGCCTGGATAGAGGGGACCGGCCAAAAGAAGAGTGAAGCAACTTTGACGAAGTATATATGTGGAGCGGGGCGGAGATCGCCCGCGCCCCATCAGAAGTATGACACCTGTGCAATTGCCTCGTCCCGAGATTAGACGCGATGTGGCAGCCAGTGGGCTTGTGCGAACACACCCTTGAACAAACCTAGACCGACAGACGGACAGAATCAAGAGAATCATAGCGACGAGCTCCTGATATCATATTGCGTGGAAAGCCAGACGAAGACCGTGCTGACATGCGTGAGGGAAGACAGCAAACCGGGCTGTGAGGGCCGAGAACCAGTCCGCTAAGCACGCAGCCTAAATTTCCCCGAGCCGTTAATCGTATGTTGGCGCCTTAGAAACCAGTCCCAATGAGAAGCACAAAGTATCTGCATCAAGGGCAACCCCTACTCTTCGTTAGGTGCGCCAAGTGGATGTTTACCAAGGGCGGATCTAGAGCGACAAAAGGAGAAGGAAAGGCCGTGTAGCGATACTGCCACCCAACAGTCATCTGTCAGAAGATCAGGATGTACCTTTGTCGGGGCGCCGAATTCATTCACACACATTATGACTTGCAAGGATGCGTGACAGCCTGGGGCAGTTCCCGCTAGGACGCGCGTGGGCCATGGATGGACCATCATGACACGTTGATGGAAACATTGAAGGATATCAGAGGTAAGGCATCACTCACGCACGAGCAGTCCGGGCGACTGAGGTGTAGTCAGTAAATGTAAGTCCGTCGGCAGGATGCTTTGTGTCGGCGTAAGGCTTGTAAAATCTGATGACAATTGAGGCAACCGTTCCGGGCTAGTGAAGAAAAGTCAAATCGGCAGACAAGCGCTAATGCATGATGGCTAGTATAAAACACGCACATGCGTAAGCATTCCACCTGTTGCACCGCAGACGGATATATGACTTGATCTTGGGGTCATCGTGTAAGCGATGGATCAGAACAATAATACTGCCCGCTGGGCTGGAAGAAGCGTCGGAGAGGTTTCAGCATACATTCATGACGTACGCGTTGCAGCGTGTTCAAGAAGCTCGGAGGCAGATGCTCTGATCGCTGAATATTTTAAGCATTGGAAGCTGATCGCCGCGTTGTCAACGACTTCATGGATCGACCTTGAGGCAGGGGGAAGGCGTGAGCGCGGCAGGATATCAATTATTTCGCCGAGCAGGCGTATAAAGTGAAAACTTTATCCAAGTTTCATGAGGATAAGAGGCTAAAGCGCCCCTTCTTGAAATCTAGCACATGTCCGCTCCTCTCCCTCCACTTCCTGAGCCAGGAGACATCACTGCCCCGCTTGCGCAGCGACTCTTCGACAGTATACAGCGCCCAACGCATCCAAGTGCGTTCTGGCGAGGCTGCTTGCAGCCTGCGGCTGACCGCCACGGGCATGGGCGGCGTCTTCGCTAGCGTCCGTTGGAACGTCGGAATGAGTTTCATGGCGACAGTCCTGGCCGGGATCCCCTGCTTGTCGCTTCGCCCGCGGAGGCAGACGGCGATGAGGAGGGCGGAGGCGACGGGGTCGGTGCTGATGGACGGCAGGCCGTAGAAGCCGTAGAGCGCGACGAGGGTCATGACAGAGGACAGCTTTGCGTCCTTCTGCAGCATGTAGAGGAGGTGGCGGGCGGCGGCAGGGGAGGACAGCTCGAAGTGGTACTTTTTCCGGTCGCTGAATACCTGGAGGGCAAAAGTAGGGCAATTGAGTTCACCGCATCGTCCTGCGGGAGGGTCATTTGAGCGCGAGTTGAGCAAAGATGGGAGACCGGCACGCACGCACGAATGCCTCGACATGCTTGGGTTGGAATTTCCGCCCGCCCTCCTCGAACTTCCAGAATTCGGCGGCGACGCGCCTCAGCTGCTCCTCGTTCGTCGCGAGCCCGAACAGATGAGTCCACGCGCTGGAGCGCACTTGTTTCGCGTCATCCGCGGTGAACTTGCGCCCGATGTGCGAGGACAGGAAGGCGAGGAGGCTCTCGAACTTCTCTATGCGCGCCTCGGGTGAGAGATGGCGTGACTTGGTCCGCCGCCCGCGCGTGGGTGCAGCGGGAGACGTGGCGTCTGTAGGCGACGGCGAGGGGGCGGCGGGGACAGCATCTTGCGCGCCTGCGTCGTCAAACAGCGTGTCGACGGCGGCCGCACTGCTGTCAGGCTTTTTGGCTTTGTGCGCTGGGGAGGTGTCAGTCGGGGGTGGACTCGTGTGCGCATACACGTACCGATAGAGGAGGCGTGGAGGGTGCGACATGTATGTCGGCTTGGAATGGCGAGAAAAGAGCGAGATGGTAAGGACCGCAGGGCCCAGAGGGCAGTCGCCATCGTCTACGTTCGAGTCGACGACGAGCTCGCAGCCGCCGCCGTCGGCTGGCGGCCCGTCGCCAAACACGACAAAATAGAGTATGCGAATTATGTAAGCACGACCACTTAATTCTAGCGCAGCTAGTAGTCTACGCGCAGATGAACTTGCGTGGCAAGTATTGGCAGATATTTTGATATCATGCTGACATCTAGGTTTCGCATACACTGGCACGCGATGAGAGATGTAAGTGAACTTATGGGCCGCCGTTTGCGCCGATGGCATGTCTAGGGTCGTTCATATCTGAGCAAAGTAACGCGCAGCTCGGCGGTTGGAGAGCGTGGAGAGAAGTATTAGTGCCGACGACGCGCTCCGCTAGCCCCTGTCTCCTCGACTCGGGCGGTAGCCAAGGGTGGACGGATGCTGATACTGGAGCGGACAACGTTTCACGATGGCCGCGGCGCTCCCCGGACTCGGGAGAAGAAAATAGGCAGATGTTATAAGAGACGGCTAGAGGCTGGCCCGGACTACTCCAAGACTCCTCGCAGAGGGCTCGGCGGCCAGCTGCGTCGCTGCGGAGCAGCGTCGGGGAGTGTAGCGCCGGTAGAAAAACTTCCTGTCTGGACTTGGTCACCCGCCTTGTGGACGGCGGAAATATTCAATGGGACTGACCATAACTTCGGCGAATACAGTATGCATGGAGGCTTGCAGATTCCTGGAGGCCTAGGGCTTAGCATGTTGCCGTTGACTCGTGATTGTGGCCAGATTGAGAGCGCCTGCATGTCAGGAACTCAATGAAGTAACGTATAGGTCAATGAAAGTAACGTATAGGCGTCCGCAGGTGATGCAGCCAGAGGCAACGCTGTGCGCAGTGTGTCAACCTGACAATGGAGAAGGCCCAGGTGCAAGTGGCGTCTGCAGGTGGTGGCGCGAGAGGTGAAGGAGAGGTGTACGGCAGATCGATAGAAAGGGCCTGTGGAAGAAAAGCAGCCACTGATTGTCAGGATCTGCTAGGTGACAAGTCGTCGAGGAGGCTGGCCGGGCAGAGTGCAATCAAAGAGAAGCCGCGAAGCCGAAGGTTTATCAAAGATGGGGACGGGCAGGATGACAGCTAGGAACGCATGCAGAGCTGTCAAGTGCCAAAGAAAAGATTAATGGACGCGTTTCTGAAGTGCAGTGGTCGTGCGTGGAATAGGATACCTTGGGCGAGGGTGCAGCGATGAAATGAATGACTGGAGAGGCCTTGCCCAGCTTTTTCCGTCGCTGAGGACGCGTTATAAGGACGAACGGAGGAGTGCCTGGCGCGTTATCTCGGGCGGATATGCCGTGAAAGAGAAAGGCGGGTGCAGCGGAGGCTGCGGTCGGGAAGCGGTCGGGCGACTGGGCACCTTCGGACTTGATCGTTCCTCAGCAGATCTCGCCGCGATCTGGGTCCTCTCCCGATAAGCAAATGGCTTCTGCTGATTGGCCGATACAGCCCGTGCAATTCGCAGCCCGCGGCGCTGGCCCGCGCAGCGCGATGGCGAAGCCTCGCAGAAGGACATCGACTAGACGCGGCGCGTCTTCGACAGACGCACTGTGCGTCGGCCTGGACGCTGGACGCGGACTGGTCGACGACGACGACGGCGAGGGCGAGGGCGACGCGACGGTGAGGACAGCGAGGACGGTGGGAGATCCCGCGATCGGGGCGCGCCAAGTATGTCATTAAATATGGGAAGCGAGGAACGCGCCCGCTCTCGCCCTGCCACCGTCGCCTTATCAATGGCTCTCTCTCGCAGGCCCCCGTTTTTTCTGCCCCTCTCCTCCCGTCACTCAGACGCAGAGACCGTTCCCTGGCAGCCATGGTCAACATCTCCTACGATGCTTGTACGTATCCTCTCTCGTCGTCCTTCTACCTGGCACTCACGTCCCCCCAGCTGGAGACCTTAACTGGTACGACTCGGATGGCACCCTCTGGGTATACAACCTCGGCGACATCGCCTGGGTTATTGCCGCCACCGCCCTCGTATGGATCATGATTCCCGGCGTCGGGTTCTACTACTCGGGCCTCTTGCGTCGCAAGAACGCCCTCTCCATGATATGGCTCAGTATGGTCACCCTCGCCGTCGTGTCTTTCCAGGTCCGTTCTTACCCATACATTCTCTCCCTCCCTCTCTGACCTTTTTCAAAGTGGTTTTTCTGGGGGTGAGATTCACTGCATCCCGCCTGGCATGCCCCACTGACGCTTTCGCTCAGTTTCTCCCTCGCCTTCAGCGATACTGCCAGTGCATATATCGGTGACCTCCGTGCGTTTCTCTTACTTTGCCCACCCTCTCGTTTCTCATTTTTCTCCAGGCTATTTCGGCCTCAAGGGGGTGCTCGAAAAGCCTTCCATCGGAAGCACCCGCATCCCGTCCCTTGCCTTCTGCGTCTTCCAGCTCATGTTCGCCGCCATCACCCCCATGCTGGCCCTCGGCGCACTCGCAGAGCATGCACGTCTCGGCCCTTCCATGGTCTTCATCTTCCTCTGGACCACCATCGTGTATGACCCCATTGCGTGCTGGACCTGGAACTCCAATGGCTGGTCCTATAAGATGGGCGGCCTCGACTTTGCCGGTGGAACACCCGTCCACATTTCCTCGGGTACCGCCGCGCTCGCCATCTCTGTCTACCTTGGCAAACGTCGCGGGTACGGCACGGAGCGCCTCGCGTACAAGCCCCACAACACCACCTACGTTGTTTTGGGCACCGTCTTCCTCTGGTTCGGATGGTTCGGCTTCAATGGTGGCAGCGCCTTGGGCGCCAACCTCCGCGCTATCCAGGCATGCATCATCACCAACTTGGCAGCCAGCGTCGGCGGCATCACATGGATGCTCTGGGATTATCGCCTGGAGAAGAAGTGGAGCGCTGTTGGCTTCTGCAGTGGTGCCGTATGTGGTCTGGTCGCCATCACACCTGCCTCCGGTTACGTTGGCACGCGTGAGTATCATTCCGCCACCCCGTTGCTGTGTCGAGGTGCTGATCGACGGGTAACTTGCAGCTGCGTCTGTGCTCTTCGGCGTGGCAGCCGGCACCATCTGCAATTTCGCCACCCAGCTCAAATTCCTCCTCCACTACGATGACGCGCTTGATATTTTTGCCGTGCACGGCATTGGCGGTATCGTCGGCAACGTACGTTCGCTATTTGGTTTTGACTGCTGTAGCCTCACCGTCCTTTCTAGATTCTCACCGGTATCTTTGCTCAAAAGTCGGTCGCC
This sequence comes from Auriscalpium orientale, assembly GCA_019915035.1. Classification (NCBI taxonomy): domain Eukaryota; kingdom Fungi; phylum Basidiomycota; class Agaricomycetes; order Russulales; family Auriscalpiaceae; genus Auriscalpium; species Auriscalpium orientale. Next base: position 4,312,684 of record JAHLMH010000001.1, read on the forward strand.
GGCTTTGACGGTATCGCTGTGATCCCCGGTGGATGGCTCGACGGCCACTGGGTCCAACTCGGTTACCAGATTGCAGACTCGTCTGCGGGCGTTGGCTACTCTTTCGTCATGACCACCATTATCCTCTGGATCATGCACTACACGCCGTTCTGCCGCTTGCGCCTTTCCGACGATGAGGCGGAGATCATCGGCATCGACGACGCGGAGATGGGCGAGTTCGCGTACGACTATGTGGGCCTTGAGGCCGACCTCGGCGTCCGCGACGAAGCTGCCGGGCTTGCGAAGGAGCACGAGAACGCGTTGAGTGGAGGCAGGGAACCCCGCCACGGTGTAGAGGCGGGTAGCAGTGAGGGCAGCGAGATTGAGAAGAGGCAATGATATATAGGATTTTACTCTTTGTACCCCACTCGCCAGTCGTTATGCAGAGTTTTTACATTGGCCCATTTCTTACTTTCGAATACTAGAATTTAATATTTGGAAGCACATCGATGGCGAGGGCACAGGGTGGATTGGTGGCTGGATTTGGCCGTGGATCGATCCATCATGTTGGTGCATTCTCAAACACGACTACTTGGGCTGGTTCGAAACCCTAGGACCCCCTTGCATCCTCCCTCCATCCTCCACAATGCAGCGCCACTCCTTCACCGCCCTCAACTCGACCTTTGTCGTCGACTCTGAGTACCAGTTCGTCAAGGAGCTTGGCCAGGGTGCCTATGGATGCGTCGTCGCCGCTAAGCACCGCAGGACGGGCGAGGGCTGCGCGATCAAGAAGATCACCAATATAAACACAAAGGCATGCGCTGCCCGTCGCTCACGCTGTGCACTTGCCTGATCGTATCGCAGAGGATCTTGACGAAGAGATGTCTGAGGGAGATCAAGTACGTGCCGTCGCTGGACGGCTGTGCATCATGGCTGACTATCATCTATGCGAAGGCTGCTGCACCACTTCCGCAGACATAAGAATGTGAGCAACGAAGTATGACACTGTCGGCGATCCTCATGGCGATTCCAGATCACTTGCTTGTACGACATGGACATCGTGTTCGGTCCGGATGGGAACTTCGATGAGGTGTACCTTTATGTGAGCGCAAGCCGATCTTCTTCCCAGCCAACGGCTAATCCGAGATCGCAGGAGGAGCTCATGGAGGCAGATCTTCATGCCATCGTAGGTGCTGTTTGCGCGGGCCCTCGCACCCATTTAACCTTGCATCCCAGATTCGCTCTGGTCAGCCGCTGTCCGACGCGCATTTCCAGTCCTTCATATACCAGACGCTGTGCGGCCTCAAGTACATCCACTCCGCCAACGTCCTTCACCGCGATCTTAAGCCCGGCAATCTGCTCGTCAACGCAGACTGCGAGCTCAAGATCTGCGACTTTGGTCTTGCTCGCGGGTTCAACCAGGCTCAGAAGCAGGGCTTCATGACGGAGTACGTCGCCACACGGTGGTACAGGGCCCCGGAAATCATGCTGAGCTTCGCGAACTATGTGCGTTCCGCTACGCCTCGTGGATGGTGCGGTTGCTCACATTCGTTCTGCAGGCATCTGCGATTGATGTGTGGTCTGTGGGGTGTATCCTGGCTGAGCTGCTCGCCGGAAAGCCGATCTTCAAGGGTCGCGAGTAAGAAAGACATCTCCCTTCGTGAACTGGATTCGCTGACGTGCTGCGCAGCTACGTCGATCAACTCAACCAGATTCTCCACTACCTGGGCACACCCTCCGAAGATACCCTGCGCCGCGTGGGCTCCCCTCGTGTGCGTCTCCTGCCAAGATCTCCTCTCGTCCAACCTAACCATTGCACTTAGGCGCAAGACTATATCCGCTCCTTGCCCATCAAGCCGCGCGTCCCGTTCTCGCAGCTCTTCCCGCACGCAAACCCGCTCGCGCTCGACTTGCTCGCTAAGATGCTGAACTTCGATCCCGCGAAGCGTATCACCTGCGAGCAGGCGCTCGAGCACCCGTACCTCGCCGTGTGGCACGATCCGTCCGACGAACCCGTCTGCCCTTCCGTATGTAGCCTCTCGCGTCTCCTTCGGCTCTGCGCTGACAGGTCCGTCCGCCAGAACTTTGACTTTGGGTTCGAAGACGAGGACTCGATCGAAGGCATGAAGAAGCTCATCGTGCAGGAGGTGAATCTGTTCCGCGCTGAAGTCCGCGCACAGGCGAAGGCCGCGGGGCAAGTCCGCCGGCAAGATAAGTCAGTGGCCTTGCGGATCCGTGTATGCGCAGGATCACTCACCGCTCGACAGTCTCCCTATCCCGTCGCGTGACGAGATCATCTCGTCGCCTATCCAGGAGGACGCCCCCTACAACGGCGCAACCTCCAACTACTACAATGGCCATACTCCCCAGATGCAGGAGCGTGCACCTAGCCCGATTATGGATGATCCCAGCGCTGAGTTGGAGCGGGAGCTGGCCGGCACGCATATAGGGCGAAAGTAGAATATTAGGTGTTAGTACAGAGGTTTTGGATCGGCCTCATCAACCTCTGTGTAAATAGCATGCCATATATAAGCTGCGGGGGTTCCCTGTTTCACACGCAATAAGCATTATCGGAATAGTATTTTTGGGAAAATATGTATATGTTTAATTTCCACGGTATTTCCGATTAGATACCCCGCTGCGCAACTGCGACCCCTGCACCCTACAGACTCCCTCTACCTCTCCCTCGTCTCTCCCTCGTCTCGTCGCAATGCAGGCTATCAAACTACAACGAAAGTATCCTGAGGTCTCTCAGGATGAGATGTTCGATCTAATCAACCGCTTCAAGTGCGTCTGCATGCCGCGATCGTGCCCACACTGCTAATCTTGCCGCAGCGCGCTTGACACAGACGTACCCGGGCGTGTCGACAAGGCCACCGTGATTCACGCGCTCCAAGCGAAGGGCGAATCTTATGACAAGGTCCGCGAAACACTCAAGCATGTCAGCGTGGATGCAAGCGGCAAGGTGGAGGTTGAGGACTGGGTCGAAGTGCGTCGGATCTCCTTGCTTCGATGCAATGACCGCTCATCGTTGCACTTCAGCTGAACGTGAAGCTACGGTCGAAAGAAACGTCCTTGAGTACGAAAGCCGGCAAAGTGACAGTGCAAGGTTCGAACGCCAATGTCAGCCATACAATCAACGAGGATGAGCGGAGAGAGTTCACGAATCATATCAATGGCGTACGAGAATCTCCATGCCGACTCTTGCGCACGCCTCTGAAACTTCTGGAACCTTAGATACTTGAGGGAGATCCCGATCTTGGACATCGGTTCCCTATTCCGACGGAGACCATGCAACTCTTTGACGAAGCCCGCGACGGTCTCATCCTCTCAAAACTCATCAATGACTCCGTTCCGGATACGATCGATATGCGTGTACTCAACAAGCCGACTGCGCGCAAGCCTTTGAACGCGTTCCAGATCACTGAGAATAACAACATCGTCATTACTTCGGCCAAGGGTATTGGCTGTTCCGTCGTCAACATCGGCTCATCCGACTTGGCTGAGGGCAGGGAGCATCTGATCCTGGGCCTCATCTGGCAGATCATCCGGAGAGGTTTGCTCGCGCAGGTCGATATCAAGCTCCATCCCGAGCTGTACCGACTCTGCGAGGAGGGCGAGACCATCGAGGATCTCTTGCGCCTGACCCCCGACCAGATCCTGCTGCGGTGGTTCAACTACCACCTGAAAGCAGCTGGGTGGAACCGGAGGTATGTCTGTGAACCTTCTTGTGACGCATTGCTGCTGACGCTCGCGGCAGAGTCAACAATTTCAGCAAAGACGTCCACGATGGCGAGAACTACACCATCCTCCTCAACCAGCTCAAGCCAGATGACTGCTCGCGTGCCCCGCTCCAGACTCGCGACCTTCGCCAGCGCGCAGAGCAGGTAAATGCGCCATTCATGCTGGCGACATGTCGGCATGTGCTCACTTCTGCGCCAGGTTCTACAAAACGCGGCGAATATCGGGTGCCGTAAATACCTTACGCCCTCCGCGCTTGTCGCCGGCAACCCGCGCCTCAATCTCGCCTTCGTCGCCAATCTTTTCAACACGCATCCCGGCCTCGCGCCGCTCGACGAACAGGAGGCGAAGGATTTCGGCGCCGTCGAGGACTTCGATGCCGAGGGCGAGCGGGAAGCGCGCGTCTTCACCCTCTGGCTCAACTCGCTCGGCGTCGACCCCGCCGTGTTCAACTTGTTCGAGAACCTCCGCGACGGCCTCATCATCCTGCAGGCATTCGACAAGATCAACCCGGGCTCTGTTGTCTGGCGGCGGGTGTCGAAGCCGAAGGGCGGCGGCATCTCATCGCCGAAGGCGCAGACGTTTGGCGAGGACGAAGAGGAGGTGGAGATCGGCGTGACCCCGAACCAGAGCACGTTGTCGAGGTTCAAGCAGGTCGAGAACACGAACTACGTCGTGGAGTTGGGCAAGCAGAACGGGATGCGACTGGTTGGTATCCAAGGCGCCGACATCGTGGATGCCAACAAGACTCTCGTTCTTGGCCTCGTGTGGCAACTCATGCGGTGCGTCTCGCTCTGTGCCGGTCGCTGCTGAGTTGGGCTCATTGTATACGTCTGTGCAGGTTGAACATCACTAAGACGCTGTCGTCATTGTCAGGCTCAGGCCGGCCGATCAGCGACACAGAGATGCTAAAGTGGGCGAATACAACCGCGCAGAAGGGCAAGCCCAGTGCGAAGACCATCCGGTCGTTCAAGGATCCCTCCATCACCACAGGCTTATTCTTCCTCGACCTGCTCAACGGCATTCAGCCCGGCATCGTTGATCCTTCGCTCGTGCTCAATGTCAGCGACAGCGGCGACTACGAGGACCGGCGGCAAAATGGTGCGCAGTCCTGTTTCCCTCACAACGAAGTGGGTCTGAAAGCATGCATATATAGCCAAATTGGCGATCTCAATTGCCAGGAAGATGAACGCGCTTATATTCCTTGTCCCAGAAGATATAGTGGACGTTCGCCCGCGCTTGGTATGCTCTGCTTCTCCATGGTGTCCATGTGGATATGTGCTGATGGGTCGTTCTGTAGTTACTCACCTTCGTGGGCAGCTTGATGAGTCTCAGCCCGTGATGTGATGACTTCACTTGAGAAGAAAGGTTCCTTTGTAACTTATATACAAAGAAGTGTGATCAATACAAGGCTTGGGAGGGACTGTTGGATCATGAAGCATGCAAGTCATGGAGGGTACAAAGTAGGCACAGCTGAGCAGTGATGCTTAGTAAAAACGGGAAGTCACCCGTAGTCGGAGATAGTCGCGTCTAGTTGTCGAATAGTCACGGAGCCCGTGTAGTTGACTAAATTGACGATTTGTCGACTGGATTCCTTGACTTTGCAGTCACAGTCAGTCATAGAGCAGTATCAGGATCAGTCACGGATAGTCGTACAACAGAGGACTGCATAGTTGTTGCCAGTCGCATACAGTCGTATTCGTAGTCGCTCGCAGTCACCATCTTAGTCGTGCACAGTCGACTACAGTCACAACGTCAGTCGAACTCAGTCGGAACGGTAGTCACTTTGCAGTCGCTCGCAGTCACGGTTAGTCGCTCACAGTCACGGGTAGTCCCTCAGGCTCTGCATTAGGTGTAACAACATGATGTAAAGTAATTGAGCTATAGGAGAGTGCAGCACGGCGCAACAGGATGGTGGTAGGGTGACGGGACCAGGTGCACGAGCTATCGCCTGGGTTCTAGCACTCATGCAGCAAGTCTTGTACTTCGGGGCTGAAGAGACTAGTTAGAAACGGCTGTGACACAGCGAACTCGCGATGCACCTTTCCCCCGCTGGGTCCCAGAAAGTCATCAACATCAGCTTGGCTGGGTTGTGCTGACAATGGGGCTGACAGAATGGCCGCAATGAGATCTGTGGGATGTCAGCGAGAAGTTAGTCGAGAGAAAACGATACACACACCTTCCTTACGCTGCTTCGAGCCTCGAGGGAGTACTAGATTGTGTGTCTTCATCCAGCTCTTCAGCTGCGGTATTCTGATTCCATATTTGGAATCAGTACTTTAGATGAAAAGCTTAGGGCCCTCGTGTCCGTTTATCGGGGCACTTCCCGAGTCCACCCAATGCTTATCTGATTTTTTCCGAAACAATTGTTCCTCCTGTAGAAAAACAAGAACTCAACGGAATCTTGTGAATGATGTACCAGTTGAAAGCAGCAAAGGGAAGCTACCAGATGGTGTCTTTGTCTTTCCAAGCAAATGGGTAGATGTAGAGATATAGGTTAAATAGCTTTATCACAATTTTATATAACAATATATCAATTGCTTTATCAATGTAGAAAGTAAACTTTTCTGCCTTATGTGAACATATATTCTATCTGTTCTTGGATTGCATCTCATATAGAATGCTGGAATAATTGGATGGAATCGCCTGCTGTGCGCAGCACCGGCTTTCTTCAACATGTCTTGAGTTTCTGAACAGTGCTGTGTTTAGCTTTCAAATTATGCGGCTGGAAAGACGACGCACCTGAAGGGCAGCGGCTGTCGCTGTCACACCGTCGTTCGGCGTTTCCGATGCGGCCGTTGCGGCCGTTCCAGCGTTGCCTTTCATGCGGTTGTCAGCATCGTTTTCCACAGGAATATCTTCGTGTTTCTTTCCCTTGAACACGGGCTAGAGAAAGATCAGCTTGTGTCACCAGGTGTGCATGTAGCTGAGAAAGACTTACCGCGCCCCCATCTTTCCACAAAGCCCAAATCCGCTCGACCATCTCGTGCAGGTAGGCATCGCTGAGAAACAACGCAGGTGCATCTGGAAACCTACCCATCCCTAATTTTCGTCTTACTGGTGTCTAACCCCACCCCAGAAGGAAAATGTCAGAATCTGGGTCTGAAATTTGGCATGCAGGTAGAACTCAGTCAGGGCACTGCGCACACAAAAAATGAAGTACATTGAGCCGCAGACTCCTGCGCAATATGCATTGCAATTTGGCACACAGCTCTGCAATGATTTGTCACACTGCAGTCACATGTGACCTCCATGTCACCTATGCTGCTACACACATCTCAGACCACAGAACAGGCCAATCTCAAGCAAATCATCAATAAGACCACTGGTAATAACAATCCAACATGTACAGGTCCTGCTATCTCGCACAAAAAAAGTCAATCCACCGTCATGCCATCGCCCACACCACCCTGCTCGCGCATCACCCTCAAGTCCTCCTGAAGCTCACTTCTCTTCGAGAAGAACCCTACCGACCACTCCCATTGGCCATCAATCTCTTCATCCAGTCGTTTCTTGAGTTCAGGGTCTTCATGTTGAAGCGCCTTCTCCGTGCGATGACCGTACGCATGCCAGCGAACCAGGTCGCCTGAGCACCATGCAGTGAACGATTGCCGTGTCTCGCCATCCTGGATTGGCGTATTGCTGTGGGTGAGAAGTGCCGAGGGAATTAGGACAGTGGATCCAGGAGGGAACTCTATAATAAGCTTCAGCTCCCAAAGAATCAGGTGGCCTCCCTTCGTATAGTCAAAATCCCCGAGCGCCATGATGGCGCACCACCCGAAAAGCACGTTCTTCGAGTCCCGGTGGGGAACGGTCAACGCCCGAGGCCCGAAGTTGAAGGTGGACATTGGGAAGACGCTACGCTTGAACGGCTTGTCAAGGAACGGGATGCACATGCGCACATCCTCCATGACTTCATGTAGATGGCCGAAGAGGCGCGACGTATTGAGAGACATTGCGCCTAGTATGCCGCAATGCGGGGGTTGCATTCAGGGCCGTTCAAAAGTGGGAGTTGCTGAGGAAGGCACTCACTACTCTGGAACCCCGCCGCGCGCTGAAAGCCTTCGTGCGCAAGGATGCGCGACCTGGCCAGCTGGTGGTCGTCACTCCCGGCCTTCGTGTTATGAGGCTCCTGAGAACCATGAGTGTTTGGATCTTCAGCTCCGAACAACGGTGGGCACATACCTCCGACCCTCCACCATGAGTGAATCCGGCGTGCAGAAAAGGGTATTCTCCAGGCTGATTTTGACCGGGCTCGAAATCCACAAGAGGGGCAACTTCGTCAAGCACCTCGCTTATGCCTTTGGCTACGTCAGGCTAGGACTTGTTGGTAGGCGGGCGGCCGGCGAGTTGTACCAACACGCGGTCTTCGCGGTCAGTCACCGACTTGCTGCCGCTGAGCGCCATGCCAATGCAAAGTCAGCGCTGTACATCCATCAAATACGTGTGACACTCACATTCCATCCCAATGTTTCACTCGAAACTCATGCTTTTCCACCAACTCCTCTGGAGGGACCAGCTTGTCCAGGTACGCCAACGCGAGTTTGTCGAGATCTGTTGTTCCCCGCCAGCCGGCACTGGAGACCTTGAAGTCAGCCGCGGCGTCCGCTGGAACGGCCTCCGAGTGCGCGATTGAATGGGCGGCATGGGTGTCCGCCATGTGCTGAGTGGGCAGAGGCAGGCCTCCGTCAGGCATTGGCCTTTCTGCCTCGCGGAGGCCGCGCCTGTACCGTTTCTTGCGAGTCTTCTGGGGTTTCTCGCCTTCCACAATCCGCATCGCCCTCTCCTCGTCTCGCGTCTCTTATACTCCCGCCTCTCGCGGGCTCGAGCGCGCACCGCGCTCCGCGCGGCTTCCACCTGCTCACTCGAGGTACCCGAACCACTAGCCTCCTGCATCCCGTGTCCGGCATCACCTCCGCCCGGAGAACTTGCGCGTGCATTCGCACGGCTGAGCACAATCGATGCCTCAATGGCCCGCGCAAGATCGAAGTCCAGCGAAGAGTACTCGGCGTCGTAGCCTCTTTTTGACCGTGTCTGTAAGGCGAGTATCAGCATAACGTAGAGGTGCAGTACAGTGCCAACTCTTCAACGCGGTGTGGGATCGTTGCAGCCGACGGCCCGAAGTTAAACGTTGCGACCGGGAAGACACTGTTGCTGAAGGGCTTTTGCAGGGTGGGATTGTTCTTGCGGATATCGCCTAGCACCTCATCAAGGTGACGGTACATATGCGGAGCTCCGGTGGACACACCGGCTGCATGCAAGTAAGAACAACAGCATTGTGGACACAGAGGACACACACCGTTCGTATGACCAGAGATGCGCGCGAAGGAACGGTGCAATACAAGCCGATTGAGGACGCGCTGGTGCGTCTGGTTTTTGTTAGGAATGTTGGACGGCTTCTGCGAAGACAAGGCATCAGGCAAGGAGGCATAGTTAGCATAGATGAGCACGCACCGGGGGGCCACTGCCCCAAGAAAATCCCGTGCTGAGTACCGGGTAATTGCCCCTCTCATTCTTGGGGTTTGAAGACGGAAAGTTGCACTCCTTTTCAGCCTCCTCCATTGCAGAGTTGGCTGACGGGCCGACGTCCTTCCACGTTGGATCCCCAGCAGGCGCCCCCAGCATGAAGGCCATGACCCGCTGCTCTCGATCAACGATCGCATGGGTGTCGCTGGGTGTGCGCGTCAGCGATGGCTTGCCGCGAAGGGACGGTTCGACTTACTCCCCATCCCAGTGCTTGAGCGTCCAGGCGGGATCATTGATGAGGGGCTCTGCCTCCACGACGGTCTTTCTCTTGATGATATGCGCAGTGGGGGCTCGAAGGCCAGAGTCACTAAAGGCGCGGGCCTTCTTTTTCTTGTCGTCACGGATCTTGCGGGTTTTGCGCTTGTAAAATTTGGCAAGAGTCTCGTCAGGTCGAGGGCCTTCGACGGGCACAGAGTGCGTGCCGCTAGCGGGCAACGCGTCGGGGCTGCCGGAAGCGGTTGCAAGTGGCTCTCGGACATGAGCTGCCGGCGCCGCAGAGACTGCTGTCGGGGTGCCCGCAGCGTCATCGCGAGCCAGGGCATCAACGTCTGCAACGGCCGTTGGTTCAAACATGTCGTGAATGTCACCCGTCCCTGCTGCGGCGCATTCCTCAGCTGCGTGCTTGGCGTCATGGGCCAGGATGGAGTCCTCCACGGCTGCAGCAAAGTCGTAGTCATTGCCGGCCTTGTGTACCTAGTAGGGGGTATACTCCTTCTTCGAGCGAAGCTGGTGGGAGTTGAGTGGGTAGGAAAAGGTCAGCAAAAGCACAAGGGAGGCTATAGAGGGACAGACCATGTCTTATTTGCGAGGCAATGGATGCGTCGTTATGAAAAGCCTGACAAAGCGGGTGGTTAGCATTAATATAGAGGGAGGATGAGGGGGCCAAGAGACGTCTTGAGTGACATCATGCAAGGCAAGGGATGGACTCACCTTGTACTTTTTGCGGGCGGCTTGCGGTGGGTGAGCGAGAGAAGAGAAATGGGGTGGAGGAGGGAGGGAGTTCGGTCGGCTGTTTATGAGTGGATGGTCTGAGCGCCCGACGGCGTTCTGAGGTGTCAAGCAAAGATCGTTGGGTGCCCGTGTTGCGATGGCAGCGCAGACGGCCGCTGTTTGAGAGTTGAAAGGAGACTGGCAATAGAGCTGACGCACGGACTGTGCGTGGACGCGTCGATGGCGGTGCGTGCGGGCAAGGCAGATGAGCACAGAGGGCGCGGGACGCGACGCGTCCGGGCAAGGCAGATGAGCACAGAGGGCGCGGGACGCGACGCGTCCGTTGATCAGCGCGTGTGTGGCTGGGAGCACAGCCACTGAACACGCCACACAGAAGCATTTTCGACTTGGCGCCAGCGCCTCCATCTTCCCACCATGGCCCATCAAGCTCCTCTCGTCTTTGTCCTCGCCCACCCCGGGGAATATGTATGTGGCTAATTGTGCTAGTATGCTGCTATGCTGACATCCCCATTGATTAGACCATCAACTTCCCTGCTCTTCAAACCACGTGGGGGATCCATGCTCAGGCCCCGCCTTCGACAAACGCCGGGGCGCCTGCCTTCCCCACAGCCACCACCACCCTCCTGCCCGGCTTTGCCGCAGCCTCGTATGCCCCCGCTTTCCCTCGTTCGCTTGGCACCCCGCCTGCGTTCAGCGCAACGCCGCCCGTAGCGCCCACCGCAGCGCCCGCGTTTGATCCCGCCCTCCCCGGCGCCCTCGCAGCCATGGCCGCACTTGTGGGTCCGTCCGTCTCCGCATCGCCGCCTGCCCCTGCCGTCGCCGCCCCCATACCCACCCCATTGTTCACTGCCCCCGCCTTCCTCACGGACGCCTTGCCGCTCGCCGCCGCGGGGGCCAGTGCGCTGCTCATCGGGGCCACTGCATCCTCCCCCGACTCGCCGTCCGCTGGCCCATGAACCCCGCCTCCGTCCCTCGCGCTGCCCACCGTTCTCGCCGCCGCCGCCACTGCCTTCTTGGAGCAGAGTGAAGCCCCCGTGTCCCCGGTGTCTCCTGCCCCACCCGCGAACAGGCGCACTCGGGCGCGTCGAGCCAGGTCGGCGGCCCCTCGTATTCATTCGCGTGCCGTGCCGCCCATGGTCCCGGGGGTTGTCGCTACGGGCTCCCTGGCAGATGAAGAACCAGAACCTGCCGTCACCCCGCTCACCCCAGCGCCTGTGCATGCGCGCACCCGGGCGCGGCGCCCCAGCCTCTCGCCACCTCCCGTGCCCACAGCTCCGAGCGCGGCGCAAGTGTTCCGCCTCAGGCTTACCGAGTTTGGTGGGGATGAGGCCCGCGACGACGAGCTGGAGCCCCTCGACATCTGAGATGACATTTTGGTACGTTGTGCATGCTTGTCCGTTGTCCGCTACCCTGACTTCTCATTAGGTTGGCCAAAAGCGCGGTCGCGTGCCGTTTTCATTTATATACTTAGTGATCCCTGTGACTCTTCGTTCCGCAATCGATCTTTCAACTGAATATATCTTGCCGCACCATCTGCTATAGCATGTCCTTTTGAAATAGAGTAGATCAATGTAATCTAAGTGAAATGCTCCTTCCTGGTTGAAGCAGCTGCAAGGACGACGAGTGTGCCCACTGAAGTGGTGTACCAGCTGCCCCTGGGCAGCAGAAATGCATCGTGAGGGTGGCCCAAAAAACAAGCAGAGGGTGCGGCAGTGAAATCAATAGTCATAGAAGGTCTCACTGACGGTGAGGGAGCTTGTTTGGAGGCTGTAGCTAGTGCGTAAGTGGTAGGAGCGTACATAGGACAGGCTGTAACACTATGTGCCAATGTATGCTCTCAGTGCAAAGCGTGACAAAGGCGGTCGCAACGTCGCGACTTGCTCTTTTAGGCAACTTTTACACAAAATTATGGGGGGATGGGTTCCCTGATGCTGAGAAGGTAATAAGCGACTGATAAGCTGTGAGGGCTCAACGTACGTACCTCGGGGGCTTTCGGACACGGCAATGAGATCTTGATTACAAGGTCCTTTGTGCGCTCCTTGAGGGCCATAATCATGGCTCGAAAGCCAGCCTGGTCCGCGACAGCCTTGGGTGTAAAGTTCTTGGGCTTGTCGAAGACCCAAGTCAGCTTCGACACGTCGAGGTTTTCGCAGTGACAAGGGATTGTTTTGGCCAACAAATTGATGAAAGAGTCCCATGTGGTCGAGGCAGGCTTGAAGAAGAAAGGCCCCTTGGGAACACTTTCCTGCACTGGGGTCTTGCTAGGCTTGGAGCGAGAACGCGATGGGGCGGCGGGCTGCTGAGGTAGGATGATGTGGATGTATGCGGTGACATCCTGTAGCGAGTCTTCATCAGCACTGTCGGGAGTAGACTTCTTCACCTTCTTCGCCGGAACAGAGCCCTTCTCCGAGTCTGCATCCGCATCCGTCTCTGTCTCATCCTCCGCAATGCGCTTACGCGTGCTGCCCTTGTCGCCACCCTTCGAGGCTGTCGAGTTGTTCACAGATTTCTGCTTTTTTGGAGCAGACTGGGTCCTCTTTGTCTTCTTCTTCCTTGAGAAGCCAGAGTTGATGAATCTGAGGGCTGTAGCGGCAGATGAGAGACAGAGCCAACGGAGTCGTTGGGCACGCACCTGAAGGTGACAAGTTTGGTATTACATTCTCACGAATATCCTGGTCAAAGGATTTTGAGAGATTGACATCTTCGTCGCGGTCGTCGTCGGTGTCGGCCATACTAGTTGTGAGGGAGCTGCAGATGTAGAAGACGTGGTTCAGAGCAAGGTGAGTGTGGAGATGCCGGAGAGATGTGCCGCGCGGCTCTCAATGCACCGGAAAAGGAAATGCCTCATTGAGGCGCTGGGCCCAGAAAAAATCACGGAGTGCCATGATATATTCCAAGCGCTGTAACACCGCTGTGCCAGGTTATATGCATCCGCTCACAGCCGTTCGGTTTCAGCGCCCTCATCATCATCCCTCTTCTACTGCTGCTCATCTGAATGGCCTATTGTTCGGCCTTTTGCTCACCAACCGTTACACCTATCCCTTCGCCGCTTCGCACACACGTTCTAGACCTAGTCCGCTGCTTACATGCAAATCTATACTCTTATCGTTGTTGCCGTTCTCTCGCTATTACCTACAGCATGACCAAGGACAGCCTGAATATTGAGAAGCTTAGAAAGAACAACTATGCCATCTGGCAGCCCGAAATAGCTGCCTGGTTCCACACCAAGGGCTTTTGGCTCCTTGTCAAGGGTGAGAAGATCATGCCATCCTTGAATGCTGCTGAGCAGTTCAAGTGGAAGAAGAAGGCCTCGAAGGCGGCCAGCTTACTCTTTCTTGTTGTTCTACCTTTTCAGCGCACCATCTTTAGCGGAGAGGACAACTCAGTGCTCATGTTGACCCGGCTCGAGATGTTTTACGTCACCAAGCGTCCCATTGGTTGCTTCAACGCCTACGCTGCTCTCAGTACTTGCATCGAGGCTGTTACGCAGTACTGCAAGAATCTGCATCTCAAGGTGTTCACGATAAATGAGCTCAACTCGAAGCTCATCTGTATGGCCATGATTCGTGCGCTTCCTTCCGAATTCCAGTCATTCCGCTCTGCACTCCTCCTACTCGACTCTTTTAACGTCATCACGCTTCGTGAGGCGTTCCAGAATGAGAAGGTTGGCAGTAAGCGTTGTGCAGAGGGGGAGGCAAAGGCGGCTGCTGCTGCTCAGACCGCTCTCGCTGCTACCCAGGCAGCTGCTGCTGCTCAAGTTGCTGCTGCTGCGAAAGCGGCACAGCACAAGGCTGTCTGGGATGCGAAGCATGCCAAATACATGTACTACAAGAAGCAAGGTTATTTGATCGAGGCTTACTTCAAACGTATTGGCGATGAGTCTGGTCAGCTTTCCAAGGCGTCCGGGAATGCAGGCATCCTTATATTCATTAAAAATAAGACCAATAATTACTGGTCAGTTTATTTTAATAATAGACCGGTAACAATATCCATTTAAATGCCTTGACATCATCTGGGAACCTACCGTGTCCTTATTTGACAGCAATAAGATCACATATGTTTATATTTGCATTAGCATTATCTTAGGCTGGGGAAGTATTATTTGCACCTTACTTGCAGCTTATATTCATCTTTGTGTGTGCCTATCTAAATGTGAAGCGAAATCATATCATCTTATTAGGGTCAAACAAGATCTAAGCTAAGTACATTTAAGACGCCAGAGGAGACACAAGAAGTACTGCAGTAGTGCAAAATAAACGCACATTAGAAGCCAATAATACCAAGCAACACAACCACATACCATCCCCTCGGATCACACCGGAAAATTGGCCGCGAAACTGTCGGCATCGACGGCGTTATCCTCGTCGTCATTGTCGCCCTCAGCCTCTTGAAGGCCATCGAGATCGTCTGGGTCTGTGGCGCCCTTCCTATACAAACAGTTAGCCTCTTCTAATTGGGAAAGCGGGGAGAGAGAAGCTCACAAAGCTTGAGTGTACAACCAGGACAGCAGGCTCCAGAACCCGCCCTCGTTTGCGTCCTTCAGCCTCTTGAGACGTCAAAGGTGCTCTTGGTATACAGCGTTGAACGTGTCGCCAGTGAAGTCGACTTTTGTGCCAGCCCCAGGTCCCAACGCATGCGCGACAAGCCCAGCATCGATCTGTATAATGGAGTCTACGAAACACTGAATTAAAATCCAGTTCAATGGACGTACTGCGGTCGCGATGAAGGCCACCATGACTGGTGGGATAACAGGGGTGTCTTGGGCAGACGACACTGCAATATAGTCAGCTATAGGGAACCTGTGTAGCGCTCCCGCGGCAAAGAAGGAGTCGTGCAGAAGGTCGACGATGGCAGGATGGCAGAATGAACACCCTGTGTCGAACGTCATCGTCTGGAAGACGCGCAGAGTAGCGCACAATGGCCCATGGTCAGCATGATGTTACATCTAAGAAGGCGGCGGGAGACTCACTGCAATGTCGCCAGGGAAGACATACAGGCGTCCGTTGAGGCCCTCCATCATCACTCGCTTCATATGCTTGGTGTACTTCTTGGTAGGAATCCGTTTGAGGTGATATGCTCGCTTGACGGACAAGCTGGCCAGTTTCTTGACATCGCCGCGGAAGATGGACATTCGCGCCTCGGGCTGTCAACTCGATCTCATCAGCAGAGCCGCTACGAGTAGCACACAGCATGGACTTACAATTTTCAAGAGCAGCTCATGGTATGCGGGCTCTTGCTCGAGGTGCGCCAAGATGTCCATCTGCTCGAGCGCACGGGCCGAATTCTTGAGACCTTCAACGATTAGGATGTTGTGCGCGCTGTCTGATGGGAATGCGTTGCAAAAGCAGATGAAGGTGGGCACCTCCTTAGCGCAGGTGCGCTTCAGGACGCCAGCAACCTCCCGGGTTTGCGCGCCCATCGCCATGCGCCGGCCTGTCTCGGGGGGTACCACCTTTGTCAACGCGGGCCACTCGACACGGCCGCCCCGCGTCGAAGCTTGAGTTGCAACGCCAGCGTTGCCGGGAGTGTGCCTGTCGCTGCCCGTAGCGGAGATGCCTTGCGCTTCTCGAACGGCTTGCCCCGCATGCCCGTCGTCCGTTTGGTTGTTGGTAGGGTATGGATTGCGCGGGACAGTAGTGTGACGCTCCTAGAGGCCGGCATTATGTGACGCCTCCTAGCCACGTACCTGTGCTGCCGTTGATGCTCCTGCAACCTGCTTGCCCGCTTCTGTCTGCTGCGCAGGCCCTGCCTCCCCATCGGAACCGTCCGAGACCTTGATGACGTGCATCGGCGCCGGCAGACTTGAGGTAGCTTTGCGAGGCTCCTTAGGGCCCTGGGCAGCAACTGTGTGAGCTTGCTTCCGAGTGACAACGTCAAACGCACCGCGCGGGATGGCCCTCCACGTCTGTCGCTGAAAATCTTTGTCGCCATCGTGCCTTTCCCTCCCTTCGAGCCACTGGTTGAAGACTTCAAGCAAAATGAATATGTCGCCGCGTAGATCCTGCGAGTGACATACCTCGCGGACGCCCGCTGTTGCCACCGCACCGACATTGCCAGCCCTGCCGCGCGGGGTTGAGCTGCTGCGCTGGGCCACCGTTGCGCCCATCGCTCCCGTTGAGGTGCTGGTTGAAGCCTGTGAAGCAAATGAGTCTGTAGTCGTCAAGAGGCCGCAAGCGACATATAACCACCTTGCCACCCTTAGCGCGCGCAGTCAAGCTGCTGCTCTGTAGATGTGTCGCAGCGGATGAACCGGAGGGTGTTGCTGGAGGAGGGGCGGGGGTGTTGCGCAGGACGTCGTTGAGGTCGATGTCAACGGCGAGGATCTCCTCTCGCTGTCCCACGTCTAGGGACAGGGGCTCGGCGTCTGAGGATGCCCATTGGGGAACCTATCCCACAACGCTTCAGCGCTTGGGACTTGGGTAATCAACAAAGAGACTTACCGCTCTTCTGAACTGTGCTTCGAGTGTCCTGGACGCTTTGCCCTTCCCCTTTCCACCGGTATCCTCCTCGTCAGCCGGCGTGAACTGCTCGTCTTGTTCCACCACGTCTTCCAGCAGGCCGTTCTCAAAGCGCTCCCCGAACAGGCCTTCATCTTCATCAAAGTCCTGCAGGCCGTGCCTGACGCCGGCTGCAGAAGCGCGGGAGGCGCGCACGGCGGACGATACTGTGAGGTCAACGGGTCCGTAAGTGTAACCACTCTGTATGCGCAGGGTGCTCACCGTCGTTTTGTGCAGGCTGCTCACCATCTGCATCCTCGGGCACCTCGCCCGCGCGATTCTGGTCTCGGGAGCTGACGCCGGCAGCAGCTCTGAACTCCAAAGCCTCTGGTGTTGAACAGGCAATGTTAGTGCTGATTCTATGAGAGACGCAGCCGTGTTTTGCTGACCTGATGTACTCTTTGCTTTCTTAGAGGCGCTTGCCTTTGACGACTTCGGCTCCGCTGACGATGCCCCTTGCTTGCGCGAGCCAGGAACGGCGCCGCCGGCGCCACTTGTTGTGCGCGGCACTGCGGGTGGCCACAAGTCAGTGAGACGAGACGTACGTGCGGCGAAGTCAATGCCAACTAAACCTTCTGCTGGCTTGCGAGCGGCCTTCTGACGTGCCGACTTGCACGTCGCCGCTGCGCGCAAAGAGGTCAGTATCGTCCACAGTGAGCTCGTCAACATGATGCACTAACGTTCCACTGCCGCAGGTTCTTCGTCGCCCCCCTCTGCTTTCTGCCAGTGGTCCGCCGTTTCTGCGCCGGGACTTCTACAGCGGTGGGCTTGTTCTGCTCATCTTTGTCCTCGCTGGCGATTCTCCCTCGCCTTGTGCGGGCCGTCATGTGAAGGCTGGTGCGCGATGGACGGGCAGGCTGTGTACTAGTAGGTGGGTGCGGACAAGAGACAATCGGTTGCCCTCGCTCACCGAGTAAATTTTATAGAGAATTGTTGGCAGAGTCGTAAGCCGGCCTCAGCAGGCGTATCCACGCGCCACATCTCGCAGCGGATCTGGGCCGATTGAGGGTCCTGTTACCTTGTGGATCGTTCCCCCGCCCCCTCCAACACCCACGCCCAAGCCCTAGCATTTTGCCTGCACTATGGCCCGCCCTACTCAGAGCCACGCTGGCCCGTCATTGGAACCTTGCCGTGGCCAGGAGCAGTGCCTCGGATGTGGCTAGTGGTTCCTGGCGTCCGGCCTCACAAGACACCTTCGCCGCACCTCCACACCGCGCTGTGTTGAGCACCGCTGCTACTTGCAACGTCTTCCAGCACACAATGCAGCTAGCGGAGCACCCCCGCGGCCGCGTCCCTCCGTGTCAGCGGACCGCCTCCTCCGCCAACCCCCTGTGACATAGGCCGCCTTCCAGTTTGTCGCTCCGCCTCCAGACGCCGGCCCTGACAACGAGTCTGTCAGCGACAGCGTGCAAGACGCCTTCCACTTTGACACTCCGCCGCCCGCCAATGTCCCAGACAATCAGTCAGTTAGCGACGACGCGTCCGGTGCGGTGACATTCACTTGCCGGCCTCACTGCTCGCTGACGTCTTATCTCGCCATCCCTAGACCAGGAACCACCCGCTGACATCTGGAGAATGGACGTCCCGCCCGAGGAGCTGGTCTGGGGAGAGCAGGACAACCAGGAGTTGGACGCGCGTCATGCAGCGCTCTTCGGCGATGAAGACGGCCACGACGGCCAAGGCGAGGGCGACGAAGATGCAGAGGAAGATGACCTCATCGCTGCGCCGGGTGATGCAATACCCATGGACGAGGATCGCCCTTGTGCGGCCGATCATGATGGCCTGCCATTCCCTCAGGGCGACGGCTTGCCGTTCCCCGCCGTTGACGGCGAAGAAGCTCAGCGTCTTGAAGACGAGCAACGGCGCGGAGACGAGGAGGCTCTCCACCACGAGCCGTCGTCAATTTTACACTTTGGAGGTCGGGCAGGGGAGACAATCGCCCAGCATGCCACACTCTCGACTTTTGAGGCGTACCGCAATGCCCTCGAGGTTGATCAAGGCGACGAAAACCCGTGGGCTCCGTTTCGCTCCAAGCTGGAGTGGGAGGTTGCGCGCTGGGCGAAAATGCGCGGCCCCACGTCCACAGCATTTACAGAGCTTCTCCAGATTGACGAGGTGCGTCTTGACACCACCCACACAATATTCAGCGCAGGCCTAATCATACAGCCGCAGGTTCGTGACCGCCTGCAGCTTTCGTTCAACTCCTCGAAAGCCTTGAACAAGATCATCGACGCATGCCTCCTGAAGATCCCCGAGTTCAAGTGCGAGGACATCGTCGTCGACGGCGAGTCCTACAAACTCTACTACCGCAACATTATGCAATGCGTACGGCACCTGTACGGCAATCCCGAATTCCTATCGACCATGGCGTTCGCCCCCGAGTGCCATTTCGTGGACGATGCTACTGAGCCCGCAGAAGGCGCTGCGGGCTCGAGGTCCCGCCTGTACAGTCAGATGCAGACAGGGAAGTGGTGGTGGCATGTGCAGGTGCGTGACACGCACGTCTGTGCCCCTGGGTGTGCAATTGATGCGCTGCACACAGACCATGCTAGAAAACAAGACTCCCGGCGCGACGGTCGTGCCCCTCATATTCTCCTCCAACAAGACCCTAGTGACAGACTTCCGAAACAAGTCTGCTTACCCCTTGTATCTGATGATATTCAACATCTCGAAAGAAAACTGTCGAAAGCCATCCAAGCAGGCGCAAATCCTTGTCGGCTACCTCCCCACCGCGCGGTTCATGCACATCAAGAATCAGGATACTCGCCGGCGCGCGGTGGCCAACCTGTTCCATGCATGCGTTCGCAAAATCGTTTCGCCCACCTGCACCCACGCGCTTAATGGTGTCGAAATGGCGAGCAGCGACGGTCTCGTGTGGCGCTGCCACCCTATATTTGCCGTGTTCATTGGCGACTACCCTGAACAGGTCCTCGTCGTGTGCGTCAAGTCAGGCGAGTGTCCCAAATGTGTGCTGTCTCCTGATGCGCTGGGCGACCACCTGCCGTCGCTGCCTTCCCCCCGGAGCATTTCCGCAGCGCGCGAGGCACTATCGGCCATTGACCGCGGGCCGGAGGAATACATCACAGCCTGCCAAGACGCTGGCATCAAGCCGGTGTTCCATCCGTTTTGGGAAGATCTGCCCTACTCCAATGTCTTCATGGCCATCACGCCGGACATCCTCCATCAGCTCTATCAGGGCATGGTGAAACATCTGCTCAGCTGGCTTACAGGTGCATTCGGGTCCGCCGAAATTGATGCGCGCTGCGCGCGTTTGCCCCCCAATCACAACGTCTGACTCTTCAAGCATGGGATCACCATCCTGTCGCGCGTCTCCGGACAGGAACAGAAAGACGTCTGCCGCATTTTGCTGGGCCTCATCATCCACTTGGAGCTGCCCAACGGGACGCACCCCAGGGAGGTTGTGCGCACGGTCCGCGCCCTCCTGGATTTCCTTTACCTTGCGCAATATTCCTCACACAGCGACGTGACCCTCAACTATCTAGACAAAGCCCTCAAGCGCTTTCACACAAGCAAGCACATCTTCAAAGCTCTCGGGATCCGCGAAGGCTTCAACATACCGAAGCTTCACGCCCTCATGCATTATGTGCAGTCTATCACGCTCATCGGGACAACGGACAACACGAACACCGAGGCAACTGAGCGATTGCACATTGACTATGCTAAGGACGCATATCGGGCAACGAACCACAAGGACGTCTATCCGCAGATGACGGCGTGGCTCGTACGACGCGAGCAGATCCTCTGACACTCAAAATTCATCCAATGGCGAGTTGCAAACATGCCTGGCCAACTGGCCGTTGCTCCAGCTGCTGCCGCGCCCCACGCCCGCATCCACATCGCTCGTAACCCCTCCGACACCTCGGTAACATTTGCACAGCTTGCGCACTGACATGGCGCAGAAGATTTCGAGCGCGCCCTGGCTTGCTACATCCTGGCGGTCCGCAATCCTGGCTATTCTAGCATTCAGATTGCCAACCTTGCTCAAGGCCTGAAACTGCCCTTTCAGACGGTCGCCACCTATAACAACATCAAGTTCTGGCTCGCCGATCCTCAAGCCATCGATAACGCGCCCGACACCCGAGATGCCGCTCACGCCAGACCGTCGTACTTGGGCCACAGAGGCCACGCTGTCCCCGGCCGCTTCGATACCGTGTTGGTGGATGATGGGGCGGGCGACAACGCCAACGGTGTTCGAGGTATGTGGCCAACAATACCAGACACGCAGCGATTAACGCTTACTACTTGCAGGCTATCGCGTGGCCCAAATTCGCGCTATCTTCAGCCTCCCTGTGAAAGCGCGTGAGGCTGCATTCCCGCCCGACTACGACGGACCGAAGCACCTCGCTTTTGTTGAGTGGTTCTCGCCTTTTGCACGCGCAGCTGAGCCGGACCACCTCCTTTACCGCATCAAGCGCGTGTACACGGCAGGAGGGGCGCGAAGATCGGCCGTAATTCCAGTGGAATCCATACGACGTTCGGTACATTTATTTCCGCAGTTTGGGCCTGCTGCTCCGCGCCACTGGACGTCAGTGAACGTCCTGGACCAGTGTGATACCTTCTATGTGTCGTCCTTTGTAGATAGGCATACTTACATCACAGTATATTAAGCCATGCCATTTTCGAGGGGTTCCTTGCGCGTACCCACACTGAACGGTTCGCCGGGAGATTGGAAGCGGGGTCTGGGCTTTCAGGTCACAATGTGGCATAACAGCGCACGCATGGCGCGCGACGAGTTGATTGTCAGATTGTACGTAGTACAGATTGAGGATTGACAACGTAATGTACGGTCGACACAAATCAGACGTGGGATAAGAGGGAACGCGCGAAGTGACAACTCGGGATCTGGGGGAGAGTGAGAGGGTTCAGTACACACTACTCACCAGCGCGCGTTGACACCACTCACCCGGTCGTACGGTCTCGCTCGCGCGCCGCCGGCCTGCGGGACGTAACGATATGGCTGGCGGCGATGTTGAGGTGGTTGTTGCATTTGTTGCATGATGGCAGCGCCTTCCGACGCCGCCCCTCCGAATATGGCATTATTGCAGCAAGCGCCCCAGCGCTCGTTGGCCCGCGGCCCCGCGTGCGCTGACCGGCACATCGACCGCGCTCGTCAGCCCGCGCGCCATCACGGCAGTCCCAGCAGTGCTCATGAGATCCTGCTCACCATTGGGTTGGCTTTGGGTTAGCTTTGGCTCGCATGGTCGCACAGAGTCAGTGGCCAGGTACGCTGGTGAGTTCACAGCTCAACTGCTGACATGTTCATTTTCGCTAGCCCAGGGACGCGCTCGCTCCACCTCTTGACTCGCAACCACCATGTCCACCATCCAAGTTATCCTCAACGTCACTCTGAGTGCGCCCGGTCGCTACGTGCGTATGCGATTTCACCGGTGTCTTTGCAAGCTCACCCTACCCGCACAGGAGCTCGACGTAGCGATTCCCGGCTTCCAATACGCAGGGACGACCAGCGACGCTGGATAGCAACCACTGCCCACCCCGTCACCATCTCCCACTGCTTCCCCGCGAGCCCACCCGCCGACCATGGATGCCAAGGAGCGGGTCCTATTTGTGCGCACCCGCTATATTGTACGCGCGGCAGCACCTTGCGCTCCCGTTGAGCTCCCACCTGTGGAGTCGGACATCGTCAACGCCTCCGACGGCTTTGTGGAGGTGCCGCGCGAAGACTGAGGTGCCGCACAAAGGCGGCGCAGGTGTTACCATCGTCGCTTGTGAGTGTGTCCACTGTCTTGTGCGCAACGGACTGCGCTCAACTGCGTGCAGGTCTGTCTGTTGACTCCTTCATACCACCCCGCTGCGCTGCGGCTTTTGTGTAGTACCCTCAGCATAGTGCTTTACCAGTCCTTACTCCTTGCGCAATCAATATAAAGCCCCAAGTTGCTTACTTTGACGTGGTCCGTAAATTGTTAGCTTCAGAGAGCTGTGGCCAGCTCACAAATGGACATGAGAAGATGTAATCCGGGCACACAAGAACACAGATTGATTGGGGACAAGACTAAAGGTAGCCAAAGGTAGCTATGGGAACCGCAGAATACGGGCCAACTTCATCATGTAGCATAAGGCTGCGAGTCCTGCATCGCCTAAACGTATCATGTCAGTCAAGTCAGCAGCAGAAGAAAAGGACACACACTGCATTGTGCCCATGTGCCGCCTTGCGCCCGCTCCCAGCCTACGTCGACTCGCTGCTACCATAGACACGGGTGACGGCCTGGATGAGCCGGACAGACTCATCAATGGCGGCTTGTGAGGCACGATTGGCGTCTTCGGCGACCTTAAGCCTCAAGTTAATGGTTCGCACGACAGGTGGCCTGTGACTGGGCGTCGGGGTGGGCGGCGGGGTTGGGAGGGAAGGGTATGCCGAGTACGACATTTTGCCATTGGGCAAAACGCGGAGGTCCACGACCTGCGGGGAATCAGCATGGTCGCACAGATGTCTGGGCAAGGAGACACGCACAACAGAATCAAATCCCAGTTCCTCCAGGTCCACTTCGAGGAGGACGAGCGCGAGGGTGTTGCTGGGCATGATGGCGGTAAGATAAGGCGAGACGTGACGCAAGTCACAGGCGCGAGGCGTCACAAGAGGCCAAACGCAAGGTGAGTGTCGCAGTTAGGTGGCTGGTGCCGGCGCGTGCGGTAGTGGATGAGTGGGAGTAGCTTGCAAGATGCTGAAGGCCCTGGTCAGTAGTACCAAGTCATGCGCGCGCACGGGCCGAAGGTTGACAGGCAGTGTGACAGTGCAACCGTCACCCGCGCAGGCGCCGTCCACGGGCTTCTCGAGCGACAACTGAGCCTCTCCCAAGCTCAGCACATTCCCCTGGTCTCTCCGCCACCCCGACGTTGTCTGGCACGGCTCAATCTTGAGTGCCTGGCCTTTTTTACCCCTCCCTTGTGGCTTTGTGCGGCGGTACAGGCCACCGTGCCGTCTAGACGTGGCTGGCGCTGCGCGCGCCGTTGAGACGCGCCTGGACAACCTTGTGCGACGCCATACAAGGCGTCTCTGGGCTACACAGATGCAAACCGTCGACGCCAGTGGCGCTCGACGCGTGTTTTTTTTTTTGGGGTCGGTGGCCAGGCCGCCTTCCTCCCTTCGCATACGCCGCCTGAACGCGCCCAACACTGCGCGCGCCCTCGAGATGCGCCTGCGCAGCCTTGTATGACGCCACACCAGGCAGCTCTGGGCTGCGCAGACGCGTCCCAACGACGCGCATGGCGTTGGACACGTTCTGTTCGTGTGTGCATCTGCGACCGTGTCTCCCTCGCGCGCACCTTGTTTCGACGCGTCTTGCGCTCTGCGCACCGTTGAGACGCGCCTGCGCAGCCTTGTATGACGCCACACCAGGCGGCTCTGGGCTGCGCAGACGCGTCCCGACAACGTGCATGCTGCTGGACGCGTCTGATTGCGGCGCAGCATCTGCACCCTCTTTCTCAATTTGATTCTGTTTGCCTGTGCTAACAAGTGGCGTCACAGGGCCTAGCTAGACGTGCAAGGCCGGGCGGTCCTGTATCCAGTGGAAAAGCCGTCAGAGAAGACAGATAGGCCGCTTGGGAGGCTACTGAGGTGCGCACCTCGTCCGTTGTGTTCGTCCCAGCTCTGACTCGGATCTCCCAATGGCCCCAGCTCGCAGGGCCCAGGTGCACGCCAGGAGCAAGCGCAAAACGAGGTGAGCACTTTGCGCTGCCACCAGGCTGCTCGCTATGCGTGCGGAGCCAACGCGCGATGCGTACGGCCTGCAGACGTTCACCAACGCTGACATGTGTTGTTCCAGCCCACAAGTCGTGCCTCGAAACGCCAGCGAGCTGCGGTGCTTAGGCCAGGCGCGTCAGTGGGGATCGGTGAGACAAAATGGGAGGAAAACGCACCGTAAGAGTTGGCACTGTACTGCGCCTCTACGTTATGCTGATACTTGCCTTACAGACACGGTCAAAAAGAGGCTACGACGCCGAGTACTCTTCGCTGGACTTCGATCTTGCGCAGGCCATTGAGGCGTCCATTGCGCTCAGCCGTGCGAACGCACGCGCAAGTTCTCCGGGCGGAGGTGATGCCGGACACGGGATGCAGGAGGCTAGTGGTTCGGGCGCCTTGAGTGAGCAGGTGGAAGCCGCGCGGAGCGCGGTGCGCGCTCGGGCCTGCAAGAGGCGGGAGTATAAGAGACGCGAGACGAGGAGAGGGCGATGCGGATTGTGGAAGGCGAGAACCCCAGAAGACTCGCAAGAAACGGTACAGGCGCGGCCGCCGCGAGGCAGAAAGGCCAATGCCTGACGGAGGCCTGCCTCTGCCCACTCAGCACATGGCGGACACCCATGCCGCCCATTCAATCGCGCACTCGGAGGCCGTTCCAGCTGACGCCGCGGCCGACTTCAAGGTCTCCAGTGCCGGCTGGCGGGGAACAACGGATCTCGACGAACTCGCGTCGGCGTACCTGGACAAGCTGGTCCCTCCAGAGGAGTTGGTGGAAAAGCATGAGTTTCAAGTGAAACATTGGGATGGAATGTGAGTGTCACACGTATTTGATGGATGTACAGCGCTGACTTTGCATTGGCATGGCGCTCAGCGGCAGCAAGTCGGTGACTGACCGCGAAGACCGCGTGTTGGTACAACTCGCCGGCCGCCCGCCTACCAACAAGTCCTGGCCTGACGTAGCCAAAGGCATAAGCGAGGTGCTCGACGAAGTTGCCCCTCTTGTGGATTTCGAGCCCGGTCAAAATCAGCGTGGAGAATACCCTTTTCTGCACGCCGGATTCACTCATGGTGGAGGGTCGGAGGTATGTGCCCACCGTTGTTCGGAGCTGAAGATCCAAACACTCATGGTTCTCAGGAGCCTCATAACACGAAGGCCGGGAGTGACGACCACCAGCTGGCCAGGTCGCGCATCCTTGCGCACGAAGGCTTTCAGCGCGCGGCGGGGTTCCAGAGTAGTGAGTGCCTTCCTCAGCAACTCCCACTTTTGAACGGCCCTGAATGCAACCCCCGCATTGCGGCATACTAGGCGCAATGTCTCTCAATACGTCGCGCCTCTTCGGCCATCTACATGAAGTCATGGAGGATGTGCGCATGTGCATCCCGTTCCTTGACAAGCCGTTCAAGCGTAGCGTCTTCCCAATGTCCACCTTCAACTTCGGGCCCCGGGCGTTGACCGTTCCCCACCGGGACTTGAAGAACGTGCCTTTTGGGTGGTGCGCCATCACGGCGCTTGGGGATTTTGACTATACGAAGGGAGGCCACCTGATTCTTTGGGAGCTGAAGCTTATTATAGAGTTCCCTCCTGGATCCGCTATCCTAATTCCCTCAGCACTTCTCACCCACAGCAATACACCAATCTAGGATGGCGAGACACAACAATCGTTCACTGCATGGTGCTCAGGCGACCTTGTTCGCTGGCATGCGTACGGTCATGGCACGGAGAAAGCGCTTCAACATGAAGACCCTGAACTCAAGAAACGACTGGATGAAGAGATTGATGGCTGATGGGAGCGGTCGGTAGGGTTCTTCTCGAAGAGAAGTGAGCTTCAGGAGGACTTGAGGGTGATGCGCGAGCAGGGTGGTGTGGGCGATGGCATGATGGTGGAATGACTTCTTTTGTGTGAGATAGCAGTACCTGTACATGTTGGATTGTTATTATCAGTGTTCTTATTGATGATTTGCTTGGGATTAGCCTGTTCTGTGGTCTGAGGTGTGTGTAGCAGCATAGGTGACATGGAGGTCACATGTGACTGCAGTTTGACAAATCATTGCAGAGCTGTGTGCCAAATTGCAATGCATATTGCGCAGGAGTCTGCGGCTCAATGCACTTCATTTTATGTGTGCGCAGTGCCCTGACTGAGTTCTACCCGCATGCCAAATTTCAGACCCAGATTCTGACATTTTCCTTCTGGGGTGGGGTTAGACACCAGTAAGACGAAAATTAGGGATGGGTAGGTTTTCAGATGATAGGTTAACGTACCAGTCATTAGAAATGCTTTGGGGTGTAAAAATGCTTCAATGTTATTGAATACGGTAAAATCGGCTAAAATCGTCAAAAATGTTGAGAAAATTTAGTTGGTGATTGTTCCTACAGGCATGAGAGTGAAATGAACCATTTTAAATGGTTACCGGTAAAACAAATTGGTACCTGTGGGGTTCGGAAAAATACGGAAAAAACATAAATAAATCGGAATATATTAGGGGCCATTGAATGCCATCCGATATCAGCTCTCACGGCTAAAATGTTCCCACGGTCCCAAAAATCCCATTTTATATTATTTACACTGATATATAATTCTTTCCGGTTGGCCCTAGGAAAACCAATTGACAACAATACAGTGACTGTATGAGGTAGAATTTGATGTAGATCATATATACTATCGTTGGCCCAGAGTTGGACCAGTTTTCACATATTGCCCTGTAACTCTCTCAGCACCTAACATTTCCTTGCGAAAATTTGACTGATTGATTGGGATCTATCTTGCCTACACATTTCCCATTTTTTCAGATTTACACGTGTGCTATGAATACTATTGGAACATTTCCGCTGAGGAGACCTCGAAATGAGGGGGGTCACCTAGAGTTGAACCAAATTCTCCGAGAGATCAGTCACAAATGTCACACGATGCCGCTCCTGCCGATTTGAAGTCCGACAGCCCAGGTCAGCCACAGGCGCGTTCCACTGGCCAGTGGAACGCGCCTGTGGCTGGCTGATTGGTAAGCGGATGACGCGTCAGCGGCCATGCTTAACCAAAAAACTCGTTGTTTACTCTCGCCATCTGCCCCTCTTTTATTGTCAAAACCTCGTCAATCCCGAGTGAAATGGCTGGTAAGCATATATTTCGTTGTTTGCTATCTGTCATACGCTGATATCTCGCCTTCCCTGCAATCAGATGCTAGCATCGGAGGCTTGGTGGGGCAGGAACAGCGGATAGGCAAAGACAGTGGTAGCTTGAAGGCCCAAGGTGCATCGCGGTGGTGTCTTCCATGATATCTAATGACATCTCTCTTCCTTGCAGGTCCTTCACATATCCTTACAATGCACGGCGCACCCGCGATCAGGTCGTTGACTCCATCTCCATGCACCATTCCTTCCAAGCTCCCATCCACTTCTTTGACACCACAGACACCATCGCGACACACCCCATCGTCTCACCCCCCGCGGTCACCTCTGTCAGGAGTAGCAACACCGTCATCTGCAGCACCCACCGTGCTCGCTGCGGAGCGGCTGGCTCGCTTCTGGCACCTGAAGTTCCGTGCCCTCAAGAAATCCGCACGCGACCAGATTGATATTCAGGATGAGATGCTACGTCGTCTTCAGCGCCTGGTTGTCTATCACGAGCAAGCGGCAGCTGACGCAGAGGCACACGCCCATATACTCAAGCGTGGCATCCGAGCCATGAATCTCACCGTCGAGAATGTCTTGGCACTAGCAGAGCCGGATACCAAGGATGGGGACTCGTGCATTGGTGTGAATGCCTGGGAGAGGTCAGGTGAAGGACACGGGCTTCCTACTTACAGCAGTCCTCGGATGGAAGACCTGGATAGTGCGGATGAGTAGACTAGACTGTTCTCGCCTGCAATTTCATGGATAGTTTGCTACGTAAATTGAATTACATCCCAAATCATGACAGGTGGCTATGGGATGGGCTGCAGAAAGGCTCGTTGACATCTGTTACATCCGCTTGAGCCTGCATCCACCCATGCTGACGAGGAGGAGATGGAGAGTGGATGACAAGAGGTTGCTGTGAGAAGACAAAGTGCAAAGAGGCATCCAAGTGCCTGACATTCTGTGCTAAGACACGTCGTGGCTATGGACGGCATCGCATTGGCGTGACCGGCGCATAGAATGAACGGTGCATGGATGACGAGCCTCCGGGTTCAACATAAGAATATGAATTATGAGAGAATGAGTTTGGCTGATGAGGAGGGGTGGTAGACGGCAGTGCGAGAGAGGGATTTGGTGACGGGGTGGACATGCGACGGTCTGGGGGTGCATCTGGTGCTTCGGTGTCATCCATTGAATCGGCACGCCGCTTGCGACCGCGCCCATGGGCCATGCTTGCAAAAAGCTCTGAAGACGGGTGAGCAACTCGAGCCGCCACTACAGACCGTGACGCACCTGTGAAACACTGGTTTTCCGCCAATCGTGGGTGCCTCTCAAGGTGCTGTTGAATCCGATCTTGAATGTCCGCCTTCAGACCCTGCTCGGACAGGCCCAGCGCATTGGCAATGTCTTCAAGTTGTTCCTTCTTCTTGCTGCTAAGAAAGCCGCTAAAAATAGTTGTCCCAAGCGCACGCGCTACCAATCGGGCCTCGGTTGCCTGCTGCTTCTGCTGCTTGCTCGCTTTCTCCCTTTCCTCCTTTTCCGCCCGTTTTTTGAGATCCTTTTGGCACTCGGCCATGAGTGTATGAGAGGTGAGGACCTGCGACGTTGTCCGAATGCGTCGCACTGTCTTCTCTTTATTCTTGCCATTCAGCTGCTGTTGCAGCATGTCGTTGTTTTTCTTCATGAGAATTGCGTGCGTGTCAGCCGCGTTGCGTTCAAATATGAGATCCTGCATCTGTTCAGCCTGCGTTGCCACCAACCCTTGTAGCCGTGTGATTTTGGCTTCCAGCTCTCCGCGCGACACAGCTCGCAAAGCGGCGAAGGGCAAGGGAGAAACACTGCTGGTTGCCCATGAACGTGTCCTCCGTACGGACCGCTGATGCTCTGGTAGCTGTGTCGGTGTGTGTGCTGAGGACAGGTCTGACAAGGGGGACGGGGATGGAGTTGGGGAATCCACTGGCTTCGGCGACGCGCTACAGCGAGATGGGGGGGGTGTCCAGGACGAAGGAGGTATGGCAGGAATGGTGATGTTGCCGAGCTCATGCGGAAGTTGAGGATCAGTAACTGACAGCTCCGTGTCCCAGTCCGACTCAGACGACCCAATATCAGACTCGCTATCCGAGTCTGTCTCTTGTTCTTCATCATCGGACATGGCAGGATTCTCCAGGTGTGGATTGTAGATATCATCGGAAGATGGTTCATCGAAGAACGCGGGTGCATCTGAGGGGTAGCTTTCGGAAACATGTGCGTGGTTGGAAGAAGTATAACTTGGCGCATAGTTGTCTTCAGAGAAGACATCCGGGTTGATAGGATTGAGGCCGCTCTTCCGCCATGCCGCCTTGATGGTGTCCTCCGTGATAGACTTCTTCTGTGCGTCAGTGTAAACACGTACGACATCCTTCAATCCAATTTCCGGCTGTCCTGTAGCAATGGGAAAAACAATAGTGCACTCATGCTGCCATGCCCTTTGAACTGGCCCAAATATTCCAACGTCGAGAGGCTGCAGAAGATGGGTAGTGTGGGGTGGAAGACAGAAGAGGTGAATGCCGTGCTTGATAGCCAGTTCCCGCATCCCGACAGCCTCATGCGAACCATGCCTATCATAAATGAGAAGGATTGGCT
Organism: Auriscalpium orientale; assembly: GCA_019915035.1. NCBI lineage: Eukaryota > Fungi > Basidiomycota > Agaricomycetes > Russulales > Auriscalpiaceae > Auriscalpium > Auriscalpium orientale. The sequence continues at coordinate 4,342,826 of JAHLMH010000001.1, forward strand.
TGCCGGACTTGTTCATCTTCTTCACATGAGGGATGAAGCACAAGTGAAACCACTCCAAGCATAAAAAGTCTGACGTCCAACCGTTTTCTGATGTCGCAAGACTTGAAATCAGTGTGTTAGCTTCCATAGCTGGCCAAAATAATATAGAACATGTACAGGATGTCGGCATCAATTTCCGTCCATTGTGGGAACATGTCGACGCCCAGAAAGACGAAACCCAGCGGTGGATTGCATTCACATGTTGCATCAGGCTCAGCACACACGCACTCGATGACTATGACGAGCTGCAAATTGGAGTTCTGCACCTTGAGACGAATATGTTGCGAGCGAGCAAAGAATGACTTCTCTCGGTTCCCTTTATGGCCGCCACCTAGCTGAATCCCCTTCTCATCCATGTTGTACACATTCTCCCACGAGATGTCATGCTCGGCAAGAAAGTCCTTGAGAAGCGAGAAGTGGTGGCTGACAGTTGTGCGGTTGAAGGCCTGGGCACGCTTAGGATCAATGCCGGTTGGTCTTGTCAGTGTCAGGCTTGGATGCCGCTTCAGAAAGCGCCGAATCCACTTCTTGTTCTGATGCGTCTGACCGCACAGCGTGAACACCTTCTCGCCAATCGTCTTCTTCGTCAGAGCATGGCCGGTTCGACCCATGTGTTCCAGCCACTCAACAAGGACAATTTCCTGGGCATCATTCAGTAATTGTTGGGCGTCATGGGCAGCTCTAGGAGGGTGCGAAAGGCCGAGGATACGACGACGGAGAGTAGATCGAGAGGCATTGAATTTGCGTGCAGCAGCACGCATAGTGTGAGTCCTTGTAGCATATGCGTCACATGCAGATTGGAGATTATCCTCGGAGGATCCTGTGGGAGTGGATTGTTGATGAGGCATCAGACGAGGAGGCGCGCCGCGCGCGCAGTGTGCTCAGGCGCGCATTGTCGACTTCACGCAAAATGCAGCGCTGGACGGCCGAAGCTGACGGAGTTTCAACATCCAGCTGGTTTGTCGACATGCCGCCGTGCATTGTCACGCAGAATCACCTCTGTGAGCTCGAACTCTTGTTACTCTAAATTGCCTTCCCCACTCCCTCCCAAAGAAATTTCTCACATGTTTGAGTCTTTATGTTGGGTTACTTGCCAATTTTCTCTCAATTTAAATCATCTCAATCTCTTGAGTCTCGGCCATATGACCTCGCATTCACCATGATATACTCCACCTCGCACATTTTCAGAGACAGACAGCGCTCAAAATATTACCGTGTGTAGAGTACATAGCCAGAATCTTGTGTGAATATTTTCAATAGCAGCGATGGCCTAGGATGAGAGCAATTCAAGTGGTTCACCTCTAGGGCCCGGTTCAACTCCGGGCCAACGATAGTACAGACTGTCCTAAGCTCCATTGGCAGGAATGGGCAGTGGACGGAACCACAAATGAACAGCGTATCTTATAAGGAATATTCTGCAGCCATAATCTTGTTTACCTAAGCTACCAAAATTTGTACACAGATAGCTCTCATTACTTTAAGACTCATAGTATTTTTTTCATAACCCAAGCCCCCCCTCAATGTTTCTCAAACACAATTTCTTTACTATCATATTTTTAAAATCAAATCGATACACACATTTTGACTACTTTTGTGCACCGTTTGATATGGTCTGACTGTTGTACATGCCCAGTAAAGATGCAACAAGTATATACGATGACTTTCTTACTTACTCTATTATTTTGAAGCTATTGGCAGGCTGCATTCAACATATATATATATATTATTTATATGTTTTAGATAAAAAGAATGGAATATGCCTAATAGCTCTCCAGGATTTGGGCAATAAAATCCCCAGATATTTTAGGACACTCACAGACCATGCCCCACTAGGTGCTACAAGTATTGAAATGCTACAAAGACTTGGTGCATAGTTCTTCATCAGCGAGAGAGCGAAATTCGACAAGCGTTACTCTCCTGGGACCAAGTCCACAGTCCCAGCACTCAATCCACCGTCTCCTGTAACTCTTCCTGCATTTCCCAATCCAGATCCTGTTGACCTGCCACAAGCTTCATCTCAGGGGAGAGATAGAGCACCTTCTGAGGCTCCTGCGGATGGAGGCACCTTCAGAGCGTCATTCTAAGTCGGATCTTGCGTCTCCCGCGCCGTCATGTTCACCGTCGCCTGAGGCCCGTGCGTCGTCACCGGCTGCATCGTCGCCTCCACCGCCACCTGCTCCTGGCCCGAGCAAACGCGGTCGCAAGCGAACGCGTTCATCAGCACCTGCACCAACCCGTCGCAGCTCGAGGAATACTCACAGACCTGGCGAGTAGTGGAAGGCCAAGTCAATCCCTGCAAAGGCCAAGATGCGCGACCCAGCTCCTGTCATCGAGTTGTCCTCTGGGGAGAAAGACAATCCGCTGGACGTCATCGACGAAGCAGAGGATACCATTGACACCATTGCGTTCGCTCAAGGCCTCTATCTTCTCCATTCGCCACTCAAGCATGCCTTCTTCTCTGCACAAGGTGAGCTGATGAGCAGCATTGAGGTTCGTCCATGCGCTCTTGTTCCCCACCATCTGGTGGTGCTCATACATCCCTCAGCTTGACGCTCGACGTCTGCGATTCATCAGAGCTGCGACTCAGCAGCACAATGATTTAATAACAGCGCGGCCACGTATATAAGCATGCTCTGTGCTGGCTGACTTCCGACATTGCCGCCGCCGCTGCGATACCGTTGCCTTGCCAATTCCCCCCATCTTACACGCAGCCCTCGTCGGCCTCATTTCATCACGGTCACTTGTTGCCTTGCCCACCATTTTGCGCAGCTTGTCCGCCTTTCTCACTCGTGCTGCATCTCTGAGCTATGGGTCTGTCTACACCCTCTAAGGTCCAGCAGCTGCCTACGTACCCACCCATCGACAAGGTCTTTGTGCCCTGGAAGGCTCAGCTTAATGCGCGCCCCTTCATTGCATCATATGACGGGCCTCATAGACCGCTCCGCGCTATCCATAGTGAGTTTTCTCCAGTCTCTCAACCTCTGTACTTTTCTGACACCTAGGCACCTGCGCGTAGCCCCGAGTGGCCCAACCACACGCTGATCGCAGTCGACGAGCTCGAGTTATAGTCGTTCCGCGCACTGATATTTCTACCTATGATTGATACTTGCACAGAGGACACCTATGTCATTATTGCCAAAAATCCGAACCTCCCCATTGCGATTTACGACGCTCTTTCACGTGAAGGCAAGTTAGTCTCTCCCCTCATTGTCTACCTCACGCTGATGCGGTGTGCTTTGCACAGAGCTCAACCTGGCAACAGGACTGTTCACATCGCCTGTGCAGAGGCTCATTGGTACATTCGCCTCCTGATGACAAGCGACTGTAGAGGACTGACCATACTACGCACAGTTCATGCTGAAGCTCTCTTCACCGGAAATAGTGACGTGAACATGCCCAAGCATGTCAAAAAACCTGGAGTGGCACTCTTTGAGGGGACAACAGAACCCGCGAAGCGCAGCGTCAGCGCATCGATCGTTCGAACATACCTGACGCGCAACTACTCAAATGCAGATGACTTCTTAGTTGACCTTCAGCTCACCTGAAACAATGACGCAAACATCCCCATTGTCACCTCCAACCGTGATGGTGGCACCCTCTGCCTGACTTTGAGTGCATCCGCACGCTCTTTTCGGCGACGTCAACAACCCAGGCCTGCACATCGACGATCTCATCTGCTTGCTAGCCAGGTGCGCATTATACCAGCTCATCATGACCGGCACCACCCTTCGAACGCATCGCTGCCTTGTCGGCATGAACCTCATCAATGATTACACCCTTGCGAAGACGAACGCCTCGATGCAGAGTCCAAGGCCAAGACCAAGGCGGTTGGCGCTGTTCAAGTGGGTGCTCTGTGTCCACTCCAACGAGTGCCAGATGCTTAGTTCACACGGTCTCGGAAATTTCCGATTATTGCCTTATACTTCAGGGGGACGACTTTACTGCTCTTTAGTCATTTACATCCCCCTGCGGGTATGTCCCCTCGTCTTATATCCTCAATACTAGTCGTTTACATCCCCCTGCAGCCCCCAGAGCTGTTTGTGGACTCGTGGGCAGCTGCCAGAAGCATCTGAGCTCAACAGGTTATGGGCCCTGAGCTCTAGCCCACATTCTTCGACTCATATCTCACCTCGCTCGCATTCGATTCCCACGCAATTTGACATGGTCAATAGGACTCCCATTCCCTACCCAATCGCCAATTTCCGAATTCATCGAGAACTGCGCTCCCAACAGCTCACACGAGTATTTTCACCCCTTTACCAACATTAACGCACCCCGGACGCGTTTCGCAACCGTTTCGTGCTCAAATTCGCACACGGGTCGGTCCCCAGGCCATTCACCTGCACGCGGAGTTTGGTGGAGATAGGGTCATTCGTTCGTCTGCAACGAGCTCGTCTTTATCGCCTCCTATCACTCACTGCTGCATCACACCACTCGACACCTTGTTGCTCCACATCCCCTCCTCCCTTTCGCCCGCCGTCTCGCACACATCGTCTAGGCCCTGCCGACCACCGCTGTGCCAAGTTATACGCATCCGCTCGCAGCCGTTCGATCTCAGCGCCCTCATCATCATTCCTCTCCCACTGCTGCTCGTCTGAACGCCCTATCGTTCAGCCTGTTGCTCACCAACCGCTACACCTATCCCTTTGCCGCTTCGCACACACGTCCGAAACCCAGTCCGCCGCCTACCTGCAAATCTATACCCCCATCGTCGCCGCCGTTCCCTCGCTATCACCTACAGCATGGCCAAGGACAAGGACAGCCCGGATATCGAGAAGCTCGGAGAGGACAACTATGCCACCTGGCAGCCCAAGATGGCTGCCTGGTTCCGCACCAAGGGCGGCTCCTTGTCGAGGAGGTCATGCCGTTCTCGGATGCTGCTGAGCAGTTCAAGTGGAAAGAGAAGGCCTCAAAGGCGGCCGGCTCACTCTTCCTTGCTGTTCTACCTTCCCAGCGCACCATCTTTGGCGGAGAGGAGGACAACCCGGTGCTCATGTGGACTCAGCTCGAGATGTTCTACATCACCAAGCATCCCATCGGTCGCTTCAACGCCTACGACAACCTCTTCTCCATCCGCAAGGAGGAGAACGAGACGCTCTCTGCTCTCAGCACTCGCATCGAGGCTGCTGCACAGCACTGCAAGAATCTGCGTCCCAAGGCGTTCACGATTGAGGAGCTTGACTCGGAACTCGTCTGCATGGCCATGATTCGTGCGCTCCCTTCCGAGTTCCAGTCATTCCGCTCTGCACTGCTTCTACTCAACTCTCTCGACGTCCCCACGCTTCGCGAGGCGTTCCAGAACGAGGAGGCTGGCAGCAAGCGTCGTGCAGAGGAGGAGGCAAAGGCAGCTCCTGCTGCTGCTGCCCAGGCCGCTCTCGCTGCTGCTGCTGCTGCCCAGGCCGCTCTCACTGCTGCCCAGGCCGCTGCCGCTGCTCAAGTCGCTGCTGCTGCGAAAGCGGCACAGCAGAAGGCTGCCCGGGATGCGAAGCGTCCCAAGTGCACGTACTGCATGCAAGAAGCAAGGTCATTTGGTCGACGCCTGCTTCAAACGCATCGCCGACGTCTGGTCAGCTTCCCAAGGCGTCCGGGAATGCAGCAGCTGCGTCTCCTGCCATCGAGTCTGCTGGCACCGCTACTAGTGCAAGTCCCGACCCCTCTAATCCCTTTGCGCCTCTCCAATCCGACGCTAACTTCGACTGGAATGCAGACACTGGGGCCACGTCTCATATGACGCCTCACCGACACTGGCTGCGCAACTACACACCTCTTCGCATTCCCATTCAACTCGCCGATCATTTGCGTGTCTATTCTGCGGGAGTTGGGACAGTCGTGTTCAATCCAGTCGTTGAGGGGAAACCAGCGGGCTGTCGAGTTCACTAGAGTCCTTCATGTCCCTGCACTTCGAAACAATCTACTCTCTGTCCTCTTTCTTTCGGTTCATCACGGGTTCAGGATCACGATTGAGGGCACGCAGCTCGCATTCGGGGGAGGTGCTATTTACTGCGCGCATCGACGACTCGAAGGCACTACAGAGCCGATTTCGTTCCAGGCTCTCGAGATCTGTCACTTTGGCACCGACACCTCGCACAACACGATACGGCGGATCGTTCGCAACCAGCTGGTGTTGGGCATGACGCTTGACTCGGACGCGCAACCCGATCCCATCTGTGAGCCATGTTTGGCTGGCAAGATGCATGCCAATCCACTCCCTTCATCGACGCACAGAGCTTGTGCTGCACTTCATCTCATTCTTCGGATGTCCATGGTCCTCTCCCTGTCCGCACGCCTTCCGGATACCGCTACTGGGTCACCTTCATCGACGACCACACCCGGTTCCGTGCTGTCTACCTCATGCGCACCAAGGACCAGGTCTTTTCCGCGTTCAAGGAGTTCAAGGTGTATGCTGAGAACCACCTGAATGCGAAGATCAAGGACCTGCAAAATGACAAGGGCGGGGAGTACATGTCAACCGAGTTCATCTCGTTCACCACTGCTCACGGGATTGGGCGTCGTCACACTGTGCGCAACCTTCCCCAGCAGAACGGTGTTGCAGAGCGTGCCAATCGCACTATGCAGGAGGGGATCACTGCAATGCTTTCCGAGTCGCGTTTGCCAGCGTCCTTCTGGGGGGAGGCGCTGTCGGCTTACATGCACGTCTGGAATCGCACCCCCACCTCTGCTGTGCCCAAGTCGACGCCCTATGAGCTCTGGCACGGCCAGAAGCCGGACGTCTCGCACCTCCGGGTGTGGGGCTGGCTGCACAGCCTATGTGCATGTCCAGCGGGATCAGCGAAAGAGCCTCGAGTCGCACATGCAGAAATGCATCTTCATCGGCTACCCTCCCGGGTACAAGGGCTGGAAGTTCTACAATCCGACGACAAAGAAGGTCTTCATCAGCGAGAGAGCGGAATTTGACGAGCGTTACTTTCCTGGGACCAAGTTTACTTGATCCACCGCCTCCTGCACCTCTTCCTGCATTTCCCGATCCAGATCCTGTCGACCTGCCACAAGCTCCGTCTCAGGGGGGAGATAGAGCACCTTCAGAGGCACCTGCGGGTGAGGCATCTTCAGAGCGTAATTCTGAGCCGAGTCTTGCGTCTCCCGCGCCGTCGCGTTCGCCATCGCCTGATGTTGAGCTCAGATGCTTCTGGCAGCTGCCCACGAGTCCACAAACAGGAGATAAGACGAGGGGACATACCTGCAGGGGGATGTAAACGACTAAAGAGCAGTAAAGTCGTCCCCCTGCAGTATAAGGCAATAACCGGAAATTTCCGAGACCGTGAGAACTAAGCCTCTGGCACTCGCTGGAGTGGACACAGAGCATCCACTTCAACACTCCCCCTGCTCCAGACCATCTCCACATCTCACAGCTCCAACCCCATCATTCTCCGAGTCACCTCCACCTTATCATGAGACAAAGGCTTGGTCAATGCATCCGCAGGCATCTCCTCAGTCGGAATGAACTTGGGAGTGAGCAGCCCCTTCTGCACATTGTCATGAAGCCAGAAGAAGCGCAAGTCCATATGCTTCATGCGACCATGATGCTCCAGGTTTGCTGATGGCCGACTGATTATCCATGTGGATCACAGAAGGCCCATTCAGCTTGTACCCGAAATCCGTGAGCAGGTTGCGCATCCAGAGCACCTCCTTGCCCGCGTCAAAGGCAGCAATGTACTCTGCCTTGGTCGTAGAGCTCGTGACAAGGGATTGAAGCTTAGAGCTCCAGGAAACCACTCCTGTCGCAATGCGCAGCATATGACCAGAGTCTCGAAGAGCTCAGACGAGTCTGAACGAGCGTACACCAGCTTCATGTCCTTGGTGCCCTGCAGGTAGCGGAACAGGTGCTGAACCGCTTTCCAGTGCTGGGGCCCCAAGTCGAGACGAGCCGACAGAGGACAGAAGCAGCAAACGCAATATCCAGGCGAGTAGCCTGAGCAAGGAACAGGATCGAGCCAACAGCACTGCCATAGGGCACGCGCTGCATGTAGGCACGCTCCTCCTCGTTCTTGGGCCCCATGTCTGCTGTGAGGCAAAGACCAGGCACCATAGGCGTCGTCACCGGCTTGCAGTCGCTGTGTTTGTAACGCTCGAGCAGGTGGACGACGTACTGACGCTGAGAGAGCATGATCCGCCGCTTGGAACGATCCCGGGTGATGTGGATGCCCAGCAGGAAGTTCGTCTCCCCCAGATCACGCAGCTTGAAGTGATGGCACAGCTCATCGACCAGCTGGTCGAGGATCGAGGCGTTGTTCGAGGCGAGTGTGCCATCGTCGACAAAGACGGGCAGGATGACACGGATCTCTCCATGGGAGAACACGTAGATGCTCGCGTCCGAGTAAATGCAGACAAAGCCCATCTTGTCGCATAGGATGCCTGCCAGCTTGATCTTCCAAGCACGAGCCGCCTGCTTCAAGCCGTAGATGGACTTGTTCAGGAGACAGACTGTGCCGGGTGGACCGCGCTCGAAGCCCTCAGGCTGCTTCATGTAGACGGCCTCGTCCAGTTCACCGTTCAGGAAGGCATGGGAGATGTCGATGGAGCGCAGATGGAGATCCTCAATCGCAGCAAGGGCAAGGACAACACGGATGGCCTGGAACTTGGCCGTAGGAGCAGAGGTCCTTGGCAACGAGTCGAGCCTTGTAGCGCTCGATAGAACCGTCCGCATTGCGCTTGATCTTGTAGACCCAGCGACCACCGATTGCAAAGGCACCCTCAGGCACCCGTTGGCAATCTGCGCATCGTACGCTGCCTGTGCCATCCAGAACGGCGCATCCGGGCGCTGCATAGCCTCCTTGTAGGTCATCGGCTCGCCCTGTGCAGAGAAGAAGGCATGCTCAAGCGGCGAATGGACGAGATAGAGGCCCTGAGCGAACGCAATGGCATCGATGGTATCCTCTGCTTCGTCAATGACGTCCAGCGGATCGTCTTCCTCCCCAGAGGACGACTCGATGACAGGGCTTTCCACCACTCGCCAGGTCTGCGAGTATTCCTCGAGCTGCGACGAGTTGGTGCAGGCGCTGGTGAACGTGTTCGCTTGCGACCGCGTTTGCTGGCGGTGGAGGCAACGATGCAGCCGGAGACAGCGCACGGGCCTCAGGCGATGGTGAACGCGATGGCGCGGGAGACGCAAGACCCGGGTCAGAATTACGCTCTGAAGATGCCTCACCCGCAGGTGCCTCTGAAGGTGCTCTATCTCCCCCCTGAGACGGAGCTTGTGGCAGGTCGACAGGATCTGGATCGGGAAATGCAGGAAGAGGTGCAGGAGGCGGTGGATCAAGTAAACTTGGTCCCAGGAAAGTAACGCTCGTCAAATTCCGCTCTCTCGCTGATGAAGACCTTCTTTGTCGTCGGATTGTAGAACTTCCAGCCCTTGTACCCGGGAGGGTAGCCGATGAAGATGCATTTCTGCATGTGCGACTCGAGGCTCTTTCGCTGATCCCGCTGGACATGCACATAGGCTGTGCAGCCAGCCCCACACCCGGAGGTGCGAGACGTCCGGCTTCTGGCCGTGCCAGAGCTCATAGGGCGTCGACTTGGGCACAGCAGAGGTGGGGGTGCGATTCCAGACGTGCATGTAAGCCGACAGCGCCTCCCCCCAGAAGGACGCTGGCAAACGCGACTCGGAAAGCATTGCAGTGATCCCCTCCTGCATAGTGCGATTGGCACGCTCTGCAACACCGTTCTGCTGGGGAAGGTTGCGCACAGTGTGACGACGCCCAATCCCGTGAGCAGTGGTGAACGAGATGAACTCGGTTGACATGTACTCCCCGCCCTTGTCATTTTGCAGGTCCTTGATCTTCGCATTCAGGTGGTTCTCAGCATACACCTTGAACTCCTTGAACGCGGAAAAGACCTGGTCCTTGGTGCGCATGAGGTAGACAGCACGGAACCGGGTGTGGTCGTCGATGAAGGTGACCCAGTAGCGGTATCCGGAAGGCGTGCGGACAGGGAGAGGACCATGGACATCCGAAGAATGAGATGAAGTGCAGCACAAGCTCTGTGCGTCGATGAAGGGAGTGGATTGGCATGCATCTTGCCAGCCAAACATGGCTCACAGATGGGATCGGGTTGCGCGTCCGAGTCAAGCGTCATGCCCAACACCAGCTGGTTGCGAACGATCCGCCGTATCGTGTTGTGCGAGGTGTCGGTGCCAAAGTGACAGATCTCGAGAGCCTGGAACGAAATCGGCTCTGTAGTGCCTTCGAGTCGTCGATGCGCGCAGTAAATAGCACCTCCCCCGAATGCGAGCTGCGTGCCCTCAATCGTGATCCTGAACCCGTGATGAACCGAAAGAAAGAGGACAGAGAGTAGATTGTTTCGAAGTGCAGGGACATGAAGGACTCTAGTGAACTCGACAGCCCGCTGGTTTCCCCTCAACGACTGGATTGAACACGACTGTCCCAACTCCCGCAGAATAGACACGCAAATGATCGGCGAGTTGAATGGGAATGCGAAGAGGTGTGTAGTTGCGCAGCCAGTGTCGGTGAGGCGTCATATGAGACGTGGCCCCAGTGTCTGCATTCCAGTCGAAGTTAGCGTCGGATTGGAGAGGCGCAAAGGGATTAGAGGGGTCGGGACTTGCACTAGTAGCGGTGCCAGCAGACTCGATGGCAGGAGACGCAGCTGCTGCATTCCCGGACGCCTTGGGAAGCTGACCAGACGTCGGCGATGCGTTTGAAGCAGGCGTCGACCAAATGACCTTGCTTCTTGCATGCAGTACGTGCACTTGGGACGCTTCGCATCCCGGGCAGCCTTCTGCTGTGCCGCTTTCGCAGCAGCAGCGACTTGAGCAGCGGCAGCGGCCTGGGCAGCAGTGAGAGCGGCCTGGGCAGCAGCAGCAGCAGCGAGAGCGGCCTGGGCAGCAGCAGCAGGAGCTGCCTTTGCCTCCTCCTCTGCACGACGCTTGCTGCCAGCCTCCTCGTTCTGGAACGCCTCGCGAAGCGTGGGGACGTCGAGAGAGTTGAGTAGAAGCAGTGCAGAGCGGAATGACTGGAACTCGGAAGGGAGCGCACGAATCATGGCCATGCAGACGAGTTCCGAGTCAAGCTCCTCAATCGTGAACGCCTTGGGACGCAGATTCTTGCAGTGCTGTGCAGCAGCCTCGATGCGAGTGCTGAGAGCAGAGAGCGTCTCGTTCTCCTCCTTGCGGATGGAGAAGAGGTTGTCGTAGGCGTTGAAGCGACCGATGGGATGCTTGGTGATGTAGAACATCTCGAGCTGAGTCCACATGAGCACCGGGTTGTCCTCCTCTCCGCCAAAGATGGTGCGCTGGGAAGGTAGAACAGCAAGGAAGAGTGAGCCGGCCGCCTTTGAGGCCTTCTCTTTCCACTTGAACTGCTCAGCAGCATCCGAGAACGGCATGACCTCCTCGACAAGGAGCCGCCCTTGGTGCGGAACCAGGCAGCCATCTTGGGCTGCCAGGTGGCATAGTTGTCCTCTCCGAGCTTCTCGATATCCGGGCTGTCCTTGTCCTTGGCCATGCTGTAGGTGATAGCGAGGGAACGGCGGCGACGATGGGGGTATAGATTTGCAGGTAGGCGGCGGACTGGGTTTCGGACGTGTGTGCGAAGCGGCAAAGGGATAGGTGTAGCGGTTGGTGAGCAACAGGCTGAACGATAGGGCGTTCAGACGAGCAGCAGTGGGAGAGGAATGATGATGAGGGCGCTGAGATCGAACGGCTGCGAGCGGATGCGTATAACTTGGCACAGCGGTGGTCGGCAGGGCCTAGACGATGTGTGCGAGACGGCGGGCGAAAGGGAGAAGGGGATGTGGAGCAACAAGGTGTCGAGTGGTGTGATGCAGCAGTGAGTGATAGGAGGCGATAAAGACGAGCTCGTTGCAGACGAACGAATGACCCTATCTCCACCAAACTTCGCGTGCAGGTGAATGGCCTGGGGACCGACCCGTGTGCGAATTTGAGCACGAAACGGTTGCGAAACGCGTCCGGGGTGCGTTAATGTTGGTAAAGGGGTGAAAATACTCGTGTGAGCTGTTGGGAGCGCAGTTCTCGATGAATTCGGAAATTGGCGATTGGGTAGGGAATGGGAGTGCCTATTGACCATGTCAAATTGCGTGGGGATCGAATGCGAGCGAGGTGAGATATGAGTCAAAGAATGTGGGCTAGAGCTCAGGGCCCATAACCTGCTTCAGTTCGTAGATTTGCTGCGCCATCTGCTCCCTCCCAAATGTCGTCACCTCCCCTGCAACCTTGTCAATAAGAGAGTGCCGCTTGTTGGTCCAGCACTGGCGAACATGGAAAAGACAGAGTAGGAGGATGATAGCTGCCCAAACAATGATGAGCGCCCTGCGTTCTTTGGGGTCTGTGTCGATGATGGCGGAGAGAGGGGCAAAGATTCGGCCGTTCACCAATGGTCAACTGGACAGCCAGTCCTTCCACCTGCCAAGAAGGTTCATGAGGATGGCGGTGTTGTATCCTGCGTGAGTTGCCTTTGCTCCGGAAGGCGCGGAAAATAACATGATAGAGACGGGGACGCCTTGCGATCGCGGTCAATGCCCATTGCGATCTATACAAAAATGCGCGATGAGCACAGCCCAAATGTGCCGTCGAGGATGAGCTGCCCTCCGTGTACGTGGTGAGTCCAGGACGCTTGTTTCATCTCTGGCGTGCATATGCAGAGTTTGAATATGTCGTTGGATTTCGTGCGCGGTTCGTACAGATAGACAGAGCGCCGGAATGCAGGTCAATAGGTAGGGATCTTAGGATCAAGCCAAGAATGTATGTTGGCCTTCGCAGTGTTGCGAACGTCTATGTCGTGTTGCGAACGTCTATGCCATGTTGCGAACGTCTATGCCGTGTTGCGAACATCTATGCCGTGTTGCGAACATCTATACCGTGCGTCTTATGGTGTTCACGATACAGGCTCCGGAAGTCAGAGGAGAGTAGCTAGTATTGGTGGTTGACGCGAAGAGGGTCCGTCATCACCTGGTTGCGATAGGCTTTGGCAAAGAACATGTTGAGGTTTTGCGCATTGCGGTGATGCTGAAACGTTGTTAAGCGATTGTGGGTTGACCAAGCTTTGGTCGATGTACCTTGTATCGTTTTTCATCTGCTCAAGTGCTGTCTAGAGGACGTGCGGGTGCAGTTGGATGGCAGGCATGCGCTGCATCACGGCATCCGCGCATTTGGCGTTGTGCTTCAGGTACCCAATGATGCGGGAGATTTGCCCAGTATCTTGATTGAATGTGATATCCACATGTGCGAGGCAGCCTGTATAGTCGTACGGGGCCGTGCGGGTCCAGTTGGCTTGCAACGATGTCGTCTTGTTCGAGTGGGACTTCTGGTGTTGCATTTTCTGCTGCGCGTTTGTGCTGTAGCTGCAACAGCTCATATTCGGTCAGTTCAGTCATATGAGAATGCAAATGCGCCTATGTACCACTGATATACATGCCGCTCTTGGCCGCGGTTCAACCACTTCATGCTCCACGGCGATGTCCACCGGCTCTTTAATGCCTTCAAAGACTCCCTATCCAGGCCATGCTTCCTGAGAATGTCGTGCGCCTCCTTCTGCGGCCCTTCTTCAACGCTGAATACTTGACAAAATATTTGGCCGCTTCAATGCAGCTTTTGAATGGCTCCCTTTTGTTCCAAAGTGTGAGGTATTTGGTGGTAGAGCACCTGTGAACGGTAATGAGAGATGCTTCAGAGGAAAGAAATAAGTCAGCGAGCCTTAACGTCTGCTTTGCGGTTATCCCTGAAGGCCGGCCAGCTGGTGGGGGCTGTAGGGGATGCTTTCTCAGCGGTCGGTCATGCATGGCAAGGTAGTTCGCTGGCGAGGTTCAGAGGAAATCCCTTGGGTATAGCATCGTACTAGGGACACAGGAAGGAGAGCGGGAACGTGTTGACCTTGAGACATTGAGACGGCGGTCTGTAGGCCGCCTCTGTGATATTATCCTCTCCCCCACAGCTGGGATTACCTTGTCTTGCAGCGGTTCAGCGTTGAAAGACCGGTGACCAAGGCTGGAGACATGGTTTTAGTCAAAAATCTGATGACAGGAATCGGAGAGCGCACCTCAATCCAGGCAGAACCGCAAAAAGTAAGGTGTCGTGCTCCAGTTGCGAGGGACGATGCGCTGCTATAAGTTGCGTGCGTTTTTGCATGGTCCCACGATGTCATACTTTGAGCACGCTGTCTGTTCATGAACAAGGCTTTGTTATATGCTATAGTGGGTTTGAAGAGGTGTTGAGCTTTGAAGAAGTGTGTACAACTTACGTGTCTTTCTAATGTATTGCTAACTCATGTTCTAGCTCGGCGACCCCTTGTCGTTTGGCACGAAGCATTGCTTTGACGTTGGCCTGTGAATCAAAAGCAGGTGTCCATGACACAACGACAAAGTTGAAAACTAATGGTGATATCTTCAGCCAGCTGAGTGATTTAATAGCGAGGGTGACATCATGGTGCCCAGCGCATTTATGGACTGACGAACCATGTGCATTGTTGGTTCAAATGAATTGCTCAGCTGTGTTCTTCTAGTGGGGCCTCGCTGTTCAAAACAACAAGAAGCATTATAAGTATTAAAAGTAATTTATAATGGTCATCAACATTTTCATGGTTCTTCTCATCACACAAAAGGTCTTCATGGCACATGCTTTGTTTATGGAGGCTGAACATGCCAAACTCTCAAAGGCTTCAAAGCGTTGTGTCAAGAACGACACCTCAAATTTGAAACTGACGAAACATTGTTTGCAAGCTTTCGGCCCCAGTTTGAAGGCGAAGAAGCTCTCAGCTGCCTCAGCTGCTAAAATCAAAGGACGATTGTGCTCTCAATGCATCATCCTTCTCATTCGTACATTTGTTTTTCTGATAACGTTATCTTGCTTCAAAAACTGATTGACTTTGAAAGCTTGTTTGTATATATTTGATCTTAACTCTCTGTTCATTCGTCATTCATACATTGCTGACTGTTCCCTCGATATTTTACTTAGTCTGTAGTATCTTGAGCAGATAATACTTAATTATTTAATAGCTAAATGATTATCTAACTTTTTAACAATCTCTGTGTGAACCTGAGGAATTTCTTTGAAAGTTTAACTTATGAATATATTGAAAATGTTGTCTAAATACAGAAATGCTAAAATTTTGTATAGCTAGCTTGTGCCAAGATCTACTCAATGTGTAACATCATTCAATTCCTACACTCTTCTTTAAGTCATTCTATAAACAGAATGCTATGTATTCAGTCTAAATTTTAAGTTTTTTGATAACTGCAGTAGGTATCTATTGTAGGAATTTGTTTCAGTATTCAGTTGAGGGAATATTACTGGGTCTGTTGCCAGACCAAGCCCCAGCATCAACCACTATAATATTTTTGGTATATACTATAATTTCTTTTATATTTATCAGTACAAAAGGAATTGCATGCAGAGTGTCAGGGGATTTATGCAGAGTATATTTAACATTTAATTCTATTTTTTAGGTATTTATTTGATCTGGATAACTGGTATTTGTGTTAGATCACCCATGGAAATATATTGCTAGGACAGCCAGATGCTCACATGATCTGGGTAATATATTAGAAAATATTACTAGTTGTATTTTTCATTACACTATAAGGACTGATGCTTCTTTTCCGTTCACATCGCTGATTATCAATTCTTTACATTTATAGATATGTTCTTGCTGTCATTCTCACATGCTCTGACATTTAAATTCACAAACCTAATAAAAAACAATGATATTGTAAATGATACGATTGTACAAATCAAACCTCATTAGAAGCCTCTCACGTGAGAAGCAAGAATTTACTTTAAAACATATGAAGGTCTGAGTACTTTAAGTACAATACATCAATTCTGAATCATAGAAAAGTAAAGACAATAGGAGGTTGATGATGTGATAGCATTAATTGGGAGTCAAAAGCTGTATATGTAAGTTTTAACTGTGAGGATGATGCCAAGACAACTCTCAGAATATTCATCTATACCAAGAGGTTCTCGTTAGAGCATCTTGCGTTTGTAAATAGAATAGAAGTTCTAAAGATGAATGCAAAAAGCTTGCGAAGCTCACAAGTGATAGCGATGAACGCAAGCATTGGACAGCTATAGGTAAGCGACATTCAATATAAAGAAGAATACAGTCAGCATGTCAGAGAAACATTTGTCAGCAATATTGTTGACAATGGTATAGATAGTCTTGATGATTATGATCTAAGTGACTTTGTCATCAAGGGTGAAGAAAATGAGAAGTACACTATGAGAGTTAAAGTCAAAGTGTCAAGCATGCGTTTGGCAAACTCTGTAGATAGTCAACTTCAACTTTACTCTACCATCATATATCGTGTCAAAGTCAGTTCCTTTTTCTTTAAATCAAATTGGTACTTACAATATCAAGCTAGATCATATCCACTACTTATCATTATCTAGTCAATACAGTTAATAATTATTTCTATCAAGAACACAACTGCGACTACTCGTTATTGTTTTATAATAGATTGCAAAACAAAATGAGCCATTAAGAAAAGATTCGCACCAAGAGAAGAGGAAGCATTGAAGCGGTTTAGCAGGGAAAGGCACATGTCATTGAACCTGCGGTGAGGTTAGACAGATCTCATGGGAACGACAATCACCTTCAACACAGTAACCCTTGCAAGCACAGTACACATGGCCACCATACCGGTAATATCCTCAAAGTCAGCAAAGTGCAATACGGCAACTATCACGAGCGCAATGTCAACAGTCACTGTTGAAGTGAGACTATGAAGTCAAAGGTTCACTGCAGGACAGTGGCGCATTACTAGATTACCCAACACACAAAGTTTTTTGTTCGTTGCTTACTACCTATACTCTTCACCCATTCCATTCATTGTGGTGAAGAGTAAGTACGCTACACATTCATTCTATATTATCATACTGACTGTCTACCTGTTACAATTACTCTTAATTGTTTCTTTCTTCAATCAGTCAGGTCAAAACTTGAACACATTATAAGTCACTTTAGGAAATAGATCCCACGGTCAAGTCGCGTCATCCCACCTGTCTACTTCGGTAATTCTTAGCTCAGTAGCTTCTAATACTACGTTTTTTACCACCTACTACATTGTAAATCACCTTCAGTCTTTATCTAGTATCTGTTGTCAGCACATTGGGAAGCTCGCTTCAATAAACAACTTGTAATATTGTCTCACCTTTAATGTAGCTATTTCTCCAGTGCATTAGATTTGTTTTATACGCCTTGACTCTTCAAAAGACACTCGTTTCTGCGAGTATTTTGCGATTTACAAGTTAACCAGCAACAATATGGACTTGGTTTGAATTGTTCTCAAGTCAGAAAAGAAGACTTCACTTGGGGTCAATGGGCCAGTGCAAGCATGGCAGTACAATTACTCTTAATTGTTTATGGGGGAGGGAGGAAGGGCTTTGGATAGCATAAGATCTGAGTCGAGAATGTGACAGGGTAATGGGAGTATCATGAGATCGCCAAGTCACTAGCGCTGTGTTGGAAGTCACAAGGATGGTCAGGACAAAGTCGAGAACAATGGGCGACTGGGGCGGTACTCAGGTTGGAGTCGCTGCTCCGGGACATCATGTTACAAGGCATAGCAACTGATCCGCTGGGCTGTACAAGTGCAATGTGACTCCGCGCTGTGATCATTATAAGGTCGCAATGTTCTACAGCTTGGCGTGACGTTCTAAGTGTTGCATGCACAGTTGAGTACTCGCTTCGAGTAGCATGGGAGTTGCGTGACTGGTGCAATCGCAGCATGACAGTTGTGATGTCATGTGATGTTACGAGATCGTGGAAAGTTGCAAAGTCCAGTCAGATACCCTCACAGAGTGCGGTGGGATGTATGAACATGTCGCAAGCTGGTGCAACCTTGTGCAACTTGTGAGAGCCTCAGCTGATTGCTAGCGAACATGGGGAAACATAGTGAAATGATACGAAACATCAGCTGATGCTGAGCGGGTGCTAGCAAGCATTGTACCCCTGCTACATGCCCTTGTATAAGGATGCCTACCTTTTATAGCATAAAGTAGCCTGAATTGGTGCCTGTAACAGTCAAAACAGTCTGACGACAGATGGTAAATATGTATTGACTATGTTTCCCTGGATGAAGAAATCCTTGGGACCTTGCCATTGCGTTCACATGAATTGTAGCTTCCTGAAGATATATAACATGTATATATTGTATAAGAGAAAGAGCAAGAAAATAATAAAAAGAGCTAAATGTACTTGAAGCAAGAGGAGATAAAAGGTGGGTATAGTTTCAACAAAGCCTTCATATGTCAACAGTCTTGTAGTATAGTGGCTAATACTCCGAGTTTACATTATGTAAGCATGGAGGGTTGCTGGTTCAATTCCTATTGTATTTATATTTTTAATACTAAGAAATTTATGCCCGGGTATTGCAATAGCCGGGCCAGAGCCAAATGACGTAGCAAACCGGCACAACTCGTAGTCTGCCCATTTGACTGATGTCATTTTCCCACGCTACCGTGGGAATTTTGACCGAAAACAGAAAAAATGCAGCCTGTATTCCTGACTTGAGAACAATTGAAGAAATGCTTGTATTGTTGTTGGTTAGCTTTCAAAACGCAAAATACTCACAGAAACGAGTGTCTTTTGAAGAGTCAAGGTGTACAAAACAAACATAGTGCACAGGAGAAATGGCTAAATTAGTGGTGAGACAATATTACAAGTTGTTTGCTGAAGCGAGCTTCTCAATGTATAGCCAACAACAGATAGTAGATAAAGACTAAACATGATTTACAGTGTGGTAGGTGGTAAAAAGCGTAGTGTTAAGAGCTGCTGAGCTAAGAATTACTGAATTAGGCAGGTGGAACGACGCGACTTGACTGTGGGAGACCATTTCCTAAAGCGACTTTTCTGACGGGCACTTTTTGGCCTGACTGGTTCAAGAAAGAAACGATTAAGAGTAATCGTAACAGTTTTTATTTTTGGTAAAAAAATTCCCACGATTGACCATAATGTATGATAAACACTGTGTACCATGCGGAGGTCGGCGACAGGCACTGTACCTGTCGCCGACCTCCGCATGGTGCACTCCAGTCAATCCTGCTATCTGCATTACAAATTATAGTGCTAAGCTAAACAAATGTTGAGCGTTCAACAACGATAGTATGGGGGGAGAGCCTTAAGCCTCCAGACCTTAGGACTTGAGTGGACGCAAGTACTTGGTCCATCTTGGGTCCATCACTGAATGTGACAAATGACCGTGGTCTCAACCAGGCAGCTAGAAGGAGATGCCTGGCTGTATACTATAACTTAAGCATTAATTTTGCTGCACGTACATTGATGCGATGACATGTCTGTCTCACATACACTCAAGCCAAACATGGGCCACGTATGACGCCACATACATAGACCCACGCATCCCCAAGCCTGCCGACACCCAATCTTTTTCTGCTCAACCACCATCTCCTGCCCATCACACCTTAGACCTTTTGCGTGCTCCGTTATATCCACCCTTCACAGCAATAAATAGACTTACAAGCAGAGATAAGTAGCTAATCAACAGGATCCAGAGCTGAAGGAAGAAGTGAACAGGCTATCCGCAAGATGTGATGTCAACTGGACGCGGTCTACCGTTCGCCAACAACTATCACTGAACCAAAAGTATGAAGTGTTACATCAGATACCTTCTTTGAGTACAAGGGTCGCGAGTGGTGGGCAAGCCAGATTCTTGGTACGTCATGTGCACACAATCACTGATGTTTAAATGCTTACCTGGTATGCCAGAATGTGTCAAACATTATATGGCTGTTGTAGTGCAGATGTTGCAACGCTGCGGTGATCCAGGCAAGCTCATGAGTGCCAGCTTGTTGGCCACGTTGATCTCTAATATGAGCGAGATGGTATATGTCATCATGGGCATGCTATGCCAATATCTCAAAATATACAGATGTCTCGCTTTGCCGAGGGTGGCTGGGACCATGTGATTTTCTCGTATTGGTTCACTGAGTTGCAGAAGGTGCGCATATATTCACCTTGAATATTCTTGAACTTACCCAATGAACAGCATTGAATGCACCTCGTCCGGGAGCTGAACCTCAACATAAGTACGCGCCTCAAGCGCTATTGGGGTTCTGATGAGTTTCATGTTCTTGCTGAGAAGGTGTTGGATGGCTCCGGCAACTTTGAGAATGTGCGTATATGTGTTGGTATGGTTAACATCAGACTGATGAATCCGTCACACGTCAGGCCATTCAGCATGTCTTCTTTTGGGGAGTGTCAATGTACACTGCAATGCACCCTGGTGCGCTTTTGAGTTTGAGCACCCGGGACTATCCAGGCTGGTTTCTTCATTTTCAAGTGAAAGCTATATGCGTCTAGTGGAATGTGATGGCTTCTGACCTGGTCGTTCAGCACCTTAGACTATTCCACTTGGCGACGGGCGCATTGATCAAGTTCGTTGTGCAAATCAAAACTTGAGAGCTTGAAAGGATACTATGGCATCAAGCGAAAGGCGTACATACTACTCCACTTGTCAAGCTCCATCAAAATCTCATGGCCTCTCAGCCAATGTTATAAAATGGACCCCGGAAGAGAAGAGAAAAATATCTTGGCGGTGATAGACACCTGCCGGCCGTAGGGCGGTTCTGTATCCTGGTCCAAATCCCTAGACACTATGCAGCGTGGTGTGTGTGAGGGGAGTCGTCAGTGTTCCCTGGACGGTCGTGTGGCACCTCCACTGGAGGGGCGAAGTGGAGCAAGAAACAGAGTTCCAAGCTGGAAGAAAAGGGGAAGGGGAGGAACGAAGTTCTGAAGTGACGAAGCGGGGCGGAGACGATGGGACAAGCAGGACAATACAATCAGACGAAGACGGAAAACAAAGTGCGAACTGTGGGGGATGCGTCCGAACTAGTTGGCTGAGTTCGGGACACGAAATGCGGATATGATAGTACGGGTGTTGAGCAACGAGAACTGGTTTGTTGTGTGATGGGGAACGCGTTGACGTCGAGACAATGGAGTGGGCTGCGGACGAGTGCTGGGTCGGGTTGAGAAGTGCGAAGTTGAAGTGCGAATTGCGAAGTCGAGGTGCGAAGTTGATGACTAAGTCGAGAGGCAAGGGCAAAGTTGAAGGCAAAGACAAAGACAACAAATCAAACGACAAATAGAACAACAAATAAGACAACAAATGCAACAACAAATACGATGAGGTAAGGTTACGTGCAAAGTGGTGGACGAAGGGTGACACAGTCAGTAGAACTGATAGTACTGAGGCGAATTGCAGAGTCTTGCGAGATCCTGACTATGAGGGGGGAGAGTAACTTGTTATTCCATCAAGAGTTCATACTCTATATATACTACGAACCTATCTGAACCCGTATTGTACGGCGTGAAGTAGGCTAGCTATATGGAGAACGGAATACGAACGGAATGCTGTGTGTATTACGAGTGGCAAGGACAGAGCGTGCGGCGTGCATATATGAAGTAATTGCGAGGTCTATACGTTGGAGAACGCGATCACTATGAAACAAACGATCAGCGCTGTCGAGGCGATGTGCAATAAGTTGCATGGAAACGTGGAGTAGAATGGAGTAGAAACTAGTAGGCGAAATATAAGTCTGGAACGTAGAGTGGTGGGTTGCTCGGCAAAGTCGTGAAGTGACTTGGAAAATAGCACTTCACACGAAGCCGGATTGCTTCGGCTTGAAAGCGATGGGAGGACACGGTGACGGGAAATATGGGGGATGTCAGGGAACTCAATGGTACAATGGGAAGACTATTTGACAGCGTGGAGGGCTCATGGAGACGGCGGCGTAGTGTAGCGTTCGAGGTCGTGTGGCAGGATTATGGCGTGTCGTGTAATGATGGATATAGAGTCTGGGCTGCACACATGTGGGCGTCTCAAAGTGGAGTGGGAGTTCGGAGTGGGAGTTCACGATCAGGCCAAGTTCGTAGTCACGTGACTTTGTGTGGCTGTGCCGGATCACCGGTTTGGGTGGTCCAAGTTGGCACGAGTCCAAAGTCACGTGACTTCGGACTTGCGCAAAAATGCCAAAAGTTTGTGTGAATCCCCTCTCAGCGGGGATTCAGGTGTGTCAGCGGATATGGGCCTGGTTCTTGTCGGCCTCAGGCTTCACCATGGTCCCTTCCAGGACCACGCAACCTTGGACAGCCTGATCAGTGGCCGCAAACAGGAGATTCGCTGGAAGCCTGAATTTCTCGAAAAGCCTGTCTTCGTTGATGGCGGTCATGACAAACCTTTGACTGATGCCATCGCGTGGGACTTTCTGTTCAAGATTGCTGACAACATGGGCATAGGAGGTGAGGTCTAGATATATTGATCCTGCGCGTCGCCTAATGCTTCACATTCTAGGCCTCGAGAAAAACAATACCACAATGGCATTCAGGCGAGGGACTGCGACGAAGATGGTTGGCGTGATCGGGATCAGCGCGACAAAAGCTGTACTCACTCACAAGCAAAAAACCAATACACTCCTTGAATCATACACCTCAAGAGTGCTGAGATGAAGTCGTCAGCTGGCTGCGGCAGCCGGATCCGTCGCCTATGTCCGCCCGGACGCGATGTGGGGTAAGCGTACCGGACATGAACAATGGCTTGGTATCTGGATTGTGATTATTGATGGATGCTAGACAATGCCAGCTGCATTCTAGATAGTTTCAACCAGTGCGTGAGCTAGTCAGCGATCTATTGTCATTGTGTTTATTCATACAGCTGTTCCGTGGGTCCGGGACAATGCTCCAAGGTGGGAGTCCGTGTCGGCAACATGGTAACACCTGAGATCACACACTTTCGAACACAATAAGACATCGTAAATATTCACAATGTCCGTACATAGACAATGAGCAGGATGACGTGCGTCGCTCCAGCTGTCTGCTAGCTGTGCGACTACCTGTCCAGCGGCAGTTTTCTCGGTCCATCCCTTGCTGACAAACACGGGAGATATTTTCTGGGATGGCACAGCCACTGCTCCCATCTCAAATCTCCCGTCCGACTTGCGGCTCTTACAGACGAGCTTGGGATATGAAAAAACCATGTATAACCTTATATTTATTCTCACTACACTCCCTGAGAGTTCTACATCTTAGTGGTACAGTGTCGAGGCCCTGTTGCAGTTGTTAGAGTACTGGCAATGAAGCATGTGACAGCACTACGCCGCTGCCGCCAGTCCCAATTCTTGTCACAGTCTTCCTTCGCCAGCCTCGTTATTGACCGCAGATGCAGCAGATGCCCGTGTTACTTGTCGTGGAAGTGGACGAGTGGTACGACTTGATCCTTCTGTAGCTTTATCAGAGGCAACTCCAGACACAGCGGCACTTGGTCTGAGTTCCGGCTGTATGTTGTCGGTGCGGGAGTTGCTGCTTGTTGCTGCAGCAACGTGTGTTCGTTTTGCCGCCTTCTTTGTTGCACGGCGAGGGCCGTGCTCATGCAATTGGGACACCAGCTTATCGTGCTTTGTCCGTCGTTGTGCAGGGTTCCTGAGTAAAGATGTCGGGGCTGTAAGATGGCGAGGGAGTTGGCGACGGAGAAGATGAGCGTTGTGCAGGGCATGAAGGTTGATAATGTATTCGGCAAGGGGTTGATGCTTGATATAGGACTCCGTGCGATTGGATTCAACTCGCTCCTGCATGACGGGGCGCAGTCCTGTGGCATTGCACTTCGCAGCATGGCAGTCATATTGTGCATTGAACGTAAATCTGATGGCCTTCACAAGACTGAGCTGTGTAGATTATAGAAGATGACTGGACGCTCACTTTTGCCTCGACAATTAGGTCGTGCCATTCGGAAAACCGGCGTAAAAGACGTGGCATGTTGAAGACAGAGTGTCGCTCTTGAGCAACCTCATATACGTCAAGGATAACTATTGCAGTGGACCCTCCTTCAGAGTCTGCCAGAATCTCTGTAATGCGCCCAGCGATTACATCCGTAGTTACCTGTTATCCTGAGATGAAGGTATTTCATTCAAAATTGAGACAAGCATTGACTTACCAGGGGTGATTGTGCGAAGACCCAAGATCCAACGGAGCATCGGTCCTCCGATGCGGCTACAACATATGTGCCGGCAGCCCATGGCCTTGGATGAGCATCCCATGAAGTAGCATTTATAGCTTGAGATGCCAATGTTGATGGCCAGAGGACTGGTGTACGCTTTCGTGTCTCTCGGTCCACCGCTTTAAGCTTCACCATGCCTTCAGAAGTAACAAGAGATAAATGTTACAGGCCCAGTTGAGTGCATGAGGGACATACCAGGGATGTCGCGACTATGTTTGACTCATCCTACATGACCCTGAAGCGTTGGATGATGATGAAGGAAGTCTCGGACACGAGCGCCTGGTTGCTCCCACTGCTTGCTTGTATTTGAAAACCACCACCCACTGGTGATCCGATCCTTGAAGCCTTCTTGATCCGCAAGCTGGTGAGCAATATCTCAACTTGGAGCATGATGATTCAACAGAATGGAGCACTGCCGGAAGATAGCGTTGTAACACTCAAATATCTCCGTAGCCATACCGATTAATGGTCCAAACCTCCTGCTGTTATCAGGAATATGCGCGAGTAGGTGAATCTTGACCTTCGAAAGAAGTTTGGATGGGTCGTAGATTGCGAATAAATCCATCGTATTTGCGATAATGATTTTGAGATCATGCTAAATAATTTGTGATCAGAAAAATACCCGGCTTATCTGGGTAGATAGCTCGTACCGTGTACATGTCCATGTCATCAATTTCGGGCATCCATAGAAGTGCCATGAGAAATCTGACGGCCTTCCAGAGCGCAGACAACGTCTCATCAACGAGATCATAGACATGAAATATGCTTGTCTGCCCAACGGTCTTCAGTTGACGGCCAATAAGTGAGTTTGCGTACTGCATGATATATCCTGCGCGAATCGAGGGGATGCTGAGGCCGTGTGTATCCGTAGCTTGTAACCGCACTGAGTATGTCTTCTGTGCAGCTGCGGACCACGATGAGTACGAGTAGTACCAGACATATTTGAGGACACCAAGAAGAATAGTGTGTAGGATTTCAACTGGTGTGTCTCGGTTAACGTCAAATCCTGTGCATATAGTGACTGAGTCAACAGTACAGAGCCATGACAATGATTGAGAATGTACCTTTCATATTGAGATTGCCATTCAGTATCTTGGATTCATTTTCGGACACCCATGTCATCAACTCATGTTGGATATCGCTCTGTGAAAGCTCTGGTCAATCTTTCTTCATGCAGCGCGCCCGGGAGATGAGGTCATTGATGAAATGTTGTGTGTATATGTCCTTGACGCCTGTCAGTGTTTGCCGCTCCTCTACTCTGACTGCGATGCCAGTACAGGCCCATTTGATCTGTTCGGCGACTTCCTGACGTGTCTCAGCTGCTGAACGCAGAGGACCAACCTGTAATGCCACAAAAACATAAGTCACAATCACGCCGATGGAATTAATAGAGACGCACGTGAAATATACTGTCAAATTCATCATTCGTTGCCTTGTGCTCATTTGTCCCACCGATGTTACATTGGCGACAGAGACAGTTACCCTGGCCGCCAATATGTCCCGAGATTTCGCTTTGCATAGGATTATCGGAAGGTTCTGCATTTAAGAATATTCGGAATCGGGCGGCCTCGCTAGTTTGAGCATCACGAATTCGGATCGGCTCCGTATGTGTTGACCTATAATGTGCCCGAGACAGAGTTAGCTTTATACACCTCAAGGTTATATATGACTTACTTGACCATCTTTTTGAATGCCTGAATTTGTTCCGATACAGAGGCATGAGGTGACGATGACAAAAAATGTACGTGGAATTCTTGTTGTAACAGCTGGCGCGGCAGGTTTCAATGAGTGAAGTAGATGTTGAGGTGCTTGTTCCAAGACTTCAACCGATCACCGGAGACGTCATCGCCAAAGAGGTCCATGAAGCTGGAATAAAGGGGTTCCCCTTCGGCAAGCAAGCGAAGCGGATTCGGCATTTTGTTGCGCATGTGTTGGCTTTCCCCAGCTGATGGTGTTTTAGTCCTGATGTAATATGGTGTGAATGGGATAAGGCATTTATTGACTTATCGTGAAACACGGGCAGCAGATTTCTATCTTGTAGATCAAGAAAATTGTACTTCAGCTCTGATGCCGGGATGAGTATTGTCAACGCAAAATTGACATGTGCAATGTTCTGTATAAGCCAGCACATAAGCTTGCGGATACACGGTCAGTGACCAAGGAAGCTCACTCACATCAGTATCCAGAGCAACGGCAAATATGTCCATGTGCATGACACTGTTTCGCATAATCCAGCAGATGGGAATTATGATGCATCCGGAGTGCATTTGCGCGAGCTCGTCGACATAGAAGTGGTGGATGCCATCAAGATCAAACATCAGGGTTAGGGCTTCAGGGTCTATGTCCTTGCGCCACTTGTCCCCATGCCAAATCTCCGTGATTGGACCGTCAGGGATCTCAGGATAGAAGCGGAGATGTGGGCGGACAAGGGGATTCGTGTAATCCTACAAATTGTAAGCAATGCTTGAATTACAAGGACAGGTCACGCATCACCTTTGCAACAATTGTTCGAATATCATTCATATAGAAGACATTACCTTGCGCAGATGTAAAGGAATGTGTCGGTATTCCAGATCGCTTCTGCAACAGTTCTTGAACGGTGCGCAGATGTTCAAGGCTAGGCTCCTCCCTCACGCCGCTCTCCTTGAGAATCCAAAGAAATACCTGCATGAGCGAGTCCAAAATCCGCAGACACGGCAAATTGTCAATGATGTCGAGCAGAAATATCTATGAGAGATATAAATGAAGAAAATGGCACAAGACATGTTGAAGAGAGCCGATGCTGCGCACGGCGGAAGATTTCATCCAAGGAAGATGCCCTCCTTATATATAGAGTGAATAATTTATTTTGTCCTGTATATTACTTGGGGTCAATGGGCCAGTGCATGCATGGCAGTACAATTACTCTTAATTGTTGAGGGGGGGAGGGGGGGAGCTTGGTAATTGAATGTAAAGCTGACTGCCTGGTGTAGTCGTATTTGTACTTTACTGGCAAGTATACTATATGGCAGCTATAAACTTTCAGTGTCAGATTTCATATTTCAACTTGACACTTTAACTTCACACAGGAACACTTATTTAATTTGCCTGAGCTCAGCTGGAACTATAGTTTTCAACAGAAGAGTCATCCACTATTCCCTTGCTGCTTTTTCATGCTTGCATGTACTTGCTCAGCATTGGCTGTTGTTTCCGACCATTCCGCTGATACGCCCCACCGCACTCTGTGTGGGTATCTGCCCGACTTTGCGCACTTTGTGACCACAATGCATCACGTGACATCATGACTTTGCCACCACAATTGCAACCACCTTGCAACTCCCACACCACTTGAACCCACTACATGACCACACATATGCACTCTAGAACGTTGCCACATGCCCCAGGACAGCCCTTCCCATGCCTGTCATCCCCTTATCAGAATTCCATTAGAACGCACAGCCCACGCGCTCCTGACCTATCCCTGACGCTGCGACTCCCCGGCATTCCCACGCAACTTGGGTGCTGCCCCATTCGGCCATTGTCCCTGCTACCACTGTCCTCCTCATTGTTCCGGCCGTTCCTGCATCCCGCAACCTAGCGCCCTCAACTTCATGATAGCAACATCCCATCATATCCACATAGTCCCCACAACCTCAGTCCCGCGTTAGCTGAGCGCCTTGCACATGAGTCGCAACTTAGTATTGCTGCGGCCAAGCGAAGTCGCAACTTCCCATGACATTTCAATCAGAAGTCCCGCCGCATCTTCTAGTCACCTGAACACCGCCCTCCCTCCATGTAAGGTCCTCCTTGTCTGTTCCCGCGCCTCACAACTTCCACCATTTCCCACAGTCAATGACGCCCCACACTGTTTCCGACACCCTTCCCATTATCTCTTAACAGCGCAGATTGCTCACCCAACCCCATTGCCTGCCTTACTCCACGTTGTCTGATGTCCCCATGACCTCTTCTCATAGTACGTACCATGTGCAGCACTTGCGATAGTGTTTTTCTTTGTTTCTCAATGTTCAACTACAACTTTCTCAATCACGTTCATACAGTACAGTCACTATGTATAAATGATACCGGTCACATACTCCCTGCAATGTAAGGTTTGTTCCCCCCTCCGAGTCAGGAGCACAATTAGTGTACCCTCAATTGCTCTTGTATCATATAGTCAATTCATGCAGCTTTGTTGTTTTTGTTGTCACACATTGCTCTCGTCCTCATCCACGCCATCGCCTTTGCCCTCGCTTATCATTCTCGTCACTCTCGTCTTGTTCCATTGCCGTCCCATCCTTGTGGCGGCGTCGCCGGTCAGCCAGTGCGTTCGCGACCGCAATCGCTGATGAGATATCCCCAGGGCAAGGTCCCAGGAACGTCGATAGAAACCGTGGGGAGCGAGCAGCCAACCGCTGGCCCAAGAGGTGATAGATCAAGAGAGAGACCAGGAACCGCAACCGCACCCAACCCAAGAAACCTCCCAGGACCCCGCGGGTCCTGGCCTGCCCATTGTTGGTCGTGTCCTGCAAGAGCTCCCCCGTTCGTTGCACTGTACGCCCGTGCTCTCCGATCCCGTCCCGGCCGTTGTAGCATCTGGCGAGAGCGCGCGGCGCGAGCGCGCCTTCCCGACCTTCCCGTGGTGTCCGTCCGTGTTGTCACAGGGTCCGTCCGACCTTGTTGCCTCGCTCGTACCGTCCGTCCTAACTGCTAGCCTAGAAAACCGTGTCAGTCCATGTTACCTACCGCACTGTATTATGCCAGTCTGCGGTTTCTTCCTCGGGCAGCGTAGCACATCTCGTCGCTGTCACAGCGCGACCGTTGCGCTGCTATGCTATCCACTTCAGGTCATAGTCAGTAGCAGGTCCTCACTAGTCACGTTTGTCGGTCAATCGATACGATGCTGCTCTTTGAGAGGTGAAGTCTCGGGATTAGGCCCAAGGTCCAAAAGTGTGTCTACTACAAGTCGCATCGCCCACATATACCAATGCTCGGTCAGCTCTTCCCACGGCTCCTCCCTTCCTTGCACTGCGTCCCCTCGCGGGTGGCTGCAAGTTCGCGCGACCATGTCACGCCGTGTCACGTGTGCTCTGCGACGTACCCTCTACGACGGCACCGCGGTCGCATGGTTGTCTCGACGCCCTGCGTGCGCCTCGGGTGTGGGTGGTTGGTTCGGCGATCGGGCCGATTCAGTGCCTGTAGCGCTGCGGGTCCCATCATCGCGTACGCCTTGGTGGTTGCAGCTCTTGTCTTTAATCCTTGACCGTCTGTTGGATGTTCTCATGTGTTGTGCTGTGTGTTGTCCTTCCCTTTTGACCTCCTGACTTTGTCTCCGGTCTATGGTGACCTGTTCGACTGCGTCCCCGTATCCCCCTCTCATTTACAGTTGAAGCACTGCTGCAATTGTGTGTCGTCATTGTTCCCCAAGTGTCCTAGAACCCTGGGGTTCCACAATCTTAGCAGTTGTGAATGCACACCCACTGCATGCCCTTGTGTAATTTTGCCTGCATTTAGTGCATAAACCAGCCTGAGAAGGTTCTGTAACAGTCAAAACAAGCTGAAGATAGATGATAAATATGTATTGATTGTGTTTTTCCAGGTGATAAAACACAGGGACCCAAGCCATTGTGTTTGCATGAATTTTAGCTTCCTGGAGATATATAATATGTATATATTGTATAAGAAGAAATTGATCGGAAGAGCTAAATGTATATGGAGCAAAAGGAGTTAAGAGGTCGATATAGACTTTACACTACTTCCTGGAGCTAATGGTCTTGTGGTGTAATGGCAATTGCTCCGAGTTTTGATTATGTAAACTAGGGCTGCTGGTTCAATCCCCCATGTGTGCAACTTTTTAATAATATGAAATTTGAGCCCGGGTACTCCAATAGCTGGGCAGTGAAAAATGACGTAGTAAACCGGGTCAACTGGCGGGTTGCACTTGAAAACTACGTCATGTTTCTCTACACTACCCGTGGGAATTCTTTCCAAAAAAGGAAGTTGTGCACCTTGTATTTCTGACTCGAGAACAATTGAAGATATGCTTCTAGTGTGATTGGTTAGCTTGCAAAACGCGAAATACTGGCAGAAACGAGTGTCTTTCAGAGTATAAACATGTACAAGAATATAGCACACAAACTGCTTATCTCAGAATTACTCAACTAGGTAGGTGGGACGACGCGACTTGATATTGGTCCGAACATGGGAACGAATTTCCTAAAGCGACTTTACTGAAGCGCGCTCTGATGGCCTGACTGATTGATGAAAAAAAACGATTAAGAGTAATCGTAATAGATTGTTGTTTCAATGAACTTAGTAGAGTAAACATACTTCAGTGGGCAGAAAGGGATGAAAAATGCATGGAAATGAAAAAATAAACAATTACTACCATGTCAGTGGAAAATGATTATTTTATTCATTTTAAAATCGATTTGTTTTGGCCGGAAACCCGGGTTGGGCCTTCGGGTGAACTCGTGTGTTACATCGTATTTGGAACTCCGATGCCATGATCTAAACTTGCAAAGTACTGATCCCATATATGGAATCAGAACAAGAAAGGCAAGCAGCCTGTGCTGTGTTACTCCAAGTCGTGCAATCATTTCTCAGACATTAAATTTTTAACATTGGATTTTTAATATATATGACCCTTGGAAACCCTCAGCCCATGTCTCAGCCTACTTGATAATATTGACTCCTTTGATTAATATCAGCCTCTGAAGCACTCAGCAGCCGATCTGACGACTCTAACTTTTTTGGATATACATCACATTTAAAATCAGTTAGGCCTTTTGCCAGTGAGCAAATCTGGCAGGTTTGGCTTCTCAATATACATCCTACTTGAAGGCACTCAGGCCATGAACCAATTCACCTTTTAACTTTGACTTTTTATTATATGTCGCATCAGAGTAAAATAATATGTGTCGCATCAGAATAAAATATGATTGGTCCGGAAAACCTGGGTTGGGCCTTCGGGTGAACTCGTGTGTTACATCGTATTTGGAACTCCGATGCCATAATCTAAACTCGCAAAGTACTGATTCCATATATGGAATCAGAACATAAAACAATAGCACGTACCGTCTTTGATTCATACGGGTACCAGTCGCTGTCTGTAGCGGGTAGCTGGCTTTCATTCAGCTCCTGGCGGCAAATTTTGGTGGCATTGAAACGTCCTTGCATACCTAGCACAAAGGGATATGAGTTACTTGCCAGCACGTCATTGAGATGTGGATCAAGCGTAAAAGACGTACAAAGATTTTGCAAAACATTCGTCAGCATCATATCGCCGTCCGCGTCCTCGAGAATGTCAGACAGGACATGGCTGCCATCATCAACACCGGCAGTATCGCCACCAAGTTGCTTTGCGGCAGCATCAGCATCCCAGTGGCCGAACTCATGGAATTCAGACATAAAGCACGGCAGTGACGGAGCATCCGAGGTATCAACATGCTAAAATCTGCAGTGTTGAATTCATAGTTATCCCACATCTCCTGTTCTTCGGCTGTCACTTCATGGCACGCGGCGTTGACCGATGCGCCACTTGGCGCAGCAGAGGTGAGAGGCAGAGACACTGATGCTCGTGGCGCAGTTGCTTCTGTAAATGCTGCCTCCGTCTCCGCATTCGACCGCGCGATCCTTGCGAATTTTGCTGTCTCTGCATGTGAATGCTGCTTGTGCAAGGCCGATTCGATATGATCAGACACGGCCTTCCGATCAATCCACTGTCGAGCTACAGGCAAATGCGGCGAGCATAGGTTGCATTTGACGCGTGTCGAGCCGGGTTCTTGCTGGAAAACTAGGCAAGAATGTCATGAATGTCAGATATGAATACGAATGCCAGGATTTGCACTACCCACATGCTGGCAGAGGCTTTCGTGGTGGCATTCTGGTGGGAGACCGATGAGAACGGGGATGTAACAGATGTCCCTGCCAGCATGTGCAGTGTGGCCGTCGTGAGCCGGAGCCAACACGCGCACTGTGAATCGGGATATGTAGCCGCTTGGAGCACGCAGCCTGCGCTGCAGTCAATGACAATGGGACAATGAAGATTGTGAATTTTTCAAAGGCAAGCCGGTTGAACTCACAACGTGCCCAGCTTTTGCCTTCACTTTCCCTCCTCTTCGAGCATAAGACCATGTCTGAGTCGGATATCTTCGATGATCCTGCCCTTGCTGCAGCGATGTTTGCACCAACTTCATCCGCGCCGTCAACTCCTGGACGTGAAGACTCGGTTCTCGGCAAGCGGACTTGAGCTGACGGTGATGATGGCAAGGAGCATCCTGACGAGGAAGACACTGAGCAAGACGCCACCGCCTCTTCAAGCACAAGCGCTCACTGGAGTTCTGGTGTCACCCAACAGGATCGAAATTTTGCTGCTTATGCTTGACGATACGCCGCCAGCAAGAAACTGAAGCCTGATCATATGGCCGCTGTTGAAAAGTTCATCGTAGTGAGTGGTAGTCTTGTCTCTGCTGTCTGGCCACTGACCCGACGACAATATCAATAGGACCCTCATGCAACTAAACTCCTCAAGTTATATGTGGGGCAACTCGCGTTGGACAGTAAGTTCGACAAGATGGTTGCAGCTGCGCCGCCATATCAAGTATCTCCTGAACTGATTGTGAGCATTTCGTGTCCAATTCTTGGATAAAATTGAACTCACCAATACTCTTGAAGACAAACATTGACGAGTATGCCGTCAATGTTTTGCTCTCCAGCAAGATTGCCAGCTACAAGGGCAACGTACCTCGGGACCATGTCTTGGTGTGTTAAGCTTGCCGTGTCAGCGCATCCACACGTCCACAATTGCTCACAGTCTGCCACATTTCTAGAATATCTTGAAGACTTTATGATTCAACCTTCCAGCCGGTATTGAACACGTCCCGGCGGATTGGGGTAAAGTCGTATCAGCAGTTGGTTCCAAGCTCACACAGGCGCGCTCGTGGTTGAAGACTGGTAAGCTATATTCCATGATCTCAATACACAATTTACTAATGTGATGTTCATTAGCTCCGAGCCAGCATCAATGAGGACCCGAAGAAAAGCACGCACCTCTACAATCTTGCACAACAGTTTCAGGCGAAGTGCGATGGAGGTTGTGTCACCATCCCGCTTTGCTGCCGCATTGCGTTGATGGTGAGTTATGTCGATGTTCGGTCCTCGTACTATGTGCTCACTACATGCCTTTAGAGGCGCATCTATGCCAGCGGCGCGACCGACGGAAAAGTTCTGGGACAAGGTTGATCAACGTCTCGCTGCAATTCGGAAGCTGGCGAAGGGCAACAACCAGGCAATCATCAAGTGCGTCATCTCAGACTGGTCACTGCCCCTCAAAGCCATGTTTGACTCACCACCCAATACAGTGCATTCAAGGAGGCCATGCGCTTTGATATGGAAAAGTACGGTCAGGAGCCCGGGTTTGAAGTTGAGGAGAGTGTTATCGACAAGCGTCAGCAGAGGGTCGACGATGTGATTGAGGGCATCGTTGTCGCCGCCGACTGATACTGTAGTTCACAATTCACACATGTACACATCATTGGGCATTGGCTGCATGAAATATCAATGTACTGTATTATTTATGATGATTTCCTGGTGGTGAAGAGTGTCAACAACGGCGTAAACGGCAGGCAGAAACAGCCTGCTCTGCCAGCTGTCGTACTCGTGCACCCCCGGGTCTCCCCCAGCCAACATAGATACTGTTGTTCTGCTCATTTGTTTCCTATCCTACAGGCGACACACGCTATAGCTCTGATGTACTGCCGACCGTGGCAGCAGCCCACTGCAGCAGAGAGTAACTACATAGCTCAGCACGACTCGCTGCCGCGGTTCGCCAGCTGATCTCCAGCCTTCGCACCTTGTGGTGATTCTGTTGCATTCGCCGCAGCGGACACAAAGTCGTGCAGGAGACAATGACCGAGAAAGAAATGCAGGTACTGGCTAACCGAGATGTATTCTTGTGATCACCCATTGTCTAGACACTCCATTGTCGACAGCCCGCCGGCAGGCGCAATTCTACCGAAGCATCATAAATTTGAAACCATTGTTCTCACACAAAGCTGAGCTCACAATGGAGCCATTTCGGCGAGCCTGTGGCAAACAGCTAGCGCCTGCGCGACCATCACCTGCGATCGTGCCGTGGCGTCAACAGTCCAGCCAGGTTGCTCCCACGTGCCACCGCTTTTGAGGTGTACGACAACACCTTGGCTCAGATAAACCTGACGTTGGCACAGAAGGGCAAGGCAGAGTACGTGACCAACCTCACAGAGATTGACGCACCAGCGTTGTTCCGGTATGTGCATCAGTTTACATGCAACATGCAAGCTGACCACGTTGAGCCAAGAGTGATTGCCAAGTACGAGAAGAAGGTGTCTGTTGACAACGCTTTGGAGTTCTCGGACAAGTTCAAGGAGCTCTCTCATGTGAACAACCACATCATCAACATCATTGAAGAGGAAGACTACGAGTGTTGGTGTGATATTGGAGTACGTCACTCCTCATGCTTGTCGCAACATGCCGCTGACCCACTGACTAGGATTCCCTGAACGCGGCTGAACACGAGCGGCTGGAAACAATGGATGAAGATGACGAGAGCATATACATTGTGCTGCACAGCCTGCTCGCTCATTGCGTTGAGGCTGTCTTCGCAACCGTCTCAGTGGCCATTGTGGAAGCACAGCGTGCAGCTGCGGAAGAGTCTCTCCCCCCTCTCACGCAAACGGAGCTGCAGAAACACATGGCGGAGTTCAACAAGGCCTCCGACTTGCTAAAGTGTTTGTTGGAGCTCTCCGCGAATGACGTTGACACTGATATGCTCTTGCCCCTGATTGCGGCCGACAAGAAGTTCACTGGGAGACAGAGCAACCAGGGCATGCTCAAGTAGCTCACGTCAGTTGTGTTCACTTTCTACACCGCTCAGCGCTCACTGTGCTTCAGCGTGCTTGTGACTTTCACACTGGCCACGGCGGAGACGTCGGCGGCGAAGCGCAACGGTCAAAGGGCAGGTCACCAAGAAGGCTCGCAAGTGAATGTCATGTATGTGTACTGTCTGTTTAGTCATAGGGTATGGTAGCTACAACGCAGCATGTGCATCTGGTAGGAAAAGGTTGTATACACTGTAACCAAATGTTGTAGCTACATCTCAATGCATGTGCCCAGTACGTGCACCAGAGCGTCAGCCCAACAAGACGACCAGGCACACAACATCTCCGGCCGTTCTTGCAGCACATCTGCAATGCGACCTGCGTGCATGCGGATGGTCAGAGCATGCCCAGCACGCTAGCAACATATTCTCCCTGGCGGCGCCCACCGCGGGCAAGACCAACAGCTACTCACCTTGTAGATCGGGTTGTTTGCACGGCCAAGGTGACAAACAGATCAGTGGAAATCTGAGAGGGAGCAGGAAAGCGTGCAAGGAAGGGATGAGGCGTGAAGGGCCGCTGCACTCAGACTTGCCGCGTCTTTGGCGTGGCGGTACTAGGGTCACGGTGAAGACACTGAGAGGGAGGAGGAAAGTATGCGAGGGAGGAATGAGGAGGGAAGGGCCGCTGCGCTCAGGCTTGCCACGTCTTTGGCGTGGCGGTCCTAGGGAAAGAGTCTTCCTCATCCCGCCAGTTTGTTGATGGTGGCTAAAGAACAAAACACCGGTGCCAGGCAGTCAGTGATTACTCCAGTATGGTATTGATGGCCTCATTTGTATGTTGCTTTGCCGGAGTGGTTAACGGGATTGCCTGCTACTTGTATTAGTGGTTAGCTTAGCAATTGCTCTTTGAGCACCTGCGTTTGACTCGCAGAAGCAACATCTTTTTTGCTCGACACATGAGACACATGAACTCTGCTGGATCCGACACCGTGCAAGGGCAGCACATTGTCCTGCGTACCACAATGAAGCAACATTGGAGCCTACAGACACCTACGTGGTGTTCAGTACATCAACACACACTAGTTCAATTGTATCAAATTCAATTCTACTATCGCATTTATTACATGACAGACGAGCTAAAATGACCCATGTTACAAGAGACACAATGATGATAGTAGCACAAAGCTCATCCACAACGGACGACGAAAGGCGCAGGCAAGAAGCCGGATCAGGAACAAAGGCGTAGTGAGCATTACAGATCATAGCGGGACACGGACAGCAGACGATGACCCCGAGGTGCCCCCTCCCCCCCCAACACCCTGTCTCGGGTTTTTCCGGTCAGTACCCCTTGGTTCTATGCATTGCGCGTAGATTTAGCACCCTAGCCATCGCTGATTAACTTTATTCATGGCATTTTGCAATATATAATGGTATTGACTGGACTACTTAGTATGCTACACACGGGGACAGTCCTCTACAGTACCGTACGACTACATGTATGTGCGGGGCCCTTGCTCACCTGTACACCATCCGCTCTCTGTCACGGCTGTCTCAGCAGCTCTGTAACACATCACACTCATCAGTCAGGCATGAAAGACAAGAGAACAAGCTTACCGATGTCCCGGATGTGCCAAGAGTGCAGGGAAAGCAAGCTAAACAAATAGGGGATGAGTTGAGTCCAAGAAACCGTGTAGGCACGCACCTCTGATTGCACGCAGCCCTTGGGAACGACTTTTGATGAAGAGGTGAGCGAAAAAGCCATTGAAGACGCATACAGAGCTCACCTGGAGCGCATATATCAACCTAGCACCTCAGCACCATGGACTTGAGTCACCCGACGGTGACACGTGAAGGCTAGAGGAGGGGAACAGGCTTGAGGGAGGCTCAACGGCAGGGCGGCAGGGCTGTGCGTGCGTGTGAGGGAGGTGGTGGTGTGGGGGAAAGGGAGCTCGAGAGACAAGTCAAGAGGTGGTAGTATAAGTGAGAGACGACATGTTGTTTGTGCGTTGTTTGGCTTCACTAGCGCAGCACTAGCTCGGCATCCTGTGTGCCGGAAGTATTATGTCTACTCTCAATCTATCTGGCGGCGATTTATACCGCAAATCTACACTTGACGTGGAAGCGGCCCAAATGGCAGGGTGCATTGATTTTGCGGAAAATTAGCATAGATGTGGTATCTACTACACATCTGTCTGGGTGCAATTTATGGCTAGACCGGTTTGATCTGTCTGGAGACAATGGAGGCGGGGGATTGTCATTGGACAGACCGGTAGATCTGGGTTTGAATTGGCGGGAGTTATAAATTCCCTTTTAAGGCATAAGTCACATGATGTCGGAGCGCCCGGTGTTAGGCGCGGCGCGGCGCGCTCTCCTCCGTATCCTTGACAACTTTCGCTATACAACCTCAACAACTAGTAGAATGAGGAGATTGGGAGAGTGCAGGATGGATCACCTCCGAAGGCTACTGAACCACACAAGTTCTTGAAGAGCATTTGGACCAGCCAAGGCACTTCAAGTATCCCTCTCTGTTTACACCATTTAGATTGACGAGTCGACCAGTCCTCCCTGCCACTCGCATAAAGGTATTGTAATGGAATCGGACCGGTTGTCCTTCGGACAACCACGGACCGTGTGGGACAAGGTCTCAGATAACGTTCGGAGCCGGGCTGAGGTGAGGAGGTTGTTCCTAGGGAACAGCCTCGGATCATTGATGGGATTAAGTTATGTAAGCGGTAGATATATATATCCTGCCCTCTCCTGAGGAGAGGGCATCTTTTGTACTTTGACTACTCGCGCCCCATCGAATCATACTCAGCCCACGTCGATATACGTGGGTACGATTCTATAGGCGTGATCTCCTGAGTACAAGGGTATCAACGTTACACTTTTTTGAATCCCACCGGATTTAAAAGCGAATATATCGACCCTTCGAGCATGGGACCCAAGCCCAAGCTCTCCGCAGGAGAGCCTCGACGATCGACGAGGATCTCCAGCTCCTCTGCCTCGCACCCTGAGGGTGGAGGAAGCAGGCCTGGCGGCCACGCCAGTGGCGGCTCCGCTACTGCGGTGCTGCCTGAGGCGTCGCCCCCGGTCGTAACCACCGAAAATGGACCGTCGCCTAGCGACCCTCAGGAGGAGACTGAACCACCGCCGCCTACTAGCAAGGGCAAAGGGCGGGAGGCCACTCCAGAGGACGAGCCCGATGAGTCCGATCGAGGCGGCGAGGAAGAGTTCGACGTCGCTCAGTTTGACGACGAGATCCTCCAGGCCACTCGCAACTCGCTGAACGACCTTAGCAACCCGTATGGCCGGCTGGGTAGCCCCTCAAGAGCGAGGACGCCCACTGAACCCACGCCATCAGGCAGATCAGCGACTCACTCCGAACGGGAGGTCGAGTCTGCGATCCGCCCGCGGAACGGCGGGGCGCAACATGACAGCGAGATAGACCACATCATGGGAACAGTACGCGACCAACTCCGCGGTAGCGAATTGTTCATCAAACAGATGGAGGATATGTGGCAAGCGACCCGTGGAATCATATCAGAGACCACCGTCAGCATCAGCAATGCCTACGAGTCGCTGGCGATGATCGAGCCGAGGCTACAGGGGGATGCTCCTAAGGAGGACTCCCCCACACCGCCGGCCACTGACCTCCGGTACGAGACCAACGACGCGTTCGACCCGGAAAGAGCGGCGAGGAAGGAGCCTGGCCAGTGGTCAGGCCCACCCCGCGAACCCGGCGAGTCGATGGCTGAATATAACATACGCACTCGTGCGACCGCACGACTCAACCGTCACCGCCAGTGGGTGAACGATTATTTTCTGCCGCCGCTGCGGAAGAACACCCCCCGAAAGCGAATACAATTCGCCGACCGCCATTCTCCCGAGGAGAATGATAGTGAGGGCCGGCACTCTCCCACTGGAGACGGCGCGTCCATCGCCCACGCTGGACCCACAAGCGGCATGGGCGCTACGCCTGCGCGCTACGCCAGCCTGGAACCTCAGAGTGTTCGTAGCGAACACATCGCTCGACGAGTGGGATATGCCAACCCCAACTTTGGGTATGCGAACGCTATGGAACAGCGTCCTAAGGACACTAGCACCTCCCGTGATGGACCCCCACGGATTCGCAACGCTACGGCGTACACGATAGAACGCCTTGCGGCACTCATCCGCGAGCAAGTCGGGGAGCCTACGTCTAACGTACTGGCCCAGGTGGCCAAGGCATACAAACTGCCGATGCCCGGCACGTACAACGGGATCGATGACATAGACACGTTGGAGCTGTGGCTCGGGAAGATACTGCGCTGGATGCGCCTGTACCATATCACCGGACCCGAGCGTGACGCAGAGCGCGTAGCGCTTCTAGGGTCTTTCCTGGAGGGCGAAGCCGCTCGCTGGTATACCCAAGAGGTGGAATCACCTTCACGGGCACGCCGCGACTGGGCCTTTGAGGAGGTCATCGCATCAATGTACTCGAGGTTCATCCACCGGGCGTTGTCACGCCCAAAAAGTGTTTTGGACTGTAACATGACAAACAACGCCCATCCTATTCCCTTATAATGCACGAAGCCGCTTAATGAGCCAAGCACACGGACTTGGCTATATCTCGCCTAATACGAGCATTCTGCAATTCTAACGAAGCGGCGACTTGGCCGTTCAAAAAGGAACTCACAGCTGAACCACGACCTACTCCACACTCACTCAACACTCATCCGCCCGCTACCATGTTCTCCCGCAGCTACCAACGCCTCCCATCTCTCGACTATCTCACCAACGCAGCCGTCGCATTCTCACCGCCAATTCCGTCAGCAGTATACGTTACGCAGACGCGCGACCCCGTTATTCTGTTCCGCAACCCTGACTCTGATGAAGAAGATGGCAGTGGAGAGGGTGAGATGGAGATGGTAGTCAGCGAGCACCGACAGCTCTTTTGGACGGGCCCAGTCATTGGAGGGAAGGTTGCGGAAGGGTCATACGTGCGGAAGCGGGAGAACGGCAAGGACGAGGAGGCGAGGGTGAGGGAGTTTCTGGGGACAGATGGGAAGCATGCGTTCTTCTGGCTGCAGCACGTGGACGTGCGCGAACATCACGGATTCGCAGTCCTTGAAACCCCGCTCACCGCCGCCATCATCCCTACGCGAGCACTCCTCACCTCCGCCATTGCCATATTCTCGCGCGACGGGCTCGAATGCCTGCGCGAGGGGTTGCACAGAGACGCATCTCATAGCCCCAGTCGTCTTGCACGCGCCGCGACGCGCATCGCCTGCGCCCTCAAGATCGAGGTGAATCCTGTCAGTCCGGAGCGGATGAGAAGGAAGCCGAGGATATTTGTGGACACAACGGTTCGCCAGGTGGTGGAAGTGAAGGATCCTTGGGACTCGGATTGAGGCGAGGGGAGGAATCCATCTGATCGCTGCGATAGGCAGTGCGCGTCTTGATACCCTCTTTTTTTCTTGTTGATGTCATGCATGTTTCGCGCGCAATGTCAAAGTCGAGCCGGCCTTGGGGACACAGATGCAGCTGAGAAGAATGACACCTAAACTTACAAGGCGCACAGGACTGGGGGTTGTGGCAAGCTGAAACTCAGAAAAGCAAGGTGTAGCCACAAATCTCCTAATCCGGAAATCTTACCCCATGAGCATGGGATGGGCAGCGGCGGCAAGGGCTGGGTCTTGCATGAACAAATAAGCAAACATGAGGCTTGGCATGACAATAAGGGGAGGATAGACAATAGAACAGCCAGAACAATTGGAAGAGAAACACAATAAGACAGAGAACAATAAGGCTAGGAGAACAATAAGGTGACAGAACAATAAGGCTGGAGGGTATAAAAGGAGGGCTGCTGCTGGGCATCGAGGACTTACTTTTCCCCCACGATTACGTAAGGAATTGTTTCCCTTAGACAACTGGTCTAAGTACTACTCCAGATACCGTACTGCCGCACTTGTACCCCTTGTTCTGAACCTGGTCAACGACCTGCACCTGATCCTGCCTGTGTTTTGCCATACGTTTACGCTGTCATTCTGATCACGTTCCTGACCCGCGTGTTGCCACCATTGTGCGTAGTGTAGATCTGCTGAATTGATTTGTTTCTTGGATATCCCGCTCTCAGAACTCATTTGGTTGAGTTGCTAGCCTGAACCTGAACCTGTTTGATGTACGTATTGAACTCCTCGACACTTGCCCTGCTGGTGCATCCTGCAAACGGCCAATTGCGGCGAGCGGATCAATATACTGACTAAGTGAAAGAGTGCCACATTACCTAAGAAGATCCATCCCTCCAATAAACAAATTCTTATTGAACTCAAAGGAGTGCATCTGGGAAAGTTGGAAAACCCGATTGCTTCCTAAGTCGAAACCATCTTTTCGCGCCGACAGCGTCAGCCCAGACAGCCGCGTCGCGGTTCATGTCTTCGCGATATTCGCGGAGCAAAGGGATAGCCGGCTTCTTCAGTGAACTAAAGGAGCGCGCGTCGCGCATGGTGGAACAGCCGGATGGATATACATTCAAATGACTATTCCTTAGCGGACTCCCGGAGGAGTACAATGATGTATTACTGCGCGTACGCGGACTATCCGCTGAATACTCGGACATGTATGAGCTCCTTGAAGCCTCCCTCGAGATCGAGGAGGGCAGCAAGATAATGAGCAAATTCCGGGACACTCGCCAGAGTATGCCGACCGCGCGCAGCGATGAAAAGTCAACCAAGCGCGCTAAACGGTCGACGACGACCCACGGCACGCTCGCGCGCAGGCCAAGGCCGTCCCGAGGACAGCCCCAGCCTGCACGAACTGGCAGCGTTGTACCTCAGGTGCGAACTACGGCCAACGCGGACAAACCTCACGCTGAACCGGCCCCGCCGCAAAAGCTGCCTGGCCGTCCTGGTGGACAGCCGCGCGTGGCAGTAGGGAAGGACGGTAAGCCCGTAAAGTGCTTCGGGTGCGGGCAGACTGGACACTACTCCACCGACCCGATCTGCCCTCAGTACGGCAAGCCCCGCATGTTCGCGTCGCGAGTGGTAGATGACAACTCCGAGGACGAACAAGTAAAGCCGCCTGATACGAACGACGACGGATCATCACATGAGGATGATGAGCCAACCGACGAAGGCCAGGACGCTCCTGAGGAGCGCTGGGCATCGTCGGATGACTATGTCGAGGACATGAAATATCGCGATCCGTCATCGGATGACGATGAAGGGCCCCCAATCAGGCTGGCGAGCATGCGAATGTTCTCCATGAGAGCCACATCGGCGAACGGGGAGGGGACTATCGAGTCCCCAGACCCTGATTTCGACGACATGCCCGATCTGGAGGAAATACCTGCAAGCCCCGGCCCCTCCCAGCAAGCAGTCGACCTAGGACAGCTGCTGGGCGAGGACGCAGTGCGATATTTGCAGCATAGACTGCCAATGGGATTGGCCGGACCGGCGTACCCGGGCCCCACACTCCCGGGACCCAGGCCTGCTAGCGCGGCCAGGGCACAAGCTCCCTACGCATATTCTCCTCCCAATTCCCCAGGAACTGGGATAGAGAACTGGACGCGAGCTGCGCTTGAACACCGTTGCGCAACATCGGCCGGGCCTCCCGCAGGAGTACCAACCGGCGAGGACGCCAACGAATTCGCCAACCTCCCTAGGCAATTCGGATTCACATACGCGCAGCACCAGGCGGATGGGTTGAGACGTTGGCGCGGCACTGGACACCCCTTGTGTCCAGGTATACCACACCCCATCACAAATGATGGGCATTTCCCTGCACGCCTTATGTTTGACGAGG
Source organism: Auriscalpium orientale (assembly GCA_019915035.1). Classification (NCBI taxonomy): domain Eukaryota; kingdom Fungi; phylum Basidiomycota; class Agaricomycetes; order Russulales; family Auriscalpiaceae; genus Auriscalpium; species Auriscalpium orientale. The sequence goes on from JAHLMH010000001.1 coordinate 4,385,478, forward strand.
AATTCGCGGATTACGTCCCCACGGACGCATATCTACTACGCGATTTCGAACTTGGCGATGTGGAAACCGTCAACGTGCATGCCATCATTTGGTGGTACAACCAAACCGACCGAACGCGGCAACAATATGTGTTGGATCGCGTACAGGCCGCCCTCTACACGGGGCGACCGTTGGTACTCGAACATCAATGGATGTTCGACCCAACATACGGCCCATTGCACGCCGCGGAGTGCTTCATCTGCCTCGTATTCGTCAACCATTGGCGAAACGCACGACGGGCAGATGGAGGACTCGACGCAGCAGAGGATGTCGGACAGGCCATGCGGGAAGACACGTATAGCGCAGGCTATAACGCTGGTCTAGCCACCGCCGTTCGAGCACTCACGCATTTCTCGCGCTCTGAGCAGGCCGAAGCCCGCCAAGAGGTCGCGTACAACGCGGGAATGCGGAATGCCCTCAACATTGTCGCAGCCATCGAGCGCCGCCGGCCCCAAGGGCCGACGTTCCCTCGCGGCGATGATACAGGGACTGCATGGCCACACCATGCAGGGGGAGGGGATGCGCAAACGAATGCAAATTTGCGAACGACAGGCCCCCGACGGAATGCCGACGTAGACGCAGATGTAGCCCAGCTGCCTCGAGCTACGTAGCACCGCCCGCATACATAGACGAGTTAGCACGCCGCTATTGGCCATGCGAGCAATGCGCTCGCATCTCCCGGCGACCGCACCAGAAACACCCCGCTGGGTGTATAGCGCGAATCTAAGGTGCAATGTTCCCATAGAGGAACAGCCCGACCGCGACGCGACGCGGCACATCGTGCTGGCCGCCGACGTGGTCATCAATGGCGAAACGCTCTTCGCGCTGTTCGACAGTGGAAGTACGACCAATGGCATTAGCCCGGAAGCCGTAACAGTGTTGCGCATAGGAATATTCGAGCTAGTCGACCCAATGACGCTACAGTTGGGCGTCGTAGGGTCGAAGTCGAAAATCAACTACGGCACGAGGTGCCTAGTCAAGGTCAAGGGGCAGGAAGTCCCGTGCTACCTCGACGTAGCCAACATAGACCACTACGACATCATATTGGGCACCCCGTTCCTACATAGTAATCGAGTCGCACTTGATTTTGGCAACTTATCAATCACCATTAATGGACAACGGGTGGTCGCGCTCACTCCCCAGGAGGAAGCGCAACGATCGCGGTGACATTGGAGACGTGACCGCGCGCCGATGGCGGCCACCCGCATCAATGCCGCCCGCCCAGCGCAGGAATGAAGCCACGCGGCAGGATCTACGAGAGTAGAACCTGCCACCTCGGTGGCGCCCCCCATGCGGGAGGCCCATAACAAACACCGAGCGCGACTGAAGAGTGAGTCGGGAAAAGCACCACAGGTGCCCCCGGTGCATGAGAATCCTGAGGATCCTCTGGCGCCACTAAGGAAGAAGTGGATGGAGTCCGAGGCGGACCTTATGTGTCCAGTACCCCCGGAACTCCCTCCCTTCAGAGAGGTTAATCATCGTATTAACCTGATAGACGAAAAACTGCGCAGCATGTACCACCTTCCCCGCTGCCCCGACTCGCTTAAACCTCAACTTATGTTGAAGATAAAGCGGTACGTTGAGGCAGGATGGTGGGAAATGCGTACGGCACCACAGGCCGCCCCACTACTTTGTATACCAAAGAAGTCGGGAAAGCTGAGGACCGTCGTCAACGCGCGGAAGCGCAACGACAACACGCATAAGGACGTCACTCCGTTCCCGGATCAGGACCAGATCCGGATGGACGTCGCGCGAGCGAAGTTCCGATCCAAGATCGACATGAGCGACGTGTACGAACAGATACGCATCGAGCCCGATGATATCTGGAAGACGGCGTTCGCTACGATATACGGGACATTCGTGAGCCACGTAATGCAGCAGGGAGACTGCAATGCTCCCGCCACGTTCCAGCGGCTCATGACCGTAATCTTTAGAGATTACATCGGCATCTGCGTCCATGTCTATCTCGATGATATATTCATATTTTCGGACACGCTCGAGGAGCACGAAGAACATCTTCGCGCTGTATTCGACATCCTGAGAAAGAATCACTTATTCCTCAGCAAGGAGAAATGTGACCTGTACTCTAAGGACATGGAATGCCTCGGACATCGCATCGATGACCGGGGGCTGCATGCCGACATGGACAAAATGTCCAAAGTTCGGAACTGGCCTAGGCCTACTAACACCAATGAGGTGCTACAGTTCCTGGGACTTGTGCAGTACCTGGCACAGTTTATGCCTGATGTGTCTGCGTATACGTCCGTACTGTCTAGCATGACCAAGAACGGCCGCTCCTTCCAGTGGAGAGCCATTCATACGTCGTGCTTCGAGACTATCAAGGCGATAGCCTGCAAGGTGCCCATACTCAAACCCATCGACCCTCGCATGGGAGAGACGATCTGGGTGATTTGCGACGCCTCCACTTGGGGAGCCGGGGCAATGTACGGCCAGGGGGAATCGTGGGAGACGTGCCGTCCAGCGGGACTCATGTCTAAGCGATTCACAACGCGCAGCGTAACTACCGCACGTTTGAGCACGAGACTATCGCCATCTTAGAGGCACTGTCAAAGTGGTCTGACAAGTTAATCGGGCGGCGATTTACTGTCGTAACTGACCACAAAGCCCTCGAGTTCTTTCACCAACAAAAGAACCTCTCCCCGCGACAGTTGCGGTGGGCCGAGTTCCTCTCCAAGTATGATATGGAGATAAAGTACGTGGAGGGCAAGAAGAATAAAGTGGCTGACGCCATGTCGCGGTACTACGCATCTGTCCCCCCAGACATGCCGGGTACCGAACTCGTCACCATCGACGTCCAACTGGACCCCGATATGGATGACTTGTCGCCCGAACGCGTACTGGAGCTGCGTGCGATGACCATGCGCAACCGAGACTCGGAACGGGATCGGGCAGCTAGGGAACTCAGGCAGTACGCCGTCCCGGTCACTGGCCTCGCCCGGAAACCGTCCACGGCCAAGCCTAAGGTACCACGCACTGCCCGCCGGGCACCGCCCAAGCTACCAGCACACCTTGTCAAAACTGAACCACAGTTTGACATGGGCGCGCTGGTAAGCGCGACGGACGCCGAGCCGCGTCCTTCGCTTGCACCTGAGGTGCAATTGAAGGACGCACTCACGGATGGCCCCTCGCTGACTGGTCAGCTAGAGTCATCTCCCGGCTTGGAAGAGGTAGTACGACAGGCATACGCTACCGACCCATTCTTCGCGAAGATAGTGAAGTCTCCTGAGGAGTTCCCTAACTTCAGCCTGAAGGATGGATTGTGGTACGCGCAGTCGCGGCTAGGTAACACGGTCATGTGCGTCTCCGACGCCATCCTCCGTAAACGCAAAGTCCGTGAGTTGATCACGGACACGGCTCACAGAACGCTGGGACACCTGGGCGCCCATAAGACGTCCGAATACGTGAGGCGGTGGTTCTGGTGGCCACGGATGGGCATCGAGATCGAGCAGTTCTGCAAGTCCTGTGGGACTTGCCAGACGTCGAAGCCAGGCAATCAAGCCCCGGCTGGACTACTGCATACGCTGCCAATCCCGTCGCAACCCTGGGAGTCTATCGGGATGGACTTCACTGCGCCATTCCCGGAACAGGACGGCTACGACTACCTGTGGGTAGTGATCTGCCGCCTGACATCCATGGTACACCTGATCCCGATGCGCACCACGACGACCGCTGCCCAGCTAGCGGACCTATATCTCAAGGAGATAGTCCGTCTGCACGGGGTACCGGCGTCGATTGTGTCCGACCGCGACGTGAAATTCACGTCTGCGTTCTGGCGCGAGCTACATCGCATGCTAGGGACGAAGCTACTCATGTCCACCGCCTTCCACCCGCAAACGGATGGAGTGACCGAGCGAGCGATTCGCACCGTCGGGCAGATGCTGAGAAGCATGGTTGCCCCCGACCAGCGCGACTGGCGAGAGAAACTGCCCTTGGTTGAGTTCGCCCTGAACTCAAGCGCGAGCGCGACCACAGGTCACGCCCCATTCGAGCTCAACTACGGCTATATGCCCCGCATATTTGGCCCCACTCTGCCCCAGACTACATTCTCAGGAGTGAGGGACTTTACTGCGAAAGCCCAACTGAGTCTGGAACAGGCGCACGATGCGATCATCGAGCGCCGAGCCGTGCAGACTGCGCAGGCCAACAAGCATCGGCGCGCGGAGGACGAGGTGAAGGTTGGGGAACTGGTGTATCTCAGCACCAAGAACCTCAACCTCCCGAAGGGACGGGCACATAAACTACTCCCGAAGTATGTGGGCCCATACAAGGTTGTAGCCGCGAACCCGGGCAAGTCGGTATACACGATCGAGCTGCCCACGGAGTTGCGTGTGCGACGTATACACCCGACATTCCACGTGTCCCTACTCCGGCGGCATCACGCCAGTGATGACAGACTGTTCCCCAATCAAGAATCGAAACGATTCTACGACTTCGGGCAACCAGACGAGGACGAGTGGTTCGTCGACGAGATCACCGGCCATAGATGGGTCGGTGATCGCTTGGAACTCGAGGTCAAGTGGTCTCTTGGAGAGCACACTTGGGAAAGCCTCGAGACGTGCGACGAACTAGAGGCACTCGACGAGTACCTCCAACTACGCGGTGTCAACGACCCTAGGTCGTTGCCACGTAGGCGTAGTGGCGGTGGCGGGAGGCAAGATGGCGGCTCCGGTGATCGACCGGAATTGGATTAGAACTCAAAAAGGGCCATCAGGGATCATAGATCGCGATCCCGATGGCCTGTCATATCAGATGAGATAAGCGAGACCCGAAAGCTTAAAGACGCCCACTGGGCGCTTTCAACTTCTCCGTCTCTCGCCCACCTCACCATAATATGACACGCAAACCGCGCCGCAACAGCGATCCCCCCGCCTACAACCACCGCCCCGCCACGCCTCCAGCACCTGCTGAGGGTGGTCAGTCACCTATGGTGACGGACCTGCCTCCCGAGGACACCAATATGCACCCCGTCGCGACGACGGAGGACCGCGTACGCCCGGGCGAGAGTGGTTTCCACTCTGGCCCAACCTGGCACTACAACCCCGTGCTCCGCATGCTGCGGCATCGGCCCTGCGAGTGCGACAACCTCTACGGTTCGCACTACAACGCGGCCTATGTTGCCGGGGAGCAAGACTTTGGGTGCGCACTGGATGCGGCCACCGCATACGAAGGCCGCCAGCTCAAACGGGCGGATCGCGAGAACGAGCGGCTCCAAGCCGAGGTCAGTCGCCTCCGCCGTGAACGAGATGCCGCCCGCCGAGAGCTGGAGGAGATCCGACGACGTCCTACGGACGCGCCGCCACCTCCCCGCACCAACCCGCTACCCGCTCCGGCCGCTTCGGTGTTGCCATCGACATCGACAGCGACCAACCCCGCCGCTCCGCCACCGGCTTACGCAGAGGCACCGTCGCAATCAACGGCAGCCACATCGTCAGCGTCGGCAGCTGGTCAGAAGCGGCAGCGCCGCGCGCCCACCCATGGTGACGACTCCTCCGATATTGAGGACTCGGAAGATGAGCGCGAGCGCGTGAAGAAGGAGGCGAACCGCGCCTACACGCTGAAGCTGCGGCAGGAGAAACGCGACCGGGCGCGCGCGAAGAAGAGCGCCGCCCCGCCTTCATCCGCGCCACCCCCGCCTGCCCGCTTGTCGGCGTCAGCGACGTCGACGTGGACTTCGTCTCAACCTGAGGTTGAGTCGGTGTGGAGCCAGTCCCACTGGACGTGGGCGGCGCCCGACGAAGGCGCGGTGCAGCCCACCGAACCCCAGACGCCGCCATATGATGTCTTCACTGGCATCAATGTCGCTCTCGGGATGGCGGGTGCTCGCGCCCAAGTCGAGAATATGTTCCAGCGCGCCATATCGGACTACGATGCCGCTGACGAAGTACGGCACTGGCAGCGCAGGATCAACGACGCCCCGCCCGCCGAACGCACCCCGATCGCGCTGTATGTGCTGCAGCTGTACTCGCAGCGGCACTACTTCCTGCGCCCGCCCTGCCCACCGAGCGCAACCGAGCGCAACTTGGCGCATTTTGGACCGCCGAACGCGTCAAGGGGGAGGGGTGCACAGAATAACGCTGTCCCGAGGACAGCCACCACATCCGCGCGCGCACAAAATGACGCTGTCCTGAGGACAGCTAGCACATCCGCACGTCCCGCTCCCGGCGCTGCCCTACGGACAGCAAACACGGGCCCCTCCGCTACCACCGCTCAGAGGAATACAGCGAGCGCGCCGCAGCGGACGTACCCGCAGTGGGGCCGTGTGGCCAACACCGCACCACCACGAGGCGGTAATACGACAGCCCCGCCAGCTCAGCGCACCGCGGCACCGGCGAAGGACGACTCACTTGACGCGGATGTTGAGATGGGCGAGAAGAAGAAGAAGCGGAAGAAGAAGAAGGCTCGCCGCGACACGGACGCCGTCCCACTGGACGGGTTCGCTAGCGTACACGACCTGGTGGACGACGACCTGGGCGCGTCGATATACGACCCACCGTCTACACCCCGCATCAGCCCGCCGCGTCTTGAAGACCCGGCGGAGCTCTGGATGAGGTTCTGGCGGGCCCACCCCGACCAAACTCCCAGCGGAGTTGAACCCGCCGACCGACCTGCACTATTCTACGTGCAGTCGTTTCTGGACTTCCGGCGCCTTGCGCCTGGAGGTAATACGGAGGAAGAGCGTCAGTCGCGACTGCGCTTCATGCGCATCGCCGTGCAGATGCTGTCCATCCCCCATCTGACCGAGCACTTGATACACAACCTGGGGTCGCCACTCGAGTACTCTGGCACTGGCGGTTCTGGCGTCGCCTACGTAGGCGACACCCGCAACGTGTCATTTGAGGATATCGCGGCCCACATCGCCAACGCCGGATATACTGTCCAGCAGATCCGCGCGATGGAGAGGTTTGCTCGGGCCCGGCGCAACCGCGCCAGCCAGCGAACCCCGTACGATGAGTCCGAGTGGACGGACTATCCCACCATAGGTGAGATGGTCGCGGTCCACGGGTCCTTGTACCAATACCCCGCCCCCGCGCGTCCCAGCCGGACACGCTCCGACATCGCGACTCTGCCGGCGGGAGTTACTGCGCCGGTGGACGTCCCCGCACCTTCCCCTACCGGCCCATCCACGATCATCCCCGCACCCACACCTATGGAGATCGTCCCCGACGATTCGGCTGAGGGAGTGGAATCGACCCCCGCTAGTGTTGAACACACTACAGGGATGACGCCTGCCCCTCCCACCACTGTTGAACATGCTGTGGAGGATGCGGTGCGGCTCGATTCCCCTTCACCACCTAGGTGAAATCACGGGGAGTGAGTGTATGGGCTCGGGACGGGGGAGGGACGATGGTCGTCCACAAAAAGAAAATCAAATATGCAATGTTGCGAGGGTGTTCACTGGAGGATCCTGATCGATCCCCAGGGGGAGGGTGTAATGGAATCGGACCGGTTGTCCTTCGGACAACCACGGACCGTGTGGGACAAGGTCTCAGATAACGTTTGGAGCCGGGCTGAGGTGAGGAGGTTGTTCCTAGGGAACAGCCTCGGATCATTGATGGGATTAAGTTATGTAAGCGGTAGATATATATATCCTGCCCTCTCCTGAGGAGAGGGCATCTTTTGTACTTTGACTACTCGCGCCCCATCGAATCATACTCAGCCCACGTCGATATACGTGGGTACAATTCTATAGGCGTGATCTCCTGAGTACAAGGGTATCGACGTTACAGGTATACTCTATGAAGGAGAACGATGCGTGCGTGCTGGCCGCGCTCTCTAGGCTGCCCACGCCGTGCATGCGCATGCCTTCCCCGTGCTCGGCCCGCTCGCCGCCCCGTCCCTCGTATCCGCACATGCGTGCTAGGCAGAGCTGCGCGCAAACGTTTGGCAAGCTCGGCGCGGCGGCGCACAATGCGCTCGCAGGGACACTATGCGCTGCACTCAGGGAGGCGTGTGCGGACATAGGTGCAATCAAGTGGCGCATGCGTGCGGGGCTCGCGTGGCAGCGCGAGGTTCGCGACAGCGCCGGGCGCGTGAGACACAAGCGGGCATGTTTCGAGGGCGAGGGGGAGAATTTGCGGGTGGGGGGTAGAGGAGGGTGGGCACGCGGTGAAGAGGGTGTGCCGCTGGATGACTTCGATGACGGGGGCGAGGGCGTGGATGCAGCGGTGCCGCTCGGCTCTGCAGCGGACGCGACAGGTGCCTTCCCGTCTCTGAACGTGAAGTCTGCGACAGACACGCAGGGGGACAGATACATCTTTCTTCTGGTTGCATTTGGCGCATATTCTGTTGTTCTTGAGGAGGTAAGCGTGTTGAGGAAGAGCGCCGAGCAAACACGAAGAACTTAGGTGGTCCAGGTGTTTGGAGTTGGATCCGTCGGTGTTCTTTGATATAAGCATGAGCAACCTCAACGTCGCATATGAATTTCACTCGAGCTTGGTGCTGGGTGGAGAGGAAAGTGAGTCGATGAGCGAGAGACACCCCGCTCGGCTGCTCGTTCCCGGCGTTCCGGAGGCATGTGACTTATGCCTCATTAGGCAATTTACGACTCCTGCCAATTCAAACCCAGTTATGCCAGTTCGTCGGACGACGATTCCTCCCCATCTCAACATCGTCGTCACTACGGACTGGTTACGAGTCTAATTTAGGGCAACCCGCAGTGCTGGTCTCAGGAATTTACTTTATTCCATGCCCTTCACGCCCAACTGGTTCTAAGTTCATTTAAACTGTGTTATATCCACCACTACACACGGCCAGAAACATAACAGCAATTATTCAAAGCTAGATGAACTCCTACAACTTTTGCAGGCCCTTCATAGCATTTGCAATGGCAAAACTAGACTTCGCCATGATTTGTCGAGACTCTTTCGTCACCTCCGGCAGTGCCTGCATCTCGCTCAGCTTGTTTGCATGTTCACTGAGCTCACGCAAGATGTCGCTCCCTTGTCTTGCCGAGGATGCTGGGAGATTGTCGTGGCAGACAGCAACGATGCTCGACACGATGGTGATGATCTGGGTGAGATTCTCGTTCAGCGTGGGTGAAGGTGTCGGACTTCGGACGCCGGATAGCACGCTTTGTATGGCGTAGACGATCGACTCCGTCTGAGCTTCGAGGTAAGGCTTGGAAGCAAGGTCAGCAGAGACTTGCGTGGGATGTAGGAGGTGATAACGTACCTTGAGTTCCGTCCAGGCGTCTTCAGACCCTTCTGCCATGGCAGAATCGTCGCTCACGACGCCGGTCGCGGACGGATGGTGGTCGAAAATCGGTGGTGGGGAGCTCGCATCCGAGCTGGATGGATCCGAGCGAAACCGGTCAGAGCCTGCGCTTCTCCCCGACGGTGGACGCCCCGGCGGTGACATCGATGGTGGCGGGGGCGGCATGCGATCGCGGTCCTCGCTGCGCCTCCCAAAAGATATCGAAGAGATCTCACTCTGCCCTCGTTGATGACTCTTCGATGTGACATCCTCCGCCACGCTCTTCAATGCTGGAGAATACGAGGTTGCAGACGCCGCGCTGCTACCGCCGGTCGCCGCAAAGCCTTCCTGTTCGGCCTTCGTCGCGCGACGTATTCGCACTGTCCGTCCAAGTTCGGTGATCGCGGCAGATACGTGACTGGCAGCAGCGTCGAGTAAGCTGACAGGCGCTAATCCGGCGCTTGTCGCATGGGTGCGCGCAGCTGCGACGAGGTTGCCAAGTGTCGCCTCCGCGCGAGCGGCATCCGCAGCACCGCGGACATCCTCGACGATGGCTGTCACGGCGTTGACAACAGATTTCATGGGAGTAAGCACCCGTGTAGGAGCAGGCGCTCGAGCGGCAGACAGCAGGGCGTCGATTGCTGCGAGGAAAGCAGTCAAGTGTACGTCAGGGATCAACCCCTCAGATGAGATGGGTAGTTGGTCGGAGTCAAACTTGGGCTTCTGAAGGAAGAGTTGCGACGTTGCTTTATTTATTCGCTGGTCAGTTGGCCTGAATATGAATTGACGAATGCACAAACCTTTCACGGAGCGTAATTCAGTCTTGGCTTGCTCGTACTTGCGCTTGTATTCCTTAAGCTGGGCATCGAGATCACGGATCACGATGAGGTCGGAGTCTTTCGATGTCATGAGCTCATCGTTGCGTCTGGAGAGGTCCGACACCTCAGCAATAAGGCCCTCCATATCCGCGCGCAACTGCTCTACGAGCTCGGCGTCCGCCTAGAAAACGAGATGAACTCCGATGAAGCACCAAGTCAGAGTTGGACTTACCCCACCACCGGCTGCGTTTGAATCCCGCTCCTCTTCAAGGCGGTCACATCTTTCTCGCAAGATAGCCAGCTCTTCCTCGTCTTCCCGTGTGCGTCGGGCTTCCCGCTCCCTGTTACGCTCTCTTTCCTCGCGTAGATCATCCAACTCCTTCTGCATGGCCCGCATCGCGCTCCCTTGCTCTTCTGCGCGCTGTCGATGAATATGAGCGACAAACGGTTACAAGCGTACCGAATCGGAGGTGCTTACCCGTCGGACCTCGTTGAGCTCCTCCTCGAGCTGGCTCACACGGTCGTTGCTGTCCTGAGCCTTCCTCTCCCATTCCTCGCGGTCTTCCACCTCCCGCTCCAAACCAGCGATCTTGTTCTGCATGGTGGCGATGCGATATTCGTAGTCCCTCCGCATGCGTTCCTCCTCCGCGCTCGCGCCTGCGCTCGCCCTTCCGCCTACACCAGCGCCAGGCGCGCCCTTAGCAGAGCGATCTGACGCGACGCTGCCCCTCCCAAATGACATCTTGTCAAAATACTCGTCGCCACCACTACGAAGCCCAGGCTCGTCGTCTTCGGTGCCCCGCAACCTCTGCGCTAGGCCGGACAGCCCACCGGGCTCATCGCCGGCATCGCCTTCGCTCTCGGACTCGCGATCCCGTGCTGATCCTCCTCGTCGGGCATACGGCACCTCAATATCTTCCTCTGCTATTGTGCTTTTGTTCGGGATGATCATTCCCGACGTGGCGGTGGCGCTCTGAGCATTAGTTGTGCTCGTAGAGTCAGACGCACTCGCCACTGAGGGACGTCGTCCGAGATCCTGTTGTAAGGTAGATGTCGTGTCCTGCGAGGGCCGCCGGCGGGAGTTGTAGAGGTCTGAGTCGGACGTAGGGTTCGGATTGGAGGGAGGCCGGTCGCGCTCAAGAGATGGTCGACCAGGAAATGGCGGAAGAGGTTCTTTTGTGCGCGGAGAGTTGGGGAAATCTGGGGACGGGAAGTCGTCGTAGGTGGATCCGGGGGATGTCAAGGAGGCATCTGTGAGGGGCTAGCAAGTCTTCAGAATCTGGCAACTAAAGGACTGCAGAGAACACACATCTTCCTCCTTGAACTCTGGATACCTCCGCACGAGCTCATAGTAAACATCGCTTGACAGATCCTTAAAGCGTGAAGTGGGTAGGGTGGCCAGCTTCTGGCGTGCTTGATTCCGCTTGGGGTGGAAGTCGTCGCGCACGGGAAGAAAGGGGACTAGTGCATCATCAGCTCGAGTGTACGACGCGAAAACTGCCAGCTACGCACTGTCATTAGAGTCGGCGTTATTTTTCCTTCGTATTAACTCGTCGTATACGTCTGTGGAAAGCTCCTGGAATTGTTGGCGGGTGAGGCGGGTGAGTTTCTGGCGGGCTGTGGAGCGCGAGTTGGCGGGCTCTGCCGGGGAGAATCAGTGATCTGTGTCGACGGCGACATGTTGCGAGCGCACCCTTGGCGAGGTAAGAAGCGAGGTACCTGGATAGCTCGTCGTAGTGGGTGCGGGCAATGATGCGGGGGTCGACGGCGGGCGAGGCGGGTGCGTTGCGGTCCTTGAGAGGTCTATACGAGTCAGTGCGGTAGTTTGAGATGCCCGAATACGTGGTGTTTGTGGGAGAAATCGAGCGTGCGCCGGTGGGAGTGCGCTTCATGGCGGACGAGGTGAGGGGAGAAAAGGGCTCGGGGTGGACATGCAGAGAGAGCTCTCGACGCGTCGTGGGAAACACATGTTGGCCGCGTTGCACAATGAATTGATACACGATAGTCTACACACGGTCATTATACAGCTACTACTACTCATGCAATATCCAGTCGCTGCATCAACCGTCAGCACCGCTAGCGCACGCTCTGCAGTCCCACTCACCGGTTTCAACGCTTTGATCAGCAACCACTCCTCGTTAGACACATCCGCCTTGAACGACGTCTGCATCGCAACCGACTGAGCTTATCCCTCACGCCCGACGACGACCGGCACACGCACCTTCAGCACATCAATACTTTGCCGTGTGATCCGGCTGTAAACCTCGTCCTTCTCGTCGAAATGTCGGCCGAACATCTTCGCCGATTGGTATACCGCATGCTCGATCTTGACCGCGACACCTCCACCAGCCTGCGACTTCTTCACCAGCTACTTCAAGCGTGAGATGTGGTCGTCTATAGCAAAACTGACAACGTACCTCCATTGACTTGTGATTGATCTCCAACGACGTACTTGAGACAACCATCAGCAACCGAGATACGTCGCGCGCCAGCTCGTACTCACATCTTGCCTAGTTCCACAATTTCCTTCGCACCGGTAACCGGATCCGTCTTCACAACGCACAGCGGCGTCCCAACACGCAGCGTGCCATCGAGGATGTCAACGCCCAGAATGATAGGATCACGTTTAGCGAAGCATGCGATAGTCTTCAGTCGACACGGCCAGACAGCCATTGGTGCAGCGTCTCTCCGCTTGGCCTCCACGATCTCCGCGTTGTACGCTGTGAACGCATCGAACAGGTGGTAGATGATGTCGGCTGCCGTGCATCGTTAGTCCTGAGACAAGATAGCCAACGGAGTAACTACCTTTGAACAGACGAATGCCCATCTCTTCGGCCATCCTCTCAGCGTCCCTGTCGACAGTTACATCGAAGCAGAGGATACAGGCCAACTCGCGAGCCTTCTCCAGCATGGTTCCGGCGCGCATCACGTCTTTCTTGTGTACGGGGCCGATGTTGATGCCGGACACCGGAATCTTGCTGGACTTCAAGAAATCGAGAAGAGCTTCAAGCGAGCCGAGGGTGCTCGCCTGGACGCAGACACCGCGACCGGACTTGTCGATTGAGTTAAGCAGAGAGGTCAGATCTGACATGACCTCCTCGCGCAGATCGTCTTCGTCGTCGTCAGGACCGACTACCAGCAACCGGGAGCCGGCGATGGCTTTCTCCAGTTCTGGTGCAACGAGCTTTACACCTAACGCCGCCTTCACCTCCTTGTGATGGACGTACGATGACTACGTAGCAAGTTAGCACTGAGCTTGTGACGCAGGAAAGAGGGCAGACCTTGATCCGTAGCTCACGAAGCGGTTGCGGTGTCAACAGTGCACGAACTTGTGTGACGATAGGACCATTGAGGCCGCAGACGACAATCTTGTCACCCTCACGGAGGATCCCATTAGACAGGACCACGTCAATCGTAGTACCCAGGCCTTCCACAACCTTCACCTCGAGGACAGTGCACTCCAGCTCGGACAGGTACATCAGCCGGTCACTCATGCGCTGCTGCGTCAGGTTGACGAGGAGCATGATCATGTCCGGAACACCTTCTCCAGTGATGGCGGACGTGGGCACCAGGGACACATTACGAGCGAAGCTCTTGTTATCGTAGTAGAGGACAGAGTTGAGACCTTGTTCGGCGAACGCCACGATCGTCTTTTGAACACGATCCTCGAACTCGCGTTGTACGAGCTTCGACTGTTTGGCGAGTGATTCTCTGAACGCGCCATCTGGTGTAGGTTGCCAGCCATAGATACGATCAATCTGTACATAGGCGTTATGAGACTGGACGATATCGCGTCGAGCAGCTCACCTTGTTCAACGCCACGATGAAAGGAGTCTTGCGGTCCCGTAGTAAACGAAGGGATTCGAGCGTCTGGGGCTCCAAACCGTGCTACAAGAATTCGTCACCAACGAAAACACGACACATCGACGAGCACCAACCATGATATCGACGACAAGGATAGCGATGTTACAAAGGGAACTACCGCGCGAGCGCAAGTTGGTGAACGATTCGTGCCCGGGTGTGTCGATGATGAGCAGGCCGGGGATCTTGTAGTCTTGCGTGTTATCCTGCGATGATGTGAGCCGACGGCAACACCATAGGGAAGTGGAGGACATGCCTTATTCAGGACAGCGGTCTTCGTCTTAATAGCGTCCACAGGGAAATAGGTCGCACCGATCTGCTGCGTGATACCTCCAGCCTCACCCTCCTGCACATTGGTCTGCCGGATCTACTCGTGCCAACGGGAAGTAAGCCTGGGATTTATCGTGTCGGTCAGTTGGAAACGCACCTTGTCCAACAATTTTGTCTTTCCGGTGTCGACGTGCCCCAGAATGCAACAGATCGGACTCCGTAGATCATCTTTGCTGCCCGCCGCAATCGCTGCCTCGTGCGCCTTGGCTCTCCTTGCCACAGCTTCCGCCTTGCGCTGTGCTGCCATTTTTTGGGCTTTTGACCGTGCATCATCTGAATCCGAATCCGAATCCGAGTCCTCCTCGGATGACGACCCCTCAGAGCTGGAATCCGATCCAGAATCCTCTGACTCCGACTCCGACTCCGCTTTATCAGCCTTACCGTTCGCCGTCGCACCACCGTTCGCCTTCGCACCACCGTCCGCCTTCACCAGGGGAGCTGGATTCGGCGCGGCATTAGGCGGCTTGACTTGCGAGGGGGCGGGTTTCGCGGCAGCGATTGAGGCTTCGTCTTCGTCGCTAGAGTCGTCCCACGCATCCTTCACGTCCGCAGGTGGTGCTTCAGGTTCAGGTTCGGGTTCGGGTTCGGGAGCGAGCTCCTTCACAGGAGGCGGCTCAGGCGTTTGCGGTACAGACTCAGGTGCGGGTGACGCGCCCTTCGCTCCTTGGCCCTTCCTGCGGTTGCCGTACATCGGTCGTTTTGATGCTGGCACGGTTTGCTGCAACCCTTCAATTTGTACGCCAGATGCAATGAGAGCCTGCCTGCGAATTTCAGCCGCCCGTTGCTCATCCTTTTGCTTCTTCGTTAACAGTCGGCCTTCCTTCTTCGCCAACTCACGCTTGGCCTAGAGCGTAAAAGCATGAGAGCATTAAAAGACCGGTCCAAGACATGTGAAGGGTACACGTACCTTCTCCTTCTCTTTCTTGCGTTGCTTCTCTTCCTCTTTCCGCTTCTCTTCCTCTTCCGCTCTGCGTTCCTCCTCCTCAATGCGCCGCCGCTCCTCTTCCTCCTTTAGTCGCGCCTCCTCTTCAAGACGCCGTTTTTCCTCCATCAGTGCCTTCAACGCGCTGATGCCCGAAGCGCCCTTCTTCTTGGTCGGCGCAGGTGCGGGCTCGTCATCTTTCTTGGCTTTCTTCTTCTTCTTTTTCTTCTTGCTCGCGTCTCCCTCACCGTCCTCGCCTTCATTCTCTTCATTCTCGTTATCCGCTTTAGACGGGGCAGCAACAATGGCGGGTGTCTCAGCAGTGGGGGGTGGTTCTGACCCCGCGTCCGGTTCGGGGGCCGAGGGCTGCCCCTTCTTCGCTGCTGCCTGAGCCTTTTTCCTTGCCTACGCCACTTTTATTATTGTATTTCCAGAAAATGTGAGCAATGACGCACCTTCTCCCTCTCCTTCTTTAACTTCTCCTTCTCTTTCTTCGACAAAACCTTCGCACCCTCAGCAGTGTCTTCGTCTTCGTCACCCTCCGCCTTCGCTTCAGGCTCTACAACCGCAGTCTTCTTCTTGTCCTTCTTTTTGCCCTGAGTTGCTTTGATGGCGGACTGAGGGGAACGTAAGATATAGCTCGCAATGCAGCAGTATGGCACGCACCATGAGTCCACCAAAGTCATCTCCTTCGCCTTCACTCGGAGCTCCAGTGTCCAAAGTTGCAACCGGTTCGACTTCAGGCGCATGATCAGGACTGTCCTGGGCGTTGTTCCCCGCCACAGATTGACCGGCTGATTCCCTGCACGATCTTAAGAGAAACAATCAGTCAGAGGACGGAGGAACACACCAGAAATCATCGTCGGTTTTCTTGCCCTTCTTAACCTTGTTCTTGGGTGCCATTGTATTGGGCGAGTATGGCGTTAGATCTCGTGTGGTGACGACGGGAGGGAGCCCTCCGAAAGGACGTGAGGGAGGATTGAGGGATGAGTCGAGCGGCTGAGTGACTGAATTACGGGAGCCGGCCCGCCACGCAAGCACAAATAACGCCAAAGGGCGAGTATGCGCATTTTTTTATCTTTGCAGCATCGCACAGCAAGTTCATCTCGAAGCCATGGCAGACGTTCTCCAGCTCCCCGTCGTTCCTCCACCCCTCCCAAAATCCTGGAGTCCCCAGCCCTCTCCAGCGAAATCTATATCTCGTAAGAAAAATCGGTCCTCTCATGCATCTACGCGTGATAAATTTTGTGCCCAGCTCTCGTCGATCGCAAACTCATTGCTGCCGGCCCGGCCTACCTCGCCCATGTACGCAGAGCCGTGCATAACCTGTCGTTCGAGGAGCACGATAAACACGTCGAGGAAGAACGCAAACGCTTGCAAGAGCTAAATGGCGATGGTGTCGGAGAGGACGATCTTGGTGTGGGTGAAGAAGAAGAGTCCCCAGAGCTGTCGCTGCTTGATCCTAAAGAATGGAAGGTGTGCATTGACCTCAGCGTTCTATTCGTCCATTTAACAACTCTTGCACGCCAGAAACAAGATCATTATGCTGTCCTCGGCCTATCACGCCTCCGATACCGCGCAACGCCTGCACAAATCAAAGTTGCCCGTGCGTGCTCCTCGTGTCTTCATCCTTGCACAAGCCTAACTCATATCCCAGATCGCAAAAAGGTGCTCAAGCACCACCCGGACAAGAAAGCTGGTGTTGCAGGCGACTCGAACGACGATGCCTTTTTCAAGTGCATACAAAAGGCCATGGACGTGCTCACCAACCCCGAAAAGCGCCGTCAATTCGACTCTGTTGACCCATACTACGAGAGCCTCGAAGAGGACGTTCCCACCGCCGCGGAGATCACCAAGGCCAAGGACCCGAACAAAGCCTTTTTCGAGCAATTCTCCCCGGTGTTCGAACGCGAAGCGCGCTTCAGTCGAGTGCAGCCCGTGCCTCTACTGGGTGAATACTCGGATACAAAAGCACAGGTTGAGGGTTTCTACGACTTCTGGTATAATTTCGACAGTTGGAGAAGTTTTGAGTATCTGGACAAGGAAGTGAACGAGGGTAGCGACAAGTAAGCGCCTTCATCCTGGGACCAAACGATAAGCGCTGACCGTACGCATGCAGCCGGGATGACAAACGATACACGGAGAAGAAGAACAAGACAGAACGGGCTCGGCGTAAGAAGGAGGATACTGCCCGCCTTCGTGGTATTGTGGACCTTGCCCTCAGTGTCGATCCTCGCATCAAGCGCATCAAGCAAGAAGAGAAAGAAGCACGCGACGCGAAGAAGAAGGGCAAATCAAGCTCCGGGCCCTCGAAAGCCGAGCTAGAGGAGCAGAAGAAGCGCGCAGAGGAGGAGGCGAAGCAAAAAGAAGAGGCAGACAAGGTGCGCTGGGACAGTCGTATTGCCTCGCATGACGGATGGGTAACCTTTGATGGTAGCTCGCTAAAGCGGATGCGAAGAAAGCGAAGGCGGCAGCTGCCAACGCGGCCAAGAAGGCGAGGCGAGCGGCTCGAGAGCAGGAAGCTCCCGCTTCCTGACCAGAGTCAGGACAGGGCGAGTTGCGGATTCGCATCTCCCTTCCCTCCTGCACTCCCTCCGACGGACATATTACTACCCGTGACTAGCAATGCAATGGTGTTGATTTGTCTCCGTATAGTCATGTTCTACAACAGCCCCTCAAACTCGCCCCCAACGTCCCCCAAAAACTTCAAGCACTAATGATAACAATGACAGAGATGGTATTCGTACAGATGCATGTAGTGTGGGTATCATAGTACACTTGGTTTATCACTGAGAAGTCGCGCCAGCTGCAGGTCAAATATCGGCGTCAGCTCCAGCGCAACTTCCATATACTTGGCAACTCACTCCTCGAGCTAGTCGTCATAATTCCGGTTCAAGAGTTCGCTCAGCGCGCGTGACACGGCGCCTGCGCCCTCCTTCACCTTCTCTCGCTCATCTTCCGCGACCCGCGTCAAATACTTCGTCTCAAACTTGTCTGGGTGCCACAACTTCAACTGGTCCTTGATGCGGTCTTTCGAGTTCTTGGCCGGGTCTACTGGGGAGTATCTTGACAGGACGTACGCGCTCACCGCGGTCGGCGTGATCTCCTCTGGCTCCGAGGGCCGTCTGAATACTGGCCAAGGGAAATTATTCCACCCAAGGCCGCTGGCGGTCTTGAGCGTCTTCCACTTTACTGCGTGGTTCTCGAAAAGACGGACAATCTCATCGGAGGACAGAACCTTCGTAGACTTTGCCTCGCGCTCGCTCGCAAGTCTCTCCTGTTCCCGCTTGAATTGCTCTTGTTGCAGGCGGGCGCGCTCCTCCTGCCGGCGTGTCCATTCAGCCTCGTCAAGGGTGGAAGGATGAGGAGAGGTCCCTGGCCCGCCGGAACGAGGCGTTTGCTTCGGGGTCGAGGACGGGATATGTGTCGAGAAGGACGTTTGAGAGCTCGCGAACGAGTTGGGTCGACTGTTATTTGACCAATTCGAGCCAGCTGAGGAGCTCCAGTTCGACGACGTGCTACTGCTCGTCGTCGACCCGCCGCGATGGGTTTGCCACGGTCCGCCAGGGGATGGTGTCGAAGGGGACTGTCGGTACGAACCGCCGCCGTAGCTGCTGTCAATGCTGGTCTGACGTTCCCTTTCTGTAGCCCGGCGTTGGTCGTCTCGTCGGACCTCGCCTCGCTGCTTCTGCTCGGCGGCAACGCGCTGACGTTCCTTCTCCAGGTTGGCATGTCGTTGCTCCTCGGCTCGACGCCGCCGTTCCTCCATCTCTCTACGATACTCGGCTTGGTCCTCGAGATCGAGTCTCGCTTGCAGCTGCTCTGCGGCTAGTCGGTCCTCCTCTTCCTGCTTCAGTCGAGCCTCCCTTTCCGTCTCCTCCTTCCGTCGGGCCTCCTCCTCTTCAGCCTTCTGTCTTGCCTCCGTATCCTCTTGCGCCTGGCGCTGGGCCTCTTCCTCCTCCGCCTCTGCCTTCAGTCGTGCCTCCTCAGCCAGGCGCGCCGCCTCCGCCTTCTGCTCCTCCTCAGCTTTCTTCCGCTCCTCCTCTGCCTGCACCTCAGCAGCCAGCAACCGCTGCGCCTCGAGCTTGGCGGCCTTCGATTTCTTCTGCGAAGATTTCTTGCGGTCCATCTGTTTCGGTGATTCTGAGGGTTTCGGTCTGCTCGCCTCCTCGGCGGCCTTCTGCCGCTCAGCTTCCTCCCGCTCAGCAGCCAACCGCACTGCCTCATCTGCAGCCAGCTGGCTTTCAGACTCGCTGGGCGTCGCAGGTTCCTCCTGTTCCGCGGGAAGGGAGGCCGTGGGCGATGCTGCTGGCACGTCCTGCTCTAACTGAGCTATGCTTTCCCGGCGCACGAGCTCTTGTTCGCGCCGCTTCAGCGCCTCTTCCCGCTCCTTAATTGTCCTCTTGCTACGCTCTTCCATCTCCTTGACCCGTTCCTCTCTCCGCCGCGCGGCGTCATCCTTGCGCTTGGCCTCTTCCTCCTTCCGACGCGCGTCCTCTTCGCGTTGGTGGGCCTCCTCCTCGCGCAGCCTCGCTTCCTTCTCCTTTTGCCTTGCATATTCCTCTCTGCGCCCGGCATCGTCTTCACGCTGCCGCGCCTCCTGCTCGCGCCTCCTTGCAAGCTCCTCCTTCGACCCTGCATCCTCCTGCATTCGCTTGAGCTCCTGCTCCTTCCGTCTGGCCTCCTCCTCTTTCCGTTTGACTTCCTCCTCCTTCCTCTTGGCCTCTTCCTCCTTTCGCAAGGCCTCCTCTTCCTTACGCTTCGCAGCCTCCTCCTTACGCTTAGCTGCCACCTCCTTCCGCCTAACCTCCTCCTCCTTCCGCTGCGCCTCGGCTTCCTTCCGCTGCGCTTCAACCTCCCGCATCTTCAAATCGCTCTCCCGTTGCTGGATCTCCGCATCCCTCTTCTTCCCCTCCGCCTCCCGATGCTTGACCTCAGCCTCTTTGAGCATCAGATCGGCGACCCTCTTCTCGAAGACCTCACCCTTGCGCCGGGCCTCCTCTTCCTTCTCGTTGATCTCCGCGAGGCTGCGCCGGTACTCCTCCTGCAATTTCCTCGCCTCCTCCTCTTTCCTCTGCGCCTCCTCCGACATCCGGATCGCCTCCTCCTCCTTCTTCTTAATCTCGGCCTCCCACCCGCGGAGATGCTGCTCGAACTCAAGGCTCCGCACGCTCCGTGAGCTGCGCATGCTCTTCAAGCTGCGCTTGTCATCGAGCTCGCCGACGACGTCGTCCTCGACCGATTCCTGATCGGAAATATCGTCAAAGGCTGGCGCGCGTCGCAGAGAGTAGCCGCTGTCCCCTCGTCGGTGGGCGGAGCTCCAGTCGTACGACGACTGCGAGCGCACGCCCCACGAGCTCCGCGTATCATCGGGTGTCTTCTGTCCGCGGGGGATGGCAATGCCCTGACGCACGTCCTCGGGAGAGCGCTGAAAGCGAGAACCAGGGCTCGAAGACGTCGGGAAGCGCACAAACTCGTTCTCGAGAGGTGGCGGGCGCGGGGCGGGTATGGGCCGCCCGTTGGAATGTGGAGGAGGAACATAGGAAGGCTGACGCGTTGAAGGCGGGTAGTCCTGGGCAGGGTAGGGAGGGCTAGCTGAGATCTGGCGTGCACGAATGCCAGCACTGACGCCGTTCATACCATCACGCACCTGGCTCCGTTCGGCTGGATATGGACTGGGAGTCGATGTGACGGTAGCAGCATGTCGCAGGGCAGCGCCGGCACCGCCTACGACGCTATTGACACTTCCTCTGCGAACCGGCGAGGGGGAATACGTCTGCCCGGCCGCATGCGCGAACGTGCGGGAGATACCCGAAGGCTCCGGGGGACGGATTTGATTCCCTGGCTGCCAAGTCTCCCGAGTGTAAGAGCTGGAACTGGAGCGTCGAGAACCTCTGTAGGACAAGCTGCCGCGACGGCGGGGTTCCTCTACATCCTCCTGGTAGTGGCGGTCATCGTCGTGCTCGTGAGGTGAATGAGAAGGGATTTCGGACGTATTGCGTCTCGACCGTGGAGGTTTATGCATCCCTGGAGGTGGGGGAGGTAACGGAAGGTGGGGTCGGTCGTCTTCTGATTCCGCCGACTCTTCGGAGGCTGAAGCAGCATCGTCAGAGTCTGAATGGTCGTCCTGATCGGCATTTGGATTCGCGCCGTTCTCTGGGGGAGGGCCGTCGAGAGCGCGCTTGATCTCCTCCTTCTTGATACTATCCAAGATGGCCTGCTGCTGCTTGATGACCTCTTCGGATTGGTCGCCGACGAGGCCGAGAGCCCATGCGCGTTCTTGGATCTCGTAATTAAGTTGTCGTTTGAACTCGTCCTGAGCGAGACCACGGATGGTGACCATGCTCTTGTCGTACTCTGCGGACGCCCTCGCACGCGATTCCTCGTCTGTGAATCTATTGAAGACATCGTCACGAGCTTTCTGCGCGTCCTCGACCATGCCCTGCAGGCTAGCTTCGATGCGCTTGCGGGTGTCGGTCTTCCATGTCTCGTCCGGCTCAGCCTCCTTGGGGAACCTAGTGCGTGCAGAGGTGGGGGTGGGGACGGGCTGAGGAGGGGCTGATAGCATTTGGAGAGGGACGTGCACAAGCGCTGGAACCGGAGAAGCGATATCAATCTTGGGTGCCGGGTCAGAAGGAGCGATCGCGCGCGCATGGGGCGAGAGAGAGCTCACATAATGGACAAGAGGGCTGGAAAGGAGGTCGGGCTTGTGCTGGTCGTGCGGAGAGAAGACGTGACGTGCGTGACGACTGCGAGAGCGTCGAGCTCAGTAACCGGGGTTGAACTGGGCTGCCTCATGGTCAGTGCACGAGGTACGACAGAAGCCCTGCGGAGTGGGCAGAGGCGAGACGAACGCGTTACTTAGAGTGAGCAGGCCGGATAGGCGGCGGCGACGGCGACAGCGACGGCGTTGGTGGGCGTTGGTGGCGACGGCGAGAGAGCAGAGGCGGGGGCCGCTGTGTGTCGGGACGCGGACCTTTATGGCACCGTCTGCTTCATTATCACCCATATGTATCCGCTTATGTATCTCGCGCCCACGCCCCGCCCTTCGCCTCCTCGCCCGCCCTCGACGTCCCCTCGTCGACGTCGACGTCGCTGCATCCGCGCGACGACCGTCGGCGCTGCCAGTCGGGCGTCGGGACGCGTCCCCCGCAAGGCAGCTCCCGCCCGCCCGCATGGCCGCTGACGCGTTGCGCGTCGCCCTCTGCGGCGGCCTCGATCGCAGCCACCAACGTTCGACGCATCGTGCTCTTCTCTTCTCCTCCCAGCCTTCGATCGGCCGCGGCCTCTCCGCAACGCAAGGCGACCCTCAAACGCCTGCTCCGCACGTCCATGCGTTGGCCGACCCCCCTTCGCCTGCACGCCTATCTGCGCGGCCCAGACCCTGTCTCAGCTCGCTCGCAGAACAGTTCGCCCTGCCCTGTGACGCTGCCGCTTGGAATCTGATAATCGATCATTCAACCTGCGTCGAGCGAGCCCCTTCACGGTCAGGTGAGTCGCCCTATGTGGTGCCTATGTAGTACGAATTGCGTCCTGATGCCTCTCGCTGCATCAGATATTCTATTCCTCCATGGTCTTTGTCGTTCTGATTGCGTCAACGTTTGCGGGGGACCTGCAGTAGCCGAAATTAAATTAATTGCGGGGCAAGAGCATCCGGGCCGGTACTCAACCTATCGGCGCACACCTGCAACGTAAATATCACTCCGACATCAGCGCGCCGTTTGTGTTCCTACTGTTGCTTCGCAGCAAACTGAACGAACGCAGCTGATGTTGACTCGAACGCTGGATCAAACGCCCTAAGGTTACAGGCAGCTCAGCCCGAGTCACCTGAGACCTCCAAAGGCTTGACCTGGACACCGCCATCCACTTCGCTGGGCAGGCAAGCAACTAGTACTTTATGAGTACACAAGTTCTACATACGAGTCAAGTCTCTACATGTACATGATATACAGCGTTTCCAGTCACCCGGCGCCCTTCAACGCACGACGAGTTGCAGCACACAGGGCTCGTCATGTCGGCTTGTAATATATCGTCGTGATGAACTGCACACAAACCCATCAGTGCCGCACACCACCCAAGCAGTGAGAACACGCACCTTCTTCTTGTACCGCGTCGTATTCCCCACCGCAAGCACGCCGTTCCGGATCGCGCTCGTGCTCAGATGATGCAACACAACGTGCGACGGCACCGGCAGCACGCTCGCGTCGTCCGCCAGCGCCATCGCCGCCGCTGCCGTCCCTGCGCCCGGGATGGCCCCGCCCGAGCCAGTGCTCCCGCCCGTCCCGCCCGCGCCGGTGCGCCCGCGCGGCGCGCCGCCACCCGTGGAGTTGGAATGGTGGTGCAGGTGCGCGGTGACGTCCGTCCCGCTCGCCGTCGTCACAGGAATGCCCTCGCGCTCGCGTTCGCCATCCTCCCCGTTCGCACTCGTCATCGCGAGCCGTGCGCGCCCCCGCGGCGCCGCTCCCTCCCGCCGACGCTCCTTCTGCACCTGCACGGCACCGCTGACCGGCCCGCGGACGTTCAGGATGAGCTTGTCGAGGTGACGAGGGAGGACCGGCGCAGGCGGGACAGACGGCGCGCCGCCCTGCGCGCCGTTCGCGAGGTACGCCTCCTCTTCGCGCGCGGCAGCGAGCAGGGCAGGCGGGACAACGCCTGTCCAGGGCCCGTCGGTGCCCGGGGGGAGGAGCGGGTTGCCCTGCGCGCGTGGGAGCGCGTCGGACGACGAGGAGGCGTGCGACCAGAAGGAGATTTGGTGTGGGTGCGGCGGAAGCGAGGAGGTCGTGTGCACGGGCGGAGGCGCGTGCGGCGGGTGGGGGTGAGACGCGGCGAAGGCGACGTGTACGTAATTTGCAAGGGAGCCGTCATCGTCGACGGCTGTGGGAAGGTCGTGGGCGACACGCCATACGTCGTCGACGAGGAACTTGATATGGTGCGTGCCGGGGAGGAGAGGGACGTACGTGCTGAATGTGTCGGGGGTTGTGCTGGTGCAAACGTGGGCAGGGGGCAGGAATAACGGAAGTGGGACAGGATGGAGGCGCGCATGAAAAGAACAAGCACGGTCAGCGTCAATCGATGGGCGCGATCGGATGGATACACGCACTCGCGGTCCATGGTCTGGCGGCCCTTCCAGTTGTTGTCGCCGGCACGGGCGAGCTGGACGCTACGGCCGCCGCCGTGCCAGGAGATTTTTGTCAGCACCGGCTCGGCGCGCGGCTCGTCTGGAGCAGCCCTGTGTGCGGGGACGGTGCGGAGGCCGAGCGGGATGGTGCTCGCGATTGTCTCGGGGACGAACTCGGTGCGGTGCTCTGGCTGGCGGTCCTCGTCGTCGATGGGAGGGAGTGGGGGACGAGCAAAAGACGGTGTGGGGGTGGGACGGTGGCGCTGCTGTGGGGGGAAGAGCGGGATGTGTGTGGAGGGGACATCTGTGGTGGACGGGAGCTGTGAGGGGCGCGGGTAGGACTGGTAGGGGTGTGCGGCGTTCTGGTTTGCGGCGGCGGACTGTGCGGGGATGGGGATGGGGGACGATGCCTTTGGGCGGCGGTAGTGGGGATGAGGGGACGCGCCGGGGGAGTTGAGGGAGGACGAGGCGGGGGTGAGGGAGAGCGACGCCAGGTCGGGCAGCTCGAGGGATTTCTTCTTTGTCCTGAGCGAGCGGTGGACGTGGACGACGGGCGGGGCGGGCGTCGCGGGCGGGCGGGGGGCGTCTGCGTGGCCAGAAGATGCAGAGTTGCCCATCGTGGACCGGTATAAAGCGCCTCTGCGCATCTGCTTCCTCCAAGACGCGTGTTGCCTTCTGTTTGGTCGCGGTCACGACCCCGGCCACTGCCCGCTACCCTCCATCAGATACTTCCTGCCATCCTCGCCACCGCTCGCCGCCTCCAGCGTCGACGCTTGTCACCCGCCACCATCTCCCTCTGCGCGACTGCCTCAGCACCTTCCCTTCACCGCGTCTCTTAGCTGCAACTGTCTTCTCGCGATCATGTCGGCATATATGCCCAGCCTCTGCATCTCGTCTCGCCGTCGTCCGACTCCCGTCGCTGCTTCCCCGACGCGCTCCCTTCCGACAGGCACAGGGCAAAGCTTCTTGCATCAACACTGCTGCGCTGGCAGCGCAAACGCTCACGATGCCTCACCGGCTTCTCACACGCCAATATTACGAGACCTATGCGTGGTCCCTCTCTTACCTCTTTCCCAACACTGCATGGAACCTCGCCCTGCTTCCGCCGCCCAAACTCTATCTTGTGTTTCCAGGGGAGTGTACATATACTGACCCTGTTTCTTCATCAACCCCCCAATGACGTCGCCCTGCTTCGACTTCTGCCTTCTCAGTCTCCAGTCGCCGGTCGGCAGATCTCGTAGCGACGCGCTGCCCACAGAGCCCGTTATCTGCGCCACATACATGTGCCGTGTATGCGAGAAGCGCGTCGCCGCAGGGCAGCAGGCTAGATACTCTGTGGCTGCACGGACGCCACGTCAGCTATCAGGCGAGTCCTTTGATTCACCACGTCTAGACCTCGCCGCTCTGACTCTTTGTATGCAGGTCCGAGTCAGTGCATAGGACGTCAAGCGCAAATCTTCTCGGGACCCGACCTATTTCTCCCGTCAATCCGGCTTTGGCCGCAGTCGACAACCACCGCACGCTTCTTAGAGCCCCACGCACTCATGACGGAGGCAAGCACAACATCTGTCTCCGGAACCGGCCTATCTCTGCCGCCACCCTGTCGCTGCTGCTCCCGCCTCGGCTGCAATCAACGCTGGTACCCTTCAACGCCCGACCCTCCTTCGCACCCGCAGGCAAGACAGGTATCGTTGCCGCGCAGCATGTCGTACACGATGGAAGCTGCCGAGCCCGTAATTCTGCTATCCCCATCCCATGTGCGCGCCTCCTCGGCCGATGATGCGGCGCGTTGGATGTCACCCAACCTTATCGCCTGGGGGTAGTGTGTTGCCACTAGGGCAAGTACCTCCTCGGGTATGTGGCGCAGTGCTTACTAGTGCTTTCTCATAGAATGCTCACATGCGGACCAGTGCTACTACGTACTGCTATCTCGGAGATTGACGGCCTGCTAGTACAACTACTGATCTCCGAGTTGTACGTGAACGTCCAATTCCAATGTAAATTCTACACCTAAGAGCAAACTGCAATAGACTTGTCCATGTACGTACCGGGCGGCAAGATAGACCGCTGTCTCCCACCAACACCGCACCCTGCAAGCATCTCGAGCATCCCTCACGTCTTCTTCCGCCATGCCATGACGCCAGTCCTTCGTGCAATACCGGCGCCGTCGAAGGACCGGTGTACACGGCGCGACAGGTGCAAATTCCCTACTTACGAATGACTCTCGTACTCGGATGGTGGCAACGCCCAATCAGCCCTGTCATGACGATCGTCTGTCCCCCGCTCGCTCTATGCAGCATACTTTCCCCATCTCTTTATCATCACTCCGAGTTTTGTGTCGCGAGTCAATGCCTAACACACAGTTCTGGGGCGCCCACGATCAGCCGACTATCGACGCACCTCTTGAGCGGAAAGGCCTAGCCCGATTCCGCACGCGCCCCGTATCACCTCCGCCACACCCCAACACAAACCTCCGTCACGGCGCAGTGAATGTTCCAAAATCCTACCGTAAGGGTGAGCAGTGACGTCGTGTGAGCTTGGGACCTTGCGCAGATATGCTTATGGGTGCGTAATCCCAGGCCTCGGTGATAGGGCGCTGCTCGTCAACCTTCGATCTCTCCGAACTTTCTATGCCCACGCCGACTCTAAAGCCAGTGTCGGTGCGCGCTCACCCTCGTGATGACACTATGCCGACGCGGCCCGCCCGCAATTCCTTCTGCCACCGTGTCGACGGCGAGCGGCATCTGAGTGGCCAGAAGACGCAGATTTATACTTCGTTAAGTACAGGTACAAGGCCCAAGCGCTTAGGCCAGGATGTACACTGACAGAGGACCCCGAGAACCCCGACCTATCTCTCTCTCCAATGACCCCCCCATTCATACAGCCAGTGCATACGTGCTGCTCGAGACTCGCTGCTCGCTGTCCGCACCCAACCCAACAACTGTCCGTCTCACTTACCCGTTCGCCGTGGAGCCATCGCGACACTTCGATCTCCATTCATATGCGTGTTCGCCTGTACACGTGCGTAATTCACTTACTTCTGTTTCGTTCTCACTGACGGTCTGGCGCTGGTAGGTGTTGGTAGGGTGTTGAACTGGCCGTTGGATCTCCGAATGTACCGTATTGTGCTGCGTCTGTCTCACGCTGTCGCGCGGTGGCGTTGTCTCTGCCATCGGAGCGTGGATGGGCCCAAGATGATGTCGCACAACTGGAATAGCTTTCGGACGGACGGGCGGGCGCGCGAACTCGAGGTTGGAAGAACAGCAGCATGGGCAAGTGAAGAAAGAAAATACGCGATATCTCTGATAACTAATATCGCCCACCCACTGCTCCATAGTAGCATCATCACTCAAAACCAGATGACACACGATGGAAGACAATTGAGCTGGTTGGCATTTGGGTAAGTCTCGACTATTTGACGGGGCTCAGTAAACTCCTGCCCGCTGAAACATCGCTAATCAAGCCACATTATCAAATGTAGACGCGAGTGCTGGGCCCCGGTCTCGTGCTATCTAACACCGTATCAGAGATGTGTAATCTTCAAATACCATGTTAGGATCTCCGTTGCATGGGCTGGACCGCTGTATGGCGTCAAAATGGTGCTGACATGTTGCGGGACGCCAGCGCATTCGGGCCACCGCGGGTCGTGAAGGGCAAGTCAGCGCGATCGCGTCCGGACGCCCCGGAAAGCCCATCATGCCACTATGTGTTGCTTCCGGTGGGTAAGAAATTGCAGATGGCCAGCCCTCTCTCTTGCCACGCTGTATGACTCGCATTCGCATGTGAAGAGGTGAGACCTTTAGTCCATCGTCCAAAGAAAATTTGCAGAGCAGATCTTGGCCAGAGAGCTGCAGAAGGTTGCCGAACTATCACTCATACATCCTGCGGACTGCGCTGAGCACGCCGGGTATCACGTTTTCCTCAGCGTCGGTTTTTGGCTCTCTGACATCTGATGGTTTCTTGCAGGTACCTGCGAATAGACTCGCCGCCCATTATCGGCGCTCACAGGGTCCTTTGGATCACCTGTTGTCGTCTGCCCTGAGGTGCCCTCATAAATGGCGAATTTCTCTCCGAGAAAATCTTGCTCGACCTCTAGTGCTTTTTCTTATCGACCGAACTTTCTGTCCCCCAGATAACATGTCCCTCGTCGAATCCTACGTGAGTTTGCTTGCTCATAACCGCTAACGATGTTGACATTGCGCGCAGATCGAACTGTCGAGGGTCAGATATCCTGTAGGGCCCCTGATATGCTTCTGGCCACTGGGTACGGTCTGGCGACTTCGTTAGTTCTCCGTGTTTCCACTCATACCAACTTTTCTCAGCTTGGAGCTACACGATGTCGGCGTTCACACTGTCAACGCCCTTTTCGGTCTACGTTGTTGACCTCATCCACGGCCTCACCACGATCGTTATCATGCACAGGTACATCTCCCAAACATTCTTAGTGTCCTATGCATTGACATCTGACCTTGCAGTGTGTCACCAACATTGACAAGTTATTTTACTTCATAACATTCGCGGATATAGATGCGGGTTGCATATGGAACGATATCCTCGATCGCGAGCTCGATCGCCAGGTTGGTAAGTATCAATTCTCTATATCGCCATCCAGACCTGTAACGGCTAGTTCAGAGCGAACGAAGCACAGACCGATCGCTGACCGGCGAGTCTCCGTTCCCGGGGCTTTGGCGTTTCTGCATGTCCATCTGGTGATCTATGTTTTGCTCAAGCAGCACTCCAGCAACATGTCGTGAGTTATTTAACTACACCCAGCCTTCGTTGTCGGTGCTGAAGAGCGCCGCCTCTTAGGTGGATGCTCGGAGTATTCGCCGCCTTTCCTCTCGTTGGCTTGTACCCTCTCATGAAGCGGATCACTTATTGGCCGCAGGCTTGGCTCGGTGCGCGAAATTCAGTGCCTTCGTGCACACCACCTATTTACCGATAATTGCGCAGGAGTGACCATCCATTTAAATATTTTGATTGCATGGAGCGAGGGGCTTCCTATTTCAAAGGCACCATTGACGTTGATGTTCGGATGTTGCTGGTGAGCCTCCATCTCATTCTAATCCGCTGTCATCTCACCAGGACTAGGTGGACGATATTCTATGGTAACTAAGCATGCGTGACGTCCTGTTCTGCTTTCCCTGACACTGCTCCGTACGCTCAGACACCATATACGCATGCCAAGACAGGAAAGACGACTTGAAGGCGGGAGCCAAGTCGACGGCAATCCTCTTCGGCGCAAACGTGAAGGCAGCATTGATCTGCTGTGCCTGTATCTTTGTGGCCTGTCTGGCAGCGGCCGGCTTCTTGAATGGCCACGGGCTGCCGTTCTACTGCATCGCGGTCGTTGGTGCCACCATTCATTTAGCCGTACAGGTAAAGAACCTTAGCGTAGATGATCATCAGAGCTGCGTGGCAATGGTAATTGTCTCTCGACCTCCGTCTCCGCAGCTCACTCACGCTTCCCATGATTGACAGTTCGAGTCAAACGCTTGGTCTCTCGGGGCAGTTGTGTGGGTAGGCCTGCTTGTGGACTACATGCGGTCTTAAATGCTATCTCTTTGGACCACTTGTATTATTTCTTTAACTTTGTGTCTGGGTTCAAGTCTACCTGGTGGAACGCTCACCGATTAACGCAGAGATTGATGCTCGTACCAAAGGATCCTCCGGTTACTCCTCAAGAGCATCAGAAGCCCCAGAAAGCTGACTACGGGCCGTATTATGTTCGGCGGTCATCCCATGGCACACGTTGATCATGAGACCGGATTAAGGACCGCTCCGTTTCAATAAGCCCAATTTTGCTGTGAGTCGCCAGTCCCCGATTTGCCCGGGGCGCGCGCTCTGGCATAGAGCCTATGCGGGAAGAGTTTTTCCTGAAGGTGTGTCTGCTGGATGTTGGGAGCATACCGCACGGTGAATTTTGTGCTTGCTGGAAGATATATTGCCCACAGGAGAGCGATGACAGGAGCTGCAAAAGCCGGGGAGCTTGACGATGAAACGGGGGAAAAATTTACAGTATTGAGCGCTGTGAGGTGGGCGGTGATGTGAGCTGCGGGAATGCCGGAGGATACGCAATACCGAGGCAGCCCAACGAAGACAGAGGCGCAGCCAAATATTGAGGCTCTGATGCCGTCGGTTCGCCCTAGCGGCACCTGCTTTCAATCCGTCCTTCTTGGCTTGTCATTTCCATGATTATTTATTAACATAGCCGTACGGACTTCCTGACCGTCAATTCATGATGTATCGACCGTCCATCCTCGTTGACAAATCACTGCTCACTGGTGCCGCTGACGGCCATGCGCTGCGAACGGGAATACGGCGAAGACCAGGAAGGAACCCTATCACTCCCGTACGAGGTAAACTGCATAGCGCTAGGTCTGTGCGCTTAATCTATGCGCCCATCGTCGACGCCCGCAGCGCGGGCGGCGCACGGGTAATGTGCGCGGTGTCGAAACACCGGGTCGGTGCCCCGTGGTCTGGGGTACAGGATGTTGCGCGGTGTTGTGGGCCTGGCAGTACGGCAGTGAGGCCGATAGGACGAAGGGCAGGTCGGATTACCGAGTCCGGTACGGTTGCCTCGATCCTCTCCTCGTGAGGCTGCCAGAGTACCAGAGTTTGGTAGCAATTCGATTTTGTAGTGAAATACAGACGTATGACAATGCTATGCGTGGGTATGTGTACCGTTGAACAAATGATTTTAGTACAGCGCGTCTGCACGTCCCTTCCACACCGTCGTTCAAGCAAGGGTGGCGAAGCCGATCTGCTGGTTGCCGACGTCGAACTTGGTGTAGACGTTCGTCAGGAAGACGTCGCCGAGGATCCAGAACTCTGTGGGCACCTCCATATCAGCAGCTGGCAGCAAAAGCAAAAGTGTATGTGTCAAGGTACGTACCGCTGCTGATGCTGGCGTCCGCAGCAGCGCCACCGACGCAGGTGGACGAGCCGTCCGAGACCGGGCCGAGGTTGAAGTTCGCGGGGTCGATGGTGAAGGCCGTGCCGCCGAGCGTCACCGAGATCGGGGTGTTGAATGTGCAGGGAACTGCAGGCGGCGTCAGTGAGAACCTAGGCGAAGCTGCAAGGGAAGAATAAAACGCACTGCTGTAAAGACCGTCACCGAGCGAGCTGTCCGCCTTGGCACCGGAGATCTGCTTGTAGAGCGCCTTGATGCCGGAGGTCGAGCCGATGATCTGGGTGGTGCCAGTGTCGATGATGGTCGAGGTGCTGCTGACGACCTTCTTGCCGTTGACAGAGATGCTGTCGAAGCTCGTCTGCCAGTACGCCTGCACGTCCATGATATCAGCATCACATACTCCGGACGCGGGTGTAGACGGAGACTGACCGCATCAGAGACATCAACGGTGGTGAAGTCTCCGGAGTAGAGATCGTCGTTGACGCCGCCGATGTAGAGCTCGGAGCCCGACTCGGCGAAGTAGAAGCCAAACGACTGGTCGGCGACCTGGCCCTGCGCGATGAGCGACTGGAAGAGCGGGTTCGCGTTGTAGTCCGAGAGCGACTCGAAGGCCATGCCGAGCAGGCCGTCCGCAGGGAACTCGGAGCTCTCGAAACCCTCCGAGTAGGTGGTCGCGGAACCGAGCGTCTGCCCGGTAGCCTGCAAAAATGGATCACTGTCAGCGATCCTCACGGGAAATGGGAAGAGATGACGTACGGTCAGGCCTGCGATGGAGACAGTGTCGGTGTACTGCTCGCCAGAGACCGTCGAGCCGTCACCGTAGGCCAGGCTGAACGTCTGCCCGATGTCCGTGGCGGTGGAGCTCGCGCTAGGGTCGTAGAGCGTGTGTCCAGAGCAGGTGGAGCCGCAGGAAGAGCTAGGCAGGAAAAGGTCACTGCTGCCCGTGTCGAAGTCGACTAATCAAAAAAGACGGCACGTCAGCCTCGATGTGTACGTGCGGCGAGAAAACAACGGACCCGTGTACTCCTTAGCCGGGGTGCCAACCGAGATCGTGCCGTACCAGAGCTGGGCGTCGTCGTCGGTCAGAGGGTCACCGGCCGACGATTGGCGCTTCTTGAGGTTGTGCGCCGACGGGTGCACCTTGCCGGTGTTGCGCTCGTAGTTCTCGAAGCCCCGCTGGATCTTGCTGGAAAGGGACCGGGGCAGCATCAGCAACCGGCCAACGCAGCACGTAGGTGACGACAAATTAAACTCACGCGACAGAGCTGCGCACCTTGCGCTGCAGGACGTCGACTTTGACGGACCCGTCGGCGTTGTGCAGGGAAGAGCGCTTGGCAATGGGGATGGCAACACCGCTGCGCGCCGACGGCGTCTCCATGATGGGGACGGCCGTGGCCAGGAAGGGGAGCGCAGCGAGGATGAAGGCGGCAGAGAAGTACATTTCGGTGAAGA
Organism: Auriscalpium orientale; assembly: GCA_019915035.1. Classification (NCBI taxonomy): domain Eukaryota; kingdom Fungi; phylum Basidiomycota; class Agaricomycetes; order Russulales; family Auriscalpiaceae; genus Auriscalpium; species Auriscalpium orientale. The sequence goes on from JAHLMH010000001.1 coordinate 4,418,144, forward strand.
AAGACTTGACTTGGTACTCGACTCTGGGGTGAGAGGGCCGGTGAGGATGTGGGCAGATGTCGCGTCGACTTTATACTCGTAGGACCATGCCGCGTGCCCGCGGTAGCCTGTGCACCGCTCTGCTCAGACTGAGGGTGTGGATGGGATACATGCGAGATTTCTGTGACGGGCGAATAGGGATTCAGAGAAGCCGACACATTTTGCGATAACGGATGGACCGCGCGGCTCGTTGGTCTACTCAAAAGCCTCAAGTCGTGAGCACCGCGCGGTGCATGTATCCTACCAACGCAAATCAGCAGTTCAAAAATAGACCTTGAATAATTTTGGTAGAGTACTGACCGTGCGAACATGTGGCCGTATGTCTTGATCGATGTTGGCAACGACATCTTCTGACGATCGTGATATGTGTTCCACACGACCCTCGGTGAAGCATACGGGGTGCATCCAGAATGTGGTCCTTGTGTTTGAGGTTGGTATAGACATGGCCATGTGCAGTTTGAGTCACACGGTCTTGCGTGTGGTTGCCTCCAACGGGCGCGCGACGCTGACGATGATACCCTCGTGCTATGTAGCAACGCACCGCATTTCGCAGCAATACTGGACGTTATGACCGCATGCTGCGTCAAAATTCCGAACAACTTGTAGCGCCGGCAGGAAGCGAAATTGAGGGCGGCTGACCGACAAAGAGTCGGATGTGTAAACATAAACACATGTCTGGATGACGGTGGTGAGCTTGAGTTAGTCTCGCGCGCGCGCAGCTCGCCTGACCTGCTTCCAAATCAACGCTCTGTGACCTCTGCGCAAAGGCTGCTTGGGTATGTAGTAAATGGTATACCCTGTGTCAACCTCGACGCTTGAGTACCAGTATTCTCCTCTCCATCGGCGCACGGGCGACGTCCCCGCATGAAGCGCGTGCAGAGTTTCACTGAATGTCGCGTCCAGTTCATGCCTATCAATAGAATAGCAGCAGGAGCAATCGGTATCAGTCAGTGACGAGATAGCTGCACGACGCATGGCACGCACCGTCGCTGACCAGCAACCCTGTGTCTATCCTCGGAGCAGTCATCAGTCTCGCTTGTGGTGTGCTCAGGCACTTCAAAGCGTCAGAGGAGGCTGCACTCGTCGGCGTCAGCGGTTGTGCAAAGCGCTGCCGAACCCTATGAGCAGACTTCCGTGCGGTGAGATCAGGGTTTTTGCATGGGCGCGATATTGCAGGTCCAAGGTCCTACTGTTTGAGCATCATTTCAGCCAGTGTGGGGGGCGCTCACAACAGTAGGGCCATAGCTACCTTGATCCTCCTTGCACGCGATCTTCCATCGTGTCCAGCCGCTGTAGGTGCGCATAAATAGTAAGATGGACGGATGGCGAGCTCGATTCTGCAAGCCAGCAAAGCGCCGGTGAATACTGTCACCGTTGAGGCTCGGTGTACACTGTGCAGTGGCAGCTCTGAGTCTGTCGCAGACGGTGGCGTCCACGCATGTCACGCACTGCTCCCAGGGTGACAGAGCGTGACGCGTGACGCTGTTCCATGAGGCATTCAGTGCATCGAGCGCAGCTTCGTAGTACAACAGCACTTACGAGCACTAGGATAGTGTGCTCTAGCAATTGTATGTCTATTCAACGATCTACAAAATGTCCATTACTTATAGGCCAGCGTGACAAACTGTCGGCTACTGTGGCTGTGCTGGGCTGGCCGTTATGTCCGACATGACGTCACGCGCACAACCCGATTTGTGGGCTTGGCGCTGTACATGTTTGGTCGCGTGAGCGGAGCGGAGCGACTGCGGGGCGACGGCATTTCTTGTTGACTACAACTTTTGATACCCACCGGACGCGCTCAGAGTACAGCGCTCGCACGTCCTGCATGCAGCGGCCACCCAAGCACAGCGCTTCGCGGTCCCAGACCCTCCCCCTGCCCTCCTCCACCAACCCGCTCCGCGTCAAGGGCCTCCTCACCCGCCGCTGGCGTTCAGCCCTCACCCTCGGCGCCGTGACGCTCTTCTTCGTCTTCATTCTCACCCACCTGCGCACCGCACCCGTCGTTCAAGTCGTCGAGCAACTTGAGGTGGAAGTGCAGGAGTCGAGGGACCCGTTCAGCGAGCCGACGTGGCCGCCGGGCACGCCTATGCCGCCCAACTTCTACGCATGGCACGACCGCGAGAAGGCCCTCCCACAGAACAATCCCAATCTCCCGTTGCCGCAGGGCCGACATGGGAAGTACATATGGTTCCGGAACAATGTCAAGCGTACGTACTCTCTGATTCTTGATGACCACCGCTTACGGGACCTGCAGATCTCGGGTGGGGGAATATAATGCAGGAGATCGTCTTCAACGCGCATTTAGCCTATGTAACAAAACGAATGTACGTCGTGTGCTGTATGCTCTGTGCCGGGACGCTGACACGCATATAGATATGTTTTCGATAATTATACGTGGGACCCGTACGGCGACTGGATGTATGCCGACTACAACGGCAAGCCCATCCCAGCCCGGATACCACTCACCGCGATCTTAGCAGGTGAGTTTCGTAGTCTTTCGCGGGTGTGCTGTCATTCTCACCGCACGCGACGTCAGGTCCCATCGCCGGTGAGCCGTTCCCACCAGAAGCAGGCGTCCCACCCGCTGTGGTCCCCGAGTTCTTCAACGAAATCTGCCCGGAGCCCCTAGTCATTGACAGAGAAGAAGTGAACTACAACCTCGGCGACGCTCCCGCCACACAGATAGTTCAGGCGTGGGTTGACAAGCTCGCGACCGTCGACGACTCTTGCGTGGAGATCGAGCGCATGTCCGCGCAGATTTTTGACTACTGGTGCGCACATCTTCCTCATATATCGCTTCATACTCATAGCGTTGTCCACAGGCTCTTCGGCAGCGCAGACCGCCTCATCAGCTTTTGGCCCACGCTCATCGAGTCACCGATCATAAAGTACTTCAAGTGGTCTCCGCTCATCACATCTGCCGTCGAAGCGAATCGCGCGCTCATCCACCCTTCCATCTTTCCCGGTGACGCACATCGCGCGCCGCTCCCGGGGCTGCTCGCGCTGCACATCCGGCGCGGAGATTTTGTCGACCACTGCATGCACCTCGCGAACTGGTCCGCACGCTACATGGGCTTCAACTCGTTCCCGCAGCTGCCTGACCGCTTCGAGCCGCCTGCGGGTGGCGGTGGAGGATTCAACACGCCCGACGGCTACGCTACATATCGCCGTCACTGCTTCCCCGAGATCCCGGCAATTGTCCAGCGCGTGCGCGAGGTCGTCGAGTCGCCCGTCGGGAAGGGCCTTGACCGCGTGTATGTATTGACGAATGGGAAGAACGACTGGCTGGACGAGCTGAAGATCGAGCTGCGCCGCGTCGCGAAGTGGAAGACCATATCGACGAGCAGGGACATGAGCCTGACGCCCGAGCAAAAGGCAGTCGGGCAGTCCATAGACATGTTGATTGCGCAGCGCGCAGATGTCTTCATTGGGAACGGCGTACGTGTGCCTGCTTCCTGTTCATCCTGCAAGCTATGCTAACAAAGCCTTTTCCTCATGCTTTTGTCGCGGCAATCTGTCCGCTGTACAGTTCTCGAGCTTGACCTCAAACGTCGTAATGGTGCGTCAGGCGCAGAACACCAGCCTTCCTTGGGACAGGATACGATTCTGGTAGACCCGGGAAGCTGTGGTCGACCCAATCACCTCACTGAGCGCGATGCCTTCGGCCGACGTCGAACGCGCGCGCCGCAGGTGCGCACACGCTCGCGGTGCCTCTTACTTTGTATTCGAGGCAGGGGCGGAGGCTCGGCCTGCAGGCCTCGGGTGGTCGCGCTATTCTAGAAGAGTGGATGAAGGATGCATGCAGATCTCGTTTCTGGACACCATCTATATGCGGTACAATCTTATCTATTGTACATGTGACGTATCTACTACGGCCGATCTATTGCGCTACGCGAAGTGGAACACATTCGATTACTACCCTCCATGCTGATCAAAGCACATAGCACACATACAGTTCTACTGCCCGGTAATTTGCTGCAGGAAATGAAAGAACGGGTTTGAGATGACGTCGTACACGTGTGGGCTAGGCCGCTCGGGCCGCTGGTCCGCCTCGGTCGCTCCGAGAGCGTCGCAATATTTAATCTCTTCTTGTACCCTACCACCATCACCCTCTCATCCCGCGCCAACTATGGTGGAAGTGAAGAACAAAGTCTGCCTCATGTCCGTTTGTTTGCATCCCTCTTACTGTACGAGAATCTGACCGTAGTGCAGCGTCCACGATGGCTGGGGAGTCGCAGCCGAGAAGGGCTTGAAGGGCAATGCCATCGAGGCCGGCACGACGACGAACATGGACACCATCGCCAAGGAGCACTCCCATCGCACACTCGCGGCCCACGGCATCGCCGTCGGGCTGAGCGAGGGCCTCATGGGCAACTCCGAAGTCGGGTACGTGCAAATGCCGCAAGCTCGCTCTCCGCACCCGCAATCGTCGCTCACGTCCGCGGCTGCAGACATCTGAACATCGGTGCAGGCCGCATAGTCTGGCAGGACATCGTGAAGATCGATGTGTCGATCAAGAAGCGGCAGTTCCACAAGAACGAACAGATCGTCGAGAGCTTCACCCGGGCGAAGGAGGGCAACGGGCGCTTGCATCTGCTCGGCTTGGTGCGGGCATCGACGGTCTTCTCCATCCCATGCACATTCTCACTGTCCCCACTCAACGCAGGTGTCCGACGGCGGTGTCCACTCGCACAACAAGCACCTCTACGCGCTCATCGAGACGGCGAAGGAGATCGGCGTGCCGCACGTCTACATTCACTTCTTCGGGGACGGGCGCGACACGGCGCCGCGTTCCGCCGCGGGGTACGCGAAAGAGCTTCTCGAGTTTGTCGAGAAGGAGGGCCTGGGCACGGTCGCGACCGTCGTCGGCCGGTACTACGCCATGGACCGCGACAAGCGCTGGGAGCGCGTCAAGGTCGCGGTGGACGGCCTCATCAACGGCGTCGGCGAGGCATCCGACGACATCGTCAAGACGATTGAGGAGAAGTACGCTAAGGACGAGACCGATGAGTTCCTCAAGCCGATCATCGTAGGTGGCGACGAGAGCAGGATCAAAGGCGCGTCTCCTGCTGCTTATAATATCTCGCTACAGTGCTGATGCGCCGACTGGCACAGAGGGAGACACTTTGTTCTTGTTCAATTATCGCTCGGACCGCATGCGCGAGCTCGCCACTGTTCTCGGGAAGCTTGACAAGCCGATAGACTTGGAGATTCCTAACGACCTGGTACGCGACTGCTCTTGCCTGCCTTCTGAGCGTGCTTCTGATTTGCCATGTAGCACATCACCACAATGTCTCGCTACAACATCGAGTTCCCATTCCCTGTAGCCTTCCCTCCTCAAGCGATGACCAACGTGCTCGCTGAATGGCTCGCGAAGAAGGGCATCAAGCAGGCGCACATCGCCGGTACGCCCTATACCAACACCGTACTGTCTCTTTCCCTTTCCTGATGCGCCATGTGCTCGCCGGCAGAGACGGAGAAGTATGCGCACGTCACGTTCTTCTTCAACGGCGGCGTGGAAAAGCAGTTCGAGGCTGAGGAGCGGCACATGATCGCGTCTCCCAAGGTCGCAACGTACGACAAGCAGCCTGAGATGAGCGTGCAGAAGGTCGCCGACAAGGTTGCCGAGGTGGTCAAGGCGAACACGCACGAGTTCGTCATGTGCAATTTCGCTCCCCCCGACATGGTGCGTTTTTTCTTGCTCTGTTTTATCGCCCATCGCTCAGCTAGCTTTCTACCGCTGCAGGTTGGCCACACCGGTGTCTTCGACGCTGCTGTTGAGGCGATCACCAACACTGACAAGGCGGTCGGCACCGTGTACCAGGCGTGCCAAGAGGCGGGCTACATCCTGCTCATCACGGCAGACCACGGCAACGCAGAGCAGATGCTCAATCCGGACACAGGCGCGCCGCACACCGCGCACACAACGAACAAGGTCCCGTTCATCATGACCGGCGACCCCGCGAAATACCAGTTCCTCGGTGACGATGAGAAGAAGGAGGAGGAAGAGGACGGTGCGCTGTGTGATGTCGCGCCGACGGTGCTGGATCTGCTTGGGCTGCCGAAGCCGGAGGGTGCGTGGCGTGGTCCCTATCACCTGGTCTGACATTTTGCTGACGCTGCGAGCAGAAATGTCCGGACGCTCCCTGCTGAAGGCTGCCGCATGAAGGCAAGCCATCTAGACTGATCGGACCTAATAGAAGATGAAGACATATGTTGTAGAAAGTAGAAAACTGTAATGTTTCACCGTGCATCTACGCCAGACGCGCAATAGAACCAACTGACTGACTTTGTACGCTACGGCGATCTCTCAACTCGTGGATTGTTCCGATTGCGCCGCGCGAACCCATTTAACGGGCCTGAGTCGTTCTGTCCACCTCCCTGGAGCGTGGTAACACGTCTGGCCACCGTGGGTGATCCGGCAGGCCCTGCTGGAAGTGCTTCACCGCAAGCACCATCTGCTGGGCGCAAACGTCCGCAACGATGCCCCCGGTCCCGGTGGCAAGCCCCGTCATCAAGACGCGTTGGATGCGCTCTGCTGGCCCATGCGCCTCGTTCCATCGTTGGAGAGCGACGAGTAACGACCACATGCAGTTGTAGACCAGGTCGCGGTGCCAGCTGACGTCCTGCGGCGTACGCATTGTAGGCAATATCGCGATGGTACGCGTGCCCCACTTATTTGAGGGCCCTGCGACGCTACTGGGGAGCGGCACGATGGAGCACGATCCTGGAGGAATGAATCCGTTCCACGTTTCGCGGATGTATGCTTGACAATGGTCTGTGAGCGCGTATATGTCTCCTGGCTTGTCACCGAACACCTCGGAGAGCACCATGTCAAAGCTGTCTCGAGGCATAGCATTAGAACGCAATTGCCTGACGCAAGTGAGCTACGCGCACCCGCCGTCCATGATTCCGAAAGAATTGGCAGGGGAAACGATGCAGTCGCACCTAGTCTCTTCGGCTGGGAGGTCACCGAAGCGGCCCTGGAGGAGGGTAAACGGGTGTGCGTCGCCGCCGTAGTGATCTTGTATTGCTTGCTGCCATCTTTCGTGAAGCGTAGGCTTCTGCGTTGAGGAGCTGATGAAAAGGAATTGGGGAACTGACATGGTGGCTTTGTGGTCGGAAGATATGCGCCTGGATCTGAGGCGGCCTCTCGAAAGATGGGGACGGCTAGAACGAGCCTGAGTGTTCCAGAGAGAGCAGGCCTTGTCTCCCAACTCGCGCTCTCCTTTCCTCCGACCTCTTCCTCTTCGTTTGCCTTGCAGTGAGTCGAAGCCGGCATCTCTTGGCTTGCGTTCCCCCCGCCAGCACCCTCTCAACCCCCAGCATCATCTCGCTGGTTGCGCAAATCGAAGAAGACGAGGTTGTCGCAAAGCGACCACTCGTAGAACCGTGCCTAGGATGCTGACTGCCATCATGTTGAATTGAATATACAGTATGTTCACGGAGGTGCGACCCTGGATCTAGTGAATGTGTTCACGACGTGGGCGGCGTGACCGGCGGGAGCAGACTGAAAGATGCTGAGAGAATGTGCGAGATGGCACGGCCTGCTTACATCAGCGGGAAAACCAGGGCTGCGCAGGCTTATGCAGCATACACTGGTCTTTCTCCATCCACAACATACTCACCAACCGCATGCTCGTCGACAAATCCCTTCAGCAGTCTCCCTTCTCGCTCAATCCGGGCGACATGTCCGAGTTCTTCAACATGGACCTCTTCGGCGGCTCATCGCAACCGCAGATGGGCCAAGGGTCGTCCTCCTCGGGCTCGCGTGCATCCTCGCGCTCCCCGGGGCCCTCTTTCTCGCCGCTGCCCTCCCCGCCACCCTCATTCCTCCCCACCATTGCTGAGGCGCAAGCCACGACTGACTTTTTCAACTTCTACCTCGAGGACGACTACATCAAGGCAACAAATCCACTCGCGCCACCGCCCGTCACCGGCGCCCCATTCGACTTTCTCGGCACCTTCACGAGCGGCAGCAGCCCCGAGTCCGCCAGCAGCGGCCCGTCGCCACCCTTCTCCATCGACCCCCAGCTCATGACCACCCCCACGCCATCCAAGACTAAGAGTGAGTTCGACGACGATGAACAGGTGGAGCAGGAGGAGGACGAGGAGGAGGACGAGGGCGAGGGCCAGTCTCCCACGACTGTCCTACCCGTAAAGGTGGGCGGAAAGGGCAAGGCGCGCAAGGGCACGGTGCAGTCGGGCGGTGTGGCGAAGAAGGCCGCCGTGAGCGCCGTCGTCAAAGACGTTGACAACGACGACGATGCCGACGACTGGCGGCCCTCACCGGAGGAATACAAGAAGATGTCCAGCAAGGAGAAGCGTCAGCTTCGCAACAAGATCAGTGCCCGCAACTTCCGCGTGCGGCGCAAGGGTACTGCGTTTTTTTCGCGCACATTCTGCCTGCCCTTCTGACCATCCTTTGTCCATATCACAGAGTACATCACCACGCTCGAAGGTGACATCGCTGAGCGTGACCGCCTTATCGATGCCATCCGCACCGAACTTGGATCCACCAAATCCGAGAACGCTGCCTTGCGATCTGAAATCAGCACGCTCAAGAAGGCGCTGCTCAGCGGGCGCTCAGAGTCACCCATGCTCCCGCCCCCGGGCTCTCTTCCCGCTCCCGCCCGCGCCACCGCTGCCCTTGTCACGCCGAACCTGCAGAAAGATCTGCCGTCTTCGCCCCGCATGGCGGCGTCGTCCAAGGCGTTCTGGGGTGGCAGCGCGACGTTCGGCGGAATCACACCCGTGCACACCACGCTGATCCCCGAGTCGTTCGCGCAGCCTCTGGCGAACGTCAAGCCCACCACGGCGCGCCGGACGAGTCCCATGCTGCAGGAGAATCTCAACCCGATGCTCAACAACACTTCGGCGCCGGCATTCGGCCTTGGCCCCGGTATGCCCGGGAAGCCGGCCGCATTCGATACCTTCGCCGAGAACAATCCATTCACGATGAAGATGCTCGATGCGTACGTTCATACTGAACCTCGGGTGCCAATATTTGCTCACACCCGCTGCGTGCGCATCTTCTAGCTACCGCATGCAGCTATGGACCCGCATGGCGCAGCAAGCACACCAGCCCCAGCAGGCGCCGACAACACCCCCGCATGCACCCATCAGCGGCCTCGCGTCGAACTTGCGCCCGCACTACTTCACTGCTGCCACGCCAAAGGTGGCCTCCTCGCTGGGCACGCTGCTCAGCGGGAAGCACTCCCCCGCGACCTCGGCATCGGCGTACCCCTCCCCTCCGCCATCGCCGAAACTTGCGCCGGCACCGGCCGCTCCCGTTCCGACCGCGCAGCACGCCATGCTCGCAGCGATGGCATCTCAGACCCTGCTCCAGCGCCTCGGAGGGGCGTTCTGGCAGGCGTTCTCTGGCGCCGGGGAGCAGGGCCCGCAAGGCCTTGGGGGCAAGGCGCCCGTATGGGACGCGGACAAGATTCGCCGCGTGCTCGAGGGCAAGGCCGTCGTGCGGGTCGTCGACGTCGAGCCGGAGGTGCAGGAGAAGGTGCGCGAGATGCCCGTGGGCTTGCGTGCACCGAGTCAGGCGCAGCATGCGCGCGAGCCTGCGCGCGAGTGCATGAGTGCGCGTGACTGCCTTCGCGAGTGTGAAGGCAAGCTTACGGGTATGCTCGAGGAGAGCATGCGCGCGCTCAACATCTCGAAGAAGTAAACGCCGGTCCGAGTAGACCTGCGGGTGGATCTAGGTGTTTTGTCGTCCTGTTTTCTGTGGTGGTGTTGGCTCCAGCGTATCGCATATTGCATTCTCATCTCTCATTGCCCTGATCGTCTATCTCACACTCCCTCCAAAGCGAATCATAAATCATCCAATCCTGAAGTGCCGTCCGCGCTTGCGGGCGAGCGCCCACCTTCCTTCCATCCTTCCATGCACGACCATCGATCGTTTCGCGCTCCGTCTGTTACTAATTTGTACGCACCGCCCCCTACCTAATGTATGCATAGTGCATCCATCCTATCGTTCACTGTGCCTCGGTTTCGTTGCTCTCACCACTCCTGATTCGTTCCGTTACCGTTGTCGGACGCCTGAATTCTGTACCATTACTGTGTTGGAATGAAACTGTGGTACGCATGAGCAACAGCATGAACCTAAGATGCCAGTGGCGCACAGGATCCGGACGTAAGTCGCTGACTTGACAGTCGGACCAGCGACGTCGACTTCCTTGCGCGTTTCACACGGAGGGATGTTTGAATCGGTGACTTCGTCGCAATAATAGTCAGGCCACTACTAGCGCCGCGATGGAACTCGCCTCCCCAATCTGCGCTGCATGGAAAATAGAATCATATTGCTAAAGATGGTAACCAACTCTTGAGAGGTATTGAACGAAACAGAAATCATGCAAAAAAGAGCGAAGAAATAGATCAAATAAGTCATGAGTAGTATACCAAGATCCAGCTCCTAGGCATAGCGATAAAAACAGATACGACGAAAACAATGCGAATAGATCACCATAAGTCAAGACAAATCAGCCGCAAATCGTCGCGTGTTACCTCCACGCGGGCTTCGCAGGAGCCGCCCCCCCGTCAATGCGCGACAAGCTCTTCTGCCGCCTGAGCGCGAGCGCCTGCGCCTCGATCCTGCGCGAGCGGTCAATCTCCTCGAAGCTGCTCACGAGATCCTTCACGCTCCCGCCGCTGCTGCGCCGCGCCTGCCGCTCCCGCTCGCGCTCGCGCTCCTCCGCGACAGGCGTCACGGGGCGCAGGTCGACGAGGCGGCGCGGCGTGCGCGCGCGCACGACCGGGAGCTTCGACTCGGGCAGAGGCGCGTGCGCGAGGCTCACGAGGTCCTTCGGCGGCGCGGGCTTCGGGAGCGGCTTGGGCTCCGGCGTCATGACGGGCCCGCGCGGCTTCTCGAGCACCTCGGGCGGCGGCAGCGGCAGCCCCGGGTGTGCGGGCTCGAAGGCCTTGGGCGCGGGCTTCGATTTCGATTTGAGGGTGGGGAGGTAGGAGAAGAAGAAGCCCTTCATGCGGCTGCCCACGCTCGGCGAGGGCGACCGGGATGCTTCAGAGGAACCCCAGACGGGAAGCCGGGAAGAGGAAGAGGCGTTGCCTGCAGCGCCGGACCGGTCGTCGGACTTGGACACGTCTGCGCGGTGGACGGTGACGGCCTCCGCCATGAGATGGGAGTAGCGCGGGTTCATGAGCGGGGCGGGGATTTTGGAAGAGGCGTCGGAGAAGGAGGGCGCGGAGAGTTTCGGCGCGGTCGCGGGTGGAAGGCCCTGCCGGCGCAGCGAATGGATGGGTGTGAAGTCGGGCACCGTAGGGGTAGAGGAGGACGTAGACGAGGCGCGCAGGCTGGGTGTCGGCGGGGCGACCTCGCCAGATCGCTGCTTCTTCTGCAGTGCCTTCGATCGGGTCAACAGATCATCACTACACAACAACCCGTCAGCTCAATTTGCCAAGACATGTATATGACCTCAGCGTACCGCGACCACGAGTCACCCAGACCCAATATGACCTCGAATCCCCCAAACAGCTGTATAAACCGATCCACGACGTCCTCGAGATCGACCAGGTCCACATCCCCGAGCACGCCATGGCCATAACGCTCGCCAAGCTCGAGCCGCTCGTCCGTGAAACATGCGTCGAGCAGCTTCCAGTCGTCCTTCGTCCACATGCGTGGGCCCTCTGTGTCAATGACGACCGGCGCGCGGGGCTCCGAGCTAGACCGGTGCGTGAACGGCGAAGGCGTGCGGAACTCGCGCGCGAGGTGCGCGGGGAGCGCGCGCGCGGGCGTCGAGCGGGGCGAAGACGACTTGCGTACGCCCGCACCCGCGAGATCTGCGCGCCGCGCGTGCCGGATGAGTCCCTCGACGGAGGACTGCCGCCGGCGCGGCGCCTTCGAGATGAGGTCCCACTGCGCGTGCTGCTTGAGGATTGCGGCAGCGCGGGCGGCAGCCCAGGGGTCGTCGGAGACTACTTTGACGACGTTGAGGTCCGCTTCGTCGCTGCTGTCCCCGTCGGAATCGTCGTCGACCTCTGCCTCGGGATCGCCCATTTGCTCATCCTCTTCCGCAATCTGGACCGAAAGGCGTGTGTCAGAACGAGCGCAAATATGGAGTAGCTACTACGTACCTCAATGACTTCGCGCCTGTTGAAAGTGGACGGGCCGGGTTGCGGGTCGACGGAGAGTTGGCGGTCGATGTGCACTTGTTCCTCCTCATCAACCGACAAGAGGGATGGAGCGCGGACACGAATCTCAGGAACCTGGTCCTCCACGACTTCCTCCGTGACCGCGCCCTGATCAACCAACGGGGTACCTTCGTGCTCGGCCTGAGTCTGCTGGTGTTCCTCGACGGATTCGGGCACCTTAGCGTCCTCGAAGTACGCGCTGCCTTCGATGAATCCAGAGTCGGTACCAGGTGCGTGCCTCTGCAATTTGCGAGGTGTGTGTCGAGGTCGTTGAAGATCTTCCGAGGCATGGCGTACGCGGGCTTGCACAGGTGGGGAAAGCGCACGGACGACTTCCTGAATCGGGGAAGGAGGTGTAGGCAGCTCGGCATGAGGTTGGCTTGGGGAATGTTCCTCGGGTTGAGGTGACGGACGGTGGGCGGCGGAGTTGTTGAAGTCAAGGAGGTCATCGAGATCGCCGCGAGTATCGTGAGGCGACGGACTGCGCTCAACGCCTTCCATTGCATCTGGGTCGGGCACATTCTTGCTTGCATCTTGAGCTGACTCTTCGCGAACGGTCTCCTCCGGCTCTTGGATGTCCTCTTCGTCGCTCACCATCGGTACATCCCGCTGCTCTTCGCCTCCCTCTTCTTCCTCTTCTTCCTCTTGTTCCTCAATCGCCTTCTCTTTACCCTTTCCCTTGAGCTTCAGTGGGAATGGGCTTATCGGGCGTCCCCAGTTCTCGATCCTATCCCTCGTACGGCTCGTAGGCGGGTCCATCTTCGTTGGTACGCTGGTCATGCGGAACTTCCCCGTATACTCGCCCTCCTCCACATCGGGGTCATCATCTCCGTCCGAGTCCCAGTCGTCGGCAGCAGCCGCGCCGGTGAAGTCGAACATGGGTGAGAAACCCGCATCGTCGGGGGAGGAAGGCGGCAGCGTGCCGTCATGCACGAATATGGGGGTAGGCGATTGAGAGGAGGAGGCCAGAGCACCGGCGGTGCGTGAGAAGGAGGAGTCGGCGCCAGTGCGTGAGGGCGCAAAGACGTGTGACGTCGACGGGCCGGGAGGAGTAGAGCTCGCGAGGGACGCCGTCGCCTTCGCTCTGCGCGCGCGGCCGCGCAGCAGAAGCGGATCGTCCGTCGGGCTCGGCGGGGGCGCGGGCTTGCTCAGATCGATCTCCGGCAGCTCTTCTTTCACCTTCACAACGAGCTTCAAGCGCGATACGCGCGCTTTGCGGGGACTCGACTTGCGCGCCTGAGGGGATGCGATCGTGATCTCTCGGGGTGGGGTGAAGCGCTCTGCTGGGGGCTCGTAGACCCCGATGGGGGTTGAGGAGCGTGCGCGAGCGGATATATGCGCACGGGTGTGGGCGGGGATGGGGGGTATGTAGTCGGCGGCGTGCTTAGAGGCGTGGGGGGAGTTCAGCAGGCGTTTAGAGGGAGAAGACGCGGGTGCGGGGGCAGGGGAACGACGGGAACGGGTGTAGGAAGGGGAGGTCGTTGGGCTGTGTCGCTTGGTGGTCGGGGAATGGGCAGCGGCATCGTTCTCGTGTTCTGAACATGCCGGCCTCGAGTAAGAATATTTTGAATGGTTCGTTAGATGCAAAAGTACTGACCAGATTCGACGTCAACTCGCACACGGCGCGTCTGCTTGCGCAACCTGGGATTGGGAGTTGCGTCGGGGCCAGGATACGAGTGCTCGGTGTCGTCATCCTCGACGGTCGTCGCCGTAGCGAGCGCGGAGCGCTTCCGTTTCGCCAGGGACCTGCGAGAGGATGCTGGCTCTGAGCCGGCCCGTCCGCGCGAAGACTTTCAACAAGTGAGCAATGCGAACATGACAGCCCAAGCATGTGGACTGACGGGTGGTTGGCGACTGGCCGGTCTGAAAACAGCGTCCTCCTCCGGAGGAGGGCTAATGAGTGACTTTTCTGGGTCTGTGCTGTGGGGAGCGAGGAGCCCGGGGCCGCCAGAAAAGACGTCGTTGTCTGAGTGGGGGGCGAGGGCTGGGCGCCTGGCTGGGGACGACTTGTGCATGGGGGGACGACGGCGAGAGGAGGAGGAGCGATTGGGGGGCATGTTCTCCATGCTGTGTTTAGATAAGGAGCGGGGAGGGGCAGACAATGGGAAAGATCGGTCTCAGCAGCGGGAGACGGCCACAACGCGAACACCACGTGACCGCCCCACGCGACTTGCGCATGGCATCGATCGACACGTTCCTCCCCCCGTTTCTCGAGGCAAAGTCCATCGACGCGACCAGCTTGCCATCCTGGCATATCGACGACCTCATAACAACGCGGTCGGGGAACGACTTCGTGTCCGGGCGGAGGCAACCCAATCTCGCGCGCAAGCAAGACAAGAGCAAGTCATTTCTGGGGCCTCTGCGGATTTTACGTGTGCTTGTCAATTCCCTCGTCCTCCACATATTTGAGTGCTGATGTGGACCTCGGAACGTGGCTTTGTAGACCCGGACAGCATCGCGCGCCGTCTGCAGGATTAATGCACCAGGTCCTTCTCGTCAGTTTGCGCGAGGCTCAAGTCTTCTGCTCACTGTAGCTCACTCACAGTGGGCGCCGCGGCAACACATCATGGTCGCGAACTTGCCTCTAACCTGCCGCGCATTTCGCTGGCGCACTGCAATACTTCTCGACTGACTCGCAGAAACGCTTTATTTAACATGGAACCGACACCAGTCCTAATGGTATAATCGGTAGCTGAAAGCTCGCCCATCTATACAAAGAAAGCGCTGCAGACACTCCTGGAGAGACGAATGAAATCCAAGTGCCTCAATCATAAGTAGGCGCATTCAGCCGAGTCCTATTTAATTGTATATCGCTACAGATCTAGTATTAGTATGCAAACACATCTATCAAACGTCTGAATCTGTCCACCAAAGGTGCCCACGGGCCACCCATCTACGCACTCGTAACCGGCTTCTTCTCCAAGCTCTCCCGATCCGCCTTCTTCTCCAGGCTCTCCCGATCCGCCGCCTCCTTCTCCTGCACCTCCGGCGCGCCGGCGCCCTCCTCATCCGCCGCGCGGGGCTTCTCAATCTTGTAGAAGATCAACAGCGCGACGGCCTCCGTGACGAGCACCGCGAACACGAACCAGAAGCCGTCGCCGATGCCGTGGTAGCCGACGGGCTTGCCCTGGGCGACGCGCTTCTGGTCGATCTCCGTCTGGATGGTGGTGACGACGGCGAGGCCGAGCCCCAGCCCGATCTGCAGCGCCGCGTTGAACATCGCGCCGACGGTCCCGGCGATCTCTGGCGGCGTGCTGTGCGGTGGCGAGGACGGTGATGAGCACGCGACGGGCGGGCCGGGGAAAAGACGCAAGCAGAACTCACTTCATGAAGATGGCGATGTTCGCGTTTGTGTATACAACCATGTTGCCCATCGTGCCGATCACGAAGGCCGGGAAGATGATCGACCAGTACCTGCGCGCCCCGCCCCCCGTCAGACCTGCGGCAGCAGCAGCGCAAGAGCCGACTCACCGTGCGCGCGTGTTGCCAAAGGGCAGCATGGCGGTGGCGACGATGTCGGCCAGCAGGCCACAGAAGATCGACCACTTGGGGTTGATGTACTTGGGGAAGTGGCCGGCGACGCCGGCGATGGCGGTAGAGAAGAAGCCCGACGGCAGGAAGTGCACCGAGGTGAGGATCGCGCTCCACCCATACACCGTTTGGAACAGCGGCATCAGCTGGTAGAACACTGCGCGCGGACGTTAGACGCGACCCAGGACGGAAGATAGAGGCGGGCAGACGTACGCGTGCACCACCACCAGATGGGAACGATCCCGAGCGCGACGAGGATGGGCACGTTGGGGTAGCTCCAGGTATGCGGGGGCCTGCGCAAGAACGGTGAGCGGCACGGCCCTTCGCGGCAGCGGAACGACGTACAGCGACGCCATGTGGGGGTCGATCTTGCCCTCGAAGATAAAGAACGCCACGGCGAGCAAGATGGAGACGATGAGCGTGCCGATGACCTGGCCCTTGCCCCAGCCCGTTGCAGAGCCCGTCGTGACGGCGTAGATGAACAGAACGATAGAGGCTGTGCAGTACGCGGTCACCAGACGCGCTCGCACATCGCGGACGCGCAATGCACTCACCCGTGAGCATAGACACGCCGCCGAGATCGAGGCGGCGCCACGACGTTGTGCCTCGCGGCGCCGGCTTGGGGATCGCGAAGATGCCGACCAGGGCGATGGGCACGCCCATCATACACGTGAAGTAGTAGATCCACCGCCAGCTGGCCCACTGCACGAACATGCCGCCAATAATCATTCCCAGCACTGCACAATGCCCACCGGCGTCAGCGCCACATGCCGGCGCGGAAGGGGGGAGGGGAGGGCGACGCACCGTTGCCGACCGCAGCAGACCCGCCGAAGAACGCGATGCCCTGGCTCTGCTCATGCGGGTCGGGGAACCACTCGACGATCAGGCTGAGGGCAGACGGGATGGTCGCGGCGGCGGCGATGCCCGTGAGCGCGCGCAGGACGAACGTGGGCACCTTCTCGTGCACGAGCCCGCAGGCCAGCGACAGCAGACCCACGGCCGCCGACCCCACGATGAACGCCCACTCTGCGCGTGGCGTCAGCCGCGCCCCGAAAAACACAGGTCAGGGCACAACGAACGTACTGGAGCTGTAGATGTCCGACACGCGGCCGCTGATGAGCAGGAACGCGGCGAAGGTAGCCGAGTACGCGGAGAAGACCCAGACGATCTCGTTCGCGGCGATGTTGAGCGAGGCCATCATGGCGGGGATGGCGGGGAACAGCGCGGACGCGGCGAACGCGTCCATGAACTCCACCAGGCAGAAGAGGAGCAGGAGCAACACCTTGCGGGGCTTCGACAGAACCGGCCGCACTGCAGTCAACGCCGTGAGCACTTCGTGCGGGAGAAGTTTTCGATCAACGCACCATAGGCATCTGGCTCTGGCGTATTGACAATCGTGGCTGCAGGGGAACTCATCACGAAAAGAAAAGGGCGAAGCGAGAAAAAATGGGAGCAGTTGGCTGCTGAGCCGCTTCCCTCCTTGCACCTTAAATATCGCAAACGATATCAATACAAACGGCACTGCCAAGCGGGTGGCGCAGGATCCTGAACAAGCAGAATAACACAGTGATCACCGATGTGTAGCGGACATAGCTTGCCAATGGGCGTCCGCGGAAGTTATCCTCGCTTCACCTCGCGGTATCGGCGCGCATTAACACTGTGGGAATACCTCGGGGTGTGTTTTCCATGCCGGTAAATGCGGGCCCTCCAGCAGCCTGTGGCATTTACTGGCCTTCTTGAACATGTTCTGTGAAAGGAGTAAGTAGCTACGTATAAGGGCTTACCTCTCGAGCCCAGGAGACTGCTGTGCGCGCCATTTCTCGAATATACAATAGAGTCAGAGAATGTTGGCGTCGACGAGCCAGGTGGCTTCCAAACCAGCTTGGCGACACCGACGGGCGTCGGAAGTGGGGGCGAGGGGCAGAGGACCGGAGTCGCCGTTGGCCGCGCCATTCCGCTGGCGCCGAGTATGACTCAGCGGAGGCTCCTCCGGAACGAGCTTTCCGCACTGGCAAGTTGCAGTCATCCTCCGAGACCCGTCGCCATACCTCATCGACATCCGTCCCACCTCGCCGCCTCAATCACCGCCTCGCAGCTTACGGGATCAAGAATCGCCGCGTTCTTTCGGTGCTCTAACGCACTTACTAACTTACTAATGCACCAAAATACCAGGATTTCGATCGATAACTTCGGTTGGACACGGTAATTGTTGAATTATGTATTATCGCATACAAGGCCTTGGTGTTCAAGAATCAATTGGTGCTGTTCGAATGCCGATGTACTCCGCGGAGTTCGTCGTCAAGTCATCATCTAGACGGATTCATAAGCCGCCTTAGCCCGCTCGTCATCGCAGTGGGCCGCAAGCGGGCCAGCTCGCCGTGCACACGGTCCTTCCACACCCGGGCGGGTGGGTGCGGGGCAGCTCGCGCGTGCGGGACGCTCGCTGTATGGTGGGCCAGAGCGCACAGCCGACTGCGTAGGATACAACCGCCACATACGGCCCCAGAACACCAACGCAAACGCACCCATGGAAACAGCAAGCCAGTTTGACGATACACTATTGAACAGAATTCACGACTGCCTTCTGTGGTAAGGTCAGCCACGGACACTAACGATACACGATCGCACGCAGGCACCCTCCCAGGCGCAGTCCCTGAGGCCGAGATCAACACTGGGCAGACAAGACAGATTCAACGCTTCGCAGGCTCAGGGTCATCAGGGCGGCGTCCTGGTACTCCCCGCCCTGCCGTTCTTGCGCCACTCCTGCTCCGCGTACCCAGGTAAGTTACTTAAATAAAGTGGTCTGTGTTAACATCTCCCTCGGGCCTCACGGTGTAGCCTCCGTCTGGTGGCGCCATCGTTCAGGCTCGTATGTTCACGGACTGTGGCCTTCACGCCGCTTCAAGTTCCTGCCCCATCTCTCATAGCTGCATATCCTCAGCCCTTCCACCAGTCCCCTTCCGCCTCCTCCTTCTGGCGCCCTTACTTGCCGAATGTCCCAGCACGACGCCGCCCTCCCGCTCGTCTGCGTCCGGACCCCCAGCTGACAAGGACAGGGTGGACGCTGTGCTCACAGCGCGCTCCCCGACGGCGGTCAATCGCATCGTGAATCTATGACCGGCCCTCGAGCTGTCCGTGCGGCCACCCAATTCACCTCCAAATTACTCGCGCCTCCCGCGTCACGGTGCCCCGCAGTGCGCCCAAGCACCCAGCCAGAATCCACGCTACCCACCGCCCAAGGCCGGCCTTCCTTTCTACGTTCCGCGACCCCAGTGCGGCCCGCACAGGTCCTTCCACGTATCCACAAGCCTCCCTCGCCCAGTGCTCCTCCGCACCCTCCCCCTCGCCACTGAGCGTGGCGGCTGCTCCCGGCATCGAGCCCATTCGACGACCCATCTGCCTCGGCAAAATAGCTGACATCGACAACGTGGACGCCGTGCGCCCCCACCTCTCAAGCTGTCTGCCCAGAACACGGCGGCGGTCAGGCGCGTCGTGAATCCATAGCCTTCCGCGACCCCGCTGCAGCCAAGCTCACGGCGGCGCGCGCAGGTCCTTCCACGGGTGCACAAGCGTCTCGCCGCCGCGCCGAATATCCTAGCGCGTCTCGCCGCGCAGGGCAATGCATACCGCTCCCACCCGCGTTCGGCTCTCCGTATATAAATTCGCGGACGGGCCGCGTCCCGCCAACGTTCTCCGGATGCGCTCGGCCAAGCCCGCGGCTCGCTCACAGCCTCGAAGATGCCGACTTCAAATACGGGTGCTGCATTCGAGTGCATCTGACATGAATTACTGCGCAGCACGGACACGCACCCCTGCCTCCGTCCAACCGTTCCCTCTGAATTCATAACCTTCCCGTGTTGTTGACGCGCGTCCACGTCCCGTGATTCATGGACGCACTCGGACTACTGGGATGATTGGGACATTGGCTCTTCATGGTAGTTCCCGACGTAACGTGTATGCTTTACTGTTTCTTTATATGGGTGTGAGAAGTATGATCTTGCTTGGATACTACCTCTGATTTGACCTCGTCGAGCGACTTCTCGGCCGCGCGCCTTTGTGGAATAAGTAGTACATTGCGCACGCGACATACTCGTCCGGCTGATGCTGTCCGACTCTCGCCGCCATGTTGCCCATGCCTTTTCCTATCTCATCTTGGTCTCTTTAATTCGCCTCGCCATCACCATTCGTTCTCCCCGAGCATCACCATGATGGGCAGTTCAGACACTCCCTCGTTTCTACAGCTAAGTACATACAGCAAGTACCTCAAAAGGAGATCGTGCCCACTCTGAAGCCGACATACAAGCTGCCGCACAGCAGACTGAGCAGAAGAACCCACAGCAGCCGCAGCATAGAGCGTAGCCTCGGAGGGTTGGGCGTACCAACAACGTCCGTCGCATATCCCTTTTCAATGTCTAGGTGGGGCGTGTTTTCCTCTGCGTACTCCGGCGGGCTCTTTTCGCTGTAGGATGGCAATACCAGCCTCGGCTCGGGCGTACGATGCGAGTCCTTTGGCTTGATGGGCCCGTATATCACTTGAGCATTGAGCCGGACGGTTGGCAGCGTATCGGGTTCAGAGAAGATCGCTGCCTCTGGGTCTTCGCAGTATCCGGCATAGATGTGGGAGATGGCCCGGGCCCCAGAATCGCGTCTAGCTGCGAGCACGATGCGTGGCGCGCCACCGCTCAGCAGCGCATAATTGCTAGGCTGGGAGTCTGCCGCAAATCCCTTTTCAACGTCGTGGTATGGCCGGTCTTCCTCCGTCTCCGTGTACTCCGGCGGGCTCTCTTTGTTGTTGGCTGGCAAGAACGATGTGGCTCGCTCGAGCGTACGATAGTGGACCTTCGGCTCAAGGCTGAAATCGTGCATTTATTCAGTAAACACTCCAATTGAAAACTCTTGCACGCACTGGTATCTGGGATATAGGCGTCTGGAGGCGGATTGCGTATCGAGTTTGGAGCGAATGGCCGCTGCCGCGGAGTCTCTCGCAGATGCCGTCCTAACTCCATCCCAGTAACTGTAGGGGAAGCTGTCTGGCCATAACGGCCTGGGATCGGGCGGACAAACGCGGTCCTTCGGCTCGGGGCTGGGCTCGTACATCAATACAGGAAACGTTTGGATTTGGAGATCTCTTGAATAGATAGACATGAAGCCTATGGCATCCGGAGTGTGTTTGGCGGCAAGCATATCAGCATTGGAGTCAGGCGCCGCCGCTGTGGCTGCGCAGCGTTCCACGAATAATTGGAAGGTTGCGCAGTCCTTGATTTCGTTTCTGGCTTCGACGACCATGTATTTTCCTCCGTTCGATGTCGTCGAAGTGACCCTTGGAACACCCTGCATGTGATATCCTTGCCACGAAAGGAAGGCGCGGGAGGTGAGGTCTCGGCCGGAGAAACTGAACCAAAAGTCTCGGTCTGGGTCGTTAAAGGCCTTGAGAAATTCCTTCGCGAAATAACAGGCCTTTGTGGTCGATGCACTGCGACATCAGGTTAATCGGGGAGAAAGATGGGTGTAATAATGACGGGGTATTGATGCAGGTTTATATGCTGTGCGGCTTGTGTTGCAGCGGGCCACCGCGGGGACGCGGCCTATGCCACCGAGCTGAGTATATCCTGTCAGCACGTCACGGTAATTGCGAAGAAAAACAATAACGATGAGACGCACCGTGAGCGTACGTTTGCCCCACGTGTAAAGCAGTGCCTGCTCGCATGCAAGAGTATGTGGTACATCCACGGCGTTGCGGACAGAATGCCCAACAGGTGGGACATGGGGACAGTCGAGAAGGCGTGTCGCCTAAAGAATAACACCCTCGGCAAGAGAACAAGAACCTGATGCGCCGGGTGGCTTGTTCTTCGGCGCGTGATCATCTGCGGGTGCGAGATACCCGAGGCGAGATCCACAAGACCCTCCTCTGCGGCCCCTCCTGGTCCATAGCGACATCCAGAAACTTGCAGTAAATGCGGCAATTTGCACGAGCCG
Source organism: Auriscalpium orientale (assembly GCA_019915035.1). Lineage (NCBI taxonomy): Eukaryota > Fungi > Basidiomycota > Agaricomycetes > Russulales > Auriscalpiaceae > Auriscalpium > Auriscalpium orientale. The sequence continues at coordinate 4,439,846 of JAHLMH010000001.1, forward strand.
GTGCCGAGGTGCTCTCCGAATGCCGGCGTGGAAGTGACTGATCTGCGAGCGGAAGTTGCAGCTGGCTTGGAGCAGACGGCGGCATCGCAGAGCGACATTCAGAATACGTCAATCGAGGCAGATGGATGGAGCGCCAAGCACAGTCCCTCCGAAGAAAGGATGAAGCAGAAGATGATGCACTGCAATTTTCATATTGTAGGAAAAGATACCCACGGTGATAATTACAAAGGATATCAATGTTCAACAGCCATTCACAGATGGTGTGCACGCCATTATCTAGGGGGAGAAAGACGTTTCGGCGACGCTGCAGACAGTACAAGTCAGTCCAGCATGGGCAGGTAGAAATGAAGATACCTCGCACCAACAGGGAGTACAAACCCGTCCAACCGTTCCCTCTGAATCCATAACCTTCCCGTGTTGTTGACGCACGTCCATGTCCGGTTGAACAGAGCATGAGGGAAGATAGGACAGCGACGATGCTAATGAAGAGGTACCTGCTACCGGCATGCGCCGGCACGGTACTATTTGGTGGTGTTTGGCAGGCTACATGCTCTACTAGTACGATGCCTCGAGCCTACCCTCGTCACTCGTCGTCGGACCATTCCTGAATCTGTGTCCCGTTTTCCTGTTTGATATCCATCTTTATCATCTGTGCCGTAGATGTGGTGCTAGTTGCAAAGTTGAGTCGGTGACCATGGTACGTTGCAGCTCGCTCACGCTATCATACGCGTCCGAATATTCTGACATCTGCACTTGCAATCCTGCCCTCTCTCCAAGTTCACAACAAGCAACCCGCCTAAGAAGCCATCTCAGCGTACGGTAACGGTACTCAGAACGCGCCCATTACGTCCGGGTGCTTCAGCGACAGCAGCACGGTCCACCTGGCTGCCAGTGCGTATCTTGCTTCGGCGAGCTTGCTCGCGACACCTGAAGCGAGAGCACCTCTTCTCTTCTGCTGCTTCCGCTTCTCCGCGACCGATCCTTCGTACATCCCATTTCCGATTGCGGCTATCCTCGGATGAGGCGCTAGAATTGACGGAGAAAGAGACTGAATACGGGAATCAGTACGGTGAATGTTCAAAGCCTGGGTGCGTCGTGGCCATCGCCTGCTCCGCGTCCAATGTTAATTTGTCTCTTCTTAGCATGCCGAAGACAGTGCAATGTGAACTCTACGTCCCGGAGTCCTTTCACCCACCTTGGACAACGCAGTGCGCACCTGTCTGCACACGCGACGCGCTTACAAGTTACAGCGGCCATCTCACAGGTGCCAGCCCACATCATAATCCTCCCGTCCCCATTGTCACCACTGCGGCTTAGCACACAACGCCGCTTCTCAGATCATCGGAGTAGACCTCACGTCGGCCGGCTATCGACGCTAAGCGCAAGATATATAGAGTCAGAAGAGCAGGCCAAACGGAACACTGACTCATTTACTTAAATTGGTGTGCAGTCTTGAATACATATCCCTTGGGATGTACATAAAAGACAATCGTCTGGCATAGGATAGGACAGAGTAGGCCGAACAAATCTACGTATAATAATACCGCAATTCCGTGAACAACCACGCAGACCATTCTGTTCCTTCCGAATTAGAAAGAACTCCCCGATCTTCCACGTCCGACCTCGCCTTCAGGCGCCCTTCGCCTTCCCACGGGTACAATTCTATGGTTCCGGTTTGCTGTGTTTTTGGAATAGCGATATCGCACGCCAGGATGCAAAAGTCACGGCGAGGATCATCATTAAAGCCAGTTATGATGAGCTCGATGACATTATTCCGCCCGGGCTGCAGGCGGAATGTGCATAACGTCTTCTTGAGGATAAGCAGCCGGAGGGTCGATATGAGGACTTCCTTGGTGGGGGTTGGGTCTGCGGAGACGGGGGTAGCGACTGTGGATTGATGTGGCCGGTCCGAGGCATATCTCTTCTCGGGGCGGTATTGCCCTGTTCCTGTTTCTGGCACTGGAAAGGTGGGCGTCGAAGATAGGCGCGGAGGCTCGCTACCCGATGAAAGAGTCGCTCCCGGGCCCCACTGCGTTGGGGGAGGTGCGTTCGATGTTACCCACAACGGGGGAGGTGACAATGGCATGAATAAGGGAAATGGAGGTGTCGGGTCCTGTGAAGATGCGCTCATGAATTGAGCGGAGGCCGGATTATAGTAAGGAGTCTCTGGCACGGGAAACCGCAAACGCCACTCCGCGCTCCCTTCTTCAGGCAGTTTCCAGGACATGGTTGGCGTGGGAGTGGGCTCGAGCGTTGGTGCGAAGTCGGGGTTGTGCTGTGGAAGGGGGATTCAGCGGCAAGCCCGATACTTATACCTCTGTGTAGTGCGGGTGGCGCACTGGCGGCCATGGGCACATGTTGTGCACGTGCGAGCAACGTGCAGTGAGCCGACGACACGTACATAAAGGCATACTGCAGCATGTCCGTGCCCTGCGTTGGCTGCTGCAGTCGTGCAGATCCATGTTGACACGACAAAACGCATCGCACGCCTAGCACACAACGTCAGTACAACGTCAGCCCAAGCGGAATTCCCATACAAGACATTCATGTGCGTTGTGTACACGACGAAAAAGAATCCTGAGCGCACGCAACAGCGCACTATACAGAAGCCGTGAGCAGACCATATATCATCGTAAATAGAGTAACATTCTTGTGCGTAGTTGAATGAAATATACACTGGTGCGTCGCGTCGCACGCAGGCCAGGCCGCGCCCTGCTACTATAGCACTCCCAACCCATGGCCGCTCGATCGTTGTCCAGCCCAGCCCAGCCCAGCACATAAGTAGTCATTATCCCACAGCCCACCGTCCCGTACACAGGATAGAATAGAATAACCGCGCATCCCATGCCATCCGGGCCCCCCCACATACTCAGCGTCTTCATACTTACACACACAAAACGCACACACAGTCCTTTCTCCTCCTCCACACACTCACACTCCATACCCCGGCGCCGTCCCCGTCGCGCCATACCCCTGCCCCTGCCCCTGCACACCCGCAGCGAGCGGCGCAACGCCCTGGTACTCGCCGTTCCCGACGTCTGCCCACCCACCCAACAAACCCCATCAGTCGTGCACGCGCAACACAGCAGAGTGAAGAGAAGAGAAGAGAAGCGAGACGCACAGACATATCCACCCCGCCCATACACCTCCTCCGCCTTCATCCTCCGATACACAAGCCAGAACGCGTGCTGCGGTAAGTACTCTGTGAGCCCCCCGCGCCCCCGCGAGCCCAGCGAGTGTGTGAGTGGGGGACGTACGAGAAGGCCGGGCAGGTAGCCCAATCTGCCCACGGACGCGGGTTGTCAGTACGCGCGATGGAAGGACGGAGCAAGGAGGGGAGGGAGGGGAATGAGGATGGGATGAACGTACGTAGACAGCACGAAATTGATGAGCAGATCACAGCTGCACCCAGTCAGAAAGCCTGCAGCCGCCGGCGGAAACACGATCGCTACCTGCAATGTCAATGTCACCAACGCGCGACGTCGACGTCAGTGAGCAAAAGGAGGAGAGGGAGGAGGGGGGGACGCACGAGGATGAGGAGGACGTCGGAGCCGCGGACAGGCATTTCGGGGTGCGGGTGCGGGTGCGGATGGGGGGCGGACATGTCGCGCAGACGGAAATTTATAGTGGGGGTTGGGTGGGTATGTGGTTGGGGAAGACGGGATGACTGAGAGAGTGCGCAGCTGGGTGCATGTGCGACGTGCGCGCGTCTAGGCACAGCCCGATGCGGTACCGTGACGCCGCGCGCGTTTGCGCAGCACGGCCGCTGCCCGCATCCCGGTCCTTCACTCACCCTAGAATCCGATCTGACGCAAGATAAGCAAGCAAGCAAGCTGTGGACGCAAACTCGTATAGCAGCTGTGCGATAAAACATTCAAAAACACATTATACAATCCACGTATCTAACACACAACACAGTCCTCTCAATAGTACACACACACTCGAATTAGTCGGCGCCGGCGGGGGCGTTGCGCGTTCATCGGCCATAGGCAGGCGCGGTGGCGGTGGTCGCGCCGTAGTTGGGCTGCGGGGCGAATGCGGGCGCTGCCCCGCCCTGCTGGAACTCGCCGTTGCCGACGTCTGGCGCGGCGCGTCAGTACAGGTCGTGTGTGGGGGGATTCGCGACTCACAGATGTAGCCGCCGCGGCCGTAGCGCTCTTCAGCCTTCATCTTGCGGTAAATAAGCCAGAACGCGTGCTGGACGAGCGATGTGGTTAGCAGGCGCAGAGCGTGCAGGCGGGGGAGACGCACGATGTGTCCTGGGAGGTATCCAAGGCTGCAGTGACACAACACTGATGAGCAGGGGCGCAAACGGCCGGAGTGAGTAGTGGGACGACGCACATAGTGAGGACGATATTGATGAGGAGGTCGCAGCTGCAGCCCGTAAGGAAGCCCGCTGCAGCCGGCGGGAAGATGATAGCAACCTGCAGCACCACCGTCAGCAAGCGCGCCTACAAGCGAGAAGGAGCGGACGGACGAGGATGAGGCAGACGTCAGATCCGGAGACAGGCATGGTAACGATGGTGAGCCCGGAGAGGGAGGGAGACGGGGTTATATACTGGGGAGGGCATGGTGCAGGTGCGTCACTGCGGGGCGTGACGTAGGCGCTCCCACGGCCCATATACGGCTCCCCTCCAGGCACACCGATAGCGCCCTCCTCGTCGCTGCCTGCCATTGTGCTGCCGCGCCGACCCTGCGCCTCGTGCCCGCCCGCTGCACCGCCCGCCCCCATGCATTTGTCTCCCTCGCGTCGCCGTCGCCGCTTGGCCCCCCACGTGCCCGCGCTTTGCACCCCATAAATCATAACTTAAAGTACTTACTACAACGTCGTCGTGACTCGTCTTGAACGCCCCGCCCGCGATGCTCCCCGCGCTCCTCCACCGCGCCACCGCGACCCCGGCCCTCCCGGCCCTCGCCCTCGCCCTCAGCGCCCCGCGCACAGCCCTCCCGCTCCTCCTCCTCCTCGCCCTCCTCGCCGCCCTCGCGCGCCGCACCCCCGCCCCGCCGCCCGGTGCCGGTGAGCCGCTGCCCTCGTGCCCGCGCCGCGCGCACAGCCGTTGACGATGCTGCGCAGTGACACAGCTACAGACAGATTCGTGCGCGCCGCGGCCCGCCAAGAAGCGGCGCACGCTCCCGCCCGGCTTCTTCGACCTGCCTCCGCCCCCGCCCCCGACCCCAACCAGGCCTAGGTGCGCATCCATTCCTTCCCTCGAGCTCGCAGCCCAACTCACGCCCCCACCAGCGCGCCGCCGCCCACGCCCACACCTCCGCCCTCCGCCCGCGCCAGGCTGCCCCCCGGCTTCTTCGACCTCCCCCCGCCCAGCAAGCCCGCCCGCCCCCGCACCCCCTCTGCCACTCTCCCGCCCTCTCCTCGCGACAGACCCCGCCCTCGTCCGGCGCAACCAGCACCGGCACCTGCGACACCTGCGCCCAAACTCTCGCCCCGCGCGCGCGTCCGCGCCCCGCCCGTGCGCCTCCCGCACCCCCCGCGCGCCGCCCCCGCGCCCTTCCGCGCGCGCGCGCCGCCGCGCGTCGACACCACGCTGCTCTATGCGCGCGAGCCGCGGCCGTGCCAGAGCCAGACTCCGCGTGGCGGGGTGGACCAGGATTATTGGCGGTATGAGCGGTCTCAGGTAGGGCAGGGCTATCCGGGGGCCGATGCGGCTGGGCGAGTCTCCGGACATGTGTACGCGCAGGCGCACCCGGATGCGTCGCAGGCATTCTATCAGCAGCAGCAGGCACCTGCTGGGACGCACGATCCGCAGGCTCCGCGAGCCTCTGCGCATGTGTACGCGCAGGCGTACCCCGAGGCGCAGGCATCGTATCAGCAGCAACCCGCCGCTCCACCCTATCCGCCGGCCGACGCGTCTCCGCGCGCCCCCGCCCACGTGCACGCACCCGCGTACCCCGACGCGTCGCATGCCTCCTACCATCATCAGCAGCAAGCCCCCGCTGCACAGTACCATCCACCGGCCGACGCGTCTCCACGACCCTACGCCCCCGCCCACGCCCACACACAACCCCCGCACGCATCCCACCACACACAACCCCCGCACGCATCCCACCATCTCCAACCCCCCGCCACCCGCCTCCCACCTCTCTCCACCTCCACCTCCCACCCCGTCCCTCGCAATCCCCCACCCGCCACCGCCCCCGCTCTCACGCGCACCACCGTCCCCGCGCCACAGCACCCCGCCGCAGCGCCACAACGACCCCCCGCCCCCACGGTCGAGGACGTCGAGGAGGACGAGGACGAAGAAGACGAGTTCCCCGACGACGAGCTGCCCCCGCCCTTCGAGGAGGAGGTCATCTACTACGACCCCGCCACGCGCACCTGGCGCGAACGCGTCTTTCCCGCCGCCGCCGCGTCCTCTACCTCTCTCCCTCCCACTGCCTCCTCCACCTCTGCCCCCGGCGCCGCCGCGCTCCCTACCGCAGCGTCCCCCGCGACGACATCGACCTCGCCGCAAGATGCCGGCGCCGGGCCCGCGTCGCCTGCGCCGTCGGCGGGGACGGCGACGACGCTCGTGGGCGCGGGGACGCCTGCGGAGGCCAAGGGCGCGGACTCCGCCTCGAGTGACGGGGATTCGTCTGATTCGTCGTATTCGGAGTCGTCTTCGGAGTCGTCGGATTCGTCTTCGGAGGAGGATGAGGACGAGGATGAGGATGAAGAGGAGGAAGGGGACATGGAGGTCGACGCGTGAGCCGAGGCTGGCCCCGCGCTCGGGGGCACGCCGAGGGATACCTGATACTTACTTGCATTGCTCTGGCACCGGCTGCCGAGTCCAACGGGACTGTACTTTACTTACCGGAGCCCACGCACGCACGCATTTATTTCTTCATTTATCACTACATATGGTATCTCACTTGTTTCCTTGCATTCATCTTGTTTTCTCTCTTGTTTTCCCTCCCTCTCTCTCTCTCTCATACACACACTGTTTGTATCTACCAACAGCTTCATCCCACACAATAGCATCACGCATCATATATCACGCATGCCCGACGATGAACGCACGCGAGATCACTCATCCTCGCCCTCCGCGTCCGCCTCGCCCTCGCCCTCCACCACCACCACATCCGCCTCCACCACCACATCCACCTCGACCGCAGCCGCAGCCGCCGCGTCCTCCGCCTTCACCGCCTTCTCCGCCCTCGCGCGCTTCACCCTCTGCTTCTCCGCCAGCTCGCGCCCCGCCACGCTCACGTCCTCCCCGAACACGCGCAGGCTCAGCGCACTACCCCGCCCCCGCTTCCTATCAGCACAGCGCGCGGAGAGAGGGAGGGGGGGACGCAGACGCACCTTTTGGCCTTCTTGTCGATCATGAGCGAGACGGACACGTTGGATTTCCAGATGGGCAGGAGGAGGTCGTGCGGGAGCCTGCAGCACACACACACACAGAGCCAGCAATCAGCGACGCGCCCCCGTCAGTGAACTTGGGAGCACGTACGTTGCGCCCTGCCCCTCGCCCGCCCTGAACCGCGCGACATGGCTCCCCGGCGCTACAAATCCACCACCGCCACCCCGTCAGCCCACGCCCAAATCCCAAATCAAATCTAAAACCAGAAAGAGAGGCACGCACGCTTCGCCTGCAGCGCGCGCACGAACGGCGCGCCGAAGCCCTGCAGCAGCGGGTAGTACGCCTCCACGAGCAGGCGCAGCGCGCCCGCGTCCGCGTCCACGATGCTCTCCTCCTTGATATACGGCAGCACGACCGGCACGCCCTCGCTCAGCAGCCGGAACTGCGACGCCCCCCCGTCCGCAGGGGTGGGGTGGGAGTCGGCGGTGGGGGCGGGGGCGGGGTCGGCGCGGCGCCCGAACCCGCCCTCCTGCTTGGTGAAGATCTTCGTGCCGGCGGTCATGATGCGCGCGCGGCGGAAGTCGTTGTGCGCGAGCACCGCGCGCACCGCGTCGTTCGTGAGATAGAGCGAGCGCGCGGGCTCGCCCGCCGGGTTGCGCACGAGGATGTTCGATGCGGGGAACGCGGGCGTCAGCGCGAGCTGTTGGCTGTCCGCGCGTCAGCGTCAGCGTCAAGAGAGTGCGGGAGGGGAGGAGGGGAGGAGGGGAGGAAGAGAGGGAAGGGGGATGTGCGCACATGCAGCCCTGGACGACGGGGTCGTCTGCGGGGATGAAGTTGTACGGCATCTCTTTGAACCCGTTGTCGCCCCCGCTGGACTTCTGCTTGCCGCGCTCTGTCGGCTCTAGAGTCGGCTTGGCGGACGACGCAGCCGCTGCTGGTTCTTCAGCATCTAGGCGATGTGTTGTCAGCAAAAAAAAAGGCAAACGCAGTCGCGAAGGGTGGTAATCTACCCTGCTCCATAGGCGTTGCTGTAGCAGGCGGCGCGTCGGACACGGGCGTCGCGGACATCGGCACGTCCCCGTCGCTCTCCAACCGCGCCTTCTTGGTCTCCGGTGCGTCTGCGCCGTCGTGTGCGGCCGCAGGGCGCTTGCCTTCCCTGAGTTATGCAGCCACGGTCAGTTTAGCTCTTTAACCAGCGGGTGAAAGCTCACTTGACGGCTGCTGACGGCTCCGATGCCTTCCTCTGCAGCACAGCGATGAAGAATCCCCCGGTATCCTGGAGGTGAGGATATATGCGGAAGCTAATCGGCCGTCAACTCTGCGCCGAGCACCTGACACGATGCCGCGTGCACACACCTGCGCTCCAGCTTGAAGTCCTCACCCGCGTCAGGCGGAAAGTGGCTGCGCACCAGCTTTCCCGAAGGGTGCGCCGCGTGGTACTCGTCCCAGGACTCGAAGAACGTCATCTGCCGGTCCGCGGCGGGCGTCCACGACTTGAGGCCCGGCCGGCGCACCAGCTCCGGCAGCAACTCCGGAACGTCGACCAGTTCGAACGCTGGGAGGTAGCATGAGCGGCTGGCACAGCAGAAGGAAACTCGCTTGGCACGCACCTGGGTTGGTGCGCAGCGCCTCGGCAAGGACAGCCTCGTTCTCTATGGGGTTTAGAGAGCACGTCGAGTACACTAGGCGGCCGTCGGGGTGCAGCATGCGCATCGCGCGCTGCAGGATCCTGACCTGCAAGCTTCACACAAACACTTCAGCGGCACATACACTTGCGACACGATGACCGCGCACCTGTGCAGCCCATTCCCATCCATCGGATTCCACCACTTCCATATCCCGATATTCTTGCGCAGAGTCCCGTCGCCGCTACACGGCACGTCGCACAGAATGCGGTCGAACAGCAGCTGCGGCGCCTTCGACTTGCGGGATTCCGGCGCCGCGCCAGAGGTGTCTTGCGGCAACAAGAGCGTGGGGAAGATGGACGCGTCGACGTTAGTCACCATGAACGCGGGGCTCGGGAGGCGCGCGGATTGGTGGATGAGGAGGTGCGTGCGCTTGTAGTCGCTGTCGTTGGCGATGAGGAGGCCCGGCGGGACGGAGGACGCCGTGGGAGAGGCAGAGGAGTGTAATGCCTCGAGAAGTTGGGAAGTCTGCAGTAACGCGCATATGTCCAGCGTGGCGCGGAGGTTTAGAGCGACGACGCACCTTCGAGCCGGGTGCAGCGCACAGGTCCAGGACCTTGTGGTGCGGTTGGACGTCCAGGAAAAGAGGAGGCAGCATAGAGACCGCCTCTTGGCGCGTGATGTTTCCAACTTCGGTTTCGAACACGAGGAAGTTGTGGAACTTTTTGAGGTCGGGGTTTTTGCGCAATGCTTGCTTGGACACGTTGAAGTGCCAACCAAGGCCGTCGGGATACCTGTTCAACTCGAACGTCGGCACTACCGGGAAGTGTAAGACGGTCTACTCACCATGAGAGCTGTCTCGGAGGGTCGACCAGTTCGCCTTCGAAAACGATGCCTGTCAGCTGGGGCAGATAGATGTTCTCGATGGCATTTTTCAACACTTGCGCTGTCCTGCAGACGGCAGCTGAGTTCATGTCTACCCTTAGAGCTCAGCCGCTTGGGATATCCACTCACTGGCGAGTCCGCGCTATCCTGAACGTCGTCGGGAGCGGCTCCTTGAACGCCTCGAACATCTTTGTCCACTCCTCCTCGCCTCCATCCAGCAGTGCCTGCCTTCTGTAGTACTCCTCGAGCTTCGCATTGCGCATGTCCTCTTTCGCGAGCATTTCGCCGCGGTTGTCGTCAGGATTGACGATGACCGGGTGGCCATCGCCTGCGCCGTCCGCGGGACGGCTGGAATTTTGGTGCTTTCCGCCACGACCGCGGCGGGAGCTGCCACGCTTCGCGCAGAGCCCGCAGGATATTGAGACTCTCGCACAGACGAGATGAAGGACAGACGGTCACCTTGTTTCGGCCCATGTCGATGGACGTGACGGTGTTGCTGCAAGACGCTGACTGAAGATTAGATGGAGCAGAAAAGGAAGGTCGACTGCCATATCGGGCGCCCGAAGAAAAGCCGACTCTTCAACGCTTGCGCAGACTGTACAGCCGATACTCAAGGAAGTGGCTAGATGTTGGGCACTGGACATGGCATACACTCAATAAATGAATAGTATCGCATCGACGGGGTGAAGATTATGTATTTGTACAATTTTCCCGGAGCGAGCGGGCGCTAAAAGGCACTACATCCATACTATGGCACTAGCATGCAAAGTGTTTCGTAGAGCTATCCTAAGCCCCTCTGGTGCCCAGCAAACTGCGGCGGCCGTACCGCTCTCCAATATTGGGCGTGTCGGAACGAAGTAATATATCCGAGCAGATCGTCCGAATTGGAGGCAGCAGTGGCGGAGAGCGGCAGAGGGTGACTGCTGGCGCTGCGAATCGTACATACTAGAATGCATATGGCTGTGATGATCAAGGGGGATGCGCAATGGACGGGGGTTTGAATGGAATGGAATGGAATGGCACTAAGTAGCGGGCAGTGGTTTTACGCTCTAGCTCCCGGTGGCTTGTCTGCTGCAAGCCAGCTAGTGTAAGGTCGATATAATCGGGTCCTTGCCATTCAAGCTAGCTGGGACGACCTGTGCTCAGACTCTTGAGTAGATGCGCGGTGCTGGTGTTGGTGCTGGTGGGTCATGAAGACAAGGCCTCGGCTACAGCCACCGACCGACGACCGTGACAACCCGCTTTGGTCCGAACACCCAGCCTCATCCACCTCAGCCTCAGCTGCCTTGACATTGACCCAACTTGGAACTCGCTTGATAGGCATGGGCGCATGCAGGCCTTACTTACTGGATGAAATTCTCCAAATGCCGTGCACAAGGCACGAGCTCGACTGGGAGTCTCTGACAGACGTCGACCCTGCGTCGACCTGCATGCATCTCCTCTGCACATCCAATCGACGAATGAGAAGGGCTACATGGAAATACTAGGGGGCTTGTAGTCTCCGTAGCTTGACCTTATGGTATCAGAAGATAGTCGTTCTGAATATAAGGTCTGCTTCCAAATCTGGGGGTCTCGCGGGTAGGTCCCCTTTCGCAATTTGCCGAAGAAATGATGGGGCTTGCTCACACTGCCGAGACATGCCGTTCCCTGGCCGAGATGCCGCACTCACTTCGCCACATGCATTGGCAAGGCCAAAGTGCAAGGGGTGCAGGGATCGCAATGCGAGAGGAACATGCACAGATACTATCATACCAACTAGGAGATTCCTTGCGATCCTCAGGAAGGCAGAACTTGTGTCAAATTTGTGTGTCGACATGCGGCAGTCGCGCATTCTCTGACTTTCCGAAGGTAGCCAAAGGCAACTTTATATTATTCGAAGTACTCATAGCTCATACACATACTGGCGTGGCAACAACGATCTCAACAAAGGCAAAGTTCCCTCGTTTCGCGTACCCTCTGGAATCTGACATGCCTACGCGCGATGTGGGGGTGCGGCCCTGCGGGGAAAGCGAGCAGCGCGATGCGGGGCGTTGCTCGACCATACTCGCACCTGAGAGGGTGGCACTTGCGCGAGAGATCATTATGCCCCACGCTGGGAGAGCAGGGGGTGGCTGTCTAGGCGGTCTTCCGTGAGCTGCTGAGATACCGACCATGTCCGCAAGCCCTGCTCGGGGACGCCGACTCCGCATTGGCGTGCGTCCGGCAGACCCAGCGCACATTGCTCGCCGGCTCCCCAAGGGGAACCCATGCCGAACCACTTCAAACGCCCGCACGGCAGCGTACTAGAGGCGCGTTAGTCCGCGAAAATGGCTGTGGTGCCCCATTCGAGGCCGTGCGCGAGCCACAGCGACGCGACCGCGTACCGCCGGAATTCCCGACACGCGTCTCGCACCGCGCTGGCGGCGGGGTCCACGGTGTTGATGCGCAGAGACCGACGTGCCGGGCGGGCGAGGGGGGGCGGCGTGTGGGACCGTTGGGTGAAAGAGGAGACGCAGCGCTGTGAGCGCGGGTAGATGCATGGTGATGGTGTCCAGGACGCGTCGAGGAGCGGTTCTTGGCTATAGCTGAGGGAAGCGGAGTCAGCCTTGGGGCCACCGCGCGGCCGTACGCGTTCGCAGCCGCATGACCTCCCGCACAGAGGACGGATGAAGTGCCGGAGACACAAGACTCACAAGTACTGGCCTTGGCAAGTCAATTGAGAACTACATCTTTGCGCGACTGTTGTCCTCACGGAGAGCACTCAAAGCTCGACGTATCACCAGCACTGAGCGCAGGAACAGACGTAGACTTTCAGACACAATGTTGTGCGAGGTCAGACTCATCGAATCGCGCGCATGCTACTGCTTGCGCAGCCACCTGAGATACAAACTGCGCTACACTCCGCCTCGCCGGTCTTCGGCATCCCATTACCCTCGCACCTAATTAGGGCATAAGCCCACCTACCCGCGAGCCCCCCCGGATTTGGATACAGACTAGGGGGCTTGCATGTGTTGTCCACTCTCGAAGTGCGTTCCCTGCTCTGACCGGTGCTCCGCTCGCCGAGCTGCCTCGTGGAGTTGATCACTGACTGATGGCAGCTTCGCGTGTGCCATGTGGTCAACAGATAGCTTCAGATTCTTCCGAGGGTCTACGACGTCGGCGAACTGGCCCGCAGGAGAGGTTGTGCGCTAGGTGTTTTGGCTTTACAAGTGCTTTCAGTGCCAATCTCGACGTCGGGCACAAGCAGGGGTGTATCGTTGTATTGCAAGTGCCGCCAGTAAGGACTTGTCAGTGACCCAGGCTCGTACTTTGACTTCTACTTGGACTCCGTCTGCATCGGTGCCTACTTGGAGCAATACCGTTGTCCACACAAACATACGGCCCGTCGCCAAGCCTTCGTGAGTGATATAAACCAGGTATAAATCACAGCAAAGGGAGGAACACGCTACGTCTCCGACAACAACATCCTAGGGCCCACTGCTCAACTGCTGCCTCCCCTTCTTCTTGCCACCCGTCGGCGAGTCCGACCCTCCACGCTTCTGTCGTCCCACCTGCTGCGCAGCTTTGATCTCTAGATCTGTAAGCCACATCTAGCTCACATGGTTTCTTGCCCGCTCATCGTCTTCGAAGGTCGCAGATTACGACAAATATATGGGAGAGGACGCCGGCCAGCACGATGTCTCAGGACAGCTTTCATCGCTATCTGGCCAGCACAAGCCTACGCATCACCGCCATATGCAGCTATGCTTCCTCGGACATACTCCCTATCTCCCCGCCGACGAGCACATGGACTACTTGGCTTGCGTGGACTAGGTCTTGCCTGAGCATTGCCCCAGGATAACTCCGCCCTTCGTTGCTTTGATCTTGCGTATCCTCTATCAATGGCACCATGCCTTTCGCACCTGTTCGCTGGGGTTCAGCTCGTCTTCCTCAAGCTAATTTGCTACCCTGACGGTCGCAGCGGCATGCACTGCATTGCTGCTAGGCTTTGAGTCGCGGTGCATCACCGTCATCAACTGAGAGCACCCGCAACCGAGATCTATTTCTGGAACTACGCTACGGCCGCACTCTTGGCTGCACCACTTCGATGTGGAAGCATGCTGCTTGCAGCGTCTAGATGTTTGATTCAATTTCAAGTTCTCTGCGTCGGCGCGTGCGCGTCCCGCATGCTCGCAACCCTGGTCCATACGACTCTCTTCCATTTCGACTTGCACATGCGCCTTGTCTACGGAAATCGACAGACGAGGATCACATTCTCGATGCGCTCTGCATGCTTCTCGAGATATTATGGACTCGTGCATCAAGATATTATGTTTCCAGCGTCGTGTATCGGCGGGCGCGGCGGTTGCCAACGTGGACTCAAATGGAACGAATCAGCGCGAAATCATTTTCACACGGTACTTCTGGGTCAGTACTTCTCCACATTCGCTCGAGTTCTCTGAACAATTGCTCATTTGCGTGGGCAGGTCGTACCGCGCGGTGCAGACATTACATTCCTCGTGTCCACTAGCGAGTTGTCCGCGCGGTTGAACGCGTTATCTCTCCGTGTCGGTGTTGCCGCGTGGAGCCGGCGACGCCGAAGACGAGAAGCAGAGAAACCTCACATGGATCGCATTCCAGTCCTCCGTTGCGATGATCTCGTACTCAGAGCTCGGTCGTACTCGAGCTCAGACGAGTGACACCCTGAAGGTATAAAAGCGGGTCGTGCTCTGCCCACATTCCTCACCGGCCCTCTCACCCCAGAGTCGAGTACCAAGTCAAGTCTTTCTTCACCGAAATGTACTTCTCTGCCGCTTTCATCCTCGCTGCGCTGCCCTTCCTGGCAACGGCCGTCCCGCTCACGGAGACGCCGTCTGCTCGCAGCGGTGTTGCCATCCCCATCGCCAAGCGCTCTTCCCTGCACAACGCCGACGGGTCCGTCAAAGTCGACGTCCTGCAGCGCAAGGTGCGCAGCTCTGTCGCGTGAGTTTAATTTGTCGTCACCTACGTGCTGCGTTGGCCGGTTGCTGATGCTGGTCCGGTCCCTTTCCAGCAAGATCCAGCGGGGCTTCGAGAACTACGAGCGCAACACCGGCAAGGTGCACCCATCGGCGCACAACCTCAAGAAGCGCCAATCGTCGGCCGGTGACCCTCTGACCGACGACGACGCCCAGCTCTGGTACGGCACGATCTCGGTTGGCACTCCGGCCAAGGAGTACACGGGTCCGTTGTTTGTTCTGCCGCATGTACCCCGAGGCCGGCTTGTCTGACATGCTGTCTTGTTTGATTAGTCGACTTCGACACGGGCAGCAGTGATCTTTTCCTGCCTGGCTCCTCCTGCGGTTCCACCTGCTCTGGACACACGCTGTACAGCCCCAGCGCGAGCTCCACCGCGAAGGACCTCAAGAAGACGTTTAGCCTGGCCTACGGTGACGGCTCTACGGTCTCTGGCGAGCAGTACACGGACACTGTCTCTATCGCGGGCCTGACGGTACGTGTGGCTCTTCGCGTTGCCACGGAGTACGGCTGACGGATATCACTGTTTCAGGCTACCAAGCAGACCCTCGGTTCCGCGAAGACGTACTCGGAGGGTTTCGAGAGCTCCGAGTTCCCTGCGGACGGCCTGCTCGGCATGGCGTTCGAGTCTCTCTCGGACTACAACGCGAACCCGCTCTTCCAGTCGCTCATCGCGCAGGGCAAGGTTGCCGACCAGTCGTTCGGCTTCTACTTCGCCGAGTCGGGCTCCGAGCTCTACATCGGCGGCGTCAACGACGACCTCTACTCTGGAGACTTCACCACCGTTGATGTCTCTGATGCGGTCAGTCTCTGTCTCCACCCGCGTAGGGAGTGTGTGATGCTGATATCATGGACGTGCAGGCGTACTGGCAGACGAGCTTCGACAGCATCTCTGTTAACGGCAAGCAGGTCGTCGGCAGCACCTCGACCATCATCGACACCGGCACCACCCAGATCATCGGCTCGACCTCGGGCATCAAGGCGCTCTACAAGCAGATCTCCGGTGCCAAGGCGGACAGCTCGCTCGGTGACGGTCTCTACAGCAGTGCGTTTTTTCCCCTTGAAGCTTCGCCTAGGTTCTCACTGACGCCGCCTGCAGTTCCCTGCACATTCAACACCCCGATCTCGGTGACGCTCGGCGGCACGGCCTTCACCATCGACCCCGCGAACTTCAACCTCGGCCCGGTCTCGGACGGCTCGTCCACCTGCGTCGGTGGCGCTGCTGCGGACGCCAGCATCAGCAGCGGTACGTACCTTGACACATGCACTTCTGCTGCCAGCTGCTGATCGACGTGCCCACAGAGTTCTGGATCCTCGGCGATGTCTTCCTGACGAACGTCTACACCAAGTTCGACGTCGGCAACGAGCAGATCGGCTTCGCCACTCTCGCGTAAAGCGATCCTGTGGAATGACCATAAAGAAAAGCGGCGATCATGAGGAGAACGCGCTGTACAATGAGCTGTTTTTTTACTGGTGCTCTCACGGATTTCGCATAGCATTGTCATTGTCTGTATTTCTGCAAAATCAACTCGTCTCTAAACAAAGTTGGCATCGCTCGTCTTCTTCATGGGGAGTGGATAGGATACGATTGTCACGCCATGCGCGTTGTAACCATCATGCGCTCAAATTCAGCGAGCCCCATGGTCTTGTCTGGCGATGTCGAATACGCATCGAGCATCTCGACGATCTGAGGACATGCTCATTAGCACGCAAATACATGCATATCCTGCTTTCCGAAGAGTTGACGACAAGCATGCACTAACCTCCTCTGTCTTTATCTTCTCGCTGAGCGACTTCGCAGCGGCAGCGAGCTCGCGCACCCCAAGCCGGCGCTTCGCCGCTGCGTTCGCATCCACGCCGGGAAAGAAAAGCACGAAGGCCTCCAGACACGCGGCCTTCTGCCGCGCAGTGAGCTCACCCGACTCAGATGGCGACGATGAAGGGGATTTGCGTCGTCGTTTTGCGCGCGATGATTTAGTGGGCGTGTCCTTGTCCTTGGCCCTGCCCTTCGAGGCGCGACCGCGTTTCGGGCGTGCGGTCTCCGTGTACTCGTCGGATGAGCCGCCTTCCGACTCGTCGATCTCGATAGGCTCATCATCGACAGCTTCATTGACCTTTTCACTATTGGTCTCCTGTCCGGCATCATCGTCCTCTTCCTCATCAGGCTCATCGAGCAGCGCGGCGCAGACCGACTGCCAGTCCCGCTTGCTCACGCGCTTGTCATCCTCCTCTTGCTCCTCTTCCTCACCTCCCCATCGCCGGCGACGCGACGTGCCCCAACCTTCCGCGGCATTGTTGAATACGGCGAGGGTGTCTTCGTCGTCTGGAGGGAGGTCGAGAAGCTGCAGCGCGTAGGGTATGCGTGACAGCGGAATGTACTCGTCCGTGTCCTCGGCGTCGGGAATGAAGCCCCCTGCGGGTTCCTCTTCGTCAATGATGAAACCTCCTGGTGCAGGATCATCAAGCAGAAAGCCTCCGGGAGCGGCATTCTCGACGATGAAGCCTCCGGGCGCGGTAGATGGTCCTGGGTCGAGGAGGAAGCCACCTGCTCGAGAAGTCGATGTGTCCTGCTGAGACGAAGTTGCCTTCGCGAATGCGCGGTTGATGCGCGATTGCAGGCGGTCTGAGAGGGCGAGGAAGGCAGGATCGGGCCGTGCTGACATTATCTAGCTGAGCGACGTCGACGTCGAGGAGAGGCGCGTCTCGTCACGTTGTGACATAGTCTGACTCGACAACTTGAAGCCGGGGGAGAAACTCAGATTGAAGAGAACGAGGACGAGGGGTGCAATTCGACAACGAGTCTATGTACTTATGGCAGATTCGACCGCGAAACAAGCCCACTGGCACTAATCTAGGGAGCAAACCGTCAGACTTCAGACCGGCTGCTTTCCGCAGCATTCATGGCCTCGAAGAGTCCGTGCTGCTCTCCAAGGCCATATGTGAGAGTCAACCTCTGGAATATGGACGATCCTGTCTCTGGATCAAGCTCGAGCTGCGAGAGACTGTGAGATCATACATAAGAGTGCTCTCGTTCGAACGCACCAAGGAAATGATGTCGTCCAGTAAATGAGATTGACCAACAGTCATGCCAGCAAGGCCAGTATGATTGGCATTCACAATGTGAACGTGGAAATGGTCTGCATCGCACCTCACAAGTCAGCAGAAGAATGACAGCCTAGTTGAGGCCGTTGAGGCCGTGACGAGACCTACAGTAACTGGGTTGGTAGTGAACAAATATTCTCAGCTGATTCGCATGCAAGCCCCAGCGCTCGCCCACCACTCTGCGCGCCTCGCGTCGGATGGCATGCAGAAGTGGAATATGGCCTCTGTTCAGGTCACGAAGGCTTCGGATGTCTTTGAAGAGCGTAATGGCCACGAGGTACAAAGACGATAAGGTCGTCAGATCCCATTTCATGTCTGGAAGGATGAGGAAGCCATCGACACTGCTGGGCGATCGGAAAAGAATCTTCTCTGCCTCGGAACGGCCGGACAAGATGTCTTCCACCCTGAAGGCCGTCTGTCAGCTTGAGGGCAGAGGCCAGGAGCAGGACTCGCCATTGGGTGCGTGACGCGGGAAACGCATCAATGTAGGGCTTTACGATCTTCTCGTACATTGCTGGTGTCTCATGGACGATGCAGACGTTCTGTTTTGAGTACTGCGAGGATGGTCAGAGGAGCACACCTGACAGCTGACCGACGGTGTACTTTGCGGACGTGAACCTCTGTAGCAGGATACACCACGTTGATCTTGACATCTGGTCTGTCTGCTGAGGTCTTCAACCATCCAAACATCCATTTGTACTGGCTGCAGTTCGTTGCTTTAGATCACCCGGGTACACAAAAGCGCTCACAATATCGTTGTCTCCAATGAGAGACACGTGTGATATGAGATCGTCCGAGAAAGAGGGCAGCGCAGTCTTCTCTATCCGAACAATAGCAGGGCGGGCTTCGTCCTCAGATGCGTCGGGTCTGTATGTCCCCAGGATAGTTACGCTGTGAGCGACGGGGTCTGCGAAGACATGCTCCGGTCAGGCCAGGCGTGCCCGCGGTGCAGGCGGCCTGACCTTCGTTGAGTACCCTCTCGTAATTGAAACGCTTCAAGTCGAATGGGGCTGTCATGAAGCACAGAAAGATCGGTCAGTGAAGAGTGGGCTCGGAAGTCACAAAGGAAGGGACGCATGGCACTAGTAGATAACGCGCGTCCCAAGCCAAGCGTTATCTACTACTCGACTGCTTGAGATTGCGTCGATCTACTATCATCTGGTGTTACTCTCATGTCCACATTCTCCCTCGACGAAGAGGCGCGTCTTTACACCACAAATGCCGAGCGCGAGAAGTACGAGTCGCTTGCAACGCTCTACGGTATCATCGTCGCACTTGATTACCTCGAGCGCGCATATGTACGGGACTCCGTCACCGCCGCTGAGTGCGTGAGCACACCTTCGCACTTATGCCAGCTCTGATCCTCGAGGCATAGGTACTCACCCGCATGTACCCGGCTTCTCTCGCAGTACAAGACGATGTTGAAGCTCGTCGCAGACGATGTGCCGAGCGTCGACGATTTCATGGCCCGATACCGGGTGCGTCGTTGCCCCCTCTCGGACATCATGTATCCTGATTCATGTGAAGTAGATGGATCATCCAGCCGCGCTCCACAGGCTGAAGGTCGGCGTCCCTGCAACCATTCAACATTCCAGCGAAGCGGGCCCGGAGACGGGAAAGTGGGTCGCGGAGACGACACAGGTGTGTGCCCTACGTCTCTCATCGCCGGCGCTCTAAAGCAACTGTCTCTGTAGAGCTTCATAACATTCATGGACGCGCTCAAGCTGCGATTGCGCGCGAAAGACCAACTGCATCCGATCTTGCAGGAGCTCGTGACTGGCTATGCGCGATTCAAAGGCAGCAAGGACTGGGAGGGTCGGAGTAAGATGGTTGGCTGGTAAGCACCGCCCCGCCCAGGCGAGCGATGCCATTGACTTCCGAACCAGGTTGATAACCTTGAATGGGATGAAGGCATCGGAAGAGATTTCGGAGGAGCAATCGAGGCAGGTACGCAAATACGCTGTTGAAAGGGAGAGAATGTGTTACTGAGAACCGCAGCAGCTCCTCTTTGATGTAGACCATGCATACGCGGAATTCTTCAGGAGCCTGAGCGGCAAGGGAGACTCATAATCTATTGCCGGGGGCGAATAAGGACAGCGATACGCGAGGATCTCACAACATCTCTGACCCACAGAGTTCCAGCGCCTAGCGACGCGCCTCAGGGACAGCTGTGTCCCTACCGGTAAGTATGTTCGGCCACAGTGCACACCTCGCCCGAGGACATTTCTCCTTCCAGTTTCATCCGGGTTTTTTGTCGCATGTTCGGGAGACTGCTCGCTAGCACATGTATTATAAAGGCTAGGATGACGGTGACATCCATCTGTCTTTCTTTCATTTTACTTGGCGGACGAAGCCACCATGCCAAACCTTCCTTTGTCGCTTGCTCAACTTCTCGCTGGGGTTTTCGTAGCTTGCTGTGTGTCTCGTGTCGTATACAACCTTTACTTCCACCCGCTCTCGAACTTTCCCGGACCGCGCGGAGCAGCCGCTACCAGGTTATGGCTAGCGTACATGGAGCTGTACAAGGGTGTCTCGCTGCATCTAATTCGCAAGCAGCTGCACGACAAGTATGGTATGTCCTTCGCTGCCGCTCCAGCACGACACATCTGACACATCTGTTCAGGCGATGTCGTTAGAATAGCACCAAACGAAGTGAGCTACACCGTTGCGAGCTCCCTGGTCGACTTCTCACTTGTGCGCTCTTGTCGCTAGCTCCACTTCGCCAACCCTGAAGCGTACAACGACATCTACAATTCAAGAAATAAATGGGACAAAGACTATCGCACCTATCGTGCCTTCGACGCGGACACAGCCTCCCTTTGCCTCACGTCGTACCATGATGCTAAGCAGCGTAAAGACGTTCTGAACCCGCTGTTTTCTCGGACAGCCATCACCAAACTGCAAGACTTGGTACGGACCAGAGTACGTTGGTTGATGGTTCTCTTTCCGAGCTGTCTCCAACATGTCCTGCGACAGGTTGACGTGTTCTGCGATGCACTGAGCAGACATTACGCAGAAGGTGAAACTGAAGAATATCTTTACATACAAACGCTCAACGAATTCTAGGGAAATACAGTGACCTCACTCTTGGCTGCAGGTGCCTTGCAATGGACATCATCACTTTATTCTGCTTTGCGCACTCTGCCGACGCCACGAATGCTCCTGAATTCAACTCTGAACTTGTCCGCGCCACCGAAGAGGTGCTTCCCACTCTTACTCTTGGGACGCACTTCCAAGTCTTTGTCTGGTTCATACGTTACACCCCGCAGTGGGTCGCACTGCGTATGGGATCGCCCGTCATAGCTGCATTGTTCCGCTTGCAAAACGTCAGTCGTGCCACTGCTCGATTTATTCGCACTGTCGCTAATCACCACTGTCGCCGTTGCAGAGGCTCACGGAGCAGATTGACGATATCCTGCGCAATTCGAGCTCCTTGGAAAGCGCACCGCACCCCATCATTTATCATGAGCTGCTCAGCCCGGAAGCCCACAAGGGTCGTCCTCTTCCATCTAAGCGGAGCCTCCTCGAAGAAGCTACGATCTTAGTAGGCTCGGGATCTGACACCGTCGGCATCACCCTTACGACCACTGTGGCCCGCATAGTCAGCTCGCCGCAGATCCAGGAGAAGCTCAGGGCTGAGCTGCGCGCAGCGTGGCCGGACGTGGACGAGCCGCCCCGCTACGAGGCGCTGCAGAAGCTTCCGTTCTTGGTGCGTACGATGTGCAGGTGTTGATCAATGCCCAAGCCGACGGTTCCTGCAGACCGCGGTTTTGAAAGAAGGTCTTCGCATGTTCCCTGGTGGTCCTGCGCTGCCCCGTATCGTACCACCGGAAGGCGCCGTCATCGCAGGCTTTGCGATTCCTGGAGGAGTGAGAGCACACATTCGTAATTTGTTTGTGCCCGAATCCCTGAATTTTTGCGCGTCTAGGCAGTGGTGTCCCAGTGCTTCACCTTCGTCCAGCATGCCGAGTCGGTCTTCGAGCGAGCCAACGACTTTCTACCAGAACGATGGCTCGGTCGCGATGCAAATTCCTTCGAGAGCTCAATCGTGATCTTCTCGAAGGGTCCGCGGAGCTGTCTGGGTATAAAGTGAGTATATACCCACTGTTCCACGTATCTTGCCGATGATTCCTTTGCTCAGCTTGGCATACTGCGAGCTGTACCTAGCCCTTGCCCACCTCTTCCGACGCTTTGAACTGACCGTTGACATAAGCCGGTGAGCTACTTCCAACTGATTGCCGATAAGCTGCGTACTGAGCACTCCGAAGATTGCCCGACTTCACCTTCAAGGAGCACTTCGTTCCTTACTTCACGGGCGAACACTTACATGTTTCGTGCAAGCCGACAGACGTGTGATGTTGATTGCTGCCAAGGTCTTGTACGCTCTTTGCAGTTTATTCTTCTGGTTGATTCTGGGAATGTTGAGATCCGTGAACCTCACGCACTGCATCATCCGCGTACTGGCTGGCATCTAAACACTAGCGCGACGACACGCGTCGCACATCTGTGTCTGCAGTGCTCTTCTGTGCCCTGATTCACCGCTCTGGGCGGTGCTTGACTACTACGACGACTGCGGTTTTCGCATGGACTGCGCAGTCATTCAAGAAGGCGCTTCAACTAGCGCTCCGCAGTCAAATGTGACAATCGACTGACGGGCCATCGCTTCAGAGCGGCCTTTTCTCTCGGCAGATGCTGTGCCTGGTTTTGTTTATAGGCCTGGCGACTTAACACGATGCAGCCTCACCTTAAGGCTTGTTATTTCCTCTCTCCCTTCCGCCCTTTCCCCCTCCTTCTTAAACAACGTCCACTATGGGTACGCACTCTGCTCTTTCTGGCCGGATAATGGTGGCTTACTCGGCCCCAAAATTTCTGCTGTAGCAAATCTTGTATATGTTGACCCTGATCCCGACTCCCAGTACCACTACGACCCGACCGAATGGGTTGCCATTGTCTTCATAGTTCTATTCAGCCTTTCCACCAGTAAGTCCTATGCGCTCGTATGCTATGTTGAGAATCGCTGACGATATTCGTGTACAGTTGCTCACCTCGGTCAGCTGGTCTGGTCGCGCATGTGGTGGTTGCTGCCTACAGTCGTGCTGTGCGGTATCCTCGAGATAGCGGGCTGGAGCGGGCGACTATGGTCTAGCTTCGACAATGGCACCTTGAGTTCGCCCTTCATGCTTCAGTAAGCTCTCAATGTAAATTTTTATTGTATTACCGCTGAACCTTGTTGTTGCAGGATTATCTGCACCATCATTGCGCCTACACCGCTGGTCGGTGCTAACTTCATCTTACTGGGGCGTATCATCCGCCGCCTAGGACCGCGTTACAGCCGCCTCGGCCCAAAACTGTGTACGCCGCCTTGCTTGACTTACTAATCTGCAAGTCGTTGAAATGACGGGCGTTTTGCAGACACGACAGTTTTTCTCACATGCGTGAGTTCGTTCTCCCGCACGATGGGAAATTCCGCGGCTGACCACTACCACAGGATATCGTAGCCCTCGTCGTGCAAGGTGGTGGAGGCGGTATTGCCTCAGGCAACAACAACGCGAACGCAAAACTCGGTGGCAACATCATGCTCGGGGGCATCATCTTCCAGCTCGGTCAGCATTATATCCCGTCAGGCATCTGCCGCCGTTGACTGACCTAGCGCAACCTCAGTCGCGATCATCTGCTACGCTGGGCTGGCGGCGGAGTTCCTGCTACGATACGTCAAGGACAGACCCTTCGAGAAGCGTGATACTGTTGGCCAGCCCAGGGGACGCACCGACAAGAACATGAAAATTCTGCTCGGCGGCATGTCGCTCATGACGGTCTTCATCCTCATCCGGTTAGTTGCACTCAACACTCTGTCGTCGCGTGCACTGACATGTCCTATGAAGTTCGGTGTACCGCACCATCGAGCTTTCCGACGGGTGGAACGGCAAGGTCATCTCAACGCAAGTACTGTTCAGTAAGATATACCCACTTTAGCGTGGCAGAATTTTAGCTCAACGTCGATTCTATAGATGTGTTTGACGGCGCCATGATCACGCTGGCCATGGTGACATTCAACATTTGCCACCCTGGTCATCTTCTACGCCCGGAGTCAGAGTTTCAAGGGTCGGACATATCTCTGGCGTTCACCGACGTGCAACAGAAGCAGTATGCGCCTCTGGTGCGTACGAGTGGCGTCTGACCGGGACGTTGTGCAGTCGTGACTGCCTATCCTCAATGACGGACTGATTACTCCGAATACCCTGTTGTCGGTACTCAACTTCATCGTGTATCATATCCTAGAACCTAGCGAGCGTCAGCAACAACACGGACACTTTGTTGATTTACGGTTATCACTGGACAGGCTGGTGACGTCTGTGCATGCACGACTTGGATTGGAAAGCACTTACACCGACGACGTGACAGGTAGAGATAACCACTTCAAGTGGCTCCTTTTCGGCAATGGTAAGTACACAAACCCCCGACTCAGGAACTCCGCAGCCTCGTGTATATTATACAGCTCTCCTGCGTGCGCTTATATAAGTTAGCGGTGCTACGACGAACTGCGAGCACCGGTAACTCTTCCTCGTCGGTCGCGACCAGGGCTGTGTATCCAATATCCTTTCCATGCGTGCACCGACACACTGGTCGTGTCGCAGGTTTCTGCCTTCGGGCACTGAACCAGCTCTTCCCTCCGGCCTCAGTATTCGTGGTCATGATCCGAGTCACCGCAACCGTGCTACTAGTATGCGGTTCTATATCAGCGCCGGCGCTCTTCTCGACGCCGATATCGAAGTCTATGCCTGTGGCGTACTAGGGACGTGGCAGCCCTCATCAATTGAATCCCTTACCCCCCATCAGCAAGCGAATTCGAACCAAAGGCGCAAACATACGAGAACGTGCTTCTCGTCGGCTATCAAGTTGGCAACGGCGAGCCAGTTTTTGTCTGCTTGATGGTACTCAATCTCGCCGGAATTGCTGTCAACATCTTGCAAGAAAGTGAACGGGATGTTCCGACTCGGTTCCAATTTACTTCAGCCAACAACGTCAAACCCGCTACCAGTCTCCTGGAACATCATCCGTGCCGACTAAAGAGCCCACCGTCCCAGCGACGCCGTCCATGCCGCCGCCGCCACCGCCTTGCTGTTGTTCCTCCTCCTTCCGCCCACCGACGAGCTCCTCCACAATATCGCTCGACCCAGTCTTCCGCGCCTCCTGGGCGACAGACGACAGCGACGCGGGCGGGACATACTCCTTCACCGCGGCGGCGATCGCGCTGGAGAGGTCCGGCGAGGGCACGCCGAGCGCGCTCGCGAGCTCCTCGATGCGCTGCTCCACGCTCAGCGGCGCGCCGCTGCTCGCGCCGTCCGCGCCGCCGCTCGTGCTCGCGCCCGACGCGGAGGGGGCCTTGCGCGAGCCGAGGCCGATGAAGTTGAGCAGCGGCGACTGCGCGGCGGACTCGACGCCGCCCCGGACTGTCGCGACGGCGACGGTCGTCGCGCGGTACGCATACCAGGCGACGAAGAGCAACGCGATGACGGAGATGACGTGCACGAAGTTATTGAATGTGATGCTGGAGAGCGGTGGGGATACGTCGCGCACGCCGCGGTCCTCCTTCGGCCTGGACGGCGGCAGGTCGTCTTTGCTCTGTACATTTGTTTGTGGTGATGAAGAAGATTTCTCGGAAGGGGTTTGGGTTTCCGGGGCTGCTGCGCCGTTGCGAGTTGCGACCATCGTGAATGCAGTGATTGTTTAAGTTATATGCGCAGTGATACCTGTGCTCAAGTCAGACATGAGAGACCAGGGATTTGAAGCTCGACATACCTGAATGTGTGAGATATGCGATGGGTACGAGGTGGTGGTTATGCGTTATGCACACTTGGCGCGGCAGGAGGAGTATATGCCACTCAACAATGTGACGTCATACGACAGACTGTACCTCGTGACGTCATGCGCCCTCACTAGCGCTCCACCGACTGTCAACGCTCCGTACATGCTTCAAAGGGCCATGCCATTGCTCTAGTGAATTGGGGTATAAGTAAATTGAATGAATGCTACACGAGGCGCAAGAACCACAGTCGAACAGCAGACCCGAGAACACGCGACAGATACGCAGAAGCATCGCATACAACAGACCGGCGAGCAGTCACGCAGCCGAGGCGAGGCAAGACAGGAGCCCGAGATTCAAGATCCAACGGTGCCGTCGTAGATGCCTATCCGTTCGGAGGGCGGGATCCTTGAGAAACGGGCCGGCCGGCGCCAGGCGAAGTTCGTGCCGTGCGGGTGATGGGTCGTGCAATGGCACCGCGGAGGGGCGTAGACGGCCAAGGGCGGCTGGTGTGGGTGCCCGCCGGTCCTCGGTCTGATGGATGAATAGCGAGTTCATTAGTTCCCGGTGAATGCATGCGCGCGAAGACGAAGCAGTAAAGATACCCTTGCGCGGAATTCCACAACCACCGCGTAACTGAAACGGAAGCGAGGAACATTGCTGCCTATTCCCCGCGAAGATCAGAGAACAGGCAAATATGCAGCACGTGTTTGATGCGCACCAATGCCGGTGATAGCATAGCCTGGCGCACCACGAACCACAGCAGCCCCCACAGATATCCAGCCGCCATCCCCGCAAGCGATTCGCCTAGACGAGCGACCGGAGAGAAACCAGTCAGCAACTCCATGAGAATGAGAGGCATAGCCAGGCCGTCCGCAAGGTGATAAGGATAGCGTCCAGAAATTACCATCGACAGCGGCGAGCACGGATCCCCACGAGCCCCCATACTCGGTGCTAAGCCCACCCTTCATCGCGAACGCGGTGTCGTTCAAGTCGTCGAGCGCGCTGTGGGCCGTCAGGGTGAGCATCTGTAGGGTCTCTGCCAGATTCGCCGTAGAGCGAGCGGCGGAGCCTTGTGATGAGCGGATCTGTCGGGATATCTCTGAAGTTGAGTTCATATGTTGCGTGAGCAGGGCAGCGGCTGCAGTCAGCGAGTTGAGGCTCTAAGAGGCGTTAAAGAGGTGTGCCAGAAGGAGGAAGCGCAACTTGCCTCGGCGGATGCTCGTAGACCTGCGTCCATGTGTGCGTACCGCGCCCAAACTTCATTCTGAGGCAATATAAACGTCCCGCGATGCATGTGCGTTGGAGGGACATACCGCGTATTCGAGCACCTGCATCTCCCTTGCGTCGATCCGATTGTATACAGACTCTAGACGGGCCACCACGGACTGCTCGATGGACGACGCGAGGAGGGATAGTGCATGCGCATGCTACTCCCCGGATCAGTTGCCGGTGTTATAATAACGGCCGCATGCGCACACGTACTTCTGTGGCAGCGGCTGACTGCTGCCTCTGGGAATCGCGTAGTCCGGTCTGGAACTCTACAAGCACCTACAAACAATAGACCGTGAACATGCAGCCTGCATCGAGACATTATGAACGAACCTCTGCGAAGGCAGCGCTAGCTTGGCGGCTGAACTCAATCGCGAAGCCATCCATCGCAGAGGATACTGAGCGCAGGCCGCGGATGGCATCCTGGCTCTCCTGTATCACATGCATATCAGCAATGTGGGAGGACATCGTAGATATATGCATGCAGGCAAGACGAACGGAGAGGAGGGTATTCCAGTGCATCGTCATCTCTTCGTCGTGTTGTAGATGGTCATTCATGTAACGCAGCAGAGCGACTTTCTCAAGCGTCGCGTTACGATAGAGTTCGCGCGCGGTGTCTTGCTCGTTCGCTTTCTGGTAAGCCAGGCATAACTGGGCTGTGTATATCTGATCAGCACAAGCGCAACAGCCGTGTATCCCACACTTACGAATATCCCTCAGGTACCCAGAGTAGCTCGCCCAGAACTGGGCACTACGCGAGATTGCGCTGTTGCAACATGAGTGTGAGCATCGTACCACGCTGAACAGCGCAGCACTCACTCTACGCATGGCGCGAACGGCACATCCACAAGCTCCGCGGCGGCCACCCCTCCCGCAAACGGCGCGCACTCCATCGGAGTCGAGTGGTACTGCGCCGTCTGCAGCTCGCACAGCGTCATCGTGATCGCCCCTGCAAGCATACATCCCACTTAGCCTTTCTTATCCTGCTCCTCACGCGGAGTATATGCGCACCTCGGACCCGCGCGCCCTCGTCAACCTCGAGGTCGGCGCAGCGCGCATGGAGCTGGGCCGCGGCGTCGCGGAAGCAGTCTGGCTTCCGGGCCCGCGCACTCACGGAACCTAAAATAGGCCGCGGGCGGCAGGAGATGAGATCATCTGCGCAGAGCGCGAAACGGGAACGCGGCAGCGCTGAGGAACGTGGGACTCACGGAAGAGGGCGTGCTCGTCTGCGTCGGATAAGCCGAGGGTCGCTGTGTTTCAACGATTATCTCAGCGCCGTGGTCAGGCTGTGGCTTGGCTTGACGCACCGATGGACGCTCGTACGTCGGCGCCGGGGCTGGGAGAGGCAATCGCGGGGAGGCGAGCGGCGTTACTAGACGTGTGCAGCCATCGCAGGGCACCCACGGGGAGGTAGAACATCGCCCCGAGGGCCAGGAGAAAGCAGGCGTTCGTCGACATCGCCGTCCGGGTCGAAGAAGTTGCGAGTCCCGGGCCAGCCACAAGCGCGCAAATTACGTACGCTGGTGTGCGGGCCGGCGGGTAGTAGATATTTAAAACGCTAACTCGGAGCTATTCTCGATTATTACCGCCCAATATTGGGTTGCCTTGCCATATACCGGCGGTGTGTTCGCTGTTCCTGGTGTTGAGGTCGCCTCTAAGGTGGGCACTACGATTTCCAAGTGTTTCCAGCGCTACTTGTCCGGTTCGGATTCGTCGGAAGACCGGTAACATGCACACGCTGATCGTCTCTGATACCCCACCTTCCCTGTGGTCTGCAACGCATAAAAGCGACCCGTGAAGTTCCACTGATCGTTGCTGAACACTCTCGCTTTCGCCTCTCTTCCTCCTCGACCTATCGAAATGTCTCAGAGTGCGGCAGGTGTTTGGCTTCCCACGGCGCACGTCGTTGACGTTCGAATCCTGCAGCTCCCGTCATCGTCCACCACTTGAACAACTCGCGGTCGCAGCGTATCCTATGGCTCCTCGTACGTGCAATGTTCCCGCCTTCTTTCAGCCTTCAACTCATTGTCGTTACAGGAAGAGCTCGAGGTGCCTTACGAGCTCAAGTTCTACCAACGGACACCCGAGCAGCTTGCACCGAAGGAGCTCCTCGACGTCCACCCACTTGGAAAGTCTCCCGTCATCACGGACGGCGACGTCACGTTGGCAGAGAGCGGGGCCATCATTGGTGCGCCAGCACGTCCATTGGCGAGAGACCGCTCACTCACTGTACCTCTCATAGACTATCTCATCGAGAAGTATGGGCAGGGGAAGATTGCTCCTACCGGGGAGGCCAAGTTGACGGACTTGTACTGTGCGGTTGTCTTCTCTACCCCTGCGAGATTGAGAGCTGACGTCCGTGCGTGCGTCAGTCCGCCACTTCGCCGAGGGCTCCTTCGGCCCATTGGTCGCCAACCGGTACATCTACAGCCTAGTCCCCGAGCGGTCTCCATTCTTCCTGCGGCCCATCCTGCGCTCAGTCTTCGCCAGCCTCGACGCGAAGCTCCTCAACAAGCCTCTCACGGCCGCTCTGACCTTCGTAAGTCTTGAGTCCATGTCTGCGTGAACTAGCGTTCTCATTTGCGTGGCAGATCGAGGCTACCTTCGCAAAGAACGGGAACTGGCTCGCCGGTGGCGCGGAGCCCACCGGCGCTGACTACATGATGTCGTTCACGCTTGAAGCTCTGGCCGCGAGACGCCCCGAGGGCTTGGGACCTCTCACCAAGGCCTGGGTGGAGCGCATCCACGCACGGTATGGCGAAATCCTATCTGACAGCCCTGCCTCTACTCACCGACATGAACCTTACAGCCCGGCCTACAAACGGGTCAGTCACCAAGAACAATCTTCTGACCTAGCTTGCGGTACTGACTGGCTACTCGTTTTCAGGGTTTGGAAAAGGGTGGCGATTACGCATATGCCAGGCTCTAATTTTCTCGATGCTGGGCTTTGCACGATAGCTGAACAGTACAGCACGATACCTTTCTTGCTCGCGCTTCCATGCCGTTGCACTGGTTGTGCGCGGCGCTTCCAGAGGCGCCAGCGGCTCTTCTTGTCGTTCTGTACTTTGAAGAATGATAAGCTTGTTTTGCCTCCGTACTTCTAAGCCTTCTGTGGGCGATCTGCAGCCGCGGATCAGTTGGCTTCTCAACTTCCTCAGGAACTTGTCAACCACTTCGCACCAACACAGCCTCTGCGCTCTCCAAGAACAAACAAAGCAGTATATTGAGAACAAATGCATAAAACACAGTGCAAGGAGAGGAAACTAGGGTTACAGCGAGTGGGAAGGCGCTACTTACAGACAGACAGGCAGTGGTACGTGTTCAAGACAGCTGCGGAATGAGTGGATGCTCGACGAATAGCGAACTAAGCAAGAAATGCGAACGAAGACCTGGGGCACAAGAAGAGGGTATAACGCGTACTGGTACATACATCTAATCCGGGGTCCAAGATACAGAATGGGTAGAGTCGGAAACAAGAACAGAGTCTATTCATCGGCGTTCGTCCCCGCGGTGCTTGCGGTGGCTCGACGCGCCGGACATCGCGCGCGCCTCCCAGACGGACGGGCCCTCGCCCTCGAGCCAGTTGCCTGTCGCGCCGTCGCGCTCAAAGTCGCCGTCCTTGTACCCGTAGCGCTGCTGCAGGAGCTTGAGCAGCGGGTTGCGCAGCGCCGGGTCCATGCGGACGCTCTCGCCGGGGTGGTAGCTGCCGACGTCGTGGCGCGCGAGGCTCTCCTCGAAGAGCGCCTCCTCGAAGGTGCAGCCGCAGTTGAGGTGGCCCGGCGGCGCCATGCGCGGGGGGTGCGCGCGGCGCTCGCGGCGCGAGTCGTGCCACGCGCAGAGCGCGTTCCCGGCCCGGTTGAGCGAGCAGAAGAGCTTCACGCGCGCGTCGGTCCGCGCCTTCCACGACGCGTTGAAGGAGGACGAGACCGGTGGCGGCGGCGCGGGCGTGGGGAGGCCGCTGACGGAGGAGGAGGGGTAGGAGGAGCTGTGCATGGGGTTCGCGAGCTCGCTCTCGAGCTCCCGCATGCGCAGGCGCGCGGACTCATTGATAAGCTCGAGCTCGTGGACCTTGTTGCGGAGGTAGCGGATTTCGTCGTCCGTCGGGCGTGACGGTCGGCTCCCCGAGGGTATCGCGGTGGTGGGAGTAATGGGGATGGGGCCGCGCGCAGAGCCCGAGAATCCTACGGCCGGCTGCCCAATCATGGGTATACCCACAGGCGGCGGTGGGTTGCGTCCTTGGTAAGCGAACTGGTCGGAGTAGGAGGACGCGGGGAACATCGGGGGGGAGTGTGAGGAGGAGGAGGCATTAGGATTACCATAGGTCGCGCTATTATACTCGTTATACTGTATGTAGTTTGCCGACGGGCTGCCTGAAGTGAGCGACGTTGAAGGAGAGGACATGTGGTTGAAGGACATGGGGGCGGAGTGGTCGTCGAAGCTCGCAGGCTGCATGCCTGCTGACCCAGAAGCTTCGGGGGTCGTTTGGGTCCAAACCATGCCCGACGCCACGTTGTTGTACGGGTGTCGGTGGTGGTGGGAGCTCTCGCTCGTGGGGGAGGGGGAGTTGGAGTCCTCAGAGTTCGAGGACAAATGAATGTCACCCATTGCTCCTCGCAGGCTCGACGAGGTCATGTTCGAGCCTGAGGATCGAGGCCGTGTGTCATCTCCGAAGAGAGGTCGACGCATGGCGGGGGTCTGTGCACACTGACGGCTCAATACGGCGAAAGGGATTACATATGGGAAGATCGCGCACCTGGGCCCCCGACGCGGCGAAGGCATAGGCTTGCTGCCGTTCCGCTTCTAGGTCGAGGACGTCAGGATGTGTTCTCGGTCGCACGGAGGCTGATGCCACTCACCATTCTCAGTTTTGATCCATTGATTGTAGTTTGGATTGGCCATTTTTGCTGTATCGTCCCCACGTTTGTCGTGCGGACGGACGTCACGTGCAGAGATGGGGTATGGATGCTTCGAGCGTCTCTGAGAGCTGATCGAGGAGGAGTGCCGACGGATGGGCGGGGGTGCGGGCGCGGGGGAGACGGTCGTGGCTGGGCCGGGGGAGGGAGGGGAGGACCCTATATAGAAGGGGCGGGGCTCCGTGGCTTGCTCGGCTTTGACGTCGAGAGCACTGTCGGAGGATGGCGAGCGGTCGGGCCAGTTAAAAGAGTCGGGCGTCGTCTCATGCATGACGATAAGCGGTGCAGATATTCACCGGATAAAGAGGCAGGGTGAATAGCGGGAGTCGGTGTCGCTACCTGGACGATGGTGTCCTGCAACGGGCTGTGATCAAAGGTCGCGAGGGACTCAGATCGTGTGTCTGGTCGACTGCCCGACCGACATGTTTAAAAGGTCGCAACAGGCTGTACAGGAAAGGACATCATGGGCCTCAGCGGCGAATTAAGCGAGGAGCGCACCGTCAGTCTGGTCCTGATCTACCGTCCTCGCGTGGCCTTGAACCGCCGAGGTTCCTGCCTGCCCGCACATCGCGCGCGAGTCGGTCCTGCGACAGGCGCCGGTCTGAAGCGCTGGTCTGCGTTGTGATGGTGGCCCGTGGGCATGATTAATCGAACCTAGAGGATATGTCGGCCTGATCAAACGGATCAGACTCCCCCTCCGGCTGTGTTGCTGTGTCCGGCCGTGACGCGGCCGTACCCGGTGCGCCTGCGCAAGGCGTATACCGTGCACGCATGCCACCGAGCCCAATGGCCCTTGCCCGGCCATTCGCAGTGGCCGGCACCTCCATGAGCTGCCCCTCATCCATGCGGACGGGGTGATCGTGGATTATTCCACAGGCGCCCAACAAACGCCCAGCCACGAGGCGGCGTAGATGACCCAGCAACCCGGACGCATGGTTTGCTGCCAGAACGAAAAGGGAACAGACGTGCGGCGGCCAGTCATTTGCCGGTGTCTCCGGCCACGCTCTCCATTGTTTCCCCCTCACCGCCGGCTCGCAGAGCAGACCCACATGGCCCGCTTCTGAACGACTGTCATATCCTCTGTCATATCGTTCAAGTGCTGCAGACCGCGGCCCCTCGCAGCGGCCCCCTAGCGCCCCCTGCGGCACTCCAAAGTGCGCCGTCATCGCCCTCCGACTGACCGACGATTTCGATCTCTGCTAGATCTAAGTACGCGTGCGAGCGTCTATGGCCCCTCAGGGTCATCGTCCAATAATGTCCATAGCCAAACTGTCTTCAACGATCAGGAGCCTCTCGTAACGGAGGCTTCGCGCCCTGCTCGCGTCATGCCTGGACGAGGTCGACTTCGCCAACGCCTGGATGGCCGGGCATCTTGTCAAGTCAGCGACGAGCGGAAGCAGATGGTCCACAGCCTCCAAGCCTCTTCCCGACCATCGCAGCCACATCTCGCCCTGGGGCGGACATTAACATCCGAGCCTACACAGGCATGGCCAGCGTGAAGATGTCTCGATGTCGTGTTGGCAAGCCCTTGTGCCCCCGATCCCCCGAGCGCTCGCTCCGGTTGCTCTCTGCCCGGACACCCTTGACTGCCGGTCACCCACCTCATGGCTTGCTGCCTGAGCGCTAAACCAGGTGCCTTCACGCTTCGCCCTCGTGGTTCAGCTATCCCTCAGGCGCCCAAGGAATGTTCGAAGATCGGTTAGGATTAGAACGGTATTGAGTTCCCAGCTCTCTGTTCCGGCTCGGTCTGTCATTGCCTTGTGATTCAATTCTCTGCAAGGTTAGAAAGTATACACGGTTGTATACTACCTTATGGTACCAGAAGATGGTGGTTCTGGATAGTACACGGCTAGAGATACACGGCCTGTGTCGAGGCCGCCTTCTTCTGCGCGCCTTGCCGAGCCCGAGACCCCCTTTGATTCCCTTGTAGCACGTCCCTTCCTAAGTTTCTGAATAAATCATGCACTCATAACGCTATTCAAGACCTGTTCGCGGATGCGCAGGTCAGGGCGCATCCTGCGCGAATTACTGCATGACGGCACTGTTCGGAGAATGAGCAATCCTCATCAAAGCGCGCGCGTTCTTGACCCTTAGCGTGAGGAATTATTCACCCATTCAAGACCTAAGATCTAGCAAGAATTCCCAATTCTGCTTCCGAGGACACAACAGGAACCCAGCAGCCGGCGGCCCGACGCATCATCCCGCGCGTCGTCGCGTCCCACTCCGCCCAAATCCTTGCCCGCTGGCCACTCGCACGGTGCGTAAATGGTTACCGCACATTTTCGTCCTTGGGCGGAGAAAAACTCTGCATCCTCAATAAATCCACCAGGCCCAGTCAGCGTTCTTATCCTACAGAAGTACCAGAGCATGTTGCAGGGTCGCCAATGCGGGCGCCGAGACAGGTGCGGTTGAAAGTCGTGATAGAGGAAGCCATTGCCGTGAGCGACGTTGAGGGGCTGCAGAAATACCTGATTCGAGGAGAAGTGGTTGTCGGCGAAGCATATCCAGCACAGGGGCGGGGAGCTAAACGCTGCTTCCAACAATGATTGTATGCTCGGCAGGCTAAATGTACGGTGCCGAATATTTCCCTACTCGCGCGCGAAGGCAGACAGTCGCTCGTAAGATGGCCGCACATATCGCGAGACGACAAGTTGGGTCAACGCTTCGCCGGCGGTTGGCGGGGTTGCGCTGAATCAGACTCCCGATGGTCGGGAATGTCGTAGCGGATGATATCTCGCCAAACCTTGGCTTTGGGGAGGTTATGACTGTGGATTTCAGAGGCACATGTAAGGCACCGCAAATCATGGAGCAGTATTTACCTACTGTGATTCTGGGGGAATCTCCACTTCGCCGGTCGACAGGTTTATGTCGACGAAGCGCGTGATCTCGACAGCAGGGCGTCCCGGGCAGCTTGGGATCACAAGTGAGTGGCTATCGACGTTTCGAATGGTGAGCGACTCACATACGGAACATACGGGGTATGGGCCAGCAGTGATATCGCGGACGTCCGGTGTCCATGTCCTCGAGGTCGCACGAGAACTGGAGCACCTCAGCAATGCGACATGGCGACGGCGGCTTAGCTGGCTTTTCCGAGGACATTTTGACCGAGATGGAGCCTACACTGTCCGAGGGCACGTAAAGAATTGTGCAAAGGCTTGACGTCCGCAGTGGATGCGTGCAGGCCGCGCGCGGCGCCTGGGCCGGCCGGCATGCCGCATGGGTGCCACGTGCCCGATGGACAAAATTTGGACGGTGGGCGATCGAACGAGTTTTCACGCCTGGCTCTTCCTCCCATCTTTCCTCCAAGCTCTCCCTTCATTTTCCATTCACGATGGTTTTCAAAGTTGCTGGTGGGTCTGCATACGTGGTTCGGATCGTGAACGAACTACATCTGTTGAGTAGATGTCTCGCTCGCGGCGTTTGGTCGCAAGGAAATCGAGATCGCTGAGGTTTGTTCATCGCTGTGTCTGTTGGCTCTATTGTCACCGGTATTGTAGAATGAGATGCCTGGTCTGATGTACATGCGTGCCAAGGTGTGTGTTTCTGCATAGGACTGCGCATCAGTCTGCTCACGCTGCATCATTCCTTCAGCACGGTCCCTCCCAACCTCTGAAGGGCGCGCGCATCGCTGGCTGTCTGCACATGTGTGTTTCAAGCCCGTCAGAAATCGGATTTAGTTGTGTGACGGTTATATGATCTGTTATCGCAGGACCATCCAAACTGCTGTCCTCATTGAGACCTTGACGGCCCTCGGCGCGGAGGTGTCGTGGTCGTCCTGCGTGAGTATTCTGGACCGCCTTTCGTGCCACTGAACTGATCTTGTACTCTCCAGAACATTTTCTCGACCCAAGATCATGCCGCGGCTGCGTGAGTGCCAGTATCGGCGTGATAAATTCGGCGGCTAATTTGCCGCTCATGACTAGAATTGCAGCCACTGGCGTCCCCGTGTACGCATGGAAGGGCGAGACCGAGGAGGAGTACCTCTGGTGCATCGACCAGACCCTGACCGCGTTCTCCGGCAATCAGCCTTTGAACATGATCCTCGATGACGGAGGTGACCTTACGAACCTCGTGCACGAGAAGTACCCCCAGTATCTCACGGGTATGTGAACCGTCTGCCTCACAATCTCCACCGTCTGATGTTCCTTCCAGGCATCCGCGGCCTGTCTGAGGAGACCACGACTGGCGTTCACCACCTGTACAAGGCCTTCCGTG
Source organism: Auriscalpium orientale (assembly GCA_019915035.1). Classification (NCBI taxonomy): domain Eukaryota; kingdom Fungi; phylum Basidiomycota; class Agaricomycetes; order Russulales; family Auriscalpiaceae; genus Auriscalpium; species Auriscalpium orientale. The sequence continues at coordinate 4,475,934 of JAHLMH010000001.1, forward strand.
ACGGCAAGCTGAAGGTTCCTGCCATCAACGTGAACGACTCCGTCACCAAGTCCAAGTTCGACAACTATTACGGTTGCCGCGAGTCCCTTGTGGATGGCATTAAGCGTGCGACCGATGTCATGCTTGCCGGCAAGGTCGCTGTCGTCGCTGGCTTCGGTGACGTGGGCAAAGGCGTGCGTCTGTTTCTGGTGCCTTTGCACTGCAAAATTGACATTCTATGTCCTGTCAGTGTGCGGAGTCGCTGCGCTCTTATGGCGCGCGTGTTTTGATAACCGAGATCGACCCCATCAACGCGCTTCAGGCTGCGATGGCTGGGTACGAGGTCACGACGATGGAGGACGCCGCACACCGGGCGAACGTCTTTGTGACGACCACTGGCAACAGGGACATCATCACTGGCAAGCACTTTGAGGTTATGCCGGAAGATGCCATCGTGTCCAAGTGGGTTCTCATGATCCGCACTCCGGGGCTGCGCAATTTACGCCTAACTGAACAGCATCGGCCATTTCGACGTCGAGATTGATGTCGCTTGGTTGAAGGCGAACGCCAAATCCGTCAGCAACGTCAAGCCCCAGGTCGATCGTTACACGATGGCCAGCGGCCGTCACATCATCCTTCTCGCGGAAGGTCGCCTCGTCAACTTGGGGTACGTTGCATCGACATTTATGTCAAACAAAGCTTCCCCTGTGCTCACGTCAAAACGTTAATAGCTGTGCCACGGGCCACCCCTCGTTTGTCATGTCATGCTCGTTCACCAACCAGGTCCTGGCCCAGATCGCTCTGTGGACAACCCCTGAGAAGTTCCCCCTCGGCGTCCACATGCTGCCGAAGGAGCTCGACGAGGAGGTCGCGCGTGCTCACCTCGCCTCCTTGAACGTCAAGTTGACCACCCTCAATCCGACGCAAGCCGCGTATCTCGACCTGCCCGTCGGCGGCCCCTACAAGCCCGACCACTACCGCTACTAAGCGACGAGCCGTCGCGCGAAAACAGACGCGTAGGTGCTCTGATCGGCCTCAACGCCGCCCTCGCCAAGAGGAGATGGAATCTGTAACGTTCCCTCAGTGTGGTGTGTAGACGAGTCTCAACGCTCTCGTCGGTTGGCAGGCGTGATGTGTCGTACCGCAGTGTGCGGGGCACGCCGCGTATGTAGAGGAGTCGTCTGCTTAGTTGTGTAGCATGTCAAATGTCGTTCATTGTACTGGGCCTCAACGAGCCCAAATCCACATCCATTCCCCAGGAACCGTGCAGGAGTGCCAGAAAGTGCCAAGTCCAACGTCTGTCGCGTTCGAGGTTCGAAACCAGCTTGGCAGTAGATTGAAACACTTGCACTCGTACTCTCCTGCTCCTCACCGTTTGCTTCATAACGCTCTATCAAGCTGGAGGCCGCGCTACCAACAAAGGTCGTCCGTCGTGGGGTTCGGCGGCCGCGGCATTTGGAACCCGCCGCACACGCTGCGACTTTGCACAGGGAAATTTATCATGTCCAGCGGTGGCGACGCCCCGTGCGCCTGATCGCGGCCCTCTCAAGCTTGCGGGATGATGCGCGATCATGATAAAGTGAGTGCGCACCGCCCCCAGGTGGCGACCGCGCGCCGCCGGCGCGAGTGAAGCAGTAGCCACGACCACTGCCCATCACTTCTTCTCATTCCCCCACCCACACAGCTCCATCCATGGGCGCGAGCGATGTTTCGCCCCTCGGGCCAATTGATCCCGCGTCGCTATCCGTCCTGGAGGAGCAGAAGGCCGCGCCGTGGATAGTGCGCAAGCTCGTCGGGGTGAGCAACGCGCCTCGATGGCGGCCACAGCCCGTTGCTGACCCGCTCTTTGCACCCACCGGGACCCCCTCGATCTATTGCGATCGCCTACCCCTTGACCTGCTCCTCTCCCGTGCCGGATTTGCCCATGGGCGTATACGTAGTCCATGACTGGACGCATAGTCATGTCGTCTTACGAATCCCTGCGTGCGGCAGGGACGACCGTGATCTGCCTTTCGCCGGTACGTCTAGGCCGCCGTTACGCGCTACGTGGGCCGCCAGTCCCTTTGCTGACTTCCCGCCGATCAGTGGGGCGACTCGCAGCCATTTTTCCTGCCATGCATCAGGTTTCGCGATCTCGCCGTCCATACGGTTATAGCCGCGACGGTGAGCACACTTTCCTCTCGCTGCTACCAAACGCCGGTCTCAATGTTAATTAGGGCGGGATGGCTGCCGTGGCAGCACCGGCGATGGGCCCTGTCGCTGATGCTATTGTCTCCACTGTCGGAGATTCCATCCTAGTGGAGGTCGGCATGCATGCGGGCTTTGAGCTGACCACCAAAGCCGCGAACGACCTGGTGATCGAACACGGCTTGAAGAGCCTCATCCCGACTCACTCGAAGATTCTCGAGACAACCCACGTGAAGAGCATCCTTATCACCCTCAATTACAAGCACACGGTTGAAGACGCGGCTTTAGGATTTTACCGCAGCAGTCTGCACAAGTAAGTAGCATGCACTTCAACTCCGTCTATCTAAACCGAACTCGTATTCAGGGACGGCAGTTTGTTCTCATCCGTAAAAGACTACCTGGCGATCGAGAAGGGCTGGTTTAACCCGTATCTCTTCGCGAGCGGACGCCGACCTATCATACCACGTTCCATGAAACCTGACGTGATATTCTGCCATGGACCTTTTCTGTCGGGTACTTCATCCCCATTCGCTTACAAATGTCACAGGATATGTCTGACCCTCCGCAAGGTGACTACAAGATCGGAGAAACTATCGTTGCAGAATCGGCCACAGTCATCTCTTTCGGCAAGGCACCCCCACCTGCTGAGGCACCGCCCGCATCCCCGAAGCTTCTCGACCTCAAACTACCTTCGCTAACGAACGTATTCTCCTTGTCGCGTGCATCATCACCCGAACCCACCTTGACCCCACTTCCCCCGCAACCCCGACGTCTTGTGCTCGTCGTCGTCGGGCTCAAGCCCCACCGCAAGCTCTGGACAACGAGTGCACGCCCAAGCGAGAGCGTCATCTACTACCAGCTGCTGAACGGTTGCCCCACAGTCGTGGTGCCCGTGAAAACCGGCGCGCCGCTCGTCGCATGGGATGGGCTCACGCTTGAGGACCTCTGGAAGGTGCCTCTCCCAGATTCCGACTCCGAATTCCCAGACGCGTCCGCCTCGCGTTTCTCCGGCATCGTCGGGGTGCTCAGCGAATTCGTGGAGCTGTGCATCGATTGGGACCGCGTGTCTCTGCCTGAGGTGCGCGTGGGCGGCACGGAGAAGGATGGCGACGCCCCTTTGGAGACACTGGAGCAGAAACGCGACGCGCTCCGTGCGGCACTGCGCGCGCTCGTGACGGGCGCTATCCGCAGTGGCGAGAGCAAGGCCGTGCGCGACGACATCGACAAGGAACGATCGGGCATCGCGATGTGGAGGATTCCGTGATGGGTTTGGGGCTCTTCTTCTCCGTTCCGCAGAGTTCGTTGCATAGAGCTGGAGCGGGTCAGCGAAAAGACGCTGAGTGATGGCCGAAGTGACACGCTTGTAATGAAGAACGGTTTGGTTCCACTAGCCGCAGACAAGGTACAAACAGTCGGAACAAATTGTTGGTTGCTCATCATTCTCTCAGAAGACAAGCTTCTCTGGTTGATGCGATATCTGGACGGACCTGCTCACGGGATAGAGTCGGGATTTGTGAGACGCGTCACGGTACAAGGTAGCTGGTTAGGAACGTGCATGATCGTCAGTGTATCCTGAATGTAAGCAATCTCCGCGCCTTCGGATTCTTGGCGGTCCATATTATCAGTGACTTGCGATTCGATTATCACCCTCGTCGATCCGACGGACCGAGGTGTCCGTGCAACGACGCCACAAAGGGGACAGGAGGAATGAGACATCTCGACTTCCGCCAACATCCGCGAGCACAGCACCGCGAAGCACCCAAGAAAGCGCGCAGCTCACTGTCTGACACAAACCCTTCTTAACCACCAACTATAACAACCACCGCAGTGCAGCGCACTCACTAAAAGCCTCTACCAACCCTCTTACCCTCATTTTACACCATGTTGCGCACTGCATCCCCCTCGTTCAAGCAGGTCTTGACCCACATCTCTAACGCACCCCTCGACTGGCCACGCCCATCGACCCCGGATTCGACCCATGTTCCCCGCACAACCGGTCTTGGACTTCATCTCCCCGGGTCGTCAATTCGCGTGGGGGCATCTGCATCTGAGTTCTTGTCTGCCCCGCCGGTCGCCAACACAATCTTGCGCGCGAGGATGCCGCATGCGAGCGACAGGGGCGTCGTTGGTGTGGGCCCGGAGCTCAAGCTACAGAGAGTAAGCCAGACGCTATTTGGATTCTGTATGAGTACTGAAGTACATCACGCAGAGCTGTATAAAGGGCAGCCGACGTGCTCGTCCTGACTCCCCTGTTATCGACATACCCCACCATGGACACGGCGCTCACGACTCGGGGCAGGCGCTGCCCCCAACCATCATCGTAGATGATGCTGCACTTAGTGTTCCCGGCGAGGCCATCGAGAAGAGGAAGTGCGCAAAATCAGTAAAGGGCAGGATTTGCACACCCCACCCAAAGCCTGCTAAGCGTCTGGAGTTCGCCCAGTAAATAGAGACTGCAAAGAACTGGTTTATAATACATCAATATAATAAAAACACTTACAAACTTGTGTCGCCTGACGCACTTATACCTGAGCAATAGCAGTTTTGAACCCTTTAACTCGCACAGAGGAGAATCTCTCAAAGATCTGTCAGTTCCCCTCGTAGAGCGAACTCAGGCTATGATATCTCTTGGGCACACAGCACCGTCAGAACAGTTGCAACGCAGGAGAGCAGTTTGCTGAGCGAGTATTCCAGTGCAAATCACAAGCTGCCAGACGAAAACGAGAGCAACTCAAGAGCCTGAGGGCGGCGATCGGAAATATTGTAGTGCACGGCAACTGCCGAGCCGTTCCACGGCCTGCACCAGTGGATGTAATGCAGACCTTTGCGCCGTCCATTCCTCTCTCCTTGTCATCGTCACCGTCGTCCACCTTTCTCCGCACTCGTTCACTGCCCATTCCCTCTCTCTCAACCCCGGCCTATCGTCGCATCACCGCCTCCTGGAGCAGCCGACCGCGCGTCGCACCCGGGCCACAGATCGATTCCCCTCCTGCTGCGGCGGACCACATCGAAGGCACCTCGCGACCGGTCTCCAGCTCGCCACCCACTCTTGACGGACGTCTCATGGTTTCGCCTCCTTCGTCGTCGTCGAAAGCCCTGCCACTTTCCTATGCCGATCGCGCGAAGAAGGCGCAGACCATCAAATCCGCCCCCGCTCAGACCTCGCAACGTCCGCGACCCGCCAGCAAGCCAGCTGCCAGCCCTACGGTGTCCAATGCGCCAAGCTTCCCATCGGTGCACAGCGCCGGCGCGTCCTCTCCTATAGTGGACGCCCCAGTTACGTCTTCGGCCGGACCCCCTCCCGCACCGGCACCCTCATCGCCCACGCGCCCTCTCACAGACGAATCAGGCGCCCAGAGTACCAATGGGGACGCTGCCAGCCATGACTCCGCCTCTACTGCTCCTTCGTCGGCACCGTCGCAGACTGGATCAGCGAAGGCGGTCCCCGTCAACGTTTGGAACCAGAGGAAGCAGCAGATGGCCCACACGCGGTCCCAAGGACGACCTCTCCAGGCTCTCTCCCAAAATGTTGAGCCACAACCAGCGCGGCCCGCCCAGCAACTCGTGAACAACGATAATTCCGTTACTTCCGGTTCCCGACAGGACGCGCCTCCCACCGTTGCGCGAATACCGAAGGCGGCCTCGTCACCTGGTCTGAACGGCGAATTGGATTCTGCGGTGAGTTCTGCCGACGACCCCTTCGTCGTAAGGCCACGACCCGCGTCTGGATCTCTACCGCCGCCTGTAGACGATCCCGAGAGTTGGCCTGAAGTAGGCAAGTCTTTGTCGCCGCCGGCGAAAATTCAGCCCGCGACGCATGGAAACGGGCATCCAGTAGAGGGGAGGGAAGAGCAAGGGAAGAAGGAGGATGAGGCTTCGTCGTCCAGCCAGCCGGCGACGCCGAGGAAGAGTGCGTCCTCTTTCCTTACATTATTCCTGCCTCGCTTCCCATTTTCACATCTTCTGTCTACGTTCGATCCACTATTACGCGTACTGTACAGTCGCTAACAATGCTTGCGCTCTCCCTCGTCCATGCGGCTTCGCGCGCACAGGTGAAAAGACGAAATGGGTGGCGATACCCCGCGAAGAGCTGCAGGCTGCAGCCGACGCTCTTCAAGTCGCGCAACAGAGGTCCCATCCTCCCTCGCGGAATCAGTCTCAGATGAACAGCCCTCGAAGGACACAACCTCGGAGCATTCCTCCATCTGGTGCGCCTTCGCAAGGCCCCAGCAAGGCACCCTCTGTCCGTGGATCTTCGGCGCAGTCACGAATACACAGTCCATCGGGAAGTGTACAGTCGAGTCCTCGAAATATAAACCGAGGACGTCGTCTACCTGTCGATGAGTTCACGGGGCATGTCTCGCCCACCACACACGTGACGTCCTTGCCTTTACCAGGGAACTCTCCTCGAGTCTACGCGGAGACGACTTTCGCTGCCCCGGTTCCTTCGATCTCTATTACCAGAGACGTCTACAACTTCGGTGCGATTTCCAGTCAGTCCAACAACCCGCCCACGTACTATGTACCCCCTCCACATCCCCAGTCGCTGCACGCTAGTCCTAACCAAATGCATTCCCACTTTCCTCCATCATCTGGCGAACATTACCATCAGCCATACCCAGTGCAGCCCCCCAATGGCTATGCCAATCCGCCTCCGAACGCTCCTCCCATGCAACAAAATTACGCTGGAACGCCACCGTATCCAATGTATAACCCGTATGCATACCCATACGGACAGCCTTATGTATACTGGAACAATGGACCGCCACAAAGTGAACTCCCAGGGGCGCCACAGTACCCTCACTACGCTCCGGTGCAAAGTTCCCCGTTGGCGCCACCATCACGGCTTGCTGAGCCGGAGCCGGATGTTGAGGGCAATTTGCCCCCACCGACATTGATATCGCGTCCGCCACCTCCCCAGGCTTCGGACGCGGTTGCAGGGTACCGCGAGGTTGCGCATGCTCACGATGACAAGCAGCGCGAAGTCGTTCGCGAGCGCTTAGCCGGCGACGTAGTCTTTGGAAGTATTGGTCTTCCGGGGGGCAGCCAAATCCCCAGCCCAGCGCCAACTATGGCGGAGGTTGCGGAGCCCGCAGGCAATGTTGTCTCGGGGTCGAAGGAGCGCGGCGAGCGTACGATCACGACGTTCTCCATCGGAATTGGCCCCGGCGAAGCTGGTCCATTACATGTGCGGTCGCGGACACGGTCGCAACCGCGGCTGCGCACGGACGCTGCATCAGGCGGCAGCACCTCGCAGGGCCATCAAGTGGCGGTCGTGGATATGACCGATCCCGAGATCAAGTGGGCATTCGGGACGGCGGGAAAAATTGACGGAGAAGCCAAGGAGGAGGGTTTGGCGGATCAGGCACCGCCAGCGTCTCCGTTGCGCGTCGGGGACCCTCCTTTCGAGACGCAGCTGCCAGATGTGCAGTATGCTAGCGCTGCACCGGAACTTACTCAATTACCTCAAGGCGTACCTCTCGACTCTCTTCCGCCCGTGGAGTTTCACCCCGGGTCCCAATGGCAGCAGCACCAGGTAGCTCCGCTGACGAACGGGCTGCAGCTCCAGACGGGCGTTGGCCCCTACCCCCTCCAACCGATTTCGGCGCAGCTTCCAACTGGGAGCACGGACGACTCGCTCGAGGTGAAGGACTATGGCTTTGGCTTCGGGCGCCGCGGCGGCACCAACTTCGCGCAGCCGCTGTCAGCGCGTGAGGAGCGCGCACCTGTGCAGGATTGGGGTGCGGGTGAGAGCGCGCGGGGCTACGGAAGACCGCGCCGGGGGTCGTACAGCGCGTACGCTGAGCGCGGTGGATACGAGCCGCGCGGTTCCTATGAGGGGCGCGGTGGGTACGCGGGGCGGCGCGGGCGCGGGCTTAACGGCGGGTACGGGCGTGGGTACACGTCGCGGGGGTACGCGCGGGGTGGTGCCACATTCTACAACCACCGCGGGCCGCCGTCGGCCCAACCACCCCCTCCGTTCACCGTCACACCGCCACCGCAGGCGTTCCAGCCGCTGCCGCACGCGCCGACGCCGCCGCAGGCGGACGTCGGCCAGTACTACCCACCGCCGCAGCACCAATTCTTTCCTCAGGGGTACGAGTATCAGCAGTATCAGCCACCAATGCCGCCGCCGAGCGCGCCGGTGTCCGCGCCTGCGCAGCCAGTGCCGCCGGTATCGCGCCCGATGTCGGATGTGCCGTACCTGGATCCGACGCGGTTCTTCCTGCTCGGCCAGCTGGAGTACTACCTCAGCACGCAGAACATGGCGACGGACTTCTTCCTCCGGCAGAAGGTAACGTTTCCTATCATATGTATTCCGCGCACATCTTATATTGAACGCCTATGTCGGGTAGATGGACTCGCGTGGGTGGATCCCTATTGCGCTGCTCGCGTCGTTCAACCGCGTGCAGCAGCTCACGCAGGACCCGCAGCTCGTGCGCGAGGCGGTTGGGCTCTCGCACGTGCTCGAGGTGTTGGGCGACTTCGTGCGCATGGGCTCGGGCGAGTGGCAGCAATTCGTGCTGCCCGATGCGGAGCGCAGCACTGTCGAGCCGCAGCAGTACCGCGATGCGGAGGAAGAGCCGCAGCAGTACCGTGAGGCGGAGGACGAGGAGGAAGAGGAGGAAGAGGAGGAGGTTGAGTTCGTAATGGGGCAGGCCGGCCAGCCGTGGGTGGCGACGCATTCGTGATGGCCGGCCTGTGCGGACTGCCTGCCAGGGGCGGCGGCAGCTCCCGTCCCTGCTCTTGTGGCGCGTCTGGGCGAGGTGTTCGCGGGAACACGCCGTGCAGCGCATGCGTCTGGCGGGACGTCCGCTCAAAAGCGCTGGCGACGCGCGTTATTTTATGTCGGCCGTTGTTGAGACTGCCTATTTCCGCTGGCATACATTGTATCGTTCTCATCGTGTTACATTTCAGCTCACTCATACAGACAGACAGACACAAGACGATTACTCGCCCGCCTACTGCTACTCCGTCCACTGTGCCATGCCCGCCCTGGCCGCCGTGGGCCACTCTCTCGCATATATTTCCCTGTACTTGCACATATTACCATCGGTTGGCCAGATATGCATACTCACGTATTTCTTCCTGTTCTTGCCTCTTCCGTTGTCGTGTCTGTTTGTCACTGTCTGTTGTGTGTTTTCTGTTTACCTTTGGGTGTTTTTGCAAGTATACATACATATGTCTCCATGAATCTTGCCCCGCATCCTGTATCGCCATGCTTTTGACATACATCGATTGCCCTTGGTCTGCAGCTACATTAGCTATTGTTATTATTGGAAGAAAGATATCTGCTGTGCTACATTCAGACGCTCGCTGGGACCTCCAGCGAACGGCACGGCAAAGTCGTCTGGTCGCATTCCGATGTCCGATTGTACTCATGATCACTTATCAAATAACCTGCGAGTGCGAAGCCAACGATAGGCGGGCGTATCCTACTGCGCACACCATTCTCTTGTAGCGGGACCTTTTGGTATATGCGATGGATGGTGTCCTACCCGCGGGTTACTCGCGCAGTCCTTTACGCCCAATGTAAGTACACTAGTATCGCTGCTAAAAAGGTTTCCCGACGCGGCTGTTGCAAGCTGGCTATGATAACGGCCGTTGATGAAAGACGCCCATGCAACATCGGCACGTCTGCCGGCAGCGCTGTCCGAGGACTCCTCCCAGGCCTGACCCCACATCGCCCACTCGGCCCTACTACGTGCCGACGACACGCTAGTGTCGATGCGACGACGAGCAGCCTTTGCTCGCCGTTGGGTAACCGGTGGCATGGGCTGCGTCCCCTCAACTGTCGGAGTACTAGCTAGTTGGCTCTGAGAGCAGCTGGAGAGTCACTGCGCTGCTAGAAATGTTCTATGTGCGCGTAGGAAAGTCAGGGATGCACAGGCTACCAGTAAGTGCGATATAGCGACGTACACTCAGGCTGTGATGGTAGTTGCCAGGTGTGGCGTGAAAAGTAGGGAGCATGATGCCAGATGAGGTCCGGGTGAGTGCTGACGTGGTGTCTTCGTTCCGTGTTCCTCGATTATTCAACCTATAATGGTATCTTTATTAATGAAACGTGAAGAGATTGGTTGCATATGTCGCACGTCATGAGCGCCGAGTTCGCGAAGACTGTACATTCGAAGTGGGTCAATTGCAGACTATTCTCCAACGAGTGACGTGCCACACCTTTTCCTATACAGAATATGAGGGGCACCATTGCGTACGTCTTCGATTCTTGAAAGGGCTACGAGTGGTCAGCAACCTCGTAAGGAGAGACAAAAGCGTGAACGTTTCTACCAAAACGAGGACGATTATTTGATAGGATCTGCAATCGACTATTAGAATCGGAGGAGAGTGCGGCCAGAAAGTCTCACACTATGATTATACCACGAGTTATGAAAAAGAGCATAATTCGCTCGAAAGGGTTCTTTCTGGATTGATAATGTAAGTGAGTGCAATCGCTAGCTGCAGAGAGACGCGCCTTTGAGTAAATTCATGCTGTTGCTGCCGTAGGATGTGCGTCAGAGACGCGGTAATGAGCGCGTCGAGTATTGTCGACGTCAACACATAACTATACTCGAGCAACTTCAAATTCTGATTTCCATTGAGCGCCTTCACCGATGGGAGTGAATAACGGTACTTGCAAGTGCCCTAAGGGCCGGCGGTCGCCTGCTAAATCTTCGAAATTCATGAGATTAAGAACATGTTTCTCGCATAGGACTTACTCCTGATATGCGAGAGCTGTGGCGTGGGCTGTGAGCCACAACTCGATCGATGGACATGCCAAGCATACCGACACCCCCTGCAAAAGGGTATATAGAGAACACAGTCTGTAAAGGGTGTTGTTGAGGCTATGTGCAGCGAGGAGAGTCAAGACAGACGCACCAAAACGACTCGGGCTATAAATATCACACCCTTGCGGTGGGGATAGACAGATTGTTGTACTGCAGAATTTATCGAAACTCTTTTAGTAGCCCGATCTCTCAATCACCAATAACACGACACATACATCTCGAGATGCGAGAAATGAAGAAGCTAGAGACCAAATGTGATCAGGTGGAACACCAAGCGCAAAAGAAGCAACTAACAGTTGCACGAGCATTATTGTTGTGCTCTAGTAATCGATGTGAGTGTCAGTGAAGCTAGAGGGTAAGGTACGCCACTAACTGTCGCCAGGTTTTCTGTCTTCAATCATATTGTCAGTCCACGCGCCTCGCAGAAATATCAGAGCAGAACACGTACATCCCACGCCCTGTTCGAATACGCACATACGCCACGAGTTCAGATTCAGACTTGCACGGACATCGAGCACGCGAATGGACTTGCCAAGTATTGTAAGCCATGTAGTCTGTTTCTCCGTAGTGCGTCACAAAGAATTTGTATATGACTGCCGACTGGGAAACGGTCGCAAGGAAGTCGGAGAGCCTTTCAAAAGCGACATCGGTGAGAAATTCGCGTGGGCCTTGGGAATGGAAGCATACGATATGAGGGCCATCTGAATGAAGAGATAAAGCGACCTTCATCAAGCTGAAGCTGCCAGTAATTCGATTACGACGCACCCATATCTTGAGGTCAAGGCCATCATTGGGAAAGCAGTCAAAATAGTAAACTGTTTGGTAGCATGTGACACCCGAAAGCCTGGGCGTGCGCGTTAGTTCATCTGAGCTGAGAGGATTCATGGAGACGTCCTGAACGCATGGGACTCACGCGACGGAAAGCACGGACCCGATCAACAGTGCTCCAACGTCTTGTAGAACACCCGTGTCCGACTCCAGCACAGGATGCAGGTGGATGCCCGTCATCGGGCTGCGCCTGTCCTAGAGGGTGGAGGAAGGAGCATAGGACGCTATGGGGATGGGGGAAAAGGGCTTCTTGACGGATGTGGCCGGTTGGGATGGGCGGACGCCGACGGCAAGGGGTTGTAGGTCCATGCATTATATCATATATGGCATGCGTCAACACTCAACGCGCTAGCGGGTCAAAGAGCAGAATGCGCCCTGTGTGGACGACCTCGGTAATATGAGACTCGGTTCTAACTCGAAACATGCTCGGCTCGAGCGACAGCATTTCGGCGGCGTTGAAATCGAAGGAAGGCCCCAGCAAAGCTCAGCGCAGGGAACACAACGAGTGATGGCGAGACTCATAGAGCATACGATTGATATAGCGGGCAGCGAGCTTGTAAGCCGCAACAGAGATTTGAGACAAGCGGCCGTTGAAAGCGAACAACCCCGGAGGCGGGCGCCGTGATTGTCATGGTCACTGTAACGGATGTGACGGTGGCGGCGGCGTCTTCAACTTTATGAACATCAAAGCCGCCACTAGCGGCGTATGTTCCCTAGTAAGTTAATAGTATGTTTTCCCTGCACGTCAAACTGCTACCCTGAACTACCTCTCCAAGAATTGTGCTTTACTTGAACCACCGACTCAAAACTACGCGCGCCCCTATCTTCTGATACCGTAAGGTCAAGCTACGCGCGCCCCGTCGCTCTGAGCGCTGCTTCGCTTGACCGCCATGCATGATGCACGGCTGCCCTACCGAAGTGCTCTCCATGCTTGATGCATTCACTTGTAAGTGCCTCTCCACTTAGAAATGCCTCGTAGCAAGGGCCGGCAGGTCAGTGGCACAAGGATTACTGAACTGGCTACTCTACCCTGGCCGTCTTGGCGCTTCCAAACACGCGAGCGCCCGCTCCCCGTTCACGCGTACGCATCGCCAGATGCCCCCGATTCCCGACGGCAGTTTCCCCACACAAGCGCGACGGAGTCCGCGCGGTCGTCCCACTCAGGAAGCCCGCCGCTTTTTTTGCTTCTGCACCCGGTCCCGGACATTGCTTAGGCACACGCCGGAAAAATCTTCCTGCCTAGGCCTTTCACGCCTCTGATAGTGCATAGAGCGGACTGAAAGACGATCCGCGGCGGGGGATTAAAGGGCATTAATCGCGCCGATGATCTTGTTCGGCAGGGCTTTTCATTTTCAAGTTTGTATGTGCGTCCCTCATCCGGCGTGCAGGATACCTCCGTTTTTCCGAGCATATCCAGGCAGCGTCTGCAGATCCGCAATGGGTGAGTTTTAGAAGCCGTAACGGCCCAAAGTCGGAAACATGGAGTCGCGTATTCCGTCAGGAAGTTCTCCTGACACCATAAGGTTAAGGAGACGAGTACTCACGTACCCCTCAAGTCGAAGCGACTCTGAGCTACGGCTATATCCATCTTATGGCATTAAATTCGTCGGCGAGAGCGGGGTAGGTATACAGATTACCGTAGGGGCGCGAGAAGCCTCGCGTGCTATGTATACGGAGTTCGGTTACATCCTTCATTCCAATCGCGGGGAAGCAAAACAAAACAAGAAGTGTGGTGTGCGGGCGCGTGAAGTGAAGTGAGATGCAGGCAGACAGACATTATATCTGAGTGATAGATACGATGCGATGTATGTAAATATGGTTACCGGGTGGGCGCAATCGGAATCGGGGGCTGCTGCAGGATCATAAGAGGTCCGCGCGCTCGAAGTTGCCGGTGAAGATGACCTCGCGGACTACTTGGCGTCAGCTGTGCAGGCGACGCTTGAAAAAGTCGGGAGAGGGGGGAAGAGACTTACTGCGCGCGAGCACGAGCGACGTTGCGTGCGAGTCTGTTGCGCATGTCACATGGACGTGCAATGGCCGCTGGCTTGTGCTGTACTGCTTGTAGATCATCGAGAACTTGTCCTTCAAATCTGTGGTCTGGTCAGCCGCGCGGGCGCGCGTAGCAGGGGACAACACACATATCAGCACGCTGTCCTGGTCGTTCGCGCGGTCCTTGTACGACGTAACATAATGCCGGAATTGAATGCCCGACTTGAGCTTCGCGTCGAGGATATCATATTTGTTGAGCAGGAGGATAAAGCTGACGTCCTTGAGCAGCTTGTTCGAGCAGACAGACTTCCACAGGAGGAACGAGTCCCACTAGAATGGGCATTGGGCCATCAAAGTCTGAAGCGAGAAGGGATGCGCGTACGAGCCGATTAACGGTGCGGTCTTCCGCAAGAGTCTGGTTGAATGCGGATACCGGCGCCAGGAAGACCAGGACATTCACTATCACGATATGTGAGCACGCGGTCGCACAGACACGTGCAGGAGGAAAGCAAGCATACCATCATCGAAATATGGAACCCAGGCGGCTGCAACGGAATCAGTGGGCATCCGAACGGCTAGCAGCACACGCACCGCGCATGCCCCTGCTGCCCCCCACATCAATGATAGACCAGGACTGGCCTAGCTCCGGCGCTAAAGGGGAGCCTGTAAGGCGATCTCCATCTAAAAAGACGTGCGGGGGGTGGGGGGAATGCGACTACGCACCGGTTTCCATTCGCAATACATGTTCCTCGACACCTACCGTTTGGATGCGTGCCTTAAGCACGTCCTCTGCACAGCCGCCGATGGCCGATTAGATGGGCTGCTGATCGCAGTGCGGGGAAGGGCGCACCTGGGGAAGGCTGGTATCCCGGCGCAGCGATGCGCTCCACCTCGTCCAAAAAGCTACGGGCGTCAGCGCACACGAAGCGGGCCCTGGCGGCGGCGGCGCGACTCACAAGCCCGAGTGGAACTGCAGCGCGACGCTCTGCTCCTCCAAGCTGCGGCGCACGCGCGGGTGCGCCCACAGCGCGAGGATGTCCTCGCGGCACGCCTCGATCACGCGGCGCGCGTTCTTGACTTCCTCGACGCCCTGTGCCTCGCTCTTGCTCGCGTCGCCGGCGCCGGCGCCTCCGCGCGAGAAGAGCGCCTTCCAGCGCGAGCCGGGGCGCACGGCGACCTCGAAGCCGCGCTCGCTGAGCCAGGCGGGCGTCGGGGCGGCGCGGCCCTGGTCGTCCGGCGAGAGGAAGCGCGCGAGGTTCTCCTCGACGTGGCGCAGCGGCGAGAGCGCGACGCGCAGGCGGCGCAGGTCGTCGCCGATGTCGGCGAGCGGGACGAGGGTGCCCTCGGGGGGCGGGGTGCCGGGCGGGGCCTCGCTGAGGAGCGAGAGGAGGAAGGTGACGGAGCGGACGAGGTTGAGGTCGATGACGGCGCGCCAGGCGGCTGCCTCGGCGTGGAAGGAGCCCGGGGTGAACTTGAGCTGGAAGTTGCGGAGGATGGTGGATTTGCCCGACTCTGCCTGGCCTGTGTGGGTGCGGGCGTGAGCGGGGGCCGGGGGGCGGGGGCGTGGCACGCACCGAGGAGGATGATCTTCACGTCAACTCTGCGCTTCCTGCGCTCATGCTTCTCGAGTTCGATGGCATGATCGATCTCATCGCTGACGGCCTTTGCCTTGCGCTCGCGCTCGAGGCGGTCTGCGCGCTGTGCCTCTGTCTCATTTGCGAGGGGCTCGACGGGCGGCCACTGGGAGTCGAGCTGCTCGAGGTCGACCTGGACGGCGCGCGGGGGCGCGTGGGGCTTCGGGGACTTTGTAGAGAAGCGATCCCGAAACGACATGGGCGGGGCAGTGATGGCGGGAGGAAGGGAGAGGGAGGGAGAGGGAGGAGGAAAGGGGCACGCACTGAAGAGACGAGGCGGCAGAGGCAGCGATGGGCCGATAACTGCGATAACTCGAGAGATAGATAGCTGGCTGTGGCGGTGATGCACGCAGGGCCTCCCTCACGACGCTGCCTCGTTACTGCCTCTGCCGCTCGCTGCCTCGCCCGCCCTCGCTGCCCGCATCCCCGCCACGACCCTCCACCTGACGCCCGCACCGACCCGGCCGCCCGGCGTCCAGCCCGGTTATTCGTGCGACCGTCGGGTTTGCGACTCAGGACTGCAGAGGCGCATGACTGCCCAATGCCACCAAAAAAAGGTCCGATCGTAGCCTCGAGGCGTATTATCGCAGATTGATTGGAAATATACTCCCATCGGCTACGTCGGCCTCGCCCAGAACACCGACGTCGGCGGCTACGACTCGGCTACGAGGTCGACGTAACTGGTTGAGAATTATAAGCACCATTGCGGGGCAAGGGAGGGCAAGGGCCGCAAGCCTCATGGGCCAAGCTGATGGCGCGCAATTTCGGGTCCTCGCAGCTCGGGGCGTGTCTCAGCCGCATGATCGCCACTACATCGATTAAAAACTGGATTTCCTCCCGATTTATGTCCCTTCATTTGCTCAGTGCTGACCAACCGCACTATGTATCGCCCCAGACGCGCCCACGTGATGTGTTGATTACCGCGTCGAGACGCGTATCATGGCTAGGAGCTCAGTAAAGGAAACATACAGATGGACGGGAATGTCCATCGTACTTCATAGAGTCTGTCTCCAGAACGTTGAAGAACTCCCGATGACAAACTACTCACCGCCAGAGATTATTGTCCCGGCGGTACCCTGGGCTGCCGCGGCGACGCAACTGCGCAGTCGCCGGACCTCGATATCGATACTACGGCTCCCCCGGCCAGGATGAATCATGCTCGCCACATGCGCATGGTCAGGTAGGCCCGTCAGGTCCACAACTGGTTCAGAGCGATCGGCCGCGCCGCCCAGGTCGGCCATGTAAGTCCTGTGGCATGCACCGGCGTGCCTCGGATATTTATGTGCATACGGGACAGGTGTGGGCCAGTGCAGGGCAGCGCCATCCCATCCCCATCACGTTGCAAGTGTTGGTCATGCAAGCTCAAGGTGTTTCATATTTTGCGTGCCTCGGCGGCGTAATAGGGCCATCACGAGGACTCCGGGGAAACGGCTGTGGATGGGGCTAGGTCGAACAGTTTGCTGGCCGCAGGGAATCAGGCTGTCTTCACGGTATAGTAGATTGAATCGTTCTTATGGATCGTTGACGGAAAGGAGCAAAGCGAACGACGCTGTAACCCGCAGAGACGGTGCTCGAAACTTGCAGAAATATTGATCAGCGAAATCTTACACTTTTAGCATCATTTCAATCGCGCCATCGTCGGGCAGGCAAAGAGCTCAGAAACAAATGGCGGTACTCTGTAATTGATACGGTCGCATGTAACTGTTGTCGCCGTGCTGCGTCACTCAGCGCTAGTCAGCCGTTGTCGGTAACGTGACCGTACTCTATACTCAACGTCAACCCTCACCATCTCAGCGGCGTGCGCGGAATGATCGCAGTGCTCGCCGGCTAGATCTACTCGGAGGCCACATTTCCTGGCAGCTATATGTCATACCCGCGGGCACCTCAGCGGCGACCACCCCGCGAGCCTTCTTTTGGCTGCTCCGCGACGACTCCTAGGGAAGGCTGCCGAGCCGAGCATGAAATTTCGCATTATACCAAAGTCTCATCGCCGCGCCGCTCCTGCCGTGCTCAGCTCACGACGGCATATCGCTCACACCGAGCGCCGCTAGCGCATATGGCTTGACATATGGACCTACGACCACTTATGAGCGCAGGTGAATGGCGTCCGATGCCCACCGCATCCTCTTTTTTTGCTGCCCACCTGTGCTCGCAAAGGCAGCTATCCAATTCTCGTAGGCTCTTCCCTCTGCCCTCCAGGAACGTGCCCAGCTCGATGTTCCTCCGTTCCGACCTGGAGTCGGAGCCAGGTGTTCTTCAAGACGTAGGCGCGCTGCTGATCGGGACTGTGATCGCTGCTGCGTGAGTCTCCACCTTCCGTCAATTCCTGGAAACGTTCGCACTTTTTCAACTTGACTGCACGCCCACTGCCCAGGCTTTCGGGCATCACATGCTACCAACTTGTTTGCTACTTTGACCGTTTTCCCAAGGATAGCCTCGACCTCAAGATATGGGTGCGTCGCAGTCGAACTACTGATAGCTTCAAGGCTGCTGAGGCCTGCCTGCTCTTCGATATAGATGGCCCTCATTTCGTAGGCTTCCCTTCCTGGCATCACCACGAGTGACTGTGTGACTGACGCTGTCGAAGGCTTTTCGACTTCATCTCGACTATTTCCTCGTCGGTGATCTCGTACGAATTCTTCATCAAGCACTACGGAGACCCGCACTACATCGTTTACACCACTTGGCAAGTTCACTCGCGTGCTCCGTGTTTGTGCAAGTCTGAAGTCGAGTTTGTGGTGTATTAAAACAGGGCTTGGAGTGTACGTGTCCTGCTCTTCTGTTGTTCCAAGGCGCATATATTTAGGGGCTGGCATGATAGACAGGGAACCTAGCAACAGTGAGCAACATGTCTCCCACTATAGCCGCAACGACGCTCACACTACTAGAGCACAACAATAACGCTTGTACAACTGTAAGCTCCTTCTTTGCGGCCATCGCTCCACCTGACTCTGCATTTATGCTCGTTAGTTTCTTTGTTTCTCGGATTTGGCAACGTGCGGCACTCCGCCGTCTAGTCGGATTACTCCTGCAATTAAATCCTTTTGCAGTGCGCCAAATCGTCTATTTTCATCGCAGAACCTACAATATCATCGGTCGCGTGTTCTTGGTGCGTTCCTCTCGACTACTCGCTGCAAGACGGCGCCTTCAAAGCGGCTTTGCAGACAATACTTGCTCTATACCCCTATGCGGGGGCCCTCGGTACGCTGAATGCATCCGTTCACTGAGTCCCGGCTAACTATCTGCGTTACAGTTGTCACATATCAAAAGTAAGCGGTGCGGAAGAAGACATGCGCATGAGCTCACAAATTTGAAGTGTATCTGCTATTAGTGGGCACCCGCCCGCCATGAGTAAAATTGTACGCACCGGTCTTTCGATCCCGTTGTTGAACTCACTCCGCGAAAATCAGAATTGGAAGGCACTTAATTATAGCTATGTGCTGACGTCGACAGCGCTCGACATACTAATCACCGCGGCGTTGATACACATCCTACGGCAGCAGCCAAATGAATTTACCCATATGTGCGTCTTCCTGTACCTTGGGATTGATCTTATACAGATGCAACTCTTAATTAATCCAGAAAGAACCCCTTCGCGCGACTCACGCACTTCTTCATAACTCGCGGGGTGATCATGGGGTGAGCCTTTCAGATCTCACTGTTCTCCGAGTCGCATCTAAACCCCAAGTGCAGAATCTATCAAATAATCGTCATCGTTCTGGTAGGAGGCCCATTGCCCGCTCCTCCGTCCAATGACGCTCATCGCTTACAGCCTTTTCCACCATACAAGTCCTACGCAGTGGCGCCCCTTTTGTTCTGTCTGAGCAAAGGTGCGGCGCGCTGCTCACAAGTGTTTCGTTTGCAGCTGAACGGCTTGATTTGCAGTCTTCGCAAATTCGGCACTCATAACGTACGGTCGCCCCGAAAAATATTTATTCCTTTTCTTTGACTGAGATAACCATAGGCTGAATAATCGTCGGACGGACGAAGACGACACCATCCAAGGCGCAAGCCGGGCTTCACTCCAGATCACGCTGCCTACTTTCCACCTCGACACAGACGGTGACCATTATGAAATGAATGTATGTCCCCGCGTCGTCCCTTCTGAACAGTCCCTGACATTTCTCTTTCTCATATCTTCCTAATGCCCGCATAAAGGTGTTACGAGAACCCTCGAGTAGCGCGGTGACACTCCAGGTGCTCGAAGAACCTACAAAGCGTCCGGAATAGACATCAAATGTGTATGCCCCTGCTTACGCGAGGTTTGATCGGTGTCAAATAGACATAAGCATTTTGTTGGCACTGAGGACGTGGCCGTGAGGAAGCAAGAGCTGTCAATCTCACTCGGACGATGCCGCGTGCCGTTTCGTTGCATCAGTTAGACTGTCAGGTTGTCGAGTGGAAGGTCGCTATCATCGCTATCGCAGACAATGCTCCTTCCTTGATGGAACTGCACATGCAAGTTAGTGTGTAAACGGAGGAGCAAGAACTGAGGAACTTTGGTTGGTGGGAGGCCTTGAATGAAGGTCAAACGAGCGCGCTTTTTCATGCGCGCCTCGCGTAGGTTCGGTTCAAACCTCCCGCGAACTCTTGGGTGGTATGAGACTAGCGCGCCTCGAGCTCAAGCACCGTCACGTTCTGCTGCAGCTCCAGCGCGTCGGCAGTCTTCAACCCGGTCTCGATCGCAACACGGCGCATCAATTGCGTGCACCGGCGGCGAAGTGTTAGCAGGCAGCACGCGAGTC
The DNA here is from genome assembly GCA_019915035.1 of Auriscalpium orientale. Taxonomy (NCBI): domain Eukaryota; kingdom Fungi; phylum Basidiomycota; class Agaricomycetes; order Russulales; family Auriscalpiaceae; genus Auriscalpium; species Auriscalpium orientale. The sequence goes on from JAHLMH010000001.1 coordinate 4,496,079, forward strand.
AACGTCTTGTGCTTGTTGCGCCTCGTGAACAGCCGGTACAGACTGAGGAGCGGCGTGTGGCGTGTGGCGGCGCAGCTAATCAGGCATTCCGTCCGAGCTATGCTGCAGACAGGCAGTGGGGAAAGTCATCCGAAGGTATAATGACTCTGTAAGCCCGGTTCGTGGCCCAGAGCAGATAGGAGCCTGGTATTGAAACGTACGTTCCGAACGTTGTAACAGTCTCTCGCACTTTTGGGAGTTGCTGATATTTGCGCTCCTCGGAGAACGTCTGGATGAAGTGCTGCTGTGGTGCGAGAGTTGAGGTCCTGGTTGGTCTCCAAGCACCTGTGCGCAGCAGAGGCTCGCTGACAGTGTGTGCGGCGGCGGCAGTTTGGCGAGAGTATAGCTCACATCCGTTTGGCAGGCGGATAGATACAGTCTGTGCTGAAGTCCAAGCTTCAAGCTTCAAGTTAAGGTGGGAGACTCGGACAGTCGGACTAGGATGGGCGTCTAGTACTGCTTACATCATCTACTAGGGGACGGCGGTAGCGCGCAGACTCCTCGGCTTCCACACTGCTCACCTCGACTCCGCACCACTCTATTCTGCTCAGTTCTTAGGTCTGCCAGGCTAATACGATTAGACTCGGTCTTACAGCGCTTCAGCGCTCAGTGTTCTAAAGCGTACCCATAGAAGTTCTTCCGGCCCCCGCCACTCAAAATTTGACTGATTGCTGGCGCTAGAGCCGACGACTCATATATCGAGTTGGCACTGTAACCAATGCTGCGGTTGCTGCCTTATACTCACTTATGATCAATGCCAAGCTCGGCTAACGTGTTCAGCTTTGAGTACTTATATTATTATGTGGTGCACTTACGACCAGCAGGAACGTCTTCCCTCCACCTCACCATCGCTCCGCTGTCACTCCAGATATCTTGCCTTCCGACCTGGAGTCAACCTTGGATGGCATTCCCCGCGATACTGGTGCTCTACCTCACGCAATGGCGAACATATGGACTCCCACTTTACTCCAGCTCCGTGGCGACGTCGACTGCGCTTGGCATACTCATCACCGCCATGTTAATACACATCACCTGGCAGCAACGGAATGGATTAACACTTAGGTGCGTCCTTCTGGCGCCGCCTGCTCGTGCACATAAGTGAACTGTTCATCAACATAGGCAGAATCCATTTGAGCGACCTTTCATCTTCTTTGACGCGCGGTGGCATCATAATGTGAGGCTTTTTGACCAATTCGCCCACATGTCCTGATTACGGTTGCAGAATCTAGCGAGCATTGTTCTCTTTCTGATTGCTCTGTCAGGCGATGGTGCTTACTGGCAAAGTCTTACACATGTGTGCACGTCTTGTTCTGTCTCGGCAAAGGTGCGGTGCGCTTTTTTACACGCCGCATATTGCCTGTCATTGACCGATCCAAATACGCGCTCTACGCAAACTCGGTGCTCATGGTGTACGCTGCCCCTGTCCTCTGGCATCCCGGACTCGTTAACACAGGCATATTGATAGACTGAATAATCGCCGAAAACGCCAGGATAATACCAATTCAGCCGCAAACCGCAATTCGGTTCATATCGATGCGTAATCTCCACGTCGCACTCGACGATCATCAGCCGGAGGTATGCCCCCAAGTGGTGCTCTCCGACGCGGCGTTGTAGTTCTGACGCGTTTTCCATTAGTAGACACAGCATTACTCAGATAGTGCAGTGGCACTGCGACTGCTAAGTCGGCGAATCACTGCATTCCGTCCTGAAGCCGAGTAGGCAAGGTATACAAATGCCCTCTATCGGCAGGTCCGCTCGCTGTCAAGTAAACTTTTGTAGCCGTTGGCATGATGGGTTTCATCCTGGGAACGCTGTCGGCATACTCGTATGGAGTCACCCTCATCAGTTCTAGCTTCAGCTTGCCGTTGGATTCATTACCGGCAGTGTACATTGGATCTAAGTATACCACATTGTGGGCGTCAAGATTGGCTGCCGCATATGCTCTCGACCGGATGATACAACAAGTTCCCGCTTATCGCGCGCCTCGACATCCCCACAAAGCTGGTATGGCCCGCCATGCATTGCATTCAGCTTGATTTATTAACGGCCGGATGCGCTTTATCTGGCAGCGGTCCGCGTGCTCTCACAGCGAGACGGCTGTCGGCGTCGGTTTTGTGGCACAGGGTGAGCGTGTTACACAGCTAAGAGTGCGGCGGTGTCCAAGACGGCACGCAGCCTCAGTCGTGCTGGTGGCCAGCTGGTGGCGACGTCCAACTGTCGTGCGCATCAGGTAGGCTGGGAACGTTCAACTACTATAACTGTAAGAGGTGAAGCGCAGGCGCTATATGGATGTCCGCATGTAAGTCTATAGCCGAATCTCAATGACTTACGGCGACGCTGTCCCACGCACAACGGGTGTCTCGTCGATGCGTCACCTTCAACAGTTATATGAACTTACGACTGTAGCGATGGTACGTCTGCTCCTCACATCATCGCCCGTCCATAATTTCCGCCGCCCATCTTGCACGCGCGGAGACAGCCATTCCGCCTTCCCATGCTCTTCTCTCTGCCCTCCAAGACACGCACGAGCCGATGACAGGCACTCTGCTGCCTTCCGACCTAGAGTCGGATACCGTCACTACGGGTGGACTGCCAAATGCTGGCGCGCTGTTGATCGGGTCGGTAATCTCTGCCACGTAAGTTGCATCCGCAGTTCGCAGAAAAGCCCCGGGTTTCTTAGCTGGAGCAGGTTCTCGGGCGCCACATGGTACCAGACGATTTACTACTTCAACGAGTTTCCCAATGATGGCCACGATCTCAAAATATGGGTGCGTCGCAAACATACCAGTGCCGGCTTCAGCTTGTTGATTCATTGTCCCTTGCTTCTATCAGGTGGCCCTCATATCGTAAGATACTCTTCCTGATAATGTCATGACAGCTTTGCGTTGACGCTGCTACTCGCGCAAGGTTCGTTGACTTTCTCGCGACCATTTTCCAGACAGCCATGGCGTACATATACTTCATCAAGCACTACGGCGACACGCTCTACCTGGCATACGACAATTGGCAAGTCTACTCGCGTGTTCCATGTCGGTGCAAGTCTGAATTAACCCTCGTCGCGTATTGAACAGGGCCTGGAATGTGCGTGTCCTATTTATTGCTACACACAATGACTGACTCGAAAGCGGTCACGGTAGAGTCAGGACTTGGCTACAGTCAGTGGTGTATCACTCAGTGTGGCTTGACTGATGCTCCACATCACTAGACCACAACGGCAGCCCTGGTGCAACTGTTAGCCGCCCTCTTTCGGTGGGATCGTTCCATTTGATGAAATCTTGTTTCCTAGATTTTTCATCTCACGCATCTGGCGATGTACGTGTATTTGTCCGTGAGGAATTGGGTTGCTCAATGACTGTGATAGTGCGGCAACTCGTTTATCCTCATCGCAGAGCCCTCAATATTTTCTTTCGAATAATATTGGTGCGTCGGTCCTGTCCCCTCGCTGCAGATGGCCCTTGACAAAAAAAACTTCTTAACAGACTCTCTTCGTCGTATACCCCTTTGTGGGAGGCCTTGGTATGCTTAGCCCGTGCATTGATTGAGGTCCAACTGACAAGTCAGCGTTGCAGTTCTCGAATTTCAGTCGTAAGTCATATGGGAGATAGAATGTACTCTGAGCTCATGAGCATCGCAAGCTTCCTTGCTGGCCACCAGATACTGGTAAGTGACATAACACCCGCAATTTTCAGTCATGCACTCTCTTGGGTCGGAACTCACCCAATGGCAATTACAGCCTTCGGATTTGAATGCTATTTATTATAGTTCCGTGTGGGTGGCGACAACACTAGACATAATCATTACTGTGTCTTTGACGCACATCCTGCGGGAGCACACTGAATTTGCTACAAGGTATGGCTTACTACACTTGGCGATCTCACGTATACATACGCAACTTTGGATCTGTCCAGAAAGACCCCGTTCATGCGACTTATGGTCTTCTTCATTACGCGCGGGCTGATCATACTGTGAGGCTTTCTGCCCCTCTCTTGAAACCCACATAGCCTGAATTGATTCGCAGAATCTACGAAATAGTCATCCTCTTTCTTGTAGGTTGACCCATCGACCTTCGCCGGACGACGCACTTACTCCTTGCAGCCTCTTCAACTATCCAAAAGGTACACAATGTTGCCCGTCGTATTCTGTGGTAGCAAAGGTCCGCGCCTCTGCTTCGTCGTACAGTGTCTGCAGCTGACCTTTCGACATTGCACAGTGTGCGCAAACTCGGCGATCATGACGTGGGTCTCAGTTACTCTTCAAGCCTCCTGGCGTTGTTGACCCAGATCCTATGATAGGTTGAATAATCGTCGAAAGCACGATGACGACACCCCAGGCACAAGCAGGACATCAATTCACATCGAGCTGCCTATCTTTCATACCACACCCGGTGACTATGATAGCCCAGACGTACGCTCCAGCTCCATGCTTTTTCACTTCGATTCGTTCATTCCTGACATTTGTCCGCACAGCACCCTGCGCATGGCGCAGTGCTCCCTGAGCCGACGATGAGCCCTGTGTGTGCAGCCGAGTCAGCAACAGGATACTATATATGCGCACGAATACCCGACGGCGAACAAGACTGCTCATCGTTAAATAGGAACGACACGTTGGCACGGAGTAGAGCGGAGGAGACGGCCGAGTGGGCCTTGCTTCATGTCCACACACAGCAGATTTGCTTACCGCATGTCACTGCATCCGCTCCAACCAGATTGCCGTCGGCGTAACTCATTATGCAGGATTGCATTGAACGTAAATGACTACCCGAGGCAGCGGCTGGCAGCAGTGAATCGAAGAGGCGTCACACAGCCTACAGGGCACCATCGAAAATTCGAAAGACACATTTGCGCCCATTTTGAACGGCTTGGACGCGCATCGGCACGACGCGCAGAAGTGCTCCGAGGGATTCAAGTGCGGGGGTCCCCCTGCCGTTGCCTGTGACACACCGCGTCAGCCACGCCGCCGCAGAAACTGATCATGATAACAACCTGACACCCGGATACGGCAGACAGTGACTACGCGACTCTTCCGTGCACAGACGGCATATGTTGGTTACGCGTCGGCCGCCCTCCAGGCTTCTCTGGCCATCGACGAAGCGCGATAGCGCGCCACGCCTCACCCATGCGCCGCGCTCAGGGACAGCCGACGCGGCTCGCATGCACGGACGCCCTGCAAAAGTGCCAGAAATATTGCTCCCAGACGTGCCGGGGGTCCTCGCGGGAGGCACGGTGTCTGATCCAGGTCTGATCGGCACCTACTTACATACTGTACGTGGAGCGGGAGGAAGCCCGCTCAGACCGATCAGACGCGTCCCGTTGATTTAAATTATTCCGTGTTGTGGCGGCCAAGTGGCGGCGGGACCGCGCTGATGCCAGTTGATGAAAATGACCTGCCCGGCGGTGGCGTCAGTTCGTGGTGGTCGAAGTGTGGGACCAAGAGTTCAAAAGGAGGACTGTCACAGGCCGTGGTTTGATGGTGAGAACATGCACCTTGCGAACGCCGAGCAAAACAGCCAGAGGCGTCTGAGGTTCAGAGGGCGCACGATGGCGTAAAATTGCGCCAGCTAGAAGCAGCAGCTTCGACAGCAAGCGAGATATGCGGACGTCGTGGATGTAGGCGGCTGTGGGTACTCGACTGTGTCGGCAGATCCCTGCAGTTTTTCTTGTGAAAGTATACCCTTACTAGACTCAACGCCCCTGGATCAAAGACCTTATCTGAGTCGGCGACCCCGGATCCGATGGGCAGGATCAGAAACAGGACGAAAATACGATCACAAATCGCGGCGGAAGATACGCGCCATTCCTCGGGCACGGCCGACCAGCCCGCCACAGCGGAGCTTTAACTCTATGGGCACAAACTGTACAGTACACACCGCGCCGGGAATTGCCGCATAGCAGCTCAAGCCCTCGACGTATACGCCCCATCGCCGCCGCCCGCCGTACATTCAAAATGGTCAACGTACCCAAGTGAGTGCGATGCTTTGCGCCGAAGGAGGGAGCAGTGCTGATCGCAGGTCGCGTTTGCAGGACTCGCCGGACATGTGAGCTGCCTTGATGTGTCTAGATGCGTGGTGTGTATTGACGAGAAATCAATAGACTGTGCTGGGAAGTCGTGCAAGAAGCACACGTACGTCGCGGTTGCTGCATCGTGCGCGGTCAGAATGACTGATGGTGGTGTGCTTGCAGCCCGCACAAAGTGACACAGTACAAGAAGGGCAAGGATTCCCTCGCTGCGCAGGGCAAGCGGCGTTACGACCGCAAGCAGTCAGGTTACGGTGGTCAGACCAAGCCTGTCTTCCACAAGAAGGTGCGCCTAACGCCTCGTCTTCCCGGAAACGCACTGACTCCGATCATACAGGCTAAGACGACGAAGAAGGTTGTATTGCGGTTGGAGTGCACATCCTGCAAGTACAAGATGCAGCTCTCCCTGAAGCGTTGCAAACAGTGCGTCCCATCATGCTGACAGACTGCGCCCTGCTAACACCGATGCTTGTTCGGCAGCTTTGAGCTCGGTGGTGAGAAAAAGACGAAGGGCGCCGCGCTCACCTTCGTACGTGCCCTCTCCTCCCACACTCACTCCACATCCACGCTCACACACCACCCAGTAAATCCTGCGCGGGATTGCATTTTTGTTCTGTCGTCTGCTCTCCACATGTATCCAAGCTTGATCCATACGTCGTATATGATATGCACCATGACAATGACATGCACGTCATAACAACATGCACACCGTCCCGAACTGTGTCCCGCACTCTCGCTTGCGCCGAAATGTCGCCTGTGTGCCGAATAGATTGTCCGCGAGCGCCGCGAAATGTATGTACGTGAGGGGTTGTGCGGGGGCCCTGCGCACGACCCGGTTCCGGCTGAGCGTCGGTGGCGCGTTGTCTATCTGACGTCTGGCATGGGCTGGCATGGGCCGCCTGGAACATCCAATGCAAATATTGACTGGCGCGCCGAAGGCTGCGCGACAGTGGCCTCGGAAGTACCGCTTCTGTCGCGGCTCTGACGTCTTGCCCGCATGCTGTTGACGCGTCTATTTCAAACATGAAGGACACCTGCGCGCTCGTACGGCCGCACGAAATCTTCACTCGCAAAAAGCTCTCGAGTGCACCGGGGATCGATGGAGTCTTGAGAAAAGCGGTCCGCCTCACGCATGCACGCTATGAAGTGGCGGTTCCGAGCAGTACGCACTTACATACGCTGTGCACCCACAGCGATCCGAGTGAGATAAGAACACAAAGCGAGCTTCGCGCGGGCGTGCGCCAAGAAAATGTCGTCTTCGCAGGGTACTTTATATGACACGGCCATCCAATAGGTGGAAAAAAATCTAGAGAAGGGTCAAGCTCTCTCCGAAACGCCCACCTAAGTAGTCTCCGCTGTCAATATGATAGTTTCTCTTGACCAAGCAGTGCACTCACAAAACGATGCGAGAGAGGGCGGATAGTATGAGACGCAGTCAGGCATCTCATGCAAGTACGATACACGATATGATGTGTGTGGTGTTGCAATCGCGCTGGCGATAATTATCTTCTACCGCATCTGTACAGCCAAGCGTGTTTGCTGCCGACAGAGTCGGCCCTTCCTGAGTTGGTATGTACAAGATCAGAAGGCTCATCTTGGTGGGAGCAATCATGTCAAGGAATGACAAGAGCCTGGAGGGGTGAGGCTCTGCGAAAGCTTCGACATTGAGTATAGATGCACTTCGACGTCAAGTGCATTCAGAGACCGGCCCTAGGTAGCAGCTACATGGGGCAGGCTTGTGGGGTAGTCGGGGGAAGGAGCCGAGGTGGAATGGCGACGGAGCGTCAGCGTTGCGTCGGGGGCGGAACGGGACGCCCTCTTAAAACCAATTGTGCAACTTTAACAACGCGCGGGCGGCATACAAACCGCGCCGCGGCTTCCTGCCTGCTCGGGAGAGCATCGGCGGTATTCCGAGAACGCGCCAGGATTCCGTAGTGTAATTTGCGCGCGGAACGGTAGTCAGAGCGCGAGCACTGAAGTAAGCGGTCGGACGCACCTTCGGGTAACTGATTGCACCGCCCCTTCGGACTCGATTCGGGGGAGCGAGCGGTGCATCTCGCTGGAGGAACGTACGCCTCGAAGCTAAGAAGACTGATAGCGTGTCCAATACTGCTGGGAGGTCGGACGCGAGGGTGTACGGAGGTTATCTGATGGTGCAGGTTCGGCAGACAGCTAGCTCCTGGTGATGACCAAGATGGTATCAATGGGTCTTGGGAGCGAACGTAGAGCTGCAGACGAAATGCGCGAGCTGTGCGGAACGCAGAACTGGCGTCTGTTTCGGTGGTGAAACCGTAGTGGCGGCCTCTTGGTGTTCCCGGGATGTCGTAGCACGACGGCGAGAACGGTCGAGCAACGATGCACCGACGAGGGCGGCGGTCGCAGCGACGGTCTCCTGTGCGGCTGGCGAGCGAGCGCGCGGAAGAGCAGGGGTAAGAAAAGATTACACGCGCGCAGGAAATGGAGACAGCGCCAGTGACGGTGTGGCCGGGGTCCCGCCCGATGGATCTGAGCGCTGCAAGCGACGGAATAAATACAATCGGCCCACCGCCTGCGCTGGAACATTTCCCTCCCTCCTCCCCGCCTCTCCGCCCGCCCCCACCGCCCGACGTTCACTCGTCCGAGGCCCGTCGCTTTATTTCTTCCCGCGACCCCCACATAGACAGCCTACGGAGACAGCCCCAGTGAGTGTTTGTCTCATCATAGCCCCAACAATACGCGGCTTGGATCATCTCCCCAACAGTAGCACTGATTGCGTTGTCAGGCTTCGCTTTGACCTTATAATCCGCAACATATCCCTCCAAGACGCGTAAATCCTCCGCTCGCCCAACATGCGGGCTTTAATCCGACCCATCTCTGTCCATGCCGCAAACTCACCCATAGAGGCCATCGTCTTTTTCTTCGTCCTCGCCACCCTCGCATACTTCCACGTCCTCTCCGAAGTCAAGCACTCGTCCTTTTTCGCCCCCGCGACTTTACCGCCTCTCCGACCGGCCCATGCACTGCTGCGCGATAACGAGTGGATCGGTGTGAAGGAGAGCGTCTGGAGGCAGGCGCACGTCGAGGACGGCCTTGCTGCGCTCGAGCTGGAGCAGATTGTCTTGTCGCTGGACTCCAAGACGGCAAAGAAGGTGCGTGAGCGTCGTGTATGCGCCGATTCGTCGACGCTGATGTACTTGGTAGGCGTCCGAGAGCCTGTCGCGTCTCGCGCCGCACGTACAAAGTTCCTTGGATAACGTCACACACTTCCTCACACAGCGCTTCGCGACCTCTTCGGGTTTGACCTACCCGAATCTGTGCTACTCTCTCACAGGCACGGAAGAGGACGTGGAGACGCCTTGCTTCACTTCCACCGCGTCCGACCCCGCAAACTCCGAGGTTCTCACCCTGTCTTTCACCCCGGGCAGCCGCGAGGAGTTCATCTCCGCGCTCAAGAAGCAGGGCACCTTTGCGTTGGAGGAGTTTGGCAACATCAAGTATGTCGTCGAGAACACCGAGGCGGAGGCCGTTGCTGCGATGCGGAGCGGCCGTTGGGTGGCCTACGTCGCGCGGAATCTCGTGGTCCGACTCTGGGAGCTGACCAAGGTATGTATTTCCCCGGTGTCCCGCGGAACACACATCTAAATCATATTCATCTTCAGAAAGCAGACTCCCTGGACATCCTCCTCGTTCTGGCGGGTTATGTCCTCATGCACACAACATTCATTCGTCTTTTCCTATCCTCTCGCAGCCTGGGGTCCAACTTCTGGCTGACCACCGCCATCCTCTCGTCCTCTGTCCTCGCGTTCATGCTGGCCCTTCCCATCGCAGGCTATCTCCGCATTCCTCTGGAGCCCGTTAGCCTCATCGAGGCCCTGCCTTTCCTGGTCTGCACAGTTGGTTTCGAAAAGCCCCTCCGGCTCGCCCGCGCCGTGTTCTCTCACCCGCATCTCGTACAGCCTGCAGTCTCGGAGGGCCGTTTCCGGGGCCAGATGAAACCGGCGCCGGAGCTCATCCTTGAAGCGCTGGACAAGGTTGGAAACGTCATCATCCGGGACTACGCACTCGAAATTGCGGTGCTGCTCATCGGCGCATACAGCAAGGTCGGCGGCCTCAAGGAGTTCTGCGCGCTCGCGGCGCTGCTGCTGACGGTCGACTGCGTGGCAACATCGACCTTCTACGTCGCCGTGCTGAGCGTGATGATCGAGGTGAGTAGACCGCTCTTATTACATAAGCCTGCGTCATGTCGGCCCGTTCGCACTCGTCGGGGGTCCGCGCTGTCTGCTGCCTGTCTCTCCCTTGTTGGATAGTGAACTTACTGCCCTGCTATTGTTCCACAGGTCCGTCGCATCAAGCTGTTCCGGACCATGTCCCGCTCCCGCAGGGCGTCGCAGTCAGATGTCAAGCCTCCCTCCATTGTGAACGGCCAAATCCAGATGCCAGTGCTTACCTTCAGCCAGCGCGCCTCGGCTGCTGTCCTCGGCGTAAAGGGTTCCCTGCTCAGGACGCAGACCGGCAGCAAGGAGAAGGACCATAAGGAGGAGAACCCCGTTGCGCGTCTGAAGCTCCTTCTCGTGCGTGATTTTTCAAAGCGCTGACGGAATGGATCTAACTATTGTTTTCTGTCTTTGTTCAGATCGTATCGTTCCTGTCTCTGCATCTCTTGAACTTGATCACCACCTTGACACCCGCGAGTGCCCTGGCACGTCACCAGGAACAGGCGTCGCTGTACTCGACCGACGTCTCGCCTGGCATCCGCAAGGTTGATATCACCAGCCCGGCCGTCGCCCACGTGCTCGCGAGCCTCGCGCAGCATCAGGCCAACTCGTCGAAGGAGCTCCTTGTCAAGGTGTATCCGCAGACCTACGTGCGCATGGTGCCCACCCCATTCGTCGCGCCGCACAAGGACGCGCACCGCGGCTCCGTCCGGGAGAACGACGACATGCTCGACGACTTCATGTCCTCGTGGACGCGCCTCGTCGGCGACCCGATCCTGTCCAAGTGGATCGTGCTCCTGCTCGGCGTCAGCGTCGCACTCAACGGCTACCTCCTCAAGGGCATCTCCACCGGGACCGGCTCGACGCGTTCCATGAACCCCGCGCAGAACGTCCGCTTCACCGCGTCGAGCAAGGACGAGTCGGCGCCCACGTCCGCTGTGGTCTCCGCGTTCCCCACGGAATCACGGGTGGAGAGCGGCATCACGCGCTCGGCGGCGCCGCTCGTAAAGCCCACGGCTGTCAAGATTCCAAAGAATCGCTCGGTGAACGGCATTTCCTCGATGCTCGATTCGGTCGACATCCGGCTGAAGGCCCAGAAGTTCACGACAAGCGACGAGTCGGACTCACCAGACGATGAGGAGAGCAAGGAAAGCGCGACCGGCATCCGCTCGCTCGAGGAGTGCATCGACGTTTTCGAGAACGGCCCCCGTCCTGTCTCCGTATCGCTTTCGCTGCTGAACGACGAGGAGGTGATCCTGCTCGCGCAGGCGGGCAAGATTGCCGCGTACTCGTTGGAGAAGGTGCTCGGCGACTTGGAACGTGCGGTGTTGATTCGCAGGGCTTTGATCTGTGAGTATCTCAGGAGCTTTCTCCGGCCCGGCGGGATGTATGCTGACCGGGTCTCTTTCCAGCACGGGCGTCGAACACCAAAACGCTTGAGAAGTCGGACGTGCCAATGCACCACTACGACTATTCGCGCGTCATGGGTGCGTGCTGTGAGAACGTTGTCGGCTTCATGCCTCTGCCGCTCGGTATCGCTGGCCCCCTCAAAGTCGACGGCGAGCTGTTCCCCATCCCCATGGCCACCGCCGAGGGAACCCTCGTCGCCTCCACCTCCCGCGGCTGCAAGGCACTCAATGCTGGCGGCGGTGTGACCACCGTCGTCACCTACGACGGCATGACCCGCGGCCCCGCCATCGACTTCCCCTCCGTCACAATGGCCGCCGAGGCCAAGGCATGGATTGACTCTCCCGAGGGCAGCGCCACGCTGCGCGAGGCGTTCGAGTCGACGTCACGGTTCGCGAAGCTGCAGAAGCTGAAGACAGCCATGGCCGGGCGGACGCTCTTCGTCCGCTTCGCGACGACAACCGGTGACGCGATGGGCATGAACATGATCTCGAAGGGCACGGAGAAGGCGCTGGAGACGATGAGCAAGTACTTCCCTGAGATGATCGTGCTCGCGCTCTCAGGCAACTACTGCACGGACAAGAAGCCTGCCGCGATCAATTGGATTGAGGGCCGCGGCAAGAGCGTCGTCGCCGAGGCCGTCATCCCGGGCAAGATCGTCAAGTCGGTGCTGAAGACGACAGTCGAAGCGCTGTGCAACCTGAACACCAAGAAGAACCTGGTTGGCAGCGCCATGGCGGGCTCTATCGGTGGATTCAACGCACACGCAGCAAACATCCTCACTGCCGTCTTCCTCGCGACTGGCCAGGACCCAGCACAGAATGTTGAGTCGTCGAACTGCATGACCTTGATGGAGCCGTACGTCGCTTCCTCGCCTGCGCTTCGCTTCTTCCCCTAACTGACATAACTTGACTCTGCAGAACGAACAAGGGCGAGGACCTCCTCATGACGATCACCATGCCCTGTATCGAGGTCGGCACCGTCGGCGGCGGCACCGTGCTCGGGCCGCAGCAGGCTGTTCTCGAGCTGCTGGGCGTCAAGGGCGCGCACCCGACGCATCCCGGACAGAACGCACAGCGGCTCGCGCGCATCATCGCGGCCGCCGTCATGGCAGGCGAGCTCTCGCTCCTCAGCGCGCTCGCCGCAGGCCACCTGGTGCGCGCGCACCTGGTGCACAACCGCTCGCAGCTGAACACGCCGTCCGCGTCGCGCCCGATCACCCCGGGCCCCGACACGCCCCCGAACGGCGTGTTCTGGGCGCCAGGCACGCCAGACCCGAAGAGCGTGACGCGCGCGACAGTCGGCCCGTTGACGACGACGTCGTCGACACTCTCGCTGGCTGGGTACAGCTTAGACGCGAAGCCCTGAGGGGCATTCGCTGGGGACGTGGACTGATTGGCGGATTCGCATACACTCGGCGCTGTAAACTTATATACTTTTTCCTCTTGCTTCCACTATAGCTCACTCACTACAGTACTGCTATACCTCATTTTTGCACGCTGCCTTGCATGAATACAACGAAATACCTGCATATCATGAGTATAAGGCGAGGCATGCAAGGGCATACATGAGCTCACGCGCTTGGTACGAGCGCTCGCTAGCGAGACGAGGCCTGCAACGTTAACATGAACAGGGGCTTGCTTGCGGCGCTCACTGCCGGCATGACATTGAACGCGCTATACTAGTACTTCAGTGGGCAGCAACACGGCGCACACCTCAACTGTCAACATCCAACTTGCTGCTCCGAGTCATGATACTTGACACGCAACCCTCCTTTGCCCAGTCAGCTCTCCTTGGCTCTGCGGCCGTGCTCATCTGGAGCGTCTGGCGCGTCGTATACAACCTCTACTTCCACCCTCTCGCACACGTCCCAGGCCCACGATGGGCGGCAGCAACGCAGTTATGGCTCACATACAAGGAACTGTGGGAGGGCACGTCGCTGTCCGACATCCGGTACCAGTTGCATGCTCAATACGGTGCGCCGATGCTCGATTGTCACGGGCCACACTCACGGCGCTAATACTGCTCTGCCTTGCTCAGGCGATGTTGTTCGTCTCACACCCAGAGAGGTACGCTGCTGTGCTGCTGCTACACACGCTATATGCTTACCGGCCGCTCAGATCCACTTCGCCAACCCAGAAGCGTTCCACGACATCTACAACGCGAAGAACAAATGGGACAAGGACGACCACCTCTACCGCGCGTTCGACATGGATCTGTCCTCGCTGTGCATGCAGTACCACCAGGCCAAACAGCGCAAAGATGTCCTCAGTCCAATCTTCTCCCGAGCAGCCATCATCAAGTTGCAGGATGTGATCCAAGCACGCGTACGTGGTTTTCGCCCTTACTCCAACGCTTCTTAGCCGGCGCATACACCAGGTTGACGTGCTCTGCAATGCTCTCAAAGTCCAAAATGCTGAAGGTACAAATGTTTGACAGTGACTCCTGTGCTTCAGCGCGGTATTCACCGCCTCTCAGGTAAATTCAGTGACCTGACGCTTGGATTCAAGTGCTTCGCGATGGACGTGATCACCTCATTCTGCTACGGCAGCCCCGTCGAAGCCACCTCAGCGCCCGACTTCCAGGCGGAGCTCGTGCACGGCGTTGAGGAGGTGCTACCCATCGTCACGCTCGCCAAGCAGTCCCGCTTCTTCGTGTGGTGCATCCGCAATACGCCGCGCTGGGTCATACGCGCCACCGGCTCGGCGCCTATGATGGCTCTCATGTGTCTTCAGGACGTGCGTACCTTTGCACTGTCAATTCATTGAGCCCGCTTGCTGAGGGCAGGCGCCCGCGTAGACGCTGCGGAAGCAGATTGACGACATCGTGCGCGACCCGAGCGAGCTCGACAATGCGCCGCACCAGATCATATACCATGCGCTGCTCAATCCCGAAGCCAACAAGGGCCGCTCCATGCCGTCCAAGCTCAGCCTTTTCCATGAGGCGGGGGTCCTTCTCAACGCAGGATCAGACAGCGTCGGCATTACTCTCATGGAGACCGTCTACAACATTATCAACACGCCGGGCACCCAGGAGAGACTCCGAGCAGAGCTCCGAGCGGCGTGGCCGAATCTCGAGGAGCCACCACGGTACGAGGCTCTGGAGAAGCTCCCATATCTGGTGCGTTGGCAAGCAGGCCGTTTGTTGTTAGCGGCTGATTGCCTCTCCAGACAGCCGTCCTGAAAGAGGGGCTCAGGCGGTTCCCTGGCGGCGTGGCATTTCCACGGATTGTGCCTCCAGAAGGCGCAATCATAGCCGGGATGTCCGTTCCTGGCGGCGTGAGTCTGCGCTGCTCTTTCATCGGTGCTCGTGTCTAACGGCCCTGCTCGCACAGGCGGTGGTTGCGCAAGCCTCAACTTTTGTCCAGCACAACGACGCTGTATTCGAACGCGCGAACGAGTTCCTGCCTGACCGCTGGCTCGGCGACGACGCGGCGTCGCTCGAGCGCTCCCTCATTATCTTCTCCAAGGGCCCACGGAGCTGCCTTGGGATCAAGTACGTAGCTAACTCGTGCACTTATCTCGTGCTAAGTTTGCGTGGTTCATCTGCGCTAACTTTTGTAGCTTGGCTTACTGCGAGCTCTACCTCGCGCTTGCTCACGTCTTCCGACGTTTTGAACTGACCTTAGATCCCAAACGGTGAGCTGTAGATGACTTTCCGAAGATGCAGACGTTCTGACACCATCTCCAGCTCGCCGGATTTCACATTCAAAGAACACTTTGTGCCTTACTTCCCCGGCGAGCACTTGCATGTCTCTTGCAAGCCTGTCGACTGTTGAGAGCCACGCAGCACTGACACTAAGACTGTCACCGAGTGCATAGCTATGTGATGTTTATTCCATTGATTCCTTGGCCCTCGGTGCAATCTAGTGAGGAGTTAAATTCGAAATTTTGCCTCGTATGCGTACAGGCTGGACATCTGTTATCTATGTAATTGACCTGCCTCTCGAGCATCTCTTCCAGGAATCAGAGGCTGCACGGCTTGCAGGATCCGTGCAAATGCTCGCCAGTAAAGTAGGGAATAAATTGCTCCCTGTAAGGCCTACATACGCCGCCTAGTCAGCGGCGATGAATTCATCTCCTGGAGAAAATTCGCGGGCTCACCTCTTCGAATCTGAATGCAGTTCAAAACGTCGGAAAAGATGGGCGAGCGTGAGATACAACTCGCAATATGCGAGGCTACACATCGGATTTGGTGAGACATTGCCCGAGTGGTCTGAGACGAGGCACGGGTCAGGCACTCACTTGATACCAAGGCAACTCGTTACTCCGCGGCCCTCTGGAAAAGACTATGATCGAGCTCTCAAGGGCCTTCGAATCTTCACGGAGCCACCGCTCAGGAAGAAATTCTTTCGCGCGTTCAAAGGCCGAGTCGACGTGCTGGACGAATATGAGGGATTGAGAGACCACCGTCTGCACATATGTACTTACCATTGCTGACAAGGAGCAAGTGTTATCTCTACCTGTCACGTCGGCGGTGTAAGTGCACCACTTGCTTTCCAATCCAAGTCGTGCACGCGCAGACGTCACCAGCCTGTCCAGAGACAACCGTAAATCAACAAAGTGTCCGTGTTGTTGAGGCTCGCTAGGTTCTAGGATATGATACACGATGAAGTTGAGTACCGACAATAGGGTATTCGGAGAACTTAGTCCGTCATTGAGGATAGGTAGTCACGACTGCACAACGTCCCGGTCAGACGCCACTCGCACGCACCAGAGGCGCATACTGCTTCTGTTGCACGTCGGTGAAGGCCAGAGATATGTCCGACCCTTGAAGCTCAGATTCCGGGCGTAGGAAATATCCAGGGTGGCAAAAATTGAATGTCACCATTGCCAGGGTAATCATGGCGCCGTCGAACACATCTGGAGAACCAATGTTGAGCTGACAGTATGCGACGCTAAATGGGTATATCTTACTGAACAGTACTTGCGTTGAGATGACCTTGCCGTTCCACCCGTCGGAAAGCTCGATGGTGCGGTACACCGAACTTCATAGGACATGTCAGTGCACGCAAAAGAGGAGGGTTGAGTGTAACTGACCGGATGAGGATGAAGACCGTCATGAGCGACATGCCGCCGAGCAGAATTTTCATGTTCTTGTCGGTGCGGCCCCTGGGCTGGCCAACAGTATCACGCTTCTCGAAGGGTCTGTCCTTGACGTATCGTAGCAGGAACTCCGCCGCCAGCCCAGCGTAGCAGATGATCGCGACTGAGGTTGCGCTAGGTCAGTCAACGGCGGCAGATGCCTGACGGGATATAATGCTGACCGAGCTGGAAGATGATGCCCCCGAGCATGATGTTGCCACCGAGTTTTGCGTTCGCGTTGTTGTTGCCTGAGGCAATACCGCCTCCACCGCCTTGCACGACGAGGGCTACGATATCCTGTGGTAGTGGTCAGCCGCGGAATTTCCCATCGTGCGGGAGAACGAACTCACGCATGTGAGAAAAACTGTCGTGTCTGCAAAACGCCCGTCATTTCAATGACTTGCAGATTAGTAAGTCAAGCAAGGCGGCGTACACAGTTTTGGGCCGAGGCGACTGTAACGTGGTCCTAGGCGGCGGATGATACGCCCCAGTAAGATGAAGTTAGCACCGACCAGCGGTGTAGGCGCAATGATGGTGCAGATAATCCTGCACGACAAGGATCAGCAGTAATACTACAATATTTCACATTGAGAGCTTACTGAAGCATGAAGGGCGGATTCAAGGTGCCGTTGTCGAAACTGGACCATAGTCGCCCGCTCCAGCCCGCTATCTCGAGGACACCGCACAGCAAGACTGTAGGCAGCAACCACCACATGCGCGACCAGATTAGCTGGCCGAAATGAGCAACTATGCACGGATATCGTCAGCGACATGGTAGGCAACGTATACGAGTGCATAGGACTTACTGGTGGAAAGGCTGAATAGAACTATGAAGACAATGGCGACCCATTCGGTCGGGTCGTAGTGGTACAGAGAGTCGGGGTCAGGGCCAACATATACACCACCTGCTACAGCAGAGATTCCGGGGCGAGTAAGCCACCATTGTCCGCTCAGGAAGAGCGGAACGCGTACCCATGGTGGATGCTGTTTCGGATGGAGAGTGGAAGGGGAAAGGTCAGGGAGGAAACATCAAGCCTAAGGTGAGGCTGCATCGTGTAAATTCGCCAGGCATATAAACAAGAATAGGCACAGCATCTGTCGGAGAGAAAAGGCCGCTTTGAAGCGAGGGCCCGTCAGTCGATTGTCACATGTCACATTTGACTGCGGAGCGCCAATTTGGAGCGCCTTCGTGAACGAGTGCGCAGTCCATGCGAAAACCGCAGTCCGTCGTAGTAGCACCGCCAAGAGCGGTGGTGATAAGCGCACAGAAGAGCACTATAGACACAGATGTGCGATGCGCCGTCGTGCTAGTGTTTGGATGCCAGCCAGTACGCGGATGGTGCATTGCGTAAGGTTCAATGATACGGATACACCTGACTAACCTACCTTACTTTTTTCGCAGTTCGCGTGCTCCGGATCACATCCCTCGCCCGACTCACTTATTCACCGATATTCCAGACTCCGACCCGTACTTAGTATATAAGACAGACTCATGTACTAGATACGGGGTTCTTTCCTCTTGCTATCCAGAGTCCTTACAACAGTTCCTTTGGTTGGCGAGCCCCGAAAGTATCCTCCGTGTGCGGCGACAAGCGTTCCCACGCTCCTCTCTTCACATATTTTGAACTTCATCTCGACTCTCTCCCCTTATCCTCTTATCTCTCCCCTCTGGCCTCGTCGACCGGCTTGATCACCCGCAACACGTCGCCATCGAACCTCCCCCGAACCTCCCCCGAACTCAAGACATGTCTACTCGCCGTGGTACCGCCTACCACGCCGCCAGTCCTCTGGACTCTCCGTCGTCAGCCGAGCCTGACAACCGCGATATGGATGCCTCGATAGGCACATCGCGCGAAGGTGCGTCTCCCGCATCTCTCACGTCGACACTGACTCCCTTGGAGGGCGATCGCACTGCGATAGCCCCGCCGGATGAGGACAACGGTCCCATCCAGGATAGCTCCGTCAACAGTGACGTTGAGCGCGATACGAACGCGACACAGAGCCCGAACGCCGTCGTCGTTTCGCCCGAGGGTAGCCGAGAAGGCACCCTCGAAGACCGAAGTGCCGATAAGGCCTCAGTGTCTCGCTCGTCGAGCCCAACCCAGTCCCGAGCTTCTCGTCAGTCCTACGCGAATGCTCTAGGGCTGCACGACGCTGCAGTTTCGCATTCTGGTAGCCAGTACGGTACGGATGCGGTACACAATGACGATGATGGTTTTGCTACACCCAAGCGACCGTCGCGAGATGTCTCCCCAGCACCTCCGCCGCCGCTCGACACCCAACCTAAATACTTTGGCCCCTGGTTTGAACGTGCTAGGAATCCCACTCCCGCCACGCGTCCTGCTCCCATGAGCTGGTCAGATTATGAGGACGACGACGACCTGGGTGAGATACCCGCCGCCTGGGGCCTCAGCCTCAAGGCTGTCGAGCCTATTGAAAAAAATGACCGCCCTCTCCAGGACGTGCTTGATGAGTGGACCGCCGGACTGAGTCCAGATGTCCGCGCGCTACTGAACCGCCGCGCTGAACGCATGAAGGATATGCGAGTCGTGCCAGGCAACACGATATCGGATTCGTCGGCGGACGACGAGTCCGACGCGCGCAGCACTTCCAGGCGTCGTCGTGGCCGCCGCAATCGCGGCGCGAGTGACAAGACTAAAAAGTCTGTCAGTTCTGGAGGGCGCGACAGCACACCGCGAATCCCTGCTCACCTGAAAGGCAAAGAGAAAGCCGATATCCCGGCGGAAAACGTTAACAGCGCGCGCGAGAGCGCCGCGCACGTTCTTGACGCCGACGACGTCGCGCGACTGCGACAAATCGAAAGCGACGCGTTGGTCGCGCGTCGTCTCCAGGAAGAGCTCGACAACTTGAGAAGTGAAGTCAAGACATTGCGTCGCGAGCGCACCGCGGGTCCCAGCGGTCTTCGCGACGACGCTAAATTACCTGTGCAACGGGCGTCATCTCAATTGCCCAAGGATAGTCATCTGTACAAACTTACCAAAAGCAAGAAATCGTCATCAGACAAAGCCGCGACGCCTCCAGAGCCGCCGTCGTCATCATCTTCAAGCTCATCCGATTCCTCTACGTCGTCGTCAGATTCAAATAGTTCGGATTTGAATTCCTTGATGTCGGAGCCTTCGGAAGTTAACAGCGATGACGATGCGGCCGGTAAACGGAATAAGAAACGACTGCGTCGTAAGTGGAAGAAGCAAATGCTTCAGATCAAAATGGAACAGTCTACAAAGCCCGACGCACCATTTGTCTACGACGGTACACCCGACTTCAAGAAATACCAGAAGTGGATACTCGAGTCTAGAGACTTCATAGGATTCAGCTTTATTCGTCGAAAGCATCAGGTTAGACGCTTAAAGAAATACCTAGATGGTCGCGCACTCGCGTTCTACATGCGCGATGTCGCCAAGAAGCCGGAAAAGTGGACCACCCGACGGTTCTTTGAAGCACTCTTTGACCATTGCTTCCCGGCTAATTTCCGTACTGTCCAGCGTGAAAAATATATGTCCTTTGCGCAGAAGGGACACCCTGTGCGGAACTTCAGGCATGACCTTGAGGATCTCGCCGACAGCATAGGACATATCTCGAAACGTGACTTCGTCATCCGCTTCTGGAACGGTGCCGACCGCTACTTGCGTATCAAGTGGGCGGAGAACGGTTTTGACCCTGAGTTATCGACAATCGAAGAACTCGAACGCGCCGCAGAACGCTATGAACGTGCCTACAAGCTTCGGAAAGACGAAGAGGCACGTCAGCGAGACGTACCGCAGAAGAGTTATGACCGTACGCACCTCGAAAAATCTGATAAACGGATGTCCAACAATCGTCGTCGCGACAACCGTCAGAAGCCCGAGAACCGCGCGCAGAACGCGTCCAGTTCGAACTCGAAACCTAACAATACCCCTCGTCAGCAGAAGACACTTTCTCGCGAGCAGATGAACGAATACCGAGCGCAAGGGAAGTGTTTTGAATGTGGCGAGAAGGGACATCTCGGCAAGGATTGCCCCAAACGAAAAGTCGCGAGACCACCGGCATCGCTACGCGCCGCTACTATCGATTTCGCAGAAATCGAACGCCTGCAAGCAATCAAGTCAGCAGAAGCACTCGGCGTGTTCATGGTTACCTTTGACGAGACGCCGCGCCCGCAGGAATTCTATGACGCCGTCGAAGACGTTCTGACTGCGCGCGCGTTGCGGCAGCTGCGCGACGCCGTACCCTTCGTCTACGACTTCTTCACGAGCGAAGAGAACAGCCCCTTCAACCCGGATCGTTTCACGATGCGGCCGCACGCGTCGCACGCTGGTGAATACGTTCTATGGGACTGGCATACACTTGACGATCACATCGTGACAAGAAAACAACTAGAAGACGACGCGTTTGACATCAAGACATGGTTACACCATGAAAAGGCCAAAATTGAGAATGAGCTACTCACTGGTCCCGTGCCAAATCGCCCCGCGCCGCCAGGGTTCTTTGACACATTTGGTCTGTCAGAAAACTGCGAAGTTGAAGCGAACAACGAGTCAATCGAACAGCTAGCGGAAATAAACCGTCAGAACATTCGAGATAGGCTGTTGTTCGGCTTACCGTATCCCTTCGACAGCCCAAACGACAACGATGTTGACGCCGTATACTCGCCTGACAGATTTGATGTTGAAGTCTTGCTAGAGCACTCGTGTTTCCTGGTAACTGATAATTGTTCTGGACATCAGTACACCATACGATTTGAAATGCTAACACACGAGTTTGACCCCATTGACTGGCTAGTTGAAGCCCACCAGCGATTGTCGGATGTGTCCGCTAATTGCGAGAGCGGTGACGAGCCCGAGTGGGAGCCGTCAGACAACAGCAATGATGCTGCGGATGAACTCCCTGATCTCGAAGACGTCTCCGATGACGACGACGACGACACAGTCGGTAATCCTGTTGGAGATTTTGCGTCACTGTTCCCCGAGGTACTTGTCGATGAATTCATCGACTTACCGGACCTTGAGAGCGTGGCGGACGACGATTCTGAATACAGCGCCATGGTATGGCAGTCGTCCGACTCTGATTCCGACAACGAAGCGACCGGCGCGCCCATCATTGCTATGGCCGCCGCGAAAACCCGGAAGGGTGGCACGGTATCTGCAGAAGAAGTTAGCCTCACACTCGAGCGAAACGCGGGTCAGACGCGAGATTTCACTCGCCTGATCCCAAAACCTGTTGTTGTGGTCGTTCAAATCAATGGGAACCCTGTACGAGCACTCCTTGACTCCGGTTCGCTTGCGGATTTCATGTCGACAACGCTTGTAGACCAGCTGCACCTGAAAACCGATGTGCTTGCTAAGCCATTGTCTGTGCAACTCGCTGTGACAGGATCTCGCTCAAAAATCAACCACTCAGTATCGGTGAATTTTGCTTACCAGACTATCAACGAGACACGGCGATTCGATGTTATGAATATCGACAACTACGACCTGATACTCGGTACACCGTTCATGTACCAACATCAGGTCACCCTTGGTTTAAATCCGGCGAAACTGGTTGTCCAGAGCGACGAAGCTCTTCCGATTAAAGGTGACCAAGTTACGAAGCTCGCATCGCGCGCTACGGATGTACTGGAGAATCACCTGCAACAATTACGCGTTGAACTACGTGAGTACGCTGCAGACATATGCAAGAATGCAATTGACACACCTTTGCCGCCGCTGCGCGCGGTCAACCACGCGATCCCGCTCGTAGACGAGAACAAGGTATACTCGTGGCGCCCGTCAAAATGTCCTGACCCGCTGAAGCCGCTTTGGCGCGAAAAGCGCGACGCGTACGTTTCGACCGGCCGATGGCGCGTTCAAAGTGGCGTGAACGCGATGCCAATGTTGATGTTGCAGAAGCGCGACACAGGTGACGGCCAGTTGCGCTTGCGAACCGTCATCGACTCACGGGAACGCAACGCCAATACAAAGAAACTGGCGTCACCTCTGCCGGACATTGATGCGATCCTGCGCAATGTTGCGGCGCACCCGTATCGCTCGATAATTGACGGAAAAGACGCGTATGAGCAGATACGTGTCATACCCGAGCACGTACCACGAACACTGTTCACTACACCCGATGGTACAATGGTCAGCGAAGTGATGCAATTAGGTGACTGCAACGGCGGCGCAACCTACCAGGCACTCATGAATCATATTTTCGCACCATACATCGGCGTGTTCATGGACGTATATCTCGACGATATAATGATCTACTCGGACACGGCCGAAGACCATGTCCGGCACGTCAAGCTCGTTATTGACACACTACGTCGCGAAAAACTGTACCTCAGTGAACACAAATTACATTTCTTTGTACAGAAGCTGAAGGTCCTTGGCCACGTTATTGATGACCACGGTATTGCAATGGACCCGGACAAGGTCGACAAAATCGCGAATTGGCCGACGCCAACTAACCGCGAGCTCCTGGGTTCGTTTCTTGGTGCTGTTGGTTACCTCGCACCCGACGTTGCTGGCGTCCGAGTTCCCATGGCCGTCCTGACGCCGCTCACAGGCTCAACCGTGCCGTGGCGCTGGACTCCAACCGCGCAGCGCGCATTCGACGAGGTCAAGGCCGCTGTGCAACACTGGCGCGACCACCACCGCGTTGTTCTTGACTACTCCGAGTCCGCGCCGCCAATTAATCTTGTGTGTGATGCATGTCTCACAGGCGCAAGCGGCGTCGTAAGCCAGGGTTCAGACTTGAAAACTGCAAAAATCGCTGCATTCTGGTCCGGTAAATTTAACTCGGCACAACAAAACTACCCTGTGCATGAACAAGAGTTATATGCCATTGTTGAAAGCATGAAGAAGTTCAAGAACTTACTACACGGCGCGAAGTTTCGCATTTTCACGGACCATAAAGGCCTCGAGTACATCATGACGCAGAAAAACCTGTCTCCTCGTCAGTCCAGATGGCTCGAGACGCTCAGTCAATATGAATTTACCGTCACGCATATCCCTGGAACGACTAACGTCTTAGCCGACGCTCTTTCGCGTATTTACAGCGCCGAACTGCCTGGAACCGTACGCGCAGAATCAGAATACGTTCCAGACGACGATGACGAGCACGTACCTCCGCTTGTATCATCCGCTGCAACGTACATTTCACGTCCGCTGCACGTACATGAGCTTACCGTTGCAGCCGCATCGACGCGTAGCCAGACTCACACTAACGCGTTAAATGCGGTACCTGCGGCGACAGCGGATAGGGCGACGAAGCCCACGCGCATCCGGCGTGTGACCCTGAAGTTACCTGCGCAGCCAGCCGTTGAACTGGAGGGCGCGCGTCCGCGCGAACGTGCTGCAAAGCGCAGACGCGTGCAGACGTCGTCGACACTGCTGAACACCGATGCTGCGACATCGAGCACACAGGTTGACGCTAACCTGCGCACAGAACATACCCGCACACCCAGCACGGCGACACACCATGATACGGAGGGCGTCGAACACGTTCATTCGCTGAAACCAGTATCAGCGTCGCGAGAACTGGCTGAAAACGTGCCTGCACGCACCTTGGCATCACCTGGCCATTTCCCCGTGCTGCAGACGACCCCTCATGCTACGAGCGTTCCCCTGGCACCGTTTGGAGATCGCTCCAACAACTTGCCGCGGCCTGCTGGCGGTGGAGACGGCTCCGAAGGCGTTGACGACTCCGGATCGCTGCCTCGCTGGCAGACGCCTGAAGAAGAACTTATGTCAGCAACCTCACCGCGTCTGACCAGTGTTCTCGCGCAAGGTGAACCGGACTTGGACCTACCCAACTGCTTGCGCGGCCGCTATGTCGACGATCCGTTCTTCAAACACGTCCTTGAGCAACCCTTGCAGTACAAGAATTTTGAAGTCCACGACGGACTGGTCTTCCTGCGCGACTCGGGCCGGCGCATACTCTGTCTGCCCGACATTTTCATCGGTGCGCGCCGTCTACGAGAGATTGTTATCTCTTTCGCTCACTCGCTACTGGCGCATCTCGGTAGCCGCAAGACGCTCTACTACCTTCGCGACAGCGTATGGTGGAAAGACATGGTGGCAGATATTTCCGCGTACTGCGAGAGTTGCTCCGTATGCGCCATGACGAAAACAAACACTCAGGCACCATATGGGCTACTTCAGACTCTCGAAGTACCTCAGCATCCTTGGGACATTGTGGGTATCGACTTCGTTGGGCCACTGCCCCCCTCAAAGACTCTATCGGGCACGTACGATATGATTTGTGTAGTCATTCATCTGGGAACCCCCCCGCCCCTAATGAGCGCTAATGAGGGAAAATTTGCTGCTAATTAGGAACCAGGTCAATTAGCGTTCCCCCCAAACTAATTAGAGCAAATGATCACCAATTTGCTACTATATAGCAGGCCATGTATTAGCAGCTAATTAGCTACACCACTGTCTGCCCCTACAGTGGCTGCTTATTAACAGCTAATGAGCATGTTATTTGCATACAATCACACACTCATTTCCTCAAAAATATCAAGACCATCAGACATCAATTCCATCCACAATCAGCTAATTAACATCATAATAGCCAACTATGAGAGTCAAATGAGGAGAGCATGAGCAACAACTATCCAACTGATGAGCAACAATTGCGCGTGGCCATGAGAGGACGCCAAGAACAGCCCCGCTGCGCGCAGCGCAGGAATGACGATTGGGAGACTGCTAAGCGGGGCCGAAGGCCTGCGCGACGCGCGCGGCGCTCACGCGACGATTGGAGGTGCCAACAGCAGCCACACTGGCCTGGTTGGCCTCGCTCGCAACACCCCTAAGTAGCCCAAACCAACAGGAGTGAGCATCTTCATGCAGGCGAAGCGGCACACTTACGTGACAGAGCTATACAGAGAGGCCAGCAGCGCGTTGTAGGTCCCGATCGCCTCCTCCTTCAAATCTTGCAGGGTTGCGATGTGGTTGAGGTAGCAGTGGATGAACTGATTCCCGGAAAAGTCGACTTGGACAGCGTCGGGGCCCAGAAGGAAGGCGCGCAGGCCCGCCTCAACCTGCAAAGGAGTGCACATCAGAGGGATGACGCGACGCTGTAGCCAAACACGACAGGCTCACCGCGGCAGCGCTGGCCGCGATCATAGCTGGAGGGAGCCGGAGTACGCCGTCGTCGCCTCTGAAAAGGTCTGGAGGGAATTCTGCAATGGCCTTCGGGCCAAAGAACACGATACGGAGCACCATGACAATAGCGCTGTGACTGAACGGCCGGCTGTCGTCGTAGGTGCTCTCCTGGATGGGAACCAAGCCGCGTCAGTTTCCCCTGCACACGCAGTTAGCGTGATGGACATACCTGTGCATCACCAGGAAAGATATAAAGTGAATCCTCTTCGGCGACCAGCCACTTCACAATCCGAACGTGGCGCTCGGCGGGGAAGTCATCGATCTTGTACGCTCCCCGCACCACCGCGTCAGCCGCGTCCTTGAGTTTCCCTCGAAGATTGGATGTCCGTGCCTCTGGCTGGGGTGCGCAAGTCGGTTAGGTCCAGCTCAGGTTACCGACAAATCACTCACGATCTTCGCGAGATCAGCGGCATACTCCTTGTCGCGCTGCACCCGCGACGCGATGTTGGCGTCCCCTTCCGCCTGCGCAGCAGCGACAAGCACGCCGCGATAGAACGACACCCGCTCGTGGGGTTGCGGAAAGACGTTTTGAAAGAATAACTTCTGCGGCAACTCGATTTTGAGAGCCCTTTTCAGGACCTTGCCGACACGGTCGGATTGCGCCTTCATGCTCCAGTGGCCTTGCTTGCTTTTCGGAGGGACGAGATTGGTGTCTGCGGGCCAGCCAGAGGCGGGCATCGCGTCGCCGACTTGGGCAACGGGCTGCGCGTTGGCGGTGGTGACCCCATTGGCTGCGGACTGCGCGTTGATGGCGGTGTGCGCATTGACGGCGGCGGGCTGCGCGTTGATGACGGCGGGCTGCGCGTTGATGACGGCGGGCTGCGCGTTGACGACGGCGGGCTGCGCGTTGACGACGGCGGGCTGCGCGTTGATGGAGGCGGGCTGCACGTTGATGGCGGCGGGCTGCGCGTTGACGACAGCGGGCTGCGCGTTGATGACGGCGGGCTGCGCGTTGATGACGGCGGGCTGCGCGTTGACGACGGCGGGCTGCACGTTGATGGGGACGGGCGCGCTGGAGACGGCGATGGACGCGCTGGAGACGGCGGCGGGCGCCCTCGTGCTTGTCGTCGGATACGTTGCGCCTGTGCCTGCCTGGCCTGCTAGCGGCGCCGTGCTCGCACCCGCAGGCGTTGGCTGCGCGCTCTGTGTTGCGAGGTCGTGCAAAGTGTTAGAGCTCTGCAGAGCGTACCAGGCATCAACGACGGACCTTATTTGCTGGCCTGGCAGCGGGCCTCTTCACTGTAGACACCTTGTTCATGGGTGCCGAGGCAAGACGTTACTGAGTCGCATGACCGCATGGAACTGCGTGGCTTGCTCACCTTTCCTGCACGCGCGCTGACCACGCTCGCTCGCTGACCGTCGACGTGGCTGTTGGAGGTGACGACGTCGCTCGCCTTGGCGCACGGTCCACATTACAGGGTAGATAGAAACATTAGTTAGCGTGTTTCCTCTCGGGATGAAAAAGTTGACTGGACACACCAGGTCTGTCGCCGCGGCAGCAGCCTTGGTCTGCTGCATTGAACAGCGGGGAACAGGCGTGAGTAGAAGCCGTGAAAGGGCGGATAGGACGTGCTCACCGTCGCACGCGCCAGTGCACGAGCGGCGTTGACTACGTCGATGTCGTCGTTATCGTCGTTGAAGTTGTCGACGATGAGCTGGTTGTTGCTGAGGGCATTGTTCGACTTCTCAGCGCTTCCTCGCTTCCATTTCGGTTGCTCAAGCGCCGACTCAGCAAGACGGCCACACAAGTTGAACACCACGTACACTCACAGTGCTCATGTATTTGGCTAACTGTTTCTTGGTCAATGTCTTCAGCGCGCCGTCGTCTTCCTCCTCATCCTCGTCCTCGTCTGCTTCGTCTTGCGCGGCGTCGCCGGCGTAGCTTCCTTCATCCTCTTCTTCCGACGAAGACTCGACTTTTTTGCGCTTACCCTTCGCCGCAAGCTTTCGGCGCATGGCACCCTCAACGCCGCTGTCGCTATCTTCGTCGGTGGCAGCAGGCCCTGCGGTGTGATTCGGTCCGGTTAGGTCAGTCATGCCATCGTGAAACACGCATTGTGAAGCTTACCGTTGGCTACTTCATGCTCCATAGTCGTGTTCTTCAGCTGGCGGTTGCTGCCAAGCGCGGTCTCGTCTGCGGGAGGCGTGACACCGCGCTCTCCGCTGCCTGGGCCAGCGGCAGGACCGGGGCCTTACCAGAGGATGTAAGTGTTTGCCACATTGTCGCGGATGTGCTGCTCACCTGCTTTTATCTTCTTGCCAGCGCTATCGTCTATGGCGGTCGCAGTCGGAGCTCTCTTCCGAGTGGTCGTCGCGGTGTCATCGCCACCTCTGCTGCTCTCTGAAAGGTGCGTGTCAACAAAGGCCGAGCGGTCGCGCATTCTCTGACATACTCTGGCGTTTTCCTACGGTCACCAGGTCGTTCTCCTTCCCCAACTTACGCATTGCTTTTGTATAGGCCCCCTTCTGGGCCGGCGAAAGGGCATCGTATTCCTCTTGGGTGAGCGTGCGGAGCTCTCCAGGGCGCGGGGCCGCCACGTTGGACCTCGGCCTTGTTCCTGCTGCCATCCTGCCCGAAGTACTGAGAGAAGGCGGCTTGAACTGGGCAGAGCGAAGTGGGGGATGGAAGGAAAGTGTCGACAGAATCAGGGTCCGCCCCTCGTATGTTTTTGAACCAGTGCCTGCGCGGACTTGAATTTTTTCAAGCACGCAGTGGCAACCATCACCCGATCCCTCCCTTGTTTCAATTTTCGACTACCTCCCCGACGGGCCGCCAGATTTATTTATCACGCTTCAAGGCCAATCTCTTCCCTCCCGCCATTAAACCGCCATGCCCGACCATCTTTACCGTTGCGCCGGCTGCCACCGTTCCTTTGGTTTTGACGGTTTTACCAAGCATCTTCGCTACACCCAGCAAGCGAAGTGCGTCGCCGTCCGCGAGCTGTACGCTGAGACAGAGGAACACGCCCCACACGCTCCGGCGGGCCCGAGCTCCACGGCGGGCCCGTCGGCGGCGTCCGTCGACGCACGCGGCCCCTCGCCCGGCCCCTCTCGACTCGCGCGCGCGCCCGCTGAAGACCGGGACATCTCTATGAATATGGATCTCGACGAGGACATGGAACCTGCTCCCTCGAGCCCCGGTACGTTGCTCTTGTGAGCCACTTCCAATCGCGTCGACTTATTTTCCGTTTAGTGCCCGCGTCGGTACTATCTCTCCCGCGCGCTCCATCGCCTACCGACCCTGTGCTCGAATGGTCCGACGAGGACGACGCCGCTGTCTACGCCGCCGGCCCTCCACCCTCAGAAGACGAGGAGTCTGACTCTGACGACGAGGATACCTCGGGTGAGGAAGCCGAAGACGCCAGCGAGGGCACGGATTTCGAGATGGTCGACGTTGAGTTGCCAGACGGCGCGCCGCCGGATGTTGTTCATGACGGACCTCCGCTTGATGGGCCAGGCCCGCCAGCTGCTCAGGACATCGGCGACGCCCCATTGCCAGCTCTCCGGGCCCACGCGGAAGGCATGGCTCGCGCCCAAGCCGCGCATCGCAAGGACGGGCGCAATATCGTTCATTTCCCTGCGCCAGCTGGTGCTCCGATCGCGCAACAGGAGCCTGCGACATACGACGCGCATCAGCACCGCTTGCCTCCCCACGACCCCTTGAACGAGTGGGCGCCGTTCGCGAACAAGCTCGAGTGGGAGATAGCAAAATGGGCCAAGCTGCGAGGGCCGACTTCCACCGCGTTCACGGAGCTGTTGCAGATCGAAGGGGTGGGTCATCCACTGTCTGGTTTCTTGTGCATTTATTCACGGATGGTGTGGCGCAACGCAGGTCCAGCAACGACTCGGGCTCTCATTCAAGTCGTCCAAGGATATCAACAACATTATCGACCGCAGTTTACCAGGAGTCCCCGAGTTCGCGAGCGAGGAGATCGAGGTCGACGGCGAGACGTACGAAGTATACTTTCGTGACCCACTTCAATGCATCAAGCTTCTTTACGGCAATCCGGAGTTTCTTCCTCACATGGCGTTCGCTCCTGAGCGACACTACGCCGACGAGGACCTGACCATCCCGCTGTACCATCAAATGCACACGGGCAAGTGGTGGTGGAAGATACAGGTGCGTATCCGGATGGTTGTTTGCTTCCTGCCGCTCACGCTTCTCGCTCAGAAAACCCTGGAGCGTCTCAACCCCGGCGCAACGGTTGTGCCCGTGATCATCTCCACCGACAAAACGCAAATCACCCAGTTCCGCAACCATTCGGCGTACCCCGTCTACCTTACGATCGGGAATATCGCAAAGGAGATCCGGCGCCAGCCTTCAAAGCACGCCCAGATCTTAGTCGGCTACCTTCCCACCACGCGCTTGCTCCATATCAAGGACCAGGTGGCGCGCACTGGCGCGCTCGCCAACCTGTTTCACGCATGCATGCGGAGGATCATCGGCACCCTCAAGGATCACAGTCGCGAAGGCACCCCGATGGCGTCAGGCGATGGCGTCGTCCGTCGTTGTCACCCTGTCTTTGCGACCTTCATCGGCGACTACCCGGAGCAGGCGCTTGTGGCCTGTGTCAAATACGGCCACTGCCCGAAATGCGAGGTCGACCGTGACGACCTTGGTTTGTATGAAGAGTCTGCCCCGCGCGACCTCGCCAGCACCCTTCGCGCACTACGGACCGTGGACCGCGGGCCGGAAATCTTTTTCCAGGAGTGCGCAGAGGCACGCATCAAGCCTGTCGATCACCCGTTCTGGGACGAGCTGTCCCTTTCCAATGTGTTCGTAGCCATCACGCCCGACATACTCCATCAAATGTATCAAGGCATGGTCAAGCATCTGGTCGAGTGGCTCCAGGCCGTTTTCGGAGCAGAGGAAATGGACGAGCGGTGCAAGCGCCTGCCCCGCAATCACGGCGCGCGCCTCTTTTCTTCGGGGATTTCGCATCTTTCGCGCGTCTCTGGGCAAGAGCACAAGGATATTTGCCGCATCCTAATGGCCCTCGTGGTCGACCTCGAGCTCCCCGACCGGTCGTCGCCTGCCCGTGTCGTGCGCGCTGTGCGCTCCCTGTTGGACTTCCTGTACCTCGCCCAATACCCTTCACACTCGGTTAACACGCTCGCTTACCTCGAGGAAGCCCTCCAGCGGTTCCACGACAACAAACATGTCTTCGAGGAACTCGGCATCCGTGAGCACTTCAATATCCCCAAGCTCCACGGCCTCTCCCACTATGTCGAGTCAATCAAGCTATTTGGAACCACGGACAACTACAACACCGAAGCGACGGAGCGCCTCCACATCGACTACGCGAAGGATGCGTACCGGTCCACCAATCACAAGGATGCTTTCCCTCAAATGACTCGATGGTTGGTACGCCGCGAGCAGATCTGGCAGCACGAAAGGTACATTATATGGCGTCGTGGCGAAACTGCGCGCAATGCAGCTTTGGCTCTTGCACCCGCTCCTGCACCGGCTCCTGTACCCGCTCTTGCACCCGCTCCTGCACCGGAGGATGACGACACCCGCGAACGTATCCATGTCCCCCGCCTGCCAAGCGCGAAATCGGTTTCATTCACCCAACTGGGCGCCGTGTACGGCGCGATCGACTTCGAGACGGCACTCGCGCAGTACATCGTGCGCGAGCGCAACCCAGGCCTTTCTGACCGTCAGGTTTTCAATGTTGCAGAGGGCATCAAGTTGCCATTTCGCAGCGTCGCCGCATATCACAAGATCAAGCTGTCGAACCCAGACGCGCAAGATAGCGACGAGCTCCCCGACGCGCGTGACGCCGTCCACGTCCGCCCTGCCCATTTCGACTCACGGGAACGCCGCGTGCCCGGCCGCTTTGATACGGTCCTTGTGAATACAGGGGACGGCCAAGACACACGGGTTCTTGGTAAGCTGGCAGCAGCCTTGACTGGTACTTGTTTTGCTGATTTTCCTCACGCAGGGTACCGTGTCGCTCAAGTGCGCGTAGTATTTAGCCTGGCTACCAAAGCCCGCGCCGCCGCGTTCCCTGCTAACTACCATGGGCCCAAGCACCTCGCCTATATTGAATGGTTCACGCCCTTCTTAGCCGCCGCGGAGCCCGACCATCTCATGTACAAGATTTCGCGGGCTTACCGAGCCGGAACCCGTCGGCGCGCGTTCGCTGTCATCCCGGTGGACGACATTCGCCGAAGTGTTCATCTATTCCCAGTGTTTGGGAAGGCAGCCCCGCGAGAGTGGACCTCTGCGAACGTACTCGAGCGCTGCGAGAGATTCTATGTGTCTTCCTTCCTCGACAGACACACCTACATTACTGTTTACTAGGATAGCTGTTCATTCACACCATGTGCTCATAGCGTACTCGAAAGGCGAGAGCCCAATGATAATTCGATTTGAATTGGTATTACATGGCTCTATCAAACGACGGCAAGCAATGACAGCGGCAGGCGGTGCAGGAGGTTGAGGCGCCCTCGCCGACGGCGTCAAGTGAGCGCGACGCCGAACACGGAGATAGAATAATGCTACGAGCTGGGTACTATCAGCTCACCGCAGCATAGAGAGAGTATGACACGCACCTGGCGCCCTCGATAACCCCACCGTCCTCTATGACCAGCGTAGCCTCCCCCTGCTCGTCGGTGGCGATGACGACCTTCAATTTGACGGACCCGACTGCGGCGGGGGCTGCGGTGGCAGGTGTGTTGACGGCGGCGGCTCGGGGGACGTATGCAATGATCCTCGCGAGGTCTCCGGCGTCGACGGAGGAAAGAACAGTCTTCATCGCAAGCAGGGGCGGATGGGGAACGAGACGAGTCACCCCGCCGTCGTCCACCTCCTCGACCGGGGGGCCGGGCGTCGCGAAGGAGACGACGCCATCCTGGGCGACCACGAGCTGCACCAGCTATAAATGAAGGGTGAGTATCTGCGCTCGCCTGCCAGGTAAGATTGAGCTCACATAGCGTGTCGACGGAGGCAGGGTGACGTAGAAAGCGATCCCGGCGACGGCCACGGCGGGCATGGTGTTCGTGCTGAGCAAGGCGCAAGAGCTGGCGCTCAGGCCTCAGGCCCGAGTCCGGTCCGCGGGATTAATGCGTCAGCACCCGTGCGTGCACAGCCACCACACGGAACCTCTTTGCCAATGCCTGTTTACACTTTGCTCCCGTCTTCCCACCATGGCCCATCAAGTTGTCATCACGCTCCCTGCCCCCGGCTACTACGTATGGTGCATATATTGGCGCGCAGAGCTTGCTGATTGATTTACTCTTGGCAGGTTGTTCAAGCCCTCCCGCTTCAATTCGCCTGGTGGGCAGGAAACCCCCAGGCGGCGATCTTCCTTTCTACTGCGGGCGCCTCACCATTCTTTACCCCCGCGCCCGCGTTCGTCCATTCGCCCACCGCCGAGTTTGTCCCCGCGCCCGCGTTTGTTCCCGCGCCCGCGTTCGTCCCCTCGCCCACCGCCGAGTTTGTCCCCGCGCCCGCGTTCGTCCCCTCGCCCACCGCCGAGTTTGTCCCCGCGCCCGCGTTTGTCCCCGCGCCCGCGTTTGTTCCCGCGCCCGCGTTTGTTCCCGCGCCCGCGTTTGTGCCCGCGCCTGTGTTTGTTCCTGCGCCCGCGCCCGTGCCTGCGATGCCGACACCCGCGCCTGTACCTGCATCCATCCCGGAGCCTTGCGCGACACCCTACATACCCTCTTGTGGTCCCAATTTGGCAGCGCCCAGGCCCACGGCCTTCAGGACTCCCGCCTTCCTCGCTGGCTCCGTTGAGGCTTGCGCGCCGTCCCTGAACGCGCCATCCAGCGACGAGCGCTATTCGCCTATCGTCTGGGCCGGTGGCTCGCCTGTCAACTTCGCCGCCGCCCCGCCCGTGGGTACCCCGCGCACGCCTCCTCCTACCCCCATGACGCCTCCTGCCGTGGTGCCAGCGCCGAGAGCACCCAGGGCACCCAAATTCTCGTGGGGAGAAGACGCCCCGCTCAAGCCCCTCGCCCCGCCGCCCGTACACGCGCGCACGCGCGCCCTTCACCGCCGCCGCGGGAGCTCGCCTGTGTCTCCGATCCCTTCATCAATCGTAGGGTGCTGCCTTCCGCCGATGAGTCCTTTCGGCGGCTTGCGTGGGCTGAGCCTCCCCGATGAGGCGGTTGTCATGTAAATAGTACGTGTTTCCCTTCCCTCCCTGTCGAACAGTATTAACGCTTCTCGTTTGCTGTCAGCAGGGCCATAGCCCCAAGTCGCATGCAGGCTCCAAGCGGAGGCTAACCCGCGCGTGTCTGTCTTTACTCTTTACCTACAGCTCCTTATGTCCTTTGTTACACATGTGTTGCCCCAGGTTACCGATCTGCTCTTTGCTATTGAATGTATCTTTCTTGCTTCACACACGAGCAGAAGGCCAAGCTGGCTTCAAGGAATGCATACAACGGTAATCGACAATACGCAAAACATTGTCTGAGCTAACTAAGCACACACGCCGCCCTCGCCGCCGGTGGCCTTGTACCCGCGCCGCTGGTTGATGTGCCTGTCAGGAAGATGCCGCGCACAGTATGCCGCAGACGTACCTAGAGCTCGGCCGCCACAGGATGGGCCTGCTGGAGCTGCAACACGGCCGCAACGCCCTGCACGAGAGCAACGGTTTCCTCGAGTTCGATTGTGGACACGCCGTTGGCGTTCTCCGCGACCTTGAGCGAGAGATTAACGGTCCGGACGATGGGGGGACCTCCCGCAGGCTTGTCGGGAGAGTACGTCGAGGCGGCGGGGTTGGAGTCATACGACACGGACAGGCGGCCGTTCGGGGCCACCAGAACGTGAACCGTCTGCGTAGCGCAGCCATCAGCAAATGGCAAGACACGAGAGGTGCTGTTACGCACGATGACCCCCAAAGGCTCGACCTCAACCTCGAAGATGATGCGCGAGAGAGCGTTCGGCATGGCGTTGGTGATGGTCAGCAGATAAGGGCGAGAGAGCGCTGTCACATACCTCCGCATGCGTCACTGACGCGTGACGAAGGCGCGCGCGAGTCTCGCGTGTCCGAAAGCTGCGCGCCGCCGGCTGCAACGCCAGGAGAATGCAAATGAGAGACAATGCGGGCTGAACTGGCACAATGGGAACGGCACTTGCGACTGGGCGCCAGCACAAAGAGCCCGGCGCCGACGTCAGCGTGCGCCTCAATAGAGCCCGTGGCCGTGGGAACGTGAACTTCGCGGAGGCGCTTTATTGCTCAAGATCCCGTTGAACGGAGGACGACCAGCTCTCCAACCATACCCCTAGTGCTGCCCCTCGCCCTTGCAAAGCTACCATCTTGCCCAGCGTCGTCGAGCCCGCACGACAGGTAAGCATCTCTCTTTTTTTTCTCTCTTCCGGGCTTCCCCTCCGCGGTCGCGTCGCGCGGCGTCCACTGCGCGTCCGCCGAGAGCCTCGCGCGCTCACGACGCGTCTGCAAAGGCTAGGATGATGCCACACCAGGCATCTCCTGCCCGCGCAGACGCGTTTCGGCGAGGCCCTGTGTGGCTCGCGTGCCGGGCATCCCCTCCGCGGTCGCGTCGCGCGGCGTCCACTGCGCGTCCGCCGAGAGCCTCGCGCGCTCACGACGCGTCTGCAAAGGCTAGGATGATGCCACACCAGGCATCTCCTGCCCGCGCAGACGCGTTTCGGCCAGGCCCTGTGTGGCTCGCGTGCCGGGCATCCCCTCCGCGGTCGCGTCGCGCGGCGTCCACTGCGCGTCCGCCGAGAGCCTCGCGCGCTCACGACGCGTCTGCAAAGGCTAGGATGATGCCACACCAGGCATCTCCTGCCCGCGCAGACGCGTTTCGGCCAGGCCCTGTGTGGCTCGCGTGCCGGGCATCCCCTCCGCGGTCGCGTCGCGCGGCGTCCACTGCGCGTCCGCCGAGAGCCTCGCGCGCTCACGACGCGTCTGCAAAGGCTAGGATGATGCCACACCAGGCATCTCCTGCCCGCGCAGACGCGTTTCGGCCAGGCCCTGTGTGGCTCGCGTGCCGGGCATCCCCTCCGCGGTCGCGTCGCGCGGCGTCCACTGCGCGTTCGCCGAGAGCCTCGCGCGCTCACGACGCGTCTGCAAAGGCTAGGATGATGCCACACCAGGCATCTCCTGCCCGCGCAGACGCGTTTCGGCGAGGCCCTGCGTGGCTTGCGTGCCGGACATCCCCTCCGCGGTCGCGTCGCGCGGCGTCCGCCTGCGCGTTCGCTGAGCCTTGCGCGCTCGCGACGCGTCTGCAAAGGCTAGGATGATGCCACACCATGCATCTCCTGCCCGCGCAGACGCGTTTCGGCGAGGCCCTGTGCGCGGCCGTCCAAACTGGTGGCACTTCCCATATAACCATTTACTAACATGATATCTGCCGGTCTAGATTCCTTCCAGCCGCCCAAACCTCGCATATTGCAGCTTGCGCAGTGATTGCCGTTTGATCTTGCCACTGTGCGTCTCCCTCTTCTACCTCCGCAGCCTGTTCTCTGACCG
This sequence comes from Auriscalpium orientale, assembly GCA_019915035.1. Classification (NCBI taxonomy): domain Eukaryota; kingdom Fungi; phylum Basidiomycota; class Agaricomycetes; order Russulales; family Auriscalpiaceae; genus Auriscalpium; species Auriscalpium orientale. The sequence goes on from JAHLMH010000001.1 coordinate 4,532,404, forward strand.
TCGTGCAGTGTGTCTTGCGCCGCGATAGGCATCTCCCGCCGCCCTGTGAGCCGTGTTGACGTCTAGCGGGCCCACGATGTTTGCGGAGAGAACGGTGCGCCGAAACTGCACAGCGCACCCTGCATTTTGCTAACTGGAAGGCGACGCGGGCAGACACGTTCGAAGAAGACCTTTTCGCCGTACATGACGTGCGACTTTGACCTGGAAGCCGCGATTGCGGGCCACCTGGCTGCGGAGCATGCGGCGGCCGTCAAAAAGCTGGACGATGCAGAAGAAGCTCTAGCCGTTGAGAGGGGGGGCGGGGCCGAAGGTGGCGCTGCCTTGGAGGCGGAAAGCCCTCTGCAAGGAGACGGCCTGGCCGAAGGTGCGTTGGCCTTCGATGCCAGCCCGCGAGAGGAGCCCGATTGGGAGGACGACACCGCGCTGACCGTGGAGGCCAAGGAGGGCGCCACAGCTTCCAGAAAACGTGCGCGTGAGGCGCGGGATAACAAGGAAGAGGAAATCGGGAGCGAGCTCGAGGGAGGAGAGACGAGCGGCAGGCTTGGCGGCGAGGAGCCAAAGGGGTCGAGAAAAGAGCGCCAGAGGAGCAGGTCGAAGAAGTACAAAAGCAGCAAGCGCGATGAGAAGAGGCTGAGGACAGCGTCGGGGCTTCCTCTGCCCACCGCACACATGGCCATGGTGCACGCGAACTCGAAAGTGAAAATCCTCCCTGTGGACCAGGCCGAAGACTTCGAGGCCGCGAAGGGGAGCTACGCTGCCAAAGCCGGCCTTGACAACTTAGCCCAATATCTGGCGACGCGGTACGAAGGCGGCCTGATTCCCTGGGAGGTGCTCGTCGAAGGGTATGGCTTCGAGTTAAAGCAATGGGATGGCATGTGCGTGACTCGTCGCTTTCTTGTCTATTTGCGACTTGGCGGGGCTAACGAGCCTCTCAACCCTAGTACGAGCGAGTCGATCTTCGACAGTCGCGAGCGTGTCCTCGTTCAAATGGCCGGGCGGCCGCCTACCGACGCCAGCTGGGCAGGCGAGGCCACCGCGCTCAGCGAGTTTTTCTCAGACGTTGGGGAGAAGTGTGACTTCGGGGCAGGCCAGCTCCAGCACACACGGGGGCAGTACCCCATCTTGCGCGCCGGGTTCTCGTTTGGCGGCGGGCCTAAGGTGCGTGCCGAGAGAACGCTGCGTCGCATTGAAACTGACCTTTATGCAGGTGCCTTACAACCTGAAGGAAGCAACGGTTACCCAGGGAAAGCAGCGAAAGCGACTCTTGCGGCACCCGGGCCTACGCCGGTTCGCAGAATTTCAGAGCAGTGAGCAAAACCGAGTTGCCCTCCCCAGCCTTATGCTCACATGCGCTTCATGGCCAGGCGCACTCTCCCTTCACCGCCCTCCGCTTTTCTTGCATGTTGACGGCGTCGTTGCGGGCGCTATGGCTCAAGATCCCTCTCTCAACAAGGCGTTTGAACGCAGTGTCTTTCCGACGGCCACGTTCAATTTTGGGCCACAAGCTCAAACAAAGCCTCACCGCGACAACAAGAACATTCCGTACGGATGGTGCGCCATCACCGCGCTCGGCAACTTCGACCCCACGAAAGGCGGACACTTGGTCCTATGGGAGCTCAAACTCGTCATAGAATTCCCGCCGGGTTCTACAATATTGATCCCTTCAGCAATCTTGACACACAGCAACACGCCTATCCAAGATGGCGAGACGCGGCAGTCATTCACTCAATACTGCGCTGGAGACCTCGTCCGCTGGCAGGCGTACGGGTACCGCACGGAGGAGCGTCTGTGCCGTGAAGATCCGGAGCTGAGGCGACACTTGGCGAGGGAGCTTCCAGGGCGTTGGCAGCGCGCCGTCGATCTTTTCTCGTCAAAGAGGATGGAGCTGCAGGGCCAGCTCCGAGACTTGCGCGGCGATTAGGATTTGCTGTTCTATATTTTGTAATGTGGTCGTTTTCTTCTATACAATGCGAAATTTTACTGTATGTTGCCCTCACGAACGCGCGACAGGAAACCATGGCGCCGCATGCAGTGGGCTGCGCCAAGGGCCAACGCACGAGCGACGCGCGCGAAAGGAAACAGACCTAACAGAGGCTTGGCAGTCAAACTTAGGAGAACTGGCATGCTCGCAGCGCAGATGGTACGAAGCGGCGATAGGCGTGCCGGGCAACGATGGAATCGCGGGCGGCAGGACGGCATCAGCACGTCGCCCGTAGGAGCGTCGACGTGCAAGCGGCACGCGATCGCAGCCTCGCGGGCGAAGGGCCGATGAACGGGCGCCTCAGTGAGGCGTCAGATGCGGGACAACGGGGTGCCGCTGAAACTGTGCATGGCGGCGGGACGAGGGGCGCGTGCAGCGTCGGCGCTCAGCGAGGCGCAGGCAAGGCAGGCGTGGTCGACGCCACATGCCAACGCTGTACGGCGTAGCAAGGACCTGGCGTGTGCAGCTTCGGCGTGAGGCGTCGTCGTGGGGCAGCGAAGGGTTCGGCAAAGAGAGGCGTCGTCGCCGTGCAGCGAAGGGTTCGGCAAAGAGGCTACGAGAGGACGTCGCCCGCAGGAGCGTCGACGTGCGAACAGCACGCGATCGCAGCCTGGCGGGCGAAGCGTCGGCATTGAGGGACGGTGATGGTGGACAAGGGGGTGGTGGCCGGAGGATATACTGTAGCCTCGGCGTGGGCCCGGGGTGCACAGCGGACACGACTCACCGGGTCGCAATTCCTTGCTCGGCGCTGCCTCTGACTCTATTCTCGATGTGTTGCCTGCAGTGCCGTTCCACGTCAAAGCCTGTGCGCGCTGTGGGGTTGTCTGGGTTCGGGTTGTGGCGAGAAAGGCTTGACGGCCTATGTGCGGGTTGTCACGAGGATCCGGGGTGAGTGTGACGGGCTGTGACACAGGTGCATGTTAGGCAGGAGTGTGACAAGTGTCGCGGGGTGCCAAATTAGGAAGGATATTAGCATCTATTAGGGGCGGGTGGGTTTCCAGATGTTGACCATCACTCCAGCATGGTACATCTGATCCCCTCGAAACAGAACTACCGCGCGAAGGATATCGCCCAGCTCGTATTTGACAACATGTATAAGCTTCACGGGATGCCGCGCGCAATCGTAAGTGACCGAGATTCGCTCTTCACAGGAAGATTTTGGGAGCAGCTCCATGCGCTCACCGGAGTGAACCTCCGTCGATCATCGTCCTTTCACCCGCAGTCTGATGGAATGACCGAGCGCGCGAATCGCACACTTGGCCAGATGCTGCGCCAATGCATCTCCCCGAACCAGAAAGACTGGGCTTTGAAATTGCCTAGCATTGAGTTTGCCATGAATTCCGCGCGATCTGAGACGACGGGTTTCAGCCCGTTTTTCCTGAACTCCGGTCGCGTTCCTCGACCCATGATCTGGGACGCACATTCTGAGTACCCTGGTGTTCGCGCGTTTGCAAAACGAGTCAAAGACGCGATCATGACAGCGCATGATGCTATTATCGCAGCACGAGTAAAGCAGACCGCGCAGGCCAACAAACACCGACGCGCTGCTCCATTCGCAGTCGGTGACCTCGTGTATCTCTCAACAAAAAATCTTTCACTGCCTAAGAATCACGCGCGCAAGCTTGCTCCGAAATATATCGGTCCCTTCAAAATTTTGAAGGACCATGGCAACTCCAATTATTTGCTCGATCTGTCGGCGGAACTCCGGCAGCGTGGTACGCATCCCACGTTCCACGCGTCGCTCTTGCGCATCCATCATCCCAACGACGACCGTCGGTTCCCCGGACGTCAGCTGTCCCAGCTCGCAGCCTTCACGGACTCTCCTTACGAATGGGCTGTCGACCAAATTCTGTCGCACACCGGTGCTGGCAAGAACGCATCATTCGAAGTGCTGTGGTCAACCGGTGACACGAGCTGGTCCCCGTACGCTGATGTCTCGCATCTTGAGCGAATGGTATCTTACCTAGAACTCCAAGGCGTCGATCATATTGACAAGCTGCCACATGGTACTGGCCGACCACCGTCCGATCCGGAAGTCCATTTGGACTCCATATGGATGGAAATGCCTGACAGGTATAAAGGCGCGACTACTGAGCACTCCTACCATCCGCACCCCGCGACATTTCATCATGTTCGACTTCACTCCCGACCACGTTGCCGCGTTCCAGGCTTATGCCGCCAAGCTCAGCTCCGGTGACGACGCCGTGACCGAAAAGGCTCCCCCGCGCTACAACTCGTGGGTCAAGGCTTACCGGGCCCTCCATCCTACCACCGATGAACTCGACATGCCCGCGTACGCCCCGAAGCGGCTCGTCACCCGCGCGAGCCACCCGTCGTACCACCAGCCCGGTCCTCGCGGCCGTATCGGTTCGACGAGGCCTACTCGCCGCGAACGCCCCAGCGCGCGGCTGTCGGCAGCAGAGCAGCTCAGCAACACGATGGCGATGGCGACGTTCCGCACCGGTCACGCCGCCATTGCGAGCCTCATCCAGCGTGGCCTGCAGGCCGAGCATGGCACGCCTGTCGGCAGCGTGTTTGGATCCCCCGCGGTGTCCGCCCACGACGACTTAACGGCCCTCCTCAAAGGTCTCGAGACCCTGGAGCCTCTTGGTACGCATCGCGCAGCCGCGACTCACTGTACGCATTGCCATGGTCCGCTGACGCATCCGCAGATGCACAGACCTCCTCGAACGCGAACCACGTCAATACCAGCGCACCGGCCAACTCGTCCTTCGACGTGGCGCCCGCAGCCACCTCCAACACGCCCGCCAATGGCTCCAACGACGTCTCGACCGTCACGTCGCCGACCACAGGCAACCCGAGCTCGTCCGCGGCCGCCCCCACCTCCGCCGCCGCCACGCAGTCGTCCGGCGCATCAAATACGGCGTCGTCTTCGCAGATCGAACCTCTCGACGGCATGACTGGCATCGAGAGCGCGTTCAACGGAATGACGACTACGGCTTAATGCCTTCTTTCCTATCCTTTCGAAAAGACCAATGTCTTATTTACTTTACATGTGCCTAGTACTTACTACTTACTCTACTGATTCTTCTTCTTCTAGTGCACATTTTCCTCACAAAATGTGGGAGGGCGTATGATACGGATACACCTGACTAACCTACCTTACTTTTTTCGCAGTTCGCGTGCTCCGGATCACATCCCTCGCCCGACTCACTTATTCACCGATATTCCAGACTCCGACCCGTACTTAGTATATAAGACAGACTCATGTACTAGATACGGGGTTCTTTCCTCTTGCTATCCAGAGTCCTTACAACAGTTCCTTTGGTTGGCGAGCCCCGAAAGTATCCTCCGTGTGCGGCGACAAGCGTTCCCACGCTCCTCTCTTCACATTCAAGGATCGCAACATTCCCAGAATCCGGCTAGAGGAATAAATTGCAAAGGGCGAACAAGACCGCGGCAGCAACCATCATCACACGTCTATCGGCTTGCACGAAACATGGAAGGGCTCGCCCGTGAAGTAAGGAACGAAGTGCTCCTTGAAGGTGAAGTCGGGCAATCTTCGGAGTGGTCAGTACGCGGGCCTTCTTTCGACAATAGCTCACCGGTTTGTGTCAATGGTCAGCTCGATGCGCCGGAAGAGGTGGGCAAGTGCGAGGTACAGCTCGCAGTATGCCAAGCTGAGCATGAGAGTCATCGGCAAGATACGTGGAACCGCGGGGTATATACTCACTTAATACCCAGACAGCTCCGTGGACCCTTCGAGAAGATTACGATTGAGCTCATTGAGGGAATCTGCATCGCCACCGAGCCATCCTTCTGGTAGAAAGTCGTTGGCTCGCTCGAAGACCGACTCGGCATGCTGGACGAAGGTGAAGCACTGGGACACCACCGCCTAGACGCGCGAACTTACGAGTCGGGACCTGTCGGGACTCGGCGGGGAGACTAGGCACGCCGCCGCACCGGCGCTACGCCGGGATAGCGGCCGTGGCGGGTACTTCTTCAGTACCCCGCCGGTGCGATCGGGCCTTCCGGTATTGGCGACCGGACCTGGCGGCATCCCGCCCGATCCTTGCAGTGCAGCGCAGGCAAGCCGCAGGCGCAGGTCCCGCCAGCAGCTGCCCCGCGCGCCCTCCCTCCCTCCCTCCGCCGCCCGGTCCTGGCGGGCGCGCGCACGGTCCCGGCGGCCGTCCGTACACTACTACGCCGCCGCCGCCTCCCTCGCCTCCCCCGCAGCCCATCCCGCCCGGTCCTTGCGCGCGCCCGATCGGTCCTGGCGGGCTCGCGCACGGTCCTGGCGGCCGTCCCTACACTACGCGCCCGCCCGTCTCCCTCGCCTCCGCCACACAGCATCCCGCCCGGTCCTGGCGGGCCCGCGATCGCACCTGGCGGCGATGCCGTATTCGAACGCGCGAACGAGTTCCTGCCTGACCGCTGGCTCGGCGACGACGCGGCGTCGCTTGAGCGCTCCCTCATTATCTTCTCCAAGGGCCCACGGAGCTGCCTTGGGATCAAGTACGTAGCTCACTCGTGCACTTATCTCGTGCTAAGTTTGCGTGGTTCATCTGCGCTAACTTTTGTAGCTTGGCTTACTGCGAGCTCTACCTCGCGCTTGCTCACTTCTTCCGGCGTTTTGAACTGACCTTAGATCCCAAACGGTGAGCTGTCGATGACTTGCCGAAGATGCCGACGTTCTGACACCATTTCTGCAGCTCGCCGGATTTCACCTTCAAAGAACACTTTGTGCCCTACTTTCCGGGCGAGCACTTGCATGTCTCTTGCAAGCCTGTAGACTGCTGAGAGCCACGCGGCACTCTCACTAAGACTGTCACCGACATCTATAGTACATAGCTTTGTGATTTTGATCTCACTCATTCCTTGGCCCTCGGTGCAATCTAGTGAGCATTTACATTCGAAATTCTGCTACAGGCTGGACATCTGGTATCTATGTAGTTGACCTGCCTCTCGAGCATCTCTTCCGGGAATCAGAGGCTGCACGGCTTGCAGGATACGTGCAGGTGCTCGCCAGTAAAGTAGGGAATAAAGTGTTCCCTGTAAGTGAAATCCGCTGGCCTACATACGACCAGTCAGCTGCGATGCATCTCCTGGAGAAAGTCCGCGGTCTCACCTCTTTGAATCGGCATGCATTTCAAAACGTCGGAAAAGATGGGCAAGCGTGAGATACAACTCGCAATATGCGAGGCTACCCAGATTGGGTGAGACAGTGCCCGAGTGGTCTGGAACGAGGTATGGTTCAGGCACTCACTTAACACCAAGGCAACTCCGCGGCCCTCTGGAAAAGACTAGGATCGAGCTCTCAAGGGCCTTCGAGTCTTCACGGAGCCACCGCTCAGGAAGAAATTCGTTGGCGCGTTCAAAGGCCAAGTCGACGTGCTGGACGAAGGTGGGGGATTGAGAGACTACCGTCTGCACATAGGTTCCTGTTATACCGAGGCCGATATTACTGTGCAGGGAAAAGGACGTACTCCTCCAGGAATAGCAAGGCCCGTGATGATGGCACCTTCGGGCGGTACCACGAAAGGCACCGCAGGACCGCCGGGAAACATGCGGAGACCTTCTTTCAGCACCGCCGTCTGGCAACCCGTTCAGCGGCATGTAATGTGTTTTACCCGCGAAGACTACGCACCAGGAACGGCAGCTTTTCCAGCACCTCGTAACGTGGTGGCTGATCGAGAACGGGCCACGCAGCGCGTAGCTCACTCTTGAGCATGTCAGCGACTCTCGGGGAGTTGAGGACGTTGAACACTGTCTCCGAGAGAGTGATGCTGACGGTATCGGAGCCCGCTCCTAAAAGCACCATGGCCTCTTCAAGTAGGCTCTGCATGGAGGGCAACGGGCGTCCTTTGTGTGCTTCAGGGTTAAGTAGCTGGTGGTAGATGATCGGATGTGGCGTGGTCTCAAGCAAGTTCGGGTCGTGCATGAAGCCGACAATCTGCTCCTGCAGCGTCTGCGGAGGTTTATCAGCGGATGTCAAGGCAGGAACGTTCGTAGGAGGTTGTGCTCACATCCCGCAGGCGGAAAAAGGCGACCATAGCGGGTGACGCGATTCGGCGTGCGAGCCACCGTGGGGTGTATCGCAGGAACCAAACGAAGACTTGAAAGTATTTTCCAAGCGTCAGCATGGGCAACACCTCTTCGCTCGCGTGCACGAGAGCAGAGTTGAAGTCCGGAGCGCATGTGGCATCGAAGGATCTTGCATAGCAGAACGACGTGATGACATCTGTGGCGAAGCACCTGAATCCGAGAGTCAGGTCGCTGAACTTCCCTAAAATCGTATCAATGACTACAAGGGGCTCCTAGACATGCAGCTCTAATATACCTTGAGCATATTGCCCGGCCAGTGCCTCGCAGAGAACGTCAATCTATGGCACAAAATGAGAACGGCTCCCATAGGGGATAAACAGCGTACTCTATCCCGGACAAGGTCCTGCAATTTAACGATGGATGTCCTGGAGAACAGCGGACTGAGCACGTCTTTGCGTTGCTTCGCGCCATGATACGACGGTATGCAAAGAGATGCCGTGTCGGCGTCAAACGCGCGATACATATTGTAGTCTTTGTCCCACTTGTTTTTGGAGGCGTAAATGTCCTTGTGCGCCTGAGGATTGGCGAAGTGAAGCTAGTTATATCAACGCCCAGAGTGAGACCCGTGCGCATTTGCATCGCCAATTTCAAAACGTTGAGCTCACCTCATTTGGTGCGATTCTCACGACTTCACCTATAGTAGAGCATCCAGCTGTGAACAGATGATTGAAGGCAGAACGTACCGTATTTTTGATGCAGCTGCGAGCGAAGATCATGTAGCGAGATGCCTTTGTACAACTCCATATAGGCAAGCCATAGTTTGGTGGCGGCTGCCCCGCGTGGTCCCGGGAATGTCGAGAGCGGGTGAACATACAGGTTGTATGCGACGCACCAGGTGCACCAGGCAAAAGTACCAACGATGCCCAGGAAAATGATATGAGCTAGTGGCAGTGGAAGCTCGAGCATAATGAAAGGGGAGCGGGATCAGGATAAGAAGGCGTGTCAGCGCACTTGGAAGTGAGATTTTGTATCCCATCCAACGTCGGTCTGCGGCCGGGTCGCACAGAGATTATCAGCCGAGTCTCCAACTTCGTGGTGCTAGCGCTGGCTTAGTCTCCGTAGAGTGACCTTATGGTATCGGAAGATAATCGCACTGTAGCGCTCGCTTCTGAGCGCTAGACGGAGCGATCTCCGTAGCTTGACGTCCTGGTATCAGAAGAGAAGTAGTCGTTCTGGATATATGAGTTGTCAGCAACGAAATGTCGCAATCCGAGATTTCTAGGCGGACATCAGACTGGTATGCGGAGCTCAGGAAAGCCACGCCATAGGCATGCCGCAGAAATCGAAGCATGAGGCAGAGTGAAGCTGGAAACTCGACGAAAGAAATTCTCCGGGGGGTTTTTGGTTCCGAAGGTCGCAGCAGTTGGTAGATTACAGTAGTCCCGGTCACCAGGGATCGCGCATAAGGCTCTGTTGTGGATCCAGGTGAGGTGTTCGCTGTCTCTGATACGAGGCGAGTCCAAGGCGATGTCATCATAGCGCACTATGTTTTCGGGGATTACGCAGGGCATCAGACGCAGTCGGTAATAGGCGCCCTCGTTATACAAACTGCAGACTAATCATTAGTCAGAACAAGAGGAGAAGTGGTCGGACGTAGGAGCACACGAGGATTATTGCAGCGCAACTTGCCGTGTTGAGGTGCATACGCAGCTTGTCGAATGGTAGAGAAGACTGATGGGCTGAACGCGAGGTCAACGGCGAAGACTGTCCTTCCTCGAACAAGAAGTACAGAGTACTTCGACTAGCTTCGGATAGGATATGCTCCGACTACGATTACGAGGAGGAGATGAGGACTCATGCGCAGCCTCAAAATCATTGAAGGTGGACGCGGGTCGGAAACTTCGACGAGCCTTCAGACGCTCGTTGACGCCGCGGTCCGCGCCCGGACCGGCTGCCACTCAAAGCCCGGACCGGCTGCTATGAGTTGCCGGACGTAGTCGTTCCAAACTTCCACCAGCCGGGCCTTCAGGCAGCCTGATGAGGCGTCTCGCATACAAGACTAGGCGAATGGTATCGCGCGATAACGTATGTGATTGGGCAACGCACTTGTTGTCACCGCATAGATGGCGCATGAGTGGACCAGAAGAAAACACAGTTTGACCCTGATTGTAAAGTGATTAGCAAAGGGAGTAATATCTAAGCTCTATCCAAGGAAAAAGACAAAAAGTCAGTTGAGCTTTGCAGACACAGCGTCGGGCGTCAGTCCGTTGATAACGCGCTTCACACCTCGCCCAGCCTCCGTCGACTTGAACCCAAAGCTCACCCCGCCGGCCAGCGAACGCTCCTCCCCGCGGCCACCCGCCTTCTTGTGCTCGTCCACAAGCTTGCACAAGCCTTCCAGCGTCGTCCACTGCGGCACATACCCGAGCCCGCCCTTCTCCGGCGGTGCGCGCGCGCGCGAGTCGTCCCACACGAGGTGCACCATCGTGAGCGCGAAGATCGACGGCTGCAGGTTGACGAGGTCACCGCTGAGCGCAGGGACGCGCCGCCCGAGCGCGCGCAGGAGCCGGGACGCGGAGACGAGTGGGAGCATGCGCGCGAGGTGCTGCAGCTCGAAGATGTGCGAGAGGAGCAGCATGCCCGTCGCAGACATCGTGGGGAACGTCGCGAGCCCGTCGGTGAGCGTCGTGAGCGTCGTGTAGACGTCCCCGTACGTGATGGGCGCGCCTGCGTCGCAGACGGCGAACGCCTGCCCGCCGATGTCGGGGTTCGAGGAGCCCTGAAGCGTGTCGAGCAGCCGCCGCTCGTAGAGCAGATGCGCTAGCGACGCGTTCTCGACGTAGATGAAGTTATGGAGGATGCTCGCGATCCAGGTCGGGTTGGTCTGCCGTACGAGGTACGCGCCGCACAGAATGTCGCCACCAGGCCCGTAAATCCCATTCCCCGGACGCACGCAACCCGTGCGCAGGACCCCCCGGCCCGACGGCGTATTGTCCGCGCCCCGCACGATCTTCTCGCCCTTCGCCTTGGACACAGCGTAGTTGGAAAATGCATCCTCGTGCCGCTGTGGTATCCGCGCGTCGTCGTCCGTGAATGCCTGCACGAAGAACTCGGGCTGCGCCTCCCACGGCCACAGCCAAAACCGCGTACGGCGCACGGAGATCGATCCAGACGACGTGTACACAAGCGCCGAGACGCCAATCTCGCGCGCGGCGTCGACGACATTCTGTGTGCCCTGTACGTTGACTTTGTCGGAGAGCGGGAGCAGGCGCGGGTGGCGCTCGTAGAACCGGATGTTGGCGACGGTATGGAAGACGGTGATCTCCGCGTCTTCGCCTGCGGGCCATGGCGCCTTGAACGCTGCACGGACAGCCTCTTTGTCGGACACGTCTACGAGGCGGAAGTCGACGTCTTTGGCGCGACCGGTGGTGAGATCGGGACGCGTTGGTGCGCGGATGTCGAGTACACGGATACGTCTGGGATCCTCCCCCCTCTCAACCAGATGCCGCACTATCCATCCACCCAGAAAACCAGACTAAATGCGGGGTCAGGGTGAGACAAGGATATGCACTGCGCTGCTTACCCCGCCGAGGACGATGTAGCGTCGTCCTGTCGGTGGAGGGAGAACGGTGTCCACTGAATGCGGGGACGTTTGTATCCGCGCTGCCACCTCCCGGGCTTCATCTGGCGTTATTCGTTTTGCTGAGAAGGCGGACGCGACATCGGGAGGCAGGTTCATGAGCTTTGCATCGTTGACTCGCACGTAGACATAGAAGAGCAATGCAGCGGCAAGCAGAGCAGCGCCTGCGACAAGCAGGCCCATGCTTCGAGATTATGGGGTATGGGCCAGCTGCTCTGATGGGGCCGAAAGCGCCTTTATGGGTTGAGTGAGCGACGTGTGCAGGACTGGAGACGGTGAGATTCGTAACGTTGACATTGGCGAGCTCACTAGTACGCCGCGCGACAACGCCGCCGTCCCTGATCATAGCGCTTGCTCCGAACGGTCACCGAGGGTCACCGACTCGGTCACCGCCGCCTGGTCTGCCCCGCCGGGTCAACGTGCGCATTCAGAAGACAGTCTCCACAACGATCGGCAGTGAGGCCGAGTAGTAATCGGCAATTTCATTGTGCTCGTCTAGACCGAGGCCGACGGTACGCTCTGGCAATCTTGTTTTTCAACCGCCCAGCTCAGAATCCTTCGTGTATGCAGGCGCTGTTCTCTCCCGATACCGAAATCCCCATTGCTACGCATCTGTCCTCTACTGTTGACTCTGACTCGTTCGGTATTAGCGAGCGTGCAAACTATCGCTTCCCGTACACCCCATCAGGCTAAGAGTGATGAACTGCCCAAGGCGACTGTCGGCCTGGCTTACTGTCCGACAATTGGATTGACAGTGGCGGGCTCCTTCTATACACCCTACACCCGGCGAAAACTGCGACGCCATTCGACAGGCTGGATTTGTGCTCAGAAAACGGAATCATGCGCTGGTCTGACAGTCACCACCTGCCACGACTCTTCTTCTGTGCTTGCTTGAGCTCACTATCTCTTGCAGTTAGCCAACAAACAGAGAATCCTGCCAGGCAGTGCAAACATCTCTCTTCCTCGGAATCCGTAGGGAACAACGTCCTGTACTGGAAGCGGTATTCGGCGGCGCCACCACCGCTGGTCATGCGCGGCGCAGTTTGCCTGTATCTAGACGCAGGAGCAGTTTCATCATATGCATCTAATCTTAGCTGGATACGTCCGGCGGAATTCCGTGGCCCTTCTCTCATCGCATAGGTGTCGGCTTCTCTTCGCACAAGTGAGTTACAGTCGTTTCTATTCGCATGTGTTCATCGCCTTTGGATAGACCCGGGCCCGACATTCCATATCTCATTCAAGAAAGGCGTATCGTCCGAAGTCGAGTCACATCATATCGACAGGCGCCAAGGCCCAAGGGCAGTGACCCCATCTCACAGCCTACGACTGCGACGTCGTACGTATCCTAGTATTGAGCGTCAGCGGGGTCGCTGGTGCCACATCTGACGCAGGCGTCGGGGCAGCTGCGGTCTTTGTGCACAGCAAGCCACACATGTCAGTCGGGGAACGTACTCAGCTTCGGCTGCGAAGTATATAAATTCCTGCTTCTCAAGTCTTTCGTACTCACTCACAAATTTCCACATGGCAGGACTCGTAGGCCCCCGTGATATATTGGACCTGATTTTGAAGTTAAAGTCGATCTGGGATGAAGTGCGTACTGCAATCTCTATCATCCCTCACCGTGCCCATTGACTCCGCATAGGTCGCCGACAATTCCAAGGATCTAGAAGTCTTGACCAACCAAGTACACAAAGACCTCACCAATCTATACTCACTCACATCAAGCTATAATTTGACTCAACATCCCGCGAGGAAGCCGGCATTAACGAATGGCTCGATTGAGCAGGCTTTGGACACCTTATCCCGGTGCGCAACGACCGAAGTCTAGCGCGCTCCATTGCTTATCGGGTTGACAGATCGCTCTCGGAATGCCTACGCCGCTGCCAGGAGCTGAAGCCACCTAAAGGCCATTTTAAGGGCGCGGCGTGGAAGGCGTGGAACAAGGGAGACGTCCGGAAGGAGATCCAAAGCATCCAGAAATTAATCGGCGAATGTCATCAGCAGTTTACCGTGAGTCTCCTTTGTCCCCTGCCTCGAGTGCTATAGCTGACTGCACCACATCGCGCAGTCGTCCGGAATTTTTATCATTGCCAAGGACGTCTCCAAGTTGCGGCAGGATCTGCGAGCTGAGATACAAGCGGGCGTCGTTGCAGGGATCAAACAAGCTATTTCCGATCCCACACTAGCAGTGAAGCTGGTGAGCGCAGAGAACGTGGACAAGCCCACCGCGAAGAAGTGCCTACGCGCTGCTCAACAGGTATGCATCAGCTCATCGACCCCAGGCTCGTCTCTGTGCTCAACATCAGCGCAGGACATGGCCGACCTACCTCGCTCCAAAGCACCTCATTCCGGGGTGAAGGACAATTACTTGCGTCTCAAGTGCAAAACTCTCGAAAGCATCCTCAAGAGCAAAGACAGCCGACCCTCCCAGCTCGTGCGCAAAGCATCCGGATCATCGCTGGACTTTGCCCGGAACGTCATTGTCACCGCCAACTCTGCCGATCCGTCCCATCCCAAGCCTGACGCCATCCTCCTGTGCCTCGACGCCATCAACGCGAGCCATGAAAGCGAGATTCTATCTCCTGCTGCGGCAAATTCGATTGGGGAGCTCTCCATAACGCTCTGTCAAGTGGGTCTGAAACGCGAGGCTTGCAGTCTGGCGACGCACGTCGTCAGCGCATATCGCGTGCTCACAGACCGCGACCACAACACGTACTGGCCGCGCCTCGCTCACGCCTTGGATAACCGGGCTGCAATCCTGAACAGTCTGAATGCCGAGCCAGGAGAGTCGTACGCGTGCGCGTGGGAGGCATACCAGATCTTCCATGGTCTCGCGAAGAACTCTTCGGTCGCCTATATGCATTCCGAGGCCATCGCGCTGAAGAACTGCGCCAACGCTCTGTGCGCAAGGCGCAAGTACCCCGAGGCGCTTCCTCTCATACAATCCTCAGTCCGCATCCTGTGTAATCTCGCCCACACCTCTCCCCACGAATTTGGTCCCTCCCTCTCACAGTCCCTCAACAACCTCTCAGAATGCTTGACCAACCTGGATGACAAGGGGGGTGCTTTGGCCGCAGCGATTGAAGCTGTTGACCTCGTTGAGGCGGAGGAAAATGCGCATCCAAATACATTCCTTCCCATCCTCGCCACATGCCTCTTCACAAAAGCGACATGCTGCGAAGACATAGGCAAGACTCAAGACGGGCTTCAGGCTGCCGAACGGGTCGTCGCCATCCGGCGGAAGCTATACAAGTCAGATAGCCATCTTTACGGGTCTCAACTCTCCGACTCCCTCGCCCTCCTATGCGATTTGCACAAAGCCCTCAACGATCATTCTCCCGAAGCGTTGATGGCTATCGAGCAGGCGGTCGCTGTTGACAGAGCCATTGGCTCCGATAAAGACAGCGCGGAGAGCCGAAGCGCGTACGCTTCGCATCTCCACAGGTATGCCATGCGCTTGACACAGGCCGGTCAAAAAGGCGTTGCTCTGGGCATTATGGACGAAGCCGTGCGGGTGAGGAGGGATCTCTCCCACGTCGACGCAGCCGCGTACACCGCCGATTACGGTAATTCGCTGTACGACTTCGCCGTGCTTCTGTACCAGACGCAAGAGTACAAGCGAGCGCGGAAGGTCATGCAGGACGCTGTCAACGTCCGCACCCGGCTGGTGTACAAAGACTCGAATGCACACAAAGCGACGCTAGACAATGCACTCAAGGCATTGAGAACGATAGAAAAGGCTATGGCCGGAGCCGGATGATCGCGGTGGGGCGGTTTCTGAGAGATGCCGACGCTGCTTCGCGCAACGGTTCTGTTTCTGCCATTTGTCGTGGACTATGGACAGACGTTCAGCGAACATCGAATCAAGTGGGATGTCATAACACGTACGTGCCTGCGAGTCGGCTTCTCGGCCATGATTGACCTTCCTCTCAGCCGTCAGGTTCGGTGCAGGCTGCGTGTTCATGCAGATTGTAGTCCTGCAGTGTGCCCTACCGGCTGGCAGGAGGAAGGATACGATTAGGTTCTCCAAGAACTGTATAGCGATAGGATTATGTATATGTTTACCTTGCCCCTATGCGAAGTCTCTCGACTCCCCGGTGGGCGTTTCTAAAGTTATCTCAACAAGCTCCATTCTAATGGGGTAGCAATTTCATTCCATCAGCAGTCAAGTTCATGAGATATGCATAGAGTAGGTAATCGAGACAGACAACAAGATGATCAAACTGTCCAATCAAATATTCAAACAAACGCGATGCGACAGTCGGTGTCTAATCGTCATTACCACTGCGACGAACCGGGCGGCATGATCCATATCACTGGAGGGCTCCTGGGATCCGGGTACTCCCGGAGATGATACGGCTGACTCTTCAACAAGAGCGCCTGGCTGTCCAAGTCACACAACTTGATGTACAAGTGGCGTCGGGCTGGGTCTATGCCGCTGAAGTTCCTCTCGATGAACGCACGGCGCAGCGCAAGCACGATGGTGACACCGTTTGGACCTCCGTTCACGCCCTCGTCCGGCAGATCGCAGTCCTCCACGGTCAAGGTCATAAGGCGGCCAAGTTGCAGGTCGAACGGAGCGGGCTGCGCGCGCATCTGCGCAACAAAGCACGGCGCGGCATGCACCTCCAGGTGGAGCTCCCGAAGATCACCCGACAGGGTGAGGATCTGGGCGCACGGGAACTGCGGCTCGTACACTTCGAGCTGAAGGCTGAGGATCCCCACGCGGTGCATCGGAAACACTGTGAACAGGCACACAACCATAGCCTGCCAGTCTTGAGGTTGCATATGGTCGCGGTGTGCAAAGGCCAGACGGCTCCTTCGGGGCAGGTTGCTTTGATGTGTGCGCCCAGCGAGGAAGAATTCGGTGACCATGCCCTCGTTTCCTTGGATGTACTGGGTGTGACCTGTGTTTTTATAGTAGCGGACGTATAGCGCTTGCATGCTGCTGGCCGGAGAGTGGTCGTAGCGGCGCTGCAGGATTCTCCCGAAGGTTTGCAGGTCCGCGTGCGGCATGTGGCCATGCCTGAAGTCGAGCTCTATGTCGACTATGATGTTGTCGCGATACTCGATGCAGTGGAGGAATGATATGGCAGCTTGCGGGTGAGCAACGAAAGAGAGATTCGTCAGTTGTGGGAGATGGACACGGGTAGGGTGGGAGGTTGGGGTCGGCGGCAAGGAACTGCCCAGCGCGAGGCGTCCGAGCTTTGGCGTATGCCGCAATACCTCAAACAGTTGGCCCTGAGTATCCCAAACGCGCCCGCATCTATCCAACTCCAACGTGGTCAAAGACCCGTAGGAAGCGTTCAGGAAGGCAGAGCTTCTCTGGATGACGACGTGAGAGAGGTACAGCTCCGCGAGACGGGGGGGAACGGAGCCCGCAAAGAGGCCTTCCGGGAAGGAGATCGATGAGTTGTCCTGGGAGAATATCCGGAGTGTACGCAGGTTTGGTGCGTTTGCAGAGCGGAGGGCCTGGACATACGGATAGTCGAGGTTCGTGAGGTACATTCTCGTCGCTTGCGATATCCACCGGCCGCCTCCTCGCATGACATGGTTGCGGTCTTCCGCAGCTATTTTGAAGACGTCCTCATCTGTATGGCCACTACGGAGGTGACGAATTCCGTTCGACATGTCAAGAAAAATCAAAGGCCTTGAAAAGATCGGCAGAAAGTGGATAATTAGGCTTAAGGGGGGACTTTAGAGAGGGTGGGTGTAATGGGTCGCGAGTTAGACGGGAGACCTGGCTCCAGATGCACTGGACAGATGCAGTTTATATAGAAGTCAGTAGAAGGTCAAGGATAAGGTCTCTATGGAAGTCGCACAGCTACTCACCACAAGGAAGGTCAAAGAAGAACCTAATCTTCGACAATGCGACTGTGGACGAGTAGCGCACAGCCGACCTCGTTGCAAACGCGCCTCGCCAAGGAGCATGCTGTTGAATAGCATCACCGGAAACAATATCAGGTTGTCATCCAGTGAGGGTTTCGTCAATAACTCTCTGGGCGGAGCCCTTCTAGCATTTGTCGCCGTCAGTCTACCTGTACAGGAGACTATGCACAGAGCCTCCCAGCCGTTTTAAGGGCCGCGAGATCGGAAGAGACGATAGATCGTCACCAATACAGTGCCTCTTGTTGAAAACTTGAGCCTCGAGGCGAGGCTGTACATAGCGCGACACTAGAAGCTCAGGAAGAAGAAGGAAACCGACCTTGAACGCAGAGGCTGTTGTTGACAATGTTGTCGGCAAAGGTTACTACCCGGTCACCACAGAACAAGGCCCGGTAATAGCCTCATGTGCGCAGTGACAACGAGAGGCGTAGCGAAAGATGCTCGCTTGATGTCGAAGAGTCTACCTAGCTGAGCTTGCAGAGTTGGTGATGGCAACGGTGGACAAGGACAGGTCAGGACAAAGGAGGAGTCGGCGCTAACTTGGTCCGTTAGCCGTTATGTAAGTACTTGGCAGTCTCATAACTAAATGTTGGATTGCGGTTATGTAGGGTAGAAAGTGTGAGGATTAACGGGCTCCCCCCGTCTTATATGCGCCATATTCCCAGATGTAAAAAATTACAACAAGCCTCTCAGAAAACCCATGAAACGTACACCATCCTTCCATTTGAACGCAAACGACGACACCGCAGGGCAGGACCGCTATGACTTGTCCGGCATTCCTTGGTCCCACATGACCTTGGGTGCCGAGTAAATCTCGCGTTCTGTCGACCCGCGGGTATAGGAAGGCTTGTTGTAGTCGACTATCACCGAGTGCTCTACGCGCACGCACACATCCAGTTCGTTCGCCTCGGTGACGTCCCGCTCGCCAACGATCTCTTCGCGGTCTAAGCGCGAGACCTTGTGTTTTGCCCCGCGGAGTGCGTCGTTGATGTCGCGCGATGACTGGAGATACTGCGAGACCACCGCGCGTGGAGCGTCGATGCTGGCCTCTGCAATGGTAGGCAATTAGAGGTGCAGACAGTACGAGGCCATTTCGAACGCACCGCGAAGATGTATGAGGATACGCTGGCTCATAATCCATGCCACGGCATATCCAAACGATGCCCTTCAGATGTCAATCAGTGTAAGAAGACACCCTCCATCACGGATGAGACATACCCAGCGGACTGTGCGATAGTGGCGATCAATAAGATCTCATCAGACACTTGAATGATAGCACCTCACCTGAATAGATGGATTACTGGCGCGATACAAGATAAGGTTGAGCACGTTGGCGCCTATCAAACGCGCGGTCAAGTCGGCGCAAGACGAAACGACATGTTGACGACGCACCTGTCAACGCAACAAAGTATCCTAATCCATCATACAGCATCCTATGCCACCAAAGACAATAAATATACAGGGGTGATGCGGGAGGTCAAATGAGACGTACACCTTCATGAGTTGTGACATCCTGTAGTTCGATTGTCAGGCCAAGTAAGCTTTCAGAGTTGCCAGGATACCACTTACCCTGTAGAGTTTGGACGACACTTAATCAAAAAGTAGCTTGATAGTGACAGCGTCATCAGGTCGTATAACATCGCCACTAGGTAGAACACCCAGGCGGCCACTCTGGCATCTGGATCAAGACTGCCTGGCGTGCAGCTGATAGGCAAGCGTGAGGATTGAACGAGATCAGATAGAGTGATGACTACTTACTTTCCCTATTCAAGTTGACAACAGTTCATATGCGTTGTCCAGAGATGAAGAACAGGACGCTTACATTGACCGAGACAGCTGCAAATCAAGAGCATTAGGCCAGCTCCCAAGTAAGGATGTGTCGATACTCACGAGTTCGACGCCACAGATTGCTGAACCATTGAATCTGTCGGGTGTTGGAGTTGATCGAGGTCATGCATTTTCACAGGTATTGCACGCACAACTACGGCAACGAAGTAACCGGAGAGAACGGCCCAGCCTACCCAACGGTTCCGGCGCGAGATGTTATATGTCCTAAGAGCCGTTGGTTAGCAATGCTTTCCAGAATGGGTTCATAGAGACAAACACACCGTACGCCTACAATCGCCTGCGATACCATGGTCTGGAGCACTGCAGAATATGAAGGACCACGCAATCAGCATTCGATAATAGGAGCCAAAGTTGATTGCCTTACCCTTCAGCACGGGTGCAGCCATGTAGTAATGTTGACAGCTTTGTGCTGTAAAACTATGGGAGAAGAAGCCGACATTGCTGACAACTAGGATGAGGATGCTGATGTATCTGCAAGTATTTCGTCAGTGACAGATGATCATCATGGTAGCTGCCACGCACCTGATCAAGACAAACAGAACGAAGCCCGTGCTATTGAACCAGGTGGTCAAGACAGTCCTCGTCCTGTGGATCCAGAGCATGAACGCTACCTTAGACGGAAGGAGTGAGCCTGGGTTTTGTAGAACCGCCACTCGGAAGGGAGTGTATACAAGTAGCTGATAGGGCAAGGTCAGCACAGCAGAGAGGACGAAGGAGTCAACTACTCACTCATAAAGAGCAATGGCCAGCGACGTCACGCGGAGGTTATTCGCGACTGCATAAGTGTGGCTGCTGAAGTCGTCAATGGCCATTATGAACCAGGGAGCAAAGAAAAGCACAGCAAAGAGGGGACGGGCGCTGGGGGAGCGTAGGCAATGCTCGAAACCGCGTTCACTCGCCGGGATCGAGTCCTTATTAATCGCCTCCGAGTCGAGGGGCCGTATTTGCGCTTGCCCGAGCCGCCGCATGGCGCCCCGATCCTAGGGCGCCGGGATCTTATTCAATCGAGGATCGAGATTTTCGTGAGACCTGAGAAACGCCACAGGATTATCTTCCCGTCGAGACCTCCGATCCCGGAGGGACGGGTAGGTAGACGCACATCCCTGCAAGTGATTGACGCTCCAGTGCCTATCCCCCCGCGAAGAGAGGTGACGAGGAGGAGATGCGGCTATGATTTATCTTGACATGAGAATAACGAATGATTGTCATGAGATATGTCAGAGGTTGAGGCCTTGAGGTATCAAGGTAGGACACATCGGTGACATCGATGTGCGCATGTGCATCGGTTGGACTTTTGACGCCCGCCCGGCGCTCAAAGCCATGCAATCCTCGTCGAGAGTGTGTAAGAGGACGGTTCCGGGTTACCTCAGGTTACCTCGTAGTTGTCTTGGGCTCATAGTGACGAGGCCTGGAATCGAAGCGTTGGTGGTGATTGAGGAATGTGGCTTGATCGCTGGCCGCCCACCGCATCAGATCATTCCGAAGTGCGAATCCTCCTGGATCTCCCTATCCCGACAACCGGGCAAGTACAAATTGTCTACTCGACCTATGGTTGACGTAATAAACGAGGATGGTGACCGCCTGAAAGCAGCTGAAAGCCGACTCAGGTGGCGCGGACGGATTTTGCGCGGAAGAATATCGAAGTCTCGGTAACGGCGATACAGGGCGGCCTGACCTCAACTGCTTTACTTTTCGATCTGTGGCCTCGAGGATGCACGGATTGAGCGAGGAGGCGATCCTTTGTCAGGGTCCAGCTGTCAAACGGGCCAAGTCACTGGGTCTGCGATTTCCTAGATTGCATGCGCAGGCCGAGCGGCAGCGTCCTAGCATCCATCTATACTCCCATATTTTTACTCAACTGTCACCGTGAACTTGTGCCAAATGGCGGAACGAGATGAAGAATGGGCTCGGCGCGGCTCGAGCACCTGCTGACGACTGACGAAATCCGAACGCACGCACATCACGACGCCACAGGAACTCGCGCGGGGGAGGTGGGAATTGCGAACGTCCCTATCAGAAAGTCCAAGCACTCAGTTGCTATGCTATGGTTACAGGCCCATTCCGTTTCATCCGTCGGCTGCATCTCAAGGAGTTTCGCCGCCAAGTAGACATGTACACGATCGCGCCCGTCTCACCGGCAGTAATCGCCAGTGTGAGTGCAGGCTGTCTAAACGAGTACAGGAACCTACAGGAACTCGCCGAAAGCAAGCCATGTGTTCTGTCACTGGCAGGACGTCACCAGTTAGACAATTCGGACGCACTGCGGGCGCAGCAGTATGTCTTTGTCGTCAAGGAATTCGCGCAGAGGCAGGCCGAGCATGAAGTTTCGGCTCAACCTTGCCGCCGCCAATATCGAACACGAATCCCATGACAGGATGTCGTTGAATGTCGGCACCTCCACATGGAGACGCGGCGTCATTGCGGCGGCGGTGGTGTAGAGGGCAGCGTGTGACTGACCGGGATGTTGATGGGGGTGTAGGGCACAATGTCCCGCTAAATAGCATTCCTTGGGTATCAGATGAAGTCATATTATGCGGTCGTTGCAAATTCACGTATCCTAGTAGATAGTAGATAGATCCCAGTGGAAATGAGACCAAGCTGACTCTGAGGCACCCGCAGCGTAGTTGTGTCGTGTATTGAATTCCACGACGCAGCAGTCGTCTCGCGTCGGTCTCGCGACAAGGGATTAGCCGGAAGGACGTAGTGATGTCAGGAGTCCTAGGCACAGATACCAGTGATTTATGTTTGCTGGTCGAGAGCGGTCGACGGTTGTCAGCGTGTCAACAGTAGCGACTGCAGCCTTATCCAAACAATGGCGTTAGACACATCGTAGCAAGGAAAGATGGCGAGGCCCTACCACGCTTTCCCCGTTAGTGGGTCCTTGCCGGGTCGCTTCTCGTCAACGGATGCTTTTGCAGAGCCGCCCATATGCAAACTTCGGATCCCTTTCTCTGGAACGAGACAGATGACCTCCCGCCGGCTCTCGGACGCGACTTCCTGGCCGCATGGAAGTACACGACAAACCACGTCGCGTAATGTAAACGTAGCAAAGAAATCAGGGGAACTGTTCGAAAGACAGGCCGGGCGCGCCGGTAGACGAGATGCGGTGACCTGAAACAGCAAAATCCGCGGTGCATCCAGGCGCCTGAGCCGTAAAGCTGTCCGTTCTCACACCGGGCTCAGTGAATAGCTGCGGCGTGAAAAAAATGCAGTGTAACGTGCGCTAGGACAGACCAACCTCCGTTGAACATTCGGAATGGTCCTAGTAGTCCACAGCTCTTGCACCACCCGTGGGTAGCGGTATGAGTAAGGAGAATGTGCAGTGCAGTACTGTGTCTGCAAAGCAATCAGAATAAATCGAGAAACGTACCTGTGAAGAAGTAGCTGACCGCATCATGACCACAGACATGCCACACTGGAGGGGTACCGGCATGTGTGCTGTCAGTAAGTAATGATCTCCTTCGAAACCGCGCAGTGTAGCGCCGTACGATACAGGCCGCCATTTCACAGCAGGCACGCTCCCAAATAGTGCACCGTGGTGGACAAGCCTTGCGTAGGATAATCAACCCGTTGCACCAGTTCGGACTTATTGCCTGAGTAAGAAGCTTCAGCTCAGGTAAGTGCATGAGCGAGTTTAAGCGGCTTTGGGCAGAAAAAACTGTACCAAGATGAGTATGAGAGGTATGGCAGGCTATAAATGTGACAGGGGTTGACTGTGGCCCTACAAGGCGTGGGCTGAACCAGGGCATACAGAGTGAATTTGGAGACTCACGGACTATGGTAAACCACCGCGTTGTCCCCGCCGTGCTCAAGTGCACACACGGCCGCAGCGTGAACAACGACTTCTACCTCGGTCCCACGCACGTCTTGTCCAATGTCTACAGCCTCCACAACTCGAAACGCGCCCCGGGGGCTGTAACCTTGCTCAGATGCACGTGCACGGATGACCAAACACGAACAAATATTCCATGTGCCTGACACAATTACGGGCGGGAGAGACCTTGGCGAGCAAGGTAACAGATGTGGAGAGTGAGGCAATATGATTTCAAGCCTCGCGGGCGCCCTTATTGGGAGAGTCCAGCTTTTTATGGCCTGGCGCACAGAATGCGGGTCAATAACTTACAACACTCCCAATGCCAGTAGGTCCCTGCAAGTATGATAGAGGTAGTCCGTCACAAGTCCGTCATTTCACAAAAATTTGTCGACACAGCCTGCCGTCGACGTACCAACAAACGAACGCTACCGAAACCCCCATCGCAGACCAGCTTGTCTCCTTCTCTCACAGTGTCAACAAGCTTTCCGGAATGTCTTCGTGGTACTGGGGCTTTTCGTATGAGCAATTCCTACGCGCAGACATGAGCAGTCAGGCAAGTTGACGAGTCACGAAACAGAAGCACCGTGCGATTGATAGTCGTTGCATTCATGCAGCGGTCCCCTCCTCATAGATCAGAGACAAGACTCCCAGAGCATCACATACATATGCTGCCGTATTTCCAAAATTTCAGGCGGTGGTGGCATGACTCTGATCGCTGACAATGATGTCTCAGTGTGCCTGTTAGTATGCTGTGCTGTGCGTCCAATGTGCGTCGATTTCAGGGTGTTTCAGTGCGTTCAGTGCCTTGGTTGGACAGACAGGGTCGAGAAATCGGGGAGAATCGGGGAGAGGGTATCAGGCAGGAGGTGGGGAGGCGTGGTCGGCGGCATGTTTCAACTCGACGTCATCCCTGCACGTGACTCTTCCCTTCGTATTTCAGGAATCAGCGTCGCACCAGTGCAGTCTCTGTTTCAATTTGAACTATTTCGAGCACTTGAGACAACAACAAAGTGTCCGGGCGTGGGTTTTGGGTGATTCATACATTGCTGTTCGAGATGTTAGCTACGTACATAGGTACACTTGCTAATTATAAGTATACGGAATCCATACTACAGTGCCTCACATGGGGAATGGTACAATCTGCGATCAACGTCAGGTATTCCCTAAGCCTACATCCAAGAAGAGGTCAAGAAGGTGGCAATAAAGCAACCATCTCACCGTCTGCCACGTCCATCGCTCAGTACCCATCGGACGAGTGCCGCGAACCTGCCACCTCCTTCGTGCCGTACAGCGAACCGTCCGCGGCCGCTGCGCCGACCTCAAGGTCGAAGTTCACCGCGCGCACCTTGTCCGAATCCTGCGCGTGATCGTCGAGCGTGCTGGTCTCATCGTGCTGGCGTTCAGCCGCGATGTTGATGGGCCGCGCAGCGGGCGCCGAATTTGCGAAGGACCCAAACTGGATGCTGCTTGGCTGCGGGCCAGAGGGCGTCACAGGCAGGCCCGAGCTGATTCGGCAGACGCCGTGAGCACGGGAGGGATAGGAGAGAGGATGGTGAGCCGTACGAGATCTCGGATTTGCTCCCGTAATTCGTGAGCGAGCGGTACATGCGTGTCGCGCCGATGACCCTGATAAAACGCGTCAGAAACTATTACACAAAGTGAGTGACAGATTACATACATGATCAGGACTGATTTGTGGAGTCAGGGAACCACGAGTTAGATAACTGATAACAGCAGCAGCAAGCAATACTCACGCGCGGGGGTTTGGAACATCTGAAGACGGTCGAGAAAGATCAAGCTCACATCCTATAAGGTAGTCAGGCATTGACGTACCAGATTCCACACATCTGCGAGGCGCGTCTCGTCAGTGCATGTTGGACTCGTGACAACGCAACACTACCGACCGTTGATGTTCTTGTACAGAAGGATCTGAACACATGCCATCATATCAGTAAAGGCACATTCTCATCTTTCGGAACACACGAGGACTTACGACGACGGGAAGTTCAGCAATCGTTGCCATACCGAGCCAGATGAGGCCCTAGGGCACCATCAGCCGCCGAGCGATGGTGAGAACGGGATGGAAGCGCGGCGCGCACCTGGTGATAGAGCATGCGCCAGAGGCCGAAACGCGAAGACTCGCCCTTGAGCAAGAGACCGACAAGCATGATGATAAGAAGCGAGGCGTCCGACACGAACGAGATGATCCCCATGGGCCGCCCGCGGACCGTGAGCTGGTCGAGGCAGCCAATCCCGGCCGTGTTCCACATGCCCCTGGACTAGAAAGGGTCGTCAGAATAAAGCACGTTCGCCCATACGTAGGTGGTTTACCCTGATGACTTCTGCGCAGAAAGATTGGGAAGAGTGTTTCAGCGCGCTGCGGTCGTAAAAGAAGGCAGGACGGCGAAGGGACATACCCCGGATCCAGAAACCACCGGACACGATCCAGATGATACTTGCAAGCACGGTGACAATCCTATTGCGATCCCAGATGGCTGCGCTGGGTAGGAATGGAATCAGGCATGGGCGAGGGAGTGCGAGTGAATGGGGGTGGGTACATTCGTAATACGATGAGGAGCGCAGCTAAGGCCATTGAAAGGGCAGTGAATGCCTGAGGATGAAGGCATGAGTAGGCGGGAGCATAAAGCGAGGAAAGACGGCGCAACCGTGGCAGCTTGGATCCATGACTGTCAAACATGGTTCTCATCAGTACATGAGTGTTTCACACATAACGGGCTTGCACATACCTGGCAGTTGATTTTGTGCGTCGCATCCATCCCGATGAGGTTAAGAATGGTGAACATAAGACAACAGAACCGACATGACGAGTAGATCTGCAGGAAAGTCAGAGTCAATCGCCTGCGAAACAGAATAAAACCACGCACGGTGAGGGTCCACAGCCACTTTCGTTTTCCAGAGATGAATTCCCACTCGTAGTACAGGCCAGTAACGTACTCCCAGCTGTCGTGAATACGGTCAGAAGCGGTCAGGTCGAGGTAATGCACACGCACGGACATATACAGCCCGGCGAGAGCGTGCTCCAGCTTCAGGAAGTCAACTGCGTCGAACAGTGAGTGCGCAGCAGAAGCATGTTGAAAGAAACACACGGTAGGTCCTCGCGAGGGTGGCGGGATCGTTCCAATTGACCATGGCGTTGATAGAGAATCAACTGCGGGGCAGCGAAAGGAAGCCGAAGAGTCCTGTGTGCAGAGCCTGCACTATAAACAGTTCTTCATATTCGCCAGCATCAGGTTTCGAATTCAAGGGCAATTCAAGGGTTGGTCAAGGGACCGGCGGCAAAGCAGTCACGCCTCGGCGCTTCGATAGCCTCGGATTCCCGCGCTCTGCAACCTACAACCGACAATTGACCGGGACGCATCGGTGTGTCTCAGACTCTCATAGACTCTCATCCACTTGCATGCACCTTAAGTAACTTGTGTTCAGTATCGGCCACAAGCTCTGTACGACGCGCTCAGTGCATCATCGGACCAGAAAATAAACACCAATTCGATGCATGTTGTCCGCAGGCTCGTGACTCGCCTCGGCCCATGCAGTGTGAGTCCCGTTAGAACGGTGTTTGTGAAGGATCAGAATCAGCAATCCGGAAGCAGCCGAGCGTCAGACGGATTGGCTGGAAGGTGAAAAGTGCCCGACTCAATTACGGGTGGTAGAGACTGGTCACCAGCTTTACAAGTTCGCCGGGGTGTAGACGGGGTTAACACTGTGAAATATTAGGTGGTGAGCACGAAGAGACCTTGAGGGAGGCAGCGGTTCGGAATGTCGGCGATTGGGCTGCTGGAACAGGCGTTCTAATCTGCAGACTTCAGTGACCCAAGATAGTACGGATACACCCCATGGCTTCCCGTGGCTCCATACGTCCTGAGAGCGTGTGCGCCACGCGCACACGGGGCCGATACATTAGAAGCTCGGGCTACTACCTTCGTCAAATAGCATATGCGTGGCATCCATCAAGGCAGGTATCACGGACCAATATCTTGGCAATAGTCGTCGGCCAAACGCAGGCACAAACAATCAGAGTAAATGAAGCGTACGGTAACATAGGAGCAAGATGTGCGCGACGCGACGACGAAAGTGTTGAAAGAGTGTTGATGACTGGGAGTATCATTGAAGTTCGATTACATTTATTGCTTGTACTTCGAGGAAACAGATCAGGGCTGAGATTAAGAGCACGAGCACGAGTGACGGAGACCACCACCGCAACAGTCCTTAGTCCTGAGCATGCATGGCGCTAATCTGTCAGAAATACGTAGATGTGAGCCATGACCTTTTTGAATAAGTATGTGCGACCCACCTCGCCCAGGTCCTAATTGACCACTGATGCTACCACAGCGTGATGGCGACAGTTTCAAGCAGGTGCACCCAAGTTAGGCATTAGGCTACAAAAGCTCGCCTCTTGCCGGCCGAGCAACCCACTGCAGATGTCCTTCTTACCTACCTCGGAAGCCTGGCCACGGCGTCGGTCGACGCGTTGTGCTCTCTCTTTCGATCGCAAGGAAGTTCCCGCAAAGAATGATTTATCGGGTCCAAGGCTTCCCAGGCCGGCTGCTGGTCACCGTTACAACCAGATAAAATCACCGGCATAGTCGAGGGCTTCGGCTTTCTCCATTCTCCATGCGCTCAGCGCTGCCAGAGTGACATGATCCTCCAATGCGATCAGGCCGCTGTTGATTGAATATTCCGGATGCCGGTGGGGCTGTCAAGGACCTCGCGGAAGTCGGAGTAGAAGGCGTATATATCACCAAGAAACGGAGAAGACACACAGCGGAGATGCCTGAGGAAGAAGCTTCATCATTGCAAGTTCCTCGACTCACCTGTGGGGGAAAACGATCATGATCAGAGCTAGAGTATATAGTGTGAACTTTATTTGAGGCCATAGAATAGACCGTACCTTATGTGCACAACAAATCGTGCCTTGACGTCGACCTGAAGCAAGAGATACGTTTCCTCATATTGCACGCAGCTCGAGGAAGAAATGTGCACTTGTTTTACTCGGTTCAACTGAACTCCGACTCGGCACCTTTCGGCACCTGGCGTTAGCTTGGCACGGCACATACCGTCAACTTGGTGGCCAGGTTCTCCTGCTCCCTTCATCACAGTAATATTAGCACAGTAGTTCTCTTGCGCGGTTCCTCGGGGATGTGCGTGGCTTGTGCCAAATCCGTTGCAGCGCAATGGCTGCGATGTGGACACCGGGCATCGATCACTTGTTGATAGCGCCTGATGCTGTGAACTATCGAAGCGCCGACGTCCTTTTCTCAGTTCTGTCACTGCGCCTTCCAGCGCCGACTTGGAGCAGCTGGCAGGCAGGATCACTGATGCACTGTAGCGCTGGAAAACTGTACATATAACACGGGCCCGCAACCGTCAAGCCCCCCGGCTTCCCTGTCTCCGACCCGCCAGCTGGCACTTCGCGAGTCCATCCCCTTCGAACGGCGCCATGGTCAACTGGAACGATCCCGTCATCCTCGCAAGGACATACCGTGCGTTCATCCCAGCCACCAGCCACCGCGCACTCATTGTCCGACGCAGTTGACTTTGTGAAATTGGAGCACGCTCTTGCCGGGGTGTACATGTCCGTGCGCGCTCATTTCATCGACCCTGACTGCTTCTGACGCACCTGGGACCCACACAGCTGGGAGTACGTCACGAATCTGCACTATGAATGGGACTTCGTTGCGAGGAAGCGGAAATGGCTTTGGACGCTCTCGGTGCGTGGTTATCTCCTCGTCGCGGGCCCGCTATCGCTGACGGCGGTGACCTGCAGATCTATTCGTTCTGTCGTTTCTGTTGTCTTATGTTCACCATCCTCAACCTCGTCGGGATGGATGTGACGACCGAAATTAACTGCCAGGTGCGTCGTGTTTCATCATTGTGGATCATAAACTCACTTCACGGGTATAATGATAACAGGCTTGGATCCAGTCCGCCTTGGTACGTCGCTGTACTTGAGGTCTTCTTCTCTCGCACACTCACTCCTTTATCCCCAGACATTCGCTGACCTCGCTTTGGTGTCGGCTTCACTCCTTATTGTACTGCGAATGTACGAGCCCACCGTCCACTCCCACACGCCCATCTCTGATCCCGTCTCCCGCTACCAGCGCAGCCATCTGGCAACGCAACATCTACGTTATCGGCCTCTCTGGCAGCATCTGGCTCGTCAATGCCGCGTTCTGGTTGCGGGGTACGTCTCTGCCCTTCCTGACCCCGCGATCACACCACTGATTGATGCATCCGCCATCTGCCCAGATATCATTAGGGTGAATACCAACCTCGTATCGGCGAAACGTATTGCTTGCTGACGATCTTTTCAGTCCAAGGGACAGTGGAACCCGCTCAACGGCGGCTGCCTCGACCTGCTCACGGAGCGCGGGAAGCCGCTCGCAGTCATCTCGTTCTCGACTGACGCATCGCTGCTCATCATCATGCTCGTCGGGCTTTTCTACAAGG
This sequence comes from Auriscalpium orientale, assembly GCA_019915035.1. Lineage (NCBI taxonomy): Eukaryota > Fungi > Basidiomycota > Agaricomycetes > Russulales > Auriscalpiaceae > Auriscalpium > Auriscalpium orientale. The sequence goes on from JAHLMH010000001.1 coordinate 4,562,047, forward strand.
GCGAGGCGGTGCGCTTCGGCATCTGGCGCACGCTCTACCACCAGGTGCGCGCTGCCCTCTATCTCGTCCTTACCATGCGGCGCGCGATGGCTGATGCAGCAGCAGGGCCTCATTTGGCTCGCAATGGCAACGACTGCTGAAGTTCCGGTCATCGTGAGTTCTCCTCTCCTTCTGGGCCTTCGTGTGAACGCGCCCTAACCGATATGGCCTGTGACAGATTCTTCTGTTCAAGAACATCAATGGTCGGTAGCATATTGTTATGATCCTTTCGAAGTCATCCGCTCACTCCACTTCCCCTGTGCCCAAAGATGTATGGAATCTGGTACGTAGCAGTTCTTTGATCATCCAGAGCCTGAGGCTTACACATCGCGCCGCCGCTCGCAGATGTTCCAAACGCCTGCACGTGAGTGTTTTCCCTTTGCACTGGAGACGCCCGCCTGACCTCTGATCGCCTGATGTGCCACAGTCCTAATCATGTACGTATCGCACCGACTGGACTCCTTTACAACCTCTGACGGGGGATACCATCAGGGTTATTGGTGCGACGCGGATGTACCGCTCGTTGTCGAACTACGGGCACACCACCGAGATCTCGTACGTCCACCGCCCCCGCACTCCCACACTCATAACTGAACGGCCCCACCCTCAGCTCCGGCGGCCTGCCCCCTTCCGCGACGAAGAACACCGGCCCGCAGCCGAGCAGCATCCAATTCGGCGCGCGCACGGCGGCGAGCACGACGAACGCGTCGTACGCGATGCGGCCGATCGAGATTTCCGTGCACCGCCAGCACGACGGGACGGATGGGTTTGGCGGGGAGCAGGACTTCGACAAGGTGCGCACGGTCGACCTCGAGGTCGGGGCGGTGGACGTAGACCCCGCGCTGTACGGCAAGAAGGATCCGGAGAAGGCGGGCTCGCGGCATTCGTCCGATGGGTACTGAACAACGTCACAACGATGGCGATACTTACCCCTACGCTGTGATACCTACGAAACCAATCCTCGCATTTCTTGTAGTTCTATCGGATGTCTGACCGTGCTCGCTAGCCTTGTACCGTCTGTTGCTCTGCTGTTGTAGTGTTTAATGTTATTAAAACCCAGTAGACTAGTGTAATCGTAGTTGGTTTATCCCGGACGGAATCTATCGCGGTTGCCATTATTGCTATTCCGGACTTGCAAGGTACGAGCACGCGTGTCAGATCCGACCCGGTGTACGGCATACAGCGCATCGTTGCCAACAGCAATCAGACGGTGGGCAGCAATATCGTGAGCTCCGAGCTCACGATCGCGAAATTCCTGATGTGAATTAATACGACATCGCATAAATCCTCGGAGAGCGCAACAAATGGTGGAGCACCACGATCGCCACGGAGACGTCTCTCAGGCTGCACTCGGTGATGTTGGTGAGAACAAATACTATGTAGGCGATTGATTTGAAGCGGAGGCCCACTGGCAGCGACTCGACCGCAAGACTCAGCGGCCCGCTGCTCCGCCTGTGCCGGCCGGTCCGCGCCCCGGGCTAGGCCGTGCCAAAGTCGGAATCCTCCGACTTCTTCCTCCCTTCACCCGCACCAAACACGCATTCAGTCGACACTCGCAATACCGACAGACTCGGTGAGCGACTGGCCAGCCTGTATGCATCCACTGATGTGCTGTTCTCCTCTCCTCGCCTGCTCATTCACTCGCTATGACCATTGTCTTTCCTGCTCAGTTGACCACCAGAAATGTAGTGGAAGTCACTTTAATCGTCTTGAGGCTCTTCTCGATTCGGCCGTAACATCTCCTGGTCTATACGCAACCTCCCTTTGAAGCTCAACTGGCGCGAATCGTATAAAACGAGAGCCTACTCGCCATCCATTCTATCCCCAACGATCTTATGGCCAATTTTACACCCACAGCCCCTTCGCCATCCGCCCCTCCTCCAGAAGGTGTACCCTTTCTGCCTCCTCCGTGGATGTGTACCGCCGAAGTATACGTCTTCTTCCACTCCCTCGCCTCCTCCGCCTCCCTCCCGCCCATCGAGTCAGAGAACCCGAACAACAACCCCGAGATCCTGCATGGCCTGCCCGCGGGCGCATATCACTTTCTCGAAGAGATCCACTCCTCCGCTCTCGCCTTATACGACGGCCAGCCCCAGTGCACTGGCAGCGCCGCGCGTGTCCTGCTCCTGCGCTACACCGATTCGCCCGCGGGGCCCTTCGACGAGCTCATGTACATATCCGCGGGCTTCAAGAACCCTCTGGGCAAGGGCACGACCGGGCGCATTACAACCATGTACGTCAACTCGGAAGCGAGCCTGTGGAATGGTCGCCGGAACTGGAGTAAGTGCATGCCCATTCTTACAGCCGGTGAGAGCTTTGTTGACTTGCTTTATGCAGATGCTCCGAAGCACCGAGCGCGCTTTGACTGGAGCATCACTGGTGGACGAACCCTGGTGCGGGTCTACCACCCCGAAGGCCCGCTTTCGTCCACGAAACCCTTCTTCTCCGCACACATAAAGCACTCTCCCATCCCCGCCATCCGGATCCCGTCTGCTATCGTCTCAAGATCCCTGAGGCGCGTCGTTCAGCCGCCCCTTCTTCCATCTCGTGCTCCAGAGGCCGAATCCGGCGCCATAGGGAACGCGGATGGCACCCAGTGGCTGGACACCAGCCCGCGGTACAAAGGCCGCTGGGGGTTCGCGCGTATCGACGAGGTTGCGGGAGAGGATGGGGTAGTGGGATTCGGGGACGGCATTGGGTTCCCGTCGTTCTGCCCTTGGTCGGTTGCCTTGCGCTTCAAGGGGGAGGTGGTCTACCCTTGTGCCCGAGTTCCGAGTGACGAACAGAAATCGGGATAGTGTCGGTCAACCACGTTGCGTACAACAACTGCCGCGCACCACACGTGCTGGCGCCTAGGATGCATGTATATGGTATCCCTCCTGCGCCTTCGACGACAGAATCGCATATGAGAATGTTGCTGAACTCGCTTTCGTGCCTTTTTTCTCGCACCTCACACTACCTCCCTCGACGTGCGCAGTCCCTGCGAGAACCCAGACGTATCTTCACTTCTCTGTCCTCGACGGTCCCTTCACCGGCTCACCCGCACATACTCGACGAGCGCGCTAATGATCATGATCCCGATCACGCCCACCGATTCCCAATCGACGTTATCGGAGCCCGACGTCGAGGGCTCCTGGCTGCGCGATGTCGTTGCGCGTGTAGTGGCCGAGTCACAGGTCGCCATCACCGACCGTATCGCGCTTGAGACCGAGGCCACCCTTGGCGTCCTCGCTCTTGTGCGCCAGGAGCTCAACAAACCTTCCACGTCTGGCGGACCCAGGGGCATTGATGAAGACACGCAGGCTGAGCGCCTGCGGCGCAGGGAGGAGGTGATTGGGTGGCGTGAGGAGGAACTGGAATGGAAGGTGAAGCATGCCGAGCGACGGGAGCATCACGCGCGGATGCGCGACGAGAACGCCCGATCTAGAGATGATGAGTCTCGGCAGCGCGACGAGGACATCAAGAACAGGGAAAGTGAGGTCATTCTCGCTGAGAACGACCTGGCGGCGAGGAAGGCTACGCTGGAGGACCAGGAAGACGCGGCACGCGACAAGCTGCGTCGCGCAGAGGAAACGGAGCAGCGGGTGCAAGACCGTTCCGGGGATATCGCGGAGAGAGAGGCCGCGCTCGCAGAACGGGAGGCTGCCGTCCGCGCGGCGGAGGAGGAGATCCTGAAGCAGCGCAAGACCGCCGAGGCCGAGGAAGCCAAAACTCGCGACATCATGGCCGATGCCGAGCGGATGTCGAGAGGTGCAGACCAGCTTCTTGCGGCGGCTGAGGGGCGGCAGAAGGCGCTAGAAGAGAGGGAGCGCGAGGTGGCCGCGAAGACTGCAGATATCGAGGAACGGGAGCAGTCACTGATGACGAGGGAGCTCGAGGCGGCGCAGAGGGAGGAGTCGGTCTTGACCAGGCAAATCGAAGCGGCGCAGAGGGAGGAAATTCTTATCCGCCGGCAGAGGGAAGTGGTAGGGCGGGAGGAGAAGGCATTGCACCGCGAGAGAGCTGTTGCCGCCAGGGAGGCCGACGCGCTGCGAAAGGATGCTGCTGCCTGGAAGCCCGACGTGCGGCAGCCTTCCGGGGCAGATGCCGCCGTACAGAGGGATCCTGAGGCTGTCGCAACGGCTGCGGTAGTCGTGGACGACAATTCGGCCTCGCAAGCGGCGCCCCCGACGAGTCCCGCTGAGGATGTAGGCGCTGTCAAGGTAAGTCTCGATTTACTCATTTGGAGGCTTGGCTAATGAGTGGGTGTCCAGATCAGCGATGGGGTGAACTTCAACTCGGGATCCAGCAACGAGTCGGCTGGGAAGGCAACGGCCGCCGCTCAGGAAGATGGCCATCGCCGTCGAGCTGACGTGACTGAGGCAGCTGGGGGCACTCAGTCAGTGGCACAGCCGGCCTCAGAAGCGACATCTACTACTGCCAGTGGGGAGACGCATTCGAGGGGCGGAATTGGACCCGAACTGGCAAAGGCAAGCTTTGAGTTCAGTTGAGTCGACCCGAGTATGGCTAACAGCCTGGGTGCACAGGCCAGCGAGACTCCGGTGACAGCTCTCGGTGCGCCGAGTTCGGCAGGACCATCACTGGTCTCTAATACCGATGTCTTCAAATATGTCATAACAACATCTATGCGCTTTTCTTCATCCCCTACCCCATCACAGGAGCATAAACTGGAACTGTACTTGGTACGGGCAATGCGCTGCAGTCAAAATGCTGACGAGACGCTGACTCCCAAAATGACCCGTCCAAAGTTCACACTGGCGGCTTGTCAAAAGCGTGGCTATACTAGCAAGCACAAGGTATTGCGGTTGATGGAGGAAGCACTATATGGCAAACCATTCTATACAAATCTGACGTACCACGAACTAGAAGCGGTGAGCAAATATATTCCAGCAGTGCTTGGTAGCGTTAACCTCGTCGTCCAGTTCAAGTCGCGCTGCGCCGGCCTCGACCATAGCAAGAAAGCGTTTAGCAAGTTTAACGCGGAAATAGATAGGAGACGCAATTTGAAATGATCATCCGCAACAATAACCATTTCCCGGCTGACTACTTACTGGGTCATGTCGCTCATCGCCAGTGTTGCCTGGTCAACAACGGCGTCGTATACATGTGCTCACAATATATGCGTTTACGTCAAAGTATTTTGAGTCCAAGGCAGGATTGCAAAGCAAGGACTCGAAAGCTTGGAATGCGAGGCGGTCCTCCACGATGGTAACTCGCGCGAGAATCTTAGAATATTGTGCACCGCTATGCATGTGATCTGAATGCTGCACCATAAGCCAGCGGATACTCTCCAACTCCAATAAATTGAATAAATTGCTGGAAGGTTATACAGCGGAGCCTTTGGCAAACCCTACCATACCCTGTCATTTTCTTCGTCGTCATCCTCCGCTGCTGTGTCCCTCCCCTCGCTTCCTTGTTCCAATCCGTTGTCCTCGCACTCGCACTCGCACTCGCAGTCACCCTCACCTGCCCTCGTCCCACGTCACCCGCGTCGCCGGAACCATCTCTCGCATCCGCGCCACCCACCCCCCATCCACCTCGCAGCGCCTCACATCCAGCTCCTCCAGCACACACCCTGCGCTCGCGCGCATCGCGAGGCACCGCGGCAGGGCATCCGCCACGAGCGACGACGACTCGTCACCCTCCTCCTCGCCGACGCTGAGGCGCACGTCTGCAAGCACGAGGATGGCGAGCGCGGGGGAGGAAGTACGGCGCAGGCCCCGTGCAGGGCGATGTCGGTGCTGGGGACGCGGAGCCGCAGCGCGGCGCACAGCGAGACCGCCGGCCTGCCTTCGCCTTCGACGGTGAGGTGCCGCAGCGCCCGCGCATGTCCGAGCGAGGCCAGCCACACGTGCTCGGTCTCGAGCGCAGAGTCGGACCTTATTGTGAACTCCCTCAGGTCCGTCGACGCGCATGCCGCTAGCGCCGTTGACACAAGGCCACTAGTTGTCCATTCAGTGGGCCCTCTGAAGCTGGAGAAAAACTTCATGGACAGAGTGGTCACGAAGAAGACGCCCTCCGCTGTGACCACGGTGACGTGCATGCCTCTGTGCGGTGGCGGAATTGATAAGATGGTCAGTCGAGAGCCGGGGTGAGGTGCCTCTGCCGTTGTGCCGGCGGGGGCGCGGGGAAGGTTCTGAAAAAAGGTCGAGAAATCCTTTGGTCTGGGAAGACGATCGTATCTATGTAGCTCGCACTCCACGGATGTCTCTGGAGGGATTGAAATGCACTTGAAGAGTATTTGACATGAGAAGATAGAGGTGACGAGACAAAGATAGCTCAATTTCGCCAGACGAACTGTGCGATGCACCGAGATATTTTCAATCGGCTGGTCCTGGAGTACTTCTTCGATTTCCAGGTTCACTTCGAGGCGCTCGAGAGCGGACATGTGTTCGAGGGCGTCCAGTATGCTGTCGAGAGGCGGAGTATCCCACAGCGCCATCTGCCGCATGTCCAGGGTGACAAGTTGCGTAAAGAGCGACGACGTCCATAGCTCGGGTGTTTCGTGAGGGGAGGAGATATGGAGGTGTAGCAGTGCCGGTGCGCAGCCCCCGAAAAGGCCCGACAACGGTTCTTTGCCGTCAATCTGCAAATGGAGTGTGTGGAGCATGGGTGCAGGTGCAGTGAGCGTCATGAGGTCGTCGAAGTCAACAGTATGCAGACATTCTGTGCGCTGCATGTTTTCCGCAAGGAATTCCAGTTGCCAAGGCTTCGCGTCGGGCACAGCTGACCCCTCTTTGGTCCGCTTGTGGACTTGGATGGAAATCGGTAGGTTCCGTGCGCGCGAGAGAAACGTTGCTGCCCACTGAGAACCAAATGTAAGGGTGACATGCGACCACAGGCTCGGCTGTTGGATGGCGACCTGCCGCCAGCGCCGGCAGACGTATGTCACTGCCAGCCAACCGAAAGTTGAAGACGACTTGTAGTCCGATGCGTGGAGAGCTTGAGGCGAATCAATGTCGAGGAGGAAGATGAAGATGCTAGATAGGATTTCGGGAGGAATGCGGGAGATCGGGATCAGGGCGTTGTGTTGCTGGCGGTGAGCGAGCAAGGCCGCTTCGGCGACCTCAATGCGGGCGGTGTATGCAGCAGAGACTTGTGCCCACGCACGCTCCATTGCAGCCCGTTCATTGTCTCGTTCGGTGCAGAGAGCGTCCTTCAAATCGCGCAGCGAGCGGCTCCCAGATGAGTTGTCCTTGAGAGTCGCAGCAGGGAGAGGCAGGTCCACGGCGCGCAATGCCCCAGCGGCGAGCTGGGATACCCTAGAGAGCGCGTTGCTAGACCAAAATGCGCTGCAGTCATGGTTATGTGAGCTGGGAGGTCAGTTAGTGAAGTACTTAGACGGCGGTCACGGTGTATGCAGATTTCGGACTTACCTGATGCTCTCCAAGTCGGTGGGCATTATGAGCGACTGGAAGTGCCATAGAATGAGAAGGAAACACAAGATGTGTGAGTTACTTCTTCTTTACCCGTATGCCTCGACTCTGTTGTGGTCTGTTGAAACGCTGCTATCATCATGGTCGCATTCAATGACTCATGACTCATGATCGGTGTTTTGTCGTCCCTGACTTCCCACAGCTTCCCACGGAGTGTGGAAGGAGGTTCTCTGGACGTCGAAATAACATGGACTCTACAAGCCTTGTGTCACGGTGGGATAATCGTTTTTGTGGCTGGGAAATCTGATTAGTTTGAGTCTCGAGACCCGGTGGGCATCGAAAGTGTAGGACTGGGCACGGAGCGCGTGAGGTTCGCAGTTTCAGCAAGTTGAGGTGGTGTTAACGAAGCATGCTCAATATCTATAAAAAATGTACCTTCTCCTGGTCAATGCAATAATTCGCCGCCAGAGGCAGGTGGTAATGCGCGAGGCGAAGGCACTGCACCTTCATCCTCCGCTGCTGTGTCACTCCCCTCGCTTCCTTGCTCCAATCCGCTGTCTCCGCAGTCCGTCGCCCGCACTCGCACTCACCCTCACCCTCACCTGCCCTCGTCCAACGTCACCCGCGTCCCCGGCACCATCTCTCGCATCCACGCGACCCACCCTTCGTCCACATTGCAGCGCCTCACATCCAGCTCCTCCAGCACACACCCAGCGCTCGCGCGCATCGCGAGGCACCGCGGCAGGGCATCCGCCACGAGCGACGACGAATCGTCGCCCTCCTCCCCGCCGACGCTGAGGCGCACGTCTGCAAGCACCAGGTTGGCGAGCGCGGGAAGGAAGTACGGCGCAGGCCCCGTGCCGGCGATGTCGGTGCTGGGGACGCGGAGCCGCAACGCGGCGCACAGCGAGACCGCCGGCCTGCCTTCGCCTTCGACAGTGAGGTGCCGCAGCGCCCGCGCATGTCCGAGCGAGGCGAGCCAAACGTGCTCGTCCTTGAGCACATCGCACCCGATTGTGAGCTCCCTCAGGTCCATCGACGCGCATGCCGCTAGCGCCGGTGGTACGAGTCCACGAGTTGTCCAGCTGCTGGCCCCCTTTGAGTTGAGGAAAAACTTCATGAACAGAGTGGCCACGAAGAAGGCGCCCTCCGCTATAAGCACTGTGACGCTCATGCCTATGTTTGGTGGCGGAATTGATAAGATACTGAGTCGAGTGCCGGGGTGAGGTGCCTCTGCCGTCGTGTCGGCGGGGGCGCGGGGAAGGTTCTGAAAGAATGTCGAGATCTCCTCTGGCCCGGGGAGCTGACCGTCTTCATATAGCTCGCATTCAACGGAGGTGTCTGGAGGGATTGAAATGCACTTCAGGAATATTTGGCATGAGAAGGTGGAGGTGAAAAGACTAAGATAGCGCAATTTCGCCAGACGAACTGTGCGATGCGGCGAGAAATTTTTAAGCGGATGGTACCGGAGCTCATCTTGGATTTTCAGCCACACTTCTAAGCGCTCGAGAGCGGACATGTGTTCGAGGGCGTCCAGTACGCTGTCGAGCGCCGGCAGCGCACCCCACGGCTCCACCTGCCGCATGTCCAGGGTGACAAGTTGCGTGAAGCGTAACGACGTCCATGGCTGGGGTACATCGTAAGGGGAGTAGATATGGAGGTGTAGCAGTGCCGGTGTGCAGCCACCGAAAAGGCCCGACAACGGATCTTCGTCGTCGATCTGCAGATGGAGTGTGTGGAGAAGGGGTGCAGGTACTGTGAGCGCAAGGAGGTCGGCTAAGTCAACAGTATGCAGACATTCTGTGCGCAGCATGTTTTCCGCAAGGAGTCCCACTTGCCAAAGCCTCGCGTTGGGCACAGCTGACCCGTCTGTGGTCCGCTTGTGGACTTGGATTGAAATCGGCAGGTTCTGTGCGCGCGAGAGGAACGTGGCTGCCCACTGAGAACCAAATGCAAGGGTGACATGCGACCACAGGCTCGGCTGTTGGAGGGCGACCTGCCGCCAGCGCCGGCAGACATATGTCACTGCCAGCCAGCCGAACGTTGAAGACGAATTGTAGTTCGATGTGTTAAGAGCTTGGGGAGAATCGATGCCAAGGAGAAAAGTGAAGATAGTGGATAAGATTTCGGGAGGAATGCGAGAGACAGGGACCAGGGCGTTGTGCTGCTGGCGGTGGGCGAGCAAGGCCGCTTCGGCGATCTCTATGCGGGCCGTGTACGCAGCAGAGACTCGGTCCCACGCACGGGCAAATGCAGCCATCTCATTGTCTCGTTCGGTGCAGAGAACGTGCTTCACATCACGCAGTGAGCGGCCCACAGCTACGTTGTCCTTGAGAGTCGCAGCAGGGAGAGGCAAGTCCACGGCGCGCAGTGCTCCGCGGGCGAGCTGGGATACCCTAGAGCGCGCGTTGCTGGACCAAAATTCGCTGCATTCACGGTTGTGTGAGCTGGGAGGTCAGTTAGTGAAGTAGACGATGGTGTGTCCAGATTTCGGACTTACCTGACGTTCTCCGAGTCCAAGTCGGGCTCCCTTGAGTTGTGGGTGGCCATTACAAGCGGCTTCAAATGTAGAGATAGAAAAGCCCTCCGTTGTAGGCCTCAGATGTGAAGGAGCATATGTACGGGAGTATGTAAGTGAACCGTCTGGTTGGATCGTCAAAGTGAGAAGATGTGACATGTCTGTTCTGTCAGTGTGACCTTCAGGTTCGCCGCAGTCACGCGCACGATTTGCTGTCAGTGGCACGGTGGTTTGCTCACTTGTTGCTTTTTACCCTCATCCATCGTATGTGCATTCAAACTTGCAACATATCCCTCCAAGTCCACAACCATCCGCCGAATACTCTTTATTCCTGCATGATCAGCTCGAGCTTCCAATGATCAGTATCAGCTCGACCTTTCCATGATCAGTCACAGCTTGCGACTCTCAACCGCAGACAAACTGCGCACTTGATGGCACAAGCACTGCCCGTGCGCAGTGTCGCCGTTCGACGCGTGCGCGACGACACGCGTATCTCCACAGTCGTCCTCCATCCGGCTGCCGCGTGCCCAGCATGACGAAAGTCCATAAGGCGCCGACGCCCTCGAGCTGCACTCCATCACCGCCCCCCACCCTCCTCCTACCCTCACGATGCCCTCCGAATTCACGCCGCCCCCGCCCTCGCCCCCACCGCCCCCACTCATCCCCATCCTCCCCGCCCCCTGGACCCTGCGCGCCGAGCTGCACATCTTCCTCGCACCGCAAGCCCACAACCCCGCGCCCTCGCCCTTCGCGCACGCGAACCCGAACAGCGCGCCGGAGATCCTGCAGGGCCTGCCGGCGGGCGCGTATCACCCGCTCGAGGCCGTGCACCCCGCCGCGCTCGCGGGCGCGCAGTGGGCGGGCGGCGCGGGGCGGGTCGTGCTGGCGCGCTACGAGGACTCGCCCGCGGGCGCGTACAGCGAGCTCATGTACGTGAGCGGCTTCCGGGGCCCGCGCGGCGCGCGCGAGGCGGAGCGCATCACGACCGTCTACGTGAGCGCCGAGGCGTGCGTGTGGAACGGGCGGCGGAACCACAGTGCGTCTTGCCCCTCCCCATGCAGAGTCGACGTCTGACGCGCGACAGGCCTCCCCATGCACCTCGCGCGCTTCAACTACACGCGCACGCCCGACGGCCGCACGCTGCTGCGCGTGTCGCACCCCGCGGACGCGCCCGCGCCGCTCACCGCCGAGCGCCCCTTCTTCGTCGCGCGCCTTGCGCCCTCGCGCGTCCCGCTGCTCCCCATCTCCGCCGCGCTGCTCCCCGCCTCGCTTGCCCGCGTCGTGCAGCCGCCGCTCCTGCCCTCGCGCGCGCCTGACGCAGAGCCGCTGGTCAGCGGGAACGCGGAGAGCACGCCGTGGCTCGTGTCGACACCGGTGTTCAAGGGTCGGTGGGGCCTCGCGTACATCGAGGAGGTGGCGGAGGCTGAGGACGGCGTGGAGGGATTGGGGGATGGGGTTGGCTATCCAAGGGTGCAGCCGTGGTCGGTGGGAGTTCGGTTCGAGGGCATACTGGAGGACCCGAAGCCAACGGCTCTGGAAAGCAAGGAAGACTGAATGTGCGTTATCTGTTTACAAACCTATGTCAACCCATGTGGACAGGATTGAGCTCACTCGAAGCAACCGTTGTCCATCTCAGACCAATTTTATTACAATTGATTGAACCGCACTTCGTACACACTCTACAAGAGACGTTGTTCTCGTAGCTTACAACAACACCGACCTGCGGCAACGCCGATGTTTACAAGCGAGGGCGCTCAGAGAGTCCGGCCAGTCAGGGTTTGATAGCGATCTTGAGCGCGGTGCGGCTGTTCATCTTGTCCAGAGCCTTCCCGTAGTCCTCCAGCTTGAAGACGTCCGTAACCTGCAGCGCCGATACGTCAGTTAAAGAAGGGCTGAAGAGCTAGCGACGTACCATGCCGGTGACCTTGACCTTGCCGCTGTCGAGGTAGGCCACGGCGCGAGGGAAGCAGAACGTCTGCGAGAACGATCCAATGATCTGTGAGAGTGATCAGCACGGCAGGCGTGGCGCGATTGTCCATACCGTCCACTTACGCGGATCTCGTCCCCGAAGATCTTGCCCGGCGGCCAGTGAACGAGGGCCTTGTTCTCATACACACCATAGATCATCAGCGTGCCGCCGCGGCGCACATAGTTGATCGCCTCGTTCGCGAGCTTCTCCACGCCCGTAGCTTCGACGACCACGTCGAATCCGTACGGGTTGTCCTTCTTGAGCTGCTCCCATTGCGCCTCAGGATTCGTGCGGTCGAGCTCGATGTACTCGTCCGCAGCGTTGAGCTTCTTGGCGATGTCCATCTTGATGCCCTTGTTCGCGGCGAGCGTGACCTTGTGCGCGCCGTTCAGCTTGAGCAGCTGTGCGAGGACGAGGCCCGTGGGACCAGCACCGAGGAGGAGGACGTCGACACCGACGGGCGGATTGAGCTTGTCGAGGCCGTGGATCGCGCACGCGGCGGGCTCGAGGAGTGTCGCCTCCTCGTCAGTGAGGTTGTGGATCTTGTAGAGCTTGTTCTGGGGGCTGCGGGCGACGCGTTAGAAAGAATAGAGGCACGTGAGGCTTGAAACCTACTAGACGATGTATTCGGCGAAGCCACCATCAGAGCTCACGCCACGGGCCCGGAAGTTCTCGCACAGCAAAGATTGGCCACGCCGGCAGTAAAAGCACTTGTCGCACTGCGATTCATGTGAAAACCGTGGTCCGCCACCAGAATATACGCTGCTTACCGTGATGCCGACGTCCGCAACGCAGCGGTCGCCGAGCTCGAAGCCCTTAACGTCCTTCCCTTTATCCACGATGTGGCCGACAGCCTCATGGCCGGGGATGAGCTACAGCACGCACGGACGCATATAGTCAGCGCTGTGAAAGACTGAAGGGGGTACGAAACCGCCCAAAGCGTTCGCACTCACCGGGAAGCGTGACGTGAATTCGCCCTCGTGAATGTGTCCGTCAGTGCCGCAAACACCTGAACACATCATAAAGTCGCGCATATATGCACTCAGAACCAATGTCTGGAAGGTACCGAAACCCGGAGACTACTAACCGCAGGCGTGCACTGCGGACAAAAATTGTGAGCATCGCGAATGGGAACCGCCGCCGTGTCTTCAGACCAGATCGCCTTGTGTGTGACAGACGACGCGTTGAAAAGGAGGCACACACCTTTTAAGAGGACCTCGTCGTCCTTGGGCTGCGGGATGGGGACTTCCTTTATCTCGAACTCCCGAGGCTGTGGACGAAGTCAACATGAGGTCCGAACGGCGTCTTTTGGTCGCTGAAGTACTCACAGCGCTGTACCAGAGAGCTTTCATCGTTCCCTGAACCATGGTGATGTCGTCGTTGTCGTCGTCGTGTGGGGGAGAGAAGAAGAAGGGGAACGGGAAGAACGGAGATTGGACGCGATCGCTATCTTTATATAGATGCTGCAGAAGAGGGCGATGATGTCATGGCTTCCCCCCTTCGACGCAGATTTTCCAGACAAACCGCGAAGGGAAAGAGCTCGCCGGCAACGTCACTCGCAAGTGTTCTCCAGAGACAGCGTGGGCCCAGTCTAGTAGATAGAAGGCAGGCAAGTGCCCTGTCGCACTTCTCAAAGGGGTTGCACGGGCCGGGCACTGGACAGCTTTGCTGGGCATCGACATCGATAGCGAGATCTCACCGCTTCACCTGCACGCCCGTGGCCACAAAGGCCAAGCCCTTGGAAGATCCCCTGCCTCTCCACCATCTGGTATCATCTTATTACCCTTTCATTATGGCCGCCTGGCGAAATGGCATCGCGTCTGACTACGAATCAGGAGATTGCAGGTTCGACCCCTGCGGTGGTCATAGTCGAATAGTATCCGATTTTTTTGTCTGCATGGAATAAATACATCACACAAGTTGGTATTATTTTCCCCCAAAACCTTAGTAACATATTGTCAACTACTCTGGTCCAGCACTCGCCTGCAACACCTGCTCCTCCTCCTCCTCGTCGCCCTCCTCCTTCGTATCCCAGAAACTCTGCTCGATCGCGCGCAGGTACAGCGGCATCTTCCACAGGTCGCCGACGCGCGTGCGCGCGTGGTCCAGCGCGATTGCGACCGTCGGGCCCGCGTGCCCGTGCGCCGCGAGGTACTCCGGCATGTGCGGGTAGCGCGTTGAGAAGTGCGTGAGCAGGATGTTCTCCGCGCGCATCCTAATTCAACCGTCGACGGGTCAGTGGGAATAAATGGTGGGCGAAGGCACGGCTTACTGCTTGCCGATCGACACGGCCTGCCCGATCGTGCTGTGCGCCTTCGCATGCGCCAGTTCCTCTTGCTCGTCGCCCATCGTCGCCTCGTGGATGAGCACCGTCGCGCCCTCGCCTGCCCGGGCGAGATTATTCGAGGGCATCGTGTCGCCCGAGTACCTAGCGCCGTCGCCATCAGCACATACAGCATCCATCCACACAAGCAGGCGACTCACACGAGCCGCCACCCGTCGTGATGCGACATGACGATACCGAACGCCTTCGTGCGGTGGCGCACTTCGACTGTGTTGATGCCCTCGAGCCCGAGCACGTCGCACAGCGCGTCCGCAGCCAGCCGGGAGCTATCGCGTCATACACACTCAGTTCAGACCGCGCCGGCGCACGCATACACTGTGCTCACTTTGCGGTGGAAGCCCATCCCTCGTTGGCTGGGCCCTGCGAGCGGATATTAATCGCGTCGTTCACAATGCTGATGACACCGTTGCGCGAGTACGGCGAGTCCGCCAGCCCCAGATCCTCGATCTCCGTATACTCCCGCAGATACAACTGCACCGGAAAACCAGCCACAAGGTACAACGGCTCCGCCGGCGGCGGGTCGAGCTAAGCAAAGGACCCGTCACCAACCCGCTCAGAGAACAAGAGTGGAAGTGCGCACCTGCCGCCGCATAGCGAGGATCTTCGCGAGGCCAACATGGTGGTCCGCGTGCGCGTGGCTGATGAACACGCACTTCAGCTCACGCAGCGCGTCCCACACATTGTCGCGCTGCGCGGGATCGGTCCCGAAGTACCGCGCGAGCTGACCCCAGGTGCCCTCGCCGGCGTCGAGAAGCACATTGCCGTGCCTCGGGATCTGCACCAACATACCCGACACTGCGTCGATCGACGTCAGTTTGCTAGCACGCAACGGGAGACCAGCGACGACGTACCGTTGCGGTAACGGCTTGAGATCGCGCTGCTCGTGCCGAGCGGGATGATGACGACATCGTCGCCCGGTCGCGGGGCCGCGTCTTTCCGCTCGGCAAGGGCGGTCTGCACGAGCTGCTTGGCCTCTGAAAATCGTTCGAGCGTAGCGGCGGGAAGCTCGAGCAAGTCGGACGAAGACATGGCAGGGTGGAACTTGTCTCGCTCTTCGATCCATGTCTCGTATGTTGGAGGGTTCGCGGGTCGCAGGTCGACGAGAGAGTTGGCGCGCAGGAAGGCAGTGTTGGGCGGTAGTGAGGGGATCTCTGCAGGGGATAGATGAGCATCTCGATTGGAGATGAGCTGCTGGCATTACCTGATAGCGCCTTCTTGGGTGTAGCGTTGAACTTAGGAAGAGCGAAGATATCCGGGTCCAGCTGATTGAGGCGAAGTTGGCTGAAGGCAGCGCTGGTGAACGTGATTGGGTCTGGGCCATGCTCGCGGGATGTTACCAAATGCTTTCCAGATGTTAGCGATCATCCTGGGACGCGATCAGGGACTGGACGTACATGTGCCCCATCTGCAAACCCATTCATGAAGGCCTTGTAGCGTTCGTCCTCCAAAACCCCGTCGCCAAGTAAGTGATAGACAACATGCACTTTGTACAGTTTCACGTCTTCCTCCGCCTTGGAGCGGAACTTGGCATAAGTAGTCGAGAACGTCGACGAGAGTGAATCGATGTATGTCGGCGACGGGACGTCCAATATGATGCAGACCTGGCGACGAAGTCAGAACCCTGTTCTTGAACAGACTCAGATTCCGAGCTTACCCCTGGCTTCTCAGACTCCCCAATGCACTCCTCCGGCTGCACAACGCGCTCCACCTTCCCACCATGCCCATCATCCACCATGAATCGCACCGCCTGTCCTTTGGACAGCAGTCCGCGGTTGCGGCCTTGCACGCCCAGTTCCTCTGCGCGCTTCACGTCGAATTTTCCGCGCACACGCGGGCCGACGACGATGTAAGCCAGGCGGGGCCGTGGGGCACTTGCCGTGAAGGTAGGCAGCTGCTTGTACGACGAGGCGGGGTTGAAAGCTTTACCCCGCCGCCAGCCGCCTCCGTTGGTCTTCGGAGCACCGTTGGTGGCGTCTTCTGACGCCCAGTGTGGTGTTTGTGGTAATGCTCCCGTTACTGGAGGGTCTACTGGCGGTGCAGCGGGCACGAGCTCGGAAGGAGGAGCATCGGAAGGAGGAGGTAAGTCGATCGGAGGCCCGGATGACGAAGCAGCGGATGGTTCGTCAGCAGGATCCTTGCCCTTCCCCTTGCCCTTCCCCTTCTTTCCCTTCTTTTGGTCCTGTTTCGGCGGTGGCGGAGGTTCTTTCCAGGTGAACATGTTGTCGACCACTAGCTGCCTCCATGTCTGAGCCTCGTCGCCATTCAGAGCGCTTGGATTGAAGGTCGGGTCCGCGCGAAAGCGATCCATTAGCGCCGCGGAGGCAGAGGTGCCAGCGGCGTCTGGAGGTGGCCCTTCGTGCGTAGGCAGAGGTCGCTTGGACGGCTGGTCGGGGGATGCTTCCCGCTTGCGCTTGAGTGCAGAATCGGAGTCCACCGCCATCACTTCTTCGACAGCTGAATTGGTCGAAGAGACGGTCGTAGGGGTAACGGCAAACGAGTAGACGGAGATGGAGTCATCTTGATAGACGGCAGGCGGCTCGACACCAGGGTGAACGGGAGAAACAGCCACTTCTACTGGATTAATACAGATGGTATTTCTGATGAAATACAGCTGAATGCGCATACAAAGGTGATAGATATGATGTAGACGCACCTAAATGTATACAGACGCGCGGACGCAAGGTAGTGTAGTAGTCCCGTTGGTCCGACTAGGTCCATTTTTCGCGAGGACGCATCAGCGATAGACATGAGCATACCTAGGTAATTGTCAGCACACCAAGCCTAATATGATGGAAAGAACGGAGAAGGGGTGTATTGGCTCGCAGGCGCGTTAGTCCAGCTAGCCGTCTGCACTCCTTGCAGGACAGCCCGAAACACATCTCACTCACCTGGAAGCCCACTCGCCCTCTGCGTCCCCACGTCTGTCAAGAACAACGCCTTGATTTTCTTCCATCCGCGTCTGCCCTGCAGCACAGCGCGCGTAGTGTTTTCGCCGACGTTGAATATATACTTCGCCGAATTAAATTGCACGGTGATGGATGGCTCCGTGTCGGATGATTGAGACGTGTAGGTCGATGTCGACCAGTTCATGTTCTTGCCGCGTAGAGTGGTGGTTGAGTGGAATGAGCGGAGGTGAGCACCGGCGAAGGAGCTATATATACAGCGGTTACGCGACCATAGTGCGCGGAAGCTAGCCAGAACTGACGGTGCAGCGATTCCGGCGATGAAAATCCAAGAAAATGCGATGGGTAGATATACTTTTGACCGGCCGCTGGCGGTGGTGGAACAGACGAAGTAGACGCAGAATTTTCATGAAATTCATGGCTCGTATCCAAATTAGGCACTGAATGCCTACAAAACTGAGCCGGTTTGACTCTGATTCCACGGTAAGAGACTCGGACGGGCATCGCTCAAGTCCTCAGTTTATTTAACCAGAAAAGAAGTAAAGCTCTCAACTATGTACGCAGCATGGACAGCATATTCAGATTGCAAAGCAAATAGGGTAGAAAGCTCGACAGTTTGATCGTGACAAATCGTAAACAGATGCATAAATACCTCGACAAGGTTGACCTACTCCTCGTCACTTCTTCTTGCCACCTTTCCTAGAAGCCTGTTGCTTGATCTTTGCCTGCCGCCGAGGTGCAGTCATGAGAACAGAGAGCAAGAGTCGCAGAACAAGACTTACATTAGCTCTAATTCTGGCTCCGCGTTTCGGCCGGTCATCTTCGTTCTCAGTGGAACTTGTGACGGACTTGGCCTCGCCAGCATCATCATCCTGCACATCCCCGTTCTCTTCTTCTTCACCGTCAGCGCTCTGCTCCGAGGCGGAGTCCTCCTCCTCCTCTTCCGAATCCTTGTCCGCACGCTTGCGCCGTGCTGTCGCCTTCGCACGCCTGAGGATGGTCAGGTCGTTAGATATGAAGCGCACTTCGCAGTGGTAATCTTACTTGGCCTGTCCATTGGTGCGCGTTGACTGTGCCTTACGCTTAGGAGCCGGTTTCCGTTCCGCACGTTCCGCCTTCGCCTTTTCCTACAGCACGCATGAGCATATGCTCAACGGGTCTTAGCACGACGTACTTTGTGTGCTTCGGCGGCAGCCGCCTTAGCAGCCTTGGCTTGCTCCTTCACCCAATCCAGAGCTTCTGCAGGAAGGTAGACCGTCTTTACGATCTGATACAAACCGTCAGCGATAAAAAGTTCACAGAAAGTTCACGTTTTATACCTTGTTGGCGGTCTCGGCGTTGGGCAGCGGACGCAGAATGTCGGAGGCCAGCTTGATCTTGCCAGGATAGCTCTGAAGCGTCCAAGAATGGTTCTGCGCTTTCACTTTGATGATATGTTGGGCTAGCTCGCTCAGTGCGTAGAGATTCTTCATGCCGTAGTTAGTGACAGCCTGTGTTCGGCAGGGATACAAACAAACCTCACTATGGGCTGGACTCTCACTGTCCCGCACGGTTTTCGCCTTCCCGGCTATGTGATATAGCAGAGCTATATTGTCGGAGGACGCAATGAGCTCTAAATAATAATCGATGTACCTGCGTGGGACAAAGTCAGTCCTGATATACTTTAGGCCAAGGCATCGACATACTTCGCCATTTCTGGGATGCTCGCTGGTGTGAGCGAAAAGTCGGGATGATGGGCCAGGAGATGAAGCAGGCGGACGAAAATCATTTCGAAGTTGTTGACTCTCATCGCTGATGATAGATGTTAAGGACCAGCCGTCAAAAAGTCTCAACAGACTGACCTGGGGGTGCGTTCCGGAAGGCGAATGCAATGTATGCTCTGGCCTATAACCGAATGAAATCAGGTAGAAGCGGTAGAAGCGGGTGCCGACTGACCATTGCCTTGATGTCCGCCTCGGGGTCGTGGACCGTGAGAAAAGGAATGAGGTTAAAGTGGGCAGGCAGCTTCTGCGACTGGCCCAAAGCAACAAATTTGCGGAGGAAAGCCATGCGAACTTGGTACGATGAATCCTGGTTGCGAGCGCTCATCAGAGATAAGCCAAGAGTCGAGACAGCGGTGTCACAAACCTGCATGGTGATTGCGAGCGTCACAAATTGCTTCGACATATGGCTTGCGTACTTCTCGACACCGGCAAATTGCAACAAACACACGGCCGCTTGCAATCGCATCCGCGCCTTGACTTTCGGGCTATAGTGTATAGATCCATGAAACGATGAGAATGCGTAGAATGTCAGCGGGTACTCACTCATCAACGTCACCCTTCTTCAACGACCCAGAATTTTCCATTATGGAGTTGAACATCTTCAATACAGGCGTCGCGATCTCCAAGGCGCTCTCTGACTCTACGTGCGCGAGACACCGATTGCGGCACACTTTCAGTGAGAGCAAGCGTGCTCGCAGAGCCGGCGTCATGGAGTCGTCCTCCACCCATTCCACGTCAGTATCCATGTCATCCTAGTTTACCAAGTGAGCGACTCAAACCTGTCACGTGGATGTAAGCACATACGGGATCCGGAGGGATGGGCTTCATGAGGACTTCCTTGATGAGGAACGCCACGACGTCTTCACTCTTCGACTCGAATGCCTCCGGCGCAGACTGGGCGAACTCAGCTAGAACAGCTATATGCGCCACCAGCTTATCTGGATCCACACCCGGAAGGTCATCCGAAATAGTCTATCAGTCGAAATCAATGGCTGCCGATGAAAAGGAGGTAAGTGATTGCCCTACGTTCACAACGTCTGTGCATGTATCTTCTGCGTTCTTCGATTTCGCCAGCAAACGTGCCGAAAACTTCGCCTGGCGCGGATTCGAGTCTAGCACAAAGCGCATGACACGCTCCGCGGTCCGCCTGCATGCCTGTCAGCAAGTGCTCTGCTCATGACATCGATACTTACTTATCCGTCGGCGCAAGCTTCTCATCCCAGCTCGCGACCGCGGCCAGCGCCTGAAGCCCGACCTCTACCAATCTCGGATTCCGCTCCTCCGCGATCGCCTTGGTCAGCTCGCCAACATGGGGCTTATATAGTGCCGGGCAGTGCTTTGACACGAATGTAAGTACGGCCTGCGCGTTGTTCGCGGAGAGCTGCGCCTGGCTCGTGCCATAGCCATCACCGGTGGGGTCGCCGCGTTGCAGGCGCTTGACCAGCGTTGGGATGGAGGAGTGGTTAATGTACCGCAGGGAGGCTCGCCGGAGGACGGTGGACATTGTTGCGTGGATGGCAGGCGACGATTCCTGTACGCGGCGGAGAAATTCGGCCTGTGGTGTCACGCGTTCAGACAGTGTGCGCTGCGCAGAAGTTGAAAAAGGAACGCACTGAGGCCTTCACGAGTCCTTTCAGATCCGTCTGTGTGTCCATACATGTCTTTAAGAGCTTGTACAGCCTGCCTTCGTTGAGCTTCGCGAAGGCGTGCAGGTCATCTGCTGCTTTTTGTGGGTCCGGAAGGGTGGCTAACAGCACCGTTTAGCGCCATACTACGCGAGCGGATGAGGAGACCGACCAGACAACTTCTGGATCACGATGTTGAGCCGACGAACCACCTCGTCTTCGTTGTCATCGATAACACCGCCCTACAAAAGTATCAGCATCTGTCGCTTGGGTGAGCTACCACTTGAAGCTCACATTATTGGCTACACAGCAATCAACGAGCTTGTCGTAGGGAGATGGGCGGCTATAGCACTGTTAAGAAGGACTGCAAATTGGACATGCGGGATACTCACGCGGCCTTGACGCCAGACATCGAGAGGAGCGCATTGACGGCCTTCTCGTCTAGGAACTTCATCGTCGTCAAAAGCCGATCTGTCCAAGCAGCGTCGTCGACTTCTGCCCCTTTGGCGCTAGATAATGTCGGCAGTGGGAATATGAATTCCGCCAGTACGGGTTCGATAGCAGCCCTAAGATGATGCGGCTTTGAGCATAAGATCGATGGCCAGGAAAGTAGAGACCTACTTGACTTCCTGCGTCGTGACACTCATGTGTAACAGCGTTTCTGGAATCCATCCAAATTGCTGAGTCGCGGCGGGGTCTCCACTCTCGCTGGGTCACGTGGATCAGTCCAGCGAATAGGTTCAGATACGCGCCACGACTTACATCTCTGGGTAAGCAACACTAAATAGCTTCCCGATGCTGTGCAGGGCCTCTACTCGCACAGAATGCTGAAGCGCCCCAGGTGAGCACGCTGGACCCGGGAGCTGAATCACAACCAGTACTCACCTTCCTGTCGAGGCCACGTCCTGCAACATTTCGGAGTTGGCGTTCTGACACATGGTGCAGTGCGGCCTCGTAGTCCAGATGAGAGTAGATCCTGCACACGGCTGCTCTCACCTTCTCGTCGGGATCGAGCAATTTCGCTTGTAACGCCTCTGCGCGGGGGTAAGAACCTT
The DNA here is from genome assembly GCA_019915035.1 of Auriscalpium orientale. Classification (NCBI taxonomy): domain Eukaryota; kingdom Fungi; phylum Basidiomycota; class Agaricomycetes; order Russulales; family Auriscalpiaceae; genus Auriscalpium; species Auriscalpium orientale. The sequence goes on from JAHLMH010000001.1 coordinate 4,583,639, forward strand.
AATTAGACCTGGGCTGAGATACACGCACCTTCGACGAGCTCGTGCTGCTCCGACAAATTCGTGACCAGTCCCTTCGCAGCTTCTACGAACGCCAGCCGTACCGCCGAGCTCTTGTCATTTTTCCTGAGCAACCACACATTCCACGTCGTCGGATACTTCTTCACAAGGTCGGCGCCGCCCTTGTCTCCGTACATCTCGCCGAGTACTTGTGTGGCGAGGGTACGCAGTTGCACGTCCTCCACTCGGAGCTCTTCCTCGAGCTGGGGGATGACACTGTGCAACAACCCGGGACACGAGCGTTGCAGCTGCTTGATGAGCTCGTGCGCATCCCGGATTTCCGAGAGGTCAGACTCGGCTGGCGTATGCGAGATGATGATGTCGGTGAAGTACTGGCAGACATGCCGCTGTAGCTTGTCGGCAGTGGCATTGCAGATGTTGACAGCGAGTCGGTGCGCGGGATTGTCCATGCCCTGTCGTGAGCATGAGCCAGGGAAAGCACCGTCCTGATGTGTAAGGCACGCACCACATTCTTCCCCGTAAACTGGGCAAGTATAGTGTCCAGGATATCGGAGGGGAGGACTTGAGCTTCGTCGATGAGAGCGACAAGGATGTCTGCCATGAAGATCTCGATCTTCTTCGCGAGGTCATGGCGCACGAGGCCAAAAAAGTCGCGAAACACGTCGATCATCAGTTCCTCTGCATTCGGCAGATCGCATACCAGCACGACGCTCTTGACAGTGGATAGCGACTCGAGCAGGTGGAAGTACTCATTGTAGTAGGGCGCGTCGGCGCCTTTGAGGCCTGCGGAGAGCTGACGAAAGAAGAATTGGAAGATGTCGCGCAGTTCGTTGTGCGTGTATGGTGCATCGGGTGCATAGAGGCGAAGTAGGTCGGCGAGGCAGCAGGCGGTGAACGCTTTGACTCCACGGTCTTTGTGGAGGAGTAGAGATGTGTGGATGAGCTGGGTGCGCGCCGCGCTGAGCGTGTTGGTGTCGACACGGTCCTGGTCCAGTGCGGCGAGTTCGGTGTGTAGAGCGCGAAGCTTCTTGAGTAAGAGATCGGTGGAAAGTCCCTTTCCGACCAGCTTCTCGGAGAACTTGAGCTTGCTGGGCGATGCAGAGCCGCCGGCGCGCGTTTGGGCCACCATCGCAAGGGCGGAGAACGCGGGTCAGACGATGTGTGCGTGTGCTCCTTTGGACTTCTGTAGAAGGATGACCGCGCTGAGGGGTATAGCGAGGTGCGGTTCCGTCTGTCGCGAGGAGAGCATCAGCTTGCCGCGGCCACAGGGGACATTGATTCGGCGCACCTGGCAGCAGAAGTTCAAGGATGTCGTCCGCCTATCACCGCGCAGTTTTCTCGCAGACGCGAAGAGTCGTCGAAGGTGAGAGGGAGGCAAGACGCGGAGGCTGCTGAGTCCGGGCCAGTCAACGCGCTCGTGTGTCGCGTTGTGTGGTCGTATTTACTGCCTTATTCCTAGTGCTGGGACTAGTAGTACTACTAAGTAGTAGGCTTGAGTCTGCGTAAGTGGCAGAGGATTCGCCCGGGCCAGGGTACATTTTCACAAGTGCATCCTGTCTCTGTGTAAAATTTATCTTATTAGAACCTACAACCGCTGGCTATGCTGACATTCGAGAGAATCGCAAGCTCGATCGCTTGGCCAAAATAGGCGCGTCGCGAATTATTAGAGTCCGGAGCGAGAGCGCCGGCACGTTTATTGCCTTCCCATTCCCCACATCTCTCCACGAGTCCACCGATGGCACCGACACCTGCGAAACGTGCTCTGCCGTCCAAAGAGTCAGGGCTCTTCAGGGAACTCCTCAATCTCTATGAATCCCGGCAGCTGAAGAAAGGCCTCAAGACCGCAGACCAGATCCTCAAGAAATATCCTGAACACGGTGGTGAGCGAGCATTCCGTTGTTGCTGCGAACACTGTTGAAGAGGCAAGATGGCGATGATTGATGATACATCAGAGACGCTCTGCATGAAGGGTCTCATCCTCACGCATATGGGCAAGCGGGAGGAAGGCCGGGAGCTGGTGAAGAAAGGTGTACGGTTGGACCTGACATCGCACATCGTATGGCATGTCTTCGGGCTCATCCAGAAGGGAGAGAAAAACTATGAGGAGGCGTTGAAGTCATACACGCAGGCTCTGAAGTTTGACAAGGTCCGTACGTCTCCTGCTCACACGCTCTGCGGCCCAAGCCAGCTCGCTTGTGCGGCATGCACACTAGCCCATGCAGAATATCCTTTATTGTTCTGAGGATTCACCCGTGGATCCCTGTCCTTGGCTTTGGGCGCGCTCGCCGCCCTCCGTGATCCTTGGGCTTTCCATTTCCCGACAAGCGCGCCGTCGGGCCATATTTTGACACCTTCTGAACACAGGAAAACATGAACATTCTCCGCGATGCTGCTCATTTGCAAACCCAGCTCCGCAATTTCGACGGTCTCGTAGACACACGCTACTTGCTCCTCAAACTTCGGCCGAACCTCCGGCAAAATTGGATCGGTCTTGCTGTCGCACATCATCTTAATGGCAACCCATCCGAGGCAAAAAAGGTACTGGAGTACTATCAGCGGACGCTCAAGGTATAGCTGCCAGATAAGTTGCCTCCGGATATCAGCTCATGACTTGCAGAATGTGCCGGACTACGACGTAGAGCAATCAGAGCTACTGCTGTACCATGTTCGCATACTGGAAGAGCTTGAGGAATACCCGGAAGCCCTGAATATGCTAGACATAAACGCAAAATCCAGAGCCATCGTAGACCGAGTGGGAATCATGGAGACTAGAGGTGTGTGGACAGCTCACAGACACAAACCAAGCCATTGAAAGACATTTGAAGCTCGAATTCTGTCAAAACACGGTCCTCCAGAGGAGGCAGAACACGCCTGGCGCGCGCTCATTCAACATAATCCCGACAATGTCAATTATTACAAAGGGCTCCTTGCTACCAAGAATATCGACCTAGGTTAGGCATTCTGTACCATGACGTACCTTCGGCACAGAGTACTAACTGTATTTGAACGGCAGACGCTTTGTCAGATACTAACCGCGCCGACGCTCTGCAAATCCTGCAAGATTTTACCACGCATATACCACGCGCAGATACTCCCCGACGACTTGCATTGACCGTATCGACAGGTTAGCACAATCTCCTTTGCTAACGGCCCAAATTTGAATTGTCACACAGGCGATGAGTTCGAGACACTCGCGAAGGCATATGTCCTGCGCGCACTCAAGAAGGGGATCCCTTCCCTCTTTGTTGACATTAAAACGCTCTACTCCGACGATCGAAAGCGTGCGTCAATCGAAGCAATATTTGAGTCGCACCGGGAGTCGCTTGAGCCCTCGACGCCATCCCCCGACCCTGATGCTGACCCTACGGAGTACCTGTGGACGCTATACTTCCTCGCACAGCACTACTCGAGTGTAGGCAACCATGCGCGCGCGCTGACTCTCCTCGACACCGCACTGCTACACACTCCGACGCTGCCAGATCTACATACGATGAGGGGGCGTGTGCTGAAGCGCCTGGGGGACCCGCTGGGTGCGGCGAACGCTGTCGAGCAGGCGCGTTTATTGGACGGACAGGACCGCTTCCTGAACACAAAGGCTGCGAAGTATCGACTGCGCGCCGGCTTGACGGACGAGGCTAGTGATGTGTTTGGGCTGTTCACAAGGGTCAGTACTCATCGTATGCGTACATTAATGTATATCCTGGACTAATGTCTTTCATTGGTTGTAGAAAGACGCGCCAAGTCCTGGGGCGGATCTAGAAGACATGCAGAGTTTGCTTTACCTCATTGAAGAAGCGAATGCTCAGCGACGAAAGGGAAAATTGCATCAGGCGCTCAAAAAATACCATGCTATCCTGAAGGTAGTGCCCTATTCTTGTTCTTGACAGCGTTGAAGGGCTGAAGCTGGGATATGTAAGGTATTCCAAGACTTCGAGGACGATCAGTTCGACTTCCATGGGTATTCACTACGGAAGTTCACGATCAACATATATCTCAAGTAAGTCTGGTCCCTTCTGGCTGACAAAGCTACGTTGATCACGTCTATCCAGCTTGATTTCCTGGGAAGACAAGCTCTGGTCACATCCAGCATACATCTCTGCCGCCCTAGCTGCTACTCAGGTATGTCACCGACCTGCATCTCACGTCGTGGAAGTTTGACGCTCTCCTACTAGATCTACGTTAGGGTGCACGACGACCCATCGGTCGCCAAAGACGTGCTCTCCTCCGGCACAAGTTCAGAAGCCGAGAAGAAGGCCAAGAAAAAAGCCAAGAAGGCTGCACAGAAGCAACAAGAGGAGGCAAAGAAGGGTACGTTCGCCGATGCGGTATAATCACGGCTTTCCGAACGTGATGCTCACCGAAAGAAAGGTGCAGCGGCGTCTGGGAACGAGGACAAGGGCCTCGAGTTAGTCCAACCCAAGGACGAAGACCCTGACGGTGTCAAGCTGCTCAGCGACCCAGATCCCCTGGAGCGCGCGTGGAAGTTCCTTGCACCACTGCCAGGGCTCGCACAAGACAACATAGACGTGTGGATAGCAGTGTATGACGTTGCTATTCGGAGAGGTATGAACCTCCCTCAGGTATTACGGAACTGAGCTTGATGAAGGCCACTATAGGTAAGTATCTGCAGGCTGTTCGTGCTCTCAGTAACGCGAAGGCGCTCGATCCTGAATATCCGGAGCTATACGTGCGCTATGTACATCTACGGAAAGCTTGTAAGCGACGTTATATGCTCTTATGTTTTGCTTGATGTTGAATATGTTGAAAGATTCGTCGCTGGATTCGCCATTACCTGGGTCAGTCGGTGCTGTGGTTGCGAAGGCTCTCTCGTCACTATTGCCCGAGGAGCAGCAGTCTCAACTGGACACAAATCAATACCTCCAACGGCACTCGACGGACGGGCGGGCGGCCTTCGCCGCAGCGCGAGGACAATACATCCTGGGCAGCCCGCGAGATGAGGTCGACAACACAATCTTCACCGTCTTTAACCCCGACGTGAATCTGCTGCTCAAGGTGCGCTGCTAAAACCCGTCTTATCATTTGCAGATTATGTACGAGGCTGAAATTTATAGACGGCCATTGACATATTCTCATGGTTGAACGAGACGCACTCGCCACGGGCGGACGAGTTCCGCGTCGCCGCTGATAAGAAATTTGTGCTGTCGACAGTGTTCAAGACAGCGAGTGAGCAGGCTACAGTGCAAAAAGAGGGGTTGTCGGTGGAGGAGCAGCAGGAGGTCATTGGCTGAGGGTATGTGTGCACTGTAGCGATGTCCATCGGTTGTTGTAGATCTTGTATAATCTTTCCTCTGGAGGCGATGGGCAATATGCAAGAGACGTACAGCACTTCGTTAGTAAGACCATTTCCGTTCTTCTAACGGCCTCTTAATCGGCAACAACAATGTATAGCCAAGCTGAATGTAGCACCTCGATCGCATTTAAGTATATGTTGGTCAGATTTGGAGACGGTAAAGCCCAGGTCCACTTTGCTCTATCTCTTATTCACAGACCTCGCTTTGCTCTCTCTACCTCAGCCTCAGCCTCCAGCTCACCTGCGGCGACTTCTGCCCAGCGTGATAGGCCGCCCTGCTCAAATGCCTCGCTCAGTCGCTGTTGTGAGTCTGACCAGGTCCATGTCACCGGTTCGCCCACTACCCGCGTAGCTTGTGCGTCAGGAGAGTGAGAGGGAGGAGGAGACGGTGCGCGTGACGATGTGATGGAGAAGGGAGGAGCGGGCTCGGAGGTAGTTGGGCGATGTAGGCGCGCCGATAGCCCCGGCATTTTCGACAGCAAAGTCTGACGCATGACAGAGGCGAACTCTTGCGTCTATGAGACGATGCTGAATTTAATATCGAATATGATGTTGTGAAGAGGCGGACTCACGTCTTTGACTCCTAGGTACGCCTTCACGCCCAAGACTAATGCAGCTCCGCCAAACGTCACAGCCGCAGTTGCTATACTGAACGCTTTCAAAGTATATAGCGCCCCGTTGAAGTCATCTTGCTGGGAAGGGACAGCGCTGCCGCCAGCTCGTGTCTCTGGCAATTGAGAGTGCACCGTGCTGCTCACATGTGCGCCGGCAGCATGTTCTCGGGGCCGGTGAGCGACATCTGCTGAGTGCGTAACACGTCTACGCGGAGGCCCCGACGTTACATGGCTCGCAGCGATGGGGCGCCGTGTTGCTGTACGACGTGGAGGTGATGCAGTGTCGAGTTTGTGTCCCAAGTCCGAGATGGCGGCAGCGCGATTTCGTCTGAGAAGCACAAGAGGGACGGCAAGGGCAGCGGTTGTGACGGCTAACTGAGAAGAGCTTGAGCAGGTAATAAGTAACATCCAACGCGCAAAAGACGCACAAGAGAGATGGGAATCCACGGTGACAGTGTCGGCTTCTTCGCGGAGGTGGGCAACTCCGGGACTTTTGAGCCATCCGCCGCCATGACTGGAAGGACTTGGTCAGAAATGACAGTTGCAGTAGTCGTATGTAGACGATGTTGACAGGGAAGAGGGTGCACTGGCAGCCGCGGCTGTAACGTGACGGTGTTATCTACTACCATTCATGACCTTATCTAATATGGTTTGCGTCCTATGGGCTTATATACGATCTCGTAAACTCATGGTCAACGACTGGGCCTCGCTGCTGCTCACTCTCTGAGTTTTCTGCACAGTCGTCGTGCAGGCCATCGCGGCTGCCATGCCATCTCCAAGATGGAACCCAGACGATGTTGTCGCCGCCACGCTCTCGCTCCTGGCTTCCACATCATACGCACCCCAGCCCGAGAAGTTCTCCATCTTAGCCTCAATCTCCATCGTCAAGCTCACGCCAGAATCCACGAAGCCAATTATCAAGGTAATCTCGATGACGACTGGGTCGAAATGTCTCCCCGCCGACCGCTTGCCTCTCAATGGCGACGCGCTCCATGATTCGCATGCGGAGGTCCTGGCACGACGAGGCGCCGTACGCTGGCTCTTGGAGGAAGTACTTCGCGACGTGGACGAGCCATCAGAGTGGATTCTTAAAGGGCTAGATGGGTTCTTCAGGCTGAGGCCTCATGTGGAACTCTGTCTCTACGTGTCAACAGTCCCTTGTAATGCTCTCCTTTGCTCTGGCCTTTGCAGATGATTCACTCTACCTCAGGTGGCGACGCGTCGACCCGCCTTCTCGCTTCCTCACAGGAACCCTCCATCGCCGCTCTCAAGGACTCTACACCTTGGCCGAGTCTCCCGCCGGACGCGCCGTCCCGCGGACGCGACGACTACGCGCGTCTCGGCGTGCTCCGCACAAAGCCCGGTCGTGCCGATGCACCTCCTGTTTCTAGTATGGCTTGTAGCGACAAGATCGCGCGCTGGGGAGTCCTTGGAATCCAAGGAGCCCTCCTAAGCACCATCTACCGCCCTGTATACCTGGGTGCAATCGTGATTGGAGAAGTGCCCGAAAGCATGCGAGAGGGTGTGATGATTGACTGCGAGAGAGCATTCTGGGGACGTGTCGGACAGCTCGATGGTATGCTTGCTAGGCGTCCAAGCGTTGTATCTTACCCAACGAATGAAGCAAGATAGGCTTCCTGAAGGCTATCGGGTCTCAACGCCGGCGATTCATCTCACTTCAATTCCATTCACCTATTCGAAGGTATCACTGGGAGGAGCGGCCAGCTCTTCTAACGACTGTGAGCCTTGTGTTGCATGAGCCGACGGTATATCGGCTGATTGACCGATTTCGTAGCCTTGTGTTGGGTTGCAGGCTCGGGCTCAGAGGTGCTCATTAACGGCTTGCGTCGAGGTGTACCACCAAAACACAGAGCAAAGGAGAAGTTCAGGTCCGCGCTTCGTGTAATGCTTTGGACTCCACTAAGCGCAAAAGCAGACCCCTGCTGTCAAAAATTTCGTACTTCACGCTGTACTGCTCCATGATGCGAGCCTTAGGCAGGCCTCTTCCATCGTCAGTTTCCCCCGTGCTGCTCCGCAAATGCTTGTCACTGACGATTCCTCAATCAGAGAAACGACATACTATACAGCAAAGGAGGCCGTTCAACAGTATCAGGATGCGAAGATGTCTCTAGTCGGCCAAGGTGCACCCTTCTCGGGCTGGATTCGCAGCGGAGAGATGTGGGACAGTTTCGATTCAACAGGGAACGTGCGGCTGGCCCCTGCACGATAGCAAGGGCCTGACTTATGCCCGGTTTCTGATGTGCTTCGGGTCCAGTATTGTCGTGGTATCGATCAGTGCGCGGACAATATCTCGGTGAGTTCAAGTTCAAGCCTCAGGCGACACAAAATCGACCTCTGTCACCCCATGGCTTATGAGCCACAGAAACGGATCAGCAACCATGAGATACTCGACGAAGCCGCAGAAAGATGCACGTAGATATACACGGACATCAATACCTATTCACCTGCAACCAAGAAGAGCGTCAACTTTGACCACTCGAAGCCGACACAACGAAAGCTATCAAGCAACAAGTAACAAGCGTCTTCACTTATCATGCCGGTGGAGGAGGGGGCGCCGGATCGCTTGGTGGGGGAGCAGGGCCGCCAGGTGTGCCGTTAGCAGGAGCCGCATATCCTTGCGCGGCATAGTACTGCTGGTATTGTGCCTGCTGACTTGCCTGCCATTCTTTGAACTCCGGCGAGTTGACATCGTACCCGTACGCAGCCCTGCGTTGGAAAAAAAAATGTTACAGGTGCCCAATCGTGACATGAACTCAAGACGACCGACCAGTACGCAGAGTATGCATCCAGGTCGGTGGGCGCAGGAGCCACAGAGCCTGGGGCGGCGCCGTTCGGTGGGGCAGGGGCGCTACCATCCGGCGGGGGTGGTGGAGGCTGTTCGCCCGGCGGCGGCGGCGGCGGCGCTGCTGCTGGGGGAGGGGGTGCGTAGCCGCCCTACAGTAGGTAAGCATTGCGGTTAGTGCACGGTCACGGAGAAGGAAAGTGAGTCCAAAAAGGTAGGGATAATATCGAGCCTACAGGCAGGCAAAGGTATGTATGAGCGAAGTATACATACGGCCATGGCGCTGTAGGCGGCGTACTGCAATTGGGCTTGATGGAGCTCCGCTTGCTGCGCCGTGAGAAGCTGGCGCACTTTGGCATGCTCGCCGCGCACGACTTCAAGGAGGTCTTCGGTTAGTACTTTGGCACGGGCGACTTGTCCTTCTTCTGGCCCTCTGTTGACGTGCTCAGCTGAAGTGTGCTCGAGGCAAGGAGAAAGCCACTCACGTTATGTGGATGTGCATCGGCTCGTCGGCTTCACGACCTGTCTCCTGTTCGACGAATCCTGACCCTTGGCCCTTGATCTGCACGCGAGTGCCAGTTTCTGCCTGGATGTACTTCACGAACATGCCCTGCAGACGTCGTGAGCTCGACGTCTTGGATCAAACACCGAGCGTACTCACCGTTGGACCGACAACCTTCGCACGGACGTTGAAGTTTCGAATCGATTCGATCCCTACAGGGAGCTTCTCTTCAGGCCATTTTCTCTGCGAAAGGGGTTAAATTCGTCAGACACACAGGAAGCACACCACGCACCCGTCGCCCATCCTTCTTGTCCTCCACTAACGAGCCCATATCGACATTGATTAGCTCGTTGACCTTGTCAATGGCCTGCTGCAGGATTTCCTTTGTCGTCGCAGAAATGTGGAGGTATAATGGAGGGTCCTTCTCCGTCGCCTTCGAACGATCCGGGTACCAGACACCCTTTGTGCTCACAGACGCACCGGTCTCTTCATGAATCTGAAGAAGACATCATAAGAACTCGACCCGCCACAGGACAGAAGTGCAGCGCACCTGCTGCTGTGTCGAACCCTTCGTCAACATATACCGGTTCCGCACGTCGTTGATGTCAATGTCGTGCGTGAACTCCGCGTCGTGAGGGTCCTTGGCCCCTGCTGGGCTACCGCTTCCTGCCAAAGCCCCAGAGCTGAACTGGGCAGCGATCTTGGCAGCAATGGCGGCTGCAGCGGCAGCTGCTGTCGACGCGCTTTTTCCATCCTCGGACTTCTGGACTTTTGCCGCTAGTTCGCTGGCCTCCGGAGAACCATCTGGCGCCGCTTGATCCCACTTCCGTTTGCTGGACATTGTGACGGTGGAAAGGCTGTTAGAGGAGGTGCTTGAGTAGTGCGAATATTATTATTGCCGTGTAACCAGCTGTTTGGCTATGTTTGGTATCGGGCATCTCGGCCGGTAGGTACTAACCCATAGTAAATTCGAGGACTTCTCATCCTCATGCCTCAAGTCTGGAATGGACTCCAGTCACATTCCATTTTACTGAAAACTATACAATAAGCCCCTAGAAAGGCTTGATCGCGATCTTCACAGCGCCACGACTGTTCATTTTGTCCAATGCGTCCTGATACTGGTCAAGATTGTAGATGTCGGTGACCTGACTCCCGCATGAGAACTATTCTGACAATCCGCCTATTGGTATACGTACCAATCCCTTGACATTGATCTTCCCGCTATCGAGGTAGGCTACAGCACGCGGGAAGCAATGCATTTGCGCGAACGAGCCGATTATCTGACGAATAGTGATAGTCAACAACAACGCTAATAAGGGAGGAGATGAAGCCAGAAACCCGAATCTCATCGCTGAAGATCTTGGATGGTGGCCAGTGGACAAGCGCAGCATTATCGTACACTCCATACACCATCAGTGTGCCTCCTCGACGGACATAATTGATCGCGTCGTTTGCGACAGCCTCCGCACCCGTTGCCTCAATCTGATCAACGGATTCAGCGAGCCGCTACCACCATGTAAGCCATCGATCGACCTACGACGACATCAAAGCCATACGGATATTCTTTCTTGATCTTGTCCCATTGCGCTTGCGGATTCTGCCGATCCAATTCGATATACTCATCGCCCGCGCCTAAATGTTTGGCCACATCCGTCTTGATACCCTTGTTCGCTGCTATGACCACCTTGGAGGCGCCGTTCAGCTTGAGCAGCTGTGCAAGGATGAGCCCCGTCGGCCCGGCGCCGATGATGAGAGCCTCCACGCCGACGGGCGCGGCGAGCTTGTCGAGACCATGCAAGGCACAAGCGGTGGGTTCGACAAGGGTTGCCTCTTCGTCGGATAGGTTATTGATCTTGTAGACTTTCTTCGCCGCGCTAAATTGAAATGAAACGTGATGAAAGGCGGTTGGGATGTGATATGCTTACAAGGCAACATATTCCGCAAAGCCGCCAGGAAGGCTCACACCCAGTCCTAGATAGCCCTCGCATAGCAGCGGCTGTCCTCTCCGGCAGTAGAAGCAAGAGCCGCACTATAGCAAAGGTATCAGCTGTGAAGAAGCCATTATAAATCACGGAAGACGAACGACAACACTTGGATCTGCAACAACGCGATCGCCTGGGCTGAAATCTTTGACGTCCTTGCCGACCTCTTCTATTTTCCCGACGACTTCGTGGCCAGGTATAAGCTGATCGAAGACATACCCGGATGAGATGCGCGCATGGGCAGATACGAGGAGCCCAGCAGCTCACAGGAAACGCTGCAATGAACTCTCCATTGTGTATGTGTGCGTCCGTACCACAGATACCTGAACATAGTGAGATCCGCCTGCGTGTGCGCGGTCGCACGACTCACCGCAGCTAGATACTTTGAATGTCCGAATGCCAAGTCAGCCTACAGCGTCGATCGTGTTACCTGGCGACGACCAACCTTTGATGAGCACCTCATCATCAGCTATCTGCGGGATCGGGACGTCTACAACCTCAAAATTCCGCGCCTGCACGTGAAGGCCATTCGAGGGGGTTCAGCGTAAGTCGTCAAGGGACAAATATTGGGACTTGCAGCGTGATAGTAGACTGCCTTCATGATATCTTGTGATACGAGTCGTATATTCACTGGCCCCGAGCGGTGGCTTGCAGACAGAAGTCGACTCAGCTGATGATCGTCACGAGGGCCGGCGGACCGGGCGGCATTTTCGGCATAATATTCTCAGTTTGGATCTCCTGCGTGAAGCCCGGCGCTGCTTCGAGAGCCCCGACGCGACACTATCGACAAAGTCAGCACCAAAGAATGACGAGAAACGCTCGCCGGGTCTCACCCGTACGCGAATGAGAAGAGTATCAGCTAGTATCAGTCATGGGAACAAAGCGCAACGTGTTGCGGGCCAAATAGCCGGACACGAGTTGCCAGTAAAAGATCAGAGTTTGACACTGTCTGTGCACGGCGCGCTCGCACGCAGGACGTGCTCCTGCGTACGACGTCGGACAGGCTGACGATGGCCAGCGCGACGCTGACCGACGTCCCCGACGCGTCGGACGAGCGGATCCCAAACGAGTCAAGCAAACAAGGCCAAACATAGCTGGCGCTCGTTTAATTGCCAACGTCGCGTCTGCGCGTCTCGCTTGAACCGCTACAACAAAGGACGCGTTTGTTTCGTGCTCCGGTTGGTCTCCTCCATTGAGAACAATGCTCTCAGACAGAGAGCTACTCGCTCTCGCCAAGAAGCAATTGGGCCTCGAACCCGAGGGGTACACGGTGAGCGCGACGCGACGCGTTTTGCAGTCCGTCGCGACTCGCGACGCCAGGGCCCCACTAACTGCTCTCCTAGGACGACGTTGTCCCGGCTGCTTACCTCGAAGAGCTGAAGATACACCTCGAAGACGCGCCATATGATAATAATGTTCGCCATTGCCAGGCTTGCGTCGTATATATTGATGCTAACATGCCGACTTGCAGTTTTCGGTCGAGTTGCAAGCGCCCGACGGCCGTAAGTGGCGTGTGCTCTTCTCTGACAAGCTGGTGGTTGACAACCCGTGAAGTAGGTTTTGCGGTCTGTCATGAAGATGGTTGCGAAGGAGAACTTATAGAACTTTGGGCGCGTCCTGTCGCGGGCGGCGGGAGACGTGATGGTTTTGGCTCGTTGTCGGCGTACAGGGTAAGTGTCGACATTGTTTCGCACAAAGCTGCAGCCCGCTTATCCCGCCGCCACAGTCCCATGCACAGCTTCATCCGACCCATTCAGCAATCCGTGATGCGCGCGTTGAAGCGGAAGCTGTGGCCAACAGTGCTGTGGTCGCGACCACAAATGTATGCGCTTCTCTTTGTTCGTCTGCCACTTAAAATGAGCTTACATGTGTGCAGGTGCCTTCAAAGACTCGCCCACGCCCGCGTCCCCTACACTCAACACCGTTGAAGAAGGAAAACACAGCTCCCACGCCGTTAGCCTCACCTGTCGTTTCTTCTACTCGGACCATGAATTCCACCCCCATGAAAACAGAGCAAACGGATCCCATGTCCATGTCGCTCACACCAGTATCCCGCGCGACCCCGCTACCTCGCAAGCGCAAGTCCGAGCCACTCGTCAAACGCGAGCCGGTCAGCGAGGTCATCGACTTATCTCAAGACGTAGAGTTCATTGACCTCTCGTCCGAGCCCGAGTTCATTGACCTCACTGAAGACGAGCCCAAGCGCACGCCGAAACGCGTCAAGGTTAAGCATGAAGACGATCTAATCATGAAGCCACTCGACCTTGTCAACCAGCGCGCTCCATTGACCTTGCCGGCCTCATCTGCTGGGGGCAACGTGGACGATATCCGCGAATCTTTGATGGATCTCCAGCGTGAGATCTCCAACATCAAGGCCCAGATGATGCGCGTTCGACGTAAGACGAACCCTTCGAAGGCTGATCTCACGCGTCTCAAGACACTGCAGAGCCGCCTCGCTGCGCTCGAAGCTTCAAAGGCACAGCAAAATGGCCTTCTTCCTACCCTGCCCCGCACGCACGCCGAAGACGTGAAGCCACTCCTGCTAGCGGCCAAGCTTAAGGCTGAGCGCTCCGAAGTGACCATCCCCCGGACTCCTCCCCGAGTCAAGCCTGAGCCGCAGGCGTCCGGTTCAAACGTCAAGCTGTCGCCCGTGGCCACGCCGGCTGCGCCAAAAGCCGACGTCAATTTGCACGCCGCTCCAGCTCCAGCCCGAGCTGCAGAGCCCCAGCCTGTCGCGTCGGGCAGCAAAGCAGCGGCCTTGGCGGAAGCAGACAATCCCTTTTTCCCGCAGCATTTCCCCATCAATCCACACCTCCACCCGATCCCTGACGACGCATACGACGATGACGGGGATTTTCACGGAATGGGCAAAGACAAGTTCCAGGGCCCCGTCGCCAAAGCCGACGAGTAAGTTATCATATTTATTTCCTGAGCGCCGAGTGTGCCCATGTTGATTGGGGCTACATAGCATCAACCAGTTCTTGCTCTCTGCTGGTAACGCGGAGCAGTTTGACGGTGACGCGACGTTGGACGAGGCAGTCAAGAAGCTAGGCTTACCTGATATCTTTACCCCGCTGCCGGGGATGGAGATCGCCCTCATGCCGCATCAGGCCATCGGTGTGGCGTGGATGATTGAGAAGGAAAGGAGCCCCCAGAGTGGAGGGTGTCTGGCAGACGAAATGGGTCTGGGCAAGGTAAGCCTTCCCTGGAATGCCGCATTCAAAGGCTGACCACTTCATTGGCGCTGAGCGTAGACTGTCCAAACGTGAGTTTGACCGTCATTCCGTGAACATCAATGTCTGATTGACCACACGTAGGATTGCGACGATCGTGATGAACAAGCCTAAGAAGGGCGTCATGAAGCCGACGCTGATCATTGCCCCAGTCGCGCTGCTTGACCAGTGGCAGATGGAAATAGAGATGAAGACCAATTGCGGATTCAAATGTTTGATCTACCATGGTATGTTCCAGTGCGCGCATGCAGGACGCTGACCTGACCGGCCTTGAACAGGGTCGAGCAAGCCAAAGAAGAAAGAAGATGTCATTAAATATGACATTGTATTGACGTCGTACAACGTAAGCCTAGCCTCGCCTCGCTTGGGATCGCAATAACCGTCTGATTCGACTTTGTCAGACCGTCTCGCATGAGTGGCCGGACCCCGAGGAGAACGTTCGGAGGGACAAGAAGATGAAGAAAAAGAAGACGAAGAAGGATAAGGGTGATGACTTCATTGTTGAAGATGACGACGACCGCGAGTGGACGAAGAATTTCAATAAGCAGAAGCCTCGTGAGCAGCCTCCCATTGACGACGCTGAACAATTCTAATCTTCTACGTGAAGCCGGCTTGCTCTTGACCATCGGTGTAAGTCGTTGGCTTCCTCAGTTATATTAGTTTCCGTCTAACTTTGTACAGTGGCATCGCATTGTACTCGATGAAGGTCACACTATCCGCTCGAGGTATGGCGATTATAAGCTCTTAGCATGGTCCAGTCTAATGCGAAGCAGGAAAACGCGTGTATCTCGCGCCGTTACCAAGCTCGAAGCCATCTATCGATGGGTGCTAACCGGGTACGCCCTCTCTCCTTCCTGCTAGCGCATATCTCACATTCTCGTCAGGACGCCCATCATGAATGGCCTGACGGACGCATACGGCATTCTGCGGTTCTTGCAGATCCGCCCGTGGTATGACTGGCAGCATTTCAACGCGTATATCGCGAAGCGCGAGCGCAAATATCGTACGTCCGCAGACGACAACGACAAGCGCCAAAGCTGACCTCCTCGCAGCACAAGTAGCGGTTGATTGTTTGCAGGCCATCTATAAGACGATGCAGCTGAGGCGCACGAAGGAGACCAAGATGGCCGGCAAGAAGCTTATTGATCTGCCGCCGATCAAGGTTGAGTTGACGAAATTGGAATTCACGGCGGAGGAAAGAGCTATCTATGACATGGCAGGTCTACTTGTTTTCACTCGCGAGCAGAATTTGATGTCGAGGCATGCAGGTTGAGAAACAGACCCAAGCCGTGTTCAACAACTTCCTCCGGGCAGGCACGGTATTGAAGTGAGCTCAGCTTGATTCTCCCTGGCAAGAGCATGTGCTGAGATGTGCCGGTGTAGGAACTTCCGCCAGGTCCTCGTCATGCTGCTGCGACTGCGGCAGATATGCTCGCACGCGTCGCTCATCCAGGAGAACGGTAAGGCGTTCATCGTCCTCGATGAGGATGACGAGGGCGTGTCCGTCGAAGCTGGGACGGAGCTCGCTAGAGCTAGGAAGCTGGTGTCTGACAATTTCGTCGCAAATATGAAGCACAAGCGCAAGCAGTTTGCACTGCAGCGTGTCGCAGCTGAGAAGGAGGTCCGTTTCTCTTATTTTTGGAGAATAGCCGAGATCACTGACGCGCTTCGCCGGGCAGTCTGCTGATGCCGCTGTCGAGGAGGAAGAGTGCCCAATCTGTTTTGACTCCCTCACGTTGGCTGATGCGATTGTGTCGCCTTGCACGCATATCTTCTGCCGCGAGTGCATTTGTCAGTATTCTCCTGTCCATGTCATGAGGCTTTTGCTCACCTTGTACTTGTATACCAGTGAATGTCCTTAACCAAGCTCGTGCGGAGGACCCGAATGAACCTCGCAAGTTGAAGCCGGACGAACGCGAATGTATGCTCCAGTTTTTCGTCAGCCATGCTCCCTTCAATAATCATCTTTTTAGGTCCCACTTGTCGCTCCGCGATCTCGAAGGACAAAATATTTTCTCTATCTGCGTTCGAGCCCACCGACGACGATCTCAAAGAGGCCACGGCCGTTCCGAAAGCAGAGCCTGCTGCCGCCGAGAAGCGTTTCGTGCAGGTGGACTCGGACATTGAGATGATGGACGATGAGGAGACCGCGCCGAAAAAGAAAGACACGAAGGGGAAGGGCAAGGCGAAGGCGCGCCCTCGCCGCTCTGCTGCGTACGACTCCGAGGACGACGAGGAGCACTCAGATCTCGACGACGGTCTCAGCGACTTCATCGCCGACGACGACGAAGACGAGTACGAGGAGAAGCAGGCGCGGCGACGACTCCGCAAGCGCTTGGGCAAGAAGCGAGCGATGGTCATCGAGTCGGAAGACGAGAGCGAGGTCGAGGAGGTCTTGTTCGGGAAGCCGAAGTTTGCGCACTTGCCGGAGGAGGAGATCAAGCTCATGCCGAAGTTCCTGCCGTCGACGAAGATGAAGCATATGATGCAGCTCATCATGCATTGGAACAAGGAACATCAGGACGAGAAGGTGCGTTTGGTCGCAGGCTACTCTGATGTTGGACTGAGTCACGTCCGTGGCAGATTCTCGTCATCTCCCAGTGGACGCAGGCTCTCGAGCTCGTCTCTGACTTCCTCACAGAGAATGGCAAGCTCCATGTCAAGTAGGCTCTTGTGCCCTTTGTCGTACTTGTACCGCCTTGCTGACATGCATGCAGATATCAAGGCGATATGAACCGCAAGAAGCGCGACGCTGCCGTCCGCGTGTTCATGGCCAAGGAGAAGGCGCAGATTATGCTGATGTCCACGAAGTGTGGAGGCGTCGGACTCAACCTTACACGTGCGAACCGTATGTCCTAACCAGCCTTCCTCATATCTCGTCTATGTAACGCTTTATTCCAGGTGTAATCTGCCTGGACCTTGCATGGAGTGAAGCGGTTGAGAATCAAGCATGGTCCCGCGTTCATCGCTTGGGCCAGACGCGTGACGTTGTTATCCAGCGCCTCGTCATTGCCCAGACTGTCGAGGATCGCATTTTGGCGTTGCAGCAGCGCAAGGTACGTCCTGCCACCATGTCTCCTTTACCATTCTCATGGAGGTACCGCAGAGGGCTCTCGCCGACGGCAGTCTTGGCGAAGGCACCGGAAAGAAGATCGGTCGTAAGTTGCTCGCGCTGTTTTGGTCACGCCATGCTCACTCTCTCGCTTTTGCTACAGGCCTGACCGTCAAAGAATTGACTACTTGTGAGTTGCTCCCCTATGCACAGACGTGCGCCATTCTGACTGCCTGCCTCACAGTGTTCGGTCTTTGATTCGTCCATATTGGTGTTATAAATTATCTTGCTATCGTATCGCGTGCCTACCTTTGACCTTACATCCGACTCTGGTAATACCAGCTTCTCCTTATCCTACAAGAGCGTCCCTTCTTGATTTCCTATCCTATCTTCCGGGCTCCTGGACTAGTCCTCCTGCGCATGTGGGGATTTTGCATTATACCCTTATTGTTGTCAACCACATGATTTTAGTTGCGCTATAATGTAGATTACACTCAAGCGTGATCGTGGCATAGACACATGTCTGCTGAATTCGAGAATATGAACCGTCGGGATCTGAGGTAGACACTCGTGTGTACGGCCATGGCTACTCTCACTGCAACCACCGTGCCGAATTTGAGAAGTCAATATATCAAACTCCAAGCGAAAACCCCATGCGAGTACGAGCCGTTCGGCCTGACAGATCATGGCCGATCACTCCAAGCACGAGTTCGGTAGTCCCTGCAAACCGTCACTGTCAGCAAGAAATTGCGCTCGGGAGGTGTGCTATACCCACTGGAGTAACCCCATGATACCGGCCGTCCCACTTGATCGCATCGTTCCCGAACCGCGCGCGCACCATCGCCAACGTGCTCTCCGACACCTCGCACTCCGTGATCGTCAGCCTGAACGTGTGGCTCACATCCCGCTGCTCCATGACGCGCATGAACACCGTGAACCGCTCGGCAATCGTCGGGTCGGTCAGGTACAGCCCCTTGAGGTCGATCTGGATGTCGTGCACGGCGGGGAACAGCGGCGTCGGGTGCGGGAGGTACAGCGCGTGCGCGAGCCCGTTGCCGGCAACGCACCCCGTGCGCACGCGCTCGACGTGGGCGAACACGCCAGGTGCGCCGTAGACGTCGCGCCACACCTGCCGGTCGAGAAAGATGCCTGGCTGCGCGTAGAGCGATACAGCGCGCGAAAGCGGGAGGCTGCGCGTCATCTCCATGAGAAAGCGCCTTGCATACTCTGTCTCCCCAGCCTCGCCCATCGAAGACGCGAACAGCGCAATCTTCACCTCCGAGGGCAAGGCGGGTTGCTCGCCTGATGAGGATGAGGGGCCAGAGGACTGGGATGCGACGACGGTGATGGCAACAGGTTCGGCACCCTTGATGGAGAGATCTTCAAAGGAGAGACCCGCCGCATGAGCGTCCGCGAAGTGCGTTTTGAAGGTGCTCGAAATGAGGGCGCCGAACTCGTCGAGGGAGTGGTTCCGGGGTTGGTACCAGCAATCCCATGAGAGGGCAGCGCTTGTCGGGACAGTGACATGTTCCATAAGGGCCACGATCTGAGCTATGGAGCCCTGAAGGCTGAGGCTTTTGAGGTGCAGTAGGGGCACCCTCCCCGCAACGCATCCTGCGTCAACGGTCGTCGTTAGCGGCAGCGTCTTCGATAGGATCAGGGTCTCGAGGCGCGGCATGAGCGCAAGCTGGCTGAGGAGCTGCGTCATGCTGTTCCTGGCAAACGCGCAGCCCACCAGTTCCAAGTGCGTCAACGGCGCGCGCAGCAGGGGCGAGTCAAACAGTGTCGGTACACCGCTGACCACCAAGCGGCGGAGCTTCTCCGGAGTCGCACCCTTGAGCAATCCCGAGTCGCTCAGGAGCGAGGCCAGGTATGTCTCCCTCCCGGTCCGTGCGATCGCCAGTTCCACCAATTCCGGCGCCGGCACACCGAGCGCGACCTGTATTGTCCTCGCGTCTTCCCTACCCACACCGCCAGTGGAGACGTCCAATACAAGCTCCCGCATGCGTGCCATCTCGCGCAGCGCAGCAAGCGCGCCCTTCCGGATGTGCGGCGTCCATTCGGGCACCCGCACGCTGATCGCTACCGGGTGTGACTGCTCGAGTGCGAATGCAGCCCAGCGCGCACTGTGGAGCGGTATATGTGCCCAAAGCTTGCGGCAAGCGAGTGCGACGCGCCTCCAGTGCTGGCAGACTTGGGTGATTGCCAGCCAGGTGCGCTGGGAGTCCACAGGCGACAACGGGGACGGTGGAGAGAGGAGGGGCAGGTACGCGAAGATGTCCATGAGCGTCTCGACGGCAAGCCCGGAGGAGGGACATGCAAGGAGGGGACCTATCGCACGCTTCGATGGTACTGGGAGGACATGATTGGGAGTGGATGTGGACGAAGGCTCCGCGGGCTGCTTGGCCCTTTTTGACGATCTCAGCACTCTCTTCTCGGCGTTCGCCGGGGCGCGTTCGTTGACTGTTTTACGCGTCTGCGGGGATCTGTCAATGACCGAGATAGGCCTGCGTGTAACAACACGCACCGAAGGCATAGGAGTCGATTTGACGGGCAGGATGCGTAGGGTCCGTGCTGTGAAGTGTCAGTGCAGGAAGAGACTGGATATCCACCCAGCCAGCATCTTTGCTATTAAATAGGAGGAGCGGCACTAGTGAGCTCGGGGTGCGAATCGGGCAGGGGAGCGCACTGCCACTGAGGGCAGGGTGCGTCAGCGCTTAGGTAAGAAAAGAGCGAGGTGGCGGCTGAGTCAATCTGGCCGAGCAGCAGAACCATCTGGTATGTGCTGTGATTGTAAAGCTGACAGGATCTCGGGATGCGGCGGCACCTATAGAGATGAAACATTGACCATGAGTAAGAGCAATGCATCTATTGTTTCGTATTCGAACGACGTCGCGACCGATGAAATTTGAAAGGGAAGGTCCTCCTTGCGAATAGGCGGATCTCCGGCGATCGTTACTCGAAGCCGCTCCTGATGATATAGAACCGTGAGCGACCACAGCCCAGATCCCCGGCGCGTCACCGAGCGCCGCTGCTCTTTTTCAACTGAGCTAAGATCGCGTCGACTTCAGCAGTGTGCCGGTCATGTAGCTTTTGGAACTGTCGAAGCAAGTCAGGAGCTTAGACTGGGGGAAGACAAAGGCGAATATTCGATGCGCACTTCTTCAATCTCGATAGAATGTTTGGCGAATTTGCCCTTTTTGACGCTGGCCTGTTGCTGTCTCCGTATCTGCACGCGTGCTTCCTCTGCTTGACGTGCTGCGGTCTGGTAGAGTGTGTGTCTCGCATCCACGGTGGGTCTGATGAGGATTTCAAGGCTCAGCCCCACGAAACAACGCATCGAAGAGGAACAATGACTTTGGTATCGGTATCTTGAGCGTGCGCTCGTCGACCCGTTGGGGTACCACTCCTGGTAGCTTCGCCTCGTACAATGCGTCTTCCACCTCTTTGAGGTTCTACTGGCATACGTCGCGTCAGCAAAGGATTTCACATAGAGCAAGGACACTCACATCCGGGTCGAACACCGTTACCACAAGGACCGAGCCGTCGCGAACCCCCACAGTGGCCACCTCCTCCAATCGCACCTTCGTCTTGCTTGCATCTTCACTCGTCAGGGTGACGCGGACAGGCGAGAGTAGCTGCGGGGTGACGCGTCCGCTGGCACGGGCGTCCAGCTGGCCCGCCTCGCGCCGGTACCACTCGACGACCGCAGCCATCTTGGTTACCGCACGCTCGTACTCCTCCTGCGAGGCTGGATTTGTCAAGACCTGAGCGGATCCAGGGGTGAGCGAAGCAGTCGACACTGGGCCGCGTTTGGAGTGGGGTGTCGGGTCGACAGATGCGTTGCCTTTGTGCTTGTGTTTCGAGGCGTACGTGCGGCGAAAGATGATGGCGGCGCTGCACGGCGTTGGTGGGCGCACTGAGCTGCGCAGGATTTCCTGAGATAGCCGACATGTCTTGCGCAGCATCGACATTTGAGCAGAATGGCATGGACGTTGACAACAGCAGTCTTCAGGCCTGTCTGGCGGCTAGATAAGATAAGATCAACATGCCAGCTGCCTCGTTTCGATGCAAAGTTTGCTCCAGCGCCTCGCTTTTTGTCTTCCGTCACCGCGCACGGGCACAGCACCGTTTGCATCCAGCGAGCAGCGGCAGTGCATGTCCTGAAACGTGTCGGGATAGCCAACGAACTCCCCATGCCCTGCAGCTAGCACGCTACGCCCTCGGACTGTGCTCTCAACCGTCCACCTCGTCCACGACGTTCACCCGTTCGATATCCCCCCGAAAATAATGGAGACGTCGCCTGATGCGCTGAATACGGAGCTTCCGGATGCCACGAGGAAGGGTTCTCCGGCGGTCCGCGCGACGAAGGATATTGCATTCGGCAGCGTACGTCCTCTCAGCTTCACGCTACTCCTCGAACTCACACTCTGTCTTCTCGTTGGAAGATAGCAGGAATGCTCTCCAAAGTATTTGAGCATCCCTTTGACCTCGCCAAAGTGCGCCTGCAGTCGCAGGTCCTCGATGCCTCAGCACGCTTCAAAGGCCCGGTCGATTGCCTCGTGCAGACCTACAAGCACGAGGGCGTGCGGGGTCTCTACCGAGTGCGTGTATACCCTCCCCATCGGTCGGCGCCTTCACGCTCGCCGGAGAGCGTGTGCTTTGATGTCTGATTGCTTACATTCCGCGCAGGGTTTGCCCGCGCCAATTGTAGGCGCCATGGCCGAAAACGCGTCCCTGTTCTTAGCCTATGGCGAGCTGCAGAATGTATTACGGTCGGTGTCCGGAATACCTACTTCGCAAACCCTGGCCCTGCCGCAACTTGCTCTGGCAGCCGCTGGCGCCGGCGCCATCACCAGCTTCGTGCTGTACGTCCTCTGTAACCTTACCAATCACACATTTTGTCTAAGTCACGACCACAGAACACCCATAGAGCTCGTAAAATGCAAAATGCAAGTTCAAATGCTCGTTTCCGCACCCGCAGTCTCCGCGGCATCCACAACGGCAGCCGTCGGGTCCCTACCGGGCCCCATAACTCTCCTCACTAGCATCGTGCGCGAGACCGGCGTCCGCGGGCTATGGCTTGGGCACATGGGCACGCTCATCCGTGAAACCGGAGGCTCCGCCGCATGGTTTACCGTCAAGGAATTCGTCGCTTCGCTCCTCCTCGCCCGCGACGCTTCATCGGCCTCCTCTGCGTCACATTTACGGCCGCAGACAACCAAACGCGATCTCAAAGCATGGGAAAGCGCCCTCAGCGGCGCATGCGCGGGCGCGTCATACAACCTCGCATTCTTCCCGGCCGACACCATCAAGAGCACAATGCAGACGGAGGCGGAGCTGCGCCCGGGCTCTGCTGGCGCCTCGCGGTCGTTTGCGACGGTGGCGAAGGAGCTGTACCGCAAGCAAGGCGTGCGCGGGCTTTATGCCGGGTGCGGAGTGACGGTGGCACGGTCGGTGCCAAGCAGCGCGCTCATATTTTGGATTTACGACGGACTGAGGAAACGCTTTGGATGAACGTCGGTCGAAGGCACGCATCACATTTTTTTGCTTTGCATAATTTATGATCCTTGCTGTGTTTAGGACAGTACTGAGTATCTGTATATAATCTTAGAGAGATACCTGCTTGTCTGCGCTAAATAAAGACCTAGTCATAGAAGTTGCCTCCGAAACAGCTCGAGTTCCCATCGTCGGAAACTTCGTCGCGCTCGTCTCGTCCGTCATGCACCACCGTCACCCTCACTCAGCCTTCCAATCCACCTCCTGTGCGACTCTCCGCAGCCCACCTGACCGCTTGATCGCACGCAGCATCACCTCCAAGCCCTCGTCCGCCGACTGCTGTGCACGTCACTTCGGCAGCTGCACGTTGAAGAACAGGCCGCGCGTGCCTGTGGGTGACCATGCATCGACCATGACCTTGTATAATCGGGCCAACCCTACCAACTTGGGGTCCTGGGGAACAAGAGTCCCAGTCTCCGCGCCCCGACTAGTTGGAAACACCCTACGCGGCGGTCGTGTGCAGTCCGTACTCACACAGCGGCCATCTTGATGCCGGAAATGGCGGCACGCCAGTATCGATCTCGAGCGCCTTGATGTGCGAGAGGCAACAAGTCAACAAAGGAACATTCCGTCACGCTGTCACGCCAGATCCAAGATATAAAGCGGCAACCGTCACGCTCCCCTTCTTTCTCTTCTCTTCTCTTCTCTCTTTCACTCAAATAGCACCGTCACGCTCAAGTCTCACAACTCCACGTAAAATGAGCGGGAAAGGCGACTCCTCCGGCTCCGCCAACGGCGGCTACAACACCACGTCGAGCGGGACAAACAGCCAGGTGCGCCTGCTCCGATTCGTGCCCTGGCTCTACGGCTTATCGCACTCGCACAGGGCAACCACTACTGCTCGCGCGACTACGGCAACGGGTCTAACGCCTACCACTACTCCAACAGGTCAGTCGCGCAGTGGCAATGGTTCTCCCGATGGCTGACGCCTCGCGTGTTCTGCAGCAACGGGAGTTACTACTACAACAACTCTGACGGGAGCAAGTACTACAACAGTGGGAGCGGGTACACGCAGTACACGTCCCCGAACGGTAACACGTACAAGAGCACCGGGAAGTGAGGCGTCGCGTGCGCGAGCTCCTTGGTGAGCGTGTTTCGGGGCTCTGCGCTTTCGTTGGGCTTACGCTTGTGAGACAGGACTTGGCTTGGCATCGTGTACGATATCGAAAACGCATAATGTTGTATCATATTGAGCGAAATTTTCATTTATCCTCTCCTTCATCAGCACGGTCTGTGAGTGGCGTGTTGGTCTGCGAGCTAGTCCGCCATCCGGTCGGCCTTTTACCGCGATCTTTGACATACAAGGCTCTGCCGGACAGTAGAATCACGGTCGGGCCGCCTGGAGCGCATGGTCATAGTCCGTCCGGGCCGTTGGGGAAAGCTTCGAGATAGGCCGCTACAGCGCGAAGTCGTCCCGAGCGTAGGATTCCCGTCTGCCGAAGAAAGGATAGCCACATTACTCCAACATATCAACGGTGCTAAGAGTGTAAGGGACAGCCAAAAATCACTCTGCCATTACTGAGGAACGGCTGAGCTACGCTCCTTTGTCGGTGGCGTTCAATCTCAAGGTAGTTCTCTCGCCCACGTCCGCCGTTCACCAGTAACTAATTCCAGGATCCCGGGGGCCCACGCCGTAGCGCCGAGCACTTGCATCGCGATCAAAGACTGGAGGCAGTCCTAGGCAGTCCCGAGTTTTCTGAAGAGCTATGCATTCTGCCGTCTGCACTGTGCACGACGTACCCTCCTACGTACAATTCGTAGGGGGTCAGTCACTGGCACTCGTTCTCGAACATCGTTGGAAGCAGCATACAAACACCTGTTTTCTAGCATCTCAGCGGCCACGGTGGCCAATCCCGCCGATAATATTGCCGTCCAGGTACGCCAGTCGTGTACGCTCGAACGTGACTTCAAGATACGCCGGTTGGAAATACAGTACTGGTGTCGTGCGCAGTGCACTGATTATTCCCATGGCCCACACGGTCGTTATCGTCGTAGCCGGCCTCGATGATAATATGTATATCGATTTCGATGATGGTTCGGCCATGTGCCAGGGGAGATAAAGGGGAGAGGCAACAAAGGTCTCCCGTCACACTGTCACGACAAATCCAATATAATTGGGGAACCGTCACGGTCCCGTCCCCCACCTCTTATCTCCTCTCCATACCATCTGCGTAAAATGGGCAAGAAAGGCGGCTCCTCCAGCTCCTCCTCCGGTGGCTACACCTACTCGTCGAGTGGGACGAACAGCCAGGTGCGCCTGCCTTTATCCCCCTAGCCGCTCAGCTGCTCATCGAACTCGAACAGGGCAACCACTACTGCTCGCGCGACTACGGGAACGCGTCGAACTCCTACCACTACTCCAACAGGTCAGTCACGCAGTGGCAATGGTTCTCCCGATGGCTGACGCCTCGCGTGTTCTGCAGCAACGGGAGTTACTACTACAGCAACCCGAACGGGAGCACGTACTATAACAGCGGGAGCGGGTACTCGCAGTACACGTCCCCGAGCGGGAACACGTACAAGAGCACCGGGAAGTGAGGTGTCGCGGCCCTGCCACTGTCGCCTGCGCGAGGTGTTAGCTCAGGTGAGCGTGTTTGGGGGCTCTGCGCTTTTGTTGGGGCTTATGGTTGTGAGGCAGAACTTAACTTGGCATTCTTGGTGTACGTATTGATGAGGCGTGATGTTGAGCGAAATTACATGCATTATCCTTCATTCGATTGGCCCACGAGCTGGTCCCGCCATTCGATCTTGATGGCCACCGCGACCTGCCCGAGGAAAAGAACAGTTTATGCCACCGTAGCGTTGACCACGTTTTTGATCGCCGCGCACCGTCTGGACTCTGCCTACGTACAAAGCTTCCTATCATACACAGAATTGAGTAAGTTGCTGTAATCGTCATCGTCCCGGGTCCGTCTCGCCGCACAAGTCGTTATCGTCCGTCTCGCTGCACAGTCTCAGTAAACGATCACAACTCCTTCTATCGTCAGAAGCAGCAGAATGAGCATATATCCAGGTCATGCAAGCAACTGACACTTACCTTCGATGGTGCGTAGACCCATACACCTGCCCAATCAACACCCGTCGTGCGATTCCTGGACGAATGCCTGTTTTCTAATACCCCACGGGCTGTGGGCATCGGGGTCGCCGCCGCTTCAGCGACTACCTGCCCTGTGGCGGCCACTCCCGCCGCTGTTGCCGTCGGCGCAGGTCCGCCAGTCGTGTACGCTCGGACGTAGTTGACCTCAAAGTACGCGTTGTCGTACTTCGGAGAACCAGGCCCGACGACATTGTCATTGTACTGCCAAAAGTGAGCCCCCAGAGCGTCGCCTGCAGCAAAGCACAGACGACAGCACTTACGCAGAGCCCTGTGGGACCGGCATGAGTGCAGCTCGGATTATAGACCGCTGGTTGTCCAGCCCTGCAGACGCCTATGTCAGAGGCGCCGCATGTGCGCGAATGTTCAATGTGCGAACCAGACGCCGCAAAGCGTGATGTCGAAGACCAGTTGCTGGGCCGAGAAGAACTCGGGGATATTACAGCCAGAAGCTGGATAGCTCGCCGACGGCTGGCCCCAGTCCGACAAGTCAATCGGAGAGGTTGAAGTAGCAGTCAAAATCGACTCGGGTATATCTGGTCGCTGATCGCAATCGCCCATGTTAGCACCAAAATATCACGGAAGCGCGACAAGGGACTTACGCTCCAGTACCAAATGCTTCCGAGAGGCTCTATATCAGCTCAGCATAGATGCTCCGCATATTCCACTCACAAGATCCCCGCAACATCGAACTGTGTCGCCCACACCCCTCCACCAGCCTGTGCGAAGCCAGCATTGAAGCTGTTCGGCTTTGTCTCAGAAACCACGCATCCCGTCGGCTGGGAGCAGTCTCGCGGTCCTGACGCGCCTGTCTGCCACGACCCCTCCGGCTGGAAACACCCTGGCGTCGTGTGCAGTGCGTACTGGTTATTTCCCTGGCCGACACAGTCGTCATCGAGAGGCTGGACATGGCGGCGGGCCTCATACCATTATATTGACGGCCTCGATAATGTCGATCTCGCCATTGTTCGGCCATGTGGGGCCTTTCGTCCAGAATGCCGGCCAGACCTACGTACGCTCGTCGTTCGTACTCTCGAGATGGAGAGGAAAAGAGTGACGCACCGAGCAGCCGTACGGAAGGTGTGAGACGTCGATGATCCAAACACTACCCACTCCGTAGAAGTCCTGCGACGTGATGCGGACCTAGACCACGTAAAAATTGAGCCCTCCGAACTCGTCGTGCGGGCAGCGAGCCGTTGTGCTTGATCAAGCGACGGCAAACGCACCGAGTTCCTCTTCTCGTTGAATGGCACATTCGCCGCGTTGTCCACCCTCATGACAGCTTGTCCGCGATGATTGACATACGCAAGGCCCTGCTGGACAGCAGAATCGCGATCAAGCCACCAAACGTCGCCTGTAGCGCATGGCGAAAGTGCGTTCAAGGGCGCGCGCAAGCGTCGATACAGGTCGCAACGCACCTAGCGTGAGGTTGTCCCAGCTGCCGTAGAATTCCCATCTGTCGAAGAATGTAGAGCCGGAGTATTCCCGGACAACATCGTAGGAGGTCCCGATGGGCAACACGCTCAAAGCCAGTAGGTACACGAGCGGGCAACACCAGCGGTACATGATCAACGATGGAAAGCCAAATAAAAAGCTCTTAGTTCGGGTCTAGTGACCACCGCAGGGGTCGAACCTGCAATCTCCTGATTCGTAGTCAGACGCGATGCCATTTCGCCAGGCGGCCAATGGCTCAGTATCAATAATGACATCCATAATTAGGTGCCTAACCGTCGGGACATCGCACACCGGAGTTTGTCATCATCGCACCTGTCGAGGGCCTCGCTGGTGTATACCGTTCCTCAAGGTCAACCTTTACCTTCGCATCGCCCGGAACGCCCAGCGCGAGATGGAGGACTGCGAGGACAATATGATCCTGCGTCGTGACTGAGTCTCCCGTTGTGAATGCGCCACGTTACGTGAAGCCATCGAACCTTCACGCCCAGCGCTAGCGTTTCTGACTACAACCCTCGCTGCATGTCGAGCAGTTATGAACGTTTTCCCCCGTCTTTTTGCGTATGGCTATATTCTTCAACAAGATGATATCACCAAACTCCTGGGTGAACCCCTAGACCCTGAGGATTTCGAAGACGGCCGGCCTGTCTCAGCTTTCAACAGGATGTCCGACTGGCTGTGGCATCTCGAATGGGAAAAGAAATCACCAAAGCTTCCCTTGTTGAATTGCATGTAGCCGTTGAGTCATCTGCCAGGATAAAAGCTGATTTTAAGACAGATTATCACGACAGAAATGGACGTGAGATCATATTCTGGCCAATGGGGGATTGCTGGGGCACGAATGTATATACGCCTGTCGTTGAAGAGACGGCTGCTGCGATCGCAAATCGCGACATCCTGGCAAATTTGACTGGTGGCGCGTTCTCTGCAAGCAACTTGCAGTGGGACATCGTGGCGTTTAATCGGCTTGAAATGTTGGACTCTTAGGGCTCAGGTGCACTCCAATTATTAGCTGTTTGACTGTTAACTCACACTTCACGCTTCAACAGTTTATGGACAGCGGTACAGGGGTTGGCTGCGAAGGTCATGTCGCTTTGTAGAACCCTGCAATTAATGCCATGATTCAGTAGTACAGCATCAGCGAAAGAGGACGAACCGGCTAATCCCAGGTGGCCCATCCATCACGTGGTCAACCTGGCGCGCAAATAGATGTCTATCCATGGGTTTGTGAGCAGCATGCATGGCCATGGAAGGGCGAATATCAGGCTTGCGAGCCATTGGGAAGTCGACAGCGGCAGACAGATCCCGCCCAATGAATTGAAAGCATGCAGGGAATATATATTTCAATTCAACCTCGTAGCCACCAATATACCCACTAGACATTCGCGTGCGAACGACAAAGACAGCCTCTGACCCACTGGGAAGTCGCACAAGAGCCATGGGCATCGCATGTACAAACCTCATGAAACCGGAATATTGCTGACTGGGACTAAAACGAAATTTCGAGTCGGCGACATAATGCCTCGCGCTCAGGCAGTTAGCTCGTCGACTCCGTTGCACCCTTGCGCATGGACATCTCCAGCCTCTCCCTGACCATTTTTGAGCCTTAGGTCTCCCTATCACCGTCACGTTACGACTTACTATCGTTCTCTAAACATTCGTTTGCGGCCCGCCTCGAGACGGTGAAGAGGGCCATCATGATGATCACGCATGCCCGAGTCTCGAGACGTGTATTTCAGAGCGCTTCGGGCACCGATTTCGAATGCAGTACAGTATTTGACATGGCCGGCCGGTCAAGGTGGTGCTGCTGTAAGGCGAGCGAACGCGTAGGTGCGCGTAGCGCGCTCGTGTAGCGCCCGAGAAGCGGCGACACGAGGCTACCAACGCGCGGAGCCAGCGCGTCGGTTCCCTGCGGCCAGCTGGGCTGGCGCAGGAGCCTAACAGGTTGTTTGCACCTGTTAGGCCGTAGGCATTTAGGCCGTGCCTCCTCGCGCTCGAGGAGGCACGACTACATCCACTCTTACCCGTACGCATCCACTGCTGCCAATACGAGCACATTGGTCGCGTTCACCTTGAGGGATCCGCAAGTCGCACATCAACTTATTACACTTTTTTGAACGCCCACAACAAGTGAGCAAATCGTTTTATTCAGCAAACTAACTACGAGAGTTACAGGATGCCGAGCAAAAAGACTAACAACAATCCCGCGCAAGGTGGCGGCCCTCGTACTTCCGAGCGGCTCGCCGCCAACAAAGGCGGGACGTCCACAACCCCTGTGGACTCTGGGCAGACTCAGGAGTCTGGCCAGATCGTCGATACGACGGTGCCCGACGACGGCGCCGTTGTCGTCGACGAAGGCGGCGGCTCCAACCAGCCTCCGCCGGATAATCCACCCGACGGCGGAACGTCTACGCGATCGTCCGTCGACGTGGAGGATGTACTCAACCGCGAGGAGCAGAGCGACGATCAGTCGCCCACTCCGCCGCGAATCCCCGCTTCCCGCAAGGGAAAAGGGGCCGCCCGTGGCACGAGGGCAGATAGCCCGCCTAGCCAACCGGCGAACCTGGGGAACGAGCTCCTCAGGGACACGCTGAACGACATGTTCGTTCAGCTCGGCCTGCACAGCTCGCAGGTCGATGAAGCACATCGCTCAGCGATGTATGCGATTGAGGCGGCCGACAAAGCGAGGGATTACTCCCGCGCTTTGACGGAGGGCCTCGAACGCATTGCCAGCCAGTACGGCTTCAGGCAGGTGATAAAGGAGGAGGAGGTCGAGATAAACCTCCTCCAGCCTACCGAGGAGGCTACCGCCAACTCGCGCAGGGGCCGCACTGTCGTAGTAGACAATACGGACGTGCCAGTGAATAAAAAGCACGTAGTCATTGCGAAGAATGACACCTCGGCGCCCAGCGCGACGCCGAGGCAGGCCAGTGACCGCACGTCAAAGTCCTCAACCGTCAGGATGAACGATGACATACCGGCGCCGCGCGCCGGGTTCCACAACGCACTAAGCGAACAGAACGAACGCGCTGAGCGGCGGGCTGCGAAGATCGCAGGCACGACGCCGCTGAGTCGCGGTCGCGCCTCGGCAGCGCCGACGGTACGCGAGATCATATCGGCGTACAGCGACGATAATGATCACCCCGACGGGGACATCTCTGAGTACACAGAGATGGACGATGGGTTCATGGCCCATACGCCCTACGCGGCAGGCTCTGCGCTGCCCGCGTATGCCAGTATTGGCCCGCATAAGATGACTCTGAGGGGAGTCAATGACTTGAACCCCTCAGGCAACAGGCTGAACGTGCCTGTAGGGGCAACCGCTCAGCTCCGTCCACTGCAGCGTATGGTCGAGATGGTCCGCAAGCGGATCGGCGACAAGTACGCATTGCCCCCGGGGCTGACGAAGGGTATGAAGCCCCCAATCCCCGAGGCGTATGCTGGGGAAGACGACCACCGTCGCATTGAAAGCTGGGGAGCGAATCTCCTCCGCTACATGCGACTGAGTGGAATCGTCGGTGACGAATACGACGCGTACCGCATCGACGTCACTGGGCAATGCCTGACAGGCGAAGCCGCTACCTGGTTCCATGACGAGGTAGAGTCCGAGACGCGCCGCAAGCGCAACTGGACTTTCGAGCAAGTGATAATCGGCCTGCACTGCCGATTTATCATGAGCTCGGGAACTCAGGACGCAGTCCGTGAGTTCTACAGCACCCGCTATACGCGGAAGAAGGGCATTGCTGGCTACTTCAACGAGTTGCGCAGCAAGTCCGGTCGCCTGGTAGAGATGCCAGACGACTATACGTTCAGACAACAGTTCATGAGCGGTCTCCCTCAGGAGATCGTCGAACTGATGTTCAAGACGCATAGCGCTAATCTGGACGAACATACGTCCGCCCAGATACTCGACTTCGCACTGAAGTCCGAGTACAGCATCAAGCTGTCGCGCGAGCATGCGCAGGACTTCCGTCCCTCGGTGGTGCGGCCATCGATGAACCAGCCGGCACCCCCGAAGGACAAAGAGAAGGACTCGCGCGGCCAGCCGTCCCGAACGGCTGACCGTAAGCGAGACTCCCGACGATTTGAACGTCGGGAGAACAAATACAAGGCGAGCGTGCCCGCGCCACCGGCGGAACGACGCCGCGAAGAGCCCCGCCCTGAGACGAAAGTCTACAAGGACAAGGGCAAGCCTGGGTACAAGCCTGGCGTATGCTTCGCGTGCGGACAGCCTGGCCACTACATGGGCGATCCTAGTTGCCCAAAGAAAGGCCAGCGGATGCACGCTGCCCGAGTCGAAAGCGCAAGCGACGACCAGGCAGACCCTGAGTACGAGGGCGACCTCGAATCCCAGGGGGAGAACAACTCCGACGCAGACGGACCGTACGGGAGTCAGTACGAGTCCGCCGACGAATACGCGGAGAACCTGGAGAACCAGGGGTCCGACAACGAGTCGGACGCGGATGAAAATCCCATCCGCTTGCATACAATGCGAATGCATTACATGCAACTCGTCCCACAGGACGAGATTCCAGCACTCGAGGATGTCAATGACGACCTCGAGGTGGAAGACACCGACAATGACGTCCTGGGGTCGATCATCGAGTACCCAGACGACACCGTAGTACCCCCGAGCCAAGAGCTCGGAGGTACGTACTACGGACCGTCACCCGAAGGCGACTTCGGTATGACGTATGCGGAGTTAGTGTCCGCGTATCACCCGAGCGAAGCGCCGGAATACGGGGACGCTGCCGTAATAGACGAGCAGGTCAAAATTAACGACCGCCTCCGCGAAGTAGAGGCGTGGTTTCAGCTACCCCGCGAACTGCGAGAGCAGCACGAAACCATGCAAGCCGACGCCACGGCAGCCGCGGGTTACCAGCCACTGGACCCACGGCACCTGGGAATTAACCCAGGTCATGCGTGCTCGCACCAGACGCTCTGCGCGTCGTGCTTCGCGTATGTTACGCACATTCGTCGCGCGGAAGATCGCGGAGACGAAGACCTCAGACGCGCGCGCCGATATTACGACGACGCGATCGAGGACCAGTTCAAACTGGGATTCAACGCTGCAATAGCCGCGGTGTGGGCGGAGCTGCGTGAATTCCGGCCCTCCACCACAATGTCTAGCGACTGGGTGAAAGGGTACCACGACGCAGAACGCGCGGTGCATGCGATACCTCTGAAGAAGTACCGCGTGTTCCGACCCGCTGCAGGAACCCCAGCTGCTAATATTGCGTCTGGGAGCGGTGAATCCGACGACGAGATACCGCCACTGGAAGGCGACCTGACCACAGGCGCCACCAGTACTGAGAATAACAACTCAGACCCTGCCCCGAATGTTCAGGGGGAGGGGACGCGTAGGCAACTGACGCGCACCGAGTCATCGGTGAATCTGTTCGCCATGCGCGCAAAAATTCAGCAGGCTAACATAGTTAGCCCGCCGAAACCCACACAGTGGGTATACTCAGCGAACATCCGGCGCAAGTCCACAGCTGAGGAACAGCCAGTACGAGACGCTGAGAAGCATCAAGTGCTGGCCGCCATCATAAATGTGGGCAACACGCCGATGTACGCGCTGTTCGACAGCGGCAGTACGACGAATGGGATCAGCATGGACGCCGCCCATGTCGCGAAGCTCGACGTGTTCGAGCTTCACGCACCTATGACCCTGCAGTTGGGGGTCATAGGGAGTAAGTGCCGTATTAATTACGGTACTAACTCGACTGTCACAGTCGGACAGCACGAGACGCCGACGTACCTCGACGTTGCAAACATCGAGCACTACGACGTGATCTTGGGCACCCCGTTTATGAGTGCCAACAAGGTCAAGCTCGACTTCGAAGACCACACGGTGAAGATCGCTGGTAAAGCGATTCCCGCTGTGGCCATTGAAGCCGAGCGCGTGCGCGCCCAGCAGCGCAAGTCCAACGGACGCACGCGAGCGGTGCACCCTAGGGTGCAAGCCGCACGTCAAGCATCGAAAGATGATGACGAATGAAGTGTGTCGGCAGGCTCTATGAGAGTAGGACCTGCCACCACCGAGGCGCCGCCCCAGCGCCCGGAGCCTGAGCCTCCGGATATTGGGGACAACTCGGAAGTTGACGAGCTCAGGAAGGCGTGGTACGAGCGTACGAAGGACCTGATGTGCCCTGTACCGCTCGAACTGCCGCCCTTCCGACAGGTCAACCACCGGATATCGCTGATAGACGAGAAGTTGAAGATCAACTTCCGCCTCCCGCGATGCCCGGATGCTCTCAAGCCTCAATTGGCTGAGAAAATCCAGCGCTATGAGCAGGCTGGATGGTGGGAGCGCCGCGTAGCAAGCGAGGCGGCCCCACTCCTGTGCATTCCCAAGAAGTCAGGGAAGCTCAGGACAGTTGTCGATGCGCGTCTGCGCAACGACAATACCGAGAAGGACGTAACGCCCTTCCCGGACCAAGACCAGATCCGCATGGACGTCGCTCGTGCCAAGTTCCGTACGAAAATTGACATGAGCGACGCCTACGAACAGATCCGTATCGAGGCGAGCGACGTTTGGAAGACGGCGTTCGCCACGATCTACGGAACATTCGTAAGTCTTGTCATGCAGCAAGGGGACTGCAATGCCCCCGCTACATTTCAAAGACTCATGACCGTCATATTCCAAGACCTAATTGGAATTTACGTCCATGTATATCTTGACGATATATTCGTGTTCTCCGACTCTGCCGAAGAGCACGAGATCCACCTGAAGGTGGTGTTCGACCGCTTGCGGGCGAACCACTTATTCCTGAGCAAGGAAAAGTGCGATATATACTCGCTGAGGATGGACTGCCTTGGCCACATAGTGGACAAGGACGGACTTCACGCCGACTCTGACAAGATGGCGCGCGTCCGCAACTGGCCAGTACCCAGGAATCAGGACGATGTCCGCAGATTCCTAGGGCTAGTCCAGTATCTGGCACACTTCATGCCAGATGTCACCGCGTACACGACTCCCTTGTCGGGGATCATGGGTCACGGTCGTCCCTTCATTTGGGGCCCGCTCCAGCAGAAATGCTTCGAGCAGATCCGCGATTTGGCATGCAAGACTCCGATCCTCAGGCCAATAGACCCTCGGACCGGAGTACCCATATGGGTAATATGCGACGCATCGACTTATGGAGTCGGCGCCGTATATGGCCAGGGTGATGACTGGCAGACATGTCGCCCTGCGGGCTTCATGTCGAAGAAATTCTCCAATGCTCAGAAGAATTACTTCACTTATGAGCAGGAGACGTTGGCTGTGATCGAAGCACTCGCCAAGTGGTCAGACAAATTACGCGGGAGGCATTTCACCGTCGTAACCGACCACAAGGCTCTCGAGTTCTTCGAAACTCGCGCCAACCTCTCACCACGGCAGGCCCGGTGGTGGGAGTTCCTTGCCACATTCGACAAGGAAATTGTATACGTGTCTGGCGCATACAACATAGTAGCCGACGGATTCTCCCGGATATACAGCAGCCCTGGTCCTGACGAACCAGGGACTGAGTATGTCCGTATGGACGAGGTTCTGGATCCAGACAGGGATGACCTGTCTCCAGAACGCGTCCTAGAGCTCGCGGCCCTCTCAATCAGAGAGGTCGTCGCCCCTCGAGATGTCGAGGCTGCGGAATTAGCGCAACATGCGCGCCATTCCGTAGAGCTGCCCACAGAGCGTAATCCTGAAGAGGACCAGCCTGTGAGCAGCGCCCTGCAAGGAGGGCCGTCACTACACGACCTCGTCAGTGCAGACGTGGATTGGGCGAAGCTCGCCCGCTCCTCGTATGCACAAGACGCGTTCTTCGCCGAGATACGCGAACACCCAGATAGACACGCCGCATTCGAAATGCGCGATGAACTCATCTGGGTGAGGACGACCGGCGGAGAGCACCGTGTCTGCGTCCCAGACGCGTTGGTCGGGAAGCGCAAGTTGCGCGAGATGATTGTGAGCGCAGCTCACAACACCATCGGACATCTCGGAGGGCAGCGCACCGCCGAGTATGTACGCCGATGGTTCTGGTGGCCAGGCTTGGGCAAGTACGTAGACAAATTCTGTCTATCGTGCGGCACCTGCCAGACCACCAAAACGCTGAACAAGGCGCCGGCGGGACTTCTCAAAAGTCTACCGACGCCGGAACGACCATGGTCATCCATTGGCATGGACTTCTTTGGCCCGTTCCCCCCGTCCGACGGGTACGACTACGTGTGGCTGGTCATCGACCGGTTCACATCGTTAGTCCACTTGGTGCCGATAACCACGCGCACCAAGACCACGGAGCTCGCGACATTGTACATGCGCGAGGTGGTTCGTCTTCACGGAATCCCAGATTCCATCGTGTCCGATCGGGACGCGAAGTTCACGTCAATATTCTGGCGTGAACTACACCGGATCACGGGCACGAAATTGACAATGTCAACTTCGTTTCACCCGCAGACCGACGGTGCCTCTGAGCGCGCGATCCGCACGGTGTCTCAGATTCTGCGCAGCATGGTGCGCCCGGATCAATCTGACTGGGTGCACCATCTCCCGCTGGCAGAATTTGCCATCAACTCGAGCGTGAGCGCGTCCACGGGATACGCTCCGTTCGAACTGACATACGGGTACATGCCACGGATCACCAAGTTCCCCGTGGCAAGCACACCGTATCCTGGCGTACGAGAATACGCCAGACACGCACGAGAGTCTCTCGAGCGTGCGCATGACGCGATAATCGAATCTCGCGTGAGGCAGACGCTCCACGCGAATCGTCGCCGGACTGAAGGCGACGAGTACCGGGTCGGCGACCTGGTGTACCTGAGCACGCAGAACCTGAATCTCCCCAAGGGGAGAGCGTTCAAGCTCCTGCCGAAGTACATCGGGCCCTTCTCGGTGATCGAGGCTCGACCCGAGACATCCAACTACAAGTTGGATCTCCCGGAGGAGATGCGGAGGCGTCGGATTCACCCGACGTTCCACTCCTCATTGCTGAGGAAGCACGAAGTCAACGACGACGTGCTATTCCCGGGACGGGAACCCAAAGCGTTCTACGACTTTGGGCGCGCCGACGACGACGAGTGGGTCGTCGACGCGATCGTGGGACACGACTGGAAGAAGGACAAGGTCCTTTTCCAGGTTCGGTGGGCCCTAGGTGACTACACCTGGGAGCCCATCGAACATCTGGAGGAGGCGGAGGCCCTCGACCAGTACCTCGCGCTACAAGGCGTAGCGGAGTGGAGGCAGTTGCCAAGGAAGATCGCCGCTCGCAAGGCAGCGCCTCCTCGGCACCGCCGCTAGATCCCGATGGGATCTGCGGCAGATCAGACGCCCATATGGCGTCAGATCGCTGCAAAGCGCCCATGAGGAAGATCTCTGCAAGAGATCTTCATCTAGGCGCGTGGGGCTTAAAAAGGATGCGCAGAACGCCGACGGCGAACTCAGCATCCTCTCGACGCTACCACCATGCAGCCCCAGCAGCAGCCCGCCTCCAACGCCACCGCTCCCGCCTCGTCCACCGCAGCCACTCACCCTGCCACGCAAGTGACAGGGCCTCCAGCCCCTACGGGACTGGAGTCGGTGAACACCGCGCCGGCCACGGGCTCGCCCGCCGACGCGATGAACACTGAGCCCGACGCGCCCCCTTTCTTCCCGACGTCGGGTCCGGCACTCCCAGGGGTGCCGAGACCAGCGACGGAGGGCGTGTCGGTGCACGCACGCATCCCCAATGTAGGGGAACCCCATTGGACATTTGATGGGGTGAGGTTCCAGTTCAGGCACTCGCACGACTGCCTGATCTGCACCTCCTTCGCGCGCCACCTCAGCGACGGCACGCCGAGCTGGGAGCACGCGGAGAACGCCTTCGACCGCGCTCGGAACACCCTCTTCGAGGATGGACTCGACCGCGGCCTCGCCTGGGCGTCGGAATCCATTGCGCGATACCGACAAGCCGAGGACGAGGCGCGTCGCGAACTCGCCGACGCAATCGCGGCGCGCGACGACGCACGAAAGACGGAAGACCGCCTTCGTGCCGAGCGCAACGCGGAACGCGAGAAAAACAAGAAACTCCAGGCGGAGCTGGAGTCTACGCAGCTGAAGCTGCGTAACTTGTCCCTCGTTCACGATGAACTGAAGGGCAAGTCCCTCGCGCCGCCAGGACCACCCATCGACGACGACGAGGACGACGCGATCGCGGAGTGGACTGAGGCGGTCGAGGAGTCCGCACGCCGCGCGAGCGGGAGCGGACAGCCGCCTAGCAAGAAGCGGAAGCGCGCCGTCGCGCCAGTCGCGTCGACGTCCGCGCTGCCGCCTGGCGCGCCCTCGCCGTTCCCCGACTCGCACCCGCCACCGCCAACCTCCGCGGGCCGGCAGCCCGTTCCCGGGCATCCCGGCCGCCTCGGAGCACCCATCACAGGATGGGCGACCTTCAACCCTCGCGGGGGTCCGGAGGTCAAGGACCTCATGCTCGCCGCCGAGACCGACCTCGTCGCTTGGCAGCGAGCAAAGGCCCTCGTCAGCCCTGCCGCCTCTAAGCCCGGGAATTCCCGGACGCCCGCCGAGCGCACGCTCGCGGGCCTGTGGCCACGCGTTAAGAACAACCGGCCGGCTGCTGGCGCAGGGGGAGGGGTGAGTGCGGGCTTGCAACCCGTACCCAGCGGCTCGTCTCAACCGAGCACGAGCACGCAGCCCGCAGCAACAGTGACAGTGGCACCAGCCCCGGCTGCCATTGCCACCGCCGGACCGAGCTCGGCGCCGACACAGCAGACGAAGTCCAAGGGCAAAGGAAAGGCGGTGGAGCGCCATCCCGAGCCCATGGACACTGCCGCCGACGCGCCCGCCGCCGCGCAACCCGCCAAGCCATCCAAAGGCAAGGGTAAGGCCGTCGCACGGTCCCCCTCACCGATGGACGCCTCTATGGAGGAACCCGCGGCTCCCACCGCGCCAGTTCCGCCCTCAGAGGCTGCCCCAACCTTCCACGACGAAGTTGGGGCATGGGTGCGATATATATTCGCCAACCCATCCCAGCGACCCCGCGGAGTGCCCTTTCGCGACACTCCCGGGATCCCCGCGGGCTACCCGGACAGTGCGATGCTCGACCAGCATCTCGCGGTGCGCCGGGCCGGTCCCGCGGGGCGCGACGAATATCAGCGGCACCAGCGCGAGACATTCGTTCGCATGGCCGAGGAGATGTTCTCGGTACGAGGGTTCTTCGATGCCCTCATACGAGACCGCCGCTACTCCCGCGCCTCCAACCCGAACCCTGTCCCCTTCACCGGGGACACGCGTAACCTTACGCATAGCCAGATCGCGCATCACTTTGCCGATTGTGGCTATCGCCCCCGGACGGTAACTCTCTCCAACATGGAGAATTACTCCGTGGGGCGCCGTAACGAGTTCCTGGGCCGGGACCTCAACTCTACGGCTGATTGGCCCACCGAGCCAACGGTGGCCACTCTCGTGAAGCGCTACAGCGCGACACGCACTCTCGCGGACGGGGTCTACTTGAACGAGTACCCCAACCGCTCGCTCGACCATCGAGCCCCCCTGATCTCAACGACAGGTGGGCCTACGACGGCCGCGGCACCCTCGACCAGCGATGCCCTCAGTCACTCTGAGGAAGTCACCGCCTCCGGCGCAGCCCCCGTGCAACACGTGGGTGACGCAGAGGCTACTGACATCTCCTCCTCAGCGGATGAGGCTGCGGGGCCCACCAGCGTCAGCAAAGACGTTGCGATGATGGCGCTCGCAGATACAGTTCCCCTCCCGGAGTCGGATGGGGAGCTGTAGGCACCGTACGAAGTACAGAGGGGCACGGCGCGTACCCGGGAGCCCCTGGCGCGGCTCCAGGGGGAGGATGTAAGGCGAGCGAACGCGTAGGTGCGCGTAGCGCGCTCGTGTAGCGCCCGAGAAGCGGCGACACGAGGCTACCAACGCGCGGAGCCAGCGCGTCGGTTCCCTGCGGCCAGCTGGGCTGGCGCAGGAGCCTAACAGGTTGTTTGCACCTGTTAGGCCGTAGGCATTTAGGCCGTGCCTCCTCGCGCTCGAGGAGGCACGACTACATCCACTCTTACCCGTACGCATCCACTGCTGCCAATACGAGCACATTGGTCGCGTTCACCTTGAGGGATCCGCAAGTCGCACATCAACTTATTACAGCTGCAAACTAGGGCGCTGAGGCTCGACGACGACGACGAGGCTGAACTAGAGGGAGGGTCGGGTCCGAGTCCATGGTTCGGGTCGAGAACAACGCGTAGACAGCGGAGAAGAATCTGCCCATCGCGTGACCGCGGTTAGTTGTCCAGCCTTGCCGACCAGAACGCTTCTGGACGGCGTTATAAATGAGCCAGCGGGGATGATCAAGAGCATAAAAGTAGAGGTGCGTACGCGCTTTGTCCCCAGACAACTCTCCTTGCACGAGCTTCTCCACTGCAGACATCATCGCGTCGTCTTCGATTGGCGCATCTGGGCCCTTGGTGGATGCTAATGCTTGAGCGTTGCGGTCTGCCTGCGCCGGGCAGAGTTCAAGGTGTGTACTACTCCGTCGGACCCTCGGGGTGGCTCCGCGACCGCACTGGTCTGTGTTCGCCGGCCTCAACGTCGGCGTCGACTCTTTGACGACATGAATCACTAGTGGTGACTGTGTTACTCGGGTGTGTCGCCTGGGGTTGTTGGTGAGTAGTCTACTGACCTCGCTCGCTCGAGGCAAGGCGGGGACTCCGAGAAGTCGCCGGCGTTGCGCCGGCGCCGCAGTTATGCTCGAACGTCGGTTGGCTGAGATGCTGGAACACAGGGCCTAGTCGAACTGAGGTGCGTCGAGCTTTAATCTAGTACTCTGTGATCCTGCAAGACCAGCAGTGGCGAATGCCGAGATTCTGCCATGTTGTACATACGTTCTCGTCTGTCGTGTGTCGCTTGCCAGTAGCTAGCGTGTAATAAATTTGTGCTTCTATTCTTGGCGCTGTACATGGAGTGAACGGACGCTGGGCTCAGAACGACTGGATGGTCATTTCAATGCATGATCTATTTGAGCTTTCCGCGCGTCAATAAAGCCAGACAGTAGCTGGTAATACTCGCCTGCGCGACGAGCCTTCCCATGGGTGGGTTCACTTTACATTGAAACATGGCCTCGATCTATTGCAAGGTGAGCTTTTCCCGCGTCAATAAGGCTGGCAGTGGTTGGCAAGGCTCACCTGCGCGGCGAGCCTTCCCATAGCTGGGGACAGTTTCCTTTGACCCATGGCCTCGATCTATTGCCGGGTGACAGATGGTGACCAAGCACTTACCAGGTGAGGATTCCGACGTTTACATAGCAATGTAAGGCAATAGATTTGTTTTGACTTTTCGCTGATGAGCTACTATGAACAATCACAGCCTAGACTTTCTTTCGCGCTTCGGGAGCGCGCCGCCAAGAAAGCTGCGCGTCTTCACTTGTCAATCACTTGTTCACTTGTCCGGCTGTACTTAAAGTCAGCACCTGTGGTTTCGTTGACCGCTCGGCGGCGGGGCGGCGTGTCGACGGGGGTTGCGGGAGAACGAGGCAGGATGATCGGGACGCCGGCACGTTACGTGAAGCCAACGAACATTTACCCCCAGCGCTAGCATTTCTGACTTCGACCCTCGCCGCATCACGAGCGCTCATGGATGTTTTCCCCCGCCTCTTCTCGTTTGGCTATATTATTCAAGAAGAAGATATCACCAACTATCTCAACAGCATATGGGGTGCTCTCACAGAGGAGCAGTACGAATGCGGCCAGCCTATCTCAGCATACAATCGGATGGCCGACTGGTATCTCAACTTGAAGGCGGAAAGACCGACACCGCATCTTCCCCAGTTCAGCTGCATGTACCTTTGATTCATCTGCAACGGTATAAGCTGATATCCGCACAGATTATCACGAAAGCGATGGACGACAGGTCATATTCTGGCCGATGGGGCGTTACTGTGGCACGACTAAGGAAACACCTGTCGTTGAGGAGACGGCTGCTGCCATCGCGAATCGGGACATCCTAGGAAAATTGACTGGCGGCGCATTCTCTGCAAGCAACTTGCAGT
Source organism: Auriscalpium orientale (assembly GCA_019915035.1). Lineage (NCBI taxonomy): Eukaryota > Fungi > Basidiomycota > Agaricomycetes > Russulales > Auriscalpiaceae > Auriscalpium > Auriscalpium orientale. The sequence continues at coordinate 4,625,289 of JAHLMH010000001.1, forward strand.
GGGGAATCGTGGCGGTCGATCGGCTCGTCATACACTGAGGTACGGTACAGAGTTTCCAAGTATCAGCGGTTAGACTATCAGCTGATATACCACGCTTCAACAGGATATGAAAGGCGGTATAGGAGCTGGCTGCTCACGTTCGCCTGCGGTGCAGTCATATCAATGAATCAGTAGTACAGTTTAATATTGTACAGTGTACTCAATCGACGCTTTCATGCCACTTCGGGATCGCGCCGCCATTTCGCTTGTGTGTCGCTGGGCTGCTAAACAGCCCTTTGACCGCTCGGTGGGGTGGGAGATGTCGATGAGGGTTGGGAGGCGCATGAGATCAGCGTAGGAGAGTCGGGAGGCCGAGACACTGCGAGGTCAGCGCCACAAGAGAACGGCACACCGGAGTTTGTCATCATCGCACCTGCGACTCACGTCGACTCGAGGGCGGCCTCGCTGAGCCTCGTCTGTATAAGTACCGCTCCTCAAGGTCAACCTTTACCTTCGCATCACCCGGAACGCCCAGCGCGAGATGGAGAACTGCCAGTGCGAGGACAATATGATCCTGCGTCGTGACTGAGTCTTCCGTTGTGAATGCGCCACGTTACGTGAAGCCATCGAATTCGAACCTTCCCGTCGACCCTCACTGCATCTCGAGCGATTATGAACGTTTTCCCCCGTCTCTTCGCGTATGGCTATATTCTTCAACAAGATGATATCACCAAACTCCTGGGTGAACCCTTAGACCCTGAGGATTTCGAAGACGGCCGGCCTGTCTCAGCTTTCAACAGGATGTCCGACTGGCTGTGGCATCTCGAATGGGAAAAGAAATCACCAAAGCTTCCCTTGTTAAATTGCATGTACCCTTTGAGTCATCTTCCAGGGTAAAAGCTGATATTCAGACAGATTATTACGACAGCAATGACCGACAGATCATATTCTGGCCAATGGGGCATTGCTGGGGTACGAATATGGAAACGCCTGTCGTTGAAGAGACGGCTGCTGCGATCGCGAATCGTGACATCCTCACAAATTTGACTGGCGGCGCGTTCTCTGCAAGCAACTTGCAGTGGGATATCGTGGCGTTTAATCGGCTTGAAATGTTGGGCTCTTAGGGTTCAGGTGCATTCCAATTATTAGCTGTTTGACTATTAACTCACATTTCAGGCTTCAATAGCATATGAACGGCGGTAAAGGGGTTGGCGGCGAAGTTCTTGTCCCTTTGTCCTGCGCTGCAATCAACGGCGCGCCCCCATATGATGCTGCATGTCTCCACTTGTTCACATGTCCGACTGTACTTGAGATCAGCACCTTTGGTTTTGCTGACCGCTCGCATCAGCCTCGTTATGTACTTGTTATGTACATGTGAAGATCAAACATTCACCCCCAGCGCTAGCGTTTCTGACTTCAACCCTCACTCCATCTCGAGCAATCATGAATGTTTTCCCCCTTCTCTTTGCGTATGGCTATATTCTTCAACAAGATGATATCACCAAATTTCTGGGTGATCCCTTAGACCCTGAGAATTTCGAAGAAGGCGAGCCTATCTCAGCATACAATCGGATGGCCCACTGGTTCTGGTATCTCGACTGGAAGCCGGAAAGACAGACACCGCGTCTTCCCAAGTTAAACTGCACGTACCTTTGATTCATCTGCAAGGGTAGTATAAGCTGATATCCGCACAGATTATCGCGAAAGCGATGGACGACAGGTCATATTCTGGCCGATGGGGCACTATTGTGGCACGACTAAGGAAACACCTGTCGTTGAGGAGACGGCTTCTGCCATCGCGAATCGGGACATCCTCGGAAACTTGACTGGCGGCGCATTCTCTGCAAGCAACTTGCAGTGGGGAATCGTGGCGGTCGATCGGCTCGTCATACACTGAGGTACGGTACAGAGTTTCCAAGTATCAGCTGTTAGACTATCAGCTGATATACCACGCTTCAACAGCATATGAAAGGCGGTATAGGAGCTGGCTGCTCACGTTCGCCTGCGCAGGCTGCGCTGAAGTCATATCAGTGAATCAGTATTAGATTTAGATACATAGTCAATACTCGAAACACACCCCAGGGGTGGCAACCTTGCTCGGATGCTGGATCGCTGAGGCTCACCAGTGCAACAAGCCGCCGCTCACTGAGCTCGGGCACTGAGTGACGGAGAGGCGCAAACAACAGCTAATGCACGCAGACAAGACCACATATTCATTGTGCCTGGAACACTTATGACCGGGGAGAGACCTTGGCGAGCAAGGTAATATCGCGGGTTTCATGCCACTTCGGAAGCCCGCCGCCATGCTACATGTTGTCGCTTGTTCACCTGTCTCGTGTCGCGGCTGTCCTTGCAATCAGCACCTTTGACCGCAAGATGGGGCGTAAGATGTCGATGGGGGTTGGGAGGCGCCTGAGATCGGTGTAGGATGAGAGTCGGGAGGCAGAGCCGCGAAGTCAGTCTGCGAGAGAATGAACGGCGCACCGGAGTTTGTGCCGGAGTTTCCAATGCCCAAGTAACGCACCTGCGAACGTCGAGAGCGGATGTATACCGCTCCTCAACGTCAACGTTTACCCCCGCATCGCCCGGAACGCCCAGCGCGAGAGATCCGACGGCGAGGTCACCGTTCATTACTTGCGTCCTATCTGCGTAACGACGCAAAGATGCCTAAAGATGCCTGCGCAACGCGCATCATCAGGCATCATCTCAGTTGCTCAAAGCATTTGTCTAGACTCACCAGGAACAACAAACTAACTTCGACCCAGGCTTCGCAGCGTTTGATCCACCGTCCTTCGTCGTCGAGCTCGTCGCTCTCGTCCTTTACGTCGTCAAAGTTTCGCCTTGAACTCCTTGGTCTTGCCGGAGCTTCAAGAGACATATTTATGTGCTGAGTAGCACTCATGAATTGTCAGTGAGACCGGCGACTGATGGTGACTCGTTCAAAAAGTATTTGCCGCCCAGGCACGTTGTCGGGACGCAAAGTTCGGTCCGAGATATCGCGTCCACGAGGCGCGTTGGTCGATGTTCATGTCTCGGCCACCAATGACCTTCCTGGGCACTGCACCCACGCGGACGGAGCCCTCGCACGGCACGGCGATTCTGTTCGTGCAGACTTCATAAAGACGCCCCGAACACGAGGTCCAAGTTGGTTTCCCGTGCGCAGCTCCGCTCCGCTCCATCTCATCCTTCCGTCTCACGAAAAAATGTACACGGCACCCAGGCGCGCTCTCCTCGCGGCCTTGTACCTCCTCCCCGCCGTCACGTCCTACGACGTTGTCCGCGAGTATTCGGGAAAATCCTTCTTCGACCGATGGGACTTTTACGGCAGTTATGACAATTTGACGCTTGGTATGACGCCGGTCTGCACAATATCAACTTGACTTTGACCTATTGGTTCGCAGGGGATGTGTGGTGGCTTGATCAGCCCAACGCGACGCAGCAGGGCCTCGCTTATGTCGATGGGAACGGACGCGCCGTAATGCGCGTCGACAACACAACCAACGTTCCGTGGAATTACAAGCGCAACTCAGTGAGTAATGTTCATAATGTTCATATTTCTCAGGAAGGGGGGAAGGAGGGCGGAGGGGGTGGCAGGGCGGACAGTAGAGGCGAGAGATAGGTGGAAGAAGAGCAATCACAAGACAGTTGGATTTGTTTCCCTTCTCCAGAGGGTTCAACATTCGTGACATGGGACGCTGTTTCTCCATTCTGACCATAGGCTCCCGCAGATACGCATCACCTCACAAGACTTCTACGACGTCGGCAGCCTCTGGGTCATCGACCTCACGCACATACCCTACGGCTGCTCAGTGCGCGCTCCCCCTCACAGCCGCGCACCGCCTGCTCACCCCCTGCGCCCAGGTATGGCCCGCCTTCTGGACCAAAGGCCCTCTATGGCCAAATGACGGTGAAATCGACATCATCGAAGCCATCAACCTCGAGGTGCGTGCGTCCACCACGCGGAACGCAACGGCGCCTGACTGACCAACGCGGTGCGCACAGAACCACAACCAGTACGCGCTCCACACGACGGGCGGCTGCGTGCGCCCCGAAGGGACCGTGCAGACCGGCGCGCTTGGCCCCACGGACTGCTCGCTGGGGAGCGGGTGCGTCGTGTCCGAGACGAAGCCGAACAGCTTTAGCAGCGGCTTTACGCAGATGGGCGGCGGCGTGTATGCGACGCAGTTCGACGTCGCGGGCATCTTGTGAGTGCCCACATGCCTGCCAGCGCGTTGGGCTTCGCTGACTGGACGGCGAAGTATATGGTTCTGGAGCGTGCGTGGCCGTGCCCTGCTTCTTGCGCCCTGGAAGCAGCTGATTGCCCTGTCCATCAGCGTGCAGACGTGCCCCAGTCTCTTCTGCAGGCAAACTCCACGTCGTCGATAGACATCTCGCAATGGGGTGTCCCAAGTGCGAGCTATCCGGCGTCGGGCTGCAACATCACGAACTACTTCACGTCCCAGCAGCTTGTGTTTGACATCACGCTGTGCGGCGACTGGTGCGTCCGCTCACATGCTTAAATATAACACGAATATCAATCCACTATGCAGGGCCGGCGTACCCTCGATATATCAACCGGCCTGCAACGCAAGCGGGCCAACCGGAATCTGTGTGAGTGTCCTTCCCACGCGACTCTGTGCGGGCTGATGACGCCGTGTCTTCGCAGTACAACGACAACGTCGTTGGCAACGGCTCGAATTACGATGAGGCTTACTTCGAGGTGAACTACCTCCGCGCCTATACGACGACAGGCGCCCCTGCAGCGACGCCCAGCGCTTCTCAGGGCGTGTCTGTCCCCGTGCTCACTGCGACCGGCTCGCTGGCAGGCCCGACTGGGATCAACACCTCCCCCAACGGTGCTGGCACCAACTCCAAGGGCGGCAATGGTGCCGTTACTCTGGGGTCGAGCGTTGTCGCCGCAGGCCTAGTGGCGGCGGCGTCTTTCGTCGCTGTCTTGCTGTTGTAATCTGTTGATGACACTTTGCTCTCATAGACAAGACGTACTGAGATACGATGAAATCTATGGACATTCGCCTCCTTGTACTGGGGTATCTTTATCCAATTTTTACGATACCCTTCATGGAACAAACGTGGAACGCTAGTGGTATGATACCTGCCTTTTAGTTACGTTGCGATCTCTCAGTTAATTGAGGCGGACACGTTGAGCATACTGAGCTGATGCAACTTCAATGACCCTTTTTCAGTGCACTTGTGGTGGTCGACGTTCACGTGGTTCCTTGACTCGTTGTTGGCGTTGAATGTCCATTCCGGTGGTATGGTGACCTCGGGTACGGCGTGCTGGACCTGTTGAGAAAGGCAGAGGAGCGCAAGTGGGGGCTGCTCGCCTGCGCGACGGAAGACTCCTTGATGAGCGAGGTGACGCCGATGCATGGTAGATGCATGATGCTCTTGCCGACGCCATCTGGATTCACGTCTGGTTCAAGCGGACCTGGCGGCGGGCAGAACGAGGCAGAACGCGGCCATGCCGGGCCGGAGAAACAATGGCGTTACAGTGACGGTGTTGTCACACATGGTCGTGCACGTGAGGAGCCGCTACTTCTGCGCAGCCATCGACCGTTGCGCCCGAGTCCTCTAACTCGCATCCTTGGTTCCCACTCGCTCACATGTTCCACGGCGGCAGCCTGCAGTCCTCCTTAAACTCGCCGCTGTTTCTACCAAACTCGTGAGGAAGACCGTCAGGAGTCACTCGACTCGGACCGCATCCGTGTCGGTCCCGCCGGCTCGAGCTTCGTGAGTGCGTGTGCCCCATTGTTCAGAAGTTGCTAACGTTCTGATCGGTTTGGGGTATATAAGACTGCGCAACTGCTGCGATCGGAGCTTTGCTCCCCCTTTTGACTGTCTGCGCCCGCTCTGCTGCGCCCGCTGCTTCTGACATACCTCGCTCGCCAGCACCGCGTCACCCAGCCTACCCATCTGCGCACCTGTGTTGAGTCATCTAACCACTACATTACCGACCACAATGCCGTCTTTCGTGCCCCCGCCCGCTCCTCGCAGCACCTCACAACGTAGACCGCGTCAGGTCTGTATAGAATACTGCAACGGAATGTGCCCTCTCGGACCACGCTGTCCTCTTATTCACCCTCCAGAGGAAAATATAGCAGACGTGCTTGTCTTCCTGAGCGGGCAGCGCTCGCTCACCCGAGGCACCTCCCTGCCGGAGAATGCTGCGAAAGCTCTGTACACGAGAGCCCTGACCCGGGTACGTTGTCCCCCAGAGACATCGTCCCCCTTTTCGCGCGCTTATGCTGTCTTAGCCCAAGGATGTTTCTAATGAAATATGCGTCAACTTTCTCCGCGGAGATTGTCGTTGGGAGGGCCAATGCTTTCGTCTTCATCTCACACGCAATAGCCTCTCAATTGTTTTCGAAACGCGATTGGAGAAGTTGCAGACCCAATCAACCAAACCTCTATCTAATGATTATAGTGCGAATACAGAGAAAGTGAGTATCTGGTCATTGACCCGCGCGATTCACATCTCATTTGCGGGTTATCAGAATGCGGTCGCATCTATTGCACTCACTCAACCCGATCGCGAAGCATTGCCAATTAAAAAAGTGGTGCCCATTGCGACAGAACATGACTCTCCGAAGGACACTCAACCCGCAGCCTCTTCATCGCAGCAATCGGCGCAAGCTAAAAGTACTAAACTTCCTCCGGCGAACAAAAAGGTGCGCCACCTCTGCTTAGGTGATCGAATGAATTTCTGACACGCACATGCATTAGACCTCGTCGTCATCGGACGGAACTTCAATTCATCGCACGGCCGCTCCTGGCCCTGCGGTCACCACAGGGGCAGACAATGTCCCGGTGAGTCCGCCGATAACAGCTTTCATATACGATTCTGAAAAGGGGTCAGGTCGCTCAGGTCGCTGCCCCCGCGACAGTAGTTCCTTCAGAGACTCTCGGAAATCAACGTCCCGTTCAAGCGAAGCGTGAATACTGTCGCGATTTCGACCGTTCTGCCTGTAAGCGAAACCCCTGTCCGCATCTACATCGCCCTGTCGCAACAGACCCTGCCTCCACGGCGGCTGTTCAAACAGAGACTCGCGGACCTCAACGTCCTGCTCAAGCGAGGGAAAATTTTTGTCGTGATTTCGACCGTGGTCACTGCAAACGAAATCATTGTCTGTACCCTCATCGCCCAACCGGAGCAAACGGTACACCTTTGCCAGCAGTGGTCGGTGACTTCTCTCTTATCCTGCTTTCCCGCAACTTACGCAGCGTAGCCTAACGCGACACCGGGCTTGGCGGCCCCTCAGCCACCTGTGATGGTACCTCCTGTAGCCCCCCAGCCACCCGCGGTCGTTGTTCCCCCCACCCACGCCTTTCAGCGGCTTCCACCCGCAAATCCCACACATCCTGCTCCAACAACCCCTGCAGCACGCCCTGTGCTCACCCCAGCTGTGCAGCCAGCTGTCGTTCATGGGCCCTCAACAGGCTCTATACCCATGATTCGTGGTGGTGGTGTTAAGCAGTCGACGATCGCGCTCTCGCCAGCTCATGTCCAGACCGCGAATGGGGGGCGAGGACGGGCGCGAGGTCAATCTATTCAGACTTCGCCTACCCGTACGGTTCGCAGCGGTTCAAAGCCAGTGATCATGTCACCGGTCGATCCCTCTCCTGTACGTCGTTTTCTAAATGGTCACATGGACGATATCTAAGACACGGTGAGCAGCCCCCGCCACGATTTATCCCGCCGAAGCGGCCGCCGTCCGAGGAGATGACCGTCGAAGTCCTGGACGTCATTCGGGTCACGTTTGGTCCTGGCTTCAACGTTGTGAAACTCGTGACGGGCTTCGAGTCCTTATGGATCAAGCTTGGGAACGTCCCCGTCGACACGGAACGCGGGATGCTAGAGCGTCTTCTCGCGCCGTATGGCCGTGTCGTCGAAATACGCTTCCGTGACGAGAGCAAGACTGGCGCGAAGTTCACCGTCGTCGGCGCGCAAATGGGCTCGTACACTGAGGCGGTCGCCGCCATCGACGCGTTGGACGACATGGAAGTGTTTGGCGCGCGTATCCGCGTGTGGTCCTCCACCGGTCGGACCAGCATTGCCCAGCGCCTGCAAGACCGCGACGTGCGCATCTCGTGGAACGCGCCGTTGAAGGTCGGTTTCGCGGGCTACGAGACAAAGCAGGCCGCGCTCAAGGCGGTCGCGTCGGCAGATGGTAAGATCCTGCGCAAGCACTGGGTCACCGCCACTACGTACGAGGGGTTGCCCATTGTGGGCTCCTTCAACGTCCGCTTCATGGGGCTCCCGGCCGATGCAGAGGAGAACGACTTGAAGAGGTTCGGCACCAAGGGGTTCGAGGGCGCGATGTTTGAGCGCCCGAACTTCAAGGCGCCGAACTTCGGGGCAACGGCTATCGAGAAAACGCTCCAGCAGTTTGGGCCCCTGGAGTCCTTTGACTTGTCCCCGGGGCCGTACAAGGACGGCGTAGTGCGTGCATGGGCGCGCTTCGAGTCCCCAGACGTTGCGAAGGTTGTTTGCGAGCTTAACGGCATCAAGCAGCGCGCACTCAACGGGGAAAAGGTGTACGCACGACGGATGCAGTCGCTCCGCACCCCGATATCTCGGCAGGTGTACGAGGTCGTGGAATACGATCTGCATGGCCTGCAGGAGAAGCTGTGGCATTTTGCGCGCGGGGCGCGTCTTGTCATCAACGACCGCAAGCCCGGTCCCGAAGTGGAGATCAAGCTTGTTGCGGAGGACACCAAAACGCTTTCGCAGATGAAAGCAGAGTTTTCACAGATCCTCCGCGGCGAAGTGGTCATGGAGCGCCCCGGCGTGCATGCTTGGGATGACTTCTTCGGGCGCAGCGTGGGCGCCGACTTTCTCAGCGGTGTACAGCGGTGGCATCCTGCGGTTCTGGTACGCTGTGACAGGAACCGAAAGACCATTCGCATAATCGGTCCGCAGCAGAAGCGCGCCCCCGCGATCGCAGAGATCCTGGCGAGGTTGCAGGAGCTGCGCTCGCGGCGCGTACGCACAATCCCTTTGGCCGGGCGTTTGATCGGGCTCTTCGTGAATACCGATCTACTTGCGCTGCAGAGGAAGCACGGCACGGAGACGGTCTGGCTGAACCTTTCGCGGCGAGAGCTATGCGTGCGTGGTGACGAGGAGCTTTACGAACAAGTACAGGAGCTCGTTCACCGCGTGCGGGACAGGCATTCGGCGGAACGCTCGCAAGACCACTGCCCCGTTTGCTTCGAGGAGCCCACCACTCCCGTCACGCTGTACTGTGGCCACACCTACTGCAAGGCGTGCTTCTCCGGGTACCTGCTCTCGGCCGTCGACAACCGCTCGTTCCCGCTCAAGTGCCTCGGCGACGGCGTCACCTGCGCGGAATGCATCCCCATGCTCATCGCGCGCAACGTGCTCGCGCCCGCAGCCTTCCAATCCGTCGCGCAAGCGGCATTCCAGGTGTACGTCGACGCGCGGCCCGACGAATTCCACTTCTGCCCGACGACGGACTGCCCGCAGGTGTACCGCGCGGGGCCGCGCGACACGGCGCTCGCGTGCCCGTCGTGCCTGACGCGCTTGTGCCCGCACTGCCATGTCGAGTACCACGAGGGCATCGCGTGCGCGGACCGCACGCACGGTGACGACGAGCTGTTCGCGCAGTGGGTCGGCACGCACGACGTGAAGAAGTGCCCCGGGTGCCAATCGCTGATCGAGCGCGCAGAGGGCTGCAACCATATGACATGTGTGCGCTGCAAGACCCATACGTGCTGGGAGTGCCTTGAGACGTTTGAGCAGGGGCAAGGTATCTATGATCATATGCGAAATGTGCATGGAAGTATCGGTCTGTAAGTTTTTTTTCGTGACCTCACTGTGTCATGTATGTTATTTCGTGATCTCACCATGTTATGTATGTTATGTCGTTGTTTATGTGACCTGTACCCACCCCGATGTACACACACGTTGTCTACTGCTCAATTCAAATCATCCCATGTATGCATGACGCTCCACCGCCCCCAGTTCCCTTTATTTCGCAAAATCGATACATATAATGTTACAATATCTTGGGGCTGGAGCGGACTGAATAGTCCGCCGACGAGCACATCATGAAAGTCAGAGAGGAACACAGTTTGATGCATGTAATGTCACAGATTGAGATGAGCATGGCCGTGCAGATGAGGCAGGAGGGTCGTGAGAGTCGGGTCGAATCGATGAGAGTGCGGATGCCAAAATCAGTAAGGGTAATCAAAGGGAAGGGGTGAGGAAAGGAAGGAAGGAAGATCGAAGGGTTGATAGATGAGTAGCGAGCCAAGATGTGCTGGTACATATAGCGACGGTACCCTGCCCGCCTGTTCTAGATGCCGTCTAGATATACACATATGTGATGAACTGCCCAAACAGCCGTCAGTTTATCTCACCAACATAATACAAAGGACACGCACCCTCTCATACGGCAGGACCGGCGGCCGTCCATGGCGCGGCAAACTCTCCGCAAGCTCCTGCCTATTCGCCTCATACCTCAAAAACGCGCCCGTGTGGTCCTTGTACCCCTCCGTGGGCGACGGGTACCCCGCGAGCTCCGGCGGGTTCGCGCGGTCCTGCGGCGCATACACGACGTACATGTCCGGCGTGAGGAAGTCCCCGCGCTTGTTCCAGTATCCGTAGCGCACGCGTGCGCGAAATGTGCCCGCCGGCGGCGTCGCCTGCTGCGGGGGCGGCAGTGACGAGTGCTGCGCGACCGCGTACGACGACGTCGGCGGCGCGGGCAGCGGGCCCGCGCGTGAGGCGCGCCCCGCGGACGGCGGCGTGTAATTCGGACGGTGCGACGTCGGCGGCGTGTACACGGGGGACGGGGGGTACTTCGGCGAGGGCGTGTAGGGGCCCGGCGCGATGGGCGACGGGCGCACGCTTGTGCCGCGCGCGCGGAACTGCGGCTGTCCTGGCGGCGAGCGCGACGGCGTGCGAGAGCGCGCCCGTGAGCGCGAGCGAGGACGCGGCATCGAGCGTGAAGAGCGGTACGTCGAGTGCTCCCTTTGCCGCTCCCTCTCGCGCTCGCGCCGCCGCCGGATGACCGCCTCCGACTCCGACTCCGACTCCGACTCTGAGCCCGACGAGTCAGACTCCGTGTCGGGCGTGCGCGCACGCGAACGCGAAACAAGGTCCCGCCGTGGCGTCACCGGTGAGGGGATGAATGCGTACTGCGGACGTGCGCTCTGCAGATGCGCGGCTTGCAGATGCGCGCTGCGTGCGTGTGAAGGGGTAGGCCCTGCACCCGGGATGGTGTCGCCACTGCCATCAGTTACCGTCGAGGACGACGATGACTCGGACGAGGGCACCTCCGGGACGACCGTGGGCAGTGCACCTACGAGCGGGCTCAAGATGCCCATGTCGTCGGGCTCCTCGGCGAAGTGGCTGAGATGTGCAATGCTGTTCCCCGGGCCGCCGGCACTCTCGCGCGACGTGATAGGCGCAGGCGCAGAGTGCTGCCGTGAAAGCCCCGCGGCGTTCGACGCGTAGTTGCTTGTCGGCTGCGAGGGCGCGGGATGCGACTGTGCTCGGTCGGCGGAACGCGTGTTGGCCGATGTGGTGAGTGGGGGCGAGTAGAAGCCGTTCTGCCGCGCCGAGGACGACGCGGATGCCGACGCGGATGCGGAGGCAGTGGAGGAGCCGTGGCGGTAGTGCAGCGGTGTGCGAATGATCGCGGGCGAGAAGGTCGTGCGCAACTCTTTGATCTCGGTGAAAGACTCGGGCTGGCGCGCGACCGGCGCGGGGAGCGTGTGCGCGCGCTGAATGGAATTCGAGTGCTGCTGCTGCTGCGTCTGAGAGGAGGCCAATGCCTGCGGGTATGTTCCATGCGCTTGTAGCTGTTGTCTTTGTGACGCCTGAACCTGCGGCTGCTGCGAGTACTGAGCGGCCGGGGGAAGCGTAGGAGGCGGCACGATCTGTTGCTGCTGCCCTTGCTGCTGATTCTGCCCGGGCACACTGAAGTACGACATCGACGCAGGCGGGCGATACGGCTGACCCGGGATCGGGGGCGGCATACCGTTCGGTATGGGCTGCTGCTGCTGTTGGGGCCGCGCATTCGCATCCGTGTTCGCGGCTGTCTCTGGGTCGGCATCGAGCTCGCGCGGGACCCACGTCCACGGCGTGTGCGGCGGTGCATTGCCCGAACCACGCGTGCGTTCGCCCTCGTTTGCATTCCTATCCCGCACATATCAGCATTTGCTTTACTACTGCAAAAAACGACGCACCTGATCTCCATCCCCTCAAGCTTAAGCCCATTATCCGACAACTGCGTGTCCCAATAGTTCTCCTCAGGGCGTTTCTGCGCAGGGTAGTAGTACTGCGGCGGGATGCCCCAGCCATGCGGAATATTCCATCCAACCATCGTCGGGTGCGCGACCGCGCCTGCGCCTGCGCCCGGCTGCCCGTGCTGCGCAGGAGCCGGTGCAGGTGCGGAAGCAGGTGCAGGACCGTTATAGCGCCACTGGCCGTTCTGCCAGTGCTGTGGGTTCACGCCTGGCGGTGCCGGCGGCGGCGGAGGGTAGTACGGGTGCGGCGCGTGCTGCGCGGGCGCTGGTGCGGGCGCGGGCGGCGGCCGGGGGTGCGCTGCGGTGTTCGGCACGACGGGGGCGCTCTGGGACTGGTGGGGACGCTGCTGCTGCGCCTGCGCGCTGGGATAGCGGTTGTGGAGGTTCCATAGTCCGTGCGATTGTTGGGGCGGGGCGTGCGTCGGGTACATTGGCGGGCATCCGGGGTGCAGCGGGACGGGGCGCTCTTATATCAGCGACGTGGGGGGCGAACGGGGGCTCGGCGGTGCGCGATGAGGTGAGACGGCTACGTGCCCGAGCGGGGGCGTGTTGGCACGGAATGCAGTGCGATGGCGGAGGTACGTGGGTGAGTCGCCACCGCCGGGGTAGTCAGCGAGCACAGGGTATTTGGGGACGTCGGGGACGACGTCGAGGGCGGGGGATGGGGGGAAGCGTGAAGGTGGTGGGGGGATGCAAGGCGGGAGTTGGTGCAGCTGCTCAGGACACGGCCGTTGCCGCAGAGTCCAGCGCCTCGTTCTCAACGTGCGCTCCTCTGCGCTCCTATTGTACGACTCCCACTTGCACTGCGGCCCCCTCTGCTGCCGCATGCGTCTGTGGGCGTCGTCCACGCTTCCGGAACTCAGCGCGGGCCCAGCCGCTCGACGCCGTCCTCCACGTCGCCTACGAAGCACCGCTGACCGAGGCACCCCCTGCGTCACCTCTCGAAGTATATCCGCCCCCCTGCGGCTCAGTCGTCATCTGCGCACCTCTGCTCTCGCCCCGGGCGCTGGGCCATCGCGGATTACCCTCGGATTCTCAGCCGGTCCAGAAGAGACCAGGTCCCAGCACAGTTGCCGCGCATATGCTTCAGTGTGTGGACATTGATACCACGTTCACTGACGCTGCGGCCATTGACACTGCGGCACTCTACTATTGTACGACCTCTCGGGCTAGGGTTTCATGTGCACTCATCCAGCTGTGGCCCAGCTGGCGGACCGCTGCCAATCCTGGGGTAATCTGCGGCCGTAGCGCCAATTCAATACCGCTCGTGGAAGCTCATGTTGTACGACATGGCGGCACCAAATCATATTTCACAGGATGTGAACAGCGGTACGAACGGCACAGTTCAGCCGCCGAACATCTCGTACGTTTCGTTCGAGTCTTCGTCGCCCGGTTCGGATGCTTGCCCGCCCTCGTGCTCCCCCTCGATCCCCACGAGGGCGCAACGATAGGATATTCGCCCCGCTCCGCCGCACTCGAGATGAATGTGGTAAGATCAGCAGCAAACGTCGGAGCCGCCGTGTTCTTAGCGATATCGGATCTTCCTGGCTCAACGTTCTACGGCCACGTGCAGGCGTGCTGGGCATTATACGCCTAAAACGTTCAGGAAACGCCTTGTAATCAGAACGACTTTCCTCCGAAACTGCAAGTTAGGACTATGAAAGCGCCCTGCGTTCGGCAGGATGGTTCGGATGGAACGAGCGCTGTCGGTGGAGGACTGGAGGGTGGCGCACGTATATTTGATTTGATTTGATTTGCTTCAATTTGACAAGCACGGACGCCGGCGCCGATGGCAGCACGGCGTTGAGTCTAATCTATCATGCAGTCTTGTCTGCCGCCGCCATTCAAAGTTGCATAGCCCATGCGTCCGCACTGCTTAAGTAGCAGCTGAGGGCTGAGCGCTGCCACCTGAGCGGCGGCCTCGTGTGACGGTCGTGTTGGCCCTGCGCCACAGGTCCCTCGCGCAAAAATATCGCATTTCATAATGTCGCGTGCGCCTTTCAAGCGAAATTTACCTCGACAATTACTGTACAAGAGGCGCGCCATTTCCATGGGCAACCTTGTCGCAATTCAAAGACGCTCCATCTCCGAAGTCGTATTTCCCACGGTGTTGTCTCGACAAGAGTTGTCTCATAGTTTGAGTTTGACCTTATAGTTTCAGAAGGTAGTAGTCGCGCGCAGTGTCCAGCCTAGCAAATTCGCAAATTGTGCGGATCGTCCTCGCATTATATTCCAAATACATGTATCCTGTCCCTCCATCGTCACGTCATAACACCGTACGCATCTCACCACGCAAAGAACCTATATACACGAAGACATCAACGCAAATGCGTAGACGTATCAGAAAACGAAACGAAAGGCAATGCAATGCGTCAGTCAATGCGCAGTAAACGACAACAAAATGCGAAATGAAATACGAATAAAGAGCAAGCCGACAACTACCAGTTCCAGTCTTCGTCGTCATCGTCTTGTGCGGGCGGCGGCGCCGGCGACGGATCCCTCACGGGCCGCGCGACCGACGGCGCAAGCACCTCACCCAGCGCGTCGCCCTCTTCCTCGTCCGCATCGAGCAGCGAGCCCAGCGCGGGCACGGGCACCGGCGCGAGCGCGGCGCGGATCGTCTGCGACACGTCCGCGAAGAGCACGGACGCGCGCTTCTGGGACTTCGCGACGGCGGGCACGCGCTGCAGCTCCGCGAGCGCCGCCCAGCCGAGCTCCTGCATGCCCATGCCCATGCCCATCCCTATGCCGCCCAGCGCGACGGGCGGGGCGGGGGCGACGGGGCTGCGCTTGGCGGGGTCGTCGCGCGAGCGGCGGCGCAGCGCTCGCGCCTTCGCGTCGACGAACGCGACCGTCGGCGTCGCGCCCGTGTCGCGCACCATGGGCTCCTCGTGGGCGAGCTGGGGGGAGGAGGGCGAGGCGATGCGCGCGTCGTCGGGCGAGGCCGAGCGCGGCGTGCCGACGGACGTTGATGCGGTGGAGATGGACGCGGACTGCGACTGGCGCGCGGCGCGCTTGGCGAATGGCGAGGGGCGCGCGGCGAGTGAGGGCGAGGGCGCTTGCGCAGATGTGGGTGCGGGGATGGGGTCCGGCGTGGGACTGCCGGTCGCGGCGGCGAGCAGGCGCATGCCGCCGACGAAGCCGTCGACGACGGCTGCGGTTGTCGTCGATGTTGATGAACTGCGTGCAGATGAAGAGGCGGGCGCAGGGGCGGAAGCGGACTTGGCTGGTACGGAGGCCGACGCAGACGACGGAGGCGCAGTAACGGTGCGCCCAAACTCGCGGTGCACGATGCGCTCCCACTTGATCTTGAGGTCGCGCAGCTCCGCCTCATGCACGGCGAGCTGCGAGCGCAGGTCGAGGCAGCGCGACTCCTTCTGCGCAATGAACTGCAGCAGATCTGCGTGCCTGTGGGCGCCCGCAAATCAGCACGTAACGTCCAAAGTTGGAGGTGATTAAGACGCACTTCTCCGCGAGTGTGAGCACTGCGGGCTCCGCCGGCCTTTCTCTCGCCTCCTTCAAGCTCCCGGTGCGCTTCAGCGGTGAAGAGACAGATGCGCTGCGGCCGACCGCCCATGAGCGCGGGCTGTCGGGCGGGAGATACGAGATGGACGTCTGGCGGCGCTGCGCACGGGGCGCCGGTGAGGGTATGTTGGCGATCGAGGCGAGGGGAAGAGGGGCGCTGCCGAGCGCGGGGAGGTGCAGCGCGCGGGGCACGGGGGTGCTGACGGTGAGGGCGGGGCGGGGCTTGGAGGTGCTTGCAGGGCCCGCCGCTGTTGAGGATGTGGTAGACATTGTGGTGAAGGACAGTGCTGGGTATGTTTTGAAGCGGGTGACTAGTATGTGGGCATACGACTCTATTGAAGGAGTGTGTTTGCTGGGACCGTAGAGATTGTGGGGAGAGGCAAGTTGTGAAGAGCGCTGGTGGCGGGCATCAGCCACCGCTAGAGACCGAAGTCTCGACCGTCGCCAGGCGCAGCAGCCTGCAGGGTTACCCGCTGTTCATGGAGTAGTCTAGCGTGCTCCTCGAGCAGAGTCGGACAGCGTAACTCATCGCGCAAGGTTGGTGGGAGGGATGCGCAGGAAAGTGTTTTATTCCGTCTACGAACAACTGCAAAATGCCCGGCACAAGCCCCACTAATGGCCGCCTCCCTCCTTCTCCGCCTCCTTGATGAAGTTCTTGATGCTGGCAGCCCTAAAAGGTCATTACCGTCCACAATAACCCTCGCACAGAGCACAAGCACGCACAAGTCCTCCTCCTCCCTGCACACACACGCGGAACCTTCAGCACGCGACGAACGCAGAGAAAGCGGCCGACAGAAACGCACTTGGAGCTCGACTCAAACTTTACTGACTCCTTGACCTGCTGGAGGTTCTTTGGGGCAGGCTCCTTGCTGCCACCGGACGCGGCGGCCAACGAAATGCCTACGGTGCTGAGCAGGGTGCCGAGGGCAAGGTACTCGGTTTTGATGGCGCGGCCGAGAATTGTGCTGCGAGCGATGAGCTTAGGTGTGTAGCAAGACAGTCAAATGGCTTACTAGGACATGGTGAAAGACAAGTGTACAAGTGCTGGACACGCTGTGAACGCAAGAGGGTCGTGACGAGCGGGGTCGGCTGCATCCGGGCTCAAGTCGGTGACAGCCGAACCATATCTACAACCGAAAGGCTTATCTTCTACTGTTATCTTGTAGTTACTAGCTTGTACTACGAGGCCGTGCATGTTCCTTCCTCTTCCTCCTTCCCGTCATGAAGCTCGTCGGTTACAGTTACACGCAAGTGCAGCGTGCCATGCACCAATGCGCGTTCCTCCTCACCATTGGTTCCCCGGCATTGTTTCCGCGCCAAAAGTAACACTGTCAGTGAAGACGTGACCCGAACCCACGCCGGGCTCCCTGGTCACCTCTCCCACCTGCTATCACCATCTGCTTGCGAAACTGCGCCCCTGATAGCACGCTTGAACGACACGCGCCTGAGAGGCAATTGCGACGACGATGCAACTTTACCTGCGGTCATATCTGCTGTTTCTCGCCCTAGGCCTCGTTTCCAGCCAGCATGACCATCAACAGGCAACATTCACCACACCTCTTGGAGATGGAGCATTTGGGTTGAAGACGGGCAACGACACTTTCACCCCTCAGAACCTCGTCGAGCTCCCGCGCCCCGGGATCGGCATCGCGAACCGCATTGGCGACTTCGTCCTCGTCCCCATGTCCAAGTACTCCTACGAAGACAATATGTGAGTCTCCTCCGTCTGTTCGGCGTGCTACATCATGCCAATCACCACAGCACGAACCACACACTCGTAATAGAGTCCCTCACCATTCCCATGGAGCAGATTGTGATCCCTCTTCCGCGCAGCGCAGAGGCGTTGTGGCTTGATTCGCGCACCGTCGGGTACGTCCTCTCCGATCCCCCAGGCGACCCCGCGGTCCTTTTTGTTGTTGTGCTCGTGTGTAAGGCCCAGCGCTGCATCGCGCAGCCGCCCTTGCGCATCGGGACCTTCCCCACCGCGACACCTGCGAACTTCCACTACACGGAGGCGGACACGAAGCACGGCGTGCTCGTGTTCTCCGACTACGTCTACCCGGACGGCAACCTGAGCACCGTGCGTCAGCAGGACGAGGCATGGGCGGCGCGGCGCACGAGCGTGCGCGTGTACGAGGACGCGTACGAGCGGTACTGGGACGCGTGGCGCGGGCCAAAGCGGCAGTCGCTGTTCGGGGTCGGCCTGTGGAGGGACCGTGGCAGGGAGGTGTGGCACATGGGCGATTTGTTTTACAACCTGCTGAACGGCACTGGGCATGTGAGCAGTCTGTCTGTATTTCTGATCCGCCAGTCAGCTGAACACCCGTAGCATCCGGGGGCGGTGTCTGTCGGGAAGAGTGACTTTTCGGTGTCGGATTTACACGTTGTTTACACCACGCGTGTGACGGGGCTCCAGGAGGCGTTGCACACGAAGCAAGACGTACGTTCCGCTCGTCGAACAGGCTACTGACGCGGAACGGGTCTGATCGACGCGCCCAGATATACATCATTGGTTGGGATGGGAAAAAGCCGCGCCAGCTGACGTCTGGAAAACAGGCTGGGACACTCAACCCTGTGTTCAACCCTATGGGTGACAAGGTAGCGTGGCTGGAGACTGATGTCGACGGGAACTACGCGTCGCAGTATGTCATATGCTCTTCCCCGATGCCGGTAGCTAAAGTCGATACAATCCGTAGCAGGAATATCGTCATCTATGACTTGCGGAAGAATGTCCGATTCACCCTCACACAGTCGTGGGACCGCGATCCGGAGTCGCTTGCGGTAAACATCTCCAATATATGTATGGCGTTGCAAGCCAAATGCTCACGCTCGACCTTCCAGTTCTCCTCGGACTCATCTATCCTCTATTTTACGGCCGGCGACCACGCCCGCACGCTCGTCTTCGCATTGCCTGTCCCGCCCACCCCGCTGTCAAACACTACACACATAGACCTCCCGCCCTACTACACCACGCCGCAAGCCCTCACCGACGCAGGCACGGCAACCGGCTTGCAGGCGCTCCCAAACCGTGTGTGGAATAGCAGCCGCCTGTTGTTCATGACCTCGACTCTTCAGAGCCCGAGCGACGTGACGCTCCTGCACGACGTTGAGAGTGTGGACGGCAAGATTGCGGCCTACGGGGGGTCACAACGCGTCACGAATTTTACGGAGCGCCTGCTGGAGGGGAAGGAACTGGTGCAGCCGGAAGATTTCTATTTTGAGGGAGCGCGCGGAAAGAGGGTGCATGGGATCCTGATGAAGCCGAAGGGCTGGAGGGAGGGACAGAAGAAGGAGTATCCGGTGATGCTGGCCGTACATGGAGGTGCGCGTTGACGAGTGCAAGGATATCCTGGCGCCTGAGCTCGGACTTCCAGGTCCGCAAGGCGTGTGGGATCATACATGGTCGTACAGATGGAACTTCAACGTCTTCGCAAACCAAGGATACTTTGTCGTCGGCATCAACCCCACGGGATCACTGACATTCGGCCAAGGCAAGCAGTGCCACAATCTGTTCAACATCCTGTCTTCTAATATGCATTCACCTGCATAGACTTCAAGGACGGGACAAGGCAGGACTGGGGCGGCAAGACCTTCGTTGACCTGGTGAATGGCTGGAAGTATGTTCTGGAGAAGCACCCCGAGATCGACGCGGACCGGGCGGTCGCAGCAGGCGCGAGCTTTGGCGGATACGCAATGAAGTACGAGCGCTCTCTTCCAATGGTCTCACAGTGAGTTGCGCTGAGACCAGTCTTTGCACAGCTGGATCCAAGGCCATCCGGAGTACGGTTTCAACTTCAAAGCACAGGTGTGCCACGACGGCATGTTCGACCTCGGGTACGCGGGCTACGCAATCGACGAGCTCATGCTGGTATGCACCTCCACTCCCGACCGTTTTCTCGCTTCTGACGCACCGCGCCGCAGCTGCGGAACGATTACGGCCTGCCATGGGAAGCAGAGACGAAGGCGCTCTTCGCAAAGCACAGCCCGCACCAATTCGTGGACAAGTGGGCCACGCCGATGCTCGTGATCCACGGCAGCAAGGACTACCGCCTGCCCGAAACGGAGGGCCTGTCGGCGTTCCATGCACTCAAAATGTGAGCGTCCATGCGGGATTTGTGACAGCCTCTTTTTCACGGGCTGACTCGTCTACATAGGCGGGGAGTGCCGACTCGATTACTGATCTTTCCAGATGAAGGGCATTTCGTGCAAGGGCCCGCAAACAGGTCAGCGTGCCTCACGAATTTCTCTTGAATGACAGCTGACGATCGACAAAAGTGTGGAATGGCATCACGAAATCTTCAGGTGGTTCGCAATGTATGTCGGACAAAAGGCAGTAGAGGCCTAAATTTGAGTGTGATGGCCTTGAGAAGCCTGCGACAATTCAGATTGATTGACAGTCATAGATGCACAAAACTCACACCCACGGCATGGCCGCCTGGCGAAATGGCATCGCGTCTGACTACGAATCAGGAGATTGCAGGTTCGACCCCTGCGGTGGTCACTGCGACGACAATCGTGGTTTTCTTTTTGTTTTACTTACCTCGCGACATTATTTACGTAAAACCCGTTGCAACCACTCCGACTCGACAGCAACTTGAACGGACACTGTAGGGCTTACTCTAGTGATGTCCAAGTGCAGCTCAATCCTCTTTTGCAATAGCACCTGACAGTTGCACGCTAGGGCTATGTATCCATCGCGGCCTGTTTTTAATGAAGTTCTCTCTTCTGCTGTGCACCGTGGTACCGCTTTCGAAAAGCGCTCCCTGCAGCTCCTCCGCGATCATCTGTCAATGTCGCTCACTCGCGTAGGCGGCGGGGGCGATGGTGGGGTCGACCTTACAGGCTGGTGGTGGGTTCCGCCACGTATCAATGCACACGTACGTATCCTATCCACCTCCCGCCTTAAATCTGCTCAACATGCTGTTCCCATTGCCCAGACTGCAGCCGGCGCGTCTCGGCGGCGTCTGCGGGTCCTAGCGCAATGCAAAGCTGAGAAGAAGAAGATGGGCCCTGCATTTCTGCGCGAGCTCGAAGGCGTCGTATACAAGTATGTCGCGGACCCGCTATACAACCCCCGAGCCCAAGCCCCCGCCGTCTCGCACGCCTCCGCAGAAACCACCCACTCACCCCTCGTCGCCCTGCTCATATCTCAGTCCGCGTTCACACGCGCATGTCTCCTCGCGGCCCAGTCGTCTCCCGTTCCGCTATTCTTGATCCACCTACCTGCGTTGCCCGCGGCGGGCGAGCCCGAGCCTGCCGACGCGCTGGGCACGGCGTTTGCCAATCCAGCACTGGTCGGCGCGGCGGGCATGCTGGGCGGCGACGTGGAGATTCGGTGGGAGCGGCATCCTGGAGGTGGAGGGAGGCCGGGGTTGTGGTGGAAAGGAACCAGGCTCGAGAGCTGGACGCCAGAGTCGGGACTCGCGCTATAGTTCTAGCTTCGTCATTTCACATATGACGTCCTGCCAGCTTGTTCGTTATGCACGCGACGTTTGAGACCCAAATTTGCCGCAAGACGTCGCCTGGGCAAACAGCATCAGTCTCGCGCAAAGTCCACCACGGAGACTAGACAAATGGCAGCCCGGCAGCTCATGCTATGTAGAGTATCTTTTACACCATAAGAAGGCGGTACGGGACGCACTTATGTTACGGATGTGGTTCCTTCCGAATCCACGGAGGTAACAAAAGAAACAAGGGGATGATGTTAGTGACCACCGCAGGGGTCGAACCTGCAATCTCCTGATTCGTAGTCAGACGCGATGCCATTTCGCCAGGCGGCCAGCAATAGGGTCATTTTTTTTGCTCTCCCGATCGGCCTGCGCAACCACACAAAAATCCTTCCACCGTACCGAGACCCATCTGCATCTGGCAGAACATTTTTCAACTAGCCACAAGGCCGTTGACCTTGGGCGACATCGCACCCGACACCAGCAGCGTATCCGTCCACGTCCCACCGTTGTCCGTCGGCGTCTCGCCCAGGACGTAACTGGGGTCGAAGTTACCCGCGGCCCAGCCGACGTAGCCAAGGAACACTAGAAACGACGCAATCATCAGCATGGCGAGAAAAATAGACGCAAAGGCGCGTTTACCGTCCGAGTTCGCCGCCTGGAAGGCAATTTGCTGGTTCATGTACGTCACGCACGACGCAGTGTTGCCGCCGCCCGTCTCGGTATTGAACGCCTGGCGCCCGTTGCAGCGGAGCCACTCCGCGAGCGGCTGCCACGCGTTGTCGATGTTGTTCGTCACGCAGTCGCTGTGCGTGCCACTGACCGCATCCAGCCTCGTCAGAAAATGCAAGATGTCCGGCCAAGGAAGGAACACGCACGAGTTGTCAGAATCGAGGTACTTGTGAACGTCGAAGATCAGGCCAGTGATGCTGCCGTCGGGGTTCTTTACTGTGTTGAGCGCAGCAGCAGAGCCGTTGCTAACTAAGGTCTCTGCGGACGTCCAATTGTTGCCCGGCAGCAAGATCAACTGGCTCGTAGCGCTGTGTTCCTCTCGTCAGTAGTGTGAGTCACTGGATCAACAGGCTTCATACCCAGCATTGCGGATGGCGGTAACAGCAGCCTGCACACTTCCAGCCCAGAGGTTGATGTCCGGCACATCATGCGGCTCGTTCATCCTGCACCGGTCCACGTCAGCACGGCCTCCTCGCTGAACCACTGAGCACACTCACACGCCGAAGATGATCTTCGAGTTGCTCGCGTACTTCGCCGCGATCGCGCCCCACAGCGCCGCGAGCACCGAGTTCGCCGGGCCACCCTGCCCGATAATCTCGCCGTCGAAGCGCGCGTAGTTGTGCACGTCGACGATGCAGTGCGCACCCGTCGCGAGGCACGCCTGCACGAGCGCGTCGTACTCGGCGAAGTTCGCGGCGTTCAGCGTGCTCACGGCCGTCGTGTCGCTGTCCGTCAGGAACTGCCACCCGACAGGCAGCCGGAACACGTTGTACCCGTCGTCGTTAACAAAGTGCGACATCTGCCCCGCGCCGTCGTGGCCTGCCAACAACCGCAGTCAGAAAGGGCGCAGGACCAAAATGCGAGGTGTATGCTCACCGTAGTAGGTGGTCAGCGGGGGCCACGCGCCACTGGCATTGCAGCTGCCGTCGCTGTTGCACCCGAAATCGAATCCGGAAATGTTCACGCCCGCGAAACGCAGCTTGCCCGATCCCGAGGCCGGAGTCGCGCAGGACCCGCTCGGTGTGGCAGCGCTAGATGTCGAAGTCGGAGTGCCCGTCCCTGACGGGGCGGATGTGGGCGTCGCACTGCTGCTGCCGGCCGAGCCGGGCAGACACTGCGAATAGTCTGGATTGCGTCGGATTTTATGCTCGAAGGAGGTTATCATGGGACTTACAATCGTTGACGACGGTGCACGTCGATCCGGAGACGCAGGTGGTTGCGCCTGTCCAGCCCTGCAGAACGACATGTTGAGCATCAAGGCAGCTGCGCGCCACCAGCTTCGACTCACAATGCCGCCACCTGGACCGCGATCAGCTGTATCCAGCACACCAGTATCTGTTCCACTCCGACTCACATTGTCCATATACCGCGGATTGCGCCTTCACAGACAGCGCCGAAAGGCCGACAAGCCCAAGAGCATATAACGTCCTAGTAGCCATACCGTTGTTGAGTTGACGCACAGACTCCCCGCACTCATCCATGGGGTACTTATATCCCCACCCCCCAGTCCTGAGCTGTCAATGAACTCGGGACCATGCACGGTCACGCCCCGAGAAGTCGCCGTAGTCGGACGAGGCAGCGGCGGCTAATGCTCGCCTCAACGTCGGACGCGCTTGAGACGAGGAGAGAAGTTGATGGCTTAGGCTAGATGCATGCTCAGGGTTTGTATGCGTGCCACGACATAAAATCTGTGAAAATATCAACTGCATAAGGGATCCGAGGCGGATATTCGTCTCGTAAACGTCGGCGCGGCAGGGATGAGCTGGCAAGGGGAAGGAAAACATAAAAACAGCTTACCGCTATCGCGCAGGATGTGCCAGGATCGTATAGATGAAGGTCACGAGATAATATTGCACCGGAGAACCGAGGCTAGAACTCGAAGAGGTAAGGAAGAGGTATATTGCGAACTGCGGTGATATCGGAGCGGACGGGGCTTCGGCATTGCGTCACGATCGCGAGGAATGCCCAGACACTGCCAACAGATGCGCCTACGCATAATGAGCCTAAGGCGCCGTAGGCTATCGCGTGTGAGCTCACCTCCAGGGTCACAACTCTTCCCTCCCAGAACGGCTCGCCTCCTTAAGCAGACGGAGTATCTCTTTGTGCTCGAACAGCTCCCCTTGGTCCTCCCATTTGCCCTTCGCTGCGCTGATAGAGAACTGCGCGAGATTCTTCACGGAGATCGCTGCGCTGGGCACGACGGCCTTGAGGGCCTTGCCCAGAGTCAAGTCTGCAGCGCGCCACCCGCAGGATCGCTGGTGCGGTGCGTCTGCTGACTCGGGGTGGAAATAGCCAGGGCGAAGAATTATGGCTTTGACAGTGCCATTCGAGGCGTGGGCGGCGGACAGGATGGCGTTTTCCGTCTGACCCTGAGACAGAGGTCAGCGAACATCATCGTTGACTGGCAGCGGGCATGCAACGCACCTTCACCCGACTGAAGAGCGCGGAACTCTTCTCAGAAGAGTCTGCCCCACTACCGCTCACGAAGACCACTCTATATGGGTGCTCCGGACTGCCCGCACCCTGCGCCTTCAACGCATCAAGGAACTTCTCGACATACGTGTATGTGAACTCGGTGTACTGCTCCTTGGTGAACCCGATCTGCGATTTTCCGAGCGCCCAGATGCACGCGTCGTGGGCAGCTACGGTGGCTTGAGCTTCTGGGGTGTACTCGAGGAAGTTGAAATCGGGAATCACAGTGAGCTTGGGGTGCGTCGTTCCCCCCGAAGGCGGGAGATTGACCCAGTCAGGCAAGGGTCTGCGCGCAGCAACCGTCACGGCGTCCACGGTGGGGTCCGCGAGCAGCATGCGTAGCATTGGCAGGCCAGCTGTGGGGATGATTGGTTGTTCAGATGTTAGAGGCAAAGAATACCAGTGAAGAAGCATACCTGCGCCCGTTGCTCCTGTAAGTAGAACTTTCATGGTGGTGGTACGGAAAGAGTGTCTTGCCGCTCATCTGAGGGCAGATGTACAAGTTTTAAATGTCACTGCTGCAGAGTTCGCGGCCACAACCGGCCAACTCTGGAAGCTTGAACTCGGGCCAGTGACGCGTCGTAGCTCGGCAACAGTCGGCAACCCGGCCAGCGACGCGTTTGCTCGGCAACAACTCGGCAACCCGGCCACGACGAAGTCGGCGTTGCATGTCCATCGCAATTTGATCGCAATGCATGAAACACGACTGTCTGGATGCATGCAAGCTTCCGCCGTCAGTCTGGCATGGATTCCACAACACATCCTGTCTTCGGCGACACTTGGCAAGATTGAACATCGCAACGACCCGTACCAGGCAGTACCGGAGGGATCGCTAAAGTCACCGTGTGCCGCGATGGGAATGTGTCGGCCAAGCGGGGTTTCACGTGGTGGGGACGAGTACGTGGAGAGGGCAAAGACACAGGTCAGGTCACGGCGGGTAAGGGAGGCTGCTGGCGAACGAGAGGTGGCAGGACGACCGGATGAGCATCGCACGACGCGTATTCCGTTGTCCCAGAGCGCTGTTCAATCATAGAAAGGGAGAGATATATCACGAAGATGTCATGATTATTATCGGAATGAGGGCTTTGACCTCGACGCGTCAGGAGAAATGTACACATACATGCAGCTGGACATGGACATCAGAAAAGCACCGTAGGCTGATGGCGCCATAGCAGGGGTGCGAGCTCACCTCGAGTATCACAACTCGTCCTTCCCAGCACGACCTGCCTCCCGAAGCAGGCGTAGCATCTCCGTGTTCTCAAACAGCTCCCCTTGGTCCTCCCATTTGCCCTTCGCAGCGCTGATGGCGAACTGCGCGAGGTTCTTCACAGAGATCGCTGAACTGGGCATGACTGCCTTCAGGACCTTGCCCAGAGTCAAGTCTGCGGCGCGCAACAAGGTGGAGCGTTGATGTGACGCATCTCCCGACTCGGGGTGGAAGTAGGCCGGGCGGAGGATGGTGGCTTTGATGGTGCCGTTCGACGAGTGGGCTGCGGACAGGATGGCGTTTTCCGTCCGGCCCTGACGAAGGGATTAGCGAGCGCATCGCACACTAGTCGTTGACAAGCGGCGCACCTTCACTCGGCCGAATAGCACTGAGCTCTTCTCGGTAGAGTCTGCCCCCTGACCGCTCACGAACACCACCCTGTACGGGTGCTCCGGACTGCCCGCACCCTGCGCCTTCAACGCATCAAGCAACTTCACGACATACGTATATGTGAACTCGGTGTACTGCTCCTCGGTGAACCCGACTTGCGACTTTCCGAGCGCCCAGATGCACGCATCATGGGCAGCGACAGTGGCTTGAGCTTCTGGACTGTACTTGAGGAAGTTGAAATCGGGAATCACAGTGAGCTTGGGGTGCGTCGTCGCGCCCGAGGGCGGGAGGTTGACCCAGTCAGGTAAGGGTCGGCGAGCGGCAACCGTCACGGCGTCCACACTGGGGTCCGCGAGCAGCATGCGTAGCATGGGCAGGCCGGCTGAGGATGTCATGCATGTCAAGCATGTCAAGGGTCTGGATGTTCATCTGAGCGAGAAGAAACTGACCTGAGCCCGTTGCGCCTGTGAGCAAGACCTTCATGCTGGGTTCGGTGGGGGTGGTCGACAGTGCGCCGGGCTGGGATCGTGCATGCTTTTATGTTGTGCTCTGACGGCGAGGGCAAGCGCCTCCGCGAAGTGCCGACCTGACGCGACGACCGTCCGCCGTCGGCATCGGCCGATTCAGCATATCCGGCCACGAAACCCGGATGCAGGCCTCAAAATCTTAAGTCGCGCAACAGGCTTATAATAGCGTTCATTCGCGTCTCTCTTCTCATGGTGAACGAACTTGCAGCTTATCCGATGTATGTGCTGAACGTACACAGCGCTAGCTGCCATAAGGCTTGTGGCTAACCCACGCTCTGCTTCCTCAGCCCTATTAGTATAATGCACTAGTAGCCTTTTCCTAGCCGCCGCTCTGCCCCCCATCTACCCTCCTCCGAGTCTTATATTCTCCTGGTCTTCAACGATATGATGTCGTCGGTCCCGGAAACAATTCCAGAAGGAGCCGAACGGTGCGTTTCCTCTGCATGCGAGACGTACCGTATTTGTA
Organism: Auriscalpium orientale; assembly: GCA_019915035.1. NCBI lineage: Eukaryota > Fungi > Basidiomycota > Agaricomycetes > Russulales > Auriscalpiaceae > Auriscalpium > Auriscalpium orientale. Next base: position 4,652,328 of record JAHLMH010000001.1, read on the forward strand.
CTGATATCTTAACGAGGAGGTTGATATTCGAGAATAATGCTGATCTCGATGATAATACGTTGTCGATGCCGAATTCCTTTGGCGACGATGGGGACGCCTCGCGTAGGTCGTCGGATCGAGACTGCATCTCGCCCACCTCACGGCCGCTCGTAGCATTTGGAACCTCTCAAACGGGTATCAGTGTGGCGGAGGTTACATCTAGCATTGGTTCGCCCTCCACAATCTCAGGGATTTTGCTCAAAACGAGCAACTCAATTGCATCATACAAGACCCGTATCAACCAAACCATCACCCCACGGGACGATGCCTTTGTACCCGGACGAAGCACTTCTATGGGTATGATGCGCATTAATCGAGCTACTTCTACATGCTCACATCTTCTGTTTCAGATGCCACGCTGTCAATCCGCTCTGTGCACCGGCTCCTGTCCTATGGACATATAAGCTACAATGTCATGGATCATCCCTCCTCAACTAATTTATTGTGGTCACCAAAGTTCGCCGGTGAAAGGACTCACCAGTGGCCCATTAATACGTTCACCGAGCGCGCCACCGACCCTGCCGTTGCAGCGGGATCGCACGTGAAGCTTTACTCAGATCACTTTCCGTGGTCTGTGGACGTGGTCTTTGTTCCAAGGGAACTTCCTTACTTACGCGGCGCCATGACCGAGCACATCTCAACCCTCGATGTTCTGGAAGCGGTGCACAATACCCTCAAAATTCCTGTGACCCGAGCGGAGTGGAAAGCACTCGAGGATGGAGGCAAGGAACAGCGCACGATTATTGAAGCGTACCAGGCGCGCTGCGCTAGGTATGGTGGTCAGGACAACGGCGTATTGAGGCTGGACTGGCTAGGTGTCCAGTCATATTTTGCAGGGATCAAATTGGAGAAGGACGCGTCTCAAAATCGCGTCTGGAAGATGGTCTTCTCCAGATGGTCCACGAAATCCTTTGCCTTCTAGTATCGTATCTTACTACTACGCTTCCTTTCTCTCTCAGCGCGTTGCTCGAAGTACATAAGTACTTATTTACAGGTGTATATTTGTCCCTTCCTCACACCACAGTATATTGAATAAACGCGCATGCCCAGTGACTGCATCGCGACAGACCCGGAAAGCTGGCGGGATAGTTCATGTAAGTAATCGCCGCTTACATAGCTGTCCGGCCGTCGGCATCTTCTCCTTCCACTTCCGCCACCTCGGTTTGCAGGACGCGGGACGGACCACACAGCAGCGAGCTTAACAAAGGGACATGGAACGATACTATATGGGTGTGGATGTCAACTGTGAGGTCTATTGGCTTTCGCGTTCTCCCGCACCAGCTTCTTCATCTCCCAGCTCTCGAACACCGAGTCTTCTCGGGCGTCCCACAAGCCCTTCACCCCGCCTACCGCGAACTGGGCAAGATCATGCGTCGAAATTGTGCCGCGGGGGTACAGCAACCCCAACGTGGTGCCGAGGAAGATATCGCTGTATCGCGCTGCGGGCGAGCGCTGGTGGACGGCATCCGCGGGCGCAGGCGCGAAGTGGGCCGGACGCATGATAATGGGCTTGATCACGCGGTCCGACATGATGGAGGCCTCCAGCAGCCGGTTCTCTGCGATGCCCTGCGCGCAAGTGAGCAGGCGTCGGGCGTGGCACTGCACGTCGACACGCACCTTGACACGCGCGAACAGCACGCGGCTCGTCTCCGTCGGGTCTGCGCCATTCCCGCTCACGAACACGATCCGGAAGGGATTCTGTCTGCTGCCGACCTGCGCACTCTTCAACACGTCGAGGAACGCCTCGAGGTAGCCCACTGTGATCTCGGTGTACGTCGTCTCGGAGACGCCGCGCGTGGTGGTGCCCAGGGCCCAGATGCAGGCGTCGTGGGCGCCGATGGAGGAGCGGAGTTCCGCGGAATAGTCGCGGAAGTTGACGTCGGCGACGGTGGTGAGCTTGGGGTGAGTCTGCTTGCCCGTCGAGGGCAGCTTGACCCACTGCGGCAGAGGACGGCGGGCGAGGACCGTGACGGCGTCTACCGCTGGGTCGACCAGCAGCGCTCGGAGGATCGGGAGGCCAGCTGTGTGCGGTGCCGTCAGGTAAGCAGGCGGGCGAGGCACAGGGGACACAATAGGCTGACCGGCGCCCGTTGCTCCTGTTAGGATGACCTTCATGCAGACGCGCGGAACGGGTTGGCAAGCGAGGGACGCTCGGAGGTCTGCCATTTGTACTCGCCGCCCGTCCGCTGACTCGTCCGGCGATGGCGTCCATACTTCCTCGACATCCTGGGAAGCGCATGACGTCTCCGAGCCGGCACAGAGGCGCTTGCAACACGCGTTCTCACCACCGCCAGATAGGTCTGCTCCCCATGATCGTTATTTCCCCAGATGCAACTCGCCCGTACTTATTTTTGCTCACATACTGACATTCTATAGGCTGGGCAAAGGTAATCGAAGCCCGGTGCACAATAAAGGCTCCGAGGGCTTCAACCTCATGCAGCATCATGGCAACTAGATACAGCGTGAGTTGCTATCACCGTGTCATGTTTTCTGCCTCATGACTACCCTTCTCACTGTGTCCATATACACAAGGTTCACCTCGAGGCTACCCTAGTCATGGACTTCCGGCGTGCTATCCGAACCGCCGTTTATGACGCTATCTTTGAACATCGGGCCCTTCCCTTCCCTTTTGCCATTGGCTGCATCAGTGACGGACTGTGCGGATTCCGCGTTCGATATCATATATCGGCGCTCTCGACTCGCTATAAAGGGAGAAATGATGTCAAGCCGAACATGGGGTACCGGCGTGGGCGGGTGCAGAAGAGCCCGTCGGCAAACGGATTAAGTTCTTAGCTCGCGGCCGTGCGCTGCCGCGTCTCGGAACGTGCGTCGTTGATTCCCCTCGCATGGTTTTGATGACCTCCCAGTCCTAGTTACACCACCTCCAGGAAAGCGAGCCCTCTCCCTGCTTGTAGAGCGCTTACGAGGCCACGATATCGAGTCGCGCCACGACCCAGCCGGCATATCGGAGGGCGAGCGTACCTCATGGTCTTTCCTGAAACGTACGTTAATAAGCTACGGAGAAATACCGCACGGCTTTCATTGAGTTAGTATAAATGTGGCGACTCCGATAAGGCCAACATCACCGGCCACCGGTCGCCGAGCTGCAAACGCTGCAAGGACATCCGATGGATAGGATAGGATAGGATAGGATAGGTAAGGATAGGCATCTGCACAGGATAGGATAAGATCTATTTGAGCTACCTTATTAGCACATCATTGTTTGCGAAATTTAAGAAAAATTACTGTATCCTTTATTCAACATTGGCCACATTTGCACTTTCAAACACATCGCAGCATGTAAAGACACTAGTAGTATTAATATGCAAGGAAAGAGTCGCGCACATTGCCATCCCACTGGAGAGACCAACGGCGGGCGGGCGGCTCGCAATGATGAAGCACTAAGTAGCTGCACGCAATTCTTATGTTCACGTGTCCTGAGGCAGACGCTGTCAAGTCAGGGTCATTCAGTGATGCCAAATAAACACCAGGGTTAGAAAGGATGATTGAGACGATGTGGGTTGCACGGCCAGGAGGGGCGATCCACATTTCCACATTTAAAATACACAGCCAGATGACTGATAAAGCAGTCGCTGCAAGGAGATTACGCCGTGCAGGCCAGCCATACCTTTTCAGTGGTTTCACTTCATGAGCACGGATGAAGCTTGAAGCTTGAAACTTGAAGCTTGAACTTCTTGAAGACAGCCACGGCGGTGAAGGCAGAACCCGCAGCGGCCCGGGCGGCGCGTCCGAACTTGGACTGGCTTTACTTCAGGCTTTCAGTTGCCAACCGCGTAAAACTGGACCTACCACCATCCATTGCCTCCGAGGACTGCCATGCAGACGGGGCTGATCCAGAACGCTCACAATGACCTCGTTACCGATGCTGCGTACGACTTCTACGGGCTGCGCCTCGCGACATGCAGTCTCGACCAACGGTCCCCACATTCTCCTTTTCACGCATTCACAGCATTCTTACACGCAATCTAGAATAAAGGTGTGGCAGTTGGACGAGCACGAGGGCACTTGGAGCGCGACGGGGGACTGGAAGGTGCGCTCTCACATCTTCCTGTGTCTTTCCACCTGGCTAATCCGAGCTGGCGTAGGCGCATGATGCGGCGGTGTCTAAGGTCGCGTGGGCGCATCCCGAGTTTGGCTCGGTCATCGCATCGTCGTCGTTTGACCGCACTGTGAAGATATGGGAGGAGACGCCGGCCGACGCGGACCAGCCGCAGGTGAACGGGGCTGCCGCGTCTGCCTCGAGTTCGCGCTGGGTGGAACGCGCCGTCACCGCCGACGCCAAGGGCAGTGTGCGAGGGGTCGAGTTCGCGCCCCATCGGTTTGGGCTGAAGCTCGTACGTCGAACATCCATCTCTTCCCACTACGAAACTCACACCACCGCGTTCGTGAAGGCGACCATCTCGTCAGACAATTCTCTACGAACGTACGAGTGCCTCGAGGCGCCATCTCTCACGACATGGCAGCTCGTTGAAGAGGTCGACGTGCTCGCGCTCCCGTCAGCCTCGTCCACGTCGCACTCGCACACGCACACATTGGCCGTCGCCACCCCGACGCAGACAGCGGCCGCCGTTGACGGCGCGCCGGCAGCCACACTGGTTGCAAACGCCCTGCAGCAACACCAGAACACACCACAAAACCGGCCCGCCACGGGCAACCGGGAGGCGGACGGAGGGTGGGCGATCTCGTGGTGCAAGGACCGCTACTGGGGGGAGGTCATCGCTGCGGCTGCCGGCGTCAACGGCGTGGTCAAGGTGCGTTCTCCGCGTTGCTTCGCCAGGTATGGCTGTCTGACCGGTGAAAAAAAAAAACAGATCATACAGCTGTCGCCGTCGCGCAGACCAACCACTTTGCTCTCTCTCGATCCGTCGCCGGCCGTGGACCCTGCCGCGTCCGTCAACTCATCGCATTCCGGAGAGAACGACGCGCTCGCGTCGTATGCGATCACGTCTGTGGCGTGGGCGCCCTCGTGCGGCCGCTCGTACCACCTCATTGCCACTGGCGGCCGCGACGGGCATGTGCGCATATGGCGCGTCAAGCCCACGCCGTACGACGATGACCGTGTGGACAGCCTGGAGGATGTGCGCTGGACAGGGAACATCGTCGCCGACTTTGACCACCACAAGTGCGTATGATTCTTCTGACGCGTTGGTGCAAGCTGACGCCACTTGCGCTAGGTCTGCTGTTGGGAGAGTGGAATGGAATGTCACGGGGTAAGCGCATTCGCTTTCGTGAAGCGTCTAGCCGTTTAATCATTTTTTGGGGGCAGCACGGTGCTATCGTCTGCCGGAAACGACGGGCGCATACGCCTGTGGAAGGCGACTAGCGGGAATATCTGGCGGCCAGCTGGCCATATCAGCGTTGAGCAGGCAGAGGAGCAGCAGAAGGAAGGGGACGTCGAGATGGACGATGGTGCTGATTGAGCCACGAGAGGACACTTAGATCTGCATGATATTCAATCTGAAAGAGTCTGTGGTGTACGTGCATGGTCAGCGTCGACTGGTTGTTGAGCGAACGCGTGCGCCTGAAATGGTGTGTCGCTCCCACGGCTCGCTTCTTCCGCCAGCAGAAAAAGTCGCGCGCGCGCGTCTCGTTTCTGCACCCAGAGCCGTTCACTGCGCTCATGGCGACAATTCTCTGGTCCACAGCTGCGCGGGCAGCGAGACCATCGTCTCTTCCGGCTTCCCTCTCCTACATTTCTCGTCGCAATCTTGGTGTTTTGTCGGCCAGGCGCCGTGGTGAGTGCTGCTGTCCCCGTCATTCAGAGCGTGCATTGACAGCGAACATACAGCCATTCCTTCCATACCCTTGGCGAGACGCTACGAGCATGCTCTTGCTAAGGCCGAGGAGGAGGGCGTGTTGGAAGAGGCTGTCGAGCATGCTCGTCATGACGCCAATCCCCCACCACTCGCGAAAAAAACCGCTGTCGCGGAGCCTTTGAAGCCTGAGTTCTCGAGCCTCAAAGACAAGATCAGCCCAGAAACGCTCAAGGCTCTCACTGTCAAGCCCTTCGACCACAAATACATGACGCCTGTGCAGGCCGCTGTCCTCCCCCTCCTGCCCGAGCTTGCGGACCCGCACGACCCCTCAGCGAAGCAGGCCCCCCGCGACCTCCTCGTAAAGGCAAAAACTGGTACAGGCAAGACAGTCGCGTTCCTCGTCCCCGCTATCGAGGCGCGCTTGAACGCTATCGAGGCCGCGGGCAAGAAGGCCCTCGCGGACTCGGGACTCGTAGCGGACAAGAACCTCGTAACACGGGCGCAACGCGTCTTCGCAAAGAACAACGTCGGCACACTCATCATCAGTCCCACACGCGAGCTGGCGACTCAGATCGCCAACGAGGCGATCAAGCTCACGCACTGGCACAAGGATTTCGAAGTCAGGCTGTTCTTTGGTGGTGCGAGCAAGCGAGAGCAGATGCGCGACTGGCATCGCGGCCGTCGCGATATCGTCGTGGCTACGCCTGGTCGTCTGCGTGACGTGCTGGAGAATGAGGGTACCAGGGAAGCTTTCCAGAACACTCAGCTCGTGCGTTGATTCTCACACTCATCGCCTTCATTATGCTGATCTTCATGTTCTCAGTTCGTCCTGGACGAGGCCGACACGTTATTGGAGATGGGTTTCCGGGACGAGATCGATGCCATCGCGGAATACCTGCCCAAGATGCCTGAGCGACAGACGTTCATGTTTTCTGCGACTCTTTCGAAGCCGATCCAACAAGTGGCTCGTTCCGTCCTGGCCCAGGACCATCATTTCATCGACGTCGTTCCCAAAGATGACAGCCCGGTCCACGCGCATATTCCACAGTACCACACCGTCCTTCCCAGCGCTGAAGATCAAATCCCCCATATCCTCCGCCTGGTCGCTCATGATCAGCTGACAAACGCGGGCCGCTCCAAGGTCATCGTCTTCTTGAACACCACGAAGCAGACACAGCTCTTCGCCACGCTGTTCCGCGAGCTTTCAAAGAGCATTCTGCCCGCTGGAGGGAACACGCAGATATACGAGATCCACTCGAAGCGCCCACAGGAGGGTCGAACAAACACGTCGAACATGTTCCGCAAGGACGAAGGCGGCGCGTCCATCCTCGTCACATCAGACGTCAGCGCGCGCGGTGTCGATTACCCCGGAGTCACCCGCGTCATCCAGGTTGGCATGCCCGGCGGCACAGATCTGTATATCCATCGTGTCGGACGAACTGGCCGCGGGAAGGCCGCCACTGGGCGCGGCGATCTCGTACTCCTGCCCTGGGAAATAGGCTTCGTCTCATGGCAACTCACCGAGGTGCCTCTCAAGCCGCTCCCAACCAATGAGCTGACCGCGCAAGTCAATGAACTCGCCGCAAAATACGACGCCAATCCCGAGGAGTTCTTCCAAGGCGTGAAGTTGAACACAAAGCCGCATCACGACCCTCGTCGGCGGTTCAACACCGGACCCAGACTGTACCCCACTACCCAGGCCAAGACACACGAGGAGCTGCCAAGCAAGCTCGCCGCGCTGCTCGAGAACGTCGACGAGGACGCGATCAAGGAGACGCTCGGCTCGCTGCTGGGCTACTACCTCGCCAAGTCGCCGGAGCTGCGTGTGCAGAAAGAAGTCATCGTACAGGGCCTGAAGGACTGGACAACGGGCGCGATGGGGCTGCCTACTCCGCCCCACGTCTCGGCTGCCTTGCTCGAGCGCCTCGGGTTCAAAGACGGCCGCACGAGGAACTTTGGGGGCGAACGGAGGCGCGGGTTCCCGACGCGGAACGAGTCGCATTGGGCGGGGCGCGGTTCACGCGAGGGTGGCTTCCGGGCTGGCCGCGAGGGCGGCTCCCGAGGGGATCGTGGAGGTGGTGGCTTCCGAGCGCCCCGTGAAGATGGCTTCCAGGCGCCCCGTGAAGGTGGATTCCGTGCGGACCGTGAGGGTGGCTTCCGGGCGCCCCGTGAAGGTGGCTTCCGAGGGGATCGTGAGGGTGGCTTCCGAGGGGATCGTGAGGGTGGCTTCCGAGGGGATCGTGAGGGTGGCTTCCGAGGGGATCGTGAGGGTGGCTTCCGTGGCGGCCGCGAGGGTGGACTCCGTGGCGATCGCGAGGGCAGGTATGGGGGAGACCGCGATGGCAAGGTGACCCGACGGTCGGCCGAAATTGACGATCCGGACGTCGACGAGTACCGCAGCAAGCCCTATAAGCACCGACGAGGCTCACGCAGCTCGTAGTCGGCCTATTGTCTCGACGTGAGGCGGGAGGAAGGAGATTGGTGAGGGGGCATTATAGCTATTGATTTTATTTTATTACACGTCTATTGTACATTTCTACTAGTTCGCACGTCGCTTTGCTACAAGCTCGCATCACTCACCATAGATTCACTGATATAAGTAAAAGTACCGCTACGATACGTATGTCATCGAGCTGCACCATAGGGCCCGGCATGGAATCACCCTAGATCAGGCCGTCACTCCGTCCTCTCCTTCCCGGATATCATGAGTCATCGAGATGGGGTTTCGTGTCCAAGATGGGTGGGCGGCCGCAGCGCCTAGGGCTCGCCGCTGAAGCTGAGCACGCGCTCACGCCCGGCGGTGAGAAGCTCCTCTTTTGTGCCCTTCTGCAGCGCGCGCTCGCTCACCATCGACTCGACGGGGTGGGGCGGCTTGAATGTTGAGAGTTGCGCGGCGATCTGCTCCTCGAGCACGCTCCCGCCGCACGACGCGGCGACGAACCCAAGGAACGGCGGCGACGGGTTCAGCGGGCGCGTGCAGAACTCGGGGTGCGCCTGCAGGCCGACGAAGTAGGGATGGTCTGCGTGCCGCTGTCAGCCAGCCCCGCAGCAACGACGTGAGGGAGACACCCACCGGGCAGCTCCATGATCTGCATGCGCTCGCCCTTCTCGTCCTTCCCGATGAAGTCCATGCCGCTCTTCTGCAGGCGCTCGACGTACGCTGGGTTCACCTCGTAGCGATGGCGGTGGCGCTCCCACACAGTGCCCGCACCGGCGTACAGGCGGCGCATACGCGCACGCTCGGTGCCCTCTTGGAAGATGGTCGGCCGTAGCCCGAGCCGCATTGTGCCGCCCATGTGCGTGCGGCTGATCTCAGGCATGAAGATGATGACGGGGTCGGCCGCGTTGGCGTCGAACTCAGAGGAGTTGGCGCCTGGTGGTCATGGTAAGACAGAGAGGAAAGAAAATACAAACGGCTCACCAGGGAGACCGAGCACATGCCGCGCCCACTCCGTGACGGCGAGCTGGAAGCCGAGGCACACGCCCAGGAACGGCACCTTTTGCTCCCGCGCCCACTTGATCGCGAGCATCATGCCCTCTGTCCCGCGCGCGCCAAAACCACCCGGCACCAAGATGCCGCTGTATCCGTCTCAGCGTCACACGTGGTGAGAGACGAAGAAAAACGCACCCAGCTCCAACAACTGTACGCCACGCGTCGTGGTACTTTGCGGGGTCCTCTTCCTGCGTTTGCGGCTCGAGATCGCTCGACTCGACCCACTGTAGAATGAGGCGGCGGTGGCAGCGGAACGCGGAGTGCTCGAGAGCTTTTATGACGGACATGTATGAGTCCTTCAGGTTGGTGTACTTGCCGACAAGTACGACAGACACGCGGTCGTACAGGCGCTCCTGACTGCGTCTCACAGTTAGATAGACCAGATATGAGAGCGGTCGACGCACTTTGTTGTGAGCGCTTTCCAGCGTTCCTCGAGCAAAAGCCCGCGCTGCGTCATCTCCGGTGTGAAGACAATGCTGGCGAGGTTGAGCCGCTTTTGAAGGTAGCTGACGATACCTTGCGACTGGAGGAGCAGCGGTACGTGGTACACCGAGGACACGTCATGCACGCCAACGACTTGCTCTTCCGCGACATGGCAGAACATCGAAATCTTCTCCTTGGTCGCTTTCTCCAGAGGCTGTGGCACGATAAGGCGGCAGGCAATCTAATCGAAATGTCAAATGTGTCTGCGGTACAAGAGCAGAGAAGCCCACAAGGTCCGGAAGCAGACCGAGCCCTCGCAGCGCATGCACGGTCGTCTGCGTCGGCTTCGTCTTCTGCTCGCCATGCATGTCTGGCACGAGCGATACGTGGATCAGCGCGAAGTTTTCGTGTCCGACGCGGAACTGGAACTGGCGCATTGCCTCAACAAACGGTGCGGACTCGATGTCCCCGACAGTCCCGCCAAGCTAAAGAGAGTCAGTAGAGATATTGTAGTAGACGCGAGTCAAGCACCTCCACGATGCATACGTCGGGCTGCTCGCCAGTCTCGTCCACTGGGATCTTTGAGACGCGCTCTATCCAGTCTTGAATGGCTGTTGTGATATGTGGCACGATCTGCAGTGCTCATGAGTTGACTGCCAAAATAATAGGGCGTTCGCGCCACCTGCACTGTGCGTCCCAGGTAGTCTCCACGTCGCTGGGTAGACCTTTCAGCCTCACAATCGCGTGCGGCTGTCCGCGACGCACCTCTCGCTCAATTACGTGCTGATAAATCTTTCCAGTCGTGATATTGTTGTCTCGGGACAACGTCACGTTGAGGTATCGTTCATAGTTGCCGAGATCGAGGTCCACCTCGCCGCCGTCGTTGAGCACATACACCTCGCCTGCGTCCTGGTTCACGACGCGTTCATCTCATGAAAATTGCACGAGCGGCCTCACCGTGCTCCGTCGGACGCATCGTGCCCGCATCGACGTTCATGTAGGGGTCTATTTTGATCGCGGTGACCTTGAGACCAGTCATCTTGAGTAGCAGACCGGTCGAAGAGGCTGGTGGGCACGGATTGAACAGTGCATGAAGACGATCGGGCGCATGTCGTACCAATGACGCCCTTCCCAATCCCGCTCACGACACCACCAGAGACGATGATATACTTGGTCATTGCTGCAAGCGCAGATGGACAGACGATGGTGGGGAGAGGCAAACGCGACTCGACTGTTCGCAAAATTGAGACGCGACTCACTCGCCGACCGGCCCGACTCACCGGCCGGCCGGTCCCGCCCTGTGGTAATTTTTTTTCGAGTAGTAGTAGAGGTAGTACTCAAGTGGTCGAAGCAGGGTTAAATAAAAGAGACTCTCGATGTACCAGAGTCCTCATATTCTGGATGCTGTAATTCTAGAGGATAAATCAAAAAATCTCAGTCCAAGTCCTCAATCTACCGGTCACGTGGGCGCGGTGCTTAGTGAGTTCTCCAGTCCAACGTAGTCAATCGCCTGGCCATTCAACTATGCTTCTAGCTACACTCGACTCGCCAAGTCTAACTCTGCGGGCATGGTCTCCTCTGAGAGCCCTGCGAGCAGGTTCTTCGCCGCCAACGTCGCCATGTCCACGCGCGTCTCCCATGTAGCGCTGCCAAGATGCGGAACAATTACACATCTGCTACAGGATCAGCAAGTTTTAGCTATGTGTCGAGGATGAAACTTCCTTACCTTGGCTCCTTCACAAGAGGGTGGCCGGTGCCGACGTGCGGTTCGCCTTCCACGACATCCAGCCCCGCGCCCCAGATCCACTCCTCCCTCAACGCCATCGCAAGCGCATCTGAATCCACGAGTGTTCCCCGCGCCGTGTTCACAAGAACACTGTGCTTCTTCATTTTGCGTAGGAACTTCTCATCGATCACATGGTACGTCTTCTCCCCGCCGGGTGCCAGCACGAACAGCACGTCGCTCTCACGCGCGAGCACGTCGAGGTCCACGCGACGTACGCTCTGCAATCTATGCTCCTCGGCAAGACGCACCTCGAGCACGGTGTCGGGCGGCGAGGACGGACTGCCGCTGTAGATGCAGCGCGTGACGCCGAATGCCGCGACGCGCTTTAGTGTCGCCTGCGCGATGCGGCCGAAACCGAGAAAGCCTACGGTCCGCGTGGGCGCAAGGGAGCTCGCGCTGAGCTGTGGGCCGCACATAAAGAATGGCGCGAATTCGGGCCACTATGTTTGAGTGACTGAATTCAGGCGCATGTCGGGCGAGAGTCGAGTCGCCATACCTGTCCGTTCTTCACCAGCGTAATTCCTGCGCCGCCATTTCGCCCGGCCATGAGTGCGAGCATGACGGAAAGGTCCGCAACTGGCTTTCCTCAACGCGTCAACTTGTATCCAGAGGAATGCACGTACCCGCATCTGTGAGCACGTCCGGTGTGTAGCCCAGACGAACCTTCCTCTTGTACAGCTCGCCCAAATTGACATGGTCTGCCGGCGCGTTCAATTGCATCCTGAGGCAGCTGAAAGCACTCTCTCACCGTATCCGACCGACATCGTAGACACGACCTTTAGCTGTGGCCCCGCTGAGCTGATCCATCAGCTATGCCACAGTGTAAGCCTTATAGATTGCGCGCTCCCGTACCTCTCTCAAGGAGTTCCGCATTTACCTAAACTTGCAAAGAAAATTCAGCAGTCGTCAAAATGAAAAGTCTACCAGATCCAACCTTATCAGCGAGCAGTACGATGACTCCATCTGCCCCCTCAATATTCGATAACAACCAGTCCCTATCGCAAGTGCGGTCCTCTGGCCACACCGTCACCTATACTTACTCTCAACAGCGTCCCTCTCTCACGCGCAGGCACTGACCTGGACATCCGCGCTCTCGCGAAGGATTGCCATGGCCTCCGAGCCCAGGTCGCGTGCGACCACGACTTTGTACGGGCTGCTGACAATGGTGGTCAGGCGGGCGGAGGCAGAAAAAAATCTGACTGACAACCCTGAGGGGGACATCCTGAGCGTTGTCAACGCGAATTGGCTGGCGGGCTGAATGGTTCGAAGCGGACTGAGGGCGTCCGAGCCTCGAGTCGTCCGTCAGTGACGGCACTCCGGGCCGCGGTCCGGTTTTAGCCGCAGTCATGAATGAGCTTGGCGGCGCTCGAGTCGCTGCTCAGCAGCTCAACCGCTTCAACTTGTTGGCAAGATCTCAACATCGTCTTTGGAAATGCCACCGATCATTCCAAAACGCCCCCACCCGCGGTGCACGCACGAAACAGACGTTAGTCCCCGGCGCAAACGGGAACTCGGTCAGAAGTAAGCCGCCGCGTCGCTCGAACGCCTCTGCGCGTCCATCCAGAAGACGTACGCTTCGGTACAGCGAATTGACAGAGCCTTCGTTCTTCTTCCACCCTGAATGTACGGGCCAGCTGATGATATAAGCGTTACATCTCCGATAGTGTTGCCAACGACAACCGACCCCACAGTCCTCCGCACACATGCATTAAATAGACATGATTGGGAGTGGCGGCGGGGCTTATCCAACAAACAACTAGAACACGCCGCTATGTCTCAACGCCATGAATGCCGTCGCATCTTTCTCAAGATCTTCCCCGGTGGTGCGTCTGGAATTTCAGATTCACGTCAGTAAGTGAATTTCCTGGGTGCGAACCGGAGCTGACCTCCTCTGGGAAGCCTTAGTGAATCCGGTCACGCATTGTCAGCGGGAGCGTCGCGGATAATTTGACGAGTTCTATACACAACATTGATTCAGCTTGAGCTCCTCGTTGAAGGAACACGCACTGGAACGGCGGCAACAAATAGTCGTTGCCTTCACCGCGGATTCTACACACAACCCGAAGTCAGCTCGACTCGATGTGGGCACGGCCCCTGTTGGACACTTGTAAGAACACGCACGACTGATGCGGCAAGAGGTCTTCGCCTTCCTCGCGAGTTCTATACATGACCTGGATTCAGCTCAAGCTCCTAGAAGACTCTTAAAGGAACACGCACTGGAACGGAGGCAGCAAGTTGAAGTCTTCGCTAATCTCGCCCCTGCAAAGCATGCACGTCGTCAGTGGTCAACATTTTGAAAAGCATAAACGACGTCACGTACCGGGCGACAGCATTATTGCTGGTCAAGGGGGCCGGAGCCGCAAACACCAGGGCAAAAGGAACAGTGAAAGTAGAGCGCATGATTGCTGAGAGTAAAAGATGGAGGAAAGAGTAGCAACTGGAGGGTGCTGAAAAATCAGGAGCTCGTCCTCAGCCTACTTATAGGCTTTCTGACTTGGCTCGGCGACATCGGGAAACCCCACATGTTGGAATTGGACCGCTGAAACACGAAGTGCAGACGACCACATACCTCTCCGTGGACTGTACTGATTAGCGGCTGCATCACTAAGGCGAATAGTAAGCAGCTGCGTTGCATAGCAGGAACTGTTCGGCGAAGTCATGCCCACATGCCGAACAAGGTTGCAGACGGTAACCGCGAGAAATTTGAATCAATTGCCGTAGACAGAGGGTCTGAAATGAGGTGGAATACCAAACTAGCGGTTAGAAAGGGTCTAGAGCAGTCAAAAAAACGAAAGAACATCAACTTCGCCGCAGTGAGTCCTTGAGTCCTGGCCATCATTCTTGACTGCGATCACGCGCCGGATACCTGATCAAGGTGCGCAATTTCGGAACAGAATGGTATCCGTGAGACGAAATTTCATTATACCCGCTAATAATAAAAAAGCGCTGAACGTGAAACCTAACGTTGCATGCCATTCGTGCCCGCAAATAAGATAGTGATAAAAGAGTCAGCGATAATTCTTTCAAGGGTCGCTGTCTTGGCCTACAGTTGTGGGGCTACACATATAGTGACCGTGTTGTGCTGTTAGTTAGCAAAGCTGGACAACATTGTCGTCAGAAGTACGAAGACTCCTGTGCTGGACGTTTGATCGTGACACCGAGAATGCCGCCTAATTTATTAATCAAGTACGTCAGATTAGAATGTGTGGACGACGAATAGAGAAACACTCGCCTAAGTTTACGTATGTCATTTCGACTGAGAGTGCACCTGACCTTGCTCCCGCTCGCCATGAAGCAAATGGAGGAAGGGTGAATAAATCCTAACGAGATAAGATGGAGGTCATAGCTACGTGGATGTCGTCGCGGGTGCGGCGGTCATAAGCGGCGTCCATGTTCAACAGACAAAGTTACAAGAATGATAGACTCAGAACCGTCGAACGCCTTGGCGGAAAGACTGTCTTCCGCGGAAGGTCCGACGGGAACAAGTCGTTTGCCTCTTTGACAGATGAACTCCAAGTCCGACGCGCAATGAGTCTGTGAGCTTTCAGTTACGTTGTGGCCGGAGGGAGCAACTAGACTTGAGTGGCTTGAGAAACAAACCTGCGCGGGGCACACCTTCAACTTGGCCACCTTGGAGAACGCCCGTCGCGGCCCGTTTTTGCCGCTGGCTTAGCTATTGACTCTGAACGTCTTTCGACATGCCAACCGATTATCCCAAAGCGCCCCCACTCGCGGCACAAAAGGCGTTGCAGGGTTGTCGAGCGTAACACATCTATGGCCGCGTGAGCAACTCGGAATCGGAGCGTTAGGACGGAGCTCCAGCTGCCCTTTCTCCCTAGAAGACCCCAGGAAAGGTAATTCAGAGCTGTTGTCGTAGTCCAGAGCTGTCGTCGTAGTCCAGCTGCCAGAAGGCGGATATCGATGTTGTGAACAAGTTGTGAGCGTGAAATGCCAGTTGTACTGTTGTTCCGGACTCGACGGTGCTGTGACTCAGGTTAGGGTTTGCGTGCCTTCGGCTACATGTTCTGCCGTCTCAGACTCTCACTCAGGCATCGACACCGGTCCAACGACGAAACGTACGTCTCGCGCCATCTGACCTGCTCAGATCAAATTGAGCCTCCCCGGCGCAGCATGGTCTCCCTACCGCACGACGTCCACGCCGAAATCATTGAATGGGTCTACCGCAACTCTCAGCACGTCAAGATTGACTACTGGACACTCCGCGCATGCTCCGTTGTCTGCACAGGGTGGACGGCTCTCGCCCAGCGGCTTCTCTTCCGCCGTATCGAATCCAGCTTAGGACCCGCATCGTACCACCTTCTCCTTAACGCGCTCCGACAAAATGTAATTCTCGGGACGTATGTGCGCTCCCTAGGAGTGTCGCTAATCAAGTCTAGGTCCGTCACCACAACCGACGGCGCCTTTGCCCTGCTCGCGCTCTGTCCAAATCTGAAAGCCCTCTCTCTTCTCTCCATCTGCGATCCATCCAACATGATGAGCCTAGTGGAGCGTATGCGCGGAATGGGCCTGTTGCTCGAGCACCTGCAAATTGGCAATACGCCCGAACGCGTTGCCCCATTCCTCCGTCTTTGGCCAACCCTACAGTCCCTCGAGGTCTTTGATCATTCTTCATCCCCGTTCAACCTTCACGGACCTCCTCTACCGTTGAAAACACCGCGAAGCGCCATGGTAAACTGGAAATCCCCCATGTCTGCGAGATGGTTACTGGAGACAGCCGACACGTCCGCTCTGCGCGAACTCGAGTTGTCTCGGTTTGACTGGAGCATTCGGCCCTGTTTGGGTACATTCAGGAGAACGCCCGCCTTCGAAAATCTCACGTCACTCTTCCTTGACGATGCGCTGCCCCCGCAGGCCATCATCACCGGCTTCGTGCGACTGGAGACGCTTGTGTTTAATGTGCGTCCCCAGACGCTTGTGCTTCTGCCCCGGACTCTCCATCATGTGGGCTATCACCCGGCCATGAAGAAGGACTGGCGTGTGCCCCTCCGGTACCTTCTGGGCGCGCTGCAGGTGTTGCCGATTCTGCGTCTGGTCACGGCGACACGCGAGCTGTCCCCGGAGGACTTGGTGGATTTGACGCGCGCGTGTCAGGCGATGTGTGTGGATTGCCTGCTGTACAGCGATTACCGCATGCACCGGGTAAGTCCAGATCGACCGTTGAATTATCAACCTATACTGACGTCTCTTCCAGCGCGTGAGTAATGTGGACTGGATTTAAATGAAGGTGGATGGCTCCTCTATTCATCAAGATGCCACGATTCTTCGCTCTGGAGTCTGAACCGGCGCGCTCCTTTCTTGAATGCCTATCGCGACCCTTGGTTGCCCACACTTTGACGGCCCCTCTAGACATGTCTCTCGTCAGATTTGCCACCTCGCCCCTCACCAAGAAGCGCATCCAGTATCCGTTTCATGCCTGGTAACATTCGCCACATGTGGTGTCAGGCCATGACAGAATCGAAGAAAGGCCACAATGACTTTCTCGACGACATGGAGCAAGAGGCGCTGGGAATAGTACACGACCCGCCGCAGAGCGGCACATACCGATTTGAAGACATCTTCGAGGAGGACGACTCCTACTGGGACGGGTCAACGGAAGGGCACGGGAGATATACGCGCCAGAGAAGCTGATAGACAGAGTATGCATCCTGACTCTTCGAGTACCTAGCTGTAGTTTCGGCACTTGCCGGCAGTCTGTGTTGCCTCCCGCAGTCGCGTCTTTTTCCTCCTGATTCCTCTTCACCATGCCCGCACTTTTGCAGGCTCGCTACACGCATGACACCGCCCTTACTGCGCAAAACAACCCAGGGCGCTGGCAACGCGGCCAAGAGCAGGCCGCCCTCTCCATCGAGCGGTACCATTATCTCTGTGCGTCCATCCAGCAGGCGTACACGATTGCGGACCCCGGGAGCGGGCGGTTTTTCACGCGCCAGAGCGTGATCTTTTCTTCGTACACTGCGTACCCCCTCAAACCTGTGGACAGCGTGAAGTTGCACCCGCGGGCGGATGGCACGATCCTCCCTGGGACCATCGACGACTATGTCAGCCAGTTCCGGGCGAACTGGAAGTGCAGGGAGGGCGGCGTGATGTACTGCCTCGCCGAGGAGCGCGAGTGGTACAACATGATCATCAACTACCACTCGTCCGCGCGCACGACCGGCATGAAGCAGTGGGACCGCCTGTTCCAGCGGCTCAAGAGGAACAACTTCGACAAAGGCTTGGTGCCGTGCATGGTATGTTACAGTCACTGTGCGGTGTAGTCGCGCGCTCACACATGCTGCGAGTCAGTTCTTCGCGCGCCACGCGGGCTGCCTCGACCCGCAGTGCCCATTTCTGCACGACGAGACGCGCTGCCGGTGGGACCGCGAGAAGGTGCTCGAGGAACGGCGGCGCGTGCTCGGGCGGCCAACCGGCCGCGACATATCCCTGCGGACGATGCGCGAGCTCGCCGCCGCGCGCGCACGCCAGCCGCTTGCCGTCGTCCGCAGCCGTAGCGGCATGAATTTTGGCGACAGCGACGACGACGACGACCCAGACGCTGCGCGGATCCATGAGGAATCCCTCAATATCAAGAAGATATGCGCGAATCCAGAATGCCTTACGGTCAGGATGCGGGGGCAGTCGAGAGAGGAGGTCGAGTTGAACTTTTGAAGGCGTGCACGGGGTGCCATGCGGCCTCCTACTGCTCGGTGAGCTTTACTGTGTATTCTTCGTGCAGATCCATGCTTACGGGGTTTGGTGCACACCCAGCGCGATTGTCAGCGGTCTGACTGGCAGCGCCATAAGAGGGAGCCTTGCATCCCCTTTGAAGCGATCGTTCAGGAGGATGATTATTGGGACGCCTTCGGCACGCGAGTTGGCACCGGGGACGTCCGGTTTCGCTTCACTGGATCGTGAGGCACAAGTTTATGATGATGGCGTATGGTGTTTGACTCAGAATTGTAATGGATACCATGGCGAACACGTTTCTGTTTTGAGGGCAGATACTCGCAACTAAAAATCGGATCCTCGCGGCGAGAGGAACTGACATGAAAACAGTTTGAAAACTTCATTATTGTGAGTCTCAGAGCGCTGATCAGGATTGTAATGTTTGTACATACAGTAAACTACCGCAAAACGATGTATCGTCTCCTCTATCTTGTAGAATTGCCTCGTGGCGTGTATTTGTAGCACACTAACGCTACTCGTTCAAAGACACCTATGACGATATCTAGACTACCACTTCACCTCCTTACTCTCTAATACATATCTGTACATCTTCCTCACTGTCCACAGCTCAAACTCACGAGTTCAATCTAGATGTAGATGGGAAGTGTCGGGTTGAGGCCCCTCCAGTCGGGGCCCTCGACAAAGTCTTTCTCGTCGATGAGGAAGTCCTAGGTGCACGGAGGTGAGGACAAGGGATACGGGCAATAGCGAGGGCTGCGAGCAGCGACGCACCAGCGGAGCCTCCACCAGCGATCCGTGCACCTCCGCAAGGCGCTGCTTGACACGCGCCAGCGGAACATCCGGGACGACGTGCCCAGTCTTGACCTTCGGCACGTAGTTCTATCCGATCAAACATCCATGAGCACGGCGTACATGTCAGGGCAGTCCGAGCACACTCACAGCGTAAGCGTTCCAGTCACGCACGAGATTCGTGGGCACGGGCCGGAAGAGCTCAGTGAATATCTCCCGATTGCGCCGCGCAGTGTCGTTAAAAAGGTTAAGGAACCTGTCCGAGAGCGGGTCCGCGACGAGGGCGTCGTCGCGGTAATGGGTTTCGTCGTCGTTGGGGATGGTCGCGGGCCTCATGAATGACGTCACAGGCTCGGTGCGATCCTGCACGGTCTGAGGCGGAATGAGGCCAAGGTGCTCTGCAATGATATGAGCTCGAGCATTTCTAGACCTTAAAATAATAACATACGCCTGAAAAGCTTGCGGCGCAGCGTTGCGGCGAAACGGGCGGCCATATAAGGCTGACCGTCCATGGTACTCTGGATGAAGTCTTGGTCTTCCACCACAAGGGCAATCTCAGAATCGCCGTCGCCCTAGCATGCCGGAGGTCAGCACTACGATATTGCTGGTCTCCTAGCTGCGCAGCGCACCTTCTGACTGCGATCGTTGAGGTTGGCGGAACCCATCTGGTAACCTCTGAGCCAAGCGCAGGGGTAAACGCGTAAAGGTACATACGATGACGCGGCGATCGTCCACAATCATGAGTTTCGTGTGAATGTACGACAGCTCCGAGACATATCTACAATGCGCGTCAGTGGACTGAACCGGCAATCAAGATAGTGATACGAACGAGTCGAGCTCCTCCTGCTCATCTCCGAGCCATTTTTCGTCGATGAGCCGCGTATTGTCACGGAGGGAGTGCTGCACGACCGTGTCAGAAACATCGTCGTTCCGCCTGCCTACGTCTGCAGCGCGTTCAAAACGCTCGATGATCTCCTTTGCCTCGTCATAGCTCGCGGGCAATGGATACTTCTCCGTCTTGACATCAGTCTTCTCGCTGACGACGATGCCCTCTGACGTCGGCTGCGACAGCTTGATTGTGACCTCTTTGGGCTGGTCCGGATCGACTGGGTCGCCGACCCACATGCGTGCCAGGGCGACCTGAGCTTGATGGAATTTAATGCCACTGCGTTCTTCCATCTTCGCGATGAGAGAGTCTGTGATATCTCATGGTAAGTCAGCTGCCCTCCAGATGTTTTGTAAACATACTCAAAGGGGCGTTGATCCTATCATATACGCGCAAATGGTAAAATCGAATGTAGTCCAGACTGTTCCCACGCTGGTTCATCACCATTCTATGAAATATGGGCAGGCAACGTACGGGTCGAATCCAGCCTTTCGTATTTCTTCATATATGCTGCTACCTCCGCGATTGATGGTGCGGTATTGCGCAGCCATGATCGTCTTCAGGGATGTTTCCGACTTCACGTCGCCCGAGAATGCTGGCAGTTCGGGGATCACAACAACGACCTGCCACAAAAGTCCGTAATGGAGGACGATGAGAGACTGCCGAGTAACTGACCTTGAATTTCCGACCATCCCTCGCGGCCCGAACAATGCGCTCGACCAGCGCTGCGGCAATCTGATTTTTGACAGGCCCGTCTTGCTTCGTGTTGGAGATGCTATAATGAATGAGACGAGAAGAGCTACAACGCGGGGCGGAGGCCCTTACAAAAACTGATTCTCTGCAGATGATGTTAATCTACTGTTATAGCAGGGCAAAAGTGCACCCTTACCAATGTAGATATGATGCTCCGCGTCTTTGATCAGCTGTATGTCTTAAGCTATCATCAGCCAAACACTACAGCGACAGAACTCAGCATCGCAACACTCACAGGCGTTCTGGATGCTATGCTCCGTGAGGACTCCGTGGCTCCAGTCCGACACGCTGCGCACGGCCTGCACGCGACACGTCCCGTGCGGTGGGTGCTTGTACGTTTCGGGGTCTCCGTAATCCTCCTCGCGCTCAATGTGGAAGCGCTGGCGGAAATGGCGGCCCATCTGATGCCAGCGCTCGCGATGCGGGTGGCCTGGCGGATTAAGAGGTCGATAACAGAGAGGCCCAGAGGGTAAAGAAGGACATACGAAAGACAGCCTCATTAGGCGCAGCATTTACATTGTGCGGCAGGGCAAGCACGTCGTACCGACTGCACACATTGTAAGTTTTATGTGCGTTGACCAAGTAGGGAGCACGCTCACGCATCATTCCTGTACTGCACAGCAAGCATCAGCAAATGCAGCTCGAAAAAAAACGACAGATCATACCTTGCGCTTCTTGATTTCATTCCACCGTTCCGTGAAGTGCTGCACAATGTCCAATGCCACCGGACCGGCGAGTGTCATGTGTACCTATATGTCAGCGGCGTCAACCCGCGCCGACTACGCTCAAGACTATACCCGACTCACATCATGCCACGGCATGCGCGGACTGTCGAGCACGGAGATCGTCCCGCTGACGTAGTTGTACACGTCCTGAAAGTCTGTGATGCGCGCGTTGTTGTAATCCTGGCCGGGGAAGAGCGTGCGCGAGAAATCCGTGGGGTGGGCGTCGGCGAGTGGGTGGTTGTTAGTATCCCACCGTCCAAAGCAGATGTCCAGACCGCCGATGCATGCACGGTGGTTATCTACGACTACGACCTAGTCATGAGTGCGCATATATTCAGACAACGAGGATTCTAGGAGCACGAAATCCGCTGACCTTCTCGTGGTGTGACCAGAACTCGACATTGTCTGAAATGATAGGTGAGCACGAGATAGCGTGATCATAATATGGACTGACCCTTGGAACCAATATGGTCCGGGTGCCGCATGCACGCGATATTGGGGTGGAGGGCCTCCAGCGCTTTCTGCAAGCGCTCATCAGCCGAACGCGCCGGTACGGCTGGGCGCCGTCATATATCATACCTTTGTGTGAGACGAGCTCATGCTCATGGTTTGCGTCACCTAGCAACCGA
Organism: Auriscalpium orientale; assembly: GCA_019915035.1. NCBI lineage: Eukaryota > Fungi > Basidiomycota > Agaricomycetes > Russulales > Auriscalpiaceae > Auriscalpium > Auriscalpium orientale. The sequence goes on from JAHLMH010000001.1 coordinate 4,674,315, forward strand.
TAAGTCAACACGACAAGAATATTCACTACCCATGCACACACCTCCTTATACACAATGACGTAGATCCTGACGCCCTGCTCGGCCTTGCGCTTGAGGATACGATCAAGGCGCCACTCGGGATGGTGTGCAGGCGGACGACGGAGGTAAAGCTCAGGGGTGAGCCACCAGTCCTAGGGGCTCGTGTGGGTACGATGAGCTCGGAAAAGCGTTGCAACATACAAGGATGAAGATACACTCTCTAGCGCTCTCGAGCATCTCCGACAGGGCGTAGAAATAGTCATGGCCATCTATGTGCCTGCATACACAGTCAGTGGTGCGCGCACACGCCGTTCAGGCTCGAGATTGAAGAGGAGGGAGGAGGTCGTGTGCGCAGTGGGCAACGGAACAACGACGGAATACCATCTTCACATGTACATAGCTTCCATCATACTACCTTCGATGCGCGCCACACTCCGCAGCATAATTGAGAGCGACGACGTACCATTTCACGAAATTCTGCGACCGCTCCTCCGCGAAACTATCAAAGCGATGGCTAGCATTGATCTCCGCCCTGATCTCGTCGTGTTGTATCTCCTCCGGATCGTCGTGGCGGCCTGGCGTATTTGCATCAGTACAGTAACCAACCCGTCTGGGCTTGTTCCTTACGGTTCGGGTTGAGCAATCCTGCAGGATGCATATGAGCAAGTCGTCAATGTCACGCTCCAAAGGTGTGACGCGCCTATGAGTGTGTCCTCTGTGCGTTGAATGCCTTCTGGAAGGCGTTTGGCGAGCTTTGCGATGAACGCCATGGTTGAGAGGAAGAAGGGCGCGTTGCGCCGAAATGTTGCCTCCGCCTCAAGGCGGTCGCCATCAGTGAACGAGATGCCTATCTGATAAGATTTTATGGTCTCGGCCCTATTTCCCATTTCTGCAGTCCCGATATGTATGACTTCAGCGCAAATAATAGCTTCCGCGCCTAACTGGTAATCTTGACTAACAAATTACACCCATCGCGGTGCCCCTCAATCAGAGTCACTCGACGAAGCGGATTACAATACGCCAAACCCTTGCCCGCAACCACCATCTCTGCCATGGTCAAGGGCAGTGGAAAGTCGTCTGCGTCCTCAGGGACGCGCAAGAAACACGCCGCGCGCAAGGTGGGCAACACCGACGCCATCGAGTTGCCCAAGCCAAAGTCGGGCAAGAAAGACAAGAAGAGGAACCAGGAGCCCCGGAAGAAGGTGTACATCCCGCCATCCAAGCCTGCGCCTGCGCAGCAGGATCCGCTCGACTCGCTCGGACTGTCGCACCAGCTCCCGGCGGATCTGTTGGTCGTATTGCGCAAGTTCAGCAAGCGGGACACCGTAACGAAGACAAAGGCCCTGGAGGAATTCCAAGGGGGATGGGTGGACCCCGCGTTGCGGAAGGACGAGGACGAGGACGGCCTGCTGTCGGAGACGCTGACAATGATGCTGCCCGTGTGGGTGCGTTTCCTTGGTTCCTTGTTTACCACCAAGTCTGACGTCTCGCCCGTGAAGCTACACCACGTCCCGGTGTTGTTCCTGCACCCTTCGCGCCGGGTGCGCTCGCTCGCCGTGACGATCCACGCCCTCCTTCTGCGCATCCACGCCGTCTGGGAGCAACTGAACGTCCACCTGCGCGACATCGCATCGCCCGACCAGGCCGAGACGCTCCTCGGCAGCTGGGCCCTCGCCACCTGCGACGTCGACCGCGCCGTCGCCCAGACCGCGCGCCGCTCCTGGAGCCAGCACGTTTCCCTCGTCGACTCCGCCGGCAAGCTCGCGCTCGCAGGGCCGTTGATGTCCTCGCTGCTTGCGTTCGTGCAGCGCGCCGTGCTGGACCCGGCTGGCTTGTATCAGTATCTGAACCCCGTGCAGGTGCCCGTGAACATCGCGCCTGTGAAAACTGTGCGCGGGCGTCCCGTGCCCGTTCCGGTTCCGGTGAAGAAACCGGACGAGGAGGCGGCCCCGCGTGCCAGGGCGGAGGGCGAGGAGGAAAGCGAGACGGACCGCAAGGCGCGTCTGCGCGTCGGCGGGATCGGCGTCTTGACTTGGATCCTGGGTGAGCGTGCTTTGGCTGCGCACGGCACTCACCGGCACTCACCGGGCAACTAGATACGCGGGCGTCGAGTCCGTCCAAGTCACTGGAGGACTTGCTCGATCTTCTCTCGAACCCGGCGCTTTGGAGCTCGCTTCACCACGCGGAAACATGTCCGTTCGCGGACATAGAGAGCTTTGGTTTGGCCCAGCCGCCTGTGCGGTCAGCGGCATGGTCGCTCCTGCAGTCGCTGCTCAGTCATTGGAAAGGTGAGCAAATAAACGACATGTGCGATACGTTTTCGCTGAGCGCTTCTGCAGCTGAAATGGAGAGCCTCGTCCCTCTGCTGAGTGTGGCGGTCCTCCGCTCGGCGTTCGTCGATCCAGATGTCAAAGTCAGAGCGTCCATGTTACGCCCGTGGCTCACGTTCGTGAGAGGTACGTCTCATGGAAACAATGTGTTCGTTCCGCTTGGGTGACCTGTCTCTAGAATTTCCGCGTTCTTGGGAGCTGGAGTTGGCCTACAAGGCAGATGAAGACAGTGACGTGGAATCTGACGACAACGAGCCAAAGCGGCCACCAGCCAATGACAGCCCAAAGTCCCGAGCTTACGCGGAGTTTCTGCAGTTCCTCGAGCTTGGATGCGCCGGCGACCCGTTGCAAGGATATCCGACCGTTTTGATTCTCTTGTCGACCATTCCTTCGTCGGTGAGCCTACTTGTTACTTCTGCCTATATACGTCATCAATTCGTGGCCATACAACAGATTCTGACGCAGGGGTCTGCCCCTGCTGCGCCTTACCCCGCCTTCGATCTTTTCACCTCCTTCTGGTCTGCTGTTGACGGCCGTGCGCTCAGTGCCTTGAACCGTCCTGCAATATCGGCCGCCTTCCTCTCGTCGCTGCTAGAGTGCGCCACCTTCATTATCCGCAGGCTGAACAACGGCAATGGGCACGCATCGCCACTTCTGGCAGATGGGGCAAGCGCGGAGGACGCGTCGAAGGCGCTAGTGGGAGCGCAGTATCGGCAAATGTGGGATGAGATTACTGAGGGGCGGTTAAGAGTGGAACCCGTCGCTGCAGGAGAGCTCGTGGCGAAGAATTTGACCGTGTTGAGTCAAATGGACGAAGGTTAGACTCGCTCTTTCTTGTTCCTGTTTTTCCTCTTGTTTAACACTGTGGTAGGTTTGTTTGATACCGCATGGAGCGCATTCGCTCCTGCCATTGCGGATCGAATTAGCACGCCAGGTGCTGCCAAGATCGTGTTTCCCTTCTTGAAGTCGCTCCTTTCGAATTTCCCCGCAGGCAGTCGTCAGACCACGGCCACGGATGGCCTGTTCCAGAAGATAGCAGCAGCTGTCATTTCGGAGAGTCGGGCGGGCCTCGCATCGAAGGCAGCCGACGACACAATCCAGCAGAAGCTGTCGACGTTGGTGGACCTGATTGGCGTCTTTGGCGACGCCGTCTTTGGTGACGTCAGCCTTGCTGAGGTACGGACACAATGTATACCTATCTTCTCGAGCCTAATAAATGTGCATTCCGGCAGCTTCTGGACGACGCTGTTCGACACCACACGGTCTCGCTGTTGACTTTGCAGCCTCTGCTCCTGAAAACCTACCTCATTAAGCGCGGAGATCAGGCGAGAACGTTGTTTCTGTGGCGGCGCATGCTCTCGTCGGCCGGCACGGACCTGTACCGGATCCTACCCCCTCTCGCGGATGCGGCGCAGGAGGGCGCTCTCCCAGGTCATCTGGCGCCTGCGGATCAGGAGCTCGACGCACCTCTCGGAGACCTGTTCACAGATGCCCTGGGCTCCGAGAACGGCGCTTCACTTCCACTTTTGCTGCGTGTCATTCGCAATTCGAGTACGTGTCGCAGCCGCCCATGCTTTCGCTTCTGACCATACTCTGTAGGATACTTCGTGACCTCTGAGTCGTTTGAAACGTTTTTGCACTTTGTCGTCTCCGAGGTGGATGAGTCTTCCGCCGCACTTCAGATCAAAGACGACAAGATTCCTTCCCTCGATGTTTCTGTCGACGTCATCGCCGCGTGCCTTGAAAACCGCCCCGATCTTCTGTCTGACGCGAAGCTCTCGCTGTCACTTTTACCGAACGTCTTCTCCTTGGCGTACCTCCTTCCTCGATCCCCTGACTTTGCCGGTGCACACTGCGTTTCTGTTTCCGAGCGCTTGTGGACTTCCTGGCGACGCGATGCGCCCATAGAATTGCAGCGCGAAGTCGGCTCCGAAATTGTCCAGCAGCTCAAAGATACAATCTTCGCTACGACTATCAGAGTCAGGTAAGTGCTTGGGCAATCTGCATGAACACCATCTCATAATTTTCAGACCTTCAGATATCTTGCAAGCAGCCAGTGATGGAGATCTCTCAGGCCTCATCAAGAACGCGGACGACATTCTTCCCGGACAAGCTCGTCTGGATGAGATGCTAAGTGGTCTACGTGCGGATCCCACCCACGCAAGCTTGGCCATCCTCAGCCCGCTCGTACCGCCATCTGCAGCCTTCGATGCAGCGGGAGGATCGGATTGCGAAGCAGACAGATTCGGCCTTGGCTCTTATGCACGAGCTGTCAGCGCCCTGCTGCACGCCTGCGTAGACAATCGGCAGACAGCAAAGGCGAATTTGTGGGCCCTACGGCACTTCTTATCTCTTGCTGTGTATGCCGACGAATTGCTGAACTTTCCTTCGCTGCCGAGCGTTGCATTCTCCAGATCGGTGTCGAAAGAAACCCTGACGGGCATAGTCTCGAAGGCGCAACAGCTGGCGACATATCTCTTGGTCATACCGCAGGATGATAAGTGGCATGTAAACGTGGTGGCCCGTGCCCAAGACGGGAAAGGTTCATCGGGCTCGAAGGACACAGCAGGCTTCGTGGCGGAGTTCATAAAGGTTGCGCAAGTCGAGGATACGTATCTCGATTCACAGGTGTTGCATGTAGTCCTTCAACATGTATTGAGCGACACCAACAAAGAGGAAGCCGACCAGTGGATGGCTCTGGCCCGGAAACTTGAGAAGAAAGGTGACAATTGCGACTTCCGTTAGTTAATCGCTATTTCTCACTGCTCCTTGCTGCAGCGCCTCAACTCTCGCTGGCCGTTGTGCTGGCGATAACCCGCTACGGGCCAGAGCCTCCTCGTCTTGACCGCTACCGAAACGAACTCGCCGCCGAGGCGCTTGGTATCCGTGCAAACAAGGCCAACACTTCCGGGCTCCTCTTGCTGCGTCGCCTCGCCGCTACAGCCCCCGACCCCGAATCCGACGTTGTCTTCCTACCACAGCCGCGTGCCGTTAACTTCGTGAAAGCATGCCAGCAGTGGATTGCCTCCGACGAAGACTTGGAGGAGGACGTCGAGAGCGAGATGACGGCGGTGTTCATACACTTAGTTCCCATTCTGCAGAACGTCTCCGGCTCTCATTGGGATCTTATATTTGACGTCATTGAGAGCAACCTTGAGGTGCGACGCGGTCCCAGTTCTATGGATCCGCGGTTGTGAATACTGATCCCAACTCGCAGAATTCGTCTTTCGAGGACGACGAAACGCTCACAATATTATGGCGCACGATAAGACTCGTCCAGACGATACAGGACCTTGTTGCCTACAACAAGGATCTTCGCGCGCAATGGCGGGAACGACAGACTGCCGTTCTCACTCTGCTGCGCGATCTCGCGGCGGCCCAGACGAGTGCGTTTTGCTCTGAGCATCTGTGACTCCTCTTTCTCATCGCTCTGCATAGACTCGGTGTTCTCCGTTCCTCGGTCAGTTTGCCGCGAGGCAGCTCTCTCAGTTGTTCAGAACATGCCATCATCGCTCATTGATCACGAGACCCTGCCAAAGGTCAGTCATTACCTGCCTTTGCCTTTGCCAAGTCCCAGTCCTGAATTTTGCTTTAGATGTCACACCTTCTCTTCGATCCTATACCGAACGTCCAGAAGATGAGCTACGAGGTTATGCGCGAGGCAGCGAAGAAGCATACTGAACACCTCGTCATCGAAGCTGGCGTAGATACCGAGTCAACTGTGAGGCCGCGTTTGCCGACGGAGCTTGTCGCGTTGCTCCAGCAAACTATAGAGGCGTTAGACATGGAGGAACTCTCGGGCTCGGTACGTATCAATCGACAGCATGGCAGGCTCCTTCTGATGATGCTATACAGAAGGTTCTTGGCGCCTTGCTAGGCTGGATGACTGTGTTCGATCTGTTCGGGAATGCTGTGAGTGTCCCTCTCGGATTGCGATTACCGCCTGTCTGATTACGTTCCCTTAGTCCATGAAGGTTAGGTCGGGCTATACAGAGCATTTACGCGATCTAGACCTCATCGGGTCATATTTCATTCCTCTCATTCTCAACATCCTGAACGTCTCGGGTGGTATGAGCAAAGCCTTCAAGCTGGACATATGGGCAGTAGACCAGTTCTACCTCGAGCGTCAGTACATCTGCCCCTCTGGTGGTAAAAGACGTATCTAACGCAGTGGTACAGTGTATGACTCGGACGACGCGTTGAGCGTCCAACTGTTTGCGGCTCACCTCTACTATCGTGCCCTTCTCACGACCTCCTCGCTCGTGCGCACGTGGATCATGGAATGCAAAGACCGCACGCTCTTTACCGCGCTCACGAACTACACGTCGACGCACTTCTCGCCAGTCATCATCAGCGCCGAGTTCGCGCACGTCAAGAGCCCGGAGGCCGCGGAGGAGCTAAGCGTCGAGAACCTGACCGTGAAGGTGCTGGCGGCAGCGAGCGAAGTGAACGCGGCGTATCTCATCGATGAGCAGCGCCTCGAGATCACTCTGAAGGTGCCGACCGACTGGCCGCTGCACGGAATCGAGGTGAAGGACTCAAAACGGGTTGGGGTGTCAGTAGAGAAGTGGCGCGGGTGGCTGCTAGGCGTGCAGCAGATCGTGTCTGCTCAGGTAAGGAGATTCTGAAGATTACTCAACATATCTGGTGACGCTGGATAAACAGAACGGACGCATCGTCGATGCCATCAGCCTGTTCAAGAAAAATGTCACGGCGCATTTCGACGGGCAAGTGGAATGCGCAATCTGCTACTCGTATGTTTTTGCTGCCCGGGTTTCGTCGCAAGACTGACACTCGCCACTCGCCACAGCATCATCAGCGTTGCGGAGGGCGACCTGCCACAAAAGGCGTGCAAGACGTGCAAGAATCGCTTCCATGCGTCGTGTCTGTACAAGGTGCGTTCGACTTGAATGCATATTTCCTCCTGGCTGATGGGATTTTCATAGTGGTTCAACACGAGCCATTCGTCGACATGTCCTTTGTGCCGGTCTGAATTCATGTAAAACGAGCAGTGAACGGTCAGTTATGAAGATGTATAATCAAATTTGTAGCAATTACATGGACTGTCCTTTTGCACACACCCGCCAATCAGAACTGTCGCGTCCTTACAGAAGGATCAACGTGGAAACATCCAGGACATCTGCAACGCGAATGACCAACTCGCGTCTTCAGGCTCGAGCAGAGAAATGTTGATAATATGTTATGAACGGCCAGGAGACCAATCTGGAGCTTTGAGCATTCGCAAACAGCACCCGATAATCTATGGCGGGAAATCAGTTTCATACATCTGCAGAGGCCGCGTTGTTATCTGTAACGTTACGTAGTGCACTTTGGGAGGCAGTATGATGGGCCTCGGAAGAATGCGGATTTGATTTGTGCCGTAATCTCCCGAGCGCGTAGCCGCCTGCTGGACGCGGGCTGAAGTTGAACTGGAACCTGTAGCTTGAGGTGGCCTTTGATTTCAAGATTGCTCGATGAATGGAGCGGCCACGCTATGACTGTTGAAGATCTATAACTCGGTGAGCTGGCTGCTTCTCCACCCATATGTGCTGTTGTCATCGAGCTGCTCTGATGTGAAAGGCTGTCGACTCGGCGTCAGGTGCACGGCGTCGAATTGTCTGATTCCAGAATCACAGAGGTTGGCATCGTACTAGGTACCAGCCCACATGAAGCTAGTAGGATGCTCAAAGACGTGCCAGATGAAGGGGAACGAACCGAAATGAACAACTCGGCGTCGACGGACCATCACGGGGACCGCCGGTCAGATCACCGCCCACACTATCTTGCCATAATACCATGGACTTCAAGAGGCTATCAGGCGCTGCTGAACGCAATTTTTGAGCGTTCCAGATTACGTCCTGGGAGGACATACAGAAACGAAGGCCGATTCCAGCTCGAGAAAGTGGGTTTGGTAAAGTTCCTGATCAGACCACAACGGGCCAGCCACCCGTCTATGATGACGGAGACCCGAAATAATCCTCTGGGGTCTATCCCCCTCTTGTCTGACGCCAAACAGCCGACGACCCCTTCCTCTCGTCGTCTGATCCCAACCAACGGCCGCCTCGAGTCATACGTATAGTAACGTCCGTTTTCCCTCCACGTGTAATTGCCAGCCAATGGTACGCTGTTTGTGCGCGGCGACTCTGCCGCGTCTGATGCTATCTGATCCGCCGAGGAGACTCACTTCTGGTGCCAAACCGTAATACCGCCGAGCCTTATAGCTTGCGAATTTTCGATATGGCAGGACCTCAGGCCTCCCCCCTCCCCCATCCTATTCACTGAACACCCGGCATGACTGACCTTCAGCCGTTACTTGACCAGCTTCTGATATGGCAGACGGCGGCCATGGGCCTCGTGGTTTGGTGCGCATGGCGTGCGGTTTACAATCTATACTTCCATCCGCTGTCAACGTTTCCTGGGCCGCGTGGCGCTGCGGTCACGAGGATGTGGCTGGCATACATGGAGCTGTACAAGGGCATCTCCTTGCACGAGATCCGTAATCAGTTGCACGAGATATATGGTGCGCGATTTTGTGCCACACTGTATGTGCAGCGCCCATCGTTGACCTTCTGAGCAGGCAATGTCATCCGAATTGCACCCAACGAGGTGGGCGAGATTTATACGCTGGCCCTGCCTGTTCGGCTTTTTACCGTTTCATATCCCACAGCTTCACTTCGCCAACCCCGAGGCGTTCCATGACATATATAATGCAAATAACAAATGGGACAAGGACCATCGCCTGTATCGAGCCTTCGACGCGGACACTGCGTCGCTGTGCCTGACATCGTATCACGCTGCCAAGCAGCGTAAAGATGTGCTGAATCCGTTGTTCTCCAGGACAGCCATTGTTGAGCTGCAGGACCTGGTCCGAACAAGAGTACGTCAATTCTCCGCTTTGTGAACTCATCCCAAGTACTTATTTCTGCAACAGGTTGACGTGCTTTGCAAGGCACTCACCGAGCAATATGAGCACGGTAACTATAGCCAATTATATCACTGGACATCGCCATTCACACAAGTCAGGGAAATACAGTGACCTAAACCTCGGATTCAGATGCTTCACAATGGACGTCATCACTTCTTTCTGCTATGCACGATCCTTCGACGCTACAACGGCCCCCGATTTCAACTCAGAGATCGTGCATGCCCTGGAAGAGTCGCTACCCCTGCTGACGATCACCAAATACTCGCAATTCTTCGTCTGGTGCATGCGGAACACTCCCCGTTGGGTCGCGTTGCGCATGAGCTCGCCCGCTATGGCCGCGGTATTCTGCATGAAAGATGTTCGCAGTCCTGTTGCGAGAACGTATTGCTTACTGACTTTAATCTCCTCAGACACTCCAAGAGCAGATTGACGACATCTTGCGCGACCCCAGCTTGCTCGATAATGCGCCACATCCTATCATCTATAACCAATTGCTTAGCCAGGATGCTCACAAGGGGCGCCCACTCCCTACGAAGGTTGCTCTCCATGAAGAAGCCATGGTGTTGTTAGGCGCGGGCTCGGACACTGCAGGAATTGCTCTCACCACGACCGTGTACCACGTCCTCATGACACCAGGGATGCAAGAAAGACTACATGCTGAGCTGCTTGCTGCTTGGCCAAGTCTTGATGAACCGCCACGCTACGAGGTGCTGGAGAAACTACCATTCCTGGTGTGTCCGCGTCGTCAGTTTAGTCTGTCCTCATATCTGATGAAGGTCATAGACAGCCGTCTTAAAGGAAGGCCTCCGCATGTTCCCTGGAGCCCCCGCTTTAGGCCGCGTGGTACCGCCCGAAGGTGCCATTATCGGGGGTATTTTTGTGCCTGGAGGGGTATGTGCCTCTCTCCTCGCCGCATCACTTAATTGTCAGACTATATTGCGTTTTTTATATATAGGCAGTAGTAGCGCAGAACTTGACCTGTGTTCAGAAGGCCGAATCAGTATTTGACGGCGCGGACAAGTTCAACCCGGAGCGGTGGCTTCGTGAAGGCGCAAAGGCTCTCGAAAGCTCGATCGTCATCTTTTCAAAGGGCCCGCGGAGCTGCCTCGGAATCAAGTCAGTGCCCTCAGTTTTCGGTTATCTAGGCTCTTCTCATCCACGGTGTGTAGCTTGGCGTATTGCGAGATGTACCTCGCACTTGCACACGTCTTCCGCCGGTTTGAGTTGTGCTTAGATCCTGCCAGGTGCGACTATTTTGCAGTCCTTCTCAATGGCCGGTCAGTCTCATTGAGCATATGCAGGCAAGCGGACTTCACATATAAAGAGCATTTTGTTCCCTATTTCACTGGTGAACACGTACATGTCTCTTGCAAGCCGAGAGAGGCTTGATCGGTAAACTCGCTCGTCCTTTGCGTGTAACCAGGTCCTTGTTACCGTCTGCTCTTCCATATCGTACCTATGCATGTCTTCCTTTCGTATACACCGTCAATTAGAGTTGTTGAGAAATTAGGACGTGCCAGCCACGCACGAATCATCGGGAACTAGTTTTCGGAATCCAAGGCAGCCAAGCTGTCGATAAGGTCGTCCATGACATCTCTCTGCTTTGGTAGTTCATGTGAATCCACATCCAGCGCAGGCGAGCCAGAAGACTGGCTGGACACTGCGCGCATAGGTTCGAGGGGCGCCATGGGGTCGAAACCGGGCGCGTTGCGTCGCAGTGCCTCGCGTTTCCGCCGCTCCTTCTCATCGTCCCGTGCGCGCAGGTATGCATCTCTGCGCGCAGCATGCGCAACTACGGTCTTCCGCCTCGTTGACTCGATCATCGCAAGGTGCGGCTCGAGGGTGAAGGGGTAAACGAACTGCGGGCGACGGGTCAAGCCTCGCAGGTTGGAGACGACAGAGGGACACACACGTAGGGGTTTACGCTTTCGGGAAGCGGATGGATATCTGGTGTGCAATTCGACCTGTATGAGATCATGTCAGCATAGTATTGCGTCTTTTTGCGCGCGAAAAAGATCCTCACAGGCCGAAGTAGTCGCAAGCTGGGTGACTTGATCCGAGGCACATGAGTGGCTGCTGCGTACTGCGACTTGGCTGCCGCACTTCAGTGTTAGATTTGACGAGTATAAGACATCAAAGTGACTTACGTTGATCGTGGGCCATCAAAAATGCACTGCAGAACTGTATACAAGTCATTCAGTTCTACGTCAAGGTGAGATTCAACTTGACGGTGTGCAAATGTGGAGGGTTAGGGAGGGCTATAGTGTGAGTGAGGGGTGCGTACGCGCGCAAGCTGGAAAAGGCGGTGTATGGTCGGAAGTGATTGCAAGCGGGGGTGCACCGGTGCTGAGCGGGTCGGAACATGTCCTCAGCCGTCAATGCATTTTCATCGGGAGCTCTGTAAACGCGACGACGCGTAGAAATGCGGCGTGAGGCGGAGACCCGGATCCTGCATGACGCCCTAGGCCCCTACATGCAGTGACACCGGATTTGTGAGACGAGAAGAATATTAACTCACTAGTTGGGGCCTTCAACTCAGAGACACCAATTCTCAAAATGATTCGAGCGGACAAATCTTATACATGTTCTGGTGGGATGGATGGCAAGAACTTGAAGTTCTCACCGCTTGCTAAGCATATTGTATGACAGAGTATATACCCTAACCACAGACTAGGGGTGAAACCTACACACCCGACTTGGCTCTCCTTGGAACCTTCAAGTTCTTCCTCTGGGCCCCGACCTTCACAGAGACAGACCCTCTACTTTGTGACTTACAGGATTTTCTGTGGCAGAACCCGGCAAAGCCATCCCAAGCTCCGTTCCGCCTGCTACCTCGTCAAGAGTCACTCCGCATTATCTTAACAGCCGCCGCAAGACGGCTCCTCCTCCACGCGCTGCTCGTCCGACACATTCAGTAGCCCCTTGGGATCTTGGTGGAACCACACACAGCGTGCACGCCACTCGCGTCGACCCGGGGCGCACCCAATTCTACTTCGGAGCTTGGGTGACCTGACGCGGCGCAGTTCCCGGCCTCGAGCACATCTTCGCCCGCGCCAACGGTGTCACCGGTCGCGCTGGGCGGCAGAAGGAGAGATTAGGGAATGTGCGCACACCACAGTTCCCCGTCGCACCCGTGGGCTCTGAACTAGGTCGGGGGGCAATGCTATTTCTCCGTCTGAAGCTGACGATGCAAGTCCAGGCCGTCCCAGGTATGGCGTTGTTGCTTCCCGGAAGGACACGCAGGTCGAGCTCGGAGAATTGTGGAAGGTGCCAGTGCTGTTCGGTGACCGTCATACCAAACGAAAGGTCGCCCTTGTCCTTATGTGTTTGGGAATAGCTGGGCATACTGTAACCTGGAGCGATGACTTAGCTCCGCCTTTTCAGTTCGTGAATCTCAGTTGTTCGGCTTCTCCCAGGCCGCTACTCATAGCGGTGGCTTGGCAGATGACTCGATGCGCACGCTCTACGCGGGCTTCTCTGCGCATTATTGGCCCACCTCGACGTCCATCACTGGACCATCAGCGCTTCCACGGTCGTCCGCGGCCACGTTCTCCCAGCAGGGCGCAACGGGCTCCTACGTTTTTGAAGCACCTCGACAAGACTGGCCACGGCTAGGCGCGCGATGCACCCCCTGTGACCCGCTCAGAAGCTCGCTTATTTTCGCGTGCGATGGATGTCGCGCTTCTCGACGGCACAAAGGAAGCTCCAGACTCGATGGTCGATGGTGCGGATGTTTCGCTCGCATCAGCCAGCAGGCCATGCGGAGCGGAAACAGTAGTTTTGGTGGGGATCCCCGCTTTGTTACCCCTTTGCTACCCCTTTGCCTGGCGAAAATCCAGGCCGAGAGGCTGGCTTGCCGGAACGAACGAATGAATCAAGTTCGCGGCCTGGGCCCGCCCCTCTCGCCGTCTCTTCATTGCATCGCCGGAGATTACACCCGCCCCGAGCGGTGCGGACAAACGGCTAGCACACTGGCCCGCCTTTCCTGCAGGACGCCTCGTGTCGCTTGCTCGTTTTGCTATGATTGCCCTGGCGGCCGGTTCCGACGTCGAGCGCGTCCATTCCAGTGGCGACCGGTATTACAAGGGCGTTGCAGTCGCGTGGGGTGGTGCGCGGCGTCAGGAACCACAAGCTCAAGACCTGTTGCCTCTTCCGGCAGGCGATTTTGCCTCCCCAGCAGCATCCTGTGCCCCGCAAGCGCCGATTCAGGCCCAACAACAATTTGCGATGATCAAAGCCCAAGCACCATCGTCTGCCTCGCTCGGCGGTCCATAGGCGCTCCCCGCGTGTAGGGCCATCATGATAATCAGTACGATGGTATCGTGGTTCTCGACGCGCGCGAGCTCGGAGAATGGCGTTTCTGTGCGCTGAATTGCGCGCACCGGCAGGTGGTGCGAAGACCATTTGGCGTGGCACGTGTGCGCGTCAGCAGAGCGGGAATGGGTTCTGCGCGGACACGGGGATAACTTCGCGAACGCGCCCCACACGCCTTGACCGACGCTGCGGAAGCAGCGTATGTGTTACGTTGGGATTGTGCGTAGCGCCGCTGCATGATATGATGCACGCGATCATGCGCTGGCATGGCATTGCGAGCGTGCTATGTCCCTAGACATCTTCACACTGGTGATGCTGGCAAGCCGCCATCGTTTCAGGCTTTGTTGCGCGCGAGCGCTTGGCCATCAATAGATTTTTGGACGCGTTGGCGTACCTATTGCGCAGCAGCGCTTGGGATTCCCGTCCCCACACGGAGCGGCTGTCGATCCGATGGCGCTTCTAGTCGGCTTCGACTCATTCAAATGTTGGCGCAAACCACAGTCGTATGAGCGAGTAGCGGATGGCTGGAGTAAGCAGCGTGGCCGATTTGTCGCCGAAGCCGTAATGCCCGCGCCAGCTCCCGCGCACTGCCGCCAACCAGCCGCGTTGCAGCACCGCCCCAACAGCAGCAACGATGCGCGCGGCTGCTTCATCGAGGGACAAGGCGCACTTGCAATGCGGGGGCAGCTAGCGAGCGAGTGGAACCTGTAATCGGATGGACAATTCCGAGGTGAGACATCTGCGGGTCTGCGCTCGCGGCTCCTTCCCCCTCCGCAAGAGGCGCTGCGAAACCGGACAATAACGCTCGGATGACCCAGGGCGGCAGAATCGGCAGGGAAATAGAAGCCGCTCGCATCGAGATCTCGACTGGGATAGTGCTACTGGGAACCCGAAGAGAACTGTCCTGCCTCGCCGCGTTGGCGCGGGTGCAGCACGTTGGACGCTATAAAGCTAGCCGCACGCGAGCTGTTGCACACACGAACCCACACACATCCGCTTGCCCACATAGACCTCCCCTTACCGCTATGGCCGCCGCCACTCACGGACATCCTTATAACACCCCCCTGTCATCCTCTGTGCTCACAAATCCCATGGCGTCCCCACCGTCACCCGCATCCTCCACATCATCATCCTCGTCCTCGCGAAGCTGCGATAGATTCGCGCTCGCGCAGGTTTGCGATGACGTCTGTCTCGTGCAGCGTGCGTGCCCACTCCCGGATCATCGCGTCAGTACTAACCCTCCCCTTTCCTCCAGTGCCCTCAACGCTCTCGACCGGCACGACCTCGTCTGCACTGTCCGCCGTCGAGGCGAAGATCTACTGCCACGAATTCATCACGATCTTCCGGTACTCCCACCCCGCCGTGATCCACCCCGCGGACTTCCGGGTGGTCGAGTGGCTGAGCGAGCAGAGCGTGCTGTACGAGGAGGAGAAGGAGACGGTGTTTCTCGCGCGCGACGTGATGGACCGTCTGCGGCGGTTGACCGATCGGAGATACGCGAAGAGCACACGACCGTCATCATCAGCGTCGCCGTCGCACTCCCGCACGTCGTCGAGGAGCTCCAGGACGCTTCATCATGGCCTATGACGACATCATATAGAGCAGATCGTGTACGACTAGGTACTGTATTATTATCGTGTACTTTTCTTGGAACGACATACTGTATGCACCATGTAATCATTCATAGACGATGCCACAACATTACCACAAATCATGTTCGGTTTTCAGGTGATATCGCGAATCCAAGGTTTCACAAACACCATGTCCATGAACGCCCACATGAAGCGCATGATCGCCTCAAATATCTCCGTACAGTCAGTTCCTGAGTCCTGCTCCATGTACCCTGCTCGCCCGAGCCCCGGACCAAATCCATTCAAACACAAACCGCGCGCAGATCTTGTATCAAGACGCTCCGGTTCCGAGCGGGGGTGCCTCGAGCTCGGAGCTTTTAGCTCAGTCGTACTGTCGCCTACTGTTGGCTTGTCCACGTTGCACAGTATGCCTTTGTTTGCGCGACGGCGACGGCGGGCTCTGTGTGCCATCGCGCGGGCAGCCCCGGGGCCGGAGATCATGAAACACGCAATGACAGCCGCGGTTTTCTTCGGACGCGAGGATGCTGTTGACTCGCAGACTTAATAATATGCTCTATCCATAAAGTTGACTCACCTGAGTGACATCAAGCAAGCACCTGAGAGGAGTTGAGCGGCGTCCGCCGATCACGGAAATCCTATGTTATTAGCCTCGTGGCAAGGATGTGTGTGCGGGCTGGTTGAATAACGTCAGTGGCAAGAAGTTCGAATTACGCGTCAACTCCGCAGCACCCCCAGCGAAACACTCCCGGACCCACACACTGGCAGTTGCACTTTACTAGCCTGTTCTCGACTCATGCTACCGCAACACGTCAAAGAGAATGGGTAGCTAGCGCATCCTTCACGAATGTTCCTTCGTTTCACCTCCCGATCCCTTATGAGACACACCTGCGCGTTCCGAAGCGTCACAGGCACGAAGCCACTTCGGTCCTGGATCCTCAGAGCGTCTGTTGAACTGTAACGTCCCTTCTGTCTTGAACCAATCTTGAACGTCATAAATCACGTACCACCCTCTGCCCATCATGCCCTCTCCAGCCACCCCATCCGCCCCTCCCACCGCCGCTCTAGCGCTCGCAGCGGAACATACAGCATCGCGGCACTCACGAAGCCCGTGAACATCGCGATATCCCCCGTCCCGCGCTGCGCAAGCGAGCCCGCGTACCACACCTGGTCCATACAGGGCACCATGAGAGCGGCGGACCCACAGAATGCGAGGACGGCCGCGAGCCCGAGCGGGAGGCGCCGCGGGGACGCCCAGTCCGCGGGGACGTAGGATGCCCAGCGGCCGCGCCGGATGAGCGCGTGGTCGGTAAGAACGATGGCCGCAAAAGGCGCGGACCAGTAGCCGGCGATGCCTGTGGGTGAGTGAGTGAGTGAATAGAGTGTAGTCATACGCGGAGTGCTCACTGAGGATGCCAACGAGGTGTTTAGGACTTGGAGGAGCCGGCGATCGCCACCGGTATCAAACTGTCGAGAACCATCAGCCATTCAGCAGCCACGAGCTCAGCGTATTGCCACTCACATCGAAGTAGATAACACAACATAACAATAGCGCGGTATTTTCGCAAGGAAGGGGGACACCGCCATGAAGCACGTCCCGAACGAGTACATCGTCGGCGCAACCACGCTCGGAATCGTAAGCGCGACCAGGACGGTCATGAACTTGCCGAACCCGCCGGCTGTCGCTAGCACGGCGCCGATGAGACCGCCGATGCTAGAGTTGCTGTCACCTAGGCCAGCTTGCCAGGCGGGGACGGCGGGGGCGCTGGCCGCGAACACGGCCCCGAGTATGTGTGCGGGAACCTACAGCAACACGCAAAAGAGGTAAGTAAGATGATGTCTTATTCATAGCAAGGAGGAAATGTGCTCACCGAGGCGATGAAAAAACCGAGGTAGACATAACTGAAGATTCGCCAGCTGATTGATGGTCAGACTTGCGCGAGGACACGAAAGGACGGTGCTTACGTCGGCGCCGGTGCGTGGTACACGCCGTAGTCGGGCGTGGAAGCGCACCAGCTAAGTACGCTCGCGAACACGACCGATGCGAATGAGAGCACGGCAGATGGCGCAGGGGGTGGCTTCGGTAGGTCCACGACATGCTGTGCTCCAACAACCAGCATAGTGATGAACGCGACCAAGTTCGGAATCCACACAACACTCTCATATCTGGGGACATGGCCTTCAGCACCCGAAAATACAGAATTGGAATGGAAACTGACAAATGCAGGGCGCGGTAGCCCGAACGACACGACAAGCGAGATGACGGAGGTCAAGACAATGCCAACGGTGTTGTTCAAGCGAGTCGACACCGAGGCAAGCATCTGCCCGGCGACGATTGTGTTGAGGATGAGGAAGCCCATGGCGGAAAAGACGTTAAGCAGGCTCGGAATTCGTGCGCCATAAAGCCTGTCGGATATGTTTGAGCACGCTGCTCAACAGAGGAAGAAGTCACGAAGCCTGACCCCCAGGAGAACCGCGCCTGAACCATTGCACGCGTGCCTAATCTAGGACCAAAGACACCGCTGCCAGAAACGAGTGGTCAGCGCCTTACACCACACCGAGGCAACAGGCGGCCACGTACAATATAGCTGGAACAGCACATGTCCTGCAGATAATATGAGCGTCGTGCAAGGCCAACTGGAAGAGAGTACGAAGGACGCACACCAGGTCCACCACAAGGATAATGATCAACGAGTCTTTGAGTCCAAGCGAGAAGAACGCAGGCCCTGCAGAGCCCGTGCTCATCCTATATACCCAACACAACTATCAGCCTGACTGACATGGACGTGCATTCGAGCGAGGCACGGACGTGAGCACATTCAGATTTGCTGACAACCAGACAAGGAACATTTGATAAAGGCGCTTATCTGTGCGTCCTTCCAACGGGATCGGTGTGATACTAGACAGTCACAATGAAATGAGCAGGGCAATCTGGACAAGACTTAGTTAGTACGCACCCGTGCGTTTCAACTCCCCATCTCTGCAGCAGGCTTGAGAACCGTTGAAACCGCGTCTCGTGCGGGATAGAGCGGGCCAACAGACGCAGGCTGTCCACATTCTCATCGCTCACAGCGTGCGAGAAACTCTTCCCCGGGTCATCGTCTGTGGGATCCATGGAAGGGAGGCGCCGGGCTTGCGTAGGCGTGGGCGCAGCTACTTATATACGTTGACATCCTCGCGCGCAAATGGAAGTTGTATGCCTCACGATTTGCCGTGCCTCAGAAAAGCTTCAGCTTCAGCAACCCGTTCTACGCCAGTCTCCATATGTGAGATGAGAAACAAGATTCGAAGGATGGCCTGTGTACGGCGGAGTGTTCTCGTGTCGTGTTGATAAGGGAGTACTAGTGAAACAAACTGGACAAGATGAAGCATGTCAGAGCAAAACAAATGCGTGCTTGGATAGCGGCAACGGACCTTGTGCGGCCGACACAGCGCCGCCTCTAGCGCGGCATCACGATCCACGCCCCCAAGTCAACACATGGAGCTCCCATTTGTGGCATGCAGAGGAGGTACTGAGACAGTGTGGCGCACATAAGTCTGAAAAGGAATAGTCTCTCGAACATCCCAACTGCCCATGGGGAAAGTGCAGCTCGACCGGTGGCCGATGCTGATGACATTCGAAGAGAGATTGAGGGCCCGCAGCCTGGCCATATTGTGGGCGAGTGGAAGGGTGGTATGAAGGCGCGTCAACGATGAGGTAGGGCTTTGAGTAGCAGGGGGCTTCACCTGAGCGTTGAGGGCCATCCGGGAGCACATTTCACTGCGTTTGCCAGACCCGGATGCGCGGCCCGGAATCCCGACCTGGGCCGCTTGCCGCGGAGAATCTAATCTAATCTGGTTCCGCTCCCCGTCCAAGACCCACGGTGACCGACCGCGAGCCTGCAGCCCGAGTCTCCTTTCGTCTCCAATATCAAACTGTCAACCCCTGCATACTAGCGGCGAGCGCGTCCATGCCTCTTCACCCTCCATAATAGCTCCCATGTCAAGAATCTTGCCTGCGCTGGCTGCCTTTGTGTTTCTTTCCAATAGGGACGGCAAGAACCGGGATCCGGAGAGAGGAGAGGAGCGAGAGGAGCGAGAGGAGGACGCAGAGGACGACGCTGGTGAAGAGAATGAAGACCAGGACGATGATGAGCCCTACGACGGTGATGAACGCGATGGTACTGGTATCCAGATGAGCCGTTTCTCCTCTATCTCATCCACGTCGAGCATACCCCACCACTTTGTGCGCCCTACTCTTCCACGTTTTGTGGTCAAGTGCAAGGATGTCCTTTTCGGAAAAACGCACGACGAAGAGGAGTTCATCCCCAACTACCGCACCACTCCTATCATCTCCGGCGCCATCATCCCTTTTTCAATCCTCCTCGAGATCCCGGCTTTCACAGAGTACTGGTACGTCCGCAAGGAGAATGGACAGAATGTGGAGACAAAGAAGAACTCGGCAAGTCTCAATGTTGCCCTGGGGCTCTCGATGAGCTGCGCGGTGATCGCGAACATTGCGCTCATATCCCGCTTCATGGAGAAGCGAGTCAAGGCTATGACTATCGTCTGCATCGTATTTCTCTCGCTACACGGTGCGTATCAAGAATCTTCTTGAACTTCTCCACCAACCGCCAACTAGATCTCATAAATATCACTACCGTCATTGTCTTCGCTTTTCGGCATGAACAGAAGGACGGTTTCACATACGGCGAGGCTTACTGGATGACTGTCGGCTCATCTGTGTTATCTTTGTTTGTCAATTTTACCCTCATATACGACCTCGTCAAGACTCCTAACTTCTCCAAGAGCGGTATGTGTCGCCGCCTCACTATCGAGAGCATAGACTGAGTACTCACGACTTATACAGGTAGCGGCGTCACGCGGAAGCAAAGATCCCTCGTAATCACCACCATGATATTCCTAACCTACATCGCGCTCTGCGGTCTCATCTTTTCCCTCATCATGGACCTGACCTTCCTGGATGGCATGTACTTCACCATCGTCACGACTCTCACCATCGGCTTCGGCGACATCACCCCGGATACGGCGGGGCAGCGCATCACGGATTGCTTTCTCGCCGTCTTCGGCATCGTCATCCTCGGCGCCGCGATCCGCGTCTCGTCCGAGGCGATCATTGAAGGCCTCCAGGTGGGCTACCGCCAGCGGCTCGCTGAGTTCCGGCGTCGCCGCCGGGAGCGCCAGACGGCTGCGAAGGATGCGAAGCGCTGGCGCGGCGCTGTGGAGAAGCGGCTCGTCGCGGGCGGGCACGAGGTGTGGGTCGCGCATGACACGAGCGCGCCACCGACGCCCCCGCTGCGCGAACAGGACACCCCGCGCCGGATGGTTCCCCCTGGACCTCGCGGGCGCCCGGTCATGCAGCACCGGCGTGGATCGATCTTCCACTCGACGACACGCCTCAATGTCGAAGCCCTCCCGCCGCACGAGCTCGAGGGAGCTGCGCAGGAGGCGGGCGTCCCGCTCCAGCAGTACATCGCGCGCACGTTCGTCAGGCACCGCCATCCGCCGCCGCGCATCGCGGGTGAGAATGGCGAGACAGGAACGGATGTCTCGCAGAGCAGCGCGGCGCCGCTGAACGAGAAGAACGCGAGGACGGAAGGAGGTAGTGGCAAGGCCGCGAATGGAGAGCAAACGGTTTGGTCGGCTGCCAGGTGGGCGAGAACCCTTCATCCGCTGAAACGCGCAAAGACGCCGATGGGGCCTCCTGCGGTGGATGGTGATATCACGCACTGGGCATACAAGGAGACTGTACACGCGATGGAGCAGGATGAGAAGCGGTCACTTTATACGAAGGTGAGCCACGAAAAATATATAATGGAAGTCAACTAACGGTTTTTTTCTGCGTAGCTGTCCTTGGCTTGGACTTTGTTCTTCATTTTCTGGATGGTAAGAACCAGCTTGCGTCCTGCTTGCGCCCAGTCCTAAATGATGGTTGATAGACTGGGTCTCTCATCTTCTCCCGCACTGAGAGTTGGTCTTTTGCTGAGGCTATGTACTTCTGTAAGTTTCTCAGATTGATCTGTGCTCGGTACTGGTTCACGGCAACTTTGCAGGTTTCATTGCGTTCACGACTATCGGCTATGGTGATCTGTCTCCGGTGACCCCTCTCGGCCGCGCAATCTTCATCATCTGGGCTTTGTTAGGCGTCGCTGCCATGACATTGCTCATTGCTGGTGCGTACGCTTCCATTCGCCGTGAATGCTCTGTGCCTAATCAGCCGCTCAGTCATATCCGACGCCTTCTCTTCGAAATTCCGCCGCGTCACGCACAACAAGGCCTTCGACCGCGCCGTGCAGCGCTACCAGCAAAGCGGGCGCAAGCGCAAGCGCTCAAGCTCGCCCGCGAACTCCAAGCCCGCGCGCATCACACCCACGCTACAAGCAAACATCGCGCGCCTCACCTCGCCGGACAGGCGCGCGGCGACCACCAGCGACTCGCGGCCGCACCTGCACCGCATGGCCACGGTTGCGGAGGCAGAAGCGGTCATCCGGAAGCACTTCGAGCCGCTGCCGACACTCATTCTCGAAGAGGTGCAGAAGTTCCGCGAGCACATTAAATACTTCCTGGTCGCGAACGGGCACACCGAAGGGCTCCCGGGGTTCGCAGGGCTCACTGCGTTGCCGCAGACAGACGACGACGTTCCACCGTCGTTGAGGGCGCTTCTGGATGACATTGCTGATAAGGAGGGCTTTGGGGAGAGGTTAAAGGATGAGGTTTGGAAAGACGAGTATGCGCGCAATGTGAGTGCACGACACGTTTCGTCGGGTTGCCGATCGTTGACGTGGGGCGTTTTGTGCAGACATTATTCGTTCTCAGTCTAGAAAGTGAGTTGATTCCGTCTTGTTCTTCGGATGTTTTTCTGACTACTTGCAGAGGGGGTCCGCACCATGATAGACGCTGCAGAAGAGGCACTAGAAATCGTTGCAGAGCGTGATCGCTTGCTCGCTGAAGAGGCTGCGCGCGAGGGCGATGTGAGCGAGGCGGCGGCGCTCATCCGGGCTGCAGGCACTGTGGAATCGATCAAGACTTCCCTGGAGATAGCAGAGGCGGACGAGAGTGAGGATGGCAGCGAGGATGAGAGCTGATGATTTGCCTCAACATTTTTACATACTATCTGGGTTTCAATCATGCTTGGTTGGTTGTCCGCACTTGTAGCATAATACCTCATGTATCAGTATACCAATGGTATGGTCTGCCACCAAACAGAGCTATCTCAACTTCGCGGGTCCAACTCTTTTTCTTTTGGACTACGTAGACTGAGCCTAGGGCAAGTCAACTGATAGAATACCGCACAAGTGCGACTCAGTGTCCTCTAGCACCTACGAGATTTCACGAGCCTAGTTGGGTTGTCGAGTTGCTGTGGCGGTTTCAGTGTGCTCTGGCAGTCGGGAACGCAATTTGAACTAGGTCGCTTGCTTGTGGCATTGAATGATTATTGCCTCCGAGTCCGAGTTGTAGTGGGACTCAGATAAGATAACGATAAGATCTGACGCGACGCGGACGCCACGCAAACAACCACTTTGTGCCCTTCAATCTACCTTTGTCCTTCACCCCATCGAATTAGACAAGACTGTGGTTTGACCGCCCGTGCAGGTCTCCCGTGACCTAGATACTGCTGCCCTCAAGCAGGTTGAGGCTTCAAATTTCACAGCTTCAACGGTCACCGGTCAACAGTCAACACTAGTGCTCTTCCCCCGCTCTGCACTCGCCAACAACAACTACAGCCACATTACTTGAGCGACGAACCGTTCAGATGACCAGGTGTGTTTTCGCGGCGGCAACCTGCCGTGTCTTGTAGACAGAACCGACCCGACGTCGAACGAAACTTTTCAAGCAGTACACGGAGAAAAGAGGGAACAGCGCTTCACATCTTCTGCCTTCAGCTGGCCATGGTCGAGCCATAGAAGGACGTGCGCGGCCGGTCGCTTGATCATTGGTAAGTAAGCAAATACGTTGGTATGCTCCTCAGCCTCGCATGCCGCAACAACAGGCGCCTCCTGGCTGCCACGGGCACTGCGCTGCGACGCATTTGTCTTTTGCTGATGAAGTGCTTTTTTCTCAATCGCAGCTGCCTGAAGAAAAAAATCAACGTCACCACGACGACGGAAGCCCAACGGCAACAAGGCCTGGGATGGGAGCAGACCGGGCAAGAACCGCAAGGTCGAAACTTCCGGGGATGGTCAAGATGATGGCGAGGGAGCGCGAGTGACGATCACCAAATGGCTGGAAACAACGATCGGCATCGGTCTTGGGCTATGCTCTGCTATGCTGTACTTGCCCCCAATAGGTTCCGGCGGGATCCCGCCAGGACCGGGCGGCTTGTATCAGCTTGTATCCAACGGTCCCGACCATTCCGAGCCATTCCGGCGGCAGTGGCGTCCTTCGCCCCTACGTCTCACTCGCCTGATCAGCTCGATTGCTGCGTCCTTGCGGGGTAAGGTCGATTTCGTTCCTGAAGAAACCGTTGTTCTGTCTGATCATAGGAGCAACAGATGGGCCCGCAGACCATCAAGCTAAGTTACTACGGAACAGTGTTTACATAACAGGACGACTCGTCGCACCACTGTGATGCTTCGCATCCTCGACCTCCATGAAACTCATTGCCCTTCCGGAGCCGGTGCTGTCTCTTCACCGGATAAATTTCGACATCGACCCTGTCGACCTTCCGTTTGTCGAAATTCGCCGGCAGACCGGTGAGCCCCATGACAATCTGCCTTACAAGCCCTCGTGCTGCGTTGGTGCTGCGTGTGAAGGCTTGGTATAACAACAGGAAATCCATGCGGCTGGTATCTGGCTGGTCTGGCCCACTGTCTCCATGCGCCCGCCGGTTTCCGACGATCTTCGAACGCTTGTGTGTTGCCTGCAGTTCCGATCGGTGTCCGCCGGCCATGTCGAATACTGACACCACACCTCACCTCCTTGGTTGCACTGCTGAAACTGCACTGCGCAATACCGTAAGCTCTGGAAGAGAGTTCTGGCGCGCCGCTTCAGAGAATTGCATCGTGACGGCGCGGGCTCCCATGACCGCCGTTACCAACCGTCCGTTCACTTATAAGCAGGAATGGCTCCTCCGTGATTCAGTAGTCTCCCCCTCATCACTTCGCACTCATGTCTTCGTCGGCGATCCCCCGGTGCACGACGCTCGTCCTCGACATTGGCGATGTCTGGTTCTATATGTCACTAGTCAACTCGACGAGCATCCCCCCACGCACCCTGAAGACTATCCTCTCATCCCCGACATGGAAGCTATACGAGTGCGGTGGTCTTTCCGAAGACGATTGCTACCGTCTCGTCGGGGAGGAGTGGTCGTTCCCCACGTCAGAAGTGCGCCAGGCCTTCCAAGACGTGCGCGACTCCCTGCACGCCGACCACGCGTTCCTGGAGTTCATTCGTGAACTGCAGGTGGAGTTGGGTGGCCAGCTCCGGATCTTCGCCATGTCGAACATCTCAGCACCCGACTACGAGGTGTTGCGGACGAAGCCGGCAGATTGGGGCATTTTCCAGCGGGTCTTCACCTCGGCCGCGGCGGGCATGCGGAAGCCCAACCTGGCCTTCTACAAGCATGTCCTCGACGAGATCAAAGCGGACCCGACGACGGTCGTCTTTGTTGACGACAAGGCGGAGAATGTGCGGGCAGCGCAGTCGTTCGGCATCCATGGGGTGGTGTTCGACGACGCAGCGAGGGTTAGGCAGGTGCTACGGTATCTCCTATGCGACCCTGTGGCGCGGGCGCGCGATCTCCCCGCCCACCCCCGCCAGTTGGAGTCGTCGACGGACGCTGGCATCGAGGAGGGCGAGAACCTCGCCAATTTGAGGCGACCCTTGACAGGTTAGTGCACCGTCGGACCTCTGCGTGACAGACACTGAGCTGATGTCCTGCGCGCCAACAGCAATTGTATGAAATATGACACAACACCCTTACAAGTGGAAGCTCTTCCGAGGTGGTGCGTGCAACACTTTGTGCGTGCCGCGATATCTGACAAGAGTCCTTTCGCTTCAGGCTAGCAAACTGTTTTGGTAGCGTCATAGCCCGTCGTAATTACTATATGCGCCGTTACGCGGGGAACCCCATGGGCAGTATGATCGGTTGTTTCGTCATGTGTAGTCAGATATGGTAACAGCACAGCATGGAGAAATTATTTGCAGACACCAGGCACATAGTTCGGAACTTGCGTTGCTGGGAAGGCCTAGGTGGTCTGGACGTCGTAGTACCCGGATCGGATGGCCGGCCCCATTGTGCAATCTCGACATGTCATCCGACTCTATTCAAGCTGCTCCCAATTTTCAGACATTTTCCGCCCTGGAACAACCAGGCAACTCTGCTGGTTGTCCCAGGTTGTCCCACAGCTCGAAATTGCAGTCGTCTTCATTTGACAGGCGCGATCACGTGGCTGCCTCTCTTCACGAATTTAGAGTCGGACGCCGCGTCCTTTCCGAGCTGAACGCTGACTTTGCAGCTCGAGTGCGACCAACTTCCCAGAAGATGGAATGTCTACATCGGCCTTCCCCTCCATAGAGAACCGCACCAACGTGTTGAGCGGGTCGCCGTTGCATTGGCAGCACCCTTGCTCATCACACGCAGCGGCGGCACTTCATAGTACGGCCACCGCGTTTCGTTTGCTTGACTTTTCTTGGTCGCACGTTGCGTTGAGCTGCTTGGCTAGAGGGCTCTTTGTTCCCCTTTATTGCTGGTGCCGGCACGCTCTGACAATGGCTTGTCCACACTTCCGGCCACACTCAAAGTATTCAAAAGGCCGGCAACAAGATCTTACTCGCCATCACACCCCAACTTGAGCACGCATCCACCCCCCGCACTACACATCTACACATCATGAATAACAACGATAGCGGCGCAACGTCGTCCTCTTCTCCGACACCCACCTTACCGCCCGCGCCGCGAGTCAACGGGCACGTCGGGCCCTCGACACAGGCTGCCAACAATCTCGCACCTGTAGTAACATCTCAGGTTATTCGCGGAAGAGCGACGCTTACCTGGGTTGCGGTTGACGCAGGACGACAGGTGAGCATGAGCCTTTGCCAACACCAGGGTACATCACTTATGCACTGCATGGCGAGCAGGATGCAGGCAGCGCGACCTCACCGGGTCAAAATTCCCCTCAGTATGCTGGAGCAGGGCGGGGGGCACCCGGACAAGTTGGTACGGCCTCTCAGCAGGCGACCGCAAGTCAACGCCCGGCGCGGATGGTGAACGGGACAAGCAGCAGCGCGCGGGCTTGGACCCAGGGGGACACCCAGTTGGAGGACTCCTTGCCGGAACCTCTCTAAGGATAGTTCACAACTCGTATGAGCAGTCCCTGTATTCGTGTATCATCATTATCTGTCAGCGCAGCTCGCCTCGACAGACGCGTGTCATGGCAAGCGCCGTTGTCAAACATACATTTTACCTCCAATTCCTAGTACGCACCCGCATCTCAGTACGCCTCCCGCTCCTCCCACCCGAGGCGGCCCTCCCACCGCTTCTCCAGCAGCCGCAGCGGGACATACAGCAGCGCCGCGCTCGCGAAGCCCGTGTACATCGCGATGTCGCCTGTCCCGCTCTTCGAGATCGGGCCCTCATACCACACTTGGTCCATGCTCGGCACGATGAGCGCGATGGACCCGCAGAACGCGAGAACCGCGGCGAGCCCGAGCGGGAGGCGCCGCGCGGTCGCCCAGTCGGCGGTGGAGTAGGACGCCCAGCGGCCGCGCCGGATGAACGCATGGTCGACGAGAACGATGGCGGCGAAGGACGAGGACCAGTAGCCAATGATGCCTATGGGAGGTGAGTGTGGAGCGTGGAAAGACGGTGCATTTGCAACGCACTCAGAATGTCGACGAGGGTGTTGTAGAACTTGACGGCGCCGACAATTGCGATGGGTATCAAGCTGCCGAAAGCATCAGCCATGCAGAGCACAGGGAATTAATTTCGTGGACGCTCACATCGCAGTGGAGATAACGGCGTAGATGTAGCGAGGAATCTTCGCCAGGAAAGGCGCCACCGCCATGAAGCTGGTTCCGAACGAGTACATCGTCGGCGCGACGGCGCTCGGGATTGTGAGCGCGATCACGACGGTCAAGAACTTGCCAAACCCGCCTGCCATCCCGAGCACAGCTCCGATGAGGCCTCCGATGTTGGAGCCGTTGGCGCCCAGGCCTGCCTGCCAGACTGGGACCGCAGGGGCTCCTGCGGCAAAGACAGCGCCGAGCATGTGTCCGGGGAGCTAAGTGCAGAAAATCAGACATATTTATCGCATAGAGTCAAGTGATACTGCGTACCGTGGCGATGAAGAAGCCGAGGTAAACGTATAGGAAGATCCTCCAGCTGGATGATAAAGGTTAAGTCTCGTGGCAGAATTATTTGGATTGTAGTATCTCACCTAGGTGCAGGTGCATGATACACACCATAGTCAGGCGTCATAGTGCACCAGCTAAGGACGCTCGAAAAGACGATTGACGCGAACGACAGCACAGCAGCCGGGGTAGGAGGCGGTGTCGGGAGATTCACGACGTGTTTTGCTCCTGCTCCTAACATCGTGATAAACGCGATGAAGTTAGGGAACCACGCGAAGCTCTCGTATCTATTCCCGCACCGAATTAGCACGCTGTCAACGGCGCATGTAGAGTGGGACTGACAAATGCAGGATACGATAGCCCATGAACGACACGACGAGGGAGATGACGGCGATGATGACGATGCCGACGGTGTCGCTCAGATGCGTCGAGACGGACGCGAGGGTCTGGCCGCCGACGATCGTGTTGAGGATGAGGAAGCCCATGAGCGAGAAGACATTGAGAAGGGCCGGTATGACCGCGCCATACAGTCTGTATCACTTGTTTGAGCACCCGAATTGGCATATGTTGGGTGATCCTACCCCCAGGAGAAACGCGCCTGCACCATTGCACGCGTGCCTAGCTTCGGTCCGAAGACACCACTGTGACCGAGGCATCAGCCTACTGAATCGCAATCGAGGTGAAGCGTCATACAAGAACGCTGGAACCGCGCATGTCCTGCAGATAGGGTGAGAATCAACGAAGATAACGCGCAGGAGCGACGTACACAAGATCCACAAATAGAATGATGATCAATGAATCTTTGAGCCCGAGCGAGAAAAATGCAGGCCCCGCAGAGCCTGTGCTCATCCTATGCACAGCCACATGCGGATCCTGTTTAGCATCGTCGGCCGAGTAACACGGAATAAAAGGGCGCACGGGAGCACATTCAGATTCACCGACAGCCAGGCGAAAAACATCTGATACAGTCGCTTGTCCGTACGGTCTTCCAGAGGGATAGGCGCGATGCTGATAAGAATGCAGAACGAGTGAGCACATCACAAGCCCATGCCGAATGAACCGGTCAAACGCACCCATGCGTCTCCACACCCCACTTTCGCAGTAGCTGCGAGAACCGCTGGAATCGCGACTCTTGCGGTTGCGAGCCGGCGGACAGGCTGTCCACGTCCTCCTCGCTCGCGTCGGCCGCGCGCGGAGAAACTTTCTCTGCGTCAAGAGTGTCCATGATAGCGGGGTGGGGGGAACACGCGCACGCGTGGGGCGCGCCATGGCTTATATATCCCCCCGCGCCTGGGCAAAAATAGAACTCGCAGGTCTCGAGAAGTCCGGAATGGAGTGGAGGAAGCGGCGGCGAGGTTGATGGCTTCGATGCACGCGGTTCTGATAAGCTGAAAAGCGATGCTTCCTTTGTAAATCGTTGCAACTTGTGGGCGCGGACGCGCGCGTGGGTGAGTTCCACAAGGCATGATCCTGATATATATGCAGTGGTGATAGGGATGGTGATGATCGGTGCTTAGGGCGGGTGGTGCAGGGCTGCAAAGATGGCTACAGCGAGGGCGGGCTTGAGAACGTCGTCGTGCGTACATACGCCGCGCAGGCACCGCCATCCCGATCCAGCAATCGCAGTACAGTCGCAGGCTGTCGGACTCGCGTGCATCCTCGGAACCTCCCACCAACGAGAGGGAAGGTGTTCGGATGCAATTGCAAAGCTCCAGCTGTTTGAGACGGAAAGACGCAGTGTGTTGAGGGCGTGGACAGCCAGGGAGGAAGGGACTCATGATAGGGACAATCCATAGTGGTTGCTTGCAGGTGACATGAGGAAAATAATAAAATTGGCCTACGGACGAAAGTGCGGTAAGAGCAAGGTATATGCGCTCCAAGACTAGTTGATCGCACCTGCGGCCTGAGCGCTACGTAGCCAACTACAGTCTACAGGTCGTGGGTCCACTCGTTGCGCACGTATGCCACATATACGGCGTAGCACATGTCAGGAGGCCCGAGTGTCGCCGCGGCGGGTCGAGAATGGGCAAAGGCAAGATGGTCATGGCAGGAGGCGTGTGTGGGCTCGCGCGCGTCTAGCGCGTCCCAGATTGCGCTCGCCCTCGACTCTATCCCTCTTTTTTCAATTATTTTCACCTCCCTCGATTTCAGATCCCAATCCGCACGAAATGCCTTTTCTACAAGCAATTAATGAGCTCAGAGGTCACCTTTACCGTCTGAATCCCACGGAGTCTGGAGTATGAAGTCGTCCATGAGCGCCGAGCGGCAAACTGTTCGCCGCGTCATTCGATCTACTGTATCCTTTCTACAGATCGACTGTCATCGATCATCTGTGAGAGTCAGCTACGGAGACTAATCCTTTCCTCAATTTGGGGCAGAGGCAGTGTAGGTCGTACCCTGGCGCGATTCCATGAGCGCAGAGTTTGAAGTTTCCGGTGCGTAGTCACTCAGAAGCCGAAGCTCTCAAGATCTCGAGTTCAAGGCTGAACCTGGCCTAGGAATCGTGCTCCCATCCTGAGCGCTCATTCTAGCGTAGCTTCTTCTGCTCCTGTCGATCCTCCCTTTTCATGAGCCTTCCTGGTTCCCACTTCATGGCTAAACTCACGAATTTACCAAGCGAAGTCCTGGACAACATCGCCACCCGTATCACTTCCCCGGTCGACATAGCAGCCTTCGCTCTCACTTCGAAGATTCTCGCAGCCATCGCATCACCCCGCCACACTCGTTTGCGGGCGATTGTATGCTCCCGCTTCGCGCTTTGCGCTTGGCAGCTGCTCGCCACAAACGCCTCCTTGGCTCGCAACGTCCGCTTGTTGACGATATGCGATCGATCATACCCCCGCCAAGTCCTACCGACTCCATTCCTGAAATGTGCTCCCGGATGCAGTCACGGCCATACCTATAATGAAGAGCAATTCGAAGCCCTCGATGTTATGAGACAGGCGGCCGAAGTTATGAGACAGGCGGAGCGTGTCATGATCGCTGCTCTGAAGAACATGTCAAATTTGGTGCACTTCAATTGGCAGGCAGCTACCTCAAACAAAGTAGTCGCGCGCAACGAGCCGGACAAACAAGATGTCTGGTCATTGCTGGCAGCCGTTACCTCGCTGGATGTTCTTGTCATTTTCGAGTCGGACAGATGTACCGTGTGGCATAGCCAGGTATATCCTTTTGATCCTTTTGCTCCTTGTCATAGCTATGTATGTCTGATCACATCGTCGCAGCTCTTCAGCCTTTCAAATTTGACAGTCTTCGACTATACGACGGAGATCTGCATAGGTCCTTCTACTCCCCCCCGATTGTTCACGACTCGTCGGCATGCTCAAAGATCGTTGTCCCGGACTCAAGGTTGGTCCCATGTTTGCTCAGAAGAATATCGCTCATTTCCCTTCCACTCCTTCAGGAACTATACCTTCGCTTCGCAGCGGAATTCCACTCCGGTGTCGGCTTTGCACCCCCTGACCTTGGGGAATCCCTATTCACGGCTCGATGGCGCCACTTGATCGCGGTTGGACTGATGCACGTCGCCAGCACGCCTGCAGCTGTCGTTTCGTTCCTTGCCGCCCATCCCAGTCTGCGCCGGATTCATTTGGACGAATGGTTCGGCTGTCGCCCCGTCCCTGCCGACTTTAGGGACTTTGATTGGCATCCCCCCCATCGCGCTGCGGCTCGCTTTACCGCCAGGCGTGCTCCCGAACTTGGAAAAACTCCATTGCATACCGGGGCATGCCACTGACATCATCCGGTCGATCTTATCCTCGCAGGCTACTTGCGGCATACCGCTCACGATCTCTGTTGACGTGTCCACACAGTTTGGACAAGACGATGCCACTTTGGACGAGTTCATATCCGTCATGGAAGAACTACCGCCCAACATAACTGTGTTGAACAGCGCAACTGTGGAGGGAGCAGTTCGTTCACGGAAGAGGAGGCAGGCGCGACAGCAACAGCGCCTGAAAATGTCCCATCCGCATCACAACGTCTAAAATACGAACATTGAGGCCGGCTTGACGCGGCTGCCATTATCCATGCATCCAGCATATTCCTTTTCATCATTCACCGGATGCGCTAGCGGGCGGTGCTCGGATGTTATCGACATAGGTTCGTCAAGAGCGCCGGCCCGCCATCATACTGGTAGAGTTGTGGGCGTCCCTGTTCAATTGACTCTATCTCTACTCTCTTCGCGTCCTTCGGTCGTGATTTTCGCCAATTGCACCCGGTCTACGCCACGGAGAAAAGGTGCCAGCAGAATAAATAAAAGAGCGTGTCGCTCATTGCCAATGACTACCATTTCCATTCCATCATACATGTCAATCAGAGCACTGTCAGAGCGCGGACGCCGCTTTCTCCGGCTTTCCGTACCGCGCGTGCTCCGCTTCCGACGCCCCAACTTCGAGGTCCAATTCAACGGTGCGCACCTTGTCCGCATCCTCCTCATGCTCATCAAATGCAGCGGTCCCGTCACGATCGCGTTGCATTGAGATCTCGATGGGCCGCATCGCGTATGACTCGCTCGTCGTGCTCGACGCTTTGCGTCCGAAGTGAAGGCCATTCGTCTGCGAGTTGAGGCCCTTGACTGCCGGCGGGCGCACGCTGGATCTGCTGGAATGCATATGAGTGTGAGATAAGACATCAGAGCCATCAAATGGGGGCGTACGAGTGCTCCGAGTCATTGGCGTATTGAGAGAGCGAGCGATGCATCCGCGTTGCACCCATTACCCTGGTCGAATGTTACCGTGGATCAAAGGCAATATAAAGGACGATGTACGTACATGATGAGGACTGCGGAGTAGAATGTTAGGCGATCGCAGTCAATCACTGTATTGGAAGCGAAACACAAGGCTCACGTGCAGGAGTTTGGAACATCTGCGCGCGACACAGGATCAGTTCCGTTCTCCTAACAATTAAGGCACTCTGCGCACCAGGTTCCATACGTCTGTGGGAAAGCAAGGAGTGGGTCAATAGCTGCCTTAGATGCCAAGGACGAGCCGTAAGCTACCAACCGTTAATATTCTTGAACAGAAGGATCTGTCACAATATTCTTTATTTCTCTCACGAGTAGACAGAGGCAGGAAAAACCTACTGTGACGGGCAGCTCGGCGACTGTGGCCAGGCTGAGCCATATGAGACCCTACGCCACAATCAGCACCGCGTGATTGCGACGACAAGAAGGAAGGGAGGCACCGACCTGGTGGTAGAGCGTGCGCCATATGCTGAATCTCGCCGCCTCGCGCTTAGACACGAGCCCGACAAGCATAATGACCAGCAGCGACGCGTCGGAGACGAACGAAATAACGGAGAGCGCACGCCCGCGCACTGTGAATATGTGGAGGCAGCTGCTGTCTGCAGTGCTCCATATGCCCTTAGACTGCAACTACAGTCAGAACAGAGCATACTCGTTCACACACAGCTGATTACCTTGATGATGTCTGCGTACATGGTGCGGAGTAGATGAACAATTGAGCCGAGGTACGAGAGGCAGATTGAGGAAGGAGAAGCGTACCTTGAAGCCATGCCGCGGCTATGGCGAGCCAGACCGAGGTAGAGAGAGCTACAGCGTAGATGTTGCGCTGCCAGATAGCTGCACTGGGAATGGAGAACGAATCAGTTCGGAGCGTGATGGGATGTTCGGATGCCCGTACATCCGCAATACGATTAGAAGCGAAGCAGAGAGCATTGCGAGGGCAGCGAAAATCTGAGGATGCCAGCGTGAGTATGCAGAGAGATATGCAAAGAAAATCAATGTTGTACCAAAGCAGCGATTAGCCGCGCCTGCAATTCAGCGTGGTCTGTGAGCAAGTGAGGCATGCGGAAGATTGCGCAACGGCACACCTGGCAATCAATTTCGGTAGTCCCATCCATTCCGACGAGGTTGAGAATGGTGAACAAAAGACAAGAGAAGCGACAGAGCGAGTAGATCTGCGAACAGCGTCCGAGTCAGTATCGATCGCCCGCAACATGTCAAAGAGGCACTCACGACGAAAGTCCAGATCCATTTTCGTCTGCCGGAAATGAAGCCCCACTCGTAGTCCATGTGCGTCACGTATTCCCAGCTGTCGGGGTCATCAGAAGCAGCTAAGGTCAACATGAAGAGTGCACACGCACATGTACACCCCAGCAAGAGCATGCTCAAGCTTCACAAAGTCGACTGTTTGGTGGGGTCAGCGCGCAGTATGTATGAGATGGATAGAAAGATATGGCGCACGGGATGTCCTCGCGAGGACGACAGGGTCATTCCAGTTGACCATAGCGCTTGCAGTTAAACTCAAAAACGGCCAGGGGCACACCGCGTGCAACTGGTAGGAAAACCAGGGAAGCCAGGCCAGCGTTATATGAGCCGCCTCGGCGCTACTGAGGAGCTTGTTAAATCACTGCATCAAGTGGGCCAGGCGCCACGACAAGTCCGGTACGCAAAGGAAGTCACAGTGACAGAACAGCCCATATGCGCTTGTTAGATATTCTCAGCATCAGAGGTCTTTAACAGTTTCGGGGATGTGACGTTGGAAGGTGTGAGGATTTGGTGAGGATGGTGACGGGGATCCGAGTGTAATGGGATCAACTGGCGGGGGTGAACATCCTCGTAGGACCGAAGGGAGGGAGGCCGCAGGGACGGGGAACTTGAAGGACAAAGAATGACGCAACTATCAAGAAAACGTCCGGTGAACATAACTAGACATAACTGCGATACCTAGATGTTGGCATGGACGAGCACACGACAGACTCGGAGCGCGGCCGTATTTCCAACCCATAGATGATAAGATAAGATCTTACTATCAGCAAACAAGTACGTGGCCTACCACCGTGACGTCTCCCCCACCTTTCGCCACCACCCACTCAAGTGATCTCCCACTCAAATTGTCAGCAAGCGGTACAATGTCGTACACTGGATTCTGGGATGAAATACGCAAGATTCCGCCAGTGACGCGGTTTCTTGCCGCGTCGTCGCTGGCCGTCTCAATACCGGTGATGATGCAGCTCGTCAGCCCTTACAAAGTCGTATTCGTGAAGGACTTGGTCGTGTACAACTGGGAGGTACGCATCAAGATTACTTGGTGCATGAGGTTGACATGCGCTGACTGAGCGACACAATTCGATGTAGATTTGGAGAGTCTGGTCAAGCTTCTTCCTGGGCAGTACGTGCATACCCTCTCCGACGAGTTACCGGTACTAATGTCGCCCTCGTAGGCTCCGGAATCAACTTCATATTCGATTTCGCCATGCTGTAGTAGGTAGCGCTGTCCTTTTCCCGCTCAAGCACCACCTCACCGCATGCAGCCGCACATCCAACCAGCTAGAAGAAGGGCACTTCCTCGGCCGCTCCGCTGACTTCGCATGGCAGCTCCTCATCGCAATTGGTGGTATCTTGGTATGTTATGTGGAGGTACTCACTTGGCTTGCGCGCTGACACAACCGGCAGGCACTGAATGTCCCGCTGCGGACATACGTACACCACCGCGCGCTCATCGTCTGCCTCACGTACCTCTCCTCTGCGCTCGCACCACCAGGAACGACCTCGTCCATCATGGGCATGGTCACCATCCCGATACAATATTTCCCCTACGCGCTCATCGGTACGTTTGCCTCGCCCACTGCTTTAGACGTTCTCACAGAGCGGGCATAGGCATGGACCTCGTGATGAGCGGCGCGCAGGCTGCCGGCGTCGGTGTGACAGGCGCGGTCATTGGGCACCTGTGGTGGTGGTGGATCTTTGGCGACGATGGGCACGGGCTGCCGGGCCTGCAGGAATACGGCAGCGCACCACGCTGGGTCACCGCCATCGTCGGCGCAAACGCGCCGGTGCGCACAGGCCCAACAGAGCCTGACCCGAACGACTTCCAGCCAAGGCGCCCGGTGCGGGCGGCGGCGGCGGGCGAAGGAGGATACCAATGGGGTCAGGGGAATCGTCTGGGCTCAGAATGAGCGCGCAGGATGCGGAAACGTGAGGTGGAGAGGGAAGGTCAGCTAGCACTGTATGTGTCCTCTTGTCGCTATCAATATTGCTTCATCACCGTGCGTTCGTACACGGACTCGAGTGACTGCCGCGAGCTACTCCTTGACGCCGAACTCCGCCCAATACGCCTGCATATCCTTCAAATTCTCCGTCTTGCCCTTCTCTTCTAGCCACGCCATCAAGTCCCGCATCCGCAAGATCGCACGCACGCGCCCCTTTCCGCCCAGCTCGCCCTCCAGCTCCTTCACGGTGCTTTTACCCTCACGGCCTACTTCCTCTCGATCCAGCGCCATCACGACGCCAACCACCTCGCCGCCCTCGCTTGCGACAAG
The DNA here is from genome assembly GCA_019915035.1 of Auriscalpium orientale. NCBI lineage: Eukaryota > Fungi > Basidiomycota > Agaricomycetes > Russulales > Auriscalpiaceae > Auriscalpium > Auriscalpium orientale. Next base: position 4,710,065 of record JAHLMH010000001.1, read on the forward strand.
ATCGCGCGCGCCGCGCACGGCCGTGCCGGCGGTCATCACGTCGTCGAGGATGAGCACACGGCGGTCGCGCACGGGCACGCCGACCATGCGTCCGCCCTCGCCGTGGTCCTTCGCCTCCTTGCGGTCGTACGCGAAGCCGACGTCAATCCCGTGGTGCGTGTGCAGCAGCACGGCGGTGATCGCGGCGAGCGAGATTCCTTTGTACGCGGGCCCGAAGAGCACGTCGAACTTGGGCAGCGGGTCTGTGGAGGATGCGAGCGCGGCCGCGATGGTGGAGGCGTAGGCGTGTCCGAGGGATGCGAGGAGGGGTCCGGTGGAGATGAGCCCTGCGTTGAAGAAGTACGGCGAGATCCTGAGGCGGATGCGCGTTGGTCTGCGTGCTGTTTAGAAGCGTGACCAAGGACGTACCGCCCAGACTTGAGCGTAAAGGATCCGAACTTGAGAGCACCGATGTTCAGGGCGTCGTCGACGAGCTTTGTCTGGTAATCCTGCAAAGAGGACATGGCTGGCACGCTAGTGATTGAGACGTTTGCAGGCAGGCAGCACACCAAAAAAGCTTTGTGTGGGACTCACATGTAGATGAAACGCTTTATTAACGATAGGTATGTAGAGTCAACACGAAGGCCTCAGGAGCCAGGGAGAGGAAACTTTCCCGACAGCGATCTAATCTAATCTGCGTGAGTCTGCCTGTGTTAATTGCCCTGTTGTTGCCGCGACTTCGCTCCAAACTGCGATCCCTCCGCATTGCGCCCCGCTATGCGGCTGCCGCCTCTCTTTCTTCTCGGTTCTGGACAGGCGTGCGCAGACTGCACGGCCGGGAGACGACAGTGACACCCAGATACACCGCGGCGACCTGTGAACACGACGTATTGAGTCGTTACATAGCGCATCTGAGTCTTCACGGCCGCCGGGTGAGAGGGCCCAGGCTGACAGCTTCTGACTCCTCCCAGTCTTCAAATGGAAATGATATTGGGATGGTCATCTGCCGTCAGAAAAACAATCCATATGTGAGCCGCTAATGTTTATATTCCCTCGGGTAGAATATTCGGTGCAGTCAAAGCTGCAAGGGAATGATTGTCGAGATCTCTTTGCACACGTACTTGATTCAAGACGTGCTCATCAATTATGGTGAAGATTTTCACAGATCCCAGATCCTGTGGCCATCAACAACCGTGCGTATCGCCGTAACAAAAGTACACTATCCTCAAAGTATCTCCAGTATCTAGGTTATCAACTGTTTCTGTGCATCTTCGTCTCCTCCACTCAGGCTGTCAGTACTACCCGGTGTAATATCCTTGTCCGCCGGCGGAACTCTGCCCTTGCCCCGACCTCTACACTTGCCACACCACCTGCTCCGGATTTAGCCCCGTCTGATCCTTCTTGTATTTGTATTTGGTGCTCGTGAAAGGTTGACCTACGGGCCGCTGATGTGTTATCAAGCCATCGTCGAGCCACTCCCACACCGACATGTTGTACCGCTCGACGTAATGTTGAATGATCATGCGGCACCAACGGCAGGCCTCTTTCGTCGTGGACCTCTCGACGTTGATGGTATGCAAATGGACAGTAGAACCCATGGAGGCCAACTGGCTTGTGGTTTTGGCTTCAGCACAGGTCCCGGGAGGGTGGCCGACACCGGTCCACTGGGACAGCATGGAGTCCATCAAAGGTGTATCCAAATGGATGTTCCCGTAATTCCGTTGCTTGTCGACTATGCTAGCGACGTCGCTAGCAGTCGAACCAAATACCGCAGTACCAGTTGTTTCGTTGTATGCAACGTGAACAACGGACGGGCGGAATCGGAGTTCATCAAGGACCCTCGCTCGAAACGCCGCTACACCAGCTGCAAGGCCTTTCCTACGGCTGGACTCGATCTGCATAAGACCCTTGAGGACCACAGCATTCCAACCCCGATAGGTGCCCTCTATCTGGAACTTGAGAACGTAGGGGCGTGCATCATTGATCCAATACGTCAAGGCTAGGGCACGGTGGTCATTCGAGTTGTGACCATTGACCTTGGGTGGGAATTTAAGCAGGCGCTGGGTTGCATAGTAGTCAACCAAAGCGTCAAGATCTTGACAGCCGCGTGGTGTCAGTCCCGTCTAGGATTTCACAGGTCACTTTGTGACTCACCTATGTCGGGCATAGGCAGAACCGGGGTGTGATGTTGAGTTTGATGGTACTCTTGCACAGTGGGAAGGCGCAAGTGGGCATTCATCTGCGCGATGTCGGACCGTTAAATGAGACCCAGTAACAAATGTAGAGTGCTCACTGTCACAGCTTAGAGAAACGCGGCGTACAGGGCTACAGGATGTCAGGTATGAAGAGTGAGACCGGTCCTTGACATCCAGAGAATAGAGTGTAAAACCTTGGAAAAATACTGCACAGAGAGGGGTTTGAAGAGCTTGAACAAGCACGTCGTCTAACTTGCAGCGTCGGTAGATGGGGAATGGATGGCAGGATACTCCTCTTTAAATAAAGCGAGCACATCCTCCGAAATACAAACACATCAATGTATCTGCTGCCAGCAGATGGACCGGAACAAACTGAGCAGGACGAAATAGGGTCACGTAACAGAGTTCAAGACGAACGACAAGGACGGTTGAATCCCGATGAACAAGAGTCTGGCGATGTGTAAAGCTTGGTTGACATGTCAGCGTCGGCGTCGGCGATGCAGGGGACGGCAGATCGTCACCGCAGTGCCTGTCATAGAGTTGGTCAGTGGTCTTTGCTACTCATTAGGATACATCTGACCACTGGCATCAGATCGATGAGTGCTAAGGACGAGGAACAATGTCGACATCCATTCGTCGCAAGATCCTTCTTCAGTAACCAGCGTGTTGCGTACTCATTCCTCGAGAACATAGACCGAACCCGTAGCACACACTAGCACAGATGGAACAATGGCAGAAAACCTCCCAAGGCGACGACAGGACGGACAAGAATCCGAGAATGATCGCAGTGTCGATATTCGTGATGCAGCCAACTACCGATTATTCAACATCCGTGGCGTATATTCCAGAAGTTGTTCGTTAGTGGGGCGCATACTTATGACCAACAATGATGGTACACACGAATTCACAACTTCCGAGATGTAAGCCGCGACCAGATTTCTCGTCAAAGCCCAGCCTGTTGCGTTCTCAGCTACTAAGCAGCACGTAGTCGGAATTCGTAGCATTAGCTAGCACTGGCAGGACAATGAATGCGCTGGCAAGGTGATGAGGACGCCGATTGCAAGCCGACATGAACAACCAGAACAAGAGTTTTTGGAGCGAAGTGACAGCGGTTGCCAGCTCGGGTGTCGGCATGTGTGATGAGCAGAATCCGGGTCGTTACGAAGGACGACAGTAACGACACAGTATCGACTCGATGGTCGTGAGCATGAAGCTACGCGCACAAGCATTGAAGCAATAGAAAATCAACTGCGGCATACGTGCACGTGCGCCGCCGTGCCGGGATTACATCCGAGATGCCGGTACCAGTTCAACATCAACAGCGACTCTCGGGTTGCTCTCGGCCTTGTTCTCAGTGAGGGGCAAGCGCTACAGTCCATATATTGGGCTCACCTGCCGCATCCTTCGCATCAGTCTACCCTCCAGTAGCGATGCTCACAACTTTACCCGTCGAAGTCTTGGACAACATCGCCACCTGCATCACATCCCCGATCGACATAGCGGCCTTCGCCCTCACGTCGAAGACCCTCGCATCCGTCGCATCACCTCGCCACACTCGTCTTCGGGAGATTGTATGCTCCCGCTACGCGATCTGCGTCTGGCAGTTGCTCGCCACAAATGCCTCCTTGGCTCGCAACGTCCGCTTTTTGACTATATGTCATCGATTGAGCAGCCCTATCGTCCCGACCCCATTCATAAAATGTGCTCCCGGATGCTCGCACGGCCTCACATACGATGACATGGAAGAAAGGCTCGACATCACGAGACAGGCGGAGCGCCTTGCAATCGCTGCCCTGAACAAAATGTCAAATCTTGTGTTTTTCGATTGGCAGGACCTCCTCTCCAGCAGAATTGTCGCGCTAGAAGAGCCTGACAAGCAAGATATCTGGTCGTCGCTGGCCGCCATCACTTCCTTGGATGGTATCTCTATTTCCGAATCGGACAGATGTACCGTGTGGGGTAGCCAGGTATTTCCTTCACTTTGCTACTTCTCATTATGTGTATATCTGATCAAAGTGTCGCAGCTCTTTAGTCTTTCAAATCTGACAGTCTTCGACTACACGACAGAGATTTGCATAAATCCTACTACTCCCCCCGATTGTTCACGACTCGTCCCCATGCTCAAAGATCGTTGTCCAGGCCTCGAGGTCTGTCCCATGTCTGCTCTTAGAAGAACAGTGCTCATTGCCGTTGTACCCATTTAGGAGCTGAATCTTCGCTTCACAGCCCAGCTCGGGGACGGCTTCGTGCCGCCTAACCTTGGAGAATCTCTATTCACGGCTCAATGGCGTCATTTGAAGGTGGCAAGGCTACAGGGCATCGCCAGCACGCCAGCAGCCGTGGCGTCATTTCTTGTTGCACATCCATGTCTGCGCAGGGTTCATTGGGATGAATGGTTTGGTTGTCGCCCACTCCCTGACGACTTCAGCGACATTGACATGAATACCCCCATCGCGCTGCGGCTCCCTCTGCCATCCGGTGTCCTTCCGAATTTGGAAACACTCCGTTGCTTGCCTGTGCATGCCACTGATATCGTCCGGTCCATCTTATCCTCGCAGGCGACTGGTGATTCCGGCACGATGCTCACCATCTTCGTCGCGGCGGCCATACATGACGGTTTCGACGACGGCGCTTTGGAAGAATTCATATCCGTCATGGAGGAACTACCGCCCAATATCACAGTGGCAAACCGCTCAGATGCAGAAGCAGGAGTCATTCGATGGAGGAAGTGGAAGGAGTCGCAGGCGCGCTTGCAGTCGGCCTTGGCCATAGTCCACCCGGAGGACACCTCCTGAACCCGGTACCATCGAGTTGCCACTCTGACGCAGCATCATTTTATCCGGTTGTCTTCCAGTATACCCCTTTCAATTCATGGAATCATCATCATCCACTATTTATGCCTCGACATCATTACGCATCGTTCCATCGTTCGAGACGAGCGTAATCCGATAATTCGTATTCAGAACCTACGTGCCTCCTGCAGCATGGGGCTGCACCTCAGCGATCGCAAACTAATTTCCACACCGCAGAGCAACCAATCACCTCCTCTCCACCGCCCTTCATCTCTTGGCTTAAATCTTTGGTAGCGGCCCATACACCGTCCCAGGACCGTTCTCTCCAATCTCACACGCTCCATACGTCGACCCTGCGGGCTCAATCATTGAAGAATGGCCGGTCTTGCGGTGGTGAACACTGAACAATGTTTCGCGGACGTCGTAATATTTGAACCTGACGCGTCCTGGTGCGTCGTTTTGTCAAGATCGGGGAGCACATGGTGCATATCAGCGTTGTGTGACTGATCAAGTCGACCAGAGCCGGTGGAGTTGAAGCCCAACAATGCGCAACAGGGAACCGTCCGCGAACTGCCAAGCTGTGGCCGGGACACAGCCAACCGCCACACACATTGCCCATTGTCCATCCCTCCACTCAAGCTATCATTGTCCTTGCAGGTTTCCTGACAAAGCATTGTTTTCCCCGGGCCAAGCGTCTGGGTGTATTCCGTCCACACTCGCAAGTGCTTAAGAATGACGGTGCATCGAGCAGCTCCCTCACCCGCTCCTCTCGCCCCCATCCACTCAGCTCAACCCGTACTTTCCCCACCAAACCATGACCTTTTACCGCCAGGACGCGACCTACTACCCAGTCTCCGTGCGCCCTTTCCCTTGTACACTATCCGCTCCAGCCCATCCTAAAGCCTCTACAGAAAGTTGACACCCTCGCCACGGGCTGCCTCGTCGCTGCCCTCGGTAGCGCCGGCGCGAACGACCATCTTGGGCTCGTTGTTGGCCCGCGCACCAAGGTGGAGCTCTGGAAGATGCACCGCATGCGTGACGCCGTGTTCGTGCGCCAAGCCGCGCCGCAACCGTTCATGTATCGCGTCGACCATGCCGCGTCGCCCTCGAGCGGGCGCATCGTGCCCATCACGTGGAACGGCGCGCGCGTGCGCTCTGAATGGCCCGTGTGGTTCGACCAGCATAACGGAGAGGTCGGCATGAACGTCGTGCACGCGATGCGCGGCGGCCCGATGACGCACGTTGGCGAGCGCTTCATACCCATGCATGCGGAGGAGTCTCATGCGGTTGTTGCGGTGAGTGGTAGCTGTCTCGTGGATCAGCTGCCGTGCTGATGCGATGTGCGCAGTGGCCTGGGTTCTACGAGTACATCCTGCCATTTCCCGTGAAAATGGCCCGTCACACGATTACCGCGGACGAGCTTCTCTGCCACCTCGCGTGGGCAGTGCACGCCATGCTCAGCGTGCGTATCCCGTCTTCCAACCCGCTTGCTGATGAAACTGACTTGGCCGGCGCACACAGGGCAAGGCGCCGCGTGACCCGATGTGCCCCAATGCGCCGCCGGGGCTCGAGATTGGCGTTGTGCGCCCCGAGGACGTCACCATCATGGGCGCTCTCAACCTTGCGCAGGGCAAGTGGTATCCGATTTTGCGCGTCGCTCACCGCCTGCGCTAGCGTGCAGTGCTGTGAGGTTCTTGGCATATGCTCGTAGCTGTCTGAATATGTAAATACACTAGGCTATAAGACATTACAAGCGTGTAGGTTCCTCACGGGCCTGTTAATAACAGTTCACCGCCATCCTGCCGGGTCGGGGGCGTCCGATTTGTCTACGCAACCTAGCGATGCCGTTCTGTGCAACACACTTTCATGGCAGCGGGGAATTCCAACCTCGGCCTTTTTGCAATGCTTCGACATCGCAGCACACGGCAGTGGTGATTAACCAAGGCCGGCTGCGACTAGAGGCGCCTATTGTCGGCTCCGGTATTCAAATGTTTCAAGTACCTTGATTGCCCTCGCGCCGCGCGGTCTACTGATCGTTTGTCCCCCGTCAGGGCACGATAGATAGATTCCTCACTTATGTAAGTTTTCGTCGCAACGACTCCACTGGAGTCTGCGCTACCTCGCTAGCAACACAGTTATCAACACTCCCATTTTGGCGGCCATATTTGCGATTTGGCTGGAATGCTGGAGTACTCTCTGAGTCTCTGACACCCAAATCGAGGCCTATGGCAACTAGATATGCCTCCGTTCCCTCTCTTGTCGCAGGGGAACTCAAGCCGAAGAGGACGACATTATACCTCCCCTTTCTTTCACCCACATGCTGGCTGCTCGCCAGCATTGCTGCCGCGTTAGGTCACCACTTCTTTAACTCATGGGTCGATGGCAAGCAGACGTGGGTCACTCTCGTGCGATTTCAAGCTCCATTCTCACTTGCATGCCTTGCCTTGCAGCGCTGAGCTTGGGCTATCACAGCAATGGGTGTATCGCGCGACTACGGCCTTCGCATTCTTGATACAAACGATGTTGGCCTCAGCTATGTCGTTTGTCCTGTGTCAATTGGTGTGGTACTACGTTCAGAGGAGTTTCATGACTGTCCAAGGTACGTCCTAAACCAAGTCCGAGCGCCAGATAATGACGAACGGTATGGCAGACATCGACGCCATGTACGACATAGAGCGGCGCGTGTTCAAACCCACCACACTCCCCATGACGGCCGTTCGCCGACCTCTTCTTGTCCTTGTCTCTCTTCTGTCTTACAGCTTGCCCATCTGTGCGATTTTCTCAAATGCAGCGCTCCGCGTCGTCACCGCCACGCAAACGGATGTTTTGCAAGACTGCTCGATCCCTACCGGCAATCTCACCACTCAGAATCCGTCGCAATTTCTATACAGCACATATACCCCTCCTGCTGGCACGGAGCCCGCTTACTACGCCCCGCTCGCCACCACGAGCAGATTTGTGACTCAGGCGCTCGTCACCCAGCGCCTTCCGTCGCTCACCCTCCCGAGTCCATGCCCCGGAAATTGCACGTATCGAGTGTCGGTCGACTCGATGAAGATGAATTGCAACTTGATCGATGAGACACAAGCGCCAGCCGGCCTCATGGAGCCCCAGGGCGGGCGGACGACGTACTGGAACGCGACTGTCGACCCAAGCGACATTCCCTTGAGTTACGGTTCCGACGGACCCGTGGATCAGACATCGGCACAAGTGACAGCAGCTCTTCCATTCTTCATTGGATGGAATTCGAGTGCAGGACAGGCAGGCGGGACGTCAGGATTTGCTCGATGCAATCCCGCGCAGGCACGCTATGACTTCGAAGTGAGTTGAGCGATTCACAGTCAGGCATGTAGTTGACTCTTTTCATGTAGGTTAAAACCGTGAACGGGGCGCAAGCCGTCACCTACAACGTCACCTACACAGGGGACCCCAGTCAATTTGTAATTGTTCCGTACTGCGCGAACAACCTCCCGTGCCAGGTCAGCGCGCTCGCGCAGGCCATGCGCAACCAACTCGTTGGTAGCATCTCGACATCTGACGTGTCGAGTGTTTATCTTTCCACGAGTTTGTCTTCGGCCGTCGCCTCAGCAGCGTTCTTGAACCAAACGGTCGATCCCAACCCGAGCACCGCGGCGACCTTGTATGTCTGGGGAGACGTCCTCAGCGGCCTCGATTCCCTGGCAGCAAATATCACAGCTGGACTGCTGAATATGCCCCTCGGGATGAGGGACAGCCAGTGCACCTATGATTATACACACGTGGTGTATCGCTATGAGCGGTTCACTCTCTGGCTGCCGTACGGGGTAAGCCGCCCTTCTTTCCCTCAACGCTTTCTCCCATTCACCGCGGGTGCGACGAACACAGATCGCGATCTTTGTCGTCACAGTGTGCGTCGCCTTCGGATTCGTCGTGTTCCGCAATGTGAACCCCACAAACCGGACGACGTCATTCTCCGACACCGTCCTGGCCACACGAAATCCGAATCTACACTCCATCTTTGATGATGCTGCGCTGGAGAAGGCGGAGGCGGATGAGGTGTCATATTCACACGTGAGGTTCGGGAAACTGATGACGGGGAGAATGGGCTATGGGGTTAAAGGGGACTTCTGATACATATCGCACAACTTGAAGCCTGTTCGCTATATGAAAGACAGCGCGGTTCACCATAATTTCCGGAAACTCTACTTCTAAGCGGGACTCGGCGTGTGCAATGTCTGATGATCTCGACGAATAAGTTGATGAGGCGCTGTTAGCTGAAAGACTCAAACGTACAGACTCTTCAACCTGGCTGAGATTCGCGGCCTTCGGGTTTTGGTCCTCGTGTCTCATCAAAAACGACATTAAACACATAATAGTCTGCCAGATACCGAGGGTCAGCGAGAGGGTGACAAGAAAACTGAACCAATTCCCGACCGTGACCAGCAAATACGCCAGAGTGGGAAGAGTGCCGACGAAGTCTATATCAAACGATTTGAGTTGGCATATGAGTCTGTTAGAAGTCCGAAGTCACGGTCGTACCAATGATAGCACCTGAGATTGTCGGTACAGTGAGTCATCCTGCAGTGGCCCAAGTCCACCCTACACTCACCAAAGCTAGTTGGTGCCCCGGGCATAGACGCGCGCAGCGACGAGAAGGCAAATAATGTTGCTACGGGTACGAGAAGAACCGCCGCCTCAATCTTGTAGCCATAAAGCACGGCCTTGATGGCGATTGCCATTAGGACCAAGTCGATCGACCCTGAGAGTACTCGGTGCCCGAATTACTACAGTGAAAAGCGAGCGAACTTGACCTACACATTGCAACGACAATGATGATCACATATGCCTTCACGAGTACTCCACGTTTGACGTCCAGCGTCATATTGACGTGACCGAGATAGCCATGATCAAGCTGATCGTCGAAGTCAGGTGGCTCTATATTTACTTGAAAACCACTGTTACACCATCACGGTGCCCATCAGTTTATGTAGAAGTCAGAGAAAGACAAAGACAGACAAAGGAGTCCCACTAGCCGACTCCACAGAGACAGCTACGTTCGCGCCGTTCTTGCCGACTTCAGAAGCAAATATAACAATCTCCGTTTGGTAGCTTCAAAGGTGAAGTGTCAACTTCTTAGGAAGACGGGTGGGGAGAAGCCTGCGCTGACTAGTCAAAGGGGTATTTGTCCACACTTGTTCCCTCGAATCCCAAGCCTTGTGAAAGTCCGGCGTAGTATCCGAGCTGGGACTCGGAATGTCCCGGCTTGTACATCATGAGTTGAGTGCGGAAGAGTGGCACGGTCATGCTATCGGAAAATAATCCATTGTACTGGAAGATAGGCTGCTTCGGGACGTTATTAGACGCCACATTCGACACATCCGAGGGCTGATCGCTGCCGTCGGGAGGCATGAGCAAATTCCTGCACAAAATGAACCCGGAGTTTACAGATTGCCCGAGTGATCGCGATGCCTGGATTGAACTACTACTCACGGGTCAAAGAAGATGTTCACGAGCGGGCAAGAAGGCACCCCGAATCCCTGGTAGTCACTGTAGCAGGTATCGTCGTCAACGGTCCACTCCATCACCAGGACATTCGCGACGGGATCCACGTTCACGAGATCCATGCCGAGGCTGAGCATCCTCCCGAAGTCGACTTGCTGAGGCTCATAGGACGGGTCATATACCGGGATCTTGCCAAGGGGTCCGGGGCGTAGGAACAAGCCAAGTACCAACCCGCATGCAATGGCCAGCGACGCGGAGATCATGAAGGCAACAACCCAGGGGCTGCATGCGCAGTACCTGGACCGTATTGACCGTATGAACATAGGAGATGTTAGGGGATGAACAGAGGGCTGAGTACTGTGTGGTACTTCGCGTGGGTAAAGGGATCATATACTGACAGACACGAGGAACTACGCGAGGCTGCAAGTGCAATGGGACTTGGAAGGTCGGTTTATCGATATTATGGCATCAGGGAGCGTTTCATATCGTAACTATGAACGTCCATATACTATTACACGTCACTTATATATCAGCCGAGCGTTTAGATAGACTCCGATAATTATTGTTCCCTCTCTCGTCGCACCGGGAAAGACCTGGGCGAGCAAGGTAAGGCAAGGTACTCAATTCATCGAGACGCTCGCAAATTATAATCTGCTTGATCATCCATCCGATCTGTCTGCACCGTCCTCTTCCGATTGATGGGATGATAGCATTTTACCAAAAGCTTACCGAGAGGCTCAAGACTTAGCTATGCAGTTCGAAGCTGGTACCAGGGGCTTGGCCCCATCCTCGTTTTTGGCTGGCTTCGGCCGCCGAGGTCAGCGCGCCCGGCCCGCTGCACCCTGCAGCAGGTCTGACCACAACGCAAGGGCCGACAACCTCTGTACCACCCTGTGCCACGATCATCATCAACAACCACCGCGAAGCATCAAGGACACAAACCGACCAGTCAGCGCTAGTCAGCACCCGCGCTGCGCATGCGCTGCGCAGACCCTGACTCCTCGCACAGCCCACACCAGCTGCATCACAGCAATCTTCCCGGGCATCCAGCTCCCTGCTGATGCCCCGCCTGCATAAACGGTTTCAGCTGCACATTCACTCGCCATGATGCGCACATGCGCACCATCATGCGAGTTGCTACACGCTTGCGGGTTGCACTACCGTGGCTGACCGCGTACTCACAGAAGACAGGTTGCGCAGTAGATATCTATGCGCACCATCACGGCCAGGCACGCCGCGTTGCTGCGATGCTGCGGGGCTGCACGCACGTAAGGAAGTGCATCATCAGCGGGCCTGGATCACCAGCGCAAGTGATCGGCGTGCAGTGCAGGGTCTAGAATTGGGTTTAGGGGGCTGGTGGCAAAACACTACACCTTCCACATCCGCTTGCCGCCTGATCGCATCACCGAGTGCCACGTACCTGAATAAAGCCAGCACAGAGACGACTCATGCAGAAGACTTGCAGTTGCGCGCGGGCGAGGGCGAATACAACAACCAGGAAGGGCCTATATAATGTGAAAGATAATACAAGATGTAGGATGTAGCGAGTGGCAGTAGTGTTCGTGCGGCGCGGCGTGGCGGTCGTGGCATTATGCGGGGAAGCGGGCGGGGGCGCGCGGGTCAGGAGGGGAGGGTCAGGTCACAGGTGCACAGGGGCGGGGTGGAGGGTAAGGCGGGTAACGTCATGCGAGCTTGATCTGGCGAAGATTTTGGCGGAGGACGATGTCGCGCACTGGCAACGCATGATCGTCAGCTCAGCGAAAGTAACGTGAAGTAGATAGATGCGTACCGCTCGCGAGGATGCCCGCTGTGGTTTGTATGTCCTGGAGTGGGGGAGGCGTGAGGAGAAGCACACGGTAAGAGGGTACAGGACGAACCGTGACAGAGGTGCAGAAGCCGTAAAACTTCCGCGGTGCGGGCGAGAACACACGCTGTATCGCGCTGAACTTGCCGCGGAAATCTGCCGCCCAGCCGCCATCACTGTCAGCGTCTGCATATACACGACTGCGGGCCCCGTGCACGCACATTTCGACGCGGTCTCCATGTCGTTCGCCCTGTCGCCGTACGACCGGACGTACCGCGACAGCTGGATGCCCGACTCAAGCTTGCGCTGGAGGATGTCGCACTTGTTCAGGAAGAGCACGAGGTCGACGTTCGCGAGGAGCCTGTTCGAGCACACGGACTTCCACAGCAGAACGGAATCTTCCTGTGAGCGCGCGTGGGCGCGTCAGCCGCATACAGGCGTGTTCGGGGAGAGACATACGAGGCGGTTCACTTTTGGATCCTCCTCGAGCGGCTGGTCAAACGAGGATATCGGTGCGAGGAAGATGATCGCATCCACTGCATACGCGCGAGTTTAGCCAACGCGCCATCATAGCGGAGCGCAACGCACCATCGTCAAAGAAAGGGACCCATGTTTCTGTGGCGGGTAAAATCAGCGCGCGATCCACACGCTCACCGAGGCGGACTTACGACGCTGCGAAAAGGCACGCCATCAGCGAGTGTCGGGTCGCATGAGAGCACACGCACCTGGAACCGCGACCCGCCGACATCAACGATGCGCCATTCGGCGCCGCGCTGATCACCTGCCTCGAGCTGGAACTTGTACTCGGAGACGCCGAGGGTCTTGAGACGCGCCTTGAGCACATCGTCTGCAGACTGCGGGTGAGTTTCGTCCCTGCGAGAAGAGGAAACACGGACCGTCTGATGGCATATAGTCGAGCGCTGTTATTCGCTCTAGGTCGTCGAGGAAGCTGTCGCATACATGGTGGTCAGGGGCGCGCATACACGGTGCGGCAGCACTCACAATCCGCTCTCCTCCTCGACGCGCACCCGCCGCCGCCGGAGCACGGCGCGCACGCGCTCGCTGTGCCACAGGCGCGCGAGGTCCTCCCTGCACTCCCATATGACGCGCTGGTTCTCCTCCTCGTCCTGCCCGCCGCTCGCGGGGCGCGCGCCCGGGCGCACGAAGATCTCCTTCAAGCTGACGTTGAGCGGCAGGCGCGCGGGCGCGTTGCTGAGCGGGGGGTCGTCCGAGGGCGGCACGAGGCGGGCCTTGAGGTACGCCTCGACATGGCGCAGCGGGAGCAGGCGCAGCGCGAGCGCGTCCACGTCGAGCGCGTCCTCGCCCGCGCCCGCGCTGGGCCCGTCCATCTCCCAGGGCGGGGACGCGCCGCCGTCGTAGTCCTCCGGGTCCGGCGCGAAGGCGAGCGTGTCGGGGTCGCTCGCCCAGTCGTCCGGGTCGGGGTCGGGGTCCGGGGCGGGCGCGGCGCGCGCGCGGTGCTTGTGCCGGCTGGTGCGCGAGCGCGCGTCGAAGCCCGAGTCGAGCGTGCGCGTGTGGGAGCGCGGGGACGTGTGGTGCGGCGGGCGGGGCGGCGGCGGGGCGGGGGCGAGCGCGGCGAGGATGGTGTGCACGGAGCGGATGAGGTTGAGCTGGATGATCGCGCGCCAGTGCACGCGCTCCTCGCGGAACGCGGTGGGCGTGTATATGCGCTGGAACTGGCGGAGCGTGGTGCTCTTGCCTGCGGGGTGGGTGAGTGGGGCAGCGGCGGGGGCGCGCGGGCACGCACCGGACTCGGACTGGCCGAGCAGGAGGACGCGGACGATGCGCTTCTTCTTGTTCCGCTGGCGCTCGAGGCGGATGGACTCGTCGATGGCCTGCGAGACCTTCCGGGCCTCTGCCTCGCGGGCGAGCCGGAGTGCGCGCGCGTCAGGGGACTCGTCGGGCGGCGGGCGCATCGCGGCGGCGAGGGGGTCGTGGTCGACGAAGGGGGGCATGCACGACGAGAGGAAAAGAGGAGTCGAGCTGGAGGGCGTGAAAGAGGAGGGGTGCGACGCCCGGATAACTGTTGATAAATAGAGCAGTCGGTGCAAATCCCGCGGAGCGTGAATTTCGGTTCACCTGAAATATCTTTTGCTCTGCAGATGGCAGATGCCCTTGCCTGACGGCCCTCAGATGGCCCTCGCCTGACGCCGTCCCCGCGCTGCCCGCGCATACATTCGCGCAGGGGGCGGGCGGCTCGAGGGCGGCGCAGGCTCTTTGCCAACGCACCGAGCACCGACGCGGACGAGAGCACCGCGCGACCCCGGACAGCGCCCTTGCGCGCGCACGCATGCCGATCATCGTGGCGTTCCTAACCGAGCGAAGGCGTTGGTAGACTCATGCTCAGGGTCCGTAGACACGGAAACCAGGCAGGCGTGCCCGCTGGCTTGTCATAGGAACGTCTGGCTCGCCATAGAGACCCTCTCCCATACCTGCATAGTTCTCACTCGAGATATCCTGAGAAACACAATCAATAGGGACCTGGCTGGTGCCTCGCGGAGGCATCCCCGGGGTCCGCCCCTCCAGGCGGCGTTTGTTTGTGCCTAGCCACCGGCGCGACGGCTCTTTGCAGGCACCGAGAAACGCTCTCCGGCCGGACGCAGCCCACGGCCGGCGACACCGCGATTGCGCCTCACCTGCGCACCGCCAGCATCCTCTCCTCTGCACAGGCTTTGGACCCGCCTCTAGCAACATCCGACAAGACATCCAGCACGCGAACACGTCACCTTGCCATCTACGTCCTGCTCCACGTTTATCGCAGTTCCCGGTCCACGCTGGCGCCATGCACCATGCAGCAGCGTACGTGCCTTCTCACGACACTCACCTCTGCCTGCACACATCTGATGGACGCCCGCTTGCATATGGATCCCGGCGAGCCAGCGAGCACCGTACGTATGTTCTCCCCGCTCACGTCGCTCCCACCCTGGAACGACATCACCGCGCCGCCGGTTTCACTGCCTGCAGGCGCCAGCACAGGCACGTCGAGGGGCCTTTTGGAACGCTCGAAGCATCGCCGTTTGCCTTTGGGTCGCCCCGGTCGCCCCCAGGTCCCCACGGTGCTTCCACATCAGATTCCCCTGCCCAGCGTTCGCCCCGGTGCGCACTGGCACGCTGCACCGTCCTTGGAACGTGGCCGCATTTCCTCGGACGAAGTGTCATGAATCCAGTCATGCACTGATAGGACGCCGTCAGCGCGTTTGTTCTTTCTTCATTCGGCCACATCGATGATCCACAGCACCCCTGTCCTCTGATTCCTCCCACCGAGTCTAATGATCCTGCTATCTGCCTCTCAGCAGCCCCCACGTCCCTTCTTCCGACGTCATCGTTCGCGACGGTGTACGTGAACACTGAATTGGCGGAAGAATGCGCGCGGAAATAGCGTTTGCCAGGGGCAGGGCCAGGCACGCGTGGGTGCTCGTGGGGGTAGGTCTGGGTAGGTGGGGGTCCGACTCCGCGGCAGAGGCACGCCGTTTGCATTTGACTATTTACACCGTGTTGCTGACGTCCACTTTAGACTCTAGTTGCCGCCTAGGATAGGTGTGCACATGATTCCGCACCGGCTCCTGGCGCTATATTGATCATCCATGAGCGCTCCAGCCAACCCATGGTCCAACTCCTCTGACTATCTGGCACGTCGCACACACCCGGTTCTGGTTGTTCGGCCATCTGCGAGATAGTCCTTGAGGGGTGGCACTGGCAAGCTAGCAAGCTGCCAGCTGGTCATTACATACCATGGCGCACAAACTCTCCAAGGCCGTGATTTTGCGAAGGGTACATATGGGTTTTTATACCATGCTCAGCTGTGGTTATAGCGTTATCTTGTTACTGTGTGTTCATCGCATTAATGGGGTAGTGGTAACCTGGGTCGTTGCCAACAGATCGAAGTCGTGTAACTTCGACCCGCCGAGGGTTCGATTCCCTCTTAATGCATCAGGAATGGCCTTTAACCTTTTGCCGACTTTTGTGTGCTTTTCACAGCTGCGCAGTGTTAACAACCCCCTTCGGCCTGCAAGTGTCGCTGCAGCCTGGCAATCAAGAACGTGCATACGCTATTCTTCACCCAGCTCAAGAACCTCAATAATAAATCACGGTCTCCGTTATAGACGCTGCCGTGCCTTAATGGTGCCTACGCCTACAGCTGACGGACAACGTCACAGGTTCCGAGCTTCATTTGAATGGTTTTGTCAAATGGCAGCGGGGGCCAGACCAGGTATTACTCGGCCGTGTACTGCACATATAGGTTCAGTGGCGGGGCGGGGTGCATGCACATGCCTTCGCCCCTCCCGCCCATCCGTCAACTCCCATGTCTCGCCCGGCGGCCCCAGAGCCCAAATACTCCACCCTCTCCGTACCCCGGACCGTCACCCCCCGCCGTGCTGGGCCGTCGTATGGGTCGGTTCTGCGCCCCGCGGCGGCGCTCGCGCTCGCCGGGGGCGTAGCGGTGGGCAACCACTTCTTCAATCGGTGGGCGGACGGACACGAGGTGTACGTGGCCTCATAACTGTTCTGCCGGTCCTTGCGCGGTCTGATTTTCTGGCGGGCAGGGGAAACTTCGCGCTGTCGCAGCAGTGGGTGACGCGCGCGACGACGGCGTTCGCGTTCGGCCTGCAGACGGCGCTGTCGACAATGATGGGGTTCGTGCTGTGCCAGCTCATCTGGTATTACGTGCAAAAAGACTACATGAGTGTCAAAGGTGCGTCCAATTCAAGACTAGCATGCATACACACCTCGCGTGAACTCCCAGCTCATCAATTGACATCAGATATCGACACCATCTACGATATCGAGCGCCGCCGCATGGCCGCCACGGTCGCGTCGCGCGCACTCTTCCACAGCCCGCTGCTCGTGGGCGTCTCGCTCCTCTCGTACAGCCTGCCGATCCCCGCCGTGTTCTCCAACGCCGCGCTCAGCGTGGCCACCTCCACCCTCGCCGGCGTCCCGGCGCCCTGCACCATCCCGACAGGCAACCTCAGCCTCGCGGGCCCGTCGTCGTACCTCTTCAGCGTCGAAGGCGTGGGCTTCTACTTCCAGCCGCTCGGCGCGGCGAACCGCCTCGCGACGCAGGCGCTCGTCGGGCAGCGCCTCCCGCAGCTCACCGTGCCGCAGCCGTGTGTGGGCAACTGCACGTACCGCGTGTCCATCGACTCGGCCGCGTTCGACTGCAAAGCGGGGCCGCTGAGCGCAGTGCCCGACGGGATGATGAACGGCGCGTCGATTGTGTTCTGGAACACTAGTGTCCAGGGCGCAGCTGGCGGGACGGACGTGCAGCAGACGCCGGACCTCCCGTTCTACCTCGCGTGGCAGTCGAACGACTTCGCCGACGCGCCAGGCGCAAACGGCTCCGCGCCAGGGACGAACGGCTCCGCGCTCTGTACACCCGTGCAGGCGCGGTATGACTTCGAGGTGCGTGAGCATGCGCACAGCCAAGACGCTGAGCGATGGATGACACTCCCGCGCCCGCCAGGTCCGGACGAATTCGGGGGTTCAGACGGTGACCTACAACACCACCAAGACCGGGCCCCTGATGGACGTGTTCGGCGACGGCGACATATCCTGCTTCAACGCGACGTACCTCGGCGGGTGCCAAGTCGCCGCGATCGCGCACGTCGCGCGCAACCAGCTGCTCGGCAGCGTGTACCAGAACTCGGGGCTCGCGGCGGCCCAGTTTGACGAGGGCTCGCCGGTCGTGTCCGCGGTGTTCCTCAACGAAACGGTTTCAGCCCAATCGGACGGGAATGTGCTGAGGTGGGGCGATGTCCTGGGAGGTATTGAGTCGCTGGCGGCGAACATCACGGCCGCGTTTCTGAACCTGCCGCTGGGGACGAGGGATGCGACGTGCACGTACGACTCCACGCGCATCGTATACCATTATTCGCCGCGCACGCTGTGGCTGCCATACGGCGTGAGTCTGTTTCGCTCTCTTCGTCGTCTATGCGCTGATTGAGGCTGTCGGTCGGATGGCGCAGATTGCCATTGGAGTCGGGCTGCTGTGTCTTGTGCTCGGCCTCTCCGTATTCTTCACGGCAAATCCTACGGCCCGAAACACGTCATTCTCGCAGACGGTGACCACGACGCGCAATCCGAACCTGGCGTTGATATTCGATGACACGATTGAGCCTGCATTCGCGAAGGAGATGATGGCGTCGACGTACCTGCGGTTCGGGAGGCTCGGGACGGGAGGCATGGGCTACGGATTGAAGGACGATTTCTAGCCTGGACGGTAATAAGGCTAGCGCTGTCCATCGCTCAGAGTCCAGACTCCAGACTCCAGACGGAGTGCGAGGAATGCACGTGGTTGGCGGCGACATTCAAATTCAAAATGAGTCAGCGGTCTCCTGCAGTCTCTCGGGCGTCCTTCGGCCTGCCCATCAGCCCGACCCATCGAACCCTTATGAGCACTGAGCAGGGATGAGATTCCAGGGTTGTCCGAGCCTCGTCATGTCTGGCTAAATTCTGTGAACTCATCATTCGACCACAGGCGCAAATTGTGTGAGGCACTAAACCATATAGCCAGCGGATGGCCGACAAGTGAGTGAGGGTACTCTGAGAGTGAGTATTCGGATGGATGTTCAATAGACTCCGTGCGGGCGTTTTAGACATGCGCGAATGATGAAGAGGGCCGCCGAGGCGGTGTTGGCGGCCAATTGAAAGTCAGACTCCGAGACATCGCGCTCATTCCGAGTCAGCTGTGGCTTCTACCCGATTGACCTTACACGCACTCTACCACAATTCTTCTGCGACATGGACGTTGGTCCTGCACGGGTGACTGTAGACTCGTCCCCAGCCGCTCGCAGTCATAGCGCTTACATAAGGAGCCAATAAAGACGCGCGAGCCTGCGAGCGGACTGGGCCCACTCGTCGCGTCTTTTGGTGGGCCCCGCCAAATCAATCGGCCTCACATCGTCAAAAAAAAGTCTCTAAGTTGGTATATAGAAAGTCATTTTTAGAGCATTTAGAACACATTTGAGTATATAAATTTTTTCACGTTAGGGCTGAACTGAGGGTCACTCGACTCGTACGTTTACGGGCGCTCCGCAGCGTGTCACCCACTCCCATGTCCGTTCACACCAAACAACCGTTCTTCCACCTCTTGCAACGATGGGGCCGGGAACAGATCTGCTGGCTGTGAAGGAACAGCAAATGGAATGGCCACCAAGCCCGCTGTGGATGGACCTGGCGAGGCTGCGGGCTCGGGTGCCGCCTGCCGAGCGAATGAAACCGACGGCAGGTGCCAAGCTCCTTCCACCTCTTGCAACGACGGTGCCGGGAAGAGATGAGCGGGCTGTGAAGGTACGACAAAAGGAATGGCCACCAGTCTCGGCGGCATTGGTGGATCTGTCGAGGAAGTGCATCCGGGTTGTGTGGGTTCGGGTGCTGCCCACCGAGCAAATGAAAATGACGGCGGGTGAGTGCTGTGGCTTTCCGTTGTCTTGTAAACTGGTCTGGGTCTTGGGCGAGGCTTCTTTATCGCGCGCAATGCTGACTCTGTGTCAAGGTTGACACCAGCACCGGAACCTTCATCCACAGTGGCGACAAGACCCCTGTCAACATCCGCAGGTCGCTTCAACGGCACAACGCCTCGCGCAGGCACGTCTGCCAGCTCTGTGGACGCAGCGCTTGGCCGAGAGGACATGCTCGATGGTGCGGCCAACGGCGCTGGCCCCTCAAACTGTGAGATCACTGCAAATAGCTCGTCTCCTAGGGCATCCCATCGATCCCATGTGTTCTTCAACAACGCGGCAAGCCTCTCCTTCTGCGTTATCGGGGTGAGCATTGCGAGGAGCTCACATGTGTCATCATCCAGGAGTGCACTCGCTGCCCATAGTGAATGCGGGAACTGGGCCCGCTTCACATTTCTGCGCCAGGCATATAGAGCCGCTCGGACAGAATCGTCCGGCGGGTGACGCTTCAACCGAGATTGACGTGCTGGCTTGGGCGGGACTCCGGGGCGGCTCTTATCGAAGAGCGCCGGGTTGCAAAGGTCACAGCATTGGACAGCTGGAACAGCTGTGCGACATCGTAAGTGACCAACAACTCCCTTATGACAATGGGACTCACATGGCGGTGCATTCTCGTATACCTCACACAGGACTCGTCGACGGCATTTGGTTGTTTGAATGAAGACGTAAAGACCTTCACGAGGTGCGTCGTCCGACATGCTAGGCTGCGCGCGTACCTCCACGGCATCGTTCGCGGCTCGCAGACCCCGCTTCTGTCCATGCAGCACTGCATACTCACTGCCCTTCTTCTTAGGACGACTTTGGCTCCCAGATGCTCCCGCACCACGCCCACCACGGCCGCGACTGCCTCTTCCACCGCGTCCGCCGCGCGGATGTGTTGGTCTTGTGGAAGCCGTAGCGCTGCCAGCCGCCACCGCTGCCGCCTCATCTGGTGCACTGGGATCAACCTCGAAGGCTGTCTTTTCGACCAGCATGATCGCAACGCCGGTCCGGCCGGGTCCTCGTGCGGCGCGGCCTGCTCTCTGCACCCATGCACTGAGAGACGGCGGCGTCTTCCACTGCACCACGAGATCGATGTCTGGCACATTGCACCCCTGTTGAAATGCAGTTGAGTCGATCACATGTAGACACCGGCCATACAACTCACCATTCCTGCTGCATCGGTGCAGACAAGGACACGGATAATGCCGCCCTTGAACAGCCTCATCTCGCGCTCGCGCGCGATCTGCGACATGGCAGCGTTATACGGCCGCACTAGGCCCAGTTCGCGCAAGTTTGGACTGACACGTGCGTTCAAGTGATCAACGATGGAGCCTCCATCCTTTATGTTGTCCGAGTAAAGGAAGGTCTTCGGGATTTGTGTGATACTTGTCACACCCTCCGGCACGACGAAGTCAAGGTCTGCATAGGTGTTCATCGGGTGCTCGATTGCACGGACAACCTGGGATACGGCCTGGCGGTCATTCCCTATGTTGATGTATACATAGTTGTTGGGATTGAATTGTAGCTTGTGTACAATGTCGCGCCGGACCCGAGCTGTGAGAGTGGCGGACACGGCAACAAAGGGCGTTGATCGAGGGAGAAAGGCGCGTATGACCCCAATCGTGCCATACTTTTTTCGAAAGGATGAGCCCCAGTGTGAAACGCAGTGGGCTTCGTCGATGAATACAGACAAACAGCGTGTGGCAAACTCCTTCCGTCGAAGGACACCTTCCGTAAAGCGACGAGACTGCAGCATTTCTGGAGACAGAAGCACGATCTGCCATTCGCCGGCTGTTATGCGCTGCGTACTTGTCAAGATAACAGATGTAGGAGTCTCGATCTGCCGGCGTACCTTCATGATGTCCTTGGTGCAGCCTCCTTCGGCACTGTTGACCGCTGTTGCCTTCAGGCCGAACTCATCGCGGAAGGTGACCACCTCAAGTAACTGCTGTTAGAAGTAGGTAACGACAATATGATGCAGCCCTCACCTGCTCAGAGTGCAGAGCAATTAGCGGCGATACCATTAGGGTCACTTTACCCGCATTTGAGGCTAGGAGGTGTGGTCCCGCCGCGATGCCCGTCTTGCCTGACCCCGTCGCTGCATGGATCAAGATGTCTTTTCCTAGCACCTGGGCTGACATCCCTTCAATCTGGAAGGGTTTGCCTCCATCCGGCCACGTCTTGAAGTGTTTCTTGATAAGCTCCGGGAGCGCCTTCAGCTCTTCTTCCCGTGTGGCATAGTCGACAACGGGTTGTGCTTGGCGGCGGCCGGTCGCAAGTGTTGCATGCTTCCGTACATGCTGAGTACCTCTGGGGGAGACACGGCGAGCTCCCACAACGACCGGATGCATGGGTGTGCTTGCAAACAAAGGGGTGGATGGTGTGGTGCAGTTGCAACTCGCAGCTGCGCGGCGCCGGAGAGTCCGCCCTGGAAGGAAAATTGTTTGCTGTCATTCAATCTCCAGCACCCAGCACGTCTGACGCTACAGAGGTGTGCTACCCTCCGAACCAACTATATACCACCCATGCTGATCTGCCTATCCACACAGTATGCTACAACGCGGCCGAGGTCGTCGTGTTGTCCTGTCCTCCGAAGCTATCAGTCCTCCGCCACAACTCTATGAAGATGGCGACGACTTACCTCCCTCAGACCCCTTCGAGTTCAGCGGCGAATCAGACAGCGAGGCCAGCAGCACCGGCGCAACTGACAAGAGCATTGAGCCCACCTCCGAAGACATCCCGTTGGCTCGTGTCTTGTTCCCTGCGTTTGATGAACACTTCCGTGCACCTAGCGACAATGTTGAGCCTACCTCTGAGGAAGTTCCCTTGGCTTGGACTGTGCTGAACTCTCGTCCACTAGTTCGGCTGCGCCGTGGTCCGCGACTGCGCAGTTCCTCGATGCCTGCGACACCCTCGGCGAGCCGCACTTTGGGTGTGTTCGAAGATGTCACTCCGAAAACAGCACACAAGGCGCGGTCGATGCAGAAGTCTGGAAAGCGCAAGGCGACGATGAAGAAGAATCTGGAACAGAGGATGATGAAGCGGAATCGCTTTTTCGACAGTCTCTTGGCTAAACTCACCAGCAAAGGGTACACGCTGGTCGAGTTCATTGACTACATCTTCGATCCGAAGAACCGACTCGCTCGTGACTACCGTTGGCAAGAGTTTTTCTTGCACGGCAAGGCTGTACGGAGGATACTTGACTACTGGACAACGTCGTCCTACTCGCAGACAGCGCGGCAGCTTGTCACCAACTGGGGAAGCGACCTGGTCAAGAAGCTCGTCAAGAGAGAAAGCTCAAGTATCAACCGATCGGGGATCCTGCGCACCGAAGGGAAGACCGTCGACGAAGACTTCTTTCTCTCATACAGTGTCTCGTCGATAACGCAGCAATTGCGTCTCCGCGCCCCGTTCATGTTTGGAATCCTCGATGCGTTCACAAAAACGACGCGCCAGGATAAGACCTTATCAGACGCGAGCCGCCAGAAAAAAGAGTTGGTAAGTTGCATGTGAAGTAATTTTTCTAGTTGCTCACCGTGAGTCCCGGTCTATAGCTGCAAGGATCTGCCGCAATAACATTACTCAAGGCGCGAAGTGAGCGTAACAGCTACCCAGGCATGGTGATAGGAACATACCTCATGGCAACCGGGGCGCAGCGCCAGCATTTCTCGGTCTTGGGATCCATGGGCGTGTCATCCGGATACTCGAGCATCATTGCGCCTGGTGAGATCATGCGAATCGGCCTGTCGCGCAAGGTATGATCATAGTCAGCTTACATGAACACTCATACTGAGGCGAGGCCATTACACCAGAAAGTCGCCGCCCCGGTGACGACGCAGCGCCCAGAACAACCACGGAAGCGGACAACGGAGATGTTGAAGACCTTCCCATGGCGGATGGATCGCGAGTGTTGACACCAAACGTGGAGCCCGAGCTTCCTATGAACATTGCCCAGAAGCGCGGGCGCGCAGGCATGTTGCGGATGTTGTCACATGCGTGCCGGGAGTCCGCACGCCGTGTGGCATCATCAGGTCTTTTCTTGGCGCTCTACGACAACATTAATCTGATGTTCCGAGTAGCAGAGCAAATCCTGGGAAGGAAGAGTACGTGCAAGCGTGCGCGGACATCAATTGGAATGGTCACTCACCCTGTTCTATGATTAGATGCGCAAGAGAATGGCACCTGTGCTACCATAGTCCCCCTGTTCGAGGCGAAAAAAGAGGATATGCTCACTGCGGATATCGACGAGCGGATCATGAGCTCAAATGGCCTTCAACTCAGTGACATCGAGCTTACCGAGGGCGAAGCAGAGCTCTTCAGACGCTGCATGGTGTACGCAATTGTACGCATCATCATCACCCACGGAGGCCCGGGATTTGAGAAGTGGGCAAGCGCAGAGAAAGCCTCGCGCCCTGAGTCGCAGGAGAAGATTCGACTACACGAGACAGAGGTGTTCCCACTGCCCGCAATGGAAATTGACGAGGCATCCATTGTCGGGAACGTAGATGTGCTGGAGACAATATACTCAGAACTCAAGCTCAAGAAAGACGACGAGGACTTTACCAAGTACGCAAAGCTGGTTGCCGGCGACCAGCTTACTATCGCGCGCAACCGTTCAATCCTCTTTGCAAGGCTGGGTCACGAAGATGGGCCCGAGGCCTGGAAGCACATTGTCCTTCTCCTTGGCCTGTTCCACACGAAGATTGCGGACTCGCACGGGATGCTGGAAACACATTTCGGCAAGCCGAACGCTGGCACGCGCAGCCCCGGCGGCCTCGCATTCCACAACACCGTCCTTGACCGGCTTCCGATCGTCCTGTCGGCTCTCCCGTCGTTTCAGACCTGTCGTGATCTCGTCATGATATCACTGTATGGCCGCATATGTCACTGCCTGCTGCGCGTATCTGGGGAGGAAACACTCACCGCGTATGCAGCCACTGTCGACTCATACGACACTCTCGTGCACCACGCGGAGCTCATATACGAGCGGTATGCAAGCGCCGACCGCGTGCAGGAGATCCGCGAGCCTCGCGAGATCGCAATGCGCCGAGCAGCCGCTGCTGCGCAAGCCGCCAAACAAGCTGCAAAGAAGTCAAAGGCTCCGCGGGTGAACCCACCTCAACTAGCGCCGGCGCATCTCGAAATCGGCGACATGGTCTTCGAAAACGCTGTCCTCTTCATGCGCGATGCTCTTCTGAGCCGTGAGTTCATTGATGCGATCAAGTCGGGGGACTCTAGGCGTGTAATCATCGTCTTGAAGTTGTGGACACTTGCTTTCCGGGCAAACGGGCGCTCAAAGTACGCGCATGAAATGCTGCACCTGATGTACAATCTCATTCATGTATGGCCGCCGAAGTTTAGGTAAGTACTTAGCTCAAGTTTCCATGTCCAATGCCGGGCTGACAATAGGACAGGGACATTGTGATAAAGAACTGGCTGCTGAACCCGACCGGCCGCGAAGATAGT
Organism: Auriscalpium orientale; assembly: GCA_019915035.1. NCBI lineage: Eukaryota > Fungi > Basidiomycota > Agaricomycetes > Russulales > Auriscalpiaceae > Auriscalpium > Auriscalpium orientale. Next base: position 4,735,242 of record JAHLMH010000001.1, read on the forward strand.
TGGGTTGAGGTTGACCTGGTGCAGGAGCACCTGAACTTTTGGATCAAAGTAAGTTCCGACCATCGTACAGAGAAGAAAACCAGCTTACCGTGGCATAGAAAGTGTACAAAGCAGACGGTGACGCACACTCGTGGGACTGGCTCGCTATGGTTGCACCTTGCGTGGACGTCCTCCGTCGTCTCGCAAGGTCCATCAATAACGACCTTGGCGCATGGCAAGGGTCAAAGCACACGAGTCCCGATGTGCTGCGCGATATCCATAGGATCATGAAAAGCCTTGAAGACCTGGATGTGTACGAATATAAGGAGGGTCGCGTGCTCGATGCCGACGAAAAGCCTGTACCGGATGTACTCACGGTTGGGTTGGCTGCGCTCTCGCATGGTGCGTCGGGCTCGCCTCTTGCCGATTTCAATGCGCAACTTGCGCGCGAGCGCGAGCGGCGGCGCCTTATGCCGGTGTCGCAATTGCTGCCGTTTCTCGATCCGGAGAACCCGATGCTACCAGAGCTCTATGGCCAGCCTCCGAAATCGAGCGTGGACGGTGGGACAGCCGCTGCGGCTACGGCTGCCGCTGTATCGAACAGACTCGTCGCTACCGAGGCACCCTTGGAAGAAGATTTGCCGGTGGTACAGGACATGGAAGTCGACAGCTGGGAAGATGACACGTTAAGCAGCTCGGATGAGAGCGCTCCAGATGAACTCCCAGACTCTGAAGATGAACAAGAACTTACTTTGACCCGGGACAACGAAGGTGATCTTGCTTTTGACATGGATATCGTGGAGATACGAGATTACAGTGTCGAGGATGATGGGTGGGACTCATTGAGCTCGGACAGTAGTATAGATTCCCTTGCTGACAGTGAGGATGGCTGGGAAAGTGTTTGAACTAGTGTACAAACACAACAAAAAGCTCGATGTACAGTGGAATTGTCGTGCAAGCAGTGTGGAACGATGCCAGCAAACGAGTTCGCCGCGTAGGCGCCAACGGGCACGAGGCGCCCGCGAAGTCGAGTGACCCTCAGTTCAGCCCTAACGTGAAAAAATTTATATACTCAAATGTGTTCTAAATGCTCTAAAAATGACTTTCTATATACCAACTTAGAGACTTTTTTTTGACGATGTGAGGCCGATTGATTTGGCGGGGCCCACCAAAAGACGCGACGAGTGAGCCCAGCCGGTCCCACGTACCGTGGCCCCAATATTAGGGCCCGGGATCACGTGGGACCGGCTGGGAACGAGCCTAGGGTGACTGAACACTTCCTGGTCCTTCCGAGATTGCAGTGACCAGTCCTCAATATTGCGAAGCACGCTGGTATCGACGTTTTTTTTTGGTTGGCCTGGACGCGGTCGCGCCCGTAGGCGGCGAGGATGAGGAGTGGATGAAGATGCAATCGCTCAACACCAAACTCACTGGTAATTGATTACACAGATTGACCCCCTTCTGGCCGCAAATGCCCGAGATGGCCTTCACCGTCATCGAGGAGATCGCAGGGAAGCTATATCCAGGACGACTATCTTCTGGTACCATAAGGTCAAGCTACGTAGACTACATGGGAGCTATGTCAGCACGCTCGTGCAATGAGTGCGTCGCGTCTTTCTGGTTCGCGAGCCTCCCTGACACGTAGTCGGCGTTTAGTCACTAGTGGTTTTTTTACCATCGCTAAGCTGACTCAAGACTCCACGATCGAGCACTCCAGTAACTGGCACCTCGCTCAGCTGCAGGGCCTTGGTGAAGCCTTCTAACGAGACTTTATGACGTCTCGGAGAAATATGTGAGTGCTTCCTCCACATGCGCTACAACGCGCATACATCATGCATCCAAAATTCTTTGCGTTTGACTTCTGCGGCAAATTGTCGGTCGCAAACCGTCTCGTCCACTATGTCTACGTCGTCCCGCTTCGTCTTTCCTCGTGGTGGATGTCCTGATTGCTCACATCTGGCCCGCCTCTATCGTTGAGCTTTCTTCTGTGTTGCAAACCTCGCCGGGTTTTAGGGAGGATGGACGTCTACTTCGTCTCAAGAGCCTGAACTTCTCTGAAACAAGCTGTGATCTTTTCGAGGACCGTACCGTGGGGCCGAGCACTGGCAGGCACAGACCGTTTGCGCTGCGCTTCAGCCGCCTGGATGTCCGCCGCACCCATCCGTTTTTCTGTACCTGGTCGTTGACGATCCGGATCGTGATGTCTGCTGTCCCGAGGTACGCTGACCCTTGAGAGGAGCGCATTCGAGCCTGCCTCATTTAAATCTATAGCAAATTCGGATAGTCGACCTCTCCTTAAAAGCCTTCTCATCGTCTCTCGTTTCCCTCAGCTTCTCCTCCACAAAGCAGAAGATCACTTTCGTTCATCTCCTCTCCAATCGTTTGTATCGCTATGGTCTTTCTCTCTCGTCTTTCCCCCTTCTTCCTCGTCTCGCTGGTCTCTGCTTCTCCCCTACTATCATTGATTTCGCCCGCCCTCCATTCCCGTCAATCCAGTGCTGTGAAGAGCGTCTTGACTCCCATTGGAACTGCCCACGGCGTCCTGGACTCACACGGCACCACCAGGTTCGCCGTCAAATATGCGAACGTTACCAGATGGCAGGAGTCGTCCGTTGCCAGCGTTTGGGAACTCCCGTATGTGTAGCACCGTTCCCTCGCATCTACAGATAGCTGATGTTAACTTCAGAAACGACGCTTCGGACCCCGCTGCGCTTCCGCTGCCTTGCGCGCAGACAGGTCTAGATGACTCCGAGTTCTCCGAGGACTGTCTGTCTATCTTGCTTTATGTGCCTAACACTATCAACCCGGTCACGGACAGGCCCGCCTTGCTGTGGTATGTTTCCAGCGTCCAGTCCAGAGGTCTGTCTCACGGGTTTACAGGATTCACGGAGGCTCCTTTTTGGTCGGCTCCGCAACAGACACAGGATTGGATGGTTCGGCGCTCGCGAAGGCAACGAACTCGATCGTCGCCGTTATCCAGTATCGCCTGGGCGCTGTGAGCATCGTATCACTTTCTCAACACCGTCTACTGGCTGACTGTTTGTCTTCCTTGAAGCTTGGTTTCAATGCTCCCAACGGTCCCACTAATCTCGCTCTCAAGGACGTCATCAATGGCCTGAAGTTCCTGCACCTTACTTTGCCCAGCTTCGGAGGGTGCGCGACCAAGATAACAGTCGCCGGCCAGAGCAGCGGTGCCAACATGATCCGTGCCCTACTTGCCGTGCCGTCTGCCTCTTCCCTCTTCCAATCAGCTATTTTGCAGTCAGACCCCATGGTCAGTGAGCCATCTGCCATCTAATCAATGTGATCGCTTATGCAGCGCAGGACTACGGTTTCTTGTCACCGAGCGTGCAAGGCGAGCTTCAGGACTACTTCAACTCCCAGCTCAATTGTACCGCGTCGGACTCAGCGTGCCTGAGCGCTCTGTCGGTCGACGATATCATCACCGCATCTGAGGCATTGGTATCCAACGGCCCCAGCATCGACGCCTCAGTCCCTGCGGCCGAGCCCATACGCCCCGTGCACGATGGGGAACTCATCACGTCAACCCTCGATTCCAGCACGCCGTTCCCCGCTGCCTCGAAGCCCGTCCTCGTCACCACAGTCCAGAACGAGTCCGGCCCTTCGGTCTACTCGGTCTTCCCGGACCCGATCACCGCCTCTACCTTCGACGACTTCGTCGCCTATTCTTTTGCAGAGCCGCAGGCCAGCAATATCATCGCGTCCCCCGACTACGCCGTGCCCGTCCTCGCTGATGGAGACTCTGCTGATGCGCGGATTCAGCTCGGGATCATGGCCACAGACTATGTGTGGCGGTGTGCATCTTGGACTTTCGCGCGGTCATGGGCTGGCCATGGTGCAAATGCCTTTGTTGGCGTCTTTACCGTCGGCTCGACGTACCCGGACAATGCTGCCATCCCTTTCTGCACAGAAGACGGCTCAGTGTGCCACGAAGATGACATCGAGATCGTCGTAAGCCCCAGCCAACTCCCAGTGCCGTATGTTCATGTGCTAATCGAGTGGTCAGTTTGGAACCGTCAGCAACCCCACCTCGGCACAATCTGCACTGATCGAGGAAATCCAAGCGCGCTATCAGGCATTCCTCCACACAGGCAACCCCAACCCAGCTGGTTCCAATTACACTGCCTGGAACTCTGCGACGTCCAGCGATGCAAACGCCATCTATCTCGGAAGTTCGGGATTGGCTGCTGTTGGCGCGTGTGACCCCAGTTTCTGGGGCAGCAGCGGTGTCCCCTTTGACTATCAAATCTATGATATCTGAACGGCCGTCTTATTGTTCTTCAAATCACCCTCAATAATTATCCTATTAATTCTCTTTCGGACTCATTTTGGTATGCGTCAGTTGCTGACGTTTTCGTCGTTATGTTTTCAAGCATGGTACGGTACGAGACTCTTCCGCGACTCTTCATCAAGGTTCGGTTTAATTTTATCACCATACAGTTTACCAGCACGCAGCAGCCCTCAGAGATGGTGTAAGAGGCACATGTTTCTTGGGTTTTCTAACTACCTTGTGGTAAATTGAGGACGTCCGTTGGTTAGAGGGATCGAAAATGCACGAAGTCTTGTAGATTGGGCGAAGGTGCCGAGCCGGGCCGGCCCGTGCGCCTGTCTCAGCGCTGAGTCGCCGCTCAGCGCTCAGCCCCCGCTGACTCGGCAATACGGACTCGCAAACCCTCCTTCCGCCAAATCCTAGCAATGGTTGACTCTACTCTCCAGGTCGTCAACACCAGAAGTGCGCGGTGTGTCCGCCTAACTCACCACCTGGCAGTGCCTGCGCATAGATGGCTCGCGCTCGGCCTCAGGCTGCAGGGCCACGGCGCCCTCTCCCTCGCGGGCCTCCGCGCCGTTACCTTGGATATTCTTCCTCTTCCTCCACTTCCTCTACTAGTACCCTGGCACCCGCAATAGATGCCCCTTCTATTCTCATTGCTCCCTGCTCGCACGCGAGCGCAAAACTCGGTGCGAAGAAGGGCGCATAGGAAGGTGCGTGTCGGCCGCCTCGCTCGCTCGCGTCGGCAGCTGCTGACCGGGACCCATTTTCAACCTGCGGCGGTCATCGGCCCGTCGAACAGCGTCGCTGCGAGTTTGCGCTGCGGCTCGCGGAGGCGGGCTTCAACGAGCTCTTCGCCGCACGGAAACTCGACGCTGGTCGCGCAGGAGATCAGTGAGCATGGTTGCCGCTCATTTTGACGTACGCTCACATTGATATAGAGAATAAACCGTGCTCAGTTGCGACGAAGAACTTCGCGATTGACCTCGCCCGCGCAGGCGACGCGGCGTACGATTCGCTCAAGTCCGCGATCGCAGACCTCGACATTTGGTTGCCCTGTTCACGTCTTTCGCCTCTAACGCCATTCCTGAACAACGTCGGACAGTCGTAACAGATGCCTGTCGACTTCGTCGATACCCCCGCGGACGAGCTGCGTGACAAACTCGCGATCAACGTTGCCGCGACCACGCGCGTCACGGGATTCATTCACCTTGCATGGTCGAGCGATAGTACGCCCCACTTACGCCCCCCACCCACCGCCTCCACACCGCCCTCGTTAACCTTGCTCCCGCCCCAGACGGGCTGACCCCGACCATCGGCTCCTTCCCGGGGTCCGCGCTCGCACCCATGCTCGCGACGTACTCCGCGTCCAAGGCTTGTCTGCGCACGTTCTCGCTCGCGCTCGCGGGCGTCACCATCGAGCAAGCCAACACGCACTTCGTCGTGTCTGCTATGAGCAGTGTATCATCACGCGCATCGACCACCTCCGAGTAAGGGAACCGTCTTTTGCGGGCTGCTCGCCTAACCTATGTACTGTACAGAAATGCGCCATAGCTACGATGTCCACGCAAAGAGCATCAGCATGACTAGCGCTCAGGCGTAAGTGAGGATACACAAAATTGCATGCGCTAAAGATTCAAGGACGATTGCTAGCCTGGACAAGAAGATTGTTCATCGCTCAGAGGTGCGTACGGAGTACGAGGAGTGCATGCGGTCGGCGACGCAGTCACATTCATATCGTTCCGTCACTGCAGTCGTCTCCCAGTGCGCTTTCTCGCGCATCCTTCGCGCTGCCCATCAACATGACACATTGGTCTGTACGCTGGCATATGCAGGGTGAGCAGGGCTCTCCGAGCCTCATTATGTCTGCTTAAATTTGTCTCGCCAGTCGACCACAGACGCACATGGATGCACTGAACGATATAGCCAACAAATAAATGATAGTGACTGAGTGAGGGTGCCCTGAGGCCCGAGGCATGTCCGAAGACGTTCAGGGTGCCTTCGGAAGGATGTTCAGAAGATTTGTGTTCGGACGTTTTAGACTTCCGCGATGATGAAGAGGCAGTGTCGCTAATTGAAAGTCAGACTCCGAGACTCTGCCAATTCGTCACTCAGCTATGGCTACTTTCAACTATGTAATAGCTGCCGGGTGATAGAAGGCTGACCTTACAGACAGACGATAGTAAGATTTTTTCTGCTACAGTTGGTCCTGCACGGGTGACTGATCATTATCGCGGCTTCGCAGACTGACACTGGCAGGTAGGACTAGGCTCTGCAAATTCGACATACATAGTCGCCATCCCTCTACAAATGCATCAATGCGAAGCATGCCTGTTGCCAGCCGCGTACTAAGGAGTTCATATTTGGCCTGGACGCGATCGCGAGGATGAAGACCAGAACAGTGGATGAAGATGCAATCGCTCACTCACCATGAATGAATGCACAGATTGACCGCCCTCATGCCGCAACGCCCGAGATGGCCATCGCCGTCATCGACAAGATCTGAAAAGCAGGAGGGGAACTATGTCAGCATGTGGTCCTCCTGAGTGCGTCTTCGTGGTTCGCGAGCCTACCTGACACGTAAAGAGCCGGCAAGTCATCATTTAGTAATCGTCAAGTCCGACTCTAGACTCGACGATCGACAACTCAGTCGAGGACTCACGATTCGCGGCGACTCGCTCAGTGCCTTGGTGGCGCATTCAAGCCAGACTTCTATGAAGGCTCGGAGATAATTTGAATATGTGAGCAATTTTCTCCACGCGCTACGATCGTGCATATCTATTGTCGGTATTCACGTCGCGAGCCGTGTCAAAAGTGCCGACCCTCGAACTCATACTTGTTTACTGCGTCCGCCATGTCTACGTCGTCTGTGAGTTCTTCTCCTGTCCAAGAGGATTGTCCTGATTGCTCACATCTGGCCCGCCCCTATGGTCTAGCTTTCTTTTGTGCTGCAACCTTCACCGGGTTTAGTATCTGGCGTCGGCGAGGATGGACACTTACTTCGTCTCCAGTGCCTGAGCTTCTCTGCAAAAAACGCTGTGATCCTATTCGAAGACCGTGGGGCCGAGCTCCGGCAGGCACACACTGTTTGCGCTGCGCTTCAGCGGCATGACTGTCCGCCGCACCCATCCGTTTTTCTGTCCGCAAGCAACCTTTTCGTCGACGATCATGATGTTTGCTGTCCGGAGGTACGCTGACCCTTGAGAGGAGCGCTTTCGAGCCTGCCTCATTCAATCGACAGCAAATACTAATATCCTACATCTCTATAAAAGCCTTCTCTCACTGTCTCTCGTTTCCCCCAGCTTCTCCTCCACAAAGCAGAAGATCACTTTCGTTCATCTCCTCTCCAATCGTTTGTATCGCTATGGTCTTTCTCTCTCGTCTTTCCCCCTTCTTCCTCGTCTCGCTGGTCTCTGCTTCTCCCCTACTATCATTGATTTCGCCCGCCCTCCATTCCCGTCAATCCAGTGCTGTGAAGAGCGTCTTGACTCCAATTGGAACTGCTCATGGCGTCCTGGACTCACACGGCACCGCCAGGTTCGCCGTCAAATATGCGAACGTTACCAGATGGCAAGAGTCGTCCGTTGCCAGCGTTTGGGAACTCCCGTATGCGTAGCACCTTTCCCTCGCATCCACAGATAGCTGATGTTAACTTCAGAAACGGCGCTTCGGACCCCGCTGCGCTTCCGCTGCCTTGCGCGCAGATAGATCTGGATGACTCCGAGTCCTCCGAGGACTGTCTGTCTATCTTGCTTTATGTGCCTCTCACTATCAACCCGGTCGCGGACATGCCCACCTTGCTGTGGTATGTTTCCAGTGCTCTGCCCAGTGAAGCATCTCACCGGTTTCAAGGATCCACGGAGGCTCTTATTTAGTCGGCTCCGCGACAGGCGCAGGATTGGATGGTTCGGCGCTCGCGAAAGCGACGAACTCGATCGTTGCCGTCATACAGTATCGCCTGGGTACTGTAAGAATCGTATTACTTTCTGAACGACGTCTACTGGTTGACTGACTATCTTTCGTGAAGCTTGGGTTCAATGCTCCCAATGGCCCCACCAACCTCGCTCTCAAGGACGTCATCAATGGCCTGAAGTTCCTGCACCTTACTGTGCCCAGCTTCGGAGGGTGCGCGACCAAGATAACAGTCGCCGGCCAGAGCAGCGGAGCCGACATGATCCGTGCCCTACTTGCCGTGCCGTCTGCCTCTTCTCTCTTCCAGTCCGCTATTTTGCAGTCAGACCCTATGGTCAGTGAACCATTTGCCATCTGATTGATGATATCGCTTATGCAGCGCAGGACTACGGTTTCTTGTCACCGAGCGTGCAAGGCGAGCTTCAAGATTACTTCAACTCCCAGCTAAATTGTACCGCGTCGGACTCAGCGTGCCTGAGCGCTCTGTCGGTCGACGATATTATCACCGCGACCGAGGCATTGCTATCCAACGGCCCAAGCATCGACGCCTCAATCCCTGCAGCCCAGCCCATACGCCCCGTTCACGATGGGAAACTCATCACGTCAACCCTCGACTCCAGCACGCCATTCCCTGCTGTCTCGAAGCCCGTTCTCGTCACCACAGTCCAGAACGAGGCTGGCACTACAATTTACTCGGTCTTCCCGGACCCGATCACCGCCTCAACCTTCGACGGCTTCGTCTCCTATTCTTTTGACGAGCCGGAGGCGAGCAATCTTCTCGCGTCCTCCAACTATGCAGTGCCCGTCCTCGCTGATGGAGAGTCTGCTGATGCCCGCGTGCAGCTCGAGACCATGGCCACGGACCAGGTGTGGCGGTGTGCATCTTGGACTTTCGCGCGGTCATGGGCTGGCCATGGGGCAAATGCTTTTGTCGGCGTCTTTACCGTTGGCTCCACGTACCCAGACAACACCGCCGTGCCTTTCTGCACACAAGACGGCTCAGTGTGCCACGAAGATGACATAGAGATCGTCGTAAGTCCCAAGCAACTACCATTGTCGTCTGTTCATGTGCTAATTGAATGGTCAGTTCGGAACCGCCAGCGACACCACCCCTGCGCAGTCTGCTCTGATCGAGGAAATCCAGGCGCGCTACAAGGCATTCCTCCACACAGGAAACCCCAACCCAGTTGGTTCCAATTACACGGTCTGGAACTCTGCGACGTCCAGCAACGCAAACGCCATTCATCTTGGAAGTTCGGGATTGGCTGCCGTTGGTGCGTGTGACCCCAGTTTCTGGGGCAGCAGCGGCGTTCCCTTCGACTACCAGATCTATGATATTTGAACGGCTACCATATGGTCCTCCAACCAACCCTCAATAATTGTTTTGTTACTGCTCTGCCTGCTTTATTTAGGTATGCTTATTCGTCAGTTACTATCCTTTTTGTTGTTCGAGCTTGGTACGAGACTCTTCAGCCACGTTCAATTTGATTTTATCATCCTACTTTCCAACTTACAAGCAAGACATTAGCGGCGCCAAGGTCCTCGGCTAACTCAGGGGGCGTAATTCATATCGCGTGTCCCTTGAGTTGTAGCAGGGCCGCAGACAGACATCTTGCTAGACTGTAATGGAGTTGTTGTGGAATCGTTGGTTGGTTCGGGACAAGGGCAGAGTTCCGGGATTGCTATGGGATCACTGCGATTGTCTATGCGATGCTACACTAGCGCTCAGGCGTACGTGAAAGGCCGTATAACAATTACATGCAATATGCCGAAGACGTATCCTGGATGTTTCACTTGTATAATGTTGCCGCGTTGAGTTGCCAGCTCGCGGAAAACCATCAGAATTTATGCGCTCGGCGCCTTCGCGCCCGCAACTCCGTCCACCTCCTCCATCCACCAAGCGCACTCTCCACATCTGCGCGGTTCGCCACCGTTATGTTGGGCGGTAGTTCTTTCATGACAGATATAAATTCATCCAAAGCGGCATCGTCCAGTCCAGGCTGTCTGTCCACATCGACAGAGATCGCGAGCGCGCCGGCGGCGCCAGTCGCCTGTGAAGATAAGATGGACCTGACGATGTCGCTGGCATGCCTCGGTGTGCAATGGAGTGTCTCCAAGTTCGGAAGCACACCTCGCGGCAAAGCAAGGCGGAACGCGATGGGGGAATCCCAATCAAAGTTGTCGAAGTCGCCGGAGAGGGGACGACAGCCGAACCATTCGTCCATATGCACCCGGCGTAGACTGGGATGGGCGGTAAGAAACGAAACGACAGCTGCAGGGGTACTGGCGACGCGCTTCAGACCGACCTCCGTCAAGTTGCGCCATCGAGCCGTGAATAGGGACTCCCCAAGGTCAGGGGCTGCGAAGCCGTTGTCTTCGAAAAACGTCGCTGTAAAGCGAAGACATAGTTTCTGAAGGGGTGAGAAGGTAATGAGCGTATTCCTCCGAGAACAAACATGGGATTAACCTCGAGTCCGGGACAACGATCTCTAAGCATTGTGACGAGTCGTGAACAATCGGGGGGAGTAGAAGGACCCAGGGAAATTTGCGTCGTGTAATCAAAGACTGTCAAATTGGAAAGGCTGAAGAGCTGCGACATTGCTATCAGATATATGTAGCAATGAGAAGTAGCCAAGGAAAATACCTGGCTATCCCACATGGGACATCTGTCCGACTCGGAAATGACGATACCACCCAACGAAGTGATGGCGGCCAGCGACGACCAGATATCTTGTTTGTCCGGCTCTTTGTGCGCGACTATTCTGTTTGGGATAGTGGCCTGCCAGTCGAAGAGCACTAGATTTGACATATTCTTGAGGGCAGCGATCATGACACGTTCCGCCTGTTTCATGGCTTGGACGCCTGCGGACTCCTCTAGTGCTAGTGTATGGCCATGCCCGCATCCGGGAGCACATTTCATGCATGAAGTCGGTAGGACTTGGCGGCGGTTTGATCGATCGCATATCGTCAAAAAGCGGACGTTGCGAGCCAAGGAGGGGTTCGTGGCGAGCAACTGCCAGACGCAGTGCGCGAAGCGGGAGCATACAATCTTCCTAAGGCGAGTGTGGCGGGGTGATGCGATGGCTGCGAGGGACTTCGAAGTGAGAGCGAAGGCCACAATGTCGATGGGAGATGTGATGCAAGCGGCGATATTGTCCAGGGCTTCAATGGGGAGGCTTGTGAGCATCGTTAACGGAAGGGATGATGCGATTCGGACCTCTTGCAGGGGCAAGCAGAGTGAGGCAATTTGTATATCAATATGTGAGTAGCGACCATACCTTGAAAACTCTGATATTTCGCGGGTTCAACGTAACTTCTTGGTGGGGGATTGACTGGCGGTCTCAGGGGCTCAGCAGAGCGCAGCCGCGGGCAGGTGGCGTGTATTATAAGGCCCGGAGCGGAAGTCCGGAGACGGCCCGGATTACTGCCTGCCTCGTCGCTACAGGCTCATTATTGCACGCCCTCCGGGCCTCACCTGGTCCGACTTTGAGCTACTGGTATTGCTCGGTTGTGTCTCTGCGAGACACACGGTTTTTATATGTAGTCCGGCTTTGAGCTACTGGTAATGGTCTTGTTGATGTTGCTGCGAAACAACCAGATTCTAATTGTGTAATTATACACAGCCCTACCGGCCATATGTACTACGCCCGTCGACTAGCCTCAGCCCAGTCGTAAGATAGACTGCTGCGCCTGAATTAGGTAGCAATGTCGTGTACAGATAGGCTGCTCCCTGTTATTTATTTCACCTCCGCACTCTTCATACGGACCTATAGAACACCTGAAAAACAACGTTGCTACGCCAGGCATATACACCTCAAGACTGGTGGATAACACACCAAGACCAAGCCCACCTTGTCAACACCGGCTCTGCCTGTTCCCTCCATCCTCTGGGGCGATCTCCAGGCGATGGACAACCGTATCGTGCATGCATACAAAATCTTCTTTAGCTCATGCGGTTAGAAGCGTACTATAAGGTCAGTTCGCACTCACTTTTTGTACCGAGCTTCGCCGCCAGGCTCTCAAACTTACCGGAATGTCATCATGACACCGCATGTGCAGCCGCGAGTTCCCTGAACCGCGTCTTCCTCCATCGCTGGTACCTCAATGCGGGCGGCCGGCGTGCCCTGCTCATCCTCACTCGGGGCGCCGCGCGTCTTGGTGTCCGCATCCACAGCGCCAGGGTGATCCGTCTGAATAGAAGCACTGCCAGCGCGCGCGTGTGCTTCCGCGTCGGCGACACGAAGCTCGTCTGTCTGACTGCCGACAGCAATCAGCACATGCACACCAGCAAGTAAACCATCGTGCACCTTGCCGTGCGTGGCGCCCGCACGCGTAACTGCGTCAGCGCGCCGAACGGGACATCGTAGACCAGTAGAGCAGACATCTGGCGCTCGAGCGACGAAATGTGCCTCGCCAGGTCAGTTTTCATGGCGCCTGTGCGGGAGCCGGTGTGTGACACACGCCGTGCGGGCGAAGTGGGGGTAGATGCGCACCGGGGTGGACGCTCGTGGAAACGATGTTGTCGCCGTAGTGCCGCGCAAGCTTGCATGCAACCACCATGTTCCCCTGCACGCAGTTTGCATTAGTATACACCTGTTGGAAGCCAGAGCGACATACGACTCGGAGTTTACTGGAGACGTACAGCGGGAACGGCTGGCGCTGGTTTGGGCAGGGCATTGACGAATGAGTCCCAGAGGACGTCCTTGGAGAAGTAGTCCCGACCGAGGACGTCGTGACAGCGCGGGCATTTTCTTGGGTAGGCAACGCCGCGGTCGCGGCGAGAAGCGCGGAGAGGAGGAGCTGCGTGAAGAAGTGGCCTGCGAAATGATATGTAAGAGAATACAGAAAGAAACGGCGGTGGTACTTACCAATGACATTGGTCCCTAATTGCATGAAGTTGTAGCCGTGGGCTGTCGTTCAGTTGACGGGGCACGCCATTACACCGCTGCGGGTGTGAAGAATGTCAGCCAGCTTCCCTCCGCGCGATCAGATTGGTGACTTACGCGTCAGTGAGGAACAAGATGTGAAGCTCCTTCTCCTTGCTGCATGTCTATCAGGGACGCATAATCAAGTCGGACTGGAAGTGGACATACGAAAGGAACTCCTCCGCCGCAGTCCTGACCTGCGGCAGGTCTGCGAGATCGAGCTTCAAGAAAATCGTCTCCGTGCCCGTCTCCTCCTTGAGCGCGGATATAGATGTCTGCGCGCGCTCCTCGCTGCGTGCCGCTACGTACACCTTCGCATTGTGCAGCAGCAGTGCCTTAAAACACATGTCAGCTTGTCAGATTAGTTAATTTCTATACACGCACCTTGTCAGTCTCCTTCCTGATGCCCGCGTTGCCGCCTTTGAGACAGGAAGTGGTCAGCCATCGCCGCATGCAGGCGTCGCTTCTGCACGCACCAAACGTACCGGGTGAACGGCCACCTTGCCCGTCAGGTCCGGGATGTCGCCGATGCCCCAGGTGGGATTCGGCGGGAAGGCCAGCGCGAGCACGCTCTACCAGTTGCCCATGGTTGTGGCGGTCAAAGGCAATGAGGATTAGGCAACATTTCAACTGGCATGACGAAGAGAGAAGAAAAAAGAAAACACCCACTGACAGCTTGCCGAGCAATATAAGTGAACTGAAATGACTCGGCGTGTGTCGTAGGCTCGTTCCCAGCCGGTCCCACGTGATCCCGGGCCCTAATATTGGGGCCACGGTACGTGGGACCGGCTGGGCTCACTCGTCGCGTCTTTTGGTGGGCCCCGCCAAATCAATCGGCCTCACATCGTCAAAAAAAAGTCTCTAAGTTGGTATATAGAAAGTCATTTTTAGAGCATTTAGAACACATTTGAGTATATAAATTTTTTCACGTTAGGGCTGAACTGAGGGTCACTCGACTTCGCGGGCGCCTCGTGCCCGTTGGCGCCTACGCGGCGAACTCGTTTGCTGGCATCGTTCCACACTGCTTGCACGACAATTCCACTGTACATCGAGCTTTTTGTTGTGTTTGTACACTAGTTCAAACACTTTCCCAGCCATCCTCACTGTCAGCAAGGGAATCTATACTACTGTCCGAGCTCAATGAGTCCCACCCATCATCCTCGACACTGTAATCTCGTATCTCCACGATATCCATGTCAAAAGCAAGATCACCTTCGTTGTCCCGGGTCAAAGTAAGTTCTTGTTCATCTTCAGAGTCTGGGAGTTCATCTGGAGCGCTCTCATCCGAGCTGCTTAACGTGTCATCTTCCCAGCTGTCGACTTCCATGTCCTGTACCACCGGCAAATCTTCTTCCAAGGGTGCCTCGGTAGCGACGAGTCTGTTCGATACAGCGGCAGCCGTAGCCGCAGCGGCTGTCCCACCGTCCACGCTCGATTTCGGAGGCTGGCCATAGAGCTCTGGTAGCATCGGGTTCTCCGGATCGAGAAACGGCAGCAATTGCGACACCGGCATAAGGCGCCGCCGCTCGCGCTCGCGCGCAAGTTGCGCATTGAAATCGGCAAGAGGCGAGCCCGACGCACCATGCGAGAGCGCAGCCAACCCAACCGTGAGTACATCCGGTACAGGCTTTTCGTCGGCATCGAGCACGCGACCCTCCTTATATTCGTACACATCCAGGTCTTCAAGGCTTTTCATGATCCTATGGATATCGCGCAGCACATCGGGACTCGTGTGCTTTGACCCTTGCCATGCGCCAAGGTCGTTATTGATGGACCTTGCGAGACGACGGAGGACGTCCACGCAAGGTGCAACCATAGCGAGCCAGTCCCACGAGTGTGCGTCACCGTCTGCTTTGTACACTTTCTATGCCACGGTAAGCTGGTTTTCTTCTCTGTACGATGGTCGGAACTTACTTTGATCCAAAAGTTCAGGTGCTCCTGCACCAGGTCAACCTCAACCCAACTATCTTCGCGGCCGGTCGGGTTCAGCAGCCAGTTCTTTATCACAATGTCCCTGTCCTATTGTCAGCCCGGCATTGGACATGGAAACTTGAGCTAAGTACTTACCTAAACTTCGGCGGCCATACATGAATGAGATTGTACATCAGGTGCAGCATTTCATGCGCGTACTTTGAGCGCCCGTTTGCCCGGAAAGCAAGTGTCCACAACTTCAAGACGATGATTACACGCCTAGAGTCCCCCGACTTGATCGCATCAATGAACTCACGGCTCAGAAGAGCATCGCGCATGAAGAGGACAGCGTTTTCGAAGACCATGTCGCCGATTTCGAGATGCGCCGGCGCTAGTTGAGGTGGGTTCACCCGCGGAGCCTTTGACTTCTTTGCAGCTTGTTTGGCGGCTTGCGCAGCAGCGGCTGCTCGGCGCATTGCGATCTCGCGAGGCTCGCGGATCTCCTGCACGCGGTCGGCGCTTGCATACCGCTCGTATATGAGCTCCGCGTGGTGCACGAGAGTGTCGTATGAGTCGACAGTGGCTGCATACGCGGTGAGTGTTTCCTCCCCAGATACGCGCAGCAGGCAGTGACATATGCGGCCATACAGTGATATCATGACGAGATCACGACAGGTCTGAAACGACGGGAGAGCCGACAGGACGATCGGAAGCCGGTCAAGGACGGTGTTGTGGAATGCGAGGCCGCCGGGGCTGCGCGTGCCAGCGTTCGGCTTGCCGAAATGTGTTTCCAGCATCCCGTGCGAGTCCGCAATCTTCGTGTGGAACAGGCCAAGGAGAAGGACAATGTGCTTCCAGGCCTCGGGCCCATCTTCGTGACCCAGCCTTGCAAAGAGGATTGAACGGTTGCGCGCGATAGTAAGCTGGTCGCCGGCAACCAGCTTTGCGTACTTGGTAAAGTCCTCGTCGTCTTTCTTGAGCTTGAGTTCTGAGTATATTGTCTCCAGCACATCTACGTTCCCGACAATGGATGCCTCGTCAATTTCCATTGCGGGCAGTGGGAACACCTCTGTCTCGTGTAGTCGAATCTTCTCCTGCGACTCAGGGCGCGAGGCTTTCTCTGCGCTTGCCCACTTCTCAAATCCCGGGCCTCCGTGGGTGATGATGATGCGTACAATTGCGTACACCATGCAGCGTCTGAAGAGCTCTGCTTCGCCCTCGGTAAGCTCGATGTCACTGAGTTGAAGGCCATTTGAGCTCATGATCCGCTCGTCGATATCCGCAGTGAGCATATCCTCTTTTTTCGCCTCGAACAGGGGGACTATGGTAGCACAGGTGCCATTCTCTTGCGCATCTAATCATAGAACAGGGTGAGTGACCATTCCAATTGATGTCCGCGCACGCTTGCACGTACTCTTCCTTCCCAGGATTTGCTCTGCTACTCGGAACATCAGATTAATGTTGTCGTAGAGCGCCAAGAAAAGACCTGATGATGCCACACGGCGTGCGGACTCCCGGCACGCATGTGACAACATCCGCAACATGCCTGCGCGCCCGCGCTTCTGGGCAATGTTCATAGGAAGCTCGGGCTCCACGTTTGGTGTCAACACTCGCGATCCATCCGCCATGGGAAGGTCTTCAACATCTCCGTTGTCCGCTTCCGTGGTTGTTCTGGGCGCTGCGTCGTCACCGGGGGCGGCGACTTTCTGGTGTAATGGCCTCGCCTCAGTATGAGTGTTCATGTAAGCTGACTATGATCATACCTTGCGCGACAGGCCGATTCGCATGATCTCACCAGGCGCAATGATGCTCGAGTATCCGGATGACACGCCCATGGATCCCAAGACCGAGAAATGCTGGCGCTGCGCCCCGGTTGCCATGAGGTATGTTCCTATCACCATGCCTGGGTAGCTGTTACGCTCACTTCGCGCCTTGAGTAATGTTATTGCGGCAGATCCTTGCAGCTATAGACCGGGACTCACGGTGAGCAACTAGAAAAATTACTTCACATGCAACTTACCAACTCTTTTTTCTGGCGGCTCGCGTCTGATAAGGTCTTATCCTGGCGCGTCGTTTTTGTGAACGCATCGAGGATTCCAAACATGAACGGGGCGCGGAGACGCAATTGCTGCGTTATCGACGAGACACTGTATGAGAGAAAGAAGTCTTCGTCGACGGTCTTCCCTTCGGTGCGCAGGATCCCCGATCGGTTGATACTTGAGCTTTCTCTCTTGACGAGCTTCTTGACCAGGTCGCTTCCCCAGTTGGTGACAAGCTGCCGCGCTGTCTGCGAGTAGGACGACGTTGTCCAGTAGTCAAGTATCCTCCGTACAGCCTTGCCGTGCAAGAAAAACTCTTGCCAACGGTAGTCACGAGCGAGTCGGTTCTTCGGATCGAAGATGTAGTCAATGAACTCGACCAGCGTGTACCCTTTGCTGGTGAGTTTAGCCAAGAGACTGTCGAAAAAGCGATTCCGCTTCATCATCCTCTGTTCCAGATTCTTCTTCATCGTCGCCTTGCGCTTTCCAGACTTCTGCATCGACCGCGCCTTGTGTGCTGTTTTCGGAGTGACATCTTCGAACACACCCAAAGTGCGGCTCGCCGAGGGTGTCGCAGGCATCGAGGAACTGCGCAGTCGCGGACCACGGCGCAGCCGAACTAGTGGACGAGAGTTCAGCACAGTCCAAGCCAAGGGAACTTCCTCAGAGGTAGGCTCAACATTGTCGCTAGGTGCACGGAAGTGTTCATCAAACGCAGGGAACAAGACACGAGCCAACGGGATGTCTTCGGAGGTGGGCTCAATGCTCTTGTCAGTTGCGCCGGTGCTGCTGGCCTCGCTGTCTGATTCGCCGCTGAACTCGAAGGGGTCTGAGGGAGGTAAGTCGTCGCCATCTTCATAGAGTTGTGGCGGAGGACTGATAGCTTCGGAGGACAGGACAACACGACGACCTCGGCCGCGTTGTAGCATACTGTGTGGATAGGCAGATCAGCATGGGTGGTATATAGTTGGTTCGGAGGGTAGCACACCTCTGTAGCGTCAGACGTGCTGGGTGCTGGAGATTGAATGACAGCAAACAATTTTCCTTCCAGGGCGGACTCTCCGGCGCCGCGCAGCTGCGAGTTGCAACTGCACCACACCATCCACCCCTTTGTTTGCAAGCACACCCATGCATCCGGTCGTTGTGGGAGCTCGCCGTGTCTCCCCCAGAGGTACTCAGCATGTACGGAAGCATGCAACACTTGCGACCGGCCGCCGCCAAGCACAACCCGTTGTCGACTATGCCACACGGGAAGAAGAGCTGAAGGCGCTCCCGGAGCTTATCAAGAAACACTTCAAGACGTGGCCGGATGGAGGCAAACCCTTCCAGATTGAAGGGATGTCAGCCCAGGTGCTAGGAAAAGACATCTTGATCCATGCAGCGACGGGGTCAGGCAAGACGGGCATCGCGGCGGGACCACACCTCCTAGCCTCAAATGCGGGTAAAGTGACCCTAATGGTATCGCCGCTAATTGCTCTGCACTCTGAGCAGGTGAGGGCTGCATCATATTGTCGTTACCTACTTCTAACAGCAGTTACTTGAGGTGGTCACCTTCCGCGATGAGTTCGGCCTGAAGGCAACAGCGGTCAACAGTGCCGAAGGAGGCTGCACCAAGGACATCATGAAGGTACGCCGGCAGATCGAGACTCCTACATCTGTTATCTTGACAAGTACGCAGCGCATAACAGCCGGCGAATGGCAGATCGTGCTTCTGTCTCCAGAAATGCTGCAGTCTCGTCGCTTTACGGAAGGTGTCCTTCGACGGAAGGAGTTTGCCACACGCTGTTTGTCTGTATTCATCGACGAAGCCCACTGCGTTTCACACTGGGGCTCATCCTTTCGAAAAAAGTATGGCACGATTGGGGTCATACGCGCCTTTCTCCCTCGATCAACGCCCTTTGTTGCCGTGTCCGCCACTCTCACAGCTCGGGTCCGGCGCGACATTGTACACAAGCTACAATTCAATCCCAACAACTATGTATACATCAACATAGGGAATGACCGCCAGGCCGTATCCCAGGTTGTCCGTGCAATCGAGCACCCGATGAACACCTATGCAGACCTTGACTTCGTCGTGCCGGAGGGTGTGACAAGTATCACACAAATCCCGAAGACCTTCCTTTACTCGGACAACATAAAGGATGGAGGCTCCATCGTTGATCACTTGAACGCACGTGTCAGTCCAAACTTGCGCGAACTGGGCCTAGTGCGGCCGTATAACGCTGCCATGTCGCAGATCGCGCGCGAGCGCGAGATGAGGCTGTTCAAGGGCGGCATTATCCGTGTCCTTGTCTGCACCGATGCAGCAGGAATGGTGAGTTGTATGGCCGGTGTCTACATGTGATCGACTCAACTGCATTTCAACAGGGGTGCAATGTGCCAGACATCGATCTCGTGGTGCAGTGGAAGACGCCGCCGTCTCTCAGTGCATGGGTGCAGAGAGCAGGCCGCGCCGCACGAGGACCCGGCCGGACCGGCGTTGCGATCATGCTGGTCGAAAAGACAGCCTTCGAGGTTGATCCCAGTGCACCAGATGAGGCGGCAGCGGTGGCGGCTGGCAGCGCTACGGCTTCCACAAGACCAACACATCCGCGCGGCGGACGCGGTGGAAGAGGCAGTCGCGGCCGTGGTGGGCGTGGTGCGGGAGCATCTGGGAGCCAAAGTCGTCCTAAGAAGAAGGGCAGTGAGTATGCAGTGCTGCATGGACAGAAGCGGGGTCTGCGAGCCGCGAACGATGCCGTGGAGGTACGCGCGCAGCCTAGCATGTCGGACGACGCACCTCGTGAAGGTCTTTACGTCTTCATTCAAACAACCAAATGCCGTCGACGAGTCCTGTGTGAGGTATACGAGAATGCACCGCCATGTGAGTCCCATTGTCATAAGGGAGTTGTTGGTCACTTACGATGTCGCACAGCTGTTCCAGCTGTCCAATGCTGTGACCTTTGCAACCCGGCGCTCTTCGATAAGAGCCGCCCCGGAGTCCCGCCCAAGCCAGCACGTCAATCTCGGTTGAAGCGTCACCCGCCGGACGATTCTGTCCGAGCGGCTCTATATGCCTGGCGCAGAAATGTGAAGCGGGCCCAGTTCCCGCATTCACTATGGGCAGCGAGTGCACTCCTGGATGATGACACATGTGAGCTCCTCGCAATGCTCACCCCGATAACGCAGAAGGAGAGGCTTGCCGCGTTGTTGAAGAACACATGGGATCGATGGGATGCCCTAGGAGACGAGCTATTTGCAGTGATCTCACAGTTTGAGGGGCCAGCGCCGTTGGCCGCACCATCGAGCATGTCCTCTCGGCCAAGCGCTGCGTCCACAGAGCTGGCAGACGTGCCTGCGCGAGGCGTTGTGCCGTTGAAGCGACCTGCGGATGTTGACAGGGGTCTTGTCGCCACTGTGGATGAAGGTTCCGGTGCTGGTGTCAACCTTGACACAGAGTCAGCATTGCGCGCGATAAAGAAGCCTCGCCCAAGACCCAGACCAGTTTACAAGACAACGGAAAGCCACAGCACTCACCCGCCGTCATTTTCATTTGCTCGGTGGGCAGCACCCGAACCCACACAACCCGGATGCACTTCCTCGACAGATCCACCAATGCCGCCGAGACTGGTGGCCATTCCTTTTGTCGTACCTTCACAGCCCGCTCATCTCTTCCCGGCACCGTCGTTGCAAGAGGTGGAAGGAGCTTGGCACCTGCCGTCGGTTTCATTCGCTCGGCAGGCGGCACCCGAGCCCGCAGCCTCGCCAGGTCCATCCACAGCGGGCTTGGTGGCCATTCCATTTGCTGTTCCTTCACAGCCAGCAGATCTGTTCCCGGCCCCATCGTTGCAAGAGGTGGAAGAACGGTTGTTTGGTGTGAACGGACATGGGAGTGGGTGACACGCTGCGGAGCGCCCGTAAACGTACGAGTCGAGTGACCCTCAGTTCAGCCCTAACGTGAAAAAATTTATATACTCAAATGTGTTCTAAATGCTCTAAAAATGACTTTCTATATACCAACTTAGAGACTTTTTTTTGACGATGTGAGGCCGATTGATTTGGCGGGGCCCACCAAAAGACGCGACGAGTGGGCCCAGTCCGCTCGCAGGCTCGCGCGTCTTTATTGGCTCCTTATGTAAGCGCTATGACTGCGAGCGGCTGGGGACGAGTCTACGTGTGTCGAACCTAATGGCTAGTGCGGCGTGCGACGCCCCTTTGAAAGAACGGCCTAGAGCAGTGCTGACAGATAACGCTGACGTACTGAACGAATGGCTTACGTAGCTACGGTGAGGACGCAGAAAACGTAGAGGGACGGAGGACGCAAGACGGTCATGAGAAACACCGGAACAGACAGGGAAAAGGATGTAATGCTGGGACGCCCGATGCGGGCGCGATGCAGACGGGCCGGGTGAACATACGCAAAAGCGTGACGTGACATCGAGTTGGCGTCACAAAACATTTTGGAGACCTGCCAGGAATTACTAGTACTCCATGCCCTCCGGGTCCCAATCACAAAATAGAAGTAATTAGGTGCCCACGTCATCAATTGCTATACATCTCGTGTTGAAGACCTACGTAGTGGCGTATTTAGAATTCTTTCACTTTCGACTATGAGGAGGATGAGCTTTATCAAGGCTCCTGATTTACACCTCAAGTTGATTACTTTCTGTCTGACTAATGGCTTCACAATTTTACACACATGCTCTTATACCGTCTTACTAGCTACACAAATATATTCAAGATTTTAGGAGGCCACCCAGCATTGGAATATGGTGTAGACAATGCGCGACAGTCGTTTCGCCGCAGCGCGGAGGTCATGTGACGTGCACGGTTTGCTTAGGCGGGGTTGCGCGTCCCCACCAGTGACCTAGTTCAAGTTTGTACTACCGGCTGATCGACTATCATATATCATCGGCCGCGTTCGTTCAGTCTGCTTACAGGAGACTAGTTCAAGTTGGACATGAACTCGCTTGAAAACTGGCCTTCAAATTCACCCGCGCTGGACCTCAGACCTCGGGATAGAACGTGGAATTTTCCGCGATAACTCACGTCATACTACTCTGCCTCAGGAAGACTACATCCATACACCTTTTCCCTGCCCACACGCCTTTGCCGATTCACAACATATCACGTTTCCCAAGTCGCTCTCCCTCTGCGGCTACTACTACCTTAGCTAGGCTATAGCTCCCTCACCACTATCCACTGACGCTGAAGCAAGTCTGGGAAGACTCTGTAGTATGAAACTGGTAGAGGGACATTGTGAGTGCTTCTGGTCCGTATGTATGCCAGCTCATATTCTGAACACGTTTCTCACTGAGCACTTTTTGCCCTCTCAGCTACCGCACCTGCCTTCCCTCCTCATTGTCGGACATGTAGGCGTGCTTGTAGCCGCCGTCTGATCTTCGGGACTCCCTTAGCTGGTTTATTAACCGCGAGGATATTGGTTGAAGGGCACCCGAGCTGACCAGCACCTGTGGCACATCCTCCTCCGCCTCCACTGGCTCTGGTCTATGTGCGCATGCAGCTTGGCATGCTGCGCAGCACAATGCAAGCGCAACATGCACTGATCGGTAAGTCAAGCCACGCTGCCACCCAGTGCCCCGACAACTGGCGTTTGGAGACAAGTACTACAAGATGCGGTATCACATGCTCCGTGCTTTCATGGTAGGGCTTGTAGCTCATTCTCTTACTCAAAGTTCAGCTTACTGCTACTGACTGTAGCTGGATGAACGCGTCGTCTTAAGGGCCGACAGCCGAGAGTTCAAGTAGCACTTTGCGAAGAGCCTCATCCGTCTGCTCTGCGACCATCCATTTCCTCTGCTGCCACGTCCACCGCTTCGCACCCCACTTCCGTCGCCGATTCCGCCTTCGCAAACTTGCTCATCAATGTGCAGACGCGCGCGTCTGGCAGCAGGACGGACGTGTGCCTGCGGCGTGCCAGGGCGGTACATCCATTATCCTCGTCGGGTCTCCGGGTACGCGTACATGCATCAGTTCTCAAGCTCGCATGACTCACACTTACCGTAGCTCATGAACGACCTCGACCGAGCGATAAATCTCGCATTCTATGAAACGCACGGCATCGGCTGGGTCGCGCGACTCTTGCACAGGGACCTCAGCGTGACAGGCGACAGCAAGACGTTTGACCGTGCTCGCCACTTAAAAAACGCACAACATGAACCACGCGCTCACACTCCCGAACGCCGAGTCGTGGCCCGCCCCACCATCCCACCTCTGCAGCGCGCGCGCTCAGTTCACCTCAGCATCGCCATCGCCGATCATCGGAAGATCCGGTGGGTTGGTATCCCAGAGAACGTGAACAACGTCACGGCCGTTTTGATTTACTGTACCGTCTGAAGAGCTCAGATTCACTGTCCACAAGATTACTAGGTTGCAAGGCTTGCTGGGTGTGGCGGTCTGGGACTGGCCCGCCATGTGAGACTGCCAGACATTTGTGAAATGCTGATGGACTCTACCATGCAGGTCCGACGCACCTGTCTCACCCCTTCAACCTCTTCCAGTCTGCACAACTCACAAGGTTTTTCGCCGTCTGATCTCTCTGGATGCCAAGGGCTGACAGTCTCTATTCCCTCCAGAGATATATTCTATACCTAACTCCTAGGCCGCCAGTATTTCTATACGCAACATCGACAAGCGGTGAGTGCTCCGCATTCACTGCCGAGTTCATCTCATCCTCAAGGTGTCGTTCGTTGTGTTGCAGATGGATGCTACTTTGCGCCTTCCCACTGCAGCAGAGTACCGGGACTCCCAACACCGCACCCCAAATCTGCCTGACCCGCACACGGGTGAGTCGCTAATCAAGTACATGTAAGACTTGACTGACGGAGCGCGGCTTTCAAGATCTGGAGGGACTGGTCGATCACTACGAAACCCAGCGCCTGCTGAGATTCCCAGTGAAGGTCGGCGGCCTGATTTCCAACGACCACCGTGCGCTGGCCTTGACCTACTGGCTGAACGACCCTCGGGAATACGTCCTCAGCTTTGAGAAGGGTGGCGCCTGGTATAGCTGGAGCGCTGAAGAATTAAAGAATCTTCTGCGTACCGCCGTGGGCACAGGGCTGACATGTTGCGTGGACGCACTTCGGGCGATGATCACTTCTGAAGTTCGACCCATGCCAACTACTATCCATGCGGGTTACAACAACACCAACGACATTGCGGTGTTTGGTTCTACTATGAGCGACGAGTCACGCGACGTTCGAGACCAGCAACGCCACTACAGGAACCCTCACTTGGGGACGCCTCTCATGAATATACTCGAGGCTGTGTACTCTGCCGGACAGGGTCCGTTACACCCCCCCGGCGGATGTGCCGAGCTTAACACCTTCTGGCAGCTAGCCGCCGAAGGTGCGACGATATACGTCATGACCATCGACTTCAAAACGTTGGCGGCGAAACCGGTATGCATGTGGTGCAAAGCGGTCATTCAAGTCTATGTCGTGCGGTACCACCTTACAGTTTGGGAGTATCTTGACGATATGATGGTCAAGCGTCACTGTCCGGTGGGTGGGTCGTTCGAGGTACTTGTATACGACTACGCAGACGATACGAGGGAGGGGCCGGCTGCGCATCCTCGAGGGGGACAAGCTTGATGATTCGTTGAGGTATTCGAGAGATTAGTTGATCGTGACCGTGGCCGCAGCGATTACTTCGTCACTTTACATTTCGTAAATAAGGCTTTCCTTCTTATTTCCTTCTACCTGTTAGTTGACGATGTGGCCTGCCTGAAAGCGTCTCAATCACTGGCGGCAATCTACCATGTCCTCTGCAACCCTTCCGGACCAAGTCCTGACCATTTGAGTCGGCGCCCTCAAGTTCGGATCCTTTACACGGGAGGTATACTTATCCTGCTGCCCACGCTTCTTCGCAGCACGCGGACCATCGCGCAGCTGCCTCAGGATCTCGCCGTAGTTCTTCAACGTAGGCTCATCTCCACCGGAACCCTCGCGTCCCTCCAACACGCCTGCACCTCCACCATCGCCGCCGCGCTCAGATCGCTTACCGAACTGCTGCCCAAGTGTGTCGTACTCTTTGACCCCGCGTACAAGCGGGCATTAGCACGGACGCTTGGTCGGCGTGCCCATGCGCTACCGCCGCGTGCGCATGGTCGACGACGTGATGACCGCCGGCACAGCCGTGCGTGGCGGGCGCGATCTCGTCGCAAGCGAGGCGACAATGGACCGTTCAAAATGATCTCCTCGATTACGGCCGCGCAGCCTCGTACAACCCCGTAGTTGGATACAGATTTGATCTAAACGCCAAGAATACAAGTAATGAATGACTTAACGTGATGTTCTTCACGCGGTTGAGTCGAACGACTGCGGAGGGATGAAAAGACAAAGAAAATGCTAGAACAGCCACGGGCCCACTGCTAGCCCAGTCAACAGATTATCTCCATTCAAGGGCACGGAAAAACGCACCTCGGCCGTGAGGCACCTCAGGCTTGATTTGTAGACAGCTCTGGTGGATGAGATTTAGCGCCTTGACGGCGTCCCGCTCGTCGATGACACACGAGATGTTAATCTCGTTCGCGCCCTGCGAGATCATCTCAATGTTGATGTTGCCCTGCGCGAGTGTCGAGAACATGCGCCCCGCGATGCCGACGAGGTGCCGCATCTGCTTGCCAACAAGCGAGAGAATCGCCATGTGATGATGCACCGAGACCTGCCGCACATCAGACAGAAGAAGACATCAGCGAGGGAAGTAATGCGTACGGTGCCGATCTTCTCGAGCTCGCGCACAATGCGCGCAAGACGCTTGCGATCTAGCACATCCTCGATCGCCATACTGACGTACACCTCGCTTGTGCTGATCAGATCAACAACGACGCCGAACCGGTCCAACGTGCCAAAAATGCCCGCCAGGAAGCCGTGTGACACGCTCTTCCTGTTCGATTGGACGTTGAGGACGACAATGCGCTCCTTGATTGTTACGGCTGTCGGGACCTTCTTTCTACGCAGCTCTTGCTCTAGCGCTTCGGGGGAGTGGGGGTCTGCAGTCTCGACAGGTGTAGGGACCTCGTCGACATCTGGGTCCGGCTGGATGACGGTGCCGGACCCCGCAGGGTTCTCGACATTTTTGATCCTGATGGGGATCCTGCGCCGAATAACCTGCCACCAAAGTCAGCCCAAAGTAAGAAACCTGTCATCAAACCCCGCGTACCTGTTCCATGGTAAACGGATGCACGACCTCACTTCCGTAGTATGTCAGCTCCGCAGCTTCCTCTGGGGAGATGACCGATATCACGCGCGCCGTGGCCACTTTCCGCGGGTCTGCAGTGAAAATACCGTCGACCTCCTTCCAGATCTGCAGCTCCGACGCGCCGAGACCGGCCGCGAGCAGCGCCGCTGCGAGGTCGGTATAACCGCGGCCGACCTGGCGCAGCAGTGAGCCGGGAACAGGGCTGAAGAAGCCTGTAGCGCCTCAGTGTGGGTGAGAGTATGGGATGACATGTAGGCAGCGGACCTGTAACGACAGGCACACGGGCACCGCATCGTCTTATACGCTCCGCGAATGCGTCGCTCACGGCGTCGTAGAACGCTTGACTGAGCGCGCCGTCGATGCTCGCGTCGGGATCGTCATGCTCGGGCACGACATTTTCTAGAGACACGTATTCAGCGTCTATGCCCTGATCGAGATGTCAGAAGACGCGTCTGGACCGAGGCGGCATAGCACGCACCCTGTCCTGCAGTGCAGCGGCGACGATTTTGCAGGCAAGCTTCTCGCCAAACCCGATGATGCTGTCTTTTGACCTGGGCGAGATCTCGTCGATGACCTGTGTCGCAGAGAGGAAGCCGCGCAGCCCCTCGCAGTCGCGCTCAATGTCTGTCTCGAGGTCGGCAAGGACGGCCTTGTTCTTGACGACCGCACGCGCGGCAGCGAGATGTTCGCTACGGATGATGTCCACTGTCACGCTGAAAGCTGGGGGTTCGCCGTGTCCATTTCCGTTGGCAAGAGGCGCAAGAGGGGGCGATGAGTTGCGCAGGAAGCCGCTGTGAGATGGCGTCCCGGACGGCGAGCCTGGGACGGAGAACGGTGCGCTGGGCTGGCCGCGCCGCAGCGCCTCGGATGCAGCACGTAAGAGAAGGTTGGTAGTTCCCAGCGCTTTTGTCGACCCCGAGCGAGCAGAGCAAACGATGGCCAGCTTATGCTGGTCGAGGTATTCTCTGCACAACGCCAGTAAGCACAAGGCGCAAGGGGTGGTATGTGACACGCACGGTACTATGTTCTCTGCGATCTGCGCGGCAAATTTGCCCACACTCGTGCCGCCGTACTTCTGCACGAGCCATTGTGCTTCTGGGTCGATGCTGTTTTGGTGTAGGTTTGGCGGCGTCCCTGGAGGTGGTGTCCCGGACGAGACAGAGGATGAGGAAGTGGGGGTCGACGGCATTGATGGCGACGACATGATTTGACCGAACAGCTCGACCGATTTTGTGCAAACAGTGGATGTGCCCTTTGCGTGTTTTGAAGTACGGGATTGCGCAGGGATCGGCCTGCGATACCAGTCACGTAGTACTTCAACGACCTTTTGAAGGCGAGGCGGCTGAGTCGAGTGCGCGGTGGTGAGAAGCAAGGACAGTACAGCAGTGATGGCAATGCGGCCAGCTCAGTGACTGAGTCTGTGACTCAACCATGGAGGGTGGGGGCAAATAATAAATTGGAGGGCGTAGTATCGGCTCGAACATCCGACGGAGATATGATGCGACACTCTCCCAGGCTCACCAACGAATAGGTTGGGATGTCGCGATGAAATTATGCGAGAATGCGCGGTCTTCTGGGACGATGGAAACAGGCTATGTGGTACAGGCCAGACACTAAGTATTGTTCATGATACTCAGTACTTAACCAGTAACTGGACTTGGAGTCGAGCGTCTGTGGGGTCAGGGCAATGAGCCGGGTCCTGGCAGGCTCAACTTTTATTTCAGAGACAAAACTCGAATGCAGTAGATACAACACTGGCATGCAGGTCTCAACGATAGATGACGAAAGTCGAGACTGCCGGCCGGTGCAGCGCACCCACTGGCACGCCAGATTTGCGCCAGATTAGATGACATAAGTCGGAGTCAGAATATACAGGAAGCGCTCGCCCGACGTTTGGTCCCAAGTACCCCTTAAATATTGGTGTAGAAATGGCGCACCTGCAACAATTCACCCATCACCCGTCCAGTCACGATGCTCACCAGCCTCCCCTTTGAAGTCCTGGACAACATCGCCGCTTGCATTCCATCTCCCATCGACATAGTGGCCTTCGCGCTCACTTCGAAGACCCTCGCAGCCGTCGCATCACCCCGCCATACTCGTCTTCGGAAGATTGTATGCTCCCGCTACGCGTTTTGCGTCTGGCAGTCGCTCGCCACGAACGCTTCTCTGGCTCGCAACGTCCGCTTTTTGACGATATGCGATCGATCACGCCGCGGCCAAGTCCTACCGACTTCATGCATGAAATGTGCTCCCGGATGCTGGCATGGATATACATTGAACGGAGAGCAGTTCGAAACCCTCGATGTCACGAGACAGGCGGAGCGTGTCATGATAGCTGCCCTGAAGAACATGTCAAACCTAGTGCTCTTCGATTGGCAGGCCCCTACATCAAACAAAATCGTCGCACAGAATGAGCAGCCGGACCAACAAGATATCTGGTCATCGCAAAGCCTCGATGCCGCGAGACAGGCGGAGCTTCTCATGAATGACCTGAAGAACATGCCAGACTCTCTAGTGCTCTTCGATTGGCAGGCCTTCCTGTCACACAAAATCGCTGCGCTTAATGAGCCGGACAAACAAGATGTCTGGTCATCACTGGCGGTCATTCCTTCGCTCGATGTAATTGTGATTTTCGAGTCGGACAGATGTACCATATGGGATAGCCAGGTAATTTCCTTGGCTACTTCTCATTGCTACATTTATCTGATAGCAATATCGCAGCTCTTCCGCCTTTCCAATTTGACAGTCTTTGATTACACGACGGAAATTTCCCTGGGTCCTTCTACTCCCCCCGATTGTTCACGACTCGTCACAATGCTCAGAGATCGTTGTCCCGGACTCGAGGTTGATCCCATGTTCGTTTTCGGAAGAATACGCTCATTACCTTCTTACCCCTTCAGAAACTATGTCTTCGCTTTACAGCGACGTTTTTCGAAGACAACGGCTTCTCAGCCCCTGACCTTGGGGAGTCCCTATTCACGGCTCGATGGCGCAACTTGACGGAGGTCGGTCTGAAGCGCGTCGCCAGCACCCCTGCAGCTGTCGTTTCGTTTCTTGTCGCCCATCCCAGTCTACGCCGGGTGCATATGGACGAATGGTTCGGCTGTCGTCCCCTCTCCGGCGGCTTCGACAACTTTGAATGGGATTCCCCCATCGCGCTCCGCCTCGCTTTGCCGCGAGGTGTGCTTCCGAACTTGGAGACACTCCATTGCACACCGAGGCATGCCATCGACATCGTAAGGTCTATATTATCTTCACAGGCAACTGGCGGCGCCGTCCCGCTCGCGATCTCTGTCGGCGTGGACAGACAGCCTGAAATGGACGATGCCGCTTTGGATGAATTTATATCCGTCATGAAAGAACTACCGCCCAACATAGCGGTGGCGAACCGCGCAGATGTGGAGAGTGCGGTTGGTGTATGGAAGAGTTGGAGGGAACTACAGGCGCGACGGCGCCGAGCGCATAACTTCTAATGGTTTTCCTGTAAGTATTAACATCGCGCGAGCTGCCAACTCAAAGCATACAGGATATGTCTTCGGCATAATGCATGCAATATTTGTAATGCGACCTTTCACGTACGCCTGAGCCCTAGCGTATGCCCATTGTCTTGCGTAGAATGTAGGATGATAAAATTTAACCGAACGTCGCTGAACAGTCTCCAACCAAGCTCGAAAACGTAAATTGACAACAGGAAGGACAGTAACTGACGATTCCGTCGGATTCAGATGTTCTGCAAGCTTCCCAAGGGCACTCTGTCACTGTCAGTTAGGAAAAACTACAAGCTCACGGGCTGAGCACCTTGTAATCTCGTAGCTTTTTTGGGTTCACATAAGAGCAAGGCTCAGAAGGATTCAAACCGACGGCCAGCTAGTGGCCAACTGCCTGTCGCGGCGCCGCCACCGCACCTACAATATTGCTACAATACCAACGGCCGTATTGCACTGGCGCATCTCAGCGCACAGTGCAACAAGATACAGCTAGACATATCACAAGATGGTCAATTATTCACAACAGTCCACCACCTCTTTGCGAGCCCAAGTTCATCACATTCCTCGTTTCAAGCGGCCTACGGATCCGGCAGACTTTCGTCATGCTCCTTCTCCGCACGCTCAGCGAGAGCCACACTAGCTGCAACGCTGTTCGTTCTGCTGCGCGGAACGAGCTGGCCAGTCTCCGCGATGCGGGCGCCGCGCTCGACGCTCTCCCTGCGGGACTGGCTGCGGCTCGCGCTGCTCCGCCGCAGGCTCTGATCGGACATGAGGCTCGCGCGCCGCTCAAAGCTCCCGCGCCGCGGCACGCCCCAGCGATTCGTGTGCACGTCGACCGGCGAGGTCGAGGGCTGCTCATATGTTGCGGGCGAAGGGGCGGCATTGCTGCCGTTGCTCGGGTGTGCCATGTGGTATGCAACCGGCGACCCGAACGAGGAGGAAAGTGAAGGGGGAGGGACAGATGGATAGGAGAGTGGTGCGCGGGAGGGTACAGGGTGGGCGGTGGGTGGGAGGGACGTGGATGAGGGCGGGGTGGTCATGTTCGTGGTTGTGCTGAGGTAGCTCGCGGGGTTCGTGGACATTGTCGGGGAGAGGTACGGCGACTCGCTCGAGGATGCGGGAGAATGGGAAAGCGGCGTCGTCGTCTCGGAGGTCTCACGCTCGCCGCGTGACGGGCGGTGGATCTGCGAGGGCGGACGGGGAATAGGGACAGAGGGGGAGGGCCGGACGACGTGTGATGGGAGCGCGAGCGGAACAGAAGGAGAGGAAGACATGCTGGATGTGGACCGCCGGTGGGTGGGCTGCGAGTAGGGGTCCTGAGCGGACGACAGTCCGATCAAGTTGTCGACGGGGAGACCAAGCTGCAATGACTCCAGTGGTCAGCATGTCGCTGGATTGGAAAACACCTGGACACGCACCCGCCGCCGATGCTCGATGAGCTCCTCCCGGTATATCTCATTCAGCCGCGATATTCGGATGAACTCCCGCTCGGTGTCGACGAGG
Organism: Auriscalpium orientale; assembly: GCA_019915035.1. Classification (NCBI taxonomy): domain Eukaryota; kingdom Fungi; phylum Basidiomycota; class Agaricomycetes; order Russulales; family Auriscalpiaceae; genus Auriscalpium; species Auriscalpium orientale. Next base: position 4,766,491 of record JAHLMH010000001.1, read on the forward strand.
CGGTTGCGCATCTGTTCGTTCTCGCGACGCATTGCCTCCAGCATGACTTCCGTGCTTGGCGTGAGCGGGTCGGATAATGTGAGCAGCGTGGATACGCGCGGACTCTCTGTCCCGACGCCGTTCGCGGAGCCACTCCCGTTCTGCGATTGCGCCTGCAGTTGCTGTGCGAGCCTCAGCGCAGACAGCTCACGGGATAGGCGGTTAACGTGTGACTCGGACTCGGCCTCGAGGACATTCTCGAGTTCGATCTTCTCTTCCTGAAGCTATATTGGAAGTAAGCCTAATGGTCGCCCGTTTGGCCCGAGATTACGTGCCTTTTCAAGCTTGCGTGAAAGGACATTGATGATGCGCTCCTCCTCTGCTTCGTACGCATTGATCAGATCCTCCTCACGCTTGCTGCCGTTGCTTGTCGTCGAGAGCCGCCGCACAGGGGGCGACATGGACATCGCGGGCAAGGATATAGTCACAGCAAACAAAACTCTGTCACTTGACAAAGACTAAGACGTTCACAGGCTCCGAAGACGAAGGGGCGCTGGGCGACGGAGACGTGGAGGCAGCGAGAGAAGAACGCGCGCGGCTGGTTCTCAGAATCGACTCGGCTTGTGACCTTGTCGGGCCGGACACCCTGTCGCCCACAAGTGCAAACATCGCCACGCAGCGACCGCAACAGCGAACACGGATATAATTGCAAGAGCAAGAGCCGCACAACAGAGGGCGAAAGCGAAGGGAATAAAATAAGTCACATAGGAGTGTGTAGTCGAAACATCAAAGCAAGGAACATGTCAGTTCAGAAATCATATCCTTCGACCTTGAACGTCTGTCCATACTGCAGATAGCTCTGCATGATGCGCAGAATGGGCTCCGGAAGGCCCATGCTCACAAGGGTGTTCCATATTTTTTCGTGGCCGTGGATGACCTCCAACTTGAAGAAGCACCGTGCGATCTGGGAGGGGAACTGCCAGCAAAGAAGAGAATCAGCACGCGTCACAGCATGAACAGAGACGACACAGATGACTCACTCTTTGCTCCGCATATTCGCCATGCTGGTACGCTGCGACACGGATGCCCGCCTGCAGCGTGCGCGTCAGGTCGCCCTCCTCCGCGTACGTCTCCAGCAGCTTCGCCCAGGGCTTGATCGAGTAGCGCGTCGTATCCAGTGAACGCTGATACGCTTCCTTTGCCTCCTCCTTGTGATGCAGCCGCAGCCCGAGGTCGCCCAGGATCTCCCACTCCATTCCCGTCTTTCGGTACGCGACGTGCTGCGTCTTGAAGTGGGCAACTTCTGCACGGAAGATTGTCCACACGCGCAGATCCTACATGCCTCGTCAGGATCATGCATCGCAGGTTACATCCAGGACTCACTTCGTAGAGGACCATGAACAGATTATCCAGCCAGCGCTCGCAGAGGCGCTTGTTGGTGAACGAAAACGGCTCCTGCGCAGGGTTGCCCCCAGCCTCGCTGTTCTCCTGCTCTGCCTCTCCTGCCGCCGCCTGCACGGGCTGCTGCAGCGCGTGCTCCAGCACTCCATTTGTCTTCACCTCCTCCTTCACCTCCTCCTCTGTGCCATTCACCTTCGTCTCACGGCTCGACTCGGTCGATATCCTGATCGTCGGGATCCCTTCCTCCTCCTCGACATCCGAGACATGCGCCGCCGCCTCCGCCGCTGCCTCCAGCACCTTGACGTCATGCGCGCTCACGGAGCCCATGTTCGAGCCGTGCGCGGACTCCGCTGAGCGCACACCGCGCGTCGAGGCATCGTCGTCCGCAAGTTCGCCGCGCCGCGCGCCGTCCTCAGGGAGAACGGCGTCGTCATCGTCCACCGTGCGTATGTCCGCCTGTGCCTTCTGCATGCGGTACTCCTCCTCCATTACGAACACTGCTGACCGCGACTTGAGCAGCTCGTCCCACCCGATCTGCGAGACGAGCCGCGTCAGCAGCGCGTACGCGCGCGCCCAGGTGCCGCGCAGCCCTGGCGCGGGCAGTCGCTGCAACGCGGGATCCGCCTCGTCGTCTTCGGTCTTTTCACGGTCGGGCAAGATCTCGACTACCGCGCTCTTGACGGGAAGATGCAGTCGCGCGGCTGAGAGGCTCCGGTGCGCGTCGCGCCCATTGTAGGTGAACATCGGACATGAGTTGAGCGTTAGTAGAGCCTGAGGTTGCATTGTCAGTTAAAATCAACGTGATGATGCGCACGGCGTACCGATTCGAACTGCCCGAGGTCAATGTAGATGTCGGTGAGCTTCTCCCAAGTGACAAACTCGCTGGGCGCGCAGTTGACCGCCTGCCGCGCGAGTTTGAGGGCCCATTCTGTCTTGCCCTTCGCGCGGAGGAACTCGCACTGCGTGTGGAGGAGCAGGTACGACTGCGGGGTCTGCTTCATCGCGTTCGCCATGATCTGCACCGCCTTCACTTCCTCGTCTACGAGGGCTGCTATTAGCCAGCTGTGGCGCGTTGAGCTTGTGGACGCACGCACTCATTCCAATGTAGCTTCGCGCGAGGAGAGACGCGACCTCCGGCTCCCGCGCGGTCAGTTTTTCGAACAGGTTCGCGGCGTGCTGATACCGCCCGCTGTCGCCAAAGTATTTCATGATCCCCGCCGTTAGGTGGTTGGAAACGACAGTCGCCACCTGGATTTCCGGGTCGGAGCCGACCTGCCAGCCTGCGTGGCTTAGCTGCGCATTTCGCGAGAGGCAACGGCAGTGGCGTACCTTTGAGGAAGAGAGCCTCGGCAGCCTGGAGGAAGCGCAGCTCTGCTTCGGGCGTGCTGATTGGATCTAGGCGGCGGTAGGCGTCGAGCCAGTAGGTGGGATCGTCGGAGTAGAGGATCGCGCGCAGGAGGGCAGAGAGGTACGTTTCTTGCCAGATCTCTGGGGATGCTTCGTGCCTACGACATTCAAGGTTGAAGTGAGAATAAGGATAGATGGAATCACGCACCTCTCCCCTCGCAAGTCGATCACGTATGCCACCACACCACCCGGAATCTTCACATCGACGCGCACGTCCACCCTCGAGAACGCGTTGAACGTGCTGTCGGCCTATCAGATGACGCCGCAACGGATTGGGTAGGGCACTGCGCACCAATAACAGCCATTTTTCACTTTCCAGCTCGGCCCCTTCGAGAACCAGGCTTGTGTGTCTTCGATGGCGTACGTGAGGGAGTTGATGTAGGCGGCAAGTGATGCAGAGGATGAGGCGTCGACACCGGAGACATAATGATACGAGCCGAGCTAGAAAACCCTTCAGTTTGTACTGCAGAGCAAAGAGATAACGCGTAGGACGTTTGTGGACTGGACTGGGTGGTGTAACTGGATGAAGGCCCACTCACATCGCGCGTGCCACTGCGCCCCGTGCTCTTTACAACATGACACAAGTCTGGCGGTCCAAGTTCGCGAAATGTTGCTGCAGGGAAGGCGGTCAGCGCGTTTTGTTGAGCAAGAGAAGGACACGCACATAGAGCCTCGGTGCGCGCAACAAGAGCTTCTCCAAGCTCGAGCTGGCAAGATTTCAGCGTGGTGGAAAGTGGGTATATTTGCGACGCACCTCAAAAATTTCTGGGAGTTCTTTGAAGGCGGCGTCCGCCATGTGGGGCGCGGTCACGGTGAAGCCAGTTAAAGTGTTGCCGGCGTCGGTGAAAGCTCCCGAGTCCCAGCGCTTTCGCCACCCCATTTCGGGTGGCAGAGTCCATTCCACCAAACTTCAACCTGCCACAATCACTTCAACGTCAGCCGGAGTCGAGGGTTTGCGAGGATTTCTTCAATATCAGGAGTGGTCTCAGGCCGCTAAGCTTACCAGAATTTGAACGATGCAGTCATACATTCTGGTCGACCGATGGCAATCCCATTCGACCCCACTGGCACGCCGCTACATAAACCAACTGTTTGTTTATCTATACAGGGTTTCTCTTCATTCTTGTTATAGACATTCAAGTTCGCCACGCTACTACTGTTATTGAAGAGTCAATCAAACGTCGTCGCTTCCCTACTGAAGCACGACTAAAGTTGCCTACACACCTGCTATTGGCTGCAGAATTGTATTCTTCTGAACCTGCGCTAGGCTTTGTGCACTCTTTTCTCATGCAAGGCGTTGCCAAGAGGACTCAGAGTCATATTCCCTAATGACAGAAGGCAGGTGGACGGTGCAAGACGGTACAGCTGAATATATTATTTCTCGCACACGAAACATTGTTGTGACTAAGGTTAGAACGTCGGGTATACTTAAACGAAACGAACTGAGCAGTAAATATGAGTAGAATAGGGTTTCAGAACAGCGAAGAAAAGAACGTAGCAAATGGCGTCTCTCTTCCTTTTGAGTGTACGCTGATCAAAGAAGTCAGCTGTGAAGCAGAGTCAGGGACTTTGTACCTTAGAATCGCCGCCGCGGTCGAAGACGTTATTAGGAATCCTGCGTCGAAGTGCCTTCGTCTTTGGCTCCGGCCCCGTGTCTTTCAATATGCCTTTCGGCAGGGCGCCTAAGAAGGAACGCCAGCAAGCAAATGATAGTCTGACGGTGGAGAACATGTCAGCTCGCTTCCTGTCCACCAGGTTGGAAGAAAGTACCGCCAAGAGCAGAAGGGCAATCGATGGAAGCGTTCCAACAAAGTCTGATACGCTTAGATTCAGTGCGCTGATTAAGAAAGAGAGAATAAGGATTATAGAGACCAACTATGGCGCCTGTTTACATCGAGTGAGTTTCCTGAGCACAAAGACATTATACGCAACGTACCGAATTGAGCTGGTGCACCCGGCAACGTGCTTCGCAGACTTGTGAAAGCAAAGAGTGTCGCCGCAGGGACAACGAGCGCAGCGGGATCCATTGGGTGGCCGAAAACCACCGCTTTGAGAGCAATGGCCACCAGGCACAGAGTGATAGACCCTGCGCAAATGAGGCAGGGGGTCAGCGACTATTCAATGGCTCTCGAAATGTGACATACACATGGCCATAATTACGACGATGACATACGTCTTCACCATCGCCGCTCTGCTGATCATGAACTTAAGGAAAACGAAATTGAACGCCGGATCCTCGCCAGCTGGCACAATCGGCTCTTCAAACACACGCAGTCCTTTGACGTAGAATCCACTAACATCGCTCAAGTCTTAGCTAGTGAAGAGAAAAGGGGTGGACTCACAACGCAATGCCAGTGGGATCATCTATAGAAAGCGCCACAGAGTCACCAGTGTCATTTGTCTGAGCGAACATCATCAAGCCCGACCCGTATCTATTTACCAATTTTTTGAGCAAAGGCGTCGCACGAACGAGTCTCCGGACGACTCACGTATCGAAGGGATAGTTCTCGGGGCTCCGCTCCAATGCCCGTCTGTTGGTGCCAGGGCCAGCAATTGCACCGCTTCTGCTGTACATCACTAGCGTCGTGCGAAATACCGCTGAGCTGCTGGCGAAGAGCAACAGCGAGCTGACGTTGTATTGGAAGATCGGGGTCGAGCTGAGTGCACTGGAAGCGAGGGATGAGCTACCGATGGGCTGCGGCTGGTTGCCGTTGCCCTGGAAAGGAGCGAGAAGGTTCCTAGTATGGCGGAGGCCGGGGTTTATTAGTGGCACGGAGATGGGCATGACGGCTGGAAAGCCTTACTGGTCCACATAAATGTTGACCAACGGGCAGTTCGATGGGAAAGGATCGCCAAATTGGTAGCTTGAGACACAGCTGTCGTCTATAACTGCCCAGTCCAGGGTCACGACGCGGGCAATAGGGTCCACCGTCACCACGTCCACCGAAAGATTCATCACTCTGCCGCCGAGGACGATCGGGTTTGCCTTGAAGTCGCCGTGGAAAGGTTTAGTTCGGAATCCCCACCCTACGGCGATGCCTGCAATAATGAAGCCGAGGATGACGAGTGTGCTCGTCAAGACCCATGGCTGATGGCCTTCCCGCTTCAACGTCTTGAGCCTGTTTAAGCTCGACTGTATGCGGGGATGTAAGCGGAAAGCAACCATGGCAGATAGGGAGAGAAGGATACTGGAGCAGTCTAGTCCTTGGGAATGGAGACTTATGTACTTGAAGAATCGCCGTAGCGATGCGGTATACCTCTTTTGAGAGCGCCGCGGGTGCGCTTGTTAAAGGGCATCGACGCGCGCTGATATCACCGTTGAGATCACGCTTCGAAGAAAACCAACAATAACGTTACCGTACACTTGTCGGCGCTCAAGTTCTAGGTTTCACGCAGCTCGCAGCTTGCAGGTAAAACCTCCAGTTCGCCCAAAGCTATTCGCTCGATAAACACGGTGAGAGCGTTTAGCCTGCAGCTGCGCCTGCGAGCTGCCGGAGCTGCACACAACCTCGCAGTAGCCCGGTCTGTACCCTGCCACCAACAGACCCATCTGAAAGATATGGTTGCTTCGCTACCGCGTCTATATGAAACTGTGACTCACAGGTTTCATTATCACTATCAACGCTTCCAAGGCGTCTTGTACCAGAATGTTGAGTAGGCGGTCAATCGACGACCTCGTCGGACAGGTGCAACAAATGCGGGAAGCGGCGAAGCGGCGAAGCTATGCCACATGCGTGCTTACCCTCTATCAAATTGTTGGATATCAGGATAGGGGGGTGACTGTTGGCGCGCGTCTGCGGACAGGACGTTGCGAATCCTGTTCGCGCGCGCCCGGACCGGATCAATATGAAGCACACTCCTTTAGAAGCACATAGCCGCGGGTTTTCTTTACCTGGTGAAAGTTCTGTAGAGGCATTGTGCGTTCTTGCGCAGCAGAAGTGCTAAGCCCCGTTGCTCGTCTCCTGCCAGTAAAAGATGTGAAGATAAAGATAGGCGCGAGAGTCACAGACCTACTGTTCAACTGGTCCCACAGATATGGATATGACGTCTGATCCAAAGATTGTGGGCAAATGGGTAACTCGTTGTCGTTGCGGATGCCAAACGCCACTGCTGTCTGGTGGAAACTGTAATGACGCTCGAGACAGACAAGGAGCCGTAAACGGGGGTAGCAGGAACCAGGCCTGATCTTGATCATCAGCAGATGCCGCCGGGCATAGACGATTGGTACGATATACGAGTGGTATAAGCTTTCGCAGTGTGGAGTCCGAACAGGCGCGCCGACATCAGAGCGCGTATGTATTTTTGACTGCACGTTCTGGGCTCAAAACTGCAGTGTAGCCTAGGAAGTTAGACACTTGGGCGCCAGGTCGTGGGGGGATATGTCTGGCCATGAGATAGTCCGTCGCTGCCCTGCGTTGCGCTGGCGGGAAACAACCGTCGTGACTGCGTCACACAGGACTGTAACGCCCAGAGCGTCACGTCACACTTGGTTTCTCAGAATCCGACGAAACGTCCTTGACAATTCACGTCTGGCTACAGATTATAGACACAGGGAAGGCGAGAAGACATGACACGAGGGAAATCCAAGGCAGGTGTAAGTGAAGTATTGGTAGGTACTCACATCCCGATGCCCGTCATCGCGCAGGCCTTGGCCCGTGCGCCACCGGCGGTTCGCGCCTCCAACCACAGTACCCACCCCGTCGTCACTGTTGATATAAAGCTGGTCACCAGTCTAGCCTCCAACAACCAAACGACCTCACGCACGACACCCGGCGCGGTGCAGGAAGGCGTATGGGCAGATAGGGAGCAACAGATCAGGTACGTGGATCACCGCGCACGGCGTCGGCGCGCGCTCCCCACCCGCTCTGAACCGTGCTAGGATGGCGCGCACCAACGCACCGATCCACCACCGCGCTAGCCTGGCCCGCACCGTCCAAGTGGCCGTGCGTGGCGACGTTGGCGTCGAGCTCGACGTGCCTGCGGCCCACGGCGTGTCGCTTGAACCCCGCGGCGGCTCGATCATCATCGATTATCGCTGCGCGGCCGCACGGTAGTGGCTCGCCCGACGCCCGCAGGGCTGCAGACGCCGTGGGCACCGGTAGGTCGGCCAGCGACGCGGGCACGCCGCCCGCTGCGCGCATTATGGCAGAGGACACGGGGCGCGTAGCCAGGGCCACACGCTCGTCGGCAGTGACGCCGGTGCCAGACTTATGGGCAGCGCGCGTGTCAGTGGATCGGCGGCGAGGGACGGCGATGCGATGAGCGGCAGCGGCAGCGGTGCCAGAGCTATGGGGGGCGCGCGTGTGGGAGGTTCGTTGGGGAGCAGCGGTGAGGCGCGCGGCCATGACACGAGTGTGATGGCGCTGGTGCTGATGCCAGACCAATGCACCAATGCGCGTGTGGGTGGGTGGGCGGGAAGCACCATCGGTGTGGTGCGGAGGGGCGACTTCGTTTAATTTTCAAAACAAAAGTAAGTGTGTACATATGTGGTGGAGAATCATGATATAAATTTGTCGTTTGCCAGGTGTTGCACAGCTGTTTGACGAAGCGGGCATTGCTAGGGCAGTCTAGCTAGCTACTTTGCGTTCGATTTTCACTGAAGTTGTTATTTTGGTAAAATACATGAGACATGGATATCGGTGCACACGGACAAGGATAACGGTGCACGCCTCTCGAATATCGTGCGCGCGCATAGGCCGGAACCCGCCGTGAACTTCACGGGGCGTATATATCTAGCCCCGTGAACTTACACGGGCAGATACGTCCAGTTAACTGAACTGCCTCTGAGTCCGGGTTAAGGTATCAGAGTCCAACAGATTCTCAGACTTCAAATAGCTTATGCATCACGAATTGTTTCTACCTACTTCGCCTCCGTTAACGAGGTGCGGAGTAGATGCGGGTCCTCAACGCGGTGAATTCTGAGTCCTGGTGTAACAAATGAAAGGTATCAGAGTCCAACAGATTCTCAGACTTCGGAACACATATCTGAACAGCAAACAAGTACAATAATAAATAGCCCGATGAGTAGTACCTATCACAATCACCGGTAGTCCATGACATAACACAAGACCCGCTGTACATTATCCTTCACTGAGACTCCTCCACGCTTTCAAGCGAGAGATCTTCAAAACTGAACGTCGAGCCGTTGTCTTGCCAGTCGTTCAGATCCAATGATATGGTGTCCGAAAACCTGACAGAGACACTTGGCGTGTCCGAGTCGGAGGGTTCGTCGTTACTGTCCGTGGTGTCAGCCGCCTGAGGGTGGGAGGCGGCGGACTTGCGGGCAGTCTAAAATGGCCAAGAAATACATGTCAGCTTCACCCAGGGTGAGCTGCAGTGGAGAGAAACGCACTGCTGCTTCAGCTTTTTCGGTGTGTGCCGGAGTCAGAGTGCTGGCTGCCATCTGGCCCAGGGGCGTCGTCCGTATTTCAGTTTCCGTACGTGCTATATATTCCCACAATTCAGTCCGAGTTACGTCTCGTCTCGCACACCGACGGCCGCTTACATGTTAAAATTGTTTTCCCCGGGTCATGCGATATGGGGTCCGCAATCTCTTCCTCTTGAGTTGTGGTATAGCAGGAGGCGAGGTAGAGGAAGGATTTGCCACCTTCTGGGATGGCCTGACTAGCGATTGAAGGGTCTACCAGCTGGTTTCAATGCTGATCTGTGCGTTTCTTGTTACAAGTACTCACCGTCGCTGACTGAATCCTTACTAGCCGCAGGTGCCAGAGTTGTTTGAACATTGCCATTTGTGACCTGCGGAGCCTTGTTAACGGGTTCAGGTAACAAGTGTTGCGTGGAAGCGCTTGAAGCCCCTGTTTCTCCTTCACTGTAGGTGGGCGGGTACATCAGCTGCTGACCCATTCTAGCCATAGCGCCATCGGATGCTATCTGCACATGTAGTTAGTGACTTATCGGACACCATAAGCCTGACTCGGATTCTTTACACACGTACCTTAGCATAGCGTGCCGCATGCTTCGCCGAGCTCTGATACCTACAAACCACGAAAAACAATCTCAAACCAATCTTCTTATCACTGAACGCGTCCCGCCGGGCTGCAAGGCTTGTATATGTTTAGAATCAAAAGACGAAGATATACTTGAAAGATGATTATGTACCTTTTTAAATGATTTTCGATACTATTCCTTTGAACGCGAGTCATGAGTGGACCCCATTCCGCCGCGGCCTGGGTGACTTTGACTATGTTGAGGCTTGCCTTGTCCAAGCGCTTGTCAATATCCACAGAATCGCGCAGGTCTTGGATAATTCGTCCGATGACGTTCGACGCCATTTTCTCTACTTCATCCTGGAAGGGAAACGCCATCTCTTCGCCGCGGGTGGAAAGGGTCGGGACTCGGGATAAGGTTTGGGGAGAGAACCGGACAGGTTCGAGGTATGAGCGTAGGCAGAGCGCGGAGGTTGGTGATGATGGAATGCTGGTAGACACAGGCGGAACGCTGTGGGTTTTATAGATGGACGTCACCAACTTACCAGCGCCGCTGGGAAAGCGTCGATTTTTCCAGTTCCCTTCATTGTTCCCAGTTCGCTCCGGCAAGCTCTCAATCAAATCTTAAGGGAGAAATTCATTGCGTTGCATCGGTTGCAACAGCACGTCACGTACTAATCCTGGGAGCGCGATCAGATTCAAGGTTCACATAGTTTTGTCCGATCCTATCCTTCATATGGATCCGACTCTGAGCGCCGAAAGATTGGCGCAAATAATGGCTTTGGCGCCCCAACAGCACTCACTGGCAGGCGCTCAGCGAGGTGGCTGCCAATGCGCGTTACCCTCGCTGCTTTCCATCACGGCCCTAGGCAACACTCTCATTCCACGTCAGATAACAAACACCTACGGATTGCTCTCTCCGCCAAGTATGCCATCCAGACGCCATAGGACGCCTGCGGAACTCGAAGAGGCTCGCCGGGCGCGAGAGGAAGTTGATGCCTACTTCCGCACTCTCGACATGACTGGGTTCAATCCAAACGACCCAAGACATTTTCTCCCAGCGGAAGATTTTTGGGCCGAACATCAGAAGGAAATCGCGGCGGCAGGCTACATGCTTCGCCCTCGGTATCGTGAGGGCTGGAAGCCTTCGTATGCCCGATGGAAGCTGCCACGGAAATGGTTCGAGGATGGGCAGCGAATCATTGTGAGTGATCGCGTGCATTGCTGATGCTCTGCTCAACTGAGGATACAGGCAGTCTCCGTCGTCGATGGGACCCGTCTGACGGACGGGAAGCAATTCATTATCAAGTCGGTGCCTCCGAACAGCATCTTCGAGGAGCCCATCACGAGATTGTTCTCATCGGAGCCCTTTAAATCGGATCCCAGGAATCACTGCATCCCGTTAGAAGACACAATCAATCTGAGTGGGGAGCCTATACCCTGTCTCGTCCTTCCTATGATGCGGCCGTATAACAATCCCCGCTTCAGAACATTTGGAGAGGTTGTGGCGTTCGCCACCCAGATATTTGAGGTGTGTTGGATGGCATTTTTTTGCTCTGTGGGACGATATACTCAACAGGATGCAGGGCATTGGTTTCATGCACGAGCACCACGTCGCTCACAGGTTCGGGGCCTTTTATCATTGACCTGCTGAATGCTCTGACCGTATCTAGGGACTGCACTGGCCAGAATATTGTCCTTGATCCCAGCGGGATGTACCCAAACTCATTTCATCCGGTCAAGATCAATCGCGCCAGGAATTTTCATTGGTTTGCCAAGTCGTATACGCGCACTCAGCGCCCGCCGCGCTACTACCTCATCGACTTTGGGTTGTCGGGCACGTACGATCCTGCTAATGGCCCCCCACGGGACATCGTACGCCGCGGTGGAGATAAATCTGCGCCGGAGCACCGCAATTATCGTGACCTACCTGCGGTCGATCCCTTCCCGACGGACATCTACTACCTTGGAAACATGCTACGCGAGGATTTCATGAATGTGCGAGCTCTACCAGCGTTGTCAGATAAAAGCGTTTTCTCACAGTCTTGTGCAGAAGTACTACGGCTTCGAATTCCTCGAACCTCTAGTTGCCGATATGGTGCAAGAGGACCCGAGCTTGCGGCCGACGATCAGCACTGTCGTATCCCGGTTTGCTGAGATCAGCGCCTCGCTCACGACTTGGAAGCTACGCTCTCGCCTTATTGGCAGGAAGGATTCTTTCGTTTTGGGTCCTTTCAGGTGGATTCGCCACGTTTACCGCACAGCTGGGTACATAATCACGCGTACTCCGGCTGTGCCCATGCCTAAAGATCGACCCGTCCCGCAATCGTAGTAGTAGCCTTCGGCGCGCTTTGTTTACAAACCCACTACTTACGGTCTTTACAGTCCTGCCCAACTTTCGTCCCTCTCATTAAATATGTCTCGAGCTCTGGTATGAAGTCTTTGTCTTTGTCGACCAACGCACGTATGGGCGGAATTGTTTGACTGCGAAAGTTTAAAACATCGCGGCACCGCGTTTTTGGCACGGCCCCGCTTCTCATTATTTCCGGCTTCATCTTGGTTACATGACGCCGACTAGCTGTGCAGAGACCACTTTCCGCCTCCAAGAGATCCCCGAGCTTCCTGGCTGTTCGCACTCGTTGTTCTGAGTAAGTTGGACATGCCGGCCAGATTCAGGGTCACCCTGCCGTGAACGTTTCAGCTTGCTGTGCCCGAGAACCTCGCTTGGAGGTAGTGCGTCTACTTTCCGCCGCCCATACAACTTTTGCGGTGCACAGATTCCCAGGACGGTGGGCAAAATGCACGCTGTCTACGTGCTTGACGCCCTCGTCTGACTTCCCATTGTCCGTCTTCAGACATATCATACATTCATCTCGGCGATCTTCACATAGGTGGGTAAATGCCTATGATCGGGGACCTTGCGCAGCTTCTGGTAGCTGGCGAGCCGTGATGATCGCGCTGCACGGGCGGCGGACGCATGAGACTGGCCTTGCTACGCACCCTTCTTCCATAGCGAATGTCCGTGTGATCGTGAACCATCACAGCCCATGTTCTTGATTCGATGTTCCACTCCGCCGATCGTTCTCATGCAGACCCTGTAAACGGCGCGTCACTTTCGCTCAGCTCGGCTGTTTCCAGGATTTCGGTGATGTAGTTCACGCGACCGCATCCCGGCAACCTCTGACAATTGTTCGACTTCAGCCGAAGTGGCCTCGAGCGGCCTGAAAAGTCATCTGTCGTACTGGCATAGGGTACGCGCCATACTCACACGTTCATGTAATGGACCTTTTCCCTTTCCGCCACAATGCCGACATCATGGCATGTCCGCCACACGCCACAAGCCGCATGCCAGTCTCTTCTTTCTCAAAACGGCCCATGAAGAGAGACGATTTTCTGTCAAGTAAGTTTTGCATTGTGTATACATACCGAGCTCCCCAGAGACACGGCGGCCAGGGCCGTATCCAAATGACCTCGCCTCCAGAAATTAACCGAAGCATACCTACCGTCAAGCTATTCTGTTGGCCGCCTATATGGCATCGCCTGATAACTTACCGTCACTGCGTCCCGCTCTCATATTCACGACGACGGTTGCCTCCGTACTGAGCGCTGCGAACAGGACGCGCGGTTTGACAGCGTCGACGTAAGCGAGACTGGGCGCGAGAGCGGGGATCACGACGAACGTACGAAGGACTGCGCCCTGTCTTGCAGTTCCGGGCCTTGTACCCTCTGAGTACTACACAATAACGCTCCTTTCAATCGTCGAAACAACGTCGCGCGCCCAATTCTGGATACTGCGCGGAGCATTTGGAACGGAGGATACGATCTGAGATCTAAGTTCTGTAAGAGTGAACAACGAACGTGAGTAGTGAGTAATGTGGACAGCATAAGCGGCGTACCGCCTTCAATTACTGTATGTAGTTGTCAGGATACCGTAAGAGCCCATTGTCTCGACTCCGAGCGTCGAGATGATGTCTCAGCGTGCTACAGGCCACGGTCGCTCTCCGCCCACTAAGTGTGAGAGCTTTCCCACTGCGCCCAGATCATCGGCGCGTGGAAGTCCTACGTGTATAAGGTAAGCAAATTGGGAGACAGAGAGTCGATGGAGAATTCACCAAGCGGTAGGTTGTCACATACCTCGCAATTTATCGTTTCCCCATCTATGCCTTGAAGGCAGGCATTTTTCATACCATGATGCCCCAAACCCGCGCCGCGACGATCTTCTGAAAGCACAAGGTCATATCATTATTCAGGTAAGCAGCAACAATTGCGATCTAGGCGGGGCGAACTTACTTAGTTCACGAGGCGCAGTCTGACCGCCGACAAGCCGTATACTCGAATGTCATAGAAGTCGTACCCGCACATACGTTCATCTCGCACGCTAAGAGGCCTGTCCTCAAGCGATAGTTCCACTTGCGGCGTGCTTTGACGGACCGTCCTGCCAAATTAGCATCGACGTACAAGGAGATCTCACATTCGAGCATGGTGGTCTTAAGGCGTGTTGATCGCAGCGCGAGCGTGTCGACGTTGAGACTAATTCTCTATTATCAGCTAACAACCTGCGCACACCCTCGTCTCCTCAGATGGGGCATGTTGCCTCATTGCGGCGATGATGCCGACATCGTCCTTCAAACACCGTGTCCATCGCCATTGCCAGCACCACAACGGCGCCACCGTGACCATCTGGACGCTGACCGTCGGCCGCCGCTCCTCTTGTCCTCACCCATGTATCTTACAGAAACTTCCGCGGGCCGCGAACGAGGACATTGAATGTAAGTTAGCAGACACGGTGGACGCCACAGAAAGTGAACGCGCAGAATAGCCCCAGGTTGAGTGTGCTCACCGGTGTCGCCATGCAATGAATACTCTGTGCCTTCGCGTCTACCCAGCCCGCCTCTCAATTGTCGTGCCAATGACAAAGGGGTGGACGGTGTCGGAAGACGTCAACACAGCATGGCATAGCGTTGACGCTGTGCGATCTCTGATGATGATGCATGAGTAGTGTGCGAGGCGGGGGAAAAAATCGCCGTGCTCACTAGGACGACAGCAGAGAGTCAATTATTAAGCGAACAGTGTCGGACGGTTGCAATCACAAGTTATAGGTGGCGGTTGAGCGAGGAGGTGTCGGTCGGGCGAGGGCAAGAAGAGGTCGACTGGAGGGAAAACCAGTCTTGCTCGGCATCTTATGGGGTCGGTGCGGAGGCTAGGTGACGAGCATGGACTCGGACAGTAGTGAGTGCTACTTGCGTACTCCTCCGGCGCTTCCTCGCATCGTGGAAGACAAGATGGACTGCAGTGCATAAGTCGACACTGGTCCTAGTGCGGGTGTAAGATGAAGTAGTGTCAATATCACGTTAAGACCACGATGCCTAAAGACTCAAGGACAGTCTGAGGAGTTGCTGCCAGGGATCCGGAGGGTAACGAAGTCGGCCGCGGCGGCACGTCGGTGATGGCTTCGGCGATTCCGGCAATCACGCCGGAGTCACCCGATTATCCGACTTTGCTCCGCTACCTCAATGCCCGGGCCGGGGGCCCTCCCTATTGACTGGTACTACGCACTCGCTGGCAACGCTATTGTTGCTGATCATCATATCATGCTGGCCATCGCAACGTTTGAAGCGCCTGGAACTGATGACCCCGCCCTGTGCGCTCGGTAGGCATCGTCTTCTGGCTATCGGATAGGGCGTCCAGTGGCCTCCACGTCGCGTCACGTCATGGCACTTGTGTATCTCAGAATCCGACGAAACGTCCTTGGCAATTCACGTCTGGCTACAGATTATAGACACAGGGAAGCGAGAAGACATGACACGAGGGAAATCCAGGGCAGGTATAAGTTAAGTATTGGTAGGTATAGAATAGGCCGCGAGCCGCTGATCGACTCGGGTGGAGGTGTATCGCAGGAAACTGACAAGAAAGCAAGAAAGCAGGTCACTGGTGATATGGCACACAAAGCTGGCTGGACGGCTGGATGCTCGCGTCGAACTTGGAACTTGAAGCACACACGTTCATCGGATGCTGATGAATTGCGGCTCTTCGACAGCTATGGGCGGACCGAGAGGGATGCTGAGGATGAGGATGCCATCTTGCAGCTCCGCCAGCACGTCGCTCGCCTGCGCATCGCCCGCGTCAGCACCGATTGCGCACACGACAATCGCACGACGCACCTGAGTCTCTGGCGGGACAGTCAGGCGCTTCATCAATTTGCCAAACTTGCGCTCGCGGGTAATGCGCGCGCGGCCCTCGCGCTCCTCGTCCTCGAGCTCCCCAAACGCCGGGCGCGAGCGGCCAGTAATGGTGATCTGGCGGAGCTTCGTGTACGGCTCGGTCGCGAGCGTGATGCTCAGGTCTTCAATCTTCACGCCGGGAATCTCGAGCATGGCGGTCATGGTATTCGTTGCGCCGTTGTAGCCGATGTCGGTGCAGATGCGGTATGTTTTTGCGGGTGTTGGCACGGGCTGTGATGGCGCAGGCGGCGGGGCGAGGCGGGAGAGAGTCGGAACGGTGGGAGGCGGGCTGCGCGGTCGTCAGTACACGAGGGCGCCCATGCACATGAGGAAAAGTGGAAAGAGAAAGAGGAAGACAGAGCAGTATCAAGGAGGGGCGACGGCGAGGCGTACCTCATCCGCGACAAGCCAGAACCACTAGGGGACCCGCCCATTCCAGCCTGCGGTGTCCCCGCAGATACACCCGCGGACGTCTCATCCGACGCCCCAAAGCCCTGCTGCATGAATCTCACAAAAGACTGATCGCTCGCCTGGCGCCCCGCCGCCGCCGCAATCTGCGCCGCACTCTGCGCGCGCGCAACCGCCTCTGCACTGTGCGGCCGCCGATACGGGTGCGCACGCGCGCTGGAACCATGCGCCCGCACAGGCCCCGTGGCGGGGCTCGCGCTGGCGCGTCTGTCTGCATCGCCGCCCGACGCGCTCGCCGCGGCGGTATCGATGGCATGAACACGAGACCTGCTCTCACCCGACTTGCGAGCGCTGCGCCCGCGGTACTGGCTAGGCACAAGGGGAAGGCGCTCTTCGAGCTGAATGACTGTCGGCGGCTCGCTTGGCGGTTGGACGGGCGGTTGCTCTTGTACTTGAGGAAGGTGACTGTGCTGATATAGCTCTTGGGGCGAGAACTCAGCCGGCTGCAGGGTGAGATTCAGGCTGGGTGTGCTGCTGGTGCTTGCGATGAGATTGGGGTCGTCGTGCTGGGCTGTTGAGGCTGCCACGTCATACTCCCATGGATGAGCCATGGGCGTGCTGGCGTTGCTGCTTGCGCCGGGCGTTGTCGGTGTCATTGCGCTTGAATGTGTTGCAGGGTCGTTGTACGGATAGTGATAGGACATCGGACGGCACTGTTAGATTCTGTGGCAGCCAACAAATGGGCAGCCAAGAGAGGATGGGGAGCGCGGAGCGACGCGCGGTCTTTTATACCTGAGGCCACGAGGCGCATGACTCGCGAGGCGAGGCAGCGCTTCCGGCGAACAATGGAGCACCGCCTCGCCGCCTCAGGCCCGACGCTTGCCTTTTATGGAAACGGCGCCTCATCACCGTCGTCGCCACCGTGACCGCCGCGCTGACGTGGGGCGAGTCAAAATGACCCGTCGGTCAAGCATGAGCCGGGATATGCAGCAGATTCAATGTCGCTGCATCATCTCACGCATGGACATTGGACATTGCCAGGAAATCATGAGTGTCTTATGGGTGTCCAAGAAATTCGAAGGGGCGCACTGCTGTATCGACCAGCACTCAGTCACCCATGTACCTGAGCACAGTGGCGCTGTGCTTGTCGATGTGCTCGTCCCCACGCCGACTCTGTTCTTCCACCGGTATCGTCACGTACCCAGGCACGGGTACCTCCGCGGTCAATATCCAGTCCGGCTGTTTCGCCGTGGCACCTCCGCGACTGGCCACGTAGTTGATGAAGGTCCTCCAGATTGGATGAGCTCCCAGGGCTTCGGGGTCACCAATGACGATGAGCATGGCCTGGGCACGTGTGAATGCCACTAGAAGGTCCCAGACTCTCAGATACACGAAGGGCGTGTCTTGGTAGAGGATCGACGTACCATTGATACGTTTGCGGTCGTTCACGAAACCAATTTTGGCGCGAAGATCGACCCTGCGGCCTTCCTTGCCCTTTGGCGGCGTGTTTCTGGTGGTAGAGAAGATAATGACACGCCTCTCCTAAAAGGTTCCATCAATATGGGCACGCAATTCAAACAGCACAATGATGCGCACCTCGCCCTGAAACTGCTCGACCGAGCCCACAAGGATGTCTATGATGCCGCTGGACTTGAGGAGCTGCCTGATCTTCCTTACTTGTGCCTTGTACGGTGCAATCACACCAATCTCCCACTCCTCTGAGGAGTTGCTGCTCAGCGCTAGCGACAGTACAGCAAGCGGATGTATCACGCACTAATCGGCCGATCCTTGTCATCCAACAGAGCAAGACATTTGTTGCGAACGACCGAGGCCTCTTCAATGTTGAACCAAGAAGGTGACTTCGCTCCTCGCATCTGCTTGCCCTTGATGCCATGGAAGACAAGAGGGAACTTCTTATTTGGGAGTAAGGGTGACCCAAGCATGCTCCTCGCGACGCTTGCATGGGCTGACTGGCGGAGGGTATCTTCGTAGAGGTACTTGTTCGACCAGGCAATGATCGCGCCGTGCGAGCGTCGGTTCCGCAGAAGCTGTACAATGCTAGACTCGCCAGAAGACAAAATGAGCACAGTGCGTACTTCAATAAAATATGTACTTACGTGTGTCCGGTTTGCTTCTTAGTGTCGTACGTCTCACCACAGTGCATGAGGCGTTCAAGGTAACTCTTCCGCAGCCCTGATCTCCCGGCAGCATGCGAATGGATCACCGGACCAAGCTGATTGCAGTCACCAGCGAGCACGACATTGGTCAAAACGTCCGCGAAGGCCTTGATAGGCACCATTGCGAGCGGCTCCTCTGCCTGCGCCGCCTCATCCACGATGATGTGCGAAAAGTGTCCAACAGGGAGCCCATGGCTCTCCAGAAACGCCGCCGACGAGCACGTACACACCACAATGCGGTGCTTGTGCAGTTTGTCCAGTGGCGGCACCCCAAAGACGCCGTGCTCGTTGACAAACGCGAAGGGTCGCACGTCCTCTGGGCAGTCGTCGACGGAGCGCGAGAAGGCATGCAGGCGAAACATCAGACCTTCAAGCTCGGCTTCGGCAGCGAGCCGTGCAGTGAGCACATCGCATGCGGTGTTGCTCGGCGCGCAGGCGAGGATGCGATTGCCGGGGTTCTGGATGAACAGCTGCAGGATGCATTCGACTACAGTCGCCGTCTTCCCAGTGCCGGGGCTGAATAGGATCGTCAGGACAAATTATCATATGCGTAACAAAGATATGTCACTTACGGGCCATAGATGATGAATGGGACGCTACCGCGTGGATGGTGAAGTACAGAATGCACTGCCTGGAGCTGCTCTGGGTCGTCCCGGATCTGATCATTATAAAGATTCATTTGGTATCTATCCCCGGAGTCAAGCGTAGGGCGAGGAAGAATGTCGCGGACCGTCGGGAAGAGAAGACGCTGGGGGCTTGCGAGGGACCTGTCAATGGCGGCGTACTCTCGTCGGAGCGTCATGCGATTGAGCTTCGGCCGCAACATGAACGTCGTGTCTCGCTCGTAACGGTAGTCACGGCGCATCGACAGCGTGAGCTTCATCTCCACATGCCCCCTGCCGTGCAGTGGAGACACTTCGTATGTTACCACCTTGTGCACGCGGGCCTCCCATGTGCGGTCTTCGAGCTGATTGTCCAGGAAGACGAAGTCACCGACGCTGACTTCCGGGAGGCTATCCTCCTCCAATTCGGATATAGTGACGCTGGCAGGCGAGCAATGCTTAGTCGGCAACATATGAAGGCAAAAGAAAATGATTCGCACATATAACCCTCTCCGCGCCGAGTCAGGGTAACTTCTACAGGGGGTTTGTCGGCGAGGAGACGTCTGAAATCCAGAAAGAAGTGAGCATCAGCGGCCAAATCTCCAAACGGTGAGATCGACATACTGTTGCGCGGCATCCTCTGCTTTCATCAGGGTCCTATAGCGATGGGCGTAAGTTTCAAGTCCTGGGTTCCCCGCCGGCAGTGTATTCCCCAGTAAAAATGCTGTAGCCACGTCGAACTTCCTGCCGTCCAGTTCGCGGTCTTCCAGAAGCTCCTTCCATTCTGGAGGCAATGGATACTCCCCAAGGCCTTTTGACTGTCCGCGCGTCCAGGTCGGTGGCCGATATGGGTTCACGTGCATTGGCGCGTCATAGCGGGAACGAGCAGATGGCATGACATACACTTCTCTGGGCGCCAGGAGAATGTGGTCGTGGGGAGTACCCGCCGTTCCGGAAACGTAACGCGAGACGATGAATGTGCCTTTCCGTGCGCGGTCGTAGAAGACAAAGTCGACGGTCGTCTCGAAGCTCCCTTCGTAAGGAGGTAAGAAGTTGACGACGATCGTGCGAGGTTTATTTGGCCTGATATATTTTGACTGGCCCTCGAGAGCTGCCGAAAAACTGTGCTGGAGTAAACAACACATTCCTGGAAAGCACGTTGAAACGCACCCATCTCCCGATGAGAATCTGGCTTCTACAAATGTGACGAAGGGTTGGACAGTCTCCTTGGTGACGATGAACTTTCCTGTTGAACTTGGGTATATTCCGGACTCGGCCCGCTCGATAATGCCGAATCTGAAGCCCGCTTCTTCAGATACTGAGATTCCGGTCCCTTCATGCTGTAGCAGAGTTTCTTCGTCCTCGGACGGCAGCGCGGCAGCGGGCGGGACCGCCGTAGCCCGTAAGGGACGCGAGATGGTGAGGCGTTCTCTCTTCGACACGTGGTACAGGGTTAGCTGGAGGGTGGCTTCACAAGTACCGATTTTGCGCGGATGGTAAGAGACAAGGATCGAGCGGGGTCGAGATGGTTTGATCCACTTTGACTTCCCGTCGTCCACGACTGAGAAGCTGAGCTGTGCTGAGTGAGGACCTCATTATATGCGCTGCGAACATACCTGTGGTCAACGCAAGAATCGCCGTAAATAATCACAGCATTCTCCAGAGGAATGTCGCTATATCTCGCATTCCTCAGCTCGATGGTAAAAGCAGTCGTTAGGGTCGGGAAAGAATCATCCTCTGGATTGCGTTCCAAATTGCCTAGGTCAACGCCCTGCTCGTCAGAGACAAAGACTCCCCCATATCCCTCTCCAACATCCTGGTCTTGAGAGGTTCCTGTCGATTCGCGACCAGAGGGCCTTTCCAGGCGTTCTGCGTAGCCGCTGTCGTTTGCTCCATTGGCGACACCATCTGCAGACAAACCAAACACGTTCTGCAAGGTATGGGAAAGCGCAGCAAGCTTGCGTTGGTGTGCCCGTCCTTGTATATGAGCAGGGAGATCATGGCGCCGGATGTACTTCGCGCAGGGGGAGCACAAGTCCATGTCGACGAGGGTTAGAAGGAGAGTAGATGTTCGAGTGGCGAAGTCCTGGCAAGTGCGTGCCCATGCACGCAGTGCGGGTAATGCCGGACCCCAGTTGGGGCAGAGGTGTCACGAACATTGAAAAAGGCAGAAGACACCCCCGCTAGACACTGCTAAACGGCCAGATCAGCGCGCGCAGCATGAGATGGAGATTCGCATACATACCTACAGTCAAGCCGTACAGTCAAGCCCGACTGTGCGCTTGATAGTTCGCGATCATCGCTCATGATGTAAGCGGCGTTCAATCTCGATGCCCACGAATATGTAGCCGCGAAATTTGTCGAAATTGGCCAAGACAGCGCGTTGGTTGCATGACTGCATTGTTCCGGAGATGAAAGACAAGAGAATTGGCTGTTCTGGATATAAGTCTCGGAACGAGCCGGCCTGAAGGCACCCGGGCGCTTGCGTCGCCGTTTCTCCAGGCCAGTATTTCCTTGAGCAAACCCTTCCGTTTAACAGAGGTGGAGACCGACGTCTCGACAAAGAGACACTACGACACCGTCACAATAGCACACTTGTCCCTTGGGCTGGACATTGGCCACGTTCTCAAGCATCAAACGCTGGCCGACCCGGGGGTGACTAGACGTCGTGCGCTGGAGGCGACCGGACAAAATGCCTTTCTGGTGAGTGCCAGCGTGCCGCTCTCACTGCCAATGCGCTTCCATGCTGAACCCGACGCTCACCACAGATCTTTACCTCTTTGTGCGCGATCGTCAAGATACCTCGTTTCGAAGAGCTCTGTGAGAAGCAGCCCCGCTATGAGGCATGCCATTCATCCGCTCACTTCTACGGAAACTGGTCGGAAGTATTGATATGGGTATCCCTACAGGACTCGTGTCATAATCCCGAATCTGGCCTAACCCGCTCTCACCTACGATCACATGCACTTGTTCACCTCGTTGCTTTTGCGAACTTCAATCTGGCCTCCACGCTTTCAATCGCCTGATCTCGTTATTACGGACACCGCTTCACAGACGCACATGTTGGGCTGCACTCTGTTACTTTTGCTTTGTTTGCAGATGGCATTTGCCCTTCACAACATCTCTTTTCTGTTCCTTCATCAAGTTCTGCGCGATCGAAGCAAATATTGCGCCGCGTGCGCGGTCAGAACGTGCAGTCAGTACTCCCACAGAACGTGCAGTACTCCCACCTCGTGTTTCGCTTTTCACACTTTAACGCAAGTTTGTCTGACAGAACACGAGCGACACAGCTGCGCACTTCTTGCTGCCCGAGGAAAGGTCGTTATCATGGCTTGCTGGGCATCGTGAAGTGGCAGGCGCCAGTCACTCATTTCCTTTCGGGGATGCTGCACCCGCATCCTACTGTGCTTGGAAAGCATCAAACTCGCGGAATATGCGCGGGACAGCCGCAAGGCCACTCTGCACGGCACGAACTCCAATGGCTGACCCCTCCTGAACAACTTCTATTCAAGAAGGCACTGTGGCATAGCTCAAATTCATCGCCAATGGCCTATGATAGAGTGCGTACCTGTGTTCCGTCCATGTCCCGATGTCAAGAGGTTAATAGACTTTGCAACTCAACCCATATCTATGAATGTAGACGAAATTTGGACAGCCGCATGCCGAGCTCTATACATCAAGCCGGGCGTCTTCGCCAACCGCGTGCAAGCCGGACTCTCCCCTCCATCGTTTGCATCGTGGATGCGGCAACGCGCAATGAGCCTACTTAGATGTCTTTCTACAGCGCGCCGAATCTAAAGGAGGTTTTCAAGCACGTTCCCTTCTGATTTAATTTCTGTAGCCGAAGACTAGATTGCCATCTTGCCGCACCTCCCAAAGGTATATAAGTCCCCCTCTCCAAGGATAGAACTGTTTGAGTGCCCTTCTCTTTCCCAAGCGGCTCCTTGCAATGTTCTCTTTCCGCTCTCATCCGCGCCTCCAGTCTGTCTTGGCCAGGCTCAAGAAGGAGCGGGACGGTCACCGGCCATGGGTCTTGAGGAGCACGTTCATCGTCGTCGTCTTCATCGTATTGGGCATCGTCATAGGATGGGAATTCCGGACCAAAACATTCCATGGCAATTTCAGCGCAAACCCGATCACCCCCGGCGGCAGGGTACTCTCCCTTTCGCTGGACGTTGTATCGGTGGACCCAATTGCCCGCGTAGTGACTCTGGACTGGTCGGTTCTCGACGACAGCTGTATCCCCTCAACATACAACACCGGAGATCCTTTCCCGTCAGACTCGGAATGTCCGCTGGTCAACATCTACGTAGACCCGTGAGGCTCATCCATCGTCCTGTCACATCTCCTATTGCTGTGTCGCTGATCATGGCGCTTGATCAAAGGAACCTTCTCGCTCCGACCCAGGGTAACGGCAACCAGCCTGCGCAGATTGGCAGCTCAGCCCTCGCCTCCAGTGACCTCAGCTCGATGCCGATCTTTCAATACAACGTCAGCTCGCTGCTGCTCTACGCTAGCAGCTTCCCGATATTCCGCACATCACTGGTGACGTATAGCACGAGCGGTGCAATAGCCGGCACCAGCACCAAACGAACATTGGAGCGGAGCCCCGAGAACTATCCCTTCGACACGTAAGTTGCCGAAAGGGTTTTATGATGTCTTCTCTTACGCCCTGGCAGATACGCGTCTGCCGTGTTCATGTTCGGTCAGACGAATGACACGAGCGACTTTGTGACGCTTTCCATCGACGAACCTACTGGAATTGCATTGTTCGTATGCTCCTTTGCTCTGACCTCTGTTTGATAGACTGAGATCTGACTGGGACTTCAGTGGGTTTTACGTCAGAGGAGAGCGGTTTCCAGACCCCTCGCAGCCGCCAAATTCCAACGCGCCGCCGGAGTTCAACTTTGTGAACCTTGAGCTGTCAATCAAGAGGGCGGGACTTGTGAAGACGTATGTCGTTGTTGTGATCCTGGCTATGTGTGCGTTGCTCTGGAAGGTCGCCTTGTTATATAATCGCTCACTTTCTGTGTCATTTGCGCAGGGTCTATCGCTCTAAGCCTAGTTGTCATTTCTCTCAAAGCCGTGGTTTTCGGCCATTCAATGGATCCCGCTGTACTTGTCGTCCCCGCGGCTACACTGTTTGCCTTTACCGGTTTGCGAAGCACTCTTCCGGGTGCCCCCGCTGGATTCGGTACGCTACATTCAGTCTTTTCGCGCACATTTCTCTATCTCACGCGAATAACAGGCGCCATAATTGGTCTCTAGTCTCTCCTTTCTGGTTTCGGCCGATCAATGCGCTGACCTTGCGCATATCAGACTTCGTTGGAACGCTTCCTGCTATTGGCTTTCTGCTTCTAGCGGTACTTCCTTGTTGTCAAGAACGGGGACGCGAGCTGATGTACCTCTCCAGACCATGATCTGTTTGATGTCATTCCTCCTTCGGCGGCCTGCCGACAAGCAAGCTCGGTACAGACCCACAGGCAATGAAGGTCCCCGCACAGGCAAGGAGGCAGAGGCCTACGATCACGTGGAGGAGTTGACTGACGCTCGCGGGGCCGTGAGTCCCGCGTAAAAATAGGATAAAACTACTTACAGCCTTCAACCGTCTTCTGGTAACCTCAGTCTCTTTTTTGCATAATGTTTTCTTTGAGACGAATTTCCTCGACTAAGTTGTCTGCAGCAAGTCAACCCCACGGAAGTAAGTATATTTAAATAAACAATCTGACACTTCGATAGCAGGGAGGGGCAAGAACGTGATGTAAGAACAATAGGTATGGCCGTCAACGCTTGCAATCCACTGACATCTACCTAACCCCACGAACTTGACTTCGCCGACCACTCAACCCTCGAGAGTGTCGCGACGCTCATTTCCCACAAAATCGAATGCCTCGCGACGCCAATACGAGCCGGCGGGGAAGGGGATGTAGACGGGGTCATCGCGACGCCAATATTTGCCGATGTCGGGGTCACCGCGACGCCAATATCTGCCGATGTCGGGGTCATCGCGACGCGCTGCGTCGATGTCGGCGTCCCCGCGACATGCTGCGGCAATGTCGGGGCTCTCCCGGCGGAGGCTACGTGCAGGAGGTGTCTTGAAGTGAGCAAAACTCGTACAGAGACAACAGCCAAAATACTTACCTCAAATCAGCCGGCTCGAGGGCGGGTGCAGCAAATGCGGCAGCGGCAAGAGCAAGTGTCACAAATGTAACGGTGAAGCGCATATTTGTTGACGAGTATGAGGTGGTTGTTAGATGAGGATACTGAGGCGGTGGGCGGCGCAGACGTGCTGCATTTATACGGTTGGCACTGGGGCTTGCTGACATCTTGAAGTACCAGATTTCTCCATGTTGCAGACGCGGGGCGGCGATTTAACTCAATAGTCGGTAGAGACATATTGACCGAGTGTATATGGACCATCTGGAATCTGGATAGCATTATCATATAGCTGACCGCGTGATGGCGAGCTGCTTGCCTCTTCGTGGACAGCTTCGTGGAAAGCAGTCAGTCATAAGTCGTCCAGTCACCAGCAGATGTGGCAAGACTTACATGTCACCTTGACTAGATATAAAGTAATTAGTTGTCTACGACAGAGTGACCGCAAGCTGACGTTCGGTAAAACAGTACACGGGAGCTGTAGGTTCCGACGGCCTGTCCGGCGGTCTTTCCGACGGTCTGTCCGGCGGTCTTCCCGACGGTCATATGCGAATAGGCCCCAGGACAAATTCATCCGTTGCATCTTCACGTTCAGGGTGGCTACAGCTCCGAGCCAGAAAAGATGAGGAAGAAATCCGGCCAGCTGGATGAGACATGCGCGGCGACACTCGTGTGCCGCGTTCTCAAGTTCCAGGAAGTTGGAGAATCTGATGTGGACGGGTAACGCAGGACTCCTAGAGATCATGCGTCGGGTAAGTACACTATTTTTGAGAACTTGAAAAGCAATGGGATGCCAAAACACACGGATCGTTGGAAAACTCTGAAGTCAACGGTCGTATTGCTTTGGTATCCCTGGAGTATAATACTTACTTATGCTCGACAGGACGCGTAGGCATAAAGGTGGTCGACGTCCCGGTGATAGACACGCATATATATATATATTGGTCAATGTTACGGCTGAACAGTGAAGGCGGCCGCTTCCGCGTTTGAGTTATGCATCGCGCCGCGAGGCATCTCAAGCAGCTGCTTTTAGTACCCCAGCGGCAGGCCGACGATGGTGCGTGTAGCCGGATCGGAGTCGCGCCCAAAGCGTAGGCGTCGATGAGATAGGACCGTGGGCGATACCTATTGCGCAGGGTATGGCGCGGCCGGATATTTCCGCAGTCCGGCAGAGGCGAAGCGTTAGCGCGATAGACACGGTGCGCGACCGGTCGATCATGAAGAGAGAATACGCAAATTGAACTTGCAATGCGGGTGATGACCAAGTATGCAGTCTGCGCACCTGGGAAGTCTGATGGTAGACGGATGCCGGACATGCACATAGGAAACACAGCAAACGGGAAATCGCCGTTGTTCATCAAGAGCAGGAGTGGTTACGGTTATGCTGGAGATCGGTCCCGAGGCGGCACGGGCGAGGACGTCGAGTGCATTGATGCCGTGCATGCCATCGTTGAGGAGGAGTGCTTATCAAGATCATCGAGTGTGCGTGCGAGCTTGAATTCAGTACGCTATGAACATTAGCATGACCGAGTGACTAGTGACGAGTGCATGGCGACTCACATAAGTATGATAGGAAGTATGGCTTTACGTCGCATTCGCAGTCATATTCCATCGTGTTCGCAGTGAGCCGCGCAGTGGGTTGTCATTTGGAGGAGTATACTTGGATGCCGCGAGCACTGTTTCCAAAACAGATAGATTGCGTCGAAAAACGACTCGTGCCAGAGGAATTCAAAGCGATAAGTTCAAGGTCGTGACACTCGACGAAAAGGCAAGCACCCAGAAAGGAGCACCGGGTGCTTACCTAAGTCATGCGGAGTCGCAGGAGACGTATACTAGATGGGTGTTGGTCGCGGCTTCTATTATAGACAACTCAGTCGACTGGTTGTGCAAGGGTCGTCTATCGAATTTCGTAGGTTTGCCATCGTATGCGCAGGCTCCCGCTGCTCTACACGCAAAAATATATATATGCATTATGCAAAAGTCCAAGCGATGGTATCAATAAGTTAATCCTCAAAACGCATCTCGCGCACTCGCTGCCAAGAAAGGGGGCCATCGCTATGATCTCCTCTGATCGCCCTGCGACCCATGCGGAGATATCGAATGGCTCCTCGATCCTGACCGCCGCTGCTCGTCCGCCGCGCGCAGCCGCGTTCGCTCATCTGCCTCCAGCTCATCGTCCTCGCCCTCCTCCGACAACCTGCGCAGGCCAACCGCCTCCCCGTTCTCCGGCTCATCGGCGCCAAACGAGTCGAACAGCGTGTGTGACTGCGCACGGTACATCGAGTTGCGCGAGCCGCGCCGCGCATGCCCTGTGGACACGGGCGACGGGCCGCCCCAGCCGTCGATGGAGGGTCGGCCCTGCAGCGACAGGCGCGGGTTCATGAGTCCGCTCTCGAGTGCAGAGTGGCCGTTGAGTACGGGGGTTGGGTCGGCCTTGCGTGAGAGCTCCAGGAGGTGGATGCCGAGGAAGGTGACAACGAAGCCGGCAATGAGGGAAATGGTGTTGGTTGGGTTGTCGGTGTTCAGGCCTTGGAAGAGAATTAGGGAGGCGACGATGGTCGCGGTGGAGAAGCCAACATAGTACAGGGGATTAACGCTGCCAGAAACAAGTGTCAGCCAAACGCGAGGGGAAACGACCAGGGCACGTACACATTAGTCGAGAAGATGTCTAGTGCTTTGTTAAAGTAGTTCATTTGTACCATTATGCACACCACTATCACGATGCCGAAGACGTAGGTACTGGGGTGGGTGAATTGGTTGTTGCCGGCGAAGGTGAGTTTGACGGCGATGCCGAAGCCCTTGATCGCCATGATCGACACGGAGCCGACAAGAGAGCAGATAGAGATGTACACGACGGGTTTCTTCCGGCCGTATATGGGGGCGACGGAGTATATCATGACGAGCGTGAAAACGAGGACGCTGAAGCAGTACATAAGGAACCCTAATGGATCAATCAGGAACGACGGAATATGGCGACATGCAAAGGCGACGCACCTGGCTGGACCGCATAATGCAAAATTTCATCCACAGTCTCTATGTCCTTGTCTGCTGGCGCGTGGAGGACGATTATGAGCGAACCGATCAGGCATAGTGTGCATCCGACGCGTCCTAGGTGCCCGAGTTGTTCGTCCAGTAGGTATGATGCGAGAATGGCGCTGTGCATGCGGTCGGAAACGAAGGCTTGAAGCCAGTAACGGACGCGTACCCGATGATGACACTGAGTGCACCCAGTGGTGTGACCAGTATTGGAGGAGCGAAGGAGTAAGCAGCGAAGTTCGCGACTAAGAAATTCGATCGTCAAGTGTTTGCCAACAATGACATCGTTTTCGTAAGGCTCACGTTCTCCTAGTACCACTGCGCACAAGTTCAAGTAAAACCGGCAGCGCGACACAATGTCGAAACTCACACGTCGATATTCCTGCCCACCATATTGGATTCTTCAAGTATGCATGATCGTCCGATGCAGAAGCATAGGCGCTATTTCGTTCTGCGGCGTCGTTGAGGCCCTGGACATACTTGAGGACACCGCCGAGACAATGCATGCATGAGCTGCGCACCTTTTTCGTTATGATGAAGCTCGTGCCGATTGCGACGGAGCCAGACATCGCAAGCACAATGCCAATGTACTTGTCTTCTACCATGGCGGGTTTTGCGTGGATAAATGAATGGAAGGGAGGCCAGGGAGGGTCGTGAGGAGGTGAGCAGAACCTGTGCTGGTCGTCGGAATTCGGTGCAGCGGCCAAGCGCCTACTCCCCAGGGTCCCATCAAGTGGTGCTCCGGGGTCCTATAGGCACAGGGGACGCGACCCCATGTGTTTCGCACTGATTCTGACCTATACAATGTAAACACAGACGGAAAATTGCCTTATATGGGAATTTCTCGTCAGCGTTTACAATGTTTTTGGCTGAATATCCAGAAACACAACGGGTGGTGCCCCCAGTGAGGTCACAACTAATCTTATCTGTGCCATTGTCCGCGATGTGAAAAGGCTCGTTTTCAAGAATCAAGGTGCTAAAGGATTAAGTACATTATTCGACGTCCCTCCAAGGCCTGTCAACGTTAACATCTGCTTCCTCGTCAGCCGCGGCTACTCCTTGCATTGTGAGTGCCTCCATCCGCTCAGCAAAGCTGTTCATCTCAGCCACACCCTGTGCCCGCACGCCCGCGTCATACCCACCACTCTCATTTACGTCCTCCACAGGATCCCAAGATATCGGGGCGCCCTTCCAGCCGCCGCGGTTGTAGATGTAATTCAAGAAAGATCTCCAGAGAGGATCTAAGGATAGGACCGACGGGTCGCCGATGACAATCAGGAGGGCCTGTGCTCGAGTTACAGCGACTGGGAGTAAACGGGTGAGTCACAATACCTATGTAGCGAGCCCTATTAGGTCTGTGCTCACCGTTGAAACGTCGAGGGTTGGCAACAAAGCCGAGGGTATGCCTGAGGTCGTACTCGACGAAGTCGCGGCTGCTCCGGACCGTAGAGATGATCATCACTCGGCGTTCCTACCGAGACAGTAATTAGTTGTGTCCAGTTCCAGTTCACTGGACAGAGACTGCGCTCACCTGCCCCTGAAACTCTTCCGTGCTCCCAACCTTGACTCCTTCGGCGAAAGACCTCAAAAGGGTGCGGATCTTGACGCATTGGGCGTGATATGGGGCTATGATGCCAATCTCATTGTCCGCTGTGTACCAAACGCGTCAGTCAAGACAAATGGAGGGTGGCGCTTGAGTGCGAGACGAACTAATTCTGAAACGCCGGTCGGAGCGCAATGCTTCCACGTACGCTTTCACTTGCTGAGCCTCCTCGATGTTGAAGAAGGATGGCGATGAAGCTTCGCGAGCATCCTTGCCAGTCATGCCATGGAACACGATGGGAAATTTCGGAGACGGAAGGATTGGACTGCCCAGATACGAGTTCATTACGCGCGCGTCGGCGCAGGGCTCCAAATCACCGCTGTAGAACTTCTCGTTCGGGAACATCAATATGGCAGGATGTGACCGATAATTCTGGGTCAACTTGACAATCCTAGCAATTCTGTGTAAGCGTACTGTATTCAGCAAGCCGAGCACGAACACATACGTTGTGCCGTGACCATCGTCCTCGTCGTATATATCCGATTCCAAGTTCATCAGCCTCTCCATGAAGCTAACGTCGAGATGGAGACGCCGTGCGATCGCAGAGCGTATGATAGGGCCCAGCTGCTTTGGATCGCCCGACAGTACGACATTCGTCGTTGGATCCGCCATGGTCTTGATGGCAATCATCACTTCCGGTTCCGTCGCCTGCCCAGCCTCGTCCACGAATATGTGCGAGAAGTGGCCACGCGCCAGACCAATGTTGTGCGCGAAAGACGCTGAGACGCACGTCGAGACAATGACCTTATAGCGCCTGAGCACTGCGATGGGCGGGAGGGTGAAGTGCCCATACACATTGGTACTGGTGAACTGGAGCAGCTCGTCTGGGACGGTGTCCTTAAACCTGCTTGGCGCATAATGTCTGAATAGCTGGTCTGTACCAAGCATGGCCAGTCGTGACGCGAGAAGGTCCGCAGCGGAGTTGCTGGGAGCGCAGGCCAGGATACGTGCGTTGGGCTTTGTCCGGAGGATTTGTCTGATCGCTTCGATCGTCGTAATTGTCTTTCCGGTCCCTGGACTAGCGGAACAAAGCATTTAGTGAAAACAAATGAAAAGGTACGGTGGAATCACTGACGGCCCGAAGATGATGAAGGGCACAGAGCCAGGAGGAAGACGGACGATGGCAGTGACGGCCGCCCGCTGAGGCGCATTGCCCGCGAGCAAATTGTTATAGAAATCCATCTTCGACACATGAGAGGGGACCATGCCATCGACATGCTCCTGAGTCGGGAGCAGAACACGCGTCTCGATGAACGCGGTATCCAGAGCTTGATGCTGCCGTCGAAGAGGAGTGCGGTTCAGCTTGAAGTGCACGTTGTGCAGCTGGCCTGCGCTCGGAATTGGGAAGCTTCCGTGAAAGCGTAGGCCGACTTCTTCTTTCCTCACGATGTGGACGTGGCCTTCAAACCACTTTCCGGTGGAGGCGCCATGCCTCTGTACTAATATACGATCGCCTGGTTCACGTTCAGCATCTACGAGAGCCGGTTAATGAGCACAAACTCACCGGTCAAGACGCTGGGGCGCTTCTCTGCCAAACCTGGGACTTCCAAGCTAATATTGCGATGGTCAAAAAGGAGACGCAAGAAGACCGGTGGTTCTCACTAATAGTATTGATTGTGTCTCGTCAATTTGGCGTCACCGATGTCATATATTTGGAGGTCATGTCTACATTGGAGTGAGGACAATATCAGTAAAAGAAGTAGCAATCAACAACACGCCCACGCACTCCATGCGGCCTTCTTCGATCCACAGTAAGGTCTTGAAATGCCGGCCGTACGTGTCCTTGTTCATGGAGGCAGGCAAAACGGTGCGCCGGAGTTGCCTGATCACATCTGAAGTCGAGCCGGAGAACAGCACGGACGAGATAGAATGCGGGATCGGAGCATGGGGCAGGGGCACCACCCACTTGACCGCCTCCAGAGCTGGCGCTGGCGGACCCGGGACAATGTCATCTTCCGCCTGACGCGCGGTACGCTGCCTCGGCGCATAGGGCCGCGACGCCTTGAGCAGCTCGTAGTCCGCTTTGCTGCCGACGGTCGCCTTGAGGAGGCGGACGATGATGAACTTCTGTCTGAGCGTCGTGTCCTCGAAAGTAATTTCGAGGCGGTCTTCACACCTGCCCCGGTGGTCGTGGCGGAGCGTGATGCCAATTCGCGTCTCACGTCCGTACTGAAGTCGGAGGCTACCGGGATCTGGCGCAGACACTGCGAACCTACGCACAGTTTAGACGTCTCATACATGAACGCATAGGCAAAGGAACGCACCCAGATGTTTGCGGTAGGCGAGATAGACTCGACGAAAGTCTGATCTGCACAATCCGAATGGCAGACAGTGGAACAGCGGTCTTGATCGTCAACTGGAGCATGACACCTTTGATAGCCTCGGGAAACTCCACGACGCCGTAGTCGATGCCTCCGCCATGCGACAGTGAGACGCCGTTTTTGTCCTTCGACGCGTCGTCGAAGACCGCCTTGTACGCCGCGTATTTCTCCTTGCTCTTGTGTGTGCGTTGGTTCGTATGATGCTCCCACCGCTCAGCTGTGACGACGACGTCGCAGAGCTCGCACAGCACCTCGCCTGCGCGGACAGGAACAGCCTCGGGCTGCACCTCGGGCGAGAGGCCACCTTGTTGCGCGAGGAGCTCGTGCCGCTTTCCCCGCAGGTGCAACTGCCAACCTTGCCCCGGTGGGACAGGGACATCGCAGATTGGACAATGGTGCAATTTGCTCGCCCCGGAGACATTCCTTTGATGTTTCTTGCCCTTCACGTGCGACGCGTAAGCCGCTTGAGAGATGAGAACGAGTTGGCATGGCTCGCAGAACAGGACGTCGTGCTTGAAGGCACACGCCTCGTCCGGGCAGGATCCGCTGGCAAGTAGCTGAGGGCATATGCTGACCATGGTGGGCGGGGTCGACGTGGGCGTCGCAGACGTCCACCGAAGAGCTGAGAGACTATATGGCGAATCATCGACAAAGGGTAGACGCCGTGACTTGCACGCACCTTGAAGGGCTGCTAAAAACGGAAAAAAGTCGATGAACGCCGTCTGTACACGTTGCTTATCGGGCACGCCTTGAGCACGCTCAGCGCTTAGCCACAAGGAACCGCTGCATTGAGCTGCTGGATCGGCCTATGCAGGCGGAACCTCGCCCTTCAACCATCAACAAAGTAGGCACGTATACAACCTGGGAATGAGACTCGGAAGTGATTTTACGGCCAGCCGTAGCGTGGTGCGCTTCGAGTGCGCCGTTTTCAGGAGGAGTCACCATCCGCAGCATTGTCCGGAAACAAGATTCTTGGCCTCGCATCGACGGCGATATCCATGCGGTGCCTGTCACAGTGTGCTAGGGGAAGAAAGGGCATCCGGAATTGCAGAATCTCCTAGGCTCTCGGCAATGGCGGTGACAGCAGCGACGGACGGGATGTCAGGGCAAAGAGCTTACATAGCGATGGCAACGGCCAGTCAACGGCCTCCCTTGCGAGCATAAGACATACAGTTTCCGACCATCGACGCTCGGCCACGACCGCTACCGGAATTTCCAGCGAGTCTGTCGTTCGAACCGATTTCATGATGCCAATGCGGATTGAGCGATTGCGACGTATGATGGAAGCAGAACGGAATCGCTGTGTTCTTGTCCGGCAACCATAGCCCTAGGGACGTCGAAGAGAATAAGTCCACGACGCCGTGGCGACGACGTGGGCGTCCCGATTACCTGTGGATCTAATCTTATCTGTCTTGTTGACTTCACTCCGCGTGCGTGGCCTCAACTCTCAAAAGCCAATCAATCATAAGTACAAGAAGCTGGATGTCAGGATATTGAAGCAAGGGTGCCGAATCATTCCGGCTCCTCCCAGACTTGCTCATCGGCGCCCTCAACATCCTCGTCATTGAGGGCATCAACCGTGAACGCCTCTATCCTCCTCGCAAGCTCGTCCATGTCGGTGGCAGCCTGCTCCCTCATCACCTCGTCGTAGCCGCCATCGTCGTTAACCGGTGCCCTTGGGTCCCAGGAGATAGGTTCTCCTTTCCATCCGCCGTTGACGTTGATGTAATTGAGGAATTTCCGCCACAACGGGTCCAGAGAGAGGACGGAGGGATCACCTACGATTGCAAGCAGTGCCTTCGCACGAGTGATCGCCACTAACAGCAACAAGTCAGATATCGTAAATGGCCAAACGGAAATATATGTATCGCACCATTCAAACGTCTGGGGTTCGCAACGAAGCCGAGCGTGTGCTTGAGGTCATACGTTATGTATTCGCGGCTGCTACGCACGCCCGACATGATGATGACCCGGTACTCCTACGTTTTGAAACATGTCAGTATGACCGTTCCTATACACACAAGAGAGGAGACGTACGAGGCCCTGGAACTCCTCGGCGCTGCCGACCTTCACATCGTGAGCGAAACTCCTCAGAGCCAAGCGAATTTTCGTGCATTGCGCCCGGTACTGCGCAATGATCCCGATTTCGGACTGTGCTGAAACATATCAATTCAATAAGATGACGTTGGCGCGTTGGTGAGATGGATGAAGTGACATACCGACTCCGCTCGTGAGAAGGTCTCGCGCATACTGCTGGATCACCAAAACTTCCTCCACGTTGAAAAAGGATGCTGAAGAGGCCTCCCGAGCATCTTGCCCCAAAGTCGCATGGAAGATTACTGGAAATTTTTTGTTCGGGAGTAATGCGTGCCCCAGCAGCGAATTGATGGACGCTGGATCCCCGCAGGTCTGCAACTCGTTGCCGTAGAACTGCTCGTTGGGGAATCGCAGAATGGCGGGGTGAGATCGGTAGTTTTTCAACAATTTGACGAAGCTGGAGAGTGTGTGAGCTTCCGAATCGACTGCCATCTTGCGAGGCACGTACCATGCCGAGTTGCCTTGGTAGGCCTTCCGGTCCATCAAACGCTCCATGTAGCTGATGTCGAGCCCGAGCTCCCGAGCGAGCGGAGAGCGGATGATGGGCCCCAATTGCCTTGGGTCACCGAGGAGGATGACGTGTGTCGTTGGATTCGCCATGCTCCGGATAGGAACCATGGCCTCTGGCTCCGTGGCCTGGCCCGCCTCGTCCACAAATATGTGGGTAAAATGACCGCGGGGCATGCCCACGCCGGCCGCGAAGGCGGACGACACACACGTCGCCACAATGACCCGGTAACTCATTAAAACATCCAATGCTGGATGAGAAAAGAGTTCGCCCGCGTTGGTGAATGTGAAAGGCACAAGCTCGTCGGGCACGGTCTGCCGGTCACGGCTGGGCGCGTAGAATCGAAAGAGGACGGCAGGACCGAGATCCTTGAGGCGGCTCGCGATGATATCTGCTGCCGAATTGCTCGGCGCGCAGGCTAGAATTCGCGCTTTGGGATCGCGGGCGAGGACCTGGCGCATGGCCTCAACACCAGTAACAGTCTTCCCTGTCCCTGGCCTGGCATCCGTCAGACGTTAGAGCTACGGATGCGAAACCAGAGCGAATAACTCACGGTCCGAACAGAACGAAAGGAGCAGCACCCGCATTGCGAGCGACGATGGCTTTGACGGCCTGCCATTGCGGCGGATTGCTCGCAATGAGTGAATTGAATGGGGTCACGATGTTATCCGCCAACGGGACAAGACCGATGTCCCGCACTTCAGGGAAGAAAAAGGGCGTCGCCTCGAATGACATACTCAGAATTTCATGTTGTCGCTGAAGTGGTACCCGATTGAGGAGAAATCGAATGTCGTAGCCAGGCGCAGAGGAGGGGAAAGAACCATGAAAGCGAAGGCTGACGTCTGTTGCGTGCACGAAGTGAACGTGTCCTTCGTACACCCTCCCGCGGGCATCCCCATGGCTCTTTACGAGCATACGGTCGCCTGGCAAATCGGTGAGCTTCTCAAACTGTAATCAACAAGGATCGAACAAACCGACGAGGACACTGGGGCGTTTTTCAGCGAGCCCGGGAACGTGTAGCCTGGGTATACAAATATTAATCCACGCCATTCCAATAGTCGACGTTACTTACTGATAGTACACCCCATGTTTTGCTAAAGGTTTATTCTCCATATCGTACACCTCCAGGTCTCGCCTAAGATAAGGAAAGGTCAACACAAAAGGGCAAGCGAACGCAGCACAACAGGCGTACTGGGTGCGATATTCTTCAATCCACAGTAAGTACCTGAAGTGCGTGCTATACCTCTTTTTCGACAGAGGCTTGGGGAAGAAGGTCGTCTGGATGATACTTAGTATGTCTACGCCTACCGGACGCGCCAACACCTCTTGTAAGGCGGCCGGGATAGGAGATTTCGGCAGTTTTTTCCTCCACTGAATCGCCCTGATCCGCTCCGGGGCGACGCCCTCCACTACGTGACCGCGCCATTCGTTCCGCCCCGTCCGGGGCCGGACGTAGGGAGCCTGCGGTCGCAGACGCTCTACTTCTTCTGGGTCACCGACGATTGCGATGACTGAGCGCGAGATGAGGAACCTCTTGCCAGACGACACGACCTGAAACGTAAGTTCGAGTTGGTCGACGTAACGCCCGATGGGTGACGGAGGCAAGGAAATGACAATTTGCGCGTCGAGCCCTTGACGCAGCATGCCTGCAGAGGATGTAATGGTGGCCGAAAAGCTGAATAAATACCGGATGAGTACTGAGAGTCAGGGACTGCACGAGAACCAATTCCTCACACGTGCCGGCCGGGGGCTGTCCACCGATGCTGGACCACCCTTACGCTCGTCGATGGCGTCACGACGCGGATGGTGAAGCTCTTTTGAGAGCCCCTTGCAGCTTGTGCGATGGGGATGGTGCCTAGGTCCAGAGCTGAACCGTCCTGAGCGACGGCGACGCCTTCCTTGTCCGCGCGCGCATATTCAAGTAGGGCCCGGTGGGCGGGCGACAATCTCGGAGGCATGCTGGAAGTGGTGAGTGAGACGGGAAGGGAAGAAGGGATAGAGGCAATGGCACACTGCAGCCAGTGCAAAGTTATCCCAAAGACACATGCATCGCGCGTTGTGCGCGCGCAGCACGCTGAGGCAGATCATTGCCGAGATAGGCATTACAACAGGCGCCGTTGGCACAAGCACATCCTGCAAAGGGTCGGCTGGTCTGATCGCGGCGTCAGTGCGCAGCAGTGCGAAGAATAACTAGGAGCCACGTTACCTAGAAGAGGCGTCGATTTACTCTCGTCCAACTGCACGTCGACCAACGCGTTGCAACGCGGTGATCACTGTCATGGGCAATGCCTCCTGCTGGCTGGAGGCGAAGCGTCGGGGTTAAAGAGGACATCATTGGATAGGGCATCCCGGCGAGAGTCACGCCTTGTGCAGCCCATAGGCGCGCGGACCGGTACTGTATAGTGGGAGACGAAAGATGTACAATACAACGAGAATACGTTATGAGAACAGCTTGTTCACTGAAGTGTTTCCTTCCTGGTTTTTCTTCAAAACCTGCAACGGAATTGCGCGTCAAAATTCTTTCAGAGACATGCATGTGACCGAACGCGTACCTTCGCCACAGCAAATTCAAAATCTTCTTGTGTAACGTGCTGCCGCCTCTCGCGCAACGCATACATACCTGCCCGATCACGTTCATTAACGGCAGCGAGGGTTTCAATCATGCAGGAGACTGACCTGCTTCGGTACAAATGCCACGCACTTCTGCACCAGAGCATTGGCCCATCTTCTCGGCCAACGCCCGCAGATTGATGCCCCGCTGCAGAGACATCTGAGGTAGACAGATTGAGTTCCAGCCGGCTAGGAACCATAGAACTCAACGCCCACCTTCCGGGAATGAATCCGAAGAATAGCCACGCGGGCCTCAGGTCCCGGAGGCGGGAACTCAATTTTGCGGTCGATGCGTCCAGGGCGAAGGAGGGCGGAGTCGAGAATATCTGTGGGGTAGACAAATCAAGCCATGTCGGTGTTTGAGGCATTTGAAATAGACGAACCTATGCGGTTAGTAGCCATGATGACCTTGATGTTCTTCGTCGACTCGAAGCCATCCAGCTGGTTTAGCAACTCCAGCATCGTGCGCTGCACCTCCGAGTCCCCGCCGCCCGAGCCGCTCTCCCCGCGCGAGCTGCCGATCGAGTCGATTTCGTCCATGAAGATGATGCTCGGCGCGTGCTCGCGTGCCATGACGAACAGCTCGCGCACCATGCGGCTGCCCTCGCCGATGTACTTTTGCACGAGCTCGGACCCGGACACACGGATGAACTTGCAGTCCGTGTGATGCGCGACCGCACGCGCGAGGAGCGTCTTTCCTGTCCCCGGTGGCCCGTAGAGCAGCACGCCCTTCGGTTGCGCAATGCCTAGAGACTCGAAGAGCTCGGGGTGCTTCACAGGCAGCTCGATGACCTCCTTGATCTCTTTGATTTGCTTGTCAAGACCGCCGACCATCTCGTATGTGCTGTCTGGGACCTTCTCGACCATCATGAGCGAGACGAGAGGGTCGACCTTGTTCGGTAGGATCTTGTGGATGGTGTACGAGTCGGAGCGGAGAGCAACGCGAAGAGATGGTTTCAGAGATGCCAGGTCGATGTCACCGTCGATGTCGACAACTATAGAGGGTCAGAAGCTGTATGGCCATTGACAATTCTGAGGACGCACTGTACTTTCCCTCGGGCTGCACCTTCACCAGTACCTTATTCTTGCCCATCACCTTCACGACTTCACCAACATAGCTTCCCGGCTCGTGAAGCAGCTGAAGCTCCTCCCTGAGCAAGCGGACTGCACAGACAGTTTAACTCTTGCCAGAAACGCGTTCCCAGTCCGCAACTCACCCCGCGCATTGAGAGCATTCCGTTGTGCTTCTAACCGGCGTAAGTTCTGTGTCTTCTGGTTGATGAGCAGTTCTGCTGCCTCAATCTTAGCTTGATAGTAGGCCTTGATGCCTCCTGGAGGTGTTGGTAAATGTACAGCAACAGGCATGACGGTGTGGTAAGTCGATAGCGTTGAGGACGTCGAGGAGACGCGTACGCGTTCGCGTGACAATGTAACACTGTGACAGTTACGAGATACCGTCACAGTCACAGAGCCGGTCTCAGTGTCTCATCGGACTTTACTCCGAACACTGGGCTAACTTGCTCCGAGTCTCTGCAAATAGTGCGTCGGCCCTTTCCCTGGACTGACAGCCATTATCCCTTGCATGAAGCCCTGAGGTTCCCTGATATCACCACAGATCCGAAGATCACGTCCCCAGTAGATTTTTTCCGCGCTTCAAGGTCATACATTTGTCGCTGTGGGGAATAGCCTCGCACGCTTCACTAAATGCTCTGATGGGCTTGTACTCATGGATGTCACATCTTTTTCCAAGGTTAAGATATTTGCAAATCAAATTCCTGTGGCGCGGCAATCCTGCCCTGTGGGATGATGCCTTCGTGCTTCGTCGAACCAGCATGCCCGACTCGTCCGTAGACGCGTCTTCCAACGGCCGCGAACCGCTCTTATCTAGCCACCTGCTCTCTGACGATACGGAGAACCTTGAATCGCGCCATGGAGCCCCTAAGAACACTTCACAGCGGGATCCGGAGACGCCTTCCGCTCCTTCTCGTCACGAATCACGATCGACTGAGTCCACCCCAGAAAACACGCCGAGCAATCGGTGAATTGGTGAAGCAGCCGTGCGTCGCGGTGAAGTCTCTCCCAGGCCCCTCGAGACCCAGACTTGGCGGGTGCCGTGGAGAAAGAGGCGCCGCGCGCTAGAACAAGATCAGATCACGGTAACTCGTTCGGCGTACCTTTTGCGCGTGCGACAAGAGAAGACAGCAGCGCCTGCCGACATCCACAAGTCTGCATGGATCAGAGACGGGGGTATCATTTTGCTGATCTTATCCCGACATTGCCCAGCAAAGCCGAAGCTGCACGCACCAAGACACGGGCGGAGAGCGTCGGCCGGGTTACGCGAGCATGTCGCTGTCCGACCGCGGTCCTCTTCTGAGTGCTTCTCCGGTTAGAGTTTAGGGTGACGCTGCTGCCTGCACCAGAGCCTGCACGAATCGGACGGCGTTCGCTTGCCGTATCCAGTGGGAAGCCGGGGGGAGCACTGACATTAATGTCGACGAAGGCAGGGGTGCCCACGTGTTCTGGAATGAATGCAAGAGGCGGTTAACCGAACAGTCGACACATGCGGCGGAATGAAATTACCTTCACGGCAACACGCCGCAGTTCTACGGGTTCTGGCAACGAACGGTTAGGGAGTACAATGAGGGATTTTATAGCTCGAAGGCTCTGCTGCTATCTTTACTATCAGCTGCGCTACACGCTTTTTACCGAGTCGACAGTGTCCGAGTCCGACATCTGGTCCATCGAGGTCCATCGCCGCCATCTGATTGACCGCGTGCCTCCAGCACCGTGCTCGCACTCGCGCTCACATACCGTACTTCCTTTTGACCGCCGTCCAGCCAGGCCCAGCGGCCGCCACGCTCTCCACGAAGCGCTCCATATCCTGCTCCGGGATGCGGTTGATGTCGATGCTGTTCCAGTATCGCCCGATGATGAACGAGATGTCCTGCGCGTCGCGCTCGGCGCCGCGGCTGCGCTCGGTCAGCGACGGATCGATGGACGGGGCATGGGCACCGCTCACATTACCCAGGTTTTTAATTTGGCGCGAATGAACTCGGAGATGGTAAGAAAGGGCACGCCGCTGACCATCATGACGTTGAGCGCGTCGAGGCGCCGTGGG
Source organism: Auriscalpium orientale (assembly GCA_019915035.1). Taxonomy (NCBI): domain Eukaryota; kingdom Fungi; phylum Basidiomycota; class Agaricomycetes; order Russulales; family Auriscalpiaceae; genus Auriscalpium; species Auriscalpium orientale. The sequence continues at coordinate 4,807,082 of JAHLMH010000001.1, forward strand.
CCCGCCTCACCCGCCGGCAGTATCTCGATCTCTATTGGCGGTATGCAGCGGTGGTATTTTGTATGTAGCCTGCAGAGCAGACCGTTTGTAAGCGCCAGACGTGGAGATACGGCGGCAGGGTGCGTACCGGTTGCTCCATGGTGAAGGAGTGATGGTGAGGTCTGTGCTGCCGGTGAGTGCCTGCCGCACTCGACGAAATGGATGCACTGTCCCTCCCTCCACGATGCAGAAGACCTCCTAGACCACGATGAGCGCTGCACCAGCAAAGGTCAAGACGAGGCATACGTCGGCCTGCGGGCTGTTCGCGAGCACTGCGACGAAGAGACTGCCGTGGAACGCATGGGGGACCCCGCTGGCGCGCAGGGATTGCGAGAGGGCGCTGGCGGCCTCGAGGAGTCGGCGTGTCTCAGGCATAATGGGAGAGCAGGTTGGAAAGCACTTGGATAATAGACATGATATGACAGAAGGTTGAAGGAGCGAACTCTATCGAGAAGTCAGGAAGAGACGATTGGTGGGATACGAATTGGGCTTGTCCAAGCGCGGAAAAAAAGGCTGGTCGGGACAAGTGTCGGGAATTCTTGCCTCAGCCCGTTTGCCGATACGGCGTTGTCCGAAGGTGGAGGACCGTACACGTATAAATTCGCCCCAGAGGTCCCGCCATCGTGTCACATGTCGGGCGGGGCGCGCAACGCTAATTTCATGATGACCCGTGGGGGAACAGTGCCTGGAACCTGGAACCATCAGCATGGGATCCCAAGAGGTGACATACCTCGCTGGTAACGTGCTGCAGGAGGCTGCGGGCGGTGTGCGCTTGCTTCTCTGTAGTCCAGACGGAACCAGATCCCACCGAGGCAATCGAACACGGGTTGCTCCCCACCCCAAAGGCAGCGGCTCGGAATGCCTGAAACTTAATCCGAGAGAGCATACCAAGTCGGCGGGGCATGTACCGGGCACTCAACCGTGTCTACTCTATTCTCTGCCAGTGCGTGCGGGGAAAAGCATAGAAGACCACTGTGGGGGAATAAGGTGCGGGGAGGGACCCTGTGGACCCCCGTGAAGAACTCAGTTTGGCTGGTCTCCCGGGTCCCGGTCCTGCACGTGCGTCCTTTGCGTTGCGGCGCTTCGCTTTTACCACAGCGCATCATACACCCTCGCGTCCGGGTCAGCCGCTTCCCCCACAGTTCTGCGCATGTATAAGGGACTTGGCGCGTCCTGTCTAGCCAATGTGAAGCCCACCGCACTACGAACAGCTAGATTGCCACGGTTCTATCCCAGGATCGCTCATCTTTGCGTACAGGCGCAGGGTCTCTCGGCTTTCGACACGTCTGTTCGATCCATCACAACACGATCACACTTCCTCCGGAACAATGCCTCTGGCAATGTCCGCTATATGTCATGGGCCCGCTTTGGTGGCCGTCAGGCGGATTCCGCCCCCGGACCATCCGACACCCAGGAGGAGGCTGCGAAGGCTGCAGTCCTCGAGAAGGCGATCAAAGGACGTCAGCAGACAGACCTGATGCTGCGATGTGAGTGGGGCGCTCAATCTGTTTCATTCTGTGTTCTGAACCGAAGCGTAGGTACCGTGCTCGACGCTGACGGTGAGTCCCCATGCTGTCCTTTTACGCCAATGCACACCCCCATCCTGGAGCGCCTTTCCTGCCGTCACGCGCCGTCAGCAGGCCGCGTGCTGCGCGGCTGACGTCGCTCCTGGTCAATCTTCTTGCCATCTTACCCTACATCTCCTGCGGGCTCAGGGCTGGACTTCCCCAAGTCCCTCGGAGACATCACCACCAGCGGGATTGCTGCATCCGGTCAAGTCCAAGCACTTACGTTTTTAATGTCAGGAAACGTGAAGACCATCTCGGGGCAATTCAAGAGGTCGGACCTTTGCTCTGAACACCGTCTAAACGTAAGGACCCGTTGTTCTAGCATCGCGCGTACACGGGCCTGCAACAGCTGACTATATGCGTCATCAGCCGCGAGATTTGCGAAAAATCGATTCGAGGATTCCTAATCTTGTTCCCACCATTCTTGCTAGGCGAGAAGCGATATTAGTGAGTACATGCGCTGCCCTCTTTCATTTCCGGCTAATTTGGCCGCCTAGGTCAATGTGCTGCATATACGCGCCCTCGTCAAGGCAGACGCGGTCGTTCTCTTTGATACATATGGATCCACAGACTCGAAATTGCATTCTGTATTTTTATACCACCTAGAGGTGAGCCGCCCAGCTAATCAATGGTTGTGGTAACTCTCTGAACGGTCTCCAGCATAATCTGAAAGTTCGTAGCTATAACCTACCCTATGAATTCCGGTGAGATGCAGATCGGCTTGTCTCTGGAGACATTTCAAACGCTAAGCCAGGCGTTCTCAGTGCCCTCGAATCCATCTTCCTCTCGGTCGTGAGTGCGCTTGAAGCCGAGATGGTATTTATTCGCAATCTCGTTGGGGGACTTCTCGCCGAGCTCGAGGACGACATCGATCATGACAAGTTCAAACGTCTTCTGCACTACTCCCGCCGACTCACAAGCTTCCAGAATCGCGCGAAGTTGGTAAGCGCCCTTACACCCGTTCGCCTCTGCTCATATTAATGCATTCGAAGGTTCAAGAAGCCATTGAAGAGGTCCTCGAGCAAGGTACCGTATTGGCCGCGCTTCCCTCTGAGCTTGAGTTTAATTTGTCGGCATTTAGACGAGGATCTGGCGGCCATGTATCTCACGGATCGGAAGAACAACCTGCCCCGGGCCCTGAGTGACCACGAAGAGCTGGAAATTCTGCTCGAAACGTTCTCGAAGCAGGTGGAGGAGATCGTTAATGAGGCTGAGAACACCCAGGTTCGTACCCTGGTCTCAAATGAGAACATCCCGACTGACTGTGATATGATACGTGGCGCAGAGCAACGTCCAGTCCACCCAAGAGATTGTCGAGCTCATCCTCGATTCCAATCGGAATGCACTATTGGCACTGGATTTGAAGGTACGTCGGATGGACGGTCAGCCGCTGGCCTGTTTAACTCTGGCGCAGGTCTCCATCGGCACTCTGGGCATTGGGACGGGAGCCCTTATAGCGGGTTTATTCGGCATGAATGTGAGAATCATTCTCCGACATGACCTGACAGCCACCCTCATATTCTGGCGCACTGCAGTTGACGAGTCACCTCGAAGAGAACCCCTATGCATTCATTGGAATGTCTGTCCTGTCCACCACCGTCGCCGTGTTCGTCGCATGGTCTGGGCTAAGAAGGTACCCTCTTTCCATCGACCCTCTTTCTTTGATACTCCTATCCGCCTTTGCCATCCCCTTCTCCTTCCCCGTCCGGCCTCATCTTCCTTCTTATCTCGTCCCGGGGTAGCATACTGACCTGACCGCCCAGGCTATCAAAGATTCAAAAGGTCGGCCTATCGGCGAACGGCGGCCGAAGGATGCCTCAACGACGGCCTTGGCTCCCCCTGCCTCTTCGCCGGCGACACGATCACTGACAATCGCAATATAGTGGCGCCTCCTTAAACACCCTGTCGCAGGTGACTGCGAATTTGAGCCGCACTTGGACAGCTCGTCACATTGGCATCACGATAGACCACATTTTCATCGCATTTTCGTAGGATCAGACGCAACCCCTCACAATATAATACAGCTCCTGCCGGTCAACATACCCTCGTTGACTAGATCACTACGCCCGGGAATCCTCCGACAAAGGTTACCTTCGGTCAATTGCGCGCGACTTTCGCCTCATGTCTCGAGAAACATCATCCATGGCATGGCACACGACCGCACTCCTTGGGCACTGTTATCGTCCGCGGCGATTGGACCCGTTAGTAGTCATCGATTTATCAATCGTTCTGCCGCTTCGCAACATTCTTTGGGGCTCAGAAGCCTATACACACTTGGTGATCCTCGGGATCGCCAGCTTATGGAGAGTGTTACTGAACCCCCATGGATGCACCCCTTACATTCTGTCCGACCCGCGAGGAAGCCACCGTTATCCGGCGGCCGTGCGCGTCGAGCATGAGCTCCCTGCAGCTGGGGCTCCGCTGGACCGCCGCATGGCCCACAGAATTCGCCCTATGCCGGCATCCGGAGAGAAGTCGTTGCAAGCATCCCTCCCGCCGAGTCACGCTGCCCACGGCGCCAGGCCTCTCGGTCCGACGCCAGCCTCGGCTCACTGTGCCTGGGAACCGCGGCGTCTCGCAATGCCAGCGCCCCGCCTTGCCTTCTTCGCGGTTGTCGAGATCTCTCAGCGCATGCAGTGAGTCAGCGAGGGTTGATTGCGGCGTGGCACATTCCTCCGCGAGTTCTTCCGGGCGCCTTTGCGTGGGGAGGCGGGGTATCATAGGGTGCGAAAGGCGGATAGGGTGTAGGCATACAGGCTTGCGGTAGCCAGTCGGCTCGTGGGGTGCTCCGGGCAGCGGTGGGATCAAGGGTGGGTCATCTCGGTGCCCGAGCCGAGTCGGTCTCCGTCCCTGCGTGTTGACAGAGACGTGTCACCGTCGGAGGGTACGTGTTATAGGGCTGCTTTGCCGCTTCTGACGTGAGCTTACAGGTCATCACCGCGCATACTGAAAATTGCACGGACGGAGGGCCCCACCGGGAGCTACTCGGTCTTTCAATGGGCTGGCGCCTGGGATGCAAGCTCCGTTTGCAGGTTACCTCTTGTCCATGTGGCTCAAAAGTGGACACAGAGTATGCGAGCGCTGACTGCGTGTCAAGCCGCTCAAGCTGACACGCATATCCAAGTTTTTTGGGACGTCGTGAGTTTCTGAAGCGCAGCGGCGTCGAAAATTCGACCCTTGCTCAGGAGGCCCCCCGGGATTCCTCGTGCTTCGCTGCGTCAGTAAAGTGGGGATCATGCTTCACTTCCTAGCTGACTCCAACGTCTTGACAGTGGTCGCAACTGGATGAACAACTCTGGAGGAAATTCCCAAAGGCCCAACTGGCAAGGACTCTAAGGGCCTGCGTAGGGGGCAAAACGTCGATGTGCGAGGCTCAGTGTGTCCACGTCTCTTTTTACGCGACCCCTTTGAAATTTGACGCAGACGATCCATATCCTGCATTAATTTGAAGGGTGGTGAGTGTCAAGCCAGTTCAACTGTTCAGATCAAGTTCATACAACCCAATAATTCGGCGGTGGCGAGCGTGCTCATCTCAGCGGGTCACGTTATGCAGTCGCGTCGCGTTGAACGAGCCATCTTGTCCTCTTTGTCGACTCTTCTCGTGCGCACTAAATCCCGCCGCGCTCCTCATTTTTTCCGAAGCTTTTAGACTTCAATGAGAACGGATTCCATCCACCGCCTTTCCCTCGTCGATGGCGATGCAGACAGCCGTGGCTCCCGGGCCGTGAAGTAATTGTCACCGACTCCAACCAGCTTTCAAAGGCATGGCACTCGAGTCAGCGCAACGGCGGCGCCGCAGGAGCTCGAGAAGCCAAGTACGGTCACGCAGCCCCACGCAGAGCGCTGTCGAAGACACCAAAGTGGCGAGACTGCTGCCCAAGGGGGGAGACCGTCGGATGGCGCGCATCCATTCCTTTGCAAGAGTGCGACGAATCTGGCAATGCGTTTACGTCGCATGATAATTATTCTCGTACTTGCTGGCTTCGCTTACATACATACTTCGCCACGAGGCAAAGCCTAGGATGCTCAAGAAGCCCTCATCGCTCCTTCATAACTGCCCTCTTTTCCCCCCTCGCCGTGTCACCATTCACCTCCGGAACTCAACCCTCTTGCATGCCGATGACGATGGACCCGGCAACACCCAGCAATGAATCATTCACCCTAGTCGACCACGACCACGACCACGAATCCGAGTCGAACGAACTCTGGCTTCGCGGCATCGTCGACCGCATTGTCACCGACGCGCACAAGGCCTGCTTGGACCGCGCGGCATCGGAGAAGGACGCGGCGCTGAGCACGCTCGCGTTCGCCCTGCAGGAGCTTGCGCACCGATCTCCGGCCCCGGCTGCGGCTGCGGCCTCGATGGCGTGTGCCGAGGAAGAGGAGACTCGAGAGGAAAGGCTGCGCAAGCGCGAGGAGGTTGTGGGTTGGCGCGAGAAGGAGGTAGAATGGGACAGGGAGCACGCCGAGCGCCTGCTGAGCCATGCGAAGAAGATGGAAGCTGCGGCTGAGGTGAGGTATGAAGACGCTAAGGAGCGCGAGAGGAAGGCTGAGGAGCGCGAGAGGAAGGCTGAGGAGCGCGAGAGGACGGCCGAGGAAAGGGAGATCGCATTCGACCAGAAGGTCAGGGCCCGCGAAGATGAGGTCGAGAGGAAGGAAAGGAAGGCGAAGAAGCGCGAGGCTACGCGCAAGGCCGATCTCGACAAACAGCAGCTCGCGTTGGAAGCTAGGCAGGCAGATCTGGAGGCGCGCATCAACACATTCGAGGATCTTCAAACTTCGGCGAGCTCTCAGCTCACGATCAAGCAAGAGAAACTGAAGGAGCTCGAGCACATGGAATCACAGCATGCAGCGAGGAACGCGGAGGTGCAGGAGCGCGAGGAGGTCCTCCTCCGCAAGCAGAGGGAGGTGGGTGGGCGCGAGGATAAGGTGCTGTCGAGGGAAAGAGCAGTTGCTGTGAAGGAGGAAGCCGTCATGCGCCCCTCAGTGGCTGACGAGGGTACATGCACTTTGAAGGAGGAGGCTCCGAAAGCGACGGCGATGGAGGTCGATGGCCGAACGCGCGAGGACAACAAACAGGGTATCAGCGCGACGGCCGGCACAAACGAGATTCATGTTGACGTCGTGGACCTAGCGATGGTCAAGCTGGCCAAAAAGGAACAAATAAAGGCCAAGAAGAGGGAGCGTGCGCGGTCTTCGAGGGCCCCGTCTATTGCGCCGCCTGTACCAATGGAACCCCCACTCGCTGAAGAGCCCTCGTCGCCGAGCGCACCATCGGGCGCACCATTCAGAGCTCATTCTCCTTTGCCGATTGGTCCTACGTATCCACCGCCCGCTAACGCGCCATCGTCTAGCAATGGGGCTTGCCCCAACACAGTCGAGAACGTTCACCTCGGCGGTTCAGGGGGCACTAGCAGGACCGGAATTTGGGGCATCAGTTGGAAGCGTTACACCGACAGCGACAGTGACTAGCCTCTGACATGGACTTTGGATATACCGCAATGCGGTGTTGTCATATTTGTACAGGTTCCTGCACTGTGAGTGTCTGTTATACAAGGACGTGTATCGTCCCCTACTCTCACTGCCGTTCCTGCGTCTCGCCCGCTCTCCCCGCTGCCCGCCGCTCATTTGATCAGACCGACATCGCAGGCTCGGTCTGGAGCTTGTCAGATAGACACACCTCGATATTTCGAGGGGCAATCGTACGCAGGAAGGTATCAAATCAACAGGCTCTTTGATAACACAATCTGCAGGCCTGTGGCGGACTCCGAAGACGAGCCCTGGATTCAAATGCAGCAGGCTGATAGTGCGTGCTGGGTGCCTCGACACTGGTTCAGTAAAGGCCTGGCCACCAGTCTACGTCCGCCTCCTGATTATCGAATGCTCGACGTGCAGGGCCTTCGTCCGAGTCAGTCTGAAATTATACTCGCGCCACACAGCCCGACGGAGCATGAAGCCGACACGGCAATGCCTCTTTGAGGCCCGCACACACGCACTTTCAGTTCCACTCGCGAAGTCTCCGGCGAAACAACGACCTCCAGGACCCTACCCTCTGCGTTGCCAACATCGCGGCCCCACTGATGCGCTAGACGCTAGCAGTGTGTACGCCTACGCCATCGTCGCGCGCGTCCGCTCCCTCAATATTCGTTCCATTGCCAGGGCGTGGCGAATCTGGCAGTGGGTTTACGCCGCATAAAAAGTATCTCGTATTTGCTGGCTTCGCTTACATACATACATCGCCACGAGGCAAATCCTAGGATGCTCAAGAAGCCCGCATCGCTCCTTCCCATCTGCCCTCTTGCCTGTCCCCTGCTCGCCACACTCACCTCCAGCACCCATCCCTCTTGCACGCAGATCACGATGGACCCGGCAACACCTAGCGATGCTTCATTTACCCTCGTCGACAACGACTCGAACGAACTCTGGCTCCGCAGCATCGCCGAGCGCATTTTCGCCGAAGCCCACAAGGCCTTGGACCGCGCGGCGTCGGAGAAGGACGCGTCGTTGAGCACGCTCGCGCTCGCTTTGCCGGAGCTCGCGCACCAATCTCCGTCCCAGGCTGCGGCTGCGGCCCCGATGGTGTGTGCCGAGGAAGAGGCAAGTAGAGAAGAGAAACTGCGCAAGCGCGAGGAGGTGGTGGGGTGGCGCGAGAAGGAGGTGGAATGGGACAGGGAGCACGCCGAGCGCCGGGCGAGCCATGCGAAGAAGATAGAAGCCGCGGCCGAGGCGAAGTATAGAGATGCTGAGGAGCGCGAGAGGAAAGCGGAGGAGCGCGAGAGGAAGGCGGAGGAGCGCGAGAGGAATGTTAACGCAAGGGAGATTGCGGCCGAGCAGAAGGTCCGAGCCGGTGAGGCTGCGTACAAGCAGAAGGTTAAGGCCGGTGAAGCTGCCGTGGAGAGGAAGGAACGGTTGGCGAAGAAGCGCGAGGCCGACGTCGAAAGCGCTTTCACTGCGCGCAAGGCCGATCTCGACAAACAGCAGCTTGCGTTGGAGGCCGGGCAGGAAGATCTGGAGGAGAGTATCAACGAACTCGCGGATCTCCGAACTTCGGCAATCTCTCAGCTCATTATCAACCAAGAGAAACTGAAGGAGCTCGCGCACGTTGAGGCCCAGCTTTCAGCGAAGAACGCGGAGGTGCAGGAGCGCGAGGATGCGCTCGTGCGGCGCGAGGCAGAGGCGGCGGAGCGCGAGGAGGTGCTCCTCCGTAGACAGAGGGAGGTGGGTGGACGCGAGGAGAAGGTGCTATCCAGGGAGAGGGCAGTTGCTGTCAAGGAGGAGGCCGTCGTGCGCCCATCGGTGACGACTGATGATCAGCCTCAGGGTCCTCCGAGCGATGCTGCTCTGACATTGACGGCGATGGAGAACGATGGTCGAACACGCGAGGACAGCGACGGTCAGGACATTGGTGCGCCGTCTGCAGACGATGTAGCGGTGCCTAAGCTGTCCAAAAAGGAGAAAGTGCGGAACGCCAAGCTGGCGCGCAAGAACGCGTCAACAGTCGGGATAGAGAACGTACTGAAGTCGTCGATGGCCCAGTCCGATGAAGAGCTCTCCTCGCAGTCGGGGATAGCCCCATTTCCGTTGCCGCTTGGTTCTACGGATCTACCGCCCGCTGCATCCCGAGCCCCAACTCCTCATCTCGAAGAACCTGGCCCCTCGTCCGGAAACCGGGTTGTCAGAAATGTTCACCTCGGCGGCTCGGTTGGCATGTCACCGTCAGGAACGGAGAGGTTGGGGCTTCAGCTGATGACAATGAACAGTGACGAGTGACGAGTGACGGCGACCAGCCTCTGACATGGTCTTCGAAGATCCCGCGATGAAGTGTTCTCATATATGTACATGTTCCTGCACTGTGAGTGTTTTCATGTTGCGAAAAAGTCATATGTAGAAGGGCGTCTGCACTTACCCTGAATGACAAAATCACGTCATACATAAGAAAGGCTAGCCTGAAAGGACGGAGAACGTCGCTCTGTCTGCACTTCTCTTGCACTCGATTGTGCGCTACCAGCGCAGAGCACAAGGAATTCGGGAGAGAGCCGGTCGTGAGTCGACGTTGCGGCGGCACGTTCAACTTCTGCCACGGACCGATGCCGGCCGGTCGGGCCGTCGACGAGGCGTCTTGAGAGTGGCGTCGGGCGAATCGACTTTCGAACTCAACACCCATCTTGCGCCCCATTTCTTCTTGCTGGCGTATCATGCTCGACGATCTTGTACAACAGGCTTTGGCGAAACTTGCACAGCCGGTCGACCGGTCGCTCCCTCTCCGCCGACGAACCTGGTGCGCACCAGCATTTGGCGCTTTCGTCGTTTTCACCTTGGATCCTGTGGCCACCATGGAGGTGTTGGATGACCCGATCGCGGTCGAAGCAGCTCGCGGTATCCCTCGGAGGACATATGTTGGCTATGTCACCCAGGTGAGTCCAAATAATCATCCCATTTCCCGTCGTCTCATTGACATCCGTCGCAGGTGCTTGATCTGCCAAGTACTTCTCGCCGGTATCATAGGTGTTGCTGCTACATCCTCAGCCGGGGGCTTCCTAAGTCATCTCCCGACAACTTTCTTGATGACCAGATGTGTGTCGCCGTCGCTCCATCGAGTCATCCAGGTGGTCGTCCGGCTATCGTACCATCCCCTCCTCTACCATGGGAGAATCTCTATCGTCATTCAGCCTCAATTTTCACCCTTCGACTCAGGACCGCCACGGAAAAGATAGATCATGCCAACTCTCCTATGATTTCTTTGGCAGAATATGTCGACGTTATGCACTACACCAGCATGGACACCACGCGGCGTCATTGCAAACGTCACGCTTCCGAACCTTCAGAGGATCTGGAATCCCAGTCTTCACGTGCTTCTTCTCCGGCGCCTTCAGCGCACAGCTCGCGCGTGTCTTCTGCGAGATTGGAGGGCTTTGCGGAGCCCGACTCGATCGGCGAGGACGGCTTGTCTTCAGAGGACGACAGCGCGGGTTGGGATGGCGATTCTTGCAATGGCTCAGTAACCAGCTCCCTCCCTCTTGACGACCTACCTGAAGGGCTTGCAGCGGCGCTCATGAGTAGCGAGCTCCCATCCAACCAGTTGATTACGGTGGCTTCTTTCGATCTCGATTTGTCGACTGCAAACGAGTTCTCAGACGCCTGCTACATGCGCGAAGACCTCCGGACGATCAAAAGGTGCGCCACCAGCGTGTCGCTTTAGCAAAAATCTGACAGGATTTTAGAATCATCGCCGAATCTCAGGAACGCAGCGAAGAGCTTCGTCTTCGTCTCTACAGGGAGTATAAGGAAAGGCAACATGAAGGATTACCGGTCGCACCGTACGATCCAGCGGAGGCCAATAGCGGCGGCGGGCTGCCGACGTGCTCCCCTGTTTGTGCGTGGCCCGCTTATTTTTCTGAATCGTTGGGCTGACCACGTCTCTATTTCAGCGCCAATGCCGAAATTGGCTAAGCCATCGTGGCCGCTGACAATCTTCCGAAGGTCACGACAAACAAACTCTGTGCCTTCAAATACACGAATACGGTCGCCGGAAACACTGATAACCTGTGCGTCCTATACTTATGAGCCTCAACATCCTGACGATTGCGTGTTTGCAGCTGCGGGTCGTACACTCTCGATGGTCGCGTCGGCTATTACGGTGAGATGCGTTCCTCGATTGCGAAAGCACCAACCGAGCCCGCAGTCTGAATCCCAATCACCGTCATCAGAGAAACCTACTCACGTTGGTATGTGGGGATGTCATAGGATATAGTATCCCAATGGACGTCGATTAAGACACTCCTCGTAGAATAAAGGTGACTTCACACTTGCATCTCATCCCTCTCGCTATCCACGTTCATGCTTTGTCGCTCTCTTCAACCGTCTCCTCATTTGTAACTGTCAACGCCGTCTTAATGAGATTAATAGTATGTGGCGTTAGTAGTTGAGTCCTTGAGAGAACACAAATGGCGGGTCCGCGCTGTTCGGCGACCCTCCTCCGGAGGATGCCCGCATGTGTTTGCACTTCTAAGGGTGGACGTGGTATTCAGACGTGACCAACAGTGGACGCACAAGGACGCGAACTATCTGGGCGAACGATTAAATCATGTACTGCAGCGGTATGCTTGTTACAATCTCAAACTCGTCACGCATATCGGGCCGCTTCAGTTTGTAGTTGTTGTCCAACAGCCTCTATTGTCATGTAAGCAGAAATTCAACCTCCGAAGGCTTGCCTGGCAGCGGCGGCGACGACTCGGACAGCACCCGAGGCAGTCGAGCAGGAGCTGCTGCTCCCACTCTTTTACGGCCGCAGTCTCAGGCAGGACATTCAATATTGACATATCGGCACGAGGCCAGTTATTGCTGGTCAAGCAGCTCTTTCTACCCTCCGTCTTTTCACCGCTCGCCCACACTGCATCCACCTACGGCACCCTACCCTCTTGGATGTCAATGATTGATGGAGCCGATGACACCTGACGGTCCTTTTACCACGCTTGACAACGACTCGAACGAACTCTGGCTCCGTGGCATTGCCGACCGCATTGTTGCCGACGCGCACAAGACCTTCTTGGACCGTGTGGCGTCGGAGAAAGACACGGCACTGGACGCCATCGCGCTCGCGCTGCAGGAACTCGCGCACCGAATTCTAGCCCCGGCATCGGTGCGTGCAGACGAGGATGACGAGACGCGAGAGGGAAGGCTGCGTAGGCGCGAGGAGAAGGTGGGCTGGCGCGAGCAGGAGATCGAGTGGGACATGGAGCACGCAAGGTGCCGGGAGAACCATGCGATGAAGATGGAGGCCGTGGCGGCGAGGAAGCTCGAAGAGGCTGAAGAGCGCGAGAGGAAGGTCAGGGAGAGGGAAGCTGCGGTTGAGGCGAAGGAATCCGCAGTGGAGAAATCCGTCGCAGAGGCGGCAGCGCAGGTGGACGACGCCGCGAAGATGCTGCGCGAGGCACACGACGCGAGCTCCGCGCGCGAGGCCGATCTTGCGCAAAAGCAGGTCGCGCTGGAGGCCGCGCAGGCCGATGTCGAGGCACGCATCAAGTCCTTACAGGAAATGCAAACCGCCACGGCAACTCTTCTCGCCGCCAACCAGAAGACGCAGGAGGAGCTTCAGCGGGCGCAGGCACAGGTTACGGCGAAGAGCGCAAAGGTGCAGGAGAGCGAAGACGCGATCGTGCGGCGTGAAGCGGAGGCGACAGAGCGCGACAAGGTGCTGATCCGAAAGCAGGAGGAGGTAAGAAGGATGGGGGAGAAGGTAAGGCATCGCGAGAGAGAGGTTGCTGTCAAGGAAGCCGCCTCTCCCTTGGAGACCCCTCCGCGCATGCCAGACGCTCTTCCGCCACTGGATGCCTTATATCTTGAACTGTTTGAGCAGTCCTCGTACACCATGAGCGGCAGCAGTTCGGGTCGTCGGAGTGCCTCTGGCAGCGTGTCTACACCGACAGGCTCCCGCTCTACCTCTATTGGCCTTGGCTTCATCCCTGGATCTTTGGGCAAGTCGGGCACCGGCAACGGCAACTCCTTCTCATTGGGTCAGTTCTCTACATTCTCTCTAGCGAGGAGCGCTTCATGATGTCTTTGGCAGGCTCAGGTGCAGGCTCAGGCCGCTCGGCATTGGTCAGTAGTGGTCTCGTTGGCTCGCAACTTGGTGGACGGCCATCGCCGATGGTTCGCACATCTAGTCAGGATGGACCTGGCACGGGTAAGGAGAGGGATCAGACGAGGAGCAAGCATGGTGAGAAGCGGCCAGTCACCACAGTGTACCCCTCGCAGCAGCAACAACAACACAACATCTCGTCTATGCGTCCCCCACTAGACCCCGTTGCCCCTCTCGAAGCCTTAGCGAACCGTTGGGTGGCTGTCAGCATGCATCGCGCGTCCCAGGTCGACCAAGACTCACCCGAGGTCGTAGTCCGCAAGGTCAGGGGTCTGCTGAACAAGCTGACCTGGAAGCGCTTCAACTCCATCTCCGGCCAGATCATCGCGTGGGCGAACAAATCTGAGAAGGAGAACAACAGGCAGACGCTCATCCAGGTCGTTCGCCTTGTGTTCGAGAACTTGGCAACGGACGAGGCGACCAAGTTTTCCGAGATATATGCGCACCTTTGTCGCAAGATGAGGGAGATGATCAGCCCGAACGTCCGCGACGATGGCATCATCAACGCGGACGGCAAGCCGTTCGCTGGTGGTCACCTGTTCCTCAAGTACCTGCTCAACCGGTGTCAAGAAGACTTCGAACGTGGCTGGGTGCACAAGGAAGTCGACAGGGCGGAGCTCTACTCGGATGAGTACTACGCCGCGGCGAAGGTGAACAGTCGCGGCCTCAGTGGTCTCATCTCCTTCATCGGCGAGCTGTTCAAGCTGCAGATGTTAACGGAGCGCATCATGCACGAGTGTATCAAGAAGCTACTCGGCCACGTTGAGAGCCCGGAGGAAGACCAAATCAAGAGCTTGTGCAAGCTCTTGACGACCGTCGGTGCCCTGTTGGATACGCCCAAGGCACATGCCCATATGGATGTGTACTTCTCGCGTATGAAGGAATTGACGAAGAGCAAGAATGTCAACTCACACATGCAACGCATGCTTCAGGTGCGTACGACCACGATCAGATGCGATTTACGTCTGACATACGTCTGACACATCGAGCAGGATGTCATCGAGCTTCGGGGACGCAAATGGGTTCCTCGGAAAGCGGTTGCTACCCCTCCGACAATCGCTCTGACCCGCGAGACAGTGAGTTGTCTAAGTGTATCTCATAAATTCCATTCATACCTAGCGATCATTATAGGCTGCAAAGGAATCAGCCAACAAGGCCCAGGAGAAAGGTGCCTACGACGGCGCGCGCAACTTGTCCAACTTCGGCCAGATCAGTGCAATTACATTTGGACCCACCAGCGTGTTCACAGCAGAGAGCTCGATCTCGCAGATGTTCTCCATGAACCCCCGGGAGGCCGTTGCGGAGCCGACCTCAACGAGGCCTGAGGCGCCGCTGCTGGACATCGAGGAGTTCTTTGGCATCCGGTCGCTCGAGGAAGGCGAATCATACTTCTCGGGCCTGCCCGCTGAATATCGGTATCTCCTCATCGACAAGCTCTTGAACATAGTCGTTGACATGAAGGACGCCGATGTGCAGCTTGTTGCGGATCTCTTCACGGCTGCACGCAGGAAGGGCCTCGTCAGTGGCGACGAGCTCGAGAAAGGCTTCAACGGGCTCGCGGAGATCATCAATGACGTCGCGGTGGATGTTCCTAAAGCCTGGACGTTCTTCGTGAGACTGCTCAAGGGCGCTGGACTTGATGCGGACGACGCACGGCGCAGGCGCATTGCGGAGAAGACCATGAATGCGGACAAGCTGCTCGGTCTCCTGACATAAAATGCGTATTATGTCCTATATGTCTCTCTTTATACTCCCTTTCATTATTTCTTTCGCTCGTCTCCTCGCACGCTCGAACGAATCTGGCAGTGCGCAGTTCATTGATTTTACAGGAATCACATCGGCGACACGAGGCAGCCTCGCTCAAAAAGCCTGCATAGGTCTTGCCCTCTACCCTCTTACTCTTCCTGCTCGCCCCCACATCCACCAACGACACCCAACCTCTCGAGTGGCCAGAAGTGCTTACACGAAGAAAACGATGGACCCAGATGATTCTTCATTCACCCTGCTCGACAACGATACCCTGCTCGAGAATGACACCGTGCTTGACAACGACAGCCTGCTCGACAACGACAGCCTGCCCGACAACGATCCCCTGCCCGACAACAACCCCCTGCCCAACAACGACCCTCCGCTTGACAACGACACCCAGCTCGACAACCACTCGAACGAAATATGGCTCCGCGGCGTTGTCGACCGCCTTGTTTCTGACGCTCAGAAGGCCTTCATAGACCGCGCGGCATCGGAGAAAGACACAACACTGAATGCCCTCGCCCTCGCGCTGCAGGAGCTCGCGCACCGAATTCCAGTCCCGGCTTCAGCCCACACAGCGCATGCTGAGAAGGATGACGAGACGCGAGAAAGGAGGCTGCGCAGGCGCGAGGAGAAGGTGGCGTGGCGCGAGCAGGAGATCGAGTGGGACTTGGAGCATGCAACATGCCGAGAGAACCATGCGATGAAGATGGAGGCTGTGGCGGTGAGGAGGCTTGAACAGGCTGAAGAACGTGAGAGGAAGGTCAGGGATAGGGAAGCTGCGGTTGAGGCGAAGGAGCACGCAATGGAGCAGTCCATCGCAGACGCGGAAGCGAGGGTGGACGAGGCCGAGGAGAGGAAGCGCCAGGCTCAGGATGCCGAGATGCGCGCCGATACGAATGCCCAGGAAGCGAAAGAGCGCATCGCACAGATCAAAGCACAGGAGGACGCGAACTGCGCGCGCGAGGCTGACCTTGCTCAAAAGCAGCTCGTGCTGAAGACCGCGCATGCCGACCTCGAGGCACGCACCGAGGCATTAAAGGATATGGAAGCCGCTGCCGCGACTTGTCTCGCCGCCAACCAGAAGAGGCAGGAGGAACTTGAGCAGGTGCAAGCGCAGGTCACGGCGAAGAGCGCAGAAAGGCAGGAGAGGGAAGCCGCGCTCGTGCTGCTGGAGGCGGGGGCGGCACGGCGCGATGCGATGCTGCTCCGCAGGGAGGAGGATGCCAGCAGGCGGGAGGAGCAGGTTCAGCGTCGCGAGAGACAGGCTGCCGTCAAGGAAGCGGCCTCTTCTGCTGAGACACCTGCGCGCAACAGCATGCACGTCAGCTCGAAGGAAACCAGCGCAGGCACGTTCCCGATGTCCGCCCACAACCCGCCGGCGGACGAAGAGCCAGGCCTCATGAGCACGTTTGGGGTCCTGGGCGGCGCTGATGGCGCGGTCAAGAAGGGCTGGGGAGGCGGCTGGGGTATCGGCGGCGACGGCAGCGGCAGGTTGACGCCTGTCCCCGAGGTGAAGAAGGCGGCTCCTGCGTGGGGAGCTGCTTCTGCCGAGCCGGCTGCGCCTGCATGGGGTGCAGGCGCGAGCATGGGCACGGCCTCGGGTGCGGGCGCGAGCAAACGAACCTCTACCTGGGTTGTTGCCGCCGCTGAGAAGCCGAGCACGCCTGTGGCCGCCGACTCGAGCTCCGCGTTCGGAGGGAACGCGCTTGGGAACGACATGAATGCCGGCGGACGCGACAGCGGGGGATGGGGGAGCAGCACGTTCGGCAAGGCCTGGCCGTCGAGCGAGAAGGAGTCCGATTCCGGTGGCCAGGGCGAGGGTATAGAGGCCAAGAAGGAGGAAGAAGACGATGAGTGGGCACTGCCGGTGAAGAAGGGCAAAGGCGCATGGCCGACCAGTACTTAGAAGCACGAGGAGCTTGAACGCGCACAAGCGCAGGTCACGGCAAATAAGGCGGTTTAACCTTTAACGGGGAGGAGGTGTTGCGGAGTCCGATAGTGTGCTCACAGGCGCGGCGCGTGCTATCAAAAGAAAGAGTCGAAGGAGCAATTAGCGCAAGAGATTGGCTGCTGCCCTCCTTGGACTAGCCCATTATTGTTGCCATTATCGTGCTGGATGATATGGGCCTGTATTCGCCTTCACAATCCCCAAAGTTTCTCATCAACTGACTGTAAGTGTGCGGTAAGATCAGCAGCTGGCGCGCGAGGCCGATTGTGTCGTGCCACATGGGAGGCGCTTCGTCAGGCGATCGCTGGAAGTTGCGTAAGAAAGCTGGAGGACAACAAAGCGCATGTTCAGGGTACACTCGATTCGTGTACTAGGATTGTCTTATGAAGAAGCTTCGATTGCCATGTGTATAGTCTTCGCATACCGGAAAGGTCCAATCATGTGCTCCTATGGACATCGTTCAGAAATGGTTCCCAAGCACCGCGATGAATCTAGCAGTAGACTTACGCCGAGAAAAGAGTCGCCCCGTCGCCGCAGCAGGGCGCAGTCGGGGGAGCCGCCCACAAGAACTTCGCCACGCTCTCTCTGCTCTTCACCCGTACGATCGTGCACATCTGGTCATTGCACAACATCCCCATCTCACACGCGCGACATTCGTACTTATCCTCACTGTGCCCGCCGATGACCATGGATCCCATCTCCCCCAGTGCAACCTCCCCGACCGTAAAAGGAAACGACGCAGAGAACTACACCCGCGGTCTCGTCAACTGCATCCGCGGTCTCGTGGAAAGCATAGTCGCAGAGGCTCGGGAGCCTAACCCGAGCGATGCCGCGCCTGGGGAACCCGACGAAGATACCCGAGAGGCCAGGCTCAAGCGTAGGGAGCAAGTCGTGGCTTGGCGCGAGAAGGAGCTGGAGTGGACGATGAAGAAGCGCGAGAAGGAGCTGGAGTTGAGGATGGAGCATGCAGTTCGCCAGGAAACGCACGCTAGAATGCAGGATGAGCATTCCAAAAGCAGGGACGAAGAGTCCCTTAAGCGGGAGCAGGCCGTGGCGAAGAGAGAGGCGGATGCCGACAAGAGGGAAGCCGGCCTCATGCTCCGTGACAACGAGATGCTGGCCTTCCAGACAAAGCTCGAGGAAGAGGTGGTCCGTGTCGACAAGAACGTGGAGTCAATGGTCGCGCAGCTGGCAGAGCTAGAGGAGAAGCGGGCCAGGTACGAGGCGATGGAGGAGAAGGCGAAGAGACTCGACGCAGCTGTTGCCAGCCGGTCCAAAATTCTGGAAGAAGATGTAGCCAAAGCCAAAAAACTTTCAGAAGCCGCGGAGAGGGCAGACAAAGAGGCCAGCGAGAAGCAGGCGAAGCTGGTTCGGGAGGAGGACGACGTTACCCGCTGGAAGGGTATTCTGGCGAAAAGGGAAGAGGCTGTGAGGAAGAGAGAGCGAGATGCGATCGAGAGAGATCATACTCTTAGCCGGAGGGAAGAAGAATTAATTGACCGAGAAGACAAGTTGACGCAACGCGAGACGACGGTTTCTCCGGTTGACCAGGAAGGCCGTGGCGGAGGCCGTAGTGGAGCAACAAGCGGCCGTGGCGGTACAGGAGGCGGCCGTGGCGGACCCAGAGCGGGCGGACGTACGGGCTGAGCGGCCGGATGCAGCAGATGGTGCGGAGTGTGTCGCGGAACTGTAGGATGCGCGAGGGAGTGCAGAGACCTTAGGGATTCTGCGAACGAGCTTCTCCATATTGTATTTTGTATGTAGATTGATCTCTTGAGATAAGGGTATTGCTTTCAATCACGACGAATTGGCGACGCATGATACAGCCGGTTCCAGCCAGCGACTCTGTGCCGGGATGTGCAGTGAGCTCCGGACTTTGACCAGCTGCCACGAAACAGGAAGACAGAGCAGGAAGACTTACTCCAGGTCAGTGCGGACATGTAGACGTAGAGAGCAAGCCTGGACGAGGAGCCAACTCCAGTAACATCCGGGTAACGCAGAGCTACGGAGGATATGCATGTGCATTCAGAGAGCATTCGACAGAACAGGCAGCGACTTACGCCAAAATCGAGGGCCCTCGTGGGCATGAGGCAAGCCAGTGTGATCGCCGCGCGGAAGCCTGCGTCCCTCCTGCCCTCTGTCCTCTGTCCCGGTCTCCTCCTTCAGCCTCTCCTCGCAATCGCTGATGCCGATAACGGCGAACCCAACGCCTGGTGGTGTCCCTACCCATGACGCGGACGAGGTCTGGATCCGCGGCCTCGTCGACCAGGCCGTCATGGACCATGCGACGTCGGAAACGAAGGCGGCGCTAAGCATAATTGCACTTGCACTGCAAGAGCTCGTGCAGCGAGCTCCGATTCCTGTTGCAGCCCCGGTGGTACGTGCAGAAGAGGACGAGAAATCGAGAGAAGGGAGGCTGCGCAAACGCGAGGAGAAGGTGCTGTGGCGGGAGAAGGAGCTCGCGTAGGACGTGAAACATGCAAAGCGCCGGGATGACCACGCTGAGAGAATGGAGGCGGAGGCCGTGAACAAGTACGAAGAGGCCGAGGAGCACGTGAAGAACGCCGAAAAAAGGGACGCCGCGGTCGAGGCGAAAGGATTAATGGGAGTTGGAGAGGCGGATCGCAAGGGCGGAAGGGAAAGTGGCCTCCGCAAAAATAATATTGCGAAATGTGAGGACAATGGAGGCCGAGACACATACTTAGACGGCATGTTGAGGCCACCGAGCGCGAGGAGATGGTATAGGAGAGGTAGAATGCAGGAGAGTGCACAGTGTGAAGGACGCCGAGGTGAAGGTGGATACAAAGTTGGAATTCGCGGAGAAGCGCACCATCCAGGCTAAAGCGCAGGAAAACGCTAACACTACGCGCAGGGCCGATCTGGTGCAGAAGGAGCTCGCACTGAATACGCTGGAGGCAGACATCGAGGCACGCACCAAGGCATCCGAGGATCTTCAGACTGCCGCTACCGATCTCTTTACCGCCAACCAGAAGGAGCTTGACGATGCACGAGCGCAGGCTGCCGTGGAAAGCTTGCATCTTCAGGACCGCGAAGAGGCGCTTTTACTCAGGCAGAAGGATGTGATCAGGAGAGAGAAGAGAGTGCAGCGTCGGCCCGGCGGGAAAGGGAGGTTTGTGTCAAGGAGCCAAATGACATTGTGTGCGAGACTTCGGCACCAGGTCCGTATGGTGGGCAAGAGGCGAATCGGGCGGTGGAAATAAGGAAGGTGGAGGATGTGCGGCAGCGAATGGCTGGGGAGAACGGTCAGGATGACAACGACAACGATGCAAAACTCGCCGTACAGATGACCGAGAGGAGCCCAGTCAAGAACGAGCTGCGCCCTCTCCCAGCACCATGGACACGTCCGGGACAGCTGCAGACTTCATGACATCGAAGATGATGCAGACGCATGAAAATTCCTTGAATATGCTGACAAAAGTTCGCTCCAGCGGCTGTCAAAATCACATATGAAGAAGTTGGGGAAGGGGGGGCGTAAAGAATGACAACGGGGTGTTCAACCGGAGGGAAGGGATCCTGGTGTGCTCTACTTGCTGACAAGAAGTGGATTCTTCGGAGGTGGAATCGATTTGGTACGAAATACCAAAAAGTGGTTCAATCCAGGATCGAACTGGAGACCGTCTGTGCTCAGGGTGTAAGACAGAAATCATAACCACTAGACCATTGAACCATAGCCTGAATTGTTGCCTGGTACGTCTATGATCGCGTCGTATAGCTCCCGAGGTGCCGCCTTGTGGGCCCTCGACTACTTTTCAATGCTTGAGCCTGAGCCGCCTCAGTTCTTATTCTTCCACTTCTCCCTCCTCCCAGAGCCCGCACCATGGCCCTCATCTCTGACGAAGTGGACCCGTGGCTACTCACCATCTTAGCCATCCTCCTCCCGTGGGTCTACCGTGTCGTCAAGCGGCTCCGCACACCCCGCGCACCGGGCACCGCGCCCCAAGCCGCCCCGCCACCACCATTACCCCGAACACGCCTGCACCGACCGCTCACCGCCCTCCTAGCGCTGCACACACTTGCTACGCTCTACACGATCGTGTACGCACGCCCCGCGAACGTCTTCACGTCCCTCGGACTGCCACTGTCCGCGCCACAGGCGCACATCCGCTCACTGCTGGTGCGCAAGGTCGCCGCGGAGCGTGGCATGAGCATTGCGGGTAACGAGACGCAGGTGCTCTCACCCGCACTCGACCGCCTGCTCGCGCGCCTCGCGTCCTTCGAAGTGCGCACCGTCCTTGTCCGGTCCGTCCACATCCTACATCCTGCACTGCACCGCATCCTTGTTCTTCTTAACTGACCTGCACGCGACAGATTTGGCCAATGGACTGTCCAGACATGCACATACTGTTCCACTGTGACCGACTACGCCCTGCACTCTCTCCCAGGGCTACTCTTCTCATACTCCCTACGCGGCATGCTGCTCGGCGCGCTCACCATCCGCGGCAGCGCACACGAGCGGCGGCGCGGGCCTGCAATCGCGGTGCTCGTGTTCTCCGCACTGGCCGAGGTGTACTGGGCGTACACAGTGTCCGTGAGCATCCCGCGCCAGGGGGCGAAGGAGTCCGTGACCATGGTGCGCTCCTCCCCGCGCCTTACTTCGCACAGCACGCTGACCATGACGCCGCGCAGTGGCACGACATGCTCTTCCTCGCGCGCCACGTGCTGTTCCTCCTCCTCCCGCTCGCCGTGCACCTCTCCGCGCGCCAGACCTCCCCCGAAGTCGCCGCCGCCGCGTTCGCGCCTGCCGCGGCGCAGCGCCTCGACACCGCGCTCGCTCGCACGCACCTCCTTCGCTACACCGCCGCGGCCACGCGCCGTGCCCCACCGCTCGCCGCCCGCTCGCGCGAGTTCTGGGAGGACGAGCGCCAGGTTGGTTCCGCGATACGTGGCGACGAGGGCGTGCGGACGGCGGCGGCGGCGGCGAATTTGGGCATAGATGAGGGCGAGACGCGGGAGGAGGGCGGGGTGAGAAACTGGGTGGGCTCGCTGGGGGTGAGCTCGGCCGGCGCGCCGACAGCGAATGGGGATGCGGGCGTGGAGCAGAAGGAGGGCTTATTGCGCTCTGTCGTGCGTATTGCGGTGCGGGACCTCAAGACGATGTACAAGCCACCCGATGCGCTGTAATGCACGTTCTCCAATGTGTTCCTATGGTAGACCTTAGTCGTATACGTAGTCACCCTCAGTATATTGTGTTGTATCATAAATTTGCTCTTTCAGGTCTCACACTACCGGAGGTGGCTCCCAGAGGAAAACGATGATGCCTAGGCGCAGAGGAACTCAAAGTTATCGACGCTCGAAACGCTCAGAGACGAGCACCTGGCGATGAGGAAGTCAGAGCCACTGACTCCAATCCGCGCTTCAACCCACCGGCCGTCCGACACGCCTCAGCCGGGGGCTGTGAGCTCCACAGGGCGACAGAGCGGGTGCCAGGTCGGACCTGCCGGTGAAGAACGAGTCGCCCACGGAGGGCCAGTAATCCTGTTGACAGTTGTAAGCCAAGTCTGAAACCGATACATTTACGTGGTGCGCAAAGTATCGATGATATCTAAAGCCTATGCCTCCTGTTTCACTGTCTTCTCGACATATCTTTCTTCAGCCGCTTCACCAGTCGCCCACGATAAGTGATGGATTTGCAGGCTTTATTGAACTGCCAGTGCATATCGAGAGCGTAGCCGGTGAGCTCTATCTGCGACTATGAAAGGCACACTTACCTCGTTCAACTGCTGTTCAGTCAAGTTCGAGGAGAATTCGCGGCCGTGGATGGCATCATCCATCAACTGCAGGACGGTGTCCTGGTGCGGCACATTTGTCTTGGTACCACGTTTCTTGCAATTTCTCGTAAACTATGCATGCCAAGTAAACGCGGGTCAGTACTTTCAAGCGGGTCCAGCAAGGTAAAATCCGCACCTCGCGCAGTTCCAGCGTCTCTTGCGGAGTAGGGGTCCTCGACTCGATCGAACGTGCGACTGCTCCCTCCTGAGCTTGATGTACGATCGACGGCCCGTCGCTGGAACCCGAGATGAATTCCACCTCATCGCTGGTCTGGACGTCCGGTCATTAACCAAGCTCCATCTGAGTGAATCGAGACTTACATTGACAGTGCCACCATCCTCAGCAGGACCTGTCGGGGGCGGCGCGAATGCGTCTGACTCTAGAGCCGCTTGCGCCATCGCTACAGCATGGTACCCCAGGAGCCATATACATCAAGCTAGCCCTTCCGACGTCAAGTCCGGACGTCTGCTCACCTTCCTCGCGGCGTGCTGCAACTTGTGCTTGATCTTCATGTGCTCCGGCAAGGGCTGTCCCCATCAGAACCGCCTTTCTCCTAACGACCTCCGCGTCGAATTTCTTGAACACCATTTGATGATGTGACATGGTCCTGCTCCGCACCTTGAACTGAATGCTCACCCATCTGATCAGTCTTCGGTTGACGCATTTCCCCTAGTGCATATGCTCACCGTTTCGAGCTCTTCTTGTGTCATGTTTGAAGAGAATGGCTCGCCGTAGAGGGCCTCAGCCATGACCCGCAACACCTTGCGAGACTTCGGCAGCTTGGTATGCCAGCGGAGTTGGCAAATCGCAGTGAACTTCAACGTCAAGATGTCATGAAGTCCGACCGTTGAAGCGGTGCCCGCACCTCTGCCAACAATCGCTTCTCGTCCTTTGTCGGAGGGGTGAATGGTAGGAGAGGTGAATGGTGGGAGAAGCTCGGACTTCGTTATGATGAACTTGTCGTCCGGAACGATGCTCAGGGCCACCGTGTCGCCCGACGAGGCAAAATCAGGTGGAGTCACCTCACAGGCCTGCAGCTGCCTGTTATTTCAGTAGTGCCAAACAGTGCGTCGATGATGAGGGACTTGCTGTTACAGATTGAGCCTGGACAGCGTCTTTCCGCTGGGCTTCCGCCTCCCTGTCAGAGGCATCCATCTCGCGCTGCACCGGTTTTGCCGTAGGATCTTGGCCGGTCTGGGTAGAGTTGAGTGTGCTTTCCGGCCGCAAAGCTTCCACCTCCCGAATATTCACGGCAGTCTCGCGGTGCATCACCTTCTCTTCTCGTCCCACCACCTCCCGCTGTCGACGGATGAGTATTTCCTCCCTCTGCGCCGCTTCAGCCTGCCTGGTCAAGATCGCCTCCTCCCTCTGCGCCGCCTCCAGCTCCCTCGTCACCAGCGACTGCTCCCGCTGCTCGACATCTGCAGCCTGCAGGGCGACCTCGCGCTCTTTCTCCTCTAGCGCCTTCTGCCGCCCTTCACTCGCCTTGCAGAGCTGCTCTGCATCTCTCGACATCCGCAGGGAAGCTGCCATGACGTCGCGGGCTCTGGCTTCCTCTACCCTAGCGGTCTCGCGCTGCTTCAGGATCTCCTCCTCCGCCGTGCTGACAGTAGCCTCCCGTTCCGCGAGTGCGGCTTCTCTCTCCGCAATTTCCCCGGCAAAGGCTTGCACCCGCCGCTCCGTTTCCTCGGTGCGACGCAGCTTGTCGCGAGTCGCATCTTCCTGGACCTCGAGCGTAGCCTTCCTCGCCGCCAGGTCGCTCTCCTTGAGAGCAAACTCACTTTCTCTCTTCTTCACATCGTCGTCGCGCTGCCGTGACTCGTCGTCTCTCGACTGGGCGTTCTCGTCCCGCATCCGCGCGTGAGACTCCCGTCGCTCGGCATGCTTGACCCTCCACTCGAGCTCTTCCTCGCGCCATGCGAGCTCTTCCTCCCGGCGTCGGAGGCGCTCTGCCTGCGTGTCCTCATCGACAACCCTGCTTCCGCCATTCGAGGAGGCACCGGAAAGCTCCTGGCGAACAAGAGCGAGAACACCGAGGGTTGCTTCGGTCTCGAGCGCGACACGGTCCGTGATGGCGACCTGCGAGTCGGCCACTACGCGCGCAACGACGTCACGCAGCCAGGAGCCCTCGATGTCCAGCTCCGATAAGGTTGACTGGGACCCGGTGGGCGTGATCGGAAACATGGATCTTCAGCGCCCTCGTCGATTGCGTGCGCCGGCGGTCGGGTGAGCTGGTGGAGGGAGGGACCGTCGAGGACAAAGAAGTGGAGATAGGTCTGGGATCTCGCAGGGAACTGCGCACGTCGAGGGCGGTGGTATGAGGTGCGAGAAAGCAGGGCAAAAGCGGGCTCGGAAATACAGTGTTCTCATGTCGTCGAAGGCGCAGTAGGGATACCAAATGCATGCAACCTAGACGCCTGCACGTGTGGTGCGGCGCAGCAATTCTTGTGCGCGGGTTCCCGTCAAAGACATGAACGTTCCATGGCCGAGGTTCTCGGCGGCCGCAAGGAGGGATCAGAGAACAAAGTCCATGGGAAGGTGCCAGGCGCGCTGGCGATTGCCCGGATGTTCACTGCGGAGTATAGGATGACGAGTCAGACTGACATTGAACTGACCGGCAACAGCACTCAAAGCTGATCCGCACGTATTGTCATGCCGTGTAATAGGACTTGAAAGTATTCACTTGGAGGCGTTGGACGATCAGGTATTGAAGGTGGCTTGCAGTCGGACGGATAATATTGAGGGTGGGATGCAGCTAGCTGTTCCCGATAGTCGACCAGAAGCACGTCAAAAACAAGCTCATGTGTGCAGCAGGCGGTTACAGTGCTGGCAGCAGTGTGCAAGCAACCATCATGAGCATGGCGACACAAGGGACGAGCAAGTATAAGTCAGTGAGAGCCACGTGCACCGCGGCCCGGGCGGCAGCCTGAGTTGCCCGGTGGCAAGAGCTGTCGATGTTTTTGCTCCACACCTGCGCTGAACTGCCAAGTGCTTAGTAGCTAGTAGCCAAGGGCAGAACAAAGAAAACCACATACAAAGACTCGCCCTAGGCAAGAAAGAATTGAAAGGGCTGTCAAAGCGAGTCACTGTCCGACAACAACTTGCTTCGGCAGATGCCGGACTGCCGCCGGCAGCCTATGGTTAGTAGTGTGGCTGCCCCGTGCCTTTCAAGTTCAACGTCGACCTCAACACCGGTACTCTCGCGATAATCCGACGTATAAAAAGGCTCTCAAACGTATCAATGCCACACAAACCTTCTCTCCCTAGGACTCACGTCGCACCAAGTCGAAAGTATGCACGACCGAGGTGAGCACCCTTCGTGAACGACATGCCTGTCACTTCTTCTGACCCAGGCCACCTGTCTTGCATATAGCTGATATGGCAGCGCAAGAGACCTCGAAGGCTCTCCACGGTCTTGATACGCGCTCCCCAATCGCTCGCATTCCGCCTGAAAGCCTTCGCGAAATTCTCCTCTACTTCGTCAAGTCTCAGGTGAAAACCCCTCAGGCCCGCGAAGCGACTCTTTACGTCCCCTCGATCGTTGCGTCGCAGGTGTGCTACTCCTGGCGCAGCCTCGCACTGCGCGAAAAAGTGTTCTGGACGCATATCTCCCTTCCCGAGGCAGCTCCTTGGGTTAATCTATTCCTGAAGCGCTCCGGACAGCTGCCCATCTCCGTATACTTCGGGTGCTCCGATGATGCATGGGAGGAACGTCGGTATCAGATTGCGGGTTACCGCGCGCTACAAGACATCCCGCGGCTCCGGGCTGTTCACCTGGTGGACATCATGGACCGCTTCTACGTGTGGGAGTATCGTCACGCTCTAGTGCGAGCCCTCACAACCTCGCATGCGCCCCATCTCGAGGAAATCTCCATGACGGAGATCAGCATGCCAAAGCCGGAGACCGGTGAGCGTCTCTTTCTGGACAGTCCGCCGCCGCGTCTACGACGGATCTTGTTCACCGAAGTCCGCGTGGATCCTGCCTCGTCGGTATTCCGAGCGACATCTCTCACGTCCCTCAACATCGCGTTCTGCAATATCCGGACCGATGATTTCGCGGAGTTCTTGGTGACCGTGTTGGCGGGATTGCCCGCGCTGGAGGAGTTCTTCAGCGAAGAAGCAATTTGCAACGGCTCGTATCGCTCCACCACCGACACGGCTGCACACTCGCTCCCTGTTGCTGCGCTTCACCATTTGCGCGAGTTTCATTTGTCACATGATTGGCTGGACGTCCTCAAAGTTGCACAGCACCTGGATCTGCGTTTCACCACCAATGCAACTATCTCCCTCTGCCTTGACAATCAGCAGGAGTCCCTCCTGGGCGAGCCGCATGTCAACGGTGACGACCTCGTGCCATCCTTGGCCGCAGCTGTGGCGCGCATCGCTCAAGGAGCTGGCATATATTTCAATCGCTTCAGCCTCGATAGCGACTCCTGCCATGTCAGCGCTACCGCATCCTCCTTTTCGCCCAAAGACTTGCAGTCTCATATCAAGTTTAACCTCTCTGTCGACATTGCTCAGATGATCTTGTCGCATGACAGGCAGGAGCACGATGCTGACGCATGGGTCCGGATGCCGTGTTTGCACAACGTCGAGGTCCTCACGATCGCTAGGAGCCGCGTAATGGGCCGCACTCTGATTCGCAACATGTCGGTGGCATCCGCCCCGGGGATTCCAGTGATGTTCTCGGGCGTCCAAGAGCTTCACTTCAAACGCCTGACCGTTCACCACGACCCCAGCGCTTTCGGTCTCCTGCCATCTGCTGCTCCCAGTTTCCCGACCGGCCAAAAGATCTTGACCAGCAGTATCATGCGTATGGTGCAGTTCAGGAAGGAGTCCGGGCTTCAAACGCAGCTCGTCTTCAACAGATGCATCGCGACCAAGCAAGCGGTCGACGCCATGCGCGCCGCCCTTGGCCACGAAGTCGTGCAATGGGAGGGCGGTTACGAAGCGGAGGACTTCAACGGCCTGGGGCATGTGGAAGAATCTGACGAGGTGCATGGCGTGGTTTCAGGCAAGGACTTGGGCGAGGAGGGTTCGGACGAGGACTTGGGTTCGGACTCGGGTTCGGAATAATGCGAGGCCGGGAGGGTTTGGACACGGTTGTGAAGAACTCGATAGGTCAGTCTGCTACTATTTTTTCTGTCGCAATGATACTGATCCCGAGCAGGAAATGACGCCCTCAGAGAATGAGCTTTAGGTTTCATTTTCCATCGGAAGGGCCTAACCCAATGGCTGTCTAGAATAAATCAGAATGAATGTACACACTGTTAAGCCTGCTGAGGCTCAGGCTCCGCCATAATATCTGCGATGCTCTTGCTCACAAGCGGACGACTTCGGATAAGGCCCGGGAGGGCACGGCCCGCCGGCGACACATATGCTATTGCTAAGCGGGCCGTAGCACTGGCACTACCGCTGTTCTCTACTATCCTAACCACTGAGTCGGTCCATTCCCAAGCCTGCGCTTCAAGTCGCAGCCCTGACAGGCTGCTGCGAAGTTTTATGGTTGTCCACGTTGCCAACGATGCCGGACTGAGACAGTGACCCACAGTCCAAGGGCGGCTGCGAGGCATATGATTGAAATGGCTTTCGGTGCGTACCCATGTCACGATCACCCTGATAAGACCGTGGCAGCGGGCCCGTCTGCTGCTGGCGCGGGAGCTGTTAGGATCTGACTTATAATTCTCGCAGACCTCACAGATTCCAGTCGTCATCCCCATCTATC
Source organism: Auriscalpium orientale (assembly GCA_019915035.1). Taxonomy (NCBI): domain Eukaryota; kingdom Fungi; phylum Basidiomycota; class Agaricomycetes; order Russulales; family Auriscalpiaceae; genus Auriscalpium; species Auriscalpium orientale. Next base: position 4,835,542 of record JAHLMH010000001.1, read on the forward strand.
CGCCCGTCGCAATGCACACCGCCAACATCCTGGTGCTGTCCGTGGTTGCGCTCTTCATTCTCCAACGTTTCTTGGAAGTCAAGAGGGTCATCAGAAGTATCCGCACGCACTCCCGCAGCCCAGCACACAGATTTTTCGCCCTTAGCCCGGCAGCATTCATTTCCTCTCGAGTCCCTCACATACCAGGCATCGCAAAGGGTCGCAGTGCAGTCAGGGGATGGAAACATCAAGGTGCGGGCCTGCTAGGAAATTCGCACTCCGGTCTTGCTAAGGCAATTTGGGCGTATAGAGTTCCAAGAGGTCGGCTGGGATGGGTTCATGACCGTAAGCTGCTTCTTACCGGTCTCGGCGACGAACCTTCTCTCTATACTTATAGACCGGATATTGCAGGTATCTGTGTGGCCGCGTGCCGATGTTATGCTTTATCTTGCGGACGCCGGCGCAATCAAGGTGAGCAATGGGCATACATTGGGTCGAAGCGTTGAGCTCATCCAACTCGTTGCCTGTGCTAGGAAGTTACCTCGTCACGAGCGCGGTTCCCCAAACCCGTCCGCCGTTACAAGGTCCTGCAGCTTTTCGGAGGCAACATCGTCGCGTCAGAGGGCGATGAATGGAGGAGATACAGAAAGATTTCCGCGCCTGCATTTTCAGAGGTGTGTTTTCATTCATCATTTCGAGCAGCACTCACACGCAGCGGCAGAGAAACAATAAGTTGGTGTGGGATGAAACGATCCTTATCATGGAAGACCTCTTTACAAATGTCTGGCACGACGAAAGTGTGACCCTTGATCACGTCCTCGATATCACTTTGCCGGTACGCAGGGAAGCCTTCAATTTCACGGTTTCTTGAACAGTCTCTTCAGATCGCCCTGTTTGTTATTGGAGTCGCCGGTCCGCCTGTTTTACTTCGGTGTGGACTTGTCCTAATGAGTCGTTTAGGATTCGGACGCAGGGTGTCTTGGCAGGATGACGTCGGCATCCCAGCGGGCCACCAGATGGCATTCAAGGAGGCCCTCCACGAGGTGTCGACTCACATACTCTTTAAAGTCTTGGTCCCCGAATGGGCTCTCGGCTTGAGGAAGAGCTGGAGGAAGGTCGCTCTCGCTTTCAAGGAGCTGAATGTGCGTTAAATCATCGATGGCTTTCGTGCGCTGCTCATCCTATCGTTTAGCAATATATGCTTGAGATGGTCCAAGCTCGGCGGACAACAGAAAAGAAAGAAGATCGATATGATCTCTTCAGCAGCCTAATGGATGCTTCTGAAGGCGATCACGGAGAGGCTCTCTTGGAGGATAGCGAGTTAACAGGTGCGCCAATAGCACAATTTTGTTTATCGTCTGTTCGTCCAACTCTTGTCAAGGCAATATCTTCATCTTCTTGCTGGCGGGACATGAGACAACTGCGCACACCTTGTGTTTCACTTTGGGATATCTAGCCCTTTACCCCGACGTCCAGGAGCGCTTGTATCAGGAGATCAGCTCGATCTCTGGGCCTGGTAATATGCCGGTTCGTTTTATTCTCGGACGCCTTCGTCGATCCAGTTCACTGATCTTTGTTCTAGACGTACGAAGACATACATAAACTTCCGTGGGCGATGGCGTGAGGGAATTTATCAAGTTCATTTGCTGCCGCGCTGACTGGGTAACACAAGCGTATTCTATGAAACCCTCCGGCTCGTGTATGTGCTGATCAACGCATCTGGAGCTCACATACTCATTATCGCCTATACCTTAGACCGCCTGTTGTCGTCATCCCTAAGGAGAGCGCGGAAGACACCACCGTCACCGTAGGGAACTTGCAAGAAGAGAAAGCCACGATAGTGGTTCCCAAGGGTACAGATATTGCCCTACACGTGCCCGGACTACACTACAACCGTCAGTATTCTCTCCGACTTTCACTCTTCAGTCAACTTGCTGATTGATGTGCCTCAGCTCGATACTGGCAGGACCCCCACAGCTTTAAGCCCGAGAGATTCCTTGGCGACTGGCCACGGGATGCGTTTATTCCTTTCAGCGCAGGTGCGTGGCGCCCCTTTGAAAGTGTATTTGTGTATCGCTAAGATTGAGTCACGAAGGGCCCCGCGCTTGCATAGGCAGGAAGTGAGGCACCTTTTGTTCGCGCTCGCCTGATGGAGACTGACCGTCCGGCGCACAGATTTTTCGAGACTGAGGCGATTGCCATCATGTGCGCAATCGTCTCCAAGTATAAGGTCGAAGTCAAGGAGGAGCCAGAGTTTGCGAACGAGACGTTCGAAGAGCGCAGAGCCCGTGTCTTGGCCGCGAAACCTGGTCTCACGACGACGTAAGTTCCTCACTTCGTCATGTTGTCTGATCAAGGGTTACTGACGAGCGGTATTAAATGAAGGCCCGTCCGCGTGCCACTGGTATTCAAGAGAAGATAAACATGTCGGTAGCATCCGCGCCGACTGCATCGACGTTCTCGGTGTCCAGGCGATCCACCTTGAACCATTGTTTCATTCCGAGATGTGCACATGGGCGATCGATCGCGCCACTGAGAAGTCCTGAGACTCCCTGAGACTCCTGCTGGTACATAGGAGAGCTGACATGCGATAGTAGTTGGGATGGATTCTGTAGCGTAATCAGAATTTCCGAGATCCACAACGCTGCAGGGTGCCCACGAACACAACTCCTAGGCTACGCTTTCGTGTGTATGTGTTCGCTGTTTGCTCATTCTCAAATCAGCATACTCTACAACCACGACAAGTAGATAGCCAAAACTCACTCCCCACACGCGCCACGACCTAAGGTTTCGCGGGGGCCACCCATGTGCGAGGCGTCCTCACAGCCGTTCCCTGAAACCCGGGCCGTCCTGCACGAGACCACGAAGGGGCATAGACCTCGATCTCGGGACCGCTTGGAGCCTGCGCGGGAGACGGCAGGCGGCGACGCGACCACGACACCAAACCCGCCAAAGTTGCTTACCCCACCTGTCAATGCGCAGCGGGCGAGAAAGAGACAGCGCGCACGCACCGCACCTAATCATAGGCGCAGGTAGGTGTGCGCGCTGTTCTCTCGCTGCGCTGCGAGTGGGAGGCGACGCGGCGCGGCGCGCGGGGGACAGCCTGCTGAGGATGACAGGCAGGAAATTGAACACTGTATGCGTGTGCGTGTGCGTGTTGTACGCGTACACGATGGGGTTCTGTGGGCATGGAGGGCGTGTCGGCAGCGGGTTCGCGCAGAGTTGCAGTATTGTACTAGTAGCGCGTTCGACCCTGTGAGTGAAGCCGTTTAGTAATAGCCCGGCTGGATGCGCACGCACTGTGGGGTGTTGGCTGCGGCATCTCGTCCTCCCCCGCTTCATCGAGCGCGCTGTTTTCCTTCGTCGACAGCGGTACTGATCGCAGAGCCGCCGCCGCGTGTAAGAGTCGCAGTCGCCTTTATGTAGCCAAAGACCAGCACCTGCCCGAGGCCAGGGCTGGCAGGCGGCACGCGCGCCGTGACGAGACCAGGGTGATACTAACCAAAGCCCTCGTCGTCGACGGGAGAAGGTGATGGGAGAAGGGTACGCGCGCGGTCGAGAGGTTTACCTGACATCACGCATCCACCCAACTATGACTTACATAAGGTCAGTACTGCACACTCGCTGTCGTCTCACCAGTTGGTACGCACGTCTGCGTTGCTAGATGATCCTGAGCTTGCGAAGGTTGACTTACACTCCTGGGAGCAGACTGAACGCGGCGGTCGCCTAACTTGAACTAGGGTTCAATCTACTCGCCCTGCCTCGGGGGATCGGACTTGCCGACGTCCGTGCCAGCATTGCGGCCTCCGCCCCTCCATCGGCCTCCTTCCTCATCCGATGGTCTCCCTTGGGCTGCGCTCGCCTCTGGCAGGCTCTCTCCGAACTTTCCCCATGTCCCTCGCGCAGTTGGCCTTCGCGCCGTTTACCGAGTCTGCCGTCCGTTACCCGTCACCTTCTCTCTCTTCCCTGCTGCGTCTGCCTTCCTTCCTTCCTGTTTCCCATCTCCACTCATGTTTCTATCCATCGCCCTCTGTGGCCGTGTGTCCGTGTCAGCCGCTTCGTCCTCGCCGCCTGCTCACCGTGCCGTCCTGGTGCCGCTGTTTGCGCTCGTACGTTGGATTGAATTTCACTTTGAGATCAGGTTCTCCATCTTCATCTTATTGGGTCTCGTCGTCGCGTACTGATCTTATGCAGGAGCCGATCCGCTGAAGATTTGCTTTCGGCTGCATTTCCATCCGAAGGGCTCAACCCAATAGTTGTCTAGGATCTTGAAAGAGATCGACTCCATGAAATATTCACCCCACTGAAGCTTCCCGCTAAAAATTTGCCTTCGGCTGCGATCTGTCTGCAGGGCGTAATCCAATTGTTCTCTAGGATATCTACATGAACTATTCACCCCGCTGCGCCGTGAGGGGCACTTCCCTATAGCTTATAATTCTTGCAGATTTCACGGACCCCTACCCTCATCAACTCAATTCATTCCCCGGTCGCAATGCACACTGTCATCTTCCTCGTGCTCGCCACGATCTCGCTCTTTTTTTTGAAACGTTTCTTGGACGTCAGGAGGGTCATCAGAAGTATCACGGACTCCCGCAGCCCCGCACACAGATTCATCGTCCTCAGTCCGGCGTCGATCCTTACCCCCGTAGTCCCTCGCATTCCAGGCATCGCAAGGGGCGGCGATGCACTCAATAGATTGAAACATCGAGGTGTGTGCCCAGCGAGCGATCTCCCCTACCAGCCTTGCTAAACATGTTTGGGCGTTTACTAGACTTCCAAGAGGTCGGCTGGGATGGCTTCATGATGGTAAGTCTTATTTTTCTCGGCGTCGCACCTTCCCTCGATGCCAGTTGTACTGATACGCGGGCCCTTTTGCAGGTGTCTGCATTGCCACGTGCCGATGCCATGCTCTACCTTGCGGACGCCAGCGCAATTAAGGTGAGCAATGACCGGAAATCGGCTCGAAGCGTTGGGCTCATTCAGTATAGGAAGTGACCTCGTCCCGAGCACGGTTCCCGAAACCTCTCGCCCACTACGATTTCCTGCAGCTTTTCGGAGACAATATCGTCGCGTCAGAGGGCGATGAATGGAGGAGATACAGAAAGATCGCCGCGCCTGCATTTTCAGAGGTGCGTCTTCTATGACGTCTCGAGCGGCCCTAACACGCGGCAGCAGAGAAACAATAAGTTGGTCTGGGATGAAACGGTCCTTATCATGGAAGACCTCTTCAAAAATGTCTGGCATGACGAGAGCGTGACCCTTGATCACGCCGTCGACATCACTTTGCCGGTACGCAGAAAGGCTGCAATCATCACATTTTTTTCTAACCAGGGCCTCTTCAGATCGCCCTGTTTGTTATCGGTGTCGCAGGTCAGCTGCCAGATGCCTGCTTCACTTCGTCGTGGGCGTGTTCTCATGAGCCGTTTAGGATTTGGACGCAGGGTATCGTGGCATGATCACGACGGCATTCCAGCGGGCCATCAGATGGCATTCAAGGAGGCTCTCCATGAGGTGTCGACTCACGTACTTCTCAAAGTCGTGCTCCCTGAATACGCACTTGGCTTGAGAAAGAGCTGGAAGAAGGTCGCTCTCGCTTTCAAGGAGCTGAATGTGCGTTAAATTATCGATGGCTTTCGTACGCTGCTCATCCTACCGTTTAGCAATATATGCTTGAGATGGTCCAAGCTCGGCGGACAACAGAGAAGAAAGAAGATCGATATGATCTCTTCAGCAGCCTAATGGATGCTTCTGAAGGCGATCACGGAGAGGCGCTCTTGGAGGATAGCGAGTTAACAGGTGCGCCGATAGCCTTATTTTATTTATCGTCCATTCATCGGACTCTTGTCAAGGCAATATCTTCATCTTCTTGCTTGCGGGACACGAGACAACTGCGCACACCTTGTGTTTCACTTTGGGATATCTGGCCCTTTACCCCGACGTCCAGGAGCGCTTGTATCAAGAGATAAGCTCGATCTCTGGGCCTGGTAATATGCCGGTTCGTCTTGTTCCCGTACGCATGCGTTGCTGCGAATTACTGAACCCAGTTCGTAGACGTACGAAGACATACATAAACTTCCGTGGGCGATGGCGTGAGTGAATATATGTATCAAGTTCATTTGCTGCCGTACTGACCGGGTAACACAAGCATATTCTATGAAACCCTCCGGCTCGTGTGCGTGTTGAACAACGCATCTAGCGGTCGCATACTCATTATCTACACCCAACAGACCACCTGTCGTGGTAATTCCGAAAAAGAGCGCGGAAGATACAACGTTAACCGTCGGGAACATCCAAGAAGAGAAAGCCACGATCGTGGTTCCTAAGAATACCCTGATCGTCCTCCAGGTACTCGGACTGCATCACAATCGTCCGTATTCCTCCATTTTTTTTTCTCCCTTTTTGGTCATCTTGCTGAATGATGTGCCTCAGCTCGCTACTGGGAAGACCCTTACAGCTTCAAGCCTGAAAGATTCCTTGGCAACTGGCCACGAGATGCGTTTATTCCTTTCGGCGCAGGTGCGTGGCGCCCATTTGACCTTTTAACTCCGTATCGCTCAAATCGAGTTACAAAGGGCCCCGCGCTTGCATCGGCAGGAGGTAATGCGCATTTTTGCTGAAGCTTGCTCGACGGCCACTGAGACATGCCGTGCAGGTTTTCCGAAACTGAGGCGGTCGCCATCATGTGCGCGATCGTCTCCAAGTATAAGGTCGAAATCAAGGAAGAGCCGCAGTTTGCGAACGAGACGTTCGAAGAGCGTCAGGCTCGCGTCTTGGCTTCGAAACGCGGTCTCTCGACGACGTAAGTTCCCCACTTCGTCATGTTCTGTGATCATAGGTTACTGACAAGGATATGGCATTGAAGACCCATCCGCGTGCCACTTACATTCAAGAGGAGATAATCTTTTGTTACCGTTGTGGTTCAGTGAACTTAAGTATGCGGACCTTTAGAGGCGGAGGGCGTCGAGTGCGATATACATCGCCGAAAATGCCACCTCCAACGACCATGTATGATACGACGCGATGCTTATAATTATGCTGCGCAGACTCTGCTAAAGACGGTGTGGATGGCGGTATATAATGTATGCATGTGTAGAGTGCTGCCACTGAGGACGGGAACGCCACCACATGTGCCGCACCAGGAACCCCGGCACAGCCCACCCAGCGCGCAAAACTTCTAAATCAGAAGCCAGAAAGACCACGGTGGGCCCATATCATGGGCCCGCCGCGACCGGAGCGGCCTCCGGCTCGTCCTGCTCCTCGAGTTCCTGCTTGAGAGCGGCCTCGCCGGCGGGCGTGAGCTTCGCCACCCCGTCCGCATAGTCCTTCTCGAAGTATATAGGCACGAATCTGTCAATCGCATCATTAGGCCGGTTATCGCGGCGGAAGAGGAAAGGAGAAAAGCACGTACTCAACACCCTTCCGCTTGCGCTCCTCCGCGAGCTCACGCTGCCGCTGCTCGATCGTCTGCTTCGCGCGCGTCGCATCGCCGAACTCCTTCCGCAGGAGCCGCTCCGTGACCGTCTCCCACAGCCGTCGGCTCTCATTCGGCTCCTGCCTAGCTATGGGTCGTACAGACTTTGGTACGATGTGCAGCGTCGACAGGTCCAGCAGCGTCCGCCATTCTGTGCCCTTGCCCTTGACCTTGCTGGTCAGGGACGAGGACGAGGAGGCGGGGGAGGCTGTCACCGAGGAGGCGGCAGGTGGGAAGGCGTGTCGATAGCGTACGGCGGCGCGCCAGGAGCCCTCGAGGAATATGATGACGCGGTCCTTCGGGACGTGCTTCACGCGTGTCCACTCTTCGTGCTCCGTCGCACCTGGCGTGTATCCGTGGATCACGCCCTCCACGAGGAAGTGCGGCTTGCCAAAGAAGCTCTGCGTCTCGTTAGCCCGCGCCGCCTGCGACATGGTCCGGGAGCACACACCTCCTCCTTGTACTCGATAATCGCACGTAGCGACTCGCCGTTCAGCCCCTTGCCTCCCTCGCACGTAACAATGGTGCTCTCCCCCACCGTCACGTAGAAGCTGCCCCGCAGCACCCCGTTCACATGCGCGACAGGGTGTGTGATCCTGTACCGCTCGCCCTCCCCGAACCCGCCCGTCACGTCGACGAACAAGCCCTTATTTGCGGACCCCGGCCCGATCCGCACGCTAGCAGTGCTCGTGACCTTCGCCGCGATCTGGTCGATGCCCGTCAAGCGCAGGTTGCGGTCGGGGCACGCCGCGACGTACGCGGAGATGGGCGGGTGGTGGGAGACCTGCTCGGTGAGGAAGAGGACGCGCACACGCGGCGCCGGCGTGGACGTCGACGAGGACGCGGCGGACTCTGCGAGGCTGAGCGTGGAGTTCTGCGCGGACACGGCCGGCGTCGTGTTCGCGTGGTCGATCGCCGGCGAGCTCCAGCCGCGCATGGACAGCAGGCTGCCGAAGCCGCCAGCCCGCGCCGCTGGCAGAGTGTCCTTAATGCCCTTCGCGCTGTCCGTCTCCGACAGGGGGATGCGGGGGGTGCTCCTGGACGCAGGAAGCGTATGGTGGGAGGGCTCGACGTGCTCATGCTGGAGTGGGGGATGTGTCGGGTCGTCGGAGTAGGAGACGGGGATGACGTCCCAGTGCGAACGGAAGTGCTCGCCTAGTACAGAGTTGTACGGCTTGCAGACTTTCCCGCGCTGATGCGGTGTCAACGTCGGCGGAAAGGAGGAGGAGCAAATCTACGCACGACATGCCGAAGATCTTTCGAGAACGTGAATCGTAACACTGCGAGCATGCGCTCGAGGGGGTCGTCATGGTCGTTAATGCTGTGTGAAGTTGTTAAAGGAGTGTCCGCAAACCGACCAGGAGATACATACGCCGCGAACAGGTCTGGCCTGTCGAGGTAGTGCCAGTATTCAAGATTTGGAATGGGCTCAAGAAGTGATGCGGGGAGAGATAAACGCCTAGAATGTGTGCATCAGCAATGCGCGGTGATGCCGGTGATGGCAGAGCAAAGACAAGGCGGGTGGCTTGAGGACTTTCAGAGGGCTGTAGCGCCTCCATTGGAGCACCAGCGCCCGCTGGCGCTTCTGAATAGAACAGGGCTCACATCGCAGCAATGTCCTTGACACCGAGGGAACGTTTGACGAGCTGAACGATCATCTTGAGCTTCCCGCCCTCGCCCGTATCTTCCGGGACTGAGATGGGGGGACCCGGCGCATCTGTGTCGTGCTCGTCGCCGAGGGCAGCGACGTCGTTATGGGGGTGGTCGTCAACGGGAGTGGGGGGAAGGACGACGGTGGTGGGGGTGCTCATGATGTGGTCGGAGGGAGGAGAGAGTGGAGGTGGTGGTGGACCAAGGAAAGGATAGCTGTCATTGGCTTTCGGTCACCATTCTTCGTGAACGTGCGCGTCACACTTGGCGGCCGCCTTTCTCTTCCCTTCCTCCTTCCCCCGACCGCCCATGCGGGTTGATAATTGGCCAAGACGCTGGGCATGCGCAGGTGTATCGGCTCAAGTAGCGCGGTGTCGCTTGGAGTTGACAGACTCCAAGCTGTGTCGACCCCGTCGCCCCAACTCACTTGCCAGCTTCCCTGTTTTCTGATTCTTCGGCGGTCGCTTTTCTTCGGAGGTCGCTTGAAGAGCATGAACAGGACTAGAACTGAGCTCGAGGAAGAGGTCGAGAGTCGCGGTGGCTCGTCTGGCTTGTCTGACGTCTCAATGACAAAGTCGCCTCGGGGCGAAGTCAAGACGCCCCCTTGGGCGTAGCAGAACGGCATCTATGGACGGGCATCTTTATCCCACTAGGTCCTTGTCCGCAGGGTCTCTCACCGTTGGTGTTGTGAGCTCCGTCGGCAGGGCTCTTCTCGCCTCTCGCCCAGTTCTCAGGAGCTATCCCGACCACGACCCGATGGGCCGACAGGCTATGGGCCGGCTTGTTCCTTGCCAGTTACAGCAGACCGCCGGCGGACAACACGAGGATTCATTTATAGCGTGCCCTCCCTATACTTATCGGATGTGCCTTCAAATCTCTAGGCCCGCAAGTTTAAAACATACCGATCACCTCCTGAACGTGGAAGGCGGCCGTCCACGTTCGTCCCCTGGCGGGCCATATCTCGTATGCTCCCCTCCTAATGCTCTTTTTGCTCTCGCTGATCCATTGTGCTCCACAGCTTGCTGGACGCACACCTCTCGCGTCGCAATACCTTACGGCAGACTGCGTACCCCATCCAACTCTTCTCTGGCCAGTCTCTGGCTATTACAATGGCCCTCTGGTTTCGGACGTACCGGCGCAGTATGAGGAACATTCCAGGCCATTGCTTAACAGCTCCGGACGCTTCTTAACGCGCGCAGCTTTCCGCGAGGTTCTTTGTTCTCGCTGACTGTGTTTGCGCTACAACCATACTCGGGGGGAACCCGTCGCCTTAACGCCTGCGCAGCCGCGATGCACTACACGTGGACGCCCTCAAAGTCGCCTGACAGCTTGCGCCCGCGGGAAAAGGAGGGGGCTCTCCCTGTTCCTTGTCTTTTCTCGCGCTGTGATTGGAGCGCGCGAGGACACGCGACTGCAACGCGTTGCAGCTCTTAACGAGAGAGATACACGTCTGATGCCAATCTACACCCCTAGCTATTGTGCCATAAGCTATAACAACAGGGTGCGCAGTTGCTGCGTCCCTCACCCGCCTCCCTTAAAACCTTGAACATCACAATCGTACGTGCCGACCTCGCACTCACAGACCCACCGTGCGAACTCACCGCTACCCTGCAGACGCGCCATCGCCCCCACCTACGACAATGTATTCCTACTTCTCCAACCTCGCCCGCAGCTCCTCCCCCTCCCTCGACGCCGAGTACGACCATGACCCCAGCCTCACCCCCGCGGCCGCCTTCGCCAAGGGATGGGACGCCGCGCTGCAGCACATCCTCGCCCTTCCCTCGCCCGAGCGCGCGAAGCTCCTGCGCACGCGCCGGCGCTACCCGGTGGACAGCGACGAGTCCGACTCGGGCTCTGACGACGGACACGAGCGCGTGCGGCGCGAGGGCGCGCTGATGCGGCGCGCGGATACGCTTGCGCGCTGGGCGGCGGACATGCAGCAGCGCGAGGACGCACTGCGCTGCCGCGAGATCGGCGCGAACCGCGACGCGCTGCGCGCCGCGCGCGAGCTGCAGGTGCGCGAGGAGGAGGTGTGCCGCCGCGAGGAGGCCGCGGTGCGCCGCGCGGAGGAGCTGAGCAGGGCGGAGGAGGCGGCCCGGGCGCGGGAGGCGGCGGGCGCGCAGCGCGAGGACGAGGCGCTGCGGGCTCAGCTAGTGCTGTTGCGACTCCGGACGGCTGCGCTGAACGAGGAGATTGCGACCACGACCACACGTGCACACGTGCAGGCGCAGACCCCGCGTCCGAAGAAGAAGACTGCCAAGCTGCGCAAGCGGGAGCGGGAGGAGAAGGAGAAGCGTGCGATTGCGCAGCAGCTCATGCAGGAGGATGTCGATGTGTGGTGGACCGAGCTCTTGCCCGAGGAGTCGGACGAGATGCGTGCTTACGACCGCTGGCGCAAGGAGACGGCGCGGGCGCGGGATGAGCGGGGTGTCATGCGCCGGAACTCCAAGGCGGGACGTGTGGAGAAGTTCAGCGTGATGCGGGAGAGTCTGAAGGCGAGGCGGGTTGGGAAAGCGTTGGGTAGGAAGACGAAGTCGGCGCACATGTATTCTTATTGGCAGGTCGCTGCATGATTTGCTAGGACAGGTTGTAACCATCATCAATGTACTAGGGAACACACATCTTTATCCATAGCCATGATTCGTATGTCGTGTTTTGCGTACAGCTCTACCAACGTCCTCAGTCCGCCTAGCCAGCGATGAAGTGGTAATCGTACGCTCCAATGTAGCGCGAGAACGTCACTGCCGTGGAAGCGTCATCTGCCAAGCTGTGGACGAGGGCATGCCCAAACTCGGGCGTCACAGTCACTGAGTGCACGCTGGGTAAACGGAGGGAAAGCCTGGACATGTCGTCAAATGGGCGCCGAAATTCGAGTGTTTCTCAGCTTCGCATGCACGGCAGCCTGAGATCCATCAACGCATTCAAATCTTCTTCCCGCCTGTCTTCTTCCAAAATGTCCTGCTCAATCGAAATCTCGATTTTGGTGCCCTTGTCCGTAGATGAAACGAGTGGTGTAGCTGCACTGGAAAGTTCGAAATCCCGATAGGTGTCGCACTTCACATGCCGAAAATGTAGGCCATCGTCTTGAGCTCCGCGAAGATAACCAGATATAAGGTCGGCCACAGATATCGTTATAAAAGGAGAAGGAGATATTTGTATCGGCAGTAAAGCGTAGGTCAACATGCCGCGCCACCTGGAGCACATCAGGCCAGTCCTGTGACAAGCTCAAGCTACGCAAGTGGTGAAGTTTGGCGACAGGGAGCTGGGAGACATTGCCGACGGTTGAGCGATATGAGCCATTACAGAGGACTTCGTCGCTGTAGAAGGAGTCTTCCAGCGCGCGCCAACACAGGCACCACAAACTCCGCGTAATTGTCGACCCGGAGATCGCAAAACGAGAGATGGAGAGTTGTGAGCGTCGTCGCCTGTAATATGCGCGACGCAGGATCAACACGAACGTCGACGAGAATGAGCTTTTGCAGACGCGGGGGTGTCACGTTCTGGTAATTGCAGCTGTTAGGGAGCCACAGTTGGAGGCTCAAGGGTGCGCGTACTCACCTCGTTGCCTGCCCACTGATGCGCGATGAATTTGATGAAAAGGCTAAATGCGAGCTTGCGAGCATAAGCCTTTGCGAGGACTAGCTAGATCGTGAGACAGAGTGCAGGCCGCGGCGCGGTCGCGTGAGCTGCGTGACGTCAGCATCGGCAGACCCAATCGAGCACACGCGACGCGCCGGGAAAAGGCGACTCTCTTGCTCTCGCCCACCGACGTCGCCAGCTGCAGTCTTCGTTTTTCGACCCTCCCACCTCCCTTGATGACTCAGCGCTTGCGCGCGGTGGTGACTCAAGGCCCATTCTTCCGAGAGTTTTGGGTTTTTCTGTCGCTACCACTCGCGCGAGTAGCTCGAAGTTCGAGGCTCTCGGCCCGCGCCCCCACGAGCGGGATCGCGCGCGGTCTCGCGTCGGGTCACGTGCCGGCACTTTCCCAGCACGCCCCCGCGAGCCTCGGACTTCCAACCCGCACCCCAAGTACTAGGATTCAGCCGCTATTAAGGGTATACTTCAGTAGCCGCGCTGAACTCCTTAGTTGCCTCTCAAGGAGGCTTATTGGTCGCAGCCCTCTCTGCTCAGGTTTTGGCGACGTCAAATTACATTGGAGTCGTGAGCGCGCCGGATGGGCGCGCTCGGCCTTTTCCGTACGGCTCACGGTGGCTACGATAACTAGCTAGTTGGCTTTCTGCTGGAGGAGGAATGAATACGGAAGACATGACCACCAGCTTGAGAGTTCTCCGGACAAGCTTTGGAGTATTTACATATTTATACCGAGTCCCTCCAGCGTTCGGCATCTGCCGAGCATTGTTCCTCCCTTCGCCATACGAATCGGAAAGCGCTTTTTATCGACCCGTCCCGCAACCATCCAAGAGAAGGAAAAACAACGGCTGCGCCGCAGCCTACAAGGCCATCTAAGCACGCGGCACGGCATTCGCAATGGCAAGGTCAGTGCTTGTCGAAGGAGACTGCGCAGGACGCGTGTGGGCGCCTCTGTACATGCATTGCGCCTGAATGGACATCGCTGGTGAGAAAGGAAGCTCTCGCGGAGTCTCAGCTCAACTTCCATCCTGACCATTGACATACTGCTGCGCACACAACAAAGGTTTCATCGTGTCTTTGGTGCGTTTCATCGTCGTCGTCCATGTCCATTCAACCGGCTCACGGGCACTTTGACGGGCGCAGGCAGAGTATGATGGACCCGATCACTCCCACACACTCCCAATCAACTCTCTCAGAGCCCGACGTCGAAGGCTCCTGGCTGCGGAACATCGTCTCGCGCGTGGTTGCCGACTCGCAGCACGCGATCCTGGATCGCGTCGCGCTCGAAACCGAGGCTACCTTAGGCGTACTCACGCTTGTCCGCCAGGAGCTCTCCGATCCCTCTTTGAGAGGAGGAAGCAAGGGCCCCGATGAGGAGACGCTGACGGCGAAGCTACAGCGCAGGGAGGAGGAGCTTGGGTGGCGGGAGGAGGAGCTCGAGTGGAAGGTGAGACATGCCGAACGGCGGGAGCTGCATGCTCGTCTGCGAGACGAGAACGCCAAGGCTAGGGACGAGGAGTCCCAGCAACGCGCGGAGGCGATCAAGAAGAGAGAAGGCGAGGTCGCGCACCTGGAAAGTATCGTGGACGCGCGGGCAGCCGGGCTCCTGGAGCTGGAGAAGAGAGCGGCGGACAAGGTCCGTCGCACCGATGAGCTGGAGGAGGACCTGGAGGAGCGCGCAGGAGAGATTGCATACCGAGAGGCCGCGCTTGCGGAGCGGGAGGCCGCTGTCCGCGCCGCCGAGGAGGAAATCTTGCTGCAGCGCGAGGTGGCCAGGGCCGAGAAAGCCAAAGCCTTGCATATGAAGAAGGTAGCCAATCGCGTGTCGAAGGAAGCGGACCAACGGTACGAAGCGAGCGAGCAGAGGCAAAAACAGCTGGAGGATATGGCGCACCAAATCAACCGGAAGGCCGCGGACGTTGAACAGCGGGAGCAGTCTCTGCTGATGAGGGAGGTGGAGGCGGCGCAGAGGGAACAGTCGCTCCTAGTGAAGGAGGCGGAGGCGGCGCAGAGGGAGGAAGTCCTCATCCGTCGACAGCGGGAGGTGGTTAGCCGGGAGGAGAAGACGCTCCACCGCGAGACCGCAGTCAATATTCGGGAGGCGGAAGCTTTGCGGCAGGAAGGCACTCTCGGTATGCAGACCCGCCCAAAGCCTATCGCAAATCTCGCATGCGAAGAAAAAATACCATCGGTCGCTCAGGGCGTCGACAGCGACAGTCACAATGACTCTGGACGTTTGCCCGCTACGCCGGATCTACGAGCATTTCCAGCTCTCGACACGACAGTCGAGTTAAGCGAGGTGGACGCTTGTCATGATGTCCACGGCCAAGTCGAAGAGGTCTCAACGTTCGCATCCGAGCCCGTCGATGGGGACGGTGTCACTTTGTCCACAGTCAGCGCGTCCCAGTCCAACGCGTCGCCTTTGGCCGATCCACTTGTCATCCAACGACCATACACAAAGAAGATAACCGAGACTCTCGTAAAATTGGAAAGGGTGAGGGGAACGGTAGTCATTCGATATAACTGTAGACCTCATTGCTTCACGCATGTCCACAGTTCCGGAAGTCCTGTGAGAAGTTTCGGGTTCTCAACCGCGCAAAAATGCTGCAGATTTTGGAGGAAGCGATACACAAGCGGTCTGGTTCATTGCAAGCGACAGAAAGAGAAGTTGAATCGGTGAGAATCTATTTTGCTACAACAAACTAGATAGCCTTTGAAGAACGATGCGTGCAGTTCACAGCCCACTGCGTGGGCAAGTCCATCATCCATCGAGGTGAAATGATCGACAGACTCAAACACGAGGCCAAAAAGAGAAGGGAACAGCCCCTGTGATTGGCCTGGAGTTGGCTCGTCGCTCAAGGGTAGCGGCAGTCGGTGGCCTTGCTTTGTACGTTCATGAAATTTATAAACCTAGAAATATCTCGCTCCGCACGAAATAATCCGCTCAAATAAGGGTCCACCGGCACCATAGATGCACGCAGAAGCCGTAGAGCTCTTGTCTGGTGGGAGATCAACCACCGGCCGCGCCCCTTCCTTCCTTCTCACTTCGCTCCACGCCTCCACCACATCAATCGCCTTTCTGGCTCCCGTGCAATTTCTCAAGCGAACGCTCGTCGGATACCCTAGAATTTTCCTCTGTTTTATCATGCATAGGATACTGCTCGCGAAGAGCGACTTTTCTGTAGTCGGTATCTCGAGGCGCGGCAATGATCTTGAAGTCTCGTTCGGCGTGTATAAGGCTGCGGATGATAGCATGAGACGCAAATGAGTCCGCCGCACGTTTGGAATACCAGAAGAAGTGGGTCAGACGATCACGGCTGCAGGCAACGGCCCACAAAAATTGAATTTGTGCGCGTTGAGTCTAAGCTTCGTATATCGGTAGGCCAAGCTTGACGTTCATTCCTTTGTCAAAGTAGTATACCATTCCAATAAGTCTTCGTACTTGGAGGAAAGAAGTCTCAAGATGTGACGGCTGCGAGGAAACAACGACTATACGTCTCGACGGTCAGACCTTACAGAAATTTCAATCTAATTGTGTCTGGGGGAAAGCAAATAATTGGTTGATATACGCATTGAACAAGCTAGAAATTAACTTCCTTACCATATCAAATGGTGAAGGTGCAGCGCAGCCCGCAGTGGTCGCTCCATGGCCAGGGCCTATCGGCCGCGCCGACACCAGGCTGGAGGATTTCCATCTCATCAGGCTGCAAACCCACCATCGCGACCTTGTCTAACCTCCCTGCCTTCACGCCGCCGTCTAGTCCCACAACCCTCCACGTAAGTCCATCAGGTTCCGTACTCCCGTGTAGCGCGACCCAGGCGTCGAGCAGCTCGCGTTTTTCAATGAGCTCATGATCCTCGGGGAGGATTGCGTTGAAGTCACCTGCGATGACCCCACCTCTGCATCCGGGCTCGCGCAGGAGGGCAGCCAGTGCCCGCACCTGTAAAGAACGCCGGAAATGCGCATCGAAGGAGTCGAGGTGCACATTGAGGAGACGCAATACTGCGCCAGACGCAGCTGGGGCGGCAACCTCCACGCAGAGCGCCTCCCTCTTGTACCTGCTATATAGCAGCTCCATGCGGCAGACGCTGTCGAGCATCAGCTTCCCCGGCCCCCCTCCCTCGCCCTCTTCGTCGAGCACCGGAGAGCCGAAACGCGTGCGGGAAAGTAGCGTCATGGTCGCGAATGGTCGGCCCTTGAAGTATGTGTCGTCCTCGGCGTCGGTCGTCAGAAAGCCAGAGCGTACTCTGGGATCGTCGAGGAGAGGTTGTCGGACGCTAGAAGAGACTTCTTGGAGATGAATGATATCGGAAAATTTGGGTCCCTTCAAGATGTGATCGAGGATGAGCTTGGAGCGTGCAACGCGTACGGGCCCTGCTCCCAGTGCCTGGATATTCCAAGACGTGAGGGTTAGGCTCTGCTTGTCGATGGCGTCTGCTGTGTGAGAAGAGGGCCTCTGGGATATTGGGTCATGCGGGTCGCGGAGAGGTATAGCTGCCCAGCGATGGGTGACTTGGTTGAAGGAAGAAAGAGCACGAGGGACTCTGCTGAGCATCGGGTTGCGCGCTGGGGATTGAGGTAGGAGGGTATAAGAACCGGGCCGTGACTTCCGCTACTGTGGTTTGACTCTCAGATGCCTCCGAGTCGGAGCGCGTCGACTCGCCTCCTCCTTTGTCGTCAGTTTTATAGCAACGGGAACAAGTTCTGCAAACAAACTGTTCTGACAGTCCTGGGGCTCAGACACGCAGCGGCATGGCTCGCCGAGGTGCGGGTCAATAACTTTCAATAAGTTTGCTGTCGCTTAAGTATTGTCCGCCTCATCTCTACGCAGCTCTATGCAACAGTAGTGGTGAGTTGGTAATCCCTATGTAAGTGGTCCATGTCCCACGTTCGCTCTCAAAAGTTGACGTTGAAATATGGACGCGATGTGCACAGGACTCACGGAGAAGATGCTGCGCACGACACGTGCGGGCGTTTGCATTCGGTATCCCTCTTGCGCCTTCGATGACAGAACCGCTGGGAACCTCGTCACAAGCGGCGTATACATAACTCGTTCCCATTCGCCGTTCTCGCATCTCATCCCCAGCCGCTTTTTCGCTCTGACCATCAGGCGATAGCTGAGTTGTAGTGCGTTCCTTCAACTTCCTTGCGTCCTCGATGGCTCACTTCACCGGCTCATTCGACCCGGCAGGCATAAGTCTTCCAGACGATGATGGACTCGATCACTCCCTCACACTCCCAATCCGAACCCGACGTCGAGGGCTCCTGGCTGCGAAACGTCGTCGCGCGCGTGGTTGCCGACTCGCAGCACGCGATCCTGGATCGCGTCGCGCTCGAAACCGAGGCTACCTTAGGCGTACTCACGCTTGTCCGCCAGGAGCTCTCCGATCCATCTTCGAGAGGCGGAAGCAAGGGCCCCGATGAGGAGACGCAGGCGGCGAAGCTACAGCGCAGAGAGGAAGAGCTTAGCTGGCGTGAGGAAGAGCTCGAGTGGAAGGTGAGACACGCCGAGCGCCGGGAGCTGCATGCCCGTCTTCGAGACGAGAACGCCAGGGCTAGGGACGAGGAGTCCCAGCAACGCGCTGAGGCGATCAAGAAGAGAGAAGGCGAGGTCGCGCACCTGGAAAGTATCGTGGACGCGCGGGCAGCCGGGCTCCTGGAGCTGGAGAAAAGCGCGGCGGACAAGGTCCGTCGCACTGATGAGCTGGAGGAGGACCTGGAGGAGCGCGCAGGAGAGATTGCAGACCGAGAGGCCGCGCTTGCGGAGCGGGAGGCCGCTGTCCGCGCCGCCGAGGAGGAAATCTTGCTGCAGCGCGAGGTGGCCAAGGCCGAGAAAGCCAAAGCCCTCGATATGATGAAGATGGCCGATGACCTATCGATGGAAGCGAACCAGCAGGACGAGGCGAGCAAACAGAGGCGGAAACAGCTGGAGGATACGGCGCGCGAGGTTGGCCGGAAGGCCGCGGACGTCGAACAGCGGGAGCAGTCTTTGGTGACACGAGAGGTAGAGGCAGCGGAAAGGGAGGAATCCCTTCTAGCAAGGCAGGCGGAGGCGGCGCAGAGGGAGGAAGTCCTCATCCGTCGACAGCGGGAGGTGGTGGGCCGGGAGGAAAAGGCGCTGCATCGCGAGATTGAGGTCGCCGTTCGAGGGGCTGAACTGCTCCGGAAGGAGTCACTCCTCAGGGCGCAGACTAACCAAGAACCTGTGCAGGACCTCGCCGGTCTCCCATTGACAACAATCACAGACCATCAGAGCGACAGCGACAGTCAGCCAGGAGCACAAGATGTACCAGTAATCTCGACCTTTGACGCCAATACAGAGGTCGGCGGCATGGCTGGACCTGGCCATGACGCCGCAGAAGGCGATGGCGATGGCCACCCCGTGGTACCGTCTAACCTCGAACCTGCTGGTACTGGCGTTGTTCCCTTGATGGCAGCCAACGCGCCATCGGCAAGCGTAATTCAGTGGACACACACTCCAGTTGTTATCCGACCTCCAAACACGAAAGCGCAGACGAAGGCTATCACGAAGTTGAACATGGTGAGCTCTGGATTGGCAGGAGCATTTGATGGAGCTAACGATACTTTACGCACAGTTCAAGAAGTCCTGCGAGAAGTTGCAGGTGTTGAATCGCGCAAAGATGTTACTGATATTGGAGGAAGCAATCTACCTAAAGACTTCATCGTTGCAAGCAAGCCCGATTGAAATTCAACAAGTGAGAAAAATCTTCGTTCAGCAGATATCAAAGTTGACGAAAGTACTTGCAGTTCGAAGAGACGTGCCGGAGCAAGGGTGTTGCTGCCTGGAAAAAGATGACCGCCCGCTTGAAGTCAGAGGCTAAGAAGAGAAGGGCTATTCACTGAACTCGGTCACTCGTCCGTTCGGCCTGTACGAAGTCGGAATTGAAGATCTTAACTTGCGAGGCTTCCCAATTCTACTGTCACCACGAAGGTGTACGTACCGTGCATCATGCGCCTCTCATTAAATCTGAATGGCCAAGAATGATTAATAAACGAAAAAGTCATTCCGATGCAACTCGAAAACAATCAGCTCATTACCCAACGTGATGTACGCGTAAGCAGTCTGAAGGGTCCGTGAACCGGTCAAATGATCAGTACGAATGCTACATGGATGAGACGGGGGACGTAGCGGTTGAGGTATTATGATGTGGACAAAATCGTAAAAAAACACGTGGGATGGGCCGAGGCGCGAATGAAACGGCATATAGTGGGGAGTAAGCAGGCCGATGGGAAGTTGTAACACAGAGCGAAGCCAGCCCGGCCTGCAGACTGCCTATGGAAAAAAGTTAGAGCTGCAAAATGAGCTGTAGAGACGAGCGCGTACAATGGGACACACTTGAAGGCGTTCACAGATCAGTCTCGGCGAGGCGGCGGCATGTCGGTCTCGAGGACATGCATCGGCCGCATGTTCCCGAAACTCGACTGGTGCTGCAAGCCGTGATAAGATTCGAGCGTCGTGCGCGACGCCGACGCCGGGCCGTTCAACGGGCTGTCGTGGCTCGACGGACTGCTGTCGGCCGTGCCCATCTGCGCTTCTGCGTCCGCGCCGTCATACCGCGGCACGGGCTTGCGGCGGGGGTGAATGCTCGTCGGCGTCTGCTCAAGCGGGATCATCTCGCCGTGCGCGCCGTACGACTGCGAGCGCCGGGCGTTGCTGCTGCCGCTGGCGCTGCGCTGAAGCGGGTCGGGAGCTGCGCCGCGGGGTGAGAAGCGCGCGTTCTGGAAAGACGAGGAGGAGTTGCGCTTGGCACGCGAGTTCGGCACGAATACAGGCGGGGCGTATTCGAGGGCGTCCGTCGGGGGTGAGGTCAGCGCCTTCTCGTGTCCAATCGATATGTCTTCGTCCGAGCCGACCAGCGTGTGCATTCCATCGTGCCCAACGGACGACTGGGAGGCATGTTTCGGGAACGCATTCTGGGCGCTGTCGGTAGTCTCCCTGCGCGCCTTCTTGATAACCGCCGCCGGAGTAGCGCTCGCCGCGAAACCCGACCACTGCCCGTGGCCCCGCGAGCTCTCTGGGCGACGTCGGCAGAACCAATAGAGGAGAGCACCGACGACGGCCGCCAGGAAGGCAACGCCTCCAACAACACCGCCTGCGATAGCGCCTGCGTGGGAGTGGGAGGAAGATCCGGCGAGGACAGGTGATGTGGTTGATGCGCTCACGGCCGCCGATGTGGCCGTGGAGCTGACAGTGGAGGTAGATGGGGAAGAGGGCGCAGGGGAGAAGTCGCGAACGCAGGCTACGTTGGTGCCGTTGTGCACGAAAAACTCTGCTGAGGACTGGGGTGACAAGCCGGGAAGGATCGCCGTCATCTGGTACCACCCCTGCGGCACATCCACTGCTGACCAGGTCCAACTGCCAGCGCTCGGATTGACATTTGTCGCGACAGTCTCCATGACTGGGGGGAGGTAGCTCCCGCCATAACCCAACTGGCGTTTTCGCTGCGTGGGCTGGGCAGCGGCAGGTCCAACAGGGGAAAGGCCAACGCTCTGGGTCGGCAGCGATGGCGGGGCTTGTTGGTCCACACCGATGTTAGTGATGTTGAGAACTAGGGCAGCAGAAGGTCCCGAGTAACCCCAGTTGACGGATGTCTGGCCGCAGGTAAACATGTCGTTGACATTCTGGAAAATGAACAACGGCGCCGCGCTGGTGCTGGCAGGCGGTGGTGTGGACAGGGACACGGGGGGAGGGATAAGGCTCGCCATCGCTGCGCCGAGGGGTCGTCGACGTCGTGGTGAGGGAAGAAGAGCGACCGGACCAAAGATACCGCACCGCAATTGTCGTTGCGGCCGCCACCGCCCGTTTAGGACTCGCGTTCCGGCGACCGGCGCTGCCGCTCGGAGAACTCAGCGCGCGTCGCCATGTACGGTTGACGGGACGTCCGAGGTTCGATTTCGGCTGACCTCGGCTATCACCGGCCATCGGCTCCGCCGGTCCGCTTCCAACAACTGCGGTGTCGTCCTCCCAGTCGTCCTCCCAGTCGTCCTCTCGTACTACCACAGTATATATACACACTACATGAAGCCGCTGAAGCGCTCTGCCCTTTCCCCGACTGCCGTTGAAGTCCTCCTTCCCATTCTCAAGAACATGCCGCATCTCAGCAGCATGGGCACCATGACACAGCACCCGGCCACGCAGTTGCGAGATGGAACGAGATGGATCCGGAACGTGTCAGAATAGGATAGAGGGAGGGGAGTTGAAGGGAGATTGATCTCTTTGTAATTGTGGCCAATGTATGTTTTTCTCCATGGCCCTCCACGCACTGCGCGCCCCGCTACTGCCAACATACGAGTCGTGCGTGTCTGTGACAGTGACAAGGCTCCTTAGGTGTGCCCCGTTGACTGAACGACAGCCCAGGGCTAGTACGACATGCAATTAGGGACCACCATCATTGGTAAGTACCGCATTTCTCCTGTATTCTCTTACATATCATTTCGCAGGCCACTTCTTCTTCACGCAGCTCTTCCTCTCCGCGCTGCTCGCCGCGATTGCAGCGTCAACTACCCACGAAAAGGCACGAGTCGTCACGACGTCATCGGCCGGGGGCTACTTCGCCAAGGACGTCCTCTGGGACTCAATCGTAGTGCCCCTGCCCAGGGCCAGCGCCAGCTGTTCCCGCTGTACGTCTCCCGCAACTTGTGGGTTGCTGTGGCTTCCAAACGCGCGTATATTAATGCAAACTGCGTGCAGGGGAACATGGTGGTTGTGCGCGAGCTTGCGCGGCGCTACGGCGACAACATCGTGTCCACGAGCGTCCACCCCGGTGCGCATCTACCCCCACTTCGCTCGCACGGCGTGCACACACCGGCTCCCGCACAGGCACATCGTGCCCAAGTAATGCGGCGTCATGCTGTTGCCGCCGCCGCTGAGCGGATTGCGCCACGGGTGGTCCGCCGCGCAGCCTGCAAATTCCACACGTCGCCTGCGCAGCCGCGCCGCAGCTGTCTGGATTTGACGGCCACAGCTACGTCGTCGGCATTTCAGATCGCGCCGGGTCAGCTAGAGCGGGAAAGCAAAGAGAGGATACGTACTAGATTAAAGTGCTGCAGCAGGTCCTTGTTGATGAGACCCTTGGTGCCCTTGTGGACCACTGACCTTGAGATCCTCGAGCCTCCGCGCGCCGGCAGCCTTCTCCGCCTCCTCCGGCAGGCCCTAGTAGTTGTAGTACAGCAGCTCCCTCGTGTTGAACGGCAAGGCGCTGCAGGACGCGGTAGCCGATGCACCTCGCGCCGAGCATGCTGACGACCTTGCCCTTGAGGTTAAACAGGTTGCGCGTGATGTCGGACACCTGCCACAGGCCGCTCACGGCCTGCTCGTGCGCCGGCACGAATTCGCGCATGAGGAGCAAGATTACCATCATGACTTGCTCCGTGACGGAGACGACATTCGAGCCGGAGACCTCGAGGACTTGGATTTTGCGATCCACAGTGGCGTTGAGGTCCACGTGGTCCGAGCCAACGCCGGCGGTGACGCAGACCTTCAGTTTCCTATGTGCAGATTGTCTCAGGGATGCGCGAAGTCAGGGAGTGCTGTGAATATCAATACCTTGTCCATGAGTTCCTTAGTGAGGTATCCAGGGTTGAAAGGTGTTGCGATGAAGATATCAGTCTGTGAGCACAGTCTACAGCCTGCAAAATGGGTTCAGATGAACAACTCACGTCGGCAATGTGCTCATGGAAGTCGCTGTCCGGACCCTCCTTGCAGCTCGTCACCTAACTATTGATGGATCAGTATAAGAAAAGAGGTGGCTCGGAATCAGACTGGTCGACATACGACATATTAACAGTGGCCTTGGGACTCGAGGTAGGCGCGAAGGCCGAGCTAACATCGGAGTCAAAAGGTGGCACAAAGAATCACGGAGATAGTGCATACCTCATTCTTCAATTCTTGACGGTTCAAAGAGACGAGGCTCAGCCTTGGCTGCCTTGAAGTCGTTGTAAAGGATAGCATGGACCTAAAACATTGCAGTCAGAGCGCTCTGTCTTTTGTGAAGACAGGAAATGAAGGGAAAATACGAGAGTAGAACGAAGCCGAGAAAGATGCCATACTTCACCTCCGGAAGGACAACCTCAGAAGATATTCTGTTGCTCCACCACCTCGAAGGCGCTACGGTGTCGACACACCTCTCCCAGTAGCTCAAAGCCGCATTACAAACCGGGTGTCTCGCGGAGACACCAACAGAGCGTGGAGAATGTGGAGGAGGAGAGTACAGGGGCTTGCAGGTGCCGTGCCCAGAAGCGGGCCGGCGGAGCCGATGGCCGGTGATAGCCGAGGTCAGCCGAAATCGAACCTCGGACGTCCCGTCAACGACAGCCATGTCGGTGAGCCTCGGAAACAACAACGACGAGCAGAGGCAGCTGTTTGATGGGCGAGAAAACCCTGGTAATCGCTCAAGAATAGAGAAGGTATGTGGACTTTTGTGGGTTTCTGCTGCCGACGCTCAGGCTTGGTGGGAACGTTCCCTGACTGTTCCACCAACAGGATCATCTTCAGTCGCAATGTTTTCATAAAGTCCACCTCCGATTGGGGGGATTTTCTACGGGGGATGAGATATAACAGGACACTTGAAGGCGTACTCGGTGTCGAATCAGTCGCAAAGGCACCGTAAAAGGTTTTTTTTTTGTCGTTACAGATTCCGTTCTGACAGCCTTCGCTATACGGGACGTGGACTGTAGCTGGTCACGAAGTGTCTTTGCGTCAACTCTGCTATCGTCTTCGATGTCAGGAAGCTCCGCCGCACTCTGCATGGATCTTGTGTCAAATTCCTTCAGAAAGCCTCAGGAGCCTCAGCTTTTCTTCACGCTGTTTCAACTTTTTCATCTTCCTCTCGGCCTTCGTCAGCTTGAGCGGCTATGTCAGGTCACTTGGTCAGCTGCTGTCCATCGGAATTAGCTTGGAATCACTCACTTATTCACCACTCGACTCAGGACCATCGTCCATGGATGCCGATGCATCCCCATCGACATATGGCCCTCCTCAAGTTCAGATCCTTCGGAAAATTTTGTCACCTTCTGTCTTGGCTTTGGAAGGTTTTTCTCCAGTTCCTGTGGCATCCCTTCCAAACGACTTCCAAGCCATCGGATGACAGCTCCACCTTGCGTTCATCGGGTCTCCGCATCCACTTCGACTACGACCCCGCTATACATGTCTTCTTTCTCCAGCGCACCCCGGGCCATATCCGTCTCCCTATGCAACACCCTTTCTGCCCGACCTAGTACAACCTCCTCCTGCCTGCAGGTCAATGCCTCCTCGCGTTCCGTTGCCTCCTCCTCGCGGCGCGCACTAATTCAGTACCTCCACACTTCTGGCCACGTGGTTGTTCGGTGCCCGATGCTTCACTGGGTGCCACAGGTTCCATCATCACGATGGAGATGTAACAGCAGGTCTAGAGAGAGCGCTGCACAGCTTGTACGCTTAATCACATGAGCGGGGAGGATCGCAGAGAAAGATGAAGGGCGGAGGTCGAGAACGTTCCTCTGGTTCTGGTGCCACGGCTTTTCTCTGTCTGTGTCTCGTGCAGCTCGCATGGCAATTGTGGTCTTTCGTATGTGACAGAAGAGTCTATGCGCATATATTCACGGGTAACCTTTCGGAGCAAATTGCCGCTGTACGTATGCTACTACAAGTACTTGTGATCCGGACGATCACTTCTTGCGCAACCACGCAAGCATATCGGCCTGGAACTTCTCGGACTGTGCTTTTCGCCTTGCCGTTTCTTCGTCTCTGGCCTCCTTGGCTGCATCGATTTCGGCCGTCACTGCTCTCGCCTCCGTCTGGGCTTCTGTCCCTCGCTCGTCTCCCTCTTCCACAGTGACTTCCAAAGCGAACTCTTCCCCCGCCTGCCCTTCAGTCCTCCGTTCGGCTATCTTCTCTACCGCGTCCTCCGTGACTTGCTCTTCCGCCGCCGTAGTCTTGACTTCCCCCCTGTCCGTACCAGTGGTCACCTTATTTTCCACCTCGTGAGCGGTCATCGCTCTGGCGCGAGCCCTTTCTTCCCTGGCCAGCATCTCCTTTTGCCTGCGTATGAGTGACTCTTCTCTCTCTCCTGCTTCCAACTCTCTCCTCGCCAATTCGACCTCCCTTCGTTCTGCTTCCTCTGTCTGGCGAGTGATTTCGGTCACCATGTGATCGAACTGCACTTGCTTCGCCTCGTTTACTTTTTCGCGAGCGCTCGCTGCGTTAAGTGCGTTCTCCGCTGCCTCCGCGTCGGCCTTGTTCTTTGCCTCCTGTATGGCTACGACCTTGAGCCTGGCAACGCTGTCTTCCTCCCGCTTCGCACTCGCCTCCTCATCAGCTTTGCACTTCGCCCGTATCTCCGCGATTTCCTTCTCCTGCGCGGCCAACGACCGTTCTTGTCTCTCGGCACACCGCAGCTTCTCCTCGAGCTCCGTCTGCAGCGCTAGAGCTGCATCGTGGCAGGGCTTCAGCTCGGCCTCTCTCTTCCGCAATTCGGCCTCTTTCATCGCGACTTCCTTCTCTCGCCTCATCGACTCTGCATCCCTGCGCCTCGCGTTCTCGTCCCGCAGCTTTGTGTGCTCCTCCCGACGATCCACGTGCTTCATCTTCCACTCCAGCTCCTCCTCGCGCCAGCCGACGAGCTCCTCCCTGCGGCGCAGCTTCGCCTCTCTCGTCTCTTCGTAGATCTCCACGGGCTCCTTTCCAGTGCACCCGATCGGGCTCGACGGCTTGGCGAGCTCCTGGCGTGCGAGGGCGAGGATGCTCAATGTCACTTCTGTTTCGAGCGCTGCGCGGTCTGCGAAGGCCCTGCGGGAGTCCGCAACGATTCGCTCGACGACGTTCCGCAGCCATGGGCCATCATGATCTGCCACATCGCGGTCGACAAGGGTGAATTGGGAGTCGGTGGGCGTCATCGGTTCCATAGTCATAGATGCGGCAAGTGTCAGCAAGTAGAGGTTGTGCCAGTGACGACGAATGCAGGCCGAGGCAAGCTTGAAGACGAGTGAAGGCTTGTGGCAAAGAGGTCCTCGTGTTCGCCTCGTGGAAACGGGCAGTTCCTGTACAGGCGCCCGACCACATACTTAGTCTGTACGCCATTCTTGGAGTCAAATATCATCATTAATCCGAAGTGTGATTCTGCATTCGCGCTCGTGTAAGTACGTTGTTCTTGAGGGGCCGGGCCAGCGGCCCGACCTCTCGCGTAACTTTGTCTCGTTCGCGAGATCTTAAATGCGTTCTCCCAGCCACCCTCCACTTCCCTGGATGACCGAGGCGTGGGCATAGCCTCCGTGGCTGACTTCGCACAGAAGTCAGTCGTCCTGTTAACAACGTGGACACCGCAGTCTCGGAGGCCAACCGGGGTAGCGAGGGTGAGATTATGGGTGATGTCCTGCACAAATGTAAGTTGGGCGGGAACGCCTCATTCCAAATACACGCACTGGAGGTAAGCCCCGATGACCCAAGCCTTTATTAAATGGTTACTAGTACTCGAAACGCGCCCTAGGGGCCGTAACCTTGCTCAGATGCAGTCGCTGAGGCTCACTGACCTCGGTGCGCAGTACTAGCTGCCAGTGGCCGGAGAGCGCAAATAGAAGCAAATGTACGCAAACAAGACCATATATTCATTGTGCCTGGAACACTTATGACCGGGGAGAGACCTTGGCGAGCAAGGTAATCTGCGCACAATAAGTATCCGGTGTATGGTCCATTGGTCCGAGAACCCCGATGGTGGCGCAGTACGTTAGCTGCGGCCAGCGACCTATACTTGGACTTTCAATACAAGTGTCAGAATTCATCTATGAGAGAATACAAGAGCGCAACATACGTACGTTGTTGGCGCTGTTAGCTTGCTCAGCCCCCGGGCAGTCTGGGCAACTGATGATCTACAACCGTGTCGGAGGCGATAGCTGATCGGGTAACTGGCCCGTCATAGGCAGGCATGCGAGAGCGCGAGTCGCATATGCCACAATGTCCATAGCAAAGTCGACAAGTTGAGAACAATAGACGAACAAGGGCCACTGGAAGCGCGATGGCTCGGTAAGCGAAAGGGCGCAGAACTATGCGAGTGCCTGCTGGGATAGAGCATACAACAGCCGGGACGACGTCAGGGTCGTTCTCGTTGAGTATTGTCGATGCTGTTAGCAACGAGAAACAGCAGGAGAAGCCGAGTGGAAGGTGACGAACAATAGGGCGGGCAAATGCCGGGATGTTAAAACTCCGCATGTTTTCCTGATTAGGAAGGAGTTGTCGACGCCCAGCGCCTGTTGGTCTTTTGTCTCCTCCGCCCGTGCCGAAAACAATGCACACCAGCAACAAAAGACCATCATGCTTCCCCCGCATACTCAAGGACAAGACTGTGGCCGTCTGGCCTGTTCACCGTTCTTCATATCTCGCCCTCATCATACCCACCAAAACCCATAGACATTTGTCGTCACCGCGACAGTGACCTCTCTGCAACTGCCTTACGACGAAGACGACACCTCCATGAGTTCCTGTACGTTGCGCAACCGTCATATGCGTTGTACAGACACTCACAGCCGATCTGCAGTCAAGTTCCTCCCGACGCTCAAACGTCAACCCGCAGTGCGCAACCGCACCGCCTCTCGTACCAAGGCTTCCACCACCTCAAAAGGACAGCCGCTTCTGCCTGCCCTTCCAGAGCTCGCAGAGGAAGAGGACGTGTTCACCTCTCCTTGCACCTCCTCACGTTCACCTTCTCCGGAACAAATGGCGACGCGCCCCGGTGGCACCACGAAACGCATGAGCCGATACGGCCAGTCCGAATTCGCGCTCAACCAGGACATCATCCCCGACGATGACTTCCTCTCTGCGGCCCCTCGACCAGCGCCCCGCCCTCCCGTTGACTGCAAGCCCGCCCCTGACCCACGCCGCTCCCGGAGTGCGCGCCGCAAGACCGTGCGCCTCAGCGCGTTCGACATCCGCCTCGACTTTGACACTTCGGATTCGGAGCCGAGCTCTTCGACGACCGCGTCGTCATCTCCATTCACTCCCTTCACGCCGCCCCGCGCGCGCTCGCCGACCCCGTCCATCTCGAGCAACTTCACCACGAGCACGTCCGGCAGTAGCTCCGGCTGCATGCCCACGACGCCCAATTCATCAGACGACTCTGACGATGAGTGGGGAGCCTTCCCACGTCCCGGCAAGCTTGTGCAACGGGTCTCAATCCGCCCGCTCGTCATCACGAAGGCCAGCCCCCCGCACGCGTCCAGCCCCGTCGAGACGTTCGAGTTCACGATCGCGCCGTCCATCGATGAGGAGGACGACGCCGCGTGGTACTCGCGCGAGATGAGCGATGTGTTCACGCTTTTCTCGGGCAACTCCCCCACCGCGCCCGCACGGCGCGACTCCCTTCCCCTGCCTGCGCGATCAAGCGCCGCGCGCTCGCGCTTTAGCAAGCCGCTGCCCGCCCCGCCCCGCTCGCCCGGCCCCTCTGCGCAGCTTGACCCCATGTTCCCGCGACGTGCGCGCGTCATCCCTCCCCTCCCCACCCGCCCGCCTCCTCCACCCCCCTCATCGCCCCCGCGCCGCAAGTCGCTGACGATCACGGTGCCGCGCCCGCCACCGCGCATGTCGCTGCCTGCGGATGTGGCGGACATCCTGGACGACATCGACGCTTGGGGCGCAGGCCCGGACGAGCAGCACGCAGCGAGCGCGCCGCCGCTGTCGCCGCCGCGGCTGCCCGAGAGCCCACACAGCGCGACAGACGACCTGTTCGAGCAGTACATGTACAAGCCCGGCCTCCCGCTCATCGAGATCGCGCCGGAGTCGCCGTCCGTCCCTTCGCTCCCCGCCCTCGCGCTGCCGGACTCACCTCTCGTGCTGCCGGACACGCCGCTCGCGCGCATGTACGATGCGCGGGCGGACGGGGAGCTGGATGTGGCGGGCGACGCGGACAGCGGGTTTGAGCCTATGCTGCGCTCGCGATGGAGCTCATCCACGCTCGCGAGCGAGTACGCAGTGCCTGCGTCGGCGTCGTCGCGCATCAAGTTCCACCTTGGCGAGATGGCGCGCCGGGTGGTCACGCGCCGAGAGAGCAAGGGTGGCCCGGCGCCGATGCCGTCGCCGCCGGCGATTGGCGCACTTTCGAAGGAGAATGTCGAGCGCCGGATGAACCCGCGCATGTCGATGGAGTCGCTGTCCTCGCGGGACAGTGGGGACAGCAGCTCGAGCTCGGGGCTGCGCCGCAAGCCGATCCCGCTCGAGATCTTCTTGAGGGCGTGAGGTCTTGTATCATTGCACAATCACGACCTTCACGACCCTTCGACCTTCGCTCGTACATTCAACGTTCAACACTCACGCAAACACATATACGACCGCCATAGACAATTCAGGACCACATACCACCACTGCATATAATGCCTTCATACTTATTTACTGCGCAGGGTCGCCCCTCACGCTCCCTTTGTACTGTTCTTCACTTGTAGCCTTACTGTATCAACCACCCTCCTTTTTGGAACTGTATTTCATACCGACCTTCATGAATCTAACAATATTGATGCTGAATGAAATCTTATCTACTTGACCAATGCAATCTATTATTCGCTGATCATGAGCGCCCCTCTCCCTCTCGTGGCCCCCTTGCAATGGTCTTTGACGTGCCACTGGGTTTTGATAATATCTACCAGCTCATAGAGAGCTCAGAGATGCTTACGTTCTGTACCAGTAAGTACTTCTTGACGGAAGATGAATTACGCTGACCCACGTACTCTCCACTCAACTATCACTCTCACTCGAGAGGTCACCGACTTTTCCCTCTTACTCCCGAGGTCCTCAAGCACCCGCGATAACTGGTGTCGAACAGCTAGTGCGAATGATGATGCTCCCGTCCTTAAGCGAAAGGTCCGGACTCTCGACAGTCTGGACTTTGTTCCCGTTTGCATCGGCATCCTCTGTGCGTGGACTTTTATTACTACCTACTCTTTACTGATCGATCACTCCCTCCCCACTGGCAGTGACCATGTAAGTATACGACCCTTGAACCCGCTTTGAAAGACTTTGAATCACTGACACTAGATGCCCTTCAATTCCGAACAAGTTTCTAGAGTTGCCCTTCTAGTTGATGCCATAGGTTGAAGAAAAGTCTCTGACTCCACGCGTGACGCCGCCAGGGGCCGCTGGACGACGCCGATCCCCTCGGAATGCCTCCGAATGACACGCCGGCAGCCTACTAGCAATGAGCATACGTGAAGCGACTCTGAATTGGTTTTACATAAAACAGAACTACATTCTGTCGATTGAGAACATAAGAGGCGTTGCCAAGCAGGTGCCGTTCTTTTATCTTGGTTTGCTATGTATCGCCTCATTGCGCGCACGTTGCGCTCGCGGTGAGCCACTCGCAAACAAAGCAATGGCATGCCCTGGCATGCCCATAACTACCCGTCCTCCCACTCGCTGCTTCACAGCACACCGCATCCTATCAACCATCACCACCGCCCGCACTCGATGCCCTCCACGCTCTCCGTCGCGCTCTCCGTCCTCGCACAGCAGCAGCCCACCCACACGCCCCCCACACCCGCCGCGCTGCTCCCGCTCTACACGCGCCTCGCCGGTTTCCCCGCCGCGTCCACGCTCTCCCACACCGCGCCGCCCTCGACCGCCACCCCGCCGGCCGAGATCGACGCGCTCGTCGCGTTCGAGCACGCGCTCGACAAGTCGCCCGCCGCGTCGCGCGACATCCGCGCCCTTCGCCGCGCGTACTGGCGCGAGCGCCTCCAGGCGTGCGCGGCCAGTGCGGTGTGCCTATGCTGCAGGGACAAGGTCACCGTCGCGGACCTCTCGGGGCACCTCGTCGTCCGCGATGTGGATACATTGCTCGCGCACATTTTGGAAGAGGATACCAAGCCTAGGCAGAATTTGAAGCGTCGCAGTGAGTCGTGTTTTGGACGGTGAATTGAGTGCAAATTAGTAACTGACGACTGGGTAGGGAGGCTTGCTAGGGCCAAGAGAGCGCAGAGGCTCGCTTCCGAGCCTGGCGTGTCCACAGCACCGCGCGATCCCTTTGCACCATCTTCGAGCAAATCTCCTTGAAATCACGGATGTCGACTATGTACACTACTTCTACATGATGGGTCTTCCTCTCGACTGCTTGCATATCGCCGTATTTACTTTTACTTACCACGTTTCGGAACCGACCTACTTACCTATGCATCCGCGTAGCCGCTTTTCCCTGGTACCACCCCAGCCGCCGGGCCCCCTTTCCCGAACATGGCGCGCACATCGTCCACCAGCGCCTGCGGCTTCTCATAAGCAGCAAAGTGTCCGCCCTCCTTGTGCTCCTTGACGAACACGACGTTCGGCGCACCGCGTATCCAACTCCCAGATTCGAACGAGTCAGTAGCCAGGAGGTATACAGCGTGCGAGGGACTCACGACCGCGGGGGGACGAAGGGCTCCTTTGGAAACACAGAGAAGCCGACGGGGACGGGCGAGGCGGGAGGGCTGGCCATCTCACCAGACTTTGAGAGCTCGTAGTAGATGTGCGACGCTGCACCGGGGCCCGCGCGTGAAAACCAGAATATCGAGATCCATGTTAGCACTGTAGATGAGCCTCTGATTAGCAGGTCGCCAGCTCTCGGAGAGTCTGTCATGCAATGCACCACCTCTGCACAAGGAAGTTCGTCCTCTAGCACAGGGAAAACACCTCGCAAACCGTGATGCGTACCTTCGTCATCCTCCCAGGGGTACGCGTCCGTCACCGCGACGAGCTTCTCGTATATCCATGCGAGCACGCCGACCGGCGAGTCCGCGAGCGCGTACGCGATCGTCTGCGGCGCGGTAGAGAGCAGCGCCATGTACCCGAGCCCATGCGCCGCGAACCAGTCGGAGCGTGCGCGGTCGGCTTTTTCTTCGGGCGTCGAGGGCGTCAAGAGGTAGCGGAGGAAAAGGAAAGGCGTGGAACGCAGGCTAGGCGCTGGAACGCCGCTGCCGAAAAAGAATGAAAAGATGGGAAGATGGCTAGCAACGGCAGGGCATACAAGGGCATGTTAGAGTGCGAGGCCTTGACATGCTTGGGCCCGTATTTAGCAGCAGTGATGCGTGTGAGCTGGCCGGATGGTAAGAACAGTGGCGGCAAAAGACAAGAAGTCCTTCACGCACAACGTGTCCCCAATCTCCTCCTTGCGTCACGTACTCACTGTACCCGAGGGAGATCATGAGCTTGTTGAAAAGCTTCACTATGATCAATGCCAGTTGGCAGATATCCAATACACAACACGCACCTCAGCATATTGCACCCCACGAAAACCTGGCTTCCGGATTCCCTCAGAGAAGCCGTAGCCAGGCAGGCTCGGCGCGACGACATGGAAGCTGGGATGGTCGGGCGCCGCTGCGGTGAGGAGCGAGAGAATCTTGCTGACCTCGACGAAGCTGCCGGGCCCTACAAAAAAGCTGGTCAATGCGCGCGATGTGACGACAGGCCGCCCTCACATCCATGAGCAAAAAGCAGAGGAATCGCGTTCTCCACGGCGCTCTTCTGGTGGACGTAATGTACATTCAGCATGCCGAAGCCGTCTACCTCAATGTCGCGCGTGAACATGGGCAGCTCGTTCAGCTTTGCCTCGTGCACGCGCCAGTCATACCCGTCTCGCCAGCGCTCTGCAAGTCGCTTGACGTCTGCCAGGGGCGCGCCGTAGTCCCAACCGGCGTCGTCCAGCTCGTCGGGGAAGCGAATGTCCGAGAGCTTGCGCTTCAGTTGAGCAATGGCATCGTCTGTAACAGCTATTTTGAAGGGTTGTTCGGAGCTGCCAGTGGAGGACATGATGCAGAGAGCCTGCAGGAGGCTGGCTGCCAGTGAGCGCACCCATTACGATTCCTGAGGTACGAAGGTAAATCGTTTACTAATGGGAGGTTTCGCGCGCTGCATTGTTGTCACTTCACGGTTTCGCCCGACGCTTCCGGTGCGCCGCGAGATTGTGCTTATCTCCTTTAGATTGGGCTTATCTCTGTTAGATTGTGTCTATCTCTGTTAGATTGTGCTCTCTCTTAAGCCAATTGTTATCTGAGCAGTTCCTCACTCCTACTAGTCCACACGTCGCCGTGCCGCAAGTGCTGGGCCCCGCCACATACCCACATTGATGCCTGCCCACGTCGAGGCCGTGGCCGCCATATCACTCGCAGCGCCGACGCTGGGCCATGTCGTCGTCTCCTTGGCGACGCTTCTGTGACGGGTCTCCATCTCTCCCCACATCACCATGTCCTTGTCCCCGCCCTCTACTCTCACCACACCAGCACATATGTACGTTTCTTCATGGTTTCTTACCCAGAGCATCAGTAGGTGAGCCAGCATTCACCCGATATGTGCGCGCTAACGCGGTTTGGGCAGCTCGGGCGAGCGACTAAACCGCACATTGACTTTGTCTCGCCTCGCGTTTTACTAACTTTCTACCCAGTCCCCACCACCATCTTCGTCTCCGTCCCAACCCTGTGTCACAAAATGCGATCAAAGACGCCGCGTCAATGCGCCTGTGACGACAACCGCGCTCGAAACACGCCTGTGCACCAACGCGCGCTCGACGATTCGGGCGTGCCGCGCACCGGCGCCACGTCAACGCGCCCAGCCGCGCATGCTTGAGAGGCAGAGAGGGAGCAGAGGGCGGTCAAGTGAGGAGAGGAAGAACAGACGCGACACGCACCTGCGCTACGTCACTGCGCCGAGCCACGTGTGCTCGAGGACGAGGGGATGGGAAGGAGGAAAGCACAGAGCGAAGGAGAAGAGGGCCCGGGGTGTGGTATCAGGTGCGTCCCCTTTGTGCGCACCTTGTGCCTCCCTCCCCCGCGCACCGCCACTCCCATCCTCCCACACCGCCCCCTTCTCGCAAGGCCATCCTTCTCGCACGCAGGCCCACGCCGTCAAGCCCCTCGACGCGCACCACGTCACACCGCTTCGAGCTTCCCTCCCGCCCACAGTGACACGTTTATTCGCTCGCGCCGCACGCCCATGCACACTCCCGTTGCACGCCGGGCACCCACTCCAACGTCCTCGCGCCCCTCTTGACCTTCTCCCGCCGCCCGCACCACCACGTCACTCGCGCCTGCTCTCTACGGCACGCACGTCGTGGCCGCCGCCCGGTCTTGTTGATCCGTGCGATTCCGCATGACAATATCGCCGCACAACAACCGGCGCCTCTCTTCCAGCAAACTGGCCAGTCTCGCTGGATGCGAGTCGCG
Organism: Auriscalpium orientale; assembly: GCA_019915035.1. NCBI lineage: Eukaryota > Fungi > Basidiomycota > Agaricomycetes > Russulales > Auriscalpiaceae > Auriscalpium > Auriscalpium orientale. The sequence continues at coordinate 4,870,398 of JAHLMH010000001.1, forward strand.
GTGCGTGAGCATCTGCTCGTCTCGTTCTGTTCCCTGACAAGCACCCGTAGTTGCTCCAAGGTGCACAAGATGCTGGCTGGCTGAGGAATGGCCGGATGACCTGCCTGGACAAGTCGTGGAGCGGGTGCCGCGATGCGCTGCGGGATGGCTGGCCGTCTTGACAGCCTGTCAGTACTTCTGCATTTTGCTTATTGTTGCTTACCTGGCACATGTAAGCAGTGTAAGTGGATCTAAGTGGCGTAAGTACGTAGCACGGAAGGAGTGGCATGTATTTAGACGTATCAATAGGTCTCAATGAGACGGGTTTCTGGCGTACAAGCTCATAGGCTACGAGGTGTACAGTCATGAGGCCGCCGCTGCCTCTGCCGGCTCCCCAGCTACTACATAGCCTAGCACGAGCATATGACTGCCATAGAGCATATAACACCACGGTACACAGTGTTATAGAGCATATAACACAGTGCTATAGAGCCTAGGACACCACGTTATAGAGCCTAGGACACCACCAGAGTCCGCGCTCTATCTGTTCGGAATCAATGCGCACGCTACCATAGTCCGTCTCGTACAAAAAGGGCATTAATCTAAAGAATGGACGCAGCGCAGATTATACGTGCGCGGCCAGAATGAACTGTACGTAGAATATCCTCGGCCAAACCAATGTATGCTCCTCCGCGTGAAGGGAGCCAGCTCCAGCGCGGTCACCGCCCAGGCGACTCGAACTTGGCGCCCGTCGTGTAAGGCATCGACGGCAGGCTGTCGAGGTTGAGGTTCGACCGCGAGCGCGCCATGACCTCCGACGCGACGTCGGCGCCGTACTGCTCCGCGAGTTCGCTGCAAACACGGTCGTCAGCGAGACCCATCACCACACGCGCACGCGCGCCGACTCACTTTGCGTAGTTGTCCATGATGACCGCCATGCTGTTCATGCTGAGCCGGTACGCCTTGGGCATCATGCCCTTGCCGAGCCGGCACGTGATGTGGTTCGAGCACAGCAGCCCCGCGACGATGACGCCGATCTGGAGCGGCACGAGCCCGAACACGATCGTGTACCACCGCTCGAGCTCCATCTTCTCAAAGTCCAGGTACGGGCCCTTGCACCCCGGCAGCACGCTGCGCGAGTAGCACACCTGGCTGACCGCGGCCTCGACGAACGGCGAGAAGAACCCGCAGCAGTTGAGCTGGTTCTGGATGCGCAGCCACCCCTCGATCGACAGCTCGTCCGACCACTGCGCGTTCACCTTGCCGTCCAGGTTGAAGTTGCGCCGCTTGAACGTGAGGTAGCCCGGGATCGTGAGCAGCGCGAAGCAGATCCACAGGAAGAACGTGTACAGCGCGAGGAACGCCCGGTTGTTCAGCAGCAGGCCCGCCCACCCGAACAGCGACGTGATGATCCCCGCCGCCGCCGCGATGGTCGACACGATCAGCTCGCCGCGGTTGCCAACGCGCACGATGTCCGCGTGCTTCCAGACGTCGAACCACGTGCAGAGGAGGAAGATGAGGCCGGCGATCGAGTAGCTGGACAACTGGGGAGAGTCAGCACAAAGACCAAACGCCAATCAACGAACTGAAAGGAAGACTCACCAGAAGATTTGCGACGAAGAGAATCCACTTGAATCTGTTCCAGCGCAGGCAGTCCTTGCGTGCGCCGGAGCCGCCCTTGCTGAACCAGCCCAACTGGACGCCGTCGTAGTCCTCGTCGCCCTCGCCGGGCATGCGGGCCTCGCCAGTGCGGAAAGCCTCGCGGCCGCCGCCGCGCTTGGGCATGCCGATGGGCGCGTCCTTGCCATTGCGGCGCTTGAGGCCGTTGTAGAGGACGGCGTCTGAGAATTTTGAGAGGAGGTAGTTGACGCTGAGCGAGAGCGGGGAGTCGCCCAGGAGCGGGGAGTCTGTGCTGCGTGGCAACGTGTCGACCACGTCCGCTGCAGAAGCCCGCACATTCAGGTACGGCTCTGTCTGCAGCGCGGCGGATGTACAGGGGGGAAGGCGGCGGGCGTGTGCTTCGACGGCCACACGCTGTCGCCGCCCGGAGAGTCGACGGCGGAGGGGCTCATTCTGCGCGGAACGCAAGAGTCGTCGCGCACCCGAACTTGCAGTGCGCTTCTGCAGATCCCTGCGGCGCCGGCCCGCGGCCCGACACGGCGCGGCGCGGCGAAGCCGCGCCCACCCAACGAGTCCGAGTCGCGCGCCCGCGCTTTTCAGTGCAAAGTCACTACAGCGTCACTAGTACTGTATGCCCCGTCTATCGCGACCCGCTGCCCTCTCTTGCGCCTCGCGCGGGTCTGCCCGCCCGCCGTTGAACACGCATAGCGCACGCGCTGGCGAACGCGGTCAGTCTCGCGTCGTCTCAAACATCTTCCCGCAGGTCTAGCGCATTGCTGGACGAAATGTATGGGCTGGCTGAAAGGTCGTGTCACGCAGTACGTTGGCATACGGTGTTTCTGCAACATGGATAGGCTAATGTCCGACTACTAGCAAACTCGTTGTGCGATCGAGCCGTCGTCCCTGTTGACAAAGCGACCGTGAATGGTTGACGCCGGCGTGCCAAGATGGATTCGACGGCGCGCATAGGATAGGTGAGTACTTACCCACTATGTTCCCGCCATACTGACAATCTGGTCCTGCGCTGATATCAGATCAGCGCCGTGTCACAATCATATCGCCACGGAACGCCTACTAGTCTGAGCGCCGATCCGCGCCATAGCGGATAACACCGTCCGCAGCGACAGAGTGACTCCGCAACCCGGTCTTCTCCAGTGACGCTGGATGCAAATTTTGGTGCGTGCTCTCGTCCGCGCGCCTCAGTTTGCTCACTGACAACTTCAATGACAGGCACCGTAGTCGCGACCGTGCGGCCTGGACGACTCGGAGAGCGGGCGGCGCCGTTCACGCGCACGACGTTGACAGACACAAATACGGCAACACCTGCATCGCTAACGACATGTTGAGCAGCAACGGCGGGCCCCTGCCGGACGACTCGGAGAGCTGGCGGCGATACGTGCCGCAGGATGACATTGGATGGCGGTCGGCTCGCGGGCACCACACTGTTCCGAGTCTCTCCCCACGCGGTCGTCGACTTGAAGCGGCTGCGACCCACGCCATCAGTGTCAGCAAGCGACCATGACCGCGAGTTCCAACAAACGCACATACTGCACAGGACGCCTTGGTTGTCAGCAAATGAAGGCAGCGCGGCCCCACATCAGCCCATGTCGCGCTTCCCGCCTCTTGCGCAATGGCCTCAGCCTGCGAGCAGCGGCCGCCGATGTCCTGCAACATCTCCCAGTCCCTGTTGACGCCCGTCCGCAAGCAGATGGGCCTACAGCGAGCAGACTTACCTGCGCCTATCGATTAGGTGCAGTGCATGCCCGCTGTGACGCTATCTCGCTCGCTGCACACCGCGACAGCAGGAAACTGCAAACCCCGTTATTTTGGTGAGCACCTGAGCCCAATACATATGTCGACGACGCACTGACCTTTCCACGCTCACCATCCAGAGTGTGTGCACGCCTCGATATGCCTCGCCAAAGTCAACAGTCAGCTGTTCTATCCTGGCCGCCGCCCTTGACGGTTCCGCCGATCCGTCAGGCCATTTTCGTGGGATTTGACGTGTTTTCCAATGGTCATAAGCCCTAGGCCACCTGCTGATCAGCGAATTCTCATCTCTTCATACGGTCAGACGGCGTGCAGAATAAAACTGTATTTCTCTCTACATGACGTACATACAATGCTCGAGAGACTGGCTCGCGCAGGGGATGCGATACAACAGTGTAATCACATGGTGAAGTCCAAGTGAGGGAGTGTAACTACAGACTTATCAGCTACAAATATATGGAGGCCCAGAGTGATCAGCCTCGAGCGGCACGCTCGGCAGAAGTAGTACCCCGTAACCCCGTGGATTATATAAAACATAAACCATCAGCAATACAATATTTGGTGATCGATCAACAGTGCTCATAAATATCAGCAGCCAAAAACATCAGAACTTGCGCAAGCGAGTAACAAATTAATTTGCCAGCACACTGCGTGGGGTAGATACGACAGAGGAGGGGGTAAGAGGTGTTGAACGGAGTTGCCAGAAGTTGCATTGATTCCCAACCTCACTTGGGCAGCCACATACAATATGCAACTACTAGTACTACACTTTTCTTTTCTTCTGCACATTTTTCTGTTATCTAAGCATCAAATCAGCTTGCCTTTTGTGCTGCACGGAGCCACTACCCGACACACCATCCACCGCACGCACCGACGGAAATCAGAGCGGCGCGCACTCCGTACGTCGTGCAACATGTTTCCCCCCTCCGTTACGCTCATTTCGTTCTTGCTCAACTATTTCACTATCGATTGACACCATTCCTTCAGCCACCTGAAAAGACGTGTCGACGGAGCGGATACCGCGCGCTCCGACGGAGCTCGGAGCGGTGCGCACTCCGTACGTCGTGCAATGTCTTTCCTCCCTTCTGTACGGTCGTTTTGCTGTTGCTCGACCACTTTACTATTGATTGACGTCATTCCTGCTGCAACATGAAGTGACGGATCGACGGAGCTGACACCGCGCGCGCCGACGGAAATCGGCGCGGCGTTCACTCGGTACGTCGTGCAACGTTTTTCCTCCCTCCTGTACGCTCATTTCATTGTTGCGCAACCATTTTACTATTGATTGACGTCGTTCTTTCGGCCGCATGAAGTGACGGATCAACGGAGCGGATACTGCGCGCGCCGACGGAACTGACACCACGTGCTCCGATGGAAATCAGAGTGGTGTGCACTTCGTACGTCGTGCAACGTGTTTCCTCCCTCTGTTACGCTCATTTTGTCCTTGCTCAACCATTTTACTATCCATCGACACCGTTCTTTCTGCCACCCAAAGCGACGGGTCGACGGAGCAGATACCGCGCGCTCCGACGGAACTCGGAGCGGTATGCACTTGGTACATGTTGAAGAGAGCCGATGCTACGCACGGCAGACGATTCCATCCAAGAAAGATGCCCTTCTTATATGGAATCAATGTAATGGAGTAAACATACTTGAGTGAGAAGAAAGTTAAACAATATGGATATGAAAAAGTAAATAATGACAACAACTTTGTTTGAAAATTATTATTTTAATGATTTAAAAATCAAAAATCACAATTTTGATTGTTTTAAAGGGGAAATCATTATTTTAATCGTTTTTTAAGTCGAAAAACATTATTTTAATCATTTTAAAATCGATTTTTTTTGGCCGGAAACCCGGGTTGTGGCTTCGGGTGAACTCGTGTGTTACATCGTGTTTGGAACTCCGACGCCATAAGTTAACCTCGTAAAGTACTGATCCCAAATATGGAATCAGAACAAGAAAGGCAAGCAGCCCGAGCTGTGTTACTCTAAGTCGTGCAATCATTTCTCAGACACTGAATTTTTAACATTGAAATTTAATATATATGACACTTGGAAACCCTCAGCCCATTTCCCAGCCAAGCTGATAATATTGACTCCCTTGATTTATATCAGCCTCTGAATCACTCAGCAGCTGATCTGACGACTCTTGACTTTTTTAATATACATCACATTTAAAATCATCTAGGCCCTTTGCCAGTGAGTGAATCTGGCAAGTTTGGCTTCTCAATGTACATCCTACTCCAAGGCACTCAGGACATGAACCAATGGAGCTCTTAAATTGAACTTTTTCTTATGTGTAGCATCAGAATAGAATAATATGTGTCACATCTGAATAAAATAATATGTGCCGCATCAGAATAAAATAATATGTGTTGCATCAGAATAAAATCATCAGAATAAAATATCATGTGTTGCATCTGAATAAAATAATATGTGCCGCATCAGAATAAAATAATATGTGTTGCATCAGAATAAAATCATCAGAATAAAATATCATGTGTTGCATCAGAATAAAATAATATGTGCCGCATCAGAATAAAATATTATGTGTTGCATCAGAATAAAATAATATGTGTTGCATCAGAATAAAATATTATGTGTTGCATCAGAATAAAATAATATGTGTTGCATCAGAATAAAATATGATTGGTCCGGAAAACCCGGGTTGTGGCTTCGGGTGAACTCGTGTGTTACATCGTGTTTGGAACTCCGACGCCATAAGTTAACCTCGTAAAGTACTGATCCCAAATATGGAATCAGAACAAGAAAGGCAAGCAGCCCGAGCTGTGTTACTCTAAGTCGTGCAATCATTTCTCAGACACTGAATTTTTAACATTGAAATTTAATATATATGACACTTGGAAACCCTCAGCCCATTTCCCAGCCAAGCTGATAATATTGACTCCCTTGATTTATATCAGCCTCTGAATCACTCAGCAGCTGATCTGACGACTCTTGACTTTTTTAATATACATCACATTTAAAATCATCTAGGCCCTTTGCCAGTGAGTGAATCTGGCAAGTTTGGCTTCTCAATGTACATCCTACTCCAAGGCACTCAGGACATGAACCAATGGAGCTCTTAAATTGAACTTTTTCTTATGTGTAGCATCAGAATAGAATAATATGTGTCACATCTGAATAAAATAATATGTGCCGCATCAGAATAAAATAATATGTGTTGCATCAGAATAAAATCATCAGAATAAAATATCATGTGTTGCATCAGAATAAAATAATATGTGCCGCATCAGAATAAAATATTATGTGTTGCATCAGAATAAAATATTATGTGTTGCATCAGAATAAAATATTATGTGTTGCATCAGAATAAAATAATATGTGTTGCATCAGAATAAAATATGATTGGTCCGGAAAACCCGGGTTGTGGCTTCGGGTGAACTCGTGTGTTACATCGTGTTTGGAACTCCGACGCCATAAGTTAACCTCGTAAAGTACTGATCCCAAATATGGAATCAGAACAAGAAAGGCAAGCAGCCCGAGCTGTGTTACTCTAAGTCGTGCAATCATTTCTCAGACACTGAATTTTTAACATTGAAATTTAATATATATGACACTTGGAAACCCTCAGCCCATTTCCCAGCCAAGCTGATAATATTGACTCCCTTGATTTATATCAGCCTCTGAATCACTCAGCAGCTGATCTGACGACTCTTGACTTTTTTAATATACATCACATTTAAAATCATCTAGGCCCTTTGCCAGTGAGTGAATCTGGCAAGTTTGGCTTCTCAATGTACATCCTACTCCAAGGCACTCAGGACATGAACCAATGGAGCTCTTAAATTGAACTTTTTCTTATGTGTAGCATCAGAATAGAATAATATGTGTCACATCTGAATAAAATAATATGTGCCGCATCAGAATAAAATAATATGTGTTGCATCAGAATAAAATCATCAGAATAAAATATCATGTGTTGCATCAGAATAAAATAATATGTGCCGCATCAGAATAAAATATTATGTGTTGCATCAGAATAAAATAATATGTGCCGCATCAGAATAAAATATTATGTGTTGCATCAGAATAAAATAATATGTGCCGCATCAGAATAAAATATTATGTGTTGCATCAGAATAAAATATTATGTGTTGCATCAGAATAAAATATTATGTGTTGCATCAGAATAAAATAATATGTGTTGCATCAGAATAAAATATGATTGGTCCGGAAAACCCGGGTTGTGGCTTCGGGTGAACTCGTGTGTTACATCGTGTTTGGAACTCCGACGCCATAAGTTAACCTCGTAAAGTACTGATCCCAAATATGGAATCAGAACAAGAAAGGCAAGCAGCCCGAGCTGTGTTACTCTAAGTCGTGCAATCATTTCTCAGACACTGAATTTTTAACATTGAAATTTAATATATATGACACTTGGAAACCCTCAGCCCATTTCCCAGCCAAGCTGATAATATTGACTCCCTTGATTTATATCAGCCTCTGAATCACTCAGCAGCTGATCTGACGACTCTTGACTTTTTTAATATACATCACATTTAAAATCATCTAGGCCCTTTGCCAGTGAGTGAATCTGGCAAGTTTGGCTTCTCAATGTACATCCTACTCCAAGGCACTCAGGACATGAACCAATGGAGCTCTTAAATTGAACTTTTTCTTATGTGTAGCATCAGAATAGAATAATATGTGTCACATCTGAATAAAATAATATGTGCCGCATCAGAATAAAATAATATGTGTTGCATCAGAATAAAATCATCAGAATAAAATATCATGTGTTGCATCAGAATAAAATAATATGTGCCGCATCAGAATAAAATATTATGTGTTGCATCAGAATAAAATAATATGTGTTGCATCAGAATAAAATATTATGTGTTGCATCAGAATAAAATAATATGTGTTGCATCAGAATAAAATATGATTGGTCCGGAAAACCCGGGTTGTGGCTTCGGGTGAACTCGTGTGTTACATCGTGTTTGGAACTCCGACGCCATAAGTTAACCTCGTAAAGTACTGATCCCAAATATGGAATCAGAACGTCGTGCAACGTGTTTCCCCCCTCCGTTACGCATGTTTCATCCTTGCTCAACCATTTTACTGTCAATTGACACCGTTCGTTCTGCCACATAAAGCGGTGAGTTGACGGGTGGACAACACCACGCGCGCCGACGGAAATCGGAACGGTATGCACCCGGTACGTTGCGCAACCCGTCCCCTCCCTCCTATGCGCTCATTTCACTCTTCCTCAACCATTTTACCATTGGTCTACACGGTTCGGTCTGCCACAGAAAGCAACGGATCGACGGAGCGTACACTGCACGCGCCGACGGAAACCGGCGTGGCGCTCAGTAGGTGCGCCAGTAGGTGCGCCGCCTGACGTCTCTCCTCCATCCTGTACGCTGACTTCTCTGTTGCTCAGTCATTTTGCCATCAATAGACCTCGTGGTATTTGCCACCAGGAACCACGACCCATGGCAACAGACCCCGCACGCACCGCGCGAAACCGCAGCGTCCTTCACTTGGTGCGTAGCCCGTTGTTTCTTCCTCCCCTCAATTTCTTCCTCCCCTCGACACTAGTTTTGCTCTGGCTTTTTAATGTGAGTATCAACAAACCTTGTTCTGACTGCCACATGAAGCCACCGCCCGGTGAAGCGTACACTGCGTGCGCCGACGGAGGCGGGCATAGCGTTCACTCCGTACGTCGTGCGACATCTCTCCTCACTGCCGTACAACCATTCCGTCTTTCGTAGCCATTTCTCTATCAATTGACGTTGTTGTTTCTTCCCCTTGAAGGTGCAACTTGCTGGGGCGTACACCGGGCGCACTGACGGAAACCGGAGCGGCGTGGGCTCGGTGCGTCGCGTGACATGTCGCCCCCCTTTGTACGCTCACTTATTTGTTGCTCAGTGTTTTTACCGTCAATCAATTTCCTTCTTTTTACCACCAGGAGGCACAACGCGGCGGACCGGCGGACCGTACACCGCGCGCGCCGACGGAAACCGTGGCGTTGTTCACTCGGTGCGTCACGCGCCGTCTCTCCTTCTTGTCGCTCACTCGTTTGTTTCTCAGCATTTTCTTTATCAATCAATTTCCTTCTTTTCACCAGCAGGAGGCACAACGCGGCGGACCGCACATCACGCGCACTGACGGAAACCGCGGCGGTGTTCACTAGGTGCGTCGCGCGCTGTCTCTCCTTCTTCTTGTACGCGCACTTGTTTGGTTCTCAGCATTCTCTTTATCAATCAACTTCTTTTTTTTCACCACCAGCAACCACAACCCGGCGGACCGTACACTGCGCGCGCCGACGGAAAGCGGTGTGGCGCTCACTCTGTATGTTGGAGGACATCTCCCCTCTCTTTTGTACGCTCATTTTCATCCTGCACAGACGTCTCTCAATCGATCAACGTCACTCGTTTTGCCAGACAATGACATGACCTGGCGGAACCACGCACCAACGGAAAGCCCCATGATGCTCACTCCGTAGGTTGGATAACATCTCCCCTCCCTCTTATACGATCCTTGCTTTGCGGTACAACTCCCCTTCCTGCTGTACGCTCATTCATGTCTTGCTCATCCATTTGACTATCCGTTGGTGGCGCTCTTTCTCCCACATCAAGTAAAGGGTCGACGGAGAGGACACAGCGCGTGCCGACGGAAATCGGAGCGGCGCGCACTCAGTACATCATGCGATGTGTTTCCTCCCTCCTGTACGCTCATTTCATTGTTGCTCAACCATTTTACTACAGATTGACATCATTCCTTCTGCCATATAAAGCGACGGGTTGACAGAGCAGACGCCCCGCGCGCCGACGGAAATCGGAGCGGTGAGCACTTAGTACATCATGCAACATGTTTCCTCCCTCCTGTACGCTCATTTTGTTGTTGCTCAGCCATTTTACTATCGATTCACACTGTTATTTCTGCCACATAAAGCGACAGGTAGACGGAGCGGACACCGCACGCGCCGACGGAGCTGACACCGCACACGCCAACGGAAATCGGAGCGGTTTGCACCCGGTACGTTGTGCAATATGTTTCCTCCCTCCTGTATGCTCATTTTGATGTGTCTCAACCATTTTACTATTGATTGACGTCGGTCTTTCTGCCACATGAAGCGACGGATCGACGGATCGGACACCGCGCGCGCCGACGGACGTCGGAGCGGTGCGCACTTGGTACGTTGTGCAAGGTGTTTCTCCCCTCCGTTATGCTCATTTAGTTCTTGCTCAACCATTTTCCCATTGATTGAGACCGTTCGTTCTCCCACCCAAAGCGACGGGTCGACGGAGCGGATACCGCGTTGATAGACACCTGCCGGCCGTAGGGCGGTCCTGTCTCCTGGTCCAAATCCCTAGACTCTGTGCAGCGTGGTTGTGAGAGGGTGAGTCGTCAGAGTTCCCGGGACAGTCGTGTAGCACCGCGAAGTGAGCGCGAGGAACGAAGTTCCGAGCGCGAACAAATGGGAAAGGATGAGGAACGAAGTTCCGAAGTGCGGAGCACGAAGAGATGTGAATGGGACGAGCAGAACGATACGATCAGACGAAGTCAGAAAACGAAATGCGAACTAGGTAGAGTTCGCCCGAACTAGTTGGCTGAGTTCGGGACGCGACGAACGGTTGGTGGTAGTATGGGTGTTGACGCGTCGAGGGATGATTCGATGGCTGATGAGTTCGTCAACGGAGTCAGCTGCGGACGAGTGCTGGGTGGTTTCGAAGGGTGCGAAGTCGAGAGACGAAGTCGAAAGTCGAAGTGCGAAGTCGAGGGTCGAAAGCGAAGTCGAAGACGAAGACGACAAATAAGACGACGAGTTGAGGTTACGTGCGAAGTGTAGAGCGAGGAGTGGCAGAGTCAGTGGGTGCTGACTATACCGAGGCGGAGTGCAGAGTCTCTTGCGAGATCCTGACTATGAGGGGGGAAAGTAACTTGCATTTCGTCGAGTCTGCGGGCTCTATATATACTACGAACCTATCCGAACCCGTATCGTACAGCGCGAAGTAGGCTAGCTATATGGAGAACGAAACCGAACAGAATGCACAACGTATCACGAGGAATGGGTCGGGAGCGCGCGAAGTGAGTATACGAAGTAATCGAGAGGTCGGTAACACAGCCAACGCTATGACTATGAAACAAACAATCTGCGCTGTCATGTCAATATGCAATAATCGTGGGGAAACAAGGTACCGGGCGGAACTAGATATCTGGGCGCGAAACATAGTCCTGGAACACAAAGAAATGAGCCGAACTCGCTGCGATCATCGTACGAAGTCGCGAACTGTATCAGAAAATACTAGTTCGCAAAGCGCTGGTTCGCTTCGCGTTGACTGCGGAGGAACGGCACTGTGACGAGGAGTACTGCGGACGACGGGGAACTCGGGGTAGAGGGAATCGACTGATGGGCACTGTGGAACTTTGTGTAGGCGCACCGAGTTGATGTTGGCATTGTCCGACGCGTGACGCCTGGCAGGTGGAATGCGGCGCGTCGGGTGTTGATGGATAGAGCGCCTAAACTCGGCCACGTGTGGGCGCCTCGAGTTGACGTGGGAGTTCGCGGTCAGGCCGAGTTCGCGATCACGTGACTTCGGGCGGCTATGCCGGATCAGCGGTTCGGGCGCTCCGATTCCGAAGTCACGTGACTTCGGACTTAAGCGAAAAATGCCAAAAGTTCGGGCGTATCCCTTCTCAGCGGGGATCCAGTCGTATCACCTCCTCCATACTTGAGACATGACCGTCCACGGTCATAGCGGGAGAGGGAGAACGCGTGCGAAGTCGCGGGGCGGGAGCGCACAAGGTGGGAAGCGAACTAGGAACCGGGGAAGCGAAGTGCGGAGAGTTCTCGGGGCTGGGCAGAGGGTTCGGGTGGCAACGGAACGGGTGCTACGAGGTTCGGCGCGGTTCGTGAGAGTGGAATCGACGCGATGGGGAGGGTCTCTGCGGGATCGAGGTGATGACGTCGTTATGATGTCAGAATGATGCAATGGCCTAGATGCGTTGGAAATCAAAGCCATACGCGCGTACTTGGTTGCCAGATGAGTTCGCGCCTAAAGATAGTCGTGGGAGTTCGGGCGCCGGCCGGGAAGTTTTTGCGCGAAGTCGAACGATTCTTTGGGGTCGCTAAGGGGGCGCCTATGCGAACAATGGGGAGGGGGAAAAGGATAAAAGGCGCGCCTGTCTGCTGCCGAAGTCTCCACTTCCACTTCGCTTCCCCCACTGGCGCTCTAGTAACATGTCGTCCCCTTCCACCAGCAAGTTCGTGCCGACGTACGAGAAGATGCTGGGTGCCCTCCGCCGGTACCTGGACAGCCTCAAGACCGCGGAGGACCTCGACCTCCAGCGCAAGTGGATCAAAATGTTGGTCCGCGCCTTCGTAAGTGCTTCGTTTTTGTCCTGGAGACTTCGCGTTTGCTGATAGAATTTCGGTAGGGAATCATTGCGCCACTTCGCGACGACCAGTCCGAAGTCGAAGAGGTGCGCGCCGAGTTCCAGGCGCTGGCCGACGAGCGCGGGCCACCGGAGTGGTACGCGGAGGCGGGAGCGGCACTTCGGGCGAAGCCCGTGCCAGTCGAAGTAAGTGTTTCTAGTTCGGCTTTTGCCTCTGATATGATCGCTGATACTTCGCCTTCAGGTTGACGAGGACGAACTCCTCGACCTGTTCATGCTCGAACAGGTCGGAGTCGAGGACGTCGCGGTCGCGGAGCGCCAGGCCGAGCGCGTCAAGACGCCGAGCCCCGTCGCGGGCCCTTCCTCTGCGCCGGTCGCGGAGCGCGGCAGCACGTCCGGTGCTGCTGCGGGGTCTGTTGCACGGGAGGTGCAGTTATCGCCGATCGCGGCGATAACCGTGCCGGACTCGGAGGACGACGACGTGGCCATGGGCGAGACGACCGAAGACGTCGAGAAGGGGGACGACGAGCTCGAGGACGAGGACGACGAGGAAGAAGCTTCGGGACCGACGACGCCGAAGGGCAAGAAAGTGCCGAAGCACGTGGTCATCGTGACCAAGGACGAGGACGCCTACGCCGCCAACCCGACGTGGACGAAGAAGCTGGAGGCGGCGAGGGCGAAGAAGAGGGAGATCCGGGCCGGGACATACGATGTCCGCGACCTCGGCGAGGTAAGTTCGGTTCGCCTTTGACTTCGTGACCTGCGCGCTGACTTCGGCTTTGTTCCAGGTGTGCGACTATTGTCGCAGGTTTTGCTCGACACTCGGGCGCGCCTGCGACCACAAGATGGTGAAGACCGCGACGATGATCAAGATGGCATGTACGAAGTGCCTCTCGTCGACGAAGGGATGCCATTGCGCGAACTGACTTTGAGTTTCAGCGCCACCTGCGCTGCCTCCATCCGAAGCCGGCGACGCTTCGGATGTTGAGATGGCGGGCGTGTCGCAGACGCAGCGCACGATCGCGGGGGAGCGCACTCCGCTCTTCCTGCCAAGTCCTCCTGCGATGGACCTGAAGGCCGAGGGATCCGGAGGGGAAGCGGCCGGAGGATTAGGCATCGGTAAGTCGCCCCTTCGCATCAGTTCTGGCGACGATATTAACTAGTTCGCAGGTCTTGCCCCAGCCGCCGAACTCGCGCCGGTCGCGGGTCCTAGCAAGCCGCGCAACAAGGGCAAGGGCAAGGCGAAGCCGAAGTCGCCGAAGCCGTACGGGATGCCGCCGGGACCGATCGCACAGAACATGCGCGGAGTTCGGGGAGTCAAGCGGCCGGACCGCTTCGACTTGAAGACGCTGCCGGACCCACCGCGCCTCGAGGACATCCAGACGATGGTGGACGCGATCGACAATGTCCCAACGGACATGGGCTTCTCGGAGGCGCAGCGCCTCATCATCCGCGCAGAGTGGCAGCTCCAGTCGCGCATCCTGACGCAGCACTGGGTCGGCCACAACGAACTGGTCGATTCGCAGTGGCGCGTGATGGCGATCTGGAACCCTGCGCTTCATGCGAGGTACGCGCGGGGCGAGAATGTGACGCTGGTGGGCGGGAGCGGAAGTGAGGAGGACGAGGATTAGGCGAGGCGAAGTCCATAGGACGACTTCGCCTCTAGTATACCTTTGTACTTGTAGTCCTCTTCTTGAATTGATTCGGTTCGTGTGTCCTGAACGCGAGAACGTAAGCGCATAGGAATGAAAAGAATCCGAAGTGACTTTGAAGTTGAAGTCGAAAGTTCGCGAACTCGAACGATGTGAAGTCAAAATCAAATAAAATTCTTTTTATTTTAGTCTCAGTAATCCTTCATCGACTAAGGACTTTGATCTTGAGTAGCCCTGCGCTTCAGCGATATACGCGAGCGTCTTAGCGAGGGGGAGGAATGGGGGAAGTGAATGGCGACCGTGGGTGATGCGGATTGATGCTAATCTTGTTCGTCTCCTTGTTCGTCTGTCTCGAACTCTTCTTCGTCAATATGGGCAGCTACTTCGGGGCTCACTATGTCTTCTTCGTCATCTCGAATCTCCGTGCTTTCTAGTTCGCGAAGTCGATTGGTGTCTATATTGATGTCAGACAAGTCAATGGGGATCGGTTCGCGACGAGCGAAGTAAGGGATGACTCGAAATGCGGCAATAGGACGATCCAGGACTGAACCATCGAGTTCGGCTAGAATATAAGCTCCACCGCGGTTGCGCGAAATGACGACCAGCGGACCGAGGTATCGAGGGCGCATCTTGCGATTAAGTGACTTCTCGATAGCCGTATGTCGCATTAGGACGAGTGCGCCACGCTGGAAGTCGAAGTTGCGAATGGTGCGTGCGTGTTCTTCCTCAAACTTTGCTGCGGCGGCGAGGCGAACTTCGTAGACCTTGGAGCGAAGTGCGGCGACATCGTCATATCTTTTCTGGAGGTCGATGGCGCGACGAGCGATGAGGTCGGTGGTCGATAGAAGTGAGTTCGGCGGCGGCTGAAGATACGTGGCTTCAGTGATGTCAAGGGGAATGAGCGGGTGACAACCCGTGACTGCGAAGTAAGGCGAACAGCCCATTCGCTTGCGAGTCGTAAGCCGATCTGCCCAAAATACAGAGTGCGCGACTCGCGCCCATTGCTTCTGGTCGCCGTCCGCTGCCTTGAATAGTGCCTGTCGAATGTCGTAGTGCGACCGCTCGACGATGCCGTTCGCTCGTGAATTGTAGCCGCTGATGCGAATATGCCGAATGTGATACTTCTTGGAGAGGACGTCGAGTGCCTTCACGAAGGGCTTGCCGTTGTCCGTAACGATCTCTGAAAGCGAACCCCATCGTGTAAGGACTTGCTCGTAGATGAACTTCGCGATCGCTGTTGAGTCCTCCTTGCGAAGTAGCGCGAATTCGGGATATGCGGAGATTGAGCATCGACCTTGAACGATGTAGCGGTAGCCGTTCGAGACCGGCATGTGCATGGTGTCGACGAACATCTTGGCGAAGAGCGAAGCGGGCATGTCGACGGTTGGTGGCATGAGGAGGAGGAAGCGCTGTCGCTGTTGGCATAAGTGGCAAGTTCGCACATACCACATGACATCGGCTTCGTATGAGGGCCACCAAAAGCGTTGACCGACGAGTGAGCGTGTCGCGAACACTCCTCTATGGCCTACTTCGTCGTGACATTCTCGCAGGATATGGATGCGTCGTTCGGGTCGCGGGATGAGCTTGTGCGCGCCGTCGCCAGAGCGTCGCAGAAGTCGAGGTCCGTCGACGAAGAAGCGAGTGGCGTACCGCACAAACGTTGCGAACTCTGCGTCCGTGAGTTCGTCTGGGCGTACTGGGTCTTCTAGCCATTCGCGAACTGCGTCGAGGCGTCGATCGTTCTTGCGTGCGCTGTCCGTGCGAGGGACCTCGTCGTACCCGAGCTCGGGGACCTCCTCCATACTTGAAATCTGACCGTCCTCGGTCAGGGCGTAGGATGCGAAGTGTGGCGGGGTGGGAGGGGAGGGAGCCGAAGTCGGGTATTCGTTCATACTCGCGGTGTGGACGACGTTGAGGAGACCGTAGAGCTGATCGATCCAGTCGTCGAAGTCGGGATCGTCAACGAAGTCGGGGTCGCCTGGCTGGGGAGTGCGTCGCGAGAGGCCGTCGGGACCGTGAAAAATTCCGGGGACATGCCGAAGTACGAACTTGAACGCGAGGATGGAAATAATCCACCGATTGATGCTGGCTGAAGGGATCAGATCGGGATGGTCTAGCATACCCTTGATAGAGAGTGCGTCGACCTCGACAACGAACTGCCGAAGTCCGATGAGGTAGATCTTGAGCACCTTCAGTGCGCGGTAGAGGCCGTAGATCTCGAGCTTCGGCTGGGAGAAGCGGCGTTCACGGTCGTTCAGGGAGATCGAACCGAAGCGGCTATAGTAGCGTCGTTTCTTGTTCGCTTCGTCTTCCTGGGCGAGGATATAGCCGACGGCGATATACGAAGTGTCGACGGCGAGAATGACGGACGCGGGGGAGTCGTAGTCGATGGCCCGAAGTGCGTCGGAGTGGACGAGTGCGTCCTTGAGGTACTCCTGCGCTGCGAACTGTTCGGGACCATACTCGAATTCCGCACCTTTGCGTGTGAGCTTCGTGAGCAGCCATGCATGCTTCGCGAAGTCTTTGATGAATATGCGGCAGACTCCAACGGTACCGAGGAATGCGCGAACATCAGAGATGTCTTTGCAAGGGCCCCAGTTCGTGATGGCGGAGATGGTGGTGGGGTCTGCGCGTCTACCCTCGGGAGTGCAAAGGTGACGAAGGACGGTGAATTCGCGCGAAATGAGGATCGACTTCGTACCGGAGAACGTGCCGCCCGAATACCGCATACGTTGCAGAATTCGGTTCGCATTCGTGAGGTGTTCCCACACAAAGCGGCGGATGTCGTCGTTCTCTGGAATCATCTCGTACGAACCGTCGGGGCGGCGATAATCCGATTTCGGACCTTTCAATGGGACGTCGTCGATGAAGGGGACAGTGAAGTCGGGGATTTCGGCTTGGAGGATGTGAGTGACGTCGTCATGAAAGATCGGGACCGAATTCGTCCAACCCATCGGCAGGGTGACTAGACGATGTGCGCCGTAGGGAGTCTGGAAAGTGGTGAAGTCGCGGGAGCGAGGATCGATGATGCGCTCGTCGTAGCCAACGTAGAGGTCGAGGATGCCACCGCAAGCACGACCGCCGAACTGTTCGGCGAGATGCTCTTGGATGGGCGGGACTCCGGAGTGTGCGATGGTAACTGCGTTGAGCGGTTCGAGCGAATGGACGAGCCGAAGCTTACCGTCCTTCTTCGCGACGCAGAACCACTTCAAACGGTAAGATGAGTTCGAAGGTTCGTACACACCGGCGGCAATCTTCTTCTTGATGATGGCGCAGACTTCGGGATAGATTCCAGGCGGGATGGGGATATTGCGCTCGACCCAAGGGACGTGCGAAACGACTGGAATCTGGACTGGAGGGAAGTACTCCTCTTTGAAACTTCCTCGTTCGGTTTCCGCCCATGCGAATGCTTCGTTCTGGTTGGCGATGACGTCGTGCAGAAGGTCGCGTTCGGTGGGCGTCAAGAATTCGTAGTTCGGCAGGGCGTCCATGGCGTCATGTCGCTCCTGCGTATAGCGGCCTGTGGGCGCGAACTTCGGGGGGGTGTGGATTAAGCGGAGGCATTGACGCGAGTGGATCGCCAGTGATGTTGCGCTCGATGCGAAATCCGTCTGGGAGGGTGCCGAGGACAGGTTTTACCTTTTTTGTCGACGGGCTTGTACTTCTTCTTGCCGATGAACGTGTCGTGTGTCGGTAGTTCGGGAGGCGAAGTCGAAGTCGAAGGGGTATCCAAGAAATAGGCGTGCGCGGCTTCGGCATGGGAAGGATACGGTGAGCGCGGCTCGCGAACAAGAAAGGCAGAGCGCGAATCGGGACTACTGGACTTGGCGTTGCGAAGACAAGATCTGGGATGCTCAGGAAGTGAGGGGGATGGCGTCTGCGGTCCTGGGAATTCGGAAGGTGAATGAGCATAGGGACCGAATGAGTCGTCGCTGAGAACGTAAGTTCGTTCAGACTGGTACAATGATGATGGAGAAGCGAACTGATCAAGAGGTGCGTGTTTCGGATCACGATGCGAGCGCGAAGTCGCCTGCGGCTTGCGAGGCTTCATAGGACAAATATTCTGCAATGAGACTGGAGCGGCGTGTTCTGGAAGATGTGAGCGTGCTTCGGAAGCGGTGACGTATGCGTGGCGAACCGCCGACTCGTCCGATGAGTCGATTTTGGCATGAGCGATGATTCGGACATTTTCTCCGTCGCCTTCGAGGATCATGGCGATGGACTCTCCGTCTTCGAGGTCGTCCTCAAAATCTTGCGCGGAGCTGATCGATTTGGAGATTGCGAAATCTGTGGCGACCACGGGGGAAGGTGGGGATGACAAGTGTGTCGCCAGTGTTCGGATCGCACAAGGTGACCGTTTGATCCTCGTTCGCGTAATTGCGAACTATCGACTCGGTGAGAACGTCGAAGGGTCGACCGAGGAGGATATCGTAAGCCACATTGCGCACTATGTGGATCTGCAAATACAGCGTCATTGACCCGAACTTTACCGGAACATTGCGCGCAAGGCCGAGTGATTCGGCGACCTGCTTGTTCGCGGATTGCAGTCGGATCTTGATGGACGGCGTGTAATGCAGTTCGAGGAAGTTGCAGATTTCTTCGGACATCGCAATGACCTGCGAACCGGGGTCCAGCAGACATTCGATGGCGACGCGGTTCGCAACTATGCCGTCGATAGAGCGAAGTGCGTGGGAGTCGTGGGCGACGGTGAGGGCGGCGGTGTCGGGGATTTCGCCTGGTTCGAGATCGTTGATATAGACCTCGACGGGATCCGACATTACTCCCTTGTTGTCGTCCGGCCAAATCGTCGCGGCCGTCGCTTCGCGAGGATCTGGAGCGTAGTTAGCGAAGATGCGCTTCTCCGATTCGCGTACCGCAGCGGCCGGAGAGACGATTTCTTCGTCCGCGACCTCCTCGAAAGAGACCTTCCGCTTTGAGGGCTCGTGAGGAGTGGGCGCGCGCTTCGGGGTGATGGCATCGCGGAACTTCGTGCGAACTTCGGGCGACAACGAAAGCAGCTCCTCCGCGGAGAGGGACAACTGCACTTCGCGCATGGCGCGGTCGAAGACGGCGTCGGCGAGTTCGGTGCGATGGACTGGAGGAGATTGCGGTACTGCACGTCGCGGTCTCTCCTTCGGCGGATCCGCCGGCACTGTCTTCGGCTTGGCAGGGGCGGCCGCGGTCGCGTCGCGGGCGCCACGGAATGGGTGAACGGCGGCCTGTTGGTCGGGTTCTGGAGTCGCTGAGCGACCGTCGTCGGTCGCAGGCGTTGCGGGCGCTGCCGAAGGTGGCGGAGTCGCGGGGTGGCGGTGGCGGAGCCGATCGCGAACTGGATGCGGTGGGTGGAGTCGACTTCGCTGCTGCCGGCGGGGCTTCGCGCTGCTTCCCCTTGGGCGGCGGACGAGTGATCTCCACTCCGTCGAATACCTGTGCGTAAGTGGGCTCGACTTTGCGAAGCGAAGCCAGTTCGGCCTCCAGTTCGGCAATGCGGTCGACTTTGATGAGGAGAAGGTATGCTGCGTAGTGGGAATCATCTCCATCATGAGTTGTTGCGCGGACCGGGCGAACTGTGGGTTACGACGATACCATTCCTGGACGCGTTCGCGCAGGAAGTTGCCAGTTTATGGTACCTGGCACGAACTGACCGTTCGAGAGAAACGACTTTGTTCTCGGCGTTTCGCTGGATGATGCCGGCCTTGATGTCTTCTTCGACGGGCGGGCATGCTGAGATGCGGTGATCCGACGAACCCAATACAAGCACCGGCCGGCCAGGCGAACCATGGCGGCAGCGCGGGCTTCTGCGGCAGGCGTGCGCGGTGCGGCAGGTGCGGCTGCGGGGCGGGTGCCGCCCGACCCGTCGCGGGTGGGTTCGCGGGGGGTGTTGCTGTTGCTGCTGCCGCTGCTGCTAACGGAGCAGTAAGTTCGCAAGCGAAACCTCACCTGCATGAGAGTTCGGATCAAAGTGGCGAGCAGGTCCTCCGTCTTGATATCGGGAGGAGGGGGCATCGTGGCGATACCAATGAAGGGCGATGCGGCGGTGGCGACGTGGGCGTCGGTTCGGTGCGATGCAGCCGAACTGCGAAGACATACTTCGCAGCTTCACTGACATCGGCAACGTCGTACGGGTCGTCAGTGTCGACGTCGGGCTTCTTGATCTGCAGACGAGGGTGAATCTGTCGCCACAAGGCATCGGGGATACCTTGACTAAACTCCCGCTTCTGCTGAAGCGAAGCGATGCGGCCTTTCCGAAGTCGGAAGCCGGACACTTCGATGAAGTCCTGTGATAAGTTGGAACTCCTCGAGCGTGAGCGTCGACTTCTTCGCGGTCGACTCCACGAGCGAACTGAGGTTCTGGAGCGAATAGGCGCGATCTTCATCGGCGCCGTCGTAGAGCTGGCATACCGCCTTACTTGAAGACGTCGTATGTGCAGGGACCGGTGCGAATTCCTCCATCCTGCGAACATGTCGGCTATTCGCTGATGGGGACATATACCTTTGCCCAGTATAGCTGATCGATCCAGTCGTCGAAGTCGGGATCGTCAACGAAGTCGGGGTCGCCTGGCTGGGGAGTGCGTCGCGAGAGGCCGTCGGGACCGTGAAAAATTCCGGGGACATGCCGAAGTACGAACTTGAACGCGAGGATGGAAATAATCCACCGATTGATGCTGGCTGAAGGGATCAGATCGGGATGGTCTAGCATACCCTTGATAGAGAGTGCGTCGACCTCGACAACGAACTGCCGAAGTCCGATGAGGTAGATCTTGAGCACCTTCAGTGCGCGGTAGAGGCCGTAGATTTCGAGCTTCGGCTGGGAGAAGCGTCGTTCGCGGTCGTTCAGGGAGATTGAACCGAAGCGACTATAGTAGCGTCGTTTCTTGTTCGCTTCGTCTTCCTGGGCGAGGATATATCCGACGGCGATATACGAAGTGTCGACGGCGAGAATGACGGACGCGGGGGAGTCGTAGTCGATGGCCCGAAGTGCGTCGGAGTGGACGAGTGCGTCCTTGAGGTACTCCTGCGCTGCGAACTGTTCGGGACCATACTCGAATTCCGCACCTTTGCGCGTGAGCTTCGTGAGCGGCCATGCGTGCTTCGCGAAGTCTTTGATGAATATGCGGCAGACTCCAACGGTACCGAGGAATGCGCGAACATCAGAGATGTCTTTGCAAGGGCCCCAGTTCGTGATGGCGGAGATGGTGGTGGGGTCTGCGCGTCTACCCTCGGGAGTGCAAAGGTGACGAAGGACGGTGAATTCGCGCGAAATGAGGATCGACTTCGTACCGGAGAACGTGCCGCCCGAATACCGCATACGTTGCAGAATTCGGTTCGCATTCGTGAGGTGTTCCCACACAAAGCGGCGGATGTCGTCGTTCTCTGGAATCATCTCGTACGAACCGTCGGGGCGGCGATAATCCGATTTCGGACCTTTCAATGGGACGTCGTCGATGAAGGGGACAGTGAAGTCGGGGATTTCGGCTTGGAGGATGTGAGTGACGTCGTCATGAAAGATCGGGACCGAATTCGTCCAACCCATCGGCAGGGTGACTAGACGATGTGCGCCGTAGGGAGTCTGGAAAGTGGTGAAGTCGCGGGAGCGAGGATCGATGATGCGCTCGTCGTAGCCAACGTAGAGGTCGAGGATGCCACCGCAAGCACGACCGCCGAACTGTTCGGCGAGATGCTCTTGGATGGGCGGGACTCCGGAGTGTGCGATGGTAACTGCGTTGAGCGGTTCGAGCGAATGGACGAGCCGAAGCTTACCGTCCTTCTTCGCGACGCAGAACCACTTCAAACGGTAAGATGAGTTCGAAGGTTCGTACACACCGGCGGCAATCTTCTTCTTGATGATGGCGCAGACTTCGGGATAGATTCCAGGCGGGATGGGGATATTGCGCTCGACCCAAGGGACGTGCGAAACGACTGGAATCTGGACTGGAGGGAAGTACTCCTCTTTGAAACTTCCTCGTTCGGTTTCCGCCCATGCGAATGCTTCGTTCTGGTTGGCGATGACGTCGTGCAGAAGGTCGCGTTCGGTGGGCGTCAAGAAATCGTAGTTCGGCAGGGCGTCCATGGCGTCATGTCGCTCCTGCGTATAGCGGCCTGTGGGCGCGAACTTCGGGGGGTGTGGATTAAGCGGAGGCATTGACGCGAGTGGATCGCCAGTGATGTTGCGCTCGATGCGAAATCCGTCTGGGAGGGTGCCGAGGACAGGTTTTACCTTTTTGTCGACGGGCTTGTACTTCTTCTTGCCGATGAACGTGTCGTGTGTCGGTAGTTCGGGAGGCGAAGTCGAAGTCGAAGGGGTATCCAAGAAATAGGCGTGCGCGGCTTCGGCATGGGAAGGATACGGTGAGCGCGGCTCGCGAACAAGAAAGGCAGAGCGCGAATCGGGACTACTGGACTTGGCGTTGCGAAGACAAGATCTGGGATGCTCAGGAAGTGAGGGGGATGGCGTCTGCGGTCCTGGGAATTCGGAAGGTGAATGAGCATAGGGACCGAATGAGTCGTCGCTGAGAACGTAAGTTCGTTCAGACTGGTACAATGATGATGGAGAAGCGAACTGATCAAGAGGTGCGTGTTTCGGATCACGATGCGAGCGCGAAGTCGCCTGCGGCTTGCGAGGCTTCATAGGACAAATATTCTGCAATGAGACTGGAGCGGCGTGTTCTGGAAGATGTGAGCGTGCTTCGGAAGCGGTGACGTATGCGTGGCGAACCGCCGACTCGTCCGATGAGTCGATTTTGGCATGAGCGATGATTCGGACATTTTCTCCGTCGCCTTCGAGGATCATGGCGATGGACTCTCCGTCTTCGAGGTCGTCCTCAAAATCTTGCGCGGAGCTGATCGATTTGGAGATCGCGAAATCTGTGGCGACCACGGGGGAAGGTGGGGATGACAAGTGTGTCGCCAGTGTTCGGATCGCACAAGGTGACCGTTTGATCCTCGTTCGCGTAATTGCGAACTATCGACTCGGTGAGAACGTCGAAGGGTCGACCGAGGAGGATATCGTAAGCCACATTGCGCACTATGTGGATCTGCAAATACAGCGTCATTGACCCGAACTTTACCGGAACATTGCGCGCAAGGCCGAGTGATTCGGCGACCTGCTTGTTCGCGGATTGCAGTCGGATCTTGATGGACGGCGTGTAATGCAGTTCGAGGAAGTTGCAGATTTCTTCGGACATCGCAATGACCTGCGAACCGGGGTCCAGCAGACATTCGATGGCGACGCGGTTCGCAACTATGCCGTCGATAGAGCGAAGTGCGTGGGAGTCGTGGGCGACGGTGAGGGCGGCGGTGTCGGGGATTTCGCCTGGTTCGAGATCGTTGATATAGACCTCGACGGGATCCGACATTACTCCCTTGTTGTCGTCCGGCCAAATCGTCGCGGCCGTCGCTTCGCGAGGATCTGGAGCGTAGTTAGCGAAGATGCGCTTCTCCGATTCGCGTACCGCAGCGGCCGGAGAGACGATTTCTTCGTCCGCGACCTCCTCGAAAGAGACCTTCCGCTTTGAGGGCTCGTGAGGAGTGGGCGCGCGCTTCGGGGTGATGGCATCGCGGAACTTCGTGCGAACTTCGGGCGACAACGAAAGCAGCTCCTCCGCGGAGAGGGACAACTGCACTTCGCGCATGGCGCGGTCGAAGACGGCGTCGGCGAGTTCGGTGCGATGGACTGGAGGGAGATTGCGGTACTGCACGTCGCGCGTCTTCTCCTTCGGCGGATCCGCCGGCACTGTCTTCGGCTTGGCAGGGGCGGCGGTCGCGTCGCGGGCGCCACGGAATGGGTGAACGGCGGCCTGTTGGTCGGGTTCTGGAGTCGCTGAGCGACCGTCGTCGGTCGCAGGCGTTGCGGGCGCTGCCGAAGGTGGCGGAGTCGCGGGTGGCGGTGGCGGAGCCGATCGCGAACTGGATGCGGTGGGTGGAGTCGACTTCGCTGCTGCCGGCGGGGCTTCGCGCTGCTTCCCCTTGGGCGGCGGACGAGTGATCTCCACTCCGTCGAATACCTGTGCGTAAGTGGGCTCGACTTTGCGAAGCGAAGCCAGTTCGGCCTCCAGTTCGGCAATGCGGTCGACTTTGATGAGGGAGAAGGTATGCTGCGTAGTGGGAATCATCTCCATCATGAGTTGTTGCGCGACCGGGCGAACTGTGGGGTTACGACGATACCATTCCTGGACGCGTTCGCGCAGGAAGTTGCCAGTTATGGTACCTGGCACGAACTGACCGTTCGAGAGAACGACTTTGTTCTCGGCGTTTCGCTGGATGATGCCGGCCTTGATGTCTTCTTCGACGGGCGGGCATGCTGAGATGCGGTGATCCGACGAACCGCAATACAAGCACCGGCCGGCCAGGCGAACCATGGCGGCAGCGCGGGCTTCTGCGGCAGGCGTGCGCGGTGCGGCAGGTGCGGCTGCGGCTGCGGGTGCCGCCCGACCCGTCGCGGGTGGGTTCGCGGGGGGTGTTGCTGTTGCTGCTGCCGCTGCTGCTAACGGAGCAGATAAGTTCGCAAGCGAAACCTCACCCTGCATGAGAGTTCGGATCAAAGTGGCGAGCAGGTCCTCCGTCTTGATATCGGGAGGAGGGGGCATCGTGGCGATACCAATGAAGGGCGATGCGGCGGTGGCGACGTGGGCGTCGGTTCGGTGCGATGCAGCCGAACTGCGAAGTACATACTTCGCAGCTTCACTGACATCGGCAACGTCGTACGGGTCGTCAGTGTCGACGTCGGGCTTCTTGATCTGCAGACGAGGGTGAATCTGTCGCCACAAGGCATCGGGGATACCTTGACTAAACTCCCGCTTCTGCTGAAGCGAAGCGATGCGGCCTTTCCGAAGTAGGAAGCCGGACACTTTGATGAAGTCCCTGTGATAAGTCTGGAACTCCTCGAGCGTGAGCGTCGACTTCTTCGCGGTCGACTCCACGAGCGAACTGAGGTTCTGGAGCGAATAGGCGCGATCTTCATCGGCGCCGTCGTAGAGCTGGCATACCGCCTTCTTGAAGACGTCGTATGTGCCCGGACCGGTAAATTCCTCCATACCTGCGAACATGTCGGCTTCGCTGATGGGGACATATACCTTTGCCCAGTCTTTCTTCTCCCGATCCGTGATGATGCCTGCGTTCAGCAGGTGGGCTTCGAGGTCGGAGAAGAAGCGACGAATCTCGGTGGGTTCGTCCTTGTTGAAGACCGGTGCGGTCCGGTGGAGGCGCGAAGGCATGGGGACGACTGCGGCCATGATGCGAACTGGATTGGGAACTGGTGCGGGAGGTTGTGGTGCGACGCGAAGTGCTGGACGAAGTTGCGAAGTGATGGGGAGAGCTGGAGTCGAAGGCGAAGGGGAGGGCGGAGTAGTCGGGGTCGGTGGTCGCGACGAACGAAGAGGAGTGAGCGGCGAGAGAGGGGGAAGAGGTGGGAGAGTTCGCGGGGGCGTACGAAATCCTCCGGGAACGTGGAAATGGTCCTCGAAGTCGGGTTCGACTTCTGGCTCGTTACCCGAACTGTCGGGGAGTTCTTCCTCCTCTACTTCTTCGTCCGGTTCTTCGTCAGAGAGGTCGAGGGGGCGAGCGGGGTACACGATGTGGCTTCTGCGAACTTCGTCGGCGTGGCTCTGGGGAGCGCGGCTGCGAAGGTTATAGCGGGAGACGAAGGGAGAAGATGCTTCTGACTGTCGCGGAGGCGTTCTGACTGTTGGACCCTCGCGGTGGGCTCCAAAATGATAGACACCTGCCGGCCGTAGGGCGGTCCTGTCTCCTGGTCCAAATCCCTAGACTCTGTGCAGCGTGGTTGTGAGAGGGTGAGTCGTCAGAGTTCCCGGGACAGTCGTGTAGCACCGCGAAGTGAGCGCGAGGAACGAAGTTCCGAGCGCGAACAAATGGGAAAGGATGAGGAACGAAGTTCCGAAGTGCGGAGCACGAAGAGATGTGAATGGGACGAGCAGAACGATACGATCAGACGAAGTCAGAAAACGAAATGCGAACTAGGTAGAGTTCGCCCGAACTAGTTGGCTGAGTTCGGGACGCGACGAACGGTTGGTGGTAGTATGGGTGTTGACGCGTCGAGGGATGATTCGATGGCTGATGAGTTCGTCGACGGAGTCAGCTGCGGACGAGTGCTGGGTGGTTTCGAAGGGTGCGAAGTCGAGAGACGAAGTCGAAAGTCGAAGTGCGAAGTCGAGGGTCGAAAGCGAAGTCGAAGACGAAGACGACAAATAAGACGACGAGTTGAGGTTACGTGCGAAGTGTAGAGCGAGGAGTGGCAGAGTCAGTGGGTGCTGACTATACCGAGGCGGAGTGCAGAGTCTCTTGCGAGATCCTGACTATGAGGGGGGAAAGTAACTTGCATTTCGTCGAGTCTGCGGGCTCTATATATACTACGAACCTATCCGAACCCGTATCGTACGGCGCTGATAGACACCTGCCGGCCGTAGGGCGGTCCTGTCTCCTGGTCCAAATCCCTAGACTCTGTGCAGTGTGGTTGTGAGAGGGTGAGTCGTCAGAGTTCCCGGGACGGTCGTGTAGCACCGCGAAGTGAGCGCGAGGAACGAAGTTCCGAGCGTGAACAAATGGAAAGGGATGAGGAACGAAGTTCCGAAGTGCGGAGAACGAAGGGATGTGGATGGGACGAACAGAACGATACGATCAGACGAAGTCAGAAAACGAAATGCGAACTATGTAGAGTTCGCCCGAACTAGTTGGCTGAGTTCGGGACGCGACGGATGGTTGGTGGTGGTATGGGTGTTGACGCGTCGAGGGATGATTCGATGGCTGATGAGTTCGTCGACGGAGTCAATTGCGGACGAGTGCTGGGTGGTTTCGAAGGGTGCGAAGTCGATGACTTGATAGTTCGGGGTGCGAAGTCGAGGGACGAAGTCGAAAGTCGAAGTGCGAAGTCGAGGGTCGAAAGCGAAGTCGAAGACGAAGACGACAAATAAGACGACGAGTTGAGGTTACGTGCGAAGTGTAGAGCGAGGAGTGGCAGAGTCAGTGAGTGCTGACTATACCGAGGCGGAGTGCAGAGTCTCTTGCGAGATCCTGACTATGAGGGGGGAAAGTAACTTGCATTTCGTCGAGTCTGCGGGCTCTATATATACTACGAACCTATCCGAACCCGTATCGTACGGCGCGAAGTAGGCTAGCTATATGGAGAACGAAACCGAACAGAATGCAAAGCGTATCACGAGGGATGGGTCGGGAGCGCGCGAAGTGAGTATACGAAGTAATAGAGAGGTCGATAACATAGCCAACGCTATGACTATGAAACAAACAATCTGCGCTGTCATGTCAATATGCAATAATCGTGGGGAAACAAGGTACCGGGCGGAACTAGATATCTGGGCGCGAAACATAGTCCTGGAACATAAAGAAATGAGCCGAACTCGCTGCGATCATCGTACGAAGTCGCGAACTGTGTCAGAAAATACTAGTTCGCAAAGCGCCGGTTCGCTTCGCGTTGACTGCGGAGGAACGGCACTGTGACGAGGAGTACTGCGGACGACGGGGAACTCGGGGTAGAGGGAATCGACTGATGGGCACTGTGGAACTTTGTGTAGGCGCACCGAGTTGATGTTGGCATTGTCCGACGCGTGACGCCTGGCAGGTGGAATGCGGCGCGTCGGGTGTTGATGGGTAGAGCGCCTAGACTCGGCCACGTGTGGGCGCCTCGAGTTGACGTGGGAGTTCGCGGTCGGGCCGAGTTCGTGATCACGTGACTTTGGGCGGCTATGCCGGATCAACGGTTCGGGCGCTCCGGGTCCGAAGTCACGTGACTTCGGACTTAAGCGAAAAATGCCAAAAGTTCGGGCGTATCCCCTCTCAGCGGGGATCCAGGCGTATCACCTCCTCCATACTTGAAACATGACCGTCCACGGTCATAGCGGGAGAGGGAGATCGCGTGCGAAGTCGCGGCGCGGGAGCGCACAAGACGGGAAGCGAACTAGGAACCGGGGAAGCGAAGTGCGGAGAGTTCTCGGGGCTGGGCAGAGGGTTCGGGTGGCAACGGAATGGGCGCTACGAGGTTCGGCGCGGTTCGTGAGAGTGGAATCGACGCGATGAGGAGGGTCTCTGCTGGATCGAGGCGATGACGTCGTTATGATGTCAGAATGATGCAATGGCCTAGATGCGTTGGAAATCAAAGCCATACGCGCGTACTTGGTTGCCGGATGAGTTCGCGCCTAAAGATAGTCGTGGGAGTTCGGGCGCCGGCCGGGAAGTTTTTGCGCGAAGTCGGACGATTCCTTGGGGTCGCTAAGGGGGCGCCTATGCGAACAATGGGGAGGGGGAAAAGGATAAAAGGCGCGCCTGTCTGCTGCCGAAGTCTCCACTTCCACTTCGCTTCTCCCACTGGCGCTCTAGTAACATGTCGTCCCCTTCCACCAGCAAGTTCGTGCCGACCTACGAGAAGATGCTGGGTGCCCTCCGCCGGTACCTGGACAACCTCAAGACCGCGGAGGACCTCGACCTCCAGCTCAAGTGGATCAAGATGTTGGTCCGCGCCCTCGTAAGTGCTTCGTTCTTGTCCTGGAGACTTCGCGTTTGCTGATAAAACTTCGGTAGGGAATTATTGCGCCACTTCGCGACGACCAGTCCGAAGTCGAAGAGGTGCGCGCCGAGTTCCAGGCGCTGGCCGACGACCGCGGGCCACCTGAGTGGTACGCGGAGGCGGGCGCGGCACTGCGGGCGAAGCCCGTGCCGGTCGAAGTAAGTGACTCCAGTTCGGTTTTTGTCTCGGATTCGATCGCTGACACTTCGCATACAGGTTGATGAGGACGAACTCCTCGACCTGTTCATGCTCGAACAGGTCGGAGTCGAGAACGTCGAGGTCGCGGAGCGCCAGGCCGAGCGCGTCAAGACGCCGAGCCCCGTCGCGGGCCCTTCCTCTGCGCCGGTCGCGGAGCGCGGCAGCACGTCCGGTGCTGCTGCGGGGTCTGTAGTGCGGGAGGTGCAGTTATCGCCGATAGCGGCGATAACTGTGCCGGACTCGGAGGACGAAGACGTGGCGATGGGCGAGACAACCGAAGACGTCGAGAAGGGGGACGACGAGCTCGAGGACGAGGACGACGAGGAAGAAGCTTCGGGACCGACGACGCCGAAGGGCAAGAAAGTGCCGAAGCACGTGGTCATCGTGACCAAGGACGAGGACGCCTACGCCGCCAACCCGACGTGGACGAAGAAGCTGGAGGCGGCGAGGGCGAAGAAGAGGGAGATCCGGGCCGGGACATACGATGTCCGCGACCTCGGCGAGGTAAGTTCGGTTCGCCTTTGACTTCGTGACCTGCGCGCTGACTTCGGCTTTGTTCTAGGTGTGCGACTATTGTCGCAGGTTCTGTTCGACCCTCGGGCGCGCGTGCGACCACAAGATGGTCAAGACCGCCACTATGATCAAGATGGCGTGCACGAAGTGCCTGTCATCGACGAAGGGGTGCCACTGGACTGGCACGACGCCAGTATTTGCAAGTAAGTCTTCGACTTCGCTTCGGGTTGCAGACGATTGCTGACTACTTCGCCTTGGACAGAAGAGCGCAGCAAGAAGGAGGGCGGAGGCCGCAAGAGGGGCCACGTCACGACGCCGGAGCAGGACGATCCTGAGGCGCAGCCGGTCGCGAAGCGACTGCGGGCTCCGCGCGCCGCAGTGCGGCAACTCCTAGGTACGTCGTGAGTAACTTCGGTTCGAGCGCGAACTGACTTTGAGTTTCAGCGCCACCTGCGCTGCCTCCATCCGAAGCCGGCGACGCTTCGGATGTTGAGATGGCGGGCGTGTCGCAGACGCAGCGCACGATCGCGGGGGAGCGCACTCCGCTCTTCCTGCCAAGTCCTCCTGCGATGGACCTGAAGGCCGAGGGATCCGGAGGGGAAGCGGCCGGAGGATTAGGCATCGGTAAGTCGCCCCTTCGCATCAGTTCTGGCGACGATATTAACTAGTTCGCAGGTCTTGCCCCAGCCGCCGAACTCGCGCCGGTCGCGGGTCCTAGCAAGCCGCGCAACAAGGGCAAGGGCAAGGCGAAGCCGAAGTCGCCGAAGCCGTACGGGATGCCGCCGGGACCGATCGCACAGAACATGCGCGGAGTTCGGGGAGTCAAGCGGCCGGACCGCTTCGACTTGAAGACGCTGCCGGACCCACCGCGCCTCGAGGACATCCAGACGATGGTGGACGCGATCGACAATGTCCCAACGGACATGGGCTTCTCGGAGGCGCAGCGCCTCATCATCCGCGCAGAGTGGCAGCTCCAGTCGCGCATCCTGACGCAACACTGGGTCGGCCACAACGAACTGGTCGATTCGCAGTGGCGCGTCATGGCGATCTGGAACCCTGCGCTTCATGCGAGGTACGCGCGGGGCGAGAATGTGACGCTGGTGGGCGGGAGCGGAAGTGAGGAGGACGAGGATTAGGCGAGGCGAAGTCCATAGGACGACTTCGCCTCTAGTATACCTTTGTACTTGTAGTCCTCTTCTTGAATTGATTCGGTTCGTGTGTCCTGAACGCGAGAACGTAAGCGCATAGGAATGAAAAGAATCCGAAGTGACTTTGAAGTTGAAGTCGAAAGTTCGCGAACTCGAACGATGTGAAGTCAAAATCAAATAAAATTCTTTTTATTTTAGTCTCAGTAATCCTTCATCGACTAAGGACTTTGATCTTGAGTAGCCCTGCGCTTCAGCGATATACGCGAGCGTCTTAGCGAGGGGGAGGAATGGGGGAAGTGAATGGCGACCGTGGGTGATGCGGATTGATGCTAATCTTGTTCGTCTCCTTGTTCGTCTGTCTCGAACTCTTCTTCGTCAATGTGGGCAGCTACTTCGGGGCTCACTATGTCTTCTTCGTCATCTCGAATCTCCGTGCTCTCCAGTTCGCGAAGTCGATTGGTGTCTATATCGATGTCAGACAAGTCAATGGGGATCGGTTCGCGACGAGCGAAGTAAGGGATGACTCGAAATGCGGCAATAGGACGATCCAGAACTGAACCATCGAGTTCGGCTAGAATATAAGCTCCACCGCGGTTGCGCGAAATGACGACAAGCGGACCGAGGTATCGAGGGCGCATTTTGCGATTGAGTGACTTCTCGATAGCCGTATGTCGCATGAGGACGAGTGCGCCACGCTGGAAGTCGAAGTGCGAATGGTGCGTGGTGTGTTCCTCTTCGAACTTTGCTGCGGCGGCGAGGCGAACTTCGTAGACCTTGGAGCGAAGTGCGGCGACGTCATCATAGCGCTTCTGGAGGTCGATGGCGCGACGAGCGATGAGGTCGGTGGTCGATAGAAGTGAGTTCGGCGGCGGCTGAAGATACGTGGCTTCAGTGATGTCAAGGGGAATGAGCGGGTGACAACCAGTGACTGCGAAGTAAGGCGAACAGCCCATTCGCTTGCGAGTCGTAAGCCGATCTGCCCAGAAAACAGAGTGCGCAACTCGTGCCCATTGCTTCTGGTCGCCGTCCGCTGCCTTGAATAGTGCCTGTCGAATGTCGTAGTGCGATCGCTCGACGATGCCGTTCGCTCGTGAATTGTAGCCGCTGATGCGAATATGCCGAATGTGATACTTCTTGGAGAGGACGTCGAGTGCTTTCACGAAGGGCTTGCCGTTGTCCGTGACGATTTCTGAAAGCGAACCCCAACGAGTAAGCACTTGCTCGTAGATGAACTTCGCGATCGCTGTTGAGTCCTCCTTGCGAAGTAGCGCGAATTCGGGATATGCGGAGATTGAGCATCGACCTTGACGATGTAGCGGTAGCCGTTCGAGACCGGCATGTGCATGGTGTCGACAAACATCTTGGCGAAGAGCGAAGCGGGCATGTCGACGGTTGGTGGCATGAGGAGGAGGAAGCGCTGTCGCTGTTGGCATAAGTGGCAAGTTCGCACATACCACATGACATCGGCTTCGTATGAGGGCCACCAAAAGCGTTGACCGACGAGTGAGCGTGTTGCGAACACTCCTCTATGGCCTACTTCGTCGTGACATTCGCGCAGGATATGGATGCGTCGATCGGGTCGCGGGATGAGCTTGTGCGCGCCGTCGCCAGAGCGTCGCAGAAGTCGAGGGCCGTCGACGAAGAAGCGAGTGGCGTACCGCACAAACGTTGCGAACTCTGCGTCCGTGAGTTCGTCTGGGCGTACTGGGTCTTCTAACCATTCGCGAACTGCGTCGAGGCGTCGATCGTTCTTGCGTGCGCTGTCCGTGCGAGGGACCTCGTCGTACCCGAGCTCGGGGACCTCCTCCATACTTGAAATCTGACCGTCCTCGGTCAGGGCGTACGATGCGAAGTGTGGCGGGGAGGGAGGGGAGGGAGCCGAAGTCGGGTATTCGTTCATACTCGCGGTGTGGACGACGTTGAGGAGACCGTATAGCTGATCGATCCAGTCGTCGAAGTCGGGATCGTCAACGAAGTCGGGGTCGCCTGGCTGGGGAGTGCGTCGCGAGAGGCCGTCGGGACCGTGAAAAATTCCGGGGACATGCCGAAGTACGAACTTGAACGCGAGGATGGAAATAATCCACCGATTGATGCTGGCTGAAGGGATCAGATCGGGATGGTCTAGCATACCCTTGATAGAGAGTGCGTCGACCTCGACAACGAACTGCCGAAGTCCGATGAGGTAGATCTTGAGCACCTTCAGTGCGCGGTAGAGGCCGTAGATTTCGAGCTTCGGCTGGGAGAAGCGTCGTTCGCGGTCGTTCAGGGAGATTGAACCGAAGCGACTATAGTAGCGTCGTTTCTTGTTCGCTTCGTCTTCCTGGGCGAGGATATATCCGACGGCGATATACGAAGTGTCGACGGCGAGGATGACGGACGCGGGGGAGTCGTAGTCGATGGCCCGAAGTGCGTCGGAGTGGACGAGTGCGTCCTTGAGGTACTCCTGCGCTGCGAACTGTTCGGGACCATACTCGAATTCCGCACCTTTGCGCGTGAGCTTCGTGAGCGGCCATGCGTGCTTCGCGAAGTCTTTGATGAATATGCGGCAGACTCCAACGGTACCGAGGAATGCGCGAACATCAGAGATGTCTTTGCAAGGGCCCCAGTTCGTGATGGCGGAGATGGTGGTGGGGTCTGCGCGTCTACCCTCGGGAGTGCAAAGGTGACGAAGGACGGTGAATTCGCGCGAAATGAGGATCGACTTCGTACCGGAGAACGTGCCGCCCGAATACCGCATACGTTGCAGAATTCGGTTCGCATTCGTGAGGTGTTCCCACACAAAGCGGCGGATGTCGTCGTTCTCTGGAATCATCTCGTACGAACCGTCGGGGCGGCGATAATCCGATTTCGGACCTTTCAATGGGACGTCGTCGATGAAGGGGACAGTGAAGTCGGGGATTTCGGCTTGGAGGATGTGAGTGACGTCGTCATGAAAGATCGGGACCGAATTCGTCCAACCCATCGGCAGGGTGACTAGACGATGTGCGCCGTAGGGAGTCTGGAAAGTGGTGAAGTCGCGGGAGCGAGGATCGATGATGCGCTCGTCGTAGCCAACGTAGAGGTCGAGGATGCCACCGCAAGCACGACCGCCGAACTGTTCGGCGAGATGCTCTTGGATGGGCGGGACTCCGGAGTGTGCGATGGTAACTGCGTTGAGCGGTTCGAGCGAATGGACGAGCCGAAGCTTACCGTCCTTCTTCGCGACGCAGAACCACTTCAAACGGTAAGATGAGTTCGAAGGTTCGTACACACCGGCGGCAATCTTCTTCTTGATGATGGCGCAGACTTCGGGATAGATTCCAGGCGGGATGGGGATATTGCGCTCGACCCAAGGGACGTGCGAAACGACTGGAATCTGGACTGGAGGGAAGTACTCCTCTTTGAAACTTCCTCGTTCGGTTTCCGCCCATGCGAATGCTTCGTTCTGGTTGGCGATGACGTCGTGCAGAAGGTCGCGTTCGGTGGGCGTCAAGAAATCGTAGTTCGGCAGGGCGTCCATGGCGTCATGTCGCTCCTGCGTATAGCGGCCTGTGGGCGCGAACTTCGGGGGGTGTGGATTAAGCGGAGGCATTGACGCGAGTGGATCGCCAGTGATGTTGCGCTCGATGCGAAATCCGTCTGGGAGGGTGCCGAGGACAGGTTTTACCTTTTTGTCGACGGGCTTGTACTTCTTCTTGCCGATGAACGTGTCGTGTGTCGGTAGTTCGGGAGGCGAAGTCGAAGTCGAAGGGGTATCCAAGAAATAGGCGTGCGCGGCTTCGGCATGGGAAGGATACGGTGAGCGCGGCTCGCGAACAAGAAAGGCAGAGCGCGAATCGGGACTACTGGACTTGGCGTTGCGAAGACAAGATCTGGGATGCTCAGGAAGTGAGGGGGATGGCGTCTGCGGTCCTGGGAATTCGGAAGGTGAATGAGCATAGGGACCGAATGAGTCGTCGCTGAGAACGTAAGTTCGTTCAGACTGGTACAATGATGATGGAGAAGCGAACTGATCAAGAGGTGCGTGTTTCGGATCACGATGCGAGCGCGAAGTCGCCTGCGGCTTGCGAGGCTTCATAGGACAAATATTCTGCAATGAGACTGGAGCGGCGTGTTCTGGAAGATGTGAGCGTGCTTCGGAAGCGGTGACGTATGCGTGGCGAACCGCCGACTCGTCCGATGAGTCGATTTTGGCATGAGCGATGATTCGGACATTTTCTCCGTCGCCTTCGAGGATCATGGCGATGGACTCTCCGTCTTCGAGGTCGTCCTCAAAATCTTGCGCGGAGCTGATCGATTTGGAGATCGCGAAATCTGTGGCGACCACGGGGGAAGGTGGGGATGACAAGTGTGTCGCCAGTGTTCGGATCGCACAAGGTGACCGTTTGATCCTCGTTCGCGTAATTGCGAACTATCGACTCGGTGAGAACGTCGAAGGGTCGACCGAGGAGGATATCGTAAGCCACATTGCGCACTATGTGGATCTGCAAATACAGCGTCATTGACCCGAACTTTACCGGAACATTGCGCGCAAGGCCGAGTGATTCGGCGACCTGCTTGTTCGCGGATTGCAGTCGGATCTTGATGGACGGCGTGTAATGCAGTTCGAGGAAGTTGCAGATTTCTTCGGACATCGCAATGACCTGCGAACCGGGGTCCAGCAGACATTCGATGGCGACGCGGTTCGCAACTATGCCGTCGATAGAGCGAAGTGCGTGGGAGTCGTGGGCGACGGTGAGGGCGGCGGTGTCGGGGATTTCGCCTGGTTCGAGATCGTTGATATAGACCTCGACGGGATCCGACATTACTCCCTTGTTGTCGTCCGGCCAAATCGTCGCGGCCGTCGCTTCGCGAGGATCTGGAGCGTAGTTAGCGAAGATGCGCTTCTCCGATTCGCGTACCGCAGCGGCCGGAGAGACGATTTCTTCGTCCGCGACCTCCTCGAAAGAGACCTTCCGCTTTGAGGGCTCGTGAGGAGTGGGCGCGCGCTTCGGGGTGATGGCATCGCGGAACTTCGTGCGAACTTCGGGCGACAACGAAAGCAGCTCCTCCGCGGAGAGGGACAACTGCACTTCGCGCATGGCGCGGTCGAAGACGGCGTCGGCGAGTTCGGTGCGATGGACTGGAGGGAGATTGCGGTACTGCACGTCGCGCGTCTTCTCCTTCGGCGGATCCGCCGGCACTGTCTTCGGCTTGGCAGGGGCGGCGGTCGCGTCGCGGGCGCCACGGAATGGGTGAACGGCGGCCTGTTGGTCGGGTTCTGGAGTCGCTGAGCGACCGTCGTCGGTCGCAGGCGTTGCGGGCGCTGCCGAAGGTGGCGGAGTCGCGGGTGGCGGTGGCGGAGCCGATCGCGAACTGGATGCGGTGGGTGGAGTCGACTTCGCTGCTGCCGGCGGGGCTTCGCGCTGCTTCCCCTTGGGCGGCGGACGAGTGATCTCCACTCCGTCGAATACCTGTGCGTAAGTGGGCTCGACTTTGCGAAGCGAAGCCAGTTCGGCCTCCAGTTCGGCAATGCGGTCGACTTTGATGAGGGAGAAGGTATGCTGCGTAGTGGGAATCATCTCCATCATGAGTTGTTGCGCGACCGGGCGAACTGTGGGGTTACGACGATACCATTCCTGGACGCGTTCGCGCAGGAAGTTGCCAGTTATGGTACCTGGCACGAACTGACCGTTCGAGAGAACGACTTTGTTCTCGGCGTTTCGCTGGATGATGCCGGCCTTGATGTCTTCTTCGACGGGCGGGCATGCTGAGATGCGGTGATCCGACGAACCGCAATACAAGCACCGGCCGGCCAGGCGAACCATGGCGGCAGCGCGGGCTTCTGCGGCAGGCGTGCGCGGTGCGGCAGGTGCGGCTGCGGCTGCGGGTGCCGCCCGACCCGTCGCGGGTGGGTTCGCGGGGGGTGTTGCTGTTGCTGCTGCCGCTGCTGCTAACGGAGCAGATAAGTTCGCAAGCGAAACCTCACCCTGCATGAGAGTTCGGATCAAAGTGGCGAGCAGGTCCTCCGTCTTGATATCGGGAGGAGGGGGCATCGTGGCGATACCAATGAAGGGCGATGCGGCGGTGGCGACGTGGGCGTCGGTTCGGTGCGATGCAGCCGAACTGCGAAGTACATACTTCGCAGCTTCACTGACATCGGCAACGTCGTACGGGTCGTCAGTGTCGACGTCGGGCTTCTTGATCTGCAGACGAGGGTGAATCTGTCGCCACAAGGCATCGGGGATACCTTGACTAAACTCCCGCTTCTGCTGAAGCGAAGCGATGCGGCCTTTCCGAAGTAGGAAGCCGGACACTTTGATGAAGTCCCTGTGATAAGTCTGGAACTCCTCGAGCGTGAGCGTCGACTTCTTCGCGGTCGACTCCACGAGCGAACTGAGGTTCTGGAGCGAATAGGCGCGATCTTCATCGGCGCCGTCGTAGAGCTGGCATACCGCCTTCTTGAAGACGTCGTATGTGCCCGGACCGGTAAATTCCTCCATACCTGCGAACATGTCGGCTTCGCTGATGGGGACATATACCTTTGCCCAGTCTTTCTTCTCCCGATCCGTGATGATGCCTGCGTTCAGCAGGTGGGCTTCGAGGTCGGAGAAGAAGCGACGAATCTCGGTGGGTTCGTCCTTGTTGAAGACCGGTGCGGTCCGGTGGAGGCGCGAAGGCATGGGGACGACTGCGGCCATGATGCGAACTGGATTGGGAACTGGTGCGGGAGGTTGTGGTGCGACGCGAAGTGCTGGACGAAGTTGCGAAGTGATGGGGAGAGCTGGAGTCGAAGGCGAAGGGGAGGGCGGAGTAGTCGGGGTCGGTGGTCGCGACGAACGAAGAGGAGTGAGCGGCGAGAGAGGGGGAAGAGGTGGGAGAGTTCGCGGGGGCGTACGAAATCCTCCGGGAACGTGGAAATGGTCCTCGAAGTCGGGTTCGACTTCTGGCTCGTTACCCGAACTGTCGGGGAGTTCTTCCTCCTCTACTTCTTCGTCCGGTTCTTCGTCAGAGAGGTCGAGGGGGCGAGCGGGGTACACGATGTGGCTTCTGCGAACTTCGTCGGCGTGGCTCTGGGGAGCGCGGCTGCGAAGGTTATAGCGGGAGACGAAGGGAGAAGATGCTTCTGACTGTCGCGGAGGCGTTCTGACTGTTGGACCCTCGCGGTGGGCTCCAAAATGATAGACACCTGCCGGCCGTAGGGCGGTCCTGTCTCCTGGTCCAAATCCCTAGACTCTGTGCAGCGTGGTTGTGAGAGGGTGAGTCGTCAGAGTTCCCGGGACAGTCGTGTAGCACCGCGAAGTGAGCGCGAGGAACGAAGTTCCGAGCGCGAACAAATGGGAAAGGATGAGGAACGAAGTTCCGAAGTGCGGAGCACGAAGAGATGTGAATGGGACGAGCAGAACGATACGATCAGACGAAGTCAGAAAACGAAATGCGAACTAGGTAGAGTTCGCCCGAACTAGTTGGCTGAGTTCGGGACGCGACGAACGGTTGGTGGTAGTATGGGTGTTGACGCGTCGAGGGATGATTCGATGGCTGATGAGTTCGTCGACGGAGTCAGCTGCGGACGAGTGCTGGGTGGTTTCGAAGGGTGCGAAGTCGAGAGACGAAGTCGAAAGTCGAAGTGCGAAGTCGAGGGTCGAAAGCGAAGTCGAAGACGAAGACGACAAATAAGACGACGAGTTGAGGTTACGTGCGAAGTGTAGAGCGAGGAGTGGCAGAGTCAGTGGGTGCTGACTATACCGAGGCGGAGTGCAGAGTCTCTTGCGAGATCCTGACTATGAGGGGGGAAAGTAACTTGCATTTCGTCGAGTCTGCGGGCTCTATATATACTACGAACCTATCCGAACCCGTATCGTACGGCGCTGATAGACACCTGCCGGCCGTAGGGCGGTCCTGTCTCCTGGTCCAAATCCCTAGACTCTGTGCAGTGTGGTTGTGAGAGGGTGAGTCGTCAGAGTTCCCGGGACGGTCGTGTAGCACCGCGAAGTGAGCGCGAGGAACGAAGTTCCGAGCGTGAACAAATGGAAGGGATGAGGAACGAAGTTCCGAAGTGCGGAGAACGAAGGGATGTGGATGGGACGAACAGAACGATACGATCAGACGAAGTCAGAAAACGAAATGCGAACTATGTAGAGTTCGCCCGAACTAGTTGGCTGAGTTCGGGACGCGACGGATGGTTGGTGGTGGTATGGGTGTTGACGCGTCGAGGGATGATTCGATGGCTGATGAGTTCGTCGACGGAGTCAATTGCGGACGAGTGCTGGGTGGTTTCGAAGGGTGCGAAGTCGATGACTTGATAGTTCGGGGTGCGAAGTCGAGGGACGAAGTCGAAAGTCGAAGTGCGAAGTCGAGGGTCGAAAGCGAAGTCGAAGACGAAGACGACAAATAAGACGACGAGTTGAGGTTACGTGCGAAGTGTAGAGCGAGGAGTGGCAGAGTCAGTGAGTGCTGACTATACCGAGGCGGAGTGCAGAGTCTCTTGCGAGATCCTGACTATGAGGGGGGAAAGTAACTTGCATTTCGTCGAGTCTGCGGGCTCTATATATACTACGAACCTATCCGAACCCGTATCGTACGGCGCAAGTAGGCTAGCTATATGGAGAACGAAACCGAACAGAATGCAAAGCGTATCACGAGGGATGGGTCGGGAGCGCGCGAAGTGAGTATACGAAGTAATAGAGAGGTCGATAACACAGCCAACGCTATGACTATGAAACAAACAATCTGCGCTGTCATGTCAATATGCAATAATCGTGGGGAAACAAGGTACCGGGCGGAACTAGATATCTGGGCGCGAAACATAGTCCTGGAACATAAAGAAATGAGCCGAACTCGCTGCGATCATCGTACGAAGTCGCGAACTGTGTCAGAAAATACTAGTTCGCAAAGCGCCGGTTCGCTTCGCGTTGACTGCGGAGGAACGGCACTGTGACGAGGAGTACTGCGGACGACGGGGAACTCGGGGTAGAGGGAATCGACTGATGGGCACTGTGGAACTTTGTGTAGGCGCACCGAGTTGATGTTGGCATTGTCCGACGCGTGACGCCTGGCAGGTGGAATGCGGCGCGTCGGGTGTTGATGGGTAGAGCGCCTAGACTCGGCCACGTGTGGGCGCCTCGAGTTGACGTGGGAGTTCGCGGTCGGGCCGAGTTCGTGATCACGTGACTTTGGGCGGCTATGCCGGATCAACGGTTCGGGCGCTCCGGGTCCGAAGTCACGTGACTTCGGACTTAAGCGAAAAATGCCAAAAGTTCGGGCGTATCCCCTCTCAGCGGGGATCCAGGCGTATCACCTCCTCCATACTTGAAACATGACCGTCCACGGTCATAGCGGGAGAGGGAGATCGCGTGCGAAGTCGCGGCGCGGGAGCGCACAAGACGGGAAGCGAACTAGGAACCGGGGAAGCGAAGTGCGGAGAGTTCTCGGGGCTGGGCAGAGGGTTCGGGTGGCAACGGAATGGGCGCTACGAGGTTCGGCGCGGTTCGTGAGAGTGGAATCGACGCGATGAGGAGGGTCTCTGCTGGATCGAGGCGATGACGTCGTTATGATGTCAGAATGATGCAATGGCCTAGATGCGTTGGAAATCAAAGCCATACGCGCGTACTTGGTTGCCGGATGAGTTCGCGCCTAAAGATAGTCGTGGGAGTTCGGGCGCCGGCCGGGAAGTTTTTGCGCGAAGTCGGACGATTCCTTGGGGTCGCTAAGGGGGCGCCTATGCGAACAATGGGGAGGGGGAAAAGGATAAAAGGCGCGCCTGTCTGCTGCCGAAGTCTCCACTTCCACTTCGCTTCTCCCACTGGCGCTCTAGTAACATGTCGTCCCCTTCCACCAGCAAGTTCGTGCCGACCTACGAGAAGATGCTGGGTGCCCTCCGCCGGTACCTGGACAACCTCAAGACCGCGGAGGACCTCGACCTCCAGCTCAAGTGGATCAAGATGTTGGTCCGCGCCCTCGTAAGTGCTTCGTTCTTGTCCTGGAGACTTCGCGTTTGCTGATAAAACTTCGGTAGGGAATTATTGCGCCACTTCGCGACGACCAGTCC
Organism: Auriscalpium orientale; assembly: GCA_019915035.1. Taxonomy (NCBI): domain Eukaryota; kingdom Fungi; phylum Basidiomycota; class Agaricomycetes; order Russulales; family Auriscalpiaceae; genus Auriscalpium; species Auriscalpium orientale. The sequence continues at coordinate 4,911,185 of JAHLMH010000001.1, forward strand.
GAAGTCGAAGAGGTGCGCGCCGAGTTCCAGGCGCTGGCCGACGACCGCGGGCCACCTGAGTGGTACGCGGAGGCGGGCGCGGCACTGCGGGCGAAGCCCGTGCCGGTCGAAGTAAGTGACTCCAGTTCGGTTTTTGTCTCGGATTCGATCGCTGACACTTCGCATACAGGTTGATGAGGACGAACTCCTCGACCTGTTCATGCTCGAACAGGTCGGAGTCGAGAACGTCGAGGTCGCGGAGCGCCAGGCCGAGCGCGTCAAGACGCCGAGCCCCGTCGCGGGCCCTTCCTCTGCGCCGGTCGCGGAGCGCGGCAGCACGTCCGGTGCTGCTGCGGGGTCTGTAGTGCGGGAGGTGCAGTTATCGCCGATAGCGGCGATAACTGTGCCGGACTCGGAGGACGAAGACGTGGCGATGGGCGAGACAACCGAAGACGTCGAGAAGGGGGACGACGAGCTCGAGGACGAGGACGACGAGGAAGAAGCTTCGGGACCGACGACGCCGAAGGGCAAGAAAGTGCCGAAGCACGTGGTCATCGTGACCAAGGACGAGGACGCCTACGCCGCCAACCCGACGTGGACGAAGAAGCTGGAGGCGGCGAGGGCGAAGAAGAGGGAGATCCGGGCCGGGACATACGATGTCCGCGACCTCGGCGAGGTAAGTTCGGTTCGCCTTTGACTTCGTGACCTGCGCGCTGACTTCGGCTTTGTTCTAGGTGTGCGACTATTGTCGCAGGTTCTGTTCGACCCTCGGGCGCGCGTGCGACCACAAGATGGTCAAGACCGCCACTATGATCAAGATGGCGTGCACGAAGTGCCTGTCATCGACGAAGGGGTGCCACTGGACTGGCACGACGCCAGTATTTGCAAGTAAGTCTTCGACTTCGCTTCGGGTTGCAGACGATTGCTGACTACTTCGCCTTGGACAGAAGAGCGCAGCAAGAAGGAGGGCGGAGGCCGCAAGAGGGGCCACGTCACGACGCCGGAGCAGGACGATCCTGAGGCGCAGCCGGTCGCGAAGCGACTGCGGGCTCCGCGCGCCGCAGTGCGGCAACTCCTAGGTACGTCGTGAGTAACTTCGGTTCGAGCGCGAACTGACTTTGAGTTTCAGCGCCACCTGCGCTGCCTCCATCCGAAGCCGGCGACGCTTCGGATGTTGAGATGGCGGGCGTGTCGCAGACGCAGCGCACGATCGCGGGGGAGCGCACTCCGCTCTTCCTGCCAAGTCCTCCTGCGATGGACCTGAAGGCCGAGGGATCCGGAGGGGAAGCGGCCGGAGGATTAGGCATCGGTAAGTCGCCCCTTCGCATCAGTTCTGGCGACGATATTAACTAGTTCGCAGGTCTTGCCCCAGCCGCCGAACTCGCGCCGGTCGCGGGTCCTAGCAAGCCGCGCAACAAGGGCAAGGGCAAGGCGAAGCCGAAGTCGCCGAAGCCGTACGGGATGCCGCCGGGACCGATCGCACAGAACATGCGCGGAGTTCGGGGAGTCAAGCGGCCGGACCGCTTCGACTTGAAGACGCTGCCGGACCCACCGCGCCTCGAGGACATCCAGACGATGGTGGACGCGATCGACAATGTCCCAACGGACATGGGCTTCTCGGAGGCGCAGCGCCTCATCATCCGCGCAGAGTGGCAGCTCCAGTCGCGCATCCTGACGCAACACTGGGTCGGCCACAACGAACTGGTCGATTCGCAGTGGCGCGTCATGGCGATCTGGAACCCTGCGCTTCATGCGAGGTACGCGCGGGGCGAGAATGTGACGCTGGTGGGCGGGAGCGGAAGTGAGGAGGACGAGGATTAGGCGAGGCGAAGTCCATAGGACGACTTCGCCTCTAGTATACCTTTGTACTTGTAGTCCTCTTCTTGAATTGATTCGGTTCGTGTGTCCTGAACGCGAGAACGTAAGCGCATAGGAATGAAAAGAATCCGAAGTGACTTTGAAGTTGAAGTCGAAAGTTCGCGAACTCGAACGATGTGAAGTCAAAATCAAATAAAATTCTTTTTATTTTAGTCTCAGTAATCCTTCATCGACTAAGGACTTTGATCTTGAGTAGCCCTGCGCTTCAGCGATATACGCGAGCGTCTTAGCGAGGGGGAGGAATGGGGGAAGTGAATGGCGACCGTGGGTGATGCGGATTGATGCTAATCTTGTTCGTCTCCTTGTTCGTCTGTCTCGAACTCTTCTTCGTCAATGTGGGCAGCTACTTCGGGGCTCACTATGTCTTCTTCGTCATCTCGAATCTCCGTGCTCTCCAGTTCGCGAAGTCGATTGGTGTCTATATCGATGTCAGACAAGTCAATGGGGATCGGTTCGCGACGAGCGAAGTAAGGGATGACTCGAAATGCGGCAATAGGACAATCAAGAACTGAACCATCGAGTTCGGCTAGAATATAAGCTCCACCGCGGTTGCGCGAAATGACAACAAGCGGACCGAGGTATCGAGGGCGCATTTTGCGATTGAGTGACTTCTCGATAGCCGTATGTCGCATGAGGACGAGTGCGCCACGCTGGAATTCGAACGTGCGAATGGTGCGGGTGTGTTCCTCTTCGAACTTTGCTGCGGCGGCGAGGCGAACTTCGTAGACCTTGGAGCGAAGTGCGGCGACGTCATCATAGCGCTTCTGGAGGTCGATGGCGCGACGAGCGATGAGGTCGGTGGTCGATAGAAGTGAGTTCGGCGGCGGCTGAAGATACGTGGCTTCAGTGATGTCAAGGGGAATGAGCGGGTGACAACCAGTGACTGCGAAGTAAGGCGAACAGCCCATTCGCTTGCGAGTCGTAAGCCGATCTGCCCAGAAAACAGAGTGCGCAACTCGTGCCCATTGCTTCTGGTCGCCGTCCGCTGCCTTGAATAGTGCCTGTCGAATGTCGTAGTGCGATCGCTCGACGATGCCGTTCGCTCGTGAATTGTAGCCGCTGATGCGAATATGCCGAATGTGATACTTCTTGGAGAGGACGTCGAGTGCTTTCACGAAGGGCTTGCCGTTGTCCGTGACGATTTCTGAAAGCGAACCCCAACGAGTAAGCACTTGCTCGTAGATGAACTTCGCGATCGCTGTTGAGTCCTCCTTGCGAAGTAGCGCGAATTCGGGATATGCGGAGATTGAGCATCGACCTTGGACGATGTAGCGGTAGCCGTTCGAGACCGGCATGTGCATGGTGTCGACAAACATCTTGGCGAAGAGCGAAGCGGGCATGTCGACGGTTGGTGGCATGAGGAGGAGGAAGCGCTGTCGCTGTTGGCATAAGTGGCAAGTTCGCACATACCACATGACATCGGCTTCGTATGAGGGCCACCAAAAGCGTTGACCGACGAGTGAGCGTGTTGCGAACACTCCTCTATGGCCTACTTCGTCGTGACATTCGCGCAGGATATGGATGCGTCGATCGGGTCGCGGGATGAGCTTGTGCGCGCCGTCGCCAGAGCGTCGCAGAAGTCGAGGGCCGTCGACGAAGATCTCCATCATGAGTTGTTGCGCGACCGGGCGAACTGTGGGTTACGACGATACCATTCCTGGACGCGTTCGCGCAGGAAGTTGCCAGTTATGGTACCTGGCACGAACTGACCGTTCGAGAGAACGACTTTGTTCTCGGCGTTTCGCTGGATGATGCCGGCCTTGATGTCTTCTTGACGGGCGGGCATGCTGAGATGCGGTGATCCGACGAACCGCAATACAAGCACCGGCCGGCCAGGCGAACCATGGCGGCAGCGCGGGCTTCTGCGGCAGGCGTGCGCGGTGCGGCAGGTGCGGCTGCGGCTGCGGGTGCCGCCCGACCCGTCGCGGGTGGGTTCGCGGGGGTGTTGCTGTTGCTGCTGCCGCTGCTGCTAACGGAGCAGATAAGTTCGCAAGCGAAACCTCACCCTGCATGAGAGTTCGGATCAAAGTGGCGAGCAGGTCCTCCGTCTTGATATCGGGAGGAGGGGGCATCGTGGCGATACCAATGAAGGGCGATGCGGCGGTGGCGACGTGGGCGTCGGTTCGGTGCGATGCAGCCGAACTGCGAAGTACATACTTCGCAGCTTCACTGACATCGGCAACGTCGTACGGGTCGTCAGTGTCGACGTCGGGCTTCTTGATCTGCAGACGAGGGTGAATCTGTCGCCACAAGGCATCGGGGATACCTTGACTAAACTCCCGCTTCTGCTGAAGCGAAGCGATGCGGCCTTTCCGAAGTAGGAAGCCGGACACTTTGATGAAGTCCCTGTGATAAGTCTGGAACTCCTCGAGCGTGAGCGTCGACTTCTTCGCGGTCGACTCCACGAGCGAACTGAGGTTCTGGAGCGAATAGGCGCGATCTTCATCGGCGCCGTCGTAGAGCTGGCATACCGCCTTCTTGAAGACGTCGTATGTGCCCGGACCGGTAAATTCCTCCATACCTGCGAACATGTCGGCTTCGCTGATGGGGACATATACCTTTGCCCAGTCTTTCTTCTCCCGATCCGTGATGATGCCTGCGTTCAGCAGGTGGGCTTCGAGGTCGGAGAAGAAGCGACGAATCTCGGTGGGTTCGTCCTTGTTGAAGACCGGTGCGGTCCGGTGGAGGCGCGAAGGCATGGGGACGACTGCGGCCATGATGCGAACTGGATTGGGAACTGGTGCGGGAGGTTGTGGTGCGACGCGAAGTGCTGGACGAAGTTGCGAAGTGATGGGGAGAGCTGGAGTCGAAGGCGAAGGGGAGGGCGGAGTAGTCGGGGTCGGTGGTCGCGACGAACGAAGAGGAGTGAGCGGCGAGAGAGGGGGAAGAGGTGGGAGAGTTCGCGGGGGCGTACGAAATCCTCCGGGAATGTGGAAATGGTCCTCGAAGTCGGGTTCGACTTCTGGCTCGTTACCCGAACTGTCGGGGAGTTCTTCCTCCTCTACTTCTTCGTCCGGTTCTTCGTCAGAGAGGTCGAGGGGGCGAGCGGGGTACACGATGTGGCTTCTGCGAACTTCGTCGGCGTGGCTCTGGGGAGCGCGGCTGCGAAGGTTATAGCGGGAGACGAAGGGAGAAGATGCTTCTGACTGTCGCGGAGGCGTTCTGACTGTTGGACCCTCGCGGTGGGCTCCAAAATGATAGACACCTGCCGGCCGTAGGGCGGTCCTGTCTCCTGGTCCAAATCCCTAGACTCTGTGCAGCGTGGTTGTGAGAGGGTGAGTCGTCAGAGTTCCCGGGACAGTCGTGTAGCACCGCGAAGTGAGCGCGAGGAACGAAGTTCCGAGCGCGAACAAATGGGAAAGGATGAGGAACGAAGTTCCGAAGTGCGGAGCACGAAGAGATGTGAATGGGACGAGCAGAACGATACGATCAGACGAAGTCAGAAAACGAAATGCGAACTAGGTAGAGTTCGCCCGAACTAGTTGGCTGAGTTCGGGACGCGACGAACGGTTGGTGGTAGTATGGGTGTTGACGCGTCGAGGGATGATTCGATGGCTGATGAGTTCGTCGACGGAGTCAGCTGCGGACGAGTGCTGGGTGGTTTCGAAGGGTGCGAAGTCGAGAGACGAAGTCGAAAGTCGAAGTGCGAAGTCGAGGGTCGAAAGCGAAGTCGAAGACGAAGACGACAAATAAGACGACGAGTTGAGGTTACGTGCGAAGTGTAGAGCGAGGAGTGGCAGAGTCAGTGGGTGCTGACTATACCGAGGCGGAGTGCAGAGTCTCTTGCGAGATCCTGACTATGAGGGGGGAAAGTAACTTGCATTTCGTCGAGTCTGCGGGCTCTATATATACTACGAACCTATCCGAACCCGTATCGTACGGCGCTGATAGACACCTGCCGGCCGTAGGGCGGTCCTGTCTCCTGGTCCAAATCCCTAGACTCTGTGCAGTGTGGTTGTGAGAGGGTGAGTCGTCAGAGTTCCCGGGACGGTCGTGTAGCACCGCGAAGTGAGCGCGAGGAACGAAGTTCCGAGCGTGAACAAATGGAAAGGGATGAGGAACGAAGTTCCGAAGTGCGGAGAACGAAGGGATGTGGATGGGACGAACAGAACGATACGATCAGACGAAGTCAGAAAACGAAATGCGAACTATGTAGAGTTCGCCCGAACTAGTTGGCTGAGTTCGGGACGCGACGGATGGTTGGTGGTGGTATGGGTGTTGACGCGTCGAGGGATGATTCGATGGCTGATGAGTTCGTCGACGGAGTCAATTGCGGACGAGTGCTGGGTGGTTTCGAAGGGTGCGAAGTCGATGACTTGATAGTTCGGGGTGCGAAGTCGAGGGACGAAGTCGAAAGTCGAAGTGCGAAGTCGAGGGTCGAAAGCGAAGTCGAAGACGAAGACGACAAATAAGACGACGAGTTGAGGTTACGTGCGAAGTGTAGAGCGAGGAGTGGCAGAGTCAGTGAGTGCTGACTATACCGAGGCGGAGTGCAGAGTCTCTTGCGAGATCCTGACTATGAGGGGGGAAAGTAACTTGCATTTCGTCGAGTCTGCGGGCTCTATATATACTACGAACCTATCCGAACCCGTATCGTACGGCGCAAAGTAGGCTAGCTATATGGAGAACGAAACCGAACAGAATGCAAAGCGTATCACGAGGGATGGGTCGGGAGCGCGCGAAGTGAGTATACGAAGTAATAGAGAGGTCGATAACATAGCCAACGCTATGACTATGAAACAAACAATCTGCGCTGTCATGTCAATATGCAATAATCGTGGGGAAACAAGGTACCGGGCGGAACTAGATATCTGGGCGCGAAACATAGTCCTGGAACATAAAGAAATGAGCCGAACTCGCTGCGATCATCGTACGAAGTCGCGAACTGTGTCAGAAAATACTAGTTCGCAAAGCGCCGGTTCGCTTCGCGTTGACTGCGGAGGAACGGCACTGTGACGAGGAGTACTGCGGACGACGGGGAACTCGGGGTAGAGGGAATCGACTGATGGGCACTGTGGAACTTTGTGTAGGCGCACCGAGTTGATGTTGGCATTGTCCGACGCGTGACGCCTGGCAGGTGGAATGCGGCGCGTCGGGTGTTGATGGGTAGAGCGCCTAGACTCGGCCACGTGTGGGCGCCTCGAGTTGACGTGGGAGTTCGCGGTCGGGCCGAGTTCGTGATCACGTGACTTTGGGCGGCTATGCCGGATCAACGGTTCGGGCGCTCCGGGTCCGAAGTCACGTGACTTCGGACTTAAGCGAAAAATGCCAAAAGTTCGGGCGTATCCCCTCTCAGCGGGGATCCAGGCGTATCAGCGCGAAGTAGGCTAGCTATATGGAGAACGAAACCGAACAGAATGCACAACGTATCACGAGGAATGGGTCGGGAGCGCGCGAAGTGAGTATACGAAGTAATCGAGAGGTCGGTAACACAGCCAACGCTATGACTATGAAACAAACAATCTGCGCTGTCATGTCAATATGCAATAATCGTGGGGAAACAAGGTACCGGGCGGAACTAGATATCTGGGCGCGAAACATAGTCCTGGAACACAAAGAAATGAGCCGAACTCGCTGCGATCATCGTACGAAGTCGCGAACTGTATCAGAAAATACTAGTTCGCAAAGCGCTGGTTCGCTTCGCGTTGACTGCGGAGGAACGGCACTGTGACGAGGAGTACTGCGGACGACGGGGAACTCGGGGTAGAGGGAATCGACTGATGGGCACTGTGGAACTTTGTGTAGGCGCACCGAGTTGATGTTGGCATTGTCCGACGCGTGACGCCTGGCAGGTGGAATGCGGCGCGTCGGGTGTTGATGGATAGAGCGCCTAAACTCGGCCACGTGTGGGCGCCTCGAGTTGACGTGGGAGTTCGCGGTCGGGCCGAGTTCGTGATCACGTGACTTCGGGCGGCTATGCCGGATCAGCGGTTCGGGCGCTCCGATTCCGAAGTCACGTGACTTCGGACTTAAGCGAAAAATGCCAAAAGTTCGGGCGTATCCCTTCTCAGCGGGGATCCAGTCGTATCAGCGTGCTCCAATGGAAGTCGGAGCGGCGCACACTCGGTACATCGTGCAATGTGTTTCTCCCCTCCGTTACGCTCATTTAGTTCTTGGTAAACAATTTTACTATCAATTGACACCGGGGTAGACACCGCACACTCCGACGGAAAACGCCGCAGTGTTTGCTTGATGTGTTGCATGACATCTTTTCGTCCCACTGTACACTGATATATGTTGTTCTTCAGCAATGGTACTATCCCATTAATTCTTGCCGGTCTTTGTGCCGCATGGACACACAACCCGGCAGGGTAGACGCTGCACACTCCGACGGAAAACGCCGCGGCGTTCGCTCCGTGTGTCGCATGACGTCTTTTCCTCCCCCTGTACACCGATATGCGTTGTGTTTCAGCAACCATACTATTCTGTTCATTCTCGCCGTTCTTTGTGCCGAATGGAGCCACAAGCCGGCATGACAGACGCTGCACATGCCAACGGAAAACGCCACGGCATTCGCTCGGTGCGTCACACGACGTCTTTTGCTCACTCTCTACGCTAATGTTCGTTGTTTTTCAGCAACGGTACTATCCTGTCAATCCATCATGTTGTTCTTTCTGCCAATTGAAGCCACGACCCTGCGGACCGTACACCGCACACGCCGACGGAAACCACAACCTCATTCACTAGGTGCGTGCGCGACGACTCTCAGCCCTATCCTTGTACGCTCACTTGTTTCTTGCTTAGCCGTTTCTCCATCAATCTACGACGTTCTTTCTGCCAATTGAAGCCACGACCCGGCGGACCGTGCACAGTGCGTGCCAACGGAAAGCGGTGTGGCGCTCGCTCCGTATGTTGGATACACCGCGCGCGCCGGAAACCACGATAAGGGGGTTAAATAGGGGATACTGCCGTAACACCGTATGTTACTAAGTTATCTGTGGTGATCGACCAGTTCGTACCACAATAAGGGGGTTAACTACGGTATACTGCCGCATTGGGAAGGAGGATGACATATCATCAGTGGCTGGGGTCCTGCAACTGATGGCATCAATAATTACCTGTTATAGGCTGATCACTCTGGGCCTCCATACAAATATGCCGAAGGAATCGTCCTGCCATGCTATGCAATGGCCTTTGAAAGACTAGTCAGGAAAACGGGACCGAGCTTGGCGAGGCTTGCCGCGTCTGGACAGCTCCTCAAGCTCGCAAGACACCTTTAGCTAGGTCCCCTCTTGACAGACGCATCAAGCTCTACTAAGCGAGCTTGACGCGTCTGGACAGCTCGCCCAAGTCCCATCCCTTCTGAGGGCTATTGTTGCAAATGAGGGCTTGAGAGCTCTGGACAGCTGGTGCAAGCACAGTACATATATGCTCGCTACGTGATTCAGATAATATTTTCATTGCTGGCTACTTTAACTCAGAATATATGATATGTAACTGCCGACATGAGTAAACGAGAGTTAAAATTGAGTTACAAGTAAACTGCCGTCCTCCACGTCCAAGTCGTTGCCACTATCGCTATGTCGAGCTGGCTGCTCTGTGAAAGGCTGCAGACGCCTGTCACGACAGCCACGCGGGGATCGCAGGTGACGTGTACGTCATGAGCCCGTTGTTGCGCGAGGCCTGGCGCGCACCTTTTTCATGGGATTTTTCCTCAAGATATACTTGCCAGGCGAGCTGGCGACGGGAGAGGTGAGACGCGCGCGTGGACCATGAACACATTCCATACGCACCAGAAATGCGTTACCCCATCGTGCCGGGGTCCATGCTCCCAATGTGCCTGCGCCTGCACGCGACGCCGTTGCTGTTGCTGCCGCCGCCGGGCGGCAACTGTAATTGCACGTACGCATCCTCAACGCCGTCCGGCGTCGTCCTCTAACGAGCCCGCCGGCGAGTGCTCCCGCGACACAGAGGGAGCGGGCGGTAAAGGCGAGGCGAGCTTGAGCGCGGGCGGTGATGAGATATCCCCTGGGCAAGGTCCCGGGAACGTCGATAGAAATGGAGGGAGCGAGTAGCCAACCGCTGGCCCAAGAGGTGAGAGATCAGGAAAGAGCCCCGCGATCGCGACCGCGCCCGACCGAAGAAACCACCCAGGACCCCGTGGGTCCTGCCCCGCGCCTCGTCGGTCGTGTCCTGCGAGAGCTTCCCCGTCCGCCGCGCTGTGCGCCCGTGCTCTGCGATCCCGTCCCGACAGTCAAGGCCTCTAGCGAGCGCGCGCGGCGTGCGCGCGTCTACCCGACCTTCCCGTGGCATCCGTCCGTGTTGTCGCGGGGCCCGTCCGACCTTATTGCCTTGCCCGTACCGTCCGTCCTAACTGCTAGCCTAGAAAACCATGTCAGTCCCTGTTACCTACCGCACTGTATCATGCCAGTCTGCGGTCTCTTCCTCGGGCAACGTAGCCCATCTCATCGCTATCGCAGCGCGACCGTGGCGCTGTTACACTGTTCGCTTAAGTCATAGTCGGTGGCAGGTCCTCCCTAGTCGCGTTGGTCGGTCAGTCGGTACGATGCTGCTCTTTGAGAGGTGAAGTCTCGGGATTAGGCCCAAGGTCCAAAAGTGTCCCTACTACAAGTCGCATCGCGCCTATATACCGCTGCTCGGTCAGCTCTTCCCACGGCTCCTCCTTTCCCGTGCTACATCCCCGAGCTGGCGGTCGCAGGCTCGCGGGTTGGAGTCGCGCTGCGTCGCGCGTACTCCGCGACGTGCTCCATGCACTGGTACCGTGGTCGCACGGTGCCCTCGACGCCCTGAGCGCGTCTCGGGTGTGGGTGGTTGGGCGATCGGGCCGATTCGGTGCCTGTAGCGCTGCGGGTCCCATCATCCTCCCCCCAACTGAGCTACCGACTGTCCTCAGTCGGCATATCTCCGGACCGGCGCGGCCTATAAAACCCCCATCACCAAACCCCTCCCTGAGCTAGTCGGCGTCGCGTCGCCCTTCCCCGCTCAGTGCCCTCGCCATGCCGTGGTCCCCTTACGCATACCGTCTCGGTACCCTCCTCTTGTACCATCTTGGTCGGGCGCCTAGCCCGTCGTTCCCGCTGGCAGTCGCCGCCGAGGCGATTGAGGCCCGCGAGCTCTGGGCTCAGGAAGTTATCGGTGTCATGGTACGCGCTCCGTATTCCCTCCCCTGCCGCTGTCGCACTCACGCCTCGCACCCTAGGACGCTCTTGCCGATTCCGACCCCAAGCTGATCATCCCCGTGGCTGAGCGCATCCTCATGCCGATCCTAGAGAACGCGATCGTCCTCGTTCCCGACGTCGAGGCGCGCTTCCGAGCGTGGGCTGGGCGTTTTATCCGCCCAGGCCCCTTGCCGACGACAGCGTTGCACTCGTGGACCGCCGTCGTTGATAGCGACGATCTGCTTACGCCCCCGAAGGTCGAGCTGACCGCCATGGTCGTCGAGATGAATTTCTGGACGGTCTATCGCAAGGGTGGTTGCTCGGTCGCGTCGTACCTGCACGAGCTCGCCATTTTCCACGCCGTCATCTCCGAGGAGCGACCCTTGGGTACCCAGACTTGGGTCGCGTACACCCTCCGAGAGACCGTCGAGTGGACCGCCCTTTGCATTCGGCAGTCGCGCGGCGGGACCGACTTCCTGGCGGGTTATGTCGCTCGCGAATCCACGGCTTGGCCGCTTTCCCCCTCGAACCAATGGGGTCGCCATCTCGGCGGACTTGGTGCACGCCTTCTCGGGCGGTTCGAGGCCGTGTACAGGGAGACCGTCGAAGAGCTCGCGGAAGCCACCGAAAACATCTCCAACTTGCAAGCTCTTTGGACCGACGCCCCTTTCCTGTTGGGAGTCGTCCACGACTCTTGCCTCTATGTCGAGGACGCGACCCGACAGTTCCTGGAGTCCGCCCAGACCGCGGCTCATGTCCTTCGTAACTTCCCCGCTGCCCAGTCCGGGCCCGATCTTTACGCGTCCAACCTCCTGGTGACCTTCATGCGTCATCGCGTACTGTCGCAGCTTCCTCCCGCCTTGCGCGACGAACATGTTTCCAGGTCGAGCGACGGGGAGGCAGGTGTCGATGCTAGTGGCCACGTGGGGGGTGCGCTCAAGACGCTTTGGGGTGGCGATGGCGATGGCGATGGCGCGACTGCTGGGTTTATCGGTGCTGGCGGTATCGCCGTGATGGTGGATTACGATAGTGACGCCGGTGATAGCGATATTGCGAGTTCCCGCGGGTAGTGTACCTTTGTAGTCGAGTCGCGACTGCGCGTCCCATGCGCTTCCTGTCCCTGTGTGCTTGCGACATGTTTGTCGCGGCAGTTGCGCGACCGTCCCGACTTGACTCCCGGTGCGGGCTGTACCAGATCGCGCATGTCTTGCCTTGATGGTGCCTCCGGCCCGCGCCTCTCCCGTTCTTATCCGACCACCTGCCCCGCTGTACCACGCGTACGCTCTGGCATGCTGCCCCGAGGATCGCCCTATCTCCTTCATCGCGCATGGCCGCCAGCCTTCCTCCCCCCAACTGAAATCTGCGCCTGTCCTCAGACGCTTTTTCCTCGGGTAATCTCTGGCACATCGTAATCGCGGTGCCGCTCCGACGGCCTATAAATTGACTGGGGTTCGTCTCGCAGCGGCGGGCAGTCATGTCGGATTCTCTTGTCGCCGAGTCGCGCGCCCTCGCGCTCATCGCGCTCCTTCTCTTCCCACCCGCGATTGACCTTGAGAGCGCCCCCGTTTTGTCCCTTGTCGCGTCGCGTGAGGAGTGGGGTCGCAAAGTTGCCGCGCTCTACGTAGGTGGTCGCGACTCGCCTCGCCACATGTTCTCACCATCTTGCTTTCCGACACCGCAGGGCGACGTTTCCACTACAGCCAAGCCGTCCGTCCTCCGCTTAGCCCACACGATTGCTGGGCCCGTGTTCGACGCGTTGTTCACGGTGGCGCCCGAGTCTCGCGCCGAGTTCGCGGTGTGGGGTGGTGTGCTCGTTAGCGACACTCCGCCCCCACAGTCCGCTCCTCGCGACCCGGATTCTGCTGTCCGTGCGGTTGCCGGATTTGCCTTCCGCAATGGTCGCGAGCAAACCCGACAGCTCTGTCGCATCGGCGAGGCGGCTCTTTGGGCGACCTATGAAGGCGGGCGCACGTCCATCGCACAGTATCGTCGCGGCCTCGGCGAGCTCTTCATAGCGGCTCATCCCTCCGCGCGTGGTGCCGGCCTCGACGCGACTGTCCACTTGGAGTTCATCGCTGCCATGAATGCTTGCGCTTCCGTGTTGTGGCGTGTCAACGGCGGCGAGGAGGCGATCCTGGCGGAGGTCCATCGTTTTTCGCACATCGCCGGCGAAGCGTCCCTCCCCGACCTCCTGCGCACGCTCGCGCACCCCCTCGCCGATGCTCTAGTGTCGCACACGACCGCGACTATCACAACCATCGCAGCGATCCTCGCCACCGTCGCCGAGACCACCCGCCTCGATAGTCGGCCCGGCCGGGGCCACTGGGGTCCGTATGCTGACGCCTTTGATGCCGCAGACGGGTCGCTGGATGCCGCCGCCGCTTCCTACCTCCGCGACGCTCTGCAGTGGGCCACCACGATCGACAGCCTCCACGCGCGCACCGCCCTCGAGGCCGCTATTATCGCATCGAACCTGCCCGCAGAGTTGTTGTCGGACGTCATCGACGACCCCTCGGCGTTTACGGATGATCTCATCGCCTTCCACGCGATTCCTATGGGATGGCCGAACGTGCCGCGCCCCGCGCCTCGTCGCGGCGGCACCCCGGCCCGGGGCCGCGGCAACCACCGCGGTCGCGCTCCTCGCGTTGCTCCCGACCTCGTGTAGTAATCTGGTGCCGACCCGGAGACCATTGCCAGGCAAGGGACGGTCGCGTTCTAGCGTAGCACTCTTTACGTAGCGTTGCGCGCCCGAGTTCGCCCCCAATAACAAGTTTCCTCCCCGTAGCCCTCCTGGGCGGGCCCCACGGGCCGTGGTAAGCCGCGCGACGGCGTCGCGCCCGCCGAAAACCACGGGCGCTAACGACTTGATGGATTTCGCTGCAGCGCGGGTTGGCGCTGGTGCCTCACGCGCGTGCGCGGCGCGGTCGGGCCGAGGGACATCGCGGGATCAAATCAACGATCTCCGATCAGGTCGCGGATCGCCTCGGGATCGGCTGGCGCTCGGGAGCAATCCCAGCGCGTCGGTCGGGCCACGCGGCCGGGCGCTCCCACGCGCGCGCCTTTGTTCGTTCGCGAGTGGCGAGATCGCCGTCCCTTGTCCTCTTTCTCTTCCGCCCTCCATCTCCCCTCCGTCGCTGCACCCCTCGCTTCCCAGATGAACGCCCCCTCCGCTTCCGACAACGACGCCGCCCGTGGTCTGCTAGACGTCCAGTTGGCGATGCTCCTCGAGTTGGCGCGCGCGGCGTCTTCCGAGGCGCAGTTCGTCCTCCTGCGCCCGCAAGTACAGGACCTGATGGTGCGCCCCTTCCCTTCTGCATCGCTCGCTCGGTACCCCGCTAACTGCCCTTTCCTCCCTGTTAGCGCTCCTATTACGACGCTCGCGCCCGTGGCGTCGTGTTCCCTCCCGCCTCGCGCGCTCGGTTCGACGAGCTCGAGGACCTTGCGCGCCCCGCTCCGCTCCCTCGGGAGGACGAGGACGACCTCCCCATCGTCCCCCCGTCCTCCCTCCGACTCGCGACTCCCCCCGTGGCAGCCGCTGAGAAGATCGGGGGCGAGGGCGGCTCGGGTGGCGTCGATGTCGAGGACCCCGCTGTCGGGTCGCCTCCCCCTGCGCGCTCCCGCCCTAAGGTGCGTCCGCAACGTACTCCCCCTCCTTGCCGCCCGCTGACCGCGCCTCCGTCCCTCGTCGTGCAGGCTCGCCGCGTGCCGGCCCATCGCGCGGAGGTGGTGTTGCCACGCCCCGTCACGCCGCCGTTACCTCCCTCTCCTCGAGCGGAGCGCCACGCCGCTCGCAGCGCCGCCTCCGCCGCCGGTCCCTCGCTCGCTTCAGTGGGCAAGCGCCGCGCGTCGCGGTCCCCTCCGCCTTCGCCTCCCCCTCGCGCTCCGCAAGCGGACCCAACCCACCGCTCCCGCCCTAAGAAGAAGGGTCGGGTAGCGCCTTCTCCCCGTCCGCCCTCCGTCCCGCCGTCCCCGCCTGCCGCCGCATCGCCCTCACCCGTCGCTGCGTCGCCCTCGCCCGTCGCTGGGTCGCCCTCGCCCGTCGCTGGGTCGCCCTCGCCCGTCGCTGGGTCGCCCTCGCCCGTCGCTGGGTCGCCCGCTCCCGCGCTGGACGATTCGCTGTCGGAGGAGGTGGACGGGGACGGCGACGCCCTCTTCCACTCCTCCGTGCGTCGTCCAACCCGCGTGGAGCGTTACGCGGGCGAGCGGATTCCGGTAAGCCCTCCCTCGGTGATCCTCGTTCCGCCTTGTCTCACTCGTTCCGCAGACCAGTCGTCGCTGCGATCGCTGCGAAACCGCGTTCAAGGGCGGCCCGGTCCCCTGCGAGTTCAAGCCCCACCAGTTGCGCAACTGCATCCGGTGCCGTGCTCAGCGCAAGGGGTGCTACAACGCCGTCCTCGCCAGCGGCCTCTTGCCTGGCGGCCTCGCCTCCCGGGAGCTGCGCGCCCGTCCGACCTCGCGTGCCCGGCCGGCTTCTCGCACGCCCCGTACTCGTTCCGCGTCGCGTGGTCGTCGCGGCACGCGCCCCACCGCTGATCCACTCCCCGTCGCCTCGGCCTCCTTTTCCGAGCTGGTAGACCAACTCGTGGCGAGCACTGATCCGGGTGGTGAGCGCCCTCCTCCCGACCTCTTGTCGATTGCTAACCGCGCTGCCCCCGCAGTCGCACACGTCCCCGCGCGCGATCTCCTCGCGGAAGCGTTGCAGCGGCTGGGCACCGGTCGCGATCGTTTCAACACCCTGCTCCCTGCCCACGGCTTCCCCGACCACGCCGAGTCTATCCTGCAGGTCAAGGCCGAGCTCGTGTCGAGTCGGACGACCCTAGCCTTGTGGTCCAACCGCCACGATCGCCTCCTCCTCCGCCTTGCTCAGCTCGAGCGTGAATTCGGCACGGACGTGGTGGTCGACGCGGACGACGTCTACGGTCCGCTCTCGCGCAGCGCGCGCGGTTCTCCCGTCGCGGGCCCTAGTGGCTATCGGTCCCCCGCTTCCCCTTCAGCCGCGACCGTTCCTCCGAGCTCGGTGGCCGCCTCTACCCCAGCCGCTGACCACACGGCCCCTTCCGACGAAGACGAGCTGGCGCCCGAGCCTATCGCATCCCCTTCCCGACCGGCCTCCCCGCTTCCTGTTCCGTCTCCCCAGCGCGTATACGGTCGTGCCCAGCCGACGCCTGGCGACGCCTCCGTCCGCCCCGCAGAATCGAGCGGCGATGAACTGGACGAAGGTGGGAGTAGCGACGCGGAGGTCGCTGATGTCGTGAAGCAGTCGCGCGGCGAGGAAGCGGGAGCGGAAGAGGAGGAGGAAGAGTCGGAGGAGGAGTCGGACGACGAGGTCACCGAGGCCATGGACGTCGATTCTTCGGTGTAGGCCTTTTCGCTAGCTTTACTTTCGTTTTGCAATATGCTTTCCTCTCTTTTCTTCTTGTGTACTTGTAGCCCCATCTCGCTGTCTCTTGTAGTCGCGCCCGTGCTTTGATAATAAATAAAATGGTCCACCACAGCAAATGGATAAGAAAATAAATCGGGAATTACTGTAGCTATTGGGCCTAGGCCCCGAACTGTCCGCTGTGTATCTCCTTGTCCTTACCTCTTTACCCTCCCCCCAACGTGGCGCGCTGTCCTCAGCGCTCGCCTAGGCGTCCGATATAACACTGCCGTTCTCCGCGCTGACGCTCGCGGTGTCCGAGTCGTCGCTGGTTAGGCGGGGTGGCTGCGACCTCGCCGCCTCGGTCACCGATGTCCCGAGCAGGTTTTCTAGCCGGCCCGTCGGCACGTCGATGAAATCTGGCAGTGGTGGCAGAGCCATCCGTGTGCGCGCGAAGTATGGGACCACCCGGAACTCCGCTGTCGGGCGGTCGAAGACAGCGCCATGCAGGTCGCATAGGACGTAAGGGCCGTTTCGTCGCCGTCCGATTACGATGAACGGGCCGTCGTACCGCGGTAACATCTTGCGATCCAGCGATTTCTCGAACTGGGTGAACCGCACTAGTACCAGGTCGCCTCGCTGGAAGCTGTAGTTCTTGATGGACGCTTCATGATCTCGTTCAAAGATCAGGGCGTCATGCCGACGCTTCTCAAAAACTTTCGCGTGGATCGCGCGCAGCTGTGACCGCCGCTTTTGCAGGGCGATCGCTCGTCGCGCGATCAGGTCGGTGGTGGACAGGATGGAGTCCGGCGGTGGCAGCAGGTACGTTGCTTCGATGATGTCCAGAGGCATAAGTGCCTGCGTTCCCGTCGCCGCGAAGTAAGGGGAGCACCCCATCCGTCGTCGCGTAGTTATCCTATCGGACCAGAACACCGAGTGCGCGACATTCGCCCACTTGCTCGCATCGCCGTCGGCCGCCTTGTACAAGGCTTGTCGCACGTCGAAGTGCGACCGCTCCACGATTCCATTAGACCGGGAGTTGTATCCCGAGATGCGGATATGTCGCACGCCGTAATCCTCGGAGAGGTGTTTCATTGCGGCCAAGTACGGTGTCCCGTTATCCGTCACGATTTCTCGCAAGGCTCCCCAGCGGCAGAGTATGTCCTCAAATATCCACTTAGCGATTGCTTTCGCATTTTCTTGTCGCAACATACGCCACTCGGGAAAGTGCGATACCGAGCAGCGCCCCTGCACGATGTACTTGAAGCCTTTTGAGGCTGGCATGTGCATTGTGTCGGCGTACATTTTTGCGAAGAGCGGCGCCGGTGTCGCGACCGTCGGAGGAATAAGTACATGTTTTACCTGTCGCACTTGGCAAACGTGGCACGACCGGACGAACCATGCGACGTCGCGGTCCATGTACGGCCACCAAAAACGCTCGAGCAGGAACATCTTGGTCGGATAGGCTCCGCGATGGCCTACGTCATCGTGGCAAGCTCTTAATGCTCCCATCCGCCGTTCCGGGGGCAGCACCAGCTGATGGCGGCCTTGGGGCTCCTTCCGGAAGAGACTCGTCCCGTCTACAAAGAATTCCGTGCAGTACCGGAGGAAGGTCGCGTACTCTTGGTCGGACAACCCATCCGGCCGTTGCAGCGTGTCGTGCCACTGTCGCACCCGCACGACCCGGTCGTCTGCCTGCTGCGCCTTGGCGTCTCGCTCGACCTCGGTGTACGACAGCTCCGGCGGCATCGCGTGGGACACGAACGTCGCAATCGCTGCGCGATGGCTACCTGCCAGTGAAGCCGGTTTGGGACGGTCGCTTCGTGGGACGTATGCGTTGACGAGGTGCACAAAGCCATACATCGCGTCGACCCAGTCGTCAAACCCGTCCTGCTCGTTCTCGGGCTCGTCGCCTGGCTGTTTGCGACGTCGCGACATCCCGTCGGGGCCGTGGAATAAGCCTGGTACGTGCACAAGCACGAAATGGAACATCAGGATCGCTATGATCCACCGATTCATGCTGGCGGACGGTTCGATGTCGGGGTTCTCCAACATGCCCTTAATATACCTCGCATCCACCTCGACGACCAAGTTGCGCACTCCGATCAGGTAGATCTTTAGTGCCCGCAGCGCACGAAATAAGCCGTAGAGTTCCAGTTTCGGCTGAGAGAAGCGCGCCTCCCTGTCGTTCAACGCGATCGATCCAAACCGCGCGTAGCGACGCTTTTTGCGACTCTTCGGATCGTCGGCGTCGGCCTGGCACAGTAGGAACCCCACTGCGATCGGCGATGTATCGACTGCGAGTATAACCGGCACTCCCGATTGGTAGTCGATGGGTCTCAGGGCGGGTGATTCCAGCAGCGCGCCTTTGAGGTCTTCCATAGCGGCGAGCTGTTCCGCCCCAAATTCAAACGGGACGTCTTTCCTCGTGAGATGTGTCAAGGCGTGAGCGCGATGCGCGAAGTGGTGTATGAAAATCCGTAGCACTCCGACCGTTCCGAGGAAGGCCCGCACGTCCGAGAGGTCCCGACAGGGGCCCCAATTTACGATTTTGGCCACGCGCTGTTCATCGGGGATGCGCCCCTCTCGCGTACAGCGATGCCCGACGACAACGATCTCCGGTGCACACAGTATCGTCTTCCACCCTGAAAACGTGCCGCCCGCGTAGCCCATCCGTTGTACGACCCGGTTCAAGTTCTGGAAATGCTCCCAGACAAATCGACGTATCCCCGCGTTCTCCGCGATGGTCTCGTACCGGCCCTTCGCGTCCCGATACTCGCTTGCGGGTCCCTTTACCGGTACGTCGTCGATGAACGGTATGGTGACATGAGGAATCTCTGGTCGCAAGATGTGGGTAACGTCGTCGTGGAATATGGGCACCGAGTTCGTCCAGCCCATCGGTAGGGTGACTAGTCGCAGCGCGCCGTAGGGCGTTTGGAAGGTTGTCAGGTCGCGCGATGCCGGGTCCAAAGCTCTCTCGTCATACCCGACATACAGATCCAGCATCGCGCCACACGCTCGACCCGCAAACTGCTCCGCGAGTTGGTCGGTGAACGGTGGCACGCCTGAGTGCGCAATAGTAACGGCGTTCAGTGGCTCCAGACTGTGGACGATTCGCAAGCTCGTCCCGTCCCTTTTAACGACGCAGAACCAGCGCGACCGATACGACGAGTTGGAAGGTTCGTATACGTTCGCGGCCAGTTTGCGACTGATCTGCTCCATGACTTGGTCGTAGATGCCCGGCGGTATCGGAATGTTGCGCTGGACCCAGGGCGTGTGCGGTACGACGGGAATCGTCACGGGCGGGAAGAAGTCCTCGCGGAAGTGACCGCGCTCGCTATCATCCCAAGCGAAAACTTTATTGTGTTCGCACATGAAATGGTGCATCAATTTCCGCTCCTCCTTCCACAGGAAGTCGCCCTCGTGAACCACGTCAAACTGGTCGCGCCGTTCTTCCGTGTATCGCCCGGTCGGCTCGAAGTCGGGGGGCTTCGTCGGCAGCTCGGGCAACGTCGCGAGGGGGTCTCCTTGAATGTCGCGTATAATTCTGAACTGACCGGGGAGATCGGCAAGCACGGGTTTGACCTTGAGATGCACAGGTTTATACTTTTTCTTCGTAGCTGCAAACACAGCGCGCGCCCGCGCGCTGCTGGGTATCGCTTCGCAGCCTCGTAGCTCACGTTCGCCCGTGAACGTCGGCAGGTCGGCGGGTGCGAGAAAGAATACAGGGGCTGACGGAACATCCGCCGTCGCGTCCGTCGCCCGGTTAAATATGGGAGGAGTCGATTCTGGCAAATCACAAAACGATAAATAAGTTGCTCGTAGTTCTTCGGGGGGACTCGAGGAGTCGAAAGGGACCATGGCTTCTACGGAAATGGGATTGGCGGCGTCGCCCGTGAGCTCCAAGACTATCGCCACCTCCGCCTGGTCCTCCAGCGACGCCTCTAGAGCCGAAAATCCCTGCGTTCGCCAATGCTCTGTATAATGCGGCGCGAGCCTCGCTCGATCGTCGGGACCGTCGCGGTGGCCTGTGTGTTCGGATCCGTGATCGTGATCGTCTGCCGTTCATCTACAAAGTTTCGCACCACGCTTCCGGTGAGGACGTCGAACGGCCGCCCGAGCAGGATGTCGTACGCCGGCGAGCGGATAACGTGGACCTGGACGTATAGCGTGATGTCGCCCAACTTGAGCGCGACGTTACGGGCGAGACCCAGCGACTTGTCGATCGAACCGTTGGCCGACAACATGTCCAGAGTGATCTTGGGGTCGTACGACAAACCCAGGAAGTGGCAGATGTCTTCCGACATGGATATAACTTGCGATCCGGGATCGAGGATTGCCTCGATATGGGCCTGGTTGTCGACAAGGGGCAGGACCGCTCGCAACGCCGACGACTCTTTCGCGACAACCAGCGGGGCCGGTTTCTCCGCCGACGCGCTCATCAGCGTGAGGACCGGGTCGGAGAGTACGAGCGACCCGGCGGGTGGGACAGCGGGCTGGCTCTGCACCGCCTGCAGGAAGGACGCCGGCATATGCGACGTGTAACTGCGGGCTCGTTCTCTCTCCCGCTCGCGGTCATCCTCGCTCATGTCGCCCGGTAGCTCCGACCAGCCCGACGACTGTCCGACGTCGCCTATCACCGCCGTATGGAGCATGGCCATGGGCGGGTCGTCTTTAGACAGTACGGGGGCCGCCACTCTGCGCGGGGTAATGGCGTAGCGCAGCTGCGAGCGAACCTCAGGTGCCAGGGATAGAAGCTCGCTTTGCGTTAGGGTGACCGACGCTTCCATCGCGCGTGTGTAGACTTCTTTGGCAACCTCCTCATCGTGTATCGGCGTGTCCTTGGTGTAAGCGACGGCTGGTTTTGTCCCCTTCCCTTGTCGGGGCGCCTCCTCGACGGGGGTGTACGTCGCGTCGGGTACAGCGGCGAACGGATGGATGGGTTCCGGTTCCTCCGCGATCGGCTCCTCCTTATCCTCCGGGGTCTCGTCGCGCTCTTCTTCTGCTCGCGCGCCGTCGCGTCCCTCTTCCGCATCCTCAGCCTCCTCTTCCTGCTCCGGTACTGCGAACGTAACCTTCGGGCGCTTCGCCGTGAGCTTCAATGGGGGAATCACTACTTCAGGGATCAGCTTCTTAGCGCGAGGGCGCTCCCCGGGCAGAGGGCCGATGGGTCGCGGTAGATCGCCGTTGCGTATCGCGTCCTCGCGCCGAGCTCGACTCGCGTTACGCCGCTCCTTAATGAGGGTCAACACCGCCATTTCCTGCCGCAACTCCTCTAGCCTCTCGTCGTCCGTAAGTGGCGGGATCAGCTGGATGAGTCCGGCCACAGGTTGGTCGCGCGCCGGTTGGAGTGGGTAATCGGTGACGGCGATGGGTCCCGACGAGGCCAGCATCATAGTTTCTGTCGGGTTCCCTGCCGCTCGCGCCGCCACGTCCGCGCGTAGACCCGTCTGGTCGGTGCGGTAAAACTCATCCACACGGTTCTGTATCGACCCTGGACCATACGGAACTGGCCTCCCGCTCTTGAGTACGACTTGATTGTTCTCGTTGCGCACGACCCGACCGGTCGCTATGTACTCCTGCAGTACCATGCACTCGCGGATGAAGTGGTCGGGCCCGTTGCAGAACGCGCACCTAGCCCCGTCTTGGCCCGGACCCGGGCGGGGTCGATCGAAGCGCGCGACCGACGGCATCATCGGTCCCGGCGGACCACGCGTGAAGGCTGAGGGCTGGGGTCCGACGTTGTTCATCATCATCGCGTCCGCCCTTCCAGCGCTGTACGCTTTCGCGATCTGCTCCGCAGCCTCCTTGAGAAGCGCGCTAAACTGCTCGACCTTGACCGCGGGCTCCTCCGTCTTTACCGTCGCGGGTGCTACGCGATCAGCCAGGACTGCCGGTGCGCTGAGCCCGACAGCACGCAGGGTGCTGGAGGTCCCATGTAAGACGTACTTCGCCGCCTCTACGACCTGGTCCATTGAGTACGGCCCGTCGCGGTCGTGGTCCGGGTACTTCAGCTGGAGCCGCTGCTCGATCTTGTCCTGTAGGCCTTTCTGAAAGCCGCGCAGGAATGTGTAACTCTGGTCCCGCTCGGAGATGCGCTCCCGGTCGCGCAGGAACTGCGAGATCGCGTAGAAGCCCCGGTAATATTCCCCAACGTCCCCGATGGACGCTATACCACGTCGCGCCGTCTCCGCGACGAGCTGGTCGAGATCGCCCATCGTGTATTTGCGCTCCTCGTCTGCGCCCGGGTATAACTCAATGATGGCGGCCACAAACTCCTCAAACGTCGCGTCGCCGCCGTACTGCGGGCGACTCTTCCACTCGTCCGCGGTGAGAACGTCCAGATAACGTATCGCGTGCTCTTTCTTCTCCTGGTTCTGACCGTCTTCGATACCGGCCCGAGTGAAGAGGTGCCTCAACTCCTCGAAATAGCGCTGCAGTTCGCGCGGCTTCTGATTGTCGAACTTAGGAGCCTGGCGGTCGCCGCGGGTAGGCATCGGGGTAGCCATGATTACTCGGTCGGAAGTACGGTTCGGCGGGTGACTGGATTGCGATGTGGGGGAATCTGGTCGGGAAACTTGCGAGCGAGCGTCGCGCGGGCTGGCTGTTAAACGCTGGCGTGATCCGAGGTTTTCGCCATCGCGGGCCAATCGGGTGCTCGCGGACGAACGTGATGCCCTACCAACGCCACCATCAATCAGCGCGACCACCTCGGGCTCCGATTCCGACGGGGTAAGCTCCGGGGACGACCACCGTCGCGACCTATCGCCCACTAACAACCGGCTCGGCGACTCCCCGGCGTCAAGAAGCTCCTGATGAAGGGACCGTTCGCCCTCCCAACCGTGATCCGACTCGTCCGACGGGGCTGGGTCCACTATCTCGTCTTGATTGCCGGGTTCCGCGCTCGCGCCTGTCTCGCCGGGTTCGGGAGACCCACCCGACCTGCCTGACGTGCCGTCGCTGTCGTCGTCGCTGTCGCCCTCTCGCTCTGTCCTGCGCCCCTCGCTGTCGTCTCCTGATGCGTCTTCCCCGGGCGACTCGAGGTGACCGGGCATCGACCCCTCGCGCTGACTGGTCGAATACTCCGACGGCGCCGCACGGGGCGGTGCGCGTCTAGTGGGTGCCAGATAGATTTTCGCCTTTGGTGCCATCGGGTTGCTCGAGCGGTTGACACTGGCCCCCTCGCGGTGGGCTCCACAAATGATGAGATATCCCCTGGGCAAGGTCCCGGGAACGTCGATAGAAATGGAGGGAGCGAGTAGCCAACCGCTGGCCCAAGAGGTGAGAGATCAGGAAAGAGCCCCGCGATCGCGACCGCGCCCGACCGAAGAAACCACCCAGGACCCCGTGGGTCCTGCCCCGCGCCTCGTCGGTCGTGTCCTGCGAGAGCTTCCCCGTCCGCCGCGCTGTGCGCCCGTGCTCTGCGATCCCGTCCCGACAGTTAAGGCCTCTAGCGAGCGCGCGCGGCGTGCGCGCGTCTACCCGACCTTCCCGTGGCATCCGTCCGTGTTGTCGCGGGGCCCGTCCGACCTTATTGCCTTGCCTGTACCGTCCGTCCTAACTGCTAGCCTAGAAAACCATGTCAGTCCCTGTTACCTACCGCACTGTATCATGCCAGTCTGCGGTCTCTTCCTCGGGCAACGTAGCCCATCTCATCGCTATCGCAGCGCGACCGTGGCGCTGTTACACTGTTCGCTTAAGTCATAGTCGGTGGCAGGTCCTCCCTAGTCGCGTTGGTCGGTCAGTCGGTACGATGCTGCTCTTTGAGAGGTGAAGTCTCGGGATTAGGCCCAAGGTCCAAAAGTGTCCCTACTACAAGTCGCATCACGCCTATATACCGCTGCTCGGTCAGCTCTTCCCACGGCTCCTCCTTTCCCGTGCTACATCCCCGAGCTGGCGGTCGCAGGCTCGCGGGTTGGAGTCGCGCTGCGTCGCGCGTACTCCGCGACGTGCTCCATGCACTGGTACCGTGGTCGCACGGTGCCCTCGACGCCCTGAGCGCGTCTCGGGTGTGGGTGGTTGGGCGATCGGGCCGATTCGGTGCCTGTAGCGCTGCGGGTCCCATCAGCGGCGTGAACGATAGCGAGTCGACAGAGTGCCGTGATGTACGACAGCTTTTGCGCGAGCAGTGCTCAGTTACTTGACGTGCGGAGGGATTGGCGTTAGGTTGATATGATAGCTGATAGCTGGGAGCGGGAGTGAGCGACCGGGGTAAGGGGTGTCAGATTTGACGACATCGTACACAGGTGCCTTCTAGGGTAGTGCGGCGCGTGCGGGAGGGCCAGGCGTGTGCTTGAGGTCGAGAGACGGCTGCCCTGTGAGGGCGCTGGCGCGGGAAGCAGCGGCATGGGCGCGTGCGATGATTGCGGCGGCAGGATGGGTTCTTGAGCGTGTGTTATGGCACATGCGAGGGAGCGGGCACGGTTGGAAGCGATGGAGAGACTGGGTCAGTGACGTGGCAGCAAGAGAGCGCCCAATGGCGGCAGATTCTCGAGGTAGTTGTACTCACCTGAATGATCCAGCACGCTTATATCTACAGTCGGCGGGGACTGAGGCTGTCAAAGCCAGTTGAGGAGGGGTGGCTGCGATGTCGAGCCAGTTCTGAGTGTCGAGGGCATGCGGCATTGTCGTTGAGCGAGAGCGAGTTCAGCGTGTATGGCGTAGCGAGAGAGCGCCATCATTGGCTCCGACTCTTGAGCGCCAGTGTTGAGTCCTGAACGAGTGCGCATGGTGAGAGTGAGTGCATGACTCTTGAGAGAATTGGAGGCGATAGCATGATGAGGGGGAGCGGCGCGAAGTTCATGTTTGCACCAAGTCCCGCCGTGATGTCAGATTTGTGACAGTCAGTGTCACTACTGTGGCAGCCTGAGTGCGGCTCACAAGCTCTGTCAAGCTGCCGCGGAGAGCTGTCCAGACGATACAAGAGACATGCTGCAGCTTGCTGGCCGGGCATTACGTGTCGCTTGGGAGCTGGGTCTTGGGCTAGCTGTCCAGACAGCTCAAGTTGTCACAATGTCTTGCGGGAGCTTGTAAGCTTGCAGGAGCTAGTCGCTCGGCAACCGTTTTCCTGATGCCGCCGGCCGGCGAGTCCGTCGTCGGCTCGGCCCGGGGTCCGATTGGACTCGTTCTTCATCTTGCCTCTCGCCATGAACTCCTCTGCAAAGCCATCTCCGAGTAAGCGACCACGCACCGACGAGAAGGATAGCAATATCGACAGCCCTGTCGTTGTTCAAAGCCCTGATCTCTGGCTGAAAGATGGCAGCATTATCATCCGCACTCTCCGCAACGACACCCATCCGACAAAAATCACGCTTTTCAAAGTTCACAAGCATCTACTAGGGCTGCACTGCTCTGTGTTTGCTACGCTTTTCGACGGGCCGCAGGATGCGCTGGAGGTGGGCTCTGAGCAACACAATGGTTTGCCGATAATGGAGCTCCCCGACGACCCCGACGAGGTCGTCGACTTCCTGAGGGCTCTATACTTTCCTGAGTGCGTTTTTGGCAACGATTCAATGGCTATTCTCCGCTCATTGCATCTCGGATCTGTATCCCATGTTCAGGCAGACTAATCAACACACGACACTAGCAACCTTGCCATTCAGCAAGCGCTGGACCACATTCCCTGCGGCATACTCTGGGATACTGCGCCTCAGCACTAAATACGATGCCTCGAACCTCAAGAAGATTGCGAGCGCCGTTCTTCAGGCCCAGTGGCCATCGACTCTGAACGCATGGGACGGCTTGCAGTGGAGGGACACCACCAGGGCACCGGATAGTCGCATCGCTTACATTGGGCATTTGCACCCTGACTCTGGTAGGTGATTAAGCATTCTCTTCCCTGAGGCTCTCATCCAATTACAATCCTAGCCAAGGCGATTGCACTGGCATCGTCTTGCGGGGAACACGACGTACTTCCACTTGCCTACTACAACCTCGCCTGCTACATTCACGCCGTAGAAACCCCGGCGTCTCAAGGCAACCCCAGTTTGTCGCGGCTGAGCGGCGACCATCTCTGCAGGCTTCTCCTCGGGAGGGCCGCCATGGACGAGTTTATGCGGCTCGCTGTCTCTCAGGAGCTAACTCAGTTCAGTGGGACGTCACCATGCCAACTCGCTCGCAAGCCGTCAAGCTTATCAGGCCAGAAAGAATTTACTTTTTCTCCTTTCACACCCCTTTCTCCGGATCCGAGATCTACCCCCAGAAGCTGTCGAGAATCTGCTTGCCGCACGTGGCTGAAAAATCAAAATACCAGCTTCATGTACATGGTGGACCCACTTGCCTGGTTGCTTTGGACTCGCAAGGCGTTTGATGTCGATAGTGTCATAAAGGATTTCCATCTGTGTGAGTTCTGCCATGTTCGCATGAAGGCATCCATCTCGAAGGTCAGGCAAGACTTTTGGAAGCGGCTGCCGTCCTTCTTTGGTTTGGTGGGTCAGCTTCCTGTCAACTTTGCATGAGCACATCGCTGACGACGTTCTAGGAAGGTCGTATCTGCTACATGGGGAGCATAGCAATCTTATATCCAAATTCAATTATCATGGTTCGCGGATTTCTCAGTGCAGGGCCGCTGACCGCCTCTGACCGCTCGTAACAATGGTATGCATCATGGCGGGACTGCCTTCCGTGGAGTTCTTTCGAGACGAGGACTCGCGCCCAGAAGGTGGAGGAAGTCCGCATCGTGTTCAATTGCTTGGAAGCAGGCACCTAGTGACTCACCAGAGGCGTGAAGTCGCCAGCTCTCCAGCACAATAAGGGCAGGGACTGGTGCGTGACCTGAGCGTCGCGGTCGACGTCAAGTCGCGGTAATTCTTCACAAGCTTCAAGTCGTGCAAGGCCGCCCGTCTCGGTGTAAACTCGGAACACGGGCCGTAATTTGGGCTTGCTGCTCAATATTAATGGCTGGGCGCGACTGAGGCGGGGTGCGTGCATGGCCCCGCAAGGTCCCAGCGGAGTACACGAAACCGCCAACATGGCCCTTTACAGAACAGCGAATCGGGGCAGACAGTCGAATCGGTCGTGTTTGCGTAAAGAATGTTGCAAGCTTCCGACGCCATGATGAAGCAACAAATGGAACTTCTCCGATGACAAGGACATTCAGAAAGCGCATCTTCACCTGACCCAGTGAGAGCGTCAACTACATATTTACAGCGTCCCGCAAGCAAGCAAGCTTCTTGATCGTCATGATGTATCCGTTAAATAGAGATGACCCAGTTCCCGGCGAAAAGGCAGCGAACAATACGATACACAAACGTGTTGCATAAGAGCCTCGAGAGCCTTGCGTCGACGCCCACATCACACTCGATTTATGCTGGCGCGGCTACTAGTAGAACGGTGATCGGAAGTTAGTGTCGAACCCGTTCTGCTAGAAACAGCACCGTCGTACCAGGTGGATTGCCCTCGGTCCCTAATGGCAGGAGTGCAATGGTCGGCTCGCCAAGTGTCTCTGCAATGACCACCGCGATATTCTCTGATGAGGATGATCAGCACTTGACGGATCGACATCTAAGTCGCCGGGGATCCAAGGACTCACCCCGCATCTCGTTCGACTGATAGACTTCCATTGAGATCGCAGATAGATTGTCCCCAAAGATGCTACCGTTGGCCTGATGAGAGTCTGTGAACGGGTCCGTGATGCAGGTGCCGGTGGGGTCGAAGTTTGGTTCGGATGGTTGCCCTGCCTGAGGGGTGACCCCAGCAGGGACTAACACCGTGGTCAATTGTTGCACACGCGACATGATGTGGCAAGAGACATACCGGCGTTTGTGGTACCATTTTGCTGCGCGAATAAGTCGAAGAGTATGCGCTCTCTGGATCGTTCTGAGGCCAACTGTTGTTCGTCTCCTGCATCAGCAAATGGAATTTGGGGGACTTGTTGGATTACCTTAATGGTTCTATACGCGTGTTTCGCAACTTTTCTATAACCATGGGCATGGAAGAAGCGGTGAAGCTCGTTTCCGGTCCTCATAAATTCCTGTTGTTCCTTCGCTCTATCCGGAAATACGATATTCTGAGGGGTCGGAACATATATTGAAGGGAGCTTGAAGACTCACCGGTCATACTTATGAATCATGACGGCCTTTTCGTGGGGTTCCATGCCGGCCATGTAGCGCTCGAGGAGCGACAAACTGGCCTCCATGCATTGATCGGCTTCCCGCTGTTGGTTCTAGGGAATGTTGCGACATAGATATTGTACGAGACCCTTGGTTGGGATGTCGACGCTAGCCTCAAACAGTCCGCCGGCGAACTGTGGGAGATAGTCGTTGACGAAAGCAGAACCGGCCATGGTAGGGGTATGGGTTGAAACGGATGGATACGAAAGTTGGGAGTAGGACAGCATCCGAGTCGCGATGAGGATAGACGTGAGACTAGAGACCAGCGAGTCGAGATGTAAGTATAGGTCAACGCGCGTACCAGGCGTGGCGGACTAGCCCTGCGCCCACCCCTTCGGCTTACCGGCCAATAGAAACAGCTTTAAATCATTAGATAGGTCAGGATGTGAGCAAAATCCGGCTTAGTAGAACAAGAGAAGTAACCGAGAGTACTTAGTACCTGGCGCAAACCGCGCCGCTGAGGGCTTCAATCCCGGCGCACCACCCAATAAAACCTGAAAAGATCTTTGAAGTCCACATGTAAGTGCGAAGACAGGAAAAGTTGCAGTTGGTGCGTAGGAACGAGAGGGGGTGAACTGACGGTATGAAACGTTGGCAAAGATGACATCGATGACAAATCATCGCCGCCGCACGCGCTCTCTCTCCCTCTCCATGGCTAACTCAGAGGAAAGTTTAGGCACTGAAGAAAGCTTCCGAGCTGATTTTACCAACCCGGGGCGACGGATACGGAGTGAGCGCTGGTGGGTCAAGAGGGAGAAGCTGCTTGAAGCAGCCGGCTACAGGCTGCGCCCCCGTTTCCGCCAAGACTGGGTCGCGTCCTGGCGCGGTACGAAGAAACGATACACCTATCAAGAAGACGGTCTTGCCAGCTTTGTGAGGCTTATCTATGTGTTTCCCAAATTTTGCACTAATAACCCCTCATTAACTTGCAAGTTACGGGTCGCGCTGGACGCGACGCGGATATCGGACGGCAAACAGGTTATGATGAAGCAGGTTGTCCGCGAGGAAGGACCCTACGAACTCGACATAGCCACATACCTTTCATCAGAGGCACTCATTTCCGACCCACGAAATCACACTGTGCCGTTGCTGGAGGTCATCGAGCTGCCGACCGACGAACGCGACAAGATCATGGTGATGCCGCTCCTGCGGCCCTTCGATAAACCCGAGTTTGAAACCTTTGGAGAGGCTGTCTCGTTCATCACCCAGATATTCGAGGTGCGTCATACGCTGAGCTGCCGCGTACTCGCACCTTCTTCTGACCACCGTCGCTTAGGGCTTGCAGTTTATGCATGAGCGCAATATCGCACATCGGTGAGACTTTACGATCCCTCGGTGCTCGTCCGTTGACGACTCCCTCAGAGATTGTACGAGGAATAACATCATGCTCGATCCCTCGTCAATGTATCCCGACTCATTCCATCCCGTGAAGCTCGCTCGCAACAAGAACTTCAAAGGCAAGGCGAAGTATTACACGCGCACACAGCGCCCTTCAAGATATGTCTTCATCGATTTCGGGCTGTCGCGGCGCTACGATCCTGCGGCGGGACCCCCTCTCGACGAACCTTTAAAGGGCGGTGACAAGACAGCCCCGGAGCACCGTGACCCGACGAAACGATGTAACCCCTTCTTCACCGACATATACTATCTAGGAAACCTCATTCGCGAGAGGTTCATTTATGTAAGCTTTCTTTACCTCCATCGCTGCTCGCGCTGACTTTTGCAAGTAGAAACACCTTGGCTTTGACTTCATCTATACATTGGTCGCGGATATGGTCCAGGAAGATCCAGAGCAGCGTCCGAAGATTGACGAGGTTCTCGCTAGGTTCTCTGAGATCCGCAGATCGCTGAGCTCTCGCAAGTTGCGCTCGAGAATGATCCCGCACAACGAGATTGGCCTCGTTGGCTTCTTCCGGGCGTGGGGTTATCTATATCGCACTGCAGGATATATACTGACGAAGAAGCCCCCAATTCCTGATCCATGACACGCTCTCTAACTGCCCGTCTTGAGCCGCATACCTCCGGCCCTATACCTATCTACGCTATCCCTTCACTGGATATCCCGTGGATTCATCATTGCAAGTATTTGTTTCGAGAATGTGAACGTATTCACGCTGCTCTAAGCCCTTGGGTCCATTAGGCGGGAGGGTGCTGCCTATGCGTCGGGCGCGGCCAACCTTATGCCCGTGGCACCTCCTCTTGCGACAGCGATGGCTTATGTAAGTATGAAGTTGTGTTCTAGGCTCGCGCCGCGCGCCGTGGAGGTACTGACGGTACTGTAACTTACCACCGCCATGCCCCCATCTTATTGAGACATCGGCTGGTGCCGGTCATCAGGCGCTCAACCAATGGCGTTCCCAAATCCCCACTCTCCGACAGCACCCCCACCTGCTTCTCCTTCATCTTGGCGGCTCCAACTCACCCTCCTATCTTCTACTATGGCCCCCTCACCCTCCGACAACCTGGGCACCGCTGACGGAGAGGGTGTACGCCGGGGGCTCAGTTTCTCCTCTGAAAGCCTAGACTTCGCTGCTCTGGCCGCATGGGTTCCTCGGAGAGAGTGACAGAGTCGACGCCGGCGGCCGGACTAGAGCTCCAACCATATACTATACGTATACCACTTTCGGAAAAAATATACGGATAGGGTATATATAGGATAGTAAACAGTTTATATACGGTAACCATATAGTATTTGTACCTGCTTTGTCATCTGCTCTTATGGGATCTTCTACAGGTCCGATCCCGTCGACTCTCAGGCTTGAACACATGAAACTTCGCCTGTAAGCCTCTCGTATACAAATCCTAAGGCTCTGTCCGGAATATGTTGCATCAATGAACACTAGTCTGAATATCCTACATATATATTGAACGTAGCATAGCCACAAACATAGTACTTGTATAATTAGCTCCTACTCTGCGAGGGATGTCGGCAGCGCGTCATGCCCGCGACCTCCTCCTTCACCCTCCTCAAAGAATGAACAATCAATCATCAAGCGAAAGAAGTCTCCCCCGTCATTGGGCACCGCAGAGCGGGTGGCGCGTTGCGCAGGGGCGGTGTCGAGGTTGATGTGCATGGTGCACATGGGCCGGCGCCGGGTGCGTCGAAGCCTGTCACATACTGCGCGAGGTCGTGCAGCGTCGGGCGAGTCCGGTGTGAAGAGCGGAGACGGGCGCGCGGATGGGCTCGACGTGAAGAGCGAGACGGGCGTGCGGATGGGTGCGTCGCGCCCTGTAATCTGATGCGGAGGACTGAGCTGTGTAGTCAGAGGTAGTCAGTCGTTCAAGCTGAGGTTGAGTGGGAAGGGAGGGAGAGGACACACCATTTGCTGTGTTGTCGCGCACGATGCGGCGAGCAGTTGAGAGCCGGGACATGGTTGCAGAGAGAGCCGTGTTCAACGCGCGGTGACCACCGCGTTGTCAGGACGCGCAGTCTGGCCTACCCGCACAGAGCGCCTACCCACTTGCCCTCGTGCCCGCGGCTGCGCACCTGAGCTCTTCGAAGTGCGCCGACACGAGCACCGGCAGCGCGGAAGTGCGAGACCCTGCTGTATACTCCGCGGCCTTGTGAGACGGGGATCGTGAGGGGTACGTCTTTGGCATAGACTTAGACCTTCCGGCAACGAGGTTCTGCGGCCACCCCGGAACCCTGCAGTCAAGCACGCGTCGTCCGGGGTACTTGGCTGTCGGACCTGTTTGCACTGAGACGTAGCATGACGGGTGCAGCTCTGAAAAAAATGCCTGCCGTGTGAAGTGTAACAGTGCTCGACCATTTCTGGCGTCGCTAGCCTGCCAGTGAGGACTTGGATTCGGTGGTAGGCTGAGGAAGAGAGTCTAGAGACTCTAGAGAGCACGACGCACGTCACTATGACCGGCTAATCCCGAGGATATGCTACCTTAAGGTTCCGTAAATGGGCATAACATATTGGTATCAGGCTTAAGGGTCGTACTCTGTCGTACAGCAGCAACATTAAATACTCTGCGGGGCTCTGCCAGCATTGTCATTTGCTATTCCATATAAAATATTTGTATACCGTATATTTACTGTATTTCGTCGAGCCCAGGTGTATACGTATACGGTTAGTATATGTATAGGGTTATAACCGGATATATACAGTAATTAGATAATAGAGTTGGAGCTCTAGGCCGGACGGGCGACGCAGGCTGCTCCTAACCCTAAATTGGGGCCTAGAACGCGATATCAAGCTCAAGCGCTGTTCTCCTATCGCCATGAACAACTCTGCAATGTCTCTGAACAAGCAACCGTACACAGATGGCAAAGCCAGCATTAGCAACATTCCAGTCGTCGTCCAAAGCCCTGATCTTTGGCTGAAAGATGGCAGCATCATCATCCGGACTCTCCCCAAAGGCACAATGGCACATCCGACAGTCACGCTTTTCAAAGTTCACAAGCATCTACTAGGGCTGCACTGCTCTGTGTTTGCCGCGCTGTTCGATGGGCCGCAGGATGCGCTGGAGTTGGGCTCTGAGCAACACGATGGTTTGCCGATCATGGGGCTTCCCGACGACCCTGACGACGTCGTCGACTTCCTGAGGGCCCTATACTTTCCTGAGTGCGTTCACAGCGGTTTACACGGATAGTGTCCACTTATCGCAGTTTGGCATCATACCCCATGTCTAGGCAGACCAATCAACAGACAGTCTTACCATTCAGCAAGCGCTGGACTGCCTTCCCTCCGTCATACTATGGGATACTACGCCTCAGCACCAAATACGATGCTCCGAGCCTGAAGAAAATTGCGAGTGCAGCCCTCGAGGCTCAGTGGCCATCGACTCTGAACGCATGGGACGGCATGCAGTGGAGGGACGCCGTCAAAGAACCGCTCGATCGCAGCGTTTACATCCAGTATCTGCACCCAGACCCTGGTATGTGACTATTCAATATTCAGTTCCCTGCAGCTCTCATCCAATTGCGACTGTAGCTAATGTCATCACGCTGGCATCATCTTGCGGCGAATACGACGTGCTTCCACTTGCCTACTACAACCTCGCCTGCTACATCCAAGCTGTACAAACCCCGGCATCTCAGGCCAATTCTAGTATGACGCGGTTGAGCAGCGACCATCTCTGCAACCTTCTTCTCGGGAGAGCTGCCATGGACGATTTCATGCAGGATGTCTCTCAGGGCCTATCTGATGCATTAAAATGCGATCGCCCTCGCAAGCCGTCAAGCTCCTCAAGCTCAAGCTTGAAAAATGCGAGTCATTCGACCTCGACTACTACTAAAAGCTGTCTGGCATCTCCTAACGCTTGCGCCATGTGGTTCAATTTTCAAAATTCCGGCTTTATGTACACGACGGACCCGCTTGCCTGGTTGCTGTGGGTTGGCAAGGCGTTTGACATCGTCAGACACGATTTCCTGTGCGAGTGCTGCCGTGCGCGCATGAGAGCATTCATCTCGAAGACCAGGCAGGACTTCTGGAAGCGGCTGCCATTCTTCTTTGGTTTGGTAGGTCGGCTTCCTGTCAAATTTACATGAGCACGCCGCTGACGGCGTTCTAGGAGAAGGTCGTATCTGCTACGTGGGGAGCATAGCAATATCGTGTCAAGATATCCTAGTTCGCGACTCTCTCTCTTGATGATACTCATGCGACGTACTTGTGTATCAAAATTGGCGCTCATTTATCCATTATGTGCTCTATTGGCATTGATGCAAATATCAAGGAGCAACCGTTGGTGCGAACCTTCTGAGCAGTGAGGCGCGTTCAAGTTGACGTCCTTGTGATCGAGAGTGTACAGTACTGCGATGATAGTTTGCGTGCTTCGCTTGCTGGTGGAATGACTTGTTCGAGGAGTTGGCAACGGAGACTTCCGGTCGATTCTTACAAGACCACGTCACAAATGGCCTCCCCCCAAGACATCCCCCCGGGCGCATTCGAGCATCCACGCACAGAGAATGAAATCGACAACAACATCCAGACCGTCGAGAGTCCGGACCTATGGCTCGAGGACGGGAACATCATCATTCGCTCTCTGCCTCATGGTGCACCTCCGCGACATACACTTTACCAGGTGCACAAGCACGTCTTAGCGCTCCACTGCTCAGCGTTTGCGACATGATTATTCAACGGACCGCAAGTTGCCTTCGACGTCGGCTCTGAACGCCGTGACGGACTGCCCGTCATGGACCTGCCGGATGACCCGGACGACGTGTCGCATTTCTTGAATGCTCTGTACTTCCCGCAGTTCGTCTCCTCTCCATTTTATGTGAGCACAAGCCGACTAAAACAGCACAGGGAGACGTAACGTCACAAGCCCATCGCATCACTCCCGATGAAAAAGCGCTGGTCTCATTTTCCCGCATCGTACTACGGCATCCTTCGTCTAACCACAAAATACGACGCACAAGAAATTCGAAATCTTGTCATTCCTGTGCTCAAGGCTCAGTGGCCTTCGACTTTGAAGGCCTATGACTTGCTATTGGGAGACACCGGGGTCGATCTCAAAGATCGTTATGTCCTGAATTTCAGTGCGGTGCGCTCACATATATCTGTTTCCCTATATCGCTCACTTGACTTGCTGAAATTTAGCGAAAGTCGCATCTTTGGCCTCGTCATGCTCCATTCCTGAAATTCTCCCCTTTGTATTCTACGCATTGGCCTGCCGCATGCGATTCTCCCCACCTCCGTCGTCGGCTCCACACCTCGACGGAAGCTTCACCGGGCTCTGCCATGAGGACCTTTGCCGACTGATTACTGGTCTGGTCCGACTGGACGCTATCATGAGGAGAGAACTTTTTGCAGTGACGTCCAACTGGACGGCGGGCTGTCCACTGACAGATTCGCAGCAGGCAGGCCATGGTAGTGTATGCCAGGACGTCGGTTACATCTGGGAAGACTCGGCTGCTAAAGATTATATCTTCGTCGCCGACCCCTTATATTTTCTTCTCCGCAAACACGAAGAGTTGGCACGTCACAAGGACCTCTGCGACCACTGTAGGAGACATATGACAACGAGCATCGGCACCTTGCGAGAAGCATTATGGAAACACCTTCCACCCTATTTTGGTTTCGTGAGTATCATTTTTTCGTCGCAGGCTAGCAGCTGAACATCTTCCAGAAAAATGATCTCTTAGCGTCGTGGGGAGATTCCGTTTGATTGTTTCTATTATCCAGCATCTTCTCTCGTTGAATTCAGTTGGAGTCATCATAAATATTGCCCCACTGGTACTCTTCCTTCCACACACAAGTGATGGATTGTTCCGCAGTTTTGACCTCAGAGCCACGGTAAGTATGTCGCAGACATGTGTCAGGCAGCACACAGCAAGCGGATGGCGTTTTGGTGCACTCTATGGCTACACGCTCGCATACCCGCTTTTCCCTGGGACGACGTTCGCAGCTGGCCCGCCCTTCCCAAACATCGCGCGCAGGTCCCCGACAAGGGCCTCCGGCCGCTCGTGCGCAGCGAAGTGCCCCCCGTGCTCATGCTGCGACGTGTACACGACGTTCTTCCACGCCTTGACCCAGCTTCGTGCGCGCGCGTCAGTTGCACACGTGGTTTAGAGGGAGAGAAGGTGACGCTCACGACACTGGCGGGCATATCAGCTCCTTGGGGAAGAACGACACACCGACAGGGACCGGCGAGTCGGGGCGACGGATGGCGGCGCGCGTGAACTCGTAGTAGATGCGCACCGACGCGGCAGGCCCAGCGCGCGAGAACCAGTACACCGAGATCCAAGTCAGCACTGTTCCCAGCCGATGAGTAGCAGCTACGCTCGCACCAGCGCCGGCACAGCGCACCTTCGTCGTCATCCCACGCGTAACCGTCCGTCCACATCACGAGTTTCTCATATATCCATGCGAGGAGACCGACAGGCGAGTCGGCGAGCGCGTACCCAAGCGTCTGCGGGGTTGTCGACTGTTCCAAGTTGTACCCGCGCCCCTCCGTCATGAACCACTGCGTGCGCGCAAGCCCGGCTTTCTCGAGCGCGGTGTAAGGCGTTAAGAGGTGCTTGATGTAGTGGATGGGGCTCGTGAGGAGCGCCGGGGGCGAATCCTCGCTGCGATGCTTGTCAACAGGCGAGCGGAAGGCGGTCGTTCGGACGGGCGTACCGAGGGAAATTGGTATGAGAGGCTTTGACGTGCTTTGGGCCGTAATCCGCCGCAGTGATGCGAGTCAACTGCTGGACCTGAGCAAAGACACTAAAGTGAACGAGAAAGGGCCTACAATGTGCCCCCAGTCGCCGCCCTGGGTCACATATCCGGTATATCCAAGCGACAGCATGAGCTTGTTGAAGACCTAGGCCGGTTGTATATGAGCATCCGAGACGACCGAGGTTGAAGCGGCTAAACTCACCTCAGCGTAATGTTTTCCTTGGAACCCTTTCTTTTTGGGACCGTCCGAAAAGCCAAAGTTCGGAAGGCTGGGTGCGACCACATGAAAACTCGGGTGGTCCGCAGGCGACGCTATGAGGAGCGGGAGGATCTTGCGGACTTCAAGAAAGCTTCCCGGCCCTTCCGTCGCGCCATGTCAGCAATGAATTCAATTAGATG
Source organism: Auriscalpium orientale (assembly GCA_019915035.1). Lineage (NCBI taxonomy): Eukaryota > Fungi > Basidiomycota > Agaricomycetes > Russulales > Auriscalpiaceae > Auriscalpium > Auriscalpium orientale. The sequence goes on from JAHLMH010000001.1 coordinate 4,948,140, forward strand.
AACCATGGGACGTACAACCGTGAACGAACAGGAGCGGGATTGCACCGTCAACCTCGCTCTTCTGGTGGACATAGTGCACATTGAGCACACCGAAGCCGTCAACTTCGATGTCGCGCGTGAACATCGGCAGCTCGTTCAACTTTGCCTCGTGCTCGCGCCAGTTATAACCGTCTTGCCAGCGAGCTGCGAGGCGTTTCACGTCGGCGAGAGGCGCGCCGTATGCCCACCCGGCTTCATCGAGCTCGTCCGGCAAGCGAGCATCCGCAATTTTGCGCTGGAGGAGCGCGATGGCGTCGTCGGACACGGAGACTTTGAATGGCTGTTCGATGCCAGTTGCCATGGATGTTTGACGACCTCGGGGTATGAGAACAAAGGACTGACTGAACTCGGCCGACTGAAGTGTATGACCTTGAGTAACGCAGTGCACTTTCAAAGCCAGCGCCTGGTCAAGGAGTCGAATGTATGTGGCGCAACGTTTGGGCAAGTCAGAAATGCAAGACTTTTGCAATGAGAAGAAGGACTTGAGTTAGTCTCCGTAGCTTGACCTTATGGTATCTTCAGAGTTCAGAGTTGTCGAGACTCGACGCCGGAGTACTTGAACTTCGGGACCCCGGACAGCGCAGCCACGCCTGCCGTGACTGCGAGTCGCGACCGAACATTCATCGATCTTGCGTACTCCAGCCTCTTCATGTCATCCGAACACCTTCAAGTCCCCGCCTGTGCGCGACTCTGAGAAACTCGCCGTCATCAAACACCAAATGACGCCGAGGTACATGTGAACTAAGCACCCGGGTTCGCACGGACGGAAGGCGCCAGTTTCCGCATCACCCCATCGCCCGCACCTAATCTCGCAGAGGTTTTGTTACCTATGCTTGTGACAGCCATTTTAATCTCACTGGCTGGTGTCGCGAGTGTCACCGCGACGCGCCCCAGGGCGCGCTCAGCCCAGCTGTCTTTGGAGGCAGACCTTCTGCACCAGCAACCGAAGGACCCGAGTGCGCCGTTCCCAGATTTCCAGCCTGTCGGCTTGCTGCGGAATATCAATGTGGATGCCTTCACCACGCTAGAGCACCCTCTATTTCCGACTCACAGTGTGCGTATCAAGCGATCGGAATTCTGCGACAATACTGTCAGGTGCGTGCTTCACTTCTGCTTCACAAGCTTCTCCTCTTCGCATGACCGATATCCGGCAATAAATCTAGGGCTTACACGGGATATATCGATTTCAACGCGAGGCATCTGTTCTTTTATTTCTTCGAGAGTAGAAACGAGCCCGATAAGGACGACGTGATCTTCTGGACCAACGGAGGTGTGCCCTGAGCTCTATGGCGATTTGCCCACATCTGATGCTCATGTTTCTTGCTTAGGGCCCGGGTGTTCGTCTGCCACGGGTCTGTTTATGGAGCTCGGTCCATGCCGCGTGACGAACGCGACCAAAGGCCCCGAACTCTTTCCTTATTCATGGAACTCCAACGCGAACGTCTTCTTCATCGACCAGCCCGTTAACGTCGGTTTCTCCTACGCGGAACATGGCATGCATGTCGTACGCTTGCTCCCTCTGTCTTTCTGTGCTCAGCGATCCAATTGTGTGCAGGACAACACGCCGGATGCCGGAAAAGACATAGCTGCATTTGTGGCGATATTCTTCGAACATTTCGCGTCCTTCAAAGGAAGGGCATTCCACATGGCCAGTGAATCGTACGGTGTTCGTGCTGCTCTTTGTCTCCTGACTTCCTCTCACGCGGATGGTCAAATAGGGCCGCTACATTCCACTCTTTGCTTCTGCGGTCTATGACCAAAATTCCCTCCTCATCACGAACGGATTGACCCCAATCAACCTGACGTCTGCTATGATCGGCACGTTCAACGCGGTCTGCCGTCGCAACCTGCTGACTAGGTTGTGCAGGGAATGGCTTGACGGACTTCCAGAACATGCTCCTGTCATACTACGACGTGCTCTGCTCCCCAGCCTCGGTGGCCCCGTCATTCGATATCCAGTATGTCCTGCTTTATTTAGAGGTTGATGATGAGTTTAATTCTGTTTTAGGGAGTGCGTGCGCATGAGACGCGTTGTGAGTGCAACTCGTCCTCTACCCCGGGACCAACTCATTGCTCATCTCATATACTATAGCTCCCCCGTTGTAAAACATGGACCAAGGAAGTCTGCGTAGATAAGTACGATGCAATTGACTGCGGGGCCGCGATGCAGTTCTGCCTGGCAGAGCTTTATCAGCCGTATTTTATTAAAGGTGACGCCACCCGATGCCAGGAGTATGAACGGCCTTATCGACAGCTGATATTGTATTGTACAGGACGCAACCCGTACGACATCACCTTGGACTGTGAAGACGACAATGGGCTCTGCTATCCCGTCATTAAGTGCGTTCGGTCTTGTACTAGCACTTCGATTGCTGACCGTATCTCAGCAACATAACCGAATATCTCAATCGCCTGGACGTGCGCGCCATGCTTGGCGTTGACCGCGCCGTAGGGACGTTCGCCGCATGCTCCCACACTGTTGAATCCGCGTTCGCTCAGACAGGCGATATCATGCAGGAAAGCGTCGCTTACGTCGCAGCACTGCTCGAGCGCGGCGTTGCGGTGCTGGTCTACGTCGGGACGCACGACTGGCTGTGCAACTGGGTCGGCAACGAGCGCTTCACGCTCGACATGGAGTGGAGTGGCCAGTCGGAGTTTGGGCAGCAGCCCTTAAGGGAGTGGACTGTCGAGGGGCAGATTGCGGGCAAGACGCGGAGCGCGCGAGGCCTCACGTTCGCGACAATCGATGGGGCGGGGCATATGGTGCGAGTGCCTTGCTACGGTGTATTGGATATCTGACGTTGACCGGGTTGTCTGTAGGCGCCGTACGACAAGCCAAAGGAGTCGCTGGCGCTGATCCGGCGCTGGCTTGCAGGGGAGGAGATTTGATGCAAATCCATGATCTCAGGAATTTCCGAAAGCTCACAGAACAAATGTTTACTGTGGGTAAGGTCAGTCACGGAGACTCAGAATACATCATCGACTGCCTGAAATCTTCAAGATTTGATTTTAATTTCGGTCGGGTCGGCCAAGGAGCAAGCAGCCCGCAACAGACCCGCCGAAAGGACATATGCCTTTCTTTCGACGACGCTTTCGTGTACGTTGGATCACGAGTCTTGATTCTTGAGAGCTAGTCCGTACTTGAATAACTACCCTAAGCCGCTATTGGTGTTGCCAAACTACCATGTTTCGGAGTCCCGGTCGTTCATCGGTTCCCGTGACCGTGTTAATTGCGTAAGCAAAAGACCCCAGATAGTCCGTGCTAGTGCGAATTGAAAAGGATGTACACCCTTTCTGTCGGATCCATATGTTGTCGATGTCATTATGAACTGAACCACCTATAACTCCTACGCCTGCGCCTTTCGGGCGCGTCTTTTTTTTTTGAGCCAGACCTCGCACTCGCAGTGAATGATGTAGTACCCGTTCGCACGCTGGTAGCATTGGCCCGCAGCATCTGGATCAAACTTCGATGTTCATCGTCCGCAAGCAGAGACAAGTCCAACTTGTCGCAGCAAGTGCGCTGTCGACTCCCAATATCCTTCCTTATCCTTCCCACAAGCTCAATATTGACGCGTAATGCTGCTGACAGTCAGTTTGCTGGTCGCGCTGACCGGCACTGCGAGTGTGTTCGCTAGGGACTACACAGAGCAGATTTCCTTCACAGCAAACGGCTTGGTCCACGAGCAGCTATTCCGGCCCGTAGGTTCTCTGCACAATGTCAGTGGGGATGCGTTCACCACTCTGCGGCATCCTTTGTTCCCGGCGCACAGTGTGCGCATCAAGCAGTCTGACTTCTGCGATACCACTGTCAAGTGCGTGTATTACCATGTATTTTGTTCCCCGTTATTGATCTCTATCACTTTATCAGGGCGTATACGGGATACATTGACTTCAATGCGAAGCATCTGTTCTTCTATTTCTTCGAGAGTAGGAGCGACCCCGACAAGGACGACGTGGTGTTCTGGACCAATGGAGGTGTGCTGTACCCTCTAGCCAACTTATTGGTACTAATAATATGTTAGGTCCTGGTTGCGCCTCGTCTGGTGGTCTCTTCATGGAGCTTGGTCCATGCCGTGTGACGAACGCGACCAAAGGCCCTGAATTCTTTCCCTATTCCTGGAACTCCAATGCGAACATCTTCTTCATTGATCAGCCCGTCAACGTTGGCTTTTCCTACGCGGAGTACGGTATACACGTCGTACGTTCGTTTCTGCTGTCCATATATGGCCGGGGATCTGGAATTTGTACAGGATAACACGCCGGATGCTGCGAAAGACATCGCTGCATTTGTAGCTATCTTTTTCGAACACTTTGCATCCTTCAAAGGGAGGCCATTCCACATGGCGGGCGAATCTTTCGGCGTTCGTACCATTTGCTTGAAAGGCCTGGAATCCCCATTGACGTGGATTATTCAACAGGGCCGATACATCCCTCTCTTTGCTTCTGAGATTTACGATCAAAATGCTCTCCTCGTGGCGAACGGATTGACTCCCATCAACTTGACGTCGGCCATGATTGGTACGTCCAATGCATCTGGCACGCAGCGCTCATTGTTGACTTCGTGGAGTAGGGAATGGCTTGACAGACTGGTATAGCATGCTCCTGTCCTACTACGATGTGCTCTGTTCCCCTGCTTCAGTGGCCCCGTCTTTCGACATCAGGTACGTATATGGTTGCCGATGCTAACAAAACTGAATATCCATTCTAGCGAATGTGTGCGCATGAAACGGGTTGTGAGTAACCCTTGCCATTCACCCAATATCCTCGTCGTTGCTGATCTCGCACGCTTCAGTTGCCACGCTGCAAAAAGTGGACAAACGAAGCATGCGTGAACCAGTACGAGGCAATGAATTGCGAGGCCGCGATGGCCTTCTGCCAGACAGAGCTATTTCTTCCGTATTATAACAAAGGTACGCTTACTGCTCTCAGCAAGCCATCTCTACTGTCTCTGACGCTCATTGGCTTCGCAGGCCGCAACCCTTATGACATCACCATGGATTGCGAGGACGACAACGGACTCTGCTATCCCGTCATGAAGTGTGCACAGACGTATCTTTGAAATCGTGGCGAATGCTAACTCTGCCGCAGCAACATAACCGAGTTCCTCAACCGCCCAGACGTGCGCGACACACTCGGTGTCGACCCTGCCGTCGCGTCGTTCTCCGTATGTTCGGATGATGTTAATTACGCGTTCATTCAGAGCGGCGACATGCTGCATCGTAGTGTCGATTACGTCGCGGCACTGCTCGAGCATGGCGTCGCGGTGCTGGCGTACGTCGGCGCGTACGACTGGGTGTGCAATTGGGTTGGCATCGAACGCTTCACGCTGGACATGGAGTGGAGTGGCCAGCGGGAGTTCGGTGAGCAACCGCTGAGGGAGTGGACTCTGGAGGGGCAGGTCGCAGGCAAGACGAGGAGCGCGAGGGGGCTCACGTTCGCAACTATTGACGGGGCAGGACATATGGTGCGTATTTGTTCCGAACTCGGGGAAATCTGACGTTGACGGGGCTTTGCATCTAGGCGCCGTATGACAAGCCGAAAGAGACACTGGCACTGATCAACCGCTGGTTAGCTGGGGAGGAGATTTGAGATCGCTCAGAACCAGCTAGTAGCAAAAACAATTCATTGGGTTTCACATAATGCGGGCGGACTAGCCCCCAATCCTTGCACATCTAACAAATCGACGGTGCCCTTCATGAGCCTTACAGAATATGTTTCCAGCCCTAGCCATACTGAATCTGCGTCCAGACTTACGCGAGGATGATGAAGCATCTGATATTGCGATCGCAGGGTATATTGTACTGATAAAACCCGATAAAACCCAAAGTAACTAGATCCCCGAGCACGAGAACGAACAAACGAAACCCCAGAGAAATACTGCGCGCACAATCCAGACGCGTCCACCTCCTGCGCGAACATCAACAATAATAGCCCGGCGCCATCCCCCGCGCGAGACCCTCAAGCATCCTTCTGCATCTTCTCCTGCCTCTCCCGCTTTACGCGCTCGACAACTGCTAGCGCGGTCAGCGAGAGGCCATCCTCACGGATGGTGCGCCCGGAGCGCAGCACCGCCAGCTCGGCATCGACCGCGGCGGGGCGTTTGCCCAGCGGCGCGGGCGAGTCGGCCGCGACGGGCGCTCGGCCGCGAAGGCGTGAGCCCCAGGGGGAGCCCACATCCGTCGCGGGTGAGTCGCAAACCGAGGTGCGCGGCGACGAGAAAAGCGAGCGCGCGGGGGTGGAGGTGGACGAGGTGGACGAGGACGAATTGGATGCGGGGAGCGCGCCGCGCGTCCGGCGCTTCTCGAGCGCGAGCTTGAGCTCACGCACGAGGTTGTCGTCGTCGTGCTCGGCGCGTACGGGCGCGTGCACTCCGGACGCAGCGCCGGTCGCGCGTTTGCGGAACATCCGCGCGAGCTCCGACGCCTTCTCATCACTAGTGGTGGCAGCCATCGACTTGCTGTCCGTCGTCTTCAGACCTGCGCGCAGGTCGGGGACGTCACGATCGCTCGTAGCGGCAGCCGTCAACTTGCTGCCCGTCGTCTTCAAGCCTGCGCGCAGGTTGGGCACCGGCGCGCGCTCCCTTTCCACACGCTGCACCTTGCGCAGGCCGCCGAGGAAATTGCCGTCCGCGTCGAACTGCTTGTGCAGCTCGCCGATCACGTCGCCGAGGTTACTCTCCTTGCGAATCTTTTCCATTATTTTTCCACCCTTGGCGGCTTTCCGGACCTTGATAAAAGCGGCAACGGACATGACGGCCTGTGACGCGGGGGGCATGGGGGGAGCAGGGGGTGCGGGAGGAGGCCCAGATGGCGCAGGAATAATTTCATCAGTCTGTACAGCCATCTCGGCATATACCTTCACTGGGGTAGGAGGGAGCTTCCACTGGCAAACGAGGCTCGGCGACTTCGAGCCCGCCGTGCTCTCACCTGTGCACGATATCAGTATGTGCATCTCGCACTCTGGCATGAGCACGTACCATCTTCACTTTCCACAGATACGTCTGCCATCGCGGCGCTCGACCCATCCGACACGCTCCCGGATGAAACCGACGCCGCGCACATTTCCTCGAGCTCGCGCGTGAGCTCCGCGACCTTGGCCTCAAACAGCGCCTGGGGCATGATATACACGTCCTCGATCTGAGCAAGCCGGGGGCTCTCTGGGACGGGAACAGGAAGCCCTTCCGCGGTGTCAGCCACTGGCTCGCCATCGACGGTACCAAACGATAGGCGCTTCTTCTCCTTGAGGACCTCGTTGACGGTCCTGACGAGCGATGGGGTAATGGCGATGTCGACGACTTGCCCACGGGTGAAGGCGAATGGCAGCACGGACAGTGAGGGTTCGTAGGCAGGCAGGAAATCCTCGATGACCTCGAACTTCACCTCGACGGCGGGCACAGGCTCGGCGACAACGACTTGTACATCAGGAAGGGCAGAGGCCTGAGGGTAGATGGTAGACTCCGATGAGACCTGGGCGAAGACGATGGACTCGTATGTGGGCAGCGTGGCTAGGTCGTCCTCGTCCGCGACGGCCTCCGGCATATCGAGCACCACGAAGTCGTCGAGAAGAGCAGTCATGCGCGCGCGACGAGGGCCGAGCTTCTTGAGTGCGCGCGCGACGATACTAGCGGTCTGGGAGATAACATGCGCGGGCTTGCGCGCGGCTGACGCGGGGGCAGACGCCGAGCGGAACGGGAATCTGGAGAGAAGAGACTGAGGTTTGGTCGGCATGGTGGTGTGGTGGTGCTGTAGACTGGGTGTGGGGTGTAGGTTGATTGTGGGTGAGTGTATAGAGATGGTGGATGCACTGGGAAAGACGTGGGAGGCTGGAGGCGGGCCTTTATATGGGATGCGTGTCATGTTGAGGCTGACACGACCAAAAGCGTGGCTTGGAATTCATGACGCAATGTCCATCGAAGAGCGTGCCGGCCAACAACTAGAGGGATACAGCGCGTCGCATCTCCTCGAAATTTGCTAGACGCAAAAACAAAATGAAAATCTGGTGCCGAGATTCAAAGTCAAGGGTTGAACCAAGTCAGCTATTTTGAAGGATGAGATCATCGGAGACGTGATGATAGCGCGCAGACAGAGAAAGCCGCAACGTCGCGTTGCGGAGGCGTTGACCACCGACGAGGAGTTGAAAGATAGCAAGCGTAGGAAATCCCATAAACGTTCCGCTCCAAGATAGACAGCTGACAAGGTATGAAGGCATGATCAGTGCGCTTTGTTTGCAGTAGTAAGACGTCGAAAGGGAGAGATATAGCCCATAGATCAATTTCCAAACAAATCAAGGAGCCAGGCTTACAGCTTCAAGGTGACCAGCTGTCGACAGTGGCGAGAAGGACGTGGCAAGTAATCCAACGCTCGGGAGTCTCGCCCTGCCCGGCCACGCGCAGAATGTCAGTGCACCCCAGTCCGAGTCGGCTTGGACACTTTGACACAGCAGGAAGCCGCATCCTAGACACTCAATTCCGTCTGCAAATCCCCTGAGGTCTTGGTGGGCCGTGACGAGGTGGGTGGAGGAGGGTTGGCAGGACGGATTACTTAATCTCTGGGAGCATTGTTTGCGCTTGTTAGTTTGGCCGGCCCGACTGGACGTTCCCAGGCACGGAGCCTGCGTTGCCTCCAGTGTGTTCGTGCAGAAAGCTTCAGTTTACAACGGAGTGCATTATGGCACCGGGGACAGAATATGTCGCGCTGTCTCCTAGCACTGCCTGCGCCAGCGGGGCGGATCTGATGCCACAGACAGTTTTCAGATATTCCGGTTGGCCATCTCAACGATGTTGTGTTCGTATAGATTTCAGTTGTGGTACTTGCAAGTCTGTCTCGTGGCATGGCTCGGGTAGCTTTACGCACTCGAGATCATACTATCGTGAACGTAGAGCAGTGATGTATACTCGCAACCCAGCCTCACTGCACCAGCGAGAACTTGTACGTCGTGCTCCAAACGAAGTCTCTGCCCGGACCATCTACAACGATTCGATCAGCCTCCGTTTTCGATATCGACAGAAGACATACGCACAGATCTGGTCCTGGCCCCACTGCGGGTTATGGATTGCATCCACCCATCCCTCCTGCTCGATCGCGACGGCGGAGTGCGGGCCGTAGAGCAGCCCGGGGCCCCCGTGGACAGCTTTGCGCGGCACGCTGAGACCATTCGATGTATAGACTTGTGTCGCCGGGGAGTCAGAAATGACGTCCAACCTGCGCGGGAGATTGGCAAACTCTCAGTCAGGCATGGAGCTAAGCTGAGTGTTTATTCGGGGCATGCTCACCTGATCCCAGACAGGTCACTCCAGAGGCTGAGGCGGGGGCTGCCCGTGACCGGCTCGTCGTATATCCAGCAGTTATCGTAACCCTGGCAGTCTGGCGTGGACGTCTCAGCTACATGCTCCTTCCATCCTTGTCGCTACTCACCTGGCCCGCACACTCCATCGACTGCATCCCACCGCGCGTCAATGCGCCGCGGCACGCGGAAGTCCATGACATCTCCTGGCTCGGCCGTGACGATGTCGCCTGTGGGGACGTCAAACGAGTCGGCCTTGAGCGTGCGAGAGCTCGCGATGCGAAGTGTGTGCGCGAGGATGTTGCTGTCGTTCCAGGAGCCCGTTTGCGTGCGGAATGCGTCTAAGTTCCTGTTGTGCAGGACGAAACAGAAGGATGAGACACTGATGGAAGGAGATAAGTTACGAGGATGAGAGGTGCGAACCAGTAGACGTGTTGAGTGAGCATGATGGGCGTACTATCAGACGCGGACGCGTGGATCTCCGTCTTGAGCTGGCCGCTCTCGACCGAATGCGTCACCTAATCGAACAAAGGCAGAAATTCAGCATAGCCTGATGGCCAAAGACTCGATTATAAATGACGCACCAATGCTACGACTGTCCCGGGGAAGCCTTCGTCAGCATGATCGATATGCTGGTACGTCACGCTCGTCGGAGAGCTCGAGACCAAGGTCCAGTTGCGCCTGTCCCAGCCATATATACCGCCGTGGAGGGTGTCGGCGCCTGCGACAAGGACGCTGAATAAGATAGCAATTCAGTCGATGCATAGCAAGACGGCGCACCTTTGTTGTCGTTGGTAGGAATGTGGAACGTGCCCGGGCTGTCGGCCGGCGGGTCGTTGGAGATCGGGATGGTGAACGTTCCTGCACGCATATGACAGCAGTCAGGAAGCCGCACACATGCACCGTTTTGACACACGTACCGTTCTTGATGCGATTAGCATACCTGTGTGCACGCCTTGTGAGCCTCGCACCAGCAGCGTAAGAGCCCAAACCCACCGGCCGACGACGCTATTAAACACAGGATGGCTATAATCTGTGTATATCTTGGTCTGTTCCAAGCAAAATTTCGCTCAGAAAGAAGATTGGAAGAAGAGGCGGGCGACGTACGTTGTCGTCGTACCCTGGCACGACGTCGAGCGGTTCCCCATGCTTGTCCTTGACCCACAGCTCGGTGAGCGTCGCGCCAATCGACACGAACTTCGCTGTAATCGAGCCGTCGTCAGCCGAGATGCTTGTGACATCGAAAGGCTGGCGGGAAAGATGTCAACTGAGACCGGAGTATGGACTGGGCGGGGGGACGCACATAAGCTTCGGATTCCGCAAACACACACCTCGCCGCGGAGACGAGAACCGCCACCTTCAGGAACCGGGCTCTGAGAGAAAGAAGCATGAAAGAAAAAGAGCGGAGGGATGGCTAGTAGCGATGTGCTTGATGGCCGCGGTCGAACACGAACAGTTGGAGACTCCAGGTGCCGTCGAAGACATAGGACCGAGTTGAATGTCTGTATACGTCAGCTTCGAATGGAATTAGCCATGAGTCACAGTGTGAGTCCCCGTCTATTGCGCCCCAAGGTATGCTTTGATCAGTACTAGTCTTGGATGTAAGCATCCGCAAGCCTCAGGCCTCACTAAAAACCGCTCGCAGGAAGGTCCATCATCGCTTACCAGAAAACGCCTTCCGGGCAACATATCTGCACTCATTCAGCTTAAAAGCCAGTCTGAACACCGTGTAGCAGATGCCTGAGATGAATGGGGCAGGCAGTCAAAGAGAGTCAAAGAGTCATGTTCAGAAAGCCATTTGATGCAGAATTCTTGTCCGATTTCTTGAACAACCGCAATCTAGGTCATGTGACCTCCCATGGAGGGCAGGTCATCCGAGTCCCGACATCGCTGGTACTTACTACTCAATCACAGGGTTATTCAACTTGGTTACTTGACTCGAAACGCGCCCCGGGGGCTGTAACCTTGCTCAGATGCACGTGCACGGATACTCCGAGGCCGTGCAAACGACCAAACACGAACAAATATTCCATGTGCCTGACACAATTACGGGCGGGAGAGACCTTGGCGAGCAAGGTAAAGATTGAATGCCGAATTTGGCAGTCTACGCGGCCGATGATAGTCGATCAGCCGGTAGTACAGAATTTGGGTACAAGAACTAAGCATATCCGTTATTTCCAGTGACCACCCCCGCTGCAGGCCCACCCTTCCCGAACATAGCGCGCAAATCATCCACCAGCGCCTGCGGCTGCTCATACGCAGCAAAATGTCCACCGCGTTCGTGCTCCGATATGTGGACCACATTCTTCCACGCCTTGACCCACCTGTGAGCGCCATGATGTCAGTAGGTAGAACACTTCTCTGCGGATGAAATACGCACGAGCGGGGAACTGCTACGAGCTCCTGCGGAAAGTAAGACACCCCGACGGGGACCGGAACGTCGGGAAGGCCTGAGATTTCGCCTGACTTTGCGCACTCGCAATAGATGCGTACAGATGCCGCAGGTCCGGCGCGCGAGAAATAGTACAAGGAAATCCAAGTAAGCACTGCCAGTAGCACGTTGTCAGCATTCGGGCTCTCGAGATACTGTCCACACACCCTGGTCATCGTCCCAGTCGTATTTGTCTGTCCACAAGACAAGCTTCTCGTAAACCCAGGCTAGGAGCCCCACAGGCGAGTCCGCGAGCGAGTACCCTAGCGTCTGCGGCGCGGTCGTCTGCTCAGCATAGTAACCCATCCCAGACGCACCGAACCATTGTGCGCGCTCTAGGGAGGCATGCTCGCGCGGCGTATAAGGAGTGACCAGATGAGCGAGGTATTGAAAGGGGCTGCCGAGGAGTGTTGGGGGCGGAATGTCGCTGCGAAAGAACCATATAGAGTAAACGATAGCAGGAAATACAGTCAAAAACGCACTGGAGCATATTGGTATGCCAAGCTTTGACGTGCTTTGGGCCATAGCGATGTGCGGTGATACGCGTAAGCTGGGTCGTCGGATGAGCAGACGGGTCACTTCATAAGAGGAAACGCCACATACCACATGTCCCCAGTCACCACCCTGCGTCACGTACTCCGTGTAACCGAGCGAAATCATCAGTTTATTAAGGAGCTGAAATTTATGTGAGCGATCAGACAGCTCCTGGATGAGTGGAGCAGGCACACCTCAGCATACTGTGCGCCGCCAAAGCCTTTCTTGCGAATACCTTCGGAGAAGCCGAAGCTTGGCAGGCTTGGCGCAACGACGTGGAAGCTCGGGTGCTCTGGCGACGATGCCGTGAGGAGCGGGAGAATTTTGCGCACTTCAATGAAGCTGCCCGGCCCTTGGAACCGCTCAATCGTTAGTATGACCTGAAGCATTGAATGGTGCGGACGTACATCCGTGGACAAAAATCAGTGGAATCGCATTCTCCACCGTGCTCTTCTGGTGAACATAATGGATGTTCAGAGCGCCAAACCCATCTACATCGATGTCGCGCGTGAACATCGGCAGCTCGTTCAGCTTGGCCTCGTGCTTGCGCCAGTCGTATCCCGCCTGCCAGCGATCTGCGAGGCGCTTCACATCCGCCAGAGGAACGCCATAGTCCCACCCCGCCTCGTCCAGCTCGTCGGGGAACGTCGCATCGGCAAGCTTGCGTCTAAGGAGGGCGATTGCGTCGTCGGGGACTGCGATTCGGAATCGTTGCTCTGCAGAGGACATCGGAGTTGTTGGGAAGGGCAAAACGTCACGAACGTAAACGTTTTTATGGTGTCACGGTGGGAAGCGGCGCACAGCGTCCGTTCAGAAGTGACATTTCCACGGCGTGGTGACGGCGAGCTAGCAGGGACACTAAGTTACTTTCCTTGGACAGAGGACCACTTTCTGGGCTTCCTTTTGTCGGACAGAGTTTGATGCCATGAGAGACTAGCACGAAAGTGCCGGACGCGATGCAGGTCCAAGGTAAACGGCTCGAAGTCAAGACAAGATAGCTCAAGCTCAAGCGTTACTTTCTCTTTTCTTTTGCTGACGAGTCCACGTGACCGTACATACTTAACCTTATCAATAAGTACCATCAGCCCGGAGCCGCGAAACGTTAAATTCCCTCCACTACTTATCGTCATAATTATTTACAGTAATCGTCCAGACTCCAGCGCCACTGCGCCAGCGCCTTCGGAGTGATGGGTGCGTAAAAGACCCCTACTCGTACTGGCCAACGCCACGGACGGAGGGATCACCAGCTGTCATCTCGACGATACACGGATAGATGCCATGCGTAGGTATACTGATGTATCATCAGATAGTGGTCAACGTGATGGCGACGCTTCAGGGATCGGGAATTGGAGGCTTCTTCGACAAGATATAGCCTGCTGTGCGGTACAGATAGCCACATGCCCGAAACAATCGAACAATACCGATCTCATTCCGTCTCACTATGCGCGAGCGCAATTTCTTCGTGCTCAAGGAACTGCGTATCTCCGCAAACCGCGTGACGACCTCGTCGATCTTCGGCCGTTTCTCCGGGTCGTCCTGGACCATGTCCGCGACCAGCGGCTCGACGAATTCGAACCCTAGCCGCTTCTAGATGTCGATGGAGGTCAGTAGAATCCACGGTGCAGCAGCACGTGAAAATGTACATATATGAATGTCTCACGGATCAAATTCCCGAGGTAGTAGATGTCGGTGAAGAAAGGGTTACAACGTTTCGACTGGTCCCGGTGCTCCGGGGCCGACTTGTCGCCACCCTCCAGTGGGTCGTCGAGAGGCGGTCCCTTCGCCGGATCGTAACGACGCGACAGTCCAAAGTCAATGTAGTAGTACCTGGGGCGGCACTGGGTGCGTGTGTAGTGCTTCGCCTTGCCCTTGAAATTCTTCCGCCGGTTTATCTTCCGGGGATGAAACGAGTCCGGGTACATTGACGACGGGTCAAGCATGATATTGTTCCTCGTACAGTCACTGAGAGACATGTCAACATACTAGGCCAGGGCAAAATGGGGATCCTTACCGGTGCGCGATGTTACGCTCGTGCATGAACTGCAGGCCCTAAGCACATCGTGAAGAGATGAGCTTAACCGTGCAACATGCAAAGAGCACCATACCTCAAATATTTGCGTCATAAAAGAAACTGCCTCCCCGTATGTTTCGAACTTTGGGTTGTAAAATGGCCGAAGGAGAGGCATTACCATGAGCTTATCCTTGTCCGCGTTCGGCAGCTCAATGACCTCGAGCAACGGAACGGTGTGATTGCGTGGATCAGACAAGAGCTCTTCGGACGACAGAAAGGTCGCGATGTCGAGCTCGTAAGGACCCTCCTCGCGCACGACCTGTTTTAGCATCACCGGCTTGCCGTCAGATATGCGCGTCGCGTCCAGCGCGACGCGGAGCTGCAGTCAGAACATGAGCCTCACAAGTGAACGCAAGAGCAAGCTGCCCACCTTATTCCGAAGACCATCTTCCAGGGTGATGTACAGCTTGCTCGTACCCTGCCAAGACGGCGTCCAGCCCTGGCGGAAACGAGGGCGTAACATATACCCGGCTTCTTCGAGCAACTTCTGCCTCTTGGTCCACCACCGTTCGCTGCGAATAAGTCGTCCTGGGGACTCAGAGTCTGCTCGAAGGCTTTCTTCTGTGTTTAAGCTGGCTGGCGAGTAGTTCGCCATGGCGAAGGGAAGAGCCTCGAGGCGTGTTGGATGCACCGTGACGGCGGAAACAAACAACGCGGGCCCCTCGATCTGGAAGCCAGAGTGTCGGCGCCTCTGAGCTTTCGGACTCCGACAAGTCCGGCCGTATTAATCAGTTAGTAGTTCTACCGGTCTGTCAGATACTACTCACCGTACTGGGGTTGCTACAGGTCGCTTATACGCACTGCAAAGCTCTGAGTCGCTCTTTTTGGCAGTATCAAGGGCGGCAGACTATCCACTGGCAGAACGTCAAGCAGATGCTCACCGTACCCAGTCACATTTCACACACGAGCCTACTACATCAGATCCCGCTCTCAGCCTTGTCCTTGAGTGGCAGTCACTGGCAGAGGAGGTGCCGGGCTCGCTGCTCGGGGCTGGTTCGATCACAACATCTGCCCACAACAACGAGGATGGTGGTATATAACATCCGTGCGAGGTCGGCAAGGGCTGCATCTACCGCTCTGGCGCTCTTGGTTCAACTGACTCCTCATGGCTGGATCCACGTTCGTCAATTCCTATCTCCCTCAGTTTGCTGGTGGAATCTTTGAGGCTGCCCTCGACATGCCTGAAAAGGGCGCACTTGGAATCATACGTCGCAGCATCCCTTCTGTGCAGCGAAAGCAGGGAAATCACCTCCTGGACGTTTCCTTGAAAATCCTCGAGCGCTATATGGCCATACTTTCGCATGATGAGAAGAAGGCGGTTAAACATCATTATCTCGAGTGCGTCGTCCATCATGCACATCACATATTCAAGTTATATCCTGATTTTCTCTACGACCAGAGCAAAAGATCTCAAGATGATATTGGACAGGAGTGGTAGCGTCCACCGATTCTTCCGTTCCAATGGCTATAGGAAGGTCGCAGAGGAGACTTACGAGATTATCAAGGTATCTATCTGTATTGATTTATCTTCCGCGAAGAAAGTTCCTCATCCAGGATGCCAGTTGACTTCGAAGCGGGCTATTGAGAACGCCGTTTTTGCGCAGATAACGGAAGACGACAGTGCGATTACTTCATCCCTTATGTCTGCAAAATGTGACCCGATTCTTCGTTCAGACAATCTTGATGACATCGCCGACGCCGGGTCTACAGCACCGAATGGTGGACTGACCCGCACGAACATCACGAATCCTTTCACGGATTCTCACGCAGCGGACACTGCGAGCTCCCTCGGGGACGGCGCCTCCATGATCTCGCTGGAGGTTTATCAGTCACATGAGACTCAGAGTCAGTGATCTCGGATCTTTACGCCTTGTAGATTTGCTGATGATATTGATATGCGCAGATAGTGTCGCGGTCCTCAGGACTGAGACGCCGGGGCAGAAGCCCTCCATTGCAGTCCTGCCGTTCGTGATTGGAGACGACGTACCTGGAAAGGGCGATGCGCCAGTGTCCACTGACTCGAGGTTGACCGCTCTATTTGTCCCTGCACCAGACGCGTCGGAGGCGTGAAGATGAGTTTCATCCAGGGGCGAGCTTGAATTGCTATTCGGAGGCGCGTATCGTTATTCGGAGGTGTGCTCGTCGCGTGCGACGAGAGAGGGCTGCAGGGCATGTCCATACGCGAGTCAGATAATATTG
This sequence comes from Auriscalpium orientale, assembly GCA_019915035.1. Lineage (NCBI taxonomy): Eukaryota > Fungi > Basidiomycota > Agaricomycetes > Russulales > Auriscalpiaceae > Auriscalpium > Auriscalpium orientale. Next base: position 4,964,696 of record JAHLMH010000001.1, read on the forward strand.
TATTCCATGAGGGCCTCAGCTGCCCAGTGGCGTTCTAATGTACTCACACGTCCCTTCGGCACTTTCCTATTGCATTCCTCGATTCTCATGTGTCGCACGCTGTCTCACAATTCTATGAAAAACAGCTTCATGCGAAGGAACGGTGAAGGCGGGCTAAATGCGTGCGGTTGAGGAAACCCTGAGCGTGTCGGCGCAACTTCTGTCCACATCCGCCGTGCCCATTGACAACGACACAACGACTCAGGACAACAGAAAGAGATAGCTCAAAGGCTGAGAGACCCCGAGACGCCAATCCGGCGCTGAGAAAATTCAACGGAGCATCGGTATCAGTACAACAATCCTAATCGACGCAATTCACTAACATGCCGCCTGAGCACTTGCATCACTTCTGCCCACCAAAGGTGACTCGCTTCGTGTAATCCACCAGATAATCCTGGGGCACGACACCGTCAATTGATAAGCCCACTACCACCAAAACCGCGAAGCTCACCTCATCAAAAGTCGCCTTCCAGCTCGGCCGCGCCGACACATCTGCGTAGTACTTCTGCAAGCGCGCGAACTTCGGGCTCTGGAAGATCTCCTTATACGCCGCGGTGCCCACCCCAGGCTCATACCGCCCGAGATCGCGCTTCAACATAATTTCTGCGCGGCCCAGGAACGGCGCGATCGCCGCGTCCGCGATGGTCCACTTGTCGCCGACCGCAAAGCCCGACGGCGGGAGCAGCGCCTGCACGTCCGCGAGTGCAGCGTACAACTTCTCGGGGGACTCGCCGCGCAGCGCAAGCGCGAAGTACGAGGGGAGGAACTTGGTGGAGACCGCGTCAATAAAGAAGCGCACCTGCGCGCGCTGGACGGGGTTTGTGGGGAGAAGCTCCGCGGTAGGGTAGAGGTCCGCGACAAATTCAAGCAGGACGAGCGACTCGGCGATCTTGGTCGACTCGGGCGACGGATCCGCGGGGTCAACCTTTGGGCCACCGTACGCGATTGCAGGAACCTCCACCGATGCACTTAGAACGAGAGAATGAAGTAGTAGTGTTCGCTGAAGACGCACCTTGCTGGCCGGGTTCACCTTGGGGGCGTACCACTCCGGCTTGTTCTTCAAGTCGATCTGGTACTTAGCCACATTCGCTCCCGCCTCCGCGAACGCGATCTCAACCTGCAGCCGACATCTCCATCACAATCTTATCGCAGCAAGGGGGCGCAAGAGGTCAACGCACGCGTTGCGCAAAAGGGCAAGTCTGCAACATGCAAATCTCTCTGAGGAATTGCTCAATCGATAAGATCACTGGAGAAACATACTTTGGCGGTGTACAAGGTGAGCTCAGCCGTCGACATTGTCAAAAGGAAAGGGTGGGATCCTGCGAGGAGTGGCACCTCGTGGTCCTATATGCCAGAATCTTGCTGATAAATTTGACATTTGGGGAAGCTTAGTCCCACTGATGATGAGAAGAGCATGGAATCACATTCGAGACGAATGGCGTGCGGCGCCGTGCGCTCACTCAGCAGTTCGCATGACCCTAACCTGAATATATGGGTATGGGTTCAATCATCAGTAGTACCGAGGCCCTTAACCTGCATAGTCTCCTGGAAGCAGACTGAACGCGGCGGCTGGTAGTCGATCTAAGACAGCCAGCGCCAGCCTGAGAGTGCAGCTGCTCAGAGGTCTACGACTCGGAGTTGATCGGACCCACCGAAGGACTTATGTACCAATTACAGCCACAACCGCGTTCGACTGCAAAGGCGCGCGCGCCGGCCCTTTCATGGTAGTCACGGAGGCCAAGAGTTAGTCTCGTACCAAGACCCGTTCGCGGAGGGTTTGATCGGAACCTAGGCCAAGAGTCAGGACGCGTTACCTCCTGCCGCGCTCGCAGTAATATTTGCCCTACCGCTCCTCGGAGTCATCGAGATGACTTGAAGATCATGATCAGAGTTGCTCTGAGAGTCAGAGTGCGCCGAGTCGACGTCTCTCTACTGTCACGGTCACTGTACTAAACCCATGTTCTGGATATCTAAGATTTCGTCGGATGCTCATGTAGAGAGTATAAATATGGCGTCCACATATCACAAGTACACAATTCGGAACCGCCGTCGCGTCACTGGCTAAAAACGGTATGTCTGACTATCAACCAGTCACTGGTACAAAGATCACTGTTACTTACGTACGACTTCAACACTGTGCAAGCCTTCAGCACGACTTCTGAAGAGACTTCAGCTCCGGGAGCGACACCCTCTCCCATTGGGAAACAACACTTTTGTCCTAGGCGGATAAGAGTTTATAAATAAGCTCGCCGTTTCCATGAAACTCATCACAGGACGGCAAGCTCACCAAACCAAGTACGGACGGAAGGTCTTTCCACAATTGTTGCCTGTTCTTCAATATCGACACTCTCGTCTGCCTTCGGCAACTCAAACACACGCCCTTCTTCGAGTCTAAGGCATCGCATGCGGCGCCAAGCCATCGAAGCCAGCCTATGGGATCATCGTTATGTTCGCCTTGAACCAGAGTGTTCCTCGACCATTGGCGAAGGAAGGCGGTACAAATATCACGGTTCTCCGCTGGTCGGTTGCATCGCTCTACCCAATCACCGGATGGGCCCTTGAACAGGAAGAACTGCACGAGATTAGGGAAAAAAAAATTGCCTCGAAACACCGGAGCGACTTCCTCAGTGGTGAGGCCAGCCAAGAGCGACTGCATCCTAGGAGCTCGCCCTTCCGAGGTGAGTGCTTTCAACAGGCAAGAGAGTGCGTAGTAGGCAACGGGGATAATTTCAGGGAGGTCACAGTCTATCGCGAGACGTATCGCTCGAGCTACAGAAGATCAACGACCAACTCCAACGAAGTAGCACGAACATAACGAACCGGGATTTTGCGGCAGGTATGCCGCCTCGCCAATACACGAGTTAGTGGCGTCCACAGGGCAGTTCTGCAGCTTGTCCCAGCCCTGCAGCGTGGACGGCCACTGCGCTCGGAGGACCGTCTTCACTAGGTCCTGCAGGTCATCTGCGCCGTACTTGGTGGCCAAGCGCAGAATGCCGAAATATGACGGAGGCACGAGGTTCCACCTCCGATCGGGCGCGATCGCGGACAAGGGCTGATGGATTTGCGTCTCCCTGACATCCAAAACGTATCGACGAAGTCAGCATGAGATACGATGACGATGTAAGGGTCTCCCGGAACGAACCTCCAGTCATATAAGGCCTTCAGAAAATGTCGCAGATCGTCTGCGTCGTCGGGCAGATCCATGACGGGGATGCCATCGCGTTGCTCAGATCCGGCGTCAAGCGCTGCGTGCGGGCCATTGAAGAGGGACGCGAAGGCATCGCAGTGGCGCGCCAGCGTCGACTTGTGGACCTTGTACAGGGTGCGTGTCGGTGGCTCTCCCACCGGGACACTGCGGATGATGATGTTGCCATCGCTCAGCCAGAGATCGACGCTCTCCACATCCATCTGGACTTTCTTCTGCACCACTGATTGGCCTGCTTCTGCTTCTGCAGTCGTAGTCGTAGTCTGTGGCGAGGACATGATATCGAATTCGTGGGATAAGGAGAGATGTGGCGTGGGCGCAGATGTGCCAGATGTTTGCGTAGGGGGACGACTCGGAAGGGGACGATGGCGATATCTGCTAGCGTCGTCAGTCGTGGGGAGAGACAAAGAGCTGCGCGACGTTTGGATGCCTTATATACAGGGCTGCGCACCTGGGATTCTCGATAGACAGGTCACTAGACGCCTACTTCCTGATAATTCGTAGGCAGATGTCCGCTTGCGGAATAGTCCTTGCGCAGATGACTATGGCTTCCAATACGGACCGAAGGCAGCACATCCGTGGTTCACACGTCGATTGAGGTTGGGTATACTTTCATTAAGTTCGCGGCTACTGTAAACAACATCCCTGACGCTGAAAAAAGGATACAATAAGACTGGACACGGGTCGGAGATAGATACACACAGAGATCAGAGTCCGGGTCCAGGTAGCTGTACGGTAGTGAGTATCAGAGAAGTAAAGTCGTGGGGGAGCCGACGCCCCAGCCTAGTGCTTCGAAGGCCGCGGGAATGGCCACGCTCGCGAGCACACCAATGCCCGCGTACACCACAACCTTGGTCAACACTGCCGTGCTTGTTAGGGCAATTGTCTGACACAAACTCATAAGGCTTACCATCCGCATCGTAATGCTTCACGACGTCTGCCTGCGCCCCACCCTCGTCCGCCTCGAACGTTACCGTCTTCTCCGACGAAGACAGCACTCCCCGTCTCCTCGCCGCCGCCGCCGGCACCCTCTGCTTTAGTCCAGTCGCCACTGCATCATCCTCGTCCGCGGACTCGGTGACCGTCAAATTGAGGTCAATGACGCTAGGAATGGTGCGCAAGTTGTGCGGAGGCCCATTGACGTAATCGGTCGCGGGCGTGTAGTGGCGACGGGTCGGCAGCGCGACAGGGCTCTCGCGGGCAAGCCAGCGGAAAATGGGCGGCAGCAAGACCTGCACGGTCGGCTTCGCAATGAGGCGCCACGTGAAGATCGCGAGCACGCCGGCGAGGAGCTTGAGCACGGCGAACAATATCCACAAGGAGATCTCAAGCGGCGTTTCAAGAGCATGGCCAGGCGTGCGCGAGACGAACAGCACCGGGTCGAGCGCGGGGATGCGCTTGGAGGCCCAGAGACTGACGAGGACACCGAGGACAACGGAGATGAACGCGATCGCGTCCTCGAAGCATGGGCAGTCGTCCACGGGCTGCGCGTGCTGGTTGACCAAGAGAAGGCACACCGCGGTTGCGGCCAATGGGACTGTGATATTCGTTGGTCAACACAGCCATGGACGGTGCAGACCTACTCACCACCCCAATTTCCAGTGACTAACCACCCTTCCACAATGGGCATTGCAGTGTGCTGCACGGCCCAGACAGCGGCTCCGAGCAGGACGCCGACAATGCAGTCCGCGAAGCCATGCATTCCAGTGTATAACCGTCCACCCACAATGCTTGCAACATAAAAAGTGAGGAATCCGGTGAAGGCGGCGAATGCGTGCGTCGACATTGAGCCAGATGCGTGAAGTGACTGCGCGTGGGCAATCATAAACAGCGCCATGGACGTGCTGTTCGTCGAATGTGTCGACGGGAAGCCATATTCAAGATGGTGCAAGCCGATTGCTACGGAAATTAGCGTCAGTCCAAAACCAAATGTCGCGCGGTACGGAGCTCATGAGAAGACCAAAAGGACTCACTCAGGCGGGTTACCGGCGGTGAGTGGGGACGTGGAGAGCACACGAGATCCTTGAGGAAAGACGACGAGTAGACGCCGAACGCCAGGACGTAAATCAGGCTGCTCGCGATCGGGTAAGTGCATGAATCCGCGGAGCAGAAGGCAACGCACCCGCGGCCCATTTCGTGGTGCCCAAAGAAGAAGAAGCACGGCAGGAACACCATGAAGAACGTGTGCGTGCCGAGCATTGACGTCTGCAGGAAATAGGTGTCCAGCCATGGGGTGCGGATCTTCGCCTTCGTGCAGGCGGTCAGCCTCAACAGACCATGGTAGACAAAGCAAAAATGGGACGGACCTGCCAGCGCGCGAGTATGGCGCTCTCCCACTCGACAATGCCCACCAGCTTCCGCCGAATCGCCGCGCGCCACCATGGTAGCGTGTTCGTGTAGACTTCCTCGGGCAGACGACCAGCTGCGTGCGGCTCTGGAGTGTTCTGAGCATACAGAGCCTTCTCATTGGGGTAAGAGGGGGGGAGTTCAGTGATGGGCGACGCTTCTGGGGTGAAGTCGTCGAGCGTGAAGTTCATGCTCAGTTTTGAGGGAGTCATGGCGGTGGTCGTGGATTTGTAGCTGTCGGTTCCAGGCGGGCTGACTGCACGTCTCGCCGGTAGCGCGACGCTGGCGTAGATGCCAGTGGACGTGAATGGAAAGGGGAAGAGAGGAGAGGAGGAGAGGTCGTGGAAAATGAAATCAATCAAGCTATATGTTCGCGTCAGTACTAGTCTAGACTGGTTTGGCGCCGGCGCGGCGGCTAACGGGACGTTGACCCATCTGAAACACCGACCGCCCGATACTCCCGCTCCAAGAATGGGTATACGACAGATGAATTATGGATCCAATTATGAGGGAGTGTGAGTGAGATCGTTATACGACCGCGCAAAGGGGCGCAAGTACTGAACAAATGAAGATCGTACGACCTATAGTTTATATAAATTAAACCTGTGGCCATCACAGGCATCGGCGACGAAAAACTACTGTCGTCGCACAGCCGTTACCAGAGGGTTGTCTGGCAACGGCGGCCGCGCACCATCAATCGTAGACCACCGCGGGTCGTACACTGGTGGAAGCGTCACACGCTTTCCCGAGCTCGCACCCGCCTCATATGCCGCGGCCACCTCCTCCCCCACGGTGACCCCCGCGTCAGACGCGTGGCGGGGCGTGCCCGGTGTGGTGAGGGGCGTGGCGGAACCGGGTATAAGCTCTGGTGGTAACGACGCCCCCTCCGACTCTGAGGGCCGCGCGCGGGGAGTTGCGGGGAGAGTCGGCCGGTCGGTCCGCCGCTTATAGGTAATCGCGCGGTCGTTCATGCTCTTCGCAGGCCGGTTGTCGACATTGGATCCTGGAGCCGGTAAAGGGCGTGAGTAGCGGAGGTTGGGGACAAAGGGGACGGGCGTAGACGATGGAGGGGGAGAGCGGCTGATGGTGAGGCTGCGGGACGGATTCGTGATGATGAGCGGTGGGAGTGTCCGTCGCGTCCCGCGGACGGCCGCGGTTACAGTTGCGCCGGCCAGAGTGGATGCTGATGGCGAGGAGGGGGATCGAGGGGATCGAGGAGCAGGCTCGTCAGGAGCGCCTGGGAGCCTGGGAAGCTCACGTTCGACTAATATGAACGGAGTCGGAGGCGGAGGCTACATGACACAAACCACACATCAATACAAAAAGACCATTGAGTTACAGGGGACGAAGGACGTACGAGGTTCCACGGGGTGAGTTTATCGGTGAACGTGTCAGCCGTGTCCTCCAGGTCAAGGTTCCTAACATTGAAATGGCGCCGGCGGTCACGTCTTCGAAGGTAAAAGAGGACTGCTGTCACAATAGTGACCAGGAGGAGCGCGATCCCGCCCAAGACTGCCCCGACGATGGCACCGGTATTGCTCTTTTCTACACTGCACAACAGACCGCAACTTAGCCTCTACCCGCGTCGCAACCATTGATAATAAACCACACACGAATACTACTCACATGATCGCACCGCCAGTAGTTGCTGCTGCCGCAACCTGAAGACCATTCGTGTTGTCGGGTTCGCTCGTGCTACGAATGGCAATGAAGCGTTAGAAGCGACAGTGCCGATCGACAGACTGAGGCACATACCTCACAATGGCGTAATCGATATTAAGCCAAGTCTGGTTAGTTTGGCCAAGATTTGTGAGCGTCACAAAGTGATTACCCTCCGAAAGCCCGTCCGCCATGAACAGGAGTTCCGCGGGACGATCTGGCCCTGGGTTTATGAAGCCATTGCCTCTCCCATTTGGGATTGTGACAAGATCGCCGCCATCGAGCTGAGCTGAGTATGAGCCGGACTGATACTCGCCGTGCACCTCCTACGCAGACCCCAACAGTCAATCTTCGTTTTGAGTCGACAAGAAAAAAACACGCACCACACCGCTTCCTCGGAAACGAAGAGTAGCAGTCGCGCCTGCCGATTGCGCACCGTGCGATGTCTCTTTGTACAGAGTTGTCACAGGCACAGATGACGCACTCAACCCCGTTGTCCACGCCCCTTCATACGAGAATGCCTCCTGATGCGCGTCGTCAATCGTAAACTCGCGCGCCACTGCCCCCGTCGTGCTGCTTTCAACGACGAGAAAATCGAATGTGAGTGTGCCGGTGCCCAGGTTCTGGACCGTAAGGAGGTGGGGAGTTGAGGAGTCAAGATTAGTGCAAGCATATAGGTTCTGTTGGAATAAGGTGGATGATGCGAGCGTGGTGCTGTTTGTCTGTTCTACATTGCTGGAGGGAGAGCGTGTATCGGGAGTGAGAGAGACTGTGAAGGGACCGCCAAACGTGTGAGTCGTGCTATGGTCGACAACGTGTCAGTATGTTCGAGCGTCAAGGGGAAGAGCAACGACATAGCGCACCCAAAAACATAGATTGCGCTGCCTAAACACGCTCGTAAGAACGGACTTCCAGGGTCAAATTACTGACACGCACCATTGAAAGGAAATTGAAAGCTCGTCGCAGACGAAGTCTGGTGGTATGAGTTAAACCCCGGCGCGTATCCAGAATACTGGGAGAAATCGCTGTCTTGGAGCGAGTCGATCCATTGCGATTCGTCTTCATACACCTGAAACAAGTCAGTCACCTCGAGACCCTCTCGCCGCATGACAATACCACTCACGATGAGAGGGGATGAATCCTCCACAGTGATGTTGTGACTTCCCATCGACAGAGTTCAAAAAGAACGCGAACTAGCGCGCGCAGCGCTCAACGCTGCAACGTCGCCAAAACAAAGCACGTAAAAAGTGGAAAAGAAGGAAAGTAATGAACAAGAAAGAAAACGGGAACGGTACCGGACAGCGTGCCAGCACAAGCCGTGGTGGAGGCAGAAGCAGAAAGAAAGGCGCGTTGCACAACAGTCAACATCGCCTGCAGGCGGGGGCCTATTTCGTTGCATCAGCGCGCGGGTGCGGTCCGGGCGGTGCTTCGGACGCGTGGCCTGGGGTTGCGAACGTATCCTGTCTACGGGCGACATTGCTGTCAGTGTTTACCACATGGCGGCCTGAGGATGGCGCCGAAGGACGGCAGCAACGCGCCGACGCCGAACGTCTTACTGCCTCTTGCTGTGCAACTGAGATTTGATGGATTGCTCTGATTACTGTAAAGAAGAAGAGTAATAAAAAGGATGGGAAGCGCGGACTGATCGATCGCGGGACCGTTGGATTGACTGTAAGGGCTCCCGCGCCCAAACACCTTTGAGGTCGCCCTGGCCGCTTCCGGGAGTCTCGACTGCGACGGATTTAATTATGAGGTTGTGAGACTGAGGTACTCACTGGTCCTCATGGGTACTCACGAGTGGTGACACCGGTCACCGGTCATCAGGATCCGACCTGATCAGTGACCAGTATATACTATACATATTCCTCTGCCAACGCTGTACCTCTTCCCCAAGCAGAATGCGTTTCATATCCTCCTGCTCTCTTGTAAAGTGACAGTATCAAACTGTTTAGAGTTGAAACACTCGGTTACAGGTCTAGAGGCGCGTTGGGGCAAGTAGGTCATTCGGAGTATTCGTCGGACGGCGAGGATGGGCGAAGGCTGTGCACGGCTGTGTATACTGTAATGTGATGCGACTAGATTGGATACAATCTTGTTAGGCACCAAGATACGCGGGGAGACTGCTCACCGGTCCCCAGCCGACATTGGGATGCCTGATCGAAGAAAGAGCAATGGAGGATAGACGCTCGTGGCGGCAACCTCAGCTTGAATGGCACGTGCGGCGGCTCTCGCTCCGACTCTGAACTGCTTGACTTCATTTAGTAGCTTCACTGCTTGTCTCTCCTCCACATTCTGCTTTCTGTAAGTTATATCTGATGCATCTGCCAATCTTTTGTCAAACGTCCGATCGCTGCTTCTCTCCCCGGCTTCCGGACTGAGACACTTATATTGATCAGGATGGCAGTCAACACTGCATGCGGCCTTCCGGATCCCTTATTTTAATGTGTCCGCACAGTCACCAGGCGGATGACTTTACGACACCGCTTTCCGACTTCACGAGCAAACGCTCGGGGACTCATGTCCTTCGACGTAGTACATTCACCGGCGCGCAAGTTGCCAGCGGTCCGATCCAGTCGCTACTTCGGCACTACGTCAGCCATTCATTGTCCAACATACCGCCTCTTTTATGCGCTGATATTGAAGCTTCTAGTGCTGGTGTGGACGCAGCCACGTATATTACCAACCGCGCTATGATCTCTATCTACAATAATGTACCGGCCCTCCCCGCCGCCACATTTTCTCCGACCACGCCTCTTGCCACGCTCAAGCCTCTGCGGTATTGGACCTCGTTAGGTTAACTGTAACTTTCAGCCTCTGTTGATATGGAATTTATCAATTATAACCTGAACTTTTAGACGCTGTTCTGAGTGCTCGACGTGGACGCACCGAACCGGCACTCCGTTGCCACAGCACTCTACCTCCTCATGTACACGAGTCATGGTCGATGGAGTGTGTAGAATTACGTAGATATAAGAGCCTACAAAGTAGCTACTGAAGCTGTATTAGAGAAGCAAATGACCCAACCAATAACAAAACAACCGCAAATACCACATGGCATTCACTCGTCCGCCTCCACTGTCTCCATCTGTTTCAACTTCTCCTGCAGCCTCTCGACCCGCCGTGCATTGATGTCCCGAAGTGCGGTGTCCGCACGCTCAGCTTCCTCCGCCGGGCGCACCCGCCACAGCACGTCCTCAGACCGTGACACGAAGAAAAGCCGATACGTGCGCACGCAGACCTTGATCTGCAGCTCTCCGCGCGCGCGCACTACGGGAGAGATGGGAGGTAGTGGAACGGGAAGCGATCTGCGTGGATGATCAGCGGAGGCTCGAAGAGAAGTGAGGAAGTGCAAATTACCGTCGGAGGAATGGCCGGCGGACTTTAGACGGAGGTATGCCTTCTGTTTCGCGGTCCTGCCGTCGGTGTGAAAAATGAACGATTTTCCACGCAAATTTGCACGTACCGACACGAACGAGTCAACGTAAGATTGCCATCGGCCGGAGAGCACTTCTGCATCGTCCAGACTCGACCCGTCCTTACTCAAGAGCTGGCAAGTCATCGTCTTCGATTCAGGCAGCTGCCGTAGACGCACTCTGAATGAGTCAGGAAACAACCTAACGCTCTGCAGTGCTTACCCAGTCTATTCTGAACAAGTTCTCCTCTGGCCCTAGAATCTCTTCAGCCTGCCGCCTCAGCTTGCGGTGGTCCTCCACCGTCGGATGTTCGAGGCGCCGTTCTTCCCACAAGAGCTTCATTAGCTTGTCTAGTTTGGCATCTTGCTCCCAGCTTTGCACCTGAAACCAGCACATTATCACCATGACACGTTGAAAGCGTGGGGGCATGCTCACGTGTTTGATGATCGCGCCGATGACCTTGTCCACCGTGAAGATCTTGTACGCGTCGTGCAGGCCGAACATCTCCCGCATCTGGTCCTCGAATGCACCCTGTTCAATTTGGTTGTCGAACAGCCGTTCACAAGACTCGAGCATGAACTCGTAATACTCTGTCGGTGACACGGCCTCCTGGGGCTCCGAGCTTTCAGCATCGGCTGCCTTCGATGAGGACGCCCCCGCGCGCTCTGCCGCGATCGCCTTGAACAACGCCAGACGTGAGTATAGCACCTATCCATCGCAATCAGAAACGCAGCAACTCCCGTGGGTAAGGCACTCACCTCAAACATGCGCAGGAATGAGTAAAACCACGTGCTGGTGAAGAATGACCTCCTGCGAGACAGCGGCTTCTCCAAGGCGAACCCTGGCGCCGCCACTACAGGCGACAGGTCGTGCGATTCCTCGTCCAGCACCATCGGTACGGGAACAGGCGACGCAGTGCGTGATGCCATCGGCGAAGGCGATGCGGGCGCAGACGGGCGCGCCTGTGCGCGCGTCGACTTCGCTTGCTCGCTCTTGAGGAGATTCTTGCGCAGGTCACCCACGAATGTGCTGCCCAAACCACTCCGCCCCGCCTTCACCACGTCTTCGCCGCCCTCCGCCTCGGCAGGCTTCTTCGACCGGCGCGCGGCATCCACAGCCTTCTTACTCGTGCTCGGCTCGCCTACCTCGCCCATTGGCGGCGCCCAGCCGTCCCCGAGCCCGAAGAAAGCGACCACGATGTTGTACAAACGCGTTTCGACCCATGTCCGGCGCGGCGTGTCGAGCCGCATCTGCGAGCCCGCGACCCGCGCAAGATACGAGAACACGAGCTTCACCGCGTCGCGTAGCACGTCCGCGTCCTCGAGCACATGCGCGAGGTGGTGCGCGGGGCGCGCGCGCGCGAAGCCCGGGTCGATCAGCATCGCGCGGCGCGCGACGTGTACCTCCATCGCAGCCTCGATCTGCCCGACGAACGCCTTGGTGGTGAGCCCCTTCTTGTCCGCGGCCCGGAAGGCGATTGCTTGGTGATCGAGCGCGCGTGCGTAGTTCTGCGCGTCGACGGCACGCCAAACGGAGTTCCATGCACGCTGTGCGCGCTTCCACTCAACCTCCTTCTGCTTGAGCCGGCCCAGTACGACGGGGATCGCCTGGGCCGGAGTTTCCTGGAGCGCTTGGATGACGTCGAGCCCGGGTTCCCGTCCGTACAGCTTTTTGATGATACGCTGGTGCACTGCTTTGCCCGCACCGCCGAAATTGGGTTTCAGCTTGAAGTTCGCGCGTTCGTCCGGCCCCATGGCGCTCATCTTCGCCGCGATCGGCTCCAGCAGCGCGATGGTGCGCATAAGTGCGTCGATGTGGAAGTCGTACTCATGTCGCTCCTCTTCCGAGCGATGCAGCGCCTCTTCGTAGATATTCTTTTTGTGGGCAATGAAGACGGCATCCTCAGCGTCGAAAGCTGGGTGTGAGATCCACTCGTCATTCAGCACGGAACGACACATGTCGTCACGGCCGGAACATTGAACGTTGGTCTCCTGCGAGCATCCATCAGTATGATATTCGCACGTCAAGCTGAAACGGAGCACCTACATTTGCGGGTAATCGCCTGTAGCTTCCGTGTCGGATATTCAGCTCTTCCTTACTTGGGCGATCGAGTATCATCATAGGGCGCCCGGGGGGCAGGAATGCCTCGTCACGCTCCCGCGCCAGTGCCGCGCGTTCCATACTTTCATCCCAGCCGAGGATATCTTTGAATTGTGCCATCAGTGCACCGTCCTGCAAAAAGGTCCGGCTCATGCGAATGAGTCGCGCGCGATCGATGAAGTCCTGGGTGAAGAGGTTCACGAGCTTCAAGAACTCGTGGTAGGTCTCCCGCACATCCAGGGCCTGCTTGACTCGTGCGAAGAACTGCGAATCGTCTGAAAGAGCTAGTTGGTGGGGAGGCACTGGTGCCTGGTATATCTGCATATTCTGTGCGCTGGGTGGAGGATGATGCGAGTAGTGGTGCCCGGAGCGCCGAGGTGATGGTGGCGCAGCGAGGGTATTGTAGTGGGTAAACGAGGGCGACGCATCGCCATGGGGCTTCATCTTCTTGGTCTCCGGCTCGATTTTAATATGTTATGACACAGCAAAAAGATAGACTGACCTTGCTGCGTGCATCTTTCTCCTTTTCCTTTACATCCCGCTCAGGACCCGCCTTTCGCCTACGCTTCGCCGGGGCCACTGGAGGGGGAATAGGATCTGGAGCGGGCTGCTTCCGTTTCTGCGCACGAGAGTGTTCCATATGCGTGGGCGTAGCAGTCCGTGTGTGGCCTTGGCCTTGTAACATGCCTTGGATTGCGCTTCCACCTTGACGACTATCTGGCAAGAAATCTCTGAAAGCAGACGACAAGTCGGGGGCGTCTTTAAAAAGCTCCTCCACCTTTGCGAGGGCTTCCGCGTGCTGCGAGTGGCTCAGCATGAACACGTGAGGAAGAAATCGCACGACGCACACTTGACGGATTTCGGGGGTTCTGGCTAGTGAGGATCTCCAAGAATTTCTTGTAGGTATCGGGATCGTCGTGAAAGCGTGTTTTGATACGCTGCACATAGTCCATTGCCGTGTCCAGCTGCACAAGTGGGCTCGGGCTGCGATCCGGCGGAGGTCGTTGCAGCGGGGGCGTGGTGGGCTGCTGTGACGAGCGCTTGGTGGGCTCTAGCGTGAGCGGCTCGCGGGGTGGCGGCGCCTGGCACGCGTCAATGGTGGACGAGACCACGGTCCCCCCGGGTGTGGTGACGGTGATGACGTCCGAGGATGATGGATCGGTGGTGACCTCGATGCGATAGCCAACAGGAAGGAAGGTGTTGAATCCCTGAATGAGCATCGGGTGCCCGTGGAACAGGCATGAAACGCGATGAATTACTTGCGGCGTGTCGATGCTGTCACGAGAAGGTTAGCAATGCTCGAGTGGAGTCGGGCAAGACGCACGTCTGGTGCTTGAAGTCCTTCATAATGTCCAAGAACGAGTTGTACACGTCGGGTCGCTCGTGGAATTGGCTCTTGACAGCGTCCAAGTAGCTGAGAGCATCCGTGACGTTGAGTTGCCGCTCGCCTGGCGGGCCTTGACCGTCGGCCATCGCTTGCAGGGTTTCCGCGCCCCCCGAGTACTCAGCGTTTGCCGGATCGTCAACAGAGCCTACAGTGGGGAGAGGTGTTTCTGCAGCAACGGAGGGAGGGCGAGGGATGCCGTGGGGTTCAGGTTCCGGGGCGGGCGCCGATAAATTTTGGAGGGCAGGGTCTATTTGAGGATCCTGGACTGCGTCCATGACGTTTGAGAGCCTCGAGGAGTCCATGCGTGTTCAAAGAAGGGTCCAACAAAGCAAACCCGACGTCAAACGCCGCCCTTTCTCCCGGAGGTAAGAGAAGGCACGCAGTGGAAGTTGCATATACGTACCACGTGTTCGCTACCTGGAGAAGGTCGTTCTCCACAGTAGACCTGGGTAAGAACGAGATGAGAGAGAGGACCACTGAACCAGATCGTGGTGATAGTCAAGTATCTATAGAAAGTCGACTGCGTCGCAAGGACAAGTCGACGAATCCCAGCATCACGTGAGGTGTCCGGATCGTCACCGGGCCGGGATTAACGTTTGAGCCCCGGTCGTTTGTGCGGAGTCTCTGCTGAGCCTCACTGTTGCTCCCATGCAATCTTTGCTTTGCTTTTCCGCCAAGGCGTTCTTGCACATAGTGATCGGACGGCACGCCTCCAGTTACTACGCCCTGAGTGCGTAAACCTAGCTCACAGTCCACTCGCTCAACATCGCGCGGCGTGTCTGTCGCCATGGACCCACAGGATGTAGAGAGCACCGATCTCTATCTAAGCGATGGCAACATCATCATCCGCAGCGTACCAGTGGGTAGGCCACCAGTACGCACACTGTACAAGGTCCATAAGTCGACGATGGCGCGCTTCTGCGATGCCTTCGCATCTCTGTTCGACGGCCCGCAGGCAGCGCTCGCAGCTGGCTCGGAGTATCGAGATGGCGTACCCGTCATGGACCTGCCGGATAACGCAGACGACCTGCGTCACTTTTCTAAGGCCTTGTATGACTGGAGGTGCGTACTAAATCTCCGCATGGACCTTGTGATGACTGCTTAGGTCAATGCGTACTGTCATCAGGGAAATGCAGATCCACCTGCCAATGTCCCCGATCGTGCCCGCCGGCCGGGGAAGCCTCGTGCCCCCGTCGTACTTTGGCGTCCTGCGATTGGCCACCAAGTACGGCGCAGACGACCTGCAGAACTTAGTGAAGACTGTCTTTTCAGCGCAGTGGCCCTCCACGATAAAGGCTTGGGATGAGTTGCAGAGGTGCCCTGTGGACGCCACTCACCCGTGTATCGGTGACATAAAGTATCTGCCCCCGGATCCTGGTAGGTTCTTCCACGACCCAAGTGACATTTGAACGGTTATTTAATAAACTGTTGTTATAGCCCGAGCCATACGTATCGCGACAGACTGCAACATACCCGATATTCTTCCCATTGCCTACTACGTGCTTTCTTGCAGATTGGAGGCCTCCACGGAAGAAGGAGGCAAACCTTATACACACGCGCTCCTCGCCGGGCTCACCGCTGCCGAAGTCGCTACAATGCTTAGCGGCAAGACAGCGCTGCGAACGTGGTTACAGGAATTTTTACAGACTTCCCCGTCCGAGGACTGGATCAAGAAATGCATATTAAAATCGAAAGGCCGTTCCACCTGCAAGAGCACCCTCATTGCATGGTCTAGGAGTGCTCTGGTCAATGGAAATCATATCGTCGATCCCATAGGCTGGCTCCGCTGGCTTCATGCGGCATGCACTCTTATCGACAAAGCATCAACTTGTTCGAGTTGCCGTAGGCACACGATAAAGTCAATAGTATCGGAGAGGCAGCGTTTGTGGGAGTGGCTTCCAGTGGCATTCGAAACGGTGAGCACGTGTGCTCGGGCTGCGCTGACATCGACTTCACGGGTGTAATAACGATGCCATAGCATGCCAGATATTCTGATTGGGGAAAGGTTCTGGAAGTCAGTGATGTGGAGTTGTAACGGCCTAAGGCTACGGTCCCTAGTGCCTGCCATCGAAATGGTACAATAGGATAGTACTGTGTTTCGAGGATCCACTTTCAAGCATACAATGGCGCACACTCCCTCTCCAGCCACGCAAGCGCCCGTGAATCGTTCTGCAGCAGAGGAGACACCTTCTGCCACACCTCCGCGTGATACGCATCGAGCCAATCCCGCTCCTGCACCGACAGCAAGGTTGTGTCTATGAGCTTCTTGTGCATAGGAGACTGTCGTCGCCATGCGTCAGCTGGAGTCGTCCAATGGTGACAGGCGAACTGACCATCGTGACGTGCTCGAATCCGAGGAAGCCTTTGTTGCCAAAATTGTTTGGCGTTTGCGCGTCGCGCACAATGACGACGTTCTCGATCCGGATACCAAAGCGTCCGTCGGCGTAGTAGCCGGGCTCTGAGGTAGCATGGGCAAATGAAAGACGGGCGCAGGGCCGGCACTCACCATTTGAGACCGTCATACCGGGCTTGAGAGCAGTGCTGTTGTAGGCTGCCAAAGCCCTGAGCATTAGCGGCCTATTCTTCAGCCACATTGAAACCCTTACCGATACGAGTGCCGATTCCATGCGGCCCTGGAAGTAATCAGCTGCATTCGTAGCCCAAGAGGGCGAGCACAGACACACCTTCATGGACGTTAAGAAAGTGACCGACGCCATGGCCGGTACCGTGTCTGTAATCTAGACCGCGCATTAGCTGGGCGATGGATATATGTCGGGACGTTGAGGCTCACCTAGTCCGTCCTGCCAGAGGAATTTACGCGCCCAGGTGTCACTGGCCAACAGATCAATGGGCATGCCGGTCTGGGCGCACCACATTCATTGAAACGTACATGATATAACCTACGTCAGATAATCTGCGTCAGAACCAGTGCTAGGACGGGGGGGAAATAGATGAGCTACGCGCCTGAGGTGCCGTTTGGGAAAATCGCAGTGTCGATGGCTATATGGCCCTGCAGTACCCTAGTGAATGCTCGCTTTTCCTCCGCTGTCGGCTCTCCGAAGTGCTGTAACCGATGATAAGTTCCATCGCCTGCACACATCACAATGAGTAGACACTCACCCATGTCCTTGTCACATCCGTTGTCCCATCAAGGAACTGTCCTGCATGGAAGTGAGCGATGGAAAACTTAATGGGTGTGTTGAATACCCACCACCCGAGTCGCAGAGATATATCTGTTCCTTCTTGATCACGGCGCAGTCATCCGGATCCGGCGAGTAATGGATGATAGCTACAACTAGGTCGATTCTTGAGAGCTATCAAAGAGGTTGGCACACATACCACCATTTGGCCCCGTGGACGAAATTGTCGTGAAAGACAATCCTTTGAACAGGTCCAACTCCCTTCGTCACAAGGTCAGCGAGCTCCGTGCGTACTTCGGGAGGCGACGCGCACTCACGAGCGATACTTCTCCAACACATCCGCCCCACCGCTCTCAGTGATCTCCGCACCAGCGTTGAGCTGTTCCTCGAGCCACGCGAAATAGCGCGCGAGGGCAGCGCCGTCACGAATATGACTGGCGCGGAAGCCGGCGATCTCGGTCGCGTTCTTGATAGACTTCAGATCCGCAACAGGCGAACGGGAAAGTAAAACTTTGTCCTGAAGATAAGATCAGTGAGGAGACGACGCCGACGAGGCCGACGACAAGCGGTCTACCTGGCCAATTGCCTCCGCGACCGCCACACTGGCCTTGTCCCCGATGAGAACCTTTTGGCTGGACTGAGAAAGATGATTCTAAGCACGAACCCGCGAGTGCGTAGAGGTGTCTCCGTACCGTGAGCGACGCGCCTAGGCTGCGCAGATGCTCGGGGAATGCGACATAAGGCTGCACGCCAACTTGCGAACCAAGGTGGGCTTTGACGGTGTCGTCGACTTGCGCCGAGTCGATGAATAGTGTAGCGGAATCCGGTGTCACAACCGCGTATGCAAAGAAGACTGTGTGCGATGAGCTCGATTCTAATTACAGTGAGGAGTAGGCTTGCCTGGATTAAAATCGATGTCGGAGCCTCGCAGATTAAATAGCCAAGCAACTTCGTCAAGCATCGTGACGACCATCGCGCCGGCGTCCTTCTTCTGCAGCTCCTGGCGTACCTTCGACAACTTCTCTGTGTGAGATTCGCCTGAAATGCCATATTCATATGGGACAGGCCAACCAAATGGCGAGTTACGCACCGGAATACTTGACGTCGAGAGGGAAGACTGTGCTCTTCGGCCGCGACGGGCGGTCGGAACCCCACACCTTGTCGACGAGATTGTCGGTATAAGAGAATTCTACATCCTTGAATGATTTTGCGTCCGCTGTGAATGGTGAGGGGCACGTTGAGTGAGACGTGAAGCAGACTCACCTGCACTGATCAACTCAGGATCGATGCCGATCTTGTCACCTTTGGGCACGTTCTGAGGAAGGAGGGGTCCTCAGTCTTGTTCCAAGTACGGTGCACGAATGGCGAGCGCTCACCTTGGTGATGAACTCCTGCCAAGTCGGTACGTCTTCACGACCTCGTCACCTCCTACCTGCCCAAAACTGCACTGCCCAACTCACCTTGCAGCCCCTGCCGCATCAACGTCCAGTTCCTAAGCAGATAGCTCGGATTCTGACAGGATTCAGACCGAGGGAAAGAGCTTACTTGTCGAGTTGTTGCTCTGCCTGCAGGAAATATCGACCATCTGTGAACAGGTATGCCTTGTCTTTCGTCACCACGGCGGTGCCTTTCAGATGGTTAGCAGATTCGACGCACCGAGCCTTGCGGAGAACGTACCTGCCGAGCCATTGAATCCAGAAATAAACGCTCGGCGCTCATCGCACTGGGCGAGGTACTCGCTCGAGTCTAGATGGGCGGCTCACGAGATCAGGAGGAATCGGCGATGGGTGGGATGCGGCACACTTGCGTTGGTCCTCGCTCGGAACGATGTACGCGTCGATGGGTTTGTCCGCCATCAGCTTGCGCAGGCCGGCGAGGCGTTCGGTGGTGTTGACGGTTTGCGCGCCGGGTGCTCCCATGGTGAAGGATCGTGCGTGCGGGGTGGTCGTGCGGATGCGAGCGAACTTGAAGAGCGTGGCTGCGAATCCAAAGGCAGAGCCGCGCATGTGCTTCGAACTCCGAGTCTTCTTGACCTGGACCCTCAAGGCGTCAAGCTTCAAGCTTCAAGCTTCAAGAACGAGCTGATGCTGGAGGGCTGTGAGGTGAGGAGTTGGTCGGAAGAGACAGAGAGCGTTCCGAGTCTGGAACAGCGCTACACTAGTAGTGACGGTAACACTACTGCATGACCGGCGCGCGGTCTTGTTGGTGCCCGCCGTCATCGTGATGCCGGACCCTCAGAACAATAGCCTCAGCTTAGTCTCCGTCTCAGGCTTTCCGCGCTAGAGGCTTGTTCCGACAGCAAGAGTTTTTTTCTTTCTTTTATTTGGTGTGTAGTTTGCCATAGCCGCCAATGCTCACCATCGACTGGCTCGACAGAAACAAACACCCGTCGAACTGCATCATTTCCATGGCAAGCGTGCATCTCGACGTACAGATCCTCGTCATTGAATGGGTATATCGGTCGTCTCAACACGCGCGTATCGATTATGCTACCCTCTGCGCATGTGCGCTCGTCTGCCGCGCGTGGACCCCCATCGCGCAGCAGCTCCTCTTCCGTCGCATCCTCCGCAATCCTTTGGGTGACCACTATCATGAACTCCCTCTCCTCCTCCGCACATTTCGCGCGCACCCGTCCCTCGCCGCGCACGTCCAGCACATCCAGGTCGGCTGGCCAATGCGCATACCCAGCTTCGACGACGCCGTCCTCGATTTGCTCGAACTCTGCCCCCACATCCAGGGCATATCATTCCTGAGCCTTATTTCCACCAGGTCTTTGAGTGCAGAGCTGGAGGCACGCCTGCGCTCCATCCCGCTGCGTCCTGTGGTCCTCGAATTGATCGGTCAACAGCCACCGATCAGCAAAGTCCTGCAGATGTGGCCGGGTGTGCGCGTGCTCATGCTCAGCATCCACGAAGCCCAGCCCCTGCCAGTCCGCGTGCCCCCATCGGTGCAGGCCCTCACTCTCCTCGCCGGCGACGACGTTCGCCGGTGTCTCTCGCCGTCCGAACCCCTTCCCGAGCTGCACAATCTCATGTTGTCGAACCCGGCATGGTCGAACGAGGCGTGGTCCGCGCATCTCCTCGCGGTGGGCGTGCTCCCGCAAATACGCACCCTGCGGATCCGGGGCGAGTTTCCGCCGCAGAACGTCCTGCAGCAGCTCACGCGGCTCGAGAGCCTCGTCGTGCAAGAGCCGCCCCTGCAGGCCGTCGCGCTCCCGTCGTCCCTGCAACACTTCGGCTACCACTGCGCACCGTCGGGACCAACGAAATCCGCGCACGTGGAGTTTGTTGTCCCTGCTCTGCATGCGCTGTCGGACCTGCGCCTCGTCACTGTGACGCGCAGCGTCGTGCGGGACGTGCACGTTGCGCTCCAAAGGATGTGCCGCCGCAGCGGCGTTGACTTCGCGACCTACGAAACGCCGGAGTGCTTCCCGGTGCGTCTCCCGCGGTCGACTTCAATGACATTTCCCGACGTAGAGCTCACAGCGACCTCGAAATATCGATTGGATATGAGATCACGAAGCCAGCATTTGTAAAGGAGGATATGCATCCTCCTCGATGAGCTGGGGTACGCGGCCGGATAGTAAACGTAGCGGGGGTAGAGAACACTGCGCTGTCAACAAATGATCTAATTTCCCCACTCGGGAGTGACAGTGTTCGTCTGCGAAGTTGCTGCATAAGACAAGAAAGTGCAGAGACAGGCTACGAACTACTCACCAGTCCAAACACTTCCGGCAATGTTTTCCACAGACGGTCTCTAGCGTCGACCAGCACGTCGGTCCGAACGTGCTCTCGACAATCTTGACAAACATCTTTGATATCCATGCATAGCCTGCTCATCACCTTCAACCATGCAAGAGGGTCCTCATAGCAGCTTGTCAGGGCATGCTGCCGCTCAAACCACTGTTTGAGGATGCTCTCACACGGCGAAGCGTCATCTTCCGTCTCATCCCGCGAACACTCCGCTGTCCAGTCTTCTATAGACGCAATCGAGAGATTGGTCTGTAGGCGAAGTTCGGCCCCGCCAAGAATTAGGCCATTGAGCTCATTAGGCGTAAGGTGAGTGAGTTCGACGGTCTTGACCTTGCTTGATTCGGAAGATGCGATAAGGCGCGCGAGGGCGTAGTAGGCAAAAGGCAGGACATCAGGAATAGAGAAATCCGTGGCCAAACGGATCGCTCTCCCTTTCAAAGTTGTGACGTGTTATTTAGGACCAGATACAAGACTAGCGCTCATGGAAGGTTGTCTGACCTGGATCACTTGGGAAGTCTTCTTCGAAGCTCGGAACATCGTCAACCAATTTGTTCATACCATCATAAGCGGCCAGCCTTGCTGGCCACTGCTCCTGGAGCGCGTCCACAAGGATGCGACGAACCTTGCTCGCGTCATACTTGGTTGCAACACGGAGGATCCCAGAGTAGGAGGGAGGAAACGGTACGCGCCAGCGTTCAAATAGAGGCACTGATGTATGAATGTGTAGTCCTCTTTAGTTTATGAGCACTTTGGTCACGAAAGACACAGGAGACTCACTCATGGAAGTATAATGCCTTCAGGAAGTGCCTCAAGTCCTCTGCATCGTCAGGTAACTCCATCAAAGGATGATTGTCGTAGTGCTCGGAGCCAGCGATAAACGCTGCGTCTTGCGGGCCTTCGAAAAGAGCAGCAAACACAGAGCAGTGCAGTGACAGAATGGATTTGTGCACTTTATAGATGGTGCGTGTCGGGGGTGCCCCCGACGGGAGGCTGCGTATGACGATATTGCCGTCGCTGAACCACAGCTCCTCGCTCCGGACAACGGGACCTTCCTGAGCATTGTCGGAACTTGGCTGTTCTGCTTGCATCGTTCGGTGGTGGACGTTGTTCAATAGGAGTCGGCCCGTGGAGGCCCGTGGCCGCCGTGAATTCGGGCCGGCACCATACTAAGAGATACTAAGAATCACCGCGCCGGTCAAGCGCTGGTACTTAAATATCACTTTGAGACACTTTTAGCTTCACCTCTATCTCGCAACATGAGTGTCCCCGCTTTCGATAACGCGAGCGAATTCAAGTATACGGAATCCCCAAACCCCTCCTGGAAATTTGGGGAGAAAGTAGGTGAGACAGAGGCGGGCCGGACTTGGCTCGAGGGTGAGAGCAAAGGCTGGACGGCGATCCGCTGTGAGACGGAGGACCCGGTGTGAGTGGCAGTATTTTAACTCTGCCTGTACTGAGGATGGCGTTGCTTCCAGCTATCTGTATAAGTTGCTCGTGAGCGGCATCGTCCCGCGGCCGATCGCGTTCGTGTCGAGCGTATCGGAGACTGGAGTGGAGAATCTGGCGCCATTCAGGTGTGTATGTACCTAGCCTTTGGCAAGCTCTCACATATAACTTTTTCACACAGCTGGTTCAACCAGGTTTGCGGCCATTGGGCGTGAACCAACTCAGTCGGGCTTACGCTAGTATGCAGGTCTCATCGAATCCACCCGTTATCTCGATCTCGTGCAATAATGCTGGCCCGGGACGCTATAAGGACACTGTGAATAATATCAAGGCGACCAAGAGCTTCACAGTCAACATCATCAGCGAGCCATTCATCGAGCAGGCGAACTCGACATCGATCGATGCCCCGAGCGATGTGAGCGAGTGGATCGTAAGCGGGCTGACGAAGGAGCCCAGCGTGAGTGTCTCAGTCTGCTTTCCCGCCGACGCTGGGATGAGATCTGATCGCTAATTTATTTGATGCGCAGACGCACGTCAAGGCCCCCCGCGTCCGCGAAAGTGCGTTTAGCATGGAGGCTGAGGTATGTTCCACCATATCACTACTTGCATTTCCGTCCTCTTACAGGCTCGTGTAGCTCC
The DNA here is from genome assembly GCA_019915035.1 of Auriscalpium orientale. NCBI lineage: Eukaryota > Fungi > Basidiomycota > Agaricomycetes > Russulales > Auriscalpiaceae > Auriscalpium > Auriscalpium orientale. Next base: position 4,987,822 of record JAHLMH010000001.1, read on the forward strand.
TCCAAGAAGTTCCCATTACACACCCCGCGACGGGCGCGACGACCACGACTCTGATACTGGGACTCGTCAAGTACATCCACATTCGCAACGACGTACTCACGGAGAAAGGTACAGTAGACCCGGCGCGGCTCAAAGCGGTCGGCAGGCTGGGCGACATCACGTACGGGAGGATAGGGGATGGATTTAGATTGAAGAGACCAGATTGGAAAGAGGTGGAGGACGAGGTGAGGGATATTGCGGGGAAAGAGATGTAGATGCAGCGCTAGAGCACCTGAGAGAGATATAGTCATCAATCATCGTATATGCCGCATGAACTAAATATTGTAAGATGACTTCCACCATTCACGATGTCTTCATCGCCGGAACCCAGTCGCAATGCCAAAACCAAGAAGCGACGGTACGAGGATGAACCCACGGTCGAAGACGTCGACGGCCCCGACATCTGGTTTACCGATGGCAACATCATCATCCGCAGCATCCCCGTCACCCACATGACATCCCCACAGCGCATCTGTATAAGGTTCACAACTATGTTCTCGCAATGCCATGAGCGTGAAAAAAGTGGCACCAGTCCGTAGACGACCTACAGCAAATGTGAGCGACGCTCGCCGGTGGACCAACCCCAATGACCTCGCACGATACCATTGCTCCTATTCAAACACTCGTGATACCTATATGTTACAGAGAGCATTCAAACATAGACAACATGCTGGCGTACGCTCGCCACAAAAGAAGCATACTAGTACTGTCGTACTGGTAAGAGGAAGCGTTTGAGGATGAGACTGGGCACGCACCGCTAGGCGAGCTTGTACCACATTGGCGGAGCGTCGCTGCCCAAGACAGCCTGAAGTCGTTTTATGACTTCTGGAAATGGACGCCGCCTCGCCTCTGTCTTGTTGTTGCCGATCACAAGGCACATCGCGTAGTCAGGCCACCGAGGGTCGCTCGGTCTGACCTCGCCAGTGTAAACGGGCTTCAGCGCGGTCACACCCGAAACACCCGCATCATTGAGAATCTTGATGACTGCATTGAAGTGGGCGTTGTGCTGAAGACTCGAGGTATCAAGAGGTCCGAAGTCGTGGCTTCGACAGTAGTCGTCGAGCCAGGCGTCCGTGAGAGCGAAGCCGAACACGCGGAAGGGGGTCCCTTTGACACGATGCAAGCGCGGCATTGCAGTCGTCGGCCTGTACGAGTGTACGCGAGCCAGGCGGGCTGGGTCGTATTCGAGGGCAGGGGTGGGGTCAGGGACAGCGTCTTGCTTTGGCTGCGCTGCTGTGGAGACAGACCTGAGAGTGACAAGCCTTATAAGCCGCAAAACGACTGCAGAAGGCAGACAACTTACATGTTGAAAGGCGAAGCACGATGGCAAGAGTTTGACTCCGAGACGCGGTCGACCAGTGGCTCCGAGGCGATGGTTCCGTTCACAGTCGCGTCGCGTCGCGGCCAGAAGGAAAGATGAAAAGCGCGTTGCGTGCAATATTGGTTCCCACCCACTGCCGCGGCGCGAACGCGTCGTGAATTTGCTTGTCAACGTCAATGTCTTCAACGCCGGAAACAAGTATGTAGCTCTGCGAAGCGCCGGCGCGAAGACGAACCCGCGGTCAAAGACATTGACAGCCCCAACCTCTGGTTCAACGATGGCAACATCATCATCCGCAGCATCCCCGACGCCGACACGACACCCCCACAGCGCATTCTGTGCAAACTCCACAAATATGTCCTCGCAATGCACTGCTCTGTGTTTGCTTCGCTCTTCAATGGGGCACAGGACGCTTTCGCAGTTGGGTCAGAGCACCGCGACGGTTTGCCGATCATGGACCTCACCGATGACCCGGAGGAGCTGGAGAGCTTTTTAAAGGCACTGTACAGACCTGGGTACGTGATTTGTCGTGTATTGAGGCCACAACACTGATAAACGGATACAGAGAGACGCATGCCCACTGCCGTCCGTCGTCTGCCGAGCCTTGGGAGGCATTCCCCTACTCGTACTATGGCATCCTGCGCCTTGCGTTCAAGTACGACGCCAGCGAAATCTTGGGCGTTGTTCTTCCGGTTTTGAAGGATCACTGGCCGTCCGACCTAGCAGTGTGGGACCGGCTGCGTGTGCCAGATATAGCGCACATCGTGGCCGCCGTAGGACTGAGCTCAGTTGCCCGAACCCAGGTGAGTCTGTCTACTTCCCGGCGGGCGTAAGTACTTAACTGACTTGAACGTAGCGCCGGCCATCCGACTGGCTATAGAATGTAACCTCCCAGACATCCTTCCACTGGCGTACTATGTTCTGTCCGGCATTCTTACCGGCCAAACAGGACTCGAACAAAGGGCCGACATGCTATCCAAGTTCACAGCAGTGAACCTGACAGCAGACAATGTGCAGACGGTTTTTCTCGGACTCATATGATGGAATCCACCTGTCCGAAATCGCAGTCACCGCAGTCAGTTGCAAACATGTGGCCGCCTGCCACGAAAACATCGAGCGGTGGTATCGAGGGATGCTCGACAATGGACATCACGTCACTGACCCCTTGGGCTGGTACCGCTGGGCTCTTAGCAACACCTCAGAGATCAAAGACTGTGTGTGCGCAGTTTGCCAAAAGACTGTCAAGAAAACGTTGCTCGCGAAGAGAACTGCATTCTGGCGCTCGTTGCCAAAGTTGTTTGCCCTGGTGCGTCCCACTCTACTCGCGACGGTCTTCATGCGCTCACTCCCAGCGCATATATTAGGATGCCGTCGTCTCTCCCAACTGGGGCTCGGCGGGGGAGACGTGACGCGTGACGAGTTGGCGAGGTGCAAATTGAAAGCAGATAGGCTCGCGACGATGCTATACTCAACGTGTCCTCCCAACGCCTCCAAATAAATTCATCCCTTCCTCTTTGCACCCCAAGCTATTTCTGCGAGGTGACCATTGGTGAGCAAACTGTCTAGGCGCTTCTGCCGCGCGTATTTGAGGTTTTCTTCACCACATCCCCGCGGACGACCACAACGTACCAAGCCCATCACGCGGACTACATGCAGGCACAACTGTTCAAGGCATTGTTGTCAGGCGCCAATTGTACGTTGTAATCACTAGCGCGCGCCTCGCCAGAATTGCTGTGTGGACGCATGATGGCCACGATAGGCATGTTGACGTGCGCCCACCGTCCTTCTAACGAACGCTCGAAGAACACTGACTAGTGCTGTTATCTCCTTCATCCTTCGTCTTCAACCTCAACGCCATCATCCTGCCAAACATGTCCACAGAAGCCAGCCGTTTGCCTGAGCCTGACGATCCCGCAGTCAGGGACATCGAGAGTCCCGATCTCTGGTTCAACGACGGCAACATCATCATCCGCAGCGTCCCAGACACGAGCGTGTCACCACCGACGCGTACTCTGTACAAGCTCCACAAGTCTGTTCTCACGATGCACTGCTCCTTTCTCGATGCGCTCTTCGATTGGCATGAAGATGTGTTCGGCGAGTCGGACCCCAACGGCCTGCCGATCAAGGAACTCCCCGATCCCCCCGCGCACCTGAGAAACTTTTTGAAAGCGCTGTACAAACCTGGGTGCGTGGATTGTGGCACATCGATGCCCCGCTCTGCTGACCGTCCCCGTAGAGAGACACATGTACACCGCCGTCTGGAGTTGTCTCGCCCCGCCCCGCCTCGGGAAGTCTTCCCCGCTTCGTACTACGGCATCCTTCGCCTGGCGTTCAAATATGATGCCAGAGAACTCGTACACCTCGTTTTACCGGTGTTGAAGGACCAGTGGCCATCGGACCTAGCCGCATGGGACCGACTGTACGAGTTTTTGCCATCATATCCGGACCCAGGTGAGCTATCTCTCTCAAACAACTGTACGCTTCTAACGTTCATACAGTCCCAGCCATCCGACTAGGTCTAGAATGCAACATCCCAGACATTTTACCGCAGGCGTACTATAGTTTGGCCTGCCATCTTGCGACTAGTACCCGCGACCCCGCCAAGAGGGCCGCTTTGCTTGGGCGCCTCACAACGAACGAGATGCGGACGGTCTATCTCGGTCAGCTAGCATTTGGAGATGACCTCAGCCTGGCCTCTCTGACAGGGAACATGCTCGATTGCGAGTTTGGACCGAGGACCCGCTCCTGTGAACAAAACATCAAGGAACGGATTCGAGGGTCAGCCAGTGGACGTGGCCTCACTGTTGATCCATTGAGCTGCTTGGGCCACTTTATCAGCAAGATGCCAGATGATGTTGCATGTGCGGCCTGTCGAGTTGAGGCTGCGCAAGCGCTGACCGCCAAGAGGGAGGCATTTTGGCGATCATTGCCTAGATTATTTGCCCTGGTGCGTCTTTCTTCAATCTCGCGATGGCCTTGCGTGTTCATGCATGACGTGCGTCAGGAATCCAGTGTATCTCCCACGTGGGGGAATATGTGATGGGCCGGCGAAGTGACATTATGGAAACAAATTCACGACAAGGGTGTAACCATGCGGTACAAATACATCGTCTTCTCTCTGTGCTGAAAAATGTTTATTATGCCGACGAACTTATCATCGCAGGTTCGCGGCACCGCGCTTCTACTTCTCTGTGCGCCCCGGCACCCGCGCGACATGTTCCAGCCTCGCCTGCCGGCCTTTTCCTTACCTAGCGGTCCTGTCAACGTTATTTTTGCGGCTCCACACGACGACATTCGGGACTTTTTCGTCTCGGCGACAGTATCTGAGTATGAGCACAAAACGCGGCCAGAAGATCAACACAACATGCCGTACTGCGGCGCCCTCAAGAGATGGCGATCAAACGGTGACGGTATTGAGCAGTGAAAGCGCGAACACCCGCACCTTGTAGAGGATGCGGGTCGGAGACTTGCCTTCTGGAGGACCGCGGATGACGATGGTTTTCCGTCGGACGGCGCGGCTTTCGACGACAGACTCGGCGGTGCGTTGCCACTTTTGCGGCGTGGTCGATTTTGTGCCATCGTCTGTTGTCGATAAATGCAGCCAGGACGTCGCTGGCCTCCGTGGCTTGACCCTAGGGCCTATGGCGAAAGAACTTGATGTTTGTTCTGAACACCCGGCCCGGTCCCGGCGGTCGCGACACGGCCTTCGCGGAAGCCGATCATTCCCACGCGTCGCGTTACTACCATCTCGCTAAGATTCGCCTGCGCCGTTAATTTGTTCTCAATGTCTTCGACGCCGGACCCCCCGAACGCCAACAAGCGACGGCGCGAAGACGAATCCTCAGTCAAAGACGTCAAGAGCATCAGTCTCTGGTTCGACGACGGCAGCATCATCATCCGCAGCATACCAATCCCCGGCACTGTGCCCCCTACGCGTTTTTTGTACAAGGTGCACAAATCATTGCTGGCGAAGCACTGCTCTGTGTTCGCGGCGCTCTTCGATGGCCCGCAGGATGCGTTCACTGCGGGATCTGAACAGCACGAAGGCCTGCCGATCATGGAACTCCCTGACGATCCGATAGACCTTGCGAACTTCTTGGAGGCACTATACATCCCCGGGTGCGTGATTCCTGACGTGTTGATGTACCCCATTAAATTTGAACGTCTCCGCACAGAGAGACCCATGCCCACCGCCATCTGGAGTCATCACAGCCCACGCGGAGCTCCCAGGTCTTCCCCCCTTCGTACTACAGCATCTTGCGCCTGGCGTTTAAATACGACGCCAGTAAAATTGTGGCCCTCATTTTGCCGCTGTTGAAGGACCTGTGGCCATCGAACCTAGCCGCGTGGGACCGGCAGAGATTTGCCCTAGACCCAGGTGAGCTCTACTATCTCCGCGACTGCACACTGCCAACGTTCAGATAGTCCCCACCATCCGACTAGGTGTAGAATGCAACATCCCAGACATTTTACCGCAGGCGTACTATAGTTTGGCCTGCCATCTTGCGACTAGAACCCGCGACCCCGCCAAGAGGGCCGCTTTGCTTGGGCGCCTCACAATGAACGAGATGCGGACGGTCTATCTCGGCCAGCTAGCATTTGGAGATGACCTCAGCCTGGCCTCTCTGACAGGGAACTTGAACATGCTCGATTGCGAGTTTGGACCGAGGACCCGCTCCTGTAAACAAAACATCGAGGAACGGATTCGAGGGTCAGCCAGTGGACGTGGCCTCACTGTTGATCCATTGAGCTGCTTGGGCCATATTATCAACAGCATGCCAGATGATGTTGCATGTGCAGCCTGTCGAGTTGAGGCTGCGCAAGCTCTGACCGCCAAGAGGGAGGCATTTTGGCGATCATTGCCTAGATTATTTGCCCTGGTGCGTCTTTCTTCTCTCTCGCGATGGCCTCGCGTGCTCATGCATGATGTGCGTCAGGAATCCAGTGTATCTCCCACGTGGGGGAATATGTGATGGGCTGGCGAAGTGACATTATGGAAACAAATTCACGACAAGGGTGTAACCGTACGGTACAAATACATCGTCTTTTCTCTGCGCTGAAAACTCTTTATTATGCCGACGAACTTAGATCATCGCAGGTTCGCGGCACCGCGCTTCTACTTCTCTGCGCGCCCCGGCACCCGCGCGACATGTCCCAGCCTCGCTTGCCGGCCTTTTCGTTACCTAGCGGTCCTTTCAACGTTCTATTTGCGGCTACACACGAAGCTGGGCCCCGGCGCGACATCACACAGACTCGGCCACCGTCGTGTGTGCAGCATCACTGCTTCTCCGAGTCCTAGGCCTCCTAGTCTCCACGGTTGGACCTTACCGCAGAAGAGCTCAAGAGCACCGGGATTTAGTCCCTTCCCTTGCCAGGCCTGTCTGTCAGTGCAGTCTGCGCACTCAAACTCGAACTCGAACCGGAACTGGAACTCGGAGTGCGGACGTCGGACGGACACCCGGCGCTACAAGGCACTCGTGTGTCTGAAATGCGCGAATTTTGCACGCGCTCCGAGGCGAAGATCGACGATCGTATCGGCGGCACAGCGCGGATCCTGGTTAACGGTGCTGACTGAGCCCGGTGCACCGTGCAACCGTGCGTGTATACCAGGACACGGTGGAGTCGCTCCGCGCACTGCGAGTGGCGGATGTTTCAGGCGCGATGGCGGCAGCGCATGGATGGTGAGTCGTGTCGTCTGTGCTTGCGCGCTGTCAGGATCCGAGACTCACGCGTCGCCCGCAAGCGCCTTTGTTTCTCGACCACGATGCACGCTCATGATAACATCAACAGGACAGACTCCAGTCACGCGCTCGCAAGCGTACGCGTCTCGAAACACATAGCCCGGCCGCAGCGCCGTCCAGCAGCCTGAGACGATAATATCGCTGTGCGCAAGTACTGGCAGTCTACAGACTCGCTGGTCATCGACACGGTAGTGCATGCGTCTGACATACGATCGTTTTGCACGCCCTCCGAGGCGGCGTTCCACGGACGGTACCGCAGATCCTGGTTAACGGTCCTGACTGAGCCCGGTGCACCGTGCAACCGTGCATGTATACCAGGACACGGTGGAGTCGCTCCGCGCACTGCGAGCGCCGCGATGATTTAGGCGCGATGGCGGCATGGATGCATAGTGCGTCTTGTCGTCTGTGCTTGCGCGCGCGCTGTCAGGCTTATATGATACGATAAGATCCACAGGACGCACTCACGCGCTCGCAAGCGTATCGAAACACGGACTCGCTGGTTGCCGAGTCTCTCCACGGCAGCAACGTTGCCGCAGCACCCCGTGCCCGTGCATTTTGCATTTCACGTTCCGCGATTCATTCTCGGATGTACAGTACAGTATATCTGTAGGTCCTAAGTAGGACGCGTGCGTCTCCAATTATATTAGTTCGCCATCGATATACACCCCGTGTCGAGCACGCCGTGCGGGCCGCCGTCGGCTGCGACAGTGCAGATGACCAGCACGAGTGGAGGACGTGGAGAGCTTGGAGCCTTTTATCCGCGCCGAACTTGTGACGCACCCCACTCGCTGCTGCAGCTGTACGACGCGCGCAACTGACCCTATTATCGCCCCAGCTGACCGCGTCATCCGTCGATATTTCGCGCGCGTAATGCGTATTGCTTGGCGGATAGGCTAGACCGCGCGCTGCCTGGCCACGGTTGCCTGCCAGCCGATCCATAGCAGCCCCCCGCGCGCGCGCGTGCGCAGCGTCTTTCTCGTACGACGTAGACACGCGCGTAGACATATACCCATGTCGGTACACGGTGCAGATGACCAGCGCGGTGGAGGACGTGGAGACATTTATCCGCCTCGCGCACAGCCGCCCACCGCGCAGATGACCCTAATATATCCCCGTCATCCGTCGATAGCGTACGCGAGATAGACTACATAAGATATCATTGTCATTGTGCATCCGGGCGGGATCACGCGAGGCGCGACGCGCCGCGCACCTGACGCGCACGATAAGCGGGCAGATGACCAGGCGCACCGTCCATACGTATATAACGCGCCGCTCCGTCCCTCCAGCCCGCCTGATACCCCCTTGCCCTGCTGCTCTCCGTGGAGAATGCTCCTGTCCTGCGCGACGGATGCCTGTTCAACGAGGCGGCGCCCGACGCACCCGAGCACGGGCACCCCGTCCACCATCCTAGACGCCGAGTTCCCCGCGCCCCGTCCCGGTCCACCCACCCACCCTGCCTTCCCTACCCTCTTCTCCCTTCCTACCCTCTTCCCTCCCTTCCCTCCCTAGCACCCTGCCGCTGGCATAGCGACCCGTCTGCAGATAGAGTTTGCGCGCGCGGTGGCGGGGGTCTGCGCCATCAATCAGTAAGCAATATGAATATGAAATCGAATGGGGTCGCATGCAGATCCGCTATGTAGCCGTCGATCGATCGTCGGCGCGGGGGCGGGGGGGGGCGCCGCGTCGGTTACTCGGTCTGCGCTGCTCGCTGGGGGTTCGGCATCCAGCCAGGAGGGGAGTAGTGACCAGGGAGTAGGGAGGGAGGTGGGAGGTGGGAGGTGGGAAGGAAGGAAGGAAGGAAGAATGAATGGGGAAGGGAGGAAGAGGAAGGAGGCGGGAGCAGTGCGGCGGGGCTAAGGTTTGCGCGCGTTTGCAAATGCGCGGCTTGCGTCGGGGCTTCCGAGTCTGCGCCGGTGATCTGATGGAATTCCGCAGGTGCGTCGTTGCGATGGTCGGGGCTGCGGCGCGCTGCAGTGTCGGTCTTGGATGGGACGAACTGAGCAGGACAATACATAGGGAGAGGCGCGCGGTGGACTGCGAGAAGGGGTGCATGCAGGCGAGTCGGAGGGTCGGAGGGTCGGCGCGAGGCGCTGCTTCGACTCCCAGCGTACGTCGCCGCTGTATTGTCTCCTGATTGGCAGACAGACATGTACAGCGCGAAGGCGGACGTTGATTCGAATTGACACCGCGCTGTGCACATCAAGGCCGTTCGTCCCGCATCCCGATCCCGCCCTCCAGTCCCGCGCAACCCACCCCATCCCACCCCGGCCCACTCGGCCCTTACCCACCCACCTCACCAACTCACTCTCGCGCGTATTGCCACCGGACGCGTCGGCCGCGCGCGCGCCAATCCCTCATCTGCATCAGATCCAGTCGCTCCACGGGCAGGGTCTCCGGTCTCGCGTCTGCGTCCCTCGTCTTCTTCCCACTCGTCGTGGGAGTGGGAGTGGTCCGCCATCAACTGAGGGGTGGCAAATTTGCGGGCGTTGGATCAGGGGGTTCCGCTGGAACGCGGCGCGGCCGCCGTGTGCGCGCGCGCCTGGCCTGTCGTGCAAACTGCAATTGTGTCGTGTTGGGCTGGGTGCGTACGACGAGGGCGAAATGCTGCTGGCGTAGCGTAGGGTTGGCTTTGGCAGGCTCACTAGATCTGTGCTTGCGATGCGGAATGTGAGTACACTCGCCCGCTGTCCTACGTCGCGCGCGCCGGCTAATCAGATCTACAGCCCGCGCGCTTCTGTTCACCTTCAATCTCCGTTCAGTACTTCAAGTTTCAATATTCAATCTTCAATACGCCCGAGCTGCCCACAGCGCCAGCGCCCCCGGGGTCCGCCCGCCCCCTGCATCGCATCGCATTGCACATCTTCAGATTCCCCAGGTCGCGCCGAACCCAGATTCCCCGACCTCGAGGCTCGCGTACGGAGAGGGAGGGAGGGCGCGAAGGCTGATTTCCCCGCACCACCTGACTTTCCCCGCACCTCTCCCGCGCCCCTCCCCCATTCATCCGTCCTTCCCTCCCTCATTCAGGCATGCATTCAGTGCCAGGACGCCGGAGATCTGGCAGCTCTGCAGTGCATCCGTCGCAGCGTCTACACATTGAAGCACCAAGCTGGAACGGGAATCCACAGCCCGCATGGGCATATGCATCAATCGCAGCGCGCGCTAGTTCCGATTTATGGCTCCACTAGGCGCGTCGGCAGCGACGTCAGTGCCTGCCAGCGCACAAGCGTACTACTAGCTGCGCACTCGGCCCTCTGCCCCGCGTTGCGGATCCGATCGGCCGGACGCGGGCCCGGGGAGCGACACTACAGCCGCGCATCACGAAGAGAAGGGGCCGAGGGAGGGGAGGGGGAGGGGAGGGGAGGCGCAGGCAGGGATGGCTGCGATCTGCGTTCTGCGCAGTCCTGCGACGGGTCGGGAAGGGTATCCAGGCTTCAAGCTTCGAGTTCAAGTTTGGAAGACCGGGTCGAGGATCCCGACTGGCATCCTCCTGCGCGGCTGCCGATTGGCCTCATCGTGAAGACGAACAGGATGAGGAAGATTGTACGCCGATTGGACTGGACTGGCAGGAATAGCGCGCCTTCGCGAAGGGGCTGCTTAGTGCGTGCGTGCGGATCCAGCTGGCGGCGGCGGCGGCTTCGCACCGGGAGCCGCGTCGCGTTCACCTCAGCGTGCTCTGTGCTTCGTACTCCGTGCTCCGGCTATTTGCTCTGTGCTCCGTGCTATCTATCGCTCGCTCTACCTGGACTAGATACTGCACTGGCTGCCTGCCCTCGTCGACAACACAGGTAAAACACAGATCTTCCCGCCGATAGCCCCGCACCTAACGTAACCCCCTCCACTGCACCCGACCCCTCCCCGCGCGCTCTCACAGCACTCTACCCGCCTTCGATTCGGGGCCTCCGCTGCGTACGTACGCGGAGCCGACGCGCCCTCTTCCTCTTCCTCTCCGTCTCCGTCGTGGTGTACCTGTCGACTTGGCTTCGCGGATTCGTTCTCGCTGTAGGTCCTCGGGGCCGGTGGTGGCGCGGCGGTGTACGTACGTACCAAGACGTACCATCGCCAGGCTATTTATACGGTACTTGGACGGCGCGGTTCCGGCGGCGACGGGGCGTCGCACGCGTTGTCTAGGCAGGAAATTTGTTGTCGACGCGGTGCCGATCGCGAGCTTGTACATAACACAGTAATCCAGCGTAAATTGTCGTTCAACTTCTTGGTCCTCACGATGAGGCGCTTGCAGGTGGCAAATCACTAATCACTGCGAGCAGCCTGAGCGAAGTGGGCGCGTCCATCGCATCGGCGTCCGAGCGTCCGCGTCCGCATTCCACATCCTCATCCATCCGCGTTCCGCGCCCTGAGCTGCTTACGGTTTACGGCTCCGTAATCCAGCTCCAAGCCTCTCCCATCTCAATTCATCTCGTTTCCGCGCTTATTTATACGTGCGCTGGCAGACGTTTCGGTCTGCGTTTAGTATTTACTTTGAGGCTGAGTTCAGGATTTACTTTGCGTCTGAGTGCGCAAATGGCATGTCTCGGGTAAACGTACGTACATCCGCACCCCGCACCCCGCCCCCGCATCACGCCCGATCGGGCAATGACAACTGGCAACTAATGTGCCGGCCGCCTCACTCGGCGCGCGCACATCGGCTCTGCGCGGGCGCGGGGAAGGAAAATGAATGGCGGCCGGGATCGCGCGTAAGTGGCTACTAGTAACTCCTGCCGCGCTGACATCGTCCATTTTCGCTGCATTTTATGCGCGCGCGAGCGGGGCGGGTGTCGGGCGTGCCTGGACGCACTGTGGAACGCGGACCGGGACCCCGAGGCAGCGTGCCGGACCGGCGTGCGGGGGTACGCTGTGTGCGATGACGACGACCATGGTAGCAGCTCGCCCGACGTGCCACAACTTCGCATCGGCCCAACATCGACCTAGGGCTTTCCGACCATCAGCTATCTCTTGCTAGCGCCAGAAAACAAAGTGTACTTTCTTCGCATCATACAACTGCGCGCGCCCTTGCGCAGAAATGCGGATGCCTATCGTGGCCACTGCGCCCTGCGTTAGCATCTGTGCGCAAACCTGACTAACTCATCGCAGGTGCCAGGCGACGAACTGTACGCTGTTCTTACTGGGCAACTGTGCGCGCGCCTCATCTCCATCCAAGGTGCGTGCATCACTGCACATCCCAAAGGCTTTGAGAAATGTAACGAAGACCTCAGATATTACCGCACGGCAGGCGTGTATGTAGCGGGTGGCCAGAGATGCTGCATGGAAGTATTGCATATTGATGGCCACGATAGGCATACCGGCTTGCGCCCACCGCCGTCCGGAGAGCGAGAGCGACGGTGACTGGTACCGCGCGCGGTCTCCCTCCTTCACTCACCCAACTCCCTCCTTCACTCACCCAACTCCACCACCCCGTCAGACATGTCCAGCCCTGCGCCTACCGCCACTGAACCCGACGGCCCGGGTCGCGCAGTTAGAGTCGTCGAGAGCCCGGACCTCTGGTTCAACGACGGCAGCATCGTCGTCCGCGGCATCCCCGACGCCACTGCGACCGTGACACCGCCGACGCGGACACTGTACAAGCTGCATAAATTCGTGCTCGCCAGGCACTGCGCTGCGTTCGCGGCTCCGCAGGACGCGTTAGCTGCAACCTCTGAACTGCACGACGGCCTGCCGGTCATGGAGCTGACTGACGACCCGCAGGAGCTTAGGAGCTTCTTGGGGGCGCTGTACATCCCCGGGTGCGTGGCTCTATGCGTGCTTGCGTGGTCCCGTTTAACTGAACGTGCGCTGTCGGTGCAGAGAGACTCATGTCCATCATCTGTCGTATGAGGTCGTCAGGAGCGGGCGCGGCACGCCCTCGGAGGTCTTCCCTGCCTCGTACTACGGCATCTTGCGCCTTGCGTTCAAATACGACGCCGGTGACGTCGTGGGCTCCCTTTTGCCGGTGTTGAAGGCCCAGTGGCCATCGAACCTAGCCGCATGGGACCGGCTGCACAAGTTGGATATTTTCTGGGATACGTACTATCCTGATCCAGGTGAGCCTATCTATCTCCTGCGACTGCACGCTGCCAACTTCCAGACAGTGTCGGCCATCCGACTAGGTATAGAATGCAACATCCCGGATATATTACCGCAAGCGTACTACACTCTGGTCCGCTATCTTGCGGACAGCCAACGGAGCCCTGAACCCACGAAGTGCCCCGCTTTGCTTGCGCGGCTCACCGTGAAGGAGCTGCGGACAGTCTATCTCGGGCAGCTGTCATTTGGGGATGAGTTCGGCCTGGACGCTCTGACAGGGACCATACCCAACTGCGAATATGAGACGGGGGAATGGAACTCCTGTCAGCAAAGAATCAAGGCGGCTACTCAAGAACATGCACGTTCCATCGTTGTTGATCCCTTGAGCAACTTGGGCAAATTTGTTGATGGGTATGTAGAGGAGGTTGCATGCGACGTATGTCGAGTTAAGGCGGTGAGAAAGCTCGACGCCGCGAGGGAGGCATTCTGGCAATCACTGCCCGAGATATTTGCCCTGGTGCGTCTTTGTGACTTGACCTCACTCGCGATTGGCTTTCGTGTTCATGAATAATGTGCGTCAGGAGTCGAGCGTATCTCCCTCGTGGGGCGAACAGTAGGTCGAAGCGGAGGACGAAGCGGAGGACGCGATGGCCTAGCGAAGTGAATTTAGTGAGAAAAACAGGCGAATTCACGACAATTGTGTAACCGTGCGAGCTCTCACAGTGTCTCAAATACATATGCTCAGTTCTAGGCTGCGCTCATAAATGTCTCAACGGACCGCAGATCGGGCGACGCTCTCACTGACGCATTACATTAGTACGGGCGCTGCACTTCCAACTTTCTCGTCCAGCCAGCAATCAACGTCGCGTGCCCAGCGGTGGCCGCTTCTGCGAACGTAGACATTTTTCACTAGGCCGTTTCGTCACCTAGTCTGCCTTTCACTATTTTGCCTGTGTTTCAGAGATAGCAGCTTAGCTGTGACCAAAGAGGCTTTCTGTCCACTCGGTTGCATTCGACTCGGGAGGGATGGGTATCGAAGCATACTTATCCTTAATGGCAACGTCGCAGCGGTCACTGCTCGCTCGCGCATGCTCTACGTTACGGGAAGGCGACCGCCTCTCCGCGCTACGCCTTTATTTTGCCCGTTGCGCCGCTGCAGTGCATACGGTGAGGTCGTCGAAGTTCAAGGTACTTTGAATGCGTCACGTGCCATGCATGCACTTCCCGCGCTCGCTAGCGATGACGATGACGATGACCACGACCACCATGAGCAGCTCACCCGACGTGCAATCCGCGCGCAACAGCGACCTCGAGGCTTTCAAACTATCGCTCAGTGCTAGTACCAGGCAACAAAATGTACGTTCTTCGCACCGTACGACTGCGCGCGCGCCTCACGCCCTTGCGCAGGCATGCCTATCGTGGCCATCGCGGCCTCCATATAGCAGCTGCGGCCCAGCGCGCCCCGTCCTCTCATGCCCTTGATGCGGTATATTCGCTACGGGCCCCTTGCTGCCGACTTTCTCGAAGGCCTCCGCGCGTAATACGCGCGCCCTGGAAGGCGCGACCGCGCCCACCGCCCTCCGAACGCGCGACATCTCCGTCGCCCCGCCCGCGGCGCGCACCTTCCGTCCCGGGCGTCCATGTACCTGCAGGCCCCAGCCACCCATTCATCTCGCCCGCCTTCTTTCTTCCCATGATTATTGTCTCGCTAAGCGACGATGGATCTCGCTGCCACGCCCCGCAGACGTTCTTCGACGAACAGAACGGAATAAACGCAGCTTCGACCCCACACCACGTTGCCTCCGATCGCTCACGCAATCGCGATCGGACGGGGTCGCTGAGTCACGGTCGCCTCGGTGTTTCTGCTACATGCGACCGCTCCCTACACGGACAGATTGAATTAACGCCGTACCAAGGTTTTCGGATGCAATGGCCGTTGGGTATCCTCTGGGTGTCAGCAACGAGGGTCAGGGCCAAACACCTTGCTCTGGGAGACGTTCCTCATCCTCATGGTCGTGCACAGACTCTTCTGCATCCCTCAAAACGAAGGCGGAAATCTCACGCACACATCTGATGCGACACGCGTCTCAGGACCCACCACTCAAGCACTCAAGTGACGACTATCTCAGATCGTGGCGGGCGGGCGTCACCCCATCATGGTCTCGTGCATGTACCTCAAACGAAGCCTGGGTCGCTTCCGCGGAGATTTTCCACCGCCCAGCTGCTCCCAGCATAAATCGCCCGGGCGCCGCATACATACAGTCGGATCGCCTGGCTTCTTGCGCTAACTGCATATACGTGTACGTCCTTTTCTGACTCAATCTCGATCAGCAGCGTTGCTGGCTGCAGCAGCTGACGTCTGACATGTCCATTGTCACAGAAGACCGTCGTGGGCTGCGCGGCGCAGTGGGATCTATTGAGCGGCGCAGACTCAGTTCGCGTCGCGAAATCGTAAGCGTGCATAGTCTGCATCGTCCGCGTCGGCTAACCGACCAGCATACGTGCTCTTTGCGACCTCCCTTTAGTAGTTGGGCAGCTCAACAGCCGGTCCAAGGGCGACTATGCGTGCTGCTGAGTGCAGTCCTCTCGGTCCCTTTTGAAGCTGAAGTCAATCACTGGGGGGACGCTTGCCATTACGTCCGCGCGGCCGCCTTCCTGCGCGCTTCCTTCTACCTACCCGGGTCCCTTGCTATTGATCGATCGACCTCTCCTGAGTCCTCTCGCTCGGAAGTCTCGGGTGGACCTTCGAGGCTGCGGCTTCGGTGGCTTGACACGTCCGCGCAGGCGTGCCGGCATAACGCCCATCTCCATGGACTGCGATGCCTCCCCCTCCTCCGCGCCCCATTTCCCTCCGATCGCTCCAAAGAGCCCACATCGCAGGACGCCGCGGGCACGCCGGGCGTCAGACGCGTGGACCGCAAGCATACCCTCGGACTCACTGCCTCGCTCTCGACAACGCCGTACCCGCGCCAGGTCAGCAAGTCTGCCGACACCTAAACTCATCCGCATTCCGCTGCCCACGGCGTCGTGGCGCCCGCACGTTAGCGCCGCACCCGCTCTATTACGTCTCCCAGCACGCTGCTCTTCCTCTTTCCTACATCTACTCCTCCGACTTCTTCAGCCGTGCCGTGAATGCGAGCCGTTGGCGGATACTGCGGCCGTCTGCTCTCGTCCTGCTGTTACGGCCGTCCGGCGAATGATGTTGCCGGGCAGCCATGTGGCAATTTAGTGAGGCAAAGTCGTCTTTGGTTCACCGAGGAATCGGTAATTGACTTGCGACGGCGGAACGGGCACCGTCGGCGGTCGTCATTGCCTCCGGTGATCCACCCTGCCAGGCCCGGCGTTCAAAATTCGCAGTTTGTCAAGCCGCGGTCGATATGCGGCATGCGCGCGGTATCCTCTGCGTAGTCAGCCCGCACACGGTGTGCTTCCCACCCCGCAGCGCGCTATGTCGACCGTCCATCAGCCAATCCATCGATACGATCAGCAGTCCAGGTAGTCCCCCCGCGGGCACTCCGATCCCCAACCCCAACGGCAGCCGATAAGGCACTCGCCCCCCCGCGGTGGATCTCGATCCCAGCGTGCGTGCGTGCTGCGCCACGACCAGCAGAAATCGAATATCGAAGGCTTCGACGGCTGTGCCCCGCACACGGACACGGGACGCTTCCTCCGCGCCTGTCGTGCTACGGTTTCGCGCGCCGAGTGTGTGCAGCGTCTGCGGGCGTAGCGCTGCGCGGGGCCGCACACGCGACGCTGCGAGGGGAGCAGCAGCAGGCGGCGCGGGCAGGCGGCTTGCCACATCGACTGCACCGCGCGCGCCCATCTCCCCCGCACGCTGGCTGACACCACGCCATCGATCGCGGACCCCAGCACGCACGCACCCGCCGCTGTGGCCTCCCCCGGCAGCACGTGCGGCCGTGTGGGCGCCGGACGTCCGTCGGCGTTCCTGCGAGTGTGGGCGGTTGCCACGGTGGGGCGGGCGCCTGCGCGTGCATGCATACGTGCGTACGTGCCTCGCGCACCCGCTAAGCACGGATCAGGCGTCAATATTCAATGCCAACGCGTCAGCTCCTAAGGCAGGAAGGAGGAGGGCAGCGGCGCACGGTGCGCGGGCTGCGGGGTCGTGGCGGCGCGACTGCGACTCGCAGCGACGCGGGCGGACGGAGGGCTTCCTGCGCAGAAGGCAGACGCGGAATTCTGTGGTCCGGCGAAGCGTACGCGTACGTGAGCGGTGCCAGGCCCCAGAGCCCGCCTGCAGCCTCGCCCGTGTCGTGTCGTGTGCACGGAACGTCGTGCAGAGGCGCGCGCGCTGCGAGAATAGCACTGGCAGCACCCCTGCGTGTACGAACGCCCGCTTCTTCTCCCGCGGGACAATGCACACTCCACAGTCCGTCCGCTGATGGCTGATGGCTGATGGCGTTCGAAAGCCTGCCTGACTGACTGACGGGCGTGCGGGTCTCCACAGCACACCGGGAGGACGGCGGCTGCGACGAGCACTGGACGCTGCTGTCAGTGTCACCCCTGCCCAGCGTCCGCGCCAACGCCAACTCGACGCAGTCCGTCTTGGCGCAGGCGCAGGTGGACGTGTCACCCAAACCACCCACCCAGCCCCTCTTGGCCAGCGCGCAACGCAACGGGCCGGGGGGTCATCTCGCCCTACGTGGCCGCCGTCACCCTGTGCGTGCAGCCCGCTCCATCGTAGGTATGGTGTGGTATGGTACTTGGTCATTTCGCCCTACGACGCCGCACGGCCCAGAGCACTTCAAGTTCCTAGTCCGCCCCCGCGCATACGCATGCGCATGCGTCATCGTCCGACGAGCGCAGTCTGCATCCGCCCCGCCTGCCCCTACCCCTGCCCCGATCATACATACTATCCTAGTCACTCCGCCTCCGTCCATATCTCTGCCTCCGTCCCCGTCCTTTGTCTCCGCCTGCCGCAGTGGAGTGCAGGGGTATGCCTCCGCGGTGGCGGTGGTGTGGTGCAGTGTGGTGTGGGGCGGTGGTGCGCGCCCTGGCGATCCCCCGCACTCAATAATTTGAAATATACCGTTCGCCGCGCTAGGACCGAGACGAGACGAGACGAGATGGGTGCGCGGGGTACGTGGTGCCTGGGCCTTCATTTATTTTATTTGTCGACGCAGCTGCAGTGAGACCTAGTGAGACTCAGACAAGGCGGGGGTGAGACATACGGCGATATGCGCGGAGCAGGCCAAATTCGCGCTGACTGTAACAGAGGCAGACGGTTCGCGCGCAACCAAATGCCTGCGATTGTCGACGCCGAAAGTATCGATATCCTACACGCCTCTCGACTACTGCTCCCTACCCTACACATCCAGACATACATACGTACAGCACAGCGCAAAGCATGACGACGACGCACGACTCGATCATTGAAAAACGAAGTGAAATGAAATGGACTGGATGAAATGAAATGAAAGTTCGGCATATACAAACAGACAAACAAGAGCACAAAAGTGGAACCGAAGCAAAACTGCGAACTGCGAGCAGCGTGTATCGTACAGAGAGCGAGCGCGCGCGGAATATTTTTTGCGTGCGTGCGTGCGGGGGGCATCACGACACCTCCATGCCCTCCTCCTTGACGCGCACGTCCTCCGCACGCCGGCGCGCCCGGCCACGCAGCCCCTCATCCCTCTCCCTCTCCCTCTCCCTCTCCCTCTCCCTCTCCCTCTCCCGCTCATCATCCTCGGCGCTCGCAGGCGACGCGCCGCTGTCCATGTCCACATCATCGAGCGGCTCGCCCTCGCCCGCCTCGTGCACGTCCGCGAGGCCCAAATCCCACTTGTGCGGCGCGTCGAGCGAGAAGGGCTGGTGCGCGTGCGAGGAGGACGCAGCGGAGGTGAGGGAGGAGGTGAGGGAGGAGGTGAGGGAGGAGGATGCGTCGGGCGCGGGCGAGGAGCCCGCGGCGGACGAGGACGAGTCGCCTGCGCCGCGCAGCGAGGAGAGCTGGGCCTCGAGCTCGCGGTTGCGCGTCGCCTGCGCGCTCACGAGCTGCTGCAAATACCTGCGCGTCCATCGTCGTTTCAATGAATAATAATAATAATGAGTATAGTGGGGGAGGGGACGCACCGGATGTACTCGACGCTCTTGCGGAGGATCATGCCCTTGTTGGCCTTGACGACGGCGTCGTCCTTCATGTCGGGGCCCTTGCCGACGTCGGGCAGCTGCTCCTCCTTGGGCGACGCGAGCGCGCTGAGCCCCGGGAACAGCGTGTCCTCGGGCCCCGGCGACGTCGGCGTCGGCACCGGCGCTGCACCACCCACAGCCATCAGCCCCACCGTCCACTCACTGATTTACACTTAACAAGGAGGGGGACGCACCGGCGGGGTCGAGCAGACACTCTGGGATGAGGGTCGCGAGCTCTGAGATCTTCTCGTTGATGTTGTCGCGGCGGCGGCGCTCGACCGCGTTGTGGCTCTCGCGCCGCCGGCGCCGCTTCTCGTTCGCGATCGCCGCCCTGCGCAACACAACAACACCGCCGTCAGCCACCGTCCGTCACCGCCGATCGCATCGATCGCGCACGAGCCAATGGGAAGCCCCGCGCTAATCCGAAGCCCCCGCACAATCCCCGCCCCCACAACACACATTCCCCACCCCCACCCCCACAAAAAACACAAAACACAAACAGAAAACAAAAAACAGAAAGCAAAGCGACACTCACTGCTTGGCCGCGGCGTCCAGCCCCTCGCCGATGTCCTTCGGGCTGATGCCCGCGCCGCCCGGCGTGCCGCCCACGCTCGTGTAGCTCCCGAACCCCGCGCCGCCGAGGCTCTCGGGCGTCGGCAGCGCGAACTCCTGCGCCCACCCGCTGCCGGGCGCGCCGCCCGTGTGCAGCGCGAGCGCCGGGCGGTGCGGGATGAGCACGGGGTGGCGCGGCGGGCTCACGCTGCTCACGCTCCCGCGCTTCGCGCGCGCCGTGCGCGCGGGGCCCACGCCGCGCGAGCGCGAGCGCGACGGGCTGCGCGCGTACCCGCCCTGCCCTTGCCCCCCTCGCCCTTGCCCTTGTCCTTGTCCTTGTTGAGGTTGGGGCGGTTGGTGGTGGGGCGGCGGGGGGTCGCGCGGGTCGGTGTAGCGGAGCGAGGAGGAGAGCGCGGGGAGCGTCGAGTTGAAGTGCGGCGGCGGCGCGGCGTGCGGCGGGGACGGGGGCGCGGCGTACGGGTCGGGGAACGGCGGGAGGTGCGGCTGCAGCGCGTACTGCTGCGTGTGCGCGGGCGCCGCGTACGCCGCGCCCGGCGCGCTCAGGTCGAACAGGTTGTGGCGGTACCCGCCCGCGTCCTGCTGCCCCTGCCCCTGCCCCTGCGCGGAATTGGCGTGGTGATGTTGCGCGGGGTGCTGGGCGGGGTGCGGGGAGTGCGCGGGGCGGTCGTGCGCCATGAGCGTCGCGAGCTCGTCGGAGAAGTCCATGGACGGCGCGCCGTCGGGGTGCGCGCCCTTGCGGAACGACTCGGGCAGCGCGAACGCGCCGAAGAGGTTGTTCGGGTCGAATGCGCCGGCGCCGGCGCCGGGGGGCGCGGGCGAGGGCACGGAGGGCGGCGGCGAGGGCAGGTGGAAGCCCTCTTGCCGGATCTGCGGCTTGTACGACGACGGGGGCGGGAAGAAGGCCGTGGAGGACATGCGAGTCGCTGGCGGGAGATCGAGCGGCGACGGTGGGGATGAGGGAGAGGGAGGGAGAGGGAGGTGGGTGAAGGTGATGGGAGGGTGAGGGTGAGGGTGAGGGTGAGGGAGGGAGGTGAGATGGATGTGGAGGGAACGAAGAGAAGGGCGCGGGGCCGGGTCTTACTATTAGGCCGCACGCAGCGTCGAGCGCCTCCCCCCGCACGCCGGTCCGGCACGCTCCCTCGGGGTCCCGGTCCACCGTCCACGACCCCAATCGCACATCAGATCTCGCTCGCCACGCGGCCCAGGCACCCCCACCGTCCCAGCCTCAGCCATGGTCGCCGTTCGCACCCAGCCCCAGCCAGCGAGCGCAGCCGCCCGCCCGTGCAGGCTCGCGCGCGCGTGTGCAGCCAGCGCGAAAAGGCGCGAAAATGGTCGGTGTCAAAGCGGCGGGGAGGGCGACGCGCGATCACGGCCGCCAGCCGCCACGAGCCGCATTCATTTTCCTTCCCCGCGCCCCGCCCCCGCCCCCGCGCAGATCGATCGTGATGCCGCAACAAGATCCGGATTCCGACCCCCTCCTCGTCGCTCAACCCTGCTCAGGCTCAGCCCCACTCATACTTACTTCAGCCACATGAACGCTTTGCTCTGCGCCATTGTGTTTTTTCTTTGTGTTTTGTATTCGTGTTAAGTAGCAATGTAGTGGACGCTCTGGGCGTGCGAGCTTCGCCGGGCCCGCCATGATTAACCGCGCGCGCGCCGAGTGAGGCGGCCGGCACATTAGTTGCCAGTTGCTAGTTGTCATTGCCCGATCGGGCGTGATGCGGGGGCGGGGTGCGGGGTGCGGGTGTACGTTTACCCGAGACATGCACGCTCTCAGACGCAAAGTAAATCCTGAACTCAGCCTCAAAGTAAATACTAAACTCAGACCGCAACGTCTGCCAGCGCACGTACAAATAGGCGCGGAAACGAGATGAGATGAGAGACGCTTGGAGCTGGATTCCGGAGCCGTAAACCGTAAGCAGCTCAGGGCGCGGAACGCGGATGGATGTGGATGTGGAATGCGGAACGCGGACGCTCGGACGCCGATGCGATGGACGGCCCGCGAGACGCCTGAGCCCACTGCGCAGGCTGCTTCTGCCTGCAAGTGTCTCATCACCCAGCACCACGACCACCAACACTGAACAAGCACGACGCTGAGTAATTAAAACTGTGGGCACATAATGCGCGTTATGTACAAGCTCAGCGTGTCGACAACAAATTTCCCCTGCCGTAGACAACGCCCGTCGCCGCCGGAACCGCGCCGTCCCATGTAACTGCCATTACCGTATAAATAGCCTGGCGATGATACGTACGTACGTACACCGCCGCGCCACCACCGGGCCCGAGGACCTACACCTACTCGCGAAGAATCCGAATCCGCGAAGCCAAGTCGACAGGTACACACGACGGAGACGGAGAGGAAGAGGGCGCGTCGGCTCCGCGTACGTACGCAACGCCGAATCGAATCGAAGGCGGGTAGAGTGCTGTGAGAGCGCGGGGTCGGGGTCGGGTGCAGTGGAGGGGGTTACGTTAGGTGCGGGGCTATCGGCGGGAAGATCTGTGTGTACCTGTGTGTCGACGAGGGCAGGCAGCCAGTGCAGTAAGTAGTCCAGGCAGAGTGAGCGATAGCAGAGCGCAGAGCACAGAGCACGGAGCACGAAGCACAGAGCACGCTGAGTTGAGTGCGACGCGGCTCCCGGTGCGAAGCCGCCGCTGGCAGCCAGTCAGATCCGCACGCACGCACTAAGCAGCCCCTTCGCGAAGACGCGCTATTCCTGCCTGCCTGCAGCCAGTCCAGTCCAGTCGTCGTGCGTCCTCCTTCGGGGATTGGATACTCTTCCCGACCCGTCGTCGCAGGCCAATCGGACGCGGACGCAAGAGGAGCGTCGCGA
Source organism: Auriscalpium orientale (assembly GCA_019915035.1). Taxonomy (NCBI): domain Eukaryota; kingdom Fungi; phylum Basidiomycota; class Agaricomycetes; order Russulales; family Auriscalpiaceae; genus Auriscalpium; species Auriscalpium orientale. Next base: position 5,010,489 of record JAHLMH010000001.1, read on the forward strand.
TGCCAGTCGGATCCTCGACCCGGTCGGAAGTTCCAATTGAACTTGAAGCTAGTTGAATGCGCTTCCCGCCCCGTCGTCGCAGGCCTGGATCCACATAAGTACACCGCGCAGCATGCCATATGCAGGACTGCGCAGGACGCAGATCGTCGCCCGAGTCCCTGCCTGTGCCTGCGCCTGCACCTCCCCTCCCCACTCCCTCCCCTTCCTTCCTGAATATGAATCCCCCTTCCTGATGCGCGGGTGCAGTAAGTACCGCCGCGCTCTTCCTGCTTCCTGATCCACGCATTGACACTGGCAGCCCGGCCGGCCAATCGGCTCCGCGACCCCAGCTGCGCGGCTGCGGCTGCGAGGGCCGAGTGCTTGTGCGCTGGCAGGCACTGACGTCGCCGCCGACGCGCGGTGGAGCCGCCAAGCGCGCGTTCCCCATTCCATTCCAGCTCAGTATCCTAGTATGTAGACGCTGCAAGCTGGATCTTCGGCGTCCTTGAACTGAATGCATGCCTGAAAGAGGGAGGGAAGGATGGATGAATGAGGGGCGCGGGAGAGGTGCGGGGAAAGTCAGCTGGTGCGGGGAAATCAGCCTTCCTCAGGCTCCGTACGCGAGGTCGGGGAATCTGAAGATGTGCGATGCGATGCGAGGGGTGGCGGGCGGACCCCGGGGGCGCTGGCGCTGTGGGCAGCTCGGGCGTATTGAAGGAAGATTGAATATTGAAACTTGAAGTACTGAACGGAGATTGAAGGTGAAGAAGAAGCGCGCGGGCTGTAGATCTGATTAGCCGGCGCAGACGACGAAATTCAATGCTGCGGGCGTACTGGATGCGAGGTGAGGGAGGGTACCGTCGGGCAGCAGCTCGCCCTCGTCGTACACACCCCAGCCCAGCCCAGCCCAACACAATTACTCGACAGCAGACGACAAGCCAGGCGCGCGCACACGGCGGCCGCCCCGCGTTCCAGCGGAACCCCCTGATCCAACGCCCGCCCGCCCGCCCGCCCGCCCGATTTGCCACCCCTCACACGCTCACTTGATGGCGGACCACTCCCATTCCCAGGCCCCCAACCCGACCAGGATCACGACCGGAATCAGTGGGAGTGGGAGTGGGAAGAAGACGAGGGACCGGAGACCCTGCCCGTGGAGCGACTGGATCTGATGCAGCTGAGGGATTGGCGCGCGCGGCCGACGCGGCCGGTGGCAATAAGGACGCGGTAGAGTGGGTTGGTGAGGTGAGGTGGGTAGGGCCGAGTGGGCCGGGGTGGGATGGGGTGAGCGAGGTGGGAGGCGGGTGCGCGGGATTGGAGGCGGGATCGGGATGCGGGACGGACGGCCATGATGCGACTGACGCGTGGTGGATGTGGAAGTGCAGCGCGGTGTCAATTCGAATCAACGTCCGCCTTCGCGCTGTCTGTCTGTCTGCCAACGTTATCAGCGCAGTTGGAGGGGCAACCACAGTTTACACCGACGACGTACGCTGGGAGTCGAAGCAGCGCGCCGCGCCGACCCTCCGACCCTCCGACCCTCCTAGTGCATGCATGCACCCCTTCTCGCAGTCCACCCCTACCCCCTTCCCTCGCGCCTCCCTATTGTCCTGCTCGAGTTCGTGTTCGCATCCAAGACCGACACTGCAGCGCGCCGCAGCCCCCACCATCGCGACGACGCACCTGCGGAATTCCATCAGATCACCGGCGCACTCGGATCCCCCGACGCGACGCGACGCGACGCACGATTCAGATTCAGGATTCAGGAAGCCGCGCGCATTTGCAAACGGCGCGCAAACCTTAGTCCCGCCGCACTGCTCCCGCCCGCCTTCCCGCCTTCCCGCCTTCCCCATTCATTCCTCCCTCCTTCGCCATTCATTCTTCCTTCCTTCCCACCTCCCCTCCCCTCCCTACTGCACTACTCCCCTCCTAGCTGGATGCGGACCCTCGTTCCCCAGCGAGCAGAGCAGACTGAGTAACCGACGCGGCGCCCCCGCCCCGCCCCCGCACCGACGATCGATCGACGCGGCTAGTCGGATCTGCATGCGGGGTCGGCTCCACCAGGCTCCACCCCACCCCTGGGATTCGTATTGCTTACTCACTGATTGATGGCGCCCCGCACTGCGCAGACCCCCGCCACCGCGCGGCGCGCGCAAACTCTATCTGCAGACGGGTCGCTATGCCAGCGCGGCAGGGTGCTAGGGAGGGAAGAGGGTAAGAAGAGAGGGTAGGAAAGGAAGGGAGGGAAGGTAGGTAGGGTGGGTGGACCGGGTCGGGGCTCGGGGAACTCGGCGGGTAGGATGGTGGACGGGTGCAGCGCGCAGATCGCGATCGGGTGCGTCGAGTGCGAGTCGTCCGTCGCGCAGGGCAGGAGCACTAGTACTCTCCACGGAGGGCAGGGGGTTAGCGAGCGGGCTGGAGGGCTGGAGGGCAGGAGCGGCGCGTTATATACGTATGGACGGTGCGCCTGGTCATCTGCCCGCTTATCATCGCGTCAGGTGCGCGGCGCGTCGCGTCTGGTGCCCGCCGCATGATCCCGACTCTATCTATATTATCTCGCCTAGCGAAATAACGACGGATGACGCGGTCAGCTGGGGGCAATATAATAGGGATAATAGGGTCATCTGCGCGGGCGGGCGGCTGCGTGTGCAGTGAGGGGGTTGGTGCGCCATCCTCGGGCCGCGGCGGATAAACGTCTCCAGCCTCTCCACGCCCTCCACTAGTCCTCTGCACCTGCTTCAGCCTTCGACACGTGGTACTATCGACGTGGCGTGGCGCGCACGTACATACGATATACATCCGAGAAAAACGCTGCGCGCGCGTAGGCTACGTCGCTCGCGCGTTGCGGCTGGGCTCGTGACAGCCAGCCAGTCCGCACGACGCTGATGAGTGTTGTTTCTTTTGTCCTACGTACCAACGAGGTCTTACCTGCGCAACGTATGTAGCGTAGTTGTTATAATACCCACGTTTCAGCGACGTTTTGTCCAGAACAACTATCTTCTGGTACCATAAGGTCGAGCTACGTAGACACGATATCCGCAACGGTGCCGCACGTCGCGTCGTGGCACCTGTACTGCTACTCGTGCGTCTACTGCGTGCTTTGGGCCGTAGCTCCGCGGTATATAAGAACTGCGCGGAACCTGCTGCTTCTCAAAGCACCGACCCGTTTTGAATTCACTGCTACGTAGTAGCGCTTCATCACACCATCATGTCACCACCAGAAAAATATGGGGTAAGCAAAGTCATGGTTATCTCAATCAATGATGTCTTTGTGTCCTCATATTGGCAACAGATCTATACACAAAGCCCTTGCAATGTGGGATTCACAGTTATCGTCGAGACCGACTCCACTGTGCCAGGCGGACAGCCCCCGGTTCAAGAAAAGATATACTTAGAAGCGAACGATTGGGATAAACATGCTATACATCGGCTTCGATCAGCTTCTGTCCTCTTCGGGCCTTCGCAGCTGCGTAACGGTGACAAACATGCACTGGTTGATCAGGTTGACAAGGAGCACATGATTATGCTCTTGAAGCGCATCAAGGACCCTTCGTGCGTTAGACGTTTAATCGCACCACTGCACATGAACACTGACAAACTTTCATCCTGTCAACAGCTATGCCAAACTTGACTTCAAATATGATGAGGGGTTTGAACTCGCCGACTCCTCTTCAATCCATGTCAAGAGGCTCGTCGCATTGGCTTGGGCGGCGAACAAGTGCAAATGCATACAGATACAAGCCAATGTTGAACAAGATCTCGACAACCTACTGCGGCGCATAGCTTGGTCGAACGACTCGGGCCCTAAATTGGACTGGTGCATGCGAGTCTTCACACTGCGCAGTGCAATACCGAATAGCTTCGCCGTCGCCGTTGCCCTGTCCATAATGTGCATGCCCCGCAACCATGAGGTATTCAGGCAAACGGTACCCCAAGATCTGACTAAATATTACGAGGGTTATTCGCATTCTTGGCTTGAGAAGATCTGGAGCACCGTTTTAAATCGTACTTGCAAGATGTTCGATCGGGATATCCAGGCAAAAGATGGTCGAAAACATAACGGATCGTGCCCAGATTTCTGCAAAGCCTTGGCCACAGAATGCAAAGAGTGGGTGGAAAAGAGAGGCCAGATACTGAACATGAGTGTTCAGTTTTCTGTGCAATTGTCCTCGGCGGCTCGGACCTATTCGCCGTGCTCCGCCTGCATATCAGAAGCCGAAAGTGCCCTGGACTTTCTCACCAGACCCAGTTTTCTCGTCGATTGTATGCAGCTATCATCTACAGCTGCGGCGCCGGAGCGGAAGGGCAGCCGCTGATAATGAATTGCCTACCCCAGTCAATTGTTGGTTCGTCTGGCGCACGCAGTCGCAGCAAGTTGACTCGGTATAAGACGTAGTCTACCGGTCACCGTACCGGCCTTGGTCGAGCAACATGTACACAACCCATAGCTAGTTGGTAGAACATTGCATTCACATAACGAGCCTTAACAAGCGCCGCCGGCCCTCCAGCCCGTTGCCGGCGCCGTCTGGTCATGCCCGATTTTCCTAATGACCGGCCCCCCAACTGGCTCCGTCTTCCAAGCCTCAAACTCCGGCACTTTGGACTTATAGGTCCGGCGGTTCGTCCTACAAAACTCGGGAATCCACCACTCTACAATGAATTTCATATACTTCGGCTGGCACAAGCATCCCCGACCACTTCTTCTGCTGCTAGGAACTTACGGTAACAGAAATCGAAACAGGAGTTGCGGAGAGTAACAGAGCCAAGATACGATATGCACAGTTTACTACGTAGACGGTAGACTCGTGTCTCATATTCGATATGAATGCCAAAGCTGGCGTCGAGGGAGTGGTGCGCGATATGAGCGGTGAGAAGTGAGAACGAAAACGAAACGAAACCCAGTAGTGCAATATGCTGGGGGCCCGCATGTTCGGGCAATCGCGGGCTCAGGCAGTCGCCATCTTGCCCAGCACCTTTTGCACGGCTCAGCGTCGACGACCGGACGACCACCTTCCACCTCGGATATTGTCCGTGCTCTGCACCCCAGCGGCAGTGACCGCAAGCCAGAGTACCCACCGCTGGGGCGAGGCCTGACGTTGCCGCGAGCATAGCGAGCGCGATCGGCACGGGACAGGTCGGCTTCGCCTGGCGAGAGGGATACGCGGGTGCCGTCGTGCGAAAGCGTGCTTCCCACTGAGGAGTGCGCGCAGCGAGGGCAATACCTTGGGTGTGGTGGAGGCGAAGCAGTGCGGGCGCAGGCGGCCTCAAAAAGCGCGTATAGCCCGTACCTCAACGCCGACGGAGGACATCCTGGATGGTACAATTTGTGGACGACTTCATGAGAGCTCTAGAACCGCAGGATATAGAGCGCGCTGGGTCGGGACAGGGCACTGGCGCGGTGGTAAGTCGCGCAGAGAGCTGGAAGTGTGGCGCCAGTGTATCAGGTCGTCGCGTCGGAGAGCATCGTCTGACAGCAACGGCACCAACAGGCATTTTGAGAAGAGAGCGATGTACTTGGAGACGATGTCAAGACTCCCCGCGTGCGTTGTTTGGTTCACTTCGCTAATCCCTCCGCTGCGCACCAATTGGGAGAAACATCGCCCGAAGCGTTCATGAGCGTGCAACACCGTCGCGAGGGAGGATAAGACGCGCCAGGGCAGATATCCTGGGCAATCATTGCCAGAATGCCTCCCTCTTCGCGAGCACCACAGGTCGAATACACATATCCCAACCTTCAAATCATGCCGACATTCCAGAGGAAGTGGCCAGAGCAATCATCGGCGTGCGAAAGACACAACGTCCTGCTACTTATAAGGGAGACACGGACGCGATGCATCAGTGCAGGAAGGTCATTGCGAGCGAAGAGGACTCACCACTCCGACGTTTTTGCCAGTGATTTGCAAAAGGATCCCCCTCCTTGGATCAGTCGGTTTGTAAAGGACGCTTGGAAGTAAGCGGCTAAAATTGGTAGGGAGGGAAAGATAAAGGGGATAATATCAAGACCAATACGACTTGCTGCACATGGTCACGTCTCCGGATGCTCACCTGGATCTGGACAGTCCGCATCAAAGTGAATATTCACCTTCTGCAGCCGGTCCCATGCGGCTAGGTTCGCTTCAACAGCGGCAAAATGAGGGCCACAAATCCACTGGCGCCGTACTTGAACGCCAGGCGCAGTATATTATAGTACGAAGCGGGGAAGAGATCCCAGGGCAAGGCAGGCGAAGACGACTCCAGATGGCGGTGGACATGCATCTCTCTGTACGGGGACATTCAATAAGTGGGAACGTCAGCAGGCAAGGATCCACGCACCCGGGCCTTCAAGAAAGTCCTAAGATCCTTGGGGTCGTCAGGGAGCTCCATGATCGGCAGGCCGTCGTACTGTTCATAGCCCGCTGCGAACGCGTCCTGCGGTCCATCGGAGAGCGCCGCAAAAACAGAGCAAGTGCCTGGCGAGCAAGGAGTTGTGCAGCTTGTACAACACACGCGTAGGGGTGTACTATGCCTAGTGCTGGTGTCGGGGATGCTGCGGATGATGATGCTGCCGTTGTTGAACCAGATGATGTCGGGGCTGTCAACGTCTTTCAATGGACGCAGGTTCGTCTTCGCGCTGGCGCTTCGCAGAGCTACTTGTTTCCGACGTTGTTTCCGGCGTTGTTTCCGGCGTTGTTTCCGGCGTTGAAGGCATTGATGTTGACAAGCAAATTCACGACGCGTACGAGATGGGTGGGAACTTGAAGGTAGTGCGCAAGCCGCGCCCGCGCGCCTTTCCTATGTAGGCCTCTTTCCTCTTGACGCGACGCGACCCCGTGGTCGGAACCAGCTGCCTGCCTCGGAACCATATCAACCGTCGAGTCAAACTCTCCCCATCGTGCTTCGCCTTTCAGCATGTAAGTTGTCCGGCCTTCTGCACTCGTTTTTCGGCTTAGTATCTGCCTCCTCGCTCTCAGGTCCATCTCCACAGCAGCGCAGCCAAAGCAAGACGCCGTCCCGGACTCCACGTCGACGTCGACCCCTGCCCTTGACTACGACCCAATCCGCTTGGCTCGCGTACACTCGTACAGGCCGACGACCGTAATGCCGCGCTTGCATCGGGTCAAAGGGACGCCATTCCGCGTGTTTGGCTTCGCTCTCACGGACGCCTGGCTCGACGACTACTGTCGAGCCCGCGACTTCGGACCTCTCGATACCTTGGGTCGGCAGTCCAACGCCCACTTGCGAGCAATCACCGAGCTTCTCGATGATGCGGGCGTCTCGGGTGTGACTGCCCTCGAACCCGTGTACACTGGCGAGGTCAGGCCGAGCGACCCTCGGTGGCCCGACTACGCGATGTGCCTTGTCATCGGCAATAACAAGACAGAGGCGAGGCGGCGTCCATTTCCAGAAGTCATACAGCGACTTCAGAATGTTCTGGGCAGCGACGCTCCGCCAATGTGGTACAAGCTCGCTTAGCGGTGCGTGGTCAGTCTCATCCTCAAACGCTTCCTCTTACCATGTACGACAGGATGCATCAAATATTCTTCTCTTGTGGCGAGCTTACGCGGGCCTGTCGTTTATGTTTAAACGCTCTCTGTAACATATAGGTATTACGAGTGTATGAATATTATCGCGCGAGGTCAGTGGGGTTGACCCACCGGCGCTCGCCGCTCACGTTCGCTGTTGGTCGACTACGGGCTGGTGTCGACCTTTCTTCACGCTAATGGCAGCCACTAGTACTGCAACAGCGAGCGCCGGCAACTAGCACCATAGGCAGCCCTCGGACCTCAATATGCCTCCGGGCAGTTTGTAGCGCTGAGTTGCAAGAACTGGTCGACTCGAGTCTCGGAGCAGGACCCAGCTAGCGCGTTGGCCATGTAAACTTCATCGCCGTCAAATACAGCCTTCTCGCAGGCTTTGCAGCCCACGGTCGCGTAGACCCGGTGATGATGCGAATACATACCAGTCCCCGGTAGGCAGGCATCCTCGAGTGGGGTTCGAGATCTGGAATTGCGAGATTCCATTGAGCCCAGTTTTCACGATCGCGGACTAATGGTTTTGAACGACTTCCATAGCACTCTTAACTTCTCCCAAGGTTGACAATGGCGCGTGAATAAAGCTAAAAACAGTCAGCGAGCGGTGATTGTCTCTGCCATGATAGTCAGGTCATTGCCGGCACGTGACCGTCCCAGACGGCTCCGTTGTTTGAAGTCGTGTCAAGCTCTCTTCCGATCGCTCATATGCTCCCGCACGAACGAACCTCCGTCAGTGATACAACGGGATGAACATAACCCTTCAATCACTATCTGGGAGCTTGCTTGCCTCGGGGGGTGCAAGAATAACAAAAACTCTGAAGCGTTCTGATTTTCCTGCGCCAGTCCAACAAGTGTTTGGAATGCTTCAAGCTACGTATCATCTTCCGAAGACGCTGCTGGACTTGGAGGTACATGTCACTGCTCTCTTTACCGGTCATTTCTCACTGCTTGCACTTCAGGATGCCGTTAACACAACAGCCTCCACTGAGGTACAGGCGCTCTTCTCCGAGCTACTGTCTACCTACGGTCCTTTCTGCGAGGATGATTCCGATGAATCGCTTGATGTTTTGTTCAAGAGGACGGCCATATCGGTGCTATATACCACCTGGACTGCCCGACTCTCGTTGGACTGTGAGCCATCCTCGAAAGATTCGATGCCGAAAACCTCGTTCTGGGCTTCCTTGCTCAATATTGCTCTGGGATGCACCTTGCTGTAAGTCATCCAGCACGTATATTAGCCCTCCCGCGTTGATTAACCGTGCAGGCGTGATGTACGCTACGCACTGTCTCGATCGCAGTGTGCCGACCCCCGGGCGGCCCAGTCATACGGTGTGGCGACGCTCGTCGGCGTCCATGTACTCGTAGATTACTACTCCGAGCGTGCTTCCTCCCATACGTCCACAGCACCATCTATCTCTGGGTCTGCGGAAGATCGGCGGCAGCGACGCGCAGTGGTGCGCCTGTTCGGTCTTGACTGGGCCGAGGAAAATGACTATGAATGGGATGGTAAGTTGTCTGACACGACCGTCGAAATGGAGGAGGAGCCCTCGGAGCCATCTCTGTCGCCTGACGAACGCAATATTCATTTCCTTGCCGATCCGACGTACGGCCTGGACCCCGCGGTGCCTTTGTTCTGTCTCGCGCCGGCGTCGGAGATTTTCTCGGCGATGGACAGCATGGTCCGTCACCGGTGGATCTGGGGCATCGATGAACCCCTGCTTGGTCTCTGTGTCGAGCCGTGCAGCCTCGCGGGCCAGGTCGTCGTCGCTTGGCTGGCCGATGGTCCAACGGTAAAATATTGGCTTTGCACTCGATTCATATATTATCCGTTCGCTGATATATCTCGATTTTCTAGGGCACTGTTAGCTTTGTGACTGAGCGATCGTTCCATCTAGATGACCCTGCAGATACCCTCAGCCTCCTTCGATCCCTCCTCTGCCTGTCTTGCGACCAACTCCGTCGTTCGGCAGATGTCGCTGCCGACAATGTGCCAAACGTCAAGTCCCAGGCATCCGCCCGCAAGATTGCTTTATGGAGAGCAGGAGACGAAGACAGCTCGTACCAAGCTCGCATTGGCGCCTGGCTGGGCGTGGCCTCCGCGAGGTGAGTCAGCACTTTCTGGAACCATGCCTCAGAACGTTTTGTCTGATGACTTCCGCAGCGGGTGCCCAGGTTTTCCAGGATCGCCTGCGGACTTACTTTCATCCTTGTCACGTTCTGCAGAGTGCGCCGTGCGCTACTGTCTCGGCTGCATGCGTCTGACTTTGTGCCAGGAAGGGTTCAACGGCGGATTTGTCGGCAGTATGTGTTGCTTAGAATCCTGAGAGGTCGCTCTTTACTGTAATCGAACCAGATTGCAGGGACCCAAGAAGACAGGTGTCAGCCGACGGGACCGTATGGGATGGCAGACCGTGCTGCCGAGGCGGGGGTGCCTCGGAATCTGGCGTCACAGGGCAGAGGACGGCTCGATTCCTCGTGCGATCGGTGCGTACATACACCGCTTGAGCAAAAGAAAAGATTGCTAACGATCGATATTTAGAACCTCGGGGGGTTCAAGAAGCAGGCAGATCACTTCACGAGCCGTGAGCGGTGGTGAGGCCCCAGAGGGCCCTTCGAATGCACGGTTCGTTCAGCTGTCGTGTTCCACGTACCCCACCCGCGCTTTCCGGTGTGTAATTTATCTTACCGTGGTTTGCGCAGACAATGCAACTCGACAAAGGGACGAGACGGTGAGAGGGTGTTTGCGCAGCACTTTGCATTGGATCGCAAGACATACAATTTCCCGCGATTGACGGGATACTTCGCACAAGACATGCTAGAAGGCTATAACCACATTGCCGCTCTCCCTAGGATATCATACAACCCGGAGCAGGTGCGAATATTCTTCTCGAAGTGCTGGCGTCATTTCACACGCTTTCCAAGTAGTTTGACGTTATGGCAAAGACTCTCGACGACCTGTCAGGCGACAGTCAGTTGTGGCAATTAGAATCAAGCACCTCGGGGCTTCCGTCCGCGCTTCGGCACAGTGGAGAACGAGTGAACCTGAAGGCCCAGCTAGAGGAGTTGAAAAGAGCTCTACAACAGTCAAACGACGTCGCGCCAACTGCGGTACCATCAACGACGCAAAATCATGACGCGGCCGTATACGCATTCGTCAACAGCGAGCTATTTGTGATCCTCCACACAACCGCCGATGCGGTGGCACTTGCAGCTCGCAAGGGTCACAACTACGAAGCGGAGACACGCATGTTATGGGATCGACTGATCTTCCTCTTTTTTCGTGAGAATGGGATCGCGGCCTAGTGAGTTCGCTGCAATCGTTTTATTGACATGTACTCATCACTTCTTTGGCAGCCTTGAACGCACGTTGGCATTTCCTGTGAACCCCTTGGAACGCCTTGTATCGCGGTCACCTGCAACCACTGACAGCTCTACCCCTTCAAACCGCCAGCTGCAGACCGTGAGGGATGAGAGAAGCGATGGCGCAGTTTGGTGGAACACTGGGCTCAAAGCTTTGCTCCGGCAGCAGTTATCCAGAAGCGAAGAAGAGCAGACAATAATCAAACACCTGATCAAGCGATCCACCCAGTACCAGCTAACCCTTGCAGACGAGGACCTGTCTTCCCCGGCCGCCATCCTCAACACGATGCGCGAGCGCCTTGATCGTGAGCCATGTCAAGGCAAGGTTGATGCCCTTGGCGCCCTTTCCATTCACTTGAATGGCATCCCCGCCGACATCGTTCAGAAGCTCTCCCTTGTCCAAATCTCTAATGAGTCAATGGCAGCCTATCTGAAACCTGCACAGTCCCACCAGAAAAAATTCGCTACCACCGTCGACCTCGACCCCGACGACCCTCGTTTGGCCATGGAACGGGCCGACACATCTCACACGCCGGAGCCCGAAGGTCCGTCAGCTTCTGGTTACGTACCCCTGTTGCTTCCGATCTTCGTTATGGAGGACAAGGCCACTGCCGAGACATTCGCGATCGGCGGCTACGAGCAGACGAGACTATATCTCATCGCGTCCGTGTATTTCCTCAAGGCACTCGGAATCACCGATTTTCCTGTGTACGGGCTCGCGGCGCAAGGGCACGAGGGCTTTTTATTCAGCGCTATGTACACGACGCAACACGGTCCGGGCTCCACGAAAGAGGTAAGCCATCGTACCATACTGCCTTCGCGATGCGGCTGATGTGGATACCCAGTGCGTTCTGATAGTGGACCGATGCGTCGTTAAATTCAGCCTGGCCAACCCTCTCGAAGTGTTCCAGTTATGTGTCATTCTGCAACGCCTCGCCACTCATCATGCCGCCGAGCTCAAGGCAAGGTTTGAGAAAGTCAAGCCGAAACTCATGAAGACCCTGGCAGACGATTCAGCGGAGAGGAAAGCGCTGCTAAGGTGGCACATGCGGACGAAGGAAGTCGTCGATCTGGTGGCGTCTCAGAAAGTGGAAGTAGAAGCACCGTCTCAGAAGGCTGCGCCGATGCCCGTACTGCAGGAGGACCGGCGGGAAGAGCGTACACTTTTTTAGTTTAGACGAAGAGAAGGCTTGAAGCCCCGTACACGTTGGGAGTCGGACTTGCGCGTTGGGTGTGGTCCTCGTCTTGTGTGCTCATCACCAACGGCGGGACGAGTGCGCGGGATCTTCTCCCCAATGTCGGCACTGTCACTAGTTAGCAATATCGTTCTTGTGACCAACCTTCATGTCGACACCACACCAGACGGCACCCTGCCGATTGTACCGGATCGAACGCCCCACAATGTTTGCGGACAGGGACCGTTTGAGGCATGCAATCTGGCACCGGAAGTCACGGCTCGCGAGTCGATCGAGGTGGATGGCGCGGCGGAAGCGAGGAAGTAGCGGAACGGCAGATGCAGAGGAAGGTAGCGATATGAACATAATCATGCGACATACCAGGTTTTGACGGATGGTCGAGAAGGTGGGCCTGAGGTCCTTTACCCTAGTCTGAATCTTGCAAAGCGTTCGCAGAATTGGGAGGGCGGGCAGGTCCTTTCGGTCCTAAATGAACAGCGAGCAACGATAACTTTGAACCAGAGTTGCCGCCTCAAAGCTGAGACAGCCTGAGAGAAGGTGAAAACACAGACTCTAAGTTGTTGTCGGAAGCGACCACACCACATGCACGTGATCGTTGTTTGGACACTAGGCCCGGCCGGCGCGTTTCTCTTGAAGTTCTATGATGCTCCCGCACGACCGAGCCTCCTTCATTGACGCAGCGCAATGACTATAGCACTTCACTCGCCGCCTGGTAGAGTGCGTGATTTGGAGGCCACAAGGACAGTCAATGCTCTAGCGCGTGCTGACCTCCCTGCACCTGTGCAGCGGATATTCGCGATGCTCGAGGCTTCGTACCAACTTCCAAAATCGTTGGTAGACATGAAGGTACGGGGACGCACTCGACTCACTGCTGGCCGCTGACTGCGCCTCCTCCAGGATCTCGTCAACACAATATCCTCCACCGAGGTGCATGCGCTTTTTTCCGAGCTACTGTCTCCCGACGTTCCCCTCTGCGAGAGTCATGACGCATCCCTTGATCTCCTGTTCAGAAGGACGGCTACATTGGCACTCTACAACACATGGATCGCTCGACTCTCATTGGATTGTGAACCATACTCGAAAGACTCAATGCCGAAAACCTCGTTCTGGGCCTCTTTGCTCAGCACTGGTCTCGGATGCACCTTATTGTAAGTCATACACATGCATATTTACTCGCTCGTGCTGACTACTAGTGCAGGCGAGATGTGCGCTACGCATTCTCTCGATCGCAGTGTGCCGACCCACGGGCGGCCCAGTCATACGGTGTGGCGACGCTCGTCGGCGTCCATGTACTCACAGATTACTACTCCGAGATCGCTTCCTCTCATGCGTCCTCAGCTCCGTCTTTGTCTAGGTCTGCGGAAGATCGGCGGCAGCGACGCGCAGTGGTGCGCCTGTTCGGTCTTGATTGGGCCGAGGAAAATGACTATGAATGGGATGGCAAATTGTCTGACACGACTGTTGAAATGGAGGAGGAGCCCTCACTGGCAGAGCCGTCTCTATCGCCTGACGAACGGAATATTCATTTCCTCGCGGATCCGACGTACGGCCTGGAGCCTGCGGTGCCTTTGTTCTGTCTCGCGCCGGCGTCGGAGATTTTCTCGGCGATGGACAGCATGGTCCGTCACCGGTGGATCTGGGGCATCGAGGAACCCCTTCTCGGTCTCTGTGTCGAGCCGTGCAGCCTCGCGGGCCAGGTCGTCGTCGCTTGGCTGGCCGATGGTCCCACGGTAAACTCATTGATTTCTCACTCGAGTCATTCATTGTTCGCTTATATTTCCTCATTTGCTAGGGCACCGTAAGCTTTGGCAAAGAGCGAAGATATCATCTCGATGACCCTGCAGATACCCTCCGCCTTCTTCAAGTCCTTCTCCGCCTATCTGTGGACGGCTCTGCAGAAGTGGCTGCAGACAATGCGCCGCGTGTAAAATGCCTGGCATCCGCCGGCAAGATTGACCTATGGAGGACAGGAGACGAGCGCAGCTCATTCCAGGCCCGTATTGACGCGTGGTTGAACGCGGCCTCCGCGAGGTGAGCCTTCCCCTCCTGATGTCGGAGTCGGCTGTTATCTGATGGTTTGATGGTATATGAAGCGGAAGCCCAGGTTTCCCAGCGTCCTCAGCAGACTCGCCGCCGTCCTTGTCACAATATACAGAGTACGCCACGGTACCGTGCCACCTCGTGCAATCAAGTCTGACTTTCTTCACAGAGGGAAATCTATGCCCAGCCGACCTGAGACTCCAAACCCTCCTTCAACAAGGAATTTGCGCTCGTCCTCAAAGGACACCTCACTAGCGCGAAATTCCGAGGCGGTACTCCCTAGAGCCACAGGCAGTCAGACATCGGCATCAAGAGGCCCAAGAGGTGGCAATCCCTCGAGCGATCAGTGCGTATTGACACCACGTGGTTGCCCACGTTCGATGTGCCCCGCCAATTCTGAGGTTCGAGAAACAGCTTGCAGGTACTGGCAGCAGCAGCAGGCGGCGCCGGTGCGTCCGAGGGCACTTCAAAGTCAACGTCCTTGAAGGTACCGTCCTCGAAGGCATCGTCCTCGAAGGCATCGACGAAGGCATCGTCCAGTCGATGGTCTTGTTCCGTGTACGCCTCACGCGCTTTCCCTTGCATATTTTATCTGACGGTTGCACAGGTTCTGCAGAGATACAAGTGGGCGAGAGAAGGATGGGACGGGGACGGTCGCACTGCACTATGCATTGGACCGCAGGTCATACAATCTTCCGCGGTTGTCTGGATGCTTGGCCACAGACATGCTAGAAAGTTACAACCGCATTGCCGCACTCCCTCGGATGATATGCATTGAGAAGGAGGTGCGAATATTCTTCTCGAGTTGCCGGCTTCATCTCACGCGCTTTCCAACTAGTTCGACGTTATGGCAACGACTCTCAAAGACCTATCTACCAGTCAGCTGTGGCAGTTCTACTCAACCGCATTGCCCCTTCCGTCCACGCTTCGTCTCAGGGGAGAACGAGTGAACTTGAAGCCGCAGCTAGAAGAGTTCAGAAGAGCTCTACAACAGTCTGACGACGTTGCGCCAACTGCCGTACCATCCACGACGCAAAATCATGAGGACGCGGCCATCTACGCATTCGTCAATAGCGAGCTATTTGTGATACTCCACACAGCCGCCGATGCGGTGGCACTTGCAGCTCGCATGGGTCATAACTACGAAGCGGAGACACGCATGTTATGGGACCGCCTGATATTCATCCTTTTTCGTGGGAGCGGGATTGCGGCCTAGTAAGTTCGCTGCAAGCCGTTTTATTGTCCCGTACTCATCACTTTCTTTGCAGCCTTGAACGCACGTTAGCATTTCCTGTGAATCCCTTAGAACGCCTTGTCCCGCGGTCACCTGCAACCACTAACAGCTCTATCCTCTCAAACCCTGAGCTGCAGACTGTGTGGCGTGGAAGGAGAGAAGGTGCAGTTCGGTGGAACAATCAGCTCAATCTTATGCTCCTCAATGAATCACTATCAAACGAAGAGGAGCGGGCAATCCAGTATCTCGCAGATCGATCCAACCAGCACTTAACTGGGGAACAACTGCGCCTCTCCTCCACCATCCTCGACACGGTGCGCGAACGCCTCCATCGCGAGCCGTGTCAAGGCAAGGTTGATGCCCTTGGTGCACTCTCCATTCATCTGGATGGTATCCCCGCCGACATCGTGCAGAAACTCTCTCTTGTCAAGATCTCTGATGAATCGAGAGCAGCCTATGTGAAACCTGCGCAGTCGACAAACCGGCCAACTGCAGCCAACCTTGATCCCGAAGACCCTCGATTGGCCATGGAACGGGCAGACACATCTCACACGCCGGAGCCCGAAGGTCCGTCAGCTTCTGGTTACGTGCCCCTGTTGCTTCCGATCTTCGTTATGGAGGACAAGGCCACTGCCGAGACATTCTCGATCGGCGGCTACGAGCAGACGAGACTCTATCTCATCGCGTCCGTGTATTTCCTCAAGGCACTCGGAATCACCGATTTTCCCGTGTACGGGCTCGCGGCGCAGGGGCACGAAGGCTTTCTATTCAGCGCTATGTACACGACGCAACATGGTCCGGGCTCCACGAAAGAGGTAAGCCTCCGTACCATATTGCCTTCGCGATGCGGCTGATGGGGATACCCAGTGCGTTCTGATAATGGACCGATGCGTCGTTGGATTTAGCCTGGCCAACCCTCTTGAAGTGTTCCACTTTTGCGTCATCTTGCAACGCCTCGCCACTCATCATGCCGCCGAGCTCAAGGCAAAGTTTGAGAAGGTCAAGCCGAAACTCCTGAAGACCTTGGCAAAGGATTCGGCGGAGAGGACAGCGTTACTAAATTGGCGCATGCCGGCACCACGGTCGAGGAAGTCCGGCAATCCTGCAGAAAGTTCTGATCAAGCGTCTCAGAAAGTGCAAGCGCAAGCACCGTCTCAGAAGGCCGCGCCGATGCCGGTAGTTCATGAAGGTGATGACAGTGACCTCGCCGAGACTTTCAATAAGCTGGCGTTGTTTTCGTAAGCGATGGGATGGGGAACGTCGACGCCGTGCCTCGGGGAATTTATGTAGCGCAGACTGTTCGCCAATCATGTAGTTTATCTTCAGCGTCCACCGCAGGCTTGCCACTCCGCGCCGCAGGTGGTGAAAGCATACAATGCTGTAGACTCGTAGTACACAACGAAGTAGGAGAAAGAGACGCTGGCCTGCGTTCGAGAACAATAGATAGTAACGGCTCCACGGACCACGCCGCATGGGCCCACGTGCACGTGATCGTTGTTTGACCATTAGCATCGTGACTACTAGTGACTGACAAGTCCATGAGCTCTCTGCTTGTATCCCCGCACAAACGACGTTCCTCAGTGCAGCGCGATGGACATAGCACTCCAGTCACCACCTGGGAGCCTCCTCGCGTTGGGGGCCACAAGAACAGCCATTGACCTGGCGCGTCCAGACCTCCCTGCGCCAGTTCAACAGATGTTCGCAATGCTTCAAGCTTCCCATCAACTTCCAAAGAGGCTGCTGGACTTGAAAGTGCGGGGTCTGCTCTCTTTACCGGTCAATGCTCACTGGTTCTACTTCAGGATGCTGTCAATACAACATCCTCCACCGAGGTGCAGACGCTCTTCTCCGAGCTACTGTCTACCGACGGTCCCTTCTGCGAGGATGATACCGACGCATCGCTTGATATTTTGTTCAAGAGGACGGCCATATCGGCGCTTTATACCACCTGGACCGCCCGACTCTCGTTGGACTGTGAGCCATCCTCGAAAGATTCGATGCCGAAAACTTCGTTCTGGGCTTCCTTGCTCAATATTGCTCTGGGATGCACCTTGTTGTAAGTCATCCAACACGTATATTAACCCTCCCGCGCTGATTAACTGTGCAGGCGTGATGTACGCTATGCACTGTCTCGATCGCAGTGTGCCGACCCACGGGCGGCCCAGTCATACGGCGTGGCGACGCTCGTCGGCGTCCGTGTACTCACAGATTACTACTCCGAGCGTGCTTCCTCCCATGCGTCCACAGCACCATCTATCTCTGGGTCTGCGGAAGATCGGCGGGGGCGAAGGGAAGTGGTGCGCCTGTTTGGTCTTGACTGGGCCGAGGAGAATGACTATCAATGGGATGGCAAGTTGTCTGACACGACTGTCGAGACGGAGGAGGCTTTGTCGGAGCCATCTCTCTCGCCTGACGAACGGAATGTTTATTTCCTCGCGAATCCGACGTGCGACATGGATCCTGCCGTGCCGCTGTTCTGTCTGGCACCGGCATCGGAGATTTTCTCGGCGATGGATAGCATGGTCCGTCAGCGGTGTATTTGGGGCATCGAGGACCCCCTTCTGGGTCTGTGTGTTGAGCCGTGCAGCCTCGCAGGCCTGGTCGTCGTCGCTTGGCTGGCAGATGGTCCCACGGTAAACTAATTGGTCGAGTCATTATCCGTTCACTGATATTTCCCTATTTTCTAGGGCACTGTAAGCTTTGCCTCAGAGCGAACGTTCCATCTCGATCATCCTGCAGATACCCTTCGCCTGCTGCAATTCCTTCTCCGCCTATCTCCGGATCATTCTGGAGAAGTGGCTGCAGACAATGCACTGCGTGTCAAGTCCCTGGCTTCCGCCGGCAAGATCGACCTATGGAGGTCAGGAGACGAGCGCAGCTCATTCCAGGCCGGTATTGACGCCTGGTTGAAAGTGGCCTCCGCGAGGTGAGTTTTCCCCTACAGATGTCGGAGTCGGCTGTTATCTGATGGTTCAATGGTTATGAAGCGGAAGCCCAGGTTTCCCAACATCTTCCGCAGAACCGCCGTCGTCCTTGTCACAATACGCCGATGCGTCGGAGGACGCTGCGAAGGCACCGTCCTTGAAGGTCCCGTCCTCGAAGGCAACCTCCGACCGACTGGCGTGTTCCGTGTACGCCGCACGCGCTCTTTGGTGTATGTGCTATCTGACTGTCTGACACAGGCCCTGCGAATCTCCAAGTGGGCGAGAAGAGGATGAGACTGGGTCGGCCGCACTGAACTTTGCATTGGACCGCTTGTCATACAGTCTTCCGCGGTTGCGTGGGTGCTTGGCCACCAACATGCTGGTGAGCTATGACCGCATTGTCGCATCTCCTCGGGTTCTATACATCGAGAAGGAGGTGCGAATATTCCCCTCGAATTGCCGGCGTCATCTCACACGTTTTCGAATTAGTTTGACGATATTGCAAAGGCTCTCGACGCGCTATGCGACAATCACTTGTGGCATACCGAGAGCCTTCCGCCCACGCTTCGGCTCAGTAGTGAACCGTTGAATTTGAAGCCGCAGCTGGAGGAGTTCAAGAATTCTCTACAGCAGTTTAAAGGCGTCGCGTCAACTGCCGCCCCATCAACAATGCAAGATCATGAAGACGCAGCCATCTACGCATTCGTCAATAGCCAGCTCTATATCATCTTACAAACATCCGCCGAAGCGGTGGCACTGGCAGCTCGCATGGGTCAGAACTACGAAGCGGAGACGCGTATGCTTTGGGACCGATTGCTATTTATCTTTTTTCGTGGGAACGGGATTGCGGCCTAGTAAGTGTGCCGCAAGCGTCGATTGTTGTCTACTCATCACTCTTTTTGCAGCCTTGAGCGCATGCTGACATTTCCGGTGAACCCCTTCGAACGTCTTGTCACTCAGGCCACTGAGAGTGAGCAATCGCTTGACGCCGTCCTCTCAAACCCCGAGCTCAGCGCTATGTTGCGTGAGAGAAGAGCAGGCGCGGTTTGGTGGAACGAACAGCTTAATTCTATGGTCGATCGTTCACTATCAAGGGAAGAAAAGGACACAATCAAAGATCTCTCCTGGCGATCTGCCCACCAACTAGCCGTTACGACCGAGGACCGGTTTGACCCTGCCGCTGCCCTCAACAAGGCACGCGTACGCCTCGATCGCGAGCCGTGTGAAGGCAAGGTCGATGCCTATGGCGCCCTTTCCATTCATCTGGACGGTATCGACCCCGACATCGTGCAAAAACTCTCCCTCGTCCAAATCTCTGAGGAGGCGAAAACTGCCTATCTGAAGCCTTCGCAGTCCCACTCGACACTCCGCTCAACTGCCGCCGACATTGACCCTGATGACCATCGTTTGGCCATGGAACGGGTCGACACATCTCACTCCGCTGTGACGCCGGAGCACAAGGTTCCTCCAGCTTCTGGCTATGTGCCCCTGTTGCTGCCCATATTCGTCGTGGAGGACAAGATTACTCCCGGCCCATTCTCAGTAGCTTGTTACGAGCAGACGAGGCATCATCTCATCGCGTCTGTTTACGCTCTTAAGGCCATCGGAATAACCGATCTTCCGGTGTACGGGTTCGCGACGCAGGGGCACGAGGGATTCCTATTCAGTGCAATGTACACGACACAGCACGGTCCGGACCCCACGAAGGAGGTATGCGGCCCTATACTTCTGTTGTGATGTGGCTGACGTGCACCAGTGCGTACTGCTCATGGATCGGTGCACCGTTGGATTTAGCCTGCTCAGACCTATCGAAGTGTACCACTTCGGCTTGACCTTGAAGCGCCTCGCCACTGTTCATGCCGCCGAGCTCAAGGCAAGGTTCGAGAAAGTCAAGCCGGGACTCTTGAAGACCTTGGCAGCAGATTCGGACGCGAGGACAGCGCTACTCCGGTGTGGCAGCCTATCTGAAACCTGCACAGTCCCACCAGAGAAAATTCGCTACCACCGTCGACCTTGACCCCGACGACCCTCGTTTGGCCATGGAACGGGCCGACACATCTCACACGACAGAGCTCGAGGCTCCGTCAGCTTCTGGTTACGTGCCCCTGTTGCTTCGTATCTTCGTTATGGAGGACAAGGCCACTGCCGAGACATTCTCGATTGGCGGCTACGAGCAGACGAGACTCTATCTCATCGCGTCCGTGTATTTCCTGAAGGCACTCGGAATCACCGATTTTGCCGTGTACGGTCTCGCGGCGCGGGGGCACGACGGCTTTTTATTCAGCACTATGTACACGATGCAGCACGGTCCGGGCTCCACGAAAGAGGTAGGCCACCGTACCATACTGCCTTCGCGATGCGGCTGATGGGGATACCCAGTGCGTTCTGATAATGGACCGATGCGTCGTTGGATTTAGCCTGGCCAACCCTCTTGAAGTGTTCCACTTTTGCGTCATCTTGCAACGCCTCGCCAATCATCATGCCGCCGAGCTCAAGGCAAAGTTTGAGAAGGTCAAGCCGAAACTCTTGAAGACCTTGGCAAAGGATTCGGCGGAGAGGACAGCGTTACTAAATTGGCGCATGCCGGCACCGCGGTCGAGGAAGTCCGGCAATCCTGCAGAAAGTTCTGGTCAAGCGTCTCAGAAAGTGCAAGCGCAAGCACCGTCTCAGAAGGCCGCGCCGATGCCGGTAGTTCATGAGGGTGATGACAGCGACATCGCAGAGACTTTCAATAAGCTAGCGGTGTCTTCGTAGGGCGAGGGGATGGGAACGTCGACGTCGTGCTTCGGGGAATTTATGTAGCGCAGGTTGTTCTGACGTGTCTGCAGTTTTTCTATCTCAGTATGTGGAGACAAATCGAAAGTCATCTTAGACACTAGTCAAGATAGTCGGCGCATCCAACACGGGAAAGATATTATATTTGGGATTCATTCGCGTCCACCGCAGGCCTGCTCCATACCGAGGACGAGAAAGCATACAATGTTATAGACTCTCAACGACGAAGGAGAAAAAGACGGCCTGCGTTCGCGAACAAGCCCCACGCACTCTACAAGCCGATTGTGTTTGACATCCGGGTCGTAAGTACCTATCTGGAGACAACGTTGGAAGCGAGGCTGAGCCATGCGCGAGCGGATGTGATGCAAGAGGGATGGCGCGCAGATAGGGCCGAATAATAATAACGAGGTGTACAGGAGCGGTGTGCGTCGCGCAGGTCTCATCCTCGCTCCGCATATAGCTGGGACTGCATCTGCGAGTCTGCCGTCCTACGCAACTTTCGATGACAAGGCGGCATTTTAGGCACGTGGTGGAACGCGGTTGCTACGCGGTGCTGGGTCGGCCGTAGATTGTGTTAGACCAGGGAGGTGCAGCGCCTGCTCGGCGTCGTTCATTTTCGCGGCCGCTGCTTTTGCGAGGAGCGGCCCGTCGAACAAAAGCGCATTAGCTGTCCGAGGGAGCGACCTGCAAAAGGAACTCGTTCTCGAAAGGCGTGCCAGTTAGGTAAGCTGGTCCGATTATATCTCTGTTGTTGCGCCCCAGTCGGCAGAAACAGCGCCTTCCTGTAAGGGCATTGTCAGCGTGGGGATGATATCACGGGCGACGAATCGGACGCACCAGGTCGAACATCCTAGGCAGCGATCGCCACCATGACATTCTCTCCGTCCGGAGCCATTCATGTGCTGCTTTGCGGCAATCCATGCACAATGTGTGGTCTCCAAAGGTCGGGATCGAGATCATTTCGAGGGCCCAGCGAAACCAGCCCAAGGGATCCGTGATGTGATAACCGCCGTCGAGCATATGACGATACCACCCCGTGATGAAAACCGTGCAAGGCAGGTGTGCGTAGTCCTTTACCATCTCAGAGAGATCCAACCCGTCTCCGAACGACAGCGAACCCAAAAGTACAATCCGACCTTCTTCCAAAGTGAGTTCGGAGGTGATCCTGGCCCTGTGCGCTTTGTCCGCAGCAGCAAGGAGGCAGGCCAAGCTATAGTATGCCAACGGAAGGACGTCCGGGATCTTGCATTCTACAGCCAATCGGATGGCAGATACTGCGATGATGTCGGCCAGGAGCAACCGCACGATCATCAGACAAGCTCACCTGGGTCTGGATGGACAAAACTGACGTTCATGATGACATCTTCTGCCGGCGTTGCTTGCGACTCGGGCACTTGCAGTTGATCCCATTCGGCCAGTGCGGAGGGCCACTGCGCTAGGAACACTGGCAAAACGACGTCTCGGATGTCGCTGGCGTCGTACTTGAAGGCAAGCCGCAGGATTCCGTAGTACGAAGCGGGGAACAAGGCCCAGCGGTCGTCGAACGGTACCGATGATGGATGACAGTGAATATGAGTCTCGCTGTATCCGTGCATTAGGGCATGCTCGTCAAGACCCAGCAGGCGACGCACCCAGGCAAATATAGCGCCTTCAAAAAGCTGCTCAGCTCGTCGGGGCGGTCGGTGAGATCCATGACCGGCAGGCCGTCTCGGTGTTCGGAGCCCGCCGCAAACGCGTCCTGCGGCCCCTCAAAGAGCGTCGCAAATACGGAGCAATGCCTGGCAAGCACAAATTTGTGCAGCTTGTACAGAGTACGCGTAGATGGTGTTGTGTCGGTTGCTGCGATGGAACGGATGATGATGTTGCCGTCGTCGAACCATAAGTTGGGGCTCTCGATGTCTTCCACTGCGGGATCCGAGTCGACAGTGCGCTGCCGCTTTGCAGTGTTAGATGAAGAGCTGGATTGCGAAGGCATGTGTGAGATGGTGTGGTGAAGGTGGTCGTTGCCGAGTGATCGTGCAGCGCGGCGCACGTGACATAACTAACGTCTTCGACTTGCAGACACCCATTCGCCGACGCCCACAGGATGTACGGTGGGGAGCGCGATTAAGACAGCAAGTAATTGGTATATGAACAGACGAATACAGACGTCAAGAGGACGTGCAGTTGTGCAGCGGCCTCCGACTCCTGTCCGCGAGGAACAGGGCCGGCCTGACGACTTCTCCTCAGGCTGTCCTAGACCTCATGCACATGCCTCAGGCCTCAGGTTCTGGAACAGATTCAGTCTCTGCTGCTGGTGCTGACGCCGCCGCTGGCGCACCCCATCCTGGAGATACGATGCCCTTCTGTAATAAAGTATAAGCGAGCGAAGACGTTCGTAAACAGGACGTCAGACGTACCAAACCAAAAACCTTCGGAAGTAACTTCCAAAGCTTTTCTCTCTCATTGGTAATCCATGACGTAGTTGCGATTTTGCAACTAGCGCACAATTTCGAAGCATTAACATTGCTGAGAACACAGCGGTACCATGCCAAAGGTTCAGTGATGTGCCATCCTTGCTCCAGTATTCCACTATAGCACCGTTTGATGATGGTCGTGCATTGAGATTGGCCGTGCGATGAGAGGTTTGAGCAAAGTTCCTTGCGGCTGCTTGCCATCCCATTGAAGGGCGCGAGATGTTCCTTGAATGTCAGGAGTCCCACGAGCACCTTCCGTACATCGTCCGGCGCCATATTCGAGACAAGCTTATCCAAAGAGTTTGGGTTAGTAGCAGCCAGGTAACCCGCCAGGTTATAATACGCCAGTGGAAGGACATCGGGTATGTTGCATTCCATGGCCAATCCTATGGCTAGTTCTGCGCAAATGTATGTAAACTTCAGAGGGTCAGTAGGGCAGTAGATAGTAGGCATACTGATGTCTGTTAGTGAAGGGATGAATTCAAACTTGTCATAAGCTTCGTGTGGAGCTGCATCGCGTAGCTGCAGTTGGTCCCATTTAGCGAGCTCGGTAGGCCACATCGCTACGAATTCCGGCAAGACTATGTTGCGAATGTTGACGGCATCGTATTTGAACGCAAGGCGTAGGACTCCGTAATATGACAAAGGGAATGCGTCCCAACGCTCGTCGAAGGGCACAGACGATGAATCATGGTGAAGATGTGTCTCTCTGTACGCGCTGGATGTCAGCAACAGGGCTTGAAAACGCAGCAGGGAACGCACTGAGGCATATATAGCGCCTTCAAAAAGTCTCTCAGCTCCTTCGGATCGTCACTGAGGTCCATGACCGGCAGGCCATCTCTGTGCTCAGAACCCGCCGCGAACGCGTCTTGCGGTCCATCAAAAAGCGAAGCAAAAACCGCGCAGTGCAACGCAAGGACAAATTTGTGGAGCTTGTACAGCGTACGCTGTGGTGGTGTTGTCTTGGTATCGGGGATGCTGCGGATGATGATGTTGCCGTCGCTGAACCAGAGCTCGGGGCTCTCGATGTCGTCAACGGTAGGTTCTTCAGTGCGTTGTCGCTTGATGGGATTGACAGGGGAGTTATCTCCTATTTCTGAAGACATGGGAAAATGTGAGAGTTACCGTGGACGGATGGTCGAGGTGGGCAAGCCACGCGAGCAGTCAGGCTGCGGCTGGCTGCGGACTTCAAAGTTGACGCGACGCGAACTGACGCGAACTAGTCGCGAACTCAACAAACGATCCCGGCATTCCAAGCAGAATGCATCGAGCGCATAAAATGCACCGCACGTGTAGTAGTACATAGATAGTCTCTTATATCATATCACAAGTACAGAGGGGACAAGAACTGAGTAGCAGTTGGCCACAAAGACGATCTGCGTTTTGCCTGTTTACTTACTCTCCGTTTCCCCGATACAGAGTACTTGTATGGCTCTTCGCTTCTCCACGTCGTCGGCGACATCGTTTCATCGCCGTGGGCTTTGACCACGGCGAACGCGGCTCAGAGTCCAGACGCGAAGACGCCGCGAGAACGAACTTGCGGAGTGGGAGGTCTCCGCGGTGTCGCGGCGGTGGCGGTGATGATGCGACCGACGTCTTGCGCTCGCTAAAAATGCAGGTGGGCCCTCGCCGTCTTCGATTACAACATCGTCAGTACGTGGCCGCTTCGTGTCGGTACGAGGATTAAGTGATGCATGATGTCTGAGGGTACTACCTGACGCGTCGACGTCGGCAAGTGTTAGCAGACCGAGAGTCAATGGCGAGTAACTGTCAGCTGAAGGTCGTCGACACGGCACGACCATCGGTTCGACTTGAGCTTGCAGCACACGAAGGGCGCGAACGGCCAACGTCGCGAGCTAGCGACAGACCATGATTCTTGGAGGTCGACTCTGTGCTCCGAAGCTCCGTCATCCATCTTCGCACAGGGAGGAGCAGATGAAGAGCGTCGGCGCAGACCGGTGGGTCTCCGCGTGCTGGAGAGATGTCCAAGGTTTGCGACTGAGTGATGTGTCGAGTATGGCAGAGATAAGCCTCAGATATCTTCTGTTGCTCCCGAGCCCGTAGAAACAAAGTCCACTACAAAGGAGACACGAACGCGATGCATGAGTGCAGGAAGGTCATCGCGAGCAAAGAAGGCACACCATTCCGACGTCTGCCATCCTTGCATCAATGGGCTTGTCAAGGGCGTCGACGGAAGCAAGAAGTCACCACGTCTCCGAGAAAATCATCGAGCAAGCGAATGCGCGGCACCGAAAAACAGGCCACATATTCTGAGTTGCAATGGAAGGATAGGCACACTCTAAACATGATGGTCGCTGGCTAAGCTCGTGTGATTGGTGATCCCCATGTCGCAGAAAGGCCCTCCTACACGTTTAGCAAAAGGTCAGACGTCCGGAAACGAGAATGAACTAGAGTAAGTGAGCGACTCACCACACCGAAGATCGATGGCCCCAGCACCTGCCAAAAGCAATCTCTGTTCCTCTGTATGCGCTCCGTAACAAAGTCTCGGCATGCTGGGCAGACTTGCGGTAGGTCCTTGACACGGCTAGCGGCCCAGCGGCCCCAGCCAATGGGATTAGCAAAATGAAAGGCTAAAGAGAGCAAAGGCCGGAAACAAGCTTTGATGAGGTCGGGGCACTGAGAGCTTTTGCCGCCCCTCCCGACGTACTGCAGGGTGCTCGTGCAAACGTCTACGCATCCCTCCGTGAGTGTATCCGTGTCGACGTGATGACGATACTCCAATTTGCCGAGTAAAAGCCTCCGGGTTTCGTCTGGGGTCAGACGCGAGACCAAGTTGGCGCTGTCTGTGCGGCTACGGAATTCAAGTGTGCAGGAGACTGTGTAGAATGCCAGAGGGAGGATGTCAGGAATATCACATTCCACAGCCAGACGAATGGCCCCCACTACACAACAGCAGGTTCCTGTTAGGTCGACAGTTTATATATGGGCGCGAGCATGCTCACCTGGATCTGGATGGAAGTATTTTGCATTGCATCTGAGAGCCTCAAACTCGTCGCCATCACAGCCTTGTAGTCGATCCCAGTCGTCTAAACAAGAAGGCCATTGTGCTTTGAAGACAGGGACCAGGATACTGCGCAAACCGCTGGCTTCGTACTTCGTAGCCAAACGTAGGATGCCGTTATATGAGGATGGAAAGATCTTCCACCGGGCTTGGGCGGTGGGCGGCGCAAAAGACAACAAATGGCGAACATGCTGGTGTGTCTCCCTTGATCGAAGGATCAGTGATATATACAACAACAGTCAAATAAAGCACGCACTCTGGGATGTAGAGCGCCCTCAAAAAGCTCCTCAGCTCCTCCGGATCGTCGAGGAGGTCCATGACCGGCAGGCCATCGTATTTTTCCGAGCCCAGCGCAAACGCGTCCTGCGGGCCGTTGAAGAGCGACGCAAACACGGAGCAATGCATCGCAAGAACAAATTTATGAAGCTTGTACAGCGTGCGTGTCGAAGGTGTGATGTCAATATCGGCGACGCTGCGGATGATGATGTTGCCGTCGTTGAACCAGAGCTCGGAACTCTCGATGTCTTTGACAAGAAACTCCTCGGTGCGCTGTTGCTTGTCAGGGGAAATTGAAGACATGCGGAATTGTTACAGTTGACGGCAGCTTGAAAATGGGTATGGTGGGTATGGGCAGGCTGAGGTATGTATCGAAAGGTCATGCCTACGTACGCGCGCGCGCATGCTCTGAGACATGCTCTGAGACAGGCAGGCCTGGCATACATAGGCTCGTCCGACGCTGTCCGACCTTGTCCGACGTCCGTACTATCCCGGGCCGTCCACGGGCCGCATGTATTATCGGAACTAAATCGCCTCGGTGACTTCGAACGACAAACACTCCGTCCACATCTCCTCGCACCGGCTGCACACAACAGTCAAAGGGACAGCGGGGAATAGGCGGGCTTATTCTTCAACGCATACAATCGGTGGCAAGAGACAATTGACACTAGGTCACTGACTGCGGTGGTTGTGGCGGCTTCTCAGTGGGTACGTACACGCGCCTCGTCCGTTCCTCGTGTCCTTATACGCTTTTAGGATGCCAAAACGCGCTCTCGATGATCTCGACGCTTCGTCTTCGCCCCGCAAAGCGTCAAAACGCGTGCCAGACGCGGCCAGCTCTGACGCGTTACCCACACCTTCAAAACGCCTGCACACAATCCCCACGTCGACGCCCGCACGATCCACCGTCAGCTCATCGTGGTCTACCCCAGCCTCTGCGTACTCTGTACCATCCGACTCTCCGTCCAACCCATTCGGCTTCAAGCGCAGCACGGGCCTCTGCCAACTCCCCAAACCCTCTTCGTTCTCCAAGCAACTTCCCCTGCGCTTTCAGTTCGTCTCTCCCGATCCAGAGCCACCCCCGGAGCCACAGCGTAAAGCAAAATACAAAGCCAAGCCAAAGCCACGGGCCGCTCACCCGAATGCGGACCCGTTCACGCCGGGCTACGAAGAGCAGGGCACATACCGCATCGTGCAGGTGCCGCTCTCATATACTTTCCGACATCTGCACGCGCTCGTGCTCTTCCTCTTCGGTGGTGACCCGCGCTCGTCGTCCTCGGCCGTCCCTGGCCATCTCTTTGAGACGCAGAAGCGCGTTATCATGCACCCCCAAACCTCGCGCCCTGGCGAGATCAAGACCGGGCGTCCTTGGCTGCGCCTCTCCCGCATACGCGATCCGTACTACTCGTCGCGGGGCGCAATGGACCCGGATTTTCTTGGCGACCTTGACGCGGACGCGGACACGGTCGAGGGCGAGGGTGCGGGCGAGAGCGGCTGGCGATGGGATGGTGAGGACGACATCACGCTGGCGCACATATGGCCCAAGATGGACTACTCGCGCGCGATCGTCTACGTACGTGCGTGCGCTGCCTCTCTGCGTGGTGGCTTCACTGACGCGCGGTGTTGCAGCACCACGACGCGGAGACACAGGTGCACATCTCCATCTCATCACAGACCGTACCGCAGCGCAAAGGCGTCGGCAACACGCCTTACGTCTTTCGCGCGTTTGGCAAGGTGCGGCTCGACCCGTCCTACGTCCCGTCGCGCTCGCCATCACCTCCGCCGCGTCTCATCTTCCCGCGCGTCCGCAAGAAGCCACTATTCCCAAGCAAGCCTCGAGCGCCGCCGGTAACGAAGCGCTCTGAGGGACCAGGGGACACGGAGGTAGAGAGTTCGGACGACCAGTCCCGCGAGCAGACGATCACGCAGTTCCCCCACTCGCCCGATTTTGACGGTGGGCTCGACACGCGCCATTGGAACAGGCTCGACGCCTTTCAGCGCTTCCTCGCGCGCATGGACGTGTCTGACGCGTCAAATCCACGCTCCCGTTCGCATCCTCCGTCACCCTCGTCACCCTCGTCCCTCCCCGCGGCGTCCTCCCCGCGCCTGTCGTCCGCGTCCTCCCTGCCGCACGACATTCCATCGCCCCCGTACTCTTACAATGAGGCTTCGAGCTCCTATTCGTACCGCTCGAGCTCACCCCCTGCTATCACGCCTGCACCCTCTTTTGCGCTCACGCGCTTCCGCGTAAGGAGGGCAGAACGGCGCATCGAGCAGGTGAAAAAGGGCATGAGCGAGGACGAATCAAACGAGGACGCTGATGACGGCGCTGCGGATGCAGATGGGGAAGGGGAGGACGATGCGGTGGATGACGATGCGGGCGAGTACCAGTTCAATCCTTTTGCAGACGTGGATGAGTTGGAGGATTGAAGAGACGGTGGGCGATCGGCAGCGTCCTCGGTGAGCGATTTACATCTGTACAATACGCATTCAAGATTATTTGCATTCTCTTAGAGTAGTAGTATCTGACCAACCATTATAATAAACTCATTTCTTTGGGCCACTAGTAAGTAGGCGCCGTGGTGTCTTCACGAAGCTGACCTAAATCGACAAAGTAGTCTTCGGCAAACACTTTGATGATAGTATACATAACCTAGCAACTTACTGTTGGCCGTAGTGCACCGTCAGATCTCAATCAATTCGGTGGAAGGCAGTCCTTGCGGATAGTATCAGAAAGCGAGTCTCGATCTGCTAGTCAATGCCGATGAGGACGAGCCCTCGATTCATCGTGTAGGCTCAATAGCGGTCCATCACACAGTACTTCAGCAGCTGGCTCTCAGCAGCTGTGCCGACTGAGAGTGGGACAACCAACCTGTACCTTCGACTGCGCTTATCTCGAATGTCGTAGCTCCGCCAAAGTATGCTGTGCCATTAGACAGGGCTCTCCCCGATTTTATGGCCGCCTTAGAGACCGTTCAGTTGACAAGACTAGCGTGAGGATTGCTGTCAAAGTTCAAAGACTGTAGACATCGAAGGGTCTGTGTCGGTTGTATGTGGTTACGAAGTGATTACAAGTGGCGGTGTTTCAATCCGACTACGCTCTTACCGTCACCCCGCCTCCGTCTTTTCCTCCCGCCCGCCTCAATTTCTTATCTTCACGATACATCATGGCAGCAAAAAGTCAGATAGAACGCGCGATTCACCAGATACAAGACAAAGCGCCAATACCGGAGATAGACTTCACGCAACACCAGCTCGAGAGTGGTTTCATGATTAGCACGCAAGAACGAGTTGTCAAGGAGGTGCGCCCGCTGACTTGTACTTTCAACCTCGCCCACCCTAACCTTCTGTATGATAGGTACAAGCACCCGCGATGACCATTCCCACCAACGACCAGTTCTACTCCAAGACCGATCCGGGTAAACCTGATATCGCCTTCCTCAAGAACCACTTTTATCGGGAGGGGCGCCTCAGCGAGGAACACGCGCTCTTCATCATCGAGAAAGCTACAGAGGTCTTACGTGCAGAGTCGAATCTTCTGACGGTTGAAGCGCCTGTCACCGGTGAGCGGTGGTGCTGCCGGTCTTGTGCCAGGGAGCGACTCACGAGCCTGTGCAGTCTGCGGCGACATCCATGGTCAATACGTGAGCTGCTTATGTGTATTTCATCTCCCGTATATGCTAAAGCGACATGCAGTATGACCTGATGAAGCTCTTTGAGATTGGCGGGAACCCCGCCACGACGCGCTACCTCTTCCTGGGTGATTACGTGGACCGAGGGTATTTCAGCATCGAGGTGAGCAGCGTGCCTTTTTATATTACTTCGAGATCCTGATGCCGTCCAGTGCGTGTTGTACTTATGGTCGCTCAAAATCTGGTACCCCAACACCATCTTCCTCCTTCGCGGGAACCACGAGTGTCGGCACTTGACCGATTACTTCACCTTCAAGCTCGAGTGTGAGTGCTTTTGATGTATCCTGTAATTTTCTGGACTGACATTCGCCAGGTAAACGCAAATACTCAGAGCGAATTTACGAAGCCTGCATGAACTCCTTCTGCGCTCTGCCGTTAGCTGCCATCATGAACAAGCAGTTCTTCTGCATCCATGGTGGTCTTTCGCCTGAGCTGAACACCCTTGATGATATCCGCAATGTGTGTCACCCTCTTGTGTCACCTTCCGCCTATGCTGACGTCCGCAAAGCTTGACCGGTTTCGAGAACCACCCACATCCGGACTCATGTGCGATATCCTATGGTCGGATCCCGTGGAGGACTTTGGGCAGGAGAAGAATTCGGAGAGCTTTGTACACAATCACGTACGAGGCTGCTCGTATTTCTTTACTTACCAAGCAGCATGTCAATTCCTCGAGCGCAACCGCTTACTCTCTATCATCCGTGCACACGAGGCGCAGGACGCTGGGTACGTCGCCAGCTAATTTCCATTGGGTACATGCGACTGATATTGCCGGTGGCGCCCTAGCTACCGCATGTATCGCAAAACGCGCACGACTGGTTTCCCGTCCGTCATGACCCTCTTCTCCGCACCCAATTATCTCGACGTCTACAACAACAAGGCCGCCATTCTCAAATACGAATCGAACGTGCTGAACATTCGCCAGTTTAACTGCACCCCGCACCCGTACTGGCTACCTAATTTTATGGACGCCTTCACGTGGAGTCTGCCCTTCGTGGGAGAAAAGAGTAAGCGTTGCCTGCGTGTCAGGCCTTGACACTTCTGATGCTGTGGCAACAGTCACGGACATGCTCGTTGCTGTGCTTAACACATGTACTGCGGAGGAGCTTGCAATAAGCTCGGACGAGGAAGAGGCAGCACCCGATACACCGGCGGCGGTGCTTACCGAGGAGTCAGCAGAGAGGAGGAAGGTCATCAAAGGCAAGATCCTCGCGATCGGTCGCATGGCCCGGGTGTTCTCGCTGCTTCGGTCCGTATCGATTGTTGCTGTCATCATCTCGCCGTTGCTGAACGTGACTCCAGTGAGGAATCCGAGCGCGTTTCTGAGCTCAAGAGCGTCTCGGGATCCGCGAAGCTGCCATTCGGCACTTTGGCATTGGGCGCGGAAGGAATCAAGGATGCTATCAACGGATTCGACGATGCGTACGTGCAACCGTCCTGAGTCCCACTCGTCGCACTGACCTCTCCGCAGACGCAAGTCGGACATCGAAAACGAGCGCCTACCACCCGATATCATCGACGCCGAATCCGCAGAGGGCAAGGCGTACATGTCGCAGCCCCAGACGCCCTCCGAGTACGAAATTGGACAGCCGCCGAACGTGCCTGCCGCTGCATCTGAGCTCGAGGCGGCACTCTCCAGCGGCTCCGTGCCGTCGAGCCCGTCCTCCCTCGGGCCAACGACTCCCGCGTCGCCCACGTCGCCGTCGCCGTCGCCGTTCCGCCGCGGGCACGCGCGCCAGGCGAGCCTCGGGACGACGATGACGAGCCCGAGCACGCGGCGGCGGAGCATCGAGAGCACGATGTCGCTGCTCAAGGAGGCGGCTGGCGGCGCGGAGCGCGATGCGGAGTTCGAGCACCTGGCAGACCAGGTCGCCGGCAAGACAGGCGCGAAGGAGAACACGGCGCCGCGCTGACCGTTCGGGATATTGTCCAGTCTCGCTGCACGTCTTCGTAGGTCTTCATGCACGGTAATTGTGCGCTTTCTCCACAGTTTGTAGCTCGCTTTCGTATTCATATTATTCATCCGCACGCCCGCCTTGACGTCCTTCCCGCTGGTGACCAACATCCCACGCTAGTTGCTCAAGCAACAATTTGTATACTGCCTGGAACCACATGCACAACGGGTCAAGTAACGTGAGAGTAATATAAGAAGATTTAAACGCATCGATAGCGCGAATTATTACTGACCCCTCTTCGGTCGACCTCTCTTCTTGCCTCTCCCTCGTCCTCCATCTCCATTACTCTCATCATCGTCTCTGCTGTAACGCGCTCCGCCGCCTGTATCCATGTCCCAATCGTCTACGCGCTCGCGCAACGAAGGTCCCGGAAACGCCGTGTCTGACGAAAGCCGGTCGAGCAACGACGGAGCCCTGCGAAGCGGTACTCGCTCGGGAAGTGCATGTACTGGCTCCGGGCGTTTTTCGATGCGCTCCAAAATGGCATGGCCCTCCTTCGCCGGCGGCGGCGGCATCTCCCGCGAATACGCCTCCGCTGGAGGCCGGCGAATGCGAACAGGCTTGGAAGTCCGCGTGGCTGGCGGGGCCGGCTCGTGGACAGTCGCTGGCGGCGGGCTGCTATCCCTAGATTCGACATGATTCGGCACGTGGTCCGCCGGTCGAGGCGGGAGACGGGTAGCATCCGGCGTCTGAGGACGGTCCCAAGAAGCAGGACGTCGGGGTTCCGGAAGAGGCTGAGTGCGAGCGTATGGGCTCGTCTCTTTGCGCCGCGGTGGCGGCTCGCGGTCGCGCTGGACAGGAGGCGAGTGGCGGTTCCGCTCGGCGCGTGCATCGTCGACGGACGGGCGATCGTACGTGTAGTCAGATCGACGTCCTGGGCTGTCAGAGCGTTCGTTTCGGCGGGGAGGTGCTCGCCGATCCAGGCGGTCGTCATCGTGGACTACCCGCAGGCGGGACACGTCCTCCGCCAGACCTGTGCTGCGTTCCGCACGGATTGAGCTTAACCGACGATCGGGATAACGCTCAGAATCATCCGCAGCATAGGCACGCGATGGCAGCGGCGGCGGCGTGGCGTGGCGTGGCGGAGGCGGCGTCAAGGGCCGCGCAGGCCACCGCCGATTATCCTGCACGCTATCTTCAGAGGGTCGTTGGATAGGAGGGCCGAAGCGAGACTACAACAAATGAGTAAAAATCGGGCGTAGAAAGGTTGGGTGACTCACGACTCGTTCAGAAGTCGTGAAACTCTCTCGACGAGGAGCAGTCGGAGCCTGAGGCGCGAAGCTGTCAGAATGGGGAGGCTACGAATGGTGATGATAAGTTACAACTCCTCCAAAGTCGCGCGTATGACTTACTTGTGCTGGCCGCTCTCGCCGAGAGGGCGCCCGCGCATTGTCGGGCGAAGCCCGAGGGGTGACCTGAAAAGTCTGAGACACTTGCAATGCGACAGTGACGAAAAACCATACCCGTTGTGAAGGCACTGGGGCCGAGCGAGACGGCTCATTATCGACATAATCACGGCCACGCCTGCCAGAGACAGCGTCTCCTCCCCCGTTATAAGGTTCGTGTCTGTTCAATCGTTCGACAGGCGAGTGCTGAGAAACAGCCCCAGGCGATGGCCCTTTTCTGGCCCCGATGGGTACGCTGTTCGGCCCGGACGCCTTCAAAGGCAACTGCGGCGCAGGTGGTGCATCTGCAAATCGACTCCGGCTTGCATGTGACGCAGGTGCCCGAGGATCCTGAGTAGTAAGTGTGTCAAAAGATGGCGTTTTGCTGAACGGAGGCAAACGTACCGCATGAGTGAGCTCGTCCGCTTTCTCAGGGAACGGCTTGTGCAATGATTCATCGTAACGGGGTCGCCTAATGTCCCCGCCCTGATGAGAAGCTGGGGCTGTCGGTGCCGACACAAAGTCCGCACGCCCAACGCTCTCCCGCGCGTCTCTCGGGCGCGACGGAGGAGACCTATCCCGAACTCGACGCGCCGCTGGCTCAAAGGCCGGCGGGGTGGGTTGTGCAAGGTGCTGGGGCAGCGATACTGACCCTGTCCTGCTTCCCATCGCACGGGGAGCTCGCGGGACCGGCTCGCGACCTGTAGTCGGGCCGCGCGGGGTGCGTTCGTAATCAGGAGACCGTCGAGGAGAGCCTTCAACTCGTTGCCGACCGTACTCCGATGGTGCGTAAGGCTGCTCGTCGTACAGGGGACGCTGAGACTGCATCGACTCGTTTGGAGGGCGAGACTGCATCGGCTCGTCGGTAGGGCGTGCTGGCAACTCGTATTTTGTTCGGGAAGGCTCGTGCGGGCGAGAGCTGTCTTGATACATGGCGGTTCTAGAGGGGTACTGCGGATCAATATCCATAGCATCGCGCTCCCTACCAATCCGTTCGTCTGCAAAGCCGCGTCCCGGATCTTGGCGAGTGGATCTGCTCGCATGCCCAACATCTGAATGCCGGCGCTCAGCGGAATACTCATGAAGAAGGTCGCGATGCGTGTGCCGTGGGCCAGACGGTGCACTTGACACAATCTGTCAATATATGCAAAAACGGTCAGATTAGCGACGAGCGTACCTTGGTGGTACTCGCTGCGCAGGTCGAGTGGGCGCAGAAGGCGGCGCTCCGACAGTGGTTGGTAGGGGTGCCTGTGGGGCAGTAGTGGCCATCTCCCGATACCGATCACTTTGAGGAGGTAAAGGCGCTCTTTTGCGCGTTTCTGCACCATCAAAATAGTCGGTACAAGGTGAAAAATATTTTTAACGACACTTACGGTTCGGTTCCAGTTGGCGAGCCACAGATCTAGGCGACGTCGATGGGTCGCGGCTTCGATACGTGTCTTCCGCCAGCGCACGTCGAGCAGGAGCTGAGTCACCGCTGCGGCTGTCCGTGCGTTGACGCTTCGCGTCTGGATCCGGGTCGAAGGACATGGACAATGGCTCTCTCGCCCTCCGTCGAGGAACGGAATCCGACGCAACGTATTCATCACCGCGAGACGCACGCTCGGGCCGCGAAGTTGGCGGGAGGAGAGGGGGCTCCGACTGAGGAGAAGGATAGCCTCGATCCATATGACGGTTATGCGTTGGTGATCGGTCCGAATGGCGGGGCGACGGCGACCTGCGTCCTAGAAGAGAATAAAGGGAAAGAGGAAAAGAGATGTTGAGAATGGCGTATGGAGGATAAGGCAGAACAACGAGGATGGAGAACAAAAAAGCGGTCCGTGATGCGCGCCTTGGAGCCGGTCGAAGGGAGGATCCAAAGAAATATGGAGGCAAGCCGCTGCCCCAAGGCTTCTCGAGACAATCGAAGGTTTACGAGTCCTCCACCCCGAGAGGGAAAAATGGCAGGAGATGCGAGAGGTGGGGGATGGCAGGATGCAGACAACGTACTTAGGGTCGATGATCGTCCGGTGCTTCGGTCGAAAGGCGGCGGCTCCTGAATGGAGGCAGGGAGCGCCTGATGCGGCGGGCTCGAAGGACGTTGCGAACGCTCAGGGTCACCACCGTGACGCCTCATTGAGTTGCGGTAGCCCGTATCTTGAGCATACACGTCAACGCCTTCGTAGCCGGGAGGGGCGATTCGCGAATCGCCTTTCTGCGACATTCGACGAGTTCGATTATCTCGAGGCGGTGAGGGAACCCTGTCCCTCTCTCGCACGTGCACTGTATTGCCAGCTCGACGATGGGTATCGTCTTGAGCCGTATAGGAACGGTCGTAGGCCTCCTTCTCTTGACGGCTATAGGAGCCATGTGAGGGCTTCGGAGTCGACCTGTCGTCACGCTCGCCATTCGTCGCCCTGTTAGCAGACGGAGCCGATGCATCACCAGGACGATAGTGCCGATCGCCGTAGGACATTGAACCAGTTGGCTCTACTGCAGAGTCGTTGAGAGCTGGAGATGGCCGTGAGGCTTCGTCGCGATGTCCCTGTGGAATTGAGTCTCGCTGCTCCAATCTACTCCCTGCCCTCGCGTCAGGCGAGCCCACCTCCGGACGGCTCCAAGTCGATTCGTGCGTGCGGACATTGTAGTAGTATGACTCGCGCGTTCCGTTTCGCGCGGTCCTGAGTTCCCAGTCCGGTGGCAGAGCATCTTCAGCGGATTTTGCCGCTCCGTTTGTGCGTCGTTCCTTGTCTCTCCGGGCCATGGACATTGGACTTGCTGCGGTCGTCGAGGGAAGGGGAAGAAATGTTGACGAGACGACAGGCTTCGGGGGCAAGGCATGTTTTAGGGGCTGCGGGATATTTCTATTGGGCTGGGAGGAGTTCTGGGAGGGGGAGCTTTTCGAATGGGACAAGGCCGTTTTCCTAGGGCTGTCGGGAGGGGCAGAATCCTGGTCGCGCCGACCCCCATCGCCTCGAGAACTCGACAGACCTTTGTAAACACCTGGAGCATCACCACTGGCATCCCCTCGATATGCAGGAGGCATATAATCCTGCATGTCGTCATCGTCACCACCCAAGGAAACAGCGTCCTCGACGTCTTCCACCTCGCCGCTCCTTTTGTGGTCAACATCGAAGGACGCGTTATGAGTACGATCATAGCCAGAGGAGTTTATGACCTCGTCATCTTCGTTGCCCCAATCGAGGACCTCGTGGTCATCGTCCATGGCGGTGGGCTGGGGAGGAAAGAAAGGGACAAAGAGGAGGGACGAGGCGACAGCGTAGAGAAGGAAGCGCTCAACGCGACGCCGCGCGAAACTCGGCGGACATTGGACTTTCACTCTCCGTCGAGCGCGCGCCACCGTCACCTGCTCGCCGCGCTGAACGGCGAGCTCACAATTTCAACGTCGACACTGACATTACAGACCAGGATCTTCATGTGCTTGCACGCTCAGCCCTAGAACTTGGTCAAACTGCCTCTCTTTTTACCGTCAACGTGTCCATTCCACGCTTCCGTCGACTCAGGGCTTATGACAGTATGGCCCTCCTCCCCACCACGACTTTGAACGGAGCATCGCAGGGCGGCCCATCACGGTCCTCACAGTCCGTGGGAAACCGTGTGCCCGTACTGTTTCGACGATTATTGAAGTTCCAGCAGATGGTGCGTGGCCAGCGTCGCGTATGTTACTCTAATTGACCTTGACCTTGCCGCATCACAGGACTTTGAGCTGGCAGCTTGGCAACTCACGTATCTCTGTCTCGCTCCGAAGAGAGTGTACGTTTCTCTGAGCGTTTGATCTTGTCTACGTCTGATAGAACCGCCTTAGGTACCGAAATGTGTACTTTCACAAGCGTACGCTCTTGCGCCGAACTGCTCTCGAGCTTCCACTCGAACTTACTCTGGAAAATAGAAACCAAAAACACATGGGCCAGAGATGATCCAGCAATCCTCATCCTGATAGCAGGCTGCCTTGTAGGTGAGTGATTGGTTGTTTCAAAGTTCGCCCGGCGTATCTGCTTTTGCGCTCGCATAATCCCTTATTGCCTTGTCCTAATTGCATCTGTCGTGCAGTCTCTTCAATCGTATGGTCTGTTGTATGGTCGTACACAGCAGTGTCTGCTCTACGACTCGCATTCCTCATGATATTTCGAGACTTCTTGCTCGTGGGCATAGCCATGGCGACGCTGCTTTGGTTCGTCTTGTGGCCATTCATACAGCCGCGTTCTTCTTGACACAGATGCCCCCAGGGTTTTCGCCAATCGCGTACTCCTATCGCCGCCTACCCATTCGACGCCCGCCGATACATCTGTCGAATGGGCGTATGCGTTTGACGTACACACGAACGCATTCTTCCCCCTGTACCTCACTCTGTACCTCGCGCAGCTGTTCCTCGTCCCTGTCATTGTAAAGAACAACTGGCTGTGTTTGTTGGTTGGCAACACGCTTTACCTCGCAGCGTGAGTGCCATCTTTGGAGTTCTGTCCTCGTCTTACTGTATCGCCATACAGGTTCGCTCAGTACATCTATGGCGTTTACCTTGGTCTGAACGGTATGATCTCTCTGCCTTTGTGTGTTTCACAAGATCTCCTCACACTTTCACACAGCTCTGCCATTTTTGATTCGGACAGAATTGCTACTCGCGCCATTACTACCTCTCTTCGTCGGGTACATCGTCTCTTTATTAGGCTTCAATGTTGGGCGACGCGTGCTTACCGCGTATTTCGGATAATGAACCTGATGCCTTCAACCCCTCCAGTCTCATCGGAGCGCACAGCCGCAACCATGGACTGTAAGGCAGTTGCCCCTCGACCAGACGAAGCGACAGACAAAGTGCAAGTGTGATTCGTCCTCGCGTGTCTATTGTGTCCTTGTGCGGCATACTGCATTTGTTAGTCCAAGAGGTAAGGCACTGCGCTTGCCCTCTGCCTCCCCAGCCTGCTGTGCTTGTCAAGGCCCCTTGCGCGCTTCGTACTTGTGATCCAAACAGCATATGGCTGACAGCACCGAAGGGGTTGGGACGTGCACCACGCGATGTATTGACCAAGACGAAGTCCGCAGATTCGTCAATGCCTAGTTGTGATGAAAGGAGTGGACGAGAGATGATGCCGCGATGGGGTTTGTGGAAAGCCGATGAGTTCGTGATGCGCGAGGAGGTCAACAAGATACCATCCAACGTGAAGGTTGGGCAACATGTGATGGTGGACATTTCAAAGGTGAATGTGCGGCGTGCTGTTGGATCATTTTCAAGCAGAGCTGCAGTCAGCGAGTTGTACAAAAAATTGTTGGGCAACCTTCCACAGGCAACATGTCTGACGACATGGCACTCAAAGGGGTTGCGAATCACGACTAACCTCGGCGGCGTCGACGTTGGATAAGTAGTCGCTTGCCAGCTTGAGGTAGAGCAGCCTGGCAGCTGCAGTCCGAACGCCAGAAGCTCACGATTGGTATTTTTCAGTTGATCAAGTAGCTGGCTGCGACATGGCTAACTTCAACTAAGCATCGCTAGAGAAGCAAAGGTCTTCGGAATTCGGGGCCAAGGCCCGCGCGAGCGCAAGTAACGTCCCGGGCCGCCGCTCAGCCGCGTGAAGCAAGCTTGGATCAAGTACACCAAAACCAACTCGCCAAGCATTCCTTTCATCAACAGATGCCTCGAAAACTAGAATACTTATACTATAGTCGTTGAATTCCACTTCATCTCTCAAGCAGTAATGATAGTTAGTAACAAGGTGCTATAGCTGCAAACGTTCGGTGACAAATACAGACGCAAGACGCGAGGTTAATCGTACAAATCGGCCCATGTATCGGGCTAGATAGCAGTAGTACAACTTGGTCGTGAAATCCACAGAAATATCCCGCATGGAACCGAAAGTTATCCGCTCTTGCCGCCCGTCTTCCCAGCAACCTGCTCCGCGAGCTGCTCAAAGTCCGAATCGCCATCAGTGCCACTCACTGCCTCTCTGATGCTAGACATCGTGCTCTCAGGACTGCGTCGGCGCATGCTCGGGCTCGTGGTCGTCGTGCCCAGGCTCGCCTGGCGCCCGTGTCCACGGCGGAACGGCAGCGGCAGCGGCGAGGACGGGGACACGGGCGTCGACGGCCCGAAAGAGGACGGGGTGGACGGGTTGGAGCCGTTCGAGCTCGTGGACAGCGCGTCGTCGAGCGCCTCGGCGACGCCGGCGGGGCTGGGCAGCGGAGGGGGAGGGAGGTCTTCGGACGGCGTCTGAGGCTGCGACATGTAGGCTTTCCCCTCAGCCGACTCGGCGTCGACGAGCTCGGGGGGAAGGCGCTCGTTCTCGATGTCCATTTTGCGGCTGGGCGAGACGGCGACGGACTTAAATCGGTATGGTGAATCGAGATGACTAATATAATCACGTACGCATCGTCGAACGTCTTGATCGCGTTCTTGATACCTTCTGCACCAAGTGCAAGGGTACCGAAGGGCAACTTAGAAGAGCCCGAGACGGTCTTGAGCTCAGATACGCGCTCGGACTCCTCACTGGTACAAAAGCAATCAGGTGGGTGTTGCACAGAAAGGCAGCGGTACTCACCGAAGGAGCGAGAACACTCGAGCCATGCGACCGATAGCCAGGATCTTACCTTTGATAACCTTCCTACGCTCTGCAGACTCCTCCGAAATCGCTTTCCCACTGCGAACCGGGATATCATCATCAGAGCTCTCCGCGAGCTCTTCCGACGTGCAGGTGTTCAGCACGGCGACCAGCATGTCCGTGACTAGAACAGAGATGTCAATTTCTAGGGCAGTTTTTAGGGCAGTCATCGCAATTTTGGGCGCTCACTCTTCTCTCCGACGAAGGGTAGACTCCATGTGAACGCGTCCATGAAATTTGGCAGCCAATACGGGTGC
Organism: Auriscalpium orientale; assembly: GCA_019915035.1. Classification (NCBI taxonomy): domain Eukaryota; kingdom Fungi; phylum Basidiomycota; class Agaricomycetes; order Russulales; family Auriscalpiaceae; genus Auriscalpium; species Auriscalpium orientale. The sequence goes on from JAHLMH010000001.1 coordinate 5,051,132, forward strand.
GGCATGCAGTTGAACTGGCTGATGTTCAGCACGTTCGCCTCGTACTTGATCACAGCACCCTTGTTGTTGTACACATCTAGGTAGTTTGGGGCAGAGAAGACCGTCATGACAGCGGGGAAGCCGGTTGTGCGCGTCTTTCGGTACATGCGATACCTGTCGACTCGCTCAAGTCACGCCGACAGCACCGTCAAACAAGCCACTCACTTACCCGGCGTCCTGGGCCTCATGGGCGCGGATGATCGAGAGCAGGCGCGTGCGCTCGAGGAACTGGCATGCTGCTTTGTAGGTGAAGAAGTAGGAGCATCCGCGCACGTGGTTGTGTACGAAGCTGTCCTGCGTCTTCTCCTGGCCAAAATCCTCCACGGGATCCGACCACAGCATGTCGCACATAAGTCCAGATGTGGGCGGTTCGCGGAATCGGTCGAGCTGGAGAACAGAGAGATTAGCATGACATGTAAGTTGCTCATGGGTAGGCCCACATTGCGAATGTCATCTAGGGAGCTCAATTCAGGGGAGAGGCCGCCGTGGACGCAGAAGAACTGCTTGTTCATGATGGCGGCAAGAGGCAGCGCACAGAACGACTCCATGCACGCCTCGTACACGCGCTCAGAGTATTTTCGCTTGCCTGGGAGCAATGAGATCAACGTACAGCTGGGGATGTCGAACTCACATTCCAACTTGAAGGTGAAATAATCAGTCAGATGGCGACACTCGTGGTTGCCGCGGAGGAGGAAGATGCTGCTGGGGTACAATATCTTGAGCGACCATAGATAGAGTACAACCTAAGCATTCTAGTGAGTTGATGGGGCTCTGACATGATGAAGCCAGAGAAGCCGTTCATAGGACGATGAGACGAACAAGAAGCGAGAAGTAGGACATACCTCGATGCTGAAGTATCCTCGATCGACGTAGTCGCCCAAGAACAGGTATCGAGTTTTCGCGGGGTCCCCGCCGATCTCGAAGAGCTTCATCAAGTCGAACTGCAAGGTCTTTCAGAACATCCAGCAGCACACAAGCGTAGGATGTGCTTACATATTGCCCATGTATGTCTCCACACACTGTACAACCTTAGTCGATCTTCATGCACAGATCGGGGAAGAGCACGCACCTGTAACGGGGGACTCAACTGCGAGGAGATTGGGCTCTGCTCGCAGAATCGCCGTGGCCCTCTCGATGATGCGCAGCGCATGCTCCTCCGTCAGCCTGCCCTCGCGGTAGAAGTGGTTCTTGAGGAAGGCGACATTCGGCAGACCAGTCTCCGTGAAGGCTTCCTGATCTGTCGGCAGGCGCATTGCCGGAGCTTGCACCTATCTCCCAAATGAGTTATCTAGTCGTAAAATCTGAAGAAGAGCGCACCTCTTTAACCACGCGTTCCTGCGTGCTTACCGTGAACCCACTGTCTAGGCGATGCTGAGTGAAGTCGATGTCCGGTGTCGGCGCCCTAGCCTGTATCTGGTGGATGACACGCTCGAGCTGCGATTTCCGCGCGGCCATCGCGGGAGAGAGCTCGGAGTGGTGGACGATGGTGAAGGGCAAAAACAAGGAGGCCGCCACGCCTCCTTCCTAATTGCGATCAAACATGCGATCTCTTCAATAGCGCGCATGTTATGCATGCATAGATGCGCCAGCGATGTGTTTTGACTCCGTCACGAAGTAAGGTGGGTGGATAAACATGTTTCGGATGATGAGCGGAGGCAGGCCATGCGACGGTACTACGCGTCCTGATGCTCTCAGGCACTGTCATGTCCTTCAAGACCTAAGATACGACGCGAGGGCCTACTGTTCTGATTATCAGCCATGATTGATCTTTCGTGAAAGCAGGATGTGCGTGGGTTCTCCATGATCAAATACATTTCATACAATAATTCACAAATTGAGACCTGCTCATGCTGCTCGTCGCTTGGACTCATCGACAGAGGACCCTCATAACCGTCCACTTGGATTGCAACAGCCCACCTTCTTCGGAAACGATCAGGATACGATGTCACTCCACACTACCTGCATCACACGTCTTCCAATGCCCTCTCTTTTCTCCCACACATTCACGACAGACCCTCCGCTGCTATCGACGGCTCTTGAAAACTCTTCCACCCCGCCCCCCACACCAAAGTACACCAGCTTCGCCGCGACAAGGCACAGCTGCTGGCGAGCTCGCGGTGATGCAGTCGCATCGCGCAGCACACGCAGCAGAGGCGGCAGGCTTTCCGGCTTGTAGATCGTCTCGGAGGTCAGGACAACGTCGAATGCACCCGGTGGATTGGAGTCTGCAACGTCTGGCAGTGGGGACGTAAGATCCAGGGTATCCCATGCGCCGCTGATGAAGCGTAGACGTATATGGTGTGCGGCGAGGGAAGAGCTAAATGCGGCGAGGAGCATGGGCGGAAGGGCAAGTTCCCCGGGATGCAGCGAATCAGCATCCGGCTCCTCCTCGCTGTAGGATGAGCGGAAGGCAAGCGAGAGTGGGGACATATCTGCCGTGCATATAAGTGTGACAGAATACATACTCATGGCAGGACCGACGTACACCATGCCAGGACGACGTTTGGGAGGGTCACCAGCTCGAGGACGGATCGGTTGTAGTCTTGCAGAGTCACATAGGTCCACGGGGTGTCAGTATCGCTTGCAGGCTCTGAGGCAAATAGCTTGGATAGCAGATACACCGAGGGCACCGCCGTCCCACATCCCAGCTGTACGGCAGGAAGTCAGCCGCTCAGCACGCATGTATGCGCACCATACACACACCTCCAATATATTCTTGCCGTGAACCCACCGCGTATCCTCCCCAATAACACTCTCGAGATAGTCGACGAGATCGAGGCTGCACTCCCACGTCTTGAGGCCGCCTTCATACACGCCGGGCACCAAGTCCGACGGCGCATCGAGGAATGCGAGCGCATCGCGATCCGACGCACCGGCCCCATCCTGCGCGATCAATTGGTAGCGCGCATCGAAGAGATCGCGCCGCGCGAGTGTTATGTGTGCGCGTCCCGAGACAGGGATCGTGAGCGGGGAGTATGAGATGACCTCGGGGAGAGTGTCGAGCTTGACATGGTCGCGCGATTGGGATCTTTCAGCGCGACAAGTGCATGGAGTGCGGAGATACGAACAAGATCGGAGAGAGGGAGCTCGGTGGATGCTGCGCGGGTGCTCGCGGCCTGCAACGTTCGGGGAGGCGGTTTTGAAGCGGCGGGAATGGCGTCGAAGGCCTCGTCGAGGTCGTCGTCGAGGTCAAAATCAAATGTAAATGACATGGACAAGCTCAGAGCTGTCTGGGCCAGGGAAATGGAGCCGCCGTTGTGGTCGGAAGGAAAACGTTATGTAGCCGACTCGGACTCGCGCCGCGCCTTCAATATTTGCACGTCGTATATGGACTGTTTGACTTGTTGAACTTAAACCACCCACTTCCCCTTCTTCCGCCTCTCTCGCACGTATGCAAGCCTGCGGAAGTTGACGACTCCGAGCGTGCCAACTTGAGTCGGTCGGAATATGGTACTGCCCGTGCAGTATTTGGCCCGGGAATTGGATCCGTTACTACTTGCGCTCGGACATTGCACCCATAGCCAGCGACGCAGACGGCGGCCGACTCGGGAAGCCGCCAACCCTGCGCCAACCCTTTCGCCACCGGATACGATGGCGCACGCAGATGATGATGCCGTCACGGCGTTGCCGAGCGTCTGCAACGTTGCATTCAACCCCGCTGACGCGCGTCAGGATCCCAAACTTGATTAGATCCCCAACAGCGCCTTGCATAGATATCCTGAATTACTGCGTTCTCCAGGTGAGTGCAGCGTCCGTGTGGCCCACCATTAGGTAGCTGACTGCCCAATGCATCTCCTTTAAGTTGCGTCCGTGACGTACATAAGAATACCAAGGGTTGCACGAAACGAAGGCGGACACGAGGCAGATATCATCAGCGGGGGCTCTTTGAAATCGTACGTTTCCAAAAACCGAGGAATTCTCCAGGGACATAGATAAAGAGGCGACTACCCCGCCCTGTGCCCTTCATCTGCGCACCCCACCATGAACTCCTGTCCAGCCGAGATACACGCCCAAATCTTCTCGCTCGCCTGCACGGACGACGGCTTCACAGGACGCTCGCTGTCGCATGTGTCGCGATACGTGCGCCAGGCATCCGCACCGTTTCAATGGCAATCCCTCGTGATTTCCGGCGCGCGCAAGACGAAGAAATTCGCCGACCTCCTCGACGAGCTGTCCTCGCGAAAGCCAGACCCATGCGATCGCATATCCACCCACTTCCCCCGACCTATCACGCACTTGTTCGTCTCGAATCGGATGCCAGAGGACGCACGCGAGCGGCGCTACAACGAGATGGGCGCGACGCGGGACATGGCAGAGCGCCGGAAGATAGCGCTCGCATTCGACGAGGAGGCAGACAGCTGGGCGGCCGCCATCCGGCGCATCTTCTCTTACGCAGCGGGCACGGTGCGCACGCTGACGATGATGTGCTACGACATCCACGTCAGCCCCAATGGCCGCCTCTTCTTCTCCGACCTCAAGCGGTACTTCTTTCCCATGCTCGAAGAGCTCACAATCCGCGGCGGCTTTGACACGCGTCTGCGCGATTACGACGGCGCGTCGCATCACGACGACGACGACACTCGGTTGGAAGCCGCCGCGCCCACGCTCCCCTCGCTGAGGCGGCTGCACCTAATATCCCCCATCAGCTTCGATCTCTTCCTCCTGCGCCTGCGCCCGCTCGCGCCGGGCATCTCGCACGTGCGGCTCTCCGAGCTGCTGCCCTTCGACTACGACATGACGCGGCAGCTATACTCCGAGCTCGCCGCCCGCGCCCTCGTGCCGCCGCGCCTGCCCGGCCTGCGCGACGGCATGTGGAGCGCGGAGCCAGTCGCACGGCCGGTCGACTGGGTCGCATTCCTCCCGGACGAGACTGTGCTCGCACAGCTTGTGCTACAGCCGTCACAGCTGCCGCGTGACCCGGACCGCGTGTGCGGGTGCTGCACGGGGTACTACCGCGTCGAAGACATGACACGCCTGCTGAAGGAGATGGCGCGCGAGGCGTTCACGGACCAATATGTGTTTTTGCCGGCGGGAAAGCGGCGCGGGCTTGGGTATGCGTACGAGGAGGGGATCGCCGATTGGCGGAGCCGTGCCAAAGGTGAGAAGGGGTGCTGGAAGGAGCGTGGGGAGGTGGACATCGACTTCGTGCAGGAGCCCGAGGAACATGATCAGGCAGCGTGGTCGGCCCCGCTGGGTTCGAGCAAGTCTATCCTGCGTAATTGGACGATGTCATGAACTTTTTACCGCATTTCCCCAGTCTGCATGTACAGGTTTGTACATCCTGGTATTCCAACTTTGTTATTTGCCGTTGCATACTCACTTGTATTCATGTAGTGACATTGACAGTATACCAATTCCTTGTGAGAGTCATGAGGGCTTTTTCTTTGTAGTGTGTTCAGTGCAATCAAAGTGAGAAATCCTGGTTAGCCAGTGCCCACCTCTCGGCGACACGCTTTGCTACTCCAGTTGACGAGCCTCGTCCACTGCTCCGTACTCCGTATATTCGACGTCAAAGTTTAATCAGCGCGCGCCGGCTCTATATTCCAAGTACCCAGCCCCAGTTTGTACCGAGCTTGCTCGTCTCTGCCATGTAGAGGCGTCGCTTGGATTCTTTCCTCAGAGACAATCCTGGCCCTGCCCGCGGCCGCAAAATTGGGCCTTTGGGACGCTTCACCAACGCCCGGCGAGTCGCTATCAGCGGCACAGCCACTGGCGCGTTTGTTGTTCTGCCACTGCCGCCGAGCCTGACAAAATGGCATAAGTTACTTCGTTCATCTTCCGCTGTCTCCAAGCAACTCCCCCCTTTGTCTCTTCTTTGTTCTCCAGCTGGAGCACGCTCTCCGTATATAAGCTGGCATCACCAAGGACAACTCAAGGAGCATCCCGAACATGCGCGTAGCCACCATTCTTCGCGTTGGCTTAACTGCCGTCGCTGGCCTCAGCTGCCTTTCGAGCGCACTCGCATGGGGAGGTGCAGGTGAGTTTTTATCTTGATACTTGATACGCGGGGGGTTGGAGGTTCCAGATGGCGGGGGCATAGTTGAAGGTTCTGGGCTGGTCGGTCGTTGGTCGTTGGTCGTTGGCGCTTGCGCTTTCGCAGGCTCATTGGTACACATTTTGAGTGCTCTTGTGGCATTTGGCCTCTATGTGATGCCTCTGGTACTACTGATCATGAGGATCGAGGAGGGGGGCGAAGGAGCTGACGAACAGCCTAGGAGTGTTATCTATTAGCTTCATCTTATAGATAACGCGCTTCAGATTCAACGACTGACGAGCTTCTTCTTCAATGTTCAGGTCATGAAATCACTGCCACAATCGCCCAAATACACCTTGATCCACGCGTCCTGCCGGTCCTCTGCTCCATCCTCTACCCCGATTCCGACGTCTCCCAGCCATGCAACCTCGCCTCCGTCGCCAGTTGGGCTGACAAGATCCGCTACCGCGCGCGGTGGTCCGCGCCGCTGCACTATGTCGGCGCCGTCGGTGACCACCCATCCGACACGTGTCTGTTCCCGGGCGCGCATGGCTGGGCAGGCCACGAGGGCGGAAACGTGCTCTCAGCAATCCGCAATGTCACAACCATCTTGGAGGACTTCGTGCAGGCGGGCGCGGCGCACACTGCGGACGACAACGATCTCGCGCAGGAGGCGCTCAAGTTCTTGATCCACTTTGTGGGGGACATGCACCAGCCGCTGCACCTCACCGGGCGTGACCGCGGAGGAAACGGGGTCAAGGTCTCCTGGGACGGCCGCGTTACCAGTGCGTATACATTTACTCAGTCTGCTATTAGCGACACCCTGCTAACGTGCTCTGCAGACCTCCACTCGCTGTGGGACGGCCTCCTCATTGCCAAAGCGCTGCGCTCGCTCCCCCGCTCGTCGAACTACTCGCACCCCCTGCCTGTGCCCGAAGTTGAATCCGCCCTGCGCGGCGCCATTTACGACCCGTATATTCGCAAGCTCATGTGGGAGGGCGTCGGCGTCGGACCGTACAGCCAGCGCAAAGCGCGCTGGGAGGACGAGGCAGAGGCCTGGCTCGCGTGCCCCACCCTGGACGCCCCCGTACAGCCCAGCTCGCTCTTCGGCGGGCTCAAGCAGGCCTTCCTCGGGCTCCTCCCGCGCCGCACGACGCCCGCTCCAGGCCCCCCGCAGACCACAGACGACGACGCGCTCTGCCCGCACGCGTGGGCGGCGCCGCTGCATACGCTCAACTGCGAGCTAGTGTGGCCGAAGGAGCTCGACGACCCGCGCTACCGTGCGGCGTCCTCGGGCGTGGAGGACATCCACCTGCACCACGGCTCGACCGTGGAGGACGAGGTGCGCGCGTTGGACGTGCATGTCGGCACCGCGGAGGCGAACGGGGGCCGCTATCTCGAGCTCGACACGCCGGAGTACGCGGGGCGCATCGAGCGTGAGTGGGTCCTGGAGAAGCTGCTCGCGATGGGTGGCGTCAGGCTCGCCGCCGTGTTGAATGGTATTTTCATCCCATTCGTGGAGCGGTCGGCGTAGATGATTGTTTATTGATGATTGCTTGCTTTGACTGATTCCCAGTGGACTTTTTGTATGACAGTAATTTGGTGTGGCGCTGGAGCGGGTGATATTGACACAGCGGAAACCAATCAACGCACCCGTTGCGATAATGATCATGATCGCGCGCGTACAACAGAGTAATCAATGGGCGTGCTACCTCTTCATGTAACAGATCCAGTGCTTTGCCGCGTTACATGCATACGCGAGAACGAGACGGACTTGGACGCTGGGGTTCTTGCTTCAGCTGGTCGAGCCTGGGCATGGCTCACTTTGGGGAGCATCGTATTGCGCGAGATTGCAGAAAACGGAACCGCTGGTATATTCAAGCGGTAGACGGTGATAGTACTAGAAGGCGATACGTGGATAATGCTCTAGACGTGGTCTTGTTCGACTTGTGACGACACGCACCTGGATTCTATCCGTATTGATTGGCACCCTTAATGACCGACAGCGTACGCCTCCAACTGAACTGGGCGTCTGCACCATTCATATGTGCTGCCACCACCAGTCATTCTCGAGAGACACCCTGACAGTGGTAGCTTGTCGTACGCCAGATATGTTACATCTCTGAAGTGATGTTGGGGAATGTCTACGTCTCATTTTGGGACTGCCTATCGACATATAAGCTCCTTGGCTTCCTTCGACCGAGGAAGCAATCTGCATTTGAATGGAATGGGGTGGCTAAACGTATCTAGTCAATAGCAGCCCAATTTCGATTGACACTCGAACGCACCTAATGAAGCCCGTGTACTCGACTTCCGGCTCAACTTCATTTCCATCTTCGTCCCGCGCCTTCAAAATGTTGAACACGTAAAGGACAGATGCAATGTAGAGGAATACGGAGCTTTCGGCGAGGAACATCCCTGGACAGATTCTGTGATGGCAGGTGACCATGTCAACATCTTTCGAGCACTGGCACTGGCGGAGCGCACACAAACCTTCTCCCAAAGCCAAACGCGACCCACCCAGGGTCTTCGATTTTGCTGAGATGGCGTAGTTGTCCATTAGTGTCAAGGAAGCGGTCGGGCTGGAAGCTGGATGGCGATGGGTAAGTCGCTTCATCGTGGAGAATTGCCCTGAATATCTATTCAGTGTGGGGCTCCAGATAGGTCAACAATGTCGAGGATACAGTGTACACACCAGATGTTCGCATAGATTGTAGCTCCTTCGGGTATCAGGAACCCGCGATAGATATCGTCTTGTGTTACTCGGTGTGCGAGACCTGTTGAGCCGTCGACACGGTCAAGGAGCAGCCCTATGAGACATAGCAAGGATAATCGACGTACCAAGTGGCACGGAAGGATTCCAGCGCCACACCTCTTTCACCAACGCGCTGAGATATGGGAGCTTGTCCCGGTCGCTGACGGTCGGGAGTCGACAGCCACTGTCCGATGATGGCGGGCCGAGGACGGCGTCTAGCTCGGCCTGAGCGCGTCGCTGTACGTTGGGGTAGAGGAGCATCGCGAGGAGGAACGACAGAAGGGAGGAAGGAGTCTTCCGCGAAGCGTAAGAACTTGAAATTGCCCCTGCCGAAGTAGCTGCACACTTACAGTCTCCGCGCCACCTATCCCAGTTTTCAGATGCGGTGCGATGAGGCTCTAGAGGAGCTCTCACCTGAGTATAGAGACGCTGCAGCGGCCTTGATAAGCTCCTCCTCGGCCGCGCTGCGTTCTCCTGATGCTTTATCAGCAGAGAGGAAGTCGGACACAATAGATGGCGGAGCTTCTCCCTGTCGCTGGACCCTGTTAGCTCCGCTAGCTATCCACCAAGCAACCCAGGTCTCATACCAGTTTTTCGCGCACGTATGAAAACGGTACATCGTAAAGCTGCTCCCGGTCGTGTCTCATACGCTCCGCGGCCTTGTGGAAGGTCGCGCCAGGGAACCAGGGCGGAACATACTTCACTTCAAGAGAGTATCATTAGAGAGTGCGATGAAGCTCCGACAGCATTGTGAGGACTTACAAATCGGCCAGCGATCAACCCAGAACGCATCGGGATCCGATGCTCTGGAGAAGCCTGCCATCGCGTCTTCGACGATTTGCACAAGTGGATCGTGACCTGTGTCTGCGACTTCGTATCCATAAGTAAGGAGCAGTATGAGTGACCCCGACGCTCTGTGATCTCAGTTCGGAGAGGGCTGCATGCGCAGGAGCAGCACATACTGTCGTATGGTGTCGCCAAAATCCGTCCCGTTTGAACCCAGCTGTCCAGCGTCCAAAAGCTGACGCAGGAGTTTTCCCCGCGCTCTCTCCTGCATCGCAGTCAGATCGGCACGTGTGCTCGCCCGCGGCCCGATGGTATCGTGGAATAGCTTGCGCAGCGCACGGAAGCGGACGTCAGAATAGATCGGATATGGTGACGAGGCGGAAGGCTCTGCTATGGGCGTCGAAGCTGAAGGGGAGAATCGCGCGTATCCAAGACCATGATTCCAGCCTAGTCTGAGGAAAGATGGGTCTTTGAGTCAGGCAAAATGGTATCCTCCGAAGCCTCACATTTCGCCTGCCAAAGTAGATGGAGGGCGATCGGAATAGATCATTCCTGTATGGCAGTGCCGTGCGTCGGTATAGCGCTTCAGATATCATTGCCGGGTTTACCTCGACGGTCCAAAAGATCACTGGCTGCGCGAGCTGAGCCTAGGATTATTGTGGTCTCACCAAGAGATGTGAGGCGCAGTACATCCCCTAGGAGCACTTTAGACATGACTTTAATCCATTTTCCCGTGAATAATTTACCATAAATTTTTGACCAGCGGTGGTAAGTCAACCAGTGCTTGACTTGAGGTAGTTGGAATGTATTGCCGACGACTGGCCAACCTGAAGGACCTGGAGCAAGAGGAGCACTCGGTTGCTTAGAGAAACCCCCTCCAGATGAAGTGACAGATATAAAGTGTTCCCGCAAGCGTAAAGAAGGCGTCGAGGGGAAAGAGAAAGTCCATCACCGTTTGCAGATGCAGAGAAACCTGACTCGCCGCTGTGACTTGGGCTCAGCGGCCAGCCGGGCCGGTGCACCCATGATTGGCAAATCCCACGAACATTTCCCGACGCGTCCTCCGCGCGTCCGTCGCCGAGCACTTCGACTTCGCCGCGCGGTAGCAACTTTGTGCGCTCATGTCGTTCTACGATGCAGACGACGCCGTAGCCTCAGACGATCCAGGGGTACGTGTTCCCACGCTCACGATGGGCGACCGCTGACACAACTGTAGCTCGAGGAAATTCTGCGCCGTTCGGTCCTTCCCTATCACCCAAACCGCGTCGCCCCCGCATCTACCAGCGCCCCGGAAGCAATCACCTCGCGTCAGGAGCTCAGGAAACGCATTTCTCATGTCGATAATGCACTTGCGGATGTCGAGGAGGAGATAAAACAACTCCAGAAGCGGCGTGCTCAGCTGAGGGCGGACAAGCGTGATTTGCAGGGGCAGCTGGAGAACCTCGATCAAAAGGACAATGACAAGCCTGTGGCTGTCACGAACTACTTTGAAGATTTTGACTGGAGTGTCGAGCTCAAGAACCGCTTGAGAGAGGTGTTCGGCATCAACAGCTTCCGGCTGGTGCAGGAGGGGTGCGAGTTAGCATCGGTCTCTTCTTGTCAGAATGGCTAACGTGCTGTAGTGTGTGCAATGCGAATATGAGTGGTAGAGACATCGTCTGTGTCATGCCCACAGGCGAGTACCCCTCCCTGTACATCCTCCCGGAACTGACCACATAGTCAGGCGGCGGAAAGTCCTTGACTTACCAATTGCCTGCAATCATGTCCCCGGGATGCACAATCGTTATCTCGCCCCTGATAGCTCTCATCCGGGGATCAGATCTTGCATCTCACAGAACACCACGGTGAGCTTCCTCTTCCTGGTCTTGACGCCGTTAGAACGAGCGGCTTAAATGTGTGCAGTTGAGGCTGTGATGCTTATGAGTGGGATCGCCCAAGAAGAGATGCGCAGCATCATGCGACGCCTCGAGGACACCGCAACGGGCCACGGAAGTGTTAAGCTATGCTATGTGACGGTGCGCTCCGCTCCGTCCTATCCGAAATCGAGGATCGAGATTCTACGAAATCTTCGGGCAGCCGGAGCGCTTGTCCAAGAGCAAAACTTTCTTGTCCATGGTCCAAAAGCTAGTCAACAATGGCAAACTAGGTATGCAGTCACACTTGCGATTCATAATCGAGGCCGACCATTTTGCTAGCCCGCTTTGTGATCGACGAGGCGCACTGCGTATCCCAGCTAGGCCATGATTTTCGGTTCGTCGTGATTATACCAACGTGTGTTGTCTTGAGCCTTTGATAATTGGGCACAGAACGGACTACAAGGAGCTATCGAGACTACGTCAACAGTTCCCGCAGGTCCCGATCCTTGCGCTGTCTGCAACGTGTCCGCAAAACGTGCTTGCAGATTTGCTCCAAATATTGGGTCTCAAGCCAATCACGCTGGGACGCAGTAGGACGCTTCATATGTCTCCCCTGAGGCGCTGAACTTACATTACTCCGAAGGCGCCAACAACAATGGCACTGTCTATTTTTCGAGCCCTCTTTATCGCAAAAATCTGCATTACAAGGTGGTCGAGAAGTCCTCGGTTGCGGCAGAAGTCATTCGCCATATGATCGAGTACATACTCGAGCATCACCCCAACGCAAGCGGCATCATCTACTGCCTGTCCAAGAAAGTACGTCACGATGGTCCCTTTGCTGGATTTGTGTTGAATGATAGCAGGACACAGAGGCCGTTGCAAATGAGATCCAGGTGCGGAGCGACGGCAAGATTAGGACAGGCGTGTACCACTCCGAAGTCCCCGATTTCGCAAAGCAGAAATTGCATGAAGACTGGCGGAGGGGCGCCATCCAAGTGGTCTGTGCGACTATCGGTGAGTCACCACCGTATGCTCTGAAGGCGTTAATGAGAGGTTTGTATAGCGTTCGGCCTCGGCATTGACAAGGCTGACGTCCGGTTCGTCATGCATCACTCGGTCGGTCAATCTCCTCGCTCGCGTGTGTTCTGGCACTCACTCGCCAGTAGATGTCTGTGTGTACAACTCCACGGATGGTCACACGCTCCCACTGCTAACCCCGCACGCAGAAATCGGTGGAGAACTACTACCAGGAGTCTGGCCGAGCTGGCCGGGACGGCAAAGATGCAGATTGCATACTGTACTACCGATCCATGGACGCGTTCCGGTTAAATGATTTTGTCGTGACGAAAACAAGCCATCAGCAGAGTACGCACCGTGCCACCTGCCCGCTCCCCCACCGCTGACGCCAGCCCCATTATAGTTCACGACATGCTGCGCTTTTTGCAGGACGTCAAGGAATGCCGCCATGTTCTGTTCGCAAAGTACGTCCCGCCGCGCGCTTTAACTCTGCGCCTTTGACAGCGTGCTGGGCAGACACTTTTCCACCCAGTCAAACCTCGCACTGTCGGCGTGGTCCGCGGATCCGCTTGTGCGGTGTGGCCACTGCGACAACTGCACGCGCGCGCCGGGGGCGGTCGAGGAGCGCGACATCACGGCGGAAGCGTGGCGCGTCTTGCGCATCTCGCAGGCGCTCAAGCGCGCGGGCGAGAATGTGACAGCGCAGAAGCTGAGCGACTGCGCGCGCGGCGTGGGCGCGGAGGTGAAGAAGTTGGACGCGGCCGCGGCGAGCTGCAAGGTGTCTCTCTCCAAGCAGGTGCGTTGTTGTTATTCCGCTCGGGGCAGCGCGTTCTGTACTCATGCGACAGCGGGCAGGACACAGAGGCTCTGGTGATACATCTGATGCTGGAGCATTACTTGACCGAGAAGCTGCACACCACGCCGTACAAGACGGTCACGTACTTGGAGCCTGGCCATGCGAAGCGCGCGGCAGCATTCATGGACCGTTCACAGGCCCAGGTCGAGGAGACACGCACCGGTGCGCGCATGACGTATGCATTCCTGGTACCGGAGAAGAAGGTAAAGAACAAGGCAAGCGCAGGCGCAGGTACAGGCGCAGACGCAGACGCAGGCGCAGGCGCAGGCACAGGCGCAGATTGCGCGAGCGGGAACACGACCCCTCCGCCGCGGCGCAAGAGGAGCGAAGCTAACAGGGCCGGGCCTTCGAAGCCACGGAAGCGCAAGCGGGCGCAGAGGACGCCTTCTCCAGAAGACCAAGACTTGGGTGTCGAGGATGTGAGCAGCGTCCCTGGTGCCCGTTGTAATCACCGGGAGGACTGACTTGCCATGGAGGTGTCGCGCAGCTCTGGCTATACCTCCTCTGGGAGCGTAGAGATCTACTCCCCGATTACGAAGCGCAGACGTCCTGCGAAGCATCCCCGCAAGCCTTCGCCGCCACGCCGCGTCTTGATTCCGAGCTCCGAGAGTGAGCCCGAGGAAACGGGGGTGGTCTTACTCCATAAGAGATACCAACTCTCGTACGGCGAGCAACAAGAGAGCACAATCCTCAAGCTCGCGCGGCGCAGTCGAGGTGATAGAACTTTCTTCGGACTGAGCATGAATCGATGGCCTCTGTACGATTTTACCACATGCTTACTACTCATGCACCGGAATTTGTAGCGCATACCCATGTATCGAATATGCCTGTAGCTTCACGTATTCATGTACGAATAACACCTCGCCATCGATATTGAAGGAATGTGTTCAATATCTTAATAAATAAAACACTGGCGACTCGAGGTTGAACTCCCTAAGCCGCATACAACATAATATCGAATAATCTGCTACAAATCCCCGGAGCACCAGAGCAACCCTCAGACCGTGATCGGCTTCCCCAACATCTCTGCCGCCTTGATGTCCTGCAGCGCAAACTCGCCCGACTCCGCTGCCTCCGAGAACTTGTCGCCCAGGCGCTCGCGCTGGATGGAGATGTGGATGCCCTCTGTCGGCGTCGCCGTGGAGTAAAACGTGGACGACTGCCCGTACGTGCCGTTCCCATGCGTCGAGTTCGCGACGTACGTCTCGTACGCCTTGGGCAGGCGGTGCGTGAGCCCGAGCCCGACGCGCACGATGATGAGCAGCGGCGTAAGTACCTGACGCGCGTCGTCAGTCGGTCGCGCACAAAAAATAATAAGAATGGGCTAAGACGTACAGCGAGCTGTGTCGAGACGTCCATGCCCGTAAGTGTGGCGGCGCTGTGCTTGAGGTACAGCACGAGCATAACGAGCGTCACTGCGGCGAAGAGAGCGCCAGACTCGACGATGGTGAGCATGGACGCCATGTACCGGTTCGCGCTCTGCCCCCGCGACGAGATGGATTGGACCTTGCGCCCCATCCACCAGAGCCTGCCTGCGATCGCGGCCGTCACGGAAATGTTGACCGCAAGGTCGAGCGCCCAGCCAACGGGCCCAATTCTGCTGAGCGTGCTGGCGTAGATGTCCGCGTTGGGCCGGGAGATGAGGACGGTTGCGGTGTACGCGACGCCTGAATTTGCGGTCAGTTATTTTCCGGGATGTGGAGGCAGAATACTTACCCATGTGAGCAAGCTCAACGATGATCTGTTGGATCGTTCATGATCAGAGGCACATATATAGGCAAGCGAATCGGCTTACCGCTGGAATACAGATTTTCCAGTTGCGGCCCCATACGACGTACAGACGCCAGATCTAGAGACTTCCATCAGCAGCTGCGATGACGGGAATGGAGCGCTATATCTCTTACCAGGATAAGATCTTGCAAGAAAACCTTCGAGAATTTGAGTATTGGTAACGGGATTATGCTTAAGACGTCGGAGCACTTACTGTTGTGTCGTAGATCACGGTCTTGGCGACCGCAACCTTGTTGGTTTCGTTGGCCCAATAAAGAATGGAGTACAACGGCGTCGGTGGGCTGGGAGTGTATACGAAGGCCTCTAGAAGCTGTCGTAGGGAAAGAGAGACGTGGGTTGTGCACAGAAGGAAAAGAACAGTTGATGTGACCCCAAGCATCCTGGAGCGACACTTGTATCAGCGGTGGCTACAAAAGCACAATAACTGCAGGGCCTACAATGTGGGTGTTTGGGCTGCCGACCGCCTAGCAAGGACGTAGAGTACGCCCAGGAACGTGATACAGCTGCAAGAGAGTTAGTTGCCGCCGGAGAAGGGCAGCCATCCTCTACTTACTTCATCCCTGCGCACACCAAGTTCTGTGAGATCGCATATAGTAGGCCAATGATACTACTCACCCCATATTGACGTCTCGATCCATATGCCAACTAGGGATATTTTGTCGAGAGGCGGGATTGAGATCGCGGCAGACGCCATTGAAGACTCGGAGTTATGGAGCGCGAACACAGACACAATCCGCGGTTTACTTATACCGCTACATCGTATGCACGGATCAAGAAGACTTCTGCAGGAGCCAAAATAAATCCAGGCGCGTTCTGGGGTAGGACCCCGCGGCTCACCGCGCTGTTGTGTAAGATAGTGCCTCAAACACTGAAAGAGCAACGGCAATCAGGTCGACCAGAATCCTGCAAGTGCGTGGGGACCGAATCATTTCGAAGGTTGTATCGATTCAGAGATCTGTCGCGTGGTTTCTCTGTGATCGAAGCACTCTCGGCGCCTGGGAGACCATGATATGCTCTGCGACTTGTGGAGCACCATCGGATACGTAGGTGCGTGGCGATCAGACATGCTGCTTAATCATCGGTGATTGAGTTGAATTCTCACCGGGCTCCAGTCCGTATATCGCGTTCAGTCATAATCTGTGAGTCTGTGAGCCAGGGTCAAGCAGGGTCAAGCAGGGTCAAGCTAATCGTTATAATAGCGACGTGCTTAGCGCATATCTGGGGTCGTGAAGTGCTCCGACTCTTGAGAGATGTGTGAGCGATTCCGCCGAGACGGAAAAAACTAGTGAACATATCTGATGTTTGGGACTTACGTATCCGACCCGACGTCGAGCCGGAGGTTGAGACCGAGCCCGACTCGGAGCCGAGACTGTAACAGGTTGCCCGGAGGAAGCCGTGGCCAATCCTGCGGTCCTCCGAAACCGCGTTGGACTCGTCCCTGTATATGCAGAGATAAAATATGATGCAGTCAGCAGCGGCAGCAGATTCCAACGCGAACAGAACCTTCTGCGGTGGCCCACTGTTCTGATCGTGGATTCGTGGTCTGAGTTTGCAAGGACTGACGCATCCGACGCTCGCTCGTTGATGTCGAATGCTGAATCATGAACAAACATAAGTATATCCTCGCTCAAGACCCTGCTGTGGTCAAGGGCTGCGGCACACATGCCTTTCATTTTTCGTAGCCAGCCGCTCAAGGCGCTGTACCTGACTGGCGCCATATTCACTCTCCTCTTCATCAAACTCCCATTCCAGGTCCTGCGCAACCTCGTACCTGCATTGCGGCCCCGACCAAAATGGTCTCTCGGTCGATCCGTCATCGTCTCTGTCTTCGCATCCTTCACCGAGATTCTCTACAATACCACCCTGCTTTCCTCACCGCCCATCGACGACATACTCAAAGATGCAGACTCCGCTGGTCTTGCATGGGTCGAACCTACGCCTGACCTCATCCTCGGTGATGTTCGCAACGCAGCGTCCATCAATAAGGTAGAACCATGCAGAATTGCCGGCTTTTGGTATGGTGCCAGAGGCGCTGGTGGCAAGGCGGGCCAAAAGGCGTCACCCGAAGAAACGGTTCTGTATCACTTCCATGGTGCGCATTGTTCGGGAATTCGAGCTTTTTTGGCACTGACGTCTTGGACAGGCGGCGGCTTTGTGGTAAGAGCACATCTAGCCTTCCGTACATTGTCTCATAGATCTGGAAGATGGGCACAGCACATCCTTCCAATGGTCCCGGGAAGACATTGCTCGACGGGTTCCTCGAGCACACCAACGTCTCTCGCATCTTCGCGCTCGAGTACCGCCTCTCTGTCGCGCCGCCGTTCGGCTCCAAAAATGCGTTCCCTGCGGCGCTCATCGACGCCATTGCCGGCTACCGCTACCTCGTCGAGGAGGCTGGCTTCAAGCCCGAGAATATCGTTGTCAGCGGTGACTCGGCGGGCGGCACGATCGCATATGCACTCGCTCGATACCTCGCGGTTCACGCCATCCCGGGCCTCGCCGTGCCGCGTGCAGTGCTGCTCCTGTCGCCGACGGTCGACTGGGCGTGCACGCACGCGGGCCCGGACTCGTCCATGGTGCGCAACACGCGCTCAGACTTTGTCCACGCCGTCTTCGAGAGCGGGTACACGGCGCGCGCGTTGCAGGGTAACCTCCCCGCAGATACTATCGCGACGAACGCGTGGATCTCGCCCGCGTCGCTGGGCCTCGCGCACACGGACGGTCTGTTTGCGGGCTTCCCGCCCACGGGGATTGTTGCTGGCGGTGCGGAGATGACGCTCGACCCGATGCGCACACTGCGGGATAGGATGGTGGCGGACATGGGCGAGCGAGCGGTGTGGTATCTCGAGGTGCCGGACTCGACGCACGACTTTCTGACGGCGTCGTGGCATGAGCCGGAGAGGACTGATACGTACAAGGAGATAGACAAGTGGTTCTCATCACTCTATCATATGTAAAATTGATTTTCTGGGTGACCGGGGGACGTCGGAGTTTATTTTCCGGCGCCGACGGATTGTCGGTGACCACCCCCGTGGCTCTCTCGATACCCGCCGCGTTGTGTCTCTTATATACAAATGAATCTGGAGAGCCACGGAAACCCGTTTTGCGCTGATCGCCTACCAGACGCATAGCTCTCACTTGTGTGCGACCCTGCATCCGCGCTAATGGCTGTTACGAACCCAGTGGCAAACGAGCCTGGCTGGACTGTCCTACCCGACAGACCTGTCCCGACATATTCACGGTATCGCCATCTTCATTGCGCACAGCGGTTAACACGTCACTGACTGGGCATCCAGACCGCTACTCGGATCTGAGCTCTTGTGCGACCAGTTCTCTTTATTCTACGATGGGTATGTCGTGCGATCGTCAACTTGCCATGCGCTTACAGAGTTTGGCAATAGGCTGGCGGAGCCGGTCATGGGGCTCACGTTTACAAGCACTCTGCCGCATGATGAGCTGGAAATCCGGACACGCAAGGCTTTGGCGAGGCTGAGGTGGGTCGATATCCTGAACCTCCATCACACTGATATACAACTGCCTACCCGTCAGGTTTGTCTCTCCAGCCATCGCCGCAACGCTCGAATATGTTCACAATGCGAAGACTCGTTCGTTCGTGTACACGCCCACGTCGGACGTCTCCAAGATCGCTTTGTGGGCCCAGGAGAGCCTCGTCGTGCGCCACGAGACGATGGACGTCGAGGCATTCATCGCCAGCCTCAACCAGACGAAGCTCCCGTACGTGCTCTCTGACGGTACGGAGCAAATCCTACGCACGTACCTCTACCTAGGCGCCACGGAGCATGCGATCTTTTTCCACGGGAGTCACACCCTCATGGACGCACGGCCCACGTTCGGCGCGCTCTCGCTGATGCTGGAGTACATGACCGATGACACGCTAGGCCCGCTGGAGGAGTGGGGCTGGGGCACTGAGTGGACGGCCCTACCGGTGGGGCCTGTGACTGCGACTGGCGGCCCGCGGGAGGACTACGAGGGGGCAGGCATGGCGCTGATGAAGCGGGCAGTGGAGACGATGACGAGCGAGCTGGTCCGTTGCCCTTGCGATCTGCGTCTGAGCTCTGACTAATTATGTTACAGCCGACACATAGCATCTTGCCTGCACGTCAAGAAGCTGGGATTGCGGGGAGGCCTGTGCGCGTCCATGTCGTCATTCCAGCAGACAAGAGCGCGAAGCTGCTCAAGGCAGCGAAGGCCGGCGGATTCACTGTCACTCACCTCTTTGAGGCTGCGCAAGCTCTGGCTATATTCATCGTCAACCCTCCCCCCGAAGAAGAGAAGCCCGAAGCTCACATTACCTGGCCGCAGTCGCTGTAAGCGACGACCTACAATACGCATCATGTCTCCACTTACGAGTTTTCTATCACAGCGTCGCCCTGTCCAAATGGCAAGTCGCGCCGCACAATTCCAAGGCGCACTTTGTGGGTACGCTAAGTCTCGTGCCCACGAAGACGCGCTACGTCGATGTCCCATGGTCCGAGTCACCCAAAGCGCAGCTGCTGAGCCTCATGCAGCATGTCCGCGCGCAGTACGAATTCTATCTGACCAACCCGCATTTGCCGCACTTCACCGCGGCGGCCGTCGCCCTGAACCCCCCGCTCGAGCCGGGAATTTCACGTAACGCTTTCGCCACGACGTCGACGAACCTTGGCGTTGTGGAGCAGACGATCCCGCTGGAGTGGCGCATACGCACGGCGAGCGGCCCGAAGGACGGCGAGCCGGCGCTCACGGTGCACGACATGGCGTTCGGCCATCGCCTCACGCAGCCGAACCCGTACGGAGCAATTTTGTCCGCAGGGCTGTGCGAGTACTGACCCTGGTTTGCCCTGGCTTCTGCAGGCTGACGCACGTTTGGACGATGCACTCCCAGATGCATGTGCAGGTGGAGGTGAGCAGCCGGCGGCATTCGTTCAGAGCCGCTGTTGATGACCATGTTGTTTCTTCGTCAGGCAAGCGATCATTGGGACCAGGACTACTTGCAGAGATATGTCGACGAAATTGTCCGCCAGGCCGAGCTGCTACTTGAATAGAAGCCCGTCATTGTGCTTCCTCAGAACAAATTTTCACGCAAGCTGCTTGTATCAATGTATGATTGATGAGCTGAGTTCATGTATTACTCTTGGTTCGAACTTCGGGCGACCCTGTCCGTTGCGAAACATATCCACCGATAGGGAGATCGTTGGGAAAATCTGGTTACGGCATAGCCAGGGCGTAGCTAGCGCTCTTGAGGTGCGGCAGAAGGACACCATCATCGGGGCCGTAGCTCTTCCGTTCCCCACGATTTGATGTACGCAAATATACAATTGAAGAAGTCAGTTACAATCAAAACGGATGACGATGCATGAGCGGAATGTACATCTGAAGGGATGCTGAATGTGCAGAAAAGATACATGCAAGTACAATGCCAGAAAGCAGACGAGCTAAAGCGTAAGAGATACAAATGGGTCCGTGAAGGAAAATTAGTGCAAGGTCGAGGCCAGAAAATCTATGCGGAAGTCGAAGTCTGCAGTGTTTCAGCTATGCTGAGCAATTTTCGCTTGTCGATCTTCCCATTGCTGCAGAAGGCCCTGTCAACACGGATCTTCTGAAGTCGGAGGATGATTGGGCCTACCTAGTAACAGGAAGCGCAGGGAGAGCTACGAACTTCGTCGGGACGGCGTAGTACGGCTGGACAGCCTCCACGGACGCTTTGACTCGCTCCCTCGGGACGCTCTCGGGGCAATAAAAGCCCCAGAGATCGCCGTCGACCAGGATGGCAGACGTGCAGCACACGTCGGCGGCGCGGGCCATGGCGGCCGTCACGCCATCTAGCTCAACACGGAAGCCCTGCGAGGCATTGAGTGCTGTTCTGAGGGGTCGACGGACAATTACTTACCTTGATCTTTACTTGATCGTCAACGCGTCCCAGGTGCTCCAACTCTCCGTCCTTCGTCCACCTGCCCAAGTCGCCGGTGTTGAACATAACGCCTCTACAGAAAATTGCTCGAGAGCTGTCACGGGTGCAATTGTCGTAGGAAACGTACCCGACCGAGCAGAACGGATCACGACGGTAGCGCGTGGCGTTCAAGTCCGGGCGGTTGAGGTATCCCTGGGATATCCCCAGCCCACCGGCCCACATAACACCAGTGGCTCCAGCTGGCACAGGCCGAAGGTCCTCGTCCAGCACGTAGACGGTGTTGTTCGGCGTGGGGCGCCCGATTGTAAGGGGCTGGTGCGCAATGTGTCGATGCATCGTGTTGACGATCGTCACCTGCATCAAAGAAAGCATGATCAGAAAGTTGAACTGAGGCTCGATATAGCCGACGCACCTCCGTCGGTCCGCAGCAGTTGTAAAACACCGCGTCGACAGCCCATTTGTCCGCGAGCCACTGCGGACACGGTTCACCTGCGGTCGCTACGAACCTGATGTTGGGATAGTCCGCAGGGTCATGTGGAGTGAGTATTGAGGGCGTGCAAATGACGACATCCACTGCTTTGAGGACGGAGACCCAGTGATGGCGCCGCTGGCCACGGAGGTGCAGCGTGCCGCCGTTGGCGAGGCATCCCAGGATCTCCCACGCGCACATATCGAAAGCTACGTTTAGTAGTTGGGCGACGTGCGTTCCGGGGTGGATCCCCATGTTGCCGGGAGAGAGACATAGGACTGCCATGTGGTCAACATACGACCAAACCAGAACGCATGCTCGACTCACGATTTGTAACGTTCTGATGGGTGACGACTACGCCCTTTGGTCGTCCAGTAGTACCTGTTGATTCCGACGCATTTGAGAATAGGTAGTGGGTGACGAGAAGTGGTGGACGCACCCGACGTGAAAATGATATATGCTGCGTCCGAAGTCTGGACTCCAGAGTCTTCACACGAGTCTGATCCTTCGACATGCAAGGAGATGATGTCTTCCAGGGATGCGCTAGGCGTCGGCACACACGCGACGCGGCCCTCAAACGCCTTCGAAGTCAAATATGACGGTGGGCTGTGCGTCTTGGAGAACCGTGCCGAGGGTCGACTCCGTGATGATGTCTCCGTCCAGCGGGACGTACGACGCGCCTGCGCGTAGTACGCCGAGAATTCCGGCTAGCATCGGGAGGGACCTTCGAATGACAAGGCATACGCGATGCCCACGCGCGACCCCGCGCGCACGAAGATACGCACAGACACGCCGGGACGCGGCTTCGAGCTCCCCGTAAGTCATTGACTCTTCGAGGTGCTGCGCCGCAAGCTGCTCTGGCATAGCATATGCATGGGCAAGAAATGCGCAGTGAATCAATTGGTGGGGGATCGGTACCGCGTTGAAGTTAGGCGGAACCAGGGTTCGGCTGGTGGTCGCATGGACGCGAGCCTCGACGACGACTTTGGCGGTGATGGCATTGGCGAAGAATTTGGGGTGCAGAAGGAAGTCAAGGAAGGGTCGAAAGAGTGATGTCCAGTGGCTCGAAGCGAGGGTAAAGACCTGGAGAAGGCCCTGAAGTTCATTATGGCTAAAGAGCATGGCAGGGTCGAAATGAGGACTCCGGGTTAGGCGACAGCGCGCGGAACACAGTGATTATAATAGAGCGCATTCTGCGTCCGAGCATACCGAGGTGGACTCTTGTGTCGTTGTTACCCCGGGTGGCGAAGTTGCCGCCCTGTGCATCATGGCAAACGCATGATGTTTCCGATCCATGGCTGCTTGCGCTGATCATCAGAAGGCCCGTGTGATAAGTAGTGCCACAGTGAACCAGAAGCTACAGAGTCATCGAGAATCAGGGCAAAGCGCGGCACCAGTTGTGAAGAGGCGGTGGCTGGGGTCTCCAAATGATCGTGTTTCTCACGGGCCGGGCCTCGAGTCGTCGCTTCAGTGTGTGATGTTCTGCTTTCCTC
This sequence comes from Auriscalpium orientale, assembly GCA_019915035.1. Taxonomy (NCBI): domain Eukaryota; kingdom Fungi; phylum Basidiomycota; class Agaricomycetes; order Russulales; family Auriscalpiaceae; genus Auriscalpium; species Auriscalpium orientale. The sequence goes on from JAHLMH010000001.1 coordinate 5,074,079, forward strand.
CGAAATCTCTGCGCTACGGGAATATCTTAGGAGCTCCCTTCGCAATTTCTCTTGCCCTGACTTGGAAATTTTCTTTCTTATGCACCCAAGACTTTCGGTCTTACACGCCCAATAGGATCTCGCTCACTCTTGCAGTAGTCTTACCCTCTGCCAACCGTCGACCTTGAACAGCCTTGACCGCGTAGGACGTCAACCACAGCCCCAAGGATCAATCTCGTTCTTTCGCCTATCAGTCCTGCGGCCCGATGACCTCATGCAAAGAGTCGGTCTATCCACTTTGATGCCTTCTGTCATGCGATAGGGAGTCTTCTATCGCACAGTAATCTGCAGCTGGTTGCTCCGATGAACCGGTACGTCCAAATTCCTTTGCGAAAACTGTTGCCCAGTCTCAAAGCCCCCCCATCAAACGTGCTCGGGAATTTGTGGAGTCGCAACTACTCGAACGCCTCGCAACAAGACTGGTGCGATTCATATGGTCGTCAAGACCATCTGCTGGACGAGGGCGGGTGCATCTACTTTGAACGCTCTCTGAAAAGTGCGCGATCGCGCCACCGACGGTTGATTTTGAGTGACCACGACGACCTGTAAGTCCCACCATGCCCGGTCGGCTATTTTTGGCCGTTGAATGGACGTTGGCTAGGCGGCAGCCTCGGATGCGCATGGTCGCTCCCGAGTCGATCAAAGGAACCACGCGCGAGAACTGCCAGTGAAGGTGCCTCCCAACGCAAACCTGTCCTAGCGTTACGAAATTCTCACTGGCAATTCCACCATGGCCAGGGAAACCACAGGCGGCAAACGATGCACAGGGCAAGGAAAGTCCCCGTGTCTTGTAAGAACACCGTTTCAAACCGTTTTTCGCTGTTTAGGCGGCCTTCAACTGAGTCTCGACCGCCGTATAGGCTCGTATATCGATCGCTGCGCTTCAAGTTCCGGGTGCTGCCAACGGCCTTCCGCATGGGAACCTATATATGTGAACCTACGTGCGTTTACGGAGCAACGGCAATATCATCGTGCCATTTCTGCAATTGGACATCGACTTACGCAATATTATCTCCGTGATGCTCCTCGAACACAACTCGCGCAACCCGATGCCGCTTGCGGGGTCCTGGCCGTTGCATCTCAGATTGGCTGGACCAGAGAACATCACCAGCCCGCCCGAGGCCGCGCGTATCTTCGGGGACGTTCAATTCGTGCATACCAAAGTCGGGGCCACTTGTCAAGTTGCCAATGGCACCGATACAATTCGCATCTGTTCCGAGGGACGTACACATGCCAAATTCTCCAGATTCAGCGGCATCAGGGCAACAGGGTCCTCTCCCACCCTGAGCCAGCCTGCCGCACCATAGATTCGCTATCAATTATGAGATGCTTCAGCCGCTTCCTGGCCGAGGGTCTTTCGGAGTCTCTGTCCTCGGACAAATTGATCGTCAACCGCGTGCCCTACTGCATAGGTCCTGTTGAACCACGCAGGTTTTATAGCTACCGTACATGGTCGCCACGAGCCTTGCGCTCAGGGTTGACGACGAGACCTCCGCAACCTCCACACCAGTACTAATTGCACAGGACATTCCAGCTTCCGGACGGAGTAAGCGGGGTAAGTGATAACATGTCTTCGTCTTTCTCGCCTTCTCTGTTGATCAATGGACGTTTCAGGGGTGATGATACTGGCGGGACGCCGGCGGGGACTGTCACAGCACCCAGATCCGAGCTCGGACTGCTCGGCTGGAAGGTCGCCGTTGTGTCCATGCATTGACGCACCTTCGCCGCTAGCACGTAGCAGTCTCTGGGCAGTATGAGCGGCGCATGGACCCGCTGCAACTGGGCCGCCGAGTTGCTGTTTTGCCTGCGACAGAACTTGTCTTGCTCGCCGCCGGCGCTATTTGCCGTACCTTCTCCTTGCCGCATGCCCTCCTATGCCCTCCGACTTCTTTGATGCGCCCGGTGCTAGCCGCTGCTGCGCAACAGCCAGGAGGAAGTGCACTACTATCTTAGCTCCATTCAATCATCGAAACGTTTGCGTTTCGTGTAGTTCCCTGCTGTATTGACAGCTATATATATAGAATTTTAGATTTTTCGATCACTCCCCTGACAAAATTGCTTGTTAGGTGACGAAAGAGGACAGAGAGTACGTGTTCATCGGCGATGTTCTCGGAGTGGAATGGCATGCTAGCCGGTTGTTTGAACTTTGCGCGTGGCGTCAGGTGGCGTCTCGGCTCCTCAGCTGCGCACGTGCCACCACATAACGTTGCCCTCGGGCCTCCAGAGTCCAAACCTCTCAAAACTCGGCGTTAGTTTTAACACCTCACAGATTGATCTGGACCTCGGCGGATCGGTGGAGCGGCACAGAGCGGCATGCGACGTTCTGCACGCTGACATATGCGGTGATGCCGCCAGCCCTGAAATACTAGCGGCATCATAGTCCGTTCCATCAAAGGGAAAGGAAGCATTCCAGCTCATAAAACCAATCTCGTGAGCGATGGCCGCTTTACCTATCCAGTGCCTTGCAAATATCGTCGCCGCTGTCTCGGTGGATTGGATATAATAACCTCCCGCCCCGCCCGCGACAAAGTCTACGACGATGTTGGGCCCATCCTCTCTTTTCATTCTCGTCGGTCTGGCGGCCAGCGCGACTGCTACCACTCGGCCTACCGTTTCCCTCAGCTATGGTTCGTTCCAAGGCAACACCACGGCGGGTGTGACTGCATTTCTAGGTGTTCCTTTCGCTCAACCCCCGTGCGCTCCATATTGCCGCTTTTTACGCCTTAACACGCTGAACGCTAGTTTACTCAGGTTGGGATCGTTGCGTTTTGCTCCCCCTCGAGCGCCGTCCAAATTTACTGGTGTCCGGCAAGCGACGACGTTCCCGCCGGCGTGCCCTCAGATTCAGTCAAGCATCCCGCCTGTCCTACCCTTCCCACTGAGCTCTGGGGGAGTTCCTGCTAACGTTTCAGAAGACTGTGAGTTTTACCTATCTTCATGGTACATTCCCAGGCGTGCCTGATAAAATTGACTGTATAGGTTTATATCTCAATGTTTATGCTCCGGCGAACATTCCTGCTTCCACCAAACTTCCAGTCGTATTTGTGAGTGCTCCGGAAACTGCACTGCTCTCAATTACTAATGCCATTTCAAGTGGATTTACGGAGGTAAACTGGATCATTGACCAGATACATGAAGCAATCTGAATCGTTTTCAGGCGGATTCGGGACGGGTGACACCTCGTCGTATCCCGGAGACTCTATTATCCAGCGGTCAATCGCCCTCGGTGAACCCATCATTTACGTCACAGCTAATTATCGCCTTAATGGTGAGCAAGTTCGAGAATGTCCTGACACGCACTCAATTCTCCTCGTCAGCTTTTGGATTCCTCGCTAGCAAGGAAGTCAAGGCAGCTGGGTACACGAACATAGGCTTGCGTGACCGTGCGTATTCGAATATCATACCGCCAGTCTTCCGCCAACCTAGCATACGCAGAACGGTTTGTCATGAATTGGATTCAGGATTACATTTGCGAATTCGGAGGAGATGCAAACAAGGTCACACTGTGAGTTGTGCTTAGCGATCCGCACGCAAACTGATTAACACCTCCTCGATCGTAGCTGGGGCGAGAGTGCCGGTGCCCTGTCGGTCGGTTTGCACATGGTTGTCAACTACGGGTGGCAAGGCAACCTTTACCGCGCGGCGATCATGGTGTGTTCGCTTTTAATCGCATTGGTATGGTGCAATTCCACTCAGTTTTTCCTCAGGAATCTGGCGGCCCGTACACCCTGCGGGACGTATCCTATGGCCAGCCTTACTACGACCAGATTGTTGCCGCCGTGGGCTGCAAGTCGGCGAAGAACACTCTCACTTGCCTGCAGGCAGCTCCTTACCATCAGCTCATGCAGGCGGTCAATGCGACGCCGAGTGTGTTTAACTTCACCGCGCTCAATTTGGCGTGGCAGCCGAGAATCGACGGGGACCTCATCCTCCAGAACCCGCAGACGTCTGTCAGCTGGGGCCAGTACAACAAGGCGAGTAGTTGTCAAACTGTAGCTGGGCTGTCACTAACGTCCATGCAGATTCCCTTGCTTGCCGGGGACTGCGACGATGAGGGCCCGGTCTTCTCGCTCTCCAGTGTCAACATTACGTGCGTAGTGATTGCTTATTTGAGACTCTTTGCTGACGATCCCCACAGCACCGACGCAGAGTTCAAGGGATACTTGAATACGAAGTATGTTCAAATTACCTTGACACGAGAGCTTCACATCTGACAGTTGTCCTGTTAGCTTCTTCCCTGGTGCAAGCTCTTCCGATATTGCTAAAATTGCAGCCATGTACCCAAGCGACCCATCCGTGGTAGGCATCTGTCTTCGTGGTTGTACCGTTGATCCTCATGATCTTCTAGGGCTCGCCTTTCTTCACGGGTAGCAGCAACACGCTCACGTGAGAACGTCTTGATTGCGGATTTGACCGAGAGCTCACACTGCCCCACAGGCCGCAGTTCAAACGCATTTCTTCGTTCCAGGGGGACCTGATGTTCCAAGGCCCTCGTCGGTTCCTTTACCAGTATGCGAAGTGGACTCAGCCGACTTGGGGATATTGTGAGTCTTTGTGTCTCATTTTGCGACCGTTGCTCATGTCGCGCCCATCCGTCCAGTGTTCACACGGTTCAAGACAACGCCTTACCTAGGCTCGTTCCACGGCTCTGATCTTTCCGAGTTTTTCGCCGTGCCAGGCGTTACAGATCCGGGCTCGCCGCCGGATTTCATCGGAACAGATGCTCTGAGTAAGTCTCGCCCGAGTCGTCATCTTCATCCTTCCTTGAGCTCATTCATGCCTGGCAGTCAACTTCGTCACCAATCTGAACCCTAACGCCCCCAAAAACCTGCCGAAGGGTCTGAGTCACCTGTCGGGTGTTACTTGGAACCAATACGCCTCGAACCCAAGCGCGCCGCCTCTCCTCACCTTCAACGATCCCCCGCCCAACATCACATTTACAACGGACACTTACAGACAGGATGCGATGGCTTCTATTTCCTCGCTTAACATGAAGCTGTTCCCTTGAATACCCGCCATACATTTTCATCCACACACACTGTCCTTTTCCCTTGCCTGTCGTTTCTATTTCATATGTACATGTAGAATACTCCTGGGCTCGTAAGGGTCACAGGTAATATACTATACACGCCACGGTCAGCTTGGAGAACTGTCAATAACTTGATCAGGCTCCCATGAATCACTTATGGTGTTAGGACGGCCTCGCATCTCCTCGCATCGATCGAGTCAGTGTGGCAGATCAAATAAGGCAACAAGTGCCTTGTAGAGTTGGCTTTCATACTCCGTCGGGAGCGCGTCGACTCGTCGCTGTTCACGGCGTTGAGCTCAGCTTGGTACCCACCAGCCCACCACCACCCCTCACCGTCGCCATCATGTCTGGGCAAAAACGCGACCTCTCGGGGTTTAACTACTCCAACATGGCCTCGCTGGTCCTGCACGGCCATCGAGACCGCAATGACAAGGAGCCGGACGGCGCGCCGACCTCCCTTGTTGGTCGTATCGACCCTCGCGAAATGGGCTCGCGGGTTCAACGCCAGGCTCCTGTGGACGTGGAAAAGAAGAAGAAACGTGCCGCGGAGAAGCAGGACCCCACGGAGAGGCAGCTCGCCAAGCGCAAGCAGGAGGCGAGCGCGTTCGGCTTCACCGACATCATCGAGGCCACACAGGACGTCGAGGGCCTCACATACCGTCCAAGGACGGCGGAGACACGCGAGGTATACGAGCTTATTCTTGGGAGCGTGCACCAGTCGCTAGGCGATCAGGCGCAGGACGTCGTACGCAGCGCTGCCGACACGGTCCTGGAGACATTGAAGAACGACGGTTTGCGAGACTTCGACAAGAAAAAGGAGGTTGAAGAGATCCTCGGCTCCATATCAAACGAGGCCTTCTCGCAGCTCATCAACCTCTCGAAGAAGATCACCGACTATGGTGCAGAGGACGAGACTGCCGTGGATCCGGACATCGAGCGGAAGGACGCGGAGATTGACGAGGATGTGGGTGTGGCGGTGGTCTTCGACGAAGAGGAGCAGGAAAGCGAGGAGGAGGAAGGTTTCGAGGTGCGGGAGGAGTCAGACGATGAAGGAGAGGACGGCGAGAGTGCCGCAGAAGGCGCGGCGGTGGAGGGTGAGGGCGACGAGGAGCTCGTCATTGGGGGAGAGTCCTCCGCTCAATCGCGAGGGAAGGTCAAGGCAGACAAGGACATTGTCTCTCCACATTCCATCGACGGCTTCTGGGTACAACGTCAAGTCTCTGAAGTCTATCCTGACCCCGTCACCGCCGCCGACAAGGCGTCATCTGTCCTTGTCATCCTAGGCTCCGAGTCCAATCTTCGCGACTGCGAGAATCAGCTCATGCAACTCTTCGAGTTCAAGAGCTACCATGTCGTCACGAAACTGGTCAGGAACCGCGACGTCGTCGTTTGGTGCACGAAATTGGCGCGCAGCGACACGGACGAGCGCGTCAACGTTGAGGTGGCGATGCGCGAGAAGGGTCTCGGGTGGATCCTTCGCGAGCTTGCCGGTGACCGACAGGCAAAAGCGAACGCAGAGGATGCTATGGACGTCGATGCCCCGGCGTCGAGCGCGCAAGTGCCCAAAACTGCAACTCTTGCACCTGGCTCCGTCGTTCAGCCGAAGAAGACCGTGGACCTGGAGAGCATGGCGTTCAGCCAGGGTGGTCACCTCATGTCGAACAAGAAGACGAAGCTGCCCGAAGGCTCCTTCAAGCGGGCAAAGAAGGGCTATGAGGAGATTCACGTCCCTGCGCCCAAGCAGAAGCCCGTCGCGGCTGGCGAGGCGGTGCCCATCACGGATCTTCCAGCATGGGCGCAGGAGGGCTTTCCTGGTATCAAAACTCTTAATCGCGTGCAAAGTAAGCTGTTCCCTGTCGCCTTTGGAACGGACGAGCCAATTCTGCTCTGCGCGCCCACCGGCGCAGGAAAGGTAGCGTCTATTCCTTGTCTCAGAGTTGAGAGATTATTGATTGGTTTCCCAGACGAACGTAGCCATGCTCACCATCTTGAATGAGGTATCGAAGCATCGAGACGAGGCCACCGGGCAGTTCGACCTCGACGCCTTCAAGATCGTATACGTCGCTCCTATGAAGGCACTGGTTCAGGAGATGGTCGGCAACTTCAACTCGCGACTGAATCGCTTTGGTATCAAGGTCGGGGAACTCACGGGCGATTCTCAAATGACGAAACAGCAGATTGCCGAAACGCAGATCATCGTGACCACTCCAGAGAAATGGGATGTCATCACTCGCAAGAGTTCCGACACCAGTTACACCAATCTCGTCCGACTACTCATCATTGACGAAATCCACCTGCTGCACGATGAGCGTGGGCCGGTCCTGGAAAGCATCATCGCCCGCACGATACGGCGTATGGAGCAGACGTCCGAGTACGTCCGACTGGTCGGCCTCTCTGCTACGCTTCCAAATTACCAGGATGTGGCTACGTTTCTCCGCGTGGATGAATCAAAGGGTCTGTTCTATTTCGACTCAACATATCGCCCATGCGGCCTCCAACAGCAATTCATCGGCGTCACGGAGAAGAAAGCGATCAAACGTTATCAAGTGATGAACGAAGTCTGCTACGAGAAGGTGCTTGATCAGGCGGGCAAGAATCAGACGTTGGTTTTCGTCCATTCGCGGAAGGAGACCGCGAAGACGGCCAAGTTCATCCGCGACATGGCAATCGAAAAGGAGACCATCACTCAGTTCGTGAAGCCCGATTCCGCTGTACGGGAAATCCTGACGGAGGAGGCGAACAACGTCAAAGACCCCAATCTTCGCGATCTTCTGCCTTTCGGCTTTGCCATTCATCATGCCGGCCTGTCTCGAGAGGATCGTGGCCTTGTCGAGGAGCTCTTCGCCGATGGCTCTGTCCAAGTCCTCGTCTGCACGGCGACACTTGCTTGGGGCGTCAATCTACCCGCGCACACGGTCATCATCAAGGGGACGCAGATCTACAATCCTGAAAAGGGTCGATGGGTCGAGCTGTCGTCGCAGGATGTTTTGCAGATGCTTGGACGTGCCGGACGCCCGCAGTACGACACCTATGGTGAGGGCGTCATCATTACGAACCACGCCGAGCTGCAGTATTATCTTAGCTTGCTGAACCAGCAGCTGCCGATCGAGTCGCAATTTGTTGCGAAATTGGCGGATAACTTGAATGCCGAGATCGTGCTCGGAACTATTCGCAATCGCGACGAGGCTGTTCAATGGCTGGGTTACACCTACCTGTGCGCTCATTCTTTCACATGTCCTCGGGCCACATTAACTTTTCATCTAGATATGTCCGGATGTTGAAGTCGCCAGCCTTGTACAGTGTTGGCGTGGACTATCAAGAGGAAGACGGCGCGCTGGTTCAGAAACGGGCAGACATCATCCACTCGGCGGCGGTCCTCCTCGAGAAATGCCACCTGGTGAAGTATGAACGAGCTTCGGGTCGTTTCCAAAGCACAGAGCTTGGCCGCATTGCCTCGCATTACTATGTGACGTATAACTCAATGGCCACGTACAACACTCTCTTGCGCCCCTCCATGTCGATGTTGGAGTTGTTCCGTGTCTTTGCTTTATCCAATGAGTTCAAGCTGATTCCCGTCCGCCAGGAGGTACGTTATGCCTAATATCCTTTTAATCCTTGCTGATGTGCCGGTTAACAGGAGAAGTTGGAACTTGGCAAGCTTCTGGAACGCGTTCCGATTCCTGTGAAGGAGAGCGTGGAAGAGCCAGCGGCGAAGATCAACGTTCTCCTTCAAGCCTTCATCTCCCAACTCAAGCTTGAGGGTGAGCGATGACTGCTCTTGTTTAGTGACTGTACTAAATACTGGTAGGCTTCGCTCTTGTCGCCGACATGGTGTTCGTACAACAGTCGGCAGGACGGTAAGTTTGTTGTTCTTAAGATTTCATGACTTTCCAACGCTAAGTCGTTGCCTCACAGTATCCTTCGAGCCCTGTATGAAATCTGCCTCAAGCGAGGTTGGGCTGTTCCGGCCCGCGCCGCTTTAGAGCTTTGTAAGATGGTCGAGCGGAGAATGTGAGCCGTAATGCAGTCTAGTTTGCCTCTTCTAACAATATCAATACTAGGTGGGGCTCGATGACGCCGCTCCGTCAATTCAAGGGCGTTCCCGCCGACGTCATCCGGAAGGCTGAGGGCAAACAATTCGTACGTTCCAGCCCACTCGTCATTTGACTATGTTCTAATCAGTTCTTTCTTGGCAGCCGTGGTATCGGTATTTCGACCTTGTACGCCATCCCGCGAACACTCTTTTCAATAATTGCCTACTGACGCGACCGGCTCCTAGAACCCACCAGAGATTGGCGAATTGCTGGGGATTCCTAACGCTGGCCGCCTTGTCCACCGCCTTGTCCATAGTTTCCCTAAGCTTCAGTTCGTCGCATCTCGCTATTTATTTTGCTTCATGTGTTGATCTGTTACTATCGTAGGCTCCAGGCACAGGTCCAACCGATCACACGCTCTCTTCTCCGCATCGACTTGTCCGTCATGCCCGACTTCCGCTGGGACGAGAAGATACACGGCAATGCCGAGTCGTTCGTCATCATGGTGGAAGATGTTGATGGCGAGATCATTCTGTTTAGCGACTCGTTCGTCCTACGGAAGAGATACGCTGAAGACGAACACAACATCACGCTCACCGTGCCCATGTTCGAACCCGTCCCTCCTAACTACTACATCTCGGTTATCTCGGATCGATGGCTACACGCGGAAACGCGCCTACCCATCTCTTTCAAGCACCTCATCCTACCGGAGAAGTTTCCCCCACCGACCGCGTTGCTCGAGCTTCAACCCCTTCCGCTGTCAGCTCTGCACAACAAGGAGTTCGAGAGCATCTACTCCTCTACGCTGCAGACATTCAACAAGATCCAAACCCAGGTCTTCCAGGCGCTCTACACGACGGACGAGAACGTCTTCATCGGTGCTCCCACCGGCAGCGGGAAGACTATATGCGCCGAGTTCGCACTTTTGCGTTTGTGGAGCAAACGCGAACAGCCGCGTGCGGTGTGCATTGAGCCATACCAGGAAATGGTAGACCAGCGCGTTGTTGAGTGGCAGAAGAAGTTCGGTCAATTACAGGGAGGTAAGGAGATCGTTGGGTTGACTGGTGAGACGAGTGCAGACCTACGTCTCTTGGAGAAGGGAGATGTCATTGTCTGCACGCCTTCGCAGGTATGTGGCTTCCCCTTGCGATAAGTGTCGATTCTTGATCGTTTTATTTAGTGGGATGTCTTGTCAAGGCGTTGGAGGCAACGCAAGAACGTGCAGAACATCGGCTTGTTGATCGCTGACGAGGTGCAGCTAGTGGGAGGCGAGGTTGGCCCTACCTATGAGCTTGTCGTCTCGCGAACACGGTATGTCTCTGCTCAGACGGACATTAAGACCCGCATCGTAGCGTGTGCTGTGTCACTGGCCAACGCGCGTGATCTTGGCGAGTGGATGGGTGCGCCGTCCCACGCCATATTCAACTTCCCGCCGAGGTACGTCAGATATTAATGTGCTGCAGACCTGTAAGGTGACCGTGTGTTTAACAGTGCTCGTCCTTTGGACATGGACATCCACCTCCAAAGCTTCAGCATCCCCCACTTCCCCTCGCTGATGATCGCTATGTCGAAGCCTTCGTACCTCGCCATCGCTGAGTATGCACCCACGAAGCCTGTCATTATCTTCGTCCCATCTCGGCAACAGTGTCGACTCACCGCAGACGACTTGCTGCTGCACTGCGGCGCTGACGACAACGAAGACCGCTTCCTGAACATCGAGATCGGCGATTTACAACCCCATTTGGACCACATCAGCGACCGTGCACTGGTCGAGACGCTGAAACACGGCATTGGGTACTATCACGAGGCTCTCAGCAAGCAGGATAAGCGAATAGTCGAGCGTCTCTTCCAGTCAGGAGCGATCCAGGTGCTCATCGCATCCAAGGTGCGTTGATCATCATTCTCTGCCTGAGCCCGAGGCAGATTCTGAGAGTCACTTTAGGACACAGCATGGAGCCTGCCCGTCGCCAGTTACATGGTCATCATTATGGGTGTACAATTCTACGAAGGCAAAGAGCATCGATACATCGATTATCCTGTCATGGACGTTCTTCAGATGATGGGTCGCGCGTGCCGCCCACAAGAAGATGACCGGAGCCGGTGCGTGCTCATGTGCCAGCAAACCCGCAAGGAATTCTACAAGAAGTTCCTTGCGGAGGGTCTGCCCATTGAGTCACATCTGCCAACTCACTTGCTGCACGACTATTTCCTCGCCGAGATCGCCGTGCGCACGATCGAGAATAAGCAGGACGCGATGGTGCGTTTTCTTGTACTCGACAGTGACTGACAGGCCTGATTGGATATTTGTCAATAACAGGACATCTTGACGTGGACGTACTTCTACCGCAGGATGACCCAGAATCCGAACTACTACAACCTTCACAACGTCAGCCATCAACATCTGTCCGACCATTTGTCCGAGCTTGTAGAGAACACTCTTAACGACCTCGTCAATTCAAAGTGCATATCCATTGGTAAGATAGAGCCTAACACTGAGTCGCCAATGCCTGACGTTTACTTTTCAGAGGACGAGATGGACGTGTCTCCCTTGAACCTTGGTATGATCGCCGCGTATTATAACATATCATGTGAGTCTGGCAGCTCAATCACCCATTCTAAATCACCACTGAGCGCCTGATTATAGACGTCACTGTCGAGGTGTTCAACTTGTCGTTGAAGGAGCGTACGAAGCTCAAGGGCCTGCTTGAAGTCGTTTCATCGTCCGCCGAGTTCGAGACCATTCCCATCCGGCGACACGAAGACGTGCTGCTGCGCCGAATCTATGACCGTGTGCCCGTCAAGCTTGACAATGCCGACTTCGAGGCGCCGCACTTCAAGACGTTCCTTCTTCTCCAGGCGCACTTCTCTCGCCTCCAGCTACCGCCAGATCTTTCTGCGGACCAAGCGCTCGTGCTGGAGAAGGTCTTGAATCTTCTCTCCGCGTGCGTGGACGTCATGTCGTCGAACGCATGGCTGAATGCTCTCGGCGCGATGGATCTGTCACAGATGTGCGTGCAGGCGATGTGGGAGACAGACTCGCCGCTCAAGCAGGTTCCGCATTTCGAGCCCGAGGTCATCAAGCGATGCAAGGATGCGGGTATTGAATCGGTATATGACGTGATGGAGATGGAGGATGACCAGCGCAACTCGCTGCTACAAATGGACAGTCTCAAGATGTACGTCTTCCTTCTGAACTCACCGCACACAACCGCTCACGGCGGAATTTTTGCAGGCGCGACGTCGCTGCTTTCGTGAACTCATACCCAACGCTCGACGTCACTCATGAGCTTGTCAAGGGCGAGTACACTGCCGGTTCCCCCATCGTGCTTCAAGTTCAACTCAGTCGTGACGCCGAGGATGACGAGGACGCCAGCGACGCTTCTGTCGTCGCGCCGTACTTCCCCACGAAAAAGCTCGCGAACTGGTGGGTCGTCGTTGGCGAGCAGAGCACGCGACAGCTTCTGTCGATTAAGCGCGTCACGGTGCCGCGCAGTATCGCGGTGAAGCTCGAGTTCACGCTACCGAAGGGCACCCACGCGCTGAAGCTGTACGTCATCTGTGATTCCTACGTCGGCGCCGACCACGACATTGCATTGGACGAGATCGAGGTAGCGGAGGGCGAGGACAGCGATAGCGACGAGTCGAGTGACGGGGGCGATGATGCGATGGAGGAGTAGGGAAAAACATGTGCTGTAGCATGTGCTAAATGTACCGTATGTTCTTGATAATGCTTTCTGGTCCAGTGCTTCTCTTCAGTGCGTTATTCTGAAATCTTGAGACGTTAGATACCAAACCGAGAGCCGCTTGATCGGTGTTGTCGGCCCCTCGAGATCGAGGTACGGTATCTTGCGTTCCTCGCCGAGCCTTTGTAGGCCTTTGTAGGCCTTGTGGGTTTTTGTCGGGATCGGCGGACCGTATATTTTCAAGATCTACATGCCCTCGCCGCTCTTCGCCGTAAGGTCCCTTGACAATCATCCGGATATCCGGATGCTATGGTAAATATGTGGTGCTAATCTCATGCAACGTCCCTGAGTCACTCAAGATGGGGTACTGTTGCGGTTCTGATCTCGGAACGATGTGGAGGGAGGATATGACAGCATCCGGTCTAGTCTTCTCTCCATCAATAATACTATATCATTGCCGACCTTTTTTTTTCAGTCGTCCGGATAATAATACCGAGATGTATTCACGGGTGTTCCGGGGCCTCATCGCCCCTTCGGCGAAGACGCTGCACTTCCGGTCATTCAAGCGCTCCCGAGGCGCGCGGTCACACCGGTGACAATCAGCAACGCATCGACCTCAGACATCTCCGCTCCTACTGCGCTGCGATATCGGAAGGCGTCCTCAGCAAAGACATGTTTCTGATCGTACCCTCCTGCCTTTGGCCACATAAAACTTGGTTCTGCGAAGTGCCCGTGCTTCCGAGCCGCTAACTTCCTACTATGCCAGTGCCAGTGTCACCATCACCACTCTCTTACCGTCTACCCAAGACTCTTGCGGGCTGGCCATGGCCACGCATGATCAATCCTCATTACGAACAAGTCAAAGCTGAGAGCCGAGCATGGTTTCACAGCTTCGGAGCATACGGTCCCAAGTCTCAAGACGCCTTCGACAAATGCGATTTCTGTGAGTTCATGAGCTGCGCTTATAGTGGCTTCTTTACTGACTTCTTGCAGGGCTACTCGCTTCCCTGTCGTATCCGTTCCTTGACAAGGGTGCGGCCATGCTTAATGAAAATTGCTCCGAGTGACTCAATGCTTAGCATGCAGCCCGGCTTCGAACTGGCTGCGACCTCATGATGCTGTTTTTCGTCTTCGACGAGTACACCGACCTGTCCCATGAGGACGACGTCCGCGTCTACGCGGACATGGTCATGGATGCTCTGCGGAACCCACACAAACCACGTCCTGCAGGCGAGATCCTCTTGGGCGAGGTAGCTAGACAGTGCGTCGCCACTCATACTCATTGCTCGACTAAGAACTGATTGATGGTTCTCACTAGATTTTGGGAGCTTGCTGTCAAGACCGCTACCCCGACGGCGCAAAAGCGGTTCATAGACTCCTTCGCGAGATATACGGACTCCGTGGTTGCGGAAGCACGAGACCGAGACGAGACGCATGTCCGGAGCATAGACGAGTACTTCAAGATTCGTCGCTTTACCATCGGCGCCGAGCCCTCATACGTTCCCATGGAGCTCGCGATGGATATCCCGGACGACGTGATTGCGCACCCAACGGTAGTTAAGCTGACGCAATTAGTCACCGATGTCATCCTGCTGGACAACGTACGCCTTCCCATTCTGTGTTTTCGCGACTTTTCCGGAGCTGAAAATGGTGTGGCTGCAGGACCTCTGCTCGTACAACAAAGAACAAGCAAACGGCGAGGAGCTGCACAACATCCTCACGATAGTGATGGCAGAGCTCGGGGTCGACCTCATCGGCGCTCTCGCCTGGCTGGAGAAGCGCCATGCGGAGTTGAACGAGGCCATCATCGAGACGTGGAAAAGCTTGCCCGTGTGGAACGAGGACATCCGCGACGACGTAGACGAGTACCTTCTCGGTATCGTCGGGTGGGTGCGCTCGAACGACTCGTGGAACTTCGAGAGCCAGCGGTACTTCGGAACAGACGGTCTTGAGGTCCAGAAGCATAGAAGGGTCACTCTGAGGCCGAAGAAGGCGGGGTTAGGCTGCCCAGTTGACGGCAACCCGCTGCAGGAGTTGATGATCTGAGGTTGTAGGTCGTGCACACTCTCACACCTCTGCTATTAGACTGTGTGTAGCTTACCTCGTGTTGTAAGATAGCGGTAGCCTATAGACTATTTATGAGGGCAGTTTCAATTTGCCTGGACTCCGCTGCAGTCGTCGTGACGGTTTCTGAGATCGGAGGCTCGCGGGCCGCTTACTGAACACAGATCCGGCCCGGATGGCCGACTGTGACTAAAGCACGTTACTTCAAGGCGGCAACGCGAACCTCGAGCTCTTCTCCAAAGCAATCAAAATTGTCAAAGACTCCCCCTTACAATAGGTGTCTTGTTAACAAATAGTGAGCAGTCAGATTGTCAAACTCCCCTTCGCAGCAACAGAGTCGCAGCCGCCGGCCGATTCGACTCGTGCTTTTGCCACTCCCATTTATCGGAGGTAGTGTGGCATTTCAAGTGAGACGGTACGCCCTTTGCACATTCTCGCCCAAGTAGCTTCCATAGCTCTAACTTTACCATGTCATCTTCTCGATTTTCTCTTTCCAGGGATCTCGTCGAGATGACTCGGACCCTCGCCGGGGCGAATCCATCAGCGCCCATCCCTGTGAGTTTCAGCCTGCTTTCGTTACGACTATCTGGAAGTGACATCATGCCGTCAAGTCGACACCGCTCCTCACTATCGCCGTCCGAACATGTTGCTCGGCGCTATCACACGCCGCACACGCGCCGCGGACCTTGGAATAACATACTCTTCCAGGTTGGAAGGTTGGACGGCCAGCCCGATCGCTTTTGCCTCGTTCCTTTCCTAATCTAATCAATGTCAGTGAAGGGTCTATGGGTATCATCCAGCGCCTTAGTGTATTGGCGTCCGTCAACACGCTACTGGTATATTCAATAGGTGGGTGGCGCATATCCGGCTGCCGGCGGAGAGCCCGTCGTTCCGCCTACCCTTTCCTGCGGGTCGACTGCGCCATATCGCGCTTGGTGCCTTCCACGAGGCCTTGTCACCTGATGGCTGCGGCAATGTAGTCCGGCTTCGAAAACCATGTAACGCTCTCCCGGGATATATATCCCTGACGTATCGAAGTTGTCTGGCCTCACTGACCCCACCCAGTGTGGCACCGCTGTCTCTTTCACGCTACTCGCTCTCATTTGATTTCCAAGCCATTCTTGTTACACAATAAACCTTCCCTCGGAGCTCTAGTAGCGGTGGTTCGCCTGCGGAGCATCATGGCACAATTCCACCCCTCGTCCTTCGACCGCACAGCCAGCATCGAGCCTACAAAGGCCTGGAAAGCCATGCTGCGAAACGACATTCAACAGAAGCTTAAGAAGAATTATATCAACGCAAGGGAGCTCCGCGACGCTCAACTCAAGATATACACCAACCTCAACATGCGCGCGCGCATCGTCGAGAACTATGAGAAAACCAACAATGACCTGAAGGCCGCAGAAGAGGAGGAATATGCCCGCCTGTTGCTGGCAGAGCTCCACCGCCGACGGGATGCTGTACAGCGATCAAGACAGGAGACTGTTTCCTTTGTAGAACAACTTCAGCGCCGCGCGTCAGTGGAGGCGAAGAGGAAGGACCAGCTGGAGCAAGAACAAGTCTCCGAACTGGAGCGGTTGCGACGCCGGCTCGACGCAGTCAAAGCGCAGCGGACAGGAACAACCGCAGAGACCACGGTGAGGTCACCAGTTACACCACCCCTCCGCCAGCGCGACTCTGCGGAGGAGCTCGTAGCGCGCGTGCGTATGCTGCAGAACGACGCACAGCGCAAGGCTGGGGAGGCAGCGGATGCGCAGCGCAGGGCTGCCGATATGGAAAGGCAACTGATGGCCAAGCGGGAGGCGCGCCGGAGGGCCATGGAAGAGCAACGCCAAAGAGCGGCCCGAGAAGAGGAGCTTAGACGGGAGGAGGCAGCGGAGGGGATGCGCAGAGAAGAGATGCTCCGCCGGGAAGAGGAGGAAGCGAGGCAGAGAGCCAGGCGCAACGAGGAGGACCGCAAGGCCTTAGAAGAAGCAATAAGACGGGAGGAAGAGTTGGCTGCCATCCAATTTGAGTTGCGAACGCTCCAAGACTTGGACGACTCCGCAGAGTCGAGGTCAGCGGAGCAATCACTAGCGGACGATTGGACATACACGCGCCAGGAGCACCGCACAGCGGACCCCGATGTCAACGACACCTACGAGTACACAAACGGCGCTGACATCGTTCGGCCGCCCGACGAAGATGACGAAGAGCTGCATCTGCTTATGCACGACCTGCAACTAAGCAGGGCGCGGGCGAAGGAGGCTGAGGATACCGCACGCCGCTTGGAAGCACAGCTCAGCCCCAACTTGACGGCCCTCGGCCGGTGGCAAGACAGCTTTCAGCGCACCCCCGCTACCATTCCGACGCCTCATGGAGTCTCGGGATCAGCGAGCTCTGACGACAGCGATGGGCTCGCAGCACGCTTGGAGGCACACCGGCGCCGGGAGTTGGAGGTGCAGCGGATGGAAGAGGCGGCCCGCACACGCCATGGCGAGCGCACAGATGCGGCGGGAAGAGGCGGAACTGATGAGGCGGGAGCAAGACTTGCGCAGGCGGGAGGAGGCTGCCTTATTGATGAAGGAAGAGGCTATGCGCATGCTGCGTGAGATGGAGGAGTCCGAGCAGTGAGGAGGTAGCAGGAAACGACGAGGCGGGGAGCGAGGATGTCTATATGAGCACACTGTACAAATAGTAAGATTACATCCACAGGAGTATATATGTAAGAATATGACTCGCGCATGAGCAAGTGAGATCTCATGATTCGGGCAGACACACGACAGCCATATGGCTTGTGTCAACCTCACCGTCTTTGACTCGATCTAGTAGGTGTTTCAGAGTAGTGAATAGCACGATTTTGTCGGTCAGCTGTGATACAGGAAAGTTAGATCAAAGTGCTCTTGCGCCAGGGGATCATGTTGCACCTGGTGGCTCACTACTCGCCCCGACGTGCTGGGCACAACGAAGAACAGCGTCTCCGCCACGATGGACTGTTGATGACGCTGTCAGAGCTTGCACATAGCAACTGCAGTAGACCACTCACATTTACCTGGGACTCGTAGACAACTTTGTAGGGTTGCGGTTTATCATACGAGAACGCAGGCGCGGACGCCTTACTAGATCGCTTCCCCGGCGAAGCAGCGGCTGTCGAGTCTTCTGGAGTAGTAGACGGCGCACAATCGGTCACTGAGGCCACCAACAGCGTCTTAAGGACACGCTCCACATCGAGCCAAATGCCTTTGCCCACAAAGCAGACAATTCGAGGGCGGTAGCGGGCTATCTTAGCTAGCAGCGCAGGCACTGCGGAGATGCGATCTGCCGCAGAAAGCTCTGCCGCCTTTATTCGCCTCTTTAGCAACGCCTTTGGTCTCATGGATGACTTCACTCACTTCAGCAGACGGACGGTCGACCAAGTTAGTCTTGTCACAGCGTCAAGAGAGAGATATTTCGACATTGAGGTTACGAATCGCACCATGCCTAGGTTGAACTTCTCCGGGAGCGTAAAGTCCTCGGTTGGTGGTACGAGGGAAGGCGTGAGCCCTGGAGAGGTCGATTTAGTGGCTGCATGAACTGGGCATGAGGAAAGGCGTACCGGACCTGTGTAGGCATTTCCAGAAGTGATTGACCGGGTTCGCATAATGATGTCCTACCTCGGCGGACGTGTAGCCAGGGCTTTTACAGCTTCAGATAAATGCCTCAAAAGAGCTCTGCACTCACTTGATACCACAGAACAGGACTGCCAGCCATGTCAACAGGATGGTATCTCAAGAGTTGAAGGTAGACGCACTGTCCAAGTCCTCTGCAAGATAGTCCGACAACATGTTTAGGTGCGCATATGTTTCTGGAGGTGCGTACCCCCGTTTCGGCTTCTTCGGCGACCGACCTGTCCTTTGTTCAGTCTGCGATGCGATGTGCTTGCGCTTGCCTGGTGACGGGAGGTCAGAACGGGACACTGCATCATCCCCTTCCGCTTCTCCGTCGCCTCCGTCGCCTCGCTGCTTCAACGCTAGCGAGCGAGGCGGTGTGCCTGCGAGGTGCGTGTATCTGAAGGCAGACACAGACTGTCGAAAGGCGAGGAGCCCAGGGGCATGATCTGATGGATGGGGACTCAAGTTGTCCTGCGACATGGTGTGGCGGGTCCAATCCAGCGTGCTGCCTTCGTGTGTTGTTCTTCTTGTCACCTGCGAAATGATTCTTGTATGTCGTTGAGCGCGATGGTCACTCAAGAGGGGGAAGAGGCTCGGCTGTAGTAACAAAATCAAGAAGAGTGTGATAGATGTAGATAATCTGCAAAAGCTCTGTTGTAGATAAGGATAACCACGCGACCGCCCGACGCCGCCGCGGGAACTGAACCATTGAACATGTCGGCTCTTTTGAACTTGAACAAGCTCACCATTCGTGGCATCTGGTGAGTACTCTTCAAAAATGTCTCGACACCTGTCGAACATGAAACTTTTTTTGCCCGCGACGACGCAGAGATGGACTTGCGAAAGACGTGTGCGCGCAGGCGACTTGGATCCAAGGTCGACCGTTTCTTTGGCATCGCGTTTGTCAAGGTTCGTTGTTGGCATGCTAGAGTACCTATAGTTGCTCCTGGCGAGCGCGCAAACTGCACTGGCAGGTTGGTACCTCGGCTTGCGTGCGAACCGTCGGTTTCATGCCATATTTCCCCCTGGCCGGCCTCCGCTAACTGACGCGTTTCAGACTCAAGCTGATCTTTCCTGACATCCACGTCTGTGACGTCGTCATGCTGACCCCGATGGACCGAGGAGACTTGAAAGATTCGATCGCGATAATGCTATGTTTCCTGTGCTACTTCCAGCAGAACGGCATTGGCTCGAGCGTGCGCCACCTTCTGATATGCCTGTTTTCCCGCCGCCTTCCCTCTGTAGGCGATTCTGTCTTGATTTACAACTGTGTGTTTCTAGCCGACCATGCGCCTGCCATGCGCGAGGGGCAGTCAACAGGGACGCCCTGCTTGCCTCGAGGCTCCTTGTGTTTGCTTCCATATCCCGATGTACAACTGTCAACAAGTGACGGAGCCCGGCGACCTGGCTAGGCCTCTATTGTTCACGACAGCGCCTCGGCCACGCAGCTCTTGTTGAGAGGTGGCCGTATGCAGTAGGTTGGCTTGCTGTACCGAAGTTCTGCGCCTTGGGGCGCCCCTCCTCCTGTGCGTCCGCGGGACGCCCGCACCGCCGCTTGAACACGCCGAACTCGGTATCTGAACATTGCCCATGGCTGTAGTCGCGAGGAGGAGGTTCGACTGCCCGTCCGGCACGCGATTCCCCACACCTCGAGGCATCAGAGTACGGCACGCCTTTCCGCTTCCACGGCTCGAGAAGCTCACAGTCGCTCGTTTCCATCAGCTTTGTCGGATGGATACTAGCTTGATGCAGTGCGTGCGACGCAGACAATGCCATGCCTGGTACCTGATAATACCACGAGGCGTCGGCGCACGTTAGCCCTTGGTAAGCGCACAAGCGAGTCGTTGTATAAGAGCAGTGGCTCCGGTGGCTTGATCAATAGGCAACCACCTCTTCCTCTCTCTACGCACACAACCAACCTTCACAATCGCTGCTGTCGTAATACCGTCGGCAAGCGACTTTCAACAACAACGAACCGACAATAACAACATCCTCGCCACACCGGTCGCGCTCTCGGCATGTCCTACTCTCCTGAATCCACACCCGACTTGGTGTACAACCGGAAAATCGTCCACGACTTGAACAACCTCTCGCCAGAGGTTGCGGCGACTACTTGCAGGCCGTGCCGTATAGTTTTCGCGTTTCCAAATGATCTAAAGCGCCATCTCAAGACCTCGCTCGAACACGCCCCGCTAGCGTACCGCTGCGAATGCGGCAAATTGCTCAGCCGGAGTGATGCGCTCGTCCGTCACCGTCGCAATAATTGTACGCTCCGAGACCAGGCCTCTCGCCAGCTCAAGGACAATCACTGGGAAGCAAATGCAGCTATCGCGGCACAGCCGCCGACAAGTGCTCAAGTCAAAGTTGAGGCCTCGGCGAAAGCAGAGGTGTCCACTGTAGCAGAGCTCCATGCGGTGCCAACCGAAGCGGAGGCCCACTGGGCGAAAGCGAAGGCGCCAACGGAAACGGAGGCTCAGGCGATAGCGAAGGCACGAACCGAAACAGAGGCGCAAACGAACACAATGGACAAGAAAGCACAACCGGAGGATTCTCTGATATCCTCTATGCTCCCACGGAACCAACGTACACTGTGTGGGAAGGCATGCTCGCTGCACCAGAGACGTTGTGTGCGGAGCATGACGCGGGTGCCTGCGTACAGAAGGGATCGCCGCCCTCATATTGCGCAAGAAACGAAGACACACACTCCTGGCCTTTTCTCACCGGGGAGCGAGTCGGCGACAGAAACGTCTACCAGCGCGGAGCATGGGGACACTGTCGCTGGGGAACCGCCGGGGCGCTGCAGATTGACGCCGGCTGCGCCCTCAAGTGGTACATCGGCGGAAATCGACGAAGTGCGCCTGTTCGGTGGACCATCACGCTATGATCCTGTGCGAGATATCGAGGCCCACG
Source organism: Auriscalpium orientale (assembly GCA_019915035.1). NCBI lineage: Eukaryota > Fungi > Basidiomycota > Agaricomycetes > Russulales > Auriscalpiaceae > Auriscalpium > Auriscalpium orientale. The sequence continues at coordinate 5,095,467 of JAHLMH010000001.1, forward strand.
AGAGGCCTTGAACGCGAGATGGTACGGAACTGCTGGTTGGCGACTCCGAATAAAGTGATTTGACCCATCTGTAGGCTATATGCGCTATGACTTATGAGTATGCCCCAATATGATCATGACTTTCCTGCACCTGCGTATTATTCTTGCGCCAATTCGCGCAGCGCTCAGGCTCGGAGACTCGTTGATATACTTAAGTAACGTTTGTGTATGAGACAAGTACTAAGAATGACTGGGAAGAGCATGAGCTACATACCTGTACCATAGGCAAAATGAAAATACATTACTACTCATGTGGAGTACTCAGCCGTACTGCAACTTCACTTTTCGAGATGACGAGCACTATACTAAGCCAAGTCTGTACAAGATAACAGTCTATTAGATCTCTTGCATCTATCACTCGAGTTAGGTAAGGGCTCGCGATCGGTTGCAAGGCGCACTTTTTGTCTCCCCTCGTCAAATGACGCCCCAACAATCGCACATGATGTCGGCGACTCGGAAGCGCTCCCCCCACTCGGTGCGGAGTACGTGCTAGAGTCCTTGAGAGCACTCGTCCTCCACCGGGCGCGCAACGACCCAATCACCCAACTTCTATCAAGTTCAAGGTTCCCCAGGGCCGGTCATTGACGGACTGCTCTCCCGGTGAGTACTTCCTATCAGCATGGCTGACTTTTTCTTGAATGTCACGGTGCATGTATTGTTCGTGACGATGGAGACGATGTTGTGGTGGACGGTTTTGTGCGCACGATCCCTCAGCGGTTCCTCCGTTGTTCTGGTCGCCGCGGGTCGGGACTGGGTCGGGACACCTAATCCCTAGCGAGTCGCGTTTATCGGACCATGGGACATTTCTGGATCTTTGCAGCTCGAACATCGTATCATGTTTACCCCCTTTTTTCGCAATTGACAAATCTCCGCTAACCGGCGTGTTTTCAGCCTGCACTCACCCACCCTTCCTCAATAGCCACGTTGCTGTGGCATTGAAATGACCGGCAAGAGCACGATGACGCCGTCTGCGGCGCCGACATCCAATGTGTTCGAAGCCCAAGCGGAACGCCCGCGCCCGAAAGACGTCGGCATCCTGGGCATAGATATGTACTTTCCACAACGCGTGTGTAGCTATGTCACTCGCGCGGAATTTGACTGAAACGAGAGCGCAGTGCATCTCAGAGGAGGAGCTTGAGGTTTTTGACGGCGTCGCAAAGGGAAAGTACACCATTGGGCTTGGGCAATCGTACATGGCGTTTGCAGATGACCGTGAGGACATCAATTCCATGGCACTGACAGGTGCTTCGCTATCCCCACTCGCTATCCCCTACATATAATACTTAACCCCGCACCCCCGTAGTCGTGTCGAGCCTCCTTCGGCGGTACAACGTCGACCCCAGGTCCATCGGGCGCCTCGAAGTGGGCACCGAAACGATCATCGACAAGTCTAAATCCGTCAAGACGGTGCTCATGGACCTATTCAGCGCAGCAGGTAACCACGACGTGGAGGGCCTGGACTCAAAGAACGCGTGCTACGGCTCAACCGCGGCTCTTTTCAACGCGGTCAACTGGGTCGAGAGCCGCTCGTGGGACGGCCGCAACGCCATCGTGTTCGCAGGTGACATTGCCGTGTATGCGGAGGGTGGGGCGCGCCCTGTGGGTGGTGCCGGCGCGTGCGCAATGCTAATTGGGCCGGACGCGCCAATTGTGTTTGAGCGTACGTGTGGCGCACGTTTTGTCGGCAATTGACTGATGAGTGCGCGCAGCAATTCACGGCACGTACATGGCGAACACGTACGACTTCTACCAGCCCCGCATGGAGTCTGAGTACCCAGAGGTCGACGGCCCGCTGTCCGTGTCCACGTACATTGCCGCGATGGATGGCGCATATTCTGCTTTCCGGGCGAAGGTTGCGACGGCGATGAATGCGCTGCGCGGGAGCACCAACGGTGACGACTCTGGAAAGACGACCGATCCGAAAGCAGTCTTCAACTTGAAGCGCGACATCGACTACTTGGTATACCATTCGCCCTACGGTAAGCAGGTGCAGAAAGGCCACGCGCGTTTGGTATGTCTGTGGACACATTCAGCGGTCATGTTTCTGACGCACCACAGCTGTTCAACGACTATCTTTCTGCGCCCACACTCGAAGAATTTGCTTCTGTCCCGCCGGAGTTCCTCCAGCTAAGCTACACGGCTTCCATCACGGATAAGACCGTCGAAAAAACGTTCATGGCGCTGAGCAAGGCTGATTTTGCCGCCCGCGTGCAGCCGTCCATGCGCTGCGCCGCGCGCTGCGGAAACATGTACACCGCGTCCCTGTACGGAGGCCTCGCGTCGCTCCTCTCATCAATCGACCCGGCGGACATCATGGGTAAGCGCATCTCGATGTACGCGTTTGGGAGCGGGTGCGCGAGCAGCTTTTTCACGCTGCGCGTCAAGGGCGACACGGGGCTCATTCGTGAGAAGCTGGATTTGGTGCGGAGGCTGGAGAGCATACGCGTGGTGCCTTGCGAGGAGTTCGTCGCGGCGCTGAAGGTGCGTGGTCAGTGCCGTGAAGCTTGGCGTGGGCGCTGACGACCTTTTCCTTCATGTAGCTCCGGGAGGAGAATCATACGGCGGCGCCTTATCAACCGCAGGGATCGGTTGAGAACGTCGCCCCTGGGGCTTACTACCTCGAGAGTATCGATGAGAAATTCCGCCGCAAGTATGCTGTTGCGCCCGGGCCGTCGGTGTGATCTCTACTACTAGCTTGATTTTAGCACATAACCAGGATAGCACATTATGGGCGAATAGCAGCCATTGATATTATACACAACGGTACATAATCATCACGCATCTTTTGGTAGCTCCAGACAAAAAGGTCGATCGAGCGTAGCCTGAATGAAGAAGCCTTGAGGTGTGTGTGGCGGCGCGCGCAGCCGCGCTCGAGCGCTTTTCATATTCTTGCACTGCCAGGAGCATCACCGCCGCCTCCGCTTGTCTTCCACCACTTCTACCGACCGTATAGAGTGCGGTGGGCTTGACGATCTTTCATTTGAATGCCTCCTCGGCAACGGAACAACTATCTTCGCCAACGCGCAAGCGCCAGTCCCGACGCCACCGATAGCAAAAGCGTCAACTCTCCCGACGCGACGATGTCCCGGGGCCACCGCAACGGCCTCTCGCCCGCCATCACGACCTCACTGGACAGCATACAGATTCAGCCGCGCACCCCGCGCACCCCACATGCGAGTCATGTTGCGGCCAGGGACACGGACGGTGACACGGAGGAGGTGGAGATGAGCCTCCTGGACGAGGAGGAGCGCCGGCGCGCGGCGGTGGGGGACGACGCAGACGAGGACGCGCTGCCGGGCGCAGGGAAGAAGGGAAGGGCGCCGTTGACGGCGGAGGACAAGAAGAATATGGCGCTGCTGTCTGTGCTGTGTGCGTGTAGGCCACCTCATAACCTTCTCGATACTGACATTGTAGCTACGCGACGCAGACCTCATACAAGGTGTTCCAGTAAGTCCTGAATTATGTGCTCTAGTGTGTCGTACAGGTTGACAGTTTGTTCCAGATAGGCCTCGCAATGGGCACGTATTCGTCGCCTTCCTCGTGCTCTTGTGCTGACACGCACCCACGACAGGCTCCATCCCATTCCTCCTTCGCGAGCATCTTTCCTACTCACAGCTCGCCGTATTCGCGCTCTCCAGCTACCCGTACTCTCTCAAACTCATCTGGTCCCCCATTGTCGACTCGATATTCTTCCCTTCCGTTGGCCGCCGCAAGTCATGGATTATCCCCATGCAGAGTGTCATCGCCTCATTGATGCTGTACATCTCCTTCAATGTCGAGAAGCTCATGGAAAACGTTCGTCTGTTTTTTATGTGAACGCGCCTGTGAGGTTGAGCCGTGCAAATCCGTAGGCGAGCGACCATGTCACGTTGTTAACTTTCCTGTTCACGTCTTTGGTGATGATCGCGGCTACGCAAGGTCGGTGAAGCGATGTTTGACACACGAAAGCATGCTGACAGGGGTTTTCTCAGACATCGCCGTCGATGGTAAGTTTTGACGCTTGTGCTCAGGGCCGAAATGAACACAAGATTTCGTAGGATGGGCCCTCACACTCCTTTCGGAAGAAAACCTGTCATACGCGTCGACTTGCCAGACCATCGGCTTGAACACTGGTTACTTCGCGTCTTTCACCGTCTTCTTGGCGCTGAACAGTGAAGCTTTCAGGTGAGCTATACCACTAGAATGCGTAGCAATGGCGACATCTAAAGCCGTTGAAACGTTAGTCAAAAGTGGGGCATCCCGCGTCTGGGTTTAAGCACATATCTACGCTTTTGGAGCATTATCTCGATCAGCGTCACAATATGGTTGACGTTCTTCCAGAAGGAGGTACAACCTGCCGCGCCTGTTCTATGACGCTCTGAAATTTGACTAACGTGCATCAATACAGCGGAAAGAGGCACTCAACGAAGAGGACATGAGTATCACTGGCGTCTATAAGACCATCTGGAGCATCATGAAGCTGAAACGTACGCCTCTGCCTGCCATTTTCTAAGACATTCTCTGACGCCGAAAACCGCAGACGTCCAATCCCTCCTGCTCATGCACCTCGTCGCCAAAGTGGGCTTTGCCGCCAACGAAGCTGCAACGCAGCTCAAGATGGTCGAAAAGGGGCTCGGCAAGGAGGATCTGGCCGTCGCAGTGCTCATCGACTTTCCCTTCCAGATTGTGGGCGGCTGGCTCGCCGCGCGCTGGTCGCGCGGTGACCGCCCGCTGCGACCATGGCTCTGGGCGTTCTGGCCGCGCATCGGATTTGCGGTATTGTCGACGCTGATCATATGGCGCTTCCCGGCGCCGCCGATTGGGACAGGGTTCTTCGTGTTCCTAGTCATACACACGGTTCTCGGCTCGTTCGCCTCCACGATACAGTTTGTGGGGATCTCGGCGTTCCACACCCGTGTGTCGGATCCGTTAATTGGGGGGACGTACATGACGGTGAGCGCGTCGCCTCGATCTAAGAGGACGCGAGCTGATGGGCCCATGTGTAGCTGTTGAACACGTTCACGAATCTGGGAGGAACGTGGCCGAAGTTTTTCGTCTTGAAAGGTTGGCTGGGTCCATTTCTACTAGGAAATACTTGCTAACGTCATCCTAGGCGTTGACTTGTTCAGCGTTGCCACTTGTGAAGTGAAGGAGGCTGGCACTGTGCTCAGCGTCAAAGGTCCGTCGCGCTCACTTTCCCTCCGTCCTCTCTCATGACGACCTGTCAGCTGCGGAATGCGTGTCCGACCAAGGAAAGTCTCACTGTGCCGACATAGGCGGAGAGTGCATCACCGAGCGCGACGGCTACTACATCGTTTCGGTGCTCTGCATCGTGACGGGCCTCATCTGCTTCGTGGCGTATATTTTGCCCACCGCGCGTAAATTACAAGGTTCGGAATCTTCGCCCTCGTATGTGTGATGATGCTGATAGACTCGCCGTCGGCATGCAGCGCTTCCCATCAGTAAATGGCGCATAAACTCGTAGAAGAACGCCCCATCCCGTCCGCATGTACACGGGATGGTAATTTGTCTAAATTATTATTTAATGCAGGATTAAGGGCGTGTACGCAAAAAGCGTTGGCCGGTAACCGTCATGGCTTCGGCTTGTGTTCACAGCCCATCTGCGAGACACAAGATATGTGAAAACGAGAAAACGAGTAAGGTGTAGCTGCCCATATTTACGGCTTTATCCTCGACTGCCATGCGCTCCCATACTCTTTTACGCCGAAGCTAGCAGGGCGTGGAAAAAGGCTGGCGCTAGTTGGGCGCTAGCTGCAATTCTGCAGTGCTCGCAAGGCTCACAGAAGCGGATATGACATATCGGAGGATACGCCGAGCGGTCACCTACCTGTCAAGCATCGCAAACGAATGAGTCATGATACAGTGATAAATACACTGTCACCTCATAGATACGGGATTGAGGAAACGTGACATAGCATTTCATCATGTGTAGTGCGGCGTTCAACGTAAAGTGGATGGCGCTCAGTATGTACATCAGGGAGGAGCACGTGAAGGGTAATATAGCTAGCCGTTCGTGGCGACGAGCGAGCATGGAGGTAGAAACCTCACAAGCAGTTAGAAGAGCTAAAGACGTGGATGATATATAGAATAAAGATTGCAGAGCCGGGATACGGCGGGGACCAGACTTGCTCGGGGACAATTCCGACTGGAGCGTTAGTTTACAGTAGCACAATAAGTCGCGCCTGAATCGAGTCAAGTCGCGCAGCATAAGTCACTTAAGTTAATAGTTGCCGTCGCTCGGAGATCGCGTCTTCTTCAAAGCAGAACGCAGAGGAACCTTGGGTACGAGCCGGTGCTGCATGTCAATGCGAACGCATTCTTCGTTCATCCACCCGGACCCATAGTCGGGGTAGTGTCGTAGGTCAGGTGGGTACTCCTGGCCGGGAGGGGCAGGCTTATACGCGCCCAAGTTCGTCCATAGCTGGTCCCTGGAAGTATGGAAGAGAGCTCATTAGTCTACTCAGACGACAGGAGGACCATAACTTACCCCCGGGCATTGAACCAACCCTTCCTCCGCTCGTGGAACGGAATCGGAGATGGACAGATGAGGTTCTCATCGAACCGCACGCGCGTGGACACCTGGATCGGGGCAGGCTGCGGGCGGATGTACGACGGTGCGTCGCGCGCACCCAGTGAGGGGCGCCTGTTCGCCATCGTCGGCGGCTGCACGATGCGTGACGCGGGAGCCGGTGGCGCAGAGCGCACGCCGGAGGGGTCTTCCGCACGCATGTCGCCGCGCCCTGCTGAAGGGCCCGGCCCTCCGCTGGGTCGCGCGGGCGCCGGGACCGAAAACGACTCGCGTCGCTCTCGGCGGATGGGAGGATAAGCAGGTCCTGCGACGGCGGACGGGCTTATGCCTTGAGGTGATGTTGATAGACCGGGAGGGAAGGGCTGCCTCTCCTCGGAGCCGCGCCGGCTTGGCGGTGGGCGATATGCGGCGGCGTCGACGGGCGGGAGAATACCGTTCGACTGCGCGCGGGTGATGGGGATGACGCCTGATATGTCGGGCCGGGGCGGGGAGAAGCCAATAGCGCGGGGGCCAGGTGTCTGGGGCATAGGGACGTCGCGGGTGTCCCTCGAGCCTGAGAGTGTTCGTGTGCGGTAGTAGTCGCCTGTTGCGGTGCTCTCGCTGTCAGAATCCGAAGCCGCAGATCCTGTTCGCGGACGGGTTAGCAGACGGCGGTGCGGACGGTGAAGTGGGCCGACGACACCTTGAGGTAGAGCGAGCATGATGCCACGGCTGCGCTGCGCCTCGATGAGAGCGGGCAGGTTCACTGGTATCACGACCCTCCGCGGTGTACGCCCTCCTGATTCGGTGTCGCTGGAGGCATCAGACTCATGGTCCCCACCTACCCCGCTCCAGAGTGTCTCCATGCTGCTGCGGGCAATGACGGACACGTTGTCCCCAGGAAACGAGAGGATTGAGTCCGTGTCTGAAGGCAGCGGCAGGTCTGATTTTGACGACAGCGAGGGCTCATAGATGTAGGTGTGGCGAGTACCCGATGGGTAGATACCGAAACTGTGGTTGCCGCCAGAGGATTTTCGGTCCCGACGATGGTACTCAGCGCTGCTCAACGAGGTGTCGGAGGGAGCAGGGGGTTTTGAGACACTGCCGATGCGGGCAAGCGGACCTGCCGATTTAATTTCGACAGCAGAGGTAGGGGCATTGGTGGGCCCATTCGTGCTGTCGAAGCGACGAAACGGTAGGCTGCGGGGGAGGTTGAGCATGTAATTCTGCGAGGAGGGAGATAGTCAGTGCCGAGCAGCGATGAGGTGAGAGTGCAGATATTGACCATGGCAGACCCGCCGCGAGAATTCCTAGTCGAAGTCATATAACCGGAAGGGGGAAATGAGAGAAGTAGAGGTCGAAGGCGGCCAGAGTTGACAAGGGCTTAGGAGAAGGGATGATTCTTAAAGCCCAAACCGCCCTGCGCCGCTAGGGGAGGGTCATGCCTTCAACACGAGCTCGCCTGCACAGGCTCCGCGTTCCGCTGTTGGATCCACTACGTAAATCGGGACAGGAGTGTTGAAAACACGCGTTACTGGTGAGGTGCGATCTCGAAGCTGGCAGCAAGTGGCTGAATTGGAGCAATGAAAACCAACATGACCTGCAAGCGCAACTCCAGTGGACTTCAGCAGAGCAGACCTGACCTTGCTATAAAGATATTGGATGCATTGACTAACGCGAACGAAGATATTTAGATGGGAACATGGACAGAGCTAAGTGAGTGGGCTGTGAACCGCGCGGCAGCAAGAAGGGCGTGACAGTGCCATGTCACTGACTGCGTGACCAAACGCGTGACACGCTCGAGACCGTACTTCAAGTTCAAGTTCTTCGCCGGCGCAGCATACGGTGAGCATTGAGCAGAGTGTCTTGGCCAGGAAGTTTGTCGGTGGGTTGCTTCACCCACGTTCTCTTTCATTTTGACAACACGACTGTCTGCACAGCGCAACGAACGCAGCGCTCTCACTACGCATGCAAGCCTTACACCAACAGATCCTACCGCCCAGCGGTGTCGAGTTCGTCGCCAGCCTCCGCCTGACGCCGTCCACGGTCACAGACAGCGCAGCACCTGGACCCTCGACCGCGGCCGCACCATACCGCGCGCTGTACAACGTGGTCGTTGCTCGCACGAGCATTCTGCGTGTTTTTGAGGTCAGGGAAGAGCCGGCGCCCATCTCGGCCCAGGTGGACGATGAGCGGGAGCGGCGGGCCAATGTGCGCAAGGGCACGGAGGCAGTTGAAGGCGAGGTGGAGATGGACGTGCAGGGAGAGGGCTTCGTGAACATGGGCTCCGTCAAGGTGATTTCGAATACCTCGTTCATGTGGTTTGACAGCTGCTGGAGCAATATGAGTCGTTTCCCCATATTCCCCTGGTTGTGAACCCCAAGTGCGTGAACACAAGCTGATAGTCGCGCCTTGTCCCCAGTTCACCGGCCCCCATGGCGCCCCAACCGTGACCCGATTCTACTTTGTCCGCGAGCACCGCCTGCATGGCACAGTGACCGGCCTGGAGAGCATCCGGACCATGTCGTCCTCGGAAGACCAACTCGATCGTCTGCTCGTATCTTTCAAAGACGCCAAGGTGAGTGCCGATACCTTTTTGTCGCAAGTGTAACGCTCAAGTTGTGCAGATTGCTCTTTTGGAGTGGTCCACCGCAGTACACGATCTGATTACGGTGTCCATACACACATATGAACGCGCCCCCCAGCTGGTGCGCCGGGCCTGACCTTTGTTTCCTTTTGATCTCTCTCACACTCTGATCAATGACATAGCTTTCACTCGATACCTCCCTCTTTAGAGCGGACTTAAGAACAGACCCATCGTCACGGTGTGCGGCACTTTCGCTGCCCAAAGATGCCCTTGCCATTCTGCCCTTCTATCAGTCACCGGCCGAGCTCGACGTCATGGAGGAGTCAAGCAGGGCTAGGTGAGTCCGGGCCGCTGAGCTCATCGCGCGCAGTTGCTGAGCGGATCTAGGGACGTGCCATACTCCCCGAGTTTCGTGCTCGATCTCCCAGCCGACGTCGACGAGCGCATCCGGAACGTCATCGACTTCACCTTCCTGCCTGGTTTCAACAACCCGACTGTCGCCATCCTCTTCCAAGCGCAGCAGACATGGACTGGGTAGGCCATCCCGCCGCTTGCATGTCCCTGATTGACACCCCGCCCGGTAGGCGTCTGAAGGAATACAAGGATACGATGCTCCTGTATATCTTCACGCTCGATCTTGTTTCTCGGAACTATCCGGTCATCACAAAAGTAGACGGTCTCCCGTACGACTGTATCTCACTCCTACCGTGCCCTTCGGCTCTTGGGGGCGTGGTCGTGCTCTCCAGCAACTCCATCATTCACGTCGATCAGGCTTCCCGGCGTGTTGCCCTCCCCGTGAACGGCTGGCCGCCACGCGTCAGCGACATGCCCACACTGCCTGCGGACCCGTCACGCGACCTGCGGCTGGAAGGTTCGCGAATGGCTTTCGTCGACGACCGTACGCTGTTTGTCATTCTCCAGGATGGCACCGTCTACCCGGTCGAGTTTACCGTTGACGGCAAGTTGGTCTCGAAGCTTTCGATGGGCTCGGCCCTAGCGCAAACCACAATCCCGGCCGTGGTCAAGCAGACGGCGGACGAGCATTTGTTCGTGGGAAGCACTGTCGGGCCGTCGGTGCTCATGAGGACTGCCAGTGTCGAGGAAGTCGTCACCGACGAGGAGCATGACGCAAAGGCGCCATCTGCAGTTGTCGACGCCGCAGTCGCTATGGTCATCGACGAAGATGAAGGTCCGCAAGCTTAGAGTTCTACCTGAGCTAATCACTAATGAACCTTAGACATATATGGGCCTTCCAGCACCGAGCCTCAGCCCGCCATGAATGGCGTCGCCAGCGGAACCACCGCATCGGTCAAGAAGCGCACCGTGATACATCTGTCTTTGTGCGACTCACTGCCGGCTCATGGGCCCATCGCCGACATGACGTTCTCCTTGGCGAAGAGCGGGGTTGGTTCACCTTCTTGCTTCTTGATCTTTGCGCCGCCGCATGCTCAATGACCGGATGTTTGTTCCGCAGGATCGTTTTGTGCCGGAGCTCGTTGCCGCCACCGGATCTGGGCGTCTGGGAGGGTTCACTCTCTTCCAGGTGCGTTCACTGAGTCTTGTGCGCGCGAACCCTCAACCCATGCCAATTTTACTTCTCAGCGCGACCTTCCCACTCGCACGAAGCGCAAGCTCCACGCAATTGGTGGTGCACGAGGCGTGTGGTCCATCCCCGTTCGCCAGGCCGTCAAGGTCAATGGTGTGTCGTACGACCTGCCCAGCAATCCATTTCACTCGGAAAACGACTCTGTCCTCATCAGCACAGATGCAAATCCGTCGCCAGGACTGTCTCGCGTGCGTGTAACTAGTGCATCATATTGTAGAAATGCTAACTTCCGGCAGATTTCGACACGCTCGCCCAAAAATGACATCTCCATTAACATCCGGATACCGGGGACCACCGTCGGCGCCGCACCATTCTTCCAAGGAACGGCTATTCTGCACGTTCTCTCTAATGCCATCAGGGTACTCGACCCAGGTACGTCGCTCTTTTTGCTCTCACTCTACATTTTCCTCATGTCTACGTTGCAAGATGGAACAGAGCGGCAAATCATCAAGGACATGGAAGGTAACAATTTCAGGCCGAAAATCAAGCAGTGCAGCATTTGCGATCCCTTCGTATTCATTCTTCGCGAGGACGAGACAATAGGACTGTTCGTTGGCGCGTCGGACCGGGGGAAGATACGGAGGAAAGATATGTCTCCGATGGGTGAGAAGGTAAACTTTGTTTAAATGTGGGTCTTGTGCGTTTTCCGAGCTCACCCTGCTTTAGACATCTCGCTATATAGCTGGGAGTTTTTACACGGACTCCAGCGGCATATTCCAAACGCATACAAGTGCCGGCACTGCGGGCGATGGGCAGCCCGACACGTCGACGCTACAGGCTGCTATGAATGCTGGGCAGAAAAGCCAGTGGTTGATTTTGTGTCGACCGCAAGGCGTAATGGAGGTACTACTCGCCTTTCTACGGCCTCTTGCCGACTAACCTGCTGCTCTGCAAGATCTGGTCGCTCCCGAAGTTGGCCCTCATGTTCTCGACGACGGCGATAGCATCTTTGCAGGGACTCCTCATCGACTCCTTTGATCCCCCAGCCCTGTCACTGCCACAGGATCCGCCCCGAAAGCCAGAAGAGCTGGACATCGACCAAATCCTGATTACGACCATAGGACAAACGTCTCCGGTGCCTTACCTCCTGGTAAAATTCTGCTGCATGTCCCTCGAAAGATATATTGATATTATTTCTATAGGTTTTCCTTCGATCAGGACAGCTCGCCATCTACGAAGCCCTGCCGTCAGAGCTACTTCCAGACTCTACGTCGCTCACGCGGCCTTCCTGTGTCCTCGTGAAATTCGCCAAGCTCGTCTCAAGGGTGTTCGACATCCAGCAGCCGGACGAGCAGGATACATCCATCTTAGCAGAGCAAAGGCGAATATCACGACAATTCATACCTTTCACCACGTCGCCTGCGCCTGGAACCACATTCACTGGCGTGTTCCTCACAGGTGACAGGCCCTGCTGGATCCTGGGGACGGACAAAGGCGGGTTGAAGATCCACCCTTCGGGCCATGCGGTGGTCCATTCGTTCACCTCTTCTTCCTTGTTCGAGTCGATGGGCGACTTCCTGATCTACTCTGAGGAGGTGAGCACGATTTGCGATTTGTGGTGATGAAGTAAACTAATATATGACATCACGTGTTGAGGGCCCTACATTACTGGAGTGGGCGCCGGACTTGGACATCGGCGGCGACCTTATCTCGCGGCATGTTCCCCGGGGGAAGTCGTACACCCACGTTCTCTTTGACCCAACACATTGCTTGCTGGTTGCGGCGACTTCATTGCAATCTCTATTCTCCTCGTATGACGAGGACGGGAACGAGATTTGGGCGCCCGATGGTGAGCATGTCTTGTATGCTAGCGTCGCCTATCTGACACTGTTGACGTTGTGTAGCCGGGAACGTATCATTGCCGACGGGTGACTGTTCTGCCTTAGAGCTCTTGACGCCAGAGGGATGGGTGGCCATGGACGGGTAAGATTTTTCCCAGGTTGAGATGTCTTCTCTGATATCTTTCAGGCATGAATTTGCGCCGAATGAATTCGTCAATGCACTGGACCGCGTTTCTCTCGAGACCCAGAGCACAGATTCCGGGCACAAGGACTTCATCGCTGTGGGAACAACAATCAATCGAGGCGAGGATCTCGCCGTCAAGGGTGCGGTATGTTTGGTTTCCCATGACGTCATCATTGATTTTTGCGGCTAACTTTCCTCGAGACGTACATCTTCGAGATTGTTGAGGTGGTCCCCGACCCGGAATCGGGCCTTAAACGAGCTTTCAAACTGAGGCTGCGCGCCCGAGACGATGCAAAGGGCCCCGTCACCGCGGTATGTGGCCTCGACGGTTACCTCGTTTCTTCGATGGGTCAAAAGGCAAGCAGTTAGTTCTTCTGGTTCGAATATTGTCGTCCTGACATTCTACGCAAGATATTTGTTCGAGCTTTCGATTTGGATGAGCGTCTCGTCGGGGTGGCTTTCCTTGATGTGGGCGTCTACGTGACCTCGTTGCGAACCCTCAAGAATCTCCTAATAATTAGTGATGCTGTGAAGAGCATCTGGTTTGTGGCCTTCCAAGTACGCTACTTCCTCGTTGAAACGATAAAAAATGTACTGATTACCTTTGGCGATATAATCTAGGAGGACCCGTACAAGCTCACCATCCTCGCCAAGGATCCCTTCCAGATCTGCGTGGCCGCTTCCGACTTCTTCTTCGGCTATGGTCTGCTCAACTTTGTGACATGCGACGAAGAAGGCATCATTCGATTCTATGAGTACGACCCTCATGGTAAGCGGCGACGTCCCTTCATCCGCCCTTTATCTGATAAGAGATCGATAGACCCGGAGTCGCGAAACGGCCAACATCTGCTGTGCCGAGCGGAGTTCCACGGGCAAATCGAGTATAGAACGTCACTGGCTGTGGCCCGTCGAACGAAGAGCAACGAATGGGTGGAGCCTCAGTCAAAGCTTATCTGCGGTAGGCGCCTTCGAATCCTTTCTCCTGCGCGTCGACTGAGAGAGTGCAGGTCACCCCGACGGCTCGGTTACCGGCCTCGTTCCCATCGACGAGGCGGCCTTCAAACGCCTGTATCTCCTGCAAGGCCAGCTCACGCGAAACGTACAGCACACAGCTGGGCTGAACCCGCGTGCTTTCCGGTGAGCTCCCTTACGCCACATTCCGTGCCACTCATGCCAAACAGATGGTGCAGAACCGTGCGGAACGACTACGTGTCCAAGCCGTTATCCAGGGGGATTCTGGATGGGGGTCTTCTGCAGTCTTTCGAGGCTTTGCCGATCACGAGGCAGAGCGAAATCACACGCCAGATTGGTACGGAGCGCACTTCTGTCCTGCGAGACTGGGTAGGGTTGACTGGGCCCTGGTAATACGCTTCCTTCTCTCTTTGTATTGTAGAGCAGACGTCAACAGCGTCTTTATATCATCCACGTGTCGCATGAAATATCATATCGAGCAATGCTCGCGCACGCCACAGTCTACTTTGGCTGGGGGAGCGCTAGTTATGGGCACCACGAGTCCCGCGCGGCGCACCGGGACGCCGACACGAGGCCGGTCTTCGAAAACCTGCTAACGCCTCCCGACTATAAGTATATCGCAAGAACGCTGTGCTGCGCGGCCCTGCTGCGCTCACACTCGCTTTCCCTCGTCTGTGTGGCGGCCCGTCTATTGCATCGTCTGGGAACCTCTACTCCGCCGCGGACACCGTCCGGGACAGCACGTGTTGCACGGCATGGACTCCTACAGTGATCTGCCCGACGTCATCGTGGACGTCCAGCCCACCGAGCGCTGGTCGGCGAACCTGCGGGCGAACATCCACGCCGAGCACCGCCCGAAATACCAAGACGCACGCCTCCTCCTGGAAGCCGGGCTCAAGGCGTCCGCCACCGTCGCAGAGAAGGCGGAGTGCGTGGAGAGGCACGACGCGGACGTGAGGCGCATCCGGCAGCTCGAGCAGGAGGACTTCGCGCGCATATCGCTAGGCGAGATACACCGTCTGCGGGAGGCGAAGGCGCGCGCCGACGACGCCGCCACAGCGCTGCGTGAAGAGCAGCGGCGCAGGCAGGAGCAGGTGCAAGCGGAGGCGCGGCGCAGGGACAGGGAGGAGGCGGTGCGGGAAGAGGAGGACAGGCGTCGCGAGGGGAAGGCGTTCCGCCGGGAGCAGCGGCGCACCTCAAGTGCGTGGCGTTCGTCCGGCGCGCCCCCGACGCGGCGTGACTCGGAGGAGACGCTGGCCGAGGAGTTCCAGCGGCTGGAGCAGCTGGCCAAGCAGAAGGCCGCCGACGCTGCGGAGGCCCAGCGCGAGGCGGACGCCAGGCAGAAAGAACTAGCTGCCAAGCAAGAAGCCAGACGTGTCGAAAATCTCAGGCGCATCGAGGAGGCGCGGAGGCGCAAGGAAGAGAACGCGCGAAAGGAGAGAGAGGAGCAGCGTAGGAGAGACGAAGAGCAGCGAATGAGAGAGGAGTTGCAAAGGAAGGCCGACGACGATATGCGCAAGAGGCTCGAAGAGGCTGCGAAGCGGGAGGAAGAAGAGAAGATCCGAAAGGAGGAGAGGGAGAAGATCCAGAGGGAGGAGGAAGCGCGGAGGTTGGAGAAACAAGAGAAGATCCGGATTGAGGAGAACGAGAGATTGCAGAGGGAAGCGGAAGCCCGGAGGTTGGAGGAGGTCTCCAAACGCCGAGCGGAGGCATTCGATCGAGAGCAAGACGTGCTCAAACGGATGAAAGAAGTCCTGCAACGTGAAGAACATTCGTCGAAGAGCAGGCGCAAGCGCGAGGAGACATCAGCGGGGCAAGAGAGGCCAGTTATGGAGAACCTCGAACACAACGAGACTCAGCCCGGGCCTCGAGAGCTGCCCCGACTCAGTACGACAACGGGCCCGTCCTCTCCCCAACCAGACGAGCCCCATTCTCCCCCTCCCTCCGCTTCCTCCTTCGAAGGTCATCTGCACGCACTCGCGCGCCAGGCTTCTGAGTTGTCGCAACGCGAGGCAGCAGTGCAGAAACAGCTCAAGGCAGCGGAAAGCGCACTGTCGGCGGCGCTGCAGAAGAAGGCAGAGGCACTGAGACGTCAAGAGGCGGCGGCGCAGAGACTCGAGGAGGAGGCAGCAGAGATCCTACGCCAGGCGGCGGAATTGGACCGCCAGCAGAGACGCCGTGACGGTGGGTCGCAGCCTGGAGACTCGGACAAGCAGGCCAACGCTGCTGGCACTGCTACTGACTCGGCGCCACCGCGTGAGGAGAGAAATCATGCCAACTCAACGGAAGCGTACGAACAGGCGCGAATGGAGAGAGAACATATGGAGCGTTTGTCGACGCTTGAGGCGCGTCGGGAGATCGTGGCGAGCCAGAACCGGATCGTCGAGGAGCAGCGTGTTCTCGGTAAACAGTGATCTCTGTCTATGCCGGCGAAGTTTTTCAACAGGCGTGTGCAAGGTGCGTATATGATTTGCGATGGGGTGAGACGCGTCGAGAGGTTGCGGAGACTCACTGCAGGAGAGTTTATGGTCGTCATGCCAGAATCGGATTGTTTGATAGTGTACAAATATTCAGAAATGCTGTTGAGAGCTTACTGCAATGCGTTCCTCACACAGATCGAGCACTGTTGACAGAAGATGGACGAGGAGTCAATGGACCGGCTGCGGCCCGCGGCGGAGTTGGTAAACTTATGCCACATAAGGCGTGCTCTGCCATATCCGACAGCTTCGCCACCGTACTGCAAACTTGGAAATAGGCGATTGACCTTCAATCGGGAGACCTTTTCTGATCCAAGTCAAATCCAGCGACCTACTACTATAAAAGCGCAATGTTTTCGAAAGCGTCAATTCACTCGCGCGGTGCTCAAGTTGCGCAGCCTACGTGCGGTGCGTCCAGAGCCAGCTACAACGATCATCGCAACCGACTGCTCTGCGTCTTCGATACGAATTCACGGAGGTCCGCGTCGGGAAGCTTTTGGGTGATTGGAGGTGTTTCTGATGACCGTGAGGCTTTCATTAATGTTTGACAGTAGCTGTCTGGGATATCCAATGGGTGACTGACCGTAGCTGGACCGCAGTCGCCGCAGCATATCGACTCATCCTGTGACCTACCGGACCCTACCCTTCACAACATTCTACGTATACAATCGCTATTCTAGTTGAACTGTCGCGGTAGACGAAGCCACGGAGCGCCTTGCTGCGCAAGATGGACGTGTTCAGGTGCTGGCTGCGCACAGCGAGGCGCGGATCGGGGCGCTATCCGTTGCTGGATCAGTAGCTCCTATCCAAAACCGGGGTCAACTCGAGGCTAAGGCCAAGGGCGCGTTTTTACGCGTTCTATTTCTTCTATCGCAGTTGGATCATCCTTTCTTCGTCGAAGGCACGTTCACGCCGCGTGAATCGCATCTCGGCGCGACATAAAGGACCGCATCTCCTTGCACCGGTGGTCATCCCTTCCTCCCACAACGATGCTGGGTTCGTTTGTTCCTCCGAACTTGTTTGAGCATACCCCCATGGACGTAGATGGCCCGACAAGTGAGTAGATCCTAGACTGCTTGTACGCCTATCTTTGACTTCATCCGCTTTCCATCAGGCGGCGAGCAGTCTGCAAGTCGACAGGACAGCCAGGAGTACGAGTCAGACGAAGACCTGTACCAGTCGCTCCCTCCGTCTCCGTCCCGTGACGATTCACCACAAGCGAAGGAAGGTGAGGATGTCCACTTGATTGCTCGTCGGATGATCTAACACTTATGGTGTAGTCTTGGAACCCACGACGACATCCCCTGCGATGACTGCACGGACGCCGACACCGAAGCCCAGTACTAAGCCCGTAGTTCAACTCGACCTCGCGAAGGTCATCAAAGGGATGTACCGTATGTTGGATCTGATCAACGAAGACGGCAGTGGAGGACTAGGTGTGTCACAACGCCACTCACCATCAGCCCTCTCCTCATGCCCTTTCCAGTCGACAAGATTATTATCTCTCAGGAATCTTTCCAAGAGTTTATCAACGCGTTGTCACCGGGTGCTTACGCTTCCCTCACGAAGGTGGACTTCAAGAAACTCGATCTCCGAATGATCCAGCCCATCGGTGTCTATGGGTCCAAGAGCGAGATTGTCCGGTTCCTGCGCTCAATCGGCGTCGTGGACGAGATCATGTGAGTTCCTTATGTCGCTGTGTGGACTCTCATTGACCGGGAATCGTATAGCTCGCGACAGTTACTCACCGGCGACGTGTCTGGCGCGTCCGTGCCCTCGCTCAGGTCTGGCCTATACCTCATCCGCTCCGGCTCCTCCTCCGGGGACGAACAGGTGTTCGTGATGTACTGGCCAGAAGACACGACCTGGGACGATGGTGCCGCATCTGCTGTTCGTCGTAATCGTGTAACCTTCATGAGGTTAGCCTACTCGCTGCCTGACCTCGGATCTCGGAAGACTAAATCGCGGCGATAGGTATCTCATGAAGATGTGCGACCAAGTCGTGGCCCTTGTGTCGGACGAGCACTCCCAGACGCTTGTTCTTGATGAGAGCGATGACGATTACGACTCAATGGACATTGAGAACGAAGACTCTGATAGGTTATTCACCTTTGAAGTGTCGAAGACCAATGAACAAGAAGAGAATGTTACCACGCGCCCTGGCATCAAGGTATGGCATCAACTAACGCCACGCGATCCATCGCACTGATTTCATTTCTCGCCTTAGTTGTCGTCCGCAAGCTTTGCCTTGCCCGAGATACCATCTGATTGCGCAGCCGACGCCGAGATCTTTGCCCCCAAACTGATTCCCGGCGAGACTGCCCAGGGCATCATGACTGCAAAATTCAAGAAAGCTGCGACCTCCTTCGAATCGTATTACAAACAACATTTCAATAGAACCACGCTCAAGGCCTTGTTGTCAGTCTCAGTCTGTTTGTCGCCTATTGCGTGGCTGATATTTAATTGGTGGACGGCTGCAGAAAAAACCCTTCCATCGTTCTGGAGGAGGGTCTGGACGACGCCAGCGTCGAAGCGGTTATAGATGTTGAGTTGCAGACTCGCTTCCCCACGGAGTGCAGCCAGTGGAAAAGTCGCAAGTCGGAAATAACCACGAACTTTGACATCGAGGAGCAGGCGAGAAAGAAAGTGGTTCTTGAGAAGCTTCAAGGCCATCAAGATCTGCTGAAGAAAGATTTGCGAGAGGCTCTCGTCGATGAGGTCATGAAAATATATCCGTGAGCACTTGCCTGATCATTTTACACCTCCCGATTTGATGAGCTCCTAGTATGCTTCAACGTGAGCGCCTTTCCGGTGCATCCCAGACTTCGGATGCTCCACAGTCCTCTGCTTTTGGTGAGTGCTACTTCTAGCCAAACAAATGTCGTGTTTTACGCCATGTGCTAGAGCGCGTCGCATTGCTCAAGAGTATTTACATCGACTTCGAAACTTTGTTCAACCGAGCTGTACGAGACGCCAAGTTTGACGTCATCAAGGGCTCAGCAGCGTCAGGTTACAAAGAGCGCAAAGAAAGTCTTGTGGTCCTCCAATTTGTCTTCCAGAGGCACAAGAATCTGGACGATTCGCGGCGACAGGAGCTCATCGATACGGTCCTCAACAAAAACGTCCTCAAGGCTCGCGCCCGCGAATCTACAGCGGACCGCAGGACTGGGGGCTGGAGGGCTGTTTGGAATTTTTTCTCGACGACTGGCACCAGCGACAATTCTGATCTGGAGAGCCACATCAGGGAAGCGAGGAGATTTGCGAACGTGCTCTCGGATTCCACTTTTCTCAGCACTTTGAAGGCGATGGGATCCGAAGAGCTCGAGAACGCGATATCTGATGTGGAAGAAGACGCGTACACTGAGCTCTGGGACATGCTCAACCGCCAAGTTGCGAAGCTCGCGCCGGCGATTCATCGACTTCAAGAAGATCAGCAAAAGCAGCAGCTGCGACATGAAGTCGGGAGTGAGAAAACCGCAGCGCTTAGACGCCTTCGCCATGAATTCATCAACGCCGTCAATAGCCGCATCGAATCTGGAGCTTCAGCGTAAGCGTCAATCATTCGTAAATTATGTCTTTGGATGATAATATTGAATTTTAGCGATAGCTGTATCTACATCCAGTCCCTTGAAATTCAGAAAGCTTCACAGTGGGGGCCGAGTTCGATGCAAGGTATGGATCGCTTCGGTTCGCAAGCGTTCGGTCTTTCAATGTACAGTATTTTACAGACTCGTATCAACTGACCGGCCGCAAGGAGACGCTGTCCAATCCTGAGATTGAGTACTGCATCCAACCGTTCAGCCTGTCCGCCGAGCACCGGCATGCCATGCAGCTGGACCCTCGTTTCATTCCCTCTCCGCTCATAAATCCGAGACTTTCGCACTTGCTCTCCCTTCCCATCGGCCACCGCATCGAGTACGTCACAAATTGTGCCATTCATCAGGCCCTTAAATTGACGCTATTCAAGGCACGCACAACTCTTGGAGAACAACCGAGCCCTGGTGGTGATCCTCGCAGGTGGAAAGCTTCTAATTTACCTCGAGCGACTTGAGAGTCTGGCAGCGGCGATCTCGCGACAGAAGCACAAGAAGCTTCTGCACGTCGACAAGATCGGCTCCAACTATCTCTTCGCGTTCGACGAGGCAAAACGAGCGTTGGCAGTGTGCTCTGCGGCCAATGTAGGAATCTGGACTCCATCCCACATGCATACAACTGACGAGATGCGACAGACGTTGCAACTGCATGTTCTGGCTTTCGATGAACAGTTCGCGGCTCTTCAGGCTCAAGGCAGCGCGAAGAACCTCGACCGTTGGTACAACACTGGCGTCACCATCACTCAAGCGTGCTTTGTTACCGGGAGTGAGGAGATCTTGTTGGTTGACTCAGGGAACAGTGCCAGGATTTTCTCGCTCATCACAGAGGGCTTCCGGCCGGCGTCATTGCAGCTCCCACGCGTTCCTGAGGCAGTCTTCTCGTCACCAGACGGGTCTTGTCTTCTGGTTGCCACCCGCGAGGGCAATGCCGCTGAGTTTGCAGCCTATCACTGGGCAACATTCGGGTCGAATGACGGTATCCCGGTACTCATCGACTTCGATGTCGACTCCGCAGTTCTCACGGCGATGGTCAACCGGAGCAGCGTACACTTCATCGGGCTGAACATTGCTTCACACTCCTGCAAATCCATCGCGCTCGACATCACGCACAAAATCACGGAGTTTATGTTCAAAGAGAAAGGCGCCAAAAACTCTGGAACAGACGCTGCCCGTGCGACCGCCCACAACTGCCTTATCGACTGCCACGAGGAAGTCTGGGTCCGCTTCCCGGTCCTGCCCGCTGTCGGCCGTCGAACCATTACATCGTCTAGTGAGCGGCGTCCGAAGAGCCTCATATTCGTTACCAGCGATGACTCGAGGCCATTTTCGTCTTACTTCTCCGAGATGATATCGACTTTCGAGAGGAAGACAAGGAAGCCGACTGGGCAGGAGCTTAGTGGGATCACCGTCTCGGCCACCGGGTTCCCGTCCTTCCTGGCAGACGTCGAGGGCAATAATTGGAATGTCACGCGATTCCGAGCAGGCGAGTGGCTCGTCGACTTCCTGTGCCTTATCCCGATACACATCGCGGTGTGTCGAGACAATCGATTTGTTCCCCTGAAGGACGGGGTATCATCGACACAACATGAAAAGTCCCTTCTTGGCGCGGAGGTCAACCGCATCGTCGACAGTCTCTCTTTCGGGTGGTACGAGTCCATATTCCAGTCCTATCTGGCATCGAAAGTAGGTCGCTTGAACGTTTGACCGCGCTCGTGCTGACTGTCTCTCGCAGCCGGTGAAGGTAGTTTCTTCGATGGGCGAGCAATCTGTAGGGAAGAGTTTCGCGCTCAACCATCTCGTTGATACGTCATTTGCTGGATCTGCTATGCGGACGACAGGTGAGTTGATCCTCGTCTGGTCCAAGTATGCTCTCAATTCCATTGTTCCAGAGGGCGTATGGATGTCGGTCACTCCCACGGATGACGCCCTGATAGTCGCTCTCGACTTTGAAGGTGAGTTTCATTTACTTCTGCGACCTTCGCCTGATACTTACGTCTATTGACAGGTGTCCACAGCATCGAACGATCGGCTCAGGAAGACACTCTTCTTGTGCTGTTCAATACGGCAATCTCTAACCTGGTCCGCTTACGCCTATGCATGTACCACTGTATGACGGTTGTAATTTGTCTCCATACAGGTTCTGTTCCGCAATAACTTTGCGCTCAGTCGTGACGTCACTGGCCTGTTCCAGTCGTTCCAGTCGAGTGCAACTGTGTTGGACCCTGCCGCTAATCCTACGCTCTTCCAGTCGACACTGGTCATTATCATTAAGGCAAGTAGTCATTTACCCGAAAGACTGACAGGGCTGACGTGGCGCACAGGATGTCGTCGACTCCGACAAGGCCGAAGTGACCCGAGAGTAAGCCACAAAATTTTGTTGCTCATTTGTTAATGCTCATTCGACTCGGATGATACTTAGATTCTCACTTAAGTTCCAGAAAATTGTGCAGGATGAGCAAGACTCTAATTTCATCTCGCGACTCCATGCGGGGAAATTGAACATCATACCGTGGCCTGTCATCGAGTCCAAGGAGTTCTACAAATTGTTCCCCACACTGAAGAAGCGCCTAGATCAGCAGAAACTGACGCATCAGGCGGCGGGTGAATTTCTTCACACGCTCAAGACCCTCATGGCGAAGCTAAAGGTTTGCAACGTCGGTACAGCGTGCCACATGACACTACTAACGTTTGATATAGGCTAATGACTGGGGAGCACTGTCGCGCATGTGTTAATTGTTGTTCCCTCGCTGTGTTGAACTGATGTTGTACATTCAGAGACCATGGCCGCCCATCGCGCAAGGACGTTGAGCTCGCTCCTTCCGATGGCGCTGGAAACAGGTGTCGCGGAGACAGAGCCCGAATATCAAGCTCTGAAGGTATTTTACTCCAATTGTATCTTCGAGCATATATATATCGCTAATACGCACTATCGCCAAGAACTTGGATACGGACATCGCTATCGATAGCCCGGACACCCCAGCGCGCTTCTTCCTGTCGATGCTGAACATGGCTCCAGAAGAGCGCGAGCGTCGTCTCTTCATCCTGCTTCGTTCGTGGCCTGCCTTCAAATCCCGCCAGAACGTGCCCGATACGGAGTGGGCCGCGGACCTTGCTCTTTACCTGAATCAGCTCGTGGACATGCGCACGGTGCACGTCCAGGAATGGTTGGACTCGAACTTGACGCGGTTCCAGGCAGGCCATGCGAGCATCGACGACCTCCGCCGCGCCTTCGATGCCCTGAAAATAGACCTGAGGAGCAATGTGCAGCTGTGCAGGGCTCAGTGCACATCTTGTCAGCTTATCTGTGTCCAGGGCAGACAGCACGAGGGCGAACACCACTGTCAGACGGACCATGAATGTAGCCACGTCTGCTCGTTCTGTGAGGCGGAAGGCTTAGGGCGCAAGAGTTGTGGCATGATGTAAGTGCCTAGTGCGGTTGCGATTTGCGGTTAACGCACACCTAATTTTGTTCGTCTTTATACAGCGCCGGTCATTCCGGCAGGCACATGTACGTTTCTACGCGTTCTTGTATGGATGGCACATCCTAATGCCTCATCAGATGCGTCGTTGGCAGCCATTTGTGCGGCGAGACCTGCGAGCTCAATGGGAAACAGGGTTGCTTAGGTCAATGCACGAAGGTGACCAGCTTCGATTTTGAGTGACATGGGTCTGTGCGCTTACTGGCAGCAGGTTCTCGACCATCCAGATGAAGGACACATGTGCTCCGCGTCTGTTCACATGTGTGGCGAGGTGCGTCGTCTTCTCATCTTTTATACCTCCCAGCCCGTCAGTAAGATCTCCTCAGCCGTGTGCTCTGCGCGGGATCAAGATGCCGAACGGCAAAACATACTCGTGCCCCAATACATGTCGAAACCCTAGGTGTGTAGATCGCCGAGCTTAGACTATCACAACAGACGTCATATCTTGTTTGCAGTGGCGAGGAACACATCATCCATAGCTGCGAAAATCGGCTGTGCCCAGTGTTTTGCCAGCTCTGCAAGCGTCTCTGCGCACAGGACCACCTCCATGGTCTGCTTCCTGGAGAGACCCATCTGTGCGGGTACATGGATCATCCACTCCTACACGCTGCTATTCGTCTGATCGGATCATAGGGAACAACACGACTGTGTTGCGCTCTGTCGCGCGCAAGGCATCTGTGAGATCGAGACTGCACCGCAGTCCGTCGAGGACACCTTCACAGGCCGGCACGAGACTTTCCAGTACACGAAGGTCGGCGCACATCTTCATTCAGAGCATTTCTTTTAAACTAACTTCGGCGGTTCTCAGTATACTCAAGGTTCGGATGTTCACGTCACTGGCTCGCTCGGCTCACAAATACGTCGCACGACAGTTGCGAAACGCCTGCAGTGTATCAAGAAGATCCTGCCCGGTGATACGGAGCACGAAGGCGACCATGCGCACAGCACCGACAAGAAGCCATTCCATTACTGTGAGACTCGGTACGGCGCGGCCCTTTTATGCTCTCTAGTCTATTCTGACATTGTGCTATACAAAGTTGCGAAGGTTGCGGCTATTTCTGCACCCTCCCGCTTGGTCAGCTCATTTAACATGTCATTAATCCCTCAAGCTCATCTTGACGCTTTACGATCAGGCCACACGCAACAAGAGCACGAGACAAGCCACGGCTCGATGTCGCGCACGCGTTGGGCCGTGGCCGGGCCGGACGGGACGGCCATCGACCTCAACGGGCGCAAGTTCTCCGCGAACGACGAGGGCGCGCCGATGATGTGCAACTTGTTCTGCTCTTCGATGGGTCGGCATGCGCACGTTAACTTCTGCCGCGCTGCGCTGGAGGGCGATGGTACGAAGCCTTGCGAGGGCGCGGAGGTACAGCACATCAGTGAGAAGATGACGCCCGAGCCGGACAGGCCGAAGGACTGGATCACTCACAGCCTGCACTGGCGCAGGATGGGTGCGTATACCACCTACAGTTTTCGCTTAATGAGCGATGGGGCTGACTATTCTACTCTGTTTAGGTTTCAAAGGCGATGCTGCCTCCGAGCTGTTGCTTATCCAAGGTCTTGACATCGATCTGACGTTCTGTAGATCCGTACTCCCGCGACGACCAAGCAAATTTCGCCAAGTGGTGAGCGGGACGTCAAATCATTTTCTGATATGGATGCTCACTGTGTTTCGACGTCTATCCAGCGATGCCATGTGCTCAGGTGAGCGATTGGTTGAACTCCATTTCATTGATATAATAACACGTGACCTTAGGGAACGAGCATACTCAGGCCACCCCGGCTGTGCCGTCCTACTGCACCTTGCCCATCTTCCATCCCCCGAAGAACCCGACAAGCGCACCCGCGGGTCTCGGCTACGTCTCCAACGATGGACACATGTTCGGATGCAAGAACCCTGTTGTAATGCAGCAGGCGTTCCATGTGTGCGTGCTATGCTGTCCAACTGTCGCAGCCATTAACTTATTATGTTGCTCCTCCCAGGATATTCGTGATTGACAGGTATGTCCTACTTCAGCTGATCCTTCCCACATTCTCACGTCGCGATCTTAGGTCAGGGTCTATGTCGGCCGCCGATCGCCGCCCACTCGCCAACGCCCCCGGGACGGATGTCATACGGCGTACCGCCGACAACCGCCTCGGTGCTGTATTCTCCGCGCTCTACAGCTTTTGGTCTGCCCGCCACACGGCCGTTTCGAACGGCGGACCGCAGGCGCGACGTGACGCGTACACGATCGTGATGTTTGATAACACAACCCAAACCGCTGTGGCGAATGACTTCACGAGCTCGCCGGACCAGCTCTTGGCCGCCGTTCTCAACTGCGTCACGTATGGTGGTACCAACTTCGCGCGGGCATTGAGGGAGGGGCAGACGGCGATGCAGACACATTGGAGCACAGAGAGGTAAGTTGTTGTTCAATGTTACTGGGGCAGAGCGATATATCATTTCATTCTGCAGGACACCTATCATGATCTTCCTGTCAGATGGGGAGTGCAGCGTTGGCGATGATACTGTCCATGACCTCGCACGAACCGCTGTCCGCCTCGGGTGAGTCGTGTCGCGACGATGCGCAATGGCACGTAACTGAGTCAGGTGCTAGAAAACCACTATCCTTCCATGCCGTATCGTTTGGGCCCGACTCCTCATCGTCCTCGCTGCGTCGCATGGCGCAGATCGCGCTCGAGGTCCAGACCAACGCGCCGCGCGACCCGCTACTGCCAGCTGCGGCCACCGTCCCGTCTTCATATGCCGTTGCTCTGGATACGGTTAGTTTCGTCTATATGCTGAAGATGAAGTTCTGACGTTGTGCAATGCGTTGCAGGTTCGACTTGCGGAGACGTTCCTGGGTATCGCCGAGTCGCTGAGGAAGCCGAGAGGGTCGTTGCTACACGCCAATTAGAGATACAGTACTGTAGTTGCTCACCGTCGTGTCTCATATCTTGTATCATACCGCCGATGTATCCCGTTTGCTGTACCGAATATCATTCCGCTAGTCTCCCACTCTCCGTATAAGCGTGAGGATAGGGCCGCATTTTGCGGCAAAGCCCGCTACCGGCGACGGTCGCGGTGTATACTGAAAGCGTATGTGAGCATCGTACTGAAGAGTGGGTTTGGTAGAGGCCATAGCGGCGAAAAGAATGAGTAAAGCTGGCCAGTATGCTGCCCACTGACCAAATTGTCGATCGTATTGACGCGTAATACGGAAGAACAAAGTGCATCACATGCTGGCGGCTGCAGACATTGGTGGTATGAGTTGCTAGGTCGAGGAGAAGTGGCTGGCCATAGTGGAGAGGAGTTCAGGCCCCGCTGAATTGGACCAGATCTGTGAATCTACCGCGAAAACTGAGCCGATCATGAGCCCTAAGACCCACTACTAGGTAGCGGGAATGTTATCGGACCCCGGCCACTGCAATAGCCGGAATACTCCGCTTTCAGCTGCTTGAAGCACAACGTGCCCCGCTCTCTGATCACCACGCCTTCGTCGCGCACCAGCACTGCAAGCTGTCGCCAGCGACGACGTCTATGGAGCACTTCTCCTGGTCAGACACCGTCCGCGCGCTCGTCTCGCCATGCCTAGGCTGCCTGCGCGCATCCAGCCCAGACCCCTACCTCCCCGAGTACGAGCGCGAGTCCGGATCGTCTGCGCTCGAAGGACTGCTCGCCGACTCGACGAGCTCGACCGACGATGCCGAGACCCTCTCGCTGCACTCCAACATTGGCACGCCGGGCGAGCACCGGCGCAAGAAGCGGCGCTTCAACAAGCACATACGCCTCTTCGGCTTCGACCTATTCGGGCGCCCGCCCATCCAGCTCCCGCCCGACGACGACGACGAGGTGGCGGAGGAGCGGCGGCGCCGTCGGCGCGAGCAGCGGCGGGGCCTCTCGTCGTCCACGCTCGACTCCGACGCAGCCCCGCTCGATGTCGCCGTGATCGACTCACGCGTGGACGAGCATGCGCGCGAGCTGGAGGAGGCTGCCGCACGCCGTGCGCGCAAACAGGAGCGGAAGGAGCTGCGCCGGGCAGCGCGCGCGCTCGCGCTGCAGCAGGGCGGGGAGGCGTTTGAAGGCTTCCAAGGGAGTGGCAGCGGGCCGGGCGGCATCCCGTCGCCGTTCCTCAACGGCGGGGGCTCGCTGGCGGACTCCGAGTCGGTCGGGTCTGGGAGCGTCGCGCGGGAGGGGCGCGTAGGGGTGGACGACGGCGCGGACGATGGCGACGCGGGAGACTTCGATGCGCACGCATACACGCGGCGGGCGCGCGGCGGGCCCGGCGAGCGCGACTCGGACTCGCGCTCCCGCACATCGGCGACGCGCTCGTCTCACTCGGGCACAGGCGCGGGCGTGGAGTACAACCACCACTTCCTCTCGCAGCCGTCACAGTCCTCACAGCCCACCTCTCCATCTCCATTGTCCGCCACCTTCCCCTCCCCCGCCACCGTGAAGCCCCAAAAAACCAAAGCCAAGTCCTCCAAGTCGTCACGGTCTCGCTCGAGCAAGTCCACCTCGTCGGCCTCCGCATCTGCGTCTGCGAGCCTCGCATCGCCGGTTGCGCCGCAGTTCATGTCCATACCGGAGCCGCAAGCGCAGGAGTTTGAGGGTTTCCCCGGGGATATAAGCGCCATGCATATCGTCACGGAGGGCTTGCGCGTCGATGCTGCAGGTGGTTTCCCGAGTGGCGGTTTCCCGAGCCCAAGACTGGGCGGGCCGAGGGGAGGAGGAAAGAGCATGGGCGCGTTCTTAGCGACGCGGGGATAGGTGTACGCTGTGCGTGCTTGCTATCTAAGTGCGTCTTCATCTTCATTGCTAAAATGCTCAGCGAACTGACGAGTATGCCCACAGCGAGATATAACGAAGTTGTTGATTATGGCTACTAGAATATACCAGCTCGTTAAGTGATTTACATGTACTCTAATCCGGACAACTATTGGCCGCCTGCGACCGCTTGCTATGCTTCCCGTCCACCGAGTGCTCTCCAGCAAATTTTCGGAAGGTTCATCGCCGCCGCCACCCCTCCATCAGACCCGCCATCCCTCCTATCACCGCCCCTCACAGTGCGGGCATCGAACCCTCTCTTCGCCGACATGCCCTAAGCCATCTCGCCCCAAGCCTCCGCCGCCGCCGCCGCCACACAGTCTGAACTCGCGCGCATGCTCCTGTGGAAACCGGAAGTTCGCAAACTCGGCCTGGATGTGCTCGTGCGGGACCTCGTCTATGCGAGAGTCAGCTCGTCATGCGGGTGGCTCGAGTGGCGCGACGCACTGATGGCAAGAACGCGCAGGGCTTGAGTATGTGGACTGGGCGTGGGTGAGGGCAGAGGGGAAGGAAATGGGGCGGGCGGAGGGAGGGGCGCGAGCGGGCACACCAGGACCTCCTCGCGCCGCGGTTTTGGTGCTGCCGGTGCCGCGCGCGCGTCGGTGGTACTCGCGGTCGGGGCGGGGCTGCGCAGCTGCGAGGGCGGGAGGACAGAGATCGCGTTGCGGCGTGCGCGACTCATCGTGCTCGTGGGGGGAAGGTAAGAAAAAAGTGCTCGGGCGGGGCTCGTTGGAAGATTGTTGTGATGCCACCGTATATATGTGCGCGCGCACCGGTTGCTATTTTGTTTCACCGTCGGACATATGACAGATCAGGGTGCGAGGCAGCGTGGCGGCCACCGCCACTCATCGGATCCGCCCGCAATACAGCGGAGATACACCATATACGAGCGCCATGGGCGCTTGTGGATTACATAGGAGACGCTGCCCTATCTTCTCCCCAGTATTCGGATCCATAGTTGAACAGCAACTCCTCACCCTGTTCTATCTGTTTGTCTGCTGTTCCCGACGGATCTGTCAATCGTCATGCCCAGCATGATGCAACGAACGTACCTGCATAGAACCTGATATGATAGTCATTGTTGACAAGAATAGCTGAGCAGGTGGTTGGCCGTCAGACACGTCGCCAACAACCGGACGAGATGCATCAAAATCGCGCACTCACGTTCTGCGGTGATGTTCCGAGTTTGTGTGCTTCCATCGTCAGCCGCATGGTTGATGTAGCGTGTCTCGTTCCCCACGCGCGCCGCATCCATCACCAACCGTAGGCCGTGCCCGCGCGAGGTGTCGGTGGACACGCCGAACAGGTAATTGCGATCGGTGTGTTTTCGTATATCCCTACATAAAGGACTCGTCGTCAACAAGAAGAAAAGGAGAGGGGTCTGGGGGCACGTGCTCTTTCCTATCATTGAAGTCGAAGAATACCTCTGCCGCATATTCTGTGTTATGAGGGTGAGAAATACGACTTTTTGGAGAAGGACAGGTGAGACTCACCTCCGATGTAGCTCTTCGCAGGAATCGGGCCCGTGGCGAACGCGCCGAATCCATACTGACTTCGTCTCACCTCTACTTTTGGGGGCATTTCTTGGGTGACCGAAGACACAGGCACGTCAAGCACATCACGCTGAAGGTCGCAATTGTGACATCGATGACCTATATATGCAACGGACGTCAGTCCTGCGTCGACCATCACGATAGATGCTCACCTCGGACACCATTGCATTTACATACCCCTACGATACACTCCCTCCCCGCCATGCGGCACGCACACTTATCCGCCGTACAGAGAGGCCCACGTTGAGGCCCACGGTTGGCGCATTTGCAGCCGCCCCAACGCAGTTCACCTGCAACACAGTGACGAGATTTAGCACAGGTCGGCGATAAGCGGCGAGACTGACAGTATTCGTCGCAACGACAATTGACAGAACAGTGGAGACTGTGCGCCCTGCACGCACAGTCGGTCGCGGTCCTACATGGCCCATGGTGATGGCACGGCGGCACGCGTGCTTCGCAAGTTTCAGCTCTTCGCCCGTCCTCTGAGAAGAGACCAAACTATCAGCTCGGATGTATGTGCATAGCCAATGATGGGAGCACGCACTGAACGCGAAATCTTTTACATTTCGCTTTTTGCGCTTGAGTTCCTTCTTGCTTGGGGCGGGCATGACGTCATCCTCATCTAATATGGTCTGACAACGGTAGTAGAAGATCTGGCCATCGAAAACCGTAAGTACACTCAGCGGATTCATGGAGGAAGGGCTGACGCGCTGACGTCTCGGCAGGGCATACGCAAGATTGGTACAAGCGTACAAGGCAGATCGTCAGGGAAGGTGTCGAGAAGGGTGCGCACGTTCTCGACAGTGTCGTTGTCGACGGGGCTGAGCTGTATGTGAATTCTCGGGTCAGTGGACGCAAGAGCTCCATTCCTGCCGATTGGCGCACCATGAAGTCCTCGGGAGCGTTGAGGAAGCACATGTGGCCGCAAGGTTTCCCAGCAGCGGCGCTCCTCAACTCTTGGCTTGTTTTTCGAGGGGTCCGTCGATCCAGCTTCGGATATTTTGCAGCTATATGTGCGTGAGCTGCGACCGCTGCCGAGGCAAATGCATGCGACTCACAATGCACCAAGCAGTAGGAGCTGAGGCACATCAGGTCGGGACAGAACTGCGTCATTAGGCTGTTGACGCGCCCGCGTTGGTCCGTGTAAGCTGGTTCGAAACGGTTCGGCAGAGCAGGGAGGCTGGAGATACGACCGGGCCAATTGCGGCCATCTCTGTCGACAACAGCGTAGGTGTGAATGAGAGGCCGCGGCAGCATAAGCTTACCTCTGAGAGACTTGCCAGATCAGTCCGCTCTCGTTGGTAGCGCGCGAGCGCTGAAAGACACTGGAACAGGTATACGTCAGTCAGGACAGGATATATATAGTGTGTGCGCTACCCCAGGCTGTCAATACGCGCCAGAGAATTGATCCCAAAGCGAAATTGCAGCCTTCTAAGGGTCTCTGCTTGGATCAGCTCAACTAGCAGCACGATCAGCAGGCTGCAGTGGATTGTGTAACAACTCGACAGCGCTTACCATCCGGGTCTTTATCTGCAAGGAGCTGCCAGGCAAGGGAGGGGAATTTATTACAGTACTCGACTGCGTCAAATGTCGGGTCGTCTGCGTATGGCACAAAAGGCAGGGTTTCAAGATCGACTCTGTCGACCTCAGTGAAGCCGATGAGATCATAAGACAAAGTGCAGGATTCATAAAATGGGCTTGGTTCTAGAAAGTCATCCGCATCCAGTTCTATGACTTGCTGCGAATTCGAAATTGAGATGGGTATTGAGGCATCCTGGGATGTCGCCGACGATTGGGCATGCACTGCGTAATCGCGCGCGGACTGGCGGACAACAGGCTTACGGAGGGTTTTTAGATATTGCCTGTTGTCCAGCTGAGACCATTGATAGAACTCCTTCCAGACAGCCGTGTACTCGTCCAACACGATCTGACGGTCATCCGGCTGGGCTATGGAGCCGTCCCCGGACTCAGTATCTGAGAGTGCGTCCTCCGAGGCGGGGACCTCTGACATGGCTTGCGGCCACTCGCGGCAGCGACGGTGAGGATGAGGGGGACGTGCAGAGAGTTAAGCGCTGCATGACGGGGAAGTCGTTGCCTCATGGCGGTCGAAGACGAAGTGGACGTGCTGCCGAATTTGGCTGACTACCGCCACCGACTCGCTCTCCTTCCCGGCGGTTCCAGCGACCACCGCTCGGCTTTCCAATCTTTCTTCAATATCTGCAAGACCAGCAACTCCTTAGAACGCGACTGATAAACTTGGCTGGGAAGCTATCAGGCCACTCGCGCGAGTCTCAGGAAACCTTCAGCCATGCAACGCACCAACTCCAACATGCTCTTCGCAAACTTCAATCAGGATTTCACGTACGCGCCAGAAATCACTAGCGACACGTCCCAGCAATCTTACTCGTGATTCGCAGATGTGTGTCAGTCGGGACGCGCAAGGGCTACAGCATCACGAACTGCGATCCATTTGGCCGAGTGTACACCATGAGTGCGTGCATGTACCCTGACGAATCCGACCACTGTCTTATTCCTACAGATGACGGAGCACGAGGCATCGTGGAAATGCTGTTCTGCACGTCACTCATAGCCCTTGTCGGTGCAGCAGACCAGCCATCTTCGAGTCCTCGGAAGCTGCAGATCGTGAACACCAAGGTGCGTCTTGTCGGGCTACTCTCTCATACAGCCGCGCTGACAGACGCGTGCAAAGCGCCAATCCATGATATGCGAGCTCCTCTTTCCATCTTCGATCCTCGCGGTCAAGATGAATCGCAAGACGCTCGTGATCGTGCTCGAGAATGAAATATACATATACGACATCTCGAACATGCGATTGCAGCACGTCATTGAGACCACCCCCAATCCCGAAGGTGCGTGTACCGTGCCCAGCACCTCGCTGTATCTCTGACCGCCTCGCAGCGATCGTCGCGCTCTCCCCGTCCGCTGAGAACTCCTACCTCGCATACCCCTCCCCCGTACCCACGCCGACGCCACTCTCCTCCCAGCCGCCCTCGCAACCCGCATCCTCCCAGCCGCCCACACCCACCGGCGACGTCCTCCTCTTCTCCACCAAGTCGCTCACCGTGACGCAGCTCATCCGCGCGCACAAGGCGCCGCTCTCCGCTCTCGCGCTGAACAGCACCGGCACGCTCCTCGTGACATCCTCAGAGAAGGGCACCGTCATCCGCGTGTGGTCCGTCCCCGGCGCGGAGAAGCTGTACCAGTTCCGCCGCGGCACGCGAGAGACGCGCATATACTCGATGAGCTTCAACGCGGTGAGCACATTGCTTGCAGTGAGCAGCGCGCACGACACGGTACATATCTTCAAGCTCGGGAGTGGTGCGCGTGCATCGGGGAGTAAGGACGAGCTCGCGAGCCCGTCGGGCAGCATTGAGAGTCGCGAGGGTGCGGGCGCATTAGAAGGTGGATACGACGCCTTCGTTGACGACAAGAAGAAGAAGGGCTCGGTGTCGTGCGCCATTTTCTCTCATCTGCATAGTTGCCGCATGTTGACCTGTCAACAGATCGAGCCTGCGGCGGAAGTCATTACATCTTACGAAAAACATCACGTCTTCGGTGGGCGGATACCTCCCAAATACACTGACGGAGATGTGGGAGCCCTCACGGGACTTTGCCTTCCTCAAACTGCCTACGAGCGGTGCCCGGTGCATTGTCGCGCTGAGCGGGTATGCATTGCTGTCGCCTCTGTGGCAATCGCGGGAAAGCTAAATGCTACTATTTAGGACAATGCCGCAAGTTATGGTCGTATCATCGGAGGGCTACTTCTACTCATACAGCATTGATCTCGAGAATGGAGGAGAGTGCTCTTTGATGAAGCAATACTCGTGAGCATGACCTCCCGTCGATGTAAGCCGCTTGACAGCTGATCTAATGTGTTAATAGGCTTCTTGATTCAGCAGACGAGTCCTCAAACGACTGACCGAGCCATCGAGGCGTGACTGTCGTTGCAGGGTTGCGCTAGGGTGTCTTTTCGTCTTCCTATGGTGTACTACTCACATGGATAATCGGTCGCTTAGCGTATTGTATATTCAGATCGTGATACGATTTTGCCCGATACTGAACCTCTCAATGTCGCAGAGGGCATGAATCTGAGGCGTCCAATGCGACCAGGCTTTGGCCAGGCTGCGCGGTGTCGACTTCATCCTGCAGCTGTTCAAGGATCAGCTCGCACTTGAATTTGAATCGTATGGGCGGTCCGTCCGCGACCCATTCGGCTCGCGAACAATAGAGCAGGACAGGAAGTCCGAAGCCGCGAGGAGTCGGAAGCGACGACGTCCGCCAAGATCTAAGCGTCTGTTCAACAAAGAGAAGGCTCACAGCGGTGCAATCGCCTGTCTGAGATCCTGTTTTTTATTATCACATCGGCTCTGATGCTGAGGATGAAAGTTCGGATAGTGTATGTTGTATTGGCATGATGGACATCGTAGGAATCACCGTCATATCATGACATGCTTGCATCTTATTGGCTTCAATGCCGGAGTGTCTTACAAATACGGTAAAGCCGGCGGCCGGCCGGCCGGTCGGCGCCGTCTTGACTCGTTCAAGCTCCGATCGAGTCGTAGTATCCGAGGACCTCGAAGCATTGATGTGGCACCCACTCCTTGCCCACTCCTGAGATGGTCAGACATATGAATCCGAGCCCGCAAAGGTATAAATCTGTCTACTCTGCCTCCGAAGGCAGACTAAGATGCTTCTTCAATCTAGCGACCGTCTCGAAGAAACTGCGAAGCTCGATGCCCGGATTCGCGACCTCACGCAGCAGCTCCTGGATGTCAAAATCCAACGCAACGCTCTGAACCCTATTTCCGCCCTTCCGGACGAAATAATCTTTCATATCATCTTTGAATATGCATTGCATATGGACATCTTCTCCAACAAGTGGATGGGAATCCGATCCGTCTGCCGGCGCTGGTACGAGGTCGCCGACAGTCACGCACAACTGTGGTCGTTTGTAGACTTCTCAAACGGCACGCATGCAAGGGATCGTCTGCGCAAATCCAAGGACTATCCCTTGTCATGCATTTTTGACCCACTCCAAGCCCACAGCGGCAATGAAGCTCAGATGGTTCATGCACATTGTCATCGCTTGTGCTCACTCGAAATCGAAGGCGGCGACATGGAATCCTTCCGATGGATATTTGCGGGGACCCAGGCGCTTCCACTTCTGGAGACGCTCTCTGCCACCTACTCAGGGCCCAATGACACCTGCACGCTACCCGATTTCATATTCAAAGGCGGCGCGGCTCGCTTGCACGAGCTCAAGCTCCACCGGATTGACTTTACGAACTGGAGCAGCCTTGCCAATCTCACCCTTCTAAAGCTCTCTTTTCAAGTGCACTGGGATGCCCCGCCGATGGACGATTTGCTATCCATTCTCAGGCGATCTCCATCCCTCTGCAACCTCAGATTACACGGCTGCATCTC
The DNA here is from genome assembly GCA_019915035.1 of Auriscalpium orientale. Lineage (NCBI taxonomy): Eukaryota > Fungi > Basidiomycota > Agaricomycetes > Russulales > Auriscalpiaceae > Auriscalpium > Auriscalpium orientale. The sequence goes on from JAHLMH010000001.1 coordinate 5,130,504, forward strand.
CCCACGAACATCGATTACAAACTCGGAATTGGTGGCTTTACCGTGCTTAGAGCGCGCAGAATTGGCGGGCCTTTCCGAATCATTGGATGTGTTCCTTCGAGCCCTCACACTTCCCGCGACCGCGGCCTTGAATATTAAAGTCTCTGGGGGAGTTTCTGCGGCAAATGATTTGGCGGGCCTCCTTGTGCCGATACGGCTGCATCTGTGCATGCAAGGGGCGCCCGTTCTACGCTCGATTAATCTGATGGGCAGCAGCACTCAATGCTCCGTGTGCGCCGATACCGTAATTCCTCGCGGGCCGTGCCATTGGCTCATCTTCGACGCTGAGATAGTCCATTTTTCGCTTCATGTCTACCCAGACACACATAGACAACAAACCGTGCGCAAGGCCTTCACTCAAATATTGAACGCTCTCCCTCTCCAGTCTGTTTCCCACCTGGACTTCTCACTCAACCAACGCCGAGAGCTTACCCCGAGGACGTTTTGTGCAATATTTCAGCATATCCCCCGGGCCGAAGCCGTCTGGATCGGCGTCAACGATGGGATGCTCGCGGTTTTAGAGGGCTTGGTGGAGGCCGTTCGGCGTGGCCCGCGCGGCCGGTCTGGTGCAAGACGGCGGCAGGCCGCGAAAGGCATCTACTGGCCAACTTATCTCAACCTCGATGTATCGTGGAACGAAACAACTTTTAGAAGGCCAGTGACACCCGAGCAGCAGATGCAGCGGTATGATGCGCTGGAGGCATGGCTCGCCCAGTACAAGGCCATCGATGCGCCGGATAAACGTGCTGGTGTGCCGTGGAAGACGCTGAAGATCACGCACGTCAATGGGGTCTATCGGACACCATTTATGTCGTATGAGGAGAGGCTATTGCCGCTCGTCAAGGAGCTCGTCATATCTGAAGTCAGTTCGGACTCGGAGGATGACGCTGATGACTAGGCGGGAGGACGCCGCGGCGGCTGTTGGCGAGTGTTGGACTCAGAGAAGGAATGCCAAGTTAGCTAGAATGTCTTGCAATGGTTACAGGCGCCTGAATTTGTCGATCGCCTACATATAGGCTTGCACCTAGTTATGGGATAGCCTGCAGCCAGCTGTGGTGCGGTTGAATCGTGGTGTGCGTTGGTGCGCGATACTCAGAGAGATAGGCGTTCCGAATACCGTCTTCGCTACATTATTCTACTGGACTGCTGGCGACTCGCCAGCAGTCCAGTCAGTGGCGACGAGCCATTGAGACAGGAAGACATGCTACACGTAAATTGAGCGGTGCACCACAATTGCATGTAATCGAATTGACTGAGGATTTGTCGCTAAGCTACGCTACAGGTGAAGTCAAGTGCACAACTAGGAGAACTGCCTTACAAGATGTCGGGGTCCTCACCGTACACAAGACGGTATATACTTTCCAGACTCTTCCTCTGGTCCCCGTTCAGCGCAGTCACCGCGTCCTCAATACGCTTCTTTTTGATCTCATGCGCGGCTTTGTTGCCGTCTCGGCGCAAGGACGATGACCAAATGGCGCTCAAGGCTAACTTGTTCACGTCAACGGTCATCTTGTCCTTCTCCGCCTTCGCAAGAACCTGAGAGATGAAATCTGCCTCGTCGGAGAATGTGCGCGCAAAGAGCTGCCAATCCAGCTCAACGCAGTACATCTCCATCACGAATTCTCGTCCGAAGTCGAGCAGAGCGCGACAGCTCAGGGCGTTTCGAGCGCGCTTGTCCTACAAAAGGAAGACAGGTAAATGCCTCACCGAAGTCGAACTACGTTCAGCGTACCGCCGCTTCGAACATCCGATCATAATATTGTAGACGATCGTCGATGACCTTGAACATGAGCTTCATCTCTTGCATCTCGGCGACGAGCTTTTCCGATACGCCTTTGTGCTTGTTGATTTGTTCCTGTAGGTCCGCTATATTCGAGGAAATTTTCCGCTGATCGTCTAAACGTGCAGCTTCTGTATCTGCGAGCTTTGCGGTAACCTCTTTGAGTTCGGCGGAGACCTTTGCGAGTTTGGCGGAAGTCTCTTTGCATTCGGCGGAGACCTTTTCGAGTTTGGCTGAAGTCTCTTTGCCTTCGGCTGTGATGCGCTTGATTTCATCGCCTTGCTTGTTGAGAAGAGCGAGCACTTCGTCTGCGATGGAGTATGTAAGCGAGGCGACATCCCGACGAAAGTAAAACATACCTAGAGATGTCGGCTGCGGAGCTGTGACAGGCACCCCGCTCGGGCCACTCGACGGTAACGAGTCACTAGGGGCAGCTGATGCTGAAAAAAGTATATTTGTTGATAGCACGAGAGCGTCGAGCAGAAGACGCACGGGCGGTCGGTTTGGGACGGACGGCTTTCGTAGCCTTGTAGGCGACGCGGATTGTCTGGTTGTCCTCGGCAAAAAGAAGGAAGTGTTTTGGGGCTAGCTTGGGGGACGATGCATTCATGTTACTCTGAATTTCTGGAAGTTGTTGTCAGCGATTGTGCGCCACATTCAGTGGGTTGGACGACTTACTCGTCATGTACCCCGTCATCTCGATATCATCTGCGCCAATCGTCGACCCGTCAAAAGAGACGAAGTTTTGGTTCAGCCGATCAGCCGCCAGCTGGCGTAGCGTTGGGTCCAGTGAAGCCAGAGGAGTGTCGGCAGCCTGTATCTTGTGCATGGCAGTGACTTGGGGAATCCCAACAAGGACGAGTATGTGCGTAGCCGGTGCCATCGCAGGTGACGACAGTCGCCGGAATGTATGGAGGCAGACCGACTCAGACGGGTGGTGGGGTAGACCGTGAACCCAGCCGCTGACTCGAGACTCTCACGCCTCTTACAGTGACCTATTAGCTGCCGAAAGCGTGCAAGACAGAGCGGACATATCGAGTTCAGGTCCTGACCATCAAACGCGGCAGATCGTGAGATCGTAGACTAGCCGGAGCCCGAGCATAAATACACATCTTTCGTTGTAAACTTTCCGACATCTCCGAGGAATTACCAACATAATGTAGTATGCGAAGGACGGCACTCACAGCCGCATGATGAGCTGCTTCACTCCAGACATCCACAGCGCTATATCCTCGCCCACAGACCGCGTGAGCAAATCGACGTGAATAGCTAGCGCGGCCTCGCGGTCGTGAGCTTCCATCGCTAGAGGCAAATATCAGATACTTGGCTCAGATGAATGAAGAGAACAGTGCGACCTTTTGTCATTTCTAGCAGCGCCTCGACAACCGTTCGCGAGAGGGTCTCACAATTGAGGGCATCAAACAGCGGGTTGACGCGGCGTTCCAAGTCGTCTACTAGACGGCGTTGTTGAGGCTGTGCAAGAGTCAGAATGAAAACTTCACGACTGCGTTTCAACACGCACCGCCGTCGTCTGCTTCAAGTGGTTCAAATTCGCAGAGATCACGATAAAGATGGGCTTCAAGCTGTCCGGTATGTGGCTACGATCTCCGGGAGCTGACAATCCAACCACATGTCAGCGACCCGCGTCACGAGTAGGAAGCGAATAGGCATACGATACTTAGGCCCAGCAGGAGCAGGCGGAGCAGCACGGGGAGGCGGAGGCCCCGCAGCAGGCGGTGCTTCCATGCCTGGCGGTGGTAAGCCAGCAGGCGGTCCACCGCGATGCGGCGGCGGCGGGAGGTTGGGATGGGGCTGGCCAGGGGAGCCTGTCCTACGATACATACCACCTGGGCCCTGGGGGGGCGGGGGCGCCTGCTGTGGGGGCGGGCCTCCGCGGAACTGGGGAGGAGGGCCACCAGGGCCCGGAGGCGGGGGACCGCCGGGAGGCGGCGTCGCCCTCGCATAAGGACCTGGGGGCGCAGGGCCGGGCATGTGACCACGTGGAGGCGGCGGCGCATACTGCCCGGGCGGAGGTTGGCGCTGCGGAGGCTGCTGCTGACCTGGGTGTGGAGGACCCGACGGCGGCCTGCCTGGTGGGTACGGACCCTGCGGCGGACCTTGTTGAGGGGGCAGGATGCGCTGTGGGCCCGGAGGCGGCGGTGCACGGTTTGTCACACTTCCTGGCCGCGGGGGTGGGGGCACCGGAGCAGGAGACTGGCCACGGCCCATGTACGTCGGGCTCGGGAGCACGGATTGTGCCGGCGCGTTCGGGAAGGGCGACGTTATCGCAGAGACTTTACCTGGAGTCGAAGAGCTCGGCGTGCGGCGGTCGGAGAGAGGGGGTGCGTCGTTCCAACCGCCATTTTCGCGCCGCTTGGGCGGGGGAGCAGGAGGCGGCACGGTGGCGGGTGTGCCGTTATACCCACGGGGCGGCGGCGGGCCGATCGGTCCGGGATTGGGCGCTGGAGGTAGCACGGACGATAACGGTTTGTACCCACCATTCGAGGGATATGTCAACGGAGCGATGGGCTGATAGGGCTGTTGTGCGGGAGCAGGTTGCGCGGGGGCATAGGGAGCGACACCCTGTCCGTACGGCTCGTACGACGGCGCAGGCGCAGGCGCTGGTTGAGCCTGAGGTGCGCCAGCGTATGGATTGTAAACGGGGTACTTCGAGGGCGCGACAGCAGGGACCGACGGAGCTGTCTGCGTCGGGGCGACTGCGGGAGTTTTGGTAGTCGAGGATGACGCGACAGCATTGGTGATACCGGCAGCAATTGAAAGGCGTTCCCGCCCAGCAGCAAATTCGATGTGAGAGCCGGGCGACCCATCGTATCCCGCGGGCGTCAGCTTCAAGTATGCGACAGCCTCCTTGACGAGGCCCTGGGTGGCCAAGAAATCGGCATATTCGAAGTAGCGGTCGTACAGTGCAGATAGCTTGTAACTGCGCGCGGCGGCATCCTCGTCAGAGGCATTGATCGCCTTCAAATCGCCGTCTTCATACTTGGCCGCAGCACGGAACACCGTGACCTTCTCGATGAACGTCTGCAGAGCGTGGGCATGCGCGGTGTAGCGTGAGACGCCGTGCTGATTCTCGTCCACCACGACGCGCTTCTCCTCCTCGGCTAGCTCCTCAATCCAGATGTTGACGAGCCGCTCCAGACGGCCAGCAGCCAGGTACGTCAGAGTCGCATTCTTCCTGAGCTCCGCGGCATCCCCGCCCTCCGACGACTTGGCGACACTGCCCTGGAACTCGAGACGCGACCCAAGCTGCTCGGTAAGACTTGGGAAGTCCTCCTGGCTTGCGAAGGTGCACAGCACGACGAAGATTTCCTGCCACTCCTGCAGGTCCGCGTTCTGGACGATGTCCGCAAGGTCGTTCGTGACGATCGACTGGAACAAGCGGAGATAGGGCAGGGAAATGGTGCGCCGTTCAAAGTATGCCTTCTGTGTGCGTGCGAGGAGCTCGGGACCACCTTTGACAGCAAGCAGGATCGCGTCCGCGAAGCGATCGGAGGAGAGGCATAGAGAAACCGCAGACTCGAAGTCACCGACAACAACAGCCTTCGTCACCAAACGATCTGTCTCCGACTCGTCAGGAGGGTAGATACGGAACGTGTTGCTCTTGATGTTCTCCGAAGCGACCGAAGAGGGGCCCGAGCCGATCGTCGCAGCGACCGACGAATCCAGGCCATAGTTCGTATGGGGCACGACCGGCACATCCTCTGCATTCTGGGATCCGAGACCCATCGTGCTGAAGAAGTCCGCAGCGGCATCCAGCTGAGGCGTCCCCGCTGCGTTCTCGTCCCCAAACAGACTCGGCGCAGTGGTCGTGGACTCGCCATCGGCCAGCGGCGTGTTTGTGTTATCCGACGCCGCGCTTGCGCTGACCTCCGATGGTGTCGCCTCCAGAGCGCGCCCTACGGCATCGAGGGGATCCTCGGCCTCTGACGGGCTACGTTCCGGCTCGGCGAAGGAGACGACCGGCTCGTGGGGCTTGGCGTCTGTGAGGTCCTCCTCAGAAAATGACTTGAGCGTCGTGGCGGCGGCCATCTCCTGAGCAGCCGAAGTGGGCTTGAGAGTAGCAACAGCCTCCGCTACACGGGCGGCAATCGCCTCCTTGGAGAACCCAAGTAGAGTGATGAGCTCCTCCCGCGAATCTGCACGGAACAAGCTCAACAACGCCTTCCAGCTTGCCACGCTCTCCTCCGACTTCGCCTCAGCGTCTCTGCCACGCTCCTGAGCGAGCACCGAGAGGTCCCCAGACTCGACGGCAGCGCGAAGCCGCTCCGCGCGCGTGACGATGCTGTCCTCCGTGACCACCTTGCGCAGATGAACGACACCGCTTTGATGGCGGCCCTGGGCAGACGGAAGATTCGAGACCGTCACCAACTGGCCGCCGTAGCCAAAGGAGCTAGATGCAGGGCGACGAAGCCATTTCGGCGGCTGCTTGAGCGTGAAAGTAGGCTGGGTCGAGCGCGAGAACCCGGGGTCATCGAACACATCCGCGCCATCGGGCCTGGGCGTTGCAGCAGGGATATCTCCCTGAGCGCTGTCATTCGTCGACTGAATTGAGTGCACGCTGATGGTTCCATCGAAGAAAGCTGTTGCAAGGAGATCGGGATTGCGAGGACTCCACTGGACCTGGAACGCCCAGTTATCTGCGGACGGGAGCTAGAAGAAGCGATCAACGCGGTGCACCCAGGAATTGATGGGAAGCACACACCTCGCCGATGATTTCCGACGTCTGTGGGTTCCAGCATAGAGCACGGTTGTCTTTCCCGCTTGACAGTAGCAAGTCCGCGTCTTGCTTGCACCACGACAGAGAAAGGACGCCTTTCTCATGGCCCGTCAGTATCTGCGGTGACGTCATCAGCGTGAGGGTTTGTTAGAGCGCCGTGCACAAACCTTTTCAGGGGCGCGGGCATTGCGAAGATCCCAGACCATGATGACGGGGGAGGCATCGTCTTCTGAAGAGGTGACAAGTCGGGTCGCCTGTAAGAGAGCTCAAGTAATGCAGCCATTCGCTGAGCAAGTCAGTACTCACATTGTCCGGATGCCAAGCAACATCACTCATGCCGCGGCGACCGCCAGACGCACCTCCAGCAAGGGTGCCAGTGCCGCCGCCGTATGCCAGCGCAACAACTTCCCGCTTGCCTCGCAAGTCCCACACGACCGTGTACCCGGTGCTGCTTGCTGTAGCAAGTACGTGCGGCACTTGATTATTCCATGCAAGAGCCGTGATTTCGTCGAGTTTTGAGCTGCGAGCGCCGGGAGAGTACGGCTTGCTCGGATCCTTCAGGTCCCATATGTATATCTGCGAGGCGGGGTCAGCGGGATGCCGGAGGAGATGCAGGAGACTCGCCTCTCCGTTGATTGCGCCAGAGGAGAACAGGCTCGTCTGGATGGGATTGAAGTCTAGGCCGCGAACGGGGCCTGTGTGCGTGTTGTTCTTGAAGATCAGGGACTCGGAGGGGCTAGCGACCAAGTTAGCGACGGTCACGATATGATAGTAACAAGCTCACTCTGCTTGGGCGACAATCTTTGCGGGATCCCAGATGCCTAATTCTCCATTCTCCATGCCCGCAGCAATGATGCCTTGCTGGCGGGACCCCTCAGCGTAACCCCAAGCTATGCGGTTGAATCTGCCGGCGCTTCAGAACATCGCAGACCACAATCTCAGACTACTCACCGCGCGCTGTTCGTCACCACGCCCTTGGGACCTGACTGTCCTTCTCCGCCCAGCTCATACTCCTGCTTGTCGAGAAAGTCGGGGGCCCAGATTTCGAGTTGGCTGTCGTTGCTGAAGGATTCATCAAGTGCGCCGGCGACTGTCCCCGTTGCCAGCAACGGCGTGGACAGCGGAGACCACGCAAATGTTGACGTTCTGTGTATCTCCTTGAGCTTCATGTGCGAGGTGGTCGGGGAGCAAGGACTGTGATGGACTGCGCGTTACAAGGAAAGAATGGTCGACGTGTCGGTTGCATAGCCTGCCCTAAACTCTCACGTGCTCAATACACAGGTCGACTTGTTCTGATGATTCAAGTTGAAGCCGACTGCACAAGTCTCGCCTCGAATTACTCTATCCAACCTCGACCCATGCAAAAGCTATCCAAAAGTTGCGTTTACACATGTCGTTGGAGCATTCAGACTCAGTCTGGCTCCCAGCAACAGCGTGCTTGTTGCCCGCACTAGCAGCGTTATAGGCTGGCGATTGCGCGAATCTAGCCTGCGAGCGCTGCGGGGAGCAGATGAAAATATGCCTATGGGCGGTCTAATGGGACAGATAGCAATAACTTTACACTTACGTTACGCGCAACAATCACAGGGGGAGAACACACGTCTCAATCTAGTCCTCCTCGATCCGCCCTTCAGCAGTTTCTGCCGCCTTCGCACTCGAGGTGGCAGCATTCTGGGGCTATGTGAGCAAACAACGGTCCATGAGGTGCACAAGGCAGGGCCAAAACCCGCCAGGCTTGAGGACGCACCTGCCGTAGCTTCGCCAAATGTATCTTCAGCGTTTCGGCATAGTTCTCAAAGCCCAGGGAAATCATCGCATAGAGGATGTCCTCGCCGCCAATGGTTTTGCGCTTCTCAAGCTGACACTTCTCCGCCGCCTCGGATGTGATGAAGCTGATGAACTCGGAGACGCACTCCTGCACGCACTCCTTCGCGTCTTTCGCGATCTTCGCGGTCGGTGGTACCGCGTTCTTCATGATACGCGAGACATTGGCGATCTGAAGACGCGTCAGCATGCTGTGATAGGTGTATCCTGGTGATACGCACGGGGAGATAGCGATCCTGCTCGCGATACTCGCCGACCTCCTGCTCTGTAATGGGTGCGGGCTCTGGCGTGTCTTGCGGCCCACCCTCGGGTATTGCTCCCGAGCTGTCCCCCTGCGGTGCTAGAGGAGCAATTGGCGTGATGTTCGTCTGGAAATCCGACATTGTGGTGACCGTGAGCTCGCGCGGTGAGGAAACGGAATGACCGGCCGTGGGAAGCCTCGGCGGGAGGCGCAACCTGAGCGCGACGAGGCTTTGTCAAACCGCCTGCGAACAAAGTTCTTTCGAGACAACTCTCAAGGGACTAGGCCGGACTGGCCATCTTTGTCCTCTATCTCACGCGCCGACCTCTGTTCGCACTAGCGGCGTGCCGTCCTGCAGAGGCCCATCAAGCGCTCTTCGTACTCGCCCGAGTCGGCGCGGACATCTGGCCGCCGCCGTCTCCGCGGCCCCTCCTCGCGCGCGCTAAGCCACAGCTCAGCTCTTCCGTAGTCCCAGCTCGTCGAACTCTCGACAGCGACTGCGTTACGATCCGCAATCTCTCTTCCGTGAACTAGGTGGAAACATGGATGACGAGCAAACGTCCCATCCAGCTGCTCTTTCAGCACAAACGGTGGCGCGCGTTTTCCGCGAAGTCTGGGAGGAGCTCTCCCGCTGGCAGTACGAGGATGCTCGTCGGTCTATTGCGGCCCTGGCTAGACTTGTGTCTCTTGCTGCACGACATCTAGTTGGGCGTCACGGAAGAGCAAGCGATAGCCTTGTCGCAAGCTACGACACCCTGGAGCCGGAGATATGCGAGATCGAGCTCACAGTCGACCCCCACCCGCCATACGACTCTTGCGCGCCGCTGGTCTCTAACACCTATGTGGGCGACGACTCGAGCAACATGCCATTTTTACCGTACGAGGACGATCCGTCCTTTGACCGTCAAACATATCTGGCTATGTACAACCAACTTGCATGGCAAACATCCATGCGCGACCCTCACGGTGCGTGCTCCGACAACACGTCCGCTGAAATAACTGACTGTGCATATTGCAGAAGAAATTATTGTTCTGGAAACTGCCGCCCGACTGCAAGAACGCTATAAATGTTCCTTGGATAGCATTGATGCCACTGACGTACTCCCTGTACACCTTGCGGGGGAGGCTGGTGTGTCTGTCGGTCTGGTACACTCTGCTCTGCAGCGGTAAGATACCTACCTACAGTCCTACCACCATTGACAGTCTCTTGACTCAGGGATTACCCTGCATGGCTCAAACCGACGCCGGCAAGAGTGCAGAACCTGTCTAATAGCCGTTACAGCGATAGTAACGATTTGGTCGGCCGAGCCAAAAGCATGACCAACTACTTCTGTCCTAACCTCGACTGCATACATCCATTCTGTATGACTCATGGTGAGTCAATCTCATGAACAAGGGGACTCTGGCTGTAATTTGTACAGTCAATATTACCCAGGTGCAGACTGCAGGGCCCAGTATTAGGTCACAGAAGGACTTATCTAAGCTTGTGAAGAAACCATGCATGAGATTGTGCTTCAAGGACCAAATTGATCAGTCTTCAGTAAGTGTACATACATTCTGTTCTCTGTGAGTTCTCTGATGAGTGTTTTCCAGAAGGATATACCATGGGCTGAAGCTGACATGCAGGAGCTGAAGAGCTTGGTTGATATAGACCCTCAGGCCATACCCTGTGACCTAGCGATTATCATGTGCAAGGCTTGCAGAGATGTAGGCTCATTATACTTTCTTTCATGTCCGCTTGACACTTATGTCCCAGGTGTATGCTATGTTGCCTAGCTGTCGACCATTGCCACTTGGTGGGCATTCCAATGAGCAGGCAGGTCCAACCAATTCAGTACTTCCCACCATTAGACATATGTTTGGTTTGTATCTCCTTTTTTTTGCAAATTCCAGAGCAAATTCTGACTTCAGCTTGTAGTTGATAGTGAGGATTCACTGCAATACACACCGTCAGGAATTTCATTATATCACTTCTGCAAAATTTCTCACAACCCATCCTAGAAATGACCCTTGCACTCATCCAGGACCATGCAATGAAAATTGCCCTTGCTTCCAAAACAATACACACTGTGAGCGTAACTGCCACTGCTCCAAGCAATGTACGTATTTTCTTGATGGAGCCTTTCACTCAACTGACTCATAGCTGTCAGGTATGCGTCGCTGGAAAGGCTGCAAGTGCAGCCAAAAGTCCAAACGTTGCAGAACAGATGTCTGTCCATGTCGCCGTGCCCTTCGTGAGTGTGATATAGAGCTGTGCAAGACATGCAAGGCCTGGTAAGACATGGCTGCCCCATTTATCTGCCAGCAGATGATGATATACTTTTGTAGTGATGTTGTGGCTGCAGATGCAACCATGAAGGTTCCTACAACACGATGTCAAAATGTCGACATTCAGCGGGGTAATGTAAAGTCCACTGAAGTCCGCTCTGGACGGTTTGGAGTGGGCCTGTTTGCCTTGGAGCCCATAGATGAGGATGAGTTCATCATAGGTGCATTTTATTGATCTGTTCTACTGGTGAATTTTTACTCAATCTCTTCTAGAGTATGTTGGGGAGATGATTTTTGATGCCACTACTACATCCAGGGAGTAAGTTCTCTGTGTCCTGGAGATATTTCTGGGGTTGACAGTTGTCAGTTGGGTGACTCGCCACCGACATCGGAACTATGTCTATGCACTGAACAAGACAACTGATCTTGATGCAGCATTTGGGGGCAATGTTTCGCGGTATGTGAACCACTCGGCAGGCGCTGAGGTCAATTGTGAAGCAATGAGTGAGTCATTTATCAGGCTGTCTGAATCCCTCTCATGAACTCTTCATTTAGTCCGTCTTGTCAATGGACATCATCGGCTCGGACTCTTTGCATGTAAGTAAATCCTGCAGATTCTCGTCGGGGAAGAAACATGATGCAATTCTAATTTAGCACGAGACATCGGGGTGGGCGAAGAGTTATTTCTCAACTACGGCGACGAATTTTTCGAGTCCGTGTAATTCGGATGCCCCTTCGAATATCGTGTTATTTCCCGTTGCCTAGTGCGGTAACATCGAGAGGATGCGCTCGTTCACGAACTGGCTCAGAGCGGCAGAAGGCAAGGCGTAGCGCATATGCCGGACACGAGATTTCACTCAGCGCTCTCACTAGCAAGGAAACTCGTGCGCCGTGGAAGACAAGAGCGGGTATCGAAGCCGCCCAAACATATTGAGCTTCTGAGTACGTCGCATAGGTCAGGTTCACTTCGCTGAACGGGGAGCACGCTGGGACTTGCGAGTGATCACATCCAAAGTGAACCTGGTGGTTGAGTGGCGTCGTAGGGAAATGGCGGGCGGATTGCTGCAGCAGTCCAAGGAGGAGAAGGAGACGTGTACAGACGCCGCGCCGCAACCTCGACGTGGTCATCACTGTATTCAGCGAAAGTAGTATTGGTAGGAAGGTGCCAAGAGTCCCAAAACAACGCCCGATGGCCGACCAAGGCGGCCGACTCAGTCGAGAACGCGATGAAGAGCGAGGAGCTGAAGGAGGCGGAAACAATCCAAATACACGAGAAGACCTGGTGCGAGTGACAGACGGCGACCGTGCAGGGGTTCAGTCACTGCGGCTGCAGTTATCACTGTAAGTTCATGCGTTTCGATGAGGAATGTGAGACACGTACTTGAGGTGGTGCCATGGATGTTGGTTTCGCAATCCCAGCACAGATCAACGCATATCGACGGAGGGTGTATAGCGGGTCGCATGCAGTTCCCGGTCAGAGACGAGTCAGAGAGGCCTGGGATGGCGTAGCGGAAACACACCTTGAGCCTCCTGCCACCCGCTGCAGCGTCAATGCTCTCAGTGTCCTGACCTTCAAGAAAAGTCGGACACAGGTCGCGCGCGCGCAATATTGCGAGATGGCGTGTGTTGCGGGTGGGACGGTGACCGTGGCCGCGAGATTTTGGTGCCAACGGATCCGAGTCCGCGGCGGCGGCCCGTCCTGGCCCGTCGCTACGGGCCGAAAAGTTGCAAAAACTTCGCCTCGTTTCGTTCAGCTTTACAAGTTCCACCACACGGTCGTTCACATACAACCTTTACCTTGTCTCGCCAATCACACCCTTGTCTCCCAACTCCAGGGCAGCGCAGGCACAGGATGGATTGCACGCATGCACGAACTTTTGAAACATACCGATTCTCATGGCCTGCACGAGTCAACTCGCCGACGTGCACGCTGCACTATTTGCAGCCTGGAAGCGAGGCCTGGAAGGCGTGCGTATGTGAATGATACATGGAACTGCGCGCAGGCGGGCGCGAGCGCGGCTTAGCTGGGGAGTCTCCGGACGTGAGTCAGGAAGACCTGATTGCACCTTGTGCGCTTTCTAACCTTAGCTCTCACTCGTCATTTAATAACTCCTTGTCGTCTCAGCCTTACAGTCTTCTCCGCAGATCTGCTGTGGTGTCTCGAAAAATTTGGTCTGCCGCCAGATTCGTAGAGCATCACGAGAGCGTCGGCATGACATTCTGTCCCCGTACTTTCGTCGACGCGCCCATTACGACAGTACTACAGAAGGAAGACAGCGGTTGAAAGGACTTCCAAGCTAAACATTTTGGTGCGCGAAACTGTTTTGGTTTCTTTTGCGGTCGTTGGGTTGGTCGTGCGTACGAAAGCAGGATACTAGTAATGTGTGAACTCTGCTAGCTTTGGTCGGTCACAATAAGATTCAGGGCAACGAGGACAACGCTAATATAGAACGACAATAACATGCAAACAATCTATGGAACAGCAGCCAGGACATGCGACGAGAGAAAACGGACGACGAGGAAAACGCGAACATCGGACAACAGGAGCATGCATACAATCTATGTACCAGCGGCCAGGACATGCGAGAAGAGAAAACAGACGACAATCAGAACGGAATCCGAACAAATCGCGAGTCAGCCACAGGCTGCTCGTTGACGCGTGCATCGCGCGTACCAAAGCCCCCAGATCCCGCAGACCACGAGTAGAATCGTCCATCGCCAACCAGGCAAGTTGGGCCGCAAGCCCAGCCGACGAAGGATTCGAACGACTCGGAGTCCTCCCAGCGCGACGCTCCGTGCTCTCGTCGTCTCCGCGGTACTAACCCAGCCTCGCAAGCAGCCGAAATCAGCCCGTACGAAGACACCGGAGTGCACATTGCGCCCCGAAGGGTCCCACAGATTCACCGTGGTGCTCAGGCAGCGCCCAGCCTACCCGAGTCCACCACCGATCTCCACGAGCAGCTTCAGCTCGCGACTGCTCGTAGCCCACGCGCGCATCACGAAGGGCAGTCCGGAGCGCCACCGGACTGGTTCGATCAGAACACGCTGGGTATCCCACAGGCTCGTCGGCCGCCTGACCAGCGCACCTCCTGCAGCCGCCGCCGCCGGTGCGCGCCAGGTCGGACGACCGAGTCGCCGCCATATGACTCGTGCGCGCCTCAACCCCCGCGGTGCGAGCTCGCGACAAGCAAGCCCATACGAAGGCGTCGGAACGCACACAGCCATAGCCCATATGCCCCCGTGCCCATCTGCCCCTCCATGGCCCCCGCCCGCCGTCAGCCTCCGCAGTTTCCAGCCTGGCTGCGGCACCAGCCAGACTAGTCCGTGCGTCAGCGTCAGGACGCGCTGAACCCCCCTTACATGCTTCACCTCCCCTTACATGTCTCACCCCTCAGCCCCCCACCCCCCGGATTCCCTGACGTCCTCCCCCCGCCCACCCCCCTCACCCGACCGAGCGCGTCGCAGCTCAGTCGGACCAGGGGAATGCGATCCAGATCCCGAGGCCCTTGTTGCCCCAGCGCCCCTTGAGCGATGACGGCTGGATTATGCGCGGGCGCGGCACGTGCCCGACCAGCGAGTGTCCGCTCCCGATGCCGGCCAGGTTCACGAGCACCTGAGCCGGGCGGACAGTCGCCTCGAACTCCATCTCGTCGTCCGACTCGCTCGCGCTGAGGGTATGGCCGTCCGTGTCTGGGATGGTGGCTGGGAGATGCATAATGGTAGGGGCAGGCGACGCTTCTTCGTGACGGTGGCGGTAGGAAGAAATGGCGAACATGGACCGGGCGGGCGGGCGCCACATGGGGTATTTGGGCACGTCTACCAGCGCGTCGAGGACTGCCTCGTCGGAGGGGCGAATCGGGAAGCGTGCGGTCTCGACGACGACCGTCTTTCCAGCACGGCGGGCTGCCTCGTGAACGTCAAGGTGCTCAGCGCTGTCGCCGTCGGGACCCTTCCGTCCCTGCTTGATGGGAATGGGTTGCGATACAGGTCGAGGAACGTGGACCGATCGACCGCTCGTACGGAAGGTTGAAAGTGCTGGGGACTCGGGGACGACGCGGGGGGAGGAATTCTGAACGGCGGGCGCCGTGGTACGCTGCTTGCGGTACAGCCGCGCTTTGTCTGTCTCGAGGCATTAGCTCCGAAAGAGAGAACGATGCGTGCGACACTTACAGATGAGACGACGGCCCGCCCACTGAACCCGTACTCGGGTACTCTTCTGCGAAAATTTCAGGTCTTTGAGGCAAAGACGCAGCTTAGCCCTCGCGTCCTCGGGGTCGGGTAGAGACCAGGAAGGTGTAGGGTAGGCGAGCGACTGGCCGACGAGGGCGGGAGAGACAGAAGAGAACTGCGAAAACGGATTCGAGAACATCATGAAGTGTGGTGATGGTGGGGTGGTAAAGAGAATAGATGAGGAGAACATACCCGGCTGGCCTATCCTTTATGCAACGTATCCTAGACCGGCCTGCGTTATGAAACCGCCTGGGAGGAGCTTTACTTAGCGCAATTGGACTACGGCCTGCTAGTTGCGCATAGCGATTTGTCTGCAGCGCCCTGCGATATCCGGCGCGCAAACGATAGTTAGTGGATGCGGACAATCGAACAAAGAAAAGGCCGAGATCATGATGCATGTTGGGTGGGGGACGGCTTGCCTTGAGCGAGTGGTAGGCCAGGGTTCAACGACAGACACCGTTCTTTCAAGTCGCCGGACAGTCAGTTTACGACCAGCAGTCTGAGTTCGACAGAACTTCTAGATAGCGCGTCATCGCTCGGAAATTTGACGTATCCGCGAGAGACAAGCGACAAAGCGTAGATTTCGTACGCCACAGAGTACAACACCTGCAACCGCATCAAAGAGACAATATAGAGACGAACGGATCACGAACCGCCTATGCGAATAAACCTCACTAGAGTACATTGCATGTTTACAAACCACTATTTCATCTCAGCGCTCAGCGCTTGCTCCTCCACCCGTTGCCTGCTCCTACGATCCCGCCGCCCACGCCAAAGCCTGCAAACGCGCCACCAGGACCTGCGCTATGGGGCGCGGGGCCTTCACCCGGAGCAGAAATGGGGCTGGATGTCTTTCCCTGGAAAGTCGACCGGAACGACGACTGGGGGACAGCCTGGATGGATAGGAATTTGTTCGGCTGTGGCCGGTCCTCTGTGTTGTACTGCAGCACATATATTAGCAATAGTGTCCGCCAGATCGTCTGAGAGAACACGCACCTGAAACTCGAGCCCGATGCTATCCGCCTCAGAAACATCAAGAAGTTTGACAAGCTTGCGCCCGATGCCGTTGATCTTCTCGACGTCCTCCTTGGAGCGGGTCCAAAGCTGGATGCGATCGACCTTGCTGCGCAGGCTGACGACTGCGCCACATATTTCGTCGCCTTCGTCCAGCTCCTCGCCGACAAGCGCCATTGTCAACCACTGCCAACTCTGGTCAAGCAGCGTCGGGTTGTTCTTCATCGTCAGCACCCACTTCCCGCCACTCGCGTTAGCCTCATCTTCCCACATTGGCTTGATGCCCGACTTGAAGAGATGGTAGTTGGAGTTGCGCTCCAGCTTGGACGGCGGCTTGAGCCAGTTGAAGTATCGGCAGTAAGATTCGACGGTATCGAACTCGCCGACAGTCGTCAGACCCGCCTCGTAAACGCCGGCTTCAGCGGGCGCTGGGGGCGCGCCTTCGGCGATCGCAGTCGCCGGCGTAAAGGGCATCTTCGACTTGGTGTCGTGGTAGATGGTCCTAGGGCAAGTCAGCATACCAGGAGAGCAAATGTGACTTTGGCGCTTACCAAGGGTGCTGGAGCGGGTGCTCGGGTACTGTGGTGAGGACGCCAGGGGTCTTTGGGTCCTCAAAGGCCTCTGCCTCTGGAGGCACGGGGGTCCCATCGACGCTGAGAGTGCGTGTACGAGCATAGTGGGCAGTGATGGCGTCGAGGCTGGGGATGTTCTTGTAGCCCTTGACCTTCTTGTTAGGCTTGTCCATCCCGCCAGTCTCCTGCGTAAGCTTCTCGACCTTCTCAACGGTGAGCGGCTCGCCACCGGGCACGTCGCCGTTGACGGAGCCATTGTTCGAGTTGGGCGGGGAGGTGGATAGGGCTGCGGGCGAGGTGGAGCGGGTCGCCGGCGGAATGACGGCGGTAGAGTCGCCGGCGGATGTCGTCGTCGACAGCGACGTCGTAGACCCAGTACGAAGCAGGGCTGCGGCCAGGCGGGGGCGATTGCTTGCCCCGGGGCTCGATGTGGCGGCGTTAGGCGGGTTCGCGCCAATGCGAGCGGCGAGCTGATTCAGTGAGGGCAGACGAGCACCCGACGATGGCCGCTCTGACTTGGACACATCGGAGACAGGTGGAGGAGCGGTGGGCGGGCTGGTTGTCATCGTGAACAGAGAGCGAAAGAGAGCGAAGAGGACACGGTCGACGTCGTGGACGAAGACAAGAGGCGTCAAGCGCTCGTCTTGCGGCCCGCGCGCAAGTTGTGCACAGACCTCCGTGCATCATTTCATCTTTTTCCTTGATCAACGCTCATCACCTCGGACGCACATCTCGAGTCATAGGTAAGCATGGTTCGTCCTTTGCTGCTGAGTTGGTGCTCAGGTGTATCTGGCAGGCCAAGTCAGGGCACTCCCGTCGACACGTCGCAGGTCTTCCTAGCCCAACCTCGCACAAGACAATAACAGACTCGTCGCCGGAAGCGACGTCGAGCGCGTGTCATGCTCATCAAGATCATGATGGCTCATAATGTTATTGCCCTTGTTGAACCAGTAACCTAATAAAGGACACTTCGAATTCTGCGCGAGGCCACCGAGCCACCTCCAACTTCTCTTGTCTCGATGTATAGAACAATAGCGTCGCCACCTGCTCGCTTTGTTTTGGCATCATTGACTCATTCGCAGTGCGCCGCTTGGACCTGCTTCGCCACCGACCTCGTGCGTGCACGAGTTATTTAAAAGGTCCTCCGATGGCTTGTTCTTTTGCAACCTTTCATTCTTGTATTTCCCTTCGCCCTCTTGCCCACCTCCGCCGCACCATGTGGTTAAAGTCGGCCCGAATCCCTCCTGAACTTGAGGAAACGTTGCAATCAATACCAATCTTAGTCGACCAGGCCACGCGCGACCGCATTTCCCATCATGCCCGGGCGCGTGAATACAGCTGGGTTCTTGTGGCCTCACTAGCCTCACCCGGCCAGTATATCTGCGCAAATCCGCAGGGCCGCCGCCCGCTGGAGCGCCAGAAGGATCGCCGCTCATGCACGTCCAGGCTCCCAAAACTCCGTCTGGATACTTCTTTGCAGTCGTATTTCTCCGAGGCAAGGGAAGTGGCGACGCGCACGCTACACCCGCAAGTCATTGGCGCGGAGGCCGATCTTTTGGCGACGTGGATGTCCAGGGAGGACAAACTCATGCCTCCCTACCACAGCCGCGACTATCGGCTCACGATCTTTGCGCGCGTGATGTTCTTTGCCGCCATCGCGGACATTCGCACTACAAGAAGTGTGGCGCTGCTTGTCTTCCAGATGCTTAAGGCTCTCGAGTCTGAGTCGCTGCGAAATGACGTCGGAAACAAGATTGGGACAGAATTGATGGAGGTATTTCAATCAGCGTGGGGGAAAAACATCGCCGTGAGCGCTCTCTTTGCCCGCATGTATAGCCCTAAACTAACGAAAGCGCCAAACAGCGCCAACTGGATGCCTTCAAATGCCGAAACTGCGTGTGCTGCGGTCACGATGCGGTGCGCAACGACCTTCTTAATATGACCGCGTACGCAGGCGCGCTCTTCTCCCTCGGCATCATTCCCCAAGACCAGATGGCAACCTTCGTAGCCCCTCTTCTTGTCCAGCCGCTCACGGTGCTTCGCACTCGTGGCCTGTACCTCCTCATGCTGCACGCTAGCCCGGCCATCGCCCGCCCCCTCTCCTGCGAGTGCCTGGTCTCGATTCGCGAAACGCTCGTCTCGTACTCGTGGAACCCGGCGGCAAGCAACTACCTGCGCCTGTGGATGCGCGAGATCGGGTGCATTGTGGACGCAATGATGGACGATGCGGAGGAAGAGATGGGGAAAGAACCACGAGCGGCGACGTTGAAATGGGATCCGACGCTCGTCTGCGAGTCGTTGCTGAAGCTTTGTGCGTTCAAGGAGCGATTTGACTATACGAAAACGGCAGATAAGCCTCGATTTCTTCGCCCTCCATTTACTATACTATATTTGAACTCGTCCTACTTTCTGTCCGTACCATCGAACACGATGTACAAAGTGTAAAACGATATTCTACTTCAGCTTCATACTTTAGCCGCAATGACCGTGAAAGTATGCGTCTCGGGCGCGCTAACCAGCAGGCCATCCAGCTTGGATGAAAGTTGGTCCGCGGCCGCGGCGGAGAGGTGCTTGCTCCTGTCCTCCTCGTCGTAGAACAGCGCTACGATACCAAAGTGCGTCTCGTCCTTCTGGAACGAGCTCCAATACGCGGCCGTGATCTCCTCCGTCTGATGCTGAGCGCTCGCAGCGCCTTCCTGATCGCAGTTCGATCCGTATCAGCCCGCAGTTACCGCCGCGCTTCTTGCTCACTAAGACTCACCAGCAAGACATTCTTCAACTCGCTCGCTTTCTCCGGCTTCGCGTTCAGAATGACACGCAGTCCCACCGTCAGCGGGCTGCCCTGCTGGACCTTGGGTGCAATCTGCTGGCCGATCACGTCCACCGGCGCGATCTGCGGGCCGCCGTTGAGCAGCGTCGGCGCGTTGGCCAGCAGCGCTTTCGCGACGTCGCCGCTGAGGTGCGCCGCGCGGCCGTCCGGCGATGCGAAGGTATCGAAGATGCCGAAGTACGCGGGCGTGCCGTCTTTCTGGGCGTCGACTTTGAAGCCGAACCAGTGAAGCGTGCCGGGCTCGTTGAGGACGATCGCGCGCCCGGAGGCGACGAAGTCGTGCAGGGCTTGTGTCTGCCCGGCCTGTGGCGGGAGGACAACGTCAAGGGCGAATTTGGCTGGAGGAGGTAAGTGGGTTGGGCGTATTAAAGTATGCAGCATGGGAAAACATACCTGTAGTCATTTCTGCGGGTGGGTTGCTGGGTTGCAGTCTGGGACGCTGGGTCACTTATATATCTGACAGTAAAGGCAGCGTCTCATGGGGTGGGTAAATATCCGCCTAATGCGCGATTCGGGGCGCGGAACCCATTTCTCGCCGAATGTCATTGACATGGGAAGGCCCATGTGACAGTGAAGAGTGATTCAATTCCGCGAGGTGTTTGTGCCTCAGCGCTTCAGACCGAGATGACTGCGGATACGCCATTGAAGAGCTGCGCGCAACTAAAATCAATGACGCGTCTCTAGTGACTGTTGTTGTTACGGTGACACAGGTATACGGGTATATCACTGGAAAAAGGTACGGATCTGTGCTTCGACCTCTTCCGGCGTCAGCTTGATATCTGCGCATCGGCGTGAGTAGTGAGCGCAAATTGAGCGAATTGACGCTTACACTTCGATGGATCTGTGCGACAATTAAACCCCAACCGTCAGTGAAAAAGTCACCCTGCGACGAAAGAAGCTCACTCTTGCTAAACTCTTTCTCCTTCTGCTTCTGCACAAAGCGCTGCAGACTCGGCACCACCAACCGCACAACCTCATCCGCGAGCATGTCTTGGTTATCCTCGTCGTCTTCTAGTACCCTCGCCAACTTGTGCCGTTCCTTCGTCTCCTCCAGCAAGTCGAAGAAGCGCGTGAACTTCTCTTTCGCGGCAGCCTTCCCGCCACTCGATTTGTCCTTCTCATCCGAGAGCGCTTGGATGAGTGGCGAGAAGTTCGAGTCGAAGTATCCCGCCTTGGCGGTGCGGAAGCTCGAATTGAGCGTGTCCTGCGTCGGGCGCGATAGCACTTCCATGAGCGGCGCACGGGGCTTCAGCAGATTCGTCCGCAAGTAGGCTATGTTGTTGAGCAAAAAGACGGAGCCAAAGGCAGGTCGTTTTTGCATGCGCGAAAGCGTCGTCAGGCTGGTGATGACTGTGCTGACCACGTCATCTGCGGTGGGTTAGAAGACGGAGCGAGGGTAGGAAAGTGGGCTTACAAATGTAATGCTCCAGCAAGACGTGCTCGCTGCCTGGACCAAGCTTCGGTTGGTTCGCGACTCGCACGCCGTCTCCCATCTTCCAATTGCCGTCTCCCAATGCTACAAGCGCAGGCTCAACAGCGTCTCGTACTTCAATGAGCTGCTCCAGATATCGCACGGACTAACGCATGTATTAGTCTCCTCATTTATAACAGCAGTCAAACATACTCACCGAAACTGAAAAGTCCGCGAGCCCCGTGCCCACCTCGCCACCCTTCCCTAGAGCCGCCAGCTTGATGTCCGCCAGGAACTCAGGGAAGCTGCGCAAGCATACGCCACGGAGGGTGTTGAGGTTCTCCTTCAGCTCGTTCTCTTTCCGCTCCGCCCGTCGTGTGATTAGATCGTCCCACCGCGTCTGTGCGGCGGCCAGCGCCGAGTACGCCGAAAGAGCGTGAAACGTGAATTTGTGCAAGGAGCGCTTGATGAGGGTGAGGAGAGAAGTTAGGGTGCTATTGAAGAGGCTGATCAAGGGCGTGAGGAGGCTGATGTACGTCGCTGACAAGGCAGCTTGTCCGGACAGCGGGGCTACTTGCGTGAGGAGGCCGTACTCCTCCTGAGAAACTAGTCAGTAACTTCGTGATCGGAGAAGAGCGAGCCATGCGCACCTCTACGACATCAAGGAGGTTGTTGACCCACTTTCCCAGCTCACGACCAGCCACGACGCCGTCGATGGTCTCCGCACGTTCCACCACTCGCCTCGCGTACACCTCCAAACACTTCCTGCCCCAATTGCCACGCATGTCCGCGTACCCGCGCTGTGCATCCTTGAGGGTAGATAAGATGGCATTCGCTGCTGGATGTGAAGGATGTGTGGCGGGAAGAGGGAGAGTACGAAGGAAGGTCACAAGGGGCCGCAGGGTGACGAGGAAGTCTTGGGGGAATGGTGAAAGCTCAAACTCAGTGCCTGCAAGAGGCGTGCCGGAAGAACCGCCCGCGACGAGTTTCGTGAATAATTGGGCGAGCTTCTTCGCCCCCGTCTCGACGAGGCGGGCCTGAAACTCTGCTTGAGACTTGCGTGCTGGTGAATCATGTAACGACTCACGGTATCTCGTGAGTCGCGCTCCAGGGTATTGAACGCGATACCTGCGTTGAGGCGTTCCAAGACATCTGTGTACGCAGCGAGTTGGTCAGGTTGAGGGCTGATCTCGACGTCAGCATTCAGACCCGATCTGAGTTTGAGTGCAACGCACCCTCGTAGAATCAATGCCTCCTCCGCCGCTATGCCCTCTTGGTTACTGGCCACCTCATCAATCTTCTGTAACGCCGCCTCAATGTCTTCACCCCATTAGCGACCACGAGGTAATGATAAACTGACTCACTGTTTCCGCGCTTCGTCAGGGTTTGCGTTGAAGTGTAGAGAGGTAGAATCGACTTCTCGAGCTTCACCAGCCGGCCGTCAAAACTTGTCAAGATCGCTGCCTCAATGATTCTGTGTCAGCGACGAAAGCAAGACACAGACAACGCAGAGCTTACAGGTCATTCGCTGTGATATTTGACGCGTCTTGTTCAGATTTTGCTCTAGCTATTCTCCCTTAAGACCAAGATTGGAGACCAAGCTTGTCTCACTCACGAGCTCAATCTCAGCTGTTTCATCGTCCATAATTTCAAGAGGGGGCGCTGCAAAAAGAACGGGGATGGCAAAGAGAATGGCAACGGCCAACGTTGAGTTATCTATGGATACTGTACATGCTGTATTTCGTGGTTTGCCGAGCGGCATCGCTCGGAGTTTGCCGGAATCCGGTGGCTGTTCGAACCCCGCCCGAACTCAACGCAAGCAAGTTATCGCCCGCATCGCCAACGACGACGACGGCCCTATCCTCAAGACATCATGCCTGTGAGTAACTCAGTCATATCTCCATGCTGATGGCCAGGTGCTGGACCACTCTGAGAGGAACTTTGAGCGGATGAGATAGCCGGGAGGAGGTGGATTGTCAGAAGGAGTTTTGGATGGCGCCTGAGGAACGGGATGTGCCCGGGCAAGCATCATGGACGATGATGAGCACCCTGTCGTTCCGCACCAATCTCCTTTCCTGCTTGCTTTCTCTCGTTTGGTAAAGTTCTGACCGCGTTGTGTTGTCCACAGGCACTTGAATCGAATTTTGATCGCTTCGTTGAGGTTGGCCGAGGTGCGCTCCTGACATCTGGGGCAAATACGCTCTTGCTCATGCGTTGACTCTGGCTAGTTGTGCTCCTCAAGGCTGGTCCCCAAGCCGGTCACATTGCTGTAATCGCAGAGGTCATCGACCACAACCGGGTGCGTTCTCTCGGAAAATCGCCCGTTTTTCTTTCTAACTTGTTGTCACCGCCCATCAGGCGATCATCGATGGCCCCACCACTGGCGTCCCACGGCAATCCTTCCCCTACCGCCACCTTACCCTCACGCCGTTAAAAGTCAAGGCGTTACCCCGCAACGCTGGCACTGGCACCGTGAAGAAGTATGTGGAGAAGGAGGGCATCGTTGAGAAGTGGGACAGCTCAGCGTGGGCAAAGAAGCGCGCCGCGACGGAGAAACGGAGGAAGTTGAACGATTTTGAGCGCTTCCAGGTTCTGCTGCTCAAGAAGGCACGGCGGGACCGGGTACGCAAGGTCGTGAAGGCGTCGAAGGCGTGAGCCTTCGATTGGTTTCGCGCGCCGACCTGCAGCCGGCCGGGTGGTGGTGGATGTTGCGGCAACTTAAAACGCTGGTTCTGGTAGGACTGCGGTGTTGGTATCCCCTCACTTATTCACATATGCCAGCACATGTATATGACATGCCGCATGCTTCTCCAGTTCCTCTTGAGATACCGTATGCTCCGGATATTGGCTGGCCCGTCCGCGGGTCGGACACAGGCGTCAGTATATCGATATCGAATTGTTGCCACGGATAAGTCTTCTTCCCACCCCATTGGGCCTTCCGGCGCCGATGATAGCGCAGGCGAGGAGCCTTCTCGAACCCACGATGCTCTTTGAACTCAACCCACATCATCTGCCCGTTTTTTAGCTGTGAGTCGTCGCTCTTGTCAACGACTGTCCCCCGATCGATGACGTTCCTCCTATCTCCCACAGTCCATGGTGTGTCTGCCAACGGAGCTCATCGACTATGTTGCCTCCCAGCTGGATAGTCGGGCAGACATACTCGCATTTGCGCTAGCGTGCCGCGCGTTCAAATGCATCGCCATCCCGTCACACCTCGAGTACCGCGTGCTGCGCGCCCAGTTATCACGGAGCGCCGTATGGCGCCATCTTTCCCAGAGACCAGCGTTCGCAGGCAGGGTCCGTGCGGTTCACTTACTTGACTTCATGCCCGCGGGGGCAGGACAGCACCCCAAGTCGCCACCGGAGTGTCTGCCTGCCGCCGCGCACCCTCTCTTGGATGAGGATTGCCGTACTCCGTCTGTGAAGGACCTGTACCTCGTCGCACAGGCGGTTGAGAAGATGACGGAGCTACGCGAATTTCGCTGGTCCACCCAGAGATATCCAGCCAAGAAGTCGCCCGCCCACTGGGATGCCGAACTCGCTGTGTGGGCGGCGGCAACTCGACATGCGCAATTACAGCACATTGGTGCTTTCAAGGCGTTCTGGGACAGCAATATGCCTATCGAAATTGAGTATCCGGTACGTGGTCTTCCAGTTCGGTACCACGCCAGTTACATACTTGACAGGCACGGACAGTTCGGGACCCTGCAGCACCTCAGGCTTCAGAGCATCGACTTCCCCAAGCTGCGACTCGTGCGGAACGACCGCGATAATCGTCCTCAGCCAGAAACACAGTTCAATCTACTGTTACGGAGCTCCCCGTGGCTTCAAGTAGGTTCCCTTTCCTGTTTTTTTGTATCACTTGCTCATTGGATTCCATGGTGAAGGTTTTGAACATGCGGGGCAGTAATGCCGGCTGGAAGGCGCGGCTTTCAACCCTGTTTGCGCGCTGCCAGTTCAAATGTCTTCGCGAGCTGCGGTTAGACATCAGTTACAATGGCCCCAACTTGGAGGCATACGCGTGTTTGTTGGAAGAGGCCCCGACGTTGGAGGTCCTCGAAAGCAATATGGGATGGGGCCGGGCGTTACGGCCAGGAAGTCTGCCAAACCTACGGCGCATCGCCGTATACATGGGATTTTACTCCACTGCGGAGGGCGTTGTGACACTCTTTCTCGACGAATCTCTGGTTCCGCGGCGGCTGGAGGAGTTTTCATGCGCCGTACTGACGGCCGATGTGATCGATATCCTCCGCCGTGGAGTGCATGCCGACACCCTGCGCAAGTTATCGGTGCTGTTTTTTGAATCTCTCAGCGTACTCGTGGAAGTCGTACGGCTCTTCCCTCATTTGACATGGCTGTCTGTGCCTTCGCGCGACTACATGAATGACTATCATATCGTCACGAAGGCGCCCATACATTTGGTGCGTCACTCGATCTGGCTTCATCACCGTGCTGACACTTCGTGTAGGGTCAATGGGGCGAAGTTCTGGTCAACATGGCCGAGTTGAATACGTTCTATGGCGTCTGCCTACTCAGAGACCCCAACTCCTCTTGGAGCAACCTCGATAACGACGAGAGAGCGCAGGAGCTACTCGAGGCGCTCCCGGCGCTTCGATGGACGGACCACTGGGATTTGAACCCGGAGGCACGCCGGATTGCGTTGGGGCGAGGATCAGATGGTCGCGCGACGTGGAAGGTGGAGGAGCTTCCCAACTATAACGGCCTGGATGTCAGATGGGCTGGAGAATGGTGATCATTAGAAAGAGGTAGACTTGGACGGTATACACAGTAAGAGTTTGTATGAGGTGTGGGGGGACAAGATGACAGGGGGTGGGGGTTCAAGACGACAGGAGCTGTGAGGTCAAATGCTGATAGTACAGTGTTAGTGGTATGATGTGCGAGTGCGAGTGCGAGTGCGAGTGCGAATGCGAGTGTGATGTGCCAGGGTGAGGGCGAAGGCGAGGGCGAATGCGACGAGTGCGAGTGCGACAGATAACCGAAAAGTCTTCAGCTCATCAACCCCTTCACTCTACCTTCGGCGAAAAGTCCCTCCAGGTTGATACTCACCACGCCGTTGCCAGTCTCTCCTCTCCTCCATGCTTCGACCAGTGCCTTCGCTTCCACCGGCGGGACACCCGCGTTCTTCGTAGCCACGGTGATGTGCAGGCGGTTCCTCACATCATCCGCAAGTTTTGTGACGAATTCCCTACCCTCCTGGCCTTCATCCTTCTCGGCATCGACAACCTGCAGGTCCTCCACTGTAGCCGCCATGACCCGCTCGTTCGCAACGAGATGACCCAGGGTCAGCTTGAAACTCGGAGGCACGGCCATCTTGTGAAGCGCCGTGCAACGCTCCCACAGGTCGAGTTCACCAGGAAGTGCTTTCTCGTGCACAATCGTGACGTGCGGGCGGCCAGCGACCCTGTGGCCATTACGCGCTTCTTCCCAGAAAGTTTTCAAGGTCGCGGGGACCTCTGCATCAAGGAGCTGTTGCCCGAGTGCGTTCTCCAAATCAATCTCCGGGAGAAGGCCAAAGTAGCGCGGCAGCTTCTGGGACTTTGCTTTCTTGTCATCCACAGCCTTCGCCCTCGTGCCCTTCGAACTCGGCGCGTACCCTCGCGCGGCCGCTAGCGCCTCTCCAATCTTCTCGCGCGACGGCTTCTGCAGGCCAAGCACAGAGACAATCCCGTTCACCGCACGGTCGAGCGAGTCCTCGAGCGGCTCGGCCAAGTCCATCTCCACGCTGGCATCAACCTCATTGTCATCGAGCTCCTCTGATTGATGAATAAACATCCAGATGACATCCTCGTGGGATTTGCCGAGCGGGTCACCGAGCAGCGACTGGTGGTTGTCGCCTCGGGCAAGCACACGGTCGCCGCAGATGCGGTGGACAGTGGAGTGCGGCAGATCTAGGGACCAGTTCAGTGCGAGAAGGCGCACGGGTGGAACCATGCCTTTCACAGCCTCACGAAGAGCGTCGCGATGCTGCCGTAGGTGATTGTTTCTGCGGCGCAGTGAGAGACATGTTAGAGAAAGAAAGTTTTCTTAGCACGTACCTGTCGGCGATTACCACGTCGTGGTCGATCAAAAGCTTCTGGACGTTCTTGACAAAGACCGGCGCAGCCTTCTTCCCTTTGACGTCGTCGCTCTGAGTGTGCCCAAAGCCAAAGAGGCGTGCCAAAGCGACTGCCACGGATGTTTTGCCTGTGCAGCACGTCAGAGGCGCCATGGGCGCCGATCGAAATGCCCACTCACCGACGCCAGGAATTGCGACAGGAACGATGACAGTCTTGCCGAACATTTTCACCGGGGTGACGAGCGCGCTGCTCTCGGGCTGCTGCTGCAGGGCTGTCTCCTCCTTTTGGCCTTCCTCGCTCCCCAGCCACTGCAGAAACTTCTCCCGCGTCGCAATGATGCCGCGCCCTTTATTGTATTCTGCGAACATGCCCGGGTTCCTCTTGATCTGCTGCGTGACCCACTTGACGTACACCTGCGTCTCTGGCCGCTTCATCTTCGCCTTGGGCAGCCGAACCTCATTAGCAGGCCCCTTGTGTCTGAGAAGCATCTTCGTGATCTCGCGCCAGTCACGGTACATCATATACGGCTCGTCAAACTTGATTTTGAAGAAGAAGGACGAGCCCGGCGCGTACGGCGACGCGGATGAGTCTGCGCGGCCGTCGGTGGGAGGCTCGGAGACGGTCGTGCGGACGACAAAGCCCTCCACAGCCTCGCCCCGCCACTTTCCTGTCCGCCCGACCTCCTCTGTAAACGCCTGGACATCGGCAATCGTCTTGAGCTCGGTGGACGGCGTCTGGATGAAGCCCCACTCCTTGGCGAAGGCGTCGACGACGGCAGGAGGCTGCGTTTTGAACAGCTTCGTAGACTCGTTGATTCCGTGGAGATGGAGGCCGGACTTGTCTGGGCCGTACGGAAGAACGTGCTCCTCGAAGCTGTCGTCGCAAAGCTGGCGAGCGATGAGAAAAGCGAGGACGCCACAGTCGAGAGACGACATACCTCTGCAATGGCAGTCCAGCGATTGTCGTAGAGCACGCGCGCCAGCTGCTCCGTCGTCTTCCCGGCCTCCTCCAAATGGTGACGGAGCCATCGCTCGCCAACCTGCGCATGGCTCTCCCCTTCTCCCGGAGTGGGCCCCAAAGAGTGCTTGGAGGTGACTAGAAGGCTCGACGGGCTTAGAGCGGCAATGAAGATGATGCACCCGTTGGACTTGAGCGTGAGCGTATAAGGAGGTTTGGTGTGCGACTGGAGCGAGTCCCACTGGAACGCTTGTTCAATATAAGGCTCGACAGAGCTGAAGAGGACGCACCCTGGTCCAGGGGACCTCGCCGATATTAAAGAACTTGTCGTAACCTCTTACTACAATTCGATAGAGTTGCTTCCCGTCCTGGCCCTTCTCCTCGATGCTGAACAGCCCTCGCGCCAGAGTGGGAAACGGCGAGGGGATGTCGTAGTACTTGAACTCGTTCATCTTCCAACTTTCGACCGTCACCTCGGGGAGAGCAGGAGCAGCATATTTGGACGACTTGACAAGCTTGGGGGATTTCTGCTGCAGCTTGTGCAGGTCGGCGATGAGCTGCGAGTCTTGGGAACGAGTGGCCATTGTCCTCCGCAAGATGGGGCGGATGCCCCGAGTGAGATATAGGAAGATCTTGACGAGTCAGAGCAGCGCCGCCTGAGCCTGCTCGAGTCAAAGTTCGGGTCGAAGAGTCAGAAACGAAAGCGAAAAAGGAGAGCAGAGAGCTGGAAGAGAGAAGGATCGGAGTCCGAGTCAGAGTTGGACGCGGGCTCATAGATTCTGGTCAATAGATTAGATTGGCCCAGAAGATAACATGAAGCACATACCTGCCTAACGCGCGCAGTACCTATGTCTGCGACCATCACATCGACTAGAGCTATCTCAAACCTAGGACAAGTACAGTACTGTTTAGTCAACTGGTCTTGCGGCCTCGACTCACCGACTTCAACTTTCTTACTTACTATCATCCAAGCGGTCGAGACTCGAGATGCACCTCCGAGCCGCCAACCGCGACACGGCGACACTTGACATCCTCAATGACAGGGAGCACATCGTCTCGCATCCAGGAAGCAGCCAGTACAGTCAGAATGGATCGGGGATCTCAGCTTGTGGCCTGGCCGCACTGAACTTCGCCAGAGTGGCGTTCAGCAAGAAAGACAAGACCTCACAGGAGCTAGTGTTGTCAGAGATCCTGTCTAAAGAAACGACAGAGGTGCGCAGATGCTCTCCTGAAGACTACAGTATTGCGTGGCGCTAACTCTCTGGACGACCAGGATATCTTGTCAATATGTCGAAGCTGGGCGAGCGACTTGCACTTGGAAGTGGAGGAAATATCCCGCGCTCCTCTATTTGCCAGATCTCTCAAGCTGAAAGCACAAAATTATGCTCGCCCGAGCTTCGATGCCTTCCAGGCTCTCCTTTCGTGCGTAGATGTTGAAGCTGTCAGCATTCCCTAGTACTTATCCTCATTATGTGCATCGCAGAGACCTGTCAAATCTCGAAACACCAGCTGTGGCACTTATTACCCGCCCGCCTGAAATCATTGCATGTCTTTGTTTCCCCATGTCCGGCCGCAAGATCTTCGTCATCTTTGACTCGCACTCGCGGCCCAATCTATACCCTCATGGTGCTGGTTTTATTGTCAACAGTTCCACCGAAGGCGCCGCTCGCCGGATCACGGAGCTCTTACCCGTCATCGACTTCCCCGACGGTGACTTGCAATGGCAAGCACAGCTACTCGCTCACTTCTCAGGACATATCTTCGTCCCGCGAAATGAAGACAGTCCTGATGCTTTGGCGCAGGCCCTGCTGCAGTCGAGCTTGGAGGTGCTGTCACTACAGGCGGAGGTAGCGAATCTGACGGCGCGGAACGAGATGCTGACAGCAGAGAATAGGCGTCTGGAAAGGGAGATGGATGCGCGAGAGACGCAGCGCTTGCACTCCTCGGACGCGCAAGAAAGTGGGCCTTCAGCCTCCGGAGCGAGCAAGGACCGTTCCTTGTCTCGACACGCGGCGTCTTCTTCGAGGCAGACGTTGCACGATGTTTTCGCCCGGCCCGACACGACCGACCCTGATATTCACCTCGCCTTTGAAGAGCAACGCCGATATGACGAGGAACATGTTCGCCTCCGAGCTCAAATTGCCGAACTTAGGGCTGCCAGTCAGCGCACGTTCGACTGCCGCATCTGCATGGATGAACATCCTGAAGACTCTGTGGCGCGGCTTGAGCCTTGCGGTCACGGATTTTGCCGCGACTGCATGCTTTCCTACGTCGCATCGAAGCTCGAAGAGAACAGGTTCCCCGTTCTCTGTCCGGTGTGCGTCGAGGGTAAGGGGAAAAGCAAGGATGCAACTGGAGGTAGGTCCGCTTTATAGAGATTTCGGCGACGTCACTAAAACGGTGTCGATTCAACGCAGAAGTGAGCGGGCTCTTAGTGCAGCAGCTCGGTGTGACGGACGATCAATACAAGAAATGGGAAGAGCTAGGACTGGCGGCGTTCTCGGTGCTTCTCCATTGTCGAAGGTCAGCCAAGCCGTTTTACTTCGATGGATTATGGACCACGGATCTTTAGATGTCAGCGGTCGGCCTATGTGGACCGCCAGGACTTGAACGACTTGAACACCCTGTCGTGTCCTTTCCGTGACTGCTCGTATATCTGGTGCAAGACATGCCAGCAGGCGATTGAACTTGGCGGACCGCAGCATTCGTGCGACGGGTCTTCTGAACTGGAGCATTTGATGCGGCAACGAGGTTGGAAACATTGTCCTTGTGAGTTCGCGACTCTCTTATTGACTGCCTGTGCTCTGACACACCGTCAAGCCTGCAGAACTCCGATTCAAAAGGACTCTGGCTGCAACCACATGACAGTATGCAACTTCACTTGTCAAAGATGACGTTCCTATTGACCTTCAAATTACAGTGTATGTCTCCGGCTTGCAATACGTATGCGTTCTTTGCCTGAGCTTCCTGGGAGAATAATATTGACGCAGACCGCAGGCACTTCTGCTATAGGTGTGGCGATTTCATAGTCCAGTCAGCCTTGAGAACGGCTGTCCAAACCGCCGTCAACGCGCACTACAGGCGCTGCTCGTTGTTTGAATATGCTTGACCTCAGGCTGAGGCTGCGCACGAAATTGTTCAGCGCTGCACAACCTGGTCATTAGAAAGTACATCATATGTATCGTAACATCAGAAAGTCTGTCGTTATCCAGGGAGACAAGCATAATACACCCGATGTCCGCGCCCGCCGCCGGTGCAAGCGCTCCGAGTCAGCGTGGGTTTGGCGTGGGTGCGCTTGTGGGTGCGCTTGAAATTTGCATTTTCGCGGAGAACAGCCTGGTCATGCACAATATGTATCATCCCCTGAGTTCCGCTACCACCGCATTCTCTAGCGCACAAGTCGGCGCGGTGGACATTGCTGCGCGTCTATACAATGCGGTGGCGGTCCTTGCTCTGTTCCACCACCTCCTCGAGGCACCGCCGTCGACTCGCCCCGTTGTCCTTGCGGTCGCTAATGTCCACACATGGAGGCCGCTCTTATTTCCTCCATACGTCGCAACCACGGCTTCGACCGCGATGTGGCAGACGACCCGGCGTTCTCGGAATTGCGCGGAAAGCTTGAGCGCGCTTTAGAGCGGTATGGGGCCTCCTCCCGAAAGATCTTCACAAACTCATTCCTCGCAGACTGTCCAGTGACTTGTATCACAAGAAAACCCATTTCCTGCTCGAGTTCATCCAGAACGCCGACGACAACGAGTACGGTCCCGATATCGTGCCAGCACTAGAGCTACGGGTTGAGCAGGGCACGATCCTCATCCAGTGCAATGAAGTTGGATTCACAGCGGATAATGTGAGGGCCATATGCGATATTGGAGGAAGCACGAAGGCAGGGGGGAAAGCGCGAGGTTTCATCGGTGCGTGACTCTAGAACCGCAAACGCGCATACACCCTAATAATTGATTCGCTCAATAAATGCCTCAGGCGAGAAAGGAATTGGTAGGGCACTTAAGACATCCGCTTGGGCTTGCTTCTAATGCACACTAGGCTTCAAATCTGTCTTCACCGTCGCGGACGAAGTTCACATTTGTTCCAACAACTTCAACTTCAAGTTCGATCGCAAGTTGCCTCTCGGCATGATAACACCCGTACCCGACAAGTCATTTACCGCAAAAACTGGCTGGACGAGCTTTCGCCTCAGTCTAGCCCCTTCCGAGAGCGGCGCGCATCTAAGCTCTCAACTGAGCGAAGTTCGTCCTACCTTGTTGCTGTTTCTCCGCCAACTGCGCTCGCTCAATATCACCCTTGCCGTCGATGGTCATCGAAATCGTCTCACCATCAAACGAAGCGAACCCGATGCCGACATTGTTACCCTCTCACGGATTGAGAATGGCGTTCTCAGTGTTTCCAGGTACATCATGGTCCGTCACATGGCGACGACACTACCCGCAGAGCCAAAGAGAGAGGGTGTCGATGAGAGCGAAGTTGTGCTGGCCTTCCCTGTGACGGAGAAGAATGAGCCGATGATAAGCAGTCAGGATGTTCACGCTTTTCTACCGCTCAGAAGTTATGGCTTTAGCGTGGGTGCTCTCCGTGTCACGCTGTTCATTTGTAACTTATCCCGACCACAGTTCATCATTCAAGCCGATCTGCTGACCTCCGCGAGCAGAGAGGATGTCCTCACGGATCTTATGTGGAATCTCTCACTTCGGAATAGCGTAGTCGACGCATTCATGATGGCAGTCGATCGGTTCCTGGAGAGCCCGAGCCTCAGAGACGTCTGGTATCGTTATCTACCCCAGGAAATCCCCGATCCTTTCTTCGCAGTCATCAAGCATGCCATCTTTGTACGGCTACGAGCCCGCCCTATCTGGCGCAGTCGCGGCGGCACACACCATCCTTCTACGAAAGTCATCATCCTCCCGTCCCGGTTCGCCGACGGAGACGGGCAACCCCTCGTTCCCGAAGAGTATCTTTCCCCAGGCCTTCATTATCTCGCTCCCGAATACGATGCGGAAAGAAACGACAGGTTGTTCTTGGGGCTGGGCGTCCTTGCAATGTCCGACGACCTCTTCCTGGCTGGATTGTCTGCGATGTCTCTGCGGAACCTTTTACGCTTCCAGCCAAATGAATGGCATGACTGCGTTTGTGATTGCCTCTCCCACATG
This sequence comes from Auriscalpium orientale, assembly GCA_019915035.1. NCBI lineage: Eukaryota > Fungi > Basidiomycota > Agaricomycetes > Russulales > Auriscalpiaceae > Auriscalpium > Auriscalpium orientale. The sequence continues at coordinate 5,163,650 of JAHLMH010000001.1, forward strand.
CGCCCGCACGGTCGCCCCTTCCGACCTGAAGTGCTGGCACTCCGGATCTTGCCTCTCAAGGATGGTAGTTGGGCCCAGGCCCTCCTGGGACGAACAATCACATTCGATCTCGACCATCTGGGCGTCCCAGACGACCTCGGTATCCCGACCATGATGCCTGGCGTGGAGAAATCCCCGGTCCGTTGTCGTTTGTACCAGGACCTTGGAGTCGCATCCGCCAGTCCGCAGACTGTTGCCCACAAGATCTTGGCCGACACCAACCCGAACAAGTCCATCAAATCTCTCCTTCAGCATGCTAGGTTCTTCTTCGACCACAGGACTTCCCGTCCCCCTCTTCCGTCTCCCTCGCAACTCCGCGTCATGGATCGTCAAGGCTCCGTCCGTCGGAGCGACGAAATGTATCTGGATTGTTCGCTTTCAATCGAATCCCTGGGAAACCTGAGCAACGTTCTGTTGCCGGAAGCTCACTTTCTTCACCCGCAGTACCTGTCGGCCTACGACGAGGATGAAAAGGAGGATTGGTTGGATTGGCTTGTGGACCGTGTCAAAATGAACGTCTCGCCGCGGATCATCAATGGACGCATTGCACCTGAACTGCTTGGCACTGCGGCAATCATGGGCACCGGCAGGTTTCTGTTGGCTCTTCGCTGTTTCTGGCCGACGATAGGGACCAAACTGTCTCCGAGCGGACTTCGAGAACTCAGCGACATGAACGTCGAATGTACCGATGGCTGGCGGCAATCCTTGAAGGCGAGCTATCTTCCGAGGGGCATTCTGAAGCAACATGATCTCCATTTCTTACCTGTGAGCGACCCGGACTCTCGAGAATGGGACTTCCTCGGTCTTCTTGGTGTTTCACTTCGTATGAGCGCTACATTCTACCTCGATACGCTGCGCCGTATGCAAGAACAGGATCAGCAAGATACTGAAGCCGCAGAGGAAGCGTATAAGCAACTCGATGCTCGGTTCTATGATGATGAAGATGTCATACGGTAAGTCTTTACGATTGTTCTCGATCATCGTCGCTGATGAAATGACCAAGCTCTGCATTCGTGGACGAACCTCTCATACTGGCGAAACGCAACAATGGCATGAAGGCGGCATGGTTCCGTCGGCACGACGGGGTTTACTGGCTTGGTCCACGCTCCATCACTTCGAAAGTCATGATCAGTCAAACATACCGTAACCTAATGGATTTCTTCGTGAAAAAGCTGGCTATAAGCGACGCGCCGCCATTCGTTCTCTCCGAAGAGATCAGGGCCATCGGGAAACGATACCAAGGCAAGACAATCCCGGCAGAAGTGCAGCGGGATGTTGTCGAGCTGCTCATCGACTTCAACGATGCGGTGCTTGAGGCCGCGGCGATCCCGGGTTCGTTCTTGACTTTAAAGGGGCTGCCTATCTTTCCGGCAGAGACGCCGTCGAGAGGCCTGGCGTTACTGCCCATTGACCAGCTATACGTCCCGGACAAGACTGGGAAGTATGCAGACCTTTTTCGGGGCAAAGTATCATTGTTGGCTCTTCCGGTGTCGACGACCCTCGCGCGCATCCGACCGTTGCTGGAATCGGACATATACGCGCCTCAGGTCCGATATCTTGAGGCATGCGTCAAGAAAACATCATCTCCTCAGGGCAGGCGGGTCCTCAATCAAACGAAAACAGAGCAATACGCTACGAAGGTTTCGTATATCGCAAGGTACGATTTGACGGCGCGTCGCTTGACCTTGTGCTAACCACTTCCTCCAGGCTACTGTATCACAGCAGGCGCACGGAGCCAACGACTGAGCAAGCAAATTTCTTGATCAAGCTGAAGAACATAGCGGTCTGGTCTGTCCAGTCAATCTCGACAACGCTGAGTCTGGGTAGGCACATCGAGAAGACGAACGATGACATCATGATCGAGGACCTGCCCGAGCGCTTTACCGTGTTGATCAGTCGCACCCATTCAGATCAGTCCATCGATGTGTCCATATGCGAAGTTCTCGCGCGTATACTTGAGGTCAACTTCATGCTTCTATGGACGTGTATCGTCCACTCTTTTGATACTGTGGAACACCTACTCAAAGTTGAGGGTATCGAAGAGATCGATCAAGATCCCAGGCACGACCGGGCTTGGCTGCAGGCTATATCCAACTCTTCGCCATCCCCGGAACCTTCGCCTGAGCCCACGATAGCGGAAACCCCACAGGAAGTAGTGCATGCCAGCCCCTCATCAGCACCACAGCGGCCGACATCTCCAACGGCTTCAGTTTCACAACTTTCTTCTATTTCGGTCATTAACTCCTCCCACCACCGCCCTGCTACTCAAGATCGCACTTCATTGCCGACCAGCTTGCCAGTCCCGGCTCGTCGCTCTGAATCGAATGCCGCACCGTCCGAGTTCAGTGCAGACGAGTCATTCGCGTCTTCCGGTTCAGTCCATTCTGGCTCCTTTTTTTCATCTGCGTCTGTTCCTTCAACCATATCTGCATCCAACTCTTCATCGTCTACCACCGTTTCAAGAGTATCGGCAGCGACTCCCAGTAACCCCAACTTCGTTACTACAATACATGCGCCGACACCCAACAGACCCCGAAACACATTCGCCTCGGCGTCCACCAGGCCCACGTCAATATCCCCTTTCTCTGATTCGGATTCCATAGTTTCTCAGCCATTCTCTGTGGGACAGTCAAGCCGTCAGGACCCGAATAGCGCTCCTCTCAACGCTACCCCACACAATGGCGTTGGGGGGCCTCTCCTGTCTTCCACCCACCCGCAACAAGAACCGCGCCCGCCCAGCGCCGATCGACGGACTCCCACCGGCTCCGTGACTGCAAGTCCTCGACAAGGTGGGACGCCTCAGAAGCAGCACCTTAGACGTACGCGCCTGCCTTCTGGGGTCAATGTCGTGATGGACGATATATCTCCCGGAGCCATGCCTGGCAGCAGTTTGAGTTTCGGGTCCTTAGGACATCTGATAAGTCAAGCAGCGGATGATGATACATTGGAGGGGCCTTCATCACCCAGTCTCCAGCCCGCTGCGCATGGCGCAGACAGTCCACAGCAGCAGGACTCGCCGGCTAGTGCCCAGGTTTCTGTAGAAACGCCAGTTGCGCCTGACATGCCACTCGGTTCGAATCGACCAACATCTGCGGCAGGAGGCATGGCCCTCCTCGAGACTCCCGAATCGCACAATCGTGGACCACTGAATATGGACTACAACGCCCAGCCGAGCGAGGAGACTGGAGCTATCGGCGTCGCTGGCGAGCTATTTGTGAGAAATATTTTTCTGCCTACTTGCGCGAAAGCTCATCACGTTGTCAGGTGTACAATATACTGGTCAATGCACTTGGACTGTCGTTTGGGCCGGATAACTGGACAAGCGAGCTGCGTGGCCAGGTTCCAGGGTTTCTGCCATATCAGGGTCAGAGCCTGGCGGACTTCACGTACAGAGATGTTTATGGAACCCTGACCGCATATTGGTATGGTATGGAGAAGATGGGGGCGTGGAGAGGCCATTGGCCTGTGTTCCACATCGAGGTCAAGGCAACGTCGGGCGCAGAAAACGAACCGTTTCACATGAGCCGTCGGCAGATGAATACGGTGCGTCTTGATACGTTGCCATTTACTTCGCTCTGGTCATGTGAAGGCTCATGCGTCTGTCGCTAGGCACTCATGTTGACTGAAAGAGGCTTTGCCCAGATTCCAACGGACGTCTTTGTCGTCGTGCGTGTTTGGGGTCTTGGCAGTCCGTCACCGGGCTTTCAGGTGTACACGGATCCACACTGGGGTCTTTCTTCAGGCCATTTGGTGATCGCTTCCGACCTCTTCTTGCAGCGAGTGGGGTCCGATGGCGGCCAGTCTAGCAGCTTTCAACAAGGAATTGCAATGCCGGCGCCATACTTAGTTCACCCACGCTAACTTCTGATAATACATTTAATTAGCCATTCGGCGGCCATTCCTTTGTAGTAATACTGTACCGTATGACTTCCTCTTCGACGTGCAAAGCAGGCAACAGTACGATGGATCTGCACAACGGTTGTGATGATCTCTTTCCTTCAAATCGGGGCCATGGCGACCTGCCTGTAGGTGTCTTGAAGGCGGGTTTATTATTACATAATTGCGGTTGCAGACCGTAGCAGACCGTCCGCCGGCTGAGTTGACTCAGGGACCGTGGCCGAACTCCGCACCGCGGCCCCCGGCGCCGACCGTATTTGGCCGACGGTGCACTGGCAAGCCTGACTCCCACTGATAGCGACACTAGCTGGTTTATACAATACATCCCAGATATCGTTTCCTGCCATGGTGGTGCTGGCCATCGTTAGCGCACAAGTCGGTGGCGCACTCTGGTTCCCCGACGATCAGCGCGCGTCTACAGTACCATGTGCCTTGGTCGTTCCACCTCTTCGCGGCCACACCACCTCTCGCCCACTGTGCCCGCTGCAACTGACGTCAAGGGATGGAGGCCGAGCTCATTTCCACCATTCGTCGGAAGCACGGCTTCGACAGCATTTCGACGGACGAATCCGCGGTTGTTGAATTGCATTTGCGCGGAATGATTGAGCGCGCATTGCAGCGGTATGGGGCTCGTTCATGCCGAATTTCCACAATCTCATCCCCGCCAGGTTGTCCGATGATTTGTACCACAAGAAAACTCACTTCCTGCTCGAATTCATCCAGAACGCTGATGATAACGAGTACGGCCCAGATGTCGTGCCGGCGCTAGAGCTACGGGTGAAAGAGCGCACGATCATCATCCAGTGCAATGAGGTCGGATTCACTGCGGAGAATGTGAAAGCCATCAACTATAATACAGGAGCAGGATCCCCGAGTTCCCCGAGACAACTCTGTGATCTGATTGGTCGACGCGTCTCCATGGCGTCGTTATTCGCTTCCGAACCCGTGCCCAGTGGAAGCGCCCTGTCGCTTCGTCTTGCGTCTCCGGTCCCAATGTTTCTACTGTTTCCCAGTAGACTGAATACATGCCCATCGCCGCAGACATCTCCGCAACTCCCTGAGTCCGCAGCCACGACAGCCTCAGTGTCGACGAGGTGAGCAGCTTGCATGTTACTGTACAATTTCGGTCGTAGGCTCGCGTAACGCGTAACGCTGGCCCTCGAGCCGAGCCTATGGAGGCCTCGGTAACGCGTAACGGGGGCCTGCGAGCCTATGCACTCCGTACTTAAACAAGGTCCTTAAATAGCTTCTATCCCTGAATTTCAAGCCTTTGTGTCCATTTTAGGTACATGAGAATGGTCTACGACTCTTCCCAGCATGCTTGGCTATACCACTTGTTCGGAATCAGTCTCCGCTTGCTCTGTGGTTCAGCGACTGGAGCCGTCTCGTCATTGAACTCGCTATCCGAGTCAGCGGCTGCGTCATTCAATGTGTCAGTGAGATTTAAGTGAGATGGACATCACTAGATTCCCTTCAGAGTCCTCATGATGTGTTGAAGGCGCACGGACCAGCGGAAGCAGATGGTAGCTGTAACTCCTAAATATATTACTGTGGCGAGCCTATTTTACTCGTTGTCACGCTGGTGCTGGCCCGCGAGCCTATTACGTCAGACGAGCCTACGGGATTTCCTTGTCACGCCCTACCCCCTGCGAGCCTACGACCGAAATTGTACAGTAAATGTTTTAGTCCCATCGTGAATATGGATGTTGTGGGCCACATCAGACTCGGAGATGCAGGGCGCCAAATCAATCCTGAGATCCTCGATTGGAGCTCCCGGCGCTGTGCTTGCCCCAGCAATGCCACGAACATGTTCAGGGAAGGGGCCCGACGGACTTGGCGACAAGAACATAGAAGTTGTGTCTTCAACTACTTTCCTCTGTGCGTTGGCCGACTACATTCCAGTTGGTTCCATTCTCACTGGTTCCCGCTCGGACGGAAGTTGCTGAATACTGGCGCCCCCTGCTCTGAGTGACCAAGTTCACCAGGCGACCGCGTCAAGCCAGCTTACCTTCGAGGAACTGGTGGTAAGCGTGCCGCTCCATGTCTGTCCGCGCATGGGTCGGGTACTGGGCGCTCGATTATCAGTACATCTATCCACAGCTTTGCTCACTTTACCTGCGACATGTTCTGTGGCTCCCTCTGTTGCTGCTGTCTACTCCATCTGCCGGTTTCCTGGTTGTCTTCACTCAGTCATGGCGCGAGTCATGGTCCACAATATGAGTATAATCTTCAGACTGTCTACCAGTGGTTCTCTGTTACTACCTACGACTCCTACGACTGACAGCTCTAGGTGCCCGTCCCGCGGCCAACCGGTCGTCTCGGTGCTGCATCAGTTTTACAGTAATCCCGGCGGCGTGCATCCGGGCAGGTTCACCCTGGGTACGGGGCCACGGAGCTGCCCATCGGCAGATGGGCAGCGTATGTGGCCATGAAGTTTACTATACTTGAGAATCTGATATCTATATTCGTGACCGTGAAGTTTGAACATAAGAGCGTTGTAGTGCCGACAATCCTTGGTGGCCTGAGTTCCTCACCAAGATGTCGTTTCCGTGACCCTCCCGTGCGGCGGCACGGGTTACGACTAGTATGTGATATTGGAGCGAGTACGAAGACACCAGGGGGGAAAGCACGAGGCTTCATAGGTGCGTTCGCCACACGCATATACTCTACCTGATTTACTAAATGCATGCAACCAGGGGAGAAAGGAATTGGTAGGATATCGAAGAATTCTAGTCGGGCTTGCTTCTGATGCACATCAGGCTTCAAGTCCGTTTTCACTGTCGCAGACGAAGTCCACATCTGTTCCAACAACTTCAGTTTCAAATTCATTCGTGATTCGCCTCTCGGCATGATAACTCCCATTCCCGACAAATCGTACCCTCCCAAACCTCGCTGGACCACCTTTCGCCTCCACCTAGCCCCTTCCGAGAGCGGCGCACGCCTAAGCTCTCAACTGAGCGAAGTTCGTCCTACCTTACTGCTTTTCCTTCGCCAACTGCGCTCGCTCGATATCAGTTTCCCCGTCGACAGTCATCGGGATCGTCTCGTCATCAAGCGAAGCGAACCAGATAATGATGTTGTTACACTCTCCAAGTTGGAGAACGGCGTTATGAGCGTCTCTAGGTATATCCTGGTCAGCCATATTGCGACGAAACTACCCGCGGACGCGAAGAGGGAGGGTGTGGAAGAGAGCGAAGTAATGCTGGCTTTCCCTGTGACGGAACAGAATGAGCCAATGATCAGCAGCCAGGATGTTCACGCATTTCTGCCCCTCAGAAGTTATGGCTTTAGCGTGGGTTCTCTCCGTGTCCATTTGTGTCTTCTCTGACTTATACCGACGACAGTTTATTGTGCAAGCCGACTTTCTGACTTCCGCAAGCAGAGAAGATGTCCTGACTGATTCCACGTGGAATCTATCGCTGCGAACCAGTGTAGTCGAGGCGTTCCTGATCGCAGTCGATCGGTTTCTGCAGAACCCAAGCCTCAGAGACGTCTGGTTTCGTTATCTTCCCCAGTTGGTCCCCGACTCTTTCTTTTCAGTCGCAAAGCATTCCATCATCACCCAGCTACAGACGCGAGCTATCTGGCGCAGCCGCGACGGCACACATCATCCTTCGGCGAAAGTGAGTCGGTCTCCAATTCTTCCTCTTGGCGTACTGCAAATTCGTCATATCCGGATTGTATCACAAACGTCACAACGCCGATGGGATTCAATCCAGAGGCATCTTCCGTCTCTGGACCCTTCTTTTCATCTTCATCTGTTGCTTCAGCGTCGCCGTTGTCCGTGGCGACTCCCACAGGACCCGAATTTGTTGCCACAACATATGCGCCAATACCCACCCTGCCTGTGTATACACCCGCGTCGATGCCCTCCAGAGAAAACACACCGCCTGCTACGCCGCCCAATGGCTTCGATGCGCCTCTACAGTCTCCCGCTCACCCGCGACATGAGTCGCCGCCGCCGAGCTTCGGTTCGCAGACTCCTCCTCACCCGATGACCGCAAGACCGGACAATACGCCTCAAAACCAGTATCCTGGAGATACACATCTGCCTTCTGGGGTACACGCCGCGCTGGACAATTTTGCACCCGGAGCAAGCTTCAGCTTTGGGTCATTGGGTCAATTGACGACCCAAGTACCGGAGTACGATGGCACAATAGAGATGCCATTGCCGCCCAGTCTTGATCCCGGACGGCATGGTGCAAGCAGCCCACGACAAGACTCACCCGGTGCACAGGCTCTTGCACCGACACCACTCAGCCCAACTCGATTGTCATCTGAGGTAGGAGAGATGGCTATTCTCAACTCTCCCGAGTCACACGTACGCCGACCATCGGAGGCAGTCCCGATGACGCCTGAGTCGGTGCTTGGTTCTCCTGTTGCTCTTCGTGGAACGCCAAATCTGGCGCAACCGAGTGAGGAGACTGACGCCATCGGCGTCGCTGGGGAGTTATTCGTGAGCAAGTTATCTTTTCCTAGTTGCGCGAAAGTTCACTACGCTGTCAGGTATACAAAGTACTGAGTGGCCTGCTCGGATCGTCGTTTGGCCCGGATAACTGGACGAGTGAGCTCCGTAGCCAGGTTCCAGATTTCCAGCCATATCACGGTACCAGCCTGGCGGATTTCACGTACAGAGATATCAACGGTACTCTCACTGCATTCTGGTATCCAGAGAAGGTGGAGGCGTGGAGAGACCACTTCCCTACATTCCACATCGAGGTCAAAGCAACCACGGGCTCAGAGAACGAGCCATTTCATTTGAGCCGTCGACAGATGAGTACGGTACGTTCCTGGTGCAGTCCTGCTCACCTACGTACATTGGGAAGCTCATGTCTCTGTCTCTAGGCACTGAAGTTCACCGACCGAGGCTCTGCCCAGATTCCGACCGCCGTCTTTGTTGTCGTGCGTGTTTCGGGTCTCGGCAGTACGTCGCGGGGCTTCCAGGTGTACACGGATCCGCACAGGGGTCTTTATTCTGGCCATTTAGTGATCGCTTCCGACCTTTTAGTGCAGCGAGCAGGGGCCGATAATGACTAGTTCGGCGGTTTACAATCGCCAAAGTCATCAGTAGTCGATCCCACTATGATCCATTTACCCATTCGGTTTGGTATTACTCTTCGTGACGCCCAGAAGTGTAGGTAGCAATGATGTACAGATATAGGACAATCCATGATCTGGATCTCAGAGCAATAGTCGACTGAGAACGGCGTTGGACTCGAGCAAGATTGGGCTGGAGGCTCGCGTTGGTGTATCGGATCGCTCAGGAAACTCTCCGATCGCGATTCAGTGTCAGGTACAGTAATATACCCGCTTCGTAGCCATGTCATACTTTGTAACCCCGTATATAGATAATTCGGCATTCAGCCATGCGATATCTTACAAGGCTAGAAGATATTAATTACACGCTGTATGTACCTAACGATAGGTATGCGGAATATATTTCGACGCTCTTAGGGAAATTCTTTCAAGGAGAGTGCGACGATGGCAGCCATGCCGGCCTGCCTGTAGGTGTCCGTGGTGAAGTTGAAGGCGGGCTCTGGATCTTGGAACGTGAGCAGCGGCGGTGCGAAGGGGTTAGAGCCGTATTGAGCCCATTTGACGGTCGACAAATAGCTGATGTTCGCCGGCAGGTTGCGTTGGGCGTTGGGGTCCAGATTCGTGACAAAGTTCACTGAATGTAGGCGTCAGAGCGAGAACAAGGATACAGAAGATGAAAATCGTACCAAGTGCGTCTGTCGCGATAAAGTCCGGCGGAGAGCCGGGATCCGTGACGCCTGCGGTGCTGTAGAACTCAGAGATATCGGATCCGTGGAACGAGCCGAGGAAAGGGGTCGCCTTAAAGCGTCTGAATACTGCACAGAGTAATCAAAACAGTCATGAGTTCAGCGCGCAGGTTATGAAGAAACGCAGACAGACAATAACCCCACGTCGGTTGGGTCCTTGATGCAAACTGATAGAGGAATCGGCGAGGGCCCTGGAAAATGTAGTCGCCCTGGAAGGCCGAGATGCGCTTGAACTGCGGTCTGCCGAGCAGTGTGAGCATTAAGCCCAATATGTTTTCCCTTGGGTGTCTGGAACTCACGTGAGCTCGTTCTCATCGCCGGTCAAATAAGGGGAGCCCTGTAGAACGAAATAGTTATGAGAGACGTTATATGATTTCCACGAGACCATGAATACATGCCTGTGTCGGATCATCTGGGTACACTTGCCCGACGACGGCGATGTCGGAAGGGCTTGCCGTTGGGTAGTAGCTAAGAATACCGTGAGAAACACGAAGAATCGAGGAACAGTATCTCACTCACTTCGACTTCACGTATCCGAGAAATTCAGCGTCGGTGCTGCAGACGTATCAGCAAGATGTAAAAACCGCGACAGTGACCACTCACGTAATGTTCACACTCGAAAGTGAGAAAACAGTCCCTTCATCTTCGCAATCTCCGGCCAGTAAGGGTACCTGTGCATACAGTTCACGCGGTGTTCACGATAGAAGCGATCACCATCAACTCACCCGTGCGTACTGACCCAGCGCAACGGATATTTGTGGGTTTTCCGTGAACAGGGATCCGTCAATCCTGGGCTGCCACGCTAAGTTTAAAGCCGTGAAGTTGAAAACGCTCGGCGTGTTGTTAATCGCAGCCAAGAGCGTGTTATATGGCACTTCGCGCAAACACGTCAGCGTATCCTTCGATTTGCTGCAGCCGGTATCCTCAACGAGTTGATCGTAGTATGGCTGGGCGGCGGAGACGTCACGAAGGGTATACGGACCACCGGACTCCTGAGAAGCGCTGCGATGAGAATGCATCAATCTCGCATCACGTAGAACAGAAGTGCACCAGTATTGCCCCACGAAACAGGCCGCCGGGGTTCCCGTGATTGATAACCAAGTGTAAGCCCACTGATAGCGCACCAGCACTCTCACCCCATCTGCAAGAGAACGGTATCAGAGGGCGAGTATCGGCGAATCAGGAGAGAAGAGCTCGCGCACATGGTTACTTTGCTTGGGTCTCCGCCGAAGGCAGATATATGGGACTGCACCCACTGCATCGCAAAACGTTCTGTTTGTGTGTATGAGGCGATGCGCAGGTCGACACTTTGACAGATCGTGTACGCACGGTCAAGAATGCCTGCGTTCGTGCTTCCGGCCGCCTTAGCTTCCTTGCTTGCGAGGAACCCGAAAGCTGACAGAACATCAATTTCTTGTCAAGGAGACACGGCGTTCCCGGCGCAGACCATCACTCACCATTGACGCGATAGTTTGACGAGACGTAGATTATGGGCTCCCCCAGGGTTATCGAGCGCTGCACGATTGCATCTCCAGGGTTGGCAGAGCCATCGCCCGTCCCAAACCCACCTGTACAAAGAGCTCAGCCGATGAAGTCGACGCCGTGGGTGGCCAAGTTTACCTCCATATATCCACTTGTGCATCACGAGTGTCAGCAGCGAGCAGTGTCAGGGTAAATTGGTCAAAGACGTACGAATAACACAGGGAGCTTCTTAGTTGAGGAGATATTCGCAGGGACAACGACATTAATGAAAAGACCTGCCGCGCTATGTCAGCATTGCCTTCAAATCTTCGGGCACAGTGGAGCTCACAGTCTTCGGATACGCTAGCGGGTCCTGGACCGGCGCTGATCTGAAAAGGAAGAACGTTTGGAATGACTGACAATTGCTGCGGACATGCAGCGCCAAAGGTGGTCGCCTGGCGGACTCCCGACGTCTTTACGGGGGCCTGAGGAGGGGCGAAACGCAGAGGACCAAGCCTAGAAGATGCAGGGCGCTTCAATTATTGGACGGCAGAAATGCGCGGCGGCAAGACCTACGGAGGCTTCGCATAGGGTATGCCTAGAAATTCCGTCACGCCGCCGGTAGTATTGCCTTGAAAGGTACCATACCCCAGCGATACAATGGGTTGGCTGGACGAGCTGGCGACCAGGCCGACAAGCGACGCGAGGACGAGGAAGGAGAGGCTCGCCATGGTCGTTGCTGCTCAGCCTTTGGCATCAGCGCTTTATACTGCCCCTCACCAGACCGACGTGCCGACGGCGGCGAGACAGGCACTGTAAGGCACTAATGGTGCTGTTTGTATAACGTGCATAGCTGAAGGACACCTGCGATGATGGAACTCCTTCCTTATCGGCTGATTACGGCGTTGTCGTCAGGCTAGAAGAGGATACGCATTAGTGGCGACTCTGTGAATCAGCCGGGCCGTGTCGGCGAAAGGGCCCACAGTGCAGCAGGCGCCCGAAGACGGTTATATGATCTTCGGGCTCATCACGGGCCTTGGACCTGGGGGAGGTGGCATGACACGACATCAATTATTGAAGGCACCCGCTAAGCATGCATTAAGGACATACGCGACATTCGTTCAGGGCCTTGTCAAGTTTTCAGACGAGACACAGGTCCAGCGAGCTTGGGACCTTGGGTGAATGTATCCATGTGCGAGGCAGATGGCGAAGATTGGCACAGCCTCGCGATCGGTGACCGCGCCGAGGCCGCTGATACAGCGCCTATGCCCCATGACTTACCTCATAATTCGTCAAAGTCGGGGACCAATGCGATGGACAAAGCATGGTTTGAAGCCCATTGACGCGGATAACACCCGTCAGGAGCTGTCATACGTCGCAGCGACAGCTGCAGGCTGTCAGGTACTTGAAGATGAGAATGAGACGCGTAGTTAAGCCAGACTACGCCGTACATAGCGCGGAAGATGATGCTTATTCCAAATCTTTAGACCCTCTTCTTGGAAGCTGATCCGCATTGGACCGTAGAGTGGGCGAGCATGTAAGTCAAGAAGACGAGGTCGTAGCGTTCCCATGCTGGATCAGGAGCAATAGGGACCAGTGAGATGGATGCAAACGAAGCCCGTAGTATTGCAGAGAGGGTTTCATCTCGAGAGGCTAGATGCAAAGCCACAGGGCCGCGCGAATACCAAGGCGCGAGATTGGACGGCTGGCCGGAAGGAAGAATCTGCATTGTGCAAAGGATGAGGAGACCGTCTCCCATGACGGGCACAGTGGGATCGAAAGTCTGGATTGAAAGACCTCAAGCGGTATTTGAAGGCAACGCGTCAACTGCTGGGAACATCGCCCTTCTATCCCGGAAAGCCGCATTCGCATAGTTTCCATCGCCAGTTGACCAGCTGGGAAGGATCACGACAGACGCCATGTTCATTGGGGACCCCGGATGGATACGCGCCCACCAGACCAGACCTTGCTCGCCGCTCACCAGGTCCGAGAACTGCGGTACTCACATCGAAAGGAAGCCCTAAGCCCGCGCGATCAGAGCTTGCAGCAATCTATCACCCTCACATGTCGCCAAGGACTTGACGCTTCAAGTAGCGCGTGTTAAGATGTCTGATTTTGATGAACGAGGGACCGTAAGGCGCGCGCAGCGGAAATACTGTGCTTGAAACATCGCAGTAGAGCCGCACCGCCTGAGAGTCATACCGGAGCGTAAATGAGATCAGAAAGAAGAGTACCGCTCATCAAGAGAGAAGTACTGACCACGGGTAACCCGGTCTTGCGGCTCAGCAGACAGAATACAGGAGTGCGGCCCCTCATCGTCATGTAAATGCAGAGCGAAAACAATGCTCGGCCACAATCCGAAGAGCGAAAGAAAATGATGTGATTGCTGCATGCGACAGGGAGTCGTCGAGTAGTAGTCGCCCCCATCGATATCGACCGCGCATGAGCCCCGACAAGTGCATGCTTCAATAGATAGTTGACCTGGTTCTGAAGTCTATGGCGGGAAAGTGTGAGAGACATGGCAAGGGTGTTCGACGACATCGTCGGACGAGTCCGACGAGTCTTCGGAGGAGGCTGGTGCCAACGGGTGGCAGTCTCCCACGGTCGGCTAAAGTACGAGACGTCCATGAATATTCTATACGATATCACCATGGCCAAGAGGACTCGGCAAGCATGAAGGTAAACTTGATACTGAGAGGAAAGGTATGTTTATCCAAATTCTTCGTCTATGCGCCCGCGCTGCCTGAAATGCTTCTCCGACGTCAAACCATCAACTCCTGCAGCGGGTCACCCTCTACTGGGCACCCCAATCCCGCCTTTCTCGGTCTCATGGTGACCATCCTATGCTTTTGAATCTCGAGTCCGTCTGTCCCGAAGTACCGCTGGCTCTCGAAGTTCCACGAGTCGTTCGAGCGCACCCACCCGACAACACCGAGGAGGTACTCGTCCACGTCGTCGCGGATGTCTTCATCCCACACAGGCAGACTGTTCCAAGTCTCGATGATTGCCTCGTTCAGTTCCGCGTGGCGCCGTTCCAGCCAGTCTAGTGCGCCGTTGAGGTCGACCTTGAGCTCTGCCATCACGATCGTGAGTATATTGTGAAGCTCCTCGCCGTTCGCTTGCTCCTTGTTGTATGAGCATAGGTCCTGCAAACGCATGCAAGTTAGCCTCGGAATACGCGAGGAAACGCACAATGAGGCGTACATTGTCGAGAAGGATGACATCGGTGACAAGCTGCGTCAGCTTCACGACCGTTGGGTGGAAGAACACTTCGTCCGGAATGTCCATCGCGAGCTCCATCGGAACGTACGAGGGCTCGGCGCCGATGGTGTACCGACGAATGTTGAAGTATTCATCGATGCTCCGGACATGTGTCTCGTCTCGGTCCCGCGCTTCCGCAACCACGGCGTCCGTGTACCTCGTGAAAGCATCCACGAAGCGCTTCTGTGCTGTGGGGGTCGTCGTTTTGACAGCAAGCTCCCAAAACCTGATCCAAATATCATGTACTTGAGACTTATGCGCAAAGAGTGTGAACAGTAACGCACTGTCTGGCCACCTCGCCGAGGAGGATCTCCCCCGCAGGACGGGGCTTGTGGGGGTTACGAAGGGCGTCCATAACCATGTCCGCATAAACGCGGACGTCGTTGCCGTGCGACAGGTCGGTGTACTCGTCGAAGACAAAAAACAGCATCATCAGATCGCAGCCCGTTCGAAGCCTCGCTGTGATACAAACCTGTCATTATTCGAAGAGTAAATCGCGATGGGCTATTGAACATACCTTTGTCAGTAAATGGATACGACAAAGACGCAAGCAGCCCTACAAAAGATTAGTCCACAGAGAATGAAATAAGGGGCAGGTTATGAGCTCACAAAAGTCGCATTTATCGAAGGCATCTTGAGACTTGGGACCGAATGCGCGGAAGCTGTGAAACCACGCTCGACTCTCAGCCTTGACCTCCTCGTAATGGGGATTGATCATGCGTGGCCACGGCCATCCCGCAAGTGTCTCAGGCAATCGATACGCGGCTTGCGTTGGCGAATGCATAGTAGGGCGGCGATTTGAAGCGCGGGCAACTCACCGGACCACGTTTTATGTCTAGCGAACGTAAAGAGTGCATCAGAAACATTTCCTGTGCTGCGGGGACGCGCATTCCGTCTGCATCGTAGGAACGGGCGGCAGGAGCCCCGGGCGGCCGGGTGATGTGCAGTCGCTGATGCTCGGTGTGACCGCGGGCGCACGCGCGCGTCCTGCCCGGTAAACCCATAAGACACCGGAGACGCAAGCGCGTTCGGCCCCGTAACACCCTTCCGCAGGGCGCAGGTATGTACTTCATAAATTCTAAAAAACCGGTGGGCAAAGATATAGAAGCAAACTCCTAAGACTTACCAGACAATATACAGACCCTCTGCCGACGTTGTGCCGATCAATACGTCAGGTTGTTTATGAGCAAGGAAAAAAACCCCAGTCCGTCGCATAAATAGAGCCCCAAAACGCGTTGAAACGACGGGGATAGTAAGCATCAAGTGGGATCATGAAGCCACAGCGCATCCCATGGAGTTGCAAATCCTGATGATAGCTCGGAGATGGAGCGCTGGATACGTGGACTCTTGTTGTAAGTATGAGCGCCTCTGAGCCAGTCCTACCTACATCTGGTCATCAGCGTCGAAGATTCGGACTGCGGCCTGCCCACGGTGAGGTCTCAAGTACAATGGATGTCGTCCACGTATCCGAAGGTTCATCGCGAAGTTCGGCCCAAGTCGCAAAACTATGTCCTAACCTCACTAAGCATACGACTTCGGCGAGGACAATTCTGATTAACCTTCGCGCGGACTTGAGGCAACATTTGGGCGACCAATCTCGTAATACCACCGAAAGCAGCGCTTTGATAGCACCCCACCGCCGAGAATGTGGCATATCCTTCTGTATGTATGTGAGAATAGTTGGTATCGCATGAGCGAGCTTAGTGGACTGTACTCGGAAAGAAGCGCACCAGGTCTGTCGGTCACTGACTGAGATGGCCAGACAACTTCCTTGAACCCTCGGAAACGTTGGTAGAAGCAAGGCGGTGAAGACCACAAGAGGTCAACGTTCTTTCCAGGAACGTTCAAATACCGATGGGTTTTCGTGCCTTGTGATATGTCTCCGAGCTGTTCGTGGCAGAATTGTCGTCTTCGGAGTCTGAGTGCAGCCTGAGGCAGTGGCCTTCGGCAACTTCCGGCGAGGCGGCAGCGATGTAGCTTACGTTAGCAGTAGGTACCGCAGACTCAAACAAGACTCAAATCTGATGTTCTCGATTTCCATTCCATCGGAAAGACATACAACAGTGTACTCAAGCAACCACCATGGAAAAAATCATTAGCATTACGACTCGGTGGCACCATGGATTCCGCCACGATCGTAAACTGGTACTCTATCTTATCACCGAGGGACTTCCCTTCTATGATACACGCTCCAGAGACGCGCAGGTGAGCAAATCAGCCGCAGCGTAAATTCAATGAGGTTGAAGGGAGGTGTCCGTCTGTGACCATGAATGGTGTCACAAGGCAGTATAGTCGCCAATGTTTGCCTCGAATGATCGCATGCTGCGATAAGCTGCGGTTCCTCTGCAAGGATCCCTGCAGATAATTCACCCATTCGTGCCCTGGCGCCCCTCATACGTATTTTGGGACGTCTTGCGCGCGTAAAGTCGCGAACTGCGACAACACCGGAGACGACAAGGTTATTTCCCAGGCACCCTTCTGCAGCAGCTGACTTCGTTGCTTCCGCACGGCGTGTGCAATACATAGACGAACGTACATCGACAGAGCTCACTGCGGTGGCAGCTTCGAGGTCCATGATTATTTGACGGAAGGCGTAGTGTGATTAGATCCCACGGACGTCGCGCTCACCCGCGAGGACTGCAAGTGCTTCCGGGAAGCGGGGTGTGAAGTTGCACTCAAACGGCATTGGACGTCTAGAAACACGGGAACCAAATCAGCGCCACACTTCCCAGTCAGCCGCCACGAGCATACTCACACCACAAGGCCGCCCTCCAGACACCCATCTACATCGACAGGCGCAGGCCTGCCGTCTGCATCCTTCGCGGCTTCCAGGTTCGCCGCCCACAGGAGAACTGCCATGTTGATGAACAGCGAGTTGTTCGCGAGATGCCGCCCGACGCAGATACGGCGGCCGAAGCCATAGGCGACGTGGCTCTCGTCCTTCGTATCCGGCACGCCGGGCGCGAGCGCACCGTCTGCGTCAAGATGGCGGGCGGGATCGAACACATCCGCGTTGGCGCCGTATATTTCCGAGTCGTGGTTCATCTTCCAGACATTCGCGATGACGATCGTGCCCTTGGGGATGAACATGCCCTCATACCAGTCGTCCTCTGTGGAGCGATGCGGTAAGCCAACCGGAGCGACGGGCCGCCAGCGGAGCGTCTCCTTGGCCATAGCTTGGATGTAGGGAAGGTGGGGAAGGTCGGCGAAGGTCGGCGCGCGGCCGCGGCCGACGACACGGTCAAGATCTTGCTGCGCTCGTTTCTGCGTCTCGGGAAAGGCAACCATGGCCAGCGTCCACCAAGCCAGAACGGCGGCTGTCGTCTCTGCTCCTGCAGAACTACAGGCGCGGTAAAAATTATGTCAGTCGCTGACAACCGCAACGCTAAAGCCCTACTTACTACAGGGTACCCGCAAGCCATGCGCTTTCGCGCTGAGTGATGCCAAACCGCGCCTGCTCATTGATCAGACTGGAGCAGAAACTAGGCCGCTCGGATCCTTCCGCCTTCGGTGAAGATGTAAGCTTCATAATTATGGAAGATAAAGGCCTGAAACGCACCACCTCCGTCCGAACCTTGTTAAGAAGACCCTCAAACATCAACGAGTCTTGCTCGTACCAATAATATCCATCTCTTTTCCATTTGGCCAAGCTGGAGGGAAAGTATTAAGTCGGGGCTGCCTGAATGATCGAAGGCGTCATACCGGCTTGGAATATACTTCATCCACGGAAAGAATTCCACCCAGTGCGCACCAGGGAAGGCAGCTCGGGTTAGACGACCGACGTAATCATTGATCCTGACCACCCGGGGATCGTCTTCTGATTCGAGGACGGGCAAGTCGTAGGTGATTGAAAGTATCGACGATGTAGAGGCTCGCCGAAAGTGTTGATCCCACTTGACGGGATCAGAGAGAGTCGTGGAGGCCAAAAGGATGGCCTCTCTAGCCTGTATGTCGTAGTAGCCGCGCGCGACGCCTTTGCTGAGCGCCTCATGAGCGGCCTTGCGCATCCGGCGCCATCTGAGTAGCGTACATGAAACGTGAATAGTGGAGCGATAAGCCCTCTACTCACACATCCCCGTGGTGCGCAAACACGATGAGTTGGCCGCCGGTGAGGATGTCCGATGCAACGATGTTCCGAGGGCGGTCAGAATAGATATGCGCGCGTCTGTCGAGGAGATCCGCGGTGACCTTGAGAGAGTTGACGACCAGAAGAGGCTGGCCGCCGACGTTGAGGTATATCAAGTCGCCTAGGAATCGATGGACGTCTCAGTCGACGCCTGGGCGGCAGTACGAAGCGGCGCACCGTGTTGCTTTGAAAGCTCCGTGAAAGTGAGCCATTGCTTGTTGCGCAGCTCAATGAAATTTCCGACGATGGGAAATCCCTTTGGTCCGGGCGGCAGTTTGCGCCAGGGACTATGGACATAGCGAACTGTCAAGAAAACTCCAAGAGCCACGAGGACACCCAAGTAGACTGTAACGCTGTCCCGCGAAAGCTGCAGCATCTTTGGATGGAAGACCTTCAGGACAGCGTCCGAAGCGACAGAAGAAGAGAGAGGCATTCGTTTTGACGACTGAGACGCCCCATGTCCACATTAGAGCTGTTTACTTATATCGTTTTTGGTTTGCTGGTTGTCTTCGCTAGTTCAGATATTGCCGCTGGCACAGACGTAAATCTCCAATGATATTCCCATCATCGGCGAAGGAACAGTCACCGGCGAAGGAACAGTAAACATTGTCATGAGTCAGGGGAATGAATCACTAGGGTCGGACACGCAGCTCGTCCCACGCTCGTCCGCGCACAGGCGAGCGTGGGAAGTTCAGTATCGCGCGAGACCCCGGCCACCTTATCCTCGAAGTCGCGGCGTCCGCCGACCAGCGTCTGCCTCCAGCCGCTCACCAGCCCTCCTCCATTCTGGAAGAACTACATATGTGCTTGAAGCTTCACTGTGAGTCCTAATTCCGCCAAGCCTTCTGATCATCAGCGCAGGCGGTCCCCGAGCGCAGCCATCATGTGCTCCCATGATGCATGAGCGCGGCAGCCTCGCTGCCCGGCATTATAGCGATGCCACCCGCTCGGTGCGTACAGAAAACAAAGGCGCTTTGGCTGTTATACGAATTTGGGGAGTCGTAAGAGCCGGAGCTCTTGCTGTGCTTACCACCCCCCGACATGTTCTTCAGTCACTATGAACTGCAGGGACTTCTCCAAATTTTCACTCTGGCTTCGACTCACTGGACGTCGCTCTTTCGACCCTTGCTTGACCTCATCCTAACGATCAAGTCCCGCAATGCAATCATCCCCGATTCGGTCGGCAATGAGCGGCTGCCGTCGGTGCAGTCAATCGCCAGTCGAGTCCTCATCCCGCCAGGCTTCCAAGCAGTGCCGATACCCCATAGGCTAATCCATAGTGCATTCCTCTCCCATGCATATGCAATGCCGAGCCAGGTCGCAGCCCGCCACATCGAGGATACGATGACGTATGGCGAACTGGAACTCGCATCCGCGCGTCTGTGCAAGTTCCTTCGCGAGCGCGGGGTTGTGCGCGGCGATCGTGTGTGCCTCCTTGTGCATCGATCATTGCCTATGCTCGCTGGTATACTCGGGATCTTACGCGCGGGTGCGGCCTATGTGCCGCTGGACGGAGACATCGTCACGGAGTCAACGTTGGGCGCGTTACTTCAAGATGCACAGCCCACGATTATCCTCACATCAAAGGTGTTTGAAGACCGTGTCACTGGACTCGCAATACCGAGCGCATCTCTAGAAGACATACTGGTCATGGATGCCAGCGAGATTGAAGGACGGCCTGATATGTACGATGACGCCGATGTCCAACCCTCAGACGCGGCCTACATCATCTTTACCTCCGGTGAGTAGGCTTATCTTTGTGGACGAGAAGATCGGAAACGTAGCTTATAACATTGCGGCAGGGACCACTGGGCGACCAAAGGGCGTGGTGGTCACGCACCAGAACGTTACGAACCGTGAGTTCCAACTAGACAGTCATCTCTCTGCTATATCTGACATTGATCCGCCATGAAGTCCTCTGCATCTCTCCAGGGAACTTAGATATCCGTCCCGGAGTGCATGTCGCTCAGCTTCTCAACGTTGCGTTCGATATGTGCGCGTGGGAGATCCTGGGCTGTCTCGCCAACGGAGGCACATTGCACCTCCGTGGCCAGCGGCGCCACCAGTGGATCTCCGTCCTAAAGACCGTAGACGTCGTCATCTGCACGCCTTCGATCCTCATCCCTCACGACCCTGCCGACTACCCGAACATTAAGACCGTAGCGACTGCTGGTGAGCCGTGTCCACAGTGGCTCGCGGACAAGTGGGCAACCAACGCGACGTTCTTCAATTGCTGCGGTCCAACTGAGGTGCGTCCATATTTTCTCCTTCCCTGCCCCGCTTTCTGATGACGTCCCCTCAATTCAGGTGACTATCGTCAACACGATGCACAAGCACACCGCATATAAGCCTCTCACCATTGGTCGTGCGACCCCGAACAATACGGTCTATGTTCTGGACGAAGATCTGCGGCCTGTGGGATTGGGAGAAACAGGAATAATGTGGGCCGGAGGCCTTGGCATTTCTTTGGGTTATCTCAACCGTCCCGAATTGACCGCATCGCGGTATCGTCCGGACCCTTTCTGCTCTGTAGGGTAAGCTAACATGCAGCGTGTCTGCCATCTGATGTTCAAACAGATTATTTGAAGGGGCTTCATGTTCAACACGGGAGACTTGGGAAGATGGAGAGAGGATGGCCAGCTGGACCACCTCGGCCGAGTCGACGACCAAGTCAAGATCAAAGTAAGCGTCGTTGTGTTTCCAATGTCCGACCATCAGCACTGAATGAATTGTAGGGTTTCCGCGTCGAGCTAGACGGAGTCACAGCAGCAATGAGCCGAGCCGAGGGTGTACAGTGCACGTCAGCTGTGCTCGTCGACGGCGAACTCTGGGGATTCTATTGCCCAGACAGCGTGCCCACAGACACCGTGAAGGCCGCGGTCGAGGCTATCCAGCCTTACTACGCTGTGCCGACAAAGTTCGTGGGCCTGTATGCCCTACCTGTGACCAGGTATGCTTGTTCCCTTACACCGCTATCGCGCTCATCGGGCTGCACCGCAGTAACGGGAAGATTGACAAGCGCAAGTTACTCGGTTTTGCGGCGCTGCATGACTCATCCGCGTAGATGCCTCCTCTCTCATTTATTTATTGTTTCTTATTCAAGTTGACGCTCGGTATCTCCTATGAGCATCCTTGAATCTTTCTATGTTCCGCCATCGCTTTCCCGGCATCTGGCGAGCGACTGATCCACGTCGCAATGTTGCCGTTACTGCCTCGGCATCACTATCAAACCACCTCAAACCACTCATTTGTCTCTGATCATCAGTGCTGATCTGGCGTACCTGGAAATAGATCTCTGTGGACAGTGACAGTCGTGGTATTGCGTGGTCGTGCGCAACATCTTGTCATCGGGTGCAATGGAGGCGGTCGACAGCTTCGGGCGCAAGTGGGCGGTTCTATTGAAGTTATGCCAGTGGATGACTTCCCGTAGGATCTGGCCTGATCTGGCGCGGCCAGATCAGACTCCAAACGCCAGATTTTGTGTTTCCGACGATTTCAGGATGTTGTCGCGACGTTCAACCGGGGACCCTAGGTTAGGTGTTGATGGTTGTCGCCATCACAAGCAATATTTGATCAACTGCTGTGCCGGTTTCATGCCGATGCGCGGCATCGCGGCAACGACCCTTTAGAAAGGTCTGGCAGCGTTTGGAGAGGGATTTAGAGTTTGTAGGGGGGGTACCCCCCCCCTCTCCAGACGATTCTGCTCCTCAAATCTAGCAAACAGATCTCGATGCACCCTGCGCCGCCTTCCCGATACCCCATTATATTTGTTGATCTCTGTTGACACCCGAGACATTAAATTTGCTCGGCACCTCGGCCGCTTGGGTTCACAAGCGTTTAGAATCAATGCGTCTGGCATTCTGGCTAGATCTGGCCTGCGGGAAGTCATCCAGTGACTGCTAATGAGCTCCCGTCTCTGATGATACTTCGGAGCGTCGAAGCAATGCTAATCATGTGTAGAAAGCAATAGAATAACCATGCTGGCGATATGATCGCTGGAGTACCATCAGACACGAGAAGGGTACGTATACAGAAAAATAAGCACAGCAAAGTGACCGAGGCACGTGTTTCTACGAGATCCGTTACTCGAGCAGCAGCTCGGCCTGGCGCACAATCTCCTCGACATATTTCTGCAAGTAGTCCTTGTCCCAATGATCGCTCGCCTAGCCACAAGACAGTCCCAAAGTCAGCAACGGTCCTGGAGTGAGACGCCGACGACGAAGTCTCACCTCCACCTGCACGTACATCTGGGAGTGCATCGTCCAGATATGAGTCAACCTGCACAGGTCGAAGTCAGCGCAGAAACTCCGCGATGGGCATAGGCGATAGGCGAGACTTACGGGTTGGGTTGAGTAAGCCGGTGTCCGAACGACATGTCCTGCACCGTAATTGCAGGCACGCCATCTCTGGGGGTGCCAGTGGCCTCACGAATGTGCCATTCGGTCGGGATGGTCTGTTCCACGACTCCAAGGTTCGTGATGGTCGTGGCGAAGGGGTTGCGCGAGATGCCGGGCTCGCGCGGCGGGTTCAGAGTGACCGCCGCCGCCGTGAAGTGAGGCAGATGAGGATTGTTAAGATAGAAGTCGTACTGCACCCGCGCGTGCTGCATCAGAGCGAGCAACCGACCCCTCGGCGACTCCGACCACGCTACGTCCACGTAACGTACCTTCGTCGGAACGAGCGTGAGTGTCCCGACGAAGTGCGCCTTAGTGTTGTGCGGCGGAACCTGCCACTTAGACAGCGAGATGCTACGGTGGCATCATCGATATGAGAGAAATATTAAGGAGGAAAGAGCTGCACGCACATGGACTGCGGCCAAGTGATATGAGCTTCCGGCTTGTCTTCATCAGACGGAGGGTTGATGGCAAAGATGGCGAGAGCCTGCGCGGCCTCAAAGAGGTGGGTAACAGTATACCCGAGACCCTTCGCTGCCTTGAGAAGCTTCCTGCTCGTGTCTGCAGGGATGATGACGTGTACGCGGACAGGCTTGCCCGCCACCTGAGCTTGCTGGCGTTGAGGGTCAAGGCTGTGGGAAGGCTGCGAAAATTTGTTTTTCAGTGTGTCCATGCGCAGACCCGGACTTCCGCGCACCAGTTTGCTCGTCATAGTCTCCACGGCCCTGTTCTTCAGCGCCAGCCCGGCCCCCTCGTAGTCCTCCTTCGGCCCGCCCGTGGCGGTGACAGGTCCAGCCGGCAGCGACTTCCATTCCGAGCCCCACTCCCACTCCTCCAGCGGGCCGAGGGCATCATCTGTCATAAACTCGAGCAGGAGCGACAGCGCGGCAAATGTAGGCCGTGCGTCCATAATGGTGTGGCTCCCATGGAAAAAGATCGCATGGTTGTTCCCTTCCTCCGCGGGCCCAAGGTACAAGTACGCGCGAAGGATTTGCTGGGTGCCATCCGAGAGCACGTACGGGAGCTTCGTCTGATTGATGCTTGCGATGAATGCCTCGACGTCCATTGCCTCATGGCGCACGATCAGACTCTCTCGGGCCCACAGCTGGATGCCGGACACGTCGGACGTCGCCGTGTATACAAACGACCGCAGGTATGTGTCGTGCACATATTCCAGCGTTGCGGCGATGACGGGGGAGACGAACCTGATTTCATGGGTTGTCAGCGCAACGTGGAATAGTGATTCATAATGGCGGAGGCCGCTGCCTACTAACCTAAGCCTGGCGAAGGCTTTACGTGTCCTTGCTTCCAGCTCATCATGTGGGAGCACGCTCGTGAAAGTGACACCCATGGCTGGCTCTGCCAATCTGGCGTGGAATAGTTGGTGATGGTAGCAAGGGGTTACAGGCAACGTACCCATCGTAAAATTGAGCGAACTGGTCGCAGAGGAGCTCAGATCCTAGAAGAGGACTAGATACATCGTCAACAGTCTGAATTAGAAGCAGACAGCCAAGAAACAATTACCGTGAGTACGTTGTCTCCGGCTTGTCGACAAGGACCGTCCAGCCAGGCTCATTCGCCACTGGGTTCGTGATGGTCATATTGGGTCGATATCGCGCTAGCTGTGGGAAGAGGAAACGTTACGGCGGGGTATCGAAGTAAATAGAAGGTAAAATGTCAGCGCTGGACGACTTGTCATGCCTCGACAATCAGATCTTTTATACCATGTCTCAAACCTTGACTTGAAGAAGATGACGCTGTAGCACATTCTTTCCAGAGGAGGTATCCATGAATCGTATGTAGCTTATTGTGGGTGAGGCGCGGAGAATTCCAGCGACCAGCCCGAAAGCGCGTTCTGCGTGCTTAGAGGGGCGTGAGACATAACATTCAGCCGCTGAACAATCTTCTATCAAGGGGTTGCGGAAGCAGCAAGAACCGGAGACGCCACCGCGGCCTGTCCGGGGGGCCAAGGAGCGACGTGATTTCAAGGGCCGCCAAGGGGCCGCTGCCTCAATGAGTCTTCCCATGCGGTCCAATGCGCGTCCGGAGATGACACCGCACGGGCATGAGTTGCTGACGGGCGCGCGGAGAGCGCATGCTCCGGCCAGGCGCTACATTTAAAAGGCTACTAGGATGCGTGTCAGATCGAATCGTCGCGAAAGGCTGCGCAGGGGGAGGATACTGATCGATGGTTCATCAGCGCTCACTGGCACCCAATCCTGCTTCTGATCATGACTCGCAGGGCCAAGGGGGGTACGTAGCAGCTGGATTCCCGCCTTCGAGTGTGAAGCAGCGCCCCGATAGCGACATTCGGGCTTGTCATGGGCAGACGGCTGATGAAGCTCAAAATCTGAAGCACGCCTGGGAGGTGCAAGCAGGGTGCGGTCGAGTTCAAGTTGAAAGTGAAGACCCGGCGGCAACATTTTGAACAAGTGATATCGTGGGAAGAGTATATTATGTAATGCAAATTTCCTTACCGACGACAATATTTGCTAGGTTAAGTTAGTACCTAGTACCAACTGATACCGGGTCTGACACGACTGCAGGGGGGCATAGGAAGGCAGAGTGATATCACATTTTTGCAGAACGTAAAGGAGAAATGGCGTTCCCAAAGTACGCACAGAAACAAGTAAATAACGTTCCGATGTCAGAGCGAGTCAAGCCATTCGCCAACCTCCTTGAACGCATTCGTCCTCTCTGGCTCATGCCACGCCGCCGTCAAGAAATCATGCGCTGAGTCTGCCACCTCGATATACACTACCGCCTCGTCGCCCATGTCCCTGACCATCCTGTCACGCAGCGTGCGCATCGGGTCGAGCGTCATCTCCGCGCCGCCTGCGACGATGCACGTGCGAGGGAAGCCTACAAACAGACCCTCTGGTGCCGCGAGGCGCCGCGAGGCGGGCGAAATCCACGCGTTGGTCGCCACGGCGTCCGGCGGGAGGCGCCCGACGAGCGCGCGCGCGGTATACCCGCTCGTGAAGATCGCGTGCACGAAGTCCGACCGCGTGTTGCGCACCATGGACGACTGCGGGCCGTCGTGCGTGACCGCCCAGTCGACCGTCGGCGAGAGCAGCAGCGCCGCGCCAGGCGCGGGCAGCCCGGGCAGCGTATTCACGACGAGATAACGCGCGAGCGCGTATGCGATGTCGCCGCCGGCGGAGTCGCCGCTGACGATGATGTTCTCCGGCTTGAAGCCAACATCCCTCACCAGGTAGCGGTACCCGGCGATGGCATCGATGAGCGCGGCGGGGAAGGCGTTCTCAGAGCCGAAAGGCGGCGCGACGGAGAGCCGGTACTCGAGGGCAAAGACGCGGGGGACCTGGGAATGTTTGAAGAATCCATCCAACAACGTCTTCACAGGCCCGCTTGAAGGATGTGCCGTGCCCATCTGTCAAATAGGATGTGTGAGATATCGCAGAGCCAGAAATAAAGTAGGGCCTACCACGAAGCCTCCACCTGGGTCAAGAGGCCGTCAGCGTGAGTGAAATCTCGAACAGGATGAGAACTAACCGTGGAAGTGGTAGATGACTTTCTCGGTGGCCGTCGCCTTCTGCCCAGCCTTGCCGTCGGCATCCTTGGCCCCCGACCAAAAACCTGCAATGCGCACAGACTCGACCTTGTTGACGGAAGCGGCCTCGCGCACGTCACCCAAGATCAGGTCCGGTGTTGGCTGGACCCAGACGAACCCAACGGGGTCAGGCGTTTTGGCAGCATCGTCGAGGGCAGGCGCGGAGAGTAGGGAGGTGTTATAGAGAATTTCGATGAAGGAAGCGTACACAGATACGAGGACGGAGCGGCCGAGAGACCAGGTTCGCCGCGGCCGCCACGCGGGGACGATATTTCGAATGACTTGGAACGGGAGGCGTACGAGAAGGAGCGTCGCTATAGCACCTGTGAGGTACAGAGCCTTGAACGGCTGACGACGAAATGTGAACGGCATGACCGCTGAGGTTCCTAGTTGGCACAGGATGCTAATGAGAGAAGATGTCGCCCGTGTTTTGAGGAGGGCCTGTGCCAGCACAGATGAACGGGCAAGTCGTGAGAAAGACTGGTGGCTACGCACGGAGCGCCGAACCGCTTCCCAGCATCCGCGATCACTTTCACACTCGTCGGTGATCGCAATTGTGCTGAAACAGGCAAAAGAAAGACTTTCCAGCCAGAGTAGGACTCGTCCAAGAACAGAAGCAAACGATAACCCGCGGCAGAGGCGGTGTCGAGGTCGGGAGGTCGCCGAGCCCAGAAGTTCCACAGCGAGTAAGTTATACCACGCTGCCACCTCCATGCGACGACGACGCAGGAAAGACGCTGGCTGGCTCGCAAGTCAGTCCCCCTCAAAATATCCGAAAGGCACTCAAAAAAAAAGGTGAGCATCGAGACCATGACATCGCTACATTCTGTCCCTGCATACCTCGACACAAGCCTGTCAAAAATGTCGGCGAATATGTCAGGACTCCAGAGGAAGGGAGACGAAGTGCCTTTGGAGAAGTCGAAGCACGATCACTTGATGATGGGTTGTCTCGCCCGGTCTTCACGTTGCCTGACTGATATTGTGTGGGAAGCGGCGAAACTGGATCTGACCAGCAAGTTCCTGATGGTTTCTTGCTGTACTACTTGGTTACTTCCTGTCCATGCAATATTGATGTCAATAGTCGCGGAGAAAGGAGACATGCAGCTTGATCCCATAATTTTGCTTCTCCGCAAACTCCGGTTTGACATAATATTATATCGTCACTGCAACTTCGAAAATTTTGCGCTTTGTAGACCCCGAGAACATCTACCATGGCGCTTGCACACAGAAGGGGAATTATCAATGACATTATATACATAGGGACTCCGTCAGCTCGTCCGGAATTTATTCGGGATGATGTTATGTAAGATATTTCCTTTACATAAGGATATAACTCACGGTGCCAGTGCCAGAGTCCGCTGAGTGACTCTCTTCGCCTTGCACTTCGTCCTCTCGAAACTCCTTCAACTTGACTCTGATGTCCCCTCTCACCGTCGGGACGTCCAGGGGTCTTTCGAAGGTACATGCCATATGCCAGGCGCCGATTAGCCCACTAATCACCACTTTGCGGTTCTAGCAATCAGTGCGCGCTCATGGCAGGCGCGAAGAAGCAATCTTTGCCCCGCTATGCGTTCCGCGTTCCCATCCCCTAGTCATGAGATCATGAGAACTTGTTTGAGGTAGCCTCGTCCGGTGAAACGGGATCGGCATCGACATCGTGGCCTGTCATTTGGAGGGCCCACTCATCTTCCCTTGGGCTGTGCACGAGGCTACGCCCTAGCGCGGAGCACTATAAGTAATCACGCTCTGCTTGTCATCGCTCCTTACCTCCTCCATGGCTTCCGCATTACCGTCGATTCCTCCGCTCGACAAGATCTCCGTGATTGGCATCTGGATAGAGACGGCGCTATGGGGTATGTAATCTAGCCGAATTGCAGTCCCACCGACTCACATCGGACCGGACGCACAGGGATGAAGTACGTCGGCGCGGCTCGTACGCTCTGTTCCAATCGACTAACATTCATCGCCTGCTCGCAGCTGCATCATCTACTCCGGTGTCGTCTATGTCCTGCTGAAGCGATCGGGGACGCATATGTCCAGGATGTAAGCAACCGATATGCTTCTTCTTTCCAGTGCCTCATCAAAGCGCCCATCCAGGATGCTCGGAGGCACCTCGACGCTGCTATTCTGCCTGTGCACGACCCACATCGCGCTGTCGCTGCGACAGCTCTTGGAGGCATTTGTATATATTCCAAGCCCCCCGCCACCACTATACTCCATTCTTTACTGGGCCGATGAGACGAACCCGGTCGCGATCGCGAAGACCGTCATGTATGATACGTCTGTAAGTGCGTTGCGACATCTCCATGGATGACCGCTAATTAATATTCTTTAGGTATGGCTGCAAGATATTATTTTGGTATGGTGGCCTTCGTTAGAACAATTGTTGACTACGGGTAGTTGACCTGACCACTCAGATCTGGCGCATGTATGTAGTGTGGGGCCGCAACTGGAAAATCTGCGTTCTGCCCGTGAGTTTACCCGCTTTCTTGCCTTTTGCTCCAGCTCACTCTTTCCGCCAGTTTGTCGTCGATCTCGCCCACATGGGTTCGTAGCCAATTCGACCCTTTCCAGCCCGCTCACTCATACTCATTCCCCCGGCAGGTGTCGCCTACGCGGCCACGGTCCTCATATCCAAGCCGGACGCGGACATCTATGCCAACACGCTCGCGCGCATCGGGCCTGTCGGGTGGTCGCTCGATCTCGCGGTCAACATCACGGTGACGGCCGCCATCGCGGGGCGGCTGCTCTGGATGGGCAGCAAGGTCGCGTCCATTTCGTCGCGCGGGATGGGCCCCCAGAACCGGTACCTGACGTCCGTGTTCACGATCGTCGAGTCCGGGGCGCTCTTCGCCGCCGTCACGCTCGTCATGCTCGTGCTCTACCTCATCCACAGCCCCGTCGCGCTCACGGGCATCGACATCTCCGTCCAGCTCGCGGTGCGCACCTTCCCTCTCCTGCCATGACACTGCAGTCTTTCTGATATTTTCTGCCATGGCGCAGGTGCTCACCCCGCTGCTCATCATCGTGCGCGTCGGGCTCGGCCTGACGCACAGCCTGCCCAAGGCGTACGAGACGTACCTCGCGAACACGACCTACTCGCAGGGCACGTACGGCCAGTCCTCGACCTTTTACGCCGCGCCCGGCGAGGGCATCCAGATCTCCATCAACCGCGAGCGCGCGGGCGATCGCTCCCTCACGGACACCGACACTCGCGAGTACGCGCTGCACGATCTCAAGGCCGCGGAGACCGCCAGCAAGCGCAGCACGGACGACGACAAGCTCGTCGCGCACGTCGTTTGAGTTGCGGGCGCCGCGGGCACGGGCTGTTGTTGGTCTGATCTGATCGGGTCGCTACTGTATCGCACGGGTAATTTGGCGGTATTCTGTTTGTTGATTGACTTATATGCATGTATTATCTACTGTACGGTGATGGCGGCGGTACGGCGGACATGCCATGCTTGTTTGACTACAATCAGACAGCCTCGCTGCGCCTCCCGAACCGAGTTAGCTCGTGGGTCCACATGGGCGAGCGTATCTTGAGCGGGCCTGCAGGCTCCAGTGGCGTTAGGGTTAGCCGCCGCGCCGCTGGCGATGCAGGTAATACCGTACATAGGACAAACAAATCTGAATCATAACATGTGTTTCAGTCGATGTCGACCCCGAGTTTGCGCTTCTGCGGCACCGTGGTAGGCACGGGAAGCGAACTTGCCGGTGGCAGCTATGGGGAAGCACCCGCCGGTGAGAAAGCGGCGGGCAGTGGCACAGCTTCCCCGCGAGTTGAGGTGCTCGCAGATGCATATGATCCCGGTAGAGCATGGATGGAAGGTGCGTTGGGCGTCGGCGCTAGAGGGGACTCGCCCAGCAGCGCCCTCTTCAGATTCGGCAGTGCGTCGAGGTCTGGCGCAAACAATCTCCAGCCACACGGCATCACCGCCCACGCTCTCGAGAAGTTTCACCCCGAGATCGCGCCGCGTGGTCCACACGCCGAGCGCCGTGAGCTCCGGCGATTTTATTATGCGCAGACGGTGCGGCCGGCCTCGAGGGGAGTGAGCCCAGGCTGGCACCACAGTTGCCCCTCGACGTGGCCGCGGCGCGCCCCGCCGGCAGCCCAGCTCACGTCGAGCTCGTCGGATGCGAGCAGCGCGCTGACCTCGGTGCAGTCTTTGCAGTCGCAGGACAAGGTCCCACCGTTCCAGCGCTTGGCTTTGTCGCCGGTGGGCTTGGGCTCGGCGAGGCCGACAGCGAACGCGGTGATGGCCTTGCAGAAGAAGTGCCTGAACGGTTCCATGCGAGGAGCGAGGTGATGCGCCTTCAGCACGCCCAAGACCACCGAGAACAGTGGGGCGAGCATGTACTCCAGGAACGCCTTTTGCTTGCATTGAGCGAGGATGGCATGGAATATGTGTTCCGCCAAAGGCGTGTTGTCTGTCCCGATGCACACCAATAGGAGGTTTTCAACCGTGCCGAGCTTCTTTGACAGGCCATCCAGGCCAGAGGATACCGCCATCGGTTTTGGCGCGGCCTCAATTTCTGTCTGCGAGATCGCGGCTTCGACGAGGCTTTTCACGAACGTAGTCACGTCCTCAGGCTTCCATCCTTTCTCGATGATAACCGTCCTGTGCGCATGAACCGCCATGATCAACGCCTTCCAAAAGTCGATCGGAAGCTGGAAGTTGCGTAGCTGCGGCAGTACTCTAGGCAAAAACGTCAGCCGCTGAGGCCCAGGCTGAGAAAGTCCCTGTTCAGTCGTACCTTGAAGGTCCAAACGCTACGTCATCCTCCAAAGCACGGACAAGGTGAGAGA
This sequence comes from Auriscalpium orientale, assembly GCA_019915035.1. Classification (NCBI taxonomy): domain Eukaryota; kingdom Fungi; phylum Basidiomycota; class Agaricomycetes; order Russulales; family Auriscalpiaceae; genus Auriscalpium; species Auriscalpium orientale. The sequence goes on from JAHLMH010000001.1 coordinate 5,194,989, forward strand.
TATCCTGAAGTGTAGGCTTGAGCATGTCGTCTAACAGCGTTTGCCGAGACTTCGCTAGGAAGTCAGAGAAGGTCTTCTGAGAAGATACGGGACCGAAGACATCGTCTAGAATACAGAGGCGGTCCCAATTTGTTGAGCGATACGTGAGATGTTTGTGAAGATGCTCGTGGAGACTAGTTAATTGATGATCAGAGAGGGTGCGCAACATACGATACTATATGCACTCACAGCTTGCGTAGAGCGTTCAGTAGGAGCTCCCGCCATTGGCCCGGTAGTACTGCATCACTCTCGTTGGACAGAGATTCGAAGCGCTCCAACAGGGATTTCCAAAACTCGGCAGCAAAACTGAGTTGCTGGAGGAGGGGCACCAGGCTATGGACAGGGGATCAGTTCAAGACGCCATTGATACATATCGGGAAGTCCCTACCTTGTCTCCAAGAACGCGGCATCGTGCCGCTGAAGTTGCACGAACAGCGGTATGTCTCCTACTACTGGAGCGGGGAGAGACTGAGCAGCACAGGCTCGCCTGTTGGCGCACCACTCGGCGAAGATCGTCTCCGAGGGTGCAACCGCCTCAACCTCTTCGATAATTGCGACCTGGCAGAATTGTCTTGACTTTCGGCACGACTCTTTCGAATCTGTGTTCTCAAGGTCAGTTCACAGAATTCATCTGATAGATGACTTGCATGGGCTTCGTTCGACGGTGTACGCACAAGAAGCATGGGCCATGTTCTTGAGGCCTGCTGTGCGTGGTCTGGCGCAGAAGAAATATTGAACTATATTGAAGTCCGCGCCGGTTAGCGCGCGTTGACTCGTCACTCAGTTTCCGGCGGCACTGACCAAGAAACGCGCTTTCAGCTCCGCCGGCAATCGCCGAGACGCGTCTTCACCCGGCCTCATCCCGACATCGGTGACAAGAACATCCCATTTTCATTGGTGCTATGTCTCTTGCGGAGGAGCAGCCTTTGGAATCTCTGTCGACCGGTGCTCAAGCCTCTCACTCAGATACCGCCGTCATCGAGGGTGTTGGTGCGTCTTCTGCCGTCGGCGCGGACGGCACAAATGAAGACATCGAGATGAAGGACGAGGAGGGGCAAGTGTCGGAGGAAAATGTGGAAGAGTTGGAAGAAAGGGAGTCGGACTCGGAGATGGAGGATCTCGGCGGACCGATCAAAGTAAGCCAGCCACGTCTCGGTCTCGGTCTCGTGTACGGCTGAATTGCATGTTGCAGGATGCCCTCCGGAATGTCCTTGACACGGATTTTCAATTCGATGGCAGTCATGCAGCCCAGTCGACCTACTCTCCAGCGCAAAATCCGGGCCTCGTGGTCGATGGCTTTGGCATTGTCGGCCTTCCTCTCAGCCCTGCCGAAGCCACTCGTCTGCGTTCATTCTGCAATGATGCACCCTTTGGAAAGGGCGAGCGCACTTTGGTGGACAAAGAGGTGCATGACGTCTGGGAGTTCGACCCTGATCGTGTCCGCTTCACCAATCCGGCATGGGAACCCTGGCTCCGCAACACAGTGATGAAGGACTTATGTTCAGGCCTTGGAGCCTTGCAAGCCGTCAAGTACGCGTTTTACAAATTGTTTCTATACGGGGAGGGCTCCCAGTAGGTGTTGCACTTATGATTCCGCACGTCGGTGTCCTGACCTATCCAGTATTCTCCCGCACCAGGAGTACGGCTGTCTGCTTTGATTATCTCCCATGCCTGACCGATTCTTCACGCAGCACGGAAAAAGCGAAAGGCATGTTTGCAACCATCGTCCTAGTCCTGCCATCTTCCTTCCAAGGCGGTCAGGTACACGTATCGCATGGCTCTCAACACAAGGTTTTCGACACAGCGACCAGCAGTGCCTTTGACACATCCGCGCTTGCATGGTACACCGGCGTGGTCCATGAAGCAAAGCCCATCACCGCCGGATATCGACTCGCACTCTCATACAACATTATCCACGCCGGACCCACGCTGCCCCCACAAATCCCCCCTGTCAACGAGGCTATGACCGCATTGGAGCACGTACTGAGCTCATGGCAACAAGCTGAGTACCGAGGTCAAGAGCCGGACGGAGGAACCCCACCACAGAAACTCGCATATCTCCTGGAGCATGAATATTCTCACGAAAATATGTCCTTCGAAAAATTAGAAGGCAGCGACGCGTTGCTAGTCCTCGCCGTCCGGGAGGTGTGCGAGCGCGCTGACTTCCGGGTTGCACTTGGCAACTTGGATTACAAGGTGGAGGGCAGGGGCGACGATCCTGGTCCGCGGCGGCGCTGGGGTGCTGGCTATAGCAGCGACGAGGATTGCGAGTACGTCGGCGAAGCTACGGGGATGGCGGAAATCGACGAGAGGACATGCACGGTGCAGTTGATATCTGGGCCGAACGGTGAGCACTTGTGTCGTGCGACTGACCTCAAACTGGATGAGCTCTTGGTCGACGAGGACCATTTCGACGATGAAACACCAGACGATCAGGAATATGAAGGATATCAGGGCGATGTACGTTTCGGCCTTACACGGATGCGACATTCGTTACTCATGCATTCAAACTATAGTATGCTGGCTCGCTGGAGTACTGCGAGTATTTATTCATCTCAACCGCGTTCATGGTATTGACGCTTGGACACAGACTACCGCCGCACAGTTCTTCTGATCTGGCCCGGCTCTCAAAACACCAAGGTGGTCACGTCTCTGGGAGGCCGCACGGCCGCAATGGCTTCCTTGAAGGCAACAACTTCGCGGAGCCCGTCTCTGCAAGAGCTAGAACTGGCTGATGTCGTGCTCTCTGAAGGTGAAGTCGGCCCGAGCAAATTTGTCGCTGGCCTGGCCGTGCGTTGGCGTGATGCGCAGCTATGGCACAAGGCTGTGGTATCGTGCCGGGCAGCTAGCGCCGTCGACATCTTCGGAGAGACTCGCCTCGTTGCCGCTTGTAAGGCATTTGGTTTCCAATCTGTGGTCGATGTGTGCGTATTTGACCTTGCATAAAGCTGCCGGCTCATTGAGAATTGCAGGCTCGAGCAGATAATTTCCAACTCCCTCAGCTCATCGGCGCGCTTGGAACTCGTCTCTGCCATTCAAAGACGGCCGCCGTCGGACGATGCCAGTCTGGATGCACCAGGCGCTTGGTTCACCGCCAAGCGCTTGCAGATTCTTTCGACACTGACACAGCCGCAGGCACAAGATATTCATCCCATCGTGACGACTGCCTCGTTGCTCGGAGGATTGAAGCCTCTCGTGGACGTGTGGGGTTTGTCACTTTTCGGCCATTGACACAGTCCTGACATGTGTCTGCCAGTGTCCTGCCTCAGCTCATCACGTATAACCTCTTGCCGGACCTGTGGATGTCATTGATACGGTGCATTCAAAACTTCGAAGGTAACAAGGAGATGGGCTTCGGAGGATGGGCTCAGCCGATCTTCGCCGCCGTGCAGCCTATGTTCGTCTTGTACACTTTACCGGTCTCTCTTGTTGGACTGATTGAACGGCTCTCAGATTCGACAAGTACCTGAAGCTAACCAACTCTAATGCTGGTCGCTTCCAGTTTATTGAGGAACTCGCCTCTCTGGTCTCTACGCAGCCTGTATTCGCGGAGTGGTGCGACGAGCAGCGCACGCGTACACTTGGAGAACTGACCGCGCCGGACATGAACGATGTCGTATCAATCATTTCCTATACTTGGAAAAATGGTGGGCTGGACAATCTGAAGAAAGTGTATGTATCTGCGAACACGCGTCTGCATTTAGTTGCTGACAACATCCCAGCGTCCTCCCTCAACTCGCTTCATTCCGCCTACAATCTGACTGGTGGCAAGTCTTCATACGCGAGATCCAGATCAAGGAAGCTTGTCAAGATGAACATCGCTTCGCAGGTTGGCCTGAGCCGGTCTTTGAGCTCGCAAAGCCGATGCAAGTTTCTTCTCATTGGCGGCCACTTGAAGTCTCACATTCGGAGCAGACTTGAAGAAAACTTGACGCGCATCACTACCAATGCTTCAAGGTTCGACTTTATACAAGAAATAGAAGCGCTGGCGCCGGTGGAGGTAGTCTTCTTGGACTGGTGTGCCGATAGGCGAGCCTGGGCGGTTCAGTCACTCGCTGTGCCCGTCGTCGCGGACATTTCGCTGTTCGCCCAGCTACAGAAGAACGATCGGGCGTTCCTGGAGACCAGGTGAGCACCTCTGGAGCTATCTCGCCTGTCCTGTTGACGAATCGCTGTAGCTTGGTGCCGAAACTCCAGCATGTTCCGTTTGCCCCGAACTTCTGGAAATCACTACTGGAGCAATTCACCTGTCTGTACAACGAGAGCCACGCAGCGCTGCCGGATCAATGGCGCGAGCTCCTCCTGGACTCCATGCGCAAGCCGTGAGTATTTTGAGTACTGCTGCGGCTACAAAAGTTCCTACTCAATCGGCTATCAGCTTTCAGAGGCATGTTCGGAACCTCCCTACGAACAACGATCGCCTGGGTATTATGGACAGCATCTTTGGCGAGACGGTGTCATCCCAAAAGGCTTTCTCTGACTTCATCGCCGTGTCTCGTCACGGCGTGCTGGAAACGTTGGTCAAGCCTACAGTGCATGAAATTGACCAACTTGCGAATGTGTTGGAAGACGACATCGCATACGGACAGTCCAGGTAATCTCCTACACGCTTTCTCTTGCAGCTCAGTCAGCAGGGCTAAAGTCTAAGTACAGTCTGCTAAAACAATTGCGCAACTTCCAGCTCCCCCTCGACTTCTGGAAGTCATTCATCAGGACGATCCAGTCACGCTCGACGGCTTTAATCGATAAGGGATGGAAGCCGGAGGACGTCACCACATTCGTGAAGAGTCTCGTCACGGTCGCAATCTCGCAGACGAAGATCGAGGCTGCCAAAAAACCTGCGCCTCCCCGTCTCCAACCATATCACGCATATGCACGGTACGGAAACTACAGAATGCAGCAAGCACCGGCGCCTGCGGTGTCTCCGTCTGACCCTGTCTTTGGCGCAGTCAAGGACCTCCTGACGCTGTGCATTGAGACAGGCAACAAACCACTCGCTGACAACGTCTTCAACGCAATATTTGCCCAGTGCAAGAATAATTTCTTCATCCAGTACACGCTCATTCCACTATTCCCCGTAATTCTGGATGTGCTGAACGCGCATAACCTGACTCCGGACGTGGCGCCTTTCCATAACTTCTTCCGCCAAGGCATAACCGTATACATCACCGGTATTCTCGGGCCAAAGCCCATCGGCGACGGGGCGACTCGGTGGAAAGGTGCAACCTCGCCATGCACTTGCAAAGACTGCTTGACGATCAACGCGATGTTGAACTCTCCAAGGGACGAAGTAGACTGGGCCGCCACCCAGTCGCGCCGATCGCACGTCGAGACTAAGCTGCGGGGCCTCGCGGGGCTCACCCTGTCCACAATCGCAGTCGGCCGACCGCATTGCCTGCGGATCGTGAAGGCGCTCGCGTACAGCGAACTCGGCTCGTGGAGGATCCGGAGCGGTGAAGGTGTGAAGCTAATGGAAAGCGTAGGCAGCGACACAGTGTGGCAGAAGATGTGGTTACCGGGGAGCGAGGGGCTGACGAACCTGAAGAAGGCACTGCGTGGCGAATCCGTTTTGCGCCCAACCCAGGCCTTGGCGTCCGCGTCATCGTCGACCAGCAACGCAACTCCCGCCCCTCGTGCACGTCCCCCTGCTGCCGTAGCTACAGCTCAGCCCTCAGCGAACACGTCAATGCCAGTGACGAGGCAAGGAGCGCCGTCTGCTACCTTCTTACCGACGGCGAAGGCGGGTTCTTCTTCAAGACTGACATCGACTTCGGGCGCGGCGACCACTGTGCCGCAGAAACGAAAACATGCCGTTGAACAGGTGGACATTGACTTGACGCTGGATAGTGAATAATGACTTTCCGAACATAAATGATATTCATCTTCTGCTCTACATATATGGCTTCAAAACGTGCGCACCGAGATGGCTTAATTGTACACTCCCTCTTGTGGTTCTCCAGCATCTCCACCTCTTTGAAGCTGTCTTCCTCACTGGGTGTCAAGTCCTCGCTGAGAGGTCGCTCGCAGTGTGCGCAAGCGGCCGAGAGCGAGTGGCAAGCCGACACGCTTGCAGGCCTCCCGGTTGGCTCCTGTCAATCAGCCTGCCGCCATACACTCAAAATACCCTGCAATTTCCTCTTGAATGCGCTGTCCGTAGACTGGAATCTGGGAGAACTCGGCCTGCATGATCCTCTACGAGAGCGCCAGCCTGAGGCGGAAGCCTGCAGTAATCGGTCGGACCTCGTGCACAGCTTCGGCGTACCATGCCAGCGCGGAGGTCACGGAGGTGTCGCTGCTGGTTGTGTCGAAAACTCTGCTCTGTTCGCCGTGCGAGACTTGCACCTGGCCTCCTTGGAAGACAGACGGAAGCACCACGATGACGTTCGCGAACGCGTCGTCGTCAAACGCGATTTCGCTGCACCGGACACTCAGTCAGGCAGAATTTAAGAGACGAAAAATATGAAGCGTACTCCTGGTCGAAGAAACAACTGTGGGATCATGAATCCGCAGTCACCAAGTATAACTTGAAGTGGATGATGCACTTACTCGGAGTCATCGTTGCAGAGCAGTAAGTTGACAAATTCATATTTGACGGCTTCTGTGACCCCCAGACTCTCGCACAAGCCCTTCACCACATCGCGGAACCACGAATCCCAAGCACGATTGGTGAACCGGACGTATCGTGGATCTAGCTCCCACGCACCGCGCACCTCCCCGCCCACGATTCGCTCTCCTTGCCAAATGAAACTTCGTTGCAGTGTGAGCGTAAACGAGCTGCTTCAAGTGGGTTGAGAGGGAGGCAAACGATGCCAAAACCATCAACCACAAGCCCCGGATTGCACGCATTTCGGTGGAAAGATACAGCTGCATAGTGCCGTTGGAGGTAAACGATGTATCCAGGACATGTTTGAGGGCGTTCTGCAAGACTGAGACGATAAACGATCAACTTTGCAGTCGGAGGCTCACTCTTATGGGTTTCCCCAAGTCTTCCGTCTCTGACTCTGCTTCATCTGAGGCGTCCATGTCTGAGTCCGAGTCGGAACCCGAGGCGCTCTTCATCTCGCTATCTTCGTCTGCATCGAGAGACCAAATTATATCGGGGTACGTTCCAGCGGCTGAGCGCGCAAGCTGGATTCTGTTGTGACACCCGCGCGTGTTCTGACATGGCAGTTGGCGAAGGGCGCGAATGGAGTCAAAAGTTGCCTGCCTTCACCTCATCGGAAGTTGCCGATTCGGCCAGCGGCGGCGGCATACTGCCCACTTCAAGATGTAAAGCGGGAATTATCTCTGTGCAAGCGTGTGGTAGTAGTAGAGATGATATAGTATACTATTTTTGATAGTTCTAGTCGTCAAGCGTCAAGTCGATGTCGACCTGGTTGACGACATGTTTTCGTTTCCGCGGCACAGTGGCTGGCGCGGTCGTCGGGAGCCTCGTTGCGGCCGTCATGATTGGTATCGGCGGGAGGGCAACAGAAGGCGCAGCTGGCATCACCGCTGAGGTGTTTGTTGAGGGCCCAGGCGTCATCATGGCAGGAGCGAGAGCTGCGGGGGCCGCGTTGCTGGTGGACGAGGACGCCAAGGCCTGCGCATGGTTGAGGGCGGCCCAACAGGCTCGCCGCGCAGCGCCTTCCTCAGGTTCGTCAATCCCTCGCGCTCCGCACACATGTTCTGCGCCACATTGCGTCGTTGCCCACGCTCTCCAACAGCTTCAGCCCTTGACCGCTCCGCGTCTTCCACATAGCCATTTGAACGAAAGCAGGCGACTTCACGATACGCAGGCGGTGGGGCGAGCCGCGAGCGATGGTGGACAGCGTGAGTCCCGGCAGGCCACGCAGCTTCGTCTCGACATGCGATCGGCGTGACTGGGCGGCGGCCCACTCTACATCTTGTCTTGCGGAAGTCAGTAGCACGTTGACTTCCTTGCAGTCGCTGCAAGTGCATGGCGAGATCCCCCCCTTCCACCGATTTGCTCCGCTGTCGATGGGCTTGGGTCCGAGAAAGCCGATGAACGCGATCATTCCCTGACAGAAGAATTGATTGAACGGCACGGTGTCGGGGGTGAGCCGATGCGCCTTGAGCAGGTCCAGAAGCGTTGGGAACAGCGGAACGACCGTGTGCTCGACGAATGTTTTCTTATTGCACTGGGTGAAGATGGCGTGGAAGACGTTGTCGGCGAGAGGTTTATTATCCGTCTCAATGCAAAGTGTCAGGAGGTCCTTCACAACACCAAAGACAGGGCCGGATGGGAGTGTAGATGGCGTCCCAATGCGCGCATAGTTGTAGTACGGCTGGGGAGGCGCGGGTTTTTGCGCACCCTCGATTTTTGTCTGCAGGATCGCGACCCCAACCAGACTCTTCACGAATTCGTTGACGTTCTGTGGCTCCCATCCTTTACTGATCAAAGATGTCCTGCGTGAATGGACCATTCTGATGAATGACTTCCAAAAGTCGAGTGGAAGTTGCAATTTGCGCAGTTGCGGCAGTAGACTGGACCCAACAGTTAGCTTGACAGGGAAACCCACACACGGAAGCATACCTCGAAGGTCCATATGTTGTATCGTCCTCCAGCGCACGCGAAAGTTGACCAACATCCTGCAGGGTAGGCTTGACTAAGGCGTCCAGCACAGTACGACGAGACGCAGCGACGAACTCCGAGAAAGCCTGTTGTGTCAACGCGGAAGCGCAGAAGATTCTATCCAGCACGCCAAGGCGATCGTTGTTTGTAGGAAGACTCTGGAGATGTTTACGAAGGCTGTGGCCGGTTATTCCTATAAGCTCGCGCGGTGGCAGCACTAGACACTCACGGCTCGCGCAAGGGGTCCAACAGAAGCTTGCGCCATTGGTCTGGAAGTGCGGCTTTGTTCTCGTCGAACAGCGATGTGTACTGTTCCAGCAAAGACTTCCAGAAATTAACGGCGAAAGGAACTCGCTGAAGTTTGGGCAGCAGACTACGAAACTGCATCAGAATGGCCAAATGGTATATATTATGCATCAGGAATACTCACGTCGTCTCCAAGAACGCCGAATCCTTCTTCTGAAGTTGGATGAACAGGGATATATCTGTCACAGTGGGCACAGCTAAGGACTGAATAGCCCAGGCCCGTCTATCGGCACACCAGTCCACGAAGACCGCTTCGGATGACGCCAGAGCTTCGATCTTCTGAATGAAGTCAAACCTTTCGGCATTGGAGGCGATACGCGTCAAAGACTCTTCCAGCCTACTCGAAATGTGAGACGTCGGGATGTCGGAAATCGAACAAACTTACGTCGACTTTTGCGAGCGCAAAGACTGGCTCAGACCAGCCTGTGAAGCGACTTTCGTCCGGGCCAGCTTCCTTGACTTGGATCTCGCGAATGAACGCTCGCCACCAGTCGGGTTGTAAGCGGAATGAAGCAAGTTGAGGAAGTACGCTGTAAGGAAAACGCTGGATGTCAGCGCAGCAATAAAATGAGGGCTTAGAGATACATACACCCCTTCAAGTTATCGAGTCCACCAAACTTCCAAGAATATGAAATGATTGGTACAACGTCGTTCGCGTCTGGTGCCGTCAAATTTGCAAGTGTATGCGTGCGCTGCTCTTCACACCACTGCGCAAATTCAGGTTTTGAGGAGAGTAGGGTGGCGACCTCCTCTATGAAGTGGAAGCGTGCGGCATTGGACGCGGTCACTTTAAGGAATTTCTCGAATCTGCGCATCGTACAATGAGTCTAAAAAGACAAAAGGAGGACAGGGCGATCCTGCACGCACATGGGTTGAACGGCAGCGAATATTGGCTGAGCCCATTCCCCGAAGCGTGCCTCCTTGTCGCCGGCGTCGATTTGTAATATGCTGCGCATGAGCATTATCCATAGGTCGGGCACCAAGTTGTATGCGATGAGCTGGGGAGAACACTGCGGGGTCCAAAATACGAGCACATCAGAACTGTGTCGACGAACGGATAACGAAACAACGTACACGTCCTGGAGAAACTTCAGACCTCCAAGCGACCACGAATTCATTACGATCGGATACATATCTTGCGCTTCCGGCCGCTTCAAAGTCGAGAGAATTTGCGTGCGTTTCGCTATGATCCATTCGCCTGGCGCATTCAAATTGGCTTCCGCGGACGGTGGCTGGCTCTGGATGGCAGATATGAGTCCTAGGCGTATCGAGGAGCTCATAGAGTTGGATATAGTTTGCTCGACTCTGCAACAAAAGCAAGCAATGAGTTGAGCACAGCGCAGAATCTATGTTATAGACAGGACATACACATTGACCACGGTCTGGAAACCAAATACCTTGTAGGCGTCAATGAAATGGGCTTCCCCGAGGACGCTAACGTCACTGGCAGCTCGGCACGACGTCACGGCTTTGTGCCATAGCTGTGCATCGCGCCAACGCACGGCAAGGTCGGCGACAAGACGGCCTGCGTCCACACCACCTCTGGAGAGCGCAAGATCGGCCAAGTCAAGGTCGTCCTGGGATGGGCTCAACGACGTAGTTGCCTTCAAGGAAGCGAGTGCGGCGTCGCGGCCTCCCAAAGACGTGATAACCTCGGTATTTTGCGAGCCGGGCCAAATGAGGAGAACTGTGCGGTGGTAGACTGCAAGCGAGAGGTCGGTGCCGTCCACGCGATTGCACAGCGAATAACCACTCACAGTACTCTACCGAACCAGCATACTTGTGGCGGTCTAGATGAGAAAAAGCGCAGTAATAGAAAGCCAAAACGTACATTTCCCTGATATCCCTCATATTCCTGGTCATCTGGTGAGTCTTGGTCGAAATACTCTTCGTCAACCATGAGCTCGTCCATTTCCAGCGTGGTGGCAGACCCCAAGTGCTCGCCATTCGGCCCTGATATCAGCTGCACGGTGCATCTCCTTTCATAGATCTCCCCCATTTCCACATCTCTGTCCTCATCGCCATATTCGTCATAGCCACAACCCCAACCTCTTCGCGGAGGCGGACCGTCGTCTTCGCACGCGCCAACGACCGTGAATCGCAAGCTGCCAAGGGCAATCCGGAAGTCGACGCGGTGGGACACCTCCCGGACGGCGCGGACGAGAGACGCATCACTGCCCTTCAATTTGTCGAAGGATAGGTTCGCGTGTGAGTACTGGTGCCGCAGGAGGTACGCGAGCTTCTGTGGTGGGCTTGTCCGTCCGGTTCCTCGCCCCTATAGTCAGCCTGTCGCCATGCGCTCAGGACACGCTCTAGGGTCGTCAAGTATCGTCAGTGGGAATGTGTGGGGGCAGCGACGGCCCGCGTGTATGATGTTATACGAGAGCGCCAGGCGGAAACCGGCGGTTATCGGCTTCACTTCGTGCACGACGTCGGTGTACCATGCGAGTGCGGAGGTGCTGAACGAGCTGTTGACAGCCGTGTCGAAGACCTTGTGCTGTGCGCTGTGCGAGACGTGCACCTGGCCGCCCTGGAAGGTAGAGGGCAGGACTACAACAACAGTTGCGAACATGCCGTTTGACTTTTCCGTGCTGCATAGAGCAAAGGGTCAGGCGAAGGAATTAAGAAGTCGGAGCGAGAAGCGTACTCCTGGTGTGGAAGAAAACTAAATAGTATGTCAGGGCAGCGCCAGATAAAGACAATAGTTTGAAAGACATACTGGGAGCCTTCCTCATACAGCAACATCTTATAGAATTCGTACTGATGGCCTGCGAGGCTCCAAGGCTTGTGCATAAGCCTTTCACCACGGTGTCTCGAAGCCAAGGTTCCCAAGCCGGATTGGTAAAACGAACGCGACATGGGTCGAGCTCCCATGTGTCGCGCACTTTCTTGTCGACCACGGTCCGCTCGCCCTTCCCGAAGGGTGCCTCACTGCAAACCGAACGCAGACGAGCTGCCTCCGTGGGGTTGAGGGGAAGGCCGACGATGCCGAACCCGTCTACCACAAGCCCTGGATTGTGGGCCGGATAGTAGGTGGAAATGGCCGCGTAGGTGCCTTTGAAGGCGGAAGACTTGTCCAGGACGTCTCTGAGCGCCCCCTGTAGTCTCAGACGATTAGACAGCCTATCGACGGCAGGCTGTGTCTGGCATACCTTGATCGGCTCCTCCAGGTCCTCTGTCTCAGACTCCTCTTCGTCTGAGTCTTCTTCCGGTTCTTCCTCCTCCTCGTCCGTCATTTTGATGTCTTCATCTGTGCCTTCCACGCCGACGGCCGCATCGCTCACGACCAAATAGTACGGTGTTTGAGGCAGGGGCTTGAGGAGCGATTTCCTCGGCAGAGAGAAGTCCAGACGGTTGAGCAACTGCAGGAAGCATGGCGTCGTATCGATGTGTGCGGAGTGCTGGGCGCGACTCGCTGAAGCAGTGAGCGCTTGAGTGCTTTGCCTGACGGCGACGCGTCTGCGCGCACGCCCCGCATCGGACATTGCCGGTCGGAGATGAAAGCGTGTTTCTTTGTCAGCTTGCAGTCGGCCCGTGCGGCTCCGATTGCCACTGCTTGGCGTCGCCGCCTCGTCGCAGCAGCTGGACCAAGGGACCAGTGACGGGATAGGTGAGAAGTCAGTAGCAATTGTGTGTCACAGCCCGTTCTCATTCCAAATAGTAACGCGCTAGGGAGGCCGTTGGACGAAAGGCTAGGCAGCACTCCCCTCTACTTTCAGTGGTCCTCGAAATCTTAGTGGCCCAAAGACGAACCCCCGATCAAGAGCCGTTCGACACTTTCTTCCGCCAACTCATATCCATCTACGTGACGCGCTTTCTTGAGGCCGCGCCATCGAGCGATGCAACCTGGAGCGGACGCTCTTCGTGCCTTTGCACTGACTGCTGCGAAGTCAACAAGCTCCTCGCGATCCCGGATAGGGTAATAGACTGGTATGCGTCGATGGCACGTATCAAGCGAGATGAGTACCCTTCCGGGACTCGACATTGGAGCGTCGGTGGGCGGAGGGGACAACTATACGGCATGCGTATCACGAAGTCGCCCGTGGCGCAAGCGCAGTGACGATGGATTGGCTATGCTGAAAAGCATAAGTAGGTGCAGAGGTGCAGCTGGAGAGGATCCGGGCGAAAGCGGGCGGACTGGAGCGATGGCGAGCGATTCTTCGAGGAGAAGTGCACGTAAGGGCTTGACCTCCGCACAGCGCCTTTTGAAAGGGACTCCTCCACTTGCCTCGCGCACATTTTTGACTGGTACTTACCACACACACTCGCTCGATGTTTGACGTCCGAATTGACATAGGATACATAAGTATGTAAGAACGTAAATGCAATGATCGACCGTCTGCCGCTTCATGAGACAGGGAAAATAGGTGTATGAGAAAGTCCGCTGGGCTGCTCCGTACCCGACTGCCTCGTGAGCGACGATAAATCCAGCCCCAAATTCGCCAAAGAGTACGGCTCTTCGACACGAAGCCAGGAAGGGACGGTGTATTGCGATCGTCTGTGGACTGGATGCCTGGAAGAGATGAGACGTCCCATCCCGAGACAGTGGTATCGCCTGCCTGGAGGCCGGGCAAGGATGATAGAAACGAGTTTCGGGTTGTCGCCGCAGTCGTCTCTTCAATGCGTATCGTGGGCACGTTAAAAATAGAGCTCTGGAATGGTCCCTCGTCATAGCTCGTGCCCTCCACGGCATCGGCCGAGATTCCCGAAACTGCGTCTGGCGAAGGCTCTGGCACCTGCCACGGCTTCAGAGGGCGTAGGAACGGTAGCGTCCAGGCCGTGCTAGCAGGTCGTTCCAGTCCCCTCATAGTGAGGATAACGGTAAGTTTCGGAAGACTGGTGAATTGGGCCAGCAGCGCCTCCACCGCGCTTCTCGTGAACCTCTTGGGACCAAGGCCCCTCGAATCCATCAAGAATAGGAGCGTGTTCGGAGCACTCGCAAAGTAGGTCAAGACAGAAGCAGCCTTGTCGCGCATGAGCTGCTCCGGTTTGAATCCAACTGCCTGAGCGATCTCAGTGAGGAAACCATCAGCAGACGTGCACGACTGGCATGGGACCCAGAAGCGCTCCTCTCTGAAGACCGCCACAGGCGTCGGGTGATGGAGGATGTGCAACGCCAATGATGTCTTCCCAACTCCCTCGGGTCCAAGGATTGTGATCCTTGCTGGGTGATCCAGGTCATCGACCATGAGCTCCGTGATCGCACTTATTTCTCGATCACGATTGGTAAGGTCGCTAGGCTTTGGCGGTAGTTCCGTGCGGAGCCTACATCGTAGGTTATTGTTATGACGAAGCTGGGGGCAGAGCAAGCATCCAACATACCGACGAAGTGGCCTGGGCAGGCGCTGATACTGGGATCGAGCAAGTCAGCAAAGTGATTTTGGAGTAAATCGAGGTTCATCTCACCTTCGGCAGTGCCGCGAACTGAGACATACGAATTCTGATAAGCATTTGTGTCTATTCAAAGTTTGAGCGACAGCTTTCTTCAAGTCGGTTGGCTGGATAGCTTACTTGAGATGATGTCAGAAGGTTCGTGATCTTCCTATCTTGTCGCTCTATCGTCCTGAGCCTCTCAACTCTGAGGATGTTGTTCTTGAGCTTTGTCCATCCACTACCGGCTCGGCACTTCTGCATCTCTTCCCAGACCTCACCGAGACCCCTAATGACGTAGGTAAGTACCAATCAGCGCAGGTCGTGGGCAAGCCAGCTATTGAACCATACCTCTCAAGGTTATTGATTACAGGCATCAACTCTTCCGACGGTTCCCTGCCCGAATCTTCGAGGTTTTGCATCGTTGTCTTCAACATACCGACGACAGTTCTGATGTGCCCGACTACCTGGAACCATCGATCACGATAGAGCCCAATCTCCTGTTGACAACAAGTCAGTTCGAACGTAGCGCAACGAATGCATTGAGACCTCACGTCTTTGATTTCGAGCATCTTCAGCAGGAGGCCCGCCACACCCTTGATATAAGGCATATGGTTCAGCATCTCCCCAACTTCTTTGACGATGGCTAGCGTCAACTGAACACCGGACATCGTGCTGTCCCGAAAGGTCACAGCCTCGGACGTCATCTCAGGGTGGTCACGGAGTTGCCCCTCAATCTGATGTTGTATGGTCTCTGCGCAGGCATCAGCGTGACAGCGGCACGATGTCGCAGAGTTGAACGTACCAATAGTCATATGTTGCTGAGAGGACTCTTGGCCATTTCCACCAGTCGTCACTGCCGGGGCTGCGGGCATTCAGCATACGCCACACGAGGAGACTGATAGCGCCACCAACTCGATGCTACCGGCGTCATCTGGACCGCTTGAGTGCTCTGAGTCCTGTTGGCTGACCTGGGGCGGAATCTGCGTCGAAGAGAAGACATCTTGCAGGGCGTAGGTGGTGGTTGGGAGAAAGAGTAGATATGCCTCGTGGCCGACCTTCTCGTAGTGTATTGTCTTCAAGCGGGTGGCGTGGGCGGCGTATGTCCTGTGCTTCTAAGATAGCACAGCCACTGTCCTGGGTTTGGCGCCTGGCCGCCTGCACGAGCGCTGAAGGCTGCAGAAACACTGACGTTGAGCGGAGGGTATGTCGGGCAGAAGTACGCCAATTCTAGCCCTCAGAACGTCCGGAGGTTTTGACGAAAAGCAACTGCCGTAGGGATACTGCAGCGCTCGCCGGGCTCCCGTAAGCACGCAGATGCTGTGGGCTGTGCGTTATCGATCTGATGGCTCTGGACCCAGCGGATCTGGACACCCGGACTACGCCTCACCGACGATCATCTGTTTGTCCAGGGCCGACCTGGGTGACTGAGTGCTCAGCGGCACAACAGAGGGGTCGCCACCGTCTGCGGATCTTCCGACAGTATCAGACATATGGAAAACCGCACCACAAAGATTACACTTGGCCAGTCGTAGCCTTGAGCGGTGCAGCGATTGTGTCGATGTGAAAAAGGATCACCCAGTCCCATGCAATGGTTGTATTAGGATGTGGTACATTCTGCATCGCACAGGGGTCAGGATATATTTGAAGAAAACCTACCGAAGGTAAGGAACAAACGCGACTCTCACCAATCTCCCCACTCTCATCTTCGTCAACGCCATGACGGTCAGCGCCACAGATCCTGTCGTTCCGGACGAGTACAAGCCAGGCGCCACGATTGTGGTGGATATCGACGATGAGGAAGTGGCGGTCACCGTCGTACGCGCCTGCACACCATTCACCGTCAGCCAAGTCCTCATCGTACGCACATCGGACCTCACCCCGACCTCCATTCTTCCTCCAAATACACTCATCGCACTCAAAATATACGACGCACGCTTCACGGGCCGCCGCGAAGAGAAAGAAGAAGGCCTGCATGTCTTCTATCCGTGGTCGACCGAGATTGAAGCGAGGGTCGTATCGCGGAGGCAGTGGCGGCGGAAGAGGCTTTTAGACTTGACCGACGCTGTGGACCGCGAGGAGTGGTATTGGCGAGAGCAGGAAGACTCGCGGGTGGCTGAGGTGGAGGCGTACGAGCGCCTTGAGCGCCTCCAGGGAGTGGGCATACCGCGTCTGCTCGGCTGCGGTTCTCTGCGGTGCGAGCCTTCGCCGCCTCGGTTCTTCGTACCTCAAGTGGTATTTCTGGAGTATATTCCGGATGCGACGAGGATTTTCGACATCGAGCCAAAGCTGCTGACGCCGTCGCTTGTGCGTTCGCTCATAGAGACGGTGTCGGAGTTCAAGGATCTCGATGTCTCTCACGGGGACCTAAACGCTGGGAACGTGCTGCTGAGCCCGTCGAAGTGCCCGACGCGAGCGGTCGTCGTGGACTTCGGCTACGCCGCCTGGAGAAAGGAGGACGAAGAAGACGCTGATTGGGAGAAGGAGTTGGCGAGGCGGAATGATGTTGGGAATCTACGGCGTTTGGTGAGGAACACCTTGGGGATGGATGAGAATAAATTCTCACATTTCGCATCGGCGCCTGACAGTTAGACACATACGCATAGCCATGATTCAGAGTGTCGCTGCTAGTACGCAAAATGAGGAAAATGCAGGGATGTCACCTAGCGTGCCATGTGGAGTCCGACGTATAAAACGGAAATGCTTTCAATGCCGATATGGTATATGGTGCACCATAAGTACAATGACAAAGGTCGAATAACTGAAGGAGGCCGCTCAGTTATGAGCATGTGTGGAAACGGACTAGACTCGTACCAAATCTGAGGCGCACATCGTCTACCAGACGCTCTGTTGCCCGGTGTTTGCGCTTGGTATGCTTTGCGGCATGACCGTGCTCCGTAACCCAGCGGCCTCGCGCTCTTTCGCGTTCAGCGCCTCCGCATCCTTGCGATACTCGATCTTCTCGACCCTCACTTCACCCTCTATGAGCTGGTAGACATATGTTACAACTACCGGGCCTTGAATATCCATGAGCGCGAATGAAGGCGTAGGGTCGCTGCGTGAAAATGCAATTATTGCTCGTCCACGCGAGAACAAAGTCTAACACACCCATTGATGGCACCAGACCATGCGCCCGTAGCCGATCCAGGGTTCACAAAGAAGCGACCGTCGTGGTCGATGGCTTGGAAGCTGTGTTTAGAGAACTGTCAACATCAGAAACGGTATCAGGCAGAGTGTACGCGTACACGTGAGTGTGTCCGGAGATCAGAACGTCGACGTCCATTTGTCGGGCAATCGAGCTCAGCGAGTCAAGGTCGCCGGTTGGCACGCACTGGTGGCCGTGAATCACGCCGATTCTGATGGGTGAGTGCGTGACTGTGATCGACTGAGGAAACGCTGCCGACTACACGACTATGAGCTATGGAACGCGGTGAGGTGAGCATGGGAGTAAGGAGCACACCTCGTCATAATCCCCTCGCACTACGTGCACGTCCGCCGCGACTGTTCGGAGGTAGTCATATGTCTCGCGGTCGCAGACGTTTCCCGTGCACAAAATTTGCTGAATCTTCCCAGGGACAAGGAGTTTCTTGAACTTTGCAGGAAGGTCGTGGATACGGTGGGGGATGTGGAGGTCGCCAATGACAAGAACGAGAACCATAATCTGCAGGATGGTGCCGACGATGGCTCAGTCCTCGAGCAAAATGTTAGGATGGTCACGCTCACCGCAAGCCACTCAGATATAGATGGACTGGTTGCGGTCGTGTGGGCGAGAGAATGGGCTAGCGCTCAGTCGCTGCTCTGGACGTCGAATGGGATGGTGGTAGGAAGCTACAAGAGGCGCCCGTCTGCTGCGCCGAGTGCGAGACCTGCTCTTCGCTCCCGCCACCACCACCTACGCGCTCATGGCCCACAGTCTGACATCAGAATGCACGCCTTTGAAGCTGGAGTATGACTCATGCTTCAATTCCTGGTTTGAAGGCTATCTGGAGCCTGCTGTTTCCGCCTCGTCATCCTCCGAGCAACGCGCCAAGTACTCCAGGGAGAAGGCCGAGGAATACGAGCAGAAATGTGGCAAGATCTGGGCGGCCTACCGAGATTGTGTGCAGGTGCGAGTCTGTGACTATCCATATGTCTCTCGACTCAGACCGAATTGTTCAACTTGCAGAAAGCGGTGAAGGAGAAGGGGTTGGATGAACTCTTGGATCAAGCTCGCAGAGACAACCCTCTCAAGGAGCCTCCAACTACACCCATCGCTTCGTCCTCGTCTTCGTGACCTTTGGTTCGCATCTGTCGCACGTAGAACTATTTTATGTAAGTTTTCCCTTGGCACATCCCATCAACTCTGCTGATGGCGCAGCTGCAGAATATCCATCCCCCCTCACTGTAACATATGGCATACAACAATCCAGCGTGCTGTCCAGGTTCTCAATTCATCGAGCGCTTGAATTTGGCTTGAATTTTTCGCTTGGGTCTCGCATGCACGCGGTGGGTGCCTGTGGGTCCTGACCTGTTCTGACAGCGAGTCTCCACCACGGCATGCAACACTCTCCCGGTCCGTGTCGATAGCTCGCCTGGCGCACCCCATAGAGCTCCGCGATGCTTATCCGTAGCCAGGTACGTCACGGGTTGTTTTCGGGTTCAAATATATATTATGTGATCGGACACTGCGAGCTGTCGGAGACGGAGGCGACGGAGAGCTTGAATTGACGTTCACATCGCGATCCAGAGATAACCCAGGACGTCGCCTTCCTGTCAAGACACATCCAGTCCAAGCAGCGTTCTGACTCTGAATCCCGAGTCGGCTTTCCGAGGCTTTCCGCCACCTGCAGCCAGTTATCGTGCACATGGCCGTCGCGGACTGTGTAGGACCCTGTGGCGTCATCGCTTGTCTTCTGCTTCCTGACTTCGGATACCTTCTATCCATATGAAATGGATTCTGTCAGAATGTTTACGAGTCTGATCCCTGAGCTACTAAATACTGGCGGCTGGACGAAGCTGCACGACCGCACCTAACTCCGCGCGCCCTCACGACGCCTTCTGTCCTCTTCTCTTGGCTCATACGATCGGCCGCTTTAAAACGTGTTCCCATTCGGTTCCGACGAGCAGCTGGGCTAAGATCTCATCCACCGCTCTGTAGCGGTCTGTACCCTTCTGTACGGCGGTACAGGCGGTATTCGGGTTTTCCCCGGACTGATCGCACCCGCGGCCTGAGCTTTTTGCACTTTGCCTTTAATTTGGGGAATACCAGGGAATACCGTTCTCGTGACGCAAAAACGCTGGTTTGGGGAAGGAGGTTCCGAGAGCTCGCACGGCGACATTCTAGTCCCGGGCAATCTCAGTTGATGGCTTCCGCACGGGAACGGTTGAGATTGTCCCCCTTCTCTTCAAGGGTGCTCGAGTCCCATATCTCCGGAGCCATCAAGCGCCGCAGGAGGCAAGTCGTACAGACCGCCCCCTTTTTTCTTTAGGCGCGTCGCAACCGTGTTCGCCGCCAGGGGTTTTTGGTCTAAGGTTACGTGCTCTTACGTGACACGGGCTTAGCGGAGACCTGCCCGCAAAGCTGAACTAGTACTTACTGTCGATACTAATGTTAGACAGACCGCCGCCACTACGCGGTGAGCTTTGAAGGTTACATACATCCATTCAGGCTATAGCTGGAAGCCTCGCAGAACACGTTCGAGGACCCCATATGCGTATCCATGCGTATATTCAAAGCCAACCGAGGTCGATTGACGCACCCTGCAACGCCACTAATAGGGATAGAACATTTTGAAGCCCGAGATTCATATGCCTAGATATTGGACCTCAATCGCTCCTCCGTGCTCGATGTCACCAGATCGGCAGTGCCCTGATATCAGGGCGAAGGGAGCCGATTCCTACGGTAGGATTTGGGCGCCCCTACCGCTGCCGTCGGTCAGTGACCGCCATGCGTTGTGCCCTGTTGTGCCCTGGCTCCAATGCATGACTGTATTAGTGGCCTCTGAGTCTAGTGGCTCAGCTGGGATTGCGACGATCAGGAGGTACTCCGCCAGGATGCATGTCATGACAGTCATGGTCAAGCTGTCTTGCCCTGAAACCTGTCATATGGTTTTCACCCAAGGAACACTGAGTTTTCGCCGCCAGTGCCTGCTAACACGTGTCGAGCGCCGCGGCGTAGAGGGGTGCCCACTGCGAACATCAGCGGGCTCCGAGCACCCCAGGCGCAAGGGCGGAAGCATTGAATATTGAGCGGTGCCATTGAGCGCCACATTCTGATAGATTTCTCAGCCAGCGGCGGGCCCATCGAACCGCGCATCAGCGGCGACGTCGGTCGCAAGGGGTTTTGCGCCGTCGCCGACGCAGGCCGCTCGCCTCCGCCCGCTTACTCCCGGATTTAAATTGCTTGCCGAACACGCGTTACGAAGGCCTGGAGAGAATAGAACCCCAAATAAGCTTTTGAGACGTAACGATTGGACCATTTTGGCGGAAAAACATGACTAAAACGAGAGCAGTCATCGCCATGGGACCCGGTCTCCTCATCGGATAGGATTGTCGAGGTGGCGACCTCCCAGGATCGCAGGGGTCAATTAGAGGCGATATCAGCCTGCTCCTTCGTACGTCAAGAGCTCCTTGCGCCGACGCTTACATAGTCCCTGCATCGCTTCGCTGAGGCGACGTCAGATCCCCGCACTCACAGGGGTCTGCCCGGGACTGTTCTGGACGACTCTTGTGTCGTTCCTGAAGTCGAGTGAGATCAGACCAGAGTGACGTGGCGCAATCAATCGTTTGAAACCCCCATGGGGTGTGCTGAGGTGGGCTGTCCTCATGAGAGGCCTGTAATTCAGATCGGGCCGCCAGGGGCCGCCTCAGGTCTCTCCCACCACGCGCTCATCGGACGTCTCACGGGCTTTACACGGGCTTGTCCTATGGCCGAGATCGCACTGCTGAGATGGCCAGGCTGTGTAATGACAAGTCCGATTAGCGAATCCGACAATTCGACGGCAGAGGTAACTACGAGTATGTAAGGGGAGAGGGATGATGCGGGGGTCCTACAGATGAGCTTGCAACACGATACATATCTACAACTTGCGGGCTCGACCAACTAGAGCGCGAGCGAGAGGAAATGTCCAAGGATGTGGAACACATGACAGCAATGCAAAGCAAGCGGAGGAAGAGAAGGGCGGATGAAAGAAAGTGCGTGCGACTGATAGTGGTTGAGTCTGAAAGGAAATTAAGACCAAGCGCAGAAAGCAAACAGGTATTTTCTACAGGCAGATACATAAACTGGCGACCCTGCGCACTGCGCAGAAGCCTAGCAGCTGCTCGGGTATGCGGCAAACGCGTAACCAGTGGCCATAGACTTCGCCGCGTGGAAAGGGACTGATGGAAGATGGATAGCATACGGCCAGTTCTCCGCTTCCATCCCGTAGGATTCCAGCGCTCCGCCGTAGGTTTGCTCTGCGTGGTAACTGAGCGTTGCCGCAGGCGGCCTGTCAGGCGGGCACGTGTTAGTAATGGGCATTTTGCGGCGCACTTACGGAAGGCACTCACGAGAGATACGAAAGTGGCACGCCGTAATCGGGCTCCACCTTGAAGTCGGGCGAGGGAGATACATGAGCGTAGGAAGAGGTGTCGGACAGGTTTTGAAACACGGGTAATACAGGTGGTTGGATGGGTACATAGGGCGACAGAGGGTAGGACGAAGGAGAGTCGGCGAGCACGGGGCCAGTGAGGTCGGGTACAGAGGTATGGCGCACAGGCTGCGGCGCCAAGATTGAGGGAGAATGGATGAATGATTGAACGACGCCGTCGGTCCCGTCGCAAGGGGTTTGCTGCATCTGCCCGAAGGCGTCACTGTCGCCAGCGGCGAGCTCCGAAAACTGCCACGGTTCCTCCATCGAGAAATCGTCGCTGGGCGTTGAGCCTTCCCAGTAGGCGGACGGAGTCCTCGGGTGTTCCAGATATTGCATGCCCACCATGGCGTCGGGGTCTTCGTCCTTCACGAACACGTTGCGATTGGGGAAATACCTCTTGGCAGCGCGATGCGGCGCACTAGAGGACGTGAGCGCTCCGTCATGATGAACGCGCGGAGGCTTAACAGCGTCGCTGCCCTCCACCAACACCTCCGAAGCGTATTCGCACTGATGGCCGCGCTGGGAGCAACGGGCACACGACGGACGCGTGCCAGAGCACTGTACAGCCCCAAAGGTCAGACTTGTCATGGTAAATGAAAAGCTGCATCCTCACCTTCGCCTTGCGTTCGCGGCATTTTTTACACGCCTCCGAGGCACGCTGGTTCTTGAGTGGCGTGGGGGATCGGAGGAAAATGCACTCCCCGTGCGGACCAGGGAGCGTGCCCGCGCGGTACTCCTCGTACTCGTGGCCCCACGATACGTGATACGGGACGAGATTCCAGGCATCGTCGGCCTCAGAGGCAGTGGAGTTGGCGGAGGCGGGGGACGACAGCGAGGCACTGCTGGGGGATGGGGAGATGGCCGACGAGTACGGCGAGACGGAAGTGTCGAGCATCGGCATGAGGGACTGCCGCCTGTGGTGCGGAGCGGCGCGTGGAAAGTGGAACACGGGCTTGTCATCTTGAAAGCCAGTCGACTCGTCGGCAGCACCTCGAGCGCCGGCGCCCGCCCGCCCTCGATACCGCGAGGGATCCTGGTGGACCGCCGTGGACACGTCGAGCGAGGTGCGTCTCGTGGGTCGAGCGTCGTCGGCGGCGCGCCCAGCGCTGGTGTCCACCGTCACGGCAAAGGTGTTGAGCATCGACGAGGGAGTGGGCATCGCAAGGAAGAGGACGCGGGACAGACGAAGGACGCGACGGCGAGGTGAGACGGAGCGACGCCGCGAGGGGCGTTTGAAGGGATCTGAACTGGCGAGCGCAGCAGGTGGGGGCTATAAGGAAACCATGATGGCCGAGGGCTCGCCTGGCAGCCACGGTCCCGTGTTCGGGAGGCGATCGTAGCCTAATCGAATATATTATTTGACGTTGCGTCCAGAAGCCGTTAAATCACTTCTGTGAGATCTCGATTACGGGCGGCGCTTCCGAAAATTGAGGCTTTGCCCGACGCTTCAAGCTGTAACGGGGCCCGTGGCCGAAAGTCTGGGCGTTGATAGCCAATGGCGTCCAAGCCCCCTGCTCGATTGGACAGGGTAACAGGACCACCCCCGCAGTTTGCACGGCCGTCCTGTGGACCAGCCGCCTGGTCGAAACCCACAAGGGGGCTGGCATTGCGGTTTCCTCCGCCCTGCACCGTCAGCATGCGTCTGCCGCGCCCCACCCTGAACACGGCCAGCTTCGTAAGTTCGTTTGAAATTCGCATGTAACCGGTCTTCGAACGGAGGAAGCACACGGCGACCTGTACAGACATAGCCAATGAATAGCCCAACCTGGAGAGCTGGTGTCCCGCGGCTGCGCAACTCCAGAGGCGCTGTCAGGCGTGGCGAGCCACCAGAAACGCGAGAAGCTTCAGCAGAAAAGCCGCCGGATAACGACATGTTTCAGAAGCCTGAATGCCTGCGTCCAAGCCAAATGTCGTCCGAGAGAGTGAAGCATGGAGTTGGATCCGGGCAAATGAATTTCCTGGCGATTTCTGTGTTGCATATCCAGATCAGGGACCGCTTGCGGTCACACTGTCACCACTCGGTCACACTGGCTCTCGAGGTGCGATTGGACCGGGCGTCGGAACAGCGCCCAGGCT
This sequence comes from Auriscalpium orientale, assembly GCA_019915035.1. Classification (NCBI taxonomy): domain Eukaryota; kingdom Fungi; phylum Basidiomycota; class Agaricomycetes; order Russulales; family Auriscalpiaceae; genus Auriscalpium; species Auriscalpium orientale. The sequence goes on from JAHLMH010000001.1 coordinate 5,218,968, forward strand.
GCATCGCGAGCGATCGCTCAACTGGCAGATCTCTCGAAAATGTCTCACCCGCCGCACAGGAGCACTGGCGCCATGACTGCCGAGCTCGTTGTTTATAGCTCGCCCAGACTATTTTGCGCCTCCCTCAGTACTGCCTTGTCGGAGTATCGCAGGCTTAATGAACGGAGCCTATCGTTCTCCGGGTGTTCGTGGATAAGCACGCATGTTGTCCAATGGGAATGTCTGAGATCGACTCGGCCCGCGCTTGCTAAGAGCAACTCTCCAGGTCGCGCGCTGCCGGAGACATGACGTCCGGACCAGAAGAAAGAAAATCTCATGCGCACTAGCGGTAGCCACAAACAATTTTTTTACGCGGTGCAACGAACCACTCGACCACGTGCCAGCTAACCAATTTGCATTCCAATGCTTCCCATCTCCCGCAGCCGAAATGAAGTTGCCCGCGAGGTCCTTGCGTCGAGAATGCGCAGACCACGGAAAGCCAAGCTTCGAGCTGCCAAGTACTAGTAGATCATCAATTCGATCCTCGATCGGCAGGTCAATGAACGCGCTCAGGGCATGGACGGCGAAACTACGATTTGGACCCGTTCCCCAGAAGATGTTGGCAGATGCCCCTGGACAGACTCAATCGCGGGGAAGCGGCGAGGAGGGAAAAAACTGCGCGTAATATTCAGCCCATGAAGCTAGCAATCGATACAATAGGACGGTACAAGGAAGCAAACACGAAGACGGGTATCACAGACGATCGGCGGCAATGAAATTATCATGCGGTGGGGTCGTGCAACACAGCCAGAAGGTACCGTCGATCTGCCTGCGGTGAGTACGATTGAAAAGCCAGGGCATGAAACTCACCCGGTGAGATCATTATTTCATGGCGTTTCGTGCGGATGCGCATGAATCGGATATCGTCCTAGAGCAGATATCAATACAAACGCCGCAAAGTAGCAGCGGTGTCACGCACCCCGTCTAAGACCTCGCCGCTGACATCCTCCAGGGCGCCCTGGACGCCCTCGACCATCTTGCTGATGGCTGTGGCATATTTCCGGCCTTGCTCGCCCTCAAAGACGACGCCGGAGTGTCGTATTATACTGACAGGAAGCCCCCGCGAGATTAAGAGGTATCCTAGTACTGATCTGTGTCCTGAGAGCAGTGCGAGCGTCTGCTCTAGCTCTGGCGGCGTCGGGACTGTCGATGTTGACGTGGAGGTCGCCACGGCCTGCTGCAGGGAGAAGGAAGTACTTGCTGGTGGCTGAACTGTCGCCTGAGCCTATTTCAGCAATGATCCGACGGTGCAGACGGCGAGGGGCGTACCATGGTTGGACGTCGAAAGCAACCTTTTACAGGCCGTTTGGGAAATGACGCGCTTGATGCACGTGACGTTGCGGCCGCCATCAACCCGCCGGCGGGCGCGGCCTGTACTTTACCGCCCTCTACATCCACTATGCCATGGAATGCCCCAATTGTGAACTAAAACAAAGACATTTCTACTGTGAAAACTGTCTCAGAGCACAGTGCGTCCGGTCTTGGCCTGGGAGGGGCACCGGCACTGACATGGCGCCCAGCCTACGCGACTTCCGCTTACAGATCCAGCATGTCGCTGCCGACCGCGATGAGCAGGTCCACCGCGCGTCGGCGGCCATAGACACCGTCAGCGACGCGCGTGTGCGGCGCGCAGACCTGGCCTACGGACAGGAGCGACTGGAGGAGGTCCAGAGCGGACTGGCGAGGCTGCGGAAGGAGAATGAGAAGAGTGCGTTCCTAGCCCTCCGTCACACGACCGCTGGCTCACCAAATTCCGCTCCTACAGCTCGCCAGAGACTGCGCGGCCTTCGTGAGGGCCTTGCAACGCGCCGCCGCACGCTCTCTCAGGCGCGCCTGCTCCAGGTGCCCACGCCAGAATCGTTGATCGGCCGAGAAGCCCAGCAGCTCAGCGCGCGCGCCGAGACCATCGCGCGTGCGCGGAACGGCCTCGTATCCGAACTTGTCGAGGTTTTCAATGTAGTCGAGGTAGGAGGCCGCCCGCCCATCGGCGGCAAGGCCGGCACCAAGGGCGAATGGACGATTGGCGACTTGGTGCTCCCTGTCCCTGGCGACATTCGGCGTAAGTTTCCACCGGTCCTGTTTTGTGCATCATCCTCTCACGACGCGCTGTTTTCAATAGGATACCCCCCTGATCATATCAATGCAGTGATCACACACGCCGTGCATTTTCTCGGTCTCCTCACATTCTACCTCGGCATTAAACTGCCATTCGAAATCACTTGGAGCGGTGGAAAATTGGGGCTTGGACAGCCATGGATTCGCTCTATCAAGGGCACGGAGTCCGGAAGCTGGGCAAAGTACGTTCCATCCGTCGGCGGCGACATGACCCCCACTTAACGCATGGCGCACTGCATACATAGGTGGACGTCGAAACACTGCCTCCACGTGTCGGCATCCTCGACGACTCCTGCGCCGGATACGCCAGCCACGCCTTCCCATGCCATCTCACACTCTACCTCCGATTCGTTCATAGAATTTCCGGCGCCACAGTCATCTTCTTTCACCACAGCTTACGCCATGCTTCTGTATGATGTGTGTTATTTGGCGCACACGCAAGCTGTGGACGTGCCCCTCGCCCAGGCGGGAGAAGTCCTCAGCAATTTGTGGGCTGTCTGCTGTTCATCCGAACTCGGCCGGTTCGTGTTTCCTTGTCTTTCCAAGTCGCCCATGTGTAGCTGACGCTCCATTCCCCGACGTCTCCGGCTTTTGTGGCGACGCCTTCCCCCCTTACAGCCGTTCCCACCAGACACATCCGCTCCTTCCCCCACCGACGCCGACAAGCTTCCCGCTTGATTTCGCACAACTCCTGCAAGCCACAGCGGCAACGCCGCGGACATCTCGCCCTAAAACACAGCGCGTCGCCCGACCGTCAGAGAAGATACCCGAGGAGGACGAATGGGACCTTGTCGACGACGCAGAGCCTGACGTGTAGGGCTGGCTTCTCCGACATAACTGTCATTCATACCAAAGCCCTTCTCCCTTGCCCAGGCCCAGACTACCCCTAGAATACGCGGCCGTGACCGTCACGCTCTCATTAGTTTTTTGGTCCGCGCACCCTTGCATTGTTTCGCTGCTTTCTTGTTCACACGTCTAACCTACTGTGTAGCATACCAGCCCTGTATTCTATTGCCATTGGCGCTCGACAATCGTAATCAAATTGCCATGTATAGCGCACGGTCTTTCTGCGAATGATATGCACACCCTCGCCGTGCATCCGCTGCGTGCATACATACATTCCATAGCTTTGGCGTGCTCGGACGCCAACCGTAAATTTGCAGATTTATGAGGAGATCGACGCCACGAGCCAGGCACGGTAGGCGGATTGCTCGTCTGGGATTCTAACTTACTCGAGGTCTTAGGTCCCGGTGACGCGGCCCATGCATGCATGAATATACGTAACGCCTCAATCACCGTGCTCAGAATCGGGAAGAGGAATTCCCAGGCAGGCCTGCAATTGCCAGGCAGGCAGACTTGCGGCGTCTCGTTATCGTCTCGAAAAGAGGCTGCGGTGAAGGAAGTTTCCGATTTGGATGTCGGCACGGGGCCGTCGCTCTGTGGATGATGGCGCGCGCCTCAACCTCGTACCCCCTGGATCAGGGCAGGGTAACCACGCCAGAATGCCTGACGGGAAGGGCGCGTCACTGCGAAAAAGGAAGAGTCGGGGCGGCATGCATGATGCGAGAGTCCGCTGCACTGTAAATTGCGGCACCTTGACTGTTGGTCGTCAAGCCATAAGATCCTATGTGCGCTCCAGGATCTGAGCGCACTAACCCTCTTCCACTTGTGTGGCACCGACGGCGCATGGAGCGCACGGTCAATCATCGCCGCAGCTTCGAATTCTTGAAGGAAGGTCGGCGGCGGCTGTGGGCTCTCCGTGTGCAAAGTCGTCCTATTCGGCATGAAGGCAGCACGAGCTGGGGATTCTGCCACCAGCGGGCACACATCCAAGAAAGCATCCCTGACGCAGTCAAAGTCAAATTGCGAGCCCTTCGGTGGCGGACAGGGAGCGGTATTTCCCGTGATCCGTTGCACAACTGGATTGTAGGTGTCGTCGGCGGGGCCGCCACGCCTGAGTAAGATGAAGAGTCGTGATCTCGCCGCTGAAAGACAGCCTGCAAGGTCGTCGGCGGCGGCGCCGAATCGCTGTCGTTATCATGGTACTGCCTCCTTCCAAAGCGGCGGATTGGTGTCCGCATAGAGAGTTGGATGCGAGAAGCGGCGCGATCCTGACACATGCTTCGTGATCAGTATCGTGAACCATCCCGAGTCGACGAACAACACACCTTCTATGTCCAGATGACTGAGACAAGGCGTCGACCAGCAGGAATGTGACCACCACTTTCGAGGTTACAGATGCTTCGTTCACGGGCGCCGCTGTGCCCAGAAGAGAACCTGGCAGTCTTGTTCTACAAATGCTCGTAGAAGCCCGCCTGTCAACTGATAGTGTCTCAGCCCGCCCCGAGCGCTACGCTGTTCAATACCCAAGGACATTTGCTCGTGCCGAGGCAACGGCAGCGGCACGCGCGGCGATCTCAAAATTTGAAGGGATAGCTCGCCGCTTGGCGAGGTAATGGAAGCCCTTTCCCCCAGCGCGATGGGCAGCGGAATGCAGTAGAACCGTCCTTCAGAGAATTATTTCGTACACGGTATGAAACGGATCTCAATACTGCGACTACCATCAGCTGCGTGCTCCCGTTTACATTTCTTTTAGTGTGGGAACGCACCAGCAGGGGGCTTGATATGCGTGTTTTTCTCCAAGACCGTTCATCGGTCGTAGAATTTAAGAAATGACGAATTCGTCCTGAGCTACTGGGCCAAAGAGATAGTTGATCGCTCTGGGTTTGTAAGGCAGGTACGTCATCGCTGACGACGACGGCGCTCATTATCCATCGGAAGCAGAAGTAACACTCCTGAATGAACGCAAGTGCGTCGCGGCCCGAGGCGTCCACAGGCATTCTTGGAGGACGTCAGTCGCGCGCGAAAGATGCATCAACTTACAATGAGCTCGGCGGACCTGACAATATATCTCGCCGCTTCCGCCCACCGCCACAGTAGACAATTCCCTAGAACACGGAACAAAGAGCGTTCACCGCCCGATGTCAATGAACTGTAATTCAACAGCAAATACCACCGTCGGAAGATAGCGCGACAGATTGTGTTGGGCCTTGAACGGATGGGCAAAGCGAGCGTGCACGTCGGGCTGCCTGTCTGTGCCGTTGACAATGTCAGCATGTTATTATCGTGGAGACCCGCATTACACGCGCACGGGTGCAAGAGCCTCCCTGGCCTGGAGCGCTGGCCCTTGAATACGCTTGGTCAGGCGGGACCGGCCAAAGTATGCTAGTCGACAAAAATGATGGGGTGCTGCACAGTGGCGCCAGTGAGAAGGTACAGGGCGCCTTGCGGACGATAATGAGCGCTTACCTGGCATGTCGTGTGGGGCTCGTATACAACAGACATACGAGAACAGCATCAAATCGTGGCATTCCATGACGGAGGAGAACCACGGGAAAAAACGTGCGGCTGTCAAAGCATCTGGGGCGGTGTGGCATCAGCTCTCTTCACTGTGTGTACTCCGCGTTGAGAGGCATGAGAATAGGAGTCTAAGATGAGAGGTTTCAGCTCAGATGAAATAATGGAAGGGGGGAGCACACACCAGCTGGGGTTTGCTGAGCAGTGCGGTGTTCAATGAGGTCCGAATTAGCCGAGATGAAAACACGGGACCTCGAGGGTGCATTATTAGATGTGGAATGTTGGAGTGCAGCGGACACGCTGTGGAACGTCGCACCACGTGTAGATGGGGTATATGATAGTCAAAAATCAAAGAGTAAACGCTACAGAAATAGGTGATACATGGATAGAGATGAACAGAAGCTAGCAGCGCAAGGTGGCTACTCACCAGCGACTGCCGCCAACGCATTCTTCACGTCCTCCGTGCTGCCCAGCTCGTACGCGTCCTCCACCTTCACATCCACCGACGCCCCGCTCACGCCCTCTTGCGCCTCCAACCGCTTCGCGCGCGTGATCAGTTGAGCAATCGCCCAGCTCACGTAGCCGGCTTTTCCCGTCTCCCATTGCCGCTTGCCAGGATCAGGCAGAGGCACGTCTGCGCGCGAGAGGTCCATCTCTGGTAGCGAAGACACCGACTTGTACACGGCGTCGACGTTGGCGGGGAGTGCGCTGAGGGTTTCCGACGGCGGGGATTGCAGGAACGACAGACGCTGGAGCCTCTTCTCGGAGGTGTGCGCCTGGTGGGTGGATACACGGATCGCGCGGGTGTAGAGCCGCTGGAGGCGGCGTTGCTGCGAGAAATGTGAGCCAAGAGATATCTGCAGGAATGAAACGCGACGCACTTCGGATATCTTCCGCTGGAGCTCCACGATCTCTGCAAGCAGCTCGGCCTCCTTCTCCGGTGGTTGATCCAGGTCTAAACCCTCGTGATGCGGGGCAACGACCGCGAGGTCGGCAGAGACGGTGAAGATGTTCCTCCGAGACCACAGTTCAAAGCGATCGAACGCGAGGTCAGTGTGTCGCTCGAGAAGGGTTTGGAATGCGACGAGGCCTTTCTCGACCTCTGGCGTGCCGTCCCACCCCGCGTCCGTCTCTTTCCGCTGTTGTCCCCAGCGCTCTAGAAAGCCATGCATGGCGTCCACAGCCTGCCCCACGGTCTCATTTGCGACGTTGATGAGGTCGTCGAGGAGGAAATGATGAGAGAAGGTGAGTATTTCGTGCAGGAGAGCGTCCGGTGCAGGAGGCTGCGGCATAGGAAATTTGGATGACCGGTAGCAACCAGAAACGTCGGTTTCAAATGGCGGTACGAATGTCTTTCGACAAGGGAGAGTAGAAGACGACAATGAAGTTGGGCTCGGAGGTGTAACAGTAACTGAGTAAGGGCCGCGGTCAAGTTCGAAAATTTGCACGTGATCGCTGAGTAGTAACGATGAGCGAGGCTGACTCCTCTGAGTGAGGTTGCAGTGAGGTTCGATGGAGTTCAGGAAGAGTGATGTACTTGAATTTACATAGATTGGACAATGTAAACACTGAAAAGAACCTACATTGCTGCAATTTATACCGATCGCGAGCGCTGGTCCTTGTGCAGTGGTGCGCAATCGACGCTCAGTTGGCCTGGCACAGAAATCATCATGGTCGGGCCGCAGTCAAGATCCATGCGATGCCTACGTCCATGCGGTGGATTAATGCGGGCAGCGCCTGTTGCTGATCAGAGTCCGCGCCGCGGTATGTAGCGTCGTGAATGCAAACAAAAGCTATCAAACAAGATATCCTACAACTACAACCTCCACACCTCCTCAGAGATCCAGCATATCCAAGATCACAACGGCTTCCACCCATCGCCCGCAGGCCACTTCAATTCATCCCGCTCGACATCACCCTTCTTCGTGCCATCCTCGCCGTCCGTCAGTGACTCGTCCATCCCAAGACCCTCCTCGCTGCTCGACGCGCTCGGCAGCTCGCCCGTCGACACGAGGCGCTGCTTCTGCGCGTCCTCCCGCCAGCGCCCGTACCCCCGCCTGTTCAGCCCCGCCTCTGCCTTGAACCGTGCCGTCTCGAGCCGCGGCCCGAGCCCGCTCAGCGTTTTCTGGAACTGCGTCATCGGCGAGCGCTCTGGCGACACCTCGTCTCGGTCGCGGTCCCACGCGCGCGACGGACTCTCGCGTGCGGAGAGGGACATATGGCGGGAAACCTTCGGGAACGTTGGCGCGAGGGAGGTTGACGGCTGCTTAGAGTGGCCGCCGGTGAAAAGAGAGCCGGGCGACGATGCGGAGGCGGACGGGGACGGCAACTGCACGCTCTCAGGGCGGCGGCGGTTCAGCGGCGGCGGGACGGGGGGCGGCGTCGAGTAATGCATCGACCTGGAGCGGCCCACGCGCGGCGAAGTCTGCGACGGCGACCGCTCGTGTGACGCGGTGGTCGGCGTCTTGCGGTCGGGATGGACGGGCGGCGGCGGGGGTAAATCAGTCGTCGTACGCGAGGGCGAGTACGACGGAGACCGCGCGCCGCTCATACGCGACGGGCTCGCGTTCAGCCGGCGGCCCGTGATAGGCGCCTGATCGTCGTGAGGCATCGCTGCGCTTGCGACCTGCTCGAATGACCGGGTGGAGAGCGCAGAGGATGGCGGTGGACTGCCATACCGCCGCGGCGGCAAGCTCGGAGTGGGTGGAATGAGGGCGATACGGTCGTCGGAGGATGGCGAAGTGGCACTGGAGCGGCTGCCGCTGCCTAGGCCCCGAGGGCTCAAGCTCCGCGCCTGGTGCCCATTCGCCGAACTGCTCTTGAGGACCTGCAGTACGCGGGCCTGTTCTCGCTCCGCTTCCAGGCGCTTGGCGTCCTGTGCCGCCTTGCTCGCCTGCAGGGACTGTCTCATCAATGCGGTCGTCATGTGCGGCACCTTCACCGGCGGCGGCGGTGGAGGGGGCTTGGCGTGAGCATGGGTAGACAGGGAGTTTGTTGGGACGATGAGTAGGGATGTTGTGCGCGGCGGAAGGAGCGGGGGAGGTTTCCGTGGAGGGAGAGGCGGAACGCGGCGGTCCGGAGGTGGAGGTGAGGGCTCGGCCCTTGGCACGGGGGCGGCACGTAATGTCTTTGCACGAGCGACAAATGGATTGGAGGCGTGGTGCTGGGGTTTGATTGGGATGATCGTAGGCGAGGAGACGGTGCCTGTGCGGAGATCTGGGTGCACGGGCGGCTGTGGGGAATTATCGACGGAAAGATGGGTGAAGGGATTGGAGTCGGAAGTGGGTGCGTCAAACACAGTGCTCGAAGAAACTTGGCGGGAGCGAAGGGTAGATATGTGTCGCGGTGGTGGGTCGTGGGATGGCTTCGTGGGCGATGACGGGTCGCTTTTTCCATCATGAGGGTGTACTAGAGGGTCAATCAGTCCCGTTTTCAGAATGGGATGGTGATTAAGGTGGATTGAACAAGATAGGGATGACATCCGCGTAAGACGTGAAAAGGGGAACACGAAAGCGCAGGAGGGCTACGAGGAGGGCTACAGGACTCCTGACGAGCCTCTGGAGGACGCGTAGACAGATTGTAGGGAAACTCACCTTGGGAGAACACGAGGTTTCTGTCGAGCTCGGCGCCACTCCGGACGTGCAAAACGAGGCGAAGAACGGCGAAGAACTGGCCGCCGGACAGAGATGCCTCCTTACCAGACCCCAACGCGACCATACGCAGAATCTGACACGAGCACAGATCAGCAAAAAACACAACAGCCTCGCATGTAAGGAGCGCACCTCATCCACAACGTTCACCGGTAGGTCCGCATACCTGCCCCGTAGCCAAGCACGAGCCTCGCGAACGGACACTGATACCTTCTCAAAGTGCGCATCTTGGGTGAGAGGCTCGTCCGGTACCACGAGATCTGTCAGTGAGGAAGTGAAGAGGTCGTATTCATCGTCGTTGAGGGCGGATACATGAAGTGTTAAAGGGCGCATGGAGGTGGAAAGGGGAGTGACGTTCGGCACCAAGCCGCAGCTCAACCTGATTTAGCCAAGTTTCCACGTTTTTGCCGGAGCCCGGGACGGGATCTTCCTTGTCCGATGCTCGACGATTGCAGCAGCGGGCTGCTGTACCTCGCGAGTCTGTTGAGTACAGTAGACGGCTACGGCGGGAGTAAATGAGTAAATGGTGGTCCGGACAAAATCTATTCGCCCGAACTTCTGGAGGAAAATTGCTAAAACTATCACGTGACCTTAGATCGACGTTGCCACAGGCTCGAACTTGAAGTACTTGAAGTCGCTGGTTAGAGACAAAATATCAGGGGAAATGTCTGAAACTTTTCCCGGTCTGAGATCAGGAATAAGTATTAAGCATTCGGCTCGTGCACGAGGAGGATTTTCCGACTCTAAAAAGATCAAGTACTTATCGTTGTTTTATCAAACGCAAATGGCAATTACTTATGTCTCGATGTTGACAGAGATTAAAACGTCCATCGGAATTCGGACGGTGAATTTTGTATATTGAAGCCCACAGCCATTTATGCAGTACTTTTATTATGTGGAATTTCGAATACCGAGTTACCCAAGAGTCACCTGTGTCAGGACCCGCAAAACCCGAAAGCGGAAGGCAGTAGAATCCATAAGAGAGGCAAAATTCAAATGCGTCTTGGGCCTTACATAGGATGGTGGGCCCATGCGCAGAAGTACTTGCAGATTGAAGTGAGCCTAGGCGGCGGCCAAGTTCAGACTCAACTGGTCGAGCCGGACAAGCACTTGCCGGCCCGGGCGACGCGCTCACGTGTGCGCAGTCGACTCTCGAGACGAGTCGGCGACCCTGCGCGCGGAGTACGAGTCCGGCGTCGACGACGAACGTTCCTCCATTTCCTCCTCTAGGCGGGTGCAGCTCGAGCGGCACTGACTGCACATTTTCTCAACACGGTATGTCGGAGACCGAAGAAGATCCAGAACTTAGCGAAGACTCGGAGGAGAGCGAGGTGGAGGAGCTGGAGGAAACTGTTAAGGTACGTTGATAGCAGCTCGTCGTTCTTTTGTCATGGCAATGAAGAACCGTATAGGATGCCCTGCGAGACGTTCTGGACAGCTCTTTCGATTTCTCGGGGACATATGCTGTATCGTCAAAGTACGACTTCGCCTGCAATCCCGGTCTCACTGTGGACGGCTTCGGAACCCTTTCCCTACCTCTCATCGCTACTGAGGCAGTGCGCCTGCGCGAGTTTTGCAATCGCGCGCCTTTTGGGAAGGGAGACCGCACGGTCATAGACAGGACTGTGCGCGACACATGGGAGCTCGATCCCAGGCACATACAATTCCTCAATCCGTCCTGGGATCTTTGGGTTCGCGACACAGTTCTTCCTGCTGTATGCACGGGCTTGGGAGTGCGTGGTGATGTCTCGCCGCGATACGAGTTCTACAAGATGCTGCTATACGAGACCGGATCACAGTGCGTGCCAAGCCTTTTCTTTTCGCCACGCCTGACCCCTTTCGCTCAGTTTTCATCCTCATCAAGAGTGAGTAAGCTGCGTTCCTGCTTTCAAATTGCATTTTCCTGATGTCGGACAGTACGGAAAAGTCCAATGGCATGTTCGCGACTATTGTCATCGTCCTGCCGTCCCAATTCAAAGGCGGAGAAGTCCACGTCACGCATGGAATGCAGCAAAAAGTCTTCAGCCCATCGAACGACAGTACATTCAGCACTACCGTTCTCGCGTGGTACACCGACGTATTCCACGAAGTGAAGCCCGTTACCAGCGGCTACCGCCTCGCGCTGTCGTACAACCTCATACACTCTTCTCGCTCAGCCGCGCCGACTGCGCCTCCCCTTGGCAATGCCATGGCGGACCTAGAGCATGTGCTGCGTGCTTGGAAGCATGCCGACAGCGAAGGTGGCGAATGCGGAGGGGAGCCAGCGCCGGAAAAACTCGCATACATCCTCCAGCACCAGTACTCACATGCAAATCTCTCCTTCGACAAGCTCAAGGGTCGCGACGCAGGTATTATTCTGAATCTCCGGGATGCCGCTGAGCGTCTAGGATTCTGCCTCGCGCTGGGGAGCCTCAAGTACACCGAGATCGGCCTTCCAGACAACGATGGGTACGACTCGGACAAGCACGTAGGCATGGAGGAAGTCGAAGAACAGCGGGTTTCGGTGCAGTTGATATCGGGTGCACCGGGTGCCCAGCTCGGGCGCGAGACGGATCTGGACATGGACGAGCTCATGGTTGACGACGAATATTTTGACGACGTAGACCCAGACGACGAGAAATATGAAGGTTATCAGGGCAATGTGAGTCCACTCTTTCTATTGACTCTCGCTTTCTAATTATTCTCCCATACAGTGGGCCGGTTCTCTTGAACATTGTACGTCGCATATAAGCCTGCATTGGCATTTCACTCATTCTGTTCTTCCAGTCTATCACCGTACCGTCCTCCTCATCTGGCCGCTCTCCCAAAACGTCTCCGTGATCACCTCGCTAGGCGGACAGGAAGCAGCGCTTGCTTCTCTCCGGACGCTCAACTCGACCCAGCCCAGTGCCACAGACCTGAGCATGATCGACGTGGCGCTGGGAACAGGAGGTGCGAAGGCAGCGGTGATAGTTGCTGATCTCGCGGTCCGATGGAACGACCTCCAGATGTGGCGTAGAGCGGTCGATTCGGGTAGGGCAGACAGCGACATTGGCGTCCTCGGTACCGCGCGGCTTGTTAGGGCATACGAGGCTTTCGGACTGTCGGCGGTTTCACGAACGTCAGTCCCTTCATCATTGTCAACCATTGCCCGCATTTATGGAGGTCACGGTTTGTTTGGTAGAATCGAACTTGCTTTGGCCAGTACATTGAGTACCGCATCCCGGCTTGGTCTGTTATCTGCCCTTGAAACTGGCCGTTTGTCTCCGACCGTACGGTCGGATAATACTGCATCTGCCCAGTGGCTCTCTAAGCAGCGTCTTCAAGTTCTATCGACACTGAAGGCCCCAGGGGTCTCTGAAATTGCTCTCATCATATCGCACGTAATGAGGCTCGGTGGCCTCCCAGTGCTGCAGAATGTGTGCGTGTCATGTTATGTTGGTGCTTTTCGCTGGGCCGCTGATTGTGTGCCATAGATTGCTACCTCAATTGTCGGCTTTTCACCTTCAGCACACATGGTGGGAAACATTCATAAAAGAGGTACAGCGTTCCGCGTCCGTCTACCAGGATGCATGGCTTCGATGTGTATATGACACAGTTCAACACGTGTAAGTTTGACGACGTTCTCCATTGCTCCCGTCAGCTCACTGAATCTGACTTTCAGTTTCGACCGGGCGCTGTTGCGCTGCCAGTCCAACAAGGCGCGCTTTAAATACATCGAGAGTATCCAGCTTCTAATTCCCGAGGACTCCCTCTTCGCAAATTGGTGTAAAGAAAAACGCTCCTGGGCTGTGCAGTCCCTCATTGCCCCATCAGAGGCAGACGTTCCCCTTTTCATGCAGCTTATAGCGTCGGGCCCAAAAATTTTGAGCGAATCGTGAGTAATTCTGAATGTTGATTGGTTAAGTACGACGATTGTCACGGGGCTTACAATCCGCGGGTAGACTCCTTCCGAAGCTCCGGACAGAACCTTTTGTCACCACTTTCTGGCTCGCCTTCTTAAAGGCCTTGTGTATGGCCGCACAGGATAATTCTGTGGCGTTGAATGTGCACTGGCCCTTGCATATTGTCAACGCTATGGAAGAACCGTACGTCCCATGTGTTCTCCGTTGGAATTCCTCTGAACTACCTCGCAGCTTAAAGACTGCGCTCGGTTCCAAAGACAATCATGGCCGGTTGACGTTGCTGGACACCTTGGCTGGCTCGATGGGTGAATACCACGAGTTCTTGGATTTCATTCGTCGCCAGAGACAGGCAGCGCTTCAAGGCCTGCGCCGACCTGCTACTCGTGACGTTCCCTTGCTGGTGAAAGCTACTGTACAATTTCGGTCGTAGGCTCGCGTAACGCGTAACGCTGGCCCTCGAGCCGAGCCTATGGAGGCCTCGGTAACGCGTAACGGGGGCCTGCGAGCCTATGCACTCCGTACTTAAACAAGGTCCTTAAATAGCTTCTATCCCTGAATTTCAAGCCTTTGTGTCCATTTTAGGTACATGAGAATGGTCTACGACTCTTCCCAGCATGCTTGGCTATACCACTTGTTCGGAATCAGTCTCCGCTTGCTCTGTGGTTCAGCGACTGGAGCCGTCTCGTCATTGAACTCGCTATCCGAGTCAGCGGCTGCGTCATTCAATGTGTCAGTGAGATTTAAGTGAGATGGACATCACTAGATTCCCTTCAGAGTCCTCATGATGTGTTGAAGGCGCACGGACCAGCGGAAGCAGATGGTAGCTGTAACTCCTAAATATATTACTGTGGCGAGCCTATTTTACTCGTTGTCACGCTGGTGCTGGCCCGCGAGCCTATTACGTCAGACGAGCCTACGGGATTTCCTTGTCACGCCCTACCCCCTGCGAGCCTACGACCGAAATTGTACAGTATACAAAACGATTTGACTTGTACTTACGGACCGTTGAGGTATGGCTTTCGTAGCCTATCAACCATCGTGATTGTTTCTGACGAAAGTCTCAGCCTGCTTCCACAGCTTCGCAAATTTGTATGCTCACTCGACTTCTGGAAGGCGTTAATAGGTAGCGTTCGCGCTCGACGTGCGAGGTGGGCTCAGAATTGGGACGCACCTGCGCTTGATGCTTTCGTCAAAGATCTCGTGGAGACCGCTATCTCTCAGGCGCCATTGGAGACGATAAGCCAACCGACACATAGCCATCATGATTCTCGAAGCGCAGCTGCTCCTCCAGATCCTCCCGTTTTCACTGTTATTGAAGATTTGCTTACGCTCTGCGTCGAGACGGAGAATCGGCCTTACGCTGCGCGCGTCTTCTTCCGCATTTTTGCCAAATGCAATACAAGACCCACCATAGAACACACACTAGTGCCTCTTTTCCCGGTTGTCCATCGATTCCTTTCGTCTTACCGCCTCCAGAATGACGCTTCCCCGTTCGACGAATTCTTCCGCCGCGGAATGCAGGCCTATGTCACCGGGTTCCTCGGATCGAAACCGTACCCTCAAGCAGCTGAATGGACTCGCCTCAAAGTTGCCTGCTCGTGCGCAGACTGCCGCACAGTGAACCAACAACTGGCATCTTCCCACTCCCACTTCACCTTCCAGGGCGCCCAACAGCGGCGCAACCACGTCGAACTGGAACTGCGCCGCCTCGCCGGGCTGACGCTGACGACCATTCGCGGCCGTTCGCTGCATGTCGCAAAATCGGCTGCGCTCATGGAGATATTGGCGTGGAAAAAAAGGAGTAAAATGGGGTTGAGGCTCCTGCACAGCATCGGTAACGAAGCGTTGTTGCGGGAAATATGGCCCCCCGCGGCCGGTGGATTGGACGCAATAGTCGGAGCTTTGAAGGGAGAGCTTCCACGGCCGATACCAGCACGCAATACCGTCAGCTCCGGCCCCTCCGCCGGGCCCTCAACAGCAGGAGCGGTAGAAGGCCATGTAGTGGCCAGTACTGTTCCGCAGAAACGCAAGGCGATGAACAGACAGGTTGATATCGACCTCACGTTGGACGACTAATTTGACTCGGAAATTGTGCTTGGATAATACCTATTCCCTACCAATGCTTTTTCATACTGTTCGATGTAATATCACATAGACTAACTACGATACTTGACACAGTGAATTGATAATGAATTTTGAATATTGGAATTTATAGTAGCCAATGGCTGGAATCGAGTCGTGAAAGAGCATACAGGGAGGTCAACTCATACCAGAAACCCGCACTAGCGACGGCAGTCTCCTGAAAACAATGAACACCCGCACTGCCAACCTAGTACTGCTTCACCTCCTCTTCGAGCCGCGCCCACAGCTTCTCCCCGACCGCCGGGTCCTCCGCTTTAGGATTCGCCTTGCCAATGCGCCCCCACGGCTTCAAATACTGAAGCCAATGCGCCATTCATCAGCATATGCACAGACCGAATGCATCCGAATGCGCACCTTGCCGTTCCAGTCCGCTGCCTCGCGCGCGGTGCCCGCGCGCAGCTGCGTGAGCGCGCCCAGCGGAACATCATAAAGAAACAATTTCTGCGCGCCGTTTCAGCGCATTTTTCAAGTCAAGCAGAGGCGGGTACACACGAGGACACGGCGCGGAAACCACCCGAGGTGCTTTGAGAGCTCAGTTTTCAAGTTGCCTGGCCGTGATAAGCGCGCGCCGCAGGGAAGGGAGGGGGAGAAGAGGGAAGAAGCGCACCGGGATTGAGGCTCGTCGACACAATGTTGTCGCCGTGCCGCCGTGCAAGCTCGCGCGCGACGACCACGTTCGCCTGCGAAATTCCTCATCAGCCACCCGAATACACGCGCTCGGAAGAGAAGTCGACGCACGAATTTACTGGAGAAGTACAGCGGGTACGGCTTGCGCTTGCGCCGTGCAGGGCCGTCTACGATCGAATCCCAGAAGACGTCGTTGGTGAGGTAGCTTCCGGATGAGGACGTCGTGACGACGCGGGCCTTTTCGTGTGTCGGCGATGCGGCGGTTGCAGCGAGCAGTGCGGGGAGGAGGAGCTGTGTGAGAAAGAAGTGGCCTGCAAAAATATGAGTGGTGGACAGGCAGAGAGCAGAGAAGGGCAGAACCGATGACATTGGTCCCGAATTGCATGTCGTAGCCCTGCGTGGTCGTCCAGTCAACGGGGCACGCCATGAGACCGCTGTACACCCCATGATTTCAGTAAATTTGCTTCTTCGGACAGGATTAAGTGTTGGGTACTCACGCGTTGAGGAACAGGATGTGCAGCTCCTTCTCCTTGCTGCTGGTCGTCAGGGACGCAGTGCGGTGGCGCACTGAATATGCACGCACGAGAGGAAATCCTCTGCGGCCACCCTAACCTGCGGCAGGTCCGCGAGGTCGAGCTTCAGGAAAATCGCCTCCTTGCCTGTCTCCTCCTTGAGCGCGGTGATCGATGCTTGCGCACGCTCCTCGCTGCGCGCCGCCATATACACCTTCGCATTGTGCTGCAACAGCGCCTGCACACGCGCGTCAGCCTGGAGTCCGCGCGCACGCGCCTGCCGCACAACACACCTTCACCGTCTCCTTCCCAATTCCCGCGTTGCCGCCTAAAAGCTCAGCATGATCGCGGGCGCGGTATCCTTACTATGTGCGCACCTGTCACAATGACGACTTTGCCTGTGAGGTCGGGGATGTTGTCGACGCCCCAGGTGGGCTTCGGCGGGAAGGACTCTGCAAGCGCGCTCCAGAAGTTGCCCATCACGCTGTGCAGTTGTGATGGCGGGAGGAAGGGAGACAAGTGGTCTTAGGTCGCACCATTGAAGACAAGAGTATCGAGTCGGGGCCTGTCAATGCCCGATTGAGTATTGCGGTCACGCGCAGCAACATATGATCGACAAGAAATTGAATATTAGAGCGGCGAGTCCGACGCCATAATATCAGTCCAACCTTAGAAAACGGGACACGAATCAAGCCTGAGAGCACACTATCAAACACTCAGTACTTCCTCGTCTCCGCCTCGAGCAGCGCTCACAGCCTCTTTCCTACTGCCGGGTTCGGCGACTTTGAATTCGCCTGGCCGATGCGCGCCCACGGCTTCAAGAACTGCGAGCGCTCGTCAGCTGTCGCGCCCCATAGACATACTTCAGTGCGCATGCGTACATTGCCATTCCAGTCCGCACCCTCGAGCGAAGTGCCCGCACGTAGCTGCGCGAGCGCACCGCGTGCAGCCTCGCGAGTGACCATTTTCTGGACGCAATCCTCAGCGGGAGATGGGGAAGGGAGAGATAGGGCGTATGGTCATTTGGAACTGGATCCACGGAAGGTGCTTCTGCAGCTCGGTTTTCAGTTTACCGGAGCAGGGCGAGTCACACAGCGCTAGAAAGCTGAAGTTGAGAAGGACAATGAGCACCGGGATTGAGGCCCGTGGACGCGAGGCTGTCGCCATGCCGCCGCGCAAGCTCGCGGCGCGCGACCACCATATATTATTCGCCTGCGGGAACGTTCACATCAGCCACCGGCGTTAGAAGGAGTCGCACACACACACATACATTTTGCCGGAGATGTACAGCGGGCACGGCTCGCGCCGACACCGTGTGAGGCAACACATTCACCGTCTCCTTCCCAATGCCCAGGCTCCCGCCTGCTGGACTGGGCATGACTGGCTGCGCGGGATCATGGACGCACCAGTCGCAATGAAGCCTTTTCATTTGAGGTCGAGGATGTTGTCGACGCCCAAGTGGGCTTCGGTTGGAAGGACTCTGCAAGCGGTCTCCAGAAGTCGCCCTGAATGTTTCTACTGGTGATCGACGACGTCAGGAAGGGGAAGTGACAGGCGGTGGTCAAGAGCGTTCTCAATATCATCGGTGCCTGTAAGTGCCCGAATGCGTACTGCGGTCTTGCACAGCAGGGATAGAGCCGTGACACCCATTCGAAAGCGAAAAAGCATGGGTATAATGTCAGTCCTTAAGCAAACAAGGAACATAAATCAAGCCTGGGCACAAACGCTCAGTACTTCTTCGTCTCCGCCTCGAGCAGCGCCCACAGCTTCTCCCCGACTGCTGGGTCCTCCGCCTTCGGATTCGCCTTGCCGATGCGCGCCCATGGCTTCAAGAACTACGCGCACTGGTCAGCCGTTGCGCTCGCAGACGAGTCGCGCATGCGTACCTTGCCGTTCCATTCCGCCCCCTCGGGCGACGTGCCCGCGCGCAGCTGCGTGAGCGCGCCGAGCGGGACCTCGTGCGTGATCAATTTCTGGACGCGCTCGTCACGTCAGCGGGGGACGGGACGAGGAGAGATAGGGGCGTACGGTGATTTGGACCTGAATCCACGGAAGGTGCTTCTGCAGCTCAGTTTTGAGGTTGCCTGAGCAGGGTCAGTAAGCGCTAGAAAGCCGAGCCTGAGAAGGACAAGGCACACCGGGGTTGACGCTTGTGGATACGATACTGTCGCCGTACCGCCTTGCGAGCTCGCGTGCCACCACCACGTTTCCCTGCGCCCACGTCAGTCACACGCGCACCAGGCGAGAAGGCATACATAGCGCACAAATTTGCTGGAGTTGTAGAGTGGGAATGGCTGGAGCTTGCGCCGCTCGGGGCCGTCCACGATCGCGTCCCAGTAGATGCCCCCGATGAGGTAGCTTCCGGACGAAGACGTTGTCACGACACGCGCCTTCTCTTGTGTGGGCGATGCGGCCTTCACGGCGAGAAGTGCGGGCAGGAGGAGCTGCGTGAAGTAGAAGTGACCTGGATATCGGGGGTAAAAGGGTTGTGTGGGACGAAACAGAGGAGGCGCACCGATAACGTTGGTCCCGAACTGCATGTCGTAGCCTTGCTTCGTCGTCCAATCGACAGGGCACGCCATGATACCGCTGCATACATCCAACCGTGTAAATAGTCCAGCCCGTACAGAACTGCGAAGCGCTTACGCGTTGAGGAAGAGGATGTGCAACTGCTTCTCCTTGCTGTTGGCCCGACATGTACTCGTTAGTATAAATTAGATTGAAATCGGAGGCAACGCACGAGAGGAACTCCTCCGCGGCAGCCTTGACCTGCACCAGGTCCGCAAGATCGAGCTTGAGGAAAATGGCCTCCTTGCCCGTGTCGGCCTTGAGGGCGGTGATTGCCTCCTGCGCGCGCTCCTCGCTGCGGGCGGCGAGGTACACTGTTGCGTTGTGCTGCAGCAGCGCCTGGAGATACGGGTCAGCCAGGCCTCGTCCACGACATAGGCAAATCGACGTACCTTGACAGTTTCCTTTCCAACGCCCGCGTTACCACCTGTGAATGTTCAGCATCAACGTGCAGACGCACTATCGTCACGCTCACCGGTGACGATAACGACTTTGCCCGTCAGATCTGGGATGTCGTCGACGCCCCAGGTGGGCTTCGGCGGGTAGGACTCAGCTATTGTGCTCCAAAGGCCGCCCATGATCGTGTGCTCGGAGGTGATGGTAGTGGAAGAAAAGAGATGGGGAAAGGGTGGGGAAAGGCATATGTTTCAGGCCAGGGCCTTTTACAGAGCTGAGCACCATCCTCTGGACGGATAATTCACCGCCCGGCGCCATATGATAGGATAATGATGCGGTTCTCCATCATCAACTGTAGGCGAGGCGGTGGTAGCAGGTGGTAGCCTACCAAGCAGTGCCATCGTCTGCCGAGGTCGACTGCACCCTCTCTCAACCCGCGACCACCATGTACACCTCCAACCGCAGAGTCTTATTCTCTTTCGCCCGCAACATGCGAAGACACAACGAAGACATGCAACAAAGCCGCAGAAGGTTCACCGGAAATCAACCGCTGGCGGTTCTTCTCCATCAACGGAATCGGCCAACTGGCGCCATCGAGACGTGTTGGAATCGCGTGAGTGAGATTTGTCTTCGCTGTCGCCAAGCTATCGCCATGTCTCTCCTTGTTGATAGGCGGCGGATAGGCACCGTCTTCATGAGAGCGGACTTCGGAGTGCGGCAGTATTATAGTAATACTGGCAATACCGGGCTCGAGGGTGTGATGTTCGGCATGTCCTAAGTATCCGCTGTGCGTTGTTTCCCGTTCGTATCCAGCTGACTGCTTGCGTGTGCAGGGAGGGGTCTCGCTATTCGAAAGGACGACTCAGGACAGCAAGTGAGGTGTGCAGACGTCCCCGACACTGCTGGATGCTGTTCCAGCCCTGACCCCTCCCGAGCTACTTGCCGCTGCAGGGAATACTCTGGGATACTCAACACATCGTTCAGGAGTGGAGATGTTACTCGTCGCACCTGCCTGCGCTGTCGGGTATATCTCATCCGAAATACTGTGGAAACCTTGGTATTAAAAGGATTATTCGTATTTTAGCAGAAATACTGGGAAGAATCATTTGAAGTATTAATGCGTGCCATAAGCCCACAGCCGCGGCGTTGAGTACTAGTATTTCTTTATGCAACACTTTACAGCATTAACTTCGTGTTTCTTGTCAAATACTTACAATTTTTTTACAGTTATAATATTTCTACCGTGTTTCTCGGTGAACACTCGACCGGATTGGCCCGCTGCTGCATGCGCGCGCGCGCCCACCAGCGGCCGCCGCCTCCCGCCCCTCCGTAAAGCCCACAATCGCCTGATATTCGCAGACTGCGAGAGCACAAACGAGTTGAGCAACCTCCGTCGCCGTGCAGGCAGTGCCTTTTGCTCAACTTTTGCTTACTACTTTACATAAGGTACTACTTACTGATTTCCACGCACGTTCGCACGACTCGGCTACGTGGTGACTGCGCAGCGACTGCGGCTGCGGGCGCTACTTTGTCTCGACCGCTGCCCTCAGTCGTCTCAAAAGGCATCCAATCAACCCCGCGTCCACCATGTCTTCTGCCTGGTTCATCCTCCAAGCCCTCCTGGGTACTCTCCTCCTGCGCGCGCTCGTGCGGCGGTATTTGCAGATTCGCAGCCTTGCGTCCGTGCCCGGGCCGCGGGCGAGCAGGCTCTGGGGCAACGCGTTCGACGTGCGCGGCAAGCGCGTCGGAACCCAGTGGGAGGTGTGGCGCCGGAGGTACGGGGGCACGTACAAGCTGCACGAGCCGCTCATGGTGCGTATGTATGCCCGTGGATGCGTGAAACGAGTTCGGCATTGACGCGCGCATGCATACAGGAGCCACGCCTCGTACTCGGCGATCCGAAGGCAATCTCGTATGTCATGAACGCGAACGTCGCCAATTATCCAAAGCCGGACCTGGAGCGCACCGCCGCGAAGCAATGGGTGCGTCCTGTTTCTGAGCTTGCGCCGTCGTTACTGACACCTGCTTCTTTCCTCGCAGTTCGGCAAGACGTTGAGCTCCGCGGAAAGTGGGTTTCTCGGGTCCTCACCTCAGGCAATCTCAAACTCACATGTGTGCAGATGACGAGCACTGGCACATGCGCAAGCGGCTCGGGCCCGCGTTTACGGCTCAGTCCGTGCAGCAAGTCTCGCACGTATTCTTTGATCTCGCACACGAGGTATGTACTTACGCATCGCGCTCCTCAAAGTCTGCCCGCCTTGACATCGCGCTGCAGCTCAAAGCCGAATGGGACGACACACTCGCGATCGAAGGATCCTCCAAGGTCGACGTCTCCCGGTCCCTTCATGCACTTGCGTGCGTACCCGTCCTAACACCCTCACTTACCATTCTCGAGCACGCCCTTGCAGGCTCAACGCTATCTCGCGCACGATGTTCGCGCACACGCTCACCGCGTCCTCCGAACTCACGCAAGCGCTGAAAGAGCTCGCAGACCTCCCCGCGGAGGACAACGCCGCCTCTCGCATTGCGATGTATCTCCTTACCAAGTTCCCTGCGCTCCTTAAAGTGCCGACCCCGATCTCTGCGCTGGCGACGCGCTTCAAGGCGGAGCTAAACAAGATTGCGATGGAGGTGTGGGATAAGGAGGGAGCGGAGGGCGGGATGGATGCGCGGCTCATCAAGGTCCTCAGTACGTGCTTCGCATGGTTTGGCAGGGTGGACCGACCTGTCTGACCTTGAAATTTGGTTTGCAGAGGAGCCAGGCGTGGATGGCACCTTGATGCCAGTCCAGGATGTCATCGCACAAGTTCGTGAAGCCCGAGCGCACAGTATACATGTGTCATCCTACTGATCGTCATCCAGCTCTCAGAGATGATTTTTGCTGGCACCGAAACAGTCGCCAATGTCATGGGGGTACGTTGCTTTCTCTCGATTCACCATACACAGTAACACGCCCCACGCCAGGAGCTTCTCTACGAGCTCGCCAACCAGCCGAAGATCCAGGACGCGGTTCGCACCGAGCTGCTCGCGTTTGAGCGCACGAAAGGACACATGCCCGCATACGCGGACCTCGTGAAGGCTTCCGGGGAAGGGCTGCGGTATTTCGACGCAGTCGTGCGCGAGGCTCTCCGAACGAAGGCCGTGCTCATGGACCTCGGACGTGTCGTATGTATTTCCTCTTCCCTCCCCTCCCGCCGTCCTCATCTTGCGCGTCCGCCAGGCTGTCGCAGACGACGTGATCCCGCTGTGGCGCCCGCTGCCGGGCACGGATATCACGTCCATCCACATCAAGGCCGGCACGTTCGTCAGCATCTCCGTGCGCGAGGGCGTGAACGTTGACCCGGAGATATGGGGCCCCGACGCGGCGGAGTTCAAGCCTGAACGCTGGCTTGAGGTCGGCGAGGGCGGCGCGGGGCTGCGGGAGGAGGTGCGCGCGGTGAAGGCGCTGGGGAATGTGCTGTCGTTCGGGGACGGGTAAGTGCTTGATCGCCTCGTGAGCCTGCAGAAGGCTGATACGCGTGGGCTGTGGCTAGACCGAAGAACTGCATCGGGAGGCAATTTGGTACGTCGTGATCATCGTTCTTCACTCTCATTTGCCTTAATAATTTTGCAGCGCTCGCTGAATTAAAGGTCAGCAATTTGGCTTGGCACAGCTATGCTCTCATGTGCTGACGCCATTCGCGCGCCATACAGATCGTCCTGTCGACGCTCGTCCGTCATTTTACCTTCACGCTGGACCCCGACGCGCAGATCGACTTTTACCACATGGCCGGCGGGAACACCGTCAAGTCGAAGGTGCGCGGGAAGGAGAGCGAGGGTGTCTGCCTGCCGTTGCGTGTCGGCCGTGTAGATGCATAAGTAGCCACATTTTGCAGTAATACCCACTCCTCATCATATATTCGTTGATTAAAGCGAGTCGAGCGTGCTGAGTGCATGGATAAGTCCCATACTATAGCGGGCCAGAGATGCTCAGGCGACGGGCAAGTGAATAGCAAATAAAATCGGCGCGTTCATTTTGAGTTCTTAGCTAGTGAGAATACAACAATACCAGCTACGATGCTTCATTATCTACTGAAGCTATCGCCCCCTTCCTCATCGTTATCTTCACTCTCGTCCTCTTCCTCATCACCATTCTCTGCCTCATCGCTCTCACTTTCCTTGAAAGTGAGCGAGATGAACTCATCTTCAAGCTGCGCGTCCTGAGCAAACACGAAAGGCGCGGCAGGCTGTGAAGAATTAGTCAGAGCCGCTCCGATGATAGGCTCAGCATAAGGACTCTTCGAGAGAGAGTCAGAGTGAGCTGCCGCAGCTGGCGGTCGTCGACGATTCGCCCGGATCACATGAGGAAGCTTGCACTTCTTGTTCGGGCAGTTGCCCTTCTCCGCAAAGTCCGGACACTCGCGGAAGTGTTGCTTGTCGCAGTCCAGGCCACGTTCGCAGTACGTATCCCAGCACCGCGAAATCGCGGCAGACGCCGCTGCGCTGACCAACGCGGACATGCGGGAAAGGGCAGTTGACGCCCGTGGTCGGCAAAGCTGTGCGGTCCGGTGTAGCGTCGTGCGAGAGGGCACAAGTGTCGGCAGAGCGCGGGGAGGAAGGGCCAGCAGACCGCGATCTGAGCAGGGTCGTGCTGATATAGGCAGGCAAGAACGCGGTTGCATGCACCTATTGAGGCAACGGCAGTGAAAGGGAGACTGTCAACGATTCTTCAGTATGTGAAAGTCGGAAACGATGGATGCGACGCACCAGTTGCCGTAAAGCTGGCGCAGGGCTTGTCGACTTTCTTGACGGCCGTCCGACGAGACCTAGCGTTGGGAGTAGGAGAAAAGGCGCAGCTATCCCGAGACCGGAGGGACTGATAAGGCCGGCGAGTGTTGTACAACATCATATTGCGGTGGAGAGCACGGCGAGAAGGGCCCATGGGCTTGTATGGTCGAGCTTTCTGATGGTCCGCATGGCTTGAGGCCTTGGTCCGGACGAGACAGGCTTCGTTGTCTGCGTTGCAGGGCGACAAGCGATCAGAATACTAAGCGTCGAGGACCAGAAGCACATACAGTCTTTGCGGACAAGAGAGAGGCAGGTTAACGACGACGCCGATGGTGACGTCTCGCGGTCCAAGAGGAGGCTGACGTACAGAAGGTGTTGGCGTTGACTTGATTGGACTTGACGGCAGTCTCGACAGCCGGACATAGATACGATAATGGGGCATGTACGACGGGTTCACGTAGGTATTCTTGAAAGGAGGTGCTGATGAAAATAATGGCTTGTACCGAGGTTGTAATCCGGGAGTCGGCTGACTTGCGTTGTATGGATTGCTCCTACACGATCCGTACTTAGCAGTATAGCCGAATTATAGTACACGATGTGCACACCTGTAAGGCGGGCGATGTCGAGCTTGAGAGCGGCGGCGGCATCTGCTGTTGAGGCCATGGTGGGGGGAAAAGAAGAGGAACAAGTCGAAAGCACTGAAGTAACGGAGCCGGCCGGCGGTGGCTGTGCAAACCCCGTCCGATACCGCCGTCGTCGTCACACTACCCACTACAAGTTTATTTGACTTACCACTACGTTGCTGTTAGCTTCAAACTATTTGTGCACCGTACTAAGTATTCCGTTTCTCTTTACATTGGAGAAGGTGGTTGAAGCGGCTAAGCACGATGTCGGCCCTCGGCTTTTGACGCCAAGCACTGTTGAAGCAGACGCCAGGTGCGCGCCCAATTTTTTTCGGACTCGCCTCGACTGATTTAAATTATACCACTCTCTAACTGTGTTCTCGGGAATTTCCTTGTACGTTTCTTTGAGATGGTCATCAGCCATCTAACGCGCCTGGACCGCAGCCGCGCGCCAATGGATCCTTGGAAAGTCCCTGGCGCCGTATCACTTATATCATAAAGCGGGTAAAATGGTCCTTATCGTCCTATGCTGTACTAGTACTCACGTATTACTGCGGCGAAACTGAAGCTCTTCCTGCGGGGGCTGTGAACACTAGGGCCTCGTCGGAATTTGGGTCCCCTCTCTTTCTTCGCATTTCCTCGCATCTATCCCCCGCGCCGTGCAAGATGCCCCTCGCCTTCCTCGAGCGCATAGGCCGACAGCCCTCAGCGACCCCCAGTCTTTCCTCGGCACCTGTCCTGACATCGTCCAAAGTGATCGCAGTCCGCAAGAACAGCTCGCCCGCCTTGATCCCCAGTCGCAACTTCCTCGACTGGTCCATCACGCTTATCGAGCTCGCAGGGGATCTCTCCAACATGCTGCAATCGACACCGGCCGCGGCCGCGGCCGCACTCCTCACGGCCGTGCTCAAGACCATCGCGGTGAGCCACATGTGTTCATGTATGACCGCCATAATTGACAGGGATACGCGCTTTCATAGGCTGTAAAGGTCAATCAGGAGCGGTGCATGCGCATCGGTGAGCGCGCCACACGGGCGCTAGAAAGCATCGGGGTACAGATGGACAGGAAGTGGCACACGGCACCGCAGAGCCTTCTCAAGAACCTGTATACGCTGGAAAGGTATGTTATAGCTCTTGAAATCCATTGACAGTGGTTCTTGACGAGCTGTTCTGCATCCATTTTCAGCACATTGAGCGGAATACAAGACTGCATGCGCCGGGTGTCACAGGTGACATGGCGAAGACGCCTTCTGTCGAAGCCGCAGATCGATGATATGTTGCAGCAGTGCGAGTCGCGCCTGGATGAGGCGATGGAGGCCTTTCAGGTGCGAGGCCTTGTCGCTATAAAGTCTTGTACGCTGACAGCTCTGGCCCCTTGAACAGATAACATCGCTCATACAGATTCATTATGCCGTCGGGAATCAACTTGATGATGGCGTGTCTAATGGAGATATCGCAGTTTCTGTAGCATCCGACGTCGCTGGCTCTTCTGATGAATCAGACTCGGAGGCTGGCGAGCTCGAGGAATTTCTCACAACGCTTCGACACCCTGAGGATGGTTTTGGCGTATGTCTCATCATGGCTCAGCGCACGCCCTCGACAGTGTTGGGGAATCTACTAACAGATAGTAGTTTCGCAGATACCACCCCTCCGAGGTTGTCCTTTCCAAGTCCCTCACATGGCGAAGCGGGTGGTTTTCGGAGCTTTCTGAGGCGAATGCCAATGGGCTCAAGGTGGTCGTGAAGGGATACACTGCCAGCTCTAGAGATGAAGCGCTCAAATTATGGTATCAGGACATAAAGCGCCTCCGTAACATATAGTGAGTCTTGTCAGGTTTTTTGATGCTTTTATATGTGATGCCGTTTGGCAGCCACCCGCGCTTTCCTCAGCTCTTAGGTTACTCAAGCGGGAAGACGCAAACACCTTTCATTATTCTCTCCTCTGGTGAATTTATGTGTACTGGTTAATCAAACTGCTCGAAGCTAAAGCCCTGATAGCCCCGAAGCAAGATGTCTTGTCCTACTTGCGGACGTCGTTGACACCGGAAATCCCCCTTGCGGAAAGTGTACTCGCGTTTTTGAGAGCCGTGCGTGTTCTGTTGTCATTTCAAGAACGTTTCTGAAGCGTCGTATAATAGTACCGCGATATTTCCGTGGGTTGTTTTTCAGAGTGTTGCCACGACCCTGCGACTTACTTCAAAGGGATCTTGAGAGGGCCGTGTTATATGCTCAGCAGCAATTGTCTCTGGATAGGCAGGGCATGAAGGAATTCATCCGTGTAGGACTCTTTTTCAGGAGTGTTTGGCCGTCACTGATGATGTAACTTCAGAATGCTACCTACGCTGTTGATCATAGCCACAGCCTCGTCCTCGGCCTCCCGGTTCAAGTTGACGATAATGTCGTCACTCGGCGCTGGACTGCGGTTGTCGGCGATGCTTTCCTGCCTAGGACCATCGTTTATCACTACCTTACGGTCAGAAAATTCATGCCTAAATCAAGAAACGGCTCAAACCAAACTTGAGCACCTTTAGTTCTTGGAGCGAACCTGTTTATTGTCGCCGCACAACATCCGAACATCTGTAATTTGCTCTCCGTCATGCAATTTCTCTACTAATTCCTACAATTATAGATGATTGAATCTATGTGCCTTCTTAATGATCTCATGGTCTACGACTCTCCCGACGTCCGACTCCACGAAGACCTCAACTGTGCGCTTGACCGCGGCGATGCTATGTCCCTGATGCAGCTGCGCAAAGTAGCCTATGGGGAGTCCGGACGCACGTCATACCAGGCTTATAGCTATCTCACTCCGCCCGCCTTCAATGACATCACTCTCGGTGACATTGGCGTAGGCATCTTTGAAGGACCGTTCGTCAGCCTTGGGAATATCTTCAACCTCGAGCCAGATGCGCATTCCTCTCTGACAGTAAAAGTCGAGGACGAGGTTGTGCAGTCGCAGCCTGATAGCGAACATCCTGCCTCGGATTCGTGGATTACTGTGTACGCCACCTCCACTATGCTGGACATTGACTGTGTGCTTAACATCGAAGTGGCAGCGGAAGTCTGAACTTCTTCGTGAATCGCCTCAAAGATAATGAGAGGGCACAGATACATTCTCAGTACATCTCCCCCGTAAGCAATGCGTGGACCTACCTTTTAAAGTGGGCAAGGCCGCTCGCGCAAAACCTTGGTGTTGATCCGTCAAATTTGATGATGAGTATGTGCTAATACATTACGATCGATTGTTGTCATTGAAGCTCACGTATTCTACAGTTGTATCTCTGGGAGGCCCTCAGCCGACGACAGAAGAGCCCTCACCGGACGTCACGTCGGTCCCCGTGTTGTGAGTTTTCCCAGTTGAAAACTCGTCCAATGTAATCTCACTTTCCTGTCTTTACTTGGTAAAAGTCAAGTAGGATTCTTAAGACCGCAGCCAGACGATTTCGTTGAGACAGGAATACTACTACAGTAAATATTCTCACTTGATCAAACCATTATTCCTTCGTCGTACATCGATCATCTTGAAGTTGATTTACCTCCCAGTCCTACCTATCCTATTCGTCCTGGCAAAAAGCAAAATAGAAGAGAAACTCCGACTCGATCCCTGAGAGAAAAGCGACTGAACGGCGAGGTGATGTCTTCCGTCGGCGTTTTATCCGCTGGCGATGCCGTTCGACGAGGCGGACCAGCCCGCTGCGGACGGCGCAAGTGAGGAACCCCGCTTGATTCGAGCGCGCCCAAGACATACTGCTTTGTTTCCTGGAGAATTGATGTCCATGTTGGTCGCAAGCCGGTACGGCAGCCATATTTTCGAGAAGGGTCACTGCCACCACTGCCGCACGACTTCAGTCGGTGCAGGCCACTCCGCCTCCTGCGTTTTTCCACCCTCATTAGCGCGCTCACACTGAGCGCCGGCATTGTGTCGAATCGATGGGGCGCTGCACTGCTCAATTCGGAGTGGTCGGTTACGGTGTTTGATCTCGATGAACTATGCCGCCAGCGGCATCGCCTAGCCACACGAGGAACAAAGCTGATGTTTGTGATCACGGGTGGCGAGGCGCCGCAGACAGACACTGACGTGATCAATTTGTGTGGGTAGGACACTACAAAGCCCGCCAGACTTACAATAGGACCTTTCCGGATAAAAGGCGAGGGCGATTGTGCGTCGCCGTTACCCTCGCTCTCTCCTTCACAGTCCCTCTTCGATCCATCCGCTGCCTATCACCGCCTAAGAACCACCGCCCAATGCTCAAGAGGATCACAAACAAGCTCGCCCTAAGTGATGGCACCAGGGACAAGACGTCACCGAAGACCCTCTCGCTAGATAAAGCATCAGCATCGTCAGGAAGGCCAGTAGATGGCGGGCGCAACAAAAGGACATGGAAGACGAAGAGCGCACCGACAAAAAACGAACCTGGCCAGGGTGCAGAGGACAGTGCTGCCGCACTGATCGCGTTGTCATGGAGAGAAGCGGCGAAGGGAGAAATAGATCAGCACGGACGCCACAACAATGCGAGGCACCCAACGAAAGCGCCCGGGGATAGCGCAGTTGGTGACGGGAGCACAGAATGCTTCGGCGACCAAGAAGAGGATGAGGACGGAATGTCAATGTGTTCGGAGGGCTGGGGCATGGACAGAGTGGAGCTTCAGGATGAGACAGGACGTGGAGACGGGCCAGCTAGGGCGCGGTGTGCGTAGGATGGAGTTACTCGGGCGGTCGGGCGGAGACTTTGGGGCAGGGTTCGGCGGCAGAAAGGCCCAGGACTAAAAATGTAGGCGTGCAGTTAACGGCTCCGCGCACATATACACTATAGATCCGTCCAGTAAAGCCAATGGTGCATGGAATCAGGCCACACACCTCAAGTTTGCCCCGCAAGTTCCCCAGTCCTGCTGCCGACGCCGAACAGCTGCTGAACGAGGTATCGATTTGGTGACTTCCAGAAGCCTTGATAGACGGTTCTGCAGTGACCTAAATCGAGAAAAACTAAAGACAGCGGTTCGTGCGCGATCGATTGCGAGGAGAAAACACGGTCATGACTACAGTTGACTTGCTGGCAGCTTCTGTAGCAGAACAGTCACTTTTTGGCCCCTCTTACGACGGATTAAAGACTCACGGTGTACACTCAGAAGGGTCACAGATAGGCAAGCATAGTACTGAGTGTTTGAACTCTGCGAAAGACAGTCGAGTCCGGGTCCGCAGGATGCCCAGAGAGCGTGTGAAAATCCCCGAGTCGCCCACCCGGGCCACCGGTCGCCCGGGCCCACCTTGAGCTCTTGACAAGCTGTAACTCTCTCTGTCTTGCCTCGTTGCTACCTACTTCACGCGATGCAGTCATCTCATGATCCCCAACTGACGGTATAGGCAAGGGGTCTGCCGCCTACACAGCAGGACGACGTCGCGCGCAGTGACCATGCCACGTGGTCGCCATCCACGACCTTATTTTCAATAACTTATTCACGCTCGCTGTATATCCGGAGACAAGGCATCACGCTTTTTGACGCCCTTCAACCTCGAGGCTATGAATCAGGCTGCTAACTCACGAAAAACAAGTAGCGAGTGTCTTCGTGGCTTGCCATGCAACGGGTGGCGCGCACTTGATTGTGAAAGCGACGTGGGCCGCCGCGTTTTATTTGTTCTCAATTTCATCGTTGCCCCTGGATGTGCCTGCTGGTGTACAGCTCAAATCATGTACGTCACCGTTTCGTCTAGCTTATAAACCGTAGATCTGCAAGCTGTTTGCAATTGACATCGCCGCAGTCCTTCACCCCGCAACCCTCTCCCATCCGGCCGCTTCCTCTCTCATTCCTCCACCCAGACAACCATGACAGCATACTATCCGCTATACGCACCGGCGCATTATCACCTATATACGCCATACGATCCACCGACGAGGGTGCCACACCCTGTCTATGACTACACTCTGCCCGAATGCTATAGGCCAGGCAATGTACTCGTGCTGACGCTCGACTCTGCGAGCAGTGGCGGCACCGAGTACAAGGTGCCTTTCGAAGCACCCTACGACGGCGGATCCGCCTCGGAATACAGCGACCGCTCCGAATCTGACGTGGAGACGCAGGTGGACTCCGTGTTCGACGACAGCCCCCCTCATGTACTGGAGGCTACCTCGAATCCATTTCTCTCCGAAGACGTCCAAAGTTCAGCCCGAACATCACTCCTTGGCGACAGCATGAGCCTCATCATTCGGTGCCACCTTCCCGACCAGACGCGCGCCCGACCCGTCTTTCTCGTATCCCCCGTCTACGATCCTCCCTTGTTCTTCTACCTTGAAGTATACGACCCTGTGCTACTGAGAGGAACGCCGTATATTGCTCAAGGGAGCGAATTGTCCCGGTCTGGGCGCCAGCGTATCAAGGTGTATAACAAGATCGCGCCTGTCGCAAGGGACGCCGCCGCCGGCATTACTGGAGGACAGCGCAACCATGCGGCGCGCATCCACATGCCGACAGCATTCGGGCACTTCAAGAACTTTACCGACCGCCCGCACTGGCAACCCATTCCAGCGGTGCTCTTTCCGGCGGTGTCCATTCCTCCGGCGGTGTTCTTTCCGGACGCCGCGCCCGTGCCCTCGTCCCGGCTGCTCACAGAGGTGCACCCTTGGGAAATGCCCCCGCAGAGCTGGACGGAGCTGGAGAACCTCGTCGCAATCACCGCATCGCACTGCGCATCGCTCGGCGTCGCGCACAATGCCGACCTCCACACGACGCGGCTTCTGCGGGACGAGTATGGCTGCTGGACTGTCCTTTTAGACTTCGGGGGTGGCATCCTACTTAGAGAGAAGGAAAACACGGATCAGGAGCACATGTTTGGTGAGGTGATCGAATGCGTGAAGTCGGTTTCACTGGCGTTTCGCGGGCACTGGGGCCCGTGGTGGCCGTACGATGCAGTGAGCTGATTTCGGGTCTCCTTCTACATGTCCTGGAATTGTCAGAGATGGGCGTCACTATCCCTGTAGTTTTACATGTTTGGATATGGAGTGCAACATGGACTTTGAAGCATCAATGGTACAGAGTTGGCCGGCTGCGAAACACGGTGCATTCTCTAAGTGCGAACATACCACAGCTGTAAGCCGTTACATGCAGGCAATTTGTCCAACACTATTCTATCAATAGCGAACTATCTAGACAGCGCTGGCCAGCCAGTCCCAGTCCACCCAGTCCACCCAGTCCGAGTCGTCCGCCGCGCGACCGTCGTCGCCGTCGACCGAGTCAGAGCTCGCTCCTCTCAATCTACACCACTGGCGTGCTTGCTCTGGGTAGCTAGATGCCTGCTCCCATGAGACGTAACTACGGCTCAACCTTCGGGACTCGTCTAGAACGATAGCTGGTAGGGTCTTCCATGTTGACGGTCCGAAAAGGAAGGCAGGGATTGAAAGATCGGGCACGGCGAATAGGTACCCCGAGTGGACCAGCGGCACCTTCTCTGTCTCACCACAAAGCTTGACTTCCAGTGGTTTAGTGTCCCTTCAGAAGTTGTACATACGCCTCGCCGTGTTCGGCGAGCGCGGGGTCGTAAACCTCGAGGTAGCAGAACAAATTATTGTTTGATGACAAGCGTACGACAAATGTTGGACAGGTTCCTAATCGCTGCCGAGGAACGAATTGGGTTGTCGGCAGGAGGTGGGATATCTATCGATGATGGCCAGCCGCGAGTACATCGCTACATAAATACAGCAACTCACGCTAGCTTGGGCCACTGCGCATGTATGCCGCATTCGGCCCTCGAAACGCCGCCTACCCAGGCAGTGGAAAGCTGTGTGCCGGTATCGGTGGGACGCTTCGCGGGCGCCAGGGCGGTGCGCTGACCTTGTTCTTCCGCCACCTTGCGGGACATGCGCCGGCTATCATCTCCTCGCGAGCCTCGTGGTCCCGAGAAGCAGGTACTGGGAGAACAAAACGTTATGGTTATTGTCAATGTCAACGCTCCGAGTCAGCCTCGAGGTACCGACCTTAATGCCTGTGTACGTGGTCTTCGCCACGTGTCCCAGAGAAGGCCTGTCTAAACAACAGGCGATGCGACAGTGGCGACATCGAACTAGAGCAGGCTGTTTTAGCTTATGAACTGTTACGCTCAGCCATTCGTAGCACAATTTCGACACGTACATAACGTGTGGCTGTTGCGCCGATACCGTGACAATGTTCTCCTGCTCCGAAGTAAGCAATCCGTTTGTATACGCTACACGTCTTGTATGATGATGATATAAAGCGGGCGACCACGTCAGTGGTTGCTGTATGAGATTCATCGCCTCTGTGCGGGACTCATCGCCTCAATGTACCAAGGCGCCGCACCGGCAGATTCTGACCGCCGAGGCGAATGCCTCACGCTTTGGCTCACCCTGGCGAGTGGCAAAAAAGGCTTCATCTATGCGCATATCACCTACACATTTCCCACCCACAGCATTTCAATAGGGGAAGGAGACTGTCAATCACACTCACCGACACCCTCCGAGACATTTGGCATCCGAATTAGCATCCCTCAAGTGACTTATACCCGGCGGCCTGGCTTCGTCGCGGACCTGGAGGGCGCGCTCGCGGAGTTCTCGGTCCTGGATACGGATTTCGACTTGCCCTTCCGTCTCAAGATCTACAATCCTGGTTTCCCCACAGGCAGCTGCTCAAGTCCGAGCGCAGAGACGGCCGAGATAGCATGTGCGGAAGCGAACCTGTACGGCTGCCTCTCGAGTCTTCAGGGAACGCGCATTCCTACATTCATCGGAGCCGGGGTTATATTGGATACAAAGCTCACCCCAGTCCTCCTCGTCATCCCAACTCCTCCTCCGAACCCAACCTCTGCGATGAAGAGCGTGCGCCCAACACACTTTCCAATGCAAACGGCCGTCTCACAACCAAAGTCACGTTGCGACTGGCCTGTCCGCCACCCGGGAAGGCAGGTCAAGCGCGACGCTGATTATTTGTGCTTCTTGCTGTCGCATGGCGGTGTGCAGGTGAGCCGCGCTCAAGTGATTAAATTTGGGACGAGGTATTGGGACGCAGATGGCTCGGTGGCGGCCGTGTTGGATGATGTGGGATGGATGGTAGAGTATATGGAATGGAGAATGAATACAAGATGGGCGTCAGCGAAGAAGCTAGCTGGCGGCTGTGTTATTTGAACGCGGGGCCGAAATCCCGAAATCCCGAAGGGTGCCCGACACAGCACATTGGCCCTAAATGTCCGGCGCTAGGCAGCTCAGGGCATTCAGAATGACCTGATCTGTCCGGATCTGTTCCGTTCTTGCCTCAGATCCAGACGATGTCCTGAGCTGCACAGCTGGGCCATTTATTTGGTCTCCGACAGATAGCCAAACAACGCGCGACGCGTCGCCAAGTCGTGCTCCCTCCCACTTGCGCCGCCCCCCAAAATATTGCCAGCTGGACCCCGTGCGAAAGCTGGGGATGGGGTCGTATATATAGCTGGATGTGTCGCCCATTCCCTTCGTCCTCAACTTTCCCCACTTCCCCCACTTCCCCTCCCCGCCCTGCCGCTATTCCAGGTCTCTCTGCCGGCCCCCCTCTCTATCAAATGCTCTTCCCCGTGAGTGCTTTTGGCTGTTGTCAGCCAATAAGAGCGCTAGAACTGACTATAGCTAGGAAGTCTCTCGGGGAGGCTGTGAGTCGAGCGGTATGTGCTGTATTGAGTCACGCCGAGACCCGCTAACTCCTCCATGTTCTAGCGTATATGCGCCGGAATGTGAAGTCACAGGTGAGTGATAGTCGCTTGTAGCCTGCTCAAGCTCATCTACTCCTTGTAGTCCGCCTCATTGCTCAATGCCCGCCGTGCGCACGATGTGTTTGTCGCAGCCGGTAAGCACAACTTCTGCCCCCTTTCGCGCGCACTTCACTGAAATCGTGGTTCAGCAGGTACTTAGGAGCTGCATTTCCGCATGTAATAGAGGGTCGGCACCACGCTTCATAGTCCTAGATAGCGTGTGGGCCCGTAATACTATGTACTTAGAAATTGCGAATATATGCACTATTTTATCCTATTGAGCGGAATTCGGCTGAAATTGAGCAAAATATAAGAAACCATGAGCACGGCCCTGACTGGGTCCTGGCTGTCCACCTCCGGACATCCTCTGGACACGCGGAAAGTCCTGAGGATGCCCAGAGGATGTCCGGACCTGGGCAGGCTATGGGCATGCTCAGGACATATGGAATGTCCCGAGGATGTCCGGCGTCGGACATTCCACCCGAGGTCCTGTGCGACGTGTTTGGCAAAACCAAACAAACGCTACGCTCTTTCCTCAGTCCATCGTGTTGCAGTCCTGCGTCGCTCGATCCACAAAGCTACGCGCATGGGTGCGATCCTTCGACAAACTTGTTTGGTTGCTGGTCTCCTCAGGTCACACCTCACGGTGCACGAATTGCCAGTCATTTTTCGGCGCACGATTTCTGTAAAAGTTGACTGGTCGGGCCTTCATTCATCCTTCTCCCTCGCAAAGATGACTGGCAACTGGCCAAAGAAGTTTGCGGAGGTGCAGTTGATAGCCTGAGGTGAGAGTACAATCTTATGGCCCGTCATGATTGATTCTCATTTCTCTAGTTTCTGCGCATCAGCGACGTCATTCTACATGTGTTCCCGCCGCATCTGTCCGCCAGCCCTCGGCGTGTCTCCGGTCCTTCGGGTTCAAGAACGTCGCAGGAGAGGATTTGAACTATCGGGTGCGCAGCCGTCGATTGGTCTGGACCGTCTCACTTAGACTATGTGCCAGGTCCCGCGCCCATCTGTTCCTCCTATCCATCTACCTCCTATTTCAAGAGCGTTTTTATATACTCTGCGCTCATGGGACACAGTCAGGACAGCCATGCATTTCCCCGGCCACACGCCGATCAAGGTGCCGCATGCGAAGCAGCGCCCTTACGAGGATGGGCATACAGTCGTGCTGTCTCTCGCCGAGTCGGCCGACACGCTGGACTCGCCGTCGGATTCAAGCTTGGGCTCCGCCTCGGATGTCGCCAACCTTCTTTTCGACATGAACGTCAATCCGGACTATTATCCGCATTCTGACGGTGCGGCGCGATGCTCATCGCTCGTTTCTACATCTACAAAGCGACCGAACCCAAATGCGGAGACCCTTCCGCTCGTCGTCCGCTCTCGTGTATCGCGCAGCCCTCACGCTGCACCCCTCTTCCTCGTCTCACCATCATCCCAGCCCTCGTCTCGGCAGTACCTCGAGATATACGACCCCGCGCTCGTGGACATTCACGATGGCCCCGAGTTGCTCGAAGACGGGACACGGAAGGTAGAAGTCTATTCACGGCTCGCAACGCTCGAAGACCGCATCGGCGCGCTCCGAGTTGCCGATGGCGACGACGGGGAGGCTCGAGAGCGTGTCCGTCTCAGCATGCCGATCGCCCATGGCCGCGTACTCCATGGGTCAGGACGTCATTCTGTCTGCAGTGTCCCTGCGCTCCTTTTCCGCGACCTCCCCGACATCTCCACCGACACCAACGTCGACACCGACGCCACCCCCAACGCCGCTGCGTGGATGATCTGGACCGCGACATCAGTGCCCCTCACGTCCGTCCCGCCCAGCGCGTTCTCTGCGCCCACATGGCTCCGCCTGGAGGCGCTTGTGACACACGCCATCGGAATATGCGCGCGCGAGGCGCGTGTGGCGCATAGTCTGGACTTCGGCAGCGCGAAGGTCGCGTGGGACGGAGAGGGGCTGCAGATGGACCTCGACTTCGCAGATGCGGGTCTGATCAACGATAGGCAAGGCGGAGATGGGGAGGAATGCATGGTGGCGGCCTCGCAGACGGTGTTTCAGAGGGAGTGAGTGAGGAAGTGGGTGGCAGAGGATGTGTGGCCCGAGTGATCAGGCGTCGCTGTAGCTTCGGCTCATGTTTGCATGCGTGAAGGGTGCTCACGTCCTCTCCATGACACGTTGTTACGCCATATCGCGGCGTACATGCAACTTGGAGTTTGCGACTCGGACTCGCAGAGCGATCTCCTATCGGCATAATGGGCTTGGGCGGCGCGGTCGCGGGGGACAATTGGACGTCGAAGGAGATATCTGATAATCTGGTGAAGCGCAGTAGCTTTGTCCCAGGCTTGCATAAAATGTTCGTGGTGTGTGCATTCATTCCTCTTAATGCCTTGATGCTAATCCCCAAGGACAGCATGGACTCGGATTCGCTACGCCTTCCACCTCAAGGCCACCAAGTTCCCCTGCGACACACCATCGGGGTCAGCCTTCCCACGGCGCCAGTGCTAGAAGACCGTTTACAAGTCGACTACTGTTGCCTTGTGGTGCCAATTTTGGTCCGCACGATGGCAGAGTGAGACACGATGGCACTCGCGGATGACGTCTGCCCAGTAATTTCGGCAGGCCGGTGATGCGCTACCTTGACCCAGACAACATGCCTCGCCAACTGGAGCCAACTGGGCACGGGTCGACGTCGGCGCCGACAGTAGACAGACGCCCCGGATGAATTACAAGATCGCGTATCGGATCGAGGGCAGAATTGCGGAAGCGACGACGACCCTGTACCTCGGCTAGCGCGTCCAGAATTTGTAGGACTAGTGCATCAGAGCGCATCAAAACAATGGTGGTGTGACGAACGGTAAAGCCAACATAGTCACTATTGTTCAACAGTCCGAGGCTTCAGTAAGTTAAACAATAATCTGTTGTATTGTCGCCGAAGCTATCCGTAGACGTCTACCTTCATCGGTGAGTGCAGTTTATGGTGTGCATCCCTTCCTCGCCAGGACACTGTGCGGGCCCCTCTGAGGCCGCTTATTCCATCTCAGCACCTTTTCTGCGCCCTGGTGTTTGCGAGATTCCCAGGTCCACCAGACGGCGTGCTGACAAACGATGAAGTATACATAATCGTTGTGGTACCACAGTCCGAGGCTACAGTAAGTATCGAAAGCATAATTTATTCCGTCATCTTCTCTTCCGTCGTCGTAGACGTCTATCTCCATTGGCGTGTCAGCGCTTGAGCAGCGTCAAGGCCGTTCCTCGTAGCAGCATGATGGTACCGCTGCAGCTCGTTCATCACCGCCTCCGTATACTCCTTGATCTGCTCGGGCTTGAGGGGTTTGTCCACTATGATAGCTCCTCTGAAGTCGAGGATCAGGTCCACTCGCGGTCCTCGTTGTCCATCTCTATGACCCAGTATGCACATCTCGTAAAGCACGTGAGCCGGATTCCTGAACTTCACTCCGCTGTACGCATACGTTGAAATGCAATAGGCTGCGAGGGCTGTCAAGGCATCCCATTCCGGCTCCGTGGGTATTACTGGCACGTTCCCATTCCAGTCTTCAATCGATCGAGGGCGTAGTTCGAATACATGGGCCCAGTAAGTCCTGGTCCTGGTCTCGGGAGCGCTGGGGCCGGTATTCTGCACATAACCAAATACCATGGGATAGCGGACATGCACATTATGGGAAAGATTCGGGTTTATGCCCCAAGGCCCTGCGAGGACCCTGTCGTATAGTCCTTCCTTCTGATGCGCATATTGCTCTGCTGTGATACCCCCTCCCGGAGTAAACAGTTCACCGTCGTAAATGTGGAGCATGTAGCGCTTCAAGGTTGCCGGGTCTCTTGGGTGGACCAAATTAACCGGGTCCTTCACCTCGAAGACGGGATGTGGGATTACGCTCTTGCAATTGAGGACTTCAAACGTCGCAGATATTGCGGTACGAGGGATGGTGAGTCTGAAGACATTCCCAGGATGGTATCGGGGAGGAAGCACGACGGGAGGAAGAGGCATCCTGTTGTGTTGAGAATAGGACATGGTGTGGCGAATGCTGTGGTAGCTCAATGCTTAGGGTGATGCGGGACAGCAGCTCCAGTCACAGTTTTTATAGAGACTGGCTTAGGCACGCCACACGTCAACGGCTCGAATAACTTCGTTGTTGAACTCCTAGTTGTGTTGAAATTCTCCGAACCCACGCGCACGCCGGAGCACGTTTCTTGTTTTATTTTCAGCGCGTATGAAACGCTCAAGTCGTCTGGCCGTTTATCTAGCGGGGAGATCTCAAACGCGAGACGCGTAGCCTGCCCTTGTTCCTTCGCCACCAGTCCTGACACCGGGGCCCAGATCAGCTTGTCCCCAACGTGCCAATGCGGTGACCTTTGTTCACTTATTGACTACCTCGCGCACAAGACAGTCGTTCTGTCGCCTTTGTTCCTGCATGGTTGATGTTCCGGATATAACGGTCGCCACAATCATTCGACGTCCATGTCCGAGCCCGCGGCTTTGTCTCCTAGCACACCACGCCGATGGCCACTGTGCCAGCTGGCCTTTTAATCACGTACCGACCATTCGTTCGACGGGCACATGGCAGGGTTGAACGTTGAACGTTGGCAGGGGCAGCTGACCTGTGGAGCGCGATGTTAACGTTGCGTGGGGGCACACGATGCCATCGCGTTCATAGCATGCCTTCGGTTGTCTCGAGAGAATGAGCGGTGAACCGGATCGTAAACTCTACCAAGGCAAACTAGAAAGAGAGGGCGCACGCACAATGGGAGAGTGGCGCCGTTAGTAGTCGCCATCGATCACCAAGCTAACTTTCAAAATGCTCACCGTTCAACGTCGATAATACCTCAGCTGATTGATGCTGGGCGAGTGACACGAGGCTTACAGCCGGCAAGGTGGCGAGTGCAGGGCGAGGTTCGCCTCGCCGTGCGCGAGAGGCAGAGGACAAGATGGCGGCCCGGATGTGTTTCTTGATGCGTTTGAAAGGCAAAAAGCAAACAAGCACAGCATTTAGCGAGGAGATGACCACGCTGTGATGAACGACGTAATTATCGAGGGTTTGCTCTAGCGTTGAAAGGCGTGGTGGGCACTGGGGGTCTGCAGTGGTACTTATGTGGAGGACCCGGAGGCACTGGGAGAAATCATAGGATTCTTATCCACTCGGGGGAACAAGTCCGCTTACCACAAACCGTCTATGACTGTAGAATCAGCGTGTACAAGGAGACTCGTCTGTCGGCGAATGATGCGGCTAAGTAGCGGGGTTATTTGTACAAGCCAAACAAGGGCATCGGCGACCCGCCGGCCGGACCCTTGCCAAATGAGTTCTCTTCTCAATTATTGCTCGATGCTGGGAGCTTCAGTTCAACCACGTCAATGCTTAAGTAGCTCTGGAATACGTCGTTGACTGCTGTCACTCTGCGTGGCCCAACTTGGTGGATCGATGAGTGGGAACCGGAACCTGGAAGGAGGGCAAGCTGCTACTCGGTTATCGCAGGTGTGCATACACAGTTTTTCAGTAGCTCGACCATTCGCTCATTCAACGACCGCTGTGCGGTCATCCCTACGAATACAAGAAAGGTCCCCGGGGAGTTTACGACCAGTCCGACGCAACACTTTGTTACGCCATATCGCGTACATGCAATTTGGAGCTTGCGACTCGGACTCGCAGCGCGATCTCCTATCGGCATACATAATGGTCTGGGCGGCGCGGTTGCGGAGGAGATATCCAATAATATGGTGAACCGCAGTAAACGCACGTGCGTGTTCGTACAAGCATGCTGTGTAGTGTCCACGTCGCCTGACGAAGAGGCTTGTCGACAACGTTAATTTCAGGATGGTTGCTTCAAACGGAGGTTTGGAAGGTGAACACTAGGAAGGATGTGCGACATTGACTTCGAAAAGAGAGGAAACGTGGATGCGAGGTTGAACTGCTGGATGAACGCAACGCACCGAGAGCTGTTCTGTAGCCGAAGAGCCGGCTTATCCTTGAGGCACGAGGCAGCAACGGCTCGGAGCCCTGCTAGCCACGTTGCTTTGCTTCGTGAAGGAAGCAAATAAGAAAAATTTCGTCCCATCGACCCGCTGGGGACATGCTGATGCGGTACGAGAGTCGGGACAAACTGGTGGCGAAGGTACAAGGGCAGACTACGTGTCTCGCGTGTAAGATATGCCCTCCAGATGAACGGCCAGACAACTCGAGGGTTTCTGCCGGTCACACAGACGTGCTGAGATGAAGAAGAAAAACGTGCTCCGGCGTGTGCGCGTGTATTGGAAAATTGCAACACGACTCGGAGGCTGAAGCTCAACTACGAAGTTATTTGAGCCGTTGAAGTGCGGCGTGCCTAAGCCAATTCCTATATATATTGCGACTGAAGCTGCTGTCCCGCATCAACTTCAGCATCAAGTCTCAACATCATTTGACACACCATGTCGCATCCTCAACAAAACATAGTCCTCCCTCCTCCTCCGGCAGTTGCCGCGCCTCTTCCTCCTCGATACCACCCCGGGGGTATTCTCAAATTCACCATTCCTTTCGGCCAGAGCATTCCTTCCACGTATAGAATCTTCGAGTGCAAGAGCATAGCACCGCATCCTGTCCTAGAGGTGGTCCGGGCAGACTTGGACCCAAGAAACCCGGCCAGCTTTACGCGCTTCTTGCTCCACGTTTACGACGGCGAGCTTTTTGCCCCGGGACAGGGTATCACAGCACAGCAATATGCCTATCAGAAGGAAGCAGTATACAGCAAGATCCGCGCGGAGCCTTATGAAACAGGCCCGAGTTATTTGTACAATGTACACATCCGCACACCCATCGCCTGGGGCCATGTCACGGTGCAACATATCGGCCCCAACGCTCCCCCGACCATCCGGAACTACTGGGCCCATGTGTTCGACGTTATCCCTCAGGCGATGCAAGCGTCCGAGTCGGGTGGGTTCTTTCCAATCACCCCCACGCTGGTGGAATGGGAGATCCTGAAGGCCCAAGCACTCTTTCGCATTTCAATGTGCGCGCAACATGGAGTGATCTACAGGAATCCTGCTCACGTACTGTACGAGTTGTCCTTCCTGACTCGGCAAAACGGCACACAAGGACCATTTGGGCGACGAACGGAATTGATCCTCGACATGAGGGGAGCTGTATTGTTGGACCAACCTCTGAATCGCGGGCAGATCGACGAGTATAATACGGCGGTGTCGAACGAGCTGCAGCGGTACTTCAATACTTGTACAAGTGTCAGCCTTGCAGCTGCTCTAGCGCTGACTCACGAATGGAGGTAGACTTCTACGACGACAGCAGATAGCTCGGCGACAACAGAATAGATTATGCTTCTTTCATTACTGTAGCCTCGGACTGCTGAACAATAACGACTATGTTTGCTTCACCGGCGCTCGTCTGCACGTTCGGCGTCAAGGTGGCCCAGCCACTTGTGCGCCTTCCTCTTTGTGCTTGCGGCGCGTATCGCGCACGCGGGTCTGCCGGGGCCTGTAAAGTGGCAGTGATATTGTCGGCGCAAGCGGAAGGGGGGGCTATGTGGCACGCACATCAGCACAAGTGCAAAAAAGTTGCAGCGGCTTGCAGCGGCCACCAGCCACGTGCCCCCGTTGCAGCCGCAGGCGGCGGTTTACCAGCGCGATGCAAGGCTGGCGACTGGCTTACAACCGAGCGCAAATCCGGTGGGCGGCGTACAACATCGATGCAAGGCTGGTAGGTGGCTTACAACTCGAGCGCAAGGCTGGTGGGTGGCTTACAATCCGAGCGCAAGGCTGACAATTACCTTATAACACCGATGCAAGGCTTGGGATGTCGTACAACAGTGCGGAAATCAAATTACATATTCTGACTACAGGGCAGCAAACCCGTGAGCGGCGAGGATGTCGTCGTTCTTGCTGCCGTCGCTGTCCTCGCTATCGCCCTCTCCTTGCGCGGAACCGTCTGCTGAGCCTTTGGAATGGGCGTCGTCGTCGCTGACAGGCACGTAACTGTTGCCGCCACGGTCCTAACCATCGTCCATCGCGTCATCGTCATTATCGTCACTGCCTTTGCTGTTGCTCGCCGGTGAAGAGCTTCCGTGACGGCCGTCACGTTGTTCGGATACCGTGTGTGCCTCGGCACGAAGAATTTTGTTGAAAGGCCGAGTGATGATGTGGGCGCCAGTAGGGGGATGCGCTGGGTGCCGGCGGCGGCGGCGCCGATGCTGACCACGGACGAATCGGATGGCTGCATAGGGAGGGCGTTGCCCAAGATGAGCGTCTCGAGGCGCACGAGCGGGCGCAGCGCGCTGCGCAGCTCCTCCACGGTCGGAAAGTGGCGGAAGCGGAAGTGCGCGAGCTCGAGGTGCACGAGGTTCGGTTGGA
This sequence comes from Auriscalpium orientale, assembly GCA_019915035.1. Lineage (NCBI taxonomy): Eukaryota > Fungi > Basidiomycota > Agaricomycetes > Russulales > Auriscalpiaceae > Auriscalpium > Auriscalpium orientale. The sequence goes on from JAHLMH010000001.1 coordinate 5,261,725, forward strand.
TGAGGCGGCATGGCCACAAAATGCGCCGCACGATGAGGTAGCTCAGCTTCGGCGCGTTCCAATCGAGGAGAACGGCCTCGGAGAGAAGATTGTAGCGTAGCTTGCGCTCCACGATGGCGAGGTATTCCAGAAGAGGCGTATCTTGCTGTGCCAATGGCTCGATGGACTTATGGACATTGTTCGTGTGCAGCTCGATGGGGACCGCGGCGTTCACGTGTGCGAGGGCCATCGACAGCGCCTCCGGCTTGGGGTACACCTCAGGAATGGAATGCTGAGATTTTTGTTCGCGATGATGGAGATGAGCGCGCTGCGGGAGCGCAGGAGCATTTCGCGCGGCCAGGCGCGGTTGCTGGTGAGCGGCGTGCTCCAGAGGCGCGGGAAGGTGAGCGCTGCGTGGCGCCAGCGCTGACAGACATGTGTGACGGCAAGCCAGGGCGGAGGTGTCGACACATGTGTGTGAGGAAAAGACGGCGATGCAGCGATGAAGCTGAAGATATGGGCGAGAACCTCGATGGGGAGGCGACGCGCAGCCCACCCGCTCGGGACGGCACAACACCATGATGTCGGCAGGGGGCGAGGGGTTCATGGAGTCTTGCTCCCGCCGGACGCCGTATGTTGTGTAGGTGACAGGTAGCACTTGATGGAAGAATATCTTGTTAGCGGCCACAGTGTCTTCACGGAAGTCCTTCACCTTGGCGCGTTGATATATTCTTCCCGCTGGGAAAGACGCGCCACGCGTCATCCTTAACGGGTAACACGAAGCCCGCCGCCGCCAAACAGCGTGTCCCGGCTGGTCCTGGAAAGCGCGGCTGTCCGCGCTGGCCAGCCCACTCGCACTGCGACGAGTATGTAAAGAAGCCGGAGAGGACTTCGGGCTGCGCAAGGCCGGGCAGGGAGAGTGCATGAGAGTGCATTGCGCGGGCGATGCACGCACCTCGTAGGAACAGGCGGACCCATCGGATTGCGGCGCTGCAGCCACGCCGCGCGGGCGTTGGTGTTGAGCGGCGGGGTGACGGGCACAGATAATGAAAGCGAGGCTGAATTGATGCGTGTATGGTGTCCCAGGCGTTCACTGACGTCTCGAGCGCGCTGCCGGTCATGCCCTTTGTCAGCAAACGCGCGATCGTCGCGCGCGCAGCGCTCTTCCTTCTCCTGCTCCAACTCCACGCCGTCGCCCTTCCCATCCTTAATCCTATGCCCGCTCTTCCTCTTCCCCGCGTCCTCTTGTTCCCTCCACTGTCGTATTCGCTGGTGCAGATTCTGTTCTTGGGCAGCGCGGGCGGTTTCTTGGACTCAGTGGCCGCGAGGCGGAAGCGCCAGTGCGGGTAGCGCGTGCGGTGCTCGGCCTGCGCCCTGACGGCCTTAGACAGTGACGTGCGTGACCGCTGGGCAGTTGGTGCGCCGGAAGGAAGATCGGGATGGATGTGGGAGAGATAGAAGTGCGCGTGGACCATGCGTGAGCGGTTGCAGCTGTGCCCTGTCGATAGCAAAAGCCCGGATAATGACCGGATAGTAGCCGCTCGCCGCTAGCTGCTTTGATGGCCATGTTGCCTGGGGTGTGGAGAACGAGCCTGCATTTCGTCGAGATGCCGTGCTGTGTCTGGGTGGGGGAAGCTGCCGCCACAATCTGCGTTCGCTGTATGAAGACGCCAATGCCTGCCACTCACCACGCCGGTGCCGACGCACAGATGTTGTGCATGCGCTGAGGCGGCTTGACATGGTCGGATGCACTGTGGACGAAGCGTGCCGAATTTGCGCATGATGGCCCCGGAGAGGGTGATGCAGTGGGGTTGAAGCATATTCGGGGACTGGGATGAGATAGCCCGACGCACAAATTGAAGTTGATGTTTGGTTACCCTAAGCCGTAAGCTATCGCCGCACGGCGCGCACTGCTTCCCTGAGCCATCGATCAATCCATTTGACCGAAGCTGGCACTCCGCAGGCGCGTGCGTGCGTTCGTGCGTGCGTGCTGGAGAGGGAAGTGAGTACGAAGTTAAGGCGCTATACGAGACGCCGCCGAGATGTGCCGGGTTCGGTTCGCTGCAAGGCGGCGTCATGCGCATAATGATATGCAAGCTCGCCTGTAGGGATATCACGTGCTGACAGGGCACGTTTCCGTTTCTTGCCGTTCTTGATGGATACAGAGCACGCTAAGCTCTGGGAGGAGCTTTCTAGAGGTCATAGGATGAGTTCGTAGAAAATGGCGAGGTGCATTATATGCGTACATTTCATGTGTTCGCTGCGCAGCGTGCCAGTGGGCGGCGGTTGCGCAAACGTAGCAACTTCCCTCACGAGCTGCAAGTCGGCAGGCTTCACCAGAATGAGCATGGTTTAAATCGGCGCAGGTGAAGCCGAGAGCGGGAATACATCGTAAATCCGACACACTATGTGCCCGCCCGCGCGTCACGAGTCGGGCCCTAGGTGCAGTCCCACTTTGAAAGTCCGGGGAGGCTGTCGTCATGTGCGGTGCACGTATATCGGCCCAGAAGAAATGTGGATGCCCATCGCAGACTAGTTGGCAGAGTCGGTGGCCAGACTCGTGAGGACCTATTAGTCCAGAGAGTAGAATGCGCGTTGGGCTGCAGACGAGAGGGGAGGTTCCTGGGTCAATGTTAAGTTCGGGCTGCGAGCGGAAAGGGTGGCACAGGCACGCCTTGACTCAGCGAAGCCAGACTCTTGAGTGCGGGTTTTCGGGATAGACGGGTGGAGCTGCGGGCAAATGTGCGTTTGAGGATGAGGATGAGGGAGCGCGGGCGCGTGTCAAGCTTTGTGCGAGCGAGGATGCGTAGTCGGCGAGGCGGTGTGAGAGCGCAGGGTCATGCTAAATGAGCTGTGAACGTGTCAGAAAATGTTTGATGGCAAAGAAGAGCAGCAGGTGCTCACCAGAGGTCGCCGCCGTGTGTGGGCGGGGTGACGCGATGACGTGGCAGTGTAAAACAGCCCCGTGTTACGTAGACAGAAAGTAGATCACCGTAGAATTGAGAAGGAGTAGGTGTAACTAGGTTAGGACTGGGGTATGGCCAGAGGAAGGAGGAGTTACAGCAAGGAGGCCGGCCCCGGGGGGCGCGCGCTCAGCGGGGCTGTCCAAGGCTGTCCGGCGTCCACCGCGTGGGAACTCGAGGTCGACCATCCTCCTCGGAGCCCTGCGCTGGGCCGCCGCGCCATCCTACAGCATCACGATCATCGGTCTGTCCGAGGTCTCTCTACAGCTTGACCATATGACCGACTCTACGTCTGTAGGAGGTTGTTAGTGGATCGGGGGCCGAGGCTTGTTCGTGTTTTTCAAAAGCGAGCAGCAGACTCACCGCCGCGTGTGTCGTTTGTAACTCCTACTGGTGCGTCCTTCGTTGCAGTCCCCATGATGCTTATACACGAGCTTCTATATTTAACGTCAATTTCTTAGGCTTGAAAGCAACAGCAGCGAACCGCTGAAGGGCCCCGCCGATCGATTATCCCTGCTAGTACGACCCATCCGTACACCCTCATGGCGACCGAACTCCCTCTGGACGTCCATAGCCTCATCATTGAATGGGTATTCCGGTCTTCCCAGCACATCGTTATCGACTATACCACCCTTCACGCATGTGCGCTCGTCTGCCGCGCATGGACTCCGATCGCTCAGCGCCTCCTCTTCCGCCGCATCCTGTGCACATCTCTGCATGACCGTGACAGCCACTGCGAAATACAGCTCCTCGTCCGTACCCTCCAAACTCGCCCGCACCTGGCCGCGCACGTCCGGTACATTCGGGTCGCCTGGCCGCATCCACCAGACTATGGCAACCTGTGCCTCCGTCTGCTGGAGCTCTGCCGCCACGTCGAGGGCATATCATTTTCGGACTTCATCAGTAGTGTCAACTCTTTGAGTGCCGAATTGGATGCACGCCTGCGCGCAATCCAGCTATCGCCCGCGCTCCTCGATGTGGGTGGTACGGACAGCTCCATCAACAGTATTATGCAGATGTGCATGGGCGTGCGCGTGCGCGTGCTCATACTGAGAGGAAGCTACTCCTTGCATCATCCCCTGCCTCCCACAATAGAGGCCCTAGAAATACACGGAATCAGCGCTCGTCAGTGTCTGTCACTTTCGGAGTCCCTCCACGCGCTGCGCTATCTCTGCCTGGTCCACCCGTGGTGGTCAGACACAGCACTGTGCGAGCAATTTATTTCGACGGGCATCCTCCCGCGGCTTCAATCGCTGCAGATCTGGGGCGATTTTCCGCCGCCGAAAATTCTGGAGCAGCTCGTCCTACTCAAGACCCTCGTCGTCGATGAGCTGCCCATAAACGTCGTTGCGCTCCCACCGTCATTAAGGCACCTCGGCTACCATGTCTGGGGGACGTCGGCGCCGAACATGCGCGCGGAGCTCGCCGTCGATCCTCTTCGCACGCTGCGGGAGCTGCAGCTCGTTACTGTGACGCGCAGTGTTGAGCAGCACGTGCGTGCAGCGTTGGAAGGGATGTGCCGCCACAAAGGTGTCGATTTTGGGACCTATGAATACCCGGAATGCTTCCAGGTGTGTTGGCCGTGGTAGATGGAGCACTTTTGCTAACGTGGCACACGCAGCAACCTCAACATATTGACTGGATTTGAGGCGACGCCAGCGGCCCGCGCGCACGCCTGAGCCTAAGCCGCAGTGAAAATGCCCCAGCCTCAGGTCGAGTCCCATCGGATGAAGGAGTGAAGTGGTGGGTAACTGTAAGCGGTGTTATCAGACGCGCTATCATTCAATTATTCGACGCTCATATAAAATCACTATTGTATGCTGACTCATCACGATACTCGACGGCTTGGTCGCCATCGAACAAATCGGAAATATCACATAGGATGTCTACTGGAATTCCATCGCATGGGTACGAATACGAGCCAGTTGTGCTATTAGATTGGGGTGGGTTGGTTGTGCAGGTGACCCGCGCTAAAGTGATTGAATTTGGGACGAGGTATTGGGTAGCAGATGGCTCGGTGTCGCTCGTGCTGGATGATGTGGGATGGATGGTAGAGTATATGGAATGGAGAAAATACAAGATGGGCGTCAGCGAGCGAATAAGCTAGCTGGCGGCTGTGTTATTTGAACGCGGGGCCGAAGGCCCGAAAGCCCGAAGGGTGCCCTACGTGTTTGGCAAAACCAAACAAACGCTACGCTCTTTCCTCAGTCCTTCGTGTCGTCGCTCGATCCACAAAGCTACGCGCATGGGTGCGATCCTTCGACAGAGTTGTATGGTTGCTGGTCTCCTCAGATGAGTCACAGCTCATGGTGCACGATTTGCTAGTCGGTTTTCGGCGCGACGATTTCAGTAACAGTTGACTGGTCGGGCCTTCATTCATCCTTCTCCATCGCAAAGATGACTGGCAACTGGCCAAGGAAGTTTGCGGAGGTGTAGTTGATAGCCTGAGGTGAGAGTACAATCTTATGGCCCGTCATGATTGATTCTCATTTCTCTCTGCGCATCAGCGACGTCATTCTACATGTGTTCCCGCCGCATCTGTCCGCCAGCCCTCGGCGTGTCTCCGGTCCTTCGAGTCCAAGAACGTCGCAGGAGAGGATGTGAACTATCGGGTGCGCAGCCGTCGATTGGTCTGGACCGTCTCACTTAGACTATGTGCCAGGTCCCGCGCCCATCCGTTCCTCCTATCCATCTACCTCCTGTTTCAAGAGCGTCTTTATATACTCTGCGCTCATGGGACACAGTCAGGACAGCCATGCACTTCCCCGGCCACGCGTCGATCAAGGTGCCGCATGCGAAGCAGCGCCCTTACGAGGATGGGCATACAGTCGTGCTGTCTCTCGCCGAGTCGGCCGACATGCTGGACTCGCCGTCGGATTCAAGCTTGGGCTCCGCCTCGGATGTCGCCGACCTTCTTTTCGACATGAACGTCAATCCGGACTACTGTCCGCATTCTAACGGTGCGACGCGATGCTCATCGCTCGTTTCTACGTCTACAAAGCGACCGAACCCAAATGCGAAGACCCTTCCGCTCGTGGTCCTTTCTCGTATATTGCGCAGCCCTCACGCTACACCCCTCTTCCTCGTCTCACCATCATCCCAGCCCTCGTCTCGGCAGTACCTCGAGATATACGACCCCGCGCTCGTGGACATTCACGATGGCCCCGAGTTGCTCGAAGACGGGACACGGAAGGTAGAAGTCTATTCACGACTCGCAACGCTCGAAGACCGCATCGGCGCGCTCCGAGTTGCCGATGGCGACGACGGGGAGGCTCGAGAGCGTGTCCGTCTCAGCATGCCGATCGCCCATGGCCGCGTACTCCATGGGTCAGGACGTCATTCTCTCTGCAGTGTCCCTGCGCTCCTTTTCCGCGACCTCCCCGACATCTCCACCGACACCAACGTCGACACCGACGCCACCCCCAACGCCGCTGCGTGGATGATCTGGACCGCGACATCAGTGCCCCTCACGTCCGTCCCGCCCAGCGCGTTTTCTGCGCCCACATGGCTCCGCCTGGAGGCGCTTGTGACACACGCCATCGGAATATGCGCGCGCGAGGCGCGTGTGGCGCATAGTCTGGACTTCGGCAGCGCAAAGGTCGCGTGGGACGGAGAGGGGCTGCAGATGGACCTCGACTTCGCAGATGCGGGGCTGATCGACGATAGGCAAGGCGGAGATGGGGAGGAATGCATGGTGGCGGCCTCGCAGACGGTATTCCGGAGGGAGTGGGTGAGGGAGTGTGCAGAGGATGCGTGGCCTGAGTGATCAGGCCTCGCTGTAGCTTCGGCGCATGTTTTGTATGCATCGAAAGACGCTTAAGTCCTATCCTTCATCCAGCGGCTTTTTTTGCTGCCTTTTTTTACTCCGGAGAGTCGCGGGTGCGAGCTACCACCGGCCACAAACTGCGGAGGTGCATGTCGGCACTTCCGGGCGGGCGCTTCGTGGCTGCTGCCAGGACTCGCGCCGATTATGAGTTACATGACCCGCAGCTACTCATTAAGATTACTGAAGTGGAGATGTCTCTGGATCAATAAATGTATACACATATGTGATATCACGAAGCCCACGAAAAGGAAACCTGCCCATTTTCCTCATTCATGCTCCAGTTGCTGCCTTCAAGTTCCTCACAAACCACCACCATCCCAGGTACTGCATCCCTGAGCCTCTGGACACACGCCTCATTTGCTTCACAGTAGCTAACGTCCAATTTCTTGAGCACGTAACCCAATCGCGCGCGCTCCGCCAAGTACGTTGGTAGTGCTTCGGCCAAGGGCGTGCCCGACGCCAAATTGTCGCTGCGAAAGTCCACCTCCTGAATCGACAGAGTGGATAGCACGGGAAGGAAGACTGTGGTCGGTGACCTGTCGGCAGGCGTCTCAGCCTGGTCGGCCGCAATGGAGTCCGAAGGGCGCAGCGCGGCGCAGAGAGTCAGCGCCGTTGCGCCGCCAACAGTCAGATCCCGCAATTTCGGTTTCTCCTGCACTAAGTCGACCCAGGCAGCGTCTTCGACCGCGCTCACGAAAAGCGACTCCAAGTCATTCGACGAGAATGCCTGCAGCGTTGACATTGCCAACATCTGATCGCTTTCATCCCGTGCGGGAAAATTAACAGCGATGCTCGGTTTGTCCTTGCTTCGCCACGCTGTCCCCTCCACACCCCACGCATCCCCCCCGTTTATGTTCATACAAATCCTGTTGATATTGATGGGTTTCTTCGAAGCTGAGTGGGCGTCCGGTCCGATGGATGCGAGTATGGTGGACAATGTAGACATAACGTCATCTGGCACTGTGTCCGAGAAGGCGTATATCCAGCATTCAACTATGACTTCCAACGGAAGGTCGAGATGGGAGAGAAAGATCCGTGTGTCAGTGAGGTCAGCGACGAACACGAGATGTTGTAGGCTTGTAAGTGCGACAATACGACGAGATGGGGAGACTTCGTCTGATTCGTCCGTATCGATCTCGATCTGTAGGTCCAACTCCTTGAGGGCATGCATCCTGTCCAGCGCATCCAATATATCCTCCAGCGGCGGCAATATGAGATCATTGAGTGAGCCGTCCCGGCCTCTACACAGCTTGAGAGTGGTGACGTGATTCAGGAGCGATGATTTGAAGGGCAGGGAGCACAGTGCATGAAGTTGAATATGCCGCAGTGCGGGCGCGGATCCGCCGAACAGGTTGTCTGGGAGCTGGGCCGGTTGGTCGTCATGAAACAGCTCGAACCTACGCAAGAGAGGCGCCGGTTTGACCAGCGCATGTAAGATTTTCGAATCGCTCTTCACGCTCAGGGTGCGCGTGCGTCCTATGCTGTGCGACACGATTTGTTGCTCCTCGACGGTGAGAGGTTTCCTCGATGTGATAGAGAGCGGCGCGCTCCGTGCACGGGAGAGAAACGCCTGTGTCCACGCGCGTCCGTAGGAAAAATCGATGTTGGCCCAAAGCAAGGGACATCCGACGGCGACCTGCCGCCACCACCGACAGACATGCGTGAGCGCTATCCACCGAAGGTCCGCCAGAGGTTTGTCCTCCCAGACGCGTTGCTCCTGGTCGGGCATAATTTCTGGTTGGGAGACGTGCATAAAGATGGCGGTGAGGATTTCGGGGGGAAGGCGGACGATGGTGAGGCGACTGTTATGCTGCTGGCGGATGGGGAGTAGTCTTGCGACCAGGGCCGCATCGCGTTCAAGAAAAGTGTGGCGGAGAGCAATCGCGGCGAGTTTTGCTTGGCTTTCGATTTGGGCGCGAAGGCTGGCTCTTGCGTCGCAAATCACGCTCTCTGCCGTCATTAAGTCGCCATCGAAAGAAGTTAATCCAGGGAGCTGTGGGACTGCAGAGCGCACAGTATCCAACCAGAAATCTTGACTGTCGAAGTAGCTGTTTTGACGCGGTAAGGGATGTCTTGTGCTGCCCAAATTCAAGTCAGCAAACAGAAGTGAAAGTTCATCGATGTTCGTCCGTCCTGGGGTAGCGGCCATCGTAGATGCTGCAAATGCCGCGGAGCTTGTATGATGGTCCTGGCCCCCACCGGAGTCGAGTGGTTGGAAAAGAGCGCGAAAGATGGAAGGCCAGGTTCAAGTACAGTCTAGTACGAGTTGAGCAGAATAAAAGGGAATCCTTGCCAGCACGTGCACTGTGGCCTGCGCTGAGCCGTGAGGATTAGTACAATGGGAAGCGACGCACGCGAGAGCTGCACCGTGCTGTTCGAGAACAACAACAACCGATGTGTGCCTTGTGCCTGCGCCACGTCGAAGCATCCCATCAGAGCTATACACAGAAAACATAGCATGCGACGTGTTTTCGCCTGAACGCATTTCGAAGTCGGGATACAAGCAGATTGAAAATATACCACAGCAGTCTGCAGATATCTCATTCATGTCCCACTGACGCATCGAGAACAAGGAAATATCATGATGCCTGATGGTCTTCCCTCGCAACGCTGCTACGGTGCGAAGACAGTCTGAGGAGACAGGGTGCTCCATTGACGCGACAGCGCCACAATTTGCGCCCTGTGCCTCCCTGACTCGGTCACAAGCTCCCTGTGCGACTGCGCAACCGGCTGCCTTCGCCACTGCGAGACTTGACGCTGTCGAGCAAGTATTCAGACTAGTCAGGCTCGTAAAAACGGGCGACTCACCTTGGACCAATATCCTTGCGGCTACAGCACATCAAATACTGACCCTTGCTCCTCCTTCCCGGATTACAACCTCTGGAACAATCCCACCACCGAGCTGGTAACGCACAAAATCGGTCACCGCCGCCCGGGCCATGCCAGCACACGACGTTCTCGGCAGCTTTCAAGACGGATGGTTAGAAGACGAGTAACATGGAAACCCGCCAGGTACGAACCTCATAGTGACTCATTAGCACGATGTTTGACAGCCACGGGAGCTCTTGTTGCAGCAGCGGAGGCTGCGTGACCTCAAGAAGTTTGCGGACGCATGGCCACGGAAACGGTGTCATTGTGACCATCTTGATCGATGCTCACGCAGAAAAATGGACTCTACATAGCGTGTCTGTACGTGCAGCGCGTCACGATTTTGTCACCTCGTCAGCAACGTATACGACCCGCAGACATTGAAACACACATCTGAGCATGCGCAAGGCAATATCCTGGGCTCTCCATAATTGTGACTGGCCTAAGTGAAGTCCCGATCGATGTGCGGCCAAGGTCGAGAAGCTGGGAGGGGAAGACGGAAATGCAGAGACTGGCCGCTGGCCGGCAATTGCAGAGGCCGTTATTTGCTGCGGCCAAACACCGGCGTGTGCCGGCCAGTGGCTCCGAGTCCAATCCGAGTCTGTCACGCGGCCCTCGTACCTTGCAGCTTCAAGTTGAAGCGACCGTTCGCCCCTTCTTACACTCTAGTTCTTCGGAGGCTCAGAGGCCGGCTCGCGCGCGACTTCAGAAGTTCCGTGTCCATCAAGACAAGCTCAATGTCAGTTCAACTTTGAAGTTCAATCTGATCATTGCGTGACAGATGGTGCTTGGATGGTGCGACACCCAAGTTCTTGCCAATCATAGCTATTGACTATTGCGCAGGAAATGTATGCCATACTATATAACTTTGTTACAATCTGAATCACGGCCCACGTTGCTCCGACATGCCTCCCACTACTCTCGCCTCTTATTCCTTATGGCGTCTCCCAACCCACTGAGCACCATACTTCGGCCATCTTTTGCTCTTGTCACTTCTCTCTCCCCGTCGCCTGTAAATGCGCCGCCATACAACGCTTGCAGAAAAATCCTCTTCTTGGAGCCGCCGCTTGCTACTTGCACTTCCGAGCAGATGATCTCGTGCGCGTGCACCATGCCAAGGTGAATGGGGATTCCCAAGGAGATTTGATCAACGCTGAAGGCTGCCTGCAACTTTTCCAGCCCTTCGAGATCGAAGCTCATATAGCTTCGGGCAGTCGTCACTGTTTTTCCTTCTCCGAACAACTCCTTGCCCTCGAATATGATCGCGCGGCCCTTCAGTTGCATTGTGCGGGAGGAGGTCCTATCCTTCGTGTAGACTTCCCACTTCGCTTCCGCACGGAGCAAGGGCACGCTGACCAGACTCGAGCTCGTTTGTTTCAAGGACCGGAAGATGCGGACTTGGCGCTCGTACTCGTAATTCGCTGGTGCACCCACGTCCTGTCCGTCGATCACATCCGGGAAGAGCTGCAGCAGCGCGCGGCCGCACGAGAGCCGTGTCTTCGAGGCATCGTCGGGTGTAACGAGCGCGGAGAGGAAGGTCGTGGCGCTCGCATCACCGCGCTCGGGTACGAAGCTCTTGTCGATGGTTCCACGCCACACAATCGGGTCTTTCTGCCTGACTCGGCTGGGATTGTGGAATTCGACGAGGGAGAGTGTGAGTGTGTTTGGAGTATCGGAATGATAGAGGTGCTTTGCGAGGAGGTCGATCGCCTGTGCGTGGGTGTGTGTGGCGTTCATGATGTCTGGTTGGTCGCGATGAAGGTGAGTGTTGGGATGGTGAATGTACCCTTCCGCGCTGAACAGAGCCGGTATTTATAGGCCCATCCTTGGGGATGACGTGTTTGCCGAGACGCAAGCGCAAGTGCTGCAGGCATGCCGCACGAATACAAGGACGCACGTACAGAGACGTTTCCGCGACAATTGGCGTGCGCTCGTGCTGTACGGTATTGTAATCGGGAACCGGCACTGACAGCGCGCTGGCATCGTGCTGCGCTAAGAACCGCAGCACACGGCCCACGCGCGGACACTGCAATTATCAGTTGGATGGAGGCGCCCGGCGTCGCGTCGGTAGCAGGCGCGGTGGTGGCTGTCCTCGTGTCGACTAACAGTTTGTGGCGCGATCACGATTCAGGATTGTGCTATTATTGGATGCTTGTTAACAGATATCCTAGGAATTGCAGCGCACTGCGTGAGGCGGTAGCACGTTGCTCGCACGCCGGTAGGAACACCAAAAACGTACGGGCGAATTCGTCGCCTTCGCGTGCATTTGCAAAACGTTTCACATTCAAGGAACACAAGGAAAACTTCAATTTCGACGACGGATCCAGCAAACCACAGTTCCTGACCGGCCTGACGTCGCAGGGCTCAAGTGTATACGCCCGGATCCGGATGTCTCGGCAATGCGGTGCTACAGGAAGCGCCGTACCCTACGTTTCAGAGGACTCAAATCAGCCAAGAGCCGTGCGGAATTGCGGTGTAACTTGGACTCGCATTTGAGCTAGGTCCGAAGATATGGAAGGCAGACTCGAGCGCACGCAGGGCTCGAATTTCACCGGCCACCGCAGCCCGCGTGCCAGTGGGTAATCCACTAAACAAGAGGCGACTAAGCAAGGTCTCGCTCCTTGTAGTCAACTTACAATCCAGACTGATGAAGTCCTAACCATGGAGGAACCACGTTAGGAGAAATGGGTCAGACAATTGAATCAACTCTTCCGAAGGTCCTTCGTCGGCGAGCCCGGGCAACTCGGGGGTCAGCTTGCCACGAGCCATCCATCTCGTATCAGGAGCCAATTGTCTCAGACAACCTGCGAAATAACAATTATCTGGTGCTAGTGTACTCTCCAGCGGTAGGATCTCGAGAAAATGTCGTGGCCGTGTTGCAACCCTCGAACTGGACCGCCCTCGGGGTAAAGCCGATAGGCGAACAAACAGATGTACACACAGGCAGCGCCACCCGACGGGCCATTGAACATAACCACAGCGGTCCTTCCACGCCGAAGCGAACACCACCATCCACCGCTCGCAGTTTGATCTCTGCTGCAATGCGACGACAGTACTTTCTCGAAAAACAGAGGACCTAGGCTATAACCTTAGCTGCGGCATCGCGCTTTTCATCCTCGGTTCCTCTGCAGCTCTGGCTGCAGCGCCGATCGCTCTGGCTAAGCCTTCAACCTTCAACGACCACCGGCTCAGCTGCCTCGCTTTCTATGATTCATCTATACGGCCACCCTCTTCGCTTTGGTCGCTCGGCGTTACTTCAGTCTGCAGCCAGCACCGTCTTGGATCGCACATAATTATTGGGTACGTCAACGATCTATGTCCTTGGATTGTATATACTCATAATCGTTTTTTTCACCCTGTGCTATCCTCTCAGTCGCCAGTCGCCACTTCTCTGCCGTCGAATTTCCGGTCTCACCGGTCTAAATGGCATTCCTTCCAAGCTCTTGCCTCTTGCGCGCATGTGCCTCCAGTGTTATATAGCGTACGCGCGACCGTACGTGGCGATCCACCTACAGCTTAGTACATGTTGCTGATCAATTCCCCTCGATGAGGAAATGGCAGTAAATGTTGCTACATGTTCTTTCGGACTGAGACACACTATGACCGTTGAACGCGAAGCATGATTCCTGACGAGACGCAATACGGATTATCAACATATCTTGACGGCTGTTACGGCTCTGTACAAGTGATGCGACGCCATGTAGTATGGCAAGTGAAATTCATCATCGTCGAGCCCGAAACTTGGGGACATCAACTCTTCGGATATCTGAGAGCATTTCGTCTCCTCTCGCGATCACCCCGTCGAGAACCTCCTTGTCTGCAGTGTGTTCGATGACGGCATCGAGCAATTCCGTTACGATAACGGTGACTGCTCCTAACTCGGAAAAGACAAAACGCAGGTACGCATTCACTTTTCCCGAGACTATCCCTAGCCGATGGAGGTGACTGACCAACTGTTTGAGGGCCTCGACGGATTTGTCGCTCTGGCACAGCACATCCATTCTGAGTGATTTGCCAATGAGCTTGTTGGTGTCGTCGGTTAATCCTTCGCCGTTGAAAATGAGCACTCGGCAATCGAAATGTGCTACGCCCTCCTTGTGTGCTGTGTATCTTGCTGCACCGACGAGCTCGGGGAGGACAAAACGCGAGTCTGTCGCTGTCTTCTGTCCCAGGTGCACCTCGGTGCGCGCAATGTGCGCGAAGATTGTGCGCTGCGCCTCGTACGCCTTGTCCGCCTTGCTCGACCCCTCCGGGAAAAACTGGATCAGCACGCGCGCGCCGGCGTCGAGCTGTTTGACACCACCGTCTTCGGGCGAAGGCGTTGCAATGACAGAGAGAAATGGAGAATGGGCTTGAGCACTAGTGCTGGTGACATACCCCTCGACGCAATGGCGCACGTTACCACGCCACGCCATAGGTGATGGAGAGTCGGATGTGGGGGTCCAGGGAACGTTTAGGACGATTGCTGGGCCCCTTTTCATGTGATCATTGAGGCATTCGAAGAGAATGTTTATGTACCGCGGATGATTAGTCGTGTCAGTCTGGAAGGCGGTGAGAAACGACATGGCGGTGGGTGGTGTAGTTAGAGACGGGAGGATGGTGGAATTTAAGTGTAGGGCGAGGTAGGGCGAGGTTGACGGGGGAAGGCGGGGAACGTGAAGGTGCGCGGGCCCTGTACTCATATAAAAAAGGACAAAGCGATTACCTAGACCGCCTTGTTGTCAACGTTGTTGTCTTCTTCTGTGTTAAGCCGTGTCTGTGATCGTGGACGAACAATAGCTCGTTGAAAGCAGTGCTAGATCAAAAGCCATTATGCACCACACGATGCTGTGCGCCACTGAAAATAACGGCGGTGTGCTTCTAACCATGAAGAACGGCGTCCGCCAAGTTTAGGATAACGCGCACATGCACGCGTCAGTGGCGCTGACGAGGGGAAGCCGAAAAACGAACGACTAATTGTACATAATGAAACGATCGAAGTCCCCGCCGCCGCCACTGACCTCACCCGCTCCGATGTCTTGGCGAAGTGGAGAACAGGTGCGAGGGCAGCAAAACAGCAGAACGCAGTAGCGAGCTTGGGATGATTGTCACATTCTAACTCCATGATCATGTTCAGCTAATTGATTCTGAAAAACGCTAGGAGACATACTGTTCAAACTTGTTTGAGTATTATCTGCGGAGAAGCAGGCTGGCGCGTCGCGTCAAACCGACATCCTCTTGGCGGCCCGCTCTCCTCGCCTGGAAATATGCATCTCCGCAGCAACACTTCATATGGCTGGCCGCATACCTATTCAGCGTCGAACACTCTCGTCATAAAAGACGTCATGCCAACGGCAGATTTATCTAAATAGATGAACCAACGAGGACAAATGGCCCATTTTTTTCCACCTCGCACGGACAGAAAGCATGCCCGCTCCAGCAGGCAACTCTCCAAGTGTCGGTATCGAGCCTGACCCGCGTCAGCAGCCTGTGTGCATCGTAGGAGCTGGTGCCGCGGGCCTCATCACTGCGCATGTTCTGCTCCAGGATGGCTTCACGGACGTGCAGGTGCTCACGCGCGACGCGGCTGTCGGCGGTGTGTGGATGGACGGGCGCGTCTACCCGGGCGTGCAGACGAACAGGTGCGCCGGTCCTACCATGGCCTAAGCCAACGCTTTGCCTAACGTGCGCCGCTGCCTTCGACAGCGTCCACAACCAGTATAGCTTCTCGGCGATGCCGATGGTCGAGGATGCGAGCGGCGCGCGCCTGACTGGCGTGGACGTGCAGCACTACTTGGCGACTTTCGCGGCGCGGTTCCTGGAGGGGAAAATCCGTTTCAACACAGAGGTCGTGCAGATCCGGCGAGAGGGTGAGGACTGGCTCGTGGATGTGCGCAGCAGCATAGATGGTGTGGTGGAGACGCTGCACTACATGCGCGTCGTTGTGTGCACTGGCGTAAGTCCTTCTTCGAGTCATCATTCCGGCACGGATTCTGGCTGATGAGGACATTGTGCGGCAGGGGTGCAGCAATCCACGCGTGCCAGACAGCCTCACTCCGGCTGCAGCGATTTCTGCGGGGTTTATAAGTCCAGTCGTCCACACGCAAGACTTCGCGGCCCGCCGAGATGATATTCTTGCAGCAACCAGACCCGGTCAGGATGGTCCGGGTGTCGTGATTGTAGGAGGAAGGCGTTCGGCGCAGGAGTACGTGGATTCTGTTTGGTAAATCAATTCAAAGTCGGCGCAGTTGACAATTTTGCAGCGTGTCTGCGTACCTGGCAAACCAGGGAAGGAAGGTGTCGATGGTGTTTAACGGCACGGACTCCGTCATCGCAAGCAAGCGCCGAATGCCAGACTTTATTCGGAAGAGCAGGTAAGAAGAACTTGTCTTGGAAACTGTTTTGCATTGGAAAGAGTTTCACGACACAGGTTCCTTTCGCTATTTTCCCCGCACCCCGAGCTGCGCACTTGGCTCGAGTATGTACCTTCCAATCTGTCGGAGCATCGTGTGGCTCGCTGAAAACTGCCGCAGGCGGTTTCTGCACACGACCTGGCTTGGTAGTAAAATCGTTGCCGCGTTTTGGAGCCGCTTGGACAGCGAGGCCGTACGTCCATCCCTTGTATTCATCCTGGCTTGAGCTCGTCAGCACACCTCAAAATAGCACGTTGCACTCAAGATTCCGAGCGACTCACCATTGCATGGGCCCACGTCCTTCTGGAACGTCGCGAACGACGAGGACACACCCACTCCTGGATCCCAGCGCTTCCATGCACTCGTCCATGCCGGCAAGGTCTCCCTAGTCGCGCCTGCGCGGGTCGACGGCTTTGCGTCCGACGGGCGATCCGTGGTACTCGATAACGGGGAAGTTCTAGCGGCAGACGCAGTCGTCCTTGCGACAGGGTATGACTCGTCTTGGGCGGGGTTATTCGATCGTGAGGCCGAAACTCTTTCGCGTCGACCAGATGTTGATCACCCGGTACAGAGGAGACGCGCATAGAGCTCGGGATCGAGAGGCATTCGCCTCCACCGCACATGGCGCGATACCACTGGGACTACAAGTCGCTGGAGAACGGACCCCACACGGCAGCCGACGCAGAAGCGCCAGGCCCTACATTCGTGCGTGGCCTCGTCCCGGCACGGAATATCTTCCGCCGCGATTTCGCAGTCAACGGCGCCGTGGTATGTGCTTCTGGTCTTGCAGTGCGGCCACCGTGTTGACGCTTGCGCCCACTGCAGCTCACGGCGCACAACGCCATGTCCTGCGAGGTGTCCGCGCACTGGATCTCGGCGTACTTCCTGCGCGACGCGCTGCGGCTGCCTTCCACGGTAGAGCAGGCGCTCGAGCACGGCGAACGCCAGGCGCAGTGGATGCGGCAGCGTTACCCGGGCTTGCTGAACAGCTTGAACGAGAGCTACTCGACCATGGCCGCTGTGTGGGAGTACGTCCCGACTTTCGGCGCTGCATGCTGGGTGCAGACACCGTGCTGTGCTGACGCCGATTGCTTCTAGTGGGCTGCAGTGGATCGATGGCCTTTTGGAGGACATGGGGCTGCCGATAATGAGGAGGGGTGGTAACTGGCTGACGTGGCCGTTCAAGATCGTGCGGGTGCAGGAAGTCGCAACGTTGAAAGAGGAACGTGATGCTCAGCGAAAGCAGGTCCGGCTTTCCAATTCCAGCGTAGAATCTGATGTACTGTAAGAGTCCCTGATGTGGTGAGCTGCGTCGTTCACTGTAAGACTGGTGACGCACCATCGACCATCAGCACGTTCGGGAACCATCGACATTAGAGTGATTTCGAAAGGACTTCTGCGGGCAAATCTTTCGTTCGTGCCGCAGCTCCAAATCCAACGCCCCAACAGCTCCACCAGGCTCTGGCCAGTGCCTGCTGCTGACAGATCTGGCGGGAGATCGTACGAGGTGGGGCCGTAAGATTCTTGGTGGGGCTGCTGCAGAAGTGGTTTCGAAATCACTCTATTCAGATTACAAGAGCAATGACGGCGATCATATGAGTGGTTGTCGAACATCATGACGGACACCGACCTACAGAACGAAAGTCATGCCGATATCGATTGTGCCACAATATGCCACATACTCACTATTACGTGCAAGCCAACTGACGAGTATAAATGTCTGCGGAGCGCCCTGCTTCGCCATTTCCCTCATAGCCCCCGCACTCGATGATGGCGTCCCCGGCAGCATCCTTCACCTCTACCCAGTCCAACGCGGGATCTGCACCCCCATCACCCGGACAGATCGAGTCCTCCCCCGAATCCACCCCCGAACTTGTTCCCGCGTCCGCGCTCATAACCCCGCCCGACACACCACCTGAGCCTGAGCCGCGTACGCTTGCGTTGGCCCGTACCGGTTCCAGACCGTCCACGGAACGGCGTCTTGTGTCCTCGCCACAACCCGATACACAGCCCGCAACTACTGCTGTGCCCGCGCCAACTCTCGTCCAAGCCGCATCTTCGTCCATGGAGAGGGGAGGCAGGCAGACTGCCGGAGTTAATGCATCGGAACCGGTGTCGCGACAGAGTGAAGTGGAGAACAGGGCGGCGGATGGGCGACGAGGCAAGGAACCAACAGACCGAGAGCAGGACGGGAAGCGGCGTAGAATTGGATAGTTTCATGGAGATAGGGTGCTGCGTATGTATGTGAGCGGCAGGGTGAGAAGAAGAGCTAGGATGCAGCGTGAAGCTTTGAATAATTGAAGCTGGCAAGGAGGTGGCGGCGGGCGACCAATATGTGTGGCGACATGGACCGACGACGCGTGGCCCAATCTAAAGTGTTAGATATAGACAAACAGATGCTCACGGAGAGAGGGGCCATGAATAGAACAGTTTCAGAAGGCTGGGCGGGAGGATCGGTGAGTACAGCTGGAGGCGCAGAAAGGACAACGACGCACCGCGCAGCACATCCAAAGCCCCTGTGTCAACTTCGACCACTCATGCCCAAGTCAGATCCAGTCCCTCCTTGGAGAGCATTCGCTAGCTGCGGGGAGTGTGCGCGCTTTGAGCCTGGCCTTGGTGGAAGCTGGTGATGAGAGTCAGCTAGAGCACGCCGGCGCCTGCCGGCTCAGTGCGAGCCACGTGGCGCGTTGTTTTTTCACGTCTGCCACCACCGCCCACCACTCTGCGCCTGCTGTCTGCTCTGTTCGCTTGTATGCTTTCTGGGAGAGCCTATGCATCGGAATACTCAATGGCCTGTCTGGTTCAATGTTGTTATTTCCGGCGCCACCTTTCCGTTGCCGCCATTGTCCTCATCCTCGGGGACTTACCGATCGCGGCCACATCCTCGCGTGCTTACCCGTTGAGTGTTCGTGCTCTCGACGCTCTGGAGCCACCGCGAAACACCTGCACGACCATTAATGTTCTCTTTGCCTCGATGCGCTTCTCCACGCTAGGATATTGGATGTCAAGCTGCAGCACCGAGGCTTGACAACGGACCAGCAATCGATGGTGGCTGCACACTCCCGAGTCGCCGAGGAAACCTCTATCGGCAGCCACGATGCGCCGTGCGCCTGGTAAGTATGGCATGGCCCCCTCACAAAGGGCAAAAAAGAAGCGGCCACCAGCAACAATGGCGTCTTCTTTTTTCCTGCACGCATATAAACAAGTCTCTTTGACCATTCCACCCTAGGCTTCCCCACTCATTTACCCCCGCTTCTCATCGTAGAGCACGCGCAATGTCCCCACTCGCATCATCGCCGTCCACGACCTCCCTCTCCTCCGCTGCGTCCGCAGAGTCGCACGAGCGCACCGCGCAGACCTATCGCAGCGCCTCCGAGCGCAAATTACGCGGGTTGAACCCCAAGGCAGACGGCGCGGCCGCGCTGTACTACGCATGCACGGCGAGCGCATCGACGGACGGGCTCGCGCCGGACTCAGACCCCGAATCCGACTCGGACTCTGCGTCGCTCTCAGCCTCGTCGGATGAGGAGGATGGGCAGCAAGCCAGGGACATGGGGTTGAACAAGGAGTCGGCGGGCGCAAAGTGGAGTACGCTTGGGAAGAGCGTGAAGGGCGGACTCGCGGCGCTCAAGCGCAAGGTGACGCTGTCGGCGAAGGAGTTAGATGCGCTCAAGATGGAGAGGCGGGACACCCCGGTCGAGGAGAGGCGGCGCACAGGCGACAATCTGACGGCACTCACAAAAAACGCCTCGTCGTCCTGATGCAGATGGCGAAGACCGTGATCCCCTTGGGGCGCGGTGCATTCCAGCTTCTTTTGTTTCCATTCCGTCTGTGGATCTGAGGATCTTTGATACTATACTAGAAAGAAGTGTACGATCATATGTGTTGTCTTCATGTACGATAGGTGCGAAGTACTCGTTCGGCGTCGTCGCCCACACAAAGCCAAACAAAGCAGTAGTGAGCTCGCCTTCATCAGCATCCTCGGAATGTGTTCCCTCCATCCATCAGACGCTTTTCCTCTGGTTCAGCACCCTTTGCGGCCTCTCTTAAAATCCTCGTCTTTTGGACTACATCCCGTTCTAATTGTCATGCTTCGATCCTACTCACAAACGGTCGATGAACAACCGGGGCGTACATTGCCAGCCGGCCAGCGCTCGGTCTCTGGTGCGGCGACTGTTCTATCCTTCCACAACATCCCTGCTAAAAGAACGCCTCTCAGACAAGGACCATCCAATGCAACACGGCACGATCAAGAACAACGACATCCGATTGATACGTCCGTCTACGACACTTTCGCCAGAATGTGCCCTCGCCTGCCCCGCATCCCTCCAGCGCCGGGACTACCTAGCTACACCAAGGGCTTTACGATACGTCATTGGCCTCTCCTTCCCCTTGTTTCGCCTGGTGGTCGTCTTCTTGGTGTCGGCTCAGCAACGCGCTTTTTGGCTTCGGTGCGCTCCTGGAGGACCACGGGCGCTGCGCGAGTCAGCGTCCTGACTGGCCGTCGGACTCTTCTTGCGCCTGCTGGAACTCGGTGGCTTCCCTGAGCTTCTTCCACTCGGCAGCACTTAGGCGCACTGTGCGCTTCAGCTTCGGCGGCTGCGCCACACCGCGCTCTTCGTCTGCTGTCTGTGCTGTGTCTTTCTCGATCCCAGCGACTCCTCGCATCTGCTCTAATGCCTGATTCTCCTGCGACATGATGTTACGGGATTGTGTTAGGTCTGCGGTGTCGCTGGGGTGGGGAGGATATGCTGGGATTGGGGGTATGATGGGAGTTCACAGTCGCAGAGGGTGGGGCTTTATATGACTGCGGGCAGGTTGCGTTCTGTGGTTGCGAAGGTTATGGCTCGCACATGCCTTCGACGGGGCCCACGCGTGCGCGTTGTTCTACACGCAGGAACAATAGGGTATCGTCTCTGTGCGTTGTCACTGCCTTGGTTGGTTTACGTACTGACAAGCACCAGGCGGGGGCGGTCACCTTGTTGCCGGCCACACAAGGAGTTCGTCGATGCAGGTGGTCCAGATGGAGGCGTGGCCCTTGGTACGTCGAATCCTCTACCTTGCTATGTCTGTTCCCATGGATCTGACCACTGTTTCGTGGGCCGCCTTACATGCAGGAACTTTGTGACAGCGGGACGCGTACAAATATTTTGGCGGGGTGAGTGAGGTTTCATGTGCCATCAGCAAGATGTTCAGTTGAACAGATATATCTGCCCGTGTAACTTCACGGGGCCGTCTCATACGAGTATGCCACCCATTTCACGTCCTCAACAACACCCTTCCTTGGCTACCTCCTCTCAACGCAACACACCACCACCTCTCATTGATCAGTTCATGATCTTTTGCTTCCGTGCCGTCATCAGGCCTGTCCTCTAGCGCGTCTTTTCCGGCCGGCACAGCACAGCGACATTCGCCTCCTGCATCGAATCCACTTTCGCGCTGTTAGGCGGCGGTTCGCACGGTGTCGCTGTATCCGGACGTTCGAAGATATGTGAAGGTGATGAAGGCGACGGCGGCAGGCGAGAGCGGCGTGTATACGCCGAAGATTGTCTGGCCCAAATGACGACATATCCGCGAAACACACGTCGACAGGCGCGTATGCAATCGCGACATCCACGAGGCATTATTTACAAGAATGTCTTATTGTCCTTGTGTCGGCGTCGGCGGGGAGTTCAATTGCGGGATGCTCAGATATGCACGTGCATACATCGAGGTGGTTGTCCTCGGTGCGTATAGTTGGTTGCTGCTCCCTGAGTCAATATAATCGCTGATGTCTTCTATATATACCCCTACAACACACCAGTCCAGGTTACGGTCTCAAAATCGTAGCAATTACAACCCTCCGATCCCGCATAAGCCTGACACTGGTCATCTAACATGACCATCATGCCTCTTCTTTCCCTCGGGGTCCACGAGTGCTCTGAGCAGAGCCCTCTTTTTCTCGTCGTCCAGCTCCTGAAGCCGCTTGTTGAATGCTTCAGCGGCCATCCGGTCTTGCACCTCCAGGCAGTCGCTGTCGGAAGGGAAAGGCAGCCACTTTGCCAGTCCGCCTAGAGTCCAGTCGACGAGTTTTGTCCTACGTTCGAACTTCGTGTGGCCCCGCTGTGTGGCACTGCGCTCGTCGCCTTTTGTCTGCGCGGTTTCACTCTGGGCTGCGTCAGCGTCACCTCCATGCGGCATCTCTGCTGGCGTCGGGGTGCAAGATGGGGGTACGTCTATGGGTGGGGAAGACATGCCGGGGATATGCTGGGAGTCTTGAATCTTTTATACGACTGCGGACAGGTTACGCGGCTTTGCCGCAGACAGTCGACGTGCTGCGCGCGAGCGTGCACAAAGCCGCAAATAAGCGTTGCCCCTGTAACGTTTTGTCAACGGACAGACCGCCATGCGTCTATTTTTCTTGGGCCGTCGGAGTGTAGATGCAGCCGCATAGCAACGTGTCATGGATCTCGACGCGTCTCCAACGTTACACCAGGTCTTCCCCCGTCGATCTGATCATTGCCCTTCATTTTTGCCTTGGAGCTCAGTGCGTCCAGCACGAGTCGTACGTGTGCGAATTACATGGATCCACCGCCGAGTACGATACAATACCTTTGTCCGAATATGCACTTCCTCCTGCAGGTACATTCGTGGTCTATTTTCGGGCTGTCCCTTCAACAGCCAGCAATGCCCCGCTCTGCTCCTCGGCTGCGACCCAATACAGTCTTTCTAAGACGTCCACGACGCCCCCAACCAGCGCTCTTTCTCTCAGTTCAGCTCACCGTCTGCTGGGTTCGGCTTCACGGCCTGCGTCCGTCTGCGATTGCCCGGGCACGCGATGTCGTTGTTTGGTTTCGCCAAAGCACGAACAACTGCTTGTCCTTCACCACGATCATTGCTTCAACCCCTTCGCCACAGCCTGATCCAATGCAATGACCTTCTTTCTGGATCCTTCGCCACCGCGCGATGGCGCAAACGTAGGCACCATGCTGGACGATCCTTTTGTCCGATACTTCAAAACGACGGAACAACTGGTGCACATTCCACAACCTATTCATTACATACCAAATCTCACGCGCCTACGCCTCGTCCATCTCCACGTCAGAATCGTCCCAGTCCGAAGGCACTGACATCCTGTCTTCCTCGTCCACATCTCCGTCGTCCGAATCTTCAGTTTCATCTCCCAGTGGAGCAAGGAAGCCAGGCCGGCTCGCGCGACGCAGAAGCAAGAAAACTGGTGGCGCCACGCTTCCCTCTTCGCCAAGTTCCACATGTCGATGTGGCACCACACCCCACCCTCCACCGTGACGCGCTGGTGCCCCTCCCGCATATCCTTCGTCCGAGTCCGATTCCGATGCGTCGTCTAAGTCTGTGTCATCTTCTGGCTCTGAAGTCGGTGGTGTCAGCAGCTCATCCGAGTCGTCTTCGGCCTTTTGTGCGTCCTTCTCCGAGTCTGTGTCCCATGAGTCCTTCGAGTACTCTGTTCCAGATGAGTTTTCCCAGGACGAGTAATCTGTGTTTGATTCATCGTCCCCCTCTAGGATGCGCTGGTACTGCGTTGAGAGGTACGGCGAGACGGTGTTGCCGTATACGTCTGCGGGTGAGAGATGTAGAGACATGTTCGAAGATGTGATGGGCTGGGCCGACTGCTTGGTCGGAGCAAGCGATTTATATGCCTCCGGCTGTGCTGCGCCCGCATTTTGTCTGCACATGCGGTAGACGCACTGTGCACAGCCATGTTGTTCTTCGCATTACTCAGGTTATAATACTTAGGCATGCTGTATCCGCCTCTTTGCGGCAGGATGTGGACAAGGGCAGCGCTCTGCTTGATTGTTGTGACGCCATCAAGGTACAGGTATTTTTGTATCACAACAGCACCGCTTCTTCTTGTCCTCCGCCGCCATCATCGCGCCATGGCCTCTGACACTGCAGTGCTCGCAGCTGGCCGCAATGTCACAGGCTCCCTGTATACACGTGTCTTCGGAGCCATTCTTCGGAGCCAATTTCACGCGATTGTGTTCTCTCAGCGTCTACCTGTAACCCGCCGCCCCGCCGTGACCCAGACATCTACAAAAGAGGGTTCGGTACTGAAGTACTGACCCCCGCACCCGGGCCCCTTGTCTCGGCTTTTGCCGAACCCATACTCGTGGTACTATATAACCAACTCCTCGACTGTGGTGCGAGCATACTCTACCATGTCTGCCCCCGCCTATTCCCTGTCCGCTGAACCCGCTCCGGGCTTCTGGTGGAAACTCACGCTGACCCGCGGTCCATACTTCTCAAGTAAGAGTATTGTGGTGGATGTCAGCGCGAGCGCGGCGCCGATTGGGCCACGCTGTCCTCGACGGTGTCCGGTCTTATCAAGGTTTCTGAATGCACGGCGCCGTGCTTGCAAGCAGGTCACTACACCGGGATGCAGATTATGGACGCAGGTTCATGGGCGGCGATGAACACGGAGCTGCGCGCGTACGTCCTCGCAACGCCGGGGGACCCGGACTCACGGCCAGTGTACCTCGGTGAGGCATAGTGTTTGTGTTTGTGGTGTCGCACGCTGACGGCTGCGCTGCACGGCAGGCACACTCGAAGCTCTCAACGCCAAAGGAGACGCCAAAGGAGATGCCGAAGGAAACGCCAAGGGAGACGTGTTCACTTTGAGTGATTACAATAGGTGTGTTTACTTCTGGGTTGCAGGCTCAATACTGGCATTAATGCGCGCGCTCAGTTCCAAGGAGTACTGGGAAAAGGAGCAGGCAAAGAAAGCAAAACAGAGACAGGAGCAGGCAGAGAGAGCGAAAAAGAGCGAAAAACAGGGACTGTGAAAGCATTTGATACGAAGTGTGCGTGCGCCGGGCGTGTCTTCAACACTGCAGGAGCCGGGGCCGAGAATATTTAGAGATGTTCGGTGGTTCATGGAATCAGAGGCAAAGCCCTCGGGCGAGTCTCGAGGCCAAAAGGGGCACGCAGCAAGTTTATAATTGTGCTGAGCATCATTACAAAATTAATGAGACTATGGCCCCGGGCCACTGGCCGTGCTTCGTCGTGGGTGAGAGCTGCGGAGCCTATTAAGTTCAGCCACACACAGAGTACTATTGAATAATGGTATACGCACCAGATCGTTGATTGAGAGCAGCTGATCGCGAGGACTGACGGAGGTGCACATGGCTTGTGTTTTGGGAGAAATATTTCCGTCAAGTGACGAGGGAGCAGGAGCCGCGACGCACCGTGTGGGCAGCATGCGTGATAAGATGAGGGCAGGCGAACTATTCAAGACGACTGCGCTGCCAGGGTTCCAGAATAGTGCGCAGACCGAGGGGGGAAGCACCCTCTATTCGACGAGAAGTTGCAGTTGCGATGTATCGGTGGGCAGTTCTGCATGGCGACTCTCGTCCACCTGGTCAGTTCGATCCGGAGCATTTCAAAGCTGCCGCTTTTCTGAATAATGCGCGTCAGTTGAGCGAAAAGAGCCACTTGAGAGCAGGACGCACGGAACGCTGCTCCCCATCGCAGCGCACGCGCAGATTGAGGTACCATCGCCATCGTTCACCTAAAGACGAGGTAGCAAAACGCGTCAGTTTCTCGATATCAGCAAGGGCGCGTGTCACGAAGCAGAGGAATGAGATCTTGAGAACTCTGGCCAGCTGTGTGGAGGTCGTGGACGTCGAGGGGAAGCGATGCCGGGAAGCCGGGCTGTATTTGGCTATGATTGGATCCCAACAAGCGCGCCGTCGGTCATTCTCTCCTTCCGATTTACATCCTGTACTCTCGCCTCTAGTTTCAGCTTGTCTAGATCGAGCTCGCAGTATCGTGAGCCGAGCGATGTGACGTCTTATGGGAGACGTCGGGGCGACAGCAGCGCCGGCTGGCCAACGCAACTCGGCCTCAGAAATTACGGGGGAAAGCGGCCATCCAGTGTATCCTTCTCATGCCGTTCAACATCTAGGTGACGGCAGCGCAGCAATACTACGCTTCTGTGACTCCTCAGGTCTGTAATGCGGCGATTCTAATGATGTCTATCTGTTGAAGGTATCGGCATTCTGTCTCGTACGTAGCTTACTGCGCAACTTTTGAAGCAGGAATCCGCCCTCGTCAGCTCGAAGGTCGGCGTAACCGACTCGGGATATGTAACCCATCATGTCTTCATCCCCATCGGGACTAGCAACGCCGGCACAGCTGCCGCCAGGCCGCGTCACCCACAGCCGTCGACCATCTCAACATCCTAACAGTCTTCGATCACATGCGCGTCGAGGTATATAAATGTGGGCGACTTGGAAGCGGTCTGCTCATCTGCCTATTCTCCAACCCTCCCAAGCTCCCTCTTGGACGTCGCGCGATGTCTGCACCACTCAATGTCACTCGCCGTGTTCCCTACGGTATGGCCGTCGCATTCCGTGCAGATCGCTGTGCCCGCCGCTGACAGTGGTGGTCGATTACGATTACAGTGCGCCTCGGCAGCTCGGGGCTCAAGATCTCGCGGATCGTGCTGGGATGCATGTCCTACGGAACACCGGACTGGCAGAAGTGGGTGCTCAGCGAAGAGGAGGGCATCTCCCACATCAAATTCGCGTACGTCGCCCGCCCCTTGCTGTCGCCGCAGAATAACTAATATATGCCATGGAACTAGCTACGAGAATGGTATCCAGACATTCGACACGGCGGACGTACGTCCTTCACGCACCTTGGCTCTGACGAGGCTGATGTCTGGTCATAGCTGTACTCGAATGGACTCTCCGAGGTCGTCCTTGGCAAGGCTATCAAGCAACTCAACCTCCCACGCGACGAGATCGTGATAATGACCAAGGCATGTCCGCGGTTCTCATTGCTACCTTCTGGTTCTCGCATGATCGTCTTCTCCCCGTATCATAGACCCCCGCTTACTATCCTTTAGCTCTATTTTGTTGTTAGCCGCACGAACTCTGAGCTCTACTACCCGCCCATCAACAGCGAAAAAAACGGCTACGTCAACCAGTTCGGGCTTTCGCGCAAGCATATCTTTGACGGCGTCAAGCGCAGTCTGGAGCGCCTCGGCGTGGAGTACATCGATGTGCTGCAGTGTGCGTCATCCCTTCTTTTGATTGATCATGATCTCGCTGTCAACATGCTGTCGTCGAGCAGGCCATCGGTTTGACGAGGACACGCCGATCGCCGAGACGGTGGGTATATCTTTGACAACCTGGAAGGCGATTGAAGTTGAGGACGGGAGAACAGATGCAAGCCCTGCACGATGTCGTCAAGGCGGGATACGTCCGCTATCTCGGCATGAGCTCCTGCTGGGCTTGGCAGTGTGAGCACATTTTCCAATTTACCATTCGACACGTCGCTGATGCGTCACTGTCGAACCCGTGTTCAGTTCACGCGATGCAGAGTACGCAAGGCTTCGCACTCGCTCAGTTTCTTCACTGCTAATCTCATTGGTTTTTCTCCTCAGACTACGCCATCACGCACAATCTGACCCCGTTCATATCTATGCAGAACCATTACAATCTGATTTACCGCGAGGAAGAGCGTGAGATGATGCCCACGCTCAAGGTGCGCTGCTTCACAATCTCCGCCGTCCTGCTCTCATTCTGGCTGCTCCGTTTCAGCACTTCGGCGTCGGCTCCCTGCCCTGGTCGCCTCTCGCACGCGGCGCGCTTACTCGTCCAGTCGGCGGCGGCTCTGATTCTGTACGCGCTGGTAACGACATGTACGTACCATGGTCTCCCACCAAGCCCGTTGACGATGCCACAGCTGACCGGTCGTAGCTGGGTTAATGACTACACGAAGGAGCCTGGCAACCAGGTCGTCGTTCAGCGGTGCGTATGGTGGCAATCATGTGAGTAATGCCGTGCTGATGTAGGGTGTATGGAACAGCGTCGAAGAGCTCGCGAAGAAACACGATAAGAGCATGGCGCAGATTGCGCTAGCGTGGATGCTCACTAAAGACGGTACGTCTCGGGAACTCGCTGTCCTCCTTCCTATCTCACAGTCGCCGATCAACTCCGTTAGTGGTGTCCGCGCCGATTGTCGGCACGACGTCACTCGAGAAGCTTTCGGACCTTATCGGTGCGTATATTTGCTGGGGCCAACCAGTCCGACGGCGCTGAATTGGCTGCTGCGTTCGCAGGGGCGGTGGAAATCAAGCTGAGCAGTGAGGAAGTGAAGTACCTGGAAGAGCCGTACAAGCCCATGGCTGTAATTGGGCACTAGGCATCTGGATAGCTCGAAGCCTAGCTCCTGTCGCCCAGACTGCAACCGCGCCATGATGACTCGTAATCTGCAGAATCGAACAGTTTCTTGACCCCAGATATGCCGTCCCATGACACTATAACCGACATCCTCTTCCAGGCTTGCATACTTGCGATGCATTGAAAATCCCGATCCTCTCCAGACTGTCTGGGTGGGCGTCGATTGCCGTCATCCGCCTCAGCGCGATGCGCGGATTTGAACAGCCTGACAGAGCCGCAGGAGCTCGCCGCGGCCAGAGCTCATAAGGTGTGTACGCATCGAGTGATGTGCCAAATGCGAAACGAACTGAAACGAACTGAGTAAGAGCATCGGCCGGTGTAGCCGCCGCGCGATGAGACGAGTCTCAGACGACGACTGCATGGTGCTGTTTGGCCATGTGTGTGGGGAACAAACAACGCGTATTATTTTGTCCCGAAGACTCCAGCCTTCCTACGACCATCTCATCGCTGTTTATCCCGCCGCAGGCCCTTCAGCACGCTCTCCAGCACCCACATCCATCGCCTCCTCGCCACCGGCACCCCCGCCCTCCAGCGCTCCACGTCCCCCGCGCTCATCCGCTTCCTCTCCGCCGTCGGCTCCTCTCCAAGCGAGCGCAACAGCTCTGCGCGCGCCCGATTCAGCTCATCCTGCCAGTGCTCTGTTGTCTCCACGCGCGGCTGTAGATC
Organism: Auriscalpium orientale; assembly: GCA_019915035.1. NCBI lineage: Eukaryota > Fungi > Basidiomycota > Agaricomycetes > Russulales > Auriscalpiaceae > Auriscalpium > Auriscalpium orientale. The sequence goes on from JAHLMH010000001.1 coordinate 5,290,622, forward strand.
CGAGTCCGATTCGGGTCCGGGGAGTGTGAAGGGTTGTGATCGACGGGCCTGTGTGTTGGGATGGGGAGTCAGCGGGCGGTCTATGCTGGGTGCCGACTCGTCCCATGGCGATGGTGCAGGCATGTTTGATTTGGTTTGTATGTTTGATGTGTGGTGAGGACAATTCGTTCTATCGCGACTTTTATACAGCGATGCGGTGGTCAGCGCGTACAGCCTCGTGGCCGGTCTATTGTAAGTGTGTGCCAACCGCTTTGTTGTTGCTGCTTGACAACATAGGCCTGGGTCTGATCGCCCATCGATAGATGTCTGCTTGCGCTCGAGCGCGATGCCGTCGACGACCGTTGTAACAGTGAGGCGTCACGACACCGCGTCCGCCACGGTAGATATGCTTGCGAGCCTTCTTATCAATCGGTCAGCGCGCTGTCGGTGCTCGGTGGACCATACCACGATGGCTTGCAGTGGCCAATGGGGAGTAATTCTGTACTCCTTGCAGACTGGAGGCGTCTGTCTACTTGTCCTCATCAAGCACCCAGGCTCCGCTTTGTCCTCCAAGCCACCTTGCATCGTCAGCTCTGACTAGCGCATCTCTTTCCCCCAGCCGATCCTCCACGCTCGCCATGCTCCCCGCACAAACCCCTCGCCTCAGCGGCAAGCACAGGGAAGACATCTCTCGGCTCCTCAGCCGCTATGCGACGCTCACCATGCAACTTACCATGCGCGCATCCGACGACGTCAGCGTGTGCGGGGCCCGCCTCTTTTCTGTCCGGACTCCCGCTGAAGACACCCCGTCTTCGTACTTCACCGTGCTCGCGGAGCTGAACGACGAACACCCGCGTCACTGGGACGGGACCCGCTTCTGCTGCAGGTCTTCCCCGTCGGGCAACCCGGCGCAGACGCAGCGTTCGCGGCGCATCGCACGCTGTTCACGCACATCGCGCGGCGCGTGCCGCCTGGGATGCGTCTCCCCCCACGTTTCTTGCCTGCGTCTTTGCCCTTTTTTTCTGCCTCGTTACTTCAAGATTATGTCTTACGTCGTACTGGTGTTGAGGGCTGTCGAGAGGAGCCGGTATATCCGAACTGTCTTTCCCATGGTCGTGGTCCCACTGCAGTGATCCTGGCTCCATGCCTCGCTCTCCTGCGACTCCACACGAGTATTTATGAACGGGCACACGCTGACATAGACAGGCCCGAACGATACTGCACTCGTGTTACACTGTTTGAGGTGCCGAGCGTTGCGATGCGGCACATCATGCACTGGGCGACGGAAAGGCGAGACACTCTTGCGTTTCCTGTGTTCACTCGCGAGCACTGGGGCACAGATGGCGTCGGAGTGTGCGGTCTCTGGAATTACGGTACGTTGAGGGGCTTCAACTGGAGCGTTGGACTCCGTGCGCGTTCCTCCGTTCTGTCGGGCTGCGATTTTTTGCCATATCGTGGTGATTTGGAACATGCCCGCCGTTTTGATGTGGCAGGTATGCTGGGTGGCGCACGTCGTTTTTTGTGTCGACTCGTCTGCACGCTGCGATTCGTTGTTTTTGCCCACGTCGCTTTGTGTTGAGGACAATACATCTACTACCTGGCGGCTCGCACCCATCCACGATGACGGAGTTCTACACGAGGTGTAACGCGACGATGGTGGTGCCTTGATGCCGAGCGTGCCACATGAATACAAGGCGACGTGTTCCTTTTGCGTTGCATATTGTCTTCGGCCGCCGGCGCTTTTCGGGGGCTTCAAGCTTCATATCCATGCTGTAACGTGGGATGTGCTGAGCGCGCGAGGCAGGGATGTACGTCGGTGGTGGCCCGCGTACAACGTGCCGCGCTCAGATGTGTCGGGATGCAGCAAGGGTCGAATGGCCTCATCGCTCAGAGTATAAATACTGTGGAGGGTCGTCTTTCACTGCGTCTCCCCGTCCCTATCGCCTCGTTCGCCAGAGCGAGCGTCCAACCCACACGTCGCCGCCATCACTCAGGCTCCCAATGGTTCGGCTCCTAAGAAAGATTCAAAGCTTTTTCAAGAAACCACCCATCGACTACAACGATATAATGTGGGATCCAGACCTCGAGCAGGCGAGTGCTCGGGCGGAGCAAGCATTGGATTTGGGAGAGACACAGGGTGGACCATCAAGCGCAGGAGACACTGAGGCTGATCCTCCACCCCCTTATGTCCCTGCACCCCCTTATACACAGAGTTGAAATAAGTATTTACTCGTCAGTAGAATACTTATCTGCAATTAAAATTGTGTTCGGGATGGCGCATGCCATTCTTTCCAGCGCGCACAAGCAGTTATCGACTCCTTATACACCCTCCTCCGCCACGTCCATAGTTTCCCCTCCGGTGTCGCTTCATGACACGCCCAACCGTTCCATCCTCAGGCTGCCGCGGTCGCCTGGCTTCAAAGAGTCTTGCGACGCCTCCGTGGCGCGCACTTGCTGTCTGCGTACAACAAAGCCAAACAACAGGTCGACCCATCGATCTAGTCGCAAGTACTACACGCTCTAATCGCTCGAAGACTCGACACTCGCCACGCCCGCAGACTCGGGTGCAGAACCGAAATCGTACGAATCTACTCTGTGCACCGCCAAGAATTTCCGAATGCCCGCACTCTTCCTAAGCGACCAGCGAGCCGGTCCAAAACCCCATGCGCTGCAAGTCGGCTGTCTTCCCCGGGTTCATTTTCGCGTCGACCGCAATATGCTTGTCGTGACCTTGTATGGTGCCTCGAAGCCACCACGAAGTGCGGGCCAGCGTGAGACCGTCAAGCGGCGAATTCGACTCTCGCATAACCGAAGGCTGCTTCATTGTTACACTCGGGCAGCGCTAGACGTGGCCTGCAGTTGCCATGGAAGCCGGCGCTCGCTGAGCCTACCGTAACTGCGGATGCACGACTTGCTCGTCGCAGGGAGACGTAGGCGGTCGCATGGTGGAGGGCTTTTAGGATGTATATGTGCGGTGCGTCATGTGTTCTACTCGTCTGCAGACTTAACTGACGCGTGCCATCGCGATCTGCAGCAGCGGTCAAATTCTGAGGTCCTCGACCCATTACTATACTGCACTCCGCCCTGCAGCAGCAAGCTCAGAAGCCACGATGCATTGCCGATACAGCCCACCCTAGGACGATCCGTCGAGTTTCGTGCATTTCCACGTCGGTCTGCACACTGGAATCGAACGCATGGCGCCTCTTTTCGATCCAATTTCCGCATCGCAAATGGTGTGCTAGGTCCACAACGTTGCCGGTGCGTCTCTCGTCATGCCATTCCTCGTTGGAATGTGCCCCATCCTTTTCGTTTCTTCGCGTGGAGCATGTTCTCGCTGGAGTGAAGTCGAAATTGTCTCGACGCGGTATGTTTTACTATGCCTCGAATGGGCGACCCAGGTGTGGAGGCGAACCGTTTCAGACACGCGTTGGCGTCGTGGGCGGGTCCAGGGCTTTCGCCCCGATTTGAGGTCCGGCTGGCTTTTGTCCGAGTCGACGTCGCATTGCGGCGTCTGCGGCACTTTGAACGTGCAGTTTATTTTCTCGTCGGCTTCTGGAGAACGTGGTCGCGAGCTGGGTCTGGCTGTGATGGCGACGCAGGCCTCGTTGGGTCCATTGTGGCACCGCAGTGACGGCGGTTCTATGTTCCGTGTTCTGTGTGGCATTTGTCCAGGCGGTGCCACACTCCACAGAACAGCATATAAACCGCGCATTTTGCCTTGTGGGTGCGCTCTCCAACCATGCCATCTTCGTTCGATACAGATTCGATTGCACCTTCGGTACATCTCCCGCCTACGCCCGCATCCACTCCGCGTCCTTTCTCCGTGATATCTATCGACGCCCTCATCTCTGCGCTGAACGAAGTGTTGCTTGCCAATGATAGCGATGTCTCACTTAGACGCGCTTCCTTCGAGCAGCATGAAGATGCCCGCGGACCGACAGTCACCTCCCAAGCGGACCGCGCGCGCCTTCCTTGTTTTGATCAGCTCGTAGACCGCGGTGCGAGGAGCCCGGACCATGGCTGCGAAGAACTTTCCCTTGCGGGCCGGCTCGAGGTGCAGGGACCGGGTATGATGGAAGCCTAGGAATGGAGGTCTGGATGTGTATTCATGTGTGCGAGGCGCAATGTTCTCGTTCTATGTAGTGCCCGAGGCGCGGACGTAGACCGCTGTGCTTAAAGTAGGGTCAAATATTATCTCTGGACATGAATGTATCCTCTCTTCTTCGTTGGCAGTCGCCCGGCGCCCGGGCACTCGTGGTGCTATTTGTTCCAGCTCACAACGTGTTGTTGGGTCATGTTCCACTTGTTTACTCACTTCGGTTGTCATGCAGCCTGTGCCAGAGTGTCGTTTCATCTATCCGACTCGCTTCTGATCAGCCAAGGGTGTCATTCGCAATTTCAAATTGTGTCGCAAAACCCAGATAGTGATAGTGGCAACAATTCCGGAAGATCTACAATTAGTGGTTGCACAATACGGCGGCCGCTCGTCGACGCCCGTCTTTTCCAATACCAGTCTATTGTTGTGTGGATAGGGCGGGCCTCCTTACGGGCCTCATGGGTGGGACCAGCGCTGCTGGAGCTAGGCGATCTGCATGATGTGTGTGGCGCGGATGTTTACCACGCCGTCGCACATGCGGCGCAGTACTCATAAGTGAGTTTGCTTGTGATCACCCTGCACAGGCGACCATTTCTTCTGCCTGAAATTGGCATTAGGATGGAAGTGGTGCCTATGGCCTCGCTTCAAAGGGCCGCGAATACAAGAATAACGTAGACCACCGTCGGTGCTATAGAGCTCATGACGGCTGATGCGCTGATGGCTCAAGCTCGTGTATCGCAACAGCTGGATTTGGGAGGTGGGGTGTGGCTGTTAGCACGAGGTAGGCTCGGGCGGCGGGATATCAACGCTCCCGAATGGCGTGTCGGCTGGTGCAGCCCTTGTTGTTTTTTTGTGCAGGTACGGCATGTCTGTGGCTCCCTGCCTGGACTGGTGTGTGAGCTGGACGAGTTCTGTAAGCTGTTGTTCGCATATTGTTATTTTGTTTTTGCGCCATCGCGTTCGTCTTCGTAGCCCGACTGGGCACGATTTGATATTCCATTAAGCCTTGACGTGCCTCGTCATGTGCATTTCCATTCCTTCTAGGCACGTTGAGGTGGCTAGATGCCACTGAGCCTTGAGACTCGTTTCACGGGAACTATCGCTTGGGTATCTGGAAAATATATTTCGAAAAGAAAAGAATGCATCAATGGCTGGGTATGCGTATTGTCCCTCGACCGCCGGGGCTCTATATCTTGATGGGCCAAGCCACCGCTTTTATCCACGGTCTATTCGTAGGGTAGAAGGCGTGTGCCCACGCTCGGTAGCACTGGGGATGTACGTGGTCGATCGGGCTGCGACGGTGGCCTGAGCTTATATCTATTGTCTGGGAGTATTCTATAAATGTGCTGTTGTCGCAGTGTCAGGTCCTATCAAACCCCCTCCAAGCTACATCCGACATCGTCCTACCGGCACTTCTCCCGAAACCCGAGCCTACGCCTCCCACGATACGACACCATGAAAGGATGCCAAAGACTCGACGATGATGCCGGGCAAGATGAAAAAGGCCCACCCCATGTATCCGAGTCGCTTACCACCGCGAGCCTCGAAGCGGAGGTGATGAAGATGCGCGAAGTGCTGAAAACGAGGAGCCTCAGTTGGAGGGAGCTCGAGACGCTGTACGCAGCTCTGGCTGTGGAGAAGCCAAGTGAAGAGGTTCTCAGCTTAACCAAAGAGTTTTTATTCCCGACCCTGCCAATATCTGCCTTGCGCGAGCACATCGGTGCTATCTCCGGCACGAACACCCAATGCGAATTTCACTACGGGCCAGGCCGCAGCGGAGACATCAAATCCATCCAGCTCACAATAATTAGCAGTGAAATCAAAGGGGTGCATACGATTGTGTGCAGCACTTCGAACAAGAAGGGCCGCGGGAGTGGCCACGTGCCGACACATCGTTTGTGTTTGTATCCGGAGGGCGTACCGGAGGAATGGGAATGGATGCAGCAGTATAATGGCTTGTTGAGAATGCCCGCAGGCGATGGCGACTTTTTGACTTGCTTGGGTATACTTTATACGTTTACACCACCTTGCATACTCTGCTAAATCATCCTCAGCGAGGTATTCCGTCGTAAACGTCGGTACTAGGGAGACATACGCACAAGATGTTATCAGATTTTATAATGTTGTCGTGCAGGTATTGTGCACGATGTGTCCAATTATCGCTCAATATTTGTCCCAATCCTATGGATTTAAGTGAATCGTCAATGCGTCCGCCGCGTTTTGGTCGCTGTACCGTGGCGGAGAGATGAGGCTGGTCCCGCACCTCAGTCTTCTCCTCCCCCGTATGTGGCTTGTCCAACTAGGGAATCAGAGTTTGGGCTTCCTTTCTAGTTCAATAACTGGTTGGCTACGCTGCGATGATCATCTACGGCGAGAACGCGGACCCGGAAGACGCTCACCCTGCCAGTCAGGCGAGACAAGAGAATGCTTGTCTGCGCGGCCGCACGAAGACAGACAATCGAGCAGATGGACGAGGGAGTTCGAACTGCAGTAGTACTATCATGATGGGGGGTTGTTTGTACGCATATACAAAGCCAAATACCTCGGGCTCGCCACCTTCCCGCTCACCCTCATCGATTTTCATCGATTCATCATCTTCATCCTGGTTTTCCCTCTGCTATAGATCATTCAGTACCGCACGCGAGGACGCACGCTAGCAACCGCATCAGGGAAACTCTTGTCCAAGATATGACGCAGCGACTCGGTGTCCCGCGCAAACTCGACGTTGCATACACTCTAGCGGCACTGCGAGCCGCTTTCAGCGCGGGAATCATCGTGCGGATGATAAACACCGGATTACTTGGACACTTATTCCGTGGCGTGTGGCTCTCCTGGTGGCGGGGGTGCGTCGAGCCTGCGTGTGTCCCCGGAGTCGAAGTTGCCGTGTCGTTTCGGGCTGCGGGATTGTGTGCGTACTCCTGTTATCCTGCGGGCAGATTTACAGCAGATATGCAGGTATTGGCTACCGTTGGTGGGCTGGTGGATGGGTGGTGTACGAGGCTGGGTTGCATGTCATGACTTGTGCAGCGTCGCGTTCGTCGTCAAACATCACCTCCGTTGACAGACGTCACACAGGACGCAAAGTTTTTGCATTTGTCCTAGTGTGCTGAACAGATACTCCTGGTATTATTCCGGGGCCTGCAATATAGAGATGATGGCTCAAGTCGAACCTGGTATTGTCGCGCATAGGCCGATTTGGCTTTGTACAAGCTCTTATATGCGTTTAGAGGCCACGTAGCGCACGATGGTATCGTATTCAATATTTCGGGGGTGCCCCCAGCCCGCCGCGACGACAGGTCCGATGCGCGCGTGCTGGCAACTGGCGAGCCGACTCTCGGGCGCAAGGCCGCCTCCAAATCGACGCGCATATACGTGCCGACTCTGAAGACACGATCACTCGCATTCAGCTGATCATTTGCAGCCTGAGGCTGTCCGCGCTGACAGCGCCGCGTGGCTTTCACTGTGCTGGGGATTCGGGCACGCGTCGGGCTCGTGTCGCTGTCGGCACAGAGGCAAGGGGGAGAATGGGATGTGCACGGAGTATGGTGCTGAGTAGAGCTTTTGAAGGGTTTCGAATGGGCGAAGCGAGCACTCTTACTGTGGAGGGAAGGAGGCGGTGGACGAGGACGACCTATACTTAGAGGGGGCTTCAGATAATAAGTCTGCTGTATGGAGCAATATCACGCAGGGCCCGGTTGGGGCGGGTGGGAACGGGTCCGAGTCGCCGTGTGCGTTTATCTGCATACACAAAGCCAAACACCACCGTCGTCGCTGAGTCACTCTAATATGGGCACTGAACTTGTCTTTATTCACCACGCAATGTCTGCGTCGCCGACGTCGACACCAGGTTCCTCCTCTTCACACTATCCTGCACTGACTACGATCTCCCGCTTGTTCACTCTTCACCACTTTCGCTCTCTTCATCACTGTCGCTCTGTTCATCCGAGTCACTTTCACATTCGCCGGTCATCGTCCGTGACATCATCTCCCCCACCCTTGTCTTCATCATGCTCTTCCTGGTCGTTTTACTCTCCTTCCGAACTCTGCAATATCTGGCACTTTGTGGCATCTTCCTCTGGCATTTCATCCTGCTCCTCCTCGTCGTTATCTTCTGCCGTGCTCGGCACGATCTCCCGATCCTGACGCTCTGTGGTATCTAGGCTCTCCCTTTCCCCCCCGTTCAGCGACGCCTCCCCCTCTGCGGCCGGGCTCCGCACTATCCGAGTCTCCGGGTGATCCGCGTGGTATTTAGATGCTATGGCAAGGAATTCCTTCATGAACCGCTCTTTTCTCCTCGCTTTCTCAGGATCGTGCACAGGCCACACCGCCCGCTGTATTCGAATCTCCGGGTGATTCGCATGGTATTTAGATGCTATGGCATGGACTTCCTGCATGAACCGCTCTTTTCTCCTCGCTTTCGCCGCCCGCTGCAAACTCTCCTTCAGAGCGTCGCCCCGAAGCTGTTCCGGCTGCAGCCACAGTGGCGGGTACTGCACAATTCGCGCCCGCTTCAACTCTTTGGGTGGGTATCCCCAGCAGTACAAGCTAGAGGAGAAATCGAAGTAGAAGGGGCACGATAGGTCTGCCGCGTGGGTCTTCGGGCACCCGCGTCTCCAGCAGCGCCGAATATCATGGAGGGATTCATCCACTTGCATCGGCTCTGGCTCCCAGGGTTCTTCCTGGCACGCGTCTAGCTCCTGGCCGGGCATGGCTCCAGGACGACGTCCCCAGCAGTACCGGTGCTTGATGGAGGAGAAATCGAAGTATATGGGGCACGATACATCTGCCGCGTGGGTGTTCGGACACCCGCGTCTCCAGCAGCTCCCATAATAGCCGCCGTATCGGCCCCATTTCACCGGCTCTGTCTGCCCTGCTACTTTCTTGTACGCATTTCGCTTGCTTGGCGCACTGCCTGAAGGTGTGGTGGCCGGGAGCGGCCAGGGTAACCATACATCAAACTCGTATTGCTGCCAGGGTACTCCATAGAACGGGTTTTGCTGCCAGGGTGCTTGATGAACCACGCCTGGCGCATAGCCTGAATATTGGTGTGCGGTTTTGCGCGTATTATTTTGATATGGCCGCCGCGGCCGGCCCTTCCAGGGCACTGGTCCTGGCTTCTGTGCTGTCGGGACCGCATTTTGTCCCTCTTGAAAGCGTCGCGGTGTGCGTGAGTTGGTTTTCTTCCAATATGGCTTCGGCCTCGGTCGATCGCTGGGTTTGCGGTTGGGGTTGCGTTGGCGTTTGTGGTCGGGGCGGAATGGTTTCCCGGAGAGGTTTGGTTTCCGACGTGAGCTCTGGGCCGGCGGCGGTTTATGTCTTCTATCGTTTTTCATATCGGTGTCGGTGTTGGTCAAGGGGGGTGGACTTTGTCGATGGTGTGCTACTCACTGAGTCGCCCGCGGGGTGCTTCTTATACACCTGGGTATGCGCGCTGGGTGCTACGTTGTGTCACACAACGTGTTGCGCTGTGTCGTGCGAGGTGCGCCACGGTACCACCACCGAAATTACACTGCGCTGCACGTTGACGTGCAATGTCGGCGCTGGTTCGCACGAATTACCGTTTATCCCGAGGACCGACGCGCAGTATCGTTGCCTGCGTCTTGTCGGCGTGCTCGAACTCGCGGGAACTCGACTCGTGTGCTACGAGGGGCCGAGGCGTGGTGGCGGGCCGGCAATGGTGCTTGCGCGAGATTGTGGCGAAGACTGCCTGCGTCGATCGGTGTCTCCGGCGAGACGTCGTTCTGTGCTCATATTACAACGTGGTGGTGATATATGTTGGGTGTCGGCTCCGCGCCCTTCGACGTGGTCTTCGCGACGTTACATTGTGGCGCATCAGCGCACCGCACCGCTGAGTGTATACGAACGTGTACGTTCAGACGATGCTGAACAGACGGGGCTATAATGCCACGTCATGGGTGTCGAGTACAATATCGGTTTGCAAGAACTGAAGCGATGACGGGACGTAACCAAACACGATCAAATACACTCGGCTTTTCCCGGACGCTGCGACGCCTGCGAGTTCTCATTCCCTCCCTGCATCTTGTCTGCACTACTCTTCTCGCTCTGTGTCAATGACAATCGGACTCAACATTGCAACAGATTCAGAAAGCGCATTGAAGTGTTCGTGACCATCTTCGTGAAGTGCTCGCGTCGTTGTGGCGACAACCCCAGTCAGTCAACGCGTCTTCTTCAACGCAGGCCTTCTGCTTCGGATGCATCGCGCGGATAGCTCTGTGCTGCATACGAGCGCAGAAGATGCTTCAAGTCAAACTTCCTAATGAGCGACTCGATGGGAGGTGGAAAACAGTGGTGGTGTGATGGGCCACAGGTCACGGTGCGTTGTGTTGCTATACCGCGTCTTCATGCTCTGCTGACGCGCACCTTGTAGTTCGGCGGCAGCCTTGACGGAACTTCCAATGGACGAGTAGAGGAAAGAAGGATCAAGAAGAAGATGTGCTCGGATGTCAGTCATCGTGCCCAACTATCCGCCGCGCGGACCGCAAGAACAATGCGCTCAGTCTGCGCCCCGCTGCAACTCAAGCCAAACGCCATCTCGGTATACCATTTGCATTACAGGAACGATCGGACTCATCGCCTGGCACGAAGCCATCACGCATACATACTTGCTGGGAGTGGGCCGCTGCTTTGCACGGCAGGACGATTCCCCTCCAAAATGTAATATCATGTGTTCATGGCCCTTGTCTTCCGGGCTGTGAGCTGGATAAGCAGATGCAGCGATCTGTTCAAGGTAGACCGTGCCCTGATCAATACCTGGCCGGCCTCACTCGCAAGCTCGCGCAGGCCGCCAGCTATTGATCTGGACGCTTAAGTCAACTTTCTTGACTACAAAAGTTCCGTAAGAGACAGCTTTGAGAATATAGATTTTTGAGTCAGGTAGTACACGATGATATATTTGAAAGAGCTTCTAACTTGTAATGTCTATATAGTCTAGTGGCAATGTTGATTGGCAATCATTGTCAATTATGTTGAGAGATAGCGTTCAATTTCCATGGAGTGCACTTTTGTAAATGAAAATAACGTCCGGGTATGTTAGCCGGAGGCAGAGAGGCATGACATCACTTTCCGGGTATGCTTGAAAAAGTGACGTCATGCTTCACTGGTTTACCGTGGGAATTTTTGCCGAAAATGGAAGTTAGAGAGGTTTTTCGTCTGACACTGTTGTCACGAAAATCTAACTAATAGGTATTCTCCTTGGCTCACAAAACACAAAATACAGATGGAAACGAGAGACTTACAAAGAGTGATGATGTCAAAATGTGTTATCAAGTGAAAATGGACCGTGTGAAAAAATGCCCATATATAGTGACTGTGATGAAAGTTACAGGGGGGGTCAAAAACCGCGACTGGTGCTTACATAAGAAACGATTCAAGGGAATCGTAACGGCGCAGTACCCACCGCGCGGTGCGTCGCGAGTCCTGCACTGATGTCTTTCATGCTCATTGATCCCTTCAGAGAACAAACGACCCGCAGTGATCGCACGCTCGACAATACGCGTCCAGCATCCCGGTCCATTTCACGCTGCTATGCAGGTTCCTCAAGCTACATCCGTCGATCTCTTCAGAGAACAAACGACCCGCAGTGATCGCACGCTCGACACTGCGCATCCAGCATCCCGGTCCATTTCACGCTACTATGCAGGTTCCTCAGGCCACATCCGTCCACCGCCACTCACTTGATTGTTCCTGCTTTCATTCAGTCGCCCACCCCTCTACACGCGTCCGGCGCATGGCACAGGCCACCCAACGGGGGAACTATTGTACTTCCGTGCGAGTGGCGAGAGCGGTGGGTCGGCGCGACCGGGGCAGGGGCCGCCCGTTGGAGCTGTGCAATAGGCTATGGTCGAGTCAAGTCCTTTTGCCTCAGCGCGGCCTGGCGCCTGGCGCAAATTCGCATATAAAATTGCGTTCTGGTAACTGGTGAGCCGAGTCTCGGGCGCAAGCCGCCTCCAAATCAACGCGCATATACTTCCCGACTTTGAAGATACGATCAGGTCGGGTTCAGCTGATCAATTGCAGCCTGAGGCTGTCCGCACAGACGGCGCCACGCGGCTTTCACCGTGCTGGGGATTTGGGCACACGGCGGGCTCGTCATGACGTGCCCCGTGTTGCTGTCGGCACAGAGGCACGGGGGAGGATGGGAAGCTGTAAATGTACACGGAATGCTCGGTGCCGGAGGACTGGTTGAAGCTGCGGTTCGATGCGGCGAGCATTTCTCAGACGGTGAATGGCCCGATGAGTGTGAGTGGAAAAGCCGTATGGACGGGTCGTAATGATGGCATGTGCTCTTTATATACGTTACTTCTATATACAGGAAGCGACCAAGAGTTCTAGTCATGCCATGGCAGTCGTTTACTCGCATACAGAAAGCCAAGCAACATTGTCGTCAACGGTCACGTTATGTCGACTCGAACATAAACGCCGGGTTTCTTCGCACACACTCCTGCACTGACTAAGTTTCTCCATCTACTTTCTCTTCACTTTACAATCGTGGTCCGCGGCATCTCCTCTGTCTCCCCCTGCTGTTCCGTTTCCCCCTGCTGCGCTGTCTTCCCCTCCTGCTCCACCTTCCCTGCCCCCGGCCCCCCTTCTTCTCCGTCTTCTCCTCTTCAGCATGACTCAGCTTTATGTCCAATCTCTGGCGCTTCATAGATTTTCCAATAACACCCGCAGTGCATCTTTGAAATGCTCCCTCGCTTCAGGATCCACGCGCTGCCTTCGCCCTCCCTTCGGGCCCAAGTTTGCGGGTGGGAATGCCCACCTCCAGGAATTGTGTTTGCCGAGGTCGCAGAAAAAGAGGCAGGTTTGATTACGCGGGTGGTTTCGAGGACACTGGGGGTTCGGGCACATCTGCTTGGGTTGCTGCGGGCGGCGCCATTGCGTGGGTCGCTGCGGGCGGCCCCATCGCGCGGGTTGCTGCGGGCGGCCCCGTCGCGTGCCAGGTTTTTGCTGGCTGGCATTGGGCTCACTATCTGAGGGAGCGGTGGGCTGGTCTGCAGTCTGGCGCGGGCTCTGCTGCCGGGGGATGCTGTGTCGTCGTGTCGGTTGCTGCGGGAGAGCCTTTGGCTCACCGTCTAAGGTCTTGGCCCGGCGGCGCGGGCGTACGGTCGCCCGGGTCTGGTTCTGACCTGTCTGTTGTGCTCGCGCTTGTGTGTCGTTGTCTTTGTCGATTTGCGCCGCGCCGCGCTCCTTGTCGCTTTTAATGTCAGAGGCTCCTGTCAAATGAGCATCTTTTTGATCTGCATGGGGTAGAGCCGGCACGATTTCCAGCTTGTTATTGCCGTCGTCGGCATCGCCTGCGTCGGGCATATGCGGTGACGGTTGCCTTTGCACTTGCTCTGCCTTGTAGTTGCCGTTATTGCCTTTCTTTCCGTCGCCTGCGTCAATGGGCGATGGGTGGCGGTCCTGCACCGCTGCAGGTTTGTCCGCGCACTTCTCCCCATCTTCCTTGATGGTGTCGGTGATTGGCGGTGCGTTGAGTGCGGTAGACATGGTTGATGTGGTGTTGTTCTCTGGGCCAGCTGCCGGTTGCTCCTTTATATATCTGGGGAGGCGAGCTGGGTGTTACGTGGGGTACACAGCGTTGCCTTTCTGTCTCGTGCGAGATGCGCCACGGCACAACTTCCACGGATCTCCCCGCCCTGCACGTCGTGCGCCGGCGATTGTGTGCCCGAACTCCCAGCTCTCTCTACCCGTTGGGCATGGCGCTGTGTATTTTTGGCGTGCTCGAAGTCACGAGGAAACGTGGGTGCGGGGGGCTAGGACTCGTGCTTGCGCGAGATTGTGGCGAAGGGCCTGCGTCAGTGTTCGAGTGCGACATTGTTCTGTGCTCGTGTTCCGGTGTGAAACTCGTGTTTTATGGCGGGAATAGCTAGCTATAGGCTCGCCGACGTTTGACGCGTGGGCTTGATCGGCGTGTTATATACCCTTGTATTGTGCGCCTCAGGCAGTCGGACGTAGCCAAATACGACCAAATACACTCGGCTTCTCTGCGCTGCGACTCGTCGGACCTAGGTTCATTACGATTCCCTGAGTTTACGAAGTTGAATCGTTTACTAGGGAGTTTCTTATGTCTGTGCCTGTATCTATTTCCTCTCCGAGTTCGCCGGACGGTAGTGATCCGTGCTTGCCGGACACCCGGATTTGGTTTATCAATCTATTACTCAACAATATCTAATCTATGTCTGACTCCATTTCCTCCCGCCGTCTCCTCTACAGACTACGGCTATAGGCATCCGTTCTCTTCTCAACACCTGCACTGAGTCTCCCCCGTGCCGTTCCCTCGTGCCGGCCTCAATTTCCTTAAGCCAGTCAACTTACAACGCTTCAGTGCGCCAGCGTTGCCATGGTGACGTCCTGACGGCGGTCCTCACCCACTTCCTCCCCATCGCTCACCCATCATCCCTGCATCCGCTGCCGCGTTCGGGGTCGCTCTGCGCCTGCGCTCACCTCATCGCACGACGCAAGTTCTCTTTTCTGTTGTGTGTATGCGCTGACTAGACGTACATCGACTCCCAACCCGCGCGTCGTACTCTCAGCACATCCATGCTGCTGATTCTACGGAAGCAGAACGCCCTGCCATTCGAAAACATACCCGTCACCGCGCTCAAACGCCGGCTCAGCAAGTCGCGCTCGAGTATGTGTCGCGCACAGGTGCCATGTCACCAGCCGCGCGTCCACCAGGAGAGAAGAACGAGGCGGGGTGAGGTATGAGAGCTCGCCAACGCATCTCCTACAGCGTCATCATTGTGCTGACCTTGCGCATCCCTTCGCCGGCGATACCGACGCAACATTCGTCGTCTTCAGCGACACTCGCATTTGATAACTCCCAGCGCACATCGCGGCCGTCCTGCCCCAATACCCATCAGCGCGCAAATCTGCACACCTACCGATATCATGCCGACCCGCTCAGAAACCCGCAAATCCACCGCAGGCATGGCAGTGCAAGATGCGAGCAGCACACAATCCTTTCAGCCGGCCTCCGCCAACAAACTCTTGAATTAGCGGAGACAGCGCGACGCGCGCAGCAACACGCACTCACAACGCGACCCCGAGGGCAGCACCCGCTGAAGAGGGTCCGCTTCAGTGAGTTACCACGCCAACTCACCCCCGTAGCAGATTGCGTGCGCGCCGACGGACAAGTCAGCGCGGCATATCGCCCGCCAAACTGCGACGGACGGCGCTGATCAGTGCCAGCGCGGGATTACCCTGATGTCTACGAGGGCACGGGCCTGCGCAACCGCATCGTGGAGCTTGGTATCCTCATGCGCGAGCTGCGTGGTGAGCCTGCTTCCATCTCCCCTCGCCTGCCCGCCGTCCCGTCCACTCACGCAGCACTGCAGGCCAAATGCGCGGGGCCAATGCCAACTTCTGCAACGGCGATCCGAACGAGAAGTGACACTCGTGCGCGTTCAAGCTGCCGACGCGCATGCGCCTCAACCTGCAGCGCGGCCGCGGCTCCCATTGCAACAACGTCGTGGTCAGGCCACACCGATCAAGTTCGAGCCCGGCTGCGAGCTGGTGCAGCGGCCTAGTTCCCGTACCACTTCTCGACGTCGGCCGACTCTGCCACCGCATCGCTGTACCACACGTACCCGCCCACCTCCGCTGCGCCGTTACATGAGCACCGTCTGCAGTACGGCGCTGGAGCTGCTCGTCGTCTTGCAGCCCGTACATGAAGACGCCCGGCGCTGCGGCCGTGTATGCGCACTGCGACGCTGCGTTCTGCCCGTGCGGCGCGCAACTCGCCGCGGGTCACTAGATGGTCGTGCTCGTGCGGACACTGTGCTCAACGTTTTGCGCGGCCTGCCCGCTGTGCTCGGGCAGGCCACGCGTGCAGGAGCTCCACGCTCTGAGCAGAACCAGGGATTTTCCGCAATAACACCAGTCATATTTACATTTAATCCTTAGTTAAGTCACTGAATGGAATCGTATTGCCATGCGTGAGCATTGGCTCCCTTCAAGCTAGTTTTCGTCTGCACTCTTCTCGCTCTGTGTCGGCGACAATTCGACTTACTATCGCAACGAGATGTCCGCTGCCTCGAAGCCTTCGCGATATGCCTTCGAAATGCGCCGTGGCGTCCTTGTGGCGACAATCCCAGTCAACACCTCTCCTTCAAAGCAGGCCTTCTAATTCGAATGCACCCCGCAATATCCCCGTGAACCATACGCGCGCAGAAGTTACTACAAGTGGAGCTCTCGATTGAGCTAGTCGATGGGAGGCGGAAGACATAAGGGATGTGATGGGCCACAGGTCACGGTGCGTTGTGCTGTTGTACCACGTCTCCATGCTCTGCTGATGCGCACCTTGTAGCTCTACGGCACCTTTGATGCAACTTCCAATGGACGAGTAGAGCGAACACCAATCAAGCATGGTCTAGATATGCTCGGACGTCAGTCATCGTGCCCATCTATCCCCCGCATGAACCGCGACAAACAATCCATCTCGATGCGCTCAGTCTGCACCGGCACCCAGCTGCAACCTATAGCTAAGCCAAAAATCATCGCGGTATACCATGCGCATTACAGGAACCATCGGACTCATCGCCTGACACGACCTCATCACCCATACATACGGCGCAGTACCGCCCACACGGTGCGTACTCATGTATCTCATGCTGATTGATCCCGTCAGAGCACACACGACCTGCAGTGATCGCCCCCTCGACACTGCGCATCCAGCGCTCCGGTCCATTCTACGCTGCGCTGCAGGATTCTCAAGCAACATCCGTCCACCGCCACTCACTTGATTGTTCCTGCTTTCATTCAGTTGCCCACCCCTTTACACGCGTCCGGCGCATGGCACAGGCCACCCAGTGGGGTAAGTATTGTACTTCCGTGCAAGTGGCGAGAGCGGTAGGTCGGCGCGACATGGGCGGGGAAGTCGCGAAGGCCGTCCGTTGGATCTGTGCAGGTCCGAAATGGCACATAGGCCATGGTCGAGTCATGTTCTTTTGTCTCAGTGTGCCGCCTGGCGCCTGGAGCAAGTTCGCATATAAGGTGGAATTCCCAACAAGTGAGCGGCAATCCCTCTCACTCTCGCTGTTCTCTCTTTAACAATGGTCTTGACTTCTACAACAGTGCAGTTGCTTCGGTCCCCATCCATGCTCCCGCGCACACCATGTCCGACTCCGGCGTATGCCATACCGCACAGCGACATCTTCTACTATACCCCATCTCCTCTAGACCTCGACCTATTCGACGCAGAAACGAAGTGCACGTTCACGTACGACGATGACAGTCGGCCCGCGGTTGTCTTCACTCTCCTCGACCGCATCCCCAAGCCGGGCCGCATCGTCTCGTGTGGCATCCGCCTGGTACCCTCCGGCGATGCCTGCGGGACTCGCCAACGCGCTATCCCTCCGGATGGCTTTGTTCAGCTGTGTGGGGCGGGACGGCCAGATGGTCCGAACACACCGGATGCGGGCATGCTGGTGGTCGAACGCGAGGGCTTAGAGGCGTGGAGTTATGTCGGGAGTTTGCACATGTATTGAAGGGACGATTGTTGTTGTCGTGTGTGAGTATGCGGTCGGCGCGGCGGAATTGATTTTTTTTCCTGCTGTGTAGTTGCGCGAGGTCGCAGCAGTCTGCGCTCCACGTCGGTCTCTTCGGCACTGCCATTCCCGCCCGAGGTGTTCCATCCACCGCCTCGCACATTCGCCGGCAGAGCCGGATAGGAATCTTTGATAGTCAGAGAAACTGGGCGCATTTTCATTGGCGTGCCATGATCGGAGGGTTCTTGTCTCTGTGCTTTGGGGATATATAGCGCCTTGCGATGGCGGCAATATTGGGTGCAGGCGGCTGAGGTACGGTCGGCGTTCTGTTCCGATTCGCATATACAAAGCCAAACAACGCAACCGAGCGACTGAGTCACTAGTACTTACACTGTAGTCTCCCATTTCACACCACGCAACTCTTCTGATACCATAAGGTCAAGCTACGGAGACTACCACGCAACCGTCTCCGGCGACCAACAACTACTACCCGTACACGACTCTCCCTCAGGCAGATCTCACTGCTTCACTTTCACACATCGCCCCCATCTCGCTGCTTTCTCCTCCGCCAAGTCTTTTTCCTCCCCCCATTATGTCTCCTGCCCTCAACTTCGGACATTTGCGTCTTCTCACTGCCTCGTTCAATGTATCGCGCAAGCCCTTTGGGCTCAAACGGAGTTGCCCTCGCATTGAGCGTCGACGGTCCTTTAATGTATCGCGCAAGCCCTTCGGGCTCAAACGGAGTTGCCCTCGCATTGAGCGTCGAAGGTGAGGCCCCGCTGCGCTCGCTGATGTTCGAATTGGGCGCCTTGCGTTGGTCGTTGTGCGCAGGGCGGGTGTTCGGGCGAGCGTGGGTGCGGGTGCGGGGGTTACCAGGGCGCCGAGGATTCTGGCGAGCATCAGTATTCCGGCGCGCAGCATTCTGATCAAGCTGGCTGGCGGCGCTGCCTCGGGTCGCAGAGCTCCGCCCTGCGGGATCCTGAGGCTGAGTAGCCTGTTGCCGCTTCCTTCGCGCTTGTGGTCTGGGATTGGCGCGCGGAGCGTCGGGCGGGGGCGTGGGTAGGCGGGCTGCCGCAGCTGCGGACTCGGAGCGGTCGTTGTCTGTGTTGTTTTGGGGTGCGCTCTTCTTTCCTGCATGCTTCTTCCTCCCCTTCCACTTCCTCCTGTTGCTGGTGGTGCTCGGCGTGTCGCCTGTGGCGGGCATGGGCGCTTGCTCCTTCTCGCAGGTATTCCCATCGCCTGCGTCTGGCGTGGCCGATGGTGGGCGGACCTCTACTTCAAGTTCTGCGGGTGTGTCTGTGCGGCTCGGTATTGATTCCATGTTGCTGGTCTTTGTGGGTGGGGGGCCTGTTGTTCTCTGGTCTGATGCGGCTCGGCTTTTTATACGCCCAGCGAGGCGAGGCGAGATGTGTGCTTCGTATTTTGACACGAGGCTCCGCCACGGGGCCGCCACGATTCCACCCCGTCACACGTCGTCCAATTCGTCTGATGCGGAGAATGTGTCTCCCCTACGTCTAGTCGACGTGCAATTTTCGGAACGGCGTGCTTGCGGTGCGCGGACATTCGTCACGGTGTGCTGTTGCTGAGCGACGTGGGGTGGCGCATGCCCCATGGACAAGGCTCGGCGTGTTGCATGTGCGTTGGACGTGGCCGTGGCATCGATGCGCTTCTTCATATGCACTATTGACTGCTGCTTTGCCTGCGTATGAGGTATCTGGGTTTCTCTAGTGGCAGGGCACGGGGTACTAGGAAGTGAACACTCCGTACACGTCGCATTTTGATGTGCAACGATCAACGTGTAATCTCGGACTCCATTGTGGTGGAACGACGTGGGACAAATTCGTACGAAGACCTGGCGATAAACGTGACCATGCGCCACGGCAACACGTTTTGTGTTCAGCAATTCTCCCTTGCGAAACTGATTTGAGCATATATCTAGATCCGCGGCAGCGTAGAATTCGACTACTCTTCTATGGTTGTATCTCATGGACGATGGCGCGGACCAGTATCGAGTCAATGTATTGATGGCCTTTCATTCGTTCGGAACGCCTAGTTCGGAACCCCTACGCTCAACCCCACTACAAAGCGCCCTCATGTCATGCCCTCCCATCTGCCATGGACAACATCTACTACTGCCCAGGCTCTTCGTTCCTTCCCTCGTCTATCTTCAGAGCACCCCTCTCTGTCGCATCTTGTTCATCTTCTTGTTCATCTTTCTGCATCGGCGCGGCGCCGGCACTTAGAACGGCGTAGAGATAGTTTTAGTTTACCCTTCGTGATAAGTACTGTCAGTAACTGAGGACGCCATGCATGCGTGCACCCTACCTTCCCTGCACCGAAATGGAGCGCACACGTCTTCCCCCGCATGAACATGAGGTTGAAAGTGGTGACTCTGCGCACCGCGGCTTTCCAGTGGACCTGCTATACGCTGCAAGTGGGACTGAAGGCGTAAGTCTGAGGCTTGAGGACACTCAGTGGGCAGCAAATTAGAACTTGACGTCTATGCCGCTGTGTAAGAAACATATCTGAATAGATCTAACGAAGGATACAGGGTCCGTGCGCGGAGTTTTTGATCGCATACACAAGGCCAAATAAGACAACCGTCTACTTCGACAATTCTCCTAGAACGACTCCTACTGCTACACGCCGGCCCATCTGTCCTTCCTCTCGCGAATCTCACCCATCTCGCCGCATTTTCTTTCGACTTCGCCGAGTTGAGGATCCAATC
Organism: Auriscalpium orientale; assembly: GCA_019915035.1. NCBI lineage: Eukaryota > Fungi > Basidiomycota > Agaricomycetes > Russulales > Auriscalpiaceae > Auriscalpium > Auriscalpium orientale. The sequence continues at coordinate 5,310,936 of JAHLMH010000001.1, forward strand.
TTACTAAATGCGTATTGAGGAATTGCTGTGCCTCTTCCCACTAGCTTTGAGAAAGCCATTGCTATGCATGGCGATACGATTCCTCACTTGCGCCGGAAAACGCGATTTTGGAGGTGGCGCACTACGCTCAACAATAACAAGGGAGCAGATGGCGAAGAGTAAATCAACCCCGTCATTGTGCCACAGGAGATTGTTTGAAACTTCCCGTCACTCCGCAGTATAAGTATGCCAGCAGTGAGGAGCGGGGGCATTTGTCTTGCCCGGGTGTCACTGTACTGCACATATTTATGAGTGTCTACATGCACCCCATCCATCTTCCCGCTTGTTCCCTCCATCCGACCGCGCTGCCACCCTTCCCCCATTCCACTTCGCCACCCCACCCGCTGCCGATTACTCACTGGGTGCCCTCAACGCGCTGCTCGGCCCTGCGCTCAATGCGCGCAGTGTCTTCGCAGCCCGTGTGCTGGTCTCCACGCCGGTCGGTACAACGCGCCGTATACCCTGCGTGACGTGAGGGTGCTGCTTCAGCGCGAGTCGACCACGAGCCGCAGCCGGTGTCACAACACTCGCGCTGCCCGTTCTTGCTGCTCCCCTCGTCTTTGGTCCATGCTCGCTGGATGGAACAGAGGGCGGCGGCCCGTGCACCTCGTCCACGCTGTGTCCGCACCGTCATCAGACGCGTGGCTTGGAGCTCGAGCACGCTCGTGCGGCGAGTCTTGACGCGCCCGCGACGTCTGAATGTTGAGTACATCATCCATGCCTGACATCGCGCGTTGGGGCCTCCTTGCCACTGTACGCTTCGTCCATGTGCGTCTTGAGTTCGCGTCGCAGGCAGGAATGCCACATCTGCCACGCGCACACGTCTTGATCGTGACAGCTGGAGCGACGCACGTCCGTGTAGTTGTCGAGGTGCCGCGACTTGCCGATTCACGCGCGCGCACCCATCTTGGTGCGCCTCGTCCAGGGTGTGCAGCCGTCGTTATTGCGCGGCGGGAGTCGTCCAACGTCGGATGGCTCATCCACACTGCGGGCAACGTCCGCTGAGACCGACGGTTTCAGTATGATTACTGCGTGATCATATAGCCAGAGAATTTTCTGGTAAGACTATCTTGTAAGCCTTGCAATTAACCACATTGAACGTTCGGCTGTGTCTCCACTAAATTCTCATCAGCGTTCACTCACTATGAAATTGCTCTGATATGGGATTGAAATGACAGCAAATAGCGAGACTCCATTGATTATTTCGTGGCCGGTCCCTGCATGATTTCAGTAAGATCTTACTACGAATGAGATTTCAGGGAAATGTATTCCACAAGTGTCTGTAGATCACAAGAAATTTAACATTGCAGATGAATTCTTTCCTGAACGTGGCCTGTGATCGCGACCATTATGTGGATCGCACTGATAATGAGCTCTGTCATGTGAACACGATGAAATTGGCCTTCCGTCCAGTGACAATATGTGCCTCATGTGTACGGACTGAGATGCACCGGAGTCATAGTTATTGAGATCGCTGACAACTCCGCAATTACATCATAACCTCAATAATAATGAAACTTGCGAACTAAGCAGGGAGCTCATGGAGAAGATTTTTAGCACGACGTCTCGACGTCTTGACGTCTCGACTGTCGGATGTCGCAGATGTCGCGCCATCGTGACATCGATACCCGTCCTTCTCGATATCGAGACATCCCGTGCAAACCCTAAGAACCCATGGAACCTCGTCGTCCTAGTTGTCCGACCACGTCACCTTCTCATATATCTAGGCGAGTACGCCGACAGGCGATTCCGGTGATCACCAGGCGCAACCGAGTCTGAACGGGACCTGGCGGCCAGGGAGCTTAGACAGTACATTACCGGACCTGCCCAGAAATCGTCCAAAGCCAGGATCACGGACCACCTGAAGGGCCCCGTCCAAGCTACCAGCACATTTCGTCAAAACTGAACCACAGCTTGACGCGAGTGCGCTGGTAAGCGCGACGGTGCATGAGCCGCGCACGCCACTCGCACCTGAGGTGCAAGTGATGGACGCACTCACGGATACGCGCGTGGAATCGGGGTTCGCGGGTGGAGAGGAGGATGATCAGGATCGACGGAGGGCTGAAGGGTTGCGCGACGACGTACAGTCTCCGTGCAATCTACGACGACGGAGCTTGAGGTGCCTGTGCGCGTGGGAGGAGGGTTGTCGACGCGGTAGGTAGCTTCAGATTCATGTTCGGATGGCGGGTTGCGGTCTTGGCTGTCTTGCGGAAGGCGGCGGCCCAGCGGTACGATGGAGAGCGGCGACGTGACAGGATGGGACGGGCGTGGCTATGCGAGGATGGACTTGGGAGTGCCTGAGCACAGAGCAGCGAGTTGCAGCGATCGCGATCGGGCGCGTACCGTAGGCAAAAGGCACGGTGGCGACACACACACACTTTTTGACCTGTTCTTTGGCGGACGGCCTTTGGGCTTTGACTGCTTCGACAAAGGAGGGCAGGGGATATTCGCGAGCTGCCGTCGGAGACGCTGCCGTTTTCGAGATATGGCGACGCGGAGCGCCCTGCCTCTGAGCCCAACCTTAGAGTGTCCAGAAGTCAGTGGTTGCAAGTCAAAGTAGATTCGAAGTCTCGCACTTGGTTTTGGACGACACCGTCCGTGTAGCAACCGCTCAGATGCGCGGCGTAGCGGTTCGACACGACCTGGAGCATTTCGGTACAGTTCGTTTCCCTACAAAATCACGGCAACAGAAGCTGGAAAGTCTCACCTGGTGACACAGTCCAGCACACGTTCCCGTCCTTCGAAGGGGCGCCGTTCTTGGCGTCTCCGGCGGGCGTCGCGGGGTGCGAGCTGCCCGCGCCGTTCTGCACCCCTGCGTATCCGCACTGCGGGAGCAACGAAGATGTGCTAACCCGCACCGCCACCGCGAGATGAGACGAGACGCACCTTGGCCGCACCTACGACGCGTATGCGCGATCAGGAACCCGTTCCGCGAGCCAGAGCCGGCGCGCGCACGCACCTGATGTGACAGATGTCGCAGACAGTGCCTCCTCCTGGTGTGACTGCAGCGCGGCGTCCATAACGATGTCGTCCAGCAGGCTCCTGGCCGGCATCAGCCCCGGCGACCTCCGCGATCATGTTGTTCATCTGCAGGTCACTCAGTTGATGCTGCGCGGTGTGAATGCAGGAAACCCACCTGCTCGAGGGTAGCATCAGTCAATTCTAGAACGTCCACGATGGCGACAAGGCGACCGTCAGCCTCCAAGCGAAATTAAGTAGTGGCCATCTGTAAACCATGAACAGACTGGGCTGGGCCAGACGACAAAGCGTCGCGAATGGTTCGTGCCCTCCATCACGCACACCGCCGTCGTCCGACGCTCCGCCATAAGTCGCGACCTCCTGAACGGTCGCCTTGGGTCCAACGGTCGCGGGCTGGGTGCGCGAGTCCATGACGGTGGTGAGGTCCGGGAGCGCGGTCTTCTCGCGCAGGGCGTCGATGTACGTGAGCATCGCGGCGGCCTGTGGGTTCGTGCCGAGGCTCGCGCCGAGCTCGCTCTGCACGCCGGCGAGCGCGCTGTACAGCTGCTCGGACGCGGAAGAGCTGCGTTCGACCTTGTCCAGCGCCTCGTGGAAGACCTTGGTGATGTCGAGCAAGCCGGCGACGTTTCCCTCCTCGTTGCAGACGGGCTGGGGCGCGCGGCTCGGTCAGTGTGACGTGGAGCGGGAGAGGCGGTCGCGTACCAAGTGTCTGAAGTGCCGCCGCACCACCTGGTATGCCAGATCCTTCGCCGTGAAGATGCCGCTCAGTCCCTCCTCTTCGTCGACAACGAGGACACAGTCGGTGCGCTTGGCGGCACAGAGCTGGCTCGCTTCCGTGACGGTGATGGTCTCGGAGGCGGTGAGCGCGGGGCTAGGTTTGAGCGGCGGTATGTGCAGGACAGAAGGGACCTTCAGGTGGGTTGGGAGCGTGGGACATGATGCTTGGTCGGGAATGAGTTGTGACGAGACGCTAGTGAGGGTGAGAGAGCACGCTCGCGGTGTGGCGTGGCTACGAGCGCCGACTGCTCCTCTGTAACTCCCACTCTTCGTCGCCTCTCGCTGTTCGCTTTCTGCGTGACCCCTTCGTCGAGCGCACCGACGCCCACTGTTCCATCCTCGCACTCACGTCCACCCGCGCGCCTTTCTCTCGCAGGCATGTGCGTCCTGGTATTCTGTTCCCCGTCGCCTGCGCACTAACGCGATTTCTCCAGTCTGCGGACCTCCCCCCGTCGCAGGCGCTGACGCAAAGCTCCAGCCTCTCCAGTTTCTGGCAGTACAGGTGCGCCGTTGACTTGCATTGTCCGTCGCGTGCGCGATGATACGAACGTCTCCGTTCGCTGCCTCATCACTCTTCGTGCGCCAACCTTCTGTCTTCCGCACGCTGACGCATCTCTCATTCTTGTCCTTCTCTCGCAGTGGAGCAGGTGCGTCCGTTCCTTCTTCTGTATAGTCCACCGCGAAACTCCCCTTTGAAACCTCCTATACTCTTCGCCATCCCTCCGCCACGCCCGCCGACGCCTACTGTTCTGAATCGCGTCCTCTTTCGCAGGCGCTGACGCAAAGCCCCGGCCTTTCCAGCTTCTCGCAGTGCAGGTATTGACTTGCAATATCGGTCACGCGCGCTGACACGAAGTTCCCGTTCACAGCCTCGTCTTTCGTGCGTCCTTTTTCGCCACCCTTCTGTCCCGCATGCTGACGCGCTCCTCCAGTCGTTCGGTCGCCCGTTACTTGCGCAGTGCAGGTGCGTCGTCGATTTCCAATCTGCACCGCCCGCGCGCTGATACGAACCTCTCCCGTTTGCAGCGCCATCTGTCCTCCTCCTTTATCAACACGCAGTGACCCGCACCGTTCCACGCGCGTGTTTTTTCGCCTTCGTAGGACCAGGTGCGTTCTGTTCTTCTACTGTCCGTCGCGCGAGCTGACCTCCCACCTGCAGCTTGTCCATCAACGCGCACGCTGGCCCGCGGTACCTCCCTCGCAGCACAGAGAATCGCCAGAATGTCGAGAACGGTGCGCCGCGCTATCGCTGAGTTCCTCGAGGTAAGTCACTAGTTTGCTGCCCGGGCTCGCTTAATCGTATCCTTCCAGGACGAAGATGGGTACGACGACTTCGTGCGCCGCGTATCCGAGGGTCACGCGGGCGGGCACGTCTGGCCGAGGAAGGGGAGCAAGATGGCGCGCAAGGTGGAATGGGTCATCGGGGGCTCGAACAGCACCGGTACCGAGCAGTGCGTGCTCGTCTTCTACGTATCTGGGCTCCGCCAGATCAAGTTGTCCTTCGACACCGCCGCGCCGCCGACCCTCGATGCATTCGTTCAACAATGGCGGGAGAGGTTACGCTCCAGGGCTGAGGTCTGACCTACTTGAGGATGTAGTCCGGCAAAATCAGCAAGCCGGCGAAAGGAGACAAAAGCGCGCGACACCATTGCCGGTTAGAGTCTTGAGCAAATGTACATAGCATCTTCCTCGCGCATCAGTGTGTATACAGCGATGCCGTGAACAGTTTGACGTCCTCCTTGGTCAGACACGGGAGCACTCGGGTCTGTCGGCCACCCTATCCGGCGTGCCGAGTGCGACGAGAGTCTGTCGCGCGCACGCCGTCTCTCGCGAAATGGCGTCGTCTTTGTGCGGCGCGCCATGGACTTCGTTCGCGTCTAGACGTAGGCGGCGCCAATGGTCAGAGCAAAATCGGCGAAATCCATGGGGTTGATTTTCTGACTGAGGTGGAAATTGCCATTTGTGGCGTAGTAGAAAGTATCGAGGACCATGTTTATGCCGAGTTGCGTAGGCATACGACTTGAATGCGTTTGCGAGGCGAACCCCACACTTCCCTCGCGCTCCACCGCAGGAAATCGCCCTCCATAGACCGCGGAACGTGCTCAGCACCGCAGCTGGGTGCCGAAGAACGAACGCAGCAGCGCAGGAGCGAGCCCAGCGGCGCCGCTGGAAGACGTCGCCGGCAGGCGTCCAGCGCGATTTCGATCGGCAGCGACGACGTCCAGCGCGCTGAGAATGTCGCGCGCCGGCGTCCAGCACGGTGTGTGGAACGCGCGCAGCACGCGGCGATCAGCGCTTGAGGGCCGTGAGCCCTCGCTTGCACGAAGACGTCCATGGCGCGGCATCCACGGCATCCCTCGCCCTTCCCGCACGGTCCACCGCCCAAATTCTTCATCCAGAGGCCGCGCAACATCGTCAACGAGCCGCGCATTCTGCGCAGCGCGGGTGGGGTGCCGAAGAATGGACGCAACATAGCGCGGGGGCACGCTCGGCCGCGGCGCTGGAGGAAGTCGTATGACCGGCGTCCAGCGCACGTTCTCGCGGCGGGAACAACGTCCAGCACCCCGAGAACCTCGCGCGCCGGCGTCCAGCACGCCGTGGAACACGCGCAGAGGACCCCGCCCGACGAACAGCGCTCGAGGGCCGTGCGCCGCGCCCGTACGAACACGGCACGGCACCGCGACCCTGCAGCCGCTCTCGAGCGCGAGCACGACGCGCGTAGAGTCCAGGGCACCGCACGAAGACGGTGAACACGCCCCGAGCGGCGCAGCAGGCAGGGGGCTCGAAAACGCGATTTTGACGAAAATTGCGGTTTTCAGACGGCGTCCACGGCGCATTTTGACGAGGGGAGCGGCGTCCAGGGGCCAAGGGCATCCGTGGGCAGCTGGCCACTTGCTGATTGGCCTCTTCATTGGTGAGTTATACATGTTTTGACGTCCGGGAGTGGAAATGCTGAAATTCGAGCAGAGTTCGGCGACGCGCGGCAGCGACACGTCGATGTATGCACGCACGCATGCCTAAAACCGTCCAGGAATGCCTGCCATTGCGAACGAGAGCCCCGGCGCGGTCGGCAGCGCGCGAACTCGGCGTCTGCGTGGCCACATTGGCGACGCTGTAGCGGAGGCCAGGGCGGTGCCCTCGTCCGGGGAATGGTATCAGAGGGTAGAGGGCGACCGTGGGCAGAGCGCGGAGGTGGCCAGAAGCGCGGGAGATGCGTTTGAAAAAACGCAATTACGTGGAAACGAGGTTTTTGGGAAGGCGTCCAGCGCGAGTTTTGGCGATGGAGGGCGTGTCCAGGCGTCCAGGGCGACCGCGCGCAGCCGCTCGTTTGGCGAGGGCACGCTTTCCCGGTGCGTTGTGCATGATTTTCTGCGCGCCGGCCCAGACTGATGTTTTGCACAGATATTTCGTTAGAATGCGAGCCCCGCACGCGGAGATACAAGGCTGCAAGCGCGTAGTTTGCCTGCAACATCCGGTTCTGCGTGCGAAGTCGCTACGGTGCCGCGGCGGCGCGAAAATGCGCTGCAAGACTGGCGGGAGCCGCCGCCCCGACGTGCTGCGTGGCTGAGCGCTGCGAATGCGGCTGCGTGTGTCTGCACGCGCGGCTGCTGGACGCGTCCTCCCGTCCCCCGCGGTCTTCACTCCTGCGCCATGCGCGCAATGTCTTCGAAACACGGGCACTGCGCGTTTGTGGAATCGTCCAGCATGGACGCTCCGCAGGGCTGGGTGCCTGAGCGCGGGATTCCAAGGGCTTTCACGGCGCGTCCAGCAGCGAGCGTGCGGCGGCATGGCGATGCGGCCAGTAATCCGCGTGCGGTGGACGCCCTCGCATCGCGCGCAGAACGCCTACGACGCGCGCGGAGAGGCGCTCAGAACGCAGTGCGCGCGGAGCAGGCAGGCGCAAAGTCCTGAGCGAGCTGGGCGAGCGCGCTTCCTCCCGCTCTGTCCTGAAAAGACTCGTGAGTACGACGACATTTCGTGCGGCCAAGTGACCATACTGACCTGTTCCCGGGTTATTCTTTAGGCACCATGACAGCGCGCGCGTGCTCTGCAAATTCTGAGGCACCGTGAAATGAGTTGGGGAAGCCGGGTGCCCGCCTGTACTAAGAGCGGATTCTCGTCAATGAATGAATAGGGCAGATTCAAAGAAGTCGTCACATACCGATTGGCCAGGTCGCAATATTGCGTCCGGTTTGTAGCTTGAGATGCCGCGCACCGACGGGGGCGCCAGTGCCGGAGTGAGGGTGAAGAAGTGGCGAGGGCAAAGGGCATAGCCCGTGCAAGGCCGGCGTCGTATACAGTGATCGACTGCTTGCAACCCTAAGATTTCACCCGCGAGCAAGCTGGAAAGACGCAAGGGCCCGTTGCTTGTTCGCCGTCCGAGAACGTTGCGAATGTCCGAGCCCCCGCGGTATCGCGCATCCCGCGCGAAATTTGAGGACGAGAGTCGGCGTCCATTAGTAGTGGCCGAGACCTCTCGGGGATGTCTTTAACTGGCTTTACTGTAATTGAAGTTTACTGAAGGCAACCGAGGTCTCTGAGTCAGACGCGTAGCGGAGAAGGAACGACGTACCGAAGAATGATACCGACTCGCCTGCTGTCGCGTACCGTTTGGCGGCACCCGCACCCCGCTCTGCGGCTCGGCACCATCTTCCGTTCACAAAACCCTGGCGCGCTGGCGTATCTGATTGAGGTGATCAGGTTCTCGCATACGGCGTCCGGCAGTGTCATTGACGTGGTCAATCGTATGGTGCATCATGCGATGAGGATCGGGAGCGCTTGATTACTCGGTAGCTGCGGGTCCGGCCCGACGAGGATCGATCCAAAGGCCACCAAGCATGCCAGTCCGGCGACCCTCAACTATGTCTTCAAGCAGACACTGGGGATCACACTTTCAGCGGAATAACTTTGGCAACGTGAAGCATTGCGCGTACCTCTTGGGCATCCTGGTAGTCAGATTCCAGCTGTGCCTCCTCCTCGCTACAGAAAGTCTAGAACTCGATTGCATGCGCCAAACTTTCGTCGGTCGATTTCATACCCATGGCGGTAAACTCTAACAATGCCATCTTGCTGTAGTAGAGGAGAATGATACCACGGACGCTGCCAGGGCTCACACCATCGTCGCTAGGTATTTTAGTGTCCAGGAGCCCCGATGGGCGCTAAGCCACGGAGGGCATTTTGGGCCGCTCGGACCGGCCCAACGCGCAGGTTGATCGCATTTGGACAAATCCAGCAGATCAACTCTGTCAATTGACGACGACGTCAAGGTAGATGCGGTGTGCTGGAGAGGCGTCCATGGGAATGTGTCCAGAGCGTCGCGCCGCATGTCTGCGACAATGATGCGCGGACTCGGCGGAGTCTTGCCGTCCACTGGGAATGACTTGACGAACATGTACGCGATGACGAAGACGACGGCCATGATAATAGGGAAGATGACCTCTGAGATGATGACGGCGCGCCACCCTGCACGAGGGACGTCGCCAGACAGCTTCTCCGACGGGCGGCCCAATTTCTTCTTCTTGTAGCCGATAATCATCGTGCGAGAGAGACTGCAGCACCCGATCCACGAGTTGTTGTGAGAACGAGAATTGCCACGCGACATCCAGCGCAGAAATTCCCTGTAACCAAGATCAGAACGAAGCCAACAGCAGTCGTGTCTCACACTCACCGGTAGTCGACGATGAAGTCCGCAAACGAGAACTGATGGGGATTAAAGAGGAACGGCGCGATGCACAGCGCAAGGATGACCCAGAAATAATCAGGTACGGCGTCCACAGGGTAAGCGTCACGTAGAGCAGCGAAAGGAGCGTCCTCATCCCGAGGTTTATGCTTGGACCAGCAAAGCGGGAGAAGAGGATGCTGAAGGATATCCGAGAGGTGGCGAAACCACGACCAGTGGCGATGTACCGGGCGCCACCGAAGGTCAGGTCGTTCAAAATCGAATGAGTGTAGATCTGCGTTGAGAACACCTCAAACACTGGCGAAAAGGACAGGAACTGCCGACTGAGACGGAAGATCGCTTTGCCAGTACCACGCTCAATGAGTTCTGCGTCAGAGATCAGCTCGAGCAGACAAAAAGGATTGCAAACGAGGGACCTTGTAAGAACAGCGGCAAAAAGGCGATCATGAACATCAAGATACTGATGATGCACCGATGAATCCAGTCGTACACACGGCTAAGATTGTAGCAGCCCTGTTGTCCATTGAGCGGTTGTCCAGTACTGGAGTACTTGCAGACCGTCAGCTGCGAGTTGAGAGTGCCGAGGAACACCACTGAGAAAGGCTCGATTAGGATAAGCTCCATGTTTCGAGTATTTTGGACTTACACGTGAGGATGTTGTTGATGTGGAACCCAGGATGGCCGTAGTAGAACGTGAAGAAGCGGTCGATATGTAATTGTGTGCCGAGGTAGTAGTACTCGCGACTGAGCATCTGCTCATCCATACCCGTACCAATCTTCGTCAGGATAGTGCCGAACCCAAGATCACGACCCTTGCCGCACTGGTAGTCTCAGTGTGTTTGATGCGTCCGCCACGTCCGAGTGCGTTCATACCGGCGTAGATATCCTCATTCAAGTGCAGGCCCTTCTGAGCTTTCGAGACACCTCCGCGCGTGTTCATGAACGTTGCGTTCAAGAAATCGGAATGACCATAGTGCAGCTTCCCACCGATCCATGCAAGCGAGCGCGCCGCCAGAGTACCAAACGTCTGCTCCTTGCCGGCAGCGATGGCGCCCAAGACCCCGATATTCTCGGAAAAGATATACTCGCGTGCACCGACGATGGCGACGGGCGCCTTCTTGAACTCCTTGTGACCCCATTGCGCGTACGGGCTCTGACTGGACACCGAGTACTCCTCGAATTCCCCAAGAACGTTACGAATCTCCAGACATTCCTCGAGGTAGTTGGCTTGATTGGCATCGATGAGCTGGAGGTATTCGCCGCGGTAAAAGATGATTGCGTGGTTCTGGTTGTCCGATTTACCCTCACCCAAAATGGGATTGCCCGGCAGCTCGATGCGGAATTTGGGCCTGCGGGGACCAGTCTGGTGGTTAAATACGGAGTGCCCATCGACGAGCGCAGAGAACAGGCGAGGCTCGCCGCCGTCTTTCCGTGCTTCTTCCTCAAGGTACGCAATCTTCCGGGTACGCACGCAACAAAAGCTCGGCGTTCTCGTGCTCCTCCTTGTTGAACTTGGAATAGCGCTGCATTGATACGACGAACTTGAACTTCCGACGTGCCATCCGCTCAAGTTCGCGCTCAAGTTTGTCCGTGTTGCCACCAAACATCTGAACGACCTCGGGGTTCCCTACACGGTAGAGAAGCTTGATCGCCTTCGCGTAATTCATCATGCCAGACACTGTGCGATAGAGCGTCTGGAAGCGTAACGAAGCCCAGATACGGGTACGCATGGTAAATTCGGGAGCAGCGCTCTTGAAACCGATGGTGTAGGATGGCAGATCTCCAGCCTCTTCTCGTCGCCGTTCAAAGGGTTCGTCCCCTCATACATCTCGGCTTCCTGAGCGAGGATCTTGGTATCTTTGACGAAATTCTCCCATTCAAGGCCATGGAGCTGCTTCAGGTATTACAGAAGCGTCACGCGACTGTGAATATCGGCTTCCTTGATGATCTCACGGAGGGAAAGCAGGATCTACGGATTTATTAGCGAACAATTAGAGGACGAAACGCTGCATTGCACGAACCTTCTCATTGTAGTGAGGCGTCAACACGGTGAAGGTTGGCATGGCATCCACGGGGAGCGCCTCGGGAATAGCCGTCGTAAGAGACTGCGCGAAGAAGGAGATACGGCGCTCGGCTTCGCTGCCGGGTGGGAAGAAATCGCCTTTGTACCCTATGTCACTCCTGCGCAACGAAGAAAGGCGGAGCGCGAAGACTGCGGCGCCCATCAGGCGTGTCCACCTGATGGTAGAGCAATTTCTGGACGCGCTCGATGGACAGCAAGTGCTCGCGGTACATGGAAATGATGATCGCGTTCCAGATTTGGGACACCAAGACCTACAACGCGCCGCGTTCAAAGACGAGTTTATACTTGCACATTTTGTGACTGAACTTGGGCACTTCCATGTCCGCGGTAGCAAGAATCTTCGAGTAAATCCTCTTCGGCAGGCGTGCGTAGATATCCCTCCATGGAGTCCAAATCGACAGGCCGAGAGCGAAGGACCGTGGGATACTGTAGAAAGTGTTCCAGATGATGTACCAAAGAAAAGTGTCGAGGAAGAACAGGACTAGATCCATCATGTACATGATTGTGAGCGTGAACACGGCCTGGTTCCGACAGAGATGGCTGCCGAGAAGCTTCTCGTTACAGTTCTGGACCTTCATGTGTGCCATAGCGCGAATAGGATCCTTGATGGGCAGCGTCAGGAAGAAGTAGGACTCCGTGAATTTGCACCCGAAGCGTATCCAGGTCGTCCTAAGAGGCATCTGCAATGCTGGGTCTTGACCGCGTCCTGCAGGGCAGGAGCCGTCCCGCAGCACATGTGCTGCACATTGCCGCGTCGCGCACACCATGGCTCGTGGAAGACGGCGGGATTCGTATGACGACGCGCTGGGGAGTTGCGCAGGGTGCCGAGCACCGCAGACTTGTGCCGCGTGCCGCTGGTAAGCTGGAATGCGCGACAGAGGACATAAACGAGCTCAGTGGCTTGTTGACGACGTCCAGTGAGATGCGGCGTGCTGTCAAGGGCGCCCGCGGGGATTCTGTGGTGTGTGTGCGCGGTCTTGAGGGCGTTTACATCTACGGCAGTCCGTGTGCCTTGCCGACAACACGAAGTCGGACCACGCGAGAGCCGTCCGCCGTCCGCACGCTTCGGGCGGCGCAAACACATCCAGAAGGGCATTGCAGGCTGTCAGAGGGCACAAGGACTACCGCTTGGAATTGAACGGCGTTCTGGGGTGTACGCGGGAGACGACGATGCTTGCAACAATGTCCGAGGTGATTTCGCAGAGATCAAGGCGCAAGGATTGTGAAGAGCCGCTTCACGGGGATGAAAAAGCACGACGCCACTGTATACCTGCAATTTAGCGATCTGGAAAACAGATAATAGTACCACGATGCTTACCTCGCGCTTGGAATGAACGTCGAGGTCGCTAAGTTCTAAACGCCCGGTAGACTCGACCACAGACTCTTTGCTCGAAGGGCAACCACTACTTCACGTACGGTTACCTCACAGGTCTCCGTAATAGTGAAATATGATCTGCGTACCTCGGCGAGTTGAACATGACGCGCGACGGCGCGCCCATTCACTGAAATCACGGGCGTTGACGAGACACGCTCCCATCCACTGAAACCACGGGCGTTGACGAGACACGTTACTACGAAGTGCGGATTGATGTCCTTCTGCGCAATGATATGACGTGTTCGCGAAACGACAAGCTATCGGACGGGATTGTTGTACTCGTTGGTGTCAGAGCTAGCTTGCGAGAGACGTCGGCTTTCAGACGCTCGGTGTACGCGTCTGCCGGTGAGTCGTTGTGGCCGGTCGGAGTCTCGCATGCGGGAAATGCAGGTTGTGGCCGGTTGGAGTCTCGCATATCGCAATCATTAAGCGGAGTTGTGTGCGATAACTCGTCGGAAACGTCGTCACCACGCGGGGCCCTGCTCGACCGTCCGAACAGACAGTGAAAGATTGGAATCGAGATTTATTGACGAGACGACGTCTTGAGCGAGATAGAACATTGTCAACCACAAGTAGATGCGGAATACGGGCTCGAAGCTTCGTACCTGAGAAGACGTAGGACACGCGAAAAATTTGCGCGGAAAGTACTGGACGCTGCGTTGTAGACCACGAAGAGGGCGGTTGGAAGCCCAGCTGTGGGGCTATCCGAGCGCGCCGCGCGGAATCTGCGGTGACTCCGAACTATCCTTCATGTTGGACCATCGAAGGTAATCGGGACCCCGAGAGGAAGACCTGCTCGGCATCGGTGGGGGTGGAAAGACTTGCGTTGTCCGTCCGAGTCGACTCTAGATCTCATTCGTTGGGATGAAGGTAAACGTATCCGACCGCGCCGCGCATGCTGTGCGTTGACGCCAGAACAGCCTTCGTGGTAGACCATCGAAGGTGATCGAGACTCCGAGAGGAAGACCTGCTCGGCGTCGGTGTGGACAGAGGGGGAGAGACGGAGAAGCGGTGACCTGGCCGCGAGAGGCTGAGTCACATGTCACCATGTCACCTGTCACACGTCGGCATCACGGCGGCGGGTTAGCTCCCCAAGCCCAATTCCGGTGAAAGACATAGACATCGATGCAATCGTACAAGGCAGTATATTGCTATGTGTGACCTGGCTCACATACACCGCGTGCAGCGGCCGCATCGCGGTGAGTATGCTCTCAAGATTCTCGACAGGGGGCATTTAAATATCGGAACAACAGGCTTCAAACCGCCCTCGCGGACAAGACATGCTGGTACGATCAGGCTCGATTCATCCTAGCATCGTCCGCCTTCACGGGGCCTTCAAAAATGAGCGGAGTGTCTTCAATAAGTAGCAACGCTATGTTATAGGATAAATCCGTTTCTAACCGCGAGAGTAAGGTCGTTCTTGTGTTTGTGAAGCGGTCGAGGGGTCGGCAAAGTGAGTGCATATCTCTCCCTTCTCTTCTTCTTTTCTAACCACGCGAGTAGATTTTTTTTCTTCTACGATACGGTGACAATACGCGGGCGTGGTTTTGGCGTGTATGTGTTCTAGAAAGTTGGGCGACGCGATGAGGGAAACTGAGTTGCCTGAGGAATTTGTTTGACCCAGATAAGTGCCATTAACCGTCAGCAGGCCGTGCTCGTCATGTCTCCGCCCACAAATAGCATTTGGAGAGCTTTGGACATCCTCACGCATATAGATATATATAGGAGCCCACGCTTGAGCCACCCACCCCGGCGCCCCCACCCACCCCACCCACCTTCCACCGGCCACCATGCTTTTCAAGTCCGCCCTCGTCAAGGCTATCGACGTCCTTCATTGCCGTTGGCCCTTCCATAAGACCGACGGTGGCCTCTTCAGTGCCCCGTTATTGAAGCCCCGCTTGATCCCCAAGCTCAAGCCCGAGTTCTTCGACTCTCCCTTCTTCCGAAGCCTACAAACCCAGTGTATGTCACTCGAGTGGACGTCCTAAGCTTTTGTCAACTTCATCCTTCGCCCATAGATCCCATTATAAATCATGTGGAATTGAACGGCAACACGGACTCGCAGGGCCTGGACTCTGTCTCAGGGCAGCTCGTCGCCATGCTCCTCGTCGTGTGGGCCGCCAGTTTCGGTGTCAACGAATACGGTGTTGAAGACGTGGAGTGGAGCGCGTCCACCGGCACCTGTAGTCGCCGGCGAGACAATGTCGACGACATGGTTCGGGAGATACTCAAACTCGTTGATATACATGGAATATTGAGGCGGCCGTCGTGGGACGGCCTACGCGTCCTCATTTTACTTTTGCCAATGACCACCAGTTAGTGGTTCTTATTGCTCATCTCGTGTCACTTAATCACACCCTATCCTCTGTTGACAGACGTACAACTATCACGCGAGAGAAATGTGAGTCTTCATGCGTTATCCGCGTACGGCAGTATCTGAGGCTAGAATTTTCAGATCCTTTACGAGATCTCGATTCTCCATGCGTCAACCCTCAACAACTGCGCCGTGGGTGGGCAAGCCCGAGATGACATCGCAAAGATATTTTGCTACATATACAATTTAGAAGGTATCAACAGCGGCCTTCGAGGGTATCGATTGCTCCTGCAAGTGCAATTATCACGCTGCCATCACAGCTCGCTGATGGGTGTTTAGATCGGACAATGATATGGAGCAGTTCCAGAAAAAGCAAACGTTCTCAAACCGCAGCACATCGCAAACGGCACACGATCTTTCATATCGCCTCGCTACCATGCCCTTGCAGGTCGGCTCTGTCTGCCGCAAATTGCATTCGGCCTTGACCGGCCTGAAATCCGGCCAGCATGCCCAGGTCGACGAGCGGGGTCTGCGTGACGTGTGGGTATCTTTGGAAAAGTGCTGGGTGGACTTCGACAACCGGAGTGAGCTGGGCTCTAAACACGAGCAGGTAGTCGACGACCGCTACGTCAACGTATGGAAGGTATGTCGTGTTTACATATTGCCGCTGGGTCCTGATCTGATGCCGAAGATTGTGTAGTTCATTTTATTTCAGTGCTGTAAGTTGAAGCCTCGCTTGTTTCACAGAGTGATCTAATGTCTTTGGCAGTCTACGTCATCAGTGAGAAACTGCATGAGCGAGTGCGATTTGCCATGTGTTCGGACGAAGAACGCGGCCTCGAAGCGAGCTTGCTCAGTATCGCCAAAGACAAATGCCGCCAAAAGCTCAAGCCAATCGTTGAGATCACAAAGCAACAGATCAATACCCAATTCTTCCGGTATGACGCCGCACTGGTCTGCGACGGCGTGTTCTGCGCAGGCTACTTCCTTGCGTACGATGGTGGCAGCGACGAGGACATCCAGGTGTGCCTACGGGCCCTGGACGAAATGCGCTGGATGTTCGCTAAAAATGAGAATAAGGACAGGAACATCCGCTGGGCGTGGCACAGACGTAGGGCGTCCAATTCAACTACATACCTCACGGAGAAAGGACTCACTGACTTGCACGACGGGCAAGCATCCCGTGGGTCCAGTTTTCACTAGATCACCTCTTGCCTCATACAAAGACGGGACACGTCAATAAAATATATTTTGTGGTACAATCATGAGGTGGCTTTGAACAGCGCGCGGTGCGATAAATGCACCAGACATATCATGTCCCCGCCCTCCCACAGGGCAGCAGGAATTTTGCACAACGTCTGCCCTGGTCTTGGTCCTCGGCGCCGCTGCGCTCGTGCTACACCTCGAGCGGCTCTGGCGGCGGCAGGGACTGGCGGTCAGGACTATCTGCCAGAGGTACGAAAAAATCACCTATCCGCGGGGCCTGCCAATGCGCGAGAGCAGGGGCGAGTGTCTTGCGGCGGCGCTCGGTTTGTCGATGTGGCAGCGGGTTAGGAGGAAGCTCGACGGGATGGTAATGGTAAAAACCGACACGGGAAGTGAGGGAACACGCTGGCAGGGAGTGGCGGAACAGGCTAGCGCGCGGTAAAAGTTTTGTCTTCCTCCTGGTCCGCGAAACCCAACCCGTCCTACTCCCGTCGTCCTCGGCAGACGAATTCCACGCCGCCTCGCGGTCCCCCTGTCATTGTGCTGCGCGATCTGGCTTCGCTTTCAGGGCGTCCACGAGGGCCACCCGCACGCTGGTCGAACGGGGGAGGCGGTCTTGGCCTAGTCGTCGTCCTAGTTCTCTGATGGCTCCATCTTGTCGAGGGCGCGTCTCGAGTCCCAACGGATGACGGTCGAGTGTGATTGGAAGATTCGAAGTGGACATGAGAGGACTCAGAAAAGCTTCAGATGTTCGCTGCGGCCGCAAGTTGCAGATATGAGCAGATGAGGGTGGCGGTGAATAGAAAGCGGCAACTCACAATTTAGTTAGGTATAGACAGGGAAAAGAGAACACTCGCGGTAGACGGAGTGACGCTATGGTAGAAAGAAAAACTTCGAGGAAGACCGTCGAAGGAATAAAACAAAACACTTCGAGGAAGACCGTCGAAGGAAGAAAACACTTTGCGGAAGACTTTGCGGAAGACCGACGAAGGAAGAAAACGGGGATGAGCAGATATATGGAAAGACTGAGAAAATGTGAGGGCTGGCACAGTAGGCCTTGAGATGTCGTTCAAACTCGTTTCGGCCTCAAGACGGAGATGTGAGTAGATGAGGGCGATAGTGGGTAGAGACAGCGACTCACTCCGCTAGGCGACACTCGCGGTAGACCGTCGGACGTGATGATAGAAAGAACAAAAGACTTCGAGGAAGACCGTCGAAGAAATGACACACTTCGCGGAGGACCGACGAAGGCAGAAACACAGAGGGCAGGGGATGAGTAGATAATGGCGACGTCGAGACGATGTTGTCGACGGCGAACTCGAAGTGCGTCGCAGTCGATTCACTCCGCTAGGCGACACTCGCGGTAGACCGTCGGACGTGATGATAGAAAGAACAAAAGACTTCGAGGAAGACCGTCGAAGAAATGAGACACTTCGCGGAAGACCGACGAAGGCAGAAACACGGTGGGCAGGGGATGAGGAGATGAACGGCGACGTCGAGATGATGTTGACGACGGCGAACTCGAAGTGCGTCGGAGTATGAAGTCGGCAACTCCGATTGGGTTTGCCGAACTCGCCGTAGGCTCCACGTACAACACTGAAAATGTGCGCGCGTCGCAGTCTAAACCGCACCACACCTTCGTCAGCGGCGGTCACAATTCGAGATATCCGGCGGTCTATGAAGATACATACTCTTTATGGTGCAAGTACTGACCGACTCTGCCTTAGCCCTCAAGGGCTTTGCGCTTCCTTCTGACTGTTTTCTCCTTCATAGTACACTCCTGTTCTCTCACAGCGTCCTCCCGAAGCTCCTGGGTAGCAGCCGAGCTCTCCCGCTGCTCTTCTAGCATGGCATGCTCTTCGTTCGCTCCAGAGCATTTCGCCTTCCACATCAGCACCAACTCCCGCGTCTGAACGAGCTCTTCCTGCGTTCGGGCGAGTTGCTTCTCCAGACCTTCGATGCGCTTCATGGCTTCGTCAAGTTCCGTGTTCGCAGCATCGTCGGCCTTGCCCTTTGCTGCGACGACATTGCGCCATAATTTGTCCAAGCGCTTGTCAGCCTCGACGACCCTGCCATAGTACTTGTTCTCCGCCGTGGACAGTGCCACGTCGACGGTGGCGCTTGTAGCGGCGAGCGCCACCTCCGATCCAGCAAGGCTCGTCTCGAGCTGGGCAAGTCGTTCGTTGACCAAGGCATCGCACCGCTGTTGCAGGCGAAGGTACAAGTCTTCTGCATGAGCGTCGTCAGAGACGGGTCGATCGGGAGTGGAGAGAGCGCGGCGCTGGAATAAAGAGGATGCTGAGAAGAACGAGGTCTGCATCGCTTCTTAGTGCACGCTATGGGGAAGAATGTGATGCGCTAGTGCTGCTTTACTTGAAGACGCCATCAGACATTGCGAGCGCGATGAAGTCGTACAAAAAGAACTCACGAAGGAATGAGGTCCGAGGCTGGCAGTAGGCAGGAACAGTCATGCAGGCTACTTATACATGCTGTAGTAAGCCACAGACAGCTGGGGCCAGTGTGAAAAGTGTGAAAGGGTTCTTGGGACGACGAAGAAGGTCCTGTACATGTGACACCACCCGCAATGACCTTTGAAGTCTCACTAAACACGTGGTTGCCAGTACTTTCTTCCTTTGTCGACGATGCCGCGAACCGCCTTTGACGTATGCAGCGCATCCGTGAGTAAAGGGAGAGTACAAAGAACGACGAAAGACAAATGGACGCAGAAGGCGCTGGCGACCGTTCAGCATCGTGGGCAAGCTCTAATTGAGAAGCCGTCTGACAACGTTGCCGACTAATGGCACTAATGATAGCAGACGTTAAGAAGTGTCGAGAGTTATGATATGTTCGTGTCAGCTTACCTCGAATAGCCTAATCATTCCATTCGCGCGAAGACGTCCACTCTGAGGTGTCGGGTTTGCGCCACGTGCGTGGTGCCGGGGAATGAATATATACGACCATAAGGAAACAAGTCGAAGTCGGGGATGTCCTAACCATGCGGGTTTCGGATGACGGCAAACTCCACGAGTGTTTGGCGGAAGGCCGTCGACCGGGCTCGACGGTAACTGCGAGGCATAAAAAGCGGGGAAAGGAGACTCTTCGTTGTCGCCAGCGCAGCAAACCATCCGCAGATGCACCAACTGACGGAGGGTCGACAAAAATGGCATTGGGGTAAAACAATGATGTAGGCATGGATATGGGTGAAGTGGAAAGATCATTTGAAATTGCTGAGATCCGGCTTTGTACATGCATATCGGTGAAGTGAACGGACGGGTGTGCAGGTGCGATGTCAGCTGTCGATGCGCCAAGTGGCAGCAGTCGTGGTTGACCAGACTCGGTTCCGATTCACGGCCGCCTAGTTGGTCCTGTGCAGAGATGTCGTGGGTGCCAGGATTCAGTCTGCCCGAAGACGCCTGTGAACCTCAGTGAGTGCAAAGAAGTCAACGAACTTACAAGACCTTACTTGCGTCTGCTTGCCCTCGTAGGACGCGCGTGTGCGCACCCGAGTTTGCCCCAGCTGAGGGCCCGACTGATGGCAGATCCGGAAAACGATGGACGTAGCGTTAGCGAAACCGTGTCGTTGATCGCGAAACAAGGACGTCTTGAGCGAGATGCCACATTGTCAGCCGGAGTAGATGCGGAACATGGGTTCGAAGCTTCGTGGATAGTAGAGAGGGGATCCGGCAGTGGGCTCGCGGGTCTTGCCAGTCATCTGCGCCAAGTTCCGGCGCCGGGCGCGCCAAACGATGACCTGGTCCCCCACTCCTGTCCAGCAGCCCTCCAGAGTACTGCTGAATACCGTCCGGCGGTAAACACGATCCTGCGATAACGGCAAGATGCACGCCTCCCGGCGGGACTATCGTGTAGGTTGCGCCGCCGCACGAGTGGCGCGGCACGAGTGGCGCGGCTACGCTTGTGAGGTACGGCGATGGGCCGGGGAAAGGTGTGAGTTGTATTCATCGTGGTGCTGACGGCGGAGAAGTGAAGGGGTCAGGAATGGGCTGTCACGATGATGCCGCCCGTGAAGTGCCCCATGACGACGATGAAGGTGTTGAGCGGGTAGAGAGAGACGATGTACGACGTTGCACGGAAGGGTTGAGCGGGTAGAGAAAGTCGATATATGATGTCGCACCGAAGGCCTAGGCCGTCTCTGCCTCGAGCGTAGGCCCGTGGAAGGCAGACAAGTCTGTTTGTTCAGACTGGGCGCGACGAGGCGTCAGCTAGTCGCGTGTGCACAGGGACAGGGACGTACCGGCAAAGAAGTCGAGTAATTCCATGCTCGAGAAGAGAAATCGGGTGACGCGGATTGAGGCGCGGGGGAGGACGCTATGGAGCAGATTTGATGCAACGAGCCGGCGTTGCCTAGGACCTGAGAGGAAGAGCACGGGACGCCGCGCGGATGCTGGGTTCCTGAGTACGCGATGCAGGAGCGGCAGAGCTGCTCACCTCGTTATGCGTCCAGGAAAAATGGAAATCAAGCTGCAGCAGATATGGCGGAGACGTAGGACACGCGAAAAATTTGCGGGGAAAGTACTGGACGCTGCGTTGTAGACCACGAAGAGGGCGGTTGGCAGCCCAGCTGTGGGGCTATCCGAGCGCGCCGCGCGGAATCTGCGGTGACTCCGAACTATCCTTCATGTTGGACCATCGAAGGTAATCGGGACCCCGAGAGGAAGACCTGCTCGACATCGGTGGGGGTGGAAAGACTTGCGTTGTCCGTCCGAGTCGACTCTAGATCTCATTCGTTGGGATGAAGGTAAACGTATCCGACCGCGCCGCGCATGCTGTGCGTTGACGCCAGAACAGTCTTCGTGGTAGACCATCGAAGGTGATCGAGACTCCGAGAGGAAGACCTGCTCGGCGTCGGTGTGGACAGAGGGGGAGAGACGGAGAAGCGGTGACCTGGCCGCGAGAGGCTGAGTCACATGTTACACAGTCACACGTCGGAGCCCGTCGACGTGACAATCGGGCCGCAACGTCCGTCTGCCCCCTGCGGGTGTCTCCCATTCTATCCTATCCCAAGTCTGCCCTGTCAACCTTCCGTTGGTTTCGCTTATCAAAAGTAACGATAGTGACTTGAAAACATATCGTTTGTGCATATTTCCTGAGTAATTGTAAGCTGTGGCTAACAAGTATCCTAGGGCTGGCGTGCGGGCAGTCGACCGACAATGCAGAGCAACATGAGAGAAGCTATGATACACTCTCCACATACGAACGCCCATTCTACCAGACATCGCTTTACCATGCTAAGTAGGAGCACGTTCAGCTGGGCTCGATCGCGTTCAAGCATAACCACCATTTTTCTCTCCTCCTCCTGGATTTTCAAGTTCTCCAGTCCGGTCGAGGTACCCACCCGACCTTGTAACTCGGCCCAATCCATGGCTTCCCACATCTCGCCGGTCAGCTCTTGCAACAGTCTTTCTGCTTGCTTCCTCTGATCTGTTATACTTACGATTTTGTCGAAAAGACGATCATGTTTATCTTCAGCGGCACGAAGGCGCTGCCACAGGTGTTCGACTAAGCTCAGGTGAGCACAAGCCTAGACCTCAGTAGCTACGAGACTTACTGGAACTCGCGTCGTCATCGCCTCTCCGCGTCATCTTCTGCTAGGGGTTAGAATCGTTGTGAGTCCTCAAGTTGACATCGAGTTCACGACGAACCTGCGGAAGGTCGACCTCCGGTAGCTCCAGCTTCGCTTTGTTGATGACCGTACGAGTGCCATCGTCCTCGCTTCCCGTGACAGATTCTCCTTCAGACAGACCAGAACGTTCGCTGCCCCTCGGCGCGGTAATCTGTTGGGGATCAGCCCCCAGGTGAGCCCCGGAGATCCAAGCTTACGACGAACCTGTTGACGTTCGCCCTTCGTCAGCTCCAATTTCGCACTGTTCACGACACTACGAGTGCCCTCATCATTGTTTACCGCGACACCTTCTCCTCCTGGATTTCGATCCGCATCAGAGCCTAGTTTCTGGTGTAAGGGATATGGCGGGGCGCACCGACGGTATCGGATGCCGTTATCGCGGCGGTCGTGATCTGCTTCTCATAACGTTCTGCCTTCAGCGCGCGGACAGTGCACTCGACCTGTGCTGACATACCATGGGAGGGACGTCCGTGCGGTCCTCGTCGCCTTTGGCTTCGTGTCCTTCAAGAAACAGTGGCATGGTTTGATGGAGATCTGCTCATCAACCGCTCAGATGACTTGGCAAAGCACGGCTGGAGCTCGAAGCGCTCAATACTGACTCCTTTGGCAGGACCGTCACAAAAAGGGAGTTCTGGGATATCGACCGTCGAAGGAGGAGACAAGCTGTATATGTGAGGAGTGTGAGGGAGCGATTGCGCATCCGCTTACGCATGTTGCCAAGAATTCCCGCCACGCCTTGGGCTCATGGTATGCATGCTTTCGAGACTGATGGCCGTGACGCGATGATAGTCATCTGACAGGCGACTTCTATCTGGATCCTGAGATTGCTCTACAGGGTAATATAGGTGAACACATAGGCGAACAGCATCAGTAACAAATTCAAGGCGATGGTGGCCTTGTTTTTCATCGCTCCCACGCGCAGAAAAAGTTTGTGTCTATCCATCGCCCTTCCCAAGGCCAACATGCGAGAGCGCATCCGAGCCAACGCCTTCATTTTACCATGGGCCTTCGATTTCCGCCTTTTTATTTCTTCGGCATAGCGCTTGAAGAATACGAGAATGTCTTCTTTGCGCTGATGATCCATGTTCAACAGATTGGTTCTGAAGGATAGGACTGCGTTGACGATTCGTTTATTGTCTTCCTCCAGCTCGAACTGGAGGTCGCGGAGGCCGCTCTCCAACTCTGCCAGCCGCAGGCTCAATTCTCGAGCGGCAATACGGTCAGTTGCTAGGAGGAAATTCGTGAGCTGGGATGAGCTGGCTGCAATATGAAGTGGCCGGATGTCCTCACAGATGGCCGGATCGTGCTCGTCTTCGAAGAGACCACTCTGCGTTGGCGGCACGTCGAAGAGACCCTATATTGCGCAGTAAGAGAATCGAAAGGTCAGAATACTAGTTATTGCTCACCAGATCGACTCCAGCACGCTGGACTCGGTGCGCAGGCGTATGTTCAGGCCAGTGCGAACCACCATCATCCTGCAGGCTCCAAGTAAGCACTCACACCGGAAAGATAAACGACGAAGCCCGCCCATACGTCATCTTTCCATGAAAATCGCATGGTCAACCCCAGTCCTCCGTCGTAGTCGTGGGTTTCTTCAACATCAGACATGGGGGTGGGTCAAGGAGGGCTCTGCGATGACAATCTATGCGCAATCGAGATATATATATAACCCCCCGGCACGGGCCTGCCCGGCCATCGGCGCCTGTGTGACATCCTCGAGTCCTGGGCTCTTGTACATGTGCCGGATACGTCGCACGACATCTCCGGGCCAAGTAATTAGATCCTGATGGGTGCTCGTCGTACCCGGAGCACAAGCGAATCGAGACCAGGACCAGAATATATTGGCAAGGTCAAGACTACATACGTTGCGTGTCACGGTGCTACACCGACGGTGCATCTACATGATATCAGTTGGAAGCTCATCTCCATCCCTGATGGCTTCGGTCATGGTCACGATATACCTGTGAATACTTTAGTTCGATGAGCACGAAGTTGAACAGGGCGAGGACATACAGCACGACAGCGTCAATCGCCCGTTCCTCCACACTCCCACCAGAGGTATAGGAAATAACGTCGGGGGAGTCATTGTCATCGCAATCACCGCAATACATGACAAGCAGTCGACCTCTCCATGGCCACTCAGGTGCTAGCTGGGCCAGAGATTCGTTGACCGGAAGGCCATCTCCTATCTGGGAGAGGGATCAGCTGTAGCGCACCCGTTCATGTCGCAACCAATATTCGCACCTGAGAAAAGATCAAGAACCTGTGCATACGATCGCCATCGCATTCTTCCACTTGCACTAGTCCGCAATGAATATCCCTGACGGCGCACTCCAATATTCCCGTGACAACGGGCCGTGGTTGGCGTGTATGATTTAGAGTAAAGATGGTTGGAACGCCGATTTCGGTGGGCTTCGAGAGGCCGCACTCGTACAATAGTCCTGTAACCGGGTGAACCTGTTGGATAGCCAAAGTTGTGACCTTGCAAATTCAGCAATCAAAGTCAATTGACGAACACTGGTAATAAGGGTCCCTCGATGGATTGACATTAATGCTGAAGACGCGACGATTGCGAGGCCCCGGCGTACTTGAATACTTATACTATGATGATTCTGATTAGCGGTCTTTGAACTCCGCCTAACGATTCCGCGCGGAGCACTAGAATGTATACTAACCCATCCGAGCCATCATGCTTCGCGTATCAGATCGACTATCATCCCGCAGAAGTGAGTTTGACGGCGAAGCCGAAGCCCTTGCTCACCATGGTTGAACCGGGTCCGGAGCCAATAGCAGATTAGACATGGACACAGATGTAGACGACATGCAAAGGCGACGCACCTGGCTGGACCGCATAATGAACAGTGTGTCCCTGTGTCCCTGTCTGCTGGCGCGTGGAGGTGATAGGTCGATAGCGATGTCATCTGGACCAATCCATAGGATTCGGAATCATGAAGCCTCCGACCACGTGCTGTGCGATGACGCCGAAACAGCCTTCGTGGTGGACCATCGAAGGTGGTCGGGACACCCGAGAGGAAGACCTGCTCGGAGTCAAACAGCGGCGGGCTCGTCCGATTCAACTATGAATTCTCGAACCCCAGAGGTCGTCTTGGCATAGACTGTTGCGGAAGACGCGAGGCCGTCGACAGGTGATGTCGGCGGCGGCGGCGGCGATGAGCGTCGCCGTATCCATGAGAGCGCCATTTCCGCGCAGAGAAAGACGCATTGAGAATGTAATATATAGACTCTAAACAGCCGTACTGACGACGATGTTGAGATGGGGAGTGAGAGCTGGAGGCGCGCGGGCGGCCCGGGTGACTCGGCGGTTAAAACTCCGTCTAATTGTTACGTCGGATTCCATTCGAGCGTACAAGCTACTAGTACGGATTCCATTCGAACGTACACTAGTACTGTCACTACACATTGTACCATTGTACTTGGAAATCTATGCCAAATCAGACAGCGGCGGCCAAAGCTTGAATCAGCACCTTGATCGCAATAATCATGCCCCCGATCAGGACCCAAAGTACCAAGAGCGTAGGTACCATGTCGTGCAATATCGTATTGCGCTGCGCGGTGTCTCGGATCGTCGACTCTAACGCAAGATAAGTTAACTCCCTCAATCTGTTCATCTCGTCTGTTAACGCCTTCATCCTAGCCTGTAAGATTTCTTCCTCAGCACGAATCTGTTGCACATCGTGCTCTACCGTCTTCAGCCTAGCGCCGACGTGACCTGGCTGAGTGGCAGACAGTTCTTCAGAGTACGCGGCAAGTAGGCGCTCCAGCAGCCCCGTTTGCTCAACAGCAAGTGAGATATGCTGCCCAAGGGACGTAACAGAGCCCTCGGCCTCCTTCAGGTTTGCGCTGATCTCCTGCCGTTCCCCCTCGAGCTGCTCTAAGCGACGATGCAACATCTCATCTGTAAAGCATTGGTGAGTCTTGAGCTCTGTGCAGAATGAGTGGAGACGTACAGGTGGTAATTACGTCGTCATGGGCCCTTGAGGCTCGGGTGCGCTGGAGGGCACCCTGGTCAGCGGCGATTGGGCCCTTACAGATTATTTTCAGCAACGGCGGTAAGGCTACAAATGCACTACAAATGAACTTACGACAGCGGCAATGGCAATGTCCTCGTGGGTGAGAGATCCTATCGTGCTTTGATCGCCATCGTCGAGCAGACCAGCGCCAACTGCACCAGAGACGTTCATCTCGACGCTCTGGGCCATGATGCGCTCTTCGGGCTGGTAAGCAGCGAGTGGACCCTACAGAATGTTTAGCACTGACGGCAGCGAGGCTACAAAATGCGCTTACTATTGCGGAATCGACAAAGTTGTTGCGGGTGGGGGAGCCTGTGGTGCTTTGACGATCGCCATCGTCGGGGCCGTCACCGCCAACCTCACGAGGAACGTTTATCTCCATGGCCTGCTGGAAGGTGAGACCTGGATGAGGGAGTGGCTTTATGTGCTTACCATTTGTTTGAACGGAACGGTCTCCGAGTCCGGCGAGGATTGTGGGAGGAAAGAGAGCAATCCTCCTGTACAGCCGCTCTCTTTTTGAGGAAACACTGGCCTCTTCCGCGACGCGAGGAGATGCTGCGTGGCTTTCTTGATAAGCGTTATCTGATGTCTACATGCGCAGACGAGACGATGGGTTCATACCCCTGCCACGACCCACCTTCCGGACACACACATATACGAAAATATCGCGAACCATTGGGGCCTTGAGCCAATCAAGGGCTTCCCGGACACGATACTGTGATATTGTTATCGTTTACAATCATACCAGCCACGTCTGTCGCCACACCACAGAAACCTCCGCGCCATTGTACGTCGACGCCCCCTCTGGCTCGCAGCCCTCGTCAAACTTCTCGAAATACACGGCCGCTATTCACCCAACAGCCTTCATATTTTATATTGAGGCTACGAAAAAAATTGAGGAGAAGACGAGCTCACTGAGCAACCTCTGGAGAGATGTTGAAGTTGATGGCCTTCTTCGGATCCGGCCTTAACACATTCGCAACCCAAGTTTGAGGTCGGTTCTGAAGCCATGCAGGGTCGTATGCATTCATCGGAAGACGGGGGATTGCCTTGGAGCTTGTTCCGACACGATCTGTCGTAACGCGCTCATGGGGGAGCGCTCCACGGCGGTCCACCCGCATCAAGTTGTTCAAGCGCAGTTTCCGATGAATTTGATCGAGAAAATCAAACCAAGGCCCGAACTCTTTAGCTCGCCAGATGGGCTTCCTTCTGAGGTAACGAAGTTGCCCATCTTCCCACTCGGACTCGTCGGTCGACATCCCGCCCGGACCTAAGTCTTCGAGGGCTTGTTCATAGTGCGGCAACCCGTAGTTCTTTGCAGTCGTGCGGCGCCGATGGTATATCTTTGTGCAGGTGTCAATAAAGCTGCGTCATCCCACGCATGGCATACGGAAGGGTGCTTACGTCGTCCTTGCGCACATCCTTGTTGTGTTGAGACTTCCCAGAGTTTCTGTCCTGCAGAGACTTCTGGGAGAAGCGATAGTCACGCAGAAGACCCTTCAACCTTGTCGCAAAGGCCTCCTGAATCGCATCTCGCGTATTCTGGGTATCCGGCCACCCCATCTCCTTGATAGCATAGTCTGCGAAGACTCGGCCTGCCGACACGTTCCATGGGGATTTCGGAGTGCCGTGGATGTCGATGCGGAAATTCTCCTCCGTGCAACATTTCGCCCCTTCCTCCGTATGCGCCCATAGCACTGAAAATGCTTTGGCTTCCGCGGGGCCGAGCGCGGGACCGAAACGGCCAGAATCCTTGAAGAGCTGATTCATCAAGATGCGGATAATAGCCTATAACATTTGGGGGATGAAGCAGGCGGATAAATGGACAAGCAAGACTTACAGCACGGTTGGTATCCTCCGCCGACCTACGCTTACGACTCCTTGAACGTACTGGACGGTTTTTCTGAGAGGAGCTTCCGATGCTAGAGGCACCGAATTGGGAGACCATGGCCGCCAAAAACTGGTCACCGAAGTTCTTGAGGTCCTCCTTGGTGACGAATGGATATTCATCCTCATCTTCGGGTGGCTTATGTCCGCATGAGCACCAAATAAGAGCGATCGCGCCGAGACGCTCACCGGAGCACCCCTCTGAGGATCGTCGAATCAGATCTGCGTTCGCATCGAGAGGAGGCGGTACTCACCGAGGTCCCTCGTCCGGATGGATTCTGACGGGTACGGTTCAGCGTCGAATTCGTGGACGAATGCGAAGGGTCACTTACCGAATGGCCTTGCCCCATCCCGAACTACAATTCGCGATTAGAACTACACTGGTTCAAATTGTAAATTGGCCACGAGAAACTCACCAAAGGACCCTCGTCATCAGACTGAGGTTTGGGATCTCCTGGTCAGAATCTCGTTCCAACAGGTGTAACATGAACTAACCGGCGCGGTCTTACTCTGGGAGGGTGGGTTGTAATCACCACGTTGATAGTAATCGCCCATCTCCATCTCTTCATCCGAATCGCGTTCAGGTGTTGAGAGTGGCACCTCATAGTCCACAGCGCTCTTATAGCCAGAATTTGACTCGTCAGAGTCAACCTCCATCGATGACTCTGAATTCTCCTTCTCTGGCCTCGACTTTGGAATCTCCTTGTCCGGTTGAGCACGCGCCTTTGAAATTTTATCACTGAGATGTTGGAGATAAATGACAGATGTGGACCATACCTGCATGTGAGACTGGAGAAGTAGAAACTGAGACTCCGTTATGAACGAGTCGGTATCTTGAAATCTGAGGACATTGTCGTTGAGCTCAGTCGAAAAAACCCAAGGCAAGTCTTCAGGACGGGAAGAAAGTCGGGGTCCTTTCGGCGTCTTCTCCTGCACGAAGTCTGAGAAGCAACAGGCGAGTATATTGAAAAATCTCACACTCACTGAAGCTCTGATCTCGCTGTCGAGTTCGTCATTCGACTCGCGAGGACGCTTTGAGGCACTACGAGACGCTAAAGAAGTGTAAGTAAGCGACAAAAAGGCGAGCATCCAGGTACTCGCAAGTAGTGCTGGCCGTATGAGGTACTGGGGGCTTCTGCGTTGGAGTGTCGGGGGTATCTGCATCAAGTGTCAGAATCGCAAGCGTGAGCCTCTTCGGCATATATATCACCTGGTACGTGGAATGCTTGCCGCCGTGGGGGCGGGGTTCGTGGATCTGACAGGTCGTCACTCACAAGAATACCTGTCTGAGGCAAGCGGCGCCCACCTTGACTTTGTTCTTGCAGCGTAGCTCGCTCATCTGATCGATTTTTGAGTAGGGTAGGAAGCATACGGAAATATCGTCTCTTACTGGCAAACAGATTGATATGAGCCGCGGTGATACGACCTGCCCGCTTGCGTCCCTGCATGTCCTTGCGGATGTACATGGAGGCAACACGGGGCAGATATAGAAGCGCTGCGACGTTGTGCTGCCTTTCTGTGCGGTATCGGGGCTTCTTATGTACCCGTCGCGTATGTGCTCATCGATAATCAGATGCGACCGCGAGCTACGATTTTTGGGAAAGTATGATTGGACTGGAGTTTGAGCTGCGCCGGCCATTATCTCACCTGCCAACGGGGGAGTTCTGAACCTAGAGAAGCACCTGAGAGTGTGCGGCTGGTGACACCAGCTAGCGAAGCACCTGTGCAGCTGGTGACACGACACTGCAGTGGTTGTCTGTGACATAAGGCGGAGTCGTTTCGGCCGCCGGCCCAGCGCCCAAATATATATTATCACGTGCACATGTGGGTCCATGTGGGTCCCTTCTTTCTTTCCTGTTTCTGCAAATATAACCGCGGGGACAACGCCCCGGTAACCAGAGCGTACATATATATGATGGAGAATGAGTACGTATCACGACAAATAAGGCCGGTAAGTTAGGCGTCGTAGAGAGAGATACTGATGAAGACTCGTAACGTAGACTCGTAACATCAGGCCGACAATCCTAAAGAAACCGGTCAGCCATCACCGAAGAGAAGGCGCAGCCAGAGCTCACATTCGAGATCTGCATTTGGCCACCGAATATTCGTGGGCATATCAATAGCATCCACGCCTTGCCCAATCTGCAGCAGGAATAGGAATCGAGTCATGAAACTGAGGAACGTTCAATTCATGTCACAGCGTGGAGGAGAAAGAAAGCTTACAGGAGGACGGCGTGATCAGCAGCAGAACTCGACATCGATCTCTTGATGTAGTGAGTGTTCTTCCCTTCGAAGAGGACGGATATGGCGCCACGCCATCGAAGGTGGGGAAATTTCTTGGTGAGGGAATCGTTGATCGGTTGCTGACGGTCGTAGTAGCCCGAGACGAGGAAACGATAACGGCCACGAATGACGATGCGACAATCGTGAATTGCAGTAGTCGAGTTCCCGATGCCACGCAGCGCATCCTCGACCACGACATACGGACGTATGGTCGCACTTCCTGCAGGCTCCACGGCGCAGATTGCATCAAATTCTGCCAAAGTTCGAGTTCTGAACGTCGACCTTGCCGGATACAAGTACCCCTTTACATGATGGGTACGGCGCTCCTGGAGTACCGTCGAGGACGACACATCGAGTGATTAAGCTGGCACGTACCGTTGCGTATCCCTGGGGCATGATACGGAGGATGGCCATTTCGCTCGACGACGATGTGGGGGGAAAAGACGCACTGCATATACGCGGGCGATAGGTCTTCGCCTATTAGGTCGAAAACACGCCGAGGAAGCATGGCGTGCATCTTCGTTCCTTGTCTGGACGTTCGACGAAGATGACCGCGATTAAGCCACCTGCCTTGTCACACATCAGTATCTGACACCTGTATGATGCATGCGCAGGCGGCCTTTCGGCAGGATTCGAATCGATACAGCCACGCTGCGATGGCTCATGCAGCGCTCATGCCTCAGGTCGGTCCGCTGTCGCCAGTCTCGCACAGGACGCGTATGGATTCATTGGAAAAAAGGGAGGCCTCATGTAGTACTAACTCTATTTCCCCCGGTTCTTCTTGGCTTGCCTCGTCTCCGCTGTCGCTATTGTAGCCCTGGTGACCCAACTCGGCTCGTCATTCTGTCGCAACACCAGCACACGGTCTGCGATGAACGGATGAGCTGTGCCCTTATTCGCAGAGGTCCATTTCCCATCTTGCTGCCTGACCCACGCCTGAACCGCTCCATTTGAAGTGTTCTTGTGGATGTAGATATCGCCATATGCGGAGGAGATGTTGCCTGGGCTGTCCAGACCGAACGACGATTGACTGTGGTGCCAGATAGTCTCGCCCGAACTGCTATGGGCGGAGAAAGGACGGCTATGGCGTGTGGTAGGCAGCGTGCCGGGCTTGGTCCTTCGGATGGTGTCCAGCGAGGGGCTTGATTCCCTTGCTGGCGTCGGCTCCCGGATGTAAGGAGCGGGATTTCTACAGATGAATCGTCTCGCATGCCATCACTTGTATGAGCCAGAAGTGATACACACCTCGAAGCCTCGATGGTCGCGATTGGCCGCAATGTCTGGTCGACCCGGATGACTTGTTTCTCATCGAGGTCTAAGGCATTCAAACTTGCCGAAAGAGTTGTCCCATATGCGACAGGGTCTTTGACGATGTCGGCCAATATCGCAGCCGTAGTCCGAACATCCGAAGATTCCGTATATTGGCTCAGGGTATGAAAAATGAACGGAAACCATGATCCGTTTTCAGGACGTCTACTAAAGATAGCAAAAATTAGTTGCTGGACAAAGAAAGAGGCATATACGCACGGAACCGACGAGAAGCGGGCCTGCTGAGACTGCTGGATGGGTTCTGACTGACGACTGACGCATTGTCATGAGACGAGAGCAATCTTTGGATTCAAGGCTAGATACGCACGGAACCGACGAGAAACGGACCTGCTGAGACTGCTGGATGGGTTGGATGGGTTCTGACTGACGACTGGCATTGTCATGAGACGACGATCACCTTTGAGTTTAAAGGCTGGACTTACCCCGAAGCATCTACTACCAATTCACCTGCGTCCCCTTCCTTATAGCGTCTCTTCAGAAATCGCTGCCGCCGAGTTGCCTGAGGGATTGTGTTCAGTTCAAAGACGAACCCTCAACGCAAGAACGTTAGCTGACCATATCCTCCCGAGCTCCTCTCTTCGTTGCTTCCAAGCTAATGACTTGCCCATACGTAGGGACTGTGGGATCAGGCATGTTGGAAGGGATGAAGTCTGAGACTGTGCTGCCGCGGACGCACACGGACGCTGATTATAAACTGGCTGCCGCCTGAATCAATAGGCGGAGTTTGATTTGGCTGCAACCATTAGGCGGAGTTTGATTTGGCGCAATCATTAGGCGGAGTTTGCTCGCGTTCCTGTCACCGGGTCATGATCAAGAGACAAGTTAGTCCGTGAGCCCGGTTAGAGCGGCTTGCAGACGACCTTGGTGCTAGCCGACCGTTTTCCTGACGTGCTTCTGCAAAAATTTCTCGAAGGCGCATGTTGAACACGCTGCACCGGCCAAGGGGTCGAGCGAGAAGCCATGCATCGGCGCGCTGCGTTAGGCCATGCATCCACGACATGGCCGATGGTGCCTCCGCACTAGGCTGGCGACAGTATAAAGAAACCGACGGCATAGGAAAGCGGCGCATCCCCTCTCGCGGCGCGTCCTCTCTCCCCATCTCTCACCTGCTTCTGCTTACCTTCATGGTAGGTACCACTTGGGCTCTGAATCCGCTGTCGTCTCACCCTCTCCAGTCAGATGCCATGGATGTTGATGTACGCGACATTCGTCTACCCGCGCCGGGCGACATGGCCCCCAATGTCGTGAGCGTCTTGGCAGCTACCGATCATGATGACTCATCACTCACGCACTCACCATCGGAAGGATGCACATCGCGAAGCCCCGGCCGCTCCGGATCCGAGAGCCAACGTGGATGATTTCAGAACCACTTGTACGTCGGCACATGACTGCACGCATTTCTGTACTTACCAAATTCTAGTCGCCGACATGTCGCGCAGGATGGAGCTCCTCGAGGCTGAAAGGCAGCAAATCAATGAGGTCTTCATCGGGCTCGAAAACTCCACTCACATGCTAAGACGCCGCGTTCAAGACGTCGACGCCGAGGCGGAGCTGCTGGAGCGTCTTGTGCGAGCGTACTTCTCTTCCGGGACTAGTGAAAGGGTCGGACGGGCTGCACACGGTCTAGTTGACCTTCAGGAACAGAAACGGTTCTTGAATGCGAAGTTAAAGAGGCTGGTCGACACCCTGTCCAGGGTGAGAGGAATGATTGCAGAGATGGAAGGCTCGGGGCCATACGAATCGGTGAAGGCCGCCATGCTCCCAACTTTCGTCATCTGTGGCGCACTGCTGGTATCGGTTTGGTTGGCAAAGATGATCGCGCGCGAGTAGATTAACATACATTGTATACGCGGGGTTGTTGGATCAACTATTGGTACGGAATCATAGAACTGACTACGCTGCAGCGGCGCAAACCTGAACACCGTCCTCTGATAGCGGCAATATGCACGCCTTCGACCTGGGCACGACGAGGCGTCAGCTAGTGCACACATGTACAGAAGCTGGGACCTACCGGCATAGAAGTCGAGCGACTCCAATGCTGAGAAGAGAAATCGAGTGACGGATGGGGAGTATGTACTGGCGCGCGGGGGAGGACGCTATGGACCAGATTTGATGCAACGAGCCGGCGTTGCCTAGGACCTGAGAGGAAGAGCACGGGACGCCGCGCGGATGCTGGGTTCCTGAATACGCGACGCAGGAGCGGCAGAGCTGCTCACCCCGTTATGCGTCCAGGAAAAATGGAAATCAAGCTGCAGCAGATATGGCGGAGACGTAGGACACGCGAAAAATTTGCGGGGAAAGTATTGGACGCTGCGTTGTAGACCACGAAGAGGGCGGTTGGAAGCCCAGCTGTGGGGCTATCCGAGCGCGCCGCGCGGAATCTGCGGTGACTCCGAACTATCCTTCATGTTGGACCATCGAAGGTAATCGGAACCCCGAGAGGAAGATCTGCTCGGCATCGGTGGGGGTGGAAAGACTTGCGTTGTCCGTCCGAGTCGACTCTAGATCTCATTCGTTGGGATGAAGGTAAACGTAACCGACCGCGCCGCGCATGCTGTGCGTTGACGCCAGAACAGTCTTCGTGGTAGACCATCGAAGGTGATCGAGACTCCGAGAGGAAGACCTGCTCGGCGTCGGTGTGGACAGAGGGGGAGAGACGGAGAAGCGGTGACCTGGCCGCGAGAGGCTGAGTCACATGTCACACAGTCACACGTCGGGATCACCTCCGACGTGACAATCCGCCCTGCCCGAAGTCGATCTGCCCTGTCAACATGTCATAATCAACTCTCCGTTGGTTTACGCGAACTTCCCCTTCTCCAAATTAACAGCGATGACTTGAAAATTTCATCGTATGTGCATTTATCTTGAGTAATTGTAGCTGTGGGTATCAAATATCCTAGGGCTGGAGTGCGGAAAGTAGATCTAGACCGTCAATGGAGAGCGACACGAGACGAGCCAAGATGAACACCACACATATCATAGCGATCATAGCGAACACTGGCCACGCCTGGTGTGCGGGAAGTAGACCGTCAATGTAGAGCAACACGAGACGAGCCAAGATGGACACTCCACATATCGTAGCGAACACCGTGAACCGAGACCACGCGCGATCCTGTACCTCCCACAGCCCTGTTATCCCCTCATCTAGTTCTTTCATTCTACGCTCCATGGTGGTCAGCATCTCTTGAATGTTGATCTCCTCGCTCTGGACTTCCTGGACATTGGAGCTATTGTCCTCAACTCTCCTCTTGACTCTTTCAAGGACGCTTTGGTCGGTGACAGCTTGCATCAGTTCTTCAACCACCCGCGTCGTTTCCTGAAATTTTTCATCATAAAGGTCGTCAAGACGAGCTTGTTCATCCTCAGCGGCACAAAGGCGCTGCCACAGGTATTCGACTAAGCTCAGGTGAGCCCAAACCTATATCTCAGTAGCTACGAGACTTACTGGAGCTCGCGTCGTCTTTGCCTCTCTGCGTCTTCTTCTGCTAGGGGTTAGATTCGTGATGAGTCCACAAATTGAGATCGAGTTCACGACAAACCTGCTGAAGTTCCACCTCCGGTAGCTCCAGCTCCGCTCTGTTGACGACCGTACGAGTGCCATCGTCCTCAGCGTTTTCCGTGACAGACTCTCCTTCAGACCTGGAGCTCGCGTCGTCATCGCCTCTCTGCGTCATCTTCTGCTAGGGGTTAGAATCGTTGTGAGTCCTCAAGTTGACATCGAGTTCACGACGAACCTGCGGAAGGTCGACCTCCGGTAGCTCCAGCTTCGCTTTGTTGATGACCGTACGAGTGCCATCGTCCTCGCTTCCCGTGACAGATTCTCCTTCAGACAGACCAGAACGTTCGCTGCCCCTCGGCGCGGTAATCTGTTGGGATCAGCCCCCAGGTGAGCCCCGGAGATCCAAGCTTACGACGAACCTGTTGACGTTCGCCCTTCGTCAGCTCCAATTTCGCACTGTTCACGACACTACGAGTGCCCTCATCATTGTTTACCGCGACACCTTCTCCTCCTGGATTTCGATCCGCATCAGAGCCTAGTTTCTGGTGTAAGGGATATGGCGGGGCGCACCGACGGTATCGGATGCCGTTATCGCGGCGGTCGTGATCTGCTTCTCATAACGTTCTGCCTTCAGCGCGCGGACAGTGCACTCGACCTGTGCTGACATACCATGGGAGGGACGTCCGTGCGGTCCTCGTCGCCTTTGGCTTCGTGTCCTTCAAGAAACAGTGGCATGGTTTGATGGAGATCTGCTCATCAACCGCTCAGATGACTTGGCAAAGCACGGCTAGAGCTCGAAGCGCTCAATACTGACTCCTTTGACAGGACCGTCACAAAAAGGGAGTTCTGGGATATCGACCGTCGAAGGAGGAGACAAGATGTATATGTGAGGAGTGTGAGGGAGCGATTGCGCATCCGCTTACGCATGTTGCCACGAATTCCCGTCACGCCTTGGGCTCATGGTATGCATGCTTTCGAGACTGATGGCCGTGACGCGATGATAATCATCATACCATCATATAGGTGGCTTCTATCTGGATCGAGAACTGTCGACGCTGCGTGGAGGTTCCACCATATCGGACTCGCACATGTAAAGATTTCTCTAGAGCGTGAAGGAAGAGTTAGTAATTATAATATGAGTGTTCTGCGTGATCTGGTGCGCCATCGACTGATCAATTTGTCCGGCGTGCGAGGCTCATGCGCCCGATAAGAACATGGATGGGGTCTCCTGCACCGCCAGCCAAAGTCCAGGCGTCTTATAACAACCTTCTGTACATGTGCTCTACCGATCGTGTTGTGGGTCCATGTGGGTCCCTTCTTTTTTGCTTCAAGAACGTCGCCCCGGGGAATCATACCGGAAACAAAGCTGGGAAAAATGTGGCGCATTAAACTCCCAGTCCCCGTCTGTGAGCGACTAAACCGAGGGCTTCACGGTCGATTGTCCTGCGCACTTTATCGTGTCGGCCATGAGGCCCGGCCCGATTACGGGATCCGGAGCGCGGTGGACATTGGGTGGACAGATGCGCCACTATCGTCTCCCAATGGCCGACGCCGTCTCAAACCTCAAGCGCGAGCGTTCGCTAGCCGCGGACGAGTGCGCGATGTGTCCGCCGGAGGCTCTGCGACTGCCAGCTCCAGACGCCGTAGGGAGGTTCATCGGAGTGCCCAGCAGCGCGGGTTGAGCGCGAGCATCGGACGGATCTATCACACCCACCTCCGGGCCGTTCATGCCGACGTCGGGACACGATCGGCTAACTTCCGATAAGTCGCTTGCAACCTGCCGACTGCCACGTTGTCTTCGCGCAGGCAGCCCATCCATGCAGACGCACGGTGAATCTCTCTCTGCATCCTACTGTCATGGCATACCTGCTGAAGAATACTCTGAAGGATCATATTGACTCTGTCAACGCCTTGGCCTTCACTGCTGATGGAAAGTATTTTGCCAGTGGTGGAGATGACGGGATGCTACGGGTGTTCTCTAGTGACGACTGTCGAGAGATCCGGCGGTTTCAAGGCACTTCCGCGATTACCGCTATCATGTGGAAAACCCGTTTCAACTATGCGTTGCAAGCTGGAGATTCCAGCGGCGACATCCACACTCGCATGATTGATGTGAGGACCACAGTGAGTACTAGATATGCCCGAAATTGTGCTAGCACATGCTAATTTCAACCCCTTGTTGCAGAAGAATGATCAGAAATGGGTCCATACTGTGGCAAGGACTGTGCATTGCTTTGCTGCTTCCAATATCACGGTCGCCGTTGGATACGGGCATTCTGTAACGGCTTTCAAGCAGGCGGCGCTCTGTGAGTCTTCCAGGATTGTTGATGAGCGCTCTAATTGTGATGAACATGCCTTGCGCTAGCTGATTGGACCAGGGGAATGACATTCGACGCTCCACCCCAATTTCCGGAGCTGGGGCATAACCTGGGAGCCCCTCAGGCCCGATCTCTAGATTTTATCGACGGCGGTGCCAATCTCGTAGTCTCATACCTCGAGCATGGAATTGTGTACGTATTGTCATGTCTGTGTACCCAAAGCGCATCTTGACATGTGAACGCAGGGCGTGGAACACTGCAACCGGTGACATGTCTTGGCGTTGCACCCCTCGCTCGGTGCGCATGTGAGTCTCTCCCACCAGCGCCATAGGTTGCAGAGCTGACTATCTGCTAGTGGCGGATCCGTGGTGCTTCCCGAGCAGAAGTTGATTGCGGTCACCAATCTGTACGACGGCATAGACTGGTACAGATTCGACCGAGAAAACTATGATCCCGAACACGTTAGGACAAGTCTCTGCAATATACAGGAGAACGTTGTCGTCCAGATAGCGTCTGTTCAAGACGGGGAAATGGTCGTATATGGCGGTAACGAGTGCGCGAGGATCATAAGGACAGAGACCGGTGACAGTGTTCAGTCTCTCCAAGGGAAATGTGCGTGCTCTACGCCCTTCAAATTGATAACCCACCAAAGCCTAGCATCGACACAGTCCGTCACAGAAAATGTACGTCCAGTCAATGTTTCCAGATTTACTTGCTGACATGTTTTCCAGCGCAACTTATCCAAGCAGTTGTAAGACAAGATCGGCAGCTATCCCTATCGCTGCGCTAATGTCCATTTCTAGGCTGCCGTCTCCACGAATGAAGAACACAGGATCCTTACTGCAACCTCTGACCAGGGCGACGATACGGTGATACAATATTGGACGTCGAAAAGGGCTCATGAGACCGCCTGGGTGAAACTCGAGACAACTGCGGTCAACATGCTGCGAAGTTTTTTCAGTTTTTTCAACACTACCTTTCATCATGTAATCGAGGTATGTCTCGACACTCTATCATCTGAGGCAGCTGGATATTCATATCTCGATTACAGCCCTTGGCGTCCCGAGTAGCACAGGCAGCAACTGTGGGGGTCATTGCGTACCTCGCGTACCAGTATTTGCCGATGGGCATTGCTTACATGTCCCGATATGGCGGCGACGTCTTGCAGCGGCTCGATCCTCGCCTCACTGTCGTTTCTATCGAAACGGTGACAGCCTCTTCATACGTCCCGCAAGTGCCGCAACCAGCATCGACCGTCACAGTCACGTATCCTACCGTCGTGACCATAACAGACACCTCCTCTGTGACGATCAACGTCCGTACGGACGCGGTTGGTGATGAAATACCTCCGCAGACCACATTGGTAAATTCATATGCCTATACAGCATACGTTATACCCTGAACGAAGTGCCTACCAGGTTGACCAGGTCGACTCTGTTTATTCCAAGCTCTCGGCATGTATATCACTCTTCGACCGCGCTGTGTACGCTGAACCTCAATGTCTCTAGGTCGAAACTCCTGTCAGCGAAGGCTGGAGTACCATCTCCACAGTTGACCTCACCAAACTTTCCTCCGCGTAAGAGTTACATAGAACGATGTCGGGCCGAGGAAAAGAGACAGATCTACAGACGACTTCTCGACGATGATGTAGTTTTATTACTTACTGTGATGGATGTATTTTCAACTGGGCCCGTTGAACTCAGCGCGCAGCGCGGGTACGAACGCAGGAGCATCACCTCGGCCAACACAGCGACATGCATTGAATTGTGTATACGTAGGACGGCATGTAGTGTACGTGGAGCCGCTCCATACGGCGAGTTCGGCAAACTCACTCGGAGTTGCCGACTTCATACTCCGACGCACTTCGAGTTCGCCGTCGTCAACATCATCTCGACGTCGCCGTTATCTCCTCATCCCCTGCCCACCGTGTTTCTGCCTTCGTCGGTCTTCCGCGAAGTGTGTTATTTCTTCGACGGTCTTCCTCGAAGTCTTTTGTTCTTTCTATCATCACGTCCGACTGTCTACCGCGAGTGTCGCCTAGCTGAGTGAGTCGACTCCGACGCACTTCGAGTTCGCCGTCGTCAACATCATCTCGACGTCGCCGTTATCTCCTCATCCCCTGCCCACCGTGTATCTGCCTTCGTCGGTCTTCCGCGAAGCGTGTTATTTCTTCGACGGGCTTCCTCGAAGTTTTTCTTTCTACCATAGCCGTCTATAACTAAATTGTGAGTTGCCGCTCTCTATTCACCGCCACCCTCATCTGCTAATATCTGCAACTTGCGGCCGCAGCGAACATCTGAAGGTTTTTCGAGTCCTCTCCTGTCCATTTCGAATCTTCCAATCACACTCGACCGTAATCCGCGAATACCTCACAAGTGAGTCACCGTCTCCCCTGACCCGCCGTCCCGCCCACATTTGCTCATGTCCCACTCCTGTTCACCCCACTGTTCGTAACCTAGACGGCTTGGAGGTCCTCCTCGAGCCCCGGTTCCCTTCGACTCTGCGATGTCCAAAGCTCACGCCACCTCTTTCCCGCGCCTGCTTCACCTGAGGGCCCACCGTGACGCGTTCGTCCTCGCCGAGTGGGACATCACCACATCACAGCGCATCCCCGACCGCGACCCGCATCTGTGGAAGCCCACCACGTCCGGCACTCTCTCTCCATACGATTGGGCCTCTGACTTGGACTGGGACAACCCGGAAGCTCCATGGCGGGCGTACATTCCTGCGCAACCCACGCGCGACTGGACAACAGCGGCGTTCAACTGGATCTTCCCCTCCCGGGCGAACTACCTAAATGTCGAGACGTCGATTAAGGGAGCCAGGGTCGACCCAGAAATTCGCCATTGGTACGGTAAGGCCGTCATGGCGATCCAGCCGCTCGTCCAAGCCCTACACAAGATATACGATCGGTGCCCATCTCCCTCCCCACTCCCGTCTTCCGACTCCTTGCCTGAAATGCTCGACGATATCCCTGCAGTTCGCGCCGCGTACTGGCAGTGGAGGCGACCCTTGTTGGACAACATGGGGTACGCCCGGTGGGCTGTCGCACAGTTGCCGACGCCATGGCAGCTACACGGCATCGTCGGCGATGACAGCACGTCTGCTAGCTTCTTCCGTCAGGTCGTGCAGAGGACGGTCTCGCGCGGTGTTACATTGGACATTCGGGTCTGGGTAGATCCCGCTTTCCTGCATATCTTGAGGCGAGACCGCGTCAACTACGCGTACACTTGGGGTTCCGAGTACGAGAAAGATCCCCGTCATGTCGAATTCCGTCTCCCTCACAACACAGCTCCCTGGCACCACGATAGGACACTGCCCAGCATCACAAATGTTCTCGTCCGGTGCTGGGGCGACAAAAAGGGTTGGGTTGCGCGCAATAGAGGTCAGGTGTCGCAATGGTGCGCCAATTTCGCCAGCATCGACGCGCAAAGCCTCGCCGACTATATCAATCTTCGCGTGTTCGTTCAAATGTCCCGGCTGGAAGACCATGAGTTTGGGCTGGCCAGCGAGGACGACGACGACGACGACGTGCTCGCCCCAAAAGGCCCACCCCTGTTCGATTTGGAGGACTACTTCAGGTTTTTGAAACCATCCGCAGCTTTCATCGCCAAGGTTGTCCGCAAGCCCAAGTCTCATACAGGGGTGGCGCGCCCTATCCCACCTTCCCCGGCTGCACCGGCTGTCCCAGTCCTCCGCCCTCCCTCACCTGTAAGGCCCGAGCCACGGGGTGTTCCGTCTGAGGTCTTCCTACAGGATGAGGCAGCAGCCATCCGCTCGTCGGCTACAGACTTACACGGCAAGGGTATAGACGGTGACGAGGAGTTGTTGGACTATGAAGATGTCATCATGCGCAAAGCCCAGGCCGAGGGTTTACTGCGCGGGATAGCGGCCCAGTTCTCCGACGCGCCGCTGGATCGCATGTCCTCGTCCCCAACAGGTACTGGCCCGTCACATTCAAGGCGCGGTCCGCAGATGGCTGCCTCCCAGGGCGTGCTCGTCGAGGAAAGGGCCCCTTCCCGCTCTTCTCCCGCTTCCCCCGCTGTCCCCGCCCCCGCCCCCGCTGTCCCCGCCCCCGCCCCCGCTGTCCCCGCCCCCGCCGTCGCCCCCGCCCCCGCTGTCCCCGCCCCTGCTTCCTCCGCCGCCCCCGCCCCCGCTTCCTCCCCCGCCGCCGCCGCCGCCGCTCCGGAACCTGGGGAAATTCTCGCAGAGGAGGACAAATATCGAGCGATCTTCCGAAGTTGGATGGATCAGTACTGTTTCCCCGAACCCACCATGCGCCCGGTCGGTGCTGCCCCGGGCCCGGATCCGTTTGCTATAGGTCAAGAGACATACTCGCAGGCGATTATCAAGCTCCCTGCGCTTTCGGAGATCATCCTTGCAGCCTGGTGGGAAGCGCGAGCAGTTGTCAAAGGCGACGATCTGCTCCGCCTTGCCGTCAGTCGAGGTGTGCCCCTTCGCATCTCCTGGCCGGCGCTGTGGGGCGAGCAGATGATTGCCATGGCCTCTACTGTCCAACCCACGTTGCCTCCCCCTGATTGGTACGTCGGTCTGACCGGTCCCCTTGGCATGATTCAAGAACCCGCGCCCATGTTGATCCGACGATGGAAGGCACGTATGCGACTCCTTTTCCAGTCGAGTGCGGGAGCGCGGTTCCTGTTTTATGGCGGCATTGTATGGCGCATCGCTCGAGAGTTCATGAGTCCTGAAGTTCTCAACGAAGCGCTCCGGTTTCCCTCCAGCCTCTACCTTCGGCACGGCGTGCGGTTTCTAGACAACAACCTCCACTCGGAGACCCCGGCGGACGCTAGCGCTGACGATGTCCTGGCGGTGGTGCTGGGCACGGTGGGAAATGGGGAGAATGCCCGTACTCTCTTTCCCTCGCCGCACCAGTGGAGCGCATCTTGCACGTGGAACGGCTACTGGAACCAGCTTTGCGAAGACCGCTTCCAGCGCATCTGGAGGTCCGTCGATGAGGAACGCGCGTTTTTTCACCCTCTCAATGCTTGGAAGGGTAATCTGCGCGGCTGGACGGTGGACTTGCGCAAAACACAGGCTGATCGTCGCAAATATATCAGCAACCTCGGAGCCATGCGCGAGGCCGCCAGTGCGCTCGCGGACTCGCCTCTTGCTCAATCAGGCTATCTGAGCCTTGGCCAACCTTAGGGGAAGTTTTTTTCATAGCCTGATCAGTGGGACAGGTTGATTGCACACATTTTCGCGATTGACTGCCTGCCCCCGCACATGCGCGAGCTTGTTGTCACATGTACACTAGTACTTTCGTATCATCCTTTGTCTCCTTTTTCCATGCCAACACCACGTCTATTCATGTACTAATAATCGCTACTACGTCTCGAACACAAATGATATGGCTCAAACGTGCCACCGTGATGTGAAGCTGGTCCTGTCCGGGCGAAGGGCACTAAGGGCTGTATTGATCTAGCGACTGACAACAGACTGGCGGAACGACTGTCTTCCGCGCAAGGTAGGTACGAAGACTACAAAACGAGCACAGCTGCGCAAGCATGCGCACCCGTCGCGCTCGTCGTCCTTCCTACGCACCCAACAGCGCGTCGACATCGCTGTGCGTCAATGCGCCATCACGGCACGTCCATGCGCATCGCCCTCGCCGCGCGCCCCCTTCGTGGTCAGTGCAAAGTCAGCATCATTGAATGAGCGCACATGAGTTGTATAAACTCACCTGTGGGCCATCCTAAACACACTGGCGCCGTCTCGGGGGCCTGCGCTCGACTCGCAGCGGCGGCAGGGTCGCCAGGCCGGCAGAGGCGGCGATGGCAGCACACCGGTGGCGCTGCTGTCGAGGGTTTGCCGGTTGGCGCCAGACTGTGGTAAGGTTTGAGCGCGGAATGTCCAGGCGCAGGCGCGCGGTGTCCTGTCGACGACAGCAGCGAAGTGCACGCGGGAGTTCTGCCCGGCAGGCCGCGGGTCCGGACATTAAGGCGAAAGGCTTTTGCTGCCGTTAAAGGCTATGGGTTTCAAAGGGATATGAAGGGGCATATAGAAGCAATGGGAATAGGGATGTCGAATGTGGGTGCGAGAGACAAGGCCTATAAGAGCCAGGGCGACGAGGCGACGAAGTCACTGATTAGATAAGCAGCCTGCCGCTAGTAAGTGCGGTGAGGCTGAGTGAAGGACTACGTATCACTGAACGTGAACTCTTACGTTTTCTGAAAACAGCCTGGGCGCGCAGGTGAGCGACATCATTCATGTATGTCATCAGTTCGTAAATCCTTCTGGTCCGATGCAGCGTTGCTTGGTATGGAAGTCGCTTCACCCCCGACGGACCGTCCTCGGACGACGGACCTTCCTCGCACGACGGACCGTCCTCGCACATCGAAGCAAGACCATCCGTACGACAGGAGCACTCCCCCATCTATCTTGTTGCTCGACGATGGCACTCAGATATCCAGGCGGTGGATCGTCATGAAAATGCAGAGAAAAGATATCCCCGAGACGTACCCCTACAAGACAACAGCGATACAAGTTTCCCTCGGCGCACAAGCCTTCACCGATAGTATCGTCAATTGTCTATACCAAGGCACAACGGATCCAGGAGGTTATATATCCCTGGCAGGTGAC
Organism: Auriscalpium orientale; assembly: GCA_019915035.1. NCBI lineage: Eukaryota > Fungi > Basidiomycota > Agaricomycetes > Russulales > Auriscalpiaceae > Auriscalpium > Auriscalpium orientale. The sequence goes on from JAHLMH010000001.1 coordinate 5,354,977, forward strand.
GTGTGGGTTCGGACATCCAGCCCATTTTGTGTCTGGGTGTCGCACGACCGTGGGCTTTGGGAGACTTGGGCTGGCTGTGATCCTGCTCGACTCTTGCGACATCCATGCCTTCCGAGTATCGTTCTATGGTTCAATTTTATCTCAGGATGGACCTGGATCAGTGACCGGTCGTACTGGCCCAAAATAACCCAGTGGCGCAACAACCCTGCGACAAGACGATGGACGAAGCAGATGCCGGATGGGCGATTGCTCTACCCATCCATGGAAGACTCTGTTTACATATCGTCTATTCCTAAGGCGATTCGATCGACATATATAGCCGCTGGTGTCGAGGAGATGCGGCTTGAAACTACAAAACTGCGACCTCCCAAAAGGCCACGCTCGGACGGCCATCGCTCTAGGCAGCAGAAGATGGCACGAACAAGTGAAACACCGGGCACTCTCCTCTCATTCGCAGTCCCTACTGCTGACGCAGAATATCCCGGTTCTCCAGCGTTTGATCGTGTTGGCGACGCTGAACAGCACGAATCTCCGGATCATTTTCTGTCCGCTCGCCAAGTAGATCTCGATCTCGATCTACCCAGCCAACTTCCTCTGGCTACTGTTCAAGCTTCAAACCCAAACCTGGATCGGCTGTGGCTCACGGAGACGCAGCAGTGGCCGAAGTATGCCAAATCCATCGTATGGAGAAGCGGTCTAAAGACGGTTAGCCCATACATAGGACACAACAGTAAAGTACTAATCTTTGCCTCCTACTTGGTCCGAAGACCGATGAAACTGATTGGTGATTTAGAAACCGAACCTCGATGTTGAATCTGTGACATTACTCGCGGAGGCTGGTCTGCAGGCCGACGTAGACGATCACAGTCCTGTCGTATATCGAAGATGGGACGATGCTAGTGGCGACAAGATGGTCGAAGACGTGCGGGATCTCCTCTCACGGAACATGTTTGTCGTTATCCGAGGAATACCGAGCAAGGGACCTAAATGGAACGAGGCCGGTTTCGAAAAAGTCGCCGGCAGCCTGGATGAGATGCATAACTATCAAAGTAAGGGTGCTGTCTCCAGTTGTACTACATCGGCCTGGCTTACATACTGTTCTTTTCTTGAGGCGCAAATAAGAGGCACATAGGGGCAGCGAACTTCCACGTCGCGGCAACGATGCGCCATTTCTTGAAACTCTCTAGAGGCTCCGGGCAGTGCGGAAATATGATAGATATTCCTCAAACCGAAGGCAACGTCCCAGAACTTGCTAGGTGAGATTCCAGCCCCATCGCATTGTACTTCAGTATTGTCAATTACATCGTTGTAGAGATATAGCAGACGACCGCTGGTCTTTGCGCGTCAATGCTAAAGTGTCATACGAGAGCACGGGGAAGGCGCTGCAGGAGAAGATCGCTCACGCAATTGTGAAGATACCCGTGAACGACCCAGAAGTTAAACGTATGGTCTCAGAAGAAGTCGCCGACCGGCTGCAGAAGGTCAATGAAACTGGAAGTGAGGTTGAGACCTCTCACGACGCCATATGGCCAATGATGGCAGAACGCAAGGCAAGGCGCGACGTACTGGCTGCTGTAGCAGACGACAAACGCTTTCACGTTCAAGATGACGGCAAGGGCATACAGCTGATCTCAGGAGATGCCATCCGGCTGCGGGACTGGGATATTCTCACTCATTCTGGGTTCCTCACGAACGTCCACCACGACGGGAACGGCATGGGGACCTGGGGTACAGTACATGACGGTGCTAAACTCTGGGGTGTTGTGCGATTCCGGGACGAAGATATAAACAAATGCCACGACCAATCCGCAATGAAGGACCTCTTCGTCAAAGCAATACATGATGGAACGCGCAGCCTTTCAATGGAACATTTCGATATTTACGTGGTTCTCCTGGAGCCGGGAGATACTTTGTGAGTGTCATATACATACTGCGCCTTTCATCATTGACGTGTTCACCCTCAGCATCATGCCTCCCGGTAAATGGCACATCGTCTATACCCCTGTCAACTGCGTACTTAGCGGTGGTCATTTCTTGTGCCTCGACGCGCTACACTTGACTCAATGGTCGCGCTATGTCGACACCGACCAAGCGCGGTATGCGACTAATGCCGATCATATTGCAACGCGCAGAATGCTCGCCAGGATGACAATGTCTCTCAAATATCTCGGCCGTCGTCGTGCGTGGCGTTTCAGCCATGTTCGTAGCCCGCTGACCGCTGAACGTGCACTGTAACAGGCCTTAAACTCCGACCATTCTTGTCATTGGCGTGCATGATACTCTACGATTGGCAATTCCTCGCTCAAGACGCGGATCAAGAACCTCTCGGCGGTCGGTACGAGGAGGATGCCGAAATGGTCATCGCCTATCGAATCATCAAAGCTGTCTGCATAGACAATCAGCTCAGACGTGAAGACATTAACCGCGAGTCACTGGTCGCCGGCATCAACTGGTCGGACCCAGGATCAGAGTTCATTGATCTTCGAATCCTTGGACGCTTCAAGCCGGAAACGGTTACGCCGAGAATGGAGGGCTGGGACAAATGGTAGGACAGCTAGTAGCTAGGTAGGTAGCTACATGTCGTGCAGCAGAGTCATCGATGCCTCCAAGACATGTTAGACAAGGTTTCTATTGACTGCCTCGATGTCTATGTGTAGGAATCTTGGGCTCGGGAACCCGCCGTGATGCCGACGTGTGACACTGAGTCTTCCCGCCGCCACTGAGTCACCGCTCCTCCATCTTCCCCCGTCACCGCTTCTCCATCTTCTCCACCCTCTGTCCACACCGACGCCGAGCAGGTCTTCCTCTCGGAGTCTCGATCGATCGCCTTCGATGGTCTACCACGAAGGCTGTATTGGCGTCAACGCCGCACAGCATGCACACCGACGCCGAGCAGGTCCTCAGCGATCCGATTACCTTCGATGGTCCACCACGAAGGCTAGTTCGGAGTCACCGCAGATTCCGCGCAGCGCGGTCGAATACTCCAGCATCACACCTGGGCTTTCAACCGCCCTCTTCGTGTTCCACAACGCAGCATATGTCCCCGTCATATGTGCTGCAGCCCGACTTCATGTTCTCCTGAATGTATCCCGCGCAGCGCTCCTCACAGAGAAGCTGGCTGGATGCATAACGAGGTGAGAAGCTCTACCGCTCCTGCATCGTGTCCTCAGTCAGGAACCCAGGGAACGCCGGCTCGTCGCATCAAATCTGTTCCATAGCGTACGCGCCTGTACGCGCGATTGACGCGTCTCGCGCGCTTCCTCCATCCACCCGCAGCCCCGCGTCGACCGCTGACGCGGGAGCGGCGTTCCCCAAAGCGCACTGCGGACCGGATGTGTCCCAGTGTCCCAGCGCTGCGTGAGAAGGAGAACCTCGTTCCTCATTTCCGCGCATCTGAATTGCCACCACTCCTATTTAGTATTTAACCCAGCAAACTCTTTCCTTCTTCGCTCTCCCCGCCCAAAGTCCCTCGGTCCTTCCTCTTGCCACCACCAATCCGGACGCGACTGCGACTCCCCGAGCTACTCCCAGTCAAGGAAAGTCATCCCTCGGCCATGTATGATGTCATTCCTGGCGTCTCTTGGCAGCTTCCGTTCGCTCGCAACACCTTTGCTAATCTGTTTCTTTCTTCAGTCGACCCCGGGCGGGCTCAGCGGCTCAGCGATGGTTTGTCCCACCCGCTCCCTGTCCTCTGTCCTCACTAATCGTCATCCCAGCTTCGATCCAAGAAAGAGTATTCACCATACAGCATATACGAGGCGCCCAAGTTTTGACTATGCAGCGGCGTTCCAGGCCTCGCGTGCTTTTTATGTCGACGATGACGTGAACCCAGGCTCCGAGGACGCCTTCAGCGTTGATATCCTCTTCGATGCCCTGCTCGACGAACCCACCGACGAACCCACAGTCCCGCGCTGCTACTTCAAAGCGCCAACCGCCAGCGCCGCGCTTCCCGAGCCCGTTGCGGCACCCGACGACGCGCTGAAGGACGACGGCCCTGGCCCCAAGTACGGCGAAAAGTTGGCCCGCTACCACAAGCGCATCGCGCGGCAGGTCTTCCTGGGCCGAGCGCGGACATCATCAAGAAGTATGGCAAGCCTACAGTTACAAACACCGTCCTCGACGCCGAGTCGCTGCCTGCCGCCAAAGGTGCGTTCGTCGCCAAGGCGCAGGGCATAGCGCCGGATGCAATACCGTTCAAGAACACCGCCGTTCACGCTCAAACGCCTCCGTCGCGGAATCGCAAATGCTGGGAGTAAGCGGACAGTAGTTTGGTATACGTCACCCGTCGCTGATCATGCACAGCGACAGCCACGCGGTTGTCGACAGCGAGCAGAGCGTCCTCGCATACATGGTCGGTGTATCGCGCGGGGATCCTGGGTGGAAAGACCTTGCGCCTAGACCTTGCGCCGAATGCCAGTGCCGCCATGGACGAAACGCAAAAGGAGTGCAAAGTCACGCCAGAGCAACACGGCGGAGGCCAATACCCTGTGCTGAGCACGGGTTTTTGTTCGGGTGCGGTCCGAAGGTACGCGGCGTGAACAATCTACCTCTCTCCAAGCTGATGCGTTGCTGGGATAGAGGCCGTTCAACGTCCCGCACATAAGGCGTCTGACCTCCGTGCCGATTTGCGGGCGTTCTGATGACGACGAGTTGTGTGCGCTGTGAAGAGGGTTTGCCAAAACTCCATCATAGCTTCAATACGCTGTAATATCTGTCGTACAATCTGCGAAGCAATTTGGCAACATGTGAATACTTCGCGCAGTCGCGACAGAGGGACTATAACGTGACACGCCTCCAATACTGTGCTACATAGATATCTACCAGAGGAAGTCGAATCTGGAGGGGAAAATATGGTGAGCGGGAATCTGGAGCGGGAAATATGGTGAGCGGCCCCGCCACGAGTCAATTAACCACCGTACGTATGCGGGTCGATGAGAGGGGGAATTTGAAAGTCTAAGAGAGGCAGCAAAGATGCGCCACGCCGCCACTGTGCTTATTACGTGATAGCAGTGCTCCCGCTGATCGTCTCCGATCCACAGCCATGCATTTTGGGCCCGTCGCCAAGTCCAACGGGAGTGGGAGGGAATCTGCGAGGCTGAAGCCGTCAATCGACACCGACCTCGACGCCCAGGAGGGGTCCCCCCTGCTATCCTCTCCGCTGTGTACTGCCCCGCCTTGTGCTACCCCGCCGTGCACTGATTGTCGACACGGCGACGTGTCGCCGGGCGCCGAGCGTGGGCCCGACGCCGCCGGCTCGCTCGCAGAGAACCCGCCCAGCGACACCAAGGACACCCCGCTCTCCTCGAGCTCGCGATTGAACGACCTCCCGCCGCGTGCGTCCCGCACCTTCAAGTTGCTGACCAACTGGCTGAGTTGATTATTAATTATATGATGGTACAGATTATGTCCCAGTGTCGCCGGGCGCCCCGCGTTGGGCCCTCTCCGAACTCGCCGCGACAATCCCATTCATCGACCACTCCGACTTGCCCCCGGAGGACGACGCCCTGCTTCCCCTTCCTCTCCCGCGTTCGTCCGTTCTCTGCAGGCCGCCCGCGGTGAACTGACAGTGACGATCTAGAAGTGGATGTCGGTGACACGTCGGACGCCGCCGCGCATAAGCCACCCAACCACCCGCGGCTGACGGGCCACGAGCTCATGAAGCCTTTCCCGTATTCGCTGGACAACCACTCTCCTCGTCCCACGTCCTTCTTCTTCCTCCGCCAGGAGCGAGAATACTTCGCAAACACTCGTGTCAGTGCAAGGACGTTGGTGGAGCAGCAGGAGCAGGGCTGCCGCGGGCGTCAACAGAGTCCCATCCAGCTCGGCCCGCCCCTGGTGAGCAGTTCCGCGTTCTCAGACCGCCACGTCCGCCAACCTCCACCCCAGCAGCAGCCCAGCCTAGTGCGCCTCCCCCTCCCCCCAGTGAGTTCCACATTCTGCGCCACGTCCAAGCGCTGATGTCCCGTCCCAGCAGCAGCCCGTCCCCCAACTCCAGAAACAGCACGGCACCTCCCGCCTCGAGTCAGTTTCGCTTTCTCTGCGACGTCCCTGCGCCGATGTGCCGCTAACGCGCGCTGGTTGCCTGCCTTCCCGCCCCAGCAGCAGCCCATTCTCCGTTGCCTGCCGCCGCAGCCCGTCCTCCAACCCCCGTTCCCGGTGAGCAGTTCCGCGTTCTCCGCACGTCCCAGCGCTGACGGCTGCGCAAGCCGCGACGCGACGCGAACGACGAGCGCCGACGTGCTGGCAAGCACACGAAGCGCATGATCGTGAAGTCGTAGCGAGCGAGCGAGCGACCTTCAGTCCACAAAAAAAAAGCAGGTACAGTAATTTTATAGAACAGTGTCGCGACGCACGCGACGCGACGACGCACCGAAGCGCATGATCGTTCTAGGTCGCACGCGAGCGCACGACCATCCAGTTTTTACGCCATGCTACCTCCACAAAAGCAGTGTACATATATTTATCTTGTTGATCTTGTATCCTATAACATAGCGTTGCTACTTATTGAAGACACTCCGCTCATTTTTGAAGGCCCCGTGAAGGCGGACGATGCTAGGATGAATCGAGCCTGATCGTACCAGCATGCCTTGTCCGCGAGGGCGGTTTGAAGCCTGTTGTTCCGATATTTAAATGCCCCCTGTCGAGAATCTTGAGAGCATACTCACCGCGATGCGGCCGCTGCACGCGGTGTATGTGAGCCAGGTCACACATAGCAATATACTGCCTTGTACGATTGCATCGATGTCTATGTCTTTCACCGGAATTGGGCTTGGGGAGCTAACCCGCCGCCGTGATGCCGACGTGTGACAGGTGACATGGTGACATGTGACTCAGCCTCTCGCGGCCAGGTCACCGCTTCTCCGTCTCTCCCCCTCTGTCCACACCGACGCCGAGCAGGTCTTCCTCTCGGAGTCTCGATCACCTTCGATGGTCTACCACGAAGGCTGTTCTGGCGTCAACGCACAGCATGCGCGGCGCGGTCGGATACGTTTACCTTCATCCCAACGAATGAGATCTAGAGTCGACTCGGACGGACAACGCAAGTCTTTCCACCCCCACCGATGCCGAGCAGATCTTCCTCTCGGGGTTCCGATTACCTTCGATGGTCCAACATGAAGGATAGTTCGGAGTCACCGCAGATTCCGCGCGGCGCGCTCGGATAGCCCCACAGCTGGGCTTCCAACCACCCTCTTCGTGGTCTACAACGCAGCGTCCAATACTTTCCCCGCAAATTTTTCGCGTGTCCTACGTCTCCGCCATATCTGCTGCAGCTTGATTTCCATTTTTCCTGGACGCATAACGAGGTGAGCAGCTCTGCCGCTCCCGCATCGCGTACTCAGGAACCCAGCATCCGCGCGGCGTCCCGTGCTCTTCCTCTCAGATCCTAGGCAACGCCGGCTCGTCGCATCAAATCTGCTCCATAGCGTCCTCCCCCGCGCCTCAACCCTCGTCGCCCGATTTCTCTTCTCGAGCATGGAGTTGCTCGACTTCTATGCCGGTAGGTCCCAGCTTCTGTACATGTGCGCACTAGCTGACGCCTCGTCGCGCCATGTTTGAACACAATGAAGATTTGTCTGCCTTCCACGTCTCTGCATACGCCCCGCGCGCGATGTTATACATCCTCTCTCTCTACCCGCCCAACACCTCCGTCATCGTCATGGGCGACCGCCATTGACGGCATCGTCGCGACCGCCCTCCTCCCGTCACCGAACTTCTCCGCCGTCATCGCCCACACTTGCCCAACGGCGCCTTTCGACCCGGCGCGTCGCCGCACTCTACAGCGCAGCCGCGCCAGGACTCCGATCTTGTCGTGCGGTGGTGCGACCGACATATCGATTGCCGCTGCATTCAGCAGTGCCCTAGTGTACTGCTGGACAGGAGAGGGGTGCCGAGTGCGATGACGGGTTGCGCCCGCAGCGCTGGAGCTGGGCGGGGCATGACTGGCAAGCCGGTGTCTCAAGACCTCGCGATGATCATGAGTTGCACACGCAACCCGACGAAGACAACGACTTTTGACGACTGGCCCATATTTGCGATGATGTGGTCGACGACACCCTATTCACGGTCGATGTTCCCAAGATTGATCCGGACGTGATTTACTTCTCATCTCAGGTACGAAGCTTCGAGCCCGTATCCCGCATCCACTGTGGCTGACAATGTTCTATGTCGCTCAAGACGTCTTTGTGTCCATCGTTTGCCATCATCGCCGTCAAGGAGCTTAGTGCCAAAGAACTCTTTCTTCAAGCACACACGCCAAAGAAATCTTTTGCAAGCACACACCCTTTCATGGCGGCAAATGCAATGGGGCTTGCTTGGCGTTCGCATCATATATAAGCAGTTTTGCTTCGCCTGCTCCTCTCTTCTGTCAGTACAGGACTTCTTTCTTTAGGTGAGTCATTCCGGCCCATCGTGATCGCGTTGTCTAAGTATATCGTCGTCTTGTACAGCTATCAAACCGCGTCACAAGGCCCGCTATTCCCTTGCATTTAGAAGTGATGCAGAACTCGTTTTTATCGCCATCCGATGAATGTCTCCCTGATCTGACTCCCGCGACCACGAATGCCGTCCTCCAGGACGCCATCGAGGAGAGTCCTGTCGAGAGCTCGCCGGGCGTTCTTCGCTCGTCATCCCAGCTTCGATCTCTACCCGAGCAACCCACTCCCGATCACTCAGTTCCCGGCGACCCTCGTGCAGAGGATATCTACCTACGCCTGCAACAACGGTGGGATGCCTCGGTACAGGAGCGATTTGCGCAGGTCGAGATGGGCATCGCTGTTTCGCAGATGACGCTGGCCACGCTCAGCGCTGCCGTTGACGCGAAATTAGCCGAGGCTGAGAAGAAGTACTACGGCAGAGTCGTCAGGTTCGAAGGCCGCGTGGACCGCGTAGCCGAGTTATGGAACCGTGTCTGTTCCACTCAGGAGAAGGCCGGCAAAGTTGCAAAGAAGGCACTGGGCGATATCCTGAAGCGCGTCGAAGCTCTGGAGACGCAGCTGTCACAAATGCAGGAAGGGCTAGCTCGGACACAAGAGCTAATACTCCTGCGGAACCCAATTGATTGCCCTCGGTTGGATTCGGAGTATGTTGCTGGTGCCGCGAGGCTTCAGGAGGACGCTGCTGAAGAAGGAGAGGAGGATGCGCATCGAGGAGAGGATCGAGCAGGGCCCGACGGGTACCAGTGGTGACTGGCGGTTCAGAAGGAAACCAAAGTCGCAAACGCGGTTTGGGGCTAAAAGCGTGGGGTTAGTCCAGACTTCAACATTACCCAGATCCCTTCAGCATGTTGCACACAAACGATCGCGGTCACCTTTCGTCATGCCGTTATGCTTGAATCTGTCCTCCGCTGGCGAACGTGTCAGTGTTTGTGATCATCCACAGGCGTTCGCCGACTAGCTCCGGAGTAGCAAACGTTCGCGGAGGTCCCCCATGACATCACTTATCTGTGGGCTTCCGCCCTGCTTCCGCCTCATTGCAATTGCAAGACCTTGCAAACAGTGCTCATGACGTCGCGATCGGTGGCTGAATGAGTCGTTCAATTCCCAAATTCTTGACGCTAGCCGCTGCAGCTTTGTGAAGTCCAAAAATGCAGGCTTCCACGTCATCGCAATGCCCTCCTGCGATGCGAGATGAATTTCACGCTGGAACGCTGTTGTCTAGAGCAGTCGAGAGACGAACCGCACGCGGAAGCAGCTCCTTAGCTGGACATTAAACACTGCTTAGAGCAATGCAGCTTCCAGGTCTGTTCCAAGTCGTATGCATAGGGGGCGACGCCTAACGTACGAGACCGGGCATGCGCTGGCAGACGCGCACTCGTATGCTCGGAACCGAGCTGGGCGAGAGCCTCGTCCTTTGACTACTTCAACCCTGTCCAACTTCGTATTGTAGCCGTGATCCATCACAATTCATGCAGCCCCGGGGGTCCTCTAAACCCATCGCCGTCCTCGCACAGGGCGTCGTCGACCACGCCGTGCAATCTCCCCCTGCATATTCCTTCAACGACGCCTCCTTCACCCGCGAGGCCGTAGGATCTCCCTTTATAGGGTCCCCCAGCTCCGGTGGCAGGCATTCCTTCGAAGAACACCACGCTTTCGTCCTCGACCCTTACACCGAGCAGCCCCTTCTTTTCGCCAGCGAGCCCGTTAGACACCACCCCCACCAGCAGCTACGGGAGCCTCAGCAGCCCCGGCCGGGATACTTCGACCCCAGCGATATGTCGGAGCTCGGGATGGACGACGCCCCGCCCTCGTCCCCCTCCTCCTCGTCCCCGCACACGTACACTCTCGCCGCCACATCGCCGTACGCCTCCAGCCCGCCGCCATCCGCCTACCCCGGGCCTGCCCCCGCGTACAAACCAACGCCCCTCAGTAGTGAGTTTTCCTATCTTGCTCTGCCGCCGCCTGCTTTTGTCTGAAACCGCTACGTCTTGTCGAGACTCTGCGGGGCCTGTACATGTGCAGGCGGGTTACCCAGGCTACCAGCAGACACACGAGACGCGGCACTGTGTTCCTTACGACTCGTCCCGCAGCACACTTCCAGTGACGGACACCTTACCCCATCCCCTCCCGGCCCTGCTTGTTCCGCCCGAGCAAGCCTCACGCAGCGAACGTCGGCAGGCCACCGTTGATCTCAACATATCATCAGTATCATGCCAACAGTTGCGTGCGTCTCAGATGGCCTACGACGCATCCAGCTACAATGCTCAGCACGGCGACACACGTGAGTTTAACGTCTTGTTACTGCCGCAGTGCGCTTTGGTCTGATATCATTGCGTCTTCCAGACTCTGCGGCGCCTCTACAGCACGCCCAGCAGGCGCACGAGACACAACGTCGATGTCGCATCCCTGCCTACTCGTCCCGCACCCTCCCGCCTCTGCTTCTTCGGCACGAGCAAGCCTCACGCGACGAACGTTGGCAGGGCAGCGCCCCGTACTACCACCCGTCCCAGGTCGCCGCCGGAATGATGTCTGCCAACGGCTCAGGCACTCCCGCCCCGCAGTACGGCGTTGTCGTTCCCGTCTTGGGCACTCACCCACAGCACGCGGCGATGATGAGCCATACGTTTGTTGTCGAGGACCCCATTCGACACAAGCCTATCATCAAGAAGAAGCGCAATCGTACCAATCTCTTTCAGCGGGAAGTACTAGCCAAAATGTTTGAACGTAATGCAAAGCCATCTACGGTGGAACGTGCAGCTCTGGCAGAGGAATTGGCCATGCCGCCGCGTAGTGTTCAGATCTGGTGCGGGCCCGTCTTCCCGTTTACTTTCATTTTGAATCACTGACTTCTATGAATTGCGTAGGTTTCAAAACCAGCGCCGATATATGAAAATGGAGGGTCGCCAGGCAGGCACACCAGAGGAAAGCACACCGTCCTTCCGTACCGAGACAGCCCGTCCCCAGCAACTACCGCCGGTTCTCTGACATGAACGGCAAGCCCTGGATCGCGCCGAGGAAGATCGGGTGCACGAGGACGATGTGCAAGGACGGGACGAGCGAGAAGCTGGGGCGCTGGTCGACTCTGCGCCGGTGGCGGACGTCGGCGCGGACTCAGACCTTACGGTGTGTCAGGATCGAGACATCGCGACATCATACACGTGCCACATCTCGACTCGTGCCTTCGGGCCCTCTAGAGTCTATCGTTCAATTTATGAAGTTCATCTACTTCGACAGATTGCTCTTATTCGAAGCCTCCTCTTTCTTTGTATATGAGACAACTTGCAGACTCAAATTATCGCGCAACAAAAATCTTGTTACTGCACTACATAGAAATCTACTGACATCTGCGCTGGACGCTAACCTTGAGAACTGAGCGTTTGCTTGGCTCCATCGCGTGGATTTCAGCGCAAAGTGTCCGGATGTATGCGAGAAAAAGTTGGTGAGAGAGAAGTCGCCGCGCTCGGCGCGCCGCCTCGTTCAAACTCAGCACAGAGCGCCTCGGTGGCGCTCTGCTTGTAGAAGGGAGCTGAGTTTGAAGTCGTCACCAAGCGACAAAAAGCAGACTACCTAGATCTACAGTCCCCGGAAAACGAAACTTAGTCCAGTCTCGAGCGGTCTTCCCTCAGACTACTATCGCGTAGGCATACCTCGCGCATATCACTGTCTCCCTCTCCAATCACCGGAAAACGAAGCTCATCCCAGTCTCGAGCGGTCTCCCCTCAGACTATCGCGTAGGTATACCTCGCGACGGAAGTGTGTTGACGTGCTAAACGTCGAATATCTTCTCCCCTCGGTCAAAATTTTACGTCTCCCGCGCCGGTAAAGGAAAAGGTCACATTGTCCACATCACCAAGCGCAAGGACACCGCTGACGACGCCTGTTGGCCGTTTTCAGAGACTTGTGGCACGAGCAACGCTGATCAAGACATATCTCCTGGCGGACAGGATCATCATCAACGGTCAATCGCTATTATGTTCATTATCCCTGTTCATTCTGGGAGAGTGCTCTGTCAGTGCAACTCCCACTGTCGACAGTATAACCCCCAAACCGGAATATTTGAGGGCAATGGCACATATGTTTCAAAGTCAACTCGAACAAATCATCAGGAGGACGACAGGAACGCTTCGCTCAGAGCGCCCCCTCCAGCTGCAGACCACGATCGCTCTCAGACGACGAATATTCATCCTTTGACGACGATGACCGACTCACATTATACTCCGACAACGACGACAGACCCCCATTCCCCCCATATGGCTGACCCCCATCCTCCTCCTACGACAAACCCCCATCACCCTCCGGAGACAACGATACAACAGCCTGTGTTGGCCCACGAGCCCGACAACAGCGGAGTAGACATGCTGCAGCTTCTCAGGCTCGAGCTTTCACAGAGATGGATGTGTATGGGCAGGCCGCAATCCCTCGTTTTTGTCCACGCGCCGAAACAGCACGGGCCATTCGAGCATGCCTCGCTCTCGAGCGACCTTCTGAATCCCAACGTTGGCTTGTATGCGCTCAAATCCAAGAGCCGAGCCAACTCTGCCTTCCTGGAGATGGAACACAGGCTTTGCGCTATGATGAAAAGCGCCGAATCGTTGCCTTCCACGCGTGAGGTTGAAGACCTGATGGACAACATTTATGACGAATTGACCAAAATCAATGCATGGAAAGCTGCGGAGTGGTCAAGGCAGCGGTCGGGACTTGACGGTCGCCAGACTATAGAGACCGGTGCGTCATGTGCGAGTCTGATGACTCAACCCGTTTGACCTTGATCTTGTGCAGAAATCTACATGTACCACCAGCGCAAAATCGACCCTACGCTCCTCGCTGTCTTCATGACTGTCTTGGCCATATACGTTCTCTTTAACGTGCCTAGAAGCGGTATCAGGCTCATGCTCGCTGGGCAACGTGACGTCCTGAGTAAGGGGAAGGACACCAAAAAACTCGTGAAAGGGGTCCCTAGAGACCCCAGAACGTTACGCGCTATGTTTCCTCTCGACACCGTGACCGACGTATACGTCAACTGTCCAGCGTGCTACTGCCTGTATCCCTATTTTCCCGAAGACACGTCCGCCATTCCGGATATGTGTACCAATCGACCCACTTCCGACAGTCCAATTTGTGGAGTACCATTATGGAAGCCGGTCAAGGGTGGAGGGACGGCAACACTTCCAGGCGCGCGTGTACCGCGTTTCAAGTACGAGGCGCAAAGCTTGAAACATTGGGTTGGACGCCTTCTGATGCGGCCCGGCCTTGACACCCTTGCCAGGCAAGCTTACAGGCGCGCCAGGAAAATGCCCATGGAAGACATGTGGGACGGCGATAGGATGTGGAGACTCCTTGGACCCGACGACAAGCAATTCCTTCCGGGTCCCAAGGATGAGATACGTCTTGCCTTCAGCTTCTCTGTCGACAGCTTCAACCCTTTTCACATGAAAAAGAGGCAAAACAAACAGCATCATCAACAGGCATCTGGATGGTCTGTCTTAATCTTCCTGCCCATCTTCGGTATCTACCCGAGAACATGTTCCTTGTCGGCATCGTACCCGGCCCCGGAAAACCATCCCTTGCACAGATGAATCACCCGCTTCGACCAATCGTCAAAGTGATGGATGAGTTCTGGAGGTTCGGCGTGCTTTATTCACGGACAGCCTCCCGTGCCGCAAAGCAGCTCGTCAGAGCAATCATTGTGCCGATCGTCTCAGACATGCTTGCCGCCCGGCAGGCAGGAGGGTTCAGCTCCGCTACATCCCGCCTTTTCTGCACTTGCTGTGCTTTACCAATTCAGAATATTGAAAACTTGGAGAAGGACAAATGGCCGCGACGAAATTTTGAGGCTCATGTTCGATTGGCCCGGGAATGGCGCGATCACCGAACTGTGAAGGAACAGGATAAGCACTTCAAGCAACACGGCGTTCGCTGGTCGGAGCTTCTCGACCTTCCGTACTTCAATCCTATACTGTTTACCATCGTAGAGCCGATGCACGGGTTTGAGCTCGGCCTCTTCCAAACTCATATTCGTCAAGTACGTCCGCGATCACTGTTTTGTTCGATCTCTGTCTTACATGCATTTGTTAGGTCTGGGGGATCGATCTGTCGGTCGAAGGTGGAGACGGTACGGCCATACGCCCGGAGAAGATTCCCCAACGGCCGACAGACGAGATGCTGGAGAAATGGCTTCTCGTCATTCGTAAGAACCCGAATGATCTCCGTGAAGTCCTTTCTGGCAAAAACTGCACGAAGAGTATTCTATGGCATATATGCAGGGACAACAACCTCCGAATTGCTGGAAGTAAGTGGCAACTGGCTGGGTCCATCGTCGAATGGGTGAGTGTTTGATGGCGATGCTGTTGAGCCGTGCCGTGCTCCATGCTGAAGCAATGCGTAGCGACAGCTGACAGCGCCAGACTCTATCGCTCTTCATGACTCGAGCGAGCAAGTGCAAGAGACTGTTTTGCCTGTCGCACAGCCATCGTCTAGTACCGCCGTGACGAGCACATTGGACAACACTATGACAGACGCTATGGATGTTGACGAGGAAGTTTCTTCGCAATACGAGTCCGTAGCATCGAGCATAGGGACTGACAGCACTGTTGATGTGAGTTTCACATGTATTTTACTTCGTTCAGATTGCTCACATCCGGACTTTACAGACTTCGGACATGGAACTTACTCGCCCTCGGACCCCTCAGGAAATTCAAAATGTCGAAAAAGTCAAGGCCCAGTTGGCGGGTCGCCGTAAGGAAAGTACAGTGATCAATAACAACCGGGGCATTCTCCAATTCGTCTGCATCGATTTCGGTATCAAATTTTTCCCAGGCGAAACTAAACGCCAGCTCTATGAGAAACTGTCTGCTTGGGTTGGTCTTGCATCCGTACCCTTCCGTTCTGTTTTGCTGATATTGCTGATAGACAGAATTGCATACGCCCCAGCCCGCGCGAGCGGCTCCAAAAAACAACCCCTACGGTCGTCACGTTCTTGGCAAAGAGGTCTTGACGGCTGTATGGACGGACATGAAGCGAACCGAGTTGCCGTCCTGGGTCAGCCGTGCGCCTGCCGACTGGGGCACAACTAGGCGGGGCAAGCTGAGTGCGAACCACTGGAAGGTCATATGTTTCGTCCACCTTCCAATCACTCTCATCGGGATCTGGGCTCGAGGCGATGAGCGCAAACGGGATATGCTTGCAAACTTCATGGACCTAGTCCGCGCAGCCGCCATAGCCGACGGTCTGCGCCAGGTGTCCGAAGAAGACGTCGCCTCTTATGACGTCTTCTACATGCGGTACCTCACCAATTTCAAGAATCTGTACAAGCAATCCAAGCTGAATCCGATACATCACATCGCCTGCCACTCCGGCGATATTCTTTTAGGGTTCGGGCCGTCGCTGGGGTTCGGAGCTCAACACTATGAGCGGCATATACACAGCTTACAGCGGCTACATACGAACATGAAGTTCGGTGAGCCACTCGATTGAAGTCATGGGAATAATATTTGACAGCCCGTTTTCAGGCGAGTTGGAATCTACATTCCTCCATAGCTCTGCACGGCAGGCAAATCTACAGGCACTTTTACGCGAGGACGGAGAAATCAGAGAGCACGCGCGCGAGCTTGTGGAAGAATATGAGAGATACTCGTCAGAAGACACTCGTGGAACGCGTCTGGCCCACCTCGTGGATGCAACCAGGGGCGTGGTGTTCGACCTCAAGACCGTTGTCCGGACCGTTATGGCTAGCGAAGAGCTCCAGTTGCTGGCAAACTTCTTAAATCTCAAGCACAAGACGGACATGTTTGCTGTTACTCCAGACAATATTCGGTGGCGACGGCAGATCTGTCTAACCAGAGTCGCTGGAGCATTGAGGAATATATCGATACGAGGAGTACGATACTCGACGCGAGATTGTTTCACTCGGGACAGTCATATTCTGTTCGAGAGCGTCATATTCGATGGTCAAGCTTACCCCCAACCGGCACGTATCATCAAGATCCTCAACCACTCCCACCTCGTTCCGGTCAAAACCGGTGGCATTTTCCCCCGGGAAGTTGTGTCAAAGGATGAGCTGTCCGAAGTCCTTCTTGTTGTGGAGCTATACACTCCACTGGATACAGAAGATTCCGAACTCGACGCTCATTATCGGCAGTTTGGGTCCGCAGGGGGGTTTCTATGCCAAACAACTGTTTGTTCCACGCGCATCATCGATGCATCGATGGTCATCTGTCACTTTGCAAAGACCGCGATGGACATGGGAGTTGCGGGAAAGAGCTTCATGCATGTGCTTCCTCTGAATCGGGTGTGTCATCGTATCCTTCGCAGAGAAAGCTATATATCTCATGTTATCTACTAGCTGACTCAGTCGTCAATCTCAGTAGGAGGTGACGAATTGAAAAGGTAAATGTGCCTTCCGGTTTGTGTCTCAACCCAAGAGCAGTGAATCCATCCTGGTTTTTGCGAGGAGCTGGCGACGGACGCAGCGCGGCTCAACGTCGAAGCTGCTGTACTGTACTACAATCAAACTTTTTGTCATTTGTTCGCTAAGATACGTGGAGTGTCCATATGCATCTTGGCTCGTCTCGTGTTGCTCTACATTGACGGTCTACTTCCCGCACGCCAGGCGTGGCCAGTGTTCGCTATGATCTATGTGGAGATCCCGACGTGTGACTGTGTGACATGTGACATGTGACTCAGCCTCTCGCGGCCAGGTCACCGCTTCTCCGTCTGTCCACACCGACGCCGAGCAGGTCTTCCTCTCGGAGTCTCGATCACCTTCGATGGTCTACCACGAAGGCTGTTCTGGCGTCAACGCACAGCATGCGCGGCGCGGTCGGATACGTTTACCTTCATCCCAACGAATGAGATTTAGAGTCGACTCGGACGGACAACGCAAGTCTTTCCACCCCCACCGATGCCGAGCAGGTCTTCCTCTCGGGGTCCCGATTACCTTCGATGGTCCAACATGAAGGATAGTTCGGAGTCACCGCAGATTCCGCGCGGCGCGCTCGGATAGCCCCACAGCTGGGCTTCCAACCGCCCTCTTCGTGGTCTACAACGCAGCGTCCAGTACTTTCCCCGCAAATTTTTCGCGTGTCCTACGTCTCCGCCATATCTGCTGCAGCTTGATTTCCATTTTTCCTGGACGCGTAACGAGGTGAGCAGCTCTGCCGCTCCTGCATCGCGTACTCAGGAACCCAGCATCCGCGCGGCGTCCCGTGCTCTTCCTCTCAGGTCCTAGGCAACGCCGGCTCGTTGCATCAAATCTGCTCCATAGCGTCCTCCCCCGCGCCTCAATCCGGGTCACCCGATTTCTCTTCTCGAGCATGGAATTACTCGACTTCTTTGCCGGTACGTCCCTGTCCCTGTGCACACGCGACTAGCTGATCATGACGCCTCGTCGCGCCCAGTCTGAACATAAAGACTTGTCTGCCTTCCACGGACCTACGCTCGAGGCAGAGACGGCCTAGGCCTTCGGTGCGACATCATACACCGACTTTCTCTACCCGCTCAACCCTTCCGTGCAACGTCGTACATCGTCTCTCTCTACCCGCTCAACACCTTCATCGTCGTCATGGGGCACTTCACGGGCGGCATCATCGTGACAGCCCATTCCTGACCCCTTAACTTCTCCGCCGTCAGCACCACGATGTCTACAACTCACACCTTTTCCCGGCCCATCCGTACTTCACAAGCGCACCCGCGCCACTCGTGCGGCGGCGCGGCCGACATGATAGTCCCGCCGGGAGGCGTGCATCTTTTTGTCATCACAGGATCGTGTTTACCGCCGGACGGTATTTAGCAGTACTCTGGAGGGCTGCTGGACAGGAGTGGGGGACCAGGTCATCGTTTGGCGCGCCCGGCGCCCCGGAAAGGTGGTGCGGGGGATGGCGCTTGGGTGTCGACTAGGAGGGCGACACGCCTCGCACGATAACTAGGGAAAGACTTCGCTGCTGTCAGGTACGTCGTTTGTCTTCTCATCTTCGCTGGTCCTCATACCCTTCACCTATGCAGTTCTGTCGCCCGCCCGAGCTTCGATCATCGCCCGCGCGCACAGAGCTTTGCTGCGGAACTCAACACCCTGTCGGTCTAGTACCTATACTATCATGATGTTGCAATGCGCGCAGGATGGCGCCATTCTTCGGTACTGGCAAGGTGCGGCTCTTGCCGCACAAAGAGGCCGCGCAGCTGATAATTTCGCAGCGACCGACTTGTCCTCTAGCAGAGCTATTGTCGTGAGCGGTTCAAATATCGGGACACTCGAAAAAGCGCCGCGGCGGGCGACAGCTACCTTTCCCGGGCCGTCCGCGAGTGCAGGTGAGAACCTAGCCGGGCGCCGGAAAGGTAATCATGATCGATGCACTATCATGATCAATAGTGTCTCGATGGGCTATAAAAGCTCTCTCTCTTTCCTCTTTCCCCTTTCCTCTTTCCTCTATGGTGCCCACTGATGAAATGTCTCAAGCTAGCGTATTCCCTGCGCGCACCGTGATGTATTACTATCAAGATAGTGACCTCTCAATTCCTATTCCGCAGGATTTTTCGGCCTGGTTGTGCATGACAGGGAGCACCGTGTGTTACCCTGTCCAGTATCGCAGCCTAAGCTAATGCTTTCTGATTCTTTAGCTCAAGCCCCTCGGTGGGCTTTTGTATCCCTGTGATAGCGAAGATCCAGGCCTCGTTCCCGTCCCGATGATCATTCCTCCCGACGACCCAGCCAAGACTTTCAGACGGCGTCTTTATCTCGACCCGATTTTCGGCCTTGACAAGAATGAGGTCTACCGCGGGTTCGTGCGAGTGAGTGGAGAACAGGACTTGAGCACCACATTTGCCATATATTCTCGGGTGCGCTTTGCATATGACAACGTACGCACACAGCCTCGCTGACTCGCGACTTCTCAGCTGGAGGACCCTCTCGCAGTGAACAAATCTGTGTCCAAGCTGGCTCCTCGTTTGCAGTGGACAGGGCCACTACTCATCATGCAATGTGAGGATGCCCCCGACGGCCACATTACCCCAGATGTTGTTGGCTTTACACCGACATCGGCTGTCATGCAGTTAGCCAGAGTAGCCTTGATCAAGTATGTCCGTGCCGTGTTCTCGCTCCGAGCTATCTGATTCATGAGTATCATTTCAGGTACCTCGACGTCGTGACCGCGATGATTGATGACTTTTATCAAGCTGGTGGAGACGTCGTCCGGGTTGAACATCTTCCTGGTTATATCTACTAGAATCCTCGTAGTAGCAGTCTGTGCTTATAAGTATCATTTCACCACCGGTCGACGATGTCCGACTCCGCCTCCTCGTTGCAGTCATAAGTATTCGCGCGCAATCGGCTCGTCAATAAACCTCGATTCCAAATTTCCACTGTCCGACTTGCTACATGCATACGAATCCACAGAAGCATGTTCTCGCTGGACGGTCGAGCAGGGCCACGCGGATGTGTCGGACGCACGTCTCCGACAACTGCGGGAAGTTATCGCATGAGCATTTCTAACTCCGCCTAATGATTGCGATATGCGAGACTCCGGCCACAACATGCATTTCTAACTCCGCCTAATGATTGCGTCCATGCGAGACTCCGACCGGCCACAACGACTCACCAGCACTGGCACTGCTCCCCTCCGCCAGACCCTGCCTCTTCCCCTCATGCGAGACTCCGACCGGCCACATTTGCTCTCGAAAAGTCAGGGGGGCCTTGGAGGAGATGGAGCCCTGCAGATCCAGCCTCGAGAGGTCTTCCCTCGAGGCTATGTTGTGTATGCCTACATCGCGACGACTTTCGGATCTGTAGGGTCTTCACATATCCGCCGCGTAACATAGCTAGAAACAGGTTGGGCCTGATGTTTCCAGCCTGACTTCGCTCGCATGGATGAGCTCTCGTTTGCGATCTTGTACTCGACGCATCGACGTGTGTTGAAAGAGAGGAGGGAGTTGTCTCTGCAGATCCAGCCTCGAGAGGTCTTCCCTCGATGGCTACGTCACGCATGTCTACATGCGCGACGACTCTTGGATCCGTAGGTCTTGACATCTCTCCGCCAGAGCCAAACGCGGGAAGATGGAAGCCGCTGGTCGGCGCAACGATCCGCTTCAACCGGAGAGATCGAGCGTCTGAAGGCCGACGTCACCCACAAGAGCTCTGACACCAACGACTACACCAATTCCGTCCGATAGCTTGTCGTTTCCCGAACACGTCATATCATTGCGCAGAAGGACATCAATCCGCACTTCGTAGTAGCGTGTCTCGTCAACGCCCGTGATTTCAGTGAATGGGCGCGCCGTCGCGCGTCATGTTCAACCCGCCGAGGTACGCAGATCATATTTCACTATTACGGAGACCTGTGAGGTAACCGTACGTGAAGTAGTGGTTGCCCTTCGAGCAAAGAGCCTGTGGTCGAGTCTACCGGGCGTTTAGAATTTAGCGTCGACGTTCGTTCCAAGCGCGAGGTAAGCATCGTGGTTCTGTTATCTGTTTTTCCAGATCGCTGAATTGCAGGTATACAGTGGCGTCGTGCTTTTTCATCCCCGTGAAGCGGCTCTTCACAATCCTTGCGCCTTGATCTCTGCGAAATCACCTCGGACATTGTTGCAAGCATCGTCGTCTCCCGCGTACACCCCAGAACGCCGTTCAATTCCAAGCGGTAGTCCTTGTGCCCTCTGACAGCCTGCAATGCCCTTCTGGATGTTTTTGCGCCGCCCGAAGCGTGCGGACGGCGGACGGCTCTCGCGTGGTCCGACTTCGTGTTGTCGGCAAGGCACACGGACTGCGGTAGATGTAAACGCCCTCAAGACCGCGCACACACCCCACAGAATCCCCGCGGGCGCCCTTGACAGCACGCCGCATCTCACTGGACGTCGTCAACAAGCCACTGAGCTCGTTTATGTCCTCTGTCGCGCATTCCAGCTTACCAGCGGCACACGGCACTAGTCTGCAGTGCTGGGCACCCTGCGCAACTTCCAAGCGCGTCGTCGTACGAATCCCGCCGTCTTCTACGAGCCATGGTGTGCGCGACGCGGCAATGTGCAGCACATGTGCTGCGGGACAGCTCCTGCCCTGCAGGATGCAATCAAGACACCTCAGCATCACTCTCGATGCTACAATGCCTCTTCAAACGACCTGGATGCTGAATACGTGCGCATAATCGTCACGACTTGTGTCGGGTCATTGTTCACTGCGGCCCCCTTGTGCCCGTATATCATCTATTGCCCAGATTGTGCTTGTTGGTACACAACGCCGCGTACGTGTCTGCATCTTCTTTGACTCGCAGAAACTGAACCACGCAGTTGACCTACGCAGTTGTCGGATTGGAATGGGAGTGTCATCTTGAAGATCTCGGCAGACAGCTTGAGAGGCGAACTGTCCGTTTACCCCGAGTAGCTCCTGGCCAAGAGCGAGAATGCGTTCATCAACAGGGTCCGCAAAAACAACATTCATCGTCGTCCCCCGAGTAGCTCCTGGCCAAGAGCGAGAATGCGTTCATCAACAGCAAAAACAACATCCATCGTTGTCTCTGTATGTACATTCATGCACGAGTAAGGTGCTATGTATATGGTTTTTTCAACCCCCGCGATGGTTTCGCCTCGCCCCCTTTTCCGTCTTCTTGATCCCCCATGCCAGATTGCTGGACTTTCCGAGACAGTATCTCGCCTATATCAGCCCAAATTTCGTGCGCCATTTTTGGGCGAATGCATCGAGGCTTGGCGGCGAGGATGCATTGAAATGCAAGATGGCCATTTTGCCGCCTGGGACTTTCTTCAGCTGAGCGGCCCCGCGGCGTACGCGAAGGATCAGCACGCGCTGCTCGGTGCTGTTTGATCCGCCGATGAACCACGCTACTTCCGTCTGGTGCGACTGTTTGCTGCGCGGCGGCGGCCAGACCTGATCGGACACGTTGCCTTCGGACACGCGGCGCACGAACTCGTCGTACCCACCGACATCCTGGACGAATATGCCTCAGCGAGCTCGTCAACGAAACGGCGACCTACCTCCTGGAAGTCTGCGATGGCGCGACGCACGATTCTTGACATCTTGATGCTGTCTACAGCTGCGAGGGGGCACACAAGTCGGTGCTGCGAGGGGGCACACAAGAGTCGGCGCACGGGGGTGAAAAGCAAGCACGCGGGCAAGCAATGCACCTGCTGACAGGGCTCAAAGAGGGCGTGTCAGCAGCGGCGAAGGGTGGAAAAGCGGGCGCGCGCACTTTGCTGTACAAGACGGGGCCGAAGGAGAGGGTTGTCGCTTCTGGGGATGACTGCCGAGGAGGTCACGTCAGCGTATGCGTATGCGATGGAGGACCGAGGAGGCGGGCGCGCGAACCTGCAGAACGAGGCGCGAGCCAAGGAGGGCGGGACAGAACTCGAGTGCCAATGAGGGCGCGTCTGCCCAAGCCCCCGTATCAGCGCATGGACGAAGGAACAACGTGAAAGCGACGCACCTGCTGCTCTAGACGGATGTGCAGAACGGTGCAATCGATTACTGGCGAGGCGCGACGCCTGCGTAGGAGGTCGGGTCAGCACGCGTGAAAGAGCAGGCGAGACATCGAGGGCGACGCAACTGCTGAGGCGAATGACTGCGCGTCAACATTCGCGGTGGAGGATGGATACTGGCGGCGCACCTGTGACACAAGACGGAGGCGCGGGTCAGCGCGCCTGGTCAACAGTACGAGTCTGCGCAGGGAGTGAAGGGCTGTGGGGTTGAGGAACCCCAACGAGTGGCGACGGCAGGAAAGCGCGTTAGTGGGGGCAAGGACCAAGCGAGAGTTTGAGGGCAACGCACCCGCGATACGTCAATACGGCTGAAAGAGACGGGTGGTGGCCAGACATCAGTGGGGGAGGTGAGAGATCAAGATGCGGCGTACTGATCAATGAGCAGGAATGCGCGAAGTTGCACGTTGTTGGGGGATGTAGGAGGATCTGGCGGTGGGAGAGGAGGAAGCCAGGAGAGGAATGTGGCGTTGAGTCGTTGGGCGATGGATGGCCACACGGGTCCGCTTGAGAAACCGACAAACCTGGGAGTGGAGGCGGGGACCGCGGGCGAACTAATGATGGACAGGGAGTATGGGGTTGCACAGGGCTGGAGGAGGAGGGTGGCAGTGGGAAGAGACGAGGGCAAGAGACGAGGCGCGCGACGCCACAGAAACGGCCTGCTGCCACCCGAGTTTCCAACCACACGCACCCTCCGACTCGCCACACAGATATTGTGCAAGCCTCAAACGTCCAGTTTCCACCAGACATAGCGCTACTCTAGCAACTTGTGCACCACACAACCTTCCCCCGCACTACGACGGGTGCAGACACACGCCCACGTTGCCGGCATTTGGACCCATCCATCTTCTCGCCTGGCCGAGAGGTACGTCTCGTCTTCTCGGCGGCAACGCGCAGCGTGTTGATGTGCTGCTCTGGCACAAGGCGAACTCCAGCGATGCCGTGGACACGCACGGATGGCGAGCAGCAGCCTGCAGCGCGGCGAGTCTTGTGTGACGGGTGTACGTGCGTCGTCGTGTTCTCTCCCATCCACCATTTGTCCTGACTGTTGTCCTAGCAATCGCGCGACGTGAAGACAAGTAGTCGTGGTCGTCGCGTTCTGGGGAGTCGACATATGGTACGTTTTCTGCGCTGCATTGATAGCCGTTGCGCGCCGGCTACACCACTCCACGGCCTCATGTCCTTTCATCCCCTCCGACCTTCCCACCGCCCTCCCCGACGTCATTGTTGTGGCCCAGCGGCGCGTGCAGTGCCTATCATTCAGCCCCGACATGTGGATCGTGCACGTCCCCGCCGCATCCTGTCGTCAGCGAGATCGGGCGGCCAGCTCCGAGATCTCTTTTCCATCGCACGAACGGTTCGTTCCCTGGCTTGGTTCTTCAATATTAGCCTGGTCCGGGCTCCTTGATAGCCCTCGGATGCGCTAGACGTGGTTGTACGTGTGCTGCGGGTACGTACTCTTCGCTCATGCCACGCCGAGTCTGTTTACTGATGGCTGCTTATTTGTTTTCTTAGATGCCTTCTGGTTACCCTACCGAACACACTGAACGCTGCCGACGCGCGAAACACCCGCAGTAGAGGTGGCCGGGTCTCAGCGGCATCAAGACGCCTTCGGAAAACGCTGGGCGGGGCGCAGCGACACGGCGGCGGCGATGCGCACACCCTGGGCGAGTCGCATCGAGAGGCCGCGCCGCTGTCGACTTTTCTCAACGACTGTGCTCAGGATCAACCAGGCATCAAGTTCAGTGAAGACGAGATTGACGTGATCTCTGCGGTATGTTGTTGCCGTCAATGTTTGATTCGTTTGCTGACATGCATGCAAAGATCGTGCCGCGATGCACGCTGTGGCATCAATCGGAAGATCTCTCCAGCGGCCCCCGCGCTCTCACCCAACGCCTACGCGCGGTTCCTGCGGACAACTCTGGACGTGCCACCCAGCCCTGGACGAGGCGCAGGGAGACTGAGCAGCCGTCTCTGCGTCGCCAAGATGGCGCCAGGACCACCAGCATCGCGCCAGCTCGCACTGGCCGCGGTGACGCGTACTGATGGTTTCAAATCGGCGGGCGCGGCTGGACGCTTCGCGGGGCGTGCAGCTGCACGACAGCGTCGCCGGCCACTGCGCAAACGCGCTGCGCTTGTGTATGTACCTTCTCTTCTTTGTTTCTAAATTTCGTCCATTTATGTCTACTTTCAGTATACCCCGCATGATGGCAGCATTGTGCTGCGGCCCCGAACGCGGCTCCCGCTTTGCCATCACCTGAAGATACTCGGCGGCGCGCGTATGCACCCCGCCTACGCGATCGCGCGATCAACCTTGCGCGTCGGACGACGACTTGTCCAGCGTGGAGCAGGCCACCCGGAACTGGGCGACGTGCTGAGACGACGCGCAGCGGCGACCGTGCTGAGAGGTTCCTACGTTGTCTCTTTTCTTCCTTTGGCTTATTTATTATTTCTCTTTTCTTCCTTTGGCTTATTTATTATTTGTCTTTCAGTATCCCACATGGCGTCAAGGCGTCGCGTGCACACGCACCACTAGCTGTGCGCAGCCACTGCCGCCGTGTCACTGTGTGAGGCGGACGACGGCGGTGGAGGGCCATCACAGGCAGGCGGCGCGGGGACCTGGCGGGTGCACAGGGAGACGGCGGAGCGCAGGCGCAGACAGGCTTGCCGCATTGCGCTGGTCGCGCGGGGTTTTCGCGGGTGGGCAGAGTCCGCGCGGGGCGCGAGCGACGGACGCGGAGGGCATGCTGGCAGGACGGGGTGCTCGGAGGCGTCGACTTGGTGGGCCAGGCGGCTCGGTGCTGCGCACACTCGGCGGGTCGGGGTCTCTCGATCTTAAAGGTTTCGACGTATGGACATCCCGACGTGTGGACACCCCGACGTCAGGGTTGTCAGGACGTCGCGATGTCGCGACGTCGGGCATCTTGTGTTCTCCACGTGTGCCGAGCTCTCATTGTGATTTAATTTGCATTATGATTTTTGTTTTGTTCCCGGTTTGGACTACTCATTCACTGTGTTTTTAACTTTTGGACCCATGGTGAACGAATAGTGCATCACAATGTTTCTGAAATCATCCTGTGAGCAGGGATTTCCATCCAATACGTCATACAGATCTCATGATCACAGTGAACCCCGAAGACTCACCGAGGATTCCACTGCAATTTCAAGTCAGATGGGGGTGGGTCTGAAATCCAATGACACATTGAAATACCTGTGAAACTGAAATCCAAAGCTTCCTGGAGAATTCAATGCGACAAAGAGCTCTATAGGTATGTTCTGCTCTCAATTTGCAGACAAAGATATTGGCCTTGCTGGTCTTATGTAGGTGTATTTGGTATGTATCATTTTAAAATAGATCGTCGTGTGTCTGCACGGCACAATGCAAGCGAAACAAATCTCCTATTGTAATTATGCTCACCAGCTTCAACAAAAAACTAAGTGTGAGAAATCTGGCTATATGATCACGCAGTAATCATACTGAAACCGTCAGTCTCAGCGGACGTTGCCCGCAGTGCCAGCGATGCTGCCATGTCGCAGCGCCTCGTCCAGGGCGTCTTGATGGTGATGTTGGGCGCGGCGACGAGTCCTCTTCGTCCAGCACGCTTGCGCGGCCGCGCCACGTCGACAACCTCGCCCATCTTGCACGGCCGTCTGGATGCACCTTGTCCATGAGGTGCCCTTGATGTTGTTGAGTGGCGGGGCTGTGGCCACCTCGTCCAGGGTGTCATCATGACGTCGCAGGGCGCTGCGGCGCGTCCACCTCGTCAGCATGCGCACCGGGCCATGTCTCGGTGAGCACCTCGCCCTTCGTCCGCGGCTGCCTTAATGCGCCTCGTACATGGGGTGTCCTTGATGCCCACACGGGGCGCGCGCTGCACGGCCGTCTTGATATTGCGCAGAAGTCCTCGCGCCCAGGACTGCCCGATGACATCGACATCGCGCGCCCGTAACCGCTTGGCATTGAGGGGGTCGTCCGTGGCCGGAGTTCGCGCGCCCGCGCCTCCAGGGCTTCGTCCGAGGCTGAGTTCGTCCCGTGCTAGATGTGCGCGGCTGCCGCGCCCGTGGTCGTCGGCCTCTTGTGGCGGGAACTTTGCGACTCAGTCAGGCAGGCTGCCGGCCTTGCGTGGTCGCTGCACTAGGGCGGGTGCCGCAACATCTTGAAGGCGTCTTGTGGCCCGCAGCAGCCGTGGCTGTGAGTGGGCGCGTCCAGCGTGAGGACGCATACTGTAGTTCTTGACCGCAAGCGACGTGCGCGGCAGTGGCTGCTTGACGATGCTGTCATTGATGGAATGTGGCCTTGAGCTATGGTGACCCGTCTGGCGGGCTCTGAAGAGCTTGGAGCGCGTCAGTTGCCGGTCGAAACCTTGATTCGCGCCCGTGGCGCTGGGAAGGCGGGGCACCCATCCAGGAATGCTGACAGGGCCTAGCACGTCCTTCGCTGATGGTCACGCCAGCACGCGTCGGCGTCGTCAGCTGCTGAGGTGGCAGGCGCATGAGTGTATGTAGACGTCGAGCGTGGCGTGGCGGGTGGACGCTGGCGTCCAGGGATGACGCAGCGCACTTTGTGTTGACGTCATGCAAGATATACTGTGGATAGTATAGTTAGGCAAAGAAATAAGAAATAACATAGACAAAATACGTACCTAAGTACGCGCAATGGCGGCCGGCGCGTCGAGCGCCGCGACACCGTGCCCTTGCAGCTAAAATGTCAAGGCGTATCGCGGATTCCACGCTGCGACGGGATTCGGTGGCATCTTGCAAGATTGCCACGTTGGCACGCGAGGGTCGATCAGTGAGTGCGGCGCTCCTTGTCCGGGGGATACAAGCCATGAGCACCGCTGACCTGCGGGCGTGATCGTGCGCGCGGGGCAATCTTGAAAAGCTTGAGAAGGCCGAGCGCGGGAGCGCGAGCGACGCTGTGCGTCGTTGCGGCACCTCGCCAGTTCCATGTGCCTTGCAAAGTCGTCCGCAGGGATTCGTGTGGGCAGTCGGCGTTCGCCGAGGCTTCGCCCAGAGCAGTCGGCTGCGGAAGCGAGACGTGCTGGTGCGATGAAAATATGCGCGGGTGTATCCGAACGTCTTCAGGTGATGGGTAGGTGGGCGCCGCGTCTACGGAAACCGGAGGCGCAGCAGTACGCTGCACCCAACCAGCTGAGGGCCGCGCAAGAGGATCAACCTGTAGGTAAATGTCAGAAAACGAAGCAGGATTTTTCCGCTAGAGAACGTACCTCGTAGACCATGGATTTCGTTTGCTAAGCTTGAGGCACACCGACAGTCTTCCTGCTGGTCCTGGGTCGCCGCAAACACCGGCCGATTGCCCTGGATGACATCAAGAAAGATGGGGAAAAACTGCGCAACGAACACCAGAAGACATCAGCTAAAACAGCACAAGGAAGTCAGCACGATGAAGACGCACCTTGCGAACGTGGCAGCGCCGACGCCGTAGCACACTCACATGTCCCGAGAGCCCTCGTCTATCCGCATCACGGTTCTTTTTTAGATGTAGCGCGGTCTTGATGGGCGAATTTTTGAAGCGGGCGCAGTCGAGCAGGGCCGCGTTCTTGAATTGAGGCGAGTCGCGGCGTTTGATGAACGTCTGGTGGCCGCAAGCGGGGCGCTGCGAGCGCCATTTCAGTTGGCTGAGCGCAAAGGAAAACCAGGTGGAACGTACCTGTTGCGTGCAGGCCGTTGTGTGAACGCCGCGGTCCTGGCGAGAGCGTGGTGGGAGAAGCGGTGTCGGGCGCGGTGCGGGTGTCGTGGGCGGCACACGTAGATTGCAGACGAATGTGCGAGGGGCGCGTTGAGGGCTGCAGCCAATGAGAGATGAGAGACGTCGGCACGTCCGCATCGGGCATCGATCTGGCGGTCGCTGCGACGCCCTAGACGCCGCTGCGCAAACGCCATCGGTGCCCATGCCAGCAGGCCAGGCTGGCGGTGGACTGCACCGTATATTGCACGAATGCTAGTTGAATGCCAAAGTCGAGGCGCTCGTGCCGGTCGGTCGTTCGGCTTCGTGCGCGAGGTCAATGAGGCTGGTGATGCGAGCTACAATAGAGTGGTTTTAAATAGAGCGAGACAGTAGAGTGATAGATAGGAGATTAGATTAGATAAAAAGGAACGGGGAAGAACGGGTAACCAACCGAGTTCGGATAGGACCGGGTAACCAGTAAAAATAGATGCAGGCACGGACTTAAGAACACCCCTAGTAAACGATTCTACTTCGTACCTCAGGGAATCGTAAGACCCTTTCCTGATGAGCTTTCCGCTCCTTCATCTTCTGCTGCCGCTTCTTCCGCTGCTTCATTCTCCCCTGTTCCTGGTTCCGCTGCTCCTTGTGTAGCTGCTCAATCACGCGCTCAGTGGGGCTCCATGGCTCCGCATGCACATTGAGCCCCGCCATGGCTGGGCCTTCTCCGGACTCGCTGTTCTTGTTGGAAGTGTTGGAGGACAAATTCAGATGCGTTGTACTCGGCAGCGGCAGAGCTCGGGAGCTACGTTGCGGCTTACTGGGCGCATTGTTTCGGCGTGTGGTCTTCGGGCGTGGGATGTCTCGGGCCGCATCATGCCTGTGCGCGGTGTGCTGGCGGTTGCATGTGGTGTTGCCTGGAGTCGTAGTACTCGGGCCTGCGTTCTCTCGAGTTGTCCGAGGCTCTTGCACAGTTGCCGACTTCCGCTGATCTCTAGGTGGGTCGGGAATGGATGGTGGTGGGTGGGCCGCTGCGGGTGGAGATTTCTTCTTGTTGGTCTTATTTCCACCTAGGCGCGTCCTCCTACTCCCGTCCGTGCTGGTACCGGGCATGGTCCCTGGCCTCTTGGCACCGGTGCTACTATCACCTGCGTCGGGAGTCATAGCGGGCGGTGGGGCGCCCCCCACAGCTGCAGCTGGGGGTTTGCCTCTCCCGCGCCTCGGCATGTCTTCCTTGTCGCTGGTGTCGGTGGTCGGCGGCGACTCTCCTGCCGGCTGCGCGTCGGGCCTTTATACGCCGGGCGAGTTGGGTGCTAAGTTGTGTAGCATAGTGCGTTGCCTTCGCCATCTCCTGTCCGTCATGGGGCCACGGCGAACTCCCCGCGTCCAATCCGTCTGATGCGGAGGATCCGCCCTTTTGTGGGCGCGATTCGTGGCGAACGGGGTGCTTACGTTGCGCGGTCGATTGTTACCGTGTGTTGCTGCTCGCATGACGTGGTGTGGCGGGTGTTGCATGCCTGCTCGACGTGTTGTTCGCGTGTTGGACGTGGACATGGGGTCTGTGCGCTCATTTACATCTTCGTATGCCTCTCAACTAAGCATACAAAACCGTGAACTTGCTTTTGCCTCTGTGTATGAGGTAGCCGGGAGACTCGGCATCTCACTTGTCCATGTATCATGGCGCTCTAGAGATGCGGTCGGGGACGCCGGGTGAGCTTATTCGCTATCCGACCGTCGGAGGGACAAGGCGACGATGAAGAGAGACGAAACCCGGCGCGCACTCAGCAGGCGATGATATGGAATTGGCGAATCGCCTGTGTAGACCAGACGGTAGACGCAGAAGTTTTTTCACGACGAGATGGCCGCGTTGTTCGTTCTGACAAATCGAGCCAAATACAACAATACAAATCAACCCGTCCGATGGCGCCGACCAGCAACAAGCCAAAATGTCACCAGTACAATCCAGTCCTTTGACACGTCCGCGACTTCATCATATCGTGATTGGCACCACTACGCTGCGCCCCCACGTTGTGCCCTCTCATCTACCTTGCACAAGCTTGGAGCCACTCCCAACCCAAGCTCTCGCGTCACCTCCTCCTTCCTGCTCAGGCTCCCCCCCCCCCACTCGATCAGCAGCCTTCCTTTCTTCTTCGTATCTCTTTCTGAACCTTCTTGATCTTTCGTCCACGGTCCGCGCAATGAAACGCTGACCTCCTCCCATGTCACAGGATCTTGTGTCTGGGACAAGCACAAGTCGGGAATCAGCTGGGTTTTTTCTTTGTTGGGTGAGGATGACATGTTCGATAATATGCTGGGGAGTGCTGACCGTTGAGGGCGGGCTTTATATAAGATGGATTGAGTCCGCGTGGCCCTGCGCGACGTGCGTAGGCGCTTTATTTCGGACAAGGCGCTACCAACTGGGCGATCGCCTAGCCGGCTAGCACTACTACGACGGGAATCTTCACGTTGGACAACGGCTGTCACTTTGGACGACGGCCTGCACGCAGCCTGTTGACCGCTGTGGGTGCTTGTGTCGATTGGGACTCTTGTATTTGCTGCCATTGCGCGCGGCGTGTACAACGAGCTGAACGTAGCTGATCGTCTGCAATCCGAGTGGCGTTCAATGGCTCGTGTAGTGCAACGGCGAAAACTCGACGAGCCGCTATAGGGTTCGAATGTACGTTTAACAGCCACTGGTACGTTTTCTGCTTGCGATGGTTCGATCACATGTACTGAACGTGTCTTCGTCGTTATTTCAGTTGAAATTGTGGCGCACACGCTCTGCAGAGCAATCTCCTCAATTATTTTTCGTTCAGTTCCTCGCTGGTGCGCGGACCCAGAGCATTCGGCCAACTGCTCACCCGTCGAAAACCTCGTTGTTCGCGCACAACGGAAACGAACAAAGCAATACATGACGTTCCTCTCCCAACGCGCACCGGCCAGGCTTTCTGTGCCTGCTTCACCTCTCGCGGAGCTGTCGATCATCCCTCACCGTCGTTCGGCCGCGGCCTCTCTCGCGCTTCCGAGCCAGCACACCTTGTTGGATGCAGCAAGGCCGGCGACCACACAGTTCATGCATATATATGCGCCTAGTCGGCATTGGTCCGCGGTGCGTTGTCACTCCGCACGTCCCATGCGAGCTTCCGAGCTGATCCTGATCGTTTTCTAGAGCTCAAGACACGACCTAGCCTCACGTCGTCTGAGTCCGGCACACCCCCAGCACTGCCTGTCTTCGCTACAAGCTGAATCTCGTGTAGTTGAGATGGCCGCTGGCAGGGTCCGGCGCGTGGTGTGTGGTATCTGCCTCCTGTTTCCGTTTCCAGCTTACATATCGGCGGAAGTCACCAGCAATATCGAGCTCAAACGCTCGCAATTCTCCGTGCATTCTATCACTTCCATCAATGCAAACTCGATGTTCTCTCCCTTCGTCTGCAATGCAATTTAGCCTCTTCGTCTCCCCCGCCTACGTCCATCGCGCATCGCGTCGCATCCTCCGCTGACATCGATCTGCGCCTTCGCAGGCTTTGGACTGCCGATTACTACTCGTTCCTTTTCTATGGCCATTCCCAACGCAACATCCCCCGGCACTGGCTCTGCTTGGCCATTTGGATTGCCGCCGCATGGCGTGGGTGCGTTCGAGGGGCTCGGCGTCGCCGCACGGCGATACCAGGCGGGTATTGAGAGCGAGTTCGTGGGTGAGGATGTCATAGCTGTTTGGGCGATGAAAACACTGACGACCGTGGGCTTTTATGCAGTCAGGGCGAAGTGTACCCTACGTAGCTGCCGCACGCCATCGTGCCCTTGTTGCCGAGTCTATTGCCGCGTGGACCGGCTGGTCCGAGCTGTGCCTCGTACGTTGCGAGGTAGGGGTTGCGTTCCGATTACGTGCCGCGCGCCGCACAGCCCCGTCGACGATTTCACGCTATTGCCGGTATGTCAAACGTAATTTTTTCATGCGTTCTTGATGCTCATCCGCGTTTTCTAGATTAAGTAGCTGCGACAAGGCCGCACCCAACCTCCCGCCGCCTTGCATTTCATTCCAGCACGGTGTA
Organism: Auriscalpium orientale; assembly: GCA_019915035.1. Lineage (NCBI taxonomy): Eukaryota > Fungi > Basidiomycota > Agaricomycetes > Russulales > Auriscalpiaceae > Auriscalpium > Auriscalpium orientale. The sequence continues at coordinate 5,387,619 of JAHLMH010000001.1, forward strand.
GTGTGGACATCGTACAACGGCCACCATTGTCTGACCATGGCCGACGTGGATATGGGACAGAACCTCGCTCGCGCGTTTTTGGTGCCACGTTCGAATGTCCGTCCGCCTCCACGTCGCGAACTCGCCACAGCGCCAGACGTATAAATACTTACTCGAAGCCATGCACACCTCATCGCATCCACCGTCTCTGACGCCTGTCTACCATCAAGCTGTAAGAGATCATGGATCAACAAAGCACTCCATCGTCGCAAACGCCAAGTGACCTACCATCTACACCCCTACTCGTCCCCGCTGATGGCCGAAGCCACCTCCTCGCACCTCCCGGCGACTCTCCCGACCGAAGGCCCGACTCCTCAACCCCCAGCCCCTTGCTGTTGGGTGCCGCCCTTTCTTCTGCTCAGCCTGCGAGCGATCATAACCCCTCACCTTCGCTAGTCGATCCCGCATCGCAATCGGCGAGCACACCGTCGGACATGTTGGACGACGTTACCCATCGAGCTGTCCGCGAACACCTCATTGCGCTGCAAGGCACTCAGCAGGAGTGCACTTTCTCCTATATTCTTAATGAAGTCATTGAGGTCACCGTTGTCTCCATCGACGCGGAGCAGGACTACCTGGCTAGCAGCGACGTGATCAGGTGCACGATAAGACGACGTGATCCGGAGGAGGAGTGGATGGAGGTGACGGGAGACCTGTCCTTGATTTCTGAGGTCGAGCCCCAGACTGCAGAGGAGGAGAATCTGGGGATTATCGGCATGCTTCGGTTGCCCGCGTGCGGTCAATTTTCGGAGTGGACGGGGAAGGTGCTCTGGGTGGAGCTCTCGGCAGATTAGGAGAGACGTTGTGCTGAAGGCTGTCTGTATACTCTGAATTGCATCGGTGTAGAATAGGACATCGATGCGTCTAGAAGATATTGACTCGGTTGTATGCGCGGCTGGGGGTAACCAAGCACGAACAAACATCCTCTCACTAATGTCGACGAGGCGGCTGGCATTTCCTATGACCTTACTATCATTGAAGCTGAACCAGTCACTGCCCCTCCTTTGCTGTTCTGCTTTCCGCTGAGCGTCGGACAAGAGGAGACTCACGTTGGGCTTTCGCCACGCCATCGTGCTCCGAGTCCCAGAAATGTCGCTCTCGTTGATGCCTCTCCTCGAAACTAGGGGCAGTTCGCAGCTGACGCACGGCAAGTGTCAGGCTGTGTTGGTTCGGTGCCGCCGAAATCCGCTAGCGAGACGGTCCGCGGATGCTCTTACAGAGAGCGGGTCGTTGTATAGATGGCTGGGTGCGTTGTGCGGTGCAGTGCGTCATCCGTTCTGCACGTCTCTGTGCAGCAAACTGACTCGCCTCTAGATCTGTTGCAGTGCCTAGCTGTCCGCCTTCCACTTGACCGTGCCCATCGAAGCGGACTCGACTCACGACATCCGCGAGCATATCCGAGCTATGATCGATGAAATGACGGAGCGCGCGAGCTCCGCCCAGACGCTCTATTCACTTGGCGAGTAAAATTCACCATGAATGGCTTCATGCGAGGCGATACTGGGATCTATGCCGCCACGCCCCTCGCTGGAAGGGCACAAACCACGCAAGTTACCCAAGGTGTCTGGTGAGGCATGCATGTCTGTACAAGCTGATAGTCAACGCGCTCGGTGCTGCTCGCGGCTTGGCCGTTTTGCGGTGCGAATGGTCAATGGATAGGATGGCCAACCTTGCATATAATGCCTCAGGTAGAGCCTGCCGGGACGCGGGAGCGGGCAGCGAGCCGGCTCATGTACCTGAATAATATTCTACGTCGCTGACATTATGTTTCGGGTACTTACGTCCTAGTTGTCGCCTCAGGCTATGCGATATTTATGTAGTGGTATCCAATCTGCGCTGTGTGCACTGCATGACAAATCGGATACTGCGTGTCGCAACACCGAGAATGATGTTCGCGCGCGCTAGTAGGAGACAAGTACCGTACCTGGGACGGGCGTTGTATCTTATAAGCGATCTATTGGTCAAGTGCAGTTTCGTATCAACAACAAGGCTTTCTCAGCAGTCTGTTAATATTATAACGTTGTCCTTGTCCACACGTGGTGCCGCCACACTCGGCACACATATATGAGCGTGTTTTTCCCGTCTATGATTTGGTCCATTCCTCTCTCTCTTCACCCCAGCAGACATGCCGAACACAAACGAGAACCCGTATGATACGTTGCCAGCACTAGAGCTCGCTCTTACACGACAAAACATCATAGAATTCATCACAAACTCTCTCGAAGAAGATGATACGGCGGTCTTGGACGTCACGTTCTCCGCCAAGGATGGCGGCCCCGCTCCATGGTGCGGGACGGTTGTGCGGAATAGAGCACTGACAACAGCGTGCGCGGACTTGCCTTTCGTCGCGATTGTCGCCAAGGCTGCCTACGAGTCCTCCGGGTCCTCTCGTGTCGACAGCAACGGAATCGGCACCGCCAACGGGGCCACCTTCCACATCTTTCCGGGAGCCCGACGTAATCCCCGCAATCGGCTTCTCCAACAGCTTGAGGTCTACAAGAGAATCAAGCCTATCGGAGACTTGCAGAAGCTCGACGATAAAGGATGGAGACGAAGGCTCACTGTTGAACAACCCATCGCCGAGGGCACCATCACAATCTCCCACCCCAGAACATCGCAATCCTTCACATTTATTGCGCTCGCATTTGAACCGCGCGGCATGCACTGTGAAGCGGCGAATATCCTCACGCCCACTCCGCTTCTGGGTAATGTCGACCCGGACTGGCCATTGAACTTCTGGCATATGAACGACGGGCATCTCTGGCTTGTCAAGGAATTTCTGGAACAGTGTCGGGAGGTCCACGTGTGTGCGGGGAAGCTGCCGCACTGCATGGTCGTGCTCGAATACACGGGACAAGTGTTCCTGCGGGGTCTGCCGAATGCCGCCATCCTGGACGACCGGAGGCTCGAGGTAGAACAAACAACACACAGAGCGGGGCCAGAGACCGGTCTGAACAAAACATTAACTGATATTGAGCGCACAATTCGCATACGGAAAAAATACCCATCGGGAACACCAACCTTGCCCAAATCAACATTGTCGGCGACGACCATCCAGAAGGAAACATCTATTTACGCACCAAAGCCCAGCTTCGCGCAACTTGAATACACGAGCCGCAGAATGGGGCCCAAACTGCCAAAGCCTCCTCGCCCAGATATCGCACTGGGCGCGGGCCCCTTTCTTCACCCCACCCTGCTCGCAGCTCGCCTCGCGCCTTCAGTTAGAACACTCGTCGACCAGTCTGCGGAGTGGAACGCTTGCGAGGCACAGTTTCGAAGTGCCACCCCGCCCGTCCATTGGGTCAGCCCGCAGCTCGAGCACGGAAGTTGGGCAGCGCTAAGTGTACAGCATCTGCAGACTTGATGAAATCATTGCGTGCGGGCGCGAGAAAATCAACAGGTGACGAGATCGGTCTTGCTGATAGGTTTGTTAGAAATGAGCAGGATAAGAAGGGCGTCGGTGCACGGGCAGTGGAGATAATTTCGTGCAGCGTAGGGTGTCGAGCGCGCCGAAGTTGAAAGAGCCGTGACCAAAGGGAGCAGGGACAGGAACCTGTTTTACGGCCGCTGTGAATGCGTATTCAATCAGTATGTACGCGCTAAGATGTCAAAAGATAGTACGCAACTCGGAGGAGACATAGAGAGATGTGCAAGACGCCTCGGGCCCCGCTCGGGAGTCGGGTGAGGCCGGCAGTGCGCGCGAGTTGTTTGTTCCGACAAAAAATGCAATGATTTTTTCTCTCTCTACTTCTACACTGTCGGCCGTGACGCGTGAATACGAAGGCACCTTTTCTTCCAAGATCGCTTCATGTTGCATCGCAAGCTAGACTGCTGCTGTTTTATCCGCCTGCGAGATGCATGTCCAACCGGCGCCGGGAGCCTGCGAAGGGCCCAGAGGGCCGGAAACCGTATTCTCGCCCTCGCCGTTGTCCTTGAAGCTCGAAGAGCTATGGGCACGCTGTCCTACTTTTGAGGGCACTGTAGACGTGGTGTAGTTGGCTTAGCAGAGCGCGTTTGGTGCGTTCCTTGCTTCTACATGTCGTCGCATGCTAGACTGACGAAGCGTTTTTGTAGACCTCAAGGGCATGCCTTGACGTGGTCCTTGTTTCCGACAGCAGCATACGCCGACCTTCTGTCACGTTCAGAGCGCCGGCTACGTCGTCCTCCTGCACACCGGCTACGTCGCCCTGCTGCACACCTCACGTCGTCGTCCGCCTCCTCTAGCGTGCGTGGGGTTTCCTCCCTTCACCGTCTGCAAACCGACTTTCCCAATGGGATCTCCCTGCGCATCCTCCGGCCTACAACGGCCAATTGCTAATGCCTTCTCAATGGCCATCCCCGACGCGAACATCTCCTGCGCCAGCTCTGCTTGTTTCTTGGCCGGAAGGCGATTCTGGTCGCACGTTCTAGATTACCAGGACAAGACAGCCGTTGCCCTGCATCCCCTCCCAGCGCTTGGTCGTGCACAGCACTAGAGTCATGCTCGGTTGCTCTGAGCGATTTATATATGGAAGTTTTCGTACGTTCCATTGTAGGGACTGATGTGCATGCAGCCTAGAAAGTCGATGATTGATGGGCAGCTAGCTGCATCTCCGAGGCGAGATCTGAAATCTGAGACGCTTGTTCACGACCTACTATAACAAACGCCCCAATAGCCTTACTTGCAGCTGGTCTGGGAACCAGGTGCTTCGCTCGCTGCATTGAAGACTTCGTCCAGTGCCAGTCGACGTTTGCCGCCGGCCACCACCTGTCTCTGGCCATGAATGGAATCACGCTATGTCGATGGTAGCATCAAGCCCGTGGCACCAAGCTCGCAGTACGGTCCTTGTCCTTCGCTACGTATTTTCACTATTTGACTTCACTTTCTTCTCGGCTGCGCAGTAATGACGTCCCACTGCTTGTTCTTCCTCAGTGCTGACACAGGACCCCTTCTCGTGGTTATCGCGACGTCTGCTTCTGACTCGAAATGACACTTCTCGGGGCAGCGACATGCAGAGCGTGCGTCGGCACCTCAAAATGATGGAGCTCAGGTGTCTACGGAGTACCTTGGCTTGTAGGGGAGAACAACAAATTACGACCATACATGGTCTGCTGACGGCTTCTAGTGCGCTGTTGCGTGTGCTGAGGACTCGTTTTTGTCGCGTGGCGTATGCTGGACCCACGTTGCCTCGCCGCAAACGACGGGCATGAACGTCTTGCTTCTTGTATCGGCATCTTCCCTTGGGCTGACGTTGTTTGTGTTCCAGGCGTGCTTACAATCTAGGCCTCATCTTGTCATCATGAACTGCTGCAGTTTACGTGACGTCGGCTCACCCGACGTTGCTCGTGCGTTCGGCTTTTCGCAATGTGTGGTGCCACACCGGGGTATAAGTATCGGGCTCGAGCCCAATTCCCCACAGCACAGCTCAGACTCCCCACGGACGCTCAAGCCCATCCCTCGACAGTACAACATCCATGTCCAGGTTGCCCGAAGGAAGGAACAATCTTCGGAGGAAGGATTATCCCGGGTCGTGTGGCATGCCAACGCATCACTGGCAGCCCAATAATCAAGGGGTATCCGCTGGGAGTATGCACGCGCCATCAGCATCGCTCCCACCCGCAATGCCACCGAGGCTTCCCGCACCGTCGATGCCCACCTTTCCCGAGCTAGTAACAGGGGCCCACCATGCCTTCCGTGCATCCCCCGAAGGAACGTCCAGTTCTGTCGCTGTGCCAATGTCTGCACCCACTGAAGAGTCCGCCTTCTACACCCAGGTGAAGGTTATGCTCTCCCGTAGGGCAGAATGCTCGTTTCACCCCGACCATAAGAAGTGGTGGAAGTGGCGGTCTAAGGTCAAGCTCATCGTGTCTGACGTCAAGACTTTTGACACGAACACCCTTCACTGCACTGTATCTGTTGAGAAGGGGGGTGAATATCACCATGGCAAGCTAGAGCTGTACCTTCTTGGCGGATGGGCCGGGCGTTCGAAGCAGTTCCCGGGAAAGCCGGGGACTGCGCATTTTGCCTGGCAGCCGAAGCTAAAGGCGGCGTGGCATGCTCGATTGGTCATGAATGTGAAGTAGAGTTATTCAGAAACTTTTATCTCATCATGTCCTAGATCGCTGCTTCTGTACATCTCACAAGATACGTAGATGGCACACGATTTGCTGCACACGAGATGCCCAAAGAAAGTGGCTTTACAGCTGTGAAGGCGACAGCTTTTATTTCAATGAGCCAGAGTCTGCAGCTAGGTATTCTAACGCATCTTGCGCTGAGAAGGAAGATTTCCAGTCAGTCATAGAGCTGTGCTGCGTACAAATACCGCGCGTGCCACAAGAGACAACCACAATGACCGTCGAAAGTGAGCGGGCTTCTCGTAAGTTCAGGTATCAACATTTTCGGGTTTGACAAGTGGTGCAGAAGTACTAGCGATATCCCCGTCCATCATTTTTTCACATTCTTCACTCGCTCCCCTGCAGCAGACATGCCGAACACAAAAGAGAACCCGTAGTATACATGGTCAGAACGCCTAGAATTGAATCATTGTAGAAAGGTCATAATAGACTTCCTTCAAGAAGTCGATCCCGCGGTCCTAGATGTTGAGTTCATCCAACGGTAGCGGCCTGTCTTCATGGCGCGGACCTGTTGGGCGGAATAGAGCACTTACAACGGGGTGCGGTTGGCGTTTGTCGCTATGATTGCCAAGACTGCCTTCGGGCTCTCCGGGTCGTCTCATGTCGACGGCAGCGGCGGCGGACGCAGCAGGACAAAGCGAGCTATTCGACGTCTTTCCGGGACACGAAGAGAAGGTCTGGGCTTGGTATGACAAATGACTGACTGCTCCAAAACATCGTCAAATTGTGAGAGACCGTTGAGCACGAATGAGGAAAACGAAGGCTCAAGATTGAGCTGCCATCTCCGAAGGCACTATCTCAATTTTGCGCCGCAGAAATCGCAATTCCTTACTAGATTCCCCGCGCTCCGGTTTGGATCGCGCGACCTGTACTGTGATGCACATATCCTCACAGCCACCCCAAACCGGGACTGGACGGCGTTGAACTTCTGGCGTGAGCATCTCCAGGAGTTTGTGACCCGCTGTCGGCAGGTTGGCGTGTGTGCGCGGAAGTGCCGCACGGCATGGTCGTGCTCAATTTTGGCATGGGACAAGTGTTCGTCCCCGGTCGGCCAACGACAAACATCAAATGATATTGCGTGGAAGACGCGTAATGTATAGCTGTCGTCGGCCATTCCAGCTGTAGAAGCAAGCGAAGGTCATGACGCACCTAGGCTTGGGACGGTGAAAATCCACCGAGATTCTGCATTTCTACGTCAATTCGAGAACCTCGTCCGAGGATGGCTGCGATTGGAGGTGGGATCTGCATTGAAAGTGCCGGTCGCGGAGAATCAGAAGAGCAGAAGAGGTGTAAAGTTGTTGTCTTGAGGCCTTACGGTTCACACAAGAGAACGCGACCAGTGTGCTACGATTGTAGACGATGGATGCGTACAGAGTGTGGTGGATGTAAAGGTGCCCTCTCGCGCCCAACGAGAGCGCACTATATCTACTTCCCAAATAGGCGTCTACTGCCTATTTGGGTACTGCGCGAGCACGAGGCTATCACAGTTCCCCGACACGCTGGCTCCACGCATCGGGGTAGTGCCGGGCGACTATACTAGCTCGCCCGCACCGCGTCCATCTTCCTCGCGACCTCTTACACTCTCCCCCTGGAGTCTTCGGCAGAGGCTCCCGTCTCAAGTGGTCCTCCCGCACAGGCCGTTCAGAGCTCCTCTCCCTCGCCCGGGAGTGGGACTGCGCTCGGGTCCAGCATCGTCGCGTCGTCGTCCACGGCGGCGACGGCTGTACCCGACGCAGGTGCCACCATGTTGTCGCCGGGGTCCCCGGGGTGTGTCCCGTCGCTCGCGACGGTGTCCGGGGCGGCAGTGGCGGTGGAGTTCTGGGCGCTGACCGCGGAGGAACTGCCCGAGGCAGGCCCGCCTGTCGGTGGGACTAGGGGGTGTCGGTGGTCGAGCGTGCGGTTCGAGTGTACGTTAATGTACACCCCCTGATTGAGGGGACGCGTGACTCCGAACTCTTCTACGAGCGACCGTACCGAGGGCGCGGTAGGCCAGTCCGCCTGGGATTTGACCGGGCGGGACAGCTGCTCGTTCCTACGCGCTACAGCGTAGTTCTCCATGATCGGCAATGTGGTGCCCTGAGGGCGGTACCCACATTTCGCGAAATGGAGTGCGACGGTGGCGTACGTCAGGTTTCGTACGTCGCCCTCGTAAGGAACGGGGAGGGGGTGTAGGTTCATCTGTGTGAACTTATACCCCGTCGACCCGAGCACTGCTTCGTACATCCCTCGCACTGAGAACATTTCCTCAGCGAGCCGGACGAAGAGTGCTCGCTGTTGGCGGTCGAAATCGCCGCGGCCAACAGGACCCGCCTTCCTTACAGCGAGATGCTGTTCCAGGAGTGGGATAACGGGGCTACCCGCCAGTGGCAACGGGTGCTCGTGAACTGCGACGCCGAGCGGGCGTTGGTCGGGGTGCGCGTAAATATACCGCACCCACTCGCTCGTCGTGCTGTGGAACGAGGGGGCTCCCCCGCCCACAGTAGCGGGAGCTGAGGCAGACGAATCTGCCTCGGCATCGCTGGTCTCCATCGGTTCAGGAGATTGGGCGCGGGCTTTCGCTTTGCCCTTGCCCTTCGATGGCTTTTGGGGAGCGCCCTCGCCGGTCTCCGTCGGGGACATGGCTCGGGCTTTCGCCTTGCCCTTGCCCTTGGCCGATGGCGGGGGTGCGTTCGCGGTGGTCGTGGTTGAGGGCGTCGAGGACGGTGGTGCCGTAGACGTGCTCGTGCTGGGCAGTGGAGCGTTCCCGCTCGAACTGGCAGCTGGCTGCAAGCCTGCGTCTCCCCCTCCCCCGGTGCCAGTGGGCTTGAGGCCCTTGACCTCCGGCCACCGTGTCACCATCAGCTTCTCGCTGTGGGACCGCTCTTCCGCTCGTTTCTTGCCAATGGCAGTCATGAGCGCCTTGGCGCGTTTCCACGCCACCAAGTCCGCCTTTGCGGCCTCCAGGAGGTCTTTTGCATCGGCGTTCGTTCGCGGGGTGAACGACTCCCAGCCAGTGACGGGAGGACCCTTGCGCAGAGTGCCTGCGATGGGTTGGCGGCCTGACGAGGTCGGCGGCGGCGGGTGCACGTCCGGGAACGGGGATGTGGTAGGAGCGCTCAGCGTTGCCGCTGAGCTCGATGCCACCGCCTGCTCCGGTGCTGGCCCACGTTTCCTTTTCCGAGGTGGGGGCGCCGTAGCGTGCACTGCTCGGCGCGCCGACTGCTCCACCGCCTCGGTCCAGACCTCGTCCTCGTCCTCGTCGTCGAGCAGGTCTACCGGTCCGGGGCCCGGAGCCGGTGCCTTAGCCTTGAGTTCGTCGTGAACTAAGACTAAGTTATGAAGCTTGCGCTCCATTTCCGCGAGCTGCGCGGCCAGTGCGGTTGCCTTGTCCCGCTCCTCGTTGCGTTCCGCGCGGAGGCGCTTCTCGCCTTTGACGGCTTTGTCGCGCTCCTCCTGCAGGGCATCGAGTTTACCCTCCAGTTCACGGCGAGCCTTGTCCGCCTCGCTGTGAGCGCGGTCAATGATCTCGTCCGCGTACGCGAGTCCACGGTCGACGCCGTTATCAAAGAGGGCCCTCTGAGCTCGGACGTGCGAGTCAGCGGCGCGGTCCCATGATGGGTCGTTGTCCCGGAGGTGGCGCATGTAGGTGTCGCACACCAGGCACCCATGGGAGTGAACCACTACCCATCTCTCCCCATCGAAGACCCAATGGGGAGATCCTACGTTCGGGAGTCGCACCAGCGGTGCGATCCCGTACGTAGGTGGCGCCGCCTCTCCAGGGAGAGCGGGCCCGGTCACGGCGAATGTCGGTGGCACAGTCGATGCAGATGCGTCGACGGCCATCGACTCCTGCTCAGGACGAGCAGTTTCCCCGACCGCTGTGACAGCGGTGGGGTTGGCAGGTTGCTGGGGGGCTGAGGCTTGTGATTGCTGAGCGTTGGACATGGGGTGGAAGTGGTGGGAAGAGACGATGCTCAGTTCACCGCTGAGCGTCTCTTTTTAGGCTTCCCTTCCCCGGGGCCGAGCCGAGCGAAGATCTCATCGGCAGATGAGATCTTTCATCTGATGTGATGTCACATGTCACAAGGACAATCGCATCAGATGGTTTCACAGCCTCGCTAGCGCCGGCGGCGCGGCTTTGCCTTCGCCACCGTTGTGGTACTCCGCCTTGGCAGTTGCCACCACTCAGCTACTCCCTGTAGCTCGAGGTACTGGTCGAGGGCTTCGACCTCGGCCAGGTGTTCGACGGGCTCCCAGGTGTAATCCCCTAGAGCCCACCGAACTTGGAACGTGACGGAGTCACCGTTCCAATCGTGTCCCACGATGGCGTCGACGACCCATTCCTCATCGTCGGCGCGCCCAAAGTCATAGAATGACTTGGGTTCCCTCCCCGGGAATAACGCGTCGTCGTTAGCTTCATGCCTCCGCAACAGCGAGGCGTGAAACGTCGGGTGTATCCGTCGTTTGCGCATCTCCTCAGGGAGGTCCAATTTATAATTGGCCTTCTCGGGTCGTGCTTCGAGTACGCGGAACGGCCCGACGTATTTGGGCAGTAGCTTGTGTGCTCTCCCTTTCGGGAGGCTCAAGTTGGCTGTGCTCAAATATACAAGATCGTTGACCTTGTATTCATCGCCGCCTCGACGGTGGCGATTCGCGTGTGTCGTTTGGTTCACGCGGGACTCTATGATCGAGTCGTGGGCCCGCTCCAGGCTCTCCCGAGCCAAGCGGGCGAATCCACGAACCCCGGGGTAAGGGGTACTTGCCGTCGGAATTTTTGTGATCCGAGGCATGTAGCCATATGTCAGTTCGAACGGAGCGTACCCGGTGGATGCGCTCACGCTCGAATTGATGGCAAATTCGGCCAGCGGCAGATGGTGCACCCAGTCTGTTTGATCCGGGCGCACCATACTGCGCAGTACCTGAGACACCGTCCGTACGGCGCGCTCCGAGGCCCCATCCGTTTGCGGATGGAACGAAGTTGACATGAGCAACTTCGTACCCGTAATACGGTGCAGTTCACGCCAGAATAGTGACATGAACTTAGAGTCGCGGTCGGAGACGATCGACTCTGGCACTCCGTGCAGGCGCACTACCTCCCGCAGATATAGTGTTGCGAGCTCGGTAACCTTTGTCCGGGTAGTTATCGGGACCAGGTGCACGAGTGACGTGAGGCGGTCTATGACCAGCCACACGTAGTCGTATCCCTCAGATGGGGGAAACGGTCCGAAGAAGTCCATGCCAATGGACATCCATGGTCGTCCAGGCGTCGGCAGGCTCTTGAGGAGTCCGGCTGGGGCCTGATTCTGGGTTTTGGTGGTCTGGCAAGTGCCGCACGTTGCGCAGAACTTGTCGACGTACTTGCCAAGTCCCGGCCACCAAAACCACCGCCTCACGTATTCGGAGGTTCGCTGGCTGCCCAGATGCCCGATCGTGTTGTGAGCTTGGCTCACAATTACTTCGCGCAGCTTCCGGGTGCCGGCCATGCTATCAGGTATGCACACCTTCTGGTCTCCGCTGGACGTCTTCACCCAGATCAGTCCTCCCCGCGTTTCAAACGCGGCGTGGTGATCTGGGTGTTCGCGTATCCGCGCGAAGAACGGGTCCTCCCCGTACGTGGCTCGGGCAATTTTCTCCCAGTCCGCGTCCGCGCTCACGGTCTCGTGAAGCGACGGTCCTCCCTGGAGGACACTGGCCACTTGTTGACCTCCGTCAACTTGTTCCTCCAGTTCAGCGGGTGCCCGCGCATGCTGGGCGAGCTCTGCTGCTTCCAGGTCTCTTAACTCAACAGCGTTCTTTAACGAGAGCGCGTTGAGTTCAAGAATTCTGGCCGGCGATAGGTGGTCCCCTTCGGGGTCCAATATCGCATCCATGTGCACGTACTCCGTCCCTGGCAGGTCAGGACCCGGATTACTGTACATCCTGGAGAAACCATCCGCTACGATGTTCAGGGCCCCTGACACGTAGATGATTTCCTTGTCGAACGTGGCAAGGAACTCCCACCATCGCGTCTGGCGTGGTGAGAGGTTGGCCCTGGTTTCGAAAAATTCCAGGGCCTTATGGTCGGTTACTACGTTGAAATGCCTTCCACGTAGTTTGTCCGACCATTTTGATAATGCCTCTATTACAGCAAGAGTCTCCTGCTCGTACGTGAAGTAGTTCTTCTGCGCACTGGAGAATTTCTTGGACATGAACCCCGCGGGGCGGCATGTCTCCCAGGTTTCCCCCTGGCCATATACGGCGCCGACTCCATAGGTGGAGGCGTCGCATATCACCCAGATGGGTACTCCCGTCCTGGGGTCAATCGGCTTCAGGATAGGGGATTTGCACGCCATGTCTTTGATTTGCTCAAAACATCGCTGTTGCAATGGCCCCCAGATGAACGGGCGTCCGTTACCCATGATGCCTGACAGCGGGGTCGTGTATGCGGTTACGTCCGGCATAAAGTGAGCCAGGTATTGAACCAGCCCGAGGAATCTGCGGACATCCTCCTGATTCCGCGGGACTGGCCAATTGCGCACCTTAGACATCTTGTCCGAGTCCGCATGAAGTCCTGCCTTGTCCACGATGTGGCCGAGGCAGTCCATGCGGATGGAGTAAATGTCACATTTGTCCTTACTTAGGAACAAATGATTTGATCGTAGTCGGTCAAATACCACTTTCAAGTGGGATTCATGCTCCTGGATTGAATCCGAGAATATGAATATGTCATCCAGATACACATGCACGTATATCCCAATTAAATCTTGGAATATTACGGTCATGAGTCTCTGGAATGTAGCAGGCGCGTTGCAGTCGCCCTGCTGCATAACGAGACTAACAAATGTCCCGTATATCGTTGCGAATGCGGTTTTCCAGACATCCGACGATTCAATCCGGATCTGTTCATAGGCGTCGCTCATATCGATCTTCGTGCGGTATTTTGCACGAGCGACGTCCATGCGGATCTGATCCTGATCCGGGAAGGGAGTAACGTCCCTTTCTGTGTTGTCGTTGCGCAATCGCGCGTCGACCACAGTCCTCAGCTTCCCGCTTTTCTTGGGGATGCAGAGTAGTGGAGCCGCCTCGCTGGCTACGCGGCGTTCCCACCATCCAGCTGCTTCGTAGCGCTGTATCTTCTCAGCTAGTTGTGGCTTGAGAGCGTCCGGACATCTCGGGAGGCGGAAGTTGATCTTCAACTTCTCGTCTATCAGGGATATTCGGTGATTGACCTGGCGGAAGGGAGGGAGCTCGAGAGGAACTGGGCACATCAGGTCCTTCGTTCGCTCGTACCACGCCTCTCGTAGCCGGGCAATCTCTCTATCCTCGCGCTGTCCATCGGCGTCACCCCCTCTGTCCGGAGGTTTGGGCTCCGGGCGCTGAGGTAGCGCCTCAGTGGTGGCAGGTTCTACTAGCATAGAGCCTGCCGATACACTTCATTCGTCGTCGTCAACCGACGCATGACGCGCCGCTTGTACTCTAGGGTACGCGGCCAGTGCGCGGCCCTTGCCTTTGCGTTGTTGGGCTCGCACTCGCTCGGCTTCTATGGCCATGGCCGGGAACGACACGCCGTTGATCTTAACCGTGTGGTCCCCAAAGTCGAGCTGCACCTTGTTCGCGCTCATGAAGGGCGTGCCAAGGATCACGTCGTAGTGCTCGATATTGGCTATATCGAGGTACGTCGCTGTCATCGTAGATCCTACACGGACCGACGAGTTAGTGCCATAGTTAATGCGGCACTTGCTGCCAATTACACCTAGTTGCAGTGTCATTGGAGCATGTAACTCGAATACGTCGAGTTTGGCAACATGGGCGGCGTCCATGCTGATCCCATTCGTTGTGCTACCGCTGTCGAAGAGAGCGTACAACGGTGTGCCCCCAACATCAATTATTGATGCAAGCACCTGGTGTTTCTCGGCGTCCCGTACCGGCTGTTCCTCTGGCGAGGAAGTCCGCCGGATGTTCGCGGAATAGACCCACTGTGTGGGTTTAGGAGGGCTAACGAGATTAGCCTTCTGGACTTTAGCGCGCATGGCGAATAACTGAGTGCTTGACTCAGTACGCGAGAACTGCCTGCGCGGCTGTTCCTGCGATCCCTCCCCTTGGACATCAGCAGAGGTTCCTGAGCCTGAGGTCTCAGTATTGGGGTCCGTCGATCCGTCAGAGGACGATTCGTCACCCAACTCGCTCCCCGCCCGAGTGCGGTACTGGCGCTGGGGCAGTTCGTTCACTGCCCACTCTGCTATGGAGTATCCGGCGATGACGTCCTCCGAATGCTGCGCCTCATCGCGGGGCCGCCATTTCAGCAGGATATCGCGTGCGGCGTTCAGCCCCGCGTTATACCCCATGCTAACCTGGTCTTGCAACCAGTCCTCGTAGTGCGCTCGCGCTCGTACGAGATCCACATCACCACGGTCTTCAGCCCGTCGTATGTGTGTGCAGTATGCTACACACGACGCGCATAGCGTTGGGTGAGCGCATGCCAGATTCGCGTTAACCACCGCGTCGCGTCTCTTCCTTGGTACGTACCCCAGGTAAGCAGATGCCGCTGATTGCTCGGCGGTGTGCTGCTCACGGATTGCTCGAGGCAATGCGAACCAAGCGTCGATCTCGCGCATAGTGTCGTTGAGATGGACCCGCGCGTCGACAGCCTCAGGCGAGTCGTCGTTTCCTGTCTCAATCAGCCTATGCGGCGAATCGGGGTCGTCGGGTTGCAGACTGGACACCGACTCAGCGAATGTCATCCCGATCTCGCTGGTCGGGGGCCCCCAGTACACCTCTCCTAGCTCGTCGACTACGAGCGTGTCATCGGGGTACACGAACACACCGGGCTCAGGGTTGGGGGCCCCGACGGCTTCGTCTGTCGTCCCGGTGGGTCCCGTGACATGGACTGGGGCGGGCTCCAGTGGAGGCAGCTCAGGGATGAGTTGCATATAGTGCATGCGCATCGTATTCATGCGGAGCGGGCCAGACTCTCCATCCGAGTCCTGCTCAGAATCTTGGTTCTCCAAGTTCTCAGCATATTCACTCGCCGATTCGTATTGGCTACCATACGGATCGTCGGGCGAATCAGTCCTGTCTGCGACGGGACTAGGGGCGTCGTCGTCAGCCAGCTCGCTGTCGACGAGCCGCCCTGCGTGCATGCGCTCGCGTTTTGGACATATGCTGTCGCCCGCGTAATGTCCCGGCTGGCCACACGCATAGCAGTTGCCCTTGACGGGTGGCCTGCTTGCGCCTCCTGACTCCTTGATGTCAGATCGTGCGGCCAGCGCTTCCCGGGGCTTGGGTGCTGCTGTGCCCTCGTTACCCACTCGCTCCCTCCGATTGTCTCGGTCCGAGCGGGCAGGGTTACGTCGAGACCGGTTTCTTGGTGACCGGTCGCGGCGTTCCACTTCCTCCTTCAATTCCACGCCCTTCTGTGGGGCTGTCAGCCCCACGGAAGGTCGGGCAACCGAGGTGCGGAAGTCAACGGCATGCTCCTTCGAGAGTCGCAACCCGTTCTCTGCTGTAAGTGCAAACCTCAGCAGAGTCTCCATCGTGTGCTCGTCCGGGTTCGCCCCGTGGATTTTGAACATGATGTCAACGAGCTCCGTAGGGAGCCCGCTGAGGAATTGTTGCTTGAATGTATAGTCATCAGGCATCTCGACCAGACGAGAGGAGTTGCTGCGTAGCTCGCTAAAGTACGCTGCCACTCCTTTCTTCTTCGAGTAACGCGTGCTGTAAAACTTCCGGACAGCATTCTGCGTTCCAGCACCAATGATGAATCGGCTGTGCAGGCCGATCACCACCTGCTCAAATGTCCATTCGCGCTTCGTGCGGGTCTCGGACTCTACTTCGGTGTGGAACCAGTCCGCCGCGTCGCCGGTTAGGTTCTGTCCGATCAGGTCGATGCGGTATTCGTCAAATCCCTCACCGACCAGGCCGCTGAGCTTCATGAATCGAAGCTCTTTGGCAATCCACTCTTCAAATTTGAGTGGATCATTCTCGCCTGAGTAGCTCTCAGGCATAGAATTTTTAAGGACCTTCAGAAGTGCCGTAGGCACTTCCTTGGGGTCCTTAACCTTCTTCCGGACCAGTCCCAGTACGCGTTGTAATGGCCCCATCTGAGCCGTTACTCCGGCTGGAACTTTCACCGTTTCACCGGTTGGGGCCAACCCATTGACTCCATTTACCGTTAATTTGTGCGGTCCGACACTGGCATAGGCCGGTAGTCGCGTTCCCGTCTCAAATGTCGATTTGGGAATGAATCCCTTGTCGATCTCCGTGTAATCGGAGTACCCCGTCTCTGATGCGAGGTCATCGTCAGGGTCGGCGTCGCGTACCTCGGCATCCCTTATTTGGTAGCTCTGGTTCGCCTGCTGGACAATCCTGCGTCCCTTGCGCTCTGCGCGCTCCCTCTGCTCGGCTACCGAGCGTAGGTACCCGGCGCGAGGCTCGGGAATCGGGAGTTCCACCCGATTCGACGACTTCTTTGTCGCCTCGCGTTCCTTCGGTTCCTTATCCGTTCTACGGGTCTGGTTCCTCTCGCGCTCGAGTATCCCATAAATACCGTCGTATTTATTGGATTCGCTATCTACAACATCATCGTTGTACGAGTCTGCTACAGCGTACACCTCCGAGGTTGCACTGTCAATCCGGCTGAGGTCAACTTCCTCCTCCTTCACCTTGACCGCCCTGTCCGCCTCGTAGCGGGCAGACAGCCGGTCAAGGCTTGCGAGAATCTGCTGGGAGAATTCCTGAGCAGACCGCACAGCGTCAAGGGACTCCTTGGCCGTGCGCTGGGCCGCGTCAATCTGGGATTGGTGCAGGCCCAGACGAAGCATCAGCTCGTCTAGCGTCAGCTGGAGCTGCGCGCTCTCGTTCTGCGGGTTGCGGGTCTTGGGCGAGGGGCTCCTGCTAACAGCAGCCCTCTCCTTTCCCTTTTCCGCCGCAGGGATGCGAGGCGGCGAGCGCGGCGACAGGGGTGCTGGCGGCGTCGTCTGCCATCGTGCATTGAGCACGTCCTCGACGTCGGCAACCGACTGAGTCGAGGGACCCGCATCGTCGGGTGGCGTGGGCACGACCATCTGACTATACAGCTGCCTCGGGGGCGTCGCATTGATACTCCCCTGTCCGTCGTCGGGCGGTAGTGCCCGCTCCACGTCCTGGCTTGTCCCTCCGGACTGGCCAGAATCCGCTGGGACAGCGGATGACCCGCCTCTTTTCGCGCTAAGGCGTTCAGAGGTACGGGGGGCCCCACCAGCGGTGGGGATTTTGCTTTTGCCGGGTTTTGCCATCTGTAACTCCGTAGTTAGTTACTCGAATAAATCGATTTACTCACTTTGAAGGGCGTTCAAAAAAGTGTAAAGTTGTTGTCTTGAGGCCTTACGGTTCACACAAGAGAACGCGACCAGTGTGCTACGATTGTAGACGATGGATGCGTACAGAGTGTGGTGGATGTAAAGGTGCCCTCTCGCGCCCAACGAGAGCGCACTATATCTACTTCCCAAATAGGCGTCTACTGCCTATTTGGGTACTGCGCGAGCACGAGGCTATCACAGTTCCCCAACACGCTGGCTCCACGCATCGGGGTAGTGCCAGGCAACTATACTAGCTCGCCCGCACCGCGTCCATCTTCCTCGCGACCTCTTACAAGAGGTCCTCGGGAAGAGATAGCAGGTCTGCAAGTGTGGCTGTCAGAAAACTCGGACGCGTATGGCATGAGCGAGCTGCGACGTACCATGTCACCAACTGAGCAATTACCACCACCTCCGACACAACCGTCCAGATGATTGAGACAGTGGATATCAAACGGCAAAAACGGGACGACGACGTGGCTAGGCTCGAGGCAGCGTAGACTATGTAGACAAACAACACCAAACAGTACTGTGCCGGCGTACGCCGGTCGCAGGCACTACCCTCACGCTCTCTTCATTAGCATCGTCGCTGTCCTATCTTCCCTCATGCTCTGTTCAACCGGACGTGGACGCGCGTCAACAACCGCGGGAAGGTTATCGATTCAGAGGGAACGGTTGGACGAGTTTGTACTGCCTGTTGGTGCGTCGTATCTTCATTTCTACCTGCCCATGCTGGACTTACTTGTACCGTCAGCTTCGCCGAAACGTCTTTATGGAGGCCCAGAGTGATCAGCCCATAACAAGTAATTATTGATGCCATCAGTGGCAGGACCCCAGTCACTGGTGATATGTCATCCTCCTTCCCAATGCAGCAGTATACCGTAGTTAACCCCCTTATTGTGGTATGAACACCATAGATTACTAACGTACGGTGTTAAGGCAGTATACCCAGTTAACCCCTTTATTGTAATGACTGGCCAAGATGCGGCGCGTCCGCGTGATTTTCCTTCGCCACCGGCTGCTCGTGCGGTGCGAATAGAGCACCGCCGCCATCCTGAATCCACCAAATCGGAGTGCGGGGCAGCGTATTGGCTGGGCTGGTGACTCTGCAAGGCGGCTGCGTGGGAGACGGCGCCACGCCGCTTTCCGTCGGTACACGCAGTTTGATACTCAAACTGAGGAGATGTAGCGAAATGAGTATGGAGAGGAGGAAGAGGCGACGGGCCACGCACCGAGTAAAGGCCGCTGCGGTTACGCGCGGCGCGCGCGGGGTTTGTTGCGCCGGGTGCGAGTTTCCTGTGACACAAAAAATGACGTTCATGGGGATTAAAACCAAAGAGCTAGAGCGAAATGAGTATGTAGAGGAGAAACAGACGTCGCACGACGCACCGAGCGCACGCCGTTCCGGTTTCCGTCGGCCCGCGTGGTGTACGGTCCGCTAGGTCGTGGCTCCAAGTGGTGGAAATAACAAAGTCAATTGACAGTAAAAAAGCTGAGCAACAAACAAGTGAGCGTGCAAGGAGAGGGAGAGTTGTCGCGTGACGGACTGAGCGCACGCCGTTCCGGTTTCCGTCGGCGCGCGCGGTGTATGGTCCGCCGGGTCGTGCCTGCTGGTGGTGAAAAGAATGAAGTCAATTGACAATCAAAACGCTGAGCAACAAACAAGTGAGCGTACAAGAAGAAGGAGAGATGTCGCGCGACGCACCTAGTGAACAACGCTGCGGTCTCCGTCGGCGCGCACGGTGTACGGTGCGCCAGGTCGTGGCTGCAATTGGCAGAAATAACAATGTTGATTGATGGAGAAATGGCTAAGCAAGAGCTCAATAATCGTATGGCAGGGAGGAGAGACGTCGCACGACGTACGGAGTAAATTCCATGCCGGCTTCCGTCGGCGCGCTCGGTGTCAGGTCTGTCGAGTCGTGGCTTCATGTGGCACTTAGGACGAGCTTCTTTGATACTCATATTGAAAAGATACAGCGACGTCAGTATCGAGAGGAGGAAGAGACGACAAGCCACGCACCGATTAAGCGACGCTGTGGCTTCGCGCCACGCAGACGGGGTTTGTTGCTCTGGGTGGGAGTTTACTGTGGCACAAAAAACGATGTTCGTTGAGACACATAACAAAGAGCTAGACGAGAATGGATCTGAGATCGAGCGAGATGAGTATGTAGAGGAGGAAGAGACGTTGCGCGGTGCACCGAGGACAGTTTCCGTTGGTGCGTGCGGTGCACGGTCCGCCCAGTCTTGGCTCCTGGTGGTGAGAAGCAAGCAGTTGATTGATAGAGAAAATGCTTAGAAGCAAACAAGTGAGCATACAAGAAGATGGAGAGACGTCGCGCGACGCACCTAGTGAACGACGCTGCGGTTTCCGTCGGCACGACAGGCTTGTGGCTTACTTTGACAGAACGACCAACATCAATTGATGGAATAATGGCTGCGAAAGTGCAAGATGAGCGTACGGCAGAGAAAAGAGACGCCGCGCGATGCACCGAGTGCGCGCCGCTTGATCCGTCGGCGCGTGCAGTGTAAGCTCCGCCGGGTGGTGTCTTTGTTTGACAAAAAAGAACAATGTTGATCAATATAGGGATGTATGAGCCGAGCAAAAGGAGTGTACAAGGGGGAGGGGAGACATTGTCTAACGTATGGATTGAGCGCGCCGCTTTCCGTTGGGGCGCACGGTGTACAGTCCGCCGGGTGGTGGCTCCTGGTGGTGAAAAGAACGAAGTCAATTGACTGTTCGTTTGTAGCGGAGTGACTCCTATCAAATACAATGAGGCCGACCTTAGGGCTCTAGCGTCTCCCAGAAATGCAGTGCGCGCTCCAATTTTGCATCGAGTGATTGAATCGACGGCTAGGCGTAGGGGCCTCACTCTCCCGCTGGACGTTCCTTGCCAGCCGTCGCAGCCAACAGTGCGAGCTTGCATGGCCATGGATGGCACAGCCTGGCTGCGCGGAGTAATGTGGAGTAGCTGCTTTGGTTGTGAGCATTTTGCGGTGGCACAGGGCCGGACGTACGTACATACGGGGTATTATGAGAGCTCTAGCCCGTCCAGCAGCGCGGCACGCGTGGCTCAACGGTTCGAATGGACGGCGGCCGATTTCCGCCCCGAGCAAGAAGATGCCGTCGGCCACCATCGCGATCCTGTTTGAGTGGTGGAAGCAGGAAGACGCAGGCCGTACCAGTGGTGCGCTGTAAGCCAGCGAGGAGAGAGAGGCGAGTAGCGAGGGCGACGGGGGAGCGTGTGCGGGGGCGTCGCTACCGCACGTCCGCGCAACGTCGGAGTTGGCTATGGCGGGACCTGCTTCAGCGCGGAGGCGCTGTTGATCAATAGAGAGATGTCTGAGCAGGGAAGCAAGGATTGTATAAGAGGGAGGGGAGATGTCGTCGAATGTACGGAGTGAGCACAGATGTCGTCCAATGTACGGAGTGAGCGCCACGGCGCTTTCCTTTGGCACGTGGTTCCGCCGGGTCGTGTCATTGTCTGGCAAAAAGAGTGACGTTGATCGATAGAGAGACGTCTGTGCAGGACAAAAATGAGCGTACAAAAGAGAGGGGAGATGTCCTCCAACGTACGGAGTGAGCGCCACGCCGCTTTCCGTCGGCGCGCGCGGTGTACGGTCCGCCGCGCTGTACCTCCTGCTGGTGAAAAGAAGGAAATTGATTGATAAAGAAAATGCTTAGAAACAAACAAGTGAGCGTACAAGAAGAAGGAGAGATGGCGTGCGACGCACCTAGTGAACAACGCCACGGTTTCCGTCGGCGCGCACGGTGTACGGTCCGCCGGTCCGCCGCGTCATGCCTCCTGGTGGTTAAAAGAAGGAAATTGATTGACGGTAAAAACACTGAGCAACGAATAAGTGAGCGTACAAAGAGGAGGCGACACGTCGTGCGACACACCGAGCCCACGCCGCTCCGGTTTCCGTCGGCGCGCCTAGTGTACGCCCCAACGGGTCGCACCTTCAAGGGGAAGAAACAACAATGTCAATTGATAGAGAAATGGCTAAGAAAAAACAGAATGATTGTACAGCAGCGAGGAGAGATGTCACACGACGTACAGAGTGAACGCTACGCCGGCCTCCGTCGGCGCACGCAGTGTACGCTTCACCAGGCGGTGGCTTCATGTGGCAGTCAGAACGAGGTTTGTTGATACTCACATTAAAAAGACAGAGCAAAATAAGCGTTGCGGGGAGGAAGAAACAACCCGGGGCTACGCACCGAGTGAAGGGCGCTGCGGTTTTGCGCGGCGCGCGCGGGGTCTGTTGCGACAGGTCGTGGCTCCTTGTGGCAAATAACACGAGGTCTATTGATGAAAAAATTACTGAGCAACAGAGAAGTCAGCGTACAAGATGGAGGAGAGGCATCGCGCGACGCACCTAGTGAACACCACGCCGGTTTCCGTCGGCGTGCGCAGTGTCGTCCACCAGTCGCCTTATGTGGCCGAAAGAATGGTGTCAATTTATAGTGAAGTGGTTGAGCAAGAACGAAATGAGCGTAACGGAGGGGGGAAACACGTTGCACAACGTACGGAGTGCGCCCCGATCCGATGTCCGTCGGAGCGCGCGGTATCTGCTCCGTCGACACATCGCTTTATGTGGCAGAAAGAACGGTGTCAATTGATAGTAAAATGGTTGAGCCAGAGCGAAATGAGCGTACAGGAGGGAGGAAACACGTCACGCAATGTACCGAGTGCGTGCCGCTCCGATTTCCGTCGCTGCACGCAGTGTCGGCTCCATCGGCGCGTGCAGTGTCCGCTCCGTCAATCGGTTGCTTTCTGTGGCAGAAAGAACCGTGTAAATTGATAGTAGAATAGTTGAGCAAGAATGAAATGAGCGCACAGGAGGGAGGAAACGCATTGCACGACATACCGAGTGTGCACCTCTCCGATTTCCGTCGGCGCGGGTGGTATCCGCTTCGTCGACCCGTCGCTTTAGGTGGCAGAAAGAACGGTCTCAATCGACAGTAATATGGTTGGGAAAGAACTAAATGAGTGTAACGGAGGGGGGAAACACGTTGCACGATGTACCGAGTGCGCGCCGCTCCGAGTTCCGTCGGCGCGCATGGTGTCCGCTCCATCGGTCCGTCGCTTCAAGTGGCAGAAAGAACGCCGCCAACGGATAGTCAAATGGCTGAGCAAAAAACGAAGTGAGCATACAGGAGGGAGGAAAGACATTGCACGACGTACCGAGTGCACACCGCTCCTAATTCCGTCGGCGCGCGCGGCGTCAGCTCCGTCGACTCGTCGCTTCATGTGGCAGAAGGAACGACCTCGATCAATAGTAAAATGGTTAAGCAACAACAAAATGAGCATACAGGAGGGAGGAAACATATTGCCCGACGTACCGAGTGCACACCGCTCCGATTTCCGTCGGTGTGTGCGGTGCCAGCTCCGTCGGCGCGTGCGGTGTCCGCTCCTTCCACCCGTCGCTTTATGTGGCAGAAAGAACAGTATCAATCAATAGTAAAATGGCTGACCAACAACGAAATGAGCGTACAGGAGGGAGGAAACACGTTGCATGACGTACCGAGTGCACGCCGCTCCGATTTTTGTCGGCACGCGTGGTGTCCGCTCCGTCTACCCGTCGCTTGATGTGGCAGAAAGAGCGGCGTCAATAAATAGCAAAATGGTTGAGCAAGAACGAAACGAGCGTACAGGAGGGAGGAAACAACGTCGCCTGACGTACCGAGTGTACGCAGCTCCGATTATGTGACTTCTAGTAACTCCGTTCAACGCCTCTTACCCCCTCCTCTGTCTCATCTACCATGCTCAGTGCACTAGCAAATTGATTTGTTACTTGCTTGCGCAAGTTCCGATGTTTTGGCTGCTAATATTTATGAGTCCTGTTGATCGATCACCCAGATATTGTATTGCTGATGGTTTATCTTTTATATAAGATACAGTGTTACGGGGTACTACGTCTGCCGAGCATGCCGCGCGAGGCTGATCACTCTGGGCCTCCATACGTCTTTCTCCACCTAGAAAATGGCGTGCACACCATCTGTGAATGGCTGTTCAACATTGATATCCTGTGTAATTATCACCGTGGGTATCTCTTCCGACAATATGAAAATTGCAGTGCATCATCTTCTGCTTCATCCTTTCTTCGGAGGGACCGTGCTTTGTGCTCCATCCATCTGCCTCGACTCAAGCATCCTGAATGTCGCTCTGCGATGCCGCCTTCTGCTCCAAGCCGGCTGCAACTTCCGCTCGCAGATCAGTCACTTCCACGCCGGCATCCGCGGAGCACCTCGGCACCGGCTCGTCCAAGTTGCCGCAGCTGACGCAAGTTCTCGATGTCGCTATGGACCAGGAAGGGCCACAGAGGAGGGTCTTATGGATCTCGCCTCGGGTATCTCGCACACGCAGATGATTAAGCGCTGAAGAACAAGCCACCCGGCGCATGAGGTCCTTGTTCTCTTGCCGAGGGTGTTATTCTTTAGGCGACACGCATTCTCGACTATCTCCCCACGTCCCACCTGTTGGGCACTCCGTCCGCACCACCGTGGATGTCTCGCATCCGAGCGGGCACTGCTTTACACGTGGGGCAGACGTACGCTCACGGTGCGTCTCATCATTTTTGTTCTTCTTCGCGATTGCCGTGACGTGCTGACAGCATATACTCAGCTCGGTGGCGTGGGCCGCGTCACCGCGGTGGCCCGCTACAACACAAGCCGCACAGCATATATATAAACCCGGGTCAATATCCCGTCATTATCCCGCCCATCTTTCCCCCCAATTACCCTGATGTCGCAGTGCATCTACCACAAGCCCTATGATCTCGCGAAGGATTTGCTCAACGCATTCAGCGACCCAGGCCGAGTCTTTTGGCTCAGATTCTCCGGCCGAGCCCTCACCTCCCGCGTCAGCCTTTCGTGGACAGGAGACCGCTTGCAGGGCGCTCCACGAGTCACTTCGACAACATCGAAAAGGGTGCAGTGCATCGTCGTCGAAGCCAGAAGCGAAACCGAGGCCTACGCCACCTTCCAGATATTTGCGGAATGCTCCGCAGCCGCGGCCACCGACTCCGATGCCGACACGCTTGCCGCCCAACACACTCCCGATGCCATGGGCTTCATGTCTGTATATCCCAAAGACCTGAATGGCAATCTTATGAAGGCATCTATCGGACAAAATTATCTGAGCCTTGTGACTGACGCGTCGCGCCCTCCTCCGTGTGATCATGCGTGATCATGCGTGTTCATGCATGTTCATGAATGATCACGCATGTTCACGCAGTCCCAATGCACTGTCCTCAAGAATCTACGTGTTTTCAATCGTGCGTGATCATGCGTGATCATGCGTGATCCCGTTTGCTTCCAACCGCATTCACATCCGCTCTGCTGCTGCTGTCTCTTAGTTTCCTCAGTATCCCCTGTCGTGATCATGCGTGATCACGCATTATCACTGCGCCCTCTTGATGCCCCCTCCGACTTGGCTTTTCGAAAATTTCAACTTGCTCTCGTACTCTTTCGACCTCGCGCTCAACATCACCATGTCCTCGTCAACCAACAGCCTACCTGTCCGCGCTGAATGCGTAGCCTGCGTGCCAGAGGAGTGCGGCGGATTTGCCGTCTTCCGAAACGGCCGCCCGGACTATGTGCGTTGAATTTTGCGTTGATACAGCCCTTCCAAGCTTATGACCTTACTTATTCAGAGCGCGACTTCTGCTGCGGAGATGTGTGGGTGTGGACACCCGTGGTTCTCCCACAAGCCGGTCGATCCCACGGCGAACACGACCGGGAAAGGCGGATACAAGTCGTCTGGGTGCGCTGCGTTCTTTGCGGTATGTTCTCTTTTCACTGCCAGCATGCCATCAGCTGATCAGTAGCTCAGTCGGACGGAGCCACGGTGAATAGGGATACCGTCTGCGTCTGCGGAATCAAGTGGGCCGCGCATGCAGTGGTTATTCCTACCGCGCTGGCTGGAACTTTGACCGGGTACGAAGCTCAGTTCTCTTGCCCCGTGCAACTGGTGGTTTGCCTTCTTATTTCTCATCTTCATTTTCAGCGTGTCTTCTACCCAGGCTGTCAACCCAACTGGAGGAGCGCTGCCCGCTGCCTCCGGCCTCGCCTTTTCTCAGCCGCCGCCCGTCACTGCGTTCACCGGAGCCGTGACTAGCAGCCTTGCAAGCGTCGGCGGCTCCACGAACGATCGTCGCGTCGCGCACTTTGGCCAGGAAAATCAACATGCCACCGAGCTCGGACTTCCGAACGCTGGCAGGCGCGCCCCTCGTACTGCCCCTGCCACTAACCAGCCCGTCACGCGCCGTGCGTCATCTAGTCGTGCTAGTCGTGCTTCACAGCAGAGCGGTGCTGGGGCCACGTCGTCGTCGCTCTTCGGCGCATCTGCATCCACGGCATCTTCGGCGTCCGCATCCACACCCACGTCTGCAGCCGCCGCCACTGCGCCGTCTGCTACCACTGCAGCGTCGACTAGCCCTGAGTATACCACCTTCCTGGCAGTGTTCTATCCGTTCTTGGTACGAGCATCACTTCTGCCCGGTTCCTTTCATCGCTAAGCACACGTACAGTGTCCTCAGCTCGCCCACCTTGAGCCCGACATCGCTGTCCCCAATCTTACGTGGGATGCCCCCACTATGGGCATGGTCCAACGTCTGCTTCAAGAGCACAATCTCGTCATCCGAATCCGCCTGCTGGCCGAAGGATTCATCTTTAAATCCTTCGACGGTCAGGTGGAGGACCATTGCGAATCCCACGGCTTCCATCTTCCGCCTGCGCCGCCTGGTGCCGGCGCATCTGTCCAGCGTTTTCCGGACAATTCTCCTTGGGTGGTTCTCAGGCAGTCCCAACTCAACCCCCGTGCTTGTCACACTCTCAGTCCGAGCAACTTTGACAATGAAGCGGCCTTCACTGTCACCAATCTGTTCAACTACAGAAAGGGCTACACTGCGATCACGAACATGCTGACTGGAGGGAACCCAAACGACCGGGTGTTGTTTATCGGTGCGTGCTTTGTCTGTTTCTTGAGTGGGCATGTCTCTGAGCGCTCTCTACAGGGCCGCGATTTGGCAACCTCCGGGGGGCCATTGATTTTGATGTTATGTTGGGTCGACTTTACCTTGACGCTACCGGTAACTATTTCCGCATGGGCTCCCCTCATCGCTGCTTCGCTGCCCGCGTCTTTCGCACTATATTCCGCGATCTTGTTGTTCAATGCTTGCCGAACTGCGTCGCCCAGTCTAGCACCAGCACCAGTGTTCATACCGTTCATGCGATAATGGACAGTCCTCCCTCGCCATCTCCAGAACCGGAGCTGCCCAGCCCAGCGAGATCGGACATCGATGTGAGTATGCATAGTCCTTGCGTGTATCCATTGTTCTGAAATGCTGTTGTCAGCTTCCGGAACGCCTTACGCTGCCGGTCAACACCGTGGCCATACCTGTCACATCTGCTGCTGCCGCTGCCGATCCTAGGGCTTCGTCGACATCAGGCACGGCTTCTCCGCCGGCTGTTGTGCCTTCGCGCCGTCCGCGATCGCCTTCTCCTCAGGTTGAGCAGGTGCGCCTTTTGTGTTTGATCTTATATTAAACTAATGACCTATGCCATTCCTAGCCTGAGCCGACCCAGGGACCGTTGCGGTTGTCCACAACTCGCAACGTGCGAGCCAGGGGC
The DNA here is from genome assembly GCA_019915035.1 of Auriscalpium orientale. NCBI lineage: Eukaryota > Fungi > Basidiomycota > Agaricomycetes > Russulales > Auriscalpiaceae > Auriscalpium > Auriscalpium orientale. The sequence goes on from JAHLMH010000001.1 coordinate 5,414,694, forward strand.
TTGCAAGGCGCCAACACAAACGCATCGGCCAGCTCTGTACGTGGCGACTTTGTCCCTTTTTGTGCCACGGATTTATTTCAATCTGTTCATTGTAGCATGCAGGGGCGGGTGACTCCTCAGCGAGCGCACAACAGGAAGTCATTGACCTCACGAATGATGCAGCTGAGGTCACGCCTGCGGTGTTTGATCCGGAGGTTCGTGGACACTGTTGGCTCACTGCCTTCATATTCAAGGACTGACACCGAGCGCCTCAGCCTCTTCCGAACCTGACAAATCGGTTGCACAACCCAATACCGTACATCCCTGTGTCGGACATATCCAGGGCCAGAACTGCCAATCTTGTACGCATGCGGCACTGGGCGCGCAGCATCACCGATGCCCTGCGCGGCGATCGAAACGCCACTCAGTTTCATTTGGTCGCACCATCGATCGATGCTGCAGCCATTGCTCTGACGGTCTTTCTTGGCTGGCACTGTGGCGACCACACCGGATATTCGTCCATGCAAGATAAGGTTTCAGCCTTTGCTCCTGGAGTCACCTTGGAAGACGTACCTCCAGTCCGTCTATTCGGCTCCACATCCAGGTGGTCAATGTGCGCCCTCGTAATTTGGATCTGGTTCACACTACACATGTTAATCTCTCTCTTTCTTTAGCGGTGGTGGGAAAGGCACAGCGCCACGGGCCTCCGTTCTGCGCGCAGCCGTAATGAAGTACGCAACCCGGCGCTCATTTTGGCGTGCCACCGCTTTGTTTGTCGTACCCGACCTTCATCCTTCCACCGACATCATCACCCCTCGGCGGATTGAATTCCAACAGTTCGGCCTTTTGTGCTTCCTCTATATGGCCTTGACCCAGTTTGGGCCGGACCCTGTCTCTCCCTTCGTCATCCAGTACATTGTCGATGGCCGGGCTGCATTCGATATTGACGCCGAATTTATCCGACTGATCGATCCTCAAATTTTGCAAACCCTGGAGCCTTGGATGGCGTGGCGCCGCAGCCCTGTATACCCCATTGCTCCCACCTCAAAGCTCGGTTTCCTGCTCGGTGAAGCGAATATCTCGGTACGTCTCCATCCTGAGGCGAAGTACGCATGCGCACAGCATTCTAACCTCCTTTGCTGCAGGTCAATGCGCTAACCAACCCCATGGATAACGACACACAGACCGGGGTTGAGCGCGCCCTTCTGTCTTATATTCTCTTTGGAACTTTGGATCCGTCCAATCACCCAGATTTACGTGCTTTCGCTCTGGGATTCAATACTTTTGGGGGCATGCAGGTGCGCAGTATCCGTATCTGTCAGCATCGACTGTCCTCAAACGCCTTCATTCCAGAACCTGGAAGGTTCGGTCAAGCCCTACCTCTTACACATGTACAATCGGCGAGTCCAGGAGCCAAGTGATGTGCTCCAAATTCTCGCATTTCGAACAGCTCACCCGAAGCTGCCTGGCCGCAAGCGTAGTCCTGCAGCAATAGCAGACGTCGGGTACGAAGATAAGTTCGCCAAGCGCTTAAGATCCTATCTTCAAGGCTCCGGACATCCGGTCCATGAGCACATGGACACTTTCTTTGCGCATCATCCTACGCTCAAAGAGATAGAAGGTGACAAGACGACGTACCGCAGCCGCATGATGTTGAAAGTCATGACGGGTCTTGATCTCCTGCCGCGAGATGACGTCGCACTCACGGTGCGCAACCTGTCCGTATATCTACCTGGCCAGCGCGTTCTGACCAACCCTCCGTAGTTCTCGTTCAAGCATGTTCACACAGAATTGACTCCTGCAGAGTTGAAGAATAAGTTGGTACGCATTCGCGCTTTGACTGTCCAGCCCCCTGTCTATCCGACACGACTGATATTTGTTGTCTTGCACCTACTAGCCGGGTGCGATTGTGTGGATGGCATGCTTCGGCGAGACCGAAGTCTGCATCAATGCCATTGTGCGCAATCTACTGGACCAGCCAATCGAGGGCGAAGGGCACGTATCGTATTTCGACCTTTGGATGCATGGCATGTTCATTTTGGCGGACCCTCGGCTGGATAATTACGACGGCGAGCGATATGGCAGGTCTTGATGGATGGGCTAGGCTCAAAGTTGCGTAGCGTTACAGAGTTACAGACATGATATCCGAGCGCGCCTGTATTCCATTCGCATGCATTAAGTTGAAGTTCCCACGACTGGCTGCTGCCTGCCTCATAACGAACTTCATGCAGCCTAGCCCTCCTACCGCTAAGCTCTCAAACTCGGCATGTATACCCTACCAATATATATAAGATTTATGGTAACGTTTCCGCATCCCAAGCTCGCTCAAATCTCTGGTGCAAGGCTGCCCCGCGCTCGACTGTTCCCACGCCTGCCTGCCTGCCCCCGGATAACGAAATTCATGCAGCCTCGACCTCCTACCGCTAAGCTCTCAAACTCGGCATGTATACCCTACCAATATATATAAGATTTATGGTAACGTTTCCGCATCCCAAGCTCACTCAAATCTCTGGTGCAAGGCTGCCCCGCGCTCGACTGTTCCCACGCCTGCCTGCCTGCCCCCGGATAACGAAATTCATGCAGCCTCGACCTCCTACCGCTAAGCTCTAAAACTCGGCATGTATACCCTACCAATATATATAAGATTTATGGTAACGTTTCCGCATCCCAAGCTCGCTCATATTTCTGAATATCGCCCTAATTGAAAGTTGCACCAAGCGGCACCGGCCTTCCAAGCACAGCACTGACGGATTTCCACAAAGGATAGGCGCATATGCGGCACGGTTCTTGAGCTGGGCGGCGAGTGGGCGGGCAAGTCCTCGGTTCTCGAACTGGGCGGGCCAGCCTTCCGCACGCACACAACCGGCTGATCCACCAGCTCCCTCCGACTCGGAGTCGTCCACATGGTTGGTTGGGTCTGGGGCATACGATGTATCTTATATAGGAAGCACAAAGTTCGGAATACAACGGCGGTCGGTTACTTCAACTTCAGCCATACATCGAGGTCATCCCACAACTTCTCCTTCCCCTTCCTCCACGCCGTCTTCCTCGCATGCGCGCAGTCCTTGCAGTAGCCCAGCTTCGTCAGATCCACACCAATGAGCTGATCCAAGCCGAGCACCCGGTCGACCATGTAGTCCTCGAACGTGCCCCCACGTACAACGCTCGTCGTCCATCGCTCCATCGCGCATCCATCTTAGCTGATTGTGCCGCCACACGCCGCAGACGACGCGCTTCCGCGCCGCCTGGGTCGACGTCAAAGCCTCGCTCGGCGCCAGCTTCTCCTTCTCTTTTCCTTTGCCCTCCGTCTTCACGGTGACCTCACCATCGTCCGCGAGAAGCGGGGCACTTGGGATCGGTCGGCGCGGACGCTGCCGCGCGTATCCACGCGAGGTTCAGCGCCTCGCGCGCAGAGCAGTCGCACGAAGTCCGCGTGCTGAGACAGCCGGACCTGCTCCGCACCGACAATGTTCCCGTCCTCACCGACAAGTTGCTCCTCGTCGTCGTCGTCGTCGCTAGCGACGTCGCTATCGGCGCGCTGCCCGAAGCCGGGAGTGCGCAGGAGCTCGTAGTACGCGCGCGCTTGCGGACGCCTGGCACGTCGCATGCGCTGGCGAGCGCGAGCGTCGTGGCTTGGTCGTGGCTGCGTACGGGATGCCGTCCTCGCCGACCGCGACGAGCTAGCGCGGCCACATGCCCTCGAAGTGCCGCAGTGCCCACTTCAGGATATTGTCAAAAGACAGTGCAGTGGACGCCGTAGGATGGACGCGAGCACCTGAGGGAAGCGCGGTGGGTTGTCCATGAGCGTGCTGGCACACCGCGTCAGCACGGAATGCGGAAACGAAGCGAAGTGATGAGGGACATACATCGGATCGTCGAACAGATTGAGAAGGCGCACAAAGTCGTCTGCAGTGGTGTCTCGGACGATGTACGTCAGAATGTCTCCGGAAAGCATGACATCCGCATCTCACATTCCGTCCCCATCATGTTGATCCATGACTTCGTCCACGTCAACCACCTGCGCGGCCTTGCCCTTCTGGCCAGAGAACAGCTGCGCCAAATACTTCGAGTGCTTCGCAAGGCGAGAGCGGTGCAGCTGGAATCGCGTGCGCTCGACCTGGATGATCACGCTGCCGTCCAGATGCCAGAAGTCCGGATGGCGCAGCGCAGCAGGATGGTGCTTCGGCCCACACCAAGCGCAAGAGGGACTTCCAGGAAGAGTTCATGGTGGAGGATGCCAGTCCGACGAAGTGAGACGTCCTGCCAGGGCCCTGGCGTCGGCTGGGAAAGGGACCGCGACGGCTCTGCAAAAGCCAGAACGTCCATTGCAGTTCTCCGGTGCGCATCAGGTTGGCGTCAGACAGGCAGGTGGACGGGTTGTTTCTTAGTTACCTTCTCAGCGGCTGTGTTTCATGCATGCTCACAATATGACAATATGTAATTATGAGATACAGGCGACGGAACTCAAACAATGAATGGAAAACCCTGATCAATATATATACAAAATGACGACTCTACATGACAACCTTACGAAGACTCTGCGCTCTTGCTTTTGCGTTTGCGGTATCGCGGCAGAGACTTCAGATCCTCATCCATGGGATGCACTGACCGGTCAGTGCCTATGCCCCGAGTAACCCTCATGCGCTTCCCAGAAACCTCGTCATCTTGAATGCAAACAGAACAGTCAGCCGACCTGCGCTTCTTGGGAACCTTCGGCGGTGGGTCTAGAATGAGTGGGGAGCAAGGCCGTGAGATGTCGGAAGTTGGCGACAGGGGAGACAGGGGAGACAGGGGAGACAGGGGAGACAGGGGAGACAGGGGAGACAGGGGAGGAGAGGACAGTGGATCGAATGACGGGGTTGTTGGCGGCAAAGATGGAGAGGACGGTAATGACGAGACCGCTGAGGTCAACGGCGACGGAGATGACGGAGGCAAGACGGGAGCAGAAGAAGAGCAAGGCGAATGGTGCGTGATCGCTCCTACAGCATGCGAATCGCTTTGTTGAATGCCCCGCATAATAGCGACCTTCTGCTCTGCTTGCTTGCGTATATCGCGGGTGACACGCATGACAGCGGTCTTGCGCTTCTCCCCCGTAACACCGCGAATATTGGCCTGGCGACCAGGGAGAGACTTGCGCTCATTTGTGTGAATGGCGCGCTCGACGTAGAATTTCGGAACACGTGGGTCGGGGGCACCTTGGCATGGAAGGACGCTGTGAAACACGCAGTTCAGACGGACTTACCAGCAAAGGCACAGAAGATCTGCGTACTGAATGTCCCCATGTGTGCTGTTGATCGTAATGCCATGTCCGCAATACTCCAGCGGCCCGATAGCGACATCCTTGGAAGTCGAGAGGATGGTGAGGAACAGGGCGCGATAGTAGTCGACGCCAACGACACGTTTAACTTCCCTGTACAATGGTAAATTGGTAAGTTGAGCGCATGTGGTATGGCCAGGCCTTAAAGACGTACTTTTTGCCGGCCATTGCCCCGCTAGGGACAGGAAGGACTCCCCATATTTGCTTAGTCGCCCGGGCATGATGCGTGCACACCATGTGCGCCCGCATCGCAGACTGCTCAAGGAACAGCGTTGACGTCTCATACAGATCGAGTTGCAGATGTGTTTCGGACAGCGCAATCCCTGAAGACGACAGAGATTCAGCTAGCTGGCGCTACACCGGAGGACAAAGACCAGGACAAGGGCAGACCTTTCTCATTGTACAAGGCGGAAATGGGATTGCCAGCCAACGCGATTTGAATCGACGGGATGTTGTGGCCAGTAAGTTCGGCCCACTTCTGCTCGCCGAACACGAGGGCGCCAAGGTGATCGTCTTGCCGCAGTGCATTTTGCAGGTGCGTCGGCTCGAATACATCGAACGGGTAGTCCGGCGAGAGCTGGAAATCCAGGCATATCAATCCCACTGTCGACTTTGAAACAGAGGACCAACCTCATGCGCCTTGAGGAGAGACCGCGCTCGCGCGGATACCCACACCTTGCGTTTGGCGTAGACATGAAGCCAAAATGAGTACGACTGGCGCTCGCGCTGTGTTGGGGCCTGTATGCCTTTCCGCACGGAGTACTTGAGGAGGTCGTCCCTTGGGGGATACCACAAGCAATTAGAAGTAATTAAAGAAGAGTGGAAGCGACAGAAAACAGTAACACACCAGACGCGGAGCGACGTCGATGCGTAGGTAAAGTACGCCTCGAGTACGCGGGCCAGTCTCGATGGCGTCAAGAGCACCTCGCGGACGGTTGCGAATGGGCTCACGCCTGTCCAATATGGCATGTCAGCTGAGCAACGCTCCAATAACCGTTAGTATGCGCACCAGCCAAATACAGAATCTCAGATGAAGTGTAAACACCTACTCCGGGCAGAAAGCCCTTGCTGCTGCGCATAGCGTCGATGAAAAGACCGGTGCGACCCGTCTTCGAGATGCTGCCCCAATTATCCCGCAGCCAGTCGGCGACGAACAGTAGGTAGTCGTCCCATTGGAAGATCACGTTCAGCTCGCGATATGGCAGAGTAGCCTCGGTCGGAGCCCATTTCACCTGCCGCATGAGTAAAATGTGATCAGCAATAGTTGACAGAATCAAAAACTCGACAGACGCACCTGGAACACCTGGTCGCGTGACGGAAACACGATAACACAGTGGTCAAACACTATGGCGAGGCCGATTCAAAATGTGCGGAGCTTTGGTGCCTCAATTGAGCATCATCACACTATCAGGAAGAGGAGGGCATACGCACCGAGTATGGAACCCGCGAGACATAGTCCCACATTTCCGGCGAGTAGACCTGCACAGAGGTGTGAAGTTAGTACTGAAGCTATACAGCCAAGCAATCAGAAATGTCCGCATTTTGATCTAAGAATCAACAGCGGCGCACCTGCATCCACAGGATCCCAAAAGAGAGAACGAGAGACCGAGAAGTGTACTTCACCTCGCGAAGTTCGAGCATCCAGAGGTCGGTGATTCCAGGAGGCCACAAAGGAGTCTGCTTGTTTGTCTGACCTCGAACAATGTTCATGTCTTGCGTCAACGTGTCCACCAGCTTTCGGCCAAGACGTGGGTGGCGGGCCTTATGGATCTTGGCCTCGGGCTCGGACGCGTCAAAACAGAGTGCGCGGACAAACCACTTTGCACCAGGGTAAGCGCTGAAGCGATTTTGGACGTACAGACCGGTGGCAAAGCCCTCCCGGATCTCCGGCATAGTGGAAGTGGAGAGGGCGGGCAGGGCGAGTCGAGGTGGTAGTAGTAAACGGACGCGTCGCGCGTCGCGTGTCGCGTTGCGTCACACTGTCACACCGGTGACTGCAGTCCGGCATGCAGAAGTGAGACTCACAGTCGAGCTTGGGTCATGAAACAAATTCTAAGACCTTATAATCTTGTTATATGCTGCTGTGCGCGTTTTTGGAGCTTAGCGGTAGAGCAGCAGGCCTGCACGATGTTCCTTATTCTGGGTCCAGTGCGGATTATGTAAGTACCTCAGGGCGTACTGTTGTCTCATCTCCTACTGCCTCCCATACTCTTATACTCGAGCAGGACGCAAGAGGACTAGCCGGAGTTGTCGCGGGACACAAAGTCGGAGTCACCGTCGCGATGAGCATCCCATCCTCATGTCGCGCTCCTGCTTGGCCCTCACATCAGTCTCGCTCCCAGCTGCCGCTGCTCCCTCTGATGAGCCCGTCTCTGCTGTGGACTGCGTCCTATCGCAGACCAGACTGGATATCCGCGTCCTTCGGAGAAGCAATATGGCCGTCTGCACTCATGGGAGAAATGTGAGAACGCCAGCCGGCGATCTGAGGCATGATGACGGTGCGCACGCCGTACACAACTATCTTCTCTGATCTGCTTTCTGACCGTAGAACGTAGCTCTATCCATGTCATCCATGGGCGAAGGCCGCACGTAGTGGGCTAATAGGCTCGGGATTCATGCTGCCCCGCACCGCTTTTCAAAGATCGCGGTAAACGTGGATCGCGTACGCGTACGCTTCAGATCCGTCGGCCTGGTCCCGCACTCTGTCACCGAAAGAAACAGCGGATCAACGGCAGCCAGCCTCGTCCACCCCTCGTACCACGACGCCCGGGCGCGGGTGCTGCGCGTTCTCGTGGACGTGCTGTGAGATGACGGTATGTCGTCATCGTCGTCATCCCACCGAAGCTTTGTTTCATTTTCGCTAACGTCTTTCTCGTGCAGTTGTCTTCTTCCTTCTCCACTGCCTGCTTGCCGTGAGGACCAGCAAGTCATCGTCGGTTGGAGAGTCTGGCCAGGTATGTTGTTGAATCCAACTTTTGTGTTTGCAGGCTACTGATGCGTTTCTGCGCTGTCCAGACGTAACGATTGCCAATGACATGAACACCTGGCGGTGACAGGCGCGGGTTAAGCGCGGTGAGCCACGGTAAGTTCCACCTCCGGCGAGATTCTGTTTTGTTTCCTGAAATGTCTCAAGATCCGCATGTTCGCCAGGCTGTGGCCATGTTACCTCGACAATCTGGACGACACCGCTCGACAAGCTGCACGCCGGAACCAGAACGATCGTGGTGGCCATGCGCGGCGCGACGGCCCCCGGTGACGCCTCCAACGCCCCTCGCAAGCATCGGTCGCCCGCTGCCATAGCCATCAGCACGCGCCCGTGCTTCTCGAGACTGCCAGGAAGCCTGCCAGGAAGCCCTGGGCGATTTTTTTTTGGCTGCGCTCAAATGCGCCGGGACGAATGAGACGCGCACAAGACGCACGGACGAGGCTGACCAGCAGAGTGATGGCATTCCGGTACGTCATACACGTTCTAGTACAGGCTTCTTGCGCCTCGTTCGCACCGTACCCCAGGCAGTCGACAATAACGAAATGAGCCTGTGGAAAATTACCGCGTCCGGCGTCGGCAGAGCCTGCAGCGCAGGCTACACCAGCCGCATCACCGCGACTCCTACTTCCCGCGGCAAGCAGTATCATCCAGTAGCAACGGGACACCGCTGACGCACCTTGACAGATCGCGGCCTGCAACAGTCACTATAAGCGCAGTCGTGTCGTAGCAACGAACCTCGCCAGCAACACAGTTACAGCGCACCGAGTCGTGCCGACGGAACGCACCGCACGCACCGCACTCTCCACCATGCAGACGCCTTGCTGCACGATGAACGGCGGCCAGGCGCGAGCCTACTTGCATAGCAAGGACGGCGGGCGCGCCATCAAGACCGTACGTCGCGCGTCATACCTAATCCTATCTCGGGGTCAGCTTACACGATTTGTCGCAAGAACAAGACACGTACGAGGAGAACAGTGACGCTGCGCGCACATCGACGACGGACCCTAGACAACGCACAAGTCAGGTCAGCGGAGAAAAGATGTGCAGTCCGCCAGTACGTACGCGCATGCCGACGGTCGGGGTGGTCATATGAGCCTGGAAGCCGCATGGTCAGCGCATGCCGCGGCGGCCGACGTGCATGACAAGACGTACCGCGGACGAAGGATGATCACGGTGCAGCGCACAGCGCACAGCGAGCGAAGACGACGAGGGCGATGAGAAGAGGAGCCGAAGGAGGGGAGAGGAGAATGGGCTGCCAGGTGAGCTTGCTGCCCTCCACCGCGCACACTGTTGCTCACTTTAATACCCCAGTCTGACTGCCAGGACGGTGTAACATCCGCGTAAACCGGCGTGACAAGGTAGCGCACGATGCTGCCGGCTCACAACACACCGGCTGCTCCGTGATGATATGCGCCACGTTCGTGCGTGCTGTGGTTCGTGCGTGCTGTGGTTCGTGCGTGCTGTGTGCCACCGCGGGGTCGTTGGCTGCGGCGTGTGTCAGATGTATGGTGAGCTGAGCGGAGAGGGTAAGCACAATAATATCTCTCTGACAATTCGATCGCGCACTCATGTTCGCTGTCCTAGTTCGGGCTCCAAGCCTCGTGAGCCATGAGCTGCGCGATGGAGGTATGTCCGGCGACGTCGTCGGCTACGGAGCGCAGCGCCGGTGAGCAGAATGCCGGCCGGTTCAACACAGCAGTGCGTTTGGCCGTTTGGCCGGGGTGCGCCTAGACACATGCTGATGTGTGTCTTGCAGTACCGTACCTGTCCATCCTCAATACGTGTAAATGCGGGCCGATAGAGCGCCAACTTCCCCAGTACGTGCGCCACCTTGCACCTACTCTGCCGCTCACCGACTCTCTGCAGACACAGAGGGCGGGCAACGGCGATTCGATCTCGATCATGTGCAGGCCTGCACAACGTTTCTCGGACGTTTTCGGCGCGGCCGATACTCGCTACTCATACAATTCAACCTAGCCGTCGATTGTGTCGATTGTACGAGTTCCTTGCCATTCTAATCTTGCTCAGCTGACCGCTTTTAAAAACTTGACGCAGGTTAGCCTTGCTCATTTGGTGCTAATCGCAACAGCAACAGGCTGTGCGCCACGCCTTCAAAACGGGACGCATCGGCGCCTGCAGCTTCCCTGGGGACGCCGCCGCAACTCTCCAGCGTTTCACCTGCCATCAAGCTGGACATAAATGCGCGCCGCCCAACCTCTCGTCCTCCGGCTGCACCGTCCCCGGACAATGCCATATGTCAACTCGCCGCGCATGCACCGACGCGTTGGATGGACTTCAATGGCGCGTACAGTAGCAGGGCGTGCTATCAACGTGCCTCGCCGCAGGCCGTGCCGCCACCCGACAGGTGACGCCGAATTTCGTCGCAGCGAGACCGAGTTCGCAATCGCCACGCACAACTCATCGCCTTCCGTCATTGAATAACCACCTGCGTTGCCGTGCGTCCAGATCGCCACGATGGCGGTTGTGTCAGTCGCGTTTGGTCGTTGACTGGTGATTTTCTTGGCATAGGAAATCAGCTCGGTGTCAGCCAAACTGTTTTGGCACTGAGAGTGTCGCTCACGGTCTGTGGATTCGGGCGCGTACAGTTTTCTTTATCCGACAATATGAAGCTTAGTGATTATTCACCATTACTGTTGGCCCTCTCTTTGGCCGCCTCTTTTGAAAACTCTACGGTTGTCGACCCCTCTGGATCTTCCCTTTCAGGCTATACGTCAGTGCGTACTCCCTTTCTCACCGAATGCGCGACCGTATCATCTCATGTTTTCAAGGCCAGTTTTTGGTATTCCATGCGTTCTCGCAAGCAACACCGGTGCCTTCCTCTTCTGCCGGTTCATTTGCGGATTCTTCGCGAGCACCGCGCTTACGCTTGCCGCGGTGCGATCAGCGACAATGGGCCAATGACGAGATTGGATTCGTTACCGCTCTCGGTTGCCGCTGCGCCGTCCGACGGGCCGGTCCTCGCGCCGATCGTTGGCAGTTTTGTTGGCGAGACGGTTGGCTAGCGATGGATTATCTGAGCTGTGAGTGAGCTTCACGTCGTGTGCGACTTGCATGTATCGCTGACCGTTGTTTAGAGCCACCTTGTCAACGGCAATCCCGGAGACCTACGCACCCGTCAGTCTGCGCCACAGGGCAGGAAATATGCGTGAAGAGACTGGCAGCGATATCTATAAGACGGAACAGGAGCTCTTCCTCCGTCCTTTCACGGACCTCCTCCTTGAGACGCTCGTTCGGCCAATCAGTGAGTCATCCCACCACGACTTTGCGAATTCAGTACTAACTCTTGTCGCAGAGATCCTCTTCACCGAGCCCGTCCTGCTTCTCACGTCCTCTCTATATATCCATGATCTACGGCCTCTAAACTTCCTCCTTCTCCCACCCCATCGTCTTCGGCGAAGGATACGGGTCCGACGATCGGCCTCACGCTCTGCTCCGTGCTCCTTGCTGTCATTCTGGCACTGCTCGTCCCTCCCTAGCTTGAAGCCCTTTACCAAAAGCAAACTGTGCAGAAGGGCAAGCACGAGCGTGAAGACCGACTGCCTGGTATGATGCTGGGAGCGCGGCGGATAAGTACTTGTCTTCTATTTGTATGCCATTCGCCTAATTCGCGCCCCCATGAGATGACCAACTTGACGCTTTTCCTGTGTTCAGCGCTCTTTATCTTTGGGTGGACGTCGCCCCTGATCGTCGAGGCCGCCGGCGCGCGCTAGGTCGCGCCCTGCATGTCTGGCATCCCATTCGGCTTCGGCATGGCTGTCGTGCACTTCAGCACCAACGCATGCCTCATCGACACGTTTCCGCACACGTCCCGTCTGTGCTCGCGGCGAAAAGAAGTTGTCCGGAGCGGACTCGGTGCTCCAATGGCCTTGTTTGTTGGTGAGTCTCACCGCGTCCTGGATTGCCGTTCGGTGCTGACTCTCCGTGAGCTTCGTAGTGCCGATGTTCCATAAGCCGCGCAACTAAGTGCGGCGCTTCGTTGTCGCCTTTTGTCGCTAGCAAGTAAGTGGTTTCGCACTACTAGTAGTAAGCCTATCGTTTCGCTGACGTGCCTTTCAGTTGCCTATACCCTGTCTCTTCCGGAAAAGACACCCGTGATAGCTCGTCGCGCGCATCCGCCGCATAGATTCCATAGATCTGTTTACAGTCATGACAAGACGTAGACATCACGCTTACGGGCCAGGCAAGGCATACGTGCTTGTTCGTCGTTAACATCCATTTTTTTCCATACGTGATTCTTGTATTATCATTACATTGCGTAGATATCGCATACCCTCTTCTACTAGATTTCGTTGTCACTTGCTGAGAAACCCTCCTTTCCGTTCGCTTGAGTTTCAGGATGTTGTCCACCCAGATTGCCGGATGCGCATCATGGACGTATATCGTGACGCGAACTTAGGCAGTGTCGAACCAAGAGGGTGGTGACGAGGGAAGAGTGAGTCGGCGCACTGTAAAGTCACCAAAGGCGATGTACAAGAACACGTTCAGATGCACTTGTGTCCTTGCCACTGCGAGATGGAAATCCCGGAACCTTGACCTTTGCGACATTCAGACCGAACACGTCATTGCACCGCAACTTTGTTTTGTTTTCGCTAACGCCGTTCTTGCGCAGTTGCCTTCTTCCTTCGAACCCACTGCCTGCTTGGCGTGAGGACCCGCAAGTCATCCTCAGAGATTCTGGCCAGTTACTTATGTCGTTGACCAATTTTTGTGTTTGCAGGCTACTGATGTGTCTCCCTCCGCCCGGCTCAAGCCCGAGACACGATCTGCACGGTAAGTCCCACTACCGTGACATTCTGTTTTGTTTGCTGACGATGTTTCAAGATCCGCGCACGGGAAGTTCGCGATGCTACGGCCAAGTCACCCCGACAATCTGGGCGATGCCTCTCGCCAAGGTGGACGCCAGAACGATCGTGGTGGCACAAATGCGGCGCCGGGACGTCGAGTTGCGTGAGCACAAGACGCACGGACGAGGCTGATCAGCAAAGTGATGGCATTCGGTACGCAGCACATGTTCTACTACAGGCTGCTCGCGCCTTGTTCACCCTGTACAGTCCTGTACAGTCACGGTCGACAACAATGAAATGAGCATGTGGAACGCACTTACCGCGCGCTGAACGGCGGCCAGGCGCGAGCCTACTTGGATAGCGAGGAAGGCGGGCGCACCATCAAGACCGTATGTTGCGCACGTCACACCGAATCCTATCTTGCCGTTAGCGAACACGATTTGGCACAAGACGAGACAAAGACGCGTACGGTGAGAGGAGAACATTGACGCTGGACTGCCAGGGCGTACGCACGGGGCGATGGACGCGGCGGTCGTACTATCCTGGAAGCCGCAAGGTCAGCGCACGCAGCGGCGGCCGACGTCCATGGTGAGACTACTGCGCGGACGAAAAACAATCACGGTGCAGCGAGCGGAGACGACGAGCCTGGCGATGAGAAGAGGAGCGGAGGAAGGGAGAGGAAAATGGGCTGCAAGCCATGTTATTTCGATGGCCGTGTTCCGAGGTGAGCTTGCTGTCCTCTACCGCACACTTTGCTTACTTTAATACCCCAGCCTGGCCGCCACGACGCCGTAACATCGGCGTAAACCGACGTGGCGAGGCGTCGTATGACACTGCGGGCTCACAACTCACCGGCTGCCAAGCACGCTGGACCCCGCGCATGCGGTCCAGCTCTCAGAAAACGGCTCGCATACCTGGCTGAGGCGCGCTGTGGTGCTGCACGAACAGATTTGCCCCCGCGTGGCGTCTTGGCCATGTTTCAAGACAACACTGACGCTTCTCGGCATTCACACGACAACTTCCCACTATTCCACGCTCAGCTGCAAGGGCGCGGTGCCGGCGAGATGGACGCCTACCTCTGCGCAAACGCGCCGTTGGTACGTAGAATGTCATCGCCGCACACGCATGCTCGCTGAATACCAATAGCTACGCGAGGCAAGCGCGGTGGTAGGCTTCCGCCAGGGTATGTTCGCGGATTGTAGATCCTCCTCCCGGGCGGCCGCTGACTTTGTTCAGTAGATTTATCTCGAACGCCGCTGGCTTGCAGCTCGTCGGCAGTGCCTGTCAACGGCACGCGGCACGATCATTTACGGTTTGTGCCGCGGCGTTGAGCTATCTTGAAGCTTTTGTGTGCTGCAGATATGTGCAGCTTCGTCGTGGGGAGGCGGTGCATGGGGGCTACGCAGGGGCTCGCACAAGGGTGCATCGGGGGAGTGAACGTGGGGGCCACGGCATATATTCAGTATGGATCATACAATACAGCGGGCTCGTATGCATGCGGCATTAATTAGCTGCATGCTTGATGCACCGCGCGCACGCCTCAACCGGCAAAGCAGGCTCCTCGCCATCCTCGCCAATGCACGCACGGACGACGCAGCATCGGCACGCAGGAAGGCCGTGTGTGTACAAATTGGCACCAGTGCATCTGATTGCGCGGAGGGCAAACGCCGGCAGGCGGACGACGTTCGGTATGGAAGCTGTCCGCCGCTAGAGATGCGGACGAGGACAGACTGAATATGGGTGGGCAGACGGACGATTGCGATGCGGAAAAGTTGGTTGGCTTGAGGCAAGAGGACAAACAACGTGGCAAGCGAGGACACGTATCGGACCAAATAAATAACGCTAGGTATGATAGTTAGGTATTACGGGCTGCTGCGATACTTAACACAATGTGATCGGTCACCCCCATCGCTCACGCTGTCTCCACCTTTGTTCCGCCATGTAGAGTTTGCATGGCCGCCTTGAACGTGTCGACAACTTTGAGCAAGGATTTCATACTGCGCCTGAGAGCCCTTTGAGTCCGGTCATCCGGAGATGACATGAGATTATTGTTAGTCTCATTGAGCAAGAGCTGGATATCTGAGACGGTGTCGCGATCTTCTGGAGAAAATGACTGCAGAATCTGCGCGTACTGAGCGCTTTGAATCTGCTGCACAAATCGCTGCAATTTCTCTGTCTATGACGCAACAGTAAGTAAAGGTCAGGCGGGAGCGACACTGAAACACGTACTTCGGTGCGTCTATTTCTGAATGTACCGACCACAGCGTAGCCCACCCATTCGGATATATCACTGGACCTAATTTGCGGTGCGTTTGGGAGTTGGACGGGCGGCGCGGTGACCCCCCAGCCTACGCCAAGGCGTTTCGCAACCTTGTCAGCTTGTATTACACGGCTGAGTGTAACATATGCCGAGTTGTGCAGCCCTGAGTTCCGGAGCCTCTCCAGGTGTTCGTGAATATCGGGGAACTCTGCCGTGAGATATACGCTGGCAGTCATTGGATTCGGGACACCTGGAGCAGCCGAGGGCGCAGTAGAGATGATGTCGGCTGCCTGGGACCAGAGTTAGTGTGATGCTAACGCCAGATGAATGTGCTCACCTGATTCGACTCAGCCACAGAATTTGGTGTGAATATGTATAGAGAAATGATGGGTATATCCCGGGGGATGTCTTGATTGGCACGAAGTTGCGCCGTTGAACGTTCATCCTCGTTTGCACGGCGAACCGCGATTGTGCAATTAGCGCGGTCATGCAAAAGACAGACGAAATTGTAGCCATTGGAGGGATCGTCCCAGCCTGTGTTGCCCTTGATGGATAAAGGGACTGCGGAGTCGAAGACGGAGTATCGGATGCCGGCAGGCGGAGAGACCATACTGCGAAGCACCCCAGTGTCCAAATGTTGCTCCGCATTCCTGTGCAGCGATTCCAATAAGACGTCCAGCAAGTCACGGTAAGTTACGGCAGATAACAGGTGAGGATAATGGGGAGATTGTTGGAGAGGTAAGGGAAGACTCTGTACAAATATGTTCTGCGCATGACCGAGATGCGTGCGAATACCCAGGTGAACAGCCACGACCCACAAATTGAGCGGTGGGATGGGATGGATGGTATCGGGGATGGGATTCCAGCTGTACGCAGTGGCAGGGTCATCGCTATGGACAGACACCGGTGTAGGCACTGAGGTCGGAGGATTCGGATGCGCAAGGAAGAGTGCAAACTCCTGGGCCAGGCCTTCCGAATCAGAGAAGAGCGGCGGCGCGTCCGTGTTGCTAGGACCGTTAGGACCGTTGTTGTATTCTCCATCGCTATTGTTGCTTGTGAAGGAGGCGGCAGCAGCAGTAATGTCGTGGCCTGTACTAACATGACTTGCGTCTTGCTCTTGCGATTGAACACCATCCGGCCCAGGGACACCACTGCTCAAATTGATAAGTGATTAACAAGAGCCTCAATAGGACAGAGGACGTACGAGGGCGGTAAGAAATTCCATGTTGTCAAACTAGACACACTAGACATGGCCATGTTGTGTGCGGACGCAGCTTCTCCGCCACCGGACTCGGACTCCAGATGGCCAGACTCCGAATGCGCAGCACGTACAGCAGACTGTGTATCTTCCTCAGAGCGTCCGGCCGCCGCTTGAAACCCTGTGGCCACACCTATCTGCCATATGGCTGAACTTGGAGCAACGAACTTGGATGCGGTTGGGGGTACATCGTCGTCGGTGGAGGGTGCGTTGTCGATGGATGCGGGTGTGTTGTCAGGGGATGCGGGTGTGTCAGTGGATACCGTTGCATCGGTGGTGACAACGCCCACAGATGGAGAAATGACGGCAAGTTCGCAGGATGTTGTGGCAAACAAGTCCGGAGCTGCAGGCACGGCGGCAGGAGTCGATGGAGGTAATATGGTAGAATGATTGAGCGCGGTATTTGCGGTCAAAGGGGATGTGTTGTCGTGAGCAGCTGCACGACGAAGCCGGCGTATTGCGCGCTCTGAAGTTGATTCAGGCTCGGGCGATGGGATGTGAGGAACGTCTGGTACAAGAACAAGTTCCCATCCACGACCGCGAGTACGCCGACTACCACGACCACGACCGCGACTGGAGCCGCGATGACTCATGACAAGGACTGTAGGACAAAAAAGGAGTGGCCTGGGGTGGAGTAATGGAACGGTAGTAGGGGCGAAGAAAATTGCAGCGCGCAGTGGAAGTGCCATAGGTCCGGGTGAATCTGGCCCCCCGACACAGCGTGACATATCAAAGCCAGAGCGATCGGAATTTGTTGCAACGATGAGCAGCGCAGGTGGAAGACAGCTGCGGACTGGCAGGCAGATACAACGGTGCCCACTCGCCACACGAGCGATAGTCAATTTGGCCGCATTAACACCAAAGCGCTGAATCTCCAGTGTCGACCTGTAAAACCAGCAAGAGGCACAAGGCCAAGACGGAAGCAAATGAGTGTGATGGCGCGCCGGCACACGCCGCCGCATCGCGCACCGCCGCCGGACGATGACAATGGTATGCTTGTTGAGTGCACAGTATGGGCTAGAGCAGAGGCCCGGGCGGCTGGAATTTTGAGCACACAGTCCTTGGTGACATTGAGCAGCGAAGAGTGAGAGGCAGGCCTGCGAGATACAACATGCCGTCACTGGCTGACTGGCTGACGGTGCTGCTGCGCTGGCAGACAAGCCGTCATGAGGTGGCATTACAAGGAGCTTGGGATACCAACCGAGTACTAGAGATCTTAAATATGTCAGTAGATGATGTATAGCAGTTATTAAGCGTTAGTGGTACAAGGGCGAGTCTGCAGGAAATTCCTTAGTAGCGGAGTCTTGCAGCCGGGCGTGGGAACAACGCCTCGCACGACTCACAGTCTACAGAGGTGGCCGCTTTAGCAAATGGGACGAGCTTGGGATACCAAATATTTACTAGATATCTTATATATATTCGTAGAGCATGTGTACAAAGTTTCAGACCTTAGTGGTACGAGGCCGAGTCTGCATGAAATTTCTTAGCAGGCGAAAGTCTTGCAGCGAGGCGTGGGAACTATGTCTCGCAGACGTGCGGTCTTCGACAATGAGCAAATGGGACGAGCTTGGGATACCAAATATTCACTAGATATCTTATATATATTCGTAGAGCGTGTGTACAAAGTTTCAGACCTTAGTGGTACGAGGCCGGGTCTGCATGAAATTTCTTAGCAGGCGAAAGTCTTGCAGCGAGGCGTGGGAACTATGTCTCGCAGACGTGCGGTCTTCGACAATGAGCAAATGGGATGAGCTTGGGATACCAAATATTCACTAGATATCTTATATATATTAGTAGAGCATGTGTACAAATCTTTAGGCCTTAGTGGTACGAGGGCGAGTCGGTAGGAAATTTCTTACAGACCTACACTAGAGTAGTGAATGCCTTGCTTATAGCGCGCAATGCTGGTGTTTAGGCAGGCGTGTATATATTTTGTCGACAGGATGAATACATTAGGTACACTAGTGACTAGAAGAGGGTCTGACAGAGTAGGAGCGCCTCCTGCCAGACAACGCGACGAGCGAGCATATTGCTCGAGCCAACGTCCGCAACTTCCGACAGACGATTGCGCAGAACTACAATCTGATCCGGAAGTAAAGGACACGACGGCGGCTCACATGGAACATCAGACAGCTGTGATGGCGTGGTGCCGGATGCAAATGGGGTATGAAGGTCGGCCGCGCTTTCCTGCGGGTTGTGCTCCAGCAGATGCTCCATCAATTGACCGTCGTTCGCCGCCTCCCAATCAACACCGTAGTCGGCCAGGTCCCCGATGTCCTCCTCCTCTTCCTGGCGTTGCTGAAGAAGGTGATGGATGCCGCGCGGGCCTTCACGAACCATGCCAAAGATGAAGAGCTCGCGCGGACTGGCACGGTGCTCGCCACGGCGCTGAAGCCGATGAGAGTTCCAAGCCTCGGCCCAGTTCTGCGCGTCTTGATTGATGGCCTGCAGGAACAGAAAGTGCAGAAGCCATATGTGCGCAGGGGACGATGGGTTGAGGCCGGCGTTGACTTCGAGATCAAGGAAAAAACGTTTCCACTTGCGCCCGAAGCCATTCGTGACATCGTACCACAGACGCTCGATACGGGTATTATGAACACTCCTGCCAGCAGAGGGAATTTAGCGTCGCGTCGTGCAAGCGAGAGCTGCAGTGCGCACCTGCCCCAGATGTAGGAACCGCGCTCCACGCCGAAATTGTCCTCCATGTATCTGGCAACCTCCAGGTTTTCCGTCCCATGGTCACCACGCACGCGACTGGGTGTGCCGTGCATGGCGATGACATTCATGAATAAATCCAAGACCGTGGCAGCGCGGTTGTTGTCACTGGCGCGGATGCCGGTCACGTAGCGTGAGTAGCCGTCGATGAAGCAATGGATGACGATCTTGAACCGTATGAGACCTGATACAATTTGTGGTCAGTAAGACGCAGGAAGAATGAAGTGAGATGAGACGCACCATGCTGACCGTCGTGATGCGCCAAGGAGTTTGGGCCCGGGACGCGATATACTTTGCGCACAATGCGCCGGCCGGCGAACGTCCCGGTTGTGCCACGGACGCGGACTCGAGACTCGGAAATGCGGGTGCGCGGGACACGGTGGCCCTGGGCCCTGAGGTGGCCGTCCAGCATGGAGAGGCCAAAGTCAGGGAAGGAGGTTAAGATGGTGTGAATGATGGCATCGAGGGCGTCATCCGTAAGTGTTGATACGGACTGGAGGTAGACGTGTAGGTTGTTTCTTCGCTGCCGTCTGCCGCTGCGGTGACTTGACGAACAGGGGCGCCAGGACTGACCAGACCAGCTTCGAGCGCGCGGCGGCGAACCGTCCTCGAGCTGACCCCAAGCGCTTCTGCGATACCTGTAGGGCCGCGCAAGTCCAACGCTGACTGGAGGAAGCACGTATCAATGTCCAAGCGAGGCCGCCCAGCACCACCGGTGGAAACGGCCGTGACAATCTGAAGAGCTGGCGCATCCGGAGGATCGGCAGATTGATGCGCAGCCTGGTCCAGAGCAGCGAGCATGGCAGCCAGGCTGGTCTGAAGGGTAGCAAACTCTCCAGGTTCGAATGCCTGCTGGTGCTGCGTGGATGGCGTTCAGTTGTGCATTATCCGGACGAGATTGGATGCTTGCTTACCTGCTCTGCTGCTGACGACAAAGATAGTACCTCTGCTCGTGCATGGCCCAATTGTGTGCGATCACCGACTTGCGTGCGGAGCGCGGTCACAACACGACGATTAAGGACATGGTATGAGGCCCGAATGTTGGTTAGAGGGTCCAACGGATTCCACTGCGCCGCCATGACTGCTGAGAATTCTTGAAGACGAGGAGCGGATGGGAAGCGGGACGCGGCGCGGGGCCGCAGGGGGGCGGGAAGCGGGACCGGGACCGCCGGCTCGAGGAAGTACCGAAGGTCCTGCGTGATCACGCATGATCACGCATGAGCTGGGACAGACGCAGGCGTAGGGAGGAAGCAGAGAGCAGTGGTCGACAGACAATGGACCAGCAGCACAGCTAGGAATCACGCGCGTGATCACGCGTGATTGTACAAGCGTCCTAGCAGGGATCAGAACATATACCTTGACTTATAGGACACATACCTTTGACAATGGAGACGGCAGGACCACGCATGATCACGCGTGATCACGGATGATCATGCATGAACACGCGTGAACACGGATGATCACGCATGAACATGCGTGAACACGCGTGATCACGCATGATCACGCGGACCGAGGTCAGTTTCCTGCAATTTTGTCCAGTATCGCTCGTGAAACAATCTACACAGTCAAATCGGAACATATACTGTACTGATGTACGAGCGCAACCCCAAGTCGAAGGACCCCCTTTGCGTGCCCGACCCCACGTCGTTATCGCTAGACAACTTCCCCTGCATTTTCGGGAATCGACATCACATGCAGGACGAGCCATTTGTCCCTTCGACGGCATTTGCTGGTGACTCCGTAAGAGCGGCCATCCCGTACGCACTCGATACACAATCCGCCTCCAGACCCACCCGAAAGTCCAGAAGCCATGCGCGGCTATATCCCAGCTACCAGTGCGTGCTAGAGTTTTCAATCGAAGCGTTTACTAAAATAATGTACGATTTCAGCCTTGAGATGGTGGACCCCTATCGTACGCTCGAGCTCGCCACATCGTTCTTGCTAGCCAACAACGAGGAGAGCCCGCCGGAGTACACGGAGACGGAGGAAGACCGGCCCTACTACCCCGACGTCGAAAAGGGATTTGCGGCAGACTCCCAGCCCCGCGTCTCCTCGATGTCTTCGAACGGAGGGCAGTGCATGGTGCTCGCAGCTAGACGCGATTCTGGGGCCCGGGCCATCTCCCACATCTATTCCGAACACTGCGACGATCCAGAGGCGGCGATTCTCTCTGAACCCGATAATGCTCCAGAAATATACGGGCCCAGCAAGCCGAAGGATCCGCATCGCGCGCCCGAGCCGAGGTTGATATTGCCAGCCTGCAGCGAAAAGAGCGCGAGCCCGCCGGAGTACGCGGAGCAAAACACGCCTTACCTGGACATTGAAAAGGGATATGCGACGGACGGTGTTGGTACGCCTAACCCTCCGAGGCTACGCTCTATGCTGCGGCTGCTATGGGTGGTCCTCCTCAGTTTGCTGTGCGGCAGCTTGTATGTCGGCTTCAGAGTGGGCACGGGATCCTTTTGAGGTGTTTGCTGCATGTATTTAGCTGTAGAAAGGAGGGAGTGTCTGAGATGCTCATCAGTGATGCTCGGGGAGAACGAATGCGATGGTGTTAGATGCGAAAATAAAGAGACCAAGATGAGATAGACAAAAGCACGGGCAACGTCGTGGTGAGAGTCGGACAGCATTAAGCCAGACTTTTACCACTTATTTCACCACGGCGCATGGCCGAGAGATCAATCGACGAGAGGTAGAGGTGGCATTCAATCGCGGAGACACAAAGATCTATCGATTACACCCGTATAGAGTAGCAGGAAAGCATACACGTTACGTTGGAAATTACCACGATGAGTGAATGCCCCAAACTGACCAGAGATCCAACAACACGCGCGGCAATGGCCACCATGTATACCGCTCAAGGCGCCGTGGCCGCGCCTCCCACAGCACGGCTACTACAGTTTTCTCCACGCACATCTCCAGCTTGTTATCCAGAGCCATCGGCATAGGAAACACCATGGATCCTGACCCACGCCGAAGCAGATTCTTACAGTCAGATCCGATCGCCTCCCGCGGGTCGCGTGGCGTATCCTGCGTGCCAGGCAGCCACAGCTCGATCATGGCGTTCGGTAACTCGGGGCTTCGTTCGTCCGCGAGGGCATGGTACGCGTTCGTTGACCGCGATGTGGCGAGAGGGGTAGTCTCAGTGTAGCCGTGGTACACGATGCACTTGTCAGTGGGCTTGTGACCGCAATGTACGCAGTATCTGGTGCTGAACGTGAACGGTACTTTGACTTCGACGTCGCCATCCAGGTGGGAGGAGTGAAGATGGGGAATTATACGACGCAGGATGCCGGGCGGCGGACGACGGTGTAGGTAGAAGACGCCTTTCGTGCCTGGGGGAATGACCTCGGGGGGTTCATCGTACACTGGCTTTTGCATTCTGTAGGTGGGTGGCGGGAAGCAGTCGAGAGGTAGCAGACGAAGGCCGGTATATATAGCCAAAGATGATGCGGCACCGTGGTGACGCGCTTGTCGATGTGTCCGGGTACAAAGGCTAGTATGCCAGCGGGCTGTGCAACGAAGATAGCGCGAGAAGCAACGTGTAATAGACAACACTAAAAGCGAAGGATAATAACGTGTGAGCGACGTGCATGAGGATAGAACGCTGCTACGCACCAAGCGCCTCCCATCTTGCTACAGCTTCAGTAGACCAATCATCCCGTCAATCCCGTCGTAGTAGACCATCACATTCAGGCCAGTGAGCATATCGATTACAATGAGAGTGGGCTTCGTGGAATCGGCGCGTAGTCAATTGACGATGACGGTGGAGACACAAGAGAGCGATGACGCTGTTTGGCAATGCCAAACAAAGGCACGGTCTTCCGGCCCGCTGGCAATCCCGACGCTTCACTCGCACTTCACCATCTTCCACCTTCTCGACATTCGACAGCTTGCACGCGCTTTGTTCATCATCATCACCATGAACTCGAGCCGCCGCATTGAAGACCTGCGGCAAACACAAAATCTACGCACACTCGATCTTCCCGCATAATGGAAGGGCCTCAGGCGTAGTTTCGACCCTCGGGAGGGAGAAGCGTACTAGCCAGACGGGAGGGAGGTCAATAGGGAAAAGTGAAAATGTGAGCGATATCCTCCTTCCCAAAGTCTCGGTGTTATTGATGTTTCAGGTCGTCTCACAGAAGAGCCAAATCACGCCCTGCGCGTCGCCGCGCGCGCATCACTGGCACGAGGCCAATACACGGCCACCCTTCCGTGGGATGTACCCCCGCACTCTAGAA
Organism: Auriscalpium orientale; assembly: GCA_019915035.1. Classification (NCBI taxonomy): domain Eukaryota; kingdom Fungi; phylum Basidiomycota; class Agaricomycetes; order Russulales; family Auriscalpiaceae; genus Auriscalpium; species Auriscalpium orientale. Next base: position 5,438,255 of record JAHLMH010000001.1, read on the forward strand.
CAAGAGACGAGAAAATGACGATGTTCACTTCTCGGTGCGTGGCGGCTCCTACGCATCCATGCCTCCACGCTCACGTTGCCCACGTTCATCTCCTACGTCGCTTCCCCGTCAGGTGCAAACACCTGAGTCTGTCAGAAGCCGTCAGTTGGCAGCACAAGTAGCCATAAATGGGAACAAGGTGCGTTGGCTTTCTCTGCATCGATGTTATCAGGCAAATTTACTCCAGGGACAACGACCTGCTTTATACTGCAGGCGCGACGTTTCTTCAAGTTCACGCAACGTGCTGCGCCACATAGCACCATCGCTCAACGTATACCATAGGCCCTTGGCAATAAATTTATTGCACGACTCATGCGCCACTACGCGTGCGCCACCTTAGCGGACTATAAAACGCTCCCGTGTTTTAATTCGGCCATGGACTCCTTCCCCAGTGGTCCCCACCGCTCTCTTGTGTCTCTTCCACGGCGGTTGCTACAGCGCATAAAGTCATGGTATGTTCCGGTCCGTCCACATGTGGCACCTCAGTACCAGTACTCAGCCCGCCGTCGCAGCTTTCGTCGCCGGCAGATCCGGGTTCGCCATCCAACGGCGAGAGAGCGACTCATTGAACGGGTCTCAAATCGTAAGATCGCTACCGCCCGGCGGTCCCGGCATCACGCTGCGCTTCGTCTCCCCAAGGAAATCGAGACGATTTCTTTCAAACCGCACGACCTCTTCCGCATGTACATCGACGAATCGATTCTAGGGCATACTCTGTGCAGCTTTCAAAGGGTGGTCGAAATTTCAATGTCGCAAGACTACTGCAACGCTATCATGTTCAAATTCATCGCCGAACACCGGCCGGACCAATTGGCATATATAGTCTCATGGATGGACGTGAAGGATAAACCAGTGCAGGCTATGATGATATTGCATCCCGAAATAGCGGATGCACACATGCTGAAAAAGAAGATGGATACGGAGAGCGCTGTCAATCCTCGAGGACGAATAGGGTGGGTCGTGATTCATCCTGAGCGGAAGAGTTCGAGGAAGTTTCTGGCTGCATTATACTTACAAATCGTGTAAAAATCGAATGATATTCTTCTGATCGAATTGTGACCGGTGAACGTGATGCGCTCCGTCGTCACCAGTTCCGTTGCGGGATATATCCTGCACAGATATATCCCTTGGACTGAAGTCCCTCCATCAGTGGATGAAAAATATGCGTTGTTCAGTTCCAGATAAACAGCGCGCCGTCTGCTGCCGTCGCTCTTAGGCATTGAAGTGACTTCGTGTTGACTTCGCGCGCCATAAGCACGCCCACAATGCGCCGCTGCAAACGCATCACAGGAGGAAGTTGACGGAGAAAACGAGCAGTTGAGGGTGACGGCCTCATGAATCTTGTGCTTTTACAGTAGTTGTTGGACTCGGGCAGGGTGGCCGCGTAGCGGCAATTGCCGGCGCTTTTGCCTTGTTACCCTCACCACGAATGCGGTCACCTAGCCATAAACTGTCATACAACATCGTCTGCTGCTTGGATACACACTTGGCCGGCGTCATACGCTGCTCCTGAGCATAGCGCGCCATCGTGAATTTCCAGCTCTAGCCGATAACTCGTATTCGCCGGCTCCACTGGCCGAGCACGGTCGTCCTTGAGGGGGGCAGCCAGACGTCATGCGCGGGATCAAGAGGGCTTTCTGTATTCATCGGTGCGTGGTATAATGCTACTCGTCTGATCACCTTCAACTGACCGGGCTTGCTTCCAGGGATACCTCCGATCATGATGCTGTCACTGTCGAACCACGTCGAGTTGAACAGAAGAGAGGCGACCGTCTTCATGCAGAGGAATCGAAAACAAGGAGAGCCTGAAACGGAACGAATGTACGGGGACAGAGCCTGTGTTATATTTTCTCCCGCCTCATCACCCGTCTCTGTCTCTTCTAGCCTAGACATTCACAAGGACAAGTTCCGGCCTGCCACACGAGTCTTTCTATTCGTCAAACAATCCTGTAGTATTTGATCCTGAAGTTCACGCATCGTAGTCTTCCCCAGGCTGTTGTAGGATGCGCCACGGTACGTAGTATTTCTTACCCGCATCACAACGCGCAGCGCGCAGCGTGCCCTAATTGTCATATCCTATTTAGCACAATGCAGTTCCGGCCGCGTCGCGATGGCGCTGCGGCCTGGTACTTGAGATATAAAATGCTTTCACCGCGCCCGCTTGTATAGGTGCGCATCAACCCCTCCTCATTCCTTTTCACCAGCGGTAATACCGCAGATAGACACTCACACTTTCACTTTATTCTTCATGCCTGCCCCGCGCCGCAACTCGTACATCCTTCAGAGAACTCCCTCCAGAGTAAATGGCGCAGCCGCGTCCTCGCTTCTGGCTGCGCCATGCGTCGCCACACCGTCTCCAGGAACCATGGACGAGTTGCGCATGCGTCCGGCCGACTCAACATCCTCCACTTTCCGTCAAGAATTGCCCACGGAGCGTAACTTGAAGGTTCCTCGATCCGGGTCCCGCGTGCAGACACAGCACCTCGAACGTATATGCCCCTACAGCGCCTGGACGGATGCCTTCATGTGGGCCGTCCGCTACGGCAAACAACGCACAAGACCTAATACCGCGTCTGCACCCCTCTCGCCCGCAGCTGCGAGCGACTCGGTGTGCGACATCCTGGCTTGCGACAATGAATGGAAGCCGGACGCCACAATCACCATCGATTCCGTGACAGAGGAGCCGGCCTTCAACCGCGTTTGCAGTGACTTTGCTGAACTTACAGCCTCCCGTACGTCAGGCATATTCCGCTTCCGTCGCGATACGATGCTTTACGGCGGGGGCTTCTCGTTCTCGTTCTGCAACGCATGCCCCGAACCCCCGTTCCCCGCGCTGGTCTATAGGATATCGTGGAGAGAAGGAGGCAAGCCGGTATATGGCCTGCTGGCTTTGTATCCCGGGATGAGCGTCAAGCAGTTGGATGCCTGTGAAGTGCCGGTGCGGAGGAAGGACATGAAGAGGCTATGTGAGATGCGGCCCGGGGACCCTGTCTGTATGCGTGTGGGACGAGTTTCTTTTCCTCGGATGGACGAGTGTGAGGCGCTGCTTTATGGCTTTTGTAGTGAACATATACACATCGAGTACTAAATGCACTGCTTCCTGCGCGAGTATTTGAACGGGAGATCTCGAGGGCCGCCACTAGCGGCAATTGCCGGCTTGTCATCTCCGGGCGCACTCCGACAAGGCCCTTCCTTCTACCCGCTCGCTATACCACAGGATCTCCGACGAAACGGTCCAGAGACGTCGTATCCGGCCCATCTCTCTGTTTATTTAAAGCTCGACTCCCTCGCCGTCGCATGGACGAGCGCCGGACAGTTCGGATGTCACGGTCAATGACGTCGATTTTCGGTGTGTGGCAGTGGGCCTGCTTCAGTTTCAGCTCGACTGAATCACGTCTAGGCGCAGCGATACAAGTATTGCTGGGTGATGCAACGCCAAATCTTGGCATCTAGCCCTCGAAAGACGCATAATGAAGACTATATCAAGAATGAAGACGCCACCCGCACTCCAACGTTGGTGATGTCAGGCTGTATGTGCGTGCGGTGCACTCTAATTTGATATTTGTTTCTACTCGACAGGCTGATGTTGTATTCACCTTGCTCCGGAGTTCCTGGGCCATGGCGAATATCAATCAATTGCCGCGCCCATTGTACTCGACGACACGTTTTCCCCGCGCACTAAGCTGTGTACAAGAGTCCACGTTTCTGCCTCGTGTTGCGCGCGCAAACTACAAGAAGGCCCCAGCGGCCCGCATCGCATTGGCACTGCTTTCCCCCTACAATATATACCATGTCGAAGGTGAAGGCGACGCTCTCTATCTCGCCCCCGCATACATCTTCAGGGACCTCAGGGCTTCCCACAAGATCGATGTACAATCCCATTCCACTCCTCGCCACACCTCGCCATTCTTCATTCCTTTCCAAAGTCATACCACGCGATACTACCTCGTGGACTTACTCCGACGCCTCTCCAGCCGACTCAGTCGAAGATTCCCCCCCATTATCTGGCTCAAGTTCCACATCCATGGACGCACCGCCGTGGGCCACACCGGAGCAGGTCACCTCGACACCTGACGAAGACCCCGGCTCGTGCAGTGCTCAGCCCGCCGAGAGACCCTCCCTATTTCTTCCTGTCACGACGCAGAATGTCGGAGAGAGTGTTGTCGACGCACCACCGCATCGCGGCTTCAGCACGCCCTCCCCACCAGCATCGCCAGAGGACAAGACAGCATCCGGTGACGAGGGCGAGTCCTGGCCTGTAGTCCCAGTAATGATCATCACAACGCCAGAAGACACGTCTACATACCTGAACGAAGTTCACTCGGTGCCACCAGCTGTTTCCATCCCATCTGAGAGGCTGCCTACTCTGCGCAAGCGCCGAGCGCGGAAGGTGCGCTACATCTACCCAGACCCGGATGCTCTCTCGCCGCAATGGAGAACCCGTGCCGAGTGCGTCGCGCACGCCCGGCGAGATCAGGTCAAGGCGGACATGATTGAACTCCACGTGTACATCTCTGTGCTATTGGACGACGTATGCCTGTGCAGCTTCAGCTCCTCAACCGAAGGCTCTTCGGCCCAGAATGAAGAAGGGGACTTTGAGTTCCTATTCACGTCGAACAAGTTTAACCCTAAGCGGCTGAGCTATACAATATCCGCTACTATTGGTGGTCGGCCGGCGGAGGCAACGCTATCCCTGTACCCTGAATGCGGCCTCGAGAAGCTGGATAGTACGTTGAGCACAAAAGATGAGGAGGATGAGAAGCTCGGGATCGTGACTTTACCCATGAAGCTGAACGATTACCGGTGCGCTGCGAAGTTACGGAAGGTGCGGTACGTAGATAATTGATGATCCCGGGGGTGAGGAAACTGGCCGGTTGCGGAAGGAACGGTTTGTGGGGAGCGCGAAGAGTGAACGATGAATATGAATTCTAGTGATGTAAATAACCACATAGGGCGCTGTATTATCACTCTGCAGACCCACGAGTCGCTCACCTCGTCGTACAGACGGCAAGAAAGTTGACATACTCGCATGCGACACAACAATGCCTCGCGCTTCTAAATTCGTCCACCTATGCGCCCGTCTTCTCAAGCACCAGCTCGCGCAGCACTGCGTTCTCCCCCGCCCTCACCATGCACACCGCCGGCACTCGGAGGGTCGCCATCCGACCATTCGACCTTGGGGCAGTGCAGACCCGAGTGCGGGACTGATCCAGCGCAGAAGCAGCGCACCGACGCTGCATCTGCAGCGAGAGGCGACCCTCGCTAGCCCATCATGTTCGCATGGATGAACCGCCCGTAGTTGGACGATGTCGATGCCAGGTGGCGATGGCGAGCCCAAGCTGCTTGAGGTGGAAGTGGGGTACGCCGGCAGGCTCGTCTGAGCCACACGCACCGCTGTTGCTAAGCTGTAGCCATAGTCGGTCTCGGTCTCGACGTCGACGTCGTGCAGTAGCTAAGTGAGAGCAAGGTCCTCGAGGAAAGAGACATTCTGAGCGGGTTCAACCGTTCAAGGGTACAGCGAGTTGCAAGCGCCCAAAATTGTTTGTCAGAACCAAACACGCCACAGCACTCGTCTGCTGCCGGACTCGGCCCGACAAAATGACTTGCTGTCGACCGCGACGACGGTATGTCGCAAATATTGTGTGCATGCCATGCAAAACTTACTTCCCTTGCTATCATAGAGCTCGTGCATGGCTCTATCCTCATTTTCCTCTGAGCGCCACCGGATCTCGAGGCCGCCAAAGCCATGCTCATTGTGTAACCGCCTTTCGCGCACCGAGACGGGCATTCAAGTCAAGCTAGCAACTTAGCAGCTAGAGCCGTGCGCGCGTTGCGAGGTTGAGAAGGGACGGGGCTTATGGGGATGCGGCTTGACAGGTGGGTGGCTTCCTTCTTCCCGTATTTTCGATGTGGCTTGACCATCAGCCCATGCTCAGCCTCCCCCGCCAAGTACCGCACCCCAACCACAACCACTGCGGAGTCGCTTTGAGCGCTCGGATATTTTTTCCACCCACGGATCGCCTGTGCTCTCAAGGTCTAGAAGGACGTACGAAGGTAGACCGGGCGATGCGCGGAAAGAGACGAGCCGCACGCGACACTATGAGTTGAAAGGTCAAATTCCCCGCTTTGTACCACGCTGATGCCCCAAGCAGTTTCTACGCACCGCTCATGCAGCGTCTAAGCGCTCTCTTTTCACCTCCATGTTGTCCGGATAACCAGCACAGCGCTTGCGACGCATTGTCGCTTTGCTTTGGCCTAGCCTCGTATAAATTCCGCGCGGTACGTCTCTTGGTGTGCTCACTGGCATCCCTCTCAACACCTCGTTGCTGTAGAGATGGACATTCCGTTCTGGCCAGCATGGATGCGCTTCTCGCCTCCCCTCACGCCCACCTCCCCGTCTTGCGACACACCATCCCGCAGCCTTCCCGCGCCATCAGCGCCGGAGGACCGACCGGTGGTCCCAATCTTGGTCTTGACGACGCCCGATGGCGACACGACCTCACTCGTGGACGATGCCAGCCCAGCGCGCCGCCTCGAATCTGCAGCTCCATCCCCATACGCACGCGGAATCGGCCCCAAGCCCGTCGTGCACTACCCCAACCCGGACAACCTCACGCCGACATGGCGCTCCCGAGCCGAGAGCGCGCGACGCTGCGCGCACTTCGCCAAGAAGCTAGCCGTGAAGTCGCGCTGCAGCTTCCGCATCTGTCCTTCCGAAGACCTCGCGAGTCCGGCACCCGCACCAGCGAGCATCGACGTCGAGTTTGTGTTCCGCCGCGTGCATAAGACGCCCCGGAGGAGGTACAAGATCGTTTGCCGGATCGAGGGGAGGATTGCAGAGGCGACGCTGACCTTGTATCCTGGTTGCGCTGTCAAGAGTCTACAGGAAACGCTGAGGATGGGACGGAGAGGGGAGGAGGAAGAGGTCGGGACTGCGACGTTTCCTGACAGGCCCTTCTGTGCTGCGTGGCTGTGGAGGATACGGTACGCCGAATGAATGTCATTTGTGGACTTTTTGTGGACTTTATTTTGTTATTCGTGTCAGATAGCTGCGTGGTGTTAAGACCTCGATCCTTGAGCGTCGAGGACTGCATCCGACGTCATTGGGCGTTGATATTGAGCGCCAGCTGGGGCATGCCGGCTGTCCGTGCCGAGTGTTGTTCGTTTGAAGCAAACAACGGGCCGCAGTGACTTTCTGCTGCGTTCCTCGGAGTCGCACGTACCTCTACTACCACCACGCTCTACCTTATGCGAAGCCATCCCCTCGCTTTGCGTCGTGCACGGCTCTATCTTTCTTTTTCTCTGACTGCCACTCCGATCTCAGCGCCGCCAAAGCCAAGCCAGTGCTGGCTGCGTAACCGCCGTTCGCACTGTTACGGAATTCGCCAACTCAAACCAGCAACGAGAGCTATGCGCGCGCGCGCGTCGCGGGCTGAGCAGGTAAAGAATAATGGGAGTGCAGCTTGGCAGGTGGGTCACTTCCCTTCGTCTCTTCGAAGCTGTGGCCCTTGCTCAGCCTACCCGCGATTGTCCCATAGTCGCAACTGCGGACTCACTTTCAGCGATCAACTTTTTGTTTTCGAAACTACGAATTTCTTGTGTTCTCGAGGAATACAAGGACATACCAAGGCATACACCTCGAGGCGCGGAGAGAACCTAGCGACATGCAACATAATTGGGGCTGAAAGGTCGTCTTTGTGTCTCGCTGACCGTCAGTACAGTGTCTACGCATCGTGTATCCAGCGCCCGAGCGCTCGCCTTGTAATCCCATGTTGTCCGAGTAACAGTCACAGCACCTGCAACGTATTGCCGCTCTGCATAAAACACCGTGGTCTTCATCGCGCGGTGCGCCTCTTTCTCAACGCTTCTCTGTTGTAGGATGGACATGCGCTTCGTCTTCTCCCTCAAATCTACCTCGTCCAGTGGCCTTCTCGCATCATCGGCGCCAGGTCATCGTCCTGCAGCCGACAGGTCATGCTCGAGTGTCCCGCTTTTGGTCCTCACGACACCGGAGGGCGACACAGCAGCCCTCGCACATGCCATCAGTCCATCGCGCCTCCTCGCGCGCCTCCTCAATTTTGCAGCCGCATTTCCATACACGCGCAGAATCCGCCACAAGACCAAGGTGTGCTACCCCGACCCGGACATCCTCACGCCAGAATGGCGCTCCCGAGCCGAGAGCGCACGGCTCTGCGCGGACTTCGCCAAGAAGCTGGATGTGAAGGCGCGCAGCAGCTTCCGCGTCTTCCCTTCCGGAGGCCACGCGGGCCAGACACCCGCAGGCGTCGACATCGAATTTGTGTTCCTCCGCAATCATAAGAAGCCCGACAAGAATTACACGCATATGAAGTCCCGGAAGAATTACAAGATCGTGTGTCGGATCGAAGGGAGGATTGCGGAGGCGACACTTACCCTGTATCCCGGTCATCGCGTCAAGAGCTTGCAGAAAACGCTGAGAATGGGACGGAGGGCGGAGGAGGAGGTGGTTGGGATTGCGGCGTTTCCTGACAGGCCCCCTTGTGCTGCGTGGTTGTGGAGGATACGGTACACCTAATGATTTTCAGTTGTAGACTATTTGTGGATATTTTTTACACCTGTCAAATAGCTCCGTCGTACAAGGATCGTAGAAATTGATATGAGAGTCAACGAGGCACTCATCGCGGAACATCTGGCAGGTGGCGCGGGCGCCTGCGCGCGCAGCTCGGAACAAGGACCGGCCGCAGGCGTTGTTCAGGTTCTGCGCTCGAGCAAAAGGTCCCCGCAGTCGAAATTGTCATCCCATGAGCAGCAGCAGCGTTGCTACGCAGGAGTATTGACCTGCACAAAGTAGAAACGGGCTCCATGCAGATACGCTCCTTGACAAATTGCTTGATTTCCATCTGCACATCGAATAGCCGTCCGATAGGTAGATGAACATGGCCGCAAGGTTTCCGGGAGGGAGCCGTGCGACAGGAAGGATGTGAAGCATTTGTATTTTGTGAACACGATGCGCTTCGCGTGCGCGGTCATGTAGATACACGGCGCGCAGCCACACCGACCACTCATGGCTTCCTCCATTTCAACAGAATTGGCGCATTTTCTTGCACTAAGTCGACGTCAACTGAAGAGAGAACCCGCGCGCGACGATAATGAACTGCGCGGAAGCCGCGTGTCTCTGAAAAGAAAACAACGCCGTTGCTAACCAGGACAAATCAGCGAGACACGACACGCACCTTCGCATGTCCATAGCGTTTTGCTGAGCATGGCCGGCGGATCTAAGACAAGCCCAGTGCGGCGCTGATCCAATGCCCCGGTATGCCAGCCTGCGACAACGTGTCTGGGATGAGACGTTAGATGTGTGGCGCGCAGAGAGATTGAACTGCTCACCCTGTGGTCGCTTCAAATGCCCACCGCAGACTCGATGTTCTCTTTGAATCCCTTGGTACCGCGTGCGATGTTGAGCGCCATCACAATGCTTGCGAGGAGTTGCGAGGACGCAAAGGTCCGGAATGACTCATCCTTGTCCGTGCCGGGCGTTGTTTGCTCGAAGCAAACACCGGGCCGCTGTGACCGAGTGGGCCCTGCGTCTTTTTCTACCACCAACTCTCTGGAGTTTGCGCTCATCCTGCCGCTCTGCAGCTAGATCTGTGTGCTTCATATCCGCCGCCGTGATCAATATCATGATTTACCGCCTCGAGCTCGAAGCTTCCGCATCGCTGCATTGGCTCCGGCTGCTCTTCTTGCACCACGTCCGCTGGCCCGATTGCTCTTGAAGCCCATGAGACTGCCGAACAACAAGACGAGAATTTACAACGTGTCAAGGCAGGACTACAGCCAGGATACGTGGTGTATTAGGAGTACGTGGGCGCGAAGCCATGGAGAGCCACAGCTGGTGCGTAACAACGTTTTTCTGTAACTCTGACTCGTCAACATGTCCCGTAGATTGGGAAGGCACCACATGACACCAAGCACTATCGTATAAATGGCTGCACGTCTTTCTCTCGCACTCCACGCTCACGATGAGCAGCTCCCGTCTTTTTGGATCGCGCAGCCACTCCACCCGGCGCTCAGGACCTATCCGCCGCCAGCCGCACCGCCCGCCGCAGGATTCCCAAGCCCGCTGCGCTAGCGTCCAACACCTCGACAACTCAGGTCCGACAACACGAACTGCATGTTATCAACGCGAGCCCACCTCGCCTTGGACTCCGTCACATGCCCCTGCATATGCGAGTCTGCCCGCCAGCGCTCACACTATGCCCGGTCCTGGACTTTCTGCGAACTCGAAATTGGAGGTTGCTAATGCGCATTCCTCTTGGGGAAGTTTCAAATATCTTGTACCCATGTTCTCCACGCCCCGCTCGTTTCCGCCACTCCTAGACAGTCCGTGCGCTGGTCAGGGGACTTCCATCATCCGAGCTTCGTCGCCCTCGCACCGGGGCGTAGACCCGCCGACCAGTGAATATGTGACAGCCACGCGTCCATTGCCCTGGCTACACCGTACACCCCAACGTAGGCGGCCTGTCCAGGACACTCGGCCCTACGGGCGGCGCGCGCCTCAATCTCCGGCCAGACCCTTCGCGCATACCACCGAGGCCATCCCGCGCACGCTCACGAGCAGCGCCCATGATCCGCACCCCGCCATCTCACCCTCCCATCCCTTCTACGCAAGTATCTCCGCAATATGCGCGCAGAAACTGCTTTGCCGCTTCGTGTACGCCTCCCCACACATCTCGCCGGCCTTATTCGACTTTAGGTTCGTTGAGGCTACAGAGAAGGAAGGCCTGTACCGGGTTTCTCTAGTTCGCCGGCCGGGTTCTGCGCCACTATTCATAGAGGTGTATCCTGAACCGATGACCGTGCAGGTGCTCGGACCGCGCGCTAAGACTGGCAACGTGGGAGCTGTATTATATTCTCTGGAGAGGAACATGGAGTGGACGAATGTGTGCGCGGCGATTTTGCTGGACTAGTACATGTCTTAGACGGGCTTTCTTGAGCAAGAGTATGAGTGGCATGTCTTGTGTGAAGCCGTCCAATCTCTAGGTCTGAAAATGCGCACCATATACTTCGCTCAATTGAGGGCCATGTAAGCAGCAGCTGTACTAGTGCATCGAGATACAGAAAGAGAGTGGCGGAGGTCGATCGCGGCAGGGGTCATCGCGTTTCGCATAGATCGAGGGAGGGAGCCGTGCCTTCCTAGCCATAGTTGACGACCCAAAACTCATTATTTCTGACTCAGAGAGCCATCGAAGGGCGCGCGGCGAAAGCAGACGAAGTCGCGGCGGGCCGTGGGGCTGTTGTTTGGTGGCGTCATCCATGAGCCAAATTCAACCACTGGCAACACGGTCCCGGTGCTCGCCATGCAAGGTGCTAATTTTCAACGTTCAGCATGACCATGTATATCTGGTTTTGCTCAAGCCCTATATCGATCGTTACCACGGCCGGCTGGACTTCTCGTCCTACGTGAGGAGGCACAGGAGAGAAAGTCGTCTACGTCTCGGGCACGGTGTCCGGGCATGTGCAGTTTCTGGCCTTTAGGTGCGTCTAGCATCTGTCTTGGAGCTCAACATTTCACCCACGCAACCTGTATTTTTTCTCATCAGGTTCTAGGTGAACCGCATGCCGAAGACATCCGGAGACATGCGCCCCGAAGACGTGGCCCCCACGACGCCGTGACGAGACGTTGTGCTCCGCTTGTCGGGAGTCCTAGCAAACGTTCAAAGCTGTTATGAACTACGCATGCCATATAGTAAAGTAGCGGCGAAGCCCACGTATGAAATTTGCTTTGTACTTTACAGGCGCTTTGACCTATATGAACATGTCCTGCCTTAGCCGCTTGTCCATATGGCAACTATATTGTGCAAAAATCAAAATTTACACAGGTTGTCGATACACAGGTGAAATCAGCGCACAGGTTGCGTTACGGAGGTTAAATCAGCACACAGGTTGTGCGACGCAGGATATACACCTGCATACCTTCAACAGATATGCGCATCACTCCGTGAGTTCTCACTGGTGTTTTCTCCGAGGCATACAGGTTTCGGAGGCGCACACAGGTTGGTCTCTGACAACACACAGGTTGAGACCACGCACTCCCACAGGTTTTGTGTTCTTCGACACACGCTTAGCACTCTCCGCACGCTGTACAGTACTACACAGGTTGTCTAGCCAGGCGAGAACACATGTTGGCCCCCAGCCAACGTAGTCGGCAACGAGTCCAGTGCCGCCAGCGCGTACGCATCGCCGTCCGCACGCCATTGGGTGGCATCGATCGATGGCCCACGGTGTTTCCGACTGCTGGCGCTGGAATGCGTAAGATCAGGGCCGTTGCGGCGCTGACGAGTGCGTTTGACGCTGGGAATAAGCGGGGAACGGAAGCGTAAGGGCTCTGCTCAGGCAGACTCATCGGGTGACGGACGGGCTGAGAGATGGTGCCGGGCTCCGCGAAAGCTTGCGTGCCAGCATCGTGAAAATCTCCGCGAGGTGTTTGAGCTGCTCGCGTGCGCGGTCCTGCGTAGCTTCAACCCAACCTGTGCGAATGGGAGGAACATGTGCCACTCTGGAAAGAGATGCCGAAACCTGTGTGAAGAAAAGTCAACCTGTGCAGCCAATCCGCCACCTGTGTCGCACAGTGGTTACTTGTGGTAGGTAGTACAAGTTATGTACCCTCGAAGATGTGCGGAAATAAATAACTTGTGCGGTATCTGAGAAACATGTGCGGTATCTGACAACATGTTATTCGGGAATTATTGCACAGTATAGGAGCCATATGTCCACTCGACCTGCTGTAGCGCACACTCGAGGTCTGAGCCAACAGATGGCCGATTCACACCCATCTTTCACGCAGCCAGTTGATAATATTCCTATCACTGCGTGTTGACCCCAAATTTGAGCGGGGTGAAGAATGGGTATAAAATGGCAAATGAACCGGTTTTCACCACCATTTCACCTGCAGCAGGTGATAGCGATGATTTGAGGGTGATTCCGGAGGAAAGACGGCTGATTTTGAGGTTGATTTTATGGGGGTGATTCCGGGTGATTCTGACCGCGCGTCCTGCATGTGATTCCGTGCGCGTACACCGTATGAACGCGTCGCGACTTCGCCAATTTTCAAGCTGGTCTCCCGACACGTTGTGCTCGTCATCCGCTTTGGGAAAGTCCTGAACTTTGGTGGCAGGCTGACGCGTCTTGCCTTCTCCCTCCACCATCATCTACCATCGTTCCCGCACGTCCTCCTCTCTCCCTCCTTGTTCTAGTTACTAGTACACTGCAGTTGGCGAGATCCAATGCATGTCTGCATAGGCTCACGGTGTTGCAACCCATCGACAATCGACAATCGCGCTTCAAAGTTCAGAGCGAAGGCTTCGCTTACTGCCCACAAAACACATCAACGGATCTCTGTTGAAGGTATGCTGGTGCAACTGACACACCGGCCTACTTACTCTGAGCATCGAGCCTCTTCGCAGCGCGAGGATGCCCACTTATATGCGCCTACTAGGCGTGTGCGGTTGGGAATGTGGTGTGTCCGGCCGGGAAGCGGTACGCAGGAGTGCTAACAGACGTACGGTATAAGTTACCAAAGTCTATCTAGCCCAAAAAGAGATAAAAACCTTCATCTACCCAGTCATCAGAAGCAGGCTTTCGCGCCACCGCAAGTTTCCAGTTGCCTGAGAGGAAAGGGTGTATGCCGCCGTCTGCGCGATGGCCTCGACCCCAGTGGTACCGACTGGACAAGCGCACGGTTTCGATGATGACGAGCTAGAGAATGCATTTCACGATCAGAATTAGATATGCGTTGAGGAGGGCGCATACGCACGCGATGGTCTTTGCGCACTCAGGACTTGGAGCTGGGGGGAAGGGAGAAGGCCTACGGCCAGAGACGAGGTCAGCCGCCATCCAGGTTATTGAGCAGACTCGCATCTTTCGAGCACGATATCAAAAGACACATGTGCATAGAATCATAGAGCATTCTGCAGGTGTGAGAAGATGGTCAGCGATGTGAGCGAGGAATACAACGCTCGCCACATACCTAGCACCGTTTCTCTGCATCCGTCGAACGCAATGAGAGCGCGTTTTTCTGCTACATGCGTCCCCTCTTTCTAAGCGATGGACCATGGCGACTTGCTAAGAAGAGATCGTCCAGAGAGGAGACAGACACGTAGCGCGGCTGTCGACGGTTGGGAAGGAGAAAGAGACGGGCGCTAAACATTGCGCCGCCGGCGCCACTGTCTTTGTCGCGATCCGCCACGCGCAAACCAGCCCCCATTTGTCTTATCTCTATCATCTCTACTCTCTGTCAAATTCCACCGCTCGTGTCTTGTACAGCCCCACGCCAGCGAGCACCACAACCGAAGCACGTTGTGGTGGCCGCCGCCGACGCCGCTGTGCCGACAGTTGGAAGAGCCTTGCCCATCTCGAGCGCATGCTATGGCCTTTGCACGTCACTATGCGACACGTTGATCTCTCAGCGTACGACTCAGTATATCCCTGTTTCCGTTGCAATTTCTCTCATTCTATGTGCTTGTAGGTGTTGAAGCGCGGACGCCTCGTGCTGGGTCGACTTCACGCATGCTGGCTCCACGAGGCTCGACGTCAATGCGACCATCCGGTCCTTTCTATTACTCTCGACAGTCTCCAGGCACGCGGCGTAATTAATTAATTCAGCCGGCCTGGCCTCGTGGACGACAATAATTCAAGCGCCCCTCAATCAGTGTTGATTTCTGGGCGGCATCCATATATATAACAAGGCGGGCACAGACCCTCTACAGACCCAAATTCACTTCTCACATCTCTCTGCAATAGACCATGAGTAGTTACTGGAAGGAGGCGAGTATACTATTCCTCTGCTTCCCCCAGTATAACATCGTACTACCCAGTCCGACGAAATCCTACGCACAGGCCACCTTGCCATCGCTTTCTCCCCCGCCTTCGCCGCCGCGCATCTCACTGCGGCTCTCGACGGGGCCCCACTCCTGCTGTACGCCAAACCCTCCGACGACTCACTCAACGCGGGCTTCGCGCCCGACCCCGAGGACCCCGGCGCGCACCTGCTCCCCGTCGACCTCGCACACGACCCGCAATTCGGCCTGCTCGTGCCAGTGCCCACGGGCATCCGGCACCCGCCGGCGCCCGCGCTCGCGTTTACGTGCCCCGAGCTCCCGGTGTGGCTAGTGCGCGGGCGCCCGAGGAGCAGAGTGCCGCTGGCGCAGGGCGTACAGGTGGATGAAATTGTGGCGGGGCGCGAGCTGTGCTCAGTATTGGAGGGGGCGCGGAGGCGTGTGCGCATGCACGGGGCGTGCCCAGAGATCTGCATCGCGGTGCGTTGTGCTGATGTTTTGCGGTCCGGAGGATATCGTGCTGATTTGCGTTTTATGGGACGCGATTGCGTGCGGTGGCAGGGATATCACGACTACCGGGTTCCTCTGGAAGTATGGAGGCCCAGAGTGATCAGCCTCGCGCGGCACGCTCGGCAGACGTAGTACCCCGTAACCCTGTATCTTATATAAAAGATAAACCATCAGCAATACAATATCTGGGTGATCGATCAACAGGACTCATAAATATTAGCAGCCGAAAACATCGGAACTTGTGCAAGCAAGTAACAAATCAATTTGCTAGTGCACTGAGCGTGGTAGATGAGACAGAGGAGGGGGTAAGAGGCGTTGAACGGAGTTACTAGAAGTCGCATAATCGGAGCGGCGTACACTCGGTACGTTGGGTGACGTTGTTTCCTCCCTCCTGTACGCTCGTTTCGTTCTTGCACAACCATTTTGCTATTTATTGACGTCGCTCTTTCTGCCACATCAAGCGACGGGTCGACGGAGCGGACACCACGCGTGCCGACAAAAATCGGAGCGACGTGCACTCGGTATGTCATGCAACGTCTCCCTCCTGTACGCTCATTTAGTTGTTGCTCAGACATTTTACTATCGATTGATACTGTTCTTTCTGCCACATAAAGCGACGGGTGGAAGGAGCGGACACCGCACGCGCAGACGGAGCTGGCACCGCACAAGCTGACGGAAGTCGGAGCGGTGTGCACTCGGTACGTCGTGCAACATGTTTCCTCCCTCCTGTATGCTCATTTTGTTGCTGCTCAACCATTTTACTATTGATCGAGGCCGTTCTTTCTGCCACATGAAGCGACGAGTCGACGGAGCTGACGCCGCGCGCGCCGACGGAAATAGGAGCGGTGCGCACTCGGTACGTCGTGCAATGTCTTTCCTCCCTCCTGTATGCTCACTTCGTTTTTGGTCAGCCACTTGACTATCCATTGGCGGCGTTCTTTCTGCCACTTGAAGCGACGGACCGATGGAGCGGACACCGTGCGCGCCGACGGAAATCGGAGCGGCGCACACCCGGTACGTCGTGCAACGTGTTTCCCCTCTCCGTTACACTCATTTAGTTCTTTCTCAACCAGTTTACTGTCGATCGGCACCGTTCTTTCCACCACCTAAAGCGACGGGTTGACGGAGCGGATAACACCCGCGCCGACGGAAATTGGAGCAGTGCGCACTCGGTATGTCGTGCAATGTGTTTCCTCCCTCCTGTGCGCTCATTTCATTCTTGCTCAACTATTCAACTATCAATTTACACGGTTCTTTCTGCCACAGAAAGCAACCGATCGACGGAGCGGACGCTGCACGCGCCGATGGAGCCGACACTGCGTGCACCGACGGAAATCGGAGCGACACGCACTCGGTACGTTGCACGACGTGTTTCCTCCCTCCTATACGCTCATTTCGCTCTTGATCAACCATTTTACTATCAATTGACACTGTTCTTTCTGCCACATAAAGCGATGTGTCGACGGAGCAGATGCCGCGCGCTCCGTACGTTGTGCAACGTGTTTCCCCCCTCCATTACGCTCATTTTGTTCTTGCTAGACCATTTCACTATAAATTGACACTGTACTTTCAGCCAACTGGTGGACGACACCGCGCACGCCGACGGAAACCGGCGTGGCGTTCACTAAGTGCGTCGCACGACGCCTCTCCTCCATCTTGTACGCTGACTTCTCTGTTGCTCAGTCATTTTTCCATTGATAGACCTCGTGTTATTTGCCACCAGGAGCCACGACCCATTGCAACAGACCCCGCGCGCGCCGGGCGAAACCGCAGTGTCCTTCACTCAGTGCATAGCCCGTCGTTTCTTCCTCCCCTTGACACTGATTTTGCTCTGTCTTTTTAATGTGAGTATCAACAAACCTCGTTCTGACTGCCACATGAAGCCACCACCCGGTGAAGCGTACACTGCGTGCGCCGACGGAGGCCGGCGTAGCGTTCACTCCGTACGTTGTGTGACATCTCTCCTCGCTGCTGTACAATCATTCCATTTTTTCTTAGCCATTTCTCTATCAATTGACGTCGTTGTTTCTTCCCCTTGAAGGTGCGACCCGTTGGAGCGTACACTGGGCGCGCCGACGGAAACCGGAGCGGCGTGGGCTCGGTGCGTCGCGCGATGTGTTGCCTCCTCTTTGTACGCTCACTTATTCGTTCCTCAGCGTTTTTACCGTCAATCAATTTTCTTCTGAAACCGTGGCGTTGTTCACTAGGTGCGTCGCGCGCCATCTCTCCTTCTTCTCGCACGCTCACTCGTTTGTTTCTCAGCATTTTCTTTTCAATCAATTTCCTTCTTTTCACCAGCAGGAGGCACAACGCGGCGGACCGTGCACCGCGCGCACCGACGGAAAGCGGCGTGGCGCTCACTCCGTACGCTGGAGGACATCTCCCCTCTCTTTTGTACGCTCATTTTTGTCCTGCACAGACGTCTATCTATCGATCAACGTCACTCATTTTGCCAGACAATGACATGACCCGGCGGAACCACGCGCCAACGGAAAGCGCCGTGGCGCTCACTCCGTACATTGGACAACATCTGCGCTCACTCCGTACATTTGACGAAATCTCCCCTCCCTCTTATACAATCCTTGCTTCCTTGCTCAGACATCTCTCTATTGATCAACTTCAGCGCCTCCGTGCTGAAGCAGGTCCCGCCATAGCCGACTCCGACATTGCGCGGACGTGCGGTAGCGACACCCCTGCACACGCTCCCCCGTCGCCCTCGCTCCTCGCCTCTCTCTCCTCGCTGGCTTACAGCGCACGACTGGTACGGCCTGCGTCTTCCTGATTTCCACCACTCAAACAGGATCGCGACGGCGGCCGACGGCATCTTCTCGCTCGGGGGGGAAATCGGCCGCCGTCCATTCGAACCATTGAGCCACGCGCGCCGCGCTGCTGGACGAGCTAGAGCTCTCGTAATACCCCATATGTACGTACGTCCGGCCCAGTGCCACCGCGAAATGCTCACAACCAAAGCAGCTACTCCATGTCACTTCGCGCAGCCACGCTGTGCCATCCATGGCCATGCAAGCTTGCACTGTTGGCTGCGACGGCTGGCAAGGAACGTCCAGCGGGAAAGTGAGGCCCCTATGCCTAGCCGTTGATTCAATCATCACTCGATGCAAGATGGAGCGCGCACCGCATTTCTGGGAGACGCTAGAGCCCTAAGATTGGCCTCATTGTATTTGATAGGAGTCACTCCGCTACAAATGAATAGTCAATTGACTTCGTTCTTTTCACCACCAGGAGCCACCACCCAGCGGACCGTACACCGTGCGCCCCAACGGAAAGCGGCGTGGCGCTCACCCCGTACGTTAGACGACGTCTCCCGTCCCACTTGTACACTCCTTTTGCTCCGCTCATACATCCCTATATTGATCAACGTTGTTCCTTTTGGTCACACAAAGACACCACCCGGCGGAGCTTACACTGCGCGCGACGGACCGAGCGGCGTGCGCTCGGTGCATCGTGCGACGTCTGTTTCTCCTCTACATACTCATTTTGCTCTAGCTCTTTGGTTTTAATCCTCATGAATGTCATTTTTTGTGTCACAGGAAACTCGCACCCGGCGCAACAAACCCCGCGCGCGCCGCGCGAAACCGCAGCGGCCTTTACTCGGTGCATGGCCCGTTGCCTCTTCCTCCTCTCCATCCTCATTTCGCTGCATCTCCTCAGTTTGAGTATCAATTAACCTCGTTCCTACTGCCAAATGAACCCACCCACCGCCCGGTGAAGCTTACACTGCGTGCGCTGACGGAAAGCGGTGTGAGCTGTCTTCCCGTGCAGCCGCCTCGCAGAGTCACCAGCCCAGCCAATACGCTGCCCCGCACTCCGATCAAGGGGCACGGAGAATCGTAATACAGCACATGATGTTGTGGTTCGCGTTTAAGGACTCGGCGACAACGCCCCCACCCCCCTCTCTACCATATAGGGTATGTTTAACACACGTATGTTATTTTAAATCTACCTAGATGATAATCTATATGTCAGAAACATAACTACGCTGTCCGGAGACGCTTGCGACGACCTCCCAGCGCACGGAACCCCGCATTTCTCCTACAATCATTGTCACAAAACCATGGCCCTTCAGGCATCGCCACGAATCCCATGCAGCTGAGATGGCACTGTATATTGTGTTCAACTGAATATCGCCAGGAGAATGGGAATCAGATGAACTCACAACTTGGCTACACCCCGGCGCTCCGCAGTGCAGACTTGCGGTCTTAGCGCACTCAGAATTGCATAAGAAGCAGTCTGTGTCTTGTTCTTCGTCCCGCTTCCGACGGGAGGTGGTCCGTACGGGTCTGCCGGTCGGCAATTCAACAGCTTCGACGCTCGCGCTCGAGATATCAACAGATGGCATCGGCTCGGAGTCTCGAGCTTGCCGCCCAATGCCAGAGACAGCGCTGTCAGCGCTTGTAACTGTCGCGTCCCCATTTGTCACTGATGCACTGCGGCCCGTGACAACGGACACAGGTTCACCGCCGTCTTCAAGTTGATACCTTTCCTCCTCTTCTGACTGCTCCCCGTATTCATCTTCCTCCTCAGGCTCGTCCTCTGCATCTGTGTCGTCACTGTCACTCCCTTCTGCGCCGCTTTCTGTGACTTGAGGTGTATTCGGTTTGTTTTCACGTGGCAAGCTCACATGCGCTCCAGTAAGAAGCGGGGCGTCGTCAAGCATACTGCAGGATCTTGTGAGTACATTAGCCGCTATGCATTGCACATGGCTTACCGTAGGGCAAGTCGAGTGCTATGGTCCTCCGATAACGTTAAGGACTTCCCCGCAATCGTCCTCTTCTTCTTGGTGATCCTCGGCTTCGTGTTGAAAACCCCGCGCATGAGAACTGTCTCGTCGTGAGTAAGGTCAAAATGTGCTGTGTAGAGGTCAAGATTTGCTGTCGGATGAATTGTCGCCAGGTGCGTTCGCATGTTGTACCGCCATACCGCAACATCGCCCTTAGGACAAAGCGGGCATCGCTGCGGGGTATTTGTGCAGGGTGATCTATGTGAGAATTTACCGGCCTTCTTCAGGGAGAAATTGCGGAGGTTAGGACATCGTGACTTCGTGTAGTCAATTTGATCCCCTGACTTCCCCTTCCCCTTCAGGTATATCTTGCACGATGAACTCGTTCGCAAGCAGAGTCCACACGGGGCCTCACCGTCTTTGAAGCGCGGATCATGTAGAATATGTGCACCTGTGTGCTTGAGAAGCTCGGGGATGCTCAGTGCGGCTGTGAGAACATTCGGACAGCCAAGGCACGTATTCTTGCCCGTCTGTATATTGCGTGGGTCATGATCGTCTTCACATACGAAGCAGGCATGATCTAGACTCGTAACTCATGTCAACCGTGCTCGTACTTATCTATTGCTCATGCGCACCTTGCAGGTTCCTGTAAGGGAAATTTTCAGTTGCCGGCACAGTCAGAACACGATGCAAGAGCGGCTGCGCCCATTCAAATAAGACAGCTCCGAGGCTGCGCAAGTCTGCCGTACGGAACGTGTAGGTGACGCTCCCATGCTTGCCCGTTGCCTTCCTCTCATCAATTGACAGATTGACAAGCTCCACAAGCGCCCCATCGAGGTCGACAAGGTCCTGGCCCATTTTGAAGCGGCCGTTCCACTCCCAGTCCGGCACTACCGGCTGATGTGACTCGTTGATCTCTACGAGGACCATTACGCGCCCACGGAATTGCACATTTGGCTCATGAATGTGAGTTGCGGGGATCGTTTGTACTGTCGCGCCATCTGACAATATGGACGTAATCTGCATTACCGCCAGGAAAACAAGATTATTGCAGCGCAGGAGCGTTAGCGCGGGGTCTTCGACTGCGATGATGGCATCTTCCCCGTCAATAGGTATATGCGTTGGTGTATTGCTGGCGCCGGTAGGATACTGCGAGTAGCCGCGAACACGTCGCAGACGGTCCTTTGAATCTGCGACCGTGAGCGGGCTTGAATAGATGCGCAGAATTGACGCCTTATGGATCTGCTTCGTGTCCGCAGAATCCAGTGGAATATATGCAGGATGTTTGGCCGCACCGCATGCAGGTGTGTCCTCGACGGCGGCAGCGAGATCGTCAAGGTCCGGATCTGCATCAGCATCTTCAGACACTGCGACGTTGTCGGCTCGTGTCTGGTCCAACCGCTCCTCGCCCTCGTCCTCTTCCTCAACGTCTCCACTGGATACCTCTCCGTCTCTCAGAATCACCTTGGAGGCCCCGAACGGGCACAGGATGTTGTAACCATCACCCGTGTCCATCATGTCGAGTGGTGACTGTATATCAGCTGCCGCGAGGGATTTCTCAGCATTCTGACGCCCTTCCTGCCAGCATGTCGCGAGCAGAACGTTCTTGACGGATAGATCACCGCTACATGATCGCGGAGTGATGTGATCAGCTTGTTGGGAGACGTTACTCCCTTGCTCGGCGAGGCTTTTGAGATGCAGGCGTCGCGGGTTCCCTCCCCACTCGGGATGCTGTTCAAGAATCTTGACGCATTGAACTGCGCCGTTGATGCGGTTCACGAGTTGAAGGAGGTCGGCACTTGTGTCGTTCCCGATCATCGTCCGTACTTTTCCAAAGATCTTCTCCAGACCGTCGGTGCCGAGAAGGATGAGCCAGCAGCTGCCATTGGGGTTGTCTATCTGCGTCTTGGCGACGCAGAAGAAGGCGTTCTTGATCATCGACATGACATCAAAGTAAAGTTGCGCGGGGATAAATTCACCCTTCTCTTGGTGATATAGTGCCAGGATGAGATGAGCGGCCGCACTGAGGCGGGTCAGCTGCTCGTGCAACGAAAGCTCGACATGAATATATGCCTCAAGAAGATGCCGGTATATTGTCCCTAGCAGCCGTAGTATCCGCCGCGATGACTGGAATATAGGGGAGCGATCAGGAGGCGCTGCGGGCAGGAGGGAAATTGCGTTGAGAAGACGGAACATAAGTGTGACATCTTGCTTGTCATTTGGCTGAACAAGCGATGCAGCTTCGCCCGTGCCTATGCCGTTGCTGATGAGATGAGCTTGGATTATGGGCGTGGTAATAGACACCCCATCAATAACAGTGCCTTTCTGCCGTAGTAGGGTGTTCCGAAAGCGCTTGAGGACATGTTTCCAGTCAAAGTCGCAGGTCACATCGTCCTCTCCGCACAAGAGGTTAAACAGAGGGAGCAAGGACAATGCATGGTGTATCGGAGATGATGAAGGTAGTGGCGCCTGTAGTGTGAATCCCATGAGAGAGCGGCGGCGGCGTGATTCCCCGTCGGTGCATATGCAGTAAAGCCGCACATGTTTCGGGACGTCTTTTGATGTTCGTAGAGCATTGACAGCCATCTCGAGAAGCAATCTATGATCATCGTGTGCCTCTCGCTTGCATGTACCGGAAATTATAAATGGGCGTGCACCATAGTCGCTCGGATCACTGGTGAATACCGATGTCGCAATGACCGTGGCCTGTAGCGAAACACGGGACATACACTCAGCAAAGCGCTCGACGAAGAGATGAAGGTGCAAGTACCTCTGATGCCATATGACATGTTCCCTTCTGAAGTCCCTCAAGAATATTGTCCGCCTCGCGGATACCATGGAACTCGAGGATACACTTCTTGCCATGCTCGCGACAGATGCCGAGGATGGTATTCGAGAGAGCATCCCAACGCAGACGTTCCTGTGTCTTGATCTCGTCAATCGGCATCGACATCCCGACGACAACGCGGAGCATGTCTGGTGCGACTACATTTTCAAACGTGACGCCGAGATTGTAGAGCGCCTCATCCAGGGTAGGATTCCCAGGTGAAGTACGAATCGCACGTGTCATGATGTGCTCTTGCGCCGTATCGATAGATGGCACACCGAGCGTATGGTTAGCGACGACTGCGGCAGACCGCCCACCCAGCTTCCACATGAGGAAAGCGCGCTGGTAGTCGGCCTCCTCATAGCTCATGGGCCTGTAGACATGTCGTGCCGCTTGGTCGACAATCTCGAGCAGGCCGTGGATACCTTTGCGCTGCTTCATAGCGACAGCCAGCGCGACGTGAATCCGGGGAATGTGGTTGGAAGATATGGCCATCACGAGGCGTTTGTGTCCATCGAGATGCCGCGCGCGCACAGCTAACTTCCGACCAGCATTGAGCCCTCGTAGCCTCAAGGCATTGATCTGGGTGTTCTTGCGGTTGAGGACGTCAGCTGTCTGGCCGAACGACAGGTACTGCCAAGGTGTCTTCTCGTGCGCGCCGTCGAGTGCGCGATGCCGTATCCCCATGACGACAGTATGGTCGTGTAGGGCAGAACATTCCATGCATGTAGATGTGACACTCGATGCTGCGTCTTGAAGGCAACTGTTGGAGCGCAGGGAGACGGAGTTGCCGGTGACGAAGACTGACCAAGGTAATTCGCGAGTGTGATGCACGGCGAACGGATAAGTGAGAACCGCTGATTTGCCGGGAGGTACTGATAGCTGGTAGCCAGTGCACGGATGTGCTCTTGCAATAGTGGGGCCCATTGCTTCATTGTCGATCTCAATGAGTGCGATTTCGGATCCCTGGCTCAGACAAGGACGCGCGGAGGCACCCGGGCTGTTTTGTTCTGTCAGTCGTTATAAATGTATAACATGATATGGGCTTACTGCTCGCCGATGGCTCTGAGGACGCGTTGAATTTTCCCTTCAAGGAGGACGGCGTCAATTTTCAGGTCCAGTATGCAGCTCTCCATCCAGTTGCAGAGGGCGTCAAGGCCGTGCGGACCGCGCCGCAGAAGACCCTTAATGTCTGTGACAGTCGCACCGTAGCCAATGACGGCGTTGAGAGCCTGATCCACGTATTCCCAAGGCTCCTCATTGACAATCTCCAGTTGCGGATGCCCCGAGAAGCGCGACAGGATGTCGGCCTGTGTCGCAAGGGGGACAGATTCAGGCAGGCGAGATGCGGCCTCGCGAAGTTGGGGAATGAGTCCAAGCGATGGTCTATGACCTGGAAAATTAAGTGCGTCAACGTCGATGACCTCTTCAGCGCGAGGCGGTCCAGAGTCGGATGATGGCGTGTTAGTGGCAGTCACGGGAGCGTCGAGTTGCGTTGATACCCGCGATGCACCCGATGTTTTAGGCGGAGCCTTCACAAAGAACTTGCTAAGGACACTTTTGTGTCGAGAGATGGTTTGTTCGACAGCGAGACGATGAGCTTCGCCTCGAAGATGCTGCATCCAGTTGTGCTCGCCTCCCAGACCTATTTTCACTTCTTTACTGCAGGTGTCACAGAAACGAGAGCTGTCGACGGTGAAGTGGGATGTCTAGAATAAGATGAGATGTATGCCAGATCGCAGTTGTTTGAGCACGTACGTTCTTGCCTTTCTTTCCCTTTGCCATGGTCGAAAAGTCGGGCAGAAAGCCCTCTCACTAGCGAATCCATGCTCATATGGCTCGCATATGCGACTCACAGCTGATTCACGACGTGCAGATAGTCTGAAAAGGCGTTGGATGTGTACAGATGGTAGCTGGAGCCGGGATTCGCGCTGTCGCGACCGTGACCCAAGTTCGCGGTTAAGGACCCCGAGGCGGCCCCCCCCCCCAACACCCTGTCTTGGGTTTTGCCGGTCCGTACCCCTTGACCGTGACCCAAGTTCGCGGTTAAGGACCCCGAGGCGGCCGCCCCCCCCCCAACACCCTGTCTCGGGTTTTGCCGGTCCGTACCCCTTGACTCCGATTCAGTGGATTCAGGATGGCGGCGGTGCTCTATTCGCACCGCATGAGCAGCCGGTGGCGAAGGAAAATGGCGCGGGCGCGCCGCATCTTGGCCAGTCATCACAATAAGGGGGTTAACTGGGTATACTGCCTTAACACCGTACATTAGTAAGTTATCTATGGTGTTCATACCACAATAAGGGGGTTAACTATGGTATACTGCTGCATTGGGAAGGAGGATGACATATCATCAGTGACCGGTGACCGGGGTCCTGCCACTGATGGCATCAATAATTACTTGTTATGGGCTGATCACTCTGGGCCTCCATATGGAAGGCATCGACGCGTCACGCACGATCATCGTCGACAGCCTCGTGCGCCAGATTGCCGTTGCCGTGGATGCGTTTGTCCATGTACATAATTTCCCCTTCCTGGTATGCTTACATTCGCTGTGCTCGCTGATACGTGTAATGCGCAGAGGCACGCAACGCGCCGGATCGATGCGCCTTCGACGCCGCGGGAGCTTGTCATCGGTGCGAACGAAGGCGTGCGCGCCACGGACGTCACAATTACGGGCGTGGTGAAAGTGGAGGAGGGGAAGTGGTACCCTGTTCTGCGCGTCGTGCATGGGCGCGGGGTAACTATTTGGTCGTCTTCGCAGTCATCCTCGCTGTCTATGTACTCAACGTTCTAGGTGTTTAGATGTGTATTTTAGTTTGTATGTATCCATCATCATGAAATGTAAGAGGGTCTGTCCCCGCTGAGCTAACGCGCACCTCAAGCTCCGCGTGCGGTCCACGGTCCTTTGTCGCTCGAAACTCCTCTCTGCCAACGTAATGCTTTTCCGACACACAAACAAAATATCTTTATGCCACGAGCCCGTGGCTTCTGTACATCACTACTTACAATCACTTACGGTCAGGTGCTACATATCTGCAAGATCAGGATCCGCCACTACAACAGAAGCCGCGCCCGCCACGCTCCTCAGCTCATCCATCCACTCGTCCGGGGCGACAGACGCCTCGAGCACCACCTCCCGCAACTGTGTGCCGCCTTCCGCCAGCGCTATGACCACCGCCACAATCTCGTCTTCCCCCTTGGGACGTTCGAATTCAGGAACCTCGACATTGCGCAGGGTCCAGGAAGACAGCACCGGCAGCACCTCAGAGCCGCAGAGCACGCCTTCCAGGAGCGCCGCGCATAGGGCCCGCGTGGACGCCGCGTCCGTCGAGAGCCGCTCGATCTCCGTCGCGTACACGATGATGTGCTGCCAGCACTCGATGGGCCACGGCAGCAACGGCGCGTCGACAGTGAGCTGCTGCAGGGAGAGCGAACCGACGCGCTCTAACAGCGTTGCGGCAAGGTCGCGGTCCAGTTCCCGGCATGTGCGGACGGTGTCCCGGTCTTTGAAGCGCCAGTCGAAGGAGACCGTGATGTCAGGCTGTGAGTCTTTGAGAGGATGCCCTTGCGTGCGCCAGGCGGAGAACACGAGGTGCCGGTGGAAGGGAGTGGGCGATGGGCAGCGGATCGCGGCCGCGGCAGGTGCGAAAGGGAAGTGTCTTCCCAGAGACGTACAAAGCTGGTTACGGTCGCTGGGAAAGTCGGAGGAGGAACTTGCGTTGCACTGGAGAGTGATACGAGCGGAATCGGGGATGTCAAGATGCGCCATCATGAAATCGACTGACGTGTATAGGCTCCCGAGTGACAGCTCCGTTAGCTGAGGTAGGTAGGCGGTCGGTGAGGCGCTTGGTTCGTCGGGGGGCAGTGGCAGAACATTGAGCACTAGGACTTCCAGTGCTTTCATGCGTCCGAGGGAGCCAACCAATTCGTCCGCACGCGGCCCCACGTTCTTCATGAGACGAGCATCGGAACCTTTGTAGGTAATCTTCAGCGTCTGCAAACCAGAGAGATGACGCATTGCCGACGAATACAGCACAGTGTCCTCGACACACAAAGACAGGTGGCGCAGATTTCGTGGCGCCGTGCTCTGGAGGAGTACGATATGATTCGACCAGAGCCCCTCTTCGCTCGTGATCTTGTACTGTGTCCTGAGACTCACAGTATCGACGATTTTCATCTGGTTTCCTTGCACAGTTTCCATGAAAAAGTCTTCGAAGCCATCACCCGGGGAGCTAAGATGCAGAGCCGTCGCGCGGTGGAGGTGGTCGAGGGCGACGCGTGTGCTCCTGTGAGTCAAGTCTCTCCTGGCGTGGAAGGAAAGCGGGAGGTCCTTGGCGCGCTCAATGAATACCCGCGCCCACGTAGCCCCTAGGTCAAAATTGACGCGTGCCCATAGGCTGGGATCTGAGAGCGTGATCGCTCGCCACTGGTAGCAGACGTGTGTCACGGCCATCCAGTTTGACTCCCTCGCAGCCGCAGCGTTGTCCTTCTCGTTGATTTCGTAGGAGACGTCCTCAGCCAAAAGAGCAGAGTACAAGAAGATTGTGGGCAGGATCTCGGGTGGTATGCGATGGAAAGGAGAGATGGCACTGAGGGGAGCATGGTCGGCGGGCTCGACGTGATCGGTAGGCAGTTGCAAAGCTCTGGGCCCAGCAGAAGTGGCGGTGAGGAATTGGGAATCCAGTACGACAGTATCATCTGAGCTGGCAGCACTATTGCCGTGCTGAGACCTGTCAGGCAGCGAATGAGCTCGATAAAATTGTAGGAAACGCAGGTTGGGAACACGCACCGTATGCCGACTTCAGTAATTCCAGGAGGCAGAGACATCAATACCAATCTGATTGCTGAGGATTCCTGAGTATGCGACGACAAGTCAAAGGAGTAACAAAGCGACGATGGAAAGGGGTGGAGGAAGAGGCAGTCGTCGGAAGTGAGCTCGGAGTTCACAGACGCACGTGAGCTAGCTGCGGCTGAGTCTGTCTCAGACTTCTCAATCTCATCAGCTCTTCACGGCGCAACGGCGCAACGACCGCGGCCTTACCTTGGACTACAGTCTGACCTCAAGAAATCCACCACGCTATACGCACGGCTCAAATGCGCTCTCGCTCCACCAATCCTGTCTCCTGCGTCTGGCTGGCCGGCTGCAACGGTATGTACGATCGACCCAGCTCTGTTTCGTAGATGCAGCCCGTCTTCAAGTTCAGAAGTCAACGCGGTGTCTCATATTGCGAGAAAAGGACGACAGAGGACGGGATGGCGGTTCAGAGAGTCACTGACATGAAAATTTGGTGCGTAGCGGCACCTACATGCTGGAAGCGCGACTGACAAGTTGTGGGGTTCCCAGCTGCGTCTTATGGCTGTAGCCTCGCCTATCCCCTGGTGCGTAACATCACATTATGGCCTAATTCTTCCTCGCTCGGTTGTCCGACTATTGTCTGTAAAGACGCTACGATCATTCCGTTCTGCCATAGTTCTGCCACGTGTCGACGCTGGGGCCACCGCAGCAGGGTATATGGATCCCTCTCTTCCGTCCTGTTGACCACAGCACGTCTATCTCCTCCCGTACGAAAATGGCCCTCATACAGAACCCCATTCCTTTACCCGAGGATCTCACACTAGATCAACTTCTCGAGTTTTGGGTCGGCTACCCTACACTCGACTACATCCCCGACGACGACGTTGTTGTGGTCAACTCGGACTCAAACTCAATCGATATACATTCCCCGCTCCCACTCCCTTGGGCGGCGGTCGAGCCCAGCCTCGCTCGGCCTCCAGCCCCCGCTCCGCAGACCAACATAACCATCTGCATCCCGCAATGGTACCAGCTCCGCGAACGCTTCCGCCAGTTGACAGAGGCCGGCTCAACGTGCACGTTTTTCCTTCCTTATCCCATGGCCTACGCTTATCCGTTCACTTTCCGTGCTGTGTCCGACGACGTCGCTGTATACTACATATACTGCCCACTCCTTGGCGGTGCGGACGCTGGCGACGGAACGTGCCTGTGGAATGCCAGGCTGGAGCTGTGGTTTGGACCAGGCCGTGCACACAGGAGGCGCCACACAGACGAGGTTTTTGTGTATGGCGTCTTTGGGTTCCCTACCGGTGAGGCTGAGACGCCGTGGTGTTATTGTGCAGCGTTCGTATGGGTTAGATATCAGATGAATGTACGATGAGATGATTTTCTTCTCAAATGCTTGTTCTTATCACGCCAACGACAAATATTCATCAACGTGCTTGCGCGCTTCGTAGGTTGTCCCACACGTTCTTTTCCTTCACGAGCTGGTGGCGTCAGCACTCCGAGCTGCTACTATCCTCCAAGGTATCTTCCATTCGGGTGCATATTGGCAGGTGTAGTATCTGCCTTTGAGCGTCGCTGCGGATGTGAAATATGAGTCACAGCTCCTATCACAGAGTATCCAAATGCAAATTGAGTCATATCGCACGAAGAACCAAGCTTCTGCCATCTTCTGCCACCGACAAGTTCTTATACATAAGTGCCCTACACTCCCATCCCGAACCGCGCTCCGGCCCAGGCATCAGAACATAGCTCGGCATGCAGTCCATCACCTCCCCTGGTCCAAACATTCGCATAAGCATGCGCATCTCGTCATAAAGCTCGGCACGATCGCAGCCTGGGTATACGCCAATGAAGATGCTCTCCCCGCCATCCACGCGCACGGTCTTGTATAAGACGCCCCTGGAGCTGTACGGCGCAACGAGAGGGCCCACCTCCTCAAGGAAGATAAAGCGGAAATTGGGCGGGTCCTCGGGGTAGCCGAACTGGCATGGGAGCCGCGCGCGGCACAGGGGTCGGATGAGTTCACGGAGCGCCGCGGGGTCGGCATGGATGCATGTGCATATCTTGGGTTTGCGCCCGGAGGTGAGGCCGTTTTCATGACCTGGTTCTCGCTCGGGCGGTAGGCTCGGCTCACGATGCTCGGGTATGGCGCGACTGGTCTGCGTGGCCGCGTCGTGGGGCGTAGGACGGACGGGATGAGGAGGCGCAGGGTCTGCACAGATCTCCGCGAAGCGCAGCAGCAGGGCGGAGAGCTCAGGGCTCGGCGAGCGGTCGGGTCGGCAGAATACTTGGCGCAGTATATGCATTGCGTGGGGGTTCAAGAAAGGAATGGGTGGCGCGCGGGGTTCGGTGACTTGGACAGGCCCTATAACAGGTGGAGAACAAGGGTTGCCACTGTGGCGAGTCCGCACCCTTATATTAAGTGTCTGGAACACTGGCAAATAAGTGCGGGCAACACTGAAAATAAGTGTCTCGAACACTTGTAGATAGTGTTCTGAGCATGTAGCCTCCCGATTGCGTA
Organism: Auriscalpium orientale; assembly: GCA_019915035.1. Lineage (NCBI taxonomy): Eukaryota > Fungi > Basidiomycota > Agaricomycetes > Russulales > Auriscalpiaceae > Auriscalpium > Auriscalpium orientale. The sequence goes on from JAHLMH010000001.1 coordinate 5,468,501, forward strand.
CACTAAATATCAGTGTTCGAAACACTGATTTTCCGGTGTTTTACACACTGATTGGGTCATTTTGCTCCCTTATTTCTAGTGTGCTGCACACTGATTTTGAACACTGATTGCAAGCGTTCCGGACACTGCTTGTAAGCGTTCCAGACACTTTTTCCCAGTGTTCCTGACACTGATTTGGCTCATTTATTCAGTGCTTTGAACACTTAATCAGGACCCGGCTGCGGGTCGCGTTCAGGGCTCGGAACAGTGTTACATTACTTAGCAATAATTACTACGGATGCAGGGATACATGATCAGGGCAGGCAGCGAACGAATACATACGAAATCAGCACGAGAGCTTTGACAGCACAGGCAGGGCAGAGAGAATGACACAGAAGGCAGTTACAGGGACAAATGATAGGGCAATGAGAGCGCAGATCGAGCGAGCGAGGCGAGGTGGGCAGTGCAGTGTGGTGTGAGTACTGAGTGGTCAGAGCGCTACACGGGCCAGTCAAAAGTCGTCAGCAAAGCAGCAGTATAAGCAGCACTACTCACAATGCAGTTCTACGAGACACGGACGGACTGCGCATCATATCAGGAGGTCAGCGTTGCCGCGCATTGACCATGCGATGACGACGACGGACCTTGGAGCGTGTGTTGTGGACGCGGCCACCTGGCGGCTGAACGGGATTTTTCTTTCGCTTGCGCGGATTGAGCGGCCCCTGGTGCGGTCCAGCAGTCAGGAAAGGGACTCGTGGAGAGCAGCGGGACACACCTGGTTGTCTAATGCGCCGGGTTGAAGGCCCGAGTCGCCTAACGATGAGCTGCCTAAGGTGCTCGAGCTCGGGAGGGGCGTAAGCGGCGATCCGGTCTCCTTGGGAGTCTGTGCCGCCCGCTATCGGTCTGCGTCAACACCGACACGCGTCACAGTTGCGAGAACGTACATAGCGCGCTGGCGGGCTGATGCTTCTTGCCGATGGCGCAGGAGGCTGCAACGTCGGGCCACGGTCAGTGGGCGACGAGAGGATCAAAAGTCGTACACTCACAAATTCATCTGGCTCCAGATGCGCGAAGAACGCGGAGATCGCGACTTCGGCATCAGGATTGAGGCGATAGTGCCAGTAGCCATAGCTCGAGCTCGTCTTCCTGATGGCATGGGCTTCTTCGATGCTCGTGTTGTTAGTATAGGCGATGAGCAGGTTGGCGAGCTCAGGAATCAGAATGTACTGTCGTAGAATGCGCTCAGGGATGGCTAGCACCTCGGCGGCTAGGATACGATCTTCCACCGGCAGCATGCGGTGAATGGCCTCCTCGAAGATTAACCGACCGTCGTCACCGTAGCTGTAAACAATATGAGGAGTGCAGCGGCTCAATGCAAGCATGACGACGTACTATCCAACGCGAGCCAGCTCTTCCAGCTCGTGCGAGAACACCCTACCCTTGCCTTGCTTCGCCAATTCAACCATCGTCATCATCCTGCAGATGTCGCGAATCACGAGGCTGCGCGTCGAGACCGATCCGAGGATATATACCAGCATGGAACGGAGCATGGTGCAGTTGCGATAGACTTCTTCGACCTTCCACGGCTCCGTCGGCCATCCGAATCGATGCGCCATCGGCCGGTCGACCTGCTCGTATTCCAGGAGCAGGCAGAGCTCACGCTTGGCGTCCATGATCTTCTGGAACCCGGCACACGCTGTCGTGAGACGGGAGATGCGCTGCAGCAGCAGGCAGCAGGCTGGGCTGGGGGGATCGTCGTCAATGCTATGCCTACCGCAAGCGCATTCGGACGAGAGAAACAACGGTTCCGCGAGGTCCTCGTCGATCTGATCCATGACTCTGTACGGGTCTTCGTGCAGAGGGGAGGCTAGTGAGATTGTCAGAGCAGCCTGAGCCGGGGCATGAAAGTACATCACGTACGCGGGCGCATCAAATGCTCGTCAACCGTTTCGTCGTCTTCAGTTCGTCTCTGGCGATGGGCGAGACACGGTGGGTGAGCTAGAGCGAATAGAGCACGAAGATAGTTAGAACACGTACGTAGACACGGCGGCCTTCCGCGGGCGGGAGGTCGTCCAAGTCTACGTCCATCGCGGCGCCCTCATTGCGGTCTGCAGAGGCGGCTTTGGCCGATTGCGAAACGACCGTCTGGGTGGGTTGCGAGGCCGCAGCTTCGAGATCTTGAGAAACTTGATCATTTGCGGATGCAAGACGTCCGCTTTTGCGTGACGCGGGCTACAGGAGGAGGTATGAGCACTGTGTATGTAAGAAAGCTACTCATGGCGCACCTTGGAGCGCTTAGAGCGACTGGGAATCTCTTCTTCAACATCTTCTGTACGGCCTGAGCCAACTGCGTCGGCCTGCACGGTACTCTTGCGAGCGCGGGGCTTTCGGAAAGAGGTTGAGTGGAATGACGTGACATGCACAGACGACAGCGTACCTTTGAACGCGTGGCCATCAGCTCCGACGGCTCCCTGCGTCTCCCTGGCACAGCCGACGCTGTTTTCTTCCGCGAAGCAAGCTTGTTATTGGAAGCGAGATGTTCGTCAGCTCGATAAGCAGACATTGAAAGAGGCGCAAAGCGTACCTTGGGGGCTTTCCGGCGGCGAGGCATTGCACCTGGATCAACGGGCGAGCTTGTCTTTCGACCCCGGGACTGCGCCACCACCTTTGAAGCCTTCGAGCGAGCCGCTAGCTGTAGCTCATATGCATCAGCAGCATATACTGGACTTGACGCACCTTGGACGTCTTGGAGCGACGGCTCGGAGGCTCTCGCTCCGCGTTGACTGCTTGGCGCACATCAGGTCGTCCCGGTGCTGGCAACTTTGAAGCGTTCGAACGCGCGGGTGGCCGTGCCTCCTACGCATCAGCAGCGTATATGCACGAGCTGGAAGAGACACACCTTAGATACCTTCATGCGAGCGTCAGGCTCTGCCTCCGGCTCCGAAGATTCATCTTCTTCGATGTCTTCTACATTGAGTTGTCGGCCACGCTGCTTGATGTGGCAGCACATGAGCGGCACGAACGGTAGACTAAGCGGGGGACAACGGCACCTTATCTGAAGCTTGAGGCTCCTCCTCCTCCTCGTCGTCGTCGTCGTCGTCGTTGTTGTTGTCGTTGTCGTCATTATCTGCCGAGTTTCTGGCACGAGCTGTGGCCCTTGATACACGCGCCTTTGCCTTCTTGGCCTTGTGGTCATCAGTATGGCAGCATATATGCGCGTCACCGACAAGACAGCGTACCTTTTGGCGAGTCGGGGGCTCTTCCTCCTCATCCTCGACGTCGACGGTCGGTCCGAGTGCTGAAGAATATCATGAGGGTAAAATGACGCGCAGAGGTGAGGAGACGTACCACGAAACTCGATCTCTCCGTCTGACTCGCCCTCTTTGCGTCGGCGTTTCAACTGATAGCTCGTGTTGCGCAAGAACGTGAGGAGCATGGCCTCAACCGGCCATGCATCCACGTAATTGCTGAAGTGTTTCTGCTCTTTGACCGCCTTGGGGAGGGCATCAAATCGTCTTCCATCCGAATCACGCAGCAACCACGTACAAAAAGCGTGACCTTATTGACAGCAACCTTGGACTGTTGTGAGAATGGCTTGGAGAGGTCGAGGTATTTGCGGGCTAGATTGCGGACGGTACTCTGCGAGAGTGAGTGAGCATACGCCGCTACATGGAGACAGAATGCGCCTCACTTGCAGGAGCAGGAATTTCCTGTGTGTCCCAAGCTGCATCTCATCCTCAAGATTGTAGCCCTTCTTCGTTCGACCGGCCTGACCACTGGGCTTCGGTATCTGGCGCGTCCTGGACTCCGTTTGCGGCGAGGTATGCGGGGACTCGACTAAAACGTGGTAAGGCTGCAGCGGAGAGCATGAGACATATCACGAGCACACCAATATCACCCTCTAAGTCATCGTCGTAAGGCCGAAAGCCGTCGGCGTAGGGCGGCATAGTGTCGAGTGGGGAGGAGGGAAGAACGCGCGATAGGCGCCAGGCGGAGCCTGGCGACGCGCCAAGACGAAGCGCACGTGACCGCAACTCTGCGGCCCGGGCTCGGAGACGACAACCAGTTGAATACTGAACAGCTCCGTGCCTCTCTATGTGATGCTTTGCTGTCAACATCACCGTACTATATAACTGCCCAACCGCTCCTTCGCCGCCAATTCCCTATGCCGCCAACTCCCTACGCCGCCACCGCTCGCCTGTCAACATTCGGCCCAACAACTAGCCCACCAGCTACTCCGACACAGGTGGCTTCCAAACCTGGAAGGCGGCAAGAGCCTCCGCGGTGCGCTGTGCAACTGATGCATCGAGTGCGGCCTTGCAAGCGGGATCCGCACGGCGGAGGGCACCTTCGGTGCGTTGCCCGTACGCATGCCAGCGCATCAATCCGCCAGCGCAGTACTGAGTGAAAGATCGGCGCGTCTCACTGGGGCGCACGGGTGTGTTGCTATGAGTGATTAGGGCTGAAGGCACGAGTATGGTTGAACCTGGAGGGAATTCAATCACAAGCTTGAGATCCCACAATATGAGATGGCCGCCGTGCTTGGGGTCATAATTCCCGAGAGCGGTGATCGCGCACCATCCATATGGCACGTTGTAATAGTCGCGATGGGGCGCTGTCGCAACTCGAGGGCCAAAATTGAAAGTGGCGGCGGGGAATACACTGTTCGAGTATGGCGGCGTCAGGGCGGGGTTCTGCGCACGGAGATCCTTCAATATATCGTCATAGATAGTCCACTTCACTGGATTTGACGTGTAGAATGAGCCTGTGAGGCGCAAACACTTGTAAGACAGGTGGGCTAGCAGGAGATGATGATCACTCACTACTGCCAAAGCCAGCCATGCGTCGCAAGGGGCCGTGAGCGCGAAGCCTAGCGCACGCCCTTTCCTGGGAGGCGTTCTTGGCCTGCATATTTGTCGGCTCCTGCACGACGATTAATTCCGGGAGAGCGAGGAGTAGGTTGAAAAGGATACATACCGTCTGTCCGCCACCAAAGGAGAAACCCATGCTCAGACTAGGGTACCGTCCGCGACGGCTGCGCCGCTGCTTGCGTGTAAGTTTGCAGGTCTTCAGAACGTCTTCCAACTCCCTGTCTGAAGAACGCTCCACACTTGGCCATGTCGGGTCGCCGTCCGGGCGTCCAGGCATTGGGACGATGACTCGTTGTTCCGAGTCCAATATCGCGTGCGATGTGCTGTATTCAAAACGTCAGCAGCGGAAGAGTGAGTGGGCTGTTTGTGGAGCTTACCTGCCATCCCACGGTACCAACTGAAAGCGGAGATCGTCAATGAGCGTTGGCAGTGGGACGGCCTTTCCAAGGTAACGAGCCGCTGTAGGGTCTAAACCTGGGCTGCCGATATAGCCACTCTCGGAGATCGGGATGCTGGATGCATCCACTCGAGCTGCCAATGCAACAGGATTGGCGTGCTTGGCCATCATCTTCGGGGTGGGGATGGGCAGTGGCTGACCGGATGCCTCGCGACCTCTTCCGCGTTTGTCATTGCGCCTCAGTCGCTGCCGTGTCCGCTGAGCCCGCTCTTCACTTTCAGGTGATGGCGTGTGGCGCCGTTTTGAGGTAGACGCTGTGGTTGCGGTGTGAGGAGCCATGCGCGCCGCGCGGCCTTTTTGAGGCTGAGTAGGTTTGCGACCGGTAATGCGTACGTTCCGGGAAGGCAATGGGCGATGCATGTTGTGGTAGCCAGTGTTGCCTACCGAGAATGACGAACGTACGCGTCGGGAGCGAATGGATGGCAGATGGGGGGCGGCAGAAGATGAAACCGTGTCCGCGCCGGTTGCGGCGGGTGCCAGCGTCCTGGTACAAGCAAACGGCCTGTAAGAACGCGTTCATTTGGTATGAAGATGCACATACCAAGGATTATCCATGTCTTGAGGCTTCGAAAACGCGTCCAACGCGTCTGTTTCGTTTGGTTCGTCGGTCCGAACGCAGACCCCCGGCGAGGCGTCCCGGGAGGCATCGCTGTCAGGCTCATCTTCAGTATCCCAGTCCGAGTCGGAGGGCTGCTCGCCGGGTCCGTCTCGTTCGCGCCGTGCCACGTCACGCTCAAACAAAGCGTCCTCCAGCTCGATCGCCGTTGAGATGGCGGTCTGCAAGTCAAAGCTCTCACAGACCGTGACAGAAGCGTATGGCGAATATTCTTTTCCACATCGGAGCTGTGGGAAGTTGGCTGGGTGGACTGAGAGGTTGACGGGCACGTACCAGTCTAGGGGGGAGGTCCATACTGTGTTTCGTGGGTCTATGCATAGGACGTCAGAACGGCTCGACTCAAAAACATAGGCCCAGGCCGTGCGCGAGAGGTACCGGGTCCGACGCCATGCAAGCGACGGCCTGGTTGAGGTGCTCACCTGCTTTTATTGTGTAGAGCCCAGCGACAATGAGGGGAGATGCCTACAAAGGCTCTCGAGAGTTGAGACGGCGAACTGGGCGGGGTTCTCCGCCAGGAAGCGCGCTTGATGGCTTCCCACCTTTGTCACTGTGAGCGCGCGCATGCACCGGCGCCCAGAGCCGAGACTGAAGGCATGGTATAGAGGGGAGCTAGGGCATTATTGACTTATGTTCACAGAAGCTTTGAATCATGTATACTATTGCCTTACTCGCGATTCAATCGTATACACCTTTAATTAAGCGAGAACACAATTTGAATGATTAGACTACTACTTAGAGGGCGAGCACCCAACAGCTAGGTTGGCTGCCTCAAGCAAGTCATCCAGCGTGGTCCCTGGCACGTCGCTTGATGGACGTGTGTGCACAAGCGGGGCGTGCGGCGTCCACAGTAACTGCGCAAAGCGAAAAGCGACATCAGCGGTCTCCGAAACGGCCGAGCGTTGCGCAAGACAGACGTACCTCCCGGTATGCATTCGTATCCGCCGCGCGCAGACACGCCTGGGACATTGTGAATCCCGAACCAGAGTGGAGGGCGGGAGTGATTTGCTGTGCCAAATTGGCTTCCTGGCCGCGGAAGGTGGCGAGGGCGGAAGTGGGCGGCTCGCTCGTGCTTGACACGAGGCCACCGGCACCGACTCAACTGCTGGTAGACATTTACAACATCAAGCCCGGGTCTGGGGAATGTTTTTGGGTGAAGCGATGGGCTGGGTCGACTCACAGGCGCGTGAACGGCGGGCGGGCTTGAAGCGGCCTCGGGACACGTTCTTGCTCATCAGGATGGCGCACGATATTTAGCGAGGTCTAGCGAGGAGGACGGTCAGAATACATGGAGGAGAAAGCGGGCGACAACGAACCGCGGCAGTCTCGTCGCGCTCCACACGGGGGCTCTGTCCTTCTCAAAACGCCCTCGCGCCCATCCCCGACATTCAGCATCATAGAAGGACGAATGTTGCGGACACACGAGTTGATGTGGTGGCGCTTGACAAGCGACGGCGGTGCATTCAACGCGCGCGTCGCGCGCATGCCTGCCCGCTCTTCAGGTGAGCCGTTTCAGGGCCGTTTGACGGTGGTTGCTAGGTGACAAGTTGGCGGGAACGCGAGCAGACGATGCGAGGACTGAGGGGTGCGAGGGTCGCGGATACACGTGCTGCGTAGGGGAGACGAGGCAAGGAGGTTGGGAAGGGGATACGCACGCGCAAAGAGAATGCTTGATGTTCTCGAGGTGCCCGTGCTGGAGAGCGGCGGCGTGCGGGTGCAGGGGTGGCCGACGAGGAGGTCCGCGGGACCATGATGTTGCAACTTAGTGTCGCCCTCGTGCATTCTTGCGGCACCGGCAGGCCGCGCGGGAGAAGAAGGGAAGTGGCTGCCGCGTAGGAGCGCGGCGCGGCGGGACGTCGTTGCGACGTTTCTGGTGCCTTGACGGTTACTGACGAACTTACTTCATGCAGGTTCCTATACTGCGGCCGCCCTTGCGCGCGCTGCGCGCTTCATTAATCCTCGCCTTTGGCCGCCTGCAGCGCCAACACTCGCGGAGCCACCGGACGTGTGTCGCCGACGTGTTACGCGCGCCTGCTGGAGGGAGATCGGCGCAAGCGTCCGACGAGGGTGACGTCGACCTGGACGAGGGAGAGGATATCGGAGTGGAGATGGGATGGGTGAGCGAAACGGCCGTCGTCGGTACGTTGTTGCGTCGTTTTCATGCCTTGATCGTGACTGACGGACGGAAAGACTCCTGGGAGGCTGTTGCGCAACCGAGGTCGCTCGACTGCAGCCACGCCGCAATGCGAGTGCGCGTGCTGCGCGCCTCCTCGATTCTCGCCCTTCCTCGTCGGCAGCGCCAGCACCCGGGAGGCCACGATTTGAACGTGTCGCTGACATTCCACTCGCGCCTACGGAGCGCGGCGTCCAAAGCGTCAAGCCCGCATCATCTCCCATCCAGGAGACGGCCAGCATGGGGGAGGCGGGAGCGTCGGGCTGTGTGTCGCCGCGACCGTCGGCAGCGCCAGGATGAGCGCAACCGTCTTCTCAAGGCTTACAACCCGCTCGACACGACGTCGATGTCTTGATGACAGCACCGAGTACGCTGCATGCGGCAACGACATCATCCCGCGCTTCTTCAGCAGCGGCGGACGGCGGGTATGGTTTGCTCTGACGACGTCTGAGGTCAGTGTTTGCGTACAGGCGTGTGTCAAATTGAGCACTGACCTCGAGCTCGTCGAACAGGCCTTCAAGCGACGGTTGCAACGCGTCTCTTCGGCGACGTGGGGCGGTGTATTGGGGCCCAGTTCGACGTCTTGCGAGCATGCAGAGTTGTCCATCATGCGCAGGATCCAGCGCCCGCGTGCCCACGAAATCATGGAGGTACGTTCCTGCGCACTTTTTGCCGCCAGCGTTTGCTGACGTTGCGCGCGGGCTGTTGCGAAGAAACGAGGGAGGGCAGGACGGCCGAAGGCGCCGTCAGAAGACGATGCAGGGGATGTTCTTGAGAACCGTCGTCGGCGCGCTACTTGGCGGGACCGGTGGCGAGTTAGGTGAGAGCGCAGTGTCGACGTCTCAGCGTGGTGTGCGGAATGCCGGCGTCTGCTTGGCGACTTCAACAAAAACGCAGGGGACATTCAAAAATGCGCTCTTCTCGGCGCACTGATGCAACGGGACAATGAGCGGGCTTCGTGCGAGGGTGGATAAAAAACTCACCACACCGCCCGAAAACGACGCCTCAGCGTGGCATTGCGTGCCCGGTGCCTACGCGGGAGTGGGTGGGCGGACGAAGTCGACGGCATGGCCGTGATGCGCTCGATAGGCTTGTCCAGCGACGACTTGTCCGGCGACCGTACTTGAGCGCGACCGTCTCGTCGGTCGCCTTGGTCGTGTGGAACTGCAGGACCTCCGCGAGACGCCTGCGGTTCTGCGCGTCGTCCTCGTGGATGCCGAACAACGCCTCGTAGAACTTGGCCCTTCCACGCTCTTCTTGACGATATTCTTGCCGGTGGCCTTCAAGATCTTGTTGAATGTTCCGCTGGAGCGTCTCGCGCGAATGTTCAGCGGCAGGTCGTTGTAAATGAGCATGCGTCGAAAATTGACAAGGAATGAGCGCGACTTACCGCTTGGGCAGTAGACGATGGCCTTGACCGTGAGCTGACCCTCCACAGAGAAGTGCTTGACGGCGAGGTGGGCGGGGGGGGGGGGGGGGGGGGCGCTGAGAATATGGTTTGCGCGGCTGAGGATGCGGGCAAACTGGAGCCATAGCGCGGCAAGAGTTGGTAGCGCTTCAGTACAGCACCTCGGCCAAGGAATATGGAACGCACCTGGCGACCTCTGCGTCCTTCGGGCATGTGAGCGCCCCGTGCGCCTGCGCACCCCTTCGCTCGTGTCCGCCCAGTCGAGCCCCCCAATTGAGCTCATCCGCGAGACGCTCTACGCCGTGCTCAGCGACGTCCTCGCACAGACGCTGTCCCTCCGCCCGCTGAGCGTGCTCGCTCGATTGGGCGCCATGCAAACAAGCCGGAGAAGGAGGACACGGTGGAGGTGATGACGATCTGCTGCTCGAGCGCGTGCGTGCGATGTTGGAGGTCGGCGCGGGGCGGGCGGAGGAGGTGAAAGGCGTCGAGCGCCGCGCGATCCGCGTGCGGTAGGAATGAGTAATCGGTCACAACCATCTGTCACGTAGATGGTTTCGTCGATGGTCCTTGTTCTCGATATCTTCCTGCATCCACCATGACTCGGAAGTACTGTCGCTGCAAGCCGTCTTGTGGGAAGCTGCTCAGCTTGAGCTCTCGCAGGAGGCATTGTCGGAAGGTCCTCTTGGCTATAGCAAGCTGGGAAGAGTCATTCAAGACGCTCAGACAGTCTGGGCAGTCCACAAGCGATATGCCTGCGAGGCCGTCTACTCCAGCTGACTCTGAGCATGCGGCAGATGATGATGAGCCGACTAGTGAATCTTCGGAGGATGAGAACTCGGATGATGATGGTGCGTCCTACACACACGGATGCCGCCGAGGCTGTCCGAGTTTTTACTCCAGCTAACTCTTGGATATTGCAGATGCTCATCAATCTTCGGAGGATGATGGCATGGATGTTGATGGTGGGTTCTCTTTACTAAGTACTGCTTTGCGTCTGTAGATTTTGATCTTGATTATTAATTTGCCAGATCTCTCTCAGCCTGCAGATCAGTGAGTTTCCCTGCAGTTTGATTGTGCACTCATCAGTTAATAATATTGCAGGTCAGTCTGGGAAAATGGTGAACAATTCTTGAGCCCTGCTTTTCTTGCACTGTCTGGTCAAATACATGATCAAAGCATGGCTGCTGAGCAAAATCATGACTCTAGCTCAGAGGATTCTGTTATATCTGGCCACAATCATGGGCAAAACTCTGAGCCAGTGCAGAACCCTGGGTCACTTGATAATGATGATGAAATTATATATGATGCACATGATGCAAATGATAATCCAGAGATGCATGGCATCATCTCTGCAGCTGACTGGCTGCTAGATGACTCAGATGATGGAATTCGTTCAGACCACGAGTCTACTTCTGATGAGTCCAGTCAGGCTGGCATTGCAGAGGATGAAAATGATGATGATCAGTCAGACATGGAATATGATTTTGACCCAGCTGTGTCTCTGATGGAAGTATTAAAACAGCTGATAGAATATCATGGCAATGACCCAGATGCAGAAGTTGATTATGGAGACATAACTAGCTTATCTGAAAAGCAAAGAGATAACATTCGTGCTTTTCATCTGCTTCATACAAGCAACATGCCAAAGCGGTCATTCAAGCAGCTGAGAAATACTGTGAAACACAAAATGGACATTGATTCACAGTATGTGATAATACGTCAAATTGCATTGCTTGCAGGTGTGGAACCTGTATTCTATGACTGCTGTCCTGGGTCTTGCATGTGTTACATTGGGAAGTACAAAGACCTCATGGGATGTCCATTCTGCGAGAAAGATTGTTATACTTCTTCTGGACAGCCAGCCAGACAGTTTTGTTATCTACCATTCATCCCCCGATTGAAGGCATGGTTTGAAAAGGCAACAAATGTTGAGCTTCTCAAGTACAGAAGCAACTATGAGAAGAAAATGGACGACAAAATATTTGATGTATTTGATGGAGAAGGCTATAAGAAGCTTAAGACAACTCGAGTGAAGATTGATGGCCAAGTCAAACCTTATAAATATTTCTCTCAGGAGAATGATATTGCATTCTCATTTTGTGGAGATAGCTTTCAGTTATTCAGTCGCATTAGAGCCAAGAAGGGCCCATCAGCGACACCACTTGTATTGCAGATATACAATTTACCGCCAGCTGTACGAGCTCATGTGAAAAACCTTCTATGTCTTGGAATTATCCCACCCCCATCTCAGGCAAAAGATGCCAGGTCATTCTTCATCCCATTTGATGATGAATGTGCCATTCTAGCTGAAGGAGTTGAGACATGGGATGCACTATCCAAGGCGAATTTTACCTTGAGAGCCTATAACATATTTGGACTAGGTGACATGTTATGGATTGAAAAGGTTCTCAACTTCAAAGGCCATAACGCATATTGTCCTTGCAGACGATGCAAAATTACTGGCTGCCGAATGGGAACTCGAAAGATATATTATGTGCCCTTGATCCCGCCAGAAGAGTTTGAAGAGGGCATCGTCTGGGATCCTAGGAATTTACCATTGCGCACACATGATGAGATTCTATCACAAGTCAAAATCATCACATTAGGAAAAAATAAAACACAGCGAGGACAGTTAGCAAAGCAATATGGACTAAGAGGTGCTCCGACACTGTCACGTGTCTCTTCATTAGACTATGCCAAATCCTTGCCCCATGACTGGATGCATTTGTTATTGGAAAACCTCTGCCCAAATCTTGTGTCCATCTGGATAGGCGACTTTCGTGGCTTGGATGCAGAACTTGATCAGGGGTATCATATTTTCCCTGCTGCATGGGCTAGGATTGGTGAAGAGACAGCAAAAGCTACAGATTTCATACCATCTGCCTTTGTGCGAAGGATTGGAAATATTGCAAATGACAGAAGCAACTTTACTGCAGAATCTTGGTGCTTTTGGTTCTTGTACATCGCACCTGTAGTTCTCAAAGGTCGCTTTCAGGATGATAAATTCTATGATCACTTCATGCGTCTTGTCGACATCATGACTCTTTGCTTGAAATATGAGCTATCTCGCGAAGTCATCCAAGAGATCAGAGAGAAAATCATAGAATGGGTTGAGTTCTATGAAAAATATTACTATCAGTACAAAGAGGAAAGATTAATGGCATGCAATATTATTATCCATGCTTTGTTGCATGTTGCTGATGACCTCTTGTATTGTGGTCCCGTATCTGCCACTTGGGTGTTCTTCATGGAGAGATTGAATGGCATTTTGAAACAGTCATTGAAATCAAAAGTTGCCCCTGCTTCTGCCTTGAATAATAGAATTCTGCAACAAGCATATTTGACTCAGCTTAGTATGAAATATGATCTTGAGGAGGAACTAGGCAATCCATTGCAACCAAAAGATGAGCTATCGAGATATGAGAAAATCTATGACGAATACAAACAAACCATCTTAAGGCCACCACATCAAACAGATTATATCATTGATGATGACCTTCGCCGTCGAATCGCAGCGTATCTCAAAGAAATCATTGAGAATGGAAAGACAGTACCTCAGATTAAAAATAAACTGCCACGAACAATGGGCATATGGGGAAATGTCAGAATTGCAAATGGAGGAGATGCTATTCGAACAGCATGGGCTGCTGAGAAACAGTCCATTCAGACGCAAAGAGACTCTTCATGGGTTAGAGTGAGTACCCTTTTCTGTTCTATAAATCAATGGTCCTATAGTAATATATTTCTTTACAGTATGAGCTCCTTGTTGTTGAGCCTGCAGTTGGAAGGCGTCCTGCAACTACCAAAAGAGTGACCTTCTATGGCAGATTGGAGAAGATCATTGAATGTGTGCTGCCTGATGATGAGCACTTTTGGGGGCCACACCTTCATGGCTCTCGTCGTTTGCTAGCTGTTATCACACCATGCCAAACTCAAGGAAAAGATGCCACCAAAGAGCTTGCCACATATAACCGGACTACTGTCACAATTGTTGTTGATATACGTACGGTGCAAGCTGTGGTTGGGAGAGTACCCACCAGGAAGCCGAACGAGTGGGCAATTGTTGACCGAAGCAGAGATGTTGTAAAGACTATATTTTTACCAGTCGAAGACATGGAAGAGTAGTTTAGATAGCGTACTGTGTGCAGGTATATATCTCCAGCTGGTCTTATTGTATCATGTATGTCACACTCTTGAGGCACAGTTTTAGTATTTCTCAATATACGCGCGCATCCCCATACCTGTCACCGCCTGTTGTACCACTGCACGCTCCCGACCTCAAGCGCGCCCACACCCATTCAACCATGCACGATGCAACAGCTGTTAGCGCGCCTCTCTGCTGCCTCCAGTGATGCCTGCACCCCTGCCGCCGCCCCTAACGCTCCCATCTCCAATGCACTCAACTTCCCAAGAACGCACGATAGCAACGTGAACATGTGCCGCGGAACACGCACGATGCGTTGGTACACGCGCATGGCGAGCGCGCCTGCATCTGCGAGGAGGCGCGCGGGGCCAAGGTGCTCGTCGAGCCTAGACTAGTCAGTTGCAGCCCGTGACCAGGTGGCGCCGGGTTCGACACGCTTCAAGGCCACAGGCTGTTGGATAGGCTTACCTTTATCAGGGAGTGTTGGTTTTCAGGGTATCTGCAGTGGAAAGGTGCTGGTGTGGGGCTGGGACAGAGGAGACGTGGCTGCGGGAAGGAAGCGACAATGAAGTGACAGGTCAGTGTGGTTCACACTTATCAATAAGTGTTTGCAACACTTATCAATAAGTGTATCAATAAGTGTTTGCAACACTTGTCGTAAGTGTTATCACAACACCTGTAAATAAGTGTTCCGCAATAAGTGTTTGGAACACTTGTTGCCGGAGAAAATAAGTGTTAAGTGTTCCAAATCAGTGTTCTTGCGAAAACACTTAAATTTAAGTGTCGACATTACTAGTGTTTCTCACACTGATTTCACCCGAATCAGTGTTCTGGACACTTAAAATAAGGGTTCTGACTGTCCACAGTGTTGCCCTGGCATCAACCTGGCATGCATGAGTTGAGCGCCCCCGGACAGCACAATAAGGCTCTTACACATTGCAACAAGAGCACAACGACTGCAACAAGAGAACAACGACGGCTTAGCGACGATGTGTTGACCGAATGCTCAGGTTCTAAATTCTCGATGAACACGCCTTCCGATACGCGCGAAGTGCTCACCTCGGTCCACCGTGTTGCGGTTGTCGTTCTGCAGACTTCGGTGATCCCAGTGTCTAGGGTCCCTCCAGGTAGGTTTGGCTTGTCATTTTGCACGCAAAGTGAACAATGGCGTCCAACATAGATCGACTCGGATGAGAGTGTCCCAGGGTCGTCGATGTCGATCACTCAAGAGTCAAGAGAGCTGCGCGGACGCTTATTTTGTGTTGTTTGGCTGCCAAGCGCCTCCTCGGCCTCAGAGCAATTTTTCGCGAGTCGCCACGACTCTATCCAGTTTCATCGGCACCAGCGCGCGGTGTATCTCTTTCGTCCATCCATCTTCATACGAGAAGCTGCTGCGTTAATCGATACTGTACAGAACGGCCCGCCGTCGTAAGACCATGTCTCCCACACACCTACTGATCCCACCGAAAAATACGAAGCTATATCCAACTCGTGTCAATTCTAGGACCGCGTTTGGATCATCATCATCTTCGAAATCCAGCTCAGAGTGTCCTTCGCGATCGATCGGCAATACCTTCAAGATTCCCAACCTTGTCGTGGCATCGTCCACGTTTCCAAGAATCTTGACCACGACGGTGGTGGCACTGCACTCGAGCAGCGAAAATGTCCAAGGATTCGGAAGGTGAAGGGGGAAGGAGGTGCGGTGTCGAACAGCGCCAAGTCGGTGAGATGCATCGTGCAGGGTTTGCGGTCGGTCTTGGCCGCTTCAATGGCCACAATCAGTGTCGATTCTGCGCCTGACTGCCACAGTGGACGCTGGAGTTGAACTTCTTGAGTTGTGCATCGAGCCTTCATCAAGGAAACTGGCTGGTAGTACGATAGGGTTCAGCGTGTTCAACGCTATTCTGATGTGGGCTTTTATACATTCGTGAGTACATAGTAGCGCTCGTGTCGCCCTGTGCCACATAGACAATACATAAATACATCATTCTGTGGAAACAAGGGACTGTCTACGTCAATTTGATGAAAACGTGCGCACATTGTCCCTTCTCATCAAGTAGAACAGCGCCTCACACTCCTCCTTCGAAGGGAACGTGACGATTCCGAGCTCGGGAGGTCCAAAGAACTCGGGGTCAGCAATGAACCCAGGCGTAGCCGTCGGACCCAATATTCCTGGCCGAAGCATCTCCCTCTGTCGAAGCATCTCCCTCTGTCGAAGCATCTCCTTCTGTCGAAGCGTCTCCTTCTGTCGAAGCATCTCCTCTTGAGCCCATAGAGGACGCGCCTGAGAGTGAGGATACACCGCCACCACCGCAAACGGCCCGGATGTATCCGTCTCAGACACCGTGTAGGAGACGACAGCGTCACTCTGCCATGGCGGGACCTCGCGGAACACGAAGCGAAAGCCCTGGACCTTGAGGAAGCGCACGGAGGAAAAAGTGAAGCTGCACAGCGTGCTTGCGGTGCTGCATGTTGCGATCCGTGAGCGAAGGTCGGCCTGGGTGGGTGGGGTACCTTGGGCACGCATCCCAGCTGGGGCGGTGTCTCCAGGACCACCTCGTGCGTGCGCGGCGGTGTGTCTAGAGCTGGGAAGCATTGGCGCAGCAGGGCGGGCCACATCCCGCCGCGCGTAGACCTCCCTGACTATGCCTGCTTCTGCATGAGATCTATTGTGCAGCGGCTGTGCGCCCTGGGCCGAGCTGGAGAAGCGGACCGTTCTGCGCGGCTCCTCTTCCCAAGGTTGGTCTTCGTATATGATGTCCAATCCCGCATAGCGAGACACTGAGTCGTTGTCATGCGCGTGCACCGACATAGCCGGTGCGACTGGCGCACGGTAAGAGCGAGCTGATGACGGGGTGTGACCATCGGCAAACGGAGAGGGCATGGCTGAGCTGGAGGACAGGGTATCGTGGACTAGCGTGGAGGCCCGGGCGGTGCCACCGGGTGTGTGCGCAACGTTATGTCCATGGCTGGCAGGCCTGCGCGGGGCGACAGAGCGCAGGTGCGATGGTGACGAGGCTTGGCCGTCGACAGTTTGCGGAGCATCGGATATGCATGAGTTGGTCGGATACGCCGGCCTCGCGTTGACAGTCTGACGTGCTGATGCAGGAGCGGTGCTCGAGGTCGTACGCGCTGGCTTAGATGCGGACGCGCCCTTTTTGCGGCGGAATGAGCTCTGCATCAGGGGAATCGACAGGGGTTGAACCGCGTCAGTGCAAGCCGCGTCAGTGCAAGCTTGGATATGCAGGCAGGCCCGGGCAGTGATGAGGGTCTCGTATGCGCAGAGATCGAGAGGTATGCGAGGGAGGAGTATGCATCGTCATTTGAATTGTGCGCTTTATATAACAGGGATAGAGGTTGATGCTGTGGCACTCATCTGCTACGAGTCAGGAATGTGGCATATGATAGAACAAGGCGACTGCGTGCCTTTAATAATACCGTCAAATGCCGTGTTTCCCCCGTATCAATCCTCCTGCACGTTACACATCTCGTCGGAACGTAATTTCCTTATCTCCTCGTTGGCCCTCGGCAGCGCGTCTCCTGCGGATCTGAAAAAAGAACAAGGGAATCAGGAGAAGCGGCGGAGCGAGAGCTGGTACCAAGCTGCAATATTCTCAAAATGGCAGCTGCCAGTGTCGGTGATCTATATCGTTGTTTCCATGCGGCGGAGCTTGAGTCGATCATGGATGAGAAAGCTGAGTGCTATGATGGAAAACAGTCAAGGGCAAGACAAAAAGAAGAAAGCTGGAACTGACAAGCGAAAGTACAACGGTTCGTGTTAATGTCAACGCTGACAGGCAAGGACAAATGAGTTGTCGTTCCTGCGCATGTCTTGCTCCTGGCGGAAGCGTCCCTGGGCATCACAACGTTTGACTGCGATCAGACCAGATGCCCATAGTGAGATAGCCGCAACAGCGATGCAGGTCAGTGCGACGTGCATGGACCAGATGTACTAGACCGGGGGCCTTCAATACGACGGCCAGTGGTGGTACGCGGCTGAGCCCCGTGGCGGAGACACGAAACTCCGGAGCTGCTCATAGAGTAGAAGGTGGACTACTAAGTAGCGTTGAACGTTGAACGGTGAACGTTGAGAACAAACGGAGCTGCCAGCCGGTAGGCGCCGAGGTTGTTTGGCCTTGTGTGTAGCAGCGTCTCCCGCGCTGGCACTTTTCCCAGTGGCACTTCTGGCGCTGCACGGCGGCGTGCACGCTACCATGCGCAGTTGCAAATGAAACATGAGGCAACTGCGCACCGCCGAATCGTCCCTGCGGCGTGCGCCATCCATCAGAGTCAACTCCATAACACAACCAGGACCCGCAGCGTTTACCCTATTCTCCCCTGATAACTCCCGTGCCCCTGCTTTCATAGACAAAGTTGTCCCCGGGCGAGAACATCGGCAGAAGAAGGCTGGGGCCGTGCTGCCGCAGTCGGGCAGCTACAAAATGGACATGTGGTCGCACAGGAAGCTTCAATTCTGCCAGTACTTACTGAAGTTGATGAGGCGATGCTTGCCGGGAGATAGGTGCTGGTGTTCCAACGTGAAATTGGTCAAGGGCAGAGCTCTCGGCAAGCGCACCTTGGTGCTCCGGCTCGTAGCTGACCTTACAAGGCCTAAATGTGGACCTTAAATCATGAATCTGTGCGGCATAGGTTATAAGATTTGAACTGGTACGCAGATATGATACACAAAATGAATGCTCGATGTCAAGCTGCGGGCACCGCGCCAAGCATCTCCGCATGCGCACCCGACCCCGGCGTAGGCGAAGGGGGCTCCAATGGCAGGCGAGGGATCTTGCGCGGGCGTCCCTCGAGCGCGTCATCGCCTCCCGCCGACTGCTCTCCGTCGCCTGCGTCTGACCGATACCCGCGCTTGTTATCTGGAACGGGGAGCAGCCCTCGCGCACTAGGCGAATCCCATGTCGCCTTCTTCTCCTGGCGCCACTTCTTCGCTTCCTCTTCCATCTGCCTGTACTCCGGGTTCGTGGCGTGC
Organism: Auriscalpium orientale; assembly: GCA_019915035.1. Classification (NCBI taxonomy): domain Eukaryota; kingdom Fungi; phylum Basidiomycota; class Agaricomycetes; order Russulales; family Auriscalpiaceae; genus Auriscalpium; species Auriscalpium orientale. Next base: position 5,487,136 of record JAHLMH010000001.1, read on the forward strand.
CATTGGAGCGCGGTCACTCCCCAGCCCGCCGTCTTGAGAATCTGCATGAAAGAGTCGTGCTTGTCGTCCAAATCGCGCCGCGCGTACACGGTGCGCAGCAGCTGGTAGAGCAGCCGGACCGCCGATGTCGCCGACACAGAGAAGTACGGCGCGAAGTTGCTGACAACGTGGGCCTCGAACACCCGCGGATCCGTCATCAGCGCGTACTTTTCGAGGGCTATGTTGTGCGGGTTGGGCTGCTCGAACGCCTCGCGCATGAATTTGCGGAGGCCAGCGGACCGCTCGGGAGACGTGTTCCAAGTAGTACGGGGTCGCCCTGGGCCATCACAGTACAGGCCGATGAAGCACAAAACCCAGAAGAACGACTCGAGGTCGTGGATGGCGGAGTGCAGGACGGGCACAGGGAGAGGATCAACGGCTGCTTTGGCGACTTCATGTAGGTGTGTGTCGTCGATGACTTCGTTGGGCTCGTCCGGCGCGCCGTCTTCATCGTCTTCGTCGTTGGCAGTCGAGGGAGCGCCAGCGTCATACACTGGGTCTACGGCCTCGCTTTTAATGGGGTAGGCTGTCGACGAAAGCACCTCGTAGCTCATGAAGGCCAACGTTCCCTGGGAAGCATTGTGAGTATACGCCGCCAAATACCAATACACTGAGACACACCACACTCCGGACGTCATCCGTCATATGCTCGTACGCTTGATATTCGATAGCATGGTCCAGGTCAATCAACATGGCCGAATTCGGAGGCTGCAAACCTGTCAGCAAAATATTGCCGTGGCTGATATCTCGATGCAAGATTCCTCGCTTGCAAAGCCAACGATGACCTACCATCCCATCATGAGTTCGGGCCAACGGCGTGAAGTGAACAGGTGCTCACCTCCAATGGCATCGCGAATGCCCATCAAGAGCTCGGAAATGTTTCTGAATTTGACGAGAGGCCACCCAGTGCTCGTGACCGCGAGCCGCGAATGGATGAGATTACGGGGCGGAAAGAGCTCCTGGTCGAAGATGAAGTGATCTTGCTCCCATTCGTAAACCGTTCCTGTAGTTCCGCTGACGGGCAGCACAGCGCTGTCGATCTTGGTCAGTTGGCTCGACGCGGTTGCGCTCTGCTGCTTGGCCCTCAGCTGCGCCAATTCCAGCACAATCGGAGCACCGGTGGGCTCAACTCGTTTCCTGATGAGAAAGAGCGTGTTGTCCTCTTGCTTGTTGATCCGGACGACGCAATGCGAGTAGAAATCGGCGACGCCGCTGCGACCCTTCTTGACCTGCTCCGCCAGTTGATATAGGGCGCCTTCGACTCCGCGGCGCTCGTCGCACCAGGTATCCTTGATGACGAAGATCTGTGAAGGTAGGCAGTGAGCGAGCGGATCGCATATTTAGGTTCTGGGAACGCACACGACGCTTCTCCTCTGGAGAAGTCAAGTCGTCCCAATGCCAAGCTCTCCAAACGCGCGTGGCACGTCCTCGGATCACCTCTCCCCGGGCAAGGCTAAGAGCCTGGTATAGAACAAATACGTCTTGATCTTGACCTTCGGGCCAGGCTCCACCGCATTTCTTCGGAGGCTTGTCCATAGAGACGACCCAGCGTGTTTCGTAAGCGTCTGTCGATGAAGTGGCGCTGCGGTCAACTAGGTATGACGGCAGCGCGGGTAGCGGGTTTCCATCGGCATCCTCTTGGTACAAGAGCATGGTGGGATCCCACCCGAGATCGGAAGGACGCTTGACGAGAAGCGCGACGATGACGCGGATGAAAGTCTTCGGATTCTAGAGATTAAATCAGTGAGAAAAAACGCAGCGACAACGTGCGCGAGTACTCACCTCATGCACATCCACAACCTTCGACCCCATCGCCCCGGACCGATCGACGTGCCACACAGTCAGAGTCCGCTTAGCGAAGACGAGGCCATACATGAATCGCCTGTCCGGCTGCTCGCGCAGAGCTTGTCGAACGTAGCGCAGGAGCTGGATCGCGGCGAGGGAGTCGGTGTTGGCCTGCTTCACCTCAAGAGGAATGTGCACCGTGCGCCACCACACACGGCCGGAACCGGTCGTCTTGAAGGTCGCGACGATGTCTGGGCGCATGTCAGACATGAGCGTGGGGTCCGACTTGGGAGCGGTGGCATGCTCGTCACGCCAGAGGATGTCGAGCTTGTCGATGAAAGCCTCGCGGCAGAAATTGCGGAGGTCTTCGTTCGAGAGAGCCGAATGGGAGCGAGTGGCTCGGCGGGGAGTGTTGGTCTTCCCAAACTGCGCGAGCAGCGTGTGGCACTGCTTCGTGATCTCGTTGAGGACTTTGGTCAGCGGCTCATAGAGCACCTTCTCGTCCTTCGGCTTCAAGGGGAGCCCAGCCCAGTGAGCGGACGCTTTGCCTGTCGCTGGGATGTACTTCTTCGCCGCGACGAGCGCGTCGTGGATGGCATCGATGAAGAAGGGCGGGACCGTGTCGTCGCCGAATAAAGTGTCGAGGAGCTCCGGCGTGTCGACAAACGCGCTGTGACGCAGCTCGTACTTCAGCGCCCGCTCAACGTCCGCAACATGAGTTCCGATGCTACGAGTGAGAGCGAATGAGTGGGGAAAGACGGGGGAGTTCTTGGAATCCGGCATACTCGCCAAGGGAAGAGTTGTGCTGCGCCATGGTAGTGACAGAAGGTGAGCCTTATAATAATTGTGTGTGGCCGCTTTGCTGAGGGAGAGAGGACAATGAAAGATGTTGATACTACTTACGGTGGACCGTCAAGCAGCTCTGAGTCCGAGTCGGCGAAAAGCAACGACATGGCACGTGCTCGTGTCAGGGTCGGGCCGGACATGTCCGGCCACTTACCGACCTGCGGTCTCCTGCGCCTACTTACCTGCCTTCGACGGACCACGACGACGCTGGACAGCGTCTCAAAAAGCAGGCGTGATTTTCTTTCGGTATCCTTTCGAACTATTTTGTTGAGGGAGTCGCTCATCGCACAGAATATGTACCTCAACGCTGAGCAAGTACTAGTAAGTACTGCTGCGACACTTCAACCTCCTCCCTGTTACACGGCACCTCTCCTACCCAAACTGCTTGCCAACATCTTTGCCATTCCTGCCTCTAGGGGACTTTCGGATGGCTCGCAATAACCCACCGCTGCCGGACCATCCCCTGGCCCTCCATGATCCCATCTGGGCCTCAACATCGTCGCTCAACCGCCGCTGAGCCATGAACTTCCTTCCGCGCACCGAAAGCGCACACCCACCATCCAGACCCTCTCCGAGTAGCGCGAATTCACGCACCTCGAAGTCGACTTCCTCCGCCTTACTCCAACCCGCCATCGTCGTCTGCGCCCCACTGCCTTCCATCCTCTCGAGCGCTCCCTTTCGAGCGCTCCAACATGAACGCACCGCGACACCACCGCGGATTGCTTTTGTACAGCGGTCGTTGCGCAGTGCCTTAGCTGCGAGACGATAATATTGCGCGCACCGGGAAGAATCTGTCGCTCCTTCGGCCGCATCTCCGCCACACTGATGGCTAGACGTGCGGCGCGGGAATTGGGACCGCACAGCAATGGCTATCGATTTTATGGAGATATTGATGACCAGGTTTTCAGTAGTGATTCGCGCGGCGGATGGAAAATGGAACAGACCTCGAGGTTGCTGCCACCTCAAACGCTGAGGCCGCGATTACTACTTGGCAGGCGGCTTGCACTATCTCATATCCAGTCGGTATTTTTAGCTTGCTATGGACCGCACGTCAGCACAAGTCCTCCATATACCACAGCCGACGTACCTGGAAGTAATCAGGCGTTTTATATGTCCCAAAATCGACACCGCTGTCTCGGCACATTTCTTCCAACGCGGCACGCACTGGAAGTTTGACACCGCGAGTTGCAGTGACGAGCCGCAGCTCCGGCAGCGCGCGAAGGGGGTCGACTGCGAGGTCCGCGCGCACGCCCGGTGCTGCCGAATTCCAGGCATGGTAGCCGACATGCCGCAACGACGGCGGGAGCGTAACGGGTCTTGTGGGCAGCTCCTCGACGACGAGTGTCCTAAGCTGAACGAGCAGCTCGAGAATCCCAGACGGCGGGATTTTGCCCCTGATTTGCAGCGACCGGAGCTGTGGGAGGATGCCCGCCGCACGGAGATGGTCTCCCAGCGGACCACCCCACCAAGGACGGATCAGGCAGAGATAGGTTAGCGCGGGGAGGGGCTCCGAAAGGAGGAGAGACTGGATAGCACTGGATGCGTGTATCTCGAGGGCCTCTAGTGTTGTGGGCAGCGGATCTTCGTAATCTGAACCTCCACTGAGTACGAGCGCACGCGCGCCCGGGCACATCCTGACGACGGTCCTGCAAATGGTCTTGCGCATGCTGACCGTGTGTAGGAGCACGGGCCTCAGCTGGATGGCCTGCATGCGCGCCTCCAGGTCGACGCTCAAGGCTATGTTGCCACTCAACCAGTTCAGAAACGATATGCCCTCGACGTGGCGGCAAAGCTCCAGCAGACTGAAGCAGACGTTGGCGAAGTCGAGTGGATGAGATGGCCAAGGAATTTGGATGTACCGGACGTGCGGAACGAGGTGCGGGCAGGTGCGTAGGGTACGGATGAGGAGTCGAATATCGCAGCTGCTGTCATCCAAAGATGTGCACCGGATGCGGCGGTAGAGAAGGCGTTGAGCCGTCGGAGTCCATGCGTGGCAGACGAGCGCACATGCACGGAGGGTGGCACAGTCGATAAGGTCGTGCTGTGAAGAACGGAATACCCATTCGATGATGAGGATATTGACATCCAGAGGAACGTCGATCGTCATGAGGGTGTCCGGTCCGGAGGGGGAGTACCGGGAAGGATCGATCGACGCGGCCTTCAGGAACACATTTCCGTTGACCACAGTCGAACGTAGAGATGAGTCTCATTGACCATAGCGGGAGGCAATGGGCTCAGTACGTACCACCGCACACTTTGCGCACGCCGCCTTCAGGGAGAATTCGGCCAATACTCCGAGAAAAGGATCGTCTGGCACGAGTTGTTCAGCAGACGAACGGGAAAGCCGCGATATCCCAGGGATGTTGCACTAGTAGGCCAGGGTAGACTCCACAGACGATTTGATGCAGTCGATGGTAGGTGACGGTGGTGTTCAGCTTCAGTTCCCACGCGCCCGAGGCGATGAGCTGAGACGGGTTGCACGCGTGCTCTTCCTCCCTCCGACCGCCTACACTGGCAGGACCGGTCTTGATGGCGTAGTATTCATATTCATACATCTCTCCGCGTTTTCATCTTGCTCGCAGCCGATTACCCACTCTGGCATGCCCACAGTGTCAACACGTTGCAGTAGCAGCTGCCGCCGACCGAGGAGGAACTGGCGGAGCTGGCATGCTCCCTTCGGAGTTGAGTACGGTGAGCACCTACAGTCCTCTCCGCGCATCCAGCTGGCTGACACGTCCCCAGTCCGCTACGCTCGTACATCGAGACCGCCTGAACGCTTTTTTCCTGCCTACACGATACAACGACCTCCGCCGATAACGATCTCAAAACATCATCTCTCTCGCATCCTGGACATTCGCCCACGTTCCCCCCGCATGTCCATCACGTACCCGTCACCCGCATCCGCGTAGCACCACTCTGCACGATGCTCAAGAATGGCCCGCCCTCGCCGTCAGAACGTCTACGTCCCTCTTCATGCGACCCGTAAACCCATCCCAACCATCCGCTTTGACGCTCGGGGCCGCGCCCTATCTCTCGCCCGCGCTCGGCGCGCGTCTCCACATCACGGCATGGATGCAGAAGAGAAGGAGGTTATGAGAGGGGAAGAAAGTGAGAGGCATGCGGAGGGTCCATGCGGCAACATTACGCTCCTGCGCTGCCAAGGTTCCATGTCCAACGTTCCGCGTCAACGCGTCAACGCCGGCACACTCCACGCCGCCGACACTGCGCACGCCACTATCGCACCCCGCGCCTTACCACCTTCCGGACAGACATGTTGCAGTGCCGCGTCATCAGGCGCCGAACGAAGCAGGTACGTGCCTCTGCAAGCCGTTCGCCACGTTCTGTGCTTGCTAAATACATTTTCCCTCTGGCAGAACCGTCGGCCGACGACCGAATAGAGCGCATGCCACTCGTTGCTCGTCAGTGTCAAGGTATTCTGCGCCATCGCAACAGGACCCTACCGAGCAATGGCTCCCTCCGGCATCGTCACCGTGGAGCACTGAGGCGTTGCGTGGACACCGTCGCGCCCCGAGGTTCATGCATCATGCCGCAGCGCTTTTTTTAGGTACGAACTAGCATCAAGTTCCTCTCATTGGTCTTTTATTGAAGACATCATCTGCAGAACAGCCATTCTGGACAACAATTCCGCCAAGCTACAGCCTCATTCACCCTCAACGTGCAGCGCTGCCCGCACCCGCGGTTCTGCATGCTGACGGACTAAGTATATGGCCTCGTGCCGCACCTCCACTCGACGTTACCGGTGCATACATGCACGTGGCGCGCTGCACGGCGCGAAGCTCCCTCGACCACAGATGCGTTCCTCGTTCCCGACCGCCCGAGGGCAGTTCTACGGATCTATATCAGGGGAGCTTATACGAATCGGGTCCCGATACGATCATCGCACTGCGCTCAAGATTTCAACCGTCGGCAACCTAATGCTCACATCTCAGTCCTGCCTACATCGATCCCGCCTGCACAATGGAGCACGGTGTTTTCTGTTCAGATCGACTGCCTCTGAAGGATGCAGCAGGACGCGGAAGCGTGTAGGCGCAAGCGACCGGCTACATGCAGAGGTGAAAGTCTTCGGGTGCATTTTCTTGTTCCAGCAGCCGTACGATCTCTAGTTGGCAACTAACTATCTCGAACACCGTATCCAACATTGATGTATAGTGCTCTACGGACGAATAATGAGATGCGCAATCTGTTGAAACAAAACAGCGTGCCACGCAGGACGCCCGTCCCTGGCATGGAAGCCGACCGCGCCGCGCACGGCCACGTCATTTCATTTCGCTCTTGTTGTTTACCCCAGACATATGCTATGCATGTTATCCTCTCGGTCCTTGTGTGCGGCTGCTCCCGTCCCTGCTGTACGGTCGCTTGAACGCTCCCGCAAAGTCGGAGCTCGCGGGCCGTCTGCCGAACACGCCGCCGCCGCCGCCGTTGTCATTCACACGCTGACGACTCTACGCTCAGGCAGCCTTCACTGAGTGGTCTTCCCCACAGCGTCATTGCTCTATGGCAGGGCAAGGATCCGGTTTGTATCATAGGGCACCGGGTCGGACGCAAGCATCGATTGCCGAGACTCATCCTCACGCTGACGCCAAAGTGGCGCGGTTGCCCAGCGCCTTTATGCCATAGCCTCAAGATGGCCTGAGACCAATCTCGTACGTCTGCACATTACTCTGCCATTGCGAGGCTGTATCTAACCCCTCCTATGTACAGGCTGCTCCTTGGCCAACATTGACAGACTGGTTGAGGGCTTCATATCTTGTCGACTTTTCCCGCTTTCCGACACAGCCCCCTCCGAGTCATCCTTGGTGTACACCGACAGATGCCAGGATACCTGTCAATTTCCTCCATGCGCAGCTGTGCCTGATGGGACAGAAGGCTGCGCGACTCGTCTCTCTAACTCCCGGCCGAAGAATTATTATCGGTAAGCGAGTGGCTCAGGAATTATAGATAGAAAGAGAAATCCATGGCGACGCGTTCTTCCAGAGCCTCCGCCCATCTTCGCGAGGCGTGGCGCTGGCACGGCCACCCGTCTGCTCAGCACACCTGCACATCTCGCTGCACAAGCGCTCGGCGCTCATAGCTCTGGACCTTTCGTCATTTGCGGCTAATTGGCTTCCCAATTCCGTGTCCAGAGGCTGCGCTGTTGACGCGGCGCGTGCTATCGGGGACGCCGAGCGCTATCACACAGGATATATCTACCGTCTCCGCCTGTACGTCTGATGGCATGTCTGCTGGCCTTTTCTCCCCTCCAACGATACCGAAGACGATCACGCCGAAGACACCGTTTGAGACGGCCAATTTTCTGAGAGCTCGAGGATACAACTCGTATGTCCTTGCCAAACGGAATCATCTGCACGCCGGAGGAATATGCACTCTCCATCGTGACTCCGGAGAACCCGCACCCTCAGATCCACTGCTTGACCCGAGGACAGAGCATCGGACTCACGGTGAGTACCGTCAGCTCGCCGTCTCTAAATGCCACGATCCTCACTGCTGTATCTCGCAGCTCGCTGCTGAGTCAAGCTTCATCTCATTGGCGGCAGTGCTGCTGCTTTTCGGGCTCGTCATCGTGCGTAGGCTATCCTTATCGGCGCTCGTTGACTGACACTAGCTGCAGAGAAATGTGGTACGGTATAGCAGATTGTATTCACTGGGAGACTGGCGGCTGCTCCAGGTGCCTATGGATATATACATGGTGTGACGGTCATCATCGTTGACATCGAATCAATCTGACTGACCTCTTCTTTCACAGCTCAGTCTGTTCTTACTGGACCTGATACAAGCGCTAGGAACAGTTGTCGACGTGAAATGGGCGAGACTGGGCAAGGTGTATTCAGGTAGTTTTTGCACCATGCAAGGTAGGCATACTCTCGTTGACCAACGACTCAAAACCGGGTATCCTGATATGTTTGGGATGTATAGGCGTCATCCAGCAGTTCGGCGAGACCGGCGTCGCAATGACCATCACCGTGCGTACTCGGTTCGCAGGCTGTCAAATCACTAGCAGTTCTCACTGTATCTAGTAGGCCATCACGGTGCATACTTTCGTAGCAGTTATCTGGCGCGTCGGAATACACTCGCGTGCGGTCGCTGCCGGCGTTGTCGCATTCATCTGGGCCTTTGTTGCACTTTTCGTCGGCATCAACGCAGGCATCCATCGCTCCGGCGATGCTGCGTATGACACGCCTACTCCCGTACGCTTTTCTACTCCCTATCTCTCCGCTCCATCGCTAACTTTCCCTGCTCGTGACAGTACTGGTGCTGGATTGGCGAGCGATACCCCGGCGCACGCATCGCGGGCGAATACCTCTGGCTCTGGCTCGCACTCTTCTCCTCCGTTATCGTCTATGTCCCACTTTTCTTCTGGAGCCAGGGCATGCTCTCCGTCTCGCCCATCCGCTGGTGGCGGTTCCACGTGCACCGGCGGTCCGAGCACCTGCAGGGCGGGGACGGCGCGCGGCGACGGCGGCGGCGGGCTCTCGGCATGCTGGCGTACCCGCTCTCATACGCGGTGCTCGTGCTCCCGCTGTCCATCGTGCGCTGGCACTCGTTCCGCAAGGGCAGCGCGCCGAGCGCGGCGACGTTCGTCGTGATGGTCCTGTTCGGGCTCTCCGGCGCGTCGAACGTGCTGCTGCTGCTCATCACGCGCCCGCAGCTGCTGCTCTTCACCGCGCGCGGGGAGTTGGCGGCAGTGCGCCGGCGGGCGCCGCGCGCGGTGTCCATGCCGCCGAGCTCGGCGCGCTCGCGGGGGGCCACGAAGGCGGTTTTTGTGGGCATGGAGGACGAGGAGGGTGCGTGGAATTTGACGAGTAGCGCAATGAAGTCGTTGTCGAGCGCGGAAGAACCGCAGGCAAAGCGAAGCTGACTCTCCAAAGCCGGACGTTTTTGTAATATAATGTACTCTTATTTCGTATAAGACAGAGACTATTAAGGCCGCATACAACCCATCCCCAGCAACTGGTTGTGTCGCCTCAAATCCAGTCGATATGTTTGGGTTGCTAAGGGTTGTATGCCAGCCCATGCCATCCACTGACCACGGACCACGCACCTGGAAGCGTTCATCCTTGGCATACGTCCCAAACTCGACATACGTCTCGCGACACATCACTTCCAACGCAGCGCGCACATGCTGCTGAACCCACCACGTCACAGTGACGCGCTGCAGCTCCGGCAGCGCGCGAAGCGGATCCAGCGCAAGCTCCGTGCGCACGTACGGCACCACGCACCAGGCGTGGTAGCCGACGTGCCGCAGCGACGGAGGCAGGGTAACGTGTTCTGCGGGAAACTTGCCCACGACGAGCGTCTTGAGCTGGACGAGCTGCTCGAGGATTCCCTGCGGTGGAACCTCGGTACTGACATGCAGCGATTGAAGCTGAGGGAGGAAGGCCGCAGAAACAATGTTCTTGTACAGCGAATTGGGACCCATGAGGATGAGAGAGAGATGGCGCAATGCGGGGAGGGGATCCATGAGCGGCCGAAAATAACGCTCGCTGCTTGCATATAATTGGAGGGCCTGTACTGTGGGGGACAGCGAATATTGGCAACCCTCCGGAAATGTGAGCACGCGTGCGCCAGGGAACATATCCACGATGGATATGCCAAGGGATTTCCTCAAACCTGCCACCTCCAGAGCCACGGGCCGTAATTGGATCGCGCGAATGCGTGCTGCCAGTTCGGTGTTGAGAACACCGTCGGTATTAAACGAGCCCCAAAAGGATATGCCCTTGACCTGAGGGCAGAGTTCCAGCACATCGAGACGGACGTCATCACGCCCAGTGGGGGACGGCCAATCAATCACGATGCACCGGACGTGCGCGGCGAGGTGCGGGTGGGTGCGGAGGGTATCAACGAGGAGTCCGATATTGATGTTGAGCCGGCGGTCCCGCACTTGTAAGGATTGGACGCGGCGGAAAAGAAGGCGCTGAGCGACGGGAGTCCATGCGCGGCAGACGAGCGCACATTTGCAAAGGGTGGTATAATCGATAATCGCATGTTGAGATGACCGAAATACCCATTCAATGATGAGTATCTCAACATCAAGAGGGAGTTCGGTCGCCATGAAAATGTCCGTATGGGGTGGGCAATGGAGAGGATTGATCGCGACCTTCAGCGACTCTTTTCGCTCGAAGCTAGACTTCAGAGACGGTGAGCACCAGGGACCTAGACGAAGGAAACGGACTACGCACAGAGGCTTAGATGCGAAATAGAGACGCTTCCGTGTCTCTACCGCTTTTAGGCCGAACACGTTCGAGAGGAAATGGATGTCGGTGAAGTTCCCGGCGAGGAATACTGTAAGGAGATGATCCACAAACGATGTGTCGAATAAATCAAGTCGAATATAAAGTGATCTTGTTGAGAGGCGTGATGTGGTGCTCGGATGTGGTGCGACTCTGTGGTGGACGACGTCGAGCACTGCGCGGAAGGGGAGACGGCGCCGCGGGCCGGTCTCCGAGTCTTTGCGGTCACGGTGACGCGTCTCTGGTCGGTTGCCCGCCTTCCTCTTCCTTCCCCTCACTTTCTGAGCATCCCACGCCCATCTGGCTGCAACCTGTCCCCAAGCAAAGTGCGTCTTGTGGCCTGCCTCAATCGAACGCGACCTAGGTTCTACGGTGACACGTGGACGGAGTGAACCAAGGAGGAGATGATGGCGGAGGCACGCGTCGTGGGGCTCGATTCAGGTGAGCACATACAGTTCTTCTCTGCTTATCTGACCTAGAGCAACACCGCTTTCCCAGTCCTCCACGCTTGACCCCGCGCTCTCACACCATAGGCATGTCTTGTTCACGCCCGCCGACACTTGCCCCCGCACCCCCGCATACGCCCACAGGCCCTCGACAGACGCTCCAAATTCACATATGCCGGCTGCATAAATCAACACCGTACAGGTCGATCCCGATTACAATCCCGCGCAGACAGCTGCCGCGCCGAACTCAGCAGGTACGTGCTTTTCGACTCGTGCTGGGTCCTTGCTTGCTGAGTGACTGAGCCAGGCCTACACTGTATTGCGCTGTCGTCTTATATGCCACAGCCAGCGTCCTATTCCGCGAACACTCACCACTGGATGTGTGTGTCTTCAGTGGGCCATCGACAAGCGTGCGCCCGCCGCATGGGTGCCAGGTATGTGACATCTGTTAGCTTCCTAGGCTTCGGATTCTGATCCAGAGGACTTGAAGCAGCCCCGAATATCCATCATGCATCGATATTGAGCAAGCGAACTTGGAGCAGTTGCTTGGACTCGTTCACGCGACGAGTGGCAGGCACCTGCCTGCACCTGCCGCCGGTGCAGGGCCAAACATCCCGCCCCGCTCGTTTTCATGCCCAGCTGGCGCCCTGGATCTTCTAGTAACCCCCTGCCCGCTCCTCTGCAGTCAAAATACATCCCGGACTCTGCGGTTCTGAACCTCCGCGCAGTCGGCATGGCCTCCAGCGGAAGAACATCGGCTGACAGATCCAGATCTGGGAGCCAAAAGCTTATCACAGATCGGGACGCAGTCCGACTGATCTCAGATCTCGACCGTTCGGCCAAACGACGGCACGCCTCGTCAAGCCAATCTCGCCACGATATCGCCTGGATCCACCGACGCGGACTTTTCTGACAATATCGATGACCTCGAATGCCTCATTGGTTTCGATGGACGTCGCCCAGGCGCCAGGCGAGGGTCGGTGCACGGCTTCAGACCGCTTCAGACAGAAAAACGTCTTCAGGTATGTTCTCTTCTTCCAGCAGCCGTACGCTGAAGCAACGAAACTATAGTGTTCGATAGGATGTTCGTATGCACGTTAGCTTCGTCGCGGAATTATAATTGAATTTTCCACACCCTGCCAGATGTGGTTTCGGCGCGGCGGCTTCCCCGTGGTTACATCGTACTCACCCGCCCGCCGTCTGCCAGTTCCTCCTCTCGCTTTTTCGCCCTCTCTCTCACGCGCCCTCATCCCACCTCACCCGCACCTGTGTTTCCGACATTATATGCCGCGCCCGTACCACCCACGCCGCGTCCGCATCGCACATCGTCACGTCGAGCACCCGCACACGACACCCAAACTTTGCGCGCACCGCCATAATCTGCGGCAGCGACCACGTCGGGTCGCCTTCCGTTTCTCCAGTCATCGGCTCGGTTGTGGCGCCTGCGCGCCAGTGCGGGGAAGGCAGCAATCAGCGCGGGCGCTTTGCTCGGAGAAAGCGCGCCACCTACGTGCAGGTCCTGCCGGAAACCGACCTCGTTGACGACGGCTCACTTGGATCGCGGGCCTGTTGCGGATGTTCGGTGGAAGAGCTTGATACGTTCTGGGGTCGAGTAGATGATCTAGACGTGTGTACCCACGCACGTATGGAGGGCATCCGCGGTATGGTGTTCTATGGATTAGAAAGGATGGTCGATGAAATTGATGGACACCCTGTGGCTTCGTGCACAAGGTTGAAGCGCATGCGCACCCCTGAGAGCTCCAACTTCACGTCTAGCGCGGCCATGAGATTCATGCTCACTCCGCCACCGCCACCGCGTGCATGGCGGCCCTCCGTGTCACACGGTGCTCGCTGGCGTGGACCGTCCTCGTTATCGTCCACTTCACCTCCCTTCGCGTGTGGGCGCAAGGTCTTTTTTTGGCGCCGCAGAATCAGCCGGTACGCTGGTCGGATGTAGCGCCAATCGAGCCAGTGAGGCTCGGTTCGTTGGTCTGTCCGTTCAGAGACGGGATAGATGAAACCGCGAATGCACGATGATGATGCAGCCCGTGGCGACTCACGGTGCCTGCATTGCGTGCTGAAAATCATTCGGTAGCGAGGGCGCCACTGTAATGCCAAGAATCGGCTTGTCAACGTGGTGCTCTTCCTGCGAGCGCGGCATCATTGGGCGTTTTGAGCGAGATGGTGAGCACCATGGCCATGCCACGCAGAGAATGTCCTCCGGCGCGCCGGAGCAGTCGTGCGTGTCTTCCTTTTGGTTGTGGATTGATTTACTGATGTGGAATGGAGATGTCGACTCATCCAAGGTCTGAGGAAGGTAGAAAATACGCCAAAGGGGAACCTGCTATAATTAGGCCAAGTAGAAGTCGAGTGTGAATGGTATGCGGAGTGCGGAGGACGTGTGAGATGGCTATCGATCGGCCGGACTGCTGGAATCGTCTCGCGCAGCAGGAGTGCGATCGGGGTACGCGGCACGCGGGGAAAGGGAGCATACAAGGGCATTGGTGTAGCAAGATGTATGGCTGGTTTCATCTACGGTTGTCGTCTGTGGAGGACACCGTGAAGCGGGACGTCAAATCCAATCGATATCCCATCGAGGGTTCTGCATGTTTATCAGCCTTGCACGGTACGATACATGACTTATGAGGCTCACCGGAAAGTCCTCGCCCACTGGTCGTATTTCCAATACAACAGCGCGGTCTCGGCATACTTCTTCCAATGCTAGGATTTGAGCCTCCGTTGCAAGGCGCGTCGCAGTGACGAGCTCCAATTTTGGCAGCACGCGCAACGCCGCGATCATGCAGTCCATGGCAGAAGACGGGCTAGGCATCCAGGGGTGGTACCCAACATGGCGCAGGCTCGTTGGGAGCGCGATGTCTGCCTGGGGTAGATCGCTGAATACGAGGTTTTCCAGGTTCTCCAGGCGCTCTAGGAAATCTTGCGACGGGGCTTCGTCCATCAAATTCATCAACCGCAGGGTGTGGAGCTGAGAGAGAACACCAGATGCATAGAGCTTCTGCCACCCGGCATCGCGCCAAGACGGGGGGAAGATCATCTCGAGATCTCGGAGTGCAGTGAAGTCATTCCCAGGTGACAACATCCAGTTTATGACGCCCTGACTGTAGAGACTCAACGCATGCACGGCTCCTGTCGCGGAGACTGGCGGCGGGGTAGCATAACCATGACCGCCGTTTCGATGCAAATCAAGCCCATGAAGATCCGGCCACATCCGAAGAAAGAGGGCAATAAAAGAAGACGGTGCTGCGCCTGGAAAGAGGAAGGCCGGGTGCAGCTGCATTGGACGCAGGCGAGCTTCGAGCGCAGGGTGCATGGCTTCTGTATACTTCGTGTCCACTATCCGAATGCCCTGAACTTGCGGACAGAGCTCGAGTAGAGTGACGCCGTCTGAAAACTCGGAAGTGGCTGGATTGAAAGTCAAAGATACGGAGACGACGCAGACGGCCGCGGAAAGTTGTGGGGCGGTGCGAAGGGTGCGAATGAGTAAGAGAGTACGATGGTTATGTTGATCCAAGTCGTTATGGCGTGCATGGGGTACACGGCGGAACAGGAGGCGCTGCGCGGTGCGAGTCCATGCATGGCATACAAGGGCACAGGCGCGAAGGGTCGCATAGTCGACAGCGCTTGACTGTGACAGCCTATATACCCATTCGATTATGAGCATCTGCACCTCCAAGGGTGTATTTGCCATAACGCGCGGCAAACTGACGTTGGAGAGGTAAGATGATGATCCCGAGAGAGTAGTTGGCTCGACACACCTCGGATGAACTTCGCAGTACGACAAAGTGTCCGAGCAGCGTCGCAGTACTGTTGAACACCAAGCGTGGATCGAGACTCCCAGATAGTCAAGCTTGGGATTGAAAGGACTGGGAATTTATGAGCGGTGAACGTGATGCGGCAGCGACGATGTGGTTGGTCTGAGTTCAAGTCGACGCGCGCTCCAACGATGTCCCACGACCTGTTGCTGGCATCCAACCCTATCCAACCCTCATCCAACTCTATCCAACTTCCGTACCTTCGTCTAGATTCCTACCATCCAGACCTCTCGTAATTCTCAGGCACGTCCCACGCGAGCGAAAAGCGTCTTCACGGAGGCCAGAAGGTGTCTCTTGGAGCCCTATATCAACAGGATGACGCGTTGGGACCTGGCGGCAGCTCAAACGCGGGGGGCAGAGGACATGCTGCAGGGGAAGCAGCCTGTTGAGGCATCCGTTGCTGACAGTAGTGAGCAGCGCGGCGTTGAGCGCATCTCGCGGATTGGCCGACTTGAGGTGCGTCTGCGAACCCTTCTGCTGTTACTGCGAACTCATTGCGCTATTTTCTGCTGCAGGAACACTCCACCGCTTCCGCAGCTCAATGCCATTACGAGTCGACATCCTAAGCTTCGGTGACTCACCAGCTCACCCATCACTCTGTTCACCCCGTCAACCGGTCTCCTTGCGTCTCCCCTGCTCACTGAAAGCGCCGCACGAAACATTGATTTCTTCAGCCTCATGTCAACAAATGTCAACACGCAATCTCATGAAGCACGTACCACGGCGCGAGGGACGCATAGTTTCTGCGCTTTGGGCTCGCACATGACGCACGGGAGGGCAGAGATGAAAATGTGCGTTTATTTTGACTTCTAGAAGCCAAGCTGGTTTTGACCGCAAAGTTCAAGCTCCAAGTACGCATTGTGTGAGGAGGCCCGCCCGGCTGGATACCCGCACAAAGGGAAACATACTCTGAGAAGCAGCGTGTGCTATCCTTCTGCGGCATGGGACGCCTTTCTGCGCTAGTCGGGATCAAGAAGGTAAGCAGCATGTTACATGACCACGCCTTGTACCACGCCCATACACTCGGCATCTCCTGGCGGCGTCCGCTATGAACCGGAACATACTTCTATTGCCACAGATTGCCGGCAGAACGCGCGACTGTTACATACCGTACTGAGCCCCCAAGTTCTCCGCAGAGTATATTCATTCTACATATCCACGGCCCTCGGTAATCAAGTTGTTCATGAAATTGTCTTCCTGCTCTTCCCGGTCACGTCCCGCGCCCCACTGGCTCTAAGCAGCCCCGACACTGTCTTAGCGCACGCAAGCCGTTTGAAATCACCACCGTGCCTTCCCCACATCAAGCTATTTCAGTCCAACGTTCACCCTCCCGGCCGTGCGCACCAGTGAATGTGCACAAAACCAGCGTGTCCGGTCCTAGGCCAAATTGACGATGGCCCTCTCACGCGTCCTCATTCCAACTCGCCCGCACCAGCGTCCCTGGCAGCATCTTCTGCGCGCGCACCACCCACGCCGCGTCCACATCGCACATCGTCACATCGAGCTCCTCCAGATGACATCCCGCCTTTGCGCGCGCGGCCAAGGTCCGCGGCAGCAGCCACATCGTCTCGCCTTCGTCCGCTACACTCCCGTGCTTGGCTGGGATGCCCACGTCCATGATGACCAGGTCCGCGAGCGCGGGCACGCTAAGCGGCATGCGTTCCAGGTTCGCGCAGAGCGCCTCAACCGCCGCGCCCTTCACCACGAGGCGCCGAAGCGTAGGCATGTCCGGCCATGTGCAGTCTTTGAGCACATCGCAGTCGAGCGTCAACTCCGTCAAGTGCGCAGACGCCAGGGCATGCAGGGCGGTGCGTGCGGGCCAGGTGTATTCGAGGAAGCGTACAGTCAGGGTGGGTTCGTGCGTATCCACGTCCCTTCGTGCAGTGATGACGGCGGTGGGATCCAGGTCTGCGGTTGAATCAAAGTCGGTGGCGGGATACAGGTCGGCGGTGGTATCCAAGTCTGTCGTGCCGATGTGGAGGCTGGTGATAGCGTTGGAGCGCTGAGCTGCGGACTCCGCGTGGCAGTGAACGGACGCGAGGATGAGGGGAAAGAAGTGATTTGGGATGGGTTCTGTGGTGTCCGTCATATTGTAGCAGGCGGTAGCGTGGGTCGGAAGCGAGAGGTGCAAGACGAGCACCGTGGCTTCTTGCAGGGGGCAGGTCAATTCCAGGTACGACAACTTTGCAAGGGCGACTGGGCGATGCTGGCGGACCTGTTCCTCTGCTGCGAGAATGCCCTCGGCGTTCTCCGAGTCGTTGGAAAGGTTTATCTTGAGCCGCTCCAGGCCGCACATTTCCTGCAGTATGTCGAGCAGTTCGGCGAGCAGTTCGTCAAAGAATTCGGAGCAGTAGTCGATCACGACGATGTGTAGGCTGGTGAGGCTCTCAGAGAACCAGTATATCAACGGCGAAAATGTCTTGGCCCCATACGTGGCGTCATGATCTCTCGAGAAGTAAAACTCGCGCAACGCGGGCGCGTGGCCATTAAAGAAATCGTCCCAAGGCAGCGGCGCCAAACCAGAGACCGTCAGTTTGAGTGTGTGTAAGAGCGGTGCGCTCAGGCTGAATGCATATGAATGACCCGAGAAGTCGACGTCCACCTCTAGATATGCCGTGCGTGACATATTGTTGGCAAGAAATACGAGGTGCCAGTCCTCAGTTGGGGAAGAATCACTGAAGTCAACGACGAGTGGCATCTTCTGCGCGCGCTCCGCAAACACGTCTGCCCAGATGGGGCCCAATCCATATGAGATGTCGGCCCAGAGTCCTGCGTGCTCAAGCGCGACATCCCGCCATCGCCGGCAGATGTGCGTCACTGTAATCCACCCGAGCTGTTCTTCTACATATGGACGATCGATCTTGGAGCAAAAAGCGAAGATGGTCCGGAGGATTTCGGTTGGAAGACGTGCGACGGGGAGAAGGGAGTTGCGCTGCTGGCGCAGCGCGCGTCGGGCGGCGTTCATGGCCTCTTCGTGGACAGCGTGCGCATTGCGAAGCACCTGTTTTGCGTGCTCGATTGCGTCTTCCTCTGCCTCTAGCCAGGCGTGTTGGGTGGCCTGCGCATCGCCGAGAGCGCGGTCTGCGGCGTCGACGCTCTCGACGGTCACCTGTGTGATGTCCGAGCAGGAGGATGGGCGATGGACCGCTTCGAGCTGGGCGATTCTGCAGCGCGCGATTTTCAGCCAGAGGGTGTCGTGTCCTTCCAATCCAGCATGCCACCTGCTCTGCTCGTCAGCAGACTTGTCTGTCGGTCAAAGGAATGCAGTGACCTATTGTTGGTGGTCCCTGGGGCTTGCATCGTATTGACAGAATCGGGGGCGGCGAGGCAGTCGCTGACGGTCATAGAGAGATGGGCGTGGGGTAGGAAAAGAGAGTGCGGGAGCGGAAATAAAGGTTCGGGCTTCCATTGTCCAAGTAGGACAAAGGCTGGTACCGTTCCCACGAGGTCACCACACCCGGACCCCTTGCGCGCAATGTTCCTCCCACTGAGAGTGCATATGGCTACGTGCGGGGAAGGCGATGCTTGAGAAACAGAGGGCGGATACGCATGAGAGCGAAACAAGGCAAGACGTCCGGGCGGGGGAGGAGGTGTATCAGGCGATGGCGATCCCGGCTCTCGACCGCCTTGCAGCTCTCTATGCAAGACACAAATTGGTGGAAGGCGAGAGAATCGCTCTTCGACCTCAGAAACGAAGAGCATGCCTATGGTCGATTTGCTTTAGCTGGCGCGCCAATAACGAAGAAGCGGGCAGACAGCGGACGTACGCTAGTTGTGGACCTCGCGCTCGGCGCAAGAATTCTGCGTCGAACTATCATTGGCTGAGAGCGCGAACAGACCTAACTCCGGATTCTTGTACACCTCAGCGCGCTTTATAGGTTGTCAATTGGAAGCTACGACATGCGATGAGGGCGCGATTCGGCATGTAGAAGACGTGCAACGCACCTTGGAAGATCAAAGATAGGGACTTCTGCAGGTGAGCGGTGCTACTCGTCCGTGGCGATCGAGCAAGTTGACGGGGGGTGGTGCGAACGACGGCAGCGCTATTTGGAGCACTCCATCTTCACCGCGCGGGAGCGGCAGCGTACCGACTGCATGAACCCTTGGAGGCAATGAACTCGCACCGTGGGAGTGGCTGTTCATGGACATTCGCGATTTCAAAAGATTCTTTGAAATAGGATGAGTTGCGCGCTGCCAGGACGGAGTCGTAGTGCGTACCATCCCTCCAGAGGCACGTTGTCGAAGGGCACCTCGACTCAAATGTCGGAAATCGAGCAGGCCCTCCTCAGT
Source organism: Auriscalpium orientale (assembly GCA_019915035.1). Classification (NCBI taxonomy): domain Eukaryota; kingdom Fungi; phylum Basidiomycota; class Agaricomycetes; order Russulales; family Auriscalpiaceae; genus Auriscalpium; species Auriscalpium orientale. The sequence goes on from JAHLMH010000001.1 coordinate 5,506,624, forward strand.
CTCCCTCGACGCGCCGTCACGGTAATCGAAGCGTACGAAACAACCGCGAAATGGGAAATTCGCCGTCCACGGGCCAGTCGTTACCGCCCCGGTGGAAGAATGATACGCCCTCAACGTGGCGGCAAAGCTCCAACAGGCGGAGGCAAATGTTGCCATAATCAGGTGGGTGGGATGGCCAGGCGACCTGGTTGCACCGGACATACGGGACGATGTGCGGGCGGGTGCTGAGGGTACGGACGAGGCGTTGGATAGAATGACGGTATGAGCACCGGATGCGCCGGCAGAGGAAGCGCTGAGAGATGGGTGCAGACGGAGGTCTTATACTTAGATCCTGGTGTGCACCTGCAGCTATCCTTCGCCGTCAGACCTTCTCTGATAGAACATGACCCCTTGCTCTTACACCTCTCGTATCGTTCATGCCTGGTCCTGGACATCGAAGACGGTTCGCATGTGATGAGTTTTCAGGGATGAGATACATGGCACTGTTGATTTTCCGTAAGTACAGATCGAATCAGGCGAGCTAGATAATGAGCAAATAAGCTAAGCCATACGGCATATGGAGTCATGAGGGTGATAGCAGTGCGTCCGACTGGAAGTGCGGGTGTCCACAGCGCATGGCACTTCGAATACAAAAAGACATCCTCAAGGAAGGCATTGACGAGCCGGGTGCTTGCGTCGCATCAAATCCAGTCGATATGTTTGGGTTCCTGCGGGCCACATGTCAGCGCAAATCCTCCGCAACCACGGCTACCGCACCTGAAAGCACCTAAACGTTTCATAGGTCCCGTAATCAACACCCTTGTCGCGACACATCCCTTCCAATGCAGCCCGCACATGCGGCTCGAATTCGCGCGTCACAGTGACGAGCTGCAGCTCCGGCAGCGCGCGAAGAGGGTCGATCGCGAGCTCCATGCTCACAGCCTTCCTCGCCGACACCCAGGCGTGGTAGCCGAAGTGCCGCAGCGACGACGGGAAGGAAACCGGTTTCCTGGGCAGCTGGCCTACGATGAGGGTCTTGAGCTGGACGAGCTGCTCCAGCATTTCAGTTGGAGGGATGTCGCCCCTAATCGACAGCGATTGAAGCTGCGGGAGGAAGCTCGCAGAAATGAGGTTCTGGCGCAAATATTCGTCTGACCACCTGGGGAGTATCAAACAGAGATGGCGCAGCGCAGGGAGGGGATACGAAAGAGCGAAACAATCACGAGGGTGGGATGCGAGGATCTCGAGGGCCTCCGCTGTGGGGGGCAATGGGTGCTCGTGACCTGTACCGAATACGAACAGGCGGGCTCCCGGGATCATACTCACAATGGCTCCGCTGCTGTTATACAAACAGAGCATACCCAAGAGCAGAGGCCTAAGCTGGATCGCGCGCAAGCGTGCACCCAATTTGGCGCTCAAGGCCCAGTCATTATGGTTCCAGCCCACGAATAATATGCCCTCGACGTGCCTGCAGAGCTCTAGCAGACGGAGGCAGGCGTCGCCATAGTCGGGTGGAAGCGATGGCCAGGATACTTGGACGTAACGGACGTGCGCGACGAGGTGGGGGTGGATAGTGAGGGTATTGATGACGAGTTGGATGTTGCACTGGCTGTCGTCCAAAGATATGCACCGGAGGCGGCGGAAGAGGAGGCGTTGAGCGGTGGGAGTCCATGCGCGGCACACGAGCGCACATGCGTGGAGGGTGGCATAGTCGATACGCGTGTGCCATTGGGACGATCGGAATACCCACTCGATGATGAGGAACTGGACGTCCAGAGGGAGTTGTGTCGCCATGAGGTTCCGGATGGGGTGGCCAGCAGAGAGGATCAATGGTGCTCTTCAGCGGCCTGTTTCTGTTCGTATGGCCAAGCAACAATGAGCATCATTAATCACGGCGATGGTGGCGGACCACGCACCGAGTGAAGAGGGAAGAATCCACACAGCTTGGTATCGCAAAAACTCGTAAATACACCACAAACGAGCTGCTACGCCAAGCTACTACACAATTCAGTCAATGAAACGGTCAAGCTGTTGGGAAAGAGAGTACTGACTGATGAGCGTGGTGCGGGACAAAGTGCTGCTGGCACTGCTACAGAGCCGTCGGTGGCTACAAGAAGTTCCCACGTGCCCGGGGTACCCTCCACTTGTCCGCATTGCGTTTGTCAGTATGCTCATCGAACTCTTTCCCCAGCTCTGAATGCACTTTGTCCATCTTGCACCCCGCCACGTCGCCGCGCTCAGACCGCGGCCGATTCCATGATGGCGAGGCCGCCGACAGCGGGAGACGGAGCAGACGGTGACAGCGGGAGACGGAGCAGACGGTGACGGTGAAGGGTCCATGGGGTTTCAAACTGGTGCGCCTTCCAACTATTCTTTGCGCATCGGACTTGCGCTAATTGACAACATCCTAGGACCGCCCCACGCTTGTCCATCACGAGCCTGTGCGCTCTCACCACTCGTGTCGCGTACGCCCAAATGCCTTCGCCCCGCACTACCTGCCTCGGTTCATCGATTGCATCGCGCACGCCGACGACCGCGTCTGGCTCCCACATCCTTGACTGTCGCCCACCCGTGCATATCCAGACCCACGCAAGACTCACGCCATCCGAGTCGCGTAGCCAGCAGTTCTTTGCTCAGTCATCCGGCGACCGTGTCCTGTCACTTCCTGACCATCCGTGGGGTACTTAATTGCGTCACCAGAGAGCGTAGGGACCGGAAGGAGGGGCAGAAAGGGGCAGAGAAACACTGCGAGTGGGGAGGATACACGCTGCGACGCTACGCTCCTTGGCGCGGACAGCCTGCATACACCCCACTGCGACAGCGCGCACCCTGCCAACACAATATCCGTCCCCGGGATTCTACCCAGCCCAACAATACTTCCCCGCGGCGGTCTGAACGGCTGTCTGAAGAAGCGATGGCTCATCACCTTCTGTTGCCATAAGCATGCCGGTGCGTCTCTCGATCCTACACCAGGTTGCGTGCTTGCTGAACGCAGTCGCCTCTAGGAGTGCCGCTGTCATTCTCGCCTGACGACAGCACAGCGCCTGCGACTGCTTTCCCCTCGCCCTCTTTGTCCCTTCTCCTCAATTCGTGTCTCATTTCCACCTACCTCGCTCTACCCCGCCGCCGAATCGGAGTGCACGCTGGCACGTCACCGCGCTCAATACATCACCAGGCGTTCTGGGTTGACACGTCGACGGAGTGAGGCGAAGAAGACACGAGGGAGGGAGCAGGCGCTTGGGCTTGGACTCGGTACTAGTAAGCACCTGCTGCTCGTCTTTGTATCTGACCTGCGCTGACAATTGTCTGCTAGCCGCTGGCAGCCTCTACCATGATCGACCCCGCGCTCTCCATGCTCTCAGATGAGTGCCCTTGCTCGCATATCGGCGACACTTGGCCATGCATCCTCGCCCTTTCCCGTGGACCCTTCGAGACACGCCCCATTCCTGAATTTTGAGCCGCATTTAAATCCCGACTCCGCGCAGAGAGCTGCGCGTCGGCACATGCGGCTTTGAGCAGGTACGTGCATTCAAGTTCGACCCTGTGCTGTGCGTTCGCTGAATGAGCCAGCCTTTTGCAGTGCCTTGTCTACGCATACGGCGTCCTGGCCAACCGCTGGATGCTCATGTCTCGAACTAGCAGTCGGCATGCGCCCTTGCCGGACTCATCTTGTCTCAGGCCACCCGCTCACCGCACGAGTCCAGCAGTTCTAGGTATGTGCTCGCCATTCTTTTCATTGGCTTAATAATCTGATGCACGAGCCGTAGCCTCTATGCATTGACATCGATCGTGTGCACTAGGGCGCGATTGCGTTGACCTCGCCACGTTGAGTAGACGTTGCGTTCGACTGCCGCTAGGTATTCGCTAGCATTATTTTCACGACTCATGGGCTGGCTGAATACCTTCTTTGCAGCCTAGCGCGCTCCTATCTGTTTTTCCCAAGCCAGCTGTGGATTGGTGAGTCGTCTTGGCCCGGTTTCTCTTTCCCACTACTTGCTTTGTTGACCACCCGCACCTTTAGGCTTTTGGCTTCCAGGAACATCGGTGTACGGCCCGATATATTGTAGCCGCGAGATCCGTACCGGGGCGGCCTATGCTTATGCCAAATCGGGACGGGTCTCGATCGATCTTCCCGTGCCTGGATCTCAACCAACGACGACCGGGCAACGCTGGCAACTCGCTGGCACGCCTGACTCTCCTACATAGGCCGAACCTCCCAACCCGGCAGCAATACGTTACCTGGGGTCTCTGTCAAGCTACAAGGTAACCTCGGATGCTCTGAGTAGCGCTCATGCAGGACGCGCAGGGCAGTCGGCGCCGGCAGACAGAAGAAAAGTCGTTAGGTACGTCCTCCTTTTCTAGCAGCGTAACATTAATTTGATACAACTCTGTACAGTGCTCTACGACGAAATTTAACGAGGCGCGTAGAACCCTTCAAACGAAAAAGTGCGCCGGAGTCTGAGCACGGCCGCGCCGCGCGTCGACGAGTCGTCTTTGAGGCTTTTGCTTTCTTCGAACGAATCTATTCACAGCTTGCTTGTGCTATGTGTAGGCTATCAACTCAATTTCATGAGCACTATTTCATCTTGCTCGACTTGCAGCCCCGCGGCCCCGCACGCGTTGACCACCCTCAGAGTCAAGGTTTCGCCTCTACCAATATATCGTACACCTGTGATACTACGGCCGCCTTGTAGCGAGCTGACTCGGTACCTTCTGGCGGCGTCTGTCATGAACAACCTCGCAACAAATCAACTGGGGCGTATTTCTCGAGCGCCGTTCCCGCCTGCAGTCCTTCTCGAATCAGGATTTCACTCGTCGGTCGAGCCAGCCCACTCATCTCTCTTCGCCCTCTCTTGCGCACCCTTGTCCCACTTCACTCGGGTCCCAACCAGCCTTTCCCTTACGCGCACCACCCATGCCTCTCGCACCGCGCACTGCGTCACGTCGAGCTCCTCCAGTCGACACCCCCCTTCTGCGCGTGCGGCCAAGGTGCACAGCAGCCCGCGCATCGCATCCGCCCGCGCCCCGCCCTTCCATTGCTTCGCCGAGATACGCACGCCCACGAGTACTAGGAACGCGAGCGCAGGAAGATGGGGTGGCATGGGCAGGGTCGCGCAAAGCGACGCTACCGCATCGCTCTTCACAACAAGGCGCCGCAACACAGGCATGTCCGGCCACGGGCAGCTTTTGAGCACGTCACAGTTGAGGGTCAGCTCCCGCAGGTGTGCAGAAGCCAGCGTGGTCAGGGCGGTGCGCATAATCAGGGTGACTCTCGCGGGATAGGCGTCGACTTGGAGGCCTACCGTCAGTGTGGGGTCCGGGTGCTGTCTATGCGCGTCCGTTCGCGCGGCAATGACGGCTTCGCTGCCGACCTTGGCGGTGCCAATGTGGAGGCTGGTGATCGAGTTTGAGCTCTGCGCTGCGGAGTCTGCGTGGCAGTGGTGGGATGAGAGGATGAGGGGAATGAGTTGGTTCGGGATGTGGTCTGAGGGCACTTTCAGGCTGTAGCGGGCGACGGTGTGGGCAGACAGTGAGAAAGTGGAGATGAGCATGATTGCCTCTCGGAGGGAAGTGTTTAGCTCCAGATATTCTAATTTCGCCAGGGCGACACTGCGATGCTCTTGAACCGGTACCTCCGCTGCGAGAATGTCTTGATTTTTATTGGAAATATGTATCTTGAGCCGCTCCAGCTCGTGCATCCCATCCAGTCCGTCAAGCAAGTCCTCGAGCAGTTCGTCAAAAGGGTAGTTTTCGGGAAAGTAGGCGAACACGATATGTAGGCTGGTGAGGCGTGCAAAGACCAAGAGCGTCAAGGGCATCACTGACATGGTACGAAGAGATGTCGACAAGTACAGGTTGCGCAACGCCGGCGCTTGCCCTCCCAGAAAATCCTCCGGAAGCGACTCCCATCCGAGGACCGTCAGCTCGAGAGTGTGTAGAAACGGTGCGGCCGCAGTCAATGAACTTGAAGTGTGCTCCAAAAAATCGACGATCGATTCCAGATATCCTGCGCGCGAGATATTCTTGGCAATGAATTGGAGGCGCCAGCGAGGTCGGTAGTAGGTGGAAGATCCCATGCGGATAGCGAGTGGAATCGTCTCCGCGCGCTCCGAAAACGCGCCTGCCCATGCCGGGCCTACTGAATATGAAATGTCGGCCCAGAGCCCCGAGTGCTCGAGTGCGACATCCCGCCAGCGCCGACAAATGTGCGTCACTGCGATCCACCCAATTTGAGCGCTGCGAGATTCTTCTATCTGCGGTGGGTCGATCTCTGAACAGAAAGAAAAGATATGGCGGAGGATCTCGGTTGGGAGACGTGCAACGGGGAGAAGGGAGTTGTGTTCCTGACGCAGCGCGCGTCTGGCGGCACTCATGGCCTCATCGTCGACCGCGTATGCCTTGCGAAGTTCCTCTTTCGCTGCCTCGATTGCGTCTTCCTCTGCCGAGAGCCGTGCACGATGGGCGGCCTGCGCATCGTTGATAGCGCGCTCCACGGCGTCGGCACTTTCTAAGGTCGCGTGTCTGGTGTCAGCAGAAGGAAGATGGACCGCTTCGAGCTGGGTGATCTTGTAGCGCGCAGCGCGCAGCCAGATGGTGTCATGTCGGTCGAGTCCACTGTCGTCGCACTGGCACCTGCTCTGCCTGTCAGCAGAATTGTCTATCGCCCAAAGAGATGTTGCCATGTACTTGTTGCCGACGGGGCTCCCAAGCGATTGCATTGTATTGAGAAAATCGGGGGCGGCGAGGCAGTCGCTGCTAGACTTGGAGAGATGGGTGCGGCGGTGGAAAGGAAGGCTCAGCCCTGCTCAGTCCCATGCATTGTACATGAGGCGCAATCGCTCTCACGATTCACCACGTGCACCGTGCTCACCATCTGCTCTTTCAATCTGCTCCCGCACGAAGCTAGTTGACGTCCAGATGCTGACAAGCCTGCGAACCAGTTGCAATCGATCTGCGATATGCGATGAGCGCGCGACCGGGCATACCGAAGACGCATCGCACCGTGAAAAGTTGAAGATGCCAATGGTGTCTTCTCCTGTGGTGAGCGGTGTGCGTCCGTGGCGATCAAGCTATGGACGTGCGCGGTGCGACGCCGGTCTAGGCGTCGAAGATCCCGCCTCCAGTGAGGAGCTGATCGCTGCAGCGCCGTTGGGAGCACTCCCTGACATTGCGCTCAGTGTGGCAGCACTTTCTGACGCCCGTAAGCCCATGGAGGAGTCTTGTGCGACAAAGGGCCGCAGGAACCCGCACGCTCCGGAAGAGCACAGGAATATCTGTGGTTGGCCCGTATAAGCCAGCGCGGAGAGCATGTTGAAGAAGAGACGGGCAAAACCAACGTACCTACACTGTTCGCAGACATCGCGCTCGGCGCGGAAGATACTCACTGCAGCCGTACTTGGACGGTATCGTGGTGGAGCGGTTCGAAGGTGCATGCTGAAGCAAATTCCCAATGTGAACTTTCGAGTGGATAAGAAGTTTTCAAAAGAGCCATATATTGACGGAGAACGGGCGTTGAACAGAGAGGATGTCCGATGGTCTGAGTCTAGTAGTACCAAAACTGGGAAGCAGCCTGGAGTGTCTGGAAATGGCTTAGCTTGGGCGGGATGCATGCTGCGTCATGTGGTATGGGTCAAAATCTTCCGGCGTGAGACTTCACCATGACGCACCGAGGACAACATGCAAGGCAAAGGAGAACGCGAGGCTCAACAGCGCAATGCCACCCGCCCCGGTAACACGGCATAGTAGTCCAAAGCCGTCCCTCCGTGTTGCGAGTTCCAAAGTGTCGAGCTTGCGTAGGGAAGGAGGCCATGTGAGGGTTCTCATGGCCACTGAGGCCATCAGTGGGAAGGGACGAGGCGCGACATGGGGGCAGGAAGAGGGAGGAGTCCTCCGAGTCGGAAGAGAGAGGGACAGCGGCGCGGCGGGCCGGTACCGGGTAAAGTTCCACTGCGCAACGGTATCTTGTTCTCCTCTTCCTTCCCCTCTGCTCAGCATCTTGTTCCTTCACGCCTCCCGCTTCTTCGTCTCGTGTGTCACGTCGCTGCGCCCAGGCAAACTCAACCGTTTCTGTGTTGCCACGTCAACGGCAGACATGTTGGCGGAGTCGGTAGTACTGGTGAGTACTTTTCATCCGCGTATCTGCCTTGCGCTAACGATGTTCTCAGCTTGCCAGTCATCCTCGAATCGCGATTGATCCCCCGCCCACGCACCACGTGTCTCGTTCGCGTCTGGCGCCGCTGAACATCCTCCCTCGCACACCCTCGCCCACGCGCCCTCGTTCGCACCCGAAAGCCTCCGCGACGTGCCCATGCTTTCGGCCACATCCAATCACACACACACTCGTCTAGAAGGCGGTCCCAGCTTCGCGTCGCGATTAGATCTTGGTAGGTACGTACTTCGACTCGCGATCGGTGCTTGCTCACTGACCGAGTGCGCCGGTTTGTAGCGAGCCTTAGCTATAAGTCCTACTTGCTCCACTCCGCATCATTCTACTCGACCACCCACCTGTCAGCTTCCCTTGCACGCTCGCGCGCCCCTTCGTCCCATGTCAAACGCATCCCCGGCAGCGCCTCACGCATCCGCGCCACCCACGCGCTCTCCACATCGCAGCGCACCACGTTCAGCTCCTCCAGCGGATATCCCGCCTCGGCGCGTCGCGCCAGGCATACCAGCAGCTCGTCAGAATGCTGCAGAATCCGCTCGGTGTCACCAATGCCTGCGCCGGCGTCCGGGATGTCGCTGGCCTTGAGGCGGACGCCGGATAGGACGAGCACCGCGAGCGCAGGGAGGTCGCAGTACGGGCGCGAGGCGTCGGATGGGCCGGTGGCGGTGTATGGTCCGAGCGCTGTGCATACATGGTACAGGGTCTGGTCTTCTTCGACAGTGAGACGCCGCAGCGCGGGCATATATTGTAACCAGTAAATCCACTCGTTGGAAGACGTAAAACGAGGCCTGATGATGGCCTCCTCGAGATGTGCCGACACAATGCCCTCTGGCAGGACCGCCGTCTCGCCGACACGTCGCCAGCTTGCCGACTTCCACCATATCTGGACATCCACGGAGCGCTCGCTCGGCCGGCCCTTGTTCTTGTGTGTCATTCGGATGCCATCCGGAGTGACCGCGATGCTGTTTATTGCGTTTAGACTTCCCAATTCTGAGTCGGCGTGGCAATCAACAGAGGCAAGGAGAGTTGTGAGAAATGTGTCCACATTTTCTGGCATCGCGGTATCACGCAGCGTCCAGCGGATGGCGGTGTTGGGGGAGAGTTTTAGATGGGAAAGGAATGGCATGGCATAGGTAAAGGGAATGTCGAGCCCTAGGAAGACCAGCTTTTCCAGGGTGACTGGGTGCCGTTCATGAATCGCCTCTGGGGGCCAAGAACCGCTGATATCGAATCGCATGTCCAGCCACTCGAGTTCTGGCAGACGTTCCAGCCCATCAAACACGTTACTGAAGGAATGCCCCAAGATACGAGTATTCGCGCGCAAGCTGGTCAGATGCGCAAAGATTGGCAGTGTCCAAGGCAGCGGCACACCATCTCCGGAATAGCGGACATGCCGGAGCGCAGGTGCGTGCCCTCCAAGAATACTGTCCGGAAACCGCCCGGCATGTAATATTCGCAAGTCAAGGTCGAGGGTGTGCAGGAGAGGCGCGGGCGTGGTAAGCGCATCCAGCTCTGCATAGCTCGTGATGCAGATGCACAGACTCGTTGTGCGCCACATATTAGACCTCACAAATTCGACTTGCCAGCGCTCCATAGATTCGGCCATCGAAGGGTAATATTCACCATTGGATGAGTCGATGGTGAGAGGCGTATTCGTACTAAGTGCCCGCCTAGCAAATGTGTCCGCCAATACTGGCCCCAATGAGAGGCGGATGTGAGCCCATAGCTCCGAGCTCCCGAGGGCAAGTTGTCGCCAACGCCGGCAGACATATGTGACTGCGAGCCATTCTGAGCGATTCTTCTGAATCCGGTAGAGATCCGACCACTGCCAGTGGTGCGCGCAGGGACGTTCGGCGTCCGAGAGGTGGGTGAAGATGGCGGTGAGGATCTCGGAGGGGAGGCGAGCGACAGGCAGGAGGTCGTTGTGCTGCTGGCGCAGTGCGTAGAAGGCGGCGGTCATGTATTCATCCCCGGCGGCAAACGCATCGCGTAGCTCCTGCTTGGCGCGCTCAATCGCGTCCTCTTCTGCTTGGAGCCGTGCGCGGCGAGCTTCCCTTGCGGCGCCGACCACGCGCTCTGCGGTGGCGACATCTTCGAAGGTTGTGTAGGTGGTGCTGGGGGGATAGCGAGGGACGATATCGGGCTCGAGCTTGAGGATCACGGAGCGTGCAGCTTGCAACCAGATGGTATCAGAATCCCGAGGGCTGTTCGACATATTTGGCGGTTAGCAGGCTCGTCGTTTGGTGCACGGACAGCTGCATACCTATCACTGGAGAGCATCTTGTGCTGAATCAGAGCAAGTTTGGAGGTTTTTGGTGAGCTGTGTGAGGAGCCGCGGGAGTGGACAATCATTAGGAGCGAAGCTGAAGCGCAAAGACTCTCCAGCTGGGTGCAGGCAAGTCACAGTATCGCATCGGTCATCGCATCAGCGATCATATCAGTTAATCGCACGTTCTGCGCGCGCCTTTCCCCGCAGATGAGGGCCGGAGAGTCGAGATCTCACTACGATTGGAATGATCATGGGTTGTTACAATGGTGGGCGAGAATATGTATACAACAGGCGATTCAAGAACTAGTACGGCCATCTGCACGGCAGTTAGCATCGGCCTTCAAGTCTCAACACACACGCACTCACCTCCTACATCCCCACGTTCTCCAGGCGTCCTTGGCCGGCTTCGTCTTATCCCAGTGTTGTACGAGGAGCTCTGCGTTCGCTTTGCGCGCGATGAGGCGGTTTGAAGCGCGCTCCGAGCGCCAGTTTGGTGCCAGTCGTGGTAGCTCCAACATTCGGCTCTGTGTCGCGTGTTCCCGATGTGCTGCGATCACCGTCAGAGGATGGAACCGGGGGGTAACGCGCACTCGCTGATCTCAGTCGTTATGTCATGGTACAGAGGCCGTCGGGGGGGGAGAGCGGGCGACGTCAGGGCATTTGGAAGAGAGGCGAGTCAAGGCCGGAGACGGCGCGCCGCGCGGCGGGCCGGAATCTTTTGGGACTTGACTCGGAGGCGTGTCCGACCCTGTCCGACCCTGCCAGCAGCCATCGTCCTCGTCTTCCTCCCCGTCAGTTCATGAGCAGCATCCTGCTTCTTGCCAGCTCGCTCAAATCCGACGCAAAGATGACAACGCGGCCACCACATCGCCGAGCCCAACCGAAGAAGACCAGCTCTGGGTTGGCACGTCGATGGAGTGACAAGGAGTAGATGGTGGAGGCGACACGCGCTCGTGGGCAGCGGGCGATGCGGAAGAACATCGGGGTACGGCCCGCGGCACGGCGGCAAGATCGGGGCGGCAAACGCTTATGCCGAATCAGGGTGTGACTCCATCTGGTCTTGCAACGGTCATCGTCTGTGGCGCCTGGCATCCGCTGCCTCCCTTCTCCGAGTACTAGTGCAGCTCAAGAAAAGAAGCCCTACACTGTGTGCGTCCTCCTCTCTCAGCGGCCAGACCGAATGACAACCCTCACGACTGCGACTCACTAGCACCTCAGCGCGACGTCGAGGCTGACAGAAGTGCACTTGCGATAGAAACAACGATGAAATTGATGAGATTGAACGACACCTCGCGAGTGTGACAGCGCGCCCCGCAGCGCCTCCGGTCCTTCAACAAGCCCTCCATGAAGGTAACAGTGAGCGCAAGCGCGCCAGCCAGTCACACTCATACTCTCGACCCGCAGGCCTTGACTGGATCGCGATGCGCCGGATGGAATTGGCGCACACGCGGACGATCGCGGCGGCAGCGGCTTCGCAGGACGAGCAGCCTGGGAATCGCGGGCGCCTACTGGCAGCGCAAGGGGAACAACGAACGGTGTTGGTGTCGGCCTGACGGGCCCGTCCGCGATTCAGCTCTCGAAGTGGGGCGGTATTTGGAGAAACTTGAGGCCAACAGGGTCCGATTTGGAGGGTTTCAGAAATATGTGACGAAAAAAACAGCTATCTTTGACGGATCGCCAGCCGCTCGAGGGTTCGGGCCGGTTTCACTTCCTCGGGTGATCTATGCATGATAAAGATAGCGGAGAGGATGTCTGGTGGGAGGCACGCGCGGGGGAGAGGTTAACGTTGTTGTGCGGTGCAGAATGTCGCTGGTGGCCTGTACGACAGAGCTTGAGCAGAGCGCGTAAGAGACAGCTGCACCTTCGAAGGTTCTTGCGTCGCCTCAAATCCAGTCGACGTGTTGAGGATCCTGTCAGCTGCGCGTCAGCAGAGTCCCTCTACTACCACAGGCAAACACACCGGGAAGACGTAAGGCGTTTTATAGCTTGCAAAGTCGACACCTCTCTCGCGGCACATCGTCTCCAGTGCGGCCTGCACACGCCGCTCAACATACCGCGTTACCGTAACGAGCTGAAGCTCCGGCAGAACGCGAACGGGATCGACCGCAAGCTCCGCGCTCGGGCCCGCCGCCGTGTCCCCCCAGGTGTGGTAGCCGACGTGCCGCAGCGACGTAGGCAGCGTGACGACTCGCCCGGGAAACCCGTACACGACCAGGGTCTTGAGCTGGGTGAGCTGATCCAGAAGTTTTTGGGGCGGGAAGTCGCCCCTGATCTGCAGCGATTGAAGCTGCGGGAGGATGCCTGCGGAAATAAGGTGTCGGCTCAGCGTGCCTGTCCAGCTTGGGCGGACCAGGCAGAGATAGCGAAGCGCGGGGAGGGGCTGCGAATGCGAAAAACAGCGATGCGCATTGCTTGCGGATATGTCGAGGGCCTCGATTGTAGGGGGCAGCGCATTTATCGAGCATGTATCGTCCACTACGATCATGCGCGCACTCGAGCACATGTTAACGACGCTGTCGATGGAGTTCGGATCGTCGTTACCGGCGAATTTGACAACTACGGCGCTGAGCGGAATGGATCGGGGGTGTTCTTCTAGATCGGCACTCAAGGGCTTGTGGTATGCGTTCCAGTTCACAAACGATATGACATCGATGTGTCGGCAGAGCTCCAGCAATTGGAGCCAGAGGTCGCGAAAGCCGGATTCTGGGTGTTTGTATTCACAAACTGCGATGTGACGGACATGCACGACGAGTTGCGGGCAGGTACGGAGGGTACGGAGTAGGAGTGGGATATTGTCACGGTCTTGCAAAGACGTGCATCGGATGCGGCGGAGGAGGAGGCGCTGAGCGGTGGGAGTCCAGGCGCGGCAGACAAGCGCGCATGCGCGGAGGGTGGTATAATCGATAGAGGTGTGTTGGGACGACCGGAAGATCCATTCTATGATGAGAATCTGGACATCGAGAGGGACTTCAGTCGCCATGAGTGTGTGCTTCGAAATTCGAATGGGTCGCAAACTGGAAGATCAATCGGCAACTCCGGCCTTTTTTGAGCCTATATGACGAACGGTCAGCACCAGAGACCGCATCTGATGAAATAGCCTATGCACCGAATAAAAGACTTTCACACTCCTCGAGTCCTCGCTGACTCTCCCACTTGCTCAGGAACACCAACACTGTCGGCGTGACTCTCGAGGTTCCACGAAAACGAGCAGCTACATAAAAGTATGTCAATATTATGGTCAAGCTATTCAGAAATAGAGAACCGACCGAAGAGCGCGAGAGGGTGGAATGCGGCGACGCCAATGCTGGCGCAGTCCCGGTGTCTGCTGTTTGGCTGGAACAAACAACGTCGCCCCGGGCTGGCCCGGGCCCGCGTTCGCAACTCCTCCATTCCCTTCATTTCCTCGCTCTTGAACCAAGTACTCCAATCCACCAACCTAGTAAGTTCCCTCGCATTTCTGCTGAAATCCCATGCTTACATACTGAGGTTCTCTTTTAGTGCTTCCGACTCTCGGACCATCAAGTATCACCGACATGTCACTGGGCGACACTGATTCCCCGCTACGCACCACTCCTTCCCCGCCGCCCCCTATGTCTCTTGTAGAGTCAAGACTATATTATGCTGGCTTGCCATCTAGGCCGATACTGGTCGCTCGCAGTGGCTCAGACCGCGTCCCATTTCAGGCGCCAACGGGCCTGGAGGCGTATCCCGAGCTCAAGGAGCTGAGGGCCGTCGGTAACCACGACATTCAATTTGTCTGGGAAGACGACTTGTCGCTGAAGGTGCACGCGGTTCTGGATCGCAAAGGGGTGGAGTGGACCACCACCGACGTCGTTCGCATCGGGTATGTCAAAGACTCCTCCAGCAGCGTCGTCCTCTGGATCGGAGTGAAGCCGAAGTCCCTACCATCCCACTCTGGCATCGATGTAGCCCTTCAATGCAAAGAACTTTTGCTCAACTATAATATCGACGATGTCGAGGTCGAAATTCGCGAGGCGGAAGTCGTGCGCTTGACCGGTCCCCAGCTCCTCGAGCCCGACTTCGAGTCCGATGCAACGGTAGCTGCGCGCCAGCCTTTCACCAACACGGTCGGTATCTCAATCTGTTCCCAATTCTCTCCCTCGGTGCAGGGCACCGCCGGCTTCTTCTTGAACGAAGGTGGCGGCGAGAAGAGGCTTTTCCTTGTTACCGCTCGCCACGCCGTACTTCCAGCGGACGACAACAAGCTATACGACTCGGAGTCAAGCAATCAAGCCCCACACAAAGTCCTCCTCTTCAACGATTCGTTGTTTCGGCAGCGCCTTTCCTCAATCGATTCCCAAATAGACGGTCTAGCAGGCGACATTGCTCATGAGCGGAGGCGTATCCAAGGCATGGAGGGCAGGCAGGATGTCAGAGCTAACAGTGTGCGTCAGAAAGCTGAGAGCCGCTGGAGTGACATTGAGGGCGTCAGGAATGACCTCATATCCCTCCGCTCAGAGCTCTCGACGAACTGGGATTCCGAGGAGAGCCGAATCTTGGGCCACATCTTCTTTTCTCCCCCGCTCGATACTTCCGTCGGCGAAAAGCGTTACACCCAAGATCTGGCCGTCATTGCTATCGACCGCGACAAGATTGATCCAGTCAGCTTCCCCGGCAACAGAATCGACCTGGGCATCAAGTACTCGCTATCCCAGCTCAAAAGAATGTTGCACGACAACTTCACCTACCCCATCGATCGCCTCTTGCGTCTTCAGGATGTCATCAAGGACGAGGAGTTGCGCAAACCGGAGACGCGCGATGAGAATGGCGAACCCTGCCTATACGTCCTCAAGCGTGGCAGTGCCACCGATCTAACCGTCGGGTGCTCGAACAACATCGTTTCCTACGTGCGTTACTTCACCGACGACGCCACGCTCGGGACGGTGTCCAAGGAGTGGGCTATCCTGCCGCGCAATGAAAAATCCGGCCCTTTCGCAGAAAATTACAACTCCGGACCTTTCGCAGAGGCCGGCGACTCCGGTTCCGTCATAGTCGACAGTGCCGGACGCATCGGAGGTATCCTTACAGGCGGTAGCGGTGCCACGGACTGCGTCGACGTGACGTACGCCACGCCCGCCGCCTTCATTATGAAGACTATACGGAGCCACCCCGCTCTCGCTATGGCATACCCCAGTCAGGGACCGGCCGCTCCGCAGGCGACTTGATCGACCGCCGGGCACGCTCGCTGCCTCTGGACGATAATTCGTGGCCGCATTCTCTACGCAGCTCTTCCTTATCATCTCCCGACATCCCATGTTAACTACATGGGCGGACCACTGCTGATAGTTGAATTGCGTGCATCGAGCATAAGTATGATAGACGATGTGCATAGTAGTAATACGCACGCACTTCGGAGGCTGTCGGAGGCATGTAAACTTACTAAAGAGCAATTAAGTTGAGTAAGTAATGAAAATGTTGATGCTTCGTCAAGGTGAAAGCTCGCCCCGCAGCTCCAGGCCTCCAGTACGTCTATCACGGCCACCAGAGAGTCCATGCTCACGCGGACTTGTTCGATTAGGCGCAGGCTGGCGTGTCAGCGCGGCCGTTCACTGGCCACACGAGGCATGCATCTTCTTCGGCGGCACAGAATTGGCCAGTAAAGCGGAAGGGTAAACCCTGCGATGAAAGATGGCCAGGAAATTGGTCGGTTCCCCCTGCAGCATTATTTTTCGAGACCGTTGGGAACGCGGCAACGCAGCAGTAGTTCAATGCTGCCGTGGCATGTCGCGGCGAAGAGCAGCGTCCACGCTTGAATCTCCGCCCGGATTCCGAGCTGGACTCCGACCATCAGTACATGTGCAAAGTGCGTACTGGTGCGTGCCGGCGCGTGCGGAGCTCGCGTAAGTTGAAATAAGCATGCGTACGCACGGTAATCGGTACCTCGTACGGATATCATTTTTTGAGTAAGCAGAGCGGTCAGGATGTCGGTAAGCATGTGTACGCACGCGCCTGGTACACCGGAAGTATGGGAAGCAGCGGGAAGAAGACACTTCAATTGATTTGTAACTAGAAGAAGGTACATTATAGTGTTGGCTACGACTGTCGATGGCTATGGACATTAAGAAAGTAAGTAGATACAGCGAAGCGACATCATTATGGCACCATGCGGAGAAAAAAGCGACCCGCAAGATACACTTTGCTCTAAAGGAGTCTGGAATCTGCGCATATCACGGTCAGTCCGAAGGGAGCGGTGGAAAATAAGGTTATACGTGCAAAGGACAGTTCCGATCTTTATTCCTCCGGGGGCGGACTGCTGCGCTCGCCGAAATCCATCGTGTTGAATGATAGCTTTGAGGGACCTGCTTCAGGAGGACTATTGTCGCGGTATCTCTTGCGATTAACGTCGTGAGCTTTCTCGACTAGCTGGGCCTGGCGATGGGGCTTCCGCAAGAAATCGCGGATGCCCTTGCTCCCGCAAAGCCCTTCGCGATCGGCTTTGAGACCGGCCCCAGTGAATGGCTTGCTGGCGGCACGTCGTACCCCGGTCTCATGCATTTCGAAGACTTGAGAGGACTGAGCAAAGGAAATAAGTCAGCGGAATGTTCGGGAGATGAAAAGACGGCACATACAGCTAGCACAGACAGGAGCAAAGCGCCTGTCGCATTCCAGCTCTTGTCATTGGCCAGGATTGAGCCGGCTGTGAGGCGCAGGTGACGAGCGAATGGAGCAACGATGAAGGGAGACTGGAAGCATCCGTCATAGTGCTATCGCCGAGTCCATGAGAATCAAGCTTGAGCTAGGAGTAGATATTCAGTTGGCGCGATGCATTGTACCTGTGTTTTGACACAAACATAATACATTGTGTCGTGTCAACACACACAAGCCCGTTTGCCAACCGACACCGGCGACACGGTCTTCGCCCCAATGCATTGGACCCGTCACCGAATGCATTCGGACGGGGTAAATGCATTGGGGCACGCGCAAGGCATTTGGTTCTTGCGTCCCCGTGACCGCAAAATGTGTCGGGTGCGGGATTCGAACCCGCGACACACGTGCCGCAAACAAGCGTCAGACTCATTAACCGTTAAGCCACTGGGCAGATAATATGTACAGCATTTTACTAGAAATATAGGCCTCAAACACACCTTGCGAAGTACAGCGTTAACTTCTTCGAGCGTTGCCCCTGCGTTGCGCTCCCCGTCCGAATGCATTTGTCCGCGCGAGTCGCATTTGTCCGCGCCAGATGCATTTGTCCGCGCCAGATGCATTTGTCCGCGCCACATGCATTTGTTCGCGCCACATGCATTTGCCCGGGCGAGTTGCATTTGGTCGTGCCAGATGCATTTACCCGCGCCAGATGCATTGCTCGTGCCACACGCACAGAAGATCGCCAGGGCGGCGCGCATTCTGCACGCTGGGCAGTATCGGCGTCGTGAACCATCACACCGACATCGTTGTCGCACCCGCACGCGGAGGCAACTGCTAGGTAATTTTCGTAGAGTCAGTTAGGATTCAAATCAAAGCTGCCGCGGAAGTTTGTCGACATACGCCTCAAATGAATGCGGGAAAGTACGTTGAACGGGATGCGCCAGCGCCACCGCGCGTTCTTCTGCGCGCTCCGCTCACTCCCACCTCTCTCTTGCTCACTCTCTCGCTCTCTCGCTTCACTCTTTCCCTTTCACCTCTGTCACGCTCTATCGTGCGCCCTCGGCATCTGCCACGATGCCCGTCACCACGCTGTCCTTGGCCCGTGCGCAACCACCGACGCCCGCCTCAAACCACACATCCAACGAGCGCGCGCTCCCCGGTGGGCCACCAGCAGGCAGATGGGGAGATGGGGAGCGAAGGATGGCGAGGCGGGCCACCCCAGGTCCGTTGCCCGCCGCACACGGCGCCGCACCTCGCGCGCACGACCCACGAGCCCGCGACCACCCCAGCGAACGGCGCACCGTCCAAGTGGCCGTGCACGGTGACGTCCCCGTCGATCTCCCTGTGACTGCAGGCCACCTCGTCGCGATTGAGCCCCGCGACGGTGCGCTCACGATCGCTACGCGTCCTCACGGCGGCAAATCCACGCGCGGCGATGTTGGCGTCGACCTCACCGTGCCTGTGAGCCACGGCATCTCGATAGTGCCCTGCGGCAGCGCAGTCACGATCGCCGCGAGGCCTGCGCACACAGCCACGGGGGCACCCCAGCGGGGAGCGGCCGTGCACCCCGCGCGGAGGACGGCGCGGGCGACGCGGATCGCGGTGGCCTTGGTGGCCTTGTGGACGGTCGTGACGGCGGGACGGCAGTGCGAGGTGGCTGCGACACGGTGGCCCGGGTCGGCCACGCGAATCGAGGCGGTGGGGGTGCTGCCAGAGCGATGGGTCGCAAGCGTGTGGCCGGGGCGACGGCGAGTGGTGGCCGCGACCTGGGCCCTGCGCTTGGCGGCATTGGTGTAGTGGCTACGGCCCGCGCGCGCGTGCATGTGGCCGCGGGGAAGGCAGTGGTGACGCCGACAGGCGCTCCTACGATTCAGAAGGCGCCGAGTGCAAAGGTGAGCGTTCAGTCGCAATCCACGCGAGTAGGCTACTTACCATGTCCTTCAAGTCCACTCCAAGTGGTTCTGTTTTGCATGGTAGAGACGCGCGCGCGAACATGTGGCACATCGAGGTAAGCATCGTTAACCAGCAGTATGCGCGAAGGGCACTTACCTTTGCTTGCAGAGCGAATCACTTCTTGCTTTGTACATAGACAGAACCTTACGCCGCTCGCAGTCGCAATGTAAATGTTGTAGTCTTGTCCATACTAAATTGTCGTCCTTCTCTCGCGTCCACATACTACAAGAGGTCAGCACAAACGAGAGGGCGAACGATAATAAAATGGTTCAACAACGAGCGAGTTAGCGTAGGGCATCAGCAGTAGACGTGCACACACTCACCAATCAAACCGCGCACCGCGCGAAGAGGGCGGCACCACGCGTCTTCAGCGCTTCCATCGCCTTAACCCTCATCTCCATACTACAAACACACGCGTCTTCAAACCCTCATTGACTCGTCCACAATACGAAGTCGCCACGCCCAATCGGACCCGCCCTCCGCCTCTGCCCATAGCTCCGCCTCTGCCCGTAGCTCCCCCTCCCCCCCGTGCAATCGGCCCTCCATCGCTCACGCTTTGACACCCGCTGTCCTCCCATTGCTCTTCGGCCAAACCTTGTCTTACATCAGGTCATTATTATCTTCATCCATACGCAGTGCACGAGCTGACGCGTACAAGTCCGCCAGCTCTCTTCAGCGCTCTTGCGTCGTTCCTGATACGCCTTCTGTGTTTGCTCGCACCCCGAACGCCGGCCAGCCTCCTGCACCCCGGGCGCGGCGTTTCGCCCTACTTCCTGGTGCGTCATGTGTCTCCCTCGGCCACTTCAATCTCGAGCGCTGACGCGCATGTCCCACCCTTCTTGACCATGCGCGCGCATCCGTCGCTCACTCTTAGCCCCCTTAGCTTGTCCAGCGCGGCTTCCTATCGTGGCACAGGTGATTCATACCGCCTGCTACTAGTGCGTCTTTCCACTTCACGGCCGCGTGCACGCCTTAAGACCCCATGCAGCCCGTCCGCGGCGTCTTGCGACCGTCTCGGGTGCTTTCTGTCCTCCCCTTCGGACACGCCGTCCCTTCACACCGCTCTTGCAACGCAGGTACGTGCTCCTTCCGTTCATTGGCCGTCGCTCTCTCCATGGCATGCCGCATTCGCAGTGCTCTTGCCGGTAGGGCCGCCCACAGAACACCCCAGGAACTTCAGCCGACTCCCGCCTTTCCTTGGCCGCTCGATCCGCGCACCCATTGCCGTGCCGCAGAGCAACAGGTTCGCCCTCAATTGTGCGCTTCGATTGCACGCACTGACTGACATACGGCCCCTCCAGGCCCTCGATCTTCTTCGTCGCCAACCTCCTCTGGCCCCGTCTCCTGCCCATCGATCACCGCAATCAGCCACGTCGGCAACCTACTCCCGCGATGTCGAAGTATTTGCGGCGCGCGGTCGACGCGTTCTCCTCCGTGCGTCCCTCTGTTTCTCCGCAGCACACTGCCATTCTGACTCCTGCCTTTCACCAGGACAACCACCTTTACGATGATTTTGTGCGCCGCGTGCAAGACGGCCGCATCAATGACGAGGTTTGGCCACGCAAATGCAGCCCGCTGGCCCGCCGGCTGGGCGTAAAAATCGTGATCGGCGGGACCGCCACCGGCGTGCCTCGCATCCTCGTGCTCCGCGCATGCCGCCGCCACAAAGGTCCCGGTCACGCCATGAGCGTCCTCCCAGGCTGTCGTGACATCACCATACCATTCGACACCTTGTCGCCACCGCCGCTGGAACACTTCGTCGAGCTCTGGCGAGCCGCGCTGCGCGGGGAAACGGTCGGGTAGGAGAAGAACAAAAACCGTGCATCACCACCGCGGGGTGGGCAAGTGTAGGGGGGCAATCTTGGAGATCCAATGTGCGGCTTGATGCCGACTTTTCTACCGTCCTTGATACACGCAGATAGACAGCCAATTTGTTACATAGTTGACATTCACCCTGACGTGTTCGGCCGTGCGGTGCGGGCCTACTAGTGGCAACCGTAGCGGCAACCGAAACAAAGCTGCTTGGTAGTCAAACGGTTGCGCCACGGGCGAGTCAGCGCAGCGCGAGCGACAGAGACGCAAACCAACGCACAAATACAACCGCGCGCCGCACCGCGATGCCGTAGGCAGCGTTGGAACGTGGGGCGCCGGCCTCCTAGTCCGAAAAGAGACAAAGCTCATTGACAGTGAAATGGGTGAGCAAAGAGCGAATTAGCATAACACGGGCAGAGGAGACGCGCGCACGCACCCAGCGAATCGCGCGCCGGATCATGGTGCCGTGCGCATCGTTGAACCTGGGGTCCGCGCCTCCCAGTGGCAACGAATATCTAGCTGGTTGATAAGCAAATGGGTGAGCAAAGAGCGAATTAGCATAGCGCGGGCGGAGTAGACGCAAACCCACGCACCAATTCAACCACGCGCCGCATCAGCATGTCGTCCGCAGCGTCAGATCACCGGGTGCGGGCCTCCTAATGGCAGAAGAAACAGAGCCGGTTGATAGCGAAACGGTTGAGGACAGAGACAATTGGCGTGGCGCCGGCGTCGCGCGTCGCATCATGGAGCCGTGCGCATCGTTTCAGATGTCTTGCAGTGCGGGCCTCCCTGAGGCACGCGAGCCACAGCGCCTGTGCCATCGCGAAGCACACACCCACTCGCCTGCGCGAGCCCGCGAGCTTGTAACTTGTGGCCATGAATTGTCAGCGAGAAGAAGATAGCGAAAGAGATGCAGCACCCCCCCGCTCGTCCGCACACCCCCGCTCAACCGCGCGAGCTGCTCAACCATCGCCATCCTTTCACTAGAGTCGCGTTGAGGATATGAAGGTCAGCTAGGTGTAGCAGACAGACGACACACCCACCAGGTCGATCGGACATGTCGCTCGACTCGCTGGCGACGAAGTCGGAGCTGCACAGGCAGGTTTGGCCGCCCAGGTATGTTTGTACCTTTGTGCTGCACGGGTTCATCCTGTATTCGGAGAATCGATCCAGCGCTGAGCCAGCTCTCCGGTGTCCTACGCGATGCCTCATGCGCCGTCTTGCAGCGTAGGCTCCTCACAATCCCAACCTCCCGGCCATCGCCACGCGGCATCTCCCCACTTCCTGGTTCGTCCGTCTTCGTCTTCCACCTCATGGCCCGCGCGGGCTGACTGCCAGACAGTTCCTCGACGCACAAGCCCGCTTCGCGCGCCGCCCGCTGGCCTGTCCGTCGCAGAGACTGGCCTTCCCAAAGCTCCTCTCCACCCGCGTGTAGATCCTTGCCTGGTACGTCATGTGTCTTCCTCATTCACGGCGCACGCCGGCGGCCAACGCGCTTGTCCCAACCAGTCGAAGCAGTCTCTGGTGTATCCCGCCCCGCCAGGCGCACTGCCCGTTAACTGTACTCCAAGTATTACTGATGCGCTGTCCACGCTTTGTACAGCAGGTGCGTTGCGCGCGTTGTTATAACTCCCCATGCACCTCCGCTGACGACAGCTTGTAGTCAGCGCATCTTCGTTGCCCAGCGGCACCGCCAGCTCGACGCACGTCCCCCACGGCACGACCACCGCCCCGTCTCCTGCCCCTCGCGACTCAGCCAGCAGCGCCCTCGGCTCCATGCACGCGTCGCGCGGCATGTCCACCCCCGACTCTCTTATCCCTCATTCTCATGGCCCGTGTGACTCAGCCCGCAGCGCCCTCGCTTCAACGCACGGGACATGCGGCACATCCACCCGCAACCCTCCTGCCCCGTGCTCATCACTCAGCGGCACCGTCAGCTCGACGCACGCACCGCGCGGCACGTCCACCCCGCCCATATCCTTCCCCGCTTTCCGCACCAGTCCCACCGCCCGCTCGACGTGCGGCGACGCGGACACTTCTGACTCTTGGAGGGTCTGGCCCCCTTCGTCTTCCCACATCGCGCACCCGCTGACCCTGGCAGCTGCTCTGTGGTGACCTCTCGTGCGGCGTTCAGAGTTGCGGGAAACGGGGCGCACAGGCGCAGCACGGTTGCCCGCGGGCCGACAGAAGTTGTTGATGCGTACCAGGGCCTCTCGTGGTGTGGCAAGGCGAGGCATGGGCATGGTGGCAGGGTTTGGTCGGATAGTGGCCGGCAAATTCTAACGGCGTGGCACAGTCATGACATACATCGTGATCTACTACTACGGCGGAGCTGATAGCACTCCCGAGGTGACCTGCGAGGGGAAAGACGCCAGCGCGTCGCCCAGCAGTTGTTGATATCGGAACTGCTGCCTGAAACATAACAAGTTAGCAGGGCTCCGTGCGCCTGTACCCAAGAAAGACATACCGGCGTGCGTAAGCTGCGTACGATGGTGTTCCATCTCCATCATGCTTGGCCGCGGTTTTGCCCCAGGACGTGACGTAGTAATCAAAGAAGCGCACAATGCGGCGCATCTCCTCCTCCACAAGCAGCAGCTCCTCCTGCCACCGTCCCTGAAGAGAGTGCCGCCGGAACCAGTACACTTTTTGCGCTGTGACGCACGTCAGCGAAGGACAACACAAGCCATTGTCGGACACACACCTTCTGCACAGTAACTCTGCACCGCGTCATCATCCATTTCACTCAGTTTCCCTAGATCGTCCCATAACCACGACACCTCGATTTTCCCGTCGCCCAAGATTTCATCGTCGGTGAACACTTTGAACGCCTTGATGTCCCCGTTCTTCATCGCGCGGTACGTTTCGTCATCGGGCGACATACCAAGGGCCAACAAGCAACGACGGCTCCGGCGGTATCTGGCGACGACCCTGTTGAGCAGCTTCATCTTCAACCCGCGGACGCGCTTGCCACGCGTATTGTGTTTCTGGCCATGCTCATGTCGACGATGCCGCTTCAGGGCGTATCCGGTGATAAGCAGGTTCCGAGTGTTGTCCAGAGAGTCGTTGGCTTCCCCGCGTCGCAGCGCGTACTCGACTTCCCAGGCCACGCCCAGGTCTGCCCGCGCGTTCTTGGCCTTTGCGACGCTGGAAGGAAGAAGGATGACGACCTTGTCCACCTCGTCCCAATCGGCGTTGACCCCGTTGGGTCGCTGTCGCGCACGCCGCACAGCCGATCGGCCCACCCTCTTCGAGCCCGCCGACGCCGCACGCTTCGAGCTGCCCGCTGTCTGGCCTGACGACGCACCCCGTTGCGAGTTGCCCCCCAGAGACGCCGCCCGCTTGGACATCGCCGTCGCATCCTCGACTTCCTCCTCACTGTCCTCGGCATCGGTGTCCAGGAGCTCACCCTCGTCGTCGTCGTCTTCACCGGCTAACAGTGGATTCGGCGCGCCCCCCGCCAGAGCGGCATTGATGAAAGGTGTCAGGTAGATCGTGGCGAGTTCTTGCCAGGTTCCGAGGCGCTCCCAAAATCCGTGCAGCATCTGAATGGTCTCGTCCGCGTCAGCCTCCCATGGATCTGCCAGTCTCGAGAGTAGCTCGGCGCTGGAGTCCGCGTCAGCCTTCAGCAGCTACACCCCGACAAGTGCACTCACCGGACGGCCTGAAGCTCGATCCCCTCTCCAATTGCGCCGACGAGTCCCGGTCGAACAGTCGTCCCGGCGGCGGTCTTGCCCATCTCCGTCATCGATGCCACCAGTTCGTTCTGTGTAGGCACTGATCGCATTCTGGCAGTCAGTACGCCGCTCCGCAGCGCAGCATCAACAGCACTCACTTTTCGCGTCCGCCGGGTCAAAAGGGTCGACATGTGCTTGTGATTCTGGGGATCCACCACCAGAGCCTCCCAGTCGCTCTTCTCCGCGATCCATGAAGAGAGCGTGTCCGCGGGGATCGCTCGCTCCATAAGCGCCAGGTGGCGGGTGACTCTGCCATGATGCTTGACAGCCTCTGCGTGCTTCTTCACAGTAGCCTTGACTGTTCGGCAATGTCAGCACGTCTGCGTGATATTCACACTGGGGTAGCCTCGCACCGATGCCGTGAACGCGCCGTGCGTTCATGTCTCCGTGGTGATCGTTGATCTTGTCGTGACGGTAACCCGCATTCATCTCACGCGTGACCGCGCCGATTAAGTTGAGGAGGGCCCAGATCCTTTCCAATGCCTCCCCGTCCGTGCGGCCGACGCCGGGTGCGTTGTTGAAAGAGAAGAAAGCCCGGCACCACTTGATATGGGCCGGCAGGTGGAATTTCCCCACCAGCCTCAGCGTAAGCGGCAACAGAACCGTCAAGATCGACTTCAAATCCGCCGTGTTCAATTTGAACTCGCGGAGGCGCTTGTCCAGGTTCCTCTGATACTGGCAGTTGATATCATATCCGGAGACATGCATGAGCAAGCTCGTCCATCGCTGGAGCGCGGAGATCATGGCAAAATCGACGTTGGCGAATCTGCAATATACATCAGTACCATGCTGTGCCCATGGGGCGGCACACAAGGCGTACCTTTCGCCTTTCTGCAAGTCAACGCCGCCTCCAGGCAGCACGAACATGTGCCGTGCGCACGACACCCCCACTGTTCCGGACACGTTGCCCCAGTAACCTCCATAGCCCAACGCGCCGAACTTGTGGCATGTCGTGTCCTCAAGCTTCAGAGGCCCTAGCTTCTGCTGGTACGCGGCAAAATCTTCCTCGTGCGCGAAATATGCAGCGCCGAGCGTGAGCGGAAAGTCATTGGGGTCGTGCGGCTTGAGCCTCTGGTTTTGATGAAAGTTCCCATCAATCGTGTAGAATAGCGCGTCCAGGAATCTGTGTGAGAGAGCGGTCAGACAGGTGTGCGGCTGAGGTCGCGCATCGTGGGCTTACCGTTCGGACAGTGGGCGCGCACGCCAAAGAGGATCCATATTGATGTCCGGCTGTGGACACGCAGGGCACAAGACGGCGAGACTACCGGCTTCCATGTTGCGGGCAGGAAGGACACCGGCACGGCGCACCGTCCTCAGATAGGCGAACTCGCGCGCGCTCGTCAGGAACTCACGGTAGCGATCCTGCACGATTAAGGTCAGCGCATGAGCGGCATGGGAGTGGCGAGGGCACATACCGGGCTGCTTGACATCATGACGTTGTCCGTCCTGCGCCTGAGGTACTGGATAAAATCCTTGCATTCGTCTGCGCTTGAAGGCTGAGGAGATGGAACGCTTTATGGAGACGGATGGAGAAAGCGGACATGGGGAATTGCCACGATGCCGGGAATAGACCGTGCCGGAGAAGCTGAACGGAGTGTGGAACCGCCGACACGCTGCCTGCCGGCCTGCACCCGCAGAATTTGACCGAGGCCACTTGGAAGCCCGACTCGACTCCAGCGTCATGTGTCGGGGCTGGTCGGGGCCGTTGGGACAAGGTGCACTGTAGTGTCCCAGATGGATGACCATCCCGACCTCGCACAGCGTGTGCCTGCCCCAGAAACCGGTGCTCGGGCGCCATACGAGTATGCGATGCAGAGGGTTGTCCATGTGAGAGGTATGCATGCATGCCGCACACAGAAACCTCGTGAAAAAGCACTCCTCACATTTGAAGAGCTCGGGGTGCGCCTGCGTTCCGCTCGCGCAGTTCGCGCCCACACAGCACATGGACGGAGGCCCGCTTTCGGCTTCTAGCATGGTGGAGTGAATAGTGACCGCCCAGTGGTCCAAGAACTCGGACATGCGTTCGGAAGGACGCTGTGATTCCAGTGAGATGTCATGGTCTGGTCAAACGAACACGAGACGTACTATGGTATTGTTGACCTTGGCCTTCTTCGCTGACGAGTCGGCCCGTGGTGGCTTGGCGTCGTCGTCATCGGTGTCGGATTCATTGGCCTTCGCCGTGACGGGCATGGATATCTTCAGGCGCGGCGTAGACGGCTGAACCCAGCCCATGGATTGCGACGTGTCGGAGGAGGCGCCGAACTCGACTTGGTTGTGGACGCGCGTGGCTTGCTCCCTTCGCCGACTGGGTAAGCGGTGGCAAAAGAGATCGTGGACACTGGGGGCCATGTTCTTCCGCCGCCTCGGCCTCCCTCGTCCCGGTTGCGATGAGCTGGCCATATGGGACGAGGCAGGGAGGGAAGATGGGGCAGGTGGTGAGGGGGGCAGGTGAGGGAAGAGCGGGACGGGGTGGAGCAGGGGGAAAGGCGATGAACGGATGGGCAGGGGGGGGAGGAGGGAGATGTCGGTGCGAGCGAGGGCAGGGGATGGAGGGGATGCTGGAAGCGACTTAGATATTTGACGGCGGGCGTACGAGAGTACGGAGTCGAACCGTTTGATGTAGCTATACCTCAGTGTTCATTCTTTTGAGTGGCCGGCCCGGCGAGTCCGTCTGAGCGCATTGTTCCAGCCGCGATGCCGGCCATTGACTTCAACTTAATGAAGTTCGCCGCGCAGACGCTCACCTCTGTCCAATTCTTTCTCCCCTCCACGTCCCCCGATTTTATTTTCATCGACCTCAGCATCCATCAAGCCTCATTCCGGTGCGTAGCATATCATATTTATCATTTCTTGCCACTTTTGCCCCTTGTCGCGTCTGCTGCAACTCCCGGACAACGCATGTCAGTGTACCCGACAGGGTCCTCTTGCTGCGTCTGTGGCATTCAGTCGTCAATGTTGCGTCGGGCACACGGAACTCCCTGATAATTCGTGACGAGAGCCGACAGGGACCGCATGATGCGTCGGGGCGCGTGCGCCGGACCTGTTTTCCAGTGTATTTCACGCCCACATGTTGTACTATATCGCTGATATCTTTTTCTTAGGTCATTGACGCGTGAAAACGCGTCTCTTGGATGTTGCGGTTGCTTGCTCCGATGTCTCGGACGGTATGTCGTGGGCCTGTTTTTCGAGCACAAATTCGTACTAATTACACCCAAGACACGTTCCAAACGTGTCTTCTCCCCTTACGACTTCGACGCAGCCACCCTCCTGCCAAAATCAGCGGTCGTGGTTGATCCCGCGTGCAATCTGGACGCGCTCATTGACGATGCGTACGAACGCGCCGAGGCCGCGGAGAATGCCGAGACCGAAGTCAACGCACTGCCACACGACTCGAACTCGGAACAGTCGCAAGGCAACCAGGCCGCCCATCCCCGCTCCCGCTTGCCGTCGCCCAGGGCAATGTTGACATGGATCTGGAAGCCAAGTCGGCCGCCCAACGGCATATGATTGTACGGCGCAACCGCTTGCGACAAAAGACGCGGATTTCTTCTCGCATGATCAAATACAAGGTCCGCAGCAAGCTTGTCGCAAAATATTCCACCCCGAAGAAGCTCACTGTTCGAGTGGTGGCCGAGAGGTTGCCGCACGCCCCGGCGGGGTGGGTAGGCGTGAAGGAATGTGGTCTATTGTGGGTGGGCAGGCGGAGGTTGTACAAGTTGCGACAGATGAACTACCGGTATTTCGCGTGGAACGGAAGGTACGTCATTGTACCGTGAATTTAAACCTGTCATGTTGGCTAACTCTGATCAAGGACCAATCATGCAATCTGGACCTGAAGAATCGCATCATCGGCAGCCTGGCTGGACGACCCGTCGGCGACGTGACGTGGCACGACGACTGCGTCAGCGCTTACGACGAACTCGCTGAAGGATTGGAGGAGCTCAAATTGTCGAAGGACCAACGATACCACCGAAGGGGCGATTACCCTGCGTTGTCCACCGGGATTTCGTACGGAGGAGGACAAACCGTGCGTGACAGCGTGTCCAACTTTTGCACGTACTAACGTTGAGTCAATACAGGAGCCGAGTGAACTTGTTCTCCACGAGAGCAATCGCCCAATCGTCAAGAAGCTCTGTCGCGGACGGGGAGTGTACCGCGTGTCCGGCTTCATGAATGGTGCGTACGCTTTCCCGCCATCGAGCTGTACAAACTAATGCCCTATGAACAGCGACGTTCGCTATGGCTTCCCCTAAGATGTACAAGAACTACGAGTCCAATATGATCGAGATCTTGGACCATCACCCCGACCTACAGCTGCCTTACAACAACTCGATCCGCGCCGCGACCACCTTCAACTTTGGACCCCGCGTGTTCACGAAGCTTCACCTCGACTCTGCAAACCTTCCGAGTGGCTGGTGCAGTATCGCGTCCCTTGGCGAGTTCAACCCGAAGACAGGAGGCCAACTCGTCCTCCACCACGCAAAACTTATCATTGAATTCCCGCCGCACTCAGTAATCCACATCCTCTCGGCCGCTTTCCCCCACGAGAATATTCCTATCGGCGAAAACGAAACCCGAGCATCCATCACACAGTACACAGCGGGCGGGCTGTTTCGCCGGGTCGCGTATGGGCATCGCACCGAGGAGGAGTTCCAGGCGGAGGATCCCATAGGCAAGGCTGCGATGGACGCGAGCATGCGGGCGCGGTGGCGTGAGTCGGTGGCCCTGTTTTCGAAATACGACGAGCTTGCATCGGACATCGACGCGGTCTTCCATGTAAAGTAGTTATTGTGTGTTCTCGTAATATATTGCAATCTCTGTGCTATGGAATGCTATCACGTGAACGCGTCCCGCGGCCGTTGATCGAAGTCGAAGTCGCGGTCACGAGATCCGCTCGTCTTCGCACTCCCCTCGTACTAGTCCCATGCCGCCCAAGGCAAAGAAGCCATACGGTTTTTTGAAAGCGCTGGTGGTGGTACGCGATCGACACTGCTGAAGACCTCTGCGGATGGACGTCGCCTAAATCCTACGGTGTCCGTTATCCGATCCCGCGTCTACACCCAGACGCTCCCCGACAACTCCTCCGGATCGCAGCCCACTCAGCCACGAGATAACCAAGTCTCTCTCCTCGACGGCTTGGAATTCGACGGAAGCAGCACGACTTTCGATTACGACGATGGAATCCTAGGGGTTGATGAAAGCGGCGAGGTGGTACAAGTCACGGAAGCAGACGTTGTCCTTGGTCGCGCGAAGAGATATCAGAACTCGGTGAGTTGTATTGCAGAAAATTGGGAACTCAACTGATCGTAATACAGGATTTTCCTCTACTGTCCTGGATTCCCCTCAGAGACCAATATCTCGACGAGGTCCTGCGCCTGGAAGGAAGGGGCGCGTATGCCGGAGCACTACAATGCCCCAAGTGCAACACGAATGACGCAGTCCCGAGCATTCGCTGCGCGGATTGCTTTGGCGGCGAGCTGCTTTGCATCCCGTGTACCGTCAAGCAGCACTCGAGAAACCCTTTGCATCGTGTTGAGGTGTGTGGCAGTCTGTCGACGTTGTCCGCGAATACTAATTGGTTGTATTCAGCGGTGGAACGGCAATATGTTCGAACGCGCGTCGTTAGCATCCCTCGGCTTGCGAATCCAACTCAACCATCCCCCCGGCACCGTATGCGGTCATCGCGCAGCCGCTCGAGAAGACTTCACTATTATCCATACCAACGGAATCCATACAGTCAACCTCGATTTCTGCGGCTGTGGCCGTTCCGCTGGCATCCATCGTCGTCAGCAGTTACTCCGTAGCTCTCTCTGGCCGGCCACTGTGATCGATCCCAACACCGCGGCAACATTCGCTGTCCTCAAGAAATATCATCTCTTGTCCCTCGTTGGAAATTGACGGGTTACGACGCATGGCGGAGCCTCGAGCTGGAGACCGATAACTCTGGATGCTTTCGCGTTCCGGTTCGTTTACTGTGTTCCCTCTCTAGCTTGCAGGTTGTCTGACACTTTCGATAGGATCGTCTTCCCGCATGGATGGTTATGATGCGACAATGGCGGCATATCACAATGATGAAGCGAGGCGGGCGGGCTCACGACAGCACGGGTGTTGGTGGGACACCAGATGGGGAGCTTGCGGTAAAATGTCCGGCGTGTCCTTTGCCCGGTATCAATTTACCAGAGGACTGGGAGACCGCACAATCTAACCGATCGTAAGTAGTCCATCCGGGTCTTTGCCATCGTCCTCACTCGATACCAGATGGCTTTATCGGCCCATAGTCGCAATGGACGCCAATTTTCGCATGAAGAATCGCCTCCGGTCGTCCAAGACCAAGGACCCCGGGCTGCACACAGGTAAAGCGTACTTCGTTGCCGACGACGAGTACGACGAGTACGTGGCCGCGAATATCGACCAGGAAGAGGTGTGTATTTCTGTCCGTCCTTTGCTGTGCATTTGAGCTGAGGGTGACTCGAAGATGAGCGGGTGCTCACGCTTTGCGGCGCTCACTGCGGCGAATCTCAAGAGCTCGAAAGGTCTCCGGGTAACAGGAGTTGGTGGGATATTTGATGCGCGACACGAGTTCTGGCTGCCGAATGGTTTGGGTGATCTTCAGAAGGGAGAAAGGTTCGTAACTAATTGTGTTCATTGCCCGCATTTCGCCTGACTGTTTACCCTGAACTAGATACTGCAACATGGACTATATGTTCTTTAGTGCGATCAATCGGTTCAAGACGACGTCCCTGCTCGTCTCGTATGACATCGCATGTCAATGGGGCAAGAACCTATCCAAACGAGCCGAAGGAAACCCGAGGTGGCACATGCCTGACGATATCGAGTTCGCTGTGCCGAAATTCCACATTGCGGCGCATCGTGAGGAATGCCAGGAGGAATTCGACTTTTTCAAGACCAAAGGCGTTGGAATGACGGACGGCGAAGGCCCTGAGCGCGGATGGTCCAACGTCAACGGTGCCGCCGCGAGTACTAAGGAAATGGGGCCAGGTGGCCGACACGATACGGTCGACGACCACTGTGGTCATTCCAATTGGAGAAAAGTCGTGGGCCTTGGTGAGTAACTTCGATTATGCGGATGATCGCTAGCTAATACGCAAACACAGGTTCATCTCTTCTGCGACGATTGAAGGCCGCGCTCGATCAGGCCGAGGAGCATGGCAACATCTATACGGACTTCACCAATTCCCTGGAGCTCGACCATCCCGAGAAGTTGGAGGAATGGAGGGATGAAATACGTGCATGGGAGACGAATAGGATGGTCCCGAATCCGTACAAGAAGCCGGTCACAGGTGCGTATACTATTCCTCTGCAACATGTATCCCGACTGAAATATGTTCGTGTAGATATTACGATTGCTGATGTCCGATTGGAGCTAGCTCAAGACGACTTCGGTGTTGTCCAGGCAGGCGATCCGCTGGCATCGCAACCTGCCGCCAGCGCCTTCCTTCTGTTTGGATTCCGGCTCGAAGTGATGCAGTAAGTTTGTGTTTACAGTTTTCGCTTTCCAGAGGCTCACAATACGTTCATTAGGCTCAAGCTTCGATTGGACAAGTCTTCGGCGCACGATGGCACGACAACCCAGTCAGCGAGACTACAAGAATCAAGAACGGCCATCCTCCGACTCCTGCACCGCTTCCGTGCGGACCAAGACATTCAAATGCCCCATGTCTCGGCCATCATCAACGTCGACGAGTCGACGCAGTCACACAACACCATGCGGCCGGAACAAATCAAACTGTACTTCCCGTCGGACCTCAATGCACGAGAACGAGCTACTGCGTGCGATCCCGCATTGCTGGAGATGGAGGCCAAGCTGCGGTACGCGGGCGCATGCCAATCGCTAGACGATGTTCGTCATCAGCTCCGGTTCCGAACATATGTCAAACGATTCAAGATCAACAACGTTGTGGGCCAGCGGAAAAATACACGGGCCCGGGCATTCCAATCCAGCATCGACGACGCCGTGAAACGTGCCGCCGCGACGTATCGATTGCACAGGGCAGCGTACCTGCGGCTGGTGGGCCCTGGACCCTGGGAGAAGCGACTTCGTGAGCTCCTCGATGAGCATCTGGTCGGCCTCGGAGAACGGCTGCTCGATCAAATCGACCTGGCGGATATCGAACGGGTCAAGGAGTACTTGCGAAGTCGACGAGGCCCGTCGTCCACTGGCGAGAGCAGGTACACTCTCCCGTGGATTTGGTACACCGCAGGTGGTGGAGGAGATGACGAAGAGGCGGAGATCGGAGATGGTACGTCGTCGTGGTATTGTGTGTACATTTCATGGCTAACAAATAGCTTGCAGATCTCAAGCTTGAATGGTTCAAGACGCGCGCCCGGTCAACTCGCTGGATGGAGGAGATCCTCCACCTCCTGGAGGAGATGCGACGCACCCCCGAGACTTTCAAGCACTGGGCAGGCGAGTGGGGGCACAGAGCGTCCGCTCGTCCGGATGTCCCCGCCGATCTTGCTGAAGGATTGGCGGCATATGCGATGAAGCACGTCGGGATGTACGACAACTTACGAGATGGATTTGCAGCTCAGTGGGAGGATGTCCAGCAGGCCGCTGCAACGTTCCTGTCCAATCGAGAGGACGACGGCACCAATATACAGGACAAGGTTATCCAATCTATGGCTTTGGATTAGATTTTGGGTATGTTTTCTATTCTTTTGTGAACCCTGGTAGACTAAATACGTTCTGCCCTGCATTGTAGCCCTTCTTGGATGGTTTATACACTACCTGCCCATCCGGCGCCCCCTGTATATCGCTTTTTTTACGGTTTTCAATAACATTTAATGTATTTCCGCGCTTTTTGAGCCCCGGGTGGAATATGTTGGACTTGGAATGTGTTTGTACGAGTCCGGGTCTACTGTGGTAATATAATTGAACTTTTACCGGTATTTCTCGCAGCTGTATACCAATTAATACCGATTTTCGTGAATTTATCGATTTGCAGGCCGTGAGAACGGATATCGGGCTGTCACGTGGGCGCGCGGAATCCCAATCGCCCCGCACCCTATCCGCCAACATTGTATATTATTTCCGGTATTTTAGCTATTTTATTTAGACCTGCATTTAATTATTACTGCTACCGCTCTGTCATTATAATGGGTCCAGCGGTAGCTACCGGTCTTATTATTAATGACCCTACAGGTACGCCTGGTTGATCAGAACAAGCCCGCGCAACCCAGTAGTACGCTCTGCGCGCCGACGACCAAGATAAAGGCTGCCGCTGTGGAGCGTCTGCTGTCGTGGCTGTCGCCATTCCAGTATCGGCTCGAGCACCTGCTTCAAATGACTGCGCCCGAGCCCCACGCCGCATATTTCAAGTCGATGGAGCATCTCCGCAAGGGCGTAACAACCGCAAAGCACGCGGAAAAATGGGACTCCTCGTTCCAGGGTATCTCCATCATCTACAACCGCACCACTCCCAGCCATCTTGACGACAAGGGCTGTTTAGCGGGCCTCGACGCGCTTCTCAGTGTCGGTCCGTACCAGAGCTGCTCATTGATCTTAAAGTTGTTAGGCTTAGAACTGAGTTATAATTCTGGGACACTCGTGCTTATAATTGGCTCCATCATTCCTCACGAAGTTGGAGACTGGGGTGCCGAGGGCGAGAGGACGTGTCTTGTGCACTTCACGCACAAGGCGCTGCTCAAAGA
Organism: Auriscalpium orientale; assembly: GCA_019915035.1. Taxonomy (NCBI): domain Eukaryota; kingdom Fungi; phylum Basidiomycota; class Agaricomycetes; order Russulales; family Auriscalpiaceae; genus Auriscalpium; species Auriscalpium orientale. The sequence goes on from JAHLMH010000001.1 coordinate 5,540,816, forward strand.
GTTCGGTATCCCGCAGCCTCGCTTTACCCATATTGACGACATCCGCGCGGCGTCCGGTCTTGATTAGTCTATTGTACATACGCGCAGTGATTGCGCTCTTCATTCTACTGTACATACGCGCGGGGCTTGCGCTCATTATTTTACTGTACGTGCTGTGAGCGACGCGCTTCATTAGTATTGCGTCAATGATACTGTGATTATTGCTACCGAGTTGTGAAGTCACGTGCTGAGTGATATGATCTAGCCGCCGGCGTGTTTTGCTTCCGTTCGCTTCCCCGCCGCGCCCTCTGCTCCCGCCCACCACCATCGCGCCACCACCGCCTTGTTCCCCGCCATCGCGCCGTCTACACCAATCCCTCGCCTCGGGCTATCGCCACCCGTTCATCTTGTCGCCCGCTCCCGTCCGTGCACGGCCCCGCTCTATCGCATCGGAGATACGCGGTGGTGCAGTCTGTTGGACTGCATCGTCGAGTTGCACATCAGAGAGCGACCTTGCTAGGCCGCTCTTGTGTGACCCAGCCGCTGTCTGTGGCTCTTAGGGCTGGCCTCCGGACTCGGGCCTCGATTCCCCACCACATCATTCCCATCGCGCGGTCGGCCCCTCTACGTTAGTAAGCGCCCTCGTCACCTCTCCGTTGGCACCAGCGGTAGGCCCACACACCACCCATGCTCTCCATACCGCGAGGCTGATACATGCTTCAGTCAGATTCAATCCAGCCACCTCGCCGCCTCACGGACGTCCCCGTTCGGTTCGCAGCGGAGGTGCAGTCTCCTTTGGACTGCATCGCCCGAGTTTCACATCCGAGAGCGACCTTGCCAGGCCGCCCTCGTGTTGCTTGACCACTGTGCGCATTCGTTCGCTCCGTGGCTACCCCGCTACCGCGCTCCCCTGCGTGTCATCGCCTCTGCACTATTCTGCACGGTAAGGCATACACAACGCTGGCGTCGCTGTGGCGCTCATGGACAAGTCCGCGCAGGTTCTCCGTGAAATATGCCCGAGATTAACAACAACCCAAGAAAGTCCCCGCGCGCCGATTCGGTGACGGTCCGGCCCGGCAACACTCTGCGTGCGTCGATTGTATGGCCTATCTGGCGCTCCGCTGACAGTCATGACCATAGAATCTTCTCGGGAGGACCGATGTGAAGACCCGCCTGCCCCTCGCGACCCTGTCTACCCTCCGGGCCCCCTCAACGACGACGTGCTCGGCGTTCTGAGTGACCCAAACGATGTGCTCGGGCTTGCGCGCCGGGACGCCTTTGACTCCTCACGTGCGGAGGCCTCAGATGCCCGCATCATCGCTGCCTTGCCTGGCAGTGATGGCAGGATGTGGGTGTCGTCTCCGAACATGGACTTTGCAGGCGTACCTGTAGGGTCATTAATAATAAGACCGGTAGCTACCGCTGGACCCATTATAATGACAGAGCGGTAGCAGTAATAATTAAATGCAGGTCTAAATAAAATAGCTAAAATACCGGAAATAATATACAATGTTGGCGGATAGGGTGCGGGGCGATTGGGATTCCGCGCGCCCACGTGACAGCCCGATATCCGTTCTCACGGCCTGCAAATCGATAAATTCACGAAAATCGGTATTAATTGGTATACAGCTGCGAGAAATACCGGTAAAAGTTCAATTATATTACCACAGTAGACCCGGACTCGTACAAACACATTCCAAGTCCAACATATTCCACCCGGGGCTCAAAAAGCGCGGAAATACATTAAATGTTATTGAAAACCGTAAAAAAAGCGATATACAGGGGGCGCCGGATGGGCAGGTAGTGTATAAACCATCCAAGAAGGGCTACAATGCAGGGCAGAACGTATTTAGTCTACCAGGGTTCACAAAAGAATAGAAAACATACCCAAAATCTAATCCAAAGCCATAGATTGGATAACCTTGTCCTGTATATTGGTGCCGTCGTCCTCTCGATTGGACAGGAACGTTGCAGCGGCCTGCTGGACATCCTCCCACTGAGCTGCAAATCCATCTCGTAAGTTGTCGTACATCCCGACGTGCTTCATCGCATATGCCGCCAATCCTTCAGCAAGATCGGCGGGGACATCCGGACGAGCGGACGCTCTGTGCCCCCACTCGCCTGCCCAGTGCTTGAAAGTCTCGGGGGTGCGTCGCATCTCCTCCAGGAGGTGGAGGATCTCCTCCATCCAGCGAGTTGACCGGGCGCGCGTCTTGAACCATTCAAGCTTGAGATCTGCAAGCTATTTGTTAGCCATGAAATGTACACACAATACCACGACGACGTACCATCTCCGATCTCCGCCTCTTCGTCATCTCCTCCACCACCTGCGGTGTACCAAATCCACGGGAGAGTGTACCTGCTCTCGCCAGTGGACGACGGGCCTCGTCGACTTCGCAAGTACTCCTTGACCCGTTCGATATCCGCCAGGTCGATTTGATCGAGCAGCCGTTCTCCGAGGCCGACCAGATGCTCATCGAGGAGCTCACGAAGTCGCTTCTCCCAGGGTCCAGGGCCCACCAGCCGCAGGTACGCTGCCCTGTGCAATCGATACGTCGCGGCGGCACGTTTCACGGCGTCGTCGATGCTGGATTGGAATGCCCGGGCCCGTGTATTTTTCCGCTGGCCCACAACGTTGTTGATCTTGAATCGTTTGACATATGTTCGGAACCGGAGCTGATGACGAACATCGTCTAGCGATTGGCATGCGCCCGCGTACCGCAGCTTGGCCTCCATCTCCAGCAATGCGGGATCGCACGCAGTAGCTCGTTCTCGTGCATTGAGGTCCGACGGGAAGTACAGTTTGATTTGTTCCGGCCGCATGGTGTTGTGTGACTGCGTCGACTCGTCGACGTTGATGATGGCCGAGACATGGGGCATTTGAATGTCTTGGTCCGCACGGAAGCGGTGCAGGAGTCGGAGGATGGCCGTTCTTGATTCTTGTAGTCTCGCTGACTGGGTTGTCGTGCCATCGTGCGCCGAAGACTTGTCCAATCGAAGCTTGAGCCTAATGAACGTATTGTGAGCCTCTGGAAAGCGAAAACTGTAAACACAAACTTACTGCATCACTTCGAGCCGGAATCCAAACAGAAGGAAGGCGCTGGCGGCAGGTTGCGATGCCAGCGGATCGCCTGCCTGGACAACACCGAAGTCGTCTTGAGCTAGCTCCAATCGGACATCAGCAATCGTAATATCTACACGAACATATTTCAGTCGGGATACATGTTGCAGAGGAATAGTATACGCACCTGTGACCGGCTTCTTGTACGGATTCGGGACCATCCTATTCGTCTCCCATGCACGTATTTCATCCCTCCATTCCTCCAACTTCTCGGGATGGTCGAGCTCCAGGGAATTGGTGAAGTCCGTATAGATGTTGCCATGCTCCTCGGCCTGATCGAGCGCGGCCTTCAATCGTCGCAGAAGAGATGAACCTGTGTTTGCGTATTAGCTAGCGATCATCCGCATAATCGAAGTTACTCACCAAGGCCCACGACTTTTCTCCAATTGGAATGACCACAGTGGTCGTCGACCGTATCGTGTCGGCCACCTGGCCCCATTTCCTTAGTACTCGCGGCGGCACCGTTGACGTTGGACCATCCGCGCTCAGGGCCTTCGCCGTCCGTCATTCCAACGCCTTTGGTCTTGAAAAAGTCGAATTCCTCCTGGCATTCCTCACGATGCGCCGCAATGTGGAATTTCGGCACAGCGAACTCGATATCGTCAGGCATGTGCCACCTCGGGTTTCCTTCGGCTCGTTTGGATAGGTTCTTGCCCCATTGACATGCGATGTCATACGAGACGAGCAGGGACGTCGTCTTGAACCGATTGATCGCACTAAAGAACATATAGTCCATGTTGCAGTATCTAGTTCAGGGTAAACAGTCAGGCGAAATGCGGGCAATGAACACAATTAGTTACGAACCTTTCTCCCTTCTGAAGATCACCCAAACCATTCGGCAGCCAGAACTCGTGTCGCGCATCAAATATCCCACCAACTCCTGTTACCCGGAGACCTTTCGAGCTCTTGAGATTCGCCGCAGTGAGCGCCGCAAAGCGTGAGCACCCGCTCATCTTCGAGTCACCCTCAGCTCAAATGCACAGCAAAGGACGGACAGAAATACACACCTCTTCCTGGTCGATATTCGCGGCCACGTACTCGTCGTACTCGTCGTCGGCAACGAAGTACGCTTTACCTGTGTGCAGCCCGGGGTCCTTGGTCTTGGACGACCGGAGGCGATTCTTCATGCGAAAATTGGCGTCCATTGCGACTATGGGCCGATAAAGCCATCTGGTATCGAGTGAGGACGATGGCAAAGACGCCGGATGGACTACTTACGATCGGTTAGATTGTGCGGTCTCCCAGTCCTCTGGTAAATTGATACCGGGCAAAGGACACGCCGGACATTTTACCGCAAGCTCCCCATCTGGTGTCCCACCAACACCCGTGCTGTCGTGAGCCCGCCCGCCTCGCTTCATCATTGTGATATGCCGCCATTGTCGCATCATAACCATCCATGCGGGAAGACGATCCTATCGAAAGTGTCAGACAACCTGCAAGCTAGAGAGGGAACACAGTAAACGAACCGGAACGCGAAAGCATCCAGAGTTATCGGTCTCCAGCTCGAGGCTCCGCCATGCGTCGTAACCCGTCAATTTTCCAACGAGGGACAAGAGATGATATTTCTTGAGGACAGCGAATGTTGCCGCGGTGTTGGGATCGATCACAGTGGCCGGCCAGAGAGAGCTACGGAGTAACTGCTGACGACGATGGATGCCAGCGGAACGGCCACAGCCGCAGAAATCGAGGTTGACTGTATGGATTCCGTTGGTATGGATAATAGTGAAGTCTTCTCGAGCGGCTGCGCGATGACCGCATACGGTGCCGGGGGGATGGTTGAGTTGGATTCGCAAGCCGAGGGATGCTAACGACGCGCGTTCGAACATATTGCCGTTCCACCGCTGAATACAACCAATTAGTATTCGCGGACAACGTCGACAGACTGCCACACACCTCAACACGATGCAAAGGGTTTCTCGAGTGCTGCTTGACGGTACACGGGATGCAAAGCAGCTCGCCGCCAAAGCAATCCGCGCAGCGAATGCTCGGGACTGCGTCATTCGTGTTGCACTTGGGGCATTGTAGTGCTCCGGCATACGCGCCCCTTCCTTCCAGGCGCAGGACCTCGTCGAGATATTGGTCTCTGAGGGGAATCCAGGACAGTAGAGGAAAATCCTGTATTACGATCAGTTGAGTTCCCAATTTTCTGCAATACAACTCACCGAGTTCTGATATCTCTTCGCGCGACCAAGGACAACGTCTGCTTCCGTGACTTGTACCACCTCGCCGCTTTCATCAACCCCTAGGATTCCATCGTCGTAATCGAAAGTCGTGCTGCTTCCGTCGAATTCCAAGCCGTCGAGGAGAGAGACTTGGTTATCTCGTGGCTGAGTGGGCTGCGATCCGGAGGAGTTGTCGGGGAGCGTCTGGGTGTAGACGCGGGATCGGATAACGGACACCGTAGGATTTAGGCGACGTCCATCCGCAGAGGTCTTCAGCAGTGTCGATCGCGTACCACCACCAGCGCTTTCAAAAAAACCGTATGGCTTCTTTGCCTTGGGCGGCATGGGACTAGTACGAGGGGAGTGCGAAGACGAGCGGATCTCGTGACCGCGACTTCGACTTCGATCAACGGCCGCGGGACGCGTTCACGTGATAGCATTCCATAGCACAGAGATTGCAATATATTACGAGAACACACAATAACTACTTTACATGGAAGACCGCGTCGATGTCCGATGCAAGCTCGTCGTATTTCGAAAACAGGGCCACCGACTCACGCCACCGCGCCCGCATGCTCGCGTCCATCGCAGCCTTGCCTATGGGATCCTCCGCCTGGAACTCCTCCTCGGTGCGATGCCCATACGCGACCCGGCGAAACAGCCCGCCCGCTGTGTACTGTGTGATGGATGCTCGGGTTTCGTTTTCGCCGATAGGAATATTCTCGTGGGGGAAAGCGGCCGAGAGGATGTGGATTACTGAGTGCGGCGGGAATTCAATGATAAGTTTTGCGTGGTGGAGGACGAGTTGGCCTCCTGTCTTCGGGTTGAACTCGCCAAGGGACGCGATACTGCACCAGCCACTCGGAAGGTTTGCAGAGTCGAGGTGAAGCTTCGTGAACACGCGGGGTCCAAAGTTGAAGGTGGTCGCGGCGCGGATCGAGTTGTTGTAAGGCAGCTGTAGGTCGGGGTGATGGTCCAAGATCTCGATCATATTGGACTCGTAGTTCTTGTACATCTTAGGGGAAGCCATAGCGAACGTCGCTGTTCATAGGGCATTAGTTTGTACAGCTCGATGGCGGGAAAGCGTACGCACCATTCATGAAGCCGGACACGCGGTACACTCCCCGTCCGCGACAGAGCTTCTTGACGATTGGGCGATTGCTCTCGTGGAGAACAAGTTCACTCGGCTCCTGTATTGACTCAACGTTAGTACGTGCAAAAGTTGGACACGCTGTCACGCACGGTTTGTCCTCCTCCGTACGAAATCCCGGTGGACAACGCAGGGTAATCGCCCCTTCGGTGGTATCGTTGGTCCTTCGACAATTTGAGCTCCTCCAATCCTTCAGCGAGTTCGTCGTAAGCGCTGACGCAGTCGTCGTGCCACGTCACGTCGCCGACGGGTCGTCCAGCCAGGCTGCCGATGATGCGATTCTTCAGGTCCAAGATTGCATGATTGGTCCTTGATCAGAGTTAGCCAACATGACAGGTTTAAATTCACGGTACAATGACGTACCTTCCGTTCCACGCGAAATACCGGTAGTTCATCTGTCGCAACTTGTACAACCTCCGCCTGCCCACCCACAATAGACCACATTCCTTCACGCCTACCCACCCGCCGCGGGCGTGCGGCAACCTCTCGGCCACCACTCGAACAGTGAGCTTCTTCGGGGTGGAATATTTTGCGACAAGCTTGCTGCGGACCTTGTATTTGATCATGCGAGAAGAAATCCGCGTCTTTTGTCGCAAGCGGTTGCGCCGTACAATCATATGCCGTTGGGCGGCCGACTTGGCTTCCAGATCCATGTCAACATTGCCCTGGGCGACGGCAAGCGGGAGCGGGGGATGGGCGGCCTGGTTGCCTTGCGACTGTTCCGAGTTCGAGTCGTGTGGCAGTGCGTTGACTTCGGTCTCGGCATTCTCCGCGGCCTCGGCGCGTTCGTACGCATCGTCAATGAGCGCGTCCAGATTGCACGCGGGATCAACCACGACCGCTGATTTTGGCAGGAGGGTGGCTGCGTCGAAGTCGTAAGGGGAGAAGACACGTTTGGAACGTGTCTTGGGTGTAATTAGTACGAATTGTGCTCGAAAAACAGGCCCACGACATACCGTCCGAGACATCGGAGCAAGCAACCGCAACACGTCCAAGAGACGCGTTTTCACGCGTCAATGACCTAAGAAAAAGATATCAGCGATATAGTACAACATGTGGGCGTGAAATACACTGGAAAACAGGTCCGGCGCACGCGCCCCGACGCATCATGCGGTCCCTGTCGGGCTCTCGTCACGAATTATCAGGGAGTTCCGTGTGCCCGACGCAACATTGACGACTGAATGCCACAGACGCAGCAAGAGGACCCTGTCGGGTACACTGACATGCGTTGTCCGGGAGTTGCAGACGCGACAAGGGGCAAAAGTGGCAAGAAATGATAAATATGATATGCTACGCACCGGAATGAGGCTTGATGGATGCTGAGGTCGATGAAAATAAAATTCGGGGGACGTGGAGGGGGAGAAAGAAGTGGGACAGAGGTGAGCGTCTGCGCGGCGAACTTCATTTAAGTTGAAGTCAATGGCCGGCATCGCGGCTGGAACAATGCGCGCTCAGACGGACTCGCCGGGCCGGCCACTCAAAAGAATGAACACTGAGGTATAGCTACGCCGCACAATGGCGAAAATGAATACGGATATTTACAGGTACTCGAGGTCACTGCCCCAGCCATGGGAATAAAAATCTGAATTCTATCTGCGTGGCTGGAAGTGGACGGCGATGTGTCCGAGATATGCGAACCCGTGCAAGTACGACGCGCTTGGTACACGCTCTTACTTCCTCACGCCAACCACCTTGCCGAACTCACCTCTTCTGCACCTACCTCTATCTCTGCGGATATCACTCCGTATACATGCTCAATCAACCATGAACATTGCACCTACTACGACTACGGGATGTGGGTATTATCAACGGTTCGTGCCACGTTTGTTATCTTTGGCGCACCGCCCTGTGACGAGCGTTGCCAGCAAGCGAGAGGAACGAAAAGCCTACCAAAAGCTCTACTACGAGGCTAAGAAGGGTCGCCGGAAGATCGGCAAGTCTGCGCGCAAGGCGATGAGCGGAAAACGTAGGCGCGAGCAGTGCGGGGAGCGCAGGTGCGTGGCCTTTCCATATGACAACCGAGCATTGAACTGACGTTCAGCTTGGCAGCTCTTACAGCTGCAATATCTCACACAGTGATTCGTCAGACGATCCATGTCGAGACGCGGGTGCAGAGGACGCATTGGACGGCGACTGCGTGATGCTCCGAGACCGCCTCCGCGACGAACTCGGCGAGGAATGCTGGGTACCTGAGTTCTCCAGAACTCTACAAACCTGGATCGACGCGTACCTTGAAGAGGCTGGGCGTATCATGACGGATGTGGACGGCACAGACGATCGCAGGCTCCATCACATTCGACGATTCGTTGCTGGCCTTCATCAAGAGCAACAACTCGCAAAACAAGGTACAGGGGCGCGGCGGGCTGCTTTAGAGGACCTCAGGCTCGTGCTTTGGGGTAGAAGGTGCGTTGCTTTTATGTCCCTAGCGATCTCAGATAGGTGATGCGTTAACAGGGTCAATACTGTGACCTTCTTCAATCTCTATCATTGGTAGGCCAACCTGGACGCAATACATGGCGTATTTAGCTATGTAATCTCTGTACCTCCTTGCACAGAATGATGACCGCTCGCCACTGCCGTGCTTTGTGACGATTACATGTGCTCACCGGCTGCAGGATTCATGTACTGCTCCCGTCCAGGTGCTCGTTGGACGTGCAGATATGTCCGTGATCTCGTCGGTTTTCATCAACGCACTTCACGGGCCTCCGTACGACCGACCGAAGTATATCTGCAATGACCCATACGGCATCCTCAGGTTAGCGACATTCGCTCTCCAGCCCATCGAGTTCGCTCAGCATTTAACTTAGACTCTAATTATCCACTTTCCCAGAATATCTTCACGGTGGTTGTTCTGGGCACATCACGTAACCTATCGGCGACAGATCGGTGCATTCAGCAGTTCCAACATGACGCCTCGTGCTCACCGCTCTTTCTTTCCCAACACCATGTCGCGCATTACCGTCACCATCGACGTTCCCACCGACGACCTCGCCGACCGCCTCGAGAATTTGACGGTCAACTTTTCCCCGAAGAAGCCCGCGAGCGCTGCGAAGGGTGAGCGCTCCCCGAGCACACAGACATGCGCATCTCATTTCGTTGAATCCTTTTAGCATCGTCCGCTAAGCCCGCCGCATCTGCGACGTCCGCAAGCTCTCACTCGACGTACGTCGATGGGACCGTGACCGACAACGACAAGCCCATCGAGCCTGAGCTCAAGGACGACAAGCAGGTGGCTTGGGAGGGGGAGACGTGGGCGGTCTTCAAGGCCAGAAAGCCCGGGGTGTATCCTGTCGGGTGGGTTCGGTCTCGTCGTCGGCGGACTCCACATCGCGCTAACGAAACCTTCCAGCTCGGCGGAGTTCACGGAGGCGCGTGGACTATCCGCCTACGCAAGGTACGAGAAGTTCCCGACGTACCAGGCCGCCTGCAAGGCGTTCGAAGCCGCGAAGCGACGGGGCGACACATGCCCTTACTCCAAGAGTTGGGATAAGAAGTCGGAGCACGGGCTGCCGCCTCAGTAAGATTGGGTGAGTACCTCTTAGGATTCGCAGATCAAGTCACACGGGCTGACATGATAAATGTACAGATGACACGCCATGCGTACGCGATCGTCGCGGCGGCTGGGCATACCGTACCGTACTTGTCGCGCTTTGGATTGTACCTCGTAACTTGTGAATACAGAGACCGTAGAGCTTTGTCGAGAGCCTTCTAGCATTGCGACGACAAGCAAATGTTACACAAATCAAGCATAATGAGCCGGAGGGCAGTACCTTGAGGTACGTGTGATCGCCCAGACGCTGTCAGCGACGCATTTCCCATACTGAGAGCTTGCCGCCACGACCGATAGCGGCATGCCATTGCAGAAAACGAAAAAAAATCCAAGCCCGGAGACGGGGGTAAATAATTGCGGCACGAACTAACTACCGGTGTACGGGAAGCAAGCGACGTGCCACCGACTCCCCCTCCAGCCCGCGAATTCTACCCGTGAACTTCCCGCTGTCCACCGCGTTCCGCCGTCTCTCCATCGCGGTATCGCCCTGTCCTCTCCTCCTAGTCCGTGCCCTGCATCGTCCCTCCTACTGGCGACATCATGCCGAAGTCGTCACAACCAGGAAAAAAGCGGGTTCGGTCGAAGCGATCTTCTTCGTCCAACGAACCGGGACAGCGCGGGCGCGGTCGTCCACCTTGGGCCCGCGGCACGAAGGAGGTGTTCCTCCAGCGTTGGCTACCCGAGTACCGCAAGGTCGCTGGCAACAAGGGCCAGGCTAAGTCGTTCTATACGAAAATCTCCAGATTGTTCTGCATAAAATATGGATTCGACTTACCTATCGATCAAGACGCGACGGAGTCGGTTGAAGACCCTGACGAAGCAGCGCTGGACGAGGTGTCGGAGTACGGAGATGAGGATGATGCTGAACACGAGCGGAGGGACGCGTTCAAGCAAGAGGTGTACCGCGTGAGTGAAGTTTTCGATGCGTCGATAGCGATGCACTCACATAATCAGCAGAGAATTTCTGCGTGGTACCCTGTGCATGTACGGAAGCTGCCGAAGGCTGAGTCGTCGAGCGCGTCGAACGACACCTTCACCGCGCTGCTTGAGGAGGTTGTCCAGCCGCCGCGTCGTCCGCAGCTCATCCAGATGTACTCAAAGCTGTACTGGTCAACAAAAATATTGCCACACTACCTGGAGTTGCGGCGCAAAGCTGAAGCTGCCGCTGAGGCCACCGCCGCACCCACCGATCCCGCTGCTGCTCCAGCGTCCGCTGCCGCCGCCCTCGATGACGACTACATCGACCACCATGACGACGACATCGACGATGAGGAGGAGGAAGACGGAGGTGGTGTTGGGAAGGGCAGCCAGGGCGGCGGGATGTGTGTCGACCGTGTAAACGATATCCACCTGCGTATGCGAGCCGTGAGGGAGAAGTGGGCCTCGGAGAGCGATGATGTGAGGTCGGAGGTAAAGGCTGCGGTTGACGAGGCCCACGACGCGGCCATGGAGGACTACAGGGCAAAGTTCCTGCAAATTCCATTGACGGATGAAGATCGGGAATGGTAAGAGCTCACCGTATCGAATGCGTGGTCCCAGTGCTGACTTGACTGCAGGACAAGCGCGCACGCCTATATGTTCCTTCAACCGATCGTGGACATGGTTGCGACCCGCTTCAACTGCGCGGCATCGCTTTTCATGGCGGGACCGGTGCCTTCGAAGGGCGGGCATGTTGAAGTCCACTCGTGCGTACCTAGACATATCAGTGTTGACCACTTGGCTGACACGAACCTGTAGCGTGCACGCCGGCAAGAAACCAGGCATTGTCGAAGAGCTCTGGCCACAGCATGACCGCGCGGCGTACGATGTCGTGTCGCAGTCGATGGGTGGATTTGCGAGGGCTGCGTTCGGTGAGCAGACTCGGAGTTGCCTCGTGTTGCGGTCGTGGCTGACCCGGCAAGTAGCGGCGGATATTCTTCGGATGGCTCAAAAGAGAACAAGCGACGGTGGCGGTGCCGCGCCCATCAGTGGCGGTGCCACGCCCATTGATGCTCAAGTCGACACGCACCACGCATCTCCCTTGCCCCCTCGGTCAAGCGCGCACGCGCTCTCTACGTCGCTCCCTGCCGATTCGACAGCTGCACCGGCCAGCTCGCTTTCCTCTACCCTCCAGGCTGCGTCCCAGAGGACCCTGCTCGCGGACCAGGGCATCAACAGCAACGCCGCTCCCCCCAGCACGTCGCTCGACCTCAGCATCCAGCTTGATGCTCCGGCCTCCAACTCTTCCACTCCCGCGACAGCTCTACCCTCGCAGGGCACGGTGTCATACGATCGCAATGCTGCCAGCACAGCAGCTAGAACGACTGCGAATCGTGTGCTCGAGTCGAACACGTCGACCGGTGAGTCTGTGCTGGGTCCGCGAGTACAGGGCGCGACGGGTGACACGGCTGCTGGCGACGCGGTCAACAGCGGTCTGTCCGTGAACCCTTCGACATCGCCTCGCATCCAGACGGGGGAACTTCCGCCGGACACGGCGCGGTCCACGAGTGCAGGTAGTCTGCCCACCCATCTCCCCCAACCAAGCGCACCGGCGCTGCCTGTCTTGCCAGCAAATAGCGGGACACGCATCACGAACGGGTCGCCCACACCCCCGACAGCAGCTACGCCGCCGATCCACACGTCCAACACGGCCGTCACCAATCCTACATCCGCTACGGCCCCGACTGCAATCCACGGTGTTTCTTCGACAGCGGCGTTCCCCTCACACGAGAATCTTGCGGGGCAGCTTCCTGCCGTGGACTCCCTTGCAAATCGTGGATGGCCGGAGCTTTTCGATCATGGGGTCACGAAGATGCGCGCCGCGGACCTCGGACCACAGTGGCAAACCCTTGTCACGAACTTCAGCGTGTTTGAAGAGGCGATGGCATTCGGGGAAGGAGTGAGTACTCTTTACATTATTCCTCAACAATCACTAACTCATCCTCTAGCCCGACGAGTCCTTATCGCTTAGCGCGAAGCACCGACCTGATGAGGTCCGCCTCTGGCAGAAGAGCAGGCGTCCCTGGCACGACGGCAAAATCAAGCAGCTCGAAGTCTTCATGAACAAGTTTGAAGACTGGTGGTCCTCGCTACAGCCGGCCGAACGATTCGACGACGAGGGCAAGACTATCGAACCCTCCCCATCAATGGACTGGGCTTCGGTCTGCATCGCCGGCGCAAATGGACTGCTCAGCGTCGTCGCGGCCCTTCTGTGGTGGGGCATTGCTGCCAAGGCCCTGGACGACCACGAGCACTATGCGTACGAGCGGTGGATCGCTGCCGTTCGCGACGTTTCGGATGTCCTAGCCGTCCTGCGGAGTGTCTCGGTGGCCCGTGCATCGTCTGTGGATGCCCATCCCGGAGATGCAGCCCGGTCGGAGGGCACGAAGCGTCGTGCAGAGGGAGCCGACGACGGTGCAAAGCTGAAGAAACATCGTTCGGACCTGTCCCAGCAGGGTAAAAAGCCGAGGAACCGTGTCGCGGCCGGCACTGTGGAGGGAAAGAAACGTTCTCGTTCCCGGTAAGTCCTCTTGTTGATTTTCGCATTTTCCACTCTAACAACCATTTCTTGCTACAGGAAATAATCGAAAATTTACTTTTGTTCCTACATGTCTTTTCCCAGCCCTCTCGATCCATGATGAGTCCGTATTTTGTGTCGGCTGCTTTCTGTCCCGAGTCTCGAGTGTCCCCATTCCTTAGTGCCTTCAACAGGCTAGTACTTAGCTTACTTATGTGGTCAAATGTCCTGTTCAACTCAATGACAATATGTTTTCTTGGCAAGCTTTCGGTTAACCTGAGGGAATGCTTGGAGGGTCAACTTGTGAAGTGTTTGAAATATTCTCTAAGTACAAACATGGGTGATCTGTATTGTGTCTGCCTGTAAACCATGATTTCCTGACTGTGTAGCACACAGTTTACTTGCTATCTCTTCTGAAAGCTGAAACCTGAGTGAGCCTAGATTTTGGGCAGTTTTCTAGCTGTAGTAGGTGACTTACCGTGGGAATATGTACCGGTGCCCTGGGAATGCAGCATCTATAGGGGTGTACAGAACAAACTGGTGTGCTATCCTAGCGTATTTGCTAATTTATGCACCAGGACGAACCGATTAAATATTTTCAAGATTTAATATGATTTTTTCTGGATTTTTCGGTATGTATCAGGATTTCCGTCAACCGTGAGAAAAAATGATGTCACCACCGAAAGGGGAACCGTGCAGAATATTTTCACTGTTTTAGTCAGTATTAATTGGGGTGATATTTGATACGGCATCAACCGTACGAAAAGTGTGCCGTGCGGAGTGCCAGGGAAGGTGGCAGAATATTTTCACTATTTTATTCGATTTATTGGGTATTTATCGGTGCTAAATGATAGGTCCCCTACACCCGTGGGAATATGTTCCAGGGTAGGCAGGTGCCCACATGACCGGGGCAATATATGCAAAAACATATTATATGCAAAAACATATTACAGCTGCTATTTTTAATTACATCCTTACCGCTGTCTCATTATAATGGGTCGAGCGGTAGCTACCGGTCTTATTTTTAATTAGACTACAGGGACTGGTGGACTTTGTTCCCGACGTCCCTACGCACCATCTCACGGAGGAATTTGGGTTATACACGGACGGCATGTATGGGCCCTTTGAACATGTCAAGTGGCCGCAAGTATGGGATGCTCAGGAGCCGCACGTCATTGCCGCGCCGGCCAATCCGGAATTATGCGCTGGGAGCAAAGTGCTTGCGGGAGCGTCTGTGCCCTGGGAGTCGTGGAAGGACAACGACGCGCCGTGGTTTCATTTCACATCCAACGATTGGGAGAAGGACCCGTTCTCTTTCGAGGACCTGGGTCGTCTTTCGTACGACGTCATCACTCGCATTCGGTTAGCCGCGAACGAGGTGGCGCACAAGGCGCTAAATCTTGCGGAAGTCGTTCTCGAGGAATCAGACTTCAACGCACGTGCCTACCTCGCTGACCAAATCGACTGCCTTTGCCGCGCCGTGATCAACGCCACACGTCCGCAACGTCTGGGCGAAAGCCTGCAGTGGTTCCGCGAGGCGCAACGGTACATCCTCGCGACACGGGCTTGGTACATCTACATGAAGTTTGTGAAGCCCGCGCTGGACCTTAAAGTCGACCAACGGCTGGCTCCTTTCCCAATCCGCGGCGTCATCACTGAGCGCATCGCGACGGTCAACACGTTCTATAAGGCCGGCATCCCCGTCTGGTGGGTGCGCCGCTTGGATACGATATCGCGACATACGCAGGTGGGGTTTGTCAGGCACCCGCTGAAGTGGACCGACTTCTTCGCGAAGAGCAAGAGCAGGATGTTCGGCGATACCAAGGTCATCGCGCCGTCGTGGATCGATTCTGTCACGTTGGATACCGCGTCGATCGGCTTTGTGGACCGACTGAGGAAGTTCTCCATCACGAGCAAACCGTTCATTCGCCTCCCGCGTCCCGTGCTCGCCGCCGATCACCAACCTGAACCGGAGGTGTACGAGCCGGAGATGTATTCACAGCCAGGTACATTGCTCGCGCCGCGCGTTGGCATCATGACTGATCACCCTCGTTTCCAGATTCACCTATTCCAAGTCGCATGGAGCCGGGGCCCAGCACCGCACCAGTTGCGCCCGCGCCCCGAGCGAAAAAACGTGCCAAGACGGGCGTCGGCGCGCAATCGGCGCCGACTGTGCATCGCATGACGCCGAGCCGCCCGGATTGGCTGCCGCCGACATTCGGACTGTGGGCAGAGGTGGAGAACGCGCTGGCGGGATTGGAAGATGACAACAAGAACCGCATCGTCCTGTATGGGCTACCGCCGCTGCACGCGTTTTCAGGCGGCAAGATGGCCGACAAAATTCAAAACTGGCTGCGCATCCGGAACGCATGCTTCTCGGCGCCGGCCGAGCCCGGCAATATTGCGGACGCAGGCATCCTCCTGTCCACGGTCGGGTGGCGCATCGCATTGGACGGGCAATATCACAACTACGACCTGCCATCCGATGCCCGCGTCCAGCCCGAGTCCGACCCGGCGAAAATCAAACGGCTTCCGCCGTACCCCCAGCCGGCGTCAGTTCTGGGAAAGAGACGCGAGGCGACACAGGAGACGTCGCAGAAGAAGAAACCCACGTCGCGCTCGGACGGTGCTCGCGCAAAGCGCCTCGTCATGCGCATCGATATTGCCGTGCATTTCGGCGTCGATATGGGCTTCCCTCCGTATCGCAGCGAGCCGGACCCGATGCCAAAGTGGAGAAATCAGAGTGTCGATCGATCGCGCGCAGGAGAGGACCGCACCTTGTGGGCCGAGATCGCATGGGAACTATCGGTTATGCACTTTCGCCTCGACCTGCTCTGGTTGGACACCGAAGTGATGCGTCCCGTACTGGACCCGGCACACGCTCACTACGAACTCGGGGGCCGCCAAGCCTGTTGGCTGAAGGTGTGGAGCCATGTCGGCACGCTGGAACCCGGCACGGACCCTGCCTGGTTCGACTGGCTGCTGTCACCCGCGTGGACGGACCGGAACACAGGCGTGAGCCGTCTGAGTGGCCTGGTGAGGACGTGGCCCGACTTCCCCGATGTCCCACCTTTTTCTGCTGGGGTGTCTTGTGCCCCCTCGACTCTCGAGACGTACGAGAGGGAGCTGTACACCGCAATCTGTCGTTATTTCTTCGCACGCAAGGGCCGCCTGCCTACATTGCCACTGAGCCGACCGCCGTCTATAACCCAACGCACGGACCCCGAGATTGGTCTGAGCTATCGTTGATGATCGAGAGTGTATCATACTTGTAACACAATGGAATTGACGTCGAGATCCGAGACAAGCGCATGAGTACCGCATGAGCAGGAACACAGGACCGGACTGCTGGGCGATCGCGTTCAAACTAACCATGATTTTCCCACAGCCGCCGACGGCGAGACCAGTGTGGCATTTGCAAAGGTGCGTCGCGTGTGTGTCCCGCGCGGTAGACCGTGACACTGACTTGTCGCATACCTCATCCCTCTCGCATTCGCCCGGGCCACGCGCCCGCCTGGCCACGCACCTCTCACCATGGGCAAGAAGATCTGGCGGCCTCAGGAGGAAGAATTTCTGCAGGCCATGTGGACGTCGCAGGAAATTGTCAAGATGCGCCGCGACAAAGGTGCGCTTCTATCGTGTTCGCTGAGCGGGCTGCTGAGCTGTCAAGTGGACAGAAACCTTGGTTGTCATCCGCAACGCGGTCGAGGATCGTTACCGCCTCGAGTTCAAGGACCCCCATCCTGCCGAAACTGACGCGGCGTTTGCCCAACGACGGGCAGGTTACAAGAGAAGGAATCGGTATGAAGCGCTCGAAAGGTTCTCTGCAGAGACGGAGGCCGAGCGCGACGCGAGGCTGCATGCCTGCGCCAAAGTGAGTGGGGCACGTCGTGCGTGTCTTGGACGTTGCTCAATGATTACGAGCAGAGGATCTACAACTGGCTGGCCGCCATCAGTCCCAACAACGCACGAAACTCCAATCGCACGCTGCCGTACCCTGCAGCGCCGGTTCCGAAGGCCAAGAAGAAGTCGGCTTGGGACATGTACAGGAGCAGCGTTGAGCAGGGCAGAGCTGCCACCACACTTGGCGAGTACACGCATGACCTCAGGGTGCAATTCGAGGCACTCTCGCCCGATGAGCGGGAAGTATATGAAGGCAAGGCTCGCGAGGCGAACAAGGAGGCTGGGAAGGACGAAGACATTGACGCCAATGACGCGGGCGCTGGGAGCGGCTCGTCGACAGGAGAGGCGGCGAGCTCGCCCAATGCCGAAGTGAGTGAGTATGTTCGGTCACGGTCAGTCAAATCCCGCTCGTCTGTGACGGATAGCAGCTGATGTCCCGGGCTGCGACAGCAATGTACTGGCTCTGCCGGCAACCTTGAAGGCGGCCATGGACTCCTTCAAGCAGCACACTGGGTGGTTCGGTTTTGTCATGTTGGGGGGCGTCGGCGCGGGGAATGAGGTGCTCGCGCATATGTGAGTGCGCTCCTTCGCGATATCTCACCGTTCAAGCTGAAGCAATTTTTCAGCATGGACAGTGGACCCGAAGGCAATACGGCAGTAGACGGGTTTGCCCAAGAACTGGGTGTCGAGCGCGAGGAAGTGAAGAGGGCCTTCTATACCTACGTGAACAACGTCTTTAAAGGTGCGTTCGCGTGAGCATACTTCTCCTGTCTCAGCGCTAAGGTTTGGCCCGGGCGACAGGCTCCTCAACTGGCCCGACGAGGCCTGGTTTGCCTGAGCGCGAATTGAACCTAGGCGATCTGACAGTGGAGGGTGTCGTGGCCTTGAGCAAAGACGTCGTCGGCCTCGGCGACCTCGACCATCTGCAATCAGATGCAGATGCATCTGGAGCGACGGATTCCGCCATCGCCGAGCAGGTCGACGAATCGCGCGCGCGGACACCTGACAGCGGGGCGTCTCAGGACGATGGTGGTCATCCGAGCCCGGCAGGCGTCAACGAGGAAGGGTCGGATATGGCGGATGAAGACCAAGTGACAGTGGTCCCTGCGAGCAACCGCGCAAAGCCCGGTGAGCGCGGTCGCGGTGATGGCAAGGGGAGCAAGGGGCGGAAGGCCGAAGAGGAAGATTTGGATGTTTCAAGCGATGCGGAAGGTTCGGTCGCCCATGCAGGCATGGGTGGGCGTGGACGCGGACGTGGGCGCGGACGTGGGCGCGGACGTGGGCGCGGGCGCGGGAGCGGGCGTGGCAAGGGTAGCAAGGGACGGAAGGCCGAAGAAGAAGCGTTGGACGTTTCGAGCGAAGGAGAAGCTCTGTCTGCCCCTGCGAAGAGCGACGACCGAGGACGCGGGCGCGGACGTGGTGGAGGGCGCAAGGGGCAGGGGAGCGGAGGGCGGGTCGTATCAGCGGCAGCAGCATCCCGAGCGTCGCCCGACATCGCGTCCTCCCCAGTCAATGAGTTCAACGACCTCGCTGGCGCTCAAACTGCGCTAGACCTCACCCCAGCTGTCCCGAGCGGACCGCCTGACGATGGCGGCCGCACACAGCGTACTCGCAAACAAACATGGAAGGCGGCTGGCCTGCAGGAGTACGTTGGTTCCTCGAGCTGCCTGTCGAACGTCGCGCTAACGGTGCACCTAAGGCCGCCTATGGCCAAGAACGCGACCAAGACCGACGAAACTGCTCTCGCTGACAAGGGAAAATCAAAGGCCAGCTCTTCTCAGCCTAATACGAGAGAAAAGCGGGCTGCTCCCACAAAGTGAGTCCCCGATTCCCCATGCGCCCAGCGGGTAGCTGTGACGGCGTGCGTCTTTCTGACAGGTCGGATATACCGGTGAAGCGTCAGAAAAAGGCTTGAAGGCGTGGTCTCATGCGTGTCCGGGCAGCTCGGAGAAGCGCAGCACAGTGACGCCGATTAATGCTGTCTGTAATTGATTTAAGCCCATGCGGGCGCCGCGCTGGCGGGCTGATGACTTCGTGAGGTGATCGACAATCTCGCAAGGAAGAAGAACACCCTGAACGCCCTCGCAGGGCACGGCAAGACGGCGTGCGGCCTGGTTCGTTCACCGCGGTGAGCCAAATGTTTTCCGGGTACCTGCTGCGGCTGATGGCATGCGGTGCGAGCGCGGCGGCCTCGCGTATCACGACCCTGACGGTGCAAGCGAGCTCACCTGCGAGTGGCAAGACGACGCCAATCACCAGGAGCGGGTCGAAACGAACACCAAGTCTGTTCAGTTGGGCACAGCGTTGTGTTCGAACCGGCCAGATGATTTCACCCTGGGGCCTACAAATGGACCATGTGCGCCGGCGGACCTGCTCTGTCTCCTCTTCGTCGACATGGCCCGCACTGACACGTCCCGGCGGGAGCGCCTGCCTCGCAAGGCTAGCAGTGGCAAGGCGCGGTCCCGATCCGTCATCTCAGTGGCCGCGTTGCCCACCTCAGCGCCCGCGGCGCCCACCGTGCCCGCCTCATCGCAAGCGGTCGTCGTGCCGGCCTTATCTCAAGCGGCCAAGACGAAGGTCGCGTCCGATCGGCTCAAGGCAGCATGCCGCGAAGTCGGGGAGACGACGAAGCCTCCCACCAACCTGACGTGTCAGAAATGCGGGCGCAAGATGCAGCAGAAGGTGGGGTACTTTGGCGATGCCGCTGGCCGCTGGACCGCACATGTGAGTCTGCATCACATCCTCTGTGCGCGTGGAGCTCACCGTCTGAGCAGTGCTACGCCTGCGGGGTTCACATCACCCCAGCGCAGAGCAGGCCCAGCGCTGAGCAGCTCAGCATGATGGCCGCAATCCAGTTGCAGGATGTATTTGATGAGCAGAATGCCAAAGACGCGGCGAGGGCGGCGAACAAGGCTGGTCGGAGGCGAGAGGCGGCGGTGATGGCGGCGAAGCGGGAGAGGAAGAAGAGGACGCGAGAGGTGGAGGGCAATATAGGGCGACTGGTCAAGCGGACGCAGAGCGCGAAGGCGAAGGCGGAGAAGGCGGCGGAGCGGAAGCGTGTGCAAGCCGCGAAGCAGGCCGCGAAGGAGGAGGAGGCCATGCGCCAGCGGGAGAGGAAGGAGGCCGACGCGCAGCGCAAAAGGAATGATAAAGAGATCGAGAAGGTGGAGAAGCAGTTGGACAAGGGGCGCGCGAAGGTGGCGGAGATCACGGAGGGTATAGCGTCTATGCAGAGCCAGGTGCGCGCAATGTCTGCGGCTGACGAGGTAAGCGCCGTTCACCCCATGATTATTTTGAGCGTCGCACTGATGTCTGGTGCAGACATTCCATCCCGACGGTGACAAGGCTCGCGCGAGTGTCCTCAAGATGATCGCGGCGAGGAAAGCTCAAGAGGTCGCTGCGCGGTTGAAAAACTTCGAGTATGCACATAAACTGAGCAAGTTGCGCGCAGCTGCCGACAAGGTGAGCTCTGCTTTCTCAGCTAGCCGCTGTTGCTCACACGTTAACACGCAGTTGACTCGTGGAGCGGCTAGCGACGCTGATCATTGGGGCGCCGAGTCCGACCGCGCCATATCAGTGCTAGAGAGCGTCGATGGCGACGACCGCGACGACCGCGGCACACGATGAATGCATTTGGCAGACGATGAATGCATTTGGCAGACGACGAATGCATTAGGCAGTGCAATGCATTTGACAGATGACGAATGTATTTGACAGACGACAAATGCATTTAGTGTAGCAATGTATTTGGCGCGACGAATGCATCTGGCTTGAGGAATGCATCGCGCATTGTCCAATGCATTTGCCGGGACCCAATGCATCGCGCGTGTACAGAGCTATCATTTAGGAGCACACACTGCGCTCAGACACAGGGCCGAATGCATTAGGTTTGTGTCAATTGACACGCCAATTGTATTCCGCAAACTGAATCCCCTCGCTAGGAAAGCATAATGACGCACCGTTGGATGTGGAGTGCCATAGAAAGCGGCCCCACCAGGCATCCTCAGTCCATCGACAACAAACTTCTTGACTTTTTCAGGCTGCAACCTGAACGGCTTGATGGC
This sequence comes from Auriscalpium orientale, assembly GCA_019915035.1. NCBI lineage: Eukaryota > Fungi > Basidiomycota > Agaricomycetes > Russulales > Auriscalpiaceae > Auriscalpium > Auriscalpium orientale. The sequence goes on from JAHLMH010000001.1 coordinate 5,562,241, forward strand.
AGCCTGGAACGCCGTGAGGGCGGCTCTCGGGAAGCCTTTGTACCAGTTTGATAGCTCCGTTTTCACCTGTTTTAGCCCATGAGTGTCGCGCAAAGGGCTCACCGAGTTGTTAGCGCACCATTGAGTAGATCTTGTCGTTCCCGATCTTGGGCTGATAGTGCTGCTCGGGATGGATACGGTCGACTATCTTCTTGAGCAGCGATATGAGCAAAACACCATCTTCACCCTCAATATCAAAAGGATCGTCCTGCATGCCGTAGAAATCAATAATACTAGGCATTATGGTGCTCTTGAATGACTGTGTAATCCACGCGGGGAGGCCTTTGAGTCCGCGAGACCGTTGATCATCCACAGTGCTGCGGCGCGCGCGTTGCTTGTTCGAGGTGGACGATCGAGAGTCTTCATCAGAGTCGCCGAAATCTCCATCGCTCGAGATCACAATAGCAAGCTGCGGTCGTGCAGGAATCAGATGTGCAAACAAAAATACGAGGCATGACCCACCTGCTTTTCCCGGTTCGCTGGCTTTGCCACTACTGCCGTGCGACTCTGGGTGACTAGCAGATCATCAAATGCATCACGCTCCTCAACATCAACGTCGTCCTCCGACCCTCTGTGGATCAACCTCGTATTCGCCAGGCGCCCCGGTTGCACCTGTAATAGATGGGCGACACGCGATTGGCTCTTCGTTGGTGTCGGGCTCGAGCGTGGACTGCCAGTGGTCTGCCGCCAGTCATCTTCGAATGCAGAGGCACTGCTCTTCTTGGGCTTTGATGGTGCAGATCGCGATTGTTGACTGAAGAGGTGAGTTACACTGTGTTCTGAGATGACGACTTTCACATACCGCGGCGTTCCGTGAAAATCCTTGACCAATGTGGGCGTGCTTGAATGCCGGCGTGTACGCTCAATGTCGCTATAGATTGCAATAGCCTCCAAGCGGTTCCTCTCCTTTGGTGGGATGGATTTCTGCGAGTGGGCGAGAATTTGCAGCAACTGGTGAGAAAGACACGTAAGGCTGATAGAATTTTTGTTGGTACCTTGGCTTTTTTCGCACCAGCAGCCCACTCATCATGTTCCTCTTGCGCTTCGACAACCCTCGCTGACGACAACCCTCGAGCTAAGTCTGCTTCTTCCTCCATGTCCTCTTCTTGCATACGATCACGTATTGCAGCCAGCCTCAGTACACCGGCGTCGCGCTTCCGTTTTCGGTCCTCAAGCTCTTGAGTCTTGATGGCCTGCTCTGCGTCCTTTTCAGCCCTCTTCGTAGCTGCGGCAGCTGCGATATCTGCTTGAAACCGAACTTCAAGGCCATACGTTCTGCCTGGATGTGGGTCTATGGCACGTTGGCTACGGCGAAGGGCAACAGGTTCAACTACGTCAGCCGAGTCGCTACTGCGACGACACGTCAGCTCAGTAACTGATAGACCATAGAGTCAGTCGCACTCAATGCTCTCAACGCTCGCCATCGGCTCGTCCTGGTCCTCGTTGGCCTTGTCGGCCTCGGGAAGTGGCACTGCTCTGGACTAAGGTATGTATCAAACATCTCATCGTGTCAGACAGCAACTCACTCTTGCGTATCAACATCTCTGTTCTGATTTTCAGAGTGTTTCGAGCGCGTGGTTCGAGGTCGAGGATTAGCGGTAGGTGTACCGCGCTCGGGGGACAGGGTGTCCAAGTCTTGATTTGCCGATGACGACCTGAGCTTGCGAGTACGGGCGGTGGACCCAGCGGCGCCTTTCGTCCTGGTACCCTTCTTGGTGCCGCCTTTCCCCATCTATGACGTGAGGAAGAAGAGCGAGGGATATGGAGCGGAGGACTGTTGACGGGGAGACCGAGAAGCGGTGCGTGTGTTGAAGTTGGGGTTGGGGTTGGATTGTACGCGTGGCATGCAACCTGTCCAAACTTTTTTTGCACACAAACTCCTGCCCCCTACATCTGCTCAAGTCTTCCCCACCATGGGTTATTTTTGCAAGCTTTGTCGACGCACATTTGTGACCTCCCGTGGACTGTCGCAACACCGGAGTCTGAAGCACCGTCACCGCTTGCCAACTCATCCAAAGCCGACTTACGAGTTTCACGCAAATCTCACCGGTCAGTTATCTTGCTCTCCTTTATCATTCTCGGTCTGAAATCCTTTACATTGCCTAGGTCAGCCATGCGACCGAGACGGCAATTTTCTTCCTCCCGATGCACCTCCACCGCCATGTGACGACATGGACGACAATAACTGGGAACCTTTTGCCGACCGCCCGTCTTTCCAGTTTGCGGAACTTCTTTTCGAGAAGACGCAAACTTCAGCAGGCGACATTGACGAACTCTTAAATATTTTACAGGCAAAGGATATTGTCGATGGCATCGATCGAGACCCAATTTACGAGTCAGCGGACAACATGTACGCCACCATTGATGATATAGAGGCGGGTGTCCCAGGTTGGGAGACATTCAAAATACGGTACGTATCACATGCGAGCTCTGGACCATGACACTCGACTAATTACCTCCTCTTCGTCCAGCTACAACGGTCCCATCACTGCTGACTCGCCAGCTTGGAAGCGCGAGGAATATGTTGTCCATACGCGCAATGCCCTTCAAGTCATGAAGTACACGGTTGCGAATCCCGAGTTCAAAGGCAAATGGCATTCGAGTGCCTTCAAAGAATACACCGCCCCTCACGCTCGCCGTTGGTCAGACTTTATGTCTGGGACATGGGCCTGGAAGCAGTCGGTGCGCTTCAGTGGAATGCGCTGTACTCATATGCATATCTGAGTATTTGTTCACAGGATATCATTGCTCGCGATCCAGATACGCACGGTGCCATGCTCGTCCCGACAATTCTTGGTGCTGACAAGACCACTGTCTCTGTCGCAACGGGTAACCAGGAGTTCCATCCTGTGTACATCTCACCGGGCAATCTCCACAATGATATGAGGCGAGCTCATGGTGAAGGCGTCATGATACTGGCTTTCCTTGCCATCCCCAAAAGTGCGTCGCCGTCAGCAAAGTTCTGCCATAGCCTAACATGCGATGCGTAGCGTGTCGTCAATTTAACAACGATGACGAGTTCCGACTGTTTCGCAAGCAGCTCTATCACGCCTCACTCGCTCGCATAATGGACCCCCTTCGAGCTGCCATGACAAAACCTATCATCATTCCATGCTCTGACGGCCATTTCCGTCGCGTCATTTTCAGCTTGGGTCCATTTATTGCCGATTACCCCGAGCAAGTGTTCCTTGCGAGCATCGTCTCCGGCTGGTGTCCCAAGTGTGTCTTAAACTTCCTTACGAGAATATTTCTCATATGATCTAGATGCTTCGCTACACCTGCGGAACTCCACTCCCTCGGAGAGCGCCGCACACGGGAGCAGACAGAGGAGATGGTGACGAGCTTCGATGTTGGCATCCTGTGGGATGGCTTTGGTATTGTTGGAGATGTCACTGTAAGTCTCGTCATTGTCGTATGCGAGGCATACGTGGCTAACAACTTTCATAGCCGTTCACGAATCACTTCCCACGTGCCGACATCCATGAACTTCTCTCTCCCGATCTCCTGCATCAACTCATCAAAGGGACGTTCAAGGATCATCTTGTAGCGTGGGTCGAGGATTATCTCGAGCTCACACACGGTGCTGCCGAGGGAAAGCGGATGATGGACGACATTGACCGCAGGTTTGTTAGTTAGCCCATTCTCACTAACTTCTTATGATTCTGTCTCATAGAATTGCTGCTGCACCGCCTTTTCCGGGTCTGCGACGTTTTCCTGAAGGCCGGAACTTCAAGCAGTGGACGGGCGACGATTCAAAGGCACTGATGAAGGTACGTTTGCGCGTTACAATGCCGTTAGTGTCTGTCTCATGTACATCGCAGGTCTTCCTCCCCGCACTTTCGGGCTATGTCCCTGACGACATGATCCAGTCCATCGCCGCTCTTCTTGATTTTGCATATCTAGCCCGCCGACCCTCGCACAGCACACCGGTCCTCAATGCTATGGATCATGCGCTCGCTCGCTTTCACCGCTACCGGCAGGTCTTCGAAGATGCAGGCATTCGGCCCGATGGCTTTTCACTTCCTCGGCAACATTCCCTTGTTCACTATGTCCGGAGCATCAGGCTTTTTGGCTCACCAAATGGCTTATGCTCGTCGATCACTGAATCAAAGCATATCGCTGCTGTAAAGCGTCCCTGGCGCCGTTCAAGCCGTAACAAGCCGTTACCTCAAATCCTTCTCACCAACACTCGCCTCAGCAAGCTCGCTGCTGCGCGATCGGATTTCGGCCGGCGCAACATGCTTCATGGAGAAATACTAGCGCATTCCCTCCATGTCACAGGGATCGAGGAGATGGCAATAGATGACAACGGGGGCGATGGCAATGGAGAGGCCATTGGTGATGCCCAGCCCGCTGATGGCATTGCTATTGATGCGGAGACAAAGTTGGCCTACCGGGCAGGTGCGTGTCAACCTTCTTGTATTTGCTTATCTGCTCACCACGGACCGACTTGTAGCTTCATCGTGCACGTTCGCGCAGCTTGGGCACGCCCTCAACGACCCGTATTTCCTTACGACACTTCGCCGATTCCTCTTCGACCAGCTCCATCGTGATGTCGGTGTCACAGCAGACGATGTCAACCCTGACGCATGGCCCGACGTCTACGGAGGCAACCGTGTTTCCATTTACCCTTCAGCATCCTCCACGTTCTACGCCCCGAGCGAAGCCTCCGGAACAGGAGGTATGCACCGCGAGATCATTCGCAGTGTGCCTCGTTGGTTCAACAACAGCGAGCGGCGTGACACGGTGTTGATCCAGAGTGGCGGCGAGGACGAGCGGATGGCCGGAATGGTTGTTGGGCGGGTTCTGCGCTTCATTTCATTCAAGCACGACGACGTCCAGTATCCGTGTGCGGTCATCAACTGGCTCCTCCCTGTGGATGCGGCGCCAGATCCAATCTTTGGCCTATGGAAGGTAGTCCCAGAGAAGGGTGCTGACGGCCGTCGCACAATCGCTATAGTCCATATTGACTGCATCGTTCGAGCATGCCACCTTATGCCAGTGTACGGGGAGAGTCGGATTCCACATACTTTTCGATTTACTGACACATTGACCGCCTTCCGAGCCTTCTACGTAAATCGTTACATTGACTATCATGCGCACGAGACAATACAGTAGTACATTAGTATCTATGCCGTGGCCCGTGTACAAGGATGGCTACTGTGTACAGCCTACAGTCGTGTACGCTTGCGTACCAGCATACCTGGTTTCTGGTACGCCGCGTAAGCATGAGTAAGGAGCTGTACGCGAGTACACGTTTTGCACAAGTACTGATGACGTCCGACGAGTTGCTCACACCATCTCAGTTGCTGGCTGTCCATCTAAAACCCCACTTTTTCCTGCATTGATCTCATCACCTGTGGTGGTGCCCCCGGTGCGCAACGCTGGCAGAAGGTCGGGACATTTTCATTGGCCCTGGGCCGAGTTGCGGCTGCAGTGAGCGCTGACTTGCTGAGTGCTTGATGTGCAGGCGGCCACGCGCTCGAGCATGTCTAGATCTTCGTTCGGGTCCGAGGATGCACACAAGTCGACAATCTTGCAACTCAATGAAATAAGCGGAAGTTCCAGTCCCATCGCAGATTCCTCAACCTCGAAGAACGAGGCGGTCGCACACGGAGATGTGCATGCGGGACTACATACCGCCGAGCAGCAACTCCACGATGAGGCGGCCGTAGTAAGCTTTTCTATCCTCGATCTGCAGCCGCATTTTTGACCCAGACAAAATTCAGACGCAGGTCCACCAGTCCCTGTAGTCTAATTAAAAATAAGACCGGTAGCTACCGCTCGACCCATTATAATGAGACAGCGGTAAGGATGTAATTAAAAATAGCAGCTGTAATATGTTTTTGCATATAATATGTTTTTGCATATATTGCCCCGGTCATGTGGGCACCTGCCTACCCTGGAACATATTCCCACGGGTGTAGGGGACCTATCATTTAGCACCGATAAATACCCAATAAATCGAATAAAATAGTGAAAATATTCTGCCACCTTCCCTGGCACTCCGCACGGCACACTTTTCGTACGGTTGATGCCGTATCAAATATCACCCCAATTAATACTGACTAAAACAGTGAAAATATTCTGCACGGTTCCCCTTTCGGTGGTGACATCATTTTTTCTCACGGTTGACGGAAATCCTGATACATACCGAAAAATCCAGAAAAAATCATATTAAATCTTGAAAATATTTAATCGGTTCGTCCTGGTGCATAAATTAGCAAATACGCTAGGATAGCACACCAGTTTGTTCTGTACACCCCTATAGATGCTGCATTCCCAGGGCACCGGTACATATTCCCACGGTAAGTCACCTACTACAGCTAGAAAACTGCCCAAAATCTAGGCTCACTCAGGTTTCAGCTTTCAGAAGAGATAGCAAGTAAACTGTGTGCTACACAGTCAGGAAATCATGGTTTACAGGCAGACACAATACAGATCACCCATGTTTGTACTTAGAGAATATTTCAAACACTTCACAAGTTGACCCTCCAAGCATTCCCTCAGGTTAACCGAAAGCTTGCCAAGAAAACATATTGTCATTGAGTTGAACAGGACATTTGACCACATAAGTAAGCTAAGTACTAGCCTGTTGAAGGCACTAAGGAATGGGGACACTCGAGACTCGGGACAGAAAGCAGCCGACACAAAATACGGACTCATCATGGATCGAGAGGGCTGGGAAAAGACATGTAGGAACAAAAGTAAATTTTCGATTATTTCCTGTAGCAAGAAATGGTTGTTAGAGTGGAAAATGCGAAAATCAACAAGAGGACTTACCGGGAACGAGAACGTTTCTTTCCCTCCACAGTGCCGGCCGCGACACGGTTCCTCGGCTTTTTACCCTGCTGGGACAGGTCCGAACGATGTTTCTTCAGCTTTGCACCGTCGTCGGCTCCCTCTGCACGACGCTTCGTGCCCTCCGACCGGGCTGCATCTCCGGGATGGGCATCCACAGACGATGCACGGGCCACCGAGACACTCCGCAGGACGGCTAGGACATCCGAAACGTCGCGAACGGCAGCGATCCACCGCTCGTACGCATAGTGCTCGTGGTCGTCCAGGGCCTTGGCAGCAATGCCCCACCACAGAAGGGCCGCGACGACGCTGAGCAGTCCATTTGCGCCGGCGATGCAGACCGAAGCCCAGTCCATTGATGGGGAGGGTTCGATAGTCTTGCCCTCGTCGTCGAATCGTTCGGCCGGCTGTAGCGAGGACCACCAGTCTTCAAACTTGTTCATGAAGACTTCGAGCTGCTTGATTTTGCCGTCGTGCCAGGGACGCCTGCTCTTCTGCCAGAGGCGGACCTCATCAGGTCGGTGCTTCGCGCTAAGCGATAAGGACTCGTCGGGCTAGAGGATGAGTTAGTGATTGTTGAGGAATAATGTAAAGAGTACTCACTCCTTCCCCGAATGCCATCGCCTCTTCAAACACGCTGAAGTTCGTGACAAGGGTTTGCCACTGTGGTCCGAGGTCCGCGGCGCGCATCTTCGTGACCCCATGATCGAAAAGCTCCGGCCATCCACGATTTGCAAGGGAGTCCACGGCAGGAAGCTGCCCCGCAAGATTCTCGTGTGAGGGGAACGCCGCTGTCGAAGAAACACCGTGGATTGCAGTCGGGGCCGTAGCGGATGTAGGATTGGTGACGGCCGTGTTGGACGTGTGGATCGGCGGCGTAGCTGCTGTCGGGGGTGTGGGCGACCCGTTCGTGATGCGTGTCCCGCTATTTGCTGGCAAGACAGGCAGCGCCGGTGCGCTTGGTTGGGGGAGATGGGTGGGCAGACTACCTGCACTCGTGGACCGCGCCGTGTCCGGCGGAAGTTCCCCCGTCTGGATGCGAGGCGATGTCGAAGGGTTCACGGACAGACCGCTGTTGACCGCGTCGCCAGCAGCCGTGTCACCCGTCGCGCCCTGTACTCGCGGACCCAGCACAGACTCACCGGTCGACGTGTTCGACTCGAGCACACGATTCGCAGTCGTTCTAGCTGCTGTGCTGGCAGCATTGCGATCGTATGACACCGTGCCCTGCGAGGGTAGAGCTGTCGCGGGAGTGGAAGAGTTGGAGGCCGGAGCATCAAGCTGGATGCTGAGGTCGAGCGACGTGCTGGGGGGAGCGGCGTTGCTGTTGATGCCCTGGTCCGCGAGCAGGGTCCTCTGGGACGCAGCCTGGAGGGTAGAGGAAAGCGAGCTGGCCGGTGCAGCTGTCGAATCGGCAGGGAGCGACGTAGAGAGCGCGTGCGCGCTTGACCGAGGGGGCAAGGGAGATGCGTGGTGCGTGTCGACTTGAGCATCAATGGGCGTGGCACCGCCACTGATGGGCGCGGCACCGCCACCGTCGCTTGTTCTCTTTTGAGCCATCCGAAGAATATCCGCCGCTACTTGCCGGGTCAGCCACGACCGCAACACGAGGCAACTCCGAGTCTGCTCACCGAACGCAGCCCTCGCAAATCCACCCATCGACTGCGACACGACATCGTACGCCGCGCGGTCATGCTGTGGCCAGAGCTCTTCGACAATGCCTGGTTTCTTGCCGGCGTGCACGCTACAGGTTCGTGTCAGCCAAGTGGTCAACACTGATATGTCTAGGTACGCACGAGTGGACTTCAACATGCCCGCCCTTCGAAGGCACCGGTCCCGCCATGAAAAGCGATGCCGCGCAGTTGAAGCGGGTCGCAACCATGTCCACGATCGGTTGAAGGAACATATAGGCGTGCGCGCTTGTCCTGCAGTCAAGTCAGCACTGGGACCACGCATTCGATACGGTGAGCTCTTACCATTCCCGATCTTCATCCGTCAATGGAATTTGCAGGAACTTTGCCCTGTAGTCCTCCATGGCCGCGTCGTGGGCCTCGTCAACCGCAGCCTTTACCTCCGACCTCACATCATCGCTCTCCGAGGCCCACTTCTCCCTCACGGCTCGCATACGCAGGTGGATATCGTTTACACGGTCGACACACATCCCGCCGCCCTGGCTGCCCTTCCCAACACCACCTCCGTCTTCCTCCTCCTCATCGTCGATGTCGTCGTCATGGTGGTCGATGTAGTCGTCATCGAGGGCGGCGGCAGCGGACGCTGGAGCAGCAGCGGGATCGGTGGGTGCGGCGGTGGCCTCAGCGGCAGCTTCAGCTTTGCGCCGCAACTCCAGGTAGTGTGGCAATATTTTTGTTGACCAGTACAGCTTTGAGTACATCTGGATGAGCTGCGGACGACGCGGCGGCTGGACAACCTCCTCAAGCAGCGCGGTGAAGGTGTCGTTCGACGCGCTCGACGACTCAGCCTTCGGCAGCTTCCGTACATGCACAGGGTACCACGCAGAAATTCTCTGCTGATTATGTGAGTGCATCGCTATCGACGCATCGAAAACTTCACTCACGCGGTACACCTCTTGCTTGAACGCGTCCCTCCGCTCGTGTTCAGCATCATCCTCATCTCCGTACTCCGACACCTCGTCCAGCGCTGCTTCGTCAGGGTCTTCAACCGACTCCGTCGCGTCTTGATCGATAGGTAAGTCGAATCCATATTTTATGCAGAACAATCTGGAGATTTTCGTATAGAACGACTTAGCCTGGCCCTTGTTGCCAGCGACCTTGCGGTACTCGGGTAGCCAACGCTGGAGGAACACCTCCTTCGTGCCGCGGGCCCAAGGTGGACGACCGCGCCCGCGCTGTCCCGGTTCGTTGGACGAAGAAGATCGCTTCGACCGAACCCGCTTTTTTCCTGGTTGTGACGACTTCGGCATGATGTCGCCAGTAGGAGGGACGATGCAGGGCACGGACTAGGAGGAGAGGACAGGGCGATACCGCGATGGAGAGACGGCGGAACGCGGTGGACAGCGGGAAGTTCACGGGTAGAATTCGCGGGCTGGAGGGGGAGTCGGTGGCACGTCGCTTGCTTCCCGTACACCGGTAGTTAGTTCGTGCCGCAATTATTTACCCCCGTCTCCGGGCTTGGATTTTTTTTCGTTTTCTGCAATGGCATGCCGCTATCGGTCGTGGCGGCAAGCTCTCAGTATGGGAAATGCGTCGCTGACAGCGTCTGGGCGATCACACGTACCTCAAGGTACTGCCCTCCGGCTCATTATGCTTGATTTGTGTAACATTTGCTTGTCGTCGCAATGCTAGAAGGCTCTCGACAAAGCTCTACGGTCTCTGTATTCACAAGTTACGAGGTACAATCCAAAGCGCGACAAGTACGGTACGGTATGCCCAGCCGCCGCGACGATCGCGTACGCATGGCGTGTCATCTGTACATTTATCATGTCAGCCCGTGTGACTTGATCTGCGAATCCTAAGAGGTACTCACCCAATCTTACTGAGGCGGCAGCCCGTGCTCCGACTTCTTATCCCAACTCTTGGAGTAAGGGCATGTGTCGCCCCGTCGCTTCGCGGCTTCGAACGCCTTGCAGGCGGCCTGGTACGTCGGGAACTTCTCGTACCTTGCGTAGGCGGATAGTCCACGCGCCTCCGTGAACTCCGCCGAGCTGGAAGGTTTCGTTAGCGCGATGTGGAGTCCGCCGACGACGAGACCGAACCCACCCGACAGGATACACCCCGGGCTTTCTGGCCTTGAAGACCGCCCACGTCTCCCCCTCCCAAGCCACCTGCTTGTCGTCCTTGAGCTCAGGCTCGATGGGCTTGTCGTTGTCGGTCACGGTCCCATCGACGTACGTCGAGTGAGAGCTTGCGGACGTCGCAGATGCGGCGGGCTTAGCGGACGATGCTAAAAGGATTCAACGAAATGAGATGCGCATGTCTGTGTGCTCGGGGAGCGCTCACCCTTCGCAGCGCTCGCGGGCTTCTTCGGGGAAAAGTTGACCGTCAAATTCTCGAGGCGGTCGGCGAGGTCGTCGGTGGGAACGTCGATGGTGACGGTAATGCGCGACATGGTGTTGGGAAAGAAAGAGCGGTGAGCACGAGGCGTCATGTTGGAACTGCTGAATGCACCGATCTGTCGCCGATAGGTTACGTGATGTGCCCAGAACAACCACCGTGAAGATATTCTGGGAAAGTGGATAATTAGAGTCTAAGTTAAATGCTGAGCGAACTCGATGGGCTGGAGAGCGAATGTCGCTAACCTGAGGATGCCGTATGGGTCATTGCAGATATACTTCGGTCGGTCGTACGGAGGCCCGTGAAGTGCGTTGATGAAAACCGACGAGATCACGGACATATCTGCACGTCCAACGAGCACCTGGACGGGAGCAGTACATGAATCCTGCAGCCGGTGAGCACATGTAATCGTCACAAAGCACGGCAGTGGCGAGCGGTCATCATTCTGTGCAAGGAGGTACAGAGATTACATAGCTAAATACGCCATGTATTGCGTCCAGGTTGGCCTACCAATGATAGAGATTGAAGAAGGTCACAGTATTGACCCTGTTAACGCATCACCTATCTGAGATCGCTAGGGACATAAAAGCAACGCACCTTCTACCCCAAAGCACGAGCCTGAGGTCCTCTAAAGCAGCCCGCCGCGCCCCTGTACCTTGTTTTGCGAGTTGTTGCTCTTGATGAAGGCCAGCAACGAATCGTCGAATGTGATGGAGCCTGCGATCGTCTGTGCCGTCCACATCCGTCATGATACGCCCAGCCTCTTCAAGGTACGCGTCGATCCAGGTTTGTAGAGTTCTGGAGAACTCAGGTACCCAGCATTCCTCGCCGAGTTCGTCGCGGAGGCGGTCTCGGAGCATCACGCAGTCGCCGTCCAATGCGTCCTCTGCACCCGCGTCTCGACATGGATCGTCTGACGAATCACTGTGTGAGATATTGCAGCTGTAAGAGCTGCCAAGCTGAACGTCAGTTCAATGCTCGGTTGTCATATGGAAAGGCCACGCACCTGCGCTCCCCGCACTGCTCGCGCCTACGTTTTCCGCTCATCGCCTTGCGCGCAGACTTGCCGATCTTCCGGCGACCCTTCTTAGCCTCGTAGTAGAGCTTTTGGTAGGCTTTTCGTTCCTCTCGCTTGCTGGCAACGCTCGTCACAGGGCGGTGCGCCAAAGATAACAAACGTGGCACGAACCGTTGATAATACCCACATCCCGTAGTCGTAGTAGGTGCAATGTTCATGGTTGATTGAGCATGTATACGGAGTGATATCCGCAGAGATAGAGGTAGGTGCAGAAGAGGTGAGTTCGGCAAGGTGGTTGGCGTGAGGAAGTAAGAGCGTGTACCAAGCGCGTCGTACTTGCACGGGTTCGCATATCTCGGACACATCGCCGTCCACTTCCAGCCACGCAGATAGAATTCAGATTTTTATTCCCATGGCTGGGGCAGTGACCTCGAGTACCTGTAAATATCCGTATTCATTTTCGCCATTGTGCGGCGTAGCTATACCTCAGTGTTCATTCTTTTGAGTGGCCGGCCCGGCGAGTCCGTCTGAGCGCGCATTGTTCCAGCCGCGATGCCGGCCATTGACTTCAACTTAAATGAAGTTCGCCGCGCAGACGCTCACCTCTGTCCCACTTCTTTCTCCCCCTCCACGTCCCCCGAATTTTATTTTCATCGACCTCAGCATCCATCAAGCCTCATTCCGGTGCGTAGCATATCATATTTATCATTTCTTGCCACTTTTGCCCCTTGTCGCGTCTGCAACTCCCGGACAACGCATGTCAGTGTACCCGACAGGGTCCTCTTGCTGCGTCTGTGGCATTCAGTCGTCAATGTTGCGTCGGGCACACGGAACTCCCTGATAATTCGTGACGAGAGCCCGACAGGGACCGCATGATGCGTCGGGGCGCGTGCGCCGGACCTGTTTTCCAGTGTATTTCACGCCCACATGTTGTACTATATCGCTGATATCTTTTTCTTAGGTCATTGACGCGTGAAAACGCGTCTCTTGGACGTGTTGCGGTTGCTTGCTCCGATGTCTCGGACGGTATGTCGTGGGCCTGTTTTTCGAGCACAATTCGTACTAATTACACCCAAGACACGTTCCAAACGTGTCTTCTCCCCTTACGACTTCGACGCAGCCACCCTCCTGCCAAAATCAGCGGTCGTGGTTGATCCCGCGTGCAATCTGGACGCGCTCATTGACGATGCGTACGAACGCGCCGAGGCCGCGGAGAATGCCGAGACCGAAGTCAACGCACTGCCACACGACTCGAACTCGGAACAGTCGCAAGGCAACCAGGCCGCCCATCCCCCGCTCCCGCTTGCCGTCGCCCAGGGCAATGTTGACATGGATCTGGAAGCCAAGTCGGCCGCCCAACGGCATATGATTGTACGGCGCAACCGCTTGCGACAAAAGACGCGGATTTCTTCTCGCATGATCAAATACAAGGTCCGCAGCAAGCTTGTCGCAAAATATTCCACCCCGAAGAAGCTCACTGTTCGAGTGGTGGCCGAGAGGTTGCCGCACGCCCGCGGCGGGTGGGTAGGCGTGAAGGAATGTGGTCTATTGTGGGTGGGCAGGCGGAGGTTGTACAAGTTGCGACAGATGAACTACCGGTATTTCGCGTGGAACGGAAGGTACGTCATTGTACCGTGAATTTAAACCTGTCATGTTGGCTAACTCTGATCAAGGACCAATCATGCAATCTTGGACCTGAAGAATCGCATCATCGGCAGCCTGGCTGGACGACCCGTCGGCGACGTGACGTGGCACGACGACTGCGTCAGCGCTTACGACGAACTCGCTGAAGGATTGGAGGAGCTCAAATTGTCGAAGGACCAACGATACCACCGAAGGGGCGATTACCCTGCGTTGTCCACCGGGATTTCGTACGGAGGAGGACAAACCGTGCGTGACAGCGTGTCCAACTTTTGCACGTACTAACGTTGAGTCAATACAGGAGCCGAGTGAACTTGTTCTCCACGAGAGCAATCGCCCAATCGTCAAGAAGCTCTGTCGCGGACGGGGAGTGTACCGCGTGTCCGGCTTCATGAATGGTGCGTACGCTTTCCCGCCATCGAGCTGTACAAACTAATGCCCTATGAACAGCGACGTTCGCTATGGCTTCCCCTAAGATGTACAAGAACTACGAGTCCAATATGATCGAGATCTTGGACCATCACCCCGACCTACAGCTGCCTTACAACAACTCGATCCGCGCCGCGACCACCTTCAACTTTGGACCCCGCGTGTTCACGAAGCTTCACCTCGACTCTGCAAACCTTCCGAGTGGCTGGTGCAGTATCGCGTCCCTTGGCGAGTTCAACCCGAAGACAGGAGGCCAACTCGTCCTCCACCACGCAAAACTTATCATTGAATTCCCGCCGCACTCAGTAATCCACATCCTCTCGGCCGCTTTCCCCCACGAGAATATTCCTATCGGCGAAAACGAAACCCGAGCATCCATCACACAGTACACAGCGGGCGGGCTGTTTCGCCGGGTCGCGTATGGGCATCGCACCGAGGAGGAGTTCCAGGCGGAGGATCCCATAGGCAAGGCTGCGATGGACGCGAGCATGCGGGCGCGGTGGCGTGAGTCGGTGGCCCTGTTTTCGAAATACGACGAGCTTGCATCGGACATCGACGCGGTCTTCCATGTAAAGTAGTTATTGTGTGTTCTCGTAATATATTGCAATCTCTGTGCTATGGAATGCTATCACGTGAACGCGTCCCGCGGCCGTTGATCGAAGTCGAAGTCGCGGTCACGAGATCCGCTCGTCTTCGCACTCCCCTCGTACTAGTCCCATGCCGCCCAAGGCAAAGAAGCCATACGGTTTTTTGAAAGCGCTGGTGGTGGTACGCGATCGACACTGCTGAAGACCTCTGCGGATGGACGTCGCCTAAATCCTACGGTGTCCGTTATCCGATCCCGCGTCTACACCCAGACGCTCCCCGACAACTCCTCCGGATCGCAGCCCACTCAGCCACGAGATAACCAAGTCTCTCTCCTCGACGGCTTGGAATTCGACGGAAGCAGCACGACTTTCGATTACGACGATGGAATCCTAGGGGTTGATGAAAGCGGCGAGGTGGTACAAGTCACGGAAGCAGACGTTGTCCTTGGTCGCGCGAAGAGATATCAGAACTCGGTGAGTTGTATTGCAGAAAATTGGGAACTCAACTGATCGTAATACAGGATTTTCCTCTACTGTCCTGGATTCCCCTCAGAGACCAATATCTCGACGAGGTCCTGCGCCTGGAAGGAAGGGGCGCGTATGCCGGAGCACTACAATGCCCCAAGTGCAACACGAATGACGCAGTCCCGAGCATTCGCTGCGCGGATTGCTTTGGCGGCGAGCTGCTTTGCATCCCGTGTACCGTCAAGCAGCACTCGAGAAACCCTTTGCATCGTGTTGAGGTGTGTGGCAGTCTGTCGACGTTGTCCGCGAATACTAATTGGTTGTATTCAGCGGTGGAACGGCAATATGTTCGAACGCGCGTCGTTAGCATCCCTCGGCTTGCGAATCCAACTCAACCATCCCCCCGGCACCGTATGCGGTCATCGCGCAGCCGCTCGAGAAGACTTCACTATTATCCATACCAACGGAATCCATACAGTCAACCTCGATTTCTGCGGCTGTGGCCGTTCCGCTGGCATCCATCGTCGTCAGCAGTTACTCCGTAGCTCTCTCTGGCCGGCCACTGTGATCGATCCCAACACCGCGGCAACATTCGCTGTCCTCAAGAAATATCATCTCTTGTCCCTCGTTGGAAAATTGACGGGTTACGACGCATGGCGGAGCCTCGAGCTGGAGACCGATAACTCTGGATGCTTTCGCGTTCCGGTTCGTTTACTGTGTTCCCTCTCTAGCTTGCAGGTTGTCTGACACTTTCGATAGGATCGTCTTCCCGCATGGATGGTTATGATGCGACAATGGCGGCATATCACAATGATGAAGCGAGGCGGGCGGGCTCACGACAGCACGGGTGTTGGTGGGACACCAGATGGGGAGCTTGCGGTAAAATGTCCGGCGTGTCCTTTGCCCGGTATCAATTTACCAGAGGACTGGGAGACCGCACAATCTAACCGATCGTAAGTAGTCCATCCGGCGTCTTTGCCATCGTCCTCACTCGATACCAGATGGCTTTATCGGCCCATAGTCGCAATGGACGCCAATTTTCGCATGAAGAATCGCCTCCGGTCGTCCAAGACCAAGGACCCCGGGCTGCACACAGGTAAAGCGTACTTCGTTGCCGACGACGAGTACGACGAGTACGTGGCCGCGAATATCGACCAGGAAGAGGTGTGTATTTCTGTCCGTCCTTTGCTGTGCATTTGAGCTGAGGGTGACTCGAAGATGAGCGGGTGCTCACGCTTTGCGGCGCTCACTGCGGCGAATCTCAAGAGCTCGAAAGGTCTCCGGGTAACAGGAGTTGGTGGGATATTTGATGCGCGACACGAGTTCTGGCTGCCGAATGGTTTGGGTGATCTTCAGAAGGGAGAAAGGTTCGTAACTAATTGTGTTCATTGCCCGCATTTCGCCTGACTGTTTACCCTGAACTAGATACTGCAACATGGACTATATGTTCTTTAGTGCGATCAATCGGTTCAAGACGACGTCCCTGCTCGTCTCGTATGACATCGCATGTCAATGGGGCAAGAACCTATCCAAACGAGCCGAAGGAAACCCGAGGTGGCACATGCCTGACGATATCGAGTTCGCTGTGCCGAAATTCCACATTGCGGCGCATCGTGAGGAATGCCAGGAGGAATTCGACTTTTTCAAGACCAAAGGCGTTGGAATGACGGACGGCGAAGGCCCTGAGCGCGGATGGTCCAACGTCAACGGTGCCGCCGCGAGTACTAAGGAAATGGGGCCAGGTGGCCGACACGATACGGTCGACGACCACTGTGGTCATTCCAATTGGAGAAAAGTCGTGGGCCTTGGTGAGTAACTTCGATTATGCGGATGATCGCTAGCTAATACGCAAACACAGGTTCATCTCTTCTGCGACGATTGAAGGCCGCGCTCGATCAGGCCGAGGAGCATGGCAACATCTATACGGACTTCACCAATTCCCTGGAGCTCGACCATCCCGAGAAGTTGGAGGAATGGAGGGATGAAATACGTGCATGGGAGACGAATAGGATGGTCCCGAATCCGTACAAGAAGCCGGTCACAGGTGCGTATACTATTCCTCTGCAACATGTATCCCGACTGAAATATGTTCGTGTAGATATTACGATTGCTGATGTCCGATTGGAGCTAGCTCAAGACGACTTCGGTGTTGTCCAGGCAGGCGATCCGCTGGCATCGCAACCTGCCGCCAGCGCCTTCCTTCTGTTTGGATTCCGGCTCGAAGTGATGCAGTAAGTTTGTGTTTACAGTTTTCGCTTTCCAGAGGCTCACAATACGTTCATTAGGCTCAAGCTTCGATTGGACAAGTCTTCGGCGCACGATGGCACGACAACCCAGTCAGCGAGACTACAAGAATCAAGAACGGCCATCCTCCGACTCCTGCACCGCTTCCGTGCGGACCAAGACATTCAAATGCCCCATGTCTCGGCCATCATCAACGTCGACGAGTCGACGCAGTCACACAACACCATGCGGCCGGAACAAATCAAACTGTACTTCCCGTCGGACCTCAATGCACGAGAACGAGCTACTGCGTGCGATCCCGCATTGCTGGAGATGGAGGCCAAGCTGCGGTACGCGGGCGCATGCCAATCGCTAGACGACGTTCGTCATCAGCTCCGGTTCCGAACATATGTCAAACGATTCAAGATCAACAACGTTGTGGGCCAGCGGAAAAATACACGGGCCCGGGCATTCCAATCCAGCATCGACGACGCCGTGAAACGTGCCGCCGCGACGTATCGATTGCACAGGGCAGCGTACCTGCGGCTGGTGGGCCCTGGACCCTGGGAGAAGCGACTTCGTGAGCTCCTCGATGAGCATCTGGTCGGCCTCGGAGAACGGCTGCTCGATCAAATCGACCTGGCGGATATCGAACGGGTCAAGGAGTACTTGCGAAGTCGACGAGGCCCGTCGTCCACTGGCGAGAGCAGGTACACTCTCCCGTGGATTTGGTACACCGCAGGTGGTGGAGGAGATGACGAAGAGGCGGAGATCGGAGATGGTACGTCGTCGTGGTATTGTGTGTACATTTCATGGCTAACAAATAGCTTGCAGATCTCAAGCTTGAATGGTTCAAGACGCGCGCCCGGTCAACTCGCTGGATGGAGGAGATCCTCCACCTCCTGGAGGAGATGCGACGCACCCCCGAGACTTTCAAGCACTGGGCAGGCGAGTGGGGGCACAGAGCGTCCGCTCGTCCGGATGTCCCCGCCGATCTTGCTGAAGGATTGGCGGCATATGCGATGAAGCACGTCGGGATGTACGACAACTTACGAGATGGATTTGCAGCTCAGTGGGAGGATGTCCAGCAGGCCGCTGCAACGTTCCTGTCCAATCGAGAGGACGACGGCACCAATATACAGGACAAGGTTATCCAATCTATGGCTTTGGATTAGATTTTGGGTATGTTTTCTATTCTTTTGTGAACCCTGGTAGACTAAATACGTTCTGCCCTGCATTGTAGCCCTTCTTGGATGGTTTATACACTACCTGCCCATCCGGCGCCCCCTGTATATCGCTTTTTTTACGGTTTTCAATAACATTTAATGTATTTCCGCGCTTTTTGAGCCCCGGGTGGAATATGTTGGACTTGGAATGTGTTTGTACGAGTCCGGGTCTACTGTGGTAATATAATTGAACTTTTACCGGTATTTCTCGCAGCTGTATACCAATTAATACCGATTTTCGTGAATTTATCGATTTGCAGGCCGTGAGAACGGATATCGGGCTGTCACGTGGGCGCGCGGAATCCCAATCGCCCCGCACCCTATCCGCCAACATTGTATATTATTTCCGGTATTTTAGCTATTTTATTTAGACCTGCATTTAATTATTACTGCTACCGCTCTGTCATTATAATGGGTCCAGCGGTAGCTACCGGTCTTATTATTAATGACCCTACAGGTACGCCTGGCAGGTCGTGCGTAGGCACAACGCCATTATCCCCATCGCGCGCCTACCGCCAGAGATCTTCCGCGAAATCTTCACCATCCTCTCCTCTAACGACCCTCCTTCTCGCAGTAAAAAAGGCTCTACAGTTGAGCATAGCTTTGGATGGGTTCGCATCACGCAAGTTTGCCAGCTCTGGCGGCGTATCGCCCTCGACCACCCCACGCTGTGGGCCTCCAACATCACTTTGCCGTTCCCCCTCGGCAAGCATTGGGCCAATGCCTTTTTCATCCGTGCAAAAGAATCCTCCCTTAATATCATGCATACTAGTTCCGGACGGCCTCTTTCCAAGTCCGACCTCCACCGCGTCAGCGCAAATCTAGCGCGCACGCGTGTCCTCCACACGCGCATCGCAACAAGGATGCTCCCTACTTTCTTCCACCCAGCACCCCTCCTTCGATCACTCCATCTCCATATCGGTGACACATCCGAGCCTTCGTCATTAATCGCAAAAGTGTTCCCAGACGAGTTTCTCGGCGGACCCGCTGGGGCTCCGGAACTGCGGCACCTAACCGTGATCACGATCCAATCACTGCAGTGGACGTCACCGATTATCAGCCAGAACCTCGTGTCATTGGAGGTTTTTGCAGCGATGTCAACCTTCTCCACGAGGTCCTCGACGCGCTTGAACGAATGCGCTCGCTGGAGCGGCTCGGTCTCGGAGCTCTTACCCTGGACGGACCTGCAGATGACGGTGCACAGCACGGAGTCCGCGTGGTCGCCCTTGAACACTTGCGCGAACTCTTCCTGCAATTTCTCACCGTCACAGACGTACGCATGCTCCTCGCGCACGTCAAGCTTCCTGCGGATGTCGCCATCACTGGCGCTTTTTTCAGGTCCCTTGCCGAAGACATGGGGGCGTTGCTTTCCGACGTGGCTGCATGCCTCGATGCGCCTTCAGTTGATCTCACAGGCATCCGTATTCAGCCCCTCGTAAAAGAGAGTGGAGACATACCGGGCGACATAAAGGACACCACGGCGGTCAACATGACTGCCTGGCGGTCCGCCAAACACAAAGGCAGTCCCACCTTGGATGTGGCGACTCAAATGGAAGGGCCATCGTTTCTCGAGACCATTGTGTCGGAGCGTCTCGAGGAACTCGAGCTGGCTGTGAACGTGAGGTACCCCGCATGGCTGGAGGCACTGGGACGCGCGCCGGCGTTGTGGTGCATGACGGTCGAAGGCACTGCGACTCTACGCGCATTCTGTGCAGCGCTCTCTGGCGCGTCCGACTTCCTGTCTGCGCTCTCCTCTCTCACCATAGCCAATGCGAACTTCAAAAAGACCTTGGCAGGCAGGCCTGACACGCTGAAGGACATGTTGCCTCGCTGTTTGGAGAAGCGCGCGCGGGCGGGGTATGCGCTGAAGGAGCTCGTGTTGTTGGATTGTGCAGTGGATGCCGCGGACGTGCGCCTGCTGGAGGATGCAGTGCCGGGAATGGTGGTCGTATGGCATGAGAAGGGAAGCCAGGCGCAGTCAGTGGACGCTAGCGTGGCCGGTTGGCAAGACGAGAACGCAAGGAATGGGTGATCTGTAGTGTCCCATTTCTTCAATGTTCTAGTAGCGCAGGTGCTCATGCTTCAAAATATGGCTGATTTCGCCAGTGTTCGCACGAGGCCACGCGCAAAGTTGAATTGGCCCTTCATTCTGCCGACTCCAATTTCGGACGGGTTCTTGGATAATGACAATTAAGACGGTGAATTCATTCCAGAAAAAAAAAAGACACGCAAACAATCAAGAAGGACAACCTATCACACATCACGCAAGCCCGAGCTGCCGCACGCGCCTCATCTCACGCTCTTCTTTCAGCGTCGTGATCTCCTGCAAGCGCACGACCTTGAACGGCCACGTCAGAAAGTTCCCCCCACTCCTTCGCGTCGGCAGGCCCATATCCTCCAGGAGGCCGTCGATCCATTGCGGCCAGCTGGCAAACACGGCCATCAGTCCCACATGGTAATCCAATATAGCTCAACGAAAAGGCAGACGTACTCCCAGAGCGCTGCCGCGGTGGAATAGCTCTCATTCAGGTAGTGCAGCATGTCAGGATAGCGGTGGCGCATCCACGCCGCGTGCCGCTCGCCGTGCTCGCGCGCCTTGTCCACCGTCGCGGGCAGGTGCAGCGCGTCGCCGAGGAAGTACGCCGAGATCCAATGCGCGGACACCTCGCACGTCATGCCGTGGTTGTACGTGATCTGCGGCAGAGTCAGAGCTGGGCAGGCAGGAAAGACAAAGACAGTGTCCCATGTACCACGGCGCCGTTCACGGCGAAATCGCGTGCGAGGATGCGCTCCGCCGGGACGATGCCGCGCACCATCGCTGGGCCGTCCAGGTCGATATCGTCGCGAGAAGCCGGCCTCTGCGCCAGAGTCGAATAATTCCAGTGGTAGCGCGTTGCGCGCGGTGGGCACGGGTGTCGGTCGAGCCCGAGTTCTGCCCGTGTCTGTTCTGCGCCGCGGGTTGAGTAAGTAAGGTGATAAATCCGCGGTGCGACTTACTGTCGAATATCTCCGCCCATGAGGACTTGTAGCCCGTCGCGAGCACGACCGCGCGCGCCGGAAGTACGCGTCCGTCATCAAGGACCACCGAGCGCCCGTCGCTCGCGAAGCCCTCAACACGCGCGGGTGCGACGAGCTCGATCTTGCCGTCTGAGACGAGCCCGTGGAAGCGCGTTGAGCTGACCACACCTTCGTCATTCGAGATGCCGTAGAACTGCGAGCGCGAGTGGCGGAGTGGGGAGTCGGGCGGGATGTCCAGGGCGGAGTACTGTGCCCGTGACAGTATCTTCAGATCATCCGCAAGGCTCGAAAATGAATGGCATACCGATTTCCGCTCGCAATAGTTCCAGAAGGTGTTGACAATCTTTCCGCCCACCCAGGTTTTGTGCAGAAACTTCCTGGAGGGAGGCCGGGCATTAACGGAGAAAGACAGATGTGCATGACAAGACCTACTCGAGCCTTGTGCGCAGTTCGATATGCGGCGACATCGTGGAGAAGAACCTGTAAGCAACTCAGCACTCCCGTTTCAACCAACCCACGAGGACGACTTACCGGCTCTTCCTGATCCAATCAGGAATCGGCTTCGTGCTCGCCAAGACGGGGTCTGTACTCGAAAAAACCATCGAGACCTTGCACCCTTCGTTCGCGAGGTATGCAGAGACACTGGACGATGAGCATGTCGGTCAAAGCGATCCTCGGAAGCGCGACAATGTGACTACTCACTCTTGCGCCGACTTCCCACCGCCAACAACAACGACTGTGTCCGCGTCGCCAACGTCACTTGATTCGTGTTCGACAGCCTTCACATCCTGAAGAAGCTCATCGATGCGAGCCGGGAAGTCCTGTGTGTGCACCACAGGGCCGGAGAAGTCGGCAGCATCCGCCGCGGCCTGTGACAAACTGCCCGGAATCCGCGGAGTGCTACAACCCTGCCATCAGATTGCCTATGTTAGAGTGGCTGCTGGAGGACGACAAGAGGATAACATACACCCGTGCACAATACGATGCGCTCGTATTGCAGTGTCTCCGTTGTGCCTGCAGCGCCATTGCGCACGTCGACCAGCCATCCGGAACCCTGCTCCCGCCTGATCCGCACCACCTCGGTGTCGAAACGGATCTTCCCTTCAAGAAAGCGGTCGGCGAATTCTTTCATGTAGTGGCTCACTTCCGCGCCCGTGAGGCGAGCGCCTTTGGATCTCTCTATCATCGGCATCGCGGAGAAGCTGAACTCGCCGTGCAAACTGAACAGTCAATTAGCGATTTGAAAGCGATGGGATCGCGAGGGCGGCAGCCGCACCGGTTCACCTGCATCCCGGGGCAGACGCGCGCGTCCATCCACACGCCGCCGACGGCCATATCGCGCGTGAGCACCTGCACGTCCGTGAATCCGTCTTGCAGTAGGACGTGGGCTGTGATCAGGCCTGCGCACCCCGCGCCGATGATGCCAATGGATTGCTGGCGGGGGTCTCGCGACGCCGATTTGGAGTCGATTTCTGCGTCGGGCACGAGCATCCTGGTGGGTGGGGGTCTGGGTGAAAGGGGAGTGCGAAGAAGGTTGGAAATCGTGCGCTTTTAAACGTAAGTAATGCGGTCGAGAAAGCATTCGTCGTACTGCCGGTCCTGGTCGTCAACAGAGCGCCGAGGGATGCGAGCAGCTATTAAAGGGACTGGAGAACCGGATCGGGTGTCAGAGGGCTAGAGCAGAAATACAATTTCCTGCGACGCTAGATCCGCATGGAGAAAATGAGGAGAGAGCGAGGAATTGCTACGCAATTGATGACTTCTTATGCCGCAGATCCGCCGCCAAGGTATGTATCATAGCCCAGCTGGTGTTTAGGGCGTATCGGCTGGAAGACGCTTCAGCAAGTCGAAACTGTTGAAGCTGGATCGCCAAAGACGTGCAGCCTGTGAGCGCAGATTGTCCCAGACGCAAGATATAGGGGCCGCGGGTCCGCACGATTGAAGACGTTACAGGGAAGATGAGGACTGGAAGATATCTGTTCAAGATTTCGGCGTAGCAAGAGCATACAAATGTGCCAGTACTCGAAAGTCCACCCGGGGCTTCGGAGGACGACGTGGTTGTGGATGCCTCGAACTTGACGACTTTGCAGCAGCTCTTTCACCGTCTCGAGCAGGGTGAGAGTTTACTATCAGGATTTGAGATATAACGATAGCGAGCCCGCTTGGCAGGCCAAGACACGTTCTGAATTGCGATGGCGGTCAGAACCAGAAAAGTCAAAACGATGGAGGCAACACACCTAGATTCCCTGCGAATAGACCACCTCTGCTTCTCTACTCGCTCTCCATACTAGCCAAAGCGGGCTTCAAGGAAGACTGACAGGCGGGCGGGCCTGAACTCGGACCTCGCTGTTGGGATGCGCTGTGCGCGCTGGGCATGTCTGAGGGTGCTCTTTTGGCGCACGGTGACTTCGATGCCGCTTCCGCGGGCCATTCGGAGGGAACGGTGTCAGGAAATTGAATGGAGGGCGTACATGGCATGGGGAGGGCGATCGGAGGTGCGAGGTGTGGGCCCGTGCATCGAGCCGTGGGAAACGGCTTCTCGGGCCGTTTGGTCCACCGGCGTAGTGCCAGCAGCAGCCAGCTATCTCGCAGAGCCTCTCCTCCTTTGCAGCTTGTGTCCGCTGGCTCAGAAACTCGCTTCGACTGATGTTCTGACACCGGCGCACGTTGGCGGACAACGGACCCGACCGGCATCAGCGTCCCCTGCTGCCAGTGCGCACCTGTTCTGCTCGCTACCGCATTCTCGTGCCAGGATTCGACGCCCTCTGATGGCTCGATGTTCACGTAAAAGTAGTAGGCGATCTGTTTGGACAGAGGTGCGCGGTTTGCTAGAAGGTTGCGGGGCAGAGGAAAATGGAAGGGGCGAAGCCGGGTAGTTCTAAGGTGCGTAACGCTATAACACCCGCCCCAGTCCGGCTACCAACTCTTTTTCTTCCCCCAACAGACTCTGAACAGCCGCCAACCGATGGGAATGCGCTGCAGTGCGCGCAGGGTGTCGCTTCCACAGGCTGACCACCGAACCAGCGATTCACCTGAGAAGAAATCTACGCGATGTCTGGCGACGCCATTCGAGGAAGACTTGTAGGAAAGATTCAGGCCCATATCTGACCCGCGCTGATGAGGGCCTCTTGGTCAGTTGTCCACTCTCGATCCCGCTCGGCTCGTTCACGTATGAACCTGAAGATCTTCGCTTGCGCATCTCCAACACCCGCCCGAACTGACCGGCTCTGCTCGAAAACATCCTCAGCCGATGGTTGTTGAGCATGCGCTGCTCTTTATTGGCCTGCGCTCATGGTCGGTCGGTCGCTTTTGCAGCACGGGCCATCTTGGCGGGAGCGGTAACGCGCCAGAGAGGTTGACTACGTGTAATTTCGGTCGTCTCGTAATATCTGAATTGGTGTAGCGTGCGTGGGGACCTAGGGCGATTCAATGATGCCGAGACTCGTTGCTGGAGGGGCCATGAGTGTCGTGCAGAAGCGCAAGCTGCGCGCGCCGGAGTGTTCCACAATCATGGGCCTCTGTGGCGCGCTTCTGACGCGGATAGGGCGCACAACAGTTCCTCCGCCACGAGCCTAAGGGAGACTAGCTTGGACCGGAACAGGCCTAGAGGGTAGCGCGCGCAAGCCTTGGAGGTGCTGCGCAGGCGGAAGTACCTCGAGGACCAAAACAATGTTGAATGGCGACCAATCGCCCTGCCACATAGACATTATGCGAACTAGAATGGGCTTTTCTGCATGGATGGAAACGAATATCTCGAAGGCAGGAGGAAGGGCGAGTACGCCATGGAGCACAAGCTGGCTGAGCCATTGGGAGGGCGCAGGGCTACCAGCCGTCTTGCCAAGATGTGGAGATGAAAATCGGATAGCACGCGGAGTGTGCTGATGTGGGAGGTGGACCGCTGTCGCGGTACGCGGGGGTTACGGGAAAGGAGGCAACATATGATGGTATAGCGTTGCGAGCGATAGTCGCGATTTTCTTCTATGATTCTAGTTCTGTGAAGGACGCTCTTGGGGCGGGTCCCGTCTGGTTTCATATCCAATCGACATCCCATCGGGGGTTCTGCATAGTTATCAGCATTTATCACGGTACCAGGAATTCCCGATGAGACTCACAGGAAAGTCCCAAGGTACTTTTCTTATATCAAATTCCACACCGCGGTCCTGGCATAGCTCTTCCAGAGCTTTCATCTGCGCCTTCGTGTTGACTCGCGTCGTAGTAACGAGCCGCAAATTCGCCAGAGGACGCAGCGCGGCAATTATGCGGTCCATGTCAACGTCTGAACCAGTAAACCAGGCGTGGCACCCAAGATGGCGCAGGGTTGACGGGAGAACGATGTCCTGCCGGTGAAAATCGGTAAACACGAGACTCTCAAGGCGCTCGAGGCCCTCGAGAAAATCTTGCGGCGGGAAGTGGCCAGCTACGCGCAGGGTATGGAGTCGGCGAAGCACGCCTGTCATATGAAGATGTTTCCAGCGGGCATCATACCAAGATGGGTTGAGCAGCTCGAGATCTCGGAGTGCGGTGAAATTATCCCCTGGTGACAACAACCATGCGATGGAGTCCTCTCCGGACAAAGACAACGCCTGCAGGGAGCCTGTCGCGGAGATCCGCGGGAGGGAGTCCCCGAACCAATTTGCCAGAGCAAGCACGGGGAGATCCGGCCATGTCCGAAGGAGGAGGGCGATAAAGGAAGCCTGAGGCTGTGCATACGGATGAAAGAAGACCTGGCGCGGCTGAATGGCACGCAGGCGAGCCTCCAGCGCATCGTACATATGATCTTCCACGACTGTGTCCACGAGTTTGATGCCCTTAGCATGCGGGCAGAGCTCGAGGAGAGCGACGCTGTCCGAAAACTCGGGAGTGGCTTGGTTGAAGCCCAATGACACGAAATAGACAGCTGCAGCAAGGTGTGGGGTGGTGCGGAGGGTGCGGATGAGTAATGATATTGTGCGCGCGTCGTTCATGTGGTGGAAACAGCTGGCATAGGGTACACGGCGGAACAGGAGGCGCTGCGCGGTGGGAGTCCACGCACGGCAGACGAGGGCACATGCACGAAGGGTCGCATAGTCGACAAACCCTGACTGCGACAGCCGATAGACCCATTCAATGACAAGGAGTTGCACCTCCAGGGGGGTATTTGCCATGACGCTCGGCGAACTGACGTGAATTCGGGAGCTAAGACGACGAGACCCGAAAGACGAGTGGCTTGTACACACCTCAGAACAACTGAACAGGGATGTCCTCAGCTCGGTTTTGATGCTCTAAGCATGGAGTTAGAGGCATCAATTGACGACTACGTAGCTACTCACCGATCAGTGGTCGTGGCTCAGCAAACAGGACAACGTGTCCAAGGCGGGGTCAAGATGGCTAGATTGTTGAACCCCAGATGTAGATCAAGCCTCTCCGACAATCAAGCTCTGAGAGAAATGGTTTGAGCAGATGATATTTGGACGTGATGCACCCGCGATGATGTGGTGGGCTGTTGAGCTCCGCCGGTAGAGGGAAAGCCCCCGGTCGTAGCGTACTTCGGCGTGGGAAATTGAAGTCGGCACGACCGTCGCATAGTGACTGCCTACCTAAACTCATGCCATCTTAACAACAGGACACCAGCTATCTATCGCAGAGAATTTCTCTTCCTATGACTTATGTACTACGGCACAGATTCTAGTTTCGACTGATGCGCTGACACATTGACGTCAGACGGACCCAACCCGGCGTCACCGTCATCGTCGCCTGCGCACCTGTTCTGCTTTCCTCTCGCTCGCATGGTCTCGTCTCCGTACTCATCTGATAGCCCGGTGCTCACGCAGTCAGAAGACAAACCGCAGTCTTTGGACAATAGCGCGCGCGGTTCGATAGAAGGCGAGGCAGAGAGACGATGGGGCGAAGCCGAGAAACACTCAGGTGCGTTACGCCTCAACGCCCACACCAATTCAGCTATTGACTCTTTTTCTCTTCCCACAGACTCGGAACCGCAGCCAGAGGAAGGTGTCACGCCCCACAGCGGCGCGCAGCATCTTGCTAGCACCGGCCGACCACCGAGACAGCCATTCGTCTGGAAAGAGGGGGAGCCGACGTCCGACGATGAACCCGAGGAAGATGCGGAGGAGATGGAGGAGCGGTTCCGCGCGCTCGTGGAGGCGATGAAGCGCGAGTTGGACGCACAGTCCTGTGAAAACCGCCCGACATCTGTGGGTCGTGATGGATGCAGTCTCCCGGTGAGATCGAGTGATAAAGTGCGTTGCGTCGTTTCACCCTGAGAGTGTTTGGGCTGACCGCCGGCCATTTTTATCTAGCTCAAGCGTATTAAGTGAACTGAAGGCCTGCTCGCTCGAACGCTGTATGCCCATATCATCGCGACTGGCCAATCTGCATATTCGTAGTACACGGAAGTGTCTCGTATTATTTTCTTCTGCGCCGGCTCGGTGTATCGCTCTTTGCAATACTCCTCATTCTCTCGACCGTCTCCTACACGCCAAACGCTGTCCGCCTCGCACAACTACAAACCATTTAGTGGTTCTAGTCGGTTCTGTCATCTCATTCCATCCTGGCACCCATGGGCAGCGCCCAGTGTTTTTCTTTTACCGATATTTATGCCCAGATTCGGTCCTCGGTCCTCACTTTGCAGCACATATCGTTGGGGATTGGCCGAGGCCAGATCATATTTCAGTGAGCGCCAGTTAGATGTTCCGGACGCACATTCCATGTTATATCTATAGTGAACAACGGACAAAACTGCTCCTCCGCAGGAGTTGTGCTGGGACAGATCTTCTACATCTGCCCAACCAGAGTAACGTTAGCACTGCTCACTTTAGTTTGCAGGATAATATAACTGACGGACCGGCGGCGGTCGCAAAGGCTGCTCATCTGAAGACAATTGAACCGGATACGGGCCGTGCCACACTGGGCCCAACCTATCTTCTAATAACATAATGCAAGTTTCGCCGGTGGCATTATATCTGTATACGTGATGAGTGGACCTTTGAAAACAGTTTTCATACATGATACGGATGAACCGCGCTGGCGTTTCAGGCCCATGCTTGATCGGAAAGACAGCAAATAATATCTCCTCGCTGACCGTGCCGCCTTTCTCTAAAGTGTCATCTTCCGCTGCGAAGGTGATTTGGAAGTAAAAATGCTCGGAAAGCACTTCGTTGTCGCTAGTGGTGACCTTCATGAGGCATTGAGTGCCCTGTGTTCGGGCCCGTCGGACGAGCTCGATGAAGCGTTCCAGTTCGCTGGTTTTGACCAAGTTTGGGAGAATATTATTGGGGGGCATATTCGTCGGCCGCAGGTGGTGAATTCGACATATACAAGCTGGCTGACGAGGACGGTGGACTGGGGAGGGCTCCTGATGGATACTTACCCTCACAATCCTCGGCGCTCACAATCCTCGGCGCGATATTTATGCAAATATCAGTAGTGCCGCCAGAGTGCCACCACCGGCATAGGCGGCACGCAAATGTGTGAACACGAGGGTGCCCTCATCAGTGATACATAGGTGCCGCCCTCGCGCAGTGGCCCGACCGATGCATCAGCAC
This sequence comes from Auriscalpium orientale, assembly GCA_019915035.1. Taxonomy (NCBI): domain Eukaryota; kingdom Fungi; phylum Basidiomycota; class Agaricomycetes; order Russulales; family Auriscalpiaceae; genus Auriscalpium; species Auriscalpium orientale. The sequence goes on from JAHLMH010000001.1 coordinate 5,591,260, forward strand.
GCCTGATAGCCAGGATCCGGCGGCCCTACCCACGGGAACACAATACCACGGGACCGCAAGTCGCGGCCCTCAACTTGCCGCACCAAGTGGCTACTGGCGTAAAATGGCTCGGCGTGGCGATGGGGTATCGCGAGCGTGGCCGCACGGTGTCTCAGGGCTGGGCGCTGGGCGCTGGGGGTTGAAATTGCGCGGGTGCGGAGGCCCATGGCACATAAAGTACCTGCGGTGGCACGAGCGCGTGAAGAATATCCACGCACACAACGAGGCGCTCGTTACGTAGCGTCTTGTAGCTCTCCGCAAGCTTTGCATACTAAACGAGCATTGAATCGATGGGAGAGAGCGGGCGCAGGAGCCGGCTCACGCACCTTGTTCATCTACGAGCAGACGGTCCGCGCTTTCGATTGCATTGGGCCTGCGCTTCCTGCGTGGATTATCTGGAAGATTCGCTGGTTAGAATACGGGCCCGAAAGCATGGCAGGATCTGCTGACGCGACGCGATCTAGGGAGAGGAACGGAGCAATGTGGCGGGGCAGGAAGGTTGAAAAGTTGAGGCGTCGATTGCGTCTCCGAGTCCAAGAAGCTAGGGGCCAACGGTCAATCACGCAACGCCGACAGCCAGAGTAAGGAGGGCGTCCATGTGGCCCCGAAGAGAGCTTCCCCAGGGTAGTAGCGGGGAGGGAGTATGTAGAAGTCGGAGCCTGAGGGCTGCCAAACAGAGGCAAACACTACGAAGGCCGCCTCGACCGCAGTCGACGCCGCTCTCTGGTCAACCCCCTCCACTCGTGGGGACTTTCTCTCATTCACGAGTCCAAACTCTCACGCAGTATCATTTCCTTCTGCGCGCATCCGATTCTGAGCAGCTCCACGTCGTTATCATCGTGTGTCTGTAAGTAAGTATTTGCTCTGCCATCACCACCGTCAGTGTCGGCCCCTGCTCAGCGCACCGCCAAAAGGCATCTCGACAATTGACCTCTCCAAATGGCCGCCAGAACCAACACCTTCTACTACATGTGGATCCTCGAGATGAAAGACGGCGGATCCACTAAATACGGCATCCTGAACTCCTTCGCCGAGTGGCACGTACTGGCCCTGATGGCGCCCAGCGGCGTCAAAGTCAAAAGCTGCATCGTCGGCGGCGAGGCGCAGAACTTCGTGGGGCAGTCGTTCGTCGACCCGGAGGCGTGGGCCACGATGAACGAGGCCGTGCGCAACGCGTATCTGGCGAACCCGCAGGCGGCGGCGAAGCCGCGGTACGACTTGACGGCACAGCTGACGACGCCGCACGTCGTCATAGGTGCGCCAGCCCTCGTGGACTTGCTGTTCCGTTGAGAGACGCTGACGGTCCCGCCAGGTGAGCTTACGCGCGCCAGATAGATGTAAAGCCGCAGTTCAGTTACAAGATGAGAGAGAAGTGTTGACATCGAGCAAGCAAGAGTAGCATCACATACGCTGTACGATATGCTGGGAAAGACGAAATCTTGACTTTGGGGTTGCGGTACTGCATTGTTGGACTGGGATACGTGATGCCAGCATGGTCAACGCGTGCGCGGCAGCGGGACCGCGAGTTGAGTAATATGAATTAGTGTTCATGAGATTCAATAAGCAAACAGCATAAGTACACATAGTACGCGAAGGCTCAGAGTCGATGCCCTTCATCGCAGGGTGTCCCGGAGAGAGAGAGAAAGTGCGTGAGGCTGGACAGTTTAAAGAGAGCCGAAGAAAGGACTTGGCGACGGTCGTCGCGAGTGGCCTACATCTCAGAGTCGAGCTCGTCTATATGACGCACTTCTCAATTCGACAGACTGCGTGCGGCCGTCCATAAGCACTGCACATAAGAAAGTCAGCTCGAAGAGATTGTGCTGGATCAAGAGGGTGTACTTACCCGAAGACTCTCTTCAGCATGCAGACGGCCGCTCGCCTAGACAGCCTGTGAGTCCTGCATCAGCACCAGCTGTGCCAATAAGCGTATCCGAGGGTATCGATCTTGCAGCTTGACAGAGAAAACAGATGTCGTTTCGTGCTCGTGCACGGAGATCCAGGCACCCTGAGATCGATCAAATCGCGTTCCGATTCGGCATAAGCTTTTGTCGGCCCGATACTATTACGAATCTCGAAGCTACGACCGGGGAGAGAGCTGGTCAGAACGAGAGGCGCCCGCAAGCGGCAGTCATGCAGCACAGCCGTAAGGCGCGGGACAAAGAAACAGAGCAGTAGAGTGGACAGGGAGCCACCAGGCGATGGCGACGCACCTATCCAAAGCTGGCTTGTGGAGAACAGATTGACGAGTGCCAGACTGGCTGTTCTGCGAAGGAGATATTTAGCCAGGCGCGATGAAAGGCCATGGTACTTTTACAGTACCGAGCAGCGATAATGGGCACCGTGAAACTCATGGTGTAACGAGGTCAACGCAAGTGCGTCCCCAGTGGGCCGTGGCTAATGCCTGCCCTACAGCTCGTACATCAGAATCCATGCTACTCAGACGATAGACAACGCATACCTGGCACCCCAACGACGTGACCAGGTAACCAGGAGCGTCTGAGACAGAGAGCGCGGGCCGGGTGGGAGTTACCGCTCGTCGAAAGGCCATGCTGCGAGGACTTGAGCCGATCGACTTGACAGAAGGGCTTGGTCGCAGGCGCTCTGCTGCGGATTCGATCGAGAAAGTGCCAGAGGCGGTTAGCTAGCACCAACGCGCCAAGGATGGAGACACGTACCTTACCAGTCCGTGGCAAAGCAGGACGATGGGCCATGACTTCTCGAACCAGCTCCGAGGGAGCGCGACAGAGGGACGGGATCGCAGGGTGAGCGCTGTCGGCGGTTGGCGTATGCGACTGTCGATGGCGCAGTAGCGTGGGGTCGGCAGCGTGGATCTTCGTTTTCCTCCCAATTTCATTCTCGTTCTACATCCTCCTACCGGTCGATCGGCTTCTGGGATAACGCGGTCCCCACGATGTGTCGGCAAGGGAGAGAAGGCAGCCGCGAACGAATGAGCAAGAATCGCTGGTTGCGCGAAGGCGTGCGCCTTCCGGGGAGTCTGGACGCAGGTTTGTGTGCGGTTGAGGATGGGGGAGCGACGATGTTCAGGTGCGGTAGTCGGCGCGCGCGATGCGATCGTGAAAGGTCGCGACTCGGAGGGGCGAGAGCGCTCAACCGCAAACAAAGGTGCTGTGATCGCAGCGCTGTCATCCACGAACGTAGGTCGCACTACTACAGTGGAGTCAGTATAGGTCGAATGGCAGGAGAAGACCGACGAACGGCGTGGCAGGTAGTGGGCGGGGGCGTTTTGGGCGCGAACGGGACGGGTGGTGAGAACACAGGGTGGTGATGCGCGACGTACTTGGACAGAATTAGTGCAGGTTGGATGCGCGATAAAGAATAAGCAGTGCTCACCAGCTCCGAGCTCCCTTCACCATCTTCTGCCACTTCTACGATCGAGACACGACACCGGTCGCGTTTGAGCGCTGTGACGTGGCGGAGTGCAAGAGTTTTTAGAAAAGGGTGCGCAAATCAGACATGAATAGCTCGCTGCGATCGAGGCTGGGACTGGGTTGGTCAGAAGGAGGAAGGAGGGGAGCGCGAGTTGCAAGGGCGAGCTGCGACTTGCCGCCCTGCCCTGCGTGGGAACTTTCAACTTGAACGCCGCGTCCACAGTCCAAGACAAGTCCGAGAATCCGGGATTCGCTGCATCCTACCGCATCGTGGCCATCGGTCAGTCTCAAGTACTCGAATGCCTGGCGGCCGTATTGTTGATTCGTTTCATGCAGCGGGCCGCTTTGGATTACCTTTGAGCCTGGGACTCTATCGCAGCTTCGAGGACCCTCGCTCGACTGCCATCGCGACATATCGACTATCTTCTACTTACGCCAAGGTCGGTCTGGGAAGCCGCGGGAATATTTACTACTTGGTGCGTAGCGGCTTCTACTGCCATGGTCGTCGATCTTTACTTGCTGGATATCTAGGTTCGAGCGAAGTCAGCAGCAACAGGACCAGTGCCGACGGTCGTCTTCGATCATCCCCGGGCCCCGGGACCCCCCTTAGACCCCTTCATGGCAATCGAAATTCCTTTGGATGTCAGCATTCTCATCATTGAGTGGGTATACCGGCTGTCCCAACACGCGCTTGTCGATTATGCCACCCTCAGCGCATGTGCCCTCGTCTGCCGCACATGGACTCCCACCGCCCAGTCCCTCCTCTTCCGCCGCATCCTGTCCACCTCATTGCATTACCGATACTGCGATGTTCCTCTCCTCGTCCGTACCCTCCAAAATTGCCCGCACCTCGCCGCGCACGTCCGGTTCATCCGGGTCGCCTGGCCTTTGCATCCGCCCGTCTATGGCAACATCTGCCTCCGCCTATTGGAACTCTGCCACCACGTCGAGAGCATATCATTCTGGGATTGGCAGTATTACGAAGGGTCGTTGAGCGCCGAATTGGAAGCACGCCTGCGTGCAATCAAGCTGAGGCCTGTGCTCCTGGAGGTGTTCAGTACGGACAGCTCCGTCAAAAAAGCCGTTGTGCAAATGTTCCAGAGCGTGCGCATGCTCGTCCTGAGGACAGGCTACTCTGATGACTCCCTGCCTCCCACCATAGAGGCCCTCGAAATACACGCAGGCAGTCAGTGCCTCGTGCTTTCGAAGCCCCTCCCCGCGCTGCGCTCCCTCTGTCTAGTCAGCCCGAATTTGTCCAGCGCAATGATTTGCTGGCACCTCATATGTGGGGGCACTCTAGCGCACCTCCAATCGTTGCAGATCGAGGGCGAGTTTCCACCACCGGTAATTCTGGAGCAGCTCGTCCGGCTCGAGACCCTCGTAGTAGACACGCTACCCAGGCAACTCGTCACGCTTCCTCAGTCGTTGCGTCACTTCGGATACCACGCCTGGGGGACGCCACCGGCCGTGAACGCGGAGCTAGCGGTCGATATTATCTGCGCGCTGCCGGGCCTACGTCTCGTCACTGTGACGCGCAGCGTCGCACGGGATGTGCGCGCCGCGCTGGAAGAGATGTGCCATGACACGGGCATGGAATTCGGGACATATGAAACGCGGTATCATTTCAGGGTGAGTTTTCCATGGCCGATGGAGGCATGTGTTGACATGCAGTCCCCAGCAACCGAAACATATCGACTGGATTTGAAGCGATGCAAGCGGCCGGCTTATTCTAGTCTACTCAACGCAATCTCCTCGACGTTGTTTTTCCATTCCTCCCATATTGTATTCTCCTGAGGCACGCAAAGTTGACCCACTTGACCCACGTCCCCGACAGACTCGCCATTGCATTCACATACATAGGCTCGCCAGCTAATTCTGCACTAGTATGTGGAGGGAGTCAAAGTGGGCGCGGTACTTGCCTGCACGCGTCCGACATCAAAATCCTCAGCCGATGGAGGGCACATACCGGGCACCTGCGGAGCCACTGTCCGCATGCCGATCGTCCGGTCGAGGAGACGAGCAGGCAGTGGCGCGTCAGAAGACACGTGCCTGCTCATATCGCGGTAGCTGTATAGGCGAGGACGGGGCCGTGTGGCATTCGATTAAGTTGTATGCGGGCATGGGCGCACAGCGGATTGGTCGTCATATCACGGAGCTCTGGGCCCGTGCATGACGGCGCGTGTGCGGTGTAGGAAGCATGCAGACAAGACGGGTGGTGCGGGAGCGCGGGATCGAGCTTGCAGGACTGGCCAGGAGAACGTCGTCATCACAGGAGATGCGAGAAGAAATAGCGCAGGTGCTCACTGCAATCGAGCCCCGCCAGCGCGATGTCACGCAATCTCTTTGCCTCACTCCGCCGACCAGTTACCACAAAACAGCTGGCCCTGTTTGAGTGCGTCGTGATGTTGCTTCCGCATTCTGTCGGCGCCGCGGCCAATCGAGCTAGATGTGCAAGAACACGATGCTCGGGAAGTGAGGGGAACTGGGGAAGGAAGCCTAGGAGGACCGGCGTACGGTCGGGCTGGCGCGCGTCGACAGGTACCGGCCCGCTGCGCCGGATTCTCACCCCGGGGGCCTCCGTCTTCCTGCGCTCATGTCGCGCTCTCTCTCTCCTCGTCGACAGCCTCCAGCCTCGTGGTCATCTAGGCGACTACTTATCATGTTCACTCCAGGTCTCCGACCTTTGCATTCACGTTCAGGGCAGGCTCGGCACGCCGGACTGGCCCTCAACATGGAGCGCCGACGATGCGCGATGGGGTTGGGCTGGCACGCTGTGAGTCATGCGCTCTCTGCCCCCCTCCATTGCTCTGATGGATTCTCGTACTTATATTACATGCAGGGCTTCTTGTTGTGCTCCCATTTCGTTGTGCCGTGTGTCCTTACCGTGACATCCGCAGCCGCCTGTCCAGGCGCGCGTCTGATATGCGTCTTATTGCCAACAACGCTGCAGCGCCGAATTACTATCTGCAGAAGCCCTGTCATTATTGCTCGAGTCCCCATGCGTACCCTTCACGACATGGAGAAGATGGAACCCCAGACGACCATCAGCTTTTTCTTTCCGCTTTCGAAGTCATGGCACCCTTCCCGGCGCGATCAAGACAGTCGTACTCATCCCCAATTTGCTTGAGCGCAACTTGACGCATGCCGGGTTGGCTGGCTTCCTGCTAGGTTCACCGCGCTTTTGCCCGGGCGGATCCAAGCTCCCCGTCTGTTCTTCGTCGCCCATAACAATCTGGGAGCTGGGAGCGCCGTCGACCCCGCGCGCGTCAATCGCCTCGATGGGTTTAGTCCGCAAGCGCTGGCACATTGTTCCCAGCAGCTCCTGCCATCGCCTCTCGCACATTCGGCGCTCATACCGCGTCTGTTCGCGCACCGTTGACACCGTGCGTGTCCCTCCCTTCACCTCCATGATGGACCAACGGGTGAAACAAAAGTATTTGCCTGTTTCGTGCGCCGCATGGACCACGGCGCACAGAGGATCAGCATTCGGAAGACGGACATGCACCAGTTCTGTGCGCTTATTAGACAGAATGCCTTGCGGCGACACAGACGGGCTGGGCTCGCGCGCGATTTCGGTCTTGGCAGCGTGCAGACGCAGCTCCTTTCTCGTGCGCGAACGGCCTCACCCCACCGGAGCGCAGCGCTGGATTCCAACTTCGTGGCCGGTGCGAGGGCGCTACGCCCGTCTCGCTTAGGCGGTCCTTGGCCCCTGTCAGCACCGCGCACGTCGGAGGCGATGGTGAGGTGCACGCGTGGCAGAACCAGCCTCAAGCACAATGCATGTCCGAGGCATTCCTCTCCGCTGCACGTACCGGTACCATCTCTCCAAGTCCAATCCACCAACGACTGCCTCGCTGTCCCGAACCTCTCAGGACAATGCAAGCTCCTGGAATGCCCATCGACAAGAGGTGAGTACATCTCTGTCGCCATCAGACAGGTGTTCTGATAGGCAGAACAGGTGCCAGTTGCCCGACCGCTCCGAAGGACACGACGTCTGGCTTAACGCTGCGCGCTGCCGGATCACCCAGATCGAAGCGGTCCATGTTCCATCCTTCGACACCGCCGACGCGACCTTTGAAAGTGCCGACGCCGCCGAGCGCGCTCTCAGCGACATGCAGGCCGCGCACCGCGCCCGGCTCCAGGCGGAGGAAGACGGAATCGAGGCAGCGAAAGAGGCGCTTCGCAGAGCGTACGCTGTCGACGATGAGGCTATGAGCGTCGCCCGACGTGCGCTGCGTCAGAGACGCAATTCCCTTCTCCCCATCGCTCGTCTCCCTCCCGAGATCCTTCGGACCATATTCGCTTCCTGCTCGGAGGCCGACCAGCCGCAGTCACGGAAGCCATATTACGTTGGATGGCTCAGCGTGACGCACATCTGCCGGCAATGGCGAGATGTCGCGCTCCAGCACGCAGGACTCTGGGCCCGCATTTCGTATTCGTTGGGCCCAGTCTGGGCAGCGAAGTTTGCTGAGCGCGCACAGATGATGCCACTCGTTGCCCACTTCAACAGCATCTACATATCCGACTGGCACCTCCGATTTCTTGCCAAACATATGTCGCGGACAACATATCTCAATTTGTATGTCAACTTTTTGGACGATGCTTCAGGTGCATTCAAGACCGGCGCACCGCTCCTAGACACACTCAAAGTGACCGTCACCAACTACTACTCGCTTCCGGACGATTTTTTGGGGGGTCACGCGCCGGCGTTGCGTAACCTTTACTTCTCTGCAAATCATACTCCCATGCGATTGACATTGTCGATCTTTGCGCGTCTCACCAGCCTACACATCGCGAACATGTACGACTCCGAAGACATTCCCTTTGACGAATTGCTGAACGAACTAATCGACGGACTGGAGGGGATGCGCGAGCTCGAGAGACTCGAGATCAAGATACTCGATAAGCACCAGGGCATTTCCATAGCGGAGGAACCAGTCCAAGAATCTCGCCGACCCGGGGTTACTCTTCCAAAGCTGGCGCATCTGGAACTAACTCTCTCCGTGCCAGACACCATGACACTCCTCTCATACCTCTCGCTGCCGGCCCACACCGTCGCCAGCTACGACATGAGGGTCTCCACACAACCATACCTCCCGGACCGCTTCTTTCCCCTTCTCCTCGCGTCTGTCCACTCACACGCCGATCCCGTCGGCCAGCCCTCCAACGCCATAACCAGCCTCAACATCGGCATCGTCAACTACAAGTTGGGTCGCGACGCCGTCATCACCGCGCGAACGGATGCGCATACGCATGACGCGGAGCCCGCCCTGACCGTACTCTTCGTTCACCACACCTGGCCCACGCACATCGCCCTGCCTGCCCTGGCATCGGTACACCTCACGGAGCTGACCCTCGACTGCGACGTGCTCAGTCACTGCCCTTGGCCGGACCTGCCCGCGCTGCGGCGTCTCACGGTGAAGAGCGCGGCGGTGGTATCCGTCTGTGCGAGCCTGCGCCGCACGCCGTATGCCCTTCCCGGGCTCGCGGCTCTCGCATTTGTTGACGCGCTCGTCTCGCCGAAGGCCGAGAAGGCTGCAGAACAGGGCGATGCGATACGGAAGCTGCCGTGGACGTTGGCGGCGCGCGCAGCGGCGGGGTGCAGACTGGAGGAGCTGGATCTGGCGCAGTGCGATGTGGACGATAACTGGGTGGCGCGCGCGAAGAAGCAGCTGCTCAAGATTGGGATACGGACGCGTGATGGAGGGCGAAGAGGAGAAGAGGAGAGTACCGCGGGCTTGGGCTCGAATTTGTAAGTTATGCGAAGTCACCTCACCCGCACCTTACCGCTCTCTCGACACCACCAATCATGCGTACCCCGCACTCCGAGAAGCCGCTCGACAACGCGGCGGCACCTGCCCTTCAGGCTGAAATGGTGGCGCTGATATGGACGACGGTGGCGCTGAAGTGGATGACGGTGGCGCTGCTGAACTGCCCGGCGGATGACGATTTGGCGGGTGCATTGTGTTTTTATAACGGTTGCCGGTGCTTCGATTCACTATGCTTTGGTCACCGTGTTTGTGTCTTGTATGTCATTGATACCTTCATCGCTTAATGTCTTGTCTTGCTCACTTTCCGCAATATGGATCCCCGCATCCGCTGCACATCACGAAGCCTCGCGTATGTGACTCGCACCGTGCGGTCGCTCTAGTACCTGTCCAGATACCACTCACTCAGGCTGAGGGTCTTGGCATCGTCCGCGGGGCGGCGGTCTCTTCAATCGCGTCCCACCTTCATGGACGCCTCTTCCAACGATATCAACAGCCGGCGACACATAGCGCTTTTTCACTCGGTGCAATTTGCAAGATTACATGTCCTGCCGATTACGATTGAAACAGCGCCGTTCTCCTCAGGCTCTTGGCTGGAACTCCATCCATGTCGCTCTGCGCCCTTGTGCACGCGTGGCATCGAGCGCATGGCGGACTGGCCAAAGGAACGCTGTAAGAGCAGATCAAATACGCAGAGAAGAGCATCAGGTGCTCACCAAGACCGAACGGCACGAGCGCGACCCTATCCCTCCAGATGCCTTGCCTTCCTCCTTCGACAAACGAGTCCACCGTACCCAGAGCAGATACTGTTCGACTGAGCATGATGGCGGTGCGCGTACCTTGATTCGGCATCGAGCAGCAGCAACATAGGCGTGCGATGCTGAGGAGAAGGAAGAGCAGAACGTGCATCCAGTAGAAGAGTACACAGACGCGCCGTGTTTCAGAAAACCCGTGAACTTAGCGCTGCTCACAGCGAGCGGCTGACGTCCTAGTACCGACCTGCTTTCTCATCAGGATTCAGCGTGGAGTCCTCCACGCTCGTGCGGCCCAGACATATCTTCCTCTTATACGTAGGCTCCGAGAGACAACTTCTTCTCACTCTAAGTATAATTGTTTCGGGCTCCTGGGCGGCGTGTTTGAGAACCGAGAGATGTGGATGATAGAAGTCTGAGATGAAGATGGGAGCAGGATCGTGGGACACTTCAGCGGGGTCGAGTAACTTCATACTATTACCATTCACATCAATCACAGCCGCATCGCGTTCACCCCTTGCCCGCACAATCCATTTCACGCAAAGCTTGTCTGTCTGAGACGCTCGATTCACTCTTTGTGCCTGACGATCTTCCGCGATTACTTCGACGCTGCTTGCGCGGATACGTTGCTCAGCCGAGTGCGCTGATTCGGTGAGTAGCTGCGTAGTCTGTAATTGAATCCCTCTGACGACGTGCTTAGCGCTTCGAAATCGAGCAGAGGAGGTCCCGCGACATTATTCAGAGGTGCGTACCTGCCATTCACTTGGAGTCATCCTCTTACCTCTTCAACGTCAGTTTTCCGTGTCATGGCAAATACGACCTTAGATGTGCAACTTCTCATCATAGAATGGGTTTATCGACTTTCCCAGTCGAAGGAAGTCGACTATACGACACTTCGCGCCTGCGCTATCGTTTGCCATGGATGGACTCCCACCGCGCAGCGCCTCCTCTTCCGCCGCATACCTAATTTCCACGATCCCCTGGGCAAGCATGACCCTCGCTCAGTACCAGCACTCATCCACACCCTCCGCACGAACCCACGACTCTCCGCAGCGGTGCGCTCTATGTCCCTTCAAGTGGACATGGACGAAGCCACCTCCGAACTCTCCGACAATATCGCTCTCCTCGAGCTCTGTCCGCAGGTTCAGGTCATCCGGATCGCGGACTACACCAGAGGAAAAGATGCCATGTACCCTCTTCTCGAAAAGCGCCTCCGTGCAATTCAGCTGCACCCGGTGCTCCTGCATCCGTGGGGGCCGTCTGCTTTTATCGACCTCCTCCTCCGGACGTGGCCGAATGTTCGCGTGCTGTATTTGCGGGACCGGGCCGACGGCGCCACGCCCCCGATATCAGCGAACGGGGCTTTGCAGGCTTTGTGTCTCCTCGATGCGTACTCCATTGAATGGCTGTTGGCATCAGGGAATGATTTCACTGCACTCCGGGATCTCGAGCTGATCCACCCGATGTCTTGGCACTATGCCGAGTGGCAGCAACTCCATACATCAGGCGTATTCCGTCGGCTTCGTACCCTGCGGTTTACGGCGCCTTTCCCGCCGCAATCTTTCTTGGATGGCCTCGAGAACCTCGAAAGCCTGGTCTTCACCGACCTTCCCAAGGAGAACATCGCGCTCCCGCCGAAACTGCACCATGTTGGATACCACCCCTTTTATCCTTACCCTGATGTGTCGATGGACTACACGGTTGCAGCGCTGCGTGCGCTGGCAAATTTGCAGCTCGTCACTGCGACGCGCCGTGCCTTGGGAGAGCGGCTCCAAGCATTGGAAAGAGTATGCCGGGAGCGCAGTGCGGTGCTGGAAATTCGCCAAGAATCTTGGGACTTTCCGGTGCGTCTTATCAGTCATGCCTGTTACTGTGCAAGGCTGAGAATTATGCAGTCCCCTCATTGGAGTATCGATTGGATTTGAAGTCAGTCGCATCCCGGACGAAAGCCGCGCGGAGCTGTTACCCGATCGTGGCACGTGTTGGCTCACTTTCTCCGGCGCAGCGTGAAAGCACTTTGTTTCGCACGTCCAGCCCACTCCGTCCGCCATTTCATCCGGACTTTCACCTTCCCATTGCCCTCCCCGCGGTGCCAAAGACTCAGCCATCATGTGCTCGATCCATCGGCGTACCTCCGACCCTTCTCTCGCCCAAAATCCGAATTCGACACCCCCATTCCCATCCAACTCAGTGCACCATTTCTCCAGCGCACTGGAGGGCAGTCTCTATGCAAAAGTGACAACGGTCAGAAGTCGCGCGGGCGGAGAGCTCGTCATTTCGCCGTGCATCTCGCGCTCCACGGCGGGACCGAACTGGCCCAACATGAATGACAGAGTCTTCCCTATCCAATCTGGCCTCGCGGCGCTGGGCCGCATCAGCGCGCGGGAGCAAAATTATGCACCACCGCGGTTCCTTATCCCTTGTTTCGGAACAGACAGAGTCGAAACGAGCATCTCCCTGGCTCGCAGGACACCGTCTCTTTGGCTCGCAGGACACTGCCGGGAGACGTACCGACCGATTCTGCACCGCCGACAAAAACCTCGCGACGCCGCCTCAAACCACGGGCTTCCTGCCATGCGCGCACACTCCGGTAGGCGAGAAGTTATAAGTAGGTGTGGGGCCCACCTTTCCGTTTCACATGAGCGACATGCGCGACATGCTCGCTAAGTACTTGCGCACTGTGCATACCCGTCATCCACTTCCACCCAAACACATTCCACTCTTCCACCGACCGCGCAGCCCTTACTCCGGGCCCGCGATCCAAGTCAACCATCGTCTGCGAGATCGATTTCGTGGGGAGCTGGCGGATTGGGGAGCACGACGGGTCTTGTCAGACTTGTTTTCGCTCTGAACGGAGCGCGCTCTGCTTTCGGACTCCATCTCGGCGGCCTCCAAGGCTGGATATGAGTCGTTCGTCACAGACTGGGCGCGGCGCTGCTCCAAAGCATGTAGATGACGGAATGCCACGTGTAGAACGAGCAAGAGCGCACATTTTTGCAGTTTGCGGAGTCAGAACACGCGATAAGGAGCGCCGCTAGTGTTCGAGTTTGGATGCTAGGACGAGGAGCACGATGGCGACATGCGCTTGCGATTCCGAACCGAGCATCGTGGAGATCGTCGACACGCACTGCAGACTCACGAAATGCGCAGCAGAAGTACATGCGCCACACCTCGCGACCGGCGGTACAACAACAACGAGCCAGTCGGTGTACGCCCGTCCGTTCCGGACGGCACGCTGTGCACTTTATCCTGTGAATACAGCAGTCCGAGGGGCCTGCCACACTGTTCTCGGGAAAGCAAATTGGAGCCTGTCACTGTCTTCGCGGAAGCGCCAGTATGCTTAACCCACTGCTCACGTTGGGGCTACAGGTGTTGATGCCAGGAGGTGCGCAGGTGGGATCACGGGCGGCCTCCCTACTCCAGTGCAAGCAAACCTCCGGTTCGTCAATTTATCATATTCTGATGCTCAATTATGGGACTGAAATACATGAACGTCAGATAGGATGAGCTGTCCACAGAATGCTTGAGCACGCAGATGGCGCGTGAGGGCTGCGGCGTCAGCACGATTTCTTCCTATCAGCGCGAAACTCCCATGCGCTGCCAGCCAGCTGCCCACATGAAGCAAGAATCTTCGATGCTCAGGCCGTCATCGTTATGCCTCGGCCAACGTCTGCACCAGCGGGTCAATACCGTCCTGCCATCATCGACCACCATGTAGACGTCTTTCCATATGGCACAGCATCTTCCCAAGCAATATGAACGGCGCGTCAGTCGACTGTTTTTTGTCACTAGGTCGGAGTAAAGAGCGCTGCATGGCCGACGGACATTCCTCTCCCCCAGCCCGGGCGCCATGCGTCGCTTCACATGTACGGTGTATCCGCCCTCTTGCCGTCCGGAGCTGCCTGTCCGGTGTTCAGGCATATCAATTCGCAGTGGGAGTATTTGGCACAAGGGGGCGGTGCCGTACACGTGGTGAGTCGTGGGAACTATTGGCTTTGTGTCCTACTTGGACAATGGACGCTCGAGCCTTTTATTTCTGCCACGCACCTCTATTTTCTCCCCCGCACTTCTCTTTCTGCCCCCCACCCCCATCGCTCCAACTTCTTCAACGACTATCTTGCCACCCTTAATTCTCTCAATACTATGCAAGCTCCTGGGAGGCTCGTCAGCAAGAGGTGACTACATTCCCTTCCCCTACAGAGAAGTCTTCTAACAGGAAGAGCAGGCCGGACGATGGCCTCCAAGAAAACGAGGCCGTTTGGCTGAAGACTGCGCGGTATAGGATCAGCCAGCTGGAAGCGGTCCATCTTCCATCTTCCGAATTCTACACCCACGCGACCTTCGAAAGCATCGACGATGCAGAGGGCGCTCTCAGCGTTGCGCAGTCAGCTCACCGTGCGCGGCTCGATGCAGAGGAAGACGCAATGGCGCGCGCACAAGAGGAGGTTCGCAGAGCGTACGCTGTCGACGATGATGCGATGAGCGCCGCACGCTGTGCGCTGCGTCAGAAGCGCAACTCCCTTCTCCCTGTCGCACGTGTCCCATCCGAAGTCCTCCGAATTATCTTCAGTTTCTGGGCAGAGCTCATCGACAATGATCTGTCAGAAGAACTGCCCAAGAGTTTCATCGAGCGGCTCCCAGTGACGCTGACGCACATCTGCCGGCGCTGGCGGGATGTCGCGCTCGAGCATTCCGGCCTCTGGACCCACGTCTCCTCTTCCTTGGGCCCCATTTGGGCAGACGTGTTCGCGGAGCGTGCGCAGAAGATGCCACTCGTCGTTGTTCTGGATTCGGCCCCACTGGCACCTGTCTGGCAAACCCGGTTTCTTGCCAATAACATCCCACGCATAGCATATCTAGAAATGGTCGAGTCCTTATCTGGGTCCTTTGGGAGGACAGTCAGCGCGGGCGCACCGCTTCTACATACACTCAAGCTGTCGGTCATGGGGCCGCCTCCGGACGACTTAATGGGAGGGCACGCGCCGGCGTTGCGCCACCTTCAGTTCTGGACAGAATATGCTACCATGCCATTGACATTGTCGATCTTTGCACGCCTCACAAATCTAGACATCGCGAACTTTTACGACTCTAATCAAGGCTATTCTATCGATGATTTTCTCGACGAACTGCTCGACGGACTGGAAGGGATGCACGAGCTGGAGCGGCTCAAGATAAGCATTTGTTTTCCTGAGGATGAGGAAGTTCTTGCAGAGGAGGAACCATTACGGCAGCACCGCTGTGTCACCCTTGCGAAGTTGGCATATCTAGAGCTGACTTGCTCCCCGCAAGATGCAAAGATCCTCATCCCCCTCCTCCCGCTTCCGGCCCACGCTATTGCCTGCTACAAGCTGAGCTTGTGGGCCACAGAAGAACTCCCGAGCGGCTTCTTTCCCCTCCTCCTTGCGTCAGTACACTGCCACGTAGATCCCGAGGGCCAGAGCTTCACCGCCATTGCCAGTCTCACCATCGACACTGCCCAGTCAGGTCTCGGAGCCGTTATCACGGCGCGACCAGACATGGATCCGCACGAGCCCACCCTAACCGTACACTTCCTTTGGGACGTCTGGCCCACGCCCATCGTCCTGACTGCCTTGGCATCTACGCACTTGCGGGAGCTGACGCTCAACTGTGATGAGCTCATATACTGCACATGGCCGGACATGCCTGCGCTGCGGCGCCTGGTGGTAAAGGGCGCAACGGTGGCGTCGCTCTGCGTGAACTTGGAAAGTTTGCCGCCCCGCGTGCCTGCCCTCGTGGAACTGTTGATCATGGACGTGTGCATCCCGGCCGAGCCGGAGAGTGGAGAGACGGAAGGCGGGCAGGGGAGTGACCAGGTGGAAGGCGAGATATGGCTGCTGCCACGGATCTTGGCGGCCCGCGCAGAGGCGGGGTGTCGTCTGGAGGTGCTCGACGTGACGCGGTGCAACGTGGACCCTGCGTGGGTAGTACATGCGCAGGAGATGCTGTCGGGGACGCAGGTGCGGGCGAATCATTGTTGGGTGGGTTGAGACTTGGCCAGGAAGGCAAGTTCATGGAAAGTTTCATTACCAAGGGCCGTATATAGAACGAATATACAATTCCATGGATCATGCGCGAGCCCATGTACAACTCATCTTCGTCTATCACACTATCGTACCGTCGTATTTGC
This sequence comes from Auriscalpium orientale, assembly GCA_019915035.1. NCBI lineage: Eukaryota > Fungi > Basidiomycota > Agaricomycetes > Russulales > Auriscalpiaceae > Auriscalpium > Auriscalpium orientale. Next base: position 5,607,356 of record JAHLMH010000001.1, read on the forward strand.
TTCCTCGTCTCATCCTTGTTGACATCGAGGCTGGGAGAATCGGCGTTTTCTGCGGCGCGCATTCGGCGAGCAGGTCGGCGGTGAAGAGACCGGGCGATGGAGTCGACCGAATGATGCACGAGCCGGTCGAACACCGAAGCGTAGGATGTCCGAGTCGGGTCATTGGGCTGCGGAGGCGATTAGACGGTGCCTGCAGAAAATACTGCCGCACATGAGCTCGCAGTGCTAGTAAAAGGGCAAGCATACGCACTTTTACTGAGCCATTCCGCGAGAAACGTTCGGCGCAGGGCTAGCAAGACGTTTCCTACCGACCTCCGCAGCCCGCTTTCTCGGCAGCGTGTCCTCCGCCGCCCGGGTTCGAGCTGTCGCCAGGACCCGACTCCGAGTCCGCGTCATCCTCTTGAGAGCTCTTGAGGCTGGGCTCCTAGAGATACCTTCTGGCCTCCGTGAAGATGTCTTGGGCTAGCGTGGGGTGTGTTTGAGGGCCGAGAGGTGTGTACAGGAGGAATCTGGGACGAAGTGGATGGCAGCAGGATCTGAGCATGATCATCGTGGGACACTGGCATTGGGCCGGCCGGGTGCGCGTATTCCTCGACTTCAACGACCACATCATCGCAGCCACATCGCGTTCACTATTCATCTTCGCAATCATATTTCTACAACGCTTGTCGGTCGGAGAGGCTCGATCTACACTTGGGGTTCGATGATCTCCACGATAACCTGGACACCACTTGCGCTTGGACACATCGTATTTGCTCAGCCGCGCGCACTGATCGGTGAGTAGCTGTGTATTTTCCAGTTCAATAACTCTCATGATGTGCTCGGCGCTTCAGAGGAGGTCCTGTGACGTTGTTCAGAGGGCGTACCAGCCGTTCACTTGGAGTCATCATCTTACCTCTTCAACGTCAGTTCTCCGTGTCGTCATGGCGAACACGCCCTTAGATGTGCAACTGCTCATCATAAACTGGGTTTATCGACTATCCCAGTCAAGTACTGTAGACTATGCGACCCTTCGCAAATGTGCCCTCGTCTGCCATGCATGGACTCCCACCGCACAGCGCCTCCTCTTCCGCCGCATACCTAATTTCCACCATCCCCTAGCCAGCCACGGCCCTCGCTCAATACCACTACTCATCCGCACCCTCCGCACCAACCCACTACTCTCCGCGGCCGTGTGCTCTCTGTCCATAGAAGTGGACATGGACGAAGCCACCTCCGAATTCTCTGACGAGGTCGCTCTCCTCGAGCTCTGTCCGCAGGTCCAGGGCATCCGGATCTCGGACTACACCACTGAAACAGATGCCATGTACCATGCGCTCGAAAATCGACTCCGTGCAATGCAGCTGCACCCGGTGCTCCTGCATCCACGCGGCCCGCCTCCCTTTGTCGCCCTCCTCCTCCGGACGTGGCCGAATGTTCGTGCGCTGTATTTGCAGGACCAGGTCGAAGATACCCCGCCCCAAATCTCAGCGAACGGAGCGCTGCAGATGTTGTGTCTCGTCTACGCGCCCTCCATCGCTTGGCTGCTGTCCCCGGGGAACGACTTCACCGCACTCCGGGATCTCGAGCTGTTCTACCCGATGTCCTGGCACGATGTCAGGTGGCAGCAGCTCCATACATCCGGTGTGCTCCCGCGGCTACACACCCTGCGGTTGACAGCCCCCTTCCCGCCGCAATCGTTCCTCGACGGCCTAGAGAACCTTGAAAGCCTGGTCTTCGACCAGCTGCCCCAGGAGGCCATCAAGCTCCCACCAGGACTGCGCCATGTTGGATACCAGGGGTGGGACACGAGCCCATATAGCGCCATGAACTGCTTGGTTGCGGCGCTGCGTCCGCTGCGGAATTTGCAGCTTGTTACGGCGACGCGCGTCGCGATGGAGGCGCAAATCACAGCGTTGGAAGATTTCTGCCGGGACCATGCTGTTGCCTTAGATGTACGCCAGCACCCTGGGGCCTTTCCGGTGCGTCTCACGCGTCCTGCCTGGAATTGTGCGTGGCTGATCATATCATCACGCAGTCCCCTCGTTGGGATCTAGATTGGATTTAGAATCACACCCGTCGGTGTCATTTCACACACTACAAATACATTACTTCCGCTCGCAACGGCTACACCATATCACTGGTCGACCCTCTTTCCCTCGTGACCGTACTCCATTTCACTAGTCCCGCGGACTGCACGCGCCATCCAATCCCGAATTTCACCTCCAATTTCGGCAAGACGACCTGAGGTCAGTATGTGGCCCATCGGTGTACTTCGACCCTTTTTCCGCCTTCCAATCCGACACCTTCACTCCATCCATGCGCCGAAATCAATCCACCAGTTCTCCAGCACCCCGGAGGGCATCCTCTGCGCGAATAGCAACGTGCAAAATCCCCGCCCGGGCAGCGCTCGCCATTTGGCCATTCCGCATCGCGTGCTCGGCGGGAGTGCAGCTCGCCCAAGGTGCACAGACACAACGCTGCGTCTTGACAGCCGACGAACGCAGTCTTTCCTTTTCAAAACTAGCCTTTCGACAGGCCGCATCATGTCGCGGCAGGCGTCGCATCTACCTTCTCTCGGAACAAAGACTTGGAAGGAGCCTCTTCCTGGCTTGCATGGCCCCACGTACCGGCCCACCGGCCGATTCTGCGCCATCACGGTGAACCACGGGGTGTCTTCGATGCGCGCATCGCGGTGGCGGCGGCGGGATTATGGATCTCGCGGTCGCGGCAGGCATGAAGTTGGCTGGAGCAGCGGGGCGCGCGGTTACCCTGCGATGAGGGCGCGTCATCCATCCAGGCGCTGGACGGTGGAACACCGTCGCGTAATGTCAGGGTACGAAGTTCGAAGGTGAAAGTCGCGCGAGAGCGTTCTGAAGCGCACGTATAAGCAGCCGGGCAATGAAAGTTAACACGATATCTGCGTACCTGACAAGACGAGCTAGCAGGAAGCGAGCAGAGGGCACATACCTGGCACTTGCTCATTCAAGCAGAGATAAGCACCCAGTGCGGGTACCCTCGGGCAAATACGCGCCCTGAATAGATGTCAGCGCAACACAGCTAGAGGCGGCCCCAGTCAGTCGGGAAGCACCTAGCGCGTCAAGATGCACGCACCTGGACAGAGCGCGCGGGCAGTTCACCCTGGATCGCTTCTGGACGGGACTGCGTGGGCATGGATGTGGCCGCGCGTGAGCATGGGGGCGCGTAGCGAGGACATGCGCATGCAGGAAGGGGCACTTGGGCGGGTGTCGAGGAGGGCGAGTTGAGGAGGGCGAGTTGTACATGAGATCTGCACGTGAACTTCGACGTGAGTGAGCGCAGGCGACTGGCCAGAAAAAGAATTCAGCGTTGGTTGGAGACGCGACGCTGCAGGAGCTCACCGGCATCTGACTCTTCACCCTCTTTGTCTCACTCCGCCGACGTGTCAACCCATAACAGAGCGTGTTCCATTGAGAGCAGTGAGGAGGTGGCCGCGGAGTCGGAGCATCGAAACGCAGCGAGAGGGGCCAGTGAGGGGCCTGCATAAGGCGACGAGATGCTCAGCAAGGAGGAGCCTGAGGGGGTCCGAGAGACGCCGACGCGTCATCAGGTACCGGCCCGCCGCGCCGGCTCCGGGCCATCCCGCTCTTTCGCAGTTTCTGCTCCCATCATCCTGCCCCCCCCGACGGCCTCCATGGACTCAACGGTTGCGACCAGCGCATACGCATCAAAGGAAATGCACAACTTGTGCTCTAACGCAAGCTCGACACATCCGACCACGCGACACGGACTCGGAGGGGGCCCGAGTGTTGGACAAGTGGTGGACGATGTGCGCGGCTGAGTCACTGTTGCGCTGTGAGTCGTGCTTTCCCCCTCGGTTGCCTGCCATTCTCGTACTCCAGCGTCTTGTTATTTCTCCTAGTTTCTGCATCGCTTTTGCTCATGTCGATGTTTGTTTTCCCGTGTGTCCACAGTCCTGACATCCGCGGGTGCAATCCACCAGTTCTGTCCACAACATCCCCACGTCCGCATCCAAATCGAATCCTCCGCGGTACGCTTAGGTCCTCCCAGAACGGCACACCACCCACATACTATGGACAGCGTCACTGCATACCGTCCCTACAGCCATCAACAAACGCCAGCTCTGCGACCCTGCGATCGAGTCCTCTCAGTCCCAGCAGCTTCTGTCCAGACACCTGCCAGGACAACGGCGGCTTTGCTTTGCGCTGTAGCCGTCCTCGTGTTTTTCGGCACAGGTACTCGCTATGGACCAAAGGCATGACAAGACTTTCTGTGCTCTCGCTTCTGGCGCGCGGTGCGTGGCAGATGTCGTCGATTGTCCTATTTCGTCCTGATTTCACGCTGCGTCAGAGGAAATACGGATACCAAAGCGCGGAGTGCGAGAGATATCAGTGGACGCATCGCTGCGCCGCCGAGCGCAGCGCACGTACTCAGTCAGATCTCTAGCCTCCGCGCGCTGGCCGATGCGGGCCAACGGCAGACATGCCGGGCCCCTCCATCTCGTGGCCCGCCTTGCGCCAGACTCCTTACGCCGCATGCACCTTCTTCCCCCGCCCGCCCTACATTACCCCGGCCGTAATGGGCTTATGCGCGTGCGCGAGTGCTGCCACACCGCGCACAATCTCAGTGGTGCACTCCTAACGGCGCAGCATTGGCCAGCTCCCAGCCTATCGGACGATCCTCGACTAGACTCGGACGCTCAGAGGGGATCTCGCGATAAATCTGTTTATACTCGTCCTCCAGCTACATCTCGAGGCCCGATTTCTACAGCGAGCGCAAGATACACAGCTAGTGACTACTGCGCGTATGTTGCCCTGTCGGCCTCTTTTGCGACGCGTTGGCTTACGCGAGTGGGCTTCAGACATGCTTTTCAATAGAGGTCGAGGACATCGTCTCCCTCGCCGTCCTGCGGCCCTTCCTTCCGCCTCTCGCTCTATCCCGAGCGAAACGAGCATGTCGTTACCTGACATGGCTTCCTTACGAGCAACATGGACTGCGCCGTGGTCACCTAGATTCGCGCGGGAGCGTATATAAAGATCGAGTGCCGCAAGGCAGCGCGGTGCACGTGGTGAGTCGTGGGAGCGGTGCAGCCTCATGGACAACGCGTGCCCGAATTTTTTTCCCACCGCCGACCCATCTCTCCGCGTCAAGTCTACCAATAACTGCCTCTATTCTCCCCGACAGATTTAATCCAATGCAGGATTCTGAGAGCCCCGTCGATAAGAGGTGAGTACATCTCCTTGGCGGAGAAACTGCTCTGCTGACAGGTAGAGTGCCAGTGCTTCGACAGAATCGAAGGACAGGACACCGTCTGGCTGAACGCCGCGCGACACAGGATCCCCCAAATTGAAGCAGTCCATATTCCATTGTTCGACTACACACTCGCAACCATTGAAAGCGCCGAGACCGCGGAGCGCGCGCTCGGCGAAATGCAGGCCGCCCACCGTGCCCGGCTTCAGGCGGAGGAGGACGCCATCAACGCAGCAAGACAAGCGATTCGCAACGCGTACGCCGTCGACGATGAGGCAATGAGCGCTGCCCGACGTGCGCTGCGTCAGAAGCGGAACTCCCTTCTCCCCGTCGCACGTCTCCCAACCGAAATCCTCCGGACAATATTTACCTTCTGCTCGTCTATCGACCGTCCGTGGCTAATGGAAAATCATTCGAACATTGGATGGCTCAGAGTGACGTACGTCTGCCGGACTTGGCGGGATGTCACGCTCGAGCACTGGAGACTCTGGGCCCGCATTTCATATTCCTTGGGCCCCGTCTGGACGGAAACTTTTGCTGAGCGCGCACAGACGATGCCCCTCATCGCCGAGTTTAATTGCCGCGACCTAATCAGATGGCCCCTCGAAGTTCTTACCAAGATTATCGCGCGGATAGCATATTTGGATATAAGCTTCTTCGTACTGGGAGCCCAAACGTTCAGCGCCGGCGCACCGATTCTACACACGCTCAAGTTGACGTTCTATTTGTCCGGCACGTCGGTTCCGGACGATTTTCTGGGACTTCACGCACCGGCGTTGCGCAACTATTACTTCTCCGCAAGATGCGCTTCCATGTCATTGACAATGTCGATATATTCACGCCTTACCAGCCTCCATATCGTGAACACCTGCGTGCAGGGCAGTGGAGAATATGACTTTGACAAATTTCTTAGCGAACTGCTCGATGGACTCGAGGCGATGCGCGACCTGGAGCACCTCGATATAAATCTATCCAATGAGACCCAGGCGGCCGAAGAACCGGTCCAACAGCATAGCAGACCCACTCTTACCCTTGCAAATTTGGTATATCTGGAAATGACTCTCTCCGTGCGCGACGCCAGGACGCTCATCCCGTACCTCTCACTGCCGGCCCATGCTGTCATCTGCTACAACCTGCAGTTCCCCTCAGAACGCAACCTGAACGGATTGTTCCCCCTCCTCCTCGCGTCTTTCCAGTGCGACTTCGATCCCGCAGGCTGGCCAAACAATGCCATCACTGGCATCCACACTGTCAAGGCGGGTCACAAGGTCGTCATCAGTGCGCGAACGGACGCGGATACACACAAGCCCACCCTGACCATGGACTTTCTCAACTACACCCGGTCCTCGATCATCGCTCTGACGGAGTCCATCGTCCTGAGGGACCTAGCCTCTGCGCATCTGAGGGAGCTGACAATCGACTGCGATGCGCTCACATACTCCCCGTTGCCGGACCTGCCCGCGCTGCGGCGCCTCGTGGTGAAGAAGAGCCCGTCCGTGGTGTCCATCTGTGCGAGCCTACGCCGCGTGCCGCTCATCCTGCCTGCGCTCGCGATCCTCGTGTTTGTGGACGTGCGCATCACGGCGAACGCCAGGAAGGCCACGAAGGAGGGTGACGCGATACGAAAGCTGCCGTGGACGCTGGCGGCGCGCAGCGGCGGGGAGTCGACTGGAGGAGCTCGATTTGACGCAGTGCACCGGGGAAGAGAGATGGATGCTCGGCGCGCAGATGTGTCTGCTCAGGAGTGGGATACAGGTACTGATGTGGGGCGAAGAGGAGAAGAGGAGAAGAGGAGAGGCATGATGGCTAGTGAGACATTTGCCTCCGGTAGGAAGCCGCCGCTCCGCTGCCTGCTGCATTGTGGCAAAAGAATTTATTCACAGGGCTCCGGTATTTCAACATTTAGGACGACGACCAAAAAACATCGAGCAGAAATGCACCCGTGCTCCACGCTGCTCTTCTTGGAGTAATATTGACCATGCCGCCAACAGAGGTTGGCTTCCGTCCTTAGACATCGATTGCTAACAAAATACTATGGTAAGCGAGGTCAGACTCGACGCTCGTAAGCACCCACGCCGCCTAGTCTTGCTGTGGCCGAATATGTTGCCCGCTCGTCTACAGAGAACTGCGAGAGCATTGACGCTGGAAGGGCTCCCAAGATGCGCGCTGTCGGGTAAGTGAGTATCGGTCGCAGGCTCTTCAGCCCGCTCACTTCACCCTCAGCAAGGGAAGTGTATGACCTGTCATAGTGTGCCCGAGCAAATCCGGAAGACAGCTCGCCTCGCGTGGTGGGTTGAAATCAAAAGAGCGGTGCAAGACGGTGTGGTGCTTGGCACACGTGGTGAGTCGTGGGAGCTAGCTATGCAGCCTCACGGACAACGCGTGCCCAAACTTTCTTTCCGCTGCCGACCCATCTCTCAGACTCCAGGTTAAGTCCACCGACATTTGCCTCGCTGTCCTCAAATCTCTCAGTATACCATGCAAGCTGCTGGGAGCCCCGTCGTTGAGAGGTGACTACATTTCTTTGTACAGAGAGGTCTGCTGATGACTCGGAGAGCAGGCACCAGTGGTTTGCCGGACGCGAAGGACACGACAACGTCTGGTTGAACATCGCGCGCTACAGGATCACCCAGTTCGAAGCGGTCCATATCCCATCCTCCGACGTCACATACACGACCTTTGAAGGTGCCGACGCCGCAGAACGCGCGCTCAGCGCTGCGCAAGCCGACCACCGTGCCCGGCTTCAGGCAGAGGAAGACGCAATCGAGGCAGCGAAAGAGGCGATCCGCAAAGCATACGCTGTCGAAGATCAGGCCATGAACGTTGCCCGACGTGCACTGCGCCAGAACCGCAATTCCCTTCTCCCCGTTGCACGTCTCCCAACAGAGATTATCCGGAAGATATTCGTCTTTTGCTCAAAGATCGACCATCCCGAGCTGCAATCAAAGCGCTACTGTGACTTTGGCTGGCTCGCAGTGACGCACGTTTGCCGGCGCTGGCGGGATGTCGCGCTCGAGCACTCGGGTCTCTGGGCCAATGTTTCATATTCATTGGGCCCCATCTGGACAAACAGGTTCTTGGAGCGCGCGCAGACAATGCCGCTCGTTTGCCACATGCAAGTATCTTTCTAGCAGGATGATTGGCACCTCGAATTTGTCGCCATGAATATGGCGCGCACAGCATATCTGGATGTCGAACTCAACTTCTCGGTACCCGATTCTGTTGTGTTGAACATGGGTGCACCGCTCCTACACACGCTCAAGCTGATAGTGTCCAGTTTGGACTCGATTCCGGACGACTTTCTGGGACGCCGGCGTTGCGCGATTTTTTCTTCATGGGAGAATGTGTTACCATGCCATTGACGTTGCCGATCTTTTTGGCACGCCTCACCCACTTACACATCGTGAACAGCTCCGACGAAGACTTTCCTTTTGGCATTTTTCTCAACGAACTCCTCGACGCACTCGAGGGGATGCGCGAGCTGGAGCGGCTCAAGATACAGCTTCTCAATCCAAATAGAGCGGAGGGACCGGTCCAACAACATCGCAGGGTTGCTCTGGAAAAACTGGCGTATCTGGAACTGAATCTCTCCGTGTCAGAGGCCATTGTCGTTATCTCATCCCTCCCGCTGCCGGGCCACGCCGTTGCATGCTACAATTTGGCCATTCTCAGAGGACAATGGCACCTCCCAGACCACTTCTTTCCCTTCATCCTCGCGTCTGTCCACTCGCACGCCGATCCCGTGGGCCAGCCCTCCAATGCCATCACAACCCTCCACATCGGTCCCCTCAGGCGTGGTCGTGACGTCCTCATCACTGCCCGGACGGACGCGCATACGCACGAGCCCACCCTGAGCGTACGCTTTTTCGATGCCACCTGGACCGCCCCCGTCGGCCTGAATTCCCTGGCATCTGCGCACTTGAGGGAGCTGACGCTCGACTCTTATGAGCTGGAGGGCAGGCCATGGCCGGACATGCCCGCGCTGCGGCGCCTCGTTGTGAAGAAGGCAGTGGTGGCGTCCGTCTGTGCGAGTCTGCGCCGCGTGCCGCCCGTTTTGCCTGCCCTGGCGGTACTCGTGTTTGTGGACGTGCACATCTCAGCGAAGGCCGATGATGGCACGAAGGAGGGCGACGCGATACGAAAGCTGCCGTGGACGTTGGCGGCGCGCGCAGCGGCGGGGAGCCGACTGGAGGAGCTCGATGTGACGCAGTGCACCGGGGAAGAGAGGTGGATGCTCGGCGCGCAGACGTGTCTGCTCAGGAGTGGGATACAGGTACTGATGTAGGGCGAAGAGGAGAAGAGGAGAGGGACCACAGAGAGTGAAAGACACACCGCTGCATGGTAGGGATTAATTCTGCATGGTAGCGATTAATTCTGGTAGGGATTAATTCTTGAATGTCAGCTACTGTATTTCGGCTACTCAGAATGGGCAGGTGAACGAAGTCGCGACGTTCCAGGTAGTTTCGAACGCAAAAATGACAGCCTGAACGTGGGCGAACTGAGGGAGCAAGAGCAGCAAAGGGAAAGCAGTGAAGTGAGAGCGGCTGCAACGGTGAAAGGTACAGTTGGCGCTGCGGACCATCTGTATACTATTGGATCGTGACAAAGCCGCTCGGGTCGTGGGACAACTGCCGACGTCGCCGAGTTCGACTCTGCCTTCACTTCACCACATCGTCGCCGCGTCGCCGCACTTCCCATCTGCCCGATCCTTTTCTTTTCAATACCTGCACGTCTGTCGGCCTGATAGCCTTCGATCTCTCAGGATCTTACGATCAACACGATGACTTTTGTCGCCGACTGGATTGCTGGGGCGCGCAACCGATCTGTGAGTAGCTACGTAGTTCTCAATCGCCCACCTCTGACAATCTTCTCAGTGCTTCAGATGAAATCGCTGCGGACTTGAAGCTTCTGTGACTCGGTGCATCCGAGCCGCTCTCTTTGGGTCCTCATCTTACCTCGCCGACCTCAGTTCGCCGCGCGGGGCTCTATCTCATGGTTGTTGTTGTCCCCGGGTAATGATTTCACCGCATTCCAAGATCTTGAGCTGCTCAACGTTTTGCGCACGATGCCTGGTGGCGACACCGACCCCATATATCCAGCATGCTCTCTCGGCCACATACCGGCCTGCGGGTGATGGGCCGTTTCCCGCCACAAGAGTTCCTGGATCTCCTGGAGGGTTTTGAGAGCCTCACTTTCAGTGACCTGCCCTACATAGACAGCGCGCTTCCGCCGAGACTGCGTCATGTTGGATACCACGCCTGGTTTCCTGGACTTGGGCTATGCCACTGACAACGTGATTGCGGCGCTGCGTCCTTTGGCATATTCGCAGGTCATATTTGCGACGCGCCGGGTGACGGAGGCACATAGCAAGGCGTTGGAGGAGGTTGGCCGCGACCGCGGCATGAAATGGGAGACACGTGAACCCGCTGTCGAATTTCCGGTGAGTGTCTCGTCAGTCACTGACTTGCCTTGCAACGCTGATCATGATGTAGAACCCTCGGTATGATGTCGATTGGATACAACATCAGACGCGTGCCGCTCCGATGGTCTCCTTCACGGACCTCGAACCGTATAAAGCACCCGCTACCGCTACTCACAAATACTGCACCGTCGCCCCTTTTCCACGCGTACCATGACCGCTCTCATCCATCACCATCTTCCACCTCCACATTCCGGCGAGAGCGCTGTGCCGTTCCGTCAGAGCATCAATTCACCTATTTTTTCCTTGGATTCGACATCCGAAGCCCATCCGGACAAAAGGCCGACAGCTCCAGGGGTTATGCGCACCGAAATGATGGCCCAGTGGCACCGCATTCTCCCTGTTTCGCTAGCCCTCTACGCACAACCCGGGAACCAGGCAACATGCAAGGGTGTCTAGTCAGCGTAACATCTTGCACGCGGCTCGCTGACGACGTGCGCCGGTTGCATACGGTACGCGGCCGGCTCGATCTGGCAGGAGTCACGACTCACGAGAGGCGACACAACCTACACCGGGCCCTCGATGCAAAGACGCTCACAGCCCAGCATTCCCACCATAACTCCTTCTCTCCGTCCGTCTCCCAATTTGCGACTCGGAGGTCTTCACGAAACCGCATTTCTCATTCGACATCAAGTACTCAGGCTGTACACAGCATTCAATTAAATCCCCTCTCGGAGCACGAAATCATCTGCGGCACACTCTGCACGCCTGCACTCGCAAACACCCCTGACGACTGGGAAGCCCCCGCTCACCCAGCGCCGTCGCGGAAGTCCTACCCACGAACAGACCATTCTCTCTAGCTCCTGCTCCTCCGCCTCTGACCGCAGCTCGGTCTCGTCGGAGAGCCGGCGGCATGTGCCGTGCTGTGCCCTTCTTCTGCGCGAGAGACGCGTCGCTCGCAGGACTTCCGATCGTGCGCCGACATAGGCGGATTGCAGGACCGGACAGGAAACTCGACCTCGTCCGCGCAACTCCTCTCCGCGCGGTTCCCGGAGCGCATCAATCTCGCAAGACCGTGCATTCCGGGACCTGCAGCGCCTGAACTGCCCGCATGACCGCGTGCGAAGACATCCCTGCCGTCATCGTAATACATCCCAGAGCAGCTGTCCCGCCGTCCACGGTCCTCGCCAGCGCCGTGCTCACTCCACGCCAACTCGCATCGCGTCCGACGTGGACTCATCACGGTCCCGCGGCCAGTCCATGTTGTAGTCTACCCCACGCACGGAGGGCCGTCGCGCAGGATGGGGAGTGCTGCCGGTGCGCTCGGGCTGCTCATTCAGCCGGTCGTGTCGGTCCGCTGCGGGTCAGGCAAGTGACGTCTGCGGCGCGGATTGAGTTCTGTTGGTGTGGATCCCGAGGCCTGTCTACTATAGTATCTGGTGGGTTCGCTTGGATCTGTCCGCAGGCGACGAGTACCAGGTCGAATTTTCAGCGAGTCGATTGAATATGGTTCTTATATTGATTATTCAGAGTCCTAGTTGGTACATTATCACCGGTCTTCAAATTAGACCCTTTGAAACCCACCCCCGCAATTCAGAGCGCACAAAACGCTTTGCTGTACGATACCAAAACGATGAGAAAACTACAAAACAAAATTACATGTTAATTTCAATTGTACAACACCGCGTTGCCAGCGTGCAGATGTATCCCGCGCGCTCACCAGCCAGGATGTGCACTCGCAACGGGCTGGGCGAATGGTCTGGCGCCGGCCGCGTTCCTCATAACGGTGGCCGCACCCGGCGCGACGAGTCGTCACCGCTCGCGCAAGGTCCACGTACGAACGTCCTCTCCCTGCGCGCAGTCGGCCAGGCAGCCGTCCGAGCGCGCTGAGTTGCGGGACGAAGCGGGGCAGGCAGTACGGTCACGGGCGCAGGCTGTGCAGCGTGCATGTCAGCTGGTGCAAATGGAGTCACGATACTGCACAGACGCGTCGCACCTGGAGATCAGCCCCTGGCTTTCACCCATCGCGCTCTCTATGTTGAGTTTGTTTTCCTGGTCGAAGGCGACCTTCCGCATCTTGAACTTTCGTGTGCGTGTGACGGCCACAGTGTAGGACGCTCTGAACGACCGCGCTCAGTACGTGGACGGCAGGAAGCGAGGGAGAAACCCGCCATAGGGTCGCCGGGACGCATATATGCGGAGCTGTCGGCGTGAGCGAGTCGGCTAGGCCCTCGACGGCGGGTCGGCAAGGCGCAGTAGAGTGAGTGGCATACGCAGCGTGCGTCAAAGTGTGATGAGATACGAAGAGCGACGTTATCAAAGAGCTTACCACAGAGAAGCCACGGCCTGCGCGCACGTTTGTCAACTCCGTGGCTTGTCGTCGATATCAGCGGTGACCCGGGGCGAACGATCCTGAGGAGATACGGGCAGCCGGGTAGATGAGGGTGAAGTAGGAAAGCGCAGCGAGAGGTACTGGGGGCAACGACGTGGCTGCAGACGTGCGTTGACAGCCGGTGCAGGGGCGAGATGAGGCACGTCGAGGGTCGAGTAGTTTTTCGCGCTGTACAACCAAGGAAAATGAGCGCTTCGAAAAAGACGGGAAAGGCATCGTCGCTGCGGCTAGGAAACAGGGATGCTCACCGGTCGAGAGAGAGTCGTTTATTAGCTTTGAACAGGCCTGGAAGCGACGCCGACCTCAGCCTACAGCGCCTGGACAGAATATGCAATTGGTTGGAGAACCCGGGAGAGCGGGAATTCGACGCACACACGAATTTCGCACGATGGCTTGTCCCCGGGTTCGAAATTCGACAGGCTTGTCGAAGGTCGCGGAGAACCCAGGGGCGATCGCAGCAGCGGACGAGATGGAGACCGGAGAGAGTTGGTTGAGATCCAGGCACGCCCCGATCGATCGAAGCGCACCCCGATTCGGCTTAGGCTTTGCCGCCCCGATATGGATCTTGCCGTCGCCGCGGGATGTTGCTGTGGAGAGGCCGACGAGAAGCCCCTGCGTGTAAGTACTGCGCCTGGCCGCAGTTCCGAGGGGCTGCATCTGTGCCCTACTTCAGCACACCAAGCTGACGAGACGAAGGGAGGGCACGTACAGCTGGCACCTGGTACGGCCAGGTGGGACTTGCGCATGTCGGTGGCCGGTTCGAGAGACGAGCAACCAGAGGCGCGCTGGCGAGGACGCCGTCTGCGCCAACGATAGCGGGGCATCGCTATCGGTGGGAGCAGTCGGTCAGTGAGCACCGAGAGCGGGGTCAACTGGCACGTACCTGGTCAGACCGCAGGATCTATGTGCGCGAAATCTGAGTCTGGACGGGGTGGTGTGCAATTGGACCTGGCTGCGTGCGAGCATGAGCGGATCGAGAGAACCTGTGGGTGGGCGAGGACGAGTGGGCGCCGCGAGAGCGAAGGCGATATTGGGGGATGTTCAGCGGTGCCGGGCGGGAACAAGACGGCCGGGTCTAGGACGGCAGCTTGGGTCAAACGAGTGGGCTTGAAAGACGGTTTCAGCATGGGTAGGAGGCGCGGAAGACGGAGGAGCTCACCAGGGGCCCTTGTAGAAGCGCGTGCCTCCCACTCCCTCGCCATGTCCTCTTTGCCTCCCTCCGCTGTCTTCCGTCGTGTCGACCCAACTCGGATCGTGTTCGACCGGGTGCGGTGACATGGCGCGCGCGTTGAATCTGTGTCAGTGTGTGGAGCGAGGGGGTGCCACGAATGCTGAGGATGTGAGGGCAAGGAAGAGGACGGGCGACGGAAGAAACGCGTTACGCCATGTCAAAACCTACCGGCCCGGCGCACCGTCACCTCCCCCGGACTCGAGTCTCTTTCCGCCCTCATGTCGCTCGCTCTCCTTCCCCGTCGGCCTCTCTGCACTCAAAGTTATCAGCTAGGCCGTTACTCTGCATTCACATCAGCAAGGCGCGGTCCCGGCCTCCAAGCTCCTGGCTCGGAGCAAGATCGCCAATTCGGACTCCTCTCGGACGTTGGGCGACAGTGCTGGGAGGGCGGGCTGCGTTTCCTTTTTGCCTGCCGCCATCATCTTCTTGTGCTTGCATTTCATCCCATCGCCATGCTTCTTGGAGCGCTGACATACCGCAGGAGAAACCAAGGTCCACCGCGCCGAGCAGCTTCTCGCTGGGGCTCGCTGGGCAACTTTCTTCGACCAGCCGCACCCACACGCCCCAAGCCCAGCACATGTACGTACGTCCAACCGTCACCAACTTCCACGCATACTGGGCCATTTGCGGACCGCGAGCGCTACCACACGTCGCTGCCCTTCCTCCAGCGGGATAACACGCTCTGCGGTCATGATACTGGAGCGCGGTGGCGGATCGAGGATTCGAGGCACCAGATCCGCAGCAAGTCAAGACGGACATCCTGGTCTCTTGCGTCGCCTTCCCTGCGAAACTCAACCTGTCTGTGCGGCGACGAGTCGTCTCCTTCCTTCGATATCGTCCTATCGATGCCTCCTCCTCGCACCAGCGGCACGGATATCAACCCCAGACTACCTGCACGTCCTATTCCTTTCGCTTTCGAACTCAGACGTCAGCATAATGTGACGCAGCGCAAGGGTACGTACTTTATCTCCCTCTCCCGCCCCACGTGGCTCATGGAAACTCCATGTCTCCGAACTCTGGATTTACAGGACCTCGTCATCATGTGAACCTCAACACCTTTCCACGATGTACTAGGCACACCGACGACGAATGCGGGCCGCGAGTTTATTGTGAGAGCGCTCAACTCCGGGCCTCTTTTTTCCTAGAACAAGAGATCTTCGTCTGGAGCAGGGATTTTCTGCGCTCATGCCGTCTTCGTCTGCGCGTCGGCACCACGTTCGGCCATATGCCCGATGGCCACCGACGAGCACCGCTCGACGAAACTGTGACGCCGCCGTCTCCAGATTGGCGTACATCTTCGGTATTCCAATCATATGGGCGCCGCGATACTTACAGCCAGTACTGCGCCCAGGGTATCGCGGCGTACAACTACTGCGTCGAGCGCGAGATACCAAGCTGGTGACTAGCGTACGTCTATTGCCCTGTCTGCGTCTTTTGTGGCGCGCGGGCTTACGCGAGTCGACAACAGAAATGCTCTTCAGAGGAGGTTGAAGACCATCGTTCCCTCGACTTCATGCGGCACTCTGACATGGCACTTGTGCCCGCCAATTATCAGTCGGATGCTTGTCGGAACCTATTCCCCGCTCGCTTAATCCTGAGCAAGAGAACCATATCACTGAAACGTCTCTGCCATCAATTTGGTCAATGCGATTAATGCGCGGGAGAAAGCAGAAAGACTCTGCAAGGCAGAGGGGATTATGTGCTCGGTGCACGTGGCGAGTCGTGGGAGCGAACTGCCTCGTGGATAATGCATGCCCGTACCACTTTTTCCGCTGCCGCCGCCCCACCCATCACTCTCCAAGGAAAGTCCACAACCTCCATCGTATCAATCCTCTCAGTACCATGCAAGTTCCTGGAAGTTCCGTCGACAATAGGTAAATAAATCTCTTTGGCCAGCAAACAGGTCCGCTGATAGGTAGACCAGCGGCCAGTGCTCCGACGAAATCCAAGGACCCGACACCATCTGGATGAATGCCGCGCACTACAGGATTACCCAGATTCAAGCGATCCATATCCCATCGTTCGATTTCACACACGCGACCGTCGAAAGTGCCGACACCGCGGAGCACGCGCTCAGCGAAATGCAGGTCGCCCACCATGCCCGTTTACTGGCCGAGGAAGACGCGATCGAGGCAGCAAAGGAGGTGCTTCGCAAAGCGTACGCTGTCGGAGATGAGGCCATGGAAGTTGCCCGACGTACGCTGCGTGAGAAGCGCAACTCCCTTCTCCCTGTCGCACGTCTCCCAACCGAGATCCTCCGGAATATCTTCACTTTCTCCTCGGAGATCGACCTTCCGAGGACTTACGGCCGTAATGGATTTTACCCCGGATGGCTCAGAGGGACGCGCGTCTGCCGGCGTTGGCGGGATATCGCACTCGAGCACGCGGCGCTCTGGGCCAATGTTTCATATTCATTGGGCCCAGTCTGGATAAACAGGTTCTTGGAGCGCGCGCGGAGAATGCCCCTCGCTTGCAACATGCAGGATTCATCTGAAGATTGGCAACTCCGATTTCTCGCCAAGAATATGTCGCGCACGGCATATTTGGATGTCGAACTCGACTTTTCGATGCGCGATGCAATTGCGTTGAACATGGGCGCACCGCTCCTACACACGCTCACGCTGACGGTGTCTAGTTTGGAGTCGATTCCGGACGACTTTCTGGGACGCCATGCGCCGGCGTTGCGCAATTTTCACTTCTTGGGAGAATGTGTTACCATGCCGTTGACATTGTCGATCTTTTCATGCCTCACCCGCCTACACATCGAGAACATCTGCGATTCTGATCAAGACTATCCTTTTGATGTTTCTCTCAACGAACTCCTCGATGCACTCGAGGGGATGAGCGAGCTGGAGTGGCTCAAGATACAGCTTTTCAACGAAAATACAGAGGAGGAACCGGTCCAACAACATCGCAGGGTTGCTCTTGAAAAACTGGCGTATCTGGAACTGAGTCTGTCCGTGCCAGAGGCCATGATCGTTATCTCATCCCTCCGGCTGCCGGCCCACGCCGTTGCCTGCTACAACTTGGCCATTCTCAGAGGACAATGGCACCTCCCAGACCACTTCTTTCCCGTCATCCTCGCATCTATCCACACGCACGTCGATCCCGTGGGCCAGCCCTCCACTGCCATCACAGCCCTCCACATCGATAACCTTAGGCGTGGGCGTGACGTCCTCATCGCCGCGCGGACGGACGCGCATACTAGTACGCACGAGCCGACCCTGAGCGTACGCTTCCTCGATGGCACCTGGCCCGCCCGCGTCGCCCTGAATTCCCTGGCATCTGCGCACTTGAGGGAGCTGACACTCGACTCTGATGAGCTGGAGGGCAGCCCATGGCCGGACATGCCTGCGCTGCGGCGCCTCGTTGTGAAGAAGGCAGCGGTGGTGTCCGTCTGTGCGGGCCTGCGGCGCGAGCCGTATGTCCTGCCCGCGCTGGAGGTCCTCGTATTTGTGGACGTGTGCGTATCAGGGAATGCCGAGAATGACACAGAGGAGGGAAATGCAATACGACAGCTGCCGGCGACTTTGGTGGCGCGTGCGGCGGCGGGGTGTCAGCTGGAGGAGCTCGATTTGACGCAGTGCACTGGGGAGGAGAGATGGATGTTGGACGCGCAGACGTGTCTGCTCAGGAGTGGGATAAGGACGCTCATTGGAGGAAGACGAGAGGGCTGATGACGAGCGAGAGATATGCCGGGCGGTAGGGACCCACAGCACTGATGCATGGTCCGCATTTCTGCTCCGTCTCTTACTCTCAGCGCTCCGGGATACACAGTCTCGATGTTCGATATTTTGTACGACAAACAAAGATTGGATGCAGCCACATGCGTTCGCGTAGTTCTTCGCGGAGAATTATCAACCATGCGCATGAACCTCGCTGCAAATGGTGGCTTCCGTGCTCTAGGACATCAATTGCTAACGGAAAGCCATGGTGAGCCAGGTCAGATTTTATGAGCGACTCATACGTACCACGCTGTCCAATCTCATGCTTGCTTAATATGCCCCGCTCAGAGTCCAGAGTCAACCGTCACTATGCTGCCTCCCGAGTGCCAACCATACATTGGCATCCTACGGTGTGGCTGGCACCCATTCTCTGGCAGGTGTTTCGTGGGGCGGGTGTTCGGTGAGCGGGTCGGCGGCGAAGCCGCGCAAGGAGACTGGCCAACGGGGTCGGCGGAATGACATGTGTGCTGGTGGGCACCGACGCCTAGGATGAGTCGCGGCGTTACATGCTGTGGCAGGTACCTGCAGTAGATAATGGCACATGTGAGCGCGCAGTGCCTGCAGAAGGGTGTGCACACGCACCTTGAAATGACTCGGCCAATCCGAGTCCGCAGGATGCACTCTTCACGGCACTGCTCGAGGAAGTACAATTTCATCTAGCTGGTCCATAGCCAAACCCGCAGGCCCTTTGCCCAACAGCCCGTACTCAAACTCCATCGTCCGCGTTCATGCCGTCGCCTGACCTAGACGCGCGTCTTCCTCGGACGCTTGGGCTCCCCGAAACACACGGGCCACCTCCGTAACGGTATTTTGGGCTTGTGTAGAGCATGTTAGGGAGCCAAGTGCTGTGGAAGTAGGGATCTGTGATGGAGGTGCGAAAGTTGGCCGGGCAGCAGGATCGCGGGAGTATTCTGACCCTGAGGATTGAGCGCGCGCGTGGTCTCGCTCGTCAACTTCAACGTCAACGAGCACATCCGAGTCATCGTGGCCGCATCGCGCTGATCGCTTATATTCCCAGTTCTCTGAAACCAGAGCTGGACTGTCTGAGAGGCTCGATCTCCACTTGGTGTTCATAGATCTCCACGACACGTTGACCGTGACGCGCCTGCGTCGTATTCGCCTACGGGATTATCGATTATCGGTGAGTAGCTGCGTACTCTTCGATTGAAAGCCTCTGATGATGTGCTTAGAGCCTCAAAACCAAACGGAGGAGATCCCTAGAGGCTGTTCCGAGGTGTGTGTACCAGCTGTTCACTTAGAGGAGTCGTCACTGTCTTACCACCTCTTCAATGGCAGTCCGCCGCAGCGTAATGACGAATACACCTCTTGAGGTGCAAATCCTTATCGTCGAATGGGTATATCGACTATCCCAAGCAAGGGATGTCGACTATGCAACGCTTCGCGCCTGCGCCCTTGTCTGCCGTGCGTGGACCCGCACTGCCCAGCGCCTCCTCTTCCGCCGTGTACCTCATACCAATTCCTCCTATGCCACAAACGGCCGTCCTACAATCCCGCGGCTCATTCGTACCCTCCGCTCCAGCCCACATCTTTCTGCAGCCGTGCGCAGTATCTCCATAGATGCGAGGCTGGATGGCGATTCAAATTCCGAACGCTTAGACGGTGTCGCTCTCCTCGAGCTCTGCCCACAGGTTCAGAGCATTCTGATCGTAAACTATGTTCAGGCGAGAGAATGCGATGTGCTCAAACTTGAAGATCGTCTCCGTGCAACTCGGCTGCAACCCATCTGTCTTTATCTGGTCGGATTCCATTCCTTTATCACCACCATCCTGCGGACGTGGCCAAACCCTCGTGCCCTCTATCTAGAAGCCCATATTTTTTTGGGTGCTTCTCTCCCGCCCATATCACCCAGCGGAGCCCTGCGGGCGCTCCGACTCGTCGAGCAGGAGGCCAACTCATGGCTGTCGTCTCCAGGGAATGACTTTGCCGCGCTGCAAGATCTGGAGCTGCACGACGCTTTTTGGGACGATGCGTGGTGGCAGCAGCCCGGCATGTCCTGCATGCTCTCTCGGCTCCATACTCTGCGGGTGACTGGACACTTCCCGCCGCAAGATTTCCTGGCGCACCTCAAGGGCCTTGAGAACCTGATATTCGGGGAGCTGCCCCGCAACGACATCGTGCTCCCGCCAAGACTGCGCCACGTGGAATACCACTCCTGGTATCATCCTCGCACGGTGCAGTATCGCATCGACTATATGGTCGCGGCGCTGTGGCTTCTGGCACATCTGGAGCGCGTTTCTGCGACGCGCCGCGTGAAGAACACGCACCTCAAGGTGTTGGAGGAGTTTTGTCGGGATCGCAGCGTGGTGCTCGACATACGCGAAGACCCGTGCGACTTTCGGGTGAGTCTCATAAGCTGTGCCCGGGATTCTGCCAGGGCTGATCATCGTGCAGTCCCCGTGGACTGCGGATTGGATTTGAAGTTGGACGGGTTGTGCTTCAACAGTGTCATTCAGACTGCAACAAAAATCGCGCCTACCGCGAAACTGCTCCACCATCGCACTCGTTCGCCCCTTCTCCCAGAGTACCCACTTCATCCGCCACATCGACGCACTCAGCGCGCTATTCACCCTCAACTTAACACTTCCATTCTGGCTGGCCGGCCGGCGGCTGGTAAAGCCCACCCGTCTGTGAAGGACTTGTGATCCATCCGCATACTCCCTACATTCCTTCTGTCTTCGACTAATCTATTCCCATCCACACCAAAAAAGCTCAGCGGAGCTCGCCTATGCGGTTGATAACCGCACCGCACGGTCTCCTGTTCCAGTCTGCGAGGCGCTTACACTGGCGAAGCATCTCGGGGCGCCCACATACCTCGGTGCAATATGTCCGTGATGCATGGCAAGTGTATGTTTGTTGCCGTCTCCGCGTCCTTCGGTGGAACCGTGGCCGTTCATCCTGCGCCCAGCCAACTGGGAAGTCATTTCGGCGCGCTGGCTCATGCAAGTCGACCACAGACAACTTCTTCAAAGGATTCCAAAAATTATGGTTTCCCTGGCCATCCTGCCGCCCTTGGTTTCACCGTGCTCTGTCTGTCAAGGCGCATTGTTCCCGGCGCCAACCAGTATGGTTCGAAACTCTTTCACTGCTCGCTTGACCCGGAGTGATACAAGCATATCACCTAGCATGGCATCTGCCCAAGTCAATTTGGAGTACGCGGTGGTCGAATGGGTTCGCGCGGGAGCGGATTGAAGGAGCGCTGGAAACAGGTAGCGCAGTCCACGTGGTGGAAGCGCTTCAGCCTCATGGACAGCGCATGCCCGCACGTTTTTTCCTCTGCCGCACCCATCTCTCCCTCTCCACGTCAAGTCCACCATTTACTGCCTACACTTCCGCGACCCTTCATATGCAATGCAAGATCCTGGGAGCCCCGCGGGAAATAGGTGATGAAGTCCATCTGTGGGCGAGAGATTGGTTGGCTGACAGGTAGACCAGGTGCCAGTGTTCGACAGAATCGAATTCAGGACACGACGACACCATCTGGCTGAACTCCGCGCGCTGCAGGATTGCCCACATCGAGGCGGTCGCTAGCCCACTATTTGACTTTACACACGCGACCGTTGAAAGCGCCGAGACCGCAGAGCGCGTGCTCGGCGAGATGCGGGCCGCCCACAACGCCCGGCTTCAGGCAGAGGAAGACGCAATCGAGGCAGCAAAGGAGGCGGTTCGAAAAGCGTACGCTGTCGACCATGAGGCCGTGAGCGCTACCCGGCGTGCGCTGCGTCAGAGACGCAACTCCCTCCTCCCTGTCGCACGTCTCCCAACCGAGATCCTCCAGATCATATTCAACTTCTGCTCGTTGATCGACCTTCCGTGTATCAATCAGTATTCTGCTCCCAGTGACATCGGATGGCTCAAAGTGACGCACGTCTGCCGACATTGGCGGGAAGTCGCGCTCGAGGACTCGAGACTCTGGGCCAGCGTTTCATATTCATTGGGCCCCGTCTGGATCAACACGTTCTTGGAGCGCGCGCAGACGATGCCACTCGTTTTCCACATGTATTGTTCATCCTACCCACCTGAAGATTGGCGGCTCCGATTTGTCGCCAAGAATATGTCGCGCACGGCATATTTGGATGTCAATCTCGACTTGTCGGTGTACACTGCAATTGCGTTGAACATGGGTGCACCCCTCCTACACACACTCAAGCTGACGATGGGGTACGGCTCGGACGTGATTCCGGACGATTTTCTGGGACGCCACGCGCCGGCGTTGCGCAATTTTCACTTCTCGGGAGAATACGCCCCCATGCCATTCACGCTGTCGATCTTTGCATGCCTCACCCAACTACACATCGTGAACACCTGCGATGCTAACCAGGACTATCCTTTATACGGTTTTCTCCGGGAACTGCTCGACGCACTCGAGGGGATGCACGAGCTGGAGCGGCTCGAGATAGAGCTTCTCAATATGGATGCTAGACCGCACGAACCGGTCCAACTACATCGCAGGGTCGCTCTCTCAAAACTGGCCTATCTGGAGCTGGAACTCTCCGTGCGAGATGCCATGGTCCTCATCCCATTCCTCGTGCTGCCGGCCCACGCCGTGGCCAGCTACAATTTAGACGATTTCAGTGAGTGGGACCCTCCAGAACCAGACCCCCTCTATCCCACCATCCTCGTATCTGTGCACTCGCATGCCGATCCCGCGGGCCCGCCCTCCACTGCGATCACAAGCCTCGACATCGGCACTGCCGAGGACGGCCGCGACGCCCTCATCACCGCGCGCACGGACGCACATTTACATACGCACGAGCACGAGCCCGCCCTGACCGTGCGCTTCCTCGAGTCCGAATCCTGGCCCGCGCGCGACGCCCTGAACGCCCTGGCATCTGCGCACCTGCGAGAGCTGACGCTCGACTGTTATGATCTCGAGATCGAAAGGAGCCCGTTGCCGGACATGCCCGCGCTACAGCGCCTCGTGGTGAAGAAGTCGGCGGTGGTGTCCGTCTGTGCGTGCCTGCGCCGCACGCCGTATGTCCTGCCCGGGCTCGCGGTCCTCGCGTTCGTTGACGTGTTCATTTCATCGAAGGCCGGGAAAACCACGGCGCAATGGCGGAGCGATGCGATACGGAGGCTGCCGTGGACGTTGGCGGCGCGCGCAGAGGCCGGGTGCAGACTGGAGGAGCTCGATTTATCGCAGTGCGATGTGGACGAGAGATGGATATTGCGCGCGAAGGATCAACTGCTCAAGAGTGGGATAAGGACGCGTGGTGTAGAGCGAGGAGGAGAAAAGGAAAGGATTGAGAAATACGCCGTACGGTAGGGATGCACAGCGTTGATGCATGGTCGGGAATTTTGCTCCGTCTCTTTCTCCCAGCGCTCCAGTATAATCAGTCTCGATGTTCACTATTTCGTACAACAAACAAAGAGCGAATGCAGACACATGCCTACGCGTAGTCCTCCTCGGAGCATTATCAACCATGCGCATGCGCCCTGCCGCAGACGGTAGCTTCCAATCTCCCATGGTTCAGACTCGTACCGTACCATGCTGTCTAATCTTACGTTAGCCTAACATGTCCCGCTCGTCTAGAGTCAACGACCTCTACGCTACCTCCCGACCATCAGGCGCGAACGAGCCGTGTGATGTGAGAGCGCGTGAATCTGACCTGCCAGGAGAGCATCTTTATCCACAGGTCAGATGCAACCGCGAAGAGAAGTGCTTGAGGTGCTCACCGGAATCAAGCCCCATCACCTCATTGTCTCCTATTGTGTCGACAACGGCACCCCAGAACAGGCCGTATTTGAAGGAACTGGTGTCCGCGTCGGTTCAATGTCGGGATGCAGGGCGAGTCGCGAGAGTACAGTACTTCCTTCATTCCTCAGGAAGTGAGCGGAAAGAAGGGGAGGACGGGCAGACGGACTCGGCGCGCGTCGCCCAAATAAGGTACCGGCCCCGGGCCGCCGTGCTGCCGACTTTCTCTCTTTTTGCCCCCATGTCGCGCCCTCTCCGTCGACTTCACCAACGGCGCCTTCTGAGCTCAGCTTCAGCTTCATGCACTTGCATGTCCACCACGCCGCCCGGATCAGCTCAAGCGCTGCACATTGGAATACGCGACACGGAGCGACGGCTGTTGAGACGATGGGGTATCGAAGCTGGAGTCTGTAAGTGGTGTTGTCTCTTTTGTCTGCAGCCAGAGCATCCCAGCGTTCTGCAGTTTCAGTGTCACTATGTCGTTTCATCTTCGTGTTGCTCTTTGTCCTTGTGCCATGCGTCCCTACATTTACGGCCTGTCCAGGTGCGCCATCCCTTCTCTCTGGCAAATACGACCCACAGTATCCACACCAGGCCCCCACGTCGACGTCCGCGCCCCAATCTTCCGCCCGGTGCAGTACGTTGTGCCATAAAAGCCCGCCCAAACCATCGCGGCAATTCCATTCAGCCCCCACCAACCCCAAAATGCCTCTGCGCCGGTGCCGGAATGCCCGTGCTCCCCGCGTCGACGCATACGCGGCCAGCAAGCCCGCGAAATTGTCCATTTCCGTGGCAGCTTCTGGCCGAGGCTCGTGTGACAGCTTTCTACCCGCCCGTCTACGTGCCAGTGACCACTCCCTCGCTCGCCGTAGACCCCATATTCTGCGCACTCAGTCACTCGCTTTATGCTTCCAGGGAACTGCAGCTGGGACAACGCGCAGCACGTGGGGCGTGCGCTGAGGAACGTACGTCACGGTTCCCTTGCCCGCTACTTCTTTTTCGGCACGCGAACTCACGCTGCTCGACCGCCTGGAGTGCACGCGCGTCCCATGGCCAAAGAGCGTCCTTTCCTCCCTGTAAGTACATGGACCGTCCTAGCGCTCTTCGCCCCCTCTCTCTCCCTCGCCGCGCGCTCCATCCTCCACCATTCGCAAGGATCCCGGGCCTCATTTGCGTCTGCACGTCGTCAAGCGGGCACGCGAGTCGATCTGGGTCCACAAAATGCGCATACGGGCCCGAGCGGAGCGTGCGCAGGCCCCTCTGCCGCGAGGTGCACCTCCCATGGCATTGCGAGTGTGCAGGTTGTCGCGGACCGCGCAGCCTGTTCCGAGTCTTCCTTACGCATCTCCTTCAAGAGCGGGCGGTCGGCGCGCCAGGCGTCCTGTCCCCGGGGGTCGCTGCGCATCCTCTCGCGGGGGCAGTAGTTGCGCGGGCGACGGGCCTGGGGCCTGGGCAGGGTTCCCCACCCGTGTGGGTTGGATTGGGAGGACGGCGGCGGGATCTGCAGGCTGCAGCGCTGGCGGAGCGCACATCCCACTGGATGGCGAAAAGAACCCGAGTAACGGTAGTTGACGAGAGCAGTGCGCGGCGCGGATGCCCCCATACTATGGTTACAGCGATGTCCTGCGCAGATAGAATGATTCAGCCAACAGTGCGCTGTTCTCGTTGCCGAACGCACACCGCGGCAACGTGGGAGCAGGCACTCGGAGCTGGAGTTCGACGACAGCCGTCTGCGCATAGAAAGGCGGCGGGAAGCCCGCCAGCGCGCTACCCTGTCGTATGGCCCGTTCGACGGCGGCGTAATGCGCGCAGGAAAGAACAGCGGACGCTGCGCCGATTTCGTCCCGTACGCTCGCTCCGAACCTGTCACGCTCGGTCCTCAGAGAGGGACAGAAGATCTGCGTGCGCGGTCAGACATATTCGTGCGGCGCAGGGAGCTGGCACACCTCGCGTTTGACGGAGATCGTGGGCAGCGAATCGAAGCGTCTGCATCACGCGACGGCTATGTGGCGCCTTTTGATTCGAATTCGGACGTGGCCAACACGATCGCGACGATCGCTCGTACTGCAAAAGCGACGGTCAACCAGCGCAGCGAAACGCGGGATGGACACATATCACGCGATCTTCAAATCCCCGACGTCACGCAGACTATGTGGTTGTCCTCCAGCGGTTTTGGAAAGCGCAGATGTCGTGGCGTGCGTGGCGGCCGGCTGCTTCGTGATGCGGCGGCTCATTGCGCGCCCAGGCTGAGGCCAAGTAAGCACGCGCCGGGTGGTGCTGCGGTTACGTGAAGCGAGATCTACAGCGAGATAGTTAGCAGTCCACCAAGACGTCATGGAGCTACCTAGCTCGAAATACGCACAGAACGTCATGCGTAGATGGTATTGAGCTGTGCTTGAGGGTGTTTCCGGGCTCCAGCAACGACGCGCTGGGTAGAGGGCAAGAGAACGGTCTCCGCTGTTCGTTGAGATCCAGGCACGCCCCGCGCGATCGAGGCACGCCCGATCCGGCATAAGCTTCGCCGCCCGATACGGACCTTGCCGTCGTGGCGCGGGCAGCGTGCCTAGAGACATCGTGTTGCAGATCGGGGAGTGGACAGGGCACTTCAGAGCACATATTCAACGAGCACGGGAAACGAACTAGATATAGGCCGTACCTGAAGGGCTGCTCCGCGGGCCGTAGATCAGAATTGAGGCGGAGTAAACGGATAGAGGGCACATACCTGGCACCGGGTACAGGCCGGTTTGAGGAGAGACGAGGGGCATCCAGCGGCGGGTGCCCGTTGGGGTAGACGCGGTCTGCGGAGACGACTGCGCGGGACAGCTAGAGTCGGTTAGCATGCACCCAGCGCGGATTCAAAAAGCACGCACCCGCTCTGAACGCAGCGGTGTTCGCACGGGATCGCGATGTCAATGGAGCTGTCCGAGATTGAGGTTTGGGCTGGCAGATGCGGGAGTGGTGCGTGCGATGGGGGCCCACGGGAGAGGAAGGGCGCGGAGGCGACGCTGGGCGACGGAGGACGATGCTCAGCGGTGCCAGCTGCACGAGCGAGACGTCTGGTGTGAGAGCGCGTAGAGCTGCCCGCGTCTCCCACAGGTCAGATGCGCCGCGAAGAGAAGAGCCTCATCATGAGGTGCTCACCGGGATCGAGCCCCACGTCGGGCATGCGCCTCCGTCATCACCACATCGCCCGCCTCTTTGCCTCCCAGTCGACGTCGTTACCCCAGAGCAGGGCAGGCCGCGTCCGAGTGCGCTCACGTGGTGTCCGCTGAGATTCGTCGCGATCGTCGGCCTCAGTGTTGTGACGGTCAAGTGGGAGGAACGACGGGCTCGGAGGGCGGGCAGACAGACAGATAGCCGCGTGGCACCCATAGAAGTGCTGGCCCGCTGCGCCGCCCGAATGTCGCGCTTTCTCCTCCGTCTACACGCGGGGTGGAGCGTGGGTAGAGGGCCAGCTGCGGGAGAGTAAGAGGGCGACGGGGCGAAGAAGGGCGACGATGTGCGAGCGAAGAGGCTCAGCGGCGCCATGCGCGAATGGGACGTGTGGTGTGACAGCGCGGATCGCGCGTGGAGCTCCCCGCCTTCGTCTACGGTCAGTCAGTCAGATTCGCCGTGCAGAGAAGGAGAAGAGCTTGACATGCTCACCGGAATCGAGCCCCGCGCCTCCGCCATCGTCTCACTGGCGTCTCATCGCCTCATCGCATCACTCCGTCAGCGTCGTCACCCCAGAACAAAACAGGCCAGATTCGACTGAGCTTCGAGCTCTGGATGGGGTGTACGCGTCAAATCCTCCGCGACAGTGCTTTGATGAGCGGAAGGAATTCGAAGAACAACGGGCATGCGGAGCCGCGCGACGATAACCCAAAGAGGTGCCGGCCCGCGCGCCGCGCCGTCTTCTGACCTTCTCTCTTTGCGCTCGCTCCTCCGTAGACGTCCGCCACCGGCATCCGCGGAGCGTCTGCTAGACTGTTTGCTTGCGCGTTTGCCGCGCCGCCGATGCCTCCGAGTCCGCGCAAGGCAAGCTCGACAAAGCGGATCACGACGCGACACGAGACCGAGCGATGGCTGTCGGACTCGATGGGCTCTGTGAGTCGTACTGTCTCCTCTCTCCGCAGCCCGCGCATACTTCATACACCGCGGACACACGTCTTCACGGTCCACCACCACCCGCACGCGGCGCATCCAACGACTTCCAGACACACCGCGCGCGCTCGGCGATCGAGGGAGTCAACTCCGGCGCCCGCCTACCACCCGCGGAGTCTTCCTTCAGCAGACGCGGGCATCCGGCTCATCGCATACACGGGCTCCTCGACCATGCGATCCTCTGCGCGCTCAGCGCCTTCTCTTCCGTCGCATCTTAGCCCTGCAATGCCGCCAGGGCACCATCGCGGACTCCTCATTAATACCCCCGGATCCCGCCGACAACGTCTGGCCTGCGTACTTGCCCAACGACGGTGATCTGGCCTCCGCCGGCCGCCACACCAAGGGCATATCATTTGCTGCTTGGTACAGTACTGACACGGCCTTGCCTGCGGCGTTGGACGCACGCCTGTGCGCGATCCAGATGCGGTCCGTATTCCGGGCATATTGCGAAAGCTAGTCGGCGTCCGGCGCGCAATCTGGGCGGCAATCGATGCCCCCCATGGCTGCTGCGCACCCGCTCTCCACGGTGCTCCTCGTCCACCACGTCCACCACATCAGACTCGTATTCCGTCAGTTTCTTTCTCTGAACATATTGATCGTTCATGTAGCTGACTTCTTCTGATCGTCTGTGCATCGTCTCCGTACAGAATCCATTGCCGGGACCTTGACACAGCCGATCCTTTCCTCGTCGGTCCTCGGACCAGGGACGAAGACTTAGCCTTCCAAGGTTGCGCGGATCTCCGGGGCCTGTGGAGTTGCCCATTTCCCATCCGTGCGCAAAGTTCTGTGCATCCGCATACGTCGTTAATATTCACCGTCTCGATTTTCTAGGTTCCACAAAAATCAGCGGCAACGATCGCGGAAGGTCCCGAACGATCCTCCTTGTACCCATCCCTACAGACATCTTCATGGCGATCGAACTGCCTCTGGACGTCCATACCCTCATCATCGAATGGGTATTCCGCTCATCTCAACACTACCAAGTGATCGATTACACCACCCTCCGTGCATGTGCGCTCGTCTGCCGTGCGTGGACTCCCATAGCCCAGCGCCTCCTCTTCCGCCGCATCTGTTGCACTTGCGTCAATTATCACGACAGCCAGTGCAATATCACACTCCTCGTCGATACCCTCAGCATCTGTCCACACCTCGCCGCGCACGTCCGGTACATTCGGGTCGCCTGGCCATCCAAACCGTACGACTACGACATTATCTGCCTTCGTCTGCTCGCACTTTGCCCCCAGGTCGAGGGAATTTTCTTTTTGGACTTGTTGCATGACGGATCTCGATTGACAGACGAATTCAATGCACGCCTGCGTGCCATCCAGCTGCAGCCCAAGCTCCTGGAGATGTACGGTGTTGAGGGCTCCGTCAGCGGCGTCTTGCGGGTGTTCCCTTCCGTGCCCGTGCTCATCCTGAGAGCAATGCACTTTACTTCTCTTCTGCCCCAAACCATAGAGGCCCTCGAGATACATGGTCACAGTGCTGGCGAGTGTCTATCGCGCTCCACGCCCCTCCCCGCGCTGCGCTATCTCTGTGTGTGGTACCCTGTATGGTCCGATACGGCGTTATGCCCGCAGCTCATTTCCACCGGCATACTCCCGCAGCTCCACTCGCTGCAGATCAAGGGAAGTTTTCCGCCGGCCCAATTTCTGGAGCATCTCGTCCAGCTCAGGACCCTCATTGTCTACGAGCTGCCCAACAAACCCATAAGGCTCCCGTCGTCGTTGAGGCACTTCGGCTATCACTCCCATGTGCAGTATTTGTTGGGCGAGCGCGCGGGACTCGCGACGCTCGCGGTCGACCTTATCAGCGGGCTTCCGAAACTCCAGCTTGTCACCGTGACCCGGCCTGTGGCAAAGCATGTGCGCGCCGCATTGGAAGGGGTGTGCCGCGAGAAGGGTGTTGATTTTGGGACCTATGCCACGCATAATCACTTCCGGGTACGTGTCCCGTGGGTTAGTAGGGCTTACGCTAACGTGCAGCGCACAGCAACCTGAAGATATCGACTGGATTTGAAGCAATGCCAGCCGCCCGTCGAGTTCCCGTCGCTATTTCCGCACCCCATATGGCCGCTTTCTTATTTACACCCTCATCTCAACACAGCCCCATGCCCGCGTTATGGATGCAAATGCAGACGCTATTCTCCTCGCTCTCCCATCCCATGCGCGCTTGATGTGTTCCCTTTAGTTTCGCCTCGTTCATCACCCGCTTACCGCTCCCCCAGGGGAACTCTCACAGTAGAGCTACGCGCAATACGAGGGCTGCATTTATCTACGCTCAATCCTTGTTCATCATAGCATAGTGAACATGACAATATGTATACCGGATTGCTGGCAGAAAGAGACGGGATAGAAATGCAGACCGTGCATCGAGTCTGTGGGTCCCTCACTCGCCGGCGGCCCTCTCCTCTTCTACTGTTCTCCCTATTAGCATCCTTATTCCACTCCTGAGCAGACGCGTCTGCGCGCCCAGCATCCATCTCACCTCCCCGGTGCACTGCGACAAATCGAGCTGCTCCAGTTGACACCCTGCCGCTGCGCGCGCCACCAAAGTCGCCGGCAGCTGCCGTATTGCAGCGCCCTCCTCCGTGCCATTCTCGGCCTCCCCTGAAATGCACCCGTCCACAAACACGAGGACCTCCAGCGCAGGCAGGACATACGGCTCGCGCCGCAGGTCCGCACAGACTGACAGCGCCGCGGCGTTCTTTACCACGAGGCGCCGCAGCGCTGGCATGTCCGGCCATGGTATGTCCTTCAGTTCATGAGAGTCGAGCGTAAGCTCCCGCAAGTGCGCAGATGCTAGGGATTCCAGGGCGTCGCGCGCGGGCCATGTTTTGTAGAGGAAGCGCACGGTCAGGGCGGGCTCGTGCGTATGTGCATGTATGTCCGCGCGCGCGGTGATGACGGCGTCGCGGCCGTCCCTGGCAGTGCCGATGTAGAGGCTGGTGATGGCAGTAGAGGGCAGGCCCGAGGGATCGGCGTGCGTGTGGACAGACGCGAGTATGACGGGAAAGAAGTGGCCTGGGAGGTGCCTTTCTCCACTGAAAATGGGCAAGTTGTAGCTGGCCACGGCGTGGGCCGGAAGCACGAGGGATGGCATGAGGGCCATGGCATCTCGCACGTAGAGTCTCAGCTGCAGATACGCCAGCTTTTTGAGAGCGACCCTGCGATGTTGTTGGACCGGTTCGTGCGGTCTAGCATCCGTCTTGAGAAGCCCTATCTCAAGCCGCTCCAGCTCGTGCATCCCCTCGAGTGCGTCGAGCAGCTCGTTGAGACAGCTTTCAAAAAGATAGTCTTCATCAGCATCGCAGGCGTTCTCGATGTGTAGGTGGGTGAGGGATGCGAAGATCGGCAACGTCAATGACATGGTGGCATATCCTCTCCGGAAGTAAAAATTGCGCAACACCGGCGCGTGGCGTCCCAGAAAATCTTCCGGAATCGAGCCCGAGCTGGCCACCGTCAGCTTAAGTGTGTGTAGAAGTGGTGCACACATGTTCCACGCAATTGACTCCGAGTCGTGCACCGAAAAGTTGAGTTCGACATCGAGATACGCTGTGCGCGACATTTTCTTGGCGATAAATCGGAGCTGCCAATCGTCAGGTGGGTAGAATGAATCATACATGTGGAAAACAAGTGGCATTGTCTGCGCGCGCTCCAAGAATATGCCGGTCCAGACGGGGCCCAATGAGTATGAAACGTTGGCCCAGAGTGCCGCGTGCTCGAGTGCGACATCCCGCCAACGCCGGCAGATGTGCGTCACTCTGAGCCATCCAGGATCAAAATCGCTGTATGCCTCCGGAACGTCGATCTCTGAGCAGAAAGTGAAGATATTGCGGAGAATCTCGGTTGGAAGACGTGCGACGGGGAGAAGGGAATTGCGCGTCTGACGCAGCGCGCGTCGGGCAACGTTCACGGCCTCGTCCTCGACGGCGTACGCTTTGCGAAGCGCCTGCTTCGCTGCCTCTATTTCGTCTTTCTCCGCCTGGAGCCAGGCATGCTGGGCGGCCTGCATTTCTCTGAGGGCGCGCTCCGTGGTCTCGGCGCTTTCAAAGGACGCGTGTGTGAAGTCGAAGAATGGGATAGCGACGGCTTCCATCTGGGCGATCCTGCAGCGCGCAGAGTTCAGCCAGATGTTGTCTTCGTGTCCTGAGTTCGATTGAGTCGAGCACTGGCACCTGGTCTACCTGTCAGCAGACCAATTTCTCGGCCACAGATGGACTTAATCACCTCTTGCCCGCGGGGCTCCCATGATCTTGCATTGCATAGAAAGGGTCGGGGAATTCCAGGTAGTAACTTGTAGACTTGAATTGGAGAGATGGGTGCAGCGGAGGAAGAAAAAGCTCGGGCATGCGCTGTCCACGAGGCTGAAGCGCTCCCACCACGTGCACCGCGCTACCCGTCTTCCAGCGCTCTTTCAATTCGAGTTCGCTCCAGCGCGAGACCAGTGGACCACCGTGTACTGCAAATTCATTCGGGCAGACTCCATGACAGGTGATTTGGCCCCTCTCGCTCGGGATCGAGCGAGCGGGGAATAGGTGCCGACCAGCCTGCGACTTATAATTGGAAGAATAAAGTGCCAGCAAGGAAGGGCGGCAGGCAGTCGAGAAAAACGGTGGTCTGTGACCTCTACTGACGAGCATGTCTGTAGTCGACTCGCGTGAGACCGCACGCTGAAAAACAAGCGGAATAGGGCAATACACGTACGATAGATCGTCAGTGCGCCCCCAGTATCTCGACGTGATATTCGTTCGGCGAGCGCGAGACACACAGCTAGTGACTAGTGCTGCTTGTATTTTGGACGCGATCGAAAGAAGGAGATGAGCCCGCCCGCAGACAAGTCCAGTTATGCAGGGCAGGGTACGCGACGTGCACCAGGACGCCGTCTTGATGTGTTGCGGATCGGTCGTTTCATCCATTGCGCGATCCGCGAACGTCTTGCAAATCCCGCTTGCGTGTACAGCTATAGCGATCCAGGGTTGCGCGCGAGGGGAGCGAGGTGTGGCAGCGCTCGCGGTCGTATGCGTGGAAGTGGTTGGCGGCTGAATGTACGTGGGTGCGGCTTGTCGAAGAAGGTCGCCCTGCGAGCCCTGGCAGCGAGAAGCTGCTCCGCGCGGTCGATCTTGTCAAATGGTCTGTTAGCTCCCCGGAAAGTATAGAAATATAACGACATACAGTACGCGAGAATACGATGGCGGCACTGGGCAAAAGGGAAACGCAGCGCACCCTCCCAGCACCGTCGCCCAACGTCCGAGTCAGATTAGCCCAGCTCGCTCCGAGCCAGGAGCTTGTAGGCCGGTGGTGCGCCTCACTGATGTGAAGGTGGAGTAGCCGCCTAGCTCATATCATTGAGTCCAGAGAGGCCGACGACAAGGGAGAGAGAGCGCGACATGGGGGCACAAAGAGAGAGATCCGGCGTAGAGACGGCGGCGTGCCGGGCCGGTATGTTTTGAGATGGCGTGACGCGTCTCTGAGTCCATCGCCCGTCCTCCTCCTTGCCCTCACATCCTCAGCATCTTGGCACCGCTTCGCTCCACACGCCGACACAGACTCAACGCGCACGCCATGTCACAGGGGCCAATGGAACATGATCCGTGTTGGTGTTGGGTTGACACGACGGAACGACGGAGGGTTGACGGAGGGAGGCAAAAGAGGACATGGTAAGGAAGGCACGCGCTTGTGCGGATCCATGGGCCCCTGGTGAGCACTTTCGTCTTCCGCGCATCCAACGCAGTCGCTTGACCTAGCTGTGGTCATCATTGTGTCACCCGGCACCGCTGAACATCCTCCTTTGCCGTTGACCCGCAGCCGCCCACGCGTCCTCACCACTGCCCGGGCCCGCAATTTTTCTTGATGCGCTCATGCCTATGTTTTCACACAGCCACATCCAATCGCGCACAACCCCCATCAAGACTCAGATCCTGCGCAAATAAATCCTGCGATCTGACCGGGTACATGCTTGTGAAACCCGCGCGGGATGCTTACTGACCAACTATGGCCACTTACAGCGAACGATTCCTCGCCAGTCTGCACAGACGACATCCTTTCCAGCGAGCAACCGCCACTGGGTGCTCGTGTCTCTTCGAACCGACCATCGGCATGCGCAGCCCCGCCTGGACGTACCAGGTGGCAGATGTATGTGCCCTCCCTTCGTCTCGTACTTGCTGGGAGTGGGCCGATGCGGGGCACGGCGGTACGATTCCTGACTAGTATACAGTATTACTAAGCTAATGTCTTATCAGAATATATTTGAATATATAAGTACACTTGCTTTCCTACCCCTGACATTGTAGATGTCTTGTATTGTGGTCAATCTGCCCTCATCAATACAGTTTCGTCCTGTTGCTATCCCGTCATGGTATGAAAGAACACCATTGTCAGCAACAATGCGTGCAGTAAAATGTGCATCTCCGTAATATATAATACCTTTGAGTTTATATATTAGCCTATCCTCTCCCTCTCCAATTGACAATGATTGTTTGATCTTCAAGTGTGCAACATGCTGAGGCAAAATTATCACCAGGAATGGAGGTGGGTCATTGTGAAAAGAGACCAGTCGTGTGAGATATTCATTGCATGTTTGACATTTGCGTGTACTTTTTGAGGCCAGTTTTTTCTTCAGTTCTGTGGCCACTGTCTGAGGGACATCATTGTAGAGTCTCCAAGAAGGTACATTGACATGATTGTGTGAAAACAGTGTATTGCACTGCATACATTGTGTCTTCACAGAGAATAGAAAATGATCACTTTTAAATATCTCTTCGCACAGACTGTAAATGTCTGTTCCTGTTCGACCATCCATAGGAAAGGACTGTGGATTAGAGTTATGTAGCATGTGCTGTATTTTATCTCTTGTAGTTTCTAACTGAGATAGGGCATGTGTAGGGTTGTTAAGAAGAGCCCAATCTTGAGTTAGGATATTGAATATTTCATTCATAGAATTTACTTTTGTAGTCCATGTATCTTTATGAGAGCTGTATATTTGAAATAGTATACTGAGGACACTGTCATATGCACAACTCCATGTATTTCCATTCCAAATTAATCCAATTTTGTTTCTCTGAGTAGCTTGATAGTTAGATACAGTGCGCCTCTTTTTTATTATGCGTGTTGGCCCATGATCTGTATTTACAGTTGAGAGAGTGGATGTGCCAGGGGCAGGAACAAATGTTGGATTACTATTGTCTTCTTGCATGACATGAAGTTTTCTCTTCCTATATTTCTGCTGTTCAGCATTGGATTTCACTGGTTCCTTGGTGGTTGTGATTTTCTTCCAAGCTGTGTCATCTTCAGTTGAGGGAACAACCATGGGTTCTGATTGTGACCATCGAATTGAGGGATGGACCTTGTCAGGCACTGTTCCAGCCCCTTTCCACGCTTGATACTGTTTGATCAGACTCGATCTTGTTGTAGCATTAATGTGGTCAGGAAGTTCCCCAATGAACCGCAATCTTGTAATTTCGTCTAGTATTTCCAACTCACGAAATTCTTGCCGCAGGTATCCAGATAGGCCTCCTGTAATTTTTGTTACATCACACATTTGCAGTATAATTGTGCCATTAAGACTGGAACCTCGAGAAAGACATGTATATACAGAGTGGTGAGTCCTGCTGTTTTTCAAATCTACAACATTGTAAGGTTGTGTGCGTCCTTGAGACCCGTAGTCTGTCATTGCAAAGTTAGGCAGAATAGGTACTTGTTCACGAGTGACATTTACAATGCTATCATTTGCCATTTTACACTGTACAGGTAGTGATTGTTTAGATATTGGGACAACGTTTACAGGCAAACCTTCAAGTTGCACAGTAGAGGGGGGTTTTATGAGCCTGACAAACACTGTGTCTAATGTGCTTTTATTATTATTGTGAAGGACTGCTTTCCATCCTACAACTGTCCCCTCTGCACCATTTGTAACACATACTTCAGTTGCCTCATTTCTTTTGATGAGCACTGGCATACCACGGCACAGCTTCAAAGTACCAGGGATATTCATAGATGCTGCATGTGGAACATCCCTTAATTTGTCTTGCAGAGGTTCTGGCAGAATGTCAGATGTTCTGCGAGGATCAGTAGAGTCCTTTTTCCTCTGTTTAGATACTGTCTGTGACTTCCACTTGTCTACTGATACAAAGGTAGTCAGTGATTGATTTGTATCTTGGGCAAATTTTGTACAACCGAGGGTGTTTATTTGATCTCTTTGGGAGTTCAGAGCTGTGATGACAGACACATGACGGAAGTTGGGATGTGAAATATCTACAGTTGGGTTTTGAGGACCTGGTATTCTAGACTTTAGTAGTGCAATATCATCAGAAGTGCAAGCCTTGTAACGCATATTCTCCAATGCTACCCGAAAACGCGCGTCTTCCTCTGACATTGTGTTTTGTCTCATATTCTGTCTCAGCAAAACAACCACTGTGCTTTGATGCCACAGTGCCTTGCCCATGGTATGACGTTGGTCACGTAAGCTGTTTGTTGTACTAAGCACAGTTCCAACTTTGTGACTGAACAATGCTGGTCCTTTTGCACTAATTGGTGGTAATTGAGCAAAGTCCCCAGCAAATATCATATTTTTGCCTCCAAAGGCCTCCTCTTCAACTTGCAAGGCTGTGCTCATTTGAGCACTGATGTTGTATAGATCACCACAATCTACCATTGAGATTTCATCCAGAAAGACATATTTGACATGACGAAGGCGATCTTTGATTGCTGTCATTGTCCCTGCAGAATTACTTACCCCACTGCCAGGTGTTTCCCCACCTCCTCTGAATCCCAAAACAGAGTGATATGTAGATCCAGATACAAGTGCAGCAGCAGAACCAGTTGGAGCTACAATCAAGAACAAGTAAGATTGGCCTCGCTTTTCAAATAATGAGATTAGTGCCTTGATGACCTGAGACTTTCCTGTGCCTGCCATCCCCCCAATATGCATTTTCAACTGAGATGCATTTCCGTCAATTGAATGGTTTGCAATAATGGTAAAGGCACGTTCTTGCTCTTCATTCAGAGTGAATTCAAGGCAAGTGGCTGTAATGAGATCTTTGTCCTTTTTCTGTTGAGGTAAAAAATCTCTAAAGAGATACTCATAGTCAACAACTTTGACTGTGTTAGGTACTGCAGTATGAGGCCTGAAATTCCCTTGCTCTTTATCTGTTATAGGCCCAGTCATTTCCTTCATTACATCATCCTGCTTTTTATTTAGGATGTCTGTCCGTTTGTCAGCCAATAGTGTTTTCCATGCTGATGACTCTTTTTCACCTCCATCAATAAATTCAGGTACAAGGTTGTCTGTAGGTATAAGGTCTGATTTTTTCATCCAGCCACTAGCTTCCATCAAATTTTCAATCTGTACCATTTGAGCCATTTTATTGGCTGTCTGAGGACCAATATCATCCCATTCTGTCTCGAGATGAGCTATAAGGTCTGGTATCCCTAAAGCAAGATCTTCACTATGTTGGATGTCAAGTTCATCCGTGTATCTCCCAAAGACTGGGTGGCCTTCCTTTTCTGATAGTTCTTTTCTTCTCTGAGCAGCAAAGTCATGTCGCGCATCATTGCACTCATATTTTATATTGCAAAACTTCATTATTTGCTTTTGCCGAGGAGTAAAGTCATAAGAGTTGAATGCATCAGACCATGTTTGCTGAGGGGTTTTTATATCAGCACCCGACCTCCATGGATGGAACAGCCCCAACATTGTCAACTGATAATTCTCTTCATTTCCATGATTCTTTCTTGGTAATACACCACCTACAAAACATGGGACATGAGCATTAGCCTCTGAGTATACCCTAATCGTATGTGTTTTTGCCTGAGGGTGATCATCCATGAATCTGTATATCTTTCTATCCCTTTTCCCTTTTTTCTTTTTATTTTCCTCATAGTCATCATCATCTGAATCATTGTCTGTCTCAAAAATATAATCTGCATCATCGCTATCGATCTCAATGCTCTCATTGTCGAAGTCCTCCTCGCTGTCCTCACCATTACTTTCATCATCGTTGTCTGAACCAGTATTGATATCTTGTTTGGGACTCCCAACCAATGTGTCACCACTGATTGACCGGTCTTCATCACCTTCCTGAGTCTCTATATGCTTATCATTATTTTGCCTTTCATCAAATTGTGTTGCATCAAGCATTGTAATGTCACCGTCCAATTGGGTACTTTCAGATATAGCCTGAGACTGTAGTTGTGCTGTTACAACAGATTTCTTTTCCGTGCTCTTTTTGTATGCAATCTTCTGTGCTGGACTTATTTTGACTTTGTGCACTCTAGAAATCCAGTCATGCAATGGCCAATTTTCAAACTCGCTTGGCCTATAGATATAATCTAGAACTGGTGACAGCGCAACTACATTGCCCTCAACTGTATTCAATACAACACGCTCTTCTCTTGGCTCATCAGAGTCAGCAAAGGACCAAAACTTCTTGATTTCATTGATGTATGACTTCCAGTAGAATGTTTTGAACTTAAACATTGTGTAGTGATCAGGATGTCCTAAGATGTACAGCGCAGACATTGGCGCACCAAGCTCTTGCTTTACCGTCAAAGCATTGACAATTTTTACAATGATTCGCCTAGCCTTTTCAATTTTAGTGGCATCTCCATTGATAAATTCTGAGTTTCTGTTGAATATAGTCTTTATAGCCTCAAGCATTGTGCTGGTCCGCAATGGTGTCTTTGTGATATAGTCAGTGATGTAAGCAATGCTTGACTTGATTGCTGTGCCAGACAAGAGACTGGTGATATCTGTATTGCATCGCATTACATATGACACTAATGGAGTCACTGTATTGAGCCAAGCTTCTCCTTGTTTCATCTGTAACAGACCATTTTCTGTGTCAATTGCTGTTTGTGCATGAACATCACGAGGAAATCTTGACTTGCAAGAAGGATAGCGGCGATTTTTACAGCCAGAATGACAAGTATGCCTGTTAGATCGAAATAAGATTTCATTGACTGTATCCTTGAAAGAGGTCCACCAGGATTTTGAAGTTGAGCAAGCAGAACAGTATGTTGTCTTTTCTATGTCATTATGTTTTTTACAAGGGGTGGGTGCAGTCTCAGGTAAAGTCATAGTGGGGTCAACACGTGAGGGATCATCTGCAGTCTTTTTGTCCATCTTGTCTACAACTTCTTGCATACTTTCATCCAAAAATTCTCCTTGATGTGTACCTTCCAGGTATTCAACCAGCGCTTTTTGAAAGGCAGAGTCATTGGCCATAATTCTATCTTTGATTTCCTGTGGTGTCAGTGCATTTCTTATCCATAAGAGCATGTGCAAGTGAAGGGTCAGACGGCCTTGCTGCTCTACAGTGCCATAATAACCAGATGTATCTCCATACAGACCTGGGTGAGAGGAGCCCACACCTAGCACATGTTTGAGAAAAAGCTCTACCATGAACTTAAAAAACCGTGCACCTGCAATAGGGTTATTTGCAATCAGCCTATACCTCTCACTTTGTGTAAGAACCTTTGGATAGATATGGACATTATCATCAGCAAAATACAGAGCAATAGGATGTTTGATATCAGTGGGAGAAAAAGTAATAAACCAAGAAGGAGCACCAAGCCACATAATTAAAGACCATATTTCATTACGCATGAATTTCTTGTTTGTTGCAGAACCCTGCACGTGATGGGCCACGTGATCCAGGTCATTGATCATCTGATAGATTTGTTTTTCCTCTTCCGTCTGTGGCTTATATCTGTCATCATCCTCTAGGCGTCCAATTAAAGCCTCTAATGACTCTGAATTCACAGCCATTATCCTGTCTGCTATCTGAGAGAAGCTTGCACGAGCAGCTAGTAGATAGCCTCCTGTTGAGCTGTTTGCAATCTGACTGTGATTCAGTGCTATTAAGGGGAATAGTGGCTCCAACTGAAAACGCTTGTCATAGTACATGAGTAGAGCTCGCTTTCGTGCTACATCACTAACTACTTTCTCACCATTAGTATTACCCAATCCGCCTAGTCCATATGGGAAAAGCCACGGAAATGCAGATGGATACAATTTGGGATTACCAAAGATGGACTCTGGTGCTTCAGCATGGCCAATACCAAGAACTTTGCCTCCCTCCTTGAGATACTTCATAGCCAGCATTTTTCTCTGTGCACCTGATTTGCCATCCAGTTGCTCTCCTGTTAAAGTATGAATAACAAATGGACATTCACCTTCATGGGTACCTTCATCCTCATCATTCTTGTTCACAGCCTTGTCCTCAGAGTCTTTCTCTGCTGGAGGCTGTCTGTAATCAACAATAACAGGTGGCATGTCTTCAGGATAATCAGCAAGATTTTCATAGGAGATTGATAGATCCGCATAATCATAATGGTTCAACTTCAGCCATTCCAATGCTTTCGCAACTTTGTTTCTCCTTACTAACAGAGGTGTCCGTCTATATTCCTTTTCAGTTGGGCGTACAGGGCCAATATATATAAAAGCAATAACCTCGTCAAGCTCTTCACGCTTGGGGGGAAGAACATGATATACCTTTGGCATAGGCACTTGATACATGACAGTGTTTGCACGCATTTTGTAGTGCCCGGATGTGTGAACTTTGACCACACACGCGTTGTGACTGATTCGTCCAATTAGAAGCTTTTCCACAAATGATAACCCTTGTAATTCAGGAGGAACCGGTCCAATCCAATTCCCATTTGCCAAAGCATGCAGAGGCAAGTTTTTCTTTTTCAATTCCTTTGCACAATTTTTGCACACATGTTCACATCCTGGAGCATACACAGGGCCAGGCATCGGACAGATTGGGTCTGTAAGAGACGTTCGTGGTGCCCGGGTAACCCCTTCCCCACTCAGCAACTCAACATCAACGTGTTCCACAATATCGCTCCATGGCACAAGGTTTTTGCTAAGAGTAAGGATACCACATATTTTACAGCCCTCTTCTTTGATCATATCAAATTGAATATCTTGGCAATAATCTTGAATGATCCGCTGTTGCAGGTCCCGCGAAGGTGGTGGTGGTGGAAATTCTGTTTGAGAAACACTTTTGGGCTTTGCTCCTGAAACATATCCCTTCTTTGTTGATCCTTTATTAGAACGATAAATTCGAGACCTGTCCGTTGATGTCAGATTTGGACCGCCAGCATATTTGAAGTATGTTGATGCAGCCAAACACGCCGCGCAAGACCTGCTGTTGTGCGACTGAATGGCAGCCATGAGCGCTGCACGGGTAAAACGGGTGTTAGCAAGTATGTCATGTGTGTTGCAGATATTGAGCAAGTCTTTGTTCGGCTGCTTTATCAAGGCGAGAATGGGCATTTCAACCTCTAATAGGTCATCAAATGGTACATTATCCGGCAGACCGCCATGTTGGACATATTGGAATTTTGCACTGTCTGGGAACCGTCCCAGCCCAGCAGGGCTGTAAGCGAGCAACTCCGTTGCTGTCCAGAGACTGGACCCACCTCCGACTAACGTAGTACCCATATTCTCTGTAGCACCAGCCAATGCACACTTCAATAGTAAAATGATGGCACAGATGGATGTCGTGGCTAAAAGGGCGATACATATGTTGGTATGTCCGTTGACCAAGCCCCTTTGGGCGGCAAGCGACGTCGCAATCAAAGGCCATTGCCCAAAAACTGATTGCCCGTTGGCTCTTAATGACAGAAGGACTGTGATATTCATCTGCGAATTGTATATTCCGACAGCGCTGATGGTGGTATGAAAGTTGAATGCAATGATGGTAGCCGAAGCACGAAGTCCAACATGGTTGCATAAGCAGTGGAGCTTGATAAGATTAGATTCAATGAAGAGCGATAAGATTAGATGTACATGCAAGTGCAGAGCTGTAAAGTTTGCGAACCAACCTGCTGGGCTGACAGAGTAAATGTATACCATGACCGCCGCGCTATACAGAACTGCTT
Organism: Auriscalpium orientale; assembly: GCA_019915035.1. Classification (NCBI taxonomy): domain Eukaryota; kingdom Fungi; phylum Basidiomycota; class Agaricomycetes; order Russulales; family Auriscalpiaceae; genus Auriscalpium; species Auriscalpium orientale. Next base: position 5,649,097 of record JAHLMH010000001.1, read on the forward strand.
TCATCTTTCACCAATAGACGACGCTGTCAGGTGCGGAGAATGCGAACTTCTCTGCGCTGCCCCTCCCCGCCCTCTCTGATGCATTCCCGGCAAATCTCCACACGCCAACGCTCAAGCTCATGTCCCCGCATATCCGGGTGTGTGTTCCAGCTCGGCCAAACGCACCTGATCGATAGTCTTATGTGCGGAAGAACACAAAATCGTACAAGCGGCACATGTATTATGCATGATCAACAGCGATGGCGAGGTGAAATTGAAAGGTCACAGCGTAGCAAACACACAGGGCATCGGATTTATGGTACAAAAGGACGATAGAATTAGGAGGCAGCACTCGGCATCACCAAGATGATGACACCGGATATGTTAAAGGAAAGAAGATGAGACTCTTCTTCTTCTTCTTCATTCCGACGGACCGTACGTGTGGTCGTGTACAAGACAGCGCAAAGTGAATCGTCCGGAATGGGGTCGTGGTACAATGGATCATGCGGAGATTGGGCCAGGAAACTATGCACGGTCCCGATCCGGTTTCTCGATCCTTGTTTGAAGCGACGTGTCGCATCCCACACAGGAACTGCAAAGGGAACCATCTAACTTAGTGTGTCCAGAAAATGAGACCGGTCACATACTGTTTGCATTTGCCCCTTGCGTTCGACGCTGATAGAGCATGTTACAGGTGTCGTTCATCTGCATCGTTGCAGAAGACGGCATGACAGCTGACTTGTCGATTGCCCGGGCTGCGCGACTGGAGCGGGCCGAGGCTGCGAGCAAGTCAGAGTCAGAAATCACACGACAAGCCAGGCGAAAGTTACGGACTAGTGGGCTTTGGTGATGGACCAACACTATATGTGCCGAACCTCAAAGTGCCATTTGGTCCGGCGACTGGGGAAAGATGGTCGTCATTCATAACCTGAGCGAAAAATGCGATCTGGCGGACAAGGTCTTGGGAAAGACCATGCCCGAATAGTGTTGCTGCGAGCTTTCCATTATACTCCTCTGGATAGTTGATGCTGGATGTGTGACTCCAGACAATTGAACATGCCAACGGCAGCTTGGCGTTCTTGCCAAAAGCAGTACTGCCAACGCGGCAGATGTCGGTGTACGCCTTTGCTTTCGGATTTGTGCGCGTCTTGAACAACGCAGGGTCGGCACGGGATGGGTTGTACATGTTGGTTCCGGCGTGTGATGTAAACTCAATAACCTTGATTAAATCGCTAGTAAGAGGCAAGAATCAGAGGGAATGTCGATTATGAAAGGAAAAGAAAAGATGTTCTTACCCCATGATGACCCGCGGATACTGAGGCTCATTTACACGTGAGAACATGTATGGCACAAATATGTCCTCGTCAATGAGGGCAGTATACCTAGATAGTATGTTATGAGGACGATACAGGCGAATTATTCAGCCGGTCTGCTCACCGGAGCCGAGGCACAGTCTTGTACGTGTGCTTCAAGATCTCCTCCTGCAGCTCGGCGCGCATGACCTGATCATATTCCTGGTTCCTGTATGGACACAACAATGAGAGATGTGCGTGAAAGCGAGAGCATCATACGTACGGAGGTGACAGAAGCACGACACTGGAGTCCGACTGTGTCGTACCCCGAGAGCTTTCAGCAGGTGCCTCGTTATGGTTTATGCCTGCCTGTCGTTTTCTGAGTGCATTGTTAGTAAGCACTGTAGATAGAGATACTTTAAAGCTCACTTTGGCGGTTCATCGTCAGACTCAATCTGATTATGGGAACGCTTGCTGCCCGGCTGTGTGGATGGCGGTCTACGACAAAGTAAGCAAAGCTTAAACATGGGGATCAGTGGGCACATACGGAGACATATGTTCGGCCGACTGAGTATGGCCATTGTCGTTGTCTGCCGTGAAAGTCAATGGAAAAGCACAAATACGAGTGTCAGGGACATACCAGGTTTGACAAAGGCACCGTGAGTGTCGTCGACATCCATGCTGCCCTCCTCAACAGACTCACTGCGAGATCCAGGGTTGGCAGAGTCCGCGCTGACAAAACCATCCCTGTCTGTGGTACAGTCGGTATTAACTCCGCCCTTGACTCGATCTGCCTCTGAATCCGAAGCGTAACACTCGGTATCGCCGACAAGCTGAACGTTATCATCAAAAAGATGAGCAACGTCAGGCACTGGCGCAATTGGGCTGGTTGCCAACTCCAGTTGAACGTCTTCCATGTCATGGTCAGCTGTCACAATTGTGATAGGCCTGATGAGGAGTTAGAACAAGAAAGAAAGTCATTCAACGGTGACGGTCACGCACCGGCGACGTGGTGGCTTGCCTCCTGTCGACATGCGCCCTGTAAACATGCGCGCCGGTCTTGTGGCCCTGCAGAAGCATGTCAAGACAACGATATCATGTCGAAGAGTGTGAACATACTGCACGGGTACCGTGACTATCCTCTCGGGACTAGGAAAGAAATGAGCAAGAGAGCCATGAAAGAAGATAAAGACAAACGTTGGCATTGAGGGACTGTCGGAATCGGTGGATATGGAATTTGTTGCCCCCAACGAAGCCAACGGTTGACTCGAAGATGACCCTGATGAGGGGGCAGCCTGCATCCTAGGCGGAGGACCAGTACGCCTGGCGGTCGGTATATGAGTAAAATGGTAAAGTGCACGATGAAGGAGGGGTACTTTGCGATACGAGAGTCAGTTTCGTTACGAAGTGGAGACAAGACAGGCTTCTTTGTAGACGGTTTTGTCTTGTTGATGACAGCTGCAACGTCACCAGCAGGAGTCTTTGTGTTCGTCTTCAAAGTCTTGCCCTTACGAACTGCCTTCGGCCCACTGAGAATATGTGTGAGTGTATGCGATGCGGCAAGTAGGACAATATTACACTGTGCTGGACACCGGAACATGCTCTGAAGGCATGTTATGAGCTGTCGAGGGTGACATGACCGGCTGAGCGGTAGTCGATGGCAACGTATGCACGCCTTCACCGCTGGTATCCACCATGGCGGTCCTTGCCGTACCTTGGGCTGAACTAAAGAAAAACAAGGTGAATAGTAGAAAACTCGGGACATGAAGAAACGAACATGGGCGGGCGAACAGTCACACTCTTGACAGGGACAGCTGCCGATGGCTGACGAGGGACGCGCGACTTGTAGGCCAACGGGCTGGCATCATAGTGGACAACATCCGAAGATTCACTATGCGCAGGCAGGTAAGCACCGAACAAGGTATGATAAATAATGAACAAACACTGGAGACGGGGACCGGGATACGGCCTGGGCATAAGTCAACTTGCGAGGCTGGAAGCTGACGGATCCGGGGAAGTGAGGAAGCGCAAGCCTTCAAAAATGGACAGACGAACCCATCGGCCTGACGGGGCAAACCCGCAGGGACAGTGGCAAGACGCTCAGAGGCCAATGTGTAATGCCCAGAAAAGACGTCAGAGTCCACCGAGTTGGCACGCTCCATGGTGCCCTGAGCCTGGGCAATGTCCTCGCCAAGGCTATTGATCGGCTGGAACGTCGGTACCCCTTCCGCGACCACAGGCACGGTGACAGCGGTCGTGTCGTTACTGCCCACCTTGGCAGTTGGCTTGGACTTCCCAGTTGTCTTTGTGGTCGTCTTCTTGGTGGTCGCCTTGGGTGGCTTCTTGTTGGTCGACTTGGCTGGCTTCCTCTCAGCAGGCTTCTTCACAGAAACGGGAACCGCCTGGTCGGAGTACCTGGTTAGAATACAATGGAGACCGAGACGCGGTAAAAACAAACTGACAATGGTGGGCTCTTTGCCGGCGGCGGCAGATGCATTGCGCGTGAGGACCATGGTGTGTTGAGGTGGTATTGGAAGTAATACAGACGAAGAATTGGTGTGTCGATAGAAGGACAAGTTGTTGCGAGGAAATATTCACGACTTATAACTTCCAAGAGTCATCGCTTATTCGACAACAAGTCGGGCAAGACAAATAAGGGGGAGGTCAGCAACCGTGGAGACTGTGGAGACACCACAATGTGTCGAAAAACAAGGGCGGTGTCCGAGCAAGTTGGTTACTGAGCGTAGTACGCGAACAGCGTGGAGAGCGCTCTTCGGTGTCCTGAAGACCAAGCGGAGAAGGCACGACTTTGGTTAGCCAGCCCTGAGACACGCTAGAAGTCAACGGCGATGACGCAAGCTCCAAGTTGCGATGGCCACAAGATCTGTCTTGAATGCCGCTCCGCCGAATAGCAGTGGAGACTGTGAAAATGGTGTGATATGCCAAAGAAAATCAGGGGCATAAGGGGGCAATATCGATCGCCTAAGCAGTGAGCAGTAAGGAGGCTGTTGATTCTCTTCCTCGCGACCGTCCATAGACAGCCAGGCAAGACAGCTGAGCGTGAGACAGGTATTAAGTCAACAATTGTGATGTAACCTCAATGTTGTGATCGTCACAATGTCAAGAAGAAGATCCATGTCAGCGCCAACTTTCCCGGAAAGCTGTTTCGGGACCGCAGTGTTGCTCTTCAATATTTGCCGGCTTCGCGACCATCTTTGCTGGGAACCAAACTCGCGTGAGCGAGAGAAATTTAGATTCTCCACTGTCTTGTCAGCCGCTCCGCAAAGATCAAGATTTGGTGATATATTTACCTTAGCCCGCTCTGAGTGTTAGGCGTTGTAAGCGAAATCTCCGATACTCGAATCCTTCATTGAAGACATTTTTTGCGCCATATACCCCCATATACCCCACAGATCCGCGCGTGTATTTATTTGCCTTTGCTTCAGGGTCTTGAAGAAGCGAAGCAACTCCAACGGCAATCTCGTCGCAGTTCGTGGGATCGGAGGAGATGACGCAATGCGGCCATACATTTCAGCCGCAGCCACACGTTATTCCGGGCGTATTCATCGGACCTAATCAAGACTTGGTAAATCCTGAGCTCAGTACTGTGAAAGCAGAAATGACCGACAGTGTTCGGCGTGTTCGGCGGTCTTGGACACCATCGGATGGAGTTCTGGACAGTATAGGATCTGCTGTCACATGTGAAATTGCTCCATCGCCTGGAAATTGGAGCTAGCGAATAAAGGGTAGGAAGGGTGGTGCGAGGATATACGGACGGCCTAAAACAAAAACGACTTAGTATGTTGAAGTGCAAGCGAGGCAAAGTGTTACTGCGGAGCAATCGGGATCAATTCTTCCATTTGTAAGGTGACCCGAACGCTAAGACGGAAATAGCAAGGGCATTTTTGAGAAAAGTTGCGGTGCTCCGAGGGCAACATGAGAAAGGGGGAATGGAGCTGTTGCGAAGGCAACAAAGGAGGGCTCGAAGTGCCATGATGACGCCGCCATGTTTGGCCGTTGCATGGTCCAAGTCAAAAGTGGTAATTTGACTCCACGCAAAGGAGAATACTTAGACAGAATTCTTCAACGCAACGGCTGCTACCTGTACTCGCGAACAACTAACCTGCAGACATGACGGCGCCCGACATTATCGAATTCGCTGAGAGGAATAGATGCGGTGGGTTCCCGTGCGTATAACTTATGGATGATCACTCATCTGTCGTTGTTCGCCAACAGATGAGCATATTAGCAATGTGATCAAGAGCTTCGTTACGCACCGGGATGAAACTTACATGCTCGCGTCTGCTGCCAAGGTCAGGGACGGCATGACTTGAATCTCGTTCGGCAACTGCTGACTGCGAATATTTTCTCAGACCGCAGGAAGCCATCTCGTGCTCGTCATGCACAAGCACGATGATGGGACCGTCACGGTTATGACGCCTGATGGTGATGAGATGGTTGAAGCGACACTCGAGGTTCAAGGCGTCCTGGTTGACTACGACCTCCCACCGGTCACGACGAAAGCACAGTGAGTCAGCAGTCATGATGGTCAGGGAATGGCGAAACACTTAACGTTAACAGGATTGGAGCTAAGCCACTCTGGGCAAAGCAGGCAGTGAAGTTGATGGGATTTGGGGCTCCGGAGTTCACGAACGCAGTCAATGGCTTACGTGATATCCATCGGCGCATTGGCTCGATGTACAAAGTCAAGTCGTTCGAGGACCATGCATTGAATATGGCCGGATGCACGATGGAACTCAACTTTGCAACGCGCTTTATCACTCCCCACAGCCAAGTCAAGGGCGAGCCCACCATTGCGTTCGGCAATTTTGTAGACCCTCATGGACTCCTCGAAAGCGCCATGGCTGGCGTTGGATCTCATCTGGAAGACAACCAGGTGTTGTATTACGACTGTTTGAAGGATCCGGTGTAAGTCGTATGATGGGTTGAGGGCGACCGCATACTCACCTTTCTAACTAGGACAGGAAAGTTGCTGTACAACCCGATCGACCCGTCCATCCTGCGAGTCGGGCAAATCGTACAGCTTCAAGTGGCCTTCGGATCTGTGCCTCTATGGGGGAAGAAGGGCAGCTATCGTATGGTGTCAAAACTAAGGTCCATCGCCATTCTGGACCGTGAATTGCAGGATGTGAGTCATGCCCTGTCCTAATCATCATTCATGGAACTTACCGCGCACCAGGCATTTGAACGCGATCAGTTTGAAAAGCGCTTGAATGCGCATACAGTCGTACAGACGCAAAGAACTGTTAAGCGAAAAGTAGGGTACGGAGAGGAAGCAGGAGGGAAAAGAGCAAGGCAAAGTAGAGGATCAGAGATAGCCACGATGGAAGAGGATGAACAAGCAAATGCGTAACGTAGAACGCAACATAGAGATTGAGAATCAGAAAATGAACTTCTTAAGACGACTGATTTTGCAGAGAAAGTGTTCTGCCGTGATGACATCCCACCCCATATGCACGCGTTGTTCAGCTGTGAGACTGTCGGACACTACAGTAAAGAAATGACGGAATGCTACCAAAACTTGTTGCTGCGAAGGCTTCTGATTGCAGAGGTTCAGTAGCTTCAGTCCGCTCAGCGAGCCCAATCCGTTGGAGTGAATGACAGTGCCCATCTCGTCAATCGAAGGCATGATAACAGCACCGGCATGGACATAGTCCGCGGTGAGCAGATATCCAATCAACGGACCGACATTGAAAAATCCGGGCTTTTTGATGACTTGCTTGTAGAATGTGCGGAAGGGCAGCGGAGGCGACGTCGGGGACAGTGGGTTTCGAAGACCGGTCGCCGTCCAAAGTTTTTGCGCATTGGAAACCTCCTTGTTCATGGCCGCGCCATAGCAGCATGGGTCAAAGAAATATGAGGTGGGAGTGGCGGGCGTGCTCGTGGTCATAGCGTTGAAGTCGTTGACCAATTTGTCTGGGCCATTGAAAATGAACGGATGGTCGAATAGGTACCCACAGCTGAAAAGGATCGTTCGAAAGACCAGCGCACTGAAGAAGCCGGATCTGGTTTGCACATGGGCTGGAGCGTACGGTCCATCGTTTGTGCGTGCACGCTTGACACTCGGTGCCTTCTCCCGGAAAGGCAAGAACTTGTCCAGGTCTGTAGCGACGCGTGTGAGCAACTCTCGGTCTTTCTTGGAGACACCTGTCATGGGAGGCGGCGCAAGTGACGCCTTGTGAAGCGTCGGTCCGTCGATGAAGTACTCCATCATCTTCAAGACATAGATGGCACGTCCAAGCCGCAGCGGGATGTTGGCTGTCGCTGGTAAGAGGGGCGGGATGGGAGGCGGAGCCACAGAAGAGGTGACTAGCGACGATGAAGATGGTACAGCGTTGGCGTCACTTGAGCCGGTGCCACTGTCAGGCAGATGTCCGTGGTTTGATCCGCCTTCACCGCCACCAGCACCTGCGTGCGATGATCCAGGCGTGCTATCGATGCTCCCTGACGCCTGACTAGTGGACGGCGAATCGGCATCAGCAGCGTCCCCAGTTTCGTCTTGTACGTGAAGCACTACTTGGCCGGCCGCGGCGGAAGACAAAAAGGTAGCTTGGGTAGGGGACAATGCGGGCGCGGAACCAGACGCAAACGAGCGTGTCAAAGATGCGATGATATGCATGGCGGTGGCCTCCTGTGAGTCAGGGGAAAATATCGGCTCATGCATCAGGCGAGCCAGGAAAGGCACCAGTGCAGCGGGTGTGATGGATTTGGGGATGACAGAGCTGTCGAGTACTTTCCTGGCCAACCCACAATAGAGATCGAAAGCGGCGGCTGTATATAGGATGTCCGGACCGAAAAGAAGGCGCATGGCGCAGATAAGCCAGGCCTGAGGTCGACTAGCGCGCTCTTGTGGAAAGCCAAGCCACATAGACAGGACTTTGATCATGCCATTGAAGACATGGCGCTGATGCGTGAATGGCGTGTTCAACAGGGGATCCGTCTGGCTGCGAACAAAAGACAGAGTGAAAGGATCGGCAGGGAATGAAGGGTGATATTGCGCGGGTGTGAGGATGCAGGGACGGCGCAATACAAGCGCCGAGGAGATGTCCTGTGCAAGGCGGAGAAGAGTGTTTGTTGGTGTCGTTGAAATGGAGATGGAACACTGATAGCACACAGATTCTAGCCACGTCCAGAGAGCAGCGTGATGTTGCATGAGCATGGCCTTCATGTGCCGCACGTCAAGGTCACTGACAGACATGGGACGCGACAACACATGCCATCCCTCCCATGCGGCAGCGACGGCAGGGAGTATGTCGGGAGTTGCCCAGTGATGGGAAGCTATTTGCTGTTGTGCGTTGGCCAGGAAATCGGAAGCCTGATGTACCGTTGCTTGGGCGTGGGCTGCGCGCACGCATTGAAGGGTTGAAGCAACAGTGACTGTGTCCCGCACCATCTCAGAGAGTGAGAAGACGGACCCATCTAAGTAAAAAGTCAGGGAAAGCAGAGCTCAGGTTGCGGCCGACATACCGTGTTCGACCGGCTGTGAGATGTTCATATCTACAATGTCGCCCTTTGTGATATTGTGTGGAATCGCCCACGGCTGGACCATGCGCTCAATAGGGCTGGCAGCGGCAGAGTCGATTGGGACGGGAGACGCCGAAAGATACGAAGACAGAGACCGCAAGGTCTCCTTACAGTCTATCACCAGATCTAACGACATGATTTGTAAATGTTCGGGGTGTCCCGTACAGTACAGACATACCTTCATCTGGAATGGCGGGCAGTCGTTCTTGAGCTGCACGTCTGCGGTCCTCACGTGTAGCCTCAAAGTGGTCTTCTTCGGTCAGACGTTTGCGTTTTTGACTGGCGTTGGTTAGGGATGCTGACGTTGAAGCCGAGGACTTTGTGAGCGCATTGGAAAGCTTCTGTTTGTCTGTAGACCGCACAATGCCCAGAGTGCTTGTGTCAACTTCACCTAGATAAGAGCGTGTTGACCCGAAAGCGACACAATGTGAAGAACGTCAGCGTACCATCGGCGACAACGTCCGCGCTTGCGGATTCAAGGTTTTCTTCTTCTTCTTCTTCTTCTTCATCATCGGGTACATCGTAGTCCTCCGGCAAAGTTGTATCTGCGACAGAGATCAGGAAAGCAGTGAAGTGAAAGGCAAACACCGTACCAGAGTTGTAAGCGTAAGCGGGAGGGCGCCCGCCAACAGGCCCAGAAGGCGGAGAAGGATCAGAATTAATTCGCAAGAATTTGATGTGGGCTGCAGTGTCATAGCAGTAGGGAATGAACGCTGCGCATTTGGCCCAGTAAATCTTCCATGCATCGGCAGCTGCTCGCCGAGCTACAGCATGCGCATCTGCGAAGTCTGTATGTACCTGTTAGAGACCGAAAGTCACGGAGTGCACTCAGTAGTCACCGTTTAGCACCGGCGCGAGTAGCCACGACGGCGCAACATATTCACCGTCGGAAGATTTGATACTGAAAGACGCCATGAACTTGTCGACATCGATTGTGGCCTGACGTGCGCAGCGTTAACGGGGAAAGATGCCATGGAAAGCTTTCAACTAACCTTGATATGTGGCGGGAACTGTGCAAGAACATATACGGACAGGAGATAAAGCGATCGAGCATGAAAACGCAGTAATGCAGGCTCTTCCATGATAACGTGCCCATCTGCAGCGAATGTGGCATGACGCGACCACGCCTGATGTTGGCGGTCTTCAGGACTGTGGCTTATATCAGCAAAAACGTCCGGGAGCTGTGAGGAAGACGAGAAATTACTTGTTTTTGACATTCATATCCAACGTTAACATCCCGTGAGCCTTGCCCTGAAATTCGTTCCCGGTGGCCGTGTCTGCAGAACGGAGGGTCGCAAGGGCAGTGACGCCGTGGTTTTCAAGTACAACACTTGGCGGATAGCAGACCACGACAACGCGGTAGGCCCAATTCTCCACGGTCTGACCTTCGGGGGCACGCGGCGGGGTTCCACCATGCCGACGCAAGCCATTGAAGTACATCAAACGCAGACCCTCTAACCGGACGAAGGCACCAAGCTCCACAAGATGAAATGTTCCCGGATCATAGCCAGGCGGCAGGTCAGGCCAAGACACCATGCCGGTAAGTCCTGGGACAGGGTCTTGTCGATCCCGATGGACCGAGCCGAAGAAGCCCAAGGCGTAACACAGGTTGTTGTTCCCTTGATAGCAAATCAGTAAGAAGCAACAATGAAACCCCGTAACGGACTTACGATCAAGGGCTGGGACGCTCGGCGACACGTTAAGCTGCGAAGTGAAGAAGTATTTGTTTTCTTCAACGCCCATAGCAGGCGCGTTTACAAGGTCAGCTTGTGTTCGCATGATTTCACAGTGGGCAGCGGGCAATAAGGAATACCCCGTGGTGGCAAGCTCCATCGCGGCCTGGCGACGCAAATTAATTTCAACATGACATACATAATCGCGCAAAACCCACCTTCTGAATTTGCGCCCGCATGCTTAGACCATCAGAATAGCGCTGCTGAGGCGAGCCCTTGTTACCCGCGGATGGCGCCACGAGTTGGGTGGGCTTCTCGTAGCCCAGACCGAGGTTGTAGCACCTAGTCCCACGAACAGGATGATCGCTCCCAGAGCGCTCGAAAGCCGTTCCGCCCTCGTGTTTGCCCATGTCAGGATTACGCGCAGATCTGGATAACGTGCGCTCTGCTGCGGGCCCAAGAACGCGTTGTCTCGCAGCGTTCATATTCTCACAGAGGACGTCGCCATTGGGTAGCAGTCGGAGGAGATGTCTGATGCTCCGTCAGAGCTGAGGAAAATAGGGGAAGCATGACGACATACTCTGCTGCAAGAAGAGCTTGAATTATATCCTCGCAGCCGCAAGGACAACCGTCTACTGCGCGTGCAAAGATTGCGTCGCCAGATTGGAGCTCCAAAAGCCCTGAAGAATATCAGTGAGCACTTGTACGCACGTAGAAATGATTAGCGCACCTGTGAAAGTCTCCGGGATTTGAAGGTCACGGGTGTCCTCCAACACTTTCCGCATGACGGCTTCCGAGGTGTCTTGGAGATACACAAAGGTCCGGCCAATTTCTCCTATGTGTTGTGATAGGCGAGGATCACTACGTAGGGGATGCGTGCCGGTAACGCGGAACAGAGACGGCAGGCGACGATCTCTGTCTGGGAGGGGAAAGGCTTTCATGGAAAGGGCATCATGCGAGGCCAGCGAACTCATAGCGTACGTAGCTTGAATGTATAGGAAGTGGATGAAGGTAAAGGGAGGGAGAAAAGATTGCTGCGACATACCATGCCTTACATAAGGCCCAGGAGTGAAACAGGCACGAAATATAATGCGGTACGCAACAATACCCAGTCTTAGGATAGGCAACCGGTCTGGCCAAACGTCTTTTGCAGGTTCCCTAGATATCTATAAACTATCGATAGTCTGCATGCCAATCATTTGATGAGTAGGAGTAGATAGCACCGAATGAGAAGCAGAAATAACGAGGATAGCAGGCGATCAAAATAAAGCTTATCAAATGCTGTGTTTGCGGCTCGGTGTTGACGAATTGACCGCCATCCTCCGTCATAGAACCCAACTACGGCATAGCGCACGCAAGCTGCCTACATTGCCGAGTACAGACTTGCCTACAATGTGCCGGCAAGACACCTTGTGGGAGCAGGCGAGCAGCGAAGTCGATGTCCCGATAGTCTGCATGCCAATCATTTGATGAGTAGGAGTAGATAGCACCGAATGAGAAGCAGAAATAACGAGGATAGCAGGCGATCAAAATAAAGCTTATCAAATGCTGTGTTTGCGGCTCGGTGTTGACGAATTGACCGCCATCCTCCGTCATAGAACCCAACTACGGCATAGCGCACGCAAGCTGCCTACATTGCCGAGTACAGACTTGCCTACAATGTGCCGGCAAGACACCTTGTGGGAGCAGGCGAGCAGCGAAGTCGATGTCCGGACGTGGATCCGATCTGTCTTGGCGCCGGCGAGATCTCTGTAGTTTTGCGTCAATAATGTGGAACAGGTGCCAAAGAGATCTTACCTGACGATCGCATACGGGACACGCTGAGGAGTCGGAGGCCTTCTGCGTACGGCAACCAAGCCCAGGTTTCAGCAAGCGAGTGGTTCTCATGGCGCGTATGCGTTCCCGTGGTTCGTTTTGTGCGGGCTTGGGCTCAAGAAGAACATGGCGTACGGTGCGCTATCTATGCCCTAGACGCATCAGTAACTCATACGGCGACGCGGATTGGGAAAATCACGGACGATTGGGGCCAACCCTCGTTGGCAAAGCTGGGGTTGGCCGCGTGTGATGCATGCCGGGGTTGCCTTGCTGCTGCGGAGTGCCAGTGTTCAACAGACACGCGACGCGGTCAAGACGATGGCAGAAGACGTACGTTGACACGAACGTCAGCCATTGGCAGATCTGGATACGTACGCTTGTGAGGGCGCATACGTGTCAAGGGGCTGGACAGCGCGCGACTATTAGACTCGTTCGTTTACAGACTGTACTCGTACCGGAACTACTTAGGCCGGTTGAACGTATTTGGCCTACTGATCTGCAGCGTGCCCCCAATATTGTACGAGCATGATGGAAATGAGAGGCCGGCGGCAATTTGTAAAGTATGAGGAAGGCTCAATAGACAGAAGACCGCAACGCACCTGCAAGATGCATGGGACGCCGGGCAATGGCTGCGGAGGTGAAACCAAAAGCGCACGGATGAATCCGAACAGATGTGACAAAGAAAAGTTCTGGACCATGCGGTGCCGACGGATGATGGTATATCCGGACAATGAAAATGCATCGCCCAGGTTGGAACCTTCGCTTGTTCTTTACCCTCTGACACTGAGGACGCACACGCGATTGTCATCGCTGCATTGCAAAGGTAAGATAATTGTATATGACAGTGCCTTTTAAAAGCTAACCAGTCAAGATAGAAGGACAAAACAGAGGGCCGACGCGTAAGAAGGCACAGGAGAAAAATGACGTCACTCCGGTCACTAACGACGGCGTAAGTGACCGGAGTGACGTCACTCTGCGTTGCTGGTGAGGACAATGAGACTCTGCAGACCAAGAGACTGAAAGCGACTGACAAAGCGTAAGGAACGTCATGACTTGTCGACATTGGACGCATTTTCCTGTAGAAAAGTGAGCCCTAGACCGAACACCCGGAACAATGTCAAAAATACTCACCTTGAACACACCCAGTGGCGGTGTAACTTGCGCGGATAGGTGAGTGAAACAATGCGTGCATTTGTATTAGTGCAGCAACATGATTGAGGAACTGGGCGGAGTGCCGGTGTACACACACCAAGATCAAGTCAGGCGAAAGGATGACAAGTAAACTCAATACGCGCCTTCGAGACGTGTCATCCAGGCGCACCGGCATGCACGCTAGTCACCCCAGGCTTTCTCCGACACGGTCCTCTCCCAGCTTTAAGCAACGCATGTCAAATTTTCGGGATCCGGAGGGTCTTGACGGAATGATTATTGCCGGCAGAGAACAAGACGTGGGCATCCGTAAGCTAACGCACAGACATCAAGTCGAGCGCGGTCGCCTCCGGGACGCGAACACGGCTGCAGGTGTTGAAGAAGGGGCGAGGAAGGGGGGAGATTGGGGGGGAGATTTGGTGAAGATGGATAAATTTCGAACGCGGGAGGTGCGTGGGGCCTTGACGATATTCTTGACACGAGGAGAACGAGACACGGGCATCCATACGCTAGCACACAGACACCGAGTCGAGTGTGGTCGCAGTCCGGACGCGAACGTGCTCGTCTGGGGCGGAGGAAGATGACGAGGAGGACGCGGCTTGACTGCTGAGGTGAAGTCTTGATCTTGATAGCGATCGAAATCTGAGAGCATTGTGGACAGATTGGAGAGTAATGAGAAGACGAACACAGCTCTCAAGACATCATACACACCATGGACAACACGAAAGCGAGAATGAAGGAAGGAGGTGGAGCGATAGCAAGGGTAATTGTCGCTCGAGGCAGGGAATGAGAAGAGCGAGTCCATGCGGCAGACGACGCTTGGTCACGTAGCGTGAGAACTTTGACTCGCGTTCTCCCCCACCTTCGCCTTCACCAGTTGACTGAGACGGCATCCTCGTACGGTGTGTCGCAAGATCGTGCGCCCTTTTCGTGGTTGCTGACCTGGTGTCAGATTTTCGGTGATAATCTAAACGCTGTCAGTCCCGACGGCACTTTGCACGCCCCCTCAACAGTCTCTGATTAAAGATCAAGATAGCAGACGAACAGTTGGGCGCACGCATCAGCCGTAGGACCACCAGACAGACGGGAACCAGTACGTTCAACTATGGCGTGATGGCGCAGAAAGAGCTGACCAAAGGCACATATTAGGTGCTGTTTACTCGGACGGATCGTACCGACAAGGAGAAAGCCTCGAGTAGAGTTGGACTAGGAGGGCAGACAGATAGGAAGAAGTGTGTCGAAGAGCGGGAGCGAAAAGGAGGAGGTGCGTAGCATGCTGTCGCAGCTGCGCACCATTGACTAACACAGCCGGCCCCGCAGGATTTCCTTCACTCGGATCGAACAATGTTCTCCGAGCCCTATGATGCGTGGGCGAGCGCGCCCAACTCTAAACAGGGCCTCATCTCATTGAATACAAGAACCATCATGGAACAACGCGTGACGGACGTTGCAAGGATACACCCCGACGGTTGGTGGGGCGAGCATGAGTGGACAGCTTTCCCGCAACCGTATGATGCCGCCGCACCGTATCTCGGTTACATTCCACTCCCAACTGGCGATCACGACATCTCATTGGACGTGGAAATCTTGTGGCAGACGCCATTCCGAAGCGAGATGGTGGAAACTTCGGAGAAGCCGCGCCTGTACACGCTGAAGGCAGGCTTCCTCGGACGTCTCGATAAGCGCGTCGAATGGGCGAAAGACATGAAGGCCCAACTTCAACGCGCCGCATTAACGGACTTGGCAGAAACTATGACTATCCCGTATGACGCCCTCCTCCGCGCACGCGTAGCTCGCGCAGATATCCGTGACGGCTTGCCAAGTTGGAAGCAACTCTTGATGTGCGTCAGGGCAGCGCAGCGAGGCCTCTTGGAGGTGATGGCATTCATCCTCTGGTGGCGCGATATCGACCATGGTGGGTACGATGATACTATCACAGGAAACGCGCGGAGGGCAATGAGGGGTAGCATCGCGCCAGACAAGTCCATTTATCGCAATATTGCACAACACGGATATCCCGTATTCCTTCCTGTGGACCTATCAACAATCTCATTGGACTACAATCTCAGGGTCAGGGGGACGAAACGAGCAACGCGTGTACAAACAGGCGCCTCACCGATTCAAGACTCTGTATCAGAACACGAGGGCCCGCTTTGGTTCTATCCCCCGACAACCAACGGGTATGGAAAGTTCGAGGCTGCCGCAAGAGGATACGCCGAGCGCATGGACGTATGGAAGCCGTCAGTCCAATACCAGAGCATGCACGGAAAGGGAAACGGTAAGTTGTAGAACATGTGTGATAGGGCTGTGACTGACGGATGGGCAAAAGATCGCAGATGGGTACGCGAAGTAAAACATCCAGAGCTCCGACGCTGGCTCGATGACCGGCCTAGTGAGCGGCCGGAATACCTACCCCAGTCGGTATCCATCTGGGACCAAGCAATGCTACACGCTTGCGACCATCGAATCCTCAAAAGCCAGACAGAACATCGGAAGTTTGATCTTCCACCCCCCCGCCTTTTCTGGGGCCGCACTGAGGCGCTGCAGTCAAAGTTTTACCTGCGTGCGCAGCAGCTTTACGCATCGAGTGAACGAAGAATCCGAGCCGGACAATCGGGATTCACGACCCAAGGCTGGCGCGATTTTCTTAGCGACACATACTGGAAGAAGGCAACACCGAAGATGAACGAACAGTTCGACCCAACAAGCGACTATATTTTCAACGACGAGCTGTTTTTCCAGTTTGGGTCGACAACTTTCTTCACACCGGAAGATGACGCCCAAATCAAAGCCGGTCACTTGATACCGATCACGCCAATGGCGTGCGGATGCCAGGCCGATTCTGCCACGTTCGACAACCCTGACAACCGTTCAACCTTCATTTACAAGCTCACCCTACACTCCCTTCTCCTTGATCTCACACGTTTGGACGCAGCGTTGGGTCTCGACGGATCAGATGCAGGGAGCGACTTGGCGCAGGTCCACGCACCTCACAGCCATAGCGCGCTTCTGAAACGGTTTGTCTTCTTCCATGGTGTCGACCGGCCACCGGCATGGTGCGCGGACAGTGTAACAGGCAGGATAGGCTGGCTACTCGTATTGCGAGACATCATTCGCGCTTACCCAGTTCAGAAGCACTTGGCGAGCGATACGTCAGGTTTTGACCCTAGGATTTTGAAGCAGGTCGAGAACATGATAGCGGAACCGGAAGCAAACCTGCGGGACGTAGAGATTTATTTACTCGCAGCACTCGCTGATACGATCAAGTCCACGCTTGGTATTTATCCATATCCCCTTCTCATGCCTCCCAAGTACTATACTCTAGCGTGCTCGAAACATCGCCACAACCATGTATGAAGCTTATCCGTGACAATGGAATGCAGAAGTCGAAAACATGGCAGGGGAAATGCAGCGTGTGAGTAATTTCCCAAAAAAGGCGACGGAGATAGTCGTTGCATGGGTCCAAAAAATGCTGTATGTAGATTACATAAGAAACTTGCTGGGAGTGGGCCGACGTGTAGCGCGGCAGTACGATTCCGCTCACAAGTCTGGACTGGAACTCTTTTTATGTAATCAGATATGGTTATTGCAAGTGCTTTAAATAATTATACTTAGATGCTACACTGAGCCTTACAAGACAAGAGAGTACTAGTAGCATTCGGTGGTATTGAACGATGTCACGTACTCTTGAGCTGCACTGGAGGGTGCCGGTCCAGAGCGTTGAAAGGTGGTCGCTGTCAATGACATCATTCCGGGTTTTAAAGTGCATTTAAAAACCCGGAGTGATGTCATCGTAATTCTGCTTCTGCTAATACCATTATGTGCTTGACGGTCAATTTCTCTGCTCTGAAACTTCTGTGAGTGATGAGTGATTGAAGTAATGCTGTACATAGACAACCATTTGCGTGAATTGTTCAAAGAAAAAGTGCGAACAGGCAAAAGCGCGAGTTGACATAGCGTGGGAGTAAACTCCTAAAAAAGGCGACACAGATGGTCGTTGCATGGGTCAAAAAAATGCTGTATATGGATGACATAAGCAACGATTCGTAGGAATCGTAACGATTCGTAGGAATCGTAACATGTTCCGAGGAGAGCGGTGCGGGCATTCTGCACGGGAGGAACGTATTATATCTGTTCGATCTTTGTTTGTCGTACTCAATACAGAATATCGGGACCACGTTTACCGAAGCTTTCTGAGTAGGCGACATAGCGGACATTCATTTCAATCCCTACCGTTCAGCAGTGTATCTCTCACACTCCGTGACCCGTCTCCTCTTCGTCTCTTTTTCCTACATCAGCACCCTTATCCCACTCCTGACAAAATGCTGCTTCGCGCGCGTCATCCATCTCTCCTCCCCGGTGCACTGCGACAAATCAAGCTCCTCCAACCGACACCCCGCCGCGGCGCGCGCCGCCAAGGTCCACGGCAGCTTGCGTATCGCATCGCCCTCCTCCGTGGCATCCTCTCCCTTCGCCGAAATGTGCACGCCCACAAACACGAGGACCGCGAGCGCGGGCAGGACGGGCGGCACGCGGCGCAGGCTCGCACACACAGCCACCACCGCCAGACCGTTCTTCACCACGAGGCGCCGCAATGCAGGCATGTCCCGCAGTGAGGTGTCCTCGATCTCGATATCATCAGAGTCGATCGTCAGCTCCCGCAGGTGCGCAGATGCCAGGGCATTCAGGGCGTCGCGCGTGGCCCAGGTTGAGTTGAGGAAGCGCACGGTCAGGGTCGGCTCGTGAGTATGTGCATGAATGTCCGTGCGCGCGGTGATGAGGCCGTCGCAGCCTGATTTGGCAGTGCCGATGTGGATCCTGGTCATGGGGTTGGCGGACTGGCCCACGGGATCGGCGTGGGACTGGACAGACGCGAGGATGGTGGGCAAGAAGCGGTCTGGGAGTGGGCTGTACCATTGGTCGAAACAGTTCATCTTGTAGCAGGCAACGGCGTGGGCCGGCAGCGCGAGGAATGGGAGAAGGATCATGCTGTCTCGCATGGACATATTCAGTTTCAGATACGCCAGATTTGCGAGAGTAACCCTGCGACGTTGTGGGACCGGTTCTTCCATTCTATGCCTATTGAAAAGCTTTATCTTGAGCTGCTCCAGTGTGCGCATCCCTTCAAGTGCGTCAAGCAGTTCATTGAGAAAAATGTAAAAAGGATAATGTTTATCCGGATCGCAGGCGTTCACAATGTGGAGGCGGGTGAGGCATGCAAAGATCGACAGCTTCAATGGCAGGGTGATATATTTTCCGGAGAAGTGAAAATAGCGCAACGCCGGCGTGTGGCGTCCCAGAAAATCCTCCGGAATCGCGTCCGAGCGGTACGCCATCGTCAGCTTGAGTGTATGTAGGAGCGGTGCGCCCATGTTCAACGCAATTACATCGCGCGCCAAAAAGTCGAGTTCGACATCCAAATATGCCGTGCGCGACATATTCTTGGCGACAAATCGGAGGCGCCAATCCTCAGGTGCGGAGACTGAATCCTGCATCTTGCAAACGAGTGGCATTGTCCGCGCGCGCTCCGAGAACCTGTTGATCCAGACGGGGCCCAATGAATATGAAATGTTGGCCCAAAGCCCTGAGTGCTCGAGCACGACCTCCCGCCAACGCCGGCAAATGTGCGTCACTACGAGCCACCCAAACTGCGCGCAGAACTTTTTTCTTAGCTGGGGATGGTCAATCTCCGAGCAGAAAGTGAAGATATTCCGCAGGATCTCGGTTGGGAGACGTGCGACGGGGAGAAGGGAGTTGCGCGTCTGACGCAGTGCACGGCGGGCAACGTTCACGGCCTCATTGTCGACGGCGTACGCTTTGCGCAGGGCCTCCTTCGCTGCCTCGATTGCGTCTTCCTCTGCCTGAAGCCGGGCGTTGTGGGAGGCCTGCATCTCGCCGAGCACGCGCTCAGCGGTCTCGACGCTTTCAACGGTGGCGTGTGCGAAGTCGAAGAATGGAATTTGGACCGCTTGAATCTGGCTAATCCTGCAGCGCGCGGAGCTCAGCCAAATGGTTTCATCGTGTCCTTCGGTTTCGTCGAAGCAGTGGCACCTGGTCTACCTGTCAGCGGAGCAATCTCTCCGCTAAGGAGATGCACTCACCTCTTATCGACGGGGCTCCCAGAAGCTTGCATTGTATTGAAAGGGTCCGAGAAATAGAGGTAGATATCGGTGGACTTGAATTGAGGAGATGGGTGCGGTGGAGGAAAAACTTCGTACATGCGTTGTCCATGAGGCCGCGGCGCTCCCACGATTCACCACGTGTACCAAGCGCCATCTCCTCCGCCTTCCAGCTCTCTTTCTGTCTGCTCCCGCACACAGCTGGTTGACGACTGCTACTAGAAATCTCTTGGGCAGAGACTTCCCCGCCGGTTGCGTATCCATCTTGGCGCCCTGGACGCTACGATTGGCATACGGAAGATGCGCGCCACCGTGGAAGTCTGGAGATCGCGCTGTCTCCTGTCGAGCGGTGCTCGTCCTTGGCACTCGAGCAAATGGCTGCCGCGTTGCAGTCGGCCGCCTAGCTCATATCGTTGAGTGCACAGATGCCGACTGCGACGGCGAAGAAGAGAGCGCGTGACATGGGGTAGAAACAGAGTGGCGCGGCGTGCCGGTACGTTTTGATATGAGGTCAACTGAGGGAGCTGTCGGACAGACGCCCGCGATGAGGTATAGCCGGGCGATCTATCGTGTTGGGACATATACGCGGTCTGCCTTTTTGGCGTGGGTGGAAATGGAGACAGACGTCTAAGGCAGGCGGTGGGTAGGGAGTACGCCGACGGCCGACGGAGCACAGGATGAGGCTGACGGGGACCTTGACTGCGCAGGGCTAGGCCGTCTCGCCGAAATAGGGATGTGGAAGGCGAATGGCCGCAGACTGCGCTTAACATGTGGGATGGAGCGCCGTCCCGGTACATGTGGGATATGAGTGTGGGACAACGAGTGCGATAGTGTAGCAGGTGCGATAAGTAGTGGTGTTTTTTTGTCTATGTTCTGGTTGTGTGCTGCCCACTGCCGTCGGAGCGGGACGCGGATTTCATATCCAATCAAAATCATACCGAGGGTTCTGCAAAATTATCAGCCATGAACGGTACCACACGTCACTCTTGAGACCCACCGGAAAGGCGTCAGGATCAGCGCGTATGTCTAGTACCACGCCGCGGTCCTGACAAAACTTCTCAAACGGTTTGATTTGCAGCTCCGTCACGTGGCGCGTCGCAGACACCAGCTGCAAATGGGCCAAAGGACGCAGCGCGGCAACCATTAGCTCGACGACAGCGGGGCCCCACCGGAAAGAAACAATGGGGTGGCACCCGACATGGCGCAGTCCCGGCGGGAGTGTGATGGCTTCATGGGGCAGCTCGCTGATCATGAGGCTCTCAAGTCCATCGAAGTGCTCCAGGAAATCCTGCGGCGGGAAGCTGCCGAAGACCCGCAGAGTATGGAGCCGAGATAGCAGGGAGGATATACCGGGTTGCTGCCACCAGGCGTCGCGCCACAACACGTCGCACAGCTCGAGATCTCGGAGCGCGCTGAAATCATTCCCTGGTGACAACAACCATGAGATGGCATATCCCTCGACGATTCTGAGCGCCTGCAGGGTTCCGGTTGCTGAAATGGGTGAGAGGAAGACATCTGAAAAACTACGAGCAGCCAAATCGAGTGCACGAAGGTTCGGCCACGTCCGCAGGAGGAGGGTGGTGAAGAGATGACGTCCGCACGGGACAAGACACTCGGGTTGTACCCGGATTGCATGGAGACGATCTTCGAGCGCATCGTATTCTATCGGTTCATGTTCAGCGATGTATATTCTCCGAACCTGCGGGCAGAGCTCGAGGAGGGCGAGACCGTCTAAGTGTTCGGAATTATTGTCCAGTCCCGCTTTTATGGAGATACTGCGCACGGCCGCAGAAAGATGTGGGCTGGAGCGGAGGGTACGAATGAGCCGCGTGATCCTAGGGCCGCCGTTTATGGCGCAGGAGGGATGGCGGCCATGAGGTACACGGCGGAAGAGGAGGCGCTGGGCAGTGTGAGTCCACGCACGGCAGACGAGGGCGCAGGCGAGAAGCGTTGCACAGTCGACATCCCTTGCTTGGGATAGTCGATAGACCCATTCGATGATAAGGATTTGCACCTCAAGGGGTGTCTTCGCCATTACGCTGCGGCGGACTGCCGTTGAAGAGGTGGTAAGATGACGACTCCAAGTGAACGGCCGGTACGCACGTCTTGACCACGTCGCAGGGATCTCCTATGTTCGGATTTGAAGCCCTAAGCACATTGTCAGAGGCATCCGATTGAAAACGACGCAGCTACTCACCGGCACCGGGTACGGCTCAGCGTGTCCAAACGCAAGCGCAAAGCGATCGTAGAGATCGCTGAACACCAGATATTGATCGAGCCTCTCAAACAGTCCAGGTTTGAATGAAAAGAGCCAGGCAGATGAGTGGTGAACGCGATGCGGCCGCGATGTTGTGGTCGTTGATGTTTGACCGCGTCGCTCATACAAGTCCCACGATCCCGGCTCCTATCCTTCGTCCTTATATTCCTACGATCCGCACTTCTCGGTACTCGAACAAATTCCACTGGAGGAAAGGCAAAATTTGTGATTTACATTGGTATAGATGATGTGTGGCCTTTCCTGGCGCACGGAAAATCACAACGGCTACGGACTTTACGATACGAACCCCAAGATAGTCTAAGAGAGCGAAGTCGCGGCTCGCGGGCCGCTTGCGTCGCCTCAAATCCAGTCGATATGTCGGGGTTGCTGTGGGCGGCATGTCAGCAGACATCCTCCGAGTTCATCAACCTCAACGCACCTGGAAGTTAACAGGCCTTGCATAAACCCCAAAGTCGACGCCTCTGTCCCGGCACATCCCTTCCAACGCCGCCCGCACATGCTGCTCGACACGGCGCGTCACGGAGACGAACTGCAGCTCCGGCAGCGCGCGAAGAGCCTTGACCGTGAGCTCGGCGACCACGGGCGCGCTGGGGCCCGCCGTCCAGGCGTGGCAGCCAAAGTGCCGCAACAGCGGCGGCAGCGTCACGGGCGCTGTGGGCGGCAGGTCCACCACGAGCGTCCTGAGCTGGCGGAGCTGCGCCAGGATCTCCTGCGGCGGAAACTCGGCCGGCCTGAGCAAGCTGTTGATCTGCAGCGATTGCAGCTGCTGGAGAATGCCCGCAGACGTGAGGTGCGCACACAGCACTTTTTCTGGCCACCGGGGGCTGAGCAGACCGAGATGCCGCAGCGCGGGGAGGGGATGTGCAAACGGGAGACAATACTGAGGGTTTTCTGCGAGGATTTGAAGAGATTCTACTGTGGTAGGGAGCGGATGCTTGTAGCCATCATTCAATACGAGTACGCGCGCGCCCGGGCACATATCGATGAGGCTTCTGGGAGTCTCTGCGTCCAGGAAGGTGGTCTCCAGGACGACGGGCCGCAGCTGGATCGCGCGCATGCGTGCTTCGAATTCAGCGCCCACGGTAAACGGGCCGCGGCTCTGCCAGTTGATAAACGAGATGCCTTCGACGTGGCGGCAGAGTTCCAGCAGATCGAGGCAGTTGGTGACATACTCGGAGTCTGGATATGGCGGCCATGCGACCTGGATGCACCGGATGTGCGCGGCGAGGTGTGGACGCGTGGAGAGGGTCTGGATGAGAAGGCGGATACCGAGGGGACGATTTTGCCACGTGTCGCAACGGATGCGTCGGAAAAGGAGGCGCTGAGCGGTTGCCGTCCACGCGCGGCATACGAGTGCACATGCGCGAAGGGTGGTGTAGTCGATGGTGACGTGTTGGGATAACCGGAATATCCATTCGATGAAAAGTAGCTGGACGTCCAGAGGGAGATCCGCCGTGCTCTCATTGGGTAGGTGACGAGGCATTTTGAACCTAGATAGCAAACGGTGAGCATACACAGCCATAGCAGATGAGAATACAACGCACCGAGAGAACCACAGAGCTCGTAATCTCCACTAGTTCAAGAAGACCATTAAACGGCACACTCTCGCCGTATATCACAGGCTATCACAGGGAATGCATGGATACGTATCCATGCAAACAAGCTGTTACGTGAGTTCAGTCGATCGAATGGTCAAGCTATTGAGAGACGGAACGCGCTGACCGCTGATAGGCTGCGAGTCGTAATGTGGTAAGTAGTACCGTATGTCGCGCAGCGCGGTCACGACGGTGGTGTTCCGAGTCAAAGTTCACCTTCCCACGCGACCGGACATTCCGACGGCGGGCCGGTACCGGCGTTGATTGATGCTCACGGCGACTTGCCCCCCTCCGAGTTCAACGTCAGCATCGCGACCTTACTCACTCCCTGCTGCACCTCACACTACCGCCCAGTCCCCGCTTAGCGCTGTGCTGCCCTCCAACCGCACCGCACTGCTTTCTCGACCGCCATTTCGTCCAGCACCGGCCACCGTGCGCAGCCTCTGTAACGCCAAGACAACGTAGACACCATGTCACGAAGACCAATCGAAATCGAACGCGACCTGCCAGTGACCTGCCTGTTCCGGGGAGACGCGGCATTGACGGAGTGAGGTGAAGAGGAGGTTGGGGGAGAAGCACGAAAGCGAACGCGACGAATCAATCACGGTGAGCACACCTGCGGAGCGTATCTGACCCGCGCTGACAGCTTCATGATAGGGCCACATACTCGCGATCGACTCGTGCTAGCACCACCCGCGGTCTCTTCCACATCTGCATACTTAGTGCCCAGCTGAACACCGGCCCTTGCACATCCTCGACGCCTGCCACCCACGGTGGCCTCGCCGTCTGACTCTCTTGCCTGCGGTCGACAAACGCCTGTGCCCATATCGGCTGGCTGCAACCATCAATAACCCCCCACCGCTCTGTCCGGATTGGCTTCGACTGCCAGCTGCCGCGATTCTCAGCAGGTGCGTGTCTCTCCCCGCGCCGTGCTCATGCTTGCTGACCGGTGCCGCGCTATCTTACACGCAGGTAGCGTTGACACGACATGCGGCGGCCCAGCCACTCCTGTCCGCAGTGCAGCTCTTACTCCCGGCGCTCTCGATGCGCGTCGGCGCGAGTCTACCAGGTCGGGAGCGGGGCGGTGACGATGGGTCAGTGCAGGCGGGTCGGGGAGGTCCGTTGGGCGCGGCGCGGAGAAGAGGTGTCGGTGGAGGAGCGCGATGTTGATTGGGAGTGCGTGGTGCGTGCGCGGGTCCCGGGAAGGCGGGTGGTGCGGTACTAGGGCACGCACACAACGGAGAGGGCGCCGAGAAAAGAGCGAGTAAGACAGACCGGTGGGGCGGGTGGGTAGAGCTCGTCAATCACCGCGTAGCTCTTTGAGAATGCCGACCATTACATGCACGATGATAGCAAGCTACCGCAAGTCTGCATGGTCATGCTGTTGTAGGTACGTGGGAGCGGCGAGCGCGTCATTGACGAGAAACTCGAAGGACCACGTCTCGCGCGCGGGGGAAGTACAAGAGCAGCCGCTGCCGCATAAAAATACAAAGCGTCGGTGATTTTGGGGCGTGGCCAGCGATACCCGCGTTTGCAGAAGAGCACGGCAACGCGGATACGGATTCCGATGCGACTGAAATAAAAATCGGCCATTACTCGTACAGAGAGAGCTCAGAGAGATGATCTTCAAACGTCCGAGGCCGACCGTCACTTGATCGAGACAGCGGCTGGCATTGCCTCAAATCCAGTCAATGTTCCAAGGTTTCTACGAGCTGCCCGTCAGCAAATTCCGTACAAAACCGCGGGCCACATACCTGGAAGTGATTAGGCGTGGCATATATCCCAAAATCCACTCCCTTCGCGCGGCACATCCCTTCCAAAGCGGTGCGCGCATGCTGCGTCACAAGGATCGTCGTGGTGACGAGCTGCAGCTCTGGAAGCGCGCTGATAACAGCTACCTCAAGCTGGCCCGACGGGTGCTCCCCCCAGCTGTGGTAGCCGAAGTGCCGCAACGACGGCGGGAGCGTGATCAATGTTTTGGGCAGCTCGTTGAATATGAGGACCCTGAGCTGGGCGAGCTGCGTCAGAATTTCCGCCGGCGGAAACTCGCCCTCGACATGCAGCGTTGTGAGCTGCGCGAGGATGCCTGCGGAAATGGAAATGAGGCGCGCGGTCTGTGCTGTGGTGGACCACTCGGGGCGGATCAGGCAGAGATAGCGCAGTGCGGTGAGGGGCTGCGAGCGCGACAGACATTCGATGACACTGCTCCCGTATATCTCGAGGGCCTCGATAGTGGGGGGCAGGGGAGAATCAAAGCGTTGTGATCGCAGGCCGAGCACGCGCACGCCAGGGAACGTTTCCGGGATGCCGCTGACGGACCTGTCCACACCGAGCACCTCCAGGAGCACGGGCCGCAGCGGGATGGCGCGCAGGCGTGCATGCAATTGAGTGCCGGTGGCCGCAGTTTTCTTATCCGCCCAGTCCCAAAAGAATATGCCCTCGACGTGCTGGCAAAGTTCGAGCAGACGAAGGTAGATGTCGCCATGGTCGGGTCTAGGCGATGGCCAGGCGGCCTGGATGAGCCGGACGTACGTGGCGAGGTGTGGACTGATGCTGAGGGTACTGGCGAGGAGTCTGATATGGCACCTCGAGTCGTTATCATAGATGCAAAAGCAGCAGATGCGGCGGAATAGGAGGCGCTGGGCGGTGGGAGTCCAAGCGCGGCAGACGAGCGCACATGCGCAGAGGGTGGGATAGTCGATACGCGTGTGTTGAGACGATCGGTATACCGACTCTATGATGAGGACATAAATGTCCAGAGGCAGTTCTATCGCCATGAATGTGTCTGAAGAGGCTGGGTACCAGGGGGATAGATCACGGCTTCAGCAGCTCGTTGCTGCTGGTTTCCGTTGAATCTAGACTTCCAAGACGGTAAGGATCGACGACGTATGCAGATGCAAAGCACTGCGCACCGAGAACTAGGTGTGAGATCCACACGCCTTGTTGTCTCCGGAGCTTTTCAAGGCTACCTCGTTCGACAGGAAAAGCGTTGAACACGTCACTGGCAAGGCCCCGGCACTGGCCCGGGATCCTGTGAGAATATAGTCCAGACGATCTGCTCAAAACATCAGTTCGATCAAACGGTAAGGCGAATGAGACATAAAGACTGACTGGATATGAGCGTGATGTGGTGGACCAGGAGAAGAGAGTGGGCGCGCACTGCCAGCAGCAGCCAGGGGCAGCCATCGATAGCCGCCCAGATTCGTCGCGGCTGCTCTCTGCGTCCACCACATCGCACCACATCACCCTCATATTCGGTTGGTTTTTGTCTCTCATCGGCTTTACTATTTGATTGAATTGGTATATTCAGGTGACCGACGTCTCCTTACAGGATCATTTGTCGGACAAGGTGGCCTTCGAAAACGGTAGAGCCAGCAAGGCGTGTAGATTCCGAATCCCTGTCTCGGTGCGCAGTTCTTTGCGTCTGCCTGCTTCGTTGATGCTCACCATCTACAACGTTTAGGTTCGACAGGAATCAGCAGCAAAAAGTCGCCGAAAGCCGCGATCGATCCTCCCGGTACCCACCCTCCAGCCACCTTCATGGCGATCGCAGTGCCTCTGGACGTTCATGCCCTTATCATCGAATGGGTATTCCGGTCCCCTCTGCGTGCGGGTTTCATCGATTATAACGCCCTCCGTGTATGTGCGCTCGTCTGCCGCACATGGACTCCCATAGCCCAGCGCCTCCTGTTCCGTCGCATCCGTTGCACTTGCATAAATTACCATGGCGCCTGGTGCAAAATCAGACGCCTCTTCAATACCCTCACCATCCGGCCACACCTCGCCGTGCACGTCCGGCACATCGAGGTCGCCTGGCCATCGAATCCTTCCGACTATGGCAACGTCTGCCTCGATTTGCTCGCACTTTGCCCCCACGTTGAGGGCGTTTCCTTCTGGGACTGGGTGAACAACGGGACGGAATTGGACGCCGAATTTATTGCCCGCCTGCGCGCAATACAGCTGCAGCCCACGCTCCTAGAGATGCACGGTACGGAGAGCTCCGTCAACGGCATTTTGCAGGCGTTCCCTGCCGTGCGCGTGCTCGCCCTGCCAGGACTCCATTCCGATTCCCCAGTGCCTCCCACAATAGAGGCTCTAAAAATCAACGGGCAGAGTGCTGGCAAGCTTCTATCTCTTTCGCAGCCCCTCCCCGCGCTGCGCTATCTGAGTTTGCTAAGGCCGGCGTGGTCCCACACGGAGTTACTAGGCCCGCAGCTCATTTCCTCGGGCATTCTCCCGCAGCTCGAATGGCTGCTGATCAAGGGCTCGTTTCCGCCGACCCAGGTTCTGGAGCAGCTCTTCCGCCTTAGGACTCTCGTCATCTACGAGCTGCCCGACACCCCCGTAAAGCTCCCGCGGACGTTGAGGCACTTCGGCTACCACGTCCAGTCGCAGCAGTTGTTGGGCTCACACGCTGGGAAGTTTTTGGTCGACCTTATTTGTGATCTTCCGGAGCTCCAGTTTGTCACAGTGACCCGCGATGTGATGCCGGAAGTGCGTGTCCGTTTGGAAGGGATGTGCGGCGAGAAGGGTGTGGATTTCGGGACATATGTCGCGCATCATCACTTTCGGGTACGTGGCCCGCAGTCTTGTAGGGCATGTGCTGACGTGCAGCTCTCAGCAACCTTGGAGCATGGACTGGATTTGAGGCAATGCAAGTCGTTGTCTCAAGGACGGCGGGCCTCAACAGTCTCGACATGCTGTCTTTGAACTTCTGCTGTACGGAATATGGCATATTTCTTTTTTCCAGTTTCATCAGAATCCGTGTACACGTCGCCATGCGCCCCCCGACACGCTCTGTCATCGACTGCGGACTCCATGACTTCCCCTGCGCGCGCGACGTGGCCCTTTGAGTTCGCCTCGCCAGGCACGCGCTCGCCAGTCCCAGTGCAACCTCCACAGACATGGCCATGATATACCTGGCATCGAAAAGATGCCAAGGCACATTGTGCCCGCCATATGGTTTGGAGGTCTCTCCTTGCTCGCTTGATTCTGAGCAAACAACCATACCACCTGGCATGGCGTCTGCCGGAGTCACTTTGGAATACACGGTGGTCGATTGGGTTCGCGCGGGAGCGAATTGGAAGAGCGCTGGAAGGCGGGTAGCTCGGTGCACGTGGTGGGAACGCCTCAGCCTCATGGATAGCGCATGCTCGAATTTTTTTTCCTCCGCCGCACTCATCTCTTCAAGCCAAGTCCACCAAAGTCTGCCTCGCTTCCCCCGATTTTTTTCTACACAGTGCAAGCGCAAGCTGCTGGGAGCCCCGTCGATAACAGGTGAATACATCTGTTTGGCCGACAGACAGGTCTGCTGACAGGCATAGCAGGTGCCAGTGGTTCGACGGACTTGAAGGACACAACACCATCTGGATGAACTGCGCGCGCTATATGATTACCAAGATCGAAGTGGTTCATGTCCCATCCTTCGACTTCACACACGCGACCTTCGAGAGCACCGAGACCGCAGAGCGCGCGCTCAGCGAAATGCAGGCCGCCCACCGTGCCCGGCTCCAGGCAGAGGAAGACGCGATCGAGGCCGCAAAACAGGTGCTTCGCAAAGCGTATGCTGTCGACGATGACGCCATGAGCGCCGCCCGACGCGCGCTGCATGAGAAGCGCAACCTCCTTCTCCCCATTGCACGCCTCCCACCCGAGATCCTCCGAAACATCTTCCTTATCTGCTCGGAGATCGACCCTCCGCAGAAAATCATGCATAGCAGATTTTACCCTGGATGGCTCGCAGTGACGCGCACCTGCCGGCGTTGGCAGGATGTCGCGCTCGAACACGCGAGGCTCTGGGCTCGCATCTCGCATCAATTGGGCCCCGGCTGGGCGAAGACGTTTGCTGAGCGCGCACGGACAATGCCCATCATCGCCGACTTCTGTAACCACTACCCCGCCGAGTGGTCCCTCCAATTTCTTCGCAAGATTATCCCGCGCACAGCAAAACTGAGTCTCAACATCGACTATCGGAGACACGCTATTAGTGCGTTCAACATAGGCGCACCGCTGCTACACACACTCTTGATAATGGGATCTTGGGACAAGTTTCCGGACGATTTTCTGGGACGCCACGCGCCGGCGTTGCGCGACCTTCACTTCTCGGCAATTCTCACTAGCATCCCATTGACGTTGTCTATCTTTTCACGCCTCACCAGCCTATACATCGAATACAGTTATGAAAGCGAAGACTTTCCTTTTGACGAGGTGCGCGACGCACTGCTCGACGGGCTGGAGGGGATGCGTGAGCTGGAGCGGCTAAAGATAGGCATGTACAGCGGTGACGAGGACATTTTCGTAGGGGACGACCCGGTCGGACAGCATCGTATTGTCACCCTCGCAAAGTTATCGTATCTGGAGCTGACAGCTACATTTTTGCACTGTGCCTTGACGATAATCGATAATCTCCCACCTCCCGCTGCCGGCCCACGCCGTCGCCAGCTACGACCTGAAGTTCTGCGCGGAAATCCCCCCGAACGACTTTTTCTCCTTCGTCCTCGCATCTGTCCACTGCCACGCCGACTCCGCAGCGCAGAGCTCCGACGCTATCACCAGCCTCCACATCGGCGCCGGCTACTACGGCGACGAAACCGTCGTCACCGCGCGATCGGACGCGCATACGCACGAGCCCGCCCTGACCCTACGCATCAAAGACTACGCCTGGCCCGCCCGCGCTGCATTCGCTATCATGGCATCTGCGCACTTGCGGGAGTTGACGCTCGACTGCGATGTGCTCAGCCACTGCCCGTGGCCGGACCTGCCCGCGCTGCGGCGCCTCGTGGTGAAGACCCCGGTGGTGGTGTCCGTCTGTACGAGCCTGCGCCGCGCGCCGTATGTCCTGCCTGCGCTCGCGGTCCTCGTGTTCGCGGACGTGCGCATCTCGTCGAGGGACGGGAAAGCCACGGCGCAGGGCGAGGCGATACGGAAGCTGCCGTGGACGTTGGCGGCGCGCGCGGCGGCGGGGTGTCGACTGGAGGAGCTCGATTTGACGCGGTGCGATGGGGAAGAGAAGTGGGTGGTGCGTGCGAATGAGCGTCTGCTCAGGAGTGGGATAAAGATGCGCCATAAAGGGGAAACGGAGAGGAGGAGTGAGCCGACGGCAAGCGAGAGATACACATCATAGTAGGATTCCACCGTGCTGGCGCATTTTTTGCACCATGTCTATCCCTCTTTCTCATATCTTCTCAGTCGAGATAGTCTCAATATTCAATTATAGGTGCGAAGAAAAAAATTTGATGTCAATTGTCGCTGCACTGTCTTCAACCCGACCGTTCATTGACCTCCTTAGCTCAAACCGGCACCCACTCCCTAGCCGATCACGGCGTAGGCTTTGTGCGCATCTCGACTTTATGCGGGACACTGCCGATTGTGATCTGGGTGGAAATAGAGATAAGTTATGAGGTTGCCGCCGCCAGGAGAGGTGCTTGTTTCAGCTTTCTGCAAGGCGGGATGGACGTTGCAACGCCGGTGAAGTCGTGGCAGTACACGCAGTTCAGTATTCATCAGTCGCCAATTGCGACTCAGAGCATGTAAGACGTACAGGTCAAGAGTATGCAAAAATAACAGCACATCGGACACACAGGAAACTAGGGTGTCACGAACAATCCGAAAATTGGAGATAAGTAGAGCATGTTAGCAAAGCGACGACGACAGCGAAAACGTACTAGTAATACAGGTAACAACGGAGCATTGAATCCTGAGCCACAGCGAGAGCATTATATGCCGCCATACTTACTCTCCCAAGCGCGCGCGACCATGACAGCCTCGCTCGCCTACGCCTCCTGCTTCACTGCATCTTCGACGCGCACGGCAATGTTCTCATGCGCCTTTCCCTTCATGGCTGGAGGCAGGTCGGCCAGCAGCGCATGCTCGGCATTCTCCTCTGCGAGCCGGTCGACATCCGGAGCCGGGAAGAGCGAGGAATAGGGCTCCACGCTCGTGCTCGTGCTGCTGCTCTCCTGCCCGCTCAACGCGACTGACCCAGTTGACGGGTGGTCCCCGCGCGTCTCCAACTTAAGACTGCACGACAGATGGCGCGCGTAACACAGCGCACACGGCTTGCGCGGCCCCGCGAGCAGAATGCAAGGCGCATCCAGCGCGTCACAGCCGCCGCACGCACGCTGTCGCAGCGACTAAGCATCAGTGCAGCCCACAGCCCCAGCATAGTGCACCACACTTACCGTGTTCCGTTTGTAGCTCGACTTCCCAATGACATAGGACCCTTCGCCGGGGACGGTCACGACCACCGCGTCGTGCGGGAGAACGCGTACGGATGAGGCGTTTGCGAGGCGGCGCGGGAAGAGCTTGGGGTTGCGGGCGCGAGGAGGGAGGCCGGGTATGCCTGATGTTGCGAGGTGGAGTTAGAAGTGGATGTGAGCGGCCAAATCTAAGAAGAAACGTACTTGGTTTATTATGATTTAGCTTAGGAGGGGTGCGTCTGACGCCGCCCGGTGTGTCTGTAATCTCATGTGCTGCGTGGGCCCTGTGCTCTGTGAAGGGCGGCAGTTCGGATGGGACCGACGACGTCACGGATCGAATTTCTGCGGCTTGAGGCACAGACAGAGGCGAGACTAGCTGGATGGTATCTGATGAGGCGATATTTGCAGACGCCAGTTCCTGTAGATGCTCTTCAAGTCAGTGACCCCAGCCGTGGGCCGATACGTCGACGAATGCGTACCTCGTTCACCGTGACACCAGTGGACGCCGCTGGGTCGCTGCTCTCAGAAGAAGCTTCCGATGGTACCAACGAAAGTGCGTCGTCTTCATGCCGCGCGGCTGCTTGGTACGTACCAGCCGTCGCCGATTCCTGCAGACGCTCTTGAGCTCAGCATTCGGTCAGAAAAAGAAAATACCTACGTCTCTGACTTCCATGTAGACATTCGCATGAGTAAAGGGCTCTTCGTCGGCCACCACGTATGGGGTGCACGCCCTATGTGTCAGAAAGCACAACAAACAGTGAGACGCCGTGGCGAAGTAGCAGATCGCGTCGTTCTCGCGACAAGCGAAACATTGAAGCTACAGTCTGAGGCGTTAAGATAGGCACAGCAAATATCCAGTCGAACGTATGTCACCTCGTTCCTGCGTAAATGCGCGAGAGGATCGTTGGACTGGGCATCGATTTCCAGCGCCTCAACAGTGCCGGTGATAGCATCCCCTACTGCCACGGCGGACGCACGCTCTGGCATGGTCAAGTCGTCGTCTGCCGGTGCTTCCCGCGTTGAAGTGTTAAAAATCGGGACACAGACTTCGCCACGGAGGAAACACAGCATGCAGCTGTCAGGCCGTGCGGTCAGACACACCGCACCGTTAATGCCGCAGCATGCGACGCATGGGATCTAACCGCGCATACTTCAACGTGAGTATATGCGTTCCAAAAGACATGCGGGTGGGGAACACAAACAGACCTCGCTTTCCGGGGAAGACGAGGTCCCGATGAAGTACCTCTGGTCATCGTCGACGTTGCCGTCCGCGGAAACGGTGACAACAATTGCACCGGATGGTATGCGCTCTGGGGCATCCGCAGCGGCTGCGCGTAGAAGTCGTGGGCAGGCCTCATCGTCGGCAGCAAGGAGCTCAGGATACTTGCGCGGACGACCGCGCGGCTTCCTTAGTCTCGAGACGACCGTATCGGAATCGGAAAGTTCGCCTAGACTGGGTGCGCAGACCTCACCCCGAAGGAGACACAGCATGCAGGTGCCGCTTCGCGCGGCCAGACAGACTGCACCGCTGATGCCGCAGCACTGGACGCACGGGACCTGGTATCGCAAATGAGTGGGTGTATGCGCTCTTCATGACATTAGAGCGCGCGTATCACAGACCTCACTTTTAGGAGAAGACGAGGTCCCGACAAGGTACCTCTGAGTTTCCTCTTGGACCTTGCCGTCCTTTTCGAGTGCGGTGGTGACGTTGACGACAATTGCGCTGGATGGTATGCGCTCTGGGGCATCAGCAGTGGCTGGGCGGAGAAGTCGCGGGTAGGCGGCATCCTCGGGCACCGGGAGCTCAGGATACTTGCGCGGCCGACCGCGCCGCCTCTTTACTCTCGGGACGTCCGTATCGGAAAGTTCGCCTGCGCATACCTCTCCCCGAAGGAGACACAGCATGCACGTCCCGCTCCGCGCGGCCAGACACACCGCACCACTGATGCCGCAGCACCGGACGCACGGGACCTGATATCGCAGATCAGCCGGTTTCTTATGCGCGCTCTTCGACATCGAGCGGGCGTAGTTTCACACACCTCACTCTTCGGGGAAGACGAGGTGCCGATGAGGTACCGCTGAATTTCTTGTTGGGCCTTGCCGTCCTTTTCCATCGCGGTGGTGACGTTGACGACAAGTGCGTTGGACGGAATGCGCTCTGGTGCGTCGGGAGCAGCTGGGCGGAGGAGCCGCGGGCGGGCCTCATCGTCGGCGGCAAGGGGCTTGGGATACTTCCTCGGGCGTCCGCGCTTTCTCTTCAGCAGCGGATCCGGTGTCTGAGGCGGTGGATAGAAGACAGATTGCGACCTGAGCGGCGGTGGCGTCGGGGGACGGGAGGAGTGGGCGGGGGCGACCGATGGCTCGAGAGAAGCAGCTGAATGCAGGGAAGGTGGCAGCGGGCGATCAAGCTCCTCCAGCTTGACCTCGCGGGTCTGAAAAGCCAATCGCGCAGGCACTGCACAGCGGTTTCAGGGTCGTAGTCATGCGAGCTCATGTAGTGACTGCAACGCACCATCTGCCGTCCACCAGATCTCCGGCTCGAGAGACCCGGTATATGCTATTTCTCCTGGCTTCCCGACGTCAAAATCGTGGACATCGAATGTCCAGCCGTCTAGCTGGTATCGATCCGCTGCGTGACGGAGGGCGGCCTTCGCCGAATAGACGGCGGTCGGGATTTCGACGGCCGTGCCTAGCTTTGAGCAGACTTGCACGGCGCGGTCCTACAGAACAACATGTAAGAAAAAATACGATCAGTGTATGATGGTACGCACCAACTCGGCAGCAAGGCAAGGGTAGTATGTGGCGCGCGCCTCGTCTTGTGTTATAGAGCGGAGGTGCAGGACTGCAGCACGGATTCGTGCAGCTAGGTATTGAACCGGCTCGATATCAGAGCGTGTTGGTGGCATGGCGACTATGAGCAGTGAAGATGAAGACAAACCAGGAGTTGAACAGAGAAGAGTCGGACGAGCGGCAGCATCGGCGCCTCATGGCGGCGGCGATAAAACGCGGCTACGTGATCGGCACGGTGCGAAGCGTTGGACGCCGATGTATCTGACAGCGTAGTCTACGTATTCTTGCAACAGTAGCCGAAACGCGTTTCAACTACAGACCATCTGAGCAGTCCAGAACTGAGACACGGCATGTGCGGGTCCTCGGGGCCAACACGCGTGCAGAACACTCTTGTGATAATTTTGCTAATTCTCAAAGTGGCCACCTACGAACACGAGCCTCAACCAGATGGAAATCATGCGTGCCTCTCACTCGACACTCAAGGCTATGTAGCTCCCGCTCCAGTGAAAAAAAAAGGATAGGCCCTCGGTCTCGCTGCCCGGAGCATAAAAGAGTCAGGCACAGTAGTAAGAATTCGCCCGCGTGAGCCACGCTTTCGCTCGCCGACCTTATCCCCAGGTAATTCAGCGCGTTGAGAACGTCAACAATGGAGCATAGACGTGGGGGATGGGTAGTGTGGGCATATCGTAGACGGCATCACGCGTCACCGGAGTGATGATGATGCCGAAAAAAAGTGCGACGAAGACCCACCTGAGCGCGGCTATGCTGAGTGCACCTCAAGAGGTGTTATTGGCGGAGAGAACAGACTGAGCTGTGAAGAAGCGGTCGGTCAGATTCACTGCCAGCGAATGTCAGTGCTTCTGAGCGACGCACCGGCAGCCCACTCAGGTAGCGTACACCTTGTCCTCTTCACCACAGGCTCCCCGGCCGGTCTTGGTGTCTCTCTATCATGAGAAGTGCAGCCCTTCGACGCATCGGAAGGGTTGAACGCTGCCCTCGGATGGTGGAGAGCTAACACCAACGGATGGGGCGCCACTTGAAGCTAGTCGCGTATGACTCTGTGCGACGGCGATGGGGCAGCCCGGCTGACACCAGTCGGAAGCTGGGCATTCAGGCGAGGCACGGCATAAACGGAAGTGCGTGGCCTGGGGTCTCAGAGCGTGAAAAGAGTTGGGGGAAAGTGACGTCGAAGGTTAAGATCTGCGCTCAGATCGATCGAATTGCGTCCCGATCTGTCGTAAGCTTTTAAGCCGCCCCGATATGGATCTACCAGCCAAGGTTCTTCCGCTGCGCTTGGGGTACGCGATGGAAGCCATTCCTGGCAACGGAGCGATCTCTACACGGCCACCCTGCGCGGAGGACACGAGTGCCTTCTGATGCGAGGAATAGCGCTGCGCTGCCAGAGGCGACTGCAATCAGCAAGCACGCAACGCGGTGCCCAGGATCGGGAGACGTACCTGCTCAGTCCGAGAACCATCGGCAACGGCTTCTTGCGGCACCGAGGGTAGATCGCGGGGGTTGAGAAGAGCGGTCCAACACGAAGGTGTCGTCTCAGCGTAGACCGTCCGGCCGCTCTCGAGTCTCTGCGCGTCGATCCGATCGCTTCAAAGCGGTGACAGCGCGAGCGCAAGATGGCATAGAACGAAGCCGCGAACGACTGAGCAAGAGCCGCTGGCGTGCATATGCCTGGGTGTCTCGTGCGCCGCGTGGATACCGGAGTCAAAGCGTCGGTTTGGTTACTGGATACTGGGCTGTGATAAACAGGATAACTTTCAGGAACCGAATTAGCTGCTGACAATCAGCGGGGACGACGTAGGTGAATCACGCACAGTAGAGGATACGCAGCGAGCGATAGCGCGCGCCAGTAGTTGTCGTAACAGATCGACGTCTCCCAGGACCGGGGTAGCGCAAGCCGTCGGCGCGAGATTGAGATCCGGAGGCGGCTGCGCGCGAGTGCGGGGACTGGGAGTGGGTGCGTAGACTGTCGAGCATTTGGGAGAGATAGGGTTCGAAAGCGGCTGTCGGAATGCGGGATGGGATCGACGTTGTCACAGGTTGTGCGGAGTGATGTTCTTCAGGTGCAGATGAAACGGGTGGGGAGATGACGCCGGAGCTGTGATGCACAGGCGTGGGGAGGTGTTGGGATGGTGGTGATTAGCGCAGTCATTCGAGCGACCGTCTTGCATTGCCTCAAATATAGTCGACATGTTTAGGTTGCTGTGGGCTGCACGTCAACACATACCCTGCATCGACCACGGACAACGCACCCTGAAATGATGACGCGTTTCATATGTCTCAAATTCCACGCCATTGTCATAGCACATCCCTTCCAAAGCAACATGCAAGGACTCCTCGATCAGGCGAGTCACAGTGACGAGCCGCAGTCCCGGCAGCGCGGAAAGATAGTCAAGCGCGAGCGCCGTGTGCACCTCCGTCAGCCCCCAGGCGCGGCATTCCGCCTTCAGCCCCCAGGCGTGGTAGCCAAAGTGCCGCAACGACGAAGGTAGCGTGACGAGTTGCCCGGGCAGCGTGTCCACTACGAGGGTCTCGAGCTGGACGAGCTCCTCCAGAATTTCCTGCGGCGGAAAGTCGCCCCAGACCAGCAGTGTTTGAAGCTGCTGGGGTATGCCTGACGCGATGAACGGCTCGCGCAGAACGGGGATTGACCACGTCGTGCGGTCCAGGCAGAGATAGCGCAGCGCAGGGTGGGGCTCCGAAAGCAAGGCATGGTTTGCAATTATCTCCAGGGCTTCCACCGTGCCTGGCAGCGGGGACTGATAACCATGAGGGCATACGAGCACGCGCATGCCCGGGCACATATCAATGATGCTTTCGCAAATCGGTCGATCCAGGGCGGTGATCTCCAGGACCACGGGCATCAGGTGAATGCGTTCACGCAGATCGGTGAGCAAGGTACCGTCGTCGCCAAAAAACGATATGCCCTTTACGTGGCGACAAAGGTCTAAAAGACGGAGGCAGAGGTCCTGATAGTCGGGTGGATGCGACGGCCAGGCGATTCTGATGCGCCGGATGTGTGCGGCGAGGTGCGGGCGGATGTCGAGAATAGGGACCAATTGTTGAATCCTCCGTATGCTCCCGCGCGAAGATGTGCACCGGATTCTGCGGAAGAGGAGGCGCTGGGTGGTGGGAGTCCATGCGCGGCAGACGAGCGCACATGCGCGAAGAGTGGCACAATCGATATACGCGTGTTGCGATGACCGGTATATCCATTCGATGATGAGTATATGGACGTCCAGAGGGAGCTCGATTGCCATGTCCAGAGGGGGTAGGTACCGGTGGGGAGGAAATTGGAATCGATGGTGGCTTTCGGCCAGTCCTATTGCTGCTGACTTCGGCCGAACCTAGACATCTGACGGTGAGTATGCATGGCCAGGACAATGAAAATGACCACGCACCGAGGAGGAGGAGATCTACACACTGCTTTCTAGAGCGAATTCGTCCAACACCGTCCGCAAAGTGGAACAGCACGACGTGTTGAAGGGCAGCAGATCCTGGGCAGCCCAAGGATTTTACAGGCTGGGAGATAATCCACAGACTACGTGCTAGATATTTGAGCTCAATCGAATGGTCAGACTGGTTGAGAAGTTGCGAACTGACCAATGTGAGTCGATGCTTGAGGTGGATGATGGTGGGAAGGAGGAGCGTCAGCGCTTGTTGGTCACCGTCACCCTCACCGCGACGCTTACCCGTCATGCTCATCGGTCAAATCTTCCCCTCTCAACAGCCTGTGACTCATTATTGGAGGAGTTTGCAGTGGAAAGCGGCGCGTGGATCTCCTGCTTCTCAGTGCGTGGAACCTTTCATCTGCCATGCTCGTCGACACTCACCTCGGCTGTCCAGGTTCAACTGAAAGCAACAACAGCAAGGTCTGGCTGAAGACCACCCTCGATCAGTTCCCTGCCCCGTCCCGACACCTTCATGGCCATCGCTCTTCCTCTGGACGTCCAGGTACTCGTCATCGAATGGGTGTTCCGATCATCCCAACACGGGTACACCGTCGACTGCGCCACCCTCCACGCCTGTGCGCTCGTCTGCCGCGCGTGGACCCCCACCGCCCAGCGCCTCCTCTTCCGCCGCGTCCGGTGCTTACAGGACCGCCAGCGCAACATCCGGCTCCTCGTCAGCACCCTCCGCACCCGCCCTCACCTCGCCGCGCACGTCCAGTACATCCAGGTCGCATGGCCAGCGCATCCCGACTACGGGACCGTCTGCCTCCATCTCCTGGAACTCTGCCGCCACGTCAAGGGTATATCATTCCAGACCCTAGACAACATCACCCGCGCTTTGAGTGCCGACTGGGCCGCCCGCCTCTGCGCGATCCGGCTGCGGCCCGTCCTCCTGGAGCTCGCCGGAGGGCAGAATCCCGCCCTCAGAACCATCGTGGACATGTTCCCGAGCGTGCGCGTGCTCCTAGCCACTTCACTATACGAGGATCCGCTGCCGCTCACACTCGAGGCCCTCCAACTCATCGCAAGCGACGCGCGTTCGTGTCGCCCGCTTACGCAGCCTCTCCCTGCGTTGCACCATCTCACCTTCATCATTGTCGGCTCCAACTCGCTGTACGAGTGTTTCATCTATGCGGACTTCCTGGCGCGGCTGCAATCGCTGCACGTCAACGTTGAGTTTCCACCGCAGGACGTCCTGGCGCGGCTCGCGCAGCTCAAGACTCTCATCGTGGGCAAGCTGCCCGGCCAAAAGCTACCCACCGTCACGCTGCCCCCCTCCCTGCAGCACGTCGGCTACCACAGTGGCCGCGCGGCGCCACACGACGTGCGCGCGGAGGCCGCGGTCGATCCTCTCCGCGCGCTGCCTGCGCTGCGGCGCGTCACGGTGACGCGCTGTGTCGAGCAGCATGTGCGCGTGGCGTTGGAGACTATGTGCTGCGATAAAGGTGTGGAGTTTGGGGTGTATGCGACGCATAGAAGCTTCTGGGTGCGTGGATGGTGTGGAAGGCGAGCCCGTATGCTGATGTTCGCCCGCAGAAACCTGAAAATGTCGACTGGATTTGACGCAAGGCGGGCCTCAAGTGACTGCGGGCCTCAACTTTGAAGTCCCATGCCGTTTCTCATCCAGGTCA
Organism: Auriscalpium orientale; assembly: GCA_019915035.1. Taxonomy (NCBI): domain Eukaryota; kingdom Fungi; phylum Basidiomycota; class Agaricomycetes; order Russulales; family Auriscalpiaceae; genus Auriscalpium; species Auriscalpium orientale. The sequence goes on from JAHLMH010000001.1 coordinate 5,688,628, forward strand.
ACGGAGAGCACATTCTTCGTTCGGTGTAGGCGTCATAGAATGTGTAGGCTGCCCTTCGTCACGATGACGATGGAAACCACAGACAACGGCGCCGTTGTCTGTCCTCTTGGCCGGCGGCAGGGTGGATCTACTTCACCATTCCACGTCCTTGGCAGTACCTCTTCGTCCCGTGCGCATCTTCCAGTGTCCCGCCTCAGAGCTTGAAGCCACAGATTGACGAGCGCCGCTCCGACGAAGGCGGTCGACGTAAATGACAGATGGTCGTCGGTCGAGAAGTCAGTGGGCTGTGGTAGGGCAGCATGGTGCGTACAAATTTCTCATCATACTGGCCTCGCTCACCATGGCTTCTGGACAGCAGATAAGTCACTGCCTGGAGGATTGATGCTGCCCGCCTGCTGCGGAGGCAGGATGTAAGGTCATGCACAGAGTATATTCATTCTGTATATCTATAGTCATGTTGTACGTGAAATAGTCTTCCTAAGCCTTGTGTACTGTAGCTGTATCCCACCCGTCGAGCTGCTTCAGGCCAGACATTGCGTCAGCAGGCGCAGCACTAGAACCGCCTGTCCGACCGCGCCTTTGTGACAGCCAAATGACGCTTTCCCGCACTTCCTGCGACCTCATCTCACCTCACCCGCACCTGAGTTTGCGGCAGCGTCTCCTGCGCACGCACCACCCACGCCGGGTCCACATCACAACCTGTCACGTCCAGCTCCTCCAGACGATACCCCGCTCTTGCGCACCTCGCCAGGGCCCGCGGCAGCAGCCACATCACCTCGGCTTCCGTCCTTACACTTACCGGCTCGGCCGGGATGGCCACACCCACGAGCACCAGGACCGCGAGCGCGGGCGTGGCGGACGCCACCCCGTCAAAATTCACGCTGAGCGACCTCGCAGCGGCGCCTCTCACCACGAGGCGCCGCACGGCGGGCAGGTAGGGCCATCGGCCGACCATGAGCGCTTCGTCGTCGAATTCCAACTCTCGCAAGTGCGCAGATGCCAGGAAATGTAGGGCGAGGCTACCGGCCCAGTATCGCCCGATGAAGCGTACGGCCAAGGTCGGCTCATGCTTGTGGGTATGCGCGTCCGTTCGCGCGGTCACGACGACGCCGCCACCTATCTCGCTGGTGCCGCTGATGTCGAGCCTGGTAATCGCGTTGGCGCTCGGCGCCGCGGAATCGGCGTGGCAGTGGACGGACGCGAGGAGGGGGGGAAAAGGGTCGTCCAGGAAGTTTTCCGTGATGGAAACGTTCAGGTTGTAGCAGGCGACAGCGTGGCCCGGGAGGCAGAGATGCAAGAGGAGCTTCGTGGTGTCGGACAGGGACGCAGTGATTTCCAGATACGCCAGTTTTGCAAGAGCGACGCTGCGGTGCTCTTCGACTTGTTGCTCCGCTGACATAAAGTCGTTCTCGTTGACCAAGTCGACCGTAAGCCGCTCCAGCTCGTGCATCTCTTGCAGTCCGTCGAGCAGTTCTTCCAGCACATCGTCAAGCGAATAGTCTACGGGGTTGTAGACATTGTACACGCGCAGGCTCGTGAGGTGCGCAAAGACCGGCAGCGTCAACCGCATCATAGCCGAGCCCGTAGAGAAGTACAGCGCGCGTAGCACGGGCGCGTGCTCGCCGAGAAAGTCGTTCGGCAGCGTCCGCCCGGACAGCGTCACCTTGAGCGAGTGAAGCCGCGGCGCGACCGTGCTGAGCGCGCTCGAATCCTCGGGCGTCGAGAGGTTGACGTTGATGTCGAGGGAGGCCGTGCGCGGGATGTTCTTGGAGAGAAAGCGGAGTTGCCAGCTCGGCTGGGGCTCGTAGGGAAAGACGGGGTCGGCGGGGAAGTGGACGACGAGCGGCATCTTCTGGGCGCGCTCCACGAACACGTCTGCCCAGACAGGGCCCATTGTAGAGGAAACGTGGGCCCAGAGGCCCGCGTGAGCGAGCGCGATATCCCGCCACTGAGTGCAGACGTGTGTCACTGGGACGGGGTCGATGTCCGAGCAGAACGCGAAGATGGTCCGGAGGATCTCGGGCGGGACGCGCGCGATGGGGAGGAGGGCGTTGCGCTGCTGGCGCAGTGCGTGCCGGGCTGTGCTGATCGCCTCGGTGTCGACAGCATAGGCGGTGCGCAGTGCCTGCCTTACACTCGTGATCGTGTTTTCCTCTAACCGAAGCCTGTCGAGGTGGGCGTCCTGTGCAGCGCGGAGAGCGTGCTCGGCAGAGTCGATGCTGTCGATGGTCTGGTGGGCAGTGTCAAGAGATGGAAGATGGGCCCGGGCTTCAGAGAGTTGACTGATCCTGTACCGCAGAGCGTTCATCCAGATGGCATCATGTCTTTGGGCGAGTCCGTCGTGCCATGGGCAACTGCGTCGTCTGTCAGTAAGCTTGGCTGTTCTTCAGAGAATGAAATGACCTCTCGGCGTCGTGGCTCATAGCAGTTTGCCTTGGGACGGTGAAGCAGTGGAGGAAAGAGGAGAGAGGGCACAGTGGCCCGCGTGTCCAAGCCGATCAGATAAGATAACACCCATCGTACGATTCGAGTCTTTGAGCGCTTGCCAGTGAGCGTCCTCCTGTCCTCCTGCTTCGCGCCGCTCCCATGAGCACTTCTGTACAATCTAGTCTGAAACCGGTGGCATAGATGAGCTCGCTCTTTGCCTCTGCGCGAAACTGGCTGACCGATGCGCTGCTGCCTCGTGAAGATGTCGAGCAGACAGACGCCATGTCAGGCGGAAAGACATCGCTATGAACGGTGAACGACAAGCGAAGATGTCCGCAACGTTCTCCTTGTCTATGGTACATTACTTGGAGAGATTCTCGCGCACGTTTCGCCGCATATGAGGCTGCTTGCTTTTTCTTCCCCCGCGCGACGGCCCCACTGACCTCCGCATCCCCGAACTCCTCGAAGACGAAGGAGACTCAGTTCGGCCTCATTCTTGCACCAGCGTCCAAGATGCTCTCAAATCACACGCAAGACATGCAAGCCGCAGCCAAATCGTTTCCATTCGCCTCGTCTACAAGACTACATCGACCTCCAACCCCGCAAAACCCTACCGTTCGGAGAGAGATGTAGAGAGACGTCAGCACGCCGTCAGCAAGCACGCAGCGTGGAGTACAGAATCGCAAGACGTACCTGCTCAGTCCGAGGACCATCATCGACAATGACGTCTTGCGGCAGCGAGGGAGGATCGCGCGGGCTGAGGAGGCTTCAGGCGGACGGGCTCGCAGGGGGTTTATGACACAGGTGTCGTCTCCTAGCGCTGACTCCGGCGGGGCGGCCTGACAGTGTTGTGCAGTTATGGGAAGCGGCTGGTGCCTAGGGCGGGCGCACAGCGAGCATGCGCTCGGCGGGATTTACGGCGGGGTTGTGTTCGATGCCAGCGCGTATGTGATGACCTACATCCCTGGATGTTATCAGCTCGCTACAAGACGGCGCGCAATGGAAGACATAACTCACATTCTTGAGGCTAGTGGCTCTGAGTACGCAAAAGAAAAGCGGGCCGTGTGGCACCAGACCTGCGCGCGATTGGAGTAGGTCTATGAAAACATATGTTCGATGCAGTCGAAGTGAGAGGCCGATCGCAGCGGAGGGATAACTAACCTATTACCTTACATTGCCCCCTTCGCGCGGGGAGCCATTCCGAGCGTGTCCAAATCCTCAATGTGTCGCGAGTCAAGAGCTTAGACTGAATTATGCGGTCAGAACCAGCTTGACTCCGAGGCATAGAAAATCAACGCACTTTTTCATGGTCATTCTAAGCATCATGCGCAAGCCCAAAACACCAGCTCTGCACCCCTCCTCACGCCGTATGTGCTCCATCATGTCGCTCTTGGTGACATTAATGCTGAGGAAGTGGGCGTTTCGTACGGTGCCCGTTCGGTGAGCAGGTCGGGAGTGAAGGAGACCGGTCGTCGGGGACGACTGAATGATGTGTGAGGTGGTGAAGACCGAATCGTATAATTTCGGGTTACCGCGTTGGGCTGCAGAGGCGGTGGAGGGTTCCTGCAGCAAATAATCGCGCATATGAGCTCTAAGTGCCAGCAGAATGATACGCAGACGCACCTTGACTCGACCAATCCGCGAGATGCGCTCAACGCAGAGCTTCTCAACGCCAGCGACGTGCATTCTACCGACATTCACAAGCGGTGTCTCAAGCACCGTCTTCGTGCGCGCGTTCGGTGAGCAGGACGGAGTGAAGGAGACTGGTCGACGGGGCTGACGGCATAAAGTGTGAGCGGGTGAAGACCGACGCACAGGATGTCGGGCTACCGCGTTGGGCTGCGGAGTGTTCCTGCAGCAAATGATGGCACATATGAGTTCGCAGTGCCAGTGGAAGCGTAAGTAGGCAGACGCACAAGTTTGACTCGGCGGATTGGCGAGATGCCTGACACAGCGCTGCTCGATGTCACCGATGTGCATCCCACCAACTCCGCACACCAATGTCTGAGCACCGTGTCCTTCGCTATGCAAGGGCTGAGCTCCTGTTGGCAGTGTTGCTCATGTTCGTGCTGTCGCCAGGCGACACGTCATCGGTCCTCATCGATTCTTGCATTTGGAGGAAAGGTTCAGGCGTGGGACTGATGTGAGAGGGTTTCATCTGAGCGGCATGGATGGTAGGAATCTAGGATGGCATTGAAGGTGCGATTGGATGGTGACCAAGATTTGGTCGTGGCCGATTCCTTGAATTAACGCGCGTCCGCAACTCTCTCCTTCATTCAAATTTCACATACATAATCGTTGCATCGTCGCCTCGCCCATCTGCCAAGTCCTTTGTCATACAAAATCGCTAGTGAGATTCTATCTGTCTGAGAGACTCAACCTATACACGCCAGATATCTTCGGCTTTGACAATCTCCACGCACTTTGACGCTGCTTAGATTGCTGAACCGCGCCGACTGATCAGTGAGTAGCTGCGTAGTCTTCAGTTGGACGCCTCTGATGATAGGCTTAGAGCATCAGAGCTGTGCAGAGGAAATCTTTTTGACTTCGTGCTGAGGTGTGTACACGCCCATCGCCTCTTGGTCTCGATCTAACCTCCCATTACTGGTCCAACGTCAGCTCGGCGCGGCGTCAACATGGCAAATATGCCCCTGGATGTGCAGATCCTTATCATAGAATCGGTATATCGGCTGTCACAGTCAAGGGCTGTCGACCATGCGACCCTTCGCGCCTGTGCCCTCGTCTGCCATGCATGGACTCCCACCGCTCAGCGCCTCCTCTTCCGCCGCGTACCCTATGCTAGCCCTTTCTACGCCATGAATGGCGGCCCTATCATCACGCGGCTTATCCGCACCCTTCGCACCAGCCCACACCTCGCTGCGGCCGTGCGTTATATCGCCCTCGAAGTGGACATGGTCGAAGAAGCTTCCGGACGCTCAGACGGACTAGCTCTCCTCGAGCTCTGCCCGCAGGTTCAGGGCATCGATATTACGGACCACATCCTATCAACGGACACCGTTTACCCTGCACTAGAAGCTCGCCTGCGTGCCATGGAGCTGCACCCGGTACTCCTTTATCCGAACGGAAGCTCTTCCTTCGTTGCCCTCCTCCTCCGGACGTGGCCGCATCTCCGTGTGCTTCGTTTGAACGATGAGGCCAATGAGGCCCTGCCGCCGATTTCAGTGACCGGAGCCTTGCAGGCGTTGAGTATCTTCAGTCTCCAATCCCGCGGATGGCTATCGTCACCAGGGAATGATTTCACTGCCCTCCGCCATCTCGGGCTGCTCGCCACATCTTGGCACGATGTCTGGTGGGATCAACTCCACATATCCGTTATGCTCCGTCAGCTCCTATCCTTGCGCGTGGTAGGCCAGTTCCCGCCGCAAGATTTCCTGGAGCGCCTCGAGCGCCTTGAGAGCCTCGTGTTCTCTGTCCTGCCCCGGCAGGACATCGTGCTACCGCAGAGACTTCGCAATGTTGGATTCCACCCCTGGTATCCTGACAAGGAGGATGCCATGGACCGCGTGGTTGCGGCGCTGCGTCCTCTGGCGAATCTTCAGCAAGTTACTACGACACGCGTCGCGAACGAGGCGCAAATCAAAGCGTTGGAAGGGGTATGCCGGGACTGCGGCGTGGTGTTGGAAATACGCCAAGGACCTCAGAACTTTCCTGTAAGTGACATGATCACAACTAGTCCTGTGAACAAGGCTGATCACTATGCGCAGCAACCTGAGTGGGACGTCGATTGGATTTGAAATCGGACGAGTCTCGCTCCAACGGTGCCCTTCACAGACCAGGATCGAAAATTGCTACTACCGCTCGTAACAGCTACATCGCATCGTTGGCCCCTTTTACCCCGTATCGTAACAGCACTCCATCTCATACGTCCAGCGCACTCCTCCCACCATCCTATCCCGACTTCCATCTTCCAATTTCAGCGAGACGCATCGCAGCGGCTCCAAGACGTCTGCTCCGCAAACTGGTCGCACTCTCTGTCTCTCTGCACACACCGCGCCGACGACGGCCTCCGCGCCCTCTCTGCTGCAGTCATACTTCATCCTCGCTCCTGCACCGCGTCGTGCCGCCCTACATCACCTGTGCTATCTTATCCGAGTCCCCGTCGTTCGCAGCTACGCTACCGACACCGACGCCGCCGGCCAGGTACACCCGCCAGATATGCGATCTCGAAAACCCGCCCAAGCAATTTCCGGTGCCTCCGCACTCCTTTGCCGCCGCGTACCATCGAATAGGCCGACTGCCCGCGATCAGTCCTCAAGCTCAGCATCAAAAAGCAGTCAAAGTACGTCTTACTTTCCTTTCCTGCGTAAAGTTCAACCAACGCAGACGCTTCCTAGACGTCCGGCATGCTCGTCGAACAACCAAGACTGTAGAGGGACTGACGGAAAGCTGAGCACAACGATTAGACGACGACTTGGGCGGTCACGGAATAGGCACGTCTCACCTTTTGGTATCCTCTCTTCCATTGACGCTGATTGCGTGCATCGTCGAATGGCCAAGCAGCCTGAGCGGTGCTGCTCCACAACGACAACGCCACCCCTCGCCAAGGCGTGTTCGACATGTTCGACATGAGCCCACCGATCAAGGACAACCAGAAAGGCTTCCACCATTATTCTGGCGCACCGGAGGACAGTCTGGAAGATGACATAAAGTTTTTTTTCCGTGTCTCGTTGGTACATCATCCGGACAAGCTGGGACGAGTCCGCCGATTGCAATGTGACCAGTTGTCACGGAGGGAGCCCCTTTCCATGATGTCATTTGCGACGAAGTGAAATCTCGACTTGACTCTGCCCACATCGTCCGATACTATCGACTGTCAGCGGAGGTCATTCACTGACACTGAACGCTTCAGTTACCAAGATATTCCAAAAACATCTCTCGCTAGCATTGTACAAGGTCAGCGCCGCCTCAACGACGAACCGTCACAGTCTGTCTACTCTTGATTCAAGCGATCGAAAGACGCCATGGTTCCCCCGGCTCTCCCCTTCAACATGCACGAAGGCATCCTGCAATTTGTCTACATTTTTTCGCAGAGCCATGAGGTCGATTCGCCCACGCTCTCCGCGTGCGCCCTCGTATGCAAGGAATGGGTCGCTCCCGCACAGCGCTCTTCCGCCGCATCAGCCACAGGATTTGCAGGGAATTCCCTGAAACATGGGTTCGCCGCGCCATCCCGCTGCTCCTCCGCCTCTTCACGTCCCGCCCGCACCTCGGCACATAATGGCGGTCCATCACCCTGGAGGTCCTTTCGGCGGACACGGACAACGCCCTCTGGCTCCCGATCCTCCGCCTTTGCCCACACATCACCCAGCTCGGCCTTGTCGGCGATGTGCTTCCACCGGCGCAGCATCTTCAAGACCTGCGTGCTCTTGGACTGCGCCCGTCTGCGCTCCTCTTCTTCGGGCTCGTACAAGGAGACGTGGTGCGTGTCATGCTTGCGACGCTGCCGAGCGTGCGCCACTTGAGGGTGGCCAAATTCCTCAGCAGCAAGCTCTATATCGCGCTGCCCCCCCCCCCCCCCCCCCCCCCCAACTGCTTTCTGTGCAGGGCCCGGAACCCACCGATTTCACAACATCGTGCCTGCTGCCGGCGCCTGAGACTCCCCACGAAATCGCGCTCGAAGACCTCTATGTCTGGAGCTGGCCTTTCCGCGAGCACATGTCCAGCGTAGAACGCTCCGTCGCGCGCAACCTGCGCTCCCTTACGACGCTCAGCGTGCCCTCAAGTGCAGTGCTCCAGCGCCTCACGGCTCTCGAGTCGCTCGTCCTCACCACTCCCCCACAGGAGCTCACCACCTTCCCACGCACGCTGCGTCACTTTGGCTACCACACCCGCGGCGACACGTACGGCGGACTGTCCACTGGGATATCTGCCGGCGAGGTATCCGGCGCGCTGTCGCCCAGCGCGCTGCCCAATCTGCAGGTTGTGTCCGTGACCCGCTGCGGGTTGGACATCGTGCGGCGTGCAGTGAAGGAGGTCAGCATTGCGCGTGGTATAGAGGTCGTGGAGTATGCGGATGTTGAGGCCTATCCAGTGCGTTGCCTGGAGATGTACACGGGTTAAGAGTTCTGATTCGTATTTTCAGCGGGCCTGCTACGTCGATTGGATATGGTGAGTATGAGATTTGTCCAGAAATTGAGCAGGCAGGTTTGTTCCCACCAGTTGTCGGAGTATACCTACGCACTCCCTCCCTATGTATGGCTCGCGCAAAGTGTTTTGGTGTACAATACGACTATGCAAAACAGATGATAAGATGTAAATTAAATCACTTCAACACCGCGCTGCTAGGCTGTCTTGCCGGAGCACTGACCTCAACCAGCCCGCGCACGATGCTGACTCCAATCTCCAACACAGGGAGCCGGTCATGCGGCGCACCGTTCGCCGGCATAGCAACAAGTACGGCAACCTGCAAGCGCGCCGGTGACGGTGGCGCTTCCTCTCCCGGTGCGTGCGCGCTCGGGGAAGGAGCCGTTCGTGTGCCATAGAATCTGGAGAAATGGCGGCGCAGTAATCCTGGGGTATGTAGCGCGGCCGCGGGGTCTGCTCGCGGGGGCGAGTGCTCGCTGCTTGCACCGCGGACGAGGAGCGCAGTTACGGGCTGCTCGGCGCGCATGTCAGCCGCTGCAGCTGGAGACGAAAGAACTTGGAGGTGCGCCGCACCTGGAGATTCACCCATCCATTTTCCCCATCGCTCCATAGGAGCTTTTCCTCCGGGTCGAGATAAACATCCCACATCTTGGGGCATTCTGTCGGCAGAGGAGCGACGTAGGTGCCGTTCGTGGCTGCCAGATTGTCCGCTTGAGTGCGCTGGCGCTGACATAGGACCATCAAGACGCACACCACTATTCCGGCGACGCCAAGGAGGACGGCGAGCGAGGCTTTGTATCGGTCAAATCAGTCAGGTATTGCTGTGTGCTCAGCGCGTCGACGCACCTACGGCGGTATACACTGCGCATTTCCATTTGAATGAGCAAAGTAATTGGATGGATGGCCGAAATGCTACTCACGGTATAAGGATCCCGACGACTGGGGTCCGGTTGGCGACGGGGCGTTGGGTGACGCCGATGATGATGGCAGCGGCGTGGACGCGGACGTCGAGGTCGTGAAGGATATGGTAGAGGACATGAGGGATATGCAGTTCGAATGAACGCGTTCACGCAGAATACCGGAGCCGCCGGCCTCGTCGGTCTTGGTGAGTACATGCTCGCAACCTGTGCTCACTGCAATGTAAATCCTTATATATAATTTACAGGTGCCTGTCCGAGAACTGTGGAACGTACTATACAGTAGACTATGTGCACCGCTTGACCTACGCCGCCTTCGCCGGGTGGTCTCCTCGGACTTCAACCCGCCCGCGGTACCGGCTCCCGCTTGCAAGGTTGGTATTGTACGGGTACCGAAGACGGCTGCGGCTGCTGGTCGTCACGGAAAACCCGGGGTGTGTTACGCGCCGTAAGGATCTTGTGGGGTGGCCGTTGTCTTGTTGTATGCACTTTTGGTCGATTAGCGCAGAGATAAATCAGCCGATGCAATGGACGGCACAAAATGGCGACGCACCTTCAGACCCGAATATCCCTTCTCAACATCACCCCCAAATGTCTCCTCCCTGGCAAGACAAAGCTCGCATATCTTGGGGTGGTCCACTGTCGCGCCTGGGCGGCGTTTGCGATGGCGATCGTGGAAGGTCCCAGAAATTGTGAGATGACAACGAGCGTAGCTGTATACAAGTCAGTTTTCGCTATCTCTGCTACTTGGTAATTATGTTAGCACCGACGCACCTCGGAAGGTAAGCATTCACTGCGCAAGCTGAGTGTAAGAGCATCGCAATGGGAAAGGCGGCGGCAAGAGCGAGGCAGAACGGCTCGGGGACGCGGTTGCCAGGTCATTGACCCAGGCCGCCAGAATCGCCTGCATTTGGCAGAGGCATCTGACTTCATCAATGAGAATGGCGTTAGCGGGGACGACGTTGAGGTTATGAAGAATGCGGTGCACCTGGCCGTCCCGCATTACAGGCTAAAGTAAGCACGTCGGAGAGACTCTCCGTCGCGCTTAGTATAGCACGAACTTAGTAGCGGCCTCTAGCAAAATATCGAGCACTTTACTGCCCAGGCCACTACCTGATTGAGATGTCTCGTCATCACCGGGATCTCACGCCGGTCCCGCATACGTCAGCTTCCCCTTTCGGTCCACTCGTCGTCGCCGTGGCGGACGGCGTGCTCGCTGTCTCGACGACGACCTCGCCTCCCACCCCCACCATGGACCGTACAGCTTCCAAATTTTGTACACATCATTTCACGCAAGTTCTATGGCTGCCACTACGTGCGCTCCTTGCGCGCCGCCTCCTGTGCTGCTCCCTCGGTTGCCGACATTGTGCGGACAGCGGTGAACACCGTAACACTTTCTCCGTGAAGCCTACAAGCCTTATCATCTGCACACAGTAGTGTGGGTAGTATATGTGCCGGCCGATGCGGCCGATGTCGGTACGCCGCCCTTTGAACGAGCCCGCCGACGCTATCGACACGGACGATTCGGAGCCTGTCCCGCCTCCACTATGGCACACACCACCCCCATACTCCGTAAGCACCATTTTTTACACATACTGCGACAGTCTGCACCCCCGCTTTCTTCCCGCCACTTTCCGTTCTCCTCCTGCGGACGCCGTCAGTGTCCAGAATGGTGAGCTCTCTGTAACCTTCTCTATGCCTTCCAGAGCCCTCAAACCTCGTACACAGCAGCATGTGTACATAGTCAACCTGAAGACATGCGCGCTTCTAGTGCGCCGCCATCCGAACGTGCGTGCCGACGCCGCCGCGTTCAGCGCTGATGAGCCCGCCCAGCCTTCATATTGTATTCCATCATCCCAGTATTTTTTATCATGTATGCCATTTGTATTGCAGTTTCATCAGCATGTGCGCTTTTTGAGCGCCGTGATTTCGCAGCGTCCGTCGATGTCATCAGAAGCCAGGACGACGAGCCCACATACTGACCTCAGTTCTTGCTCGGAATTTGCAGTAAGCTGTGTGCGAGAGATCTCAGTCTTTCTGCACAAGATACATGGATCAGAAGTGTAGTATGTTTGTTGCGTCGAGCTCACCGTTGTACCCACTTCCGTCGCCGACGACGCTGACGGGCGAGCTCCTTCCTTCAATTCTTCTCTGGAAAATGTGATTCTACTGGTGAACACTGGTAGAAATACAGTTAGAGACTGCCACATAATTTGAGTGAATTATCGAATACCTCAGAGAGAGCAACATGTTTGAGGTGCTCGTACAGGGCCAGTGGCCAGAGCTGACTCTGAACTGTCGCCGCAGTAAAGGCCCGTATAAGCCCTACCCTTAGCCATAAAATCCCAGCTTTATTCACAGTCCTCAGTGCTTCCCAAAGTAAGCAGGATCGCAATGTTTCCTGAGGATCCGAAGACAAGTTCGAGCTCGCTGGTGCTATCAGTGACCACGGCGGGAGCAACAGCGAGCACGATCGCAACACAATACACAGCGTTTAAACATCGATTTACATTGGTACTAACTATATGTACATTCCTATGATAAGTGGTCGCTATTAATTGAGATATGGTGGCAGTACATGAGCTCGACGTTGCCAATCTCGGCGACGTCATGGGGTCCAAACACGTCAAGATAATCAATACTCGCGTACGCATAATGCAATATCCTACACACAGGATGTTATGTGCAAAATATAGAGGTGACGGTGGGAAGTGGTATGAGGGCAGGGCGGGCTCGTCGGCGGCGTTGGCGGGAGCGTTCCGCTGGTGGTGCACTATAAGCGCGCATGAATTCGGGTGGCCATTGCGTGTATGCTACTATATAAAAGATTTCAGGCCTCTAGAAGGGATATGAACGGCGGGAGAGAGCTCACCATCATGGACATTGATGGCATCCGCGGGAGGCGAACAGAAAGTGGCGCGCAGAAAGCGGAGACGCTATCTGTTGAAGAATATGTTCATGATGGTACCTGCCGAGCGCGGGGGTCATATGGGTCGCGGTCAATGTGTGGCAGGCTCCGCACCGTCAGAGCGTCAGCGTCGGTAGCGTCGGCGGGTTCGTTCGGAGGGCAGCGCACCGGAAGCAGCCACACGGGCCAGCACATAAACCACCCACGCTACTGTGTGCAAACTACGAGGCTCGTGAGCATGACAGAGAGCGTGATACGAGCTCACCACTGTCCGCACATTGTCGGCACCCGGAAGAGAGGAACAAGAGGCGGCAGGCAAGAAGCGCATCTACCAGGGATGACTCCCGGCAACATGTAGCAAGTTGTAAAGCTGTAGGGTAGGGGCGGGAGGCGAGGTCGTCGTCGAGACAGCGAGCACGCCGTCCGCCACGGCGACGACGAGTGGACCGAAAGGGGAAGCTGACGTATGCGGGACCGGCGTGAGATCCCGGTGATGACGAGACATCTCAATCAGGTACACCGCCCGGGCCTTACGATATCTAGACGATAATAGGATCTAAATCTTGATGCGACCCGCTTGCAATATTCTCTGATATGCTGCCGACGTCAATACGATAAATATGAAGAATATGTGTCAATATGGCCGGCAAGTCTTCCCGCAATAGCGCAGCCGAACACCGCCTCCAGCCGTAGGCAACATCCGAGAGATGGCTGGGGGATATTCCTACAAGGTTGAGGTCCACATCTATATCACCTCGCCTAGATATCCGTGCATATGCTGGGCAGCTCGTGGCGAGGTCTGTCAACAGACATCGCGAGCATATCTGATCCGCCGCCGCCGATAATACCTTTCGCTCACCAATGTTGCCTGGACTCTTTTCGGGGTTGAAGACAGCAAAGCAGTGTAGATTGCAGTAGCTAGCAAACAAATACACAAAACATTCGTACTACGATGACATAGATGCGATGAGGGGGGCTTGATAGTACAGAGATGCCTGTCGCAAGAAATCATCCCAGAAGCGGTGACGCTCTACACCCTCGTCGGCGCTCACAGCTACGTTGCTGAATGCAGCCATACGGGTCGTCAGAAAGGGGCCGTCAAATGGTATTCTATGATCCCATGTAGGCCACTCGCCGAGGGGAAAAGCAGGGTATGCAGCTATAAACGCTAACCAGAAGAGCTCGATGCCCCAAGACCAGAGGGGATCATCAAGGTAGACTTCCGGCGAGACGAGCCAATCCTGAATTTCCCGTGCAAGTCGCGCCCAAGACGTCTGATTGACGGAGTCGAATTCCGGCGGTAATGGTAGGAACGGGAAGGATGACGTGTTATTAGAATCAACCACCTGAGGCGCTGTAAGCCAATAGTGAATGAGAGCAAGATCACGGAACTCACCAATTGCAAGTCCTCGTCAACAGAATGCCTCCCAGACGACTCGTGAACATCGGTAGCAGCGGGGATGACGTGAACTGTAGCGGCTGTGTATGTTGCCAGGCTCTGTGGGATCGATATACTGACGTCGAATGGCTACCAAAATCATCAGCCAAGCGCAGACCTCAACCATGGCTGCACACTCACCACTTCCGAACCCACGAGATGATCAGGAAGGTCTCCTGGAAATGAGACCAGCAACGACAGCGGCATGAGCTTAGCTGAAGACTTGGTGCGATGGACAGATCCAGAGCAATGAACGGAGGCGATTAGAGGCATGTTGGAAAATATGGACAAGAAGACGTTGGTTGAAGCTGCGTGGACGACTCAGAGCGCTGTCTCCTTGTCACACCCAAGTGACCGTGACAACTCGTCGCGTCTCTCGAGTCGACTCCGACTCAGTCTCGAGTCTCCGAGTCAGTACTGCCGCTGCATCATGATCAAGAAGTATACACAGAAGCTTGACCCGAAAGGTATCAGTGGCACTTTCTGTGTTGTGTCCATGCTGATAGAGAATTTCAGTCTTCAAATCTCTCTCCTTGGGAAGCGTAGAGTGTCTTATCTGTCCGCGCTCTTGGGATGGGAAGCCGGTCCTCGTGAAGAGAAGCGCGCTAGAAAAACACGAAACAACCTTTAAGCATAAGAGGGCATCCGAGACCAGCAATACAAGATTTCGTTTGAAGCATGTTGTCGAGTCCGACTTCGCTACTCTCGACTCCGAGCCCGTGCCGCCTGTGGGTGCGGAGGAGGTTCGCGATATACTGCGAGAGGTGTTAACAGCGCCTGAAGAGATTGCGCAATTTTCAGACCTTTGGGATGCCGATAATGCATCGCGCACATTCAACTTGGACAACGCCGCTGCCCCGTCGCAAGATTACTACGATGATATTCTAGCTGAGCTTAGTGCTGGAAATTCACGCCTCCATTCATTTTTTCCAACCTTGACCGAAGAGATGGGGCAAATTGATGACGACGCGAGTGAGAACGGAGGCGGTGATGACGAGCAGCACCATACGGGTTTAAGCGCTGCAGGTGAGTCCCGCAATGCTGTCCTACATGGCGGTCTTGTCGTCAGAGGACTCACGCATTCGTACAGATATTCTTCTCATGAAGGAAGCAAACCCCGCAAAGACCAGGTCTCGATCTCACGACGTGCCGGTTGACTCGCCAACGTATCCATGGCCATCCATCGCGGTATTTGCTCATATCTTCCACTGTAAGGCTTCTAAGTACTGACTTCAATCTGTACAGATGTGCATCACACAGCTGCTATTCAGCTCGCCGAGGCTGCAATTCTCGGAGGCTCAGAAGAAGGCCGTACTGATGTGGGCCCGAGAGCTGCGTGCGCCCGACGTCCCCACCCTCGACGCCCTCAAGAAGTGTCAACAGCGCATTGAAGATGTGATTGGATCCCCAACTGAGAAGGTGACAGCGCAATCGGGGAACATTTTCTATATCAACAGCATTGGCAAGGCCATTTCGAAGGTCCGCCGATCAGTCAAAGCAGCCTGATGTATCGCTGATTACATCAATCAGGACTTCGCAAATCCTCTGACGAGGTTTTCAATGAATGAATACCCGGAATTCTCAAATTGCAAGATGTCGCAGGTCCTGCATGGCGAAAAGATGCTCCTCGACATTCCCCCCAATGTGGGCACCCCTACAGTCCGAGTTGACGGCAAAATCTTCTATGTGGACGAGCTGCTACAGCTCATTTCGGGCTCGTATTTTATCCCAGAGCGGTTTTTCAACCGCCTCGTTCAGTCTGAGGGCACGCCAAACAAAACCCCAGCAGAGCAAGAGCTGGTTGCGCTCGGTCGTGAAGTCGTTGTATCGCCGGTATGACTTCCGCTTGACCTCCGCCAAGATAGCTCTGACATTGTTATTAGCTTGGCTTTGTCGTACAGGACGAACTCGTCATGGGTCCGGTGTCGGCCTTTCACCGGAACTTTCTTGACATCTCCGCAAATGTTGACGAGTTCAGCTGCGGGTTTTCGGGTGACTTGACTGCTGTGCTCATATTCGCGCAATCGCTCACTTCACAACAGAGCAGTCTGCCTCATACGGCGCCAAGATGCCGAATCCAATTCGCCAAGCAGCACGAGATCGCATGGTTTATGCGGTGCCTCTCATCGTCTTCATGGACGACGTCTCTGGCAACATATCCAAACAGTGGAACAAGCATTATGCGGTTTATCTCTCGAACGCCAGCTTGCCGCGTGAGATGCTTGAAAAGGAGTTTTGTGTCCGCTTCGTCACGTCCTCTCCGCATGCAACACCGTCGGAACTCATGAACGCTGTTTGCGATTCCGTCAAGTAAGCTCAATCTCCCGGGTTGTACCTCGAGACATATACTGACAACAAATAGGGCGGCAAGCACAAAAGGTGTCGACGCTTGGGACTGCAAGATGGAAGAAGAAGTCATGCTTTGTCCATACGTGCTGTTCCTGGCGGGCGACAACCCCATGCAGGCTGAAGAATGCAGTCAAGGTGGTTTAGCTTGTAATTTCTTCTGCCGGACATGCAAAGCGGGTGGGACTCGCGAGTTCAAGCAGAGTGACGAAGGATACAGCAGCATTTTCAAGGTAGGCTTTCATTTTTACTAAATCTCCGGTCTCTTAATAATTATCGTAGGTCCCAGACGCCTCTGAGCTCCGGCGGCCAGAGGAAACGCGCGCTGAGATTGAACGACAACTACGACTAACCCTGGAGCGGGGAGGAACTGAGAAGTTCAGGGCTGCGATGGCGGAGACCGGCATCCGCGATGCAGCCACACTGCCTATCGCCAACTTCATCCTCGACATGGGGAAATCCCTACGAAAGCGTACCCCAGGTAAGCCAGTTCTCGACGAAACAGAGATCAAGGAGGCACTCGCACAGGAGCTCGAAAAACGCATGGCCTACGAGCTAATAAATCCACTGATCGGAATGCCCGGTAGTATCATTTTGACTGTAATTCTCTGACTGTTGCTGATCGTTCTTCTTGCCAGGGTTGAATATCCACATGGACACGCCGACAGAAATCCTGCACACCGTACTTCTCGGAGTCGTCAAGTACTTCTGGGCACAAACAATCGTCCTCCTTGACAAGTCCAAGTCCATGGACACTTTCCATGCGCGACTTGCATCGGTACATACTGCGGGTTTGAATGCGCCGAGTTTGAATGCGGACTACCTCTGCCAATACAGCGGCAGTCTGATAGGCAAGCATTTCAAAGGTCTCGCCCAGGTCATGTCGTTTCTGGTCTGCGGGCTGGTCACGAAGGACGTTCTTGATGCCTGGAATGCAATCGGCGCACTGGTCGTTCTCCTCTGGCATACTGAGATCACCGAATTGGAGGAATACTTGGTATGTTACAGTTTGATAAATTTCTGGCTGCCCGTTCACGTCGAGTAACCAAATAGGCATCTCTGTCGCGTGCGATCGAGGACGTCCTCAATCTGACAGCTCTTTGCGCACCAAGCATCCTCATTTCCAAGCCCAAATTTCACTTCCTCGTCCATCTGCCAGCGTACATACGACGTTTTGGCCCAGCTATCATCTTCTCGACAGAGCGCTATGAGTCATTTAATCATGTCTTCCGCCTGACGTGTATTCACAGCAACCGACAAGCCCCAAGCCGTGACACATGTCGAACTTTTGCTGTTCATGACGCAATCAAGCACATTGCTACGGGCGGCTTCTGGTTGGACAAGGTGTCGAAGCGTTGGGTGTGCGCGGGGTCTGTCATTCAAAGCTATTTAAAGGAGCACCCTGAAATGCTCGGTCTTCTTGGTATCCACCGAGAGTCGCGACCGGAGCCAGGTCAGTGTGGTGGCATTCAGCGCGCGACCGTTTGCTGACAACATTAGGGCGCACGAGACTGGATCCGATCATCAAGAATTCGCAAGGGAAACCTGAGCCTCGGAAGCCGGTGTCGTGGGGTGACACCCACGCACGTCGCATCAGCAACCAGAACCCTCATTCAACTGCATTATATCACCTTGGCCGATCTTTCATTGCGCGTGAAGGCGACAAAGTGGCCGTGAATGATTTTGTTATTTTCGCAAACTCCGGGATGGTGAGATACTGAAAGTATATTTTGTGCAACAACACTGATACTACCAGCGATTTGCAGACATCTGTCGGCCGCGTCCTGGAGATATTATGCCCTGATACAGATCCCTATCGTGCTCAGTACATTTCTGTAGAAGAATTCAAGGTTTTGGACACCCGCCATACCCATTTCGACTTACCGTGCATTGAAGGCACCTCTTATAAGCGTTGTCTGAGTCCGCATGTAAGATTCCGCGGTCTTATTCTACCTCCAATGACCTGACCGTGGTATATAGGATATTGTCTGCAACGCCAACGTCCAGCACGATTGTACCATGTCAGGCTGTCAAGACACGCAGCAGACATCGGTTCAACAGGAAAGGAGCGAAACAACGAAGACGCGCACGATCGTAGCCCACGTACCGACAGACCGCTACGTCTTGAACCTCTATTCCATTCACAACTATCGACATCTCGCTTCTGTCTTGCCTGAGCACCTGCGACATCCAACCGACCGAGCTATGGACTCGGCTCGCATCCGTTTGACCGCTGCGCAACGAATACGGGCAAAGAAGGCGGCCTCAGCAGATGGGTCTTCGGCGAAAGACGACAGTGCTGTCACCCCTCCGGCTTTCGATAACGTGAAGAGGGCAGCGAAGGGGAAGAAGAAGCAGGCTGCAGCGAAGCCTTCTTCTTCAACCACGGCGCAAATTCCAGTGCATATGCCGCACAGCGCTGTCGCAACGAACACTGTGACTCCTGCATCGACAAGCACAACGCAGGCATCTGAAGTCAACAATGAGACACATCGCCCAGACCAGTCGTTTCGCTCACAGCCGCATGCTTCCCTGACTGTGCCGGAAGGGACCTTTATCCCAGGGATACATCCGCATTGGCATGCAGCTCGACAGAATACAGCTGCTTTTTTGTATCCGAGGCCATTGTACGTCGATCCACATCACGGCGGTTCACATCATCCCCCACCTATCGCACGCGAACCCGTCGCACAGCCATACCCATCACCACAGATACCCTATGCTAATGTACCATCTATCCTTCCACATTTTTACGCGAGTCCAAACCAGCAGGGATCCTATTCTGCTCAAGTCGACGAGGGCGGTAGCACGAGCTGGACAACGACCCCGCCTGGCCATGTGTATCCTTACCAGTCTATGCATCGTTTCTAGACATCATATTGCATATATATCGAGGGAGAATTGCATTCTGTGAATGAGCTGGTTCAAACAAGTTGACCGAGATCGTGGGAACTGAGTCCGAGCTGTCAAACGCGGCAAGTTGGACGTCGGGTCACTCTTGAAGTCACCACTTCCACCCCTCCCTTGGCCTCCTCTCTGTCCGTTTCCAACCTTCTGTGCACAGCCCTATTTATCTCGTTCTGTCCTCATGCATGCCCTGAGCCAATTTCGGGAGAGCTGGCCATCGGCATCCCCTTCTCGTCGAACTCCAACCTCTCGTGGCGGTGGATCCATCCGTCGCGACAACTCCCAGACTCCCGCGTCTGAGAACGGAGATACTACTCATGACAGTGGGTATTCGGAGTCGGTCACCGTTCCCAGCCGCCGTGCTCGAGAGGATGATGATGACGATGACGTGGCAATTCGCCGAGCTCCTCGACTCACGACGCTCGGCGACTTGAGTGACTCCCCTCGATCACGGCGAATACTCAAGGCAAAGGGCCAGCAGGTCTGTAAGAAACTCGGGCTCGATGAGCATGAGCTGGATGAGTTTACTCAGGTAACCGTAGGCTTGTCGACGTTGCACTACGGCTTGCTGAACATTGCTCCAGTTGAAGTCTATCGCTTTCATGATGGTCGAGATCATGGGGTTCCAGTTGAAGCACATACAAGAGAAGGCGAGCGACGAGGCCACCACCTTGCTCAAGAGCAAGGACTTCCATGTGTGTCACGCTTTGCCATAGCCCATTGGAAATATTGACGCGGCATCCAACAGGCTGCTTTGGTGACCCGCTTCACAGTATGCCTCCTGTCCCCAACTCTGGCGCAATATGTCACCGGTTTGAGTTCCGGCATCATGGTAAGTCTAACCATGAGCTAATTCACAGACTCCGTAGTATTGACGTTGTACAGGCCCTAATGCGCAATGAACCCATGGTATGGAAGGTTCCGGAGATCGTTTTTGAACGACCGGAGCTTGCAAGTATTCTGGCAAAGCTAGTGTCGGGGACCCTTACATCGGTCAGGAGCACCATCAAGACGAAGGTGAGATCAACAACTTGTCGTATAAAAATGTCTGGCCCATATTTTCGCATAGCTCGGGGCTTCCATCGATGAACGGGAGCACATCAGCATCGTCGCCAAGTCCTTGGCCCCGGACGGTGTCGAGGTCAGCTCCGCGCACTGGAGCCGACTCGCGTATCTGGTAAGATGGTGTACTGCGCATGCCGACGCTATGTGACCTGACAGCCTGGCATTGCAGAGACAGTGTCTCGTTGAGTGGGAGGCGCTTCCGAAGGCTGGCATCAAGCAAGCTCCCGTGGACGACACCGCCGATCAGGAACGAGAAGAGATACACGAACATGCAGGAGAAGATGAGCCAGAAGAACCATCCGTCTTTGACGCCGTTGAACGTGCTGTGCCGCCGGTATCGGATGAAGCGTCAGACAAGGGTCTTTTATTCTCGAAGAACCAGTTCTGGCGCTTCGTTGACCACTGCCTGTCTGAACTCCGCGATGCCGCGCACAAGGCGGAGCACACCACCGAAGCTCGTACAGCTATGGTTCAAGCGTAAGTGATACCGCTTACTACTATGCCTCCTATTCACGATCTGTTCGTATCACAGCTTCTTCACGCGGAGTCTTACGAATGATTTCAAGACCTACAAGTCTGGGGTGCCCGGGCGGCCGTCGAGTCGCCGCCCGGACTGGCAGACGACGCTGGAGGACCGTATGACAGAGCTCAACTAGATCATGTACGTCTTTTGATCCTTCTCCCATGATGACGGCTTATTTGTTGCTCGCCGTTAGTCTTCCTCTGATATGAGTCGCACTCGGTGTCTGCATTTCGTCTCTCATGCCGCTAGCTATGTCATTTTTAATATGCGTAATACATTCTTAGATACACTGTGCGTAGTACTACAGACAATACAAAGCTTTTCTGTTTGCAGCGACCTCTTTGGGACAATGTCAACGGATTGGAAGGTCGGAGCATTTCATATATATTGCTGCGGCATAGTGCTGAAGGTGTCCGTCTGCACATCGGGGCGATACTGAGCTAACATGGATGGCATGCTATGGCCGGATACCGACTAGAGGTGTGCGGCAGACAGTGAGGGAAGGCTATGCCGGGATATGCAAGCGAGGTCGAGGGCGATATTGTGTCGCTATTCTCGCCGGACCTCTCGGCCGCATCAGTCCAACATGGTGACGAGCTGGCAGCCGACCTCGTCCCAATATCTGCCAGCAAGACACATACAATAATAAGCGGTTAGGTCCATGACATATAGGTACGTGTTGTCAAATAAACATCAATATCTTGTCTATGCGATGTCGGCAAAATAATATTGTGCCGAGGTTGAACTGCTCGGGCGGTGTAGTGGCCTGGGCAGTAAAGTGCTCGATATTTTGCTAGAGGCCGCTACTAAGTTCGTGCTATACTAAGCGCGACGGAGAGTCTCTCCGACGTGCTTACTTTAGCCTGTAATGCGGGACGGCCAGGTGATGCGGTGGCGGACGTGGTGGTGGAGAAAATTCAAAAAGGGTGGGAACCGCGTCGACTCAGTCGACTCAGCGTCACAGTGGTTCGATCGAATGGCGCCCGCACTCTCTCTGTCTCTCAGTTTGCACCTGCAGCACGACTTGCTCGTCCAAACACCCTCTGCCCATTTGAAAACCTGGTCAGCCCTTTCAACGCAACTTCGCTTGGCAATCAGAAGCGTTGTTTGAAAGATCGGTGGGTTTTGTCTCACAAAAGTCGCCCAGTCGCTCAAGTCGACGCGGGGACGGCGTCCATCATCGATCGCAAAAGCTCTGGGACGACACGCAGCTAAGCCAAAGAACGCCATGCCCTGCCCACTCTGATCCAGATCCGCGCGGACGTCCGCTGCTCACCTCCACCACGTCTAGATCTTACTTACCAGCAAAAACGAACACCACCGACCCGAGTCGGGTCGGAGAATCGCCGTCGCGCCGCCACATCGCTCAGGCGCTTCACGACTCCAACGCGCAGTACAAGCACCTCGCAGCCATGACCGCCACTGGCACAGGGCAACGCGCGGTCGCCACCTCTACTAGTACCGCAGCGTCAGCGACGGCGATCATCCAGCCACCTGTGTCGCTTTTGGGTCCACGAGGAGTCGGCTGGGCGACGGGAGTGCGCAAGCCCCGTCCACGGCATATACGTCACCTCAAATTCATCTTGCCCTGGCCCGTTCACGAAGAATGTCGGCGTGCGACGGCCGAAATGCGCGCCCTCTGCACCTGCCAATAAATAGAACCTGTCAGAGGCGACTGTTGGTGAAGGATAAGGATAGTGTGTAGTAATTTCAGACAGTATCAGACATACACCGATACTTATTGTCAGTCGTTCTCATGTCCTAGCCTTACCCCGTCTCTGTCTCTTCGGACCAGGCAAACCTTGCTTGATTCGCATGTTGTACGACCTGCGTTGGTTGGTTATATGATGCCGGAGTATGGCCCTTGCAGCCCAGCTGTCCTCGCACGCCCGAAGAATAGCATGTCTCTCTTCCATCTTTGGTCAAGGTAAGGATGAATACACGCTCGAACTGGACGCTCAGACTCACATCGCGACAGAACTGCAGCACCATATCCTCTTTTTGGTTCGTAAACGTCTGGCTATAGTCGATCTGTGTTGTCACTACCAGCTCACAAGCAGATTTCTGAGATGGTGTAATTGACTGTTCAGCAGCGAGTGGCAAAAGCGTTTTGAGGCTGCTCACCATAATTTTTTTCCATATTACCTCGCCTATCTCGTCGGTGAGGCCGAGCCCTTCTGGGATGTTTTGTCCCTGTCCTGCTCTCTTGACGAGATCCCCCTTCGGCCTCGGTATTCCCCGCATCTTGCCATTCCTCAACATCCTGAGCGCGTCAGCAAGCCCAAGTTCCTCAGTACGGGAGTCATGAGGGTCAACGACGTCGACATCAAAACCCTCTCTTTCGTCGTCCGATAAGAATGATTCGCAGCCCACTGGGGAACACGGGGTCGTCTGCGCCATGCCCATCTCCGCTAGATCGAGACCCGCTATCGGCCTCGGTGCGGAGATCTCGGCGGTCGCACTGCGATGCGCCGACTCGGAGGCCTTGACGGTGCTGAGGAAATTATCGAGTTTGTCCTCAAACATGACCAGTGTGTCGTCCAAACTCTCCGGCTCTGCGGCATCAGCGCTCGGCACATGATAGTGTACGGTCTGTTCTGCTCTCTTGATGAGGTCCCCCGTCGGCTTCGGTATCCCCCGCACCTTGCCATTCCTCAACGTCGTGTCAGCAAGCTCTGGACGATGGTCATGAGGGTTACAGTCGTCGAAAGCGAAAACATCTCTTTCGTGGCCCGCTGAGAATGAATCGCAGGGGACGCGGGATTGTCTGCGCCATTGCCGGCTCCGCCAGATCGGCACCCGTTGATATCGACCTCGGTGCGGAGATTTCGGCTGCACTGCGATTTGTCGACTCGTAGTCCTTGAGGGTGCTGAGCAGAAAGTTCAGTTTCTCCTCAAAAAGGACCAGTACGTCTTCAACACGCTCCGATATTTCGCCATCAGCACTCGGCACAGGGTAGGAAACAGTCTGTGCGCCAGTGGGAGCGTCGATCGCGAACGCCTGCTCATCGAAAGCTGCGTCCTCGTCGCTGTCTTCTCGGACGCCATTATCTGCGTGCAGGTGCTCGGCCGCCCACGACGGCGCAGCCGGCATCGCAGTGAAACGATGGGGTGGCCGGTAATGCGCTAGAGCCGGGCTGGATGCCACCGGAGATGGGAGGTCCGACTCGAACGCCGCCCAATCCATTGCCATGGGTTCGTGAAGCGCCATGCTTGTGCGGTGAGGCACCTGTAGTCGCGCTAGAGCCGGCGTGCTGCGTGCCGCTGCGAATGCGGGGGCCACTTCGACGACAGTATTCGGCGTAGAGGACCGCCAGTGATGCGCCATACTACTCGTCCTTGGACTCGCATTCGAAGACAGCGGTCTGTGAGCTTCCAGCGCGTCTGCACCTGGCGAATTAGCTCACTACATGCGTCTCAGAATAACGCTAACGCACTGTTGTAGATTCTAGCCTTCGCCGTCTGCATCCTGACCTCCCGGCGCATCGGCGGCTTCGCGTCCACGGCCCTCTTCCGCCGGTGCGAATCGCTGCGGCGAGTGGTGTACACCTTCCGGCAGCCCGGAACACATTGATGGGGCCCACGGTTGCGGTCTGTCGCCGTCGGCTCTCCTCGCAGACGGGCTGCCAGTGCTGATTCACAATCTGGGAACCATGGACACAGTAACATGGATTTTGGCATTGATGGTTAGGGCGAGGATGGCGATGAAGGTGTTGGGGTATGGGGATTCAACGAGCGGATAGTCTTTAAATAGATGGTGAATGCTCGGTGGCTTGTAAGTTACGCGAAATTCAAACAACACCCCCTTCGTGTGCGGCGCCGCCACGCTGTTGTTCCTCAGCCACCTCAAGTGGTGTCTTGAGCACGACGTTGGCGGCGATCTACTCTCCGAAAATTTGTTGTTCTTTGCGATGCAATCAGTGCGGTCCTGAGTCCACGTTGTCAGTGAAGACAAACCGATATGATCTGCCTGGGCCATGGCACAAGACTTTCGTTTGATGTCTATGCCACCGCGCGACCCGCGTGTGCGGCGTGCACCACCGCCACCCCGCCTGGACCATGCGACGCATCGGCTTATGGTGACCTTGACCTTGGGATGCGCATCAGTGACAAACGTACGGCCGTCTCTGTTCGAAGGCACGCCGATGTTGCGTGAACGGGCCTTATGGAGGTGCGTTGGAGGCGGTGGTTGCCATGCGGAGGTCGTGCAGCTGTAGCTCATAACGCTCTGTGGCTTGGGCGGTCGTTGTTTAAATGCCACTGTGAGCACGTTACACCGGCGAGGAGAGCCACCGAACAGGCCACCACACCACCCGGCGCAAGCGTAGCGCCCCTAACAACATGCGCATCCACGACGTGAATGTGGACAGAGCACTGGCATCTTGTTTCAAATCGGGTTCAACCTACGGGGCCTGCGACAGACGAGGAAGAAGGGAGCGTCGCCAAACATGCTACGAAAGAGGTCAGAAGCTGTACTCTGACTCGGAGAAAGAGGTTGTTGCGCACCTCTCCACTGGACTTCCCTCCATGTTCCTCGTCACAGTCGGTTTTTATGACTGTATTCTGCGCAAGGTAGGACGCGGAAAGCGCATGATCGTCGAAGTCTCTGTGAGCGAGGATAGACAGCCAGTCCTTCAAGTTGTCGCGCGCCGGTCACGATAGACTGGATCTTTCAGCGCAAGGACATAGTAAAATAGTGATGAAAAGCAGCGCGTCGATGTCGTCGTGAATGTCAAAATAAACGTTCGAACGTCTAAGCCCAAGGGTGTGTCGGACAGTGGCAAGTGTCGGAGGCAACAAGCCGCTTGCAGGTGCGGGGCCGGCGCGACCCTTGCTTCAAACTTCCACGCAGACTATGCGCCCGCGCTCTCCTTCAACCACAGTTGCCGCACTACTGTGCTTCATGGACACGATAAATCCTCGAAGATAATGGTGGAGGATCGACGCTTCCTTGCGAGCCCTCTGTTGAGCGCGACACGTCGGCAACACGTCGGGCATGTCGACGACTTCGGACTTCCTCCAGGTCGATCAGATCACTCGAACATTGGTGGCTTGGTTGGTGGGCATCGGAGGATCATGAGGCTCAGGTCAAGCGTTTTGCTGCGTTTCCGGGTGCGTCTGCTCCTTCGTTCTGAATTTTCCTGACATTGACCCGCCATCGCGACAGACAACTACCACGATCATTTCTCTCTGAGAGCGTCTCGCGATTCCTCTCCCTAGAGCTGCTATGAGACGTGCGGTAGAGCGATACTTGACTGGGTCTCCGTATGGTCGGCCTTCAGTTGCTTGAACAGCAATGCAGTCCGAAGTCTCGCTTGACTGCGTCCGACTCTAGCTCGTCAACTCCGTTCAACTCCACGACATCCACGCCCGGCCCCGGCCGCGTCGCGAATTCAGTCTCTCGTGAGCAAACCGCAACGTCGTCTCTTCATTCACACCGCCCAGTCATTCCTCGACTTAGCCTTTGCATCCGCGCGGCTGCTCAGCCGGACCCGCCACATTCACCCCTTTCCCAAATTCTACAAATATCGCCCTTTGACTCTCAAGCCCCTCGTGCTATTCACCCGCAGCCATGGCCACGTCTACCACCCCGATCACCCTCAGCCAGGCTCAACTTGCGGAGATCGTCGACGCCCACCGCCGCATCTCTGAGGCGCACCAGGGCATCGCAGAGCAGTACAAACGCCTTGCTGCAGCGACTGCGCCGGCCCCAGCACCGGGAACTGGAGCTGCGACTGCGCCAGCAGCTGCGACTGCGACTGCGCCAGTGACTGCTCCAGCGATCATGGGCTTCTCGTTCGCCGCTCCGGCAACCGCTACAGTGGCGGCGCACCCAAGACCTGCCAATCAGGCCTGCAACCCGACCAATTCTTCCTCCCTGGCGACCAATCCTCACGCCTCGGCGTCTAAAGATGTATGCTTCCGATCAGCGCAGTGCAGCGAAGATTACTGACGGTGTGGCCGCAGGGCAGCGCCAACACGAAGAAGCATGCCATGCAAGACGAGGCCGAGGTCAGAAATAAGGTTAGTGCGATTTTGTGCATCTTTCATGGGCAAGTGTCTGACATTCAGCACTACAGGTTCCGCGCCTGAAAGATCTGATGCACTGGACGTACGTCCGCCGTTAGCCCTCAGCTCAACCTTCACAGTAACGCCGGATCTGTAGCCGCGATCTGCAGGGCATTCGCGGAAACAACTTTTCCCGCAGTACCGGGCCCTTCAAGCTGATCCCGCCCTGTCCGCTCTCGAAGTACACCGGTACGTGGCCGCCGAACGGCACGCCCTCCGGTCCTATCGACCTGTGGAGCCTGCCCGAGGGGACCGTGGACGATATCTTGAAGGCGTACGAGTTGTCCGGCGAAGGCAGCCTGGAGAAGAAAAGGGCACGGCTGCATGCGTTCTTGGTTCTCGGTGTGCAAGATGCGGATTATATAGCTTGATGGGTCGTGATGTGGACGTAGTTGGACGTCGAACCATGTCGTAATCGATACAGTAAGCGTCTGATCACTTTTTCTGTACAATGTAGGACGTGGAGACAGCAAGATTTGTAGGATTAGAATTATCGATGCCTTTGTGAACGAAGATAGTCAGGTACATTCAAATTATTGCCGTCCTCATGAAAGGTTGTATCCTTCAATCCGGCGTGAGGATCAGATTACAATGGTGAATTTAGCGCGATGAAGCCGTCGTGAAGTCCACTGTAGACTCGGAGGTTCAACTGTCGGAGCGCGATCGAGGCAACAAGCGCTTAGGCTGGCAGGGCCAGGGTCCTTGCTTCATAACTTCCACAATTCTGCGCTCTCACTATCTTCCACCACGTCAGCCGCGCTACTGCACTCCCGGAATACGAGCAATAGGATGGACTCGAGTCCTCGAGCATAAGTAACAGTGATGAAGGACCGACGCTTCCTTGCGAGCCGTCTGTTGTCAGTTGAGCGCGAACCGTCCACATGTCGACGACTCCGAGTCCTCTAGGTCGATAAGATTGGCTCGCGCGAGGATTGGTGGGCACGGGAGGACTATTGGGCTTAGGTCGAGGTGTTTGCTGCGCTCCTGGGTGCGTCTGCTCCATCGTTTTGATTCTTCCTGAGATTGACCCGTCACCGCGACAGACATCTGCTACGATTCATTGAGCGCGTCGTGATTCCATGAAGCAAGGATTGCCTCGGGCCCGTATGAGAGTCAACTCTCGGTTGTACAGCAATACAATGCGACGTCTCACTGTACTCAAGGAGAGAAATAGCTCGTCACTGCGTCCGACTCTACAGAGCTCACGATTCCAACAGGCCAGCCACGGTCGCGTCGTCAGGCTCTACTTAGCCGCAACGTCACCCCCGCCGAGTCATTCCTGCAAAAGCTCGCATCCGTCAGCCGGTCCCGCCACGCCCACCCCTGTCCTGAACTCTACTCACCCGTAGCCATGGCCATGTCTACCAGCCCACCCACCTTCAGCCAGGTCCAACTTGCGGAGATCGTCGACACGCACCGCCGCATTGCAGAGGCGCACCTGGGCATCGCAGAGCAGTACAAGCGCCTTGTTGCGGCGACTGCGCCCGCCCCAGCAACTGGAACTGGAACTGCGAGCGCGCCAGCAATAGCGACAGCGACTGCGTCAGTGACTGTTCCAGCGAGTGCGGGTGGGTCGGCTGGGGCCCCACAGCAGTTGCGGCGAGCCCGTTTGGCTTCGGCAGCCGGACCTCGGGCCCCGGCGGTTCCTTCGCCTCAGTGATCAGTCCCTACTCCTCAGAGATCGACCCCTACACCTCAGCGACTAGGTCATACGCTTCAGCTTTGCCATCTGTGAATAAAGAGGTATGTCTGTCCATCAGAGCAGTGCACCGAAGATGACTGACGACATGGGTGCAGGGAGGTGCCAGCACGAAGGCCCATGCCATGAAAGACCAGGCCGGAGTTAAGGACGAGGTCAGTGCAACTTTGCGCATCTCTCCATCGGCAAGCATCTAACAATCTCCTCGCCTAAAAGCAACACACGAAGATTTTGATGCAGTGGACGTACGCCAGTCGATTGTCTTCACCCCCACCTTCTACCTGACGCCAAATCTGTAGCTATGAAGCACAGCACATCCGCACACAGAATTGCCTCCACAGCGCTCACGCGCCCTTCAAGCTCATTCCGCCCTCGCCTTTCGCGGACTACACCGGCGCGTGGCCGCCCAACGGCGCGCCCTCCGCACCTACCGACATTTGGAACTTGCCCGAGGGTACCTTGGATGATATGTTGAAGGCTTACAGGTTGTCCGACGAAGGTAGTCTGGAGAAGAAACGGACTCGGCTCGCCGAGTTTATGCTCTGCGGCGTTGGGGGCATTTAGCAGCTCCGTCGCTTATGGATGTAATATACGGAGCGCACTTCGTGACTTCGTGACAAAACCGCTGTCATCGTCGACCACGCCTTAGTGCTGTACTCCCTTCTACAGGGCTGCAGCACTACGCTTCAAGCAGACGATGGATCCTTGAGGATAGTAGTGGAGAACCGATGCTTCATCGCGAGCCATCAATTGAGCGCAACGACGTCACTCATGTCGCCGACGACTCCTGGGTCGACAAGAACGGCTCACACGATCGTGGTTGGGCATGGGAGGAGCAAAATCGACTGGGAGTCGGGCTGCACTGGTTGGCTCTCAGCGGAGTCCAAGGTGCGTGTCTTCCCCCTTGTGTGATTTTTTCTGACATTGACCCGCCATCGCGACAGACAATCGTCTCGGCCGCGAACATCGCTCTTTCTGAGCGCCTCGAAGTTCCTCTAGAGCAGCCATTCGGGCCCCGTATGGCCAACCCTCAGTCGCTCGAACCGCCATGAAAGAGCTACTTTCCGAACTCTTGAGACGGTGACCACGTCGCGCCCTTATGTGAGCCCACTCAATCTCTCTCCGGCAAACCGTAGAGTCGGCATGCTTTCCCAGCGTTTCCATTG
Organism: Auriscalpium orientale; assembly: GCA_019915035.1. Taxonomy (NCBI): domain Eukaryota; kingdom Fungi; phylum Basidiomycota; class Agaricomycetes; order Russulales; family Auriscalpiaceae; genus Auriscalpium; species Auriscalpium orientale. Next base: position 5,718,198 of record JAHLMH010000001.1, read on the forward strand.
AATGACAACCTTTGCATCCGCGCGGCTGCCCCGCCGGTCCCGCCGCCGCCGCCCCTGACCCAAACCCTACAAATTCCGCCCTGCGGCTATCGATCCCACCTCCTGCAGTCATGAACACGTCTGCCCAGCCGCCCCCTCCCAGCCAGGAGACGGCCGACGCGCGCCGGCGCATCACAGAGGCACACCACGTCCTCGCGGAGCATTACAAGCTCCTCGCCGAGGCGAGTGCGTCTGCGCCTGCGACCGCGAACGGCGCGCCAGCGACGTTGACTGCGAATACGCTCACAAATTCGCGCGCGGTTGCGGGTACTGCGCCTAGTTTGTTTGCGACTGCGCCGCCCGCCACAGGGGCGGCGTCGGGCACTGCATTCGCCCATCCCTCCGCCTACTCTGCTCCAGCTATGCCAAACGTGAGTACAGACCAGATGATGCCATCCTGCTGCCACATCGTAACGGTGCGAATGCAGGGTCCGGGAGGAGGCAACAACATGAAAGCCCTGAACAACGCCGCGAGCGCGCTCAAGACCGAGGGTGCAGCAGCGAGCGCCAGCCCGTTCGGGGCTTTCGCGCAGGGGGGCTCATCAGGAGTGTTCAGCGAGCCTAGGGCCGGAGCGTTCCCCGAGCACAAGATCTCGACTAATTCCTCCTCTACCTCCGGGGGTGGGGGTGCATTGTTCAGCGGGGGCTGGGCCAATTACTCTGCCAGTATTCCCTCCGGGGGAGGACTGTTCGGCCCGACGACCAACCAATCTTCCGGATCTGGATTGTTCGGCCGGCCCGCCAATCCCCCCGCCTCGCGTGGATTGTTCGGCGGTCAAACCAGTAACGGCCCGCCTGCACTCTGGGACTCGACCCTCCCCTCTTCTGGATCGGGATTGTTCGGCCAGAGCACCAATCCTTCCGCCACGACCAATCCCACCGGATTCACCCCGGTCTTTGCGTCTGCACCACCTGTGAATAAGGAGGTATGTCCGGCGGTTGATGAGCGCATGCAGTCGAGAGTGCTGTTGCTGACGGTGTGGGTGCAGGGAGTCGGAGGCGCGAACGCGAACGCCCCGGGAGGCGACTACTCGAAGGCTGTGAACGACGCTATGAGCGCGCTCAAGGTCGAGATTAAAAACGACATCAAAGAAGAGGTACCTCATTATTTTCCGTGTTTATATAGCATGCCAAGCTGATCATTCATCACAGGTCCGGCGCCTGAAAGATTGGATGCAGTGGACGTACGTTCCCCGTTTCTGCTCAATATCACCTCCTACCTATACCTGACACAATTATCTGTAGCAACGACGTTCAGCGCGCTCGCGCAGACAATCGTTCTGGCCGCAATCTCAAGCTCGTCCCGCCCTCGCCGTACTCAACGTACACCGGCGCGTGGCCGCCCAACGGTGCGCCCGCGGCTTACATCGACGTTGAGAAGATGTCTGAGGAGCATTTGGATGCTATGCTGACGGCTTACGAGCTGTCCGTCGAAGGGACTCTGGAGGACAAACGAGTTCGGCTCGCCGACTTCTTGATGTGAGGTATGATTCATGCAGCGCAGCTCGAGGATGTACGTTATACGAATGAGGCAGCGCAATCGGAATTTTATGTCGACGGTCAACTAGCCATAGGCACAGCGCAGGATACTGGAACCCTGGGAGACGCGACGCGCTGTTGCAACCTAGTTTTGTGGATTTTTGCGCGAGCAGCCTCCTGAAGGCGATCTGTATCAAATCTCGTGAAACCAGTCAACCAGAACGGCAACGTAAGGACCGCACCTGACACTGAGCCCTATCCCAAACTGCGAGCACGCATGCCGCACCGAGACCTACGACTCGGACTCCTTCACTCGAACGGTCTCCTCGATGCGCCCACGCACGACGCCCATGCCAACGCCAACTTCCAGCACAGGGATCCGGGGCTCGTCGCTCCCGTTTCTGGGCACGGGCATGGCGACGAGCACGGCGACTTGTACGGGCATTGGCGCATGCTCTGTCGGTGCGGCTGGCCGAAGCTCAGTGGTGGGCAGTGGCAGCGGTGGCCTGGCGCGTTGGAGCAAGGCGAATGGGTGTCTGGACGGCGGTCGTGGGGCCGAGCGCTCGCCGACCGCATTCTGGACAACGAGCACAGAGACGGGCTGTGACCGCCCGTCAGCGACGCCTCCAGAACTTAAGTAGAAGCTCAAAACGTACTTGAAAATCTGCCCAGCACTTTTCTGCGTCATGCCCGAGCTTACGGTCCTCCACATCCAAGAAAGCCTCCCACAGCTTCGGGCGCACGTCCGGCGGCGGGCCGTGTGTGCGCGCGGCGATGGCCGCGAGGATAACCGCGCGCTGGCGCCGGCGCGCGAGCATGGAGCGGGCGACCAGGAACCCCAGTATCGCGAATAGGACGGCGACAGTGGCTGTCACCCCGCATGAGTAACTGTAAGCTCTCGCGGTCGCGTGTCGTGGAGGTATGGCAGCATAAACGCACCCACAAAGATGTACACTGCACATTTCGATCGTGATTGTGTGAGAAGTTGCGCTTTGGGCGGCAAGGGTGGCTGCTACGCACGGTAGAAGGCACGAGGGCCGCCGCCGGGGCTAGGGGTCGTGGGTTCCAGCGGGGCGGAGGCGGGCGGCGCTGTTGGTAGGGGCGGCAGCGTAAACGCAAATGTCGAGCTCGTGGGGGAGTTGGGGAGCGACATGAGTGCGGTGGGAGGTGGTACTAGGCGCGTGCGGTGCTGAGAGAGTCGGCCTCATGGGTAGTACTTATGTCTGCCATGTTGCTCATTCTCGGACATTGGTGAAAAGGGGTCGGTCATGCCATAGGTCCACATCGAAAGCCGTTGCAGAGAAGCAAGTCGTTTGGCGGGAAGCAAGAAGGGGGAAGAGTCCGTGAGAGCGCGGTAGGCTTGCCACTTCATTTTCCGACCGTCCGACATCCATACTGCACCCCACCACGTCCAGCCCCCGCGCTCGGCGAGACACAGCGATGTTTCGTCACAGAGAGTGAAGGCGGGTCCAGCATGGCGCCGAGCACAGGTAGCGCGTCTGCGTCCGATGGGGATCCCGACTCGATCTTGGGGGCAGTCAAGACGGGTAGAACATAGCGAACTAGGGTCGGGCGGTGGTGGATGATTCGAATTGGTATCGGAGCGGGAGTCGTTGTGCGCGTGCGCGTGAGATCCTTGAATGCGTCCGACGACGAGCATGGAGTCGAAAAGAGGAAAACAGAGCCTGAAGGCGGCGCCGCGGGCGGCCGACCGTGAGCGCTTACATATAAACCCTGGCGCTTTCGAAGCCTCGTCGTGCT